>OY728130.1:1508139718-1518139718 GCA_963277665.1 Viscum album | reverse complement strand
ATTCTTTTAGGATTCTAAAGGTCCCACACTTATATAATTCTAGGATAAGGTGATAAGGGTTCGAAATCCACCCATCCAATAGGCTTTGGACAAGTTTAAGTCTTAGATTTTACATTATCCTTCCATTTTATTTAAATCGTTAATTAATGAGGTAATCACGACATCATCATGGTGTCATAAATAATTTACTTTATTTAATGTCTAAAAATTATAAAAAAATTATCATGATGTATTAAATCTTTTCATATTTCTAATAAATATTTATAGTCAAAAATATGACTTGTATAACCCCATTTAAAAATTGTTTTAGTAAAACAACTTATGTTTGTGACATTTTTATTTTAAATTTAAATAAAAGTTATTTATGTCATTTTCCTACCAAAGTGGCTCCATGAGGTCCCCAAGTTGACCCATGGATTGTCTTGGTCGTTCATAACACATCCAATAGGGGTAGTACAAGTGTAAAGGTCATTTCATATTTTTATAATACCATTTTTACCTTAAATTTCACTAATTACCTTTAATCGCGATTAATTAAACTTAAAAGTTACTATTCACCAAATTTTTTTTTCATCCCATTGAACCACATTTTACTTCCTAATGACAACCATGTATGTCGGATTTTTGAAAATCAAATCACAGAAGTGGTAATATTTCATTTAAATGAAAAATCAGTTATTTAACTACCACTTAGTGGTTTCACTATTCATCAAAAATTGAAGTTTTTCAGAACAATGCCAAAATTTCACCCTAAGCTATAATTGATATTCAGAATTCAAAAATGATGTCTATTTTACAAAATTCCAAACATATAAGTTGCATTAATTAATTTCATAATTAATTCCCGCTGTCACAACAAATAGCATGTTTTTAAGAAATAATATATATCAAAAGATTGACAATTGTTTATGTCCAATTTCAAAGTGAAATTAATTCTAATGACCACCATTGGATAAAATGGTAAAAATATATTCTAATTATACTTTAAAACCACTCAATAGTATAATTTATCACTATAAATTATTTTGATTAAAAAAGTTGTTTTTAAGTATTTTTCACTATTCATAAAAAATTGGAAGTTCTCAGAAAAATACCAAAAATTCAACATAGGCTAATTTCGATATTCCGAATCCAAAAACGAAGTCCATTTTGAAATGTAAAATATATATAATTTCAAAAAGTGGTTATTACTATTCATAACTACTACTTTTATTGGTTGCGGTGCGTTAGAACTCGAGGTTGCGTACAACACACGCTGCTCTATTATTCAAAGAGGAGCGTACCATGGAAGCTTGGGGTGTTACAGAGAGAGAGAGAGAGAGAAAGTGAGAATTGAGAGAAGGATTTGAAAAAATTGATGGAGGATATATATAGGTTAGATTAGTTGCGACGAGACCTTTTGCGACGGGAATACTGTCGCAACAGGTCTTTGTGGCGACGGGGCCCGCCGCAAATACCTTTGCCCACATTAATTGTTGTCGGCGATTAAAAGGGTATTTGCGATGGGCCCCGTCGCAAAAGGTACCTGCCGACACACGTTTTGCGACTGGGCAACATCCCGTCTCAAAAACCCATTTAACGCCGCCGGGTATTTGCGACGGGTCCCGTCGCAAATACCCTCCGAGCGATGAACTATTTGCGATGGGCCCCCGTTGCAAATAACCTTCCCGTCCCAAAAACTCATTTACCGCCGTCGGGTATTTGCGATGAGACCCATCGCAAATACCTCCGAGCGATGAACTATTTGTGACGGGAATATTCCTCCCGTCGCAAATAACCAAACCGCGCCAAACCGCACATTACTTTTTGCGACGGGTCACGAAAACCTGTCGCAAATAATCTCTGGACTGGACTATTTGCGACGAGATTATTTCCCGTCGCAAATAGCCCGTCGCAAAAGTTTGTTTTTCCCATAGTGTTACCACATATATAAGTTAAATTTCATTTTTAAAAGATTTATCATTATGAATGAAATTTATCTCATCACATTCATGAGATAAATTTCATTTTTTTAAACATGCAACATAACATATGTAATTTATATTAGGTGATACGTGGAATATATTTTATTTTCCAATAATATATAATTGTAAATGAAATTTATCACATCCAGTACATGTGGCATTTTTTCATTTTTTTAAAGTTGAATCATCTAAGTGAAAATTATCTCATTTTGTACAAGATATAAATTTCACTTTATAAAATATATATCATTTTTTTTAAATTTATCTCATATCATATGTGAGGTAAATTTTAATTTTAAACTGCAAGTGAAACGTATCACATCTTATGCATTAGATAAATTTCATTTTATAAAATTGCCAGATCCATGAGAGAATACACCACCACTGAGGGGGAGGTGAATCGGTGGTGAACCTAAAACACTAACTCTCAAACAATGTTTCTCATTGTCGGTTAGTGTGTAGTGGATCTCGGGATGATGATGCAACGATGAGAGAAAATGTGAGAAAGAACACACACAACAAAAGGATAAAATACAAGGTTCACTTTTATTATCAAATGGCTAATCCCCAGCATGCAACGGTTGTGATCCCACCATGAAAGGGATCATAATTTTCCCTACCCCCACCCCTGACATTTCTCAAATGTTAAATGAGCCTTGGGATATTTTCTATACATGTTTAATTCCATTTTGAAATTTTGGTGAGGTGCGATATATTACGCATTTATATTTTTCATAAAGAAATAATATTATGCATCAACAATGTTTTTATGCATGATTTGAAAATATTATGTATTTATGAATTATATTCAGTATTATTTATATGTTACGTATTATATATATATATATATGTATAACATGTTGTTTTGAAACATTGTGAAAAGTTTATGTTATGAAATGCACATATATATCTATATACGGTGTGTATATATTGTTGGTTACATATCACACTGTTATATATATATATATATATTATAATCTATTATTTTATATATACGTTGATGTTATTGCTATACAAAAAACACATAATTTTAAAAAAATGCATAAGATGAGAGAGAGCGTGTAAGATCTCATCTTTTATAATGGTGCATTACTCTTTAAGTTTTTGTTTGAGCCCCTTTAATTTTGTAAATGAGACTTGTTCCTAGTATAAAACAAGGTTCCAGAGGTGTTCAGGGGCTCAAAGAAGTTGGACTAGTGAAGGATAGCAGTGGCATGCAACCCGGGAGAAGCTGCATTGCCACAGACTAACTGACTAGCCGGTGGGATGGATGGAGGCAAGGTGAGGCTACAGGAGCCCCATCGACCAACCGGTGGAGCTCGAGTAGAGTGGGTCTTCTACAAGCGACCCATCAACCATCTAGTTGGTGGTGCCCATTAGCTCACCGGTAGTGTTGGGCTAGGCCGCATAAATAAGGGGTAAAATTGTATTTTCCACCCCAAAACCCCCGTCTATGCCTTTTAATACCCCTATTCAGCCTTAATTCATGTTTTGTGAATTATGAAGGTTCTATAAGACTCCATTGGCTCCTCCGACACCTCCACTTGGTCTTGTGATCCGTTCTTCATCTGGTGATCCAAAATCGGCAAGCCTTGCTTGGTTTCAGTGAATTCATATTGTCTTCTTCTTGGATCCTCTTTTTCCAGCCTTGAAGTGGTGGATCCATCTCTGTCCATAGGGGATTGTGGTGTTTCATGTTGATCCATACGTTTGATCGTTGATCTATTCTTCTCTGTTCTTGAGGTTGGTGGTCTAAAACATCTCCCTAAGGTCCGTCGTGTTTTCTAGTATGTGCAACATATGAAATCGTACCTTCACACCATGAGTGTGACATATCCTAATTGGTAATCCATTGAAATTGATTAAACCATATGCTTAGACCTCCCATGGATCCTTTTGGGCTCATTGGCCTTGGGATTGAGACTTGTGGCCACTTGAGAGGTGTGCCTACCTTTGACCCTGGGTTGGAACTGAAACATATGAACCCAGATCCCTTTGTTAAATTAGGAATTGTTTATGGAATGACTTAATGTGTGAATTGTCTTAACATGTGAATTGGGGTAATTGGATTGATAAATAATCCCTTGGCTTGAAGGTGACTAATTGGCATGTAATTTGGCTTTTAAATGTGACATGATGGAATATGGATATAATGACGTATGAATGGTAATTGGGATTAATTCATATGTATAGTAGAATTGTTACAATTATTATGATAATTGTTAACTTGACATAATGGAAAAAATGGTTGATAATTGGTAATTTGGATAAACTAACCAATACAACATATATTAAAATGTTTCATATGTTTGATGATTTAGAATGCATTGGCTCTTATTGCTTTTGTTTGTGAAATGAGTAAATCTCCCTTGGCATGGGTAATGTGCCCTGGGAACATGTAAGTGTCCCTAACATGGGAATTCACATTGGGTCCAATTATACTTTTCCATTGGCATGGGTAATGCACCATGAGATCATGTAAGAAAATCTAGCATGTGAATTCATATAGATTCTATTAACACACAGATTGGACACTTTTCCCTTAGCACGAGCTATGATAACATGTAAGAAACTCTATTATGAAAATGTGCATAGATTCCATTATTAATGGTCGAGGGTGAGATGTATGGTTTCTTGACACATGTTATGGGTGATTCATCCTAGGTAGGAGAATCCACCAATGGAAATTTATACTGGGTCCATTGATACACGGTATGAGCTATTCATCCCAGGCAGGAGAATCCGCTAATAGATAAAGATATTCAACATAGGCCCGAAGTGAGTATTGATTGACCCTAAGTGTCAACCCAAAACTTGAGGGTTGGTAGATTTATTTAATGTTATGCATTACTTTAAGAATCAATGCCCCTGTTATCATACTATTGCATGGATTATTTATTCAAATTGGATATGTTTAGACATCATGGGTGTCATCCTAATGAGTTTTACTCACACCCTATTCGGGTTCAATTTAGTACTCAAACAGACTTCATGGATACAGGGATGGACATGGGAAAGAGGCCTTGTGCTTGATTAGATTCGTTTTTCGATGGGATTGGAGCTTGGAGATGAGATCGAGCACGGGGCTTGGGAAAAAGATTTTGGAGTCAATATTTTAGTTTATTGCTTGCAAGAATTTTAACATGATATTTAGTTGACATCCAACATAGCATGACATGACATAGTTTATTATATATGGCCTGCTTTAGTTCATCAGTTTATCTACTTGTATTATATGTTTAAGTTGGTTTATATTATTTCCATTGTGATTAATACTCTGTTCTAGAGGGTATAGTCTCCCCACTATATTCCTTAGACCATCGCTTCTAGTTGGCAGTCTCTGGAATATGGGGAGGTGTGTCTAAGGTCATGTAGAGACCCGTCTCATTCACGTGAGGGAGAACTAGGTTGGGGATTCTACAAAGTGGTATCAGATCCTCAGGTCATTTCGGTTGCTTTACTATTTGGGAAAGGTATACAAGAGACAAGGATATGTCAGGGTTTAATAATGAGATTTTTCATGGGAATAACTAGCTCATGTGCATGGGAAATCCAAATTTCCTAGGGGTGGAAATGTTATTCTTGATGTTTTCTTATTATGGTTTTGATGTTATTTTACCTTTGGTGATACACTTGTTGTGTGATTTTATTTCTTTATGATATTTCTCGCATGGGTTAGTAAGGCATGAGGTGAGTATTCATGCATCATGGTAGGCATGTAGGGAAATATGTTTACATGTATTATTTATGCTAGGGAAATATTTACTGCATATAATATATTTTCTTATCTGAATTGTGAAATTTAATCCCTTGAAATATCTGATAAAAAGGAATAAATGAATTTTTATGACATTCCAATTCACGTGTTAAGCAATATTTGGAGTAACCTCGTGTTAGTGGTTACCTATTATCTCTTGTCCTTCTAAGTTTTATCTTGTTGTATATCATGCGATCTGAGGAGTGCGTTGACCCTGTTGACACTCCTTTCCATCATAGAGTCCTACGAACGGAAAAGGGGAATAACTTAAGCACAAAGAGGGTCACCCTTTGAAGAACATCAAAAAAATTGACGAAAGCATAGACCAGAAGCCCATTTGGAGTGAGGCGCGTAAGTTACTTGCACGCCACGCAAGTCACTTGCGTGCCACCTATGGGTCACACAGCTCACTTGCGCGCCCTATTTGGTTTTCTTCCAAGGTGCAAGGTGGCCTATAAATATCCCCTATGGGCCCCCATTTTCGACGACGAATTTTCCAAAAGTCAAATTCAAGCTCTGGTCGCCCTAATCTTCAACTCAACTCTTCCGAAAGGTTCTAAGGCAACTTTTTACCTAGAATGGAAGACTTGAAGGTGTAGAATAAGGCCTAAGTGTTTAGAATTCATCAACACATGCATGCCTAAGTGTCCATACCTCCTTAAAAATGGAAACACTTGTGCGCCACCCTACCCTTTCGATGAAACTTGTGCGCCACCCTTTTGGAAACATCTTAGGATAATACTAAAGGCTTGAGTTAAGTCTCACCCAAGTATTACCCTATAGATTTTCTGTCACCCAGGTGAACCCATGCCGCGCAAGTACACTTGCGCGCCCAAGACTTTCACACCAAATGAATTACTTGACCTACACTTGCACCAACTTCATTTGTGTGCCTCTCTCCCTTACACCTCTCCTATTCAAGATATTAGCCCTTTAACCAATTTTCAAAGCCATTTATGGCATGGTTCCTTTGTTGTATTTCTTATATGAAAGGAATTTTGTGAGAACCTCTCCCAAAACCTCGTGACTTACAAGCTTTATGTCACTACAGTTAGAGGTTTTCCTCTATATAACCTCATCCTTTAAGATGAGAAGATATTTTTATTTAGGGAATCCTCATCAAGAGTAAGCCCCAAGTCCCCTTAACCTGGGCCTCCTTCTCAGGAATAAGCCCCAATCATAAGTCCCTTTTAATTTGGGACTCCTTCTCAGGAGTAAGACCCAAGTTATAAGTCCCCTTTAATTTGGGCATCCTCCTTAGGAGTAAGCCCCAGGTTAAAACTCCAAATCTCTATAAAGTACAAATACCTTTATGGACCCTACTCCTGGGCTTCTTTCCTGAAGTAGGTCCTGGTCTTCATCTACTTGGGCAGTCATACATACGTAATCCCCACATCATTTCATGTGACTGCATCTTTCATGGCACAATCGTCATGTTTACTGATACCTCTTGTTTCTCACACTGAGCATGACTCACGTGAGCTTAGCGTGCAAAAGTAATCACAACATCTCTTTTTGGGCTGTTAAACATGCATAAGCCCCATATTTCTTCACCCGAACTACGTGGAATTTGATCTCTGCCTTAAAAGTAGAGTACGTATGAAGCCTTTCTAAGGTTCAAGCCCATCATTAATTAATTATTTTGCATCCCATATGACGTTAAACTATATCCTTCTTATCGAACTACGTGGGTTCTGATTCCTTTTTAACGAGGATACATAGGTAGCCCATATGTGAGTACGATCCCAACTATGAAATAATCCATGTCTTTCTGAATGACAATAAACTTCAAGTTCCCCACTGAGTGGCTTTAAAACACAGATTGGAAGTGTTCTGAACAAAAAGATCCACATAAGTATCAAACATCAGAAGAAGTTCCTCAATGGACATAGAAGAAGATGAAATGGTATCAAAAGGAAAATTTATCTAATGTTTATTTTAATGATATATACATACCCAATTTTTGGTTTTTGGATAGAAGATGTACCTCACACAAGAACTGAAATAAAAATCTTATTACAGATATCAAATATGATAAAGGTGTATTGATTCTATTTTCCAGTGATGAATAAATCATGATCGTTTGGTCTGAAAAGGTAAAATTTAGTGGAATAGATCTTTAGAAGATAAGAGTTCGATTAAATTCATGATCGTTTAGCCTATAGTGATCTATTGTGACAACAAGAGTGTGATTGAAATCATAAATAAACCCATAAAATACTGTGGAGGGTAGCGTTGGTTGGAAGCGTCGGGGAGGAGGGTGCTGCAGTGATAGAGGTTGTTGGGGAGGAGGGTACCACAATGACATAGGTTGTCGAGGAGGAGGGTGTCTTAGTGAGAGAGTTCTTCAAGTAGGAGGGCACCACAATGATAGAGGTTGTCAGGGATGAGGGCACCGCAGTGAGAGAGGTCTTCGGGGAGGAGGGCGTAGTGGTGACAGAGGTTGTCAGGGAGGAGGGCGCCACTGTGAGAGGTAATCGGGGAGGAGAGGTCATCGAGGAGGAGGGTTGTACGGTGATAAGGTTGCAAATCGGGGGGGGGGGGGGGGAGGAGGAGCACGATATAGATTGAAAAAAATAACAGCCACAGTATAAAATGGATATACCCACAGAGGTTTAATTAAAATGTGGAAATAAAAAAGCTATAGCTACAAACCTATAAAACCGTGGATATAGGTCTGTGGCTATAGCCTAAATTTCTAGTAGTGTTCCTATCTGTGGATGTGTATATTGATCCTTATAATTTAATATTATCATTAATATATATCATGACTGATGTACTTTAATGTATTGATAAAAACCACAACGACATATGATTGTGGTGAGGTAGGGTACATTGGGTTCATCACAAGTGATGTCGCGTTAATGGAAAACACAAAAAAGGATTTATCCCTTCTGTCCCTTGACATAGGTTGGTATATTAGGCCCTTTGATGAGAATGTAATTGCCTACATAAATCCATGGCCATGGTTTTCAATGGGTGAGTTTATTTCCATAAAGTCAAAGAAAGAGACATTGAGCATATTGGTTGATGGCACCGACATTCAACCCACTTGATTAAAGATATCACAATAGAGAGATTATTTTACATGGTAAGTGTTCATAGGAGGTTGAATGTCATTGCGACATTAACTTATTTATCTATGAGAGCGTTGGAATTTTGCTAGATGCTAACCTTGAACTTTAGGTGGTTATGCCTAATGTCATATATAAAGATTTCTATAGGGCCACACACTTAGCGTATTCATAATCTTGGTTAAATTATAGTATTAAATTTAACAAGATAGAATAAATAATATTTATTTAGGTTTGGTTGGTCACCATAATCTAATTATAGGTTATTATAAAGAATAACCGAGTTAAATAATAATAATTATTTATTTTCAATTTTGGAGAATATAATATTTATTATATTTATCATAGAATAATTCAATGACATTTATTTATTAAATAGTCATTATTCAATGATTGATAAATATTGACGAGGGAAAGCATACTGAGTCTAATGGTATGATTGAAAATAATATAAATGATATTTATTTATGCATTCTTAAAGTTATATCACATTTCAAGAGAATAATAATAATAATAATAATATTATCATCATTGGATATGGGGTCAATTAAGAATTATAATGATGGAAAGAGTTTAGTGTATAATTTTTCAACCCTAAACCTACCATAATGAATATCTAATTATATCACTTTCTAAAAAAAATTTGGTGTCCACAATGGATAAAGTGAGAATCTCTCAATCCCTAAAGAGAGATCAAAAGATCTAGAGTGCTCTTCTCCCCTCATCTCTCAAGCTAATGAGAGATCATCAAGAGTTTTTCCTCTCTTGAGAATAATTCTGCTACGATCAACCATGAACAATGCAAGTGATCAGGATTGGCTATTCTAGCACCTGGTGATTCTATGACATTATCCAAAGATTGTGGAGCATGTGTAGATCTTTGTTAGAGGGATTCTATACTTGGATCCTACAATGCAACTATGATGCAAAAAGATCTATTTAACCGGATCATCAATGAAAGATGAATTATAAGGTGAGGTAATTCTATATATGCTTATAAATTAATTATAAATTACATGTGAAGATCCTATACTTTTGGTTCCAATATTTTAATCTAGTTAAGAAATATATGGTTTTCATTAGACAAGACGTTTTGATCATGTGCGACAACAATTACATGTAAATTAAGACTAAAATTCGAGTTGGTCATACCATTAAAGGACGCTTCTGCTACACTCAGAACCTACAAGTGTTACTAGAGGGGTCACATGTTTAATTTATAATTATTTACTATTCATTGATTGGTTGCATGTGTTTGTGTTTTATTTTACTTAAAATGACTCGTTTTAACATCTCATATCATTGTCTCTTTCCATTATTTATTCTCAATAACATAACTAATAATCAGTTAATGATGAAAAATGAAGAAGCATTTAATTCACACCATTTGGATGTTCCAAAGATTTTTCCTATACAAAACTAGAGTACATGATATGTACTTCCTGTATACACATCGTGTACTATTGTTTTCATGTCCGAGTCTCATGATAAATTTGGATATATCTGACCCAATCATATATAAGATCCAACAAAAGCAGATTAGTGCATAGATAAAGATAGACTAACACAAGACATGTAAAACTACACACCGTGTAAGTACCTTACATGTTGTGTAGTCTCTGTCTTCTCATGCCTGAGAACACAGGGTGTCCAAGTGAGCTATGTATCAGATACATGATTCAAGGAAAAACATTCCATGAAACTTTGATGTTACATGTCATGAAATTTGGACCACACACTTGTACCTCAAGGTTGTTCATAGGTAGGGAACACGCCCAGTACCAAGGTGTGTGTTGTAGACACTGGTAGAAGAAAAGTACACATCGTGTACTTTTGTACATGACATGTAGTCTACTGCTGGAAGTGTTCTAAAATTTTCATAGAAATAATAATTAAATATATAATTAAACCTTTTTATTATGTGTTCATTGTGTCATTCATTTTACGCCATGTCATAGGATTAACGATTATATATTAAATTAATTTCCATGTTAAAACCTTTCAATGAAAGCACAAGGTTTTCTCCATATAAACTTATGTACTATATTAATTTTAAATGAAGTTAAATTTTGTTTAAAATTATAGATGATGGCAAGGTAAGGGTGCTTTGATGGAATTAAAATAAATTGGATAAATTGGATTAATTCATGGTGCATTATCTTATTTAAAGAATGAATCAAATTAATTGATAAACTGGATTGAAAATGTATGCTCATTGCTTGATGTGTGGACATGATATTATACTATCCATTTTATGTGATTGGTTTCTTTTAATTTATCATGGTTAAATTGTTATCGATAATCTACATGTCATCCCCTCATTATTATGTAAGGGCCTGCGTGCCTGCAATTTCTTTTATGTAAAACTCCTTTATCCAATACATTGGACCCCCTCACCTAAATGTAAGTAAAATATTATTTAAGGATGGATCTCCTAGGCGAGTGGAGGTGGTCCAAGTTAAGGAGACAAGGTGGAACCAATCAAGGTGATACATAAGAGCAAAGGAGGAATGTTGTAACACAAACCAAGTTATGGTTCAAGGTGTGTTCTCCCCTAGTGTCAAGGGTTAGTTTATCATTTGCTAGATAAACTAACCATTAGAGAATCTCAAGATCACACCACTTATATTTTATTTATGTCAGTTGCATAGTTAATTATTTATGTTTGTGAATTTTGTGCAATCACCTAATAAATGAATTAACAATCATGCAATATGGAATAAAATATAATCATATTATGAGTAAATGTTTTATAAGACATGGTTAATCACTTAAATAAAATCCACTTAATATTAACAAGGCATATAAAAGTATAAAATGGGATTTATGCATAAGAATAAAAATCACTCAACTAAAATATTAAGTCGGTACGGCCTTCCACTACTTAAGTTAGAAATGACCATATAGTTCAAAGTGCTTGACCAACCCAAGTTGGGATGCTTTTAATTATCATGGAACTTTTAATTTTATGTTTTGGGTTGAGTTAACTTAGTTTAGATCAAGGGTTGAATTCCCAAGTGAGACTTTGTGTAAATAAGAGGCAAAGATTAAGGAAATATTTAAATGGTATTTTAGGATTAGGGGGGCCACTCAACAGATCAAGGAACTATGAGATAATGTAGTTGAAAAATTATGCCTACCTAAAACCCTTCAAATAACTTGTTATACCTAGGTCTGGGTTATGATAAGGGGAAATGGATCCTTGCCACTATAATATCTAAGCGATAAGATATTCCAAAATTGGTGGTGATGGATATTGGGTTTTGAAAAATAGTGGGTAATTAATAATAATTTAATTGATTTAAAATTTATTAATCTATTTTTATAATCAAAACAAGTACTAATTATCTGCTCTTAAATTGTAGAAATGGAAAATCAAATGAATTTAAAAATATCACTGTGATCCATACTAGAAAAGGATAACCTTATCACCAGTGTGAATTTCCAAGAATGGTGTCATGACCCATCCTAGTGGGGCCCATGCCGCGACTCCCCAAGCCCACCTCTAATAGGTCGGGGCTGGTGACTAGCACTGAGTAGGCATATCACTAACATGGGAGGCATTGCCTAAGTACCTGTATACACACACACATCTCCAAGACCACAAATGATGAAATGTAAAAAAACCACTAAGGAACAAAATGAATGCATACAACTAAACCCAACCAACAGAGTACAATGGAAAGTAAAGTGCAGAAAGTAAATTGGGAAAAAATACAAGACCACCAAAAGAAAGAGTCTGTAAACTAAAAATTACAACATGTAAGCAAGAAATAGGTACTGGGAATAATGCTTGTAGCCATAGGAACACCTCGGCCTATAGGGGATCTCACAAAGCTCAGTCCGGTCTTGGTCCACCCTTGACTCCGTCAAAAGGCCGCTCATCTGCACAAGACACAATACGTGTGGGAAAAGCTCATGTAGGGGTGAGTATAACACTACTCAGTAGAGGACCATGAAAACCACAAAGAAAAATACACAAAATAAAGGTACCATCAACTCTACATAGTATATGTATACAGAACATATAATGAGAGAAACATATCCAGATATACTCGAAACCCAGATCCATAGTCTAGAGGTAAGTCACAACGACCACATGCCCGCTCTAGGGATTCAGTTTGAATATTTCCACAAAGCACTCATTTGGGAGAACTCACTCTATGAGTTTGATAGATCTGATGATGTCCATCTGATAATTACGCTCATCAGGAAGTGTCACGAGAGAGATAGGCGCACTGATAGATCTGAAGAGAGAACAAATACATTCATTCTGGGAAAACTCACTCTTGAGTGGGGAAATATCACAATACACGGATGAGGATCACTTATAGGGCCTTGGTGTATACCAAAACACATCCAGATTCACCTGCTAAATAGAGGATCGATGTCCTATAGGATTGGTCACGTCGATATGTGACTCTACCTAGGGCCAAGAATGGGTATAGGATCTCACTCTAGGCCTCTCAGAGGGATTTTGACTATATCCAGAAAGTCCTGCTGAAGGGATCATAATCCTATGGATGGAAATGAAAGCTGACCTTCAGGGGAATGAGGAAAGGGGGCACTAACCCTAATGAAAATTTTCCATGAAACGATGGACAAGAAGATCAAACCATGTATAGAAAAGTAAAAAGTGTGTAGAAAGGTCACACGCCGTGTCCTATGACCCCAGGTACTACCCGTGTACAATGACCCGTGTCGAAGAGCATGTTGTGTAGAAAGAGATATACACAACGTATAAGAATGTGACACGCCATGTCCTACTATCTAAGGTATGCTCCATGTATGATGGTCGTGTGCCCATACATGGCTTCAACCTGTGTCTGCCAACCCATGTACCGGTACATAGGGTAACCCACGTAACCAGCCCGGTCTAGCTGTGTGGTGGAGTACATGCCGTGTACTCCACCCCATGTCTATGTATCGTCTGAGATACATGTCGAGTCTTGTATAGAGACCCACATGTCATGTGATAGTTGTCACACATCGTGTCATCACTTCCTATCATGTGGAACCCTAGCCACTGCTGAACTGGTCCCACACGCCATGTTCTTCGAGATACACGCCGTGTTCTTTGCGATTTTCCAGAAATTTATATTCTTCCTCCTGTGACTCAGTTGATCTTCAATACAATGATCCGACTATCTGATCTCTAAGAAACTCAAGGTTTGAGGTCTCCCTAACACTACAAATCTGATTTTGTTGGTTTCGGGCCTCCGATTGGCCCCAAAAACATGTTTTGATCCACCAGCATGAAGAACCGTTTAAGAACAATCTCTTTCGAACCAATTAAATTCATCCTCCGCCATCTTCATCACACCTCCACTGGGTTGTCACGATGTCAGATCTCTAATTTGGGATCATTGCATTGTGAAACGGATGTGCAACAATCCATTGTTTATAACCCAGTGAAGAATGTGAAGAACGCGAGGTCAAAAGGGGAGAAGAAAATCTAAATAATGAATTGAGGAACGAACCTCCAACGTTATTCGTCATGGTGTTGATCCACTTTTGTTAGAAGGATCAAAATAAGCAATTCAAATTAAAAAAAATCAAGCATGGATCCATTCCACAAAATAAACCTAATAAAAGACCCTCTCATAAGAATAAACGATCCACGGGTCAACCTGTTCATGGGTTGATCTGTGTTCGTCATTTGAATCCAAGAACGAGGAAGAAAGAATTGAAATAACAACCCCTACCTCAATCATCGATGAAGAGGGAGAGCGGTCTTCGGTCAAGATTCGATCTTGCTGCGCAACGATCCACACGTCGTAACTCATTGTCATTCATCGAGATTCCTCCAAGGATGGATCCTCTCTAAAGCTCCAGAGCATCCAAGGAAAGTTACTAGGGTTATGAGCCTAACCCTGGTCTCCTAGTCATTTAAAACCAATTAACACGTCATTGCTTTATGGAAACGTTTAAAATAAAATAAATTACTAATTTATTTTATTTTCTTTAAAACAACCAAAAATAGACTTTTGTAGTCGATCCATGCTGATCGATGTTAGACCCTGCCTAAGGTAAAGTCACCGCTCTGAATGTAACGGTGCCCTCAGATTTCCAATTCAGGCAACCATTTAAAATTTATTCTACTTTTTCAGGAAAAACGCTCACTCATTCTATTTAAAAGTTTAATTTATTTGAAACATTTATTCCAGGTACTCCAGGTCTCAGAATTGCACACCGTCACAAAACCTGGTCTCATAATAATTCCATTTAATATCTAAAAAAAATACATAGAAAATTTGAGATATTACATTCTCCCCGCCTTAGGGTTTTACATCCCTTAAAATCCAAAACAAAAGGAACTAAAAAAGATGTGGGTGCTGCACACAAATATGATCCTCCTGCTCCCACGTGCTCTCCTAAAGATTCTTGTGTTGCCACCAGACACGCACCAAGGGAATAACCAACCCACGAAGGATCCTCTCCTATCAATCCTCGATCTTCAATAGGTACTCTGCGAAGGTCGCTCTATCATCGATGTCTATCTTGACTCAATCAATGATGTACGATGGGTCATGCACATACCTCCTCAACTACGACACATGGAAGACATCATATACCCAGTGCAACTACGACGATAGATCTAGGTGGTATTCCACCTCGCCAACTCTGTGCAGTATCTAAAAAGTGCCGATGAACCTTGAAGACAACTTGCTACCCCAACCAAATCTCTACAACCCTCGTCGAGGTGTGACCCAAAGGAAGACATGGTCTCCCTCTTCAAACTCCAGAGGTCTCCACCGTTTTTCAGCATAAGACTTCTACCAGCTCTATGCAGTCTTCATCTTCTCCTGGATGATCTGCACCTTCTCAGTGGTAGCTCGCACCAACTCTGGACCCATGAGTGATGACTCTCCGGGGTTGGTCCAGCAAAGCAGTGACCAACAGGGTCACCCATATAAAGCATCAAATGGTGCCATACCGATAGTGGAGTGGTAACTATTGTTGTATGAAAAATCCACCAGTGGTAGGTGGTCCTCCCAACTACGAACAAAGTCCAAGATATAGGACCATAACATATCCTCTATAACCTGAATGTTTCTCTTCTTCTGACCATTTTTCTAGGGATGGAATGTTGTGCTCAAGTATAGGTGAGTCCCAAATGCCTCCTACAATCCCTTACATAACCGGGATGTGAAAAGTGCATCGCGATCTGAGACTATCATCAAAGGGATGCCATGAAGCTGAATTATCTCCTATACATAGAAGCATCCCAAGCTCTCTACAGAACTTTGCTCCCTGATAGCTAGGAAGTGGGCCAACTTGGTGAGTTAGACAACGATCACCCAGATGGAATTGTGTCCTCTAGACATTCGTGGTAATCCTGTCACGAAGTCCATAGATATTCCATCCCACTTCCACTTCGACACTTCCAAGGGATGAGCTAACTCTAATAGAACCTAGTTCTCAACCTTCACCTACTAGAACATAAGACATCAAGAAATGAACTCTGCTACGACCTTCTTCATCCCTGTCCACCAGAACTAATGTCGGAGGTCCTGGTACATTTTTTCCACTCCAAGATGTACCGCTAAGGGGGATGTATGATACTCCCTTAGAACCTCCTCCCACAACACCACTGACACAACTGTGTGTCCTCTAAAAATAACCACATGCTCCCTACCTTGAGAATATCCATTAAGAGTATATACTGTAGATAACTAAGCATGTAAAGTCTCATAGTCGACATCCCCTAGCTGTGCCTCCCTAAATTGCCACAAGAGTGGAGGGGTGACAACCATCAACTGGAGGTAAGTTGCATCATCTCCATCCATGAAGGATAACTGTAGTGAGGCTAACTACTCCAAAGCCTCTCTCAACAGCTATGAAATCGATCTACGAACTAGAGAATTAGATACTATATTCCCCTTACTAGGAGTATAGATGATATCAAAGTCATAATCCTGGAGGAACTCCAGCCATCACCTCTGCCTCAGATTCAGATCCTTCTATGATAATATGTACTTAAGGATCTTGTGGTCAGAGTATATGATAAACCATTCTCCCATCAGGTAGTGTCACCACATCTTCAACGCGAAGACTACCACTTCTAACTTAAGATCATGGGTCATGTATTTCTACTCATACGACCTTAGCTAGTGTGAACCATAAGTAATCACCACCTATATCTACATCAGGACACATCCAAGCCCTGTCGCTGATGCGTTTCAGAAAACTACGTAATCAACACCCTCTTCTGGAAATCTCAAGATCAGTGCACTCATCAAACTCTGCCTCAACTGCTGAAAATTCTCCGTCCATATGAAAGGATGCCCGTTTCGGGTTAAGGCTATCATTAGTGCTGATATCTGGGAGAAATCATAGATAAATATATGGTAGTATCCTGTAAACCTAAGGAAGATCCGCACCGATATCACACTCTAAGGTGGATCCCATGCTAGCACCGCCTCATCCTTGGATGAGTCCACTGCTACTCCATTTTATAAGATAAAATATCCCATAAAGTGGACCTCCTGTATCCATAAATGGAACTTTGAGAGCTTCCCATAAAGCTAGTACGCTCAGAGTACATTTAGAACCATCCACAGGTGTCTTGTGTGCTCCTCCTCTGATACTGATTACATAAGGATTTCATTAATGAAGACCACTATGAACTGGTCTAGCTATGGATGAAAGATCCAGTTCATAAGTCCCATGAACACTGTGAGGGAGTTCATCATGCTGAAATACATCACCAAGTACTCATAGTGACCGTAGCGGCATCATAAAACCATCTTCAGTATATCCTCGTCTCGTACTCATAACTCGTGGTAACCCGATCGAAGGTTAACCTTCAAGAACCATCGTGCCCCTCTTAGATGATCAAAGAGGTCATCGATCCTCAGTAGTAGATACTTGTTCTTCATCATTACCTGATTCAGGAATCAATAATCCACACACAACCTTAAAATACCATCTGCCTTCTTAGAAAACAAGACTGGGGCCGCCCAGGGTGAAACACTGGGTGTTACAAAACCCTTCCTCATAAAATCCTATAGTTCCACCCTCATCTCACGAAGCTCTATGGGAGCCATCCGATACACCAATGAGGATATCAGTGTCATCCCTGGGTGTAAGTCGATGTAGAAGTCGATATTCCGATGGAGAGGTAGTCCTGAAATATCTTCTAGAAATAAGTCCTTGTACTTTACTACTACCGTTGAGAATTGAAGGCTCATAACATCTACTACTCCAAGGGTAAGGCTAGACAACTCATGAGTGATCGCCTGCACCCTCCTAAGCATGATCTGATTCTGTGCTGCCTGGGTTTCCTTTTCACCAAAAAAGGAAGACCTCGTTCCATCACTACGGACACACCACACTCTTCACCTAAAGCAGTCAATCTAGACATGGACCTAAGATAACCAATCCATACCGAGAATGACGTCATACGACCTCGATGTGGCCACCAAGAGGTTCCAACCGAAACTCTTACCTCTAAGGGTAAGATATCATTATCGACAAAGATGCATGATTATTGAGTCTCCTCCCGTAGGTGTCTCCAAGCGTAAGGGCCGAGTCAATGGCTCTACTAGAATCTTAAGGTTTCACACAAGACATGTGGTGAGGAAATAATGACCAACATCTATGTCTATAAGTATAAAAAATAAGGTAAAAAAGACATAGATCATACCTCATATCATCCCTAGAGTCCCTGGGTTATATGCCTCGACCGCATGTAATTTCCCCCACCCCTATCCCCCAACTCCCTCAGCCTAGTTTGGACCTCTTGGGAGTGGTGGTGGAAGTAGATCAAAGTGTCTGCCACCTCCTGAATCTCTCCCTACTCCTCTTCTATATCCGTCGCCCGATGGGTCTGTCTGCTCCACTCTATGCCTCTACCTCAGCAGCTCGATGGGTTGGATAGTCTCTAGCGAGATATCCTATGTCGTCGCACGAGTAGCATCACCTTTCTCTAGGATGAATGAATCCATACTAAGAGCCCTGAACCATAGATCCCCTATCTTGGGTCCTCCTGTGATGTCTCCCATGTTCTAATTCCTGTGCCTGATGTTGGATTCCTATTGCCAAGGTCTCTACCCTTGTCTGCCTGCTACTAATTTCCACTGGCTATCTCTACTTAGCCAAGAATATATCGACCACCAAATCTCACTCGATCACTCTTGTATAAGTCGAAATTCATAGAGGGACAACACTATCTCAGATGTCCCATCATATACCTCGCTCTAAGGTCTGGGCACTTAAGAACTGATCCCTAACCATATACATTGAGTACCTGGCAAGGTTGGTGAACCTTGATAAATAGACAACCACCATTAAACTTCCCTAATATATCTGAAGAAGCTCCTGGATACACACTTCTCTCAACATAATCAGGTAGAACTCCTCTCTAAAGAGTCACTCGAACTCCATCCACGAAAGAGACTCCTCACCATGAGTCTGCATAGTCAAACTACACCATCTTCCTGCTAAACCCTGAAGAAGGCTCGCTCCTAGGATCACCATTTGGTCGAATGGTGTCCTCACTAGAAGAAAAACTTTGTTCACCACCTCAAGAAAATCCTCAGCTTCCTGAGGGTCAGGGTCACCTTAGAACCTGAGGGATCTCTATCTCTAAAACTCATGGAGTGTGCTCATCTTGCGCCCCTTGTCTACTGGTACTAAAGGTAACATGTGTTTCTCTACAGGTGGTGGTATAGTAGGTGCACCACCTGGAAGTAATTCCTGGGGAACTGGTCCCTAAATTGAATCCTCTCCACTGAGGGGGTCATCCTCGTGATCGAGCTACTGAATCCTAGTGGGTATACATCACGAAGACATCCTGTAAAAAAACAAGATGTACCATGGTCAAAGAGTATATATGGATAGATGACACAAAGGACATGGAAAACACGACCCATTCCTATATGATTCATGTACCATTATTTTGTTTCCCTACAACTAGTGTTTTCATGTACTGAGTTGGAAAGTAGGTTATCAGAGTTCTGGTGTATGGATACGTCAGCTTCCCGCACCAGCACTAGAGTCCTTAGCCCAAAAGCCAAGCTCAAAACACTTAAAACTATTACCCCAAACCAATCTCATAGACTCTTGGTCCTAAGGTAGAACCAACTGCTCTGATACTACTCTGTCATGATCCGTCCCAGTGGGGCCCATACCGTGACTCTCTAATCCCACCTCCAATAGGCCAAGGGCTAGTGACTAGCACCTAGTAGGAATATCACCAACATGGGATCCATTACCTAAGTAATTGTACACACACACCTATCTACAAGCTCACAAATACTGAAATGTAAAAAAATCACTAAGGAACAAAATGTATGCATATAACTAGACCCAACAAACAGAGTACAATAAAAAATAAAGTGCGAAAAGTAAACTGGTCCAGAATACAAGCCCAATAAAATAAAGAGTTTTAAAAATACAAAGTATGACTTATAAGCAAGAAATAGGTACAGGGACTACTGTTCATTTCCTTAGAAACACCTCAGCCTATAGGGAAGCTCACAAAGCTTGGTCCAGTCCTGGTCTTCCCTAGACTCCATCAAAAGTATGCTCGTCTACATAAGACATGACATGTGCAGACAAAACCCGTGAAGGGGTGACTATAAAACTACTCAGTAGAGGACCCCGAAAACTATAAAGAAAAATACACAAAATAAAGGCACCATCAGCTCTATATATTATATGTCTACAGAATATATAATAAGAGAAACATATCCAGATATACTCCAAACCTATACCCATAGTCTAGAGGTAAGTCACAACGACTGCATACCCACGCTAGGGATTCAGTTCGAAGATTTCTACGAATCACTCGTCCAGGAGAAATCACTCCATGAGTTTGATAGCTCTGATGACATCCGTTCGAGAAGTACACTCATTGGGAAGTGTCACGAGAGAGATAGATGCACTGTAGATCTGACGAGAGAAAGAAGACACTCATTCCAGGAGAACTCACTCCTAAGTGGGGAAAGATCATGATACATGAATGAGGATCACTGCTAGGGCCTTGGAGTATACCACGACTCATCTATATTTATCTTCTAAGTAGAGAATTGGAATCCTTTAGAATTGGTCACTTCAATACCTCACTCTACCTAGGGCCAAGAATGGGTAGAGAATCTCACTCTGGGTCACTCGAAGGGATTATGACTCTATCCATAAAGTCCCACTGAGGGGATCATAATCATATGGATGGAAATGATACTTAACCTTCAGGGGAATGAGAAAAGAGGTCACTAACCCAAACAAAACTTGTCCAAGGAATAGTGGACAAGAAGATCAATCCATGTATAGAAAAGTACACGATGTGTTGAAAGGTCACACGCTGTGTCCTATACCCCTAGGTACTTCCCATATACAACGACCTATATTGAAGAGCATGCCGTGTAGAAAGAGATATACACAGCGTGTAAGAACTTAATACACCGTGTCCTAAAATCTAGGGGCTGCTCTATGTACACTGTCTGTGTGCCTGTACATGGCTTCAACTCATATCTGCCAACCCATGTACCGGTATACGGGGTAACCCATGTAACTAGTTTGGTCTAACCATGTGGTGGAGTACATGACATGTACTCCACCCCGTGCCTATGTATCATCCGAGATACACACCGAGTCCTGCGTAGGGACCCACAAACCGTGTGATAGTTTTCACACGCCATGTCATCGCTTCCTATCGTGCGGAACCCTAGCTGCTGCTGAACTAGTCCCATATGTCGTGTTCTTCAGGATACACACTATGTTCTTCGCAATATTCTAGAAATTGTTGTTCTTCCCCCTGCGCCTCGGTTGATCACCAATCTGTCGATACGATCATCTGATCGCCAAGAAACTCAAGGTTTGAGGTCACCCCGACACTACAAAGCTGATTCTATTGGTTTTGAGCCTCTGATCGGCCCCAAAAACATGTTTTGATCCACCCACATGAAGAACCATTGAAGAATTATCTCTCTAAAACTAAGTAAATTCATCCACTTCCATCATTGTCACACCTTTATTGGGTTTTCACGATGTCAGATCTCTAATTTGGGATCGTTTCCTTGTGAAACAGACATACAATGATCCGTCGTTCATAACCCTGTGAAGAACGGGAAGAACGTAGGGTCAAAAAGGGAGATGAAAATTCAAATAACGAATTGAGGAACGAACCTCCACCATCATTTGTAAAAGTTTTGATCCACTCCCATTAGAAGGATAAAATAGATCAAATCAAATTAAAACAAATCAAACATGGATCCATTCCCCAAAATAAATCTGATAAAAGACCCTCTCATAAGAATGAATGATCCGTAGGTCAAATTGTTCATGGGTTGATCCATGTTCTTCATTTGAATCCAAGAACTAGGATGGAATAATTGAAATAACAACCCCTACCTCGATTGTTGACAAAGAGGGAGAGAAGTTGTCAGTTAGGATTCGATCTCGATGCACAATGATCCACACGTCGTCGCTCGTCATCGTTCATCAAGATTCCTCTAAGGATGGATCCTCTCCAAAGCTCCAGAGTGTCCAAGGAAATTTTCTAGGGTTATGGGCCTAAACCTAGGCTCTTGTTCATTTAAAACCAATTAACGCGTTGTTTCATTATGGAAATGTTTAAAATAAAATAAATTATTAATTTATTTTATTTCCTTTAAAACATCCAAAAATTAACTTTTGCAGCTGACCCACACCGATCGATGTTAGGCCCTGCCAAAGGTAAATTCACTGCTCTGAATGCAATGATACTCTCATATTTTCGATCTGGACACCTGTTTAAAATTTATTATACCACTCTCACGCGCTATTTAAATGTTTAATTTATTTCAAACATTTATTTTGGGCACTCCGGGCCTCAAAATCGCATGTTGTCATAAAGCCTAGTCTCATAATAATTCCATATAATATTTAAAAATAATACATAGAAAATCTAAGACATTACAAATGGTATAGGAGTTTGTGCATTATACTATTCCATAAATGGAAATTATACATTCTGAAAACCCCAATTCCTGAGATTATTTCCAAATAGGCTAATAAAGAAGAAGCATCTCTCTATTTGAATCATGTGGATGATGCTATGGATATACAACATTCCATGATATCCTCTATTTCTAGTGATATTATTTATGATCAAGATACACAAGAGTTGGTATAAGAACTGATTCCATAGGTCCCCATGGAAGAAGATGTTTTTGAAACAAAAGTGTTGTGTATGAGTGAAAGAGAGGTGATAGAACCATAGAGATATGGTTTTCTAGTAACCAATAATAGTGACTCATTATTGTTTAATAATGATGATCATCTATCCTACAAGGAGGAAGTAGAGAGCTCAAAAGCTATAATGTGGAGATAATCCATGAATTTTGAGATTGATTCCATGTATCAAAACCAAGTCTAGGTTCTAATTGATCTACCAATTGATGTAAATCCAGTAAGGTGTAAATGGTTATTTAAGAGAAAACTAGACATGAAAGGTAAAGTAAATACTTATAAAGTATTTCTAGTGGATAAAGGAATTAGACAATCTCAAGACATTTACTATGATGAAACATTTCTCCAATTTCCATGTTTAAATCCATCAAAATATTTTTTTTCTATAAGAGATTACTATAACAACGAGATTTGGAAAATGGATGTCAAAACTAAATTCCTTAATGAGAAACTTCAAGAGGATATGTATATGAAACAATTATCACTACTAAAAATATGACCTTTAAAAGTGATAGAAAAGTCCATTTACAGCGCTAAAACAAACGCTATTAATCGAGGATCTAATAAAAGGGGGTCCCTTTTATCTGTGCTAAAAAAAACACTGATAAAGACCCCTTTTATCAGTGCTAAAAAAGCGCTGATAAAAGTTAAAAAACATTAAAAAAAATTAATAAAATATTTCTGCAATTCGGAATGGGGATTCAATAGTGCTTGAAGCGCCCCTTAAACGGCACCCCCATCCTTTAACAGCGCCCCACCCACCCTTTAACAGTGTTAGCTTCAATTTCACCCGTGCACACGACCTACTTCCCCCTGGATTTGAACATGAGACCTCTTACCTGCGCACCTAAACCTTTACCACTCCACCATATTGCTTTGCTCTCCATTTAATAATATATCTATTTATTTATATATATATATATTTATATTTAATCGTATATTAATATATATTTATATTAATATATATATTAATATATATTTATATTAATATATATATTAATATATATATTTAGTTATATTAATATATATATTTAGTTATATTAATATATATATATATCTGTATATTAATATATATATATATACATATATAGTTATATTTATATATTTATATATTTATTCGTATATTAATATATATTTATATCTATTTATATATATATATATATATATTTTATCTGTATATTTATTTGTATATTAATATATATTTATATTATTAGTTTTGAATTCATTTATAAAACATGATTTTTATGTGTGTTTATAAATAAATAAATAGATATATACAACACACACACACACATATAGTATATGTGTACCTGTAAGTATAATTATACATATTTATATATATTTACAAATATTATATATTAATATGTATATATATATGTTTAGAATATATAGATAATATATATCAGTTTGTCAATACAGGCGCACACAAATATATATATATACACGTACACATTATATAGGTATATAAATATTCATATATTTGTATTTTAAATAAAATGGATATTAGTTTTTTATTTAGATAATCCTTATATATTGAGAAATATATTTTATATGCAAATAATTTTAATTATTTATTTATAAAATTAAATTTTTTATGTGTGAATATGTAAAAAATATGTGTATATTGTTATATATTTGATTATAAATAACATTAAATTGTGAAAAACAATAAAATTTCAAAGATATAATATCAATATGAATGTAATACCTTGGAATAAATTCATTCCCCACTGAAAAAGGAAAAATAACCCCTTAAATGAGGCTGAAATTCCATCAAATGTTAAACAAATTTGGGTATCCGAACTAAAAACTCAGTTTTATAGGACTTATAGGATTTTTTTGGCCTTGAAAAATGCAACAAAAGGTTCCCTTGGTTTGTTAGTGTGTAGATCTCATCGTAGACTTTGATTTGATATGCTATAGAGCTCAAACAGACACCCGGATCAAAAGTTATGATTGTTTGAAGTTTGAGTTACGTTTTCAACTTATTTTAGATCCATTATTAATTTTTTTTGATTTTTTTGTGTCTTCAAATTGTTATTAAATAATTTTTAGTCAATGAAAATTATAAAATTATTAATTAATAATTTTTTAATATATTTTATAAGTCATTTTCATTACATATCTTATGTATTAAGTGAAAATATTTATTTATACTTATCTAAAACATATTTAAAAAATATATATATTATTTATATCAATATAAATATAATTATATATTTCTATATCAACATATTATTTTTTATGATTTTTTTAAAAATATACACTTTATCAGTGCTAGAAAAAAAACCCTGATAAAACCCCTCCTTTAACAACGCTAAAAAAGCGCTGATAAAGGAGGTGCCTTTATGAGTACTAAAAAAAGCGCTAATAATGTGGCACTTTTAACAGTACTTTTTTTAGCACTGTTAAAGGGTGGTGTAGAAAAAACCCAGTTTTGTGGTAGTGTAGATGAGTTTGTGACTCTAGGAAATGCCAAAAAGGTATACAAGTTATGGATATCCATCTATGCATTAAAGTAAGCATCTGGGTAATGGAACATTCAATTTGATGAATCTATAAAGAAATTTGGTTTTATCAAGAAGAAATGTGATCCATGTGTTTACAAAAGGTTTAGTGAGAGTACAATTGTTTTTATACTAGTATATGTTGATGACATATTACTAATTGGAAATAATATACCGACCTTATAAGAGGTTAAGGCATGGTTGAGCAAGTGCTTCTCTATGAAGGGATTAGGTAAAGAAGACTACATTCTAGGGATAAATAACATGTGTGATAGATCTAATATGATACTTGTACTAAGTTAAGGTACATACATTGACCAGATACTAAAGATGTTTAGCATAGAACAATCCAAGAGGGGATTGGTTCTAGTGTCACATGGTATACAACTTTCCAAGAAAATGTGTCCTCAAACACAAGAGAAAAGAGAGGTAATGAGTAATATCCTATATTCTTATGTGATAGGATCCATCATGTATGTCATGTTATGTACGAGGCTTGATGATGCCTATGCTTTGATCATGGAAGGAAGATATCAATCAGATCTAGGTGAACAATATTGAACTACTATTAAAACTATCCTTAAGTATCTGAGGCGAACTAAGGATATGCTCATGGTGTATAGAGGATATGAAGACCTAGTAATCAAGGGTTATATAAATTCAAGATTTTATAGAGATAAAAATGACATGAATTCATAGTGTGGATATATATTGTGTCTCAATAGAGGTGACGTGAGTTATATGAGTTCTAAGAATCTAGTTGTCACTGATTCTATAGTGGAGTCCGAGTATATTACGGTATCTGATGTATCCAAGGAAGTATTTTGGATTTTCAACTTTTTATAGGATCTTGATGTGGTACCTAGAAGTAAAGATCCCATCACAGTTTATTGTGATAACACTGTAGTGGTGGATCTCTCTAAAGAGTTGAGGTCACACCAAAGGAAAAAATACATACTTTTGAAGTTTCATCTCTTGAGGTATTTTTATAAATGAGGTGAATTTTTGGTGAGTAGAGTATCCATAGAGGAAATTGTGATGGACCCCTTGACCAAGGCTTTATTTGAGAAGAGGTATGAGTGTCATGTGATAACTAGTGGATTGAAAGTTGTTGATAGTTGGATTTATTGAAAGCGGCAGTCTATTGGAGTTGGTGCCCTAGAACCAACTTGTTTAGTACTTGATTACATGCTTTCATTATTGATGAGTTTCTTATCACATTATTATTATTCCTCTTTAAGACATTTGTATATGGTAATTTCCTTAGAATATATTTCTTCCTGAAAGGTCATAGAAGTTACTCACTATAATGAGAACTTAGAGGTTTCACAACACTATTCTTGAACCTTGTTCTATGGTCGAATGATATTGTCTGATGGGACACAAAAAATATAGGCTATTAGGGGTAGGAGGCTCATATGATATTGAGACACATTATTATGGTGTTCACCCTTGGTAATCTCCAGGATAAGAGGTTATGAGAACATACCCATTAATAGGAAATCCACATTTCCATGTGTCATTGGGTGTTCTTATCTTTAAATGTGTGTATTAATCCCTAGAATTTAAGATTATCATTAATGGATATCATGAATTGTGTACTTTGATGTATTGATGAAATCCATGATGACATATGCTCATAGTGAAGTGGGATATTTTGGGTGAGTCATGAGTGATATTACATTAATGGATGATGCAAGAAAAGATTTATCCCTTTTGTCCCTTGACGGAAGTTAATATATTAGGCCCTTTGATGGGAATGGAATTGCCTGTATAAATCCATGGCCATGGTGTTTAGTGGACGAGTTCATTTCTAAAAATTCAAAGAAACAACCACAGAGCATACAAGTTGATGGCACCGACACAGAACCTTATTAATTAAAGATATTGTGATAAAGGGATTATATTACATGGTAAGCATTCGTAGGAGGTTGGATCTCATTGCAACATTAACTTATTTCTCTATGGGAGGCATGGTGTGTTGCTAAACTCTAACCTTGGACTTTAGGAAGTTATGTCTAATTCCACTAAGAAATAGTCCTAGAGGGTTACACACTTAGTGTATATGCAATCTTGGTTAAATTCTAGTATTGAATTTAATAAGATATAATAAATAATATTTATTCGGATTTGGTTGATCACCATAATCTAATCACAAGTTATTCGAAAGAATAAGTGATTTAAATAATATTAATAAATATTTATTTTCAATTTTGGAGAATATAATATTTATTATATTTATCATAGAATAATGTAATGACATTTATTTATTAAATAGTAATTATTCGAGGATCGGTAAATATTAATGAGGGAAAGCGGACCAAGTCTAATAGTTTGATTGAAAATTGTCACGACCCGTCCTCGGGGGCCCGTGCCGTGACTACCCCAAGCCCGCCTTCCATAGGCCAGGGGCTGGAGACTAGCACCAAGGCATAACTCCCGGAAAAAGGGAAGACATTGCCTTTGTAAAGTAAACCACAAACACCACAGAGCAAGCGGACAGAAGTAAACACTAAGTAAAAACTGGTACAACAGTAAGTGCGGAAAAGTAAGTGGGTATAACGACCCATACTTTACATACATTGTTAATACTTCAAAATTTAAGCACACTTATTACAACATATGACAAAACCACAAACGACCGTATAAGTATAGTGTCTTTAGAAACTGGGAAACATAAACAACTGGTTCATAAATCTTCTACAGTGTCTCCCATTTATTTCATCATATCTAGGGTCCCTTTTAGCATATTCTACTTAATATCCATATTCCTGACCTGGGTAAAATAAAACATAAAAGGGTGAGCTCAAATGCTCAGCAAGGGAAAATAAAGGAAATAAAAATCATATCATATCTTTTTGAAAATCATAACCTGCAAAAGAGATCATAATATCTTAACATGGAATAAATTATAGAAGTGAAAATGAGATCCCCATAATCATAACATAAAACTTGAAACCTTGTGTCATGCACACATAATCATGGAAAATCATTTCTTGTTAGTCATGACTCATTGCCAAGACTATCTTAGCGGACAAAGTCCATTTCTGAACCGAGTTCACTCCTCGTTTCAGTCCTGTATCACTGAACCGAAATAACCTTCCGTTCCAGCCATGTCTATCTCATGAGATATAAATCTTTACCCAATGCATTGGAGGGAGATATAGGTCCCACCCATCTCATAATGATACCATTCTTATGTGTTCCACAAAATCATAAATCATACATCATTGCATAACCCATGTAATACAAATGGGAATCTTAAACATCATGACATCATAAATCAATTCATATAAGATAAAGGAATTCATAAAAATAATTCCATCACAACATGATCAAATCAATGAAATAATAGGGATAAAAACAGAACCCTTTATTATCTTAGATGGAAAATAATTTTGATAAAACACTTGAACTCCATTCTTGAGGAAAATATCCTTTCTTCCTCTAAAACATTTTTCCTTTCATAACATGTCATACAGATTTAAAATAAAAGAAGTTTATTAAAAATAAACTTGAAAACTTGTAAAGTAAGATTCTTGGAAATAATGTTTTAAAAATCCATTCATGCCGTATAAGTTAAAAAAAACATTCTTCTTGTACTTTTGTCGGAAAAGTCAAAATGTACCTCGTACGAAAAACGACAAAAGATTCCTTTCATATTCTTTACTAAAAACTCACCAAAGGGTAAAATTGGATTTAAACTATTGTAATTGGATTGAAATAATATTACATATTGAGGAAACATGGATGTGGATGATAAAATACACCCCAGTAAATGCCAAAGTAAAAACAATCTCGGATAAAAATGAGATTGTGATATTTCCCTTACCTTAGGTCCGACTTGCATTGTAAGTGTCCGAACCTCCTTTATAATGATTTAAATAATGTTATTGACTTATTCAAGAATCATAATTATTTTTATGATATCATATATGGTCATATTCTTAGCTTCTTAGTAGTAATATTTCATTGCTACTTGTTATTCGGGTGTTTATAACTTTTTGTTCTTATGCGTGTTTTGTCGAATAAATTCTTATTCTTATCTTTAGGTTATAGATACCTCATTTACAGAATGGTATTAGTGTAGTATATATCATATTCATTCATTCAATTCATTTATATAATCATTATGAAATGAAGATCATGTAGAACGAGTCGCATCACATTGTGGAGACGGTATTCCGTACGTACGCACGAGTGATGATATCGTTCCTATGATCGTGGAATTGTATTTAAGTATATTTATACTATTTTAGTATCAATATCACTTTATAATAATCATATATAGTTACTCATTACACCATTATACCCATCCTTGTAAGTTGATGGTGGAAAATAGATTACACCACGACGTGGAGACGGTATTCCGTACGCACGCACGCGCGGTGATTTCATTTTTCCGTAGGATGGATAGAAGGTGAATTAGGGTTTTTTCATATTTATAATAAAATATCAGTATGTAAGTAATACTGATGTTATTAATTTATCATGAAACAACTAAAGAAGAAGAAGATGAAGAAGAAAGACATTGAAAAGATCGGTAATGAATATTACCTCTTCTTTGGAACGCCTCTTTGAATCCTCCACTTAGGGAACTAAGATTGGTCTTTGAAGAAGACCAGGACCTCTATGATTATTCTAGGGAAGTGGAGAAGGGATTTTTTCATGGTTTTTCCGATCTTGAGTTCTCAAATTGGTGTGAGGAGGAGGGGGAGGAGGTTCCCTTTTATAAGGGAGGAGAGGGGCACCTTAGGAATATCTCAAAATATTATTTTATATTAAAGTCAAAATCGGTTTATAATGGTTCCAAAGGGTCTTGTTTCGAAGCTAAAGTGGGTATGGGTCTAAATCCTATCAACCAATAGGATTTAGACAAGTTTAGGTTATTATTTTAACCTTATCAATTATATTTAACTCTAAGTTAAATAATTTAACTTTTACCGTGTCTTTTTATTTTCTTACACTATATGGTTAATACACTTACTATAACATGCCAAAAGAACCCAAAATTGTTTATTATTAATATATATATCCTTATCTAAGTCATTTGGCCGAACCTTAGATTTTTAGGAATAAAATAACAATTAATAATATAATATTTTATTTAAAAACTATTTTGTGTCAATTTTGACACTATTTGATATATGATTTTTGTGAAAGTCATAACAGAATTATATGTTCGAACCAAGTTTATTAAATCAACAATAATATATCATAGTAACCTAGAAAATTAGTGGGATTCATAAAAAGTCTCAAATTACATTTATTTTGGTGTTTATAACATCAATTATGTCAATATTTCATTAATAAGATAATTACTGCATCATCATTCTGTCATAAATAAATTAAATTATTTAATGTCTAAAAATTATAAATAAAATAACATTATGTAGAAAATATTTTTAGATTTCTAATTAATATTTATAGTCGAATTTATCTTATGTATAACCCCATATTAAAAATGATTTACTTATTAAACTTTGATTTTAACTATTTTAACCCTTCTTTAAATAAATTAATAATAAATGTCCTAATCTAATCCAAGTGGGCCTAAATGGTCATATTTTATTCCTAAGTTTGTTTTTTGGTCAAATTAAACTTATCCAATAGAATTAGGACATGTTTTAGGGTAATAGTAATATCATATTTACCCTTAGTTACCCTATTTACTATTAACCGCGGTAAAAAAAGTAAAAAGTTACTATTCACCAAAAAATTATTTTTATCTCATTGAACCACATTTTATTTACTAATATCAACCGTGTCTGTCGGATTTTCGAAATTCCATTCACAGAAGCGGTAAAATTAAGTTTTATGCAAACTTCAGTTTTTAACCTACCACTTAGTGGTTTCACTATTTATCAAAAATTGAAAGTTTTCAGAAAAATACCAAAATTTCACCCTAGGCTAATTTCGGTATTCCGAATCCAAAAATGAAGTCCATTTTGAAAAATAAAATTTATAAAATTTCAAAAAGTGGTTATTACTATTCATAAAGGCTAGTTTTAATAATATTTTAATAGCATATCGTTGTTTAGTGAAACTCAGTATTGCGTACGACGTAAGCTATTGAGGAAGGTCGCGATTGCGTGTAAAGTAAGCCAAGCTAGTGTGTAGTGAAAGATTCCTTTGATAACATAAAAACAAAATATTACTCATAAAAATCTCGGGTGTTACAGTGGGCCAGTATACAAACCCAAACTGAAAGTAAAGTACAACTGGAAAGGGAAAACAAAAACTGAAAAGTAAAGCCGCAACGTAGAGCTGTCCACTGGAAATCCCACCTGAAGGGTGGGTACAGATAGCCTCCACTGCTCCTCGGGTCCAGCCAACCGCTCTGAGTACGTCCCGCCCAGTGGTCCACCTCCAGGTACCGTCCTGCTCCGCAAGCCTCAACCACGATCAACGCTGCCCATCGTCTGCAACCAACACAACGTAGTGCGGGAATAACCCGTGCAGGGGTGAGTATAAGCTACTCAGTAGGGACCCCGAGACCCCCGAAGGTCTCCCAGAATCCACAAAGGATAATCCACAAAGGAAAGATACAATCACGAAGTAACATCCGACACTGCTTAGGTATATGACCATACATATACCTAAGTCATCAATTCTCGTTCGGCTCCAATATCCGAGCCCAAGTACAACCCAGTCCACACAGGAAAGCAAAACGTAAATCCACACAGGATAGCACAACACAATCCACAAAGGAAAGAAAAAGAGGATTCAGCTCACACAGGTATTCTTCTTCATATGATGATAAAGATGACCAGATATTGCCACTGATTCATCTAAGCCATCGGACCCACAAAGGATCGATAGGTACTAACCCCAACAATGACCCACAAAGGATCTGACCCACAAAGAATCGATAGGTAACTAACCCCTGCAAAGACCCACACAGGATCTGTAGGCGCTGACCCACACAGGACCGCTGAGCGCTGACCCACACAGGATCAGACCCACTCAGGATCGGTAGCACTGACCCACAAAGGATCGCTGAGTGCTGTAGTCGTCGCCGTCGAATCCACTGAGGATCTCTGTACAGTCGTCGTCGTTACAGTAGCAGTCGCAGCCAGCTCTAGGGTTCCCACACACAGCAAGCTCGTTCGGGAGGGTCCGCTCCACGAGCCGAGAGGCTGATACATCAACTGACACATAGTCCAGAGTAGATGTATCCAAAAGTTCTGTATCGTCAATAGGAACTCAACGTCGCAGACGACGCGTCAATCGGACGCCCGGTCTGAGAGTTATTGGCTTTTTCGTCTCAGGGGCCCGGTTGGTTTTTAAGGAAAAACCAACCCGACCGTACTCCAGATATTTCCAAACCTCAGGCGGAGTAAGCCAAAAGATCCGTCTCACTTAGAGGAATCCATCAAAGTTGACGGTACGTCAATCAGACGTCCGGAGCTCAAGTTATAAGCGTTTCCACTCCGAGGGCCCGGTTGGTTTCGTGTACGAACCAACCCGGACAAACCCAAAGTATTCCGAAATATTGAGTGTAGTATACCGAAACGACCGTCTCGATCCAAGGATCGCATCGCCGCTAACGACACGTCATTCGAAGGCTCGTAGCTCAAGTTATGAGAAAAAGACAGAAAAGGTCCGAAAACAGGGGGTCTGGGCCCAGCCCGACCCGGCCCAACCCCCCCTGGGTTGATCCGACCCGGGTCCGGGTCCGACCCGGCTGGGCGCGACCCGGCCCTGCTGGCGTGACCTGGCCCGGCCCGGCCTGGGCGCGACCCGGCTGGCCGGTCTGGCGGCTCGGCACTGGCCGAGCGGCCGCACCCAAGGAGCCGCGACCCCCCGCACGGGACCGCTCCGTGTCACCGGACGCGGCGCAAGGCCGCATCCCTTCCCCACGGCGGGTCTTCCCGGCGGCGCGCCGGGCACCGCCGCTTCCTGGCGGCCGGCTGCTGCCGGCCGCCGGCGTGGCGCGCCGGCGGGAACTTCCGCGGACCACCGGACGCGCTCCGGTGGTCTGTTTTGCCTGCGGTTTGCGCCTACGGCTTTCCCGGGATCCAAACTCTGCTACGAAGGCCTACAATCGCCATTCCGATCCCATTTTGTAAACGCCGTTAATCCACGCATCAACGAAAAACTGCAGAGGGTTGTCGGGCCGTGTTTGTTTGGCCCGCACCCTCCGCGTTAGGTGATAACAACTGAGAATAATATTCAACACATGAAAAACAAAACAAGGCACAATTTTAATAAATTAAAATTGAACTTTGATCTGGGTTCTTTGTTTTAGAAGGAAAAACCATGGGAATAATAATTATTCTCAAATAAAACCCCTACCTCGTAGCTGTCGTCGGACGAGAGTTCTTCGCAGAATTGATCGTTGCAGAAGAAGAGGATCGTCGTGTCGTGGAAGGGCGTCGCGTCGTCGATCTCCGATGGTTAAAGAAAACACACAGATTTAATTTCACGAATTAAATCCATGTTAAGGATAAAATTAAAAGATCTTAAATCTCCTACCTCAAGCAGTTGATGATCGAAGATTTTTGCGGGGAAGAACGTCGCAGAAGAAGCGTCGTGGAAGGAGAATCGTCGGCATCACGGAACACGGCGTCATGTAGTCGATCTCTGAGGGTTCGGCGTTCTTCGCGTTCTTCACGTTCTTCGTGAAGAGGAAAGAAGGTACAGATTCTCCAAATCCTATCAAAAATCAACCCGTCAACAAAAAGAGAAGGTGTTGGTCTTATTTTATTATTATGCCAACAGTTTGAAAACATGTTAAGAAACGAACCATTAATTCGGTGAATTAATGGTAACGACTTAACTGTCCATTTAATAGGAGCGTTTAAGAGTTTTAGTAAACGCCCCAGTTGACTTTCATTAAGAGTGGGGTTGCGGGTGCGTTACTTAGGGGAAAAGAAATGGTGGGGCTCGTGCGGGCCCCACCTCACAAATATCCTACCAAGAGGGTATGATATTTTGGGTTCCACCATATCCGCTTCAACTCAGCTTAAGCAGCTTTAAGTGGCTTTAAGTGAAATAAAATAAAGTTGTTGCACCACTTTATTTTATTTTTTCACTTAATCCCAAAAATTAAAAACCACACCCGAGAAAACGCAACTCCGAAAGAGGCGTTTCTAAGCAAGTACCGGCGCTGTGATTCCATCGGTGCCCTCAGAATTCAATTCTGAGCACTGGTTCAAAAGTTAAAAAAACCCGCTCGTTCGTTCACTGAACGTACCCGAGCCAAACTTCGGAAAATGATTCCGGGAACACTGGGCCTCGGAATCACGTGCCGTCAGAAACTGCGTTCTTGTAAAATTCCAAATAAAATTAAGAAAAAAATTTCCTTGAAATTTACGGGTCTTTACATCACTCCCACCTCAGGGCTTTACATCCCCGTAAAGATACATCATAAGCTAGGGAAACAAATGTGGGTACTAAGCACGCATCTGAGCCTCCCGCTCCCAATTGCTCTCCTGGAGGTTCCCGTGCTGCCGTCTGATGCGCACTAGAGGAATCGATCATCCACGTAGGACCCGCTCCTGTCGATCCTCGATCTCCACCGGGACCTCCACAAAAGTCTCCCCATCATCAATGTCCAGCTCCCCATGGTCAATGATATGTGTCGGGTCGTGCACGTATCTCCTCAGCTGAGATACGTGGAAGACGTCGTGCACCCGGTGCAACTAAGGTGGTAGAGCCAGGCGATAAGCCACCTCGCCGATCCTGCTGAGGACCTGGAATAGTCCGATAAAGCATGGAGACAACTTGCCGCCTCGGCCAAATCTCCGTAATCCACGTCTAGGTGAGACACGCAAGAAGACGTGGTCGCCATCCTTGAACTCTAGTGGCCTCCGCCTCATGTCAGCATAAGACTTATGCCGGCTCTGAGCTGTCCTCATCTTCTCCTGGATGACCTGGACCTTCTCTATCGTGGCCCGGACCATCTCTGGTCCCACAAGTGCTGACTCCCCAGGATCTGTCCAGCACAAAGGAGATCTGCAAGGTCTGCCGTACAACGCCTCGTATGGTTCCATCCCGATGGTGGAGTGGTAGCTGTTGTTGTACGAAAACTCCACCAAGGGTAGGTGGTCCTCCCAGCTGCGACCAAAGTCGAGGACACATGCACGGAGCATGTCCTCAAGAGTCTGAATGGTCCTCTCCATCTGACCATCCGTTTGAGGGTGAAAGGTGGTGCTCAGACGTAGCTACGTCCCGAATGCCTCCTGCAACCCCTTCCAAAGCCGAGAATTAAAGCGAGCATGTCGATCGGAGACGATAGATGATGGAACACCGTGAATCCGTACAATCTCCTGAACATAGAGACGCCCTAAGCTCTCCACTGAGCCCTGCTCTCTGATGGGTAAGAAGTGAGCCGACTTGGTGATTCAGTCAACAATCACCCAAATGGAGTTGTGACCTCTGGAAGTGCATGGAAGTCCAGTCATGAAGTCCATATATATCCCATCCCACTTCCACTCCGGGACCTCCAAGGGCTGTACCAAGCCTACTGGTACCTGATGCTCTGCCTTCACCTGTCAAGAAATGAACTCTGCCATAGCCTTCTTCATGCCCGGCCACCAGTGCTGTCGTCTGAGGTCCTGGTACATCTTCGCCACTCCAGGATGTACCGCCAAAGGAGAAGTGTGAAACTCTCTCAGCACCTCCTCTCGTAAAGAGACTGGTACTAAGGTACGTCCTCTGAAAAGGATGTCGTGCTCTGCTCCAAAGGAGAAACCATCAGGTGCCTGTCCTAAGGATATCTGTGCACGCCGCGTCTCACAGTCAGCATCCCCACGCTATGCCTCTCTGACCCACTGTAGTAGTGGAGGAGAGATTGTGAGAGACTGAAGGAAGGCTGCACCATCTCTATCCACAAAGGATATCCGCAAAGCGGCTAGCTTCTCTGTCGCCTCCTCGAGTAGCTGAATGCCCGTCCTCCTGCTGAGAGCATCAGCTACCACGTTCCCCTTCCCAGGAGTGTAGACTATCTCAAAGTCATAGTCCTGGAGGAACTCGAGCCATTGCCGCTATCTCAGGTTCAGGTCCTTCTAAGAGAAGATGTACCTGATACTCTGATGGTCAGAAAAGACTGTAAAGCGCTCGCCCATCAGGTAGTGTCGCCATGTCTTCAGAGCGAAGACTACTGCTGCTAACTCCAGGTCGTGGGTAGCGTAGTTCTGCTCATGCGGCCTCAAATGATGTGATCCATAGGCGATCACGGCCCGCTCCTGCATCGGGACACATCTGAGTCCGGTCCCTGATGCATCGTAGTAGACTACGTACCCTACTCCCTCCTCAGGCAACCTCAAGATAGGGGCGCTGGTCAATCTCTGTCTCAGCTCCTGAAAGCTCTACTGACATCTGTCTGACCAAAAAAAGGGTTTCCCCTTCTTCGTAAGAGCTGAGAGTGGTGCCGCAACTCTGTAGAAGTTTGGCACAAATCTCCGATAGTATCCAACTAGTCCCAAGAAACTCCGCACCTCCGTCACGCTCTTGGGTGGCTCCCAAGCTAGCACTGCCTCGATCTTCGTAGGATCCACTGCAACTCCCAGCTCAGAGATGACGTGTCCCAATAAGTGGACCTCACGTATCCAGAACTAACACTTTGAGAGTTTTCCATAAAGCTGGTGCTCTCAGAGTGTTTCTAGTACAACCAGTAAGTGGTAGGCGTGCTCCTCCTCAGTCATCGAGTATATCAAAATGTCGTCGATGAAGACTACGACAAATCGATTGAGGTATGGCTGAAAGATCCTGTTCATGAGGCCCATGAACACCACTGGAGCATTGGTTATGCCGAAAGGCATAACCAAGAACTCATAGTGGCCATACCGACATTTGAAGGCCGTCTTCTGCACATCCTCGTCCCGAACTCTGAGCTGATGATAGCCTGACCTGAGGTCTATCTTCGAGAACCACCGTGCTCCCTTAATCCGATCGAAGAGGTCATCAATCCTCGGTAGCGGATACTTGTTCCTCACCGTGTAACATCCCAAGGTTTTCTAAAAATAAATTGAAAAATTATTGAAATGTTGTTTAAGGTATATATTTATAAGTATCCTTTAAACATAATTTTATTTATTCTATGTTTTGAATTTCAAGAAACTGTCATCTACAATTGGGTTCAGTATGTTATTTAGAGTCTGATGAAACAAACTTGTTTTTTTGGTGAATAGTAACATGCCCTTATGAATAGTAATATGAATAGTAATATGACCTCATGAGTAGTAAATAATATTATTATTTTATTTTCCCATGGCAATAGGATAATGAGATCTTAATTAATTTTCCAATGTCACATGAAACTAGTTGCACTTAAATATTGTTATTTTTCGAATTAACTGTGACCTTATTTAAAAATTAAATTAATAATATTTAGAAAATTATTTTTGAAAAATGGAGTTCATTTTTGAATTCTACACATCGAAAAATGGTTGGGTTAAATTTTTGGTATTTTTCTGAAACTCTTGAATTTTCAGTGAATAGTGAAATACGATAAAATACCGTATAATCAATTTATCAGTAAATATGCACTATTTATGACATCATAAGTGATGAAAGGCCACTTTCTTCGAAATCACATGATATTATCACTATTTAGGGCCACTTGTTTTGAGATTATTCATAGTATTGATAAAAATATTATAATAATGATTAAAATAATCTAAAAAACCCCCCCTCCTCCACTATAAATATCACCCTCACTCCCCTCTTCCTCTCACACCTCTCAAGCCTTGAGCATTGTCTAATTTCTGCCAAATTCCCTCCCCAATCTTCTTACCCACGTCCTATAGCTGCTGGTCTCACCAAAAGACCAAAATCAAAGCCCTTAAGAAGGATCTCAAGGAGAAGAGATCAAGAGGTAAACATCCTCTTTCATTTTCATTCTTTCCTTCCATTTTATGTTATTCTCTTCCTTTCCCTTTGTATTTTGTTGGGATATTTCATTTAATATTTCCCCTTACTGTCCAAATTTTGTATGAATGATGAGATATTAAATTCCTCTCATCAATCTTATTTTTATGAAATTTTAAGAGACGCCGTTAGGCTGCCGAATTTTTGTAAGAAATTTCTCATGTTTTCTTCATTTCAAGATTCCCTTCTCTTCGTTCTTCACCCCCTATTATCCAAGAGGCATGAAATCTCCAGAATAATGTATATTCTGGATGTTTTCATGTTTATGGAAAATTACAAATCATTATTCCTCTCCTCTCTCACTTATTTAAAGAATCAAAAAACATTGTCCATTTGTGTCGAATTACCGATATCGTGGACGATGTATTTTCAATCTCCATTAATTCTTTCAATTCTGGTCATGAAACCATTTATATGGTTGAACCAGGTTATAATATATGTTTTATGAATCATATAAGGTTCTGGAATTCTTTTGTACTCATGATTCAAATTTATAAGACTAAATGAAGTTGTAATTATCAAAGAACCACTTAAATTATCTAAACGAACATAATTAATGTTTTAACTTATAAATCATCATCATATAAAGCACCAAAGTGATAAATGGTATAATTTATGGTACTGGAATTATGTAAAAACTACTCCATTCCAATTCTGGAGTTTCACTTCCAATCAACAAGAACGATTCATCATGAACCGATTGTGAAAATCACAAAAGAACTCACCCAAAATAATGCAAGGAACAAAATACTAACAATTAAGGGGTGAAATGAGGTTATGAAATGACCATATAAGATGTTATAAACATGAAAATTTTTCTATAAAATACTAATAACACTCTTTTAACCATTATACAGGAGGTTTAAACAATTTTGAAGTAAGGCAAGCCCAAGGTAAGGGAATTCTTAACCCGATTTCCATTCTTTGGGTTAACGTTCTAATTTATAATTTATGTGTTATTTAAATTGTTTGTGTGATGGGTTTTTTTTATATTATGTTTCAGTATGTGTATTTACAGAGTATATACATATTCCATCCACTCAATTAAGTCTCACTTCAAGTATATGATGTTTATAAGGGACTTTTCTTCTAAAAATCCTCTTTTAAAATTCTGTTTTATAAGATTCAAAGGCAATGTTTTTATGCTATTGTTTATGTTGTATGATTATGTTTTTGTTATTGGGCATTGTTTATGATGAAGGGTGGGACCTATATTTCCCTCCAATGCATTGGGTATGAGTAAGTTGGAGGTCGGCCGTATGGTTACTCCAAGTGTAACTGTGATGGTTACACAAAGTAAGGTAGCCGTGAGGGTTACAAATTTTAAGGTATCCAAGATGGTTACAAGATTATGTAAGTAATGCCCCAATATACCTCTATGATTATAATTATGTTTGTGTGGATCTTGTGTAAATCTCATGTTACTATAAGTAAGATTTTATGGGTGGAAAGCATGTCTTTTGAAAATGTTTTCATACGTCATGCATATTCATGGACTAATGTGATTTTTCCTTCTTTTTCATACCTTACTGAGCTTTTGTGCTCATCCCAAGTTTTTAAATGATTTTTCACAGGTTAATGATGAGTAATACAAGGAAGGAAGACATGTTAAATGTTGAAGAATTGTCAAGGAGTCTTGTTTTGTGTTTTAATGTTTTATATTCTGAGGAAAATGGAAACTGATTTTATGGTACCCACTATGTAACAATGTGTAATGTTATGAATATTTTGTCTTAATTCACTAAATCTCTAAACTTGAAAAGATCCTCAATGTAAAATGAATTGTTTCCTTGATTAAATTCAAGATTATGTATGAAATAAGTGCGGGTCCTTATAGTTGGTATCAAAGGATGGTTTAGATAACTTTAGGGGTTAAGGTGATGCTAATAGAATACCATAAATAATTATCACCCTATGTTTAATTTGTTATAGCATTTAAAGATTACCATGTTGCTTCATCTAATAAATGTTTGTTTAGAATGGTTGTCCACAGAAGGAACATGGATGCTGAAGAGGATAGGCACCGACAGAATGACATCCTTCCTGATCAACAGCCTGGAATGGTAGGGATTGGAACCGAGCAGTTTGTGACAGTAATGGCTCAGCTAACACAGACAATAAATGGTGGTGGAATCCATGAAAGAGGACAAATAGAAGTACCCCAACGGAACATGACAGTGGTGGAACATTTTATGAGACAACATCCTCCTGCATTCAATGGATCTTCTGACCCAGTGGCAGCAGAAGGATGGATTAAAGACCTTGAAAAGATATTTGATGTTATGGGATGTTCGGACAATCAAAAGGTAAGTCTTTCCATTTATCGTTTTGAAGGGGAAGCTGATCAGTGGTGGTCAATGGTAAGGAATATCATGGGTAGAGAGGATTTTGATGCCTTAGTGTGGGATGAATTTAAAAGTCTTTTTCTTGAAAAATATTTTCCTAAGGTGGTGCGACTTAGAATAGAGAAACAATTCCTTGAACTGAAACAAAAGGAGGAAGATTTAGTGGCTATGTATGAGGCGAACTTCACCCGACTGGAGAGGTATGATCCAAATCTTATTCTGGATCTCGATAGCAAAATCAACCGCTTTTACTCAGGATTGAAGCCAAGGTATCGAAGGGCGTTGGCCTCCCGTGAATTCAAAAGTTACGAGAAACTTGTCCGATGTGCTGAGAGGGTAGAGATGGAGTTTGCTGACGATCACATGCAATTTGGAAACAAAGAGAGGAAGAGGTCCAATTGGAAATCAATGGGTAAGAATCAACCAATGAAATCTGGTGGTAAGAAAATACAGTTTCCAGTTTGTGAAAAGTGTGGCAAGAAGCACCCTGGGGAATGTCTTATCAAAACTGGAAAGTGTTTTAAATGTGGTAAGTTTGGACATATGGCCCGAGATTTCAATGAAAATGATCCAAAGACTAATCCTGATAATCAAACTGTAAAGTGTTTTAAATGTGGTGAGATGGGTCACTATGCAAATGCCTGTCCAAAGAGGGATCCAAATGATGCAAAGAAGCCCGACTACAAGCAGAAAGGTGTAGTGAGATCCTTTGAGACTACGTCAGCAGATGTTGGGCCATCCAATGAAGTTGTATCAGGTACTTTGTTTGTTCACTCAGATTTTGCTAAATTTTTGTTTGATACGGGGTCTACACATTCCTTCATCTCTGAGAAATTTTCTAGTGAATTGGAAATATCACCTCAACAAATGATACCTGAACTTGTTGTTAAAACACCAGGGGGAAATGTTATAGCAAAGAGGAATTATAAGAATATTTCTATTGTGGTATGTGGAAAGACTTTACCTGCAAACCTTGTTGTTTTACCCTTAGTCGAGTTTGAAGTTATTCTGGGGATGGACTGGCTTTCTGATTATCATGCTAAGATTGACTGTAGAGCTAAAGAAGTTGTTTTTCAGAAAGAGTTTCAGTTTGTATACAAGAATGAACCCATACAATTGATAACATATCAAGAAGCTGAGAAACTACTGAAAGATGGAAATGAAAGTTTTCTGGCTCATATTGTTGAAAACAAGGGAACTATTCAAATTAATGATGTGCCAGTGGTAAATGAATACCTTGATGTTTTTCCTGAGGAGTTACCCAGTGTCATACCTAAACGAGAAGTCGAATTCACAATTGACTTAGTTCCTGATGCTAAGCCAATTTCAAAACCCCCATATCGTATAGCTCCAATAGAACTTCTTGAATTGAAAAATTAGTTGCAGGATTTGCTTGTCAAAGGCTTCATTCGTCCCAGTACTTCACCATGGGGAGCCCCTGTTTTGTTTGTTAAAAAGAAAGATGGTTCCATGAGAATTTTCATTGATTATAGAGCTTTTAATAACATCACTGTTAAAAACAAGTATCCTTTGCCTCATATTGATGACTTGTTTGATCAGCTCCAGGGAGCTCAGTACTTTTCCAAGATTGACTTGAGATCCAGATACCATCAGCTGAAGGTGAAGGAGGATGACATCTTGAAAACAGCCTTTCGTACTAGATATGGGCATTATGAATTTGTTTTTATGCCATTTGGGTTAACTAATGCACCTGCTGTATTCATGAATCTTATGAATAGAGTATTTCATGAGTTCTTGGATAAGTTTGTGGTTGTATTTATTGATGACATTCTGGTTTTTTCTAAAAATAAAGAGGAGCATGAAAAACATCTAAGGGTTGTTTTGCAAACTTTAAAAGAAAAGAAACTATATGGAAAATTCAGCAAGTGTGATTTTTGGTTGCAACAGATTTCTTTTCTTGGGCACATTGTAAATAAGGATGGAATAACAGTTGATCCTGCCAAAACAAAAGTAGTTGATGAATGGCCAAGACCCACAAATGTTACAGAGATTCGTAGTTTTCTGGGCTTAGCAAGTTATTACCGACGCTTTGTTAAGAACTTTGCACGGTTATCTAGCCCAATAACTAAGTTAACACGAAAAGGGGTTAAATTTGTTTGGACAGAGGAATGTGATGTTTGTTTTCAGGAACTAAAGAAGAGATTGGTGAACGCTCCAGTTTTGGCCTTACCTTCCCGGAATGGTGAGTTTGTCATCTACAGTGATGCTTCTTTGAAGGGACTTGGTTGTGTTTTGATGCAGAATGATCAGGTAATTTCCTATGCTTCGAGACAACTTAAGCCTCATGAGATGATTTATCCCACACATGATTTGGAATTGACAGCTGTGGTTTTTTCTTTGAAAATATGGAGGCATCATCTATACGGAACCAAATGCCAAATATATACTGACCATAAAAGTCTTAAGTATATATTCACTCAGAAGGAATTAAACATGAGGCAGAGAAGATGGCTAGAACTGATAAAGGATTATGACTGCACGATTAATTACCATCCTAGAAAAGCAAACAAAGTAGCGGATGCCTTAAGTCGGAAAAATCATGCATCATTAACCATGCTACGTTTGGAACGTGATCCCTTGATTAATGATTTGATAAATTTTGGCTTAGAAGTTGTTGGTGCAGGGAATATATCTGTTTTGTTTCAGGTTTCAGTGCAGTCTTCGTTGTCAGACAGAATTATGAAAGCGCAGAGGGAAGACCGTGAGCTACAGAAAAAGGTAGAATTGGATAAAATGGGTAAGTTTCCAGAATTTAATCTTGATAAAGATTGTGTTTTAAGGTTTGGAAAAAGGTTGTGTGTGCCTTGTGATTCCCAGCTGAAGAAAGAATTGTTGTGTGAAGCTCATAGTTCTCCATTTTATGTTCATCCTGGAAGTACTAAGATGTACAGAGACCTTCGGGAGTATTACTGGTGGAATGGGATGAAAAGAGATATTGCTGATTTTACAATGAAATGTTTGACATGTCAGCAGGTTAAAGTAGAGCGACAGTTACCGAAGGGGATGCTTCAGCCTTTGCCAGTGCCAGAATGGAAATGGGAGAATATATCCATGGATTTTGTGGTGGGACTACCAAAGACTTCTCGAGGTAACAATGCGATATGGGTTATTGTTGATCGGCTAACAAAGTCTGCTCATTTTCTTTCTATTCAAGATACAATGACATTAGATCAGCTTTCTCGATTGTACCTCAAAGAGATTGTCAGGTTACATGGAGTTCCTCTTTCCATTGTGTCTGACCGAGATCCCAGGTTCACTTCTAAATTTTGGAAGGGACTTCAGAAGTCTTTGGGCACAGAGTTGAATTTCAGTACAGCTTTTCATCCTCAATCAGATGGGCAGTCAGAACGAACGATTCAAACTTTGGAGGATATGCTTCGAGCTTGTTCAATGGACTATCAGGGAAGTTGGGATCAGCATCTTTCACTAATTGAGTTTTCTTATAATAACAGTTTCCATTCCAGTATTCAGATGGCACCTTTTGAGGCCTTGTATGGAAAGAGGTGTCAGACTCCTGCGTTTTGGGATGAAGTCGGTGAAAGAAAGTTGATGGGGCCAGAATTAGTAGAAGAAGTGGCTGAGAAAGTGAGGATGATCCAGCAACACATGAGGACAGCTCAGAGCAGGCAGAAAATTTATGCAGATATAGAAGGAAAGACTTCTCTTTCAAGGTAGGTGACCATGTTTTCCTTAAAATATCTCCTTGGAAAAGTGTGATGCGTTTCAGTAAGAAAGGGAAACTAAGTCCACGGTTCATCGGTCCTTTTGAAATCTTGGATAAAGTTGGAACAGTTGCGTACCGCGTAGCTTTGCCTCCGAGCTTGTTTCAGGTACACAATGTTTTTCATGTTTCGATGTTGAGAAAGTATGTTCCAGATTCATCACATGTCTTGAGGCCGGAAGAAGTTCAGCTGGCAGAGAACCTTTCTTATGAAGAAAAACCGGTTCAGATTCTTGATCGAAGAGAACAGGTATTGCGGAATAAGGTAATCCACTAGGTAAAGGTTTTGTGGAGAAACCACATGGTTGAAGAAGCAACATGGGAGTCTGAAAATGCTATGAGGGAAAAATACCCTCAGTTGTTTAATAAGTAAATAAAATTGCGAGGACGCAATTTCAAGAAGGTGGGGATAATGTAACATCCCAAGGTTTTCTAAAAATAAATTGAAAAATTATTGAAATGTTGTTTAAGGTATATATTTATAAGTATCCTTTAAACATAATTTTATTTATTCTATGTTTTGAATTTCAAGAAACTGTCATCTACAATTGGGTTCAGTATGTTATTTAGAGTCTGATGAAACAAACTTGTTTTTTTTGGTGAATAGTAACATGCCCTTATGAATAGTAATATGAATAGTAATATGACCTCATGAATAGTAAATAATATTATTATTTTATTTTCCCATGGCAATAGGATAATGAGATCTTAATTAATTTTCCAATGTCACATGAAACTAGTTGCACTTAAATATTGTTATTTTTCGAATTAACTGTGACCTTATTTAAAAATTAAATTAATAATATTTAGAAAATTATTTTTGAAAAATGGAGTTCATTTTTGAATTCTACACATCGAAAAATGGTTGGGTTAAATTTTTGGTATTTTTCTGAAACTCTTGAATTTTCAGTGAATAGTGAAATACGATAAAATACCGTATAATCAATTTATCAGTAAATATGCACTATTTATGACATCATAAGTGATGAAAGGCCACTTGCTTCGAAATCACATGATATTATCACTATTTAGGGCCACTTGTTTTGAGATTATTCATAGTCTTGATAAAAATATTATAATAATGATTAAAATAATCTAAAAAACCTCCCCTCCTCCACTATAAATATCACCCTCACTCCCCTCTTCCTCTCACACCTCTCAAGCCTTGAGCATTGTCTAATTTCTGCCAAATTCCCTCCCCAATCTTCTTCCCCACGTCCTAGAGCTGCTGGTCTCACCAAAAGACCAAAATCAAAGCCCTTAAGAAGGATCTCAAGGAGAAGAGATCAAGAGGTAAACATCCTCTTTCATTTTCATTCTTTCCTTCTATTTTATGTTATTCTCTTCCTTTCCCTTTGTCTTTTGTTGGGATATTTCATTTAATATTTCCCCTTACTGTAAAAATTTTGTATGAATGATGAGATATTCAATTCCTCTCATCAATCTTATTTTTATGAAATTTTAAGAGACGCCGTTAGGCTGCCGAATTTTTGTAAGAAATTTCTCATGTTTTCTTCATTTCAAGATTCCCTTCTCTTCGTTCTTCACCCCCTCTTATCCAAGAGGCATGACATATCCAGAATCATGTATATTCTGGATGTTTTCATGTTTATGGAAAATTAAAAATCATTATTCCTCTCCTCTATCACTTATTTAAAGAATCAAAAAACATTGTCCATTTGTGTCGAATTACTGATATCGTGGACGATGTATTTTCAATCTCCATTAATTCTTTCAATTCTGGTCATGAAACCATTTATATGGTTGAACCAGGTTATAATATATGTTTTATGAATCATATAAGGTTCTGGAATTCTTTTGTACTCATGATTCAAATTTATAAGACTAAATGAAGTTGTAATTATCAAAGAACCACTTAAATTATCTAAACGAACATAATTAATGTTTTAACTTATAAATCATCATCATATAAAGAACCAAAGTGATAAATGGTATAATTTATGGTACTGGAATTATGTAAAAACTACTCCATTCCAATTCTGGAGTTTCACTTCCAATCAACAAGAACGATTCATCATGAACCGATTGTAAAAATCACAAAAGAACTCACCCAAAATAATGCAAGGAACAAAATACTAACAATTAAGGGGTGAAATGAGGTTATGAAATGACCATATAAGATGTTATAAACATGAAATTTTTTCTATAAAATACTAATAACACTCTTTTAACCATTATACAGGAGGTTTAAACAATTTTGAAGTAAGGCAAGCCCAAGGTAAGGGAATTCTTAACCCGATTTCCATTCTTTGGGTTAACATTCTACTTTATAATTTATGTGTTATTTAAATTGTTTGTGTGATGGGTTTTTTTTATATTATGTTTCACTATGTGTATTTACAGAGTATATACATATTCCATCCACTCAATTAAGTCTCACTTCAAGTATATGATGTTTATAAGGGACTTTTCTTCTAAAAATCCTCTTTTAAAATTCTGTTTTATAAGATTCAAAGGCAATGTTTTTATGCTATTGTTTATGTTGTATGATTATGTTTTTGTTATTGGGAATTGTTTATGATGAAGGGTGGGACCTATATTTCCCTCCAATGCATTGGGTATGAGTAAGTTGGAGGTCGGCCGTATGGTTACTCCAAGTGTAACTGTGATGGTTACACAAAGTAAGGTAGCCGTGAGGGTTACAAATTTTAAGGTAGCCAAGATGGTTACAAGATTATGTAAGTAATGCCCCAATATACCTCTATGATTATAATTATGTTTGTGTGGATCTTGTGTAAATCTCATTTTACTATAAGTAAGATTTTATGGGTGTAAAGCATGTCTTTTGAAAATGTTTTCATACGTCATGCGTATTCATGGACTAATGTGATTTTTCCTTCTTTTTCATACCTTACTGAGATTTTGTGCTCATCCCAAGTTTTTAAATGTTTTTTCACAGGTTAATGATGAGTAATACAAGGAAGGAAGACATGTTAAATGTTGAATAATTTTCAAGGAGTCCTGTTTTGTGTTTTAATGTTTTATATTCTGAGGAAAATGGAAACTGATTTTATGGTACCCACTATGTAACAATGTGTAATGTTATGAATATTTTGTCTTAATTCACTAAAGATCTAAACTTAAAAAGATCCTCAATGTAAAATGAAGTGTTTCCTTGATTAAATTCAAGATTATGTATGAAATAAGTGCGGGTCCTTATACACCGTCACCTGGTTCAGGCGACGATAGTCGACACAAAGTCGCAAGCTCCCGTCCTCCTTCTTGGCGAACAATATCGGGGAAGCCCAGGGTGAAACACTAGGTCGGATGAAACCCTTTCCCTGCAAGTCCTGTAAATGTAACCGTAGCTCTCGAAGCTCAGCGGGAGCCATCTGATATGCTGGAGTCGATATCGGGGCTGTCCCGGGGTACAGGTCAATATGAAAGTCTACCTCTCTGCGAGGAGGTAGCCCTGGAACGTCATCGGGAAAGACGTCTGTGTACTGATCCACCACTACAGGAAAACTAGGACTTTGTACATAAACTACTCCTAGGATGAGGCTAGCCAACTGATGAGTGATGGGCTGTCCTCTCCTCTGCGGAAGTCCATCCTGTGCTGCGAAGGCTCCCTTCTCGCCGGTGAAGGTGAACCTGCTCCCGTCGGTGCGTACACATCACACCTTGCACCTAATACAGTTGATCTGAGCATGAACTGTAGATAACCAATCCATGCCCAAGATGACGTCGTAAGGCCTCGACGCCACTAAAAGAAGATCTCAACCGAAGCTCTCGCCTCCTAGAGTAAGCTCACATTGCCGGCACCAGTGCGTAATTGTCAAGTCCGCTCCCGTAGGAGTCTCTAGCCGTAAGGATCGAGCCAACGACTCTGTCAGAATCTCCGAGCTCTGAACAAGGGCAGCGACTATGAAAGAGTGACTCACTCCTGTGTCTATAAGAACTGTAGCAAGGGTGGAATAGACACAGATAGTACCTCGAATCATCTCAGGCGCTCCGTGGTCATAGGCCTCTGCTGCCTGGAGCTGTGCCTGTCTCTGCCCGCCAGCTCCTTGTGGTCGGGGTGGACCTCCTGGTGGTGGTGGTGGTAGAGCCTCAAAGCGTCGCCCACCACCTGCTGCTCGGCCAGCTCCTCTACCTCGTCCGCCTCCTCCCTGCGGACCACCACGGTTGACCCTCTTCCTCTGCCTGGGTGGCCCCTCAACCGTCTGCTGCTCCTCGGCACAGTGGGTCAGGCAGTCACGAGCCATGTGGCCCTACCCGCCGCATGTGTAGCACTGCCTGCCTCTCGAAAGACTAGCTCCACGCTGCGTGCCCTGCACTGCTGAATCAGTGTCCTGAGGTCGTCTGCGTGAGGGTATGGTCTGCCTGGACCCCTGAGTCATCCGTCAACTGTCTGCCATAGAAGACTCTGCTACGTGCCGCCCCGCGGTAGGTCTCACTGCTGATGAAGGCTCAGCAAGGAAGCTCTCGATCAAAAGGGCTTTCTCCAGTACTCCTGCCTGAGTTGGAATGCTGAGAGAGATTAGCGATGCCCTGATCTCATGTCTCAATCCCTACTCAAAGGTCCGGGCCCGAAATAATGGGTCCCGTACCATGTCGGTCGAGTAGCGCGAGAGATCGGTAAATCTCGCTGAGTACTGGGCGACCGTCAAGATGCCCTGCCGCAGCTAAAGAAGCTCCTAGATGCGCACCACACGGAGGGTGGCCGGGATGAACTCTGAGCGGAAGAGGCCCTCAAAGTCTGTCCAGAGGAGAGATGCCTCATCGTGCACCTAGAGCATCAAGATCCACCATCGGCCCACTGCTGTGTGCAGTAGGCTCCCTGCGAGGATCACCATGAGGTCTGCTGGTGTCCTCACTAGCTTGAAAACTCGTACAACTGCCTCCAGCCAGTCCTCGGCTGCCTGGGGGTCCATCTCCCCATGGAACCTAGGTGGTCGCTGGTGCTGAAACTCGTGCAGAGCTCCAAGGCGACGTGCATCGTCAGCAGCTGGGGCTGGAAGCATCGGTGGCTCAGCGGGTAGAGGTACCGCCGGTGCCTCAGCTGTCAAAGGGCCCTATACCGAGGCCTCGTCGCTCAGTGGGCTGTCGTCACGCTCAACTCTCGGAACCCTAGCTGTCTGCCATCTTGGGGACGTCCTGAAAAGGAAACAGGTGCGCCATGGTCAGAACAGTATACCTGGTGAGCTGATACAAAGTAATCACAAAGAAAACTTGAAACACACATGCAATCAATGTTTTCATGCATTAAGTCGGAAATCAGAAGTCAGGGTCCTGGTGTACGAATATGTCGGCCGCCGCACCAACAGCTGGCTCCCTGGACTGATAACCACACTCAATACGCTTAACACTATTGCTTCACATAGAAGAAAGATCAGAGTCTTCGGTAGAACCGAACTCCTCTGATACCAATTTGTCACGACCCGTCCTCGGGGGCCTGTGCCGTGACTACCCCAAGCCCACCTTCCATAGGCCAGGGGCTGGCGACTAGCACCAAGGCGTAAATCCTGGAAAAAGGGAAGACATTGCCTTTGTAAAGTAAACCACAAACACCACAGAGCAAGCAGGGAGAAGTAAACACTAAGTAAAAACTGGTACAACAGTAAGTGCGGAAAAGTAAGTGGGCCAGTATACAAACCCAAACTGAAAGTAAAGTACAACTAGAAAGGGAAAACATCAACTAAAAAGTAAAGCCGCAACGTCGAGCTGTCCACTGGAAATCCCACCTGAAGGGTGGGTACAGATAGCCTCCACTGCTCCTCGGGTCCAGCCAACCGCTCCGAGTACGTCCCGCCCAGTGGTCCACCTCCAGGTACCGTCCTGCTCCGCAAGCCTCAACCACGATCAGCGCCGTCCGTTGTCTGAAACCAACACAACATAGTGCGGGCATAGCCCATGCAGGGGTGAGTATAAGCTACTCAGTAGGGACCCCGAGACCCCCGAAGGTCTCCCAGAATCCACAAAGGATAATCCACAAAGGAAAGATACAATCACGAAGTAACATCCGACACTGCTTAGGTATATGCCCATACATATACCTAAGTCATCAATTCTCGTTCGAATCCAATATCCGAGCCCAAGTACAACCCAGTCCACACAGGAAAGTAAAACGTAAATCCACACAGGATAACACAACACAATCCACAAAGGAAAGAAAAACAGGATTCAGCTCACACAGGTATTCTTCTTCATATGACGATAAAGATGACCAGATATTGCCACTGATTCATCTAAGCCGTCAGACCCACAAAGGATCGATAGGTACTAACCCCCGCAATGACCCACAAAGGATCTGACCCACAAAGGATCGATAGGTAACTAACCCCCGCAAAGACCCACACAGGATCGGACCCACATAGTATCTATAGGCGCTGGCCCACACAGGACCACTGAGCGCTGACCCACACAGGATCAGACCCACTCAGGATCGGTAGCACTGACCCACAAAGAATCGCTGAGTGCTGTAGTCATCGCCGTCGAATCCACTGAGGATCTCTGTACAGTCGTCGTCGTCACAGTAGCAGTCGCAGCCAGCTCTAGGGTTCCTGCACACAGCAAGCTCGTTCGGGAGGGTCCGCTCCACGAGCCGAGAGGCTGATACATCAACTGACACATAGTCCAGATTTGATGTATCCAAAAGTTCTGTATCGTCAACAGGAACTCAACGTCGCAGACGGCGCGTCAATCGGACGCCCGGTCTGAGAGTTATTGACCTTTTCGTCCCAGGGGCCCGGTTGGTTTTTAAGGAAAAACCAACCCGACCGTACTCCACCTGCGTCCAAACCTCGGGCAGAGTAAGCCAAAAGATCCGTCTCACTTATAGGAATCCATCAAAGTTGACGGTACGTCAATCGGACGTCCGGAGCTCAAGTTATAAGCATTTCCACTCCGAGGGCCCGACTGGTTTTGTGTACGAATCAACTCGGCCGAACCCAAAGTATTCTGAAACCTTGGGTGCAGTATACCAAAACGACCGTCTCGATCCAAGGATCGCATCTCCGCTGACAGCGCGTCGTTCAGAGGCTCGTAGCTCAAGTCATGATCAAAAGACCGAAAAGGTCCGAAAACGGGGGGTCTGGGCCTGGACCGACCCGGACCAACCCCCCTGGGTCGGTCCGAACCGGGTCCGACCCGGCTGGACGCGACCCGGCCCGGCCGGCGCGACCCGGCCCGGCCGGCGCGACCCGGCCCGGCCTGGCCTGGGCGCGACCCGGCTGGCCGGTCTGGCGGCTCGGCGCTGGCCGAGCGGCCGCACCCAAGGAGCCGCGGCCCCCTGCGTGGGGGCCGCTCCGTGTCATCGGACGCGGCGCAAGGCCGCGTCCCTTCCCCACGGTCCTGCGCAGCCACAGGACCGGCTCTCGCTGCCGCGGCTTCAGCCGCAGCGGGTCTTCCCAGCGGCGCGCCGGGCGCCGCCGCTTCCTGGCGGCCGGCCGCCGCCTCCTGCCGCCGGCGCCGCCATGCCGGTGTGGCGCGCCGGCGAGAACTTCCGCGGACCACCGGATGCGCTCCGATGGTCCGTTTTTCCTGCGGTTTGCGCCTACGGCTTTCCCGGGATCCGAACTCTACTGTGAAGGCCTCCAATCGCCATTCTGATCCCATTTCATAAACGCCATTAATCCACACATCAATGAAAAACTGCGGAGGGTTGTCGGGCCGTGTTTGTTTAGACCGCACCCTCCGCGTTAGGTGATAACAACTGGGAATAATATTCAACACATGAAAAACAAAATAAGGCACAATTTTAATAAATTAAAATTGAACTTTGATTCGGGTTCTTTGTTTTAGAAGGAACAACCATGGGAATAAAAATTATTCTCAAATAAACCCCTACCTCGTAGCTGTCGTCGGACGAGAGTTCTTCGCGGAATTGACCGTCGCGGAAGAAGAGGATCGTTGCGTCGCGGAAGGGCGTCGCGTCGTCGATCTCCGAGGGTTAAAGAAAACACATGTATTTAATTTCACGAATTAAATCCATGTTAAGGATAAAATTAAAAGATCCGAAATCTCCTACCTCAAGCAGTTGATGATCGGAGATTGTTGCGGGGAAGAACGTCGCGGAAGAAGCGTCGTGGAAGGAGAATCATCGGCATCGCGGAACACGGCGTCGCGTCGTCGATCTCCGAGGGTTCGGCGTTCTTCACGTTCTTCGCGTTCTTCGCATTCTTCGCAAAGAGGAAAGAAGGTACAGATTCTCCAAATCCTATCAACAATCAACCCGTCAACAAAAAGAAAATGTGTTGGTATTATTTTATTATTATGCCAACAGTTTGAAAACATGTTAAGAAATGAACCATTAATTCGGTGAATTAATGGTAACGACTTAACTGTCCATTTAATAGGAGCGTTTAAGAGTTTTAGAAAATACCCCAGTTGACTTTCATTAAGAGGGGGTTGCGGGTGCGTTACTTAGGGGAAAAGAAACGATGGGGCTCGTGTGGGCCCCACCTCACAAATATCCTACCAAGAGGGTAGGATATTTTGGGTTCCACCATATCTGCTTCAACTCAGCTTAAGCAGCTTTAAGTGAAATAAAATAAAGTTGTCGCACCACTTTATTTTATTTTCTTCACTTAACCCCAAAAATTAAAAACCACACCCGAGCAAACGCAACTCCAGAAGAGGCGTTTCTAAGCAAGTACCGGCGCTGCGATTCCATCGGTGCCCTCGGAATTCGATTCCGAGCACCGGTTTAAAATTTAGAAAAACCCGCTCATTCGTTCACTGAACGTACCCGAGCCAAACTTCGGAAAATGATTCCGGGCACACCGGGCCTCGGAATCACGTGCCGTCAGAAACTGCGTTCTTGTAAAATTCCAAAGAAAATTAAGAAAAAAATTTCCTTGAAATTTACAGGTCTTTACAAAAATAATATAAATGATATTTATTTATATATTATTAAAGGTGTTTTACATGTAAAGTGATTAATAATAATAATAATACTATTATTATTATTATTGTATATTAGGTAAATTAAGAATTATAAATACAGAAAGGGTTTAGTGTGCAATTTTTCAACCCTAAACCTGTCATAATAAATATTTAATTATATCACTTTCCAAAAAAAGTAGATGTAAACAATGAATAGAGTGAGAATCTATCAATCCCTAGAGATATATCAAGAGATATAGAGTGATACTCTACCCTCCTTTCCCAATCCAATGAGATACCATCAAGATTTCTTCCTATCTCGAGAATAATTTTGTTGTGATCAACCACGAACAACACAAGCGATCAGGATTGTCCATGCTAGTACCTTATGATTATATGGAATCGTTCAGAGATTGTGGTGCATGTGTGGATCTCCACTAGAGGGTTCTACACTTGGATCCTATAAATCAATGATAGTATTACAAGATCCAGTTAACCAGACAATCAATGAAAGCTAAATTACAAGTTGAAGTAATTCTACATTTGCTTATAAATTAATTATAAATTACATGTGAAGATCTTATACTTCCGGTTTTAGTGTTTTAATATAGTCAAGTAATATATAGTTCTTGTTGGACATAACATTTTGATCATGTTCGGAAATGATTACATGTAAATTAAGACTAAAATCCTAGTTGGTCATACTATCAAAGGATGCTTCCACTACATCCAAAACTTACAATTGGAGGAGAGTGGTTTTCCTATCACCAGAAGGGGGAATCTATATCCATCACGACGAATGGGATATTTAGGCTGGTCATATAGGACCGATTCATTGTAGATCATATTATCTCATGAACCAGATAACAATCCTTATTCTGGATGATGGTGAGTTGTAGTATAATACTTTTCCTCCACCAATGAACCATTTTCAGGATGTATTTTCTGAATATTTCTTTGATTTACCACCTGAGCAGGAGATAAAGTTCACTATTGAGTTGATGTCTATATTCTAACCAATTTTTATCCCACCTTATAGGATGACACTAGTAGATATTTGGGAGTTGAAAATGTAGTTGGAATATTTTTAAGATAAGGGTTTCATATGACCTAGTACTTCACTATGGGGTTCTCCTATGTTGTTTTCCAAAAAAGTAGATGGGACTTTGTGCTTATGTGTGAATTATTAGAGACTAAACCATATGATGGTCAAGAAATGATATCCCCTTCTATGCATCGCCGATATCTTCGATCAACTAAGTGGTGCTTGAATTTTCTCCAAGATTGACTTGAGTTTAGGGTACCATCAGTTGAGGGTGAGACCATATGACATACCCCAAACTACTTTCAGGAGAAGGTATGGCTTGTATGAGTTTGTGGTGATGTTGTTTGGTCTGAAAAACATGCCAGAAATATTCATGGCCTTGATGAATCAGATATTCTATTCGCATCTGGATCAGTTTTTGGTGGTTTTTATCAATTACATCTTTGTGTACTCCTAGTCTAGCGACGATCATGCCCGACATCTTGAAATCATCCTAAGTACACTGAGAAAGCATCAGATATATTCCAAGCTATCTAAATGTCATTTCTATATTGACAAAGTGAACTTACTGGGTCACATTATCTCAAAGGAAGGAGTGTTAGTGGACTCAAATAAGGTGGTAGTCATGGTATCTTGGGAATGACCCAAGAACAACTTTGAGACTTAGATATTTCTAGGTCCGACATGACATTACCGGTAGTTCATCCAGGACTTCTCCCATCTGGAAGTGCCAATGTCTAGGATGACCAAGAAAGGGGTGAAGTTTGTTTGGTCTTAGGCTTGTAAGGAGGCTTTCTAGGAATTGAAGAGCAGATTGACCTTGGAATCGATCCTCACCCTACCTGAGTCAGGTAAGGAGTATACTACCTACTGCGATGCATCAGGAGTCAAGCTTGAAGTAGTTTTGATACTGGAGGATCAAGTGGTTATTTATGAATCTAGATAGTTGAGTCCACATGAGTGGAATTACCTGTGGTGGTACACACCCTGTGATGCTGACAACATTATCTTTTGGGAAAGAGGTTTGTGGTGTACACAAATCACAAAAGCCTAAAGTACATCTCTTCAGAGCAGTACCTGAACCATCAATAGAGGAGGTGGGTTAAGTATTCATAGTCTTTTGACTTTGAGAAGGCATAAACTCCAAGAAAGGGAAAAGTTATTGCCGATGACACAACAAAGGCAATACGAGAATCTTGTGATGAGTGGCAGCTGATGGCACTCTTTACAGATATGTATCTGGATGTTCAAGACTCCTAGGGATAAGTGACTCTAACTTCGACATTTTTGGTATCTGTGATTTAAAATCAAATCAAGATAGGGAAGTTATGTGATCCAAATGGTTTAGCTCTGAGAGAACTACTAAAAAATAGGCTTTTAACAGTGCTGAACTTTATCAATGCTAGGAAAAAGCACTGATAAATGTTCCATTTATCAGTGTTAAAACAAGCACTGATAAAGAGTGTCTTTTATCAGTGCTGATAAAAGACACCCTTTATCGATGCTTTATTTTTAATGCCTATAAAGAGATCCTTTATTAGCACTTTTTTTAGCATTGATAAAGGTCCGAATAAAATGAAATAATGAAATAAATAAACAATAAAAATGATTTTATTAAAAAAATATTAAAAAAATTATCAATTAAATAATTATTGATAAAAATGAATAAATTAATTATACTATATATAAATTATAAATAATAATAAATAGTATATATTAAATATATAGATATATGTAAAATTAAAATTAAACAAATAAAAATTAAAAATAAGTAAATTGAGAAAAATATTAAATGTTTTATTAATTAAATAATTATTTTTAATCTTAATAAATAATATATATTAAATATATAGATATATATGAATGTATAGAAATATGATTTATATAATACAAAATATTTATGCATTACATTAAGTAATATATTTAATGAATAATGGTTTATAATTAAAAATTAAAATGAATTAAAAATATTGACTAATTACATCGAGTAATGGAGATAATTAAACATTATTTAATTTTTCAATTTAACATGGATCTAATACATGTGATACTAATTTCACATATGCGTAATTAATACATTTTTATATACAATGCATGCACACATACAAATATTTTTTTGGGAATTTAATCAATTTTTATTACTTATTATATATATATATATATTTACTATGTTTTAATATTTTCAATATGTATTCATATTTATTTAAATATATATCCATTTTTTTAATAATTTATATTTAATTAATAAAAATTATCCATTTTTTCAATATTGTAAAAGTGTACTCATTTTTAATTATACAATTTCACTCATTTTTAACATGCATGCTCTTAAGATTAAATATTCATTAATAATATTAAAAATATATATGTAAAAAAATATTTATAAATAAATATATTTATGCATGTATATTTACTATTTTTATACATTTATATATTTATAATTATAAATAAATAAATATTTTTTTTAAAAAAAGTATTTATATAATTATAAATAAATAATTATATATATTTAAAAAATTATAAAATTATAATAAATTTATTTAAACAATGAATATATTTAATATATATATATATATATATATTCATCAAATAAATATATATATATAATTATATAAATATATATAATGATATAAATATTTTTTTTAAAATTATTTATATAATTATAAATAAATATTTATAAAATTATAATAAATATATTTAACTAAAGAATATATTTACTATATTTATATTTATATGTATTTATTATTATATATATATAATTATATAAATATATTTACAATTTTTTTTATAATTATAATTATAAATCCTTTATCAGCGCTGATTAATTTAGCACTGATAAAGGAGATCTTTATCAGAGCTTTTTTGGAAGCACTGATAAAAGTGTCCCAATCTATTTAAATAACCCTAACCAATCACAAACTCACCGTGATATTGAAACTTTCCACAGAAGCCACCATCTATCGATGCTTCTCCTCGGTGAATCGAAGCTTGAATCAAGGCTCAAATCCAATACTCAAACAATTTCAAGGCTCAAATACAAGGCTCAAACAATTTAAGGGTCAAACAAATCCAAGAATCAAATGATTTCCAACTTTTCGATATCTCTACTTTCTCTCAAATGATTCAAAGCTTCAATCCAAGGCATCTTATTTTCTCCTCATCCTCCTCACTTGTTGATTGATTGTTTGGCGAGATCTATTTGTGTTTTTTTTATCATCATTCTTTTTTTACCGTCGATATATCCCTGTGGTTAATAATATTTATTGGGAATGTTTGGTTGAAAGGAGATAAAGTTATCCTTTCTTTCACCCCCACCCTCACTGTTTGTCGATTCTGTGCAACTCGCCCACCCCAATGCCACTGACTCCTGCTTCATGAGATTTCTGACCCCTTAAAGTTTTTCATAATTTTAAAATTGAAGAAATCTCATATGAATCGTTAACTCCTTATGCACATGATCGCCTCCCCCCTCAAGTGCTCGATCCTGCCAGCACAGACGACCACCACCACCCTTCTACAGACAGACAACACCAAATAAGAAATTTTCTTTCCGTTAGACTTGACCATAGGGCCTATGGAATGAAAGTCAGGTGTATGGCCACCTCACCTAGCACATATTAATATAATGATATATAAATAAATATATATATATATATATATATATAATGGTAAATTTATAATATAATTATATTTACATACACACACAAACTCACACACATGTTTATAAATATATTTATATTTATGTATGTCAATATATATATGTGTGTGTGTGTGTATATATATATTTATAATTTTGTATTAAATGGATTTAATATATTACATATATAAATATGTTAAATATTTATATATTTATATGTATAAATTTAAAAAAATAAAAATATATAAAAATTACAGATATATATTTATATTATATATTATATATTTATATATTATACATATATATATAGACACACACATGTATATTTTAAAAAAAATATATATATATATAATATATATTATACAAATACAAATACATATTGTACTATACAAATATATATTATACAAATATATTATAAAATTATATTATACCAATATATTATGAAAATATACTATAAAGATATATTATACAATTATATTATAAAAATATATATTGTACAAATATGTTATATAAATATATTACACAAATTTATATGTATACAATTAAAAAATACAAATTATTTATGAAGATTCATCTCATTTCTAAACTATTTTTTATAAGATTGGGTCATCTCTTATTTAACTTAAAACCTTTATATCTTTCATAATTAGCATTATTTATTTCATTATGACTAAAATTTTATACTGTGTACCCAAAATCACCACAGAACCCATAATGGCCATGAAAATGAAATTTTCTTATAAATTCCACTCTTCACCTACTTGAAAATAATAATTTTTTAAACTTTTCTAGTCATAATTCTTGAATCAATTTATCAATTAAGAATTTTGATATGTTTAAAACCTTTATCATTATCTGGTACATTATTTTCCTAAAATTATTTTTTCCATTCCTTAATGATTTTGAATTGAAATTATAATTTTGAGATTTTTTTAAATATTTGATATACCATTAATATTAAATGTAATAATTCCTTAGGTTGTTACATCACTTGTTCCAAAAAATAGATTGGAGGTTATTAAATTCTATATATGTTGGAATAATTATTAGAAATTATTTTTAGATATTCATCATTTTAGGTCTGCATGTATTGGTTCCACCCCTTGGAATCATTGATTACCACACTAGTATAAAAATTATTTATCACGTTGTCCTTTTCACATCGATTATTTATAACTGACATGAAAATTTATGGATATTGATTTATCACGTCAGTTATAGGACAACCAATGTGATAAATGAAGTGTCCAGTTTTATCACATCAGTTATAGAATAACTGACATGATAAGGCACATTTTTATGTTAATTATAAATAACTAACATTATAAATAAAATATCATTACTTTATAACATCGGTTATAAAATAACTGACACAGTAAATCAATTTATCACATCGGTTTTTATATAACTGATGTTATAAAGAAATAAAAATTTACTTATAACTTCAGTTATATAATAACTGATTTGATAAATCATTTATAATTTTATGATTTCCCATTTTGATTCATTTCTGTGTTTTTCAATCCTGTGAAAGCTAACTTATTTCTCTCTCGTGCAGAAGCCCTAACCTTATTTCTTAGATCCAATGTCCTCCAACCTCGTTTTCCAGCTTCATACATCCCCATTTTCGTTGGTGCATTTGATCTAATCATCTCTCAACTCTCAAGTAAGACTTAAACACATCGCTTTCAATCGTTCAATGTCGCGAATTCCTAACTCTTCTTTTTTTAATTATGTTTACTAAAATCTCGCATTACTATATTGTTTAATCTCCTCATGTTATCTCATATATTCCCTTTACATGTATCCATGCTTTTAATTATAATATTTCATCTCCTTTCATCATGGTATATTATTTCTAATGGGACTAAATCTCCATCACTTCCCTAAATAGAGGAGATATATGACCATACATGTAGTGTACTTTGAATAGGGATGAGTGGGAAATGACTCATCATACATTATTATTCAACCATGGTGTGGTTTATAATTACATCAAGTAAGTAAACTAATATATATATATATTTTTATTATGTAATTTTTCATAGATTTTGGAATATTAAAATGTTCATATTTTTAGAGAGCATATGAAAATTATTAAAAGAACATATCATTCTTTATTTATTAATAGGAGGGAGTAATTACAAAATAATGAATTTCCTATTTGATTAAATTCAAAGGTAACATAATTATTATTATTTTATATGAAAAAATCATAGGTATCTATTTAATATTTGATGTTTATATATGTAAAATTCAAGGTTTACCAATGGAAGATGTATCTACTGAAATAATATAATTTTTATTTAGTCCAGACAATATGGAATGTGATTATAAAGAAATGGATTCCAATGAATTTAAATTAATTATAAATAGTTTTTTAGAAAACAAGGAAAAATAAAATGATAGTTTTATGATAATCATAACAACATATTGTTATGATAGTGCAACAGACAGACAACCTCAACCCAAAATATGTTGTATTATGGGGTTGTTGAAATAATAATTTTACTAGATTACTACGCACATAGATGGGTCACAATAATGAAATTAAAGTGGTTTGATTCAATGAAATGACAATTAATGTATATAGATTGTTTTAGATTTATAATTAATGATATGAAATTTAATCTTTATACAAATGAGATTTAATTTTTACTTGAAAATCTAGAGAAGTGTTTTATGTAAATGACCCTTTAAACCCACAATTTGGTGTTATTATTGATGTTATTAGAAGATATATTTTTAATGAAGGTAGGGATGATACTGGTGTTTTGGATGAACATATAAGTATTCACTCAAATGTTTCCTTCGATGACATAGATGATTCAACTGTTAAAACATATTATGAACCTAAAATTATAACAGAGCATGTATAACATTGACACATTTGGAAGTATTTAGTTTATATTATTATAACATGGAATATTTTTTTAAACTATAATACATGGTGCCTAATTAATTTTATTAATTATATTATATATATTTGTTTGTTTAATAAAAACATACTTACTATTGAAATAAAAAGAAAATCGAAAATACTTATTTTTATACATGATACCTAATTAATTTTGTTCATTCTATATAGTTCCCTAACTGAATCCATCATTAACAAAACAACTTACAACCTTGATGAATGTGCATATCTAATATCCCAATGAGTTTGTATATTAGATTCCAAAATTTATAGTCTAACTATATTTTATTTTGTAAATTACTTCCATGCATATATTTTTTCTAATTTACCATTTATATTTAAAATTGTCTTCCATTATTGTATAGAGTTTATAATTATATTTTTCAAATACATATATATTTGTTTTATATTTCAAAATTATGTTACTTTCAAATTATGGCATATTTCGTATAAATTTAAAATTGGCTTATCTTGACAAGATATATTTTTTGATATTTTTATAGATAATAATGAGTTGAAGTTAGATTATGAAACTTCGAATAAGTTATGAATATGAGTATGGTGTTGTTGCTTTTTTGGAATTTTCTAAATGAAATGTTCCAAACAATGACATGTTTTTCTATCCATGTTTGAAATGTTTAAACATGAAGAAGTTAAAAATTATAAAGATCAAAGATCATTTAATTTGTCATGGTTTTAATCCTAGTTACAACCCTTGGATTTGGCATGGTGAAACTAGGCATAATTTTTCATCTCTTAATGACGATGATTTGTAAGATTGTAAGTCTGATAAAATTGAAGAAATTATTCATGATATTGAAGTAGATGCAATTGAGAAACAATATAAAATTGAGAATCTATATGGAGATGCTGAAAAACCATTGTATCCATGTTGTACAAACTTTATGTTTTTATCAACGATGTTAAAAATGATTAACTTTAAGGAGAAACATGGATGGAATGAAAATAGTTTTACAGAGTTGCTACAATTATTGAAAGATATTCTTCCTAAAGATAATGATCTTCCAGATTCACATTATAAAGTTAATAAAATACTCTACCTGATGGGATTAGGGTATAAAAAAATACATGATTTCCCAAATGACTGTGTTCTATATAGGAAGGAATATGAATTTCTTTTAGGGTGTCCTAAATGTGGGACTTCATGGTATAAGTTGAAAGAAAAATCATAGTATGATTTAGAAGTTACAAAGACCCCTACCAAGGATTTTTTGTATTTTCATATAATTCATCTTTTGAAATGTTTATTTTCTAATTCATATGATACAAAAAGGTTAAGATAGCATGTTGATGAGAAAATATGTGATGGAAAATTATGTTATCCAGCTGATTGTCTACAGTGGAAGAAAATTGATCACCAATTTACTATATTCGGAAATCAAGTTAAAAATATCAGAAATGGACTATGCACAAATGGAATGAATCCATATCAAATCCTTAGTAGCACACATAGTTCATGACATGTTTTATTGGTAATTTATAACTTATCTCCTGAGTTTTTCATGAAGAGAAAATATTTCATGTTGAGTTTAATTATCTGTCGACCAAAATAGCCTAGAAATGACATCAAAATTTTCTTTTCACTATTAATTGATGTTTTAAAACTATTATGGGAGAAAGGTATAAGGGTGTGTGATTCTTATATAATGAAATATTCTCAAATGAATGTAATGATTATATTCACTATAAATGAATTCCCAGCATATATAAATTTGTCTGGATATAGTGTTAAGGAGCATAAATCTTGTCCAATTTGTGAACAAAATACTTCATATTATCAACTACATCATGGGAGAAAAATAGGATACATGGGTCATCAAAAGTTTTTACCTATGGATCACTCTTATAGAAGATTAAAAAAGGCTTTCAATGACTCACATGAATTTGATATTACTCCAAAACCTTTATTTAATAATAAATATTTTGAGAGTGTGGAAAACATTGATGTGACATTCAAAAAGACACATAAACTTGGTAATGATAGAAATATTTGGAAGAAATGATCAATATTTTTTGAGATACCATATTGAAGATATCATGAGATAAAACATAACATTGATGTCATACATGCAGAGAATAATATTTGTGAATGTTTTATTAGAACATTATTATATATTAAAGTAAAGACTAAATATGGAATGAATATAAGATTAGATTTACTCTTAATAGAAATATGTTTGGAGTTGTCTTGACTCCTGATGAAAGGTAAACATTCCTACCCCCTAATTGTCATACCTTATACAAGAAGGAGAAAATTATCTTTTTTCAATGTCTTCATGATATTAAAGTACCAAATGGTTATTCTTAAAATGTAAATTTTTTTGAGTCTTTAAAGGATTTTAAGTTGACATGTATGAAATCTCATGACTGTCACATCATGATGCAACAACTCCTACCAGTTTCATTGCATGGAATATTGCCCACCCATGTAAAAATTACTATCATGAAGTGTGTTATTTTTTTAATCCAATTTGTAATAAGGCAATTGATTTTAATGCTTTGAAAACTTTGGAGAATGAATCAATTTATATACTTTATCAACTGGGAATGTATTTTAATCCATCTTTTTTGACATTTTGGTGCATTTAATGGTTCATTTGGTGTGAGAAATAAAGCTTTGAAGACCTGTATATCTACGTTGGATGTATCCTTTTGAAAGGTATATAAAGACATTTAAGGGGTACATTAAGAATATATATCGACCTAAAGTATCCATTTTTTATAATTATATTTCTAAGGAGGTTATAGAGTTTTGTACAAGATATTTTTATGTAGTGGAGCACATCGGTTTGCCTACATCTCTCCATTAACAAGTTAATTATAGGGAAAATGGGATTCGTGGCTTGAAATTCAAATCATTGATAGGTGAAAAGATAAAGAAGTTACATTTATAAATCTTGAATAAAATAAATGATGCTCAACCATATATAAAATTGCATATTAATGCATTGAAGCAAAGTCATCCAAAGAATAAAGATATGTGGATTTTGAATGAGCATAACAAAACTTTTTTTCCATGGTTTAAAGAGACCATTATTGGTAAACTAGATGCATAAAAACATTGAGATGGTTAGTGGGAAGTCCTAATTTAATTTTTCCATGATTCACAGAACCAATGTATTTTTCGAGTGAAAAAGAAAAAAAACCAATCTTCACATCAACTTCATATTATGGAGTCATTGAAAAAATATTGGAGGCTGATTACATTAAATTTCAAGTTCCAGTGTTTAAGTGTAAATGGTTTATTGGTAACAACAATGTCCGACGTGATGAATTTGGAATGAATCTAGTTAATCTGAATAAATTAGAATACACCAATGATCCTTTTATCATGGAAACACATGAAAAACAAATTTTATATGTTCTTGATCAATCCAACATGCAGTGGTCTATTTTTTTACAAGGAAAAAAATAGTATGTTGGTGATGATAAACTTGATGAAGATGCTGATTTATGTGAGATCCCTACTTCCATGGAATGATTAACAAATAATATTGATGATCATGTCATAGAAATGGTTTGTGCCATACATAATGATCATGATGCAATAATTTGGGAAAACAATTATTCAGTACATTCCTAATATTACAGGTAACATATGTTTAATTATGATTTTTTTTTAAATTTCATAAGTTAGATATTTTAATTTGATTTGATTTATTAAAACACGTGTTCTAACTAATAAGTTAAATTGTTTGTTTATATTAGTTTAATTTTTTCTAGTTTTCCATGTTGAAAACCAAATATTTTAAATTTAACATTTTAAATAAAACATAAAATATTGTGTATTATAATTTTTTTTGTAAAAATGATTTATCAGGTTGGTGAATTTTTACTATGTCATTTCATATCTCATTAATATTATGTAGTTTTTATTCATTTATGTCATTTCATCTCTCACTATAATATTGTTATAATTTTAGTTAATTGTAACAAATATTAATAAAAATGTGTTATGTTTAGTTTAATTTAATTTTTGTTTGATATTTGTTAATTTTTTATTTACATTTGTATGTAATTATTGGTTTGTATATTTTTGTACTAATTAATGTTACTTTTATTTGTAGGATAATGAAAAATAAATCCTATAATCCACCACATATTTTTGGAGATGATCATACTCATACCTCTAGGGAGGAATGTGCAAATGGTCCTGTTGATGAGCCTCCTCATCCTTCTTTACATGATACATCTACTTCCATGGGGGTAAAAAAGAGTTCTAGGGTTGGTTAATGTGGAACCACACATTTACCAAAATTATCACTTTCCCATAGCTAGGAACAGAGGATACCAATAGACTTTGATTGTAATGATATTCAAAGAGGCCCAAATTCAAAACAATTCAAGTCTTTTGTATTAGTACAACCTAAAAGCAAAGTTATTATTTTGTTTCATGATTGGAGAAGTGTTGAAAAAAGGACATTATCACAATTATGGGAGACCATTTTGGTAAGATTGTTTGTTATTATTTTACTTATCTTTAAATGTTTATAGTAATATATTTTTTACCCTTCTTATCAAATGACATATGATATGCCTGATGCTGGAGGAGTCAGGAGGAAATGTTTATCAATAGCTGCTAAGAGATGGATGGATTTTAAATCATCCCTCACATCACAATTAATTTTTGGGAACAAAAAACATGAAAATATATGTGATATATATATATATATATATATATATATATATATCGATTTATAGATTAAGATACATGAAAGAAATTTATTGAAATTAGACTATGAGAAGAGTTTTTGTTAAGTGAAATGTTACCTTTTTAGATGTTTTTTATATTAATGACCATGTTAATGATTTATTTATTCTTAATTATTAATTTACAATAATCAAGGAGATATCATAAAGATATTCAATCTAGAAATGTATACCCTCATACGTTATCTCTGGTAGGGTATACATTATTGGAAGAACACATGCTATAAGAAAAATTTCAAAAGATGATAGATGAGTCATCAGGGTCTGCAGAGGTTTCCCCTCCTTCCCCCTGCTAGATATGAAAAATGGAAGAGGGATCAAGTGAGAAAAAATGACAATATCTTATATAAGAGTAAAGAGTTTTAGCTGATAAGATTGTAAGATGTTTATTTATTTATTGAAGTTAAATCAACTCTTTATATATTGTGATTCATTAAATATTTTTTCAAATATTCCATACAGGATTATCTTGAGGAGAAAATCATGCATGGGGTATTTATTTCTAAGGGTAGAAAGGATATTTTAGCTACAACATTGGGAAAGCCCGAACACCCAAGTCATGTACAAGGATACCCAAAAGGTGTATCAGTAAGAAAAGTGTTTCCACATTCAAAAGATTCTTAAAAGGAGCATGTTTATAAAAAAATAGAATCTTTGGAAGCCAAAGTTTAGGATATTCAAATGACGATGAAGGACAAGATTAGAGCTTCAATACAATCTATGTTTATAGACATGCAAGGACAGTTTTGGAATACCGATTCGACTCCTCCACCTCCACCATCAAATCCAAATCCTCCTTCTTATCCTACTCACACATCTCTGACTCTAGACCACACTCCTTTTTATCCTACCCCTACACCCCTCCTCCACATATTCCAAGTTACTATGAATTATATGTTGATGATCCTCATCATATTGTTTCATATGGGATGATATATTATATCAGTGATACCATTCATCATTAGTATATTGAGATATAGAATCATAAGGTCACTATATAGGATATTATAGATAGATAAGAAAAAATACCATGTTCTACATATGATGTTAGTGCAATTGGAAAAAGTATCAATCATTTTTTAGTTTGGCCATCTAAACTACTTCGACATATTTATATAGAGGTATGCATGTATGTTATATTATATTTAATTTTGTTATTAATTTTTTTTCTCATTTTAAAGTTTATACATTTATCTATTTTTTACAGGAATACTTTAAAGGTAAATAAATACCGTATAAACAACAAAAAATTCAAAGTGTCATGACTTCAAATACAGATTCTAATAGTCTTGAAAGATTATTAGTATACTCAAATTTGTTATTGGGAGTATATGAGATTCCAATTGATGTTTCTGTTTGTGGATGTGCAATGACTATGGAGATTTTGAAAACTAATATCATGAAGATTGTAGTTGGAGATCAATTGGGAATCAACACGATGCAAATGTTTTCCATGTAAGTTGATTAACAAAATTTTTCCATTTCTTTAATTTATTAAAAATCTATAATTATGTATGCTTTGTATCAGGTATCTATATAAATTTTTTAAAGAGAAATACAAGACAGATATATATGGATTTATGGACACACAATTTATTTCTCCTATATCTTTGAAAATGACTGATGCTGAAAGAACAATTTATCTAGCTAAAATATTTTAGAATAATTTCATCATTCAGTGTTGGATTTTTCCATATCTTGAAAAGTATGAAAATTTTTTTTTCTAAAAAAGTGTTATATATCACTTAAAATATTAATAAATCATATTAAATTTTCTTTTATATAAGTGTCCATTAGATGTTGGGTGTTTTTTGTCCAAGAGAGAAGACATTGTACTGGCTATGCTCTATCCATGATGAAGTGAGATAAAATTTTCAGAATGTATTAATCATGTAAGTTTGATTATTTTAATACTTTTTTATATTATAATGAATAAAATTTATTTTATTCATATTATTTTCAAATATTTTATGGAATTTCTTTAGAGAGACATCAAGAAAGAATATCTCCAAGATCAAATTTGTAAAATCTAAGGTGAATTTTCATTTACAATTATTAAATTTTGGATATATTACTTAAAAATGTTATTTTGAATTAAAATATATTTAAAATAGTGTCATAAATAAGAAGGTGTAAAAGAATGTAGATATTATGTTCTAAGATTCATGTATGAAATAATTTCAACTGGGATAGTTACAAAGTTTCATAAGGGTATATTTCTTTATAAAGCTTTCCTTAACATTTCATATGTTTTATTGAAAATTAAAGTCAAATGCCTTTTGTATTATTTTTTATATTTTTGATGACCCAAAAACATATAATATAGAGAAGTTGATACATTTACAAATTGAATGGGGTAATCATTTTTTAGGTTTTATTGATTTTTAGTTTATTTGTAATATACATTGTAAATTTGAATGTTCATTTGTAAGTGTCTTGCTGGTTGTCTTCTTCTTCTATTTCTTTTGGATGTTGTGGGTGGGGGATGAATTAGAGTCCAATTTTTTTATGTCATTTATCCTATAATCAACATGGAAAACGATCATTCACATCGGTTATAAAATAACTAACATGAAAAACTGATAACAAATACTAATTTACAACATCGCTTTTAGTTAACCAACATGAAAGAGTTATTTAGAACATCACCTCCAATAACTTCGCTTAAAAAATAATGTGAAAAGTCATAAAAAATAAATGTTAAAAACTGTTTATGCACTAGTTTCATCCATGTATATGAAATAACCCTCTATTTATTAAAATTGTGTATCAATACATTTTTATATATTTTAGTTGATCAAATGATAGTTTAATTTTCTTGTTTATCATATTTGGGTTTCCTATTACTCCTTAATCACTTATATTATATTTTTATTTATTTAAGGGATTTAAGAAAGACTTGATGGATCATTTTAATATATTTAAGACTATTCTTAGAGGATTGAAAGTATTAAAAGTGAGATTTCACCTATAAATATAGAATTCAAAGGTCCCGAATATTCATATATCATAACATGTCCCCATAGAGACCCCTTGAATCACATAAAATAATTTTTATGCCCCCCAAATATCAACTTCAATAGGAAATGAGTTAATAACTAGTTCCAATGGTATAATTCTAACAAATAGGAGAAATTACCCCTTTTAGAGCATATAATATAGTATAATTGTCATCCTCATCAGCTTCATCTCCCAAACAGTTATTATTGCATTTTGTAGCCTTGAGACTCATACACCATCTCTTTTATGTTTATTGTACTACTATGAGTATTATTATCCCATGGAAGATTACTACTTAGAGTATTTCAATCAATATAGGTTCCTGTCCACAAGAAATGAAGTATGTGTATCAAACAACAAAATGCAATGATAAATGTTTGGGAGATGAGATAATGAGGATGGATATCAAATATATATAATCAATAGTTTATAGGATGACCCTTTCATTGGGAGATCATAATCAGTTCATGCTAGTCCTAATGTAGATAATGTCTTTTATGTTAGAGGGGACCAAAAAGATGGGATTTGGATTCTCGATAGAGGAACCAAATCCCTAAAACCTTTAAAAAAAGAAAGAGAGTTCAATGAGAAGGTAATTTTTTTTAATATACTGTGTTTTTTCTCATAATATTATATGTTATATACCACATTAACATAATCTAAATTAAATGTTTGACTACTCATGAAGACAATGTCTTATGCACATAATGATATCACTAACCCCTCAGAAGAACAAACTATAATGAAGGAAACCCTTTGGGAAGATGTAAAGGTAATGTTACAATATACTTTCCCTATTTTACTAAAAAATTATCTAATGAAATTTTGATTTAAGTTTCATTATTTCTTGCAAAGTTCATTTATTTTAGAAGTTTTCTGTTCATCTTTTATGCCTTTATGCACCAAAACTTCCATATACTTCTTCTCCCTCAAAACCTTTTCACCCCTGCAGTGTTGGAATTTATTACTTTCCTTCAAGTTACCTATATTTCTCAATCATAAAGGTAATATTGATGTTTTCATAATAAAATCACTATTCATATAATTAATGTATTGTTTTATATTTATGTTTAATTCATTTTTTTAATATTACTCATATAAGAATTTTTTTCTTATACAGGTGGTTTCTTTTGTTCGAGTTGGGGTGTTATATCCATATTTTATGCCTTTCTACACCAAAACTTTCACATACTTCTTCTCCCTAAAAACCTTTTCACCATAATAGTGTTTACATTTATCACTTTCCTTCAAGTTCCCTTCATTGCCCAATCGTAGAGGTTATCTTGATATTTGCACAGTAAAATCATTGTCCATAAAATTAATGTATTATTTTATATTTATGTTTAATTTATTTCTTTTTAGTATTACACATATAATAATTGTTTTCTTATACAGGTGGATTATTTTGTTCGAGTTGCAGTGGTTTGTTCAAATCCATTCATTCTTGTGAGATATTGGACTTCGATCTTGCAACTGAGATAATGACAATAAGGAAATTCTTCAAGAATACACACAACCATCATAAAAAGGTGAATTCCTACTACTTATTTAATTATTTTTTTTCATAATTTTATCTACTATTTGTAAGTTAATTTTCTTATCATTTTTATCTAATAATTATTTAATTTTTTTCACAGATATTTTGAGAATTCATATTTTGCTTTCAACTATCTACAACAAGCCACAAAAGACATAAAATATTTCTTTCTGCCAATGCTACCACAATTTCCATTTCAATTTCCTTTCTTTGACAATTTATCCTTCAAGGAGCACTCAATCCATATCGTGGACCATAATAAGAATAATCTATGTGTAAATAATATTCCCCTTGTGTGTGTAGTGGAAACATGGGTGAGTTCAGAATAAGGCCTGAGAGAGGCAGTCTAATATATAGGCACAACAACCTGAGTTATTCACAGTTACCCCATAGAAATTAATGGGAGCACAACTTGGGGATGATATATTATATGGTGGGGAGGTTTTAAGATCCCATATTTTATCCATGCATGTTCTTCTTTAAGTTTTTGTTTGATCCCCTTTAATTTTATAAACAAGCATTGTTTTTAGTGTAAAATGATGTTTTAGAGGTGTTTGGGGGCTTGAAGGAGATGAACTAGCAGAGGCTAGAAGTGACATGTAGCATGGGAGAAGTTTTAGTGCCATTGAATAGCTGGTGTAGTCCATCTACTAACTTGTGGGAATGACAGAGGAAAAGTGAGGCTATAGAAGCCCCACCATCCAACCGGTGAGACCAATCAGCCAATCGGTGGAGCTTAGGAAGAGTGGGTCTCCTACACCAGACCCATCGGCTAGTCAGCGGTGACCCATCAGCCATCTTGTGGGGTCTCTATCCATACTGACATAGTGGAAGACACCACGAGCTAGTCGGTGGTTCCCAACATCTAGCCAGTGGTGTCGGGCTGGGCCATGTAAGGGGTAAAATTATATCCCCCCTGAAACCTCTGTTATCCATTATTCAATCCAGTGATACAAAATCTTGCTCAGTTCCAGTGAATTACTCTTTTATTATTATTGGATCCTCTTCTTCCAGCCCTGATGTGGTGGATCTATCACTATCTATGGAGGATATTGGTGTTAAAAATTGATCCAAACACTTGATTATTGATCTATTCCTCTCTGTTCTAGAGGTAGGTGGTCTAGAACATCTCCCTGAGGTCTGCCTTTATTTCTAGTATGTGAAACATATGCGATTATATTGGAACACTATGCACATGACCTATCCTAATTATAAATCCAATTAAATTGATAAAACCATATGCTTAGACCTCCCAAGGATATCATTGGTTCTGTTAGTGTTGATACTGGGACTTGCAACCACCCAAGAGGTGCGCCTGCCTTTGGACCTAGGTTGGAACTTGTAACACCCCGAGATTTTATGGAAAATATTATTTTTAATTTCATTAATGTCTTGTGTTGTACGCTACACCAAAAGAAGCTTGCACAACACGCATCCTTGACTTTCCTTTCATTAAACGCAATCGCAACCTTCCTCGATAGCGTGTGTAGTACGCAATACCGAGTTTCACTAAAAAACGATATGCTATTAAAATATCATTAAAACTAGTTTTTATGAATAGTAATAACCACTTTTTGAAATTTTGTAAATTTTATTTTTCAAAATGGACTTCATTTTTGGATTCGGAATATCGAAATTAGCTTAGGGTGAAATTTTGGTAATTTTCGGATAACTTTCATATTTTGATGAATAGTGAAAATTACTAAATTTTAATTAAAAAAAACTTTCTCAATCAAAATAATTAATAGTGATAAATTATTAATTTGAGTGGTTTTAAAGTATATTTAGAATATATTTTTTACAATTTAATACAATGTTGGTCATTGGATGTAATTTCACATTTAAACCAGACATAAATAAGTGTCAATCTTTTGATAGTTTTTATCTCTTAAGAACACACTATTTGTTTTGACGGCGGGAATTAATTTTTAAATTAATTAATGCAACTGATATGTTTTGAATTTGGTAAAATAGACATCATTTTTGAGTTCATAATATCAAATATAGCTTAGGCCTAATTTTTGGTATTTTTTTGGAAACTTTCATTTTTTGATGAATAGTGAAACCACTAAGTGGTAGTTAAAAAACTGAATTTTTTCATAAAACTTAATTTTACCGCTTCTGTGAGTGGAATTTCAAAAATACAAGAGACACAGTTGATGTCAGTAAGTAAAATGTGGTTCAATGAGATGAAAATAATTTTTGGTGAATAGTAACTTTTTACTTTTATTTACCACAGTTAAAAGTAAATAGGGTAATTAAGGGTAAAAATGATATTATTATTACCCTAACACATGTATTAATTCTATTGGATAAGTGTAATTCAACAAAAAACAAACTTAGGAATAAAATATGACCATTTAGGCCCACTTGGATTAGATTAGGACATTTATTATTAATTTATTTAAAGAAGGGTTAAAATAGTTAAAATCAAAGTTTAATAACTAAATCATTTTTAATATAGGGTTATAAATAAGATAAATTCGACTATAAATATTCATTAGAAATCTAAAAATATTTACTACATAATGATATTTTATTTTTAATTTTTAAAATTTAAATAATTTAATTTATTTATGACACAAAGATGATGCAGTAATTATCTTATTAATGAAATATTGACATAATTGATGTTATAAATACCCAAATAAATATAATTTGAGACTTTTTATGAATTAAAATAATTTTCTAGCTTATTATGACATTTTAGTATTGATTTAAATAACTTTTTTCTAACTAATCATTCTGTTAGGATTTTCAAAAAAATCAATTACTAAATAGTGTCAAAATTGACATAAAATAATTTTTAAAACAAATATTATGTTAGTAATTGTTATTTTATTCCTAAAAATATAAGGTTCGGAAAAATGAATTAGATAAGGTTATATATATTAATAATAAACAACTTGGGGTTCGTTTGGATGCTTATGGTAAGTTTATTAACCTTATAGTATAAGAACACAAGAAGACACGGTAAAAGTAAAATTATTTAACTTAATGTTAAATATAAATGATAAGGTTAAAATAGGAACCTAAACTTGTATAAATTATATTGTATGAGAGGATTTATACCAATACCTACCTTAGCTTCGAAATATATCAATTTGGAGCTATTAAAAACCGAATTTGACTTTATAATAAAATAATAGTTTTAGTTATTCCAAAGGTGCCCCTCTCCTCCCTTATAAAAGGGCACCTCCTCCCTCTCCTCCTCACACCAATTTGAGCCTTCAAGCTCAGCCAAACCCTGTCAATTTATCCTATCCACTTCCCTATAAACATCCTAGAGGTCCTGGTCTTCTTAAAAGACCAATTTTAGTGCCCTAAAAGGAGGTCTCAAAGAAGCACTTCAAAGAGGAGGTAATGTCCGTTACCGATTCTTTCATCTTTATTTCTTTTTCCACTTATTCTTATTTAGTTGTTTCATTATGAAGTAATAACATAAGTATCACTAATATAATGATATGTTATTATAAGTATGAAACAACCCTATTTCACCATCTATCCATCCTACGGAAAATGAAATCACCGCGCGTGCGTACGTACAGAATACCGTCTCCACGCCGTGGTGTAATCTATTTTCCACCACCACCTTACTTGGATGGGTATAATGGTGTACATAATAACTATATATGATTATTGTAAAGTTATATTGATTCTGAAATAGTATAAATACACTCCAATACAATTCCACGATCATGAGAATGATATCACCGCTCGTGCGTACGTACGGACTACCGTCTCCACGACGCGATGAGATTCATTCTCCACGTTAACCATTCATGAATGATTATAAAGTATATATAATAAGTAATAATGAAATATATAACATAATAATACTAATGTATTTATGTATATATATATTTATGTCATCTACTTAATTCCATTCAATTCAATAAGGAAACGAAAACAGCGTTCATGCGTACGTACGACCTACCGTCTCCATGAACGGTGTATTTCTTTCCATTTATCGATCCATTATATATATTTATATTCTGAATATATATTATATATAAATAATGTTTTAAATTCTGTATTTAAGTAATCATGATCTAAGTAATCATATGAATAATTACAAGTTAAAACACAAACGACAAATGAGACAATTTTACACAAAACGCTACTTTAACATGAATTTACAAAAGAACGGTTAATATAAAGTCATAAGTGAACCATATATGATATAATAACAATGAATATGATTCTGGAATAAGTCAATAACATTATTTAAATCATTATACAGGAGGTTTGGACACTTACGAAGCAAATCGGACCTAAGGTAAGGGAAATATCACAATCTCATTTTTATCCGAGATTTTTTATACTTTGGTATTTACTGGGGTGTATTTTATCATCCACATCAATGTTTCCTCAATATGTAATATTATTTCCATCCACCTAAATTTGTTTAAATCCATTTTTACCCTTTGGTGAGTTTATAGTAAAAGATATGAAAGGAATCTTTTGTCGTTTTTCGTACGAGGTACTTTTTGACTTTTCCGACAAAAGTATGAGAAGAATGGTTTTTAACTTATACAACATGAATGTATTTTTAAAACATTATTTCCAAGAAGCTTCCTTTACAAGTTTTCAAGTTTATTTTTAATCAACTTCTTTTAGTTTAAAATTGTATGACATGTTAAGGAAGGAAAATGTTTTTGAAGTATAAAGGATATTTTCTTCAAGAATGGAGTTCAAGTGTTTTATCAAAATTATTTTCCATTTAAGATAATATAGGGTTCTGTTTCTATCCCTATTATTACATTTATTTGATTATGTTGTGATGAAATTATTTTTATGAATTCCTTTATCTTATATGAATTGTTTTATGATGTCATGTTGTTTAAGAATCCCATTTTTATTACATGGGTTATGCAATGATGTATGATTTATGATTTTGTGGCACACATAATAATGGTATCATTATGATATGGGTGGTACCTATATATCCCTCCAATTCATTGGGTAAAGATTTTATATCTCATGATATAGACATGGCTGGAACGGCAGGTTAAACCGGTTCAGTGAAACAGGACTGAAACGAGGAGTGAACTCGGTTCAGAAATGGACTTTGTCCACTAAGATAGTCTTGGCAATGAGTCTTGACTAACAAGAAATGATTCTCTAGGATTATGTGTGTATGACAAAAAGTTTCATGTTTTAAGTTATGATTATTGGGATTAAATTTCACTACTATGATTTATCCCATGTTATGATATTATGATCTCTTTTGCAGGTTAAGATTTCCAAAATGTTATGTTCTTATGAATATGATGTGATTGATATTTCTTTTGTTTACCCTTACTGAGCATTTGAGCTCACCCTTTTATGTTTTCCTTTCCCTAGGATATAAAGAAATGTTTTAGGTAGAAAAAAAGGAAGATCTTTATGGGATATGTTGAAGATCTTTCACCACGATTAGAAGATTATATTCCGAGTTTCCAAAGACACTAAACTATTACGGTCCTTGTGTGTGTGTTTTTGTTATGTACTAAGTATTCCGAAAAAGTAATTTAATGTCCATGTATGTCAAGCTTCGGGTCTCTATAGTTGGTATCAGTGGAAAAGTTTAGTAAATCTTTGGAAACTAGGATGCGAAAACGTTAGTAAGATCCCTAGAGATATTTCTAAGGTATGTCTAGTGTAACGACCCAATCTTTTTGAGTAGTATATTAACTTACTCTTAATGATTTAATAACATGTTAATGGTTAATGAAGAAAGAGGAGTCGATGGCTTCATCTAGTAGACTCGACCCTTATGAAGCCCACTTATCAGAGCTTGGGAAGGAGGTAGCATCTGTGGGCTTCGCTTTGGACCAAGCCCAAGCCGAACTCCAGCATGTCAAGCTTGAACGGAAACGCCTACGGGAGAAGTTCAAGTTAGTAGAGATTACTACTAGGGAAATGTTATCTGAGCCTCCCTCAGATTCTCTCACCATAGCACACCTTACACTTAGGTCTTATGCCGGTGTTATAAGGGGCTATGTGACGAGACCCTAGCTTCCTTGTGTAATCCTTTCGGGTGAATAATTTGAGATCTCTTCCTTTAGTGATGTTTGTGGAATTTCTTTTGTCCGGATAATTTTAGGATGTATTTTATTGATGAATTTTGGAAAAAAGGATATTTTAAAATATTTATGAAAACCCTAAATAACTAATGATGTGTAATGATTTTCAAAAAATGGTCTTCTACAAAAGTGTTCAGTAAGGAATTTGGATTCTAATAAGATCAACTTAATTTTTTATGAATAGTAAATTATGAATAGTGATTTTACGCTTAGGATTAGTAATGTGACCAAATGGATTAGTAATTTCACTCAAAGAAAGTTTTAATATAATTTAGACACCTAGATTAAGTAATGTGATTCAATAAAATGGGTAAATAACGGTTTCATAAATGATTAATCAAGTATTAGTTTTTTCAGGTGAATAGTGTTTTTTAATTAAAAATTTAATTAAAAATTATTAGAAAATTATTTTTATAAAAATGACTTTATTTTTGAACTCAGAGCATCGATATTGTGGTATGGTAATTTTTGGGGATTTTTCTGAAAAAAATGAATTTTCGATGAATAGTGCTTTTATTTAAAAATTAAATTAAAAATATTTAGAAAATTATTTTTATAAAATGGAGTTCATAAATGTACTTAGAGCATCGATAATTGGTTAAGGTGAAATTTTGGTATTTTTCTGAGAAAGTTGAATTTTCGATGAATAGTGAAAATATAGTTTTTAAGTTACGGGTGTTTAATGACATCATTAAATGATGTATTAAGTATATATTCAATATGGTAGAATTATGAATAGTAAGATAAGGTATGAGGTGTTCCAAGTGGCCAATACCATGGGCAAATACTATGGTCAAGCCCATGGTTTTGCCAAAACCACTAATGAGGTGTCCCTTGGCCATTAATGCCTTGTCCCCTCACTTTCCCTATAAATACCCACCCTTTCCTCCTTTATTTTTCACTCCCAACTCTCCCCCAACGAAGTTCTGGTCTCCTTACCTCCCAAGGAGTCCTCCCAAGGTTCCCCCAAGCCCTCAAGGTCCAAAACTTTGAGTTTCAAGAGTCACGTTTTAAGGTAAGGGATCCGACCTCTTTCCTTCTTTTCATGTAATCTCTTTTATGTCATTCCTTTTAGGCTCCCTGTTATTATGTGAGAGGATGTTCTTTTATATTCCTCTTACTGCCCTTTCATGTTTATATGATGAGAGATCCCCTCTTACTCTCATCATTTCGTTTTATGAAAGTTTAAGTGACGCCGTTAGGCTGCCGAATTTTTAAAGGATTCTTTCACCCTTCTCATTTTTCAAGTTTGATTTTCATGTCAAGTCTTTCAAGTTCCTTTTTATTATGTTGGGGTATGATATCTATATCTATAATACTGATCTCTTATGATCATATGATGAGATACCCTATTTGATCTTTTCAATTCATTTTTATTGAAGTTTAAGTGATGCCGTTAGGCTGCCGAATTTTCATAAGAGAAATCAAATTTTTGTCTTCCTTCCATGTTTTTCATTTCAAATGGTATGTACTTAAAATTTCATTACCATGTCCATATATCCTTCTTATTCTCTCCCCCTACTGTTTTATGGATCATTTATGAGTGGGTGACCCATGTCCCCTCTCTTTTCAATGTTTTCTAAAACCTTGTAACATATCCGTTATGCTGCAGAATTTTCGTCTCAAAATGCCTCTCTCTTTTCTCAAAAATTATTTTATGTTATAAAGTGAATACTCAAAGCTCTTATTTATACAAGGGTATTCACATATATATCAAAATGTTCTATTTTAAATTCTGGGATTTACATACATGAGACCCACTTTCCCTTTTCGTGGGTTTAAAGTGACGTAAAGATCATGTCTTTAAAGCAGTTTTTAAAACGTTATGATTATGAAATGAAACCCATTTATTTTATGCTATGTGGGTTATTTATGAAATGTTTGATGATGATATATGTGGATCACATGATAATAAAGGAAAATTTAAGGGTGCGCCCTGATAGCGCTCCAATGCATTGGGTAATGATGTAACCACTAGAGATTACAATTTTCACGATACCTTGGTGAATAACCTTGGTAATTTTCAAATGACACCTTGGGGATGGACCTTGGTGATATGTTCATGATTGTCTATGTTAAATGATGTAGCCACATCTTCAAGTTATGAAAAATGTTATTTTTATTATGAAATGACTCATGATTTCTTTCTCATGCCTTAAAGTTCTTTTCATGTCCTTATTGAAGTATATCAAGTTCACATGTAAAATGTTCCTCTTGTTTCCCTTACTGGGCCTTCTTCTCACCCTTTCTTGTGATGTATGTCCCCAGGTTGAGATGCGGTAATGAACCTAAGATGAACTTAAGGATAAGACTTTCAAGTGTTTAAGAAGAATGCTTTATGTTGTTTTCATGTATTATGTTCCTGGTTTCCAAGACACTAGACCTTAAAGATCCTCAGTTATGTGTAATGTAATGAAAGTTTATATTATAAAAAGGCGGGATGCTATATCTAGGGATGTCCCTAAGGATAAGTATACATATAGGATATAGTCCTAGAACTATGGTAACGATATTAGATTAAACCAAAGATGTTATATATTGAAGTTACTCCCCCTTTATTATGATTTTTTCCTCACACTATTCTTTTTGGGTTTTAGAAAATGGCTGGAAACAAGATGATTCACGATAATGGAGGATATGATGGACAATAAAATGATATTCTTCATGAGAAAACAAATGAAATGGGATTTGGAAGTCCAAAAATCATTATTATTCCAAATCAGTAATCTAATAATATGATCAATAAAGTAAAATTTGTTAAGTTTCCTGACTCGGCTAATAAGAGAAAGATGGATTTTCATGATGATCATAGAGGAAAGAAAGTTCAATTTCCCTCATGTAAATCATGTGGGAAGATGCATCAAGGAGAATGTTTCAAAGGAACTGGAAGATGCTTTGGGTGTGGAAAAGAAGGACACAAAGCCAGTAAGTGCAAAGGAAAAGGTTCAGTTAACACTAGGGATGATGATAATGGTATTACTATGAAATCAACAATGGTTAAATGTTTTAAATGTGGAATGTATGGGCATTATGCAAACCAATTCCCTAAGGGAAAGTCTCATGAATAGAATCAGTATGGTCGTATGGGTAGTATTTATGTTGATGATGATGAAGAGACTACAAATGATATGTGAGATGAAAGAATTGTTGAAGCTCGGTCAATGGTTTAAGAATGTAGTGGAATGATTACATGTTTATCATGTGTAATGTTGTATAAGTAATCTCATGGTACTATGGAATAAAGAGACATCTAAGGATTGTTACACTGTTGTCTTTCCTTGAGTTTTTAAAGTGTATGATTAATGGTACCAGTATCCATGAAAGGTTATTCAGATATTTTTGGAATGTAGATGATATGCGAATAATGAAGGGATAAGGAGAAAATTAAATGTTTGATAGTATTAATGAGCTCATGACTGATATAAGGAGAAGGTTATATCATGGTTTGAGTATATAGAATTTTTGGATTTTTGTATGTGGAAAGAGTTAACTTTTGACTGCATTCATGTTTTCAATAAGGTTCAATGGGTATTCATTCTTCAAGAGAATACATGATTAAGGTATTCACATGTTTATGGGGGATAAATGATGGAATTCATGTGATCATTTTCTTTATACTATGAGCTTGGACCAAAGTATTTTAGATAAACTTAAAAATTGGAATGGATTATGTTGGACATAAGCTAGTATTGTTTAAGGGTAGAACTTTTTTATGGGATGTTATAGTAATATAGCTTTAGAAAAAGGACAACCTGCAGGACGGGCGACAGCCCATTGCGTCAGACAAGGCTGTGGGAATCGAACCCACAACCGAAGTGCGACTGGCCTTTATCGCCTACCACTGGCCTACAGGAAGTCCCTGTTTAGTAGAAAATAGTTTTATTATGATATAATAAATATAAGTCCATTTTAGGAACCATATATGATTAATCTCACTATAGATCGACTTATGTATATTTAATAACTTTTGCTAACCTTTTGTTTGAGACAGATGGAATGACCCGTCATTTTATCTCATGATCTGCTAACACTTCACGAATAACAAATTCAACTTCATTTCATTAAGAGATGAAGTGGAAATTGTTCAAGGCACGAACAACAGTGAGATTGTACCAAAATAAAGTAAGTATTTATTCTAATTCAAATTCTTCAACTTTAGGGAAATGTTCTTGAAAACCAAAAATGTTGTCCTAGTGCTCTTATATCGGATGAATCAGATGGTACCTTAGATCATCACAAATTTATGGCTTTGTGATTGCTGGATTTTCCATAGCCATGTTCTCTACCACTCTCCATCATAACATGATGGTTAGATTTCTCTTCCATATCCATATTTTCACCTATGTGGAAACCCAGTGATTAGTTTATTTGGGTAACGGTTACATTTCATACTTTTGTTTTTAAAGATTGGTTTTGGTATTCCTTTTTACGATGTGAGTTTCTATTAAAGAAACTTTCGAGTAGTAAACCATTTATAACCCCGATGAATTTCGAGGGCGAAATTCATTTTAAGGGGGGTAGAATGTAACACCCCGGGATTTTATGAAAAATATTCTTTTTAATTTCATTAATGTCTTGTGTTGTACGCTACACCAAAAGGAGCTTGCACAACACGCATCCTTGACTTGCCTTTCATTACACGCAATCGCGACCTTCCTCGATAGCGTGTGTAGTACGCAATGCCGAGTTTCACTAAACAACGATATGCTATTAAAATATTATTAAAACTAGTCGTTATGAATAGTAATAACCAATTTTTGAAATTTTGTAAATTTTATTTTTCAAAATGGACTTCATTTTTGGATTCGGAATATCAACATTAGCTTAGGGTGAAATTTTGGTAATTTTCGGATAACTTTCATAGTTTGATGAATAGTGAAAATTACTAAATTTTAATTAAAAACAACTTTTTCAATCAAAATAATTAATAGTGATAAATTATTAATTTGAGTGGTTTTAAAGTATATTTAGAATATATTTTTACAATTTAATACAATATTGGTCATTGGATGTAATTTCACATTTAAATCAGACATAAACAAGTGTCAATCTTTTGATAGTTATTATCTCTTAAGAACACACTATTTGTTTTGACGACGGGAATTAATTTTTAAATTAATTAATGAAACTGATATGTTTTTAATTTGGTAAAATAGACATCATTTTTGAGTTCATAATATCAAATATATCTTAGGCCTAATTTTTGGTATTTTTCTGGAAACTTTCATTTTTTGATGAATAGTGAAACCACTAAGTGGTAGTTAAAAAACTGAATTTTTTCATAAAACTTAATTTTACCGCTTCTGTGAGTGGAATTTCAAAAATCCGAGAGACATGGTTGATGTCAGTAAGTAAAATGTGGTTCAATGAGATGAAAATAATTTTTTTTGTGAATAGTAACTTTTTACTTTTATTTACCACGGTTAAAAGTAAATAGGGTAATTAAGGGTAAAAATGATATTATTATTACCCTAACACATGTACTAATTCTATTAGATAAGTGTAATTCGACCAAAAAAAAACTTAGGAATAAAATATGACCATTTAGGCCCACTTGGATTAGATTAGGACATTTATTATTAATTTATTTAAAGAAGGGTTAAAATAGTTAAAATCAAAGTTTAATAACTAAATAATTTTTAATATAGGGTTATACATAAGATAAATTAGACTATAAATATTCATTAGAAAGCTAAAAAGATTTACTACATAATTATATTTTATTTGTAATTTTTAGACTTTAAATAATTTAATTTATTTATGACACAAAGATGATGCAGTAATTATCTTATTAATGAAATATTGACATAATTGATGTTATAAATACCCAAATAAATATAATTTGAGACTCTTTATGAATTAAAATAATTTTATAGGTTAATATGACATGTTAGTATTGATTTAATTAACTTTTTTCGAACTAATAATTCTGTTATGATTTTCACAAAAATCAATTACTAAATAGTGTCAAAATTGACATAAAATAATTTTTAAAACAAATATTATATTAGTAATTGTTATTTTATTCCTAAAAATATAAGGTTCAAAAAAATGAATTAGATAAGGTTATATATATTAATAATAAACAACTTGGGGTTTTTTTGACTTCTTATAGTAAGTTTATTAACCTTATAGTATAAGAACACAAGAAGACACGGTAAAAGTAAAATTATTTAACTTAATGTTAAATCTAAATGATAAGGTTAAAATAGGAACCTAAACTTGTCTAAATTCTATTGGATTATAGGATTTCGACCCATACCAACCTTATCTTCGAAATATATCAATTTGGAGCTATTAAAAACCGAATTTGACTTTATAATAAAATAATAGTTTTAGTTATTCCAAAGGTGCCCCTCTCCTCCCTTATAAAAGGGCACCTCCTCCCTCTCCTCCTCACACCAATTTGAGCCTTCAAGCTCGGCCAACCCCTGACACTTTCTCCTATCCACTTCCCTAGAAACATCTTAGAGGTCCTAGTCTTCTTAAAAGACCAATTTTAGTGCCCTAAAAGGAGGTCTCAAAGAAGCACTTCAAAGAGGAGGTAATGTCCGTTACCAATTCTTTCATCTTTATTTCTTCTTCCACTTCTTCTTCTTTAGTTGTTTCATTATGAAGTAATAACATCAGTATAACTCATATACTGATATGTTATTATAATTATGAAACAACCCTATTTCACCATCTATCCATCCTACGAAAAACGAAATCACCACGCGTGCGTATGTACGGAATACCGTCTCCACGCCGTGGTGTAATCTATTTTCCACCACCACCTTACTTGGATGGGTATAATGGTGTACATAATAACTATATATGATTATTGTAAATTGATATTGATTCTGAAATATTATACATACACTCCAATACAATTCCACGATCATGAGAACGATATCACCGCTCGTGCGTACGTACGGACTACCGTCTCCACGATGCGATGAGATTCATTCTCCACGTTAACCATTCATGAATGATTATAAAGTATATATAATAAGTAATCATGAAATATATGACATAATAATACTACTGTATTTATGTATATATATATATTTATTTCATCTACTTAATTCCACTCAATTCAATAAGGAAACGAAAACAACGTTCATGCGTACGTACGGCCTACCGTCTCCATGAACGGTGTATTTCTTTCCATTTATCGATCCATTATATATATGAATATTCTGAATATATATTATATATAAATAATGTTTTACATTCTGGATTTAATTAATCATGATCTAAGTAATCATATGAATAATTACAAGTTAAAACACGAACGACAAATGAGACAATTTTACCCAAAATGCTACTTTAACATGAATTTACAAAAGAATGGGTAATATAAATTCATAAGTGAACCATATATGATATAATAACAATTAATATGATTTTTTAATAAGTCAATAACATTATTTAAATCATTATACAGGAGTTTCGGACACTTACGAAGCAAATCAGACCTAAGGTAAGGGAAATATCACAATCTCATTTTTATCCGAGATTGTTTATACTTTGGTATTTACTGGGGTGTATTTTATCATCCACATCCATGTTTCATCAATATGTAATATTATTTACATCCACCTACAATTGTTTAAATATATTTTTACCCTTTGGTGAGTTTATAGTAAAAGATATGAAAGGAATCTTTTGTCGTTTTTCGTACGAGGTATTTTTGACTTTTCTGACAAAAGTACGAGAAGAATGTTTTTTAACTTATACGGCATGAATAGATTTTTAAAACATTATTTCCAAGAAGCTTCCTTTACAAGTTTTCAAGTTTATTTTTAATCAACTTCTTTTATTTTAAAATTGTATGACATGTTAAGAAAGGAAACTGTTTTTGAAGTAGAAAAGATATTTTCTTCAAGAATGGAGTTCAAGTGTTTTATCAAAATCATTTTCCATCTAAGATAATATAGGGTTCTGTTTCTATCCCTATTATTACATTTATTTTATTATGTTGTGATGGAATTATTTTTATGAATTCCTTTATATTATATGAATTGTTTTATGATGTCATGTTGTTTAAGAATCCCATTTTTATTACATGGGTTATGCAATGATGTATGATTTATGATTTTGTGTCACACATAATAATGGTATCATTATGAGATGGGTGGGACCTATATATACCTCCAATGCATTGGGTAAAGATTTTATATCTCATGAGATAGACATGGCTGGAACGGCAGGTTAAACCGGTTCAGTGAAACAGGACTGAAACGAGGAGTGAACTCGGTTCAGAAATGGAATTTGTCCACTAAGATAGTCCTGACAATGAGTCTTGAATAACAAGAAATGATTCTCTATGATTATGTGTGTATGCCACAAAGTTTCATGTTTTAATTTATGATTATTGGGATTACATTTCACTACTATGATTTATCCCATGTTATGATATTATGATCTCTTTTGCAGGTTAAGATTTCCAAAATGTTATGTTCTTATGAATATGATGTGATTGATATTTCTTTTGTTTACCCTTACTGAGAATTTGAGCTCACCCTTTTATGTTTTATTTTCCCCAGGATATAAAGAAAGGTTTTAGGTAGAAAACAAGGAAGATCTTTATGGGAGATGTTGAAGATATTTCACCACGATTAGAAGATTATATTCCAAGTTTCCAAAGACACTAAACTATTACGGTCCTTGTGTGTGTGTTTTTGTTATGTACTAAGTATTCCGCAAAAGTAATGTAATTTCCATGTACGTCAAGCTTCGGGTATCTACATAACTAGAATGTATGAACCTTGATATCTTTGTTAAATTTGGATTTTTTTTATGGAATGACTTAATGTGTGAATTTTATTAACATGTTAATTGAGGTAATTGGATTGATAAAGAATCACTTGGATTGAATGCGGTTAATTGAATGTAATTTGGATTGGCAAGATGACATGATGGAATATATATATAATGTCATATGACTAGTAATTGGGGTTAATTGATATGTGTAATTGAATTGTTACAGTCGCTATAATAATTAGTGACTTGGAATATTGGAATAAATGGTTGATAATTGGTAATTTGGATAAATTATTTAACACCACATATGTTAACATGTTTGGCATGTTTGATGATTTATAATGCATTATATCTTGTTACTTTTGTTTTTGAAATGAGTAAATCACCCTTGACATGGGTAATGCACCATGGGAACACATAAGTGGCCCTAATATGAGAATTTTCACTGGGTCCAATTATAATTCACCCTTGGCATGGGTGATGCACTACAAGAACATGTAACAAACTCTAGAATGGGAATTTTCATATAGTCCATCAACACAAAAATGAGATAATTCACTTTTGGATTGGGTAATGCACATTGGGAACATGTAAGTGGATTTAGAATGATAATTAAAATAGCATCTGTTATTAATGCTAGAGGGTGATATGTATAGTTGATTGGAACATGGTATGATTGATTCATCCTTGTAAGGGTATTCCTCAATGGAAATTCGTACTGGGTCCATTGATACATAGTATGAGCAATTCATACTAGGAAATATAATTTTCCAATAGATAGAGATATCCAATAACAGGCTGAAACAAGTATTAGCTAACCCCAGGTGTCAACCTAAATTTTAAGGGTTGGTGGGTTTATTTGATGTTCTATATTAATTTAATAATTAATTCTTCTATTATAGTACTATTACATTAACTATTTATCCATAATGGATATGTTTAGACACCTTGGGTGTGGACCTATTGAGTTTTACTCATACCCTATTTTTGTGCTATTTGGCACCTGGGAAGAATTCATGGACCTAGGTCTAGACAAGGGAAATGGGACTTGTGATTTATTGGATACTTTTCTAGATGAGATTGGATCTTAGAGATGATACCAAGAATGGGGTTCAGAACCGGGATTTTAGAGCCTTATTTTGGAGTCGTCCTTTTAGTTGATTGATTTTATGGATTTCAAAATGATATTTAGTTGACATTTATCATGACATGAAATGGTTTTTTATATATGGTCTATTTTGGTTCATCTATTTATATGATTATATTATATGTTTAAGTTGGTTTATCTTATTTCCACTGTGATTGTTACTCTGTTCCAAAGGGTATAGTCTCCCCACTATATTCCTTAGACCCTAGTTTATAGTCAATAGCCTCTGGTGTATGAGGAGGCACACCTCAGGTCATGTAGTGGCCCATCTCAATCACATGGGGAGAACCGACCAGGGACATTATAGAGAGTGCTTATTTACATTTTGAAAATTTAATAATAATAATTTAAGAGAAAAATGAAGGTTTTGGGTGCAGCGAAAGCGTGTGGGTGGATGTGCCCACTTGGCCTTTTTTCATTATCAATGATCAATCCAGGATCAATACGATGATAAATGCCAGTCTTCACGGATCGATTCACAGAAATAGACAAAGAAGAAGAAAGGTCCCGAAACCACAAAAGTGGATCGTCACAGGTTGATTATAATTAATTTAATTAATTGAAAAGAAGTACCTTTTGGGTGTTCTTTCTTCGTTGATATTATTTATCATGTTCCGATTTGATTCGTCATTGCTTTGTAGAAGCCAAGTGTAGACTTCCTCTAGCGGTGATCCACATGTGCACCTCATATCTCTGGATGTCGCCAAAGGAGTCTCCGGGTGATAGTGTGGAGAAACCTTTGCTTGTGTTGTCCGCCTTAGATCTTCTTGATCCGATGGAAGAGGATCTATCTCAGTCTTGAGAGAATTCTTTGAGGAAGAGGTTCTTTTGGTCTTGAAAGAATTCTCCAGAATTGTTGTGCACAACGATTCTCTTATTCAGAAAAGAGTTGGGGTTGTGAGGTTATTTATAATCAGGTTTGAGGTTGTAGAGTTATGTCAATAAATAAACACGTTACATGTTTTATTTATTTCATTGACTCTTATTGAAAACCCCCATGTCGAATAATTAATTCCTTGACATGCGCCCACACTGATTATAATAAATATCATTTAATAAAACAATATTATATTCTCAAAATCCCGACTGGAAAAATACATAGCGTGTACTTGTTTTCCATAAAACTACACGGCGTGTAATCATTAATACACAGCGTGCACTTTTTTTTCATTTCCTTTCCAAAATGAAAACTACATGGCGTGTAATCATTAATACATGGCGTGTACTTGTTTTCTATAAAAAACTACATGGCATGTAATCATTAATACATGACGTGTATATCTTGTTTTTCATTTCCTTCTTACTCCATCATTAAAACGATTTAGGCTTCCTTGAATAATTATTGAACCACATACAGGAATAATCTTTATTCTACTTGAGATACTTGGATACACTTAGTGTGTGACCCTCTAGGCCTCTTTCTCGTTGGCATTAGGCGGGCTTGCCTAAAGTCCAAGATTACTGTCTAGAAACGGGTCAAGGCACCCAAGAGAAAGAAGTTGACGCCACATTGACGTGTCACCTCATACGAACACTTACTATGTAATTTAATCCCTTTGTATCAATATCTTATCAAGCGGGTTTCATGGCAGTGTCATAAACCTATATGCTTGATCTGTCATTCTTTGACTTCCAGAAATAAACTCGTCGTGTCACCATGGCCATGGAATTTGTTCGACAGTTCTATTTCAATCAAAGGGCCCGAGATATCTACTTCAATAAATATGGAAGGGACAAATCCTTCCTCGACTTATCCATTAACAACATGTCATTCGTGACGCACCCAACATACCCTACTTCCCACCAACTGTCTTTGTGACGGTTTTCATCAACAAATCTAAGTGCGCGAGTCATGACATGAGTTAATGATAATCTTACAGTCTAAGGATCATTACACATTCTCGCAGATAGAAATATATGATGACACCAAAACATGCAGAATTACTACTGGCGGGTCTGTTCTCATAATCTCCCATCTTGGAGATTACCAAGTGTGAACTCCATGAGAGAGAGTCTCATCTTCTTACGAGTACTCGCACATCATGGTCTGTATACCATGTGTCCTATCATAGTATGTCATCCAACTACATAACTTTATTTAAGAATATTTGTTATAGCATTTCAAGGTTCTCATTATAGCGGGGATCTTCCATGACCTTATCAATGCAACAAATATTCCAGGACATTATTATATTATAGTCATGCAGAACAATGAATAATATATAATAAGTGAAAATTCATGTAATCAAAGTACAAAACAGTTGGTTCTCAGAATACCAACCCTAACAAAAAACACATTAAATTATATAGGAAAGAGAAAAAATTAAAAATAAGTGTTTAATAGGGGTGTTATATAGAGGAATATGGGGGAATATTAGAGAAAATTGTGCATGTATTTTGTGGATGGTAATGGGGCGGGTACCTGCCTATTTTGGGCTACCCGACCCCAAACCTGACTAATCGAAGGCCTATCTGAACCCTACCCAAACATGATTATCCTCATTTATTTTTTACTCTAATATGAACCCAAATAACTACCTAATACCATATAATCTCCCAAATATAGTTATATATATATATACATATATATATATATTGAATTTTACATAGTTGGGAGGAGCACTATCGTGTGATAAGGGAGTGCACGATAGTGCAATAAGGGAGTGCACGATAGTGCAATAAGGGAGTAGGAGTGAGTGTGAGGTGGATTCTTATTGCGGGGATTTGAAATTTTTAAGGCATGAGGTTCTTCATAATCCATTGTGTTGCGTGATCATTTCAAAGAACCGTAATAGGAAGCCTCCCCCTGCTCTCTGTTGTGCGCCGATGCTCCCCTCTCCGGTCAACCAACGACTTACTGGGTTTTATTGAATAATTTTTTTGAATAAAATAAAAAATAAATATAAAATAGGTTTGAGTATTAATGGTCAGTCCACCCAAAACCTAAACCCTACCTGATTATTAATCGGGAAGTTTAACAAGAACCCTAACCCTACCCTAACCCATTTAGGGAGTACCCTAACGAGATTTTTTTGGGTCGGGTAGTGCCGGGTACCCAAAAATTGGTTACCCATTTCTATCCCTAGTCTGTTTAGATAATAAATAAATTATGTGTAATAATTTAAGAAAGAGAAATGGGGAAAATTTGGAATAAATGTGAATTTATTAATTAAAGTAGAAAACATTTACAAATGGATGAAAGAGGAAATTATAAATTACAAATAAAATCGACCAGCATCTATTACGTACCTAGAGAAACTCGATCTTGAGACCTCCCCACAACCCCATAGAGGTGTAACCACTAGGTTGTTCTCCTAGGGTAAAGTAGAAAACATGTAAAATGATTTATGAATCAAATAGAAAATGTTTATTTCATAATTTTTTTTGTTTTATTAATTTTAACCATGTGGTTTGAATGAAATGTGTGTATTATATTTAAAGAAAAAGCGTGATGGAATAAAACATGGGCTATGTTTAGAAATGGAAAGTAATGAAAAATGTATGAATTAATTTAAATAAGTGTAAACATGTGATTTAAAATAATGGAAACATGATATTTAAAAAAGGGGGTGAAACACCACATTTAATGAGGTTTAAGTGTGCGATTTAATAAATATAAGCAATATTCAAGTGTCACAACATGTTGTGTTGAATATATTATAAATGTTAAATCCTTTGTGTTGGGGTGGGATGAGTTCAATATAAGGTATACCATGACCAATAGAGGCAAGGGAAAGATCATACATAGGGAATTTCTAACAAAATAAGGAATAAAATGAAAAAACCAAAACAGTTTGGTGTAAGAACAAACACGAAGCAACAAAAAATATTGTAGGAAAAAAAATAACACAAGTATTTACATGGTTCAAACCAGTTTGATCCCAATCCATGATAATAAAACTACCACAATGTTTATTATTATCTAAAACAAAAGAATAATAGGCATACAATAGAGAATAAATAATAAAGATAAACACACACATACCATAAAAACTATCTGTGCATGAGGCCCTTGTCACTCTAAGGACTCATAGTGAACTTGAAAACGATGTAGTAACATACATGTTGGAGTGGATCCTTTGGAACAATTTATTTATTTATTATTTTGATAATAAAAATATTATTGTTTTTATTTATAATAATAATTTTGTTGGATTTAAATTTTTATTAATTATTTTATCAATTATTTTTATTATTAATATTATTATTAATATTTATTTTAGGTTAAAACTTGTGAAAAAATATTTTTCTAAGTTTATTTTTACCCTTATCTATCACGTGTTAATTTTTTTACCCTTGCGCATGATTTGAAAGTTTGTTCTTACCTTTACACGACTTAGTTTCACCCTTATGCAAGTCTATTTTACCTTTACGTGAGTTATTTGGCACCTTTACATAACTTATTATTTTACCCTTACATAATTAGTTTAACTCTTGTTTTACCTTTACAAAAGATGGATTGTACCCTTATGCAACATATGGAGTCCCTCTTTACCCTTACACAAGTAAGACTCTACCCTTATGTGAGATTTTTAAAGTTCTCTCTACCTTTACATAGCTTCTATACTCCCCTTAGACAATGTATGATTTATACCATTTACCCTTATTCAAGTCTAACTACTCTTACACAACTATTGCCATTACCCTTACATGAGTTTTATATATTTCCTTTTACCCTTACACCAGATATAAAAAGTTGAGGTTACCTTTACATACTCTTTTCAATTTATATGTTAACTTTACACATGAAATATTTTTCTCATTACCCTTATAAATTTTTTTAAAATTGCATCTTAGCTTTATGCATGGTATGTAAATAACCCTTACGTAGGAATAAAATTCTATAAATCATAGTTTACTCTATTTTCATGATATTCATGGTATTTTTATCTACTTCATGTTTATTTCAATTGTTTTAATTATTATAATGATTCTATAAATTCATAATAATTATATAGAACCTATACAAAATGTATTTACATTGTTCTAAGCATAGTTACATGAAGATCAAATTTTGTTCTTCATTATCGCATATATATACAATATGGACTTCAAATAATTTCAATTAATTATTTTAAATTGATTTATTTGTTTATATTGTTTCTAAATTCATGTTAGATATTATCAAACATATTCAAACTTGCATTAAATATTTTTAATGAAATATATTTATTATTTAATATTATCATATGGTTAATATGGAAAGAATTTTGAAATTCAAATTTTGAATTTTATAGTTTGAAACTATGTGATATTTTTGAGTCATATTTGACATATTCTTATGAAAGTATTTTGAACTCTTTAATCAAGTTATTTCAAATAAATTTGAATTTTTTAAATTCTTTTGAATTTCAAACAATAGATGTATTGATAACTTGTTTCTCGCTCTCTCTCCTCAGTAACTCTGCATCTTTATTATTATTTTTATTACTTTTAATTTCTTAATGAGATACTTAGCAGTGTTAAGTTGTTTTCTATTTAAAGGAACTAAGGAATTCATAGTGAAGTACCGATAGTATTGTGATAATGTGAACATATATGATTGTAAAAGAGATCCTATGACAAAATTGTTTCTTTTTTTGATGAACTCTCAAGGTGGATAATTCATCTTCAACTACATTAACCTTGAAGATAATAACTATAAATTTCTAGAATGCCCATACTTCATCATTAAAATCCATTTGAAGGGCCTATAACAACTATTTCATCTACAAATATCTAGTGGTTCTGTAATTATTTTGTTCATTTCTTTTGGTCTAGGTAGAGTTGTATGCACTTAATTCTTTCAAACAATAGGTTATACTACCTATAAAAGGAATTATCTTCATTATTCTTACTTGAAAAAAAGGAAGAAAATTTATTTTAGGTATGCTCCATTTAGAAAAGCTTGTGTTTTATTTTCTCTTGCAAAAGTCTTGTTAGGTTTGGGGATGTTTCTGTGTAAAAGTCCTTAGTTGGAATTCATCAAATTGTAAAAGTATGGGTTTAAATTTCTCCCATGTAAAAGTCTGTTTCATATCTTATTAGGCACCATAATCCATTATTTGGGGTGTGAAGAGTGGACTAAGTTGATTAGACTATACCACTATGAAATTCCTTGTGTTAATCTCTTAAATTTTTTGCATACACTCTTCACACATCCACTCTTATTAATCTTTTAAGAAAGAATTGTTTGATCCTTTTAAACCACCAAATTTTTTAGTTAATTTTAATAACTTTGATAATTTTAAGAAAATACAATTCACCCCTATTGTTTATTTCCATTAACCATCCCAACCACACAATACACCCCAAGTAATATGAACCCATGCATGAAACCCCAACATAGACTAAGATAAGGAATAAGACACAATACATAATCGATGAAAAAAATAAAGGCAACCTTACAGGCTCAGGCCTTGACCAATAAACTGAGAAGAGGTTTTCATAAAATATCATTGGTTTTGCTAAGACTGGTTCTTCTTGAAGATGTAACGATTGAACAAAGATCACATGATGCAATATACCTACTATAATAATACATCAAAACAGGGGATGAAGAAACCATCGAGGGAAGCACAAAGGGACTCTCTCTCAAAATATTTTATCTTTACAATGGGAATGCTGAAGAACCATAGTGGCCAAGGATCAAAATTTCATGCATGAACAAATTAAATGAAGGGATAAGATACCATAAATGTATATAAAGCAATTCAGTCAGTGTTAGGCATGATAGGTGAGGCGGGATAGGTGGACAACGGATGTAATGAATTGACCCGAGATTCTATAAAAAATGGTATCCAGACTGATCCACCAAATACCTAAAGGAAATTTCTGATCCCCATGGGTTAGTGACTAGAAATCATGAATCAAACAACAACTAGAGAGAACAATTTAACCCAACTTGAAATTAGACACAAGTCATATACCCAGATACATCGTGTAACAAACCATATTTTCAATAAAGGTACAAATTGTTAGTTTTTCAATTTGAAACCTCTACTTAATCATAATAAATGTGTAATATAGAATAAGGATGGTCTGAGAAGCATATGGGGCTTGTTAGAATCTCAGAGTTCTAGAAAAAGGGGCTACAAACTGGTCCACATGGTTAGTTTTAACCGCGCGAACAAGGCTGCACAGTTTGTCTAGAACCATGCAGTTATAGAAAGAGGCATCTGTAGGCTGTACGGTTTGTTTGAAACCATGTGGTTTGAGGCATAGGGTTGTGTGGATCTACTATGTTTTAGGAAAGTGGGCTTTCTCATGGTTGGCTCATGATTTTGGAAACCATGCACCTTAACTGTGTGTGGTAATCCTATAGATTTTTTCCTATGCACGGTTTGTGCATGGTTTGGCCAAACCATGTGGCCAAATCGTGCATAGTGATATTTTGAGGTGATTTTACTAATTTTCCCATCTTTAATTATTATACATATTTTTCCTTTTTCTTATCCTTCCTTCGACGGTTGGCAGTGGTTTCTTCCACCCATATAACTCAAACTCTCTCAACCTTAGATCTTTGATAAATCTTACATCGGGTGTCCATTCTTCAATCTGAAGGAAGAATTGGATAGCTCAAGGTAAGGATAACCACACTCACCCTTCCTATGTAAGTCTTTCTTCGAATAATTTTCACTATTTAGATATAGGATCATATGCCCTATTTTCTGGGTGTTGGACTATTTCTCAGATCTCTTCCAACCTACTTCGAATCTGAGGCCAATATTGAGCAAGGAGTCATCAATGACTGAGAGGTAGGTGGTCACATTATTTTCCCATTGAGTTTCATCATTTCATAACTATTTTTCATCATGCCATATGTTGTCCCTTACCAAGCATTTCTAATATGTTGATTCCTTCATGTATAATTGACCCTTGAATCTAGATACATGTTAGTTGAGTTTCGTTTGGTGCTTTAGAGACTTTACATACCTTATATGGACACCCATAGGAGTGCCACTTATAATTGGCCATTTTGGCTAATTGGTCAAAATTGCCTGGAACTCCCAAATAGACATCGTCTTGACCTTTAAATGTAATGTACCTTGACTCATGTGTAATTATCTGAACCCAATGCATCACATAGGTGTCTGGCCCTCCTTCAAGTGGAATTTCCCAAGTAGGCTTATTCCTTGTTACCCATGACACTTTACTTGACATTTGTGCCTTACAAATGAATTGTCCATGCTTAGAAAAATTGAATGAGTTGGCTTTGTATAGGATGTCTCACACATAATGGATTGCTTTTCCTTAAAATTAATTAAATGGTCTTAAAATTTATAGGATGGTTAAGACATATTTTTTATCATTCCTTGCAAATGATTATTTAAATTATAATAGATTAAATGGAATTTAATATTTATAATAACATGCATGAGAGGTCTAGGCCTCATGTGTTGAATTTATGAATATAAAAATTCCATTGTTAATGTTTAATTTGAAATGAATAATATGTTCTTCCTTATGTGTAATGATATAAATGAATATGCCTCTTTATATACATATGGTCTATATGTAAAGATATGGATGGGAGGTAATGCCCCATGCTAGTTATATTTATTATGAACCTTTATATAGGCTACAATACGATGGTAAATAGTGTTAATCTAGGAGGGAAATCACACTCCCTTACATCGGGTGTTGAATACAGTGACCCACATGAGTGTTATGACATGGACGATGGGATGAGGTGCCATGTTACATGATTAGATTGTTTATATGGAGGCTTACTCACCATCCCAAGTGTTGTAGTATGGAATCTCTCCCTCTATTGGGATGTAGGGAATATACCCTATTACATGAGATTTTAGGATCGTTAAACTGAATATGGATGTTTGTGAGTTATGTCCCGATCCAATCCAACACTAGTATTCTAGGTATATGAACATTAGGCATCCTCATGTACTTGGATTATATAGGTGGATGCAATATATAACTAAACTATATATATATATATATAAATTATTTCTATTTATATATATATATATATATATAGTGACATGATTAGACATACTTTATAGCCATGAGCTAAAGCAGGTAGACTCGCCAGGTGTCTTATAGGAACCTGAGTGGGCTGGTTATTTATTTAAGAATTGTTTTACTTTCCTGCTTATACCTACACATTGTTTAGTTATAGGCACTACTCTAATTATATGCAGACACTGTTGGTGGTGGCCTACTGAGATTTTATCTCACACCCTAATCAAGATGCCTTGGGTACCCAAAAATATTATATTGCTGCAGGTATGAATAAGGAAAAAGGACCTGTTGTAAGTTGTTGATATGTATTGCTTAGCTGGAGCTTCAGAGCAGAGGACCAGGCATAGGCTTGGGATGCTTTTGGAGATTTTTTTGGTTATTTTTGTCTTTTTTATCATTGTATATCATGATTGTGACTATATTTTACTTTATATATTATAGAATTCTATGAATCTATGTTTTAGACACTGACATTGAGGATTTATGTTATATTATCATTTGTTCAGTTTATTCAGTCTTCTGCAGTTTATTGATTATGTATGTTTATATTATGCTTCCTCTACTATTTAACATTGTTTGTATCCACTGTGCTACTCTAACTTGAGGGTATAGTCTCCCCACTGTACCACCATTACACCCTCACCACTAGTCAATATCCTCTGGTGTACAGGGAGGCATGCTTGAGGCCATGTGACCACGGGCTTGGGGCATGAGTTAAGTGGATCCTGGGTCAAGATATTAAAAAGTCGTATCAGGCCGGTTCCTTTATTGAATTAATATTTGGAGAAAATATATTGGATATTAGGAATTCTTAGAACTTGGTCACAAGTCATGATCGGGAATCATGAACCCATGTTCAGGGTAAAGGCTAAGTTTCCTGAATTATAATTGTTGTTATTGAATTTGTTATTTATTGTTGATATGACTTAACCATTGGGTGACATACTTGACTTGTGATGTTATTGATATTTATGCCATTGAAATTATGATTTCTTTACTATCACCCGATGAAATTAGGGCTCTACATTAGATCATACACCACTATAGGCACAATATGATTAATAGGCCATGCATTTCTACCATGTCATGTTTATTTTCAGCACGCATTTTCCTATTACATATTGGTTGTACCTTGAGTTTATATTTAATTGTGTTGAAATTTCTTGCAGGTATTGGAAAACATATTTGATACTCAATGTTCATACCTTAACCTAACAATGTTTTCCTAAATAGGTTAAATCAGACACCTTAAGCAGTAAATTATAGCATATTGAGCTATGGACCATCAGTCACATGAGCTGGAACGTGTTATGGTGTGGGTAAAGTGGATGCAAAGTTTTGGTTCATAATGTGTATGGGACCTTATGGATTGGAAAATGGAAAACCATATGATTCAACCATTTTAAAGTGATTTAAATTATTTGAACAAGCACAAATTGAAAATGTAAATGACTTTTAAATTGAGAAAAACCATCTTATACATATCTAACACAAAAAATTAGACTCGATACTAGACTTAGTAGTAGGTAGTGGGTGTTTCTATGTTCTTATAGCCTGTTATGGTCTGTTCTACTATCTAGAGATGGCTTTTGGAGCAGTTAGAGAGGAATGATCATTTCTATAGAAAGGTGTTTCACTTATCCTAGTTTCTTAAATACAATATTCTAAATTGATTAAACATATTATGAGGAGTGTGTTTGGAATTTTAGTGTCATGATTATATGAAGTCCTCCTATCATACACCCTGAAGGTGGTGACAACCATACTCTTGTAGTGGAAGATCGTGAGCCGATAGCGATTCCTCCTATAGTGCCACCTTTGGTACATCTTCTTGTACCTGATATGGGCACCGATGCCTAGTTCTGAGATAGTTTTTATATATGCTTTAGGGTATACAAGGCATAGTGAAACCTTTCCTGAGTATGGTAGAGTTGACTCATGATTTTCAACAGTAGTACCCTCCCACCTTCTCAGGGGATAGCGAACCACATGCTGTAGAGTCTTAGCTCAAGGTGATCCTATCTATTTTCAAGAATCATGAGATGCCTATAGAGAGGAGGTTCAAGATAGATACTTATATGATTTAGGATTTAGCTAAGAGGTGGTGGGATTCCATCACCCAGGAAGATTGTCATAGAGACATGGTCTGGGAAGATTTTCAGACCATTTTCTACAACTACTTATTTCCCCAGAATTTGAGGGCTAATAGATCTAGGGAGTTCATGAACTTGAATTAGGGGAATATGGTAGTTATGGAATATTTTTCTTATTTCACAGATATCCAATAGTTTTCTCCCTCTCTCGCTAATGATGATCTTATGACTGATAGGTGATTTGAGGATGGTATTATCTACGCCATTCAGTCGTAGGTCAATGTATTTAGGTTGACTACCATTTCTGAAATCATCAACTAGTCCCTTATCACAGAGTGGAATTTGAGGGATGCTAAAGGTGGGAGTCGGGGCAGTTCATCACCCAAGGCTTCTGATGGTTCTTCTTATGGGAGAAAGAGACATTTTGAGGTTACTCGTAGAGGTAACAATTGTCATGATCCTAACACAAATAGTTTTCTTATTTGTAACCAGTGTAGGAATCCAAGACATGAAAAGTATCAGTGTCCATGGGATCCAGTTGAGTGCAAAATATATGGAAGTATGGTCCATATTTAGTGTTTTTGTAAGACTTCCCTCCAGTGCCTAGCGATCAGGGATCTGCACCTAATCCTTGTTCAAGAGTGGGGTCAACATGATCATGATAGGCAAGCAGCTGGAATACCGCCGGTCGATCAGGATGAGGTGCTGGTCAAGATAGTGGTGGCAAGACTTATGATTCTCAGTGCCAGTAGAGCGAGATTTCTTAGGGCAGTTAGGCAATGACTCAGGGCCACATTAAAGGCTAGTTACATGCAGTCCAGCCTACACCATAGGATTAGAGTGACAAACCATCTACTGTACAAGGTAATATTCTAGTCACTTCCACTCTAGTGTCTTCTTTGTTTGATACAGGAATGTCTCTCTCATTTATATCTTAGGCAATCACTAAGAGTCTGGGTCTTTATGTTGAGCACTTTCATGGTGTTATAACTCTAGAAACACCATTAGGTATCCTTTTAGATGGTGTTCACCATTGCAAGGACTATCCTCTTGAGATAGGTGGTTACCTCTTTATATGGAATCTATATGTCCTTGAAATTACGAGATTTGATGTAATCATCAAAATAAATTGGTTAGTTCCCTATAGATCCCATATCGATTGATATCATCAGAGGGTGATGTTTTCATCACCAGAGGGCATTGCGTACATGCATAAGGGAGAATGGGATGTTCAAGCTACATGAGTAGGACCCGTGCAGTACAGGCTAGGTAGTGTGACCACTCAGATTTCTAGTATTTTCCTCAACAAATAAGGGTCACAACCCACTTTCTTTCCTCCCATATTGAAGCATTACAAATATATTTTTCTTGAATACTTCTTTAGTCTACCTATGGTGCGATAGGTATAGTTTACTATTGAGATTATTCCAGGAGAAGCACCAATGGCCATTCATCCTTATAATATGACACATAAGGAGCTTATAGGGCTCAAGAATCAGTTGGAGGATCTAGAGGACAAAGTATTTATATGCCTCAGAACTTCTCCTTAGGGTTCACTGGCCCTTTTTTCCAAGAATATGGACAATACCCTTAGGATTTTCATGGATTATCGCTATTTGAATCAGCTTGCGATCAAGAATCGGTATCCACTACCTAGAATATATGGCCTCTTTGATAATATTTAAGGAGATAAAGTATTTAAAAAGATATATTTTAGGTCGTTTTATCATCAGGTTCATGTCAGGGCTTCATACATAACTCACACAACTTTCAGGAGTATGTATGGTCTCTACGAGTACTTGGTTATGCCATCCGAACTCACGAACAGACCTACTATATTTATGGATCTTATGAACCGAGTCTTATACTAGTATCAAGATTAATTTTTGTTTGTCTTTGTTGAAAATATATTGGTGTATTAACGCTCTAGAAATGACCATGAAAACCATCTTAGGATCATTCTGAATACACGGAGAGAGCAACGAATTTATGCTAAGCTCAGTAAATGCCACTTTTGGATCGAAAAAGTCCACTTCCTGGTTTATATCATCTTAGAGTTAGGAGTTTCATTTGACCTAGATAAAGTGAGAGATGTAGTTTCTTGGGAGAACCCCAAGAACGTCTTTGACATTAAGAGTTTCTTGGGTCTATATAAATATTACAGATGATTCATCCAGTTTTTTCATGCCTTGCAGCACTACTTATGGGATTGAAAAATAAGGGTGTGAAATTTTTATGGTTAGAAACTTGTGAATAAACCTTTCAATAATTGAAGGGAAGACTAACTTCAGCGCTGGTACCGATTCTTCCAAAGATAGGTAGGGTCTATAATGTATACTGTGATGTATCAGGTATCGAGCTTAAAGATATCCTGATATAGGATGAGTGGGTAATTGTGTATGGTTTTTGTTAGTTGAGGCCTCATGAGTGGAACTACCTGATGCACGACCTTGATCTCACTGCTGTAGTTCATGCCTTACACTGTTGGAGACACTATCTACTATGAGAGCATTTTTTGGTATTCAATGATACCAAAAGTATCAAGTACATATTCACATATTGGGATCTGAATCTCTTGAAATGTAAGTGGGATGAGTACCTAAAATCATTTGATTTTGATCTTACCAACACACCTGGAAAGGGTAATTAAGTAGCTGTTTCTCTGAGTAGAAAGACTCAAACACAGGTGATTCAAGAATCTAGTGATTAATGGAATATTATGGACTTATTATCAGAGATGCATATTGAGGTTCAGGTGGACCTTGGATAGGCTATCCTCTTAGACTTGGTAGTGAATTATACTCTTCTTGTATGGGTAAGGTTGATAAAACTATATGATCCTAAAGGCATTGTCCTAAGGGAAATTGTTTTAGATGATGATACTTCTTCAGATTAGATAGTGGATGGGGATGATAATATATTATTTTGTGGGTGTGTATGGGTCCCAGTAGACATTAGAGAGGATTTGATTTGTGAATTTCTTTCCTCAGCATGGGAGGTTCACCCCAACGTCACCAAAATGTATCGTGATATATGACACCATTATTGGTGGCCTAGCATGAAACATAAGATTTACAGATTCATCACTAGGTGTTCCACCTGACAACATGTGAAGGTAGAACATCATTGAATGATGGGGATTCTACATCTGTTGTCCATTCCTGAGTGGAAATGGAACGACGTGTCAATAAAATTTGTGACTAGTCTACCCAGATCACCTTGTGGCAACAGCATAGTGTGGGTTGTCATTGACCATCTAATTAAGGTCTCACACTTCCTAAAAGTGTGAGATAGCTTCTTGGTAGATGATATAGGAAGGCTATATGTTAAAGAGATTGTACATATTCATGAATCTCCTCATTCTATTGTTTCTGACAAAGATTCTCATTTCACATCATGGTTCTGAAAGGGGCTACAGAAGGCCTTGGGTATGCAGGTACTTTTAACCATGACCTATCACCCATAGACAAATGAAAAAAAAATCACATGATCCAGGTGATAGAGTACATTCTCCATGCATGAATCCTTGACTTTAGTGGTTCTTGGGAGAAACATATTCCTTTGGTTGAGTTCACTTATAAAAAAATTTAGGATATCATTTATATGACTCCTTATGAATCCTTATATGGTAGGCCTTTCCACTCACCTCTATGATATTTATAGGTAGGGGAAGATGCTTTTCTTTAGTCTCATATCATTTAGGAGATTACATAGTAGGTCTAGTTGATCAGAAAGTGCATGTTGGAAGCTCAGTCTAGACAATAGTCGTATGCCAACAAAAACTGGAAACCTCTTGAGTTTGTGGTCAGAGACCGGGTTTTCTTGTGAGCATCACCCAAGTTGGGTCATAGATGTATTCAGAAGCAGGTTAAGTTCTCACCAAGGTTCGTTGGACCCTTCGTGGTTGTGAAATGGATCAGACCAGTGGCTTACCAATTGTAACTTCCTCATATATACCAGTTTGTGTATTATGTATTTCATGTATCTCAGCTTTACCGATACTATCTAGACCCGTCACACATATTTAAACTTGATAAGGTTGAATTTGATATGAATGCTTCCTTCAAGGAGTATCCAATGTGTATAGTTGATCAGAGCATAAAGACACTCTGAGGTAGGCCCATTCCTCTTATATGGGTGCTATGGTAGCACAAATTGGTATAGGATAAGTCTTAGGAGCGGGAAGCTGATATACAATCTTAGTGGCTAGAACTCTTTGCTGACAGTACCTCTTTACCCTTAGAAGGCCAACTCAGGGATGAGTTTCTTTAAGGAGGGGAGGTTGTAATGACCCATCTTTTTAATGAAGGTACAAATAATTATATTTTCAATTTTAAACCTCTAATTAATCATTGTAAATGTGTACTATGACCTAAGGATAGTCTGAGGAGCATCCATGTATTTTTCAAAGCCTAGAGTTTCAGAAAAAGGGGCTACAGACTAGGACACATGGTTAGTTTTAACCATTCCATCCAGGCCGCATGGTTTGTCTAAAACCATGTGGTTGCAGATAGAGGCATCTATAGGCCACCCGGTTTGTCTGAAATTGTGCGAACCAAGGCATACGACTGTGCAGATCTACTATGTTTTTGAAAAGTGGGGTTTCTCATAGTTGGTACATGGTTTGGGAAACCGTGCACCTTAATTTTTCATAGTAATCCTATAGACTTTGGTCTATGCATGGTTTGTACACAGTTTAGCCAAACTATGTGGGAAAAACATGCACATTGATCTTTTGGGGGTAATTTTACTAATTTCCTCCTCTTTAATTCTTATACCTATTTTTCCTTTTTCCTCTTCTTTGTCCAGTAGTTGGCAGTGGTTTACTCCTCCTATAGAACTCAAACTCTCTCAACCTTGTATCTTTGATAACTTTTACATCCGATTTCCATTATTCAATCCAAAGGAATCATTGGATATCTCAAGGTAAGGCTTACCTCACTCACCCTTTCTATTCAAGTCTTTCTTTAAATCCTTTGTGCTATTTATATGTAGAATCATATGACCTATTTTTAGGGAATTGTACTGTTTCTCAGATCTCTTCCAACATACTTCGAATTTGAGGTTGATATTGAGTGAGGAGTCATCAATGGTCGAGAGGTAGGTGGTCATGTTTTTTTCCCATTGATTTTTGTCATTTCATAACTATTTTCCATCATTCCATATGCCAACCCTTGTCGAGCATTTCTAGTATATTGATTCCTTCATGTCTAATTTACCCTTGCATCTAGATACCTATTAATTGAGTCTCATTGGATGATTTATAGAATATAAGTACCTTATATGGACACCCATAGGCATGCCACTTATAATTGGCCATTTTGGATAATTGGTCAAAATTTACCGGAACTCCCAAATGGCTATCGACTTGTCCTTTAAATGTAATGTCCCTTGAATCACGTGTAATTGAACCCAAGGCATCACATAGGTTTTTCCCTCCTTCAAGTGAAATTTCCCAAGTAGGATTATTCCATGTTACCTATGACACTTTCCTTGAAATTTGTGCCTTATAAATGAATTTTCCATGCTTAGGAAAATTTAATGAGTTGTATTTGTATAGGATGGATCACACATGATGGATTTATTTTCCTTGAAATGAATTAAATGGCCTAGAAATATATGGATAGTTAAACCATGCCTTTTTCTTATGCCTTTAAAATGTTTATTTAAATTGTAATGGCTTAAATGGAATTGAATATGACTAATGACATGCATGATAGGTTCTTTCCTCATGTGTTTAATTGATGAATATGACCACACCATTATTAGTGTTTAATTTGAAATGCATGGGATGTTATGCCTTATATGTAATGCTATAAATGAATATGACTCTTTATATAAATATGGGATATATGCAAAGATATGGATGGGATGTAATTCCCCATGACAGTTATATTTATTATGAACTTTTATAGAGGCTATGATACGTTTGTAAGGGGTGTTGATCTAGGAGGGAAATCACACTCCCTTACACCGGGTGTTGAGCATGGTAACTCACACCAGTGATACGATATGGTAAATGGGTTGAGGCACCATGTTCCATGATTAGAGTGTTTCCATGGCAACTCACTCTCCATCACGAGTGTTGTAGTATGGAATTTAATGTCTCGGATTTTTCATGTATTATTTTTAAATATTATATGGAATTATTATGAGACCAAGAGCGGAGACAACATGTCATTCTGAGGTATGATGAGCCCGAAATGGTGGTTTGAACTTTTATTAAGCTTAATGAGTTGGTAGGTGTGCACAGTTGTGGCAGTTTCCAAACGGATGCCCGGATTAAAAATCTAAGGGAACCATTGCATCCGGGACGATGAATTTACCTAAGAACGAACATTTTTAGTAAAATAAAATAAAATAAAATAAAATAAAGTAATTTGAAAGGTTTATTTGGAAACATCCTCTACAACGTAATGATAGGGCAACTGTTTTGATAAATAATACCACACCATAATGACTCAGAAACAGCAACACTGACTCATTAATGCCGCAACATAATGGGACACAAAAACATTCTCCCTCCTTTTAATGGGTTAATCTAATGTTGGTCATTGGCAGAATATTGAGAGAAACTCCGGTGAATTCTTGGAACTTTGGAGAGAAATATAGACAACAAATGACGACAAATCAAAAGTTCGAATCACTACGCCAACAGAGTTTAAGGATCTTGATGATGATGAAAACGCAATCCCTTCATCAGTGATCGATCCCTCCTTGAGTTAGGGGTTATGTTTTAAAGTTGTTTTCTTCCCCATTCTTTGAATTTAATGACTAATGCGGATCAAACTATGAACTGGTTGATCTAAACATTGTCATTTTTACGAGAGGTCTTCTTTGGGTGCATTCTTGGGAGATTTATTATTCCATGTTTTATGTGTTTGATTTACCCCATTTAAAACCTTCTAACGGGAACAAATTAACGCCGTGATGAATGATGGTGGAAGTTCGTTCCTATTTTTTTATTGGATTTATCCCCCCTTCTTCCCCATGTTCTTCATGTTCTTCACGGGGATGCGAATGAGGAATCTTTGCGCACCCGTTTCTTAGAGAAACAATCCCAAAACGGAGATTCGACATCGTGATGACCTAGAGGAGGTGCGATGAAAATGGCGGGCGATGAATCGGCTCGGATCGGGAGAGACCGTTCTTTGAGCGTTCTTTGCGCAGGTGGATCAATACGCATTTTCTAGGCCGATCGGAGGCCCTAAAACAATAGAGACAACTTAGAGACATTGGGGAAACCTAGGATCGATAGTTTTGTAGAAAATGGATCATCGAAACGAAGATCAGATCTCCACAGAGGTGCGGTGAAGCAATTCCGAGGTTCTGAAAATTTATGGAACACACGACGTGTATCCCGATGAACACATCCTATGGATCGACAGAAGAGGCTAGGGTTATGCGATGCACAAAGTGATGACATGACGTATTCTCTGAAGAACACAACATGTGGGTCCTTATGTGGGACTCGCCGTGTATCTCAGACAATACACGAACACGGGGTGGGGTACATGACTGTGTACTCCACTACACAGCCAAACAAGGCCGACTGCATGGGTTACCCAGGATAGAGGAACACGGTGTGTCACTCCTTTACATGACATATATACATTCTTCTACACGACAAGCCTTGCAACACATGCTGTTGTACACGGGAAGTACCTAGGGTCAGAGGACATAGAGTGTAACCTTTCTACACACTGTGTACTTTTCAGAACATGGCTTGATCTTCTTTTCCACCATATATTGGGAATATTTTGTTTGGGTTAGTGCCCCTTTCCTTATTCCCCTGAAGGTCAAGTATCGTTTCCTCCTATAGAAGTATGATCCCTTCAGCAGGACTTTCCGAGATAGAGTCAGGTATCCCTCCAAGAGGCCTCGAGTGAGATCCTCTATCCATTCTGGACCCTAGGTAGAGTCAGGTATCGATGTGACTACTCTTACAGTACGTCGATCCTCTACTTAGCAGGTGAATCTGGATGAGTTTCGGTATCCACCAAGGCCCTGACAGTGATCCTCATCTGTGTATCATGATATTTCCCCACTCAGAAGTGTGTTCTACCAGAATGAGTGCATCCACCTCTCATGGATTTTCCCGATGAATAGTACTTCTCGAACGGACGTCATCAGAGATATCAGACTCATGGTGTGAGTTTTCCCGAGTGAGTGCTTCGTAGAATCTTAGAACTAAATCCCTAGCGTGGGTATGTTGTTGTGTGGCTTGTCTCTAGACTACGGGTCTAGGTTTTTAGTATATCTGGATTGTGTTACTATTGTTATATGTTCAGTAGACATATATCCTGTAGAGATGACTTTACCTTTCCTTTGTGTATTTATTTGTGGTTTTTAGGGTCCTCTACTGAGTATTTTTATACTCACCCCTGCACGACCTTTGCTCATACGTATCATGTCTTGTGCAGACAAGCAGCCTTTTGACAGAGTCCAGGGTGGACTAGGACATGATCGACCTTTCTGAGTTCCCTATAGGCCAAGGTGTTCCTACAGCTACGAGTAGTAGTCCCAGTACCTCTTTGTGTTTATAGGTTGGACTTTGTAGTTTTTAGACTCTTTTTTTGGTGGGCTTGTATTCTGGCCCACTTTACTTTCTGTACTTTAATTTTCATTGTACTATGTTGGTTGGGTTTATTTGTATGCATGCATTTTGTTCCTTAGTGGTTTTTATATTTCAGAATTTGTGGGATTGGAGATGTGTGCGTGTGTACAAGTACTTAGGAAATGGATCCCATGTTAGTAATATGCCTACTCGGTGCTAGTCACCAGCCCCTGGCCTATTGGAGGCGGGCTTGGGGAGTCACGGCATAGGCCCCACTGGGACAGGTCGTGACATGGAATCTCTCACTCTATTGGGATATAGGGCATGTACCATATTACATGAGATTTTAGGATCATTATATTGGACATAGATTTCTGTGAGTTACACCTTGGTATAATCAAGCATTAGTATTCCAAGTATATAGCCATTAGGCATCCTCACACACTTGGATGATATAGGTGGATGTAATATATAACTAAACTATATATATATATATATATATATTATTTATATTTATATATATAGTGACATGATCAGACCACTTTCTAGCCACGAGCTGAAGTAGATAGACCCACCAAGTGTCATATAGGAACCTGAGTGGGGTGGTTATTTATTATAGCATTATTTTACTTTCTTACTTATACATGAACACTATTTAGTTATGATCACTACTTAGATTACACGTAGACACCATCAGTGGTGGAATACTAAGATTTTATCTCACACTCTACTTGGGCTGTCTTGGTTACCTGAGAATATTATATTGCTACAGGTATAAATAAGGGAAAAAACCCTATTGAGGAGGATGCGACGGCTACTCAAGACTCACAAACAATATGAGGATCCAGCAGAAAAACTGACATCTAGAGACAATCATATTAATGCTGGGGTCTTACCACCTTTTTAAGGTGCTGTTACTACTCACTTGGAGTAGAACAACAACCCCTAGATTGTTCTGATTTCATCTGGATAGACCTGCACACATGCAGACCACCCCTTGGCTGCTTTGGATGGCCAAGATGATGAGGTATAAAACTCAAAGAACATGCATCTAAATTTATAGACACCCTCTATTGCTCAGAACAACATCCCCCTAGCCTCTAATCTAATTATGAAAGAGACTCCTCTAGATTACAATTATGAACAATGATTGGGAGAAGTAAAAAGACTCAATAATGATCCTAAACAACAAAAAAGTGGTGATAAAGACAAGACATGTAAAATTAAAAATAGTTTTTCTCATAATATTTCCTTGATCAACCAGGAAAAGGAATCACCAAAGAGCAAGAATACATATGCCAAACCCCCCAGGAAATTAAAAAGGAACAAGAAACCTGGAGGTAAAAAGAAAGGGGGCCCTAACCCCAAGCATAGGTCAAAATGAATATTATCTATTGGAATTTTTAGGGTATTTCTAACCTTAACACCACCACAACTTTAAAAATATTTTTATTCACGCATAAACTGATTTTTTTCTATTGTTTAGCCTAAAATTATATTTTTTCAATATTTATTGGCTTAGATAAATTTAGTTACAATTTTAATGGTGCTACTTCAAATAATAGCACTATGGATTCTCTTTGTATCTTTTCTCACTCATCACTAATTAATGTTAAGGTTTTTAATATTTTCACTCAATCTATCACATGTGATCTGACTTTGAAAAACTCACACTTTTTTTTCACTTTTATTTATGCTAATAATAGGTACCAAGATAGGAGATCCCTATGGAAAAATCTATCTTTATTAAACAATAATATCCAAGCCCCTTGGATCATATATGGATACTTTAATGTTATTCTTTGACTGAGTAAAAAAATAGGTCCTTATCACTCTAATGTTTCTTATAAGGAATTTAAAACTTGTATTGAGGAAAACAATATCATGGATATAAACCTCATTGGATCCAAGTATACTTGGTATAAAAGACATTTTAATAGGGTTATGGCTAGTAAACTTGATATAGCCTTCGCAAACAGTCAATCCCTTGACAACTGGGATTCTATTTCTAGTATCACTTTGCATAGAATTAACTCCGATCACCACCCTATTTTAGTTAGTCTCAACACTATAGTTTCCAAACCTATGATTCCCTTTAGATTTCATAATGATTGGACCTCTGTTAATGACTGTGAAAAGATTTTCAAATAAACCTAGAATTCTATGAACTTCAGCAATGATCCTTTTGCCTATATTATGAAATTAAATCTTCTCAAACAAAATCTAAAGTCCTGGTGCAAAGAAAGAGTCAATCAAACTGATAATGACATTTCTTCCCTAAAAACACCCTCAATCAAATTCAGGTTAACACTAAAAACAATGAATTTGATAATGACCCTAAACATGAAATTGATCTTAGCACTAAATTAAACTATCTACTCATATTAAAAGATAATTTATGAAAACAAACCTCAAAATTAACTCGATTAAGGATGGTGATAGAAAATATAAATTCTACAATTACTTGAAGAGATCTAGAAAAGTTTTTAGACCCCTTACTTTCCTTAAAGATGGGGATAACATCATTGATAATGAGGAAGATTTGATCAATCATGTTGTCCCCTACTTTAGAAATATCTTTAATGGTCATGATATTAATAAGGACATAAAGTCGAATATAATTCCCAAATTAGTGGATGACAATGATAACACTATCCTAACTAGTGTCCCTATAGAGCATGAGATCAGAGATGCTGTTTTCATCTTAAAAAATGACAGTGCCCCTAGTCCTGATGGTTTTACCAATGATTTTTTCCAGCACTATGGGGATATTATCTAACATGATGTTTGTAAACTGGTTAAAGATTTTTTTCCAATGGTTACCTTCTATATGATATAAATGCTCAATTCCTCTCACTTATTCCCAAAGTGGAGAATGATTCAGAAATACAACTCTTCAGACCCATTTCTCTCATTAACAATATTTATAAAATCATCTATAAACTTTTAGCTAACATGATTTCTCCTATTGCTAATAAAATTGTATCTTGGAATCAATTTGGATTCCTCAAAGGAAGATACATTCAAGACCACATCTACATTACCTCTGAAAGTACAAACTTGTTAAAAAAGAAAAATAGAAGCGGGATCATTTCCATTAAGATAGATATTAAAAACTATTTTAACACAATTGATTGGAGGTTCATTTTTAAAGTCCTCAATAACTTTGGATTTAGTGACATATTTGTTAACAAATTTAAAACTCTCTTTGGTTCTGACCACATTTTAGTTTTGATCAATGATACTCCAAAAATCTATTTCAACTACACCAAAGGTGTCTGGCAAGGAGACCCCCTCTCTTCCATCCTTTTTTATCATTGTTGAGGACTACCTTAGAAGATTTATCACCAACTTGGTTAACCAAGGAAAAATTAAACCCATCAATGCCTCTAGAAACCTGGATGTTCCCTCTCACCTTTTATATGTGGATGATATTATTTTATTCCTTCAAGGGGACACAAGGAACATAAAAATCTCAAAGTTTCACTCTCTCACTATGAAGATGTGTCTGGGAAATCCATAAAATAGAACAAATCATCCATTTTATTTGAAAAAATATTTCCTATAAACAAAAAAGAAAGTATTATAAATAAGATTGGTATAAAATATGAATCTCTCCCCTTCATATACCTTGGAGTTCCTATATTCTGGGTAAATCCCAAAAGCATTTACTTCTCCAATATTTTTGACCAGATTAATAATCAACTCTTCACATGGAAAGGAAAATACTTATCGATGGTAGGCTAGATTTGTCTTGTAAAACAAACTATCATTTATAAAATGGTATATTCCATGATGGTTTATAAATGGACTATGGATTTAATTAAAAAAATTAATGGCATAATAAAAAAAATTTTCTGGAAAGAAAGCACCCTTGAAAGGAAACTTGTCACTATTCCTTGGAATAATTATTGAAAACCCATAGACACTGGTGGCCTCGATATTAAGAACCTCAACCTATTTAATGATTCTCTTCAATCTAAACTAATGTGGAAACTTATAAACAATAATTCTTCATACTTTGACTTTGTGAGAAGCAGATTCAATAGCAATCTTAGAAAATGTAATTCTTTATACATGGACTCTTCCATCTGGCCTTCCATAAAAAAATTGTTTTCTAGAATTATGTCTAACCCTATATGGATAGTTAATAAAGAATCTTCATTGAAATTTTGGTTAGACAAAAGGAATGGTTACCCTCTTATCTCTATGACTGATTATATGAATTTATCTATAGATATTAATATCTCCATTAATTATTAAACACACTCTCCATACTTGGACTTACCTAATGAGATAAATACTATTATTTCCAACTACCCTTTTACTAACACTAATGATTTTTTGTTCTAGTAATTGGCACATAATGGTGTTTTAAAATCTAAACTATACTACAATCATAATTTTATAAACACATTACATGATTTTTCCTAGATAAAGAACTTTAAAAATCAATGGGTTAGACCCTTAATACTCACACTTGTTTGGATAATAGCCCAAAATAGAGTTCCCACTAATTGTTGTCTTCAATTATTTGACATTCAACTTTATTATAAATGTCGCATGTGTAATCAACACAGAGAAGATTCTGAGCACCTATTCTTTACTTTTTCCACTGTCTCTATGTTATGGAAATACATATTTGACATTTTTTATCTCATATGGATAGGTTTGGACTCTATTTGGATTCATATTTAAATATGTACTGCTATGGACGCCTCTCCTAGAATAGAACTTCTCTTCATTGATATTATTGCTGAACTAATTCACACCATCTGGTATAAAAAAAATTCTACCATTCACAACAATAATACTTTCAACTTTCATGCAGCTCAGGTGAGGATCTTCATTGCTATCAAGGAAGCTGGAATGATGCAAATAGGTACCTACCACAACTCTGTCAAGGATATAATAATTCTTTATCATATCTTAATCAAAGAAAATTTTAGCCAGCCAAAAGGTATGTTAGAAGTCTTTTGAAATCCCCCTATCCATAGATGGATCAAAATAAATGTATATGGTGCCTTAAAAGGCAACCCATGCCCTGTGGGTTATGGAATTATGTGTAGAAATCACAATGGGAATATTCTGGGATACTACTATGGTACGTGTGGTTTTGCATCCTCTTTAGAAGTAGAGATGAACAATGTTATTATTTCCATAGATCTCATCAAAAAAAGGATGGAATAATATATGGATTGAAATTGACTCCACCACCACTGTTCAAGACCTTAGTCATGGGGTGGTTCACCTAGCATGGCCCCTCACAACATGATGGATGATTTTCCTCTAACATCTAACAAAGATCAATCATATTCTCACTCATGCTTACCACGAGGTGAACAAAGTGGAAGATGGTCTTAAAAATAAATGTGTTAGTAGAGAAATCACATGGATGGATGACCTCACAGTAGATCTCAACCCGTTATATGAAAAATATTGTAAAAAATTTTCCACTTTCAAACTTCTGTAATTTATTTTCTTTTTTTTTATATATTTTAGTGCTTTGATATTTTGACCAAGGAATAATTGTTTAAAAAAAGGGAAAAGACCTTATTACAGGTTGTTGATATGTATTTCTTAGCTGGAGATTAGGAGCAGAGGACCGAGAACAGGTTTGCGATTATTTTAGAGTTTTTTTTGTTCTTTTTGTATTTTATATCATTGTATAGAATGCTTGTGACTATCTGTTCCTTTCTGTATTACAGTATTCCATGAATCTATGTATCATAAACTACCATTGAGGCTTTTTGTTATATTATCATCCATTAAGTTTATTCATTCTTCCACAATTTATTACTTTTTTTTGTTTATATTATTCTTCTAATACTATTTATAATTGTTTGTATTTGTTGTTATACTCTGAAATGAGGGTATAGTCTCCCCACTATACCACCATTATACCCTCACTGCTAGTCGGTAGCCTCTGACATATGGGGAGGAACACTTGAGGCCATACGACCCACTAGATTGGGGCACATGTTAAGTGGATCCTGGTTCGGGACGTTACACATCAGAAGAACAACCTGAAGGAATATGCTATAAACCAGAAAAAGAGACAACATAAGTAAGATAAAATACATGGTACATGTCTAACAAACAAATAGACAACCAAAATATAAAATGACTACTCCATGTGATAAGTGGAAAACGTCCCACCATCTAACCACCACCCACCCATACCCAACTGATATAAACCTCATCGCCTCACTGTGATGCCTTACATTTTCCTACATCGAAAGACAATACAAGGTCTACATATTCTCAAGGGAATTTTTAGGGTGTGAGATAATAAAATCAATAGGATCCCACCCAAGTGTTCCATATCAAGTCTCTATATAAAAATCCATATATGCATAACTTTAAGAAAACACAACATGATAAGCATTTAAATAGTTTTATATCAAAAAGCATTGTAACCAAATTTACCTTTTTTCCAGAGTTCAAAAAAATACATATAGAATAGTTTCAAAGAATATTTAAAATAACTAATTCATCAGTTAAATCATGTATTTCAAATATGAAATAGTACAAACTAAAGCACAATGGTAAACACACTAAGGATCATAATAGGTTAGGCTAGCTAGACCACTCATACCATCAACATGACTAGTGGGCACTCATGTCCTTAGGACACAGGGCCAAAGTAATAGAAGAAAACACAATTAGTAAACCCTCAATAGTGTTAAGATTAACTCCCTGTAACATATGAATTGATTCTAGGGAGTAGAAGAATACCCTAGAAAGTAGACCCCTGATAATACAATAGATGAGGCCCAATACTATACCCTCTACCTATGTACCCAAGGCTTACCATGTGCTTTATTTATCAAATCATTTAAAAAGGATTTATCACATTTCACAACACAGTTCTAAATAAATATTTTCATAAAAAACATTCTTTAAAAACCACTTTTCATAATCCATTTCACAATTCTTTAAAAAACACCTTCCTTTTTCCAAAATAAAGGAAAAACCCATATTTTCTTGAAAATCCATTTACACACACAAACCAATCAACCAATCATTCAAATTCATTTAGAAAACCATTTAACAAATAAAGTGAATTTAGGGTTCACCCAAAATAGGCTAGATATGGAACTACCTACCTTTAATCACAATATCAAATAATCAATCAAATCAAGAACCGGAGTTGAAGGTGAGAAAGACCACCAAGGAATCCCTAAAATCATGATCTAAAAAATCCAGGATCCAACCCATCCACAACATCAGTATTCATCATTATCAAAGTATATAAGATAATAAAAGAGGATTAAAAGACAAATAAAATGTACCACTTAGTGTAGAGAGATCAAACACATCCACAGATGCTTTGATATGAGAATAATGGAGGTTATAGAATCTAGAATTCCTTTTGGGAGCCTCCAAATCCAAGGGTTAGAATAATATTTGAGTAGGAGATATTTGGAATAAAATAGGGGTACAAGATTTTAAAGTTGGAAAGACAAGGACCATGATGCAGTGCTTTCCACCACGCTACAAAAATGCTGAAAATTGCTAGACCACGATGTGGTGGAAGGGACTACTGTCACGACCCGCCCTCGGGGTCCGTGCCGTGACAACCCCAAGCCCGCCTTCCATAGGCCAGGGGTTGGCGACTAGCACCAAGGCGTAAATCCCGATAAAAAGGGAAGGCATTTCCTTTGAAAAGTAAACAAACACCACAGAGTAAGAAAGCGGAAAGTAAACACTAAAAAAAAGCAGAGTACAACTGAAAGTGCGGAAAAGTAAATGGGCCAGAATACAAACCCAAACTGAAAGTAAAGTACAACTCGAAAGGGAAAACAGCAACTGAAAAGTAAAAGCCGCTACTCCGAGCTGTCCACTGGAAATCCCACCTGAAGGATGGGTACAGATAGCTCCTTTGCTCCACGGGTCCCACCGTCCGCTCCGAGCACGTCCCGCCCAGTAGTCCACCTCCGGGTACCGTCCCGCTCTGCAAGCCCCAGCTAAGGTCAACGCTGTCCGTCGTCTGCAACCAACACAACGTAGTGCGGGCAAAGCCCGTGCAGGGGTGAGTATAAGCTACTCAGTAGGGACCCCGAGACCCCTGAAGGTCTCTCAAATCCACTAAGGATAAACCACGAAGAAGGTACAATCACAAAGTAACAACCGACACTGCTTAGATATATGCCCATACATATACCTAAGTCATCAATTCAAATACGCTCCAACCTCCGAGCCCAAGTACAACTCAGTCCACACAGGAAAGTAAACGTATTCCACACAGGAAAGCAAAACGTAATCCACACAGGATTGCACAACACAATCCACACAGGAAAGCAATTGGATTCAGCTCTCACAGGTATACTTCTTCAAAGGACGATAAAGATGATCACTGATCCATCTAAGTCGTCGGACCCACGAAGGATCGATAGGTAACTAACCCCCGCAAAGACCCACACAGGATCGGGCCCACACAGGACCTGTAGGCGCTGGCTCACACAGAACCGCTGAGCGCGGACCCACACAGGATCGGACCCACACAGGATCGGGCCCACACAGGACCTGTAGTACTGATCCACGTAGGATCGCTGAGTGCTGTAGTAGTCGTCGTCGAATCCACACAGGATCTCTGTACTGTCGTCGTCGTAGTCACAGTAGCAGTTGTAGCAGTAGTAGTCAGAGTAACAGTCGCAGCCAGCACTAGGGTTCCCGCACACAGCAAGCTCGTTCGGAGGGTCCGCTCCACGAGCCAAGAGGCTGATACATCAACTGTCACAAGTCCAGAGTTGATGTATCCAAAAGTTCCGTAACGTCAATAGGAACTCAACGCAACAGACGGCGCGTCGATCGGACGCCCGGTCTGAGAGTTATTGACATTTTCGTCCCCGGGGCCCGGTTGGTTTTTAAGGCAAAACCAACCCAACCGTACTCCACCTGCGTCCAAAACTCGGGCGGAGTATTCCAAAAGATCCGTCTCACTAAGAGGAACACAACGCGACTGACGACACGTCAATCGGACGTCCGTAGCTCAAGATATGAGCGTTTCCGCTCCGAAGGCCCGGTTGGTTTCGTGAACGAACCAACCCGGCCGAACTCAAAGTAATCCGAAACCTTGAGTGCGATATACCGAAACGACCGTCTCGATCCAAGGATCGCGTTGCCGCAGACGGTTCGTCAATCGGAGGTCCGAGGCTCAAGTTATGGCCAAAAGACCGAAACTGGTTCGAAACGGGGGGTCCGGGTCCGGGCCGACCCGGCCCGACCCCCCCTGGGTCGGCCCGAACCAGGTCGACCCGAACCGGGTCGACCCGACCCGGGTCCGACCCGGCCCGGCCGGCGGCGCGGCGGCGCAGGGGCCGCGGCGGCTTGTCGCCGCAAGGTGGCAGCGCGGGGGGAGTCAATCCCCCGCGGATTGAATAACGGCGCGACATATAGCCGCGCCCCATTTTGCAAAACCGCCCCCCCCCCACGTCGGGGGCTTGATTGGCAGGAAACGGGGGGCTTTCCCCCCCCCCCCCCCCCCCCCCACAAGGAAACCGCCCCCCTCTTAAAGAGGGGGGTTTAATGTGCTGGCCGGGGGATTAATTCCCCCGGTTTAATGGCATCCGGCCGGCCAGCTGGTCGGCCGGTTTTCTCCAACGGGACCGGAAAATCCGGTCCCCTCTTCGGCTTCCGACGCCGGCGGCCCGGCCGCCGGTCTTCTCATCCCGCCGCGGCCCGGAACCGGCCGTGGTCTCCTCGTCCCACCGCGGCCCGGAACCGGCCGCGGTGTTCATCGTCCGGCGCGGTGCGACGGCACCGCGCCCCTTCGCCGCGCATTTGATTCCCCTCGACGCGGCGCGACGGCGTCGCGTTCTTTATGATTCTTCCATGGCGCGGCGCGACGGCGCCGCGAAATTTAATCATATTATTATCCGCATGGTGCGACGGCACCACGCCACTTTGCTTCCACCCTCAAGATAGAACAAGAAGAACGATGGAGGGGGTTCGGCCGTGTTCATGCGGTCCGACCCCCTCACGTTAAATAATAACTCAATTTAAAATATTCAAATTCCTCACGTTAGTCATGCGAACCATGAGCAAGAATAGAATAATTAAACAATAAATAACAACCCCTACCTCGGGTATAGGTTCGAGGATTCGTCAACGTCCGCGGAAGACAACGTCGCGGAGGTCGGGCGTCGCGGTCGTCGTTCGTCAAATCCGTTGACGAAGAGATGCGTCCGATGTGATACGTCGTTGGCGAAACTTCTTATGTCGACGAAGGGAATCCGAGGAGGAAGCGGCGTTCCCTCTCGTTGACACGAAAGACGAAGAAGAGCGGAGCGGCGTTCTTCGTCGGAACTTGAGTGTTCTTCGTCAAGTTGAGCGTTCTTCGTGTTCTTCGTCAGAGCTTGAAGAAGAAGAAAAGGCTCTCAACCTCTCAAGAAGACAAACTATTAACCAAAATAAATTAAGACTCTATCTTATTTTATTAACACAACAACTCACTAGAATTTCAAAAGTTTGAAATTTAAAATAACCCTCTTCAATTAATTAAGTCAAGTTGACAACATTAATTGAAATGAGTTAAAGGGGAGGTTTTGAGATTTGAGGAGTTGGGGTTCGTGTGGACCCCACCTCACTTAATCCTCCCAAGGGAGGTTAAGTGGATGTGGGTCCCACTCCCAACTCCCTTTGGTAGGATTTAACTAGTTAAAATAAAATTTGTTCCTCACAAATTTTATTTAACTAAAACTAAAAACCCAAAAACTAACTTTCAACCCGCAACAAACGCAACTTCCGAAAAGGTCCCTTTAAGCAAATATCGGTGCTGCGAGTTCATCGGTGCCCTCGGATTTCAATTCCGAGCACCGGATCAAAAGTTAGGAATTCCCGCTCGTTCGTTCACTGAACGTACCCGAGCCAAACTTCGGAAATTGATTCCGGGCACTCCGGGCCTCGGAATCAGGTGCCGTCTGAAACCGCGCTCTTGTAAAATTCTAAAGAAAATTAAGAAAAAATTTTCCTTGAATTTTATGGGTCTTTACATTACTCCCACCTCAGGGCTTTACGTCCCCGTAAAGATACATCAAAAACTAGGGAAACAAATGAGGGTACTGAGCACGCATCTGAGCCTCCCGCTCCCATGTACTCTCCTGGAGATTCCCGTGCTGCCATCTGATGCGCACAAGAGGAATCGATCGCCCACGCAGGACCCGCTCCTGTCGATCCTCTATCTCCACCGGGACCTCCGTAAAAGTCGCCCCATCGTCAACATCAAGCTCCCAATGATCAATGATGTGCGTCGGGTCGTGCACGTATCTCCTTAGCTGGGATACGTGGAAGACGTCGTGCACCCGGTGCAACTGAGGTGGTAGAGCCAGGCGATAAGCCACCTCGCCAACCCTGCTGAGGACCTGGAAGGGTCCGATGAAGCGCGGAGATAACTTGCCGCCTTGGCCAAATCTCCGAATACCACGTCGAGGTGAGACCCGCAAGAAGACGTGGTCGCCATCCTCAAACTCTAGAGGCCTCCGCCTCCTGTCAGCATATGACCTCTGCCGGCTCTGAGCTGTCCTCATCCGCTCCTGGATGACCTGGACCTTCTCTGTTGTGGCCTGGACCATCTCCGGTCCCACCAGTGCTGACTCCCCAAGGTCTGTCCAGCACAAAGGAGATCTACATGGTCGGCCGTACAACGCCTCGTATGGTGCCATCCCGATGGTGGAGTGGTAGCTGTTGTTGTACGCAAACTCCACCAAGGGTAGGTGGTCCTCCCAGCTACGACCAAAGTCGAGGACACATGCGCGGAGCATGTCCTCGAGTGTCTGAATGGTCCTCTCCGTCTGACCATCCGTCTGAGGATGAAAGGCTGTGCTCAGACGTAGCTGCGTCCCGAACGCCTCCTGTAACCCCTTCCAAAGCCGGAAAGTAAAGCGGACATCTCGATCGGAGACGATAGATGATGGCACGCCGTGGAGCCGCACAATCTCCTGAACGTAGAGACGTCCCAAGCTCTCCACTGAGCCCTGCTCTCTGATGGGTAAGAAGTGTGCCGACTTAGTGAGTCGGTCAACAATCACCCAGATGGAGTCGTGACCTCTGGAAGTGCGTGGAAGTCCAGTCACGAAATCCATAGATATGCCGTCCCACTTCCACTTCGGAACCTCCAAGGGCTGTACCAAGCCTGCTGGTACCTGATGCTCTGCCTTCACCTGCTGACAGGTGAGGCATCGAGAAACGAACTCTGCTACAGCCTTCTTCATGCCCGGCCACCAGTGCTGTCGTCTGAGATCTTGGTACATCTTCGCCACTCCAGGATGTACCGCCAAAGGAGAAGTGTGAAACTCTCTCAGCACTTCCTCTCGCAAAGCGACTGGTACCATGGTACGTCCTCTGAAAAGGATATCGTGCTCTGCTCCAAGGGAGAAACCATCAGGTGCCTGTCCCGAGGATATCTGTGCACGCCGTGTCTCACAGTCAGCGTCCTCACGCTGTGCCTCCCTGACCCGCTGCAGTAGTGGAGGAGTGACTGTGAGAGACTGAAGAAAGGCTGCTCCATCTCTATCCACGAAGGATATCTGCAAAGAGGCTAGCTACTCCGTCGCCTCCTCAAGTAGCTGAATGCCCGTCCTCCTGCTGAGGGCATCGGCTACTACGTTCCCCTTCCCAGGAGTATAGACTATCTCAAAGTCATAGTCCTGGAGGAACTCGAGCCATCGCCGCTGTCTCAGGTTCAGGTCCTTCTACGAAAAGATATACCTGAGACTCTGATGGTCGGAAAAGACTGTAAAGCGCTCGCCCATCAGATAGTGTCGCCATGTCTTCAGAGCGAAGACCACTTCTGCTAACTCCAGGTCATGGGTAGCGTAGTTCTGCTCATGCAGCCTCAACTGTCGTGATCCATAGGCGATCACTGCCCTCTCCTGCATCAGAACACATCCGAGTCCGGTCCCTGATGCATCGCAGTAGACTACGTACCCTACTCCCTCCTCAGGAAACCTCAATATGGGTGCGCTAGTCAATCTCTGTCTCAGCTCCTGGAAGCTCTGCTGACATCTGTCTGACCACACGAAGGGTTTCCCCTTCTTTGTCAACGCTGAGAGTGGGGCCGCAACTCTGGAGAAGTTCGGCACAAATCTCCGATAGTATCCAGCTAGTCCCAAGAAACTCCGAACCTCAGTCACGCTCCTGGGTGGCTCCCATGCTAACAAAGTCTCAATCTTCGCGGGATCCACTGCAACTCCCGCCTCAGAGATAACGTGTCCCAAAAAGTGGACCTCACGTATCCAGAACTGGCACTTCGAGAGCTTACCATAAAGCTGGTGCTCTCGGAGTGTGTCAAGAACAACTCGCAAGTGATAGGCGTGCTCCTCCTCTGTCGTAGAATAAATCAGAATGTCGTCGATGAAGACCACGACAAACCGATCGAGGTATACCTGAAAGATCCTGTTCATGAGAGCGATGAACACTGCTGGAGCATTGGTTACACCGAAAGGCATAACCAAGAACTCATAGTGGCCATACCGACATCTGAAGGCCGTCTTCTGCACATCCTCGTCTCTGACTCTGAGCTGATGATAGCCTGACCTGAGGTCTATCTTCGAGAACCACCGTGCTCCCTTGAGCTGATCAAAGAGGTCATCAATCCTCGGTAGCGGATACTTGTTCCTCAATGTCACCTGGTTCAGGCGACGATAGTCAACACAAAGTCGCAAGCTCCCGTCCGCCTTCTTGGCGAACAATATCGGGGAAGCCCAGGGTGAAACATTGGGTCGGATGAACCCCTTGCCCTGCAAGTCCTCCAACTGTACCCATAGCTCTCGAAGCTCGGCGGGGGCCATCCGATATGCTGGAGTGGATATCGGGGCTCTCCCGGGGTACAAGTCAATATAAAAGTCTACCTCTCTGCGAGGAGATAGCCCTGGAACGTCGTCGGGAAAAACGTCCGCAAACTGATCCACCACTGCAGGAAAACCAGGACTCCGCACGTCAACTGCTCCAAGGATAAGGCTAGCCAACTGATGAGTAATGGGCTGTCCTCTCCTCCGCGGAAGTCCATCTTGTGCTGCTAAGGCTCCCTTCTCGCCGGTGAAGGTGAACCTTCTCCCGTCGGTGCGTACACATCGCACCTTGCGCCTAAAACAGTCAATCTGTGCATGGACCGTAGATAGCCAATCCATGCCCAAGATGACGTCGTAAGGCCTCGACGCTGCTACAAGAAGATCCCAGCCGAAGCTCTCGCCTCCTAGAGTAAGCTCACACTGCCGACACCAGTGCGTAATCGTCGAGTCTGCTCCCGTAGGAGTCTCTAGCCGTAAGGATCGAACCAACGGCTCTGTCGGAATCTCCGAGCTCCGAACAAGGGCAGCGGCTATGAAAGAGTGACTCGCTCCTGTGTCTATAAGAACTGCAGAAAGGGTGGAATAGACACAGATAGTACCTCGAATCATCTCGGGTGCGCCGTGGTCGTAGGCCTCTGCTGCCTGGAGCTGTGTCTGTCGCTGCCCGCCAGCTCCCTGTGGTCGGGGTGGACCTCCTGGTGGTGGTGGTGGTAGAGCCTCAAAGCGTCGGCCACCACCGGCTGCTCGTCCAGCTCCTCTGCCTCGTCCGCCTCCTCCCTGCGGACCGCCACGGTCGACCCTCTGCCTCTGCCTCGGTGGTCCATCAACTGACTGCTGCTCCTCGGCACGGCGGGTCGGGCAGTCGCGAGCCATGTGGCCCTGCCCGCCGCATGAGTAGCACTGTCTGCCTCTCGAATGACTGGCTCCTCGCTGTGTGCCCCGCACTGCTGAGCCAGTGCCCTGAGATCGTCTGCCCGAAGGTCTGGTCTGTCTGGACCCCTGAGTCATCCGTCGACTGCCTGCTGCAGATGACTCTGCCACGTGCCGCCCTGCGGTGGGTCGCTGTGCTGGTGTAGACTCAGCAAGGAAGCTCTCGATCAGAAGAGCCCGCTCCAGTACTCCTGTCTGAGTCGGTATGCTGAGGGAGATCAGCGATGCCCTGATCTCGTGTATCAAACCCTGCTCGAAGGTCCGGGCCCGGAAGAATGGGTCCCGTACCATGTCGGTCGAGTAGCGCGAGAGATCGGTAAATCTCGCCGAGTACTGAGCGACCGTCATGCTGCCCTGCCGCAGCTGTAGAAGCTCCTGGATACGCACCGCACGAAGGGTGGCTGGGACGAACTCCGAGCGGAAGAGGCTCTCAAAGTCCGTCCAAAGTAGAGATGCCTCATCGTGCACCTGGAGCATCAAGCTCCACCATCGTCCTGCTGCTGCGTGTAGTAGGCTCGCAGCGAGGATCACCATGAGGTATGCTGGTGTCCTCACTAGCCTAAACACTCGAACCACTGCCTCCAGCCAGTCCTCTGCTGCCTGGGGATCCGTCTCCCCGCGAAACCTGGGCGGTCGCTGGCGCTGAAACTCATGCAGTGCGCTGAGGCGACGTGCATCGTCAGCGGCTGCTGCTGGAAGCATCGGGGGCTCGGCGGGTAGAGCTACCGCCGGTGCCACTACTGGCAAAGGGCCCTGCACCGAGGCCTCGTCGCTCGGTGGGCTGTCGTCACGCTCGACTCTCGGAACCCTAGCTGGCTGCCGTCGTGGGGCCATCCTGAAAAGGATACAGGTGCGCCACGGTCAGAACAGTATACCTGGTGAGCTGATATAAGTAATCACAAAGAAAACTTTGAAACACACACGCAATCAATGTTTTCGTGCATTAAGTCAGAAATCAGAAGTCAGGGTCCTGGTGTACGGATACGTCGGCCGCCGCACCAACACTGGACTCCCTGGACTGATAACCACACTCAATACGCTAAACATTATTGCTTCACATAGAAAAGATCAGAGTTCGCGGTAGAACCGAACTCCTTTGATACCAATTTGTCACGACCCGCCCTCAGGGTCCGTGCCGTGACTACCCCAAGCCCGCCTTCCATAGGCCAGGGGTTGGCGACTAGCACCAAGGCGTAAATCCCGATAAAAAGGGAAGGCATTGCCTTTGAAAAGTAAACAAACACCACAGAGTAAGCAAGCGGAAAGTAAACACTAAACAAAAGCAGAGTACAACTGAAAGTGCGGAAAAGTAAATGGGCCAGAATACAAACCCAAACTGAAAGTAAAGTACAACTTGAAAGGGAAAACAACAACTGAAAAGTAAAAGCCGCTACTCCGAGCTGTCCACTGGAAATCCCACCTGAAGGATGGGTACAGATAGCTCCTCTGCTCCACGGGTCCCACCGTCCGCTCCGAGCACGTCCCGCCCAGTGGTCCACCTCCGGGTACCGTCCCGCTCTGCAAGCCCCAGCTAAGGTCAACGCTGTCCGTCGTCTGCAACCAACACAACGTAGTGCGGGCAAATCCCGTGCAGGGGTGAGTATAAGATACTCAGTAGGGACCCCGAGACCCCTGAAGGTCTCTCAAATCCACTAAGGATAAACCACGAAGAAGGTACAATCACAAAGTAACAACCGACACTGCTTAGGTATATGCCCATACATATACCTAAGTCATCAATTCAAATACGCTCCAACCTCCGAGCCTAAGTGCAACTCAGTGCACACAGGAAAGTAAACGTATTCCACACAGGAAAGCAAAACGTAATCCACACAGGATTGCACAACACAATCCACACAGGAAAGCAATTGGATTCAGCTCTCACAGGTATACTTCTTCAAAGGACGATAAAGATGATCACTGATCCATCTAAGTCGTCGGACCCATGAAGGATCGATAGGTAACTAACCCCCGCAAAGACCCACACAGGATCGGGCCCACACAGGACCTGTAGGCGCTGGCTCACACAGAACCGCTGAGCGCGGACCCACACAGGATCAGACCCACACAGGATCGGGCCCACACAGGACCTGTAGCACTGATCCACGTAGGATTGCTGAGTGCTGTAGTCGTCGTCGTCGAATCCACACAGGATCTCTGTACTGTCGTCGTCGTAGTCACAGTAGCAGTCGTAGCAGTAGTAGTCACAGTAACAGTCGCAGCCAGCACTAGGGTTCCCGCACACAACAAGCTCGTTCGGAGGGTCCGCTCCACGAGCCGAGAGGCTGATACATCAACTGTCACAAGTCCAGAGTTGATGTATCCAAAAGTTCCGTAACGTCAACAGGAACTCAACGCAACAGACGGCGCGTCGATCGGACGCCCGGTCTGAGAGTTATTGACATTTTCGTCCCCGGGGCCCGGTTGGTTTTTAAGGAAAAACCAACCCGACCGTACTCCACCTGCGTCCAAACCTCGGGCGGAGTATGCCAAAAGATCCGTCTCACTAAGAGGAACACAACGCGACTGACGGCACGTCAATCGGACGTCCGTAGCTCAAGATATGAGTGTTTCCGCTCCGAAGGCCCGGTTGGTTTCGTGAACGAACCAACCCGGCCGAACTCAAAGTAATCCGAAACCTTGTGTGCGATATACCGAAACTACCGTCTCGATCCAAGGATCGCGTTTCCGCAGACGGTTCGTCAATCGGAGGTCCGAGGCTCAAGTTATGACCAAAAGACCGAAACTGGTTCGAATCAGGGGGTCCGGGTCCGGGCCGACCCGGCCCGACCCCCCCTGGGTCGGCCCGAACCGGGTCGACCCGACCCGGGTCCGACCCGGCCCGCCTGGTCGGCCGGCCGGTGGCGCGGCGGCGCGGCGGCGCGGGGGCCGCGGCGGCTTGTCGCCGCAAGGTGGCAGCGCGAGGGGAGTCAATCCCCCGCGGATTGAATAACGGCGCGGCATATAGCTGCGCCCCATTTTGCAAAACCGCCCCCCCCCACGTGGGGGGCTTGATTGGCAGGAAACGGGGGGCTTTGCCCCCCCCCCCCCCCCCCCCCGCACAAGGAAACCGCCCCCTCTTAAAGAGGGGGGTTTAATGTGCTGGCCGGGGGATTAATTCCCCCGGTTTAATGGCATCCGGCCGGCCAGCTGGCCGACCAGTTTTCTCCAACGGGACCGGAAAATACGGTCCTCTCTTCGGCTTCCGACGCCGGCGGCCCGACCACCGGTCTTCTCATCCCGCCGCGGCCCGGAACCGGCCGTGGTCTCCTCGTCCCGCCGCGGCCCGGAACCGGCCGCGGTGTTCGTCGTCCGGCGCGGTGCGACGGCACCGCGCCCCTTCGCCGCGCATTTGATTCCCCTCGACGCGGCGCGACGGCGTCACGTTCTTTATGATTATTCCATGGCGCGGCGCGACGGCGCCGCGAAATTTAATCATATTATTATCCGCATGGTGCGACGGCACCACGCCACTTTGCTTCCACCCTCAAGATAGAACAAGAAGAACGATGGAGGGGGTTCGGCCGTGTTCATGCGGTCCGGCCCCCTCACGTTAAATAATAACTCAATTTAAAATATTCAAATTCCTCACGTTAGTCATGCGAACCATGAGCAAGAATAGAATAATTAAACAATAAATAACAACCCCTACCTCGGGTATAGGTTCGAGGATTCGTCAACGTCCGCGGAAGACAACGTCGCGGAGGTCGGGCGTCGCGGTCGTCGTTCGTCAAATCCGTTGACGAAGAGATGCGTCCGATGTGATACGTCGCTGGCGAAACTTCTTATGTCGACGAAGGGAATCCGAGGAGGAAGCGGCGTTCCCTCTCGTTGACACGAAAGACGAAGAAGAGCAGAGCGGCGTTCTTCGTCAGAACTTGAGTGTTCTTCGTCAAGTTGAGCATTCTTCGTGTTCTTCGTCAGAGCTTGAAGAAGAAGAAAAGGCTCTCAACCTCTCAAGAAGACAAACTATTAACCAAAATAAATTAAGACTCTATCTTATTTTATTAACACAACAACTCACTAGAATTTCAAAAGTTTGAAATTTAAAATAACCCTCTTCAATTAATTAAGTCAAGTTGACAACATTAATTGAAATGAGTTAAAGGGGAGGTTTTGAGATTTGAGGAGTTGGGGTTCGTGTGGACCCCACATCACTTAATCCTCCCAAGGGAGGTTAAGTGGATGTGGGTCCCACTCCCAACTCCCTTTGGTAGGATTTAACTAGTTAAAATAAAATTTGTTCCTCACAAATTTTATTTAACTAAAACTAAAAACCCAAAAACTAACTTTCAACCCGCAACAAACGCAACTTCCGAAAAGGTCCCTTTAAGCGAATATCGGCGCTGCGAGTTCATCGGTGCCCTCAGATTTCAATTCCGAGCACCGGATCAAAAGTTAGGAATTCCCGCTCGTTCGTTCACTGAACGTACCCGAGCCAAACTTCGGAAATTGATTCCGGGCACTCCGGGCCTCGGAATCAGGTGCCGTCTGAAACCGCGCTCTTGTAAAATTCTAAAGAAAATTAAGAAAAAATTTCCCTCGAATTTTACGGGTCTTTACAACTACGCTACAACCACCCAAGATCCTAGAATCCATGGGGAAGTCATCACCCAAATCCTTTAAACCTGGGTGAGGCTATGATGTATCCCACACACACCATGCCATAACTACCTTCAAAATGGTAGAGACACCCAAAACCTCCTCCATGCCAAAACTCCCCTTCATGTCGCAGACCTACCTGAAATGGTAAAGGCATAAAAATTTTCTATTCCATAGTTATACGCTTCATGCTTCAACCATCCTCTCCTATGGTACGACCCCTCACCTCTATGGTGAAACTCCCTACATAACTCCTAGAAATTTTCTAGAAACTCAAGAAAAGACCCAAAATGACACTTAAACCAAATGGAATCAAAGACAAGGGATAAAAGATACCTAAAATTTGGTAACTGGATGTTACAATCACCCCACCATAAATGATTTTTGACTTTAGGAAGCCTATCAATAAGACTCCATATTAAAGAGATGAGGTCACTACTCTCTCTTCAATGACTCACACTCCCAAGTCACATGTGAATAAAAACTATGATACCATATCACTGAAACCAAAGGTATAAAATTACCATGAAGAACCTTTGTCTCAGAATCAATGATCTGAACTAGTTGCTGAGTCATGGATAAATCAGGTTCAACATCAAGGCCATCCTAACTCAAAACAAGATATGGGTCAGAGATATACTTTTAAAGTTGAGATACATGAAACACATCATGAATTGATGTCAAATATGGTGGAAAATCCAAGAGGTAATCTACCTTTCCAATCTTATCAATAACCTCAAAAAATCCCATGTATCTTGATGAAAAATTTACCTATTTCCTAAGCCATTAGTGAGCCAACTGAGGCGAGACTCTGAAAAATACTTGGTTACCAAATAAAAAATCTAAACGATGTCTATGAAGATCAACATAATATTTATACTGGTTTGGTGTCATTACCATTATTTGATGAATCAACTGAATCTTTATCATCATATCTTGGACCAAACTAGGTGCCACCAAGGAAGATTCACTAATCTATGGATAACATAATAGAGATTTACATGGATATACATAAAAGGCCTTAAAGGGTACCATACATATAGATGACTGGTAGTTGTTGTTGTAGGAAAACCCAACCAGTCTCAAGTGGCTATCCCAAGCTCCATCAAAGTAGAGAATGCAGGTACAAATCATGTATTCCAAGATCTGTATATTTCATTCTATCTAGAAATCCATATATAGATGATAATTCATACTCAAACTCACCTAGGATCCGAACAACTCCTGGAGTCCTCTCTAAAAATGGTAAGTGAACCGGGTATCCCTATCAGAAAATATGACAAATAGAACTATATGTAATCTAAAAATCCCTTGCATGTATAGGTTTCCTAAGTCCACAACTTTGGATATATCATGAATGAGTATAAATTGAGCCAATTTGGTCATCCATTTGATCACTACCCATATTGTATTCTTCTCTTGTGGGGTATGAGTAAATCCAAGCACTAAATCCATAGAAATATTATCCCATTTCCAAGTTGGCATGGGAAGGGGAAGAAGCAAACCTAAAGGTTTATGGTGCTCAACTTCGACCTGTTGGTAAGTATAACAATGAGAAACAAAGTCAACAATGTCTAGTCTCATACCCAACCACTATAATCTTCACCATATATCATAGGAAATCTTCATGGTTCCAGGGTGAACCTCCCTATGGGAATTATGGAAATCCCCCATCACAAATCTTCTCATGAGAAAAGGTACAATGTACCGGTTTCAGAAGCATATAATACCCTCAGAAGATAATGAAAACTTGATGATGGTCTCCCCACCATAAATAGAGTCCCTGATTCCCCTAAACTCATCATCCCACTGTTGAAACTATAGAATAGACTCAAGTAAAGATGATGATAGTTGAAAACTAGTCAAAACTATTGGATCATAAGTGATGGAAAGAAAGACTAGGGGTGAATAGTCAATTAAAAAATTAAAGAATAAAATAATAAAAGATTTATTAATTCAAGAAACTTTAGTGAGTTCTCTATTCAAGAAGATAAATGAAGCATAAATAAAAAGAAAGAACACAAAGATTTATAGTGGTTCAGATCACTAAGATCCCAATCCACTCCTTAACCTTCTCTACTCCATGAGAAGATTGATACCCCCTAAGAAACTAACCTTTAAAGGTGTGAGAACCTATTATAGACTCTTTCTTTAACAAATAACTAGAGGCACAACTCAAACTTTTATAGGAGTCTTGAACCTAGTCTATGACCTAAATTTTGATCAAGAGTCACAACCCAAAAAACCTTTTAGGTGGTAGAATAACCAAAACTAAAAAGACTTTATTTTTATAAGGAAAAGCATAAAAAACATGAAAATATTACAAATAGGTAAAGAAAAGAATAATATGAAGAAAAAAATAATAAGAAAACCTATTAGAAAAATATGAATATGAGTATGATGAGGCTTGATAATCTTTGATCACTATAGTAGTAGAGGATGGTATAATACAAGTCACTTAATGATCTTGGAAAGGAAGAAAAAAATCATAGATATTGTTGATAGAATGATCAGTAAGAAAGAATATCACACAAATGTTATCAATAGCGAGTTTAAATGATCTTCATGCATTTGTTTTTATCCCTTGATGATATCTCTAATAGATTAATCTGGATTTATCAAATTCAATGATCTCCTTGGAGTATCAAGTGAACCAATCACTACACGCCACTTGTTAGCGAATAACAAACATATAATATTACCATTACATGTAATTTGAAACATGGCTCTCATTAGTTCACACACTATTCTATTTCTGCAAGAAACTCATTAAAACATTTCTAATATAATCATTAGAATAAATGAAAATTATTCAAGTAAATTGTATGATAAAAATTAATTGCACAAAATTATAGTAATTCAATATCTCAAAGACAATAAAAATAGAGCATGAAATTTATAACATGAAAATTATTATTTTCTTAAGAATTTACACCATATTTTATATTAAAAAATGTATATAAAAGGTCGTTATAATAAATAATTATTTTAAAAATCAATAAAATATTTAAAAAAATATAAAAAAAGTTTCAATAAAACATTTTATAAAAATGATACTAAAACAGAGTGTCATAAAAATATATTTTTTCTAGAAAATAAGAAAAGTGTTGAACTAACCACATGAGGCACAATCCTTATGGTCAGTATGCTTACCGCGCACACCATAGTCATTATACTGACTGTGAAATCATGTTCAATTTAAAAACAAACATGCAATCAGTAAAAAGAATTTAAAAAACACGTAGTTAGCATAAAGATACTCATGTTAGGCTCACCTTTATACTCATGATAAGGCGAGTTGATCCACGGTAAGTAGAAAACTCACAGTATGGTAAGGAAACTTTCACAAAAGTTTCTCCCCCATGGTAGGTTCACTCATGGTAATGTGGAAGGATTCCTCACAGTAAGTTCACTCTCATGTTAGGTTCACTCACATGATAGGTTCACTCATAGTAAGGTGGGTACCACCTTCATGGTAAGTTTCTTTTATTGCGAAAGATAGGTTGTGGATCCTATGTATGTGGAAAGAAATACACACTTAATTATTTTTAGAAGCATCAAAGTCATCTATGAATTTTGGATATCCAAACAACCCACTATAATTTTACTTGCATTAGACATGATTATTTTCTTTGAAATTCTATATGCATGAAAAACATAGTTACATGCATGATGATGAGACTATTTTAGACCAAACTCATGATCTTAGAATGTTCACAGTTTCTTAAATATTCCATGCAAGCTCATCTTAGAATGATGGTGTTCTGTCTGATAATTCCAATAGATAGTAGCCTCAAATTTTTTTTAGAGGTAGAATATGATGGAGCGGTAGCGAATGGATGAATCAAATGACTTTTATTAGATAGCTGCGCTTATATGAATAAGATTTTAAGGTGGATTAATAGTGTAGTGTGCTCCATTATCCCACATCAGAAACAAATTTGGGAGGTCCATTGCTATAACAAACAAGAGCTATCAACACCACTTTGAGTAGACTATGAGGGATCAACACCCATTACACATCTATACACACATATAGGCTTTGTCCTAGTGAGCCTACTAGGCCCATCTTCATATGCTCCTACAGATATACACTACTAAAATTATTATACATAGTCCCACTACTGCCTCTGTGTCTAGCCCTTAGGATGGATCTCCCATGAGTTTAACCCCTTGATCCCCTTATGTGGTTGAGGGATAACTTGGGTTAGCCCTAATTAGACCTTAATTTTTTACTATAATCCACCAAAAAACGTTATAAGAGATATAAATGAAAATCATAGAAAATTAAGATTTAAAAAAATAATTAAACATTAAAACATGTAAATAGGAAATGATTATTTCTTTAAAAAATTTTAATTTAATAAAATAGAGGAGATAATAATTTATCAAAATAAAACTATTAAAGGATTAATACATAGATTAAAACTCTTACAATCTCCCCATTTTTATAAATTAAAAAACTAAAAAAATTTGTTAAATTTTTAGAAACATTCCCCCCTTTTAAATTTATCAAAAAATTATATTAAAATTAAATATTGAAATAATTTTTCCTCTTAAAAATATAACTACTTAGAATTCACATAGAATAAATATTTGAGTAAGAGTAACATTTAGTTATAAGACATAGGTAAAAAGATGTCGAAAACAAAGACTAGTATAATCAAAGTAGTAATTATACAAAATAGAAATGTTAAGATTCAAGCATACCCAGTTCAAACTTCATTTTCTCAAATTTGATAAAATATAAAGGTTTAGTTAAAATGTTAGTTAATTGTTTTTCAATAGGAACAAATTCTAAACATATATCACATTTATTTACATGATAACTCATAAAATGAAATCTAACATCTATTTTTTTTGTTCTAGAGTGTTGTAGAGGGTTTTTAGAAATTGAAATTGCACTAGAATTATCACATAATATTGTAATTTTATCAAAAAAAAATTAAAATCACATAATGTTTGTTTTATCCATATACTTTATGAATAATAACTTGAAGCAAAATCATATTCATCCTCAGCTGTAGATAATTCTAGTAACTGATTTTTCTTTAAACTCCATGAAATTAAACTTTTTATCATAAAATTACGCATAACTGTAGTGTTTTTCCAGTCAAGCCTATAACCTCCAATGTTAGAATCAGAATAAGATAGTAAATAAAAAAAAATTTAATTATAATAAAATAAACCAGTGCCTACAGTTCCCTTAATACATATAATTACTCTTTTAATAGTTTTAAGATGAATTTTCTTATGGTTAGATTAAAATCTAACACATAAAAAATCTGAGAACATTATGTATGGTCTTGATGTAGTGAGATACAATAAACTACCTATCATGCCACTATATAGTTTAATATCAACTATCTTTCTAGATTCATATAAGTCCAATTTGTAATTGGTACTCATTGGTGTTTTTATAGTCTTACTAGAATCAAGACCAAACCTTTTTATAATCTCTTTAGCATACTTAGCTTGATCTAGGAAAATACCATCTTTTATTTGATTAAATTTTAAACCAATAAAAAATTTCAATTCTCCCATTAATCTTATGTTAAATTCACTTGTCACCAACTTATAAAAATAATTACACAATAAATAATTTGTTGATCCAAATATTATATCATCAACATAAATATGTATAATTAGTATATCATTTAAAACTCTCTTTATAAACAAGGTTGGATCAACCTTTCCTTTAACAAAACCATTTTGAATTAAAAATAGAGTTAGTCTTTCATACCAAGGTCTAAGAGTTTTCTTAATACCATATAAAGCTTTATTAAGTTTAAAAACATGATTTGAAAATTTATCATTTTCAAATCCATGGTATTATTTAACATAAAATTTATCAAAAATTATTTCATTTAAAATTACACTTTTTACATCCATTTGAAATAATTTTATATTTTTAAAACAAACAAGGGATAATAAAATTTTAATTGCTTCCATCCTTGCAACAGGATTAAAAAAATATTCAAATTCAATTCCCTCTTCTTAGGAATATCCTTGATCCATTAGTCTTTATTTATTTTTAGCTATTTTTTCCAACTTCATCAAGATTATTACGAAAATCCATTTAGTTCCTATACTAGTTTTATCTTTTGGAAAATAAACCAAATTCCACACTTTATTACTCTCAAATTTATTTAATTCATGATGCATGGAATTAATCCAATTCGAGTCAATTAAATCATTATCAATATTAACAGGAATAAAATTAGCGATAAAAGAAGATTTTACACAGTAAAGTAAAATTGATTTTATGGTTTTTATACCAGATTCTACATTACCAATTACTTTTTCAATTGGATGATATTTAAGTGTTTTATATTCTTTAAGATCATTTTGAGAAGAGATATGGTCCACCTCAACTGATGTAGTCTCATTATCTTGGTCATTATCTTCAACAAAATTGAATTCTCTAAATTTATAATCATCATTGTTTAAATCTTAATTTTTCTTATTATTTCTATTTTCAATAAACTTAACATGTAAAGAATATTCAATAACTATATTTGACTTATTGAAAAATATATATGATTTACTAGAATTGGAATATCCTAAAAATATTCCTTCATCGCTTTTATAATAAAATTTTCCTAAATTATCTTTTGTATTTAAGATGTAAACTTAACAACAAAATACCCTAAAAAATCCAAATTTAGGTTTAAACCCTTTAAACAGTTTATAAGGGGTTTTATTTAAAAATTGTTCAATAAATACTCTTTAAAACATGACAATTTGTATTTATAGCTTCCTCCCAAAAATATCTATGCACACTAAATTCTATAATCATTGATCTAGCAATTTCTTGAATAGATCTATTCTTTCATTCAACCACAATATTTTGTTATGGTGTTCTATGGGTAGAAAAATAATGTTTGTATCCATTTTCTTTACAAAATCTATCAATTTATAAATTAAAAAATTCACCACCAATATCACTTCTAATAGAGAATATTTTCATATTTTTTAAGTTTTGAATAAGTTTATAGAAATAAAAAAATCTAGTTAAATTTTTATTTTTATGTGATAAGAAATAAATCCAGATAAATCTACTGTAATAATCTAAAATTAAAAATAAATACTTCTTACTACCAAAACTAATAGGTTATATAGGTCTAAAAAATTCAATATGAAATAGTTTTAAGCATCTAGCAATACTAACATCATTTATAGATTCAAATCTTTCATTGTGTGGGTTACCCATTAAACATGAATCACACATAAAGTACTTGTATATAATTTTGGAAATTGTAGAACCTATTCACACTATGAAAGTTTTTACAACACTCTGAAGTTTTCATACCCAAGCCTCCTATTCCATATAATTTCATCTGGTTCTATAACATTCAAACACTTAACCATTTGTTTAGTTATATCAGATAAATCTATTGTCTAAACATTCACTTTTATATTTATAAAAAATAAAAAATATTTATTTTTCAAAATAGTGCATTTATCATTTTCAAAAATAACATTTAATCCATCATCACACAGTTGTGATATATTTATTAGATTATGTTTTTAACTATCCACTAATAAAACTTTTGAAATAATAATAGTTTTAAAAAAACTAACTTCCCCAAAACCTTTAATCTGACCTTTAGAGTTGTCTCCAAATGTGACTACGCCAACATCACATGAATTGAAAGATATAAATTTTGAAATATCACCTATCATGTGCCTATATAAACCACTATATAAATACTATAAGTCATTAATACTTCTAAGGTAGATTTATTGAAATCAAATAATCAAACAGACTATTTTGTTACCCATGCTAACTTGGGTCCTATAGGATTAGTAGTAGAAAATTTCTAAACCCAAATAGATTTAAATAATTTATTAGTGGGATGTTTAGAAAATGGATATCTTGTAATGAGATTATTTTTATACCCAAATAATTTTGTAAATATCAGTGAACATTCATTAGCATAATGAAATTTCATTCTATATTTAAAATATGTTACAGTGAAAATACTTCATTTTGAGATGTTAACAAATTTATCCTTATTTATCCTTGGAGATAAACTATTATAACCAAAACCATTCTTATTTTTGTTTAGTTTCATCAATGACATAATTTTATCATATTGTTATTTACCTTTAACAAACATATATAAATTCTCTTTAAGATTGACAACTTCATTTTTCAAATTCATATTATCTTTTTGAATAGTATCTAAATCTGTATAAACTTTCACATTTGATCCATAAGCTGTGTTTATTAATTTCTTATTTTATTTATTAAGTTTATTAAAATCATTATGAACTTTAGTTAAATCATCAAGAACTAAATTAAATATTATTTCTTGATCTTTATCATTCACTGCTAGAAAGTTTTTAAATCTTTCATTTTCCTCTTTTAGATTTTACAAATCAAAATCATAATTCTATTTAGATTTATCATTTCAGGAAACACATAATTTTTGATTATCACATTCCCTTTTTTATTTTCTCATTTTATTTAATCAAATTATTATTTTTAATTTTTATTTCAGTGTAATTTTCAATTATTTTGACTTTATCATTCCTTAATTATTCATTTTCTTCAAGAAATTATTTATCTTTGGAATTCACAGAATTAGAATCAGAACATGAATCAAAATAAATTTCATTTTCATTTTTATATAATGAATCATGATTTACATTATCAAGAGTAATTAATTGAGTGAAAATATAATCATTTAACTCACACTATACACCCATGAGATCAAGGTTCCCTATCTCCCGTTCACTTCCAAAATCGCTACTAGATTCAGAACTGTTTGACCTGTCCAAACCTCCAAACAAAGCCTGCTTTTCTTTTCCAATTTTATATTTGTATTTATTTGGATATTTGAGTTTGGGGAAATCTATCCTAATGTGACCCTTCTTCTTACACTCATAAAAGTTTAATTCTGAAACATTATTATTATTACTATAATTACCTTTCTTGTAATTCGTTTTGAACATCCTTTTGAACTGAATTTTACCACCTTTATTTTTTATGAACTTGAAAAACTTCTTTCTAAAGTGATTCGTCTCTTTTTCACTTTCTTAAAACTTAGATTTAAAATTTTTATAGATTTTAATAATATTAGTCTTAAAACCAATACCTTTTCTCTTGGTAGACTCCTCATCAACAATGTTTTTCAGATATAACTCATAATATAGTAAAGAGACCATTAGTTCATCTAGGGTATACTCTTTAACATTATTACTCTCATTGGTGACCACCTTTTTTGCATGCCATATTTTTGGAATAGCTCTAATCACTCTTTCAACTTGAGCTATTTTTTCTAAAAATTCTCCAAGATAACTCATACCATTTGTAATACTTGCAAATCGATGGAACATCTACTTTACTGATTCTTCATATCCTATCTTGAAGTAATTTTATTTTTATCAAAGAATTACTAGATTGGTTATATTGATATTTTTAGTCCCATAGTGAGTCACTTGAAGTATTCTCCATATATCGTGGGGTATCTTACAAGATAATACATGGATATAAACACTTATAATTATAGCACAGTATAAAATATTTTTAACTTTATAATTCAAAACATATTTTACCATGTCATTACCAACAATTTTCTTTAGATAAAATTTGGGTAGATCATATGGATTATCTATGATAGTTCAATGATCCACACTCAACTATTTCAGGTAGGATTTTATTCTATATTTCCCATAGTCACAGTCACTTTCATCAAAGAATGAGATTTTTTTGGAATCCATCCATCATTCGCATTGACACCTTCTATATTAAAATAAATTTTTATTTTATTCCTTATACTGTTAAGTCTAGGATATCATGTTATGATAATGTTAAAAATAAACAACATAAATAATCAAAGACTCTAAATATCCTTTTAAGGAATCATATCCCATGATACTAATTGTTGTATTGTAATCAATGGTAAGAAAGATTGGGAGGTGGGGGCTGGGGTTTAATAGTCAATTAAAAAAATTAAAGACTAAAATAATCAAAGTTTTATTAATTAAAGAAACTTTAGAGATTGTTGTGTTCAATATTATAAATACAGTTGAAATAAAAATAAATAATATAAAGATTTACAGTGGTTCAAATCATCAAGATCCTAGTCCACTCCTCAAATTTCTCTACCCTGTGAGAATATTGGTACCCTCTTAGAAACTCACTTTTAAAGGTGTGAGAACCTTTTAGAGACTATGCCTTCTAAAAATAATCAGCGGCACAACCTAGAATTTTACAGGAGCCTTGAACCTAGTCTGTGACATGAATTTTTATCAGGAGTCACAACCCATACTTCCTTTTAGGTGGTAGAATAACAAAAACAAACATGACCTGGTTTTGATGGGGAAAATAATAAACTAGACATGAACAGATTACAAAAAGATAAAGAAAAGAATAATACAAAGAAAAAAATACAATGAAAACCTAGAAGAAATATCTAAAAATGTGGATTATGATCTTATATCACTACAACAATATATGATGGTAGAATACAAGTTGCTTCATGATCTGAGCAAGGAACCCGAAGTCGTAGAGCTTCTTGATCAAATGACACCAAGAAAGTGTATCACAAGAATGTTATCAAAAGTGATTTTGAACAATTTGTATGCAGTTTTTTTATCTCTTGATGATATATCTAATGGATTAATCTAACTTTATTAACTTAAAATATCTCCTCAGAGTGTCAATTAAACACGACACTCATTAACAAAGAGTTCTTGAACTGTTCTATTTCTATAAGAAACTCATTAAAAATATTTATAATATAGTCATTAGAATAAAATAAAATTATTTAAGTAAATAGTATGATAAAAATTACTTTCATGAAATTGCAGTAATTCAATATCTTAAAAATAATAAAACTAGAGCATAAAATTTATAATATGAAAATTATTATTTTCATAATAATTTCCACTATATTTTATATTAAATAATTTATAACAAAGTTTTTTATGATGAATAATTATTTCATAAATCAATTAAGTAGTTGAAATAATATAAATGAAGTTACAGTAAATCATTTTATAAAAATGTCACTAAAATAGAGTGTTGTAAAAATATAATTTTTCTAGAAAATAAGAAAAGTGTTGAACTAACTATGTGAGGAATAATACTCAAGGTCCGTATGATTACCATGAACCCCATGGTTAGTATAAATACCGTGAAAGAATGGTCACTTTAAAAACAAACATGCAGTCAGTAAAAATAAATTAAAACTCATACAGTTAGCACAAAGATACTCATGGTAGGTTCACCTTCATACTCATAGTAATGTGATTTGATCCAAGGTAAGTAGAAAAATCATGGTACAATAAGGTAAATCATATGGAAGGTTTAATACCATGGTAGGTTCACTCATAGTAAGACAGAAGGCTTCATCACGATAATTTCACTCTCATAGTAGGTTCACTCACACAGTAGGTTTACTCTTGGTAAGGTGGATACCACCTTCATGATAAATTTATTTTACTGCACAAGGTAGGTTGTGGATCCTTTTTATATAAAGATAAATTCACGATTCATCATTTTTAGAAGATTTTAAATCATCCATTCATTTTGGATACTCGAATAGTCAAATGAAACTTCATTTTAATTCAGTAGGATTATTTTCTTCAAAATTCCATATGTATACAAAACATAGTTTCATGCATGATACCAAGACTGTTTCAAACTAAACTCACAATATTATCATGTTCACAGTTTCTCAAATCATCCATGGAAAGATTGACATATCATGATGGTGGTCCAACCAAGAATTCTAAAGAATAGTACCTCAAACAATCACTGAAGGTAGAAGATGATGGATCCGTAGTGAACAGACAGCTTAGATGACTTTGATCGGAAGAATTCACTTATATGCATAAGATTTTAAGGTAGATGAATACTGTAGTATGCTCCATTTTACCACATTGGAAATGCAGTTAGGATATTCTCCAATATAAAAATCAAGTGCTCCCACTACCACTTCAAGCTGGATATGTGGTATTAGCACCCGTTACACATCTGCGCACACATATGAGCTTTGTCATAGTGGAACTACTAAGACCATCTTCTTATGAGCTTGTGGGCACATGCTACTACAATACTTATACACCGAATCACTATTATTTCCATGTCTAGCCCTTAGGTTGGATCTCCCATGGGGTTGACCCCTTGGGCCACTTATGTGTTTGAGGGCTAGCCTGGGTTAGCCATGGATGACCCTTAATTTTTTATTATAAGCCACCAAGAAATGTTAGAAGAGATATAAGTGAAAATTATAGAAAATTAATATTTTTAAAAAACATTAAACATTAAAACATGTGAATGAGAAAAGATTATTTATTTAAACAATTTGAATTTAACATAAGAGAGGATATAATAATTTATCAAACCAAAACTATTAAATAATTAATACATAGATTAAAACTCTAAAAAAATACCCGAAATATCATCCTATGCATCTAGATACAACTGAGAAAATAGACCCATCAGGCTTCACTCCTCCTTTTATTATAAGACAACCTAGAGTGGAAATTTCCTACTAAGAGCATCCACGATGACATTCCAATTTCCTAAGGTGTAGGTAATGTCAAAATTGAACATATGAAGATATTCCAATCACCATATCTTTATGATATTCAAGTCCTTATGATAAAATATTTAACTTAGAATCTTTTGATCAGAAAAGGCGGTGGACCTCTCCCCAAAAAATATATTACCACCAAAAATTAAGTGCATGAATAACTATGGTAAGATCCAAATCATGAGTGGGTTAATTATTCTCATGTGGATGAAACTTATAAGAACCATAGGCCATAACATGATCATATTGTAGAATAACACAACCCATACCAGCACCGGAAGTATCACAGTACACCACATATCCCTTATAAAGCTCAAGTAAGATCAAAATAGGAGACGATGTTAGAAGTTATTTTAAATAATTGAAATAATTATGAAATTTATCATCCAAGTGAATTTTACCCCTTTTTTGGTGAGAACAGTCAAAGGTGATTCCAACTTCAAGAAATCCTTAAAGAATCACCAGTAGTATCTAACTAGACCCATAAAGATTTGTATCTTAAAGACATTCCATGGTTCTTCCCATGAAAAGACAACCTTCACCTTCTTAGGGGAGATTGAAAGTATATGTTCAAAAATAACATTAACTAAGATATCCACTTATTAGATCCATAAATTGCATTTCAAAAGATTCCCATAAAGGTGATGACTTCTTAGGATCTTTAAAAATAGATTCAAATGGTGCTCATGATCATGATCATATCTCAAATAAACTAGGATATCATCCAAAAACACAACAAAAAAGTTTTTGATATACTAATGGAATATCTAGTTCATCAAATCCATGAAAACCACAGAAGAATTAGTCAAACCAAAAGGCATCACAAGATAATTATAATGGTCATACCTACTCCTGAAAGCAGTATTCAAAATACCGGACTCCCAAACCCTGAATTGATGATATCTCGACTAAAGATCGATTTTTAAAAACCACTTAACCACCTTTAATTGGTCAAACAAGTCTTCCACACAGGTCAAAGGGTACTTGTTCTTAACAGTCACCCAGTTAAACTTTCGATAGTACATGTAAAAATGAAGTGAACCACCAGCCTACTTGGAAAAGACCATGGGATATGCCTATGGTGAAACACTATGGTGAAAAAAACCTTTATACATCAAATCATCCAATTGGATCTTGAGATATTTTAGCTCAGATAGTTCCATTCAATAAGAGGGTATCGATATTGAATGCATACCCGACACTAGATCAATCATGAAACCCACCTCCCTCTCTTGAGGAAGACCATAAATTTATCTAAAAAAACTTTAGTAAAGTCTCTAATAACCATGGGAATATCAACAATAGAAGATAAATCATTGAGATTAGCTACAAAGAAAGACAAAAAACTGCTGAGATTTGGTCTAGAAGGTCCTTCTTGACCGGAACTCATATCCCACTCTCCCTAAAACACTCAAGAGATTCCATCATCGATAAAGAGAAAAACACACTGATAATAACAATCAATCTTAGAATGGTGAGTGATTAGACACTAAATGAGGCTAATATTCATTGTTAATATATATAATATTCATGTTACTTGTTATTAATAAACACCATTTTAGTGCATTTTACACTTTTAACATCATTTCACATTATGATTGTAATACCTTCTTAAAATGCACTATTATGTGGTACATTTTTGAACATCATTTAAAGTACCCAATGATTCATCTGATTTTAAGGAATCTAATTATAAATATTTTAATTTGATATTTTTATAACTGTATCTACACTTAAATATGAACATTTTTCATTCAGGGATCAATAGATAATTCATGGAATAATATGGAGATATTTTATGATGAAAGGAAATAATTATGGAGAAGACATATTGGACACCATCCCACTTATGAGACTGTGGGGCCAAACATACAGTCCCAATGAATCCCAAATTTTTTGTAATTCTAGAATAAATGTATAGGAACAAATAAAGATCCATTATCCAATGCTAATTCGTCCTCCATGGTGTCTATTTAGGCGGCCCAAGTTAGAGATAAAATTCTGGGCCAGATTCTGCGGCCCAGAAAAACAGTCCACTAATCTAGAAATATCTCTAAAACCAAAACTCCTTTTGGGATGATATTTTACAGTATGTTAGGGGACATTCGGATATTAATTTGAGTCTTATATGGCCCACCAAAATTAGGCCATCTAGAAGGTGTTTAATGCGCCTCTGTTTGGTGGATGCAAGCTGGATGCCTTTTCGGGTCAAGGGTGGAAAGTCTTCTTTCCACAAACTTTCCACCACCCTAGACCTACCATACTCAAGTGATATGACTTGTAATGTTGGAGGATTGACCCAAGGGCTAAAAATGACTATTTAAGACAGTGGTGTTGGAGGATTTAAGGATCTTGTATGCTTTGTTCAATTGTAATGTTATGCTGCGATTTTGTTGTCTCAAGTTTGTCTTTCACATGTAAGTTGTTCAATTCACTTTATTTTCTTAATAAAATCTCTTCTTTTCCTATTATTCTATTGTTATTAATATCATTTTGATACTGTTGGTTCAAGGTGTGAATTTATTCACACTAAATCTTGTGAAATTATTCACACAACGGTGGAGTGATCATTTTTTATTTGTTTTCTTTACTTCTTCAATTCCTCCCTCATGAGTCTACTTCCCGCTTCCATTGAAACCATAACATCAATGGAGGGATAACCCACTTATGGGTTGATCCAAGGGAGTAGAAAGGGGCTGTATTGGATGTTATTTATCACCTCATTAATGTATAATCACTTCTTTAATTGAGATTTTTGTTTAATGATTTTTAAACTCCATCGTCCTTGTTGAATTTAAGGCCACACACTTCATGTGCTAATACGAAACTTTACCTTGAAGTGCTCAAAACTTTGATCCTTCAAGTGTATAGGTGATTACTATTAAAGGGTGTAGGCATTAAACCAGTAAGTGATGATGTTGTTTTATCTTCTTAAATGAATCCATCTCAAATATAAGAAATTGAAATCATTGAAAAGGAAATACGTCCAATCCACCCCAAGTGATAACCTAGGATCAGCTCAATATTTTAAATTGAATTAACTTAAGTCTCTTAGAGTTTACTTAAAATCATCTTAAATAAACCCAATTTGGCCACTTCATAGCCAAAAATAGTCCATATAATGTACGTGTCTATAGGTTTCTTCTTAGGTCTCTGAGGATTCGACAACCCAAGCTAAACTACAAGGACCGTCCTACCTTCTTCTCTTGGGTAAATTTGAGCGTGAATCAAATTTTGGCGCCGTTTCTGGGGACATAAGTAAGTTATCTTAGACACTATAATCTTTTTTTTTTCATTCCTCTTCTCACCCCACATTATCTATTCTCACCCCATCTCTCTTATCTTTACCCCTTTCTTTTTGTGTGTGTCCTGAGAATCTAGAATCCCTCTTTCTATCTTCTCCAATGGAGTATCTTACAAATCATCATGTCACAAACTCATGATGGAATAAAATGGATAATAAATATTGGGAAGCCCCTAAATTAGAAAATTTATTTGATCAACCCTTTATTAATTACCACACAACTGGTGAGATGTACAATCAATGGGATGATAATTGTTTAAAGGATCAATTTACAGCCCTCTCGAGGATGATTTAAGAGATCAAACTTAATGAAGGTCACGATTTACAAAATCATATCCAGCCTAATGCTCAAAAACTTATTGATCATTTATGTAATCAAATGAAGATAATAAGTTCCGAGGTATCATCTTTGATATTACAACTACAATGCATTAATACTTGTGAGGAACTCATCTATACACCAACTGTACCTTCCAAAAACTTATGTGAAGTGTCTAGTTTCCCAAAAAACTAACATGAATTTATTGAAGAAACAACCTTTGGATTTGGGTATGGGAAGTGAATCAAGAAATTGTTGAAGGGTATTTAAATCAGGAAGAAATTGATTTCATGTATTCACAAGAGGGAAATTTGACATCGTGGATTGAGTCTCCTAAGTATAACTCCATTGATAAATTTTCAAAAACACCAACCATTGAACCATTGAGAGAAATAGAAAACATTGAGTCCATAACCATTCCTAAAATTGATCTTTCCAATTTTGTGGTTGAATCTTCTATTCAAAAGGAACCAATTCTGTTGAGCAATTTTGAAAATGAGATTGAGTTTGATTCAAAGTCCCAACCTATATCTGAAAGTGTTAGCCTACCCAAACTTGAAAAAAAGGACTTTCCATCTACCCACAAGTTTCAATTCATTGGGGATATCAAAAAACTTCCAATTTTTACAATTTCATATCTTGAGACCAATAAAGAGGTAATGATTCTTAATGTATTTTGAAAGACTAAAAAAGAAACTGGATCAATCATTTATGATATTACTTGGATTTTACCACTCATTATAGAACATAGGTTTGCACATGAAAAAAATTATAAACAAAGAATAAATTTCAATCTAGTAAACATGGAGAAATATGGGGTCCTTAAAATGTTGAAAATTGGTATTGGGTAAGTTAGGGGGTTCATGTCGAGTTAACGATGTTAAAAAAAAGCGCTACATGGGAGGCAACCCATGGTTTTCAAGTTTCTAATCATTTTGTTGTTTTAATCAACTTTATATTTTAAATAGGATTAATGAGTCATTTTGATATTTATAAATAAAAAAAATAAACTGTTGACCTGTTCTTCTATAATGAGTATGGATGGGTACTAAAGGGGAGCGCCATATTTATCCGTGTCACGTGGTGTGATCCTTGAGTAATACCTTACCCAGAAATTTAAAAAGAAGATAATGTATCATAAGTTTAATTTAATTTATTTTTATGTGTTTGTAGGTTAAAAAATAAAAATAAAAAAAAACAAATAAAAATATAATAATAAAAAAAGGCCACATCGTAGGTCGTGGGGAAAACTCCATCACAACCGGCGAAGCTGTGGGGATTCGAACCTGGGACCGAAGGGAGACATGGGCGCGCACTTACCACTAACCTACGTCTTCTTGTGCTTCCTTATTATATAATTTATATATATACTTATATTTTACTTTATTTATTATATAAATAAATAAATAAATAAATAAATAAATAAATAAATATATATTTATTTTGTTTTTTTTGTTTTGTTTTTCCTTTTTCTACTAGGGAACTCTGCAAGTGACATGGATATCAAAGGATTAAAATGGAGCAGCAAGAATTTCAACTTCAACCACCAGGTGACTTCATTCCATGATCCTCATTTTCAATTTCCTTTTTGAACTTTCATTCTATATCTCTACCCCCTTCTAACTTTTCTTTTCTTTAAACACTGGGGACAATGTTATTTTAAGTTGGGGGGAAGATAAAAAAAATGCTTTTGTGTTAAAAAAAAAGAATGATTTGATTTTTTTTGTGAAAATGGAAGAAAAAATTCCTTTAACTTTGAACATGGTAATACACATTGCACACTTTGAAACTGAATATCAAATAATTTAGCATGCCCTGATTCTGATTTTAATCCTTGTATAATTTCATGAGCATAGATTTTGGAAAGTGTGGCTGTCCAATGTGATATTTCATCGTTTATATTTTCATCCAAATAAAAAAAAGATCACAATGCACGTCCTTTGGATAGTGGGGTATTAGTTTGAGTTCATGGGGTCCCCCAAATAAATAGCATAGGTTTGGTGATCATTTTAGTTTTAATATGAGTGTTCAATAAAAAAACAATAAATTTTCACATAGATCAATGAAATTACCTAATGCGTGGCTTTCAACACTTGGGGATCGTGACTCCATAGTTTTCTGGACCAGAGTTAGTAATTTTATCTCTATTTTTGGTAATTTGAATTTGTTTTTGATTGAGTTAACTCAAGATGATGCCCGAGTATGTGGGCTTCACTTGGTACCCTAAGGTTTTTGAGCCTGGGAGTCATCAGTAAAGTCTCGCTATAGGGGTTGACTCTTTTGAGTGCAATTTCAATTACCATGGAAAAATTGCAAAAAAAAAAAAAAACAAAAAAAAAAAAAAATAATACAATAAAAAAATTGAATACTCATCTTAATATTGAAATGTGATTCCACCTAGCACTTCTGTCATTTCCCCCTTGAATAAAGATGAACCCCCATGTCTATTGTGATGCACAACACATCCTCATACTTAATTGATATTGGATGAAATATAGCAATGAATTTGAACAAAGGAATGAGCTTGGGATTGAGATATGCTTATGAAACTATCATGTATTAAAATATTTTTATGGGTTTCATGATTTTTTGGTATAATGGTTTTTGGTTATCATTGTGTAATAAAATATTTTTGGAAAAGGGAATTCGAATTTCATATTGTTGAGATATATTTTACTCGGGACTAGCAAAACTCAAGTTGGGGGGTGTGATTAGCCACTAAATGAGGCTAATATTAATTGTTAATATATATAATATTCATGTTCCTTGTTATTCATAAACACCATTTTAGTACATTTTACACTTTGAACATCATTTCACATTATGATTGTAATACCTTCTTAAAATGCACTATTATGTGGTACATTTTTGAACATCATTTAAAGTACCCAATGATTCATCTGATTTTAAGGAATATAATTATAAATACTTTAATTTTATATTTTGGTAACTGTATCTACACTTAAATATGAACATTTTTAATTCAGGGATCAATGGATAATTCATGGAAGAATATGGGGATATTTTGTGATGAAAGGAAACAATTCTGGAGAAGTTAGATTGGACACTAGCCCACTGATGAGACTGTGGGTCCCAACATATAGGCCCAATGAATCCCAAATTTCTTGGGATGCTATAAGACATGTATATTAACAAATAACTCTTCAGTATCCAATGCTAATTAGGCCTAAATGGTGTCCATTTAGGTGGACCAAGTTAGAGATAAAATTCTGGTCCAGATTCTGCGGCCCAGAAAAACAGTCCACTAATCTAATCATATCTCGAAAACCACAACTCCTTTTGGGATGATATTTTACAGGATGTTATTAGAAATTCGTAGCTTAATTTAATTATTCTATGTACCACCAAAATTAGGCCATATAGAAGGTGTTTAATGCACCTCTGTTTGGTGGATGCAAGCTGGATGCCTTTTCGGGTCAAGGGTGGAAAGTCTTCTTTCCACAAACTTTCCACCACCCTAGACCTACCATACTCAAGTGAGATGACTTTTACTATTGGAGGCTCGACCCAAGGTCTCAAAAATTCCTATTTAAGGTAGCGGTGTTGGAGTATTTAAGGATCTTGGATGCTTTGTTCAATTGTAATGTTATGCTGCGATTTTGTTGTCTCAAGTTTGTCTTTCACATGTAAGTTGTTCAATTCACTTTAGTTTCTTAATAAAATCTATTATTTTCCTATTATTATGTTTTTATTAATATCACTTTGATACCTTTGGTTCAAGGTGTGAATTTATTCACACTAAACCTTGTGAAATTATTCACACAACGATGGAGTGATCATTTTATTTTATTTGTTTTCTTTACTTCTTCAATTCCTCCCTCATGAGTCTACTTCCCGCTTCCATTGAAACCATAGAATCAATGGTGGGATAACCCACTTATGGATTGATCCAATGGAGTAGAAAGGGGATGTATTGGATGTTATTTATGACCTCATTAATGTATAATCACTTCTTTAATTGAGATTTTTATTTGATGATTTTTAAACTCCATCATCCTTATTGAATTTAAGGCCACACACTTTATGTGATAATATGAACCTTTACCTTGAAGTGCTCAAAAATTTGATCCTAAAAGTGTATAGGTGATTAATATTAAATGGTGTAGGAATTAAACCAGTAAGTGATGATGTTGTTTTATCTTCTTAAATGAATCCATCTCAAATATAAGAAATGGAAATCATTGAAAAGGAAATACGTCCAATCCACCCCAAGTGATAACCTAGGATCAACTCACTCTTTTAAATTGAATTAACTTAAGACTCTTATATTTCACTTAAAAACATCTTAAATAAACCCAATTTGTCCACTTAATAGCTAAAAAAAGTCCATATAATTTATGTGTCTATAGGTTTCTTCTTAGGTCTCTGAGGATTCGACAACCCAAGCTAAACTACAAGGACCATCCTACCTTCTTCTCTTGGGTAAATTTGAGCGTGAATCAGTGAGTGATAAGCCAATCATCCTGATGATGGATTCAAAGAGATTGAGATCGAGAATGAGGAAATCCTAGACTAAATCCACATTAACTATCTATAGAGAATATTTTAGACATAGAAACCCCTAATCTTTCCTCTTTCCAAGAGGTTTTTCTAGTTCCATAAAAAAAGACATGATATCCATTGAAATTTTTAGCACATCAAAAATACAAGTAGATATAAATGAGTGGGAGGCACCTATATCAAATAGAACTATCAATATAGAAGATAAAATAAAAATAGTACCACTCACTATCATTGGACTAACATCAACTTCCACAAAAAAATCGTCCATTGTGTGAAGGTACTTCATTCATAAGGAATGTGGCTAGAGCCTTGTAGACTTTTAAGCTTATAACTACATCGTAGTGACCCTTAAAACTAAATATACCCAAATATAATAGATTAGACATATCCTAGTAGAACCACTATAGATGGCCCTGGTGGCCACAAGCATTGCATATCTTTGTGGGTGTGGCATTGGAAAATCGAGCGTTCCCTACCTTTCTACACTAATAGAAAGTTAAGGGCACACTGATAGCTACTAATGATGGTGTATAAGAGTTATACTACTAAGAACCACCTCCAACACTCTTTCAATTATCATGAAACTTCCTCTAATTTCCTTGTACAACATTAAAGCTACCACTGGATAGAAAAGAGGAGCCTAAAAATCCAATCTTTCTTTCCATATTCATATCTTACATAATCATATTATCATAGGTGGTAAGATTCAGTATGTATTCCTACGATCATATGTCTGATTACAAGTAGTGTAGGTAGTTATAAGCCTTTATAGAATCATTCATCACCACCTCTGGAGAAAAATAAACCTGCTTTGCAAAATGATTGGTGTATCCCAACATCGAATACTCTCTCTGCTATAAATAGAGGATCTATAAATAATTTCTGATAAAAAAAAACTTAAGATAGAACTACTAAAAGAATAGTATCTTGAAACCCTTCCAATACAATACCACATTTCAATCTACATTCACCATGGAATCCCACCACTACTTACTGGGATCCTCAATTCTTAACACTGCATACTTCACCTTGATTGCCTCAAGTGTATCCAGGAAGTTTAATATTCAATTGATCTTTTTCAGCCAGTCCTACACCTATTGGGGTTCACTTTTACCCTTAAAGGATGTGAGTTTCTCACGTAGGAACTCTCTAGATCAATATATGTCTCTTTTATCTCTTGAATGCACCTCAATATCTTGTTCTAGGACTCATGGTACATTTTGATCCATGACAAAAACTACTTGTATGATAGCCTCTATAATACTTCAATCTAAAGGAGGATTCCCCTAAGGATCATCTCTCATTTACCCCTCCCATGGAAATTGTGGAAGATGTCTCAGAGGCATGTTACTACACACCAGAAATAGAAGAAATGACCAGACAATAAGATAATCTCAGTTTTAACTAGAAAACCATAAGCAGACATAAGATACACACATCCTAATATCCCATGGAAACTTGAGGCTCGTCATAATAAGAACTGGCTAGGTAGTCACCATATCCTATCTATTAAGTCCTGACAATACTATCTCCTATCCACTATATGTCTTGAGATAATGACTCTTGAGGAAAACCGACTCTGATACCAATTTGTAATGAACAAACCTGAGATGCCCTAAAAAAATGGAACCTAAACCAATCCTCTACATACTCGAAGGGTGTTCCCAACCCCCACGAGCTGGAGATTAGCACTCAAGCATCAAACAACAACTAGTGGGAATGATTTCACCCAAACTGAAATGAGACACAAGGCATATATATAGATACAATGGAAAAACAACCTGAAGAAATATTTCATAAACTAGAAAAAGAGACAACAGTGATGATATAACTCAAGAAGTCAAGTAAAAACCAAGGTACGTGTCTAATAAAAAATAGTAAAAACAAAATAGAAACAGACTACTTCATGTGATAAGTAGGAAACATCCCACCATATCACCACCAGCTACCCATACCCAGCTGACATAAACCTTGCCGCCTCACTACAATGCCTTTCGTTTTCTTGTATCAAAAGATAATAAAAGTTCTACCCATTTTAAAGGGAATGTTCATGGTGTGATCTAACCGACTTAGTAGGATCCCAACTAGGTGTTCCATATCAAGTATTTACACAAAAATCCATATATGTACAACTTTAAGAAAATATGTAATTATAAGTAGTTAAATAGTTTTATATCAAAAGCATGGTAAAAAATCCCCCCCCCCTTTTTTGAAGTTCCGAACAAGTTGATAAAATAGTTTCAAATAACTAGTTCATTACTCAAAACATATATATAAAATCCAAAAAAACTACAAACCAAATCATAATGGTAAACAAACCTAGGATCACAATAGGTCTAGATAGATAGACTACTCATACCATCAATATGACTAGTGTACACTCAATTCCTTAGAACATAGGGCCCAAGGAATAGAGAAACACCCCATGAGTGAACCCCTAATAGTGTCAAGATCAAGTCCCTAGAACACATGATTCAAGTCTAGGGAGCATAGGAACACCCTAAAAAGTGGACACCCCTAAGAATACCAACATATGAGAACCAATACAACACCTTCCACATAAGTACCCAAGGCTTACCATGTGCTGCATTTATTAAATAATTTCAAAAGGGTTTATAATATTTCACAACATAGTTCCAAATGAACCTTTTCAAAAAAAACATGATCTGAAAACCACTTTTCACAATCCATTTTACAATGCATTGAAAAACATATTCTATTAGTCAAATTAGGTTAAATACCTTTAGGGGGGGGGGGGGGTGAATTAGGGTATGTCAGATTAAAACTACTTCCCCTTTTTTATCTTGTTTCATTGTTAAACAAAATTCTATTCTCTCTCTTTACCGCAATAATGTATGGAAAAAATTAAATAATGAAAAAGAAACATCAATTTTACATGGTTCACCCTCACTAGGCTATGTCCAAGGAGAATACAATGACAATGTGACAATGTACCAAATCTATTAAAATCAAACTACTGTTTACAATGTTAGAAGTAGACTCACTACCCCTCCTAGTTTACAACCAATCACAATGTGTAAGACCACTACTCTCTCAAATGAAGTATTATCACTGCTTCTTTAGAATATTCTTATTTGATTTCTTAAATCAATATGTTTTACACCTCATTTAGTGTATCATTGAGTTTCACTTTCATCCACTTGATGAATTACCCTTTACCACAGATGTATTGGGAAACTTCAAACATTCACACAACCTTAGGGTGACTTGCACACAACTTTAATTACTTGTGTGAAACCTATAACTTTGTTGTATAAAACCAACTTGTGCGCAACTCACTACTTGCACGCAACTACTTTCTTTTGTACAACTTAGTACTTACACAAAACTCCCTTCTTGAACTCCACTAACTACTTGAACCATTCAGAGCTATGATTTCTTCTAGGTGTTGAGAATTATGAAATGAGGGGGTAGCCACCTATTTATTGGAATTTTTGATTCTGCACACAACTTTTCACAACTTTTCCATGAGCGCGCAAGTATCATTCATGCTAGTCTCTTTCGCGCAAACCCACCTATTGCACAAAACCATATCTTGTGAGAACTTCTTTACTTTTCCATATTTTGATGTAATGATATTGAAATATGTTCTGCACACAAATTTCCAAACCTCCTTACCACTTGCACACAACTTCCTTCATCAAAAACCCCATTCTCCAATTTTTAGACCCAAAAATTTGGCAAACACTAGGAAATGATTCCACCTTGTATATGATCTTTTTGTATCGCCTACAGATCATCCATTCCTTTTTTATGGATCCTTTTAAACATATTTTGTCAAAAATATCTCTAGAACTCCATAATTGACCATGGAAACCTACTTTTTCAACAAACACAATCAACCCAAAAACGATTCATTATAATCTTGAGAGATTTTTTCCCAAAAATCTCTCCATTTGGGTTTGTTGAAAACTCTTCACATTTTGATATATCATTAATTATTCTTCTATATTCTACCAATATTCACTTCATTCAATTCATATAACAATCAATGATTTACTCAACACACACTCTAAGCCCAAATGAGCCATGTTTAGTGTGAGAAACAAGAGTAGCACAAAAAGTTAATCAATGAATCACTTTATTCTAAAACCTTTCAACTGCTTTAATCATGAACTCTATTTGTCACGATATATAACCTTTGATCAATCAACTTTAGGATCATCAGATTTACAACTCCCACTACTTCACTGCTTGGGTTATCATGTTTTGGAATGCTTAAAGATTTCCAAGCCAAGCTATGACTGTTTCCTCATAACACCAAAGAATTATTATCATGTTACTCCCTCTATTAGATTCTCCCCTATCCCACTACACCACTTGTCAGCTTCCCCTATCTTGATTAAGATATCTTCTCCCCTTAAATAGCCACACTTTCTCCCTCTTTGTCAATGAAACCAAAGGTCACTCCTTTGTGGTCTGTAATAGGGTAAATAAAACATATTAGTATATTAGGGAAAACACATCATACCTTGAGGAGAGGGGATCCCACATCTACACTTTTTCAAGTGTAGCGAGTCAATTTAACTCCCATATCCAATCAACGCCTTTTAAATGATTCTTTGGGTAATGATTTTTTCATAATTTTTGCAACCTGTAGTTCTGTAGGCACATAATCCAACTTTACAATGCCTTGATCCACCTTCTTCTTGATAAAATGATACTAGATTTCAATTTGATTTGTCCTATACTTATTAGATAGATTTTTTCTAAGATTTATAGCACTTGAATTATCACAATGGATTCTGATTGGAAACTTCACTTCAACTCCCATGTCATCAAGCTACTGATTCATCCACAATAACCACATGTACACTTGATTGGCCCTAATATATTCAGTCTCTAGGATACTTAATGAAATGTAATCCTGTTTCTTGCTCATAAAAAAAATACACAATCCTCAAAAATAGAATGCACCACCTGACATTGATTTTCTATCATCAACTGATCTGGCCCAATCTATATATGTATATCCCAATAACACTTTTTGAGATTTGTCATTATATAGAAAACTGAAATCCACTATTCCCTTGATATACCAAAGTATTATTTTCACTACAATCAAGTGGATTTTATTGGGATTTATTTGATATATTTCTTCTTGGCATGTAGAAAACACAATATTAGGTCTTGTCGTTGTTAAGTACAATAAAATTCCAATGATTTTCCTATATTCTATGCTATTAACTGCCTTGCCTTCATCATCCCATGATAGTTTCATCCGGGTAGCTACTGGAGTCATTATATCCTTGTAATTATCCATTCCAAATCTTCTCAAAAACTCCTTGTCATATTTATATTGAGAAATAAATTTTCCATTCTTTCCTTGTGTCACCTGTAGATCAAGAAAAAATGTCAATTCACTAATCATTGACATTTCAAACTCACTTTTCATGAATTATATGAACTGATTGCACTAAGCTTAATTTGATCCACCAAATATTATTTCATTAACATATAACAACACCATAATCCTTTAATTACTGTCATTGTTGACATATAAATTATCATCAACTCCACCACACTGAAAACCAAGATTCTTCAAAAACTGATCTAGTCTTTAATACCATGATCTTGGTGCTTTCTTTAACCCATATAACACTTTCTTCAGTCAAAAAAGTATATTATCATCTTCATGAATAAGAAAACCATCTGTATTCTCAATATAAAATTCTTCTTCCAAAACCCAATTCATAAATGCTGACTTAACATCCATCTAGAAAACATTGAATTTCCTTTTCACTACTATATCCAAGAATAATCTAATTGTATCTAGCCTTGAAATAGGTGAAAATGTCTCATCAACAATGATACCCTCTATCTGAGAATACCCTTTTCACACTATTCATGTTTTTTTTTCGAATTAATATGCCATATTCATTCATTTTGTTACAAAAAACCCATTTAGTATTGATGACATTCTTGTATGTTGGCCTCAAAACAATCTCCCAAGTTTGATTCTTCTCAATTTGGTCAATATTATAATTCATAGCTTGAACCCAATTTTTATCTTAAGATGCATCGACAAAACATTTAGGCTCTACCTATGATAAGAATGATGCTTGCTATAGAGTATTCATCCTCCTTGTCTATAGTGGTGCTATCTGATCACCAATGATATTTTTCCTATCAATTTAAGCTCGACTCTTTAGATTTTGTGTAGATATAGATTTTACATGCTTCTACTCATTTTCAGTATCTTCTTCTGAGTCACCATCTTCCACTTCTGCTCCCCCTATGTTTCTTAACTATTCATCACTCTCATTAGGGAACTATTCACTATGCTATTGAAAATTCTGTTCATTTTCCACTACAGTGACATCATTACTTTCAACTAATTTTTCAACCTCTTATTGACGAATTTATATGCTTTGTTTTTTTCCTAAGTAGCTGAGGAATATCCCCCTATCTCCACATGAATCAAATTTTCCATGTTTCTCTTTATTGAGAATAAAACACTTACTTACAAAGATTATAAAGTATTTCAATGTTGGCTTCTTTCCATACCACATATCATATGGAGTATTTTATTCATTTGGACATAACATAGCCCTATTGGATATGTAGACTGGCATCAAGGCTACTTCCTTCTAGAATTTCTTTGGTAGATCTTTTTTTGATAATCATTGTTCTGGACATGTTATTGATAATCTGATTCCTCCTCTTGACCACTCCATTTTCTCAAAGATTACTCACTGAAGAAACTCGATGCCTTATCCTATATTTCTCAAGATAACCTTCTACTTGGATGTTTTTAAATTCCATAACATTGTCACTATGAAACTTTAGAATCTTTTGTCCAATCCTTCTTTTTTGATTCCCTTTGATATTGTTTTATGAAACTAAACATATTAGTCTTATGGAAAATGACAAATACCCATGACATTCTCCAAAAATAATTAATGAAAATAATGTAATACCTCTTCCCATCAATGGATCTTAGTGAGATAGCTTCACATACATCTGCATGCACCAATTCAAGCACTCTGGTCAACTTATGTTCCTTTTCCTGGTATGTCTTTCTGATGATCTTTCCTCATTGACAAGCATCGCATGTATGGGTAAAATCACGTTATAGCTTAGGAAGGTCTCCAGTTTCATCAATTTTACTAGATCTTCCAAGTATGGTTGGCATAGATGACCAAGTCATTTATGACACAATTTTTTTTCTTCGTCTCTGGATAAAAATCACATATCTTCTTCTCCACTTATAAGATAAAGATTCCCCTTTTTCCTTTTTCCTTGTAGAAAAACTACAATATCTCTTACTTTTATGATACACATATTCTTAGTTAATCTTATAGCATTACCTAAGTCACATAGTTGACTGACACTAAGAAAGTTTTGACTGAGACCTTCTACTACTAAGTCATCAGCACGTCTCATTTCCTTTTCCCAAACCTGGCCTTTACTGAGCCAATTATCTTCAGGGCTTCATTATTTCCAAATTTGGAAAGACCCTCTTTGTCATATTTTATTCATGTAAAAATATCCTTATTGCATTTAATATGGGATATTCAACCACTATCAAGGATCCATACACCAAAATGATCTTATGCTTTAAGGGTAATTTCTACAACCACTTCCTTCTCATATCTATTCTTTTTTATATATGTTCTCGACTTCACACTTGGTATGGATTGTAAATATTGATATTACTTAGTGTATAATAGACTATCATATTCTTACAGAGTTGAAAATCGATTTTTCATTTTCAGATCACCTGTTGATTCTTTGATTTGCTGCTTGCGACCACTTTGGTTCTACTTTGGAACATTCCTCTCCATGGTTTATGTACAATATCTAGACATATGAACAAAACCCCTACACCAAAAAAAAATATCCCTTGAATGATATTCTAGATTATTGAGCTCTGATTATCTGCTACTTTTTTTCTTGTGCCTTTTAATATCTCTTGGCTATAAAACACACATTTTATAAGTGTCCCATCTTTTCGTAATAATAACACCTAATGTAGGGTGCATTCCTGAATGTCATTTATACACCACTGGTTATCCCTTGGGTTCTCTGAGTATTCTATTTCTTCTTCATACCCAAATAAATCTTCAATCTTGGAGCTGGTGTTTGTGGTCTGACATCAATTGTCATAGCTTTTAGTTTTTGGTCAAGTCCCAAATCGGCCTTAGCATTTGAACATGGCTATTTCTTCTTTTCTGTTGGACCTCTATACTCCACTTTTACCTTTTCTATCACCTGAATTATTTTATTTCCTAATAACATATTCTAAGTCAAGATTTTCTCTTTATCCTTAACTTTTATTCACATAATGATGAATTCTTTTTCAAATTCTTCAATGAATTTGATTTGTTCTTTCACCGTGTTATTCAAACCATCAATAATCATTTTCTATTCCTAAACATTGAGTTTATACCCACTAACTATTTCTGAGTCCTCTAGTAATGAATACTTGATATTCTTAATTTATTCCATTAACTCAGACTTCTCTTCTTCCTACTGCTTCATGTAGAGTTTGGCGTCATAAACCACTTTGTTGGCTTTCTTCATTTTGGCTCTCCAAACATCTATCTCTTCAAGAGTATATTCCAATTCATCTTGCATATCAACCCTTCCTTAAAACTTTTTGTTCCTTAATTTATCTTTCTTCCTTTTTATAAGATTCACCTAAAATTGCTAGCATGGCATTTTCTCCACGATCTTTACATTTCTTTACCTCTTCCTCCTTAGATTCATCTGAACTGTCATTTTATTATGTAAGAAGGTTCTTCTTTTTGAAGAAATTTATCTTGAACTATTTCTTACCTTTAAAATATTCTAAATACTTCTTCATGGGAATTTCAACTTCATTATCATCATCATATTCTTGGAACTTCTTGGGGCACCTTACTACAAGATGAATGACCTTTCCACATTGAAATCATGCTATTGGACATTTCCCTTTGAACTTTCCTTTTCCTATTTATAGATTTAAAGAAATAAATTACATTACCTCATCTTTCTCTTATTCTTCCTGACAATATTCAATGGTGATATTTTTCATGGTCTTGAATGCCACCTCTTTGGAAATCCCTTTTTACACAGACTCAATGTCCTCATTTCTCATCTCATATGCGACAAGAGTACTATCCAATCTATCCAATGTCATCTCCTTTGGATTTTATCCTACAACACAGAAAATTTTGGATTAAATCAAGTGGGAAGTATTCTCAATATGTGCTTGATGATCTTTACATATTTAATAATTTCTCCAAGGCCACACATGTCTTCCACAAAAACATTCACCCTGTTAAAGAATGCATCAATATATTCATTGGAGTTCATTAACAGATCCTCATATTTGTTCCAAAGAACTTGCAATTTTGATTCTATGACTTTTGAATAACATTAATATATATTCAAAATCTTTTCCCACATTTCATGAGCAGATTTACATTACATCACATTTGTATATATTACATTGGATAAGTCTCACCCTAATGCATTAATTCCCATAGCTTCAACATCTAATTCCCTTTTTCTAACTTCTGACAAAGCACCACTATCCACACTGTCCATAATTCCATGTGTTGCTATTTTATACACATCCATGCCTAAGGATCGAAAATAGTGCTTCATCAAATTCTTCCATAATTGAAAATTGTTTCCATCAAAGATCAGAATCCCTTTATGATTAATAACCTCCATGAGAGAAAAACTGAAATTAACCATTGTCTCAGATACCAATTGTTAGCCCAAATAGGTTAAATACCCTAATGGGGGGGGGGGGGGTGAATTAGGGTATGAAAGATTAAAAGTACTTCTCCTTTTTTATCTTGTTTCATTGTTAAAAAAATGACATCCTCTCTCTTCAACACAACAATGTATGGGAAAAAATTAAATCATGCACAATACACATCTATTTTACTTGGTTCACCCTCACTGGGCTATGTCCAAGGAGCATACAACAACAATTTACAGATGTACCAAATCCACTAAAAGTGCACTACTATTTACAATGTTTTGAAGTGGAATCACTGTCCCTCCTAGTTTACAACCAAGCATAATTTGAAAGCTCACTTATATCTCAACTAAAGTGTGCTCACTGCTTCATCAGAATATTATTCTTTTATTTCTTGAATCAATATTTTTTACACCTCATTTAGTGTATCATTGAGTTACACTTTCATCCACTTGATGAATGCCTATTTACCACGGATATACTGGGCAACTTCAAAATTTTTCATAACCTTAGGGTGACTTTCACACAACTTTAATGCCTTGCATGCAACCTATGCCTTTATCATGGAAAACTAACTTTCACTCAACTTACAACTTGCACGAAACTCACTAGTTGCGCACAACTCCTTTCTTATGCACAACTCACTACTTGCGTGCAACTCCCTTCTTGCACGCTACTCACTAATTGCATGATTCAGAGCTTCTATTTACTCTAAGTTTTGAGAATTATGAAATGAGGGGGTATAATCCTATTTATAGGCATTTCTAATCCCACGTGAAACTTCATGCAACTTTTCCACGAGCGTGAAAGTATCATTCACACAAGTCTCTTTCGCGCAAAACCACCTATCACGCAAAACCATATCTTGCGTGCACTTATTTACTTTTCTATATTTTGATGTAATGATCTTGAAATAATCCTTTAGCTCAACTTTCCAAACCTCTTTAACACTTTCACGCAACTTCCTTGGTCAAAAACACTTTTCTCCATTATCCAATTTTTGGACCCAAAATTTTTCCAAACATTAGGAAACAAAGACACCTTGTATACAATATTTTTGTACTGCCACAAAATCATCCATTCCTTTGTCATATATCCTAGTTAACATATTTTTTCAACAATATATATGGAACTCCACAAATGACCATTGAAACCTTCTTTTTCAACAAACACAATCAACCCAAAAATGCTTCATTATTACCTTGAGAGATTTTTTCCCAACACATTCCTTTTACCAAAAATAAAGGGAAACCCATATTTTCTTCAAAACCCATTAAAAAACACAAATCAATAAATCAATAATTATAATTCATTTATAAACCCTTTCTAAAATCAATACCATTCAAGGTTCACCCAACATAGGTTAGAGATGGAACCACCTACCTTTAATCATAAGAACAAACAATAACCCAAATCGGTAACCACCAATGAAGTGATGAAGGTGAGAAATATCATTGAGGAATCTATAGAATCATGATCCAAAATATCTAGGATCCAACCCATCCACAACATCAAGATTTATCACTCTCAAATTAGAGAATAGAAGGAAAGAGGATTTTGAGACAAATATAAATTTCCACTTACCAAAGATAGATCAAACACATCAATTAGTAATTTGATCCAATAAGAATGGATTCTGGATGATCTAAAACACCTTTTGGGAGCCTCTAAAATCCCAAGGGTCAAAGAAGATTTGAGTAGGAGATATTCAAAATAAAATAGGGGTAAGAGATTTTAAAATAAGATAAACAAAGACCACGACACAATACTTTCCACCATGCCACAAAAATGATCAAAATTGCTAGACCACGACATAGTGGAAGTGACCACACCACAACCAACCACAACCCAAAATCCATGGAATAGTCCTTGCCCAAATCCTATAAACCATGGAGAGGTTATGGTGTAACCCACACACACCATGTTCGAACCACCACCAAAATGACATAGACACCCAAATCCACCTCCATGTCACAGCTCCCCTATATATTGCAACCATAATCAAAATTAAATAGGTATAAAAATTGGTAATGCTAAAGATTCTCACTCCACACCACAACTATCCACTCCTACGACACAATACCTCACCTACACGATGAAACTCCCTACATAACTACCTTCAATTTTCTAGAAACTCAAGAAAAGACCTGAAACGACACTCAAGCTAAAGGGAATAAAAGACAAGGGATAAAATATACCTAAAATATGGTAATGATATGTTACAGTGGAGGGTGGGTGAGACAGAAGCATGGAGTGATGGCATAACAAACACTAAATAACCATAAGGACATGAAATGCTTGGGGACTAAAGGTAAGGAAGTCAAATAAGATCGCTTAGATTATAGAGGGAAATAAATCACGCCAACTAACACAAAAGAACCCTAGTAGATCCATCATATAGAAATTGATTTTTAACACCCCAAGCTTCCATGATATGCTTCTCTTTGAATAATACAGTAGCGTGTGTTGTACGCAACTTCGAGTTCTAACACACCACAACCAATCAAACTAGCCGTTATGAATAGTAATACACACTTTTTGAAAATTTATACATTTTATCTTTCAAAATGGACTTCATTTTTAGATTATTAATATGAAAATTATCTTAGGGTGAATTTTTGGTACATTTATGATAACTTTCATATTTTGATGAATAGTGAAAATTACTAAATTTTAATTAAAAGAAATTTTTTTAATCGAAATAATTAATAGTGATAAATTATGAATTTGAGTAGTTTTAAAGTATATTTGGAATATATTTTTACCATTTAATACAATTTTGGTCATTGGACATAATTTCACATTTAAACCGGACATAAACAAGTGTCAATCTTTTGATAGTTATTATTTCTTAAAACACGCTTTTTTGTTTTGACAGCGGGAATTAATTTTAAATTAATTTATGCCACTTCTGTGTTTTGAATTTAGAAAAATGGATTCCATATTTAGAATCAGGAGGTCCAAATTGTGTAAATAGGTAACTTTTATTTTTAGACATTTTGAATAATTACTTCGGTAAATATTTTATTTACCATGGTTAAAGGGTAAATCCAGTAAATAAGGGTAAAAAAATAATATTATAATAATAATAAATTAATCTAAAACGTGTCCTAACCCTATTGGTTGATAAATGTCCGACCATGGACATCTTTGTGTCGATTTTGTGACCCCATGGATCCACTTGTAAGTGATAATGACACTTTATATTAATGACACTTTAGCAAAACAATTTTTACATAGTGTTATATATGTTATATTTTCAACTAAAAATATCAATTAGAAAGATAAAAATATTTCCTAAATAATTGTATTTTATTTATAATTTTTAGACATTGAATAATTAAATTTATTTATGACACAATAATGATGCAGTATTTTCCTTATTAATGAAAGAATCAAATAATTAGTATTATAAATGTTAAAATAAATATAATTTGAACATTTTGATGACATACACGAATTTTATTGGTTAATATGACATGTTATGATTTCTTAAATAAATTTTTTTTGAATTAATAAAGTTGTTAAGACTTTAACAAAAATCAATTATTAAATAGTGTCAAAATTGATATAAAGGAGTTTTTAAAACAAATATTATATTATTAATTGATATTCTATTCCTAAAAATATAAGGTTTGGAAAAAGGACTTATATAATAATAGGTGTATTATTAATGGACCACTTGGGGGTCTCTTGGAAGTTTATATTAAGTTTATTGACTATATAATATAAAAATACAAAGAGACATGGTAAATGTCAAACTATTTAACTAAGAGTTAAATCAAAAAGATAAAGTTAATATAGTGACCCAAACATGTCTAAAACCTATTGGTTGAGTGGTTTTTGACCTATACTAACCTTAAAATTTAAATAATTCACTTTTGATCCATTAGAAACCGAATATGAATTTATTATAAAATAATATTTCTAGCTTTTCCTAAGGTGCCCCTCACCCCTCTTATAAAAGGGCACCCCCTTCTCTCTAATTAACACTTTCAAAACCTTTTGGATCGGCCAAAACCTGACCAAATATTCTATAAACTTTCCTCATTTCAACCTATAGGCCTTAGTTTTATCATAAATCCAACCTAAGGAGCCCTTTTGATCAAATCAAAAGGAAGAACCCGAAGAAGAGGTAATGTTTTCACCACCCTCTTTCAAGTTCCTTTCTTCTTCAACTTCTTATTTATTTGTTATTTACATAATAAAATTATAACTCCAGTATATTATATATATTTTGATGTTATTATAAATATGGTACAACCATATTCAGTATTATATCCATCCTTTGAATGACATGTCACCATACGTGCGTGCGTACGACTTACCGTCTCCACGTCCTGGTGTAATTGTTATTCAAAACATTATTATTTGGATGGGTATGATAATGATGTTTAATTTATGTAAATAATAAATATAACATTATAATTAATCGGTATATATGATATACCATCCAATTATATATTATTTTAATATCAAAATAATGACATTGTCGCTCGTGCGTACGTACGGATTACCGTCTCCAGGAACGCGATGAGATTAATTCCCCATCGTATCCATTCAAGACTAAATTTAATTTAATGATTAAGAATAATGTTTAAGGACTTAATATAATTCTGTATATGAATAAGATACAACTTATGTATAACAAACACAACTTATGTAACAAAACATATAAAAGAAAATTAGTAAGTGAACACCCGAAACGACGATAATACTAAAATATTATTAACAAAGCAATATTAAAAGATCATATATGATATCATATTTATGTATATGATTCTTTTATAATTAAATAACAAATATTTAACTATTATAAAGGAGGTTAACCTACCCTCGACCAGGGAAAAGTACATGGTAATGGTTTATTTCACAATCTCTTCATTATCTGAGGTTGTTTATACGTAATTATCTACTGAGACCTCTTTATCATCCACATCCATTTTTATTAAAAATGTATTTCAAATAATTCTTAATATTTTAAAGACTATGGGTTAAATTCATTTATACCCTTTTTTGAATTTTTATAAGATGTTTATAAAGGAATCTTTCTGTCGTTTTCCAAACAAGGTCCTTTTTAACATTTTCGACAAAATTAAGGTAAGAATGTCTTTTTTAAACTTATACAATGGGCGCGACTATTTTCTGCCATTATAAAATTTTCAAATCTTCCCTTAAAATCCTATAAGAATATTTTAAAAGTAAATTTTTTCTTTTATAATTAAGTGACTTTTAAATGATTTAAAAAAAGATATTTCTCTCAAATAGTTTTGATTTCATCTATTTCAACATCCTTTGATGGATTTTAAGATTATTTGAAGTTAATTTATTTTGATACAAAACTTCCATATTGTATTTAAGGTTTTGTGATATGTTTTACTGTGGATGTGTTATTTTTATACCATTCATGGTTTATGGAGAAAGTATTGACATTTCATATGCCAGTTTTAATATGAATGTTTATGTTATGTTTAAACCTATTTATATGAGGAATGCATTGGACTTAATAAGTGATGGGTGGAGCCCGATATAGCTCCTCGATGCATCGGTAGGTATCACGAGACAAACTAGTGTCTTGGCATAAGGCCTTGACAAAATCTTATTTGTAGTCTTGACATAAGGCTTTGACTATGTGGTTATGATAGTCTGGAATTATGCATTCCATCTTTATGAAAGTGGTTATTGATATTGAATGTGATTATTCGATTAGTAGAATATCCATGTGAATAAGTAAATGTAATTATTTCATTTTATTTCTGCCATATTATGCTGAAGTTCAAGTTTAAAAGGCTCTTGTTTTAGTTATACATTGCCTTAAATGTTTATTCCTATTTATGAAAGTTTCCAATATATTTTTATCCTTACTGGGAATCTGAGCTCACCCCTTTTTATGTTTTATTTTTCCCAGGATGTGAAAAAGTATTTTATGAATGACCTGCAGGGATAGTATAAGGGGATATGAGTGTGGAGACAAGATGTTGTTGTAGTTTTCACTTTATGATGTAATGTAACCTTTATGAATGTATCTAGTGATTCCAAGGATACTAAACTAATTGGTCTTTAGAGACTTGATCTTTTGTGATCATGAAAATGTTATTTAATAATGCACCGACTTTGGGTAACTGGGGTTGGGGCGTTATAGTTGGTATCAGAGGAAGTTTAGTACAAACCTTGGGAGCTAGATTTAGATAAACTCTTATTAAAGAACATAGACCTAAGATGGACTTTGAAGATTAGTATAGAAGAACTTCCTAGAATTTTGGTATTGTAGATATTTTTTGAGTTTTCTGAGCAATAAATCCCTATCTAGATACGAGCAGGTAGAGGCAGATCTGGCACAGATGTACCTAGGGGTAAAACCTGAAAACACCACTTTGAGCTAGAATCGAACGGGAACTGGTGCACGACAATGGACCTTACTGCACTCTTGCTTACGACACTCCTGGGGGATATGCTTAGGATAATTCTCATTTTCTTTAAAAAAAATTATGAAGGGTTTATGAGTATATACTTACTCAATGAAAACATTTTTATGATTATGGATTATATCCATAAACCGTTCAATTTATGTTAAGTGTTTTACAAGTTTGGATTTATGTATTGTGGTTCATAAACTAATATAGTGTATGTCATTGTGTAGAAATGGAGCCTAGTGGAAGAAATGGAAACCGTATCAATGCATGCACTCCATGTAGGGATTTTACTCCTACTCAAGATAATTATAGTGGAGATGGTGATGTAATTGGCGCTGATTAGCTAATCACCATACTGAGACAACTCACTCAGGTTATGAATAATAACCTTACCCGTATGGAGAACCCTGATCTGAAACGTGGAGGATCAATGTTAGACCACTTCATGAGGAAAAAAATACCAACATTCAATGGGAGTACAAATCCATTATTATCTGAGCAATGGATAAATTCCTTAGAGAAAATATTCCATGCTTTGGGGAGTAGTGAAAGGGAAAAAGTTATCATGGCAGTTTACCGCCTCACTGGAGATGCTGACCAATGGTGGTCATTGATTCAAAACACAAAGGAAGATGATGAAGTATCAAATATGGAATGGAGGGAGTTAAAAGATATTTTCTTAGAAAAATACTTTCCTCGTGACCATCGAGCAGATATGGAAAGGCAATTTCTGAGTCTGAGACAAAGGAGGATGAGAATGTCGCAAAGTATGAGGCTAACTTTACAAGGTTAGCAAGGTATACTGGAGATTATATATGTAACCCAAGAAGTAGTATTGATAATTTCTTTTATGGGTTAAAACCATTTCTTTGTTGAGCATTAGTGTCATAATCCTTCTCGTCATATGAAGATATTGTCTCATGTGCTATCAAGACAGAAAAATAATTCTCTAAGTCTTACGACTTTAAAGAAAAGAAAGAGAAGAAGAGATCTGCTGATCAATCTGGAAATGGAAATAAGGGGAAGAAGGGAAAAGTTGATTATCCATCCTACAGTAAATGTGGGAAGAAACACCCTGGTACTTGCTTGAAAGGAATGGGATTCTGTTACAAGTGTAGTGAAAAAGGCCACCAAGCTCATGATTGCATGGGGAATAAAGAAGCTATCGATGTTCAATGCTACAACTGCAGGGATATGGGGAATTATACAAATTAATGTCCTAAGATTCAGGGGAACTTACCTCAGAAAAGGCCAAGGGATCAAGGCCAAGCTTATGCTATCACTACTGCTGAGGTAGAAGCTCCGAAAGATGTTGTGGCTGGTAATTTAATGGTATCCTCAAGTTTAGAAAATGCATTATTTGATTCTGGATCATCACATTGTTTCATATCTTCCCAGTTTGATAAGAAAATTAGATATTTCCAATTTGATTTAACAAGGGAGTTGTCAGTTAAAACTCCTAAGGGAAGTATCATTGCAATAAAGTTTTGTGAATCAGTCCCCATTAGAGCATATAAATGTTCTTTATCTGCTGATCTCATCGTCATACCTATGATTGAGTTTGATATAATCCTTGTTATATATTGGATTTCAGACTATGATGTGAAGATTTATTGTAAGAAGAAGGAGGTTATGATTTTTGATGATGACGATAAGGAACACCTTATCTTTAGAGAAGAATCATCACCACCTAATTCTTATCTAGATCCACCCCTAGTAGCTCAACTAAATTCAATTATTGGGGAGGAAGAGAATGAAATAACTGTGGGTGAGGAAATTAATGTTCAAATAGAGGATGTAACTATTGTGAAATAATATGTTGATGTTTTTCTAGAGGATTTACCAGTACATCCTCCAGAATGAGAAATTGAGTTTTCCATTGATTTAATTCATGGATCAAGGCCCATATCGAAGAACCCTTATAGAATGGACACTATAATATTAGTGGAACTAAAGAAACAACTAGAGGAATTGAGTAATAAGGGTTTTATTCACCCTAGTGTTTCTCCACGGGGAGCCCCTGTCCTTTTTGTTAAGAAGAAAGATGGATCTATGAGGTTATATATCGACTACAGAGAAATAAATGCGACAAAAATAAAGAACAAGTATCCCCTACCTCGTATTGATGATTTATTTGACCAACTGCATGGAGCTCAATACTTTTCAAAGATTTACCTTTGATCTAGATACCATCAGTTGTGTGTGAAGAAGGAAGACATTCCGAATACAACATTTCAAACCAGGTACGGACATTATGAGTTTACAGTAATGCCTTTTGGATTGACTAATTCACCCTCTGTATTCATGGATCTAATGAATAGAGTTTTCAAGGAACATCTCAATGATTTTTTGGTGGTATTTATTGATTATATCTTGGTATACTACAAAATCTACAAAGATCATGAAAATCACTTTGCGCATTATATTGAAGACTTTGAAAAGACATGAATTATATGGGAAGTTTAGCAAGTGTGAATTCTGGATTTAGGAGATTTATTTTCTTGGCCATATTTTCTCCAAGGATGGAATCTCTGTTGATCCTTCTAAGACTAAGGCAATCCAAGAATGTCCAGCACCAACGAGTATAACTGAGGTATGAAATTTTATTGGTTTAGTAGGTTATTATCGGCGTTTCGTTCATAATTTTCCCCGATTGGCTAACCCATTAATAAAGATCACACATAAAGGGGTTAAATTTGTTTGGACAAAAGAGCGTGAAGAATGTTTTGAAGAACTGAAGAAAATATTAGTCAATGATCCTATATTGACTCTACCATCGGGGAATGATGGGTTTGTTATTTATAGTGATGCTTCAAAGAAAGGACTTGGTTGTGTCCTTAAACAGAATGATAGGGTTATTGCCTATGCATCACGAAAACTGAAAATTCATGAGCAAAACTATCTTACTCATGTTATTGAGTTAGCTGCTGTAATCTTTCCTTTAAAGATATGTAGACATTATCTCTATGGTAAAAAATGTGAGATATATAGAGATCACAAGAGTTTGAAGTATATTTTCTCACAGAAAGAACTCAACATGAGGCAAAGGAGATGGATTGAACTACTCAAGGATTATGATTGCACGATACACTACCACCCGGGGAAGACAAATAAGGTGGCAGATGCTTTGAGCAGAAAGGATCATTGAGTTTTGAACAAAATGAGAGTTGAAAGAGATATAATTTTCATGGATCTAGTAAAGTTGGATATGGGAATAACCATGGATGGTGAAACATCGATACTTTTTCAAATGGTTGCCAAACCATCTTTACTAGAAAGGATTAAGGGTTCTCAGACCGATGATGAAGAATTTCAAAAGAAGATCAAAGCTGTGAATGATGGGAGATTGAGTGAATTTGTGTATGAAGAAGGAATTTTGAAATTTGGGAAGAGTATTTGTGTTCCGGATATACCTGATCTAAAAATGGAGTTATTGGATGATTCTCATAGTTCCAATTTCTCTATACACCCTGGGAGCACCAAAATGTATAGATATTTAAAGGAACATTTTTGGTGGGACAACATAAAGAGGGAGATTGCTAATTTTGTGTCAAAATGTATGGTTTGTCAAGAAGTGAAAAATGGAAGGCAACAACCTGGTGAAGTATTGTAACCTCTTCCCATACCTGAGTGGAAATGAGATAATATCACGATGGACTTTGTCATGGGACTACCAAAGACTCATAGAAGGAATGATTCAATATGGGTCATTGTTGATCGTCTTACCAAGTCATCACATTTTCTTGCTATAAGGTAAGATTTACCACTTGAAAGTCTAACAATACTATATATTAATGAATTTTTGAGACTTCATGGAGTACCCCTATCGATTTTTTCTGATCGTGATCCCCATTTTACTTCAAGATTCTGGTAGAGTCTTTAGAAGGCCTTGGATACTGAACTTCATTTGAGCACTGCTTACCACCCTCAAACAGATGGAAAATCAGAATGGACTATTCAAACCTTAGAAGACATGTTGAGATCATGATCAAATGAATTTTAGGGTATGTGGGATCAATATTTACCTCTGGTAGAATTTTCCTATAACAATAGCTTCCATTCGAGTATTCAGATGGAACCATATGAAGCATTATACAAAAAGAGATGTCGCACACCAACCTGTTTGAATGATGTTGGTGAAAGAAAACTCATAGGACCAGAACTAGTGGAGGAAACAATAGAAAAGGTGAAGGTAATCCAAAACCACATCAAAGAAACTCAAAGTAGGCAGAAGAGCTATGCTGACAACTAAAGGATGGATTTGGAATTTCAGGTAGGAGATCATGTTTTCTTGAAGGTATCTCCATGGAAGGGTGTTATACGTTTCGGTAATAAAGGTAAATTGAGTCCCAGGTATATAGGACCTTTCGAAATTCTAGAACGAATTGGGGCTGTAGCTTACCGTTTGGCAATGTCGCCAAGTCTCTACAAAGTTCATGATGTGTTCCACATATCACTGTTGAGAAAATACATTTCTGACCCAATGAATGTACTCACCTATGAGGAATTAGAATTGAAACTCGATCTGTCTTATTGTGAAGATCCTGTCAAGATTATTGATACGAGAGAACAAGTGCTGAGAAACCAGACAACTCATTTGGTAAAAGTTCTATGGAGAAGCCATAAGATGGAAGAGGCAACGTGGGAACCCGAGGAACTTATAATGAAGAACTACCCGAGTCTTTTCACGCAGTAGTATTCTAGAAATTTTGAGGATGAAATTATTTGAAGGAGGGGAGAATTTAACACCACAAGCTTCCACAATATGCTTCTCTTTGAATAATATAGTAGCATGTGTTGTACGCAACTTCGAATTCTAACACACACCATAACCAATCAAACTAGCCGTTATGAATAGTAATACCCACTTTTTGAAATTTTATACATTTTATCTTTGAAAATGGACTTTATTTCTGGATTTAGAATATCGAAATTATCTTAGGGTGAATTTTTGGTACATTTCTGATAACTTTCATATTTTGATGAATAATGAAAATTACTAAATTTTAATTAAAAACAACTTTTTTAATTGAAATAATTAATAGTGATAAATTATGAATTTGAGTAGTTTTAAAGTATATTTAGAATATATTTTCACCATTTAATACAATTTTAGTCATTGTACGTAATTTCACATTTAAACCGGACATAAACAAGTGTCAATTTTTTGATAGTTATTATTTCTTAAAAACACACTTTTTGTTTTAACAGCGGGAATTAATTTTAAATTAATTTCTTCCACTTATGTGTTTTGAATTTAGAAAAATGGATTCCATATTTAGAATTAGGAGGTCCAAATTTTGTAAATGGGTAACTTTTATTTTTATACATTTTGAATAATTACTTCGGTAAATATTTTATTTATCATGGTTAAAGGGTAAATCCGGTAAATAAGGGTAAAAAATAATATAGTAATAATAATAAACTACCCTAAAATGTGTTCTAACCCTATTGGTTGATACATTTCTGATCATGGGAATCTTTGGGTATATTTTGGGACCCCATGGATCCACTTGTAAGTGATAATGACACTTTATATTAATTAAGTTAAAGTAAATACAAAAATGACATAAGCATATATCTTTTAGCAAAAAATTTTTTACATAGGGTTATATATGTTATATTTTAGAATATGAATATTCATTATAAAGATAAAAATATTTTCTACATAATGGTATTTTATTTATAATTTTTAGACATTGAATAATTAAATTTATTTATGACACAATAATGATGCAGTATTTTCCTTATTAATGAAAGAATCAAATAATTAGTATTATAAATGTTAAAATAAATATAATTTGAAAGTTTTGATGACATCCAAGAATTTTATTGGTTAATATGACATGTTAAGATTTCTTAAATGAATTTTTTTCAAATTAATAATATAAGGACCTGACCTTATAAAATTACATAATATTGAATTAAACGAATAATTCACATTGAGGATCTTTTCTGGTTTAGAGTTTTAGAGAATTAGGCCATAACTATTAAATAACAACTTGAATATTACAATTAGACACTACTACTCAGTATCCATTTTTTTAATAAAATAAAAAATCTTAAAAAGAAACATTTCTAGTTCCATATTTTAGACAACATGACTTTTCCCTGATCCCATCCTTGACCTTATTCATCTTTAAGTCATGCGGAAAACATTTCAAATACTTGGGATGAGCATAAAAAGATCAATAAGGGTTATAAAATAAAAAAGGAAAACATTATCCCATCAATAAATACAAATCAATGAAGCCATACTTTTCAATCATAACATACCTTAAGAAATCATAAGATTTATGAATAACACACACAAATCATAAATCATAAAGGTTACTTATGGCATCCATATCAAACTTACATTTTAGCTATCGCAGCTACATAGGGATTTACACTTCGAATACCCATCACGGTATATTCCCTAAATCTCTTAGGAGAAACATCGCGTTCACCTCTGTCACGTTACCCAATGCATTGGAGAGCTATCTCAGGCTCACCCACCCTAGGTTTATCACAGAACCACCCATATACATAAACAATTCCCAATAACCATAACATAATCATAAAATATAACACATGTATAAATCAAAGATAACATTTACACATTCCAATATATCAAATCAAGACAATGTTTTATCAAATCATTTTCAAAACCATTTAAAAAGAGATTTTTTTGAATCAAAGTGTCCCATACCACTTTGAATATTTTAAATGAATTATCATTCAAAAACATTAATGTCCATATAAATAAATCCTAAAACCCATTTTAAAAACATGGACATTAATGAGAAATATTTATAAGAATAAATCTTTAAAACATTTAAAACGATATTTTAGTTAACGAGTTTTTAACAAAAAGAGATACGCTTGAATACAAATAATTGAAGAATAACTTTTAGTCAGAACATTATAATATCATGAGAATAAAGGGATTCATGATATAATATTTCAAAGGACAGTATATACACTATATAAGAGTGAATTGGTGCATAACAACAATGAAGTCTCATTGGAAATGTAAATTGGAATGAAATCTCTTATAAAGATGGTATTTTTAAATTAAGGATAAATGAATCACATAATTATGTGTGAGAAATATAAATAAACCCAATATAAGTGTATATTAAGTGTAAAATAATCATAGTTCATTCACACATATTCAAAGGATGACATGTTCAAGAAGTACAAGTTGAACCCAAAGAATTGAAATTGGGTTAAGAGGTTCCCTTGTAAAAATTCGACAACCTAACAACATCACTTTAAAATTCAGAAAATGAGTTGATGAGATAAAAAAGGGAATATCATCACTTGGATATAAATTTTACATCAATAAGGATATATAAGAACATATCCCAACATAATAAGATGTAAATTAAAAGTCATAACAAAAAGAAGTCTTTTATAAAGAGGAGGGTGAATAGTTCCCTTACCGATTTGGTAACTTACAAAACATACGCCGCATGAAAGAAGGATCATAAAATGAAGATATAAATACTAATAAATGAAATTATATTATATAAAGATTAAAATCATGGGTAGTACATAAACCACACAAAATGAAATAGTGACAAATATAGCATGAATCTCACGGGAATAAAAAGTGAAACGAAACCCTTTACCACGTTGTAATCAAGTGAGTCGTATGAACAAAAGTTAATATCCACAAAATGAATCAAATAATACCATGAATATAATGAGAATCATGATAATATATATCAAATTTAAGTACACAATACACCACATTCAATTAATAAGTGGCGAATAATGGAAATCTCACGGAATTAAAAGTGAGATAAGAAAATCCCTTACCTTGTGTCCGACTTGACTCGATTGTTATTTAATCTCCTGAATAATAAAATAAAGTTAATTTATAATTGCTTAAGAAACTTTTTCAAGTTTATTGTTATTTTTTATATCACTTATTACCATTTTATAAATATTATGTTATCATTTAAGTTAATAACGTCAATTTTTTTGATATTTGGTACTCGAGTAAAAAATGAACACCTTATATTTACAAGTTGTCCATGTGGTAAATAGTTCATTATATACATAATGAAATTCATTATTTAGATATAATATATATCATATATATCCAGTATATACATGTATTTATAATAGTACATAACATTTAGAGGTAAGAAATGAAATGCACCGTTCATGGAGACGGTAAGCCGTACGTACGCATGAACGCTACTTCCATTTCTATTTCTTATTTTAATGGAATTAAAAACATAATGATACATAGTTATATTATAATTCCAGTATAATATCATATAAAATATTTTTAATTCCATCCTTTATACGTCCCACATAAGGCATTTAACGAGTCATATCACTTTGAGGGGGCGGTAGTCCGCACTTCCTCTAATGAGATTATCGTATTTACCCACTATGGAAACCATAAAGTATTTAGATAAATGGAAAAATAAAAAAGAATAAAGAAAAAATAAACATAATATATATCATATATAAATATAGTTCCACCATAATGGCCACCATGAGAGGCGGTTGGAGATATTTGAACAATCATCGTTTCGTGAGGCATTAGTTTTCCATCCACAGAAACATTATGTTCTTCACCCATTAGATGGAGGTGTGTGTAAGTGTAGCTCGAATAATTCTCATAACAACATAATAGTATATTGAGGATACTTGTGTTGTTACAAAATAAAGGAAATAAAAAGATTTTAGGGGTTGGATAAGTAAAATAAAAGAAAATAATTTAAGAGAAACTTTTACCTTTAATTTGGGTAACTCCCTTTGGATTGAACCAAAGGACTTCTTGAAGTGCCTTTTGCGTAAGGCAAGGATTATAGGTGGAGGATAGTGATGTAGGGATCTTAATTGGGCATAGTTTGGACGAGACAAATGGCTTGTGATGTGTGAGGAATTGGTTAGAAGTGGTCTCCTTTTATAAGGGAGAGGAGGGGCTCTTTAGGAAAGTGTGAAAATATTAATTTATTATAAACTTATATTTGGTTTCATAAGGTCCAAAAAATAATTAGAGTATACTATAAGATGACTCATGGTCAAAATAAAATCATCCAAAAATAATTGGACAAGTTTTGGATGCTATTTTAATATTTATAATCTTATTTATTTAAATGATTTATTAATGAGGTAAACACTGCATCATTATTGTGTCATGAATAATTTAATTTATTCGATGTCTAAAAATTATAAAAAAATAATATCATGTAGGAAATTTTTTATCCTTCCAATGAATATTTATAGACAAAAAGATTTTTTACATAACACCATATAAAAATTAATTTACTAAAAGATTTTTGTTTATGTCATTTTTGCCTTTACATTAAATTAATTAATCTAAAGTGTCATTATCACTCTTAAGTGGCTTCATGGGGTCCCAAAATAGACCCAAAGATTTACATGGTCGGCCATGACTCAAACAATAAGGTTAGGACAAGTGTTAAGGTAAATTTGAATTATTATAATATTCTTTTTACCTTGAATTACACTATTTATCATTAACCACGATAAATAAAAGTCAAAAGTTACTATTCACCAAAAATTATTTTCATCTTAATGAACCAAATTTTACTTCTTGATAACAAACATGTATGTCGGATTTTTGAAATTCAATTCATAGAAGTGGTAAAATTTCATTTAAAGGAAAAAGTCTGTTTTTTTAACTACCACTAAGTGGTTTCACTATTCATCAAAAATTGAAGTTTTTCAAAAAAATTCCAAAAATTCAGCCTATGCTATATTTTATATTCCAAATTCAAAAATGATGTCTATTTTACCAAATTAAAAACATAAAAGTTTCATTAATTAATTTTAAAATTAATTCCCATTGTTGAAACAAATAGTGTGTTTTTAAGAAACAATAACTATCAAAAGATTGACACTTGTTTATGTCCAATTTCAAAGTGAAATTAATTCCAATGACCAAAATTGGATTAAATGGTAAAAATATATTCTAATTGAACTTTAAAACCAATTTAAAATATAATCTAACCATATAAATAAATTAGATTAAAACATATTTTTGAATTAAAATACAATATTTACACTATTCATAAAAAATGAACTTTTTCGGAAAAATTCCAAAAATTTACACAAAGTAAATTTTGATGTCCCCATTATAAATAATGATTTTATTTGGTCATATATAATGTATTAAAGTGACCAAAACTATATTTAAAGATGGTTCTCCATTATAAGGCAGTAAATCGACCTTATAATGTAAATTATGCTTAAAATTAGATTCATTCACATTTTAATCCTATAACATTTATTGGATAAATGTAATTACATTTAACAAACATGTATAATCATATTGTATTTAGTTTTGTTCATTCCCACCAATACAACAACTAGGAGTTAACGACCATTTAAAATAATAATATTATATTATTAGTGTGCAACGTAAGATTTCAAAGAAACATGTTGTTCTGTATCGGGTACACTATCGAACATAACATACCCTTTAATGTAAAATTAATATTTAATTCACAAATATTAATAAATATGAAAAGCATCTTATTACTTATTTATCTGGGATGTTACATCCTTCCCCCCTTTTGGGAATTGCGTCCTTGCAATTTTAAAACTGGGCTTGAAAACTTCATTAAAAGCCCCACATCAGAAAAAGAGTCAATACAACTATCACTTTAAAAAAAATGAAGAGAAGTAAAAAGGTTACCCGAGACAACAGATACTAGTATTCCATGAAAACATGGATATGGAGGAGAAAACAAACCATCAAGTTCTGATGGAGAGTGATAGAAAACATGTTTAGGAGAAAGTTAACCACCAGAAAATCACAAACTTGTGATGGGTTAAACAGTCTTTGATTTCCTAGTAGGAAAAGTTAACAGACAAGGTTTTTTTTTAAGTTACTTTTCATTTAGGAATTTATTTATGAGCTTAACTAAAAACATAAGGAAATATACTTACTTTTCATGTAGACATTCATATTTTACTAGATTTCTAACACAAACACATATTTTCACCAAACGACGAGTATTCAGGATGATTTTTTTTTCAGATTAAGAATGCTATAATCAACTTCGAGAGAATCACATAATCCAAAAAAGATGAACTATATATTTTACATGTCTTTATACCTTAACCAAAACCAAAATGGTTAGCACCAGATCAGGTAATACCCAAAAAGGATAATCTTTTAAAAAAAGAAAAACTACTCTTAATCTCCAAAATTTTTCAAACAAAACACAAATTTCAATAAAGACCATTCAATAAACCGCGGTCCATAAAATTCTTCAAAGTAATCCAAAGTAATGTTGAAACCAAAATATCAAAAGGATCTAATAACATAGTCTTCCAAGATAAATTTTAACATTTATCTCCAAATAACATCAGTTACTCTTAAAGTCTCATATTGAAAAGTAATTAACCTGATCACATATCCTCCATGATAGGTTAATCATTTCCATAGACAAACCAAAATCTAATTATTCTTGATTCATAATTTTTTTTTACTAAAATAATAAATCATACTAACTATGGACTTCAAGTAGGCTAGTTGTAGGCGATGTACCCTTGTCGCCCTTCGGTTGTGGGTTCGATTCCTGTAGCCTTTCCGAATGTGATGGGTTGTCACCCATCCTACGAGTTGTCCTTTTTATAAAACTCAAAAATAAACCTAACATGTTTTAACCTAAAAGGTGTCCTTATACCTCACATTTTCATCCAAATTCATTATGATCTCAACATCTTAATTCTTGAAGTCTTATTTCACCACCATATGATAAAATTAAACAATCCCCAAAATGAATAACATCATACCTTGATCATGGTGTCCATTTGGTTTCATCATCATCCTGTTCACGTAGTTAGAAGGTCCATGCATTGAAACAATTATTTAGAGATCCTTTAAAATCATTTGCTTCCTCTATCCAAATATACCTTGTACAACATGGGTCATATGGGTGTTCACATAAAAACAGTTTTGGAAAATAATCATGTATGACATATAATTTCAAAACATCTGATAAAACATGATTTCTATAAAACAGTCGAACCGAATTTGAGTTGAAACTTTCAATTAAAGGTCCTTTTAAAATACCATAAGTATGTGCTAAGAGACTATATTTTAAAATAAAATATAAATAGGTTGCGCAAGGGTCTCCTTCTTTAGCACCTTTTTTAAAATCATAATATGCTTCAAAATATTGTGATAAGGTAAAATATTTGAAAATGCCTTGATAATATTTACCTTTCTTGAAAATATGAGAATATTGTGAAAATAAGATTTTTCTAAATAAAACCCATGATCTAAGATGATAATGAGGTATAGTGGAGGTGTTTGATATCTCAAACAACTACTTTCAAGTGAGTTGTTTTCTAGAAAAAATTCCACAATCATCCGAACATGACTTTGCAATAATTATTGCAAGCATGTCATCAGGAAGAGATAGGAATGTCGTTTGAGATCCTCCTCCTTCCATTTGTAACTGACTTTCCTTTATCTGGAAAAGTTATAAAACAATGATTTAACTGAAATATTATATATGGACTAACCATATGTCTAACGAAAATTCCTAATCCCTAAAGTTGTCTAAATCGACCTCTGATACCAACTATAAGGACCCGACCTTATAACATTACATAATATTGAATTAAATGAATAATTCACATTGAGGATCTTTTCTGGTTTAGAGTTTTAGAGAATTAGGGCATAACTATTACATAACAACTTGAATATTACAAGTAGAGACTACTACTCAGTATCCATTTTTTTCATAAAATAAAAACTCTTAAAAAGAAACATGTCTAGTTCCATATTTTAGACAACATGAATTTTCAATGATCCCATCCTTGACCTTATTCATCTTTAAGTCCTGTGGAAAACATTTCAAATACTTGGGATGAGCATAAAAATCTTATTAAGGGTTATAAAATAACAAATGAAAACATTATCCCATCAATAAATACAAATCAATGAAACCATACTTCTCAATCATAACATACCTTACGAAATCATAAGATTTATGAATAACACACACAAATCATAAATAATAAAGGTTACTTATGGAATAAATATCAAACTTACATTGTAGCTATCATAGATACATAGGTAGTTACACTTGGAATACCCATCACGGTATATTCCCTAAATCTCTTAGGATAAACATCACGTTCACCTCTTTCACGTTACCCAATGCATTGGAGAGCTATCTCGGGCTCACCCGCACTAGGTTTATCACGAAACTACCTGTATACATAAACAATGCCCAATAACCATAACAAAATCATAAAATATAACAAATTTATAAAGGAAATATAACATTTCCACATTCCAATATATCAAACCAAGACAATGTTTTATCAAATCATTTTCAAAACCATTTAAAAAGATATTTTTTTGAATCAAAGTGTCCCATACCCCTTTGAAGCTTTTAAATGAATTATCATTCAAAAAAATTAATGTCCATATAAATAAATCCTAAAAACCATTTTGAAAACATGGATATTAATGAGAAATATTTAGAAGAATAAATCTTTAAAACATTTAAAACGATATTTTAGTTAGAGTTTTTAACAAAAAGAGAGACAATTGAATACAAATAATGGAATAATAACTTTTAATCAGAAAATTATAATATCATAAGAATAAAGGTATTCATGATATAATATTTCAAAGTACAGTATATACACCATATAAGAGTGAATTGGTGCATAACAACAATGAAGTCTCAGTGGAAATGTAAATTGGGATGAAATCTCTTATAAAGATGGTATCCTTAAATTAAGGATAAATCAATCACATAATTATGTGTGAGAAATATAAATAAACCCAATATAAGTGTATATTAAGTGTAAAAATATCATAGGTCATTCACACATATTTATAGGATGACATGTTCAAGAAGTACAAGTTGAACCCAAAGAATTGAAATTGGGTTAAGAGGTTCCCTTGTAAAAATTTGACAGCCTAACGACATCACTTTAAAATTCAGAAAATGAGTTGATGAGATAAAAAAGGGAATCTAATCACTTGTATATAAAGTTTAAATCAATAAGGATATATAATAACATATCCCAACATAATAAGATGTAAATTAAAAGACATAACAAAAAGAAGTCTTTTATAAAGAGGAGGGTGAATAGTTCCCTTACCGATTTGGTAACTTACAAAACATAGGCCACATGAAATAAGGATCATACAATGAAGATGTAAATACTCAAAAATTAAAGTATATTACATAAAGAATACAATTATGGGCAGTACATACACCACACAAAAGGAAATAGTGGAAAATATAGCATGAATCTCACAGGAAGAAAAAGTGAGACAAAACCCTTTACCACGTTGTAATCTAGTGAGTCGTATGACCAAAAGTTAATAACCACCAAATGAATCACAATATACCATGAATATAATTAGAATCATGATAATATATATCAAATATCAGTACAAAATACACCACATGCAATGAATAAGTGGCGAATAATGGAAATCTCACAGAATTAAAAGTGAGATAAGAAAATCCCTTACCTTGTGTCCGAATTGACTCGATCGTTCCTTAATCTCCTGAATAATAAACTAAAGTTAATTTATAATTTATAAAGAACCTTTTTCAAGTTTATTATTCCTTTTATATCACTTATTACCATGTTATAAATATTATGTTATCATTTAAGTTAATAACGTCCATTTTGTTGATATTTGGTACTCAAGTAAAAAATAAAGACCTTATATTTACAAGTTGTCCATGTGGTAAATAGTTCATTATATCCAGAATTACATTCATTATTTAGATATCATATATATTATATATATCCAATATATACATGTATTTATAATAGTACATAACATTTAGAGGTAAGAAATGAAATGCACCGTTCATGGAGAAGATAAGCCGTACATACACATGAACGCTACTTCCATTTCTATTTATTATTTTAATGGAATTAAAAACATAATGATACATAGTTATATTATAATTCCATTATAATATAATACAAAATATTATTAATTCCATCCTTTATACGTCCCACATAAGGCATTTAACGAGTCATATCACTTTGAGGGGGCGATAGTCCGCACTTCCTCTAATGAGATTATCATATTTACCCACTATGGAAACCATGAAGTATTTATATAAATGGAAAAATACAGAAGCAAAAATAAAACATAAACATAATATATATCATATATAAATACAGTTCCATCATAATGGCCACCATGAGAGGCTGTTGGAGATATTTGTACAATCACCGTTTCGTGAGGCATTAGTTTTCCATCCACAGAAACATTATGTTCTTCACCCATTAGATGGAGGTTTGTGTAAGTGTAGCTCGAATACTTCTCATAACAACATCCTAGTATATTTAGGATACTTATTTTGTTACAAAATAAAGGAAATAAAAAGATTTTAGGGGTTGGAGAAGTAAAATAAAAGAAAACAATTTAAGAGAAACGATTACCTTTAATTTGGGTAACTCCCTTTGGTTTGAACCAAAGGACTTCTTGAAGTGCCTTATGCCTAAGGTAAGACTTCTAGGTGGAGGATATGGATGTAAGGAGCTTAATTGGGTAGAGTTTTGATTAGACAAATGGCTTGATAGGTGTAAGGAATTGGTTATAAGTGGTCTCCTTTTATAAGGGAGAGGAGGGGCTCTTTAGGAAAGTGTGAAAATATTATTTTATTATAAACTTATATTAGATTTCAAAAGGTCCAAAAATCATTAGAGTCGAAGATAATATGACCCATGGTTGAAATAAAATCATCCAATAATAATTGGACAAGTTTTGGATGCTATTTTAATATTTATAATCTTATTTATTTAAATGATTTATTAATGAGGTAAACACTGCATCATTATTGTGTCATGAATAATTTAATTTATTCGATGTCCAAAAATTATAAAAAAACACTATCATGTAGTAAATATTTTTATATTTCTAATGAATATTTATATACAAAACTATTTTTTATATAAAACCATATAAAAATTAATTTACTAAAAGATTTTTGTTTATGTTATTTTTGCCTTTACATTAAATTAATTAATCTAAAGTGTCATTATCACTCTTAAGTGGCTTCATGGGGTCCCAAAATCGACCCAAAGATGTCCATGGTCGGCCATGAATCAACCAATAAGGTTAGGACAAGTGTTAAGGTAATTTTGAATTATTTTAATATTCTTTTTACCTTGAATTACTCTATTTATCTTTAACCGCGGTAAATAAGTCAAAAGTTACTATTCACCAAAAATTATTTTCATCTTAATAAACCACATTTTACTTATTGATAACAACCATGTATGTAAGATTTTTTTAAATTCAATTTATATAAGTGTTAAAATTTCATTTAAATGAAAAAGTCAGTTTTTTTAACTACCACTAAGTGGTTTCACTATTCATCAAAAATTGAAGTTTTTCAGAAAAATTCCAAAAATTCAGCCTAAGATATATTTGATATTAAAAATTCAAAAATGATGTCTATTTTACCAAATTCAAAACATAAAAGTGTCATTAATTAATTTTAAAATTAATTCCCATTGTTAAAACAAATAGCGTGTTTTTAAGAAACAATAACTATCAAAAGATTGACAGTTGTTTCTATCCAATCTCAAAGTGAAATTAATTCCAATGAACAACATTGGATTAAATGGTAAAAATATATTCTAATTACACTTTAAAACCAATTGAAAATATAATCTAACCATATAAATAAATTAGATTAAAACATAGTTTTGAATTAAAATACAATATTTACACTATTCATAAAAAATGAACTTTTTCGGAAAAATTCCAAAAAATTACACAAAGTAAATTTTGATGTCCCAATTATAAAGAGAGATTTAATTTGGTCATATAGAATGTATTAAAGTGACCAAAACTATATTTAAATAGGTTTCTCCATTAAAAGGTGGTAAATCAACATTTTAATGTAAATTATGCTTAAAATTAGATTCATTCACATTTTAAGCCTCTAAAATTTATTAGATAAATGTAATTACATTTAAAAAAACATGTATAATCATATTGTATTTATTGTTTTTCATTATCTCCAATACAAATACTAAGAGTTAACGACTATTTAAAATAATAATATTATATTATTAGTGTTCAACGTAAGATTTCAAAGAAACATGTTGTTCTGTATCGGGTACGCTATCGAACATAGCTTCCCCTTTAATGTAAAATTAATATTTAATTCACAAATATTAATAAATATGAAAAGTTTATTATTAATTATTTATCTGGGATGTTACAAATAAAGTTGTTAAGACTTTAACAAAAATCAATTATTAAATAGTGTCAAAATTGATATAAAGGAGTTTTTAAAAAAAATATTATATTATTAATTGATATTCTATTCCTAAAAATATAAGTTTCGGCCAAAGGACTTATATAATGATAGGTGTATTATTAATGGATGACTTGGTGGTTTCTTGGAAGTTTATAGTAAGTTTATTGACTATATAATATAAAAATACAAAGAGACATGGTAAAAGTAAAACTATTTAAGTAAGAGTTAAATCAAAAAGATAAAGTTAATATAGTGACCCAAACCTGTCTAAAACCTATTGGTTGAGTGGTTTTCAACCTATAATCACCTTAAACTTTAAATAATTCACTTTGGATCCATTAGAAACTGAATATGAATTTATTATAAAATAATATTTCTAGCTTTTCCTAAGGTGCCCCTCACCCCTCTTATAAAAGAGCACTCCCCCTTCCCTATAATTCAAACATTCAAAGCCTTTTGGCTCTGCCAAACCCTACCCAAATATTCTATCAACTTCCCTCATTTCAACCTAGAGGCCTTAGTTTTATCATAAAGCCAACCTAAGGAGCCCTTTTGATCAAATCAAAAGGAAGAACCCGAAGAAGAGGTAATGTTTTCACCACCCTCTTTCAAGTTCCTTTTTTCTTCAACTTATTATTTTTTTGTTATTTACATTATAAAATAATGACTCCAGTATATTATATATACTATGATGTTATTATAAATATGGTACAACCATATTCAGTATTCTATCCATCCTTTGAATGACATGTCACCATACGTGCGTACGTACGGCTTACCGTCTCCACGTCCTAGTGTAATTGTTATTCAAAACATTATTATTTGGATGGGTATGATAATGATGTGTAATTGATGTAAATAATAAATATAACATGATAATGATTATGTATATATGATATACCATCCAATTATATATTATTTTAATATTAAAAGAATGATATTGTCGCTCGTGTGTACGTACAGATTACCGTCTCCACGAACACGATGAGATTCATTCCCCATCATATCCATTCAAGAATAAATTTCATTTGATGATTAATAATAATGTTTAAGGACTTTATATAATTCTATATATGAATAAGATAAAACCCATGGATAACAAACACGTCTTATGTAACAAAACATAAAAAAGAAAACGAGTAAGTGAACACCCGAAACGACGATAATAATAAAATATTATTAACAAATAAATATTTAAAGATCATATATGATATCATATTTATGTATATGATTATTCTATAATTTAATAAAAAATATTTAACTATTATACAGAAGGTTAACCTACCCTCGACCAAGGAAAAGTACAAGGTAAGGTTTTATGTCACAATCTCTTCATTATCCAAGGTTGTTTATACGTAATTATCCACCGGGACCTCTTTATCATCCACATCCATGTTTCTTAAAAATGTATTTCAAATAATTCTTACTATTTTAAAGACTATGGGTTAAAGTCATTTATACCCTTTTTTGACTTTTTATAATATGTTTATAAGTAATCTTTCCGTCGTTTTCCAAACAAGGTCCTTTTTAACCTTTTCAACAAAATTAAGGTAAGAATGTATTTTTTTAACTTATACAACAGGCACAACTATTTTCTGCCATTATAAAATCATCGAAGATTCCCTTAAAATCATATAAGAATATTTTCAAAGTAATTGTTTTCTTTTATAATTAAGTGACTTTTAAATGATTTCAAAAAAAAATATTTCTCTCAAATAGTTTTGATTTCATCTATGTCAACATCCTTTGATGAATTTTAAGCTTATTTGAAGTTGATTTTTTGTGATACAAAACTTCCATATTGTATTAAAGGTTTTGTGATATGTTTGATTGTGGATGTGTTATTTTTATACCATTCATGGTTTATGGAGAAAGTATCGACATTTTGTATTCTAGTTTTAATACAAATGTTTATGTTATGTTTAAACCTATTCATATGAGGAATGAATTGGACTTAATAAGTGACGGGTGGAGCCCGCTATAGCTCCTCGATGCATTGGTAGGTCTCATGAGACAAACTAGTGTCTTGGAATAAGTCCTTCACAAAATCTTATTTGTAGTCTTGGCACAAGGCCTTGACTATGTGGTTATGATAGTCTAGAATTATGCATTCCATCATTATGAAAGTGGTTATTGATATTGCATGTGATTATTAGATTAGTAGAATATCCATGTGAATAAGTAAATGGAATTATTTCATTTTATTTCTTCCATATTATGCTGATGTTCAAGTTTAAAAGGCCTTTGTTTTAGTTATACACTGCCTTAAATGTTTATGCCTATTTATAAAAGTTTCCGCTATATTGTTATCCTTACTGGGCATCTGAGCTCACCCCTTTTTTTTATTTTTCCCAGGATGTGAAGAAGTATTTTATGAATGACCTACAGGGATAGTATAAGGGGATATGAGTGTGGAGACAAGATGTTGTTGTAGTTTTCACTTTATGATGTAATGTAACCTTTATGAATGTATCTAGTGATTCCAAGGCTACTAAACTAATCGGTCTTTCGAGACTTGATATTTTGTGATCATACAAATTTTATGTAATAATGCACCGACTCTGGGTAACTGGGGTCAGGGCATTACATGATCAATAACTAGGATTAGACATAGTGGGAAAACTAGGATCAAGTCATGCACAATCAAATTCCAAAGCCTAAAGTGAAGGCCTGAATGAAGGCCCTTAATGAAGTGGCACACAAAATTCCAACGAGCCAGTAAACAAAGGCTCAAGGTGAAAAATCCCACATAGAGAACCAAAAACACACCCCAAAAAATATACACATAATAATAAAACAAAAACAAATTTCATGAAATAAAACTAAAACCACCATTTTAATTTGAAAAACACAAAATCCTGATTTAAAAAATTCTCCACTTTTTCAAAATAAAATGAAAAATAATAGATGATGATCTTGTAAGGACTAAACTATCATAACATTTAGTTCAAAAGTATTTTCATAAATAGAAAAACCTTAAACTAAAAATATCTTTCCAACAAAAATATCTCTTAGTGTGTGCCTTGGTGGCACACATTCTACCGGTACCACCCATCTAATGCTACCATACTATTTAAACACTCTTAAAAAATAAATGAACTAAAAAATAACATTAACATAGAGCTTATCCACATACTACATAGGTCTCCACTAAAACTGAAGGTAGTACTGAGTATCTAAACATCTACAAACAAAAAAACAAACCTTCCTTAGTGGTTAAAATCACTCAATAAAAAAACTCAACAAATATAAAATAATGTAATAGTAAAAGGTAGTAAAACACATAATAACCAAAACCTGTAAGATGACTAGATAATGATCTCCACCTAATCTTAAACGATGTTTTCCATCCCAAACTCACCCTTTCTTCTAACTGGGTTTCCCCACAAAATGCATACAGGGACAGTCCTAGGATTTCATACGAGATATAACCTAGAGTCTATACCTAAAACTTATAAATGGATATTAAGGAAACTAAATAACATGTACAGTGGAAAACTTGAGGCATACCACATTTGACTGGTCCACACTATTAAAAGTTTTAAGGTTGGGATAATAAATTTTAATATGGCTTATTTTTCCACACTCAAAACACCATAAGTTCTTAAAATAGTTCTTATCTTTCTGTTCTTTATTATTATTTTTAAATTGACCCCTAACATACATTAATTGAGAATCATTCTTTACACCACTAAGAACCTACTTCAAATCATGTGTTTGAAGATCATGAGACAACACTGTAGCCTTAATCTATTCCAATGTTATAGACTCTCTATCATACATCATGGAGTCCTTTAAAGTGTTAAAGTAATCATAAATAGAATTAAAAATAATTATGGATTGATACTCATCATTAATATTCACATCTATATTAACTAAGTAAAAAATAACCTTACTAAAATCATTAATAAGAGTATGAAGAGAGGAACCACGAGTCATATTGAAAGCATAAAGTTGAATCTTCTTATATATACAACCAAGTAAAGACTTAGACATATAAATATGTTCAAGTTTAAGAAAAAAGTATTTAATATAGGTTTTATAAATTTTTTTTCAAAAAAACTTTTCCCTTAAGGTCAACTGGATCATGTAATGATCCTTTTTGAGAATGTTAGGGTCAACATCAACATAAGTGGTAGAAGACTATACTTCAGTCGATATAGTGTCAATGAGTTTCTTGGGACCATGAAAGTATTATTCAAGTACATTATAGACAAGGATCACACACATCTTAACTCTCCACATACTAAAATCATTCTCACCATGAAACTTATCAACTTCAAACTTAATAGACATCATCTCTAAGTATGATTATAGGATCTAATACTAATTATTGGGGAAATATGGGTTAAATATAAAGAAAAAAACACCCAAAAGAGGTTATGGAAAGGTTAAACTTAGGGAATTTTAAATAAAAGTAGTAAGAAAACAAAAAAATAGAAAGATTTCAGTGTAATAACAAATAAAATGCAAAAAAAAAATATTATGGGAAAGAAAAAAAACAAGTATTTACATGTTCGAACCAGTTGAGTTCTACTCTACGATAAGAACACCACCAAAACATTTATTATTATGAAAAAAGAGATCAAAAAACGTACAACAAAGGATAAATAATAGAGATAAACACATATAGACCATATAAACTATTCTTACATGAGGCCCTTATCACTCTAGGGACTCACGGTGAATCTGAGACCAAGGATAATAAAATACACCCTTCAGTAGGATAGACTCACACAAAAAAACCCTAAAACAGACTGATAAAAGGAATAAGATACTATACAAGACCGATGAAACAAAACAAATACATCCTTACAGGCTTAGGCCTACACCAAAAAATCAAGAAGTGGTCATCGAATAGAATCAACAATGCTGCTGAGGTTAGTTCTTCTTGAAGATGTTGTGGTTGAATAGATCTCATGATATGCGATCTCTCCACCAGAGCAGGAAATCGGAATAAGGGATGTGGAAACCACTGAGGGAAGCTTGAATGTCCCCTCTCTCTCAAAATCTATTCTATCTGGAATGAGAATGTTGAAGAACCACCATGGATGAGGATCAAAAGGTCAATCACACACATAAAAAATGAAGGTATGAGCTACCATAAATGTATATTAATAAAGTTAGTTAGTTTCAGGCACAACATGCAAGGTGAGATAGATGGATGGTTGAGGTTGAGTGAGGCAAAAGCATAGTAGGCTGGCATAACAAATGCTGAATGACCATAGGGACACACGATGCTTGGGGACTAGATGAAAGGAAAGTGACATGGATTTCCTTAATTACATAGGGTGATAAAGCACACCAATAAATGAAAAATCAACCTAGAAGATCTATCAGATTGAACTCAATCAACATCCAGGAGAAGACGTAGAAGGAGCACTAGGATTAAGCCACACAGATCTAAAAGTTGAATCTTGAAGTGAAGTCCTGAATGGATCCCCATAATGAAGAAACACAAAAAAGTAAAAGGAGTTAGTAAATGAAGGCCTAAGGTGGCATAACCCACATAGAGAACCAAAAGCAGAACCCACACAATATATGTATAACAATGATAAAACAAAAACAATTTGGTAGTGCATAAATTAATTGCCAATATTTTAATTTAAAAAACAAAAAACCTGATTTTAAAAATTTGTTTTGTGTTCACATTTCCATGATCTTGGATTGAATGAACATCTTTGGGGCATTGCATGTTCCACTGAACCACCTTAGCTTCAAAAAACCACCACTAGGTAATACCTTGTTGTTAGGCTTTTCCTCATGATTTCTCTACATTGTGAACCTCTCTCTTCTTACCTGATCTTGTCACTACTACAAATCCCGCTTTATTCAGTCCTATCCTTTTTAGTTCTAAAACAACACTAATAAAGGGGGCCCTTTTTAGCGTAAACTAAAAGCATTGATAAAGGACACTGTGAATAATTGAATTTATATATACATATTTATATATTTTTAAATATTTATTATATAAAAATAAGTATATATATGTGAATATATTATATAAATACAATTTATATAACTATATTATAATACAAAAATTATTATCAATCTTATTTTCATATATATATATATATATATATATATATTTTCAAATTTTTATTAATCAATAAAAATGTTTAATAATATATTTATATATATTAATTATAAAAAAATATATAAATATAATATATTATCAATTTACTTAAACAATTATATAAATATATAAATGAATATATATTTATTTCAATATGGTACATATTTGAATTTATATATCTATATTCATATTTAATAATTTAAAACATACACATATTTGTATGTATTTGTATGTATGTGTATATATGTGGATGTATGTGTACATCTATATTTGCGTATATATTTTTGTATGTATTTTTATGTATGCATATGTATGTTTTGTATGTGTATATAAGTGTTTTGTGTGCATATGTGTATATTTATGCATATTTATTTAGATGTACATGTTATGTATATGTGTATATTTATGTGTATATGTATGTATGTATGTATGTGTGTGTAAGTATGTGCATGTATCTGTATATACATGTATGTATGTATGTATGTGCATGTGTATGTATGTACGTGTATGTGCATGTGTATGTATATGGATGTATATGTATGTATGTATGTGTATGCTTATATAACATGTATGTGTTTATGTGGTATGTGTTTATTGATATAATATGTGTTTGTTTATATGGTATGTGTATGTATGTGTATATATGTATATGTACATGTATGTAATTGTATGTATATATATGTTTATATGTGTGTGTGCGTGTATGAATGTTTATATATGTAGGTATATTTATGTATGTGCATGTATGTGTATGTGTATGTGTATGTGTATGTGTATGTGTATGTGTATGTGTATGTGTATGTGTATGTGTATGTGTATGTGTATGTGTATGTGTATGTGTATGTGTATGTGTATATCTATTCATATGTATGTGTGCATGTGTATGTATATAATGTGTATGTCTGTGTATATGTATATGAATATATCATTATATAACAATAAAAGTCATTTACTTTTTCAACTTGACATATCTCATTATAGTATATGTGCAGCGCCCCAACCCTAGAAGCCTGAAGCTGGTGCATTACTTATTACATTGGTATGATTAAAAGGAATGAAATCCCGAAGGAACGATTAGTTTAGTAGTCTCGAAGAAACTAGATATATACATGTAACTCACATTACATTGGGAAAGGTACTAAAAAATAATACATAACAAAAACTAATAAACTTCATCCATGAAAACTCAATAAATGAACTCCTCTTCATAACTTGTGGAAGGAAAACAAATCAAAGGGGTGAGATCAAATGCTTAGTAAGGGTTACAAATAGCATAAGCATGAATCAATAATAATTGAATCATAATCAAATTGGCATAGTCAATATGGCATGGTGAATTAATGAAAAACACATGCCATTAATAAACTGAGAGTGAAACTGCATCCATAGATTTTTTTATAGTGAAAACATCATGGATAGTAATAACTGAAAATGAATAAAGAGAATGCTTATTAATTGGATGTCATGTATCTGGAACATGATTCCACTATACCGTTGAAACAGTTTAAGTCTGAGGGTAGAAACCTGTCTAATTTTTGGAAACAAACTCGAAGGGTTTGTCGCCAATTGATTTATCTCATGAGACCTATCGATGCATTAAGGGGATATAGTGGGCCCCAACCATCACTGAAATTCCAAATAATTATTTATATATATATTTAATACAAGTACAATATTCCTTCTCAATATCCATATAGATTAGAGGATACAGATTCATCAATATTTCTATAGTTAAAACAATATTCCAAACAAACACCCTATGTGAATTGGTATACAGATTAAGGAAATAATCATATCCATGATACAAGAAAATGGATATTTAACAAAATTATAATTTCAAATGAAAAATTACCTCAAATGGGTAGTAGATACACTACATAAGAAATATTAGGTGCACAATACCAAGTAAGTCTTAATGAAATGGAAATTGAGACAAAGTCCCTTACCATATTGTAATGAATTGGGTTGTATGAACAAAAATTAATAAACACCAAATTAATCATAGAATACCATGAATATAAATAGAGTAATGATAATTTATATCAAATGGAAGTATAAAATAAACCACATGAAAGAAATAAGTGGTAAACAATGGAAATATCACATAATTAAAAGTGAGATAAGAAACCCCTTACCTTATGCCCGAAGGTGTTCTCGATTGATCTTAATGACATAAATAATAAAATTTAGATTCATTAATTAATAATTAAATAACATCCTCTACATTTAATTTATTTATTATAACCTCATTAGGTTCATTCATTTCCTTTTTGATGAGTTTAAGAGGTTCAATTTTATTGTTTTGGAAGCATTTTCTTCCTTGATTTTCATGATCAATTTACTTGTATTCATGAATGGAAGTTCGTTTGAAATGTGGTTAAACATCCAGAATTGTTAATATATATTATTAGTTACATTAAATTTATATAAATTATATTATAATTATTTTGTTTATATACCATGAGGATGATCCATTAGATAAAAGTTAATGATAGATGCTTGGATCAACTTTGAGATTTTGTGCACAATGAACTTGTTTTGTATTATTATCTTATATTATGAGTGTGTAAGGATTAAAGAACATTTAATAAGATAAAATACATATATTATGATTTTTTTCAACCATTAAAAAGGTTTCATGACCAGTCTTGAAGATATTAATAGAAATTCAAAACCCGTCATCCTTGAATGTGATAAATTAACACATCTCAGACGATATTTTCATTTTTAGTATAAGAGGAGGGGAAAAGAGAAATGATGATGAAATATTACATTATCATAATAAAATTATATTCCATTTAAGGTATTGTAATTATCATATCATTTGTATATGGATAGGTGAGGAGAGATCAACAAAAGAATGGAACTTGTAAAAGAAGTTGAAAGAAAAAGGAAGAGAGGTTCACCTCTTGAGTACTCCTCATTGAGAATCTCTTTAAGAACTTTGTTTTTAGAATTTTGGTGAGACCGGTAGGTCTTGGATGTCGGGGGAGGTCTTGGGAGGTTTATTTGGTAGAGCTTAGGCAAGGATCAAAGCTTGAGTGGTGTGGGAGGAAGAGGGGGTGAGGGGTGGTTTATATAGTGGAGGGGAGGATGGTTTTCTTAATATTATATTCATTAATTTATTATTTATCCAAAAGAAAAGAAATAGTGAGAATTCCATGACCTAGAATAGTAATAAGTGTATTTGAGTTAAAAATTTGGGTGCTTACATCACTCATGATACTAGGAATAGTGGGTTTAAATTATAATATATTTATACAGTAAGTTAATGTATTTTACTATTCACAAAATTCAATTATTTTAGAAAAATATCAAAAATTCACCATAACTATTTTTCAACTTGTAGAATTAAAAAATGAAATCCATTTTTAAAAAATAATTTTCTAAATACGAGAAATTTAATTTTTAATTAAGATCATCATTTAATTGAAAAATACCAATACTTAAAATTTTCATCTTCATTTTTAAGGTGCCTAAATTTTATTTAAACTTTCATTGGTAAGGTTACCATTCATAAGAGTAGTATTACTATTCATAAGGGTATGTTACTACTCATAAGGGTATTTTACTATTCATAAGGGCAAGTTACTATTCACCAAAAATTAACTTGATTCTATTAGAATCCAAATATCACCCTGATCGCAACTGTGTATGTCTGTTTTTCAAAATTCAAAACACAGAAGTGGAAAATTTAAGTGTAATGTCTAGGTTATGACTTTCTCCTGTAAATAATGAAGTTTTGTTTCACAGCGACTCAGTGCTTCATGAAATATATGCTATTTAATGAATAGAATGTATTTAAAAGAAATATACCATAAAATGTTTGGGGTGTTATAATATGTATATATATATACATCTACATACACATAATCACATGAAAAGTCATTTAGTTTTTCAAATGTAATTAATGCACTTTTATATAGAAACACACACACACACACATACATTTGATATATTTTGTAATATTTGTAATTTTTAATATTTATTTATACATTTTTAATTATTAATATTTAATATTTTTAAAATGTTTATAATTTATATAATTATTTTTTTATTCATTTTTATTTTAATACATTTTTTATTTAAATCTTTACACAATTATTACTTATTCATTTTTAATTAGTAATTTACTGTGAATCTCTTGTATTTAAATGTACTTTTTAATATTTATTTATTTTTATTTTAATCTCTATTCATTTTTAATTTTTGTTGTAACTGATATAATTAATATTATTTATTTTTTAATATTTTTTTATAATTAATTTAACTTAATTTTAATTATTAAATCTTATTCATTTTTAACATTTATTCATTTTATATATTTATTCATTTTTCATATTTTTCTAACTTACATAATTAATATTATTTATTCATTTATCATAATATTAATACATTTATTATAATATAATACATTTATCATAATATTACCACATTTATTAATACATTTAATATAAATAATATTGTATATTTATTTTTAATATTTTTTAATTTATTTACTTTTAAAAATAATTATTTTTATTATAAAGTAATTTTAAATATTAATTTTTATATAATTAGAAATTTATTCTATTTTTTAAATTTAAATTTTAAATTTATTTTCCACTAGTATTTATCAGTGCCTATTAAGCAATGATAAAAGATATATTTATCAGCAATTGTCAGTTAGCACTAATAAATGTATGATTTATCAATGCATTTTTAGAACTAATAAATCCGTGACTTTATAAGTGATGATACATATATATTTTACTAGTGTTTTTTTAGTGTTGATAAATGTATATCTTATCAATGCTTTTTAACCCCTTCCCTATTTTAAAGTAATCATAACTGAGATCACCCCTACTCGCACCATTCAAGCTCTCATGGAATCTGAATCCTGTTATTGCCTCCTTTGAATCTTTCGAATGAATCAACCCTTAAATTGAGGATATGTTATTCATTACTCATTTTTAATTGATCTTTCATCATTATTCATGTTTTTTTGGTTCTTCTTGTTGGTTCTTCTCATTGGTTCTTCTCATCTACTTGATATTTTGGCACTTGTTTTCATGATTTTTGGTTCTTCTCATTGGTTTTTCTCTCTCGATCGATGTTTTAACCCTCATAATTTTCACAAACTTATCAAAAATAATCTATCAATCGATTTTATTTTCCTTTATTATTGTTCCTCTATATTTATACTTCAATTTCAACAAAAACCTTGAAATTTTCATTTTACAAATTTTCATTATATTGTTTTATTTTCATAATAATTTAAGATTTTTTTTTCATTTTATGAATTTAAAAAAACTTCTATCAGCATTTCCTATTTATAATGGGGTTTCCTTTGATTTAAAAAAATTTTGTGTGGAATTATGATTTATTTTGTTCATTTTTATTTGAATTTGATCTACAATTTTATTTAAATGATGAAAAATAATCTCAAAATTTTCTATATCAATTTCATAATTTTCTTGGGAAAATGGATAAAAATAATTATTTTATTTATTTTTAATTTAAAATTTCTGTAAAATTCATATAATTTTTTCCCAATTATAATTAATATAATTTAAAAAATATTGTTAAAATTCATTTTAAATGTTTACATTATTTTCAATGAGAGGTGAATCAAAATTTATAAATTCCTAATTTTTTTAGAATTGAAAATCTTCAAAAAATTATTTTTTTCTAATTTTAATAATAAGGTTTTTTTATTTTATTAATTTTATTACTCACTAAAATTATTTTTGTTATTAAATACATCTCTTAATTATTTTGAAATTTAAAAATTTGGGTTATTTTTATTAGAGAATTCATTTATTCCCTTATATCCATAATCTTAATTATTTTCAAAATCTCATGGTATATTACTAAAAAAGTTTAGGATCCAAATGAAGCCAACCCTAAAATTATTATGAAGAAAGTAAGACAAGAGATAAATCATTATAAGGGGTTTTGAAAATATGGGTGCAGGTCAGACCCCACATATCCTCACCAACCAAGGATGAACAGAAATCCACGATCTAGAAGGACCACATTGAGAATGTCTCTATAACCACCTTATTTAAAAATGCGTCCACAACTTAGTTGGCCTCTCTATAGGCATGTGACACCTTCAGGTAGAGGTGAGTAGTACTATAGAGACATTTGATCCAATGAGGGAGCACTTTCCATGGTACATTTCTGGTTTCAGCCCTCAAAGCTCCAACTACTAACTTTGAATTAGATTCAATCCAAATATAGCTCCAATGATGGTGAAACACATACATGAAAACCTTGATGATAGCCCTAATTTCACATTCATAGGTAATTCCATTACCAATGTAGTGGGACATGCATCCCTTAACAAGGTCACGGTGGGTGTGGAAGACACCACCACATCCCACAGGACTTGGTGATCCAGAAGCTGTACTGTCAACATTCACCTTTATCCTTGGATTAATCTAGGGAATCTAGAGAATTCATTTTAGTGTAACTAGTTTTCTTTCCTTACCATATTCACCAAGTATCCATATAATGTTAAGATAAAAAAACAGTTCTTCATGGAACCTGTCTGAACATAGGAGGCAATGAAAACATCCTGATGGATGGAAAGGATCACCACATGAATGTAGGGTGCTTGGTTCTCAAAGATAACCACATTATGGTATTTCCATGTGTGCACAAACACATAAGCAGCTGCTACAAGCATGAGGCTGCTCACCTACCCACTATGGGAAGCTATGGTGATGTTGTTCAGTAGGTCCTCTACTAGGTTCTCCATACATATGTTGATGCCAAACAACCCCTACAAGTAATCCCAAAGCTTGGAAGTAAAATGGAAACTAAAAAAAATTATTGGTATTTTCCATATCTCCCATACAGAGGTGACATGCATAGGCTAGATAGATCCTGACTCATTGAATTCAGTCATGAGTGGGCAACCTATCTCTCCAAGTTTTCTAGAGGAGGAGAAGCCTTGTGGGCCGTATAAATAGTATCTGAATTTTAGAAGCCATAAGTGGGGGGGGGGGGGGTTCTATAAATCCCTTAAAAATTCAGTTTTTAGAAGTCTCTAGTTTTGAAATGACCATTTGTGTTTGGAGTTCATATGAGAGTGTCCTTGTACAAAAATTCATACCTCTTCTGGTGAATGGAGATATGAGGGGGGGGGGGAATTCGCATCATGCCCAGGGATATTAGAAATAAAATAAATGATGGAGAGGTGTACCATGTTGGGAGGGATAGCCATGACATCCTTTAGAGGTTTATCTATCCAGTGTTGGTCCAACAGTTGATATTTTATTTCATGAAAACCAACCATATAAAGTTGTCTATAAGATCATTTAAAGACTACCTGATGGTAGACCAGATCGATGAGGCAAGGTAACCAGAGTACCTATTCAATAACTTAGAGTTGAATATCTTGGAAATAAATTATAAGGAGGGGTCATTAGAAGTCAAGAGGTTTTGGGTGAATTTGGTGAGAAGGGAAAAATTAAATATCTTGAGATATTTGATTCCAATCCCTCCATATTCATGGTTTTAATGCAATCATTCCATGCCACAATGACCAGTTTCCTTTCATGGATAGATCAGGTCCAGATAAAATTTTTGATCATGATTTAAAGTTTTTTATGATACTTATAGGCCATATATAAAGGGAGAAGGTATAAGAAAAATTATAAGTGATTACTGAGTTGACCATGAACACTCTCCCTACTTGGGACATAGAATTTCCCTTCTAACTAGTGAGGCGGTTCACAATTCTGGTGGATATGCCTTCAAGATAGAAACTTCTAACTTTACCATAGAATAACAGAACACCAAGGTAGGTGAAAGGGAGAACCCCCTATTCATACTAAGGGTTATAGAAATCCTATTTTATCTTTTCAAATAGACACTATTTCCAAATACATTGAATGATTTATTCCAGATTATGGCTTGCTCAGCCACTTCTTTATAATGGAAAAAGATAGATTGGATAATGGACATGGTATTTTTAGAGGCCTACCCAAGGAGGAGGATATCATAAATAGAAATAAGGTTATAGGGTATAAACATACCTTTTCCAGCCTTTATTTTATTTTAGAGTAAAATTTTTACAAGATCAATAATTCATCTAATCATATAGTCTTCAGCCAAGGCAAAAAGAATTCTTGAGATAGGATCATCTTGCCTAACACCCCATGAACATCAAAATAAGACTCTAAGGGATCCATTAAAGAGGATGGAGAGCCTAAAATAGTTAATATAGATGATTATGAGCCTAATAATTTCAATGGAGAATCCATATTTCTTAAGTAAATCCATAATGAATCTCCACTTGGGGGTGTCAAATGCTTTAGAGATGTCAATTTTGAGGGAAAAACTCCCAACCTTTATTTTCTTCCTCTTTAGGTCAACACTTTATGAGGTTGTGAAGAGAAAATTTTGGATTCTCCTTATAGGGATATAACCAAACTGATTTAGAGTTATAATTTCATTAAATAATCTCCCTAACCTGGCCATAATGATTTTGCTAATAATTTTAGGATTAATGTTCCCTATAACAACCAGCATGAAGTCCCTGATATCAATGGAATTTTATTTATTAGGTATAAGAGTAGTGAAATTAGAATTGGGACTATAAGGTATGGATGCATGATTTAATAATTACCTCATAACATTATTTACCTCATTATAAATGATGTACCAATAGAACATGAAGAATATATTGGTGAACCTATCAGGGCCAACAACATTATCAATGTTGAGTGAGAAGAGTGCCCTTTTAACTTCCTCTTTTGAGGGGGCCACAGTAAGTCCTAGATTTTTATTTTCCTCAATTCAAGGTGATATATTATAAATAATCATATGGGTGTTTTCAATATCATCATCATAGTAGATCCTTTGAAAGTAGTTGACCATTTCATAAGAAATTTCATTTTATGATGTGAAAAGACAACAATTAATTCAGAGGGAATTCATACCTCCCTTGATCATTTTTTCTTTGTAAAAAAAGTAGAAAATATTTTTATTCCTATCACCATACTACATCCATCTTAAATTTAACTAATTTCTAGTCAGCCTTTATTTAATTTCTAGGATCTCATTCAACTTGGAGAGATGGATCAATTCTTGCCTGTAAGGGGTATCATTAGGCCAGTTTGAAATCTAGTTGATTTTTAGACTCCTTAATGTCATACTTAAGCCTGGAAAATGATTTTTTTTTCTCCATGACCGTGATATTCCTTTGTTATTTTTCAGCTTATAAGAAAGCACCTGAAGTGGGAATCCATGAGAGTTTAAAATCTAGGCCTCCAACACATTCTCTATGAATCCTAGAGTAACCAGCCATCAATTATTTAACTTTAAGGGAAGATGAGATATCCTTGTAAGATCCATGAGAATCTAAATAATCATAGGATTATGATCTGAGTGGTATTTGTGAAGGGTAAACCTAGAGATCCCAGTGGAAGCACCTCCATCATAAACTTGGACTAAACATCTATCTAGCTTGTTATCTTGCCTTCTATTTAGGGTATATCTTCTCCATATGAACCCATCTATATAAATAGGCGCCTCAATTACATTTATCAATGAAAAATGATAAATCATGTGAATAAATCCTTTTAAAGTAGGATATAGTTTTATCCTTAGGTAATATGACTGTATTGAAATCCCTAAGAATAATTCATTTATGATTCCTGTCAACATACATCATTCCCAACTCCCTCCATAAACCCCTTCTAGCAATGTATGGGGTGGAGGAATAAATTAAGGAGATATTAATTATAGATTTTGATATTAAGAATGACACTAAGATATACTGGGGTCCCTTACTTTATGAGAGGAGTTGGATGTTGTCATGCTTGAGGACCCATAAATGGTCCATGTCACCATTATGGGAGTTCTGGGAGAAAAATTTATAGCTAGGGATGACCATTTAAAGGACTTATACTTTTAAAGCCTAATATTTTGTTAAACAAGTCCAATTAAGGGGGGCTTATAGGTCACAATGAAATGTCTAAGGTCTATGACTATAGGGGAGTTCCCAATCCCTTTACAATTCCAATATAGGATTATCATTGTTTGCAATACCTATATCTTGTATAAGGACTACCCTTCTATGGCATATCTTGAAAACCCTTATTTAATTAACCCATAAATTTCTTCTTCCTTCCTCTATATGTTACAATTCATATAGATTTTCCATCACCATCATCTGGAATGGTCCCAATCTGGTTTTGTTTAGGAGGAAGAGAGTCCTCAACATCATCAACCCAAAAAACACCACTCAGGGAGTGAATTTATTATTAGGTTGTACTAAATCAATAGGCTTTTCCTTAGGGTCCTTTCTTAAAGTATCTTTAGAGTAGGAAACCTACAAGAAATGGTCCTCTATCTTAGCATGCTTGTCTCTACCTTCAACATGTAATTCATTCAGAGCATCCTGTTCGAATGAGGGAGGGTTATCTTGTATGCAGTCATGTTCTCTATCATCCAAGGTTACCATAGGTGAATAGAATCTAGTAGTCCTACTAGACAAACAATCATCAAGGAAAATACCAAATCTAGATGGTTTAACAGAAGTGACTCGGTCTGTAGACTGGCTATAATTCAAAGAAGCATGTCCAGATGATTTCCTATCCAGGTCCATCTCTAATTTCATAGGTTCAGAGGCTTGATCATTTAAACAATGAGATCCTTCATCTGATACCACTCCTTATTTTGTTACACCCTCTTAAATCAGAATTCTATCCTTATATTTAATGTCAGCTTAATTATTTTCTTCGAGAAGAAAGTCCTCTGTAGAGGAGGTAGTCTCTTTTTGACAGTGAAGAGATTTTACAAATTCCTCCACTTCAATAATCCCAATTAGAATGACAATATCCCTTCCTATATCCTTCACTATAGTTCTAGGAGATGTGAGGGCCTATGCATGTTTCTCACATGTGTATTCCATAGGGTTAAACCCCTCCTAGACAACCATATATGTGTGTACCTTTCGATCATCTATACGTAACGACCCAAAGTTTCATTAATGGAAATCCCTCTTGATCTAATTAAATGTCTCTTTATGTAAAATTTTTATATAAAATGTCAAGTTCTTTGATTTTATCTTAAGAATTGTGACCGTTTCTTTTATAGCCATTAAACAGTGATCACATGATTATTATAAATATAGGGCTTTAACAAATCCAATTTACTCAGACAAAAGAAGCGATGGCCTCATCCAGTAGAATTTCTCTGTAGGAAGCCCATTTGTTGGAGCTTGGAAAATAGGTGGTGTATTTGGGATTTCCTCTTGACCAAGCTCAAGCCGAGCTTCATCATGTCAAGCTCGAACGTGACCGTCTATGGGAAAAGTGGAAGTTGATAGAAATTACCACTCGAGCGATGTTATCCGAGCCACCCCAAGAGTCTGTCACCATCGCACACCTTACCCTTAAGTCTTATGTGGCTGTTTTAAGGGGTTATGTAACAAATATCTAGTACTATATTCATGTACATTTTTTTTGTATATAATAATGAATATACTTTCTTTTCATTATTGATACATTGTAAATAGTTTTTAAAGTGCAAATAGTGTTTTTTATTATTTAATTAAGAATTATATTTTATTAAATTAAGGTATTTTTGAATTAAATAATATTTTAATAAAATATTGTTATTATTATTATTAAATTAATTTTATTATATATAAATGATCATATAATTTTATGAATGCAATTGTAATTTTTATTAAGGTTTGAAAGCTATTTTTGTCAAAACCCGTGAATTTTTTATAAATGTCAGTTTTTATTTTAAAAGTGAAAATTAACATATTTATAAAATTATTTAGATAAAATAAATGTTATTTCTGGAATCAGGACGTCGAAATTATCCAACAATGAATTTTTTATAATTTTCTGAGATAGTCAAATTTTTGGGTAAAAATTAAATACCGTTTAAATATATAATGTGTTTTATGACATCATAATGACCCAATAGTGATGTAATAAAATACTATAAGATTTATGTTCGGAAAATATATGTTTTTTTAATTAAAATAATGTGATTTTGGGTTTGTTTGACAAACTTTTACAAAGCATTAATGGACCCCTCAAGACTTATTAAACATCTTGTCTTTTTAAATTATTTTCCATGGGAGTGTGACTCACCTCCACATAAGCAACCCCATTATTTTAAGAAGTTCGGACTTTGGACTTATAAAATATTTTTTTCCTCTTACCTTTTCCAAAAACCATGGGAAAAAACCATGAGATGGTTTGTGGTATAGATTAATTTAATATAAGGGGTCCCAAACCTAAATAATAAAGAATTCCCTCACCTTTCCTATATAAACCCACCCAAGCTCCCACTTCCTCCTCACTTAAAGCCTTTTGAGTTCGTCCAAACTCTGACCTAATATCTATATAATCCTCCCAAGGTTCCCCAAGTTTCCAAGAAGCCTCTATCAAGCCTCTCTCTAGCCTTTGGAAGCACACTTCCAAGTAAGGGTTTTTTCTTCCTTTCTCATTTTTGTCCAATTTTATTTAAGTTTTTTCCCTTTTAATTTCAATTATGAATGTTGGGGTATGGTTTCAAACCTCCCTCATACTGCCCTCTTTATGTTTGAATTATGGGAGACCAATTTCTCTCTCATTAAATGCCTCCCATGTACACTCGTTACTATGCCGAAATTCTGAAAGGAACTTCTCTCTCCTCATTTACATTCAAGCAATACTTTTGTATCATGAATCTAAATTCCATTAAATTTGTCGGGACATATATCTATATGACCTACTTACTTTCCATTACATGTAAATATTATGTGGAACCCCTTTATCTCTCATAAACCATTTTTTATGAATTCTTATGTCACGCCGTTACGCTGCCGAAATCGCACCGATTTTCTAAGCCAATGCCTTTGTGTAGTGAATATCATGCCCATTTCTCCATCAAGGGTATTCACCTTTATGAAAATTTAATTATTGATTATAAAGTTTCATGTATGAATTCCACATTCCTTTATCATGGAATAAATGATTATGTTTTATGAATCCATGTTTCATTTTCCATGTGGCACACTTATGCATGGAATGAAATGTTTAAGAAGGGTGCGCCCTTATAGTACTCTAATGCATCGGGTAAAGTATAGTATCATGATACGTCATGTGAAATGAGTGTTTACTCATGCTAATTCAATTTCAACGAGGGTTTACTCATGCTTCATGTGCAATGAGGATTTACTCATGCTCTATGTGCAATGAGCCTTGGCTCATGCTAATTCCATGTTAATTGTTGTTGCCACATTTCCATGTTATGATTATCATGCTTTATCATGCCTTTATGTTCATGTTTCTATTGTTATCTATTGATATTCCTATTGTATAACATGTATTTTACTCCTCATGTATTCCATGTTTATTCCCTTACTGGGCTTTATAGCTCTCCCTTTTTCTTATGCATGTCCTCAGGTTATCCCATGCAATGCTAAGTACGAGGGAATGTAGTGGTCATGTAAAGGAAGTTTTCAATAAAGATGTTCTATTTAATGTTTTAAGTTTTTATGTAATGATACTAATCCCCAAAGACACTATACCTCTCGATCTTCCATATTGTATCAAGTGAATAGTTTATGTAATAAATCATGTTTAAGTTTGTAATAAAAGCAGGGTTGTCATAGTTGGTATCAAAGGACAGGTTTAGTTATTTTTGGGATTAGGATTAGAAAACCCTAGTAAAGCCTTATAATCAAGACTAAGTATAATAAAAACATCCCTATGTTTTGTTAAGTACTAAGTAAGTGGTTTATCAAACAAATACATCCCTGTCTGGATACGAGCAGGTAGAGGCGACTCTGGCACAGATGTATCCTAGGGGTAAAACCCGAAAACACCACTTTGAGCTAGACTCGAACGGGAACTGGTGCACGTCAACGTGCCTTGCTATACTCTTGGTTATGACACTCTCGGGGAATATGTTTTGATAAATTCACAAGCTTAGTATGAACCCTTATTAAGGGAATTAAAAAAATACCCCTAAGAATATATGTTAGAAAGTAGATCATGAAAAGCCTAGATTGAAGCCTATAGACTCATGAGTTAAGGAAATAAAAGTTTATTTATAAGTCATAAACTTTTGTCTTTGGATTACCCTTTATGTGTTACCCCCTAACTTTCCTTTTATTACATCCAATGGCCGGTAATAGGAAGAATCGGGCTAACAACCGGTGTAAAGATCAGTGTGATGACTGTACTAATGAGATGCCCAATCCAATGGGAGCGGGAATCGTGAACTTTGTCACGCTTCTCTCTCAGCTAACTCAAGCTTTGAATAGAAACACGGGTCAAGACTGTAACGTCCCAACCCCAGTTACCCAGAGTCGGTGAATTATTACATAACATTGGCATGATCACAAAGGATCAAGTCTCTAAAGACCGATTAGTTTGGTAGTCTTGGAAACACTAGATATATTTATAAGTCTTACATTACATCATAAGGTTAAAAAAACTACAACAACATATTGTATTCATATCCTTTCATACTATCCCTGCAGGTCACTCATAAATTACTTCTTCACATCCTAGGAAAAATAAAACATTGAAAGGGGTGAGCTCAGATGCTCAGTAAGGATAACAACATAGCAGAAGCTTTCATAGATAAGCATAAAAACTTAAGGCAATGTATAACTAAAACAAAATCCTTTTAAACTTGAACTTCATCATAATATGGCAAAGATAAAATGAAATGATTCCATTTCATTAATCACATGGATATTCTACTAGTCGAATAATCACATGAAATATCAATAACCACTTTCATAATGATGGAATGCATAATGCTAGACTATCATAACCACATAGCCAAGGCCTCGTTCCAAGACTACAAATAAGATTTTGTCAAGGCCTTGTTCCAAGACACTAGTTTGTCTCATGAGACCTACCGATGCATCGAGAAGCTATAGCGGGATCCACCTGTCACATATTAAGTCCAATGCATTCCCATATGAAAAGGTATAAACATAACATAAACATTCATATTAAAACTAGCATACGAAATGTAAATACTTCATCCATAAACCATGAATGGTATAAAAATAACAATCCACAGTCAAACATATCACAAAACCTTCAATAGAATATAGAAGTTTTGTATCATAATAAATCAACTTCAAATAATCTTAAAATCCATCAAAGGATGTTGACATATATGAAAGCAAAACTCTTTTTAGATAAATATATCTTTCTATTTTGAAATAATTTAAGAGTCATATATCTATAAAATAAAACATTTTATTTGAAAATATTATTATAATCTTGTAAGGGAAGCTTTGACGATTTTATAACGGTGGAAAATAGCCACACCCGCCGTATAAGTTAAAAAAACATTCTTACCTTAATTCTGTCGAAAATGTTAAAAAGGACCTTGTTTGGAAAATGACAGAAAGATTACTTTATAAACTTATTATAAAAAGGGTATAAATGAATTTATACCATAGTCTATAAAATAGTAAGAATGATTTGAAATACATTTTTAAGAAACATGGATGTGGATGATAAAGAGGTTTCAGTAGATTATTACGTATAAACAACCTCGGATAATGAAGCAATTGCGAAATAAACCCTTACTTTGTACTTTTTCCTTGGTCGTGGGTAGGTTATCCTCCTGTATAATAGTGAAATAATTGTTATTTAATTATACAAGGATCATATAAATTAATATGATATCATATATGATCTTTTAACATTGCTTTGTTAATAATATCTTAGTATTATCGTTGTTTCGGGTGTTAACTTACTGGTTTTCTTTTATATGTTTTGTTACGTAAGCCATGTTTGTTATGGATAGGTTGTATCTAATTCATATCCAGAATGATATCAATTCCTTAAACATTATTTTTAATCATTAAATGATAATTAGTCTTGAATGGATACGATGGAGAATGAATCTCATTGCATTCGTGGAGACGGTAGTCCGTACGTACGCATGAGCGACAATATCATTATTTTGATATTGAAATAATAATTAATTAGATGGTATATCATATATAAAGAATCATTATCATGTTATATTTATTATTTACATGAATTACACATCATTATTATAACCATCCAAATAATAATGTTTTGAATAACAATTACACCACGATGTGGAGACGGTAAGCCGTACGTACGCACGTATGGTGACATGCCATTCAAAGGATGGATATAATACTGAAATATGGTTGTACCATGTTTATAATAACATAAAAGTATATATAATATACTGGAGTTATTATTTTAGAATGGTAATAACAAAGATAGAAGAAGTGGAAGAAGAAAGAAACTTGAAAAGGGGTGGTGAAATCATTACCTCTTCTTCGGGTTCTTCCTTTTGATTTGATCAAAAGGGCTCCTTAGGTTGGCTTTCTGACTAAAGTAAGGACTCTAGGATGAATTGAGGGAAGTTGAGAGAGTATTTGGGCAGGGGTTGGCCGAAACAAAAGGCTTTGAATGTGTGAATTAGTGAGAAGGGGGAGTGCCCTTTTATAAGAGGGGTGAGAGGCACCTTTGGAAAAGCTAGAAATATTATTTTATAATAAATTCATATTAGGTTTATAATGGCTCAAAAGTGTATTATTTAAAGTTTAATGTGGGTATGGGTCTAAAACCACTCAACCAATATAATTTAGATAGGTTTGGGTCAATATATTAACCTTATAGTTAAGTATTAACTTTTAGTTAATTAGTTTCACTTTTACAAAGTCTCTTTGTATTTTTATATTATATGGTTAATAAACTTACTATATACATCCAAGATACCCCCAAGTGGTCCATTAATGATACACCTATAATTATATAAGTCTCTTGTCTGAACCTTAGATTTTTAGGAATTGAATATCAATTAATAATATAATATTTATTTTAAAAACTCTTTTATGCCAATTTTGACACTATTCAATAATTGATTTTTGTGAAAATCATAACAGAATTATTACTTCAAATAAAGTTAATTAAGTCAATAATAACATGTCATATTAACCTATAAAATTAGTGTAATTCATAAAAAGTCTAAAATTATATTTATTTGGGTATTTATAGTATCAATTATTTTAATTTTTTACTATTATGGTAATTACTGCATCATCATTGTGTCATAAATAAATTAAATTAATTATTGTCTAAAATTTTTAAATAAAATATCATTATGTAGGAAATATTTTTAGTTTTCTAATGAATATTTATAATAAAAAATCCAACATATATAACCCTATGTAAAAAATGTTTTTCTAAAAGATATATGCTTATGTCATTTTGGTATTTATTTTAACTTAATTAATATAAAGTGTCATTATCACTTACAAGTGGATACATGGGGTCCCAAAATCGACCCAAAGATGCCCATGGTCAGATATGTATCAACCAATAAGGTTATGACATTTTTTATGGTAATTTATTATTATTATAATATTATTTTTGTACCCTTATTTACCGGATTTACCCTTTAACCATGGTAAATAAAATATTTACTGAAGTAATTATTCAAAATGTCTAAAAATAAAAGTTACCTATTTAAAAAATTTGGACATCCTGATTCCAAATATGGAATAAATTTTTCCAAATTCAAAACACAAAAGTGGAAAAAATTAATTTAAAATTAATTCCTGTTGTTAAAACAAAAAACGTGTTTTTAAGAGGTAATAACAATCAAAAGATTGACACTTGTTTATGTCCGATTTAATTGTGAAATTATGTACAATGACCAAAATTGTATTAAATGGTAAAAATATATTCTAAATATACTTTAAAACCACTCAAATTCATAATTTATCAATATAAGTTATTTCGATTAAAAAAGTTGTTTTTAATTAAAGTGTAGTAATTTTCTCTATTCATCAAAATATAAATGTTATCCAAAAAGTTCCAAAATTTCACCCTAGGATAAATTCGATACTCCGAATCCAAAAATGAAGTCCATTTTAAGAGATAAAGTTTATAAAATTTCAAAAAGTAGGTATTACTATTCATAACGGCTAGTTTGATTGGTTGTGGTGTGTGTTAGAACTCGAAGTTGCGTACAACACACGCTACTGTATTATTCAGCGAGAAGCATACAGTGGAAGTTTGGGGTGTTACATTCTCCCCTACTTCAATAAATTGCATCCTTGCAATTTTTAAAATTGGGCTTGGGAATATAATGGAAAGTCCCACATCGGAAAAAGAGTCAATAAAACTATCACTTTAAAAGAAAGAAAGAGAAGTACAATGGTCACCCGAGATAACCTATACTAGGATTCCATGTAGAAAAACATGGATATGGATGATAAACTAAGTGTCAAGTTCGGATGGAGAGGGATAAAAAAACATGATCAGAAGAATGTTAACAATAATAAAACCACAAACTTGTGATGGGACAAACGATCATTAGTTTCCCAATAGGAAAAGTAAACGGACAACATTTTTTTAAGTTACATTACAAAAAGATGAGGAATTCATTTCTGAGATTGACTAAGAACGTAAAAATATATGCTTAATTTTTAAGTAAAGTTTCATTCTTTTATAAATTTCTACTACTAACTCATTTTTAAACGATGAGTATTCCAGAAGACTTAGTCACACTAGAAGAGATACAATAAAATTCTTATAGAATCACATGATCCACGAAGAATAAACTATATATTTACCTTGTCTTTAGAGATTAATCAAAACCAAAATGGTTAGTATAAGATCTGATGATCCCTCAAAAGGTTATTTAATTATAGAAAGAAACATTAATCTTAATTTCTAAAATTAAACCAATAATACCCCAAAGTTAAATAAAGAACTATCCTAAAAATCCTTTAATAAAATCCAAAATAATATTGAAACTTAAAACATAGAATAATTTGGTTATGTAGTCTTCCACGTTAAAAGGTATCTCCAAATGACATCAATTACTCTTAAAGTCACATACTTAAAAGTAATTAACCTAATCACATATTCTCTATTATAGGTTAATTATTCCCATAAATAACCCAAATCACTATAAATCGATAATAAAAACATAGATAAAAATCCACCATTACTCCTCAAATGAAATCCCATACTATTCTATTTTCCTTGGGCATATAGTGTTCCCAACAAAGTGAACATCTTCCAAAATAACATTTATCACTTAATCACCAAATCATTTTACTATACTATGGGTATTCATTTTATAATACATAAGATCCCAAATCAAATTATTATTGATCAATAAAATTATTTAACTGAAAATAATAGTCACATTAACCAGGACTTCACGTAGTCTAGTGGTAGGCGATAAATCCCAATCGCACTTTGGTTGTGGGTTCGATTCCCACAGCTTTTTCCGTCACGACGGGTTGTCACACGGTCTGCGTGTTGTCCTTTTTCAAAAACTATATTTTATAACATTACCAAAATGAGATAAATTACTCAAAATAACCATAACATAATTTAACCACAAATGTTATCTCATACCTTGCATTTTCATCCCAAATTATAATTACTTTTAATTGCCTCAAACCCAATGATCATATAAAACCAAATGTTTATTTATAACTATATCCACAAGAGAAAAGATAATTCTTCCTCAAATATCATTCTCACATGAAAAAATGTAGGGTTAAAAATACAAGAGAAAATTATTCCAAAGTAAACCCATCAAAAAGGAGCACTGATACTTTTTAAACATTTCTCCAACCATTTATTTCCACATAGATTCTTCTTTGACCAAGAAAATATCCTATAGAATAGGGCATTCACTCGGGTAATGGCTAGGTCCCCTACATTTACGGAAAATGACTGTAAATGGATTATTGGGACCATTTTTATCTTCTTCTATAGTACTATTCATTTTTCTTCGGTAATTCTTCACTTTATGTCCTTCCTTCCCGCACGTAAAGCATTTCTTTGTTCCATTGAGACACTTTCCTTGGTGTCTCCTTCCAAATTTCCTGCATGATGGAAATTGAGGATTCTTTTCTCCATGGCCTCCACTGCTGGAGCTCTTATAATTCATCACCTTTCTCTTCTTTGTTGAGTCCGAGAATTGGTTAATATATATATTGTTGATCATATTTTTGGAAAATTTATTTGGAATGAAGACAATATCTTTTACACCTATCAACATTCCATTTTGTTGCTCATTTCCACCACCGTTCCCACCACATCATTCTCAAAGTCACTATGACTTCCTTGGAATCCAGCCATTGACTAAAACCAGAAAGCATTGTGTGAGTAACAATAGTCATAAAATAATTTAGAGAATATCATGTCATTATATTCTCACCAAGGTCATTTACTCTCATCTTATATATAATACTTCAAGTTGGTTTGTAATAAAAATGTAAATTATCCTAAGCATATCCCCCAGGAGTGTCGTAACCAAGGGTGCAACAAGACCCATTTTCGTGCACCAGTTCCCGTTCGAGTCTAGCTCAAAGCGGTGTTTTCGGGTTTTACCCCTAGGTACATCTGTGCCAGAGCCTCCTCTATCTGCTCGTATCCAGACATGGATGTATTGCTCGGAAAACTCACAAAATCTCTACAATACCAAAATTCTAGAAGTTCTTCTATACTAATCATCAAAGTCTATCTTAAGGATATGTGATCTAACCAGAGTTTATCTAAATATAGCTCCCAAGGTTTGTATTAAACTTCCTCTGATACCAACTGTAACTCCCCAACCCCAGTTACCCAGAGTCGGTGCATTATTACATAACATTAGCATGATCACAAAGGATCAAGTCTTGAAAGAATGATTAGTTTAGTAGTCTTGGAAACAATAGATATATTCATAAGTCTTACATTACATCATAAGGTTAAAAAAGACTACAACAACATCTTGTCTTTATATCCCCTCATACTATCCCTATAGGTCACTTATAAATTACTTCTTCGCATCCTAGGAAAAATAAAACATTGAAAGGGGTGAGCTCAGATGCTCAGTAAGGATAACAATATAGCAGAAGCTTTCATAGATAAGCATAAACACTTAAGGCAATGTATAACTAAAAAAAAAGCCTTTTAAACTTGAACTTAAGCATAATATAGAAAAGATAAAATGAAATGATTCCATTTAATTAATTACATGGATATTCTACTAGTCGAATAATCACATGTAATATCAATAACCACTTTCATAATGATAGAATGCATAATGCCAGACTATCATAAGCACATAGCCAAGGCCTAGTGCCAAGACTACAAATAAGATTTTTTCAAGGCCTTATGCCAATATACTAGTTTGTCTCATGAGACCTACCGATGCATAGAGGAGCTATAGCGGGCTCCACCCATCACATATTAAGTCCAATGCATTCCCATATGAAAAGGTATAAACATAACATAAACAATCATATTAAAACTAGCATACGAAATGTAAATAATTCATCCATAAACCAATAATGGTATAAAAATAACACATACATAGTCAAACATATCACAAAACCTTCAATACAATATAGAAGTTTTGTATCATAATAAATCAACTTCAAATAGGCTTAAAATCCATCAAAGGATGTTGACATAGATGAAAGCAAAACTCTTTTTAGAGAAATATATCTTTCTATTTTGAAATAATTTAAGAGTCATATATCTATAAAATAAAATATTTTCTTTGAAAATATTCTTATAATATTGTAAGGTAATATTCGACGATTTTATAATGGCGGAAAATAGCCACACCCGCCATATAAGTTAAAAAAATCATTCTTACCTTAATTCTGTCGAAAGGTTAAAAAGGACCTTGTTTGGAAAACGAGAGAAAGATTCCTTTATAAACTTATTATAAAAAGGGTATAAATTATTTTATACCATAGTCTTTAAAATATTAATAATTATTTGAAATACATTTTTAAGAAACATGGATGTGGATGATAAAGAGGTCCCAGTAGATTATTACGTATAAACAACCTCGGATAATGAAGAGATTGAAAAATAAACCCTTACTTTGTACTTTTTACTTGGTCGAGGGTAGGTTAGCCTCATTTATAATGGTGAAATAATTGTTATTGAATTATACAAGGATAATATACATTAATATGATATCATATATGATCTTTTAACATTGCTTTGTTAATAATATCTTAGTATTATCGTTGTTTCGGGTGTTACCTTACTGGTTTTCTTTTATATATTTTGTTATGTAAGCCGTGTTTGTTATAAATAGGTTGTATCTCATTTATATATAGAATTATATAAAGTCCTTAAACATTATTTTTAATCATTAAATGAGAATTAGTCTTGAATGGATACGATGAAGAATGAATCTCATCGCGTTCTTGGAGACGGTAGTCCGTACGTACGCACGAGCGACAATATCATTCTTTTGATATTAAAATAATAATTAATTGGATGGTATATCATATATAAATAATCATTAACATGTTATATTTATTGTTTACATGAATTACACATCATTATTATAACCATCCAAATAATAATGTTTTGAATAACAATTACACCACGACGTGGAGACGGTAAGCCATACGTACGCACGTATGGTGACATGTCATTCAAAGGATGGATAGAATACTGAAATATGGTTGTACCATGTTTATAATAACATAAAAGTATATATAATATACTGGAGTTATTATTTTATAATGGTAATAACAAAGATAGAAGAAGGGGAAGAAGAAAGGAACTTGAAAAGGGGTGGTGAAATCATTACCTCTTATTCGGGTTCTTCCTTTTGATTTGATCAAAAGGGCTCCTACGTTGGCTTTATGACTAAAGGAAGGCCTCTAGTATGAAGTGAGGGAAGTTGAGAGAGTATTTGGGTGGGGTTTGGCCGAACCAAAAGGCTTTTAATCTGTAAATTAGTGAGAAGGGGGAGTGCCCTTTTATAAGAGGGGTGGGGGGCACCTTTGGAAAAGCTAGAAATATTATTTTATAATAAATTCATATTCGGTTTCAAATGGCTCTAAAGTAGATTATTTAAAGTTTAAGGTGGGGATGGGTCTAAAAACACTCAAAAAATAGAGTTTAGACAGGTTTGGGTCAATATATTAACCTTATCTTTAAGTATTAACTCTTAGTTAATTAGTTTCACTTTTACAATGTCTCTTTGTATTTTTATATTATATGGTTAATAAACTTACTATATACATCCAAGTGAAACCTAAGTAGTCCATTAATGATACACCTATCATTATATAAGTCTCTTGGCCGAACCTTATATTTTTAGGAATTGAATATCAATTAATAATATAATATTTGTTTTAAAAACTCTTTTATGTCAATTTTGACACTATTCAATAATTATTTTTTGTGAAATTTATAACAGAATGATTACTTCGAAAAAAGTTTATTAATTCAATCCTAACATGTCATATTAACCTATAAAATTATTTTAATTCATAAAAAGTCTAAAATTATATTTATTTGGGTATTTATAATATCAATTATTTTATTTTTCCACTATTATGGTAATTACTACATCATCATTTTGTCATAAATAAATTAAATTATTTATTGTCTAAAAATTATAAATAAAATATCATTATGTAGGAAATTTTTTAACTTTCTAATGAATATTTATAATCTAAAATCCAACATATATAACCCTATGTAAAAAATGTTTTTCTAAAAGATATATGCTTATGTCATTTTTGTATTTATTTTAACTTAATTAATATAAAGTGTCATTATCACCTACAAGTGGATCCATGGGGTCCCAAAATCGACCAAAAGATTCCCATGGTCGGAAATGTATCAACCAATAAGGTTATGACACGTTTTAGGGTAATTTATTATTATTATAATATTTTTTTACCCTTATTTACCAGATTTACCCTTTAACCAGGGTAAATAAAATATTTACCGAAGTAATTATTCAAAATGTCTAAAAATAAAAGTTACCTATTACAGAATTTGGAAATCCTGATTCCAAATATGGAATCCATTTTTCCAAATTTAAAACACAGAAGTGGCAGAAATTAATTCCTGTTGTTAAAACAAAAAGCGTGTTTTTAAGAGATAATAACTATCAAAAGATTGACACTTGTTTATGTCTGGTTTAATTGTGAAATTATGTACAATGACCAACATTTTATTAAATGGTAAAAATATATTATAAATATACTTTAAAACGACTCAAATTATTAATTTATAAATATAAATTATTTCCATTTAAAAAGTTGTTTTTAATTAAAGTGTAGTAATTTTCACTATTCATCAAAATATAAATGTTATTCGAAAAGTTCCAAAATTTCACCCTAGACTAAATTCGATACTCCAAATCCAAAAATGAAGTCCATTTTGAAAGATAAAATTTATAAAATTTCAAAAATTAGGTATTACTATTCATAACAGCTAGTTTGATTGGTTGTGGTGTGTGTTAGAACTCGAAGTTGCGTACAACACACACTACTGTATTATTCAGTGAGAAGCATACCGTGGAAGTTTGGGGTGTTACAAATAGGAACGTCCAAACCCCCCTAATAAGGAACAAGTCTCTATTGAGAGCTTCATGAGACAAAGACCTCCTACTTTTAGTGGATCATCCGATCCCACAATCGCTGAACAATGGATAAACTCCATTAAAAAGATCTTCTCCATCCTTCAATGTTCTGAACAAGAAAAGGTTCTCCTAGCGGCTTATCGTATGGAGGGTGAAGCTGATCAATGGTGGACGTTGATAAAAAATATGAATCCTAAGGAGGAGATCGAGGCGTTAGAATGGAAGTATTTCTGGAAGATGTTTTTCAATAAATATTTTCCACGCACCCTCCAGCTTAAGATGGAAAGGGACTTCCTTTCCCTCAAGAAAAAAGAAGAAGAATCTGTTGGAGCGTATGAGGAAAACTTCGCAAGGCTTGAACGATATGCTTCCGGATTTGTCGTTACCCCTGAATGCAAGGTTGACCGCTTCTTTGGTGGGCTGAAGCCTAGCCTGCAGAAATCATTAGCGATCCGTGACTTCAACAGCTATGAGGAAATTGTCCGATGTTCCATCAAGGTCGAAATAGAGATCAGAGAATCATAGGGGTATCATGGGGACAAGAAGCGTAAGGTGGACTTCAATGTTGGTGGTCTGATGGATAAATCCAACGGTGCTAAGAATATCCAACACCCCACTTGCCAAAAGTGAGGAAAGAAGCACCTTGGAAATTGCCTCAAGGGGACAAGGAAATGCTTTAGGTGTGGAAGAGAATGACACCTAGATGTTAACTGTCGGCAAGAAAGACCCGTAGCTGTGGAAGAGAAGAGGAATTCTCTGTTCGAACCTCAACACATTGTTCATTGCTACAAATGAAAAGAATCGGGGCATCTTGCAAATCAGTTCCCTAATCCAAGGGTTTTCAGAGGCAACCAACAACCTCCAAGGCAGCAAGGAAGAGCTTTTTCCATCACTTCTATTGAAGTGAACCCCGAAAAAAAATTGGTGATAGGTACTCTAGTTATTAATTCAAGAATAGTGAACGTACTTTTTGATTCAGGTTCTACGCATTCTTTTATATCTCTAAAGTTTAGTAGAACAATATCAGCACCACCACAAATCATAGAAGTGAATATGTCAGTGAGTACGACAAATGGGGAAATCATTGCATCCCATGAATATAAGTCCTCCCCTGTTATAATCTGTGGATTGAATTTCCTGGTGAACCTAATCATACTCCCTCTAGTGGAATTTGATGCAATTCTTGGCATGGATTGTCTTTCCTTATATAGATCCAACATAAATTTCCAGGAGAGGGAAATCACACTCCATATGGAGAATCGACACCCGATTCTTTAGAAGTACAAGGAGGAAGATGAATATCATTTAGCTCCATCATCTCAAGCATGGATATTACTACCCTATGAGCATGTATATCTGGATTAGATGATTGAGTCCAAGGAAGAAACCATCCTTGAATAAATGCCTATTATGAGGTAATTCGCTGAAGTGTTTCCCGAGGAACTTCCTGGTCTTCCTCCTAGAAGAGATGTTGAATTCTCAATTGAACTTATACCAGGGGTGCTACCAATATCTAATACTCCATATAGAATGGATGTCGTGGAACTTGAAGAGCTAAAGAAACAACTACAGGAGAATCTGGATAAAGGGTTTATACACCCAAGTGCTTCACCATGGGGTGCACCAGTCCTCTTCGTCAAGAAGAAGGATGGGTCAATGCGGCTTTGCATCGATTATCGTGAACTTAAAAAAATCACGATAAAGAACAAGTATCCTCTGCCATGGATCGATGATTTGTTCGATCAGCTGCGTGGAGCACAATACTTCTCTAAGGTAGATTTGTGGTCGGGATATTATCAAGTAAGGGTGAAGAAGGAAGATGCCCCCAAAACTACGTTTCGTACAAGATATGGGCACTATGAATTCATAGTAATGCCTTTCGGACTCACCAATGCTCCAGAAATCTTCATGGACTTGATGAATAGAGTCTTTAGATATTACCTTGAAAAATTTGTGGTAGTCTTTATAGATGATATTCTAATATATTCCAAAACCAAGGAGGATCATGAGAAGCATTTAAGAACTATACTAGAGACTTTGTGCAAGGAGAAGCTCTATGCAAAGTATAGCAAGTGTGAGTTCTAGTTGAAGGAGGTCTCATTATTGGGCCATATCATCACAAGTAATGGGATATCTGTAGATCCTTCCAAAACAGATGCAATTGAGGGATGGACAAATCCAACATTGGTAACGGATATCCGTAGCTTCTTGGGGTTAGCTGGATATTATCGATGATTTGTGAGAAATTTCTCACGATTGTCCAACCCTCTTACTAAGCTAAATCGAAAGGGAGTAAAGTTTTCTTGGAGTGATGAAAGCGAAGAAAGATTCAAGGAGTTGAAAAGGAGGCTTATCACTGCACCCGTGCTCACTTTACCTACAAGTGGGGAAATTTTTGTGGTAATCAGTGATGCTTCAAAGAAAGGATTAGGCTGTGTGATGATGAAGAATGATAAAGTGATATCCTATGCCTCAAGGCAGTTGAAAATCCCTGAGAGAAACTATCCAATGCATGATCTGGAGTTAGAGGCGGTGATCTTTGCCTTGAAAATTTGGCGGCATTATCTCTATAGGGATAAATGTGAGATATATACTGACCACAAGAGTCTTAAATATATATTTACACAGAAAGAGATTAATATGCTCTAGAGAATATGGATAGAGCTCATCAAGGATTATGACTGTTCAATACATTACCACCCTGGGAAAGCGAACAAGGTGGAAGATGCCCTAAGTAGAAAGGATCTAGCAATTATATCAATTATTTGAATTGAGAAGGATCCAATCTTCTTGGACTTGATGAAGATGGACATGGGAATCATAGAGAAGGGAACATCATCAATCCTTTCACAAATGATTGCTCAACCGTATCTTTTGGAAAGGTTAAAGGATTCTCAAAATGATGATGTGGGAATTCAAGAAAAATTGGAAGCTATCAAAAAAGGGAAATCCTCGGAGTTTAATGTTAATGAAGAAGGAATTGTGTGGTTTGGTAAAAGACTATGGGTTCCATCAAGTCCGGAGCTGAAGAAGGAACTTTTGGATGATGCACATAGTTCAAATTTCTCTATTCACCTAGGGAGCACAAAGATGTATTGAGATCTCCGAGAAAACTTTTGGTGGGATAATATGAAGAAAGAGATCGCTGAATATACATCAAAGTGCCTGGTGTGTCAGCAAGTGAAGGTAGAGAGGCAAAAGTATAAGGGGATGATGCAACCATTTCCCATACTAGAATGGAAATGGGAGAACATCATTAAGCACTTTGTCATCAGACTTCCAAGGACATCCAAAGGCAACAATGCAATATGGGTTGTTGTGGATCGTCTTATAAAGACTACACATTTCATTGCTATTCGGGAGGATTTCTCATTGGATCAACTGGCACAGATATATATCAGGGAAGTGGTAAGGTTGAATTGAGTAACACTATCTATTGTGTCTGACCGAGATCCAAGATTCACCTATAAGTTTTTGAAGAGTCTTCAAAAATCTCTGAATACTAAACTAAACTTCAGTACGGCCTATCATCCTCAAACTGATGGCCAATCCGAGCGGACTATCCAAAGACTTGAGGATATGTTGAGAGCATGCTCAAAGGACTTTAAAGGAGGATAGGATCAATATCTTCCTCTGGTTGAGTTCTCTTATAATAACAGTTTCCACTCGAGCATCCAAATGGAACCATATGAAGCCCTGTATGGGAAAAGGTGCAGAACACCGGTATGTTGGGATGAGGTCGATGGACGTAAGCTGCTTGGACCAGAAATGGTCGAAGAAATGGTAGAGAAGGTAAAAACCATTCAACAGTATATCAAGGCAGCCCAGAGTCAACAGAAGAGTTATGCAGATAATCATTGATGAGACCTTGAGTTTAAAGTTAGAGACATGGTTTTTCTACGCATATCTCCATGGAAGAAGGTCATGAGGTTTGTAAAGAAAGGGAAGTTAAGTCCAAGGTACATTGGCCCCTTCGAGATTCTTGATCGTGTTGGGGCTGTGGCCTATCAACTAGCACTTCCACCCACTATGGAAAAAATACATGATGTCTTTAATGTATCTTTCTTAAGAAAGTACATACCGGACCCTTCACATGTACTCTCTTCTGAGGTGGTACAGTGGGAGGATGATATTTATTATGAGGAGCAACCAGTGAAGATCTTAGATCGTAGAGAAAAAGTTATACGAAATAAGACAATGACCCTCGTCAAGGTGTTTTGGTGAAACCACAAGTTTGAAGAAGCGACTTGGGAATCAGAGGAAATGATGAAGCTGAGTTACCCACATCTGTTTTAGTGTGGGAAAAGGAAATTTTGAGGGTGAAATTTCTTAAGGGGGGAATATTATAATGACCCAAAGTTTCATTAATGGAAATCCCTCTTGATCTAATTAAATGTATCTTTATGTAAAATGTTTATATAAAATGTCAACTTCTTTTATTTTATGTAAATAATTGTGACCGTTGCTTTTATAGCCGTTGAATAGTGATCACATGATTAGTATAAATATAGGGCTTTAACAAATCTAATTTAATCAGACAAAAGAAGCGATGGCATCATCCAGTATAATTGCTCCGTATGAAGCCCATTTGTTGGAGCTCGGAAAAGAGGTGGCATCTTTGGGCTTCGCTCTTGACCAAGCCCAAGCTGAGCTTCATCATTTCAATCTCGAACGTGACCGTCTACGGGAAAAGTGGAAGTTGATAAAAATTACCACTCGAGCGATGTTATCTGAGCCACCCCAAGAGTCTGTCACCATCGCACACCTTACCCTTAGGTCTTATGTGACTGTTTTAAGGGGTTATGTAACAAATCTCTAGTACTATGTTCATGTACATTTTTTTTGTATATAATAATGAATATACTTTCTTGTCATTATTGATACATTGTAAACCGTTTTTAAAGTGCAAATAGTGTTTTTTATTATTTAATTAAGAATTATATTTTATTAAATTAAGGGATTTTTGAATTAAATAATATTTTAATAAAATATTATTATTATTATTAAATTAATTTTATTATATATAAATGATCATATAATTTTATGAATGCAATTGTAATTTTTATTAAGGTTTGAAATCCATTTTTGTCAAAACCCGTGAATTTTTGATAAATATTGGTTTTTATTTTAAAAGTGAAAATTAACATATTTAGAAAATTATTTAGATAAAATAAATGTTATTTCTAGAATCAGGATGTCGAAATTATCCAACGGTGAATTTTTCATAATTTTCTAAGACAGTCAAATTTTTGGGTAAAAATTAAATACCGTTTAAATATATAATGTGTTTTATGACATCATAATGACCCAATAGTGATGTAATAAAATACAATAAACTTTATGTTCAGACAATATATGTTTTATTAATTAAAATAATGTGATTTTGGGATTGTTTGACTTACTTTTACAAAGCATTAATGGACCCCTCAAGACTTATTAAACATCTTGTCTTTTTAAATTATTTTCCATGGGAGTGTGACACACCTCCACATAAGAAACCCCATTATTTTAATAAGTTATGATTTTGGCCTTATAAAATATTGTTTTACTCTCCCCTTTTCCAAAAACGATGGGCAAAAACCTTGGGATGGTTTGTGGTTTGGATTAATTTAATATAAGGGGTCCCATACCTAAATAATAAAGAATTCCATCACCTTTCCTATATAAACCCACCCAATATCCCACTTCCTCCTCACTAAAAGCCTTTGGAGTTCATCCAAAATCTGACATACCCTCTATAGAATCCTCCCAAGGTGCCCCAAGCTCCCAAGAAGCCTCTCTCAATCCTCTCTCTAGCCTTTGGAAGCACACTTCCAAGTAAGGTTTTTTTCTTCCTTTCTCATTTTTGTCCAATTTTATTTAAGTTGTTTTAACCTTTTAATTTCAATTATGAATATTGGGGTATGGTTTTTCACCTCCCTAATACTTCCCTATTTATGTTTGAATGATGGGAGACCCCTTTATCTCTCATTAAATTCCTCCCATGTACACCTGTTACTATGCCGAAATTCTGAAAGGAACTTCTCTCTCCTCATTTACATTCAAGCAATACTTTTGTATCATGAATCTAAATTCCATTAAAATTGTTGGGACATGTATCTATATGACCTCCTTACTTTCTATTACATGTAAATATTATGAGGAACCCCTTTCTCCCTCATCAACCATTTTTTATGAATTCTTATGTCACACCATTACACCCCCGAAATCGCACCAATTTTCTAAGTCAATGCCTTTGTGTAGTGAATACCATGCCCATTTCTCCATCAAGGGTATTCAACTTTATGAACATTTACTTATTTATTATAAATTTTTATGTATGAATTCCAAATTACTTTATCGTGGAATAAATGATTATGTTTTATGAATCAATGTTTTATGATCCATGTGGCACACTTATGCGTGAAATAAAATGTTTAAGAAGTGTTCACCCTTATAGCACTTCGATGCATTGGGTATAGTATAGTATCATGATACATCATGTGAAATTAGTGTTGAATCATGCTAATTAAATTTCAATGAGGGTTTAATCATGCTTCATGTGCAATGAGGATTTACTCATGCTCTATGTGCAATGAGCCTTGGCTCATGCTAATTCCATGTTAAGTGTTATTGCCACATTTCCATGTTATGATTATCATGCTTTATCATGCCTTTATGTTCATGTTTCTCTTGTACTTTATTGATATGCCTATTTTCTAACATGTATTGTACTCCTCATGTATTCCATGTTTATTCCCTTACTGGGCTTTATAGCTCACCCCTTTTCTTATGCATGTCCTCAGGTTATCCCATGCAATGATAAGTATGAGGGAATTCAGTGGTCATTAAAGGAAGTTTTCAATAAAGATGTTGTATTTCATGTTTTATGTTGTTATGTAATGATCCTAAGCCACAAATACACTAGAAATCTCGATCTTCCATGTTATATCAAGTGAATAGTTTATGTAATAAATCATGTTTAAATTTGTAATAAAAGCAGGGTTGTCATACTATAAATTCAGAGGACCCAAGGTCATCATTTGCAATGAGGTTATGATTCATGATATCCTCATTCCCTTTTCTCCTTCGACGTCTAGAACCATTATTTCCCTTTAATATAAAAAAGATGCATGCCTTTTCACTATTGAATTTAGAGGATATTTGATAAAAAAATTACAATTCAAAAAATATTTAGGCTTCCTCTCATACTATATCTCGAGATTAATGTTGTCATCCCTAGTTGTAACTATCTCTTATTCAACTAGAGTGGTTGACATGCCATCCTCCACAATAATCCAATAATAATTCACAAATCTTGGGTTTTTAGTTTTCATATCCATCCTGATGGGGTTTCTAATAGAGTAATCTATATCCTAGAGAATCCATGGGTGCCAATATAGCCAGTATTTCTTGAAAATGCAAACCCAATCTTGTGTATGGGTGTTCCAGACATTTTTATGATCAAAATTTTGATCCCATTCCTAAATTTTCAGGAATATAGGATTCAAGGAGACTGAAACAAATCTCTATGATATCCTTTTGTATTCATATAATTGGAAGACAATGTGGAGGTATCCATTCCCTATATCCATCATCCTCTCGTCATCAAAGCCCCAAATTTCCATAATCTATCATGTAAGGTCATTGAATTTCTATAGATTTTCACCCTTAGGAGTCAATAATCTCACTATAATGGATTATTTTCATAGTTTCACTAGTTCTTAAACAATATATTGATTGAATGATATGTGTGTTTTCTATACCTTATTGACGATCCTTCCATGAGATGGAATGTCAAAATCCAAAAAGGAGAGGTTAATGGCTGACCTGAACACCTCCGTAAAATTATTATTTGGACCAGGTGAATCTGAGGGGGCATGATCCACCTCAATCAATTTGTTAGTCACACATAAATGAAAAATATCCTTATGCCCAACATGGTCATTCTGAGTGAGAGTTGGATCTAGGCTTATTGTAGTTGAATCAATAACAGTCTTCGTACGAGCTTTGAGCTCGCTAGGTTTAGGATTTTCCCCTTTACCCCTTGAACCATCATCCAAAACTCCCTCATCTCATGAAATATTAATTTTTTTATTTTTATTATTACCAAATAAAGTATTTTAATATGATATATTTCATAAATTATAAATTTAATAACCATAATCGATGTGATTACTTTATTTTGAACACTTTAGTAACATTGATAATAATAAGTAATTTGTTTTTGATATATGTTTTGATAATAAAATATTATTATATATACCCTAATACTAATCAAATTGTATAAATATATAGGTTTATTATGAACATTGATAGTGATAAGGAGTGAAGTATCTACCTTAATGAATTCATTTTTAAAAATAGAATGATTTATGATATGCGACTTCTTTTAATAAAAAAAGTTTTATAATACTTTATACTCATACAATTATTCATCTTTATATATTCTATTTTTTTATAAAATGAAAATTTATATCAAATATGATGAAAATATGTCTGTGTATATAAAGAAATATCCTTTTAGGATTCCAAGTTCATACCTTATGTGTAATTATTTATTTTTATTAAATATGGATATTACTGAATCAATGGGATGAATATTAATTGAAAATGGATGAATTCCAATCATATGACAAAAGAGTACAAGAATAGGGTTAAAAAATCCGTAAAGTTTGTAAAATATCATGCATATAAACCTTCTTAAATCCCTTTTCAGTATTTAAGACTAATTATTCCATAGGAGTTGTAAGAACACTTCATTTGTCACAAAATAGATCAAAGTTATAAATTCTAGACTAAACATGGGGAAGTACTGAATGTTGTTAGTGACTGGGATAACGCTGCATTTATTAGATAATTTTATATTATTATAGTAATAATGATGATGAAGACTGTATTGAGGATAATTTCAAGTTTAAATGATTATGAAGATTGTATTAAGGAAATTAAAATGACAATTTAAGATGAACTTCATGATTATCCAAAGCTGATTTAGAAGTTAAAGAGTTGTGAAAAGGCACCATTATATGATGGTTGCACTAAATATATAACATTGACAACCATACTGAAGATATATAATGTAAAAACTAGAAATATATATAGTGACACCATCTTTATTAAACTACTTGCTCTCTTGGATGATATTTTACTAGAAGATAATGATTTTGTTTGCCGAAAACATGACATTAAAAGAATTATATATCCAATGGGTATGATATATAAAAGAATATTTTCCTATTTAAATGAATGTATATTGTTTCAGAAGGACTATGAATTTCTTAAAAAATTTCCAAAGTGTCGTGTTTCTTGATAAAAGAATGATGAATCAAGTCCTTATAAATTTGTATGGTACTTCCAATCATTCCAAGGTTTAGGAACCAATATAGAAGTGAGGATACTACATTTCAATTGATGTGGCATACATATACAATAATTAAAGATGGTAAAATTCATAAAATAGTAAACTCTCCTTAGTGGAAGAAAATTGATCTTGAGTATCCTGAATTTGGAAACAAGTCAAGAAACATCCATCTTATGCAATAGACAGAGTGAATCCTTTTGGTGTACAAAGTAACACTCACAGTACATGGTCAGTTGTGTTGTTAAATTATAACTTTCCACTATGGTTAATCATGAAGTAAAAATATATTAGTTGTCTCTTCTTATATTGGGGCCAAAAAAACTGGGTAATTATATTTATTTTTATTTGGCTATATTGATCAAAGATAAGAAATTAATGTGTGATTTAGGTGTTACATTGTATGATTCTTATAGAAATAAATATTTCACATTGAGATCCATGTTGTATGTGATGATAAATGACTTTCCTATATATGATTTTTTTTCAGGACATGTCATTAAAGGAATTATAAGGAATCCCATTTGTGAAAAAGGTACACACTCAGTTAGGTTTAAACATTCCTCATATACTATCTTTCTAGGATATCACAATTTTTTACCACAATGACGAAAATACCAGTCTTAGATGGCATCATTTTATAGAAATTAAAAAGAAGGTATAAAACCATATCAACTAACAAGTGATCAAATATTTGAGAAAGTAAAGGATATGGTCACCACTTTTGGTTAACCTTCTTCGAAAAACCTTATGAAAACTGGTTGAAAAAAGTGATCATTTTTTTAAATTACCATACTAGAATTATTTGTACATAAAAAAATTTCTTGATATCATGCACATAGAAAAATGTATGTGATAATGTCATTGAAATGTTACTAAATGAACCTGAAAAAATAAATTATCATATTAATTCTATGTTGGACATGATTAACATTGGAATATAGGGATAATTGGTTCTATTGAAGGGTGAAAGGCATACTTTTCTTTCTCTAACTACTTACACTCTTTCCAGGAAAGAGAGATATCAATTTTCCAACTTCTTGAATGATATAAAGTTTCTAAAGGGGTGTTCATAAAATATCAAGAATATCTTATAATTTATTGATTTAAAGTTAAAGGGCCTGAAATAACATGAATGTCATGTTTTGATGCAAGATTTAATGCCTATAGATTCAAATTGCATTTGACTAAAAATTACCATCATACATTAACTAAGATTTGTTTATTTTTAAAATCTATATGCAGTAAAGTTATAGACCATATGAAGTTTCAAAATATAGAAAATAAAATTTCTATCATATTATGTGAATTGGAGATGTTCTTCCCATCTTTATCATTTGATATGATGGTTCACTTGATGGTTCACTTAGTTAGAGAGATCTAGCTATGTGGTCCTATACATTATATAAGGATGGAAACCATTGAATGGTATATAAATATTTTGAAAGAGTATATTAAAAATATAATTTATCTAGAAGGTTGTATTATAGAGTGATATATAGTTGATAAATCTGTTGAATTTTGTACCGACTACCTACAATACCTGGGCTTCAATTATAGTAAGCTTTTATTTCTAGAGAAACAATGCACAAAACTTTATTCAAGAATGTGATTAAAACATAAATTCAAAATTCTTATAAATTTAATTTCACAAAATGATTTTATTTTTTTAATTCATCATGTCAAATTTAACTTAGAATTAATTTTTGATATTTTTCAGAAATAGTTGATTTTTGAATGAATAGTGAAAAATACTGACTTTACAAAATCTTTTACTTTTATGACATTATAATGACATAAAGATAACTTATAAGATCACAAAAAAAATTTTATAGAATTTTTTTTAATAATTAATATAATTCATAAAAAATATAATGTTTAACTTATAAATATATGCTTAACATTTTAGAAATCCAAGTAATGTTTTCGTCCAAATAAAAACCATTTTTCATTATTTTCTATTAATCAAGTATTTACATGATTAATTTATGTTTTGGTTTTGATTGAAAGAAAAATAATTTTAATTTTATTTAAAACAATTCAATTAATTCCATTATAATCAACATTATACTTCATTTTGCTGTAAAATTATTTTTATGCTTAAAACAAACATTTTTCTAAAAATTGTTTTCATTTTGTTTTGTGCACTTATATTAAAATTATTTTCCACCAATTATTCAAATTTAAAATTTTAAAATTTATTAAATATTTTTAATTATCATAATTAATATTAGTTAATAATTTTTACTTATTTTTTTGTCATAATAAATAGTAAAAATAGTAAAAATTTGTCACCACAATTAGTGTTAAAATGAGTTTACCAGGGGTGTTAAACTAAGAGATAAGGGTAAAAATACCACAAAAAACTTACTCAAAACTCATTTGTTGGTTTTATTTTTACCTTAACATTATAATATTAAAAAATATTCTTATTTTGTGTCACATGTCTTGGGTAAGGAATTATTATATTTTAATCCTTTGAAAAACTTCAAGTATGTCCTCTCCCTCCCTTATAAAAGGACACCACCTATCCTCTATTTCTCACAATTAAATATTCTTTTAGATCATAAAATAACTATAAAAATAGTTTATTAACATCTCTACCCATATCCTATAGGTCCTTTATTGATCATAATACCATCCTTAGAAGGATTTAGGTATAAACCTAAGCAAGTTGTCCAAAGAAAAGGTATAACTCTTAACCGAGGGTTTTCATTTTATTTCTTATTATACCTACTTCAATTATATACTAACCATGATAATATAATAATACCATTATATACCATATAATAATATTTTATTATATCTATGTAAAAACCTTTATTTAGCTTTTTCTCCATCAAATGGGAAACAAAATCATCGTTTATGTGTACGTGCGAACTGCCACCTCGTGAAGTAATGTATTTTTTTATTACCACCATTATTGGATGGTTAATATAATGGATATAAAGTTTATATATTATATTTATAACATAATTACTATTATATAAATATAATATATCATTTACCTTCTTACCCTTACACCTGTTAAAAATGATAATGTCCCTCGTGCATATGTGTGGACTACCACCTACACGAAGCAATGAGATTCATTTTTCATATATGCCTTCCAAGACTGATTATAAATATGTATATAATGAATATATATTATATTAATATAATTATTAACATTCTTTATATTATTTAACCATGATAAATATTCTAGGATCGAATCTACCGAACCGAAACTCACATGAAAAATGAAACAATTAATACTTGAAAATGACAATTTTAATACAAAATTATAAATAAAGAGGCATTGAAATGTCACAAGTGAATTATATATTATATTATAAGTATGTTAATGGTTTTTTAATTAATTATAATAAATTTAAATTTATTATATAGGAGGTGAAAATCACTTATTAAGCAAGTTGAACTTGAAGTAAGAGTTTTTTTCACAATCTCATCATTATTTGGAATTGTTTATGTTTAAGTTTCTGTTGAAGGTATTATATGATCATTACATATTAATCCTCATTTTTTTATTATACTCTAGTTATTTCTAGAAATTATAACTTTTATTTTCAATTTCCACTCTCTAAGTACTCAAAAGTACATACTAATTTTTTTAAGGGAAACTGACTTTATTTTTCTATTTTGTCCAAATATTTTTCTTCAATGTCCATATTTTATTTAAAATATTTTCAATAATGTTTTTAATATTCTTAAATGATTTATTAAATTCATTTTTTACTCATTTTTTCAATAATGTTTTTAATATTTTATTAACGTTTTTAATATTTTCTTTATTTTTCATTTTTATGAAAAGTTTTAAAAAGAATATTCTTTTCATTTTTCGAAAAAGGTACTTGTGAAAAAAATGTTTATTTTAATTTACACCACATGATAGAGTTTTCCTCCATCATTTATACTCTTTTTTTTGAAGCTTAATTCCTTTAATATTTTCCATAGTTTTTTCCAAAGAAATTTTTTTCCAAATATTTTGGAAATTTTTAGATTTTAAATAAGTGATTTTGAAATAAAAAGTGTATTTTACTCAAGAAATGTTTCAGATATCTTATAAAATTATTTTCATTAATGTAAAAATATTTTGATGAGTCTTATGATTTACTGAGAAAATAATTTATTGATACCATCCACTATATTTATTTGTATGACTTATAATCATTTTTATTAGGGAAATCATGACATCTCATATGATAGTTATTCCAATAAGGATATTTATTTATTATTAAAATATTATAATTAAGTTGTATTGTTTATTCATATGATGAATGCTTTAGAATTATTAAGTGATGGGTGTGGCCTATAATTGCATAGCCCCTCTATGCACCGATTGGTCTCATGAGACAAAACATGTTGGGTATTTGGTATGTTCCTTACCCATTTATGTATTATTTTTTGGCATAAGGCCTTTATGGTAAGTTTAAGATGCCTGAAATTATGCATTCCATCATTATGAAATGAATTATTAATATCCATGTGATTATTTAAATGGTTATGTTATCTATGGATAAGCTTCAAGCTCATGTGATTATTTATATGACATTATTTGATCATTATTTATTCCTATAATATTATTTATGCCTTATTTATTCTATGATATCTTCTATTGTATGCATTCCCACACTAAGAATATGATCTCACCCTTTTATTTTGTTTCCTTTACTTAAGATTACATGAAGAATACTATGAATTATATGAAAATATATGATAGAAGGAATAATAATGATCTCAAAGAAAATACTATGTTGTATTCTATGTTTTCAAATATAATGTGATATTTAAGAATGCATCTAATTTTCTAAGACTACCAAACTATTTGATCCCTAGAGACACAATCTCTTGTATTCAGTGCCAATGTAATAAAGTAACCACCAACTCTGGGATACTATGTTTTGGGGTGTTATAATTGGTATCATAGAAATTTTACTATAAACCTTGGAAACTAGATTTAGAAAAACATATATGAGAGAACATAATCCTATCACATAATATAGGGATATCTATAAGTATAGGATAATATCATGAAGTTTTGGTAAGTTGGATAATGTGTGGTTTCCTAGAAAATATTCCCTGTATGGATACTGTCAAGTGAATGCGCCTATGAAATAGATGCACTTAGGGGTAATAACTCCGAAAGGGGTAGATTGGGTATTTAGTAGGTCACCATTAGTGTAAAAAGAGTGGGCTTAAGACTGCACACTTATCTAGACACTCTTGAGGGATATGCTTTGGTTGATTCACATGCTCTTTACAAACCACTATGAAATATTTGAATTTTTTTTTGATTTAAAGATATTCTCAATGATACTAAGCTTATGATTTTGAGATTAACTATGCATAAATTTTCAATTTAGGTTAAGTGTTTCAATAGTTTTGGAATTATAAATTATTTTTCATATTATTATGATCTAATCTAGTGTATGCCATTATTTAGAAATAGTGACTAGAAAAAGGAATAGAAACCTTATCAATACATGAAGTCTATATAGAGATTACCCTCACAAGAAATACAATGAAGCTACAGATGAAGCTGGAGCTAGAGCTGAACAAATCATAACTATATTGTGTTAGCTAGCTAAGGTTATGAATAATAACCTTTCTTGTATAGAGTAACCCGCTAATCCACAATATGATGTAATAATGTTAGACCATTTCATGAAACAACAACCCATATCATTAAATATAATTAAAAATCAATTAGTGGATGATCAATGGATAATTTCCTTAGAAAATATATTTCTCACTTTGAGAATTAATGAAATAGAGAAGATTATCATAGAAGTTTATCATGTCATGAGGGATGTAGATAAATCAAGGTCATTGATTCAAAGTGTTAAGGATGTGGAAGAAATAACAAGCATAAAGTAGAAGGATTTTAAGGTACTTTTATTGAAAAAATATTTTATTCATGAACAATGAGAGGATATGGAGAGATAATTCTAGTGTCTAATATAAAAGGAAAAGTAAATTTTTTCTAAGTATGAAGCCAACTTTAAAAGGTTAGTAATACATATTTCAGACTACGTATGTAATACAAAGAGTAATATTGACCATTTATTTAATGGGATAAATACAATAATTAAAAGTGAACCAGTACCCCAAAAATTATCATCATATGAGGGTACAATATCATGTGTTATCAAGATAGAGAAATACTTTTACAAGTATTATTACTTTTAATTAAAGTAAGACAAGAATAGGATGAATGAGTACCTCATGAAGAAAAAATGGATAAGGGGGAAAAATAAGGGGATATTTACTTCATGTAATACTCATGGAAGGAAACACTCTGGTACATGCTTGAAGGGAACAAGAGTTTTATTTATGTGTGGAGTGAAAGGCCATCATGCTCATGAATGAAAGGGTAAGGGAAAATCCATCAAAGTAAAACACTTTAACTATAAGGAGATGGGGAACTATTCCCACCAATACCCCAAACTTCAAGGGAAATTTCCATAGAAGAGACCAAGGGGAGAAGGTTAGGCTTTAATAATTACTACAATTGAAGTTAAAGTTCATAGTGATGTCACTACCCCAAATTGAGCATTTAGTGGAAGTATTTTAGCAGCAATTTACAAAAATGTTGCTAATTTTTTTTTAAAATTTCATAGAAGTTTTATATAAAATATTGCTAAACAGTTAATTTTTTCCAAACACGACACTTTCCCCCTACCTAGACACCCCTGACCCCCCCAAAAAAACCCCTGACCCCCACCTTGTTGACTCCCTGAAGCCCTATCCTCGTTTCTGCCCATCGCTGCCACTCACCATGCGTCACTGTTCCTCTCCAATGATCACTGCACCTCACCTCACCATCCCTCGATACACCTCGCTTCCCCTCATCACCGATCCCGACCCCAACCTCATCACCTCTCAAAGTTTGAGTGGTTATTTCAAGTGATATTTCCCCTCATCTCCTTCTATATTGTCATTAGATATCTATACACTTATTTACTCAATTTTGGATAAGGTTTAGCAATGATTTAACCTAATAATGGTTATTCTTCCACATTATGATGTAGTTTTTGTCTATAATGGGTATAAGAGTAAACAATTTGACAACTTAACAAACATAGAAGTAGTTTCAATGAAGTTAAGACACTGAACAATTTTATTTTTGTTTTTTTCCAAAATTGGATTATATTGATGGTTAAATGGGTGTTACATCATAGGTTTTTTTTCTAGTATAGTGTCAAGAGTGATCCATAGACCATATAAGTGATGTTGGGCATGTGTTTATTGCGATATCAGTGCCCGATGTGTTTTTTATCATTTATGCCTATTTTTTTAAAGTAAATATATAATTATAATTATTTATAGGTAGTTATTAATGTTATGTGACGTGATGAAAATTTTTAGAGTTGAAACGGACTTAGATTCAGCATGGATGAGATTGGATGATCTCTGCTATAGTATGTTTTATGTTCTAACGTAAATATAGAGGTTGATGGTCCGTATAATTCAAGAAAATATTCTTGTTTTTTCATGAATTACCACTAAAATAATATTTTATAGACTTTGGTAGAATTTATAGGGGAATATTGTTATTGATTAAAGTATATATGATGGTGTTGGGTCTTCTATACTTGAGAGGGTTTTTCCATGGTACATTGTGAGATGAGATCGATGAACCCTACCTTTATTGATAATTTAGTGGGATGAGATGTGAATATATAACCATACCTAGTTACATTAGGAAACTATATAAAGTTTTTATTCCACCCTAACAAGAGTTCTTGGGTATGGGGTATGAATTGGTATGATGGAATAGAAAAGAAAACAAGTTGGATTATGGAATGTATTTGAAGCATGTTTGACTGGGTTTGGGGTTTCTTTGTAAAAATAAGGAGACCTGATGTATAGGGTGTCCTAATGTCCTAGTTTTCACATTAAATACAATGATCTTGTGTGGGATGTTTATTTTATTCCTCATTTATACATGAATATAATGGAATATACTAGGGGAACATAGTAAGGCCATATGGAGATGTATTTCTCACAACATTCACAACACCCCTATGTGCATGAATACCTTATATTTAGGCTCTAGCTAAGAACATCACATGAATTGGATAGGTCTTATAAAGCTTGATACATATTTTTAGATAGGGTGTGTTAAGGCCTTAGTATGGATGTAGTTCTATATTTTTAGTGTTTTATTTTTTGTTTTATTTTATATTTTTCATCATCCCTTGGGTGATTAGTGTTTATATAACGATATTAATTATTCATGGCATTTATTATATAATTTTTTTTTATTTTATTATTTAAATTGAGATGTGGTATATGTCTTGGTTATTTTTCCATTATAGTATACTCTAATTTGATGTATTTTTCCACCATAGAATATGTATTAGTACCTTGAAACAAGTCTACAGCCACTTGAATATGTGTTGGAATGCTTGAGGTATGTTGAACCTCATCTAATATGATGATTATGGAATGGGGAATTACAATGTGACATCATATCATTTAGTTTATTTTATAAATTGGGTAGATGGAATAGGAGAATCTGAGGACTTTATCAAATCCTGTGATAGACCATATATATGTGAGTCATGAAAACATTTTCAGTGGTAAGTCCTGGTTACCATGGTTGTGGGATTGTTGTTATTTCATTTTTCTACTATGATTGAGTTTTTTATAGAATATAATATTCTTATAGAAGTTTTTATTTTAAAATTTTATCTCCTTTATCACTAGAATGAGGCCCATGTGCATACACTATTTGGTATATATTACTTTCATGACATATACATGAATGAATTTAATTTGAATTTTAAAATGGGATTCAGTTGTTTAAAGTGTCAAAAAATATATATAAAGTTCAAAATTATTTAACCTTAAGGAATTTATGTTACATTATTGATCCCTTAATAAATATAATTATTTATAATTTTATTGATTTATCTTTATTTAATGAAATCACAGAGTTTAGGCCACCAAGCATACTAAACAGAAGTGTGGTTGAATGTTCATAAAAAATCTAATGGGATTTTTGTTAATGAGCCTGCCAAAGAAGTTAGTGTATGAATTCATTTTTCATTATAATAACTTATTATCAGTTGTCACTATGTTAATATATATTGCTTCTAATATGACTGATGTTTTATTTATAGGTAAGAATTAAATAACTATGGGATGTCAATACCTCATAGTCTTACTCAGTCTCCTAGGGTGACCCAGTTGGTAAAGTCCTTTGGAATGAGAATCCTGGTCGAGTGCACAAGATGGGTTTGGGACTATTACCATATGAGGTATTTGACAGGAAAATAGGGATTGCAAGTGATGACTAGTGGTGATAAGGTAAATCACACAACTTCAAAATCATTTAGTCCACAAACTTTTATTGATTTTAAGTTTAAATATAAATATAAAACATTTTTTAATTTTCAATATAATTGTCTTACAGGTGCCGGTAATTGGAAGTAGATATAGAGATAAAGAGGGTGAAAAGAAGAGTTTATCATTGGTCAATTATTAGCGGATAGGATTTGTTCATGTATCAATACATCCAATGTGGGTGTTTTTTTTATCTTTTTCTTGTATTTTAGATGGGATCAGAACAACATGTGCCCTATGTATGTGTTGTATAACCATTTGTCTATATGTTGTGTTTCAAATGTCTATGGAGATTGAAATTTCTTTATGATCATATATGATGTTTATTTTCTTGTCTCTATTTTACATATAGGTTGATCTGACTATTATATTATACTATTTCTCACTTGTTTTTCATGGTGCCTTAATAAGTATGTTTATACTCACACCTGCATGGGCTTTCCATGAATGATTTTTTTCTTATATAGAAAACTGGTAGATGGTGTCCTTAGTGGACCTAGTATCTATGGAACATAAAAGTAAGTGGAGGCACTGACCATGTTTGGAAGTCAGACTTAGGGATCTTGAGTTGGTAACTCCTCTTCTTTTCACATTAATTTTTTTCTAGATTGGGACCTACTTTCCTTCTTATTAGTTAGGCATGTATTTTACCTTTTCCTTTCTTGGATATTTATCTATCTCATTCTGATGTATTTTCTATAGGTTACTACATGATTTTTTTACACTAAGAGGTTTTATTTTATTATACCTATGCAGTATTTCATAGAGTTGTGTGTGTGTGTGTGCTCACATACAATAAGATAAATCCTCCCACTTCAGTGATATTCTTACTCTGTGCTTGTTTCTATCCCTTCAACTATTGGGGGTGAACCTGTGGTGTCACTCTTAGATTACTGGTGTCCCAAGTAGGGTCCCTATAGGTCAAGTCATGACACAAAACCCCGTGGTTTTCTCCAAGACCATAATCTCTATCTAACCCCATACATTATAGAAAATTTTATACCCTTTTCCAAATCTCACATCATGACCTAGTCCTACTAACCAAGGATCATTCTATGTTATCTCTCTCCAAAATAAGGTCCTATATCACTTATACATTCAATGATATCTCAAGCCTATAACATATAGGATAACCCATATCTATCAGACCCTATATTCTATTAGTATCCTCTTGTTTTCACCTTCTTGGTTAGAGCTCAATATTGATGTGTTGGGTGATCTCCATTTTGGGAGATTTTTGTGCTCTATTTGTGCATGGACCCTGTTTTTTGAGCTCTGTCTTATTGGTCTTGGATAGGCCATGGAAATTTAATCAGGTAACTCAAACTATGTGAATTATTTTTTATCTAGGCACATAGAGGCATCTATGTTGTTTTTCATGATCTCATAAAGGGGTGGGATCTGTGTTGGAAGTCCTATGATTTCATAAAGTATTTACCCATTGTATAAATCCAAATTAGTTTTAATCATCACTTGTGTAGGTTTAGATCATTTATGGATATTTAGGGTGATTTATCTTTTGGATAAGCATTTCTTATTGTTTTTGAATCATTAATGACCCTTTTGATGAAAATGGTATTCATGATGGTTGGTTTCATATTGAGAATTATTTATTTATTATTAAATTAATTTATCTTGTTTGTAATTTTGGTGGATTTAGTTTTAACATGTGAAGCCTCATTTTAATGTAAGTACATTGATTCTTTATAGATAGTTTTAAACGTATTAAATTTATGTTTTCCTTGGAAATTTGATGTATAATAGTTTAAATAATAAACATACTTTCAATGAGAAATATATTGAGAAATGTATTGACTATTTCAATGTATTGAGAAATGTATTATTGATTCTTTCAATGTGTTGATTATTTCAATATATTTATGTGTTATTTATTATTTTAACGCATTGTTTCTTGTTTTATTCTTTCAATATATTGATAAATGTATTATTTATTTCAATGTGTTGTTTTCCTTGGTCAATGTATTGATTCTTTATATTTTAGTGATAATCAATGTACATTGATTCTTTAGTTTTAACATGTGTTGTTTTCCTTGTAAGTTTATGATATATCTGATGATATGGTAAAATTTTCAGTGTTATTGTTGTGTTGTTCTAGCTTCAGGTTCTGGGGCTGCAGAAACTGTAGCTATATTTTTTGTAATTCATGATATAGCGGCGGTTTAAATGGCCAGTAGATATTGTTTTTTTCATGGTGGTGTAAAATTCCACTATATTATGGTATTTTTTTAGGGTGGCGGTTAAAAACACTTCTAAATATAACAAAATTTTACTTAGAAATGGTTTTATCTGTATCAGTGGTGTTTTTTTTTCAGTTAAAAGTTCATAATTTAGCAGTAGTTAAAAGACACTGCTAGATCTCAATTATTTTTTTAAGCAAAAACCACTTTTAAAACTAAAAATACCATCACAAAATATGAGTTCTATGACACTTTCTATAAACCACCGCTAAATAGAAGGAACCACCGCATGTTGAATGCCTACACCAATTTGAACAGTGGTTTTTTGAAACCATCACAGAACCATCTAGCAGCAGTTTAAACCACCGATATATAAAAAAATCACCACTAAATGGGAATTTTGTTGTAGTGTGTGTTGAAAGGTAATTTGATCATAACTTCAAAGTTAGCTAATTCTTTCTTAGATTCTGGATCATCGTAGTCGTTTATATCTTCCATGTTTTCTATGAAAATTTAATATTTCATTATCACTCTAAGAAGGGAGTTATCAATCAAGATACATAGAGAAAATAATATTAAAACAAATATATGTTATTCAATCCCCATTATGATGCATGGATGTACCCTATTCAAAAATTTGATTATTATACCTATATTATACTTTGATATAATTCTTGGTATGGATTGGATTTCAAATTATAATGAAAATTTTATTTCTAAGAGAAGGATATCATGATTTTTAATGAAAATGTGGAATTCTTTGTCTTTAAAATATATACTTCATCATCTAAATCATGCCTAGATCCACCCCTAATATCTATCCTTAATGAAATTATAGGAGAAGAGGAGCAGAAACAACCTATGGATATGAAATGTAACCTTAGAATACAAGATGTTATTATTGTACAAGAGTAAATTGATGTGTTTCCTGAAGAACTTCCCATATATCTACCTAAGTGTGAAGTTGAGTTTAATATTAAACTCATCCCTGACATGAAACCTGTATCTAATAATCCATATAGAATAACCATGATGGAGCTTGTGGAGTTAAAGAAACAACTTATAGAGTTATGTGATAAGGGATTCATATGCCTAAGTATTTCGATTTATGGATCTTCTATTCTATTTGTGAAAAACAAGGACGATGTTATGAGGTTGTGCATTGATTACAGGGAAATCAATGACATTAGTGTGAAGAATAAGTATCATCTTCCTCGTATTAATGAATTTTTTGATCAAATTCAAGGAGATCAATATTTTTCAAAAAATTAATCTTTATTATTGGTATCATAAATAGTGAGTAAGAATGAAAGATATTCCACAGAAAAAATTTCATATGAGGTATGGACATTATGGGTTTATAGTAATTCCATTTGGATTGACTAATAAACTCTTTGTTTTTATGGATATCACAGACAAAGTGTTCAAGGAATATCAGGATAATTTTTTTATGGTATTTATTAATGATATCTTGGTATAATCAAAAAGTTATGAAGAGTATAAGAGTCATTTATAAATCATTATTAAGACTCTTAGAGAAAATTATTTATATAGGAAATTTAGCAAGCGTGAATTCTGACTTTAGAAGGTTACTTTTCTTGGATATATTAGATTTAATAATGGAATATTAGTTGATCCTTTAAATAAATAGGTATTCAAATAATGGCCTATGACAATAAACATAACTAAGGTACACAGCTTCCTTGGATTAGTAGGTCTCTATTGATGGTTTGTTCAATTTTTTCCCAAATAGAAAACCCATTTAAAAAGTTTACAAGTAAAGGGGTTAATTTATTATAGATAGAGTAATGTAAAGAAAGTTTTGAGGAGTTAAAGGGGAGATTGACCAATGCATTGATGTTGATATTACTATTCATAGGGGATGAATTTGTGATATATATTGACACATCAAAGAAAATACTTAGATGTGTCCTTATACAGAATGATAAAGTTATTGACTATGCATCAAGGTGGTTAAATATCCATAAATAGAACTATAAAACCCATGATATTGGCTGCTATATTTTTTTCCTTGAATATATGTTGGAATCATCTCTATAGTGAAAGATGTGAGATATATACGAATCATAAGAGATTGAAATGAATATTTTCATAGAAATATATCAACATGAGGAAAAGGAGATGTCTATATCTACTCAAGGATTATGATTTCTCAATGCACTACCACCTTAGAAAGGATAATAAGGCAGCTGATGCATTTAGTAGGAAATATCATGGAGCTATTACTAAGAAAAGGATTGATAAGGATTTATTATTTAAGGAATTAGTAAAGTTGGATATGAGAATTATTATGGAAATAGAAACATCAATCCTTTTCCAAATAATTTCCAAACTATATTTATTATAAAATATAAAAAATTCTTGCTCGATGGTAAGAATTTACTAAAGAAAATTAAAGCTGTTAATGATGGAAAACTGGTGGTTTTTTATGAAGATGGTGTGATAAATTTTGGAAATAGGTAATGTGTTCCATACATACCTGATTTGAAGATAGAATTATTAGGTGAATCTTATAGATTTCATTTTTTATACACCCTAGAACCACCAAAATGCATCAGGATTTGAAGGAATATTTTTTTGGGATAAAATGAAGTGGGAAATTCAAACTATATATAAATAGTCTTAGCTTTAAATTAGTAAAGGTTGAGAGAAAACATCCCAAAGGTGTTATGAAACCTCTACCTATTCTTGTGTGGAAATTAGGTGATATTACTATGAGTTTTGTCACTATATTTCCAAAGAAACCTAGAAATAATGATTCCATATGGGTTATTATTGACCTCCATACCAATTCCTCACATTTACTCACTATAATAGAAGATTTACCTCATGATTACCTTACAAGAATATATATTAATGAGGCTGCGAGTTTTCATGGTACACCTCTTTCAATTGTATTCATCCATGATTCATGATTTACATCAAAATTCCGGAAGAGTCCTCAAAGTAGCTTGACACTAAGCTATTATTGAGCACCAAATATCTTCCTCAAACTGATGAGAAGTCTTAAAATTCTATTCATACATTAGAAGATATTTTGTGGTTGTGATCAATTGAATTTCAAGGTATGTGGAATCAATATTTAACTTTGATGTAATTTTTATATAAAAATAACTTCCATTTAAACATTCAAATGTAACCATATGAACCATTTTATGAAAATAGTTTTCATACTCCAACTTATTGGGATGAAGTTGGTGAAATAAATCTTGTACTCCCAATTCTTGTTGAGGAGACAATGGTGAAAGTAATGATGATTCAAAATCATATTAAGGCATCTCAAAGTAGACAAAAAAATTATGTTAATAACCAAAGGAAGTATTTATAATTTCAAGTGGGAGATCATGTTTTCTTGAAGTTATATCCTTTTAAATATGTTATAATATTCGTTAAGAATGAGAAACTAAGTCCTAGGTATATTAGGCCTTTTTAAATTATAGAAAGAATTGGAGATGAAAATTACTATTTTAAAATGCCACCTAGCCTCTCTAATGTTCATGATGTGTTCCATATATCTTTATTGAGGAATTATATGCCAGATACAATTCATGTTCTTACCTATGAGGAAATAGAATTAGAACTTGATTCATCTTACTATGAAGAGCTTATCCAGATCCTGGACACTAGAGAATAAGTGTTGAGGAATCAGATGACTTGGATGGTAAAGGTAATTTGGCGAAATCATAATATAGAGGATGAAACATGGGAACCTGGAGAAGTTATGATAAATAACTACCAAAATTTGTTCATGGGGTAACATTCTAATAATTTTGAGGTTGGAATTTTTGAAGGAGGGAATAATGTTACACCTGAGCTTTAATTATAGCAAGCTTTTCTTTCTAAAGAAACAATGCACATATCTTTATTCAAGAATGTGATTAAAACCTAAATTATAAATTTTTATAAATTTAATTTCATGAAATGAATTTAATTTTTTAATTCATAAATTCAAAATCATCTTTGGGTAAATTATTGAGATTTTTCAGAATTAGTTGATTTGTGGGTAAATAGTGAAAAATACCAATTTTTCAAAAAACTATCACTTTTATGAAATTATAATGATATAATAATAACTTGGAATATAATAATTTTTTTAAGAAAAAACATATATTTAATAATTAATATAATTCCTATAAAATATAACGTTTAACTTATAAGTATATGCTTAACATTTTAAAAATCTAAGTATTGTTTTTGTCCAAAGAAAAATTGTTTTTCATTCTTTTCACTTAATAAAGTATTTACATGGTTACTTTCAGTTTTTTTTGTTTTAAATAAAAATAAGAATAATTTTATTTAATATAAACCAATTAATTTCATTTAAATCAAAATTATACTTAAAACAGATATTTTTTCTAAAAATGGTTTTTGTTGCATTTTGTACACTTATATTAAAATTAATTCCAACAAATTATAAAAATTTAATCCTGTAAAATAGATTCTATATTTTGAATCATTATTATTAATATCATTTAATAATTTCAACTTAAATTTTGTTCATAATGAATAGTAAAAACTGTAAAACTTTGTTACCATGGTTAGGGTTAAAATGAGTTTACCGAGGGGAGGGTTAAACTAAGATATAAAGATAAAAACGCCACAAAACACTTTCCTAATGCTTATTTGTTGGTTATATTTCAAGATTAAAATTATCATCTTCATAAATAGTCTAATTTGGATCCGTATTTCTTGAGTAATATATTATTATATTTCAATATTTTGAAAAATTCCAAGTGTGTCCTCTCCCTCCCCTATAAAAGGACACTACCTATCCTCTCTTAATCACACTTAAAGAGACTTATATATCAACAAATACATACCTAAATACTTTATTAACATCCCTAAACACATCCTAGAGGTCTAGTTTGGATCATAATACCCTTCAATGAAGTCTTTAGGTATAAACCTAAGGAGGTTGTCTAAAGAAGAGGTATAACACTTAACTGAGTGTTTTCTTTTTATTTCATCTTATAAATACATAGATTATATGATAAACATGATAATATAATAACATTAATATCTAAAATATACTTATATGTTATTATGTTGATGGTTAAACCTGTATTCATCCCCTTCTCTATCAAATGGTAAAGGAAAGCAATGTTTGTGTGTATGCGCGGACTACCACCCAATGAAGCGATATATTTCATTTTCGTCACCACCATTTGCAAATGATTATTACGATGAATATAATGTTTATATATTATATTAATTAAATAATTATTATTATTAAAATATAATATATCATTTAACTTCTTACCCTTAAACCAATTATAAAATGATAACAACGCTCGTGCCTATGTGTGGACTACCACCTCCATGAAGCGATGTGGTTCATTTTTCATTTATTAATTTAAATAAAAATTCTATATATATATATAATAAATATATAATATATATTATATTATTATTAAAATTATTAATATGATTTAACTATGATAAAGTTTCAATATACGAAACTACCTAATGAAAAATTACACGAAAAATGAAATAGTTAACACTCAGAAATGATGATTTTAATAAGGAATTATTAATAAACTGGTGTTGAAATGTTATATGTGGATAATAAATGATATTATAAGTTTTTATATGGTTTTTATAATGAATTATAATAAATTAAAATTTATTATATAGGAGGTTAAAAGGACTTATGAAGCAAGCCATACCTTAGGTAAGGGCTTATTTTACATTCTCATCCTTATTTAGGATTGTTTATGTTTAAGTTTCCATTGGGGATATTATATGATATTTATATCTTAAAACCCTTTTATTTTCTTATAATTTTGTTATTTCTTTAAATTACATGTTTTCCTTTCATTTTCCCCTCTCTAAGTACTCAAAAGTCCAAAAGAATGTTTTAAGAAAAAACCGACTTTATTTTTCTATTCAGTCAGGAATATTTTTCTTCCATGTCTGTATTTTATTCAAAATGTTTTCAATAATATTTTTACTATTCTATAATTATTTATTAAATTAAATTTTAACCATTTATACTTTCTATAAAAAATTTCAAAATGAATATTCCTATCATTTTTTTGAACAATTCACTTTTTACTAAAGGTGTGAACAAAATATTTGTTTTAACATACACCACATGGAAAAATCTTTCCACCATCATGAATAATCTTTATTTTGATTATTCTTATAAAATTTTACATGGTTGTTTCCAAATAAAATGTTTTTACAAATATTTTGGAAATTTTTAGATTTTAAATTAGTAATTTTGAAATAAAAAGGGTATTTTACTCAAGGAACATTTCAATGATCTTATAAAATTATTTTCATCCATGTCAATATACTTTGATGAATATTATACCTTAATAAGGAAATAATATATTTATAACATCTACCATATATATCTAGATGGCTTATGACCATTTTTTACTAAGGAAATAATTATAATTTTGTATTCCAGTTCTTCCAATAGATATAGTTATTGATTATTATGGCACACTGATTAAGTTGTATTGTTAATTAGTATGATGAATGCATTGTAATTATTAATTATTGGATGGGGACTAAAATTATATACCCCCTCAATCCATTGGAATGTATCATGAGAAAATGGGTTGGGTATTTGGGATACGCCTTACCTATTTATGTTTGATGTCCTAAAACGAGGCCTCAATGGTAAGTTTAAGATGTATGATATTTTTACTTTCATTATTATGAAATCAGTTATTGATTTACAAAGAAATACTATGTTTTATTTTATATTTTCAAATGTAATGTGATATTCAAGCATGTATCTAGTTTTCTAAGACTATTAAACTATTATATCCCTCAGGATGAGATCGATTATATCTAGTGCCAATGTAATAAAGTAACTAATGAATCTAAGATACTAGGGTATGGGTGTTACATTAATTATCCGATGTGGAGAGCATCTGTCTACCAAAATTTTATAACAATAAGCGACTTGTGGGTGAAAGAATATCTAGTATAGATATTGTCACAATTATTATTACAGACTGGGAGAATCCTCCCCTTTATGTTTTATGTAACATTTTAGAGGTTACACCATATATTGAAAACCACAATGCAATTATTATGAATTTGAATCCATTTAAGGGATGAAATATGGATATCAAATAAACATAATTTATGGTTTATAGGATGGTTTTGAGACTATTTTTAAGAATTTAGCTAAAAATACGAATTCAATTTCAGAATGACTTCTATGGCTAGTTAGAGGACCAAATATGCATGAATTATCTTATATTAGTTATGTAATTAATGGTTATACATTATATACAAAGGAACATGATGAACATAGTACCATGAAAAATAGTGTAGTTAATCTTATGGTGAAAGTGATGCATGAATTTGTTACCAAGGAGAGAAATCCAATTTACATGAATATTTCATAATTTGGCATCATCAAATAAATATAGGAGTTGGATCATACAACATTACAATTGATGATTTTTCAATGTAAGTAGGTTAATAACATGAGTTTAATTAAAATAAATTAATTTGAATTTATAAAAGTGGACTTAAGTAAGGAAGGGTATAAGGATAAACCATTTATAATGTCATCATAGGTAGTATAAGTATTTTATGTCCCAGATCCTACAAACAGAAAGTGGTCAATTATTCTGTTATTGGCCAAAAATACTATAGGGTGAGATGTCAATTAAATTGAGTATAAACCTTTAACTATAATTAAATAATCATTTTTTAGTGGTCCCAATATATATGAGGTATTATATATTAGAGGATAACACAATGAGAGGATTTGGACACTCAATAGATAGGTCAAATCCCTTCAACCTTTAAAGAAAAAAGTGAGTTCAATAATCAGGTTAAAGTTTTTTTAATATATATTTAATTACCTTATATTATTAGGTATTCACTACTACATATTTTTAATTTAAATTAAATGATTAACTATTTCTACATATAATGAATTCTCCACAAGTCGGTGCTCCTAATACCAAGGAAAAATAGGGTTCTCCACATGTTGATGCTCCCAATACCGAGGAACAATATGTTTTTACACATGCTAATGTTACCAATCTTGAGGAATAACATAATTATGATTTTGAATATGAGGAAATGGTATAAGGTGTACAACCTATGTTTGAGAGAAAAAGAATCATCGTAGAACATTAGTATTAACAAAAAATATTAAGGTGATAAATAAAGGCAAAAAAATCGAGGTTGGTTGAAATGAAAATGACTAGCCTGTTGACTCCAACAATTCCATTTTCATTAGTTACATAGGGGACACCACTTGAATGCATGTAACAATTAATTTAAATACATGTCACAATGTTTTGACCATGATAAAGGCACTAATTTGGTAAGATATTAGGGAAAAATTATGATATAATTTCTATATTTTACTAAAACAATATATGAAAAGTTGATTTACTCTTCATTATACCTTGCAGAGTGAATTTATACTAGATGAATATAGAATGAATTTATATTAATGGTTATAAAAAAGAATCATAGATAATTTCATACAATAATTATAAAGAACCATATCAAGGATTTTGAAGGGAAAGTAAACCCGTACCCACCACAAAATATACAGACACATAATAAACCAAGAAACATGGAATGTGTTTATTAGTAATCTCATGGATGAATCATTTCAGGTGTATTGTGATTTGTAATACTTTACTTAGAACTATGTACAATGATCACTTTTATTAAGAATTGTTAATTTATACAACATTAATTGAGTGTTGAAAATAAGCAGTGTGCATCAAAATCAACATACCCCTACCATAACACAAGGATGGGGTATACTCTACTTGAAAAATATACTATGTATTTTAAATATATAGTAATACTTTTATATGGAATGAAATAACAACATAATTATGTTACTTTATTTATATGTATATTGATGAATCAGAATCCAAATTCACTTCTATCCCACATCATGTACTATAGAAGGAGGTTCATGTAAATAAAAAAGGAATACCATTAAATGAAAACATAAAAAGAGTATGGGAATCATGTATAAGTATTATAATAATAAAAATTTTCTCTTCTTAAAATAGATATTACATAATAATGACTACTTATTTTACTATATTTTTATATAGTTCAGAAATAATAATTTCCACCGACTGTACCCAATGAATGACTACTTTCAGTGGACTTGAAGTGACTAGAACAATATGGGCACATCAGAGGTGAGGGATTTTGAGTGTCTCCTCAAACATATTTTGAGAAAATAATTGTACAAAAATATAGAGATAATAAAATAGATGAGATGTAGAAATAAATAAATATTCGAGAAGAACAACTTATTTGGAATTATGAGTTTTTAGATAATGTTAAGGAAAGGAATCAAAGATAAGAAAAAACACAACAAAAAATAGTACATGAATATCAATACCCCTACCTCTAAGGATAGAAATTCCCCTAAAAGGTCCACCTTATCAGAGGTAATTTATTTTTTCATAACTATTTCTGCAAAATGTAAACCAGGAAGATACTAATACCTTTCATTTACTAATATTCTATAAGGTGAAATTGATTTTGATTTATTTCTATCATCACACATCCATCACCTTGTTGGGGGGGGGGGGGTATAGTGTACAATATCCAAGGACATATTCTATAAAAAAACTACTTTTAAAAGATCAATTGAGAGTAGGGATTCACATAGATCATGAGATGAACACAGAGATACCTATTCCCCTTGATGATCTGGATATTCACATGGTCAAAATTGATATTGAAACTTTCAAAACATGTCTGATTAATCTTGTAAATATACATGTTTATAATGAGGTATGTCCTTTAAAATTTATTTTTTATACAACACCTTTAAAAATTAATGAAAAAAGGCCTAAACCAAAGAATGTTATTACAAATAGAGAAAAGGAATAGGAAGCAAAAAAGTTGAATCAAAATAATCCAAAGGATCAACCAATCAATCAAAAAGATATTTAGAGAGTACCTTTACCCTACCAGTTCAACTAATGCATTTACTAATATTAAAAGTTCATACAGATATAATTTTTAAATATAGTAATACAATCTTCATTAATTTTGAAAAAAAAATACACTGAGACACCATTAAAGACTATATTGGTCTTGAGAATGTAGATGAAATCCTAAAGTATGGATGGTTGGGAGTCTTATTTGTAAATTTAAACATGAGGTATGTTTTAATAATTTTTTTATAATAGTTGATCTACTATGTTAATTATAGTTAAATACAATTCATATTTTTTAGGCATATATATCAATACTATATGAAGTGAAAACCCTATGATTTTTTTAGATTCATTAGTCCTCACATAACTTCTACACAAAAAACATCATTAGAAGAAGATATATATTTAAAAATAGTGGACCAAATGGCTACAATGTTTGAAAAGAAACTTATATATGGGAAAATATTCTAAATATCCATGATGTAGGGGTAAGACTCTACAATATAATCATATCAAATATGTTTTAATTTTTTTCATTACTTATTCATTTTTTGTTTCTTTAGGAAGCATTGGTTTCTCTTTGTAATCAATTTATATACTCTAAATATTTATTTTTTAGATTTAATGCATAGATTACCAACTATTAAACCATTTATGATGACATTTATCAATTTTTAATACAACGTATTCAATATTTTACAAATAAACTTCAAGTTATATGTTTTATATCATGTTTTAATGGAAATTTTATTATGATAGGATAATGTTTAAATATCATAAAAATCATGGTATATGGATGGTTCATGAGCATAATAAGCCTATCGATTTCTATAACTAGATAAATATTAGGGTATATGTAATAATATTTCACTAAAAAAACAAAAATATATATTTTTATTAATGTTTATATAGTTTCTGAAACAAACTAATATCAAATATTGTGGCCATTTCATTAGTAAATTTTTGAAGGATATCATATTACACCAACAAACTAGCATCCCCAAAGAGGTATTTTAGATAATAATTACAATTGTATTAAAAATACTTATTAATAATTTTTTATTTATATTTTTCTAGTACTATCTGGACTATAAAAATACATGCATTTAAAAGAGGAAATAGATTTGTTTATAAATGAGTGGAAAAAATACATGGTATTAGAATGTATAAAAACATCACGAAGAGGTTACTTCTTATCATGGTTGTAATGTTTTAATTTAGCTGAGATTATTAAGAGTTGATTTATCTACTGCTTATTTAGTAACTTTTCTTATCATTTTATCAACTATTTATTTAGTTAATTCTCTTATCATTTTTATCTACTTTTTATTTATTTAATTTTCATAGAGATCATGAATAGGAGATTCAGAATTTTTTTCAAGAATTTTTTGGCTATAAGGAGAACAAAAGGCCTTTATATTGAGTTTATAGTCCTTATTGAAAGATAAAATGAGATTTCAACTTTAAAAAAGGACCATGAACCATGTATGGAGGCCTTTTTTTCACTTTATAAGCATAAAATCATTATAGGAAAAAATTATTGAAGAAGCATTTGATAAGGATAGTGCATCGAGGCACGTGTGTAATATTCACTCTATAGACCTATTAGTTATTTATTTAATTTGTTTATATTAAGTAGTGATGTAATAAATTATCTTTTGAATATAATAATTTTTAATAATTTGTTAGTGATTTTTTAAGAAAATGATACATAAGTCATTTATGATGTATAGTAATCAACCACACATCAATCTGACACACAATGTGTCTAATATTACTTAAAGTGTATGTTTTTAGTTTAAAAGTGGAAATTTAGTTCAAAACATGCATGAATCATTAAAAACAAATCAAACACCCTCATATTTCTTTGACACTTAAGACAAAATATTCATAAGTTATTTTTATGTGTAATAATTTACCACATGTCATTATGATACATGGTGTTCCCAATATGATTCAAAGTGTGTGTTTTGATTTAAAATCAAAATTTTAATTCAAAACATACATCATATACTCAAAACTAAGAAAATGTGATTAGATTATCTATAATTTTGGAAAACAATACATAAATCATCTTTGATGTGTAGGAATCAACTGCACATTAATTCAACACATGGTGTGCCCTGTATGACTCAAAGTGCATATTTTTAGTTTAAAAGCAACATTTTAGTTCAAAACACACATCACTTATTAAAAAAAATAAGAAAACGAACTCAACTTGTTTTGATAATTTAGAATAATGATTCATAAGTCATTTTTGACATATAGGAATTATCCACACATTAATCTGACACACGATGCGACATGTATGACTAAAAGTGTGTGTTCTTTATTTAAAATTGACATTTTAGTAAAAAAAAATTCATATAGTAAAACTAAGAAAACATACTCAAAGTCTTGATGAATTAAGAAAATGATCCATAATTCATTTTTTACATGTAGAAATCATCCACACATTAATCTAATACACAATATTCTTGATATGATTCAAAGTGCATAAATCACTTTAAATGTAATATTTTAGTTCAAAACATGATTCAATGATTTAAAACCAATGAAACACACCCATATTGTCTTGATAATTTAGTAATATGATACATAAGTCATTTTTAATGTATAGAAATCAACCCCACATCAATCCAACACATGGTGTGGATGGTAAGAATGAAAGTGCATGTTTTTATTTAAAATTGAAATTTTAGTACAAAACACATCTCACATATTCAAAACTAATAAAATGTGCTTGGATTGTCTTAATATTTTAGTAAAATTATCCATAAGTCAATTTTTGTGTTTATAAATCAGACACATCAATCCAACACATAATGTGCCTAGTATGACTCAAAGTGCGTGTTTTCTATTTAAAAGTGACATTTTAGTTCAAAATATGGGTCACTGACTGAAAAATAAGAGAAAAAACTATATTTTACTTGGTAATTTAGGATATTTATACATAACTAATTTGTAAAATATAGGAATTAACCGCACATTAATCTGACACATGGCATTCCCAGTATGACTTAAAGTGCATGTTTTGAGTTTAAAAGAAACATTTTTGTTCAAAATATACACCACTTACTAAAAATCAAGTCAATTTGTCCTGATAATTTAGGAAAACTATCCATAAGTCATTTTTACATATTTTAATCATCTACAAATCAATCTTACACATGGTGTGTCCAGTATGATGAAAAATGGGTGTTTTTATTTGAAATCAATATATTAATACAAAATACACTTTACATACTCAAAACTAAGAAAAAACTCTCATATTGTCCTGATACTTTAGTAAAATGATCCAAAAACCAGTTGTGCATACAATAATTAACTGCACATTAATCTGATACATGGCATTCCTAATATGACTTAAAGTGCTTGTTTTCATCTTAAAAGAAACATTTTAGTTCAAAACAAACATCACCCACTAAAACCCATGAAAACACACCCAAATTATCTTGATAATTTATGAAAATGATGCATGAGTCATTTTTGAAATATAGGAATCAACCTCACATCAATTTGACACACAGTGTGTCTAGTATGGCTGGAAGTGTATGTGTTTATTTAAAATCAACATTTTAGTATAAAACACACTTCACATACTCAAAACTAAGATTTTTTGCTCGTATTATCTTAATAATTTATGAAAATGATCTTTAATTTAATTGTGAAATGTAAGAATTAGGCTCACATCAATCTAATATACGATGTTCCTAGTATGACTCAAAGTGCATGTTTTTAGTTTAAAAGTAATATTTTAGTTCAAAAAATGAATCAATGACTGAAAATAAAGAAAAAACACTTTGATTATCTTGATAATTTAGGGAAAAAAATCCATAAGTCATTTTTAACATATTGGAATCAGACACACATTAATCTGACACATGGTGTGCCCAGTGTAACTCAAAGTGTGTATTTTTAGTTTAAAGTAACATTTTAGTTCAAAACCCATGTTAGTGACACACTTATATTATATTGACAATTTAGTAAAAAAATCCATAATTAATTGTTGACTTATAGGAATTGTCTACACATCAATCTAACACATGGTGTAGCCGGTATGATTAAAAGTGTATTTTTTTTAAATCGACATTTTAGTACAAAACACACCTCACATACTCAAAACTAAAAAAAACACTCATATTTTCTTTATGATTTAGTAAAATTATCCATAATTCATTTTTGATGTATAAGAATCAATTGCATGTCAATTTGAAATATTATGTGTACAACATAATTCAAATTTTGTGTCTTCAATTTTAAAGTAATATTTTAGTTCAAAACACATGGAACTGATAGAAAACTAATAAAATGCATTCTTATTATCTTGATAATTTATTAAAATGACCCATAAGTCATTTTTGATACATATGAATCATTTTCATATTAATATGACACATGGTGTGACCGGTATGAATGAAAGTGCATGCTTTTATATAAACTCGATATTTTAGTAGAAAACAAAATTCACATACTCAAAATTGAGAAAAGACACTTGGATTGTCTTAACACTTTAAGAAAACAATCCATAAGTCATTTATGACATGTAGGAATCAAGTGTACATCAATCTAATATATAGTTTTCTCGGTATGACTCAAAGTGCATGTTTTTAGTTCAAGAGTGACGTTTTTGTTCAAAACATGCATCATTGATTGAAAAATAAGAAAACCCACTCATATTGTCTTGATACTTTAGGAAAATGATTTATAAATCATTTTTGACATGTAGAAATTATTCACATTTCAATCGACACATAGTGTGCTCGATATTACTCGAAGTTTATGTTTTTAGTTTAAAAGTAACATTTTAGTTCAAAAAACATGTCACTAAATTAAACCTAAGAAAACACACTCATATTTTCTTGATAATTTAGTAAAATAATCCATAATTAATTTCTAGCATATAGGAATCATCTTCACATCAATCTAACACATAGTATGGCAGGTATGACTGAAAGTGTGTGTTTTTATTTAAAATTTACATTTTAGTAAAAAACACACTTCACATAATCAAAACTAATCAAATGTACTCAGATTGACTTGATACTTTAGTAAACTGATTAATAAGTCATTTTTGATGTATAGGATTCATATGTATGTTAATCTGACACACAGTGTGCCTGACATGACTCAAAGTGAATGTTTTTAGTTTAAAAGTAAAATTTTATTTCAAAATGCATGTCACTGACTAAAAACCCAGGAACCATACTTTGGTTGTTATGATAATTTAGAAAAATGATCCATAATTTATTTTTGATGTATAAGAATCATCCTTACATTAATCCGACAAACGATGTGTCCAATATGATTGAAAATGCATATTTTTTATTTAAAATCAACATTTTAGTACAAACACACTTTACATACTCAAAACTGAGACAACATACTTATATTTTCTTGATACTTTAGTAATATTATCCATAAATAATTCTTGATGTGTAGTAATTAGGTGCACATAAATCCGGCACATGGTGTGCCTGATATGACTCAAAGTTTTTTTAGTTTAGAAATGAAATTTTAGTTAAAAACACAAGTCAATTAATGAAAACTAAGAAAACACACTCAAATTGTTTTGATACTTTAGAAAAATGATCCATAATTCATTTTTGTTGTGTAGGAATCATCATCACATCAATCTGACATATGATGTTCCTATTATGACTCAAAGTGCTTGTTTTCTATTTTAAAGTAATATTTTAGTTCAAAACGTGTGTCATAGACTAAAATCCATACAAACACACTTATATTTTTTTGATAATTTATGATAATGGTTCATAATTCATTTCTGACATTTAGGAACTATTCAAACATAAATCTGATACACAATGTGTCTGGTATGACTAAAAGTGATTTTTTTTATTTAAAATAAAAATTTTAGTACAAAACACACTTCACATACTCAAATTGATCAAACACATTCTAATTGTATTAATACATTAGGAAAATGATCCATAAATCATTTTTGATGTATAGTAATTTTCCTCACGTCATTCCGATATATAGTGTGCCTGACATGAATCATATTGTGTACTTTCAGTTTAAAAACAACATTTTAGTTCAAAATGCATTTATCTAACTAAAAACCAAGAAAACATATTCTAATTATCTTAATAATTTATTACAAGTATCCCTAAGTCACTTGTGATGTGTAGGAATAAGCCACACATCAATCAGAGACATGGTGTGACCAGTATGACAGAAAGTGCATGTTTTTAGTTAAAATTTATATTTTAGTAAAAAACACAGTTCACATTCTCAATATTGATAAAAATAGATCAGATTATCTTTAATCATTAGAAAAATTATCTAGAAGTCATTTATGATATATAGGAATCAAGTTCACATCAATCCGACACACGGTGTGCCTAACATGTCTTAAAGTGTGTGTTTTTAGTTTGAAAGTTACATTTTAGTTTAAAATATGTGTTACTAACTAAAAAAAATAATACCCACTCAAATTGTCTTGATACTTTAGGAAAACTACTCATAAATTATTTTTTAGATATAGGAATCAACTGCACATCAATTTGATACACGGTGTTCTCGGTATGACTCAAGGTGCATGTTTTCATTTTAAAAGAAACAATTTAATTTAAAACGCACGTCACTTTCTGAAAACTAACAAAACACACTTGATTTTTGTATAATTTAGTAAAATGATCTATAGGTTATTCATGACGTATATAAATCATCCACACATCAATCTGACACATGGTGTGGCTGATATGACTGAAAGTTTATGTTTTTATTTAAAATCGATGTTTTAGTACAAAACACACTTTACATACTCAAAACCAAGAAAACACACTCATATTTTCTTGATACTTTAGGAAAATTATTTTTTACTTGTAGTAATCAAACATGCATCAATCGAACATACAATGTGCTCGATATGACTCAAAGTCCATGTTTTCAGTTTAAATGTAACATTTTAGTTCAAAATGCATATCACATATTCAAAAATTACAAAACAAACTTTTATTGACTTAATACTTAAGTAAAATATTCCATAAATCATTTGTGATGTGTAGTAATTAACCAAATATAAATTTGACACACGTTGTTCTCGATATGACTCGAAGTGTGTATTTTTATTTTAAAAGTTACATTTTATTAATGAATTGTATCATATTTATGTTTCATTTATTTATTTATAGTATTAATAACATAATAATTTTTTATTATAGGTATACTCTTATTTTGTTCTCGATCTGGGGTAGTGTGTTCAAAAACTGGTAGCATGATTGGGCACTTTTGAAAGGGGGTCTCAAAGACAATGAAACCCATGGTGTTTTTGAATTCGTTGGAAAATGTAATGTTTGTAATAAATTGTACCAAATAATGTGATTATAGTGTATTAAATTTTCTTAATGTAATTTTTTTTTATAATTTGAATTTATTTTAATTTGAAATTAAATTGTAATTTTATTTTTAATGGGTTGCTGCAATGTGATGTAAATATAGAAACATATTTCTGTAATCCATGGATTTTATTAGCGTTATTATCAGCGCTGATAAAATTATATTTTATCAATTCTAAAAATATCACTGATACATGGACCTTTTTTAATGCTAGAAATAGAACTGATAAAAGTGTTTAACTTTTAAAGGTGCTTATAACATTAGTATTTTTAGCACTGATAATGACCTTTTTTCTCACTGATAAATCCTGTAGCTGTAGTAGCATGTAAAGAAAAATTTTTAGGTTCCGTATCCTAGTAGAGGTTATGAAAATCTATCCTTTATTTTATGCACTAGTGTGATTGAACCACAATTTATTTTCTTTTTTTCTAAATAGGTGATATTAACTATAAAAATATAATAACATGATATTATCATTGCATGCATATTCCTATTTCAAAGCATAGAAAACTCATCGAAATAACTACGAGTTATTGCAATTGAATTATTAATATTTTAAATAATTTGAAAATTGAAGGATTTAAATGGAATAGAAAATTTTCACGTAGTGTATTAATATTGTTATTCTATAAAATGGTTTATCGCATGCAATGATAGTATTTTAGAATCTATAAATTAAGTAATTGAGATAGAGATGTTATCTTATTCTATAATAGATAAATATTATTCCTTAATTTTTTTTAATTTAATGTAGAGGTCTATTATTTTTATTCTAGAATTTAATTATCACATATAGTAATATTACTTAGATAATATGGAATTTCTGAAGAGAGATAAATTATTATCATATAGTAATATTATTTCCAAGACCTAGAAAATTAAAGGAAAATGTTAATGTATGGTGTTGAATATTATTTAATTAATTTGAAAAATTAAGGAATTGAATAAAAGTGATTATCGCATGTGGATAATTATAGTTATTAATATTTCAAAGTAAAAAATATCATGCAGACTAATATTATTTTATGAATGAAAATAAAATAATTAAGATGACAATTTCATGCATTAAATAAATTTATTGTATAAAAAATATTGAAATTTAATTATATTTATCTTTTATTATTATTTGATAATTTAAAATTATTGGAAGAGAGAGAAAACATTATTGCATGATGGTGTATTTTATTAATATTATCTTTACATATTTTAATGGTGGGAATTGGATGGTATGTTGTAGTTTAGTTGAAGTTGATTTATTATTATGGAAATTATATAGGAGAGAGAAACATAATAATTTCATGCTAGAATATTTATTTATTCATTTTTTCATGAAAATAGATATTTATTATAATTTTGGAAAGACTATATTGAAATGGTAATTATTGAATGTTATTGATAAGTTAATATTTTATGTTGTAATGATTTGATAAATGTTAGGGGTTGATGTGATCTAATGTAATTTATGATTTCTTGATGTTATTATTACCTCTTTATATTTAATAGATGGTGTGCTATCTTCTTTGATGTATTTTTTCATTGTTGTTGAATATGGAAAATTGATTGAAATAAATAAAAAACTTAAAGATAGAATGATAAAACTTATTAATGGGAGAGGCTTGTGAATTAATTATCATTCCTTCTTGGAACTAATTGATTTTAGAAGATATGTTAAAGGCATGTTGTAAATTTGGATAATTATTTCTTATAGTTTACTTGATACAGATAAGCTATGCATAATAAATTGGTTAATTCAAGATAAGAATTAACATGGTCATTCACTAAATATATATGTTTGGGGCTGATCGAGCCAATTATTTAAGGTCAAAGGCTTGAATTTCTAGATTCCTTAACCTTAGTGCCTCTAATTGTGTTCATAAATAATACATTTAATATGTATTTATGATTTAAGATGATCAGACATTTTTTGTGACTTGATATGTTTGTTATTAACCATAGAATGACTGGGAATGTTGATGAGCAATAGACTGAGAGCCCAAGATACAATGATGGCAGATTCCTATCACAATACCCTCCCTTCAAGGGCACACCTCTTGGGATGACAATGATGGAAGAAAGATAATGAACCTCAATTCCCACCTCTAGTTGGCCCATTGGTTGGTGACTAGGGGTATAATAATCTCACATATGGAAGGAATTACCCTAAAAAATTATATAGGATCTGGAGATAGGATATCAACCCTCAAGAAACTCTATAAAATAATATAAAATAAACCAAAATTACCCCACAATTCACGTGAAAAGTAAAAAAATACAAAGAGTATCTAAATAAATACAAAAAAGAAAATCCTAAGGTAGTGACACAATAACAACCCCAAAGTGCAAGTTAGTGATATCCAATATAGTCTATGTGGTCCTCCTAGAAACCTAAAAAACATTTTTTATATACATGGGGGTGTGCATAACACATATGCTCAGTAGGATCATACCCAAAGTATCTCATGCACATGTGAAAAGAGAATACTAATGCACCTATGAGTAAATTATAGAACCAACTAATCCTATCCTCACTGTGGTACACTCACAAAATAACACATCCAAGTATAATAACATAATAAGAATAAAATCTATAAAAGGGTACCCTGTACCACCTTCCCACTAATTTTCCTCTCTCACAATTCAATGTCATACGTCTAGGTGCTCCCATATCTTTCGTATAATCCTACCTGAAGACACCTAGGAAACTGCATTATGTTAATAAACCACATACAACTATCCATTACATCCCTCCCAAAGACACATGGGCCACCACATCATATCTCACCCGAAGACACCTAGTCCATCGTATCACATCTCAACCATTACCATAAAAAAAATAGTAGGGTATAATAAACATGAAGTACATAAACATTGTGCCCTCCTCCTACCATGCACGACCCTCACTATGCACCACCTCATCATCTCATCAAAAATTACAACTAGCACACTTTTGACTTTTAGCCATCACAACCCATTCATATCAAACTCACTTGGAAGAGAGAGTGGGGAAGGGGGGGTTTCCAACCATATATCCTCACCATATGGATGTTGGAAAAAACACCCCTAAAAAAATTTGGGTGTTGGAACATGGTGCTTGACTCGGGTGGGGTGAATAAAAAAATCACAATGAAAATACAATATATGTATATGTCATTCACACAAGACCAACCTATGGGTTCATAACAAGGGAACCATCCCAACTCACCACACCTCATAAGGCCTTACAATCTTTTCCACTTTACTTGAGACCTCTAAATGAATTACACCACACATGCAAGCCATAAGCAACAAACCACATTCCATATTCTTTTCAAGTTATGCCAATTTCTAGATTTTCCCATTACCACACAATTTCATTTATCTATCCCATTCATTTCATATTTAATAACAACCACTTAATACACACATCCCATTTCAATTTAAGAATTCATTAATCATTCTAACCAATTATCCAATTCAACCCATTATTCATTCCAATTTCATCATTAACATTTAATTCTATTACTTCCGGGAAACTAGTAAAACACATCACGAGTATAAAAAATCAACATTCTCATGCCAAAAAGACCCACAATCACCACTACCACACACCATAACCTCTTTCTCATTAAAATTACAAGAAATCATCACAATTGTATCTCAACACAATCGACGCATCACAACCACTTCCCATTACAACCACAATATCACAACCACTTCTCATTAAAACCACCACATATCACGACCATAAAACACAACCAATTTTTACATATTCTATTTTAGTTTTAAAAAAAGGGATTTCATCACATTCTTTATTTCAAGGGAATTCTCACACAAACCAATATTTTCCATTGGTAACCAATTAATTTAATGAATATAAGTGATTATATATTTATTAAAGGTGATATAAAATAATCACACAATAAAGGGGTCCAAAAAAAATACAAATTCCAACACAAATAAGGCTCTTAATTTCTGTTGTTTTTAGTGATACTTCAAGCATGTGTTATATAAATAACATCAAAAGTGGTAAAACATGTGTTTTCTTTCCATTCACATTCAATTTCAATTAAACCAATTCGTTATATTCATTAGGATGGTTCATAATACCTCCCTAAAGGAAAACAAAATCATGATCCCTCCCACATGTACAACTAGAATAAAGATGAAGGATCTCTTTCCTAGATGAAATAATATTCACATGATTTAATGCACCAAAACATGGGTTGCTTGCAAAGGATGTAATCACCATAGAAAGAACTCAAACCAATTAGAAGAAGGGTTCCATGACTCTCAGGGAAAGGGTCTGGACCCCCCTTCTTGAGAGAAATAAAGTAGGAAATAATAAATGAAAGATATTCATTTTAGAATTAAAATACAAAACCATTGGGATTTCAGATTGTAAATAATACTTTAATTAACCATTAATACAAATCACATAAAAGTCCATGTAGAAGGACTCATTAATTTCCTTGTTCATCAAGGAAAATCAAGGATATAATTATTATCCTCAAAAAACCTTTAAATAACCTTAATCAAATATTTAAAACCACAAATACATTAAAAAGTTGAATTCATGACTTTTAGGGGTATTTTAGGGGAAAATGTAAATTTAAAATATTTGGCTAAGTCCTGAACCAAATGCACCAACCAATTTACCACATGAATAAAAAAGTGACCGTATAAAGGAAACAAGTAACCATTAAAACTTATTTCATAACCAACCAACCTTTTAAATGAACAAATAGGTGGTTACATGAAGAAAAAAAGTGACCATAATAATCGAATGCACGACTAAACAACCCACCACACAATGAAAACAAGTGACTGCATGAAGGAAAAATGGACCATGAAAATTGACTACATGACCAACCAACCCACCATATGAGAAAACAAATTAACATATGAAGGAAACAAGTGGTCGTTCCAACTAACCACACAACCAAACAATTTACCATATGAATAAACAAGTGACCGCATAAAGGAAACAAGTGATCGTTCCAACCGACTAGGAAACCAACTAACCTACCACATGAACAAGAAAGTGACTACATAAAGGAAACAAGTGACTATGCCAACTAACTCCATGACGAAACAACCTACTGCACAAACAAACAAGTGATCACATGAAGGAAATTACTCTCAGTTAAGTGACCATGATAATAAGATTAGAAAAACCAAGAGGAAAAATATTCCAAACACCCTCTTGACTCTATCAGGACATATAAAACACAAAGTAAATGGTTTTATAAATCTGAGAACATACATTAGATACCAATCAAACAATTATCATCCCTAATAATTTAAAATTAAACCCAAAATTGAAGGGAATGTTTTTGGAAATATGTCCCGTGAGATACATATTAGGGATCTAATTACACCCCAAACACTACCAAACCATTTCACACAATCCACATGCATCCTCTCTTCCACACAACCACTCACACAAAATTTTCATCCTCAATACACCTCAAGCCAAAAAACACCACAATCATCACATAACACTACCCTAAGAACACAAATCACGGAATCCTACCTCCCATATCAAGATATTTTCCACTTTGGGTGACACTGACTCACCCGCATGATTTTAAAATGGGTCATAAACATTATGTGCCTTGACTAGGAAGGGGTTTTACCCTATTCATACACTTGAATCTATAACACACATCACTAGTAAGGGAAAAATAAATCACATATCATAAAAATATCATGGTTCAAACATCACACCATCAAAGAAAAATAGAACAAGAAAAAACTCAAAAATTCTCCAAGTACTGGGTACACATCTATGTCTCATGATCCCAAGTACTCTCCTCCAAGTCATCATTCCTCTACAACACACAAACCAAAGTAATGGTCCATCCACATAGTACTTTCTCCCAATGATCCTAGACCTTTACTAAATACTCCATGAACATCACATCATCCTTGATATCCAACTCTCTCCAATCAATAACATGGGAGTTATTGTGAAGATACCGATGGAGTTGAGACATTTGGAAGAAATCATGGATCTTATCTAGCCGTAGTGGAATATCCAACCAATAATCCACATCGCCAACACACCCCAACACCTCTAAGGGCCCAAAAAAATCAGAGTAAAATCTTACCTCTATCAAACCTCCACCACCCGTGATGAGGATAAACCTTCAGGAATACATGGTATCCTAGTAAAAACTCTATGGGCCTTCTCCTATTAATGTAATAATACTTTTTCTAGTCCTAATCTAACTTTATCCTCTAACAAAAAACCTTAACCTTATCTATGATTCTTTTCACCACATCAAAACCGAGAACTGATGAATCTCCAACCTCAACCCAAAAAAATAGAGAACAACATGACCTCACATAAAAATACTTAAATGGTTCCATACCAATGGATTATTGGTATATATTGTTATAAGTTAACTCAACCAAGATAATTTTATTTACTTAAGATCTTACAAAGTCTAAGATGCATGCCTACAAAATATCCTCTAGTGTTTGGATTATCTGCTCCGTATTCTTATCCGTTTAAGGGTGGAAAATAGTGACAAGGAATAATTGAGTGAAAAAAGTGTGCTATAATCCTCTCCAGAATCGTGAGGTAAAAAAAGAATCATATTCCAAGACAATGGACCTCATAACACTATGTAGCTGCACAACCTCATCCACATACCTCCTTACTAAAACATCCATGGTTCCCAACACCTTGATCACTAGGAAGTGTGATGAATTCATCAACTAATCCACAATTACCGAGATAACATTACTTAATCTCTAATATTGGGATAAGACTATGATGAAAACCATCAAGATTTCATCCCACTTCCCCTCAAGGATATCCAAGTGATACAAAAAACTTCTAGGAACACATTTCATCCTAGGCCACCAAACCTATATCCTAAATCTATGGCAGATATTGGATACTACTCGATGTACCAAAAAAGTTGATCTATGAAACTCATGAAAGACTCTGGCGTGCATCACCACCGTAATGAACAAATTTCCCTGAAACATCATCTAGTTTTGACCATCCTTCGACCATTACTCTAGGTAATCACCATGGCCAACACATCCACAAATCACCTATACCTCTAAGTCTCACCATTGAGACTCTTCCACCTACTGCATCATATAATACTTCACTATCATCTAAAATAATCAACCACCTTCATCAACCACCCTTTAATATAAGTATAGGGTTTCCAACTCTTCTATCGCCCTCTAAGCATCCTCATATTCTTAAATAACATCCTTCCATGAGTTTCTACTTAGCGCATCATCCATGGAATACCCCTTTCCTAAGGTATAGTAGATCTTGAAGTCATAGTCCTAGACAAACTCCATCCACCTCCATTGTCACAGGTTTAGATCAAATTGAGAAAAGATATACCTCAATCTCTTGTTATCTGTGAATACTATAAATTTTTCTCCGATGAAATAATGTTGCTACATTTTCATCACAAACACAACAACTAATACCTCTGAATAATGGGTGGAATAGTTATACTCATGGGGGAATAACTTCCTAGACCGATAATAGACCACTGACTTATGTTTCATCAAGACACATCCCAAGCCCATATGGGAAGCATCACAATACACCTCAAACATCACCCCTTCCTTTAGAAACTATAGCACTAGAGCTCTGACCAATTTCACCTTAAGATAGTCAAATTATACCTAACACTGATTAGTTTAGATAAAATATTGGTTATTCTTAGTCAAATATATGAGCATAGACACAATCTAAGATAAATCGGATATGAACCACTGGTAATAGCCTGTAAGATCAAGGAATATATGAACCTATGCCATGTTCTTGGGTGCTTCCCAAGAAACAACTGATTTAAACATTGATTAGCCTACAACCATGACCTAATGAGACACCACATGCCCAAGGAAATGACCTCCCATGTCCAAAAATTTCACTTGAAAAAATTTCTATAGATTTATTGGCATAGAATAACTTATAAGACAACTCTAATATGATTAGAATAATCCTCCTATGACTTTGAGTAGATCAAGATGTCATCAATGAAAGATGAAACTCATAAAACAAAGAGTTTATGAGTCCCATGAACATTGTTAGTGCATTAATGACACTAAAAACCATGACTATGAACTCAAAGTTCCCATACCTGCACCTAAAGTTTGTATTAGAGATATCTTCCCCTTTCACCCTCAACTGATGATATTCAAATTATAGATTGATCTTAAAAAACTAACTAGATCCACTCAACTAATAAAAAGATCATCAATCCTTGTAAGAGGGTAAATATTCTTGATCTTTATCCAATTCAAACTATGGTAGTCTATTCATAGCTTATGACTACCATCCAACTTCTTAGAGAATAACAATAGAGAAACCCATGGTGACACAATAGGCCAGATGAAACCATTATACATAAAATCATCTATCTAAATCCTCAACTACCACAACTTAGAAGGTTCCATTAATAAGGATCCATCAAAATCAAAGAAGAATCAGGATGTAGATCTATCTCGAACTCAATATCATGTCGAGGGATAACATCATAACCTCCTTATAAAACCATCCATAAACTCACCGATGATGCTAGGAACCTCCACCATCCTATAATCTAATGATTCTATAAATAAATCCTCCATCAAGGAAAGAAAGATCTCCACACATTTACTTCCCAACTAATAACCCCACTCACCAATGAAAATCACATGCATACCATCCACATACAAGAACACGACCTTCCTCTAGAAGAATTTGATAAAATCACACACAAAATACAACCAATAAATGTTGAGGATGACATTTTAGGAATATATCTATAGAAAGAAAAGATCTCCACGTGACTGATAATGCCCCATCACCAGTCTACACCCCTAGGACACATCAAACAAGTTGGTCTGGCCTCTGTCTAGCATAGTCAATACTAGGGGCATGAGAAACCTCTTAAAATCTATATATAAATCATGGACTAGAGTGGTTGAAATAAAGGAGTGTGGAGATCCTAAATCAAATAACTCAAAAACAAGAGTGGATGATAAGCTAATCATATCTCTAATGATCTCTATCCCCTATAGTTTTGGAAACTCCAACGTATGCAACTACCCACATCCGGATCCCCTACCTCACCACTAATGACCATCTTAATGGAAATGGTTAGGATGGAGTCCCTTAATAAAAGAAATATACTAGGACCATTTTATACTTTCCCCATCTCCTCTTAGAAGCATAAGCATACTGCTAAAATGGACTCACTAGTGGCTATTGCTAAGGATGATGTTGAACTAGACCACCTTCACCATGTTGAGATCTAAAAACCATGAGGCACTGATTCTAATGATGAACATGAACCCCATATATTAATCACATTAGTCTAAATCTTCTAGGAAAATAACAACCACTATCCATAGAAGGTTGAAAAGGAAGCTACTGAGGTCGAATCCCCATTGGTCAAAACCTAAAAGGCCATGGTTATTGAGATCCTACACTAAAAACTCTACTCCTTAAGGAATCCTTATAGTTCCCATTTCCTGATAAACCTCCTAATGAGTGCATATGTTCGATCAAATTTTCCTTCTTTTGAACCTCTAAGTATATTCATAATGTAAAAAAAGTAATTGTATACTGGATATAAGGCAAGAGTATTGTTAGGTCCACAATGCTGAGTACCCTGAGAGGGGGGGGGGTGAATCAGGGTATGAATAATTTAAAATTAAAGCCCATTCCGATCTTGTTTCACTATTAAGAAAAACACTATTCTCTCTCTTTCCCGTTGCACAATGTAATCAGAAAGTAAAGCATGCACAAGACACAACAATTTTACTTGGTTCACCGCTAAGGGTTACGTCCAAGGAGAATACACTGATAGGTTGTCGATCGTACCAAATTCCAATAAACTTCACTAGATGTGGATTACAAGGTTCGGGCACAGTCACTCTGTCCTAGGCTCACTGCCTTTACAATGTTTAGGGTCAACTCACTGCTTTCCCAAGGGTTACTCCCTGTTTCTCTCTCTCTGGATCACTACTGGTGGAGAGGATCACCTTCTTTATGTTCATTTTCTCACTACTTCGGAAAGGATCCACTCATAGTTTATAGACCTATAGGTATCTTCATTTTCATTAAGGAATGCATCTTAATATGTATGTAGATGCTCTGTTGAAGTCCATCTTTCACCCGTAGATGAATCTCACTTTGCACCAAAGGTATCAGGCAATCTTCCAGCTTTCACATAGCCCGGAATAACCATCGTGAATCAACCCTTACTTGGCGCACAGGTCTAACCCAACACTCAAGTCTCGGCACACAAGTCACAACTAGCACACAAGTCCACCTTAGAAACTTGCGCGACATAAGCTTCTTCAACTTCAAACTTTTGTGACACACTTCCCTTTACAGCCAAACCAATATTGGCGCATAACAAACAACAATATCCCTTCTTCAAATATGGCATGCAAGTCCCAATTGCGCGACACACCACCACTTGCACTACCACCACACCTGCACGACGGGATCTCTGATTCTTCAAAGTGTTGAAATCTGTTAAGAAATGAGGAGGGGTGGTCCAGTATTTATAGGCAATTTGACCACCCTGCGTGATGGTGCACAAGTCTACCTTCGTCACGCAAGTCTCAGCATGCAGGTCTCTTCCCCTGCAATTCACTTGCGCGACCCACTTCCAAACGTGTGCGAACCTCTTTCCTTTTCCATATTTTGAAGTTCTGATCTTGAAAAAATATATGGCGCGTAAGTTTCCAATACTTCTAGGTATCAGCGCGAAATTCAATTCATAGTGCGCAAGTCACCTACATGACCATACCAATACCTGCGCGACCCAATTTCCTTTTCCATATTTTGACCTCCTGATACTGAAAAACATTAGGCACGCAAGTTTCCTCTACTTCAAGTACATGGTGCGCAAGTCTCTTTTCCAAAACAACTTTTCTCCTTTCGTCAATTTTCAGGCCCAAAAATTTGGCAAACACTGGAAAACGGCACCACCTTGTATCTGTTATTTTTTTACCACCTCCATATCATCCATTCCTTTGTCGACGTTCTTGAATAAAAAATGGATCGTTGACCACATATCTTTAACTCGACATTCCACCATGAAATCCCCTTTGTCAACAAATTTATACGTCATTGTTTTACTTTGTCAACAATCACCACAAAAATGTCCACTTTGTCAACAAACACAATCACCTCAAAAATGATTCAATGATACCTTAAGGGATTGTTTCCCAACAATATCCCCCTTTGGGTTTGTTTACAACTCTTCCATAAAAAGATACATCGTAAATTATTCAGCTACCATTAACCTTTTGTGATTCTGATAGAGATCAAGTATTTACTCAACACATAATCTAAGCCCACATGAGAAATGCTCGGCATGAGAATCAAGAGTAAATGAAAAGTTCATCAATGAATCACTTCATCTCTTACACCCATTGTTGACACCAAACAGATACCAATTTTCACCAAACTGATACCAATTTTTGGAAATATTCTCCCAACACCACTCATATGCTTTTATCACGATACTTAGCTTTTGTGATATCTATTCTTTGACCGATCACTTCTAGAATCGTCAGATTTAAAACGCTCCCCCCTTTCTGTTCACAGCTTCAACTATTGTCAGCTTTAAAACCTCTTTAGCCCTATGTTCTGTGTTGTCCAAGCTAAGCTCTGGCTAAGAACGTTCAACTCCCCCTATCTGGCTGCTCCACCTGTTAGCTTCTCCCCATATAATTCATGATTTATCAAATTTCCATGTTGTCTCCCCCTTGAACAATCAATATTTTCTCCCCCTTTGTCAATAAACCCAAAGGACACTCCTTTGCAGTCTGTAACATAGTAGAGAACACATATCAGTACATTAGGGAAAAACACATCATACCTTGGGGAGAGGGGGATTCCACATCCACACACTTTCAAGTGCGGGAAGTCAACTGAACTCCTAGAGCCAGTTGATACCTCTCAACAGCTTTCTTGGGTAAGGCCTTTGTCAGAATGTCTGCAACCTATAGCTCTATAGGCACATACTCCAACTTCACGATTCCCTGCTCAACCTTCTCCTTGATAAAATGATAATTTATCTCAATGTGATTTGTTCTTGAGTGATGTACAAGAATTTTTCAGAGATTTATAGCACTTGAGTTATCACACTGGATTCTGATCGGAGACTTCACTTCAACTCTCATATCTCCAAGCTGCTGCTTCATCCACAATAACTATGTGCATGCTTGAGTGGCCACAATATACTCAACTTCCGCGGTGCTCAATGAAATGAAATCTTTCTTCTTACTCATCCAAGAAATACACAATACACCAAGATAGAATGCACCTCCGGACGTTGATTTTCTATCATCTACTGATCCGGCCCAATTTTCATCTGTTTAACCCAATAACACTGATTGAGATTTTTCATTATACATCAGACCGAAATCCATAGTTCCTTTGATATATCGGAGTATTATTTTCACTGAAAGCATGTGGATTTCCTTAGGATTGCTCTGATATCTCGCTACTTGGCATGTAGAGAAAAAAATATCAGGCCTTGTCGCAGTCAAGTACAAAAAACTTCCAATAATTTTCCTATATTCTGTGATATTAACTATCTTGCCATCCTCATCTTTTGATAATTTCATCTGGGTATCAACAAGAGTCTTTATTTCCTTGGAATTATCCATGCCAAACCTTCTTAAAACCTCTTCATCATATTTATATTGATAAATTAATGTTCCATTCCTTCCTTGTGTCACCTGTAGACTAAGAAAAAATGTCAGCTCTCCAATCATTGACATTTCAAACTCATTTTTCATAAATTCGGAAAAATGTCTGCAATGAGATTCATCTGAACTGCCAAAAATCATGTAATCGACATACACCAGCACCATCATCCTTTGATTACTGTAATTGATGAAATAGAGATTGTAATCAACTCCTCCATGCTGGAAACCGAGCTTCTTCAAGTACTGATCAAGCCTTGAGTACCATACCATTGGTGCTTGTTTCAGCCCATACAACACCTTCTTCATACTGCAAACTTTGCTCTCATCCTCATGAATGAGAAAACCATATGGCTGCTCAATATACACTTCCTCTTCCAGAACTCCATTAAAAAATGTGGATTTGACATCCATCTGGAACACTTTGAACTTTCTTTGCACTGCTATGGAAAATAATAATCTGATTGTCTCTAGCCTTGCAACCGGTGCAAATGTCTCATCAATATCTATTCCCTCTATCTGGGAGTATCCCTTGAACACTACCTGTGCTTTGTTCTGAATCACTATGCCATCTTCATTCATCTTGTTGCGATATACCCATTTAGTCCCGATGACATTCTTGTCTGCTGGGCTCGAAACAATCTCCCATGTCTGGTTCTTCTCAATCTGATCAAGCTCTTCATTCATAGCATGAACCCAGTTTTCATCTTCAGCTACATCAGAAAAATATTTTGGCTCCACCTGTGATAAAAATGATGTTTTCTATAATGATTTCATTCTTCGAGTCTGAACTAGAGCTGTCTGATCACCAATGATATTCTACCTATCAATTTCATCTCGACTCTTTGTATTCATCGCAGACACAGACTTGAAACTTTCTTGTTCATCATCAGTATCTTCTTATAAGTCAGCCTCTACCACTTCTTCTCCCCCTGTGTTGCTTACGCCATCATCACTTTCATCCAGAAACTGTTCACTGGGTCGTTGAGTATTCTGTTCATTTTCAACTATAGTGACATCATTTCTCTCAATAATTTTTCCCAGCCTTTTGTTGAAACATTTATATGATTTTCTTTTCCCTGAGTAGCCTAGGAATATCCCCTCATCTCCTCGTGACTCAAACTTCCTGTGATTTTCTTTGTTGAGAATGAAGAAATTACTCCCAAAGATTTGAAAGTACTTCAGCGTTGTCTTCTTTTTGTACCACATTTCATACAGAGTCTTCCCTTCTTTCGGACACAACAGATACTTGTTCGAAATATAGACCGATGTCAAAACTGCTTCCTTCCAAAACTTCTCTGGTAAGTCCTTTTCAATAAGCATCGTTATGTCCATGTTGTTGATGATCTGATTTATCCTCTCAACCAATCCATTCTATTGGGGAGTTATCACTAATGAAACCTGATGCCTTATACCATGTTTCTTGAGATAGTTTTCAACTTGAATATTTTTGAATTCTGTACCGTTATCAGTACAAAACTTCTAAATTTTCTGCCCAAGCATCTTTTCTGATTCCCTTCTATACTGCTTTATGCAACTTATCACCTCTGTCTTATGGGTAATGATTATTACCCAGGACATTCTGCTATAATCATCAATGAAAAGAACATAGTACCTTTTCCCCTTAATAGCTCATGGTGAGATAGGCCCACATACATCAACATGTACCAATTCAATTACTCTAGTTGATTTCTGTTCCTTTGTCCTGTATGTCTTTCTGATGATCTTACCTTGTTGGAAAGCATCACATGTATGAGTGTGATCACATGATAGTTTGGGAAGGTCTCTATCAGCATCACACTTTACCAGATCTTCCATAGATGGTAGGCATAGATGACCAAGTCACTTATTCCACAACTGGTTTTCTTCCTCTCTAGATGAAAGGCATGTATCTTCTTCCCTAACTATAAGGTAAAGATTTCCCTTTTTCCTTTTTCCCTACAGAATAACTGCACCATCTTTTCCTTTCACAACACACATCTTCTTGGTAAATCTGATAGAATTCCCAGAGTCAAATAGTTGACTGACACTGAGCAAGTTATGACTAAGACCCTCTACTACCAAGACATCAACACGTCTCATTTCTTTTCCCCCAAACTTGGCTTTCCCTGAGCCAATAATCTTCAGGCCTTCATCGTTTCCAAATTTGACAACTTCTTCTTTCTTATATTTTATGCCTGTAACAAGATCCTTATTACCCGTCATGTGAGACGTGCAACCACTATCAAGGATCCACACACCAGAGCGATCTGATGATTTAAGGGAAATCTCTGCCACCACAACCTTCTCATTTTTATTCTTATTGGTCTATAATTTTTCCTTCACACTTAGCATGGATTGAGGCTTCTGTTATTTCTCAGAGTATGATGGACCGGCTTCATCATGCAAAGCCGCAAATCTATTCTGCATTTTTAACTCACCTGTCGGTTTATTGATCTGTTACTTGCGGAAATTTTGATTCTTCTTTGGCACATTTCTCTGAATGGTCGAAGTGCAGTACCTATCCATATGCCCAAATCCTCCGCACCAAAAACAGTGTCCTTCGAAATATGTTCTGGAAAACTGTTCTCTGTTTGGCTGCCACCTCTGTTCTTGTTCCCTTCAGTATATTTTTCCTATGGGACACACATACTATGAATTTCGCATCTTTCCAAAACAATAACACCTGATATAAGGTGCATTACTTTTTATTACTTCAGCACTACGAGTTTCCCCTTGGGATCTCTGAATATTCCGATTCTGCTTTGTGCCTAAATCAACCTTCAATCTCAGGACGAGTGCTTCTGGTCTGACTTCAATTGACACAAATTTTTTCTTCTGATCAAGCCATAAATCAGCCTTAACGTTTGAGCTCAATTTCTTCTTCTTTCCTGATGAACTACTAGGGTCCTCTTTCATATTTTCAGTCTTCGGAATGACTTGATTTCCCAAGAATGTATTAGGAATCAAGGGTTTTTCCTGGTCTTTAACTTTCCTCTATAGACCGACAACTTCTTCTTCAAGATCTTCGATATGCTTGATGTGATCTTTCACTTTTCTATTCAAGCGATCGATCTAACTTTTCTGTTCTTCAATCTTGAGCTTACACTCACTAACTGATTTTGAGTTCTCTGGTGTTGATGACTTGAGTTTTTCAATTTCTTCCAACAGCTCAGACTTCTCTTCTTCCTGCTGCTGCATATAGAGTTTGGCATCCCAAACAACTTTATTGGATTTCTTCGTTTTGGTTATCCAAACATCTATATCCTCAATATCTACTTCCAACTCAGCTTCCATATCAACTCTTCCTTCAACTTCTTCTTCTTCTTCCCCAGCGTCAGTTTCTTCCTTTTCTTGTGAACTATCGACGACCGCCACCATATCATTTTCTCCTTGATCTTTGCAGTTCTCTATTTCCTCAGCCTCTTCAACCTCAGACTCATCTGAACTGTCTATTTCTTGTGAAAGAATATTCTTCTTCTTGAAGAAATTTCTCTTGAACTGCTTCTTCCCTTTCACATAGGCTGAATATTTCTTCTTGGGAATTTCAACATCATCTTCATCATTTTCTTCTTGAAACTTTTTGGGGCATCTGGCTAAGATATGTCCAACCTTTCCACATCTAAAGCATTCAAGAAGTAGTTTCCCTTTGAACTTTCCTTTTCCTCTTTGAATATTTGAGGATAGGAATGACATTACCTCATCTATTTCTTCTTCTTCTTGAGAGTCTTCAATGGTGAGCTTTTTCAAGGCCTTGAATGCCACCTATTTGGATTTCCCCTCTTCCACAACATCATTATCATTATTTATCATTTCATATGCAACAAGAGTGCTGTGTAGGTTATCCAATTTAATCTCTTTTAGATATTTATCTTCTAGCACTGAAACTTTTGGATTGAACTGAGGTGGAAGTTTCCTCAAGATGCACTTCACAATTTTTATATCTTCAATAACTTATCCAAGACCTCACATGTCTTCCACTACAACATTTACCCTATCGAATAATGTATCAATAGACTCATTCAGGTTCATTCTCAAATCTTCATACTTGTTCCACAACACTTGCAGCTTTGCCTCTCTGACCTTTGTATCCCTTTCATATATATTCAATAACTTTTTCCACATGGCATGTGATTTTTTGAAAGACATCACCTTTGTATATATAGGATTGGATAGGGTTCCCCATAAGGCATTTATTTCTTTGGAATAAGCATCCAACTCTTTATGCTCAGCTTCTGATAATGCACCACTATTAAGATCAGCTATTATGCCATGCATTGCTGCTGTGAAAACATAAATTCCCAAAGATTAGAAGTAGTGTTGCATCCGATTCTTCCATAGCTGAAAATTGTTTCCGTTGAAGATCAGAATCCCTTTATGATTAGTGACCTCCATTGAGAGAAGAACTACTGCCAACCTTTCCCTCTGATACCAATTGTTAGGTCCAGAAGGCTGAGTACCCTGAGAGGGGGGGGGGGTGAATCAGGGTATGACTAATTTAAAATTAAAGTCTGTTCCGATCTTGTTTCATTATTAAGAAAAACACTCTTCTCTATCTTTCCTGTTGCACAATGTAATCAGAAAGTAAAGCATGCACATGACATAAAAATTTTACTTGGTTCACCGCTAAGGGATACATCCAAGGAGCATACGCCAACAGGTTGTTGGTCATACCAAATTCCACTAAACTTTACTAGCTATGGATTATAAGGTTTGAGCATAGTCACTCTATCCCATACTCCCTGCCTTTACAATGTTTAGGGTCAGCTCACTGCTTTTCCAAGGGTCACTCCCTAATTCTCTCTCTCTGGATCACTGCCGGTGGAGAGGATCACCTTCTTCCTGTTCCTTTTCTCACTACTTCGAAAAGGATCCACTCAAATTTTATAGACCTGTAGGTCTCTTCATTTTCATGAAGGAATGTATCTTCCTCTGTATATAGATTCTTTGTTGAAGTCCAACTTTCACCCGTAGATGAATCTCACTTTGCACCGAAGATATCAGGCAATCTTACAGCTTTCACGTAGCCCGTAATAACCGTCATGAATCAACCCTTACTTGGCGTGCAGGTCTAACCCGGTGCACAAGTCTCGTCGTGCAAGTCACAACTGGCGTGCAAGTCCACCTCAGACACTTGCACGACACAAGATTCTTCAACTTCAAAATTGCACGACACACTTCCCTTTACACCCAAACCAATATTGGCGTGCAACAAACAACAATCTCCCTTCTTGAAATCTGGCACGCAAGTCCCACTTGTGCGACACACCACCACTTGCACGACCACTACACCTGTGCGACGGGAGCTATGATTCTTCAAAGTGTTGAACTCTATTAAGAAATGAGGAGGGGTGGTCCAGTATTTATAGGCAATTTGACCACCCTGCACGACGACGTGCAAGTGTACCCTCGGCGCGCAAGTCTCGGTGCTCAGGTCTCTTCCCCTACAAGTCACTTGCGCGACCCACTTCCAAACTTGCACGAACCTCTTTTCTTTACCATATTTTGATGTTCTGATCTTGAAAAAATATATGGCGCAAAAGTTTCCAATACTTCTAGGTACCATCCTGAAAGTCAATTCACGACACACAAGTCACCTGCGCGACCATACAAATACCTGCGCGACCCACTTTCCTTTGCCATATTTTGACATCCTGATCCTAAAAAAAATTAGGCGTGCAAGTTTCCTCTACTTCAAGTACATGGCGTTCAAGTCTCTTTTCCAAAACCACTTTTCTACTTTCATCAATTTTCAGGCCAAAAGATTTGGAAAACACTGGAAAACAGCGCCACCTTGAATCTGTTCTTTTTGTACCACCTCCAGATCATCCATTCCTTTGTCGACGTTCTTGAATAAAACATGGATCGTTGACCACAACTATTGAACTCGACATTCCACCATGAAATCCCCTTTGTCAAAAAATTTGTATGTCATTGTTTTTCTTTTTCAACAATCACCAAACAGATGTCCACTTTGTCAACAAACACAATCACCTCAAAAATGCTTCAATGATACCTTGAGGGATTTTTTCCCAACAAGTACCTCCTCCAGACACTGCACATGGGACTCCACATCAGGGAAAATATCAGGGGAGATACACAAAATATCCTCAAACTTAATCCCAAGATCCTGCATAGACATTATCCCCCTCTATAGAGAAAACAACATTTTCCTCTTCAATACCTTCATGGTCGATGATTGGAACCTTTATCATAACTCCTTCTAAAAGTCCTCCTACAAAACATCTACATATTTTTTTCTCCTTAAGATACAATGTCCACTACTGACATGCTACAACCCTCATATGAATGACTGCTAGTGAGACCTAGTACCCCATTTGGGCCCAAATCAAACTAAAAGAAATCTCAATATTCTCTATCCAGTGCTATATCTCTAGGCCAGAGATGAAACCCTTATACTTTACCAAATCTTTAAACTAAAATACACACAATGAACTCTTACAATGATCATCCTCCTCAACTAGGTCAACCCTTCAGCAGTCAATCGGTTCATCCTGCTAAACCTCACCGGCCTGAACCACATGAAAATGACATCCAATATCCATAATTGAAAGAAAAAACTAATATTTCCTAAGTCTGATATTATAGAGTTTTATTGAGACCCAATTAATTCATTTTAAATTCTAAAAACCACCTAATTCAAATAATAATAAAAACAATCATGATGCATATAACTCAATTAGGTGTCTACCGTGTAAGAACACCACCTCACTTGGTTGTTCAGTAATCATAGAGTCCTTGAATTGGATTATGGGGGACCCTAAAATCCTATATCATAGACATTATTCTTTGGACTATGTCATGAACCAATAACAACTGACACTATTTCCCTACCAAATCATGCAATCCTTATAATTCCTAAGTCCAAACTCTATCATATCTCTCAACCTACCTCTAATATCACTATGTCACTACCTCATCCCACCAAGGGAACCCCTCTAGGGGTAATAATGAAGGAAGAGAGATAATGAACCTAGAGTCCCACCTTTAGTAGGCCCCAGGTTGGTGATTATCACCAAGGGTATAAGAATCCCACATATGGAAGGCAATACCCTCAAAGATGATGTAGGATAGAGATATAAGATATCAACCATAAAGAAAATCCATGAAATAATATAAAATAAAGAAAACAAAATTATCCCAAAATGCATGTTAAAAGTAAAAAAATATAAAGAGTCTCTAAATAAATACCAAAAAGAAAATTCAAAGGCATCGACATAGCAATAACCCCAAATTTTGAGCTAGTAATGTCCAACATGGTCCATGTGGTACTCCTGGAAACCTGAAAAAATAGTTTATATATACATGGGTGATAATAACATGTATATCTAGTAAGATCATACCCAAAGTCTCTCACACACATGTGAAAATAGCATACTAATACACCCATGAGAAAACAACAGAACCAACAAAACCTAAGCAGGTCAATTAACCAGTTCCATCCTCACTATGGAATGCTCAGAAAATAACACATCCAAGTATAATAACATAATAAGAATCATATCAATAAAATGGAACCCCACACCACTTTCTAATTGATTTTCCACTCTCACACCCCAACTCTGTACATCCAAGAACTCCCATATCTTCTATATAATCCTACCTAAATAAACCTAGGAAACTTCATCATGTTAAGAACCCTGTGTGGAACAGACCATCACATCCCACCTGAAGACACCTGGGACACCACATTACATCTCTCATGAATACACCTTGACCATCATATCACATATCAACCATTTAAATAACTATAATAATAGGGTATCATGAATATTAAGGACATCAACCTTGTTCCCTACTCTTACCATGCATGAACCCCACCATAAACAACTTAACCATCTCATAAAATATCACCAATAGTGCACTTTTGATTTCTAGACATCATAACCCATGCATATAAAACTCATATAGAAGAGAGAGTGGGGAAGAGTGGGTAGCCATCCATCCATCCTCACTATCTAGATGTTGGGGAAAACACCCTAAAAACATTTGGGTATCAACACATGTTGCTCAACTTGGGTGGGGTGTATATATAAATCACAATGAAAATAAAATTTATGTATATATGATACAAACAAGACCAATATATGGGTTCAAAACAAGGGTACCATCCCAACTCACCACACCTCATAATTCCTTACAACCTCCACCACTTTTGCTACCACCTCTAAATGCATTACACTACAAAAGCATGCCATAGATAATAATAAACACTACATATTTATTTTAATGTTAAGAAAATTTATATATTTTTTCCATTACTGACCAATTTTATTTATCTACCCATTCATTTCATATTTAACAATAACCACTTAAGCTACACTTCCAAGTTGAATTTATGCATTACTAATCATTCCAACCCATTTTCTAATTATGAACATTAACCATTCTAGTTTCATTATTAGAATTTAATTCCATTACTATTGGGAAACTAGAACAATACATAACAAGTACAAACAACCCACATTATCATATCAACAAGCCCCATAATTAACACCACCACACACCATAATCACTTCCCCATTAAAACTGTCATAAATCATCACAATTGCATCTCACCACAACCACCACATCACAACCACTTCACATTACAAATTCCATATAACATCCACTTCCCATTATAAACACAACACATCATAACCAAAAAACACAACAACTATAACACCCCAAACTTCCACGGTACGCTTCTCGCTGAATAATACAGTAGCGTGTGTTGTACGCAACTTCAAGTTCTAACACACACCACAAACCAATCAAACTAGCCGTTATGAATAGTAATACCTACTTTTTGAAATTTTATAAATTTTATCTCTCAAAATGGACATAATTTTTGGATTCAGAGTATCGAATTTAGCCCAGGGTGAAATTTTGTAACTTTTCGGATAACATTTATATTTTGATGAATAGTGAAAATTACTACACTTTAATTAAAAACAACTTTTTTAATCAAAATAATTTATATTGATAAATTACTAATTTGAGTGGTTTAAAGTATATTTAGAATATATTTTTACCATTTAATACAATTTTGGTAATTGTACATAATTTCACAATTAAACCAGACATAAAAAAGTGTCAATCTTTTGATAGTTATTATCTCTTAAAAACACGCTTTTTGTTTTAACAACGGGAATTAATTTTAAATTAATTTTTGCCACTTTTGTATTTTGAATTTGGAAAAATGGATTCAATATTTGGAATTAGGATGTACAAATTGTGTAAATAGGTAACTTTTATTTTTAGATATTTTGAATAATTACTTCGGTAAATATTTTATTTACCATGGTTAAAGGGTAAATCCGGTAAATAAGGGTAAATAAATAATATTATAATAATAATAAATTACCCTAAAACGTGTCCTAACCTTATTGGTTGATACATGGCCGACCATGGGCATATTTGGGTCGATTTTGGGACCCCATGGATCCACTTGTAAGTGATAATGACACTTTATATTAATTAAGTTAAAATAAATACAAAAATGACACAAGCATATATCTTTTAGAAAAACATTTTTTCCATAGGGTTATATATTTTGGATTTTTGATTATAAATATTCATTAGAAAGATAAAACGATTTCCTACATAAATATAATTTATTTATAATTTTTATACAATAAATAATTTAATTTATTTATGACACAATGATTATGTAGTAATTACCATAATAGTGAAAAATTAAAATAATTGATATTATAAATACCCAAATAAATATAATTTTAGACTTTTTATGAATTAAACTAATTTTTTAGGTTAATATGAAATGTTAGGATTGAATTAATTAATGTTTTTCGAAGTAATCATTCTGTTATGATTTTCAAAAAAATAAATTATTGAATAGTGTCAAAATTGACATAAAAGAGTTTTTAAAACAAATATTATATTATTAATTGATATTCATTTCCTAAAAATCTAAGGTTCGACCAAGAGACTTATATCATGATAGGTGTATAGTTAATTTACCACTTGGGGGTCTCTTGGATTTATATAGTAAGTTTATTAATCATATAATATAAAAATACAAAGAGACATTGTAAAAGTGAAACTAATTAACAAAGAGTTAATACTTAAAGATAAGGTTAATATATTATCACAAACCTATCTAAATTCTATTGTTTGAATGGTTTTCGACCCATAAAAACCTTAAAATTTAAATAATCCACTTTGGAGCCATTAGAAATCGAATATTAATTTATTATAAAATAATATTTCTAGCTTTTCCAAAGGTGCCCCTCACCCCTCTTATAAAAGGGCATTCCCCCTTCTCACTAATTTACACATTCAAAGCCTTTTTGTTCTACCAAAACCTGAAAAAATACTCTCTAAACTTCCCTAAATTAATCCTAGATTCCTTCCCATAGTCAAAAAGCCAACCTAAGGAGCCCTTTTGATCAAATCAAAAGGAAGAACCCGAAGAAGAGGTAATGATTTCACAACCCCTTTTCAAGTTCCTTTCTTCTTCCACTTCTTCTATCTTTGTTATTACCATTCTAAAATAATAAATCCAGTATATTATATATAATTTGATGTTATTATAAACATGGTACAACCATATTTCAGTATTCTATCCATCCTTTGAATGACATGTCACCATACGTGCGTACGTACGGCTTACCGTCTCCACGTCGTGGTGTAATTGTTATTAAAAACATTATTATATGGATGGTTATAATAATGATGTTTAATTCATATAAATAATAAATATAACATGATAATTATTCTTTATATATGATATACCACCCAATTAATTATTATTTTAATATCAAAATAATGATATTGTCGCTCGTGCGTACGTACGGACTACCGTCTCCATGAACGCGATGAGATTCATTCTCCATCATATCCATTCAAGACTAATTATCATTTAATGATTAAAAATAATGTTTAATTACTTTATATAATTATTTATATGAATTATATACAACCTATCCATAACAAACACGGCTTACGTAACAAAACATATAAAATAAAACCAGTAAGTTAACACCCGAAACAACGATAACACTAAGATATTATTAACAAAGAAATGTTAAAAGATCATATATGATATCATATTAATGTATATGATCATTTTATAATTCAATAAAAATTATTTCACCATTATACAGGAGGCTAAACTACCCTCAAATAAGGAAAAAGTAAAAAAGTAAGGGGTTTCTTATCTCACTTTTAATTCCGTGAGATTTCCATTGTTCACCACTTATTTATTACATATGGTGTGTGTAATTCCCATGATTGTATTAATTGTGTAATATAATTTAATTTATGTATATTTAAATCATCATTGTATGATACTTCTTTCATGGGTGTATGTTTCGTAAGTTACCAAATTGATAAGGGAATTTGAACTTTCAATTTCCACTCATTCGGCTTTACGCAAACTTCATTAATTATTTTACACAAAGATTATGCGTGGAATCACTATTCATTTTCTTATGTCATAATTTCCACTCCCCTTTCCATGGATATAATTTTGATACACATAATCACTCCATTGATAAATTCTCAATTCATCGATATGAACTTGATAAGAGTAATTTTAACTCAATCTCCATTTATTGAGTTAAACATCCAATTCATTGTTGTTGTTTTTACAAGAATATGTGTGAATGTACTCTGATTTATTTACACTGAATATCCAATAATATTGAGTGTATTTATATTTTTTCACACATAATTATGTCGTTGATTTATCCTTAACTTAAGGATACGGTCTTTATAAGAGACTTAATATCAATTTACATCTCATTGAGACTTCTTTGTTGTTATACACCAAATCACTTTTATGTGGTGTATATAATGTACTTTGACATATTATATCATGAATCCCTTTATTCTCATGATATTAAAAAGTTTTTATTACCTCAATTATTTGTATTCAAGTGTCTCTCTTTTGGTTAGAAACTCTAACTAAAATATCATTTTTAAATGTTTTAAAGATTTATTATTCCAAATATTTCTCATTAATGTCCATGTTTTAAAAATGGTTTTAAGGATTTATTTATATGGATATTAAATTTTTAAAATTAAAACTCCTTTTAAAAGTTTCAAAGTGGTATGGTACACTTTGATTTAAAAATCTATTTTTAAATGGCTTCTTAACAAATAGTGTGACTTTTAAATGATTTCAAGAAAAAGGGGGATATTTCTCTCAAATAGTTTTGATGATTATTTTCATCTATGTCAATATCCTTCATTATTCTCGATTGAGGTTAATCTGTTACAATAAAATCTTCCATATTGTGTTAAATGAGTTATGTTTGACTGTGGATGCGTTATTTTTATACCATTCATGGTTTGTGGATAATGTATTGACATTTAATATGCTAGTTTCAATACAAATGTTTAAGTTATGTTTCAAAATTTTCATATGAGGAATGAATTGGACTTAGTAAGTGACGGGTGGAGCCCGCTATAGCTCCTCAATGCATCGGTAGGTCTCATGAGACAAACTAGTGTCTTGGCACAAGGCCTTGACAAAATCTTATTTGTAGTCTTGGCACAAGGCCTTGGCTACGTGGTTATGATAGTCTGATATTATGAATTCCATCATTATGAAAGTGGTTATTGATATTGCATGTGATTATTCGACTAGTAGAATATCTATGTGATTAATTAAATGGCATCATTTCATTTTATCTTTGTCATATTATGCTGAAGTTCAAGTTTAAAAGGCTTTTGTTTTAGTTATACATTTCCTTAAGTGTTTATGCTTATCTATGAAAGCTTATACTATATTATTATCCTTACTGAGCATCTGAGCTCACCCCTTTCAATGTTTTATTTTTCCCAGGATGTGAAGAAGTAATTTATGAGTGACTAACAGGGATAGTATGAGGGGATATGGAGACAATATGTTGTTGTAATTTTTTTAACCTTATGATGTAATGTAAGACTTATGAATATATCTAGTGTTTCCAAGACTACTAAACTAATCGGTATTTCGAGACTTGATCCTTTGTGATCATGAAAATGTTATGTAATAATACACCGACTCTGGGTAATTGGGGTTGGGTAGTTACAGTTGGTATCAGAGGAAGTTTAGTACAAACCTTGGGAGCTAGATTTAGATAAACTATTATTAGAGCACATAGCCCTAAGATAGATTTTGATGATTAGTATAGAAGAACTTCCTAGAATTTTGGTATTGTAGAGATTTTGTGAGTTTTCCGAGCAATACATCCCTGTCTGGATACGAGCAAGTAGAGGTGGCTCTAACATAGATGTACCTTGGGGTAAAACCCGAAAACACCGCTTTGAGCTAGACTCGAACGAGAACTAATGCACGACAACGGGGCTTGCTGCACCCTTGGTTACGATACTCTCAGGGGATATGCTTAGGATAATTTACATTTTCTTTACAAACCAACTTGAAGTATTATATATAAGATGAGAGTAAATGACCTTGGTGAGAATATAATGACATGATATTCTCTAAATGATTTTATGACTACTGTTACTCACACAATGCTTTCTAGTTTTAGTTAATGGCTGGATTCCAAGGAAGTCATAGTGAGTTTGAGAATGATGTACAAGGTGGGAACGGTGGTGGCAATGAGCAACAAAATGTAATGTTGATAGGCGTAAAAGATATCGTATTCATGCCAAATCAATTTTCCAAAAATATGATCAACAATATATATATTAACCAATTCCCCGACTCAACAAAGAAGAGAAAGGTGATGAATGATAAGAGCTCCAGCAGTGGAGGCCATGGAGAAAGGAATCCTCAATTTCCATCATGTAGGAAATGTGGAAGGAGACACCAAGGAAAGTGTCTCAATGGAACAAAGAAATGATTTACGTACAGGAAGGAAGGACATAAAGTGAATAATTACTGAAGAAAAATGAAGATTACTGTGGAAGAAGATAAAAATGGTCCCAAGAATCCATTTACAGTAATTTTACGTAAATATAGGGGACCTGGCCATTACCTGAGTGAATTACCTATTCTATAGGATATTTTCTTGGTCAAAGAAGAAGCTATGTGGAAATAAATGGTTGGATAAATGTTTAAAAAGTATTAGTGCTCCTTGTTGATGGGTTTACTTTGGAATAATTTTCTCTTGTATTTGTAACCCTATAGTTTTCCATGTGAGAATGATATTTGAGGAAGAATTATCCTTTCTCTTATGGATATAGTTATAAATAACCATTTGGTTTTATATGATCATTGGGTTTGAGGAAATTACAAGTAATTATAATTTGGGATGAAAATTCAAGGTATGAGATAACATTTGTGGTTAAATTATGTTATGGTTATTTTGTGGAATTTATATCATTTTGGTAATGTTATAAAATATAGTTTTTAAAAAAGGACAACAGGCAGACCGTGTGACAACCCGTCGCATCGGAAAAAGCTGTGGGAATCGAACCCACAACCAAAGTGCGATTGGGATTTATCACCTACCATTAGACTACGTGAAGTCCCTGGTTAATGTGACTATTATTTTTAGTTAAATGATTTTATTGATCAATAATAATTTGATTTTTTATCTTATGTATTATCAAATGAATACCCATAGTATAGTAAAATGATTTGGTGATTAAGTGATAAATGTTATTTTGGAAGATGTTCACTTTTTTTGGGAACACTATATGCCCAAGGAAAATAGAATAGTAAGGGATTTCATTTGAGGAGTAATGGTGGATTTTTATCTATGTTTTTATTGTGGACTTATAGTGATTTGGGTTATTTATGGGAATGATTAAACTATAATAGATAATATGTGATTAGGTTAATTACTTTTAAGTATGTGACTTTAAGAGTAATTGATGTCATTTGGAGATACCATTTAACATGGAAGACTACATAACCAAATTCTTCTAAGTTTTGAGTTTCAATATTATTTTGGATTTTATTAATGGATTTTAAGGATAGTTCTTTATTTAACTTTGGGGTATTGTTGGTTTAATTTTAGAAATTAAGATTAATGTTTCTTTATATAATGAAATAACCTTTTGAGGGATCATTAAATCTTATACTAACCATTTTGGTTTTGATTAATCTCTAAAGACAAGGTAAATATATAGTTTATTCTTCATGGATCATGTGATTCTATAAGAATTTTATTGTAGCTCTTCTAGTGTGACCAAGTCTTCTGGAATACTCATTGTTTAAAAATGAGTTAGTAGTAGAAATTTATTAAATAATAAAACTTTACTTAAAAATTAAGTATATCTCTTTATGTTCTTAGTCAATATCAAAAATGAATTCCTCATCTTTTTGTAATGTAACTTAAAAAAATGTTGTCCGCTTACTTTTCCTATTGGGAAACTAATGACCATTTGTCCCATCACAAGTTTGTGGTTTCCTTATTGTTAACTTTCTCCTGATCATGTTTTCTATCCCTCTCCATCAGAACCTGACACTTAGTTTATCATCTATATCCATATTTTTCTACATGTAATCCTAGTATAGGTTATCTCGGATGACCATTGTACTTCTCTTTCTTTTTTTAAAGTGATAGTTTTATTGACTCTTTTTCCAATGTGGGAATTTACATTATATTCCCAAGAACAATTTTAAAAATTATGAGGATGAAATTTATTGAAGGAGGGGATAATGTAACACCCCAAACTTCCATGGTATGCTTCTCACTGGATAATACAGTAGCGTGTGTTGTACGCAATTTCGAGTTCTAACACACACCACAACCAATCAAACTAGCCGTTATGAATAGTAATATCTACCTTTTGAAATTTTATAAATTTTATCTCTTAAAATGGACTTTATTTTTGGATTCGGAGTATCGAATTTAGCCAAGGGTGAAATTTTGGAACTTTTTGGATAACATTTATATTTTGATGAATAGTGAAAATTACTACAATTTAATTAAAAACAACTTTTTTAATCGAAATAATTTATATTGATAAATTACGAATTTGAGTGGTTTTAAAGTATATTTAGAATATATTTTTACCATTTAATACAATGTTGTTCATTGTACATAATTTCACAATTAAACCGGACATAAACAAGTGTCAATCTTTTGATAGTTATTATCTCTTAAAAACACGTTTTTTGTTTTAACAACGAGAATTAATTTTAAATTAATATCTTCCACTTCTGTGTTTTGAATTTGGAAAAATGGATTCCATATTTGGAATTAGGATGTCCAGATTGTTTAAATAGGTAACTTTTATTTTTAGACATTTTGAATAATTACTTCGGTAAATATTTTATTTACCATGGTTAAAGGGTAAATCCGGTAAATAAGGGTAAAAAAATAATATTATAATAATAATAAATTACCCTAAAATGAGTCCTAAACTTATTGGTTGATACATGTCCGACCATGGGCATCTTTGGGTCGATTTGGGGACCCCATGGATCCACTTGTAAGTGATAATGACACTTTATATTAATTAAGTTAAAATAAATACAAAAATGACATAAGCATATATCTTTTAGAAATTTTTTTTACATAGGGTTATATATGTTGGATTTTAAATTATAAATATTCATTATAAGGATAAAAACAATTCATACATAATGATATTTTATTTATAATTTTTATACAATAAATATGTTAATTTATTTATGACACAATGATGATGCAGTAATTACCATAATAGTGAAAAATTAAAATAATTGATATTATAAATACCCAAATAAATATAATTTTAGACTTTTTATGAATTACACTAATTTTATAGGTTAATATGACATGTTAATATCGACTTAATTAAATTTGTTTGAAGTAATCATTCTGTTATGAGTTTCACAAAAATCAATTATTGAATAGTTCAAAATTGACATAAAAGAGTTTTTAAAACAAATATTATATTATTAATTTATATTCAATTCCTAAAAATCTAAGGTTCTGCCAAGAGACTTATATCATGATAGTTGTATCATTAATGGACCACTTTTGGGTCTCTTGGATGTATATAGTATGTTTATTAACCATATAATATAAAACTACAAAGAGACATTGTAAAAGTGAAACTAATTAACTAAGAGTTAATACTTAAATTTAAGGTTAATATATTGACCCAAACCTGTCTAAATTCTATTTTTTGAGTGTTTTTAGACCCATACCCACCTTAACTTTTAAATAATCCATTTTGGAGCCATTATAAACCGAATATTAATTTATTATTAAATAATATTTCTAGCTTTTTCAAAGGTGTCCCTCACCCCTCTTATAAAAGGGAAATCCCCCTTCTCACTAATTTACACATTCAAAGCCTTTTGGTTTGTCCAAACCATGCACAAATACTCTCTAAACTTCCCTAAATTCATCCTAGAGGCCTTCCCATAGTCAGAAAGCCAACCTAAGGAGCCCTTTTGATCAAATCAAAAGGAAGAACCTGAAGAAGAGGTAATGATTTCACCACCCCTTTTCAAGTTCCTTTCTTCTTCCACTTCTTCTATCTTTGTTATTACCATTCTAAAATAATAACTCCAGTATATTATATATACTTTTATATTATTATAAACATGGTACAACCATATTTCAGTATTCTATCCATCCTTTGAATGACATGTCACCATACGTGCGTACGTACGGCTTACCGTCTCCACGTCGTGGTGTAATTGTTATTCAAAACATTATTATTTTGATGGTTATAATAATGATGTGTAATTCATGTAAATAATAAATATAACATGATAATGATTCTGTATATATGATATAACATCCAATTAATTATTATTTTAATATCAAAAGAATGATATTGTCGCTCGTGCGTACGTACGGACTACCATCTCCACGAACGCGATGAGATTCATTCTCCATAATATCCATTCAAGACTAATTCTCATTTAATGATTAAAAATAATGTTTAAGGACTTGATATAATTCTGGATATGAATGAGATACAACCTATCCATAACAAACAGGGCTTATGTAACAAAACATATAAAAGAAAACCAGTAAGTTAACACCCGAAACAACGATAATACTAAGATATTATTAACAAAGAAATGTTAAAAGATAATATATGATATCATATTAATGTATATGATACTTTTATAATTAAATAAAAATCATTTCACCATTATAAAGGAGTCTAAACTACCCTCGACCAAGGAAAAAGTACAAAGTAAGGGGTTTCTTATCTCACTTTTAATTCCGTGAGATTTCCATTGTTCACGACTTATTTATTGCATGTGGTGTGTGTACTGCCCATGATTGTATTAATTGTATAATATACTTTAATTTATGTATATTTACATCATCATTGTATGATACTTCTTTCATGGGTGTATGTTTCGTAAGTTACCAAATTGATAAGGGAATTTGAAATTTCAATTTCCACTCATTCGGCTTTACGCAAACTTCATTGATTATTTTACACCAAGATTATGTGTGGAATCACTATTCATTTGCTTATGTCATAATTTCCACTCTCCTTTCTGTGGATATAATTTTGATACACATAATCACTCCATTGATAAATTCTCAAGTCGTCGATATGAACTTGATAAGAGTAATTTTAACTCAATCTCCATTTATTGAGTTAAACATCCAATTCATTGTTGTTGTTTTTACAAGAATATGTGTGAATGTCCTATGATTGATTTACACTGAATATCCAATAATATTGAGTGTATTGTTTTTTCACACATAATTATGTCTTTGATTTATCCTTAACTTATGGATATGGTCTTTATAAGAGACTTAATCTCAATTTACATCCCATTGAGACTTCTTTGTTGTTATACACCAAATCAATTTTATGTGGTATATATAATGTACTTTGACATAATATATCTTGAATTCCTTTATTATCATGATATTACAAAGTTTTGATTACGTCAATTATTTGTATTCAAGTGTCTCTCTTTTGGTTAGAAACTCTAACTAAAATATCATTTTTAAATGTTTTAAATATTTATTATTCTAAATCTTTCTCATTAATGTCCATGTTTTAAAAATGGTTTTAAGGATTTATTTATATGTACATTAAAGTTTTAAAATTAAAACTCCTTTTAAAAGTTTCAAAGTGGTATGGAACACTTTGATTCAAAAATCTATTTTTAAATGGCTTCTTGATAAATAGTGTGACTTTTAAATGTTTTCAAGAAAAAGGGGGATATTTCTCTCAAATAGGTTTGATGATTATTTTCATCTATGTCAATATCCTTCATTATTCTCGATTGAGGTTAATCTGTTACAATACAATCTTCCATATTGTGTTGAATGAGTTATGTTTGACTGTGGATGTGTTATTTTTATACCATTCATGGTTTGTGGATAATGTATTGACATTTCGTATGCTAGTTTCAATACGAATGTTTACGTTATGTTTCAAAATTTTCATATGAGGAATGGATTGGACTTAGTAAGTGACGGGTGGAGCCCGCTATAGCTCCTCGATGCATCGGTAGGTCTCATGAGACAAAATAGTGTATTGGTACAAGGCCTTGACAAAATCTTATTTGTAGTCTTGGCACGAGGGCTTGGATTTGTGGTTATGATAGTCTAGAATTATGCATTCCATCATTATGAAATTGGTTATTGATATTGCATGTGATTATTCGACTAGTAGAATATCTATGTGATTAATTAAATGGAATCATTTCATTTTATCTTTTCCATATTATGCTGAAGTTCAAGTTTAAAAGGCTTTTGTTTTAGTTATACATTGCCTTAAGTGTTTATGCTTATCTATGAAATCTTCTGCTATATTGTTATCCTTACTGAGCATCTAAGATCACCCCTTTCAATGTTTTATTTTTCCCAGGATACGAAGAAGTAATTTATGAGTGACCTGTAGGGATAGTATGAGGGGATATGAAGACAAGATGTTGTTTTAGTGTTTTTTAACCTTATGATGTAATGTAAGACTTATGAATATATCTAGTGTTTCCAAGACTACTAAACTAATCAGTATTTCGAGACTTGATCCTTTCTGATCATGCCAATGTTATGTAATAATGCACCGACTCTGGGTAACTGGGGTCGGGGCGTTACATCAACTTTTCATATATTCCATTTCAGTTTAACAAAAATGGATTTCATCATATTTACCTATTTATTTCAAGGGTATTATCACACAGACCAATATTTTCCTTGGGAATCCAATTCATTAGCAAAATATAAGTGATTATACATTTATTCAAGGTGATATGAAAAAATCACACAATCAAGGGTTCTATAAGAATATAAATTCCAAAATAAACAAGGCTCTTAACAACCATGATTTTCAGTGATACATCAAGCATTTGTAATAGAAATAACATCAAAAGTGGTAAAAAAATGTTTTTCCCCTTCCCCTTCAAATTCAATTAAATCAATTCATTATCTTCATTAGGTCAATGCATACTACCTCTACAAAGGAAAACAAAAACACGATCCCTTATACATTTATAATTAGAATAATGATGAAGGATTCCCTACCTAGATGAAAGAATCTACACATGATTTGCTACACCAAAATAGGGGATACACTCATAGGCATGAGTCACCATAGGAAAAACTCAAAACAATCAGTGGTATGGTTCCTAGACTCCAATGGAAAGGTTCTAGAACCTCCCATATCAATAGTAAGTAAGTAAGAAAGAATAAATTAAATATATTTATTTTATAATTAAATATATAGAATCATCATGATTTTAGATCATAGGTAATACTTTAATTAACTATTAATATGGATCTCATTAAATTCCATGTAGAAGGAATCATTACGAGATTTGGTTATCAAAAAAAATTAAGGATATAATTATCCTCCTTGAAATGGAATTTAAATATACATAATTAAATCTTTAAAATCATATTTATGTTAAAAAGTTCATATTCACGACTTTTAGGGGTATTCTAGGGAAAATAATTAATTTTTGAAATTTGGAAAATTCCTGAGTTGACTGAACTAACCAGCTTATCCCATGAACAAAAAATGTGACCACATAAAGGAAACTAGTGACCATGCTAACTTACTGCACAAAAAAACAAGTAACTACATGATGGAAACAAGTGACCACACTAACCAACCACACAACAAACCAACCTACCACATAAATAAACAATTAACCACATGAAGGAAACAGGTGACTGTTCCAATCGATTGCACAACCAACCAACCCATTGCACTAATAAATAATTGATCACATGAAAGAAACAAGTGACTATTCTAACCGATTCCACGACCAACCAACCCACCGAATGAAAAAATAAGTGACCACATTAAGGAAAGAAGTGACCATGTCAACCAACCACACGACCAACCAACCTACCACATGAATAAACAAGTGACCACATAAAGGAAACAAGTGATCGTTACATCCAACTGTATAACTAACTAACCCACCGCATGAACAAAAAAGTAACCACACAAATGAAATTTAGGTCTCATGATCAGTCAAGTGATTTCAAGAATAAACTTAGAAAACCCAAGAGGAAAAAAACTCCAAACACCCTCTTGACTACACCATGTCTCAAAAAACACAAAGGAAAGGGTTTTAGAAATATGAGACCTTACATCATATATATACCAAACAATTATCATCCTTGAGAATTTAAAATTGAACCTGAAAATAAAGGGAAGAGTTTTGTAAATCTCTCCCGTGAGATACCTCTTTGGGATATAATTACACCCCAAACACTAACACACTATTTCACACCAGCCACAAGCCTCCTCTATTCCACATAACTACTCATAAAAACTTTTCAACCTTTTCACATCCCAAGAGAAAAACCAATATAAACATAACATAACACTTCCATAAGTACAAAAAACAATGAACCCCACCTCCCATATCAAGATATTGTCTGCTTTGGGAGGTAAAAACTTTCCTTTATTATTTTAAAACACATCATAAACATAACATGACTTGATTAGGAAGGGGTTTTACCCACTTAATATACTTTAATCTATAACAAACTTCCCCGATAAGCAAAAAATAAAACACATCTCATAAAATTAGCAAGGTTTAAACATCACATCATCAAAGAAAAACATAACAAGGAAAAAACTCAAAACAACTATGTATACTGGGCATGCATCAACATATCACGATCCCAAGTAATATCATCCAAGCCAACATAACTCTAAAACACACAAACCAAAGGAATTTTCTATCCATGTAGAACCTTCTCCTAATGATCTTGGTCTTATATTGGCTGCTCCATGAATGTCACATATTCCTTGATATCTAAATCTCTATGGTCAATGACATGAGAGTCTTTGTGAATATACTAAAGGAGTTGAGATACATGGAAGAAATCATGTATACTATCCAGCTATGGTGGAAGCACAAACATAAATCCACCTTGACAACATTCCCAAACACCTTGAAGGTCCCAACAAACTGGAGTGAGATACTACTCCCCCTACCATACCTCCACTTCCCATGATGAGGAGAAACCTTAAAGAACACATGATAACCTACTAAAAACTCCAAGGTAATCCTCAAAATATTATAATAAGACTTCTTCTGGTCTTGTTCTACATTAACCATCTCACAAAAAAACACAAACCTTCTCTATCATTCTCTGAACCACATTACAACTAATAACTAACGACTCTACAACCTCATCACATCATAAAGGATAAAAACACAACCTCCTATACAAAGACTCAATGGGGTCATTAAAATGGTTTAGTGATAGTTTTTTATAAGAAAACTCAACCAAGGGAAATATATTTTCCCAAGATCAACCAAAGTCCAATATGTATGACCATAACATATCCTCTAGTGTTTGGATGGTCTGCTCTATTTGTACATTTGTCTGAGGGTGGAATGCAGTGCTAAGGCATAACTGAGTGCCAAAATAATGTTACAATCATCTATAGACCCACAAGGTAAAATGATTATCCCAATATGAGATAATGGACCTCATAAATCTATGTATCTAACAAAATCATCCACATACCACCTTATCAGAACATCCATGATTCTTGACTCCTTGATCACTAGGAAGTGAGCTGACTTTATCAACTGATTCATGATTACCTAGATAACATCACATCCTCTATAATCTTAGGGTAATAATGTGATGAATACTATTGATTTGTCATCCAAATTCCACTCAGGTACATCCAAGGGATTCAAAAAACTTCTAGGAGCATGATGTTCTTCCTTTACCCGCCTGAAAACCAGTCATCGAGCTATGAACTCTATCAATTATCATTTAATATTAGGGCACAAAAACTGGGTCGTCAAGACATGGTACATCTTGGATACTCCTGGGTGTACCAAAAAATGTGATCCATGGAACTCATGAAGGACTCCACCACACATCACCACCATAATGAATAAATTCCCTTAAAACATCATCATGTTTTGACCATCCTTCCACCTTCCCTATGGGGCATCACCATATAAAACACTATCACATGTAATGACTAACTTTGAATCAACCCACTAAGACTCTTCTACTTGATGAATTAGAGAAGACTGCATTGTCATTTTAAATAAGAAACCTCTATCATCAACCACCCTTTCATCTTAGTGTAGGGTTTCTAACTCCTCTATCACCCTACAAGAATTATTGGATTCTTGAAAAAATCCTTCCATGAATTCATACTCAGTGTGTTAACCACGACACCCCTTTTTATTAGGTATAGAATATATCAAAGTCATAGTCATGGATAAACTCTACCCACCTCTATTTATACAGGTTTAGATCACATTGAGAAAAAAATACCTCAAACTCTTGTGATCCATAAAGATCATAAAGTGTTCTCCAATGAGATAATGTCACCACAATTTCAGTGAAAACACAACCATTTCTAGTTCTAGATCTTGGGTGGAATAATTACACTTGTGGGGGAATAAATTTTTAGACCTCTAAGAGACCACTTCCTTCTGTTAAATCAAAGAGGCATCCCAATATTAGATAGAAAGTGTCACAAAATTCCTCAAACATCACCCTTTCCTTTGGAAAGTGGAGTAAAAGAGCACTAATCAATTTCCCATTCAATTATTCAAATGAAACCTAACATTGTTCAGTCAAGATAAATGCCTAGTAATTCCTATCCAAATTTGTGAGCGGAGATAAAATATGAGATAAATTGGATAAGAACCTCTGGTAATAGCCCGAACAACCAAGGAAGCTATGAATATCTACCATGTTCTTGTGTGATTATCAAGAAAAAACCACCTCAATCTTCGATGAGTATATGGACACAACCTGATGAGACAACACATGCCTCAGGAAATGAACCTCTTGTGTCCAAAACTTTTACTTGGAAAACTTTCCATAGAGCTGGTGGTGTTAAATAACTTTCAAGATAGCTATGAGATGATTAACATACTCCTCCTCAGACTTTGAGTAGATCAATATTTCATTGATGAACATGACTATGAACTAGCCTATGAACTTTCAAAAAATATAGTTCATGAGTACCACACAAATAGGTTATGAATTCATGACACTGAACGACATGATGATGAACTTAAAGTGCCTATAACTAAACCATAAGATGGTCTTTGGGATATCATCCTACTTCACACTCAACTGAAAATATCTAGATCATAGATCAATCTTATAAAACCAACTAGATCCCATAAACTTGTCAAAAATATCATATATCCTTATAAGAAGGTAATTATTCTTGATTATCACATGATTCAAACTCAAGAAGTCTATACACAATCTTAGATTACCATCCTCCTTCTTGGTAAATAACACTAGAGCACCCCAGAGTGACACACTAGGCCAGATGAAACCCTTTTGAATTGGATCATCTATCTATATTATCAACTACTTCACCTCATAAGGTGTAATATTATAAGGATCCATCAAAATTATAGAAGCATCAGGTTGTATATTTATCCCGAACTTGATATCACATCGAGGGGGTAGAATTACAACCTCTTGGAAAAAACATCCAAAAACTCCCCATCGACCCTGGGAACCACCACCATCATAGTGTATACTAAATCTATAGAAAACTCAACCATAAATGAAAGAATGGGATCCACATGTATACTTACCAACATACAACCCCACTCACCAATGAAAACCGCATGCTAAACATATGTATTAAAAAACATGACCTTCCATTAGAAGTAGTCGATAACAGCATGCATGGAATACAACCAATCAATGTTGAGATTAACATTATATCTCTTAATATGTAACAAGAAAAAATCTCTATATGATTGATGTTTCCCCATCATTAGTCTACACCCCTGGTATACATCAAAAAAGTTGGTCTATCCTTTGACTAGCAAAGTCAACCCCAAGGGAATGAGAAGACTTTATACATCTAGTCCTAGAGAATGTACTAGAGCAGGTGACAGAAATGAGTGTGAATATCCTAAATTAAATAAGTAAAAAAACAAGAGTGGAAAATAAGCTAATCAAAACTATAATGATCTATAGCCCCTCCTATACTGAAACCTCAGCTACATGCAACTACCCATATCTAGATCCCCTACCTCACCACTGATGGCCATCTCCACAACCACACTCAGTTTGGGTTCCCTGAAGACAAGGAACATTCTAAGGTCATCCTCTAAATATCCCATATCCTCTTGGTAGAGCATAATCCTGCTACCCCTACTGCTAAAATAGCCTCATTGGAATCTTCTTCTAAGGATCACACTGAATGAGACCACCTTGACCATACTAAGCTCCAAGAAACCCAAGGAACTGATTTTGATGATGAAAAAACCCTAAAGATGAATCACACTAGCTTAAACCCAATAAAAAAACAACTAGCCCCAAAATGTTGGAAGGGAATCCGCTGAGGTCGAATCCCTACTAGTCAAAATCTCAAAGACCCTAGCGCATGAGATCCACTACTAATATCTCTTCTCCTCAAGGAAAATTGTTGGTTCCAATCTCATGGTAAATATCCTCACAAGTGAATATGGTCGATCAACTCCACCTTATTCTGAACCTCCAAGTACTTGGAAATATAAAATGATTAAATGCATACTAGATATAAGAGAATAGTTCCTTATCAAGATGTAGTGCATGGGAATCATCACTAGGGAAAAGATCAGGGGTGAAATAAAAAAATCCTTGAAATCAATCCCAAGATCCCACAAATACATTCTCCCCTATTGAAGATAAAGTAGCTCCAACCTCTTCACTAATTTCATGGTAGATGATAAGAACTCTACTCAGAACTCCTTCTTAAAGTCTCCCCATAGAAAATCCACCTCCTTTCACTCCTAGAGATACAACATCAACCATTGACATGTTGCAACCCTCATATGGCTGACTGCTAGTGGGACCCAGTACCTTGCCTAGTTCTAGATCAAACTGAAAGCAATATTAAACTCCTAGAACTAGAACTATGTCTCCAGGCTAGAGTCACTACCCTAAATTTTTTCCAAATCTTTCTGATGAATGAATCACAATATCCTCTTCCACTGATCATCCTCCTCAACTAGGTCGACCCTCCGTCAACCAGGCCAGCCCATTGAACCTCACTATCCTGAACCACATGCGAATGATGTCCAAGATCCATAAATGAAATAGAAAACCAAGATTACCTAATCTGGGTAGTATATTGTTTTATTAAGAGTCATTTAGTTCATTTTAACTTTCCAAAACCACCCAATTCCAATAAGAATACAAGAAATCATGATGAATTTACCTCCCCTAGGTTTCAACCCTACAAGTGGAACCACCTCACTTAGTTGTTCAGTAAGCTTAGATTACTTTCATAAAATCATGGGGGGCCCAAAAATATAATGTCCAAGTTGGTATTCTCTGGCATATGTCGCACACTAAGATCAACTGATGTCATTTCCCTACCAAACCATGTAATACTCGCAGTGCCTAACTCTAAACTCCATCCTATATCTTAACCTGACTATAATACCACTTTATCATGACCCCCTCCCTCCAAGGTCACACCTCTTGGTCCAACAATGAAGGAAGTGAGATTATGACCCCCAATTCCCACCTCAGTAGGACCTAGGTTGGCGAATAACACCAAGGGTATACGAATCTCACATATCGAAGTGATTACCCTCAAAGATAATGTTGGATCAAAATATATGATATCAACCATCAAGAAAATCCATGACATAATATAAAATAAAGAGACCAAACTCATCCCCCAATGTATGTGAAAAGTAAAAAAATACAAAGAGTCTCCAAAAACATACCCAAAAGAAAATCCTAAGGTAGTGACACAACAATGACCCCAAAGGCTGAGCTAGTAATGTCCAACATGGTCCATGTGGTCCTACTAGAAACCTGAAAAATAGTTTGTATATATGTGGGGTGATAATAACATGTATAATTAGTAGGATCATACACAAAGTCTCTTGTGTACATGTGAAATGAGCATACTAATGCACTCATGAGAAAATAGTAGAACCAATAACACATAAGCAAGTCAACTAACCAATACTATCCTCACTATGGCATGATAACCAAATAACACATCCATGTATACTAACATAATAAGAAGAATATCAATAAAAGGGTACCCCACACCAATTTCTCACTAATTTTACACTCTCACACCCCAACATCGTACATCTTTTCACTCCCATCTATTCCATATAATCCTACCAAAATACACTTGGGCAACTACATCATACCAAGCACCCCATGTGAAACCAACCATCACATCCTATTTGAATACACCTGGACTGCCACATGACATCTTTCCTGAAGATGACTAGTCCATCACATCACATCACATCTCAACCATTCACATAACCAAAATAGTAGGGTATCATGAATATAAAGGACATCAACCTCATGCCCTCCTACTACTATGCATGAACCCCCACCATGAACCACATAATCATATCATCAAACAAAACCACTAATTAACTTTTGACTTCTACCCATCACAACATGTTCATATCGAACTCACTTAGAAGAGAGGGTGGGGAAGAGGGGGTAGTCAACCACCTATCCTCACCATCTAGATATTGGAAAAAACATCACCCAAAACATCTAGGTGTTGGCACACAGTGCTTGAATTGGGTGCGATTCATATAAAAATCATAATGAAAATACAATATATGTATATGTAATACACACAATCCTAACCTATGGGTTCACAATAAGGGTACCATCCCAACTCACCACACCTCACAAGGCATTACAACCTTTCTTGCTTTTTCTGCCACCTATAAATGTATTACACCACACAATAAAGATACAAACAACAAGCCGCATTCCATATTTCTTTTCAAGTTAATCAAATTTCTAGATTTTTCCATTGCCAACCAATCTCATTTATCTAGCCCATTCATTTTATATTTAACAACAAAAACTTAAACTAAACTTTCCATTTCATATAAAGCATTCATTAATCATTACAAGCCATTATCCAATTCATCACATTAGCCAATCCAGTTTCTTCATTAAAAATTAATTCCATTACTATTGGAAAACTAGTATAACACATCACCAACACAAACAACCCACCTTCTCATGCCAAAAATCCCCACAATTACCACTATTACGCACCACAACCACTTCCTCATCACAACTACCACAAATCATCACAAACGCATCTCACTAAAACCACCACATCACAACCAATTCCCATCAAAACCACCCCATCACAACCACTTCCCATTATAACATCCATATATCATAACCAAAAAACACAACCACTTTTCACATATTCCATTTTAGTTTAACAAAAATGGATTTCATCACATTCAATTATTTATTTCAAGGGTATTCTCACAGAAACCAAGATTTTACATGGTAAACCAATTCATTATCCAAATATAAGTGATTATACATTTATTCAAGGATATATCAAATAATCACATGATAAAGGGTTCTACAAACATATCAATTACAACATAAAAAGGCTCCTAACAACTTTTATTTTCCATGATACATCAAGAATGTGTAATAAAAATAACATCAAAAGCATTAAAACATGTGTTTCCTTTCCCTTCCCCTTCAATTTCAATTAAACTAATCCATTATATTTATTAGGTTGATGGATACTAACTCCTGAAAGGAAAAAATAACAATCCCTCCCACATGTACAACTAGAAGAAAGGTGAAGGATCCTCTACCTAGATTAAATAAGCTTCACATGACTCACTACACCAAAATATGGGCTACACACATAGGATGGAATCACTACAGGAATAACTAAAAGCAATCCAAAATAGGGTTCCTGAATCAAAGGGAAAGTCTATAAAACCTCCTGTATCAATAGAAATCATATAGGAAAGAACAAAGGAAAGACTTTAGTTTTATAATTAAAGATACAAAACCATCAAGATTTAAGATCATAGGTAATATTTTAATTAACCACTAACACAAATATCATTAAATTACACATTTAAGGACTCATTAATAGACTTGTCCATCAAGGAAAATAAAGGATATAATTATCCTCCCAAAAATGGACTTTAAATAACCTTAATTTAATCTTTAAAACAACATTTATATTAAAAAATTGTATTCATGGATTTTAGGGGTATTCTAGGGAAAACTATAAATTTTAGAAATTTGAATAAGTCCTAAACCGATCGCACCAACCAACCCACTAATCGAATAAAAAAGTTAATGTGAGAAGGAAATGAGTGACCATGCTAATTGACTGAATGACTAACCCACCTACCACATGAACAAACAAGTGACCACACAAAGGAAACAAGTGACCATATCAACCAACTGCATGACCAACCAACTTACCACATGAAAAAAAACCCAACCACATGAAGGAAATAATTGACCATGCTAACTAACCACACACACAACTAACCCACTTCATGAATAAAAAAGTGATAACATGAATGAAACAAGTGACTATTCCAACCTACCACATGAAAAAATAAGTGAATGCATGAAGGAAACAAGTGACCATGACAACCAACCACATAACCAACCAACATATTTTCTAAAAAAACAAGTGACCACATTAAGGAAAGCAGTGACCATGACAACCAACCACACAACCAACCAACAAACCACAAAAATAAACAAGTGATCACATGAAGTAAATTAAGGTCTTATGTTCAGTCAAGTGATTGTGAGAATAAACTTAGAAAAACCATGAGTAAAAAGACTCCAAACACTTTCTTTAGTCAACCAGGGCTCAGAAAAGAAAATGTAAAATGTATTAGAAATCATATATATTATAATTTAAATTATGGAAAGATAGATTACATTATATCCAATGGTGTTAGGGATGATGAAGAGTAGTCATATTATTGACTACAATATACGCAATGGTGTCAAGGTTGATACTGGGTGGTTAAAATGAATTTAAAGTTGAATTTATTAATAGTTGTTAATTTATTATTGCTAATTAATGTCCATTTGTTGAGATATTGATTATTATGATTCCCAGACTACTTTATGCAGTCTGAATCTATGCATAACAAGTGTATCTTTTCCTTATAGTAGTTTAGGATGAGTCTTTATATACCCATATTATTACGAAATTTAAATTTATTAATTAGAATGAGGATGGTTCCTAACAATTATTGATAATTTTGACATACTTGAGAATAAGGGTAATTTCAGTGCCAAAGGCACCAGACATGGAAAATTAATGAATGAATCTAGGAAACTAAATGTGAAATTATATTACAAGATTCATGATTGATAATAATTAATATTGAATCTTGATTCTTGTGTTCTTAGTAGGCATAATGTCTTAGACCTTAGTGATGGAAGTCGAGTGTCTTGAGTGATGATAGATAAAAATTATTATAAGGCTAGGTAGTTTCCTTTAGTGTGGATTTTGTGCAATATATTTATTTATATTTTCTAATTTAATATGCCACCTCACCCAAATTCAGTAGATAAATTGACTCCTAGAGATTCCAAGGGGTGTTTCCCCAACATCCAGGTTGGCGAGGGAATGAATAGTTGACTACTTCCTCTCACCCACTCTCTCTTAGGTATTAATACATTTTTTTGGGAATATCTAGGCTTTGATGGCTTGAGGTATAAGGTATAGACTCATATGGATTGTGATGGATCTCATTTTACTATACATTCATGTGTGGGTTGTGATGGATTGAGGTTATAGCACATACTTTTATTTAAAGTGTAATGGTTGTGGTTGTTATAGGTGTATTGTGTTTGAGTTTTGATGACATGAGGTGTTCCATATAATATATAGGTATTGGTGGCTTTAAAAAGTACTACCTGGTTACAGATATGATGGTATGTGATGATGATGATGATGAGGTTGTTCTAGGATGCATGGGATGCATAATGGATATGATATATATATATATGTATGTATGTATATATGTATGTATATATGTATGTATGTATGTATGTATGTATTTATGTATGTATGTATGTATGGGATGAAGGATTATTATGGGAGGAATGATAATAATACACAACCATTTCATCATGAGAGCGACCAATTAGTGGGGAAGTGGTAGCAGGTTACCCTTTATATATAAATATATACAAATTTGATTCTACACTTACACTTATATGAATTACTTGGTGAGTGATCCATGGTGATGATGAGAATATAGAATTACTTATTTAGGTGGTGAGTTTATTTAATTTGTTTATTCACTGAGATTTGGTATTTTTCTTTCACATTTTTCATAAGTGTTTTTAGGGAGAATCCTACTGAGTATACATGTTATGTTCACTCTATGTATATATAAACTATTTTTTAGGTCCACGATAGCTGGTTGGTGATCAAGATATATATTTATATCTTAAAGGAGTTTTTTAGGATCTTTTATAGTTTTTGGTGATTATAGTAGCTTCCATAGGACCTCTTTTGGGTTTTATTTTTAATTATTCAGGTTTATATCAGTTGTTTAGAATTGTAGATATTACATGAATGTATTTGAGATCTTTTATTTATTTATGAGTAGGAGTTTTTTGGTGGTTTCATCTCATATTATCTATTATACATTACTCATATTATAGGTTGATGCCTCCCATTTATTTAGATTATATACCCTTGGTGATAATCGCCAATCTGTGGCCTATTGGAAGTGGATTTTGGGCGTTATTATATATCTCTCTCTCCCTTTATTACCATCCCAAGAGAGGTATCTTTGGAGTGTGGGGGTCATGAAACACTACCAACACTCTTATTTTATCATTAATAAGGATAAGGATTAGATCATGGAGTTGTCCCTAAACTCCAAGTACAAGATATAATGAAAAGAATCAATAAGTTGATCAATCTCAACTTCCTTTACCTCAAGTGACTTTGGAATTTGGATCTTGTCTGAACCCTTTTTATTCTCCTAAAATCTTAACAAAACCATCCTAGGAACCCATTTGTAAAAAATTGTAGGATAAATCATAATTTTTCTCAATAACTTACTCTTTTGTTCAGGTGTGATTCTCTTCTATTTATAAAGTAGACAAGCATTATGTCCTAAACTCCTTCCCCATTACATGATGGTAAAATATGATAGATATGAAAGGATAATCCTAAAGTCCCTTGAACACCATTATGGAATGGCACACTTACCCACAACGTGAATCACATATCTCCTCATATCTACCACTTTCTATAGAATATGGACTGCGACATGACCATAATGCTCATAATGTGCACACTATGACTCCTTGTTCTAATGTGACATGAATTTATTATAGAACATGAATGAAAATTTGATCCAAAACATCATGGAATGAATTATTTAATTGTTTCATAATACCACTTGGCTCCAAACTAGCATGACACTAATTTTTTATGGGCCATGCATTGCGGTGTGACCAAATCCATACAAACATTCATGTATACCCTTCATGGGGAAATCATAGTCCATGTGACGTGGAACTTAGGGTTTATTATTACATATCTCAATTTTAATCCTATATGAGTACCATGGCAACATGGTCTTTAGATTTAAGATGTAGCTGTCCATCCAGTACACCGGTTATACTCTTACACAAACTTATTTTATTTTCACATAAGATTAGCTTCAAAATGGTATATACTATTCATGTTGTGATTCTCTTCAACTCAGTAAAACTCGGTTCCTTTACATCCTCACTCAAATACAAAAGGCCTCCAACCCATTCATGAGTATTTTTCAATAAAAAACATGAAAAAAACTTATAAAACTCATGAATGAATTAATTTAATATTTTATTCATGGCATTCCTCAAATGTGAAGGCTATCTACACACCAAACCATAGGATATAATGATGTTTACGAACGTACTCCAACTCATAGTGTAAGATAAATTCTAAATTAACCATATCTAAATTGAGATCAATTGAGACTAATAGTTAATTTAGTAATATGTTAAGGTTTGGAATTTTCCAACCTTGGGGAAATTTTTGTGACCTTATGGGATTTTGTTGAGATCAGGATCTAAAGAATAATTCCCTAGAACCGTGAATCTTGTAAAAGGGAAGATAAATTAGAGAATAGACTTAGTGGATATGGATTCTCTATTGGATACTTATATCAACAAATTAATCATTTTCAAACTCACATAATATGAAGTTTAGTATGAAGTGAATATTGTTTTTAATTTTAGATATGGATTGAATAATTTTGGATTTGAGATGTTGAAGTTTGGAAAAGGTTCTGAATATATAGATTAAATCATGTTGTGATCAAGTCTATGAGTGATTAATTCAGATGATTATGAACTTTTTACAAGTTTAATCCTACTGATATGGACTCTATATAAAGAGATATCAATTATTTTCATGCCATAAAGGTTTTCATCACACTTCAAGTGAAATTGTGAGAGATCAAGCCATTATAGAATGAATGTTGAGTAAGGAGTAAGTATTCTAGTGGAAGGATGAATCACACCATAATTGATAGGTTCAAGAACTCAATTAGATGATGTTCTGAACTGGTCTGTCATGACATGAAACCCATGTCGTGATGTATAACTATGAAGATTTCATGTTTTCATTATTTGGAGAGGCTATAGGGAATCATTTCATGAAGGCGATTATCATGTCACATTGAATACTATGAATGAATAAAGGATTATATATAGATTTTTTAATTAAGTATTGTCACACCTAATGAGGATCCTATCACGGGTCTCCTATCAAACAATATTTTGAACCCAATTGAATTTAGTAAATATTTGGTCTCATGTTTCTCCATAGAGGAGGGTGTTTTAGTGTGCTTTCTCTTGAATTTCATGGGTTAAATGTAATTTAAGGAAGTGGATATATGGTCTGATAAAATAAAGCTAAAAAAGAGTTTGAAATTAGTTTAAAAGTTATTGGTCTAGATTTGGATATCCCCACACTTAACTGTTAGATCATTATTCCATTTTACTCTCATATCCTATCTCTAATTAGATGAAACCTCATTAATCAAACTCACCTGGTATTTTCATCTTGAATAGGGAAATTTAATTATCACTTATCCCCCTACTCCTACCTATCTAGATGATTGAAAATATCTAACCACTCCCCAATCAACCCACTTCTCACCATCACAAGTAGTGAAAAGGGTCTAGATGGACCGTGTGTGTAGTCTAAGAATGAGAGAAGAAGTATCTAAATTCATGGAACAATTGAAATATCCTACTATTTATAATAATTTTACACTTCTAGAGAGATGATTATAAGAGAATAATGATGTAAAATTTGAATTCAATAACATGGGTATAGGGAATCTTCTTACTTGACCACTCGTGGTCTAGTGTTTCTTCACTGGATACATTACAATAATTGAAAAGAAAGATAAGAAACTCTTGCAATAACTCCCAACTCAATCGATTAATCAACACCCAACTCAAGTGAAAATTTCAACTTATGTACTAATTTATTATTCCTCCCATGCTTCAATAGATTCCCACCCCATGCGAGTATCACATATTCCTCATCCTCAAATGATTCTATTACCTTCAAAATATTTCTGAAATCTAGCACTCGACTTCATCTATTTTATTTTTCACCATGTGCAAAGGTCAAGGGCCATGATTACTGAAGGTGGGAAACACTTGAATATTATTGTTCCATCATTATCATCCCATGATCCTCATCCTTTACCACTATTCTATATGTGATACATGTATTGGTAGGATGATTTCTTCTTGATTTGGGAAGATAGAATAAATGGAGATTTGATTCCAATTTTAGGTCGATCTTGGAATTTTCACAACAATATGGATACCCTTGCATATTAATTTGACAATTATCCTTAAATGATTTTGTATTCTTGACCCTTATGTATCATGTTGAGATACTATAGTGATCCTTGCATGGGTCCTGGGTTACCCTTATATAGCTCACTTCTACCTTTATAAAACCTTATTGTCGATGAAGTTACCCTTATGTGAGTTGTGTTGTGTGTGATATACCCTTACAAAATAAGAGGAAACACTCATTTATCCTTATGTATATTTAATGGGTGAAACTATACCTTTAAGAAGGTGCTAAAATTAGTTTTCTACCCTTATATAGTCCCATAACAACTGTCATTACCTTTACACATGATAGTGTTACCCTTACACAACCTTTAGAAATGAATTAGTACCCAAATTTCGGAGTAATATTACCCTTATAAAACTCCATTAGTCAATATCTACCCTTACACAACATCTCAAAACCTCAAAAAGATAAAAGATGACAATTCTCAATGTATGATTTTTTAAAAATTATTTTCAGAATGATATAAAAAATCAAAAACCATGAAAATTAACTTATTTCCAATTAAATCCAAAGAAACAAAAAAAATCAATGTATGGCTATCAATTAATTCCCAAAATGAGTAAAACATTTAAAAGAAAAATTTTATCCATTTTTTATTTAAATTATAGATTTAAAATTTATAAAAAACAAGTTAATTACCTAGGTTGTAAATTAGTTTGAGGATTAATTATCATTAAAAACAACAAAAAAATTGGGAAATATTGTCTCTCAACAACACCACATTGAGAAGGACACATTGTAATATAAGATAAAGTGTGGATTTTTATATGATGTTGTGTCATGATGACAAGCCGTGATAGATAAAATACCAGATATTTTTTAAGTGGAAAGATGGATTGTGAAAATATATATGATATCATGCCACAATCATACAGACTAGTAGAAAATAAGATAATCCTTTCACCATGAAAATGTTAATCACATCATAAATGGATAATTCATTGTATAAAAATGGATAATAATTCTATAATGTATGATGTCAAATTCTAATGGATGACCTTGTTGATATCTATTATGTCAGACCAAGGTTATAGAGTCAACCATTCTTTAACCAGAATTAATGAAAATCATGACAAAGAATGTGAAATAGATTCACAAGTTGATAAAGATGAACTAGGATCATAAAAAATCATATGTTAATAATATAAGTAGGCCTCTAAAGTTTTATTTTAGAGATCACGTGCTTATAAAGTTACATCCTCATTATGGGAAATAGAGGTTCAATTATGGGAGTAAGATTTATCATTGATTTTTTGGGACCTTTTGAGGTGTTGGATCATGTTGTATTTTTTTTGTATTAGTTTTTAATTACCCTATAAATAAAAAAAATCCATGAAATCTTCCATGTTTCACAGATTTGTTGATATCTTCATAATGAATATGATGTTTTTGATGTGAGATATTTTGATGTAGAAGATGATTCAACCTTTAAGGAATGATCTATAGTAATTTAAGACCATAAAAAGAAGGTGTTTCATGAGCATGGTATTCTTTGGTTCATGTATTGTGGAAACACAATGGCTTGAAGGAGAGTACTAAGGAACATGAGTCGCAGATGCATGATCAATATCAAAAATTGTTTGTTGATTGATTTTATTTGAATTATACGTGTGACCCTTTCTTGATTTTATGATAGGGTTGTTGATGTTATGTTCATATATTCCATTGCCTTGGGCTACGATGGTTATTATTATTTTAAGGTGAGATATTTTAGAGGTATCTCATGGGGTAGTTATCATGATCTCCTTTTTTCATTTTTTCCTGGGTTTGTTCTAAGTTCCTAATAAAGGAACTATTTAATAGTTTTCTAATGTAAGTAACTGGTTTTATAGATCCCTATGTTTTTTTCCATAGATTAGTAGTCTCTAGAGGGAGTTCATAGGTGTTATTGAGGTGAGATTTGAGTTTTTTCCATCTTGAGAATCACCGTGTCATGGTGGTAGGTGTGGTGGTTGTGGTGATACCTTTTTGTAGTTTTGATCATGTTAGAGGTCATGGTGGTCACTATTTTGAGGTTTTTGTCATGAACCAGGCCGGGTCATCATCCGACCCAACGCCCGACCCGGTCCGCGACATGGCCTGAAGGGCGTTCCCGATCCCCACGGGCTGGCAACTAGTGCCGGGCATCAAAACAAACCAGTTGGGAATGGTTTGGCCCATGAAAAAGATAAATAAACATAAACTGAACAAGAAGATAAATAAATGAAAATAAACTGAACAACGTGGCAGCAGAAAAAGGAATAAACAAAGAAACGTGACATACCTTAGGTGACCCCGTGGATCACCACGGTACGACAACCACAATCGCTCCCAAAAGCGATCCAAGACTGAAACCTGCAACTGAAAAGTAAAGTAGGCGTGAGCACTGAGATGCTCAGTAGGAAAGCCAAAATATAACCACGTCCTATGCCTCCACCTTTATTAAAAAATCCAACTATGCCAGATTGAAAATAAGATATAATAAAATAATGTTTTCCCTTCTTTTCAAATTCAAGTAATGATTTTTCATTTTAAAATAATGCATTTCACTCTTAATACATTTTCAAAATAGGTTCCAAGAATGAATTAACATTTCAAAATGAAAAGAAACCAGTTTGGAATAAAATGTGATTTTTACAAATAAGACACCGGGTATGAAACAACTGAAAAGAAAGTTACATCACAAGCAGCATGTCACAAATGAGCACTATGGGTAATCCCTATAGGTATCTAGAACAAGTGGGAACCTAGAGACCTCGTACCTCGGTGAAACGTGGCTTAGAAGACCATGACCATCAGAAAACGTGGCTTAGAAGGCCACGACCCTCAAAAATTCATATGTTTAGTTAGTGTTGTTGCATCAATCCTGCTAGAAAAACCGGGACGAACCCCTGCCGTGTCATCTAGCGTACTAGTCCTGGTCACCCACCTAGATACCCAGGTTTCCCATTATGCTCTATTTCAAGTGATGGTGAGTTTTTATTTATCATGCAAACATATATGAACATAAAATTTTCTTTATCAAAAGCTCATTCAACCTCTCACCATTATTCTTCCTCCTTAAGCGCATTCCCCCTCTTTCACATCACACAATGCATAAAATTCAACTTTAGGCACATCATAACACTTTCAACATACAAATCATTTTCTAAAACCAAGGGGGCATGCCTCAAGAGAGGTTTTTATTTTCCATAAAACATTCTTAAGGTTCCAAATGGGCTTTATTACATAAAGGGAATAATTTTTACAATTAACTGGCCAAAAGACCAAACACCTTTGGAAATACACATTACCAATTAAAAACCACTTTAGGAAATCAATTTTTTTTAAGAAAGGTCACTTAAGACCGATATCATTAAAAATGAATTTCAGTTTCCAAAGCAAAGGCATAATCATTTCTAGCAACCGTAACCTGATTTCACAGCTTGTGTATATAGCGTAAATGTAAAACATATTTTTAAAACAAGCAGGAAATTATTAATCTCAAATTAAAGGCATAGGCATAGAGGACCTACCTCAAACTTTTCGCTATCTGTCAATGGCCACTCGAACCGACACTTGGTGCACACACGCACATGCATTTATATATATATATATACACACCCCTAGCTGCATTGCACATATTCCCCACTCCATGATGGAATATGTACAAAGAGTACATATATATATATATATATATGTATTACCCTATGCATGTACATGTAGGATGGCTCAACACGCACGGCCCAAAACCAACAAAGCAAGGCCCAACGCACTACACATATAATTTAATAAAACAACATCAACACTTGAAAGATCTACAAAACATTTCAAAATAACTCATCAAGGGTTCTCACCAAAAGAAAAACATTCAAAACATCATTTTTAAAACCAAACGCACCAAGATGCAACACCAAAACACCAACTGCAGCCTACACACATTTTAATAGATGAACTGCATAGTTAAAAAAACACTGATAAACAATTCGGCATGGGTTTTCCACAGAAAGGTTCCATGCGCAACGCCTAAAGACAGTACCAGCAAAAGAAAATGCACCCAACCCTCAAGCAGAACTAGATTCACAGATTTAATGTCCTTAAATAAATCAATTCCATAAGTCATAGAACAACCATGAATGATGCAACAAAAGACATACCTCAAAAACACCCAAATCCCTTTTCTTTAAAAAAACAAAATCACACTAAAACCTTTCGAAACATCATTCGCATCACTTACACAAATCAAAATAACCAACGTCATGATTTATAAATTAACATCAAATAACACAACATGGGTTTTCCTCAAAAACACACACCATTAGATACAAACATGATATAAAATACCAAGTCATACTGAACTTCTTCAATACTAGTTTCGCTCCAAATGGATCAACCACATAACACCAAATTTATTTAAGAAAGTAAAATAATTCACCAAATAAACACAATTCGCACTCAGAAAATTAATTAAAGAACATCCTAAATTAATTAAACAAGAAAATTAATTCATCAAACAAAACTTATATGCAGAAACACTTACCATTAGTGTCGAAACTTCGAATTCCAACGCAAAACTTTGATCGCGTGCCAAACGCACCACAAGCAACCACAATTTGACCCTAATTCAAGCATTGGAACCAAAAACAACACAAGAAAACCAAAATAGCAACCCTGAAAACATAAAACCCCAAAATTAAGATTAAGACACAAAGAAGAAATTGAAGAATCCTCACCTGAAGACCATGGCGAACCCGCTTCTCTTGACAGCGATGGATAAAACCGGCCTTGACGGAGCCCGGAGGAACCGAAACAACAAAAATCAATCAAAAAGAGAACCCCAAAACATGTTAGGGTTCGACCAAGAAAAGTGTACCCCATAAAATCAAATAAAAAATCAAAATAAGGGAAGGGGGAGGCAGAAGAGGCTCACCGAAGGGATTCACTCGCCAAAGCAGGAAGAGATTTGATCGCCGGAGTGGAAGAGCGGCGTGCCGGAGCTCCCGATCAGCCAGGTCGTGTGAACAAAAGAGTGGGGAGGCCGGGTTGCGTGAGCAGGGGAGGGGGAATCCACCACAGGAGAGCCATCACTGGAGGTAGAGGGAGGCGCGCTGGCGGCTTCGGCTGGAGGGGGAGAAAAGGAGCGGGAGAAGGAGGGTAAGGCGGGGTAGCGCGAGAAGGAGAATGAGGGGGGGGGGGTGCTGTGCGCGACGCACAGGGAGGAAAAACAGCAAGGAAAAAAACAAGAAAAGAAAGGGAAAAAAAGAAAAGAAAAGAAATAAATAAGATATAAAATAAAATAAAAGAAAATATAATAAACCAAATAAAACCTTAATAAACAATAATAATAATAAACTTAATAAGTATTTTAATAAACTCCAATAATAATAATAATAACTTAATAATAATTATTATAAACTAAACAATAATAATATTTTTATTAGTACTCATAATAAAAATTTTAATAAATTTAATATGATATTAATAAACTTAATATACTTAACAAAATTAATGGAGAGTTAATAATAATAACTTAATTATAATTACACTATATTAATAAACTTGGTGAGCATAATAATAATAATAATAATAATAAATTACCATAATTATAATTATTAAAATACATCATTAAACTCATTTTATTTATCTATCTTGAACATGAGGCAGGCCGCACGGAGACCAGGGCAAAGCCGCACAGCTTTGAAAACGCACTGCCTATGCACTGGATGTTGTCAAGGGAAAAGCAGACATTCGTCAACAAAATGAAAAAAAAATTAAAACATGCTTGATCCACAGCTAGATAGAAAATTTCAAAGTCTGATAAAATAATAAAATAATATTAATTTAAAAGTTTGGGTGGTAAAATTCTCCCCACCACAGAAACTTTTTTCCCCTAGAAAGTCACCCATCCGAATGAGGAATCAAACTCGAGTTAGAAACGAGACTAGACCCACAAAAACACTAACTCGGTGTGAATTTTCACTCCACCAGTCACACCAGACCAACTCTGAGGGAAACTGAAAAGAGAAGAACCATCAGGAAACGAGGAGGGTTCTCCCCACCACAAGAACCTGACTAGCACAACCAACATTGAGACTCTCAGCATGAGTTAACTCTGGAACTGCTAACTTGATCCAAGAGGAAACTGCCACACAGACCAAACCTCGAAGAAGGCACGACAAGATTCATGGTGGGTCTCCCCACCATTTAAGAACCGCCCAGCTTAAACCAACCAGTATAGACCGACACGAGAACTTCCAATCCAAACCAGAAACCACTGACACATGAGAAAAACCACAGAATAATTCTACCAAATAACGGACTTAACCACGACTCATCATTTCCACAAGATATGAGCATCTTCAAAACGAGCATGTACTAAAACAAAATAGGTCACATTTGAGGAGGCACAGCTACTGGAATTACAAAAACATGAGATCACCATGACTTCTTACAACCACAGTGGGGTGATCAAAGAACAAAGACCTAAACGAGAAAAAGAGACTTTTACGCCTCTTACAGCAAAATAAAACCTTCAAAGATGGGAGAGATACAACAGGGAAATTCCGACCATCCCCATTTCAGCATTGGAGACAAAAATTAGACCAAGGTGCCCCACACCCAACGATTCCTGACTGCGTGAAAAGCTTCACTCCGAGACCTGTGGCTGGAGTTCTGATGTCTTGAAGCATCTACTGCCACACAGTCAGGAGCTAACATCTGTTAGTTGAGACTCTTTCTGACATTGTCGCTAGAAGAACCTCTCTAAGTTCCCTAAACAGCCACACCGACATCAAGTCTTAAATGGATGGCGATGAGGTGACTTAAAGTACCCAAACTGGCCACAAAAGAAGCGAACAAGAGAGTGGTCCAACTAATAGAAGATGGAATTGATGAGAAAACTTGTCTGATATGGGTTCCTCTGGCTCGCTCTCACAGAATGGGGAACAATCCCAAACACCAAAGGGAACTGGTCCTTGAACAATAGACGAAGACCCCACACAAGAGAAACATTAACTGATTCCAAGACATTATCTTTGGAGAAAAGGAAACCAATATCTTGAGATGCCCAACACAGGCCTTCACTATTCGTTGGCCTTTCTGGACACTCACGAGCCTTTTATCTTCCCTTACCTTCACTTCCACAAATATAAACCATCAAACTAGAGTGGTCCTAAACACCTTCCAAGACATACCATCATGAAACGACGCTAGGATTATCTCCTCCACCAATCCCAAGTTGCACCTTCAAATAGACCTGAACCAACACGGACTCTCTTAGCTTTGGGAGTTTCCAATAACCTGAAAACACCAACTATTTCACCAAGCCAGTCTCCTGCCTTTGATAGATCATGATCACTACGGAATATGAACAACAACCAAAAAGAATTCAATTCCACCACCCCGCTAAGAGTCTTGGTAGAACCAATAACTAGAAGAGGCTCACTAGAAACTTCTGGGACTTTTCTGGGCAGCATACTAAAAAACAAGAGGCACAAATCCGAATCAAAACTCATCATAAATCAAAATTCCACACCTCAATCAGAAATGAAAGCTCAAACTCAAATCACTATTCCAACCACAATTAAATATGTCAAAACCAAGAACCCACGAAAAAGAATACCCAACACGAAAAGAGAATGCTAAACAATTTCTCACTCACTTTTCTAAACATCAGAAAAACCCTTTTTGAAAACCATTTTTCAGCACCCAAAACCACTTAAATATCCACCATTGATATCCTATGAAGTCTCACACATACATATCCAATGCTAGCTCAAGCACCCATCCACTCACATCACCAATTCCCCACTTTCCACATGCGTACCTCAATGTATGTGATCACTCATAGGAATACCAAGGGTCAATTCAAGACAATTCTCATTTCCAAAACAGACCATTAAGCACAAAGCACAAATTCCCAACCAATTGAGAAAGTCACTTATCATTAAAGAAACACATTTCAAAATTCCAAAACGTCTTCTATTTCAAAAACCATTTTCCACTCCAACAACCATATTCTCTTTTGAAAACACCTTCACAAAAATCCATTTTCATTTTTGAGATCTACTCACACCAACCAAAATGAAGGTCAAACATAACTCACATCAAAATTTCCAAAAATAAGGGACTAGTGGCTATGCCAACCCAGAAACATGGCTTAGCAGACCATACTCAGAGCGGGCATCCACCACAAGAAGTATCTTGAACTGTGCACTCAGGCTGTACATGGGTCGCTACTCCATGCAGGCTCGTCGCGTAACATCATATCACTTCCCTTGTCATCCCTCATCCACACAGAATAAGAAAAAGAAAAAATCAAATCTCATACTACCCTTGGCAACTCGAGTCTCGGGACGGGCAAGGGTTCATGACGTCCTTCCCGCACCTACCCCTCGAGTCTCGACACACTTAATCACCAAGCTACTTGACACCCCAAATAACAAGGGCCTCCTCTGATACCATTTTGTCATGAACCAGGCTGGGTTGTCATCCAACCCAACGCCTGACCCGGTCCGCGACATGGCCCGAAGGGCGTTCCCGATCCCCACGAGCTAGCAACTAGTGCCGGGTATCAAAACAAACCAGTTGGGAACAGTTTGGCCCATGACAAAGATAAATAAACATAAACTGAACAAGAAGATAAATAAAGGAAAATAAACTAAACAACATGGCAGTAGAAAAAGGAATAAACAAAGAAACATGACATACCTCAGGTGACCCCGTGGATCACCACGGTACGACAACCACACTCACTCCCAAAAGCGATCCAAGACTGAAACCTACAACTGAAAAGTAAAGTAGGCGTGAGCACCGAGATGCTCAGTAGGAAAGCCAAAATATAACCACGTTCTATGCCTCCACCTTTATTAAGAAATCCAACTATGCCAGTTTGAAAATAAGATGTAATAAAATAATGTTTTCCCTTCTTTTCAAATTCAAGTAATGAGTCTGAATTTTCAAATAAATCATTTCAATCTTACTAAATTTTTAAAATAGGTTCCAAGCATGCATTAACATTTCAAAATGAAAAGAAACCAGTTTGGAATAAAATGTTATTTTTACAAATAAGACACTAGGTATGAAACAACTGAAAAGAAAGTTACATCACAAGAAGCATGTCATAAATAAGCACTATGGGTAATCCCTATAGGTATCTAGAACAAGTGGGAACCCAGAGACCTCATACCTCGATGAAACGTGGCTGAGAAGACCACGACCCTCAGAAAACGTGGCTTAGAAGGCCAAGACCCTCAGAAAACGTGGCTTAGAAGACCACGACCCTCAGAAACTCATATGTTTAGTTAGTGTTGTTGCGTCAATCCTGCTAGAAAAACCAGGATGAACCCCTACCGTGTCATCTAGCGTACTAGTCCTGGTCACCCACCTAGATACCCGGGTTTCCCATTGTGCTCTATTTCAAGTGATGGTGAGTTTTTCTTTATCATGCAAACATATATGAAAATAAAATTTTCTTTATCAAAAGCTCATTCAACCTCTCACCATTGTTCTTCCTCATTAAGTGAATTCCCCCTCTTTCACGTCACACAATGCATAAACTTCAATGTTAGGAACATCATAACACTTTCAACATATAAATCATTTTCTAAAACCAAGGGGGTGTGCCTCAAGAGAGGTTTTTCTTTTCCATAAAACATTCTTAAGGTTCCAAACGGGCTTTATTACATAAAGGGAATACTTTTTACAATTAACTGGAAAAAAGACCAAACACCTTTGGAAATACACATTACCAATTCAAAACCACTTTAGGAAATCAATTTTTTTAAGAAAGTTCACTTAAGACCGATATCATTAAAAATGAATTTCACTTTCCAAAGCAAAGGAATAATCATTTCTAGAAACCGTAACCTGATTTCATAGCATGTGTATATAGCGTAAATGTAAAACATATTTTTAAAACAAGAAGGAAATTATGAATCTCAAATTAAAGGCATAGGCATAGAGGACCTACCTAAAACTTGTCGCTATCTATCAATGGCCACTCGAACCGACACTTGGTGCACACAAGCACATGCATTTATACATATATATATACACACCCCTAGCTGCATTGCACATATTCCCCACGCCATGAGGGAATATGTACAAAGAGGACATATATATATATGTCTTACCCTATGCATGTACATGTAGGATTCCTCGACACGCACGGCCCAAAACCAACGAAGCAAGGCCCAACGCACTACACATATAATTTAATAAAACAACATAAACACTTGAACGATCTACAAAACATTTCAAAATAACGCATCAAGGGTTCACAACAAAAGAAAAACATTCAAAACATCATTTTTAAAACCAAACGCGCCAAGATGCAACACCAAAACACCAACTGCAGCCTACACACATTTTAATAGACAAACTGCATAGTTAAAAAAACACTGATAAACAATTCGGCATGGGTTTTCCACAGAAAAGTTTCATGCGCAACGCCTAAAGATAGTACTAGAAAAAGCAAACGCACCCAAACCTCAAGAAGAACTAGATTCTCTGCTTTAATTTCCTTAAATAAATCAATTCTAGAAGTCATAAAACAACCATGAATGATGCAACAAAGGACATACCTCAAAAACACCTAAATCCCTTTTCTTTAAAAAAAAAGCACACTAAAACCTTTCGAAACATCATTCGCATCACTTACACAAATCAAAATAACCAACTTCATGATTTATAAATTAACATCAAATAACACAACATGGGTTTTCCTAAAAAACACACCCCATTAGATACAAACATGCTATAAAATACCAAGGCACACTGAACTTCTTCAATACTAGTTTCTCTCCAAACAGATCAACCACATAACACCAAATTTATTTAAGAAAGTAAAATAATTCACCAAATAAACACAATTCGCACTTAGAAAATTAATTAAAGAACATCCTAAATTAATTAAACAAGCAAATTAATTCATCAAACAAAACTTATATGCAGAAACACTTACCATCGGTGTCGAAACTTCGAATTTCGATGCAAAACATTGATCGCGCGCCAAACGCACCACAAGAAACCACAATTTGACCCTAATTCAAGCATTGGAACCAAAAACAACATAAGGAAACCAAAATAGCAACCCTGAAAACATAAAACCCCAAAATTAAGATTAATCCACAAAGAAGAAATTGAAGAATCCTCACCCGAAGACCATGGAGAACCCGCTTCTCTTGACAGCAGTGGCTAAAACCGGCCTCGATGGAGCCCAGAGGAACCGAAACAACAAAAATCAATCAAAAAGAGAACCCCAAAACATGTTAGGATTCGGCCAAGAAATGTGTACCCCATAAAATCAAATAAAAAATCAAAATAAGGGAAGGGGGAGGTAGAAGAGGCTCACCGAAAGGATTCCCTCGCCAAACCAGGAAGAGATTTGATCGCCGGAGTGGAAGAGCGGCGTGTCGGAGCTCCTGATCGGCCAGGTCGTGTGAACACTAGAGTGGGGAGGCCGGGTTGCGTGAGTAGGGGAGGGGGAAGCCACCGCAGGAGACCCGTCACCGGAGGTAGAGGGAGGCGCGCCGGCGACTTCAGCTGGAGGGGGAGAAGAGGAGCGGGAGAAGGAGGGTAAGGCGGGGTAGCGCGAGCAGGAGAAGGTGGGGGGGGGGGCACTGTGCGTGACACACAGGGAGGAAAAACAGCAAGGAATAAAAACAAGAAAAGAAAGGGAAAAAAATAAAATAAAAGAAATAAATAAGATAGAAAATAAAATAAAAGAAAATACAATAAAACAAATAAAACCTTAATAAACAATAATAATAATAAACTTAATAAGGATTTTAATAAACTCCAATAATAATAATAATAATAACTTAATAATAATTATTATAAACTAAACAATAATAATATTTTTATTAGTAATCATAATAAAAATTTTAATAAATTTAATATGATATTAATAAACTTAATATACTTAACAAAATTAATGGAGAGTTAATAATAATAACTTAATTATAATTACACTATATTAATAAACTTGGTGAGCATAATAATAATAATAAAAAAAAATTACCATAATTATAATTATTAAAATAAATCATTAAACTCATTTTATTTATCTATCTTGAACATGAGGCAGACCGCATGGAGACCAGGGCAAAGCCGCACAACTTTGAAAACGCACTGCCCATGCACTAGATGTTGTCAAGGGCAAAGCATTCATTCGTCAAAAAAATGAAAAAAAATTTAAAAAAGGCTTGATCCACAGCTCGATAGAAAATTTCAAAGTCTGATAAAATAATAAAATAATATTAATTTAAAAGTTTGGGTGTGACAGTTTTGGTCATAGATAAAGAAATTTTGAGCTAGACGTAGTGGTTTTGGAGCACCACAGGGAGCAAAATTACTAGCAGTAGCTACTATGGGGGTTTGGTGTTTTGAAATATTCCCTTTTTTAAATAAGGAGGTGTAAAATTCTTGTAGTGAAGTATGTTTTTAATGGAAAGTTTCTATATGGTAATCAAGGACCTTGGAAATTACCATTTTGATAAGTATGGTTGTGTGAGGTATAGTGGTGTGGGGGGAAATGGGAATAATGATAGGGGACTCACCATGCCATGGTTCTTAGCATGGTGAGATAAAATAGTGATGGATCCTTCCTTGTTCCATGGTGAGGGCCATAATGCTCTTATGGTGGGATGAAATGGTCTATTTTATGTCATGAATCATGGAGTGATGCTAATAAAAGGCTTTAAATATAGTTTATAAAATGTTCATGAGATTTGGTAGATAGGGAATTTCAAATGCCAGAATACTTGGATATCCCTTTAACTAGAGGCACTGTAGTGTGGTGGGAGGTCACCAAACCATGGAGGAGGATAGTCAATCTTCCTTTATAAATGAAGGGTTTGACCTTACTTGGTCCAAATTTTTATCTATTCCTTCGTATTCATCCCTAAAATCTCTCAGTTCTCTCAATTATTTTCTCTTGAGGGTTTAAACCTCTCGGTTCATTGAGATAAAACTCTCTTAAATCAAGGTACTCTCCGTCTCCATCCTCACCCTATATTCCTTATTCATTTCCTCCCTGATTTTTTTTAGTAGAGTTTATCTATTTTGGGTTGATATTTTAGCATGTCTTGATGGTGGATTGTTTTGGTTAGGTCTCAGAGTGGTTTCTATTGAGTTTTGTGGTGGTTGATTCCTTGTTATTTTATCCTTGTGTGGGGATTCCTTAAAGATTCTTATCAAGGTAATGGATTCCCTATTTCTTTTTTATTTTATATTTTTATATGGAAGCACAATTATTTATATTTTTTTAAATGGTAGATATCAACCTTAATGAAGATAATTAACTGAAACTAAATTAATTTTATGAATTATACAGTTGTTGCGATTCAAATTTGATTATTACATGTTTATTGGTTTCCTCATGAATTGATAAATAGTGTAATTTATTTTCATGATCATTATTATTTATTATAATGGTTTATTTTCTTGAATTTGGTTAAATAATTAAAATATGTAAAGATCGGGTTAATAATGAATGAGGCATGAAAAATAAAATTTTGTTCTTCCTTGGAATCTATTAATCATGAAAGTGTTGCTTGAAATGTGTTTATAGATGGTACTTTAACTATTGATAGTTACTAAAATTGTGTTTTCTTTTTAATGAAACCTAATAATAATGAAATAGTTAATTAAAGATACTAAAGGGTAATTTTTTTACAAAAATTAAATATTTTTGGGGATTTTATAACCTATCCTTGTTTGTTAATCTTGTGTGTTTGATGTGATGGCCTTATCCCCCCCCCAAATTTGTTATTCTAAAAATAAATTTCACTTCCATGTTTATACCATATAAAGTTAGAGAACTTATTGTGATTATATGTATAGAACATGGTATAGTTGAGATATTAGGCGATGGATGGGAAAGTATTCCCATGTTGTGGAAGTAGTTGTAATGAGGTTGATTTTAGAATCAATATTATGAGTCGAGAGCCAGGCTTACCTATTTTTTATTGATGTTTCTTGTTGGTTTATTTCTTGATGAATTGACATGAGTTGATAGATGGTATTACCTGCATAGCTTATTTTAAATGTTTGGTAGTCTTCTTGATTGATTATTTACTATTATGTTTTTCAAATCACCAATTGCAGTTGTCTTTATACATTGTGAGTGCATCTCCTTTTGGTATTTCTATTTGAGTCCTAGAGTACCCAGACTATGGAATGATGATGAATGATATTGAACTCATGAGATGAGTGATATTGATGATGATTGAGTATTAATATGAAAAAATGGGATGGTTAGAAAGAGTGCTCTGAGGTGTATGGGATGGGAATCTAGAATTTAAATAATGAATGAGAAATCTATTAGATTGATGGAATGATTTAAATAGTTAAACTATAATTTATAATAAGTGAAATGAATCTAATGAATTTTTTTAAATTTTTAAATTTTGATTGATGATGGTTTTTATTTCTTGAATGCATTATTGATCTTAGGATTTCAGTCCTTGATATGGCAGCTGGAATTTCATAAGGGGAGTTATCTATAATCTGATTCTAGGGTAGTATAGATTCCCTTATGATATATGTGTGTTATACTATCATTATATTTTATGATCTCATATTCTCCACCACCCAATTCAGTAGGGCAGTCAATACCCAAATTTTTTGGGGTTTGGGTGTCTTTTTCCAATATCAGGTTGGTGAGGAAATGATTGATTGACTTCTCCTTATTACTCAATCTCTATTTAGATGTAGTATATGTGTAGGAATACCTGGGATATAATATATTGAGGTACAAAGTATGTGCTTACATGGGTTGTGATGAATCTTAGTTTACCATACATGTATTTGAAAATAGTGATGGCTTGAGGTTATAACACATGCATGTATTTTGGTTGTTGTGACTATGTTCACTGCAAGTGTACATGTACAGGTTGTGATTACTTGAGGTGTATTTCATGATATGTGGGAAATAGTGGATTTTATACTTCCAACTAGTTACAATTGAGATGGGTTGTATGAGGTATAGGATGTGGTGATGACATGGGTATATGGGCTGATTCCAACACTAGATGTTGGTAACTACATAGTACTGAGGTAGGTAGGGCTAAGGACTAATTCTCATCAGAGAGGACTTGATATATGGAAGGTATGGGAACAAAAAATATTTTTCATCAAGGTGTGAGAGAAACAAATCAATGGGGGAGTGGATATGGGGTACCTTTCTTAAATATTTATTTTTAGTAATATGTTACCTATTTTTTGTGTTATTTGGTAAGTTATACTTTATTAGAATAGGATGTATTTCACTTATTTTAGGCAATGAGTTAATTTCTCTATTTATTCATTGGGATTTATCATGAATTTTTCACATATATTGAGTAGTTTCAGGGAGGATCCTTCTGAGTTTACATGTATTCTCATACCTATATATTTATATATAAACTATCTTTCAAGTTAGTAGTATATGGTCAGTGATCAAGCTGGGTGATACTATCTCATAGTAGTTTTTGAGGAGTTATTGGGTGATACTACCTCTTAATGCATCCCATTTATTCATTTATACACCCTCGGTGCTATTCTCCAACTGGTGGCCTATTAGAGGTGAGATTCAGGGGCCACTCCTATCTTCACTGTTGACCCATGAGGGGTATCCATGGAGGGGGATTCATGAAAAAAATCCAACAATCACCCATCATTTTAAAATATTTAAAAACACCTTTTGAAAGTCAAACACTACTCTATTGGATGTTGGAATGAACTTGCATAAATAAAGTTATTTATTGATTTGAAACATTATATAGTAGTGAAAAATCAGAGTTTGATAGATAAAAAGGTGTACATTTCCTTGAAAATGTAACTCTTATTATCATCTAGATTTATCCTATACAAGTTTTTTTTAAATTACTAAGTGGTTAATCTAATCCTAGACCCCATTATGGTCATATATCACTTATCCATTCATGAATGTTTTAGATCCAAAGTCACAATCTATTTTGAGAATCCCCACTCCTAAATTCACATAGGTGAAACAAAAAGTATTCTCATGATTCAACACTTGTTTGATTTCATTGGCTCATTAATAGTTTTAAACTCACCCTACTTTTTCTCATGAGAACCAAACATCATTTTCTTGGGATTATATATTCTTTCTTGTTTCCTTTACACATATACTAAAATTTATTACACTGAACACTATGTATTTAAAGTTATCACATGTTAAGTTAAGGTCCCATAATTGGTGAATTTAGATAAGGACTTTAATCCTGCCCCTAAGGAAGTTTTATACACCAACTCCCTTGAAAGTCGCTTTGTTAGTGGATCCACTAAATTCTGGATCTATCTAATAAAGTCAATGATTATGATACCATATTGTATCAACTACCTTACATAGCTATGTTTGAGACCAATATGTCTTGATTTTACATTATAAGTATTGTTATATACCCTAGCCTTATTTCTTGACTATCAAAATGTATACCAACTCTAGACATCAACATAATCCATAATGATAGGTATAATAAAAGTGAACTAAGTCATTATAATTCCTTTCCAATAGCTGATAAAGAAACAAACTCATAATCCATTATGGAGTTTGTTATATAATTTTGTTTCTCTATTACCTAAGAGATCACTCCATTTCCAAGTATAAAAACTCAACCAATCGTAGAAGAGTGACCTATAGATTAGTAATCTAATATTCATTATAATAACCTTTTAATACCCTCAAGTTTCCACTATATCATACGATATTACATTATACCTTTAAGAAACTTGAGTACCATTTTAATTCAATCCAATTGTGCATAACCTATATTACTCATATACCTACTCAACTTTCTAATATCAAATGAAATATCAGGTCTTGTGTTTGTCATGTCATATATAACAACCCGATAACCATTTCATATTCTAGTTGAGAAACTTCTATATGATGATATGGTCACTTCCTACTCCTAGAAGCATATGGTACAAAAACCAATGAACAATCAAATTGTCTAAACCTCTTTAAGACCTTTTTGTTATAATGAGAAAGAGAAAGAAAAAACTCACTATTCCTAAAAATTTTGATTCCCAAAATAACACTTGATTCACCCAAGTATTTCATATCAAAGTTTCAAAATATAATATTCTTAGCCTTATTTACTTTATTCATATTAGTTCCAAATATAATAATGTCATTAACATATAAATAAATAAATACACCACGATTATTTTAGGACCCGATATAAACACATTTATCAACTTGGTTAACAACAAAGCCATTTGATAAAATTAATTCATTAAATTTCTCAAGAAATTGTTTTGGAGATTATTTTAAACCATATAGGGACCATACCAATTTAAAAACATTTTTCTTAATTTTTAAGTACTTCAAATACTTTTAGTTGTTCCATATATATTTCATAATAAAATACACCATTTAAGAATGTTCTTTTAATATTCATTTGGTAAATTTATAAATTATATATGTAAGATAAAGTGAGAATAATTATAATATAAAAATTATTATTCATAAGAAAATAAGTATCAAAATAATTTATTCCTTCCTTTTGAGTAAATCCCTTGGAAATCTAGATTTATATTTTTCAATTATACCATCAAATTTTTATTTTCTTCTAAATACCCACTTTAAAAATTTCAGTTGCGAACCTTAAGGAAGATCAACTAATACTCAATTATTTTTATCAGTTATAGAGTGAATTTAATCATTTATAGTTTCCTTATAAATATATGCATTAAAATGTGATATAACTTATTTAAAAGTGCTTGGATCTGACTCTATATTAAGTAAAAACAAATTTTGTGTAACAATACTATCATTATTTCCTTCCAAAAAGTACATATAAAAATCAAATTCAAATGTCATGGTTTCCAAGGTCGTTTACTAAAAACATCCTTGATTTTACCATCTTGAGATAATGTTTTATTTGAGATAGATTCCTCTATTTGGACTTTCTTAGGTAAATAGGTAAACACAGATTCATCAAAAATAACATCACTTGATTCAATAACTATATTAACATGTACTAAATTATTATATTCTAAAATCATGAATCTATAAGATTTTTAAATAATCCATATATACAAGAAATTTTCTATCAGTACCTATTTTACCTATATTTTCCCTTTTAGTTTTAATTACTCCTATAATTTCATGATGACCCCAAATCTTTAAATAATTTAGTTTTGGTTTATAATGCTTCTATAATTCAAATAGAGTAATATCCTCTCCTTTTTTCAGAACCTAGTTTAGGATTTGACAGACTTTTAATAATATCTCTTCCCAAAATCCTTTTGAGAGAACAAATATAGACATCATGGAATTGACCATTTCTATTAATGTTCTTTTCTTTCTCTCAGCTCCACCATTTTATTGAGGTGTATAGGGAACTTTCATTTCATTTATGATCCCCATGGATTCAAACAATGAAAAACTATAATATTCACCTCCAATGTTGGATATAAGGCATTTAATTGTAAGCCCATACTAGTTTTCAACCTCAATAGATACTAAATTTATATATAAATTCATCTTTAGCATGTAAAATACAGACATGGAAAAATCTAGAATAATCATCAATAAAAGTAACAAAGTGCCTTTTATTCCCTATGGTGGGTGTAGCATACAAATCACACTCATCACCATGTATTAATTCTAAAAAAATAATTTTATTTTCTAAAGTTGGAATTGGTTTCCTAACTATTTTGGTTTTCATTCAATTCACACATTTATGGATATTTTTATCTATTCTAGGTAATAATTCCATTTTTGACATGTCATGCATTTTTCTAATGATTTATGTTACATAAATTATTGATCTATATGAAGATACCATATGAATAGTTGATGATTATGGTTTTATTTGTTGTTAATATATAATACAGAATCAAATTAAATGTATGATGTAGTCCTATATGATTATTGATTAATGATGGAAATAAAATGATAGAAATTTTTTTAGAAATATTGAAGAAGGATAATGATGATGCTTGGAGGATTTCTTGGAAAGAAAATTATCTATGTTAATTATGAATTTTTTTGAACTGTTATTAATGAAAAAGACATATTATAATTGGAATAGGAGAGTGCATATTGTCTTAAATAAGTGAAGAGTTAAATATGAATATTCTATTAATGATTCTATAAGATGAATATCAATTGAGGATGTTTGAAAAAATGTGAAAGTGTTTTAATTGTTGATAAGATGAGTATTTTGGTTGGAATTGTATGAGAATTGGAAAAATCCTTTTATGGTAGTTTAATAAAAAATATGTCCATCCACATCCAACTAAGGACCCACCTCAAACCACACATGTGGGACCCGAGGGGTCTACCATGTGGGAGGTAGGTCTACTTGGCTAGACATGGTGGAACAAGGGTGTATATCACCCATAAGGATTTAATAGGAAGAATTGGTGGAAACATAGAGCCTGTAGGAGAAATTGAGTGATACCATGAATAGAGGGGTCTAGTGGGACTACATTGGGAGGCACATACTATGAATCCCAGGTGTATGCAGTGTATTCAGGTGCCGACCATGATACCAATTCAAGATGTTTTTAGAACTTGTTGAAATATTAAAGAGTGACATATTGGTTGAATAACTGATGTGGGACTAGGTAATCATGATTAATATATCCCCATCATTAGAAGTTATGTAAATAACATCTATCGTTCGATCTAGTTTATCCAATCTATCCAATCGTGAACTCAATTGTCTTCTACCTCCATCCCTCTTTAGAGGGTTTCCCTAGAGTATGTCACATATCTTGTGATAGTCAAATAAATGGCCATCTCATTTGATGAATCCACATTATTTATTGACCTAAGTTCATGAATGAAATCATTGTATTTCATACATTTAATGATATGTATAATGTATTCAAATAACGAGAAGAAGAATATGTCATGTAAAGAGTCATAAGAAGAACACCCATGGCGTTACATGAAAAAAAATACGCAAGAATTTTATTCCTCAAATAGCCTCCATCTTATAAATGTTGCATCCAACGAGGTGTTACATGATCAAGAAAAGTGATCCTGTGATCACATGTTCACCTATCATCACATGAAAAGATAACTTTGAGATTTTAACTATTTGAAAGCTTTGATATCTATTGAGATATTTAGATCATTTAATGGGCCTTGAATTTCCTTGAATACCATAGGATTGATGGTGTAAGAATTCATATAAATATATATTCAAGGGGTGATGGTTTATGTTGTTTCTGAAGATAAGGCTCTCATTTTCAGGAAAAAAAGAGCACTCATGTAATCTCTTCACACGAAGGAAGAGTATCTACATAATCTATTCACACAAAGAAAAAGAAGCCTATATACATTGTTCACATGAAGGATATCTTGTAATCCTTACATAGTCGCATTAATAAGAATAAAATTGTGAACCTCCTAGGTTATATGAAGAATAAGAACCCATGATCTCATGGGTAAACAAAGAAGAAAAGGACTTCCACATGATTCTGTCACAAGAAGGAGAGTATATCATACACCTTTTGTATTATGGGAAGAACCCTTGAGGATAAAAATCATACTTATTTTTAAAAGGAACCAAGTTACATGAATCTCTCTTCCTTCATTAAGAGAAGAAGGTAATATACCTATATCCTTTATATGAAGGCATAATGAACTTTAAGAATACAAAAATAGCATGATATACCATTTACATTAAGGAGAAGAAGAAAAAATCACTGAGATATCACGTAACGTTGTTTTGGTCATGCAATTTGTATATAGAAATTTAATTTATGAAAATAATAGAAAAACAATCAATAGTGAAGATAAGAACTAGTTCATGCACATATATTTGAGAAGTCACATAAAATAATGACAATAAAAAATGGAAATGTGAAAAGATCAAGCATTATTGCATGCATGCATAAATTGATTTGAAAATTCAACAATCAAATTTATTTAGATGTGAAATTACATCCATGAATAAAATAATATTGAAGAAACCATGTGAATAAATTTCATATACTTTAATTATGGATGTGAAATTTTTCATAATAAGAATAAAATTCTTTCCTGAGCATTTGATAATTAAGGAAAAAGGTATTGTGGATTAATATTCATTAAAAAAGAACTAATTATTTTGACAATGAGTTGATATAGTGGGGCCTACAAGCATTAAATACCCATGACTTTACTTTTTCTATTGAAGATCTATTGATTGAGGAAGAAGATATTATTCAATTTTATGCAATTATTTCCTTGATATTACTAAGAGATCTTATTCATAAAGTTATTAGAATATCTTTTAAAGAACTGGTGGTATCAATATAAAAAACAACATATCTAGGAAGTGGATGATACCTTCCCAAAACTTGTGTGTGAATTGTACTACACTTGTAATCACTAAAATTTATAGTGATAATAAAATTCATAAAACAACCATAGGTTGATCATGAAAATGAGTATGTTCTCATATTGAGACTGAAGCTTGTAAAAATCTCAGTATACTGCTATTTCTTTTATTATCTACATTAAATGTGAATATGATTATTGAGTGTGCATATTAGATCTATTCCTCTTAACCAGGTTAGAGGATTGAGTGTAAGAGGGGAACTCAATAAAATTTGGGTACACTGATTCACTCCTCTCTCGATGTACCTTTTCAATAAATCTGGGATATGAAAGTGGTATCAAAGGGAAGGTCTGTCTCTAACTAGATAAAAAAATTTCCCAGTTGATTTTACATGGTTTATATGAAGTTATGATTTGAAGTTGATTATGAAGTGCCTCATATGGAAGACTTAGTCTCCACTCCCATTGAAGAAGACATGAATATCTTTTCCAATACTCTAAAAAACTATAAGAATAGTGAAGAAAATAGATTGTGTAAAATCTTAAAGAATGAAGAGAAGGATTGGTGTCATTTTATCAAATCAGTTGACAATGATTCTTTTGAAGAAACTAGATCAATATATGAATATTATGAGGAATATGAGTATATTTTAACTATTAAATACTCTTACTCTCAATTTCAAATATATGTGTATAATGTTCTTAATGAAGTGGTTTAATACATAATTTGTTTTTTCAAGGATATTCTTGATGAAAAATCACAACTTGAAGCGGAAATTAATAAATTTAAGGAATCACTAGGTAAGAAATTAAAAATTAGTAATACTCTAATAGACCTCATTGAAGTAAAGGAATAATATATGACTCTTTTCAATGAAAAAATTTCATTAATTGAAGAATAATTATAAAGTAAGTTTTATGAGAGAATCGTGATTAAACATGTTTTTGGTGAAGTAATCCATGCACTTAAATCATTATTCATTGCTTCCATGAATATCTCAGATGCTTAGCTTGAAGAAAAAAAATTAAGGTCAAATAAATTGGCATTTTAATGGAAGAAAATTCCAAGTTTCATGAATATTATATTCATCAGATCCATTCCTTAAAAGAATCACATAAAGATACTATTGATGTTAAGGAATCCCAATTGGAAGTTAAATCTAGAAGAATCAAAGATTTTGAAAACACTTTTAATGAAGGTAATAGACAACATAAAGATCATATTAATAAAATAAAAAGTGAATGGTAAGGTAGTATAACATTAGTTGAAATAGAGAAGTTTTACCTCAGTATAAAATGTATTAAACTAGAGGTTAAATTGATAAATTTCAAGGAGACACACACCGAAACTTTCCAATCTATTGAGAATAATTTTACCATCAAAACACATGAAGAGAGTCAAGACCCAAAATGGGATATTGTTGTACAAAATTTTGATGCGATTAATATCTCTAAATAGAACCATATTAGTGGAAATAAGAGGTCAAAATAATTTCTTGATAAACCTTTAATAAGCTCATGGAAGAAGTTAACTCATAACTAAGTTAAATCTATTTTTACTAATACAACTACATATTCTAGTTTAGTTTCAAAGACCAAATTTGGGAAGATGTGGGTATATAAAAATGATAATAAATACACCAAAACACTAATGGTAGATAATGGACATATCAAGAAAAAAAATCCCAAAATGATTCTCCAATGAAGGAAAATCAAACCTAAAAATAGAAAAATACAAAATTTAGTCAGACTGGTTCTACAAGAAAAAAATAGATTCATTGGCCACTGTTGGTACTACTAAAATTTTGCACATTAGGATATTATGTGTTAGAGAAAAATGAAAATGTATTAAGACTATATAAACTCTACATTCATGTGTATTAGAGGTAAAAAATGAAGAAAGCTTCTAAACAAAAGTAGATTCCAAATAAATGAATCTGTATACTAAAAAAATTTGAATTACTTAAAGATTCTATGAATATTGTAACATAAGTGGTTACAAAGAAGAAGAGTATTGTTATGAACCAACCAAGTAAAAATCTTCTACTAATGTTAATATAGGACTAAAAATCATATAGAAGTAGGTTATAACGAAATGATAACAAGCTTCCTTGGGAGATAAATAGGTAAATTAAGGTGTTTAAAAAATGAAAAGAACTAAACAAACCACTATTAAGAAGAATGTGAAGATTGGATTCCAATAATATAATTTCAACTAAGAAAATATACTTCTACCATGGAAAGAGTGTCTATAACATAGACCATTTCAAATAGTCCATGGAAATTAAAGTGAATAGAAGTATTTTAAAATCAAGAAGAGAATAAATCCATGAAAGAAATAAGAAGATAATATTGATTGAAGACATTCCTGAAGAATATCTTGATAAGTTACCCAATAAAGGTAACTCAACAATATTTATGAAGCCATATGTAATCTCCAAAGAATAATATCTTAATAAATAATGCTGAATTATTTGGTCTGATCAATTGTAATTTGATAAATAAATGAAAAAATTTGAAGATGAAGCACCAACTAAAGAAAAGGAAAAAGGTAAATAGTTTATTACACATGAAAAAGATCATGAATTTCATGAGAGTTTATCAAAAAATTACAACTCAAGTGTTTTAAAAAAAATGGCCTGGAAGGTGAAATAGGACAACACATAATGAAATAAATTGTATGAATCTTTTAAATTCTTAAGAAGAGATGATAAAGATATAAAAATAGGCACCAGGGGAAACTACTTAACTAATAGAAGATGTGAGGATAAATAATCCACACAAGATTAAGATAAATGAAAGTAAAGAGTCTATGCTAACTAAGAAATATCATAATGTTAAATATAAATAATAAATAAGAATTAAAAGTACCAAACACTTTAGAGATACAAGGAAAAGAGTCTCTGGGTTTAGATTAAATACTTAGCCCTATTGAACTTATTAAGAATATCATAAGTATTCCACCATATTCCCTTACTTATTTTACAATATTTTTGTGATTATAGTGAAGGGAATTGAATTTTAATCTCATTCTCAAGAATATAACTAAATGAAAAAAATTGGAGGCAAAAAGTTAGAATGATTATTTAAGATCTGATAAAAACTTGAATTGTTTCACAATGGTGGACCACCAACATGAACATCTTAAATGCTATATTATGAAATTATCCACCAAGTAAAATTAAGTGAGTGCACCCCTTAAAGGGTAGAAAACATTAAGAATATTCTATAAAATTTTATTCCATGTCTATGTATAAGTTCATATTATATCTAAAAAAATTGAAAATGAAGGTAAGATAATTATACTTCTTACCCTTTCCTTGATTATATCAAATATGTGCATAAAGGGGGAGTGTTGGTTGATGAGTAAGCTCATAGAATAGAGGAGTAAATTATCTTTCCATTTGAAATTTATAATTTAATTTTTAATTGAAGTACTAGGTATATATTTTTTGAAGTAAAATTTTGTTGTACTTTACCAAGGATTAAAAATATGGAAATAATATCACATGTTGAGTAAGTTAATAGACATCGTTGATGTCTTGGTGAAATCAGTTTTATTTTCTACACCATGTTAGCCCATGTGGACTTAGAGATGAATAGATAAAGGATAATTTCTATGAAAACATGTGTTATAATTCTCATCATTATAATTTGACTTAAGTAATCCTTTTAATTTATTATCAATAAGGGGGAGAAGAGACATTGAATTTATTTAATGAAATGGTATTGAAAACAAATCCAAAGGGGGAGATTGAAGATCCCATATGGATGATTGATGAGTATGTCTATATTTTTTGTCAATATATAATATGGAATCAAAGTAAATGTATAAATAATTCCTTTGTGATTATTGATTAATCATTGAAATATAAATATAGAAATAATTTGATAAATATTGAATAAGCCTACTGATGATTCTTGGAGGATTACTTTGTAAGACAATTCTCTATGTTAATTATGATGATTATTGAATAGTTCATAATGAAAAATACATGTTACAATTAGATTAGGATAGTGAACATCGTCTTCAACAAGTGAAGAGTTGAAGATGAATCATCTATTGATGATTCTAGAAGATGAACATCAATTGATAATGTTTAAGATCATGAAAAAGAATTTTAATTGTTAAGAAATTTATTATGTTTTGGAATTTCATGAGAATTGGATAACTCTTTTTATGGGAGTTTAATAAAAAAATATAGATATCCAAAAACAACCAAAGATCCAACTCAAACCATATATGGGGTGACCAAGGGGTCTACCACGTGGAAGGCAGTTATACTCGGTCATCCATGGTAGCTAGAGGGTGTATAGATCCCACACTAAGCATACAAGAAGAATTGGTGGATGAATATCTACCATAATAGAACTCATGTGAGAGCATGCATAGAGGGGGTTTAGTGGTCCTGCAAAAGGTGGCACAACCCATGAAGCCTGGGTGTGTGTAGTGAATATGGGTGCCAACCTTGGAACTGGATTAAGAGGTTTAAAAAAACTCATTGAAATATTAAGGAGTGCTATAATGGTTGAAGAATTGATGTAGGATTGAGGAAGTGTGATCATTGTAACACCATTATTAAAATTTATACAAAGAATTTCTACTTTTTGATCTAGTTTATCTAAGAAATTCAATCAATAACTTGATTGCCTTTTACCTCTAGCCTTAACCTAAGGATTGATCCAGAGTACATCACTAAGATTGCAACAATCACATAAATGACCATCTATTTTAATGAATCCACATGCTCAATCTACCCAAGTTGATGTATGAAATCTCTGTCTTACATGTATGTGATGATATGTAGAATGAATTCAAATTGCAAGAAGAATAATCTATCATGTGAAGAATATATCCATTATAAGAACACCCATTATATCACATGAAAAGGAATGTATTCAAGAAGGTTCTTCTTTGGACAGTCTTAACCACATGAATGATGGGTCCACTGAGGTGTTGTATGATCAGGCAAAGTGATCATATGATCACATGTTCACCTCAACATCACATGAAGAGATAATTCTAATAGATTTGGTATTAGAATGTTTTGATATATACTAAGATCTTTGAATCATTTAATGTGCCTTGAAACTCCTTGAATATTGGAGGATAGGTGGTGTAAACATGCCTATAAACATAGTGGAAATGGGTGATAGGTTATGTTGTTGATGAAGAGAAGGCTCTTGTTTTCAGGAAAAAATAGAGCACTTGTGTGATATCTTCACATAAAGGATGATTATCTACATGATACATTCATGTGAAGGAAAAAAATACCCCATTTCCTTTTCACATGAAGAATATATCGTGAAACTTACCAGGTCTCGTGAAGAAGAAAAAACTTATGAACCTACTATGTTACATGAAGAAGAATAAACTGAAATCCCATTGGTATGTGAAGAAGAATAATCCTTCGGGACAAGCCTGTGCATGCACGAGAATGCTTATCCAAACATCCATGCGAAGGTGGAGATCTGATTTCATGATAAAGATGCTAGGGAGGAGTAGTTCCAAGTAGTTAGTCTGGGTTGTATGTATATTTGAAGCCTACGGGAAAATGAATTTCTCTAAGGCCTACGGGACATGTAATACTTACACCTACAGGCCTTATAAGGGTTCCACCTCACCCCTTGAAATGTGGATTATCAAAATTAATAATAAAATGATGGCCTTCAGGCCATTGGAGGATATACATATATCCTTTATATGCAGGCATGGTTAACTTTAAAAAATAGAACTCACGTGTTATACCATTTATGTGAAGGATAAGAATAATAAACCACTGAGATATTGTATGACACTACTTTGGTCATGTGCTTCACAAGAGGCAATTTTCTTTTTGAAAATAATATGAAAATAGTGAAAATTGAAGAGAAAAACTAGTGCATGAACATGCATTTGAGAAGGAACATAAAATAATGAGAATAAAAAATTGACATGTGAAAATATCAGGCATCATGAATTATTACATGCATTCATAAATTTAGTTGAGAATTAAAGAAGAGAATACATTGAGTTATGCAACTTTATCCATGCATAAAATAATATTGATGAAACTGTGGGCATCACTTGAACATATTTTAATTGAGGCTAGGAACTTCATCATCAAAAGAAGAACATTCTTTCATGATCATTTGATAATTGAGGAAAAAGTTAGTGTTGAGTAATCTATATTCAACAAGAATTGATTATTCTAATAGTGATTTGATATACCAAGGATGAAAAGAATATAATACTCTTTACATTAATTTGGATTCCAAAGATCTATTGATTGAGTAATAATAACTTGTTTAATTTTATGCAGTGTCATCCTTGTGTTGGATAAAAGATCTTATTCAGAAAGCTAATTGAAGATATTTTGAAGAACTGGTAGTACCAGTTTAAACAATTCCATTAAAGAAGTGGTGGTACTAGTATAAACAATGTTGTATCTAGGAAGTGGATGATACCTTCCCAACACTTGTGTGAAAATTTCATTACACTTGTAATCACTAAAAATTACAGTGATAATAAAATCCATGAAATAAATAAAGGTTGTTCATTAAAAGGAATAGGTTATCATATCAAGACCGAACCCTATAAAAATATTTGTGTGTTTTTATTTCTTTTATTATCTACATTAAATGTGTATGTGATTTTTGAGAGAACATATGAGGTTCATTCCTCTTAACTAGGGTAGAGGAGTGTAAGATGGGATAATTTAAAAGAAATAATAAACTCAATAAAATTTGGGTACATTGAATCACCCTACACCCCCACCCCATTAGTGTTCCTACACGATCCATCTAGGATCTACACTATAAATCAAAAATTAGAAAGTAAATAGAAACTGCATTTCAATTTAATTTTAATAATCCATTATACAAGTGACCCTTTCACACAAAGATCCCACCCTTGAAGAAAAAGTTATCTTCTTCAAATACAACTTTGACCCCATTCTTGTTTAATAATTTCCCCAAAACTAAGTTCCTATGAATTTTAGGAACATAAAAGACATCATTTAAAGTGAGAATGTTTCTTGAGGTAATCTAGAGATCGAACACACCCTTACATTATATTTTAATAATTTTATAGTTACCCATATTTAGTGACATCCCATCATTGATTGATTCTATCCTCTCAATGATAGATTTTTTGTTACACATGTGTGATGAAACTCCAAAATCAATCCCCTAAGAAAATATGACTTTGAGCATATTGGATTTGAATATCATCGATGAAAAGTACTCCTTAAGAGTATTTTTGTTTCCATATTTCTTCTTAATGAGACAATAGTCCTATTTGAAGTGTCGTAGTTTTCCATAAAAGTAGCACACCCATTTCTTCTTTTTGAATTATGTTTTCCCTTTTTAAGGATGGTTTGGAATTTTTTGCATCTTTAAGGACCTAGGTGGAACGACTCTCTCTTCTATAAGTACCTTAGATTTATTATCCACATATTCATTTGTATCATCATGTTTTTTATATTCCTACTTAATTTTTAAGTTGATTTTCTACTCATTGAGGGAAATATCTTCCTTATTATGTTTTAAATAATTTTTAACATATTTCTAAAAAGGAGAATTTATCAATGATGTATGTGACAATGATGACATTATCCATGTTCATATTTTCTTTCATTAGATATTGTAAGATAAATTTTATTTCATAGAACTGATCTATGATGGATCGATTATCTATCATTTTGTATTAAAATAAACTTGCTTACTAGTAATTTCTTGTTTTTTTCATCCTCGATAGCATAATTTTTCTCCAAATAATCACAGGTAACCTTTGTCTTCAAGAGGTGTTGGTAAGTTTCAAAGAGATAATTGGATAATGTGTTGATTATGCATCCTCAACACATGATATCATCATTTTCCTATTTTTCCTTATGCTATAAATTTCACATGTCACATATTTGGATGTGGGGGATTCAAAGTAGAGAGAACATACACCACTTTAAGTGTTTCAAGAAGAAAGTGTGTCCTCTTTTTCTATCACTTGAAATTATTTTCTTTTAATTGATCCACCTTTATCACATTTTTTAGAATAACTATATCCATATTGATTAATTATACTCTTAAGAATTTTGGTGATATAGGTGATTCATGGTATGGTATTTTATTGGATAGTAGTAGATAGATCCCACTGAGGAACATTATGAAATTATTATCCATAAGAGTATATTCACTCCCAAAAAAATAAATAGTATAATAGATTATCAAAAAAAATCTGTAGGATATAAGAATTCTTATTACTCTATGATTATACTTAGTGGGGAATAACCCTTAAAGAATTTTTAGACACAAGGGTGTAATAAAAGTACTTTGGTGTTGAGCACTAATAAAGAGCCTTTTATGATTGTAGAAGACTTAAGAGAAATGTCAATATATGAGAGAGATTCGATTTATTGGAATTTGATTGTATTTTATTGATTTTTACATTCTATAGAGACTCTATTTTATAATCATTGGAGTACCCATTCGAATAAGATATCCTAACCCTTAGAATTAGGTAGAAACTTATTCTAGAAAGATATATTTTTTCCAAATTAATACTATCCTTCATATCACATCCTATCAAATAAGTGTCCCAGATCACACTCTTTATAGAATAGATGTTTCCATTAGATTACACCAGATCTAATCAACGATCCAAACTATACCCATTCAGTAAACTGAGTCAACTCACTAGACATACTTGTTTGGACCTTGTCCCAAATTGGTAAAACTTATTAATTCTTCAAGAAAATAAAGGCACCTATAAGCACCTCACACTAATATAGTGTTCATAGTGCATCATAAAAGCACCCCATTGCACAATTTCATGATCATGCATGCATTCATGTATAGTGAAATTCATTGTCCTCTACATGATTTTCCCTCCACACTTTTACATTTAAAATAATAATAAAATATTTACCCTTAGCAAAGGTGACCCACTCAAAACCACTTTCCGATGTGGGATTCCAAAGGCCTTCCCCTTAAAAATCCAAGATAAAAAACTTTTTTTGAAATATTTTTAAAACATTAAAAATATAATATAAACTTGACAACAAAAATTAATAATATATACAAATATAAATTCCCATGATAAAAATAAATAAATAAATAAATGTCTAAATCAGATATTGGTAATGTAAAAGTTTAAGATTAGTGTTTTGAATTGTTGATCATAATCAATAATTTGACTTGAACAGACTCTGGATTCAAGTACCTTGTGCTACAAGATATTATTATAATATCATGTTAGTGAGTTGTGATGTTAGGTTGCATATTATCATCCATTAGTCATTGGTTCAAATTACTAAGTACTATATCCTAGAAGAAATTGGTCACCACTTGTTACTAATGGACCCAAAAATTAAAGCCTCCAATTACCCTACATTGAAAATTATAGTATTGATTGGATTATAAGGGTTTGAAGTGATTTTAAGAACTTAAGAATTGTTTGGGGAGAAAAAAACCAAGAACATGCTATAGTCTCAACATAGTGATTCTATTTTAATACCAATTTAATCCAATACAAAACTCATTTTTTTGGTATTTTTAGGAAATCTAATTTTATTGGGTTAAGTGATAACCCGCACAAGACTACGCAGACCAAATACAACATATTCAAACTTCATTTATCCAAAATATATACAAATTAAAACCATATTTAATCCAAAAAAGATTCAAAATTTAAAATACAAACTTTAAATTTATAATGGGTGTATAGGTGCCACCACGCGCTCGGAACCCCTCAAGCCCAACATCAACACCATGCCCCGCACCATCAAATTGACTGCTGAAGCCAACTATCATCCCAAATGTTATCACCACCACAACCTGCTGGAAACAAAGATGATAATAGCATCACCACCAAAACCACGATCAACAAGCCCTTATTGTTGACCAATACCGAACCCTGTAACACAAAAATCTCTCAAAAACCAACCATATATTGTAGGAACATCACCAGAGTAACATTCAAAACTGTGGGGGACACTCCTTAATTTGGGAGTCTCCATTGTTGGTAATGGCTGTGGGAGTCTTCCTTGGTGGGAAGCTGACCACAGATGAGGAGCAGGTGGCGGAAGGTTTCTTCAAGGGTAGATGAGATACCCCCAACAACCAGAGAAATTTATGGTTTTCCTCCATCTATAAAATGGGTTGTATTCCCATGTTTTTAAGATATGTGTATTGGTGATCCTCCACTAGAGAGAGAAAATAGAAACCATCCATGTTTCTCCCGCGGATGTAGGCAAACCTGCCGAACCATGTAAATTTGTGTGTTCTTCCTGTTTTTATTTCATTTTTTGTGATCTACAGTGCCACACACCTCCTCTATGCCCCAACAATTGGTATTAGAGGTGATTAGGAGTGAGTAAAGTCGATACGGCGAGGCGGCAACGAATTTTTCCGGTGGCCGAAAAATTGAGGTTGGTTGGACAATTTTTCTGAGCCCAGATCTGTGAAGAGGATGGCTAGACGATTCCAACAGTGTAAGTGGTGATAAAAAAGGAGTTGAAACGAGCCCGGTAAGCTCTGTCAAACTCTGGTCAAAATCGCGGGTGAATAGTACCCCCATGCCGGAGAAGACGACACTGTTCATGCCAACGATGACAATTCCTGCGAGATTCCAACAGGAACTCCAGCGTGCCACATTAGTGCCATGTCAACACCACGTCGACACCACATCAGCAAGCGATCTAGACCGTTGAACGTGTTTTGTCCATATCTCGGTCAATTGGTGTCCGTTTTCGGCGATTCATGAGTTGATTCCGACTATTTTGACCATTCTAGACGCATCTATATGATTAGTTTTTCAAAATTCTCACTCCATCAGGTGGCTTCATAAGGGTGTAACATTGACGGTGGTGATCACGTTTTTCAACAACGACGATGGCTGGTGGTGGAGAACTACCAAATTTTGATATCGAGAAGTTTGATGGTAGAAAAAATTTCAACTTGTGGCAAAGCACAGTGAAAGATATTTTGGTGCAGTGGGGCTTAATCAGACCATTGATCCGAGAAAATCTTGAGACAACCAGCACCAATGATTGGGAAGAGCTCAAGATGTGGGCCATCAGCACAATTCGACTGTGATTGGAAAATGAGGTAAAGTATTCGATGTTGGAAGAGACCTCACCGAAAGAGATCTGGAAGAATTTGGAGAAATGATATATGGTGAAGTCGCTCACCAAAAAATTATTCCTAAAGAAGGAACCCTACCAGTTGTGCATGGACAAGGGAATGAATTTGTTGGATCATACCAATGAATTCAATAAGATTCTGAAGCAGTTATTAGGGCTCGGTGTGAAGGTTGGAGAGGAAGACAAAGCACTTTTGCTTCTATCATCACTACCGAGCTCATTTGATGGGATTGCGACTGCATTACTTATGGGGAAGGAAAAATTGAAGTTTGATGAGGTGATGGCATCACTTCAAGATTCAAAGGCATTCCAAAGACCAGTAATGCATTAAAGAGAGAAAATCATGGTGATATGAGATGATCAAAATGGTAGGAGCCAAAATCGAAAGTCAGGAGGTAAAAAATGGCAATCAAAATCTAGAGGACATGATCCGAGTGAAATCGCGTGTTTCTAGTGCGAGAAAAAGGGTCACTATAAAAGTGACTATAGAGAGTAAAAACGGTACGTTGTAGGGAAAGATAAAGTTGAAGAGAGGGATGTGAACATCACATGATTATTAGAAGATGATGAAGTCTGCGTGAAAATGGGAAGCTTGCACTCAGATGAGCGAGTTGAACAGAGAGAAGTGCAGTTTCATTACTACAAAAGATATGGGTACATGAAGCGAGAATGCCGTTTTCTAAGAAGGAAGAATGAGCAGGCTCAAAATCTAAAAGAAGACATATGGGTTTTGGATTATAGGATCTCATAACACATATGTACGATGAGAGGTACATTTCATACCTTTCATTAGATGTGATATTTGGTGAGATTTGGTGATGGGTCAACATGTGAGGTTCGAGGAGTCAGGATAGTGAAATTGAAGATACACGATGGAAGAGAACATAAACTGGCTGATGTAAAATTCATTCTAAGGATGAGACATAACTTGATATCATTAAGTAGGCTTGATGAAAAGGGTTCAAGATTTCCATAGCAGGTGGAGTGTTGGAAGTCTCATGCAGGGATGCAACGAAGCTTACTGGGAAAGAGTCCCAAGGTTTGTATCATTTTATGGGGACCGTAGTCAGCCCGAGCTTGATTGAAGATGGTGGAAGTACCACATCATTTGGTGTGAAGAAGCATGTTCGATTTTCTGATGACGTTTTCAACACCTACAAGGATACTGGAGGTCAAGCTTCTACCCCAAATTGGTCGTGAGAGGTAGATTTGTGGGGTCCAATCCCTAATTTGGGAGTCTCCATTGTCGGCAATGGTCGCAGGAGTCTTCCTTGGTGGGAATCCGACCACAGATGAGGAGCAGGTGGCCAAAGTTTTCGTCAAGGGTAGATGAGCTACTCCCAACAACCAGAGAAATTTCTGGTTTGCCTCCATCTATAAAATGGGTTGTATTCCCATGTTTGTAAGATATGTGTATTGGTGATCCTCCTCCGGAGAGAGAAATTAGAAATCAGACCTGTTTCTCCCTTGGATGTAGGTAAACCTTCCAAACCACATAAATTTATGTGTTTTTAATGTTTTTCTTTCATTTTGTGTGATTTGCAGTGCCACGCACCTCCGTTGCACCACAAAAAAAACATAACAGGATCACAAAATGGTAGAAATTCACCCTTAAAAACACTAATATGAAGCCGAAACACCTGATTCAAACTTACAATTGTTGAGACAGTTCTAGCACACCAACCTGACATCAACCTTGAGTATAATCAACGCCTATGGAAGCTGACACCACAAACACAAGTCGTACACTCGTAAAGATGAACATTCCCCAAAAACAATCCAAAACCACCACTGAGGGTCATTGAACCAAACCAAATGGGGTCAAGTACGGTGAATATGGTGGAATTATTAGTGGAATAACAAACAAAAACTATAGCGTGCGATGATAAAGAACTGAACTATAAGAGCCACATACAAACACGAAATAATCGAGCACTCAAGCAACTCCAAACTCACAATCCAAATCTACCAAGAACACCATCATGCTAGACCAATAATGGGGTCTAGTGTGCTGGGAAAGTTGAAAAGATAAGCGATGGGGTTTAATGAGACCCTCAGCTGAAGAAATACATCACCTCTAGAAACATGAACCTTAACACTGAAGAAAGACTAGACATCGAGAGAGAGAGAAAAAAATCCACCAGTGGAAGAAGAGAAAGATGGGAAGGATGATCATGAGGGATTAAAGATAGGGTCTTCGCCTAGGGAAGACAATGAAGAATCCTTGAATATCCAAGGGAAGAAGAAGAGGGTCATTGGCTAAGATAGACGATGAAGAATCCCTAAATGGGGGATGTGGAAAGGAATCACGGAGAAGAAACACTCACCATCAGAGGTACGATGAGGGGGGAGGAAAGGCGGTAAGGGGAAGAGATTGGAAGAAACATCAACAGAGCCATAATAATATTCATGATAAAACCCTAGAGGACGCCGAGTAGAGAGTGAGAGAGAGAACCCAGGGACTACAGATCCATATTTCACTACTGATTTAAACACCTAATTCCACCCTGGAAATTTTTATACAAATCATGGTTAATTTTTTTCTTTTTATTTTCAATATTAAAACTTAGGGTTGGGAAAGAGTTAGGTATTCACTAATTTTGGGTACTCGAACCCAAACCCATTTAAATAATAACTACCCAAACCCAAACCCACTTAAACCTGGTTATTTATTACCCTAACCCCAATTCAATTAATGGAATATTACCCATTTAAAGACCTGAACTTGTTTATATATATATATATATATATATTCAATTTTAATATGGGTGGGTGGTGACATGTACAAAGGTAAGGAAACTGGTCAGAATGGTGAGGTAGTGTGTCTATAGACCATAGTGAGGGTGGTATAGGGGTTTTCTAATGGGGGGGCTTATAAATCTTTATGAACCCAACACTATCTCCAATGTGGGACAATGTTTATAAGAAGTGGGTGCTATCACACATCAGAGAAAATGTTGGTTGCACAAGTCTTTATAGGCTTTGGTGTGCCCCAACTTTGAAAAACCCCCATGCCACCCCTACCATGGTCTACAACCACATTTCCCTACTATTCTGCCCTTCCACCCATCTGTTATACATAGTTTCACCCACCCATATTAAAATAAAAATAACGGGTTTAGGTTTCCTAAGATTGATACATGGACCATACTTGATTAATACATAGGTAGTGTTCATGGAACCTAAACCCTATCTAAACCAGATTAAGAGGGACTCAACCCCTATTTAATCTAATCAGGTAAGACTAGGTACCCATCGCCACCCCTATTAAAAATGAACAATAATTGAATGGTTAAAAAAATTATTTATTAAAACACTTAACACTAGAAATTTCTTTAGTTATCATAATATTATTTATTATTTATTTCTTGGAATATAAATTTTAAATTAAATTTATGCTTCTTAAAAAAATCATTAAATTTTTTGTGTTTGTGTGTGTGTGTGTGTGTATTAGGCATAGGGAATTACAAGCAGAAAACAACACACACCCATACATCCTAGTGGTTTAAGCCTAATATCTTCCCATAAAAAATGGAAATCACCAACTGGACCTATTTTATTACATATTAATGGATTAAAGACCCTAGTTCTTGATAGACCTTTGGGACATGAAAAATTATAAGGGTCATGGTGGGTGCAATTTAATCCTTGTGGGGGTGATGAGGTAGGACCCACTTTAAACCTTAGGCACGTGTTTGATTTGGTCTTATATTCTCCTTAATCAAATAGATATTTATAAATATGAAATGGACATTACTTATTTTTTATATTTCTTACACAAGTGAAAAACTAAATTTTATTTTAGTAAGTGAGATAAATTTCATGTTTAAAATAAATTTCTATACATGAGATAAATTTCATTTTAAAAATTATTCATGTGGGTGAAATTTATTTTACCTCATACATTAAATAAATTTCATTTTATAAATGATATACTATAGTACTTGAAATTTATCTCATATCATATATGAGGTAAATTTTATTTTTTAATTTTTTTATTATTATAGGTGAAATCTATCTCATTTAATACATGATATAAATTTTATTTTATAATCCATGTAACATTATATATTAATTTTATCTCATTTTATATATTAGATAAATTTCAATTTTAAAAGATAAAACATAATATTTGAAATTTATCTTGTCTCATATATGTGATAAAGATTAATTTTTAGACAAATTATTATTGCAATTGAAATTTATGTCATCTCATAAATGAGATAAATTTTATTTTATAAAATATATATCATTATGCATGAAATTTATTTTTCCTTATACATGATATAATTTTAATTATTCTAAAGTTATAACATAGTAAATGAAAAAACATTTCATCCCATACACAAATATAATTAATTTTTTAAAAGATGTTTCATTGGAATAAAGTTTATTTCACCACATGCATGTGATAAATCCCATTTTATAAAAGATTTAATGTTATGCATAAATTTATCTCATATCATACATGTGATAAATTTTATTTTTTAAAAGATGTTTTAGTGTAGGCAAAGTTAATATTTTACTATTCATGAGATAAATTGTAGCTTATAAAAGATATATCGGTCTACGTTAAATTTATTTAATCTTGAACATGAGATAAATTTCATTTTGTAAGAAAAGTATCATTATAATTATAATTAATGTAATCTCATACATGTGATGAAATTTATTTTTCAAAATATCTATCATTATAAATTACATTTATCTCATTTTATAAATTAAATAAATATCATTTTTTTAATCTCAAACATGATATTTTTTTCAAAGACATAGAATAACATATTGAATTTATCTTACCGCATAGATGAGTTAAATTTTATATTTTAAAGGATCCATCATTATGCATGAAATTTATCTCATATCATTCATGAGATAAATTTAATTTTTATAAAAATACATTATAAAAAATATAATTTATCCTATGTGATTAATGGGGTAAATTTTAGTTTCCAATAATATATATTCATACATAAAATTTATCACATCTAGTACATGTGGTATATTTTCATTTTTTTTTAAAACTGAATCATCTTAAGTGACATTTATCTCATTTTGTAGAAGAGATAAATTTCAATTTATAAAATATATATCATTATATATTAAATTTATCTCATCTCGTATATGAGTTTAAATTTAATTTTATATTGCAAGTGAAATATGTCTCATCTAACTCATAAGCTAAATTTTATTTTATAAAATTAATAGGTAGCGAGAGGAAGTACACCACCACTGAGTGAGTGGGGTGAATCTATGGTGAACCTAAATCACCAACCCTTGAATGATATTTCCCATTACCATTTAGTGTGCACTGGATATCATAATGATGATGCGATGATGAGAGAAAGGGAACAAAATAATTCACACAACACAATGATAAAATACAAGGTATACCTACTCCTATTATCAAATGGAAAATCTTTAGTGTGTAACAGTTGTGATCCAACTACCCATGCACCTATTTTATCATCAATAGGAATGAGGAAAGGAGTAGGTAGATGAACCTAAACTTCAAGTAAAAGATAGAATTAAAAGAGTCTACAAGTTAATCAATCTCCACTTCCATCTCTTTAAGTGCCTTTAGAATTTGGATCTTATGTGCATCCTCATTCTTCTACTCAAATCCCAACCAAAACCTCCTAAGAACCCTCCTATAACAAATGGTAGGCTAACCCATATTTTTTTCACAATTGATCACTTTTTTATTTGACTTTGGATCGCTTTAGGTTTACCGAGAAGACAAGAATTATTGTGTGAACACCATCAGGGCATAGCATGCTTGCCCATGGAGTGAATATCATGTCTCCCTATATATACTTTTATTTGTGGAAGACGACTTGAAGTACAACCATAGTGCTCACATCATGGGCACTATGATTACCTATTCTAGTTAAACATGAATTTCTCATGTCATAGGAACTAAATCACAATTTAACATACAACAACATGAACAATTATGTTTCAAGATAAGACTACTTGGCTCTAATACAATGTAACATTTATTTTTCATGGGTATCACATTATAGCACAATTGGATCCTTAAAAACCTTTATATAGACCCTTCATGGGTAAATCATAATCCCCACAACATGGTACTCAAAGTGTACTCTTATGTATCACCAATATTACTCTTACGCGAGTACTATTGTGGTGTGATCTTTAACTTCATGGCATAGTCCTCCATCCAACACACTGGTTTATCTTTTACATAGAATTGTTTTATTTATTTTTAAGACTAACCATGAAATTATAAATACTCTTCACACCATGATTTTCTTTAATTCAGTAAAACTTATTTCCTCTGTATCTTCACCCAACTCCAAAGAGACTTTAACTCATCCATGAGCATGTTGTTAATAAATGAAGCATGAAAACACTTATAAAATTCATGAATAAATTTACTCAATATTTTAGTCATAAAATTCCTCCATTATGAAGGTTACCTACACACCACACCATAGTATATAATGATGTTTATGAGAGTACTCAAACTCTAGGTGTGAAATCAATAATAAACTTACCATTCCTCAATTGAGATATATTGATACCAAGAAATGATTTAGGAAAATATTGTGATTTAGAATTTTTGTGACCTTAGGGATGTTTTTTTAACCTTGGGTGTAATACCCTAATATTTTATTTTCCTTTAAATGAATAATCTGTTTGATATCATGCACCACATGCAACCCTGATCTTAAACAAACCATGAAATAAAATTACTGTTATAACCTAGGAATTGGGTTTTCAGATATGAATAAGAATAACCAAATTATTAAATATATTTATAAATTATTTCTTTAATAAAAATAATAATTTTAATAATTTTTTTTACATTCATATAATTGTTGTTACTAGGAAAAATATAAGAATAAATTCATTTTATGCAATCTGAATACATTATTTATAAAAATGGGCTTGAGGTCTTTTATATAAAAATAATTAGAATTAATTTATACCATTTTTAGAAATTATATTTTAAAAATGAAATTAATTTTTAAAATTATTATGTCAAAATTATTTTAGGGTGAAATTTTGGTATTTTTTGAAAAGGTTTATTATTGGGTGAATAGTAAAAAATACCAGTTTTGAAAATACCATCGCTTTTATGAAATCAACATGATATAAGAATAAATTTAAAGATAATAAAAGATAATTACTATATAAAATATATTCTTAATATGTAATATAATGTATTTAAAAATGTTATTTTGAACTTACAAATCTATGTTTGAAAGTTTTTAAATCTAAGTAATGTTTTTATTCAAATATTAATTGGTTTTGGTTCTTATATATTAATCAACTATTCACATGGTTCATTTAGGTTTTGATTTAGTTTGAAATAAATTATCTTTTTTATTTAACATAATCCAATAAATTATATTGGAATCAAAATTATACTTTATTTTTTTTGTAAAATCATTTTTATAAAAACAATTTTTATTGCGTTTTACAAAAATATATTAAAAATAATGTTTTAAACTTCTAGAAATTGAATATTTTAAAACATATTACCTATTTAGAATAAAAATAATTAATATTATGTGATAATTTCAACTTAATTTTTGGTCATAATGAATATTATCCATGGTAAATATGCATCACTTTAGTTAAGGGTAAAATGAGTTAAAAATGTTACAAATAAAGAGATAATGCTACAAGATATCATAAAAAATTGATTAAATCACATTTTTTGGTTTTATTTTTATCTTAAACTTATAATATTAAAATATATGATAATTTGGAGCCAATTTACATGAGTTAGTCATATATGATATAATAAATTTTCAAGTATTTACAAGTTTTCCCCCGACCACACTTATAAAAGTGCACCCACTATCCTCTATTATCCATACTACTTGAACCAATTATCCTATAAATATACCTAAAAAAACTTTAAAACATAAATATCCATGTACAAGATGTCTTTTTATCACCAAAATACCACTCCAATAAGGCTTAAGGTGTAATCCAAAGGAGGTTTTACAAAGAAGAGTTATAACTCTTAACTGAGTGTTTTCATGTTTATTTCTTCTTCCACCACCTTAAAATTTTCTATATTTATAATGAAATTATAACATTAGTATATTAAATTTAATTAAGTTTTATTATGTTTACTCCAAAACCCTTTATCATCTTCTTTTCCATCCTATGGAAAAATTAAAACATCACTCGTGCGCCCGTATAGCCTATTGTCTCCACGTAGCGGTGTAATTTGTTTTTTATCACCACTTTACATGGATGGTTATAAAAATGTAACTAAAGAATATGTATTATATTTATTAAATAATTTTTATTATTTAAATATAATACACCATATTCCTTATTACACTTCCACCCATTAAAAAATGATAGCATCGCATGTGTGTACGTGTAGACTACCACCTCCACGAAGCAATGTGATTTGTTTTTCATAACTACCTTTCATGTATGATTATAAAACTATAATTAATATATAAAAATTATAATTATATAATTATTTATATTATATGGATAATGGAATCATGACCTATTTGACCATAGTCAACACATCAATGTTATTTTTGAGGTTATAAATCGAAGGACCCCAAAATGGACGACATGAACTTAACTGACTTAATAACTATATAAGACAAGGTAATATATGAAATAAAAAAAATTATTATGTCTTAATAAACCTTAAAATGGTTATTAATCAAGTATAAAATTAATATAAGTTTTTTATACATGAGTTAAAGTACATACATGGTGAGTGAGACTCGAGGTAAGGGTTTCTTCTACAATCTCAATTTTATTCAGGATTGTTTATGTTTAAACTTATATTGAAGGAATTTATAATAAATTTATTTTTTAAAATCCATATATTGTATTATAATTAGTTTATATATTAATTTTATACAATTCTCTTTCATTTTTTCTCTTTGGTACTTAAAATGGCTAAGAAAATGTTTTTAAGGAAAAACAAACTTATTTCTCCTCTTGGATGAGAATATTCTCCTTCATATCCAATTTCACTATAATATTTTAAATAATATTTTTAATATGATATAATTATTGTTTAAATTAATTTTAAACTATATTTGAAATTATTTATAAATGTTTAAATGGAACCTTATTGTCATTTTTTAATGATATATTTTTAAATTTTTACTAAAAGTGTGAAAGGAATATTTGTTTTAACATTTAATAAATTAATGATTTTTACCACCATTATAACCATTATTTTATTTAAATATTAATTTAAAATTTTACTTTTTATTTTAAAATAAAATCATTTCTTAATATTTTGTAAATTTGTATTTAAAATTTTATCGAAAGAAAAGGATATTTTTATCATGTTTTCAAAGAAAGGCTCAAATGTTATTTTAAAGTTATTTTCATTTATATAAACATACTTTGATTATTATTATGTTTTAATGGGGATATACTCTAATGACACTATCCAAATTATTTCTATGGATGGATTATGATCATTTTGTTTAATTTATTATTTGGGGAAAAATATTAACATTTTGTATGCTATTTTTTTCAATACAAATGTTTATATTCATCATATATTAACTTTTTATTAATTTATTTCATATGATGAATTAATTAGACTTAATAAGTGATAATAAGGACCCATTATATACCCTAGATTCATCACTAGGTCTCTTGATACAAACTAGTTTGGGTATTTGATGCAAGCCTTACCTATTTATGTATGACGTCTTGGTACAAGGACTTGATGGTAATATTATGATGTTAAAAATTATGCATTTTATAATAATGAAACCATTTATTATTATCCATGTTGTTATTTATATTGTTATGTAATACATGGATATATTACCCTTTTATGATATTAGTTATATGACATATTTGATTATTTCTTATCTTTTATATATTATTCATACTTTATTTATTCTATAACAGATTTTGTTGTAAAATTTCCCCTACTGAGCATCTAAGATCACCCTTTATTATGTTTTCATTTCCCTAGGGTTACAATAAGTGAACTATTAATGATTTCAAGGATATGATAGAATAAATAATAAATTTATCACTAAAATTTTAAGATTTATTCCAAGTTTTTAAATGTAATGTAAGAATTATGTATGTATATAATCTATCAAGACTAATTAACTATTCAATCATATCAAATATGATCTATTGTATCTTATGATAACATTGTAAGATAATAACTAAATCTAGGTTACTAGATTCATATTTTTTATAGTTGTTATTAGAGGTTGTTTAGTATAAACCTTGGGAACTAGATTTAGAAAAATATAGATTAGAGAACATAACCATATGACAGAATCTAGGGATAGGTCTAAGTATAAGGTAAATTCATGAAGTTTTTTTATAAAATAGAGAATATATAGTTTCCACACAATGGAATACCTATTTGGATACTAATAGGTGGATGTGACTATGGTGAAGATTTACCTAGGGGTCAACACCCTAAAAAAGGCTAGTTGAGTATCAACTCAATCTTCACTCAGTACATAATGAGTGGGCCTAAGGCTACACACCTATATAGAAACTCCTAAGGGATATATTTTGGTTGATTCACACACCCTTTATGAACTATTATAAATTTTTTGAAAATATTATTATGATTTAAATATATTCCCAAAGATACTAATCATATAATTATTAGATTAACAATTCATAAAATTTCAATTTATGTTAAGTGTTACACCTGATTTAGAATTATACCCCGTGATTTAAAATTAATAATGTTATGAGATAACGTAGTGTATTCCATTATTTATAAATTATTCATAATGGAAGGAATGAAAAACACGTTAACATGCATCATCAATGTATGGGTTTATCTCATGATCAAGTCAACATGAATAGTGTTGTAGTTGAGAAGATTATGACTATATTAGGATAGTTGACTCCGGTTATAACCAGTAACCTTAACCATATGGAACAACATATTACTTCATAGTATGATTCATTGATGTTGGACCTCTTTATATAGAATAAACCTCCATACTTTAATGGAAATACAAATCCATTGATAATTAAATAGTGGATAAAGTCCCTTGAAAAGACATTTATTGCTTGGAAAATTAATAAAAGAGAGAAGTTTATTTTGATAGTATATTATTTAAAGGAAGATGTTGTTCAATGGTGGATATTGATTCAAAATAAAAAATAGTAGGAGTAGATAAAGATAATGTAATGGAATAATTTTAAGGAGATACTATTTGAAAAATACTTTCCTTATGAGAAATGAGATGATATAGAAATAAAATTCCTCAATCTAAAACATTATAAAGGGGAAAGTGAAACTGAGTATAAGACCAAATTTACAAGATTAACATGGTATTCTATGGACTAAATATGTAATCGAAAAAGAAATATTTACCATTTATTTGATGGGATTAATCCAATACTTTGAAGGGAATTAGTCTCCTAAATGTTTTCATTATATTATGATATTGTATCCAGTGCCATCATGATGGATAAAGAATTCTACAAGTCATATATTTTCAAAGTAAATCAAGAAAGGTATAGGAAAACTAATAACCAAGGAAAAATAAACGAGGTTAAATAAAATAAGGGAAGGATGGAACTTCCCAAATGTTGTAATTGCATAAATAAACACTCTAGTACTTTCTTGAAGGGAATGAGAGTTTTCTTTAAGTATAGAGAGAAAGGAAACCAAGATCATGATTTCAAGGGAAATAAATATTCCTCTAATTTCCAATGCTTCAACTATAAAAATATGGGGAACTGCATAAACTAATACCTAAATCATAAAGGATATTTACCTTATAAAAGGCTAAAGGGTTAAGGTTAAGCTTATGTTGTTACAATAGATAAATTTGAAATCCCTTAATTTTTTATAACATATACTTTGATTATAGACTCATGCTTTATAATACTAATGAGATACACACTCTTTAATATTTTTAATGGATATCGAATGATCCCTTGATAATCCGAAGAATGAATTTTAAATCAATACACCTAGTGGAAGTCTAGTTATAATTATAATATATCAAGTGGTTTCTATTAATATGACCAAATATTCCCATGTTGAACATTATTATTATACCTATATTTGGATTTGACATAATATTTATTTTTGGATTTTAATTAGTCTTGAGGTTTTAGGAATTAACAGATGAAGAATAAAATAATCTATTTTTAAACTAGTGGTGTTATAATTTAAAGGCTAATGTATTATAGAAATTATATGGGTATTATTATTTATGTTTTAGGAATTAATGTATTACTTCTTAATAAAAATGTCTATTCATATTGAGTATTATCTTAACTTGTTATAATATTTTTTAGATAGGTGAAATACATTTTCATTCTTTTATGGATATTATGATCCATTAAAGGTTGATTTTTGTACTTCTGGCATGGAAATTTTCTCTTAGTAATTCATCACTAAAATCAAAAGTGGAAACTTATAAAACTACTTAATCAAAAGGAAAAATACATTAGAAAGTTGAAAGGAATCAAGTAAGTATATTTTATTATAATTCCTTAAACTTAAGCAATGGAAGATAAATTTATCATTTTTGTGTGAAAAGTATCAATTAATTATTAAGTTTCTCTCCTGGAAACATATTCACAAGTGGAAGTCGTATAAAGTATAGACATTGTTTATTTATGAAATAATAAGTTCCCTAGTCTTAACCTAGTAATTAAAATTCATGATAAAATCTATTAAAATGTCATTATATGCTAAAAATGAATTAAAATTGTGAGTAATAAATCTATGTAAGTATGGGGGAATGTAACAGCCCAATAATTTAGTCTCCTTTAAATGAATACTACATTTTATAACATGCACCACACACAACACCAAGCTTAAATGAACCACAAAATATTATGACTGTTATAACCTGGAAACTAGGTTGGAGAGTTTGAATAAAAATAAACAAATTATGAAATATATTTAGAAATTATTTCCTTAATATAAATAATTAATTAAATCAAAAAAAAATTACATTCATTGAATTTTTCTTACTAGAAAAAGTATAATAATAAATTCATTTTATGCCATAAGAATATATTCTTTATAATAATGGATTTTAGGTGTTTTATATATGAATAATTAGAATTAATTTCTACCATTTTTATAAATTTTATTAGAAAAAATGAAATTAATTTTTTAAATTAGTATTTCAAAATTATCTTTTGGTAAAATTTTGGGAATTTTCTTAAAAGGTTTGTTTTTGGGTGAATAGTAAAAAAATACTGATTTTGAAAATGTTGTCACTTTTATGAATTTATCATGATAAAAGAATACGTTTATGCCTATAAAATATTGTTACTATATAAAATATATTTTAAGAAGCAATATAATGTATTGAAAAATATTATTTGGAACTTATAAATCTATATTTGACATTTTGTAAATCTAAGTAATGTTTTTATTCAAATAAAAATTGTTTTTGGATCTTATATTTTAATCAAGTATTCACAAGATTACTTTTTGTTTTGGTATATTTTTAAATAAAATCATCTATCATTTGATTTAACATGATCCAATTAATTTCATTGGAATCAACATTATACTTTATTCATTTATAAAATCATTTTTATGCTTAAAAAAAGCATTTTTCTAAAAACTATTTTTATTATGTTTTACGAACAAATATTAAAATTAATTTTTAACACTTATAGAAATTTAATATTTTTAAATAGATTAAATATTTTTAATCATTATAATTAAAATTAGGTAATAAGGTGAAATTATTTTTTTATCATAATGAATAGTAACCATGGTAAATATTTATCACTTCGGTTAAGGATAAAATGAATTAAAAGGGTTAAAAAAGGGGTAAAGCTTAAAGATAACACAAATAACTTGATTTAATATAATTTTTTGGTCTCATTTATAAATTAAAATTATCATATTCTATGATATTATAATTTGTATCCACTTTACATGAGTAATACATATCTTATATAATAAAGTTTCAAGTATTTACAAGTTTGACCCAAACCTCGCTTATAAAAGGTAACTCACTCTACTATATTTTACACATGAATTGATCCAATTATATTGACCAATACATGACCAAATACCTTATCAAAATACATACACACATCCTAGAGGTCTTATACTCACCAAAATACCACTTCAAGAAGGATTAAGGTGTAATCCAAAAAAGGTTTCTCAAAGAAGAGGTATAACTCATAACTGAGTGTTCTCATGTTTATTTCTTATTCCACCTACTTTAAATATATTATAAACATGCTAACATGATATCATAAATATATTCCATATACTAAAATTTTATTATGTTGATTCCACAACCCTTTATCATCTACTTTTCTATCTTATAGAAAAATGAAATCATCACTCATGTGTACATACAAACTATCGACTCCACGTAGTGGTATAATTCATTTTTTTCATCCCCACTTTATTTATATGGTTATAAATAAGAAAATAATTAATATATATGAAATTTATAACATAATTATTATTTTTTACATTTAATATATCATCTACCTTCTTACCCTTCCATAAATTTAAAAAATGATAACATTGCTCGTGCATACATGTGGTCTACCACCTCCAAGAAGTGATGTGATTTGTTTTTCATGTATGAATTTCATGGATGATTATAAAATTGAATTTAATATATAAAAATTATAATTATTTCATGAATGATATTATTTAGATAATGGAATCATGAACCCTTCTATGAAGTTCAATGCATTAATGTTATTATGAGGTTATAAACCGAAGGACCCCAAAATGACCAACATGTATTTAACCAATTTACTAACTATATAATATGTGGTAATAAATTAAATAAAAGGTATTATTAAAAGTTAATAAACCTAAAAATTTTAATTAAGTAATTATAAAATTAATATAATTTTATTATATAGGAGTTAAGGTGTGTATGTGGTGAGTTTGACTCATTTAAGGGTTTATTCTAAAATATATTTTTTCTTCAGGATTATTTATGTTTAATCTTACATTAAAGGGATTTATAAGATAATTCCCATTTAAAATACTTCTATTTTTTTCTTCTCTAGTTATCTTTGGATTTTACATGTTTTCCTTTCATTTTCCTCTCTTTTGTACTTAAAATGACTGAGAAAATGGTTTTAGGGAAAATTGGCCTTATTTCTCCTTTTGGTCATGTTTTCAAGAATGATTTTACTATGATAAAATAAATATTAAAATTAATTTTAAACTATATTTGAATTTATTTTTAAATATTTAAAATTAATTCTATAATCATTTTCAGATTGAGGTACTTTTTTAATTTTTACCAAAAGTGAGAAAGGAATCTATGTTTTAACATTTACTGAATTAATGTTTTTTCCAACCATCATATGTATTATTTTTTGGAATATTACTTTACAAGTTTCTATAGTTATTTTCAAATAAAATAATTTTCTTAATATACTGGAAATTTTTATTTAAAATATTATCAAAAATAAAATGATATTTTTCTCATGTTTTCAAAGAAAGGATCATATGTTGTTTTAAAGTTATTTTCATCTATGTAAATATCCTTGGATTATTTTTATGTTTTATTGGGTATATACTCTAATGATACCATCCAAATTATTTATATGTATAGATTATGATCATGTTTTTCTATTTATTGATTGGGGAAATATATTAACATTTTTTATTCTAGTTATTTCAATACGAATGTTTATGTTGATCATGTATTGAATTTTTATTCATTTATTTTATATAACGAATGAATTAGACTTAGTAAGTGATGGGAGATTATCATTAAATCCCCTTGATGCATCTGTAGGTCTATTGAGACAAACTAGTTTTGGTATGTGGTGTATGCCTTACCTATTTATGTATGATGTCTTGGAACGAAGCCTTAAAGGTATTATTATGATATCTAACATTATGCATTCTATAATTATGAAACCAATTATTGTTATCTATGTGATTATTTATGTTTTTATGTCATCCATGGATATATTCCCCTTTTATGATATTAGTTATAGGCATATTTATTTATTGTTTATCTCTTCCATATTATTCATGATTTATTTATTCTATGATAGATTCTATTACAAGATTTACCTTATTGAGTATTTTATATCACATTTTATTATGTTTTCCTTTCCCCATGGTACTAAGAAGTTAACTATAAATTATTTTAGGGATATACTAGAATAAACAAGAAGTTCTCACTGGAATTTTAAGTTTTATTTCATGTTTTTGAATATAATGTGAGAATCATCTATGTATCTAGTCTTCCAAGAATACTAAAATATTATATCCTATCCCATGAAATATCGTGTATCTTATGTTAATGTGGTAAGATAACCACTATCTTTGAGTTACTATAGTTTGGGTTGTTACATAGGGGGAGTTTACTGATGTAATGTCATGTGTTTTTGAACCGGATGAAAATTTCTAAAGGAACTTGAATTTTACCATTTAATGGAGGGTATATTATTTAAAATGATTCTTGAAATGTAATTTTTAGAGTTGGGACACTCAAATGTTTCATTTTTAGAATTGTTTTAAGTTCCGAGATGTGTCCTGGGTGTTCTATTAAATTTTGGGAGCACTGGGATCCGAAAACTAAAAAACCAGGAAGAATCGTTAAGGGAACACTGTTTTTCTAAAATTGTATGGCCTAATAGAGGAAATCATGTGGCCAGTTTATAGGGGTTGATGGTGTTACAAAGTTTTTTCTAATAGTGTTCACCGGGATACATGTTCGTACAGGTGTTTTAGACATCTTGATAGAGGGCTTTTGTGCGAGCTGTGCATGGTTAGCCAAACTATGTGGCTAACCTATGTGAGGGGGTTCCTGTAGAAGTGTTGAATGAATGGTTGGAACATGATTTATCCAATTGTACAGACAAACCATGAACCTAATTTAATGGGGTTAAATTATCTTTTTCCCCTCTATCCTTTTAAACCTATTCCTATTCTCCTCCTTTCATGTGTGTAGCGCCTCCCTCTAGCCATTGGTTCCCTCTCCTCTCCTCACCTAGGCATGGATGCCTCTCATTCATCCATTATTAGAATTGAGTGTCTTCAATATCATTGGTTATACCTTGGTAAGTGCTTCACTCCTCCTTCTTCCCTCTTTCATTTATCTTTCCATAGTCGGTGCTATCTTCGTGTGAGCTAATTCTCCCTATTTCTAGGGTATTTGCCCATTTCTTCAATTTCTCTCAAATTGGGCCAAATAAGCCTCTATATTGGATGAGTTGACTATAATAAGCATAAGGTAGGTGGTCTATATCTTTTTCCTCAAAGTGTCATTGATTTATAAAGTACGTTGTTGTGATGCACACTAGTATTCCCATGTGATGCCTCTTAAATGTAAAATTTAATTTTTAGAACCTAACTCCATAATTATAGTAGCCCTTGTGTATTAAATTAGAAACTTTAATGGTCATGGACCTCAAATTTTAACCAAACTAAAGGGTGGGTATCATTTATACCTTTAATAAATCAATTATTTTTAATAAAACCTCTCATTGAGGTTTTCTTTCTTATAAAATGTAGATGGGTTGATTAATTGGAGCGTGGTAGGATATAATACTCCACTATATTATCTTCTAGTGACCAAACTACTACCTAAGGGGTTGTAACATTGTCTTATTGAATTGAATCATGTGTGGTTTTTATTCTAACATGGCCTATTTTATACCTCTTTCATGCATTGTGTTAATTGTTATAGAAAATTCACCCGACCCTCATATTTCCGATGATAGAATGAACCAAATAATGAAATATATAGCTAGTAATGAAATGGTAAGTAGGTGTGACCCTCTTTAAATGTTCATGACTTGTGTTGTGGCATGTTAATATAAATGGGAACTCTGTTTATGTATAAATGGATTTTATTAATGGCATGGATGAGAACATGGACTATTTCTAAATGTTAAATGAATTATATTAAAAGGTTCTAATGTGCCTTGGACGATGTTGATTGCCTCTTTATGGAATTTTAGGTTAAGGGATCATAGGTAAAGTAATATTACCCTATATTTATTAATGATAAAAAGGGACCTCAGGTAGGATTGTTGGCCATGAAGTGTCACACCCCCTTGTTCAAGGATGATGTCATGACATACACATTACTTAGGTTTTTGGGAATGATGTTCCATACCCCCTTAATTAGAAGGTAGGGTATGGCCCTTCTTATTGTTATTCATGATACTCAGTATGGAATCCTACATTATTTATGATACACATAATGGAGTCCTATATTGGTTATGATATTTTGGGAATGGACCTTCTTCTTGTGTTACACATGATCCTTGAGCATGAAGACCCTTATTTATTATTACGAGACTATTATCATTAATATGAGTAGTATTATGCTTGGATGCCTGAGTTATGCCTCAAGTCCTGGATAGTTCTATGTATCCATATATAAGGATATAAACATAACTATGTATATAGTCCATATATATATATTCATCCATATTTATATATATTTATATGCATATCTATACCTAGAGATATTTTGGCTTAGGCTGAAGCAAGTATAGTCAGTCAGGTTTCCTTGAGGAACCTAAGACCGGCTTGTTTATTTTTATTTACTTATTTCATGCTTTATTTATTATACCTTCACACTATTGTACCTTATATTTATAGACTGGATAACTTTAGACACCATTAGTGGTGACCTACTGAGTATATCTCACATCCCGCTCAGGCCACCATTGCACTAGGGGACCCGATCAGACCTCATGTTCATATGTCCATGAATTATTTCTTGTATTGTGAATTATACATGGGAGGTTAGGAGCATATAACTAAGTTAGTACTTGAGATGATCATGGAGATCTCCCTTCATGATTTTTATTCTTTTTCTTTATTCATGGATTGTTTTGTATTGTACTACCTCCTGTATTTTTACCTCTTGTTATTATATCTTCATATGGAAATGCATGCATGATTTTATAATTGGAACTTTATAGGTTTATCCCATCTATTATATTATTCTACTGATTATCATTTAATATTACTACTCTCACTATTGGTAGTTGTTTCATATCAAAAATACTGTTATGCTACTCTGATCATGAGGGTATAGTATATGCACCATACTATCTTAGACCCTCACTTCTATTTGGTATCCTCTGGCATATGGGGAGGCATGCTTGATTCCATGTGAACGACCAGATCGAGGCATCGTTTTAGTGGCTCCTAGGTCAAGACATTAAAAAGTGGTATCATAAGTGTTTTGTTTCCTTTTGTATTACTATTTTGGTCTAGTAGACATGAGACAAGGAATGTTCTAATGCTTGGTAAATTATCTTGCCTAGGAGTGATCAACCCACATATGGGGAAAAGACCAAGTGTCCAAGGATGAAATTTTTGTTCATGCAATTCATTATTACAGTTGATTATGATTTTACCTTGAGTGATTGGTGTACTTTATGTTTCTTACTGATTTATGAGATTTATGGTATTTTACCTTTATCTTGGTATGACAAGGACATAGAATTACATGCATCATTAAAGGCACATAAAGATTCACATTCCATGCTATGTTGATTTCATTGTTAGGCTATTTGAGATTTATTGATGTACCTTGCATGTTTACTAGCATGTCTGTTATATTCCATGTTAGGTATTTTAGTAACATTCTTAGTTTTATGCCTACTTAGGTATTTCATTATCAATATTTTCTTATAACAAAATGGGTGATTATTTAGAATGTTTTCCTATACAACATGATTTTATTGTTTTAGTGTTATGATTAGAATTTTTGTCTATATAGCATGTTTATGTGATTTTTGTGTTATGTCACATGATTTATTTAGCATGATTATCTGTTTATTATTCTTTTATGATTACTAGCATATTGATTGTATACCATGCTTGGGAGTTTTCCCTATTCATGTTGTAACTTTCCATGTTAGTTGTGATGCTTTTGTGATTATTATCATATTTATTTTTATCTATTGCATGTGATAATATTCCATGTTATAATACTATGAACGTTTTGGTTAAATAAAATGTTAGCATCAACCTAAGTGGTGTTTTCCTACATATATTGATGGTGGAATTCCATTTAACTAACTGATCATGAAATGTTTGAACCATGAACTATTGGTTTCATGGGATGAAACATACTGGTTGTGATTAAATGGGGAACCAATAGAAGTTTATAAGGTGTATGCAACCTTATAGATTGGGAAGGGTAACCCATATAATCAAACCATCACATACAAACTTATGATATTCTGAAATCAAATCTAAAAACCAGATTGTAGTTATATGAATGCCAATTTTAATTTATAATGTAAAGTACATTTATAACTTGGGAATGGTAATTCATCTAACTGAACCCAAATTTTTATATGTGTATGATAAAAATGTAATCCTTGTTGAGAATTTTTTTCTATATAAAGGCTTGTAACTCTAACACTTGGGCATGACGATCCATATGAATAAATTATTAAATGCACAATTGGACTCAAGTATGTTAGTTAGGGCATGTGTCTTATAAGATAACCCACTAAGGGTGTTGAAAATTTAATAATTAAATCCAATTTTATGGTTTATGGACCTTGGTTAGATATGAAGGGACCCTCATATGTCGCCTTAATTTTTTTTTATGCCTTAGTGTTTAACCCCATGGAGGTATACTTATATTGTTTATGGATGGTTATTTAAAGTGTCTGTAGTCGCTTATATGTTGTTATATATAAACATATGGTGGCATATTACTTGACCAGTCCTATCTAATTAATAAAAGACCTATTATTTTCTTTTGATCTTTATTATCTATGAGACATTATTTAATTAAAACTCCAATTTCAACCTAATGGTTGTTTTCCTATATAGATTGGAATTTACATTTTATTTAACTAAGACCAATTGTGAGAACCTTATGGATAAATAAAATGGACAAAAGGGAATTTATGTGATGAATTTCCTAATTATCATAGGATGAAAGTTAAATATCAATGTTTACAAAGGTGGTTAATAGAAAATTCTTGTGTGCCTTGTGGATTTAGCTAAATAAATTACCAAATACTTTTTCCCTTATGACTGGTATTGGATTTTATTTAAAACTAAACCTTGAAATGTTTAAAGGGTTAAATGTGAATTAGTGTGATGCCTTAAAAAATGAAACCTTTAAGGTTTTCATAGCTTAACCCTTATGTAAGGGTAGTTTAAAATATCTCCTGAGTATTTCCTTAGAATGAAGACATGAGCATTTTCTAGAGGCCTCTTCTTCTATAGTTAGATCCAAGATGATAGGTGTTATAGCCTAGTGAATCTTTGTAGTGTGACCTCTCTATAAGGTTGATTCTTTATGATTTTATAAGGGGATATCTTGAGGTAGGTAGCACCCTTATAACTTTAAATCATTGCGAATTTCTCTGATGATCTTTCTAATGTGAGGTTTCATTAAAGTGTCAGTTGTCACGAGTAGAAATCTTAGTTCACACCTAGATCAGATGAGTGGTCATGTGGTAGTTTGACCCTTTATAGGAGCATGAGCATCGAGTAATGCTCCAGTTCAGTGGGTTAGGCATGCCTAGGGAATGGTCATCCGCTTTGTAGGTCGTGTGACCTTTCATCTCCTTCCTCATTAGTGTTGGATGACTCAGAACGTTGTCAGCCTTTTTAATAGTCAAATAGGCTGATATGACTCTATAATTAAACCTCTTGGATGGGCCATCTGATAGTGGGATTCATAGGGATAATAAGCATATGGATAGTATCAAGGATGTGTCATTCCTCTTTTGAAATCTTGGGGGTAGTGTGTGTCAATATACACAGTACCCATCAAGTTGTTTTAAAAGGCACAGTGATATGTAATTTCAGTAGTAATTGTTTGAGACTTGATTTTCTATGACTAATAGTCATTCATCTATGGAGAAGAGTGACCTCAACTTTAAAGTAAATTTGACTCTTCCTAATACTTGGGACGATGTTTTTAAAGGGATGAGTGTCGTGACACCACTGGTCAGGTTGGTTTGGATTTTATGCCCGATGCTATGGCATGCATGGATATAGCTCGAGAGGAGTTTCATGTGTGAGTCTAAAGTAAATATGGCCTAGTGATCTTGTAAGTGGCTAGTATATCTCTCGTTTGGGTTTATCACTTGATAAAAGTGTGTTATCCACCTCTAGGTTCGGCAGTTAGTGGTCGATGGAGCATGTGTCATGGGATGAGTTCTCTTTCTTAGTAAACGATGATAATGACACTCTTAAGTCGGGGAGAGTCATGTCAATATAGGAAATACGTGTCCTTCCAAGTGTAAGGAACACAACCAAGAAGGACCATTTGGAAATGTTCAGTGATGCTTTTAAATTCCCATGTGGCTGGTAAGCTTTAAAATGTGTCAATTCTTTCAAGGAAGCATGATGATGGTATGATTTTTGTGTATGAAACCTTTGAAAACACCATTAGTCTAGTTGGAATTTTCTGGTTATTCTTGAGAGATCACAAGATACCTCGAGTGGTAAGGGCATCATGGTTGGGTAGAGATGATGCATCAATAGATGAAGTTGGGATTCTTTAAAAGGAGTTGTCCAGAGATGGTTTGACTAATTTTTCATCTAAGCTAGTTACAATTGGATTGGATCCATGTCAGGTACTCATTCTTGTACGATGGGAGTGTCTCATGTATTCATGGTAATTCTTGATATCATCTTGGGGTACTCTTGTCTTATTGATAATATTTTCCTCTATCTTGAAATCGTCTGGGTACACTGAGAGAGCGTCAGTTATACGTCGTGGTAAATGTATACATCATTGGGATTGGTGAGTGAACTCCATTGGAGTTATGATTTTGTAGCATGGTTGTTGTAGAGGCATGGTTTGTCCTGAGTGATTTTTGGATTCCCAAGTTGGAACGCCTTGGATGGAATCACAAACACTAACCATTTTCCTTTGACCTGGACACTAGGAGGATAATGCTATTGTCTCTTTCAATGTTCTTGAATTTTGGATGTTTTGGTTGTGTAATAATGCCTAAAATGTAAATTCTAGAGTAGGGACTACCTTGGATAATCTCCTTGGACTCTTATTGATGACTCTGGGGTTACCCTAGACTTAAATCAAGATCGAACAGGATGTTTTTAAGGTGAGGATCCAAGTATTATGGAACAGGTATACACCAATGTTCATGTTATAGCCCAACAACATGAATTAATGTTTGGGATGGAGACATCACCAAAAGTCTGGAATGAGATTTAGTGTACATGTTTAAAGTAAACATGAGGTGACTTGGGAGAAGGTTTCATGTTTCGAGTTGTGATACACTTGCAGTCTAAGCTGAGTAGTTTGAGAATAGTCGGTCGGGCACGACTTGAACTATTTCACCTTGTTTCATTAAATGTGTTCGATGAGGAACAACTTGTGGTACACCGTCAGGTTAATATGGGTGAGATATAAATGTAGGTAGTGCCTTTCAAAGAAATATTATGCTACTGGTCTCATCTTGGCCACTCATAATTTGACTGTTACAATCAATGAGGACCATGTTATATCTTCATATGTAATTGGGTGGCCAAGTTGAGAAAAATCATACTGGAAGCATCATTATAATGCTTATGGAATGCTTTGATAGGAAAATACTATGGTGGAGAGTACCATGGATCATAATTGGTCGTTAAGTGTTTGAAATCATCAGTGGTAAGTATCATGGGAATGTTAATGTAAGATATGGTGAGGAAATAATTTCTTAGGTTAGACGGTCTTGGGTAAGCTCCATCTCGATGCTTTAGTTTGAGGTACAATCATTGGCTCAGGTTTCTACAATTTATATACTATATGGTTAAAGTGATCTTTGGTGATCCATTGGGTGTTTGGAAATGAAATTCACCTGTTTGTATAAAAATTCTTGGCCCAGGTAGGTTGGGTGTTTTTTGTTGATTACAAAAGGATTATTAGGGATTATAATTTCTAAGGTGGGGAGGTTGTAATGTCCCTCATTTTTGAACATGATGAAATTTTTAGTAGGAACATGAATTTTACCATTTGGTGGATAGTCCATTATTTAAAATGAGTATCAAAATGTATTTATGAGAGTTGTAACAATAGAATGTGTCATTTTTAGACTTGGTTTAATGACTGAGAGTTGTTCTAGGGGGTTTTTTGAGTTTCAGGTGCATTAGGATCCAAAAACTCAAAATCAGGAAGAACTAGTAAGGGTGCATGATTTTTATGAAACTGTGCATCCCACCAGAGGAAACCGTACAACCTATTCATAGGGGATGAGGGTGACACATGGTTTTTTATAATTGTATGCACTAGAACACACAGTCTTGAAGGTGCTATAAACATATTGACAGAGGTATTTTTATGTCCTACACACGGTTATCCAAATCGTGTGGCCAACCCATGTGAGGGGGTTCCTTGGGTAGTGTTGAACACACAGTTGGCACACAGTTTATCCAAACATGTGGCTAAACCATGTGCCTCATTTAATGGGGTGAAATTATCATTTCCCCTCTATCCTTTTAAACCTCTTCCCATTCTTCTCCTCCCATGCGTGCAACACCACCATCTATTTGTGGGTTCTCTCTCAACTCCTCACCTAGGCATGGATGCCTCTCCTTCATCCAGTGTCATAATTGAGTGTCATTAATCTCATTGGTTATCCCTCAGTCAGTGATTCAATCCTCTTTATTCCTTACTTCGTTTATCTCTCCATAGTTGGAACTATCTTTGTGTGAGATACTTCTCTCTATTTTCAGGGTGTTTGTTCATTTCTTTGATTTCTCTTGAATTGGACCAAATCAAACCTCAATATTGGATGAGTGGACCATCCTAAGCATGAGGTAGGTGGTCTATATATTTCCATAAAATTTTCATTGATTTATAAAGTATTTTGTTGTGTTGTGTTATGGTATTTCTGTGGGACACCTCTTAAATGTGAAATTCTATTTATAGAACCTAATCCCCCAATTCTAGTATCCCTTGTGTAATAAATTGGCATTGTTAATGGTCATGGGCCTCAAGTTTTAACCACCCTTAAGGGGTGGGTTTCATGGATTCCTTTAATGAATCAATTGTTTTATAATAAAACCCCTCATTAAGGTGCGTTATATTATAAAATATAGATTCAATAATACAAAATAGTCATTTAATAGTGCTAGAAATGGCCTTAATCAGTGCTAGAAAAGAAATTATTACATGAGTGAGGTTAAAAGATTTGGTCTTTTATCAGTGCTGAAAAAGTGGTGATAAAGGGGTCCTTTATCGGTGATAAAAAAGCACTGATAAATGGGACCTTTATCAATGCTTTTAAAATAGTTGATAAAGGAACCATTTATCATTACTTTTTTAGGGCAGATAAAGTCTCAATTTATCAACACTTATAAAAGCACTGATAAAGGATATTTTATTAGTTCTTATAAAAGCACTGATAATGGGTATTTTATCAGCACTTATAAAATTGATGATTAATTATTCCTTTATCAGTTCTCATAAAATCGATGATAAAGCATTCCTTTATCATCACTTATAGAAGTGCTGATAAATGACCTTTTATTAGTGCTCATTGAAGTGCTGATAAAGTAGACATTTATCAATGCTTTTAAAAGCACTGATAAAGGGACATGTTGCAGTGTGCTATAATAGCACACTGTAACACCACTGCAATGTTCCATAACAACACACTGAAACATAAAAAACACACCAGATATCAAAAAAACAAGTCCCAATATAATATTTAAATGAAATGAAATTTACAACACAAATAGAAGAAAAAAACACTATATTATAGACATTTCAAACATCAGTTTATATAATTACATGCATTCAAAAACATCAATGTTCCTTTGTCTTTTAATCCTAACCCAAATCATGTAATTTATGAAAAAACCACCCTTTCTCGAGAAAAATAATGCATATGTATAAGAAAACAATTCTTATGTTATTCATAATATAAAGAAATAAATTAACAGAAAGTGTTAATTTTACTAAAATTGATGTCAATTTTAAATAAAAAGATGTACTTGGAGTCATATCAATCACACCGTGCATCAGATTGAGGTTTTTATGATTCCTACATGTCTGAAATTACTTATGGATAATTTTCCTAAAGTATCAAAACAATATGAATGTGTTTTCTTGGTTTTGAGTATGTCAGTTGTCTTTTTTACTTAAATGTCATTTTAAACTGGAAACATGAACTTTTGACTCATTTTGATCACATCGTGTATTGGTTTGACATGAAAAAGATTCCCACACATCAAAAATGAATTAAGAATATTTTTCCTAAATTATCAAGAAAAAATGAGAATTTTTGATCAGTTTCCAGTGAGTGATACTTTTTGAACTAAAATGTCGATTTTAAACTGATAACGGACAATTTGAGGCATACTTGACACATCATGTATCAGATTGAGTTGAGTCTAATTACTATATGTCAAAAATGACTTATTTATCGTTTTTGTAAAGTAGAAAAACAATATTAATTTTTTTATCGGTTTTGAGTAGGAAAATTGTCCATTTTACTACAATTGATGACAATTTTAAATAAAAAGATGTACTTTTTGAGCCATACCGATCACACTGTGCATCTGATTGAGGTCCAAATGATTCTTACATGTCCCAAATGAATTATAGATCATTTTACTAAGGTATAAAAATAATATTAATGTGTTTTCTTTATTTTGAGTACGTTAGTTGTCTTTTTTACTAAAATGTCATTTTAAACTAGAAACGCACACTTTTAACTCATTATGATCACATCATGCGTTAGTTTGATATGAAATATATTCCTAAAAATAAAAAATTAATTATGAATCATTTTCCTAAATTATAAAGAAAAAATAATTATGTTTGATCAGTTTTTAGTGAGTGACACTTTTTAAACTAAAATATCAATTTTAAACTGATAACGACCACTTTGAGTCATAGTGGTACATTGTGTATCGGATTTAGGTGCAGATAATTCCAACACATCATAAATGACTTATGGATCATTTTTGTTAAAGTATGAAAACAATATTAATGTGTTTTTTTAGTTTTTAGTAGGACAATTGTCCATTTTACTAAAAATAGTGACAATTTTAAATAAAAAGATACACTTTGAGTCTTACCGATCACACCGTGCATCAGATTAAGATGTGGATAAAAACTATACATCCCAAATTAATTATGGATATTTTTAATAAAGTATCAAAGTAATATTAATGTGTTTTATTGGTTTTGAGTATGTCACTTGTCTTTTTTACTAAAATGTCATTTAAAAATTGAAACACGCACTTTGACTCATACCGATCACATTGTATATCAGATTGAGTTTCAGTTGATTCCTAAACATAGAAAATGACTTATGGATCATTTTCCTAATTGATTTAAATAATTTTAATGTTTTTATTGGTTTTTAGTAGGTCGGTTGTCCTTTTTACTAAAATTGATGTCATTTTTAAATAAAAACACACACTTAGAGTCATACCATTCACACCGTGTGTCAGATTAAAGTAAGTATGATTCATAAAAATCTGAAATAACTTATGGATTGTTGTCCTAAAGTATTAAAAAAATATTAATGTGTTTGTTTGGTTTTTAGTAGATCGGTTTTTTTACTAAAATTGATTTCAATTTTAAATAAAGATGCACTTCGAGTCATACTGGTCACAACATGCATCAGATTGAGGTGAGGTTGATTCCTACACATTTCAAATAACTTATAGATTGTTTTCCTAAAGTATCAAAATAATTTGAATGTGTTTTCTTAGTTTTGAGTATGTCACTTGTATTTTTTACTAAAATGTAATTTTAAACTTGAAACATGCAATTTGAATCATACAGATCACATCATGTATCCGTTTGGTGAGACTAATTCCTACATGTCACAAATGATTTGTGAATCGATTCCCTAAATTATCAAGAAAATATGAGTGTGTTTTATAAATTTTCATTTAGTGACACTTTTTAAAGTCAAATGTTGATTTTAAATAGACAACAAACACATTGAGTCATATCAGGCACATTGTGTATCATATTAAGGTTTTAATGATTCTTATACATCAAAAATAACTTATGGATCATTTTATTAAAGTATAAAAACAATATGAATATTTTTTCTTGGTTTTGAGTATGTTCTTTGTCTTTTTTATGAAAATCAATGTTAATTTTAAAAAGAAATAAGTACTTGGAGTCATACCGGTCTATTGACTTTCTTTGTCGAACTGCCAACACTACATGAGAAGCTTCGAACAAACCACATCAACTCAAAAAAAATAATATACCTGTATAAGAAAACAATTATTATGAGTCATACTAAAAAGTAATAAATTAAACATAAATATGAAACAATACATTAATTCTATAGAAAATTACTTTACTGTACAAATATCTAGATTACCTCTATTATTGATAAATGGAGGGAACATGAAGGAAAGTGATAAATGTCAACACTGTAGGGTTAAAAGGTTTTAAGGGAGAAGAATTCTGTGGGATTTTTGGTACATAAAGGCTTAAAATATAGACATATCACCCCAACTCGAACAAAAGAATCCACTTGAATAAGAAAATAATTATTATGTAAGTAATACTAAAAATAAATAAATTAAAAATAAATATGGAACAATACATTAATTATATGGACAATGATTTTACTAAACAAATATAAATATTATCTTTGTAATTGAGTAGAGGCAACATTGTTTCTCTTCCTGAAAAGGTAGTGGAGATAACTTGAAAGAAATTAATAAATTCAACACTGTAGGGGTGAAAAGGTTTTGAGGGAGAAGAAGGTTGTGGAAGTTTTGGTACAGAAAGGCATAAAATATGGAAAACCACCCCAAATCAAACAAAAGAATCTTCCTATATAAGAAAAAATTATTATGTGAGTAATACTAAAAAGAAAGAAATTAAACATAAATATGAAACGATACATTAATTCTATAGATTATTATTTTACTGTGAAAACATCATTATTGAATCTGTAATTGAGCAGATGCATCTTCGTTTCTCTTCCTATAAAGGTAGTGGAGATAACTTGAAAGAAAGTGATAAATGAAACACTATAGGGGTGAAAAGGTTTTTAGGGAAAAGAAGTCTATAGAAGTTTTGGTGTAGAAAGGAATAAAAGATGGACAAACCACCCCAACTCAAACAAAAGAATCCACCTATATAAAAAACAATTATTATATGAGTAATGCTAAAAAGAAATAAACTAAACATAAATATGAAATAATAAATTAATTCTATAGATAATGATTTTACTATAAAAACATCAAGATTACCTCTGTAATTGAGCAGAGGATGCATCATTGCTCTTCCTGCAAGGGCATTAGAGATAACTTGAAAGAAAGTGATAAATACAACACTGTAGGGGTGAAAAGGTTTGGAGGGAGAAAAAGTCTGTAGAAGTTTTGGTGCATAAAGACATAAAAGATGGATATACCACCCCAACTCGAACAAAATAATCCACCTATATAAGAAAAAAATTATTATGTGAGTAATAATAAAAATAAATAAATTAAAAATAAATATGAAACAATACATTAATTCTATGGACAATGATTTTACTATGAAAACATCAAGATTACCTCTATGATTAAGAAGAGACAGTGTCGTTTCTCTTCTTCCAAATCCATGACACATGGAAAAAATATTATAAAATAAATGAACTATGCAAGGAATAATGAAAATTAAATCAACATTTCATTATATAATTTTTTAGTAAAATAGAGAAAGTATATCATAACATTACCTTTACATATTTTCAAAGGGTTTCCTTCATTATAGTTTGTTCTTATGAGGGATTGGATACATCATCATGTGTAGAAGACATTTCCAGCATGAGTATCCAAGAATTTAATTTAGATTACGTTAATGTAGTAGAAAACATATAATATTATGAGGAAAAACATAATATATTAAAAAACACTTTTACCATCTCATTAAAGTCTATTTTTTTTAAGGTTTCAAGAATTTGGTTCCTATATTGAGAATCCAAATCCCTTCTTTATGGTCCCCTATAATGTATAAGACATTGTCTACATTGGGACCAACATGAAATGATTGTGATGTCCTAATGAAAGGGTCATCCTTGATTGAATTTTCATCTAACTCGACATTTGTTTTAGTCACCAGCAGGACAATTGACCAATTATTGTTTGTTATACTAGAGACATAAAATACTTTTACTACTTGTGATTCCATTATTAATGGATCATCTTTTCCCCCTTCTATATTGAAATTCACCTTCACAAATCCAATTTCATCAACTTTTACTCCATTAAAATTTTCAACCCTTTTTCAATGGAAAAGCGGAACTTGAAATGTTGTGTGATACAACTTGTATATCTATTTGATAATAAAAAAATATGACATATTTGAATAAATTGTATTTCTATCCTTAGAACTAGATATGTGCATCACTTCAGTCACATGAATCACACCACTATTTTGAATCATACTGAAGCCATCATGTTCTTTTGTATAGAACATATAACTATTTATTAGAAAACTAGTGTAAGATAAAAAATTTACATTCGATCCTCTCACTAGACATTGAAGTCATTATGTAACTAAATTCATATTTTCATATAACTCCTTATAAATTTGATCTTTGAACCATCCTATAAACTATTTATTATGTGTATTTTATATCTATCCTTCAGTATTTCATGGATTCAAATTTCTAAGAATTTCTTTGTGGGATTCAATGTATGGATCAATATCTTTACTATTATGTAATATGTAAAGGTGTGATTGCTCCTGCTCTATCAAGGTAATTGTAACAAAATCTCTTCCGGAAATCCCTTTTCCCGAAAGGTGTTCTTTGTGACAAGACTTTGAAAAACCGATGCTTTCAACATCTGATAGGTAATCGATACATAATTCAATAGCTTCTTCAATAATATATCTTTCTACAATACAAACATCCAGATGAATTCAATTCTTGACATACCCTTTAAAAATATTCATATACCATTCAATGTGGTACATCCATCTATAATGGATAGGACTGCATAATTTAACCTCTCTAACCAAGTGAACCATTAGGTGGACCATTATATCAAAGAATAATAGTGGGAAGAACATCTCTAATTCACACAATATGAATATAATCTCTTTATTCATGATGGTAAACTTCATTGGGTCTACAAATTCACTGTATATGGATTTGAAAAATAAGCAAAGTCTGGTTAATATATATCGTACATTTTGTGGCATAATATAATGGAAAACATCAAACATTAAATCTTACATCAAAACATGATAATTGTGTGATTTTAGTCCTTGTAACTTCATATTAGTAATTGACACAACATTATTGATATTTGATGAATACCCTTGTGGAACTTTTACACTAGTAAGTATAAGGAAAAATTACAATTTTTCCTATTTGGATAGAGTGTAAGCTACTGGAGGAAGAAAATTACGCCTTTTACCCTTCACCGATGCTAACTCTTCTCTTATCCCCATTTCAATCAAGTATAATCTAGCCTTGATTCCATATTTCATTTTTCTAGGAACATTTAGTAATGTGCCAATAATACTATCAAATACATTTTTTTCTATATGCATGACATCAATAAAATATCTAACATACAAACAATTCCAATACAGTAATTCAAAGAAAATTGACCACTTCTTCCAACTTGATTTTTTAAGGTTTTTTGAAACTAGTTTACCAATAATAATGTCAATATTTTTTACTTTATTATACAGTTGATCGCACATTACTGGAGATCATGTTGTACCTTGTTTGATATTCCCATTGAATGTTGTTGTCTAGGATCGATATTTATATCATCGAGGTAAAAATTTCTAATGTCCTAAAAACATATTCTTTGAGGAATGTTTCAACCAAACTGAGTATGTGCATTTTTCACAAATGGGACACCCCAACATTCCTTTAATGTTACAGCTTGATAAATTTATGTAAGTGGGGAAGTCATTTATCATTCTATACAACTGATTCTCACTCAAATTTACCCAAGATAAGAAGGTAAGATGGTCCTTGTAGTTTAGCTTGGGTTATCGAATCCACAGAGACCTAAGAAGAAACCTATAGACACGTACATTCTATGGACTGTTTTCGGCTATGAAGTGGCCAACTTGGATTGATTTTGGATGGGTTTTAAAGATATCTAATATATTTATGTGAATTCAATTTAAAATAATGAGTTTATCCTAGGTTATCGCTCGGAGTGGATTGGACGTATTTTCTTTTTAATGATTTCAATTTCTTAAATTTGAGATGGGTTCATTTAAGGAGATAAAACAACATCATCACTTACTGGTTTAATGCCTACACCCTTTAATACTAATCACCTATACACTTGAAGGATAAAAGTTTTGAGCACTTCAAGGTAAAGGTTCGTATTAGTACTTGAAGTGTGTGGCCCTAAATTCAACAAGGACGATGGAGTTTAAAAATCATCAAATAAAAATCTCAATTAAAGAAGTGATTATACATTAATTAGGTGATAAATAACATCCAATCTAGCCCCTTGATACTCCCTTGGATCAAACCATAAGTGGTTTATCCCTCCATTGATCCCATGGTTTCAATGGAAGCGGAAAGTAGACTCATGAGGGAGGAAATGGAGAAGTAAAGAAAACAACAAAAATAAAATGATCACTCCACCGTTGTGTGAATAATTTCACTAGAGTTGGTGTGAATAAATTCACACCTTGATCCAACGGTATCAAATTGATATGAATAACAACATAATAAGAGTATAAGAATAACTTTTATTAAGAAACTAAAGTGAATTGAACAACTTACATGTGAAAGACAAATTTGAGGCAACAAAAATGCAGCATAACATTACAATTGAACAAAGCATCCAAGATTTTAAACTCCTTCACCACCACTGCCTTAAATAAGAATTTTGGGAGCCTTGTGTCGAGCCTCCAACAGTACAAAGAATCTAAATTAATTTTGGTAGGCCATAGGTGGTGGAAAGCTTGTAGAATTTGAACTTTTCCACATTTGACCCGAGGTGGAAGCCAGCTTTCCTTTACCGAACAGACGCGTCTGGAAGACCTTATATACGGCGGAATCAGAGTGGGCCATAGAAGAAGAAAATGGATCTCCGGATGTCTTCTAACCGTCTGTAAAATATGGGACCATTAGAAGTTGTGGATTCCGAGATATAATCAAATTAGTGGGCTGTTTTTCTGGGCCGCAGAATCTGGCCCAGAATTGTATCTCTAACTTGGGCCGCCTCAATGACCACCATAGAGGCCAAATTAGAATTGGATAATGAAGAGGGATTTGTTCCTATACATGTCTTATAGAATCCCACTAAATATGGGATTAATTGGGCCTGTATGTTGGGCCCAAAAGTCTCATCAGTGGGCTGGTGTCCAATCTGCCTTCTCTAGAATTGCTTCCTTTCATTGCCAAATATCTCCATCACCCTCCATGAATTCTCCATTGATCCCTAAATAAAACATGTTCATATTAGAGTGTATATCAATTATCAAATTAAAATATTTATAATCAGATGAATCATTTGGTACTTTAAATGATGTTCAAAAATGTACCACATAATAGTGCATTTTAAGAAGGTATTACAATCATAATGTGAAATGATGTTCAAAGTGTAAAATGAACTAAAATGGTGTTTATGAATAATAAATAACATGAATATTATATATATTACCAATGAATATTAGCCTCATTTAGTGACTAATCACACCCCCAAACTTGAGTTTTGCTAGTCCCGATCAAAATATATCTCAACAAAGTGAAATTCAAATTCCCTTTTCCAAAAACATTTTAATACACAATGATCACCAAAAAAACCTTATACCAAACAATCATGAAACCCATCAAAATATTTTAATACAAGATAGTTTCATAAGAAGATCCCAATCCCAATCCCATTCCTTTGTTCAAATTCATTGCCATATTTCATCCAATATCAATTAAGTATGAGGATGCGTTGTGCATCACAATAGGCATGGGGGTTCATCTTTATTCAAAGGGGAAATTATGGAAGCGATAGGTGGAATCACATTTTAATATTAAGATGAGTATTCATTTTTTTTTTGTATAATTTTTTTGTTTTGTTTTTTTTTGTTTTTTCAATTTTTCCATGGTAATTGAAGTTGCACTCAAAAGAGTCAACCCCTGTAGCGAGACTTTGCCGATGACTCCCAGACTCAAAGACCTTAGGGAACCAAGTGAAGCCCACATAATCGGGCATCATATCAAGTTAACTCAGTCAAAAACAAATTCAAATTACTAAAAATAGAGATAAAATTACTAACTCTGGGCCAGACAACTATGGAGTCACGATCCCCAAGTGTCGAAAGCCACGCATTAGGTCAATTCATTGCTCTATGCGCAAATTTTTTTTTAAAATATTTTTTTGAATACTCATATTAAACTAAAATGATCACCAAACCTATGCTATAAATTTAGGGGACCCCATAAACTCAAACTAATACCCCACTATCCAAGGGACGTGCATTGTGATCTTTTTTTTATTTGGATGAAAATATAAACGATGAAATATCACATTGGACAGCCACAATTTCAAAAATCAATGCTCATGAAATTATACAAGGATTAAAATTAGAATCAGGGTATGCTAAATTATTTGATATTCAGTTTCAAAGTGTGCAATGTGTATTACCATGTTTAAAGTTAAAGGATTTTTTCCTTCCATTTTCACAATTTTTTTTCCAAATAATTTATTATTATTTTTTGTCACAAAAGCATTTTTTATTTTATCTCCCCCCCCAACTTAAAATAACACTGTCCCCAGTGTTTAAAGAAAAGAAAATTTAGAATGGGGTAGAGGTAGAGAATGAAAGTTCAAAAAGGAAATTGAAAATGAGGGTCATGGAATGAAGTCACCTGGTGGTTGAAGTTTGAAGTTCTTGCTGCTCCAATTTAGTCCTTTGATATCCATGTCGCTTGCAAAGTTCCCTAGTGGAAAAAAAAGAAAACAAGCAAACAAAACAAAACAATATATATATATATATAAGTAAAATATAAGTATAGATATAAAAATTATAGAATAAGTAAGCACATTAAGTCGTAGGTTAGTGGTAGGCGTGCGCCCCTGTCTCCCTTCGGTCCCGGGTTCGAGTCCCCGCGGCTTTTCCGGTTGTGATGGGGTTTTCCCCACGGCCTATGGCATGTCCCTTTTTTAATTATTATATTATTATTATTTTTTTATTATTTTTATCTTAAAATGTAAAATAATAAAAATAAACTGATGATACATTGTCTTCTTTTTAAATTTTTGGGTAAGGTATTACTCAAGGATCACACCACGTGACACAGATGAATATGGTGCTCCCCTTTCGTACCCATCCATACTCATAATAGAAGAACAGGTCAAAAGTATTTTTTTTATTTTTAAATATAAAAATGATTAATTAATCTTATTTGAAAAATAAATATGATTCAGAAAGATTAGAAACATAAAAACCACGGGTTTCCTCCCGTGCAACGCTTTGTTTAACGTCGTTAGCCCAACATAGATCCTAAATTTATCAATTTTTTCCTGGTTCATAGATTGGATCAATTAACTCAACATCAATTTATTGTTTATTTAATGATTCAATGAATGTTTTTAACCTTTGACCATTGACCTTGAAAATGTGCCCACTAGTGGGATCTTGAATCTCTACTGCCCCATGGGGGTATACATGATGCACTATGAAAGGACCTGACCATCTAGACCTTAACTTTCCCAGGTGTAAATGAAGTTTTGAACTATACAAGAGTACAAGTTTTCCTGGTTCAAAATGTTTGAACTTGATATTCCTAGATTGGTAGGCTTGAACTCTAGCTTTATTGATCCTTGAATTTTCATAAGCCTCCATCCTTAGTTCCTCCAGTTCATTGAGATCTAATTTCCTTTTTGTTCCGGCCAATGAGAGATCATAATCCATTTTCTTAATTGCCCAAAAGGCCTTATGTTCAATCTCCACTGGAAAATGGCATGCTTTACCATAAACCAACCTATATGGGGACATTCCTAAAATGGTTTTATATGCGATTCTATAGGCCCAAAGTGCATCTAAGAGTTTCTCAGACCAATCTTTCCTAGAGGGGTTGACAGTTTTTTCAAGAATTTGCTTAATATCCCTATTCGCTAACTCAGCTTGACCATTGGTTTGAGGATGGTATGTAGTGGACACTTTATGAGAAATACCATAATTAGACATGAGTGAAGAGAATGGGCGGTTGCAGAAATGGGTTCCTTGATCACTGATTATAGCCCTAGGAATTCCAAATCTTGAAAATATGTTCTCTTTTAGAAATTGAATCACAACTTGATGATAATTGGACTTAGTGGGAATGGCCTCAACCCATTTTGAGACATAATCAACAGCTAAGAGTATGTAGAGGTATCCCCGAGAGTTTGGGAAGGGACCCATGAAGTCAATTCCCCAATAGTCAAATATTTCAACCACTAAGATAAGAGTGAGTGGCATTTGATTCCTTTTTGTGATTGACCCTACTTGTTGACACCTAGGACAACTTTGAAAAAATGTGCAGGAGTCCCTTGAGAGGGTGGGCCAAAAAAGACCACATTGAAGAATCTTAGTAGATGTTTTCTTAGAGGAAAAGTGACCTCCACATGCCTCACTATGACAGAATTTAAGGATGGACTCTTGTTCAGATTCTGGAACACACCTTCTAATGACTTGATCAGGGCAGAACTTATAGAGGTATGGATCATCAAACACATAGTGTCTAACATCATAAAGGAATTTCCTTGGAGCTTGAGTCCCTAAGAATTTTGGAATGACTCCTGTCACTAAGAAATTTGCTATGTCATCATACCAAGGGCAGTCACTCACAGAGTATAGGTGTTCATCAAGAAATGAATCAGACACAGAAAGGTGATTTGAGTTGTCTTTGAATTCCATCCTAGAGAGGTGATCAGCTACAACATTTTCAACACCCTTTTTATCCTTGATTGTGAGGTCAAATTATTGTAATAGAAGGACCCACCTAATCAGTCTAGCCTTAGCATCTTGTTTTTGGAAGAGGTATTTTAGTGCAGAATGGTCAGTGAACACAGTGATTGGGGATCCTAAGAGGTAGGACCTAAACTTCTCTAAGGTAAACACAATAGAAAGTAACTCCTTTTCAGTAGTGGTGTAGTTTATTGGGGCATCATTTAAGGATTTGCTTGCATAAGCAATGACATAAGGTGTTTTATCACAGCATTGTCCTAACACAGCTCCAACATCAAAGTCACTGGCATCACACATAAGTTCTAAAGGAAGGTTCCAATTTGGAGATTTCATAATGGGAGGAGAGGTGAGAGAGGATTTGAGGGTTGAGAATGAACCCTCACAACTTTCGGTCCAAACAAATGGAGCATCTTTTACTAGCAGAGCACAAAGGGGACAGGAGATTGCACTAAAGTCCTTGATGAATCTTCTATAGAAACCAGCATGTCCTAAGAAAGACCTCACTTCCTTGACAGTTTTGGGTGATGGAAGGTGACGAATGATGTCAACCTTGGCTTTATCAACTTCAATCCCTCTACCTGAGACCAGATGGCCTAAAACTAGTCCCTCTTTAACCATGAAATGGAATTTTTCCCAATTTAGGACTATATTCTTTTCTTCACATCTTGACAAGACTCTCTCTACATTCCTCAGACATCCCTCAAAAGCATCCACAAACATAGAGAAGTCATCCATGAAGACCTCTAGAAAATCCCCTACCATGTCTGAGAAGATTCCCATCATGCATCACTGGAAGGTTCCAGGAGCATTTCATAAACCAAAGGGCATGCGTTTGAAGGAAAAGGTACCGAAAGGACATGTGAATGTAGTCTTCCCTTGATCCTCTAGGGAGACCTCAATTTGATTGTACCCAGAGTACCCATATAAGAAACAGTAGAAGGAATGACCTTCCACTCTCTCAAGGACTTGGTCAATGAATGGTAAGGGGAAATGATCCTTCTTGGTGAATGAGTTTAGCTTCCTATTGTCAATGCAGACCCTCCATCCACTACTCACCCTTGTTGGAAGAATCTCTCCATCCTCATTTGTTATCACTGTGATTCCAGCCTTTTTTGGAACCACTTGAATTGGGCTCACCCACTCACTCTCAGCTATGGGATATATTGTTGGGCGGAGAAAAAGGGAGTGATGGCAAGAGGGGGGGTGAATTTCCTTTTAAAAAATGATTAACAAATTAAAATCAAAGTTAAAAATGCAGCGGAAAGTAAAGAGGCAAGACACAAGAAATTGATAACGGAGTTCGGCCTAAAACCCGGCCTACGTCTCCGCTCCCAACTCAACCGTTGAGAGATTCCTACCGCTTGCTTTTCAATGGTTTTAGCAAGAAACCCACTAGGCTTTGAGGTAGCACTAGGACCTATTACAGCTTGCTTTTATTGGTTGAGCAAGAACCCACTTACTTTTAATGGTTGAGCAAGAACCCACTAGCCTTTTTAACGGGTGAAGGCTAGCTCACCGAAACACAAGCCTTTTAAAAGGAAAGGCTTGAAGAAACCTCTTCACACCTTAATGGTGGTGTGAAACCCAAAAGAAAGGGGGATGAGAAAAGGGTTTGGGGTTTGTAGGCACAAACCCAATTTTAAAGCTCAATAAAAAGTAAAACAATAAAACCCGTATTGTTGAGAAGCCTTGGGCGCCAAAGGTTGAATGGAGTTGAAGACGTGCACTCCCAAGCTTCTATGGTGGTGCTCCTTGGATGTGGAATTGGATTAGAGCAGTTGTGGTTCCCTTGGAGCAATCTGCCGGAGGTTTGCCAAATGAGGAGAATTGAGTTCGTTGGCTTCACAATGCTTAATTATGGTCCGGCCTTTGTTCCAGGGCTTCAAGGTCCTTTATTTATAGAGGGGGAACCCTCATATGGCCGTTGGAGGTCTTTGGAGCCGTTGTAAAGGCTTTCGGAGCCGTTGGGAGGCAAGTGGAGCAGCCTGGTCAAAGCCCCAACGGCTAGTTTGACTGGCTCCACCGGCTGGCCGGTACAGGGCCACCGGCTGGCCAGTGTTTGCAAAAAGGCATAGGATTCCTGTCCAGGGGCCACCGGCTGACCGGTGCCAGAGCCACCGGCTGGCCGGTGCTTGGCCACCGGTTGGCCGGTGGTGAGGCAGTGGCTCAGCCCTCTGTTCTGGGTGCCACCGGCTGGCCGCTGGTATGACACCGGTTGGCCGGTGGTCTGAACAGAGGAATCCCTCTTGTCCAGTCCTCCATTGGCTGGCCGGTGGTCTTCCATCGGTTGGCCGGTGGTCTGGATTTCAGTCCACTTTCCCTTCTTTCTTTGCCTAAGTTCTTGACAACCTTTTGCCTATCAACACAAACACTTAAAACAAGATTAGTAAAATAATAAGGTGATTGTGATCATGAAAATCAAACAACGAGGGGAATGAGAGGTAAAACAATCTCCCCCTATTTTGATGATCACAATCACCGAAACAATCAAAGTAAAAAACTGAAATTGAAAGGAAATGCTAAACAAGATGAAAAGGATTCTCCCCCAATCAATCAAGAAATTTCTCCCCCTTTGTGATTATCAAAATAGCACGGGGCATAAAACTTGATTGAGGGAAAAAATTGAAAATCAAGATTTTGAGAATTGAAAAATCAAGATTTTAAACCAATTGAAAATAATACCAATTGTTGAAAATTTTGAAATGAAAATTGAAATGAAAATTTGAATAACAGTTTGAATTGAAAGTTTTGAATCAAAAAATGAATAGAAAATTTTGAATTGAAAATTTTGAAACCAAGAGTTGAAATTGAAAGTTGGAATCGAAAAATTTGAATTTGAAAAAAAACTTAAAAGATCCTAACTCCCCCTAAATAAAAACAAAAAGTCACCGGGGAGAGGGATTTTAAAAAGAGACAATTTTAGGCCCGGAGAGACTCGCAAGAAGGGATTTTTCAATCCATACTTGTCTCATGGCGGGTCTTCTCCTATAAAATTCGTCCGAATAAAAAATCGATTTGGGTTGACCATACCGGGAGTTGAAGACGTGCACTCCCAAGCTTCTATGGTGGTGCTCCTTGGATGTGGAATTGGATTGGAGCAGTTGTGGTTCCCTTGGAGCAATCTGCCGGAGGTTTGCCAAATGAGGAGAATTGAGTTTGTTGGCTTCACAATGCTTAATTATGGTCCGGCCTTTGTTCCGGGGCTTCAAGGTCCTTTATTTATAGAGGGGGAACCCTCATATGGCCGTTGGAGGTCTTTGGAGCCGTTGTAAAGGCTTTCGGAGCCGTTGGGAGGCAAGTGGAGCAGCCTGGTCAAAGCCCCAACGGCTAGTTTGACTGGCTCCACCGGCTGGCCGGTACAGGGCCACCGGCTGGCCGGTGTTTGCAAAAAGGCATAGGATTCCTGTCCAGGGGCCACCGGCTGACCGGTGCCAGAGCCACCGGCTGGCCGGTGGCAAGACAGTAGGTCTCACTGTTGAGAGAGGGTTCCACCGGCTGGCCGGTGCTTGGCCACCGGTTGGCCGGTGGTGAGGCAGTGGCTCAGCCCTCTGTTCTGGGTGCCACCGGCTGGCCGCTGGTATGACACCGGTTGGCCGGTGGTCTGAACAGAGGAATCCCTCTTGTCCAGTCCTCCATTGGCTGGCCGGTGGTCTTCCATCGGTTGGCCGGTGGTCTGGATTTCAGTCCACTTTCCCTTCTTTCTTTGCCTAAGTTCTTGACAACCTTTTTCCTATCAACACAAACACTTAAAACAAGATTAGTAAAATAATAAGGTGATTGTGATCATGAAAATCAAACAACGAGGGGAACGAGAGGTACAACATATATGATACTAGCTTTTAACAATTTTAGAAGTTCCTTCCTTACTACCTCCATGAGATTAGGATTGAGTCGCCGTTGAGGTTGACGACATGGATTTGAATCAGATTCCAGAACAATCCTATGAGTCCTGATAAGTGGGCTAATCCCAGGAATATCAGAAAGGGTCCAACCAATGGATTTCTTATGCTTCCTAAGGACATCTAGAAGCATCCTCTCATGATTGGCTTCAAGAATAGAAGAAATGACAATAGGATGTGTTTGATTTTCCCCGAGGAAGGCATACTTTAGTGCAGCAGGAAGTTCCTTCAATTCAAGATCAGGTTGGTTCAGAATTTCAGCAGAAGATTGGGACATTGGATCAAGATCAATTTATTTTTTTAGAGTTTCAGATAGGATTGATTCCCCACATGTAGAAGTTTTAGCTACTTGATTGGTTTGATCAGATTTAGGGAAGGAAATTGGAGTGGTCTCCATGAAAGTGGTTTCTTGAAAGGTTTCACTGATTGTTGGACCTAAGACTTCATCATAAGAGAAATTTGAAAATGATTCAATCCAAGGAGATAAACTTCCTTAATATGAACAAAGGAAATCAATCTCATTCTGACTTAAACATTCATCAAATATTCCTTGATGTTCCATGGATTCATTATCAATGCTTCCTATCATGTTTACTTCATGAATGTCCTCGTCATCCCCTATTTGTGAGCTTGCATTATAGATGTTCAAGTCTAGACTCATATTCCCAAAGGTGATGGTCATGTTCCCATTTCGGACTCGGATAATAGAGTTGATTGTTGCAAGGAAAGGACAACCAAGGATGATTGGGGTTTGTTCCTTATTTCCTAAGTTTGGATGGTTGTCAAGGACAATGAAATCAGCAGGGTAGATGAAGTTTTCAACCTTTACCAGAACGTCCTTTAAAATCCCCTTTGGAACCCTAATGCTACGATCAGCAAGTTGAAGTGTGAAAGATGTGGGTTGGAGTTATTCTAGGCCTAACTGGTAGTACACATCATATGGGATGAGATTGACACTAGCACCTAGGTCACACAAGGCCTTGACAACTTTGCTTTCTCCTAGCTCAACGTTGATGTAAGGGCAACCCAGGTCTTTCAACTTAGGAGGAATGGTCCCTTGAATGGTGGTACTCACATTAGCAGCCAAAAGGACTTGGTTTTTATGTGAAAATTTTCTTTTAAAAGTACACAAGTCCTTAAGGTACTTTGAGTAGGAAGGTATGGTTTGGATTTCATCGAGAAGGGGTATGTTCAACTTGACTTGTGAAAAGATTTCCCTCAATGTTTCACTCATTTCAGGCTTGGTTTTCCCCCTCATGCGTTGAGGAAATGGTGCAGGTTGTGGGGTTGTTTGTTGAAGAGTTGTTTCCTTGACAATGTTATCAGTTTCCTCAGTTTGATCTTGTGGTTCATTTGAATTTTCATCCAAGTTTGAATCTTCAAGTGGGTTCTGAATTAGTTGTTCAGGTTTCTCAATTGATTTCCCACTCACTACTGGAAAAACAGCCTATACCCACAGTTCAAAACCGTGGGTATAGCCCCCAAAACCGTGGGTATAGCCTATACCCACGGTTTTGGGAACCGTGGGCTAGAACGGCGTCGGGATAGGTCCCCAGCCTATACCCACGGTTTTCCAAAACCGTGGGTATAGGTGTCCTTCCACCATGTCACTGAAACATATCACATTTTCATGGTGTCAACGACTTTTACCCACGGTTTCAAAACCGTGGGTATAGGTCCTAAAATAATGCAGGCGCCGAGTTTCGATCTTGCGACCTCTCCACTGAAAACACCGCGTCTAACCACTACCCTAACATCACCTATATGTATATATATATATATATATATATATATTTAGTTAAATATATTTATAAAAACCGTGGGTATAGAGGGAAGAACTGTGGGTATAGGGTTCCCACCAAAAAAAATTTCTTTCCCGCGGGAAAAAAAATTTCTCGCGCACACAAAAGTCACCTATACCCACAGTTTTTAATAACCGTGGGTATATGAATTTTACCCAGACCTATCCCCACAGTTTTCCCCAAAACCATGGGGATAGGTACCCCTATACCCACGGTTTTGGGAAACCATGGGTATATGTCACTTTTCAGGACCTATCCCCACGGTTTTGGAAAACCGTGGGGATGGACCCCCTATACCCACGATTTTGGAAAACCGTGGGTATAGGTCTTCAATAGACACCTATACCCACGGTTTTCCAAAACCGTGGGTATAGGGGGGGTCTATCCCCACAGTTTTGGAGAAAACCGTGGGGATAGGTCCATTTTCCAGTAGTGACTTCTTAAAACAATCACAGCCTTTAGTTGTTCATGAGTTGTTTGAGCACAACTTGAATCTCCCCTTGAAGTTGAGGATGGAACCACATGATTAGGCATGGGTGCCTTTCCGGTTTTGATGGTTTGAAGTTCTTGTTTTAGGGAAGATACCTCCAAGTTCATCCTCTCCATTTGTTTGTATAATTGTTCTAATAGGCTTTGTGGAATAGTTTGGGTTGGTACTTGAGAAGATTGGTTTATCCTAGGGGGATATTTTGGAAGTGGGATGGTTTGTTGAAAATGGACTGGTGGCTATTGGTAATGGATAGGTTGGGTTTAGAACTGGTTATGGGTTTGGTAGTTCTGATGGGGGTAAGGATTTTGTCCCTGTGGTTGGCTAGGTTGTTGGTTATCTTTCCAGCGGAAGCCTGGGTGGTCGTTATACCTTGGGTTGAAGGTGTTTTGGTATTGAGGCTTTTGAAAGTTCAAAGAATTTACTTCCGCTGGGGGTCCTCCTAAGAGAACATCCTTGATGGATGGAATGGTTGGGCAGTTTTCTGTCTTATGGTCATGTTTGTCACAAATTGTGCAAACAGGGTCAACAGTTTGGATTTCATGGACTTTCTTAAGGTCTATCTCTTCAACCTTCCTAGAGAGTGCTGCGAGTTTAGCCCTAAGGCTTTCCTCTTCTCTAAGTGTATGAATTCCAGTAGTTCTTTGTGGATTTTCAGAACAAGGTGAAGTTCCCCATGTTTGGTTTTGTTCAGAAAGGCTTTCTAGATACTCGTAAGCATCATTTGGGGATTTGTTTTTAAAGGTTCCATTACACATCATGTCAATGAATTGTTTGTTCCCCAGACCCAACCCTTCATAGAAAATTCTCACTTGTTCAGGAATAGAAAAACCATGGTGTGGAACTATGTTTAGAGTATCTTTGAACCTCTCCCATGTTTCATAGAATGACTCCCCCTCTTTTTCAAAAAAGTTTAGGATACTCTTTTTAAGTGAAATTGTTTTATGGTGGGGAAAGTATTTTTTGTAGAATTCTCTTTGTAGTTGGTCCCAAGAGTTGATGGATGATGGTATCAAATTTTTTAGCCAATTTTTAGCTCGATCCTTTAAAGAAAAAGTAAATAGCCTCATCTTAGCTGATTCTAGTTGATGTGGGGGACACATGGTTTCTACAATATCATTGAACTCCTTAATGTGCAGGTAGGGCATCTCGGACTCCATTCCATGGAATGTGGGAAGGTGGTTTAGGACATGGGGTTTAAATATGTAATTGGAATATCCTAGGGAATTGTGTCTAATGCATGAGGGGGCATTGGTCCAAGAAGGTGTGAGGTAGTCATTCATGGTTTGATCAATTTCATTCCCCAAGTTTGGGGCTGCCTCATTTGGGCTTCCATTTTGGTTCCCACCCGGGTTTATGAGTTGGTTTCTTTGAAGACCTTACATTGAAATTGGCTCAATTTTGGACTCTAGAGTATTAGGAAGATTAGGATCTAATGGAATGAGTTCTCTTAGTGTACTTGACTCCCCAACCCTAGGACTATCCACCCTAACTAGACGGTTTGATTAATCACAGGTGTAGGCGGACATGCGCCAAAAGAAAAAAAAATGAGAAAGGGACGAGATAAGAGAATTTGGATGAGAAAAGAAGAAATGGGGGAGAATAGAATGGGTTTTTATATGACTTACTTGGGTCCCTCGCAATGACGCCAAAATTTGATTCTCGCTCAAATTTACCCAAGAGAAGAAGGTAAGATGGTCCTTGTAGTTTAGCTTGGGTTATCAAATCCACAGAGACCTAAGAAGAAACCTATAGACACGTAAATTCTATGGACTTTTTTCAGCTATGAAGTGGACAACATGGATTGATTTTGGATGGGTTTTAAAGATATCTAGTAGATTTAAGTGAATTCAATTTAAAATAATGAGTTGATCCTAGGTTATCGCTCAGAGTGGATTGGACGTATTTTCTTTTTAATGATTTCAATTTCTTAAATTTGAGATGGGTTCATTTAAGGAGATAAAACAACATCATCACTTACTGTTTTAATGCCTAAACCCTTTAATACTAATCACCTATACACTTGAAGGATAAAAGTTTTGAGCACTTCAAGGTAAAGGTTCGTATTAGTACTTGAAGTGTGTGGCCTTAAATTCAACAAGGACGATGGAGTTTAAAAATCATCAAATAAAAATCCCAATTAAAGAATTGATTATACATTAATTAGGTGATAAATAACATCCAATCCAGCCCCTTGATACTCCCTTGGATCAACCCATAAGTGGGTTAGCCCTCCATTGATCCCATGGTTTCAATGGAAGCAGAAAGTAGACTCGTGAGGGAGGAAATGGAGAAGTAAAGAAAATAACTAAAATAAAATGATCACTCCACCATTGTGTGAATAATTTCACAAGAGTTGGTGTGAATAAATTCACATATTGATCCAACAGTATAAAATTGATATGAAGAACAACAGAATAAGAGTATAAGAATAACTTTTATTAAGAAACTAAAGTGAATTTAACAACTTACATGTGAAAGACAAATTTGAGGCAACAAAAATGCAGCATAACATTACAATTGAACAAAGCATCCAAGATTTTAAACTCCTTCACCACCACTGCCTTAAATAGGAATTTTGGGATCCTTAGGTCTAGCCTCCAATAGTACAAAGCATCTCAATTAATTTTGGTAGTCCATAGGTGGTGGAAAGCTTGTGGAATTTGAACTTTTCCACATTTGACCCGAGGTGGCAGCCGGCTTTCCATCACCGAACAGACGTGTCTGGAAGACCTTCTCGACGGCCGAATCAGAGTGAGCCATAGAATAAGAAAATGGATCTCCGGATGTCTTCTAACAGCCTGTAAAATGTGGGCCCATTTGGGGTAATAAATTCCGAGATATGATCAAATTAGTGGGCTATTTTTCTGGGCCGCAGAATCTGGCCCAGAATTGTATCTCTAACTTGGGCCGCCTCAATGACCACCATAGAGGCCGAATTAGCATTGGATAATGAATAGTGATTTGTTCCTATACATGTCTTCTAGCATCCCACGAAAGTTGGGATTAATTGGGGATGTATGTTGGGCCCAACAGTCTCATCAGTGGGATGGTGTCCAATCTGCCTTCTCTAGAATTGCTTCCTTTCATTGCCAAATATCTCCATCACCCTCCATGAATTCTCCATTGATCCCTGAATGAAACATGTTCGTATTGGATTATAGATAAATTATCAAATTAAAATATGTATAATCAGATGAATCATTTGGTACTTTAAATGATGTTCAAAAATGTACCACATAATAGTGCATTTTAAGAAGGTATTACAATCATAATGTGAAATGATGTTCAAAGTGTAAAATGAAATAAAATGGTGTTTATGAATAATAAAGAACATGAATATTATATATATTACCAATGAATATTAGCCTCATTTAGTGGCTAATCAACAACATGTCCCTCAATGTGAATTCTTCACTTATATGAGCATCATAAATTGTAACACATGTATCCCACATCAATTTTCGAACTTCGATCAATGGATCCAAATATACATCAATATCATTACTGGGTTACTTTGGTCTAGATATAATTATAGACAAAATAATTTATTTGTGCTTCATGCATAAGCATAGTGGAAATATTTAATTTACCAACATGACAAGACATGTACTGTGAGTACTGATCTGTGCACTAAAATGATTTATTTCATCTGTAGATAATGCATGATGCAAGTTTCTCAGCTCATTTCCAAATTCAGGAAACTCGTAACCAATTTTCTTCCACTACGGAGAATATAACAACCCTGCTTTTATTACAAACTTAAAAATGATTTATTACATAAAACTTCACTTGATACAACAAAGAAGATCGATAGGTTTAGTGTCTTTGGGGATTAGGATCATTACATAAAAACTTGAAACATGAAATACAACATCTTTATTGAAAACTTCCTTTACATGACCACTACATTCCCTCGTACTTAGCATTGCATGGGATAACCTGAGGACAAGCATAAGAAAAGGGTGAGCTATAAAGCCCAGTAAGGGAATAGACATGGAATAACATGAGGAGTACAATACATGTTAGAAATTAGGAATATCAATATATAACAAGAGAAACATGAACATAAAGGCATGATAAAGCATGATAATCATAACATGGAAATGTGGCAACAACACTTAACATGGAATTAGCATGAGCCAAGGCCCATTGCATATGGAGCATGAGTAAATCCTCATTGCACATGAAGAACGAGTAAACCCTCGTTTCACTTGAATTAGCATGAGTCAACACTCATTGCACATTACGTATCATGATACTATACTTTACCCAGTGCATTGGAGATTTATAAGGGCGCACCCTTCTTAACCATTTCATTTCATGCATAAGTGTGCCACATGGATCATAAAACATGGATTCATAAAACATAATAATTTATTCCACGATAAAGGAATGTGAAATTCATACATGAAAATTTATAATAAATAAGTAAATGTGCATAAAGGTGCATACCCTTGATGGAGAAATGGGCACGGTATTCACTACACAATGACATTGGCTTAGAAAATCGGTGCGATTTCGGCAGCGAAACAGCGTGACATAAGAATTCATAAAAATGGTTTATGAGAGATAAAGGGGTTCCTAATCATATTTACATGTAATGGATAGTAAAGAGTTCATATAGATACATTTCCCAACAATTTTAATGGAATTTAGATTCATGATACAAATGTATTGCTTGAATATAAAAGAGGAGAGGGAAGTTCCTTTCGGAATTTCGACATAGTAACAGGTGTACATGGGAGGCATTTAATGAGAGAGAAAGGGTATAACATCATTAAAACATAAAGAGGGTAGTATGTGGGAGGTTTGAAACCATACCCCAACATTCATAATTGAAAATAAAAGGGAAAAACAACTTAAAGAAAATTGGACAAAAATGAGAAAGGAAGAAAAACCCTTACTTGGAAGTGTGCTTCCAAAGTCTAGAGAGAGGCTTGTGAGAGGCTTCTTGGGAGCTTGGGGAACCTTGGGATGATTCTAGAGAGAGTAGGGAATAGTTTGGACGAACTAAAAAGGATTTGAGTGAGGAGGAAGTGGGAACTTGGGTGGGTTTATATAGGAAAGGTGAGAGAATTCTTTATTATTTAGGTTTGGGTCCCCTTACATTAAATTAATCCAAACCAAAAACCATCCCATGGTTTTTTCCCATGGTTTTTAGAAAAGGGAAGAGTAAAAAAATATTTTATAAGGCAAAATTCATAACTTCTTAAAATAATAGGGTTGGTTATGTGGAGGTGAGTCATACTCCCAAGGAAATTAATTTAAAAAGACAAGGTGTTTAATAAGTCTTGAGGGGTCCATTAATGCTTTGAAAAGTAATCCAAACAAACCCAAAATCACATTATTTTAATGGTAAAACATATATTGGCCGAAAATAAAGATTATAGTATTTTATTACATCACTATTGGGTCATTATGATGTCATAAAACACATTATATATTTAAACGGTATTTAATTTTTACTCAAAAATTTGACTGTCTCAGAAAATTATGAAAAATTTACCGTTGGATAATTTTAACATCCTGACTCCAAAAATTAAATTTATTTTATCTAAATAATTTTCTAAATGTGTTAATTTTCACTTTTAAAATAAAGACCGACATTTATCGAAAATTCACGGGTTTTGACAAAAATGGCTTTCAAACCTTAATAAAAATTATAATTGAATTAATACAATTATATGATAATTTATATTTAATAAAATTAATCTAATAATAATAATAATAATATTTTACTAAAATATTATTTAATTCAAAAATACCTTAATTTAATAAAATAGATTTCTTAATTAAATAATAACTAAAAACACCATTTGTACTTTAAAAACTATTTACAATGTATCAATAATGACAAGAAATTATATTCATTATTATATACAAAAAAAATAATGTACATGAACATAGTACTATCGATTAGTTACATAACCCCTTAAAATAGCCTCATAAGACCTAAGGGTAAGGTGTGCGATGGTGACAGACTCTTGGGGTGGCTCGGATAACATCGCTCGAGTGGTAATTTCTATCAACTTCCACTTTTCCCATAGATGGTCCCGTTCGAGCTTGACATGATGAAGCTCATCTTGGGCTTGGTCAAGAGCAAAGCCCAAGGACACCACCTCTTTTCCGAGCTCCGACAAATGGGCTTCGTATGGAGCAATTCTACTGGATGAGACCATCACTTCTTTTTTCTGAGTAAATTTGGATTTGTTAAGGCCCTATATTTATACTAATCATGTGATCACTGTTCAATGACTATATTAGGAACAGTCAAAATTCTTAACATAAGACCAAATAAGTTGACATTTTATATAAACATACAGATACATTTAATTAGATCAAGAGAGATTTCCATTAATGAAACTTTGGGTCGTTACAATATTACCCCCTTAAGAAATTTCTCCCTTGAAATTTTCCTTTTCCCACACTAAAATAGATGTGGGTAACTCAGCTTCACCATTTCCTCTGATTCCCAAGTCGCTTGTTCAAACTTGTGATTTCTCCACAACACCTTGACGAGGGGAATTGCCTTATTTCATAGAACTTTTTCTCTACGATCTAAGATCTTCACTGGTTTCTCATCATAAGAAAGATCATCTTCCAATTGTACCACCTTAGAAGAGAGTAAATATGAAGGGTCCAATATGTTCTTCCTTAAAAGGGATACATGAAAGACAACATGTACTTTGGCCATAGTAGGTGGAAGTTCTAGTCGATAGGCCACAGACCTGACACGATCAAGAAACTCGAAGGGGCCGATGTACCTTGGAAATAACTTCCATTTCTTTCCAAACCTCATGACCTTCTTCCATAGAGATATGCGTAGCAAAACCATGTCTCCAACTTTAAACTCAAGTTCTCATCGACAATTATCTACATAACTCTTCTGTCGACTCTAGGATGCCTTGATATGATGCTGAATGGTTTTCACCTTCTCCACCATTTCCTCAACCATTTCTGGTCCAAGCAGCTTACGTTCACTGACCTCATCCCAACATGCCGGTGTTCTGCACCTTTTCCCATACAGGGCTTCATATGGTGCCATTTGGATACTCGAGTGGAAACTGTTATTATAAGAGAACTCAACCAGAGGAAGATGTTGATCCCATCCTCCTTTAAAGTCCATTGAGCATGCTCTAAACATATCCTCAAGTTTTTGGATAGTCCGCTTGGATTCGTCATCAGTTTAAGGATGATAGGCCGTACTGAACTTCAGTTCAGTATTCAGAGCATGTTGAAGACTCTTCCAAAACTTAGAGGTGAATCTTGGATCTTGGTCAGACATAATAGATAGTGGTACTCCATGCAACCTTACCACTTCCCTGATATATATCTGTGCCAGTTGATCCAATGAGAAATCCTCCCGAATAGAAATGAAGTGTGCAGTCTTTGTAAGATGATCCACAACAACCCAGATTGCATTGTTGCCTTTGGATGTCCTCTAAAGTCCGGTGATGAAGTCCATGGTGATGTTCTCCCATTTCCATTCTGGTATGGGCAATGGTTGCATCATCCCCTTAGACTTCTACCTCTCTGCCTTCACTTTCTGGCACACCGGGCACTTTGATGTATATTCAGTGATATCCTTTTTCATATTATCCCACCAAAAGGTTTCTCGGAGATCTCGATACATCTTTGTGATCCCTGGGTGAATAGAGAAATTTGAACTATGTGCATCATCCAAAAGTTCCTTCTTCAGCTCCGAACTTGATGGAACACATAGTCTTTTCTCAAACCGCACAATTCCTTCTTCATTAACATTAAACTTCGAGGATTTCCATTTTTCAATAGCTTTTAATTTTTATTGAATTCCCACATCATCCTTTTGAGCATCCTTTAACCTTTCCAAAAGAGACGTTTGAGAAATCATTTGTGAAAGGATTGATGATGTTCCCTTCTCTATGATTCCCATGTCCATATTCATCAAGTATAAGAAGATTGGATCCTTCTCAATTCTCATCATTGTTAGAATCGATGGATCCTTTCTACTTAGGGCATCTGCCTCCTTTTCAACTCCTTGAATATTTCTTAACATTCATCACTCAAAGAAAACTTTACTCCTTTTTGAGTTATCTTTGTAAGAGGGTTGGACAATCGTGATAAATTTCTCACAAATCATCAATAATATCCAGCTAACCCCAAGAAGCTACGGATATCTGTTACCGATGTTGGCCTCGAACATCCCTCAATTGCATATGTTTTGGAGGGATCCATAGATATCCCATTTCTTGTGATGATATGGCCCAATAATGAGACTTCCTTCAACCAAAACTCACACTTTCTATACTTTTCATAGAGCTTCTCCTTGCGCAAAGTCTCCAGTACAGTTCTTAAATGCTCCTCATGATCCTCCTTAGTTTTGGAGTATATTAGAATATCATCTATAAATACTACAAAAAATTTGTCTAGGTAATCTCTAAAGACTCTATTCATTAAGTACATGAAGATTTATGGAGCATTAGTGAGTATGAAAGGCATTACTATGAATTCATAGTGCCCGTATCTTTTGCAAAAAGCAGTCTAGGGGATATCTTCCTTCTTCATCCTTACTTGATAATATCCCGACCGCAAGTCCACCTTAGAGAATTATTGTGCTCCACACAGCTGATCGAACAAGTCATCAATTCTTGGGAGAGGATATTTTTTCTTTATCGTGATTTTGTTAAGTTCACGATAATTGATGCAAAGATGCATTGACCCATCCTTCTTCTTGATGAAGAGGACTGGTGCACCCCATGGTGAAGCACTTGGGTGTATAAACCCTTTATCCAGATTCTCTTGTAGTTGTTTCTTCAGCTCTTCGTGCTCTACAATATCCATTCTATATGGAGTCTATGATATTGGTTAAGCCCTGGGTATAAGTTCAATTGAGAATTCAACATCTCTTCTAGGAGGAAGACTAGGAAGTTCCTCTGGAAACACTTCAGCGAATTCCCTCACAATAGACATTTCTTAAAGGATGGTTTCTTCCTTGGACTCAATCATCTGAGCCAGATACGCATGCTCATAAGGCAGTAATATCCATGCTTGAGATGATGGAGCTAAAGGAGATTCATCTTCCTCCTTACACTTATAAATAATCGGGGGTCGATTCTCCATATGGAGTGTGATTTCCCTCTCCCGAAAATTTATTTTGGCTCTATATAAGGAAAGCCAATCCATGCCAAGAATTGCATCAAATTCCACCAGATGGAGTATGACGAGGTTCGCTGGGAAATTCAATCCACAGATTATAACAGGGGAGGACTTATATTCATGGGATGCAATGATTGCCCCATTTTCCGTACTCACCGATATCTTCACTTCCATGATTTGTGGTGGTGCTGTGATTGTTTTACTAAACTTTCGAGATATAAAAGAATGCATAGAACCTGAATCAAAAAGTACGTTCTCTATTCATGAATGAATAACTAGTGTACCTATCACCACTTCGTTGTCGGGGTTCACTTCGGCAGAAGTGATGGAAAAAATCTCTTCCTTGCTGCCTTGGAGGTTGTTGGTTGCCTCCAAAAACCCTTGGATTAGGGAATTGATTTTTAAAATGACCCGGTTCTCTGCATTTGTAGCATTGAACAATGCGTTGAGGTTCGAACGGATCGTTCCTCTCCTCTGTTGCAGCCGCAGGTATTTCTTGCTGACAGTTAACATCTAGGTGACCTTCTCTTCCACACCTGAAGCATTTCCTCATCCCCTTAAGGCAATTTCCAGGGTGCTTCTTTCTGCACTTTTGGAAAGTGGGGTGCTGGATCTTCTTAGTACCGTTGGATTTATCCATCGGACCACCAGCATTGAAGTCTACTTTACGCCTCTTATCCCCATGATACCCCTGTGATTCTTCGATCTCCATTTCGATCTTGAGGGCACATCGGAAAATTTACTCATAGCCGTCGAAGTCACAGATTGCTAATGCTTTTTGTAGGCTAGGATTCAACCCACCAAAGAAGCGGTCAACTTTGCATTTTGGGGTAACGACAAATCTGGAAGCGTATCGTGCAAGCCTTGTGAATTTTTCCTCGTATTCTCCAATATATTCTTCGTCTTTTTTCTTGAGGGAAAGGAAGTCCCTTTCCATCTGAAGCCGGAGGGTGCGCGGAAAATATTTATCGAAAAACATCTTCCAGAAATCCTTCCATTCCAACGCCTTGATCTCCTCCTCAGGCTTTGTATTTTTGATCAACATCCACCATTGATCAGCTTCACACTCCATATGATAAGCCACCAGGAGAACCTTCTCTTGTTCAGAACATTGAAGGATGGAGAAGATCTTTTCAATGGAGTCAATCCATTGTTCAGCGATCGTGGGATCGGATGATCCACTAAAAGTAGGAGGCCTTTGTCTTATGAAGCTCTCGATAGCGACTTGTTCTTTCTTAGGGGGGGGGGGGTTGAACATTCCTATTGACTCATGTTTCTATTCAAAACTTGAGTTATCTGAGAGATAAGCGTGACAAAGTTCACGATTACCGCTCCCATTGGATTGGGCATCTCATTAGTACAGTCATCACACTGATCTTCACAACAGTTGTTATCCCAAGTCCTCCTATTACTGGCCATTGGCTGGAATAAAAGGAAAGTTAGGTGTAACACATAAAGGGTAATCCAAATACAAAAGTTGATGACTTATAAATAAACTTTTATTTCCTTAACTCATATAGGCTTCAATCTAGACTTTTCATGATCTACTTTCTAACATATATTCTAAGGGGCATTTTTTTTAATTTCCTTAATAAGGGTTCATAGTAAGATTGTGAATTTATAAAAAAATATCCCTCGGGAGTTTTGTAACCAAGAGTGCAGAAAGGCCCGTTGCCGTGCACCAGTTCCCGTTCGAGTATAGCTCAAAGCGGTGTTTTTGGGTTTTACCCCTAGGATACATCTGTTCCAGAGCTGCCTCTACCTGATCGTATCCAGACAAGGATGTATTTGTTTGATAAAAAACTGACTCAATACTTACCAAAACTTAAGGATGTTTTTATTATACTTTGTCTTGTCTCTAAGGCTTTACTAGGGTTTTCTAATACTAATCCCAAAAATAACTAAACCTATCCTCTGATACCAACTATGACAACCCTGCTTTTATTACAAACTTAAACATGATTTATTACATAAAATTTCACTTGATACAATAAAGAATATTGAGAGGTTTAGTGTCTTTGAGGATTAGTATCATTACATAAAAACATGAAACATGAAATACAACATCTTTATTGAAAACTTCCTTTACATGACCACTACATTCCCTCGTACTTAGAATTGCATGGGATAAATTGAGGACATGCATAAGAAAAGGGTGAGCTATACAGCCCAGTAAGAGAATACACATGGAATAACATGAGGATTAAAATATATGTTAGACATTAGGCATATCAATATAGAACAAGAGAAACATGAATATAAAGGCATGATAAAGCATGATAATCATAACATGGAAATGTGGCAACAACACTTAACATGGAATTAACATGATCCAAGGCCCATTGCACATGGAGAATGAGTAAATCCTCATTGCACATGAAGAAAGAGTAAACCCTCATTGCACTTGAATTATCATGAGTCAACAATCATTGCACATGACATATCATGATACTATACTTTACCCAATTCATTGGAGCGCTATAAGGGCGCACCCTTCTTAAACATTTCATTTCATGCATAAGTGTGCCACATGGATCATAAAACATGGATTCATAAAGCATAATAATTTATTCCATGATAAAGGAATGTGAAATTAATACATGAAACATTATAATCAATAAGTAAATGTGCATAAAGGTGAATTCCCTTGATGGAGAAATGGGCATGGTATTCACTACACAATGACATTGGCTTAGAAAATCGGTGCGATTTCGGCAGCGTAACAGCGTGACATAAGAATTCATAAAAATGGTTGATGAGAGAGAAATGGGTTACTAATAATATTTACATGTAATAGACAGTAATTAGGTCATATATATACATGTCCCAATAATTGTAATGGAATTTAGATTCATGATACAAAAGTATTGCTTGAATGTAAAAGAGGAGAGAGAAGTTCCTTTCGGGATTTCGGCATAGTAAAGAGTATACATAGGAGGAATTTAATGAGAGATAAAGGGTATCCCATAATTAAAACATAATTAGGGAAGTATTAGGGAGGCGAGAAACCATACCCCAACATTAATAATAGAAATTAAAAGGGAAAAACAACTTAAAGAAAATTTGACAAAAATGAGAAAGGAAGAAAAACCCTTACTTGGAAGTGTGCTTCCAAAGGCTAGAGAGAGTCTTGTGAGAGGCTTCTTGGGAGCTTGGGGAACCTTGGTAGGATTATAGAGAGTAGGGAAGATTTTGGAAGAACTACAAAGGCTTTGATTGAGGAGGAAGTGGGAGCTTGGGTGGGTTTATATAGGAAAGGTGAGAGAATTATTTATTATTTAGGTTTGGGTCCCCTTACATTAAATTATTCCAAACCAAAAACCATCCCATGGTTTTTGCCCATGGTTTTTGGAAAAGGGTAGAGGAAAATAATATTTTATAAGGCCAAAGTCCGAACTTCTTAGAATAATAGGGTTGCTTATGTGGAGGTGAGTCATACTCCCATGGAAATTAATTTAAAAAGACAAGGTGTTTAATAAGTCTTGAGGGGTCCATTAATGCTTTGAAAAGTAATCCAAACAAACCCAAAATTACATTATTTTAATGGTAAAACATATATTGTCCGAACATAAAGATTATAGTATTTTATTACATCACTATTGGGTCATTATGATGTCATAAAACACATTATATATTTAAACGGTATTTAATTTTTACTCAAAAATTTGACTGTCTTAAAAAATTATAAAAAATTAACCATTGGATAATTTCGACGTCCTGATTCCAAAAATAACATTTATTTTGTCTAAATAATTTTCTAAATATGTTAATTTTCATTTTTAAAATAAAAACTGACATTTATCGAAAATTCACGGGTTTTGACAAAAATGACTTTCAAACCTTAATAAAAATTATAATTGCATTCATAAAATTATATGATAATTTATATATAATAAAATTAATCTAATAATAATACTAATAATATTTTATTAAAATATTATTTAATTCAAAAATACCTTAATTTAATAAAATAGATTTCTTAATTAAATAATAACTAAAAAAACAATTTGTACTTTAAAAACTATTTACAATGTATCAATAATGACAAGAAATTATATTCATTATTATATACAAAAAAATAATGTAGATGAACATAGTACTATCTATTAGTTACATGACCCCTTAAAATAGCCGCATAAGACCTAAGGGTAAGGTGTGCGATGGTGACAGACTCTTGGGGTGGCTCAGATAACATCGTTCGAGTGGTAATTTCTATCAACTTCCACTTTTACCATAGACGGTCTCGTTCAAGCTTGACTTGATGAAGCTCAGCTTGGGCTTGGTCAAGATCGAAGCCTAAGGACGCAACCTCTTTTCCGAGCTCTAACAAATGGGCTTCGTATGGAGCAATTCTACTGGATGAGGCCATCACTTCTTTTGTCTGAGTAAATTTGGATTTGTTAAGGACCTATATTTATACTAATCATGTGATCACTGTTCAACGGCTATATTAGAAACGGTCAAAATCCTTAACATAAGAACAAAGAAGTTGACATTTTATATAAACATACAAAGACATTTAATTAGATCAAGAGGGATTTACATTAATGAAACTTTGGGTCGTTACAGAGAATCTATTGAATGATGTAGGTTCCCGTCTTTAGTTCTTGTTTCTACATGCCATTTTAATTGTCTCGCAGTTTCCTGACATCCATATAGTCTTCTAAACCATGGAATGATAGGAAAGTACCATATATATTCCAAAGGAATTGGTTCATTTTTCTTGTATTGATCCACACCATAATTAGAACATTTTATGAGTGATTAATGGTTCTTGAAAAACAATATGCGATCATTTAGGCAAGAATGTATTTTTTAGAGATCATTCTAATTGAACATAAAATTCATTTAACATCATATTTTCGTCATGGTAGTTCATTTTCTTCTAGTAGCATATCATTTAGGAGACCAAATAGTTATGTGAAGCTGGGGTCACTCTACCCACTTCCAGCTTTCAAATTATATAACTTCAAAATAGCTGATAATGTTGTGTATTTAGTACAACTGATATACAATGGTTTCTTGGAACAACTATTTAACTCGTCAAACAAATTTGGACAATCACAAAGGTTATCTTCAATTTCCATTTTCATTTCTTCCATGCGATCTCCATCATCATTTACAAATGTATTCATATCAAATGATTCATAAACCATAGTATTATCCCAATCGGTATCCACATTCAGTTTTTCCCCATGTTTAGTCCAATATTTATAGATTTGATATATTCTGTGACAAATCAAATGTTCTTATAACTCTTCTGTACTAATTTTTCTTAAATAAAAACAATGTAAACATGGATAGAGGATTTTAGAAGAGTCTTCTACATGCTCTCTTACAAACTTGATGAACTCTTTAGCATGCATCCATTTTCAATTCATATTTATCCTATTGGGTTCATGAAATATTAATTTTGTACAATATATAAATAGATACACATAACATATTCAATATCAAAGGTGAAAGTTATAGACAATTATAATAAGAGAAACTCAATATTTATTGTTTTATTTTAAATAATTTCAGTATGTTGAATAAAATGGGTAATTGGATTTAATAAAATAATTACTCTACTATGCCAGGTGTTATCCTATGAATTCATTCAAAGGTAAACATTATAGACAAATAATCCTCATTTCATTTTCCATGATGCATAACCACCATTCATATTTATAGGTAATACACAATACATATTTATTATTTCTTCACATTGGATCCACATGAGATGTATATTTTTATTTATCACACATTAATGAATGGGTATTTGAGAAAATGGAACTCCTCAATTATATAGGAACCCCTCCACCACCCTTTTAGAATAACAACTAAAATTATGATCCCTAATTATAAGCTACAAATAATCTTTATAATTTTCATCCATTACACTTTTTAGAGGTCATAGTCTCAATATGATATCCTAAATTATTCAATATGGAGAAATATTTCAACAGAAGATATGATTTCATTTATGTAATTAACAATTTCTTATATTTTTTTTCTATTTAGATTTTTCAACTACCTATTCCTAATAATAATTTAACACTTTAATAAAATCAAAATAAAAGAATTATACTTCTATAATAAATATATTACAATAAAATTAACTTCATATTAATTCTCATCCATTGATTATTACATGTTATTTTTTTGGGTCAATTTAACTACCAACATGAAGGATGGTATAAAATGATGTCATGGATTTTTTTGAAAACATAATTAATTTTTTATTTGATATTTATAATGAAAGGATTTTTGTTTATGGTTCTATAAAGGTAACATGAAAATTTAACCCATTCTTAATAAACCACCTTATGTTTTTCAAAAATTACAAAAACAAGCATGTTATAGATTCCATGTTGGGGAACCATACGTAAAACATTTATAGAATGAACATGGAACATATTAAATCACAATTTAATTGTAATTATAATACCTTTAGTATTAATAAGAAGATGAAGTCTTGAATAGGGATCAATGAAAAATATATCTATATAGAAATAGATAAGGAATAATTGGAACTATTATCTACCAATGATCAAGATATATTAAAAACTAGGAATTAAGCTTGCAAAGCAAGTTGGGGTACTAATATAGACAATAAAGAAAATTGATTTTAAACAAAAATTTAAAAAGACCAAAACAGGATATCCAAATTGGTAGTCAATCAAACAATGGATCATAAACAAATCATTATGTTCATAATCTAAAAGAAAAATGGTATACAAGGACCGGATCATAAATAACTCATGACATTGTAGAATAAGAAATCAAAAACAAAACGAAAAATACACAATGAAAATCATAAGGACTACCTTGCTAGGTTGAAGAAAATCCATTTTGGAAACCCTTACTGCAACCAAACATTGGATTTCCAATGATGTTCGAGCAATTGGAGGCAGTTGGGTGGTGTGATTCGAGCTTCAATTAATCGAAGAGGAGCAACGACAGTGGGTGGATTCCGCGGAAAGCTTTTGATATCACGATGGGTTCAAAAATGGTTAGTTTTTTTAAATAGATCAGGACACTTTTATCAGTGCTTACAAATAAGTGCTGATAAAGTGTCCTTTTATCAGCACTAAGTAATAAATGTTGATAAAAGGAATATTTATCATTAATGATAAAGGTACATCTTTATCAGTGCTAATAAAGTGCTGATAAAATCCATATTTATCAGTGCTAATGTTTTAGTGTTGATAAATCCTAATCTTTATCAGTGTAAAAAAACATTGATAAAGACCTACCTTTATCAGCGCTTATTACTTAAGCGCTGATAAATAATTTCTAATTATAGTTATAAATAATATATATATATATATATAGTAAATATATTCCATTTTAAATATATTTATTATAATTTTATAATTATTTATTTATAATTATAGAAATATTTTTGAAAAATAATATTTATATCTAATTTTAAGTGCATGAAAATGAATATATGTTAAAAATGAGTGAAATTGAATAAATTATAAATAATTACACTTTAAAAATATTGAAAAAAATGGATAAGTTTTGTGTGTGTGAATTGTATATAAAAATGCACTAATTACGTATATGTGAAATCTATATAAAACACATTTGATCTATTTTAAATTGAAAAATCAAATGATACATCCAATTATATGTCCATTACACTATGCAATTAGTCAGTATTTTTAATTCATATTAATTTTTAATTATAAACCATTATTCACTAAATATATGACTATTTAATGTAAATCACATAAATATATTGTAATATATAAATCATATTTATATATATTAATATATATCTATATAATTAATATATAAATTTTATTAACATTAATTATCATAATTATCTAATTAATAAAATGTTTAATATTTAATAATGTATAATCAATTTATTCATTTTTATAAATAATTATTTAATTAATAAAATTTGAAATATTTTTTTAAATAAACTCATTATTTTTTTTTCATTATTTCATTTTATTTATTCAGACCTTTATCAATGCTAAAAATCACTCATAAAATCTATCTTTATCAATGCTAAAAATAAAACACTGATAAAGGTTCAATTTATCAGCACTTAGAAAAGCGTTGATAAAAGGTTAAATTTATCAGTGATTTCTTGAGTGCTGATAAAGATGCTATTTATCAGAACTTTTTTGTAGCATTGATAAATACCAATGCTATTAAATGTTGGTTTTGTAGTAGTTATGGGTTGATTAATTGGAACATGGTAGGATGTGATACGCCACTATATTATCTCCTAGTGCATGAACCACCATCTAAGGGGTTGTCACATTCTCTTATTAAACAAACTTGTTGACTTGTGTGTAGTTTGTACATTAGCATAGACTATTTTATACCGCTTTCATATATGGTGTTAACTGTTATGGACAGTTCACCTGGCCCTCATATTTCTGATGATGGAATAAACCAAATAATGAAATGGATTGCCTATACTAAAATGGTAAGTGGGTGTGACCCTCTTTAAATATTCATGGCTTGTGTTGTGGTATGTTTATAAACATGGCCGCTCTATTTATTTATAAATATATTTTATTAATGTCATGGATGAACACATGGACTATTTCTAAATGTTAAATGAATTATATTAAAAGGATCCAATGCGCCTTGAGCGATGTCAATTTCTTCTTTACAGAACGTCGGACTAAGGGATCGTAGGGAAAGTAGAATTACCCTATATTACTTAATGATAAAAGGGACCTTGAGTAGGGTCATGAGCCAAGATGTGTCACACCCCCTTGGTCAATGATGATGGTGTTATGTCCACATCACTTGGGTTGTTAGGCATGATGTTCCACACCCACTTGATTAGGATGTAGGGTATGACCCTCCTCGTTGTTATTCATGATAAACGGCATAGCGTCATACATTCTTTATGATACACAAAATGGAACCCTATATTGATTAAAATATTTGGGGAATGTCCCTTCTCCTTGTGTTACACATGATCCTCAGGCATGATGACCCTTATTGATTATTATGAGAATCTTATCATTAATATGAGTAGTATTATGCATGGATACCTGAGTTATTCCTCGAGTCTAGGATAGTGCTATGTATCTACACATATGGATCTAAATGTTAATATGTCTATAGTGCATATATATGTATACATATTTCTATATATACACATATCTATACCCAGAGATATTTCAGCTTAGGTCGAAGATGGTATGGTCAACTAGGTGTCCTTGAGGAACCTGAGCCCGACTTGTTTATTTTTATTTACTTATTTCCTTCTTTATTTATTATACCTACGCACTAACGTACTTTATATTTATAGACTGGATAGCTTTATACATCATTGGTGGTGTCCTACTGAGTATATCTCACACCTTACTCAGGCTACCATTGTACTGGGGTACCCGAGCTGACCTCATGTTTGTAGGTTGGTTGATTATTGCTTGTGTTTTGTATTGTACATGGGATCCTAGGAGCACAGGACTAGGCTAGTATTCAGAATCCTTAAAGAGATCTCCCTTGGGGATTTCATTCTTTTTCTTTATTCATGTATTGTATTGCCTGCTGTATTTTTACCTCCTGTTTTTGTAGCTTCATATGGACATGCATGCATGATTGTATAATTGGTGTTGGTTAGATTTATCCTGTCTATTATATTCTTCTGTTGTTTATCATTTATTATTATTTCTTTTGCTATTGAAAGTTGTTTCATATCTAATATATCGTCGTGCTACTCTAATCATGAGGGTATAATCTTTCCACCATACCATCTTAGTCCCTCACTTCTAGTCAGTAGAATATGGCGTATGGGGAGGTGCGCTTGATGCCATGTAACCGACTGACTCAGAGAATCATTTTAGTGGCTCCTAGGTCAGGATGTTACAATTGATATCATGAGCTGAAGAAGAATTCCCTAGCATTGTGAAGTTTGTCAATGGGAAGATAAACTGGAGAAGAGATTAAGTGGATATAGTTTTTGTGTTGGATTTTGTTGTCAATATATAAATTATACTCAAACTCACATAACATGGAGTTTATTTTGAGGTGAAGGTTGTTTGGAAGTATGAAGATGGATGGAAGAAGTTTAGAGTTGAGATGTTGAAGTTTAAAAGAGGTTCTGGAGCTATATGTTAAATCATGCCATGAAATATGATATCACTATTGGAGTTGGTTCCCTAGAACCAACTATCTTTGTACTTTTGATTACCGGTATATTCAAGGGGTTTGAATATTAATAAATATATTATCATATTATGAGTCTTCTTCTATGAAATATCAATGTGATAATGTTCTTTGAGTATTTGTTGCATCAAAAGGTCATAATAGTTGTTAACTATGATGATAGCCTTAAATTATTATAAAAATATTCTTAAATACTTATTTTATGTATGGATGGAATCATATGATGGGATATAGATGATATAGGCTATTAGTGGTAGGAGACTCATAAGACATTAATACTTCTTATCAAGAAACACACCCTTGGTAATCTCTATGATAGGAGATTTTGTGAACAGACCACCTGTAGGAATTCCATATTTTTTATGTTTCATTGGATATTACCATTTACAGATGTGTGTAATAGTCCTTAGACTTGAGATTATTATTAATTCATATCATGATTGGTGTATTTTGATGAATTGATGAAAACTATGACGAAATATGATTTTGATGAGGTAGTATATGTTGGGTGTATCCTGAGTGTTATGACATTAATGAATAAGTTAAGAAAAGATTTGTCCCTTACAAGTTAATGAAATTAGATATCTTAGGCCTTTTGATTGAAATGGATTTGTCTAATAAATCTATGGCCATGGTAGTGATATCAACATGCTCATATCTGGAAAGTCAAAGAAAGATATATCAATCAAATAGGCTGATGACATATGTGATACCACCTGCTTGATGGGATATCGAGAAAAATAGATTATATTTTACAGTGAGAGTTTATAGGAAGTTATTTTCATTGCAACATTAATGCATTTCTCTATGAGTGTCTAAACATGTTGCTAGACGTTAATCTAGGAATTTAGGAAAATTAGCTTAATATCATCGAGAAATGAGACTAGCGGGTCACACACTAAGTGTATCCATAATCATAGTTAAATTATATCTAAATTTAATTGGGGGAATACTTATCATCCCACACACAATTTAATAATTATTTCGGATGGGTTGATCACATAGATTCAATCACCAGTTATTCTGATATAGAATATATATGTGAGTTGAATATTAAATAAATATTTATCTCCAAGGTATTCATTAATTATATGAATATGTAATATATATTTATCTCTTTTTTATTCGTAAAGTAACAAATAATTTATTTATTTGATTATTCAGATATTAATAAATATTTATTCATAGTTTAGTAAAATATAATGTTTTTTTATTTATCGAATGAATAAAACATTGATATTTATTTATTTAAATAAATAGTCATTATTCAAGGATTCACTAAATGTCGAAAAGTATTGACAGATCGAGTTAAGGGTCGGGATGGAAATGATATATTAAAAATCTTTTAAATAAATATCAATAAATTTATTTAAGAAATAATGTTTATTTATCCATGAGTGTTTTACATGTCAAGAAAATAATAGTAATATTATTATTATTCAACATGAGAGTTGCTAAGAATTAAGAGATTGGATAAGGCCTTGTGTACAATTACCAATTCTTAACCTAGATATATAAACTTGATTATATCATTTCTAGGTTGGGACTATGGTTGTGCACAATATCTCCTTAGAGAATTCTCTCAACCCTAGAGAATAATTTTCAAGAATGCTCTAAAAATGGAGAGTGATGATTCCCTCTTCCCTCTCAGGTCCTTAAGAGAACAAGAGGGAGTCCTTCAAGACTAGAAGGGATTATTATTATGATCAATAAAAAATGACATAAGTGATTTGGATCCTCCATACTAGTATTCAGAGTTCCGATGAAAAAATTCTGAGATTTGTGAAGCACGTACAGATATCACTAGACAGATTATACACTTGGATCCTTCGACACAATGATGGTACGAAAAGAGTGGTCAACTAATTTAACAATGAAGAAAGAATTAAATGTGAAGGTAATTCTTGTATTTACATAAATCAATTTTAAATTATATGTGAAAGATCCACTCTAGAATCTTGTAAGTTTTCTATTCATCATTTTTTGAGGATTTATCAGAGGAAACCAATGAATATTCATTATTAGGCATAGACCCTTTTGTTTCCACTGTTCCTCAAAACCTTTAAAGTGGTATCAGAGCGGTCAAATATTAATTTATGGTTATTTATTAATTATTGATCAATTTACAGATTTTCTGTTAGTTTTTATTTCTAGTTTATTCGTTCTTTAACTGAAATTATAGATATTACAACCATTTAACATCATATAACCAAGAACAATTTAAGAGAAGTTAAGAATAGATGAAGAATGAGTTGACAGATCCCATTAGGAGGTACCATAGATTGTGTCTAGATAACACAGAACTCACTACAAAAAAACCACTATTTAACAACATTTTTGAAAATGTCACTAAATGAGGTTTCACTAATTTAGAAACATTTATAAATGTCATAAAATAGTGAGGTTTATAAATGTTGATAAATTATAGACACTTACAAATGTCTCTATTTAGTGATACCTCATTTACTGATGTTTTTTACAAACATCGGTAAATAAGCGTCGCTAAATTAGTGACATTTGTAAGCATCACTAAATAGCGACACGTTATTTGCCAACGTTTTTTAAAAACTTTGGTAAATAAATGTCGCTAAAATGATGATGTTTGAAAAAGTTTGTAAACATTGCTATTTATTGACATCAAAATTATTGATCAACTTGGCCCCCTTATGGTCCATAGTCTCCACCTGTAGACTCGCCCCCTCCTCCAGTCCTACAGTACCCCCCCCCCCCACTCCTGTTCCATGGTCCAATTGCAGCCCACCCCCTCCTCCCTTGCCCATCTCGATCAACCCGTCCCTCCTGTTCTTGCCCCTGCAACACCTCCAACGTGATCACCCCACATGGTAGTTCATGCGAAATTATAAAATGGATGAATCAAACCATGCACCTCTCAGCGCAAAAAGACAATAACCAACCAACTAACCTAATAAACTTTTATTTATTTAATTGTGTTATGTTCTATATATATATATATATATATTTCTATATTTAAAAAATTAATATATATATATATATATTAATAAGCATATATTAATATATATATATATATGTGTGTGTGTGTGTGTGTGTGCGTGTGTGTGTGTTTATATTAAATATGTGGCCCAAGCTATCCCCTTTTATGCCATGTCACTTTTTAAATTCTCGGCTACCCTTGTTGATCGGATACATTCTAGGTTGGATAAATTTTGGTGGGGATCTGCTAATGGAAAACACAACATCGACTAGGTCTCATGGGATAAGTTCTGTGTTTCAAATTCTTGTGGAAACCTCGAATTTAAGAAACTTAAATGGTTTAATGAATCTCCTTTGGAAAAACAGGATTGCTGCATTTTGTCTTATCTTAATACCCTCTTCGCAAGGGTATTCTGTGAAAAGTACTTTCCAAATTCTGATCTCTTACATGCATCCCTTGGAAAGAAGCCTATATTCATGTAGATAAGCTTTTGGGGTGTCATCCCTATACTTATCTGAGGATCTGTTTGGAGGATTGTGGATGGGAATATGGTTAATTTTTGGAATGATCAGTGGTTGGATAAGGGGGTTAATATGAGAATTTCTTCTCCAGTGGTTCCAGGGTTTGAAGATGCTAGAGTTCATGATCTTATTGACGACTCTCTAGTGGAATGAGATTGGGATAGAGTTTATGGATGATTTAATGAGATAGATCGCCACCACATTTTTAACATTCCCCTTTTGACTAGAATGGGGGATGACCAAATATGATGGGCTAGGGAAGCTTCTCAGAAGTATTCAATTAGGTCGAGATACATCACTTTGGTTTGAGGATTCTCTTAGGACCTCCTAAATGATCGGTGGAGGAACCTTTGGTCACTCTTTCTTCCCCCCCAAAAGTTAAGTTTTTCTAGTGGCTAGTTTACTCAGGTGTTCTGCCAACTCGGGATCTTCTGGCCAAACACCACATGGTGGAGGATGATACGTGTCCTCTCTGCCTCCAACAGCCCAAAACTCCTTTGCATTCCATCTTTTTTGTTGGGGAGTGGAAGGAGTGTGGAATGAATGGTCCCCATATTTTAAGGATTTTTTTCCCCATCTTTGGAGTTAGCCCATATTTTCAACAATTGGGTGGCATCACTGGAACCAAATGCCGTTGGGTTGATGTGTACTCTTTATTGGCTTGTTTGGTCCCATAGAAATGAACAAATTTTCCATGATAACTATACTCTTGATCTAATTTGGGTGGAGAGGGCATCTGAATGGATGAATGGGTGGCTGATGAATAGGGAGGTGTCACCTGCGCTCTGACCGGGACAAGCTCCTCCTCACTGGGTTTCTCCTCTGTAATGTTTTATTAAAATTAATACGGATGTTGTTGTCTTGACAAGTTCTAAGATCGGAGTGGATCTCATTGCCTGAAAGATCAACAATCATGTTGTTGAAGTTCGGTGCATGGATTTCCATGGATATTTCGCTCAGACCAAAGGATGGAATCATTTGGTGGTTGAGTCTTATTGCCTCGAGGTCATTAATGCCTTGTCAAATAAAAGTGAAGACTCACAAATGTTTGAAATAGTTCTTGTACTGACTCAATCTCCTCTTGAAACTTTTCCTTCATCTTGCGTGGGGGTAATCAAGAAGCTCATTGGCTAATTTTTTTGAAAAGATTTGGGGTTACCACTGCTGGGTTGATCATTTTCCTGATTGGATTTGTTTTTCTAATTCGATTGATAAGTAATATCTCTATTTTTTACTCAATATATATATATATATGTTTATATTTTATATTATATATGTTTATGTTTTATATTATATATATATATATGTATATATGTATGTTTATATATATATATATGTGTGTTTTTTTGAGAAAGATGGAGGTTGTGCCTCTTTTATTAAAAGCAAACAAAAGATAGGAACCCAAGAGAGTGTAGAAAAACAAATCAAAATCCCAAAGAAAATCTAACTACCTATATGTGTGTGTATATATATATGTTGATATAGATATAAATATATATTTATATATGTGTGTGTGTGTGTATAGATAGGTATGTATACCATATATATAATTAGTCACTTTCTAAAACACTCGTAAAAATGACACTAAAATAACCACATTTTTATAAAAACATAACTAAATTTAAGATAAATGTTTTTATTTTATTTTTATATATATGTGTGTGTGTTTATATAAGTATTTTTGTGTGTATAAATATATATGTGTATGTATACATATATATAATTATAATTATAAATATATATATATAAAAAATCATATTTTATAACACCGGAAAAATGTCACTAAAATAGAACATTTTCTAAAAAATGTGACCAAATTTAAAATATATGTGTTTTTATATATAAATATATGTATGTATATATATATATATATTATAAATATGTTTATATATATCTGCATGTGTTCATATATATTAATATATATAAATATATGTGTGTGTGTGTGTGTCTGTGTTTATATATGTTTATATATATGTGTCAGTATTTAAAAAATTATTATATTATATATATATATTTTTTTATATATATTAATATATGTGTGTGTGTCTATGTGTGTGTTTATATGTTTATATGTTTATATTTTATGTTTATATATATAGGTTTATATTATATATATATACATGTTCATTATATATATATATATATTATATTATATATATGTGTGTGTAAATATATATGTGTATGTGTACATATATATAATTATATATATATATATATAAAATTAGCCACGTTTTCTTAAAAACGTGACTAAATTTAAAATATGTGTATTTATTATATAAATATATGTATATATATATATTTATATATGTGTGTGTGTTTATATATATATATTTACACTGATATAGAGAAATAAGCCTTATAAATATATATTTTTTTAGCAACGTTTTCTGAAAAACATTGCTAATTTAGCGACGTTTTTCATGAACCGTCGCAAATTTAGCGACATTTTTCATGAATCATTGCTAAATTAGCAATGTTTGCAGAAAGCATCACTAATTTAGCGATGTTTTTCAAAAAGTGTTGCTAAATTAGCGATGTTTTCAGAAAGCACTGCTAAATTAGCATTGCTTTTCAGGAAGCGTAGCTAATTTAGTGGTGTTTTTCAGGAAACGTCGCTAAATTAGCGACTTTTTCATAAATCGTCGCTAAATTAGCGACGCTTTTTAGAAATTGTCGTTAAATTAGCAACTTTTTCACAAAATTTCGCTAAATTAGAGACTCTTTTCAGGAAGATTTGCTAATTTAGCGTAATTTTTCATGAAACGTTGCTAAATTAGCGATATTTTTAGAAAGTGTCGCTAAATTAGCGATGATTTTCAAAAATGTCACTAAAAAGTGTCGCTAAATTACATTTTTTTGTAGTGATTATGTAACATGTAGCAGAAGTACACACAATGTATCCAAGTTATTTCCACTAGGATGCACCATGAGTTAACTCTGAAGTATCATGTATAGAATAGCACATGACATCATTACACATTATGTGTTGAATGGGCTAGGATAACACATGGTTTTCCAGGCTACATGACATATAGCCGGTGTATATGCTTTGCAGTCTACATAGTTTGGCAATGAAATTCACAAAAACTACATGGTCAAATACACCATGTGTATTTATTACATGCTGTGTATGGATTGAAAACCAAGAAACACAGAGATTACATGACATGTAGTCATGGTACACACCATGTAACTGACGTGCCAAGACCTAGGTCATTGACTAGGCTCGATCCAAATTAAGTATTTATAACCCTACTTAAAACTAATTTAGTGGTGAGCAGAAGTCGACCCACAGGAAAGGACTCACAATATGTGTTTGTGTGTGACCAAAGAAATAAATAGAACAAAACAAAAGAAAACAATTAAAAGAGGATGGTGGAAATGGGTTTGGTGATGAAACACTAATGAGAGTGATCAATTGTGTGAGTGAAAGTGTTAAGACCAGGTGAGAAAACAAGAGAGACAGAGGATCAAAAGATACCACAGAAAATTAATTGATAAAGCAGGGGAAATTAATGAGATTATTTTAATAGACTTTCCTTCATTCATTCATTTGAATTAAACTTCCTCAAACTGATTGAAATAGGATAACTAGTTTTTTTGTCAAACCAACCTATGAATGAATGATTTCTATAGCTTTTCAACTATAGGAGTCACTCGATCACTGAATGATAAATTAGTTATCACTAAATTCAATTTTTTATTTGAACTTAATGTTCCACTCTCTCAAGATTGATCAAATTTTCAGTAAAATCATTAGATGGTAAAATAGTTTCAAATAAAGTTTGATCAATATCAGTTTTCACCATACTCGATGTTTTGGAAAACAAATTGTCTAAAAATATTTGATAGTAACATCCAATTAGATCGATGCATGAAAGAAGTAAACGTGACTAACCATCATAGCCCATTAACCAAGAATGTCCAGCTGAGGTTCATAATTGCATTAAAAATATTCCAAGATTTCAATACAGAAGAATTCATACAAACAGGGAAAAGGAAATAGAAGAAGAGTGATGAATCTACTCTATCCTGTAGCTCTTGCTCTAATTCAGTCCAGTGATCTTCAGTTACTTGCTCAGAAGTCTCCCTTATATGTTCTCTGTAAGTCCTTCAGTCACCCTACTTTTTTCGATACTCTCATTCTTTTATTCAAAATCAAGTTGTGCATCAATCCTCACCTCAATCTCATAGTCACTGTTCTAAGTACCTCCCTGAATTCCATATGGAATGTTTGTCACTGTACATCATCCTCAACAGTGACCAAATTCAAGCTCCCAAAACTGAATTCGCCCCCAGTACACAAGTTGTTTTAGCTCCACATGACCTGCAGAGATGATTCTGCCACCTTGATAAACCTCCTTGATCATGTCCAACAAATTCCATAAACTCCCTCCTCGGCCCTGAGATCTTATCACATTCTTGGAAACTTATAAATTAGAGCTCCCATATATGGATTTAATCATCATGTGTGCAATACATGAGCTTTTCCTTTCAAAGCTTTAGTCAGTGCTGACTTTTACTTGCTCGAACTCAAATACCACTTTCTCTTCCAAACACTCTGAAACCTTCAATTGTCATAAAAATCAGCTTTAGTGGAACTTGGTGTGGGGGCCACTCCCAATTAGGGGAGATGTTGCAGTGGGAGGTGTATCCATTATCGACAACAGTCTTCTATGGTTGACAGCCAACATAGTGGACAACAACCGGCGAAAGGAGAAAGTTCAAGGGGTTGATGAACTACCCCATACCAACCTGTTTTCATTACTATTTAAAACGGGATTGATTCCCATTTATGTAGAGGTGTAATATAGGTGTATGATGTATTTGTGTGATTCCACTAAGTTTTATCCAAAAAATAGAGAATAGAGAAACTCATTTCTCCTATGGACGTGGGAATCAAGACAAACCATTTTAAATTGTTGTGGTATTCGTTTTACTCACGTTTTTGTGTGACTTGCAGTGTCACGCACCTCCACTGTTCCCCAAAAGTGGTATCAGACGGAGATAGAGCGAGCAAAGTCAAAATAGAGAAGCGATAGTGATTTTTTATGGTGGCTGGAAAATTGAATTTGGTCGAAAAAAATTCTTAGGGCAGATCCGTGAAGAGGATGACGAGACGATTCCAACGGCGCAAACGACGCTGAAAATGAAGCTGAAACGAAGGAGATTGACTCGATCAATGTTTGTTCAAACCCACATGTGAATAGTAACCCCATGCTAGAGAAGATGGTATTGTTCACGCCGTCGGTGATAATTCTAGTGAGTTCTGGTAGGTGCTCTGGCATGCCACGTCAGCGCCACGTCAGTAGGCGATCTGGACCGTTGAACTTGTTTTGGTGATACCTTGGCCAATCAGTGTCCAATTTCGATGATCCAGGAGTCAATTCCGGCTATTTCAACCATTAGAGATGCATCCGTATGGTTAGGTTTTCAAAACTAGCACTCCATCAGGTGGTTTTATAATGGCATGACATCAATGGTGGTGATCGTGTTTTGCGACAACGATGATGGATAGTGGTGGAGCACTAACAAGATTTGAGATCGAGAAGTTTGATAGTCGGAACAACTTCATCCTGTGGAAAATCACAATTAAGGATATTCTTTTGTAGTAGGGCATGATCATACCATTGATCAGAGAAAATCCTAAGACAACTAGTGATGATGATTGGGAAGAGCTCGAGATGTAGGTCGTCAGCACAATTCGACTGTGTCTGGAAAATGAGGTAAAATTCTCGGTGTTGGACGAGACCCCACCAAAGGAGATCTGAAAGAAGTTGGAGCAGTGGTATATGACAAAGTTTCTCACCAACAAATTATTGCTGAAGAGGAAATTGTACCAGTTGCGGATGGATGAAGGGAAAAATTTGTTGGACCACACCAATGAATTGAACAAGATCCTGACACAATTATTGGGGCTCGGTGTGAAGGTTAGAGAGGAAGATAAAGCACTTTTACTTTTATCATCCCTACCAAGCTCATTTGATGGGTTTGTGACTGCATCGCTCATGGGGAAGGAGACATTGAAGCTGGATGAGGTGATGACGTCACTTCAATATTGGGTGGCATTCTGAAGACCTGTGACACATTCAGGTGAGAAAATCATGGTGATGTGAGATGATCAACGTAGGAGGAGCCGGCATAGGAAGTCAGGGGGTAAAGAATGACGTCCAAAATTGAGGGGATGTGATCCTAACGAAATCACATGTTTCAAGTGTGATAAAAAGGATCACTATAAAAGTGACTATGGAGAGCACAAATGGTATATTTATGGGAAAGAAAAGGTTGAAGATAGGGATGTGAACATCACAGGATTATCAGAAGATGATGAAATCTACGTGACAACAGGAAGATTTCACTCAGCTGAGCTAGCTGAATGGGGAGAAGTGCAATTTCATTGCTGCAAAAGGTATGGGCACATGAAGCAGGAATGTCATTTTATAAAAAAGAAGAATGAGCGGGCTCAAAATCCAAAAGAAGACGAATGAGTTTTGGATTCATAAATCTCAGCACACATATGCATAACCAAAGGTGTGTTTCATACCTTTCAGCAGGTGCAAGATTTGGTGATACTTGGTGATGAGTCAAAATGCGAGGCTTGAGGAGTCGAGTCAGTGAAATTGAAGACACCTGATGGAGCAGTTCGTAAACTGGCTGATGTGACATTCGTTCCGATGATGAGACGAAACTTGGTATCATTAAGTAGGCTCGATGCGAAAGGGTTCAATATTTCCATAGAAGTTGGAGTGTAAGAAGTCTCCCATGGGGGTGCAGCAAAGTTTATTGGAAATGAGTACCAAGGGTTGTATCATTTGATGGGAACCGCAATCAGCCCTAGATTGAGTGAAGATGGTGGAAGTGCCACGTCATCTGGCATGAAGAATCGTGTTTGATTTGCTGATGAAGTTTTCAACACCTGCAAGGAGACTGCAGGTCAATATTTTACCCCAAATTGGTCCTGAAAGGGAGATTTTTGGGGGGAACTCCTAATCAGGGGAGATTTTGCAGCAGGAGAAGTCTCCATTTTTAGCAGCAGTCTTCTATGGTTGTCAGCCAACGGAGTGGACAACAGTCAGCGGCGGGAGAAAGTTCAAGGGGTTGTTGAACTACCTCAAACCAACATGTTTTTCATTCATATTTAAAATGGGATTGATTCCCATGTGTGTAGAGGTGTAGTCTGGGTGTATGATGTATTTTTTTGATTCCTCTGAGTTTTATCCGGAGAAGAGAGAATAGAGAAACTCATTTCTCCCATGGACATAGGCATCAATCCGAACCACGTTAAATTGTTGTGTTCTTCATTTTACTCTCATTTTTGTGTGATTTGTGATGCCACACAACTCCACTTCACCCCAACACTTGGCCTTAGGTACTCCATTGAATCTCAGTCAATCGGCCTCACCATATTTATTAAACACACCTACACTCATTCAACCATGAACACATTCACATTTCAACAATCCTCACCTTTGAAAATCTTTATTTTATCAATATTTTCCACAAATATTCAATAATATTGGTTCGATCTCAACCTCTACAACTTGTGAGAATAACCCTGAGCACCAAAGATCGAGTTTTGAAGCTTGGCCTCATGCTTGGTTAATCTAGTTTCTACCAGTCTCAGCCAAATACCTCCAAAAATGGAGACAAACACCCCAGCTTGATGAACTTCATTTGGGAATGCAATGAAAAACTAGTGTACATGAATCCTGGAAAAGTCATCCACAACCAAGGTAGTTAAACTCATGAGCCAACTTTTAGGCTCATACGAGTTAACAATTTCTCTCACCCCCACCAATTCACCTAGTTGAAGGAATCAGTTTTCTGCACATTCGTTCTGCAAAAATGTAGACTCGTAGAAAACTCATTGACTCGGGAAAACTCAACGTGTCAAACGAGTTAATAAAACTATGTTTAAAAAAAATCGAATGATGTGGATTTAATTTAACACCACCAGAGGGCGGCGTGCCTCACATCGCACACTATCTTAGGGTTTTAGGTACTGATTTATTCCCCTATGCTTTTCCCTCCCACACACTCCTCTTTCTATACTGCTCTGTTTCTTCGTTAGTACCTTTCATGGAAAAAATCAACCACATCCTTGCTCGAAGACTGCCATCTATCTCGACCTTGCATCGCACAGAGTGAGCGGCGACCCTCCTCAACCTCGCATCGCATAGGAGAGCCGGGAAAGGTGATTGGGGTTATTTATTTATTCTATGTACTTTTTAATTCAATCCATTATGTAAGTCTTTTTTTATGAATCTTTTAAGTGCACACGCCCTTTTAGAAAATTTCACAATATTAGGACATATGATATTAACAAAGCACAAACATCTGGTAACTCTTTAATAGGCATTAGGAATTTCACCCGGAAGGATCTTACATGGTGTTTTCCATCCAAACTAAGAGGATTACATGTGATTTATAAGGCGTATAGCTATTAGAAATTAGAATGTAGTATCCCATAAAATAGTTAGGATTATGAGCATGGATTTTATGTATTTACCCAGATGAAAACAAATTGAATTTAAAATCTGGTACATATAGTACATTAGTAAGAAAAAGATTGGGATTGAGGAATACTTCACTGATTCAATCAAATATTTTGGTGGTTGAATCAAGAAGTTTAATAGGAATATGATGAGAAAGATCTTTCATTTAGTAAAGAAGTGGTAAATGTGGTGACGTGTGATTGGAATCCCTCATGTCAATAATCCATTCATTTTTTATGTAAGTTCTTCATTGCAATCTATTAATGATTTTTTGGGGCGTTCTAAATTTATTTATCAGTGCATGATTTTTTATTTAGAGCTAATGATTTTAATATGAATCGTTGGTCTATGGATAAACTAATGTGAATTGTTGGTCTGAATTTCGATTTAAATTTTTTGATTTTAATTGTTATTGGTGTGATGTTAATTGGTGGTCTCATGTGAATTGGTGTAATTTTTTTTTGGATTGTTTCCTTTTATGATTCAGTGAATGTTGATATTGGTTCAGGATAATTTCTTACTCATCTATCCAAAAAGAAAATTATTTGCAAAAAGAGTAGTGGAAATAGGTCTGATTCTACTTGGAAATTTGGTTTTGATGTTGAGAAAAATGGGAAAAAGGTGAAGTGAAAGTTCTGTGAAAAATTGTTTTCGGGAGGGATTAATCGATTGAAACACCATTTATCTCAAACTAATAAGGATGTGGTACCATGCAGAAGTGTGTCAGATGAATCGAAACAAGAATGTTCAAGTATTCTTCTTATAAATATTGGCTTGAGTAATAAAATAAGGAAAGATCTTCATGATATTGGGGATGAAATGAATTCTTCTTTTTCAGGGAAATATGACATAACGATTGACAGGTTTTTGAAAAACTCTAGTGAGGCTTAGTATTCAATTAATTATGCACAAAATTCTATGAATCAGTTTTTGAAAAATCAGTTGTTTGAGGAAACAAATGCCCAAGTAGCTCGGTTTTTTTACACAAGTGATATACCTTTTAATTGTGATAGAAATACAGAGTTTGTGAAGATGTGTGAGATGATTTCAAGGTGTGTAAATGGATATAAACCTCCATAATATCATGATATAAGGGAGAAACATTTGAATAATGAAGTATCTTACACACAAGAGATACTTGAGGAGTATAGGAAATAATGGAAAGAAACTAGTTGTTCTATTATGTTTGATGGATGGACAAATAAGAAGAGAATATCGATATGTAATTTTTTGGTAAATAGCCCGAAAGGGTCTGTATTTCTGAAATCAATTGATACATCTTATATATCAAAACCTGCTGATAAAATATTTGAAATGTTATATGAGATTGTAGATTTTGTTGGAGAAGAAAATTTTGTTCAAGTACTTAGTGATAATGCTTCAAACTATAAAGCTGCATGAGAGATGTTGATGTTAAAAAGAAAGAACTTTTATTGGACTCCTTGTGCTTATCATTATATTGATTTTATTTTAGGGTATTTGGAGAAAAAACTAGATGTTCATAAGGTGGCCATTTTTAGGGGGAAAAAGGTCACTACATATATTTATTCGAGGACTATGCTCATCCCTTTGCTACAAGAGTTCACAAAAGGTAGAGACTTGATTAGACCAGGTATCACTAGATTTTCTACCTCATACTTGACTTTGGGATGCCTTAGTGAGCATAAGGGTGCTATGATGAATATGTTTACATCACAAAAATGGAAGTGTAGTAGGTTTGCAAAAGATAAAGATGGAAAGAAAGTGCAATTAACCGTGTTAGATACTTCCGTTTGGTGTGATGTCGTGACTTGTTTAATGGATGCATTCCCACTATTTAAAGTACTTCGTCTTGTGGATTCTGATGAGAAACCATCCATGGGATTCCTTTATGAGGATATGGACCGAGCAAAGGACAAAATTAAGGACAATTTCAGTAGTACCAGGAAAAGGTACATCATTAAAAGAGTTATTTTTTTATTACTATTATGCGGGTTTCATTGAATACTAATCTTATGTTGTTATCATTTAATATATATGAATCTATCTTTCTATTTGTGAAATAATTTATGAGAGGTGGGCTTTCCAACTCAATAGGCCATTGCATGTTGTTGCCTATTATTTAAATCCTCAATTGCACTATAGTTCTAACTTCAGGGCTGGTGCAGCAGTCAAAATTGGTTTATATGATTGCTTGAATAGATTGGTGTTCACCCAGGAGGAGAGAGACCAAATAGATTTGTAGCTAGACTACTTCAAAAATGCGAGAGGCTTGTTGGGTATGGATTTTTTAAAAAGGACGAGGGATAAAAAGATGCCAGCTGATTGGTGGGATTCATATGGGGATAATGTCCCTGAGTTGAAAATATTTTCAATCCGTGTTTTCAGTTTGACATCTAGTTCTTATGGATGTGAGCGCAATTGGAGTGAATTTGAGATGGTAAGTTGAGAATGATAATTAATCTACTTAAATTAATATTATGAGTTAATATATTTAAAATATTTTTCTATTGTGTTTTCAGGTTCATACAAAGAGGAAAAACCGCTTAAACCAAAGCAAGATGAATGATTTGGTGTTTGTTATGTTCAATTTAAAATTGAGCGAGTGAAGGACCATAAGAAAAAAAAGTAACGAGCCTTCTGTTGTTGATGATATTTCCTCCGATGAAGAATGGATAACTGAAGTAGATGATTGTTCACTTTTAGAAAATGATGAGGAAAATGATGCATTTGATGATTCTAATCCCAATTTAGATGATATAGAAATTCATGATGATATTGGAAATTATAGTGATAGAGATGGTGGTGAGAATTCTGCACAAAATCTTTAAACTAATCATGGTTTTAGTGAGGCTGAAAATGATGATGACGATGATGGAGATCTTTTTGGTGGTGGAAGAATCAAATCTATTCAGTATTTTTATTGATTTGTTTTCTTCATTCTCTAATATCTCAGCTTTTTGGTTTTGAACTTTGTTTCTAAGAGGGACTCTTTAAGAATTACTCTTTATTTTAAATTTTATAATTTCTGGGGTTGCACTGACATGATCAAATGAAGTCGGGTATAGTGGTTGTTCTTGTGATTTATAATGTCTCATTCTCTAGACCTGTATACTTCATGCATTCATGGAAATATTATTCTTATATTTATTTTTTGTTTCAATGTTGACTGCACTTTTAAGGACCAATTGAGGCATATTCAGCGGGGTGTTCTGGGGCTGGAAGAGGAAAATATTGCTTCACGCCTAGGTTGTCTCTTTCACAGAAGTCCAGGCAGGAAGCTCTAATACATTTAACCTACTAGTGATGATGTTTATGTATTTCATTAAAATCATCAGAAATAAGAACTTTGTTTTTGTATGGGTTAGGTGGATGATTTTCTGAAAAAATGGGTAGAAGTGGCTATCTATAGTGGGAAGGTCAGTGTCTATACAAGCAATCTGGGTGCTCAAAGGAGTCATTTTTTCCCATCTTCTCTTTAATTGATGCTGGTAGGTTGATGTCATTTATTCTCCCATAGTAAAACCAGCCACAACCCAAGCCTAAACATAGTCAGCACCGCACCAAAACCCAACCTTCCAGCCTATATCCAACCGAGAAGTCAATGAGCAATAAACCGAAAACACCACCTGTAGAAGAAAAGCTAGAAGAAATTCCCAACCAGACCACCACAACCCATCTGAACCATAACCACACCACCCCAACACCAAGAACACTACACCATAGAGGCCCCCAACACACCACCACTTTAACGTGCCGAATCCAGAGCCCCTCCACTAGTGCCCCGTACCCGGTTCGCCACATGACCTCAAGCGCACTTCCCCAAATGCCAGAGGATGTCGACTATCAGTGAGGGCCCTGGTAAATTATTGGGGAAACTATGCCCTCATTTGGTAAGGTATACAAGGTAAGGAAAATGACAGTCAATAGCGGAAGCAGTAACAACATACATAATTATAACCAAAAAGCGGAAGAATAAATATATAGAAATGATGATAATGTTGCAGCAGGTACAAGTATCTAAAGAAAACAGCAAACACAACAACATGCTGAAATACAACTGAACACAAAGTAGTAAAGCAACAGCAACTCCAGCAGCATCGCAAGCCGTATCTTGGTCCCATGCTCTGCAACTCCACAGCAAGTCAAACACCTAAAGTAGAAGGGCACTTGCCCTTATCTATACCTGCAACAACATAGTCTTCTTAGGCCCAAAAGCATGGCCCAAACAGGGTGTGAGACAAGGTCCCAGTAGGCAACCACCCACAGATCTGTGCCTAACAATCAATGAATACAAGGCAAGTAAAAGTGCAAGAAGTAGTAAACAGAAAAGCACACAGTAGCTACAATCCACAGTTCTAGCATATAAAGTACAAAAGTAAACAACCAACAACAATTAAAACAAAGGAAACCCCCATGGGTAGTTCTAACAGCCTAACCTTTATGGTTCAACCTATAAGTACTAGCAACCCCCTGGGAGGCACACATAGTCTCACCCCTCTGGTTCAGCTAAAGAACAGACTCTTTGTGGAAGCACTCACCGTCAATTCCCCCTATAGTCTCGTATCTTACTAAATGATCTATGGGGAAGCACTCAACGTCAATTCCCCTTGTGGCCTACATCGAGGAACTACAGAATCTCTGAGGAAGCACTCAATGTCAATTACCCCTATGGTCTCGCAACGTAAATTAAAGACACTCTAGAGAAACCCTTACATCCATTCTCCCTTTGGTCCATACAATAGGTTCTATCAGCCCTGTGTAATATAAACATGCATAACGCACATGTATCACCCAAGTAAACCTCAAGAACTACTTGGCTATCATTCTAAGGCTCAGCAGCAAAATAGCACAATAGTTCCACTATCCTACAACTAGGCATGGCAACTGGCATAACGCCTAATAGGAAAAGCAAGTATGACAAACATCTAGAGTATAACAAAAACTACTCTATTCACAAAGGTAAACCTCTACTATAGCAATCAAGAAAACAGGTAATCAATCAAGGGAAAAATTGGAAAACACACAATTCTCGTTCAAGGGAATTGGAAAAATTGGACAAAATATTCAAATAATTTCTACAGAAAGGCACAAACCACTTACCTCGATCCTAGGAGATCGATATACATGAACAACGACGACAGATTCTCATTAGAACGTCATAGATCTTAGAAAACGTCCAACACATGTAAACCATGATAACTTGAGAAAGAGAAGGAATTGGAAAAAAAGGCTCAAGTAGAAGGGAGAACTCACCGCTGCGATTCCAGTGCAATAAACAGTGCTCTAATCGGAGAATGGACGGAGAGGTGGGGGCTCGTTGATGATTCATGGATCCTTGGTGCTCTCAGATGAACGGAACCTAGAAGAAGACCTTTCTGTGCATCAGGCGCGACCCCGGTCCATTTATTTAAAAAAATAAAGTACACAGCATGTACTTGTAGAGTACACGACTTATACTAGGTTTTTCCATACTCCGCTAAAATCAGCCTCCACATCATCCCTACACACCATGTGTATAGCCCGGACATGGCCAACACACGACTTTGAGCGGGAAAAGAGTAAATGACATGTACTCATAAAGTACACGATGTGTCCTTCAAAAATTTCCAGAAACTCTATTTTTTCTCAAAAACTCCAGAAAAGGAAAGGCGTACCTGAAACAAAGATCCGGGTTCTTACAAACTTCCCCCCTTAAAGAAATTCGTCCTCGAATTTCCCTAGCGAGGTGTAGAATAAGAAACCCCGAACAGCTCTAGCCACTGCGATCGTACATCGGCCTCCCTCTCCCAGGTCTCGTCCTGTACTCGCCCATGCTGCCATAGCACCCGTACAAGAGGGATAGACCACCCACAGAGAACCTTCGTATTGTGATAAAAAATCCGGATGGGATGCTCCTCAAACGATACATCCGATTTGAGCTCAACCTCCTCGGGCTGAAAGACATGAGACAGGTATGAGAAGTAATGTTAGAGCTGAGAGATGTGGAAGCCGTTGTGCATGGCCCGATACCTCTGGGGTAGCTGCAACCGATAGGCGACCAGACCAACTCTCTCCAAAACCTCAAACGGCCCGACGTACCGCGGTGAAAGCGTACCCTGTCTCTGAATCCTCTTGTGTCCCAAACTCGGTGCGACAAGCAGGAAAACCTGATCCCTGACCTTGAACTCCAAAGGCCATCTCCGCTGATCAGCATAAGACTTCTGTCGAAACTGTGTTGTAGCCATCCTCCTCCGAATCAACTCTATCTGCTCAGAGGTCTCCTGAACAAGACGAGGTCCCAAAAAAGCTTCCTCTCCTACCTCCAGCCAGTATAAGGGTGATTGGCATGGCCTACCGTACAATGCCTCGTATGTTTCCATCTAAATGGTCACATGGAAACTGTTGTTGTAGGTGAACTCCACAAGAGGTAAATGCTTCTCCCAAAAACCTCCAAAGTCTAGTATGCAAGCTCGGAGCATATCCTCAATCACCTAGATCGTGCGCTCAGATAGGCCATCAGTTTGGGGATGGTATGCTGTACTCAAAAGTACCTGTGTACCCAAGGCCTTCTGAAGTCCCTACCAGAACCGATAGGTAAAGAGAGCATCCCTGTCTAAAACAATAGAGTGTGGAACTCCATGCAGACCAATGATCTCTCTTATGTACAACTATCCCAGATCATCGACACAGAAGGTCTCCTTGATCGGAAAAAAGTGAGTAAACTTTGTGAGCCTATCGACAACAACCCAAAAAAAAATGTTCCCCTGAGGCAACCTCGACAACCCATTCACGTAGTCCATCGCAACATCATTACAATTCCACTCTGGAATGAGTAATTACTGTAAAAGCCCTGCTGGTCGCTGATGCTCCACCTTCACCTGCTGACAAGTAGAGAATCTCATGACAAAACCAGCAACATGCCTCTTCATACCTGGCCACCAGTACTGACGATGAAGATCCCGATACATCTTGGTGATGCCAGGATGGAATGCCCAAACTAAGGAATGAAAGTTCCGTATCATCTCCTCGCGTATGTCTGCTGGCACCCATACACATCCCTGGAAACACAAGATCACATCCTCACCCATTGTCCATCCAGGAAGAGGGTACTCTCCAGACACACTCTCCCGTAGGACTAATCCTTCTGAGTCTGATAGCTGCCTCATCCGTACCTGATCAAGTAGTGTAGAGGTAAAAACTACAGAAGATAGGAAGTTCTGTCCCTATCTATCATGCACCTCCAGATGCATCTCAGAGAACAGAGCCATAATCTTCCACTCACTGCTGGCCTCCTGAACTGCCTAAATCTAAGTCCTCATGCTCGATGCATCTGCCACCGTGTTGCCCTTTCCCGGCATATAAGCAAGCTCAAAATCAAAAGATTGAAGATACTCGAACCACCTATGCTGCCTCAGATTCAAATCACGCTGAGTGAAGATATACTTGAAACTCTTGTGGTCGGTGAAGACCAAAAAGTACTCTCCCAGAAGATAGTGTCTCCAACAGCGTAAGGCATGAACAAAAGCTGCCAACTCCAGATCGTGCATAGGGTAGTTCCTCTCATGTGGCCTCAATTGCCGAGACCTGTACGCAACGACTCCATCTCCCTACATAAGCACATCGCCTTGACCGATACCTGAAGCATCACAATAAACAGTGTAGCTCTTGTCTGGCTTTGGCAAGACTAGTATCAGTACTAACGTAAACCTTCCCTTTAGCTCCTGAAAGGACGATTCACAAGAATATGACCACGAGAACTTCTCCCCCTTCTTGGTCAGACCTGTGAAAGGTGCTTCTAGGTGTGAAAAGTTCTAAATGAAGAATCTGTAGTATCCATCCAGCCCTATGAAACTCCGTACCTCAAAAACGTTCTTCGGCTGCTCCCAGGAGACTACAACTCTCACTTTCTCTGGGTCCACAGATACTTTTACCTCTGAGATGAAGTGACCCAAGAAGTGAATCTGTTCCATCTAAAAGTGTCACTTTGAGAGTTTAGCATAGATACGATGCTCTATCAGTGTACTCAAAACGATATCAAGATGTGTGGCATGGTCGTGTCGAGTGTGAGAGTACACCAAGATATAATCCATGAAGACCATGATGAAGGAGTCCAAGTAAGGATGGAAAACTCAGTTCATCAGTTCCATGAAAACTGCAGACGTGTTCGTGAGACCGAATGACATTACTGTATACTCGCATAGACCATACCTGCTGCTGAAGGCTGTCAGAGGTATATCTGATGATCTAACACGCAACTGATGATAACCGGACCTCAAGTAAATCTTCTAGAACACCCGGGATCCTCGAAGCTGATCAAAGAGGTCATCGATCCTCGAAAAGGGATATTGGTTCTTGACCGTCAACTGGTTCAGCTTCCGATAATCCACACAAAGTCGAAGGGTACCGTCTGCATTCTTCGCAAACAGGACAGGTGAACCCCAAGGAGAAGTACTGGGTTAGATGAAACCCTTTTCCTTCAACTCCTCCAACTGCTTCTTGAGCTCCTGCAACTCAGGTGTAGACATCCTATAAGGAGGAATGGACACCGGTGCTGATCCTGGCACGAGCTCAATAGAAAAGTCTACCTCACGCTCTGGAGGTAAACCCGAAAAGTCCTATGGAAAGACATCCCTAAAATGATCCACTACTGGAGGAAAGTATAACTGCGAAGTCCCCTGATCATCCAGATAAAGACTAGAAATCTGGGATATCACCCTTCCTAGCCCATGATGCTCGAGTCCTGCTCGACTCTCCTGAACATACCATTCACCTCTAGGAAGAAAAGATTCACCCTCTGGTGAAACGAAACTCACTTTGTGGTGATAACAGTCAATGACTACCTAGAAGGGAACCAACCAGTCCATCCCGAGGATGACATCATAACTTGTCATCTCTAGGACATAGAGATCCCATAAGAAATGATACCCTGCAACCTCGAGAGGGAACTCTCTACATTGAAGTACACTAGATGTACTTGTCCCCAAAGGTGTGTCTAGTGTCAACTAGTCAGAAGAAGAAAAGATACAGAGCCCAAGGATATCCACGATAGTAACAGAGATAAAGCTATGTGTAGCACCAGTATCGAAAAGAGCTGAAGATAAAACCGAGGCTACTAAAATCGTACCTCGAACTGTAGAAGGTCAGAGATCCTGATCCTGATAGGTCTGCTCCACAGCAAATGTCTGGCCTGCCCCGCGGCCCTGTGACCCTGCATAACCACTCTGAGCTGAACCTCCCTGTTGGCACTGAAGGACCGGTGACTGACTGCCATGACCTCGACCTCGACCTCGGCCGGAAGAACTCCAGTTCCCCAACTGGTGTGAAACTAGTGGTGCTTCTCCTGAACGAGGAGTCATGGAAGAACCCCCATCACCAGAAACTAGTGAGAAAACCTGGCAGAAACGCTGAAGGTGACCCATCTTGCCATAGGATCAGCACTCCACGGGGTCCCTCTGGCACTATGGCCTTGTATGCCCACTCCTACCACACTGGTAGCATACAACCTGGCTGCCAGAAGATGTATCTCGCCTCCTCGGGTCACCGCACAAAGACTCCATACGGAGTTTCCTGCTATGAACTGGAGGAACACTAGCTCTGGAAGCAGAACCGACATGTCTCACAGCTCTAGAGTCTCTTAGATTTCACTCTGCAATTAGTGCCTAGTTGACGATGAAAGAGATGGAAGTCAACTGGAAGATATTCACCTGTGAGCGGATCTCCCGCCTGAGACCATCCTCGAAATTCTGTGCCAAGAACATCCCATCTCCACCCCGGAGGGGTGTGAAACGCTGCAGCTTGGTAAAACGTGAGGAATACTCCGTAACAGATAGATTACCCTGCTCTAGACTCATGAACTCCCAAGCCCGATCGTCCCTCAGGGTCTCCGGGTAGAAGTAGTCGTAGAACACGAGCTGAAACTCCTCCCAAACCATAACCTGCTGATGACCCGCTTGTGAGATCACGTCCCACCACCTCTTGGAAGAGTCTCAGAGCATGTAGGTACTGAGATTGACCCGCCTCTCTGGAGCCATCTCCAGATGCTCAAAGATAGTCAGCATGGCTTCCCAGCTATGACTCTGCAGCCTGTGGTCCTCCTTCCCCTGAGAAAGTAGGAGGATGCTGCTGCTAGAAAACCCACGTCAAGTCTTCCATAGTTGTGGCAGGAGGTGGTGCTCCCTGAAAGGTCTTCATCAACCTCATAAACCTTCCCTTAACTGTGCATCAGCGCCTACAACTGGTATGATATCTGGTTCCAAGGCTAGCCCCGACTGGAGGATCGGCAGGAAGTCTCTGATCAGTCATATCTGGCGTCTGATTACTGCCTAACGACTGACGTACAACTGGAGGACGTCTCGGAGGCATAGCTATGAAAGATCAAAAACACAACTTAGATCAGAACTAACAAAGACAGAGAACATAAGAGTACAAAAAAGGAAGAGGGGAAGGAAAACACACAAGTTTACAAACACGGACTACACGGCGTGTATAAAAACTATACAGCGTGTCTTCTTAAGCCACTGATTTGGGTGTGTACCCCTACCCTACAGGTCATGTAACACCTCAAACTACACGGCGTGTTTACCCCACACATGGCGTGTACTTGAAAACTACTCCCCTGCCCGAGTCTCTTTACACGGCTAACCCACATAGTCCGACTTAACCCGAGACTACACGGCATGTTCTGAAAAAACATGGTGTGTACTAGACACGGTCTCGGTGGCCCGTGTTGTTAGTTACATGGCTGTCTACACAGTTGACACTTACACGGCATGTTCCAAACAAACATGGCGTGTATAGGTGAAGGCGACACCATCCCGTGTTGTTCATGACACGGCCAGGTACCTGAACAAGACTACACAGCGTGTTCCGAAAACAACACGACGTGTCTAAGAGAAGGTAATGTTGACCCATGTTGTTCGTGACACGACTGGGTACCTGGACAGGAATACATGGTGTGTTCCTTTACAACACGACATGTTCTACTCGAGCTTCCCTAACCCGTGTTGTTAGTGACATGGCTAGGTAAACGACTCTGAATTACACGGTGTGTACCAACCGTACACGGTGTGTTCCTGAATTTTATTTCTACAATAGTGTGTCCCTAATCACAGGGTTAGTGACACGGTATAAAAAACTACACGACGTGTAGTCAAAAAGTACACGCCATGTATTCTGGGTTTTTTCTGGGCAGTAGCTCAGAAACTTCACAGAAGCCCAGAAAACACACAGAAAACAAGTCAAAGAGGTGCCAAATACCGATTTGTGAGGGCCCATACTCCCTGCAAATGAAAACTTGGAATTCATTTAAGCAAAGTAGAATACAAAAAATCCTCTAACAAGGAATCAGAGATTATATCAAGCATCTATCACAATGGCATGAATAATCTACAGAAAGTCTATCACAACAACATGCAATTGCTAATGCACCCTAGATGGCATTGCAAGAGTGCATGGAATGTGATTTCTACAAGTGCCTATATGATGAATGAGATGGAATACCCTCATCTCATCGGGTTGCAACAGAAATAGAATTGCAATAGTTAAGTCAATAACAACACAAAGCATGCAAATTACTCTAGGTGAAATCATATCAACCGTAAAATCTCAAAACCATCAAACTACAATTAACGAGGCAGTATGGATTTTCCTTGTACACGAGTTAGCTACTCCCAAGAACAGCTTAATACCAAGTACTGAATCCATCTTATCCCTAGTTAAAGGACCCAAATAGTAATTCAGGAGAAAAGAACGCCTCTAATACCACTATGTAATGACCCGAATATGGAGCCCCCTCTACTGGTGCCTCATACCCGGTTTTCCACATGAACTCAAGTTCATTTCCCCAAATTCTAGAGGCTGTTGACTAGCAGTGAAGGCCATTGTAAGTTATTGGGGGTAACTATGCCCTCATTTGGCAAGGTATACAAGGTAAGGAAAACAACAGTCAATAGCAGAAGCAGTAACAACATACATAACTGTAAACAAACAGCGGAAGAATAAATATATAGAAATGATGATAATGATGCAGCAGGTACAAGTATCTAAGGAAAACAGCAAATACAACAACGTGCTAAAATACAACTGAACTCAAAGTACTAAAGAAACAACAACTCCAGCAGCATCGCAAGCCGTAGCTTGGTCTCATGCTCTCCAGCTCCACAGCAAGTCAAACACTTGAAGTAGAAGGGCTCTTTCCCTTATCTATACCTGCAACAACATAGTCTTCTCGAGCCAAAAGCATGGCCCAAACAAGGTGTGAGATAAGGTCCTAGTAGGAAACCACCCACAGATTTGTGCCTAACAGTCAATGAATACAAGGCAAGTAAAAGTGCAGGAAGTAGTAAACAGAAAAGCACACAGTAGCTACAATCCACAATTATAGAATATAAAGTACACAAGTAAACACCAACAACAAGTAAAAAAATGTAACCCCCCCCCCCTGGATAGTTCTCACAGCCTAACCCTTATGGTTCAACCTCTAAGTACTAGAAAACCCCCGGGGAGGCACACACAGTCTCACGCCTCTGGTTCAGCTAAAGAATAGACTCTCTGGGGAAGCACTCACCGTCAATATCCCCCCTATATTCTCGTATCGTACTAAAGGCTCTCCGGGGAAGCACTAAATGTCCAATTCCCCCTATGGCCCGTGTCAAGGAACTACAAAATCTCCTGAGGAAGCACTCACGTCAATTCCCCCTGTGGTCTCACAACGTAAATTAAAGACACTCTGGACAAGCCCTTATGTACATTCTCCCTTTGGTCCATACACTAGGTTCTCTCTACTCTGTGTAATATAAACATGCATAACGCACGTGTATCGCCCAAGTAAACCTCAAGAACTACTTGGCTATCATTCTAAGGCTCAGCAGCAAAACAACACAATAGTTCCACTATATTAAAACTAGGCATGGAAATTGTTATAACGCTTAATAGGCAAAGCAAGTACGAAAAACATCCAGAGTACAGAAAAAACTACTCTATTCACAAAGCTAAAACTCTACTATAACAACCAAGCAAGAAAGAAATCAATCAAGGGAAAAACAGGAAAACGAACAATTCTCGTTCAAGGGAATTGGCTAAATTGCACAAAATATTAAAAGACTTTCTACAGAAAGGTACAAAACACCTACCTCGATCCTAGGAGATCAATATACATTAAAAACGACAAAAAATTCTCTATAGAACTTCGTAGATGTGAGAAAACGTCTGAAACACGTAAACCATGATAACTTGAGAAAGAGAAGGAATATGAAAACAAGGCTCAAGAAGAAGGGAGAACTCACCACTGCGATTCCAATGCAATAAACGGTGCTCGAATCAGAGAACGTACGGAGAGGTGGGGGATCGTCGAAGATTCACGGATCCTCGGTGCTCTCGGATGAACGGAACCTAGAAGAAGACCTTTCTGTGCGTCAGGCGTGACCCCAGTCCATTTAAAGAAAAAAGAAAGTACACGACGTGTACTTTTAGAGTACACGGCGTGTACTAGGTTTTTCTATACTCCGCTAAAATCAGCCTCCACATCATCCCTACACACCGTGTGTGTGTCCCAGACACGGCCAATACACAACTTTGATCAGTAAAGGAGTATACGGCATGTACTCATAAATTACACGACATGTACTTCAAAAAATTACAAAAACTCCATTTTTTATCAAAAAATCTAGAAAAGGAAAGGCATACCTGAAACGAAGATCCGGGTTCTTACAACCACAACCAGACAACACCTAGAACCATACCTAAACAGAAAACACACTGGGACTGGAAGCCTCAATAGCATCTCCATGCACCAAGCAGTAGACCGCTGCCCCACCTATCCCCACCACTCCACTAGACATAGGCCCCCATAAAGTCCACCCTCCACTGCACCTAGAAGAACACAATAAGCATCTGACATAATCAGAGGACAACAAGAAAACACCCAACAATAACCCCTCATGTAGTAAAGAACTTGGAATATTCCATCCTCATACCAGCTCCTGGTTGACCTTGTTGTTATGCAATTTCTTACAAGAGGCAAGTCTTGGCTGTATTTTCTTAGGTTTGTTTCCTAACATTGTTAATGAAAAATTGAAGATGCATGAGGCCCAATTATTATCTTATTTAATTGCTATAATTGATTTTGATGTGGCCCGAGTATGATGATGGAATCCAGTTTGTCTACTACAACTTTGGTTGGTAACCTTCCAGATTAAAGCTTCAGCTTTAGGGGGTTTCTTTTCCACTTGCTGCTTAAATTTTGAATTTAATTTATGTGTAAACTTTTGAATTCTTCTCTCTATTAGCAGCTGACTTGTGTGCTGGTTGGAAGATTTTTAATGATAAAATATTTCTGCTCATATAATGATTTCTTTTAGGTCTTTATTGATAAATTTTTAGGCTGAAATCTTCTTGATGAATGTCTTATTTGGGCTGATTGCATGCTGATTTTGTTCTATCTTCATGTTATTTTGCATGATGATTTTATGAGATAATTATTTTCAATATTTGGGAATTAAAAAATAATTCATTTTCACTTTGATTTTTTTTTCCAAACTATCTTCATGGGTGATTTTCTTGTTGGTTGGGGCTTCTTAGATGTTAAAAGGATTGTTTTGTTTTGGCTACATTTAATATCATTTCAAGCCTAAACTAATTTTTTTATGTATTCTCTTAATATTTCTTTACATGTGTTGAATTTTTGAAACTTTAATGGAGAAATAATGTTGATTTTGAAACCATACTTGATTAATTAATTTAAATTAAAATTATTTTGAAACCAAATTGTGATCAACTAAAATTGATGATAACTTTTTTTTTTTGTAAAATGAAATCTATGGAGGAGATATTTTTGACAACCACCCTTATCATTCTAGTAATCTCATTCATAATTTTCAATTTTGATTTCTTAAGGAAAAGAAAATTTATAAGTGGAAGAATTTGATGTTATTATCTTATATATTTAGCACATGAATTTTCATTATATATTCTGGCTATATTTTGAGTGAAACTGGTATTTTATTGATTGATTTTAAATTAGTGTTAAATATTGAATTAAAATTAAAATTAAAATCCATTTATAAATGGAGAGTTTTGTGTTAAAATTCCAAATGTTATTTTCTTCTTAATTTTCTAAATACTTTGTGAACAAAATCATTTTTTCTGGTATTTATGTTAAACATGGTCTGCACATTAATGAATTATTAATTTGAACCCACCCATAGTTGAATTAATTTTTGAAAATGGGGTTTAATTATTTAATAGATTTTAAATGCCTTGGTTTTAATGATTCATTATTGAAATTTAAAATGCATATTTGGAAGAATGGATAATTGAAAATATTTCAAACTATTAAGTGGTTTCATCCAGGTTGGTTCGTAAGGGAGTTTATGATGGTGGTGTTGGATCGGGTTGAAGTAGAATCTTACGTGCCTACGAGTCAATTATACGAGTCAAGTTCACCAGTCTCGAATGAGTCTGAGTAGACTCTCGAGTTTGACTACCTTGGCCACAACATGAGGGACCTCGAGAGCCACTATTGTTCTTCCTTTTCCCCTGCAACTGAATCAGAAGTGCACAACGTAGTAACAACTCAAAAGTGAGTGTTCTTATCCAAACAAAAAAATCTTCGTGTGACCATGGTGTCTTCCTGAAACTCCGAACGGTGGGTTCGACATTACCAGATGTGGCTCGACTTCGGTGGATAATCAATCTTGAGGGTCTTCACTGGCGGATGAGGCTCATATCTGCATTCAAATAGATTTGGGATCAACCTAAGCATCCTCAGCTTCAACAAACCTGAGCACTGGTCCATCTTCATCGGCAAGCTTGGGATCTTGGTTGTCTTCCTCCGTCTAACCAGATCTGAGATCGTCCTCCTTAAACATTCGATGTTGAAGATCCATCATTGTGGAGAGAACTCTTCCTCTGTGTTCCAGATCTGGCTTGTCGGCATCTCTTCCATTCTTGAACTCCCTTCGAGCTTCGAGTTTGATTGGTCAAGATCATCTTCTTCGCAGGATCGTTCAGATTTTTGGGTTATCTTCAAGTGGCAGATCTACGTATGGTGCTTTCTTAGGTTGTTTTATATATATGGGGTTTTTAAATTTTTTTATTAAAAAGGGGTAGGGTAACTAATATTTTCAAAAATGGGTCCCAAGATGCGTGAACCCATTCACGCATCCCCGATCCCAGGAAGATGCGTGAACGGGGTTCACACATCATAGGCGCGATGAAAGATGCGTGAACCCCGTTCAGACATAAACTCTCACCCAAAGATCTCTTTTATAAGAGTGTTTTCCCTTAAAATCATTTTACATTTTCGATGTGAGATTCAGGTTCTCCCTTTTGTGCGCAGAACATTCTGCATTTCCGATGTGGGATTCTGTTTCAAGTACATGACTTTGAAATACTATAAAATACAAATTATAAGACCAATATAAATGAAACTTAAAACATAGATTAAATATATAAGAAATAGTTGAAAATAGAAAGAATTTCGTAAAAAAAAATTATGAATAATAATTTATAAGCTTTCAAAACCACCAACTTGAAACTTAAAAATGTTTTAAATACGTGGCTTTGAAAGACTATAAAATACAAACTATAAGACCAATATAATTGAAACATAAAACATGGATTAAACTTATAAGAAATAATTAATAATTAATTAGTTAATTAGTAATATAATTATTAATTAGTTAATTATTAGTTAATTAGTAATATCATTATTAATTATATAATAATTAATTAGTAATATAATAATTAATTATATAATAATTAATTAGTAATATAATTATTAATTATATAATAATTATTTAGTTAATTTTTAATGTAATTATTAATTATATAGTAATTAAATAGTTAATTAGTAATATAATTATTAATTAAATAATAATTAATTATTTAATTAGTAATATAATTATTAATTATATAATAATTCATAAGTTAATTAGTAAATTAGTAATATAATATATTATTATAATTATTCATTATAATTATTAGTTATTAATAATTAATTATATAATAATTAATTAGTTAATTAATAATATAATTATTAATTATGTAATAATTAATTAGTTAATAGGAATATAAATTTTAATTATAATTATAATTATTAATTATGTAATTAATAATTATTTTACTAATTAAATAATTAATTATTAGTTAATAATCATAATTAATAATTATATTATTAATTATAATTAATAATTATATTACTAATTATAATTAATAATTATATTAATAATTAACTAATTATTTATTATATAATTAATAATTATATTACTAATTAACTAATTAATTATTATATAATTAATAATTAAAAATTAAAAATTATAATGAGTAATTATAATTAATAATTATTTTACTAATTAACTAATTAATTATTATATAATTAATAATTTCTAGTTCTAATTAGTAATTACATTATTAATTAACTAATTAATTAGTATATAATTAATAATTAATAATTATAATTAATAATTATATTATTAATTAATAATTATATAATTAATACTTATATTACTAATTAACTAATTAATTATAATATAATTATATTACTAATTAACTAATTAATTATTACATATTAGTAATTAATCATTATAATTAATAATTATATTTCTAATCAACTAATTAATTATTTTATAATTAATAATTACTAATTATAATTGATAATCGTATTACTAATTATAATTAATAATGATGTTACTACTTAACTAATTAATCGTTATATAATTAATAACTATATTACAGATTAACTAATTAATTATTAAATAATTAATAATTAATAATTAATAATTATAATGAATAATTATAATTATTAATTATATTACTATTTATTTATTTATTTATTTTATAATTAATAATCATATGACAAATTAACAAATTAATTATTATATAATTAATAATTAATAATTATAATTAATAAATATATTACTAATTAACTAGTTAATTATCATATAATTATATTACTAAATAACTAATTAATTATTGTATATTAGTAACTAAAAATTAATGATTAATGATTAATAATTATATTAATTATTTACTAATTAACAATTATATTACTAATTAAATAATTAATTTTTAAAAATTTCTTATATATTTAATCCATGTTTAACATTTCATTTATGTTGGTCTCATAGTTTGTATTTTATAGTCTTTCAAAATCACTTACTTGAAACATTTTTAAGTTTTAAATTGGTGGTTTTGAAAGCTTATAAATTATTTTTCATCAAAATTTTTTACAAAATTAATTTTATTTTCAACTATTTCTTGTATTTTTAATCCATATTTTTTGTTTAGTTTATATTGGTCTTATAATTTGTATTTTATAGTCTTTCAAATCCACGTACTTGAAACATTTTTAAGTTTCAAGTTGGTGGTTTTGAAAGCTTATAAATTATTATTCATAAACTTTTTTTACGAAATTATTTTTATTTTCAACTATTTCTTATATGTTTAATTCATGTTTTAAGTTTCATTTATATTGGTCTTGTAGTTTGTATTTTATAGTCTTTCAAAGTTAGGTACTTGAAACAGAATCCCACATCGGAAATGCAGAATGTACTATGCAGAAAAAGGAGAACCTGAATCCCACATCAGAAATGCAGAATGATTTCCAGGACAAACCCTTTTATAAAAGAGAGCTCTGAGTGAGGGTTTCTGTCAGAATCCAGACTATTGTAATGATAGTACTGCTGGATATTAAATAGCAGATAAATTTTGCTGAAAATTTTTGTTATATATATATATATATATATATATAACAAATAAAAATAGAAATTTTAAAAATACAAAAAAAATTAAAAAATTAAATCTTTCTATAGGATGCATGAACGGGGTTCATACATCCTTCATAAAGTTTACAAAGGATGCGTGAACCCTATTCACGCTTCCTGGTAAGGGAAGATGCATGAACGAGGTTAAAGCATCTTTTATGATGTCTGCGAAGGATGCGTGAACCCCGTTCACACATCTCTCTGCGCCAAAGATGCGTGAATGGGGTTCACGCATCCCTGAACCCATTTTTAAAAATAGTTTAAACCCTATCCATTTTCTACAATTTTTTTTTCAAAAACCCATTTAAATAAAAACCCTTCTTTCTTCAGCAAGCCTCGGTTGGTTTCATCTACTATTGATGCTCAGAACTGACTCAAATCATCTTCTTTATTGATCTTCACAATCTTGGTCTCAGTCAAAGATGAAATGGGGGGATGGTAGCATGGTTGGGAAAGCTTGACAGTAGCATTGGCAGATGAGGACGGTAATAGAGGTGAGCAGCAGCATACCCTGGGGGTAGCATGGAATAGTAGAAAAATGTGGTCTCCAATGATAGCAAGGTTCTCGCACTAATGTGTTATTGATAGGTCAGGTTGTAATGAAATTTTCAACGTTCCATTCAGTATAAGATGACAAAATGAATAAAATAGGAATTTCACTTTGAATCATTTGCTGCCTCTACAAGAAAAATCAAATGACCAAATCCTTAACAAGAATTAACTTCTCCCCTAAAATTTTATCCTCCTCCCTTCTTTTCCATCAAGTATAAAAATCCATCCCTATAACTTAGACTTAAACATGAATTAAATACCTTAGGTATGATAGAAGATTATGGCCCAGAGATCCCTGAAAAAATGGTTGTGGTTGGACCGGAATTGAATGAGTCTGGCGTGGTGCTTTACACCCAAACATGAAAGCACTATCGAAATTTGATCCTCCATGATGTAGGATTGAGGCTATGAAGCATAGAAGCTTGGATTTATTTCAAGTCGTTCAACCTCACTCTATGGCATAGAGGAAAATACTATGGTGTCGGCTCATGAATGTTGTCCCACATCGATCCTTCCGACAGTGTATCTTCGTTATTTAAGCCATTTTGTTTCATAATTTTAAAGTTAAGTTGGATTGAGGTCAAAGGACCCCAAACGTCGTTGCATATTTCCATTGACCAATGAATCTCTCCTCAGAACACTGTATGTACTCATGACACACACTCTAATGCACCTACTCGTTCATCCTAATTATCACGCCAGTGGCTAGATTAGCCTTGGAGAATGGTTACATTTTTTAATCTTTTTCTATGCTGATGTAATTGTATTTTTCTAATCGTTCATTATCCATTATGTAGTCAGCTTTAAACTGTCTGTAGTCCACAATTACATTAAAACTAATCAAATTCAAAGTCATTAAGGCACCAAAATGGAAGAATTAAGTTAAAAACACTTGTAAAGTGAGGCTAAAAAGATATATGGAAACCACTTATCGAACTCTCCCAAACTTAAATCTCTTCTTATTCCCAAACAAAATCCTCAGCATTCATCACAGAGGATCAATACTCTATCAAGGAAACACCTCAACCCATGATTCCAAAAAATGAAAAACAATTGAGACTAATAATTCTAAAAATGACCAAATTAACCTACTGCAAATTTGGCCTTTAAAAGTGCTAGAAAAAATAATTTACAACACTAAAAAAATGATGTCAATATCAATAAAGATAAAGGGGGTCCTTTTATCAGTGCTCAAAAAAACACTGATAAAAGTAAAAAAAATTAAAAAAATCTTTTAATCGAAGCCACATTTTTAACAACGCTAGCCACCCTCCTTTAACAGTGCTAGCCCCCCCACCTACACACACCCGTGACCCCCTTTAGCAAAACTAGCCCCCCCCCCCCCCCCCCCCCGCACCCGCCTGTGCGCCTCTGCCTCCCCCAGGATTCAAACTCGAGACCTCTCACCTACACACCTAGACTCTTTACCACTCTCCCATGTTGCTTTGTTCTCCATTTAATAATATATCTATATATATATGTACTTTTATTTATTCATATATTAATATAGATTTATATCAATATATATATGTATATTTAGTTATATATATATATATTCGTATAAATAAATACATACATATATACATCATACATACAACATACATTCACCTATATATATTTTATATATATGTGTGTATCTGTAAGTATAATTATACATATTTATATATATTTACATATATTATATATTCATATGTATATTCATATGTTAGAATATATAAATAATATATATCAGTTTGTTAATACAGACACACACTAACACACACACACAATACATAGGTGTATAAATATACATATATCTGTTTTGTTTTTCATTTTATGATATATTTATATATATTTCGTTACATTTTTTATCTATATATATATATAAATGTTTAAAATATGCTCTCTCTGTGTGTGTGTTTATAAATACATACATACATATATATTTATATATGTGTTTTCATCTATAAATATGATTATACATATTTATATTTATTTACATAGATTAAAAAATCATTATTTATATACATATATTAGAATATGTAAATAAACATATTTATGTTTGTCAATACACACACAAATATATATTTATATATAAAAACATTATATATACATTAATTGTATATGTATATGTATATAAATATTCATTCAATTTCATTTTAAATAAAATGGATATAATTTTTTATTTAGATAAGGCTTATATATTGAGAAATATACTTTATATGTAAATAGGCTTAATTATTTATTTATAAAATTAAATTTTTATGTGTGAATATATAAAAAATATGTATATATTGTTATATATTTGATTATTGTAACACCCCAAACTTCCACGGTATGCTTCTCGCTGAATAATACAGTAGCGTGTGTTGTACCAACTTCGAGTTCTAACACTCACCATAACCAATCAAACTAGCCGTTATGAATAGTAATACCTACTTTTTGAAATTTTATAAATTTTATCTCTCAAAATGGACTTCATTTTTGGATTCGGAGTATCGAATTTAGCCTAGGGTGAAATTTTGGAACTTTTCGGATAACATTTATATTTTGATGAATAGTGAAAATTACTACACTTTAATTAAAAAAAATTTTTTAATCGAAATAATTTATATTGATAAATTACAAATTTGAGTGGTTTTAAAGTATATTTAGAATATATTTTTACCATTTAATACAATGTTGGTCATTGTACATAATTTTACAATTAAACCGAACATAAACAAGTGTCAATCTTTTGATAGTTATTATCTCTTAAAAACACGATTTTTGTTTTAACAACGGGAATTAATTTTAAATTAAATTCTTCCACTTCTGTATTTTGAATTTTGAAAAATGGATTCAATATTTGGAATCAGGATATCCAAATTTTTTAAATAGGTAACTTTTATTTTTATACATTTTGAATAATTACTTCGGTAAATATTTTATTTACCATGGTTAAAGGATAAATCCGGTAAATAAGGGTAAAAAATAATATTATTATAATAATAAATTGCCCTAAAATATATCCTAACCTTATTGGTTGATACATTTCTGACCATGGGCATCTTTGGGTCGATTTTGGGACCCCATGGAACCACTTGTAAGTGATAATGACACTTTATATTAATTAAGTTAAAATAAATACAAAAATGACATAAGCATATATCTTTTAGAAAACCATTTTTTACATAGGGTTATATATATTGGATTTTATATTATAAATATTAATTAGAAAGATAAAACCCTTTCCTACATAATGATATTTTATTTATAATTTTTAGACAATAAATAATTTAATTTATTTATGACACAACGATGATGCAGTAATTACCATAATAGTGAAAAATTAAAATAATTGATATTATAAATACCCAAATAGATATAATTTTAGACTTTTTATGAATTAAACTAATTTTATAGGTTAATATTACATGTTATTATTGACTTAATTAACTTTTTTCGAAGTAATCATTCTGTTATGATTTTCACAAAAATCAATTATTGAATAGTGTCAAAATTGACATAAAAGAGTTTTTTTAAAACATATTATATTATTAATTGATATTCAATTCCTAAAAATCTAAGGTTCGGCCAAGAGACTTATATCATGATAGGTGTATCATTAATGGACCAACTGGGGGTCTCTTAGATGTATATAGAAAGTTTATTAACCATATAATATAAAAATACAAAGAGACATTGTAAAAGTGAAACTAATTAACTAAGAGTTAATACTTAAAGATAAGGTTAATATGTTGACCAAAACCTTTCTAAATTCCATTGGTCGAGTGGTTTTAGACCCATCCCCACCTTAACCTTTAAATAATCCTATTTTAAGCCATTAGAAACTGAATATGAATTTATTATAAAATAATATTTCTAGCTTTTCCAAAGGTGCCCCTCACCCCTCTTATAAAAGGGCACTCACCCTTCTCACTAATTCACACATTAAAAGCCTTTTGGTTCGGAAAACCCTGCCCAAATACTCTCTCAACTTCCCTCACTTAATCCTAGAGGCCTTCCTTTAGTCAGAAAGCCAACCTAAGGATCCCTTTTGAACAAATCAAAAGGAAGAACCCGAAGAAGAGGTAATGATTTCAGCACCTCTTTTTAAGTTCCTTTATTCTTCCACTTCTTCTATCTTTGTTATTACCATTCTAAAATAATAAATATAGTATATTATATATACTTTGATTTTATTATAAACATGGTAGAACCATATTTCAGTATTCTATTCATCCTTTGAATGACATGTCACCATACGTGCGTACCTACGGCTAACCGTCTCCACGTAGTGGTGTAATTGTTATTCAAAACATTATTATTTGGATGGTTATAATAATGATGTGTAATTAATTTAAATAATAAATATAACATGATAATTATTCTGTATATATGATATACCATCCAATTAATTATTATTTTAATATCAAAAGAATGATATTGTCGCTCGTTCGTACGTACGGACTACCGTCTCCACGAACGTGATGAGATTCATTATTCATCATATACATTCAAGAATAATCCTCATTTAATGATTAAAAATAATGTTTAAGGACTTGATATCATTCTTGATATTAATGAGATACAACCTATCCATAACAAACACGACTTTTGTAACAAAACATATAAAATAAAAACAGTAAGTTAACGCCTGAAACAACGATAATATTAAGATATTATTAACAAAGCAATTTTAAAAGATCATATATGATATCATATTAATGTATATGATCCTTGTATAATTAAATAACAATTATTTCACCATTATACAGGAGGATAACCTACCCTCGACCAAGGAAAAAGTACAAAGTAAGGGGTTTCTTATCTCACTTTTAATTCCATGAGATTTCCATTGTTCACCACTTATTTATTGCATGTGGTGTGTGTACTGCCCATGATTGTATTAATTGTTTAATATACTTTAATTTATGGATATTTACATCATCATTGTATGATAATTCTTTCATGGGTGTATGTTTTGTAAGTTACCAAATTGATAAGGGAATTTGAAATTTCAATTTCCACTCATTTGGCTTTACGCAAACTTCATTGATTATTTTACACCAAGATTATGTGTAGAATCACTATTCATTTGCTTATGTCATAATTTCCACTCCCCTTTCTGTGGATATAATTTTGATACACATAATCAATCCATTGATAAATTCTCAAGTCGTCGATATAAACTTGATAAGAGTAATTTTAACTCAATCTCCATTTATTGAGTTAAACATCCAATTCATTATTGTTGTTTTTACAAGAATATGTGTGAATGTCCTCTGATTGATTTACACTGAATATCCAATCATATTGAGTGTATTTATATTTTTTCACACATAATTATGTCATTTATTTATCCTTAACTTAAGGATACGGTCTTTATAAGAGACTTAATCTCAATTTACATCCCATTGAGACTTCTTTGTTGTTATACACCAAATCACTTTTATGCGGTGTATATAATGTACTTTGACATAGTATATCAGGAATGCCTTTATTCTCATGATATTACAAACTTTTGATTACCTCAATTATTTGTATTCAAGTGTCTCTCTTTTGGTTATAAACTCTAACTAAAATATCATTTTTAAATGTTTTAAAGATTTATTATTCTAAATCTTTCTCATTAATGTCCATGTTTTAAAAATGGTTTTAAGGATTTATTTATATGTACATTAAAGTTTTAAAATTAAAACTTCTTTTAAAAGTTTCAAAGTGGTATGGGACACTTTGATTCAAAAATCTATTTTTAAATGGCTTCTTGACAAATAGTGTGACTTTTAAATGATTTCAAGAAAAAGGGGGATATTTCTCTCAAATAGTTTTGATGATTATTTTCATCTATGTCAATATCATTCATTATTATCGATTGAGGATAATCTGTTACAATAAAATCTTCCATATTGTGTCGAATGAGTTATGCTTGACTGTGGATGTGTTATTTTTAAACCATTCATGGTTTGTGGATAATGTATTGACATTTCGTATGTTAGTTTGAATAGGAATGTAACAGCCCGAGATTTTAAGAAAAATATTCTTTTTAATTTTATTAATGTCTTGTGTTGTACGCTACACCAAAAGGATCTTGAAAAACACACATCCTTGACTTGCCTTGCATTACACGCAATCGCAACCTTCCTCGATAGCGTGTGTAGTATGCAATACTGAGTTTCACTAAACAACGATATGCTATTAAAATATTATTAAAACTAGCCATTATGAATAGTAATAACCACTTTTTGAAATTTTGTAAATTTATTTTTCAAAATGGACTTCATTTTTGGATTCGGAATATCGAAATTAGATTAGGGTGAAATTTTGGTAATTTTCGGATAACTTTCATATTTTGATGAATAGTGAAAATTACTAAATTTTAGTTAAAAACAACTTTTTCAATCGAAATAATTAATAGTGATAAATTATTAATTTGAGTGGTTTTAAAGTATATTTAGAATATATTTTTACAATTTAATACAATGTTGTTCATTGGATGTAATTTCACATTTAAACCAGACATAAACAAGTGTCAATCTTTTGATAGATATTGTTTCTTAAAAACACACTATTTGTTTTAACAGCGGGATTTAATTATAAAATTAATTAATGCAACTTCTATGTTATGAATTTGGTAAAATAGACTTCATTTTTGAATTCGGAATATGAAATATAGCTTAGGATGAAATTTTGGCATTGTTCTGAAAAACATCAATTTTTGATGAATAGTGAAACTACTAAGTGGTAGTTAAAAAACTGAATTTTTCATAAAACTTAATTTTACCATTTCTGTGAATGGAATTTAAAAAATCCGAGAGACACAATTGATTTCATTAAGTAAAATGTGCTTCAATGAGATGAAAATAATTTTTGGTGAATAGTAACTTTTTACTTTTATTTACCATAGTTAAAAGTAAATAGGGTAATTAAGGGTAAGAATGAAATTAATATTACCCTAACACATGTCCTAATTCTATTGGAAAATTGTATCTCGACCAAAAACAACCTTAAGTGTAAAATATTATCATTTAGGCCCACTTGGATTAGATTAGGACATTTATTATTATTTAATTCAAAGAAGAGTTAAAAGAGCTAAAATCAAAGTTTATTTACTAAAACATTTTTAATATGGGGTTATACATAAGATAAATTCGACTATAAATATTCATTAGAAATCTAAAAATATTTAATACATAATTTTATTTTATTTGAAATTTTTAGACATCAAATAATTTAATTTATTTATGACACAAAGATGATGCAGTAATTATCTTATTAATGAAATATTGACATAATTGATGTTATAAATACCAAAATAAATGTAATTTAATACTTTTTATAAATTACACTAATTTTCTAGGTTAATATGACATGTTATTATTGATTTAATTAACTTTTTTTGAACTTATCATTCTGTTATAATTTTCACAAAAATCAATTACTAAATAGTGTCAAAATTGACATAAAATAGTTTTTAAAACAAATATTATATTATTAATTGTTATTTTATTCCTAAAAATCTAAGATTCGGCCAAATGACTTAGATAAGGTTATATATATTAATAATAAACAAGTTGGGGTTCGTTTGGATTGATATAGTAAGTTTATTAACCTTATAGTATAAGAACACAAGAAGACACGGTAAAAGTAAAATTATTTAACTTAATGTTAAATCTAAATGATAAGGTTAAAATAGGAACCTAAACTTGTCTAAATTCTATTGGATGATAGTATTTCGACCCATCCCCACCTTAGCTTCGAAATAAATCAATTTGGAGCTATTTAAAACCGAACTTGGCTTTATAATAAAATAATATGTTTAGTTATTCCAAAGGTGCCCCTCTCCTCCCTTATAAAAGGGCACCTCCTCCCTCTCCTCCTCACACCAATTTGAGCATTCAAGCTCGCACAACCCCTGCAAAAATATCTTCTCCACTTCCCTAGTATCATCCTAGAGGTCCTGGTCTTCTTAAAAGACCAATTTTAGTTCCCTAAAAGGAGGTCTCAAAGAAGCACTTCAAAGAAGAGGTAATATCCATTACCGATCCTTTCCAATTTCTTTCTTCTTCAACTTCTTCTTATTTAGTAGTTTCATTATGAAGTAATAACATCAGTATCACTCATATACAGATATGTTATTATAAGTATGAAACAACCCTATTTAACCATCTATCCATCCTACGGAAAATGAAATCACCACGCGTGCGTACGTACGGAATACCGTCTCCACGATGCGATGAGATTCATTCTCCACATTAACCATTCATGAATGATTATAAAGTATATATAATAAGTACTAATGAAATATATGACATAATAATGATACTGGATTTATGTATATTTATATGTATGTCATCTACTTAATTCCATTCAATTCAATAAGGAAACGAAAACAGCGTTCATGCGTACGTACGGACTACCGTCTCCATGAACGGTGTATTTCATTCCATTTATCAATATATTATATATATGTATATTCTGAATATATATTATATATAAATCATGTTTTAAATTCTGGATATAAGTAATCATGATCCAAGTAATACAAGTTAAAAACACGAACAACAAATGAGACGATTTTACCCAAAACGCTACTTTAACATGAATTTACAAAAGAACTGGTAAAATAAAGTCATAAGTGTACCATATATGATATAATAACAATGAATATGATTCTGTAATAAGTCAATAACATGATTTAAATCATTATACAGGAGGTTCGGACACGTATAAAGCAAGTCGGACCTAAGGTAAAGGATAAATTTTCAATCTCATTTTTATCCGAGATTGCTTATACGTAAGTATTTACTGGGGTTATATTTATCATCCATAACCATGTTTTCTAAAAATGTCTTTATAAAATGTTTACCATTCTTCCATGAATGTTTAAAGTCATTTTTACCCTTTATTGACTTTTTACCACATTGTATGAATGGAATCTTTCTTTTGGTTACCATATAAGGTACTTTTTGACTTTTCCGACAAAAGTACGAGGAGAATGTTATTTTTAACTTATACGGCGCGAACGGATTTTTACGGTTTCATAACACCTCATTTTCAAGAAGCTTCCTCTACAAGATTGCATGATTATTTTCAACAAAGCCCTTATCTTTTAAAATTGTATGGAATTTTGTGAAAAGAAAATGATTTTAAAGAAGAAAGGATATTTTCCTCAAGAATTCATTTCAAGTGTTTTTCTCAAAACTATTTTCCATCTAAGATGACATTATTTGATATGTATGTTTCAAGTAAAATGTCTCTATGATTTAAATGGTTTTAATTTTCTTATGATGAAATGATATCAATTGTTTATGGATTATGATGGCATGATGTTTAAGAATCCCATTTTATTACATGGGTTATGCAATGATGTATGATTTATGATTTTGTGGCACACATAAGAATGGTATCATTATGAGATGGGTGGGACCTATATCTCCCTCCAATTAATTGGGTAAAGATTTTATATCTCATGATATAGACATGGCTGGAATGGTAGGTTATACCGGTTCAGTGAAACAGGACTAAAACGAGGGTGACTCGGTTCAGAAAGGGACTTTGTCCACTAAGATAGTCTTGGCAATGAGTCTTGACTAACAAGAAATGATTCTCTATGATTATGTGTGTATGCCACAAAGTTTCATGTTTTAAGTTATGATTATTGGGATTACATTTCACTTCTATGATTTATCCCATGTTATGATATTATGAGCTCTTTTGCAGGTTAAGATTTCCAAAAGCTATGTTCTTATGTGTATTATGTGATTGATATTTCTTTTTTTTACCCTTACTGAGCATTTGAGCTCACCCTTTTATGTTTTCTTTTCCCCAGGATATAAAGAAAGGTTTTAGGTAAGGAAACAAAAAGGGGAGAATCGTTATGAGAGATGTTGAAGATCTTTCAACATGATAAGAAGTTTATACTCCGAGTTTCCAAAGACACTAAACTATTACGGTCCTTGTGTGTGTGTTATTGTTATGTACTAAGTATTCCACAAAAGTAATGTAATTTCCATGTACGTCAAGCTTCGGGTCTCTACAGTTGGTATCAGAGGAAAGGTTTAGTCAACCTTTGGAAACTAGGACGTGAGAACGTTAGTGAGATCCCTAGAGATATTTCTAAGGTATGTCTAGGGATGTCCCTAAGGATAAGTATACGTATAGGATATAGTCCTAGAACTATAGTAACGATATTAGATTAAACCAAAGATGTTAGATATTGAAGTTACTCCCCCTTTACTATGATTTTTGCCTCTCACACTATTCTTTTTTGGGTTTTAGAAAATGGCTGGAAACAAGATGATTCACAATAATGGAGGATATGATGGACAATGGAATGATATTCTTCATGAGCAACCAAATGAAATGGGATTTGGAAGTCCAAACATCATTATTATGCCGAATTAGCAATCTCATAATATGATCAATAAAGTAAAATTTGGTAAGTTTCCTGACTCGGCTAATAAGAGAAATATGGAGTTTCATGATGATTATAGAGGAAAGAAAGTTCAATTTCCCCTATGTAAATCATGTGGGAAGAGGCATCAAGGAGAATGTTTCAAAGGGACTGGAAGATGCTTTGGGTGTGGAAAAGAAGGACACAAAGCCAGTAAGTACAAAGGAAAAGGTTCAGTTAACACCAGGGATGAGGATAATGGTATTGCTACGACATCAACAATGGTTAAATGCTTTAAATGTGGAATGTACAGGAATTATTCAAACCAATGCCCTAAGGGAAAGTCTCATGAAGAGAATCAGTATGGTCGTATGGGAAGTATTTATGTTGATAATGATGAAGAGACTACAAATGATATGTGAGATGAAAGAATTGTTGAATCTCGGTCAATGGTTTAAGAATGTAGTGGAATGATTACATGTTTATCATGTGTAATGTTGTATAAGTAATCTCATGGAATAAAGAGACATCTAAGGATTGTTACACTGTTGTCTTTCCTTAAGTTTTGAAAGTGTATGATGAATGGTACCAGTAACCATGAAAGGTTATTCAGATACTTTTGGAAAGTAGATGATATGTGCATAATGAAAGGATAAGAAGATAATGAGATGTTTGATTGTATTCATGAGCTCATGATTGATATAAGGACTAAGTGATATCATGGTTAGAGTATATAGAATTTTGAGGATTTTGGTATGTGGAAAGTGTTAACTTTTAACTGCATTCATGTTTTCACTAAGGTTCAATGGGTATTCAAGAGAATACATGATTAAGGCCTTTGAATGTTTGGAATGTGACCAACAAGACATATCTTATGATATATGGGGATCAACGATAGTATTAAATCTCTGGTAATCATTTTCACTATATTATGAGAGTGGACTGCAGTATTATGGATAAGCCTAAAGATTAGAATGGATTATGTTGGACATAAGTTAGTATTGTTTAAGGATAGAAGATTTTCGATATTATTGATGGGATGTTATAGTAATGTAATTTTAGAAAAAGGACAACCTGCAGGACGGGCGACAGCCCATTGCGTCGGACAAGGCTGTGGGAATCGATCCCACAACCGAAGTGCGACTAGCCTTTATCGCCTACCACGGGCCTACAGGAAGTCCCTGTTTAGTAGAAACTAGTTTTATTTTATTAAGCAGTACGATATATGAAGTATAAGTCCATTTTAGGAACCATATATGATTAATCTCACTATAGATGGACTTATGTATTTTTTGATAACTTTTCTAACCTTTTGTTTGAGATAGATGGAATGACCCATCATTCTATCACATGATCTGCTAACACATTACGAATGAGAAATTCAACTTCATTTATTTAAGAGATGAAGTGGAAATTTTCCAAAGAACGACAAACGGTGAGACTATACCAAAATCACGAAAGTATTTCTTCTAATTCCAATTCCATCAACTTTAGGGAAATGATCTTGAAAACCAAAAATGTTGTCCTAGTGATCTTATATCTGATGAATCAGATGATACCTTATATCATCACAAATCTATGGCTTTATGATTGTTGTCTATTTCATAGCCATGTTCTCTACCACTCTCCATCAGAACTTGATGGTTAGATTTTTCTTCCATATCCATATTTTCACCTATGTTCTCCAACGTGGAAACCCGGTGATGAGTTAATTTGGGTAACCGTTACGTTTCATACTTTTGTTTTTTAAAGATTGGTTTTGGTATTCCTTTTTACGGTGTGGGTTTCTATTAAAGAAACTTTTGAATAGTAAACCATTTATAACCCCGACGAATTTTGAGGGCGAAATTCATTTTAAGGGGGGTAGAATGTAACAGCCCGAGATTTTAAGAAAAATATTCTTTTTAATTTTATTAATGTCTTGTGTTGTACGCTACACCAAAAGGAGCTTGCACAACACACATCCTTGACTTTCCTTGCATTACTCGCAATCGCAACCTTCCTCGATAGCGTGTGTAGTACGCAATACTGAGTTTCACTAAACAACGATATGCTATTAAAATATTATTAAAACTAGCCGTTATGAATAGTAATAACCACTTTTTGAAATTTTGTAAATTTATTTTTCAAAATGGACTTCATTTTTGGATTCGGAATATCTAAATTAGCTTAGGGTGAAATTTTGGTAATTTTCGGATAACTTTCATATTTTGATGAATAGTGAAAATTACTAAATTTTAGTTAAAAACAACTTTTTCAATCGAAATAATTAATAGTGATAAATTATTAATTTGAGTGGTTTTAAAGTATATTTAGAATATATTTTTACAATTTAATACAATGTTGGTCGTTGGATGTAATTTCACATTTAAACCAGACATAAACAAGTGTCAATCTTTTGATAGATATTGTTTCTTAAAAACACGCTATTTGTTTTAACAGCGGGATTTAATTATAAAATTAATTAATGCAACTTCTATGTTAAGAATTTGGTAAAATAGATTTCATTTTTTGAATTCGGAATATGAAATATAGCTTAGGATGAAATTTTGGCATTGTTCTGAAAAACATCAATTTTTGATGAATAGTGAAACTACTAAGTGGTAGTTAAAAAACTGAATTTTTCATAAAACTTAATTTTACCGCTTCTGTGAATGGAATTTCAAAAATCCGAGAGACACGGTTGATGTCAGTAAGTAAAATGTGGTTCAATGAGATGAGAATAATTTTTGGTGAATAGTAACTTTTTACTTTTATTTACCACGGTTAAAAGTAAATAGGGTAATTAAGGGTAAGAATGATATTAATATTAGCCTAACACATGTCCTAATTCTATTGGACAAGTGTATCTCGACCAAAAACAACCTTAAGTGTAAAATATTATCATTTAGGCCCACTTGGATTAGATTAGGACATTTATTATTATTTAATTCAAAGAAGAGTTAAAAGAGCTAAAATCAAAGTTTATTTACTAAAACATTTTTAATATGGAGTTATACATAAGATAAATTCTACTATAAATATTCATTAGAAATATAAAAAGATTTTATACATAATGGTATTTTATTTGAAATTTTTAGACATCAAATAATTTAATTTATTTATGACACAAAGATGATGCAATAATTATCTTATTAATGAAATATTGACATAATTGATGTTATAAATACCAAAATAAATGTAATTTAAGACTTTTTATGAATTACACTAATTTTCTAGGTTAATATGACATGTTATTATTGATTTAATTAACTTTTTTCGAACTTATCATTCTGTTATGATTTTCACAAAAATCAATTACTAAATAGTGTCAAAATTGACATAAAATAGTTTTTAAAACAAATATTATATTATTAATTGTTATTTTATTCCTAAAAATCTAAGGTTCGGCCAAATGACTTAGATAATGTTATATATATTAATAATAAAGAATTTGGGGTTCGTTTGTCTTGATATAGTAAGTTTATTAACCTTATAGTATAAGAACACAAGAAGACACGGTAAAAGTAAAATTATTTAACTTAATGTTAAATCTTAATGATAAGGTTAAAATAGGAACCTAAACTTGTCTAAATTCTATTGGATGAGAGTATTTCGACCCATCCCTACCTTAGATTCTAAATAAATCAATTTGGAGCTATTTAAAACCGAACTTGGCTTTATAATAAAATAATTTTTTTAGTTATTCCAAAGGTGCCCCTCTCCTCCCTTATAAAAGGGCACCTCCTCCCTCTCCTCATTACACCAATTTGAGCATTCATGCTCGGCCAAAACATGACAAAATCTCTTCTCCACTTCCCTAGTATCATCCTAGAGGTCCTGGTATTCTTAAAAGACCAATTTAGTTCCCTAAAAGGAGGTCTCAAAGAAGCACTTCAAAGAAGAGGTAATATCCATTACCGATCCTTTCCAATTTCTTTCTTCTTCAACTTCTTCTTCTTTAGTAGTTTCATTATGAAGTAATAACATCAGTATCACTCATATAAAGATATGTTATTATAAGTATGAAACATCCCTATTTAACCATCTATCCATCCTACGGAAAATGAAATCACCGCGCGTGCGTACGTAAGGAATACCGTCTCCACGACGCGATGAGATTCATTCTCCACATTAACCATTCATGAATGATTATAAAGTATATATAATAAGTACTAATGAAATATATCACATAATAATGATACTGGATTTATGTATATTTATATGTATGTCATCTACTTAATTCCATTCAATTCAATAAGGAAACGAAAACAGCGTTCATGCGTACGTACGGACTACCGTCTCCATGAACGGTGTATTTCATTCCATTTATCAATATATTATTTATATGTATATTCTGAATATATATTATATATAAATCATGTTTTACATTCTGGATATAAGTAATCATGATCCAAGTAATCATATTAATAATTACAAGTAAAAAACACGAACAACAAATGAGACGATTTTACCCAAAACGCTACTTTAACATGAATTTACAAAAGAACGGGTAATATAAAGTCATAAGTGGACCATATATGATATAATAACAATGAATAAGATTCTGGAATAAGTCAATAACATGATTTAAATCATTATACAGGAGGTTCGGACACGTACAAAGCAAGTCGAACCTAAGGTAAGGGATAAATTTTCAATCTCATTTTTATCTGAGATTGCTTATACGTAAGTATTTACTGGGGTTATGTTTATCATCCATAACCATGTTTTCTAAAAATGTCTTTATAAAATGTTTACCATTCTTCCATGAATGTTTAAAGTCATTTTTTTCCTTTATTGACTTTTTACCACATTGTATGAATGGAATATTTCCTTTAGTTACCATATAAGGTACTTTTTGACTTTTCTGACAAAAGTACGAGGAGAATGTTATTTTTAACTTATACGGCGCGAACGGATTTTTACGGTTTCATAAAACCTCATTTTCAAGAAGATTCCTCTACAATATTGCATGATTATTTTCAACAAAACCCTTATCTTTTAAAATTGCATGGAATTTTGTGAAAAGAAAATGATTTTAAAGAAGAAAGGATATTTTCCTCAAGAATTCATTTCAAGTGTTTTTCTCAAAACTATTTTCCATCTAAGATGACATTATTTTATATGTATGTTTCAAGTAAAATTTCTCTATTATTTAAATGGTTTCAATTTTCTTATGATGAAATGATATCAATTGTTTATGGATTATGATGGCATGATGTTTAAGAATCCCATTTTATTACATGGGTTATGCAATGATGTATGATTTATGATTTTGTGGCACACATAAGAATGGTATCATTATGAGATGGGTGGGACCTATATCTCCCTCCAATGCATTGGGTAAAGATTTTATATCTCATGAGATAGACATGGCTGGAATGGTAGGTTATACCGGTTCAGTGAAACAGGACTGAAACAAGGGTGACTCGGTTCAGAAAGGGACTTTGTCCACTAAGATAGTCTTGGAAATGAGTCTTGACTAACAAGAAATGATTCTCTATGATTATGTGTGTATGCCACAAAGTTTCATGTTTTAAGTTATGATTATTGGGATTACATTTCACTTCTATGATTTATCCCATGTTATGATATTATGAGCTCTTTTGCAGGTTAAGATTTACAAAAGCTGTGTTCTTATGTGTATGATGTGATTGATATTTCTTTTGTTTACCCTTACTGAGAATTTGAGCTCACCCTTTTATATTTTCTTTTCCCCAGGATATAAATAAAGGTTTTAGGTAAGGAAACAAAAAGGGGAGAATCGTTATGAGAGATGTTGAATATCTTTCAACATGATAAGAAGTTTATACTCCGAGTTTCCAAAGACACTAAACTATTACGGTCCTTGTGTGTGTGTTATTGTTATGTACTAAGTATTCCGCAAAAGTAATGTAATGTCCATGTACGTCAAGCTTCGGGTCTCTACAAGGAATTTTTACGTTGTGTTTCAAAATTTTCATATAAGGAATGCATTGGACTTAGTAAGTGACGGGTGGAGCCCGATATAGCTCCTCGATGCATCGGTAGGTCCCATGAGACAAACTAGTGTCTTGGAACAAGGCCTTGACAAAATCTTATTTGTAGTCTTGGCACAAGTCCTTGGCTATGTGGTTATGATAGTCTGACATTATGAATTCCATCATTATGAAAGTGTTTATTGATACTACGTGTGATTATTCGACTAGTAGAATATCCATGTGATTAATTAAATGGCATCACTTCATTTTATCTTTGCCATATTATTCTAAAGTTCAAGTTTAAAAGGATTTTGTTTTAGTTATACATTGCCTTAAGTGTTTATGCTTATCTATGAAATCTTCTGCTATATTGTTTTCTTTACTGAGCATCTGATCTCACCCCTTTCAATGTTTTATTTTTCCCAGGATGCGAATAAGTAATTTATGAGTGACCTATAGGGATAGTATGAGGGGATATGAAGAAAATATGTTGTTGTAGTTTTTTTAACCTTATTAAGTAATGTAATACTTATGAATATATCTAGTGTTTCCAATACTACTAAACTAATCGGTCTTTAGAGACTTGATCCTTTGTGATCATGCCAATGTTATGTAATAATGCACCGACTTTGGGTAACTGGGGTCGGGGCTTTACAGTTGGTATTAGAGGAAGTTTAGTACAAACCTTGGGAGCTATATTTAGATAAACTATGATTAGAGCACATACCCCTAAGATAGAATTTGAAGATTAGTATAGAAGAACTTTCTAGAATTTTGGTATTGTAGAGATTTTGTGAGTTTTTCGAGCAATACATCCCTGTCTGGATACGAGCAGGTAGAGGCGGCTCTGGCACAAATGTACCTAGGGGTAAAACCCGAAAACACCGCTTTTAGCTAGACTCAAACAGGAACTGGTGCACGACAACGGGGCTTGTTGCACCCTTGGTTACGACACTCTCGAGGGATATGATTAGGATAATTTACATTTTCATTACAAACCAACTTGAAGTATTATATATAAGATGAGAGTAAATGACCTTGGTGAGAATATAATGACATGATATTCTCTAAATGATTTTATGACTACTGTTACTCACACAATGCTTTCTGGTTTTAGTCAATGGCTAGATTCCAAGGAAGTCAATAGTGACTTTGAGAATGATGTACAAGGTGGGAATGGTGGTGGAAATGAGCAAAAAAATGGAATGTTGATAGGCGTAAAAGATATCATCTTCATGCCAAATCAATTTTCCAAAAATATGATCAACAATATATATATATATATATTAACCAATTCCCAGACTCAACAAAGAAGAGAAACGTGATGAATGATAAGAGCTCCAGCAGTGGAGGCCATGGAGAAAGGAATCCTCAATTTCCATCATGCAGGAAATGTGGAAGGAGACACCAAGGAAAGTGTATCAATGGAACAAAGAAATGCTTTACGCGCAGGAAGGAAGGACATAAAGTGAATAATTGCCAAAGAAAAATGAAGAGTACTATAGAAGAAGATAAAAATGGTCCCAAGAATCCATTGACAGTCATTTTTTGTAAATTTAGGGGACCTATCCATTACCTGAGTGAATGCCCTACTCTATAGGATATTTTCTTGGTCAAATAAGAATCTATGTGGAAATAAATGGTTGGAGAAATGCTTAAAAAGTATTAGTTCTCCTTGTAGATGGGTTTACTTTGGAATAATTTTCTCTTGTATTTGTAACCCTATAGTTTTCCATGTGATAATGATATTTGAGGAAGAATTATCTTTTCTCTTGTGGATATAGTTATAAATAACCATTTGGTTTTATATGATCATTGGGTTTGAGGAAATTACAAGTAATTATAATTTGGGATGAAAATTCAAGGTATGAGATAACATTTGTGGTTAAATTATGTTATGGTTATTTTGCAGAATTTATCTCATTTTGGAAATGTTATAAAATATAGTTTTTGAAAAAGGACAACACGCAAACTGTGTGACAACCCATCGCGTCAGACAAAGCTGTGGGAATCGAACCCACAACCAAAGTGCGATTGGTATTTATCACCTACCACTAGACTACGTGAAGTCCCTGGTTAATGTGACTATTATTTTTAGTTAAATGATTTTATTAATCAATAATAATTTGATTTGGGATCTTATGTCTTATCAAATGAATACCCATAGTATAGTAAAATGATTTGGTGATTAAGTGATAAATGTTATTTTGGAAGATGTTCACTTTGTTGGGAACACTATATTCCCAAGGAAAATAGAATAGTATGGGATTTCATTTGAGGAGTAATGGTGGATTTTTATCTATGTTTTTATTGTGGATTTATAGTGATTTGGGTTATTTATGGGAATGACTAACCTATAATAGAGAATATGTGATTAGGTTAATTACTTTTAAGTATGTGACTTTAAGAGTATTTTATGTCATTTGGAGATACCATTTAACGTGGAAGACTACATAACCAAATTCTTCTAAGTTTTGAGTTTCAATATTATTTTGGATTTTATTAAAGGATTTTAAGGACAGTTCATTATTTAACTTTGGGGTATTGTTGGTTTAATTTTAGAAATTAAGATTAATGTTTCCTTCTATAATGAAATAACCTTTTGAGGGATCATCATCTCTTATACTAACCATTTGGGTTTTGATCAATCTCTAAATACAAGGTAAATATATAGTTTATTCTTCGTGGATCATGTGATTCTATAAGAATTTTATTGTAGCTCTTCTAGTGTGACCAAGTCTTCTGGAATACTCATCGTTTAAAAATGAGTTAGTAGTAGAAATTTATTAAAGAATGAAATTTTACTTAAAAATTAAGTATATCTCTTTATGTTCTTAGTCAATATCAGAAATGAATTTCTCATCTTTTTGTAATGTAACTTAAAAAAATGTTGTCCGTTTACTTTTCCTATTGGGAAACTAATGACCGTTTGTCCCATCACAAGTTTGTGGTTTTATTATTGTTAAATTTCTCCTGATAATGTTTTCTATCCCTCTCCATCAGAACTTGACACTTAGTTTATCATCCATATCCATGTTTTTATACATGGAATCCTAGTATAGGTTATCTCAGGTGACTATTGTACTTCTCTTTCTTTTAAAGTGATAGTTTTATTCACTCTTTTTCTGATGTGGGACTTTCCATTATATTCCAAAGCCCAATTTTATAAATTGTGAGGATGCAATTTGTTGATGGAGGGGAGAATGTGACACCCCAAACTTCCACGGTACACTTCTCGCTGAATAATACAGTAGCGTGTGTTGTACGCAACTTTGAGTTCTAACACACACCACAACCAATCAAACTAGCCGTTATGAATAGTAATACCTAATTTTTAAAATTTAATAAATTTTATCTCTCAAAATGGACTTAATTTTTGGATTCGGAGTATCGAATTTATCCTAGGGTGATATTTTGGAACTTTTCAGATAACATTTATATTTTGATGAATAGTGAAAATTCCCACACTTTAATTAAAAAAACTTTTTTAATCGAAATAATTTATATTGATAAATTAAGAATTTGAGTGGTTTTAGAGTATATTTAGAATATATTTTTATCATTTAATACAATTTTGTTCATTTTACATAATTTCACAATTAAACCAGACATAAACAAGTGTCAATCTTTTGATAGTTATTATCTCTTAAAAACACGCTTTTTCTTTTAACAACGGGAATTAATTTTAAATTAATTTATGCTACTTCTGTGTTTTGAATTTGGAAAAATGGATTCAATATTTAGAATCTGTATGTTCAAATTTTGTAAATAAGTAACTTTTATTTTTAGACATTTTGAATAATTACTTCGGTAAATATTTTATTTACCATGGTTAAAGGGTAAATCCAGTAAATAAGGGTAAAAATTATATTATAATAATTATAAATTACTCTAAAAAATGTCCTAACCTTATTGGTTGATACATTTCCGACCATGTGCATCTTTGGGTCGATTTTGGGACCCCATGGATCCACTTGTAAGTGATAATGACACTTTATATTAATTAAGTTAAAATAAATACAAAAATGACATAAGCATATATCTTTTAGAAAAACATTTTTTACATAGGGTTATATATGTTGGATTTTCGATTATAAATATTAATTATAAATATAAAAACATTTCCTACATAATTATATTTTATTTATAATTTTTAGACAATAAATAAGTTAATTTATTTATGACACAATGATGATGCAGTAATTACCATAATAGTGAAAAATTAAAATAATTGATATTATAAATACCCAAATAAATATAATTTTAGACTTTTTATGAATTACACTAATTTTATAGGTTAATATGAAATGTTAGGATTGACTTAATTAACTTTTTTAGAAGTAATCATTCTGTTATGATTTTCAAAAAAATAAATTATTGAATAGTGTCAAGATTGATATAAAAGAGTTTTTAAAAAAAAAAATATATTATTAATTGATATTCAATTCCTAAAAATATAAGGTTCGGAAAAGAGACTTATATCATGATAGGTGTGTCATTAATGTACCACTTGGGGATCATTTGGATGTATATACTAAGTTTATTAACCATATAATATAAAAATACAAAGAGACATTGTAAAAGTGAAACTAATTAACTAAGAGTTAATACTTAAAGGTAAGGTTAATATATTGACTCAAACCTGTATAAATTATATTGGTTGAGTGTTTTGTGACCCATACCCACCTTAACCTTTAAATAATCCACTTTGGAGCCATTAAAACCCGAATATGAATTTATTATAAAATAATATTTCTTTCTTTTCTAAAGGTCCCCCTCACCCCTCTTATAAAAGGGCACTCCCCCTTCTCACTAATTCACACATTCAAAGCATTTTGGTTCAGACAAACCCTGACCAAATACTCTCTAAACTTCCCTAAATTCATCCTAGAGGCCTTCCTTTAGTCAGAAATCCAACCTAAGGAGCCCTTTTGATCAAATCAGAAGGAAGAACCCGAAGAAGAGGTAATGATTTCACCACCCCTTTTCAAGTTCCTTTCTTCTTCCAATTATTCTATCTTTGTTATTACCATTCTAAAATAACAAATACAGTATATTATATATAATTTTATGTTATTATAAACATGGTATAACCATATTTTAGTATTCTATCCATCCTTTTAATGACATGTCACCATACGTGCGTACGTATGGTTTACCATCTCCACGTTGTGGTATAATTGTTATTCAAAACATTATTATTTGGATGGTTATAATAATGATGTGTAATTCATATAAATAATAAATATAACATGATAATTATTCTTTATATATGATATACCATCTAATTAATTATTATTTTAATATCAAAAGAATGATATTGTCGCTAGTGCATACGTACGGACTACCGTCTCCATGAAGGCGATGAGATTCATTCTCCATCGTATCCATTCAAGAATAATTCTCATTTAATGATTAAAAATAATGTTTAAGGACTTTATATAATTCTGGATATGAATTAGATAAAACCTATCCATAACAAACACGACTTACGTAACAAAACATATAAAAGAAAACCAGTATGTTAACACCCGAAACAACGATAATACTAAGATATTATTAACAAAGCAATGTAAAAAGATCATATATGATATCATATTAATGTATATAATCATTTTATAATTCAATAACACTTATTTAACCATTATAAATGAGGCTAACCTACCCTCTACCAAGGAAAAATTACAAAGTAAGGGGTTTCTTATCTCACTTTTAATTTCGTGAGATTTCCATTGTTCACCACTTATTTATTGCTTGTGGTGTGTGTACTGACCATGATTATTTTAATTTTGTAATATACTTTAATTTATGGATATTTAAATCATCATTGTATGATACTTCTTTCATGGGTGTATGTTTCGTAAGTTACCAAATTGATAAGGGAATTTGAAATTTCAATTTCCACTCATTCGGCTTTACGCAAACTTCATTGATTATTTTACACCAAGATTATGTATAGAATCACTATTCATTTTCTTATGTCATAATTTCCACTCCCCTTTATGTGGATAAAATTTTGATACACATAATCACTCCATTGATAAATTCTCAAGTCGTCGATATGAACTTGATAAGAGTAATTTTAACTCAATATCCATTTATTGAGTTAAACATCCAATTCATTGTTGTTGTTTTTACAAGAATATGTGTGAATGTCCTCTGATTTATTTACACTGAATATCAAATCATATTGAGTGTATTTTTATTTTTTCACACATAATTATTTCATTGATTTATCCTTAACTTAAGGATATGGTCTTTATAAGAGACTTAATCTCAATTTACATCCCATTGAGACTTCTTTGTTGTTATACACCAAATCACTTTTATGTGGTGTATATAATGTACTTTGACATAGTATATCATGAATGCCTTTATTATCATGATATTAAAATGTTTTTATTACCTCAATTATTTTTATTCAAGTGTCTCTCTTTTGGTTAGAAACTCTAACTAAAATATCATTTTTAAATGTTTTAAAGATTTATTATTCTAAATCTTTCTCATTAATATCCATGTTTTAAAAATGGTTTTAAGGATTTATTTATATGGACATTAAAGTTTTAAAATTGAAACTCCTTTTAAAAGTTTCAAAGTGGTATGGGACACTTTGATTCAAAAATCTATTTTTAAATGGCTTCTTGACAAACAATGTGACTTTTAAATGATTTCAAGAAAAAGGGGGATATTTCTCTCAAATAGTTTTGATGATTATTTTCATCTATGTCAATATCCTTAATTATTCTCGATTGAGGTTAATCTATTACAATAAAATCTTCCATATTGTGTTGAATGAGTTATGTTTGACTGTGGATGTGTTATTTTTATACCATTCATGGTTTGTGGATAATTTATTGACATTTAGTATGCTAGTTTAAATACGAATGTTTACGTTATGTTTCAAAATTTTCATATGAGGAATGAATTGGACTTAGTAAGTGACGGGTGGAGCCCGCTATAGCTCCTTGATGCATCGGTAGGTATCATGAGAAAAACTAGTGTCTTGGAAAAAGGCTTTGAAAAAATCTTATTTGTAGTCTTGGCATGAGGCCTTGGCTATGTGGTTATGATAGTCTGGAATTATGCATTCCATCATGATGAAAGTGGTTATTGATATTGCATGTGATTATTAGACTAGTAGAATATCCATGTGATTAATTAAATGGCATCATTTCATTTTATCTTTTCCATATTATGCTGAAGTTCAAGTTTAAAAGGCTTTTGTTTTAGTTATACATTTCCTTAAGTTTTTATGCTTATCTATGAAAGCTTCTGCTATATTGTTATCCTTACTGAGCATCTGAGTTCATCTCTTTCAATGTTTTATTTTTCCCAGGATGAGAAGAAGTAATTTATGAGTGACCTACAGGGATAGTATGAGGGGATATGAAGACAAGATGTTGATGTAGTTTTTTTAACCTTATGATGTAATGTATGACTTATGAATATATCTAGTGTTTCCAAGACTACGAAACTAATCAGTCTTTTGATACTTGATCCTTTGTGATCATGCCAATGTTATGTAATAATGCACTGACTCTGGGTAACTGGGGTCGGGGCGTTACAATTATAATTACCATTACACTTGAAAAACGATTAAATTTCAAAGTCATAATATCAAACGGACACCCGGATCAAAAGTTATGGCCGTTTGAAGTTTGAGTTACATTTTCAACTTATTTAAGATCTTTTATTGATTTTTTGATTTTTTGTGTTTTCAAATTGTTATTAAATGATTATTAGTCGATGATAATTATTAAATTATTAATTAATAATATTTTTTAAAATATCTTTAATCTATTTTCACTAAATTTTTTATATATTAAATGTAAATGTCTATTTATACTTATCTAAAATATATTTAAAAAATATATATTATATTTATATCAATATAAATATATTTATATATTTATATATTATTTTTAATGTTTTTTTTGAAATATACCCTTTAACACTGCTAGTAAAAAAATAGATGATAAAGAGCCCCCTTTATTTGCGCTAACAAAAAAAAGCGATGATAAATAGGTCCCCTTTAACAACGTTAAACAAGTGCTGATAAATGGGTACTTTTAATAGTGTTTTTTAGATCTGTTAAAAGTACCATTTATCAGAGATTTTTTAGCACTGTTAAAGGTACCCCCTTTATTCGTGCTTTTTTTAGCGCTGTTAAAGGGTGGTGCTGTGGAAACCCAATTTTGTGGTAGTGATCCAAGACTAAAATGTCAAATCATGCCCTATAGAGAATTTCCCAAATCAAGACAAACGCCTTCTTTCCAATCGCATTGTCTAACTTCTCATTAATGCCATGCCAAAAAAATGATCTACCTCAACATTTGTTTTTCTTATCAAATAAATCAAGGTAAAATGAATATGAAGGTCTCCTCATACATTGAGTACATGAATCAAACATATAAATTTAAAAATGATCTAATTTTACCACTTAGTAGATAAAAATTCCACTAAAAATCAAGAGGAAATTGAAATTAAGGATCAAATGATTCTAAGGTTAAAGGGAGGGTGGTATGTTGATGTATAAAAAATTAAGGCTCAAACATGAGGTTAGGCTCTAGGTGTTAAACATGATAAACAAAGTAAGCCAATGACATTCACCTCTTGAAAATTACATCTCCCTCTAATTCCCATACTCAAATTGAAGGTTATAAATAAATAAAGCACAATGAATGAGTTAACCATTCTATTTTTTTAAAAAATTGAGCTAGGACAAGTCTCACATCCACCCCTCAACTCCAAATGATAAAAATCAGTGGTCAAGTGATGGTGATTCTTGGACCTCCATAACTCAACCCACATTTTTTCAAATTTTTATTATTTTATTATTCTTTTTCTATAGGGGTGAACAATGAAAATAGTGAAATATTACATGAACCTTCTTCCCAAAATCTAATGAAACTCCAAAGACATTCTTCTTAATAAATAATATCATTTTTTCATGTAATCTCTATTCCTCCTACACTTGAAATTTGATAATCATGAAAAACATTAGAGTAAGGGTAGGAATGGGTAAACTGGCTTGAAATTTGGCTATTCCTATCAAAGGACATTCATGGTTTCTAAGGGCTAAAAGGTGGATACATGTAAGGTGGGTCTCAAAGAAAATTTCTATATCAAACAAAAATGCTTCAATCGTTTTTCTAGTGAATTTGTAAAATTGTTACTTTGACAAGATTAAAATAAAATCCAAGTAGGTGACATGTCCCGAGTTCTCTCAATAAATTTTAAAAAAAAATATTGGAAAAAAATTTATTAGAGACCTCTTGGGAACAATAACATGTAATTTTGAGTCAAATACTCTTGGCATTGGCATAAAAAAATTGGTTTAATAAACACGATTTGGAAAGAATACATGTCAAGAATAAAAAACAATATCACCAATCATTTAGGATCATCCCCTAAGTAGACTAAAATAATTTTTTTCAAAGTTATCACCTCACTTTTCCACTTTGAGGAACATTATGAATTAATATGTTTCCCCATACCAAAGTAGATCTCCTAAGTGATAATGTCTCATTAGTCATCCAAAATTGGGGAAAATGCAAAAGGGTCCAGAAGAGGGTCCCTACACTTGAAGTACACAGTGTCCTCAATGTGGAAAATACACGAAAATAGAATAATGGGAAAGCAGTATGGGAACAAAATAGAAGAGAAAATTAGAAAACTTCTAGAAAAATTGACCATGTTAAATAGATTTATCAAAACCAACAAAGTATTCTTAAATTAAATGAAAGAGTTAAAATGTATTAAAAGTGAGGAAAAATAAAAAAGAGAAATAAAAAACATTATAAAAATACACAAAAGACATAGAACTAGGATTATTAAGGCCCCATGGAATACTCTTGTGACTCCTCAAGGGTTTTCTCATGGGCTTCCATAGGCTATAAAAGTTTGGCTGAAACAGCGGGAGGTGTAATATCTAGATACACATTCTCTAATAGCTAAGGTAGTTCCCAAATATAAAATGTATTGGATCATTGTGTGGAAGGATAAATAAAAGGAATATCATATATTTCCTTAAAAGTGTCCTAATCCATAGGGGATGCCAAGACCGAAGGAGTGACAGCCCGTCGAGGCATCATATGAAAGGTGTTCACCCAAGGGGAAAGGGGAGATCCTTTTGAGGAGATATGTGAATATTTCCCAACATGTGTATCTGCACATGTATCAGAAGAAGGAAATGGAGGGATTGTGTGTGGTAGAGTGGATGTTGAAGATGGTGGTGGAAAAGTGGGAGGTGTGGCACACTGAATATCCAAGTGATGACAAATTTGGACCAAAGTATTTAATATGAACTAGAAGGACTCAACACAGAAGTGAGTCCAATATCTATGGTAGTGGTCTTAGGCTGAAGCTGGGAGTTCTAGCTTAAAATGGGAAGTAGGTCCCTATTGTATGGAGGTGTCTTTCAAGCGACTGGTTGCACCTTCCTTTGAACTCACTAAGGCGTACTCCTCAACCTAAAAAAAATACTTGTCATCCTTTTAAATAAGCCCCATATTTTCAAATAATGTAATATCAATAAAATATAATTGTCCAAGGTAGGTGAGGGGATTATGTCAGTAAAACCTTAAGATGTTCAAATATATGAGTAATAAAATTTATTTCCATAAGGGTGCCCTTCTACTTCATTATCAAACCCTCAGAGTAAAGGGAAAATTGGTGGGGCATATTAATCTTCTCAGTTTCATAAAGGGAGAAAATAATCAATAAATCTAACTAGAATACCAAGCCTTGGGAATATCCTTTTGTAATCCACCCATGAGTAATAGCTCAACGGATAGTCCGAAGAAGAATGTATTTTAGTTAGGTGCACTTATTTTGGGAATCATCGTGGGGAATGTTAGAGTCAACATCCAAATGTTTCCGCATATCTTGGAAATTATCCTAGATTGGGTCCTCGATCAATGTATCATAAGTTGGGGAAGCTATAAAATCCAGACTATAGATGCCAAGGCTGATGAAAAATTCAGCAAGAGTAAGGTGCCAATTATCTAAACCCAATCTGAAAGTGATATATCCAGGCTCAAAATCTAGAGAAGCCAAAAAATATAGCAAGATACGAGAATAATTCTCCTTGTGAACATGAAGCATGTGCTCCAAATGCATCGCTTTTGAGTCTTAAAGGATATTGGGATCCATTACAATCTTTCAAAAAATAGTCATATCTAAAGTTTTATTGGATCTCATTAGCATCCACTGCATTCCCTTAGTCGCAACATAAAAGCTTAGTCCTTAAATGAAGGAAAGGGTGTATTTGGGGAAATTTGGGGGAAACTAGAGGGATAAGAGGTGGGGTGGGGGATTTGGATTTGGAAGGGGTAGTATTAGAGGATCATTTCCTTCTATAAAGAGGTGAAATGGATAGGGATTATAATTTGGAGGTATAAGGTGGTTTTTATAGGGTTGTATTTAGATAGAAGAGGTTGTTGGGATTGAGAGGTGGAAGAGGTTTTTAAAGTCTTAGAGGTTTGGCGTTGGAGTTTTGTTGGCTCAAGAGGGGTAGTAGGTTGGTTGGAGGGAGAGGAAGGGGTGGCAGTGTGCTCTGAAGATGAAGGAAGTGCGAAGAGGGTTGTTGAGATCTCAGGGTTGGAAGTGGATTAATCATCAGCGAAAGGAAAAGGTGAAAGGGAACTATTCCCATGGACCATGATGGAAAGAGTAATGGATGAAATGGAAAGGATTAAAAAGGTATATGGAATTAAACAACCACAACTAAAATTCCCATTAAGAATAGGGGTGTGAAAATTCTAAGGAATGGGGAGAGAATGTGGTTGTAGAGAAGATGTAAATGAAGGGGAAAAATAGAAATAAATATCATATGAGGTTAAAGAGAAAGGTATCCTTGGTTGGAAGAGAGTAATGAGACATTCACATGTGAGGAGGAGAGGAAACATCACATGCCAGAGCATAGGAGGAATGGGCCCATGAAATAAAAAATAGGTCTTAGGACATATATAAAAAATAGACCCCCTGTGGTGTGGGAATCCTAATTACTATATAACAGGTGTCAAACATCTAGTGGAACCAAAATACCCAGAAGAAACCTATGACACAACTTTCATGCTACGACATGGAGGTGACGACTTTTCCAGTGATCCTGAAATTAGATAAGAAATGATATTTTAGGGACTTACGGTGAAAAAAGTGGGATATGACATGGATATATCAAAATTTACAGCAAGATTGAATTCCCTTCCCTTGGATGCTACTATAACATCCTGGCCTGGGTGCCACACACTGGTGCCCCAAGCTAGTTCACCACATGACCTTAGGCGCACCTCCCCATATTTCAGAGGCTATCGACTAGAAGCTAGTGTCTATTATCAATCATAGGTAGACCATACCTTCTTTTTTTATTCATCATAGTAATACACCAATAGAAATAAATAACAAAAATCAACTGAATAAAAAAAATGATATAACATAACCAGGACAATACCAGTATAAAAGGATGGTGAAAACTGGAAATACAACATCAAAACTAAGTAGAGAATATGACATGCCAATGTATGTGTCAAGTGTATAAAAAGAAAAACCAAAAGAAATACACTGATGACTCCCAAGAAGGTCCCAAACCATGTCTGGTTCCCTTATCCACGATCCATCCCCAATCAATTATCCAAAACATGGACTTTTCCCTTAACCTATCTTGTAATCATGTAATCTATTCGGGTACCGATCCGGTAGTCCAAGTAGGGTGTTAGTAAAACTTAGTAGTCCACCACCAACGGTGACTAAAACAATATCCATTCAAATAGTGTATGCAGTTTTATAAAGAACTAAGTATAATGAAAAAGTAAATAGTTATCGTATTATCATTTATTCTTTACTTAACCACATTAACTCAAGGGTTCTTGAGGACACCCATACCTCAATTCCAACTTCGGCTCATACTAGAGCCTAATGTGTTCCTAGGTAACATCTTATATTAATACCTACTTCGGGTCATGCCGAATCTCGAAGTATTCAGAGGTGATATCATATCTCAATACCTACTTTAGCTCATGTCAGAGCCTAAAGTATTCTCAAGTGAGGTCATATCTCAAAGTGCCTTTGTTACCAATCTTTAGTTAATACTTGATTTCCCATGTTACTATTATTAAATTCATGCTTGCATTCCCATGTTACCACTCAAACATCACACAAAAGAATGACCGTGTTCCCATTCTTTTATTCACAAATACAATGACCATTTTACCATTTATACTTATCAATTGAATGAACTTGTTTCCATTCCTTTAGTCACAAGTACAATGACCATGTTGCCATTTATACTTCTCAATTGAATGATCATATTCTCATTCCTTTACTCACAAGTGAATGGCCATGTTTCTATTCATCCTTGTAATATTATAATGACCATGTTCCAATTAAAAAACACACAATTAATTCACCAATTAATTATTCACACCATTTACATTACTAATTCAATAATTATTTAAACACAAAATTTCCATTAATTAACTCAACAATTAACTAATTGCATAAATAACATTAATTAATTATACAATTAATTAATCACAAAAATTAATTTAATTAACTCAACAATTAACTAATAACATTAATAACATCAATTAATTCAACAATTAATTAATCATATCCCATAATTAATTCAACAATTAATTTTTTTAAATTAATAATCTAAATATATTATAATTAATTTGTTAATTAATTATCTCAAGTCAACAAACTCAATATCTCATAATTAATTCTACCATTTATCCAAATCAATAAACTCTACATTTGATAATTAATTTAACAATTAATTATCCAAAATAACAATATAAACATTTCATCCATCAATTTATCCACTAATTAATTGCTCACATCAATCCCATTAATTAATTTCACAATTAATTAATCATATCCAACTCCTTCAATTAATTCACTAATTAATTAATCCCATCAATCCTATTATTTAATTCACCAATTAAATAATCACATTGTTCCTCATAAATTAATTCATCAATTAATTAATCCCTTAATTTAATCCAGTAATTAAATAATCACATAACTCCCATTAATTAATCCGTCATTTAATTAATCCCTTTATTTAATTAAACAATTAAATAACCACATAAATCCCATTAATTAATTTTTCAATTAATTAATCCATATATTTAATTCAAAAATTAAATAATCACATAACTCTCATTAAATAATTCATCAATTAATTAATCCCTTTATTTAATTCAACAATTAAATAATCACATAACTCCCATTAATTAATTCATCAATTAATTAATACCTTTATTTAATTCAATAATTAAATAATCACATAACTCCCATTAATTAATTCATCAATTAATTAATTACTTTATTTAATTAAACAATTAAATAATCACATAACTCCTATTAATTAATTCATCAATCAATTAATCCTTTTATTTAATTTAAAAATTAAATAATCACATAACTCCCATTAATCAATTCATCTATTAATCAATCCCTTTATTTAATTCAAAAATTAAATAATCACATAACTCCCATTAATTAATTCACCAATTAATTAATCCCTTTATTTAATTCAACAATTAAATAATCACATAACTCCCATTAATTAATTCCTCAATTAATTAATCCCTTTATTTAATTCAAAAATTAAATAATCACATAACTCCCATTAATTAATTTATCAGTTAAATAATCCCTTTATTTAATTAAACAATTAAATAATCACATAACTCCCATTAATTAATTTGTCAATTAATTAATCCCTTTATTTAATTCAATAATTAAATAATCACATAACTCTCATTAATTAATTCTTAAATTAATTAATCCCTTTATTTAATTTAATAATTAAATAATCACGTAACTCCCATTAATTAATTCATCAATTAATTAATCTAACTCAATAATTCAATAACCCCAATTAATTTATCAATTAATTGTTCTATATCAATGAGTTTAATATCCCCAATTAACTCCTCAATTAATTTCTCAATTCAAAATCACAATTCCTATATAATTAATTCAATAATTAATTATTCAAGATCTACAATTCTAATATCCCCAGTTACACAATTTGTCTTAATTAATGAAATCACCAAATTAATTAATTCTATCATGAACTCAATTGCTAAGAATCTAATAAAAATCCTATAATTACATACATGTAATTATACTCAAGACTTTGGGATTTGAATTATAGACCACCTACCTAAATTTGTTTGACAAATGATTCCCCAATGAAAATCTCTAATTTGAAGCAGATCAATCAAGAACACGACAATGAACACAATCTAGATCCGAAACTTACATCCATGATTAAAAAAAACAAGGTCTATTAATTTTAGATCTAGATCCACAATCCTAGATCTAGATCAACCAAATATGAATCTAGATATAATAAAATAGAGGATAAATTTCCTTAAAAAATGAGAGAAGAATGGAAAAAGAAGGGGAAAACAATCGAGATTGGAATATCTTACTGGGAGAGGGAAGATCTATAATGAGGGATTTGAATTGACAACAATAGAGGTTTGGAGCCTCAGTAATTTGTTTAACAACCTCCAAAAATGAGAGAGAATGTTTTGGGGTGAGTTGGGGTCAAATAGTGGTTAAAATAGGGGGTTTTGGAATTTAAAATATAATTTTCAGGCTAATTAAATTCCTACGCATGATTTGTTGGGATTGGGTGCATGGTTTTTCCTAACTGTACACCTCTTCTAGGGGGTGTATGGTTTCTCCTTTTAGGGTGAAAAGTTTTCCAAATCATGCACTAGTCGTGCGAATCCTCTCTGCCCGAGTTCGTATGGTTAACGGGGTTGAGGCACACGGTTTGGGAAAACCGTGTGCCAACCACACACTTTCCCACTTCCTTTTAAAATTATTCAATTTTCACCCAAACAAACCCAAATCAAGACCCAAAAAATTTATACTCAAAAAAAGGAAAAATAATAGCTCTAAACGAGATCGTGACATCTCCAGAAGAAGGTCTGGATCTTATAATCTTCCCACCTTATAACATCTCATCCTCGAGCTGTACATCCAAGCATACCTAATGTTGGACTCCTCATGTACTAATAATGTTTTAATGATCACAAATCCTATTCAACCTAGTTACATCCAGTAAATTATATCAAATCATGTGTATTAGTGTTTAAGTATTCTCATGCTTTAAGAAGATCCATTTAAGATCTAAATTTCTCTACATTCAGTTTAATTACTTTATACTATCCTTGATTTACTTTTAAAATACCTTATTTGACAAATTTTTAAGTCTAATCAATTATATGATCATCATTGATTAAGTTTGAATACAGTTATTTTGAAAAGTCTGAGACACCATGAGTCTGCCACTGGTTATGTCTTTCTGACACCGTGAAGCAGACACCGTGAAGTAGACACTGTGAAACAGACACCATGAAACGAAACGTTGTAACCTTGAGACACTGTTACCTTGAGACACTGTGAACAAGCAGACATCATGAACAAGTAGACACCGTGAACAAGCAGACACTGTAAACATCCAGACACCACAACCATGAGACACCGTGACAAATTCAGACACTGTGTGAAGGAGACATCATTTCCATGACATACTGTGACATTGTTTCCTAATATGTTTTGTCGTTTTTCAATTTAATCTCTAACGGTCATATTTGAAGACTTTAATGCACTAACATAATTAATGTTTCTTTGTAGACACATAATCTGACAGTATGAGGTATGAGGTGCAGAATACATGAAATTTGTCGGCCTCAACACATGCTTTCCAAGATTAAAGAAAAGTGCTTCCCAGAAATAAGATATGCATGAGAAAGAAAACCAACCAGGTGTGAGCACTATAATTAAGAACACACTTAGAGAATATTTTTGAATAAAGGGCTATTGCATGCAACGCGACACTGCTGAAGAACACATGAAGCATATTTGAATCCTAGAACTGAGAACATATTCTCACTATCAAACCTCACGAAGAACACAAGATGAATCCTGACACTCTGTTTTACAGATGAGGAGTCAAGATCTACATCTTCTTTATCTCAAGAATTCCATAGCTGCAATGGCTAACACTCAGAGCACTTCTAAACCCATCTCAATACTTTTTCTCTCTTGTGTATCATATTATTACCTTTCGATAAGTGTGTGTTTTTGTATATAACACACTATGTATCCTGTATCAAACTTAAGGGTACAAGATATCCTTACTCAAACATCTATTTATACTTGTGTATACCCACAGATAAGTGTGGATGAGGTCTTTGTGTGGCCTGGCTATTTGTACCCATGAAGAACTGTGGAAGAGGTCCCTGTGTGGCATGGACAGTACTGTATACTGTTTTTTAACCCCGATCCAGTGTGTGGATCAAGTTTATTTATATAAACTGCTTGGTGGCAGGTGATCACCTAGTGGAGTGGATTAGGTCTCGGCTTGAGACTGAGCCACCTGTTTTATATCATATGTACTACTTAATTTAGTCTTCTCTGTTTTATTGATCTATTGTATAATATGGAAATCACTAAATTCACTTTGATAGTTAGTCTTGGAAAGAAGTTATAACTGTCTTGTTTTAGTACAACAACTTCAAAAGTAGTATTAATAACTGATATTAAGATTACTGAGAACTAATCAATCTTCTAAGAAGTTATTCAAACAGTCAAACTCTTATAAACATATAACCTTTATTAACTAGGATTAATTTAATTTTGGGGAAACCTTTTAGAAATAATTGTTATTTGAAATTTTTGTAGTTACTCAATTCACCCCTCCCCTCTTGAGTAATCTACTCCGACCAACATTTGGTATCAAAGGTTGTTTATTAGGACTCTATTTAATCTTATTCAACTGTGATTGTAGTTGAACCTTAAAGATCTATAAATTTCTGTTAATTCTAAATTTCTAGCTCTTTTAAAGTCATTATTTATTATGGGTAATAGATTGGAAGGTGTTGCAACCAACATACCACCATTCTTTAATGGAACCAACCATTCTCAATGGAAAATTAAAATGAAAATATACTTAGAGTATGGGCTTTGAGATTTGGTCATCCATTATAGATAAATATAAGATTCATACTATTGATAGAATCACATGGGATGAACCTATCAATACCGCCTATAATAACAACTACAAAGCTATAAATTCTTTATACTGCTCCTTAGGAGATGAAGAGTTCAATATAATTTCTACTTGTAAAACTGCCCATGAAATTTGGGATACCTTGTCTGTCTCACATGAAGGAACATCCAGTGTAAAAGAAATGAGACTTAATACTTATACTATTAAATATGATAATTTTAAAATGAAACCTGATGAGCCTATTTATGAAATGTATCTTAGTTTCAATGAGATTGTCAACACAATGATTTCTCCTGGAAGAGAAGTCACTGCCAAGGAACAGATCATGAAAATTTTCAGATTTTTTCCTGACAGATGGAGGGAAACCTCTGTCTCTATTAGAGAATCATGAGACATCAGCAAGCTACCTGTAAAAGAACTCATTGGGAAAATGATGATGTATGAGGAAGATTTTAAAGTAAATAAGGAAGAGGAGGATAAACCAAAAAGAAAATTTGTTGCATTCAAGACCACCACCTCTAAGCACAAAGACAAAGGGAAACTAGAAACCTCCGTAGAAAGCTCCACCAGTGAACAATCATCACCCGATAGTGATGAGGAGATGGCTCAATTAGCCATAAGATTCCAGAGATTTTACGAGAAGAAGAACTTTTTCAGAAATCCTAACTTCAAGGGAAAATATAACCAAAAAGGAAGTTAAAAGATGGACTGGAAAAGAAGTGACAAGACTGATGAAATTTTCTGCTATGAGTGTGAGTGCGAAGGATATATCAAGGATTATTGTCCAAAGATCAAGTACAAAAATAAATATGAGGAAAAGGATAGGAAGTATAAAAAGGGAATGAAAGAAAACCAGAGTGCTTTTGAGGATATTTCAAGCGACTCAGAGACATCACATGATAAACAGGCTAAAAAGACAATATGTGTTTTATGAAAAACACATCTGAGGTAACAATGGACTCCTCTGTAAATAATTCATACTACCCTGGAGATGAAAGTGACTCTAAAAATATGACTAATGAAGAAATGTTTCAATACTATAACATGATTAACGAAATATTCAATGAACTAAAAGACAAATATAAATCATTGAAGAAACAACATTCTCTTATTGTGACTGTTAAATATGAACTCACAACTAAAAAATAGAAAAATGCTCAACTGCTCAAAGAAAACAATGAATTCAAAATGTCTAATGAGAAATTGAAGAGTGACCTAGAAAAGTTTACCAATGGGAAAAAATACCCTTACTCAAATGCTAGGAAAACAAATTTCTCTTAAATACAACACTGGAATTGGTTATAAACCTAGAAAAAGAAATCTTGGTAGAATTTTTTTTTTCAAAATCTAGGACATATAGTTTTACTCCCAGTTCTGGACACAAATCAACTAATTTAATTCATGATACATATTCTACTGTTTCAAGTTTTTGTGTACCGAATAGATTTTATTTTTCAAATACTCTACGTAATGCTTATAGGAAACCTATGAGGCAAATATGGGTTCCTAAAGCACTTATCACTAATATTACTAGACCTAAACAAGTATGGGTACCAAAATATATTTTTGCTTAATCTTTTTGTAGGAAAGCTGCTTAAACTGTTCTTATAAAAGTCTATGGTACCTGGACATTGGATTTTAAAGTCACATGATAGGATACTACTCATGCTTCAATAACCTAATCAAAATAGATGGAGGACATGTCACATTTGGTGACAATTCCAAAGGAAAGATTATTGGCCTCGACCAAATCAGTAACTCTAACTTAGTTTTAATTTCTAAAGTACTGTTTGTTGATGGATTAAAATATAATTTTATTAGTATCTCACAATTATGTGATGATGGATTTCATGTTATATTTGAAAATTATGCTTGTAATATCTTTAATTATAAAGGTGAATTAGTATTTTCTACATTAAGAAGTTAAAATGTTTACTCTGTTAACTTAGATTCTTTAGCTTCTCAAAATGTTTGTATTTCATAAAGATTCTTGGCTCTAGAATAGGAGACTAGGACATTGTAATGTTCACTCCCTTAGAAATATAACTAGAAAAAGATTATTTAAAGACTTACCCAAACTTGATTTTCCAAATGAAAAAGTTTTTAATCCCTGTCAAAAGGGAAAACATCACAAAATTTTCTTGAAATGAAAGAATGAAGTGTCAACTTCTCAACCTCTCGAATTGGTTCACATGAATTTGTTTGGACCATCTAGAGTTTCTAGTTTAAATGGTAACCACTATGTTTATGTTCTTGTAGATGAATTTTCTATATATACTTGGACCTTCTTTATGGCTCAAAAAAGTGAAGCTTGTTCTAATTTTACTAAATATTCCAAGTCTGTAGAAAATCTTAGTGGACTTAGAATTAAATCCTTAAGAATTGATCATGGCTATGAGTTTGAAAATCAAGAGTTTGAATCCTTTTTCTCACAAAATGGTTGTAGTCACAATTTTTCTTCCCCTAGAACACCTCAAAAAAATGGAGTTGTAGAGAGAAGAAATAGGACCCTACAAGAGATTGCTAGAACAATGCTTAGTGAATGTGACCTACCTATTTATTTTTGGGCTGAAGCTGTCAATAATGCATGCTACATAATTAATAGAGTATCGATTTGACCTATTCTTAAAAGGACTCTTTATGAGTTGTGGAACAATAGAAAACCCAATGTTAACTAGTTAAAAGTTTTTGTCTGTAAAGTCTATATTCTTAATACTAAGGACAATCTTGAAAAATTTGAATCCAAAAGTGAAAAAGGTATATTTTTAGGATATTCCATGTCTAGTAAAGCCTATAGAGTGTTCAATAAAAGAAATAAATTTGTGGAACAATTTGTTCATGTCAAATTTGATGAAACATATCCACATGAGCCTAAAACCATTCTAGAGATCCTGGAGGATAATGTATCAAATCAGAACATTAATCCAAAATCTTCAGACCATTCTGTGAAAGAATATGTGAAAACTTCCAGTTTTGGAAATTACTTAGAATCAAGTCACAATGAACCTGAACCTACTAATGAACCTGAAATCACTAGTCCTTAATTTTCTAGAGCTATTAGAACTCTTAAGAACCATCCCTTAGATTATTTTTTAGGAGACCTAGACAACGGAACTCAAACTAGAGCTTCTCTTAGAAATCATATTGAACATCAAGTCTTCTTGTCACAACTTGAACCTAGAAACATTAATGATGATATCTATGATGAATTTTGGGTGATGACAATGCAAGAAGAACTTAATCAATTTGAAAGAAAAAAAGTTTGGAAACTTGTTGAAAGACCAGAGGACACATTCACCATAGTCACTAAATGGGTGTTCAGAAATAAGGTAGATGAAGCTGGTAACATAGTTATAAACAAGGATAGATTTGTTGCATAATGCTATAGTCAAGAAGAAGGAATTGATTATGAAGAGACTTTTTCACCAGTAGTTAGACTTGAAGCCATTAGAATCTTGCTTTTCTATGCTGCACATCTGAATTTCAAACTATATCAAATGGATATTAAAAGTGAATTCTTTAATGGGTATATAGCTGAGGATGTTTTTGTGGAACAACCCTTGGCTTTACAAACCCCCATTTTCCAAATCATATCTTCAAATTATAAAAAGCTTTATATGGTTTAAAACAATCTCTAAGAGCTTGGTATGATAGGTTGAGTACTTTTCTTATTTCTAATGTTTTTATAAAAGGAATAGATAATCCAACCCTTTTTATAAAATGAATTTCTAATGATGTTTTAGTTGTTCAAATCTATGTAGATGATATTATTTTTGGATCTTCAAGAAATTCTTTATGTGTTTATTTTTCTAAAATGATGCAAAATGAATTTGAAATGAGTTTAATGGGTGAACTGAAATTATTTATCGGATTTTAAATATTTCAAAATAATGATGGAATTATTTTAACTCAAGGAAAATATACTAGAGATCTTCTAAAACGTTTTTGATTGGATAGCACTAAAATTAGTGACACTCCCATGAGTACCACTTGTAAGTTGGATCTTGATGAAGATGGAAAATCTATTGATTAAACCACTTATAGAGGAATGATTGGAAGTTTACTCTACTTAACTGCTAGTCATACTAACATTATGTTTAGTGTGTGTATGTGTACTCGTTTTCAAGCAAATCCTAAATAATCTCATTTAAATACTGTAAATATAATTTTCAAATACCTCAAGCATACACCCAATTTAGGATTTTTCTATCTTAGAGGACAATCATTTGAATTAGTGAGTTATTCTGATACTGTCTTCGGTGGCTGTAAGTTAGATATAAAAATCACCTCTATAACATTTCATTTTTTAGGCAAGTTACTAGTATCATGGTGTAGTAAGAAACAAAATTTTGTTTCATTATCTACTATAGAAGCTGAATACATAGCTTCTAGCAGTTGTTCTACACAAATTTTATGGATGAAACACACATTACTAGATTATGGATATCAATTTAGGCATGTACCTATAAACTGTGACAACACAAGTTCTATTAGCATCTTAAAGAATCATGTTTCAAATTCTAGGACAAAGAATATTGATGTAAGACATCACTTTTTGAGAGATCATTATCAAAAAGGTGATATCACTTTAGAATTCATTGGTACTGAGTATCAGCTTGCTGATATATTCACCAAACCATTAACTTCTGAAATAATATACGACATCATACATGAACTAGGCATGATAAACCTCAAATAGATATCTTACTATTTCATGTATTACTATTCGATATCTTACTATTTCATATCTTATTGTTTTGTGTCTTACTATTTTATACCTTACTGTTTCATGATTACGGTTTCTCAATTAGTGTTTCGTGATTACTATCTGACAGTTACTATCTCACCGTGAAGTTCGTTTACTGTCTCACCGTAAAGTCAATTCACTGTCTCACCATGAAGTTCATTCACTATCTCACCATAACGTGCGTTTACTATCTCACCGTAATTACTAGACATGGTCTCACTATAAAAATTCTTTATGATTTTTTTAAAGGTAAAAACTCGTATCGCTGTAATTATTCTTTTCCCCTCTTTAATTTCCTGTGCTTTTACTTTTTTGATGTTTGGAATTCCTAAATGATAAAATAAAGAAAGTATAACTCGATTCTTTACTCAAGATTTCTTCTATTTCACTCATTTTAAACCCTTATTTAACCCTGCAACTCTTTTTTCTCTCTCTTGAACCTTCGGTGAATGCCTAGGATGAAACTCCCTTCATTGTCGACTCTTGAGAAACATAGCTCAAAGATGAAGAAGATTGCACCTAAGCTAGTACCCTAAGGTCCTCTAAACCCAAATCTAGTAAACCAAGTTGTTGTACCTAAAAAGAGGTTTTCCCTAAATGTATTATGACTAGTAAGTCTTTGGTTTTGAAATTTTTATAATAGAAAGGCTGGTTAGAGTGGTTTTCGAAGGAAGATAGACCTATCTACCCTAAGTTAGTAGCTTAGTTTTATCAGTATGTACAATTAACTTTTGATTCTGGTGATAATTATGTCGTGAGAAGCTGGATCAATGGGCAGAGATGCTCATTCTATTCAAGGTTATGGGTTGCATGCCTTATGATACCTCATGAAGGCATATGTGAGGATTATCATAGAGGACCCCCACCTTAAACCGAATTCTTTGATCTGGAGGATGATTTGAAAGCCTTAACTGGAAATGGCACCAAGAGGAGAGTCATTTCTGCTGAACTAGATAAAGAATCAAGGCTTCTGTTCAAGTTTATACAGAATCTGGTTAGTCCCAGAAAAGGTGATTTTGCTGTATTAAAATATCAGGATGTGTTTCTAATCCACCTTATGAAAAATGGGCATAAGATCAACCTATGAAAGTATATCATACACCATATGTGTGATCTGATCAAAGCCACATCCAATTCAACTTCCCTATTTTACTCTTAGCTTATCTCATCCATACTTCTTTCCAAAGGTATGATTGGACCTAATGAGGAAGTAATTAAGGATTTTGAATTCTACCTCTCAAAAGTCAATATCAAGAGAATGAAGATAAATTGGAATCCTTGGAAAAAGTAATGGGTGGAAGACATTGATAGAGTTTATGAGAAATTTAATCCAATGGAACATCCCTTAATACCATGAAATATTTCTGATCCTGGTTTGGAACCAGATGATATTGTTGAATATTTTGATGAAGAGGAAGAAGAGGCTATTGTGCCGCCCAGGGAAACTGCTTTTGTTGAGGAAGACAGTACTCCTATCCCTCTTGTGGTAAGTGAAAAAGAAGTCCCTGCACCTCTAGAATTTGTTACTCTAGAAGCTCAACCCGAGGATGAAACTGAATCTATTTCCAAAGAAACTGAAAAGAATTCCATGGAAGAACCTATAGTGGAAGAGCTACCTGGTATGCAAGAATATAATCTTAAGGAACTCCTAGTGGAACAATCTACTCCTGAAATCATCCCTTCGGCTGAAGAAAGGATGGATCTGGCTTTTTATCTAGCTAGGAAAGAAATGAGAGAAGAACTACAATATGAGTTTGTGGAATTAGATCAAGATCCTAAGCTTTTAAGTCCTGATAAGGATGCAACTGTTGAGGGGGATCAACCTCCAAATCTGGAATCCTCTGAGGTACCAAATATGGTTGTTTCAAGTCCTGTAGATACTCAGTATAAGTTACCCAGATTCTATGATGTGGATGACTCTTAGTAAGTCTCAGCAAAATTCCTTTACCTTTCCTCTTTGTTATAGTTGAAATCAGTATCTAATATAGCCCCTGCAAAGGAACCTGAAACCATATCAATAACTATTTCTGAACCTTCATCAGACCAATCGCCCTTGGTGAGTAAAGATGATCTAAAGGAATTTGGTTCTACCCTTTTTTCTGGTGTTGAAAAATTCTTGAATTCTCAACCTTCTCGTGTGACACATCTAAGTGAAACAGATGCCTCATTATTATTGAAGAACGTTATTTGGAAAATACAAACCAAAATGCTTTATGATATTCAGGAAGTCAGAGTTGAAAATAGGCTGCTTGGTGATGAAGTAAAGACCTTGAGAGGTATGATTCAAGAAATGCAGAAAGAGATGAATTCGAGATCAGAGATTATCTATCATCCTATGGAACCTGTTGTTCCTCAAACCCCACAAAATTTTGTCTCTTAGATTCAACATTATTTAGCTTCCTTAGATGAAAAGGTCACAGAAAGGAACAAATAGATTGTGAAGGAGATGAGAGAGCTTGTTGTAAATCTTAACAAACCCACTGATGAGTACACATGTTGTCTTCATAAAGTGTTGAACCAACTGTAATCTATCACCACTGCTATCAATGCTTCTAAAGACTCTGGTAAATCCTCTAAACCTTCTTTAGATAGTGATCTGCTTAGAACAATTATCAAAGAAGAGCTTCAAAATGTACTCAGTGGTTTCAACGTTACTTCTCTCTCTAAAGTTATCAAGAATAGTGACCGAGTTCTTGGCCTGGTCCAAATCTACTCAAAAATTTCTAATGATTCTCAGTAAGATATTACCAATAAAGTGGATTTCTACTTCAACCGAATCTTCTCAAAGACTGATATGACAAATCATTTCAAGTATCTTGTGGAAAATCTGTGAATTCCTCCTGTGACTCTAGATTTCAAGACCCAAGTCTAAAAGCTCACTGAGTTCACTCGATTGTTAGAAAAGTTTATGTAGAACAAGGATGATTTCCAGAAAGCCAAGCAGTATGTTGGAGAGATCATTACAGATTTCATTAAGTTTCTGAGGCCTTACCTTCATGTTCAGAGTACAACCATTGTTGCTCCTGCGGCTGCACCTCTAAGACCCGGGTTGCCTACCTTTACCTCTGCCCTATCCTCCACTACTATGTATGTCCTCCATGCACTGATTCAGATCAATCCTGTGATCATTTATCAACAACTTCCTCGATCTTCTACTACTCCTACTCTGGCTCCATCAGTTTTTAAAGGCCTACCATTACCTTCTCTATCAACCACCTCACTCCCTTTTTCTACCTCTACTTCAGTTCCTATGCCTTCCTCTTCTGCTACTACTTCTAAAGGAAAAGAGAAGGCTAGACCATGAAGAAGAACAATGATTACTACTTTTTGATAGGAATGATATTGCTTTTTTCATCTCCTTTCTATTTGTACTGGAACTTATTTTCTTTAATGAAATGTGCATTTTTCATGACTTCTATTATTCTGTCTTTTTGATAATCCCAGAAGGGGAACAAATCTATATATGTTAGACATTTATCTCTATATCTATAGTTTAATCGAATATACACTTTAAATTTACATGATTTGTGATCATAAAAAAGGGGGAGATTGTTGGACTCCACATGTACTAATCTTGTTTTAATGATCACAAATCGTATTAAATCTGGTTACATCCTATAAATTATATCAAATCATGTGTATTAGTGTTTAAGTATTATCATGGTTTAAGAATATCCATCCAAGATCTAAATTTCTCTACATTCACTTTAATTACTTTATACTATCCATGATTTACTTTTTAAATACCTTCTTTGAAAAATGTTTAAGTCTAATCCATTTTATGATCATCATTGCTTAAGTATGAATACAGTTATTTTGAAAAGTCTGAGACACCACGAGTCTGCCACTGGTTATGTCTTTCTGACACCGTGAAGCAGACACCGTGAAGTAGACACCGTGAAGCAGACACCGTGAAATGAGACACCGTAACCTTGAGACACTATTAGCTTGAGACACCATGAAAAAGTAGACACCATGAACAAACAGACACCATGAACAAGCAGACACCTTGAACAAGCAGACACCGTGAACAAGTAGACACCATGAACAAGAAGACACTGTGAACAATCAGACACTGTAAACATCCAGACACCGCAACCACGAGACACCGTCACAAATTCAGACACCGTGTGAAGGAGACACCATTTCCATGACATAATGTGAAACCATTTCCTAATATGTTTTTTTTGTTTTTCATTTTAATTTTTAACAATCATATTTGAAGACTTTAATGCACTGACATAATTAATATTTCTTTGTAGACACATCATCTGACAGTACGAGGTACGAGGTGTAGAATACATGCAACCTATCGGGCTAAACACATGCTTTCTAATATAAAAGAAAAGTGTTTCCTAGATATAAGATATGCATGAGAAAGAAACCCAAGCGGGTGTGAGCACTATAATGAAGAACACACTTAGAGATTTTTTTGAATAAAGTCCTATTGCATGCAACTCGACACTACTAAAGAACACATGGAGCATATTTGAAACCCAGAACCAATAACATCTCCGCATTGTCAAACCTCAAGAAGAACACAAGTTGAATTACAACACTCTGTTTTATAGATGAGGACTCGAGATCTGCATCTAATTCATCTCAAGAAGTCCAGAGCTGAAACGACTAACACTCAAAGCACTTCTAAACCTATCTCAATACTTTTTCTCTGTTGTGTATCATATTATTACCTTTCTAATAGTGTGTGTTTTTGTATATAACACACTCTGTCTCCTGCATCAAACTGAAGGATACAAGATATCCTTACTCAAACATCTATTTACACTTGTATATACCCACAGATAAGTGTGGAAGAGGTCCCTATGTGGCCTGGATATTTACACCCATGAAGAACTATAGAAGAGGTCCCTGTGTGGCCTGGACAATACTGTATACTATTGTTTAACCCTGATCCAGGGTTTGGATCAAGTTTATTTATATAAACTGATTGGTGTAATGTGATCAACAAGTGGAGTATATTAGGTCTCATCTTGAGACTGAACCAATTGTTTCATATCCGTTGTGCTGCTTAATTTAGTATTCTCTGTTTTACTTCTCTATTTTATAATTCAGAAATCACTAAATTCACTTTGATTGTTATTCTTGGAAAGGGGTTATAACTGTCTTGTCTTAGTATAAAAACTTCAAAAGTAGTATTAATAACTGATATTAAGATTACTGAGAACTAATCAATCTTATAAGAAGTTATTCAAACACTCAAACTCTTATAACTGTATAACCTTGATTAACTAGGCTTAATTTAATTTTGGCGAATCCTTTTAGAAATAATTGTTTTTTGAAATTTTTATAGTTACTGAATTCACCTCTCCCCTCTTCAGTAATCTACTCCAACCAACACCTAATATTCCAAGCCAAAAATATCAGGCCACTATGCCCTGTTATCCACTTCTATCTCCCAAGTTTCTTCATGAACCTGTTCATGTTTCCACAATAGATGAACTATCATCATGATCTTTCCCTACAAAACTTTCCCACTGTGATCCAACATAATTATTAAATGCTTCTCAAAGGATGCATTGGTCTCAAGCTCAAATTTCTCAAAACATACCTGACATGTTTCCCAACTCCCCATTCCCCAGAACTATAAGAACAACATCCAACATTGGCACTCATCCTTTCTATAAAAAACTTCTGTAAAGGACATACATTCACCACCTTCAAGTACCATATGGAATTTACCCTAAGAATTTAAGTATGTACCTTACAGGTTCCTCATTGGAATTTTTATGCCACCACTTCCAACCCATGGTCTTGCTCCATGAACCTACTACTGAAATGTCACTCCCTACCTTTAGATAATTGTTAACACCTCTTTTCAAGCAACTCAAATACCATGGCCCACGAACCATGACCCATGATATTCATCAACCTCCGGTCCCTCCTAAGAACCTTATCCGTAAAATATTGATGGATTAACTAACACCATCTAGCTCTACATATATACTGCTTCATAAGCACAACTTTCAAGGGGCCCCATATCCAACCAAAAAATATTCAAGCAGCTAGACATAAATCTAGATCTTTCTCAGTGTACTCGGAACAATGTCATGGTAGGTGACATGATTGTTACTAATTAAAAGTACACTAAGAAGTTATCTATGAACACCACCATAAATCCTCCATTACTGATGTTACCTCGTACTATGGAAACACCATAACTTGTCGAAAGTCTTGGGCTTCCCTGCTTGCCAACATCTCACCACACTGATCCAAAACCAAATGGTCCCTCACACAACCTACAGTCGAGTCCTCAAACCAGGGCATTCCCCCTACCCAAACCACCTACATCAAGGGATAAATAGAAAACACAAAGGATTATAATTTCACGACATTAACATAGTTAATAGGAGGGATTTACACAAAACCATAACAATTCCTTCCCCCCTTTTCCCACCACACGGTCAAAACTGTGGTGCTATCACTACCCTTAACCACCCTACACCTAGGTACTGGTTAACAAGGGTAATCACATTCTCATTATTAAAGTTTTCACATTAGGCACCGATTTGTTCACATTTTTCATCATTTTTTTCAATTATCAATTTCATTTCAGGCACATTTTCAGTTCAATTTTACAATAAAGGAAAACAGTTCAAGTTCAACAACTTACCCATAACCCATTTTCTCATGCATGCTTGCAATAATGAATGTCACAACAATCCTGAGTGCCTAGTATGATTCATGAAAAATCAAATCTTGTTTCATACCGATCCTCAAGTCAAATATCAACAAACATTTGAAACAATAATCAAATTACACAACAAGTGTATGACCTAAGATGAAATAACAGTAAACTATAACAACAAACAACAATAACAATAATCCCACTCTGGGCACTTGGGTTCTCCCCCATACATGGGGTAGCTACTCCCATGTATAAGCTCATAACCAAGCCCCGACTCTTATTATTCTTCTATGTACCTTTCCAAAATAGTAAGACAAAAGAAGAATAAAATAAAATTGGGCTCTGATACCACTTTGTAACGACCCAGCCTCAGTACCACACACTGGTGTCCCAAGACAGTTCACCACATGACCTTAGGTGCACCTCCCCATATTCTAGAGGCTTTTGACTAGTAGCGAGGGTCTATTATCAATCATGGGGAGACTAAAACCTCTTTTTTATGATTAGAGCAATACACTAGTGGAAATAAATAACAATAATAAACTAAATAGCCAAATGATATAACATAACCAGGACAGTACCAGTATAATAAGATGGCCCAAAACAATATCAAAACTAAGTATAAAATATTCCATGCTAATGTACATTTCAAGTGTCTAAAATGAAAAACCAAAAGAAAGACAGTGATGATTCCCATGCGGGTCCTGAACCATGTCTGGTTCCCTCATCCATGCTCCATCCCCAAATTAGTTATCCAACATAGGGCCTTTACCTTTAACTTTTCATGTAATAAAGTAATCTATTTAGGTTCCAATCAAGTATCCTGAGTAGGGTGTGAGTACAGCTCAGTAGGCCACCACCAATGGTGTCTAAAACAATATCTAGTCAAATAGTATATGCAGTTGTATAAAGAAATAAGTACAATGCATAAGTAAATAGCTATCACATTATCATTTATTCTTTACTTAACCACATTAACTCCAGGGTTCCCAAGGACACTCGTACCTCAATGCCATCTCAAATCATGATGGATCACGAAGTGTTCCTTGATAATATCATATCTTAATACCTACTTCAGCTCATGCCTAAGACTAAAATATTCAAAAGTGATATCATATCTCAATACCTGATTCGGCTCACGCCGAAGACCGAAGTATTCTCAAGTGAGGTTACATATTGGATTTCCTTTGTTACCATTATTTAGTTAATAATTGATTTTATATGTTATCATTATTAAATTCATGCTTGAATTCCCATGTTACTAATCAAACATAACACAAAAGAATGGCCATGTTCCCATTATTTTATTCACAAGTAAAATGACTATGTTACCATTTATACTTCCCAATTGAATGACTATGTTTCCATTCCTTTAATCAGAAGTACAATGACCATGTTACCATTTATAATTCTCAATTGAATGACCATGTTCCCATTCCTTTACTCATAAGTGAATGAACATGTTTCTATTCATACTTGTCACATTAGAATGAACATGTTCTCATTCAGAAACACATAATTAATTCAGAAATTAGTTATCCACGCAATTTCCATTACTAATTAAACAATTAGTTAAACACAACATTTCAATTAGTTAACTCCATAATGAAATTTTTACATCAATAACATTAATTAACTCTACAATTAATTAATCAAAAAAATTCCTTTAGTTAACTCAACAATTAACTAATCACATTAATAGCATTAATTAATTCAACAGTTAATTAATCACATCCCAAAATTAATTCAACAATTAATTTTATTAATTCGAAATCTCAATATCTCATAATTAATTCATCAATTAATTATCTCAAATCAACAGACTCAATATCTCACAATTAATTCAACCATTTATCTAAATCAATAATCTCTATATCTCATAATTAATTCAATAATTAATCATCCAAAACAATAATCTAAACATTTCATCCATCAATTAATTTTACACTTAATTATTCATATCAATCCCATTAATTAATTCCATAATTAATTAATCATAGCTAACTATGAGATCCACATATAAACATGAAACAATCGAGCACTCAAAAAACTCCCAACTCACAATCCTAATATGCTAAGCACACTATCTTACTAGAACTAGAATGGGGTCTAGTGTGATGGGGAAGCCAAAAAGAGAACTGACGGGGTTGAATGAGACCCTCAAATGAAGAAACACATCACCTCCAAAAACATGAACCCTAACACTGAAGAAAGACTAGACATCGAGAGGGAGAAAAAAACAGTCCTCCAGTGGAAGAAGATAAAGATGGGAAGGACGAGCATGAGGGAGCAAAGAGAGGGTAACCACCTAGGGAAGATGATGAAGAATCCTTCAATATCCAAGGGAAGAATAAGATGGTTTCTAGATAAGGCTGATGACAAAGAAGCCCTAAATGGGGGATGTGGAAAGGAAGCACAAAGAATAAACACTCACTATCAGATGTACGATGAGGGGGAAGGAAATGCGGGAAGGGGAAGAGATTAGAAGCCCCAAAAATAGAGCCATAAGGAGATCCATGAGGAAACCCTAGAGTATGCCGAGTAGAGAGTTAGAGAGAGAACCTGGGGACTACAAAGCCATATTTTACTACTGATTTAAACTCCTGATTCCACCCAAAAAAAATTATATGAGGCATGGTTATTTTTTTATTTTTCTTTTAAATATTAAACCTAGGGTTGGGAAAGAGTCAATTATTCACTAATTTTGGGTACTCGAACCCGAACCCTTTTAAATAATAACTGCCCTAACCCTGACCCAAACTCAAACCCACTTAAACCTGGTTATTTATTACCCTAACCCCAATTCAATTAATGAAATATTACTCATTTAAAGACTTGAAATTGTTTATTTTATTATATATATATATATATATATATATATATATTCAATTTTAATATGGGTGGGTAGCGACATGTATAGAGGAAAGGAAAGTAGTCAGAATGGAGAGGTAGTGTGGATATAGACCATAGTGAGGGTGGTATAAGGGTTTTACAATGGGGGGGTATTATAAAGCTTTATGCACCAAACACTGTCTCCGATGTGAGACAATGTTTATACGAAGTGGGAATTGTCCCACATTAGAGACAACGTTGGGCACACAAGTCTTTATAAGCTTTGGTGTGCCCCAACTTTGACAAACCCCTATTCCACACTTGTTATGGTTTGCAACCGCATTTCCCTGCTATTCTGGCCTTCCAACCCTTTGTTATACATGGTTTCACCCACCCATATAAAAATTAAATATTTTTTTGAATTAATTAGAAAATAAAATAAACGGGTTTGGGTATCCTAACATCGATACACATACTATAACTGATTAATAAACAAGTAGTGTTCATGGAACCTAAACCCTATCTAAACCAAATTAAAAGGTACTCAAACCCTATTTAATCTGATCAGGTAAGATGAAGTACCCATCACTACCCCTATTCAAAACAGACAATCGTTGAATGATTAAAAAAATTATTTATTAAAACACTTAACACTAGACATTTATTTAGTTCTAATAATATTATTTATTATTTATTTCTTAGAATATAAATTTTAAATTAAATTTATGATTCTTAAAAAAACAAAATTTCATTAAAAATTTTGTGTTTGTATGTGTGTGTTTGTTAGGAATAGGGCATTACAAATAGAAAACAACACACACACACCCAGACATCCTAGTGGTTGATGCCAAATATCTTTCCATAAGGAATGGAAATCACTAACTGAACCTATTTTATAACATATTAATGGCTTGAAGAACCTAGTTCTTGATATACCTTCAGAATGTGAAAATTTATAATGGTCATAGTGGGTGATTTTTAGTCCTTGTGGGGGGTGATGAGGCATGGACCACTTTAAAACTTAGGCACGTGTGTGATTTGGTCTTATATTCTCCTCAATCAAATCGATAGTTATAAATATGAAATGAACATAACTTATTAATTTTTATATTTCTTACACAAGTGAAAAACTTAATTTTCTTTTAGTAAGTGAGATAAATTTCATGTTTAAAATAAATTTTATACACGAGATAAATTTCATTTTAAAAATTATTCATGTGGGTGAAATTTATTTTATCTCATATATTAAATAAATTTTATTTTATAATTGATATACTATTGTACTTGAAATTTATCTCATATCATATATGTGGTAAATTTTATTTTTTTAATTTATTTATTATTATAGGTGAAATCTATCTCATTTAATACATGATATAAATTTTTTTTATAATACATGTAACATTATATAGGAATTTTATCACATTTTATATATTAGATAAATTTTTTTTTTGAAAGATAAAACATAATATTTGAAATTTATCATATCTCATACATGAGATAAATCTTAATTTTTAAAAAAATTATTATTTTAATTGAAATTTATGTCATCTCATAAATGTGATAAATTTTATTTTATAAAATATATTTCATTATGTATGAAATTTATTTTTCCTTATACATGATATAATTTTAATTATTATAAAGTTATAACATAGTAAATGAATTTTTTTTCATCCCATACACGAATATAATTCATTTTTAAAAGATGTTTCATTAGAATAAAATTTTATTTCACAACATGCATGTGATAAATCCCATTTTATAAAAGATTTAATGTTATGCATAAATTTATCTCATATCAAACATGTGATAAATTTTATTTTTTAAAAGATATTTTAGTGTATAAAAAGTTAATCTTATACTATTTATGAGATAAATTGTAGTTTATAAAACATATAGTGGTCTGTGTTATATTTATTTCATCTTGTACATGAGATAGATTTCATTTTGTAAGAAAAGTATGATTATAGTTATAATTTATTTAATCTCATACATCTAATGAAATTTATTTTACAAAATATATATCATTATACATTACAATTATCTCATTTTATACATTAAATAAATATCATTTTTTTAATCTTAAACATAATATTTTTTAAAATACATAGAATAATATATAGAATTTATCTTATCTCAGAGATGAGTTAAATTTAATTTTTTAAAGGATCCATCATTATGCATGAAATTTATCTCATATCATTCATGAGATAAATTTAATTTTTATAAAAATACAATATAACAAATATAATTTATCTCTTGTGATTCATGGGGTAAATTTTATTTTCCAATAATTTATATTTGTACATGAAATTTATCACATCTAGTACATGTGTTATTTTTTATATTTTTTTAAACTGAATCATCTTAAGTAATAGTTATCTCATTTTTTACAAGAGATAAATTTCACTTTATAAAATATATATCATAATATATTAAATTTATCTCATCTCATACATGAGTTTAAATTTAATTTTATATTGAAAGTGAAATATATCACATCTCACCCATGAGTTAAATTTTATTTTATAAAATTGATAGGTACCGAGAGAGAGTACACCACCACTGAATGGGTGGGGTGAATATATGTTGAACCTAAAACACCAACCCTTGAATGATATTTCCCATTACCCGTTAGTGCACAGTAGATATCATAATGATGATTCAATGATGAGAGAAAGGGTAAAAAAGAACTCACACAACACAATGATAAAATACAAGGTATACCTACTCCTATTATCAAATGGACAATCCTTAGTGTGTAACGGTTGTGATCCCACTACCCATGCCCCTATTTTATCATAAATAGGAATAAGGAAAGGATTAGGTATATTAACCTAAAATTCAAGTACAAGATAGAATGAAAAGAGTATACAAGTTGATCAATCTCCACTTCCATCACTTTAAGTGCCCCCAAAATTTGGATATTATGTGTATCCTCATTATTCTCCTCAAATCTAAACCAAACCCTCCTAAGAACCCACCTATAACAAATGGTAAGCTAACCCATATTTTTTTCAAAATTGATCGCTTTTTTATTTGAGTGTGGTTCACTTATGTTTATATAGAAGACAAGTATTATAGTTTGAACACCATCAGGGCATAACATGCTTACCCATGGAGTGAATATCATATCTCCCCATATATAATTATATTTTGGAAGATGACTTGTGGTGCAACGATAGTGCTCATAGAATGAGACATGTGATTCCCTATTCTAGTTAAACATGAATTTAAAATGGAATAGGAACCAAATCATGATTTAACATACCACAACATGAACAATTGTGTTCTGGCACAAGACCACTTGGATCTAATCCTGTGTAACATTGATTTTTCATGGGTATCACATTGTAGCACAATTGGATCCTTAAAAACTTTTATATAGACCCTTTATGGGTCAATCACAATCCTCGCGACATGGTACTCAAAGGGTACTCTTATGTATGACCAATATTACTCTTACCTGAGTATTGTTGTGGTGTGATCTTTAACTTCATGGCACCGTCCTCTATCCAACACACTAGTTTACATTTTATATAAAATTGTTTTATTCATTTTTAATACTAACCACGACATTATAAATAATCTTCACACCATGATTTTCTTTAATTAATTAAAAATTATTTCCTCTGTATCTTCACTCAACTCCAAAGAGCCTCTAAATCATCCATGATCATGTTATCAATAAATAAAGCATGAAAACACTTATAAAATTCATGAATAAATTTACTCAATATTTTAGTCATAACATGCCTTCATTACGAAGGTTACCTACACACCACACCATAGAATATAATGATGTTTATGAGAGTAATCCAACTCTAGGTGTAAAATCAATAATAAACTTACCATTCCTCAATTGAGATATATTAAGAATAAGAAATGATTGAGGAAATTATTGTGATTTATAATTTTTTTACCTTAGGGATATTGTTGTAACCTTGGGTGAAACACCCTAATATTTTATTTTCCTTTAAATGAATACTATTTCTGATAGCATTCACCACATGCAACCCCAATCTTAAACGAACCATAAAATAATATTACTATTATAACCTAGACATTGGGTTTTCTGATATGATTAAAAATAAACAAATTATTAAATATATTTAGAAATTATTTATTTAATACAAATAATAAATTCAATAAAAAAATTACATTCATCTAATTGTTGTTACGAGGCAAGATATAAGAATAAATTCATTTTATTCCATATGAATACATCATTTATAAAAAGGGTTTTAGGTATTTTATATAAAATTAATTAGAATTAATTTATACCATTTTTAGAAATTATATTTGAAAAAATGAAATTAATTTTTAAAATTATTATGTCAAAAATATTTTTTTGTGAATTTTTGGTATTTTTTGAAAAGGTTTATTTTTGGGTGAATAGTCAAAAATACCAATTTTGAAAATACCATCACTTTTATGAATTCATCATGATATAAGAATAAATTTAAAGATTATAAAATATAATTACTATATAAAATATATTCTTAATATGTATATATAATGTATTTAAAAAATGTTATTTTGAACTTATACATCTATGTTTGACATTTTGTAAATCTAAGCAATGTTTTTATTCAAATAAAAATTGGTTTTGGTTCTTCTATCTTAATCAAGTATTCAAAAGGTTCCTTTAGGTTTTTGTATAGTTTTAAATAAATTATATTTTTATTTAAAATAATAAAATAAATTCTATTGGAATAAAAATTATATTTAATTTTTTTGTAAAATCATTTTTATGCTTAAAACAATCATTTTTCTAAAAACAATTTTTATTGCATTTTAGAAAAATATATTAAAAGTAATGTTTTAAACTTCTAGAAATTGAATTTTTTAAAACATTTAAATATTTATATTAAAAATAATTAATATTATTTAATAATTTCAACTTATGTTTTGGTCATAATGAATGGTATCCATGGTAAATATGCATCACTTCAGTTAAGGGTAAAATGAGTTAAAAATGTTAAAAATAAAGTGATAAAGCTTCAAGATATCATAAAACACTTGATTAAATTACATTCTTTGGATTTATTTTTATCTTAAACTTATAATATTAAAATATATGATAATTGGGATCCACTTGACACGAGTAAGACATATATGATATAATAAATTTTCAAGTATTTACAAGTTTGCCACCGACCTCACTTATAAAAGTGAACCATCTATCCTCTCTTATCCATACTAATTGAACAAATTATCTTGAAAAATGCATAAAAAATAACTTTAAAACATACCTATCCATGTATAAGAGGTCTTGGTATCACCAAAATACCACTTCAACAAGGCTTAAGGTGTAATCCAAAGGGGGTTTCACAAAGAAGAGTTATAACTCTTAAGTGAGTGTTTTCATGTTTATTTCTTCTTCCACCACCTTAAAATTTTCTATAAACATTATGAAATGATAAAATTAGTATATTAAATTTAATTAAATTTTATTATGTTTGTGGCACAACCCTTTATCATCTTCTTTTCCATCCTATGGAAAAATTAAAACATCGATCGTACGCCCGTATGGCCTATTGTCTCCACGTAGCAGTGTAATTTATTTTTGATCACCACTTTAAATGGATGGTTATAAAAATGGAACTAAAGAATATTTATTATATTTATTAAATAATTTTTATTATTTAAATATAATACACCATATTAATTATTGCACTTCCACCTATTGAAAATTGATAACATCACTCGTGTGTACATGTGGACTACCACCTCCTCGAAGCAATGTGATTTGTTTTTCATGTCTACCTTTCATGTATGATTATAAAACTATATTTAATATATAAATATGATAATTATATAATGATTTATATTATATTTATAATGGAATCATGACCTTTTTTACCACAGTCCACACATCAATGTTCTTTTGAGGATATAAATCGAAGGACCCCAAAATGGACAACATGAACTTAACTGATTTGATGAATATATAAGACAAGGTAATATATGAAATAAAATGAATTATGATGAGTTAATAAACCTTAAATGGGTTATTAATCAATTAAAAAATTAATATAAGTTTATTATACATGATTTAAAGTACATACATGGTGAGTCAGACTCGAGGTAAGGGTTTATTCTACAATCTCAATTTTATTCAGGTTTGTTTATGTTTAAACTTATATTGAAGGAATTTATAATTAATTTATTTTTTAAAATCAATATATTTTATAATACTTAGGTTATATATAGAGTTTATATTATTTTATTTCATTTTTTTCTACTTGGTACTTAAAATGGCTAAGAAAATGTTTTTAAGGAAAACCAAACTTATTTATCCTCTTGGATGAGAATATTTCTTCTCTATATCCATGTTCACTATAATATTTTAAAGAATATTTTTAATATGATATAATTATTGTTTAAATTAATTTTAAACTATATTTGAATTTATTTATAAAGGTTTAAAGGTAACCTTATTGTTATTTTCTGAATGATGTATTTCTGAGTTTTTACTAAAAGTGTGAAAGGAATATTTGTTTTAACATTTACCGAATTGATGATTTTTCCCACCATTATAACCATTATTTTATTTAAATATTAATTTAAAAGTTTACTTTTTTATTTTAAAATAAAATAGTTTCTCATTATTTTATAAATATTTAGTTAAAATGTTTTCGAAAGAAAAATATATTTTTATCATATTTTAAAAGAAAGGCTCAAATGTTATTTTAAAGTTATTTTCATCTATATCAACATCCTTTGATTATTCTTATGTTTTAATGGGGATAAAATCTAATGATACTATCTAACTTATTTATATGGATAGATTATGATCATTTTGTTCAGTTTATTGTTTGGGAAAAAATATTAACATTTTGTATGCTAGTTTTTTTCAATACAAATGTTTATATTGATTATATATTGACTTTTTATTCATTTATTTCATATGATTAATAAATTAGACTTAATAAGTGATAGGAGGTACCCATTATATCCCCTATATGCATTAGTATGTATCTATAAAAACTAGTTTGGGTATTTGGTGTAAGACTTACCTATTTATGTATGATGTCTTGGTACAAGGTCTTGATGGTAAGATTATAATGTTATACATTATTCATTATATAATAATGAAAAAAATTATTTTTATCCATGTGGTTATTTATATTTTTATTTCATCCATGGATATATTCCCCTTTTATGATACTAGTTATATGATATATTTGATTATTTTTTATCTTTTCTATATTATTCACACTTTATTTATTCTATAAAAGATTTTTTTGTACGCTTTCCCATACTGAGAATATAAGCTCACCCTTTTTTTTATCCATGTGATTTTTTATCTTTTCATCCATGTGTTTTCTTTTATGTTTTCTTTATTATGTTTTCTTTTCCCTAGGGTGAGAATATAAGCTCACCCTTTATTCTATAATTCTCACCCTTTATCACTGGAATTTTATGTTTTATTTCATGTTTTTGAATGTAATGTGAGAATTATGTATGTATATAATCTTTCAAGACTAATAAACTATTCAATAATATCAAATATTATCTCTTGTATCTTATGATAATGTAGTAAAATAACAACTAAATCTAGGTTACTAGATTCAGGGTTGTTATAGTTGGTATTAGAGGAAGTTTAGTATAAACCTTGGGAACTAGATTTAGAAAAATATAGATTAGAGAACGTACCCCTGTGACAGACTCTAGGGATAAGTATATGTATATGATAATATCATGAAGATTTTATTTATAAAATATAGAATGTATAGTTTTCACACAATGAAATCCCCATTTGGATACTAATAGGTGGATGAGACTATGGTGAAGATGCACCTACGGGTAAACACCTTAAAAAAGGCTAGTTGAGTATCATCTAAATCTCTACCCAGTGCATGATGAGTGGGCCTAAGGATATACACCTAGATAGACACTCCCAAGGTATATGTTTTTGTTGATTCACACACCCTTTATGTACTATTATAAAATGTTTGAAAATATTATTATGATTTACATATATTCATAAATATACTAATATTATGATTACGAGATTAGAAATTCATAAAATTTCAATTTATGTTAAGTGTTACACCAGATTTAGAATTATACCCCATGATTTAAAATTCATAATGTTATGAGATAATATAGTTCATTCCATTATTTAGAAATTATGCCTAATATAAGGAATGAAAAACAAGTCAACACACATAATCAATGTAGGGATTTCTCTCACGAGCTATTCAACCTGACTAGTGTTGGAGTTAAGTAGATTATGACTATATTAGGATAGTGGACTCAAGTTATGACCAATAACCTTAACTATATGGAATGGCCTATTACTTCACAGTATGATTCATTGATGTTGGACCACTTTATGTATCAGAAACCTTTATACTTTAATGGAAATACAAATCCATTAATAACTAAACAGTGGATCAAGTCCCTTAAAAAGATATTTATAGCTTGGAAAATTAATTAAAGAGAGAAGGTTATTCTGATAGTATATTATTTAAAGGAATTTTATGATCAATGGTGGATATTGATTCAAAATAAAAAATAGCATGAGGAGATAAAGATAATGTAATGGAAGACTTTTAAGGATATATAATTTTAAAAATACATTCCTTATAATCAATGAGATGATATGGAAATAAAATTTCTCAATCTAAAACATAATGAAGGGGAAAGTGTTACTGAGTTTAATACTAACTTTAAAAGATTAACAAGGAATTATATGAACTACATATGTAATCCAAAAAGTAATATTTACCATTTATTTTATGGTATTAATCCAATACTTAGTAGAGAAGTAGTATCCCAAACTTTTTCATTATATGATGATATAGTATCCAATGCCATCATGATGGATAAAGAATTTTACAAGTTATATATTTTCAAAGGAAAACAAGAAAGGTAGAGGAAAATTGAGCACCAAGTAAAAATAAATGAGGTTAAGTAAAATAATGGAAGGATGGAACTTCTAAAATGTGATAATTGTATAAATAAACACTTTAGAACTTTATTGAAGGGAATGAGAGTTTTCTTTAAGTATAGAGAGAAAGGACACCATGATCATGATTTCAAGGGAAAGAAAGATTCCACCAATTTTCAATGATTTAACTATGAAAATATGGGGAACTAAACAAACTAATACCCTACTAATAAAGGGAATTTACCTTATAAAAGGTTAATGGGGTAATGTTAAGATTACATTGTTACTACATCTAAATTTGAAATCCCTTAATTTTTTATAACAGGTAATTTGATTGTAGACTCAAGATTTATAAGACTCATGAGCTAAACACTCTTTAATATTTTGAATGGATATAGAATTATCCCTTGATAATCTAAGGAATGAATTTTAAATTAATACACTTAGTGGGAATCTAGTTATAATTAGAATATATCAAGTGGTTTCTACTAATATGACCAACTATTCCTAACTTGAAAACATTATTATTATACCTATTTTTGGATTTGAAGTAATCTTTATTTTTGGGGTTTAATTAGTCTTTAGGTTTTAGTAATTAACAGATAAAGAATAAAATAATATATTTTAAACTAGGGGAGTTATAATTTAAAGGCTAATGTATTATAGCAATTATATGGGTATTATTATTTATGTTTTAGTAATTAATGTATTACTCCTTAATAAAAAGGTCTATTCATATTGACTTGTTATAATATTTTTTTAGATAGGTGAACTAAATTTCCATTCTTTTATGGATATTATGATCCATTAAAGGTTGATTTTTTTACTTCATGCTTGAAAATTTTCTCTTAGTCATTCATCGCTAAAATTAAAAGTGGAAACTGATCAAACTACTTAATCAAAAGGAAAAAATTTACATTAAAAAGTTGAAAGGAATCATGTAAGTATATTTTCTTATAATTCCTTAAAATCAAGCAATATAAGATAAATTTATCATTTTTTGAGTGAAAAGTATAAATTAATTATTAATTTTCTCTCATGGAAAAATATTCACAAGTAGAAGCCTTATAAAGTACACATATTGTTTATTTATGAAATAATAAGTTCTATATAATTAAAATAGTAATTAAAATCCATTATAAAATATATTAAAATGTGATTATATGCCAAAAATGAATTAAAATTTTGAGTAAGAAATTTTTTTAAGTAGGGGAGAATGTAACACCCCAATAATTTAGTCTCCTTTAAATGAATACTACATTTTATAGAATGCACTACACACAACCCCAAGCTTAAATGAATGAAAAAAATAATATGACTGTTATAATAAGGACACTGGGTTGGAGAGTATGAATAAGAATAAAAGGTTTGTTTTTGGGTGAATAGTCAAAAATACCAATTTTGAAAATGTTGTCACTTTTATGAATTTATCATGACAAAAGAATAAGTTTAATGCGTATAAAATATTATTACTATATAAAATATATTTTTAATAAGTAATATAATGTATTTAAAAATACTATTTTGAACTTATAATTCTATGTTTTACATTTTGTAAATCTAAGTAACATTTTTATTAAAATAAAAATTGTTTTTGGATCTTATCTTTTAATCAAGTATTCAGAATATTAATTTTTGTTTTGGTATATTTTTAAATAAAACCATGTATCCTTTGATTTAAAATTATCTAACTAATTTCATTGGAATCAACATTATACTTTATTCTTTTATAAAATCATTTTTATTCTTAAAACAAGCATTTTTCTAAAAATGATTTTTATTACGTTTTATGAACAAATATTAAAAGTAATTTTTACCACTTATATAAACTGAATATTGTTAAATGGATTCCATATTTTTAATAATTATAATTAATATTAGGTAATAAGGTTAACTTAATTTTTTATCATAATGAATAGTAACCATGGTAGATATTTATCACTTCGGTTAAGGATAAAATGAATTGAAAGAGTTAAAAACAAAGGGATAAAGCTTAAGGATAACATAAATCACTTGATTAAATATAATTGGTTGGTATTATTTATACCTTAACCTTGTAATATTCTATGATATTATAATTTGGATCCAATTGACATGATTAATACATATCTTATATAATAAAGTTATAATTATTTACAAGTTTGACACAAACCTCACTTATAAAAGGAAACCTAGTATCTGATCTTTTACACACTATATAAGCCAATTATATTGATCAAGACATGAAAAATACCTTATCAACATCCATACACACATCCTATAGGTTTTATTGTCACCAAAATACCACTTCAAGAAGGCTTAAGGTGTAAGCCAAAAAAGGTTTCCCAAAGAAGAGGTATAAATCATAATCGAGTGTTCTCATGTTTATTTCTTATTCCAACTAATTTTAATATTATATAACCATGATGATGTGATATCATCAGTCTATTTAATATGATAAAATTTTATTATGTTTATGCCACAACCCTTTATCATCTTCTTTTCAATCCTAGGGAAAAATGAAATCATCGCTCATGTGTATGTATGACCTATCGACTCCACATAGTGTTATAATTAATTTTCTCATCACCAATTTATTTATATGATTATAAATATGAATCTAATGAATATATATGATATTTATAACACAATAATGATTCTATAAATTTAATTTATCATCTTCCTTCTTACCCTTCCACATTTTTAAAAAATGACAACACCCCTCATGCATACGTGTGGACTACCACCTCCAAGAAGTGATGTGATTTGTTTTTCATGTATTACTTTCATGGATGATTATAAAATTGAATTTAATATATAAAAATTATAATTATTTAATTAATAATATTACGGAGATAATGGAATCATGAACCTTTTGACCAAGTTTAATGCATTAATATTTTTATGAGGTTATAAACCGAAGGACCCCTAAATGACCAAAATATATTTAACCAATTTACTAACTATATAATAAATTGTAATAAATTAAATAAAATGGTTGATTAAAAGGTAATAAACCTGAAAATGGTTATTAAGTAATTATAAAATTAATATAAGTTTATACATAGGAGTTAAAGTGTGTATGTGGCGATTTTGACTTGTGGTAAGGGTTTATTCTACAATATATTTTTTTATTCAGGATTATTTATGTTTAATATTACATTAAATAGATTTATAAGATCATTCCCATTTAAAATAAATCTATTTTTTCTCCTCTATTTATCTTTGGAGTTTACATTTTTTCTTTCATTTTCCTCTCTTTTGTACTTAAAATAACTAAGAAAATGTTTTTAAAAAAATAACCTTATTTCTCCTTTTAGTAATGATTTCAATAATGTTTTTACTATGATCAAATAAATATTTAAATTAATTTTCATCTATATTTGACTTTATTAATAAATATTTAAAAGGAATCTTCTAATCATTTTTATATTGAGGTACTTTTTGAATTAATACCAAAAGTGTGAAAGGGATATCTGTGTTAACATTTCCTTAATGAATGGTTTTTCCAACCGTCATAGGTATTATTTTTTTGAAGATTAATTTACAAGTTTATATAGTTATTTTCAAAGAAAATAATTTTATTAATATACTGGATAATTTTTTATTTAAAATCTTATCAAAAAGAAAATGATATTTTTTCTCATGTTTTCAAAGAAAGGATCAGATGTTATTTTAAAGGTATTTTCATATATGTAAATATAATTATATTATTCTTATGTTTTATTGGTTATATAATCTAATGATACCATCCACTTTATTTATATTTATAAATTATGATCATGTTTTTCTATTTACTGATTGGGTAAATATATTAACATTTTATATTCTAGTTTTTTCAATATGAATGTTTATATTGATCACGTATTGAATTTTTATTAATATATTTCATATTATGATTGAATTAGAATTAGTAAATGATGGGAGAGGCTCATTATTCTATAAATGTGTCAATGCTTGGTAAATATTATTTCCTGAGAGTGATCAACCCACATACGGGGAAAAGACCAAGTGTCTAGGGATGAAATTTTTGTTCATGCAGATCATTATTACAGTTGATTATGATGTTACCTTGAGTGATTGCTGTACTTTCCACCACTTACTGATTTATGAGATTTATGGTATTTTACCATTTTCCTAGTATAACAAGGACATAACATTACATGCATCATTATAGTTGAATAGATATTCATATTCCATGCATATTCCACGCCATGTTGATTTCATTTCTATGCTATTTGAAATTTATGTATGTTCCTTGTGTGTTTACTAGCATTTCTGTTATATTCCATGTTAGTTATTTTAGCAACATACTTAGTTTTATGCCTACTTAGGTATTTCATTATCATTATTTTCTTATAATATAATGGGTGATTTATTTTGAATGTTTTCATATATAACATGATTTTAGGATTTTAGTTTTATGATTATCATTTTTGTCTATATAGCATGTTTTTGTGATTTTTGTGTTATATTAAATTTTTTATTTAGAATGATTATCTGTTTATTATGATTTTGTGACTACTATTATATTGATTTTATACCATGATTAGGAGTTTTACTTGTTCATGTAGTAACTTTCCATGTTAGTTGTGATGATTTTGTGATTATTAGCATATTTATTTTTATCTATTGCTTATGATAGTCTGCCATGTTATAATATGATGAAAGGGTTGGTTAAATCAAATGTTATCATCAACCTAATCGGTGTTTTCCTACATATATTTATTATGGAATTTTATTTGAATAACTGATCATGAAATGTTTCAACCATGAACCATTAGTTGCATGGGATGAAACATACTGGTTGTGATTAAATGGGAAACCAATAGCAGTTTATAAGGTGTATGTGACTTTATATATTGGGAAGGTTCACCCATATAATGAAACTATATCATACAAAATTATGATATTCTGAAATCAAATCCAAAAACTCAGTTACAGTTATATGAATTCCAATTGTAATTTATAAGGTAAAGTACCATTACAACTTGTGAATGGTAATTATTATATTTGAACCCAAGTGTTTATATGTGTATGATAAAAATATAATCCTTTTCAGGAATTGTTTCCTATATAAAGGCTTGTAACTCTATCACTTGGGCATGATGATCCATATGAATAAATTCTTAAATTCACAATTGGACCAAAGTATGTCAGTTGGGGCATGTTTCTTATAAGATAACCCACTAAGGGTGTTGAAAATTTAATAATTAAATCCAATTTTATGGTTTGTGGACCTAGGTTGGATATGAAGGGACCCTCATATTTCACCTTTATTTTTTTATTCCTTAGTGTTTAACCCCATGGGTTATACTTATATTTTATAGGGATGGTTATTTAAAGTGTCTGTAGTCGCTTATACAGTGTTATATATAAACTTATTGTGGAATCTTACTTGACCAGTCCCATATAATTAATAAAATACCTATTATTTTATTTTTAACTTTATTATCTATGAGAAATTAGTTAATTAAAATTCTAATTTCAACCTAAAGGGTGTTTTCCTCTATAGATTGGAATTGAAATTTTATTTAACTAAGACCAATTGTGAGAACCTTATGGATAAATAAAATGGATAAAAGGGTATTTATGTGATGAATTTCCTAATTATCATAGGATGAAAGATAAGTATCAATGTTTAAAAATGAGGTTAACAAAACTTGCTTGTATTCCTTGTGTATTTAGCTAAATAAAGTACCAAATAATTTTTCCTTGTGACTAGTATTGGATTTTATTTAAAACTAAACCTTGAAATTTTTAAAGGATTAAATGTGAATTAGTACGATGCCTTAAAAAATGAAACCTTGAAGGTTTTCATAGCTTAATCGTCATGTAAGGGTAGTTTAAAATCTCTCCTAAGTATTTCCATAGAATGGAAATGTGAGCATTTTTCACAATCCTCTTCTTCTATAGTCAGAACCTAGATGATAGGTGGTATAGCCTAGTGAATATTTTTAGCGTGACCTATCTATAGGTTTGATTCTTTATGATTTTATAAGGGGATAACCTGAGTTAGGTAGCTCCCATAGAAATTTAAATCATTGAAAATTGCTCTGATGATCTTTTTGATGTGAGGCGTCATTCAGGTGTTGGTTTTCACGAGTAGGAATCTTAGTTCTAAAATAACACCCAGTTTAGATGAGTGTTCATCTGGTATTTTGACCATTTATAGGAGCATGATCATTGAGTAATTCTCCTTTTCATTGGGTTAGGCATGCGTAGGTCATGGTTAGTCGCTTAGTAGGTCATGTGACCCTTCATCTCCTTCCTCAGCAGTGTTGGATGACTCAGAATGTCGTCAACCTGTTTAACAGTCATATGGGATGATATGAATCTGGAATTAAACCTCTTGGATGGTCAATCTGATACTATGATGCATAGGGATAATAAACATATGGATAGTATCAAGGATGTGTTGTTTCTCTTTTGAAATATCTAGGTAGTTTGTATCCATATACGTGGTACCCATCAAGTTTCTTAAAAAGATAAAGTGAACCATAAGTTCAGTAGTAATTGTTTGAGACTTGATCTTCTATGCCTAATCATCATTCATCTTTGGATAAGAGTAACCTAGGTGTTAAAGTAAATTTGACTCTTCCTAATACTTAGGATGATGTTTTTAAAGTACCGAGTGTCGTGACACCACCAGTTAGGTTGGTTTGGATTTTATGTCTGATGTTATTCCATGCATGGACGTAGCTTAGGAGGAGTGTCATGCATGAATCTAAAGTAAATCTATCCTAGTGCACTTTTTTAGTGTCTATTATATCTCTCCTTTTGGTTTATCACTTTCTAAAGGCATTTTAGCCACCTCTAGGTTCTGTAGTTTGTGGTCGATGGATCATGTTTTATGGGAAGAGTTTCCTTTCTCATTAAATGATGATAAAGACACTCCTAAGGTAGGGAGAGTCATGTTAATATAGGAAATATGTTTCCTTACAAGTATAAGGAACATAACCAAGAAGGACCATTTTGAAATGTTCAGTGATTCTTTTAAATTCTGATGAGGCTGGTCAGCTTTAAAATGTGTTGATGCTTGCAAGGCATCATGACAATGGTATGGTTATTGTGTATAAAACCTTTTAAAACACCATTAGTTAGGTTGGAATTTACTAGTTATTCTTTAGAGATCACATGATGCCTTGAGTGGTAAGTGAATCATGGTTGGGAAGAGATGATGCATCGGTAGATGAAGTCAGACTTCTTTTAAAGGAGTCATCCAGAGATGGTTCAACTATTTTTGTTCATATAAGATAGTTATTGTTGGCTTGGATCCATGTCAAGTACTTGTTATTATATGAAAAGAGTGTTTCAGGTCCTCTTGGTAATTCTTGATATCATCTTTGGGTAGTGTTGTCTTAGTGATAATATTTTCCCCTATCTTGAAATCATCTGGGTATAATGAGAGACTGTTAATTATATGTTGCACTAAATGTAGACATCATTGGGGTTGGTGAGTCAACTCCATTGGAGTTATGCTTCTATATCATGGTTGTTGTAGAGGCAAGGTTTGTCCTAAGTGATTCTTGGATTCCTGAGTTGGAACACCTTGGAAGGACTCACAAACACTAAAAAGTTTCCTTTGACTTGGCCACCAGGAGGATAATGCTATTAGATCTTTCAGTGTTATTTAATTGTGGATGTTTTGGTTGTGTACCAAAACCTCACATGTAAACACCAGAGTAGGGACTACCTTGGATAAGCTCCTTGGACTCTTATTGATGACTCTGGGGTTACCATAGACTTCAATTGAGCTCGAATGGGATGTTTTTAGGGTGAGGGTCCAAGGATTAAGGATCAGGTATACACTTATTTTCATGTTATAGCCCAACAACATGAATGGATGTTTGGACTAGAGATGTCACCAAAAGTCTGGAATAAGATTTAGTGGACATGTTTAAAGTAAATATGAGGTTCCTTGGGAGAAGGTGTCATGTTTTGAGTTGTGTTATGCCGACAGTCTAAGCTGAGTAGTTTGAGAATAGTCAATCAGGCACGACTTAACCTATTTCATCTTGTTTCATTAAATTCAGTCGATGAGGAACCACTTGAGGTACATCATCAGGTTAATATGGGTGTGATGTAAATTTAGGTAGTGCCTTTCAAGGAAATATTATTCTACTAGTTTTATCTTGGCTGCTCAGAATTTGACCGTTACAATCAATAAGGACCGTGTTATATCCTCATATGTAATTGGGTGTCCAAGTTGAGAAATATCATACTAGAAACATCATTAAAACACTTATGGCGTACTTTGATAGGTAAATAATACGGTGGAGAGTATTGTGGATCAAAATTAGTTGTTAAGTGTTTGAACTCATTGGTGGTAAGTTTCGTGGGATTTTTTATTTAATAGATGGTGAGGAGATAATGTCCCGGGTTAGATGATCTTGGGTAATCTCTATATTAATGCTTCGGTTTGAAGTACGAGCATTAGATCAAGTTTCTATGGATTATATACTGTATGGTTAAAGTGATGTTGGTGATCCGTTGGTTGTTTGGAAATGAAACACACCTATTTGTATAAAAATTCATTGACCAGGTTGGTTGGGTGTTTTTTTCCCCAAGGATTATTAGGGATGATAAGTTCTAAGGTGGGGAGGTTGTAATGTCTTGATTTTTTGAACATGATGAAATTTTCAAAAGGAACTTGAATTTTGTCGTTTGCTGGATAGTCTGTTCTTTAAATTGAGTCTCAAAATGTAATTAGGAGAACTGGAACAATAGAATGTGTCATTTTTAGACTTGGTTTATGGACTAATATGTGTCCCGGGTGTTTTTTTGAGATTAAGGAGCATCGGTATCCAAAAACTCAAAATTGGGAAGAAATAGTAAGGGTACATGATTTTTTTGAAACTGTGCATCCCACCAGAGGAAATTGTGCAGCCTGTTCATAGGGGATGAGGGTGTCACATGGTTTTTTATAACTTTACACACTAGACCACATGGTCTTGCTGGTGCTGTAGACATATTTATAGAGGTAGTTTTCACAGACTACACACAGTTAGCCAAACCGTGCGGCCAACCCATGTGAGGGGGTTCCTTGGGTAGTGTTGAATGCACGGTTGGAACACAGTTTGGCCTACCATGCACCTCATTTAATGGGTTGAAATTATCATTTTCCCCTCTATCCTTTTAAAATTATTACCATTCTTCTCCTCCCATGCACGCAACATCTCCCTCCATTTGTGGGTTCTCTCAACTCTCCTCACCTAGGCATGGATTCCTCTCCTTCATCTAGTGTTATAATCGAGTTTCATTAGTATTGTTGGTTATCCCTCAGAAAGTGATTCAATCCTCCTTATTCCTTACTTCATTTATCTCTCCATTGTTTTAACTATCTTTGTGTGAGATAATTCTTCCTATTTTCATGGTATTTGTTCATTTCTTCGATTTCTCTTGAATCAGAACAAATCAAACCTCAATATTGGATGAGTGGACCATCCTAAGCATGAGGTAGGTGCTCTATATATTTTCCCTCAAAGTCTCATTTATTTATAAATTATTTTGTTGTGTTGTGTGACGATATTTTTTTGTTACACCTCTTAAATGTGAAATTTAACTTATAGAACCTAACACCCTAATTCTAGTGGCCCTCATGTAATAAATTGGAATTGTTGATGGTCATGGGCCTCATGTTTTAACCACCCTTAAGGGTGGGTTTCATTGATTCCTTAAATAAATCAATTTTTTTCTAATAAAACCCCTCATTGAGGGGTGTTATCTTATAAAATATAGATGCACTACTACAAAATAGGCCTTTTAATGGCGCTAGAAATGGACTTAATCAGCACTAGGAAAGCATTGATAAATAACCATTTATGAGAACTTTTTTTAGTGCGGATAAAGGCTCAATTTATCAATGATTATAAAAGAACTAATAAAGGGTATTTTATCAGTGCTTATAAAAGTGATGATAAAGTATTCCTTTATCAGTGCTCATAAAAGCGATAATAAATTATTCCTTTATCAGCACTTATAGAAGTGCTGATAAAGGACCTTTTATCAGTGCTCATAGAAGCACTGATAAAGTAGACATTTATCAGTGCTTTTAAAAGCACTGATAAAGGGCCATATTGTAGTGTGCAGTAACAACACACTATAGCACCACTAAAATGTCCCATAATAGCACACTGTAACACCAGAAACACACCAGATATCAAAAAAATCCCCAATATAAGATTTAAATGAAATGAAATTTACAACACAAACTTTAGAGACCCAAGCTTGAAATACATGGAAATTACATTAATTTTGTGGAAAACTTAATACATGACACAAACAGACACCCAATGATCATATTATTTTAGTGTCTTTGGAAACTCATAACATAATCTTCTAATCATGGTGAGATATCTTCAATATATCCCATAAATATCTTGCCCTTTTGTTTTCTTACCTAAAACCTTTATTTATATCCTGGGGAAAAGAAAACATAAAAAGGGTGAGCTCAAATGCTCAGTAATGGTAAGAATGGAGAAAATAAAACAAACCATATACATTTGAACTTAAAAACACGAACATAAAGTTTAAACATTAAAATCTTGAGTTGTAAAATAAATCTTGGCAGTATGTAAGGCATATATCATAAAGGAACAATAATCATGATAAAATAGCATGGTAATAAAACATTTAATTGTGGAAAACCATTAATCACATGATATTATTTACATAGTAGCCAAGGCAGTGCTGCCAATACCATCATAGTGGACAAAGTCCATTACTGAACCAGATTTACCTACCATTCCAACCATGTATTACTGAACCATATTTACTTGTCATTCTAGTCATATCTATCTCATTAGATATAAATAATTACCCACTGCATTGAAGAGAGATATAGGTCCTACCCATCTCATAATGAAATCATTATTTCTTGTTCCAAAAAATAAACATAAATCATTCATCATAACCCAATTAATAAAATAGGTTTCATAAACATCACCCCATCATAACATAATCCATATAAAACAATGGATATAATTTCATCATAAAAAAATCAAACCATGTAAATAATAGAGTCATTATGCATGAAACATAACCATATTAAAGAATGTCATCATATATGGAAAATAGTTTTGATAAAACACTTGAAATGAATTCTTTAGGAAAACATCCTTTATTCTTTCAAATCATTTTCTTTTCTCAAAACGATGTGCAATTTTGAAAGAAAAGAATTTTGTTGAAAATAATCATGAAATATTGTAGAGGATTCTTTAATTAAATAAACCGTTGTGAAATTATAAAAATCTTTTCATGCCGTATAAGTTTAAAAAACATTCTCCTCGTACTTTTGCCGGAAAAGTCAAAAAGTACCTCGTATGGTAAAAAAAAGATTCCTTCCATAACACATAGTAAAAGTCAAAAGGTGGAAAACCTGACTTTAAAAATACATGGAAGAATAGTAAAAACTTTATAAAAACATTTTTTATAAAACATTGACATGGATGATAAATATAACCCCAGTAAATACTTACGAATAAACAATCTCGTATAAGAATGAGATTGGAATAATTATCCCTTACCTTAGGTCTGATTGCTTTGTACGTATCTAAACCTCCTTTATAATTATTTAAAAAATCTCATTGACTTATTCTAGAATCATATTCATTCTTATTATATAATATATGGTCATATTTTTATTAGTTTAGTAGTAACATTTCATTGTTACTCGTTATTTGGGTGTTAACTACTTTCTGTTATTATGAACGTTTTTTCGAATAAATCCTTATTCCACTTTTTAGGTTTTAGTTATATCATTTAAATAATTGTATTAGTATAATATATATCATATTTATTCATTCAATTCATTTATATAATCATTATTCAATGAATATCATGTAGAACGAATCACATCATATCGTGGAGACGGTAGACCATACGTACGCACGAGAGATGATATCATTCCCATGATTGTGGAATTGTATTAAAGTGTATGGTGTATAATATTTTCAGAATAAGTATAATTTTACAATAATCACATATAGTTATTTCTTCCATCATTATACACATCCAAGTATGTTGGTGATGAGAAACAGATTACACCACGGCGTGGAGACGGTAAGTAATACATACACACACGTGGTGATTTTATTTTTCATAAGATGGATAAAAGATAGAATATGGTAGTTTCATATTCATAATAACATATCAGTGTATAATTTATACTGTAGTTATTACTTAATAATGAAACAACTCGTATAGATGAAGTATTAGAAGAAAGGAGTTTGAAAGAATCGGTAAAGGTTATTACCTCTTCTCCGATGTTCCTCTTCTAAACCTCCTATTAGGACACTAAAGTTGGTCTTTGAAGAAGACCAATGCCTCTAGTATGTTTATAGGGAAGTGTAGAAGGTAAATTTACAGGGTTTGGTCGAGTTTGAAAGCTCAAAATTGTGTGAAGAGAAGAGGGAGGAGGTTCCCTTTTATAAGAGAGGAGAGGGGCACTTTTGAAAACCTCCAAAATATTAATTTATAATAAACACAAAACCCACGTAAAAACCTCAAAAAATGACTCAAATTCAAAGATGAGATTACATAGGGTTTTAATCTCATCAACCAATAAAATTTAAACATGTTTGAAATTTATTTTAAACCTTATCATTTTGATTTACCCTTATTTAATATATTTAATTTTATTTGTGGTAATAATATTCTAAATTTTAAATTGTTATAAATACTTACTTATGTGTTATGAAATGTACATAATTAGATAAATTATTAAATTTTATAACAAATAATTTTCAATTTCTAATTTTTAAATATTTTTTGTGATTTTTAAACAATTTAATAATATGTTATTTTTAGAAAATATCAATAGTGTCAATTTTGAGACTATTAATTTATTTGAATTTAAATAAAATCCACACAGAAGATATATTCAAACCAAAATATTTAATACATTAATAAAATGTTATATTAATATATAAAATTTTTGGATAATATTAATTAGTTCATATAATATTTATTTTAATAATTTTCAAATCATTTATTTGATATTTCTCTTAATAAAATAATTACTACAAAATTATTGTATAATTAATTAATATACTTATTTTTTGCATAAAAATTAAAATTAAAATACTATGATAAATATAAATCTAATAGATTTCATAAGAATACTTTTAGTTGAATTTATATTCTAAAAAACCCAAATTTTAAAATGTTATCTTTATTAAATTATGAAGGTGACAACTTTGACATCATTTAAAATAAAATAATATAAATGTCATAATCTCTTTTATAAGGCTCCAAATGGTCTACAAGTAGACACTTGGTTTCTTATGGGTTATATATACTCGGCCAATAAGGTTTGGTCAAGTGTTTGTTCTTTTTAATGGGTACTATTATTTAAATAAAAACTATATTATTGATTTTTCACTAAATAAATAATTTCTGCATCATTAATGTATAAGTTATTAAGGTAATTATATATTTTTTAAAAATTACAAATAAATTACCATGATAAAGAAAAAAAATTAGATTTAAAATGAGTATTTATAATCGATTTTATATTCTGTATAACCATATATTATAAATAATTTAATTATTTAAAGTTTGAGTGAGACATATTTCACTTTCCTTTAAATAAATTAAATTAAATGTCTCAATCTCATCCAAGTGGGTTCCAATAGATACCATTTTGACCCAATTATATTTTATGATGAAATATAATCATCCAATTATATTATGACAAATTTTAGGGTAATTTTATAACATCATTTTTACCCTTAATTACCTGATTTATCTTTAACTGTGGTATATAAAATTTACCATAGTTACTATTCATAATGGCCAAAAATAAAAGTAGCCTATTAACATAATTTGGACCTAATTATTCCAAATATGGAATCAATTTTTCCAAATTCAGAATACAGAAGTTTTATTAATTAATTTAAAATTAATCCCGTTGTTGAGAAAATGAGTTTTAAAATTTAAAACATTGAAAAAGATTGAAATGTTTTTACCTATGAATTCAATGTAAAATTAATAATAATGACATAAATTATATTAAACAGTAAAAATATATTCTATTTATACTTTAAAACCATTCAATATTATTATTTAATCACATAAATTATCTCAATGAAAAATGTTGTTTTTAATTAAAATTTAACGTAATTTTACTATTCATCAAAATATGAAGGTTATCAGAATAATGTCAAAAATTTATCCAATATAAATTTTTATATCCTGATTCAGAAGAAGTTTAATCCTACCTCTAATATTTAACCTCATAATACATTACCCACATGGCTCTTTCTATGACTAATCCTTCCATGTAGTATGCATCATGCTCCAAGTGGTGTTCTTCACACTGGGGATTTTGGTGGTGTCGTTCACCTTTCTGATCTCCCGTATCATTCTCCGCGCCCTCATGTCCCTAAAAAAAGCCTTCCACTAGACCAAGCATTGATTGATGGACATTGTGGGACAAGTCTTATCATCATTACGCCTCCATCCAGTGCTTCTAAGCTCATAATGAAGATGCCAGCTGCCAGTGTGATCAACGAAACACTTTCTAGTCTTTCCTTATTTCTTTATTTTATTATGTGTGATAGCTAGATAATTTTTATTTAATAGTTATTTTTTATAGATTATATATATATTATGTCATCACATTTGATGATATAACATATATATGTTTGATAATTATCAAGAAATTAAAAAAATTGAACATGTGTAATTATAAATATAATTAAAAATATATATTTACAATTATAATTAAACATAAATATATTTATATATAAATATATTTGTGTATTAATATTTATAAAATTATAAATAAATTTATATAATTACCAATTTATATATATAAATATTTTTTATGAATACCAATATTTTTAACTAGTTAAATAATTATAAAAAATTATATATTTATAAATTTAATTTTATTATATCATTATACATATATTTATAAATATAAATATAAATATATTTATATATAAATATATTTATAAATGCATATTTACTATATTTAAAAAAATCAATATATTTGTATAATTATATAATTATAGCTATAAATATATTTATATAATTATATATATATCTAAATAATTATAAATTTAGTTAAATACATATATTTATAATTATTCACTATTATATATTTTTATTATAATTATGTATATAATTATAAATATATAAATATATATTTTTATAATCATTATTACAAATAAATATATAAATAAATACATTAATGTAATGACAATGAAAATAAATATATATAACTATAAATAAATATTTATTTAATTAAAAAAATTTAAATAACTGTAAATATATCTTTATAAATATAATTATAAATAAATATGAATATTTATGATTGTAAATAAATAAATAATAATAATTCTTTATATAATTAAAAATATATTAAAAGAATTCTAAAATAATGATAAGTATGGGTAAAACAAAATTTGGTAAGGGTATACTAATGTTAAGGGTGAACTAAAGTTATGTAATTGAAAAAAAAGTTATGTAAGGGTAAACATAGTTTAATTAAGGGAGAAATAATGTTATGTAATGGAAAACTAAAGGTATGTAAGGGTAAAACAAAATTATGTATGGGTAAAAGAATGTTATGTGAGGGTAAAAAAAGCTAAGGGTAAAATAAAGTTATGAAGGGGAAAACTAAAGTTATGAAAGGGTAAAAAAAATTATTTAATGGTAAACTAAAGTTATATAAGGGTAAAACAATTTTATTTAAGGGTAAAAAAATTAATTGAGGGTAAAGTAATGTTAATTAAGGTTAAATGAAAGCTAAGTGAGGATAAGAAAAATTTTAGTAAGGGTGAACATAAGTTAAGTAAGGGTCAAAAAAAGTATGTAATTGTAAAGAAAAAGATAAATAAGATGAATAAAAGGTTATGTGAGTTTAATAAAAATTTATGTAAGGGTAAACTAAACTTATTTATGTGGGAAAACAAATTATGTAATAGTAAACTAAAGTTGTGTAATTTTTAACTAAATTTAAGGGTAGACAGAAGTTAATTAAGGATTAAAAAAAGTCTTGTAAAGGTAAAATAAAGTTAAGTAATGGAAAATAGAAATTAATTAAGGGTAAAAAAAGTTATATAAGGGTGAACTAATGTTAATTAAGGGTAAAAATGTTATATAAGGGTAAAATAAAGTTATTTAAGGGTAAGACAAAGTCATGTAATGGTAAACTAATGTTAAGTAAGGTAAAAAAATGTTATGTAAGGGTAGAATGAAATTATGTAAGGGTAAATAAAATTTAATTAAGGGTAAACTAATGTAATGTATGTGTAAAACAAATTATGTGAGGTTAATATAATGTAATGTAAGGATGAATAGTAGTTAAGGGTAAAACTGTGTTATGTAAGGGTGAACTGAAATTAAGTAAGTGTAAGACAATATTATTTAAGGGTAAAACAAAATTATGTGAGGGTAAAATAAAGTTAAGGGTAATAAAAATTATTAAAGGGTAAAATAAAGTTAATTAGAGGTAACAAATTGTTATGTAATGATAATATATAGTAAATAAAGGGTAAAAAAATCTATTTAAGGATAAAAAATATTTAATAAAGGGTATTCCAAAGTTAAGTAAGTGTAAATAAATGCTAAGTGCAGGTTAGAAAATTTTATGTAAGGGTAAATAGAATTTATGTAAGGGTAAACAAAAGATAAGTAAGGGTAAAACAAAGATATGTAAATTGCTGTTAATTAATGCTGAAACAACAATTTTTAAGGGTAAACTAATGTTAAGTAATGGTAACACAATGCTAATTAAGGATAATATAATGTTTTTTATGTGTAAATAGATGTTAAGTAAGGTAAAACAATGTTGTGTAAGGGTAAACTAATGTTAAGGATAATACAGTATGTTTATGTTGAATTTAATGCAATTGGTTTTGAATATTTTCAATTATATATTAGTTATAATGAGTTGGTTTTGTTTAAAATATTTTATTATTGAATAATGGTTTTCTATATTAAATGTCATTATAGAGGGCGGTACTGAACATTGAAGAATGTGCACCTCGAGCAAAAAAAATTCATGAGTAGAAAGAAGAAACATGGTTGTTTTATAAATTACTATTTATATATAATTATATATTCTAAAATAGAATTTAATTTTCTCACTAAAAAGTTTTTTAAATATATACATTATGTAACACCAGAATAAATCAACATTGATGCCCCTTAGTACCACAACCCGATGTATGATCCTCAATTCCACTCTGTGTCTGAAATATATACCATATTTGTGTCATAACTATAGGCATGTGTTCCTCCTCATATTGTGCCCCTACCTTAACCAAGGGCATAGATGGATGTGGTTTTGATACTATTATATATTACTCTACTGATGCTAGAAGCTCAATATATTGTGTCGTTGGTTCCTCCTCATACCAAAAATTAGAGGACTTTCCAACATCATATTTGGAGATATATGGCCAAGATTTTAGAGGCATGAAAGGAGCATATGGAGATGATAGAAATGTGGTATCAAGGAATTCATCGTCGATGAAAGTGTCTGCTAAGGTCTATAAAAGCTGTGATATTGTAGCCAAGTCCCATGTCATAGATAGTATGCAGATGCCCATAGTAGGATGTATTTGGGATAAACATATATCCTATATATGAGTAGACATATATGAAATATAAAACTCCCAAAATTTTGAATGGTCATCCATCTATTGTGTAGGATCATATCTCTATAGTGAAACAACATCTGTAGGAGCCTCTCTCGTGTGACACTCTCTCTATCATTGCCTCTAACCTTGCATATGTTTTCATCAATGTCCTCTAGATGTTGGTGAAATTGGAGGTACTTTAAATTCCTGGATATTCCATGTAATTTTTTTAATTATATGGAATTTTTTCGAGTCTGTTAAAATTTACGGTACATGATTCTGAGGCCTGGTGTGCCCGAAATGAATTTATGAACTTTTTTAAGGTGCATTCATTAAACGCACGGGGCAGAGTTTTCTAACATGTGAACCGGTTCTCAGATTAAAAATCTGAGGGCACCATTGAATTTGCAGTGCTAGGATTCACTTAAGGGAGGAATTACTTTGATCGCAGTAGGTCGGGAGAAAAACATATTTTTTGGACATTTAAAAGAATAATAAAATAAAAAGGTTATTTTATTTATTTATTTTCTTTTCCTCCAATAGACAAGCGGTGGTAGGGGGACCAACAACATGTCAAGCCATTAAATGTCTTGACTCCCCTTTATTTTTGTAACTGCACCATTAGAATTTGGAAGGTTCATTAATTAAATGAACCTCATTAATTCCATGTGTGTTACTCACCCTTCCCCTCTTTCATTTATATGGAGCTCTGGGTGGAGTGTTAGCATGGCTTCACCAAGAGAAGAAGCTCTGAAGAAGCTCAGAGGACGATATCGGTTTCAGCGAGTGGTGACGAGTGCCACCAAATCACGAACCCATGACACCGACTAAGGAGTTCTATCGATCATCATCAATGGATGTCTTTTCCAGGTAGAGGGATTGTTTAAAAGTTACTTTGATGTTTTACCATGATCCCACTTACTATCACATTAACGCGGAGGGCGCAGGACAAACGAACAAGGATCGGACCCTCCGCCGGTTCGCTCATGCTCTGTTCTTCGAGGACAGTTTCCTTATATTGACATAAATGCAAAATAGAAATTCACGCTATGATGGTGGTAGCGCGAGAGAGTTGTAGGCACAAACTGCACCAAGAACGGACCATCAGAGCATGTCTAGTGACCTGTGGAAAAAACTGCTGGTGTGCCATGTCGGAGGTGGCTGGAGGAGACCCGCGGCAACCGACTATGGGTGGTGGAAAACGGCGTGCGATGGCGTGCCATGGTGGCCGAAGGTTGCCAGCCTGAGCCGGTCGTGCGGGACAAGGGCAGCGCCCGCAAGTGCCATCGGTGGCACGAAGCAACTGTGGCCAGCGGGCTGTTGGAGAAGGGGGTGGCGCGGAGCAGCCGCGGCAAGCGGGCCGCGGCAGGAAGGAGCGGTGCGACCCCACGTTGTGTCGCATTGGAAAAACTCGGTCGGCCAAACGGTTGACCTTTTATGAAATGGGGTAGAACCACACCGGTTGGTGAAATTACCCCACAACCGTAGGGCCAACAGGCCAGGCCAAACCCGCAGCTCGGTGGGCCAGCGTGTGTGGGCCGAGCCACACCCGGCGGGCCGGGACAACTGCATCCCGGGCCCGCGAACCAAACCGGGTCGACCCCGACGATCCGAACCCAGCGAACCGGGCTTAACCTTAACGGACCAGACCTCGGCAGGGTCAGGTAGACCCCAGGAACCGTTGCGTCTGGCCGGTCTGACCGAGTCGGACCGGGCCGAGACCCAACCGGTCCCCGAATAAATAAATTCCTATAACTGACGAACCAGGTGTCCATTTGACATGACATCAGTGGTGTTGGGACCCATTTTAGGAAGCGGTCCCGTTGGCATATTTTGGCGAGCCTGACCGAGTCGGGCCAGACCGAGGTGTGATCACCCTCGTTTAACAGAATGGGTTGTAACTAATAGACTGGGCGTCCAATTGATGCACTGTCTATGGAATAAGGACCATAGTGAAAAGGTAGTCCTTTTGAGATAATTTAAGTGAATTTTTTATATAGTTTGATGTGCAACCTCGGTTAGATCATACTTGAATCCAACCGGGGCCTTTTTACAAAAGTGTCCATATCTCACAGACCAGGCGTCTGATCGACACGCCGTCTATCACATTGGGACCCCTATGACAAGGTACTTACTTTGATATTCTTTTTTAGGGACTTCATACCATTTGAAATATGACTGATGTCTTGAGGAGAGGTTCTCCTAGAATCAAGTGTGTTGAGTGGGAATCTTGTGGCTGGCTGTGACGTGAAGAAGAAGAGCGACCAATGCGGGTCAGCATCAGAAAAAACAAAGTGGGATTATCTAGTTGTATGAATAATCATCCCTACCTCTGTCCTAGAAACCCTATTTGGATCAGCCTCATAGCAACCTTGTGTGGAGCAGCATTATAGAGACCCTATGTGAAGCAGTATCATAGCGACCCTGTGTGGAGCAGCATCATAGTGACCATGTGTGGATCAGCATCATAGCGACCATCTGTGGATCATCATCATAGGGACCCTGTATGGATCATCATCATTACGACCCTATGTGGATCACCATCATAGAGACCCTTTGTAGATCTACATTCTAGCGACCCTGTGTGAATCAGCAGTAGCGTGACCCAATGAGGACCTTCCTTACAGTGGCCCATCGTGGAACAATGACTTACGTTCAAGAGTGAATCGATAATAGAAAAAATACTCTATGGATCATTTGTGGAACTTCTAAATAGAATAAGATGATATATCCTAAGACTAATCATATATATTCTTGATCTCTAAGTTTTATTCCTGGTGTGAGCTAACTATTGCTTCTTTCTTTGTGATTGAGGTTGTGCTTTGTGGTTTTTCCTTTGTGGAACTCTGGGAGACCTTCGGGGGTCTCTAGGTCCCTACTGAGTATTGTTATACTCACCTCTGCATGGGCTTCACCTGCACCTTGTTGTGTCTTGTACATACAATGAGAATATGGGCTGAGACTTGAGGGATCCAAGACTAGGTGGTACACGGAGGAGACAGGCTGACGTGGAGTGCTATGCAGACAATTTGTACCTACCCTTGAGGTAAGATCCTCAGTGGATGATCCAGGAGTTATTTTTGCATTTCAGTTGTACTTGTACTTTTCAGTTGGGCTTGTATTCTGTCCCCTGTACTTTTAGTTTACTTTTTACTACAGTAGTTTACTTTGTGTGTACTTCTTTTTGTGTTCTTGGGTTGTGTGTTTGTATAGGTTTAAAGTAAATTCCTTCCCGTTATAGGTATATGCCTTTTTAGTGCTAGTTTCCAACCCCTGGGCTATGGATGCCGGTCTTAGGGTAGTCACGGCATGGGCCCTGGGGGATTGGTCGTGATAAAGTGGTATCAGAGGAGTTAGTTCTACTAAAGAACTAAGACTCTAATCTTTTAATAGAGTAATAGTGTTAAGTGTTTTGAGTGTGGTTTTCAGTTTGGGGAGTCCAATGTTGGTGCGGTGGCCGACGTATCCATACACCAGGACCCTGAATTATGATTTATGACTCAGTACACAAAAACATTGATTGCATGTGTTTTTGGAAATGTTTTTACTTTATTTATTTGAATCAGCTCACCAAGTATAACTTATTGACTGTGGCACACCTATTTTCTTTCATGATATCGCCACATAGACAGCCATCCATGATTCCCATGAGAGTACACAATGACAGCCCACCGAGTAATGAGGCCTCGGTGCAGGGTCCTCTTACAATGTTAGCACCTTCATGTGGTGTATCATCAGCACCACTACCCATTGGGTAGCTGTTTCCACCAGCCCCACCAGTAGATGGTGCATGCTGACTGAGCGCGTTGCACGAGTTTCAGCGGTAGAGGCCTCCAAGGTTACAAGGTGAGATGGAACTGCAAGCATCTAAGTACTGGGTGGAGGCTATGGTGAGAGTTTTTTTCCTATTTGGGACACCAGTTGACTAGATGGTGATCCTAGCTGCCAGCCTTTTCCAGGGAGAAGCAGGGAGATGGTGGAGCCTGGCGCTCTAGACACATTACGAGGCGACCCTCACTTGGGTAGATTTCGAGGGCCTCTTCAAGGCAGAGTTTGTTCCAGCGACTCTACACTATGTTCATATACAAAAGCTACTACACTAATAGTAAGGTAGCCTGACCATGGCCTAATACTCAGCGAGGTTCACCGACCTCTCATGCTACTCTACCGACATGGTGCGAGACCCTTTCTTTAGGGACCGGACCTTCGAGTAAGGACTCTGACAGGAGATCAAAGCTTCGATGGTATCTCTCAGTATCTCAACACATGCTAGAGTGTTGGAGAGAGAACTCTTGGTGGTGAGTTTCCTTACTGAGCAGACACGATAGCGAGACCCACCACCATGCACCACATAGCAGATTCATCTGCGGCTGGTAGTAAATAGATGACATAGAGGTAGTGGACCAGACCTTCTGGTGGACAACCTCAGGACGTAGGGTTAGAGTTGTGAGGCTCATGAGGCAGAACAGACCAGTAGAGGAGCATATTGTGTTTCACGTACGGTGGACAGGGTCACATGGCTTGTGATTGCTCGATCAACCACACTGATGACTAGAAGATGATCGAGGGGTCGTCGAGGCATAGGTAGAGATTCAAGCGAGGAGGTCCACAAAGTGGCGAATGTGGAAGAGGAGTGGGTCATGCATCATGTGGTGGACAACGGTTTGAGGTTCTACCACCACCACATCCAGGTGGTCTACCCCGACCACAGGGAATAGGTGGGAAGGGACGATCTCAGCTCTAGGAAGTTGAGGCCTGCGACCACGGTGCTCCAGAGCTAATTAAAGGTATGATTTGTGTCTACTCTAGCATAGCTTCAATACTTATAGACACAAGTGTCAGTCACTCTTTCATTCCCACGACACTCGTTTAGAGATCAGAGATTCTGACAGATCCGTTGGCTCAATCCTTGTGATTAGAGACTCTTGAGGGAGAAGATTAGACGATTACACACTGGTACTGACAGTGTGAGATTGCTCTGGGAGGTGAAAGATTCAGCTGGGATCTTCTTGTAGTGGCATCGAGGCCTTATGATGTAATCTTGGGTATGGACTGGTTATCCATAGTCCATGCTTAGATTGACTACATTAGGCACAAAGTGCAGTGTTTATATGAGGATAGGACCAGGTTTTACTTCATCGGTGAGAAGGGAACCTTTTCAATATATGATAGACTTACCCGGAGGAGGGTGTAGCCGATCACACATCAGTTGTCTAGCCTTATCCTCAGAGAAGTTGAAGTTTAGAGTCCGAGATATCCTATAGTGGTGGACCAGTATGTCGATGTCTTTCTTGATGATGTTCTGGGACTACCTCCACATAGAGAGGTATACTTTTACATCGAACTATACCTAGGGACGAAATTGATATCCATACCATCATATAGGATGTCTCCTGTGGAGCTTTTTGAGTTACGAGTATAATTGGAGGACTTGCAGAGGAAGGGGTTCATAAGGCCCAGTGTTTCTCCATGGGTAGCCCCGATTTTGTTCACCAAGAAGGTGGAAGGGAGTTTGAGGCTCTGTTTGGATTATCGGCACCTGAACCAGGTTACCGTGAAGAAAAAGTATTCACTTCCTAGGATTGATGATATTTTCGATCAGCTGAAGGGATCTCATTGGTTTTCGAAGATAAACCTCAGATCAGGCTATCATCAGCTCAGGGTACGAGATGAGGATGTGTAGAAGACAACCTTTAGATGTCGTTATGGACACTATGAGTTCTTGGTTATGCCATTCGGCATGAACAACTCCCCTATAGTGTTCATGGGACTCATGAACAGGATATTTCATCCCTACCTAGATCGCTTTGTGGTGGTCTTCATAGATCACATCTTGATATAATCAGCATCGAAGGAGGAGCATGCTTGTCATTTACAGATAGTTCTAGATACACTCTAATATCGCTAGCTTTATGGTAAGCTCTTGAAGTTCTAGTTCTGGGTACAGGAGGTCCAATTTCTGGGACACGTTATCTCAGAGGCTAGAGTTGAAGTGGATCCGAAAAAGATAGAAGATGTGCTAGCTTGGGATCCACCTAGGAGTGTGACCGAGGTGCGAAGTTTATTGGGTTTGGATGGGTACTACCGGAGATTCATACCTGACTTTTCCAGATTTGTGGCACCCTTATCAGTGTTAATGAAGAAGGGACAACCCTTCATTTGGATGAAGATATGCTATAAAAGTTTTCAGGATCTAAGGAAAAGACTGAGGAGTGCCCTCATCTTGAGGCTACCAGAAGAGGGCATTGGGTATGTAGTCTACTACGATGCGTCAGGGACCGGACTTGGATGTGTCCTAATTTAGGAGCGAGCAGTGATTGCTTATGGTTTACGATAGATAATAAATCATGAGTATAACTACACTACCCATGACCTGGAGTTAAAATCAGTGGTCTTCACCTTGAAAATGTGGTGACACTACTTGATGGGAGAATGTTTTACAGTCTACTATAATCACAAGAGTATCAGGTATATCTTCTCACAGAAGGAAATAAACCTGAGACAGTGAATATGGATTGAGTTCCTCTAGCACTATGACTTTGAGATAGCCTATACTCCTGGGAAGGGGAATGTAGTGGTAGAAGCGCTCAGTAGGAGGTCTGGTTTACATATGTTGAGTGAGGTGACAGAGCAGCTAGCCGCATTACAGATATCCTTTGTGGATAGAGATGGAGCATCTTACCTCCAGTCTATTATTGTCACTCCCCCACTTCTTCATCAATTTTAGGAGACATGGCTTGGGGACACTGTCTACGAGGATCTATGTGCTCAGATATCCTCAATACAGGCACCTGATGAATTTTCTATAGGTGGGGAGCACATCATTCTCTTTAGAGTATGCACCATGGTACCCATGGCGCTATGGGAGAAGGTGTTGAGGGTGTTCTATAAATCTCCTCTAGAGGTATATCCTAGTGTGGAGAAGATGTACTAGGTCCTCTAACATTAGCACTGGTGGACAGGGATGAAGAAAGCAGTGGCAGAGTTTGTTTCACGATGCCTCACTTATTAGCAAGTGAAGGTCGAGCATCAGGTTCCTACAGGCTTAGCGCATCCACTAGAGGCATCAGAGAAGAATTTGGATGGTATCTTTGTGGACTTTGTGATAGGGATACCACAGACATCTAGGGGACATGATTCTATCTGGGTGATCGTTGACCGACTCACTAAGTCGGCCCACTTTCTACTCATCTAAGAGTAGGTATCAGAAGAGTTCTTGGGACGCCTCTATGTATAAGAGATTTTACATCTTCATGGGGTGCCATTGGAAATCATCTATGACCATGATGCACATTTGATATCCCAGTTGTGGAAGGGATTAAAGGAGTCATTCGGGACTCAGCTACATTTGAGCACCGCCTTTTATCTTCATATGGATGGTCAGACGGAGCAGACCATTCAGACATTGGAGGACATGCTTCATGCTTGCGTCCTAGAGTTTGGTTGTAGTTGGGAGGATCACTTTCCCTTGGTGGAGTTTGCGTACAATAGTAGTTATCACTCCACCATCGCCATGGCTCTATTTGAGGCCTTGTACGAATGACCATGAAGATCACCTCTTTGCTAGACAGACCCAGGGGAGTCAGCACTTATGGGTCTAGAGTTGGTACGGGCTACCACTGAGAAGGTGCAGATCATCCAAGAGCAGATGAAGACTGCATAGAGTAGACATAAGTCTTATGATAATAGGATACATAGACCTTTGTATTTCGAGAAGGGAGACCAAGTCTTCCTACGGTTCTCACCTCGACGAGGTTTGCAGAGATTTGGCTGAGGAGGCAAGCTATCTCCCAGGTTCATTGGACCCTTTCAAGTTATCAACAGAGTTGGTGAGGTGGCATATCACCTAGCTCTTCCCCTATAGATGCATCGGGTGCATGATGTATTCCACGTGTCGCATCTGAGGAGGTACGTGAAAGATCCATCGCAAGTTATTAATTGGTCTGAGCTAGACATCGATGATGGGGTGACATTTGCGGAGTTTCCGGTGGACATAGAGGATCGACAAGAGTAGGTCCATCGTGGGGTGGTCAAATACTCCAGTATGATTTAGTTTGCAGCATGGGAATCTCCAGGAGATCACATGGGAGTAGGAGGCTCAGATACTTTCTCAATACCCCCCATTTGTTCCCCTAGTTTTGTTGTGGATTTCGAGGATGAAAATCCCTAATGTGAGGAGAATGTAAAGACCAGAATTTTCCATGTCATTTTTTTTAATTATATAGAATTTTTACAAGTCTGGAAAAATTTATGGTGCATGATTCTGAGGCCTGGTGTGCCTGGAATGAATTTTTTAACTTTTTTAAGGTATGTTTAGTAATCACGCGTGCAGCATTTTCTAACTTTTGAACTGGTGATCGGATTAAAAATATGAGGGCACTGTTGAATCCACAGCATCGGGATTCACTTGAGGGAGGCTTCACATAGACCAAAGTAGGTCAAGAGAAAAATATAGTTTCTGGACATTTAAAAGAATAATAAAATAAAATGTTATTTTTTTTATTTTATTTTTTTCTTTTCCTCCAACGGATGAGTTGCGGTGGTGGGACCAACGACATGTAAAGCCATTAAATGGCTTGAATCCCCTTTATTTTTGAAACCACACCGTTGGAATTTGGAAGGTTCATTAATTAAATGAACCTCATTAATTCTGTGTGTGTTACTCACCCTTCCCCTCCCCTATTTATATGGAGCTCAGGGTGGAGTGTTGGAATGGATTCACCAAGTGACGAAGCTATGGAAAAGTACCACAACGCCAACCACTTGGAGGACGAGACCAGTTTTAGTGAGCCATCATGAGCATCGCCGAATCACGAACCGATGACAATGAAGAAGGAGTTCTGTCGATCGTCATCAGGGAACGTCTCTTCCTGTAATGGGGATTTTTTAAAAGTTATCTCTGATGGTTTACCTTCCTCCCACTTTCTATCACTTTAACGCGGAGCGAGCAGGCCAAATGAACAAGGCTCGGACCCTCTACTGCTTCACTCATGCTCCGTTCTTCGGGGACGGTTTCCTCAGATTGACGACAACACAAAATAGTGAGTCACGCTATGACGGCGACAGCACGAAAGAGCCGTAGGTATAGATAGCACCAAGAACGAACCACTAGAGCATGTCTGGTGACTCGTGGAAAAAACTGCCAGTACGCCATGTCGGCGGTGGCTGATGGTGGTCGGAGGAGACCCACGGTAACTGGCCGCGAGCGGAGGAAGACGACGTGTCCTGCTGGCCGAAGGCAGCTGGCCTGAGATGGTCGTGCGGGACATGGGCGGCACCCATAGGCATCACCGGCAGTGCAAAGCAGTCACGTCCAGTGGGCCACAGCAGAAGGGGTGGCTTGGAGCATCCATATCCAGCGGACTGCAGCATGAAATAGCGGTGCGGCCCTATGCCGCGTTGGCGGAACTCCATCGGCCAAACGGTTGATCGTTCATGCGGTGGGGCAGCGCCCAACCGGCTGGCGAAACAGACCTGCAACCATGGGGCCAGCAGGCCACGACAGAAGGGGGCAGCACGAAGCAGCTACAGCCAGCGGGCCATGGTATGAAGGAGCGGCGTGGCCCCCCGGCGCGTCGCAATGGCGGATCCCGGTCGGCCAAACAGATGACTGTTCATGTGGTGGGGCAGTGCCGCACCGGCTAGCGAAAACTTCCCTGTAACCATGGGGATACCAGGACACAATAGTCCACCTTCGGGCGGACCGATCTAGGCATGGGCCAGCCAAGCAGGCTGGACCCGCCTAGCGAGATGGACCCTACCAGCGGGTCAAGCCGGACCCGCGACCCAGGACCATGAACCGAACCCGAAGTGCCGGACCCAGTGAACCAGGCTGACCCTAAATGGTTCGGACCTAGGTGGGATCAGGTAGACCCTAGGACCTGTTGCATCGGGCCAGTCTGACCGAGTCGGACCGGGCCCAAACCCAACCGGTCGCCGAATAAATAAATGCCCGTAACTAACGAACCAGGTGTCAGTTTGACACACCATCAGTGGCGTTGGAACCCCTCTTTGGAATTGGACCCTTTGGCATATTTCTTTGGGCCCGACTGAGCCAGGTCGGACCGAGGTGTGATCACCCCCGATTCATGGAAAAGGATGTAACTAACAGACCAGGCGTCCGATTGACACGCTGTCTATGGCATAAGGACCCTAGTGAAAAGGAGGTACTTTTGAGATAATCTAATTGAATTTTTAATAGAGTTTGACATACAACCTAGGTTGGATCAAACTTGAGTCCAACCGAGACCTTTTTATAAAAGTGTCCATATCTCATAGATCGGGCGTCTGATCGGCGCGTTGTCTATCACGTTGGGACCCCTATAACGGGGTGGTTATTTTGGTATGACTTTTTTGGGACTTCATACTGGTTGAAATATGACCAATGACTTGAGGAGCGGTTCTCCCAGAATCAAGTGTGTTGATCGGGGATCCTGTGGCTGGCTGTGACATAAAGAAGAAGAGCGACCAATGCTGGTCAGCATCCGAAACTCCAGAGTGGGATGATCTGGTTGTATGACTAATCAACCCTACATATATCCTAGTGAACCTATCTCGATCATCATCATAGTGACCCTATGTGGATCAGAAATATCTTGACCCAATGAGGACCCACCTTACAGTGGCTCATCGTGGAACAACGACTTACGTCCAAGAGTGGATCGATAATAGAACAAATCCTATTTGGATCATCTGTAGGACTTCTAAATAGAATAAAATAATATATTCTAATACTAATAATCTATATTCTTGATCTATGAGTTGTATTTCTAGTGTGATATAAGTATTACTTCGTGCCTTGTGATTGAGGTCTTGGTTTGTGGTTTTTCCTTTGTGGAACTCTAAGAGACCATCGGGGGTCTTGGTGTCCCTACTGAGTATTGTTATACTCACCCCTACACGGGCTTCACCCTCACCTTGTTGTGTCCTGTGCAGACAATTAGCAGCTGGGCTGAGAATTGAGGGGGCCAAGGCCAGGTGGTACACGGAGGAGATGGGCTAATGTGGAGTGTTGTGGAGACGATCTATACCTACCCTTCAGGTAGGATCCTCGGTGGACGATCCAGGAGTTGTTTTCTCTTTTTAGTTGTACTTGTACTTTTTAGGTGAGCTTGTATTTCAGCCCCTTTAATTTCATTACACTTTTTACTACAGCAGTTTACTTTGTGGTTACTTCTTGTTTTTTTCTTGGATTGTGTGTTTGTACTAGTTTAAAGGAAATGTCTTCCCGTTATAGGGTTAAGCCTTTTCGGTGCTAGTCACCAACCTCTAGCCTATAGAAGGCGGGCTTGGGGTAGACACGACACAGGCTTCAGGGGACATGTCATGATAGGTACATCATCCTCAGTGGGAAATAAAGGCATATCATCATCCCTAAGTTCCCCGGTCAGAGTATGTGGATCATGATAAAGATTTGGCTCTACTTCATAGACAATATAATGTTTTAAATGGAGAGGATATCTAAGATCCATCAGATCTGGGAGAACCACATCTTACCTAATAAATTACTCTTCCTAAGGATCAATAATATGTACAATTTGAACATGTTTCTCGAACTGTAAATGAAATAACAATCAAATTAATATGAAACATGGCCTAAAAATATATAAAATGTTAATAAACATACCAACTACTAATCTTCTATCCTATAGAGTTTAAGGAACAAGATTGTGTTTCTTCAATACCAAATTTTAGAATCTCCTTGATGAACTAACTAGAATCATTTGTGGGATATCCGTGTTGAGAGATACTAAATTGGGAAAGCATGTCTCAACACTCAATGTAACATGAATGATGCTATTGAAAACTCAATGCTTGTCTACCTATAAGCATAATAAAATGTAATCCATAAATAGTTCATGGTGTAATGAGGATATGTTTTATATAGCTAAGATATCACATTAATCGATATAGATGGTTCCACTCGATGATGTGGAATAGGGTGAGTGAAACCACAACAAAACGATCTCCAACCATAGGTGTGTAGTATATTTGAAGTGACGCATTGAAAAATACAATTTATTAGGTGCAAATAAACTAAAATTATAACTCTAAAAATCACAAATAATTATAAAAAATTTACTAAAATAACATTGAAATATATTATAAAATTATTAATGAAATTAATTTTCTACTAAAAAAATATGATTAACTAACACTAAGGGGTTTTAGAATCTATAATTTTTCAGAATCAATGCACACTATGCCTCTAGTTTTATACATAATAATCAGCCTAACTCAACCTAGGAAAAATATACTATATGAATCATCCCATTACCTTATTTCAGGTATTTATCATCTCTATTTTCATTTCCACCTTTATTTTGGTGTGTTTTAGGCATTCTAAGGATGAAGATCTTCTGATGGGGAAAATAATGAAATATTTGGGGATTTATGTTTTTTTGAGTTAATAGTGTCTAGGTTTAATTAGAAAAATTATTAAGAGGATTTACATTGGGTTCTAGGTTTAACTGGGGTATTTTTATAAATGTTTCTTCAGAATCTGTGTACTAGGAATTTTCGTATCCTAAACTGGTTAGATGATGTAAAACCTTTTCCAGGATGATTTTTTGAACTGATAAAGAGCATAAAAAGTTTACAAGACATGAAACTGGTTCACATCATGAAATTTTCAATAGGTTTATTTTTTATCTAAGGTGACTCCTTTTTCGGTATATAAACTTCTAGGGGATTTCATGTCATGAACATAGGATTTGTGTCTTTCAATGTGTGCATCCTGTAGGTTTTTATGTGTAACACATATGATTATTTTTCATTTGATAAGCATGAACCTCTCTCAATACATAGGATATCTCTAAAGTGATTTTGTAGATCATCACTCATTTTGAGTCATTTTATTCAGAGATTTACCATTTTTCTAGTTGCACTACATCTCTATTGGTAAGTGATATTTCTTCTTCCTCATTATCATTGGTTACTAAATCACTATTTCACTATGTTTTCTTATTAGTTGGTCTTTTCATGTTGATATTTCTCTATCCTTTAATGATATATTGTTTGATCTTCCTCTGGAGGCTAACCATTATATTGGTTGGGGTACAACGTGTGATTTCCTTAATTTATCTGTTGTTTTATCTTCTTTATTGGTTGTTCTTCTTATTGAATTGTTTCTAAGATTCATGGATTAATTATAGTTCCCCCATGGATGACTTTGTGTTCATCCATGTTTTTGGATCCCATTGTGATCATGTGTATCTTGAGTTTGAGGTAGGTGGTTCCACCTCTAGCCTTTGTTTGATGAACATTGATTTCCCTGGTTTTGTTAAATTATTCTATAAATAAAATGACATGATTGATTGATTAATTTTTGTGTGTTTTCAAATGGGTTTTGGAGAAAGTATTTTTTTAACCTTTATGGAAAAAGTAAAATGTAATTTCAAATCATTTTGAAATAGAATTATGAAATGGTTTTCAAATAATTTTTTTAGTAAAATGGATTTGAAAATTTTTCACATGGGAATCCTTGGGTACATAATTGGAAGGGTAGTCATATACATCATTTGTTGATACTATTGGGGGGTTCACTCATGAGGTGTTTTTCTTATCCCTAGTCATTATTTTATATGAAATTTTTAGACCTATTGGAAGGTTCACTTGTTGGTATATCCTCTAATATCTATATTTTATATATATATCTAGAGAAATGATACATGTGATTGTATATGTTTGGGTACAAGTGTTAAAGATAGCCTATCCTCCAGTGATCCTTGACATGATTTAAAATTACTTATGGTTTTATTTATTTGTATTTTCTATGATATGTGATACATGATTTTACTTATTTAATGTATGTTCTTTTATTTGAATCTGCTTTACCTAAATTATTTGTAAAATTGTAAAAATGGTATTTATTTTACATTATTTTGATATAAAAAATATTTAATTGATTATCATGCCTTATTTTCTTTAAATTTGATCATTATTGGGATTTTTGTACAGAGACTTGTTATGGAACACATGGGTTAGATCCTCATATGACTATTTATTTAACACCCTGCGCACCCCTTTAGTAGTACGTAGACCTTATTATGTCTTGTGATATAGGTAAAGGAAAGGAACCACAATGAGGGGGTGTGGTTTCTGTTAGTTATTTATAAGTAGATAGTGTTGAGATAGTAGGAGTTTCCCAAGCTATCACATGGAGTAGCTATTTCGATTTTAGTTATCTATTGTTGTTGGAATTGTATCTTGGAGATTGTTTATCTACTTTTGAGTTGTATCACTTCTGTTATTTCTTTTTTTTCTATGATATGTATTTCTTGTTTTACTCTTCCATTTTTTTTCCTTTAGTGTATATATATGTCATGTTGTCTTCTTCAGGTTGGGTGAAATCATTCTCTCTAGTTTTTGTTGAAACCTAAGTGTTAATTTCCAGCCTGTGGGGATCAATAATTCCCTCAAGTAAGTGTCAGGTTTGGTAGGGTACCAATTTTTTATGGTATCTGGGTCAGTTTTCATAGTTTTGTATCAAATGTGGATGTGCTTAGTTTTGGTAAGTTGTGATACTGGACATAGTATTCTTGGGAGGTGAGAGGTGGGTTTCAGTGATTTTATGGCCAGGTATTATTGTGATGAGACTCAATTTAGCATTGGATGTTGGGTTGTATGTCTCATGTTTTGAGTTATTGATCTTAGTCTTAGTTTATAATTATGGTTTTCTAGTTTAAACATAGATTATCTTTATTTTTATCGCATATTTTTCTCATTGATCAGTGGTATACCTCCAAGATGTATCCCACTAGTTTATCATAAGAGTGTATTGGATTCTCCTCAAGGGAATATGCCTCTAGATCATAATCTTATCAATGTTATCATGAGTACAACTTGTGATATTAACCAAAATGTACTTCAAGTCCAGAATACATTTATTGAGGTACAAATAGGAGATGTAGGATAATGGGATTGATCACATGAGTTCTTATTTGAGAATCCACCATCCTTTAAGTCAATGAGTGAGCCCCGAGAGATGGAGGACTGGCTAGACATGATTTATCATATCTTTGTCTTCCTGGATATATATGAGAAAGTGATTCTATTAAGGTTTTTTATTCTATTGTCAAGGATGATTAAGAATAAAATAAATCACCTCACATTGTTTTTAGTAAAAATAAGACTGGCCATCATATTCAAAATATCATACTCTCAATGCAGGAGAAGTTCCATTAGATTGAGGATAATCTTGCTTGAAGAAAAGGGTTATCAGACTCACCCTGAGTCTGAAATTAATGGTGTGATCATAATGGTGATTAATTAGAGTCTGCATGACTATGATATAGATCTAATTATTCTTTCATGATCTTGAAATTATCATAAATCATATGTATTCTGTAAAACATGAAATGAAATCTTCAAAAAATAAATGGGGAGAGAAGGTGTTGGAAATAATATTCACTGTGACCATAATCATGGAAATCATATTCAGGATGAGTAATAAAGAAAGTTGTTTCTAAAGGAATGGGAACTTACAATACTTTCCACTATAATTCATACGATGCTGAATTTTATCCTCAATGTAATCAAAGTCATGAAATAAGTAATGAAACAAGCCAATGTTTTTAAAATAATATAGTTAATGATGCTAAAGATTTCTATTATCAATATTATCATAATGGGTTTTTTAGATGCAGATTTGTTTAAAGGATAATAAGGATGATCATAATAAAGAATAATTTTTTTTTCTAAATTCAGAGTTGCTGATATTGATCCATCTTATTCGGATTATCATCGTATTCATCAAAGGAAAAAAAATTCATCAGAAGATGATGGGACCGATGGTGAAGAGTTTAATTTGAAGTTATTGAAGCTGATTGAAAAAGAATTGTTAAATACTGGTAAAAATATAGTCCATCATTTAAAAAAGGGGTTAGATTAATTTTTTCGTTGTTTTAGTGGTTCAAGAGAAAAAATAAAGATGAATATATTATTTTACATTTTCCTTCATCATAATGAGGCTTATCATAATGAAATATCGTAATTTCATATGGACTTAATTTTTGATAAGTATGGAATCTTTCTTGAATAATTTTAAGAAGATACAAAAGTTTTTTCATGGGGGAGAATTAATTTTTAGGAATATTATTGTTTACATCAATTGGTATCAAGAAATCATATTGAGGAAATTAGAATCGGATAGATGTTTATGAAGGAAGTATGAAGTAGTGATGAAGTTTCGATAAGTTTTGAAAAGATTATAGAAGTATTAATGAAGTCAATATACACCCGAAATTCAAAATAAATGTATGATTCAGGTAATTTGGTTGACTGGGAAAATTTTCAAGAATCCCACCCAAACCATTTTTGGGGTGAGTAAAAAAGGGTAAAGTATGTTGTACATTTTTATGGTTATACTATTCATTAAAGTAAGAAGGATAAACTCTGAATTTCTAGGGAGAAGAATTGTATGTATAGTTTCTCTTAAAGAAGTTGTTCCATACAGAAGTGAAAGAGGAAGAGACAAGATTGCACAATATTCAGCTAAACATTATATTTAGCTGATCATCATATTCAGTTGATCCTTATATTGGGATAAATCATTATATTGGGATTTTTAGATTGAAGATGAAGTTATCAATAATTTTCTCAATCATATTCTGATAGAGGCATATATTTTTCATATTTAGCAATCAGACTAGGATAATCAAATAGGGAAAATCAGACTGAGTTTTATTACAAAGTCCACGAAGTTCATAACAACTTCTAGGTAAGAAAGAGAAGTAGTGTTTCAATAACAATACATATGTGAACATTGATAAATAAGAACTATAACATGTTTTGTTACAAAATATTTTATTACCTTGTTTTTTCCAGAATTAGTACACACTATATTGAAATGTTTCCATAGTGCTACACGAGTGTAAGAGAATATCCTAGTAGTAGTATTCTACACAAAAATATTTTTTTTCTAGTGGATTGTGTAATATTGAATCATTTATAAACTATACCAAGGATGTAGCTATTCTTGTTGAATATTGAACGTTGAAAATACTTTTGTTCTTGTGGTTGTGTGTTTGATTTTTTTCAATAGGGAATGATTTCTTTAATAGAAGGAAAAGGTTGTTTCTGAAGCAAGGAAACATAAAAGAAAATTTTTCACTACTTCACTCCCTCCCCCTCTCAGTGATACAATTATATTTATAGGTCACTTTCAAATGGTATTAGAGTTAAGGTTCCCTTTATTTATTCTTTGCTGATGTTTTTTAAGAGAAATTTATGGAGAATCTAATTTGTGTGTACAATAATTGTATCCTAGTTTTTTATGGTAATAACTATCATATATGGAAAGATAGAATGTTTCCTTATCTTATGTATATTGGGTATGATGTTCTTGATGCTCCAACAGATGGATTTCCTCCTATTGATGAAAATTTCCTCTTATACCTATTGATAAGAAGAATCATGGTAATGATGGAAGGGACAATAATTATTTACAATCATCACTTTATAAATGATAATTTTTATGGCTCAAATGTGTTTCCACAACCAAAGGTATATAGGAGAAGTTTAAAAACATATATGAAGGAAATAAAAAATTAAAGAAGTAAAAATTACAAATATGAAGGCTCATGTATGAAGATTTGAAATTTTTTTAGTATGAATCTATTGAGGACTTCTTTACTAGTTTTAATGAAATTATCATCACTATCAGATGTCTTGGTGAAAAGATAGATGATTCTACAAGTGTTGAAAAGATTTTGAGAATCCTTCCAGAAAATTTTTATTCTAATGTTTCTTCATTAGAAGTTAGAGATCCTAAAACATTATCTCTGGTTTATTTTCATAGAACTCTCATAGCTTATAAAATTATAAGTTATAAAGAGATGAAAATCAAAACAAAAGTTGATAGAGAAATTCCTTTCAAGGATTCAAGAGAGAGAAGTCAAAGAAGATTATTATTGAATAAGAAGTTGGTGATTCTGATTCCAAAAATGAGGTGTGTCAAAATCATGATGATATTTTATCCTTGTTTTCTAAATATGTAAGAAGAGTTACATGTAAATATAAAGGGAAACATCCCTTTAAATTATTTGAATGTTGGGTTATTGGGAACCTTTTAGCTAATTTTCCTCAAAACAAAAAAGAATAGTATAGTGGTAAAGAAGAAAGAAGTATAAGAATATTATAAAAGAAATAGGGTGATATGGATAAATATTTTGGTAGAGTAAAATATATAAAGTTCCTTAAATACAATAGAAGATGTTTATTATCTAAATATGAAGAATAAAAAGATAGTTATGGTGAATCTAAAATATATTTTGAGTATGTTGGTGAAAATACCTTTATTTCAATAGTGAATAATGAAGAATTCATAGGCAATAGTTCAGAAGAATAAGAAACTTGATTAGAATGTCATTTGAATGAATAATTTAAAGAATACCTGGGAAATATTGTAAGGAAAAATAAAGAAATAAAGAAGTTGAAAAATGAAAGTTACTCATAAAATAGTCATGAATTTTTTATTTATGATAAATTTAATCTAGTGAAAATGATTGATGATTTCAAAAATTCACTTGAATAAGACTATATTTGTAATGAACATCTGGAATTAAAGCTGAAAGAAAAATAAGAGGAGTTGGATCTTGCCCAATAAAAACATTCTAAAGGTGAATATAAAGGTAAAATTTTTAAAAACTCTATCCCTAAAGTTAGTGAAAGTTATTTCAAGAAGGAAATGGATAAGGATTAATAAAATTTACCTTTTAAGGTTGTCAAGAAATATGGTGATGTTTCTAAAAATAATTAGGCTTGGAAAGTCGTGTATGTGTCCAAGACCAACAAAGTTGAGAATGCAAAAGTTTATAAAAAGTATGAATCCAAAAAAGTTTCTATTACTTCTAGTTCTGATAAGGCTGAAAATAAAAGGAATATTTTTATGGATAATAGAAAGGTTGGTGGTCAACAAATTTTAGATAATAAGATTTCTGAGAAACATGTTCGAAACTCCAGTCAATATTTAAGATTTAGAGGAAAATACTATTTCTATGGATACTGATAGTATTGTGGTGGATTTGTAAATACATAAAATATGTGTTGGTTCAACCAAAAAAATTACTATTATTTCATAGGTTATATAAGGCAATGGTTTAGGGGGAGTCAATCTCCTCAAAGAAACAAGTCTGAGAAGGTTGTTTTGAAGAAACCTAAGAAGTTTGGAGTAAAAGTTGAAAATAGGTTCCTACCACTAGAAAATATTTTTTAAAGGTTTATACAACATATAAATCTTGAAAAAGGATGTATAGTTTTGTTAACAACACAATAAAAGTGTCTTAACGATTATCAGATGCCGGAAGTGAAGAAATAAAAGGGGGGGAAAAGATCTTGTTGTTGAAACTACTCTAAAAGAAATAAAATTAGAACAATGTGGATTATTGATAGTGGGTGTTCTTATCATATTTTAGGAGACATAAATTTGGTATAAAATGTGAAAGGATTCAAATAAGTAATGGTGAAATTTTGCAATGATGAATCTCTGAGAATCAGAGGTGTTGGCTCAACTGTCATTGGGAAAGAAAATATGAAATTCAAGAAAACATTATATTTTGATGGGATAAAACACAAACTAATGAGTGTTTCAAAACATTATGATGAGTTTAAAATGTTATATTCAAAAAATATGGGTTTATTGTGAAAATTGAGGAATATGTAAAGATATTTACAAGAGACAAACATACAAAAGGAAACTTGTTTCAAGTTGGTGAAATAAAAAACTCTTGTTACATGGGTATCGTGTTAAAGAATAAATTTTGGCCTCAAAGGTTGGGACACATTTTTCAAAGAAACATGAGAATGTTATCAAAGTGAGAGAGTGTCTATGATATTCTTGATTTTACAAGTAAAAGATATTGGTGTTTCACTATTTGTCATAAAAGAAAGATTAAAAATTCGGTTCATAATAAAGTTGATATTTTTTCAAAAAAACACCTCGAAGTTATTCATTATGATATTTGTGGGTAAATGAAAAAACAATAAAAAAATGGATATATTTATATCATAATTTCATTTATGGATTTAATTTCATTACTTTTGTAATTTATATGAAATATATTTTAGATGCTCTAAAATGTTTAAAAGTTTTAGGAGGAAAGATATGAAGGAATGTGAGTATTCATTGAAGATGTTGAGAACTGATAGTGGTGGTGAGTATAAGAATGAATAATTTTAAATTTATATTGAGAAGAAATGGATTTTTTTATGAGTATATTTCCTCTTACACTCCTCAACAAAATGGGGTTGTTGAAAGAAAAAACATACATTTAGTGGAAATGGGGAGAACTATGTTGCTAGAACATGGTCTTTCTCATTAATATTGGAGGCAATCCATGAATAATCTTATGTATATCCAAAACTGATTTTTTTATAGTACAAGATCATATATGATTCCATATGAAATTTTTTAGGGAAATACTCCATGTTTTAACAACTTAAGTGTTTTTGGGAGACCTAGAATTATAAAGAAGAAACCTAGAAATCTTGGAATGTTTGAGCATAAAGGTGAAGATGTAATCTTTATTGGTTATTCTTCATAAGGAAAAGGATATAGATATTTCAACAAAGAAATATGAGGAATTTTTTATTCTATTGATGTGAAATTTATTCATAAAACTAAAAATGGTAAATAGACTCATGCAGATATGGAAGTTAGGTAGGATAAAGAAATTTTTGTTAACATTTCTGATAAGGATACATAAAATTTTAATCCTACTCAAGAAGAAGAATGAGACTTAGTTATTTCTAGTAGTAAGGATGAATCTCAAAATTCTCATCCTAGGATAAAGAAGAAAGTGGTAGCATGGAACACTATTGGTGATCAACATCTAAAGGTTTAAACAATAATAATAACAAGTTCCATTACACATACTTCTCTGTATTCAAATGTGGAGTCGAATGATGTGAATAAAGCTTTTGAGTATCCGAAATGGGTTTAGGACATGAATGAAGAGCTAGATCTGATAGAAAATAATAACACATGGGAACTTGTACCAAATCCAGATAACAAAATTTTTATTGTTACAAAGTGGGTTTTCCAAAACAAACTGAATAAAGTAGGTCAAGTGATAAGAAAAAAGGAAAGATAGTGTGAAAAGGTTACTTTCAAATTGAAGGTGTTGATTTTGATGATAAATTTTCTCTGGTGGCATGGTTATAAACAAACAAAACTTTTTTCTATTATTTAATAATGAAGTTACAAAATCTTTCAAATGGATATAAAGTCTAAATTTCTAAATGGGGATCTTTATGAGGAAGGTTACATTAAACAACCTGGTGGGTTTATTGTTGGGAAAAATGAAATTTATGTATGTATATTGAAGAAATAATTTTATGGGATGAAAAAAGATCTAAGGGTATGGTATTCCAAATTGGATAATTTCTTAAGGAAGATGAGTTTTAAAAAAGGAAGAGTTAATAGAAATATATACATAAAAGAAATATTGAATTTTTCCCTCATCATAATTTTTTATGTTTATGAAATTATCTTTACTGGGAATGATGAAAGATTTTGTGAATGATTTTCTGAAGAGATGAAAAATTTGTTTGAGATGTCCATGCTGGGAGAAATTAAATACTTTCTTGGGTTGAAAATTTTACAAAAGAATAAACACATCTTACTTTCTCAAGAAAATTATGCTAATGAATATATAAAGAAGTTTAGAATGGAAAAATAAAAACCCATTTCCATATCAATTTTAGTGGGAATAAAGTTTTCTAAATATAAAGAAGGTAAGGTGGTTGATCAGATATAATTTCAGAAGCTGATTAGGAGTTTTTTATATTTTACAACCTCAAGACCCAAAATTGTTTATTCCATTACCTTATGTGAAATATTTCAGATTTCTATTAATGAATCACATTTACTATCTATAAAAATAATTCTCAAATACATCAAAGGCACAAAAAATTTCAAATTTGAGTATGATAGCTCAGAAAGTATTGATTTTTTTGGGTATTCAGGTGATGATTGGGCATGAAATGTTGATGATGGAAGATCCACATATGGAGGATTATTTTTTTCGGGGAAAAGTTTTTTTAGTTGGAATATAAAGAAATATAATTTAGTATCCCTTGGAACCAATGAAGCTAAGTATATTGTTTCTACTCAAGTTGCTACCCAACTTATTTGGATGAAGACTCAGTTAGAAGACTTACTTGTTGAAGTAAAGTTACCCTTGATCTTTGAGTGTGATAATCAAAGTTTAATAAATCTTACCAAGAATATAGTACAACATTCTCATTCAAAACATATTGATATGAAATATTATTTCATCAAAGGGTATGTGGATAATAATTAGTTGAAGTTGGAGTATGTTCCTACATTGGAACAAGTTGCTGACATTTTTACAAAACCTTTACCAGATGATCCTTTTTCTAAATTGAGTTTGAACATGGGAGTCCAACTTATTTATCATCATGTTTGAGGTATGTGTTTCCTCGCATCTCTCATATTACCTTTGGGAAGTGTTGTCAATGGGGATAATTGTTTCATAAGTCTATCCTCATTGAAGCATGTAAAAAGGGGGAGTTATGGGTAAGTTGTGGATCCAAAATTGCCAGTGACTATTATAACTATTTGTTGGAGTGGTTGTCAAAAAAAAGTTCCATATTATAGGAATGTTAAATTTTTGAGAAAGAAAAGATGAGGAAGGAACCTGAGTAAGAAGAAAAATTGAGGTAGTTTTCAAGGTCACTAGTTTTGGACTGTATGGGTTTTCTGTCAATAATTCTTATTTCCTACAATGAATTAGCTCACATAGGCTTAGAATTATGGATAAGTAATCCATATCATGATGTTTTAAAGATCCGTGATTTATGAATCATGGTTGATAGAAAAATCTAAAGGGGAATATTCTTAGGTCCAAGCTAGTGTATAAGGTTATCATATTTAGGTTTTGTCTTTTATTGTCAAGGACGTTTAAGAAGAAAAAAAATCACATCAATTTTTTTGTGAAAATAGTACTGAACATAAGATTCATGATATTTTACTCTCAATTAACTAAAAGGTATATCATATTGAGGAGAATATTACTAGAATAAAAGGTTCATCGGACTCACCTTGAGTCCAAAATGAATGGTGTGATCGTAATGGGGAAGAATCAGAGTCTTCATCATTATGTTATAAATCTTCCAATGATTTTATGATCATGGAATTATCATTAATAATAAGTATTCTATAATAATTTTGATACAATATTAATAAAATAAATGGGGAGAAATGGTATTGGAAATAATATTTGGTTTGATCATAATCATGTGAGTCGTATTCAGGATGAGTAGGAAAGAAAGGTGTTGTTTAAGGAATGAGAAGTCACAATACCTTCCATTATATGTTAGATGATGTTGATGTTGATCCTAAACGTAATAAAAGTCATGAATTAATTCATGATATAAGACAAATTTTTTGAAATAAGAGACTTTATAAAGCTGATGATTTTTTGTCACAGGATTATCGTAAAGGGTTTTCTAGATGTAGATTTGTTTAAAGGCAGAGAAGAAAGATCATAATGAATAAGAAAATAAAGTTTATTAATTTATATATATATATATATATATTGATCCATCATATTTTTCTTATAATCATATTCATCAAAGGAATAATTATTTTCATTAGGATGTGATGGGACTGATGGTGAAGAGTTGAAGTTGAATTTGTTGAAGCTGATTTGAAGAGAAATGTTAGAGAATGATAAAAAATGTAGTCAACCATTTAAAATATGGGGTTGAATTAATTTTTTTATAATTCAAGTGAGTCAAGAGAAAAAATGAAGAAGAATCTATTATTTTACATTGGCCTTCATCATAATGAGGTAGATCATAATGACATATCTTAATAAGATTCATGATTAAGATTTGATAAGTCTGAAATCTTTTGTAAAGAATTTGAAGAAGATACAAAGGTGTATTCATGGGGGGAGCTTGAAGTTCAAAGAATATTATTTTTTACATTAGTTACTATTGGGAAATCATAATGAAGAAAATTTACTGAGGAAATCAAAATCAGACTGATGTTTGTGAAGAAATTCTGAAGTAGACATGGAGTTTCAAGAAGTTTTGAGAAGATTCAAGAAGTGTTGAAGAATTCAAGATGCACCCAAAAGTCAAAAGAAATATATGATTCGAGTAATTTTGTTGTGCAAGAAAATTTTCATGAATCCCACAAAAACCATTTTTGGGGCTATTATAAAAGGAAAATGTACTTTGTACTTTCTGATGGATGCACTTTTCATGGAAGGAAGAAAGAGAAGATCTAAATTTTGATGGAGAAGAAGTTTATATATTGTCTTTCATAAAGAATTCATGACAATCATAAGTGAAAGGAGAATAAAAAATATTGTAATGTATTTAGATGAATATCGTATTTAGATGATCATTGTATTTAGATGATCATCATATTAGTCTGGATCATAGGATTTTGATTTTTGGATTAAAGAATAATTTGTCCATAATTTTCTCAACCATATTTTAATAGAGAAATATTTTTTTATATATTGAGAAATTGGACATGAAGAATCATACTAGGAAAATCAAACTGAGTTTTATAATGAAACCTAGGAAGTTATTACTAGATTATAGGTAAGAAAGTGAAGAAGTTTTTCAAAAAGAATACAATTGTTAAAGTAGATAAAGAAAAACCATAACATTTTTTGTTACAAAACTTTGTATTAAATCATTTTTTCTAGAAGGAGCACATGCACTATTTAATTGTTTATATAGTTCTATACGTGTGTAAGGGAATATCCTATTCATTATATTCTACACAAAAGGATTATTTTCTATTGTATTTTATGGTATTAGATCATTTCCAAACCATAACAAGGATGTAGCTATTCCTATTGAATAGTGATACTTGTAAATAATTATGTTCCTATGGTTGTGTAATTGATTTTTTTCCATCTGGAAAAGATATCTTTACTAGGAGGTGAACATTTTTTCTTAATCAAGGAAACATAAAAGAAAATTTATCACTGATTCACCCCCTCACCCTCTCAGTGATACAATTATCTTGATTGGGAACTTTTAGCATAGAGTTTACACTTGAGGTTTCTATTAAGCATTAGTGGGATTCCATACTATAGGTGGATTGACATGTGGGCTTGGACTGGAAGGGTTTTAAGACCCCAACTCTTCAGTAGTTTCTTCCATAGTCACTATTGATAGTGAAGTCTCTAATGTTTCTCTCCTTATAGAAGGGAAAGCATTTGGTGTCAGCATGCACTAATCAGTTCACGAAGTTGGTTCATTTTTTCCTAGAGGTGGTAAAGAATAATGACAAAAAGTATCATAAGTATTTATAGAATTTGAAACAAGATATCAGATTGTAGGTATTTATTTTGAATCATTCAAACTATGCGGAGACAGTAGGCAAAGAAATGATGGATGAGTTGGATATTCCAGAAAAGGTTGGTTATTCTTCCATTTTTCTTCCACCCAGGGTCATCTTCAATAGAGTACAGGGGAGGAAGAATAAGTGGAATTATCATCACAGCAGTGGTGTGGGTGGTTCTTTGTAGTGGTCATCCTTTACACCTTCATTTACAACTAGAAGTGTGACTTTGACTTCTTATCAATGTGGAAAGGTTGTCCACACCTGATGATCATATTCCACAATAATGAAGATGTGTAATAGTTGTGGATGTTATGTCCATATATTGTATTTCTATTAGGCTATGTATAACCTTCATTATGGTCAAATATCATCATCCCCAAAGGCTACTATAGCATAGTCAGATTCATTAATGTCTATATGTCTCTAGACATAGGCCTCAGGAGTGAATAACCTTTACATAGTGTATGAGTTTCCAGCGGAGGTATATGTGGGTCCAGTGATAGTGAGAGGTACCATATTTATTGTATCTTCAATAGTAGCTTAATTATTTCATAAAAGTTCCTCCCAATCATTTATATCTTCCTATTTTGTGGATATAATTAAACTTCCAATATAACTCATGTCAATTTTAATCAAGTTAGAAACACCTCTGAGAAAGAGGAGGAGTATGGGGTTTTAGTTTACTATTGATAGTTGATGAAGAGTGAATCTAGGATTTCCTCATTCTTGGTATAGATATATTTAATATCATAATATGGATGGATTGGCATATTGATAATCTTTCTATGGTTGAATATTATCATAGGTGTGTCTCATTCCTTGAGTCTGATGGGAGCTCTCAATTGTTTTAGGGAGAGTGTAATCTAAGGTCAGGTCATAAAGAACCTTCCCTCCCAGATCTCCGAATTCTTATGTATGCTTTTGTAGTTGGGATTGATGAAGTTCCTTTTCTGGTTAATCTTCCATTTTTTTAAAGGAATTTTTTTAGTGTTTTCCAATGTAATTTATTCAGCTTTATCCTAGAAAGGGAGGTAGGTTTTATGATTGATCTGGTGCTAGATATGCAGCTGATATTGCTACCATCTTAATTTATGGTTTTTGTAGAGATGAAAGTTCTAAATATTAAGTTAGATGATTTGATGAAGAATGGTTTTTTTTCACCCCTAGTTTTTCACCTTAGGAAACCCCAGTGCACTTTTCTAAGAAGGATTATGGTTCAGTTCATTTGTGTGTGTACTATTGGAAGTTGAACCAGGTAACATTTAAGAATATGTAGCCTTTTACATATGTGTATGATTTGTTCAACCAATTAAATGGGGGAAATTTATTTTTTAAATTAATTCATAGGTCAAGTTATCATCATCTTAGTTTTTGTGAGTTTGATATATCGAAGATGTTTTTTGGTGTAGGTATGGCTATTATGAATATCTTGTGATGTCTTTTGTCCAGACTAATGCTCCTATATTTTTTTATGCATTAATGAATCAGATATTCTAGGAGTATCTTAACGCATTTTTGGTATTGTTTATAGATGATATTTTTATTTATTCAATCTCTGAGTGTGAGCATGGGCACCATTTTTTATTAGTTCTTGAAATCTTGAAAATTCTCTATTTGTATGGAATGATTTTAAAATATGGATTATGGACCCATGAATTGATTTTCTTGGGGAACCTTATTTAGGTTCATGTATTTTCAGTTGATCCTAAGAAGGTGAAGGTTTTCATGTCATGGGAAGATCCATGAAACATCTTTGATATTTAAAGCTTCATTAGTATTGTTGGGTGGTTGCGCCCAAATTTACCCTACTGGTAAAAGCGGTCATTGGAGTACAAGTAGGGATTGAATCCACAGGGAACGAAGAAGTAACCTTGAGACGCTATGATTTATTGATGGATTGGCTATGAAGTGTCCAACTTTGAGGTAGATTTTAATTGAAGAACTAAAGATATAATTTAAATAAGATATAATAAAAAATGATGTGAACTAAAAAATTATTGATGGTGGGTTGATCTTAGGGTTTTGCTTGGGGTTGATTGGATGAATTTCTTTTCTTAGGAAATTTCATGTCATTAATTCAAGACATATCCAAACAATGAGATAATTCTTCCAAATCATTCACCAATTTAATCCCTACACAATTCCAAGGCTAATCACTAATTCACTTTAAGGATCACTTTAATGAGCACTCAAAGGAAATATATCGTACTAGCACTCAAAATGTGTCATTGTTAAAGTTGGCAAAGATGAGAAAGAATGTAACTCATCAAATGGAAATCCTAAAATAACGAATAGATTTAAATATTAAGTACATGAAATAACATTCAATCCATGACCTTGCTACTCCCTTGGATCAACCCTTAAGAGGTTAGCCCTCCATTGATGCTATTATACCAATGGAAGTGGGATGTAGACTTACGGGGGCGGAATTGAAGAAGAAGAAAATTATTAAAAGAACAAACACTCCACCGTTGTGTGATTGAAACCACAAGTGTTGGTGTGAATAATTTCACACCATGATTCAACGGTATCAACGTGTGAAGAAAAGGAAAATAAAAAGTGAATAAGAAGAAGAAATTTTATTAAAATAATAAACGTGAAAGAAAAAATTTCATGGGAAAACTTGATTATGCGATTACAAATTGAAAGCAGGAAATTACAATTGAAAGAAATACAATGGATGAAAGAAAAACATGGATTCAAAGAAAAACATGGATTCAAAGAAAAATGTTAGATTCAAGGAAAAATGTTAGATGATTATTCCCTTCACCACCAGCTCCTTATATAGGCATATTAGTAGCCTTATGTCTACCCCCAACAATAAATTCACCCCCCAACAATTAAGAGAGTCAAAAGGAGGGTGAAGAATCAAAAGGAAATTGACGTTTCGAAGTTGACCCGGAAAACTGTCCAGATTCGTCCTCCATTTTGACGTGTACATTTGACACTTCATATGGCCGAATCCGAAGGTATCATAAATATAAAATATCTTCTTACATGTGTCTTATAGAAGCTCTAAAAATTTTAGGACATTTGTCTCAGCCGTTTGAAAGTTATGGTCAAAATTGTGGGACGAATTTCTGTGCATTAATGACGAGTCCACCATTTAAATCTCAACTTCAGATCCCTTTATCATCATGAAAACATCAGAATTAGCTCCGGCCACAGTTGAATAAAATGATCCTAATATTTTTATCTTTCTACTGTATAAATTTGAGATTAATTGGGCTTGGTTTCTGGGCCCCACATTTGTTTGATGGGCCTTAGGCCCATTATGCTTTTTCCAGCATGTTTCTGACTTCAGGCGCAAAATTCTCCATCTTCCTTTGGGATTCATCCATCGGACCTAAAAGATAAAATGTTCCAAACAAAGTGATAAATCATATCCCAAAATTTCAAATTAAAATGATGAATATTGTAATTTCCACAAGCAAATTATTGAGTGGGCCCAAATTGACATTTTAAGCATGAATTGCACAATGATGGGAAATGAAGTTCAATTTCTGAATTGGACTAAAATTGATGTTTATGAAATTTTAAACACATTAATATTAAGATCTTAACAATGAATATTAGCCACTTTCAGTGACTAATCACACCCCCCAACTTGAGTTTTGCTAGTCCCGAGCAAAATAAATTACAAATATGAAATCCAAATCCCCTTTTCCAAAAACATTTAAATACACATTGCTCACTCAAAAGATCTCATACCAAAAAAATTATGGAACCCATAAAAATAATTTAAAACAAGCTAGGTCCATAAGCATATCCCAAGCCCAATCCCATTCCTTTGTTCAAATTCATTGCCACATTTCATCCAATTCCAATTAAGCATGATAAAGTGTTGTGCATCATAAAAGATATGGGGCCCATTTTATTGTTCAAGGGGAAAAAATGGAAGCGCTGGGTGGGAATCACATTAAACCTTAAGATGAGTATCCCCTTTTTTTATTTTTATTTTTTTATTTTTTATTTTTTTTAACCACAATAGATATGAAAAGACTAACTCTGGTCAAGACAACTATGGAATCACGATCCCCAAGTGCCGGACGCCACACATATTGTCAATTTCATGCTCTACAATAGAGATATAAAGCCTAACTCTGGGCAAGACAACTATGGAGTCACGATCCCCAAGTGCCGGACGCCACACATTTGGACAAAACATTGCTCTATGTGGTCTTTTTTTTTTGTTTTTTTTTTTGTTTTTTTTTTGTTTTTTTTTTGTTTTGTTTTTTTTTTTGGATACTCAAATTAAACTAAAAGTGACCCCAGAACCCTATGCTATAATGAAAGGGGCCCAAGAACTCAAATTTACACTCACGATCCAGTAGACGTGCATTGTAGCATTTTTATTAAGAGGATGAAAATGTAAACATTGAAAAATCACATCGGACAACCGCACTTTCCAAAAACTATGCTCATGAACTTAAACTTTCATTAAAATCAGAATCAAGGAATTCAAAATTTATTTGATATCCAATTTTAGAGTTTGCAATGTGTGTTATCATGTTTATGGTTAATGGAATTTTTCTTTTCATGCATGTTTTTATTCAAAAAAAATCATATTTTTTATCCCCCCCAACTTAGAATGACACTGTCCCCAGTGTTTAAAGAAAAGAAAAGCTAGAAGGGGTAGGAGAGGAGTTCAAAGAAGAAATTTAAAATGAAAATCATGGAATGAAGTCACCTGGTGGTTGATGATGATAGCGCATGCCATAGTCTCCCTTCAATCATGGATTTGAGTCTTAGCGGATTGGATGGTGGTGAATGGATTTTCCATATGACTTACAACATGTCCTTTTATTTTTTTAACCTATAAAAACATAATAATAAACAGAACAAAATAAACTGATGATACATTGTCTTCTTTATATTTTCTGGGTAAGGTATTACTCAGAGATCACACCACGTGACACGGATGAATATGGTGCTCCCCGTTCATACCCATCCTTACTCATAAAAGAAGAACAGGTCAACAGCTTATGGTAATTTATTATATGAAAAATAAAATGATTAAAAATAATTAGAAAACATGAAAACCATGGGTTGCCTCCCATGCAGCGCTTTTGTTTAACGTTGTTCGCTCGACTTTTACCCCCCAACTTATCCAATTCCAACTTTCATCATTTTAATTAACCCATATTTTTCCACTTCAATAAGATTGAGATTGATTATTTTTTTAGAATATTTTCCTTTTATAAATCCATGTTCTAAAATAAATCTGAAGATACAAGGAATGTCAGAAATGGATGATCTAGTTGCATTTTTTGTCTTGCCTAAGACGTCAAGGTTCAATCTAACATTATTGCTTTCATGAGAAGAATGAATGAATAAATTATGGTCGTGGGTATCACCTATGATGTAATTCTTGTGTGGGGAATGAAGTATGATGATTTTTAGTTTTGGTTGACTGCAATTTCCTAATGAAGATTGGCAATTTGAATGAAAGTCGGTTTCTTCTCCAAAAAATTTAGAAATAATTGGTTCCGTTTGAAAATATGATTCATCCCCAAAAGTGTCTAGTTGAATTTCAGGAGTGTGTATGGGTTCAATGTTTGGTATTTCTCCCAATTTTTCAGTGATTTGTGTTTTTGAAAAATCATTAATGGAGTTATATTCACGAAACTCAATCCATGATGTCAAATTTTCCTCTTTTGAATCCAAAAAATCAATTTCCTCCTGATTTAAAGACCCTTCAAAAACCCCACGATCCTCTCCAATTATCCCAAATCCTAAGGTTGGTTCTTCAATAAATGGATGAGGGGTTTGTGTGTTACAAGATTATTCTATAAATATTGAGGAAGGGATGGTTTGAGTGGGAATGGGGTCCACACAAGTTTTAATGTTTTGTAGTTCTAGTCTAAAACTTGATACCTCTGAATTCATTTTTTCCATTTGTTCACACAATTTTTGAAGAATTGTTTCAGGATTAGGATTGATAGATAATTGGACATCATGGAATTCCTCATTATTCATCTTTTCGATCATTCTTGATAGGTATGGAAATTGATCTCTTAAACATTCATCATTACAAATTTCGTTCAAGTTATCGGGTGTGGGGTATTCATTCAAAGGTTGATTAAAAAAGGTTGGTGATTCCCAATGTGGATTTTCAAACTGATTCCATCTTGAGTTTTTTAAGGGATATTGTTGATGATACTCCATTGGAGTTGAATGAAATTTGGATTTGGATTTTTTTGGGCACACGAAAATAGAAAGGGGAAAAGAAAAGAGAAATATAGGTGAGAAAAGAGAAGTTAGGTGAGAATAGAAGGTGGGTGTCTAGGAAAACTTACTTGGGTCCCCGGAAATGGCGCCAAAATTTGGTTGCACCCAAATTTACCCTACTGGTAAAAGCGGTCATTGGAGTACAAGTAGGGATCGAATCCACAGGGACCGAAGAAGTAACCTTGAGACGCTATGATTTATTGATGTATTGGCTATGAAGTGGCCAACTTTGAGGTAGATTTTAATTGAAGAACTAAAGATATAATTTAAATAAGATATAAAAAAATGATGTGAACTAAAAAATTATTGATGGTGGGTTGATCTTAGGGTTTTTCTTGGGGTGGATTGGATTAATTTCTTTTCTTAGAAAATTTCATGTCATTAATTCAAGAAATATCCAAACAATGAGATAATTCTTCCAAATCATTCACCAATTTAATCCCTATACAATTCCAAGGCTAATCACTAATTCACTTTAAGGATCACTTTAATGAGCACTCAAAGGAAATAGATTTTACTAGCACTCAAAATGTGTCATCGTTAAAGTTGGTAAAGATGAGAAAGAATGTAACTCATCAAATGGAAATCCTAAAATAACGAATAGATTTAAATATTAAGTACATGAAATAACATTCAATACATGACCTTGATACTCCCTTGGATCAACCCTTAAGAGGTTATCCCTCCATTGATGCTATTATACCAATGGAAGCGGGATGTAGACTTACGGGGGCGGAATTGAAGAAGAAGAAAATTATTAAAAGAACAAACACTCCACCGTTGTGTGATTGAAATCACAAGTGTTGGTGTGAATAATTTCACACCATGATTCAACGGTATCAACGTGTGAAGAAAAGGAAAATAAAAAGTGAATAAGAAGAAGAAATTTTATTAAAATAATAAACGTGAAAGAAAAACTTACATGGGAAAACTTGATGATGCGATTACAAATTGAAAGCAGGAAATTACAATTGAAAGAAATACAATGGATGAAAGAAAAACATGGATTCAAAGAAAAATGTTAGATTCAAGGAAAAATGTTAGATGATTATTCCCTTCACCACCAGATCCTTATATAGGCATATTAGGAGCCTTATTCCCACCCCCAACAATAAATTCACCCCCCAACAATTAAGAGATTCAAAAGGAGGGTGAAGAATCAAAAGGAAATTGACGTTTCGAAGTTGACTCGGAAAACTATCCAGATTCGTCCTCCATTTTGACGTGTACATTTGACACTTCATATGGCCGAATCCGAAGGTGTCATAAATATAAAATATCTTAGTCAATGTGTCTTATATAATCTCTCAAAAGTTTAGGACATTTGGCTCAGCCGTTTGAAAGTTATGGTCGAAATGGTGGGACGAATTTCTGTGCATTAATGACGAGTCCACCATTTAAATCTCAACTTCAGATCCCTTTATCATCATGAAAACATCATAATTAGCTCCAGCCACAGTTGAATAAAATGATCCTCATATTTTTATCTTTCTACTGTATAAATTTGAGCTTCATTGAGCTTGGTTTCTGGGCCCCACATTTGTTTGATGGGCCTTAGGCCCATTATGCTTTTTCCAGCATGTTTCTGCCTTCAGGCGCAAAATTCTCCATCTTCCTTTGGTATTCATCCATCGGACCTAAAAGATAAAATGTTCCAAACAAATTGATAAATTATATCCCAAAATTTCAAATTAAAATGATGAATATTGTAATTTCCACAAGCAAATTATTGAGTGGGCCCAAATTGACATTTTAAGCATGAATTGCACAATGATGGGAAATGAAGTTCAATTTCTGAATTGGACTAAAATTGATGTTTATGAACTTTTAAACACATTAATATTAAGATCTTAACAATGAATATTATCCACTTTCAGTGACTAATCATTGGGTACTATCGACAGTTCTTCAAAGAATTTCTTAAAGTTGGCATCACATATGGCTACTCTTATCGAGAAAGGGGTGAAATTCATATGGGATGAAATGTTTCAGTATTATTTCAATGATCTAAAATGAATTATAACATCATATCATATTCTGATCTTTCCTGAGTTTGGTAGGGGTTTGTTGTTTTTTTATTATTTTGGTGATGGTTTGGGTTGTGGGCTTATACAGGATGATCATATGGTGTCTTATATCTCTTTCCATCATTGACTGCATGAGAATAAAAACCCCGCTCATGATATAGATTTTTCCATAGTTATTCATGTGATTAAATGTTGGAGGCACTATCTTTTTTGGGATAGGTTCTCAAAACATTCAGACCATAATATTTTGAGCTATATCTTTTCATAAAATGTCTTGAATCTAAAATAGAATAATCGAGTGGATTAAATTCATAAATTTGAAATCAACATTGCCTATACCTTGAGGAACAAGAATTTCAATACATAAAACCTTAGTATAGAAGTTCCATCACATGATTTTTTAAAATAAAAAGAGGATTGGATCCTTATGCGGCTCTTCACTCAGTTTCACCTAGATCTTCAGGAGCAAATTTTAGGTATGGGTATAACCATTATTCATTTATCATTAGCTCATCTTGAATCTATTATATTTTATATATAGTAGGATTATTAATTCAAGGTAATTTGAGAAACCCTATAGGTGGGGATACTATTTTTGGTTAGTCTCTCTCTTCTGATGGTATTCTCCATTTCTGTGGGCAATTTTTTTATCCTAGAATATATTAGAAGAAAAATATTGATTAACTATAATAGTTCTTCATGTCCCATTCGTACATGAATTATGAATAATGTATTATAGTATTAGACAATAATTATGGTGGCCTAGTATGACGTGTGAAATTACATAATATGTATCCCAATGTTACAAATGCCAAAAGGCAATGACAGAGCATCCAAAACCTTTTGGTTTGCTCTGGACTCTTCTGTTTCTAGTTTTTAAATGGAAAGAGGTGTTGATGAACATTATTGTTGAATTACCATGGAATATCTAAGGAAGAAATACTATATAGGTGGTTATTAGTCGGTAGAAAAAATTAGTTCACATCATTCCAATCAAGTACACAACTAAGGTTGATGACCTAGGTAAGCTGTATGTGGAGGTTGTGAAGTTATAGGGTTCCCCCTATGCCCTTATTTTGGATAGGGATTCTAGGTTTACCATGTAGTTCTAGAAGAGTCTCAAGAAGGTGATGCGGTCTCAGTTAAGTTTTAGTACAGCTTAACATCTACATAAATATGGTTAGATAGAGTGTTCAATTTAGATCCTTGGGGGTGTAATCCATGCATGTGTCTTAGATTTTTAGGGATCATGGGATATCCATTCGGTACTGGTTGAGTTTTTTATAACAAAATGTATTAGTAATTGGTCAAAATGGATACCTTTGAGGATTTTAATGGTCTCCCATGCAGGTCACCTCTTTCTTTAGAAGAGGTGGGTGAGGACACTTTGGTAGGGATGACTCTCATTTAGGATACATTGGTGAGGATTCAAGATATACATCATCTTATGGTTATAGATCAGAGTCATCAGAAATTATTTATGTATATTTAGTATCATCCTTTATAGTTTTCTTTTAGTGACTGGGTTTTCTTAAATGTATCTCCTTTGTTAAGTCGTTCTTGTCATGGAAAATAAGGAATGTTGGATCTGAGATATATTGGACCATTTGAGGTCACTAATCATATTGGATGGGTTCCTTATTAGATTGAATTTCTATTTTAGTGGATGGTTATTCATGATGTTTTTCACATATCTCATCCTAAAAAATACCATCATGATCCATCCCATGTTTTGATTTGGGGTGAAATTGATTTTTTGCCAAAGGTTTATTTTATAGAGAAACCAGTGGAGATCGTTAACTCTTAGGTGAAATTATTTCATGGGAAGTTTATTTTTTTGGTCAGAGTATTATGGATACATAGATCATATTATCATGAGACTTAGAATCGTGAGTCATCAATGAGGGAGTAATGGCCCCACCTCTTTTTATAAACCATTATTCCATATGATATCATAGGGATAGAAATTCTAATAGTAGGGTGTTTGTAACATCTATTTACCTTCATTCAAGTATTACTTATCTCTCTTTTCATTTCTCTCTCTTTTTGGGTTAATTTTGGGATTATAAATAATATATATCATTTTTTGGGGTAAATGAACTAATTTTAAGGATATATGTTTTTAAGAATTATTGGATTCAGGATATAAATTTGAAAAGGGATTAACTGGATATTCTTTAGGGTATTGGTTGACTTAGAGTCCTTTTCTATATGGTTCTAAAGAATATGATAACTAGTAATTATCATACCTTGAAATGGTTACACAATGTGAATCCTTTACTGGGTTGATTCCAGGAACTATTATTGATCATCAAAATTTTACACGATGTGAAAATGGTTCAAATATTAGAAATGTCAATCCATGTTTTTAACCAAGGCGATGCCTTTTTCTATGTATATTCATTCCATGTATTTCATGTCGTGAACCCCGGATTCATGTCCTATAATGTGCATAGCCTATTGGGTTTTATGAACTTCACAACTAATTATTTTTATTTTGATGTGATAGCTCTACTATTAAATCCTATGAGGTTTCCTCAGTGATTTTGGGGATATCATATCTCTCGAGATCATTTTGTTTGATGATTGATCTTCATTGTAGTTACACTAAATCTCTCTGGGTAAGTAATATTTCAACCTCTTCATTGTTATTTAATGTAGTAGTTTCGTTGTACTACCTTTTAAGATCCTTTGTACTTGTGGTGTTATCATTCTTGATCCTTTCTCAATCAATTGTGTGATCTTCCTCTAGAGGTTGACCTTTGGGTTGGTTGGAGTGTGGTGTGTGAGTTTCTTGAGGTATATGTTTTTTTATCTTCCAATTTACAATTATAGTATTTTAACTGATCTTAATATGTAAGTGTTGATTTTAGGGCCTCTGTTGTAGTCTTTACATTCTTTCGTGTGGTGGATCTCATTTTGGGATTGTATTACCAATGTTTTAGGTATGTGTTTCCATATCTATCATGAATTTTATGAATCTTAATTTATCTGGATCTGATAAAAAAATTTATAAATAAAATTGAATGATTGGTTAATTGATTTGTGTGTGCGTTCAAATGGGTTTTTGAAAAAAATATTTGTTTCCTCTTATTTAGGTAAAAGAAAAGGTTATTTTTCAAAGAATTGTGAAATGGTTTTATGAAATGGTTTTTAATTAATAGTTTTGATGAAATGGTTTCTTAAATGTATCACATGGGAAGACATAAGTACTTATGTGGAAAGTGTGGTAATAGGCCTTATCCATTGATACTATATGAAGGTTCACTCATGGGGTTCTCATATAATCCCTAGTCCCATTGTTATAAGGAATTATTAGACCTATTGGGATGTTCCCTTGATAGGGTGTCCTCTTCTATCCAGACTCAATACATATATCTAGAGACTTGATGTGCATGATTGTCTATGTTTGGGTATGAGTGTTCTGTCTAGCCTGACCTGTAGTGATCCTTGGTGTTATTTACTTTTAATATTTGTATGCACTAATTTGTATTTTATATGATTTGTGATATTCTTTGAAACTATTTTACCAATATTATTTGTAAATGTAGAAATGGGGATTTATTTACCATGATTTTGATATAAAAATTGTTTAATTGATTATCATGCCTTATTTTACTCAAAGTTGAACATTGTTTGTATTATTTTACAAATACCTATTATAAAAAACTTGAGTGATATCCTACTAAGCCTATTTAACTCACACCCTATGCATCCCTTTAGAAGTGTGTAGACCTTTCCATGACTTTCAATTCATGGAAAGGCAGGGCATCACAATGAGACAGTAGAGTTTCTGCCAGCTATGTCTGGGTAGATAGTGGGTACATGGTGTAATTATTCCCATGCTATCACATAGAGTAGCTAGTTTGGTTTTAGTTTTCCTTTGTTGTTGGACTTGTATCTTTGATATTATTTATCTATATTTGAGTTGAATTGATTCTTATATTTTTTTCGATGAAATGTATTTATTGTTTTGACTCTTCTATTGTTTCTTCCTATTGTGTATATGTATATAATCTTTTCTGGTTTAGGTTGGGAGAAATCATTTCCTCCGATTGTTGTTGATGCCTGAGTGCTAGTTTCCAACCTGTGGGGATTGGGAATGCCCTTTGAATATGTTTCATGTCATGTCAGGTACCGGGTTGTTAGGGTATCCGGGTCGGATGACCATACAGAATGTTTATAAATGATATAAATAAATTTTCAAAATAACTCAAATTAATGATGTAAAAATGTGATAATCCCCAAGAACAGTCCTAAAATAGGTTCTATGGAACTGGTATGATAACTTTAAGAGAGATTCATGGAAAATAATCACATGCCCATATATGTAGAATAGATAAACACCCTATAATTTGATGTGCATCTTCTCTAAAACCTATACAGAGGAATCTATTACTGATGTGATAATACAGTGAACACCCAACTATGTCTATATTTCTAGTCATGATCCACATGTAATGGTAGGTAAATTTTGTGCACCAAGGTGGTGGAGTGGTCTACACACAATATAACTTTGATCAATCTCATAATGTAAGAATGTCTGTGTAGAATAAGTATCTTCTCATTAACATCGTCAGGAATGATGGAGAAATGATAATTAATCCACCCCATGTGAAATCAGGAACCCTATAAGACACATGGTATGATCATGATGTCAACACCTAGTAAAATATGTATGATAACACACTAGTTTCTAATAGTTTCACCCATAAATGACTATTCATGGATGGGTAGACCAAGAATATATGCCACATCATTTAAATAAATAGTCATCTCACCATCAGGGAGATGAAATGTGTATGTTTATGATCTTCATCTCTCAACTAGTGTAGTAATGAAATGATGATGAATAGTCTTGATGTCACACATTGAATCTTTATAAAATCCTGCACATCTGAGGTATAGAACAATAACTAATGGAGGTGCATCATGGTAAAAAAAAAATTTACTCTAATTATAAATATGTTTAACGAGTCATTGTACCAACCCATCATGTGACACATGTGACTAATGGGCATGAAATAGAGGCTCCTCTATCTAAATATATGAATAGTAAGATATTAATGGTGAAAAATATTTAAAACATAGATAGTTTTATTATTTTATCTAAACTATTTTTTATATTTCCAATTATTTTTTAAATGGAATATATTATTTATGATATGAAATTTCTGGTATATTTCTTTTGTATATAAAAATTAAAAAACCATATTTCATTATATTGGGATTGGTCAAATTATATAGGCACATTTAAATCATCACATTTAATAATTATTATTACAAAAATAATTTTATGTAAAAAACTTTTACATTAACCAATAGAGTACATCAATAATTTTAACTAATGGAAAACTTCACTACAGGTCTAGGAAAACATGGTTGTGTGTGACATTCCTCGCTGCATAAACCACACCTCTATGTAATTTCATGTTCACTGGGCCAATCCATATCATTGAAAATATGGGTTGACTTTGGCCTCCCTCTTGGTCGCGGACTTTTCATGGTTGGTAGAATAGTGGGTGTGTCAAAAGGTGAAAAAAAAATATGATATTCCCCCATGTACGTCCATGGATTACTATAGTAGTTGTTAATACTCTCTGATAGATAAAATTTATCAATGAATTTATTCTAATATAAGCATACAAAAAAAATTATGTAATCACATTTTCGTAATGATTTCATAATGCTTGAAAATTACCACAATCACAATTATGTTGCTCCAGTAAAACAACAAGCATACGACCACTATTACCAGTCATAGGATCATGAGACTCAGTGACCTAAAACCTATGCTCTACATAGTCAAATGAACACACATGAAATGTTGCAGTATCCTGAATAAATCTATCAATTTTGAACTAGAAATGGTGACCATATCAAAACACTTTTTTCATACCATCTTTGCCCTATTTCCCCATTCCAAAAATACATTATAGTGTGATATAAGGTCTCTTATCCAAAATCTATAATTTAAATTTAAGTCATTATATTTATTTTATATTATAATTTTGGATTTTATAATTAATATATAATCTAATATTCTCAAATACTTATGATGGTTAATTTTTAGACTCCCCTGAAAACCCCATTTACAAATTTTGTGATGTTGGTCTTCATATGTTCATATATCATCCCATTATCATACACCATTGACCATTTATGCTCTATAATTTGGAACATGTAATCATAAAATTCTTGATTAGGTCATTAAATATTTTCAAGATGCCCATTCATCCTTTTTTGTTGAATCTTGTGTGCTAACAAATAAGAACTAATCAGAACACATATTATAATTTTCTTCTTTATCTACAGACATATATTATCAATGTTATATTATTTGATAGAATTATTCTTCTATATATTATTTTATAGGCTAGTCAAACTTGGTTCATAAAGAGAATAAAAACTTATGGAAATCATATAGACATGAAGAATGATTTATTTCTAAATATAATGTGCAGTAAAGTTCAAAAGTAATATTGTTGACACACATTCCTACTGTACTACCTAAAGAATAATCATTCAACATAATCTATAAATGGATGAGGAATTATTATTTATCCACCAACAACACCATATCAATATTTCATGGAATTAAATTATTCATATTTCATTATACTAAATTTTATTTGTACATTAATTATTTATCAAGATATAATCACTCAACTCACACACTAGTTATACCAATATTTGAAGCTATATTTCTAGTTATGGTTACTTAACCAAATTTTAGATCAATGTTGCAATTTTTCTCTAGAAAATTTCTTGGGTTTTAGGAAATGAATTATTCTGTGAAAAATAATTCTTAAGGGGTTTTTAAAGTTGTTACTTGGGAAAGGTAAATGTTTTTTAATGAGTTTTCACTATCCTTAAAAATTAGGGTCTATTTAGTAAATATCATATCTCATAAGGGGTAGAGGGGTGTGAAGAGTAGTTATAGAACTCTTTTCATTCAAACTACTATAAATATACTTATTCACAATATTTTACATTATTTTTCTTACACTCTTCATACTCACTACATTTTTGGTATATGTTTTAATTGATTATTATTAATCAATATATCCACATTATTATTATTTTTCTTAGATTATCTTATGTTAGACAATTAACCCCACCTATATTATTTTCCATCACACCTGTGGGACATAAAAATAGGTTTAAAAGTATAGGGAATCTTATATTATATTATTTTAATATAATTTTCTTAGACAAAATAGTCTAACGTAGTGATTATTTTAGATGGATGGAGAAGGGGGAATTGATAGTTGGATCCCAAATAATCCATATTTATTTGATGGGAAAGATTGTGGTTATTATGAAGATAATATGGAATCCTACCTCAAGTAATTAATCAATGAAAATTAGACCATAATTGTAAAACCATATGATTTGTTAAAAGAAACCCCAGACATAGTTACAGGTAATAGTTTAGATAATTGTAATTCTAATTATACCATCATGAAAATTGATTATTGTTATATTAGTTGAAATTTTTTTATTCATGTTTCTAAAGTTAAAACTAGTCATGATATTTGGATAATTTTGAAAGTTACACATTATATTACATATATTTTTACATGAAAATTGATTGGTAAATTGAGAGCTTAGTATAAGGACATAAAAATGGGAGAAAACATGGATATCAATCAAATGTTACATAGGATCACAAGAATTTTAAATGGAATGAGGTTACTTGGAGAAGCATAGGACAATAATTCTATGGTTGGGTGAGTTTTCAAATCACTAATATAGAAGTTTCATGCTAATAATGTTTTATTATTGAAGTAATTAACTTCAAAGTTTAACATTAGGTGATATTATTACTTCACTCTTATAATACATGATTAAGATGAAAACCGTTTAATAATTAATATTATGATAAGAAAAATGGTCTAACTTTTAAAACTATTGTTATTTGTTATAGTTCCTCAAATTATGATTCATATTGTTCAACTAATGTAAATGAGAAGATAACTAATGTTATGAATAGTGTGTTTAAGGTGATAAAAAATAAAATTTATACAATTGATATAATGATATCCATGAAGGATTATAGAAGGTATAAAAAGAAACATAGTATGAATATATGTATTTCAAAACCTACATGTAATGAGTTCAACAATAATTGAAATAGTGAAAAAGACTATTTTAGATTGAATAATTAGTTAAAAGACAAGAAGTTTAAGAATAATGAAAACAATATGATGGATACATGGAGTAAGAATGATGGTAAAAATTCAAATGATAAATATTGATGTTATAAAGAAAAATATTAGAATATTTTTATGGATAAATATGGTAAATTAACATATTCACTTAACCAAAAATGTTCTCTAATTGGTGTGGAAAAATTTACAAAAAAATCAGGAAATATATGTTTTCCAAATAATATGTATCATGTCAGTAATTCTAGTTATTATTTAAAAGGACACACAAGATCAATGAGAATTCACATAACATGGGTAGGGGGAATTAGAAAATTTGAATCCCTTTTATATTTCATTAAAAATCATAATCACCTATTAATGGTATTGAATTTATTATTATTACATGAATAATAAAAAATATATATAAGTAATTATAGATTTTTTAAAGGGTTTTCAACTCACAAAAATATATAAAATCATATGTATGGATAAAATCATCTAAGACCATACAGTCCAATATTATCATAATTGTGATTAAAAATGAGTATGTATTTTCATTAACATCATGTTAAAATAAATTATATCATTATTGTGTAATGTGATACCTAAATATTAATATACAAGATAGATTTTTAACAAAATGTGATTCTCTAATAAGATTAGATATCAATCATGTTATTGTAGTGCTTAAACTTATTCATTCTGTTATTACTCTTCCACATCAAATTACATTGGATCATATACATTTCTATTCCTCTCATTATTTTCTATATATTTTTCTTTTCCTAATTATAATGATATTTTCAAAGTAGGAACATTTTTTTCCTATTTTTATTCAAACATAAATTTCAAATTTCAAAAAAGAAAAAACATTCAACATCTCCCAACATCACGTTCAAATTCTCTCATTTCTTCTTTTGTTATTAAATATTTCTAGGTCAATTCAATAATGAACTAACTTTTTCATACATGACTATTACATAATTTTCAAGATTAATAACATAATACTAATACATTATAGTATCAAAAGGTTTGGTATCTTGGGGATATTATGTTCATCCAAAAGCTATACACAATAAAATATAAAAATTATTTAATTCCTTATTAATAATCCTTCTAAATACCTCTTTTTTTCATAATTACTTTTAATATCTAGAGGATATTCATCAAATAATGGGGTGATATAAAATCCTAGTAAGGGGAATAATACAAGGGAAGGAACATAAAATAATAAAACAATCTTAAAACATGTGTAATCATAATTATTATCATCATATCATATGGAAAAGATAATCATAAAATTAACGAGGTATTCATTTGAAAAAATATCATAGAAGGTGGAATATGTAAACTAATGAAACAATATAAAATATTTTTTAAATACCACACAAGTTGTGAACAAATCTGGCATCATGTTCACAGATAACATATGTGATAAATCATTACATCAAAACTGTAAAAAAATCCCACATAATGCTCACATATAATACACATAGTCTCATGAGATATATCACAAAACCAATGCATTAAATGAATATATAATTCTGGTCAAACCTTATAAAATTATAATAATTATACCTATGGCATACAATGGGGGAACATTAGAATTTTAGACTTGAATTAACCCATGAAAAGGGAGCGAGTTTCGTGAGGGATTCCTGAAACACGTATTTTTGAAGAAAAAAAATTAATGATCCTATACTACAACAAAACTGGGTTTATTGATTTCTATGGCTTTAATAGTGCTTTCTAAAAGCACTGTTAAAGAACCCCTTTATCAGCGCTAAAAAAAGATCTAATAAAAGGGGGTCTTTAATAGTGCTTTTTTATAAAACTGTTAAAGGAGGTATTTAAGAGCTCTAAAAAATAATTGTTAAAGGGTACTTTTATCGAAAAACTTTTATAATTATTGATAAAGGCCAAGCCTTTAAGAATGCTTGTAAAAAAATTGATGATAAAGGGGGAGTTTATTAGTTCTTTTTTTTGAAGCACTGATAAAGACCGCCCTTTATCAGTGCTTTTTTACTAGCACTAATAAAAGGTATATTTCGATAAAAAAAATAATTAAAAAATATATTAACATATAAGTACATTTACATTGATATAAATATATTTATATTGATATAAAAATAATATATATATATATATTAAATATGTTCTAGATGAGGTAAATAGGAATTTATACTTAATATAGAATATATTTAGTGAAAATGGATTATAAAATAATTAAAAAATTATTTTTAATTAATAATTTTCTAATTATTATCGAGTAATAGTCATTTAATATCAATTTGGATATTAGAAATCAAAAAATTAATAAAATATTTAAAATAAGTTGAAAATGTAACTCAAACTTCAAGTGATGATAACTTTTGATCCGGGTGCATGTTTGGGATCTACCACATATAAAATCAAAGCCTACAATGAGATCAATGTATTATTTATTGGGGGCACACTGATCTCTATTTTTTCAAAGCCAAAAGAAGTCCTGAAGGCCTATGAAAATGAGTTTTTAGTCGGGGTAACCAATTAGTTTAACATTTTATGTAATTTCATCCTCTATTAAGGGGGTATTATTGACTTTTTTCTAAGAGGATGAAATTTATTTCAAGGGATTAAATTAATATTGATATTATGGTTTTTAAATTTTATCATTTTTCATAATGTAGTTTTATTTATAATTAAATATATACATATTTTCTAATATTTACTTGTAATAAATCACTTGTATAAATACATATATCAATATATTTACATAAAAATATATTTTTAAATATAAAAAATAAATATTTATATATCACACGCACAAATATATTTTAGGAATTTATTGAAAAATAATTATATAAATATATGTATAAAAATATATCTAGAAATATATATATAAATAAACAAAAATATCATCAAACAGACAAAAAAATAACATGATGTAGTGGTAAATTCATTCCATATTCGAAGGATTGGTGTAGGGTTCAAATATAGGTAGGTGCACATGAGGTTATAAATTTGAAAAGCATTGATAAAAGTTTTGGTGGGGTAAAAATTGAAGATAAAGGGGGTGGAACACTATTTTAGGTGTCTTGGCAGCGCAAATAAAGGGATCATGCTCATGGAGGTCCAAAAAAATATAATTTTACCCCATTTATCAGTGCTTCCTTTATCAGTACTAAAAAGTAATTGTTAAAGGCCCCCTTTAACATCATTAAAAAAATCACTACTAAAAGTGTCCTTTAAAAAATCTCAGTTAAAGGACCCCTTAACTGCACATTTTTAGCATTGATAAAATCATAGGGCTTTTAACCACACTCTAATATTAAAAGCTTTTTTAGTGCTATTGAAGTCCTATTATAGTGCTATTAAAGGCCTATATTGTATTAGTGATAAAAGAGGAAGGGTAAAACATATTTTTGTTCAATAAATGTTTTCATAAATGATCATGGGTCATTGTGGTAATGAGAATATTTTTAAAAGTAACCATGATTTTTTACACCATCTCTATGGAATTAAAATTTTTAAAAGTATTATTCTCCTATCTTCATTATCAATAAATTATTTATTATTCATTTTTTCCTTTTATATTGAAAAAAACTATCACACCGTTAAAAAATGTATATGGATTATAATATGATTGTTCCATTCCAATCAAATAGATGCGATATCAACTTCTATAAAGATGGAAGTGGAAAATCCTTCCTCGACATATCCATTAATTACATGTCATTACAGACATTCCAAACATACCCTACTTACCACTAACATGTGTATTGATATTTTTTTAGTAAATATAAGTGATTGAGTCTTAAAATGAATCAATGATAATCATAAGGTCCAATGAACAATACACAAACTGGAAGAGAGGAATATCTGATAAGACCAAAACATGCAGAATTCCTACTAGTAGGTTTGTTCTTATAATCTCTTATTTTTTATATTACCAAAAGATGAATTCATGAGAATAATCCTTATCTTCTTATGTTTACTCACACCTCACAATATAAATTCTATGTTCCCTTTCATAATAAATTATCCATCACTATATCTATATTTAAGAATATCATCATGGCACATTGATGTTCTCATCATAGCGGAGAACTGGCATGATCATTTCAATGAAAAAAAATACTATGGGACATTATTACATCAATTACATATAGATACATGTAATCCAAAGTACAAATATCTAGTTCTAGAACACCAACTGCAACACAATGACCCTCACTAAACAATAGGACTTCCATGAAGGTGTTAATTTTATGATAAAAATTCTTTTAAATTATAAATGAAACCTTAGAACATGGAATAAATCATTGATCATTTGAGTAACCATTTTCAATTTGTGTCTTTATGAGTTTTGAAAACACCCTAAACAGTTAAACACATATTAACCTCAATATATATATATATACCCCTTATCCCAATTTACATATTCAGATAAACTTGTGAATAACTATAAAGAAGATTCCTATAAATATTCATACATGTGTATATGTGTATAAGTCACATTTAAAAAGAATAAGGAGAATTTGAAACCCCTTTGAAGCTCTTTGTAAATCAAACATTCCATTAATCCTTTATATAAAACTATTTTTAAGACCAAATCACCCCTAAAATATCTAAATGGGATGGAGTGAGAAAATTTAAAAACTAGATCATTCACTCGATGTGATGAATATTTTAAAACTCGTTTTAGAAACTTTTTTTATTGGGTAAAAATCATTGAAAAAACATTTTAAAGCATATAAACATGAAATATTCCAATTCTATCCACCATAATAATTTTTTTTTGATAAATTTACTTTATTGTATAATGAATATACCTAAATAAACACTCAAGAAATCATGGTTCTCAATTTAAAGGTTTAATCCTAGGGTAACCTACCACAAAAAAAATCACCATTGAAAATAATGGAACAAATATTTCTGAAGAAGGTCAAAATGGGAATGAATGAACAAAAATAAATTTACCATAGAAAAAACCCAAATTTAAAAATGGGAACATGAACCCTAGGTCATTGTTTCCTTTGGGAATATGTGTCCTTGTTACGGAACTCTACTACTAGACGGTTTCCATTGGATTATTTTATGGAACAGGAAACATCCAATGGTTCTATATCCAAAGGGACCTGCTTTCTAAATGCAGGCACTTGTTAGGTTTGGACCTATGATACTTAAGAACTCACATTGGTCTATAGGATGGGAGGTCGATCTCATCACACCCTTTTGGGGGGATTATTTTCTACTCTGGGACTCTCTTAAAATTTTAAGATATGTTTGTGAATCCTTATTAATTTACCAATTATAACGTATGTTTCCCTTGAAATTTTCCATAAATTATTAGTATGTGTAAAATTTAGAATCATTCGTATGTATTTTAGGTTCTTATTTAATGGATATATATGTATTTATTTGATGTTCTCCATCAATGGTATCCTCTTATATACTATTTTGAGATTCTTTTAACCATTATTATGATAATATTGGTTTTTAAGCCACTTGGTGGGGCACTCTGGAATTTATTATCATCTAGGGAGAGTAAAGTTTTTTTTGATGTTGGGATCATACCCATAAATGGGATACCTACGTATCCTTTTGAAAAGAATTAGAACCCTCATAGTTTGGTGCCGCATAATGGGACACATCATACATTTTATGTTCATGTGATAAAGACCTAACCATATAGTTTAGTGTCATGTGGTAAGGAGAACTAAGTGTAAGGTTCTTAGTCAAATCTTGGTGTGGGGATTATGCCTATGAAGTCCAAGGAAATTATAAAGGATATGATTTTCCAAGTTGGATTAAACCTTTTTTTAAATATATCCCAGGAATAATAGGGTTGATTTGGAGTTTTGGGTTTGAACCTCAGGGAGGATTCCTACATATCCCACTCGGATGGGAATCAAAGCCCACATAGTTTGATTAATATCGCAGGAGTGTATGAACCTTTGAGATAAATATTTTGGGGCTTACTCATAAATATGATTCCCTTGTAACAAGGTCCATGAGAAATGTCTTAACTCATAGATATTTAGGGGGCTTAATTTGGGGCTTACTCCTAAGGAGGATTCCTGGATTAGGGGAATTGGGGTTAGATTCCTAAAGAGGATATCCAGTGAGCTCGAGACCTGGGTGAAGTCTTCCTACGTGTCCCAATTATGGTGGGAATTATAGTTCTCATGGTTCAAGATAAAAGAAGAATTATGTGGATGTTGTGATCATCACAAATATCTAAGCCCACGTGAGTCATTCTCAGTGTGAGAAACAATAGGATGTGATAGATTCAACAAACCACACACTTTCTCTTCCATTGATGGAAGATTCCGAGCCTACGGTGAAAGAAGTTGAGGTGACGGTGGGTGAGGGTGTGGAGCAATTAACCCTTCAATGTGAAATTAAATTTAAGACCATTTGGTCTGGCCTAAAATAATATGGGGTTACTCCAGGAGGGATTACCTTTGAGGTTAGTTGGGGATTACTCCTAAAGAGGATGCCCATTTGAGGATTGGTTGGGGATTACTCCTAAGGAGGATTCAAATATGATGATTGTTTTGGGCTTACTCCTAAGGAGGATTCCCATTTGAGATTGGTTGGGGCTTAATCCTAAGGAGGATTCCCATTTGAGATTGGTTGGGGATTACTCTTAAGGAGGATACCCATTTGAGATTGGTTGGGGCCTAATACTAAGGAGGATGCCCATTTGAGATTGGTTGGGGCTTACTTATAAATAATATTCCCATTTTAGATTTATTTGGAGCTTACCCTTAAGGAGGATTCCCTTTTGAGAGTGTTTTATCATGGCATAGGAGTCAGGTGATGAGGTTTGAAGAGTGTATCGACTCAAGTTACTCGAGGAATCCATAAGGAGGGTCTAAACTTGAAACATGTGAAAGGAACCAAGAGGATTAAGTAGACTCAAGTCACTTAATTGAGTGTGATGGAGTGTCTCAAATAATAGTATTTCAAGGATGGAAGTTGGGCCACATAAAGGGTGAAATGGAAAATGATGTTTACCCAACCAAAAAAGTTCATGGTGCGACTCTCCATTTTTCATGGGGGTCTGTGGAGAAAACGAAGAGACCGGCCCAGAGGTTTGATACCATATCTTGAAATTGATCCTGAGTAAGGTTGTGGGGGACTAGCCCTCGTAGTATGGACCAACGGGGTATCATAGGTGCGCTACCCAGTTGGGATGGGTAGGTGCTCCAGAAAGGTGTGTCGCATAGGTGCTCCACCAAGGTGCATCATGCAGGTGATCCATGCAGGTGCTTCGCCATGGTTCATCGTATAGGTTCTCTACATAGGTGGTGCATCACAAATTATATTTGTGCAGGTTCTCCTCCAAGGTGATTTGTGCAGGTGCTCTATACCGGTGATCTACATAGGTGCCCCAGCGAGGTGTATCGCACAGGTGCTCCGCGCAGCCCCTTACCATAGGTCCTTGGCATATCTCCATGTGTTCTGGACCTTGATGGGACTTTGAACCACTTTTCCCCCTTTAATTATATATTCCCTCATGTTTCAGAGAATTACATGAGAGGTTTTCAGAACCTGGGAAAAGGAGCTACGCAACTAGAGCTTCAGGAGTTCTTCCAACTTTTTTCACCTCTAAAATGGGGATCCAAAGGGTCCTATTTATAGCCAAGGATGGGGGTGGTTGAATGGAGGTTTTTGGATTAGTTATTTCATGTAGGTCCTCCATGTAGCTCTCCCGTATAGGGGTGTAGAAATAACTGGTCCATGTATGTATTCAGTGTATCTCTTCCACACAGCTCTTTGGGATAAAATTTTGTCCGTCTTCCGAGTGCCATAAATTTTGATCTGTAAGTCCGTTTGGGCTTTGCAACCGGTAAAATTGAATCTCTTAAAGAGATATACACTTATTGATATGATGAATTCACTAATACATCTTGTAATAAAATTGGAAATTTAATTTAATGTGCCGACACCTTTTTTGTCATCGATCTAGGAAATTCATGGACTACTCCCTGAGGATGGATTTTTATGATTATTCCTTATTGTAGAGAAGTCTCAAGGAAAATTAAAAAAACAATAATGAATTCTATGGAAAAGTGCGTGAAACACATTCTATGGTGTCAGTAGTCATCGGAACATGTTTCGGTTAGAGAGGATAAAAAATAGAAGAAAGTTATAGAGGAAGAGGCTATATGTGATTTACCTTGAAGAATCATGCCCAAATCTTGAAGGAACTCTAATAATCCACCATGGAAGGAATATAAACTAAGATAGAGGGATCCCTAGTGTCGCATGATCCAAATGGGAGGGTTAATGGGTGATTTTGTGATAAAAACCATGGAGGTAAAAAATTTAAAAGACCATTTTTAATGAACCTGGGAAACACACACGGTCTGGAAACACATTTTGGTAAATTGTAGCCTAACTATGTTCCCTCTACTGGGATTCTAGAGCACCATACAAGGGAAGGCTACATGTTATGGAAAATCCTGCACCAACCATGTGCTTGTCTTTGAAAAACTATTTAGATTGTCGCATGATTTCCACATGGATTATAAAACCATGTTCTTTATCCATGATACATGTTTTACATGCCCAAAAACTATTAGTCTCAGAGAATAACTACCGCAATAGAGAGAAATAATAATGAGACTCAAAGAAAAATAATATAATATAATAGTTTTAGGTTGGGTTGTAACACAACCTAAGGGAATTCAATGTTCTTTAAAATAGTTCCATATCTCTCCTAAGGTCTAAAGGGGTGATGGTTGGGATGAGTGAATTCAATGGGCTACTCGTTTTTTATAATAAGCTCAAAAAAACCTATTAAAGGAATGGGAACTGGGTTCATGCTGTGAAGAACTCAAATCACAAACCCACTAAAATTTATGTCACCGCCTATTAAACCATAAAAGGTATTATTCACACCATTAATCTTTTTGGGATATAATACTAACACAAATAGACCCTTTAACAACATGCACAAGGGTATTTAACAGTGAAAAAATATTAATTTTTTCATCTACTCCATTATTAGGGGGCCTTTATTAGTGTTAAAAAAGTGCTGATAAAGGAGGACCTCTATCAGCACTAAAAAAAGTCATGATAAATGTGGTATTTTATCATTTATAGTTTAATACTAATAAAATACATCATTTATAAGTGATTTTTTATCTCTCATATGGGGAACCCTTTATTATCCCATTCATTATAAGTGAAAATGAGGTCTTTATCAGTGCTAGAAATATAGTTGATAAAGGTCCTACTACTATAGTATACTATTTGAATAAGAGCACACTGCATCAAATACACATGTATGAAAATACACACGTATAAAAATACACCTATATGAAAATTAATAATATAATTGAAATAAAATATAGATCACTAATACAAAAAAAACAAAATTATTTACATTTCAAATAATATTTATTATAATTACATTTTCAATTACTATCCAAAAACATTTAAAAAATCTCATTTTATTTAGCACCTGAGAACCCCTCTCAATAAAACCCAATCTTGGCATCAATTTCCAAAAAAACACCCCAAACTAAGAAAAATAATCCACAAGTATAAGAAAAAAATATGTTAGTAATATAATAAATAAATTAATTAAACATACATATGAAAGATTAAATTAATAAAATTACAATTTTAAATAAAAGGTCACACTTTGAGTCATTACAATAACATTGTGCATATTATTGAGGTGGGGTTGGTTCTTACATGTCAAAAATGACATATGGATAATTTTCATAATGTATCGAAACAATCGGAATAAGTTTTCTTGGTTTGGAGTATGTCACTTTTCTTTTTTACTAAAATGACATTTTAAACTACAAACACACACATTGAGTTGTACCAGTCACATGGTGTGTTGGTTTTAATGTGAAACTGATTTGTACAAATCTCAAATGATTATGAATTTTTATCCTAAATTATTAAGAAAATATTAGCCCATTTTCCTAGTTTTCAGTGAGTGACACATGTTTTGAACTAAAATTCCAATTTTAGACTGATAACGAACACTTTGAGTCATACCAGGAAATCTGTGAATCATATTGTAGTGAAACTGGTTCCTAAATGCCACAAATGACATATAGATCATTTTATTAATGCATCAAAATAATACAAATGTGTTTTCTTATTTTTGAGTATGTCACTTTTTTACCAAAATGTCAATTTTACATAAAAAGACACACATGGATTCATACTGGTCAGATGGTGCATCAGATTGAGTTTTGGTTGATTCCTACATATTTAAAATGATTTATGCATCATCTTAAAAAAGTATAAAAACAATATTAATTTTTTTTCTTGGTTTTGAGTATGTCACAAGTTTCTTTACTAAAATGTCATTGGAAACTGTAAACACAAACATTGGGTTATAACAGTCAAATTGTATGTCAGTTTGATATGAGACTAATTCCTACACATCACAAACGAACTATGAATATTTTTACTAAATTATCAATAAAATTGGAGTTTTTTTCTTTGTTTTTAGTGAGTGATACACATTTTAAACTAAAATTACAATTTTAAGCTGATAATGAATACTTTGAGTCATACCGGGTACACGGTGTATCAGATTGAGGCAGGGATGATTCCAATATATCTAAAATGACTTATGGATTTTTTTCCCAATGTATCAATACAATATTAAGTATTTTTATCATTCTTGATTATGTAACTTGTCCATTTTACTAAAATTAATGGTTAATTTAAATAAAAATACACACATGTAGTCATAATGGTAATAATGTTTGTTGGAATGAGGTGCAGTTGATTCCTACACAAAACAATTGTCTTATGGATCATCTTATTTATGTATCAAAATAATACGAATGAATTTTATTAGTTTTTATTATGTCACGTGTCATTTTCACTAAAATTAGTTTCAATTTAAAATAAAAAAGAAACACTTAGAGTCATACCGATCACACCATGCACCAGATTGAGGTGTGGCTAATTTCTAAACATTACAAATGATAAATGTAACATTTTTATAATGTATCAAAAAACGGAATATTTTTTAATGGTTTTGAGTATGTCACTTGTTTTTTTTATTAAAATTTCATTTCAAATAAGAAATACACATTTTGAGTCACACTTATCACATTGGGTGTCTATTTCACATGAGGCTAATTCCTGTAATTCAAAAATTACTTATGAATAATTTTCCTAATTTATCATGAAAATTGGAGTGCATTTTATTAGATTTTAGTGAGTGACACACTTTTTGAACTCAAATGAAAATTTTAAACTGATAAAAGACACTTTGATTCATAATAATGTCATAGTGTATCAATTAAAGGTGTTCCTGATTAGTTCATTTAAAGAATTACTTATAGACCATTTTTATAAATTATCAAAAAAAATGTGTTTTTATTTTCTCAGTTTTTATTATTCCACTTGTTTTTATTACTAAAAGTATTTTCAATTTTAAATAAAATACACACATTGAGTCATATAAATAAACCTTGCATCAGATTGAGGTGTGGTTGATTCCTATACAAAAAAAATGAAATTTGGATCATTTTTATAAAGTATCAAAATTATCTGAATGTGTTTTCTTGGTTTTGAGTATTTCAGATGTGTTTTTTTACTAAAATTTCATTATAAACTACAAACAGTAATTTGATTCATACTGATCACATCTTGTAATAGTTTTATGTGAGACTAATTCCTAAAACATAAATAATTACTTATGAATCATTTTCCAATATTATGAAGACAATAGGCGTGTTTTTTCTCTATTTTTAGTGAGTGACAAACTTTTTGAACAAAAATATCAATTTTAAAATTATAGTAACCACTTTGAGTTATACCAGGAACAAATTTTATTAGATTTAGGTGTGGATGATTCATATATCCCACATATGACTTTAGTATAATTTTCCTAATGTAAAAATAATAATATGATCTTTTTTTCTAAGTTTTGAGTGTGTCACTTTTATTTTTTACTAAAATTAATGATGATTTTAAATAAAAAACACACTTGGAGTTATACCAGGAACAAATTGTATCATATTATAGTGAGGATGACTCATAAAAGTCAAAAATTACATATGGATCAATATCCTAAAGTATCAAAACAATCTAAATGTATTTGATCAGTTTTGAGTATGTCAGTTTTCTTGTTTACTAAAATTAATGTCAATTTTAAATAAAAAAACAGTTTGAGTCATACCAGTCACACTATGAATTAGATTGAGGTGATTCTAATTACTAAATGTCACAAGTTACATGTGGATAATTTTTATAAAGTATCAAAACAATATGAATAATTTTAATTAGTTTTCAGTATGTCACGTGTGTTTTTTACTAACACTAATGTCGTCTTTAAATAAAAAGGCACACTTGGAGTCATGTCGATCACACCGTGAATCTGATTGAGGTGTGTCTGATTCCTACACATCGCAAATAACATATGGATATTTTTATTAATGTATCAATTCAATATGAATGAGTTTTATTAATTTTGAGTATGTGACATTTGTTTTGAAGTAAAATGTAAATTATAAAATAAAAAAATGTTGTTTTTGTCATACAGAGCACACAATGTATCAAATTTTGGTGTGGCTAATTGAGTACATGATGTGTGTTTTTCATTAAAATATCTTTAATAATCTAGAAAACTGGGATAATGTTTTATTTGGATGGAAGAAGAAACCCCATGATTCCTGAAACACCCCATCCCAAATCACCATGTTTACTCTTTTCGAGCTTGTCGAAAATAGTTAAAAGAAAAATATGACTTCAAAAAACATCTATGAAAAAGAACTAAATAATTATTAAATAAAGATGATAAGGAAATTAACTTAAAAATATTATATAATATGGTGAAAAATTATGTAATTAAGTAGTAGGAATTGACCATTTCATGATGTATGTATACATTTTTAACCCATTTCATTATTTCCATTATCTCAATTGTAGCCCCAATTTCCAATCTCTCACAGGCATGAGTAGCTTCGAAAAAATCATCCCAACATGAGAAAAATAATCCACATATATAAGAAAATAATTTTTATGTTAGTTATACTATAAATAAATAAATTAAACATAAATATGAAATAATAAATTAATAAATTGTGAATTTTAAACTAAAACCACACAATTTGAGTCATAACTTGGTACACTAGGTTTTGGATTAATGTATGGTTGATTAAACCATATTTTTTATATTATAGTGCATGATCATAGTACATGAGTGAATAATCCATGTCGATGAATTAATTTTTTCATTATATCTATGAAAATTTTAAAAAGAATAAGTATAAGATAAACATCATGAGTAAATTAACTAAAAAGGTAAATAATATGAGGAGAAAATCAACAAAATAAGTATTAATAATTCACATCTTCATGATATATGTGAACATTTTAACACTATGTATGTTTACCTATGATTTATAAACAAATATATTTCTTTTTATGAATACAAGGATTTCTGACATCCATGGTTTTACTGAAAAAATATAAATACAAAAAGTATTAAAAAAAAATTAAATTAAATATTAATTATCTTTGAAAATACCTCTTCAAGGATGCTAGATTATTGATCATATATGATATCTATCATAAATTTTCAATCATAATAATCACAACTTTTTTTTATGGTTTATTTCAAAGACTTCAGAAAAATTGAGAAAAATAATTAATTATTTTTTATATGTGTTTTCCTAGTGAAAAATTAATATATATAACCTAATACATATCCACTTGTATAAGTCGATAAGCTCTTTGTACACATGGATTGTCCTTATTCCATGATTTTAACGATATTTAAACACTACCCTATCATAAAATAATTATCATTAAAATATAATATAAAATACATAACTTGAAGTTTAGTTATAAAATGTTATATGTAGTTTATTAAAAATTGAAAAACATCATCACATGTGGTTAGTTTGTTGGGTATCCAGGGAGTAAATCCAAAAAAAATAAATCATTGGAGTATAAAAAATGACTAGAATGAGTATACAATGTTTTCTAAAAATAGAAAAAAGTAATAAGTAATGAAAGGAATGAATATATATTTGGTATGATTAAATTTTAGTGTTTCACCCTTATATCTTTGGAAATTAGAATTGTTTTTCATTTATAAGTTTTATTTCAAATTATATGGATAATTTTTCCACTATTTCATCAATTTGAATTGAATTTAAAGAGGATAGTTTTTTAGAAGTGTTTTGAGGGTAATGAGTCTATATTTATATTCATATTATTTTCATTTAAAATAATATTAATGTAGATGTCTAAAAAAAATTAATTATATTTATTCATAATTAACATAGTAGATCAGCTATTAGAAGAAAAAAATCATGAAAAAACACCACATATATATATTTACAACTAAGACTCCTAGATAGTCATACTTGAGGATATAATTTACATTCTCAAGAGGAATGTAGTCTATAATGGAATCTTTATACATTTTTTCTTTAAAATAAACTTTGAAATTACTACCATATTGTAACCATGTATCCACATGAAACTACATTGCTAGTAAAATTGGATATTGAATGGGTGGGGTAAAGGATATTTGTAAATATATTTTCAATTTTTCAGTTGATCTTATAGATCTTTTTTATTCTAAAGTTTAGACCTTTTTTCATTAATTGTTAATGGTTTTCCCTGGAAAATAAATTTGAAATTAATACCTCCTTGTTGAAATGTTTTTTTCTAGATCGGATGAACATTCTACGAATGTTCAAATATCTTATTCGGTAGTATGAATATCTACATCATCAATTGTGACTAGTATCTTAGTTCTCGGGTCATGATCTACGCTAATCCCTGCTCTCATATGACCTATTGGAAGATGCATATTATATAGAGTATCTTCATGGATATTGAGCATGGTATCCCTCGGAACAAGGTTATGGGTGGGTGTTGATAGATATAAATCAAAATCATTTTAACCTTATAGAATATCATTATAGGAAAGGTAATAGTGTCATCCTAAATTACATTTTATAGAAACAATTATGATAATTTTGATTACCTCATCTAAGACAGATCTTTGCGGAAAATTGATCACCTCAAAGTTTGTGGGTGGGGGGGTCTTCACCTTGTGGGTGTTCATGATTTTTTTCTTCTTTTTTCTTTTTACCCATAACATTTTTAGCAACTAATACTATAAATGAATTTTTTTTATTCAAGAGAAGCTAATCAAGCCCGCATCTCTTCCATCTGTTTATATTTATCCCCCTCTTATTTTTTTATCAAAATGTGTTTTGGGTGTCACCCAAAATCTGAAACCTCTAATGTGCCCATACTATTTTGGCCACTTCAAGTCCATTGATAATAGTTTCTCACCTAAAATAGATAATGATGATTCCTATGTCTAAGTATGATAAGAAAAATAAGAAAATAATTAATCATTATTATGTAATAATGATTTAAATAAAACCAAATTTTTATTATTTTCAACTTATACATGATTCCAAGACATTTATTTATTTTCATCTATTATAATCCCATATTTATTTGAAAATGCCTCCTTTTATAGTAGATGATGTGGGTTGGAAGTGAATTTTTATTTGGATTCATCAATCTACATATAAATGGAGGAACATAATTATGTTTTTTTTCATGTCACATAAAATTATTATGGTAGATTTAAAATATGTACCATTTTTTCATGTGAAGTATATCCCATCCTTTCTTTATGGTAGGGGTACGTTGGTTTTTTTACCTGTTTCTATTTTTAGCACACATTTTATATTTCATACATTAATAATTCCTAATCCAAGTGATTAATACATGTAATTTCAAATAATGTATTATTAGTCACAATGTACTTGAAAATATGTATCCTTATAACATCCAGTAAACACATCTCACACACCATGGATTATCAGGTGTACATTCATCTATAGTGGGTGCCAGTTTATTTTCCCATAATATATTTGAGATGAGACTTCATTTGAATTTTTTGAAATCCCATGTGATCCTTTCCAGCAAACATTAATACAAATTTCTTTCAAGAGTCATCTACTATAAATACACTCTGCAAAGTATAATCAAGAGTAAGTAAATGTTTCATTATTTTATTTTATTTTGTAAAATAAAGAAATTATATCACAATTTTACCCCAATATATTTTAAAATCAGTATCTTAATCATGGTAACAACATGGTTCAATGAATCTACATCAATCGGCATGCACTACCGAGTTGTGATCCCAATGAAACTATTGAACATGGACTTGTTGAGGTTAACATCTTGGCCGCAAGCATTCCATCAAACCTCAAAATTGATTCCTTTTATTTCACCTTAATAATTTTTTATAACACCATAACACTATAACACTCTGATTTTTTTCATAACTAGTTCTTTGTATTCAGCTATTTCCTTAGGTTCAACATTATCAATATGTAGTTTCTCTAGATTAATACCATTAGCATGTGCAGAATGTTGTTGTTCCTCTGCACTGGGTGCACTAGTAAGTTGAGAAACCTTTTGTTCCTTAGGATTGGGAGCATTGACACATGAAACAGTCATTATCTATATAATTGGTTCAATATTTAATATATATTACATAAATATAGTAGTGAATAGATAATTATATGAGGTAATTTAATGCATATTACAAAAAAGCATAACCTGATTATAGAAATCTCTTTTTTAAAAGGTTTAAGGAATTTGAACCCTCTATCAAGTATTCAAATCTATTCATTATGGGATCCTCAAACATACAAGACCTCATCAACATTGTAAATAAAGAAAAATTATTGTGATAACCTAATGAAAGGGTCATCCTTAGTTGAATTTTCATCTGACCCTTTAGTGGTTTTACTTCATAACAGTGCAATTGACCACTCTTGGTTTACAGGATCTAGAACATAAAATTCTTGTACATCCTATGATTCCATTATAAAAAGATTATTTTTGTACCCTTACTTATTTAAATCCAATTTCATGAATCCCAATTCTTCTATTTTAACCACACTCCTATTATCAACAAACTTGCAATGAGAAACCATCACTTTGAATATTGTATAATTCAACTCCCATATTTGTTTGATGATGTCAATGTATGCCATATACACATAAATTTGATTTCTATCCTTAGTAACAGATAAATTCATCTCTTCATCCACAAGTGTAACTCCACTATTTTTTCATGGAACTGCTTTCTTCATGTACTTTTTTATGGAATGTATTACCATTAATTACATAACCATTATAAGATAATACATGAAAACATGGTCCTCTATCTATACATCATAGTTTTTCTAAAACTGAAGATATAATTCATCTAAATCCATAATAATATGTTCTCAAATCCATCCTATAAACTTTTGATTATGTGTATACGATATCCAGTTTTAATCCATTGATGGATTCAAATGCCTATGAATTTATTTTTGGGTTTCAACTTATGCAGAAAACTGTAAACTATTATGAAAAATAAAATGGTGGGCCTACTCCTAATCTGTAATAGTGATTGTGACAACATCTATTCCAGAAATTCCATCATCCACAAGCTCCCTAGTGTGATGAGATTTTGTTAGACCAATGCTTTTCACCCCAAATAGGTAGTTCGTACAAAATTCAATGGCATCCTCAATAATATACCGCTCTTCAATACAACCTTCTGTATGACTTCAATTATTGACATAACCTTTTAAAAAATTTATATATTGTTCAATGGTGTACATCCATTGATAATTTATAGAACCACATAGTTGAGTATCTCTCACCAAGTGAACCATCGTGTGAACCATTATATCAAAGAATTATAGTAGTAAGAACATTTTTAATTCGCATAATATTACAACAATCTCAATTTCCATAGTTGGTAATTTTACTAGGTTTATAACTTTTTTGCATATAGCTTTGAAAAATTAACATAACTTGGTTAATAAATGACATAAATTCATTGGAAAAATGAAACATAGAGCTACATGCATTATATATTTCATCAAAACATGTTCTTCATGTGACTTTGTACCATTTAACATTAAATTAGTCACTTACACTATATTATAGATATTCAATGAATACCCCTCAAAAACCATTACATCATTTAAGAAGCTGCAAAATGGATATCTCTCTTTCCTGGAGAGAGTGTAAGTATCTGGAGGAAGAATATTATGTGTTTCACCCTTTACTAGAGTTAACTCTTCCTGTGTTCCCATGTCAATCATTTCCAACCAATCCTTAATAATATCCTTTGTTTTTACGATTGAATTTAGTAACATTCCAGTGACACAATCAGATACATTATTTTTAACATGCAAGACATCAAGAAAATTCTTGACGTACAAACAATTACATAATGGTAATTCAAAAAATTGATCTCTTTTTTCCAAGAAGTTTTCATAATGTTTGTCAAAAAAGGTTTTCTAAAGGTAGTGTCCATATATTTTAATTTCTCAAATAGTTGATTACTTCTTGGTGGATATAGTGTTATACATTCTTATGAACTCCCATAGAATGATTTCTTCCAAGATCAGTACTTATTTTGTTTTGGTAGAAGCTTGATATTTTTAAGAAACATAGGCTTTGATGAATGTTTCACCCTAATTTATTGTATACCATGTTCACAAATAGAACACCCTTGAGTTCCTATAATTTAATATCCTGAAAATTTTCCATAAGTAGGAAATTCATTTATCATTCCATACAATATGGATCTGAAAATGAAATATTCATTTCTATAATATTCATAAAACGTAACACCATGATCTCACAAAAATTTCAAATATTCGATCAATGGATCCAAATAAACATCAATATAATTACCTAGTTGTGTTGGTAAAAATATAATAATATTTAACACAATTTATTTTCATTTCATTAATAAAAAAGTAAAAAATTTATAATTTAACAATATAACCATCCATGTAATGTGATTGGTAATTTGAAAACCAAATAGATTCACTATATCTATAGATTTTTCAGATGAAAGTTTCATTGCATATTTCCAAATTTATGATTCTTGTGGTAGATTCTATTCCACTAAGGAGAGATTTTGGGGTAATGAAGTTTCCATATTTATTTATTGTATCTATGTTCCATGTTAATTTCCTTATAGTCTCCTCACTTTCATATAGGTTCCTTAATCATGGAATGATTGGAATGTACTATACAAATTTCATAGGACACGATTCAACTTTCTTATGTTGAGAAGAACCACACTGTGGGGATTCTTTAAGATATTTTTTGGTCCTTTTAAAATCACATACAATCATTTGGAAAGTCATATATTATTTCAAATATCATACCCATTGAACATACCATTTTTTAGCATTATATTTTCATCTAGAAATATCATTTTCTTATGGGAGCATATCATTCAAGAGAGCATGTAGTTCAGTAAAATTTGTGTCACTCCATTTGTTTCCAGATTTTAAACTATACAACTTCAGTAGGCCTGACAATGTTGTATATTTAGCACAACCAACTTACAATGGTGTCTTTTCACAACCCTTTAACTTCTCAAACAATTTTGGGAAATCATGAAGCTCATCTTTAACTATGATTTTTATTTCCTAAATATGTTCTTCATAATCATTCACACCTATAATCACATGCTTGATATAGTCTTATTAATTTTCCACACATGTAATCATATCAGATGATCCATAAAATTCTATGCAATCCTAGTCACTAGCTACATTCACATTGTACCTATGTTTATTCTAACATTTATAATTGTTATCAATTCTATGAAAAATTAAGTGTTCGTAAAACTCCTATAGGACAATTAGTCTTGAATAACAACAGTGTAAACATGAACAAAGGATTTTAGAAGGTAAGTATTATTGATATTTTTCAAACAGGAAGAACTATTTCACCCCATCTTCATTCTCTTTTTTCATACTATTAGCATCCGTCCATTTCAAATCATATCAATCCTACTTGATTTGATAATATTAATATTTAACAAAATAAATAGATACACAAAAATTGGACTTTAAAATAAGGGGATCCAAATATTTGAATGTTTTAAATAATTTCAGCATGCTATAAAGGAAATGAGTAATTCAAATTAATAAAAGAATTACTCCACTAGTGGTACGTGTTATCTAATAAATCCATACACAATGACCATTGATACTTGGTATGAGATGACTACTACTCAGGGTATTTAAAGAAACATAGGTGCATGTCCATAAGTGATAAGGGATGAATCTCAAGCAACAAAATGAAATAATAACTATTTGAAAGATGAATATGATGAGTATGATAGTTGTATCCTTAAATATAAATTTTACCAAGATGGAGAGTTAGAAATTCACCATAAAACATTTATTAGTTTATTGTCTAAAGTTGAAAAAATAATTAACAATAGTATGACCCCTAAAAGGTTCTCCTTGATTGGTGCAATCATGAGAATACTCACTTAGATAGTCTTATATGCACTCATACTGAGACCACCATTGCAATTTCAACATTTAAATAAATCCTTCAATTACTCTATGAAAAGGAAAATTCAATTAGTTTAAGAACTAAATTTCAATATCACTTATCTTTATATGAGAAAAAGGATGCATGAGTGGGGTTATACTGGATATTCTTTGGGTTGGATGGATTTTGTGACAAGCCCCTTCTTAGTGATAACTTATCACTTCATAAGAATCTTTAATTTTATGTTGGTTTGGTTTGATTGGATGGTTTTTTTGGATGATACCAAGGTAATATATTGTTTCCATTTTCTAGTTTTATACTTCCTATAAAAAATTCAATCCCTAATTTTACATATGTATTTTTATAAGAGTTCGATTACCAAATTGAAAATTTAATTCAAGTGGGTGATTCTGTAAATTCATTAAACATACGTGTTAACATAGGAATCCAATTATAGAATAGACATCTTGACCATCTTAGCAAAAAAATAAGTGTAGGATCACTTATGGAGAAAAAAATTTGACCTTCCAATAAAAAAATGACAAAGGAATATGATCTTCTCAAGATACCTAAAGGGAAAAATTGATAACACATTATAGATTAATTTAGAGATACAATATATGCAATAATATAAGATAACTTATTTATATAATTGTAGGACAATGTGGAATTGTTCAAAAAATTGATAGAAGTATTCCATTTCCATTATTGATAAATTTAACCAAATTAAATCTATTTTCTTTGTGAGACATAAATAGTAGGATCTAAATATGTTTAAATATTTTAGAAGAGAAGTAGAGAAGGATTCTAATTTCTCCTTAGAGATTATTCATATAGATAATGGTATGTAATTTATAAAGGGTACAATTCATGGTTATTTTGAGAAGAATTTTATTCACCATGAACATAGTATACCATATACTACATAATAAACTATTATTTTTCAATAGAAGAATAAAATTTTTGTTGAGATGGATCAAAAACTATTGATAGTGCATACTAAATTATAAAAAATGATGAATCTATTCACTCTAATTTTAAATCACAAAAATCTATTTTAAAGTCAATGTGAAATTTAAATTAACATTTATTTAGATCAACATTGAAATCCAAAATATTATCCTCATTCTAAAACATCATAAAATCCAATTTATTAACTTTAAAACCAATAAATTCCCTTATAATCTAATTTAAATTATAAAAAACTGGTGAAAATTTTCCTAATAAATCATTGGGACACATTTTATTGGTTTTTAAAAATGATTTTTCTGCTAAAAACATGTTAAACTTTATTTAAAATCACTTTTTTAAATGTTTACTTATGAAAAAAACATTTATTGGAAAATAAAACATTGAATTCATTTTCAAACTTCTTCAAAAAAACTCACTCACTATTTTCAAAACCAATCCCTTTCCATATTGAACCCTTGTTTCATACTTTTAACAGTAGCCAAACCCCTTTGAGTATCTTAGATCACCTATTATACGGTATAATATGTATTATAATTTACATATATATATTTATGTGAAGATAAAAAAACTACATTATTTGGAAACTATTTTCATAATAGGAAATATTGTTATTGAATATAATAATTCTTTCACAAATAAAAAAAATATTTTATTTTTAAAATATTTTCAACACTAAAAACAAATATAATGAATATAATTTGATTAATGGTTCCAATAAACATGAAAAATAAAATTATCTCCATGAAAAGAGGGAAGTTATTTTATGTGCTAGGGTTTACTTAATATTTTTCACATATATAATAGATAAACAATTAATGATAAAGTACATTATAAAAGAAATAGTGATGGTAGTTGCTATGTGGGGACAGATAGGGAACCGTCAAATTTGAAATCCACAACCATCAAAAGAAGGAAATCATATTCTATTATACAAATTTAAAATGTTCTCCCAGGATGGTTTATGATTGGCACATAAGGATAATAGAAAAGTAGAAAAAGAATCAAGAAAATAAAGAGTGGGGAGGAGAAAGAAGAAACATGGTTGTGAAATAGAGTTCATCTTTATTAAACATTGTTATAGAATGATCAATTCAAAGTCTAATAAATTTATTGGTGTCCACGGGTAGGTTCCACTGCATTCAGACACTCAAATGAAATCATGATTCACTTGATCTGACAAAGCAAGAAAAATCATGAAGTCTCTTACCAAAAAAATTATGAGGATGAGATAGAGACTCCAAGCATGAGTAAGACATGAATAGGGTCATACATTTTTCTTATATAATCTCAAGGGAATCCATTTAACATGGTAGTTGATTTAATCAAAAAATATACCTAAATAATAGGATAAAAAGAGGACCCTTTAAAGTTTTTATTTCCCCATAAGAGGCATTCAATAAGTCGATCATTGTTTAATTTAATAGAGTTATTCTCACATAGAAAAACAACAACTAAAATTTTTAAAAAGAGAATAATTGTAAATTCTATGGGTTTTATAAAAAAATATTTCCATTAATAATAATAAACATCCACACACTATACACATATATATTTTATAATGAAATAAACTTGAAATCCACATTTTTTTTAATTTAAACACATACATATATATATTAGGTTCTTGAGGGTACAATTACATTAAACAGACACACACCATGCACACACATAAAAATAATTTCAATAAAAATTAATCACTTTTAATATCAATTTAAAACAAACCTTAAAGAATATTAAAAGTATTGTAATAATTAAATACACTACCAAACGATTTTTTTATTTAAAAGTAAAAATTAAAACATTACCCATTATTTTTACTAATAAAATATTTTATTAAAATTATTATTAAAAAATGGGTTTCACACTATGGGTAGTGGATTCATACATTTTCTAGTAATTCATAAATTATATTTTCTTTCATATGAAGTGAGACCTTATTTCCTCTTCATGATTTGGATCAGGCTTCAAGGATTACCTCTAACATTCCAAGACCCAAAAATTGAAAATTTTATTACTTATTATATTAGTTTCAAAATTTTCCCCAACTTAAGAACTAACATTGTTTCTCATCCCATCTATCCTGTCATTTTCATTGATATCAACCCCTAGAAGCTGACACCAAAGGTTTACTAGATTGAAATTAAACGTGATTAATAATTAAAACAACCAATTGAGTATAAATTATAGGTGGATTGATATTATTAATTTTTTATTTAAATGAATTTATCTTTATAATATAGGAAAATTTATATTTGTGTGGAATAAAATCACACTGGAAGTGCATTATGGAATCCTTGTCAGTGAGGAAAGGATAACTAGATTCTTATTTCACAAAAAAATCTCATAGAATTATAAACATCCAAGAACATAATAAGTAGATAAGGGGTTATAGGGAAACATTTACATCACCCCTAGAGGGTTACACATAACCTATGGATTTTCCATTAATAATTAAAGGGGTGAATCCAGTCTGAAGAACATGGAACTAACCCAATAAAGAATGAAAAGAGAAAGATTAAGAAAGAAAACTGATTTGGGAAGAAGGAGAAAACAGAAAACAAAAGTGTGGAAACTAAAACAGAAAAAAGATCCATATAAAATATAGGAAAGTAAATGGACAAGACTATTTATGTTATTTGGACCATATATGTACCACATACATGGAGTTAGGAGGTGTTAAATACCAAGATAGAAGAAGATATTAACAATGAGAAAAAAAATCTCATACCTTATATATTGAGAGGATTGATTCATTGATGAAGAGCGGTGAGGTTTTTCTTCCATGAGGGTCAGGTTCCATGATGATTTGGTTCTGTGAGAGCTTGAAGGCATGAGGGAGGAGGCATCTATTAGGGTTCAATTTAAAACATCGGGTAAGTATTTTATCAGTGATTTCAAAAAATCATTGATGAAGATATGTTTATCAACACTAAAATAGAAAGCGTTGATAACACTATTCTTTATCAATGCTAAAATTCTAATGATGATAAAGAGTGGTTTTCTTGACCGCTAAAAAAGTGTTAATAAGGATCTAATCATAATATATATATAATTATAATTATAATTATAAATAAATATATTTATAATTATTTGTATATACTTATAAATATATTTATATTAACATATATATTTATAAAATTATAAATATATTAAATATAATTATTATTTAAATATATTGGATATAATTTTATAATTATTTAAATATATATATATATAATTATAAATAAATAATTTTATAGATATTTTTATATAATTATAAATATATTTATATATTTATATATTTATTTATATAATTATATATATATATATATATTAATGTATATATAAATACATTTATTTATTAATATTTAAATATATATTTATAAGAGTATAATAAATATATTTATTATTTAAATATATTTACTATAGTTTTATAACTATAAAAATAAATATATATTTATTTCTAATTAGAATTATAAATAAATATATTAAAAGATATTTCTATATAATTATAACTATATTTATATATTTATATATATTTTTATAATGTTATATATTTATATCAACATATAAATAATTATATAATTATAAATATAAGAACTATATTTATCATTTAAATATATTTATTATAAATTAATAACTATTTAAATATATATATAATTAAAAATAATTATATTTAAAAGTATTTATTTATAATTATAAATATATAATTATAAGTATTATAAATATATTTATTATTTAAATATATTTATTATAATTTTGTAATTATTTAAATATTTATTTATAATTATAATTATAAATGAATAGAGGATGGCATTACATGTTTGGGAGCTTCTCCACGAAGGTGATGATACTGACGTCTAGGGATTACTTCTACCATGGTGATTTAGTACTTTCTTAGTTCAAAACTCCTCTCTGGAGGTCTATATTGACTTTTGCCTTTGATTCCTGGTGTTTCTCATCATGGTATTGGAGGGATCTTGACTAAAAATGGAAAATTGAGCAAAATATCAGGTTTAAGGGATGTTGTGGCTCGATATTATCTGGCAGCTTTCAAGGGTTCTTTTGTTGGTAGGATCCTCAAGAAAGAATCATCATACCATGTGGAATCTAACATAGAAGCATTTTTGGAATGATTGGTGATGGGTAAGAACTCGCTAATTGATCAGGTTATCGTCCCCAAAGGTGTAGAGCCATGGATGCTTAAAGAGCATGTTCATAGGATCTCTTTTTTTGGGGTATTTTGATATGAAGTGTATCTAATTAGGTATAGGCTTCTTTAATTGTTTTTTTTCATTCATAAGAATCTTAACTTCATGCCTGTTCCTCTGGTTCTCTTCTTTTTATGCCAAGAATTATCCATATCCATGAGTGGATGATGGACTTCAATGTGTCACAAGTCAAGAATGCACTTGCATAGGTATGGATCAAGTTGAACAACCTCAATTGGATATTATGGCATCCAAAAATCCTTCATGACATTGTTTCCTCCATTGGTGTCCTAATTCACTTGTATAAGGAGACATAACATGTTAGGTATGTGAATTGTGTGAGAATTCTGGTTGAAATTGATTTGAGTGCTACTCTCACTAACACTATGACTCTTACCACTCCCACTGATGATATAAAAATCTATATTGAGTGTGATAATTTCCTTGTATTCATTCAAAATAACAAGTATGTTGGTTATTTATATGATAATTGTAGGAGTAATGTCATTGATTTTTATGGTTTGAAGAGGCATACATCAAAGTAATGTGATGCTAATCAATAATATAGGAAGAATGGGTAGTCCACTAGGAAGCCTAAGGTGTATCCAGTGGGTTTTTAGGAAAAAAGTTCTTAGATTCAAGGGGCTCCATCATATATGGATTAGTCACTAGTAGAGAACCAGGAATATGAGAGGACTTCCTTGGCTGCTACCATCCCATTATCCATTTCATAAAATTAATTCAGGAGGGAAAGGGATGGGAATAGGTATCAATTTCCAACTGTAGAATCTTATGGTGATTTTTCATATGTTGTTGCACTTATGCCCACCATTATTAGGGGTATGATTTTCCATGCTAGATATGATCACAAAAATAACACTCCTAATGAGATTTTTGTTGGACCAACAGATGATGAAGTTGGAAAGAGGGCAGGCGATGTTAGACCATCAGAACTGAAGGCCACATGGGCAGACATAGCAGTTGATGGGGAAGTGTAGATGCAGTTTTATCATGTGTTTGTTGTCCAAGAGGATGTCAATTATGACCTCCAATAAGATTTTTTTTCTCCCAATTGAAACGGGAAGGCTATGATGGTGGATGACGTGGGATTTCAATTGGTATTGAATAAGAAAATCAAGGCTACCTCACTAATGCATGGACAAGCCTCAACCATGTTGTGTGACATGTTTGAATAGGAGCATGTTCTTAAAGCAGACCCCAATGATGTTCAGGTGGAAATGTCTACAAAATAATCAATGGAACCCCCGCAAGGTGGAGTCCCAGCTAATGGGCCAAGGGATGGAGAAGCCGACACTCTATAGAGGGTGAAGGTAAGTAAGGAGGCTACCAAAACTCCACTAGGCTCATGTACTAATAATAATAACTTTGATTTTCTTGACATTTTTCACAAATTCAAGAGAAAGGATGTGTTTTGTGAGGAGTTTGTAAATGTCCATGAACATCCTTGTGTTGAAGGACATACCTCATATATTGATATTGTCAACATTATGACTCATGATGAAGAAGATGAGTCATTGAGTATGGATGACCAGGTTGGTAATTGGAAGGCTTAGAAGCAATAGAAGACAGACATGCATCTGAAAAGTATGGGTGTTCACAGAGGATGGGGCGGAAAAAATAAAAGAAGCTGATTACAACTTGTCATTGTGTCTTTCATGGCATTGCACTATTTTTTAACCTTGTAATCTCATATATTCATTTCATATGAACTTTTATTTTTGTTAATAAATTTTCCAAGGTGATGGGTTTTTAACCCATGGCTCGAGCCATTCCTGGTAATTATAAATTATTAAAAAAAATATTATTTAAATATATTTATTATAATTTTATAATTATTTAAATATATATATATATATATATAATTTCATGAATATTTTTTTAAATGTATATATATATATATAATCGTATAATTAAATATTTAAATTAAAAAATTATTAAAAAAATTATTTAAATATGTTATTTATATAAAATTTAAACATATTTTAAATGTTAAAACTTAATAAATAAAAATAAATAAATATTATTCAGATAAATTAAAAACATATCAAAAATATTACATGTATAGTAAATAAATATATATATATAACTAAATATTAAAAAATGATTAAATATATTTTTAACATTATTAATTAATATATAATAATAAATGAATAAATTAAATTAAATTAATTAAAAAATATTATAAAGTGAATTCGTAACATTTATGTGAATTAAAAACATACTTATGTTAACATATACATCTACACACACATATACATACACACATGTATATACACACATACACATACACATACATACATGGAGTTATACATTTACATATATTTTAAATTATTTAATATCAATATAAATATATATCTAAATAAATATATTCATTTATATATTTTATGATTGTTTATATAAATATTAATATATAATATTCATTTTAATTATATACACATTTTGTAATCAATGTATATAAATAAACTATTAAACATTTTGACTAATATAAATTTGGTAATTTTTATATATAAAATAATGAAAATAAGATCCATTTTTTATTAAATGTTATATAAATCATATTTATATATTAATTTATATATATATATACTTATTATAATATAAATCTTATTTAAATATATATATATACCCAAACAGCGCGAACCATGGGTTAAAACGCATGGTTTAAAATTTTATTAAAGAAAAAAGTCATAACATACAAAGGAGGATGAGATTGAAGCGAATGATGAACCAATGAACAGAAATTTAATCATCTATGGATGTAAGAACCTGGTTCTTCTTTTGAGGTATGGATCCTTCCTTTTCAGTTTGTACATAAGAAAATTGGGAAAAGAGGTTGAGGGTTTGGTTGCAGGCCTGTTACACAACGTGACTGGGAACTACACACAGTGTACTTATAGGTGCATGTCGTGTATGTTCATCTACATTCCATATAATCCCAATACACAACCATGTAATTTTTGGGCCATAATTTGTACGTACACGGGGTGTAGCCTCAAGTACATGTCGTTTACCTTTTTTATATTGATTAAATTGGGTAGTAGCATCATTTTTGTGAAAAAAGGTAGGGGCTCATCTGGGTTTGTGAATAGTAGCCCTGAGAGTCGTTTTCCTTCCTGATTGATCTTCTGAACTCTGATTCCTTTGCCATCAATTGAGTTTTAACCTGATCGGTGAGCTATTTATTCCTCTCGAGCCTTTCTTCCTAATTTCTTCTCTCGATTGAGTTATTTAAGGTTGATCATTTTTTATTGTTTTGTAGATCCAATCCATTCTAGGGAAAATAAAAGTTTTAAGTTGGATGAGGAGAGTCATATTATGAAGAGGTAGATGGTCTTGTGCCTTTTTCTCAATGTCGAGTTCATTATATGTGTCTTAGTGTCGCGTGCCCATGTTTAGGGGGCCATTTTGAATAGAATTGAACCATGTTATTTCCTATTGTTGAGATAATGGTTTGAATGATTTAAATCATGTTTTAGGTTTCTTTATTTGATTTAAGGTCCACCTCGTGGGTGTGTTCCCTTAGAATGACCGTTTATGGCCATTTGGATGAGGTTTCCAATGACGCATGCCTTGTTTTCCCTAATTGGATTGTTTAGTATGAATTACATTTATGATGGAATTAAAATTTTGGTAAATTGTGATTGATTTGATTATAGGGTTTGGGATTAGTGATTCTCTCTTTTCCCCAAGATATGATAATTATCATTTAATTCTTATGATAGTTTATTTCACTTGTTGCTTTATATGTATGATTCCCACATGAGTTGTTATATGTTAACCATGTAATAGTGTAATTTATATTTTTCTTTTATTATGTTGAAATGCTGATATACCGGTCATGAACCTGATTGGTTTGTTATGTCTGTGGGCAATGATTTATTATGCCCGTGGGCAAGGATTTGTTATGCTTGTGGGCGAGGATTTTTTGGCATGAGGTAAAGGATTTGGTTATGCCTGCAAGTAGAGATTTTATATGCTTGCGGGAAAGATGTTGAATTTAATATTGAAATAGGATGACTTATGACATGTCTACCAAGCCAAAGCACAAGCTTGGATTCAGTCTTCACATTATTTGTTTATATAGCCTTTTGAGGTATCTGTTGAGTATTCTTTATACGGGGGATTGATGGGATTAGGTGAGATATCAAAACATATATAATTTAATGTAATTTAATGGTTGAATTGAACATAATGGATGAAAATGGGAAACATGACTTGTAGGATTGTTTACTTTTGGGTACTTCCTAGTATACTGCTTTTCTTTTCATACACTACCTATTGAATATACTCACTGATAGATAGGAACATATCTTTGGTAGTGCCTACTAGGATTTATTTCTCATTCCCTATTTGGGTCATGATTTTGGGCCCAAACAGATTATATTTTTGCATGTTTCGATAAGGGTAAGTTCCCTTCTATAGGTACTTGAGATGTTGTTTAGGAGTCTGAGAGCATGGGACCGAGCCGAGGATTGTTATGCTTCTTTGATTCCTGTAATTATTTCTACTTTGGAACATATATTGTAGATTCCTTCAGTGTACTTGTTGGGATGTTTTCCTAGAACATGTGGCATGATGAATCATTTTTTGAATTGAATGATGGTTGGTTGGTTATCTTATTCATCTTATATTGTTTATTTTAGTTGTATGTTATTTAATGCTTCCACTATTGTACTATTATTTGTTCTGCTATGTTACCCTCTGTCAATGAGGTCATATTTATCCAACTTTCACACCCTAGGCCCTCACTACTAGTCGGTAGCCTCTGGCGTTTGAGGAAATGCGCTTGAGGCCATGTGGCCAACCGGGTATGGGGAACCAGTTGAGTGGTATCCGGATCCAAGAAATTACAAAGTGGTATCATAAGAGTTTTATTTTCTAGTTTTTCTTACTATTTGGTTAAATTATAAAGGTATAGGAAGTAAATGAAGTTTGATAATTTGTTGTGCCTGGGAGTAGCTACCCAGTGTACAAGGAAAAACCAAATTACATAGAATTGAAATGTGATTTTTAGATTTTTAGCTTTTACAATTGATTCGATTTCACCATTGGGTGATGCATTTGTTTTGTACTGTTATTATTGATATCATTTTGGTTCTATTTTTTTGTAACCCAATGAGATGAGGGTATTCCATCTCATGCATCATATAGGCACTAGTTAGAAATCACATGCCATGCATTTTTTCATGACATTTAAAGATAATTACTGATTGCATGTTTTTTTATAGATGGTGTGATAGATAAGCATGTTATTGTGATAGATACCATGATAGATATGCATGTTCTTGTGATAGGTGTATTGCTACATTTTATAATTGAATTGTATGGACGCCAAACTTTGATCCCTGAGGAGTATGGGCCCTCTTGGATCAGAATTTAGTGGATCATGTTTCAGCCATGGGATGTAAATTGTATTGTTATGTGCTATATGTCGATTCCAAGATTTTATTCTTAGGGAGTATAGTCCCTCACAGATCATAATTTGGCACATCGTTGCTTTATTTTTCAAAAATAGGGGTTTTGGGGAAGTTTCTGAGGCTTATTGTCTGGAAACACATACAACACGGTGTGTGGTCCTATGAACACATGCCATTTGTTCTTTTGTTCAGGAAGAAAAGAACTTTTCCAAGTACATGTTGTGAACTCTGAGTACACACTATGTGGCAGATGATCGTGTCACCGACTGTGTGAGATAAATAACGGGTTGTTGAGTTTTCAATGGAACATGTCATGTACCCTAAGTACACCCTATGTAGTTTTTCATAGGTAGACTTGTGTGGATCTCTCCATGTAAAAGTATATGGCCAGGAGGGAAGACTTGAGTACCTTTCATGTGTCCTCCTAACATTTTGTGTACCTAAAAAGTTTACACGACCAAGGCAGGCAGAGTTACATGCCCATGTGAGAGTTTAAGGGGACACGCCATGTATAGTCCCTAAATGTTGTGTACCTATGGTTTTTACATGCCTAGGTCGTCACGAGTACATGACCATGTAAGGGCTTAAGTGTATATCTCGTGTATGTTTCTTGCACGCAGTGTACTCATCTTTTTTTAATTTTTGAGGTTTTTCTTATCCTATTTAGTTCTTGATTTCTTGAACTATATACTTTGATGAATAAGATTATAATAAGATGTATGTTCTGGACTATACAGAGCAATCCCCCCATGATGACCTCCATTTGTACGCTAAGAGAGTGGCAATGAGCATACCCCGAAGGTGGTAGGTCGTAGGATACTAGTGGATCCTAAAAATGTGCCAGTTGTGGCACCAATTGTTATACCGAACATAGGTGTAGATGCATAGTTCTCTAAAGGCTTCATGAGATTTATACACACCATCAAGGCAGTACCTCAGCCTTCCACATCTATGGAAGAACTGACACGAGTTTTCCAGTAGCAACATCCACTTGAGTTTTCAAGGGATGGTGGACCTCAGGCTGAAGAGTCATGGATGGAGTCCATGATTATGATCCATGAGCATCTAGAGATACCTCCTGATAGGAGGGTCAATCTCAAAACTTATATGATGCGTGATTCAGCCAAAAGGTTGTAGGATGTTATCACTCAGATGGAGCATCATCAGGACATGGCATGGTGAGATTTTCATATGGTCTTCTATGAATACTATTTCCCTCAAGATGATGATGGCTGATAGAGTCAAAGAGTTCATGCATTTGGAGTAGGGCACTATGTTAGTGATGGACTACTCTACCCATTTCATTAACATTTAGAGATTCACACCTATTCTGATGGGTGATGTGACATCGAGGGATAGGCGATTTGAGGATGGTCTCAGGTACGACATCTGATCATAGGTGAACAATTTTAGGTTGCCTTTGGTATATTCCATCGTGAATTAGGCACTTATTACTGAGCATAATATGAGGTAGGATGGAGGTGATAACCAGGGTAATTCGACACCAAGATCTAGTAATATCTTGACTTGGAGTAAGAAGCATTGTATGGAGCTTTCTTGTGGGGATACAAACAGTCAGAATGTTTTTTCCAGTATCCAAGAAAGATGTAATCAGTGTAGAAGAGTTGGGCATATGAGACTGCATTTCCCAATAGACCCAGTCGATTGTCGTTCCTGCGGTAGGATGGGTCATCTACAGTGCTACTGTAGGGCGTTTCCACCAGAAAATAATGAGATAGGTTATGTATAGACTCCATGTTCAAGAGCAGGGTCAGCAGCTACTCACCGGTCATGGAATTGGAATATGTCATGCCATTCAAGCTAAGGTGGTGGTCATGGTAATGGTATCCAAACCCTAGGATCTCAACAATAGTAGAGCAGTTCATCTCAGGGTAACCGGACAGTGTCTCAGAACCATGATACGGGTCAGACTTATGCATTCCAACAGACTCAGCAGGAGTAGGATCCCAAACCTTTTACTATTAGAGGTACTATTCTAGTAACCTCTGTTTTATATTTTATACTCTTTGATACAGGGGCTTCACATAGTTTTATATATGTACCCATTTTAGAGATCCTTGGGCTATTTTTTCTCTTATTATGATGCTATGATTCTAGACACTCTGTTAGGGATAAGGACGGAAATTGTGCATCAGTGTGAGGAGTGCCCTCTTGAGGTTAGTGAGTGTCACTTTTTTTGGAATATCTATGTCTTAGAGATGATAGAATTTGATTTCATACTCAGAATGGACTTGCTAGTCTCCTTTCAAGCCTTTTTCGATTACTATCACCATAGGGTGAGTTTTACATCACCATAAGGCATATCATTTCAATACAAGGGAGAGTAGAATGTCCAGAAAAGACAAGATAGACCATAACATCTTGGGTTGAGTGGGATGATAGCATAGATTACCCATTTATATCTAGATGACCATGGAACAAGTCAGATATATTTCCCTACAATGGTTGATCATTTTTGGGATGTTTTCCCGGATGAATTTTTATGCTTACCTCCAGTAAGAGAGGTGAAGTTCTCTATCGATCTAGTTCTAGGAGTTGAACTGGTGTCCATTACTCTTTATAGTATGGCCACAAGGGAGTTGTAGAAGCTCAAGAGGTAGCTAGAGGATTTAGAGGCAAAGGGGATTATTTGACCTAGTACTTCTCTGTGGGGTTATCCAGCCCTTTTTTGAAAATAAGGTGGAAGATAACCTCAGGATATGCATGGAATATCAGAAATTGAACCAGCTGACAGTTAAAAACTAATCTCTCTTTCAGCTTCAAGGATCCTAGATGTTCTAAAAAATTAATTAAGTTTGGGATATCACCAGGTATGTGTTTGATCTTCAAACATACCTTATACCAAATTTCATAGTAGGTATGGTCTATATGAGTATCTAGTTATGCCATTCAGTCTCACGAACATGCTAGTAGTTTTCATGGAACTGATGAACCAAGTGTTCCATCCTTACTTGGGTTATTTTGTGGTGGTATTCATGGATGATATCTTGGTGTATTATCATAACCGACACAAATATTCCACCCATATTGATATTGTTTTGAGTACACTGAGAGAGAATCTATTATATGCTAAGATCACAAAGTGCCACCTCTGGATGGATCAGATTCACTTCTTAGGCCATGCCATCTCAGAGACAGAAGTATCAATGGACCTAGAGAAGGTGATTGTAGTAGTTACCTAGGAGCATCCCAAGAACATCTTTGAGGTGAAGAGTTTTCTAGGGCTGGTTGGTTAATACAAGAATTTCATACAGGACTGCTCACGCTTAGTAGTACTGATGATGGGCTTGAAAAATAAGGGTGTGAAGTATGTATTGTCAGATTCTTGTGACATATCCTTTTATAAGCTGATTGGGAGACTAGAGTCAGCACAAATAAAAACTTTTCTAGAGTCATGCTGGAGTTATATTGTGTATTGTGATGTATCAGGTATCAGACTGGGAGTAGTGCTTATGTAGGGGGAATGATTCATTGTGTATGGGTCTCGGTAGTTGAGGCCACATGAGAGGAACTACCAGACGCATGATCTTGATTTAGATGCAGTTGTTCATACCTTATGTTGTTGGATACATTACTTATTGGTGGATCATTTTTTGGTATACACAGACCAATAAAGTTTCAAGTACATCTTTAATCAGTTTGATCTAAATTTTAGGCAGTGATGGTGGGTGGAATACCTTTACTATTTTGACTTTGGGGTTGCCTACATGCTTGGAAAAGGAAATTTAGTGGCTAATGAATTGAGCATGAGGACTCAGATGCAGGCAATGCGGTATTCTAGTAGCGAGTGGTAGCTTATGGCATTGTTCTCTAAGATGCACTTGGAGGTTCATGACAGTTAGGGAAAGACTTTACTTTCTTCTTTAGCTATTACTTTTACCCTACTGAATAGAGTGAAAATGAGACAGCTATCAAATTCTGAGGGCCTAGTCCTGCAGGAAAGTGTAGTAGGTAAGGATCCACCTCTTAGTTTGACGGTGGGAGATGATGGGATCTTGCGGAACCATGGATGTGTCTGGGTTCCAATGGACATACATGAGGATTTAATGCGGTAGTTTCATTATTTAGCTTGGGTAGTGAATCCCAAAGTTAATAAGATGTATTGTGACTTAGAACATCAATATTGGTGGTTGGGTATGAAGAGAGAGGTGGATGGTTTTGTTACGAGGTGTTCCACCTTCCAGCAAGTGAAGGCAGAACATCAGTGGCCAGTCGGGATTTTACAGTAGTTACCAATTCTAGAGTTTAAATGTGAATATGTCACGATGTATTTCATGATGGGTTTACCTAGATCGCCCTGAAATATTGATGTAGTGTGGGTGGTGGTTGACAGACTTATGAAGGTCGCTCACTTCTTGTTGATCAAGGAGACATTCAGTGTAGATGAGCTTGGGAATATGTATATTCATGAAGTGGTGTGACATCATGGGGTCCCTTATTCTATGGTTTTATATAGGTATTCCCACTTTATGTCTCATTTATGGTAGAGTTTTTAGAGGGATCTTGGTACACAGGTGCTTTTGCGCACAACATACCACCCTCATATTAATGGACAGTCAGAGCATACAATACAAGTGCTGGAGGAAATGATGCGAGCATGAATCCTATACCTTGGGGGATCTTGGGAGAATCATATTTTGGGGGTTTATTTTACCTATAATAATAGTTTCCAGGTGACTATAGAGATGGAACCTTATGAGGCTTTGTACGGTACACTACTATAAATTTAGGCTATAGTCACGGTCTCAAACTGTGGATATAAGCCCAAAAACCATTTCTATAGGTTATAGCCACGGTTCAATGAACTGTGTCTGGTATTGGAGTGTCTATAGGTCAAGCCCTATAGCCACAGTTTTAAACCGTGGTAGAATATTAAGCTATATGGGGCCTATATCCACGGTTCAAACTGTTCCTATAGGGATGTAGCCACAATTCAAACTATGGATACATATTCAATTCATAGGAAAAACACAAACAGGTCATATAGCCATGGTTAGAAACTGTGGATATAGATTAAACCTCAATAAAAAAACACAGTCGGCCTACAATCCTACCTTCCACCCCTTGTAAGTCCTCCTACCTTCCACCCACCTACTAGTCCCCTTACCCCCCCCCCCACCCTTCCTATCTCCCCCTTATTTTCCATATGGATCTTCCACCTACCAGTCCCCCTACCTATTTTACCCTAGTTCCCCACACCTTCCAGTCCCCCTATCTTCCACCCCCTAGGACACCCCCCTATACAGACTCCCCCCCCAGATAGACACCCTCGGACACCCCCTTCCCTATAAAAGCACCCACACCCTGGAAAGACACCCCTGGACACCCCCTTGACATAAAACCCTAGACACCCCCTGGACAGACACCCCTAACCCCCCCCCGGACAAACACCCCCCCCCCCCCATACTGACACCCCTGGACACCCCCTCCCCTAGAAAGATACCCCCCACCCCACCCCCACACCCACCCACCCCCCCCCCCCACCCTGGACAGACAAACCTGGACAAACACCCCTGGAAACACCCTCCCCTATACAGACACCCCATCCCCTGGACAGACACCCCCTCCCCTAAACAGACACCTCTGGACACCCACCCTCCCCTATACAAACACACCCAAGACACTCCTCCTACCTTCTGGACACCCCCCTCCCCTAGAGAAACACCCCTGGATAGACACCCCCTCAAGACACTCCCCCTCCATCCTTGACACCCCCACCCGGACAGACACCCCCACCCAGACAGACACCCCCGCCAACCCTAAACAGACACCCCTGGAAACCCCCCTAGACAGACAACCTTGGACACCCACCCCCCCTAGAAAGACACCCATGGAAACCCCCTCCCCCAGACAGACACCCCCTCCCCTAGATAGACACCCCCTGTACAGACACCCCTGGACACCCCCCCTCCCCTGGACAGACACCCCTGGACACCCCCTCCCCTGGACAAACACCCCCTTAGACACTCCCCCTCCCTCCTGGACACCCCCCTCCCCTGAATAGACACCCCTAAACACCCTCCCCCTCCCCTGGATAGACACCCCCTCCCCTAGACAAACACCCCCTGAACCCCCCCCCCCCCCAGACACTCCCCCTCACCCTCCCTCCTGGACACCCCCCATGGACACCCAACTCCCCTGGACAGACACCCCCTAGAATGCTAATACAATTTTCTCTGTAATTTGAAATCAAAGACAAAAGTAAAACATAACACATTGAAATATTCCCTTAAAACATCCTTTCCCAACATTAGTTGAGAAAATAGTAAAAAAATGTTTGGTTATAGAACAATAATACATAGGCCTTGAGCTAGCCATATAACTTCATGTTGACACACTTAATTGAATCTGAAATAGTCTAGATATTGAATAACCATCCTCAATGATAGGAGATATACATAGCGAATACAAGAGATAATGAGAAAACAAAGCATAAGAATCATGGATGGTCTGGAAAAATATAATGGGGAAAATCTAGCTACATATGATTAATCTAAATGTTTACCTCTAAAAATGCATAAACAAAATTCCTACACAAAACCATAATGTACACTTTCATCTGATACCCACCTTGCACTACCACCACCCCTACTGGACACCCCTCCCTCTGCAACACCCCCCTACACCACCCTGGACACCCCCCCCCTCCTGGACACCACTCCCTCTGCAAAGCACCCCTCCACCCCCCCCCCCACTCTCCCCCTACAGACCCTCCTGGATACCCCCTCCCTCCTAGACACCCCCCTCTTGAACACCCCCTGCTAACCCCCCTTCCACCCCATGCCTCCTTCCAGTCCCCCCCCCCCACCCCACCACCCCCTGCCAGCTCCCCTACATACCCTCCTAGACACCCCCCTCCCCCTGCCATTCCCCCCACTTGCCATCACCCCCCACCCCACCACCACCACCACCACCCCCTACAGACCCTCCTAGACACCCCCACCCCCCTTCCAGTCCCCCCTACAATCACCCCCCCACCCCCCCCCCCCCCTACAGACCCTCCTAGACACCCCCCTGCCAGTCCCCCCCCCATGTAGGGTATTTTATATTGGTTGTTTAAATGTGGAAACATGTATTCTAGATCATCCCTGGCTATTTCCCTAGTTGTTATGATTTATTTCTACTCATAGTGGTTGAACAGTGTATTGATAACCCTCCACTGTATGATTTTCATAAGGGAAAGAGGGTGAGGGCGATACCAGACATTTCATCAGAATAGGGGTATGAAATTTCCATGTTTGGGTGATCATGGGTCTTAGTAGAATCATGGGAACTTATTATACCCCTACACCTATTATAAATGGTTGGGGAACCTCACCTATCAAATCTATTTCTTGGAATTCCATGAGATAATTTGAATCAAAATTTTAGTATTTTTTATGATTATGGTGACTAATATTCCATATGTTACTCGTTATACATTTTTTAAGGATATGTAATTCTTAATGGGTTCACCAATCCTTGAATTTGATTCCCAATGATACTCATCCTCTATATGTTGAAGGAGAATGAATTCATCTCAATTTCATCAATTTTTTTCTGAAACATTACTTCAAGGGCATTATGTTAGACTACACTAGGATGGTCATAATCCTTGTCTCATATGCCTAATTTTTTAAGGAAATTAGTATGTAAACACAAGAATGATGATGATGGATCCTTTCATTGAAATGGGAGGATGGGAGTTTAAAACATATCTTTATGGTTTTCATTTTCCAGTACATATTTCTCTTATATAATTAACACATTCCCATGAATCTTGTTCTTGATTCCATATCCATGTGTACAGTAGTTAATAATTTCACTTGATTCCTCATCAAGGTGACAACCTAATGATCAAAGTTGACTATAATTTCAATTACATTGTATATTTACACAATATCATAAATATATTTCTCATTTATGTAAGTGAGAGAATCTTATTCTTTCCACATATAAGTAAAGGATTGATCTTCAGTTATGATCTGGGAAGGAAGGTTTTTATATATTCTTATGTCCATCCATATAGACATATTAGGCTCACAATCTAAGGAATACTATTCTCATCACATATATAATCCTAGATTCATCACCAAAGTCATCATAGGCTAGTCACCTGAGGTATTTTAGGCTCATCACCTAATGAACTCTAGGCTCATCACCTAAGGAATTCCATGCTCATCGCATGAGGAAGGATGAGATTATGATGCATTAGGAAAGGTGAATCATCCTATTCTTATCACATAATAAATATTATACTTTTTATATATGGAAAGTTATGGTCATCTTATGCTCATCACAGAAATTTAGTCATGTTTTTAGTTTTAGTGGTGTCTAGTCCCCTTATTCTCATCGCATAAGTCTAGTCACGATTTAAATTCTAGTGGGGAATAATCATCTTATACTCCTCACATAATACAATTAATGGTATAATGACTAGTGGATAATACTATCAGGTTTAGAGTACTCTTGGAAGATGGAAAGGAATCAGATATATTGCCTCAAAAGTGGTTGATGTGATGGTGATGATATTGGGATGTTGTGAATAAACCTTGAAGAGTTGTACTATGTATCCCGTTTGAACAGGAATCAAAACCCTCATACTCTGATTTGCATAATTTATGTTCATATGATAGGATCGTCGATATTATTTAACATAATGAGCTAAATATGATTTTGTTGTGAAATAAGTGACAATATGTGATGTATTAGGGCTATGAATTAGTGTTTCCAAGTCTGGTTCAACGTGGTATGTGGCTCAGGTGTAAGAAGATTGTGGGGTGTACACCTAGTATGACGCCCACTTGGAGGTATAGATCATCCATATCTCTCTATAATTTATGGATTTTTCCTTTGTTGGTACTTTAGTGACTCATGTGGTCAAGGATGAACTCTATACTCCTATAAACAAACATTTTTTATATCAAAATTGTGCAACTAGTAGGAATAGATAAGATAATAATTATAAGGACTCTATAGAATGGTTATACACCTTGGATTAACTAAGAGTATCACATTATTGTATGTATATAGGAAAAAAGATAGAGTAAAACAATAAAGAAATTATGTAAACAAGTTTTTAAAACAATCTGAAAATTATAGAATGAAAAATTAATGGTTTAGGCAGTGGGACCTACCTCAACCTCAAGACGTGTTGCTTTTGACAATGACAACTCAAATTTTCCTTTTTTCTTCTTGAACGCATACGCAACTTCACAAATATATAAGGAAACATAGCCCCTATGTACATATTTTCATGGAAAAATATGAATAAGGGGTCCTTATATATATGTTTATACTTACATATACCCCTTTACACTTACCCATGTATGCATTTTTCATATCTATATATAAGCACACCTAGCCCCAATATATATATTCATACTACTATGGGTGAATATATATATATATAAAGGGGGAACATATATATGTATATGCCTACCTATGTATACACATGTAAGCCTCCATTAACTGCAACTCGAATCCACCTCAACAAAATCCAAAACGCACTACAAAAATATAAGGTACCCAAAAATAAAAAAATCCCTAAATAAAATTGGGCCAAAGAATAAAAACAGAATAAACCTTACCCAAATATGATGTTGAAATCATTTTCTTCGATGGTGGTGGATAGATAAGCATAATTAAGAAGGTGCCTAAATGTTTTTTTAAAGGTCGGGGCCGAAGCCTCATTTTTATTAATAAATCAAAGAAAATACCTCTTTTAACTAGTTAGAGGGAGACCCATTACATAGCCCGAAGGCCCAGTGGGCTTGTATCCCATTACATAGCCCGTAGGCCCAAATTTTTTTCCCAATTCCCATTATGTGAATAGTAACCTGGCTGCTACAGTTCCGCCGCCGCTACAGTGCCCTACCGCCGCTACAGAACCCGCGGATCAATAGTACCGCCGCTGCTACACTACCGCTACAATACTATTACAGTAATCTGCGCCTAATGGGGTTTGAACCCCCATTTTTCATGTAGTATTACGGGGTTCTTACCACTAAGCCAAACCCCAACTACAAAAAAATTATGAAGGTGCCTAAATTTAATTTAAAACATTCTTGAATTAAAGAGGCTAAGAGAGGTACCCTACCTAAAAGGAGTCAATCCACACTCAGCACTTGATACTTTTATTAGTGACAACTCTAAGTTGCTCCATCTATCCTCTATCCATATTCACCTTTACATATACATAAAGATACCCTAACCTTTATGTATGTGTCCGCATGGCCTTGAACACGCACAAGAGGATCCTTAAATATATGTTCACCTGTATATGCTCGTTATCACCCACACATGTATGCATTTTCCATATATATACATAATCACACCTAGACCATTGTATGTAATCGTGATTCCATGGGTGTATATACATATAACGGGAGAATATATTATATATTTTCTTACCTATGCATATGTGGTGAGTCTCCTTTGACTCTGATTGCCACAACACACGCGAACGGGTCCCAGGAGACTTCAAAAAAATGCCAGTGATCTAATGAATCATCATTAATTGAACCTAAAAATTGATGTGGGAGGAACATGATTAGTGAGAAAGAAAATAATAGAATAGGTGATGATGATAATAACATAAACATTCAGCATCATCAGCAAGATTAAGACATTAGGAAAACTATATCTTGTTGAATTCAAAATAGTGTCATGTGAACACATGGGTGAAATGAGAGATTAACATAAAATAATACAACCAAGGAACAAATCATTCAAAGTTCTTAGTAACTAATTCCCCAAGTACAAAATTTGTTTTACAATTTGAATAATTATCATGCAATATTTATTTTAAATAATAGAAATAATCATCATTTCAAGATCTCTTGATATTTGAAGGAAATATGGGAATAATTAACAGTGTAATAATTATAAGCAAGAGAATAAGTGTCTATGAGAAACTAAAAGTGTCATTGAAAAATGATAAACATGTTGACATCATGTTGTAGGCTATACTACAGTCATGATTTTAGAGAAGTACATGCCACAAAAATTTCTTTAGATGTGAAGGATGTTATTCTAGTAGAGTGAGATTTTTTTTTCACGTCTTCAAGAAGAAATGTGGAAAATATAAGGATACAATGTAGCAATTATGGTGGATCATTAATGTTAATGAAATGAAGTCAAGATCTATTAATGAAAGCATTGTGTATACACCACAACATATACCAAACACTAACATCATTATATGGTCGAATTCAATGAATAAACCAAGAATAAAATTTACATCTAAAATGTACCTCAATATCAGTATCACCAAAACCATCATGACCCTCACCATCTCCTTCAGAAACACCAACATCATTATCTCCTCCCCTCAGACCGCCATCATCATCAACATCCACATTGACATATGTACCTAAATTAATGGTAGGAGAATAAGAATCTTCATAAACTGAATGAAAACAAATAAGAACACATTTAATTAATTAAAACATAAAAAGGTTATCACTAAAATCAAAAAATCATTCCAGATTTATTTCAATCATAGAATATCATACAAAATGTGTAAATATATAAATTACAAGGATTTTAATGGAATTTGAGTGAATAAAACAATGAATTGCATATAAAAATTTATGAAATTTCTAGTTCGATCACTCCCCCCTACCCCTGCACCCCCCGACTTCCCCATGCACCCCCAAACCGCACCCCCCACCCTGCACCACCCCCACCTACACACCCACTACCCCTGTACACCCCCCTCCACCCCACTGCCCATGCCTCCCCCACTGTTCACCTTTACTACCCCCATCGCCCCCCAACCTGCCCTCCACCCACCCACCCTGCACCCCCCCACATCCCCCCTGCACCCCCACCCACCCACCCTCCCACCTGCACCCCCTCCCCCCCAACCTGCAACCCCCCCCCCCCCACCTATACTCCCACTGCCCCTGCACCCCCCCCACCTGCACCCCCACTGGACATGCCCCCCATCATTCACCCCTACTACCCCTAGTACCCCCCAACCTACACTCCCACCACCCACCCTGCATCCCCCCCCCCACCACTCTTCCCCCCTCCCCCCACCTTCACCCCCCCCCCCTCCCACACCTGCATCCCCTTGAATTTCCCCCACCACTTCCCCCTACACCCCACCACCTGCACCCCCTTCCCCCCCCCCACCCCTGCACCCCCACTGCCCCCCACCACTCCCCCTTCCCCCCCCCCCCACCACCACCTACACTCCCCTACACCTGACCCCCACCCCCTACAACCCCCCCCCCCACACACACACCTTCACCCCCCCACACTCACACACAACCTACACCACCACTACCCCCCCCCCCCCCACACACACACACACAACCCCCAACACCCCCAACCTGCACCCCCACTGCCCCACCCTACACACCCCACCCTTCAGTCTTCCTACTATATTTCAAATAATAACCAATTGGAAGATTAATTCAGTTGACTCAAGTAATGTATAGTTTTAATGAGATATATAAAATAAATAACCTTTCATATTGTATAAAAATTTGTATCCTCTTACTACTTCCCCAATATTACACATCATTCATAATAGTCAATAAAGTAATAATGAGAATGAATAAAAGGGAAAATAGATGATAAGCCATAGTAATGGTGGAAGAAAGCAATGTAGATTAGAAAACATAAGTAAATCTACTGTGTAATTTTTTGTTTTATATAAATATGAAAGAGTCAAAAATTGCATCACTTAATTAGTTACTCATACATTACCATTTTTATATTTTATGATTTCAAGAAGTCAGCAAGTACATGGTGCCAAGCAGCGGTAAACCTCATGTGCATTCTCTTTGTGATGTTGACCTCTATATCTATGAAATATTGAGTAATGGATGAGATCTCATCCAGTATCTATACTTTTATCCTCCAGTTGTGGAAAAACACTTATTGAATGAGTAACATATATAGGAAAACATGATGCATAGGGGTGTTAGCCATGGAGGGTGGTGTCTGGAAAGGTCACATGGTTTGATCAGAGCACAGACATAAATTATTTTTCAGCATTTCAGATGATAAAAAAGTGGGGAGGATCTGTAACACCATGGGTTATGTTTAAATGATTTTTGATGATGCGATAATCTAACTATTCATCTGATGTGGTTCATGTTTCATAGATTTAAATTAAACAAATAATATAAAAATTACAAGCAATTGTAGTTACAGATGGCATAAAATGAACAATACTCAAGGAAAGGTAAGAAAACATCACTAAATGACAAATGAAAATTAAAAAATGAAAATAGACATTTAATAACAAACCAAACTACTAACCTGAATCCAATCATAAATGGGCTCCAAAACAAAAAAAATTGAAATCATCACCGAGAAAATATTAAACCTTTTCCTTGCAATATAAATAATTAGGACAACTAAAAATTGATATATTCAAGATAACTTCTAATCACTTTTTTTACATAGCTTAAAATGATCTCCATAAACACACAATTAAATGCTATTAAGAATTTTCAAAATGCATCATCGACCAAGAAGTTATGACAAGATAAAAATAGTACCTTTGGAAGTGAAAAGATAGCTGCGATATGAGAATCCTTGACCATAAAAGTGAATCTAAAACTCTTATGATCACAAATTACCTTTTTGATGCTATTTACCAAATTGTTATTGTCCGTAAATTCTAGGTGATTGAAACCATAATATTTCAATTTCACATGGTCTCTTAATCCACCTTGATCTGTTCATCACATCCATGTCTAGTTATGAAAATAAATTATAACATTAAAAAATTATAGATGTTTTTAAAGTATCATTTAGTTCAAATGTTTCATTCATTGGTTTCTAGAAAATATTTCTTTAACCAAAATACATTAGCCATTGTTTAACACATTAAAAATTCATCACATTAACCAAATTTGAGAATGAAATAATAAAGTTCTTCAATAATTTCATTTCCTTCCATGTTGAAAATAAAATGGTTACAAAATACAATAAGCTTTTATTGACACAGTTTATACAATGTATGAAATAGAAACATATAATATATGGACTAGTAGTGATTTAATGATTGTAATTGGAGATTAATATTGCATATGACAATGTGTTAGATAATAGAAGACCGTATTAAGTATATAGATTATAATAATGTATTCATAATAAGAATGTTTAACATGTGTATATTTCAAATTAAGTGTCTAAGTTGTGAATTGAAATATAGACATGTTTCACATTGAACACTTAGTTTATGAATAAAAAGTATATCCATGGTGAATCAGTACATATTGGAGGATCAAGAATTAAATATATGTCACAAGGGGGTACAAATTTTTATGTTTGTTTCAATAATATTCAACAGGGATCTGGATGGCGAGATTGGAATGAATGATCGAGTGGGAAGAGGAAATTATGGGAGAAGGATGGGAAGTGATCATTGGGGATGAATGTAGGGGTGTGAGAATGAGAAGCAGAGTACATAAAGGATAATTTGACAACAAGGAGTGACCACAAGAATCTATGAACAATAAAAGGTCGAGCCTACGAGGTGGGATCTCTATTGTGATCAGAGGATGTTGAATCGAAATTCTAAACATTGTCCATTAATGATGGTGGTCGGGGAGGATAGGGTTTGTGTGATAAAAATGAAGGAAGGTGGAGAGTGAAATCGGGAGCTACAATTAAATGGGATGTCATCTGAATAATTCAGGGAAGGCATAAAGCGTTGGAGGCTAGAGGCGATCAAGGGTCGATGTTTGAGGGATGAGGGAATCCAGAGGCAATCAAAATGGACTACAATTGGGGTAGGGTGTTGTGAGAGAGACGGTGGTCGGGGCTAGGATAGATGGATACAGAAGAGTCAGATTCAGAGATGGAGGTGGAGGTGGAGGCTGGACGAAGGATGGGAGGGGGGAGGGAGAGGGATGTATAAGAGGTAGATCTGAGGATAGTGACCTCAGGGAGGGGATGTCGAGATGGGTTTGGGAGAGGAGAGTTGGGGGTGTAGGGAAGGATGTCAGGAGGGGTGTAGGGATGTTGAGGTAGATAGATACATATAAGAGAGAATCGTTGTGGATCATACATGTTGAGGAATGGGGGATACTCTTTAATATATATAATTGAAATTCAAGTTTTACCAAAATAGGGCATGTTGAATGGTTAGGCTATATAGTTTGGTAAATCATGCACTAATTGTGCAGTTTCAAGTTGACACCCATAGAGGAATCACACGGTTTGGTTGTATGGTTACTCCACACTAAATTCCAACAATGCAGGTAACCCTTATGAACAAAATGATCCACACACTTTTTTGGAAAGTACTACCCAGTTTAGAGAATCAAGTTCCCACCATGTAAAACCACTTTATAAAAACTGAAACACCACTCCCATGGTTTCCATAGAGTTACTACCAACTGTAATAAATCTATGAAACATAAAAAGATCCAAAATTTATAAATCAAAGTTAATTTTTTACAAAATATCATGATAAATAAAAATAATTTAATATAAATAAATATATTGACATGAGGTGTTATAATATTCCCACCATGCCACTTTCTTCCCTGAGAAAGTATCTAGTGGAAGTGGAATTACTAAAATAAATGCCTCAATAATACCCTACAAAAGTGGTTGGTTTGGTGTCAAATAAAAAATATATAGTCTTAAATAAGAAAATCATAACATATAACCAAACTCTCCAATTTTTTTAGTTAAATACAAAAGATCATGTGACATCTCCAAGAACAATTCAGAAACAATTATGAAGGTATAAACCTAAGGAGATAGAGATTTGGCCTAGTTCTCCTAAAAAATTGTAATTATTATAAAATGGCATAAAATATGAGACACACACCTCAAAGAAATAAATCATCAAGAAGAACAATATCCACCAAAAACCTAGAAAACCCATAATCATCCAAGAAACCAATCTAAAACACCACTAAGAGAACACAAATCAAAATAAAACCATATTCACGATATGAGAACCATCATAAGGGTTCACTAAAAGAAATAGAAGAAACATAACAAAACAAGTATCATTACAAAAAAAATATAGGCTTTAGATGTTTTGTCACTACACTTAACTGGTAAATTGGTACCTTCTACCCTAAACATCACCCCAGAGTGAACCGAAAAACAAAAATGATCAATGATAAGGTCATAACTTCTCTAAGTCTGTATTGGTTCTAGTTATTGAAGCATTGGACCAATGGTATCTCATATTCAAACCATCATGAAACCAAACTTGAAAAAACCTATTTAAAAATGTACACCCACACCTAAACATAAAGAAACATAAATCAAAAGAGACTTCACAAATCCCGAATTCACTAGAATCCACAAAATAATTCTAATAAACTTAAAACAAACCTCATAAAAATCCAAAAACACACTAATCACCCAAAACCAATTTAAACCCAATACTTCCCTTCATGATAATTCAACTTAAAAACTTATGAATATGGGAAAAATATACCCACCAAAGAAATTACCTTGGATATTTCATACAAGATGACTTGTAATTCCATGGAACTCCATAGAAAAAGCATAAAAGATGCCTATCCTTAATCTTTTTAAGAGACAAAACCTGATTATTATAACCTTATAGCTTGGGATGTGGGGATATAGATGCAAGAATGGGGAGGTGGGGAGGCCGAAAGGTGGAGAAAGATGCAGTGACCGAGTGAGGTGAGGAGGAGGCGAGGATGCAGATGTGGGAAGTGGAGGCTCATAAGAGGAGGTAGAGAGGAGGAGTGGGAGACTGTGACGGGAAGCAGAATGATTTTATGTGGATGTTGATTTGTTTAATAAAATTAACATATAAACTACATGGTATTTATGGTCTAGAATTTGTAAAAATTATTACCATATAAGATGAAACAATTCAATAAAAGGGAATACAGAAAATTATTTTTAGTCACCACTATAAACTTCCATAAATATAAATAATTATAAACATGGAAGAATGTGAAATATAACTAATTCGTACATTTGACACAGTCTAAGATAGTATAAACAGTAGGAAAATTGTATTTTCATCAAATAAATATGGTTCAATGTATAACTAAACACATATTATAGAATAATAAAAATCAGTTTATAGGGGAAATTGGGGAAATCCTAATAAGTTATGCAGATGCAATTCAATAGAAGAGCAGCAAGAAGATATTTGGAAAGAGAAATCACAAAAGGGAGGGTTTTTTCTGTCAATTAAAATGAGGTTTTTGTTGTTGATTGAATGTGGTTAGTGATAAATTGTTGTAGGAGGAGGATAGTGAGGGTGGGGCTTGGTTTGAATAAGAAATTTTGGATGTGGGGTTGCCACGAGGAGAATGTTTGGGGGTAGACAAGTTAAAGGAGGAGGGTCTAGGGAGGTGGGGTGGCTGAGACAGAGTCGTGTCAGATTAGTGTTGGAGCCACGTCAGAATGGAGTTAGAGTGGAATCGGAGCCATGCTGAAGCCTCCTAGGAGAATGAGTATCATAGGGAGGAGGGGTGCGCACATCAGAGGTGCGTCAGATGAGGAGGTGGGGATGTCGTGTCGAGGTGTCATTGGAGTAGTGTCCACAGGGAGGTGGGGTGGCCACTTTGAATAAGGAATGGTGGGGGAGGAGGATCATGAGGGTAAGGTGGAGGAGGAGGGTCGTGAGGGTTAGGGGGGAAGAGGAAATTCATGAGGGTGGGGGAAAAGATGTAGCACTGTGGGCTGCTTCCACAGAGAAAAAAATCAGTCATGGGTATTGGTGAGTTATAGCCACAAACATTATTGTCTATGGCTATAGATCCATGGATATAAACCCAATTTCTAGTAGTGGTATTCCATGTTGATCACCCCTATGCTGGATGGAGGCGGGTGAGGAAACTTTATTGGAATCACGTCTCGTGCAGGAGACTTCCGAGTAGGTCCATTTGATTTAAAAGTGGATGGCTACTGCACATTCTTGTAAGAAATCTTATACTGATCACCGCAGACGACCTCTAGAGTTCTAGGTCAGGGATCAAGTTTTATTGCATGTTGCATCGAGGTTGGGACATAAGAGAATCATGAGATAGGGTACGATTTTGTTGAGATACATCGGTCTATTTGAGATTATGGAGAGGGTCAGGTCGGTTGCCTATCGATTACAGTTACCTTAGAGGTACGAGGCTATGCATGAAGTTTTCCACATTTCTTAGTTGCGACATTAATTTTCAGACTCGTCTCACACCTTTTAACCTGAGAAAGTAGAGTTGTAGGAAGATGCATCCTTTGAGGAGAATCTCATTTGTATTGTGGATCGTAGCATGAAGATTTTATGTGGCCAATCTATTCCTTTGATAGGGGTACTATGGTAGCATGGCCGAGTGCATGATGAGACTTGGGAGAGGGAGGTCGATGTATGATCATAGTGGTCAGAGTTGTTCTCATATTTTTCTTCACCACCCTTGGATGGAAAACTCAGGGATGAATTGCTTAATGGGGAAGTTTTGTAATAACTCAGTTCTTCTTTTGAGGTATGGATCCTTCCTTTTCAGTTTGTACCTAAGAAAATGGGGGAAAAGAGGTCAAGCGGCTAGCTGCAGGCCTGTTACATGATGTGAATGAGAACTACACGCCGTGTACTTATAGGCACACACCGTGTATGTTCGGTTACACGCCATATAATCCTGGTACACGACCACGTAATGGTCAAGCCAGAATTTTTACGGACATGACATGTAGTCTCAAGTACATGCCACGTTCCTTTTTTGTATTGATTAAATTAGGCAGTAGCGTTGTTTTTGTGAAAGAATGTAGGGGCTCGTCTGGGTTCCTAAACAACATCACTGATGGTCGTTTTCCTTCCCGATTGATCATCTGAACTCCAATTCCTTCTCCATCGGTTGCATTTGAACCCGATTGGTGAGCTCTCGATTCCACTTGAGCCTTGCTTCCTGATTTCTTCTCTCGATTGAGTTATATAAGGTTGAAAATTTATCATCGTTTGTTAGATCTACTCCGTTCATGGATAATAAAAGCCTGACGCTGGATGAGGAGAGTCATACTAAAACATGGCAGGTGGTCTTCTACCTTTCACTCAATGCTGAGTTTTTTATATGTGTTGTAGTGTCGTGATCCCGTGTTTAGGGTGTCATTTTTAATGGAATTGACCCGTTTTATTGCCTAATGTTGATTAAATAATGATTTGAATGATTGAAAGAATGATTGAGGTTTCTTGGTTTGATTTAAGGGCCACCCTGTGGATGCGTTCCCTTAGAATGATTGTTTATGGTCGTTTGGACGAGGTTGCCTATGAGGTATGCCTTGTTTTCCCCTATTGGGTTGTTTAGTATGAATTACATTTATAATGGAATTGAAATTGTGGTAAATTTTGATTGATTTGATTAAAGGGTTTGAGATTAGTGATTTCCCATTTTCCACATGATATGCCAACTATCATTTAAGCCTTGTGATAGTTTAATTCACTTGTTGCTTGACATGTATGATGCCCACGTGAGTTGTTATATGTTAACCATGTAATAGTGTAATTTACATGTGTTGTTTATTATGTTTAAATGTTGATATACTGGGCTTGAACCCGATTGATTTGTTATGCTTGTGGGCGAGGATTTGTTATGCATGTGGGAGAGGATTTGTTATGTCTGTGGGTGAGGATTCGTTAGGCCTGGGGGTAAGGATTTGGTTACGTATGTGGGAAGGCATTATCTATGCCTATGGGAAAGATGTTGAATTGAATATTGAAATGGAACGACTTATGGTGCATCTTCCAAGACAATGCACAAGCTTGGATTCGGTCTTCACATTATTTGTTTAGATAGGATTCTAAGGTATCTGTTGAGTATTCTTTATACGGGGGATTGACAGGCTTAGGCTGGATCTCAAAACTTACATAATTTAATGTAATTAAATGGTTGAACTGAACATAGTGGATGAAAATGGGAAAGAGGACTTATAGGATTGTTTACTTTTGGGTACTTCCTAGTTTATTTCTTTTCCTTTTTACACTACCCATTGCATATACTCACTAGCAGATAGGCACATATCTTTGGTGGTTACCTACTGGGATTTATTTCTCAATCCCTATTTGGGTCATGCTTTTGGGATCAAAATAATTATATTGTTGTAGGTGTCGATAAGGGAAAGCACCCTTCTACTGGTACTTGAGATGTTGTTTAGAAGCCGAAGAGCATGGGACCGAGCTGAGGGTTGCGATTCTTCTTAGTTTCCCTTCTTTCTTTTTTCTTTGGAACATATATTGTGGATTCCTGTAGTGTACTTTTTTGGCTGCTTTCCTAGAACATGTGACATGCTGCATCATTTTTTGTATTGAATGATGCTTGGTTATTTATCTTATTCGTCTTCCGCTGTTTATTTCAGTTTTATGCTGTTTACTGCTTCCGCTATTGTATTATTATTTATTCGGTTGTGTTCCACTCTGCCAATGAGGGAATAGTTTCTCCACTATCACACCTTAGGCCCTAGCTGCTAGTCGGTAGCCTCTGGTGTTTGAGTAACTACGCTTGAGGCCATGTGGCCAACTGGGTATGGGGCACCAGTTGAGTGACATCCAGATCTGAGACGTTACAATGGATTTTTCCACCGCCCCTGCCTTTCGGACGATGACCCCTCCTGGTTTTCGGTTGGTGTCATGCCTTATCATCAACTTGAGTCTAAATATGATAATTTGGTGTGGGTGGGTCCTCATGAGGCTGAGTATCCTCTCCAGCTGGATCAGTGCCATCCGGTGTTTCATCAACACAAAAAAGCCCAATGAGAGACTCCAAACTCCTTGTGAAACACCTCCTTGCTATTAGACCTGTTCAAAATGACAAGCAGACTAAATTTAGTTTTGCCAAGATCAAGCAAAACCACATCAGAAGCCCCTCATCCAACTTCCTCATTTTTGGGTGTGCCTCCCTTCGAGGAGGCATCAAGCAAAGAGGCCTTAAGAAATCCACTTGCTTTAGAGTGATCCGTATTAGGTGATGCCACCTTCTAGGCATGAGAAGAGCCAATTGCTAAATCTTTTGTTGAACCCATATGACTTGCATCAGCTGCAAAGTCCACATCACTGCACATATCCATCCTCAAGGGAGTCTGATTCCCACCCAGGATAGTCTGATCCTGCTTAATTCAAAAGAAGGGAGCTATATGGATTTCCGGCATTTTAGATACCTTCTGGCTGACCAATGAAGGACCATCAGTGCTCTTATTAAGCACTTTGGTACCCAAGGCTTTGTTATCTTTGTTCGGGAAAGATGATACCATTTTCATTTTACCATTCCTTCTCTTTGAAAGAATCAACTCATGTTCCTTCCAATGTTGACTATCAACATTCCTTTGATCTTTCAACTCATGGGCAGATTGATCGCCAGTAGATGTATCATCATTAGAATTCTCATTAACTCTCCTATTAAGGGCCTCTTTAAAAGAAACTCCAGCATGGGGAGTTTCATTCCCCTCAATAATACCATCCCATGACCAGGGCACATGGATAGATGAGCAGAATCCACCCATGTATGCTTAGAAAGTCTATTATAACTGCCAGACCGAGGGGACACCCCTTTATCCGCTTGCATATGTGATTTATGCCCATCCTTGTCAAAGAAACAACATTTTCACCCAATACTTCCTGCATATCAGTTGATCTCTCATTTTCCTTTCTTTTATAGTGACACGACATGCCCTTGACACTATATGTTTGGCAAGAAAGGCCTCTTCTACAGACCTCCTGCGAGTGCCCAATGGATTTACAAACAATATAGAATTGTAGAGGTTTCTCAAACTCCACACTCAAAAGAATATATATATATATATATATATATATATATATATAAAATTATAAATAAATACATTTATAGTTTTTTATATAATTATAAATAAATTTTCCTAATTATATGTATTTATATAATTATATATATAATAATAATATATATTTATTAGTATATAAGTATATATAATTATAAAATATAATAAATATATACTATTTGAATATATTTATTATAAGTTTATAATTATACATACATATATATATATATATTTATAATTTTTATTATAAATAAATATTTTATATAGATATAAATATATTTATATAATTCTATATATCTATATAATTATATATAATTATATAATTCTATATATGTATATAATTATATATAATTATATAATTATATATATTTATATAACTATATATAATTATATTATTATATATATTTATATTATTATATATGTTTATATTATTATGTATATATTAATATATAATTAGATATATAATTATAAATATAATAAAAATATTTATTATATAAAAATATTTATTTATCCAATATGATTGACTGAGAAAGGAAAGATGGGTCGTGAGGGTGCGCATCTCTCTCATCGCCGCGATGGACTTAAGGGTTCCAAGGCCGCTGCTTTTCATCAACTCCGATCGATCTCCTTTTTCCGATGGGTCGATTCGATAGCCATAAGTATTTTCTCGGAAGGGATCGCAAGAGGTCTGATAAGAGAATGGATTTGGACGGCTCTTTTCGGGAGATTGGGTCATGTTGTTCTTTCTCCCTCTTCAGAAATGAGGTTGCCGAGAATCTTCGTCGCAGGGCTAACTTTACCTATGTTAAAGTTGACCCTTCCGCAATCTCGGAGCGAGTAGAGATTGGAAATCATTCGATCATAGCCTGTGCTATTTTGCTAAGGGGCGCTGGGCCACGGAGGATCGATGGTATTGAATCACGCCTATCAGATGTTTGGGGTTTCTCAGACTGGAAATGCATTTCCTTATGGCGTGGATTCTTTGATTTTCTTTTTCCCTCTAAAGAATTGAAGAGGAATTCATGAGGATTAGGTTCGATCATCTTCAAGCCAAGGATCCTTCACATTCGGGAATGGGATCGAAGATTTAATCCAATGGAGGTATTTCATACCTCTGTTCAAGCGTGGGATAGGATTCATGGTTTGAATTGGAACCTATGGCACCCTCCAATCTTGTATGATATTGCCTTAGCCAGCATTCTGATAAAAATGGATGTGGCAACAGATTCGGCCTGATTCGGGCATTTTTCTCAAATCCTGGTCGAAATTGATTTGAATTCAGCCCTGGTTGAAAGTGGTATGCTGCAAATGGATGATGACGAATTGGAGATGCCTATAGAATATGAAAAAATTCCTCAACTCTATTTGAATTGTAAAATTGTAAAAGCATTGTTCAGGGCAATTCAAATTGCAAGCGACTGATCATCTGTCCCTATTGCTCTGCTAAGGGGCATGCTGTTAGTCAATGTTTTAAAAATCCCAAGAGCTTGATACCAACTCATCCTCACTCTCTTGCTGGAAAGGTTGTTGTCCAAAATGTAGGGGCTGTTAGTGAGACCCAAGCTGCCGCCTCTTCTGAAATTCAACTGCAGATGCCTTCTTCTACTAGACCTCCCAGTGCTGGGCTGAATGTAGGGAATGTTCGTGGGAAACATTTTGCTGACTCTTCTGAAATCCAATTGCAGATTCCTTGTTCTTCTAGACCTTGCAGTGATGCGGTTCTGGTAGCCCCTGCTGGAGTAAATGAAGCGGCTTCACAGAATCAGAATTTGTTTAATCCTCAGCATGCACGCCGGTTGCGGTGTAAAGCTCTGCTTGAAAGAAAAAACGGTGGGCTGAAATTGTTGCTGAAGAAGATGTTCCAGACAATTTCAAAGAGTGTGGAGGTCTTTAGTATGAAGGATAATACATCAACAGGGGGTGAAAATTTATCCCCTCATGCAAGGGATGGCTTACACAAACAGGATGCAATAGGCAGTCCTGGGATGTTTTCCAAAGATGCGCAGGATATTGATGAAATGGCCATCCAGGAGGCAGCTGATCAACAGTTCTTGCATGATCGGGTGTTTGCATCCATTGACCGTAAAGGTAAAAAAAAAATTCTTGTTGATTTTCTTGTGAACATTAAATTTATGAAGGCTGCAAAACATCAATCTGATGTTGGACAGCAGAGTGTATTGGAACCTAAGAAGGTGGAAGAAGGCAGTGCAATGATTTCACCTTCCCTCGGTTTGGATGAATCAATTTCCAATGTCCAAGTCTCTCTTGAGCCACGGGATGCAGAATCTCTATTGGTTCATCACAAAAGCAATGAACTTTCTGCTGCTCACATTAGCAGCACGGAAGCTCATAGTGCTGGTGATTTGGAAGACAAGTTGAAGACTTCATCGAAGGTATCAATGGATGCAGAGGGTTTCGAGATGGTGCCTTTTAGAAAGATCAAACCTTTAACTGGGCCTAAGCAGGTTGAGGCAGCACGATCGGAGGGTTCATGTACTCCTTTTGTTGCTGGACCGGATTCTGGTTTCACTAAAGGTGCAGGTTGAAACTTCAAATATATTTGGTGTGCTTGAAGCAAATAAAGATGATTAAACTCAGCATCAGAAAACATCAGAGTTGGGGGATGTGAAGTCTCCAACTGCGAAAATCAATATGGAAACGCCACTTAGGCTCCTGATGTCATAAGTCCCGCGACACTGGCAGGCTCCCCCTCGGTCTCGTAGAGCATTGACCCAATGTTTGTTTCTACCGAAGGAAATTTAAACATTGAAGGTGGCTCTACATATCTCATTAATAAGGAGCAGAGTCCTCTGGGGTAGGACAAATCGGAAGTGGAGGGGGATGATTTGGAAGGGACTTGGCAACAAGTCAGGTCTTGGAAATAGGGTTGTCATCCACGAATCTGTGGCCGAGGTCGTGATCGTGAAGATTGGGCTGCTAAGAAAGAGGATATCCAACCATAGGTTGATCCTGACTCGGATGACACTAACATTTAAACCCTATTCAATCAAGTGGATAGTTTGAGAGAACATTACTCCATAGGTCGTAGCTGCGGCCATGGTCAATGAATTTATTGGAACGCCCTGTGGGAAGAACACATGATTGGATTAAAAATTAGAAAAAAACTTGGTCTTTGACGGTCTCTGATAGGACAATTATGCCATTTGTGACCCATCTTTTCATTTCTTAAATCCACATCTTTCTTTTACTTTAATAAAGGGGCTCTGTCCCTATCTTTAAAAAAATTATTATAATTATTATAATTATATAAATATATATTTTAATATATTTATTAATAAAATATATTTATTATATTTTTATAATCCTATAAATATGTATTTATTTGTTTAAAATTTTATAATTCTTTTTTTTAAATTATATTTATATTTGAATTATTAAAAAATATATATTAATATATATTTTTTATATTAATTATATACATGCATTTTTTAATTAATTTATATATTGAATATAAATATGTTAATTATATATATATTAATAATGTTTCTTATTAAATGTTTTTATCACCTCTAAGAATAGAACTGATAAAGATCTACATTTATCAGCCCTTTTTATTTAGTGCTGATAAATGTCGTTCTTTTATAAGTGTTTTCTGTTTAGCACTGATAAAAGCATGCACTAAATAAGCCACGATCTATGGTAGTGTAACAATCGAATGCTGGTTTCTAAACCTCATCATCCTGAACCCCTTACAAGCTATTAAAGCTCCCTAGGAAACACGTTCACATCGTGAATCACATGGTCGCGCCATGAATACTCCATGCAGTTGTAATTGTATCTTAATCAACTCTTCTACCACCTCCGAGCATAAACAACCACCAAAATTCGCAAAGTAATAGACCAGAAAGGTCCAGATCGTCGCATCCCAAGACCATTATCAATCCCCTGGTCCCATTAGAACCATGTTTGGGTTACTGGGAGATCATTTCATGGGTAATTAAAGAAGTTTGAGATTATAGAAGTGTGAAAATTATTATTATAAAATAAAAAAAATATGTTAAAAATGAAGGGGGTGCATATTCCATTGCTATGGTTCACTAGATACCATGTTACTGTGTCTGTTGAGCTTTAGTGGAGTTTGAAATGTTGGAACATTTTTTAGGGCAATGTGAGTTAAATTTGTATGATATTATAATATGATGATGATGATGATGATGATGATGATGATGATGATGATGATGATGATGATGATGATCAGAGTGATTTTTTATACCAAGCAATGATCCTGAATTGTTCATCCAGATGAGTTGAAGGTAGTGTTTGACTCGGATTGATCACTCAACAGTCACAATAAACTGTTCTAGCTGATTAGAGAATATCACTAAACACCTGGAAGATTCTTCTTGGAATACATTATTGAATCTAGGTAAGCTTTGAAATTCTTTATGAATTAATGAATTTAGATCTCTGTGAAATGAGAGACATAGTAACCTGATTAGTGATATGGGTTATGAGGTTTGTGTTATGTTTAATGAATGGAAAGAGAATTTCCATGGGATATATGATAAAAGCTAGTGATGTATGAATGTGGGGAGTGACTGAAGGTTCCGGGCGCAGCGGAAGCTCATGGGTGGATGTGCCCACTTGACTTTTTGTCATTAGCAATGATTAATCCGGGATCAATACGGCGATAAACGCCAAACTCCACAGATCAAATCACAGAAATAGACAAAGAAGAAGAATGGTCCCGGAACCACAAAAGAGGATCATCACAGGTTGATTATAATTAATTTAATTAATTGACAAGAAGTACCTTTTATGACGTTCTTTCTTCGTTGATATTTCTAATCACGTTCTGATGTGATCCGTTGTTGTGTCGCAGAAGCCAAGTGTAGACTTCCTCTTGCGGTGATCCACACGTGAACCACATATCTTTGGACGTCGCCAAAGGAATCTCTAGGTGCCAGCGTGGAGAAGCATTTGCTTGCGTTGTCCGCCTTAGATCGCCTCGATCCGATGGAGGATGATCTCTCTCGGTCTTGAGAGCGTTCTTGGAGGAATGAGTTCTTTCGTCCTTGAGAGAATTCTCCAGAATTGTTGTGTACACCGATTAGGAAAAAATGTTGGGGTTGTGAGGATATTTATAATCGGGTTTGAGGTTATAGAGTTATGACAATAAATAAACGTGTTACGCGTTTTATTTATTACATTAACTCTTATTGAAAACCCCATGTTGAATAATTAATTCCTTAACATGCGCCCACACTGATTATAATAAATATCATTTAATAAAATGATATTATTTCCTCAAAACCTCGACTGGAAAAACTACACGGCGTGTAATCTTTAATACAGGGCGTGTACTTGTTTTTCATTTCATTTCCAAAATGAAAACTACACGACGTGTACATTCAATGTACAGGGCGTGTATATCTTGTTTTCATTTTATTCTTCCTCCAACATTAAAACGATTTAGGCTTCCTTGAATAATTATTAAACCACATACGGGAATAATCTTTATTCTACTTGAGATACTTGGATACACTTAGTGTGTGACCCTCTAGGCCTCTTTCTCGTTGGCATTAGGCGAGCTTGCCTAAAGTCCAAGATTACTGTCTAGCAATGGGTTAAGGCACCCAAGAGAAAGAAGTTGACGCCGCATTGACGTGTCACCTCATACGAACACTTATCGTGCAATTTAATCCCTTTGTCTCAATATCTCATCAAGCAAGTTTCATGATAGTGTCATAAACCTATATGCTTGATCCGTCATTCTTTGACTTCCAGAAATAAACTCGTCGTGACACCATGGCCATGGAATTTGGGAGACAATTCTATTTCAATCAAAGAGCCTGAGATATCTACTTCCATAAATATGGAAGGGACAAATTCTTCCATGACTTATCCATTAACAACATGTCATTCGTGACGCACCCAACATACCCTACTTCCCGCCAACTGTCATCGTGATGGTTTTCGTCAACAAATCTAAGTGCGCGAGTCATGATATGAGTTAATGATAATCTTCCAGTCTAAGGACCATTACACACGCTCGTAGATAACAATGTCTGATAACACCAAGACATGCGGAATTACTACTAGTGTGTCTATTCTCATAATCTCCCATCTTGGAGATTACCAAGTGCGAACTCCATGAGTGAGAGTCTCGTCTTCTTACGAGTACTCACACATGACGATCTGTATACTATGTGTCCTATCATAGTATGTCATCCAACCGTAGAACTTTATTTAAGAATATTGTTATAGCATTTCAAGGTTCTTATCATAGTGGGGATCTTCCATGATCTTATTAATGTAACAAATATTCCAGGACATTATTATATTATAGTCATGCAGAACAATGAACAATATATAATAAGTGTACATTCATGTAATCAAAGTATAAACAATTGGTTCTCATGACACCAACTCTAACAAACTCTCACTTAGACTAGAGCCAATTGTCTACGACTTTTAGTCCGCTAGAACTCACATGATGATCATGTTTCTGCTGAGTCAAAGCTTTAGTCAAGGGGTCCGCCATGTTGTCTTCCGTGGAAATACTTCTCACTACAACTTCACCTCTGTGAGAAAAATCCCTCAAGAGATGATACTTCCGAAGTATGTGCTTTGTCCGCTGATGTGACCTTGGCTCTTTTTCAAGTTCCACCGCTGCAGTATTATCACAATAGTGTGTGATAAGATCTTTACTGCTAGGTACTACATCTAGCTCTTGGATGAAACTTCACATCCATACTGCTTCTTTAGCTGCCTCAGAAGCTGCGATATACTCGAACTCTGCTGTAGAATCTACGACCACACCTTGCTTTGAGCTCTTCTAGCTCACTGCACCTCCATTCAAACTGAAGATGTATCCAGTCTGCGACTTCATGTCATCTTGATCAGTATGGAAACTAGCATCTAATGTCCTCTGATGACTAGTTCCCCATCTCCTCCATAAACCAGGAACATATCCTTAGTACGCCTCAGATACTTAAGGATAGTCTTAACTGCCATCCAATGGAGGTCTCTTAGATCAGCTTGATATCTGTCTACCGCACTTAATGCGTAAGAAACATATAGCCTTGTACATAACATAACATACATGACTGACCCAATCACGGATGCGTAAGGGATCCTTGCCATTTTCTTTCATTCCTCATGTGTCCGAGGGCACATTTTCATGGAAAGATGAATGCCATGTGACACTGGCAACAATCCCCTCTTGGAATGTTACATACTGAATCTCTTCAGTATCTTGTCAATGTATGTACTTTGACTCAGGCCCATCATTCTCTTGGATCTATCACGATGGATCTTGATCCCAAGAATATATGTTGCCTCGCCCAAGTCTTTCATAGAGAAGCATTTATCCAACCATGCCTTAACTGACCGTAAGACAGGTACTTCGTTTCCAATTAGTAATATGTCATCAACATATACTATTAGGAAAATGACTACACTTCCTCTAAACCTTTTATAGACACAAGGCTCACATTCATTCTTAACAAAGCCAAATTCTATTACGGCTTCATCAAAATGAATGTTCCATGACCTTGATGGTTTCTTTAATCCATAAATGGATTTTTGCAACTTGCATACCTTGTTGGCATCCTTTGGAGTCACAAACCCTTCAGGTTTCATCATGTAGACATCTTCCTGGAGGTTCCCATTAAGGAATGTTGTTTTGATATCCATTTTCCAAATTTCATAGCCACGGTAAGCGGAAATGACCAATAGGATTCTGATGGATTTCAGCATCACAACCGGTGAAAAGGTTTCATCATAGTCAATTCCTTGACGCTGTCTAAAACCTTTTGCAACCAGTTGTGCCTTATAGGTGCTGACTTGTCCCTCCATGTCCAGTTTCTTCTTTAATACCCATTTATTACCAACAGGCTTTACATCAACTGGAAGATCTACCAAAATCCTGACTTGGTTTTGGTACATTGAATTCATTTCAGAATTCATGGCTTCTTTCCACTTGGCAACGTCTGTGCCTTCAACTGCTTCCTTGTAGGTAAGAGGATCATCATTGTCAACCAATAATGAGTCACCATCCTCAGTGACAAGAAAACCATATCGTTCTGTTTCTCTCACCTCTCTCGTGCTCCTACGCAGTTCTTGTGTCTCTGGAACAGATTGTTCTTTCACGAGGCTTTGTGGAATCTGTTCTTGTACCAACTCCTGTGTATCTTGAGCCTCAACTTCATCGAAGTCTATCTCGCTCCCACTATCTCTTTTGGAGATGTGCTCCCTCTCAAGGAATATGGTGTGTCTTACCACTGTAACCTTTTTAGTTGAGGGGTTTTACAGGTAATATCCCCTTGTTTCCTTGGGATATCCTATAAAGGTAAACTTTGTACCTCAGGGTGCAAGTTTGTTACCTGAATAGGCCTTAAAAAATGATTCGCTACCCCACACATGTAAATTTGATAACATGGATTTGCGTCCACTCCATAACTCGTATGGAATACCATTTATCGATTTAGTTGGTACTTGGTTTATTATGTGTGATGCTGTTTGTAATGCATATCCCGAAAATAATAATGGAAGACTCGCATGATTCATCATTGATCTCACCATGTCCAACGGGGTGTGGTTCCTCCTTTCACTTACACCATTCCACTGAGGCATGTAAGGAGGAGTGAGTTGAGATAGAATCCCAAACTCCTATAAGAAATCAATGAAGTACTGATTAAGATATTCTCCTCCTCTATCTGTGTGAACTAATTCTATAATCTCTTTAGCCCTTTCACATTTCCCACTAAATGGGGCTTTGGTCATTTTTCCTTATAGACACGCATGACATACACCAAGTGGTTTTAGTTCAAAAGAATCTAAATACCCATCTTGATGTAATTTTGTCAAATGTTTCTCATTGACATGACCTAGCCGGTGATGCCAAAGTTAGGTGTGGTATGAGTCATGTTAATTAACTTTGTCATCGATTTCCATTACTTGGTTTGTGTAGTCTAACACATAAAGGCCGTTATATAAATATGCCCTACCAAAAAAATGCTATCTTTATAAAAGTAGAAACATGAATTTCCAAACTTGAAGATGAATCCATATGTATCTAATCTGGATACTGAAATAATGTTTTTGGTTACAGAGGGTACATAATAACATCCTTTTAATACCAAGACCATCCCAGTAGGCAATGTGAGGTGGTAGTCTCCGATAGCTACAACAGTGAGTTTGGCTCCGTTGGCTGCTCGCAGATCCATCTCACCTCGGTCAATCTGTCTGAATCTACTTGGTTCCTGTATTTGGATATAGATGTGAGAACCACAAGCAGTATCTAATACCCAATTGGTAGAAATAGATAGATTGCATTCGATAATAAAAGCACCTGAAGCTTCCCCTTGCTTCCTTGGCTGGGTGTAGTTTTTCTTCCTGTGGCCCTTCTTGCCACATGCAAAACAAACAACCTCATGTTCTCTTGCCCCTCTTAGATCTTCCTTTTCTTGGAAGGCCTTGAAGAATATTTGGGCTTAAATCTCTTCACCTTCCCTTTCCTTTTATTCACCATAAGGACAAAAGGCTTTTCACGCTTCATATCATTGTCCACTTGGAAACTGAGGATAAGAAGACCAGATAGAGACTTCTCAATGTTGTTCATGTTGAAATTTACAAAAAAGTTAGAGAAGCTCTGGGGGAGTGATGTAAGAATGAGATCGGTACCTAGTTCTTCGAGGAGTTTAAACCTTAGAACCTCCAAGCGCTCAATGTAGCCAATGAGCTTGACTACATGAGGCCCAGCCGAGGCACCCTCTCCAAGCTTGCTCTGAAATAGAGCCTTGGAGATCTCAAAACTTTCCTATATTGCTCTCTCCTGGTATAGACCACGGAGGTGCTCGAGCATGCTATAGGCATCCATGTCTTCATGAGACTTCATGAGCTCACTAGACATTGATGAAAACATCAAACATTGAACGTCGAGTGCATCATTCAAATGTTGATCATATACTAGGAAATCTTCATCACTCACCCCTTGGGTAGGTGAATTAGGAAGTGAGGGATCCATCACGTAAAACTTTAGTTCATGGCATAGGATAACCCGAATACACCTAAACCATTCCTGAAAGTTACTGCCGGTGAGGATATTGTCTTTATCCAGAATTGATCATAGAGAAAATGTGGTTGATGAGTTTTTCATATTGATTTTATAGATTAAAAGAGAAGATTTATCAGTACCTCTTGATTACATTTTATGAAAAATAATAAATGAATTTATTAATTATCCCACTATTTTATCATGTCTCAACGACTCCCACCATTGAACTTGGAATGCCTAGTTGCTATGACATTCTAGTGGCAAAGATCCATATTCCCCTTTGTATAACCCCAACAAGGGTTGGTCAAGCTATTTAAAGGTATTTAGGTAGGTAGGCCTTTGCCAACTGTGAGCTTACAGTTCCTTGATATGTTGAGTGGACTCCCCAATCCTGAAATCCTAACTTGGATTTCCTCAACACTTGCCTCCATTTTACAACAAGTCTAGCAAGGGATACTCCTCTTGATGTAAAATGTTTAAGTCAACCTGAATCTTTCATAAGAGATTCCTTTATAAAAGTAAGTGTCCCAACAAGGGTTGGTCAAAAACGTAGTTTTATTGAGTCTTGCCCTTAATCAAGTAACGGAAGGCTTGGTCAGACTTAATATGGTATTTGAGGGATTTCAATCCTTTATGCGTAGTTTCGCATTATCACATGATTGTTAATATTAAGTGATGCTTTCTTAAGTGATTAACCATGTTCTGATAATGTTTACGCATAGTCCGGTTTTTATTTAATTCCATCTTTGCATGCTTGTTTATTTCATTAACTATGTGATTGTGACAACACATACATAATAAATAAACCATGCAATCAAACAGAAATAAAATAAGATGGGATGATCATGAGCTTCTATTGGTTATCTTATCTAGCGGTTTTGATAGGCTAACCCTGACCTAGGGAAAAACACCTTGAACCTGATGGTTCGTGTTTTGTAGCTCCCACCTGTCCACCTTTGTATCTTCTTGGGTTGGTCTCACCTCAGATTCGGATTTTGAACCGTCTCCTATGGCTTGGGAGATCCTCCACTACATGAGGTTTACATTAAAGAAACCATGGGCACGTAGACCCTACATTTTATTGGAAGAAGGCTCGCATTCCAATGAATTTAAATTAAATAAATTTAAATGAAACCATACACACACAAAGGGTATTTGGTCTAGCTCATGATCATCCATAGCATGCAACGACATTTACGCATATTTAGTATTCAAATTCTTTTAATCGTTCTTTTATTCAAGATAAGTCGCGCTTGAATTCAATTAATTATGATCTTATAATTAATCAATTATTTATCTTAAATTCCTTTATGAGTTTCCTTGAGATTCTTCTCATCCATATTCCTTGTACGTATATTTTTACTTTGGAGGAAACCTGGTGAAATTCCATTTCTGGAAAGTACACAACGTGTAGGCTATATTACATGATGTGTATTTGTTTTCACCCTTTATCCAAAGTACACACTGGGGGCTTTTGCGTGTTTTCTGTACTTTGGAATTTTTGGAGTACACGGCGTGTAAATTAATCTAACATGACATGTACTTCCTTGTTACGAGGTTACCGACCTGGAAATCCCGTGTATGCGGTTACACGACTTCTCCTTGTACACAGTTTCACCTGAGCTGGATGAGACTACACGATGTGTTGATTCAACATACACACTGTGTATTCCGGTTTCCACACGCCATTCAGTTCTGGTCAACATGGTGTATTAAAAAAACTTAGGTATACTCAATTCACACGACGTGGTTTGGAGGACCAGTACCGGTTCATTGAACCTAAGTACACGGCGTGTAGATTGAGAATACCTAAAGGAGGATCATCATAGGTTGATTATAATTAATTTAATTAATTGACAAGAAGTACCTTTTATGGAGTTCTTTCTTCATTGATATTTTTGATCACGTTCTGATGTGATCCATCGTTGCGTCACAGAATCCAAGTGTAGAATTCCTATAAAGGTGATCCACAGGTGCACCACGTATCTTTGGACGTCTCCAAAGGAATCTCTGGGTGCTAGCACGGAGAAGCCTTTGCTTGCGTTGTCTGCCTTAGATCACCTTGATTCGATGGAGAAGGGTCTCTCTCGGTCTTGAGAGCGTTCTTGAAAAAAAGGAGTTTTTTCAATCTTGAGAGAATTATCCAAAATTGTTGTGCACAACGATTAGGGAAAAGTGTTGGGATTTTGAGGATATTTATAATCAGTTTTGAGGTTATAGAGTTATGACAATAAATAAACATGTTACACATTTTATTTATTTCATTAACTCTTATTGAAGAACCCATGTTGAATCATTAATTCCTTAACATGCGCCCACACTGATTATAATAAATATCATTTAATAAAACGATATTATTTCCTCAAAATCCCGACTAGAAAAACTACACAACGTTTAATCTTTAATACATGGCGTGTACTAGTTTTTCATTTCCTTTCCAAAATGAAAACTACACAGCGTGTACATTCAATGTACACGACGTGTATATCTTGTTTTCATTTTATTCTTCCTCCAACATTAAAATGATTTAGGCTTCCTTGAATAATTATTAAACCACATATGAGAATAATCTTTATTCTACTTGAGATACTTGGATACACTTAGTGTGTGGCCCTCTAGGCCTCTTTCTCGGTGGCATTATGTGGGCTTGCCTAAAGTCCAAGATTACTGTCTAGCAACGGGTCAAGGCACACGAGAGAAATAAGTTGATGCCGCATTGAAGTGTCACCTCATACGAATGCTTACCATGTAATTTAATCCCTTTGTCTCAATATCTCATCAAGCAGGTTTCATGGTAGTGTCATAAACCTATATGCTTTATCTGTCATTCTTTGACTTCCAGAAATAAACTCATTGTGACACCATGGTCATGGAATTTGGGTGAAAGTTCTATTTCAATCAAAGGGCCCAAGATATCTACTTCCATAAATATAGAAGGTACAAATTCTTCCTCGACTTATCCATTAACAACATGTTATTCGCGACGCACCCAATGCACCCTACATTCTGCCAACTGTCTTTATGACAGTTTTCGTCAGCAAATCTAAGTGCGCGAGTCATGACATGAGTTAATGATAATATTCCAGTCTAAGGACCATTACACACACTCATAGATAACAATGTCCGATGACACCAAGACATGAAGAATTACTACTGGCAGGTCTGTTCTTATAATCTCCCATCTTGGAGATTACCAAGTGAGAACTCCATGATAGAGAGTCTCATCTTTTTATGAGTACTCGCACATGATGGTATGTATACTATGTGTCTTATCATATTATGTCATCCAAACGTAGAAATTTATTTAAGAGTATTGTTATAGCATTTCAAGGTTCTCATCATAGTGGGGATCTTCCATGACCTTATTAATGCAACAAATATTCCAGGACATTATTATATTATAGTCATGCAGAACAATGAACAATATATAATAAGTGTACATTCATGTAATCAAAGTATAAACAGCTGGTTCTATGGACACCAACTCTAACAGTGAATATATAAATGATGAGTGGTGCCTATAGGAATTGATGTGTACTTTTGAAGCAATGATGTTGTGTGGATAATGTAAATTTGAACATTAAGATCAGGTAACAGAATGACATTTGATGTAACCCATGAATGAAGAAGAATGGGGCCCTTATTTATAGATATCACACAGATAAAGTCCTTGGTTGTTTCTTCGGCACATGTAGTATCTCTTCCTCTCTTGAAGCTGAAATGCTCAGCGTTATTCATGTCGTCCACTTTGCTCGCATTAAAAGCATGTATAATCTCTGGAATGAAACTGACTCCACCATTGTGGTGCAAACTATTCAAAATTAAGTGATTCATCTATCTTGGAAGCTCACTGCTAAATCGATAGACTATCTCGCCTCCCTCTTGTGTTATAATTACATCACCACGCATGTTTACTGGGAAGCTAACTCCATGGAATATGGGATCACTAATAAAGGAATCTATAGGGATCTCACTTGGTTTAATGATCTCCCTTCTAACCAGATCCCTATTTATGAGAAAGATTGTAATAAAATTCATTTTAGACTCATGTAAGATTCCTTTGTTTTAATAAATTTATCTCGGCCATTTAACCAAGACACCCCCCAAAGAATGGGGCCTACTATGGTTGGAATTAATAGAGATGAAGTAATAATAATTTTATTTTAACTCAAAAACACAACACATGTTTTCCTTATGATGAGACCTATTTAGGAATATAATTTAAACACAACAATACTCAAGCACACTGCACCTGTTAGTCTTTGAGCGAAATCCATTTAGGAATATCATTTAAACATAACACTACACACACATGATTATGTTATCCATTCAATGATACCCATTTTGGAATTTCAATTAACTTTAACAAAACCCAGGGAGGATGGTTGAGGAACATATGCCACCCCACAAATTATAAATTCCCAACTTCATTATTCCCCAACAGAAGACACACCGAGGATGGACCTGTTGAGCCTTCTCCAGGTCATCATCAGGCTTCTACATTTGAAGTACCAAGTACCAGATTCCCCTTTCACCACCCATCCCATACCTACCAACGTATTAATCATAACTCTCATCTTCCACCTCATAAGAAGTTTCCCACATGCCACTCTGTGTGATAGATCCTTCTATGTACTCTGCATCGGTCTCTTGTTGATGTTCTTCACATTGGGGTAAAACAAAATTTGGAAAGGGTAAGAAAAAGTCAAGGGTGAACTAAAGTTATATAAGGGAAACAAATTATGTAATGGTAAATAGAAGCATTTATAGGTTAAGTAAGGGTAAGTAAGGGTAAACATAGTTTATGTAATGGTGTAACAAAGCTATTTAAGGGAAAAAAAGTTATCTAAGGGTAAAAAAGGTATGTAATGGAAAAACAATGATATGTGAGGGTAAACTAATGTTATGTTAGGGTAAAACAAAGTTATTAAAGGAAAAACTAAAGTTATGTAAGGGTAAACAAATATTATGGCATGGTAAAATAAAGTTATAGAAGGGTAAAACAAAGTTATTTAAGGGTAATCAAAATTTAATCAAGGGTTAACTAAAGATAAGTAAGAATAAAAAAATGTTAAGTGAGGGTAATAAAAATGTATGTAAGGGCACACAAAAGTTAAGTAATGGAAAAAAATAATGTAAGGGTAAAAGAAAGAAATGTAAGGTTAAACTAAAGTTATGTAAGTGTAAAAAAAGTTGTGTAAGGGTAAAATAATGTTAAGTAAGTGTTAAATAAAGTTAAGGGTAAACAAAAATTAGGTAAGGATAAAAAAATGTGAAGTAAAGGTAAACATAAGTTAAGTAAGGTTAAATAGAAGTTAATTAAGGGTAAAACAGCTATGTAAGGGTAAACTTAAGTTATATAAGGGTAAACGATGTTATATAAGGGTAAACTAAAGTTAAGTAAGGGTAAAACAATGCTATGTAATGGTAAAAAAAATTTAAGGAAAAACAATGGTATGTAAGGGATGAATGAAATTATTTAAGGGTAAAACAATGTTAATTAACAGTAAACAGAAGTTATGTATGGGGAAAAATGAGATATGTAAGGGTAAGATAAAGTAAAGTAATGGTAAATAGTAGTCATTTAATGGTAAAACCATGTTATGTAAGGGTAAAATAAAGTTAAGTAAGTGTAAAACATAGTTATGTAAGGGAAAAATAGAATTATGTGAGTGTAAATTAAAGTTAGGTAAGGGTAAAACAAAGTTATGAAAGAGAAAAAAAGTTAAGGGTAAAACCAAGTTATGTAATGGTAATCTAATGTTAGTTAAGGGTAAAACAAATCTATTTAAGGGTAAAAAAAATTTAAGAAAAGTTAAACTAAAGTTATGTAAGGATAGAAAAATGTTAATTGAGGGTAGGAAAAATTTAAGTAAGGGTGAATAAAAGTTACTTCATGGTAAGTAAAACTTATGTAAGGGTAAAACAAAGCTATGTAAGGTTACACTAAAGTTTTGTAAGTGTAAAACAATGTTAAGGGTAAACTAAAGTTATGCAAGGGTAAAATAAAGTTAATTACGGGTAAAGAGATGTTAAGTATGGGTAAAACAAAGTTATGTAAGGGTAAACAAAAACTTTCATAGGTTATGTAATGGTAAATTGTTGTTACGTAAGGATGAAACAACATTATAAGGATATAATAATGTTAATTAATGGTAAAACAAAGTTAATTACAGGTAATAAAATTAAAATTAAGTGTAAACAATTGTTAAGTAATGATAAAACTATGTTATGTAATGGTAAACTAATTTTATGGATAATTCAATATGTTTCTGTTAAATTTAATTCAATAGGGTTTTTTCATTTTCAATTAAATATCTATTATAATGAGTTGGTTTTGTTCAAAAAACACAGTATTATTAAATATTAGTTTTTTACATTCAATGTCATTGAAGAGGGTTGTATTGAACGTTCAAGGATGAAAACCTCAAGATTATTTTTCTTCAATATAAATAATAAACATGGAAGTGTTGTAAAAAAAATTTATATGTAAATATAGACTTTAAAATTGAAATTAATTTTCCCACTAATTAAGTTTTTACTTATATACATTGTGTAACATGAGAATAAATCAACGTTGATGCCCCTCAGTACCACAACTCAATGTATGAACCTAACATTCACTCCACATCTAACATGTATGCCATTTTGGTTTCATAACTATAGGCATGGGTTCCTTCTCATATTATCTCCTTACCTCAACCAAGGGCATAGATGGTTGTGGTGTTGATACTGTTGTGTATTACTCTAGTGATACTGGAAGCCCAATATACAGTGCTGCAGGTGCTTCCTCATACCACTAAGTAGAGGAATTCCAAACATCATATGTGGAGGAATATGGACATGGTTATAGAGGCATCAAAGGAGTGCTTGGAGATTCCAGAAATGTAGTATCACCGAAGTCACCACTGATGAAAGTGTCACATGATGTCTGCATAAGATGTGATATCATAGTCATTTCCCACATCATCGATGATATACACATTCATACTGTAGGAAGTATTTGATATGAATATATATAAAATGTATGAGTAGACATATATAACACATAAACCTCTCACAAATGTGCAAGATCATCCATCTGTTTTGTAGTATCCCTTCTATGTGGTGAAACAACATCTATAGGATCCTCTCTCAAGTGTTTATCTATATATCATTGCATATACCCTTTCATATATTTGTGTCTCTATACTCTAGATTCTGGTGATGGTGGAGGTGCATCATACTCAGTGGGAACAATAGGCACATCCTCATCCCTAGGTGCCTCATTCAGAGCATGTGTATTAGGATATAGTTGTGGATCCTATTTATAGACACTCTAATGTATCAAATGGAGATAATCTTTAAGATCCATCAGTTCTAGGTGAAAAAAATCTTACCTAATAAATTCCTCTTTATGAGGATCAATAATATGTAAAATTCAGTCAAGTTTGTCTAACCGTAAATGAAATAACATTAAAATTAAAATGAAACATGACCTAAAACATTTAATGAATGTTATTAAACATACCATCTTATTAATTTTAATCTTATGGAATGTAAGGTACATGATAGTGTTTCTTTGGTACCAATTTTCATAATCCACAAGATTAGATAACATGAATCATCTTTTGGGATATCTATCCTGAGATATAGTGTTTTTTGACAAAATTTCCCAACACTTAATGTTATGTGAATGATACTATGGAAAATTAATCATCTTTCTACCTATAAGCATAATATTATCTAATACATCAATATATCATGGTGAAATAATGATACGTTGTATATAACTAAATTATCACATGAATTTATCTGGATAGTTCCACTCAATGATGTGGAAGATGATGAACGACACCACTATACCGTGATCTCTAACTGTATATGCGAAGTATGGTGGAAGAAAAATCTAGGAAAATATAATATATGAGGTCCATGTAACCTAGAATTCTAACTCTAAAATGAATTAATAAATTATAACAACAATGTTATTGAAATAACATTTCAATATATTATAAAATAAAAAAAACATCCTACACAAAATTTAAGGTTTAACATACATTAGTGGAGATTTATATCATCAAAATCTGTCAAATTCTATGCACATTATGCCTCATGATATGTACATAATGCTGAGAATTACTCCACATGGTAAAAAAGATATAGACTATATGTAACATCATGTTACCTTCTTTCAGGTATTTATCACCTCTATTTTCATTTCCCTCTTTGTTTGTGTGTGTTTTGGGCCTTCTGAGGACAAAGATCATTTTTGAGGGAGAATTACCTATTTTTTAGGGATTTATATTTTTGGAATTAATGGTGTCTGAGTATTAATGTGAAAAATGATTAAGAGGATATCCTTGGAGGTCAAGGGTGACCTGGGGTATTTTTCTAAATGTTTTTTCATAATCTACACACTGGGCATTTTTACATCATGAATGGGTTCCACGATGTGAAACTTTTACCAGGCTGATGCCATTAAAAGGTGCAGATCATGAAAATTTTATAAGACATGAAAATTTTCAAATCATGAAATAGTTGATTTGTGTATTTTTTTAATTGAGATGACACATTTTTCAGCGTATATGATTTCAGTGGATTTCATGCCATGAATCCATGATTCATGTCATACAATGTGTTCTCCTGTAGGTTTTTATGCACAAAACATCTGATTATTTTTCATTCAACATGAATCCACCTCTCTCAAAACATAGGAGCTCTCCCAGGTGATTTTGTGGATATTCTCTTCTTCCATGTAATTTAATTCGGTGATTTATCTTTATTGTGGTTGCATTACATCTTTATGGTAATCCGATATTTCACCATCCTCATTTCCATTAGTCACTATAGTCTATTGCACTATGTTTTTAGTTGAGTTGGTCTTCTTGTTTTGATCCTTCTTGATACTTTCAAGATATGTTGTAAAATATTCTTCTAGAGGCTAACCTTTGTGTAGGTTGGGGTGAGGCGTGTGAGTTTGTTGATGTATGTGTTGTTTTATCTTCTTCATCAATTTTTCATCTTGTAGAATTGATTCTAAGATGGATTGATTGATTCTAGGGCCCACCGTTGTTATATTTGTGTTTTTCCAGATTGGTGATTCTCGTTGTGGGCGTGTCCCGCCTGAGTTTGAAGTAAGTGGTTCAGTTTCTAGCACGCATTTGATGAAACTTGATTTTTCTGGTTTTGATATTTTTTTAAATAAAATGGAATGAATTATTGATTGATTTTTGTGTGTGTGCAGATGTGTTTTTGGGAAATTATTTTTTTCCCCTTGTTTTGGTAAAAGGAAAAGGAAATTTCAAAGCATTATGAAATGGATTTATTAAATGAATTTCAAAGAATGGTTTTGATGAAATTGTTTAGAAAATATAGCACATGGTAAGCCTTGGGTACTTAAGTGGAATGTATAGTAATATGCCGCATCTGTTGATAATGTCGAGTGGGGGGTCACTCATGAGGTTTCCTTTACTCCATAGGCATGTTGTTCTAGGGACTTGTTAGACCTATTGGGAAGATCACTTCCTAGGATGTATTCTACTATCTATATTCAATACATATATCTAAATACTTGATACGTGTGATTGTATAGGTTTGGTTTTGAGTGTTCTAGCTAGCCTAAACTCTAGTGATACTTGATGTTATTTACTTATGATTGTGGTTTTTACTTCTTTGGATTTGATATGACATGTTATACATGATTTGAATGCTTCAATGTATGTGATATTATTTGAAACTTATCTACTTGGATTATTTGGAAATTTGGAAAATGGTATTATTTACCATGATTTTGATATAAATTTTTTTTAAATGATTATCATGTGTTTTTTAAGGTTATGAATTGTTTGGATTGTTTTATAGAGCCTTGTTATGGAATCTCTAGGTGGGATTCAATGAAGACTCTTTATCTCACACCTTACGCACCCCTTTAGCAGTGCATAAACCTTGTTAGGTCTTTTGATGCAAGAAAAGGCATGGAACCACTATGAGAGGGTGAGGTTTCTATCAGTTGTTTCTGGGTAGCTAGTGGTGAGATGGTTGGAGTTTTCCCAAGCTATCACATGGATTATATATTTTGGTTTTAGTTTTCATTCACTGTTGGGATGGTATCTTAGCAAATGTTTAGCTAATTTTGAGTTGTATCGCTTATGTTTCCTTTTTTCTATGACATGCATTTACTATTTTATTCCTCCATGCTTTAATATTGTCATGTATATATATGCAATGTTTTCTGCTTCAAGTTAGGTTAAATTATTCTCTCTTTTCTTGTTGTTGGTGCTTGGGTACAAATCTCCAGCCTGTGGGGATCAGGAATGCCCTTCGGGTATGTGTTGGGTTGGGTTGGGTATTGGGTTGTGATGGTATTTGGGTTAGTTATCCATAGTTTGGTATCAAATTTTGTCATGATTAGTCTTTGGAAGTTGGTAGACTGGATATATGATCCTCACAATTTGAGAGGTTGGTTACGGTGATTGTCTAGCCAACTCTTTTTATGATGAGACTCAAGTTTCCCTAGGATGTTGGGATGTATGTCTCATTTTATGAGTTCTTGATCTTAGTTTTAGGTTCTACATATGATTTTTAGGATTGAACTGAGACTATCCTATTGTTTGATAACCTCTTCTATTTTAGTGTGCAGTGGTATAACTCTAATAAGTATCCCACTAGTTCCTTAGGTGAGTGCAACAGATTCTCATCTAGGGAATCTTTCTCTAGATAATAATATGAAAAACTTTATTGTGTGAGTAGTTTGTACTATAGAAAAAAATGTACTGCAATTATATAAACCATTTGTTCAAGTACATCTAGGAGTTGGAGGAGAAATGGACCGATCACTAGTGATCTTACCTGAGAATCAACCATCCTTTAAGGGTATGATTGAGCCCTATGATTTATAGTATTATCTAGACAAGATTTATCATATCTTTAACTTTTTAAATACACATGAGAATATGAAGGTAAAGTGTGTATTTTCCAAAATCAAGAGTCCCAATAAGAGATGGCGTGATTCCATGGTACAGGTGGATAGAGACGTGGGCTTGGACTAGAAGGGTTTCAAGAACCACTTATTTTATCAATTTTTTTTCTATATTCACTATTGATACCAAAGTATTTGTAGTTCCTCTCCTTATAGAAGGTAAACAATTCAGTATCAACATACAAAAACTAGTTTGAAATTATGGTTTGTTTTTCTCAGGAGGTAGCGAACAATGACCAAATAAAGGATTATAAGTACATACAGGGTTTTCAACCTAATATTATATCATAAGTATTTATGATGAAGCTTTATAACTATGTGGAGACATAGATAAGGTAATGATGATAAAGATGGATATGCCAGAAAAGGTTGGCTATTCCTCCCCTTCTCTTCCACCCAGTGGTTGCTCCATTTGTTTGAAGGGGAGGAAGAGGAAGTGGCATTATCATCACTAGTTGGGGTGGTTCTTAGCAGAAAACCTCCTATGCACCACCAGTTACATCCAGTAGTGTTCCTTTAACTTGATATAAGTGGGACAAGGTTGGGAACACTCAAAATTCTTGTTCTTCACCTACAAAGATGTGTAAAAGTTATAGACATTATGACCATATATTGTGTTTCTATCAGGCTAAGTCAATGAATCTTTATGGTTAATGATCATCATCCCAAAAGGCTGATACAGTGTAGTCAGAAGCTTAAAAGCCTACATGGCTCTAGCCATAGGACTCAGGAGTGAAGTAACATTATACAATGGATGATTTTCTAGTGGATGTAGACATGGTTCCAGTGATAGTTAGAGGTTCCATATTTATTGTATCATCAATAGTGACTACATTATTTGATATAGCCACATCCTGATCATTTATATATTTCCATTTTGTGAATATTCCTAAAAATCCAATGGTACTCATGTCCATTGGAACTAAGTAAATGAAAGCTTGTGGAATGAGGATAGGTTAGGGGTTTCCGTTTCCTTCCTGTTCGCTGTTGATAGCTGATGCGAATATAGTTATGGATTTTCTTATTCTTGTTCTAGATATATTTAATTTCATCATTAGGATATATTGGATTACCTATCATAATGATGAGGTTGATTTTTATCATCAGTGTGTCTTGTTATTTGTGGATGATGGGAGCTCTTGGGTGTTTCAAAGAGAGTGGGATCTGAGGTCAAGTATTGCCGGACCTTGCCACCAAGATTTAGCTATTTCAAGGAGAGTGGTATCTGAGTTAAAGTTTTCATCAGTTAAGATTTTGTGAGTTTGATATACCAAAGATGGATTTGAGGATCAATTATGGCCATTAAGAATATATTTTGATGTCATTTGATCTGACTAACGCTCATACACGTTTTATGGATTTAATGAATCATATATTCCATGAGTATCTCAACACTTTTTTGGAAATATTCATGGATGATATTTTGGATTATTCAAGATCCAAGAACAATCACATGAAACATTTTAGTTTGGTTATGTAAATCTTGTGAATTCACTATTTACATGGAATGATTTTGAAATGTGGTTTATGGATCCAAGAAGTGATGTTCATGGGTATCATGATTAGTGAACATAGTTTTTTAGTTGATCCTAAGAAGGTTAAGGTTTTATTTTCATGAGAATAACCACGAAATGTCTTTGATATTCAAATATTCCTTAGTATTATAGGGTACTACTAATTGTTCATTAAGAATTTCTTGAAGATAGAGTTACCTTTGACTGATCTTACCAAGAAAGGGGTGAAATTTATATGGTTTGAAAAATGCCAATCTTCCTTCAATGAACTAAAATATCTTCTAAAATCAGCTCTAATTATGATCTTACCTAAGATTGGTAAGGGGTATGTGGTTTTATGTGATGCTTCTAGTGATGGTTTGGGTTGCATGCTTGTGAATGATGATAATGTGGTGGCCTATATCTCTTTCCAGTATTGACTGCATGGGAATAAATTCCCCACTCATGATTTGGAGTTTTCTACAGTAATGAATTAGATTAAATGTTAGTGGCACTATATTTTTGTGTATAGGTTCTCAATAATTTCAAACCATAAGAGTATGAGCTATATATTTTCTAAAAAAGACATGAATCTCAGGAAAAGGCAGTGTGTGGAGTAAATTCAGACATTTTACATTGACACAACCTACACCTTGGGGAAGGGAAATGTCATTACATAAATCCTTATTGGAAAAGTACCATCACATGCTTTTCTAGAATCAAAGGAGGATTATAACTTGACGGGGCTCTCTTCGTAGTTTCACCTAGATACCCAGGAGGGAATTTTAGGTTTAATTTTGACTGGGGTTCAGTTATCATTATATCTCCTTGAGTATATTCTTTGGTACTAGTGGTAGGATGATAAATTTCAGGGTATTCAAGAAATCATATATTATGGGAAGAACATTTTTGGTTTGTCTGTCTCTTTTGATGGTATTATCTATTTTGGGGATCAATTTTTTACCCAAAAATCTAAAAGAAGTTTGGGTTTGATTAAATATCATAGTTATTTATATCTAATTCATACAAGAACTATGTATATGTATTATGATATAAGCATGAAATTACAAATTATGTTAACCAATGTTACACTTTCCAATATGTAATGAAAGAGCATCTAAAACTTTCTGGTTTTCTCCAGCCTCTTCTAGTGCCAGTTTGGAAATGGAAAGAGGTGTCTACAAACATTGTTGTTGTATTACCATGAACTCTCCATGGGAGGAATACTATTTAGGTGGTGATTGATTGGGTGAAAAAGTCAGTTCACTTCATTCTGACTAGGGACACCACTAAGGTTGATGACCTGGGTAAGGTGTATGTGCAGGAGTTTGTAAAGTTATATGGGGTTCCCTCTTCCATTTTTTGGAGAGGAATCCTAGGTTTACCTCATGGTTCTAGAAGGGTCTCCAAGTGGTGATGGGTACTCATGCTATGTTGAGTAAAACTTACCATCCACAAACCGATGGTTAGATGGAGCATTCTATTCATACCCTAAAGGGTGTAATCTATGTGTGTATATCAGATATTAGTGGATCATGGGATATCAATCTACGACTGTTTGAGTTTTTTATAATAAAATTTATTATTCATTGGTCATAATGGCTCCCTTTGAGGATTTTTATGGTCACCCATGTATGTCACCTCTTTGTTGGGAAGAGGAGGGCAATTCCACTTTGGTAGGACTGAGTATTTTTTATGAGATGTTGGTGAGGATTCAAGATATATGTCATATTCTAGTTTAATATTATAGTTTTCATAAATAATATGAGAATATTAAGTTCCATCCTTTGAATTATTCTATTGGTGACCAGGTTTTCTTAAGAGTATCTCCTCAGTTAGGTCATTTTTGGCTTGGAAAATAGGGAAAGTTGGCTCTGAGATATTTTGGACCATTGAGGTCATTGAGTAGCTTGGGAACATTTCTTATCAGATGGAATTACTAGTTTAGTGTATGATTATTCATGGTGTTTTCCATATATATAATATCAACAAGTAACATCTTGACCCCTACCACATTTTGTGTTGGAAATAAATAGAGTTGGAGCCAAATGTTTCTATTGTAGAGAAACTAGTGGAGATCATTAACACTCAGGTGAATGTATTTCATGGGAAGTCAATTATGTTGGTCTGAGTATTATGGATACATAAATCATATTCTCATAAGACATAGGAGCACAAGTCATTGATTAGGGTGTAATGGCCCTACCTCATTCTGGAAACCTTTGTTCCACATGACTTCCTAGGGATAAAAAGTCTTATAGTTGGGGGTTTGTAACATCCCTTTACCTTAATTCTAGTATTTATCATCTCTCTTTTAATTTCCCTATTTGTTTGGATGAATTTTCAGCCTTCCAAGGATGGATTTCATTTTCTGGGGGAAATGAAAATTTTTCCAGGATGTATGTTTGTTGGAATTAATAGAGCCAAAATAAAAATGTGAAAAATTCTTAAGTGGATATTCTTTTGGGTACAGGTTGGCCTAGGGTTTTTATGTGTTTTTATAGAATCTTCCTGCTATGAATTTTAATATCTTGAAATGGATACACAATTTTAAACCTTTTCTAGTATGATGTTGAGAAATGTTAAAATCATGAAAAGATTACAGCACATGAGCCTCAACCCAGTTGGTGAGGACTCCTTAAGTGCATCCACGAGATCTGGGATCAAATCCAGATGGAGGCTAATTTCCGAGTTACTATAGCAGGAACTATAGCGGGTACTGTAGCAGGAACTGTAGAGGGTATTGTAGCAGGCACTGTTTGGCACTGTAGCAGCCGAGAATATTCCCCCGTTTGGGCCTTCGGGCCACCGATTTGGTCCCCGAGTCCTTTAAGGCCTTCGGGCCACCCAGGCCTTTGGGTCAGTAAGGATTTCGGGCCACCTCAAGGCCTTCGGGCCACCTTAAGTGCAGATGCAAACCAAACAACCTACAAGGAACAAACTTCAAAGGAGGAGGAGCAAGGAGCTTTCACCATAGCAGAAGCTAAACAGATTGCAAGAATGAAAGGGTATGACACATGCCATCGGGACAAGCCTGTGCATGCATGGGAAAGCCTATCCGAACAGCCATGCGAAGGTGGAGAGCTGATTTCACGATGAAGATGCTGGGGAGAAGCAGTTCCAAGTAGTTAGTCTGGGTTGTATGTAATGTTTGAATCCTACGAGCATTGAATTCCTCTAAGGCCTACGATCCATGTAATACTTACGCCTACGGGCCTTATAAGGGTTCCACCTCACCCATTGAAATGTGGATTATAAAAAATCAATAAAAAATGAAGGCCTTTGGGCCATTGGAGGATGAAAAGATTACACGACATGAAAATGGTTCACATCCTAAAAAGGTCAATCTATGTTTTTTTAACTGAGGTGACACATTTTTCTGTGTGTATTCTTTCCATGAATTTCAAATCATGAACCCAAGATTCATATAATATAATGTGTACCACCTATAGGGTTTTATGCACTACACATATAACTCTTTTTCATTCGATGTGAAGGCCTCTCTATCAAATCCTAGGATCTTTCTGAGGTGATTTTGGGGATATCCTCTCTTTCAGGATCATTTTTCATGATGATTGATATTCATTTTTGTTACACTAAATTTATACGGATAAGTGATATTTATACTTATTAATTTTTATTGGATGTAGAATCACCATTGTGCTACTTATTCATACCCTTCAGTATTTTGATTTTAATCCTTCTTGATCCTTTTAATATCTGTTATGTGATTTTCCTCCGGAGGCTGACTTTTGTGCTGGTTAGAGTGCAGCGTATGAATTTCAAAAGGTACATGATGTTTTATCTTCCATGTAGACCATTATTTTAGTTTAATTGACTTTAAGATGAATGGTTTCATTCTAGGGTCTTTGTGGTTGTCTTTTTATTCTTCTATACTGGTGGATCCCATTGTGTGCTTGTGAGACCCATGTTTAAGCTAAGTGGTTTATTCTCTAGCATAAGTTAGAAGAATCTTAATTTCTATGGTTTTGATAATTTTTTGATAATTAAAATGTAATGATTTATTTATTTATTTTTGTGTCTATGCAAATGAGTTTTTGAAAAAATATGGGTTACCCCATATTTTGGTAAAAGAAAAAGATATTTTAAAATCATTGTGAAAATGATTAATAAAATGGTATTCAATGAATGTTTTTGAATAAATGAGTTAAAAAATTTATCACATGGGAAGCCTTGAGTACTTAGGTGGAAGGTTTAATAATAAGATATGTCCATTGATACTATATGGGGGTTAACTTAAGGGTGGTGTTCCTCTACTCCCAAGGCCTATTATTCTAAGGACTTGTTAGTCCTGTTGGGAGGTTCATTTTATAGGGAATCCTCTACTCTCTAGATTTGATTCATATATCTAGAGACTTGATGCACACGAATGTCTATGTTTATGTATGATTTTAAAGGAGAGATTGATCTGTAGTGATCCTTCCTGTGATTTACCTGTTCTTATTGAATGTACTAATTTGGATTTGATACAATATGTGATACATGCTTTGAATAATTTGATGTATGTGATATGATTCGAAATGATTTTACCATGATTATTTAGAAATGTGGAAAAGGGGTTTATTTACCATGATTTTGAGGTAAAAATTATTTAACTAACTATAATAAATTATTTTATTTAAAGTTGGGCATTGTTCATATTTTTGTATAGAGACTTATTATGGAACAACCAAGTGGGATCCTGCTAATCCTATTTAGGTAACACCATGTGCACCCATTCTGGGGTGTGTAGACCTTGTTATGTCTTTCAATGAAGGGAAAGGCAGGTCATCAAATCATGGTAGTGAGGTTTCTGTTAGTTGTGTCTCAATATCTGGTGGTGAGATAGTGGGAGTTTTCTCATGTTATCATATGGAGTATCTATTCTAGTTTCAGTTTTCCTTTTCTATTATACTTGTATTATACAGATTGTTTAGATACATTTTATTTATATCTTTTTTTATGTTTCCTTTTTTTATGACATGTATTTATTATTTTACTCATCAATTGTTTCATCTTTTCATCCATATATATTTTAGTTTATCTACCTTATGTTCAGATAAACCATTCTCTCTGGTTGTTTTTAATGTCTGAGTGCTAGTTTCCAACCCGTGGTGATCTAGAACACCCTTCGGGTATGTATCAACTCTGGTAGGGTACCAGGTTGTGAGGGTATATAGGTTAGTTCACCATACTATATGTTTTTAAATGATATTAATATATTTAAAAATAAATCAAATTAATGATTTAAAAATTACAGCATCCCCTAGAATAGTCTTGAAATAAGTGTTATGGATTTGGTGTGACAACTCTAAGAGAGATGTATAGAAAACACTCCCATGCCCACATCTATAGCATATCCATAGACACTATAAACTAATGTGCATATTATTAACAACCTACATTGAAGAATATATATAAATGTGACAACACAATGGACCCCCATCTATATCTACCTTTCTAGTCATGATCATCAAGTAATGGTATGTACATATCATGTACGAAGGGGGTGGAGTGGTCTACCCACAACATGCCTCTGACCATTCACATAATGTATGAATGTGTGTGTCAAATAAGTATCTCCTCATCAGCATCATTAGGAATGATGGAGAAATTCTCATCAATACATCACATGTGAAATTGGGAACCCTAAACGACACATGGTATGCTGTCAATATCAATGCCTAGTAGACGATGTATTACCGCACACCAGTCACCAGTAGTGAAACCCATAACTGAGTATCCATGGATGGGTAGACTGATAATATATGCCATATCCTCTAACATAATAGACATCTCCCCATCAGGGAGATGAAATGTGTTTGTCTCTATTTTCCATATCTCAACCAGCACAGTAATAAAATAATGATCCATAGTTTTAAAGTCACACATGGAAACTCCATAAAAGCCAGCACATCTAAGGTATGGAACAATAACTACGGGGGGTGCATCATGGTGAAAATTATGTGCTCTCTAAATCACAATATGTATAATAGGTCATTTCACCAACACATCAAAAAACACATGTGACTAATAGTATGAAAATAGAGGGTTTTATATTTAAATGTATGAATAGTAAGACATTAATGGTGACAACTATTTAAAACATAAATGGTTTTAGGACTTGGTATAAAAGATTTTTATGTTTCAAATTCTTTTTTTTTGTAAAAACGAAGTATGTTATTTATTATATGGACATGATATTAGATTTATTTTATGTTTTAAAATTATAAAACCATATTTCCTTACAGTAGTAATAGAAAAATTATATAGGCATTTTTACGTCATCACATTTAATGATTATAATTAAAATAAAAATTTTATGTAAAAACTTTTACATTAACCAATAGAGTACATCAATGATTTTAACTAATATATAACTGACCTATATGTCTAGGGAAATGTGTCTGTGTATGACCTTATTGGCTATATAAAACACACCTTCGTGAAGGTGATTGTTTGTTGGGCCAATCCACCTCATTTAAAATATGAGTCAACTTTGGCCTCCCTCTTGGTCACAGCCTCCTCATGATTGGTAGAAGTGTGGGTGCGTCAATAGGTAGAACAAAATTCTGATATTCCCCAATATAAATCCATGGATTATTGTTGCAGTCATTAATACTCTCTATTATATAAATGATATCGATGAATTTTTCCCAAGATAAGCATACAGAAGAGCATGTTGTAATCACATGTGAGGAATTATGCCATAATTCTTGAAAGTTACATTGATCAAAATATTGCTACTCCAGTAAAATGAAAAGTATAAGACCATTGTTACCAATCAGAAGATCATGAGACTCAATGACCTTAAATCTACGCTCTATATAGTCAATTGAAAAGACACAAAATTTTGTAACATCCTGAATAACTCTATTAATCTCATACTAGAAATGGTAACCATATCACATCCCTCTATTCCAAACCTCTTCAGTCTATTTTTCCAATTCAAAAAAATACTATATAGTGTGACATAAGGTCTCTTATACTAAACCTATACTTTAAATTTAAACCATTATATTTATATTATATTATAATTTTTGGTTTTCTAATTAATATATAATATATTATTCTTAATTGTATACAATGAGTAATTTTCAAACTCCTTTAAAAACCCCATTTTCACAATCTACGATATTGGTCATCGTATGTAAATATCACCTCCCATCATCACAATCCATCGACCATTTATGATCTATAATTTTCATCATGTAATCATAAACTTCATGATCAGGTTTGCAAATATCTTTGTGATACACATTTATCCTTTGTTAGTGAAGCTTGTATGCTAACAAATAAGAACTAATCTAAACACATATTATAATAACCAATATAATGCATTTTCAAACAAAAAATGATATTTATACAAATTATTTACGATAAATTACTTACTAATTATAATTAATTAATGATTAATTAATATGTAATTATAATTAATTAGTAATTATAATTAGAAATTGTAATTATTTATTAATTCATTTTTAATTTTTCATTAATTAATTAATAATTGCATACTATTAATTATTTACTAATTCAATTTTAAACTATTATTTATTAATTAATTAATCGTATTTTTTTAATTGTTAATGTTCATTACGAATCATATTAATTTAAAATGATAATTTTTAATTATTAACTAATAAGGTTAATTATTATTCATATTGATAATCATATGAAATACTAATCATATTAATTAATAATTAATTTATTATTTGTTCACCAATTAATCATATTAAGTTATTTTCTAATTATAATTTATTATTAGTTATAAATTAGTATTAAATTATTATTCATAAATTGATAATAATTATTATTAATTAGAAATTATAATTAATTTATTATTAATTAATTAGTAATTATAATTTCATATTAAATCACTATTAATTTGTTACAAATTATTTATTAATTACTTATAAAATACTTATTATTAATTATTTTCCAATTAACAATTAATATATTATTTGAAAACTAATTAATCCTAATAAATAGTAATTAATATTTCATTTCTAATAAGAATACATTAAATAATGATTACTTTTTTCATTGTTTTATTTTTCTAACAAAACAAATAATTACAAGTAAACAATAATAATAAATAATTAAAAATTAAATGGCTACCTAAATATAATTTTTTTAATTAAATTAAATGACTAGCTAAATGAACCTAAAAGACATTAAAAAAATTATAAATTACATATTAAAATAAACTGGACATGAAAATTAAGCAACTAGCTAAACAAATCAAACATGTGAATTAAATTACTAGCTATATAAATTGGACATGAAAATGAAACGACTATCTAAATATACAAAATTTAAATAAATTTTACAAGAATTTTTAACATTTCTATTAAAAATAAAATATAAAAAATTATACTTCTGAATCATATAAAATGTAATACCAAAAAATATAGAAGACTTCCAAATTTTAATAGATCATTAAAAGAGCTTCAAACTAGGATAAAGAGCTTCTAATTAAGATAGGGATGAAAGTTGAGTGATTTTTTTGTGTGTGTGTGTGTGTGGGGGGGGGGTGATTTCTCTATTATAGGGAATGTTAAGTAGGGTGACACATAAAGTGGCAAAATTTTTATTTTGATTTGAAGAAAGAGAGATAATTGACATAGTCCCCTTTCCACAAATGTTTTCCCCAAAGTTCCAATTGAAGTAGCGATGTGAGGTTCTCACCAAAAAGCCATTTAATTTGGTGCTATTCTAGATGACCTATCAAGAACCATTTTTTATGGTTCTAGACAGTCCCATTTACAAAAAATAAACCTTAATATTAAATAATTAAAAAAATTGAATTGAAATAATTTAGTTAGACAAAGATGTTGGGTAACCGTATGGTCATTAACAAACATTACCAACATTTGTTTTCTTACCATGTGTCCAGGATGATGCAACATGGTTTATTTTTAATAAAATTCCCTCTCCTGAGGGTGTTATTTTTTTTTAAAAAATAGAATAAAAAATCAACCTCAAAATGGTGATTAATATTGAATTTATTAGTTTATTTATCTCTTATATATTATATAACAATAATAATGTTGATATAATTTGTAATTAAACATGATGATCATCATTGTAATTATTTTTGTATTTTCTTTTTATAGACCTTATATATAAAATTCTTTATCTATTATATTGTAAAATTTACTAATGTACCATATATAATATCGATATTGACATTATATATATATAATGAGCAATTATTTCACTCATAATTTATACAAAAGGATAAAAATCTCTAGTTATATATATATAATATAATGTTAATAATTTTTTGCTAGTATTCTTGTTAATGTTGTTTATATTATATTTATGACCACCACCAGCACAATTATTTTTGTAATAATTATTGTTATTCATGTGCCTATGGGGAACAAACTTAGTGGTATAAGCCTTGCTATGTCTTAAGGAGGTTTCATGTTTGAGTATCCCCATTCACTTATATGATTATCTTCGATGTTTTCATTGCATTTTCTACATCACTATATTATTTCCATTTCTTCTAGTAATTATACTTTCACAACAACATTTATATTCGTCCACTCCTTATTATCTCTTACAAAATGAGGGAAAAACTAAAATTTCATCATAGATTATCACATGCTCTTAACTCTATAAATATTCACTTATCGAGCACCACCAGTCAATCTTTTCCTCTATTCATTCTCGATACAACATGTTTTTAACACTGGAAGGCATCAAAACACTCTTTTTAATTCTAAAAAATAACTTTATTCTTTATTTTTAGACTTATATAAACAATGTTATATTATTTTATAGAATTATTATAATATTTAATATTTTATAGGATTATGAAATTTTGTTTTTTAAATAGAATACAAAGATATGGAAATGATATCAACATGACACATGATTTATTTCAAAAATTAATGTGTTGTAAAGTTCAAAAGTTATATTTTTGACACACTTCCCTTTTATAATTTTAAAATCATGATCATTCAACATACACTATCAAGGATTGAATCATTCTTATTTTCCTATCAAAAAAACCATCTCAATATTTCATTGTACTAAATTTTATTTGTATAGTAATTATTTATTGAGATATAATCACTCAACTCACAAACTTTTTATAACAATATTGGGAGCTACATGTTAGGTTGTGATTATATAACCAAATGGTAGATCAAAGATGCACAATTTACCTTGAAAAATTCATGGGTTTTGGGACATGAATTATGGTGTGATAAAATAGGGATTAAGGGGTTTTTATGTTTTTCCATGGGAAAGGTAACTATTTTTTGTAAATATCTGTCACACTCCTTCAAAATCGGGATCCATTTAGAGAATATAATATATATCATGGAGTATAGGTTTGTGATGATTAGTTCTAGGATAATAATCATTCAAACTTCAATAAAAATCATTATTCCCACTCTTTTACTTTATTATTTTTACACCCATCATACTCACTACATTTATTATATATGTGTGAATTGTTTATTATTATTAATCACCATATATACATTATAAATTATTTACTATAATTATATTATGTTAAACAATTAACCTCCACAATATTTTACAACACTCTGGTGGGACATAAAAATAGTTTTCAATGTGTAGTAACTCTTAGATTCTATTCATTTTCCATCATTTCCCTAGACACAACAGTCTAAGGGAGTTCTAATTTTATATAGATGGAGAAGGGTTAATTTATAGTTAGATCCCAAATAATTCACCTTTATTTGACGGGAAAGACTATGGCTCTTGGGAATATAAGTTTAAATTTTTTTAGTTATGTTTCTACATGTAAAATTAATCATGATATTTAGAAAATTTTGAAATTTACACATTATGGTACAAATATGTTAACATGAAAAATGATTAGAATTTTGAGAGATTAGTACAAGGAAATAAAAATGGGATAAAACATGGCTATTAAAAAAATGTTCAAAAAGATCAAAATAATTCTTAATGGAATGATTGAACTTGGAGAATCATAGGACATTACTGCTATAGTTGATTGTGTTTTCAAATCACTACTCTAGGAGTGGTATTCTAGGAATGTTTTACCGTCTAAAGAATTAAATTTTAAGGTTAAAATTGGTTGAGACAATTAATTAACTCTTATAATCCAAGATTGAGATAAAAAACATTTGAAAATTATGATTATGATAAGAATATTGGTGTAACTTGTAAAACTATTTTTATTTGTTCAAGTTCCTCTGATAATGATTTATCTTGTTCAACTAATGTAAATGAGAGGATAAATATTGTTATGAAAGGAGTGTGTAACGACCCAAAGTTTCATTAATGGAAAATCCCTCTTGATCCAGTTAAATGTTTCTTTATGAAAAATGTTTTTATAAGATGTCAAATTCTTTAAGTTTTACGTTAAGATTTGTGACCGTTACTTTTATAGTCATTGAACAGTGATCATCTGGGTAGTTTAAATATAAGTCTTTAACGAACCAATTCTCTACTCAGACAAAGGAAGCGATGGCCTCATCCAGTAGAATTGCCCCTTACGAAGCCCATTTGTCGGAGCTCGGAAAGGAGGTGGCGTCTTTGGGCTTTGCCCTTGACCAATCCCAAGCTGAGCTTCATCAAGTCAAGCTCGAACGTGATCGTCTACGGGAAAAATGGAAGTTGATTGAGATTATCACTCGAGCAATGTTATCCGAGCAACCCCAAGAGTCTGTCACCATCGCACACCTTACCCTTAGGTCTTATGCGGCTATTTTAAGGGGTTATGTAACAAATAAGTAGCACCATGTTCATGTACATTATTTTTGTATATAATAATGAATATAATTTCTAGTCATTTTTGATACATTGTAATTAGATTTTAAAGTACAAATGGTGTTTTTTTGTTATTATTTAATTAAGAATTTTATTTTATTAAATTAAAGGATTTTTGAATTAAATATTATTTTAATAAAATATTATTATTAATATTAAATTAATTTTTATTAAATATAAATGACTTTATAATTTTATGAATGCAATTAAAATTTTTATTTAGGGTTGAAAGCCATTTCTGTCAAGACCCGTGATTTTTTTTTATAAATGTCGGTTTTTATTTTAAAAGTGAAAATTCACATATTTAGAAAATTATTTAGATAAAATAAATATTATTTTTGGAATCAGGACGTCGAAATTATCCAACGGTGAATTTTTCATAATTTTCTGAGACAGTCAAATTTTTGGGTAAAAATTAAATACCATTTATATATATAATGTGTTTTATGACATCATAATGACCCAATGGTGATGTAATAAAATACCATAATCCATATGTTCGGCCAATATATGTTTTATCATTAAAATAATGAGGTTTTGGGTTTGTTTGACTCACTTTTCAAAGCATTAATGGAGCCCTCAAGACTTATTCAACACTTTGCCTTTTTAAATTAATTTCCATGGGAGTGTGACTCACCTCCACATAAGCAACCCTAATTTTTTAATAAGTTCGGACATTGGACTTGTAAAATATTGTTTTCCTATTTCCTTTTCCAGAAACCATGGGCAAATACCATGGGATGGTTTTTGGTTTGGATTATTTTAATATAAGGGGTCCCAAACCTAAATAATAAAGAATTCTCTCACCTTTCCTATATAAACCCACCCAAGCTCCCACTTCCTCCTCACTCAAAGCCCTTGAAGTTCGTCCAACCTCTGCCCTACTCTCTCTAGAATCCTCTCAAGGTGCCCCAAGCTCCCAAGAAGCCTCTCACAAGCCTCTCTCTAGCCTTTGGAAGCACACTTCCAAGTAAGGGGTTTTCTTCCTTTCTCATTTTTGTCAATTTTCTTTAAGTTGTATTGCCTTTTTTATTTCAATTATGAATGTTGGGGTATGGTTTCGCACCTCCCCCATACTGCCCTCTTATTGTTTGAATGATGGGAGAACCCTTTATCTCTCATTAAATGCCTCCCATGTACACCCGTTACTATGCCGAAATTCCGAAAGGAACTTCTCTCTCTTCTTTTACATTCAAGCAATACTTTTGTATCATGAATCTAAATTCAATTTCTATTGTTGGGACATGTATATATATGATCTCCTTACTGTCCATTACATGTAAATATGATGAGTAACCCCTTTCTCTCTCATCAACCTTTTTATGAATTCTTATGTCATGCCGTTATGCTGCCGAAATCGCACCGATTTTCTAAGCCAATGTCTTTGTGTAGTGAATACCATGCCCATTTCTCCATCAAGGGTATTCACCTTTATGCACATTTACATATTGATTATAAATTTTCATGTATGAATTCCACATTCCTTTATCGTGGAAGAAATGATTATGTTTTATGAATCCATGTTTTATGATCCATGTGGCACACTTATGCATGAAATGAAATGTTTAAGAAGGGTGCGCCCTTTATAGCGCTCCAATGCATTGGGTAAAGTAAAGTATCATGATACGTCATGTGCAATGAGTGTTGACTCATGCTAATTCAAGTGCAACGAGGGTTTACTCGTGCTTCAAGTGCAATGAGGGTTTACTCATGCTCCATGTGCAATGAGCCTTGGCTCATGCTAATTCAATGTTAAGTGTTGTTGCCACATTTCCATGTTATGATTATCATGCTTTATCATGCCTTTATGTTCATGTCTCTATTATGCTCTATTGATATGCCTATTGCCTAACATGTATTGTACTCCTCATGTTATTCATTATGTACTCCCTTACTGGGCTTTGTAGCTCACCCTTTTTTTATGCATGTCCTCAGGTTATCCCATGCAATGCTAAGTACGAAGGAATGTAGTGGTCATGTAAAGGAAGTTTTCAATAAGGATGTTGTATTTCAAGTTTAAAGTTTTAATGTAATGATCCTAAGCCTCAAAGACACTAAACCTCTCGATCTTCTTTGTTGTATCAAGTGAAGTTTTATGTAATAAAGCATGTTTAAGTTGTAATAAAATGAGGGTTTTCATAGTTGGTATCAGAGGATAGGTTTAGTTATTTTTGGGATTAGGAAACCCTAGTAAAGCCTTAGATACAAGACTAAGCATAATAAAAACATCCCTAAGTTTTGGTAAATACGAAGTAAGTGTTTTATCAAACAAATACATCCCTGTCTGGATATGATCAGGTAGAGGCGGCTCTGGCACAGATGTATCCTAGGGGTAAAACCCGAAAACACTGCTTTGAGCTAGACTCGAACGGGAACTGGTGCACGACAACGGGCCTTGCTGCACTCTTGGTTACGACACTCCCGGGGGATATGTTTTGATAAATTCACAATCTTAGTATGAACCCTTATTAAGGGAAAAATGCCCCTAAGAATATATGTTAGAAGGAAGATCATGAAAAGCCTGGATTGAATCCTATAGACTCATGAGTTAAAGAGATTAAAGTTTATTTATAAGTCATCAACTTTTGTCTTTGGATTACCCTTTATGTGTTACCCCTAACTTTCCTTTTATTCCAGCCAATGGCCGGTAATAGGAGAACTCGGGCTAACAACCGTTGTGAAGATCAGTGTGATGACTGTACTTATGAGATGCCCAATCCAATGGGAGCGGGAATCGTGAACTTTGTCATGCTTCTCTCTCAGCTAACTCAAGTTTTGAATAGAAACACTGGTCAAGAGGAACGTTCAACCCCCCCTAAGAAAGAACAAGTCGCTATTGAAAGCTTCATGAGACAAAGGCCTCTTACTTTTAGTGGATCATCCGATCCCACGATTGCTGAACAATGGATCAACTCCATTGAAAAGATATTCTCTATCCTCAAATGCTCTGAAAAAGAGAAGGTTCTCTTGGCGGCTTATCGTATGGAGGGTGAAACTGATCAATGGTGGACGTTGATCAAAAATACGAAGCCTGAGGAGGAGATCGAGGCTTTGGAATGGAAGGTATTCCGGAAGATGTTTTTCGATAAATATTTTCCACGCACCCTCCGTCTTAAGATGGAAAGGGACTTCCTTTCCCTCAAGCAGAAAGATGAGGAATCTGTGGGAGCGTACGAGGCAAACTTCACAAGGCTTGCACGATACGCTTCCGGCTTTGTCGTTACCCCCGAATGCAAGGTTGACCGCTTCTTTGGTGGGCTGAAGCCTAGCTTGCGGAAAGCATTAGCAATCCGTGACTTCGACAGCTATGAGGAAATTGTCCGATGTGCCCTCAAGGTTGAAATGGAGATCGTAGAATCACAGGGGTATCATGGGGACAAGAAGCGGAAGGTGGACTTCAATGCTGGTGGTCCGATGGATAAATCCAACGGCGCTAAGAAATTCCAACACCCCACTTGCCAAAAGTGTGGAAAGAAGCACCCTGGAAATTGCCTTAGGGGGACAAGAAAATGCTTCAAGTGTGGAAGAGAAGGGCACCTAGCTGTTAACTTTCAGCAAGAAGGACCCGCGGCTGCGACGGAGGGGAGGAACGCTCCGTTCGAACCTCAACGCGTTGTTCAATGCTTCAAATGCAAAGAATCGGGTCATTTTGCGAATCAGTGCCCTAATCCAAGGGTTATCGGAGGCAATCAACAACCTCCAAGACAGCAAGGAAGAGCTTTTGCCATCACTTCTGCCGAAGTGAACCCCGACAACGAAGTGGTGACAGGTACGCTAGTTATTCATTCAAGAATAGCGAACGTACTTTTTGATTCAGGTTCTACGCATTCTTTTATATCTCAAAAGTTTAGTAGAACAATCCCTGCACCACCACAAACCATGGAAGTAAAGATTTCGGTGAGTACGGTAAATGGGGCAATCATTGCATCCCATGAGTATAAGTCCTCCCCTGTTATAATCTGTGGATTGAATTTCCCGGCGAACCTAGTCATACTCCCTTTGGTGGAATTTGATGCAATTCTTGGCATGGATTGACTTTCCTTATATAGAGCCAACATAAATTGTCGGGAGAGGGAAATCACACTCCATATGGAGAATCGACCCCCGATTCTTTACAAGTGTCAGGAGGAAGATGAATCTCCTTTAGCTCCATCATCTCAAGCATGGATATTACTGCCTTATGAGCACGCATATCTGGCTCAGATGATTGAGTCCAAGGAAGAAACCACCCTTGAAGAAATGCCTATTGTGAGGGAATTCGCTGAAGTATTTCCCGAGGAACTTCCTGGTCTTCCTCCAAGAAGAGATGTTGAGTTCTCAATTGAACTTATACCTGGGGCGCTACCAATATCCAAGACTCCATATAGAATGGCTGTGGTTGAGCTTGAAGAACTGAAGAAACAACTACAGGAGAATCTGGATAAAGGGTTTATACGCCCAAGTGCATCACCATGGGGTGCACCAGTCCTCTTCGTCAAGAAGAAGGATGGGTCAATGCGGCTTTGCATCGATTATCGTGAACTTAACAAAATCACGATAAAGAACAAGTATCCTCTCCCAAGAATCGATGACTTGTTTGATCAGCTGCGTGGAGCACAATACTTCTCCAAGGTCGACTTGCGGTCGGGATATTATCAAGTAAGGGTGAAGAAGGAAGATATCCCCAAGACTGCTTTTCGTACAAGGTACGGGCACTATGAATTCATAGTAATGCCTTTTGGACTCACCAATGCTCCAGCAATATTCATGGACTTGATGAATAGAGTCTTTAGAGATTACCTAGATAAATTTGTGGTAGTCTTTATAGATGATATTCTAATATACTCCAAAACCAAGGAGGACCATGAGGAGCATTTAAGAACTGTACTGGAGACTTTGCGCAAGGAGAAGCTCTATGCCAAGTACAGCAAGTGTGAGTTCTGGTTGAAGGAGGTCTCATTCTTGGGCCATATCATCACAAGCAATGGGATATCTGTGGACCCCTCCAAAACAGATGCAATTGAGGGATGGCCGAGGCCAACATCGGTAACTGATATCCGTAGCTTCTTGGGGTTAGCTGGATATTATCGACGATTTGTGAGAAACTTCTCACGATTGTCCAACCCTCTTACCAAGCTAACTCGAAAGGGAGTAAAGTTTGCTTGGAGTGATGAATGCGAAGAAAGCTTCAAGGAGTTGAAAAGGAGGCTTATCACTGCACCTGTTCTCACTTTACCCACAAGTGGGGAGCTTTTTGTGGTATTCAGTGATGCTTCGAAGAAGGGCTTAGGATGTGTGCTGATGCAGAATGATAAAGTGATATCCTATGCCTCAAGACAGTTGAAAATCCATGAGCGAAACTATCCAACGCATGATCTGGAGTTGGCGGCGGTGATCTTTGGCTTGAAAATCTGGCGGCATTATCTCTATGGAGAGAAATGTGAGATATATACTGACCACAAGAGTCTTAAATATATATTCACACAGAAAGAGCTTAATATGCGCCAGAGAAGATGGATAGAGCTCATAAAGGATTATGACTGTTCAATACATTACCACCCTGGGAAGGCGAACAAGGTGGCGGATGCCCTAAGTAGAAAGGATCCAGCAATTCTATCAATGATGAGAATTGAGAAGGATCCAATCTTCTTAGACTTGATGAAGATGGATGTGGGAATCATAAAGAAGGGAACATCATCAATCCTTTCACAAATGATTGCTCAACCATCTCTTTTGGAAAGGTTAAAGGATGCTCAAAAGGATGATGTGAGAATCCAAGAAAAAGTGGAAGCTATCAAAAAGGGAAAATCCTCAGAGTTTAATGTTAATGAAGAAGGAATTGTGCGGTTTGGGAAAAGACTATGTGTCCCATCAAGTTCGGAGCTGAAGAAGGAACTTTTGGATGATGCACATAGTTCAAATTTCTCTATTCACCCAGGGAGCACAAAGATGTATCGAGATCTCCGAGAAAACTTTTGGTGGGATAATATGAAGAAGGAGATCGCCGAATATACATCAAAGTGCCTGGTGTGTCAGCAAGTGAAGGCAGAGAGGCAGAAGTCTAAGGGGATGATGCAACCATTGCCCATACCAGAATGGAAATGGGAGAACATCACCATGGACTTCGTCACTGGACTTCCAAGGACATCCAAAAGCAACAATGCAATCTAGGTTATTGTGGATCGTCTTACAAAGACTGCACACTTCATTGCTATTCGAGAGGATTTCTCTTTGGATCAACTGGCACAGATATATATCAGGGAAGTGGTACGGTTGCATGGGGTACCACTATCTATTGTGTCGGACCGAGATCCAAGATTTACCTCTAAGTTTTGGAAGAGTCTTCAACATGCTCTGAATACTGAACTGAACTTCAGTATGACCTATCATCCTCAAACTGATGGCCAATCCGAGCGGACTATCCAAACACTTGAGGATATGTTGAGAGCGTGCTCAATGGACTTTAAAGGAGGATGGGATCAACATCTTCCTCTAGTTGAGTTCTCTTATAATAATAGTTTCCACTCGAGCATCCAAATGGCACCATATGAAGCCCTGTATGGGAAAAGGTGTAGAACACCGGCATGTTGGGATGAGGTCGGTGAACGTAAGCTGCTTGGACCAGAAATGGTCGAAGAAATGGTGGAGAAGGTGAAAACCATTCAGCAGCATATCAAGTCAGCCCAAAGTCGACAGAAGAGTTATGCAGATAATCGTCGACGAGACCTTGAGTTTAAAGTCGGAGACATGGTGTTTTTACGCATATCTCCGTGGAAGAAGGTCATGAGGTTTGGAAAGAAAGGGAAGTTAAGTCCAAGGTACATCGGCCCCTTCGAGATTCTTGATCGTGTTGGGGCTGTGGCCTATCGACTAGCACTTCCACCTACTATGGCCAAGGTGCATGATGTCTTCCATGTATCCCTCTTAAGGAAGTATATACCAGACCCTTCACATGTACTCTCTTCCGAGGTGGTACAATTAGAAGACGATCTTTCTTATGAGGAGCAACCAGTGAAGATCTTAGATCGTAGAGAAAAAGTTCTACGAAATAAGACAATGCCCCTCGTCAAGGTGTTGTGGAGAAACCACAAGTTTGAAGAATCAACTTGGGAGTCGGAGGATATGATGAAGCTAAGTTACCCACATTTGTTTTAGTGTGGGAAAAGGAAAATTTCGAGGGCGAAATTTCTTAAGGGGGGAATGTTGTAACGACCCAAAGTTTCATTAATGGAAAATCCCTCTTGATCCAGTTAAATGTTTCTTTATGAAAAATGTTTTTATAAGATGTCAACTTCTTTAAGTTTTACGTTAAGATTTGTGACCGTTACTTTTATAGTCGTTGAACAGTGATCATCTGGGTAGTTTAAATATAAGTCTTTAACGAACCAATTCTCTACTCAGACAAAGGAAGCGATGGCCTCATCCAGTAGAATTGCCCCTTACGAAGCCCATTTGTCCGAGCTCGGAAAGGAGGTGGCGTCTTTGGGCTTTGCCCTTGACCAAGCCCAAGCTGAGCTTCATCAAGTCAAGCTCGAACGTGATCGTCTATGGGAAAAATGGAAGTTGATTGAGATTACCACTCGAGCAATGTTATCCGAGCAACCCCAAGAGTCTGTCACCATCGCACACCTTACCCTTAGGTCTTATGCGGCTATTTTAAGGGGTTATGTAACAAATAAGTAGCACCATGTTCATGTACATTATTTTTGTATATAATAATGAATATAATTTCTAGTCATTTTTGATACATTGTAATTAGATTTTAAAGTACAAATGGTGTTTTTTTGTTATTATTTAATTAAGAATTATATTTTATTAAATTAAAGTATTTTTGAATTAAATATTATTTTAATAAAATATTATTATTAATATTAAATTAATTTTTATTAAATATAAATGATCTTATAATTTTATGAATGCAATTAAAATTTTTATTTAGGGTTGAAAGCCATTTCTGTCAAGACCCGTGAATTTTTTTTATAAATGTCGGTTTTTATTTTAAAAGTGAAAATTCACATATTTAGAAAATTATTTAGATAAAATAAATATTATTTTTGGAATCAGGACGTCGAAATTATCCAACGGTGAATTTTTCATAATTTTCTGAGACAGTCAAATTTTTGGGTAAAAATTAAATACCATTTATATATATAATGTGTTTTATGACATCATAATGACCCAATGGTGATGTAATAAAATACCATAATCCATATGTTCTGCCAATATATGTTTTATCATTAAAATAATGAGGTTTTGGGTTTGTTTGACTCACTTTTCAAAGCATTAATGGAGCCCTCAAGACTTATTCAACACTTTGCCTTTTTAAATTAATTTCCATGGGAGTGTGACTCACCTCCACATAAGCAACCCTAATTTTTTAATAAGTTCGGACCTTGGACTTGTAAAATATTGTTTTCATCTTTCCTTTTCCAGAAACCATGGGCAAATACCATGGGATGGTTTTTGGTTTGGATTATTTTAATATAAGGGGTCCCAAACCTAAATAATAAAGAATTCTCTCACCTTTCCTATATAAACCCACCCAAGCTCCCACTTCCTCCTCACTAAAAGCCCTTGAAGTTCGTCCAACCTCTGCCCTACTCTCTCTAGAATCCTCTCAAGGTGCCCCAAGCTCCCAAGAAGCCTCTCACAAGCCTCTCTCTAGCCTTTGGAAGCACACTTCCAAGTAAGGGGTTTTCTTCCTTTCTCATTTTTGTCAATTTTCTTTAAGTTGTATTGCCTTTTTTATTTCAATTATGAATGTTGGGGTATGGTTTCGCACCTCCCCCATACTTCCCTCTTATTGTTTGAATGATTGGATAACCCTTTATCTCTCATTAAATGCCTCCCATGTACACCCGTTACTATGCTGAAATTCCGAAAGGAACTTCTCTCTCTTCTTTTACATTCAAGCAATACTTTTGTATCATGAATCTAAATTCAATTTCTATTGTTGGGACATGTATATATATGATCTCCTTACTGTCCATTACATGTAAATATGATGAGTAACCCCTTTCTCTCTCATCAACCTTTTTATGAATTCTTATGTCATGCCGTTATGCTGCCGAAATCGCACCGATTTTCTAAGCCAATGTCTTTGTGTAGTGAATACCATGCCCATTTCTCCATCAAGGGTATTCACCTTTATGCACATTTACATATTGATTATAAATTTTCATGTATGAATTCCATATTCCTTTATCGTGGAAGAAATGATTATGTTTTATGAATCCATGTTTTATGATCCATGTGGCACACTTATGCATGAAATGAAATGTTTAAGAAGGGTGCGCCCTTTATAGCGCTCCAATGCATTGGGTAAAGTAAAGTATCATGATACGTCATGTGCAATGAGTGTTGACTCATGCTAATTCAAGTGCAACGAGGGTTTACTCGTGCTTCAAGTGCAATGAGGGTTTACTCATGCTCCATGTGCAATGAGCCTTGGCTCATGCTAATTCAATGTTAAGTGTTGTTGCCACATTTCCATGTTATGATTATCATGCTTTATCATGCCTTTATGTTCATGTCTCTATTATGCTCTATTGATATGCCTATTGCCTAACATGTATTGTACTCCTCATGTTATTCATTATGTACTCCCTTACTGGGCTTTGTAGCTCACCCTTTTTTTATGCATGTCCTCAGGTTATCCCATGCAATGCTAAGTACGAAGGAATGTAGTGGTCATGTAAAGGAAGTTTTCAATAAGGATGTTGTATTTCAAGTTTAAAGTTTTAATGTAATGATCCTAATCCCCAAAGACACTAAACCTCTCGATCTTCTTTGTTGTATCAAGTGAAGTTTTATGTAATAAAGCATGTTTAAGTTGTAATAAAAGCAGGGTTTTCATAGAGTGTATAAGAGGATAAATAAGAAAATGTATAAAATTGATATAATGATATCCGTGAAGGATGATATAAGGAATAAAAAGAAAGTTAGATTGAATTTATTTATTTCAAAGTATACATGTTACGAGTTCCAAAATAAATGGAACAATGATCAAGGCTGGTTTAGGTTGAAGAGTTAATGAAAATACAAGAAGTTAAAGAATAATGAAAATAATGTGATATATAAATTGATTAAAAATGATGATATATACTCAAATGATAAGTATTAAGGTGATAAAGAAAAAAATTATAATATTTTTAATGATAAATATGGTAAAGTAAACTATTCACTTAACCACTAATTTTGTTTAAGTGATGTGGAACAATTTACAAGGAATTGTAAAAATATATATTTTTTGGATAACATGTTTCATTTCAATACTTGTGGTTATTATTGAGGAGCACTCACCTGATCAATGAGAATTCATATAGAGGTGTGGCCATGAATCAGTAGATTTTAATCCCTTTTAAGTTTTATTTACAAATCCTCATAAACTTTTAATTATAATGAATTTATTTTTATTATATGAAAAATAAAACACACATAGAAGGAAATATAGATTTTTAAATGGTTTAAAACTCAGAATGAATTGAAAATCCCAGGTATGGATGAAATCATCTAATACCATATAGTTTAGTAGTATCATTATTGTGATTAAAAATGTGTATATTTTCAATGACATCATGTTATAAAAAATACATATTTACCATTTAATTTGATACAAATATATTAATATATAAAATCTATTTTTATAAAAATGTGATTATAAAATAGTATAAAAAATCAATCATGTTATTATAGTGCTTATTCTTATTCATTCTCTTTTTAATATTCCTCATCAAATTGCATAAGAGGATGTGCATTTCTCTTTCACTCCTTATTTTAGGTATATTTTTATTTTTAAAAATATAAATATAATTTCAAAGAAAAAACATTTTTATGTCTTCATATTCAAAATTAAATTTCAAAATTAAGAAAAAAAACAACATCCAACATCTCCAATTTCTTTTTCTATTATTAAACCTTTCTAGGTCATCATAATATTGACCCATATTTTTCATACATTACAATGAATTAATTTTAAAGATAAATAACATAACTATAATGCCTTAAAGGGTCAAAAGGTTTAGTATCTTGGGAAAATTATGTTCATTCAAAATATATGTATAATAAAACAAAATAATTATATAATACCTTCTTCACAATCCATCCAAATATCTTCCCTAATAAGTGGAGAAATACAAGTTAAGGAACATGATATTTAAAATGATTTAAAACATTTGTGAGCATAATCATTCTCATCGTATCATAAATAAAATATAATCATAAAAATAATGAGGCATTTATTTGAAAAAATGGAATGGTAGGTGGAATATGTATACAGATAAAACATAATAACACAATGTTCAAATGCCACACATATTTTAGAATAAATATAGTATCATGTTCACACATAACATATGTGCATAAATCATAACATAATTTTTTTGAACAAATCCCACATCATGTTCACATATAATACACATAGTATCATGATATTATCACAAGACCCAATGCATTGAAGGAATATATAATTTTGTATCCAACTTATAAAAATATAATAATTATATATGCAACATATAATGAGGACACATTATAATGATAGAAATTAATTAACCCATGAAAATAGATCGGGTTTCATAAGGGTGTCAAGAATCCCATATTAGTGAAAAAACATTAATGATCCTAAATAAAGAATGGGGAAACATATTTTTGGTCAATAAATGTTTTCATAAATGATCGTGTATCATTGTATTAAGGATAAAATTTTAAAAATTAATCATGAGTTGTTACAACATACATGTCTATGGAATGAAATTTTTTAAAAGTAATTTTATATTCTATTCTTTCTTGATAATTTTTTTCTTATTAATTTGTCCCTTTTGTATTGGAAAACAATATCACATCGTTACACCATGTGTATAAAATTTAATATGACAGTTCTATTCCAATCAAAGGGTCGAGAGATCAACTTTCATAAAGATGGAAGTGAAAAATCCTTCATCGACTTATCCATTAATTACATGTAATCATATGGAATACCCAACATACCCAACGTCCCACTAATATATTGTGTGGTAGTTTATTCAATAAATATAAGTGTTTGAATCATGACATGCATCAATGATAATAATAAAGTCTAATGACTATTACACACACCAGAAGATAGGAATATCTGATGACACAAAAACATGTGGAATTACTACCAGTAGTTCTTTTCACATAATATCCCTTTTTGGAGATTACCAAATTAAGAAATAATGAGAATAAGACTCATCCTTTTATGTGTACTGACACCTAACAGTATTGAAACAATTTTCCCTATCATAGTACATTAACTGGACATAGAACTATATTTAAGAATATCATCATGGAATATAAATGTTCTCATCACAACGATGAATGACTATGATCTTTTCAATGGAGAAGATTCTATAGGACATTATTAAATCGATTCCATGTAGAAAAATGAACAATATATAAAAATATTTTATATTAAAAATAAAATAATCAAATATACATGTAATCCAAAGTAAAAACATCTAGTCTTAGAACCCAAACTCCAACACAATGAGCCTTCCTAAACTAGTGTTATTCCATGTAGGTGTTCTATTTTAGAAAACAAATTCTTTTAAATTAAATTTTTTTCAATAGAGCATGGAGAGAAACATTGATCATTTGAGTAACCATTTTCAATCGATGACTTGTCAAGTTATGAAAACACCCTTAATAGTTAAACACATATTCACCTCAATTTATATATAAGTACCCATTATCCCAATGTATATATGTAGACAAACATGTGAATAACTAAAAAGTGGATACCTATAAATATAAACACATGTGTATATGTGTAGAATTCACACATAAAAATAAAGATAATTAGAAACCATTTTGAATATTTTTGAAAATCAATCATGCCATTGGGATATAAAACTAGTTATAATAACAAAGCATCCTTTAAATCACTAATAAGGATGAAGTAAGATAATTAGAAAAATTGATCATGAACTTGGTCTGATTAATATTTTAAAAGTAGTTTTAGAAACATGTTTTGTTGAGGGAAACACATGCCCAAAACAAAGTAAAACATATAAATAGGAAAGAGTCCTTTTCCATCCATCAAAATCAATTTATTTGATACATTTAAATCATAAAGTAATGAAAATACCTAATTAAACACTCAAGAAATCGTGGTACTCAATTTCATGGTATAGTCATAGGGTAATCTACCTCAAAACATTTCACCATTTACAATAGTGGAACAAATATTTATAAATAAGGTCCAAGAAGAAATAATATCCAAAATAAAAATTAACAAAGAAAAACAACCAAATTAAAACAAGGGAACTTGAACCCTAGTTAACCAGAATATGTTAGGGTATAGACGAGGAGAGAAAATAGAATCAAGGGAAGGATGAAAATATTAAAGGTTATTTACATGAAAGAATCAATCCCAAATCATGAAGTAATTACAATAATTCATCGTGGAAGGAAAATGAATTAAGGGAGAGGGATCCCTAGTATTGCACATGATAAATCAGAGGGTGAGGGGTTATTTTGGGTTAAAAACCAAAAAGGTAAAAATAGTAAAATTCCATTTTTAATTAACCTAGAAAACATATATAGTGTGGACACATGTTTTGGGAAAAAAATTCCCCAACAGTGTGTCCTCTACTAGGATTTTGGAGAACCATGCAAGGGTAAGCTGCATAGTTTGGAAAATCTTGTTCCAACCATGTGATTGGCTTTGAAAATATATATAGGTTGTCACACGGTTACTGCATGGTCTAAAAAACCATGCGTCTTAATAGCGTGACATTATTTTCATACCTAAAAACTCTCAGTTTTAGGGAAAACTATAGGGAGTGAGAAAAATCATAGAGTGACTCAAAGCTAAATAAGATAACAAAGTAGTGTCATTTCAGGGCGTGAAACAACCTAAGGGGATTTAATATAATTTGAATTATATTATTTTATCTCCAAGGGTCTAAATGGAAGAGGGTTGGAATGAGTGAATTTTATGGGTTGGTTTATTTTTATAACAAGTATAAAAAACCCTATTCAATGTGCGGAAACTGGGTTCACACCATGAATAAATCGAATCACAATCACCCTAAAATTTAAGTCGTGACTATTTAAACCAAGGAGGGAAATATTCACACCATGAATCTTTTTGGTACATAACACTATGATATATATTCCCTTTAACAATGTAGAAAATAGTATTTAATAGTGATAAAAAGGAATTGTTTTTGTTAGCTCCATTAAAAGGGGGAATCCTTTATCAGTGCTAAAAAAGATATGATAAAGGTGTACCTTTATTAGGGATAAAAAATAACTGACAAAGGTGTTAATTTATCAGTGTTAGATTAGTATGAAAAAAACCCATTAATCAATGATTTTTTTGAACTCATAAAGTTTTACCTTTATGAGCTCTTTTTTCAGCATTAATAAAGGGGGCTATTATCAACACTAAAAATAATGCTGATAAAGGCCCTACTTCTATAGTGTTCTATTTGAATAATTAAACATTATAAAAAATACACATGTTTTCAAATACATCTATATACAAATAAACCTATATGCAAATTAATAATTTAATTGAAGTAAAATTTACATCACAAATACAAAAAAAACTATATTATATACATTTAAAAAATTATTTTTTATAATTACATTTTCAATTATTGTTCATAAACATTGGAAAACACATCAATGTCTTTTATACCCATGATCCCCTCTCAAAAAATCCCAATCATGGTATTAGTTTCCAAACAAACCACCCCAACCTGAGAAAAATAATCCACATGTATTAGAAAAAATTATTATGTTATTAATACTATAAGGAATTAAATTAAATATAAATATGAAATAATGCATTAATAAAATGTCAATTTTAAATAAAATGACACACATGTATTCATATCGGTCAAAATTTTCATCTGATCGAGGTGGGGATGATTACTATATGTCAAAAAATGGATTGTGGGTCATTTTCCTAAAGTATCATAACAATCTAAATATGTTTGCTTAGTTTTGAGTATGTCACATGACTTTATTTTTACTAAAATGTCATTTTAAACTAAAAACATGCACTTTTACTCATATAGGTCACATGATGTGTTTGGTTGACATGTGATTGATTTATACACATAAAAATGACTTATGAATCATTTTCCTAAAGTATCAAGAAAATTTGAGTGCATTTTCTCAGTTTTTATTGAGTGACACACATCTTGTACTAAAATGTTAGTTCTAGACTGATAATAGACACTTTGTATCATACAGGTAACTTCATCTATCGGATTGAGGTATGGATGATTACTATATGTCACAAATGACATATGGACATTTTTTTATAAATTATCAAAATAATATTTTTGTATATTCTTGGTTCTAAGTTTTGTCACTAGTGTATTTTACTACAATTTCAATTAAAAAAAAAGACACACTTGGTGTTAGATCAGTCACATAATGTGTTAGATTGAGTTTTAGTTGATTCCTACATGTTACAAATGAATTATGGATCATTTTCCTAAAGCATCAAAACAATATGAATGTGTTTTATTGGTTTTGAGTATGTCACTAGTGTATTTTAATAAAATTTAATTTTAAACTGTAAACACGCACATTGGGTTATTCCATTCATATCGCAAGATAGTTTTATGTGATACTGATTCCTACAAATCAAAATGACTTATTTATCATTTTCCTAAATTACCTGTAAAACCTTAGTGATTTTTCTTGGATTTTAACAAGTGACACATGTTTTGAAATAAAATTACAATTTTAAACCAATAACAAACACTTTGTGTCATACCAGGAATATGGTGTATCAGATTGAGGTGAGGAAAGTTCCTAAATGTCAAAAATTACTTACGGATCATTTTACTAATGTGTAAATACAAAAATTGTTCTTTTTATCAATCTTTAGCATGTCACATGAACTTTTTACTGAAATTAATTCCAATTTTAAATAAAAAGACACACTTAGAGTTATAATGGTCATACTGCAAGTTAGATTGAGGTGAGGTTGAATCCTACCCATAAAAAATGACATAAGGATCATTTTTCTAAAGTATCAAAAAAATCCAAATGCATTTCTTTGTTTTTAGTATGTCACTTGTCCTTTTTAATAAAATTAATACCAATTTTAAATAAAAAGACACACATTGAGTCATACCGGTCACACAATGTGTTAAATTGAGGTGAATATAATTTTTACATTTCAAAAATGACTTATGGATCATTTTACTAATGTATCAAAACAATATGAATATATTTTATTGGTTTTGAGTATGTCACTTGTGTTTTCTTACTAAAATGTCATTTCAAACTGGAAACACACACTTTGAATCACACCAATCACTTTGTGTGTTGGTTTTATATGAGACTAGTTCATGCACATAAAAAATACTTATGAATCATTATAAAAAATTATTAATACAATTGGATGGTGATTGTTCAATTTTTAGCGAGTAACACAATTTTTGACATAAAATGTCAATTTTAAACTGATATCATACATTTTGAGTCATAATAAGTACACCGTGTATTAGATTGAGGTGAGACTGATTTATACACATAAAAATTACTTATAGATCATTTTATTAATTTATTAATACAACATGAATGTTTTTTCTTAGTTTTGAGTATGAAACATGACTTTTTTACTAAAATTAATGATAATTTCAAATAAAAAGTAACATATATAGTCACATCGGTAACACTGTGCACTGGAATGAGGAATAGATGATTCCTACACATCCTAAATGACTTATGGATCATTTTAATAATTTATCAAAATAATATTAATGGTGTTTTTTGGTTTTATGTGTGTCACTTTTGTTTTTTTTACAAAAATTCCATTCTAAACAGGAAAAGCACACTTTGAGTAATAATAGTCTTATCATGTATCAGTTTTATGTGAGAATTATTCCTACACATTAAAAATGACTTAGTAATAAATTTACTAAATTATCAAGATAATTAGAGTAAGTTTTCTCTGTTTTTTGTGAGTGACACACTTTTTGAACTAAAATGTCAATTTTAAACTGATAATAGACACTTTGAGTTATACTGGACACACCCTCTATTATATTGAGGTGAAAATACTTTTTATATTCAATAAATGACTTAGGAATTGTTGTACTAAATTATCAAAATTATCTGAATGCATTTTATTACTTTTTTACTAGAATTAATGTCAATTTAAGTAAAATAACATACTTGGATTCATACCAGGCACACTGTATATCAGATTAAGCAGAGGATAGTTCCTAAAAATAATTAATTAATTATAGATCATTTTCCTAAAAAATCGAAAAATATGAATGCATTTTATTAGTTTTAAGTATGTCAATTGTATTTTTTAATAAAATTAATGTAAATTTTAAATAAAAAGACACACTTGGAGTCATACCGGTCACACTGTGTATCGAATTGAGGCAAACCTGATTTCTACAAATCAAAGATGAATTATGAATAAATTTTATAAAATATAAAAACAATTAAAATGTTTTTTTGGTTTTGAGTATGCCAATTTTTTTTGCTAAATTAATGTCAATTTTAAATAAAAAATACACATGGAGTCATACTGGTAACACTATGTATTCAATTGAGGTGTGGCTAATTCATACATGTTGCAACTGACATATGGATTGTTTTCCTAAAGTATCAAAACAATATGAATTTTTTTTCATAGTTTTGAGTATGTGATCTAGTTTTTGATCAAAAATGTAAATTATAAACTAAAAACATATAGTTTGAGTCATACCAAGCACAATGTGTATCAGATTGAGTTGTGGATGATTGGATATGTGAAGTATGTTTTTATTTCAAATATCTAAAATAAGGCATAAAATAGTGAACATGTTCCATTTGGATGGAAGAGGAAACCCCCAGCTGCCTAAAACACCCCATCCAAAAGCACCATGTGCACTCTTTTCAAGCATGTTTCATACAGTCGAAAGAAAAATCCGACATCCCAAATGTTCTATGAAAAAAAATAATTATTATATTAAAATTATAAGGAAATTAACATAAAAATAGGAGATAAATGGGGAAAATTTTTACTGATATTCATTAGGAATTCACATTTCCATGATGTCTGTATACATTTTTTTACCCATTTCCTTGTTTCCATAATCTCAATTGCTACCTCAATGTCATATATCTCACAAGAATGAAAAGCTTCAAAAAAACAACCCCGACTTGAGTAAAATAATCCACCTGTATAAGAAAAAAATTCCTATCTTAATAATTCTATAAATAAATAAATTAAAAATATGTATGAAACAATAAATTAATAAAATGTAAATTTTAAATTGAAACCACACAACTTGAGTCATACTAAGTATACCATTTATTAGATTGAGGTATGGTTGATTACACCATGTATTTTTTATCCTGCAATTCATAGTCATAGTGAATGAGTGAATCATCCTTGTTGATGAAGTCATTTATTCCGAATATATATAAAAAAATCATCTAATAAAAATGATGAAGAAATTAAATAAAAAATTAGATAAAATGATGAGAAAATCAACTAAATAAGTAGTAAGAAGTCACATATTTATGATATATGTATACATTCTGACCCCAGGTATGTTTCCCAACCATTTCTAAAAAAATCTATTTATTACTATGAAAATGAGGACATTCAAAAGTCATGGTATTACTAGAAAAATATAAATACACAAAATATTAATATTTATTTTATATGAAATTGTAATTATTTATGAAAATACAACATTGGGGATGATAGTTTTTTATGGTATATGATATCTCTCATAAATTTGAAAACTTAATAACCATAATCTTTTTTATTGTATTCTTTTAGAAACAACAGAAAAATTAGAGAAAATAAGTAATTTGTGTTGTTATGTGTTTTAATTGTTAAATATTATTATATATACCATAATACATATGCACTTATAGAAGTCAATAGTATCCTTGTATTCATGGATTGTCCTCATGCCATGATTTTGACTACATTTAAACAAAACCCCATCATAAAATAATTATCATTAAAAAAACATTATAAAATATATAAATTGATGTCTAGTTCTGAATATTTTGATGGATTTTATTACCAATTGAAAAATATCATCACATGTGGTCGGTTTGTTGGGTATCCATGCAGCGAATCCATAAAATATATATTTAGAATATCCAAATTAACTTTAATGAGTATCAAGTATTTCTTAAAAATTAAAAAAGGAATAAGCAATAAATTTAATTAAAATATATTTTGTAAAATTAAATTATATTGTTTTACCCCTACATCATTGGTAAGAATATTAGTTTTTCATCAGTAAGTTTTCTTTAAAATGATGCAGCTAGTTTTTTCACTATCATATAAATTTTATCTAAATCCAAAGAGGTCATTTGTGTAAATGTTCTTAGAGGACTAATGAGTTCATATTTTTGTTCATAGGGTTTTCCCTTAAAATCGAATTGATATAGACACCTGAAAAAAATATATGAATTGAATTTATTAATAATTGACATTGTAGATCATGTATTGGAAAAAAATCAAGAAAACACACCACATGTATAAATGTACAACTTAGAATCTTAACCAGTCAAACTTGAGGATTAAATTTACATTATAAAGGGAAATGTAGTTTATAATGGATTCTCTATAAAAAGTTTCTATAAAATCAACTATGGAATTGCTACCATTTTATAACCTTGTATCCATATGAACTTTCAATTTTAGTAAATATGGATATTGAACAAGTGGAGTAAAGGTGTTTTGTGAAGATATTTCGATTGGTCAGTTGATCTTTTAGATTATTTTTATTCTACCTTTCTTTTAACCACATTAACTTTGTCTATTTGTAATAAAATTATCCATTTTAGACCTTTTTCATTGATTATTAAAGGTTTATATTGATAAATAAATTTGAAATGAATAGCTCCATTTTGAAATGTTTTTTATAAGATCTGATGGACATGCTATGAATGTTCTAATAGAATGATCAACAATATGAATATCTGTATCATCAAGTAGAATAGGTAGCTCGACACTCAACCTATGACCTACGATAATCACCACTCTCACATGACCTATTGGAAGTTGTATGTTGTGTAGAGTATCATCTTAGATATTGAACACAATTGCCCTTGATAATAGGTGATGGGTTGGTGTTGATAGATATAAATCACAATCATTTTTAACCCGTAGAATATTAGTACAAGAAAGGTATCAGTGTATTCCTAATTCACATTTCATAGAAACAATTATGATAATTTTTATTACCTTATCTAAGATAGATATTTAAGGGGAATACATCACCTAAAAATGGTGGGGGTAGGGTGGGGGATATTCATGTAGTGGTTTTATTGATTTTATTCTTCTATTTTCTTCCTCCACCTAATATTTTCTAGAAACTCATAACAACAATGAAATTCTTCTTTAAGAGAAGTTAATTTTTCCTGCATCTCTTCCATTTTATTATCTTTATCCCCCACTTAGTTTTTCTCAACATATGATTGGGGTTTCACCCTAAACCCGCACCTATAACATGAAAAATACTATGTTGGAAGATTTAAGGCCACTGGTGTTAGTTGTTCATTTGGTATAGCAGATGATGATTCATATGTCTAAGTCAGATAAAAAATATATAAAAATAAGTAATAATTGTTTTGAAATAGTGATTTAAATCAAAACAATTTTTTATTATTTCATACATTTACATGCTTCCCATAATTTTTTTTGTGTGTTTTAATCTTTTATAATCCCATATTTATTTATATGTTACTCCTTCCATAACATATAATGTGGTATGGAATGATATTCTTAATTGGATTCATCAATATTCATGTAATCATTGGAAGATAATTTTTGTTGTTGTTTTATTTCACATAAAAAGTATTTTGGTAGATTTAAAATATGTACCATTATTTTTCAGGTGAATAATACCCCATACTTGATTTAGGGTAAGGGTACATTAGTTTTTCTACCTGTTTTTTTATCTTTAACACACTGTTGTTGTTTTATAAATTAACAATTCTTAATCAAGGTGATTAATTAACATATTTTCAAAATAATGTATTTACAACCACAGTATACCTGAAAAGATGTATCCTCAAGATGTTCAGTAAATGATTCTCATGATTCATGGATCATTAGTTATTTATACATCTATGGTGGGTGTGTTTTTATTTTCCATTTAGCATTTTGAGTTGAAACATTATTATTTTTTGAAATCCACTGCGATCCTTTCTAGTAAGAATTAATACAAAATTATTTTGCGAGTCATAAAATATAAATTAACTCTATAAGGGATAATGAAGAGTAATTATATAACATCCTAGGTAATTATAGAATAATAATTTTTCATATTTATTAATATTAACAAATTAGATATTAATTTTACCTTAAAGGGATTTTATGTTTGATAGCGTACATGATACGCCACATCGAATTTAAATGAACAACTAAATGTTTTAATTTCAATGATACCATTTTAACATAGTCATTTGAATGGAAGGAATGAATATTATTAAATAAATAATTAAAATAGGGTCTACACATGTTTATATAATGATGATTCTCTGGTTAGCAAATTAATTAGAAATGAAAATACAAACCAATTGATTATAAAGGAAGTATTTTTATGAAAAAACTATTTAAATGTAAATAATTGTGTTTATAAAATAATAAAATCACTATTTTTTGATTATATTATTGAAATATTAATTTTATATAATGTTTAAAATTCATATCATGTGATTTGTAGAAATTATATAATAATAAATTCAATTTTACGGATAAAATGACTATTTTTATAAAAATGTAGTTCTACCACCTTTTGATAGAGAACCCATTTCAATCTAGTTTTTGAAACCTTTATATATTATTTTGGAAAAAATAAACATCTTATCTAGAAGTGGAACATAAAAATTTACTCTGGTTTAAATTTTGGTATTTTTTTTGATAAAATTAAAATTTTAATGAATAGTGAAAAAAATACAACATTTTAATTCAAACTGCATTTTAATCTAGTTTATTTATATGGTTAAATTATCATTTTAATTGGTTTTAAAGTATAAAAAAATATTTTTTTATAATTTAATCCAATTTTTGTCATTGGAAGTAATTTCATATTTAAATTGGATATAAACACTTGTCAATCTTTGGATGGGTTTTACTTAAAAAACCTGTTTTCTTATTCTATCAATGAGATTAATTTTTTAAATAATTTATATCAATTATGCGTTTTGAATTTAGAAAAAATGGATTTCATATTTTTAATATAAGGTCCAAATTATTTAAATAGGTACCTTTTATTTTTGGACATCATGAATAGTATCTTCAGTAATTATTTTTATTCACCACGGTTAAAGAGTAAATCAGGTAAATAAAGGTAAAAATAATATTATAATAATATAAAACTACTCTAAAACTTGTCCTAATATTATTGGATGAAATATTTCCGGTCACGACAACCATTGGGACGAAAAGTTTCCCTTTGGAAGCCACATGGGTGTGATTATGACATTTAAGACATTTAATTTAAAGTAATGAAAAAAATATCATAAACATGGCACTTATTACTAAAACAATTTCAAAATGGGGTGATATAAGTGATATATTATACTATAAAAATTATTTAGAAATATAAAAATATTAACTACATCATGATATTTTATTTATAATTTTTAGACATTAAATAATTAAATTTAATTATGACGCAATGATGATGCATTGATTTCTTTATTAATTAACAAATTAAATAAATGATATTATAAATATTAAAAAAAATATTATTTGACATAATTTATTTCATCTAATAATTATTTGAGTGACTATGACATGTTTTTATTGATTTAATGTATTTTTTAAGGAATAAATTTGTTATGAATTAAAAAAAGTAAAGTATGAATAGTGTCAAAATTGATATAATTCATAACTTAAAATATAAAATAGTTTATTAAATGTTATAAAATTTATTAAAATATAAAATTCTACCAAATTTTTATGATAAGTCCTAATATGTTATAAAAAACACTTTTTTTGGTCTTTTGACAAGTTATGGTAATTACATTAACACATAAAGTGTAAATAACATGGTATCACACTAAGATTAAAATGGGTAAAATAAGGGTTAAAACAAAACGATAAGGATTAAAAAATATTCAAAACTTGTAAAATATTACTTATATGATGGTTATTAGACCCTAAATAATCATATATTCTAAATAAATGAGTTTGGGACTATTTGGAATCAAAATTGAATTTATATTAATCTAATATTTTAAGAGTTTCCAAGGGTTCCCTCTCCCCTCCTATAAAACGGAACCCATTCATCTCTACTAATCACACTTATAAATCCTTTTTGGCCAATATTAGCCAACAACTCTTCCTAGAATCCATCTCCACATTCTCGATGCCTTAGTTTAGGCATAAAACCCTCCTTACAGGTGTTAAGGTGTTCTTCAAAGGTGATCAAACGAAGAAGAGGTATCATTGTTTTAAGTGCTTCAATTTTATTTCTTCTTCCACTTTATATAAATATCCTTCATCCATGATAAAATAATAACTATAATATCCTACATATACTAAGATGTTATTATGTTAATATTTTCACCTAAATCCATCACCAATTTCATCAAGTGGGAAATGAACATTTCATTCGTGTGTACGGTAGACGACCGCCTCACGAACCGATAGAGTTTTTTTTTCATTACCATCTATCAAGATTAGTTATAATGATGAAATAAATGTTTATATATTATATTCATGACATATTTATAATTATAATAGAATAATAATTTCAATTATGTTCTTACTTTCCATACATGTAAAGATGATAACGTCGTTCGTGCGTACGTGTGAGCTATCACCTCCACGAAGCGATGTGAATCATTATTATTCACCACATGACTTATATGATATATATAAGTATATATTAATGATTATTATGATTTTAATAATATTTTTATCATTATCTAAATATAAAATAATAATTACTTATTTCCATAATGATCAATGAAAAATGAAAATGTTATTCATGCGTACGTACAACCTACCGTCTCCATGAATATAAAATTTTTGATTTTTAATTACATAAATAAATGGTTTTAATTAACAATATAAATGATATATAAAAGTGATTATTATTTCATTAATATTATTATGGAGATTATGGTCTTATGACTACATGGAGAATTTATATCATTACAAGTTCATTTTCGACCCAAGTATCAAATATCGATATAATGTCCGACATGAACTTAAATAATTATGTAATTGTTATTACCTAATAATAAGTGATATAAAAAAAATAAACATGAAAAAGTTTATCAATAATTTATAAATTAAAATAAGTTTATTATTTAGGAAGAACAAGGAACATTAATGATGAATCGAACTCATGATAAGGAATTTTGTCTCAATCTCCTTTCATTGAGGCATACTTGATAATATGCACCTTTATTCTTTTATAAGGTGTATATAAAACCACTATGACATTTAATATCCATATTTTATCTATAATAATTTCATTTAATGTTTAGTTAAATGTATTAACTCATGGATATTAGGATTTAAATGTTCAAAGTGGTATGAGATAACTTAAATATTTAAAGATTTAATTATAATATCTTTTTCTTCATGATATTAATTTACATATTTATTATACGGATATAAAATGATTTTAAAAGAAATTTTTATTTATTTTTAATTTAATTAACTATTTTTTAAAAGTAATATTTTTATGAATATTATACAAAATGTTTTGAAAAATAACAAAATAAATGTTCTTTATAACGTATACGGTGACAAAAACTTCTCTTCCATCGTATCCATTATTTTATATTTGGATTCCTATATAAGATTTAATATTTTTAAAAGGAAAAGAAATTAATTATTACCTTTTTGGGTTTTTTGGTATTGAAAATGGTTTTAAAATTTTATTGACTATTTCAATATCATGAAAATATTTATTGTGATTAAAAATAAAATTTTATGAGTGAAATGTTTATAACTGTAGTCTTTTATGTGTTATAATTATATAATGGTACTTGGAAATTTGATGGGTGGTTAAGTGATAAAACAAATATGGGTGGTTATGTGATAAACCAAAGAAGGTTGGTTCCATGATAAACTAAGGATGGGTTGTTACGTTATAACCTCCAATGCATTGGGTATGGAAGTCGGTCATATGAATATTCTATTTGTAAGAGTGAAATGTATGGAAGTCGACTGCATGGTTATTCCATTTAAGTATGATTATGTTCTAATTTACCTTTATATGTTATATGTGATTTCTGTGATTTTTATGGTAATATTTTTAATTATAAAAAGGGTAACCAATGAGCTTATTATTCAAAGGAAAGTATTTAATACTTCATAAAGGTGAAAAGTATTACTTTATGATAACGTATTCATGGTTTAAATTTTTTAAAAAAGAAAATAGATTTCCTTCTTGTGTATCCCTTATTAAGATTTTTGTGATCATACCAAGTTTTTGAAATGTTTTTATAGGATTTAAGGGATAATAGAGACAAGGATGAGTGAATGGAAACAGTGTTGATGACTGAACATAAAAAGAAACATGTTTCATTTTAATAGTTTTTGTTTTATGAAAAAATGGATTATGTGTAGACTTATCTAATTTGTAATATTTTAAATTTTATGTAAGATTTTTTCCTAATTATATAAAACTCTATACCAAAAATATCTTTGGGAATGAATTAAAATAAATTCTATTCAAAAGTCAATAAAATAAGTTATGTTTAGGGCCGAGTCCTTATAGTTGGTATCAGAGCAGGGTTTAGAAAACTATGGTGATTAGGATGTCTTATTATGGGATATGTATATAAAAATGGATTTATAATTTTATGGTTTATTATAAGTTTAATTTCTTATAAACCCTTTTGAGTCTTATGTTATGAAATTTCAAGGTGATTAACAGTATTTGTGGAAACATTTATTTTTGATGTAGTTATGGGTTTTTACTTTTTTGGATGAAAAATGAAAGGTATAGAATAAACTTTGAGGTTAAAACATGTTATTGTTATTTTTGAGAATATTATATCATTTTTTTAATGTTATAAGAATTATATAGTTTTTGAAACACACACATAATGTGGCAACCCGTCGCATCGGACAAGGCTGTGAGAATCGAACCCACAACCGAAGTGCGACAAAGATGTTTTGCCTACTACTGGCCTACGTCAAGTCCCTAGTTAGTATGACTTTTTATTTTTAGTTAAATTATCATATGGATTAAGAATAACTTGATTTGGGAGACATATATTTTATCTAATAGATAACCTAGGGAATAGAAAATTATTTGGTGATTAATGTTATTTCGGAAGATGTTCACTATTTTTGGAACCCTATATGATAATGGTAAATAGAATGCTATAGAGTTTTATTTTAGGAATAAAGGTTGATTTGTTTTAGAGAAATATATGATTTAATTATGGAATTATATAGATTTGGGTCATTTATATAAATGATTAACCTCACTTAAAGAATATGTGATTTTGGAAATTACATTTTTGGTATAAGACATTAAGAGTGATTGATGTTATTTGGAGATAAATGTTAAAATTTATCTTAGAAGAATATGTTATCAAATATTTCTCAATTTTGGGTTTCAATTTTACTTTAGATTATTCTAAATATTTTTAAGTAAAATTATTTATTGAATGGTCTATGTTGAACTTTGGGTATTACTGTTGAATTTTGGAGATTAAAAGTAGCCCTTCTCCATATAAAAGATTATTCTTTTTGGGAATTAACTTCTCTTATACTAAAAATTTTGGTTTTTTTTAATTTCTAAAGATATGAGAAATTTATATTTAATCTTATAACGATTATTTTATTCTATATAAGTTGATTTGAGTGCTCCAGGTGTGATCAAGTCATCTTAAATACTCATCATTTGGAAAAAAAGATGAGTTTGTGGTGGAATTCGACGAATGGATGAAATTATACTTTTAAAGTAATTATATTTCTCTCTGTTCTTAGTATAAGTATTAAAATTATTCCTCAAATATATTAAAAGGATCTTAAAATAAAAACATTTTCTATTTACTTATCTTTCAATGAAATCGAAGGTCGTTTATCCTATCACAAATTTATGGTTTTATGATTGTTAACATTATCCTCACAATGTTTTCTATCACTCTACATTAGAACTTGATGGTTAATTTTATCTTATATATCCATGTTTTCCTACGTGTAACCCATGTATTTGTTATCTTAGGTGATCTTCATACATCCTTTTCTTTTAAAGTGGATGCTTTATTGACTCTTTTCTGATGTGAGATTTCAATGAAGTTACCAAACCCAAATTTAAAATTGCGAGGATAAAATTTCCAAAAGGGGGGAAGGATGTAACATCCAAGGTAATTATAGAATAATAATTTTTCATACTTATTAATATTTATGAATTACATAGTAATTTTAACTTAAAGGGACACTATGTTTGATAACGTACATGATACGACACATCGAATATAAAAGAACAACTAAATATTATTATTTCAATGGTACAATTTTAACCTTGTCACTAGAATGAAGGGAGTGAACAATATTAAATAAATAATGACAATAGGTTTTACACATGTCTATATAATGGTGATTCATTGGTTAGAAAATTAAGTAGAAATGAAAATACAAACTAATTGAATATAAAGGATGTATTTTTACGAAAAATTATTTAAATGTGAATAATTGTGTTTATAAAGTAATAAAATCACTATTGTTGGAATATATTAATTAAATATTAATTCAATATAATTTTTTAAATTCATATTATGTGATTTCTATAAATTATATAAGAAAAAATTCAATTTTATGGATAAAAGGACTATTTTTCTAAAAATGCATTTTTACCACCTTTTAATAGAGAATCCATTTTAAATTTAGTTTTTGACACATTTATATATTATTTTGGACAAAATAAAATTCTTCTTTGGATTAATAACATCAAAATTTTTTTAGGTTTAAATTTTGGCATTTTTCTGATAATATTCTTATTTTAGTGAATAGTGAATAATATAACATTTTAATTCAAAACTGCATTTTCATCTAATTTATTTTTATGTTTAGATTATCCTTTTAATTTGTTTTAAAGTATAATTATATATATATTTTTAACATTTAATCTAATTTTTGTCATTGTAATCAATTTTACATTTAAATTAGATCTAAACACATGTCAATCTTTTGATGGTTTTTACTTAAAAAACCCATTTTCTTATTCCGTCAACATGATTATTTTTTTAAATAATTTCTGCCAATTATATGATTTTAATTTATAAAAATGAATTCCATATTTTTAATCATAAGGACCAAATTATTTAAATAGGTCCCTTTATTTTTTGGACATTATGAATAGTATGTTGAGTAATTATTTTTATTTACCACGGTTACAGGGTAAATTAGGTAAATAAGGTTAAAAATAATATTATAATAATATAAAAATTCCCTAACACTTGTTATAATCTTATTGGATAAGATATGGACGACCAAGAAAACCCTTGGGATGAAATGTTTTCCTTTGTAAGCTACTTGGGTATGATTATGACATTTATAACATTTAATTTAAAGTAAATGAAAAAATATCATAAACATAACTCTTATTACTAAAAAAATTTCAACATGGGGTTATATAAGTGATAAATTAGACTATAAAAAGTAATTAAAAATATATAAATTTTACCTACATCATTTAATTTTATTTATAATTTTTAGATATTAAATAATTAAATTTAATTATGACACAATGATGATGCAATGATTGTTTTATTAATGATATTATAAATATTAAAATACATATAATATGACATAATTTATTCCATCCACTATTTTTTGAATTAATTTGATATGTTTGTATTGATTTAATATATTTTTTCTAATTAATCAAGTTGTTATGAATTAAAAAAAAGGCAAGTATGAATAGTGTCAAGATTGACATAATTCTTAACTTAAAGATATAAAATAGTTTATTAAATGCTATAAAATTCTTAAAATATAATATTCGAAAAAATGGTTATGATATATCTTAATATGTCATAAATGACACTTTTTTTGGTTGTTTGAAATGTTACAGTAAATACATTAACAAACAAAGTGTAAATAACATGATATCACGATAAAATTAAAAAGGGTAAAATATTGGTAATATAAAAAATATAAGGATTATAAAATAATCAAATATTGAATAATTTTATTTGGATGATGATTAATCGACCCGAAATCATATAATATTCAAAATAAATGAGTTTGGGACCCTATGGAATCGAAATTGAATTTATATTAATTTAATATTTTAAGAGTTTCCAAGGGTGCCCCTCCCCTATCATATAAAAATAAACCCATTCTATCTATTAATCACACTTATAAATCCTTTTTTCAGCCAATATCTACCCAAAACTCTTCCTAGAATCTCTACCCACATTATTGAGACCTTATTTTTGGTAGAATACCCTTTTTAGCAGTGTTAAGGTATTCTTTAATGGTGATCAAGCGAAGAATAAGTATCATTTTTTAAGTGTTTCAATTTTATTTATTCTTCCACTTACTTTAAATATCATTCCTACATGATAAAATAATAACTCAAGTATCCTAAATATACATAGATGTTATTATGTCAATATCATCACCTAAATCCATCTCCAATTTCATCAAATGGGAAATGAACATTTTGTTCGTGTATACGGTGGACTACCGCCTCACAAACCGATATAGTTTGTTTTTAATTACCATTTATAAGAATGGTTATAATGATGGAATAAATATTTATATATCATATTCATGACATATTTATCATTATAATAGAATAATAATGTTAATTATGTTCTTAATTTCCATGCATGTGAAGATGATAATGTCGTTCGTGCGTACATGTGAACTATCACCTCCATGAAGCAATGCGAATCATTTTTATTCACCACATCACTTGTATGATATATATATATATTTATATTTAAAAGATTATTATTATGTTAATAATATTATGAACATTATGTAAATATAAAATAATAATTACTTATTTCTATAATGATCAATGAAAACTGAAAAATGCTATTCATGCGTACGTACGACCTAGCGTCTCTATGAATATTACAATGTTGATTTTTCATACCTGAAATAAATGGTTTGATTTAACAGTATAAATGATACATAAAATTTATTATTATTTCATTAATATTATTTGGGAGATGATGGACTTATGACCACATGGACAATTTACATCATAACATGTTCATTTTTGACTCAAGTACCGAATACTGACAAAATGAACGACATGATAATAAGTGATATAAAAAGAATAATAAACATGAGAAAGGTTATAAAGAAAGTAAAAATTAAACTAAGTTTATTATTTAGGAATATAAAGGAAAATTCAGGATGAATTGAACTCAAGGTAAGGGATTTCGTCTCAATCTCCTTTTATTGAGGCATACTTGATAATATCCACCTTTATTCTTTTATAAGGTGTATATACAACCACTATGACATTTCATATCCATATTTTATCTATAATAATGTCATTTAATGTTTTGTTAAATGTATTAACTCATGTATATTAATATGTAAATGTTTAAAGTAGTATGAGACACCTTGAATGTTTAAAGATTTAATTATCAAATATTTTTATTCATGATATTAATTTACATATTTATTATATGGATATAAATGGATTTTAAATGACATTTTTTTTGTATTTTTTATTTAATTAAATGTTTTTAAAAAGGAATATTTTTACAAGTTTTATATTCAACGATTTTAAAAACTACAAAATTAATTTTCATTTTAACATATACAATGATAACAACTTCTCCGCTGCCGTATCTATTATTTGATATTTGGATTCTTCTGTAAGACTTAATGTTTTTAAAAGGAAAAGAAATTCATTATTCCTTTTTTGGATGTTTTGGTATTAAAAATGGTTTTAAAATTGGATTTACTATTTCAGTATCTTGAAAATATTTCTAATGATTTTAAATGAAATTTTATGATTGAATTGTTGATAATTGAAATATTTTTTATGTTACGATTATATAATGGTACATGGATATTTTATGGGTGGTTATGTGTTAAACCAATTATCTGTGGTTACGTGATAAACCAAATATGGGTGGTTCCATGATAAACCAAGCACATGTGGTATACATTATAACCTCCAATGCATTGGGTATGGAAGTCGGCCGTATGAATATTCTATTTGTAAGAGTGACATGTATGGAAGTCAACTGCATGGTTATTCCATTTAAGTATGATTATGTACTAAGTTACCTTTATATGTTATATATTATTTCTATGATTTTTATGGTAATATTTTTAATTACAAAAAGGTTAAGTAATGAGCTTATTATTCAAAGGAAAGTATTTACTACTTCATAATGGTGAAACAAATTACATTATGATAAAGTATTCATGGTTTAAATGATTTTACAAGGCTAATGGATTTTCTTATTGTGTATCCCTTACTGAGATTTTTGTGCTCATCCCAAGTTTTTGAAATGTTTTCCATAGTATTTAAGGGATAATAAAGACAAGAATGAGAATAAGGAAATTGTTGTGACGATTGAACATAAAAAGAAAACATGTTTCATTTTAATAGTTTTTTATGAAAAAATGGATGGTGTGTAGACTTATCTACATTTTAATATTTTAAAGGTTATGTAAGAGTTTTCAATAATTCTATAAAACTCTAGATGTAAAATATCCTTGGGAATGAAGGGAAATAAATTCTAGTCAAAATTCACAATAAATTGTTATGTATAAGGCTGAGTCCTTATAAATTCAATGGTTCATTATTTTATTTTTTATTAAAATAAATAAATTATATCATAATGTTACCCTAATAACCTATACAATTAGTTTCTTAAGTATGAAAAAACATGGTTCCATGAATCTATACCAATCAGCACGATCTGTCAAGTAGCGAGCCTAATGTAACTACTAAACATGTCTATGTTGGGGCTAACATCCTGGACACATGTATTCTATCCAACCTTGAATTTGATGCCATTGTTTTTCACCTTAATAATTTTTTATAACACCGTCATTCTATGATAATTTTTTTGGGACACATGTCATTTTCCTTCTACCATTCCTCTAGATTAAACATCATAAATATGTTGTTCCTATGGATTGGTAGCATTGGTACGTGTAGAAGGTTGTTTTTTCTCTGCACTGGGAGCACCAGAAGGTTGAGAAACTAGTTGTTCCTTAGGATTGGGAAAATCAGCACATTAATAATTCATTATCTACAGAAATGGTTTAGTATTTAATTTATATTATTTAAATATAGAAGTGAATAGTTAATAATATGAGGCAAAATAATGTATAATACAAAAAAATATATCCTTATTATTAAACACTCTTTTTAATGCTTGAAGGTATTTTACCCTTCTATCAAATATTCAAATCCCTTCATTGTGGTATCCTATAATATACAACACTCTGTCTACATTGGGACCTATGTGAAATGATTTCAATATCCCAATTAAAGGATCATACTCTATTTAATTTTATCTGACTCACCAGTGGTTTTGGTAGATAACCAAAAAATTGACCACTTTTGGTTTATGGGATCTGGAATATAAAATACTCGCACTACATGTGATTGCATTACAAAAAGTCAATCTTTTTACCCATCCTTACTAAAATACATTTTCACAAACCCCAATTCATATATTTTAAGATCGATCCTGTTATAAAACCTCTTTCATTGAAAAATTGGCACTTGGAATATTCTATAATCCAACTCCATTATTTTTTTGATGATGCCAAAGTATGACATATTCACATAAATTGGATTTCAATCCTTCATACCAGATATATGCATCATATCAAAAAAACATGTATCTCTGTTATTTTTCATGGTACTGACTTCATCATGTTCATTATTATAGAACATATAACCATTAATTACATAACCATTACAGGATAATAAATGCACACTTGGTCATATGTAAATCCATTGAAGTCATTCTGAAATTGAATCTAAATTCTCATATGACAACTTAAAGATATTGTCATGAAACTATCCTATAAACTATTAATTTTGTGTATTTGATATCAATATATCAACCATTGATGGATTCAAATACATAATAATTTATTTATTGGTTTCAACCTATGGGTAAACCTCTAAAATGTAATGAAAAAAACAAAGGCGAGCCTTCTCCCAATCTATAATACTGATTTTGACAATATCTATTCAAAAAATTCCTTCACCCACAAGCTTCCTAGTGTGATGAGATTTCCAAAAACCAATACCTTCCTCACCATACTGGTAGTTTCTATAGAATTAAATTTCTTCCAAAAAAATATACCACTCTATAATACAAACTTCTAGCCAACTTATCTTTTGAACACACCCTTTTAAAATATTCATGTACATTTCAATGGGGTACATCCATCTATAATGTATAGGATCACAATGTCAAATCTCTCTTACCAAGTGAAACATCAAGTGAACCATCATATCAAATAATTATAAGGGGAATAATATTTTAAATTCATATAATATGATGGAAATTTCCTTTTCTATTGTTGGAAATTTTACGGGGTCTATAAATTTTATGCATATAGCTTTGAAAAATAAACAGACCTTGGTTAATATATGATAGAAATTCTTTTGAAAAATTAAATGCAAAGCTACATGCATTAGATCTTTCATCAAAACATGATAGTTATATGATTTCATAACCATTAACTTTAAATCATTCATTGACACTATATTCTTGAAATTCGATGAATTTCCCTCTGAAACCTTTAAATCATTTAAGAAGCACTAAACTGATATCTCACATGCTTGTAAAGAGTGTAAGTATCTGGAGGAAGAAATTTCTATTTTCCACCATTCATTGAGGCCAAGTCATCCTATATTCCTATGTCAATCATGTACAACCTATGCTTAATTCTATCTTTTATCTATCTGGGTTTATTTAGTAACGTTCCAATGACAATATCACATACATTTTTTTCTACATACATAAAATCTAGAAAATATTAGATATACAAATAATTATATTATGGTAATTCAAAAAAAACTGACCACTTTTTCCAATAGGTTTTCATAAGGTTTTTTGAATTTTTTTTCCAAAATAAGTGTCCATATATTTTACTTTCTCAAACATTTGATCACTTGTTAGTGGAGATGGTGTTGTACATTTTTATAAACTCCCATCGAATGAAGTCATCTAAGATATGTACTTATGTTATTGGGGTAGAAATATAAAATGACCCAGAAACACAATATTTGATGAATATTTGACTCCAATTTACTACATACCATGTTCATAAATGGGAAAACCTTGAGTTCCAGGCTGAAAAATTTCCATATTTTAGAAATTCATTTATCATCCAGTAAAAAGTGCATCTTAATGTGGAATTTTTTTTGTGCAATAATCATTAAACATAATCCCTGAAACCCATAATAATTTCAAATCTTCCATCAATATATCTAAATAAACATCAATAACATTACCTTGTGGTTTTGGTGCTGATATGAGAATAAATAACATAATTTTTTTTCAATTCATACATAACCATAGTGGCATGTTATAATTTATCAACATAACTATCCATGTACTGTGAGTGCATATTTTAAAACCAAAAGGAATCACTTTATCTATAGATAGTGTAAAAAGAAGGTTTCTCAGCTCATTTACAAATTTAGGATATTTAGGATCAATTCATTTCCACTAAGGAGAGTCTAATGGGTGATGAAGTTTCCCATATTTAATTCTTTTATCTGCATTCCATGTTAATTTCTTTGTAGTATCCTCACTTATTTATAGGTTCCAAAACATTTTAATAATTGTAAAGCACCATAAAACTTTCATTAGACCCAATTCTTATTTATTTTATTGAGAAGTAACACACTTCGGTAATTATTTAATAGATTTATGGTTCTTTTGAAATAGTATATAATCATTGGGATATGCATGTATTCTTTCGAAATCATACCCATTGAACGTAGTAGTAATTTAGTGTCATATTTTCCTCTAGGAAGCTCATTATCCTCTGGGAGCATATCATTCAAGAGAGAAAGTAGTTCAAAAAAAATGGAGCCACTTCATCCATTTCCATATTTTAAATTATACAGCTTCATTATGGATTAAAATGTTTTATATTTAGCATAACCAATATATAATAGAGTCCTTGAAAAACTCTCAAACAATTTTGTTAAATTATGAAGGTCATCTAAAACTATCATTTTCATTTCATCATTACAATATTATTCACTAGTCACACCTGTAATCACATCCTTGATATAATATTCTTTAATATCCATATTTGTAATCATATCATATAATCCATAAAATATTGTGATATCCCATTCACTTATTTCATTAATTTTCCACATGTTTAGTCCATCATTTATAACTTTGATATATTTTGTGAAATATCACATGTTCTTCAAACTCCTATAAACTAATTAATCCTGAATAATAATAGTGTAAAGGGTAATATGCACAATATTTTGAAAACTATATTTACTCTTTCAACCTATATTCATACTCCTTTGTCATATGATTAGAATCCATCCATTTTATATTCAAATCCATCCAATTTTATTTGGAAATATTAATATTTAAAAAAAAAAATAAATACACAAAATGTGACAATAAAATATGGGGAACTCATTTTTTGAATGTTTTAAATAATTTATTCATGCTTTGAAGGAAATGGGTAATTGAATTTTAGAATATAATTACTCCAATAGTGGTAGGTTTTATACATTAGATTCTTCCACTGTGATCAATAATTCCTAGTATGGGATGAATACTGCTCATGATAGTTCATGAAACATAAGTTAATTTCCAAAAGAGATAGGGGATGAGTCTTAGGGAAAAAATGAAATAATAACTATTTAGGAGATGATGTTGGCGAAGATGGTAGTTGTCTCCTTAAATCTAAATTTTATCAATCTATGGAGTTGGCAAAGCACTGGACAACATTTCATAGTTTTCTATATAAATTTAAAAAATGTAACAACAAGTGTATGATCCCTATAAGGGGATCCATGATTGGTGTGATCATGAGAAGACTCAACTGGATGGCCTTAAACATGGTCATGCTAAGAAAACTATTGTAGTTTAAACATTCAAAAAAATAATTCAATTACACAATGAAAAGGAAACAGATTTTTGTCTAAGAACTAAATTTTAGTAGAGCTTAGTATCCTGTTATACTAAGATTAAAAGAGTGGGGTCATGATGGATATACTATGGGTTGGATGAAGTTAGTGATATGCCCCTTCTTAGTGATAAATTATTGATTCCCTATAATATTCAATAATATTTTATTTTGGTTGGAGTGGATGTTTTTCTTGGATGATACCATGGAAATACATTGTTTCCCTTATCTATTTTTATACTTCATATAAAAAAACCAATACCTAATCTTATGGATTTATTGTGATAATAGTTTAGTTACCAATGTGAGAATATTAATCATGTGTGTGATGCTAGAAATTTGTTCGACTTATTTCTTAATATAGGAAGAAAATTACAGAATGGACAACTTGACCATCTTAGCCAAAAAAACATGAGTTGGATCACTTAAGGATAAAATGTTTGTAACCATAAAATTCTAAAAAGATAAATGGGTATGATGTTCTAAACATGACTAAAGGGAAATTTTTTTAACTCTTTACAGAATAATTTAAAGAAACAATCTACTAAAAGAAGAATATGATTTATTTATATAATTATTGGACTTTGAAGAAGTATTCAAAAAATTTAAAGAAGTATATTATTTCCATTATCAATAAATTTACTAGAATTAAATCACTTTTCATTTTTAGGCACAAATCATAGGATCTAAATATGTTTATATGTTTCAGAAGATAAGTAGAGAAGTATTGTAATTTATCATTATAGATTATCCAGATAGATAATGGTATGTTATTTATATGGGGTACAATTGATAATTATTTTGAGAAGAAATATATTCAATATAATCTTAGTGTACCGTAAACCACATAATAAAATGTTTTTTTATTAGAAAAGTAAAATTTTAGTTGAGATGGATTGAAAATTATTGATACAATATACTAAAATATAACAAAACTTATGAAACTATTCACTCTAATGTCAAATCAACAAACTCTATTTTAAATTCAATTTAAAAATTAAAACACCCTTTATTTATATCATAATTGTAATTCAAAATATCATTCTCATTATGAAACATCATATAAATCCAATTTGTTAACTTTTAAACCAATCATTTACCCTAAAAACCACATTTAAATTTTAAGAAATCATTTAATCTTGTACTAATAAATCATCTGGACACTTTATATTAGTTTCTAAAAATGATTTTCACTACTAAAAAACAAGTTACCATTTATTCAAAATTACATTATAACAAAAAAATTTCCCATTAAAATACATTTATTATAAATTCAAACACCAAATTCATTTTCAAAATACCTTAGAAATTTCCCTCACTATTTCCAAAACCAATCCTTTTCCATTTTAAACCAAGGATTCAAACTTTTAACAATAACCAACCCCCTTTGAGATGTTTATCTCACCTATTATATAGTGTAATATGCATAATAATTTAAATATATATATTTACATGGAAATATTGAAAAACAAACACTATATTATTTTAAAATAATAATAATAGAAAATATGGCTATTGGATATAATAATGGTGTCACAAATAAAAAAAATTATTATATTTTTAAAATATTTTTAACACAGGAAAAAAATATGAAAAAATTTGATTAATGGTTCCAATAAATGTAAACACTAAAATGATCACCTCAATAATAGGGAAGGGTTATTATATGTTAGGTTTTACTTAATATTTTTCAAATACTTGTGATGGATAAATTTATTAACAATATTGTACCATTATAAAATAAAAAATTATGGATGTTTCTGAGTGAGGTGAGAGAGGGAACTGTCAAATTTTAAATCCATATCCATTAAAATAAGGCAATCATATTATATTATTGAGACTTATAATGTTCTACCAGGATGGGTGCATGGATGGAATAAAATGATAATAGAAAAGATACACAATAATTATGAAAATAAATGGAAGGAGGAGGAGGAAGAAATGAGGTTGTGGAATAGAGTTCATCCCAATTAAACACCATCAGTGAATTCTTGAGTCTGAGGATAATGAACTCTATGGTGGAAAAAGGTAGGTTCCATTGAATTTAGGCACTAAAATTAAACCATGATTCATTTGATTGAACAAATTAAGGATAATCATGAAGTCTATTACCTAAAAAAACAAGGAGGTCTGAATTGAGACTTTAAGCTTGAAGAAGACGTGAAGAGGGTTATAAGTTTAGCCTAAATGATCTCGATTGAATAAACTTAACATGATAGTTGATTTAATTGAAAATATCCCAAAATTATAGGATAGAAAAAGGACTATAGTTAATGTTTCTTCACCCATAAGAGGAATTCTATTAGTCTATCACAATTGAATTTAATAGAGGCACTCTCACATAAAAATATACCAAATAAATTCATAAAAAGAGAATCATTAGAGATTCTATGGTTTTTCAAAAAAACATATTTCCTTTAATAATAATATACCTCCATACAATATACACATATATATTTGATAATGAAATATACTTGAAATCCCCATTTTTCCAATTAATCACGCAAACCTATAAATACTTACAATAATAATTAATTAGTTTTAAAATAAATTTAAAACACCCCTTAAAGACTATTAAAAGTATTTTAATAATGAAATACACTACCAAAGAAGTTTTTTAATTAAAATTAAAATTTAAAACTTTACACATTATTCTTACCAAAAAAATATTTTATTAAAAATATTTTATAAAAACAGGTGTTACACTATGGATAGTGGATTCATCCATTTTTTACTGATTCATATAGTATTTTGTCCTATATATGAAGGAAGATCCTCCTTCATCTTCATGATTTGACATAGGATTCAAGGCTTACCTATACCATTAAAAAACCCAAATATCATCAATCTTATTAATAATTATATTATTTTCAATATTTTCCCCAACTGAATAACTAACATAGTTTCTCATCCCATCTTTACTCCCATTTTTGTTGATATCAATTGATAGAAGTTGTCTCCAAAGGTTTAAAAGATTGAAATAGAAGGTGATTTGACATTTAAATAATCAATTGAGTTTAAATTATAGGTGTATTATTATTATTCCTTCTTTATTTAATGATATTTATCTTTATAATATAGGTAAAATAAAATTTGTGTGGAATAAAATCACATTGGAAGTGCAGTTTGGAATCCTTGTCAGGTGATGCAAGGATAATTAGAGGATTATTTCATAACAAAGTTCCTCATATAATTCTAAACCTTTAAAAACATAATATGTAGATAAGGGGACAACAAATAACTTTGGAAGTACCCCCTAGTGGGTTACAAATAACCTTTGACTCCACCATTAGTAATGAATGGGGTGAATCTGGTCTGAACGACATTGTCCTAACCCAATCAAGATTGAAAAGATAAATATTGAGAAAGAAATTAGATTCGAGTAAAATGAGAAAATAGAAAACAAAAGAGTGGCCACAAAAATAGAAACAAGATTCATAAATAAATATAGGAAAGTAAATAGACAAGAGAATTTACGTGCTTTAGACCACATCGACACTACATGCATGGATTTCGGAGGGGGTAAAGACCTAGATAGAAGAAGCGATTAAAGAGGAGAAGAAATAATCTCATACTTTAGATATTAAGAGGATTGATTCATCAATGATGAGTGGAAAGGGTTTAGTTTCATGAGGGTTAGGTTCCATGATGGGTTGGTTCTTCCGGATCTTTATGGTATCAGGGAGGACTCTGTTAGGGTTCTATTTAAAACATCGGGTAAAGCTTTTATCAACACTCATAAAGATATGTTTTGTCAACACTAGAATAGAATGATCCAATAAAATAATAATTCATCAGTGCTAAATTTATAGAGCTGATAAAGAGTGGTTTTATTAGTGCTAAAAAAGCATCGATAATGATCTAATCATAATATATATATATAATTATAATTATAAATAAATATTTTTTAAATATTGTTATATAATTATAAATATAAATATAAATAAATATATTATAAAATATATTTATAAAATTATAAATATAATAAATATAATAATTATTTAAATATATTTATTTTATTTTTATAATTATTTAAACATGTATTTATTTTTTCATAATTATAATTATAAATAAATATATTTCAAAAGTATTTATATATAATTATAAATATATTTATATTAATATATATATTTATTTATATATTTTTATAGTAAATAAATATATGTATAAATACGTATTACAAAAATGATTGAATATATTTTTAACAATATTAATGAATATATAACAATAAATGAATAAATTTAATTAAATAAATTAAAAAAATATGAAAAAGTGAATTCGTAACATTTACATGAATCACAAACATACATATCTATACATACACATCTACACACACATACACATACACACATGTATGTACACACATACACATACATACATGTAGTTATATATGTACATATATTTTAAATTATATAATATCAATACAAATATATATCTAAATAAATATATAAATATATATTATATTATTGTTTAAATAAAATATTAATATTTTATATTTATTTTAATTATAAAGACATATTGTAATCAATATATACAAATAAACTATTAAACATTTTGATAAATATAAATGTGATAATTTTTTATTTATAAAATTATGAAAAAAAGATTCACTTTTATTAAATGTTATATTAATCATATATATATATATATATACTTATTATAATATAAATATTATTTGAAAATATATAAATATATTTATTTGTAATTATATTTATAAATAAATATATTTATAAAACTTTTATATAATTATAAATGTATTTTTATAAGTACATATATTTATTTAATTATATATATTTGTTTGAATATAAATATATATATTTATATAAATAATAAATATATATTATTTAAATATAATTCTAATAATTATATATATATATATATATTTATAATTCTTATTATATATAAATATATGTATAAATATTTGTATATACATATAAATATATTTATATAATTATATATATTTATTTAATTATATATAATTATATTATTATATATATGTATATACCAAGATGGTGTAGACCCTAGGTTATAGCCAATGATCCATAAATTTATTGAAGACAAAATAATCATAGAGTATAGTGGGATATGACAAATAGAAGACAATGATAAGCCACCACCATAAAGAAAAAAGCAGACCATTGCCCATGAAATAATATAAAATTACTCATATATAAGATCATATATAGGTATATATATATATGTATAATTATATATATATATATATTGCAGTTGGGGTGGTGTTTGAGTGGTAAACCTCGTAATCCATCACTGAAAAGATCAGGGTTCCAATCCTACCATGTCCCTTGGGGGATTTATGTCGCAGGCAGTGACGTAGGTGGTGACACATGTCGGGTGATGCAGGCTGGGTGATTTAGGCATGACGCTGCACTAGGCCTCCCGACTATATTCATGGGCCACTTGGCCTTGGGCTTACGGGAAATTTATTGGGTCTCCCTCTACCCAAATGGAAAGTGGTATTTGCTTTCATAAAAAAAGAGGCTTCAACCTCAACTTATATATATATATATATAATTATAAAAATAATAAAAATATTTATTATTTAAATATATTTATGATACTTTTATAATTATTGAAATATATATATATATTTAAATATATTTTTTATTTAAATATATTTGTTGCGTAAATATATTTACTATAATTTTATAATTATTTTAACAATTATTTAATTATTTATAATTTTAAAAATAAAAATTTAAAACATTATATATATATTTGAATTATTAAAAAATATATATTAATATATAAAATTTATATTAATTATATACTTGCATTTTTTATTTAATTTTCTATAAATAAACATTATTTTTTGAATATAAATATGATAATTTTACATATATTAATAATGTTTTTAATAAAAGTTTATATCAGCGCTATGAATGGTGATGATAAAGATTCATCTTTATAAACACTTTTTTTAGTGCTGATAATGGTCTCTCTTTTATCAGTCCTTTCTATTTATCCTTGATGAAAGTAGGCTCTGTGTAAGCCATGAATTGTGGTAGTGTAACAATTGAATGATGGTTTCTAGATATCCTCATCATGAACCCCTTATAAGCTATGAAATATCCCTCTGAAACACATTCAAGTGATGAATCATGTGGTCCCACCATGATTACTCAATAAAACTGTAATTTTATCTTCATAATCTCTTCTACCCCTCCAAGCACAGCCAACCCCAAAAATTCACAAAGTAATATTGCAAAAAGGTCCAGACTGTCAGACCCCTTGAATCCTCCTAACCCCCCTGGACCCAGTACAACAGTAATTAGGTTACATGGAGATCATTTTATGAGAAATTAAATGAGTATTAGATTAAATTAGTGTGAAAATTATTATTATAAAAAAATAATAAAAAATTGATTTTTAAAACGAAGGGGTAGAATATTACATTGCCATTTTTCACTAGATACCTAGTTTGTGAGTCGGTTGAGCTTAGTGGAGTTTGAAATGATGCACCAATCTTGGGTGAAATGTGAGTTAAAATTATATAATATTATTATATGATAATAATGATAATATTCTTATTCATAGTGATTTTGTTATACTATGTAGTGATCCTGAATTATACATTCAGATCATTTAGAGGTAGTGTTTGGCTCAGAATGATGACTCAATGGTCATAATAAGTTTGTTATATCTGAATAGAGAATATAATTCAACTCCTTGAAGATTCTTCTTGGAATAAATTATTGAATCTATGTAAGTTATGAAACTCATTATGAATTAATGAATCTAGACCTTATTAAAAATGAGAGAGATGATAAGCCGACTATTGATATAGATGTATGTGTTTTTTATTAAGTTTAATGGATGTAAATACAATCTCCATGGGAAATATGATAATGTATAATGATGTATGAATATGAGGATTGAATTTATAAATGATAAGTGGTATATTCAAGAAACATTGTGAGCTCTTAAAGTTAAAATGTTGTCTGAATGATGTAAATTTTACCATTAATACCATATAGTAGAAAGATATTTTTGTAACCCATGAATAAAGAAAAATGGGGACCATTTTGGTTAGCATTAATGAAGATCAAGTGACAATAATTTAATTTTAAATCAAGAACACTAGATCTGTTACCCTTCTAGTGAGACCAATTTCATAATATCATTAAAACATAATAATACTCAATCACATCACACCCGTTATCCTTAAAGAGATACCCATTGAGGAATATCATTTAAACATAACAATACCCACAAATGATTACACTTTCCATCCAGTGAGAACTGTTTAGGAATTTAATTTAACTATAACAATACACTATGATGATTTTTGAGGAGAATATTCCACCCAACGAATTATAAGTTCCAAACTTCATTGTTCCTTGAAGGAAGACACATCAAAGATGGATCTGCTGAGCCTTTTTCACCTGAAGTACCAAGTACTAGATTCCCCTTTCATTACCCAACCCATAACTACCAATGTATTAATCCTAACTCTCATCTTCCACTTCATTAAAAGTTTCACATGCGCCTCTCTATGCGACAGATCCTTCCACACAGTCTTCAATAGGCTCTTGGTAGTGTTCTTCACATTAGGGTAAAACAAAATTTGGTAGTGGTATGCTAATATTAAGGGTGAACTAAAGTTAAGTAATTAGAACGTAAGGGTAAACAAAAACGTATAAAGGTTATGTATTGGTAAGAAAAGGAGAACAAAGTTTTTTAAGGAGGAATCAATGTAATGTAAGGAAAAATAAAGTTAAGTAAGTGTACCAAAAAGTTATTTATAGGTAAAACAAAGTTATGAGAGGGTGAAATAAATTTATGTATGGGTAAAACAATTTTATGAATGGGAAAACTAAATTTATGTAAGTTTAAAACAAAGGTATGTAATGGTAAAATAATTTTATATAAGGGTAGAACAATGTTATTTAAGGGTAAAAAAGATTTTAGCCAGGGTAAACCATAGTTATGAAAGTTATAAAAAAAGTAAAGTGAGGGTATCAAAAATTTAAGTAAGGGAAAACATAAGTTATTTAAGGGTAAACAAAAATTATGTAAGGGTAAAAAAATCTATGTATGGTTAAACTAAACTTATGTAAGGGTAAAACAAAGATATATATGGGTAAACTAACCTTATGTAAGAGTGAAAAAAAGTTTTATAATGGTAAAATAAATTTATGTAAGTGTTATCAATATTTAAGGGTAAACATAAGTTAGATAAGGATAAAAAAAGTTAAGTAAAGGTAGAAACAAGTAAGGGTTAAATAAAAGTTTTTTATGTGTAAAAATAAGTTATGTAAAGGTAAAATAAAGTTATGTAAGGATAAAAAAGTTATATAAGGGTAAAATAACGTTAAGTAAATGTAAAAAAAGTAATTTAATGGTAAAATAATGTCAGGTAAAGGAAAACAATGTTATGTAAGTGCATAATGAAATTATGTAAGGGTAAAACAACTTTAACTAATGTTAAAATGAAGTTAAGTATGGGTAAAACAATGTTATTCAAGGGTAAAATAATATAAATTAAGGGTAAATAGTATTTAAGTAAGGGTAAAACTATGTTATATGAGGTTAAACTAAAGTTAAGTATGTGTAAGGTAATGTTATGTAAGTGTAAAACAAAAGTATTTGAGGGTAAAATAAAGTGATGTAAGGAAAAAAATGATTAGTAATGCTAAATAAATTTTATGTAATGGTAATATAAAGATAATTAAGGGTAAAACAAAGTGATATAAGGGTAAACATAATTTAATAAAGGGTAAACTAACATTAAGTAAAGGTAAACAAAAGTTATGTGAGGTAAATACAAATTTATGTAAGGTTAAACAATAGTTAAGTAAGGGTAAACAAAAGTTATGTATGGGTAAAAAAAGCTATTGAAGGTTAAACTAATGTTATGTATGGGTGAAAAAAGGTACTTAAGGGTAAAATAATGTTGTTTAATGGTAAACATAAGTTGATTAAGGGTAAAAAAGTTTATTTAAGGGTAAAATAATTTTAATTAAGTGTAAAAAAGTTTATTAAGGTTAATTTAATGTTATATAAGTGTAAAAATATGTCTAGTATGGGATAAACTATGTTATTTAAGGGAGAAATAAATTTAAGGATAATACAATATGTTTTTTTTAAATTTAATGAATTTTTTTTCTTATTTTCAGTTAAATATTGGTTACAAAGAGTTGGCTTTGTTCAAAAATATTTTATTATTTAATAATGGTTTTCTACATTCAATATCATTAAAGGGGGTGGTATTGAAAATTGAATGACATGCACCTCAAAAAAATTGTTTTTCTCAAGCAGAAAGAAGAAACATGGATGTGTTGTAAACAATGATTTATATTAAAATATATATTCTAAAATAGAATTTATTTTTCTTACAAAATAGGTTTTTACATATATAATTTTTGTAATAATTGAATAAATCAACGTCGATGACCCTCAATACCACAACCCGACACATGAACCCCACTTCCACTCCTCATCCAACATGTATGTCGTTATGGTGTCATAACTATAGGCATGGGTTCCTCCTAATATTTTGGCCCTACCTCAATAAAGTTAATAAAAGGTTGTGGGGCTATTAATCTTGTGTATGAATCTACTGATGTAGGAAGCTCAATCTATGATGTTGCAGGTGCCTCGTTATACTACTATGTTTAGGGATTACGAACATCATATGTGGAGCCATATGTCCATGGTTATAAAGGCATGAAAGGAGTTTCTGGAGATTCCAGAAATGTGGTATCAAGGAAGTCACCACTAACAAAAGTGTCCCACAAGGTCTATAAAAGCTATGATATCATATAAAAGTCCTTTATCATCAATTCTATACAAATGCCTTATGCCAAATTCATCTGATATGAACATATATTAGATGTATGAGTAGACATATATAGAACATAAACCTCTCCAAAGTGTTCAAGATCATCCATATGTGGTGTAGGATCCTTTATCTATGGTGAACAAACATTTGTAGGAGCCTCTCTCAAGTGTCTCTCTCTCTCACTTTCATTTTCTTTAACCTTGAATATTTTTTCATCTCTATCCTCTAGTTGGCAGTGCCAGTGGAGGTGCATCATCCTCTTGGGGAACAATAAGCACATTATCATCCCCAAGTGCCTCATTAAAAGAATATGGATTAAGATATAAGTATGTATCCTCTTCATAGAAATAATAATTTTTGAAATGGATAGGATCTCTAAGATCCATCAGATATTGGTGAACTACATCTTACCTAAAAAATTCCTCTTCCTAAGGATCAATAATATGCATTCGATCAAGTTTTCCTGACTATAAAGGAAATAAATTTTAAATTAATACGAAACATGGCCTAAAAAATATAATAAAAGTTAATAAACATACAAATAACTAAATTTATATCCCAAGGCATGTAAGGGACATGATAGTGATTCTTTGGTACCAATTTTTATAATCATATTGATTAGATAACATGATGTGTAACAACTCGAGTTTTTTATGAGCCCTCATCTATTGAATAAATTAATTTTATTTGATATCTTGTGTTTCATGATGCACAAAGCCAAATTTTTTTATACACTACATCAAGATAATCTTGCAATATACACAACACCGACTTGGATTTCGTTATACACAACACTGAGTTTCTACAAAACAACATTTTATTATTTAAATGAGATAGTTATAACCTAACCATTAAATATAGTAATATGAATATTAATAAATACTTTTCAAATATTATTTATAATGGATTTACATAAATAATACATATTTATAATGTAAAAAATATACTTTTTTGGTAAAGTCTTTATCTATTTGAAAAATACTATTTTATCAAATAAACTACTTTTTTATTTCCTTTTGTGAAAAAATATAAAAATAATTTTAGAAAAATTTAGAAAATTAATTTTATAAAATAAAAATAATTTTTCATTTTATAATGTAGAAGATAACTTAGTGTGAATTTTTGATATATTTTTGAAAAACATTATTTTTGGATGAATAGTGAAAACAACTGAATTTTAATTCAAAACTTCTTTTGCACCTAATTTATTTATATAGTTAAAATATATGTTATTTTTTAAAGTGTATTTAGATAAATTTTAAATAAAATAATCTAATTTTGACCTGTGTATCCTAATTCACATTGAAATTGGATTTAAAATCATTTCAATATTTTAAACATTTTCACTAAAAAACCCATTGTCGTGACACATCTGTGGGATTAAATTTAAATTAATTTGTGTCACTTATTTGTTTTGAATTTTAAAAAATGGATTAAATATTTGTAATAATAATAATTTATAATTTATAATATGTTATTCTTAGTTTTTTTTACCAAAAATATTATTTAGAGTAATTAAAATTAATTACAATAATTGAGGTAAATTTAAGCTGAATAAGGGAGTAACCATTTATCTTAAGAGAGAAAATAATCTAGAAACATGAACTAAAGCCATTTTATGGACATATTGTGACCCTATAATCCGTTTCATAGAATTATGATCATTATTGGATCCACTTTCCATGTAAAAAATGAGGTTAGAATCCTCATTTAAAAAATTTATTATAATACCACTCCTCCTCCAATATAAAAAGTCACTAAACCTTACACTTACTCACACATATAAATACCATTTTATAACCCAAAATATTATTAAATAATCGCATAAAATCCCTACCATAATCCTATAAGCCTCCATTTTGGTAGAAATCCATCCAAGGAAGCCCTTTGGTGCCAACCAAAAAGAGGTACCCAAAGAAGAAGTATCATCCTTCCTCAAGCCACTTTGTTTTATTTTCATTCTCCAACCCCTAAATTATTCTTATTCCATGATTATAAAATAAACTTATTATAATTTAAATACTAATATTTTTTTATTATAAGTGTTTTACCTACACTTACAAACACATCCCTCTAATCAGTAACGAACTCACTATTCTCGTGTACGGTGAACTACAACCTCACAAAACTAAGTTATCCATTTTTCCTTTACCACCTATCATGGGTGGTGTTTATGATGGAAAATATTTATTCATATTATATAAAATATATTGAGGATTTTATTATTATTATGGAATTATTATATAAAACACACCTTCATTCTTTCTATTTTGTGTAAATATGATAACTTCGTTTGTGGACATGTGGACTACCACCTCCTCAAAGCGGTGTAATTCATTCACACATTACATGAAATTTATTAAGTATGGGTTTAGGGAACATGAATGATATATATATATATATATATGAAATAATAATTCTAATGGAATGATATTATTTATATACATATCTATCATTTACTTTCTTTCTTTCAATACGACTATGGAATACCCTCTCCATGAATGCTGTATTCCATTTCTTAATTCTATATTTTATAAATTATTTTATAATGAATATATAAAATATTTATATCATGGTTTAAATTTTTGATATCATGATATACATATGAGGACAAAAAATATAACTAATCAAAAAACACGTGAAAAACAAAGCGTTTTTACCCGAAACACAACTTTAACATGCAAGAATTTATGAAGTGGGTAATAAAATGCCATGATAAAATAATATATGGTATTATATATTTTAATATGGTTCTATTGTATACGTATAATAAACATATATTTATTATATAGAATGTTTTTATTAGTATGCAGGGATTCGTGAAATAAGGTAAGGGGTTTCTCGTCTCACTTTTATTTTCTATGAAACAAAAGTCATTTTCAAGTATTATATATTATATGTGATGTGTATAATGATCATGAATGCATTATATGATTCATATAAATATTTTTATGGGTATTTACATAACCATTTTATGATATACATTTCATGGGGCTTTATTATTCAAAGTTACTAAGTGGTAAATGCTTATTGAAACAATCTCATCATTTATCGGGACTGTTTATGATTATTCATCCATTAAAGAAATATTATGATCCATCTCTCAAGAACTCTCATGAATTTTATTATCATGTGGTTATTTAAGTTATGTTAATATATTTGAATCATTTTTATACTCCTTGGTACTTAATATATTGTAAAAAATGTTTCTAATAAAATCTGACTTTATCTCCCTCTTCGGTCAAAAATCCATTTTATCAAAAAAAGAAACATGTTTTCAAAGTTTTATAAAAAATTATTTTAAAATGATATTTTTTTTCATTTTCAAGGAAAAAGGATTTTGAAAATGTTTTATGGTCTTAAAATCTTATTTTATATGTTTTCAAAAGGGTTATTTTCAAATAATAATAATTTCACTATTTTTAATCCTTTTTATAAGTTTTCAATATACTTTTAAATAAAAGGTTTTAAAAAATTATGTTCCAAATAATTTTATAAGTTATAAAGGGAAATAATTTTCAAATGTTCTCAATATTATTTTATAATGTTTTAATTAAAAATGTTATCATTTTTTAAAAGAATCATTTTTAATTTTTCATGTTATTTTAAAAGAATATAATTTTCAAATGGTCTCATGTTTTAAACAGCATTTTCCAAAGAAGAAATGATATTTTCCTTAAGAGATGTGTTAAAAATATATTTCAATATTATTTTCCATCTAATATGACATAATTTTTTAGATTTTATTCTATATTGGAGATGTGATCCAAGAATACCATTTATATTCTTTCTTTAATTTTGTATAATTTATGGAATGAGGTTTATGATACCTTCTTATCTTACACAGGTTATTCCCTTTTGAAGCTTGCTTCTTTTCATGGGGTATGCTTTGAGGATATTATTATGAGAACTCTCTCTTTTCCATTTGTAATGATATGATGTAGTTTTTATGACAATTATTTCAATTTATGGGTTATTATATGATTTTTATGACCATGTAGAACATGCATGTATGATTTCATGATGAGATTGGTGGGACCTATATCTCCCTTCAATGCATCGAGTAAATATTTATAACTCATGAGATAATGATGTAATTCAAGTCGACGGGTTTGATCCACTATGGAAGATGGGGAAACCTAATCTAATATGGGAATATGGGGAAACTCAATCCACTATGGGAAGATGGAGAAACCCGATCGACTATAATAATATGGGGAAACCCAATCCACTATGTGAAGATAGGGAAAACTAAACCCTTACAAATAAAAGACTATGATTGGGGATGGTGGTGTGTCCTACCCAGTATGTTTATTCCCCATTATGTGACCAAATAATATTTTTAAATTCTCCTTAACTTATTGGGAATTATATTAAAAGTTTATGTGTCTTCCGTAATCCCATGTCTTATTCATATGTTATGAATTCATGGATTATAATCTTGATTATTTTATGATTCATGTCTTATGAATTGTAAATATTTATTTCATTACTAATGTATATGATCTTTGATATGCAGGGTATGATCATATAAAGTTATGTTAATGTTGCCATACCCTTATGTTCATGATTATGCATACATATCTCACTTTTTTACTCTTACTGAGCATCAGAGATCACCCTTTCTTATGTTTCCATTCTCTAGGTTATGAAGATATTTATTATATGTGATTTTTATAAGAAGGATTCTAGTAATGAAGAGCCTACTAGGAGATAATATAGCTCACTTTTGTACCAGTGATTATGTTTCCATGTTTCCAATGGAACTTGAGTAATATGGTCTCGAGGCCTCTGTTGTGTATTGTATTATGTATTCCAAAAAAATAATGTAATGTTAATGTATGAAAACTGTGGGTTTCCATAGTTGGTATGAGAGAAAATGTTTCATTATACTTTTGAAACTAGGATGAGAAAACCATAGCGAGAACCATAATTACATTTCTAAGGATAAGTCTAAGAATTATGAAATGTATAGGAAACTGTCCTAGGATATTGGTAAAGGATAGAGTTAGTGGTTTCCTAGCAATACATTATTGTCTGGATAATATAGGTGGATGTGGATTTGAAAAAGATGTACCTAGGGGTAATATATCTGACAAGATGCATCAGACATTACTTGAACATAACATGGTATACGACAAAGAGCCTTGCTACACACTTGGTTTGAAACTCTCGGGGGATAGGCTTGGGAAATTCAAAGATGATTTACAAACCATCATGGTGGATTTAAATAGAAGTTGGATATTAATAATATACAATAGAAATAAGGTGTCATAGATTAAATAATGTTTCATAATTTAGACATCCTACAAGTCATTTTTTATGATTATGTGGTTCCTCAATATGATAACTACTTCTTACTCTATTAATTTTGGTTTTAGTCAATGGATAGAACCCAAAGGAACCCTATTAATGGTGATTAAAATAGAAAATGTAATCATTTTATTCCTAAGAAACTTAATTCCATGTGATTTGGAATGAAAAACCTCATTTCTATGCTCACCCTTCTTTCTCAAGCTACGAATCATGCTTGATTTCCAAATAAGAAAAGGAGGGAACAAAAATATTTTGAGTAATTAATGAAGAAACATCTAACTTCTTTCAATGAGTCTTCTAATCCACTTGTGGCTAAACACTAGATCAGTACCACTAAAAAGATATGCTCTATTATCAAGTGTTCAAAACATGATAAAGTCATTTGGGCTATTTATCGGTTAGAAGGAGAATTGGACCAGTGGTGGAATCTAATTAAAAATACGCGGGATGAAATTGAATCCATGGATTGGGACAAGTTCAAGAACTTATTATTCAATAAGTACTTTATTCATGTTATTCATACAATTATGGAAAATAGTTCCTTGAATTGAAGCAATAGGATGATGAATCCATCAATACCTATGAGGCTAATTTTAAAATAATTGTGAGGTATTATTTTGGAATTATCCTCCAACACAAAATTAATGTGGATAAGTTCTTCAGTGGTTTAAATCCATGTCACATAATGGCATTGGCCATAAGAGACATTAGTAGCTATGAAAGAATTTTGAATTGTGAAATAATAGTTGAAATGGAGGTTGTAATTTTGTATCAATATCATGTTTTTAACAATAAAAGGAATATGGATTTCAATTGAAAATCTAAAAACCATGAAAAAATAAGATGATCCCTCCTTGATGCTCTAAGTGTGGAAAGAATCATGGAGTAAATTGTCTTAAGGGGTCTAATAAATTCTTTAATTATGAATGGGAAAGCCATTAGGAACCAAATTTATGAACTAATGTGAAGAAGTTGTCCATTGATGAAAATAATGGGAAAGCGGCAGAGAATTCACCTCCCACACTTTAGTGATTGAAGTGTAAGGAGGATGAGAATTATTGAAACTAGTTCCCAAACCCAAGGGTTGGTGATGATGATCAATGTTAGAAACCTATTAAACCTAGTGACAAGGGTAAATATCATACGTTCACTGTTTCTAATTTGGGGTGTGATAACGATGTGGTGAAAGGTGCACTTACCATCCACTCTAGAACTGATAATGTATTATTTTATTATTTATCTACTAATTATTTCATATCTAAATAATTTTCAGAGGGTATTAAGATTCCAACCAAACTATTATATTTTTAATTAGTAGTGAAAACCCCTAATGGTATGATGATTGAATCTCAATTATATGATTCCTTTCCAGTTTATGTTTGTGTGAATATACTTCCTACAAATCTTTTCATTCTTCCTCTGGTTGAATTTGATGTCATATTAGGCATGGATTATATTTGTTTTTATAAAATCCCACATCAATTGTTGAGAAAAGGATATTATGATTGATATTTCAAACCAACCAATGATCGTCTATCAATGTGACGATATATATGAACTTCCTATAGAGATTAGATTGAGTGTATATATTTTAATTCTCTTTTGGAAGGGCTGTTTATCTCAAATTATTGGGGATAAAATTGACATTGATGATATTCATATTGTATGATAAGTTGTGGATGTATTTATATAAGATTTTTATACTCTTCAACCAAAACAAGAAGTTGATTTCTCAATAGAACTCATACCTAGTTCCACACCAATTTCAAAGAATCCCTAAAGAATAGACAATATTGAGTTACAGTAATTGAAGAAGAAACTCCAAGAAATTCTTGAAATGGGATTTATTCAGACAAGCGTATCACCTAGGGGATCAAATATTATTTTTTTTGAAAAAAAGACAGATCAATGCGACTCTGAATTGATTATCAAGAGTTTAACAAGATCAAGACCAATAAAAAGTATCCTCTTCCATGTATTAACTACTAAAAAAATGGTCTTTATCAGTGCTCAAAACGGGATTTAATAGTGCTAAAAAAGTTATGTAAAGCTTAGCGCTGATAGGGGGGATTTATCAATGCTAAAAAAGAATTGATAAAGGGATCCTTTATCAGTGATAAGAAAGAACTGATAAAGGGCTCATTTATCATCACTAAAAATGCGTTGATAAAGGGATCCTTTATCAGTGCTAAAAAGGAACTGATAAATGCCATGCCTACTATGACATAAAATTCTACAACAGAACAACCTAACAAGACCTGCAAAAAAATAAGCATATCAAACAAGCAGTTCACATAGATAAAATATGCATTGGTAGTCAATTTGGGATCAAATGATGGGAAAAAATCCATACCTAATGTGATGTACTAATTATTAATTATGATTATCAAAAGGTATCATTAAATACTATCTCCTCCAAATGATATCTTACATTGCCTCAGATAAAATATATAGAGAGAGTTAAATGTCAGAACCTTAAGAAAAATTTGATTAAGGCCTGCATGCGAGTTATTCTTCATGTTTTTTGTGGTTAAGATTCATGTCAATCATAGATATGGAATTTGTTTATAGATTTTGTGTTCCTTTTGGGATATGTTGTGTTAGGAACACATGTTTTTCACAGTTAGTAGAAAACATGTGGTATAGATCTATAGTTTAACTAAGTCATTTTGAACGATTGGAACATGATAAGTTAACTGTTTTTCCAAACTATCTAGAAGAGGGTTTCTTATCCAATGGCTCCCAAAAAGTTGGTGAATAGTTTGTAAAACTACCCAACCAGACCATGAATGTTGATGATGATATGGAATAATTTAAGGGATTTAAACCTATTTCCTCCCACCCCCTTCCCAAAACTTATTCTAGGATACCTTTATCTTGAAAATTTATCCAATTTAAATCCTATATTATTTTTTCTTTCCCTTTCATTCTTCTCCCTCTCCCTTTCCTCTTTGTTTTCATCCCTCACCATGAAATATAGGGATACAAGTTTATATTTAGGGTTTGTGATGAATTATTAATGGGTGTTTATTGTATAAGAAATAATTATAACTCTATGAGTCTTTTCTAAGTGTCTTATGTCATAAGTAATGAATTTTGTATTGTTTTCCATACGTCAGTTGTTGTTTTCACTTAAAATTCTATTCATTTTAAACAAAATAGAGACACTTTGAGTGATACCAGAAACACCATGCCTCAGATTGAGGATATATTTACTATTACACATCAAAAATGACCCATGAATAGTTTTCCTAAAGTATCAACATAATCACAATGTGTTTGGTCAGTTTTCCACATGTCAGTTGTTGTTTTCACTTAAATATTATGTCTATTTTAAAAAAAAGAGAGACACTTTGAGTGATACCAGCCACACTGTGCCTTGGATTGAGGTGGGGTTGACTAAAAAATAAAACACATGACCCATGGATCATTTAATTAAAGTATAAACACAATCCTAATGCGTTTGTTCAGTTTTCCATACGTCAGTTGTTGTTTTCACTTAAAATTATGTCTATTTTAAACAAAATAGAGACACTTTGAGTGATACCGGTCACACCATGGCTCAGATTGAGGTGGGGTTTACTATTACACATCACACATTACCCATGGATCTTTTTACTAAAGTATCAATACAATATGAATGCGTTTGGTCAGTTTTCCGTACGTCAGTTGTTGTTTTCACTTAAAATTTTGTCCATTTTAAACAAAAGAGAGACACTTTGAGTGATACCAGGCGCACCGTGCCTAAGATTGAGGCTTGGTTGACACTTAAACATAACACATGACCCATGGATCATTTTAATAAGGTATAAACACAATCTGAATGGGTTTGGTTGGTTATCCGTACATCAGTTGTTGTTTTCACTTAAAAATTATGTTCATTTTTAACAAAAGAGACACACTTTGAGTGATACCAGCCACACTGTACCTCAGATTGAGAAGGGGTTGACTAGTAAACATAAACAATTACCCATGTATGGTTTTCCTAAGGTATAAACACAATCCAAATGCTTTTGGTTGGTTTTTCATACGTCAGTTGTTGTTTTCACTTAAAATTTTGTCCTATTTTAAACAAAAGATAGACACTTTGAGTGATACCGGACAAAATGTGCCTCGGATTGAGGCAGGGTTGACTCTTACACATCAAAAATGACCCATTTATTGTTTTCCAAAAATATAAACATAATATGAATGCATTTGGTTGATTTCCTGTATGTCAGTTGTTGTTTTCCCTTAAAAATTATGTCCATTTTTAACAAAAGAGAGACACTTTGACTAATACTGGCCACACCGTGCCTAGGATTGAGGCGAGGTTGACTTTCAAAACTCCAAAATGACCCATTGATCATTGGAATAAGGTATCAACACAATAAAAATGCGTTTTGTTAGTTTTTCATACGTCAGTTGTTGTTTTCACTTAAAATTCTGTCCACTTTAAACAAAAGAGAGACTCTTTGAGTGATACCGGCCACACCATGCCTCATATTGAGGCGAGGTTGAATCTTACATGTCAAAAATGATACATGGATCTTTGTTCTAAATTATCAACACAATCCGAATGCGTTTGGTTGGTTTTTCATACATCAGTTGTTGTTTTCACTTAAAATTATGTCCATTTTAAACAAAAGATAGACACTTTGAGTGATACCGGCCACACCATGCCTCATATTGAGGCGGGGTTTACTCTTAAACATTAAAAATGACCCATGGATGTTTTTTATAAGGTATTAACATAATCTGAATGTGTTTGGTTAGTTTTTCATACGTCATTTGTTGTTTTCGCGTAAAATTCTGTCCATTTTAAACAAAAGATAGACACTTTGAGTGATACCGGCCACACCGTGACTCATATTGTGGTGGGGTTGACTCTTACACATCACAAATGACCCATGGATCATTGGAATAAGGTATGAACACAATCCGAATGTGTTTTGTGGATTTTCTGTATGTCAGTTGTTGTTTTCACTTAAAATTATTGCCATTTTAAACAAAAGATAGACAATTTGAGTGATACCAACCACATTGTGCCTTATATTGAGGCGGGGTTGACTTTTACACATAAAAAATGACCCATGGATCATTTTAATGAGGTATAATTATAATATTAATGCATTTGGTTGGTTTTTCATACGTCAGTTGTTGTTTTCACTTAAAATTCTGTCCATTTTAAACAAAAGATAGACACTTTGAGTGATAACGGCCACACCGTGCCTCATATTGATGAGGGGATGACTCATACACATCAAAAATAACCCATGTAAAGTTTTAATAAAGTATAAACACAATAATAATGTGTTTGGTTGGGTTTTCATACATCAATTGTTGTTTTCACTTAAAATTTTTTCCATTTTAAACAAAAGATAGACACTTTGAGTGATACTGGACACACCATGCCTTGAATTAAGGCAGGGTTGAATTTTACATGTTAAAAATGACTCATGGATCGTCAAAATATAGTATCAACACAATCTGAATAAGTTTGGTCAGTTTTCCGTACGTCAGTTGTTTTTTTTCACGTAAAATTCTGTCCATTTTAAACAAAAGATAGAAACTTTGAGTGATACTGGGAACACCTTGCCTCATATTGAGGCAGATTTGACTCGTAAACGTCAAAAATGACCCATGGATAGTTTTCCTAAATTATCAACACAATCCGAATGCATTTGGTTGGTTTTTCATACATCAATTGTTGTTTTCACTTAAAATTTCGTCCCTTTAAAACAAAAGATAGACACTTTGAGTGATACCGGCCACACCATGACTTGGATTGAGGTAGGGTTGACTCATATGCCTCAAAAATGACCCATGGATAATTGGAATAAGGTATAAACACAATCCGAATGCGTTTGGTTGGTTTTTCATACGTCAGTTGTTGTTTTCACTTAAAATTCTGTCCATTTTAAACAAAAGAGAGACACTTTGAGTGATACCTGCCACACCGTGCCTAATATTGAGGAATGGTTTACTTTTACACATCAAAAATGACCCATGAATCATTGTCCTAAAGTATCAACACAATATGAATTCATTTTTTTGGTTTTTCATACGTCAATTACTGTTTTCACTTAAAATTCTGTCCATTTTAAACAAAAGATAGACACTTTGAGTGATACCGGCCACACCGTGCCTCAGATTGAGGTAGGGTTGACTCATACACATCACACATGACCCTTTAATGGTTTTTATAAGGTATAAACACAATCCTATTGGGTTTGTTCAGTTTTTTATACGTCAATTGTTGTTTTCACCTAAAATTCTGTCCATTTTAAACAAAAGATAGACACTTTGAGTGATACTGACCACACCATGCCTCATATTGAGGCGAGGTTGACTCCTACACATCACACATGACCCATGTATTGTTTTCCTAAGGTATCAACACAATCCAAATGCGTTTGGACAATTTTCCATACGTCAATTGTTGTTTTCACTTAAAATTCTGTCCATTTTAAACAAAAGATAGACACTTTGAGTGATACCGGCCACAACGTGCCTCAAATTGAGGAAAGGTTGACTCATACACATAAAAAATGACCCATGTATCATTGGAATAAAGTATTAACACAATAAAAATTCTTTTGGTCAGTTTTCCGTACGTCATTTGTTGTTTTCACTTAAAAATTATGTCCATTTTTAACAAAAGATAGACACTTTGAGTGATATAGGCCACAACGTGCCTTGGATTGAGGCAGAATTGACTCATACACATCACACATGACTCATGGATCATTTTGATAAATTGAAAACATGGATGTGTGTGGGGAGACCCTTTAGAGGAAGGAGGTTCCAACAATGTTCATTTTCTTATTATGGATAATCAGAAAACATACAATTTCTACCAATGAAAATGTTCAACGCATGGGAATCCATTTGTAATCTCGATGATTATACTGAAATCAATTTAGGTCGGAGATGTTTACTCATATTTACTTTTAATGAGAGTGTTCATGCGTGATATGAAGGTATTTTGGAGATTTTACTGGTTTTTCCTATCCAAATCTCAAAGAAAAGTGGTTCATCATTCTTGCATGTTGCTGGTGCATTTCATCTGTTAAAATGGAAAAATGACTTATTAGAGAAAGGATGTTTTATTTAATAATAATTAAAATTTTCTATGAACATTTACATATAACAATATTTCATCTTTTGATCTCCTTAACCCCTCTCAAAAATGTCTGCCAGTTGTACACATCCCTAAGTCAGACCTTCATGTTATTTGTGTACAATCTTCTATCAGGTATGCGGCCCACTTGTTTATGAACAAATATATATCATCTTGTGAATATTATGATTTTCGACAGTCATATTAGTACTAAAAAATATATAAATAAATAAATAATAAATAATTTAAATGAAATAGTAGTTGTTTTTGAAAATACCTCTTTAGGGATGCTAGTTTGTTGATGGAAGACGATCTCTCTCATAAATTTACAAACATAATAAACACAATCATTATATTTTGTTTGTTTTGGAAAATTCAAAAACTTTTATCATTAGTAGAGTAAGTAACTTGTTTTTATATGTGTTTGGATAGTTAAATCTTATTATATATACCCTGATACTTGTCCAGACATAGTACTTTCTCTCCTCCTTATGCTTAGCCCCTGTCCTCGTTCATTTTTTAGACGATAATGATACACCACCCTATTATAATAGAATCATCAGTACAAGATAATATAAATTATATAACTTGATGTTTATATCTAAAACTTAGGATTTAGTGTCTTACAAATTCACAAACTTCATCATGTGTGGTCAGTTTGTTGGATATACTTGCATTAAATCCATAAAATAAATCTTTGAAGTATCCAAGTTCAATGCAATTAGCAACCAATGTTTCCTAAAAACAAAAAAAAGGAATAAGTAATGAAACAAGTGAAAATATGATCGATATTCTTTAATATTAGAGTTTTACCCCAACATGGTTGGTATTAGGAAGAGTCTGTCTTCTATAATCTTTCTGTCAGATGTTTTCAACAAACCATTCACTGTTTAATCCCCTTTTAATGGCTTTAATTTCTTTAGTTGAGTTGATGTGGTATGAGGACCAACGAGTTTGAATTTTGGTTCATGGGAAAATACCTTCAACTGTTTTTCATATATACATCTTCCAATAATATAAAATGCATTTAGTCATAATTAGCACATTATATCAGCTTTTAGAAAATCAATTAATGAAAACATAACTCATATATAAATTTACAACTGTGATACCTAGACAATCATTTTTAAGGATCTCATTTACATTTTCAATAGCAACGAAATATTGAATTTCCTCTCTGCATATATTATTTTCAAAATCAACTATATGACTACTACCACTTTTTATCTTCGTATCCACATGAGTCTTCAATGTTAATAAATGTTTATATAGAACATGCAGTGTTATTGTTCTTTCAATAGATATTTTGGATCAGTTGGTCGATCCTTTATATGATTTTGAGCCCACATTTCTTGTCTCCCCTTCCCTTTCTCCATCTATAATAACATTCACTGGTTCATACCCTTTTTCATTAATTGTTAAAGGTTTATCTTGAAAAAATGGAAATAAATACCTCTTTGTCCACATGTACTCTTAAAAGTTGTGATGACCATGAAATGAATGTCCCAATAGCCTTTTTAACCATATGAACATCATCGTCATCAAGTGGAATAGGTAGCTCTGCATTTGGATCATGAGCTACAGTAAGTGTCACTTTCAAATGATCTGTTAGAAGTGGTCTATTATGAAGCTTTTCCTCTGGGATGTTGAACACCATAGCCCTTACTAGAAGGTGATAGGTGGGTGTTGAAAGATATAAATCCCAGTCATTATCACCCTGTATAAGACTAGTACTAGAAAAGTATTAGTGTTTGTCTGATTCACATTTCATTGGAACAATTATTAGAATATTGATTACCATAGCTAAGACAACTCTTTGAGGGGAATAACTCGCCTCAAATCTAGTGGGGGGTGGGGGGTGGGGCGGGATCTTCACATGTTGGTTGTTCCTGAGTTGTGTCTTCTCCTTTATTCCCTCCCATAAAAGTTACTAGAAACTCTCCCTGCCATTGAAATCGTTCTTCAAGAGTTTCTAGTCTTTCTCTCATTTGTTTTATTACTTCATTTCTATCATATATTTTTTTTCTCAAAATATACCTAGGGTGTCACCCTAAACCCCACACCTCTGACACAACCATATTGTTCTGGCCACTTCAAAGCCATTGATAATAGGTTTGCATCTGCTACAAGAGTAGCTGATTCCTGTGACTGTCAGATATATGAAAAGAAGTAATTATTATTATATAATAGCAATTTAAAACAAAATTTTTTATCGTGTCATACTTACACATATTTCCCACACTTTTTGTGTGTTTTCATCTACTAGATTACCTTCCTTATTCACACATTCCTCCTTCCATAGAACATAAAGTGGGATAGAAGTGTCTTTTGATTTAGACTCATCAATATACATATAAATATAGAAATATAATTATGATGTTGTTTCTTGGCACATAACAATATTACTATAAATTTAAAATATGTACCATTTTATTTTCTAGTGAATCGTACCCCATCCTTGCTTTACGATAGAGGTATGTTGGTTTTGATGCAAGTTCCTTATTTTCAGTACTGTGTTGCTATTTCATAAATGAAATATTGACAATCAAAGTGATGAATACACATATCCTTAAACAACGTATTATCAACCACAATATACATGAAACTTATCATCCCCACGACGGACAATAAATGAATCCCATACATCTTGGGATATCAGGTGAGCGTAGAAAAGGGGTGGGTGCGGGGTTATTATACCTTTGGAATATTTTAGGTGATATTTTGTTAAAATAGTGAGAAAATCTCAATGAATTATTCCTATAAGCCTTAGTATATAATTATTGTGTGAATTATCTACTATAAATGTACTCTACAAGGGATTGAGAAGAGTAATACACCTTTTCGTTAATTTATTTTCTAGTAAATTAAAGAAATAATATCATAATGTTACTGTTATTTCTTCCCAGATCACAACCTTTAGCCTAGACACAACATGGTTCCATGAATCCATGTCAATCGACACGCATTTCCGAGTGACAATTCCAATGTAACTACTAAACATAGCATTGTTGGGATTCACATGTTGGCCTCATGCATTCCATATGACATTAAATTTGATGCCTTTGATTTTCACCTTATGAAATTTGGCTAACAACATCAAACTACGACACACCTGTATTTTCTGTGACATTGGTCCTTCATCTCCGACTATTTCATCGATATCAACATAATCAATATGTTTATCTGAAATGTTAGCAATGGAATGTGCTGATGGTGGTTGGGCCTCAACACTAGAAGTAAAAACAGGTTCAGAAACTTGTTGTTGCTCTGCACTGTGAGCAACAACAGCAGCTTGAGAGACTTGTTCAACCTCAAGGTTAGGAGCACCAGAATGTGCAAAATTCATTATCTGCAAAAGTGGTTTAATATTTAATTTAGATTACATAAATTCACTTTCTACATTGGCTTTTTCTCCATGTTTATTCCAACATTTATAACTTTGATCTATTCCATGACATATCAAATGTTCTTCCAACTCCTCTGGAGTAATTAGTCTAGAATAACAATAAAGTAAACATGGAAAATATAGCATCCTGCCTTTTTATCACATAAACTTTAATTACAATATACAAAACCAAGGATCTTTAAGGTTTAGTGTCTTGGAAACTAGGAACTTAATACATGAAAACATAAAAAAATCTTCTTAAACACTTGAAAGGATTATTCATTTTTTCATCCTAATTTCATTACATCATCTCATATACTGGGAGAATACATCAAAGGAAAGGGTGAGAAGAAGTCCCAGTAAGGGAAATAAGAGAAACATTTTACATGTGAACTTGAGATACATCAATAAAGTCATGATAAATAACTTTAAGGAATGAGAAATAGATCATGAGGCATATCATAATAAGAATAATAGGTTTCATAACTTGAATATGTGGCTATGAAATTTAACATATACAATCATTTCCATATCACCAAGGTCCATCCCCAAGGTGTCATTAAAAAATTACCAAGGTTATTCACCAAGGTATCGTTAAAATGGTCTTCTCTAGAGATTAAGTCTTTACCCAATGCATTGAAGTGATATCAGGGCGCACCCTTAATTCGTCTTTATTATCATGCGAGACACATATATCATCATAAAAATTTCATAAATAAACCATATAGCATAAAATAAATGGGTTTCATTTCATAATCACAACGTTTTAAAAGCTGCTTTAAAGACATGATCTTTATGTCACTTTAAACCCACAGAAAAGGAAAGAGGGTTTCATGTATGTAAATCTTAGAATTAAAATAATTTTTGTATATATATGTGAATACCCCTGTAGAGTAAATATCTTTGAGTATTCACTTAATAAAATAAAATAATTTGAGAAAAAGATAAATACATTTTGAGACAAAAATTTTGCAGCATAACGACTATGTTATAGGGTTTTAGAAAACATTGAAAAGAGAGAGAACATGGGTCACACACTCATAAATGATCCATAAAACAGTATTGGGACATAATATAAAGGATATAAGAACATGGTAATTAAATTTGAAATACATGCCATATGAAATGAAAAACTTGAAAGGAAGACAAAAATAAGATTTCTCTTATAAAAATTTGGCAGCCTAACGACATCACTTAAAACTTATAAAAAATGAATTGATGACATAAAATAGGGTCTCTCATAATATTAACATAAAATTATAGTATGATATATATATATATATCATAACCCAACATAAGAAAAATTAACTTGAAATACTTGACATAAAAATAGAACTTTGAAAATGAGAAGGGTGAAAGAATCCCTTATAAAAATTCGAGAGCCTAACGACGCCACTTAAATATTATTAAAATGAATTTATGAGAGTAATAGGGGGTCTATCATCATAATAAAATAAAAATTACATTAAGGTGAATATAAAAGAACATCCTCCAATATAATAACATGGAGCATAAAAGAAATGACATAAAAGAGAGTACTTTAAAAGAAAGAGAGAGGTAAGATCCCTTACCTTAAAACGCAACTCTTAAAACTTGATGGTCTGTACCTTGAGGGCTTAGGGGAACCTTGAGAGGACTACTTTGGAGGTAATGAGACCATAACTTTGTTGGGAAGGATTTGGAAATGAAATTAATGAGGTAAAGACTTGGTATTTATAGGAGAAGTGAGGGGACAAAGAATTAATTGCCAAGGGACACCTCATCGGTGGTATTGGAAAAACCATGGGCTTTCCCAAGGTATTTTCCCATGATATTTTCCACTTGGAACACCTAATACCTTATATTAATATTGATAAGTCGAAGATAATTATTTCATAATGATTACATCCTTAATGATGTCATTAAACACTCGAAACTAAAAACTGTATTTTCACTATTCACCGATTTTTTGTTCTTCAGAAAAATCCCCAAAAATCACCATAACCTAATATCGATGCTCTGAATTAAAAACAGAACTCCATTTTATAAAAATAATTTTCTAAATATAATTAATTTAATTTTTAATTAAAAAACACCATTCACATGAAAAAACTAATACTTGACTAATAATTTCTGAAATAGTTATTTACCTATTTTATTGAATCACATTACTTAATCAAGGTTCCTAAATTATATTAATACTTTCTTTAAGTGATATTACTAATCCATTTGGTCACATTACTAATCCTAAGCGTAAAATCACTATTCATAATTTACTATTCATCAAAAATTATGTTGATCTTATTAGACTCTACATTTTATACTGAACACAACTGTAGAAGACCATTTTTTTTGAAAATCATTACACATTTTTAGTTATTTAAGGTTTACACAAATATTTTAAAAAGTACTTTTTAAAAAATTCATCAATAATATGCATACTATATTTATCTAGACATTTGAAAATTCAAAAACATCACCATAAGAAGAAATCACATTTTTTATTTAAATCAAAGGATTACACAAGGCAGTTACGGTCTCGTTACATATCACCTTATAACACCAGAATATGACCTAAGAGTAAGATGTGCTAGGGTGATATAATCTTGGGGCGTCTTGGGAAACATTTCCCGAGTAGTGATTTCTATCAGCTTGAACTTATCACGAAGGCAATTCCGTTCCAGCTTCACACGATGAAGTTCGGCTTGGGTTTGGTCCAGAGTAAAGTCCAAAGGTGATACCTCATTCCCGAGTTCCATTAGATGGGCTTCGATCAGCCCGAGACTACTGGAAGGGGCCATCAAATCTTCTTTCTATATTAATTAATCAAGATCACTTGTATTTATAGAAAATAATTGCAACATCTAGTTTCCAATGATCTTATTGACCAATGGTTATATAACAGTCGAAACCCAATGGTCTTATTTTAATTGTACTCATTTTATTAAATTAAATAGTTTTTTTGAGTATAAAATAAAATAACCCACAATGTTAGGAAACAAAAAATTATTCAAAATTTCGAGTCGTTACAGAAAAAGGATTTGGGAAGGATCATTTGCGAAATCCTTTGCAAAATTGATGAACTCTTTCACTCCATTCTCATACTATATTTTCAAACGATTAACATCCATCCAATCTTTATTCATCTCCATCCTATTTGAATCTCAAATTATTATTTATGATTCAAATAAACAAAACAAGACTTCCAAATATAGTAGAAGAGAATCACTTCCTTATAAAAATAGAGATTAATAGAGCCTAACCATTTCCAATAAATATTTGGAAATAAACTAAACCAGGATAGACCCCCCATCAAAATCAACAAAGTTTCCAACCCCTTACCAATAGTTCTATCAGTCACCACCCTTGCAGAAAAATATTAAAAATCCTTTTAACCACCCCTACCAGCCACCTCATTCATAATAAAATAATCACATTAAACAACCCAAAACCAGTGACCAAACTCTAATAAAATGAAAACAAGGATACAATTTTGATGAGAACACTAATATAGTAGATACATTTCTAAACACAAAGGGGTTCTCAGGGGAGACAAATAACCTAGGTTTATCCAAAATTACTATGGAATATTATAGTTTTTGTTACCCAAATTAACATAAGAAATAAAAAATTGAGGTTAGTGAACATAAATTATATCATGAACATCTACTGATGCCCCACTGCATCACTGTTGAAATAGATAGTGGATGTTTCTAGATGATTTATACACACCATCACATGCCATTTCATTTGAGGTACATCATTGCATGAATTTTTCTAAGGGTTTTTCCTTAAATTAAATTAAATTTACGATTAATTTGGTATCACGTATTAGATACTTTATTCAAGGTGATATTGGGAGTATGCCACTGGCCTTCCGAGTGCGGTTGGTCACGATTTCAGTGTGAAGAGGTGACCTGGTGAGAGATTAGGAAATTATGCCTAATTAATTTTAACCGTCAAATCTATTATAAACCATTATTATTAATTTATTTAAATATTAAGGCTTGAGATAAGGAATCATGTTAATTAACAGTGTCCATATGTACTTGGAAGACCTCAAGCAAGGTTTTCAGGATGTGAATTAAAAGGAAATGGATTTGTGTATGAGGTAAGGGGTGCCCTATGCATTAACCTATGGTTATGTATTTTAATTATACGAAATTTTGTATGTGTTCTCTTCACCGAGGGTTATTGAACTTCTAAAAATTTAATAGATTTTTTATTTAAAATTAATACCTATGAATGGAATGAACAAAGTGACAAGGACACATTGGACACTAGTGCACTGGCTTGATGTCTTGGTCATTGATAGACGAGAGCATAATTATAACCATGTGTAATTGGACTAAGTGGATGTAGTGTCCCTTAACATGGGTGCCTTAGACCCTCCTTGTGGAGGGGAGTGTGGAATTAGGAATTATTTTCCCAATTAGTCCATGATATGACTTTGAGATGTCTTAAAGCCTCCAAGCTAAATGAGATGATAATGGGGTGAGTGTTTCTTTCCTATGGTATTTTTATCACTTGAGTGGGTATTCCCTGAGTAGATTATGTATAGTTTGTGTGAGAGGATAAACATGGGATGATTTAGGAATTTCTATAGACTTTATGCCATCTCCCCAGAGGGGTGCCCGTATAGATTTTTCTAAGCGGATAATGAATCCTTCAAATTATTTTGATGATGTTGAGGGATGTTATGACCACAAAGTAATGAGAGTTGGCCCTGGAGATGAGATTGATATCAAGGAGACCATATAGGGAGTCCATTTTATGATGCGACCTAAGGTACCCCTAAGGGTGCCCCAAAGATATATTAACCCCTAGGAGGGTGTGTATGGGAAAGGGTAGTGATGATTTCAGGTTTCAACTTAGAATGAAAATTGACATTGATGATTGATACAATTTGGATGATTAAGATACTCCTCAGGATCTAACCTTTGAGCCTTCTAGTATACAAAATTCCATGGATTATCTCCAATGATTTTTCTTATACATTATGACTATATAATATCTAGGGGATGACTTGAGATTTGGTTATTAAGATTGATGTTATAAGAGATGTAGTCAGGTGGGTGCTTCACCCCCAAGAATTGATGTAAAAAACACCTTGAGGCAAGTGTTATTACCCTCAATATGATGCTTATAATGCTCCCTAGGATCTAGTAGATTCACCTAGTACTTGGAATTACCAAGATACTACTTGGGATTTGGCCATAGAGCTTGATGACTATGTGATTCCCAAAATGTTATCGAGATCCAGAGAGTATGCCTACATGGGATTGCCTAGGATATCACCTAAGACTCAAAGATTTCTATTTTATATATAATGGATAGGATTTCCTATTAGGATTTAGTCATTGAGATTGTTACTTTTGGCATGCCGAGGATGCTACCTAGGATCCAACGATCATTCCTGCTACTATCATTTGAAGCCTAGGGAGACTACTAGGATCTATTGCTTTCACATATGGTTGGTGTATCTATGAGACATGAGGTAGGACATGTATCCCGTTAATGTTTATTACATGATCAGAGACACTTCATCACTAGATAAAGTAAATATAGTTGTTCTTAAGTGTCATGCTAGAATTCAAGGATTAAAAAATAATATTTTATTTATGCCTCCATAGTTTATTTATTTATTTGGCTAAGAATATCACAGGAACTTACACTACTTTATTGTTTATTCATGGGACCCTGTTGGTGGTGCCATACTAAGTTTTATTCACACCTTTCTTGAGCATTCATGACACTTGGGTACCCCATCACACTTCACTAATTCTAGGGAATAAAACTCTTCCTAAAACCACTTTTGACTAAACATGGTTTTCCTTCCATCATTCTCAATTCACCCTTAAAAGTAATCCCAATACTAAGGAATCCCATAAATGAGCTATAATATTTTACATTTCAAAACCCTCCTCAAATGATTCTAGCCAATTCTTAACTTTAGGACACAAAACCAAGACAATAAACATCAACACCGCCTACTATTGAAATTTGACAACACTCTATCCCATATATCTTTTTTTACTTCCTGTTCACTTTACCATGATAATGTTTCAACACGTATAAGAATAAAAATTAATAAATTTAATCCAAAAAAATTAAATAACTTACCAACACCATGGGATACTCTTCCACAATAAAAGAATCATATATACCCCAACACTTATAAACTATAAAACCAATTCATAATCCATTACAAAATATTATATTCCTATGAAATCATCACCATTAGACCCTCTAATAACACAACCACCTCATCACCCCATGCCACCATTCTTAAATCCATCTAAAAATATAACAACCTCTTTTCTCCTTCTCATTACTCACATTTACAATAGAGTTTTTAGAATAATCATAATCTTGAAAATAACTTAACAAAACCCTATAAGTAATAAACAATTCACTTGGTAAAAATTTAATCACTTCATGAATTTTTGAAAGAATGTGACCTAAAAACGTAGCACAAACACACAACACAACCAAAAACAAACCAAACTAAACCACCATTGTGAATATTATAATAAGAAAAAAAGGAAAAGAATGAGGATGAGCAGAGAAATCAAAAAATATCAAATATGGGAAGCTGAGAATCAAACCTCGTCAAAAGGAATCCGAAACACTTAAAGTACGGTTCATAGGGAGTAGGGTCCAGCAGGGTGGAGGAGAAGTAGGGTTCGCGGGGAGGAGGATCCATAGAAGGGGTTCGATGGGGAGGATAAAGAGTAGGGTTCACAACTGAGTAGGGATAGTGGTGGATTAGGGCTAGTAGCGGAGTATGGCTAGTGGTGGTAGAGGTTTGGCAAAGAGAAGAGTGGTGAAGTAGGTTAGTAGAAGAGTAGGGATAGCGGCGGCGGAGGTCCGACAAAGATAAGAGCAGTGAAGTAGGGCTAGCGATGGTGGAGGTCGGACAAAATGAAGATCGGGGGGGGGGGGGGGGGTGGGGAGTTTTCATAGGGGTACAATACCGCTAGAGCTTTAGGGCATGATAAACAAAGGGCACTGTGCACCTAATTTTATAAAATGGGACTATGGTTTTATCAGCTCTAGAAAAGCACTGATGAAGGAACCCTTTATCAGGGGTAAAATTTTAGCGCTGATAAAGTCTTACTTTATGAGTGCTTTTCTAGCACTGATAAAGAATCCCTTTATCAGTGCTACAAAAACACTGATAAAGTAACAATTTATCAGTGCTAAAATTTTAGCACTGATAAAGGGTGCCTTTATCATTTCTAGAAAATAGATGATAAAGGTAATTATTTATGAGCTCTAGAAAAGCACTGTTAAAGGTATCCATTATTAGTGATTTTAATTAGCACTGATAAAGAATTACTTTTTTCAGCGCTTTTTTCTTTGCGCTGATAAAAGGTGGCACTTCCCTTGCCCGTTTTTGTAGTAGTGATTGAAGAATTGTTTGATTAACTAAATGAAGATAAATAATTTACCAAGATTGAAATTAATTTTACATATCATCAATTGAGGTTCCTAAAAGATGATATACCCATGAGGACATTCCGTAAAAGGTATGGACACTATGAATATATAGTGATGCCTTTTTGTCTTAATAATTCCCCTACTATCTTCATGGATGTTATGAATAGAGTCTTTAGATATTACCTTAATCAATTTTTAGTAGTCTTATAGATGTTATTATTATCTATTAAAAGAGTAATTAAGAGCATGAATACCAATTGAAAATTATAATAAAGACCATAAGGAAAGAAAAAATGTATGAAAAATTTGTAATGTTTGAATTTTGTCTACAAAAGGTTTCATTTTTGGGTTATATAATCTCAAGAGAGGGTATTTTAGTAGATCCATCGAAGAAAGAAGCTATTCAATATTGTCCTAGAGAAACCACAGTGAACGAGATCAATAGTTTTCATAGGTTAGCTTGATATTATCAAAGGTTTATGGATAATTTTTTATAAGTATCTAATCCCTTAACCAAGTTAATTTAGAAGGGATCCATGTTTCTCTAGACAATTGAGTGTTAGGAAAATTTCAAGGAACTAAAGAGAAGGATAGCCAGTGCACCTGTTCTTACATTAACCTTTAGTGGAAAAGGGTTTTTAATATAAATTTATGCTTCTATGTAGGTTTTTGAATATGATATTAAGAATAATAACATGGTTATTGCTTGTGACTCACAACAATTGATGAATCATGAGAAAACTTACCCAACTCATTATTTGGGGTTAGAAGTGATAATTTTTTCATTAATGATATAAAGGTGCTATATTTATGGATAAAAGTTTGATATATATATATGGATCATAATGGTCTGAAATATATATTCACACAAAAGGATTTGAACATGCATTAGAGAAGATGGTTTGAGTTGATAAAAAAATATGACTTCTCAAAAGATCACCACCTTGGAAAGAAAACCAGTTGGATAATTCTTTGAGTCAAAAGGATCATACTGGCTTATATATGGTGAGGATAAAAAAGATCCAATATTTATGGACTTGAAATGGATGGATCTAGAAATCATAAAGGAAGAGGGAAAATATTATCTTGATCAATATAATGTTCAATCCTCTATCCAAGTGAAGATTAAGGAGGTGTAGAAGGAATATGTAGATCTAAAAAAGAAGGTTAGAAATTTTCTAGAGTTTATCCTTGATTAGGATAGAATGACAATGTTTAGGAACTACGTATGTGTTCTGTGCATAATAGATTTGAAGAAGGAGATATTGGAGGAAGTGCATAGTTCTTTATTTCCTTTTATTCATAGAAGTACAAAGATGTATAGAGACATGAAAGAATAATTACTATGGGATGACATGAAGAAGGATATTGTAGAGTTAGTATATCACTACTTGGTATTCAATAAAATTAAGGATGAAATAAAAAAGCACAGAACACAAAACATTTAAAGGGAATATTGCATCCATTACCCATACTAGAGTGTAAATGGTAGATTATCACTATGGATTTTATCATTAGTCTCCCCAAAACATTTAAAGGGTTTAATACTATGTGGGTGGTAGTCGATATACTTACTAAGTCAACACACATTATTTATATCTAAGAAGAAATCTATATGGATCAACATTATAGGATTCACATTAAATAATTGGTAAGGTTTCATGGAATAACACATTATATTATATTTGATCGGGATCAGAGGTTTTCCTGAATGTTCTGGTGATGTATTTAGAAATAAATTGACACAAAATTGATTTTTATCACTTCATATCATCCTCATACGGATGGTCATTCTGAAAGAAAAATTTAAACCCTATAGGATATGTCGACATCTTGTTCTCTGGATTTCAATGGTGGTTGGGATTAACCCATTCCTCTAGTTGAGTTTTCTTACAATAATATCTTTCAATCAATCATTCAATGTTAGGACCAAGTTAATGCTGAAGGAGGTGGTTTCCATGTGTTGTCTTTTGTGGTTAAGAAAGAATAAGGTTTGAATAAAGAAAGTCACCTCACTTTGTATTTAAGAGGATCAGATCCTATATTGTGGGAAATAAAGAATCCAAACCTATGCTACATGAATGATGAACAAATTTTGTTTTTGAAATAATTTGGAGTTAGTTTTTCAAAGAATTCTGAGTATGCTTGTTGAAGAAATCAAAGCCTATTTTTTTATGAAATTAGAGTCTTGGAATTGGAGCCTATTTTTTTGAGATAATTAGAACCTAATTTTTTGAGGAATCAATGTGTTTTTCGAGAGAATCAGAGCCTAATTTTTGAAGAAATTGGAACTTATTTTTGGATGGAATCAGAGTCTAGTTTTCAGGAGAATTGGAGTCACTATGACTACGATTTTCTGAACGTGAAAATGCTTTGCTTATTTGTACGTCTCATAAATCATGAGTTAAAGTGGGAAATAATGATACAATAATGATGAAATAAATAAGGAATGAAAGAGTAACACTGTTGATATTTACAGAAGAGTGGTGTCGACAGAAAAAGAAGTAATGATAAGAAAAATATGTTCTGAAAAGAGTGATGTTGATAACCACTAAAAATGTGATGCTGATGAAAGAGGAGTCAAGAAGATTGTTTCTGATAGGAACTAAAAATGTGATGCTGATCAAAGCAGATTCGAGAGAAGTGATGATTGATCACTGATGGAAGAGCGATATCAAGGGGAAATCAGTGCCAAGAATAGTTATCGTTAGCGATGATGACAAAGGGCAGTGTGAATGAAAGGTGAAGTTAATGGAATGTGATGCTGAGAGAAGGGTTTATAGCATCAGAATGACTGTATGCATAATGATCAGAACCTAAGATGACTGCATCCATAAATACTCTTGCTTTGGGTGGTCTAACTTTTTATTTATCTACTGGGTCAAGAGAAGAGAAGAAACTTTTGTGTTTTTAAGTATGTCATGTAAAGTGAAGAAGAATCTTTCACTTCACAATTTTGATCAAGAGAAGTGAATTGTGTTGTATCAAGTGGGAAAATAAAGAGGAAAAGATATGGGGATTACTGAGTGACTTGTTGAGGGGGAGATGAACCTGTTCTGAAGATTCAGATTCAGAAAATGGCATGGGAGAATCAAAACTTAATGTTTAGATCCTTGTTTCTCTTAATGAACATAATCAAATTCAGAAATCAGAGTCTAAATTAGAAGAGATTAAGGATGAATAAACATCAAGAAGAATCTATAATCATTGAAAAATTCAGAGTTTCTTAGATATTTTAGAGTGAAATCCAATTTTTGAGTGGGTGGGAAAACATGTTTGAAATTCCCGCCTATCCTTTTTGGGACACCTATAAAAGGAAAGAGAAATTACATTATACAGGGTGAGGTCTGAAAAGGATTATTGTTCATCATGGAAGAGAGAGATGCTCTGACTATTTAGAGAGAGAAAGTGATTCTGGATATATTACTTTGAATACATTATGTTGGGAAGAATGTTGTATTCAACTGTTTTTTGTACATGGATTAGTTAAATGGAATCTAATTAGTGTACCAGGTTAAGCTAATCAGAACGATACTTCTATACTAGTTTTCATCTCACTAGGTTTCCCAGACTGAGGAAGAATTATAATGAAGTTTTCTTACAGGTTTTCACCGTGATGAGAATATCCAGACTAAAGAAGAACTGATTTGAGTTTTAGCATACCTTGGGGTTGTTGTGAAGCTGATTTATCAGTAACAGGAGAATCAAAGTCAAAGAAAACGAAATGGGAAATTAGGGTCTACATTTCTTAACTTATGTCCTAGATGTTCTTACCTTTCTTCTAGGTAAGAAATTGAAGATTTGTGTTACATTTGTCTAAACTTTTTGAATTTAAAATAATCTGAGGTAACATAAGTTGTAACAAAATAAGTTGAAGTTACCCTATTGTGATAAGAGGGTGTACATGCACTAGTGTGATTGTTTTCCAAGTTCTACATGAGAGCAAGGGTATATCCTACTCATTGTAATCCAATTATTTATTTCTAGTGGAATTTATGGTGTTGTATTTTTTCCAACCATACCAAGGACATAGCTATTCTTACTGAATAGTGAACCTTGTAAATACCTGGGTTCTTGTGGATGTGTGTTTGTTTATGTTTTCAGAAGGAAATTGAATCTTTAATAAGAGGAAAAGTTTGTTTCAATTGAAAGGGAACTTAAAAGAAAAATATTATCACTGATTCACCCCCTCCCCCTCTTAGTGATACATTACATTGACTGAGCACTTACAATTGGTATGAGAGCTAAGTTTCCCTTCACTATTATTTTCTAATGGAAATTTTGAATTGTGTAAACAGTAAAGGTATTCAAATATTTGATGGAAATAATTATCATATCTATAAAGATAGGATGATACCATATCTTATGTCTATCAGTTATGATGTTCTTGAATCTGCAATAGTTTGGTTTCATCCCATTGATGATAAAGCTCCAATTACACCAGTTGACAAAAATATTCTTGAGAATTATCGAAGGGACAAGAATGCAATATTATCATCACTTTCTGAAATTGAATTTTTGATATTAAAAGGGTTTTCCACAACCAAGGTTATATTAGAAAAACTGAAGAATATATACAAAGGCAATACAAAATTCAAGAAGGGAAAGCTTGAAATACAGAGGTTCAAGTATGAAGAATTGAAGATGGATGATCATGGAGCTATTGGGGATTTCTTTACCAGGGTAAATGATATTGTAATTACTATCATATGTCTTGGTGAAAATTTGGATAACTCCACATTTGTTGAAAATATCTTGAGAATACTACATGAAAAATTCGATGCAGAAGTTTTCTCATTAGAAGATACTGATACCGAGACATTATCTATTAATGACATGCATAACACTCTTATTACTTATGAAATGAGAAGATAGAAAGATATTAAAAGCAAGAAAAATGATGATAGAGAAATTTATTTCAAGGATATGAAGAAGGAGAACTTGAAGAAGATTCATATCAAAGAATAAGATGATGATTCTTATTTTGAAAATGGGGTATGGAAAATCTTAATGATATTTTATCCCTATTTCATAAGAATATGAAAAGAGGTACATGGAAATAAAAAGGCAAATTTCCCTTAAAATGTTTTGAATGTGGAGGCATTGGTCACTTTGAGGCTAATTTTCCTTGAATAAATAATAGGGAAGATAGTGAGAAGAAGAAATAAAGCCAAGAAAATCATGGAAGAAACGGAGTGGTAATGGAAAGTTATGTAATGAAAATAAATTATTCAAATCTAAAAGAAGAAGTTTCCTATCTAAAGATGAAGAAGAAGAAGGAAGTGATGCTGATTTTGAAAATTTAGCTGAGTATGGTATTGAAAATACTTTCATGGAAACAGTGAATGATGAAGAATATTGAAGCAGTAGTTTTGAAGAAGAAGAAGAAACACAACTTGAAATGCATTTGAAAGATAATTTGAAGAAATTTCTAAAAAAAATTAGAAGGCTTGAAAAGAAAAACAATAAATTGGAAGATGACTGTTCTTAAGTATGAAATCACAAAGGTTTTGCTGATAAGAATGATAATATTTTAAAAGATATTTATGATATTAATAAGACATTGAATATGAGAAGAATCGTAATGATCATCTAGAAGTTAAGTTGAAGGAAAAATAAGAAGAGTTCGGGCTTGTTCAATAAAAAATCTTAGAAGCTGAAGTGAGAAACACAAGCTTTTAGAACTATATCACTGAGGCTGGTGAAATTTCTCAGAAATATAATCAAGAGAAGATCAAACAAAATATATCTTTAAAGGGTGTTAAGAATAATATAGGGAAAGTTGTTTATGTGGCCAAGAAAAACAATGATGAAAATTCTAAAGTCTTAAAGAATACTAAGTCCAAGAATGCCTTGAAACAATCTGAATCTAGGAAATTTTCAAATACTTTTGATTCCATTAAAATTTTTGAGGAAAAAAAGGTTGGTGGCTCAGAAAGAAATGAAAATAAAGCTGTTGGGAAACATATCCATGATCAGTAAATAAGTTTCAGAGGAAGTTAATCTTTCTATGGTTATTTATTATATTTTGGATGATTTGGGCATAAAATAACTATGTGTTGGTTTAACTAACAACATTACTATTATCCCATAGGTTATGGAAGGAAGAGATTGAGGGGGAGTCAATTTACTCAAAGAAAGAAAAAAGAAAAGGTTTTTGAAACGAATTCTGAGAAGAACATAATGAATATTGAAAATAGGTTCTATCCCATGGAAACTATTTGTGAGAGATGTGAACAACCTAGAAATCTTGTGAAAGGATGTCTTGTTTTGTTACAATCTCAAAAAAATATTCTTAATTTTCAAAATCTTAATGTAAAGAAAGAAATAAAATATGAGAAATCTCTTTTTTTTGAAATATCTTTAAAGGATAAAGGTGGATAACAACCCTAGATACTTGATATTGGGTGTTCTTCACATATGAAAAGAATCATAAAGTTGTTAAAGGATGTAAAAGATCTTAAAGAAGGAATTATAACATTTGTAAATGATGAATCATTGAAAATCAAAGGTTTTGAGTCAACCATCATTGGGAAATAAAAGATGAAATCTAAGAAAACTTTGTATATTGATGGGATGAAGCACAATATGGTAATTTTTTCAGAATTCTTTTATGAGTGTAACGAAATTATCTTCAAAAAGGATGGGTTTGTTGTAAGAAGTAATGAATATGGGGATATTGTTACAAGAGGCCAACATAAAAAAGGGAACTTGTTTTAGGTTGGTGATACACAAAACTCTTGTTACATAAGAATGGTGGAAGAGAATAAATTGTGGCATAAAAGGATTAGACACATGTGTCATGGAAACATGAGAAAGCTATCTAAAAGAGATAGTGTTTGAGATATTCCTGATTTTTCAAGAAGAAGATATTGGTGTTTCAATATCTACAAGAAAGGTAAGATTACAAATACTGTTCATAAGAAAGTTGATATTTGTTCAGAGAAACCCTTGGAGCTAGTACATTCTGGTATATGTGGGCCAATAAAAAACAATAAAAAAATGGATATAAGTACTTCATTACTTTAATTGATGATTTTACTAACATTACTTGTGTAATTTTTATGAAACACAAATCAGATACTTTGAAAATGTTCAAAATTTTTAGAAGAAAAGATAAGAAAGAATTTGAGTATCCTATGAAGAAGTTGAGAACTGATAATGGTGGTGAATATAGAAATGAAGATTTTGAGGACTATCTTGAGAAACATGGAATTCAGCATGAATATAGTTCCCATAAAACAATTCATATGTTAAATAAATTCAAGAGTATTCCATCATTATAATAGTTTATTTTGATGATATTATCTTTACAGGGAATGATGAAAGAAGTCGTGAAATATTTTCTGAAGAAATGAAGAAGGTTTTTGAAATGTATATATTGGGAGAAATTAAATACTTTCTTAGGTAAAAAATCTTATAGAATAAAGAATACATTTTTCATTACCAAGAAATGTATTCTATGGAAATTCTCAAGAAGTTCGGTATAAAATACTGAAAATTTGTTTGCACACCCATCTCAGTGGGAACAAAGTTAAGTAAATATAGTGAAGGAATGAAAGATGATCAAAAAGTGTATTGAAAGCTGATTGGAAGTTTTTTTATTTGAATACCTTAAGACCTGAAATTGTTTATATTATAACATTATGTGAAATATTTAAAAGTGCTCCTAAGGAATCAAATCTTATTGCTGGATAAAGAATTCTTAGATACATCAAAGGCACAACAGAATTTGGAATCAGGTATTGCAGCTCAGACAACATTGACTTGTTTGGGTATTTAGATTCAGATTGGATAGGAAATTTGATGATAGAAGATCCACATCTGGAGGAGTGTTTTTTATGAGAAAGAATTATGTCAGCTGGACTTCAAAAAAAATAGAATTTAGTAACTATAAGTTTTGCTGAAGCTGATTATTTTGCTTCTTCTCAAGATAATACTCAAATTTTATGGATGAAAACTTATTTGGAAGACTTACTTGTTGAAGTGAAGTTACCCTTGCTCTTGGGGTGTGATAATCAAAGAACAATCAATCTCACCAAGAATCCATTTCAACATTCTCATTCAAAGAATATTGATATTAAATATCATTTCATCAAAGAGAATGTTGATAAGGAAGAATTAAATCTTGAATATGTTACAACATCATAACAAGTTGCTGATATTTTCACCAAACCCTTTCCAAAAGAATCATTCTCAAAACTGAGGTTGAACATGGGTGTACAACCTCTTTCACTTCAAGGCTAAGGTATGATATTCTATCCACTCTCTCTTCTTACCATTGGATTATTTTTCAAGGGGGAGAATTTTACTATTTCTTAAATCAATTGCATAAAAGAGAGTTGTGGGTAAGCAGTGAATTCAGTATTGTTTACTGTGTGAACTATTATAACTGTTTATTAGATTGGTTGTAGGAAATAAATTGTTTGTCTTTCAATAAGGTTAAAGAAGAGATGTTTTAAAGAAAGAGGAAGTCATAATCATTACTTTTGGACAACATGGTTTTTCAGTTAATGATTCTTGTTTCCTATATTGAGTTATCTCTCGTAGGATTAGAATTTTTGATAAGTAATCCATTGCTTAAGGATACAAAGTTCGGTGATTTATGAAAAAATGGTTGAAAAAAAATCCAAAGGGAGAGATTGTCAAGACCAAGATGATGCTGAATTTGGTGGTTGTCATGTGTTGTCTTTTTTTTTGTCAAGAAAGAAGAAGGCTTGAATACATAAATTCCCCTCACTTTTTATTTTAGAGGATCAGATCCTATGTTTTGAGAAATAATGAATCAGAACCTATTCTACTTGGAAGATGAATGAAGTCTATTTTTAAAGAATTAAGAGTCTTCTTGTTGAAGAAATCAGAGTATGTTCTTCCAAGAAATTGTAGTCTACTTTTTAGAAGAATTGGGGCATGTTTTTCAAGAGAAACAGAACCTAATTTTTGAAGGAATCAGAGTCTGTTTTTTGAGAGAATATGAGACTAATTTTTAAAGAAATTAGGAAATGCTTTTTGATGGAATATGAGTCTAGTTTTTAGGATAATCCTATTCACTATGACTACGATTTTCTAAATGTGATGATGCTTTGATGATTTTTACTTTTCATAAATCATGAGTTAAAATGGGAACTCATGATACGAGCTTGATGAAAGAAATAAGGAATGGAAGAGTGAAACTGTTGATATTTACAGAAGAGTGGTACCGATAGAAAAATTAGTTTTGATAAGTAAAATAAGTTCCAAAAAGAGTGATGCTAAAAACCACTGTAAATGTGGTGCTGATGAAAGTGTAGATAATAAGAGTGTTTCTGATAGGCACTAAAAATGTGATGTCGATGAAAGTTGGGTCGAGAGGAGTGATGATTGATCACCGATTAAAGAGCATTATCAAGGGTAAAGCAGTTCCAAGAAGAGTAAAGCTGGAGATGCTGATAAAGGGTATTGCGAATAGAAGGTGAGTCCGATGGAAAGTGATTCTAAGAGAAAGGTTTTCCAGCATTAGGATGATCGTACCCAAGATGATCGGAACCTAAGAGGACCATATCTAGAAATAATCTTACTATGGGTTCTATAACTTGTCTTTATCTACTGGTTTAAGAGAAGAGAAAAATCATTGTGTTTTTTAAGTATGTCAAGTAAAGTGAAGAAGAATATTACTCTTCAAAATGTTGATCAAGATAAGTGAAGTGTGTTGTCTCAAGTGGGACAAGAAATAAGAAAAGAGATGGAGATTTCTATGTGACTTGTTAAGGGAGAGATGAACCTATTCTAAAGAGTTGGATTCAGAAAAAGGCATTAGAGAATAAAAAATTAATGTTCAAATCCTTTTTTTCATAATGAACGTAATCAACCTTAGAAAGCAGAGCCTGGAGAAGAAGAGATAAAGGATGAAGAATCTTTGAGAAGAATCAATAAGCATTAAAGAATTCATATTTTCTTCAATATTTTAAAGGGAAATAATTTTTTTGAGTGGGAGGGAAAACATGTTTGAAATTCCCACCTAATCTTTTTGGTACACCTATAAAAGGAAAGAGAAAGTACACTATATGGGGTGAGGTCTGACACGGAGTACTATTCATTATAGAAGAGAGAGATACTATGAATATTTAGAGAGAGAAAGTGATTCCAGGTGTCTTACTTTGAATACATTACGAAGGGAATAATACTGTATTTAGCTGTTTGTGGTATATGGTTATGTTAAACAGAAGCTGCTTATCATAACGGGATGAGTTAATTGGAATGAAACTTCCGTACTGGTTTTCTCCATTATGGGTTTCTCAGACTGAGGAAGAATTAGGATGGGGTTTTATTACAAGTTTTCACCATACTAATAATTTCCATACTGAAGAAGAACTTATTTGAGTTTCATCATACTCTAGGGTTGTTGTGATGCCGATTCAGTAGCAATAGGAGAATCGAACTCAAAGAAAACGGTATGGAAAATCATACACTAAGATTATTAACTTATGTCCAGGAAGTTCTTACCTTTCTTATAGGTAATAAATTGAATATTTGTGTTACACTTTTATAAACTTGTTGAAGTTAAAAGAAGCAAAGGTAACATAATTTGTTACAAAAGAAGTTGAAGTTACCCTATTGTGCTAAGAGGGTGCACATGCACTGGTGGGATTGTTTTACAAGTGCTACATGAGTGTAAGGGTATATCCCACTTGTTGTAATGTAAGGATTGATTTATAATGGATTTTATGGTGCTGGATTGTTTAAAACCATACCAAGGACATAGATATTCTTACTGAATAGTGAACCTTGTAAATACCTATGTTTATATGGATGTGTGTTTTTTATGTTTTCATTAGGAAATTGAATATTTAACAATAGGTGAATGTTGTTTCAATTAAAATGGAACTTAAAAGAAAAATAGTATCACTAATTCAACCCTCCCCCTCTCAGTGATACATTACACTGACTGGTCACTTATATTCATATGGATTCTTATGAATTACTCTATGGTATGAAATGTAGAGCTCTAATGTCCTAGGATGAAGTTTTAGAAATAAATATATTGAGACATGAGATAGATAAAGAAATATCAAATAAGGTTAGAACCACTTAGAATCATATCATGGAATCTCAAATTTGGTAGAATATTTATGCTGATTTTCATCTGCGTGATCTAGAATTTGATATCGGTGAGAAGGTTTTTCTTTGAATCTATCCTTGGAAGTGGGTTATGAGATTTGGGGAGAAAGGGATGCTAATCCCTAGGTATATCAGTACCTTTGAAATTCTTGACCGTATCAGGACAGTATCCTATCGCTTCGAACCTCCTCAAAATCTATCTTAAATACATAATGTGTTCCATGTATCTCTTTTGAAGAAGTAAATACCTAACCATTCACATGTATTGAACTCAATGGTCATACCACTAGAGCATGATCATTCTTACGAGGAATAACCAGTTGAAATTCTGGATCATATAGAGAAAGTTCTACAAAACATGACCACTCACATGGTAAATGTTTTGTAGAAAAATCACTAGTTAGGGGATGTTATGTGAGAACATGATGATACGATGAGGCTGAAATATCCTCATTTTTTTAATCAGAATAACAAATTTTGAGAAAAAAATTCATTTTAACAGGGGTAGAATGTAACACATTAGGTTTATAATGAATTTTTTTCCTAAATAAATTAATTTTATATGATGTCTTATGTTTCTTGATACACAAATTTAATCTTTTATAATATGCTACATCAAGATAATATTTTAATACACACAACACAAACTTGGCCTGTGTTATAAACAACATTGAGTTTCTACAAAACAACATTTTATTAGTTAAAAGAGATAGTTATAACCTAGTCATTAAATATAGTAATATTAATAGTAATAAATAATTTTCAAATATTATTTATAATAGTTTTACATAAATAAAACATGTTTATAATGATAATTATATAATTTTGGTAAGGACTTTATATGTTTTAAATTACAATTATCACATATGAAATGATTTTTATGTCCTTCTATGAAAAAAATTAAAATTAATTTCATACCCTTTTAGAAATTTAATTTTATGGAATAAACTTCATTTTTTAATTAATAATGTCAAAATTATCTTAGGGTTATTTTTTTATATTTTTTCTGAAAAACATCATTTTGGATGAATAATGAAAAGTATATAATTTTGATTCAAAACTTTCTGTTCGTATATTTTTTTATATATTTAATATATATTTTAATTTATTTTTAACATGTAATTATATCAATTTTGCATCAAATAATTCAATTCAGGTTATTGGAAGCAATTTCAAACTGAAATTGTATTTAAAATCATTTCAAACTTTTAAACATTTGTGCTAAAAAAATGTTGTCGAGACACATATACAAGATTAAATTTAAATTAATTTCTACCAATTATAATTTTTTTTTTAATTTTGAAAAATGGATTCCATATTTTTTAATTAGAATAATTTATAATTTCTAATAATTTAAACTATTTTTTAACAAAAATATTAGTGAAAGTAATTTCAATTAATTACCACGATTAAGTTAAAATTAAGCTTAACATAGGAAAAAATGTTTTTGGTTAATGGAAAAAATAGCCTAGAAACTTATCTAGAATCCATTGTATGGAAATATTTCGAACCCATCCTCACTTGTATCTAATTTTTCTCATTATTAGATCCATATTCCATGGATATAACATGGGTGGAATTTTGTTTTCTAAAATTTACAAGAATGTCACTCCTCCACTATAAAAATCCACTCACCCCTCCCACTTCCTCACACCTATAAAGGCCATTGTATCACCCATACTATAATAAAATAAGCTTAAAAAATTCCTCCATTATTCATATAATCCTACCTTTGGGAAGAAATCTATCCAAGGAAGCCTATTGATGAAAACCAAAAGGAGTTACCCAAATAAGAGGTAACAACCTTCCTGAAGCCACTTTGTTTATTTTTATTATCCAACCCATCAATTATTCTTATTCCTTTATTATATAATAACATAAATAGCCTCAATATACTAATTAGTTTTTTTATTCTAAGTGTTTGACCTACACTTTCATACACTTCCATCTAATGGGTAACAAACTTACCATTCTTGTGTACGATGAACTACAACCTCACAAAACAAATTTGTTTATTTTTTCTTTACCACATCCCATCGGTGGGAATTATGATGGAAAATATTTTTTTATTTGATATAAATAATATTTATATTGTATTTATTTTTTCTGGAATTATTATATAAAACAGACATTCTTGTATTCCATTTTTTTTGCAAATATGATTACTTCATTTGTGGATGTGTGGACTACTGCCTCTTTAAAGTGATGTGATTCATCCATGATTTACATGGAATGTATTAAGGATTGGTTTAGTGAAATTATATGATATATATATGAAAAAATTATTCTATTATATTTCTTTTATATATATATATATAGTTATAAAAATATGTCATTTACATTCTTTTAATACGACAATAAAACGAAAATCACATTTAGGCATACATACATCCTATAATCTCCATGAACGGTGTATTCCATTTCATACATAAATATTTTATAAATTATTATATAATGAATATATATGATATTTATATCATGTTTTAAAATCTATTTATCATTATATACATATGTGAAAAAAATATAACAAATCAAAATACATGTGAAAAATAAAGGGGTTATTACTCGAAACACAACTTTAACATAGAATAAGTTATTAAAAGGGTACTAAAAGGTCATGATAAAATAAAATATGGTATTATATATATGAATATGTTTTTTTTGGTAGATATATAATAAACTTATATTTAATATACATGAGGTTTTTTAAGTATGATGAGATTCAAGATATAAGGTAAGGGTTTTCTCATCTCACTTTTATTTTCTATGAGACATAAGTCATGTTCGCCTCTTATTTCTTATATGTGGTGTGTATACTTCCCATGGATGTATAATATGATTCCTATTACTATGTTTATCGGTATTTACACACCCATTTTATTATCTCCATTTCATGTGGTTTTATTATTCAAATTTACCAAGTGGTATGAGCTTATTGAAACAATCTCATTGTTTATTGGGATTGTTTATGATTATGCTTAAATTAATGAAATATTATGATCCGTCTCTCAATAACACTCATGAATTTTATTATCCTATGGTAATTTAAGTTATCTTAAGGTATTAATACCATAATTCCACTCTTTGGTACTTAAGATAGTTATGAAAGTGTTTTTAATAAAATATAACCTTATATATCACTTCGATCAGAAATCTATTTTATAAAAAAATAAGTTTTCAAAATATTCCAAAAAATGATTAAAAATTATCTTTTATTCTCTTTTTGAAGGAAAAATATTTTAAAAATATTTTATGGTATTCAAATATTCCTATATATGTTTCCAAAAAGGGGTATTTTCAAATAATAATAATTTCATTGTTTTCAAGAATTTTTATATGTTTTCAGTGTATTTTCAAAGAAAAGGTTTTCAAAAAAGGGTTTCAAGATAATTTTTATGTTATCAAGGAAAATTATTTTAATTTTTTTAAATCTTATTTTATAAGTATTCAAAGAAGTAGGTTTTCTAAAATTTTCAAAGCATCCTTCATAAATTTTCAAGTTGTTTTCAAAGAAAATGGTTTTCAAAAGGTTTCATGTTTTATAAATTGTTTTACAAATAAAAAAAAAGGATATTTTCCTCAAGAAATGTTTTCAAAACATATTTCAAAATAATTTTATATCTAAGATGACATAATTTTATATAATTTATGCTCTAATGGGTATGTGATCCATAAATATAATTTATATCCTTCATTTTAATGGTTTATGTTTTGATAGAATGATGTTAATGATACTTTTTTCTCTTCCATGGGTTATATTATTTTGAAACCCACTTCTTTTCATGGGTTATTTTTTGAGTAATTGATTATTATACATATCTATTTTCCATAAATAATGATATTATGTAATGTTTATTATACCCATTTAATTTCATGTGTTATTATAAGATTGTTTATGATCATGTGGTATATGTATATATGATTTCATGATGAGATGGGTGGGACCTATATCTCTCTATAATGAATTGGTTAAATATTTATATCTCATGAGGTAATGATAAAATTCAAGTAAATATTATTTATCCACTATGGAATATAGGGAAACCCGATCCACTATGATAATATGGGGAAACACGATCCACTATGGGAAGATGAAAAAACTAGACCCACTATGGGAAGATGGGGAACCTGATCCACTATGGGAAGATAGGGACACCTAATACATTACAAGGAAATAACTATGAATGGATATGGTGGTGTGTCCTACCCAATAGGTGTAGTCTCCTTGAAGTTACATAATATGTTTTTGCAATGAACCTTGACTTATATGGAACAATATTACATGTTTATGTGTCTACCACAATTCCATGTTTTAATTATATTTTATGAATTTATTGCTTATGATCTTGATTCCCTTATGATCCATGTCTTATAAAGTATCAATATTTATTCCATGACTCATGTATATGATCTTTGATATGAAGGGTATGATCATCAAATGTTATGCTCATGTTATCATACCCTTATGTTCATGATTATGATTACGTATCTCCCTTGTTTACCCTTACTGAGAATATGAGCCACCATTTATTATATTTCCATTCCCGAGGTTATGAAGATATGTATTATGTGTTATGTGTCTAATAAGGCTAATAGTCATGAAGAGACTAATGGGGTATAATGTATCTCACTTATGTACCAGTGCCTATGTTTCCATATCTCAAAATGCACTAAACTAATGCAGTCTTCGGGTGTATGTTGTGTATTGTATTACGTATTCTGAAAAAATAATGCACTATTAATATATGAAAAGAGAGTGTCACTATAGGAAGCATGTTTTGGTATATCTGTGCTCAAAGATACTATATTGTGAAATAATTTCCCAAAACTCAATGTAATGTGAATGATACAATGCAAAATTCACCTTTGTCAATCTATAAGAATAATAGAATGTAATCCATCAACCTATAATGGTGCCATGAGCATATGATTTATATAACTAATTTATCACATGACTCGACCTAGCCAGTTCTACTAAATAATGTAGAATATAATGAGTGAAAGAACTACACCACGATTTCCAAACATAGATGTGGAGTATAGTGGAAGCGTTGTATAGAAAAACTAATATATGGGGTCCATATAACCTAAATTTATAACTCTAAAAAGAATTAATAAATTATCAAAACAATTATAATAAAATAAAATTCCAATATCATGTAAAATTAATAGCAAAATTAAATTCTCTTTATAAAGCATTAATGTTTAAGTTACATCAATGGGATTTATAGGATCAAAAATCAATTGAAAATAATTAAAATTATTCCTCAGTGTATGTATATAAATATAAGATTTAATACACTTTTTTAGAAAGAATTATACTATATATAACATCCCATGACCTTCTTTCAAGTATTTCTCATCTTTATTTTTATTTACCTCTTTATTTGGGTGTATTTTGGGCCTTTTGAGGATGAATAGCATTTCCTAGGGAAAATGACCAAATGTTTTAGTATTTATGATTTTTGGAGTTGATGGTGTGTGGGAATAAATGTAAAAAAGGAATAATAAGACTTCCTCTTGGGTTCGGGTTAATGTGAGGTATTTTTATAAATGTTTATATAGAATCTACTTACTGGGAATTTTCATAATGTTAACTGGTTACATGATAGTAATACTTTTCCTAGATGATGCCATGAACTAGTAAAGGGCATGAAATGTTTAAAAGACATGAAAATGGTTCATACCATGAAATGGTCGATTGATGTATTTTTTTAAATATGTGATTCCTTTTTCTACATATATTATTTCAATGGATTTCAATTTTTTAATCCAGGATTCATGTCATGAAATATCTATGTCTTATAGGTTTTTATGTGCAAAAAATCTAAATATTTTTCATTCAACATGCATACACATCTCTCAAAACATAGGTTCTCACTTAGGTGCTTTTGGGCATCTTCACTTCTTATGATTCATTTAATTAGGTGATTGATCTTCATAGTATTTTAATTTCATCTCTTTGGGTAAGTGATCTTTCCACATTCTCATTGTATTTGACCATTATAGCATCATTGACCTTTGTATTCAGATTAGATATTTTTGTCATGTTGACCCTTCTTGATCATTTCAAGATCTTTTGTGTGATATTGCTTCAGAGGATAACCCTCATGTTGTATGGGTTGGTGTGTGTGAGTTACATGATGTATATGTTTTTTTATCTTATTCATCAGCCTTTCTTCTTTTTTAATTGAATCTAAGATATAAGGATTGATTCTAGGTCCCCCATTTTTGTCTTAGTATTATTCCATATTGGTGGATAATGTTGTGGGTGTGTAAATCCTATGTTTAAGGTAGGTGGTTCCATCTATATCTTGTGTTTATTGAACCTTGATTTCTTTAGTTTTGAAAAATATATAAATAAAATGGAATGATTTATTGATTGATTTGTGTGTGTGTGAAAATGGGTTTTTGAGAAAGCATTGTTTTCTACTTGTTTTAGTAAAAGGAAAAATTATTTTTCAAAGCATTGTGAAATGGATTTATGAAATGGTTTTAAAAGAATAGTTTGATGAAATGTTTTTGGAAATATAATATTTTGGGAAAACTTGGGTACTTTAGTGAAAGGTGTAGTAATAGGCCTCCTCCATTGATACTGTCGGGGGGGGGGGGGGGGTTACTCATAAGGTGTTCCTTTGCTCCTTAGTCCTATTATTATAGGGACTTGTTATAATTTTTAGGAGGTTCACTTGTTATGATGTATTATACTCTCTATATTCTATGGATATATCTATAAACTTGATACGTTTGATTGTCCATATTGGGGTATAATTTTTCTAGCTATCCTAATATCTAGTGATCCTTGATGTTATTTACCTATGCTTGTATTTTTTTTACTTCTTTGGATTTGATATGATTACATGATTTGATTTCTTTATTTTATGTGATATTCTTTGAAACTTCCATACCTAGATTATTTTGATACATGAAAAATGGTATTTATTTACAATTATTTTGATATAAAAATTGTTTTACTGATTATAATTGCTTATTTTCATTAATGGTGATAATTATTATAATGTTTTTATATAGACTTGTTATGTAACACCATGGTGGGGTATTTATAATGACCCATTCTTGATGTACATGGAATATTACATCATATTTTTCTAAAAAAAGTACACACCCAAAGATCATATTAGTTTAGTACCTTTGAAACATGGACCAAAAATTATATTATAGTAAAATATCTTCATTGTTTCTGAAAAAGATCTTCCAATTTATTACTCATACCTAAAACCATTCTTTATAACCAAGGGAAAAGAAAACATTAGAAAATGTGATCTCAGGTGCTCAGTAAGGGTAAACAAGGGAGATAAGTAAACATAATAATAAGTATAAGGGTATGAGAACATGATAATGAAAATATAATATCATACAATACATATTAATTATCATATACTAGAATCATGGAATAAATATTGGTAGTTTATAAGACATTAATCATAAGGAAATAAAGAACATATTCCATGGGATAATAACATATGAATAAGAAATAGAATTTATGGAATACACGTAAGAATATAAAAAAACTTATTTCAATGCGGCCTACCAAGATCTTCATAAAATGTTAGGCCTAAGAAAGTCACCCATTTACCTAATTCAAGCATGGGATTCCATCCCATTTACGCTCTTGTTTCAGGATTGGGACACCCTCCCATGTACCTTATTGTTTCAGGCTTGGGATGCCTTCCTGTGGACCCTTTGATATCATAAAACATATATCCTTTCCTAATAAATTATAGGAATATATAGGTCACACCCATTACATATTTAAAACTATACATATGTTTTCTAGAATAACATAAATCATTCATCAAGTCAGAACCCAAAAAATATGGGTTTCATAAACATTTAATCATAACATAACTCATGGAAAAGAAACATATTACATAAGTATAAATCCTTCATAAATATAAACCATTAAGAAAAACCAAGAATGGTATCATTGTATAATATTCCTATTAAAACTTACTTGACATCAAATGACATGGTCTTATATGGAAAATGAATTTGAGAGATTATATGAAACGAATTATTGAATAAAATATCCTTTCTTCTTTGAAAAACATTTTCATTTCCTAAATTTTTTTAAAATTTCAAAAGAGAAACTTTTATTTGAAAATAAACCTGAAATCTTGTAAGGGAATATTTAAGTAAATAAGGAATCATGAAATCGGAAAAATACATTCATGTAGTATAAGTTAAAATAAAACATTCTTCTTATAGTTTTTTAGAAAAGTAATAAAGTAGCTTTCTTGGAAAATGACAAAATATTCCTTTCAAATCTTGTAGTGAAAAGTAAAAAAACGTCTAAAAATGAATTTAAGCATCCATAGGAGAATTGTAAAATATATTTGATAAATTTTCTAGAAATCATGTACATTTATGATAATTATTCCCTAATATAGACTTAAAATGAAACAATCCCAAATATTTAAGAGATTGTGAAATAAATACTTATAAATTTATATTTAGTAAAATCATATTCCTCATGAATGAAAAAAATTATAAGTATATGAAAATACCATAATATTCATGAAAAGACTCATATAAGACATTCATGGGATTCATATAAACTACATAGGAGATAAAATTAGTGTATAAGGCATGTGTCTCACAAAATTAAAGGTAAGAAAAAAATAGTTACCTTAAGTATTGATTTCCTTTTCACATGTAAAAACCTCTTGTATAATAAATATAAGCTTATTATACATCTATCATATATCCATATTCATATATTTAATACCATATATTACTTTCTCATTAATTTATATTACTCTCTTATTAACAATTCTATGTTAAAGTTATGTCTTGGGTAATTAATGATTTGTTTTTCATTCATGTTTTTAATTTTTATCCTTGGTTCTATAGATCATGATTTCATCATATTAAGAATGATAGTCAATATATATATATATATATATCATAGTGTTGATTCAATAATGTTTCCTTATGAATTTTCCATTCCTTCATGTTTTGAAAATCAGAAACACTCTATCTTAATGAAAAATTTATTTTATTCTAATAAGGAAAATTTTCCTTAAGGAAATTTTCCTTCCTCAAGGAAATTTTTCCTTACCTGTTTTTCATTGTTCATTATTTTGTATCTCTAAATATAACTCTTTTTGGTTCTAAATGTAAAAATTGGTTTCACATGTATAATCCTAGATTTCTATAAATACTTAGATATAGAGAATTATATTTTTAGACTCTGAATTTTGACTCTGAATTCTCTGAGTTCAGACTCCGAATTCTCTAAATTCAGACTCCGAATTCTCTAAATCCAGACTCCAAATTCTCTGAATTCAGACTTCGAAATCTCTGAATTCAGACTCTCAATTTAGACTCCAGAAATCATAGAATTCAGACTTTGAATTCTTTGTAAAACAGAATCTGAATATCCCTGTATCATAGACTCCAAATATCGTTTTTCTTAGACTTCGAACTTTGTTTTTTCCTTAGACACCAAAAAATAAGATTTGGTTAAGCAAGCATATTTTTCTTAACCATTTTTTTGTTATAAAACAATGCCATACTTTATGTTACTAACTAACCTTTGGTTGAGTGACACATGTATAGGTCCCTCCAAGATTTAGGAAAAAATATGACCGTTGGAGGTGGGAGCTGACCGTTGAAGATTTGCCTATAAAAAGGAGTTCATTTTAACGAGATCATGCCCAATCTACCACTATAGAGACCACATGCTATTGAAGTGATTTCTAGAGAGATATACTCTCATGATTTTTGCGTACTGAACATCTTGTTCAGATTGCTTCATGCGGCTCCAATTGTTGCTGTGTACAATCGAGGGATTCCGAGGATATGAAGAAAGAGGTTCCAACTACCTTAAAGTTCAAGGACTTCCTTACTGAGGAAGACAGAGGTGCCGACTACCTTGAAGCTCATGGGATTACGGGGATAATAAGACATATTCTGATATTTATATCGAGGGCTTACCCTGGTGTGTGTAAGACAAACTTTCTTGAAAGTATAAATCAAGGGACCTTTATCCAAGCTTGTTAGATACCCTACTCTTTGGGTTACATTATTTCCTACTTGTTTTTGTTTCAAGCTTATTTCTACTGCATTTTGATTGATAAGGAAATTATATACTTCTTATAATTCCTTAATCTTTTGTATACTCCGATTAGTAAGATTCTATACGCTTTATGGTAGAATCTTTTTCTTGTAAACTTTTCTTAAGTCATATTTTGGGAACCATATTTCCCTTACCCAGTATGTTTGTATAAATAAGAGGTCTTGTGAATTTACCCTGTTTAACCTTGTTAAACATCGTTTTCCTTAAGGTTAAAAACGAAAGTTTTAAACCAAATTTAAACATTTCAAAGGATTTTTTAAAGAATACAATTCACCCTCTCTTGTATTTGAGCATCTACATCATATTTCGATCCTACAATTGGTATCAGAGGTTATCTCTGAAATACTTATATTCACATATAAGTTTTCCTTGCTCAATTTTTTCATTGTTCACAATATTTTCCTTTCCTAGGAAGTTTTATCTTTATTTACAAAATTTTTCTATTAACAAGTATTTTTATGGAAAGATATTATCTTAAGATGACATGAATGAATGTTGGTTCAATAGACAATATAAATCACACTAGACCACTAATCCTTGATGGTAATGATTATGAATATTGGAGAGATCATATAAATACTTTTGTCATTAACATCGGAGTAGAAAATTTTATCATGCTTACTGGAGGGCGCAAAATTCATGACAAGGAAGTTAGTACTTTTACCAACCAAGAGAATCATGAATATCAACTAAATTATAAGGTACCCAATACTCTACTTTGTTCCATGACTAGAAATATATACATCTAAATTTCATCTTCTGAAGTAGAAAATTTCATTTGGAAAAAGCTCGAGGTTACTCATTTTGGAACTTCAAAAGTTATTGAAACTAAAAGATCCATGCTTAGAGATGAATATAATGGGTTTTTCTTTCGTTATGGAGAACCCATATGTAATGCAAAATAGAGGATCATGACTATAGTCAATAGTTCACAATCAATGGGTGAGAAAGTATTAGATGATGAGGATCTTCTAGATAAGATCATAGACATCATGCCAAATGAATGGGAATCTAAGAGGAAAACTATAGATGAGAATAGAAAAGTTTCTCAGATTTCTCTTGATGAGATATTTGTAACTCTTCTTCAACATGAAACAAAAATGAAGAGTGATGATGATAATGTTAAGAAGAAAAATGTAAATGGTAGTGTTGCTTTTACAACCACTTCAAATCATAAGAAATCTAAGACTCCTGAGAGAGTTACAAGATCCAAATCTAAGAAGGTAGTTATTCAATCTGATTCTAGTGAAAGTGAAGCTTCAGAAAATGAGTTATCAAATCTTGATCAAAGAATGAACAAGATTTTTGGGAAGAAGAAATTTCAATCTAGGTACAAGAATAAATAAAGAAAATAAAGTAAAGACTTTGAAGACACCTGTTACGAATGAAAAAGAGAAGGACATATAAGACCAGATGGTCCATTGCTTAAGAAAAAGTATAGAAAATAAATACATTCTGAGAGAAATAAAAAGAATTATTTCAAGGCTAATTCTAAGAAATTTTTGAAAGCCAATGACACATGGAGTGCCAGTGGTGGTGACTCTTCTGATGAATCTACAGAGTATGAATCTTCTGAACAAAAGAATCTTGGTCTTCTAGAAAAACTACCTATTGAAAATCACTGTCTAATGGCTAATGTACACAATGATGAATCCATTACAAATTTTTCCTTGAATAGGAACTATACTGATGATAGATATTATGAATCTTTGGATTATAAGTCTTCCTCATTAGTAGATAATACTTTGCCTACTTATGAAGAAGTATCTAGATTTGCTAAACTCCATGAGAATATAAATTCAAAACTCAAGCAAAGACTTGATAAAAAAATTATAGAATTTATGTTTTAGTAAAATATGTATCATATCTTTTTAAAGATATTTATGAGAAAAATGATGATTTTTAAAGTGTTTCAGAAAACCTTGAGAAAGAAAATTCTGAGAAGGATAAAATTTCTATGGATCTTGAAAACGTAATTTCTTGTAAAAATATTTTAGATACTAACTGTAGTTTCAAAACTAATTTTTTGAGAATAAAAACTTGGTTATTAAGTTAAAATAAGAAATATTTTCCTTGAGGAAGTTTTTTTTTCAAACTTTACCTATGGTAAGGAAAACTTTGATAAAATGTATTCCCAAATATGACCTTTAAGGAATCATTCTTGTTTTGGTTTTACTGAATCTAAACCTGTTTTTAGTAACAACTATTTTGTTCCTCAAAGTGATCCATTCTGAACTAAATGCTAGTGTGGTGGGCATTGTGCAAAAGGTTATTCCTTAAATAAAACCCAGTATTTAGGTTTTCATAAAGCTTATTTTTCTAAGAAAATGTGGGTGCCTAAAATATTGCATTCCAAAATTTCCAGATCCAAAAAATCTGGATTCTGAAAGTTTAACTTTATTATTTTCAATAAAATAAGGAAATTACCAATAGAAATACTTGGTACATGGATATTGGATGTTCCTGGCATGTGTTTGGTAACAAAAATTTCTTTGAAAATATTATCAAGACGAAAGGAGGAAAAGTAACTTTCAGAGATAATGTCGAGGGAGAAATTGTTGGTATAGGTAACATTATTCTTCTTGGAAAACCTTTGATTTCAAATGTTTTATTTTTTAAGGGTCTTAAGAACAATCTCATATTCATAAGTCAATTATGTGATGAAGGATACCTTGTGAATTTTAGAAACGACAAGTGCTTAGTACACAATTCCAAGGATGAGTTTATTCTCTCAGCCCATAGGCAAGATAATGTATACACACTAAACTTAGAAGACCTTAGGAGCCAAGACCTACCTTGTCTTAATGAAATGGAAGATCAATCTTGGTTATGGAATAGAAGGTTAGGACACTGTAACCTTAAGAACCTATGAAAACTCCCAAAGAAAAGACTAGTTAAGGATCTACCAAAGCTTAAATTTGACTCTTCAAAAGTTTGTGATCCTTGTCAATATGGAAAGAAACATAAATCAAGTTTTAAGTCAATCAGTGAAGTCTCAATTATGGATACATTACAGTTGGTTATTTTTTCCAACAAAAACTAAAAGCATTAGCGACAAGTATTATGTATTTGTCATAGTTTATGATTACACTAGATTCACATGGGTCTATTTTCCAGAAAATAAATTTGAAACTTTTTCTTATTTCAAAACCTTTAGAGTCCAAGATAAAAATGAGAAAAACCTACCATTGATAACTATTCACAGTGATCATGGAGGATAATTTAAAAATTCTGATTTTGAAACCTTTTGTAGTAGAAAAGGCATTACTCATAACTTCTCAACTCCAAGAACTCCTCAAAAAAATGGTGTTGTTGAAAGAAGAAATCGAATTATTCAAGAGATAACTATAACCATGTTGAGTGAATATTATGTAGCTAAAAATTTTTGGGTTGAAGCTATAAGTACTGCTTGTTATACACTAAATCTATTTTTGATTAGACCTTTTCTAAATAAAACCCCTTATAAGTTATGGAATGGTAGAAAAACTAGAATTTCCTACTTCAAATCATTTGGTTGCAAGGTATTCATCTTGAATACTAAAGATAATCTTCATAAATTCTCACCGAAATTTGATGAAGGAATTTTTTAGGCTACTACAAAACTTATAAGGCTTATAGAGTTTTTAATAAAAACACGTGTACTTTTGAAGAAACAATACATTTCAAATTTGATGATATAGATCCCTTTGTTTTTAAACAACCCCAACCTACATCCTAGGATGTGTTTTCAAAAACTGATTATCAACCATTGATAGAAAGTCCTTCTGACAAGAAAAATGTTCAAGAAAATGTTTATGAAACATTTACCCTAGAAGAATTCCTACCATATGTTGATGAAGAGGTTTTACAAAACCCAAATCAGCTGTTTCTGGAGAATCATCCCAGTGATAACATCATTGGTGATGTAAATCAACCTGTAAGGACCAAAACTTCCTTAAGAAATTAATTATAACATCTAGCATTCCTTTACCAATTGAAACCAAAAAGCACTGATGAAGCTTTAGGTGATGATGATTAGATTAAACCCATGCAAGATGAGCTAAATGATTTCAAAAGGAATGAGTTCTGGACCCTAGTTGAAATACCTAAGGAAACTTATGTTATTGGTGTAAAATGGGTCTTCAGAAATAAGTGTGATGAAAATGGAATCATTGTGAGAAATAAAGTTATATTATTTGCTAAAGTCTATAATCAACAAAAAATAATAGACTATGAAGAAACCTATTCTCCAGTAGCCAGACTTGAATTTATTTGTATTCTACTTGCCTTTACAGCATTCTTTAATTTCAAAATTTTTCAAATGGATGTGAAATGTTTTTTCTTTAATGGATATGTTCAAGAGGAAGTTTTTGTTGAACAACCTCCTAGATTTGAAGATTCAAAACAACCTAAAAATGTTTTCAAACTTACCAAAGCTTTATATAGCCTCAAACATACCCCTAGAGCCTAATATGATAGTATTACAAGATTTTTTCTTCAAAATAATTCTGTTAAGGGAAATGCAGATCCAACCCTTTTTATTAAGAAAGATAAGAAATTTTTTTTGATTGTTCAAATTTATGTTGATGAAATTATATTTGGTTCAACTCAGCAATTTTTAACCGATTCATTTGCAGATCTAATGAAATCTGAGTTGGAAATGTGTATGATGGGTGAGTAAACATTTTTCCTAGGTTTTCAAATTTCTCAAAAACCAGAAGGAACCTATATATCTCAACATAAGTATATTAAATATCTTCTTAAAAAGTATAGATATGACAACACTAAAAGTACAAGTACTCCCATCGGTACCTCAAATTCACTTGATCTTGATGAAGATGGGAAACCAGTAGATCAAACATCATTTAGAAGTATGATAGGAAGTTTACTATAATTAACAGCTAGTTATCCAGACTTAATGTTTTCATTATTCTTATGCGCAAGATATCAATCCAATCCTAAGGAATCTTGTTTAAAGGTAGTGAAAATAATTTTTCGCTACTTAAAGGGAACCATGGATTTAAGACTCTTTTATTCTTCTGGAAATGTTTTTGTCTTAAAATGTTTTTTGGATGATGAATTTGGTGGATGTAGAATGGATAGAAAAAGTATATCCAAAACTTTTCATTTATTATAAGATTAATTAGTTTCTTGGTAATGCAAAAAGAAACACTCAGCAGCACTTTCCATTGCTGAAGCTGAATATGTAGCAGTTAGAAGTTGTTGTGCTCAAGTGTTGTGGATGCAACACACACTCACATACTATGGCATAAATTTTACCAAAACAAAAATATTGTGAGATAATACTAGTGAAATTTCTCTTAGAAAAAACCTTGAACATCACTCTCGTGAAAAGCACATAGATATTATGCATCACTTTCTTAAAGATCACACACAAAAAGAGGATATCATTCTTTAATTTATCGGAACACAAAATCAACTTGCTGAAATTTTCACAAAGTCATTACCCTTTGATAGATTTGAATACATTAAACAGATGTTTGGAATGATAACCATAAGGTAATCCTCTATACTGGCATCCTTTTGAAACATATATCCTTATATTAAGAAACTCCTTTTCATAGGGGGAGTAAATATTCTTTTCAGTTAGAATAAAAATTTTTCATAATGATTTTTTTTTCATAATGGATTTTTTTAAAAAAATTTCTCATAGTCTAAAAAGTTTCACAGTCTACAAATTTTCATAGTCTAAAATGTATTCGTAATCTAAAACTTTTCATAGTGAATTTTTTTTCGTAGTCTAAATTTTTTCATAGTCTAACAATTTTCCTAGTCTAAAAAATTTCGTAGTCTAAAAATTTCTCATGGTCTAAAAATTTTCGTAGTCTAAATTTTTTTTCGTAGTCTAAAAATTTATTTTCATAGTGATTTTTTTTGTAATGGTTTTCTTGGAATCTAAATTTCTTCAAGAAGAATTTAACATCATTACGAATAATCTTCCTAGAAATCTAGAAGGTATGTTTTCTTTCTTAAATTATTGTGATCACATTTTTACATGTTGGTATCTTTACTTTTGTTTTTAAAAACCTTCAGATTCACTTTTCCTATAATTAGAATATTTATCCTAAAAACCTAAAAAGATAGGATTGAACCGAATTTTCTTCTACGACTTTCATCTCAGCCATCAGATCTGATCAAGAATATTTCAACCATTGTATATTTCATGGAAGCTGAATCGTCGCCTCAATTGCCTATATAAAGGACCCTAGATATCTTGTCCCACATTGATCTCTAAGCTCTTGCGTGCTGAAGCTCTTCCCTTCCTACTAAATCCTGTTCTGAATTTCTCAAAGTTTCCTTAGTTTCGAATGTCTACTGAAGCTTCTTCTCAAAAATAAATGTAGACTGTTAAAGAAATCTTTGAATGAAAAATTTATAGAGAAAGGTTAGTCAATCTGAAGTTTTATTCTAAGTATGATTCCATTATCTCTAAGAATATCAATCTGAATGGGTGGGAGAGTTTTTTTTATATCGAAACTGAAATCAAAGGATACGGTGTATCTGGACTTTCTGGTTGAGTTCTATGAGATAGTAAGTTTCTTTAAAGAAGAAGACAGAGAAAATTTTTCTTTTAAGTGATATGGGAAGACATATTCTATTTCTTACAGCAAGGCTGCCAGTCTGATTGGTATTCCTTATGAAGTGGATGCCGAGTTCTGTACTCACAAATTACCAGATGTATCTAGTTCCTTCGTTAAGGGAAAGGCTCTATCCTGTCTTGGTATTTCATAAGTGAAGACTCCAAATATTCTTCATCTATATAAAAACCTTCGGATTCTTGAATTGTGGGTTCAAGGGTTTTTCATACCAAGATAAGGAGATAAGGATACCTTGAAGAAGGGTGATATATATATATTTGACTTCTTGGTGAACCTCAGAAAGATAAACCTAGTTAATTATATATTGGTTACGATTCATAATATCAAGAATGGGAATTTGAAGTCTCAAATTATAATGTACCCGACCATTCTCTCCAAGATAATTGTTCTTTGTCTTAAATCTTTCAAGATTTCATGCAGTTTCAAGCCGAGAAACTCCAAGGTGATGCTGTTAAGTGACGATAATCTAAGGAGGATGAAGGTTGGATTAAATAGTCAATATGGAGAATATTATGATCTATTGGAAGAGGAAGTTGAAGTTATGTTAAAGAAATAGGAAGTAACTTAAACTTCCAAGATGGGTGGAAAGAAAAGGAATCCCAAGGAACTGGAAGAAAAGGAAAAAATCCCAGTGGATAAGGAAATTCAGTCAGCACCACCGAAGACTAAGAAGAAAAAGACATATACTGATGAATTGGATGAAAAGTGGAGAGAAGATAAGAAGAAAAAGAAAGCAGGGGAACCTAGTTTTGGCTTGGATCCTGCTGAGGCAAATTCATTGAAAGAAAAGGTTGCTGAAGATATTGAGAAGAAATAGAAATAGAACAAGCAAAATAAGAAGATGTCAGAAGCTAAGTTAGTCCAATCCCTTCTCAAGGTAGCTGAGAAAGATTCTAAACAAGTTCAGGTACTATAATCCTTTCTGCAAGAATCAATTTCCGAGACTCTAGGAAAGAAGTTTGTAATTCCAGAAACACATCAAGAAGAAGTAGTTAAAGAAGAAGAATAAGAAGAGGGAAGTGGTGACACTGAAGAGGTGTTAAAGAAATTAGATAAGTATCATGAGAAGGAAATACCTTTTGATAAATTATCAATCTGAACTTATCAGGCCAAATCCACAAATCTTGATACTCCTAGGGATGAAGAGAAGTGTGAAGAAGAAGTCAAAAAATTGTCCGAAGAAGAAAGCATCAATAAAGATTTAATCCAGCCAGAGGATATTGAGGAAAGGTCTAAGAAAGAAGAAGTTGATGAAGAAATATTGTTTAGCTATCAGATAGTGAGAATGAATCTCCTAATCAACAAGAAGTAATTCCGAGAGACGATAAGGGAAAGTAGGTGATTGTGGATACATCAAGCAAATCTATGGTGAAGAAAAAAATAAGTTGGTGCTTCATCGAAGATGAATTTTATTGATCTAGAAAACGATTCCTCACCAACTAAACTCTTAGATTAGGAATCATCCTCTCTTGGAAGTGATTTCGTTGTTCAGTCATTGAAAAATATGATTGATACAATTCCCCTATTCCTAAGTATAGATTCAAGGTGTCAAATGCTTCAACATTCTTATAACTAGAAATAGTATTCTATTTCCATTCTCATGGATAAATTTTTAAAGCTTGAGGTATACTTCAAAACATTATTCATTGAATATGAAGCTCATAAGAAGTCATGTAAGAAGATAACAAGTTAGTCAAGGAAGACAGTTGAAGAGCTTAGAGTCCTTGATTACTTTCAAGATAATGTAAAAGATTTTTTTGACAATGAAGATGTGAAGATCAAGGAGCTTACTAATAGTTTTGGGGAAAATTTGTCTCTTGAACAAAATTCTCGGAAACAAGAAGTCAAGGATTTAAATAGTAAGATAAATTCTGTGGCCATGTATTGGAAGTCAAAAAATGATCTTAGAATAAAATTTGAAGAGAATCTAAAAAAGAAAAAATGAAGTCCTAAAGTCTCAGGAAGAGATTTTTAAGGCTAAGGAAGAGAAGATAAAAGCCTTAGAGAATAAAATCGAAGATCGGGATCAAATTCTCAAGCATGTAGAGGAAGATCACAAGGATCTCAAGAAGTTGAAAAACATTGTGAAGAAGCTGATACTGAAGGAGAAAGAAGGATAATCTTTTTCAAATATGATCTTTTGTTGTATTTTCTTCAATTTACAAAGTCTTTCAATCCTAATGAAAATTTTCATTGTTCCCCATATTTTGTTGTCTAGTACTAATATTTATAGTACCAATTTTTTTTTTCATTCCCTCTATTCCTTTTTGAAAATCACAAAGGGGGAGAAAGGAATGTTAAAAATAATATTAGGTCAAGAAGAAATTTCCCTAAGTAAGGGGGAGTTGATCTAAGGGGGAGTTCTTATCAAAGATGATTTCCATATGCAAGAAACTTCTAAAACTCAATCAAAAAATCAAGAATATGATCCTTAGAGATTTCAAAGCCTAAGGGGGAGTTAGTCATATTCAACTTTACTTATATGAAAATGAAAATTAGTTTTTCATTTCAAAGTCCATAAAAATATTTTCTATGTCCTTATATTCTTTTTCATAAGGATGTTTGTGATTTCCAAAAAGGGGGATATTGTTGAGTAAATAAGGTTTCCTTTTGACTTTTACATTCATTTATATTTTGAAAATCACAAACACTCAATCTTAAGGCAAAATTTATTTTATCCTAATAAGGGAAATTTTCCTTAAGGAATTTTTCCTTCCTCAAGGAACTTTTTCCTTACCTATTTTTCATTGTTCATTCTTTAGTATCTATAAATCTTTCTCTTATTGGTTATAAGTGTAAAAATCAGTTTCAAATTTATAATCCTGGATTTTTATAAATACTTAGATATAGAGAATTATATTTTTAGACTCTGAATTCAGACTCTGAATTCTTTGACTTCAGACTTTGAATTATCTGAGTTCAGACTCCGAATTCTCTGAATTCAGACTTCGAATTATCTGAATTCCGACTCCGAATTCTCTGAATTCAGACTCTCAATTCAGAATCCGGAAATCATATAATTCAGACTCCAAATTATTTGGAAAACAAAATCCAAATATACATGTATTATAGAATTCGAATATCATTTTTCTTAGATTCTGAACTTTGTTTTTTTACTTAGACTATGGAAAATAATATTTGGTTAAGCAACCATATTTTTCTTACCCGTGTTTTTGTTATAAAATGATTTCTTACTTTCTATTACTAACTAACCGTTGGTTGAGTGACATGTGTACAGGTCCCTCCTATATTTAAGGAAAAATATGACCGTCGGAGGGGGGAGATGACCATTGGATATTTGCGTATAAATAAGAGCTCATGACTGATCTACCACTATAGAGACCACATTCTATTGAAGTGATTTATAGAGAGAGATACTCTTATGCTTTGTGTGTATTGAACATCTTGTTCAGATTGCTTCGTGCGACTCTGATTGTTGCTATGTACAATCGAGGGCTTCCGGGGATATGAAGACAGAGGTTCCAACTACCTTAAAGTTCAAGGACTTCCTTGCTGAGGAAGACATAGGTGCATACTACCTTGAAACTCGATGGCTTGTGGGGATAGCAAGAAAAATTCCGATATTTCTATCAAGGGATTACCCTACTGTGGGTAAGACAGACTTTCTTGAAAGTATAAATCAAGGGAACTTTATCCAAGGTTGTTGGATAACCTACTATTTGGGTTAAAAGATTTCCTACTTGTTACTTGTTTTTGTTTCAAGATTATTTATTCTACATTTTTATTGATAATGAAAGTATATCCTTCTTATACTTCCTTACTCTTTTGTATACTCTGATTAGTAAGATTCTATACACTTTAAGGTAGAATATTTTTCATGTAAAACTTTCTTAAGTCATATTTCCAGAACCATATTTCGGGAACCTAGTAAATTTGTAGAATTAAGAGGTATTGTGAATTTACCCTGTTTAACCTTGTTAGACATAATTTTCCTTAAGGTTAAAAATTAAAGTCTTAAACCAACTTCAGATGTTCCAAAGGAATTTTTAAAGAATACAATTGACCCCCTCTTGTATTTGAGCATCTACATAATATTTAGATCCTACAAATAATATATATTTAATCATATAGATTCATAAAATATTGAGATAGAAAATAAAATACACTATTGATGGAGATGGTAGGCCGTATGTATGCATGGAAAATATTTTCATTTTCTTGTCAGGTTAAAAGAAAGGAATGTATATGATATATTATCATTAAAGAGTCATTTTTATGTCATATATAACATATATATTAACAAATTCATCCTTATTACCATCCATGTGAAACATAAGTGAATAACTAATTACATCACATCGTGGAGATGGTAAGCCACACATACACACGAGCGACATGATCAATTTCCCAAAATATTAGAAGCTAAAATGGTAAACATGTAATTATAATTTCATAAGTATAATTATATTATAAATATAATATTTATTAATTCTATATAGTCATATAACCATTATTTAATGGTGATTATTGATAATTAATCACATCGCATCGTGGAGACGGTCGGTCGTGCGTACGCACGAGTGACGATATCATTCCCTTAATTATGAAATGGTATTTTAGTGGATGGTGTATATATTCTTATAGAATCAATATCTTGTTATAATCACTTATATATATATATATATATATTATTTCCATCATTATAAATATCCATGTAATGTGGTGATGGAGAATATATTACACCATGGCATGAGGACGATTGGTTATACATACACACACATGATGATTTTGTTTTTTTGTAGGATGGATAAAAGGGAGAATATGGTTGTTCCATAATCATAAAAAAATATCAAAAAATATTTGATACTAGAGTTACTACTTTATAATGGAAAAAAATATTAAGAAGAAGTATAAGAAGAAAATAACATGAATCAGTTGGTAAAATAATTACCTCTTCTTCAATGGACATCCTTTAGATCAATTTTCAAGGGATCAAGAGTTGGCCTTTTCAGAGACCAGAACCTTTATAACATGGATAAGGATGTTGAGAGGTGTAATGGGCATTGTTAGGTTGACCTAGAAGTCTAAAAGTGCTATGAGTATGTGAGGGAGGAAGTTCCCTTTTATAATTGACATGAAGGGAACTTTTGGAAATCCTCAAAAAATTAAAATATAATAAGGATATTCTAGAGCCAAAAAAATTAAAAATTAGATATAAATGATTGGGGGACGAAATTATACACCACAAATTATCCCCTTTGTGATTATTATATATATTTTTGTTTTTTAAATAATTTTATAATATATTAATTCAATAAAATGTCATTATCCTCAAATTTGATAATATTCATTTAATTTGACTTTAAATACATCAAGAGAAAGAGTAAATTCGAATATAATGGTTTCAAAAAACTCTAACATATCTTATATATCTATATAAATAGTTATACACTTTAATTAATAAAAAATATATCAAAATTAATATTATTAAAATCAATTATTATATTTTTTTTGTAAATTAATTAAATTCTGTTTTAACATTGAAGAAGCATTTAAGGTAATTATATAATTTATAAAAATTCAAAATAAAATTATAAAATTAAAATAATTTCATTATTATCAAAATAAAATTTTTTATTCGTTCATAGATTGATTTTTACCTATCTATAAAAATAAATGATATTAAATACAAGAGAGTGATATTTTTAACTATCTTTGACTTTAAATAATATAAAAGTTATTTTCATGGAGAGGTGTCCATTAAATAAATACAATTATATCTTAATGCGATAAGTGTCGAATACCCATCATCCAATATTTTTTTAGAAGTTTTATTATGTTTTTAATCCTTAACATTTTGTTTTAACCCTTATTTGACCCCTTTAAATCCTACTGTGATATCATGTAATTTATACAGTAAGGGTTAATATATTTTCTATAAAATTCCAATGACCACTAAATAAGTCATTGATGTCATTTTTAGACTTAAAAAAATAGTTGGGTGAATTTTAGTTTTTTAGATATTTTATAAAATATAATTTATTTAAAAACATCTATAATGTCAATTTTGACGCTATTCATTATTTTATCTTACACAAAAACCAAAAGAATAATATTAATTCGAACCATGACTTCTAAAACATTACTAACATGACAAATTAATCAATAAAATTATTTTATGACATTAAATATCGCAAATTATATTTATTTTAATGTTATTAACATCATTTATTTGATATTTTATTTATTTAAATAATTACCGCATCATCATTGTGTCACCATTTAGGTTAATTATTTTATCATTAAAAATTATAAATAAATTTTCATGATGTATATAATCATTTTATAATTCATATAAATATTTATAGTTTAATTTTTCTTTTGAATACCCCTATATTAAAATGGTATAGTTATTAAAAATACGAGTATGATATTTTTACATTATCTATAAATAAGGTATAATAAATGTCATATTCTCACCCAAGTGACTTAAAGAGGATATAATTTCGGTAAATTTTTTTTTTCTAAACATAGTCATCCAATAAAATTAGGACATGTTTTAGGATAATTTTATAATATTATTTTTACCTTTTGTTACACGATTTACCCTAAACTATGGTAAATAAAAAAATTACTAAAGTTACAATTAATAATATCCAAAAATTAATTTGCTCCTATTGGACTAAAAATATCATAATTACTAAAAACATGTATGTCCATTTTTCAAAATTCAATCCATATAATTTTCGATATTAAGTTTAATGCTAATCCCGCAGACGTGGCGAGAAGGCGGGTAGAAAGAATGTTTAATTGTTCAATAATTTTTTATATCTAATTTGAATATAAAAAATATTTGAGTGAACTAAATTGGATTAATTTATGTATAATTTATGTATTTTTACTTTAAAAATCAATTTAAAGTATAATAATTATTTAAATGAAAAAGAGTTTTTAACTACAATGCAATATTTTTTACTATTCATCAAAAAATGAAACTTTTCCGAAAAATAAAAAAATTCAACAAAAGATAAAATTTTTCAATACAAATAAAAAAATTATTTTTATTTTATAAAATTCCATTTAGAATATTATCTAAAATTATTTTTATTATTATTCACAAAATGTCATAAAAAGAAGTTCCTTTAAGACAATAGTTTTTCTAAACATATAAAGGCTTTACCAAAAATTATATATTTCATTATAAATATGTTTTATTTATTTAAATAAATTATAAATAAAATTTAAAAATTACTTATTAATATTCACGTTACAATGTTTAATGGCTTATTTATAACTATCGTTTTTAAATTATAATAATTTTTTGTTTCACAGAAACTCAATATTGAATGTAACACCAGCTAAGTCGGTGTTTCATGTATCACAAGATTAACTTGGTGTTGTGTATAATGTAATAAAAATAAAGTGATTTTATATAATAAATAAAATTTATATTTAGTGTTGTGTAAAGTGAATTTTTTTAAAAAGATTAAATTAATTCAGAGAAAACAATTCCTAAATTCACGGAGTGTTACATTATACCCCCCTCAAAATGAATATCACCCTTGAAATTCATCTTGGATATCAATGTTTTTATATTTGATAATTTCTTTTATAGAAGACCACAACATAAAAATAAATACTTGAACTTCCATTAAAAAAGTAAAGTTACAACGGTAATGGTTACCCAAAGTAACTCAAAACTAGGTTCCTCATAGGAGAACATATATGGAATGTGAAAACATGGAAATGTTAGAGAAATCTAACTATCAAGTTCTGATATAGAGTGATAGAGAACATTTTCAGGAGAAATTTAACATTCACAAAGCCATAAATATACAATGATAAAAGGGAACACTTGATTTGTTGGAAAATAAGGTACTAGGATAACATTTTTAGTTTCAATATCCTTTCCATATAGTTGAAGAATTTTCATAAGAAGAGATACTTACTTGATTTCTGAAAAATCCAACCCTTTGGATGTGACTTGAAAAATTTACACTTCTTCTATTATTCCATGAAATTATGGTGAATATATGATTCTAGATTCATTTTCAGATAGTGAGATCCATAAATAGAATGATAAATCATTCCATCTATATTTATCATAATAAGTGGTTAGCACATGTTATGAAATATGAATACATATTTATATGTAAAGATAATACATTAATCTCTAAAACCCCATCTTATGTTTATCAAAAACCATTCCATAAATGGTTAACCTTATAACCCTTAGAAAATACAATTAAACTTGTATTCCTAAAATAATTTCCTCTCTTATAACAACAACATTTTCCTTAGAAACTTGGGTCAATCCTTGCATTGATGGAATATAAAATGTGATTTTATTATTCCATAATCCATGTAGAAAAATATAATCACATGAAATCTCACAAAAATGTTGACCAACAATATTTTCATATGAATCATTCATACAAAATAAAATATGAAATTCCCAACTAAGGAGGAGACGATAAGAATTTACTAATTATCTTGGTTCACTTAATACATTATGATTGCATAATATTTCCCTTTTTCCATTGTCTTTAGAGTTTTTTGTGCACTTTCATTGACATTAGCCCTTATATTGGGGAACTTATTAGCATGATGGTTGAAATCTATTAAATTGAAACACTAAAGTGTAGAATGTTCATTCTTTGGGGATTTCTCACTATTAAAATCATTTTATAACTTCCTCCCATCACTTTTACATTCTTCCACTCAATGACCTTCCCTTCGACACTTAGCAGTCCCCTTAAGACAATTCCCTCAATGTTTCTTCCCACACACTGTGTACAATTTAAGGCACATTTTATTCTCTCTATGTTCATTTGATCTTCCTTTGAAATCTATCTTACTTTTCTTATCAAAACCATGATATTGATACAAAAATTCAACCTCCATTTCCACATTTATAGAGAATCTAACAACTTCTTTATAGCTGATAAATTATACTATATCCAAGGCCTTTTGATGTCTAGGTTTTAGGCCACCAAATAATAGATCAATTTTTCTTTCTGGTTTGATGATAATACTTGAATAGTACCTCACAAGACTAGTAAAATTTTCTTTATAAGCATGAACAAATTCATTATCCTTCTGCTTAAGCTCTTAGAATTCATTTTCCATCTTAGTATGAATAATATAGGGAATGTAATTGATGAAAAATAATATCTTGAAATCATATCAATCAATTGATTCAATTTCATCTTGCTGCCTCATATTATTGATTAGAGTCCACCACTAATATGATTCAACATATAACTAATAAATAGTCAGAATTAATTTCTCATGTTTCGAACATCAGAGAATGGAGAATATCATTTCAGTGGTACTGATCCATTATTCATCAACAAATGGATTAGAAAACCCACTGAAAGAAGGAATTTTTTTCCTCATGAAGGACTCTATATAATGTTATTACATCCTTTTCTAATTTGGGAGTCCATTATGGTTCATATCTTGAAAAATTTGGGTGAGCAAAGAAACCAGATTTTTTATTCTAGATCCCATAGAATTCAGTTTCTCAGGTGGGTAATCATTGCATTGTCACTACAATCACCAGTAACAAGGTTCCTTTAGGTTCTAACCATTTAATAAAACTATAAATCATAGCATGATAAAAAATTATCATAGAAGAAAACCATCTAATCATGAAAATTCACTTATAGGATTTCCAGATTATGACACCTTCCTTAATCCATGAAACCGTAGGTTTATCTTAGGCTATTCAAAGACAAGTACTATTTAAATACTTCGTGATGGTTCATGAAGTGTTTTTTAATTCCCAAAGAATATATACTAATATTTTAAAACTAGGTGTATAGTAAGGCCCATTGGCGTGTACCTAGTTACACTAATTCAAGACTGACACACCTTTTCATATTTGTTTCTTCTAGGTACATATATTCTAGAGCCACATCCACTTATATTTTCTAGAAAGGGATTTATCACTAAGATATCACACACTATATCATTTACCAAATATCAAATACATTTTCCTAAACATTAACTCATCCTTATACTTACCCATAGTGAAAAACCTAAAAATATCTTTAGAAATATTCCGAGGGATCCCACTAATGTTTTCTCATCCTAGTTTCCAAAGGTTGGATAATACATTGATATGATATCAACTATAACGACCCAAGATTGATTTAAATAGAATGTTAAATCTTATTTTGTAGAATAAATACACAAACCCAAAGACCATATTTGTTCGGTTCCTTTGGAAACATAGAAAAAAAACTTCTAGTCAAGTGAATAATCTTCAATGTTTCCCAAAAAGATATTCCCCTTTAGTAATCCTATCTAAAAACTTTATTTGTATGCTTTAGAAAATAAAACATAAGAAATGGTGCGATCAGATGCTCAATAAGGGTAAACAAGGGTGATATGTAAACATAATCATGGGCATAAGGTTATGAGAACATGATCATGAAAATAGAAGATCATACCCTTCAAATGAAAGATAATTGACCAGAATCATGGAATAATGGTTGGAAGTTTATAAGACAAGATTCATATAGAAATAAATAACATAAATCATGGTATAATAACATAGTAATAATACATAGAATTTGTGGCATACACATAAGCATATAAAAAAACATATAACAAGGATAAATACCAAGACCTTCATAACATGTTAGGCATGGGATAATAAACCATGTACCTACTTTGGTCTTGATATTCCCTCCCATGTATCCTCTTATTTTGGTCTTGGTATTCCCTCCGGTCTACCCTCCAGTTTCAGGCTAGGGATACCCTCCCATATACTCGTAGAGCGCACAAAACATTAATCATTACCCAATGAATTGAATAGAGATATAGGTACCACATGTCACATATTGAAAAACATACATATGTGTTCCAGAAGATCACAAATCAGTCATCATGTTAGAGCACTCAAAATATAGGATTCATAAACATATCATCACAAAGTAACTCATGGAAGAGAATCCAATTACATAAGCATAAATCATTAATGAATATAAAAAATTAAGGGAAGAAAATAAGAATGGTATCATTGGAATATATCCCCATTAAAATATAATTAACTTAAAATAACATTATATTATATAGAAAATTATTTGGAGAGATTACTTGAAAACAATTCTTCAGGAAAATATCTGTTCTTCTTTGAAAAATGATTTATTTTCTTAAATTGCAGAGAAATTATAAAAGAAAACATTTCATTTTAAAATAACCTTGAAATATTATAGAGTAATTTTGAAGGAAATAAGGTTTTATGAAAATTGTAAAATATATTCATGTCTTATAAGTTAAAAGAAAACATTCTTCTCTTAATTTTTTTCTAGAAAAGTCACAAAGTACCTTGTTTGGAAAATGAAAAACACATTCCTTTCAAACCATGTAGTGAAAAGTAAAAAAAAGGGTAAAAATGACATTAAAAATCCATAAGATAATTTTAAAACATCTTTTATAACATTTTTAGAAATCATGTACATAGATGATAGATATTCCCCAACAAATACTTAAAACGAAACAATCCCAAATATTAAAGATATTGTGAAATAAATACTTATCAATTTATAATTAGTAGAATCGTATGCCCCATGAAAGAAAGAACATTATGAGGATATGAAAATACCATAATATTATAGAAATAATCAAAAAATACATTCATGGGTAGCATATACACCCCTTATATGATACAAGTAGTTTACAAGTCATGTGTCTCACATATATAATGGTGAGAAAAAAATACCTTACTCTATGTATTGACTTTCTTCGCACACATTTAAACCCCTAGTAAAATAAATATAATATTATTATATATATATCACATAACCGTATTCATATATTTAATACCATATATGATTTACTTATAACTTTATATTACTCACTTATTAACAATTCCATATTAAATATATGTCTCGAGTACAAAACGCTTGGTATTTTATTCATGTTTTGACTTATAATCATTGGTCCTATTAAATAGATCAAGATTTCATAATCACCATAATGATAATAATGATATATATATATATATATATATATCATATTATATATTTATTCATAGTGATTCATAAAAGATAGAGATACAAAATAAAATACACCATTTAGGGAGACGGTAGGCCGTACGTATGCATGACCATTGTTTTCATTTTTTTATCAGGTTAATAGAAAGGAAAGTATATGGTATATTATCATTAAATAATCATTTTTATTTCATATATAACATACATATTAATTAAATTAATCCTTATTACCACTCATGTTAAATATAAGTGAATAAAAAATCACACCTCATCGTGGAGATGGTAAGCCATACGTATGCACGAGAAACGTTATCATTTTCCCAAAATATTATATTATAAAAAAGTAAAAATGAAATTATCATTCCATTTGTATAATTATATTATAAATATAATATTTATTAATTCTATAAATTTATATAATAATTCTATAATTATGATTGTAGTGAATTAATCACATCACATCATGGAGATGGTAGGTCGTACGTACACACGAGCGACGATATCATTCCATTCATTGTGAAATGGTATGGAAGTGGATGGTGTATATATTTTTATAGAATCAATATCTTGTTATAATAATCATTTATATATATATATATATCATTCCTATAATCATACCCATCCATGTAAATTTGTGATTGAAAACAGATTACACCATGGTGTGGAGATGGTAGGTTGTACATACACACACGTGGTGATTTCATTTTTAATATGATGAATAAATAGTGGAATATGGTTTTTACATAATCATAATAAAATAATAGAATATATTTTATACCATATTTACTAATTTTTAATAGAAACAACATATTAAGAGGAAGTATAAGAAGAAAATAACTTGAATTAGTTGGTAAAACAATTAACTCTTCTTTAGTGGAATTCCTTTATATCCATCTTAAGGGATCCAAAGTTGATATTTTTGGAAGAACAAGACCTAAAAAACATGGATAAGGATGTTGGGACATTAAATAGGTAGGAGTTTGGTCTAGATAAATGTCTTGATGTGGTGATAGGAATTGAGGGAAGAAGTTTTACTTTATAATTAAGGTGAGGGGGACTTTTGGAAATCCTCAAAATACTAAAATATAATAAGGCTATTATAGAGCCAAAAACATCCAAATGAGATATAAATGAATACGGGATGAAATTTAAGGCTATATATTATATCCTTTGTGATTATTTAATACTTTTCTGATTTTAAAATAATTTAATAATATATTAATTCAATAAAAAATCATTATTTTCAAATTTGATACAATTCAATTAACTTGAATTTAAATACATAAAACAAAGTGGAAATTAGAATATAATGGTTTCAAACATCTCTAATATATCTTATATATTTATAAATTCATTAGAAACTTTAACTAATCCAAAAAATATCAAAAATAATATTATTAAAATCAATTATTTTATTTTTTGTTAATTAAATAAATACTTTTTTACATTGAAAAAGAATTTAATGTAATTATATAATTTATAAAAAATAAAAATAAAAATTTATAATGAATATAATTTCATTATTATAAAAATAGACATTCATATTCGTTCATATCTTTATTTTGTCCATATGTGGACACATAAAAGGTATCAAATACAAGAGAGTGATATTTTGTAACTATCCTGGACTTTAAATAATATACAAGTCATTTTCATGGAAGAGTGTCCATTAAAAAAATAAAATTATATATTAAGGTTATAAGGTTTGAATAATTTTTATCCAATAAATTTTGGACAAGTTTTTATAATGTTTTTAATCCTTAACTTTGTGTTTTAACCCTTATTAAACCCATTTTAACTCTTACCGTGATATCATGTAATTTATACATTAAGGGTTAATATAATTACATTAAAATAAAAAAAATTCACTAAATGAGTAATTTATTACAGTTTGAGACTTATCCTAATAATTTTAATGAATTTTATATTTTTAGATATTTTATAAAATATAATTTATCTTAAAATATCTGTATTTTTAATTTTTGACACTACTTTTATTTTTTATTATACAAAAACAAAAACAACAAGATAAATTCAAATAAAGACTACTATAATTTTAATACCATGTAAAATTCATCAATAAAAATTTATTATTACATTAACTCTCTAAAATTATATATTTTAATATTTTTAACATCATTTATTTGATATTTTCTTTTAAACAATTAAAACATAATCATTGTGTCACCATCTAAGTTATCATTTGTCATTAAAAATATAAATAAATTTTAATGATGTATATAATCATTTTAAAATTCAAATTAATATTTATATTCAAATTTATCCTTTGTATACCCCTATATTAAAATGGTATAGTTATTAAAAATATGAGTATGACATTTTTAACCTATCTTTATATAAAATATAATAACTATCATATTATCACCCAAATGTATTAAAAAGTGTATAATTTGGTCCAAAAGATGCTTTTGGTTGAAACCCACTCATCAAATGAAATTTTGACAAGTGTTAGGGTAATTTTATGATATTATAATATTATTTTTACCATTAATTACTCGATTTACTCTTAACTGTGGTAAATAAAAAAATATTACTAAAGATACTATTCATAATATAGAAAAATTAAGTTGATCCAATTAGAATCTAAATATCATACTGATTATAACCATTTATATCCATTTTCTAAAATTCAATTCACAAAAGCAAAAAATTTAAGTTTAATGGTAATCCCGTAGATGTGGGGGGAAGCCAGGTAAAAAGAACGTTCAAAGGTTCAATTAGTTTTTATATCTAATTTAAATAAAAAAATATTCCAATGAACTATATTGAATTAATATATGTATAATTTACCTATTGAGACTTTAAAAATCAATTTAATGTATAATAATTATTTAAATGAAAATTCAGTTTCTAACTATAATGTTGTATTTTCTCCATTTATCAAAAAATGAAACATCTTTAAAAAAATAAAAAAAATAAACCTAAGATAATTTTTTCAGTCCAAATTCAAAAACTGATGATTAATTTATCAAATTTAATTTCTAATAGTTTCTAAAATTTATTTTATTATTCTTCAAATAATGACAGAAAAAGTAGTTCCTTTATGACAATAGTATATCTAAACATATAAAGAATTTACCAAAAGTTATAAATTTCCTTATAAAGACCTTTTATTTATGTGTAAAAATTATAAATAACATTTATAAATTATTTATCACTATTCATATTACTTTCTTTAATGGATAGTTTGAAACTATCATATTTATATTAAATAAAGTGTTGTTTATAAAAAACTCAGTGTTTCTTTTAAGATTAACCAAGTTGGTGTTGCATGTAGCACAAGATTAACATGGTGTTTCATGTAACATAATCATATTTTAGTCCTTTAATATAATAATAAAATCTATATTCAGGTTTGTGTGAATTTCATAATAAGAAAATGATTAAATTTATTCTGAAAAAAATAATTCCCAAAAACTCAGGGTTTTACAATCTTGTTAAGCCTATTTAACTCACACATTGTGCACACCTATGGTGGTGAATAGACCATATAATTTATTTAGATACAAGGAAAGGAAATGTTCCACAATTAGGTAGTGAGGTTTATGTCATTTGTTTCTAGGTATTTGGGGGTGAGATGGTGGGAGTTTTCTCAAGCTATCACATGGAATAGTTGTTTCTATTTTAGTTGTTCTTTGTTGTTGGAATTGTATCTTGAATATTGTTTAGATAATTTTGAGTTGTATTACTTTTTATATGACATGTATTTCTTGTTATAATCTTCCATATATTCTTCATTTCATATATATATATTCTATGTTGTCTGCTTCGTGTTGGGTGAAATCATTATCTATGATTTTTATTGATGGTCAAGTTCTATTCACTATCTTGTGAGGATCAGGAATGTTTTTCAGGTTTGTTTAGGGTAAGGTAGGTTACTGATTTGTGTGGGTATGTGGGTCTATTCAAAATATTTTGGTATCAATAGTGGTCATGCTCAGTTTTGGGAAGTTGGAATACTGGATATTAGATTATTGAGACTTGAGAGGTAGACTGCGATGATTTTCTAGACAACTCTTATCATGACAAGACTCAAGTTACCATGAGATATTGGGTTGTATGTATCATGTTTTGAGTTCATGATCTTTGTATCAATTTATGTTTATGGTTTTATAGTTTAAACTATGATTATCCTATTGTTTGATCATCTCTTCTATTTCAGTGTGCAATGGTATACCTCCAATAAGTATCCCACTTGTTCTGTAGGAAATTGAAAAAGATGTTCCTCAATAGAATGCACCACTAGATAAAAATATTATCAATGTTATTGTGCGAGTAGTTCATGATATAGACTAAAATGAACTACAAGTCCATAATGCATTTGTTGTGGTACAGCTAGGATTCAAAGGAGAAAGGGATCGATCTTGGGAGTTATTACACAAGAATGCACCATTATTTAAGGGTATAAGTGAGCCCCGTGAAAATAGGACCGGCTGTAAAAGATTTATCATAACTTTTATTTCCTCGATACACATGATAATATAATGAAAAATTGCATGGTGTTCATACTTGAGGTCCCCAATACATGATGGACAGATTCCATGGTACTAGTTGATTGAAATGTGGGATTGGACTGGAAGGGTTTCAAGACCCAATTATTTCACCAATTTATTCAAGAATCACTATTTATAGTGAATTATCATGAGTTCCTCTCCTAATAGCAGGGAAAGCATTAAGTGTCAAGATACACCAATTGGTTAGTTGAGCTGGTTCGTTTTACTCTGGAGGTAGTAAAGAATGATCAGATAAAGGATCATAAGTACCTATAGGGTTTGTGTCTAGATATGATATCACAGAAATTATACTGAAGCTTTCTAACTATTATGAGATATTAGACAAGATAAATATGGTATATATGGATATTATTGAAAAGGTTGGTTATTCTTACCCTTCTCTTCCACCCAGTGGAATCTTTAGTGGCATACAATGGAGGAAGATGAAGTGTGTTGATCATCACAAGAGTGGTGGTGTAAAGACCCTGAAATTTAAAGGAATTTTTTTTCTTAATTTCTTTGTAATTTTACAAGTATGTGGCTTCTGACGACACTTGATTCCGAGGCCCGGTGTGCCCGAAATCAATTTCCGAAGTTTAGCTCGGGTACGTTCAGTGAACGAATGAGTGGGTTTTTCTATATTTTGAACTGATGCTCAGAATTGAAATCTAAAGGCACCGTTGAACTCGTAGCGTGAGTTTTAGCCTAAGAAGACTTTAACCTTGACGGAATATGATCGGGTATGAAAGCTAGTTTTTGGGGGTTTATGTGGGTTAATAAAATAAAATAAGTGAACATTTTTTTTGATTTTGTTAAACACGTGCCGTGCAGATAAAGTGGTTAGAAGCTCCACTTTGGAGTTGGTGGTTGGGACCACCAAGATCCAACCTCCCATGTGAGGTTGATTATGGTGAAAACCACACGAGGCCTCCCATCAATGGGAGGGGAATCATAACTCCTTGACTCCCTCTCATTTATGAGGGAAAGCCTCTAGGTTTAAATCCACCTCTTAATTGAGGAGGATGAAACCTCCCTTTTTAATGAGGGGACCACCCACACATTAACCACCCCCTTTCCTTTTTGTGGTTAATTAATGGTGGGGCCCGCCCAGAAATATCCTCCCTTAGGAGGATATTCTTCTATGGGGACCACCAGGGCCAATAACCCCTTTTGAATTCCTCCCCATTTTAATGCGCCACCGTAGAGGATTAATTGGGTGGAGTCCTCTATCATAAATCCTCCATTTATGACTTGCATGCCAACGACGAACCCTCCCACTCCTATATAATGGAGGCTAGGGGAAGGAGTTCTGGATAGCTTCTTCAAGCGACAGAACGCTAGCAGTGAAGCATGCCGCCCAACACTTGGAGAGTTTTCCTCCTCCTCTAACGAAGACCGAAGAACGAAGAACGCCGACGCCACCCTCAGCTCCTTCCATCCTGACGTTGACGGAACGATGCCGTATTCCGCGACTCGCCATCTTTTATCTCCGTTTTACGAGGTAGGGGTTGTTATGTTCAAGTTTAATGCCGTTCATCATCGTTCTTCAAATTCTTGTGTTTCGTTGGGCCGCTTGATACCATCTTGATGAGGAAGGGCTCGGACCACATGAACATGGTCTGACCCTTCCCCTCTCATTGTTGTTTGTGGATGATGGAGGCGGACTGCGAAGAACCGTCCGACGATGGGCTGACCACAAGCGGATTTTCAACGCATGATTTCCCTGTCACCACAAAAGCACAGCACCAATGTGCCGCATGGAGTAGAGCCGGGCCACGGCCGGTAAGGGCCGCGGCGCTGGCGCGCTGCGGTGGAGGGGTGCGACGCCGTCGAGCGGCACCAGAGCTTCAATGGGGCCATGGCCGGGGTGGGCCGCGGCGGTGGAGCGTGGCACCGTCATGCCGCGCTGGCCGAACAAAGCCGTAGCCTAAGGCCACGGCGGACTGGGAAGGGCGGCTGTCTGTGCCGACCACTGGTGCCTTATAGATGCGGGACCCGAGGGTGTCCCACGGTTACTAAAGGCCGGCCTTTTTCGAAGAATCGTGGGGTGTAACCCCCCTGGTCGCCCAGCCACACGGCAAACCACGTGGGTCACGCGGACCGGACCACGTCGGCCGGGCCAGGCCGGGCCGCACCCTACCGGGCCGGACCCAGACCCAGGTTGGGTCGACCCGGTTTGGGCCAACCCAGGGGGTGGTGGGCCGGGTCGGACAGGGCCCATACCCCCTATCTTCAGACAGTCTTCAGTTAAACACCCATAACTTGAGTTTTGGACCTCCGATCGATGCACCGTCTATTGAGTAGGATTCCTTGGATCGAGACGGTCGCTTCAGTATATTACACTCAAGGTTTCGGCAAAGTTTGGGCATGATCGGGTTGGTTCGAACTCAAAACCAACCGGGCCCTTAGAGCGGAAACGCTTATAGCTTGAGGACCGGACATCTGATTGACGTGTCGTAGACTATGTTGGATTCCTCTTGACGAGTCAGTTCCTTTTTGTATACCCCATTAGAGTTCGGGGTACAGTTGAGATATGGCCGTGTTGGTTCGTATACGAAACCAACCGGCCCCCCGGAACAAAGAGGCTAATAACTCACGGACCGGGCGTCTGATTGACGCGCCGTCTGTTGCGTTGAGACCCCTGTGACGAGGCGGTCCTTTGTGATACTTCTTCATGAGACTTTGTGATAGTTGGAGTATGGACCAGTGGCTCGTGGAGAGGATCCTCCCAGAGGTGAGCATACAGAGTACGGTGACCTTGTAGCTGGCTGAGACCTGATGACTGCTAGTCCGATTTGATTCGGAGTGACATGTATAGCCCAGTGGGGAGAACTACTTTGTGAGGTGGCAGACCCATGGTGGAGGAGCACTAGTTTGTGAGGTGGCAGATCGACGACACTCGATAGGAGGAGTACCTCTGTAGGCTATGAGGGGGAGCACTACTGTGTGAGCTGGCAGACCTATGGCAGAGGAGCACTACTTTGTGAGGTGGTAGATCCGCGGTACTCGAAAGGAGGAGTACCTCAGCAGTCTATGTTTTGTGAGTGGTAGCTCGAAGTCGTGACAAGACTACTGTGTTCGATAAAGGAGGAGTTCTCCAGCAGCCGTGTTTTTCTTCATCGTGAATAAAAATCTTGGTTTGAGCTGAGTCAATGACCTTTGTGTTTTCCTCATGATTGAGATGGGTTATTTGATAACTTAGGTATATGTATGGGAGTATACCTAAGTAAAGGTTATCTGTTGAGATCTTTCTTTGTGGTATATCCTTGTTGGATTTAGTGAGACCTTGAGGGTCTCAGGGTCACTACTGAGTATCGTTATACTCACCCCTACAAGGGCTATGCCCGCACCTTGTTGTGTTGGATGCAGATGATGGACATCACTGATCGTGGTTGAGGCTTGTAGAGCTGGAAGGTACCCAGAAATGGACTTCACGACGAGACGGTACCCAGAGGTGGACTTCAGGATGAGACAGTACCCGGAGGTGGACTTCACGACGAGACGGTACCCGGAGGTGGAATTCACGACGAGACGGTACCCGGAGGTGGACTTCACAACAAGACGGTACCCGGAGGTGACAGACGGACGAGGAGGGCTGAGGTGGCCATCTGTACCTACCCTTCAGGTAGGAAATCTGGAGGATGATCTAGGAGTAGCTTGACACCTTCCTTCTGTTTTGTATTTTCCTTATACTTTACTGTTGGGCTTGTATTTCTGGCCCCCTTTGTACTTTCATCATAATTGTCTATTTCTTTACTTAGTGTTTTCTTCCACTTGTACTCTGGTTGTGTGTTTGTTGCATTTCATAAAGGCAATGCCTTCCCTTTTTATCGGGATTTACGCCTTTGGAGCTAGTCGCCAGCCCCTGGCCTATGGAAGGCGGGCTTGGGGTAGTCACGTCATGGGCCCCGAGGACGGGTCGTGACAAATTGGTATCCAAGGAGTCGGTTCTACCTCAAAACATAGAACTCGAATATTTTCTTTCTGTGAAGAAATAGTGTTGAGGGTACTAAGTGTGGTTTTCAGTTCTGGGAGTCCGGTGTTGGTGCGGCGGCCGACATATCCATACACCAGGACCCTGACTTCTGATTTCTGACTCAGTGCATGAAAACACTGATTGGGTGTGTGTTTTCAAAAGTTTCTTTTAAATCAACTCTAACCAGGTTAGCTCAACATGTATAGTCTTTTGACCATGTCACATCTGTTCTTTCAAGATGCCTCCCTGTGGACGACAAACTAGAGCCCCGAGAGTTGTACATACTAACAGCCCGCCAAGCGATGAGGCCTCAGTACATGGCCCTCTTTCAGTTGAGGCACCAGTGGAGGCACCAACGGTACTACCACCCGTTGGGCCACCGATGCCACCAGCCTTAGCAGCAGGCAATGCACGCAGCTTGAGTGGGATGCACGAGTTCTAGCACCAGAGGCCACCCAGGATCCGGGGAGAGATGGACCCACAGGAGGTTGAGGATTGGATGGAGGCTATGGTGAGAGTCTTCAGGCTAGTAGGGACGCCCACAGACCTTATGGTGATCCTTGCTGGCAGCCTCCTTCAGGCAGCAGCAAGAAGATGGTGGAGCCTGATTCTCCAGATGCATGACGAGGCGAAACTTCTATGGACAGACTTCAAGAGCCTATTCCATGCAGAGTTTGTTCCAGCCACCCCTCGAGCTGTGCGTATCCAGGAGTTACTACAGCCGCGACATGGCAGCATGTTAGTAGCCCATTACTCAGTGAGGTTCACAGACCTCTTGCGCTACTCTACAGACATGGTATGTTACCCATTCTTCAGGGCCCAAACCTTCGAGAAGGGGCTCAGGCGAGAGATTAGAGATTCAGTTGTTTCTCACAGCATCCCGACACAGACGGGGGTGTTGGAGAAAGCCCTCTTAGTAGAGAGTTTCCTTACTGAGCAGTCTCCAGCAGCAGGATCCACTACTAGCTGGCATGCCGCAGAGTCTTCTGCAGCTAGCAGTAGACAGATGACGCAGAGGTCCAAGAGGGCCAGACTTACAGGTGCTCGACCGCAGAACATAGGATCGGTAGTGCGAGGCACCAAGGGTAGTGACAGAGCCAGACCTTCCATGCTGTGTTACACATGTGGTGGACAGGGTCACATGGCTCGTGACTATCCGATAAACTGCTCGGATTATCAGCATATATATGAAGGACCTCCCAGGAAGAGGTATAGGTTTGATCGAGGCGGACCGCAAGGAGCTGGAGACTGAGGCCAGGGGACATATCCATGCAACTAGAGGTGGACGATGCTTCGAGGTGTTGCCACCACCACCACCAGGAGGCCCACCCCGACCGCAGGGAACAGGTGGACATGGGAGATCACAACTTTAGGAAGTTGAAGCGTATGACTATGGAGCTCCGGAAGCAGGTGGATAGGAGCGAGACTAGATCCAGGCATGGAGTCCTTATGTTCTTGGGATTCTAGTTCCATGTTGTTGTTGTTTGTGGTTGTTGGGTGTCTTTGTACTTGATATGCAGTAATAAAATACACTTACCTTTGTGACGTTTACCTTCCTGTCCTTTTTTATGATTGATACGAAGAGGTTCCGGTTAAAACTATTGACCTGAACCTTACTTGTGAGATTCCTACTAGAGGAGACCCAGTAACTATGCACTGATGCCGACAGTGTGACTCGACCCTTAGAGGCGAGAGTAACGGTTGAATCTCTTGGTAGTTGCGTCGAGGCCTTACGACGTCGTCTATGGAATGAAATAGTACCTTTCATGTCAGGATCGACTGTATTAGGTGAAGAATGTGGTTCATCCAGGGGGGATGAGACCAGATTTCTCTTTTTAGCAGATGAGAAATCTTAGAAGCTCTTTGGTAGAACGTAGACGAAGAAGGGTGGAGATAAGTTCTTACAAACGGCTAGTCTCACCCATTGTTCATTGAGCGAATGGTTTATGGTTCTCTCTAACTCAATAGTCTCAGGTGTATCTTCTCTCAGAAGTCCTATGCAGATAGGAGACAAGACCACTGAAGTTTGATGGTGGCGACCACGTCTTCTTATGGGTCTCACCTCGATGAGGTCTACGGAGTTTTGGCTGAGGCGGCAAGTTAACACCATGATCATTCAGACCTTTCCAGGTCCTCAACAGGGTAGGTGAGGTGGCTCACCACTAGCCTTTCCACCTCAGTTGCACCGGGTGCACGACGTCTTCCACGTATCTCAGCTGAGGAGATATATGCACGGCCCGACTCACATCTTTCATGATGGGGCGACTTTTGCAGAGGTCCCAGTGGAGATCAAGGGTCAACAAGAGTGGGTCCTACGTAGATGGTCGATTCCTCTTGTGCACTTTCATTGGAAACACGGTAACCTCTAAGAGAGCACATAGGAGTGGGAGGCTCAAATGCATGCTCAGTACCCTCTTTGTTTTCTTTAGTTTATGATGTAGCTTTACAGGGACGTAAAGCCCTGAGGTGGAAGTAATGTAAAGACCCGGAAATTTCAAGTAATTTTTTTTCTTAATTTATTTGTAATTTTATGAGTCTATGGCTTCTGACATAACTTGATTCCGAGGCTCGGTATGCCCAGAATCAATTTACGAAGTTTAGCTCGGGTACGTTCAGTGAACGAACGAGCGGGTTTTTCTATCTTTTGAACTGGTGATCGGAATTGAAATATGAGGGCACCGTTGAACTCATAGCATAGGTTTTTTCCTAAGAAGACTTTCACCTCGACGATAGATGATCGGGTATGAATGTTAGTTTTTGGGGTTTTACGTGGGTTAATAAAATAAAATAAGTAATCAATTTATTTTATTTTGTTAAACACATGCCGCACGGATAAAGTGGTTAGAAGCTCCACTTTGGAGTTTTTGGTCGGTCCCACTGAGATCCAACCTCCCATGTAAGGTTGATTATGGTGGAAACCACATGAGGCCTCCCATTAATGGGAGGGGAATCATAACTCCTTGACTCCCTCTCATTTATGAGGGAGAGCCTCTAGGTTTAAATCCCCCTATTAATTGAGGAGGATGAAACCTCCATTTTTAATGAGGGTACACCCACACATTAACCACCCCCTTTCCTTTTTGTGATTAATTAATGGTGAGGCCTACCAGGAAATATCCTCCCTTAGGAGGATTTTCTTCTGTGGGGACCACCCGGGCCAATAACCCCTTTTGACTTCCTCCCCATTTTAATGCACCACTGTAGTGGATTAATTGGGTGGAGTCCTCTATCATAAATCCTCCATTTATGACTTGTGTTCCAACGACGAAACCTCCCACTCCTATATAAAGGAGGCTAGGGGAAGGAGTTATGGACAAATTCTTCAAGTGACGGAATGCTAGCAGCGAAGCACGACGCCCAACACTTGGAGAGTTTTCCTCCTCCTCCAACGAAGAACGAAGAACGCCGACACCACCCTCGACTCCTTCCATCCCGACATTGACGGAATGACGCCGTCTTCTGTGACACTCCATCGTTTAATTCCGTTTTACGAGGTAGGGGTTGTTATGTTCAAGTTTAATGCCGTTCATCATCGTTATTCAAATTCTTTAGTTTCGTTGGGCCGCTTGATACCATCTTGACGAGGAAGGGCTCAGACCGCACGAACATGGTCCGACCCTTCCCCTCTCGTTGTTGTTTGTGGACGATGGAGGCGGACTGCGAAGAACCATCCGGTAACGGGCCGAGCAAAAGAGGATCGTCAGCGCATGATTTCCAGGTCACCGCAAAAGTGTGGCACCAACGTGTCGTGCGGAGTAGAGCCGGGCCGCGGCCAGGACAGGTCACGACGGAGGGGCGCGACGCCGTCACGCCGCGCCAGAATTGAAAGAGCCGCGGCCAGGGTGGGCCGCGGCGCCATCACGCCGCTTTGGAACTCCAAGAGACACAGTTGGGATGGGTCGCGGTGGAGGGGTGCGGCACTGTCGCGTGACACCGGAGCTTCAAGTGGGCTGCAGCCGGGGCGGGCTGTAGCGGTGGAGCGCGGCGCCGTCACGCCACGCTGGATGAACAAAGCCGCGGCCTAAGGCCGCAGCGGACCCAGAAGGACGGCTGGCTATGTCGGCCGCCAGTGCCTTCAAGAGGCGGGACCCGAGGGGGTCCCGCAGTTACCAAAGGCCGGCCTTAATGGCCGGCCGTTATCGAAGAACCGGGGGGTGTAACTCCCCCTGTTCGCCCAGCCACACGGACAACCGCGTGGGTCACGTGGACCGGACCACATCGGCCAGGCCGGGCCACGCCAGTCGGGCCGTGCCGCGCCAGATGGGCCGGGTTGCGCCCAACTGGGCCAGAACCAGACCCGGGTCGGGTCGACCCGAGGGGTGTTGGGAAGAGTCGGACCGGGCCCAAACCCCCTATCTTCGTACCGTCTTCAGTTAAAAGCCCATAACTCTAGTTGTGGACTTCTGATCGATGCACCGTCAGTTGCACAGTATTCCTTGGATCGAGACAGTATCTTCGGTATACTATAATCAAGTTTTTGGTGATGTTTGGGCATGGCCTGGTTAGTTCGAACTCGAAACCAACTGGGCCCTTAGAGCGGAAACACTTATAGCTTGAGGATCGGACGTCCGATTGACGTGCCGTCGACTATGTTGGATTCCTATTGATGAGTAAGTTCCTTTGTGTATACCCCATGGGAGTTCGGGGTAAAGTTGAGATATGGCCGGGTTGGTTCGTATACGAAATCAACCGGGCCTCTAGAACAAAGAGGCTAATAACTCACGGACCGGGCGTCCGATTGACGTGCTGTCTGTTGCATTGAGACCCCTGTGACGAGGCGATCCATTGTGATACTTATTATTTGGACTTTTTGATACTTGGTGTATAGAGCTGTGGCTTGTGGAGCGGATCCTCCCGGAGGTGAGCATACGGAGTACGATGACCTTGTAGTTGGATGAGACTTGATGACTGCTAGACCGATTTGATTCGGAGTGACATGTATAGCCCAGTGGGGAGCAATACTTTGTGAGGTGGCAGACCCATGGAAGAGGAGAAATACTTTGTGAGGTGTCAGACCCATGGTACTCGACAGGAGGAGTACCTTTGTAGGCTATGAGGGGGAGCACTACTGTGTGAGGTGGAAGACCCATGGAGGAGGAGCACTACTTTGTGAGGTGGTAGACCTGCGGTACTCAATAGGAGGAGTACCTCAGCAGTCTATGGGTACTTAGTGGCACCTCAGAGTCATGACCGGACTACTACGCTCGACAGAGGAGGAGTTCTCCAGCAACCGTGTTTTTCATCATCGTGAATAAAATCCTAGTTTGAGCTGAGTCAATGACCTTTGTGTTTTCCTCATGATTGAGATGGGTTACTTGATAACTTAGGTAAATGTATGGGTGTATACCTAAGTAAAGTTTATCTATTGAGATATTTTTTTGTGGTTTATCCTTGTTGGATTTAGTGAGACCTTGAGGGCCTTAGGGTCCCTACTGAGTATCGTTATACTCGCCCCTGCACAGGCTATTCCCGCACCTTATTATGTTGGATGCAGATGATGGAAAACACTGATCGTGGTTGAGACTTGTAGAGATGGATGGTACCTGGAGGTGGACTTCACGACGAGACGGTACCCGGAGGTGGACTTCATAACGAGACGGTACTTGTAGGTGGACTTCATGATGATATGGTACCCGGAGGTGGACTTAACGACGAGACGATACCTGGAGGTGACAGACGGATGAGGAGAGCTGAGGTGTCCATCTGTACCTACCCTTCAGGTAGGAACTCCGGAGGACGATCCAGGAGCAGCTTGACACCTTCATGCTCTTTTGTCTTTTCCTTGTACTTTACTATTGGGCTTGTATTTTCGGCCCCCTTTGTACTTTCAGCACACTTGTCTATTGCTTTACTTAGTGTTTGCTTCCGCTTGTACTCTGGTTGTGTGTTTTTTGTATTTCATAAAGGCAATGCCTTCCTTTTTTATCAGGATTTATGCCTTTGGTGCTAGTCGCCAGCCTCTGGCCTATGGAAGGCGGGCTTGGGGTAGTCATAGCACGGGCCTCGAGGATGGGTCGTGACAGGTGGGGGTGTTTCTTAGTTGAGAGCCTCCTCTAAACCTTTAGTTTTATCCAGTAATGTGCCTTTGAGTTTCTTATCAGGGTGGAAACATTTTCCACACCTTATGTTCTTGTTATTCACCTATGAATATGTGTAACCGTTTTTGATTCTATGACCATCTATTATGTTTCTATCAGGATATGTCTATGCCTCATTATGGTCAATGATCATAAACCCTAGAGTATATTATAGAATAGTAAGATAATTAAATGTCTATATGGATCTAGACACATTCCTCACGAGTAAAGAACCTTTACACAGTGGATGAGATTTCAATGAAGGTAGATGTGTTTCTAGAGGTAGTGAGAGGTACCATAATTATTATATATTCAATAGAGATTGACTTATTGGATATAGGTTTCTCCCAATAGTATATATCTACTCATTTTTTGGATACTCATATACTTACAATAGAGATCAAGTCCATTGTAATGTAGTTAGAAACACCTCTTGTAAACAAAATAGAGAAGGGGTTTTAGTTTCCCTCTTATTTGTTATTAATAGTCATTGTAGTGTTACTCAGAAATTTCCTCATTCTTGATCTAGATCTATTTAATTTCATAATCAATATGGATTGGTTAATTTCTCATCATAATGAGGTTGATTGTTGGCATTAATTACTCATTCCTTATGGCCAATGGGAGCTCTAGAGTGCTTTATGGAGAGTAGGATCCAAGGGTAGGTCATGAATGACTTTCCCTCCCAGATCTCTAGATTTTTTTCTATGATATTGCAGTTGATCCCAATTATGTTTCTTTTGAGAGTAATCTTCCCTTGGTTGTTATAGAATTTCTTGGTGTTTTCCCAGATGATTTATTCAGTCTTCCTTGATAGTAAGAGGTAGATTTTTTGAATAGTCTGGTTCTAGATTTGAAGCTGATCTTAATACCCAATTATCAAATGGTGTTAGGAGAGTTGAAAGAGCATAAGATTAAGTTAGATAATATAATAAATAATGTTTTTTTTCACCCTAGTGTTTCACCTTGGGAAACTATAGTGTTCTATTCCTAGATGTTTGATTCTTCACTTCAATTTTGTGAGCACTATCAGAAGTTGAACGAGGTAACAGTTTGGAATAATTATCCTTTGACATGTATGTGTGTTTTTTTATTAGTTAATACTGGAAATAGAGTTTTTGAACATAAATAATTTGTCAGGTTATCATCAACTCATATTTTGTGAGTTTGGTATAATGAATATTCTTTTTAGGAGAAGGTATGGTTATTAAAAAATATCTTGTGCTATCATTTGGCCTGACTAAATATTCTGTAGTTTTTACAGATTTATTGAATAATACATTCTATGATTATCTAAACAGTTTTTTTGTAATTTTCATGGATGATATTTTTGTGTATTCATGCTCCAAGCACATGAAAGAGTACTATTTGAGTTTGGTTTTGGAAATCATTATATTTTACTATTTTATGGAATGATTTTTAAATGTGGTATATGTATCCAAGAAGTTATTTTATTAAGGAATATAATTTTAGAGCATGGATTGTCAGTTGATCATGAAACGGTGAAGTTTTTCTATTCATGGGATAATCCATGAAATGTCTTCGAGATTCAGAGCTTCGATAGTCTTATTGTGTACTACCAAATACTTGTAAAGTATTTATTGAAGTTGGTGTCACCTTTGACAGATCTTATAGGTAAAGTGGTGAAATTCATATGGGATGCAAAGTGTTGGTCCTCTTTCAATGAACTAAAATTAATTTTAAGATGAACTCCTATTATGATCTTACCTAAGCCATGTAAGGGGAGTGTTGTTTCTATGATGCTTCCAGTGATGGTTTGGGTTGCATGCTTATGTGGGATTATCATGAGGTGGATTAAATCTCTCTCCATATTGACCGCATGAGAATAAATAACCCAGAAATAATTTGGATTTTTCCATAGTTATGCATGTTCTTAAAGGTAGTAGCTAATAACTTTTTGGGGATATGTTCTCAAATCTATTGGACTATAATAGTTTGAGTTATATCTTCTTTCAAAATACTTGAATATCTTATAGAGTTGGTGTGTGGAGTATATTCATACATTTGACTTAAACATCACTTGTACCCTAGGGATGGGAAATGTCATTGTAGAAACCCTTAGTAGAAAAGTACCGTCACAAGCTGTTCAGAATTAGAGGAGGACTAGAACCTTATGGGGACCTTTCCTCAGTTTCACCTAGATTATCATGAGGACATTTTAGGTATACATTTGACAAGTGTTCACTTATCATAATCTATTATTGAGTCTTTTCTATTGTATTACTAGTGGGATTTTGAATTTAGTGGAATTTAGGAAACTATATATAGTGGGGAGATCATTTTAGGTTATTCTCTCTCTTATAATAGTTGTCTGCATTTTGGTGTTCAGTGTTTCATTCCATAATCTATGAGAAGATCATTTTTGACTGACTATCATAGTTATTCATGAACTATTCATACTATAACTACAAATATGTATTATTAAATGAGACGATGATTCTATTGGATGGGTATAAAGTATGAAATTACAAATTCTGTTTCCCAGTGATACAACTACCAACAGGTAAAGTCATAGTATTTAAAACCTTCTAGTTTTCTCAAGGCTTTTTTGTTTCCAATTTGTGGATGTGAATAAGTGTACATTAACATTATTGTTTTATTACCACATACTCTCAGAGGGAGAAATACTATCTAGGTTTTATTGATTTTTTGAAAAATCCAATTCACTTCATTCCTATCAGGGACACCATAATGGTTGATGAACTAGGTAAGTTGTATATGTAGTAGGTTGTGATTTCACATCGGGTTCCCTATACCATTGTTTTGGATAGGGATCCTAGGTTTACCTTATGGTTCTAGAAGATTATCTAAGAGGTAATGGAGACTCAATTATGGTTGAGTACATCTTATCATCCATATATAGATGGTTAGATTATGCATGCTATTCATATACTGGAGGGTGTAATATGGGCCCATGCCTTATATTTTAGTGAATCATGGGATTCCCATGTGGTATTGGTTGAGTTTGTTTATAAAAAAAAGTTATTAGTGGTTGGTCAGAATGTATCCCTTCTAGGATTTATATGATCACCGATGTAGGTCACCTCTTTATTGGATAAAGGTTGGTAAGACAACTTTAATAGGACCAAGTCTTGTATAAGAGACATTGGTGAGTATTCATGATATACACTATCTTCTCGTTATATATTAGAGTCATAAAAAAACATACATGGATCTTTGGAATCATCCTTTGATGTTTTCTATGAGTCACCATGATTTATTATAAGTATCTGCTTAGATATGTCATTATTTTCTTAGTAAATATGGAATGTTTTCTCTGAGATATGTGGGAGCATTTGAAGTCACATATATGCTTGAGAAGTTTCTTATTAGTTTGAATTTATAATTTAGTGGATGGGTAATCATATTTTTTCCACATATCTAAACTCATGAAGTACCATCCAGATCCCACTCACATTATGATTTGGGATAAAATCAAGTTGAATCCATATGTTTCCATTTTAGAGAAACTGGTGGATATCGTTGAATAATAGGTGAAAATATTTCATTGGAATTCAAATATTTTGGTCATAATATCATGGAAACATAGATGAGATTCCCATGAAAATTAGGATCACAAGTCATCGATATGGGAGTAATGGCCCCACCTCTGTCTGAACACCATTTTCCACATGACTCCAAAGTATATAAAGTCTTATGTTATGGAGTTTGTAACATTACATTACCTTATTTAAATTATTTCTCATATCTCTTTTCATTACAATTTTTTTGGGGAATTACGGGCCTTCTGAGGGAAGAGAGCGTTTTTAGGGGAAAATGATCTAATTATGAGGGATGTATGTGTGATGGAATTAATAGGGTATGGATATAAATATGAAAAATGATAAATTGTATGTTCTTTAGGGCATGGGTTGACCTAGGATAATTTTTATGTGTTTCTATATAATATTATTATTGGGAATTTTCATATATTGAAATGGATAAACAATGTGAAACCTTTGCAGGTCTGATGCCATGAAATGTTGTAGAGCAGGAAAAGTTTACATGATGTCAAAACAGTTCACATCCTGAAAAGTCTGATCAATGTTTTTTGAACTGATTTGATTCCTTTTCTGGTGTATATTCTTTCCATTTATTTCATATCGTGAACCCAGGATTCCTGTCATATATTGTGAAAGATGGGTAGAGTTTTATGTGCTTTATATCTAATTATTGTTCATTCGATACGACAACTCATCTTTAGAATCCTAGGATCTATCCAATGTGTTTCTTGGGATATACACTCATTCTAGATCATGCCATTTTAAGATTTATCTTCATTACAGTTACACTGAATCTCCCTAGGTAAGTGATATTTCTACTTATTTACTATCATTGGATGCAGTAACACTACTTTTATATGTTTCCAAATCCTTTGGTATTATGGTGTTAATCTATATTGATCCTTTCAAGATCTGTTTTGGGATATTCCTCTGGAGTTTGACCTTTGTGTTGGTTGGAGTGGAGTGTGTGAGTTTCATTAGGTATATGTTTCTTTTTCTTCCCTTCCAACCATTATTATTGTTTAATTGACTCTAAGATGGAATGATTGATTCTGGGCCCTATTTTTTTGCCTTTTCATTGTTTTTAGATCTCATTATGGGCATGTGAAATCCAAGATTTATCTAGGTAGTTATGTCTCTAGCCTATGTTGGATTAATCTTAATTTATCTAGTTTTAATAAAAAAATTATAAATAAAAGGACACGATTGATTTTTTTTGTGTTTTCAAATTAGTTTAAAAAAAAGATAGGGTTACCCTTATTTTGGTAAAAGGAAATGAAATTTTCAAATAATTTTGAAATGGTTTTAGAAGAATAGTTTTGATGAAATGGGTTAAAAACTATATCACATGGGAATCCTTGGGTATTTAGGTGTATAGTGTTGTAATAGTCCATTTCTGTTGATATTATCTAAGGGTTAACTCATGGGGTATTACTATGCTCCCTAGGCCATCTTTTTTATGAAATTTTTAGACTTATTGAGAGGTTCACTTGATAAGGTTTCCAATATAGATTCAACACATATGTCTAGATACTTGATTCATGCAATTGTCTATGTTTGGGAATGGTTGTTCAGGATATCCTGACCAATAGTGATCCTTGGTGTGATTTACTTGTTCTTATTGTATGTAATAATTTTTATTTAATATGAAATGTGATAAATGATTTGACTAAATTGATGTATGTGACGTGTATTGAAACTATTTTACTAGTATTATTTGGATATGTGTAAAATGGGATTTATTTACCATGCCTTGGATATAAAAATTATTTAACTTATTATAATTCCTTATTTTCTTTAAAGTTGATCACTGTTAGGATTGTTTTACAATTAATTATTATAGGAAAACTAGGTATGATCCTGATGAGACTTTTTATCTCACACCCTATGAACATCTTCAGTATTGTGTAGTCCTTGTTATGTATTTCAATTTTGGGAAAGGAACATATCAAGGTTGTGAGGTTTTAGTTAATATTTTATGGGTAGCTGGTGATGAGATAATGGGAGTATTCCAATGCTATCACATCAAGTAGCTATTTTGGTTTCAGTTTTCCTTTACTATTTGACCTATATCTTTGAGATTATTTAACTAAATATGATTTGTATCACTTCTGATGTTTTATTTTTTCTATGACATGTATTTTTTGTTTTACACTTTCATTGTTTCTTCCTATCATGTGTGTATATATATATATGCCATTTTTACTACTTTAGGTTGGGTGAAATTGTTCTATCTAGTTGTTGTTGATGCACGAGTGCTAGTCTCCATCCCATGGGTATTGGTAAATCGCTTCAGGTATGTGTTGGGTTAGTTCGGGTACTGGGTTGTGAGGATATATGGGTATGTTCACCATACTATATGTTTTCAATTGATATTAATAAATTTAAAAAAATAACTCAAATTAATGATGTAAAAATTCTAGTATCCCCAAGGAAAGTTTGAAATAGGTTTTATGGATGTGGTGAAATATCTCTAGGAATGATGAATGAAAAAAAATCCCATGCCCACATTTTCATCATAGTTATACACCCTACAATCAGATATGCATATGCTCGACAACCTTTTTAGAGGCATCTATACAGATGTGATAATACAATGAACCCACAACTATATCCTCCTATCTGGTAATGATACTCAATTAATGGTTGGTACATTTTGTGTACAAAGGTGGTGGAGTGGTCTATACACAACATGGATATGATCAATCACATAATGTATGAATGTGTGCATCGAATAAGTAACTCCCCATAAACATCATGATAAATGAAGTAGAAATGATTATCAATCCACCCCATGTGCTATTAGAAACCCTAGAAGACATATGGTATGCTGATTATGTCAACGAATAATATATAATGCATGAAAACACACCAATCACCAATAGTGTAACCCATAAATTACTATCCGTGGATGGGTAGACTGAGCATATATGACATATCCTCTAAATTAATAGTCATCTCTCCGTATGGGATATGAAATGTGTGTGTCTCTATTCACCATATCTCAACTAGTACATTAATAAAATGATGATCAGTAGTCTTGAATTAACACATGGCGAGTTTATAAAAGACAAAACATCTAAGGGATGGAACAATAACTGTTGGAGGTACATCATGGTCCAAATGATGTGCTCTCCAGATTTCAATATTTCTAACAGTTCATTGCACCAACATGTCACATGACACATGCGACTGCTAGGAAGAAAATAGAGGCTCATTCATCTAAATGTATGAATAGTAAGACATTAATGGTGAAAACTATTGAAAACATATATTTTTTTATGATTTGGTATAACAAATATTTTATTTTCCCAATTCTATTTTTTGTAAAAATTATTTTTGATATTTATGATATGGAATTTCAGTTATATTTATTTTTTCTATTAAAAATATAAATATATATTTAATTATAGAGGTATTAGTAAAATCATATAGGATTTATTAAATAATCAAAATTAATGATTAATATTAAAATAGTAACTGTATGTAAATTTTTTTATATTAACCAATGGAGTACATAAATAATTTTAACTGATAGATGAATCCACTATAAGTGTAGGGAAACATGTCTGTGTGTGAACATCATGGTTGTATAAACCACACCTCTGTACAAGTGCCTCTTCACTAGGACAATACATCTTATTTAAAATCTAGGTCAACTTTGGGATCCATCTTGGTCACAACGTCATCATGTTTGTTAGAAGAATGGGTGTGTCAATTGGTAGATGAAAATTTTGACATTCCCCCATAGACATCCATGGACCAATTTAACAGTATTTAACACTCTCTAGTAGATAAAATAGATCAATGGATTGCTCCCAATATAAGGTTACAAAAGCAGAAACTATAATCACATATGTGCAAGGATACCATAAGGATTGACTATTACCATAATCATAATAATGATGCTCCAATTAATCAACAAGAATACGACCAGTGTTACCCGCCATAAGATCATGAGACTCAGTGATCTAAAATCTAAGCTTTTCATAGTCAAAAGAATGGACATGAAATTTTATAGACACCTAAATAACTCTATCAATCTTGGAATGGAAATGGTTCCTATATCACATCCCCTTATTCAGACCCTCTTTGACCTATTTTCGACATTCTAAAAGAAATACATTAATGTGTGATATAAGGTCTCTTTTAGTTACCTATAATTTAAATTTAAAACATTATATTGATATTATATTATAATTTTGTATTTTATAATTAATATATAATATAATATCATTAATTACCTTTGATGGGTAATTTTCAAAATCCCACGAAAACCTCATTTATACATTCTACAATGTTGGTCATCATATGTCTATATCACGTCCCATCATCACACACCATTAACAATTTATGCTCTTTAATTTTCATCACGTAATCATAAACTTTCTGATTAGGTCTATGGATACCTTTTAGATTCTCACCCATAAATTATTGATGAAGGTCGCATGCGAGAAAGCAAGAACTAATCTAAACAGATATTATAATATCTAATATAATGATTTTTCAAACAAAAAAGGAAAATTCTGCCAATTTTTATGATTGCTTATTTATTAATTATACTCAAAGGATATTTAAGACAGGACACTGAACTGGGATTTTAGACCATATAATGGGATTCATGCCCACTAGGCCTATGGGTCTTATACTAAATAAATAAGACTTGACGGGTAGTCTATCCCTAGGGGGGGGGGGGGCTATGGACTGCCTTTCAGACTAGTGTGTGTGTGTGTTTGAATGTAATTGTACCCCAACACCGAATATATATATTTAATTAGTAATTATAATTATTTATTTATTAATTATTAATTTTTAGTATTTAATTATTTATTATTTATTAATTACTTATTATTAATTATTTACTAATTAACTTTAAATAAATTATTTAATAATTAATTAATCCTATTTATTTAAATGTTAATTTTTCCTTACGAATCATATTAATTGATAATGATATTTATAAATTATTTTCATACTAATAATTATATGAATTACGAATCATATTAATTATCCATTATTTTATTATTTAGTCACTAATTAATCATATTAAGTTAATTTCTAATTGTAATTAATTATAAATTTTAATAGATAAATTAGCAATAATTATTAATTAATTAGTAATTATAATTAATTTATTATTTTTTAATTGGGAATTTTAATTAATTAGTTATTATAATTTATAATTATAATTTCATATTAAGTAATTATTAATTAGTTTCAATTAATTATTAATTACTTATTATTAATTACTTAATAATTATCATTTAATATATTATTTAACAATTATTTAAACCTAATAAATAATAATTACTATTTAATTTATAACATGAATTCATTAAATAATAATTATTTTTTGAATATTTTCTTTTACAAAAAAATTAAATATATTTAATTAAATAATCAAACTAAACAAACTAAAAATTAAACGACTATTGGAAAAAAAATTCTAAAATAAATTAACTGACTATATAAATAAATTTTAAAAAATTAAAACAATTTATAAACTACATATTAAAATATATTGGACATAAAAATTAAACAACTTGTTATATAAGTATGGACATGGAAATTGAACAACTATCTAAAAAAATTAAACATGCAAATTAAACGATAAGCTACATATAGAAAATTTAAATAAATTTGACACAAAAATTTTTACATTTATATTAAAAAACCATAATACCAAATTATATAACAATTAACACATAAAAATTTAAAAGACCATAAAATTTGAAGATTGGTTTAAAGAAGCTTCAAACCAGGGGAGCGATCTTCTAGTTGAGAGGGGGAGGGTTGTTGAGTGATTGTTTGGGGGGGGGGGTGCTTTACCTTTTCTAAGGAAATATGATCAGGGTTCCATAAGAATTTTTGTAGTTTGTATTTGGATTTTAAAAAATAGATCCAATTGAAGTGGTTCTCTTTGCTCAATTTTTTCCCTAAACTGACAATTGATGTTGTGATGTGGGGTTCTTTCCAAAATTGACATTTCATTTGGTTCTGTTCTAGAAGACCTATCAAACACCATTTATTATAGTGATTATCATTCCCATTTAACAAATACAATCCTTAATATTAAATAATTAAAAAAATTTCATTGAAAAAATTTAAATGGATAGAGATACTGGTTACCTATTTGATAACTAATAGACATTCCCAAGATTCTTTCTTTGTTTTTACCATTTTTACAGGAAAATGTTAATACAATTTATTTTTAATAAAAATATCTCTCTTGGGGGTGTAATTTTTCTTAAATAGAATAATAGATCAACCTCTAAATTGTGACATACATTGAATTTATTAGTTTATTTATGTCTTATAAATTATATAATAATAACAGTGTTGATAAAAGTAATAATAAATCATGATCAACATCATTGTTATTATTTTTTGTAGTTCATTTGTTAGATATATTACATATAAAATTATATATCTATCATTTTTTAACATTTACTAAAGTACCATATATATGTTGATATTATCAATATACATATATATATACTCAATCAGATAATCCAGGTATTTATTGCTAAAATGAAAATGTACGAGAGAGGAGGGAGGCATGACAATAAGACAAAAAAAGCCTAAAATAAAGAAACAATAAAAGAGACAATCTAGATCCCAAATTCCTTAGATATAATCTTCTTCATTTTGGGTTTCCACCATCCGACCTGTCTTGACCATTTGAGGGACCACACATTCATCATCTGATGATGACTTAGATGAATACTTTAGAGTGAAGCATATCATGAACTTCCAAGATAAATCTCGAAACACCATTTCTGGATTGGAGTAGACTCCATATTCAAAGTAAATAGAAAATAATATCTTCAATTCATTTAGTTATTGAATACTAATAATTTAGGCTCCATTGATGAGAAAAATCTATCACGTTGAAAAATTTTCGTTCTTCCTCTTTATTTTATATGTCTACAGTGGGCCTTTCTCCTTCTCAGTCATCTGGATTTATGATGCTTGAATATTTTCCCATGGAGTATAACATTCTTCATCAATGGATATTCAAAAGGTAACAAATGTGTTTTCATTAATTCTGTAAAATGTGTCTGATATTTCCAACCCATAATCACAGAAAAATAATCACTTATACTTAGAGGAGAAATAATTGGATTCTTAGTCTACATTGGAACAACCTTCTTCTCAATTTTACTAAGGATTTGATTCTCAACATACAGAGGAATACCCTAAAACTGTGTCAAAGTAGTTACAATATTGAATGGTTTTCACCTCCTTTTTTTGGTTTCCACTTCTACAGTGAAGAGTTATTCCCAGCATCTCTATTTTTCCTTTTCTTGAAACCTTTAAGAGGAAAAGAATGATCAATAAATTATGCTTCATCAAGGACAATCTCATCGGAGGACTTCCCACAACAAGTGGCATGGGACTCCTCTATATTAACCACAGGATCCTGTAGAACCCCTTAGAACTGCAACCTATTCCATACATCATAACTAATCTAAAATGTAACACCATCATTCATCTCTCCCTCTACTTTCAAGGACTCCTCCTACCTATATGGGGGATTATTATGATAGAAATTAGTTGAAACCATAAATGTTTCATCTAATTTAGTTTGGGTTTTAAAGGAGAAACCATTTGGAATCCCTCTACATCCACAAAGATATTCATACCTTTTTATAGGGGCTTATCCATTTTCTTGGATGATATTCCATCAATAGAGGGTGCCACTATAGTAGTCCCACTAGCTACAATGTGGTGAATTCCCTTAAAGGAAGAGCCATCCAAGAAATCTCCCTAAAAAGATTTATCTTGAATAGTAGGGAGAGATCCTTAGGTGCCAATTTTTATATGTTGTACAATATATTAACCAACCAGATGAAAATTTCTCATCACAACCCCATTATCCACATCAAATTACCCTTGTTGGAAGTTTCCATAGCAGTACCCCTCTAGGTGGATGATTCTAGGATCAGTCATCTACTGTCCAAGTGATCCCCTATAAAGGTAGCTCTTACCCTTTAGGAAGAACTCCCTAGGTTCCTATCTTCATATTCTATATAGAAGAGTCACCAATAAAAACAAAAATACTCACCACATCCATATGTTCCACATCAAACTCACCCATGTTAGAAGTTACCATAGATACAAACAAATGATTCACTAATCAATCAATATTTCCCATTGTTCCATCATTCATTGTAGCAATATTTCCATCAGAGTTGGGAATCTTGAGTTTTCATTCATCAAACTGATACCCATGTATTATAAAATTATAACACCTCAATAACCTATGGAAATATCCTCTAACATGATAAATAGACATGAAATTGGTACAAAATTCTACCACATTTCATATTCAATTCCATGTTCAAACTTGAAATCACTAGAAAAACAAAAAGATATCTCAATTATAGGCGAACATCCATCAAAATCATCCAAAACATGGGTGTAGTGTCCATATTTGAAAAACTATGTTGCTATTTAGATCATAATCAGGGTACCCACAACCAATAAAATGTTCGATAAAATATTTGGATGACAAGAAAACTAGATCAAATCTTTAATTTGAATCCAATATTACACCATTGTGTTCCTAGCCTATGAAAGATCAAACCTTGGGTCCCAATAATGGAATATCAGGGCCCCTGGTATGAGATTCAAAAAACCATAACACCAATCCCACTGTTTGAGTTCTTGTGAAGGGAAGGAATGTTGGAAAAAACAAATTCTGATAGAAATAATATGCCAACCACTAAATCCCTAGATCTTTAAATGCTGTTTCTTTAAGTCTTCAAGATTATAGGAGTTTCCCTTCACAAAATGAGTGATTCGTAAAATAATGGAGTGTTTTCAATCTTTAATATGGTCTTCAAAGAACAAAAAAAATTCCTTGATGAATGCTATAACAAAATTACATGAGACATAACTATTAACATTAACTAATTCATTTCATAAACCAGATAAGAACCAGTCATTCGTATAAAAATTCAATTTATTCCTCATATCCTTATGTTTCCTCTAAGAATCAATCTTCATAGAGATAACAATAGTCTTGAGAATAGCTCATAAATAATATCCCTTCAATGTCTTAAATATGATTCACATTTGAGTCTCCCCATTCTCTTTCTTACAAGCTTCTGTTCGGTATTTTATTTGCATTTTCTCTCTCAATATGATGTTTCTTTTCCTTCTACTTATTCTACATGCACAAAAATATATATATCTTTCCTATCCTTATTCAATCCTTGAAAATAGTTTTAATAGAAAATTTCAGAATATAATATCACATGATCCCCACTTTATAAATAATGACATATTGAGCATCACTAACTAATCTTATCCCCTCTTATTTCTCAATAAAACAAGTTTTTTAATGTTGGAAGGAATCATAAGTCTCTTCTTAATTCTAAAAAATAATTTTACTTTTCATTTTATTAATTATATTAATAATGTTATATTATTCTATAGAATTATTCTAAAATGTCATATTTTATAATCTAGTATTTTTTTTAAATATAATACAAAGATATGGAAATGATATAAACATGACACATAATTTATTAATAAAATGAATGTTCTGTAAAGTTCCAAAGTCATATTTTTGACACACTTACCTTCTATAATTCCAAATGAAAAATATTTTAAGAAACACTATCAAGGGAAAATGAAATCTTATTTATATAATGACATCGCCATCTCAATGTTTCATTGGATTAAATTTTTGATATTTCAATATACTAAATTTTATTTGTACATTAATTATTTATTGATATATAATCACTCAACTCACACACTCGTTATTCAAATATTTTAAGCTATATGTTTGTTTGTGCTTATATAACCAAATGCTATATGAATTGATGAAATGACAAAAATTTTGTGAGGAATGAGAATAATGTGAGAGATATATTGAGTAGAATTGATGATACATATTCAAATTATAACTATTGAGGTGAGAAAGAAAACTATTATAATATTTTTATGGATATATATTTTAAGGTAACATATTCACTTAACCACAAATGTTATTTAAATGATGTGGAAAAATTTAAATGAAATTATGAATATATATGTTTTCCATATGAAATGTATCATGTTATTAATTCTAGTTATGATTAAAATGCATTCACATGATCAATTATAATTCAATTAGAGGGGGTGGGGGAGAATCAGTAAATTTGAATCACTTTTAAATTTATTAAAAAAATCCTCCTTCCCTTTTAATGTAATGAATTTATTATTATTAAATACCTAATTAAACACATATATAAGGAATTATTGATTTCATAAATGGTTTAAAAATCATATAAAATTGAAAATCCATGTTATGTATGAAATATTCTAAGACCATACTATCCAATAGTATCATAAATGTGATTACAAACAAGTATGCATTTCCATTGACATCATGTTATAAAATTTATATATTTACCATTTAATTTGATAACACACTGTTAAAATATAGAATCTATTTTCATCAAAATTTTATTCTCAAATAAGATCATATATCAATCATGTTATTGTATTCATTATTATTATTCTTTTTATCTTTTTACTCATCCACACCAAATTTAATAAGATCATGTACATTTGACTTCCTCTACTTATTTTTTGTATATATTTATTTTCCAAAATATAATTTTTTTTCAAATAATGAAAATATGATACCTATTAATATTCAAATTTCAATTTCAATTATCAGTAAAAAAATAACATTCATCATCTCCCAACATCGTGTTCAAATTCTACCATTTATTCTTCTATTATTAAATCTTTATAGGTCATCACAATACTAACCCATATTTTTCATCCATGACTATTACATAATTTATGAGATAAATAACATAATATTAATACATTCCCAAATACAAAGGTTTTGTATCATGGGAAAATAATGTTCATCTAGAAGCTATACATAATAAAACACAAATATTATACGATTCCTTCTTCACAATCCTTAAAAATATATATTTTTCTCATTAGTACTTTTAATCAACTAAGGATATAAATCAAAGAATGTGGTGAGTTAAAATCCAAGTAAAGGGAGTAATACAATGGAATGAACATGAGTTATAAGACAATTTAAAACATGTGTGATCATAATCATTATCACCATATCACAAGGAAAATATAATCATAAAAATAATGATGTATTCATTTGAAAAAAGTCATTGAATGTGGAATATGTATATTAATGAAACAAAATTGAAACAACATAACATAGTGTTAAAATACCAAACATAGTTGCGAACAAATCTAGCATCATGTTCAGACATAAAATATGTACATACATCAGAACATAATTTTTTTGAACAAACCCTGCATCACGTTCACATATAATAAACTTTGTCTCATGGGATATATCATACAAACTAATTATTTGGAGGAATATATAATTATGGTACCACCTTAAAAAATTATAATAATTATACATTCGACATAAAATGGGGAGACATAACAATGATAGACATGAATTAACCCATGAAAAGATAATGGGTTTCAAGAGGGTTTCCTAGATCCTATATTTGTTAAAAAAAATTAATGATAAAAAAAGATGAGGAAATATATTTTTGATCAGTAAATTATTTTATAAACAATTTTGGGTCATTGTAGTAAGGATAATTTTTTTAAAAGTGATCATCTATTGTTACACCATGTCTATTGAATGGAAATTTTAAATGTAATCTTCTCCTCTTTTTATTTTTGATAAATATTTTCTTCTTCATTTTTTAGTCTTATATTTTAAAAAATATATCACGTCATTACACCATGTATATGGAATTTAATCTGATGGTTTCATTCCAATAAAAGGGATCAGATATCAATATCCATATATATGGTGTGCAAAAATTCTTCCCCGACATATCCATTAATTACATGTCATTAATAACACACCAAACATACCATACTTCCTACTAAAATATGGAGTGATAGTTTTGTCAATAAATATATGTGATTGATTCCTAACACGAATCAATGATAATCATAAAGTCCAAGGACCATTACAAAAACTGGTAGATAGGAATATCGTAGGACATCAAAACATTAAGACTTCTTATAGGAAGGTTTATTATAATAATATACTATTTTGGATATTAAATTTCAAAATATTCATGAGAAAAAGAATCATCAACTAATATATTGTCACATTTAATAGTCTATATGCTATGTATCCTATCATAGTACACTATCCATCCATAGAACTATATTTAAGAACATCATAATGGAAATTCTATGTTCTCATCATAACAGAGAACTTGTATAACCTTTTCAATGCAATAGATACTATATTACATTATTACATAAATTACATGTTGAAATAATGGATAATATATAATATGATGTTATATTAATATTCAAAATGTCAAATATAAATCTAATCCAAAGTAAAAACAACTTTTTTAGAACATCAAACCCAATACAATGACCATCACTAAACTAGGGAACTTCTATGGAGGTGTTCACATTAAGAAAAACATTCTTCTGAATTACCAATTAAGGATTCAAACATGGAAGAAATCTATGATCATTTGAGTATCAATTTTTAATCATTACATTGTCAAGTTCGGAAAACACCCTTAATAGTTAACCACATATTCACTCATATATATATATAAGTACCCCTATACCAATGTAAATATTCAGATTTTTTTGAATAAATTCAATGAGGATACCTATAAAAAACAAACATTTGTACAAGTGTAAAAATCACTTTTAAAAACAAGGAAATTTAGAAATAAAATTAAAGATCCTTGGAAATCATACAAGCCATTAGGCCTTTATAGAAAACTGGTTGGAAGAAAAAATACCCTTGAAATATTTATCTTGGATGAAGTATGAAAATTTTAAAAATAGATCAATCACCTGGTGCTCTTAATAATTTAAAAATAGTTTTAGAAGCATGTTTTATTGTGGAAGACACACAACCAAAACTTATTAAAACATAGAAACATGAAAGATGTCAATTCAATCCATCACAATAATTTTTATAGATAAATATAATTTATAATATAATGAAAATACCTAATTAAAAACTCAATAACTCATAGTTCTCAATTTAATTATTTATTCATTGGGTAAACAACCTCAAAAAATTACTCCATTGATAAAAGTGGCTTAAATTTCTATCAAGAAGGTCTAAATGATAAACAACGATCAAAAGGAATATTAAAAAAGAAAAAAACCTAAAATAAAACAAGGGAACATGAAACCTAGACCATAAAAACATGTTATGGTTATAGATGATGAGATAAAATAGAATAAAGGGAAGGAGGAAGAGGATTGAGGTGATTTACCTTGAAGAATAAAGACCAAATCTTGAAGGAAAACCAATAATCCACCATATAAGGAAGAGGAACTGAGGGAGGGGGCTCCATAGGGTTTCAGAGAAAAATGGGAGGGGTGATGTGTGATTTTGTGTTAATAATATAGGAATAGAAAGTGTAAAATACAAGTCTAAATGAACAATTGAAACACACAAGGTCTAGCCACACAGTTTGGTAAACCATGCCCGAACTGTGTTCCCATTACCGGGCTTCTGGATCACCATGCAAGAGTAGGATATAGGGACAACCATGTGGTTAGCTCTGAAAGACTATAGAGGTTGTCACATAATTTATTCTTAGTTTTTAAAATCATGTTCCTTATCTTTAAGACATCATTTTCATGCCCAAAAACTCTCTATTTCGGGGAAAAACTACCTAGAATGAGAGAAAGCACATATGTTCTCAAAGATAAATCAAATAATATAGTAGTGTTAGACCATGGTGTGAAAAAACCTATGGGGTGTCAATGCTCTTTAAAATAAATCCTTTTATCTATAAGGTTATGAAGGTAAGAGTGTTGGAATGAGTGAATTTGATGGGTTGGTTTATTTTTATAAAGGCTTACAAAAACCTATTCATGACATGGAAACTGGGTTCATGATATGAATAACTCTAATCACAAACCCACTAAAATTCAATCCAACACTATTTATTCCATCAAGGAAAATATTTACACAATTAATCTTTTTGGGAAATAACACTACCACCGATATCCATTTAACATCACACAAAGGGGATTTAACATCATTAAAAATCACTATTTTCATCAGCACCCTTAAAATAGGGGACCCCTTTATCTGTGCTAAAAAATCTCTGATATAGGGGGACCTTTACAAGGATAAAAAATAATTGATAATGGTGGTATTTTATCAGTTCAATTTTAGTGCTAATAAAAGAAACCATTTATCATCATTTTAGCACTCATAAAAGGAACCCTTTATCATCACTTTCATTGGCACTGATAAAGGGGTTCTTTAATGGCACTATAAATAACACTGATAAAGGACCTACCACTACAATGTGCTGTTTGAATAAGAGCACACTATTGTAAATAAATTTGTATAAAAATAAACCTATATAAAAATACACATGTATGCAAATTAATAATTAATTGAAATAAAATTTACACCAAAAATATAAAAAATTATATCCTATATACATTTCAAACAATGTTTTTTATAATTTCATTTTCAATTAATATTCATAATCATTTTAAAACATCTCATTGAATTTGGCACCTGTGACCCCTCTTAAAAAATCCCAATTATGATATCAATTTCCAAATAAACAACCCTAACCTAAGAAAGATAATCTAATATTTTAAGTAAAAAATTCTTATGTTAGTAATACTATAAAGAAATAAATTAAACATAATTATAAAATAATTAATTAATAAAATGTAAATTTTAAATAAAAAGAATTTTTTTGAATCATACCTGTCACATAGTGTATTTGACTTAGGTGGTGCTAATTCCTACATGTCAAAAATGATTTATGTATCATTTTAATAATATATCAAAATAATAAAAGTAAGTTTTCTCATTTATGAGAATGTCATTTTTTCTTTTTTACTAAAATGTCATTTTAAACTGCAAACACACACTTTGAGACATATTGGTAACATAATATGTTGGTTCGATTTTAGGCTAATTCATATACATAAAAAATGACTTATGAATCATTATCCTAAATTATTATGCAAATTTGAGAGAATTGTATAAGTTTTTAGCGAGTGAAAAATGTTTTGAAAAAAATTCAATTTTTGGCGTATAATGGAATCTTTGAGTCATACTAGGAACATCTCATATCAGATTGAGATGTGAATAATTATTACTTGTCACAAATTACATATGCATCATTTTAATAAAGTATAAAAATATTAAGAATGCGTTTTATTTGTTTTTATCATGTCACTTGTGTTTTTTTAATAAAATGTGAATTTTAAATAAAATGACATACATGGAGTTATACTGGCCACATAATTTTTTATATTGAGTTTTGGTTGATTCCTACACATTTTAAATGAATTATGGATCATTTTATTTTATTATCAAAATAATATGATGATTTTTTTTGTTTTTTATTATGACATTTATCTTTTTTACTAAAATAAAATTTTATACTGTTAACATGAACTTTGGGATATACTGGTCACATCATGTGTCAGTTTGATGTGAGAATAATTCATACACAAAAAAATAAATTATGAATCATTTTTCTAAATTATCAAGAAAATTATAGTGTGTTTTATTGATTTTTAGTGAGTGATACACATTTTGAATTAAAATTTAAATTTTATACAGATAATAGACAATTTAAGTCATAATAGGTACAATGTGTATCGGATTGAGGTGAGGATGATTCCTAAATGTCACAAATGACATATGGATCATTGCCATAAATTATAAAAACAATATCAATTTTTTATCAGTCTTGAGTATGTCACATTTCCTTTTTTCTAAAATTAATGTCAAATTAAAATAATAAGACACAATCGGAGTCATACTTGTCATATAATGGTTCATATTGATTTTTTTTTGATTCCAACACATTGAAAATGACATATAGACCATTTTCCTAATGTATCAAAAAAATTTGAATGTATTTTAATAGTTTTGAGTATGTCACTTTCCCTTTTTACTAAAATTAATGAAAATTTTAAATAAAAAGGCACCCTTTGAGTCATAAAGGTGACACCAAGTGTTGGATTGAGGTGAAACAGATTATTAAAGGACCCGAATGACATATGGATCATTTTCCTAAAGTATCAAAATATTATAAATATGTTTTATTGGTTTTGATTATTTTACTTGTGTTTTTTTACAAAAATTCCATTTTAAAATGGAAGTACACACTTTGATTAACAATAGTCATATCGTGTATCAATTTGACATGAGACTTATTCTTACACATAAAAAATGACTTATGATTTAATTTTCTAAATTATAAATAAATTCAGAGTGTGTTTCCTTGATTTTTAGTGAGTGACATACTTTTTTAGTAATATATAAATTTTAAACTCATAATAGACACTTTCAGTCATACTGAGCACACCATATATTGGATTGAGCTATTACTAATTTTTAAACATCAAAAAATGACTTATGGATCATTGAATTAGAGTATTAAAACAATATGAATGCATTTTCCAAGATTTGAGTACACAACTTGTCTATTTTACTAAAATTAATGTCAATTTTAAATAAAAATACAAACTTTGTATAATATCGGTAACACCATGCATTAAATTGAGGTGTGGGAAATTTTTTAACATCACAAATAGAATTTTGGATCATTTTATTAAGTATTAAAACAATTTGAATTAATTTTCTCAGTCTTGAGTATGTCACATGTTTTTTTTACTAGAATGTCATTTTAATATAGAAACACACACTTTGAGTCATATCAGTCACATCTCGTTTCAGTTTAACATGAGACTAATCCATACACATCAAAAATGACTTAAGAATAATTTTTATAAATTATTACATTAATTGGAGAATTTTTTCACTATTTTTAGTGAGTGAAACATTTTTTGAACTAAAATGTCAATTGAAAACCGATAAGGGATACTTTTAGTTATACCTGGCACACCATGTATAATATTGAGGTTTAGATGATTCCGAAATGAAACAAACGACTTAAATATCATTTTCCTAAAGAACGAAAAAAACTAAAATGAATTTTCTCAGTTTTGACTATGTTTGTTTTATTTTTTCTAAAATTAATGTCAATTTCAAGTAAAAACAAAGAGTTGGAGTCATACCAAGCACACCATGTATTAGATTAATGTGTGGATTATTATTAAATGTAAAAATGAATTATTGACCATTTATAAAGTTTCAAAATAGCATACATACATTTTATAGGTTTTGAGTATGTTAGTTGTACTTTTTACTACAATTAATGTCAATTTTAAAGAAAAAGACAACTTGGAGCCTTTCCAGTCACACTGTGTGTCAAATTGAGGTGTATCTGATTCATAAAAATCCGAAATGAAATATAGAACATTGTTTTAAAGTATCAAAATATTTTGAAAGATATTTTTTTGAGTATGTCACATTTTTTACTAAAATTAATGTCAATTTTATATAGAAATGTACACTTTGAATCATACCAGTAAAACCATGTGTCCGATTTATGTGTGGATAATTACTACACATCTTAAATGAATTATTGACCATTTTACTAAATTATAAAAACAATATGATTTTTTTATCATTTTTGAGTATGTGAAGTGTGTTTTTAACAATAATGAAAATTATAAGCTAAAAACATATATTTTGATTCATACCATGAACACTATGAATCATATTGAGGTTAAACTGATTGAGTTTGTGATGTGTGTTCTGCTTTCAACTATCTTCATTAAGACATAAAATAGAGAACATTCTCTATTTGGATTGAATAGGAAACCCCATTCCTACTAAAACACCCCATCCAAAAGAACATTAGTCACTCTTTTATGGATTGTTACAAATAGTTGAAATAAAAATAAAAATTCCCAAAAGATCTATGAAAAAACTAAATAATTACTAGATAAAAATGATAAGAAATTTTTCTAAAAAATAGTGGATTTTTTTTAAAATTAACTAAATTAGTAGTTGGAATTAACCTTTTCTTGATGACTATAAACATTCTTATCCCATTTCCTTGTTTCCATTACCTCAACTTCAACCTCAAAGTCTAGTCTCTCATGAGCATGGGCAGCTTCAAATAGGCCACCCAACTTGAGAAAAATAATACACCATTATAATAAAAAAAAGTCAGTAATACTATAAATATATAACTTAATTATCAATATGTAATAATTAATTAATAAAATGTCAATTTTAAATTGAAACCACACAATTTTAGTCATACCGGGCACACTGTGTATTGGATTAAGGTGTGGTTGATTGCACTGCATATTTTTATCCTATAGTTCATGATCATAATACATAACTAAATCATTATTTTTCATGAATTAATTTCTTCATGACCTCTATAAAAATTAATAAAATAATCATCAAATAAAAATGATTAAAAAAACAAAAAAAATAGATAAAATGATGATAGAATTAACTAATTAAGTAGTAGGAAGTCACATGTTCATGATACATGTTTACATTATGATTTCAGGTATGTTTCACAGTTATTTATAGAAAAATATATTTCATATTATGAATATGAGTACATTCAAAATTCATGGTTGAACTAGAAAAATATAAATACACGAAGTGTTATTTAATAATTTAAATGAAATTGTAATTATCTCTAAAATACATATTTGAGGAAGCTAGTTAGTTGATGTTATATGATATCTCACATAAATGTTCAAACATATTAACCACAAACTTTTCCATTAGTTTGTTTTGGACACTCTAGAAAAACGAAGAAACATAAGTAATTTTTTTATATTTTTCTTGATAGTTAAATATTATTATATATAACCTAATACTTATCCACTTGTAGAAGTTGATATGCTCCTTGTATGCGTGGAATCTCCTCATTCCATGATTTTTATGATATTTAAACACCACCCTATCCTAAAATAATTCTCATTAAAACATAATATAAAATATATAACATGAAGTTTAGTTCTAAAATGCTGGGTGTAGTGTAGGAAAAATTTAAAAAATGTAATCATGTGTGGTGAGTTTGTTGGGTATCCTTGCAGTGAATCCTAAGAATAAATCTTTAGCATAACCAAATTGACTAAAATGTGTATCCAATGTTTCCTATAATGAAAAAAATAATAAGTAATAAAAGGAATGAAAGTATGTTTGGTATAATTAAATTGTATAGTTTTACGAATGGATATTTGATAATAAGAAGAGTTAATTTCCATAATTTTTATTTCACATGTCACTACTTGTTTTTCTACAATTGAATCAATTTGATATTAATACAGAGAGGTTGGCTGTGTATAATATTTTTGAGGACTAATGAGCCCATCTTTAAATTCACAGGGGTTTCTATTAAAATATTATTGATATAGATGCTTGAAAAAAAATATGAATTGTATTTATTCATAGTTGACATATTATATCAACAATTGAAAACAAAAATGATGAAAAAACACCTCAAGTATACATTTAAAACTGAGACTCTTATCCAATATAATTGCGTATTTAATTTACATTCTCAAGAGAAATGTAGTCTATAAGGGCTTCTCGATATATTTTTATTTAAAATAAACAATTAAATTACTAACATTTTTTAACCTTGTTTCCACACAAACCTTTAATGTTAGTAAATAAGGATATTGAATGTTCATGGTATAGGTTATTTGTGAAAAACTTTTTGGTTTGTCAGTTACATTTTATATTGTTTTGATTTGAAATTTCATTTCACCCACTTCCATTTTTTCTTCTTTAATAAAATTCCTCAGTTTAGACCTTTTTCATTAATTGTTAATGGTTTTTCCTAAAAAATAAATTGTAAATGAATACCTCCTTGTCGAAATGTTTTTTACAAGATCTGAAGGCAATGTTACAAATTTTCTAGTATCTTTCTCGACTATATGAATATCAGCATCATCAATACGAATAGGTAGCTCGATGATTAGATCATGAGCAACACTAATCCCCACTCTCAAATTAAATGTTGGTAGTTGTATATTTTTTATAGTATCATAATGGATATTGAACATGTTATCCCTCACAACAAGGATATGGGTGGGTGTTGATAAATATAAATTTCAATCATTCTACCCTATAGAATATTAGTACTGAGAAGGTATCCCCATCATCCAGATTCACATTTTACATAAACAAGTATGAGAATATTGATTCCCTTATCTAAGAAAGATATTTTATAGGAATGGATCACCTTAAATTTGGTGGGGGTGTGTGTGGGGGGGGGGGGTTTACATAGTGGGTTTTCATGATTTGTTTTTTATGTTTTCTTCTTACCCATAACACTATATAAAAACTCATATTTCCAATTAAATTTTTATTCAAGATTAGCTAATCATTCATGAATATCATCCGTTTGATTATCTTTATCCCCCTCTTCTAATTTTTATCAGAATATGTTCCGGTTCTCACCCCAAAACCCATACCTATGATGAGGCTACACTATTATAGTTTCTTTAAGACCACTGATAGTAGTTTCTCAACCCGTACATATTTTTATGATTCCTATGTCTAATATGGTTAAAAATTATTTGAAAATAAGTAATCATTTTTATGTATAACTACTATAAAAAAATCCAGTTTTAATTATGTTATACTTACACATGAATCACACACTCTTTGTGAGTTTTCTCCTATTATAATCCCACATTCCTTTACACATTCCTCCTTCTATAGCACATGATATGGGATAGAACTGGATTTGGATTTGAATTCATCAATCGGTATATAAATAAAGTAAAATAATTATATTATTGTTTCATGTCATATAAAGTTATTATAATAGACTTAAAATATATACCAATTTTATTAAGTGAAGTGTACCACATCCTTGCTTTATGGTAGGGGTATATTGGTTTTGCTACTTGTTGCCTATATTTTGAACATATTTCCTATTTCATAAAATAACAATTCATAATCAATGTGATTAATAAAATTATTTAAAAAAATGTATTAGTGAAAACAATGTTCTTGAAATGATGTCTCCTCATGACATCTAGTAAACACGTCTCATGCTTCTTGTTATATTAGGTATGCATACAGTTTTAGTGGGAAAAGGTTTATTTTACCATAAGAATCATTGAGATGAATATTCTTTGGAATTTTTTGAAAACCATTATGATCCTTTATAACAAGCATTAATAAAAATTTATTTCAGTATTCATCTATTATCAATTCACTTTTCAAGGGATAATGAAGAGTAAGTCAATGTTTATTTATATTATTTTTTAGTAAAACAAAGAATGTATATCAAATTTTAACCCTAATATTTTCTAAAATAATTATATTAAGCATGGGAAAAACATGTTTCCATGAATCTACATCAATTGTCATGTTCTGTTTAGTAGTGAGACCAATGAAACTACTGATCATGGCCCTCTTGGAATTAACAGTCTGGTTACATGCATTCCACTCAACCTCAAATTAGATGTCTTTTTTTCTCACATTAATTTTTTTATAACACCATAACTATATGATGTATATATTTTTTCTAGTACACTGATCATTTTCATTCTACCATTTCCATAGGTTTAACATCATAAATATATTGTTCCTCTATATTGGTAGCATTAAAATGTGGAGAAGGTTTTTGTTCGTCTACTATGGGTGCACCAACAGGTTGACAAACCTACTGATCCATTAGATTGTGAGAATTATGATGTGAAGATGTCATTATCTATTGAAGTGGTTTAATATTTAATTTATATTACAAAAATGAAATAGTGTATAGATTCCAATATGAGGTAATGAAATACATATTACAAAAAAGTTCAACCTTATTATTGAAATATTTTTTGTAAAGATTGAAAGGATTTTACACCTCTATCGAATATCTAAATACCTTCATTGTGATATCCTATAATATATAAGACACCATATACATTGGGAACACTGATAAATGAATATGATATACTAATTAAGGGTTCTTCCACTATTGAATTTTCATCTGACCCATTAGTGGTTTTGGTCGATAAAAGAATAGTTAACCACTTTTGGTTTATAGGATATGGAACATAAAATACTTTCACTACCCATGATTACATAATATACAGTTCTTCTATATACCCTTCGATACTGAAATCCAATTTCAAAAATCCCAATTCAGTTATTTTAACTGCACACCGGCTATCAACCCACTTGTATTGAATAATAGGTATAAGGACCTGACCTTAAACATTACATAATCATGAATTAAATGAATAATTCACATTGAGGATCTTTTCAGGTTTAGAGTTTTAGAGAATTAGGCATAAAAATTTCATTACATCTCAAAAATTACAAAGTAGACACTTCTACTCAATTTCCATTTTTTTATAAAATAAAAACTCTTGAATAAATGAGACATGTCTAGTTCCATGTTTTAGACAACATGAATTTTCCTTGATCCCATCCTGGACCCTATTCCACTTTATGTCATGTGAAAAACATTTCAAACACTTGAGATGAACATAAAATGCTCAGTAAGGTATACACAAAGAAGGAAAACTGTTATATTTTCGAAACAAAAAGTAAGCCATGAATACTTTATCATAAGTAATAATTTTCCCCTTTATGAAGTAATAAATACTTTTCACATAATAAAAGATCATTGCTTACCTTTTTGTAACCAAAAGATTACCATAAAACCCATATAAAGAATACATAACATATAAAGGTAACTTCAGACATAAAAATTCTTAAGTGGACTAACTATACAATCGACTTCCACAAATATCACTAAATGGAATAGCCATACGACCGACTTCCATACCCAATGCATTAGAGGTTATAACGTAACCACCCATCCTGGTTTATCACGACACCACCCGTCATATGGTTTATCATGTAACCACCCATAAAATATCCAAGTACCATCATAACACATAAAATATTGAAAATATAAACATTTCACTAATAACATTTCATTTTAAATCACAAGAAGTAATTTCAAGATATTGAAATAATCATTCCATTTTCATAAACCATTTAAAAAGATAATTTTGAATCAAAATGTACCATACCACTTTGAATATTTTAATGGAATTATAATTTTAAAACATTAATGTCTATATAAATAAATACTCAAAACCATTTTTAAAACATGGAAATTAAAGATAATTATTTATAATAATAAATCTTTAAAATATTTTAAACTATATAATTATTTAAAGAGTTTTTAACAAAATGAGAGACTCTTGAATAAACATAATTGAGGAATAACATTTAATATGAAATTTATAATATCATGAGAATAAAGGGATTCATGATATAATATGAAAAAGGACAGTATATACACCATATAAGAGTGAATTGGTGTATAACAACAATGTAGTCTCAATGGAAATGTAAATTGAGATGAAATCCCTTATAAAGACGGTATCCTTAAATTAAGAATAAATCAATCTCATAATTATGTGTAACAAATATAAATACACCAAATATAAGTGGATATTAAGTGTAAAACAATTATAGTTCATTCACACATATTCATAGGATGATATATTCAAGAAGTACAAGTTTAACCCAAATAATTGAAATTGGGATAGGAAGTTCCCTTGCAAAAATTCGAAAGCCTAACATTGTCACTTTAAAATTCAGAAAATGAGTTGATGAGGAAAAAAGGGTATCTCATCACTTAGACATAAAATTTACTTCAATAATGATATATAAGAACATATCCCAACATAATAAGATGCAAATTAAAATACATAACAAAAAGAAGTCTTTTAAAAAGAGGATGGTGATAGGTTCCCTTACCGATTTGGTAACTTAAAAATCATATGACACATGAAAGAAGGATCATACAATGAAGATTTAAATACTCATAAATGAAATTATATTACACAAAGAGTACAATAATGGTCATTACATAAACCACACAAAAGGAAATAGTGGCAAATATAGCATGAATCTCATGAGAATAAAAAGTGAGATGAAAATCCTTTACCACATTGTAATCAATCAAGTCCTATGACCAAAAGTTAATAACCACCAAATTATTCATAGAATAACATCATTATAAAAAGGATCATGATAATATATATCAAATTTCAGTACACAATACACCACATTCAATGAATTAGTGGCGAATAATGGAAATCTCCTTGAATTAAAAGTGAGATAAGAAATCCCTTACCTCGTGTCCTACTTGACTCGTATGTTCCATGTTCTTCCTGAATAATAAAATTAAGTTAATATATAATTAATTAAGAATTTTTTTAATTTTTAATATTAATTTAATATTACTTATTATATTTACATAACAACTAGTTAATTATTTTAGTTTATATTGGATATTTTATCGATGTTCGAAACTTGAGTAAAAAATGAACTTGTTATAGTTACTATTTGTCCGTGTGGTCAAAAGTACATTATCTCCAGAATTATATACATGTTTTATATATCATATATATCAAATATATATAGTGTATACATATTTATAATATTCCACATCATTTGGATCTAAGAAATGAAATGCACCGTTCATGGAGACGATAAGCCGTATGTACGCATGAACACTACTTTCATTTCTATTTTATATTTAAAGGAATGGAAACTTAATGATAAATTGGTATATTATAATTACAATATAATATAATATTATATTTATGTTACATAATTTCATTAACTCTATTTTTTGTACATTCCATGTTTGTCATGAACGAATCATATCACCTTGAGGGGGCGATAGTCCGCACTACCTCAAATGAAATTATCGCGTTTACCCATAATGGAAACCATAAAGGTATGATATAAATAAATAATAATGAACCATAAAGATAAAATAAACATAATATACATCAAATATAAATACAGTTCCATCTTAATGGCCACCATGTTAGGTGGTAGAAGATAATCGAACAATCATCGTTTTGTGAGGCGTTAGTTTTCCATCCACAGAAACAGTATGTTCTTCACCCATTAGATGGAGGTGTGTGTAAGTGTAGTTCGAATACTTATTATAACAAAATCCTAGTATATTTAGGATACTGTTGTTGTTATGAAAGAAAGGAATACAAATATTTTAGGGGGTTGGAGAAGTAAAATAAAACAAAATAAAACAAAATAATTTAAGAGAAACTGTTACCTTTAATTTGGGTAACTTCCTTTGGTTTGAACCAAAATGACTTATGGAAGTGCCTTATGCCTAAGGTAAGGCTTCTAATAGGAATAGGGTAATCTTGAGAGATTATTTGGGAAAGTTTTGGAGGATCCAAGGGGATTGAGAGGTGTGAGGAATGGGTTAGAAGTGGTGTCCTTTTATAAGGGGGAGGAGGGGCTCTTTAGGAGAGTGTGAAAATATTATTTTATTATATAATTATATTTGGTTTCTAATGGTAAAAAACTAATTAAAGTAGAATATAAGATGACTCATGGTCTAAATAAAACCATCCAATAATAATTGGACAGGTTTTGGATATTGTTTAAAAATTTATAATCTTATATATTTAAATAAATTTATTAATGAGTAAAATTCTGCATCATTATTGTGTCATATATAATTTATTTTATTTGATGTCTAAAAATTATAATAAAAATAACATGATGTATTAAATCTTTTTATATCTCCAAATAATATTTATAGTCGAAAATATGACTTATATAACCCCATGTAAAAATTGATTTACTAAAAGATATTTGTTTATGTCGATTTTGCCTTTACTTTATGTTAATTAAAATGAAGTGTCATTATCATTCATAAGTGGCTCCATTGGGTCCCAAAATCGTCTCAAGGATTCCCATGGTTTTAAATTACTCATCCAATAAGGTTAGGACAAGTGTTAAGAAAATTTTGTATTATTATCATATTCTATTTACCTTGAATTACCCTATTTACCTTTAATCGTGGTAAATAAAAGTCAAAAGTTACTATTCGCCAAAAATTATTTGCATATTATTGAACCAAATTTTACTTACTAATAACTACCATGTATATCATATTTTCTAAATTCAATTCACAGAAGCGGTAAAATTCCATTTAAATGAAAAAGTGAGTTTTTTTAAGTACTACTAAGTGGTTTCACTATTCATCAAAAATTGAAGCTTTTTAGAAAATACCAAAAATTCAGCCAAAGCTATATTTGATATTCCGAATTCAAAAATTATTTATATTTTATCAAATTCAAAACATATAAGTTTCATTAATTAATTTAAAATTAATTCCCTTTGTCAAAACAAATAGCGTGTTTTTAAGAAACAATAACTATCAAAAGATTGACACTTGTTTATGTCTAATTTCAAAGTGAAATAATTCCAATGACCACCATTGGATTAATTGGTAAAAATATAATATAATTAGACTTTAAAATCAATTAAAAAGATAATATAACCATAAAAATAAATTAGATTAAAAGGTAGTTTTGAATTAAAATACAGTATTTTCACTATTCATCAAAAAACTGAATTTTATCAGAAAAATACCAAAATTTTTCCCAAAGTGAATTTTGATGTCCTGGTTCTAAATAAGAATTTTATTTTATCAAAAATAACATATAAAAGTGACCAAAACTATATTTAAATAGGGTTTTCCATCAAAAGGTGGTAAATCAACCTTTTAAAGTAAATTATGCTTAAAATTAGATTCATTCACATTTTAAGCCTCTAACTTTTATTAGATAAATGTAAAAACATTTAACAAACATGTATAATCATATTTTAGTTAGTTTTGTTTGTTATCGCCATTACAACAGCTAAGCGTTAACTACTATTTAAAATAATAATAATATATTATTATTTTTCATTATGACTTAGCATTGTGTGCAACGTAAGATTTCAAAGAAACCCATTGTTGCGTATTGAGTATTCCATATAATCATAACATATAATTTAAAGTAAAATTAGTATTTAATTCACAAATATTAATAAATATTAAAATTTATTACCCATTGTTTACCTGGGATGTTACATCCTTCCCCCCTTTTAGAAATTGCATCCTCGCAATTTTAAAACTAGGCTTGGAAACTTAATTGAAAGTCCCATATCAGAGAAATAGTCAATAAATATATCACTTTAAAAGAAAGAAAGAGAAGTAAAAAGGTCACCTGATATAATACTATACTAGGATTCCATGTAGGAAAACATGTATATGGAAGAGAAAACAAACTATCCAGTTCTGATGGAGTGTGATAGAAAACATGGTTAGGAGAAAGTTAACCACCAGAAAATCACAAACTTGTTATGTGTTAAATGTTATTTGATTCCCCAATAGGAAAAGTTAACGGTTAATGTTTTTGTTTTAAGTTAATTTTCATAAATTTGAGTAATTTATTTATGAGATTAACTAAAAACATAAGGAAACATACATACTTGTCATGTATACTTTCATCCTTTACTAGCTTTCTAACACAAACTCATATTTTATCCAAACGATGAGTATTCAAGATGAATTTTTTCACAATAAAGGTGCTATAATCAAATTCGAGAGAATCACATAATCCAAAAAAAAATGAACTATATATTTCCCATGTATTTAGACCTTAACCAAAACCAAAAAGGTTAGTACAAGATCAAATAATCCCCAAAAAGGATAATTCTTTATAAAAAGAAATACTATTCCTAATCTCCAAAATTCAACAAACAGTACACTAAGTTCAACAAATTCCATTCAATAAATAACATTACTTAAAATTCTTAAATATAATCCAAACTAACATTGAAAACCATAACTCAGAAGAATTTAATCCCATAGTCTTCCATAGTAAATCTTAACATTTATCTCCAAATAACATCGACTACTTTTAAAGTCTCATACTAAAGTGTAATTAACCTAATCACATATTCTCTATGATAGGTTAATAATTTCCATAAATAACCCAAAATAAACTTATTCATAATATCATCTAACTAAAAATAATTACTCATACTAACCAGGGACTTCACGTAGTCCAGTGGTAGGTGATAAATCCTAGTCGCACTTTGTTTGTGGGTTCGATTCCCATAGATTTGTTCGACGCGACGATTTGTCACGTGGTATATGTTTTATCCTTTTTCAAAAACTATATAATTTTATAACATTCCCAAAAAGAGATAAATTCATCAAAAACAACCATAACATATTTTAACCACAAAGGTTATCTAATAACTTTCATTTTTCATCCCAAAATGTATTAACCTATAATTGCCTCAAATTTAAGGATCATATAAACCCAAATGGTTATTTATAACTATATCCACAAAAGAAAAGATAATTATTTCTTGAATAAAATTTTTATATATCAAACTTCAGGGTTACACATACTATAAAAAGTCTTTTAATGTAATCCCATCTTCAAAAGATCCTTAATACCTTTAAGCATTTCACCATCCTAAAATCTACCATAACTCTTGAATCCCTTATATGTTGACTTCTTACTCATTATACATTCTTCATGATCCATTAACCATTCTTTACCAACTTATCCTGAAACAATTCTTTCCTATAAAAAAATCATGAATCATATCCTAATATTCAATAATGTCAAAACATATGTTAAGAAATAATCCATACCTTTCATTGGTCATCGTCAGTTTCTTCATCCTCAATTGGAATGGAATTAGGTATTGGAAAAAATATATTTGTACGATCCTCATGATCCCATTCCCGAAACATCTTCGTAGGACATCTGTTTGTATAATGACCATGCACACCACATTTAAAATATTAAATTGACCCCTCAGAAATAACTTCTTTCCCTTTCACAGAGTCAACTGGATGCTTCCTTTTTCCATGGTAGGTTCTTGCTTTATGACTTTTATTCCCACATCTATAACATCTTCCCATCAATTTAAATCATTTTCCTAGGTGTTTCTTTCCACATCCTTGACACATAGGTTTTTGAACATACTTACCTTTATAATTATTACCTAAAATTACATATGGATTTGTTTCTCGCATATATGATGACTTATAAAAATCACCAAGGTTCAGGGTGTCAATAATGACTCCATATAGTTGGTTGAGAATAACCAAAAGAGTTCTCATTACAGCTCTCATTTCATTCTGTTGCTCATTCAGAAAACTGTCATAGTTTTCTTCACATCCACTATTACTTTGGTGCCTGCTAGATCCATCCATTTACTGAAACAAAAAAGGTCAGTGTGAGTATATCAGTAAAATAATCATATAATATCTTATGAGGAGGGTAAATACTTATAAATGTTATCTTAAACTCATTCAAAATAACTACGACTCTTTCTAATATGCTAACCTTTATGGCTATATCACTTATTCTTAGACAACACCATAACCTCTAAAGTTATCTAAACCAACCTATAATACCAACTATAAGGACCCAGCCTTAAAAATTACATAATCTTGAATTAAATGGATAATTCACATTGAGGATATTTTCAGGTTTAGAGTTTTTGAGAATTAGGCATAACGATTTCATTACATCTCAAAAAATTACAATGCAGACACTTCTACCCAATTTCCATTTTTTTATAAAATAAAAACTCTTGAATAAATTAGACATGTATAGTTCTATGTTTTAGACATCATGCATTTTCATTGATCCCATCCTTGACCCTATTCCACTTTATGTCCTATGAAAAAATTTCAAAAAATTTGGATGAGCATAAAAAGCTCAGTAAGGTATACAAAAATAAGGAAAAATATTAGATTTTGAAAACAACAAGTATGCCACAAATACTTTATCATAAGTAATAATTTTCCCCTTTATAAAGTAGTAAATATTTTTCACTGAATAAAATATCATTGCTTACCCTTTTGTAACCAAAATATTAACATAAAACCCATATAAAGAACACATAACATATAAAGGTAACTTGGTACATAAACATTATTAAGTTGAATAACCATACGGCCGACTTCCAAAAATATCACTAAATGGAATAGCTATACGACCGACTTCCATACCCAATGCATTGGAGGTTATAGCGTAACCACCCGTCCTGGTTTATCACGACACCCCCCATCATATTTTTTATCATGTAACCACCCGTCAAATGTCCAAGTACCATCATAACACATAAAATATTTAAAATATAAAAATTTCACTAATAAAATTTCATTTGAAATCACACGAAGTAATTTCAAGATATTGAAATAATCATTCCATTTTTATAAACCAATAAAAAAGAGCTTTTTAAATCAAAGTGACCCATACCACTATGAAGATTTTAATGGAATTATAATTTTAAAACATTAATTTCTATATAAAAAAAATACTCTAAACCATTTTTAAAACATGGACATTAAAGATAATGATTTAGAATAATAAATATTTAAAACATTTAAAATGATATTTCAGTTAAAGAGTTTTTAACAAAATGAGAGACTCTTGAATACAAATAATTGAGGAATAAAATTTAATATGAAATTTATAATATCATGAGAATAAAAGGATTCATGATATAATATGACAAAGGAAATTATATACACCATATAAGAGTGAATTGGTGCATATCAATAATGAAATCTCAATGGAAATGTAAATTGAGATGAAATCCATTTTAAAGAAGTAATCCTTAAATTAAGGATAAATCAATCACATAATTATGTGTGAAAAATATAAATACACCAAATATAAGTGGATATTAAGTGTAAAACAATTAGTGGTAATTCACACATATTCATAGGAAGACATATTCAAGAAGTACAAGTTTAACCCAAATAATTGAAATTGGGTTTAGAAGTTCCCTTTCAAAAATTCGAAATCCTAACGACGTCACTTTAAAATTCAGAAAATGAGTTGATGAGATAAAAAGGTATCTCATCACTTGGATAGAAAATTTACATCAATAAGGATATATAATGACATATCTCAACATAATTATATGTAAATTAAAAGGCATAACAAAAATAAGTCTTTTAAAAAGAGGAGGGTGAAATGTTCCCTTACCGATTTGGTAACTTACAAAACATACACCACATGAAAGAAGGATCATACAATAAAGATTTAAATGCTCATAAATGAAATTATATTACACAAAGAGTACAATCATGGTTATTACATACACCACACAAAAGGAAATAGTGGAAAATATAGCATGAATCTCACCGGAATAAAAATTGAGATGAAAATCCCTTACCACGTTGTAATCAATCGAGTTGTATGACCAAAAGTTAATAACCACCAAAAGATTCAAAGAATAACATGAATATAAAAAGGATAATGATAATATATATCAAATTAAATTAAAAAATACACCACATGCAATAAATTATTGTCAAATAATGGAAATATCACAGAATTAAAAGTGAGATAAGAAATCCCTTACCTTGTGTCCTACTTGACTCGTATGTTTTGTGTTCTTCCTGAATAATAAACTTAAGTTAATATATACTTCATTAAGAAAGTTTTTAAAGTTTATTATTCATTTTATATCACTTATTATCTTTCTATAATAACTAGTTAATTATTTTAGTTCATATTGGATATTTTATCGATGTTCGGAACTTGAGTAAAAAATGAACTTGTTATAATTACAATTTATCCATGTGGTCAAAATTCCATTATCTATAGAATGATATACATGTTTTATATATCATATATATCATATTTATCCAGTTTATATGTATTTATAATATTCCATATCATTTGGAGTTAATAAATGAAATCCACAGTTCATCGAGACGGTAAGCCGTACGTACGCATGAAAGATACTTTCATTTCTATTTTATATTTAAAGGAATGAAAAATTAATGATACATTGGTATATTATAATTCCAGTATAATATAATATGATATTTATGTTACATAATTTAATTAACTCCATCCTTTATTCATTCCATGTATGTCATGAACGAATCATATCACCTTGAGGGGGCGGTAGTCTGCACTTCTTCAAAAGAAATTATCACGTTTACCCATAATGGAAACCATAAAGGTATGGTATAAATGAATAATATAGAAGAATAAAGAAAACATAAACATAATATAAATAAAATTTATATAAAGTTCCATCTTAATGGCCACAATGTTAGGCGGTAGGAGATAATCAAACAATCATCGTTTCGTGAGACGTTAGTTTTCCATCCACATAAACAATATGTTCTTCACCCATTAGATGGAGGTGTGTGTAAGTGTATTTAGAATACTTATAATAAAAACATCCTAGTATATTGAGTATAATTGTTCTATTATAAATTAAAGGAATAAAAAGAGTTTAGGGGGTTGGATAAGTAAAATAAAACAAAATAAAACAAAATAATTTTAGAGAAACCGTTACATTTAATTTGAGTAACTTCCTTTGGTTTGAACCAAAAGGACTTCTTGAAGTGCCTTCTGCCTAAGGTAAGAATTCTAAGAGGAAGAGGGGAATATTGAGAGATTATTTGTGTGGTTTTGGATGATCCAAGGGGCTTGAGAGGTGTGAGGAGTGGGTTAGAAGTGATGTCCTTTTATAAGGGGGAGGAGGGGCTCTTTAGGAAAGTGTGAAAATATTATTTTATTATATAATGATATTCGGTTTATAAAGGTCCAAAACTAATTAAAGTCAAATATAAGATGACTAATGGTTGAAATAAAATCATAAAATAATAATTGGACAAGTTTTGGATATTATTTTAATATTTATAATCTTATTTATTTAAATCATTTATTAATGAGGTAAATACTGCATCATTATTGTGTCATATATAATTTAATTTTTATGATGTCTAAAAATTATAATAAAAATACCAAGATGTTTTAAATATTTATAGATTTCCAGAAAATATTTATAGTAAAAAATATGACTTATATAACCCCATGTAAAAATTGATTTACAAAAAGATATTTGTTTATGTAAATTTTGCCTTTACTTTCAGTTAATTAAAATAAAGTGCCATTATCATTCATAAGTGGCTCCATGGGGTCCCAAAATAGACCCAAGGATGTCCATGGTCTTCCATTACTCATCCAATAATGTTGGGACAAGTGTTAAGGTAATCTGGTATTATTATCATATTATTTTTACCTTGAATTACTTTATTTTCTTTTAATCGCGATAAATAAAAGTGAAAAGTTACTTTTCACCAAAAATTATTTTCATCTTATTGAACCAAATTTTACTTACTAATAAAAACCATGTATGTCGGATTTTTGAAATTCAATTCACATAATCTTTAAAACTTCATTTAAATGAAAAAGTCAGTTTTTTAACTACTACTAAGTTGTTTCACTATTCATCAAAAATTGAAGCTTTTTAGAAAAATACCAAAAATTCAGCCTAATATATATTTGATATTCTGAATTAAAAAATGATATATATTTTACCAAATTAAAAACATATAAGTATCATTAATTAATTTAAAATTAATTCTCGTTGTCAAAACAAATAGAGTGTTTTTAAGAAACAATAACTATCAAAATATTGACACTTGTTTATGTCCACTTTTAAAGTGAAATTAATTCCAATGACCACCATTGGATTAAATGGTACAAATATAATCTAATTACACTTTAAAAAAAATTAAAAATATAATCTACCCATATAAATAAATTATATTAAAATGCAGTTTTGAATTAAAATACATTATTTTCACTGTTCATCAAAAAACTGAATTTTATCAGAAAAATACCAAAATTTTACCCAAAGTGGATTTTGATGTCCCGGTTCTAAATAAGAATTTTATTTTATAAAAAAGAATATATAAATGTGACCAAAACAATATTTAAAGAGGGTTCTCCATCAAAAGGCGATAAATCAACCTTTGAAAGTAAATTATGCTTAAAATTAGATTCATTCACATTTTAAGCCTATAAATATTATTAGATAAATTTAAAAACATTTAACAAACATGTATAATCATATTGTAGTTAGTTTTGTTCATTCCTGCCATTATAATGACTAAGCGTTAACTACAATTTAGAATAATAATATTATATTATTATTTTTCAGTATGACTCAACATTGTGTGCAACGTAAGATTTAAAAGAAACCCATTGTTGCGTATTGGGTATGCCATCGAATCATAGAGTCCCATTTAAAGTAAAATTAAAATTTAATTCACAAATATTAGTAAATATGAAAATGTCTTACTCATTATTTACCTGGGATGTTACAATAGACACTCAAAATGTTTTACAATTCATCTACTATATTTCATTGGTGCTTCCAACATAAGTTATATTTTCATAAATTGGATTTCTATCATTGGTACTAGATACATGCATCACTTCATCCATATGAAGAAATACACTATTTTTCATGGTACATCCTTTATAAATTTTATTTGTATAGAATGTGTGACCATTAATTACATAACAATTATAATAAAATACATGAACACTTGGTCTTGTAGCTAGAGATTGAAGTAATTCTGAAATTGAATCTGTATTTTCATCTGACTCCTTAATAATATGGTCTCAAAACTATCCTAAAAACTATTTATTATATGTATGTGATAAACATATCTTATCCCTTGATGGATTCCAATGCCTGAGAAATTATTTTTTGGTTTCAACATATGGGGAAACCACTAAACTGGCATAAAAAACATAAAGGTGGGATCGATCCTATTCTGTAATAGTGATTGTGACAACATATTTTCCTGAAATTTATTTACCCACATGCCTCCTAGTGTGACGATATTTTAGTATCTCAATACATTTCACACAAAATAGGTAGTTAGTACATAATTCAATAGAATAATCAACATTATATCACTCTATAATATAACCTTCTGGTTTCCTTTGATTTTTTTCATACACCTTCAAAATCATCATATACCATTAAATGAGGTAAATTCATCTATAATGCACAATATGATAAAGTCGAATCTCTTTTAACAAGTGAACCATTATATCAATGAATTATAGTGGGAAGAACTTTCCCAATTTACATAATATGATGACAATTTCGTTTTCCATAGTTGGTAATTTCATAAGGTTTATAACATTGCTGCATATATCTTTGAAAAATAAAAATATACTGGTTAATGTATGAAGGAAATTCTAGAGAAAAATTCAATGTAAAGCTATAAGAATTAGATCCTGCATCAAAACATAACCATACTCTGATTTTATATCCTATATATTTAAATCAGTCATTGACACAATAATATTTATATTCAATGAATACCTCTCTTGAATAATTAAATTATTTAAAAATATCTAAAATTGGTATGTCTCTTTCCTAGAAGAAGTGTATGTAACTGGAGGAAGAATTTTTTTTCACCCTTAACTAGAGCCAAATCTTCTCAGATTTCCATGTCAATCTTTTCCAACCTGGCCTTAATTTCATCTTTTTTTTTCTAGATGCATTTAGAAATGTTAAAATGAAACTATCACATATATTTTTTCAACTTCCATAACTTTAATAATGTTTATGACATAAAAACAATTCAAATATAGTAATTGAAAAAACTAATCTCTATTTTTCAATTGGTTTTCATAGGGTTATTCAAAAAAGGTTTTCCAAAGCAGCATCCATATCATTTACTTTCTCAAATAGTTTATCACTTATTAGTGGAGATGGTGTTGTATGTTATTCTGAACTCCCATCAAATGATGTCGTCCAAGATCAATACTTACATTTTTGGCATATAAATCTCTTATTTCCTTGAAACATAGTCTTTGATGAATGTTTCATCATAATTGAGTGTGTACCTTATTCAAAAATGTGACACCCTTGAGTTCCTTAAATTATATATCCTGAAAAATTTCCATAATAAATAAATTCATTTATCATCCCATACAAAATGGGTCTCAATGTGAAATATTCATTTTTGTAATCATTTTACAACATAATATCTGAATCCCATAATAATTTCAAATCATTTATCAATGGGTCCAAATAGACGTCAATATCATTACCCAATTATTTTGGTCCTGATATAAGAATAAATAAGATAATGTATATATGTTTCATGCATAACCATGACGGCGAGTTATAATTTACCAACATGACCATCCATGTAATGTGGGTGCTTCTTTAAAAACTAAAAGGATTCACCCCATCTATAGATAGTAAAAGATGAAGGTTTCTCAAATTATTTAAAAATTTAGGATACTCATGATCAATTCTCTTCCAATGAGAAGAGTCTAAAAGGTGATTAAGTTTCCCATATTCATTTCTTGTATATTTTTTCCATGTTAATTTCTTTATAGTCTCCTGACTTCCATATTTTCACATAAATCATGGAATGATTGGAAAGTACCATACAAAATTCATAGAAGATGATTCATCTTTATTGTATTGAGAAGAACCACACATTGGGAATTCTTTAAGTAATTTGTGGTCCTGTAAAAATAGTGTACAGTCATTTGGATAGTCATATATTCTTTTAGAGAGTTTACACATTTAATGTAGCTTTCTCTTAGCATCATATGTTTAGCTAGGAATATCATTATGTTATAGAATCAAATCATTCAAGAGGAAATGTAGTTTAGAAAAAATTATGTCACTCCATCAATTTCCATCTTTTAAATTATACAACATCAGTATGATAGACAATGTTGTATATTTATCACAACCAAAATCAAATGACATATTTATATAAATTCAATTATATCCCTATATAGGTTCCATTTAATTTAGTAACTCAAATGAAATCATTATTCGCTTGATGATATATAGAAAGGTAAACCATGAAGTATCTTACACAAATTAAATATGGAGGACCGAGTCAATATTTGGAGCATGTAGAATATGTGAAGAAAATTAGAAGTTTATCACAAATGATATTAAGGGAATACATTTAACATACTGGTTGATTTAATAAAAAATAGCCCTAAATAATATGATGGAAAGAGGTCCCTAGTTAATTTTTATTCCCCTTTAAGAGGCATTCAATAAGTCTATCATGGTTGAATTTAATAGAGGTGTTTTTTCACATAGAAAAATTCCAAATCAAATTAGTAATAAGAGAATCATTGGTCATTATATGGTTTTTATCAAATTTTTTCCTTTACTAATAACACACACACACACACACACTATAAACGTATATATTTTATAAAGAAATAAATTGGAAATCCACATTTTTTTTGATTCTACACAGAAACATATAAATACTTTCATTAATAATTAATCACTTTTAAAATAAATTTAAAACCCCCTTAAATACTATTATAAGTATTTTAATAATGGAATACACGACCAAAAGATATTTGTAATTAAAATTAATAATTAATACATTACACATTATTTTTAGCAATACAATATTTTAATAAATTTTTTATTAAAAAATGGGTGTTACACTCTAGGTAGTGTATTCATCCATTTTTTATTGACTCATTTTATCTTTTATCTTATGTATGATGAAATAACCCACTTATTCTTCATGATTTTTCTCAGGATTTGAGGCTTACCTCTACCATTCAAAAACTAAAAAATAATAAATATTATTACTAAATCTATTTGTTTCTACCATTATCCCAACTGAAGAACTAACATAGTTTCTCATCCCATATGTCCTCACATTTTCATAAATATAAACCCCTAGAATATAACACCAAAGGTTACTAATATTGTAATTGATGGTGATTAAGGATTTAAATAATTTATTGACTTTAAATTATAGGTGTATTACTATTATTCCTTCTTTATTTAAGGATACTTATCTTTATAATATAGGTAAATTATATTTTTGTGGAATAAAATGAAACTAGAAGTGCTGTTTAGAATCCCCATCAGGTGAGGAATGGATAATCAGAGGCTTCTTTCACAAATATTTTCTCATATAATTCTAATACTCTAAGAAAATAATAAGCAGATAAGGGGACAAAGGGTCACTTTGAAAGATACCCCTAGAGTGTTACACATAACTTTTAACATAACCATTAGTATTGAAAGGGGAGAATCAGGTTTGAATGACATTGACCTATCCTAATCAATAATGAAAATTGAAATATTTAGAATTAAATTTGATTTAATAAAAAGTAGAAAACTAAAACAAAGAGTGTCAAAAAAAATAGAAACAAGAGTCATAATCAAATATACTAAAGTAAATAGACAAGATAATTTATGTGATTTGGACCTCATCAGTACTACATGCATGTAGGTTGAAGGTGGTAATAACTTATATGGAAGAAGTGATCAAAGAAGAGAAGAAATATTCTCATACCTTAGATCTTGAGAGGATGTATTTGTTGATAAAGAGTTGTGAGGGTTCAATTCTTTGAGGGTTAGGTTTCGTGAGGGATCATTTCTGTGAGATCATTAATGTGCGAGGGAGGATGAATCTATTAGGGTTATATTAAAATCATAGGGTAAGTATTTTATGACATATTTTAGAAAATAACTGATAAAGATATGCTTTATAAATTCAAAAATAGAAAGGGCTGTTAAAACTATTCTCTATCAGAACTAAAATTATAGTGATAATAAATATGAAATCATGGGGGATTTGGTCCTTCTCCTTGAAGCCTTAGATGATCTTCATTCATGGATGGGAATCTAGAATCAATCCGTTTTCTATATGGAATAATAGAACACAAGTATAAGTTTAGGTTTTTGGTTTATGCTGGATTCTATGGCACCCTAAATTTCTCTTTGACATTTCTTTAGCAATCGGTGTCCCCATTAAGCTTGATAAGGCAATGGATGAGACCAAATTTTGGAATTCCGTGAGTTTCCTTGTTAAAATTGATCTTAGAGAAACTATTATTGAGAAATTTTTTCTTTTGAAAAATGATTATGATTTCAATTTTAATATTGTTTTTGGATATATGCCACACATTTTCTCAAAATGTCAGGTCATAGGGAATTATGTTAAGAAATGTTATAGGGAATTTGACTGCTCTATGTGATCCTTTAAGGGGAATTTGTCTGAGAGGTGTAGGAAGAGGAAATCCAAACTAGTGAATATAAATTATGGTAAGGAATCCAAGATCTCTTCTTCTCTCTTGGTGATGTAATCTTACACTATTCAAAATCAAGCCTCAAATGAGCTGCTTGGGCATGGAGTGGATGGTACTACTTCTGTGCAGAGTATATTTGGGGAAACGTTCAATACAACTAGGCCTGGGGTATTCAGTAGTGGAGATAGGACAATTTATTTTAGAGAAGATCTTATTGAATATTCAAAATCCAATTTTAATGATGATCATCATAATGACTCTGATCATGAGGTTGAAGTACAAGATGAATTGATAGTTAGCTTGGGTAGGAAGAATATTTTCTTACTACATGATGGAAAAAAGGAAAGTAACATAAGGATATTATACTTTTTTCAAATAATAAAAATGATAGTTCCACATGTAGAGAATCCCTCAACTTTTATTGCTACTAGTGATCACAATCATGTGCCTAAACTACAACAGCCTACTGATGGCTGTGTGATATTGGGGGATACTCATGCTTGCTCAGAGGGTGTTGCAGTCCATAATCCCAATGATATTAAAGCTTCATTACCACATGAATCTACTGATCATTCATAGATATCTACACATGGGAACTTGTCTAAAGGTATGAAAATATTTGTTGATGATGAGGAATTTCAAATGTTTATACCTCAGAATTCTAATACACATTCTTCAAATTCATGATGCAAAATCTATATCTCCTATATCTCTAATGAAGGTTGGAAAAATCATGGGCGATGATGATCATGGGAGTTTTTAGTGGTCTTATCCACTGTTATTTAACGATCTTACAAATAATTCATACAATGCTTTTGGAAAGGACTAACTTGAGGAATGTGTCACTACTCACCTCATGATGATCATGAATGTGAAAGGGATATTGAAGTCATTAGTAAATAGATGGATACTTTGTTTTTACTATATATCAAGGAAATATACTCCATTATGGAACTAGATGTTTTTGGATTCAATGAATACATTCTTATGGAAATGTTTTTGGCTATTAAAATAGAGGACAGATTTCAAGCTAACCTAGAGATGGACTTTCGAGATCTCTCTTGTATGTTTAGGATCTTCTCTATTATAGAAGAATCCTATGAATCACCATCTAAAGAGAAGAGTGTTCCACCAAAACATGCCAAAACATGGTGGAGAGGATGAATCCCAAAGGGTAAGGGAAGACATCCAAAAAAATTAGGTTGTAGAGGGAATTCTAGGAAGTGACTTCTTGTTTTTGATGTGAGAAGATGTACCTTGGTTAACCTAACCACTTAATTGTTTGTTACCTTCTTATTAATAAATTTGGAGTCATGGATTTGGTTTCCATATCCATGAATGAGCCATTTGGGTATATATTCATTAATATATAAATATATAATTACAATATTATAATAAATATATTTATTATTTAAATATATTTACTATAGTTTTATAATTATTTAAATATATAATTATTTATTTTTAATTAGAATTATAAATAAATATATTTAAAAATATTTTTAAGTAATTATAAATATATTTGTATAAATATATATTTATATATTTATATATATTTATATCAATTATACATATTTATATTTTCACATGAGGGTTGGGTGAGTGGTTCACCCCCTCTGGCTGCATCAAGGTGACCCGAGTTCCATTCCTAGTATAGTCACTTTCAGACCCCCTAATTAATCTAGGTTTTCTATTGTTACTTTATGTCAAATGATGCCCTCTATAATTCTTGGCCTTCAGGTGGTGTGAGAACTAACCCCCACTCGATGGCGGGGTAACAGATATGGGCCACGACTGCGGCTGGGTGTTTTGTTTCTATGGGGTGGCGACCGATTATTGTAGGAGGGATGGGAAGTCATGTAAATAAAGGACCAACTAGAGACTGGTTTCTCTAGGTCATGAGAAGATGGCCTTGATGGCACTTATGCGGGCGATGTTGCTACTCACTACTAACGGAAGATGGTGATAATGGACCAATGACCCTAGTGTGTGGAGGAGCCCCTGCCCAACAACATGGGATAGTGGTGGTTGGTCAAAATATGACTCACAATGATGATGTGGGGTCGGTAAACCAACGTATGGAATATGGATCCTTGGTGTTGTAGGTGAGGAGTGCAGCTGAGCGGTGTTGGCATGGGTGCAGTGATAGTCGATGACGATGATGTACTGTAGGGAATGTGCAAGCTCGATGCAGGGTATTCTATGGTCTATCCCAAATGGGGTCTATGGACCGGGGTTTAACCATAGTATGTGGGTTTGGGTGTACGGGTGTTTGATGTTGTTGTACCATCAATCACCTAGTATAACTATTTAATTACTATATTTATTATTTAAATATCTTTATTATATTTTATAACTATATATATATATTTATTTATAATTATAATTATAAATAATTATATTTAAGAAGTATATATGTTTAGGAGGGCTGGGAAGTCATGCAGACGGAGGACCGACTAGAGACTGATTTCTCCAAGTCATGAGACGATAGCCTTGATGGCGCCTATGCGACCAATGCTACGAGCCACTACAGATGGCATATAGTGATAATGGGCCGATAATCATGGTGTTGCAGCTGAGGAGTGCAGCTAAGCGGTGTTGTCCTAGGTGTAGTGATACTCGACAACGATGATGTAGTGTAGGGAATGCGCCATCTCGACGGATGATAGCACGCATGCGGGCGGTGCGTAGGATTCCCTCACCCTCACAACGAGGGGTGACATAAATAAAGGATATTATGTACTATATGTGGCATATAATACAAATAAATATAGGGTATTCTCTGGTCTATCCCTGATGGGGGCTATGACCAGGGGTTTAACCATAGCATGTGGGTGTGGGTGTGCAGGTGTTTGATGTTGTAGTACCCTCAATCATGTAGTATAACTATTTAATTACTATATTTATTAGTTAAACATCTTTATTATATTTTATAACTATTTAAATATAAATATTTATAATTATAATTTTAAATAATTATTTTTAAAAATTATTTATATATAATTAAAAATATATAATTAAAAATATAATAAAAATATTTATTATATTATATAATTATTTAAATATTTATTTGTTTATTATAATTATAATTATAAATAAATATATTTCAAAAGTATTTATATATAACTACAAATATATTTCTATATATAAATAAAAATATATACATACTAATATATAATTATAAATTTAATAAATTTATTTATTATTAAAATATTTTTTTTATAATTTTGTAATTATTTAAATATATATTTATATATTTTTAATTTCATATATAATTTTTTCAAAAAATAATATATATTTATAATTGTATAATTAAATATTTAAATTAAAAAATTATTAAAAAAAATCATTTAAATAAATTAATTATATAAATTTCAAACATATTTAAAATGTTAAAACAGAATAAATAAAAATAAATAAATTTTATTAATATAAATTACCAACATATTGAAAATATTACATTCATAGTAAATAAATATATGTATAAATAAATATGACAAAATGATTAAATATATTATTAACATTATTAATGAATATATAATAATAAATTTATAAATAAAATAAAATAAAATAAATTTATATAATATTAAAAAGTGAATTAAAAATATTTACGTGAATTAAAAACATACACATGTACACATACACATCTACATACACATATACAGACACACATATATATACCCACATACACATACATACATGTTGTTATACATGTACATATATTTTATGTTATTTAATATCAATTTAAATACATATCTATATAAATATATTCATAGATATAGTATAAAATTTATTAATTTAAATATTAATATATTATATTTATTTTAATTTTATACACATTTATAATCAATTTATATAAATAAACTATTAAACATTTTTCCTAATATAAATTTGATAATTTTTTATATATAAAATTTTGAAAATAAGATTCATTTTTTATTAAAAGTTTTATAAACATATTAATATATTAATTTAAATATATATATAAAGATATTGTAATATAAATCTTATTATATATATATATATATATATTTATAAGTACAAACAAACGAGGATAGAGAGCTTCTCTCTCATCAATGGAGATGTTACCTCTCTTAGATCAGGTGATCGATCCAACAATATACTACATCTAAGTAAGGATGAAATTGTGGAAATTTTGAAATGTTTGCAGCTTGTAGTGGTGTATGCTGGGAGGCTAAAAGTGCTTTTGAATCGGTTGGAAGTGATTTTCATCACAAGTCTACCGATCTACCTTCAAATGGGAAAGTAGGGCAGTTTCTGCTTCGCAAGGGTGAAAAACCATGCTATCCTATTTTTTGGGTGTTTTTAGGTGACATGATGACTGTGTTTCAACATCAATGAGTATTTTTGTTGGTGAGACGGTATCCAAATATGCATGGTGCATGGAAGATATGACACAATCCAACTGTAACGCCCCAAAATTTTAAAGTAAAACATTGTATTTGATAGTGTGTATGGAATGCATCACCAAGAATATAAGGGAATATAATATCGTAAGACATTATAATATATATCATTATTTTAAATAGATTCAATATATTCTATATATTTCAATGTATGCAACAAAGAGTTATCTTGTGTTACATGAATGAAAAACTTTCTTCGATAACACGCGTTACATGCAAGACCGAGTTTCACTGAAGAAAAATGCATTATTAAAATATTATTATTCTATATAATAATATATAAACAATCTATTAAATTAGAAGTTATGAATAGTATAAACTAACTTATGAAAATGTGGTTGAATTTATTGGCTACAAATTAATTATGAATGAATATAGGAACCAACTGTATATAAAGGATATATTTCTATTTTATACCCCCAATGGTGTTTGAACATAATAAATTGAATTAATGAAAATTAGTGAATAATATTAATGAAATATATATGTTATATATTCAACCAAATATTAATTTTATATTTACCCAATAGGCATGATAAGAATAAGATAAGAACAAACCAAATATTACACATAGTAACCTATATTATTATAAAGCCAGTTTTATTGTCATTTAATAGTGAACCAACTTTAAATCCAATTTTTCACACTTTTAAAGATTTTATATGTAAAAAATATACTTAAAATTTGAAAAAATAATATAAAAATTATGTTAGGCTTAATTTTTTATATTTTTCTGAAATATTTCATTTTTTAATTAATAGTGAAAAATACAAAATTCTAACTCAAATATGCCTTTTCTTCTAATTTTTTATTTTAATAAATTATATTTTTAACTGGTTTTAAAATTTAATTATATCTATTATAAATAAATTTCTCTAATTTAGTTCACTGGAATCAATTTCAATTTTAAATTGGATGTAAGAACTTAACAAAATTTTGAACATTTTTTCTTTAAAAACCCACATTTTTGTCTTGTCTGCAGGATTACATTTAAATTAAATTAGTCCACTTCTGTCATTTGAATTTGAAAAAATGGATACCAAATTCGAAATCAGAAAAATTTCTAATTTATAATACATTTTACATAGTTTTTTACCAAAAATATTAGTGAAATTAATTAAAATTCATTAGAATAATTAAGAATAAAATTAACCTAATAATGGTCTAAACCATAATATTAAGGGCCAAAATAACCTATTAAAATTTTAAAAATACATTTATTGACCACATTTAGAACCTATCCTCCCTTTTATCTAATTTTTACATTATTGGTTCCACTTTATTGGAAAAAATGTGGGTGCAATTCCATTTCCAAAAATTTAGAAGAATACCACTCCCCCTCCATTATAAAAAGTCACTAAACTCTCCCACTTATTCACACCTATCACGGTGTAACACCCCGACCCTAGTTACCTAGAGTCAGTGCATTAATACATAACATTTACATGATACAGAGAATCATGTCCTGAAAGAATGATCAGTTTAGTAGCCTTGGAAGTACTAGATACATACATAAGTTTTAAATTACATCATGAAATAAAAAAACAAAAACATTGTGTTCCCTTTGAACACTATTATATATCATAGCCTATTCCTGCAGGTTAAACATAATATTCTTCTACAAATCCTGGGAAAAATAAAACATAAGAAAGGGGCGAGCTCAGATGCTCAGTAAGGATAACGATATAGAGAAAACTATCATAAATATGCATAAACATTTAAGGCAATGTATAAGACTAAAACACAAACCTTTTAAACATAAACTTCAACATAATATGGAAAAGATAAATCAAATAATGCCATTTAATTATTCACATGGATATTCTACTAGTATAATAGTCACATGTAATATCAATATCTAATTTCATAATGATGGAAAGCACAATTCCTGACATCATAACCACATCTTCAAGGCCTCGTGCCAAGAATACAAATAAATTTTTTTTGTCAATGCCTTGTGACAAGACAATAGTTTGTATCATGAAACCTACCAATGAATTTAGGAGCTATAGTGGGCTCCACCCTTCACTTACTAAGTCCAATAAATTCCTCATATGATAAGGTTGAAACATAACAAAAACATTATCATTAAAACTAGCATATTAAATGTCAATATATTAACCACAAACCATGAATGGTATAAAAATAGCACATCCACAGTCAAATATAACTCATTCAATAAAATATGAAAGATTTTATCAACCTCAATAAAGATTAATGAAGGATATTGACATAGAAGAAAATAATCAGTAAAACTATTTGAGAGAAATATACCCTTTTCTTAAAAACATTTAAAAGTCTCACTATTTATCAAGAAGCTGTTAAAAAAATATTTCTGAATCAAAGTGTCCCATAACACTTTGAAACTTTTAAAATGAATTTTAATTTTAAAACATTAATGTATATATAAATAAATCCTTAACACATTTTTTAAAACATGGAAATTAATGAGAAATATTTAGAAGAATAAATCTTTAAAACATTTAAAATGATATTTTAGTTAGAGTTCCTAACCAAATGAGACACGGTTGAATAAATATAATTGAGGTAATTAAAAACATATAATATAATGAGAATAAAGGGATTCATGATATACTATTTCAAAGTATAGTATGTACATCATATAAAAATTATTTGGTGCATAACAACAAAGAGGTCTCAATGGAATGTAAATTGAGATGAAATCCCTTATAAAGATTGTATCCCTAGGTTAAGGATAAATCAATGTCATAAATTATGTGTTAAGAATATAAATACACTTAATATGAATGGATATTCAGTGTAAATAAATCAGAGGACATTCACACATATTATGTTAAAAACAATACCAATGACTTGGATATTTAACTCAATGAATGAAAATTGAGTTAAGATTACTTTTATCAAGTTCATATCGATGAATTTAGAATTTATCAATGGAGTGATTATGTGTATCAAAAGTATATCCACATAAAAGGGAGTGGAAGTTACTACATAAATGAATAAATTGAGATTTCACACATAATCTTGGAGTAAAATAATCAATGAGGTATGCGTAAAACCCAATGAGTGAGAATTGAAATTAGAAATTCCCTTACCGATTTGGTAACTTACGAAACATACACCCCGTGAAAGAAGAATCATACAATAAAGATGTAAATACCCATAAATTACAATATATTACACAAAGAATACAACCATGGGTAGTACATGCACCACACAAAAGGAAATAGTTGCAAATATAGCATGAATCTCACGGGAATAAAAAGTGAGATGAAAACCCCTTACCTCGTTGTAATCAATCGAGTCATATGACCAAAAGTTAATAATCACAAAATGAATCACATAATACGATTAATATAAAGAGAATAATAATAATATATATCAAATAGAAGTACACAATACACCACATGCAATGACCAAGTGGCGAATAATAGAAATCTCACGGAATTAAAAGTGAGATAAGAAACCCCTCACCTCATGTCCAACATTACTCATATGTTCTGGGTTCTTCCTGAATAGTAAACTAAAGTCAATTTATAATTCCTTAAGAAATTTTTTAAAGTTTATTATTCCTTTTATATCACTGATTACCTTGCTATAACAATTAGTTAATTATTTGAGTTCATATCGAACATTTTGTCGATGTTTGGAACTTTAGTAAAAAATAAACTTTTTATAATTACAAATTTTCCATGCGGTCAAAATTACATTATCTCCAGAATGATATTCATGATTTAGGTATAATATATATCATATATATCCATTGTATATTTATTTATAATATTCCATATCATTTGGAGTTATGAAATGAAACACATCATTCATGGAGATAGTAAGTCGTATGTACTCATGAACACTACTTTCATTTCAATTTTATATTTAAAGGAATGAAAAAATAATAATAAATAGGTATATTATAAATCCAGTATAATTTCTATATTATGTAATTTAATTAACTCCATCCTTTATACATTCCATGTATGGCATGAACGAGTCATATCACTTTGTGGGGGCGGTAGTCCGCACCTCCTCAAATGAAATTATCATATTTACCCATTATAGAAACCATAAAGGTATGATATAAATAAAAATACATAAGTATAGAGATAATATAAATATAATATATATCAAATGTAAATAAAGTTACATCTTAATGGCCACCATGAAAGGTTGTATGAGATAATTAAACAATCATCTTTTCGTGAGGCATTAGTTCGCCGTCCATAGAAACAATATATTCTTTTCCCATTAGATGGAAGTGTGTGTAGGTGTAGCTAGAATCATTCTCATAAAAACAAACCATTATATTGAGGATACCTTTTTTATTATAAAATAAAGGAATAAAAAGAGTTTAGTGGGTTGGATAAGTAAAATAAAAGAAGATAACTTTAGGGAATACATCACCTTAAAATCGGGTAACTGCCTTTCGTTTGAACCAAAAGGATTTCAGGAAGTGCCTTATTCATAATGTATGGATTCTAGGTGGAAGAGGGATATTGATAGCTTATTTGGGAAGAGTTTTGATGAGACAATGGGATTCATAGGTGTGATTAATGGGTTAGAGGTGAGGGCTTTTTATAAGGGGGAGGAGGGGCTCTTTAGAAAACTGTGAAAATATTATTTTATTATATAATTATTTTCGGTTTCTAAAGGTCCAAAACATATTAAAGTCAAATATAAGATGACTCATGGTCGAAATAAAATTATCAAATAAGAATTGGATAGGTTTTAGATATTTTTTTAATCTTTATAATCTTCTTTATTTAAATCATTCATTAATGAGGTAAACATTGCATCATTATTGTGTCATAAACATTTTTATTTATTTGATGTATAAAAATTATAAGAATAACACCATGATTTTGGAAATAGTTTTAGCTTTACAAATAATATTTATAGCCAAATATATCAACTATATAACCTAAAATTAAAATTGTTTTAGAAAAACCATACATGTTTATGATATTTGTATTTTTACTTTAAATAAAAAGTTATTAATGTCATTATCTTACCCAAATGGCTTTCAAAGGCCAGAAGTCTTACCCAAGGATTTTTTGGGTCGGCCATGACTTATCCAAAAAGGTTAGGACAAGTGTTAAGGCAATTTTATATTGTTATAATATTAATTTTACCTTGAATTACCCTATTTACCTTTAACCGCAGAAAATAAAAGTCAAAAGTTACTATTCACTAAAAAATTATTTTCATCATATTGAACCGAATTTTACTTAATGATAATAATGATGTATTTCATATTTTTGAAATTAAATTCATAGAAGTGGTAAAATTTTATTTAAATTAAAAAGTCGCTTTTTTTAACTACCATTAAGTGTTTTTACTATTCATCAAAAATTGAAGGTTTTCAGAAAAATACAAAAAATTCAGCCTAAGCTATATTTGATATTCTGAATTAAACAATTATTTCTATTTTACCAAATTCAAAAATATATAAGTTTCATTAATTAATTTAAAATTAATTCTCATTATCAAAACAAAAAGCAAGTTTTTCAGAAATAATAACTATCAAAATATTGACACTTGTTTAGGCCCAATTTCAAAGTGAAATTACTTCCAATGACCAAAATTGGATTAAATAGTAAAAATATAATATAATTAAACTTTAAAACAATTTAAAAAGATAATCTAACCATATAAATAAATTATATTAAAATCCAGTTTTGAATTAAAATACAATATATTTCACTATTCATTAAAAATGAATTTTATTTGAAAAATACCAAAATTTTACCCAAAGTAAATTTTAATGTCTCGATTTTAAAGAAGAATTTTATTTTGTATAAAAAGAATATATAAAAGTGACCAAAACTATATTTAAATAGGGCTTTCCATCAAAAGGCGATAAATCGACCTTTTAAAGAATATTAGAGTATTTATATTTAAAATTAGATTCATTCACATTTTAAGCCTCTAACCTTTATTGGATAAATTTAAAACCATTTAACAAACATATATAATCACATTTTAGTTATTTATATTCATTCTCACCAATACAATAGCTATGTGTTAACTACCATTTAAAATAATAATATTTTTATATTATTTTTCAGTATAACTCAATGTTGTGTGCAAGATAAGATTTCAAAGAAACTCGTTGTTACGTATCGGGCATGCCATTGAACATAGAACCCCCTTTAAAGCAAAATTAATATTTAATTCCCAAATATTAATAAATATGAAAATGTTATATTCTTTATTTTCATAGGATGTCACATCCTTCCCCCCTTTTTGGGAATTGTGTCCTCACAGTTTTAAAATTGGGCCTGGAAACTTCATTGAAATACCCACATCAGAAAAAGAGTCAATAAAAATATCGCTTTAAAATAAAGGAAGAGAAGTAAAATGGTCACCCGAGACAACAGATACTACGATTCTATGAAAACATGGATATGGAAGAGAAACTAACTCTCATATATTAATAGTGATTTATAGATAACTTGATCATGGAATGTTAACCACCACAATACCATAAATTTGTGGTTGGGTAAAAGTTTGGTGATAAAAAAGAACTTATAACATTTTTTCTTCAAGATCCTTTTCATAGAGCTGAAGAATTTTATTAATAACAAGACTAATATCATAAGGAAATATACTTACTTGTCATGTAGAGTGTCATACTTTAATAAAGTTTTACCACAAACCCATATTTTCTCCCAATGGTAATTATTAAAGATGACTTAGTCACACCTGAAGTGATAGAATCAACTTCTAGAGTATTACATAATCTAAAAAATATAAACTATTATTTTCCCAATCTTTAGACATCAACCAAAACCAAAATTGGTTAGTTCATGATTAGATAATCCCCAAAAGGATAATTCTTTATTAAAATAAATACTACTCTTAATCTCTAAAATTTAAGAAAAAGAACCCATAGTTCAAGAAAGACCATTAAATATAAAAATGTACTTAAAATTATTCAAAATAATCCAAACTAATATTAAAACCCAAAACTCAAAAGGATTTAATCACATAGTCTTCCACAGTAAATCTAAACATTTATCTCTAAAAACATAGACTACTCTTAATGTTTAATACTGAATTGTAATTAATATAATCACATATTCTCTATGATAGGTTAATCATTTTTATAAATAAACCAAATCACTTTATGTCTACAATAAAAACATAGATTCTTACAAAATAATATTTCAACCATTACTCCACAATTTAAATCCCATAGTATTATATTTTCCTTAAGTATAAGTATTCCCAAAAGAGAGAATGTCTTCCAAAATAACCTTTATCACTTAATCAAAAAATCATTTTCCTATACTAAGGATGTCCATTTCATAAAACATAATATCCCAAATCAACTTAATCTTGATCCATAAAATCATTTGACTAAAAATAATTAGTCATAATAACTAGGGACTTCATATAGTACAGTGGTAGGCAATAAATCCGAATTGCACTTTTGTTGTGGGTTCAATTCCCGTAGATTTGTCCGATGTGACGGGTTGTCACACTGTCTACGTGTTTTCATTTTTCAAAAATTATATAATTTCATGACATTCCAAAAAAAGACAAACTCCTCAAAAATAACCATAACATATTTTATCCTCAAATGTTATCTCATCCCTCTAATTTTCATCCCAAAAAGTAATAATGTGAAATTGACTCAAATTCAAGGATCATATAAACCCAAATAGTTCTTTATAACTATATCCACAAAAGAAAAGATACTTCTTCCTCAAATATAATTTTCAAATAAAAAACTGCATGGTTACACATACAAGAGAAAAGTCTTCCAAAGTAATCCCATAAACAAAGATCATTAATACCATTTAACATTTCTCCATCTATTTATTTCCACATAGGTTCTTCCTTGACCTAGAGGCTATCCTATAAAATAGCGTATTGACTCGAGTAATGCCAAGGTACCCTATATTTACACCAAATGACTGTAATTGGATTCTTAGGATCATTTTTATTTTTCTTCCATAGTACTCTTCATTTTTCCTTGAAAATTATTTACTTTATGTCCTTATTTCCCCCACATAAAGCATTTAATTGTTCCATTGATACATTTTTATGAGTTTCTCCTTCCATATTTCCTACATGATGGAAATTGAGATTTCGTTTCTCCATGGTTTCCATTGTTATAGCTTTTATCATTCTTCGCCTTTCTTTTCTCTGTTGAGTTCGAAAGTTGGTTAATGTATATATTGTTGATCATATTTTTGTAAAACTAATTTCGCATGAAGACGATATCATTTACGCCTATCAAAATTCCATTTCGTTTCTCATTTTCCTCATCGTGCCCACCTTGTACATCATGTTAAATGTCACTATGAATTCATTGGAATCCCACCATTGACTAAAATCAGAAAGCATAGTGTGAGTCATAAAATCATTTAGAGAATATCATGACACCTTATTTTCAATCTAAAACAGCTTAGGATTTAACCAAGGTTATTTATTATCAACTTATATTTAAATACTTTAAATCAGTTTGTAAAGAAAATTTGAATTATCCTAAGAATATCCTCTGGGAGTGTCATAACCAAGAGTGCAGCAAGACCCGTTGTTGTATACCAAGATATCCCAGGTCAAGCCCGAAACTCCTTGTCAGAGTTTTCACTCTTAGGTACATCTGTTCCAGTTTCACCTCTACCTGCTCATATCTAGATAGAGAAGTATTTCTTGGAAAGCTCACAAAATCTACACATTATCAAAATTATAGGAATTTATTCTATACTAATCCTCAATGTCTATCTTAGGGTAATGTTATCTAATTGAAGTTTTTCTAAATCAAGTTTCCAAGGTTTGTACTAAACATCCTCTAATACCAACTGTAATGCCCCGACCCTAGTTACTCAGAGTCGGTGCATTAATACGTAACATTTGAATGATACAAGGAATCTTGTCCCGAAAGACCGATCAATTTAGTAGCCTTGGAAGTACTAGATACATACATAAGTTTTACATTACATCATGAAATAAAAAAACAACAACATTGTGTCCCCTTTGAACACTCTTATATCTCATAGCCTATTCCTGCAGGTTAAACATAATATTATTCTACACATCCAAGGAAAAAAACATAAGAATGGGGTGAGCTCAGATTCATTGTAAGGATAACAATATAGTGAAAACTATCATAAATATGCGTAAACATTTAAGGAAATGTATAATACTAAAACACAAGTCTTTTAAACATAAAATTCAGAATAATATGTGAAAGATAAATCAAATAATTCCATTTAATAATTCACATTGATATTATAAAAGTAGAATAGTCACATGTAATATCAATATCTAATTTCCAAATTATTGAATGAATAATGCCGGACATCATAACCACATAGTAAAGGCCTCGTTCCAAGACTACAAATAAAAAAAATTTCAAGGCCTTGTTCCAAGATAATAGTTTGTCTAATGAAACCTACCGATGCATCATGTAGCTATAGCGGGATCCACCCATCACTTACTAAGTCCAATGCATTCCTCATCTGAAAAGGCTGAAACATAACATAAACATTCGTATTAAAACTACCATATGAAATGTCAATATTTTAACCACAAATAATGAATGGTATAAAAATAGCACATCCATAGTCAAACATAACTCATTAAATACAATATGGAAGATTATGTCAACCTCAATCAAGATTAATTAAGGATATTGACATAAAATAATCAATAAAACTATTTGAGAGAAATATCCTGTTTTATTAAAAACATTTAAAATTATCACTATTTATCAAGAAGCTGTTAAAAATAGATTTTTGAATCAAAGTGTCCCATACCACTTTGAAAATTTTAAAAGGAATTTTAATTTTAAAAAATTTATGTCTACATAAATAAATCTGTAACACCATTTTTAAAACATGTACATTAATCATAAATATTTAGAAGAATAAATCTTTAAAACATTTAAAATGAAATTTTAGTTAGAGTTCCTAACCAAATGGATGGAATGAAAATAATTGATGTATTGAAAACCTTATAATATCATGAGAATTAAGGGATTCATGAAAAACTATGTCAAAGTAAAATATGTACACCATATAAAAGTGAATTGGTGTATAACAGCAAAAGAGGTCTCAATGGAATTTAAATTGAGACGAAATCCCTTATTAAGACTGTATCCTTAGGTTAAGTCAAAGACATAAATGATGTGTTAAAAATTTAACTACACTCAATATGAGTGGATATTTAGTGTAAATACATCAATGGACATTCACACATATTCTTTTAAAAATAACACCAATAACTTAGATGTTTAACTCAAAGAATGAAAATTGAGTTAGGATTACTCTTATCAGGTTCATACCAATGACTTGAGAATTTATCAATGGAGTTATTATGTGTATCAAAAGTATATCCACATAAAGGAGAGTGGAAATTACTAAATAAAAAAAATAAATAGTTATTTCAAAAAATAATCATGGAGTAAAATAATCAATGAGGTATGTTTAAAACCCAATGAGTGAGAATTGAAATTATAAATTCCCTTACCAATTTGGTAACTTACGAAACATACACCTTGTGAAAGAAGGATCATACAATGAAGATGTAAATACCCATAAATTACAGTATATTACACAAAGAATACAATAATGGGTAGTAAATTAACCACACAAAAAATAAATAGTGTAAAATATAGCATGGATCTCACAGGAATAAAAAGTTAGATGAAAACCCTTTACCTCGTTGTAATCAATCGAGTCGTATGACCCAAAGTTAATAACCACCAAATTAATCACATAATACCATGAATATAAATATAATAATGATAATATATATTAAATTTCTACACACAATACACATCATGCAATAAGTGGCGAATAATGTAAATCTCAGAAAATTAAAAGTGAGATAAGAAACCCCTTACCTCATGTCCAAATTTACTCGTATGTTCTGGGTTCTTCCTGAATAGTAAAATTAAGTTAAATTATACTTCCTTAAGAAATTTTTTCAGGTTTATTATTAATTTTATATCTCTTATTACCTTGTTATAACAATTAGTTAATTATTTGAGTTCCTGTTGGACATTTTGTCGATGTTCGGAACTTTAGTAAAAAAACGAACTTGTTATAATTACAAATTGTCCATGTGGTCAAAATTACATTATATATAGAATGATATTCATGATTTAGGTATCATATATATCATATATATATATATACAATTCATATGTATTTATAATATTCCATATCATCTGGAGTTAATAAATTAAATGCAACGTTCATGGAGACAGTAAGCCGTACGTACACATGAACACTACTTTCATTTCTATTTTATATTTAAAGGAATGAAAAATAAAAAATACAAAGATATATTATAATTAAATTATAATATATATGTTATGTAATTTAATTAACTCCATCCTTTATACATTACACGTATGGCATGAACGATTTATATCACTTTGAGGGGGCGGTAGTCCGAACTTCCTCAAATGAAATTATCGTATTTACCCATTTTGAAAACCATAAAGGTATGATATAAATGAAAAATAAAGAATTATAGAGATAATATAAATATAATATATATCAAATGTAAATATAGTTCTATATTAATGGCCACCATGAGAGGTGGTAGAAGATAATTGAACAATCATCATTTCGTGAGGCAGTAGTTCGCCGTCCATAGAAACAATATATTATTTTCCCATTAGATAGAGGTGTGTGTAGGTGTAGCTCTAATAATTCTCATAAAAAAACCTATTATATAAATAATAATATTTTTTTTATAAAATAAATTAATAAAAATATATTAGTTTTTTGGTGAAGTAAAATAAAAGAAGATAACTTTAGGGAAGACGTTACCTTAAAATTGGGTAACTCCCTTTGGTTTGAAACAAAACGATTTTCATGAAGTGCCTTATACCTAAGGTAAGGCTTCTAGGTGGAAGATAGGGATCTTTAAAGCTTATTTGGGAAGAGGTTGTATGAGACAAGGGGCTTCAGAGGTGTGAGTAATGGTTTATAGGGGAGGGATTTTTATAAGGGGGAGGAGGGGATCTTTAAGAAAGTGTGAAAATATTATTTTATTATATAATAATTTTAGGTTTCTAAAGGTCCAGAACTAATTAAAGTAGAAGATAAGATGAATCATGGTAGAAATAAAATCATACAATAATAATTGGAAAAGTTTTAGATATTTTTTAATCTTTATAATCTTCATTATTTTAATTATTCATTAATGAGGTAAACATTGCATCATTATTGTGTCATAAATAATTTTATTTATTTGATGTCTAAAAATTATAAAAATAAAACCATGATGTAGGAAATGTTTTTAGATTTAAAATGAATATTTATAGTCAAATATATCAATTATATAACCCAAAATTAAAATTGTTTTAGATAAATAATACATGTTTATGATATTTGTATTTTTACTTTAAATAAAAAGTTATTAATGTCATTATCTTACAAAAATGGCTTTCAAAGGCCAAAAGTATTACCCAAGTATTTTCTTGGTCAAAAATGACTCATCCAGTAAGGTTAGGACAACTGTTAAGGTAATTTTATATTATTATAATATTTTTTTACCTTGAATTACCCAATTTATCTTTAATCGTGGTAAATAAAATTCAAAAGTTAATATTCACCAAAAAATTATTTTCATATTATTGAACCACATTTTACTTTATGATAATAATCATTTATGTTGGATTTTTTAAATTCAATTCACAGAAGTGGTAAAATTTCATTTACATTAAAAATTCATTTTTTAACTACCACTAAGTGTTTTCACTATTCATCAAAAATTGATGGTTTTCAGAAAAATAACAAAAATTCATCCTAAGCTATATTTTATATTCTGAATTCAAAAATGATGTCTATTTTACCAAATTCAAAACATATAATTTTCATTAATTAATTTAAAATTAATTCTTGTTGTCAAAACAAAAAGCATGTTTTTAAGAAATAATAACTATCAAAAGATTGACACTTGTTTATGCCGAATTTCAATGTGAAATTACTTCCAATGACCAAAATTTTATTAAATTGTAAAAATATAATATAATTACACATTAAAACCATTTAAAAAGATAATCTAACAATATAAGTAATTTTTATTAAAATCTAATTTTGAATTAAAATACAGTATTTTTCACTATTCATTAAAAATGAATTTTATCTGAAAAATACCAAAATTTTACCCAAATAAAATTTTGATATCCCGATTTTAAAGAAGAATTTTATTTTGTAAAAAAAGAACATATAAAAGTGACCAAAACTATATTTAAAGAGGGTTCACCATCAAAAGGCGGTAAATCGACCTTTTAAAGAATATTAGAGTATTTATGCTTAAAATTAGATTCATTCACATTTTAAGCCTCTAAATTTTATTGGACAAATATAAAAAAATTTAACAAACATATATAATCATATTTTAGTTATTTATATTCATTACCACCAACACAACAGGTATGTTTTAACTACGATTTAAAATAATAATAATATTATATTATTTTTCTGTATAACTCAACATTGTGTGCAATGTAAGATTTCAAAGTAACCCATTGTTGTGTATTGAGTATGCCATTGATCATAGCATCCCCTTTAAAGTAAAGTAAATATTGAATTCCCAAATATTAATAAATATGAAAAAGTTATATTCTTTATTTTCCTGGGATGTTAGAAATGACATTTGTATCATCCAATAACTTATAAAATAATATCCAATCATCCCTCACCTCATCATGGAATCCTCAATTTTGGAAGAAATCCATTCAAAGAATCCATTTGGTTCCAACCAAAAGGAGTTACCCGAATAAGAGGTAACATTCTTCTTCAAGATCCATTATTTTATTTTCATTCCCTACACTATATAATATTCTTTTCCATGATTATATAATAAACACATTATACCAAATATACTGATGTTGTATTATTCTATGTTTTCTACCTGCACTTACTGAAAAGTCCATCTAATGGGTAACGGACTTACCGTTCGTGTAAGGTGATATTATATTCACCACTTAATTATTTTGTGGGGAGAATCTACTACCCATTATGATATATTAAGTTATAATTAATTTATTATTGATGATATTTTTAATTTTAATTTAAATTATTTCATCTAAAAAGATTTTATTTAAGCGCTACCAGGTGGAAAAGAAATTTCATAACCCGACTCCTTTTCATTTGGTTATACTACTTACTTGTTGTTGATAACACTCTATGATTATGTGTATAATTACTTTTATATTTTATTGATTTATTTACTCTTCATTATGTGGGTTTACAATTGATACAGATAATATTCTCATTTATTGATTCTCACTTCGATGTTATAATATTTTAAAGGTTTTACTCTATAATATTATTTTATTAAGAATTGTTTACACATGAATTTCCATTTGAGGAAATTATTTGATCATTGTTTATAAAAACCATTAATTTTATTCTCCTTTTTAAACTCATGATCTTTTTCATGTAATAATACCATTATTTATACTCTTTGGTACTCAAAATGTTTTAGAAGTTATTTTTATGAAAACCAGACTTCATTTCTCACTTTACTTGGAGAACTTTTTTTATTCTAAAAACCCTAATTTATAATAAAGTTTTAAAAAATGTTTTCACCTTTACATACATATTTGTTAAATTAATTTTATCCTTTTTTATTTTACAAATGTTTTCAAAGGAATCTTATTGTCTCTTTATAAAGAAGTCACTTTTCTACACTTTTTTACCTTAAAAAAGGGATTCTTTTTTTTACCTCACATGACATGTATATATTTATCCACCATAATTTACTTAAATATTTCATGGAAATTTATAAAATATTATCTTTAAATATTTTTTTAAAAAATTTGATTTTTAAAAAAAATTATTTTTAAAATAGTGTTGAACATAAAAAATATATTTTCCCCAAAATTGTATTTAAAACATCTTTTTATAGTATTTTCATTCATCAATGAAAAAATCCTTTATTTTTACTCTAATTGTGATATTTTGTATTGATACCACCCTTATCCTTCCGCTGGATGGTTTATATTTATTTGGAAAAGGATATCATTGACATTCAATTCAATTATTCCTTTTTTAGTCCCATTGAAATATTCAATTTCTTGTGATCATTGAACATAGAATTCCCCTAATTATCCAAATCTCTTATCATAGATATTACAATTTCCTAAACCATATACTATTTTATATATGATTTCTACTTTGATAGTTATTTTATTATTTGGGGAAATATTGAAAAATCTATATATTCTATTCAATAAATATATTTGATAAGGCATATCGTTTAAATAAATTACTTTATATGAGGAATTCGTTGGGTGTGCAGTGAAGGGTGGTGCCCGAAATTTATATCTTCCCTCGACACATTTAAAGATTCTAGTGAGACAAATAATTTACACAAATTAAATGGATTTCTACCTATAGTTTTAAAATTTCTTGAGGATAGATCCTGATGGTAGAATTTTTCATGTGCTTGAGACATGACATCCAGTTTTTGAAAATTTCATTAATTTATATTTAGTATTTTTTATCCATGATATTTTCATTATGAAAAAGTCTATTGATGCATTTAATTCTCATCTTATTGATTAAATTTAATGTGTTTTCAGTTTATTACCTTACCCATATTTATTTTTACTTATCTTTAAATTTTAATGTCATGTGTATCCATTTATTTACATTTCTATATTGTTTATGTACTCCTTTATCAGTTTATTAATTCCATTGAATGTGTGTTTAGTTATCACATTTACATGATAATTATTCTCTTTCATTCATTGTTGCTTATGATATACAAAACCATTACTGAGTATTGGAACTCACCATTATTTGTTTGTCTCTCCATAGTAATCCAATAAGTGTACTAAGAATGATATGCATTGATATTCTAATTAAACATTAAAACAATTTAAAAAGATATTCTAACCATATAAATAAATTAGATTAAAATCCAGTTTTGAATTAAAATACAGTATTTTTCACTATTCATAAAAAATGAATTTTATTTGAAAAATACCAAAATTTTACCCAAAGTAAATTTTAATGTCTCTATTTTAAAGAAGAATTTTATTTTGTATAAAAAGAATATATAAAAGTGACCAAAACTATATTTAAATAGGGTTCTCCATCAAAAGGCTGTAAATCGAACTTTTAAATAATATTAGAGTATTTATATTTAAAATAAGATTCATTCACATTTTAAGCCTCTAACATTTATTGGATAAATTTAAAACCATTTAACAAACATATATAATCACATTTTAGTTATTTATATTAATTCTCACCAATATAATAGCTATGTGTTAACTACCATTTAAAATAATAATATTTTTATATTATTTTTCAGTATAACTCAATGTTGTGTGCAACATAAGATTTCAAAGAAACTCGTTGTTACGTATCAGGCACCCCATTGAACATAGCACCCCCTTTAAAGAAAATTTAATATTTAATTCCCAAATATTAATAAATATTAAAATGTTATATTCTTTATTTGCCTGGGATGTCACATCCTTCCCCCCTTTTGGGAATTATGTCCTCATAGTTTTAAAATTGGGCCTGGAAACTTCATTGAAATCCCCACATCAGAAAAAGAGTCAATAAAAATATCACTTTAAAATAAAGGAAGAGAAGTAAAATAGTCACCCGAGACAACAGATACTACGATTCTATGAAAACATGGATATGGAAGAGAAACTAACTCTCATATATTAATAGTGAGTGATATATAACTTGATCATGGAATGTTAACCACCACAATACCATAAATTTGTGGTTGGGTAAAAGTTTGGTGATAAAAGATAACTTATAACATTTTTTCTTCAAGATTCTTTTCATAGAGATGAAGAATTTTATTAATAACTAGACTAATATCATAAAGAAATATACTTACTTGTCATGTAGAGTGTCATACTTTAATAAATTTCTTCCACAAACCCATGTTTTCTCCAAACGGTAATTATTCAAGATGACTTAGTCACACCTGAAGTGATAGAATCAACTTCTAGAGTGTTACATAATCTAAAAAATATAAACTATATATTTTCCCAATCTTTAGACATCAACCAAAACCAAAATTGGTTAGTGCATGATTAGATAATCCCCAAAAGGATAATCCTTTATTAAAAGAAATACTACTCTTAATCTCTAAAATTTACGAAAAAGAACCCAAAGTTCAAGAAAGACCATTGAATATACAATTGTACTTAAAATTATTCAAAATAATCCAAACTAATATTAAAACCCAAAACTCAAAATGATTTAACCACATAGTCTTCCACAGTAAATCTAAACATTTATCTCTAAAAACATCAACTACTCTGAAAGTTTGATACTGAATTGTAATTAATATAATCACATATTCTCTATGATAGGTTAATAATTTCCATAAATAAACCAAATCACTTTATGTCTACAATAAAAACATAGATTCTTACAAAATAATATTTCAACCATTACTCCACAATTTAAATCCCATAGTATTATATTTTCCTTAAGTATAAGTGTTCCCAAAAGAGAGAATGTATTCCAAAATAGCATTTATCACTTAATCACCAAATAATTTTCCTATACTAAGGATGTCCATTTGATAAAACATAAGATCTCAAATCAACTTAATCTTGATCCATAAAATCATTTGACTAAAAATAATTAGTCGTACTGACTAGGGACTTCACATAGTCCAGTGGTAAGCAATAAATCCCAATTGCACTTTTGTTGTGGGTTCGATTCCCGTAGATTTGTCCGATGCGATGGGTTGTCACATTGTCTACTTGTTGTCCTTTTTCAAAAATTATATAATTTCATGACATTCCAAAAAAAGAAAAACTCCTCAAAAATAACCATAACATATTTTATCCTCAAATGTTATCTCATCACTCTCATTTTCATCTCAAAAAGTAATAATGTGCAATTGACTCAAATTCAAGGATCATATAAACCCAAATGGTTCTTTATAACTATATCCACAAAAGAAAAGATACTTCTTCCTCAAATAGAATTTTCAAATAAAAAACTGCATGGTTACACATACAAGAGAAAAGTCTTCCAAAGTAATCCCATAAACAAAGATCATTAATACCATTTAACATTTCTCCATCTATTTATTTCCACATAGGTTCTTCCTTGACATAGAGGCTATCATATAAAATAGCGTATTGACTCGGGTAATGCCAAAGTCCCCTATATTTATGCCAAATGACCGTAATTGGATTCTTAGGATCATTTTTATTTTTCTTCCATAGTACTCTTCATTTTTACTCGAAAATTCTTTACTTTATGTCCTTATTTCCCACACATAAAGCATTTAATTGTTCCATTGAGGCATTTTTCTGGGTTTCTCCTTCAAAATTTCCTATATGATGGAAATTGAGATTTCTTTTATCCATGGTCTCTATTGCTAGAGCTTTTATCATTCTTCACCTTTCTTTTCTTTGTTGAGTTCGGGAGTTGTTTAATGTATATATTTTTGATCATATTTTTGGAAAACTGATTCGGCATGAAGATGATATCATTTACTCCTATCAACATTCCATTTTTCTTATCATTTTCTCCATCCTTCCCACCTTGTATATCATGTTAAATGTCACTATGACTTTCTTGGAATCCCACCATTGACTAAAATTAGAAAGCATAGTGTGATTCATAAAATCATTTAGAGAATATCATGACACCTTATTTTCAGTCTAAAACACCTTAGGATTTAAACAAGGTTATTTATTATCAACTTATATTTAAATACAGTAAATCATTTTGTAAAGAAAATTTGAATTATCCTAAAAATATCCCCTAGGAGTGTCATAACCTAGAGTGCAGCAAGACCCGTTGTTGTAAACCAAGATACCCCAGGTCAAGCCCGAAACTCCTTGTCAGATTTTTCACTCCATGGTACATCTGTTCCAGATCCTCCTCTGCCAGCTCATATCTAGATAAAGATGTATTTCTTGGAAATCTCACAAAATATCTACATTATCAAAATTATAGGAATTTATTCTATACTAATCCTCAATGTCTATCTTAGGGTAATGTTCTCTAATTAGAGTTTTTCTAAATCCAGTTTCCAAGGTTTGTACTAAACATCCTCTGATACCAACTGTAAAGCCCCGACCCTAGTTACTCAGAGTCGGTGCATTAATACATAACATTTGAATGGTACAAGGAATCTTTTCCCAAAAGACCGATCAATTTAGTAGCCTTGGAAGTACTAGATACATACATAAGTTTTACATTACATCATGAAATAAAAAAACAATGACATTGTGTCCCCTTTGAACACTCTTATATCTCATAGACTATTCCTGTAGGTTAAACGTAATATTATTCTACACATCCAAGGAAAAAAACATAAGAAAGGGGTGAGCTCAGATGCTTAGTAAGGATAAAAATATAGTGAAAACTATCATAAATATTTATAAAAATTTAAGGAAATGTATAATACTAAAACACAAGCCTTTTGAACATAAAATTCAGAATAATATGTGAAAGATAAATCAAATAATTCCATTTAATTATTCACATTGATATTCTAAAAGTAGAATAATCACATGCAATATCAATAGCTAATTTCCAAATGATTGAATGCATAATACCGGACATCATAACCACATAGTCAAGGCCTCGTTCCAAGACTACAAATAAAAAAAATTTCAAGGACTTGTGCCAAGATACTAGTTTGTCTAATGAAACCTACCGATGCATCAAGTAGCTATAGCGGGATCCACCCATCACTTACTAAGTCCAATGCATTCTTCATCTGAAAAGGTTGAAACATAACATAAACATTCGTATTAAAACTAGCATATGAAATGTCAATATTTTAACCACAAATAATGAATGGTATAAAAATAGCACATCCATAGTCAAATATAACTCATTAAATACAATATGAAAGATTGTGTTAACCTCAATCAAGATTAATTAAGGATATTTACATAGATGAAAATAATCAGTAAAACTATTTGAGAGAAATATCCCGTTTTCTTAAAAACATTTAAAAGTATCACTATTTATCAAGAAGCTGTTAAAAATATATTTTTGAATCAAAGTGTCCCATACAACTTTGAAACTTTTAAAAGTAATTTTAATTTTAAAACATTCATGTCCATATAAATAAATCCTTTACACCATTTTTAAAACATGGACATTAATCATAAATATTTAGAAGAATAAATCTTTAAAACATTTAAAATGAAATTTTAGTTAGAGTTCCTAACCAAATGGATGGAATGAAAATAATTGAGGTATTGAAAACCTTATAATATCTTGAGAATAAGTGGATTCATGATAAAATATGTCAAAGTAAAATATGTACACCATATAAAAGTGAATTGGTGTATAACAACAAAAGAGGTCTCAATGGAATGTAAATTAAGACGAAATCCCTTATTAAGACTGTATCCTTAGGTTAAGGAAAAATCAAAGACATAAATTATGTGTTAAAAATTTAGCTACACTCAATTTGAGTGGATATTTAGTGTAAATAAATCAATGGACATTCACACCTATTCTTTTAAAAATAACACCAATGACTTGGATGTTTAACTCAATGAATGAAAATTGAGTTAGGATTACTCTTATCAGGTTCATACCGATGAATTGAGAATTTATCAATGGAGTTATTATGTGTATCAAAAGTATATCCACATAAAGGAGAGTGGAAATTACAAAATAAATAAATAAATAGTTATTTCACACATAATCATGGAGTAAAATAATCAATGAGGTATGTGTAAAACCCAATGAGTGAGAATTGAAATTATAAATTCCCTTACCGATTTGGTAACTTACAAAACATACACATTGTGAAAGAAGGATCATACAATGAAGATTTAAATACTCATAAATTATAGTATATTACACAAAGAATACAATCATGGGTAGTACATGAACCACACAAAAAATAAATAGTGTAAAATATAGCATGGATATCACAGGAATAAAAAGTTAGATGAAAACCCCTTACCTCATTGTAATCAATCGAGTCGTATGACCCAAAGTTAATAACCACCAAATTAATCACATAATACCATTAATATAAATATAATCATGATAATATATATTAAATTTATACACACAATACACCACATTCAATAAGGAAGTGGCGAATAATGGAAATCTCACAAAATTAAAAGTGAGATAAGAAACCCCTTACCTCATGTCGAAATTTACTCGTATGTTCCGGGTTCTTCCTGAATAATAAAATTAATTTAAATTATACTTCCTTAAGAAATTTTTTCAAGTTTATTATTAATTTTATATCTCTTATTACCTTGTTATAACAATCAGTTAATTATTTGAGTTACTATTGGATATTTTGTCGATGTTCGGAACTTTAGTAAAAAATAAACTTGTTATAATTACAAATTGTACATGTGGTCAAAATTACATTATATATATAATGATATTAATGATTTAGGTATCATATATATCATATATATATATACAATTCATATGTATTTATAATATTCCACATCATCTGGAGTTAATAAATGAAATGCAACGTTCATGAAGACAGTAAGCCGTACGTACACAGGAACACTACTTTTATTTCTATTTTATATTTAAAGGAATGAAAAATAAAAAATACAAACGTATATTATAATTAAATTATAATATATATGTTATTTAATTTAATTAACTCCATCCTTTATACGTTACACGTATGGCATGAACGAGTCATATCACTTTGAGGGGGCGGTAGTCCACACTTCCTCAAATGAAATTATCATATTTACCCATTTTGGAAACTATAAACGTATGATATAAATTAAAAATACATTATTAAAGAGATAATATAAATATAATATATATCAAATGTAAATATAGTTCTATCTTAATTTCCACCATGAGAGGTGGTAGAAGATAATTGAACAATCATCATTTCATGAGGCAGTAGTTCGCCGTCCATAGAAACAATATATTATTTTCCCATTAGATAGAGGTGTGTGTAGGTGTAGCTCTAATACATCTCAGAAAAAAACTTATTATATAAATAATACTATTTTTTTTATAAAATAAATTAATAAAAAGATATTAGTTTGTTGGAGAAGTAAAATAAAAGAAGATAACTTTAGGGAATACGTTACCTTAAAATCGGGTAAATCCCTTTGGTTTGAACCAAAAAGATTTCATGAAGTGCCTTATGCCTAAGGTAAGGCTTCTAGGTGGAAGATAGGGATATTTAGATATTATTTGGGAAGAGTTTGGATGAGATAAGGGGCTTCAGAGGTGTGAGTAATGGGTTAGAGGCGAGGGATTTTTATAAGGGGGAGGAGGGGCTCTTTAAGAAAGTGTGAAAATATTATTTTATTATATAATGATTTTCGGTTTCTAAAGTTCTAAAACTTATTAAAGTATAAGATAAGATGACTCATGGTAGAAATAAAATCATCCAATAATAATTGAAAAAGTTTTGGATATTTTTTAATCTTTATAATGTTCATTATTTAAATTATTCATTAATGAGGTAAACATTGCATCATTATTGTGTCATAAATAATTTTATATATTTGATGTCTAAAATTTATAAAAATAACACTATGATGTAGGAAATGTTTTTAGCTTTAAAATGAATATTTATAGTCAAATATATCAATTATGTAACCCAAAATTAATTTTTTTTAGAAAAATAATACATGTTTATGATATTTGTATTTTTACTTTAAATAAAAAGTTATTAATGTCATTATCTTACAAAAATGACTTTCAAAGGCCAAAAGTATTACCCAAGGATTTTCTTGGTCATACATGACTCATCAAATAATGTTAGGACAAGTGTTAAGGTAATTTTATATTATTATAATATTTTTTTTACCATGAATTACCCAATTTATCTTTAATCGTGGTAAATAAAAGTCAAAAGTTACTATTCACCAAAAAATTATTTTGATATTATTGAACCACATTTTACTTTCTGATAAAAATAATTTATGTTGTATTTTTTAAATTCAATTCACAGAAGTGGTAAAATTTCATTTACATTAAAAATTCATTTTTTAACTACCACTAAGTGTTTTCACTATTCACCAAAAATTGAAGGTTTTCAGCAAAATAACAAAAATTCATCCTAAGCTATATTTGATATTCCGAATTCAAAAATGATGTCTATTTTACCAAATTAAAAACATATAATTTTCATTAATTAATTTAAAATTAATTCTTGTTGTCAAAACAAAAAGCGGGTTTTTAAGAAATAATAACTATCAAAAGATTGACACTTGTTTATGCCCAATTTCAAAGTGAAATTACTTTCAATGACCAAAATTGTTTTAAATTGTAAAAATATAATATAATTACACATTAAAACCATTTAAAAAGATAATCTAACCATATAAGTAAGTTATATTAAAAGGTAATTTTGAATTAAAATACAGTATTTTCACTATTCATTAAAAATGAATTTTATCTGAAAAATACCAAAATTTTACCCAAATAAAATTTTGATATCCTGATTTTAAAGAAGAATTTTATTTTGTAAAAAAATAACATATAAAAGTGACCAAAACTATATTTAAAGAGGGTTCACCATCAAAAGCCAGTAAATCGACCTTTTAAAGAATATTAGAGTATTTATGCTTAAAATTAGATTCATTCACATTTTAAGCCTCTAAATTTTATTGGATAAATGTAAAAAAAATTAACAAACATATATAATCATATTTTAGTTAGTTATATTCGTTCCCACCAATACTATATCTATGTTTTAACTACTATTTAAAATAATAATAATATTATATTATTTTTCTGTATAACTCAACGTTGTGTGCAATGTAAGATTTCAAAGTAACCCATTGTTGCGTATCGAGTATGCCATTGATCATAGCATCCCCTTTAAAGTAAAATAAATATTTAATTCCCAAATATTAATAAATATGAAAACGTTATATTCTTTATTTGTCTGGGATGTCAGAAACGACATTTGTATCATCCAATAACTTATAAAATAATATCCAATCATCCCTCACCTCATCATGTAATCCTCAATTTTGGAAGACATCCATTCAAGGAATCCATTTGGTTCCAACCAAAAGGAGTTACCCAAATAATAGGTAATATTCTTCCTCAAGATCCATTATTTTATTTTCATTCCCCACCCTATATAATATTCTTTTTCCGTGATTATATAATAAACACATTATACCAAATATACTGATGTTGTATTATTCTATGTTTTTAACCTGCACTTACTGAAACATCCATCTAATGGGTAACGAACATACCGTTCGTTTAAGGTGATATTATATTCACCACTTAATTATTTTGTGGGGGAGAATCTAATACCCATTATGATATATTAAGTTATAATTAATTTATTATTCATGTTATTTTTAATTTTAATTTAAATTATTTCATCTAAGGAGATTTTATTTAAGCGCTACCAGGTGGAAAAGAAATTTCATAACCCGATTACTTTTCATTTGGTTATACTACTTACTTGTTGATAACACTCTATGATTATGTGTATAATTACTTTGATATTATATTTATTTATTTACTCTTCATTATGTGGATTTACAATTGATAAGATAATATTCTCATTTATTGATTCTCACTTCGATGATATAATATTTTAAAGGTTGTTCTCTATAATATTATTTTATTAAGAATTGTTTACACATGAATTTCCATTTGATGAAATTATTTGATCATTGTTTATAAAAACCATTAATTTTATTCTCCTTTTTAAACTCATGATCTTTTTCATGTAATAATACCATTATTTATACTCTTTGGTACTCAAAATGTTTTAGAAGTTATTTTTATGAAAACCAGACTTCATTTATCACTTTACTCAGAGAACTTGTTTTCATCTAAACACCCTAATTTCTAATAAAGTTTTCAAAAATGTTTTCACCTTTACATAAATATTTGTTAAATTAATTTTATCCTTTTTTATTTTACAAATGTTTTCAAAGGAATCTTATTGTCTCTTTATAAACAAGTCACTTTTCTACACTTTTTTACCTTACAAAAGGGATGCTTCTTTTACCTCACATGACATGTATAGATTTATCCACCATAATTTCCTTAAATATTTCATGGAAATTTATAAAATATTATCTTCAAATATTTTTTTTTAAAAATTGATTTAAAAAAAAATTATTTTTAAAATAGTTTTGAACATAAAAAATATATTTTCCCCAACATTGTATTTAAAACATATTTTTATAGTATTTTCATTAATCAATGAAAAAATCCTTTATTTTTACTCTAATTGTGATATTTTGTATTGATACCACCCTTATCCTTCCTCTGGATGGTTTTTTATTTATTTAGAAAAGGATATCATTGACATTCAATTCAATTATTCCTTTTTTAGTCCCATTGAAATATTCAATTTCTTATGACCATTGAACATAGAATTCCCCTAATTATCCAAATCTCTTATCATAGATATTACAATATCCCAAACCATATACTATTTTATATATGATTTCTACTTTGATAGTTATTTTATTATTTGGGGAAATATTGAAAAATCTATATATTCTATTCAATAAATATATTTGATAATGCATATCATTTAAATAAATTACTCTATATGAGGAATTCGTTGGGTGTGCAGTAAAGGGTGGTGCCCGAAATTTATATCTTCCCTCGACGCATTTAAAGATTCTAGTGAGACAAATAATTTACACAAATTAAATGGATTTCTACCTATAGTTTTAAAATTTCTTGAGGATAGATCCTGATGGTAGAATTTTTCATGTGCTTGAGACATGACATCCAGTAATTAAAAATTTCATTAATGTTGATTTAGTATTTGTAATCCATGAGATTTTCATTATGAAAAAGTCTATTGATGCATTTAATTCTCATGTTATTGATTAAATTTCATGTGTTTTCAGTTTATTACCTTACCATATTTATTTTTACTTATATTTAAATTTTAATGTCATGTGTATCCATTTATTTACATTTCTATATTGTTTATGTACTCCTTTATCAGTTTATTAATTCCATTGAATGTGTGTTTAGTTATTACATTTACATGATAATTATTCTCTTTCATTCATTGTTGCTTATGATATAAAAAACCCTTACTGAGTATTGTAACTCCCCATTATTTGTTTGTCTCTCCATATTAATCCAATAAGTTTACTAAGAATGATATGCATTGATATTCTTTGTGGGAAAAAACGTTATCCTTAAAAGAAGACAAACATAATGTTGTAATTAGCATATTCATTTGTAATATAAGACTCATGTATGTATCTAATTTTCCATTAGTACTAAAATGTTTGAACATTTGGGGAATGATTTACTTGTATCTTATTCCAATGTAATGGTAGAATACACCGACTCTAAGATTACCAGTGTCGGGTGACTACAGATGGTATCAGATCTGGTCTAGTAGCAACCTTGTGAACTAGATTTAGGAAAATATAGATTATATAAAATAAAATAATGAAGAATTTGAGGGTAAGTATAAAAGAACATCCTTGAATTTTGGAGAGGTATAAATAATGTGGGTATTCCAAGAATTAAATTTATGTCTGTATAATACAAGTGGACATGGTTTTGGCCTAGATGTACCTAGAGTTAAAAACTCTAATAAGGTGTGTTGAACTTGACTCGGCATAACATGGTACATGACAACACGCCTTACAATGTACCTTGATTGAAACTCCTATGGGATATGCTTAGGATAATTCAAGTTTTTGATACAAAACATTATGAATGATTTGAATATATAATAAACCACATAGGTTAAACCTAAAGAATTTTAGGTTAAAAAAATGTGTCATGATTTAGATATCATGTAATTGATTCTAAAATTATCTCACTAGGAATATAATTTCTCACACTATGCTTTCTAGCTTTAGTCATGGCCATATTCTGAAGGGGTCAAGTAAACATTGAAGGATAACGTGGTGGTAATAAGAAAAAAAATATTGTTTTGATATGAGGGAAAGATATATTGTTTATGCCTAACCAGTTTTCTAGAAATATGATTAACAACATATACCTTAACCAACTCCTGAACTCACCAGATAAGAGAAGGATAGAGGTTTCTAAGAGATGGATTGGTGGAGACCAAATAGAAAACAAGGATCGATTTCTATCATTTAAGAAATGTGGAATTAGACACCCAATAATGTGACTCAATGAAATGAGGAAATTATTTATGTGTGGGAAATAAGGACATAAAGAAAAGAATTGATGAGAACAAAATGAAGAGTACAATAGAAAGAAATGAAACTAACCCTAAGGATCCTTTCATCGTTAATTGGTGTAAATTTGGGGAACCTGGGAATTACATGACTCAATTACCACTTCTAATGGATAAAATATAGACCAAGGAAGGATGTATGTGGAATTAAATGGATGATATATTTATATATTGGTGTTGAATTGAGAACCTTAGTTATGAGAATATTTAATGATTAAATTTCAAGGATGTACATCATATTTTTTTTGAAAATTATATTAATATGATTTTAGAAAAGGGAAACCTATATATTGGGTGAAACCCATACAATCTGACAATGTCATGGGATATGAACCCATGCCCAAAGGAAGTTAATGTTTTCATGCCTACCATTGGCCTACACAATTTTTAGGCTAATGTGTCACTATTTTTAGTTAAATAATTTGAAGAATAAACATTAACGGTGATGCAAAGATATCACATTTTAGGATTAAAGATTAATTTATTAACCACATTATATTTGTATAATAATTAGAATACATTTCAGTCTTTTATGGGCCTTATAATTCATTATATGTTAATTTTAGTGCTTCCAAAATCAAAGATAATTTTTTGATATCAATTTATTGAAGTAATGGGTGAATTGGAAATTGATTAAATCACAACCAAAGGATGAAATTTAGATTACATAAATATATCAAGTAATTATATATCCTTATATACATAGGTAGTAAATGAATCAACCAACATTATGAATTTTACTTAGAAAAAAATGTTGTCCTAATAACTTAATTTATGTTGAACCGGTGGTTTTTTAAATCATCAATGATTTGTTATTTAAGGACCTCAAAATTACATTTAAAATTCAATTGTTTGTGATTTATGAAATCAATTAAACCATATAAGTATTTATTATTTTCCTCTAAATCCATATCTCCACTTTCCACTAATGTTCTCATACTTAGAGAACTAGTTATATGTTAGTCCATGTCACATTTTTTACTTCCAATTCTCTATTTTATAGAGGCTGTTTCATGAACCCTTCTAAAAATTTTGGATTTAAACATAGATTGTATTAAACAATCTATCACCAAGATTGAGTTTCAATTTAGAGGGCACAATTTATTTAATTTGGGGAGAATGTAACACCCCAAAATTATAAAGTTAAACATTGTATTTGATACCGTGTATGACACACATCACCAAGCACATAAGGGAATATAATATCCCGAGACATTATGATATATTCAAAATTTTAAATAGATTAAATGTATAATATATATTTCAATGTATGAAACGCTGATTTGGCTTGCGTTACATGCATGAATGACTTTCTTTGATAGCTTGTGTTACATTCAAGACTGAGTTTCAGTAAACAATAATGTATTATTAAAATATTATAATTATATATAATAATATATACCCTAAATATTAAATTAGTTTATATGAATAGTATTAAATGAATTATAAAAATATGGTTGAATCTATTGGTTATATATTAATTATAAATGAATTGAGGAATCAATTCAATATAAGGGAGATATTTTTATTTTATGATCCCAAAGGTGTTTTATCATAATAAATTGAATTAATTATAATTACTGAATTAAATTAATGATATATGTATATATATTATATTAAATCAAATATTTTTGATATTCACCCAATAGATTTTATCATCATAATATAAGAACACATCAGATATTACACAGATAAACCTATATTTTTATAAAGGCAGTTTTACTGCCTTTTATTGGAAAACCTCTTTTAAATATAATTTTTTTAACTTTTATAGATTTAATATATCAAAATAAACTTCATATTTGAAATAAATACATAAAAATTAGTTTAGGGTGAATTATTTATATTTATCTAAAATATTTCATTTTTAAATGAATAGTTAAAAATACTGAACTTTAACTCAAAACTAATTTTTCCTCTAATTTATATATAGTGATAAATTATAATTTTAATTAGTATTAAAGTATAATTATATAAATTATAAATTATTTTATCCAATTTTTTTCATTGGAATCAATTTCACTTAAAAATTGGATATAAAAACATAACAAGAGTCTGAACCATTTTACTTTATAAACCGACATTGTAGTTCAATATGCATGATTAAATTCTAATTAATTTCTAACACATATGTTATTTGAATTAGAAAAAATGGATTAAATATTTTTAATCATAATAATTTATAATTTATAATATAGTTAGATAAATTCCAGACAAAAAATATTAGGGAATTTAATTAAAATTAATTTCAACATTTAAGAGAAAATTTGGCTTAACAAGGGACTAAACCATAATCATAAAGGACAAAATGACCTGTACATTTTTTAAAAATAAATTTTATTTCCATATTTTTACCCTATAAACCATTACGTCTAGTTTTTTTCATTATTGGAGACACATCACATGGAAGAAACATGGGTTGAACTGTATTTAATTTTTTTTACCAAAATGCCACTCTTTCTCTGCTATAAAATGGAACTCAACCGACCAACTTGATCACTCATCTCAGTACATTTGTCTCACCCAATACCTAATAAAATAATATCCCACAATCCCTCACCTACTCCTAGAATCCCCCCTTTGGAAAAAAAGTCATCCAATGAATCCCTTTGGTGCAAACCAAAAGAAGCTATATGAATATGAGGTAACATTCATCCTCCAGATCCTTTGTTTTATTTTCATTCTCGAGCCATAAAATATTCTTGTTCCATGATTCTATAAAAATATAAATATCATAAATATACTGATATTTTTTTTATTCTACAGGTTCTACCTTCACTTAAAAACAAATCCATATAATGGGTAATGAACTTACCATTTTTGTAGGAAAAAATACTGTCTCACAAAACACTGATAGTTCATTTTTCCTTTACCACATCTCATGTTGGAAATTATGATGTGAAAACTATTTATAAATTATATAAATTATATATATTAATACCTTATGGTTTTTTATTTCTTATATAACTCATAACTTCACATGTTTGATAGTGAGAGGATATGATAACATCATTTGTTGACGTGTGGACTACCGCCTCCTCAAAGAAATGTGATTCATTCATGCTATACATGGAATGTATAATGTTTGGTTTTAATAAAACTATATGAAATTTATTAAATTAATAAGATAATTTAATTATTATAAAAATATAGATATATATTATTTTATTTTCATTCTTTTAAAATATGACAAAGAAATAGAAGTAGTGTTCATACATACATATGACCTATCAACTCTATGAACTGTACAATTCATTTCACATCTCCAAATATTATGGATTATTATAAATGAATATATAATGAATATGTATTATAATTAAATCATTTTTTACATCATTTAGATGATGAAATAATTATCAATGTAATAAGAACAAAAATAACATGTCAAAACATACTTGAAAAACTAGGAAATTAACATCCGAAATAGTGAACATAATGAAATATTATTATCAAAAAAATAATAAAATATTGTAATAAGTTAATATATTACATAATAAATATTATTATGGTTCAATAATAAGTTTAGTTACATGCTTAAAACCATTATTCATGAGGTTAAAGGATGTTCAACTGAAATAATACACAAGGTAAGGGATTTCTGTCTCACTTTTTATATCTGTGAGATAAATGTCATATTCACCACTTAATTATTTTTTTGTGGTGTATCTAATACCAATTTTGATATATAATTTCATGGTTAATTTATTATTCATGATATTTAGAGTATTAATTTTAATTATTTCATCAAAGGGTATTTTATTTATGCATTTCCAAGTGAAAAATAAATTTCATAACCTGAATCCTTTTCAATGGGTTATACTAATTCCTCTTTGTCGTTAATATTATATGATTATGTTCATAATGAATTTTAATATATATTGATTTATTTATAATTATTTATGTGGATTTATAATATATAAACAAAATCTATTCATATATTGATTCTCACTTTGACATTATAATCTTTTCAAGGTTTTAATTTATGATCTCATTTTATTCGGAATTATTTATAATTGAATTTACATTCAAAAAAATTATGTGAATTTTTTTCAATAAACCATTTTATTTTATTCTCATCTATAAATTCATTATCTTTTTTCAAGTAATAGTACAATTTATTCTACTCTTTGGTACTCAAATTGTTTTATAAAATGTTTTTTAAAAAACTGACTTCATTTCACTCTTTATTTAGATAACCTATTTTCTTCTAAAATCCTTGTTTTATAAAATGAATTCAAAAATGTTTTTAATATTTTAAGAATTATTTATTAATTAAAATTTTACCCTTTTTTTATTTTATAAATTTTTTCAAATGAATCTTCTTGTCACAATCGAAACAAGTCACTTTTCTACCTTTTTTAGCTTGCAAAAGGAATGCTCTTTTTACCTCATACAACATGTTTGGTTTTTCTGATCATCATTAATTTGAATATTTTTTTGTATGTTTAAAAAAATTATTTTCAAAGTAGATATTTTTAAAAGTTATTTTCATTGAAATGTATTTTCAAAATGTTTTCAAAATAAAAAGGTTATTTTCCTCAGAAAACGTTTTTAAATGATTATTTTATAGTCATTCATTAATGAAAACTACCCTGTATTTTTACTGCATTAGGGATATTTTGTATTGATATAATCATTATACTTCATCTAGATGGTTTTTGATTTATTATTTCAAGGATAATTTTGACATTTAATTCCTTGATTCATTTGATAATTAGTACCCTTGAAATAATCAATTTCCTATGATCATTGAACATTGAATTTCCCCTAATTATACCTATCTTTTATCATGGATATTAATTTTTCCTAAACTATATACCATTTTACATTTGGTTTCTACTTTGATAGTTATTTGATTATTTGTAAAGTATTGATAAATATTAATCTTCTATTCAATATAATTATTTGATACGACATATTGTTTAAATCGATTACTCAATATGAGAAATGATTTGGACATGTAGTGAGTGGGGCTCAGACCTTATATATCCCCTTGATCCATTGACAGGTTCTCATGAGAAAATAAGTTCCAAAAATTAAATGGATTTCTACCAGTATTTTTAATCTTTCATGAGGATAGATCTTGACAGTAGAGGTTTTCATGGGCCTGAGACATGACATAGAATAATTAAGCATTTTCTTAATGTTGATTGAGTATTTTTTATCCATGATATTTTCACTATCAAAAACTATATGGATACATTTCATTCTCAAATTATTGATTAAATGGCATGTGTTTTTAGTTTCTTACCTTTCCATATTTTTTTAATTATCTATTTATTTTAATAGAATGTGTATCCGGTTATTTACCTTGACATATTTTTTATGTACTACATTATAAGTATATTTATTCCATGGAATGTGTGTTTAGTTATTACTTTTCCATGTTGATTATTCTCATTGATTCATTACAAATTTATCTATACTAAACAATTACTAATCATTTTAGCTAACCCTTATTTTGTTTCTTTCCCCAGGAATCCATGAAGTGTACCAATAAATATATGCATGGATATGCTAAGTGGGGATACATACATCCTAAAAATAAGAAATAAAATTTATTATAATTAGTATATTTATTTATAATACAACAATTATGTATATATTTGTTTTACCAAGACTAAAAAACTGTTCAGTACTTTGGGAATTGATTTACATGTAACTTATGCTAATATAATGATAGTAGAATCCATATCATGGTTTACTGGGGTCAGGTCACTACTCTAGTGATGAAAAAATCAGACAATTAATGCGTTAATGATTTATATGGATAAACAATGGTGGTACATGAGGTAAAGACTGATAACGGAGGAACTGTGACTCAGAATCCACTCATCATTCTGGGGATGTGTGGAATAGACCCATGCGGGATCTTGGACCCTAGAGGTGGAATAGTGGCCAATAATGATATTGAACTAGAGAATGGCCAATGATTCAATTGGACGGTGAAAGGAGTCTCGTCTCGATGGATAGAATGGCGAAGCAAGTTAAAAACATACTGATGAAAACATTAACATTTGAATGTAGGGATGGTGATAGGTAGGGATGGTGGTTGGGATCGCTATGACGATATGGGGTATGAAGGTGGATGGCATTGGAGGGTTTCATGACACATGCCGAACATGACGATGACCAATGATGGCCTCATCTTGTAAGGAGTGAGACCTTGGGATGCAAGATGGGATTCAATGATGACTTTGGGATGCATGAGGGAAGGTTGGAAACCAGTTTGAGATGATCTGGTCACGGTGCAAATCTCTATTGGCAAGGGGTGTTCAGAACAATCCCAAATGGTCATATGGGCTGGGCATCATGTGAGGCTTCCAGCCTGCTTATAAGATGTATGGAGGCTTATATCATGGGGTTTTGGAACACTATTTGGGAAAATATGGTTTTGATGCCTAAAACAGGCTAGCGATGATGTGATTTTTATCCCTTTATGGTATGCATGTCTTTTTTTGCTAGTGTGAGTGTTTTTGGCCCTTGAGACATTTTATTTTGGGTTCTCATGCCTTGCAAAAAAGTGGGTCTATAGGACATGATGTGTGGGTGTTTGTGTCAATGTTGTTGGGTGGTATTATTTTTCCAAATCCCTGGTCTAGTGGTGTTTTATGCGCTACATGTCGATCGGTTCATGCTTTTTTTTTATTTTCAATAATAATTTTTAGAGTCAATCTCACTTAGTACCTAAACCTTCCTGGTATAATTACAAATAAATATATGTATAAATATTTATATGTAATTATAAATACATTTTTATAATTACAAATATTTTTATAATTATATATATATATTTAATTAGTAGTATATAAGTATATATAATTATGAATATAATTAATATATATTATATAAATATATTTATTATAATTTATAATTATTTAAATAAATATTTATTTATAATTCTAATTATTAATAAATATATTTATAAATATTTTCATATAGATATTAATATATTAATATAATTATATACATGTATATAATTATATATATCTATATAATCATATATATTTATATAAGTATATATATTTATTTATTATGTAGATGGGTTTTGGGTTAGTGGTAGCCCAATCCATTTAGAATCAAGGCAGCTAGGTTTCGAAACCCCATCGTGTTTCATTTCATCCCCAAATAAAATTTGTGGGTTGACTATAGCTGGTTTCAAATGATGCCAATTGTGATGTTGGGCCCACACTTCTAGGCGGGCGGTGTTATAGTGGACCATGCATATCATTAGGGTCATAGAGAAGGGTCTTTGAGCTTCACTCGAGCAGTGTAAGTGGTCTCTGTTGATGGTGATATGTCATAATGGTGGATGGAGGAGGAGGGAGATGTTAGAGGCTACATGATGAAGGAGGTGATGTTGATGCGAGGCTGGCAGAGTTGATAGCGGGTCACCCACAGTGGGGATGATAATAAAGGGTCCCTAATGGATCAGTGTTGGAGGAGGCAGTATGCAACTGGTTCACTACTGATTGATGGATAGTTCCCTTCATGGTGGTTGTGTTTATGGATTATGGCTGGTGATGCCGGTGTGTAGGTTCCCTCTCCATATGGTGGGGGGGGGGGTGACATGTATATATATATATATAAAATATCGATAAATAAGTCTAGGGGATTCATCTATAATTTGTGTAGTACCTTTCGAAACTTGGAAACATAAACACCAGTATATAAGTGAGATACATTATCTCCTAATAGGTTCTTTATGACTATAACCCTTATTTGTCACATCATACTTACTATATATATTCTCAAATTGGGGAAGGAAACATAAAAAAGGGTGAGCTCAAATGCTCAGTAAGGGTAAACAAGGGAGATATGTAAGAATAAACATGGGAATATGGGTATGAGAACATGATAAAAACATTAGAAGATCATACCCTGAATATCAAAGATCTTAAACCTGAATCATGGAAAAAATCTTAGCAGTTCATAGAGCATGAATCATAAATAAATAAAGGAAATAATCCATGAAAGCATAAAATAGGAATAAATCATGTAATTGTGGCACACACATAATAATATACAGATTTCCATAGTAGCCGAGGCATCGCTAGCAAGACCATCTTAGTAGTCACAGTTAACTCCCATAGCCATCTTAGTAGCATTATTTCACTCTTCATACCATCTTAGTAGTAATGGTTCCCTCCCATAGCCATATTGTAGTCATTTTTCATTCCCAATACCATCTTAGTAACACGAGTTCACTCCTCATACCATCTTAGTCAATCTTATGATATATACAACATTAACCAATGCATTTAATGGAGATATAAGTCCCACCTGTCCCATAATGAAATAAAAAATACATGTTCCACAAGATCATTAATAATCATATCATAACCCAATAAATGAAATGGGTATCATAAACATGTAAACATATCATACCCTATAGAAAAAGTTGTAGGTTTCATAGTAATTTCATCAAAATCATTACCCATGAAAGGAAATGGATTTCATAAAAATATAAAAATTTAAAGAGAAATATATTTCATAAATACCATGACATTAATCATAACCATTTAATATAAAGGATATGAATACCAACTTTAGATCATTTCCTATAAATACATGAGTAACAACAATAGATTTCATCATAGATGGAAATTAATTTTGAAATATTGTTTTAAAAAATTTCATGAGGAAAATATACTTTCTTGTTTGAAAAAGGATTTTTAATTCATAGAACCATTTTAAAATCATTTTCATATTAAATAGATTTGAAAACATTTAAATAAGACTTGAAATAATTTTAAAAAACTTCTCCCTTGAAAACTTATAAAATAAGCTCCAAAACATTTTAAAATACCTATTCTTTTAAAACACTTTGAAAATTTTTAGATAATGTTTGAAAATATGTTTAAAACCTTTTTACTATAAAACATCTGAAATAATCTTGAATATTTTTTAAAAATGATTTATTTTAAAATATATTGAAAACTTTTAAATAAGGCTTAAATACATTTTGAAAACTATTTTCCTTGAAAACATATAGAAGAAGTTTGAAATCATTTTTAAAACATTTTTCATGAAAAATAATTTTAAAAACATTTTCTTAAAGATTAACCTTCTAAAATGAAATTGAATCTTAAAATAAATAATTGTGGGTAAATCAGTACATGTTGAACGAGGTAAAAATAACATTCCTTTTGCATGATAAAAAGGTTAGAAAACTACCTTGTTAAAAAAGTGGAAAGAAGATTCCTTTAAAAGATTTAGTAAAATAAAAAAGGATAAAAATTTATTTTGATGATCATATATTATTGGTATAATATTCATGTAAACCCTTTTAGAAAATAGGTTTAGGAGGAGCAGAGATTACCGACCAAAGAGAAGGTAATGTCGGGATTTCTTAAAAACACTTTCTTTACTATATTATGTATTAAAGAGTATAAATATGGTACCAATACATTATTATATAATGAATAACCATAGGATAATAAATTTCATGAATTTCATTTTGATATGGATCATAATATTTAATCAATGGAAGCATAAACATAAAAAATCTCGAAAAGAGATGAGATTGTCTCAATAAACTCTTATAACTTGGTGACATGGGATCATACTTCATGTAAAAAAAGGAAATTACATGAAGTATAAAATATCATGAAAAGATTTAAATTCATGATATATCATGTAAAATGTAAGTATATACACCTCTGAAAAGAGTTTAGGTACATAAAAATACATGAGTCTCAAAGAAGGAAAATTGAGACCAAACATTTTTTAACTGATTGGGTAAATTTTGAAAAACAAACCCCATGAAAGAAGGATCATAAATTGGACATGTGAATACCATAAATTTAATTATAAGATATATAAAATAAATCATGGGCATTACATACACCACAAAAATTAAATAGAGGTAAAGAAAACATGTATCTCATAGAAATTAAAAGTGAGATGAAATCCCCTTAACTTGTGTCTTAACTCTCTTTGTACTCATTCAAAAAACCTATATAATAAATATAAATTTATTATACATATTTTAAAAACCATATTATTATATCTAATACTATTTTAATTATTATGACCTTATATTACCCGCTTGTTAATGATCCTATGTTAAGGTTTCACTTTAGGTAAAGGTTGCTTTCTTCTTTTGCACGTGTCTTAATTTGTTATAAATTTGGTACTTATATTTATATAATGATTATAGAATGTAAAAATTAATATAAATTTCATTTATAACCATTATATTTATATTATAATAATCTATATAATTTATAAGTATGAAATGGAATACAACATTCATGGAGACGGTAATCCATACATATGCATGAACATTATTTCAGTTTTTATTGCCGTTGAAAGAAAGTATGTAAATGTTATATGTATATATATGTTTTTATATATATATAATTATTCTATTAGTATTATTATATCATATAATTTCACTAAAACCATCCTTAATACATTCCATGTGGTGTGTGAACAAATCATATCGCTTTGAGGGGGTGGTAGTCCACACTTCCTCATATGAGATTATCATATTAACACCAAATGTAATGTAAAATATATGTGATTAAAAAGGAATACATAATATTAAATAAATAATAAATATAATATATGACATATATAAACAGATTTTCATCATAATGGCCACCATGATTGGTGGTAAAGAAGAGATGAACAACCATCATTTCGTGAGGTAGTAGTTCATCGTACACATAAATAGTATGTTCGATATCTATTATATGGAGGTATGTGTAACGGTAGGTAGAAACCTTATAATAAAAAAAATCATATAATATGAAAGATACTGGTGTTTTCACACAATAAGGGAGTAAATAGAGTGTAGGGGGTGAAGAGGTAAAATAAAGTAAAAGAGTTTGAGAGAAGACATTCCCTCTTAATCAGGTAACTCCTTTTTGTTTGTGCCAAAAGGATTCCTTGAGAGGATTTATATCCAAAGGGAGGATTCAAGTTCTATGGGAGGGATGTTTTGAGGATACGTGGGAAGATATTGGAAGAACCTAAAAGGTTTCAAAGGTGTGAAGAATGGTTAGAAGTGGTGGCCTTTTATTGTGAAGGAGGTGTGGCACTCTTGTAAATATTTCAAGAGATAATTCCACCCACGTTTTTCATGTTGAAAGTGGATCCAATAATGGAACAAGGTAGATTAAATTGATTATAGGGTCTAAATAAGTCCAACCTATGGGTTTTGGACATGTTTCTAGGTCGTTTTGAGTCTTAAATTCATGGTTTAGTACATTTTAACCTATTTTTTCTCTTAACATATGTAATTAATTTTAACCAATTTCACTAATAATTTTGGTCAAAAACCATGTTGAAATTATGAGAAATTATAAATTATTCTAATTTAAAATATGTAACCCATTTTTCTAAATTCTAATCACATATGATGTAGAAAATAATTTAAAATTAATCCCGTTGATGGAATGGCACTATGGGTTTTTAAAGTAAAAATTATTAAAAGTTTTCTATGTTTTTATATCCAATTTCCTTGTGAGATTGGATAAAATGAACTAAATTGGATTAATTGATAAAAATATTATCTAAAAAAACTATTAAATCAGTTAATAATATAATTTAACCTTATAAAAAAATTAATATGAAAAAGTAGTTTTGAATTAAAATCTAGTATCTTCAACTATTCATTAAAAGATGAAACCTTACATAAAAATACCTAAAATTTATCCTAACCTAATTTTTATATTTCTATTCAAAATATAAATCTTATTTTTACATATTAAATATATAAAAGCTCCAAAAGTTTTATTTAAAATAGGTTCTGCATTAAAATATGGTAAAAAATACCTTAACAAAAATATAGGTTTTTAAGCATAAAATTGGGTTTGTTCTTATCTTATGTCTATAGAATATATTTAATGAATATAAAAAATATTTGATTGATTATATAAAATATGTATTACATTAATATCAATTGGAAATTTTAATTAATTTTATTTTCTAGGTTAAAATATATTTGTGACTATAATAATATTTTCTTTTATATTCAATCGGTTTTCATATTCATTTATTATTAATTGGTAACCTTTGAATTCATATTATATTTGTGAAACTAAATGTTTTTATAATTTGGTTAATACTATTTCATATCTATTAACTTAACATCTAGGATATATTCCATTACAATAATATTTTTAATAATATATTACAGTTATGTTACACTCGGTCTTACGTGTTACGCAAGTAATCAAAGAAGGTCAATATTATGTGTAATGTGTGCTAACCTTGTTGTTTCGTGTAATGTACGCCAATTTGGGGTTGTGTATAACATATTATAATATGGTTTCATGTGGAAGGTATATTTGACATAGTGAACAAAATATTTTCAATGTTATGTGAAATGAAAGATATCAAAATATTAAATTAATTTGATTTTTTTACAATATATCGAGGTGTTACAGGTAGACCACACAAGAGAATGCCCAAAAGAAGATTCAAAGCAAGTAGAAACCACTAGAGCAGAGCTAACCAGATTGAATGAAAGAGAGTGTAGTGAATCAGATTTTTATCTAGTTCATTTCAATCAATTAACTAGGAAAATAATGAGTTTGTGCCCTGGGATGACACGAGATTCTGAGTGCTGGTGTTACCATAATAATTTTTTTAATGAAGTTTAGTTTTTAAATTAAAAATGATCAGTGGATAACTTCGTACGTTAATAACTTTTAAATTGTTTCCCAGATCGAAAATATGAGGGAAACGTTGCGTCCATAACAACAACATTGCCTTTGGCAGAGCCTAACATCATTTGGCATGGTCCATACAAAAAATTTATTTTTTTTGACATGAAGGTTGTTAAAATATTTTTTTAAAAATATTTTAATTGGACATTGTGTTGTGATGTATAGACGTTTTTTTTAATAATACTTGTTATAATACCTAGGGTGATATCCATAACCCTATAGATTTCTTAAGGAGAGGATAAGGAAACACTCTCAATGATGAATGTCAGTGATTCAAGTTGGAGATCTGATATGGGATCGAGGATCGACGAATCGACAAACAACAACACAACATCTGTTCTTCGCCAAAAAAATATACAACCTCAAGGTAGGGTGTGAGATTTAAATTATTTCCTTTCTTTGATCATTTATTTGAGTGATGTACATGAAAAAAACCACGAACAGGTTGACCTACAGATCAATCGTGTATATGTTATGGTTATTATTGAGGGATTTTGGGGATGTATTTATGATAATTATTCTGGATTTGTTTTCATGGACCTTCTAATAGGAGTGAATCATTACCATAATGAATAATGGTGGAGTTTTGTTCCATTTCTATTATTTTTTTTCTTATCCCCTTTTACCCACATGTTCTTCATGTTCTTATGGGGTTTTAAACAACAGATCATTGCGCCTCTATCTAACAAAATAATGAACTCAAATCAAAGGTCCGATATCTTGTTGAACCAGTGGAGGTTTGATGAAGACAGTGAATGATAGATGAAAATGACCCAAACATTACCTTCATTAAATAATTTTCAAGAATAATGGGTCACAATGCGGATTCAAACCCCTGATAGAAATGAGCATGACCCGAGGATCATAGAGCTTCTTTTGGATCGGAAAACAGACCACCGAAGAGAGTATGATGGACCACAAAAGAGCTCGTCGGCACACCGTTGGAGTGGTAGAAGCCGTGTCTACACGGCTTCCTGCATGGTAGAAGGTTTCAACATCATGCTACGGTGGGGTCAACTAGACCGTTAACTAAAGCTGTTGGGTACGTGGGGCACTGATCACGTCCATGGAGCAAGAATCGCCCCACACGCGGCGGGCCAGACCAGAGTGTCTGGGCTGCCCTAGCAGCTCAACAGGTCATATCCAGCAAGTCCAGCTAGGCCGGGATGAGACTGGTGGGTCAGGTCGACCAAGCTAGTTGGGTTAGGTCGGCGGCCCCTGGGTAAGGTGAGGTCGGGTCGGACCTGGCCCAAACTCAACTAACCCCTTTCCACTAAAACATACATAACTTTTAAATAGAGCATCTATTTGATGATTCGTATATGGTGTTGGGACCCTTATGATGAGGCGGTACTTTTGAGATAATACAAGTGAGTTTTTCTGGATGTTGTAGGGAGACCAAATGGTTTAAAGAGTAGGTCTACTCGGTATAAGCGGACTTAGAGCAGAATCGGTGTGGCTCTTTTAGAGATATTCTTAGACGGAACTCCCCTGGTTTGTTAAGGAACAAGTATTCCTTAACTCTCTAATTAGGTGGATACGGAACTACCCACATCATGGGTTTGAGGTTTTTTCCTTTGGGTAGTTTCCTTTGGGGATGTTACTCCCCTGACGGACTAGGGTGAAGGTTCCCCGAGATGTTCGTAAAGGTAGAGTAGGCACCCCCTTGGTTGAACATGGAGCGGGTCCTCAATCCATGGAGTTGGTACTCCCATGTCGGAATAGGGTGCGGGTCCTCCATAATTGACATACATATAGTTGGTACTCCCCAACCAGGTAGGATGCAAGTCTTCTATTATTAGAGTCGGTACTCCCCTGGGCCAGGGAACAGGTCCTCCCTACATGTTTCGGCAGTGTTGGTACTCTTATACCGTGCTAGGGAGTGGGTCGTCTAGCTTGGGGTCGGTACTCCCCTATCGTACAAGGGTATGTGTCCCCCATAGTGAATGAAATGATAGAGTCGGTACTCCCCTATCATACCATGGTGTGGGTCCTTTAGTCAATGAGTTGTACTCCCCTACCAGGTAGGGTGCGGGTCCTCACTTACGTAGTTTAACTCCTCAATCTCTGAGTGGTAGTGGGGAGTGGGTCATCTATTGGAGTTGGAGCTTCCTCAGCTATAGGACACAACTACGTGGAGTGTGACCCTCCACATGAAGTGAATGATACCTAGATAGGAGTCAGTTCTCCCTCAATAGACTGAGGTGAGGGACACTCATTATAAGATCCACTAAGGTTTCATAGGATATTTTGGATCAGTGCTCCCTCAACTGTGCACAGTGATGAGGGGTTGGAATCTTCACTTGGGTTTTCTTGGTCTTACGTTGGGTGTAAGAAATTGATGAATGGACATTTGGTGCAGGGTACTATATCTGGACCAAGCAGTTTGTTCCTGATGGAGCATGTTCTCTTAGACTCACCATTAGGAATGGTATAGTCATTTCCCATGGAGTGTATCTCTCAGACGTGTGCCATCAAATATGGTCGATCTCATGGAGTACGATATCCTGGTTTTATGTGTTATGGTTTGAGATTAAAATGAGAATCATGATGGTTTATGACCCATTGGCTCCAGGAGAGATCCAACGTATGACCGATGTATTTTCCTTTTGCTGCCATAGTATTTGACACATGATCTTGTTGTTATATTTTTTCCGTGAGTTTAGTTTTAGGATTAGTGGTTCTGGTGAAACCATGGACCTATCCCTCACACTTAGAGACTCATGTTGGAAGAGACTCAATGGTCACACACTAAAACTTATAGTGTGACCCGACTCTGGGAGGTGATAGTTGTGGTTGGGATCTCTTAGTCTTAGCGTCGAGGCCTTATGACATCATTTTTGGAATGGACCACTACCATTCATGCCCAGATTAACTATTTTAGGAAAATAGTATGGTGTGTTCGTGATGCTAAAATGAGGTATCCTTGTTGGTGAAAGGGAAACCCAAGAAGTATAGGGTTGAATCTCATAAAATGATTTCTGAGAAAGGGGTTCATGGGAACCAGTGTTGAGGTATTATGGGTGAGTCCCTTAGACTTGCATGTTCTTAGTGAAGTTTTACAAAAAAGCGTCAGAGCAGATGCTAGCCCTGTTAGTGGAGTTTTTATTCTGGATTTCTTTTTCTTAGCAGTACTAAGAGAGGGAGAGTCATGCTTAGAAATGTTCCGTGGTGGCAGAGTTAGATGCCAAAATGTTTCCATAGTATGTAATGGTTTCTTAACATCCATACTCAGTTAGGATTCCACTAGTGGGAGTGGTAGTGTTTCTGTTTTGGAAATCTATGTCGTAGCTAGACTTTGTAGGAAAAGGACCTAGTAAGACCCAATGTTTGCTCATGGGTAGACTTATTTTTTTTATAAATACCCCCATGTGTGTGACATTGAACTTGAACGTAAAATGATCATGGAGGATGTTGTAGAGTTCATCCAAAGGTGGAGGTGAACTTTGGGGTTCTGCCTATACCAATGTTAGGTTAGCATAGAGGCGAGCCATTAGACCCCATCACAGTAGATGGATGGTGGTGCTTAGTGCTTTACCAATTGACATAGATAAAGATAATTATTCCCATTGTTTCATGATGATGGTCTAAAAGAAGATGAAAATTATTGTGGTTGATCTCAGTGGTTCCTCTGAGTTCATTCTTATAATAATCACATGGACCCTTGGTGATATTGCTGGTGTGAGAGTCTAGTAGAAAGCTCCGTTTTCCTTTTTTGAGTGTAGAAATTTTCTTTTGGGGATGAAAATCCCAATGTTGGGGAGAATTTAGTTGCTTGGATTTTTCTATGATTTATTTTAATAAATTAATTGGGCAAATACTGAGTCAATACACTGAGATGACATGAAACTATAAGGCCCGGTGTGCCTAGAATAATTTTTTTAAATAATTTTTAGTTTTTAAATTAAAAAAACTCAGTGGATAACTGTGGAATTTAATAACTTATAAACGGTTTCTCAGATCAAAATTCCAAGAGCACCATTGCGTCTAGAACAACGACATTGCCTTAGGTAGGGCCTAACATTGTCTAGTGAGGACTAGACAAAAAAGATAGTTTTTGGACGTGAATGTCATTACAATATTTAAAAATATATTTTATTTAGACATTGCATGGAAACATAGCATCATTTATTTTTTTAATGATCCTTTTTAGAATACTCTGGGTGATCACCATAACCCTAGGGATTTCTTATGGATGGGAGAAGGCAGCCCTCTCAATGATGAATGCTGACGATTTGATTTGGAGATCAGATTTGGGGCCGGGGATCGACAGATCGAAAAATGATGACACGACATCCTTTATTAACCAATGAAAGATCCAACCTTGAGGTAGGTTGTGTAATATAAATTCTTTCCTTTCCTCATTCTTTTATTTGAGCAACGAACACAGATGAACCCACGAATAGGTTTACCCACAGATTAATCATTTATGCGAGATGGTTTTCATTGATGGATTTTGGGGATATCTTTATGGTGATTATTTTGGGTTAATTTTATTGGCCCTTATAATGGGATCAGATCATTACTATAATGAACAATAGTGTAGGTTCATTCCTCTATATATTATTTTTGCTTCTTCTCCCCTTTGACCCACATGTTCTTCACGTTCTTTGTTGGGTTTTGAACAAAGGATCGTTGATCCTCTATGTCATAATGAAACGATCCCAAATCAGAGGTTTGTAATCATGTTGACCCAGTGGAGGTGCAACAATGAAAATGATAGAAATATTGAAGAAATATAGGAGTCACCACCATTTGATCATTTTCAGTGGAATGGGTCATAACACCGATTCAAAACCCTGGTAGTGAAGGGCATGACCTGAGGATCAAATATCTTCTTCCATATCAAAAAAAGGACCACCATAGTGAGTTTTGTGGACCAAAAAAGAGACCACCAGTGCACCATGGCGGCAGAAACCTCGACAACTACACGACTACCTGTGTGGGACAAGGCCACAACTTTATACCCAATGGGGTTAATTGGACTTATGGTTCATGTCGTGGGGTGAACCAGACATAGACCACATCCGTGGAGAAATTATCGGGATGAATGTGGTGGACCAAACTAGATTTTCTCGGCCACCTCAATTCCCAGCTAGGGAGGTCTGGGTCAACCTAGCTAGTTGGGTCAGGTCGGTCTGACCGGGTCAGACTAGGCCCGGACCCAACCATCCCCCTTCCCACTAAAATGGCCGTAACTTTCAAATGGAGTCTCTATTTGATGAGCCAACTATGGAATTGGTACCCTTGAGACGAGGAGGTCCTTTTTAGATACTCTAGGTGAGTTTTTGTGGAAGTTATCCAGAAACCGAGTGGTTTAAAGAGTAGGTCCACTTGGTATAAAAATATTTGGAGCGGAACCAGTGGGGTTCTTTTAAGGAGATGCTATGATGGAACTCCCCTAGTGAGTTAAGGAATGAGTATTCCTTACCTCTATACATAGGTGGAGATGGGAATCCCCATGTTGTGGGAAAAATTTTGTTTTGATAGGGTTGTTTCCTTTGGGGATGTTACTCCCCTGACAAACTCGGGTGTGGGTTCCCCGAGAGGTTTGTAAAGGAAGAGTAGGTACTCCCCTATTGGAATAGGGAGTATGTCCCCTATACAAGGATTCAATACTCACCAATCAGTCAGGGGTTAATTTCATCCATAATAAAACATAAAGTTGGTAATCCTCTACTAGGTAGGGTGTGGGTCCTCTATTATTGGAGTTGGTACTCCCCTAGGCTAGCGTACAAGTGCTCCATAGACATTCTAGTAGATTCAGTACTCCCATTCCATTATAGGGAGCAGGTCCTCTAGCCTAAGGTCGGTACTACCCTATCATACAAGAGTGAGGGTCCCCCAAAGTTAATGACCTGATAGAGTCGGTACTCTCCTGTTGTACCAGGGCGTAGGTCCTCTAGTCAATGAGTAGTACTCCCCTACTAGGTAAGGTGTGGGTCATCAATTATGAAGTTTTACTCCCCTTATCTGAGTGGAAACAGGGAGAGGGTACTCCATTGGAGTTAGATATCCTTAGACTATAGGAAAAACCTAAGAGGAGAGGGCCCATCCACTTGATGTGAAGGATTACTAGGTAGGAGTCATTGCTCCCTCAACAGACTGAGGTGTGGGCCAGTCCTTATAAGAGAAACTGGGGTTTAGTAGGATAGTCTGGAGCATTGCTCTCTCAAATGTGCATAGTGACAAGGGTTGGGCCTCTTCACCTAGTTTCCTTTGTTTTGAATTGGGTGAAATAAATTGATGACTAGAACTCTGGTGAAGGGCACTAGAGTTTGACTAAGTAGAATGTTCCCAATGGAGCACGTTCACTCGGATGTACCATTAGGAATGGTAGAGTCATTTCAGATTGAGTTTATCTCTCAGACAGGTGAAAACAGAGATGGGAGAGCTCATGGAGTGTTATCTCTTGGTTTTATATGTTATGGTTTGAGCTGACAATGAGAATACTGATGTTGTCTATGAGGTTGGAACCTCATGTTTCTTAGTTTCTCAAAAGATTATATCTAGATGTTCTTGGTATATGTTTGGGCATATACCCGCGTAGAGATGGATATGAATTTATTGTGATTTTATCCTTGTGCTTTACTATTTTGGTTTCAATATGTCATACTGAGTATTATTTTACTCACCCCTACATGGGTTTTTCCTACACGTGTTGTGTCTTGTGCATATGACCAACGCTTTGATGTAGTGTAGGGACGATTAAGACCAGGTGGTGCTCTATGAGATCAGACAGACGAGGAGTAATCCTAAAACTTTAGGGAGCTACCCCTCACCAACCTTCTAGGTAGGGTATTTAGCAGATGAGATTCAAGTACAAAGGGTTTTACTTGTGTTCTGTCTTTATTTTGGTGGGCTTGTATACTGGCTCTGTTTGGTACACTTTACATTACTTTTCCTTGCACTATGGTCATGGTTTAGTTAGTGGTTTTCATGCATAGTTTCATTGGATTTTACTTTTCAACATATGTGGAATTGGAGATGTGTTTGTGCATACAGTAACATAGGTAATGCCTCCCATGTTAGTGACATGCCCACTTGGTGCAAGTCACTATCCCCTGGACTATTAGAGGTGGGCTTGGGGAGTCACGACACAGGCCCCTATGGGACAGGTTATGATAGAGAGGGTGTGGAAATTGAAATCGGTACTAGGGAATATATAGCTCTATATGTGGAAATGTTAGCCAATCATCCATGAAATGTGGGGAGATAAGCACCTTCAATGATGCATATAATGTGGAGGGGCTATTTCAAGTGTTTTGAAGTCCTGGGCCTTCAAGTTAATGTATTAAGCCTTATACCTCCTGGCCTTAGGGTCATCTATTGGACTTGTTACTTGGTTTTATAGGTCATGTAAGGGTTCCCATTCAACTCATAAAAGTGGGATTATTGAAAAATAAATAAAAAAGGCCTTTGGTCTTTAATAGAATACTTGAAAATAGATATATAAATAAATACATCAATGTAATTATAAATTAATATCTATATATATATATATATAATTGTAAAAAAATATTTATAAAAAAATATTTATATAATTATAAATATATCTAATATTTGTAAATATGTATTTATAAATATAATTAAAAATAAATAAATAAACAAATATATATAAAAATATAAATAAATAAAAATAAATAATTAATTAATTAATTATAAATTTATTAAAATAATTCAAAAACAATGTTATGTAAAGGTAAAACAAAATTTGGTAAGGTTAAGATAATGTTAAGTGTGAACTAAAGGAAGGTAATGGAAAAAAGTTAAATAGAAACATTTATAGCTTCAGTAAGCAAAAGTAAGGGTAAATAGAGTTTATGTATGTGTGAAAACAAGTTTTTTAATGGAAAAATAAAGTTTTGTAAGGGTAAAATAATTTTTTTAAGTGTAAAAAATATATGAGGGTAAACTAAAGTTATGTAAGGGTAAAACAAGGTTATGAAACTGAAAACTAATGTTATATAAGGGTAAAACGAAGTTATATAATGGTAAAATATACTAGGTCGATTAAATCTTCCACCACATAATACAACACAAGGATAGAAACTGTAGTTTATCATAGGCCCAAGGAATTGACAATACGACCTACCCTCACACCCAAACCCTCATCACGTCACCACTAATAGTGGGGTTAATTGTAAAATATTGTTAAGTAAGGGTAAAACAATGTTATTTAAGGGTAAATAAAATTTAATTAAGGCTAAACTAATGTTATTTAAGGGTAAAAAATGTATGTGAGGGTAAGAAAAATTTATATAAGGGTAAACAGATGTTTAAGTAAGGGTAAAAAATTATGAAAGGGTAAAAAATTAAGAAAGGGTAAAACAAAGTTATATAATGGAAAACTAAACTTTAATATGGGTGAAACAGAGTTACATAAGGGTAAAATAAATTTAAGTAAATTTAAGTAAGTGTTAAGTAATGTTAAGGGTAAGTAAAAGAGAGTTCAGGATAAAGAAAAGTTATGTAATGGTAAATAGAAGTTATGTAAGGGTAAATAAATGTTAAGTAAGGTTAAAAAAATGTAATGTAAGGGTAGACTTAAGTTATGAAAGTGTAAAAAAAATTATAAAGGGGGAATTAATGTTTATTAAGGGTAAAATAATGTTATGTAATGGTAAAGTAAAGTTAAGATAGGGGAAATTTTTATCTAAGGGAAGACTGAAATCATGTAAGGATAAACCAAAGTTAATTAAGGGTAAAATGAAGTTAAGTATGGGTAAAATGAAGTTATGTAAGGGAAAGAAAAATTAAACTAAGGTAAAATAGTAGTTAAGTATGGGTAATACTATGTTATACAAGGGTAAAATAAAGTTAAATCAGTGTAAAAAATGTTATGAAAGGGTAAAAAAACTTATGAAAGTGTAAATTAAAGTTAAGTAAGGGTTAAAAAAGTTATGAAAGGGAAAAATAAAGTCTTGTAAGGATAAAAAAAGTAATTTATTGCTAATATAATTATAATTAAGGGTAAAATAGAGCTATTTAAGACATTTTTTTTGAAATTACTATAGTAGAAATGTTGCAGTTCTGTAGCAGTGGAGGAACTATAACATTGATGAAACTGTCATGGTGGATGACACTATAATAGTAACTATAATAGCTGTGGTATAGTTTTACATACTGTGGCAGTCTAGGTACTATAGATGTACAATTCAAATATATAACTTTGGAAAAAAAGGGCCTCTAGCACCATGTAATGGGATTTAGTGTGCTCTAGGCCTACAGACCATGTAATGAATCTACTCTACCCAAAAAGAAATAGGTCCTTTTCTTTTTGTCAATAATAAATAGGATTGAAGCCCAACATTTTTTACAAAAAATTTAAATGAGGATAAGACAAATTTAAAAAGAGTATAAAAATTTATGTGAGGGTCAACTAAAGTTCTATAAGGGTAATAAAAGTTAAGGGTAAGTAGAAGATACGTAAGGGTAAAACAATTTATGTAAGCGTAAAAATAAACTTTTATAGATTATTTAATAGCCAATTACTGGTAATTAATGGTGAAAAAATGTTATGTAAGGGTAAACTAATGTTTTTTAATATGGGGATGAAGCCACATTTTTATTGAAATAAAGGACCACTGTTTTGGGTAGAGAAGACCCATTACATGGATCGTAGGTACAAAGGGCATTAAAGACCAATAGATAGACCTGAATGCCCATATTTTTGGCCCAAATTCCCTTTGGTGAATAGTAATACTATATTATTGTGGCTTCCATAGTACTACAACCGCTATAGTACCTGCTATAGTGCCCACCACTGCTATAGTTTTCTAGTGCTATAGTTCCACCACAACTATAGTTTTGCTATAATACTGCTATAGTGACTTGTAACCAATGGGTTCTGAACCCCCATTATTTATATAGTATTGTGGGGTGCTTACCATTGAGAAAAAAACCGACTAAAAGGGGTAAAATAATGTTATGTAAGGGTAAAAAAAATTTATGGAAGGGTAAGATAATGTTATATATGTATAAAAATATTTTAAGTAAGCGAAAAACTATTTTATATATGGGTAAAATAATCTTAAGAATAATAAAATATGTTTCTATTAAATTTAATGGAATGAGTTTTAGTTATTGTAAATTAAAAATTAGATACAATGAGTTGGTTTTGTTAAAAAAAAATCAGTATTATTGAATAATGGGTTTCTACATTCAATGTCATTATAGAGGGTATTATTAAACATTGAATAATGTGTGCCTCAAGAATTTTTTTCCGTAAAATGAAATAAGAAACATGGAATTGTTGTAAATGAATATATATATATATATATATTTACTAAAAAATATAATTTAATTTTCTCACCAAAATGGTTTTTACATATATACATTGTGTAACACCAGAATAAATCAATGTCGATGCCCCAAAGTACTCTAACCTGATGTATGAAACACAATTCCACTCCACATATTACATGTATTCAATTATAGTGTCATAAATATAGGCTTGAGTTCATCCTCATATTGTGCCTCTACCTCAACCAATGAAATAGATGGTTGTGGTGTAGATACTAATGCGTATAACTGTACTAACGATGGAAGCTCAATATAAGGTGTTGTAGGTTCCTCTTCATACAACTATGTAGAGGACATACCAATATCATATGTGGATCCATATGCCCATGATTGTAGAAGCATGAAAGGACCACCTAGAGATGCTAGAAATATGGTATCAAGGAAGTCATCACTGATGAAATTGTCACCAAAGGTTTGTAGAAGCTGTGATATTGTAGCCAAGTCCCACACAATCAATGGTATACAAATTCCCACTATAGGAAATATCTGAGTTTAACATATATTAGATGTATGAGTGAACATATATGGAACATAAAACTCTCCCAAATGTTCATTATCATCCTTCTGTTGTGTATGATGATTTCTTGGCAGTGCAACAACATATGTACGAGCCTCTATTTAGTGTATCCCTCTCTATCACCCCTCTACCTTTGTATATGTTTGAGTCTTTATCCTCTAGATGGTGGTGATAGTGGAGGTACATCATCCTTTGGGGAAAACATAGGCACATAATCATCCCCAGTTGCCTCATTTGGAGCGTGTGGATTAGATAAATTTATAGATTATCTTCATTGACACTCAAATGTATTAAAAATAGATGATCTCTAAGATCTATCAGATCTGGGGAACTAAATATTACATAATAAATTCCTCATTCTGAGGATCAAAAATATGTACAATTTGATCATGTTTTTCTATCTATAAATAAAATAACATTTAAATTAATATGAAACATGACACCAAACAAAATATAATAAATGTTATTAAACATAACAACTATTGAATTTCTATCCTATGGAATGTAAGGAACAATATGGTGTTTTTTCTTTACCAATTTCCATAATCTCTATGATCAACCAACATGAGGCATGATATGGGATATCTGTGTTGGGAGACACTATATTGGGAAATAATGTCACAAAACACAATGTAAAGTGAATGATATTGTGGAAAATTCATCGCCTATATACATTTATGTATAATATAATGAAATCCATCAACTAGACATGGTGAGATGAGGATGTGCTATATTTAGATAAACTATTTCATGAATCATTCAGTGTAATTTATATACCTCGCGGCATAGTCTAAATATATTTAAACATATTTTTTTGCTATAAATCTCATTGATATAAGATAGATATTAATTTTTTAGAGAAAAAAATAATTTTTATTAATTTTATAAGATATTGGAATGTTATTTTAGTATTATTGTTCTGATAATTTATTAATTCTTTTTACAGATATTAATTAATGGTACATTGACTCCATATGTTTTATTTTTATACACATCACTTCCACCATACTGCACATCTATGGTTGGAGATCATTGTGTAGTGGTATCACTCATCCTCTTCCAAAAAATCAAGTGAAACCTTTTCTGGGATGATTCCATAAACTGATGCAGAGCATGAAAATTTTAAAGTACATTAAAATAGTTCATGTAATTAAATAGTCTATTAGTTTATTTTTTAACTAAGATGAAACCATTTTTGGCATATATTCTTTTAGCGTATTTAATGTCTTGAACCTTGGATTCATGTCATGAAATGTGTGTTTCCTATAGGTTTTCATGCACAACATATCAAATTATTTTTCATTCAATGTGCCTAAACCTTTCTCAAAACATATCAACACTCCAAGGTGATTTTTGGGATCTTCAATCCTTCCGAGTTGTTTTATTTGGAGATTGATCTTTTTTTTTAATTTTTAATGAATCTGTTTGGATAAGTGATATTTATGATTCCTCATTGTCATTAGTCATTGATGTACCATCAAAATATGTTTTCAGATTAGTTGGTATTGTCATTTTGATCCTTTTGGATCCTTTCAAGAGTTGTTGAGAAATCTTCTTATGAAGGCTAACTTTTGTGTTGTTTGGGGTATGACGTGTGATTTTTTTGATTTATTTATTATTTTATATTCTTCATAGGACGTTATTATTGATGAATTGATTCTGTGATGGAAGTTTTGATTCTAGGTCCCCTGTTTTTTTCTTTGTGTTCTTCCATGTTGGTGGATGCCACTCTCGGCTTATTGAGCCCGGGTATGAGGTAAGTGGTTTTGTCTCTAGACTATGATTGATAAATCTTGATTTATATTTTTTTAAAATAAAATATTATATATAAAATGGTATGTTTGATTGATTAATTTGTGTGTCAGGGAAAATGGGTTTTTGGGAAAGGATTATTTCCCCTTATTTTTGTAAAAGGGAAAGTTAATTTTAATGCATTGTGGAGACAATCTATGAAATGGTTTTCAAATCATGTTTTTGATGAAATGGATTGGAAAATATATTACATGGGAATCCTTGGGTACTTAAGTGGATGGTTTAGTCATAGACCTCATCCAATGATACTATCTGAGGGTTAATCCTCGACTCCCTAGGCCTGTTGTCCTATGGAATTATTTGACCTGTGGGGAGGTTCACTTTGTGGGATTTCCTCTACTATATATTTGATGTATATATATAGAGAATTGATACACACAGTTTTCTATGTTTGGGTATAAGTGTTCTAGCTAGCCTAACCTCTAGTGGTCTTTAATATGATTTATGTAACACCCCAAGATTTTGTGAAATAATATTTTTATAATTAATTTAATATTTTTGATATATTACATTTCATGAAACACTAAATATATATATTTTACATGAAATAACTATGTTTTTATTATGATACACATAAAACCAAGGTTAGATTGTATTACCCTTAACATCTATCTTAGATTGAGTTATAAACAACACCAAGTTAATCTTTCACTACACGCAACACTTTGATTACATTGTGGTACAAGAAAAACTATGTTTGGATTATGTTACTCCCAATTCCTAGTTTCTTATATATATTATGTTACATAAAATACTGTGTTTTAATGAACTACAATATCTTATTAATATTATTATTGAAATATGAGTTAAGTTATCACCTAGCCATTAGAATAGTGGGTAAGAAATAGAATAAATAAATTATGAAATTAGGGTATACACATGTATATAAGATGATTTATTGTGTGAATAGTTAACTAGATATGAAAATAAAAAAATTATTTGCACCATCATTGTAGGAAATCCTCAAATGATAATATATTTGAAGACAGACCTCCAGTAAATGATAAAGAGGATGCTGTGATTTAGAGTGATCCTGAGAAAAAAAAAATAATTACCTGAGAAGGAAAAGTACTGATGAGGATGGTTATCCATAAAGAATGGATAATCATGGTGGTGCATGAATGACTCTAAAGTAGTGTAGGAGAGGACAAGAGCAAAGAGGCTGAGGTGGCTACCATGGAAGGGGTAGAAAAAATAAAGGATGACTTGTCATTTTTCATTCTATTTTGGTGGGTTATTTTTCTCCTATACCTAGAAACTATCCTAGTTCTATGTTTGAGTTATTTTTTAAAATAAAATTTCTTGGGACATTTATTTTATCCATGGTTCACACTTTTTGGGTAGAAATGAAAATAAAACACTTTTGAAAATATAAGAAGTCATTTTTTACAAAAACTATTTTTATCAAGTAAGACTTATATCAGTAAATTAATTTAACAACTTTTGGTGAATTTTTTTAACTAAATTAATATATTATTAATTAAATAAATTATTTAACATCCATTCTATGTTTTTTATAATATAAATAGATAAAAATAAATCATATTTTATGCTTAAAAATAGTATTTTTATAAAAAGTTGTTTTACCACTTTTTAAAAGAACACAAATTATAAAACATAAATTTGAAAATATTATAAATTTTATTTGATAAAATAAACTTCATTTTTAAATATTAAATTTAAAACTATATAAGGGTAAAATTTTGGTATTTCTCTGAGATGTTTCATTTTTTTGATGAATAGTAAAAAAATACTGAATTTTAACTGAAAACTGGCCTTTCATCTAATTAATATATATAAAAAAATTATATTTTAAATTTTATTTAGACTATAATTAGGAAAATTATACATAATTAAATCCAATTTAGGTAATTGGAATCAACTTCACTGTGAAATTGGATGTAAAAACAATGCAATCTTTTGAACATTTTCACTTTAAACCCATTATTTTGTCACATCTGTGAGATTAATTTTAAATTAATTTATTCCAATTACATGAATGAAATTTATAAAAACATATTAAATTAATGTAAGAATAATAATATATAATTTATACTATGTTAAAATTAGTTTTTGACCAAAAAAATTAGTGAAATCAATTAAAATTAATTTTAGTGATTAAGGTGAAAAGAGTTTGCTTAGTCGTTAAAATTTAATGTTAAGGGGAAACATTACCTAGAAAATTTCCCAAAAACAATTGTATGATCATATATTGATTATATCCTCAATTTTATGTAATTCTGTTTCTTATTTTTGGGAAATGATATATGGGAGACCGCTCAATAATGTTTACCTTTTTATATTTACAAGAGTACTACTCCTCCTCCACTATATAAATGCACTCATACCCATCAGTTTTTCACACCTATAACACATTTAGGATCATCAAAAACATATAAAAATAATATTAAAACTTTAATAATTTCATCTTAAAAACCTCACTTTTATAATAATGAAATCCAAGGATGTCCTTCAGTGAAAACTAAAAAGAGTTACCCCTGAAGAATAAGTAACGTTCTTCAACTAGCAGTTTTGTTTCATTTCTTTCTCCAACCCTTCATTTATTTTTATATCATGGTTCTATAATGACATAAGTTTATTAAATATTAATATATGTTGTTATTTTTTTGGTTATGGCATAAAATCACATACACATCCATCAAATGGGATACACAATCATTGTTCGTGTGTACGGCGAACTATCGCTTCGGGAACTGATGTCATCAATTATTCCATTACCACCTATCTTGGTTGGGAATAATGACGGAATTATTATTTTTATATTATATATATATGTGATATATGTATTCTTCTTTAATTATTATATAACACACACCTTCATACTTTACATTTAATGGAAATATGATAACTTTGTTTGTGGACATGTGTGGACTACCACCTCCTCAAAGAGATGTGGTTTGTTCATGCATTACAAAGAATGAATTATTGATGGGTTTAAAATAAATATGTGAAATATATAAAATAATAATGATACTATAATTATAAAATATATATTTTTATATTTCATTCACTTTCTTTCTTTCAATACGATAAGAAAATGAAAATAACCTTCATGTGTACGTATGGCTTACCGTCTCCATGAACGATATATTCCATTTACCATTTATATAATTTATAGACTATTATAAATACATTTATAATGAATATATATTATAATTATATCATTATTTACAATATTTAAATGATGAAATCAAGATCTATGTAAGAGTACCAATAATAACTAGTCAAAACATGTATGCAGAATAATGCAGTTATTACCTGAAACGTAACTTTAGCATAATATTATTAATAAAATGGTATTATAATGTCATAATTAAATAAAAATATATTATTATACATATTATTTTTATATTTATAATACACTTATATTAATTATACGGGAGTTTATAATGTGTATTAAAGAGATCAAGACATAAGGTAAGGGGATTTCTAGTCTCACTCATATTTCTGTGAGACTTATTCCATAATCACCACTCATGGATTTTCGGTATTGCATATAATTCCCTATGAAATTTTATATAATTAATTTAATTTATTCAATTACATTCAATGTTAAATTTATGTTATTATTTCATAGGGCTCACGATTCAATAGTTAATCATGTAATAAGGGATTTTCAATCTCACTTTTATTTTTAGTAAAACAAAATCCATGTTCACCACCTATTTCTTGTATGTTGTTCCTATACTAACCATGTAATTATTTTTTTATTATTATACTTATAATTAATGGGATTTAAAAATCCATTTGAGGTTCTCTCTTTCACAGGGTTTACTATTCAAACCAAATCGGTAAAGTATTTATGTCTCAATTTTACTTCTTTGAGACACATGTTATGTTATGAATGTATATTATTTTATGAGGTGTATATAATTTTTATTGAAATTTTAGATCATTAATATCACTATTCTCATGATATTTTAAGTTTCATTTAATGTTATTCTTTCTTAGGTCTTTCGATTCAATGCTATTGAAGTGTTAAAAGTTTATTGCTACAATCTCATCGTTTATCAGGATTATTTATGATTATGATTCCATTGATGAAACCTTATTATAACATATATAAATAAATATAATTAAATTTATTATCATATGGTAGTTAAAGATATATTCATAAATGGTACCATATTCCCATTATTTGGCATGTAAGATAACTGAGAAGTTTCTTACGGATTTAAGACTACATTTCTCTATTTGGTTGAAAATCAATTTTATTCAAAAAACGATTTAAAAAATGTTTTCAATTGTTTTGAATGATATTTTAAGATAATTTTAAAGGAAAAGGATTTTTATAATGTATATTTTTAAATGGGTTTTAAAAGTGTTTTCAAATAATCCTTTATAAGATTTCATGGTTATTTTAATAGAAAAATGTTTTCAAAATGTATTATGTTTTATAAAGAACTTTTTATCAAAGAGGAAAGTATATTTTACTCAAGAAATGTTCTAAAAGGGTTAAAATATTACTTCATAATTTTTCATTGTGTTTATCAATGAAAGGGTCTTTTAAATTATTTATGTCTTAAAAAAAAGATTTTCAATGAAATGATAGTTTCCTTAAGAAATGCTCCAAGTGATGTTTCACAATCCTTCTCCATATAAGAATAAATCTATTGATATTGTATATAAATTAATGGGGATATGATCTTAGTAAACCATTATTATCAATTTTTTGATTGGTTTATGTTTAAAATGATATGTTATTGATGAAACCCATTTCTTTTCCACGATTTATACCCTGATAAAACACTTATGAAACCAACTTCTTTTCATCAGTTATTATATGAAAATGAAACCTATATCTTTTCCATTGGTTATGAAATTATGAAATGTTTATAGTAACGTTTTTATTTCATGTGTTATAATATTATGTTTATAAGACCTATCTCTTTTCATGGGTTATGATATGATGGATTTTTTATTATCATGTGAAACACATTTGTATGATATCATTATGTGATAGGTGGGACATATAACTCTCTCCAATGCATTGGGTAAAGATTTATATATCATAAGATAAATATGATAAACAAGTTGATGGTCTTGATCCATAATGGTAAAAGAGTATGTTCTGCTCCATAATAAGAAACAGGTGTATCCGGATTCACAATTGGAAATAGTTACATCCTAATCCAAAATGGGAAACAAGTGTGTCCTAATCCCCAGTGGGTATAATGTGTAACTTGATCTAATATAAGGAAATGTTTGTGACTATTGATGGTGGGTTTTCCCACCAATAGGTGTATCCACCATTAAGTTCTCTAACAAGTTTCAGAAATGAGCCTTGAAATCCATGGAATGAGTTTATATGATTTTGTGCGAACCAGATTACATGTTCAAAATGTTATTTATGGGCATGGTCTCATGTCCATAAGTTTATGTGTGGGATTAATTTCATGTACTTAACGTAATGAGGGTACCAATTTATATTTACACATGGTCAGAATGTAATACACTAATTTTTATTCCAAAAATACATCTCTTAGGAAAATTTTATGCCTTCATGGATTATGCTATTGATTCCCTTATGATTCATGGAATATGAACTACAAATCATTAGTACATGACTATTAATTATGATATTTGATATATAGAATATGATCTTATAATATTGTGATCATGTCTCTGTACCCTTATTCTCAAGACTATGCTTACATATCTCCCTTGTTTACCCATACTAAGCATCTAATATCTCCCTTTCTTATGTTTCCTTTGCCCATGTTATAAATAAAAGTTTTAAGTAGGAGTAAAAAAACCAGAAAGATATTTACTGGAATGGTTGATGATCATTCACCAAGTAGAATATTGTGTTTCTGTTTTCCAAATATACTAAACTATTAGAGTCCTCATGCATGTATTTTTGTAATGTGCAGAATATTCATTAAATGATGTAGTATCTGTGTATGAAAATCTTGGTTAAATATAGTTGGTATCAAAGGAAAGGTTTATTAAACCATTAGAAACTTGGATCAGATAAATTTAGTGAAGTACCTAGGGATATTTCTAATGATATGTCTGGGGATGGCTCTAAGGAAAAGTATAAGGATGAGTTAGTGTAGAGGAAAATGTCCTATAATTTTGGTAAAGGATAGAGAGAGTGGTTTCCTAGAAATAATTCTCTATCTAGATACTACTTATGGTTGTGGATCTAGAAAATATTTACATATGGGTAACAACCCTAAAGAAATTGTATTAATCTAGACTTGATTGGGAACTGGTGCATAGAAATAGTCCTTGCTGGACACCTAGTTTGACAATCCCAGGGGGACATTCTTTGGAAATTCACAAACTCATTACAAACCATCATGAAATATTTAAATTGTACATGACAATAAATAACCTCATATAAAACTATTTTTTCATATATTAAATAAGTAACAGTCATTATTTTTATATCCTGTAAGTAATTCTTCAAGATTATGTGGTTTTTTATTTGATAAGTGTTTCTCACACCATGATTTCTTGTTCAATTCAATGGTGGGAAATAGAATGAACTGAGTTAAAATTGATTGTCCTAGATAAGGTAATTATGGAAATTATGAAAATAAATGCACCTAGTGGAAATATCATGAAGAGAATCTAGAAGGTGGTAAAATTATTGGTTGTACTACTAAATATAAAGAGACTCTGAATGACATGTGAAAGGTTCATGTTGTTCTAATAGTATTTTTTATTATCATGATAAAAATAAGTATTCATATTTAATATTTCATATTTAAAAAAAGGGGTATTAAGGAATAATATGATGAATATTATTTAATGGTTTAAGAATAATGTTTTTTGATTGAAGTTTCTATGTATTTGAATTCAAGAATTATGATATATGAATCATGAAGTAAATGTTTTACATTAAATAATTTAAAAAATATATTAAATGGTGATGATTAAAAAGAAATGTGATTCAATGGAAAGGTGATATTTATATTAAGGTAAGGTAACCCATAATGTTTTTGTGATGTTAAATTTTTTTTTGATTTATCTTGGATAAAGTGATTATTAACATGGATAAAGTAAATTTGATAATATTGATGACCTCAAAAATGATAAATGATTTTTTGAAAAAGTGGTTTATTCTATCATGGATGGAGTTTATGACATTTTTATATTTAATTATTATATCCAATAATCTTTAGAATAAAAAATCATTCATTTTTTCAATAAATATTTGTGGTAATTTTGTTTATTACTATGTTTTAGGAGAATACATGATGAAGCTATTCACATGTTTGAAATGTGAAAACCAAGAGATAATTTATGATATATGGGGGGATTAATTTGAAGTTTATTTTAAAAAAATTAATGAAGTTATTTATAAAGTTTTATATTTTCATCTTTTGGATGAGTTACAAGGTTAACTATTTATGGAATGGTTAATGTTAAACTTCAGATGAGGTTTTATTGATTAAAGTACCATCTCTCCATATGAGGATTTTTTCTTATTGTATAACTTTTTATAACCATTTTTCTATGACCATGGAGAAAGACATATGTAATTAATTATTATTTTATTTATTGACCTCATGATCTGTTAGTGCTTCAGGAATAAAAAACATCTCCTTCATTTACTGGAGTAAGAGATGAAGTGAATTTTGATCAAGGAACAACCAAATGGTGAGATTATGCAAATAAAATATAATAAAATCAAGTAATTATATATTATTATGAAAATTATTAATCTTCAGAAAAACGATCTTGAAATAAAATATTGTCATTTTTTCACTATTTTGATGATATCAATAACCTATTTCTCCCCAATTTGGCGAATGGGTTTGTGATTGTTAACTTTCTCTAGATCATAACTTTCTTGCGATCGGTGATATTTATCACTCTCTATGATTATTTACACTTTTATTCTATGTCCAAATATTTAATTACCACATATGTTTTCAAATTTAGAAACCTTGTTATGTGTTAAATTGTGTAACCATTATGTTTCCAACATTATTTTTTTAATTGAAGTTTTTTGTATCCATTTTTACAATGTGGGTTCTATGAAAGGAAATTTAATGTTTTAAAACCATTGATGACTCTGAAGAATTTTTGGGGAGAGATTTATTTTATGTGGGGTAGAATGTAACACACTATGATTTTGTAAAATATATTTTATGAACTAATTTAATAGTTTTTATATATATCATTTCATGCAACACTAAATATATGTTGTGTTACATGAATGAACTATATTTGGAATGTGATACACACAATTCCAATTTTAGATCATGTTACACATAACATCGAGCTTAGATTGAGTTGTACAAGATAAAAAATTAATATTTCACTACATGTAACACTTAGATTAGATTTTGATACCCAAAAACCATTTTTTTCTTATATTACACACAATGCTGAGTTCCTTCAATATCTTACGTTACATGCAAGATCGAGTTTAACTGAACTATAATATATTATTAATAATATTATTAAAATATTAATATAGCTATCACCTATCCATTGGAATAGTGGATATGCAAAGGAATAAATATGTTTTTTTTAATTATGGTTTTGACATGTATATAATATGAATTCTTTGGTGACCAATTATCTAGTAATGAAAATAAAACCCTTTTGAAAACATAAAAAGTCATTTTTTTGAAAACTATTTTTATCAAGAATGTTTCACCTCAAAAAATTAATTAATTATTTTGGAGTATTATTTTAATTAAATAAATATATTATATATTAAATCATTTATTAAATTCTCAAATTATTTTTTTACAATAAATATAGAAGAATAAATCAAATTCCATTATTAAAAATAGTGTTGTTCTAAAAAGCAGTTTTACCACCTTTTAATGGAGCACTCATTTGAAAAATTAATTTTAAAAATTTTATAAATTATATTTTAAAAAATAAACATCATATTTTAATGAATAATTTCAAAATTAGATTACATAATTTGTTTTCTATTTTTCTAAGATGTTTCACTTTTTTATGAATTGAATAAAAATATAAAATTTTAATTGAAAACTAGCTTTTCATCTAATATATTTATTTAGTTCCAATATATTTTAATTTTTTAAAAATATATTTAGTTCAATTATACATCATTAAATCAAATTTATATCATTTTAATCAATTTCACATTGAAATTGAATATAAAAACAATACAAAATTTTGAACAATTTCACTTTAAACCTATTGTTTCGTCCCGTCTATAGGATTACTTTTAAATTAATTTATAAAACTTTTAATATATAATTTAGAAAAAATGTATTAAATATCAAAAATAATTATAATTAATAATTTCTAGTAATGTCATAATAGTTTTTGACCAATAGTAATAGTGAATGAAATTAAAATTAATTATAGTGATGAAGGTGAAAATGAGTTTACTTAGTGGTTAAAATTTAATCTTAATGGAAAAATGACATAGAAACATGTACAACACCAATTTTATCCAAATATTTCATTAATATCCCAAATTTTATATAATTTAGTTCATTATCATATGAAAATGTTTAATGGGATACCTCTAAATAGTGTTTACCTTTTTGTATTTATAAGAGTACTACTCCTCAACTATATAAAGGCACTCACCCTACTCACTTATACACACTTATCAAGACTTTTTACTCATCTAAAACCTACCTAAATATGCTCCAAACAACCCTACTATCATCCTAGAAGCAACAAATTGGGTATAAATCAAACCAAATATGTTCTTTTGTGCAATCCAAAATGAGTTAACCTAAGAAGAGGTAATGTTCTTCAATGAGTACTTTGGTTTCATTTTATTATACACCCCTAAATTTACTTTTATATCATTATTATATAATGAACTAAGTTTCATAAATATTCTAATATTTTGTTTTTTTTAAGGTTATGACCTACAATAACACAAACTTTCATCAAATGGGATACACAATCATCATTCGTGTATACGAAAGACTTCTGCCTCGTGGACCGATATCATCCATTAATCAATTACCACATATCAATGTTGGAAAAAATGATGTACATATTTTATTAATATATTATATATTATATTTATCATGTATTTATACCTATTTATTAATTATATAACACATACCTTCATTCTTTCCATTTTTTTTAAATACGATAACTTCTTTTGTGGACATGTGGACCACCATCGCCTCAAAGTGATCTGATTTATTCAGGTTTTATAGGGAATGTATTAAGGATGGGTTTAAAATATTATTTGAAATAAATTAAATTGAATGATACTATAATGATAATATATATATATATATATATATGATTCATTTACTTTTTTTTCAATCAATACGATATGAAAATAGAAACAGCCTTAATGCGTACGTACGACCTACCATCTCCATGGATGAAATATTCAATTTACTATTTATATAATTAATATATTATTATAAATAAATTTATAATGTATATTTATTTTATTCATATCATGATTTATATTCTTGAAATTATTAGGTCATTATCTAAGTAAGAGGACCCTGGATAACAAGTAAAAACATGTACGAAAAACAATGCGGTTATCACCTGAAACATAACTTTAACATGGGATTGTTAATAAATAGGTAATATGAAGTAAACTCTAAATCATATATGGTATTATATATATTAATATATTTCTGTGGAATATTTTTAATAAACTTATATTTATTATATAGGATTTTTTAATGTCTTCGAGAGAAGTCAAGACTTAATGTAAGGGTATTTCTAGTCACACTTTTATTTCTATGAGACATATTCCATATTCACCAATCATTTATTTTTTTGGTGTATATACTAACCTATGATATTTTATATCATTTGTTTAATTTATTTTATAGTATTTAAATTTTTAATTGATGTTATTATTTCCCAAGGATGAATATTCAAAAGTTACTCAAGTAGTAAGGGATTTTCCATCTCACTTTTATTTTCTATGAGACACAAGCTATGTTAACCACCTTTTTATTTTATGTGGTTGTATACTAAAAATGGATGTATTTTATGATAATTCAAATGATAATAATTTTGATTTACATATCAATTTCATGATATATCTTTTATGGGGTTTATGGTTAAAAATATACCAAATCTGCAAAGTATTTTTGTCTCAATTTTCTTTCTTTGAGACATATGTTATGCTATGCCCATAAATTATTTTATGAGGTTTATATAATTCCTATTTGACATGTTATATCATTAATATCAATATAATAATAATATTTTATGTTTCATGTAATGTTATTCTTTCATGGATGTTTTGATTCAATGCTACTGAAGTGGTAAACGTTTATTAATACATACTCACTGTTTATCAAGATTTTTTTTGACAATGATTTCATTGATGAGACATTATGAACCATATCTCAATAAATTTCATTAATTTTATTATAGTTTTTTTTCATGATATCATTATGTAATAATACCATTTTACCACTATTTTTATGTAATATTACTATGAATTTTTTTTAAGAAAATATGTCATTACTTCTCTCTTTGGTTAGAAATATGTTTTATTAAACAACCATGTTTTCTAAAAATGTTTTAAAAAATGTTTTTTTTTAAAATTTAATCTCATTTTCCAATAAATATATGTTCAAAAAATTATTTTTTTAAAATGTTTTTAAAATGGGTATCAAAGCATAGTTTATAAAATTTCATTTTCATTTTAAAAAGAAAAGGTTGTTGAAATGTTTTATATTTAATAAAACATTTTTTTCAAATTAGGAAAATAAATTTTCCTCATGAAATGATTTAAATTATTTTTAAATCTTAATTAATATGTTTTCAATTTTTTTTATCAAATAAAACTATTTTTAAAATTCTTTATGTCTTAAAAAATGATTTTAAAAAACATGATAGTTTATTTAATAAATGCCTCATGTTATCTTTCAAAATCCTTTACTATCTAAGAATATGTCCTTTGATATAGTTTGTTATTTACTAGGTATATGATAAAATTAAACCTTTATTATCATTTACTTTAATAGTTTATGTTTAAAATGAAAATTTGTTTATGAAACCCATTTCTCTTCCACAGGTTATACCATGATAAAACTCTTAAAAACCTGCTTAATTTCATGGGTTATTCTAGAATGATTAAACCTGTATCTCTTCCATAGGATATGATATTATTAAATTTTTATTATGTCCATTTAATCTCATGGGTTATGCTATTATTATTATTAAACCAATCCCTTTTAATGGGTCAAGATATAATAAATGTTTTATTATCTTATGGAACACGTATGTATGATTTCATTATGTGATGAGTGAGACCTATATCTCCCTAAAATTCATTGGGTAATGATTTATATATTACGATATAAATATGGTAAAAAAATCAACGAGATTCATTCGTAATAGAAAAATGTGTGTCTTGATCCATATTCAGAAAAGGGTGTATCCTAATCCACAATGGGAAAAATATTCGTCCTGATCCACAATGAGAAACAGGTGCATCCAGATCCACTATGGGAAGAAGGTGTAACCAGATCCACTATATAGAAAGGGCTGTGACTTGGGATGGTGTTGTATCTTGACCAATAGATTTATCCCCTAATAAGTTCCCTAATATATTTTTTCAATGAGCCTTGAATTCTAGGGAATTATTTTATATGATTATGCACAAACCTAATTACATTTTCACAATGTTATGTGTGGACCTGGTTTCACATCCATAAGTTTTTTTGAGGGCCTATGATCATGTAGTTAATGTAATGAGTGAATCTATTTCTATTTACACTTTTTCAAAATTTTATAAGATTATTTTTCTACCACAAATATATGCCTTATGCATATTTCATGTTTTCATGTCCATTAATCTTGATTCCATTATAATTAATATCTTTTGAATTTCTAATCTTTATGCCACAAATCTTGAGTATGATCTTTGACATGATGGGTATGATCTTATAATGTTATGATCATGTCCTCACAACCTTATGATCATGATTATTCTTAAATATATCCTTTTTTACTTTTATTGAGCATCCTAGCTAACCCTTTCATATGTTTTCTTTCCCCAGGTAATGAAGAAAAATTTTAAGTAGGAGTACAAAACGGGGAAGATCTTAATGGGAGATATTGAATATCTTTCACAAAATTTGATTAATGTGTTCTAATTTTCCAAAGACACTAAACTATTATTCTCCTCAAGCATGCATTTATATAATGTTCTGAATGTTCATTAAAAAATGAAGCAATATCCCTGTATCAAAACTGGGTCACTATAATTTACCTATGATTTTTTTAATTATTTGGTTTTGATATGATATGTGATACATGATTTGGCTACTTTAATGTATGAGATATTCTTTGAAATCAATTTACCTAGATTATTTTGAAATGAAAAAAGTGTATTTATTTACCATGATTTTGATATAATAATTGATTAAGTTATTATAACTCTTTATTTTCTTTAAAGTTGATCATTTTTCATATTATTGTTCAAAGACTTGTTATGGAACTCATTGGTGGGATCCTGTTAATTCTATTTAGATCACACCCTATGCACCCTTTCTATGGTTCGTTGACCTTGTTATGTATTTCAATATAGAGAAAGGAAAGAAACCACAATGAGGTGGTGTGGTTTTTATCAATTTTTTCTAGGTAGCTTCTGGTGAGGTGGTGGAAGTTTTCCCATTCTATAACATAGAGTCTCTCGTTCTGTTTTATTTTTCCTTTGTTGTTGGACTTACATATTGGAGATGGTTTAGCTACTATTAAGTTGTATCACTTATGCTATTTCCATATTTTTGTGACATGTATTTCTTATTTTATTCATACATCTGTTGTGTATATATAATAATTTTTTTCACCTTTAGGTTGAGTAAAATCATTGTATCTAGTTTTTACTGATGCCAAGGTGCTAATCACTAGCCTGTGGGGATCAAGAATGCCTATAGGGTATGTGTTGGGTGGGGTAGGGTAATGGGTTGTAAGAGTATCTAGGTCAGTTATCCATATTTTTGTACCAAAGGATATAGTTCTCAATTTCGGGATATTGATAGATTATAGATTGGATTGTTAGAACATTATAGGTTAGTTGTGATGATTGTATGGAAAGATATTTTCATGAAGAGACAAATATTTCAATTTGATGTTGGAATTTATGTCTCCTATTTTTAAGTCTTAATATTATTATTAGTTTCCTCTTATAATTTTAAGGTTTGAGTTGAGATTATCCTTTTTATCATCTATTTGGTTTCGTTGTGTAGTGGTATGCCTCCATATAGTATCCCACTAGTTCCTCGGGAGAGTGTAATGGATGATCCTTAATAGAATCAACCTATAGATCATAATGATATCAATGTTATCATGAAAATAGTTAGTGATGTTTACCAGAATGTACTACGAGTCCAAAAAACATTAGTTTGGGTACAACCGGGAGTTGAAGGTAAAAGGGATTGATCATGGGAGCTATTACATGATAATACACCATTCATTAAGGGTACTAGTTAGCCCCATGATGTGGAGTACTAGATGAAAAATATTTATCATATCTTTGGATTCTTGGATATACATTATAATATCAAGGTTAAGTGTGTGGAGTTCATAATTGAGGGTCCCAGTAAGAGATATTGGGATTCCGTGGTACATGTGGATAGACATGTGGAATTGGATTGGAAGGGTTTCAAGACCCACTTCTTCTAACAGATTCATTAGGTGTCTCCACTGAAGGTGAAGTCTCTGGGGTTCCTATATCTACTATAGGGAATGTGTTCATTGTCAGCATACACCTATCAGTTTGAGAAACTGGGTTGTTTTTCTCTAGAGGTTGTAAAGAATGATCAGATAAAGGATCATATGTACCTATAGGGTTTGCGATTGAATATTATATCACACATATTTATGATTTAGATTTCTACCTATATAGAGATATAAGACAATCAATTATGGAAGAGATGGATATTCTAGAAATGGTTGGTTATTCGTCCCCTTATCTTCCACCCAACGATATATTTAGTGGAGTGTAGGGGAGTAAGAGGAAGTGGCATGATCATTATAAGAGTGGTGGGGGTGGTTCTCCATAGGGATCCTTCTCCAAAACTTCAGTTATAGCTAGTAGTGTTCCATGGAATTTTAATAAATGTGGCAAGTTTGGTAACACATAAGGTTCTAGTTTCTCAACTGCAAATATGAGTAACATTTATGGAATCTATGTCCATCTACTATGTTTCTATTAGGCTATGTTTATGCCTCATTATGGTCAATTATCATTAGATCGAATGGATACTACAATGAAGAAATATTATTCAATGTCTATTGGGATCTAGTCACAAGCCTCTGGGGTAAAGAACCATTAAATAGTGGATTAGTTTCTAGCGGAGGTAGATGTTGGTCAAGTGATAGTCATAGGTACCATGTTTATTATATAATTAATAGAGACAAAATTATTTGATACATGTTCCTCTAAATCATTTATATTTTTCCATTTTTTGGATAATATTAAACTTCAAATAGAACTTGTGTCCATTTTAATGGAGTTAAAAAAAATAATCTAAAGAGGAAAGTGTAGAGGTTTCAGTTTACTTGTTATTCAGAGTTAATAACAGATAAAGTGTTAGTATGGAATTTCCTCATTATTGATCAAGATTTATTTAATGACATCATTGGGATGGATTGTATTATCATTCATCATGCTAAGTTTTATTATCAGTATCAATGTGTTCCATTCCATGTGGCAAATGGGATCCCTTGGGTGTCTCAGGTAGAGTGGGATACAAGGTTAGGTTATGCAGGAGATTCCCACCAAGATCATAGAGTTTTTTTCCTGTTGTTGTAGTTGATTATAATGAAGTTTCTGTTGTGGGTAATATTTCCTTTGATGATAGGGAATTTCCTATTGTTTTATAGGATTTTTTATCCATCCTTCCTCCAAAGTGGGAGGTGGATTTTATGATTGATCTAGTTCTAGATGTGCAACTCATCTTGATAAAATATTATCAAATGGTGTTATTGGAGCTGAAATAGCTTAAGAATAATATTGATGATCTAATGAAAAAATGTTTTGTTTGATTTAGTGTTTCGCCTTGTGAAACCCCAATGCTAGTTCCAAAAAGGATGATGGTTTGCTTCATTTGGGTGTGTACTGTTAGAAATTAAACCGGGTAATAATGAATAATAAGTATCCTTTGACATATGATGATGATTTTTTGACCAATTAAAGGGAAAAATGTGGTTTTTGAAGATTAATATTAGGTCTAGTTATCGTCAGATCAAATTTTATGTGTCTAATATACCATAGATAGACTTCAAGAGTAGTTATGGACATTAAAAATATCATTTATTATAATTTTTCCCAAATAAAACTCATGAAAATTTTAAAGATTTAATGAATTATATGTTCCATGAGTATCTACACAATTTTTTGGTAGTGTTCATGGGTGTTATTTTTGGTTATTCAAGGTCTGAGTGTGATCATGAGTACCATTTGAGTTTGGTTATTTAAAACACTAGGATGCACCATTTGTATGGAATGGTTTTGAAATGTGGTTTATGGATCCAGGAAGTGATGTTCTAGGGGATCATGATATCTAAGCATGGACCATCAATTGATGCTGAGATGGAGATGGTTTCCTTATCATGGAAATATCCATTAAACAATGTTGAGATTCAATGATTTGTTAGTATTACTAAGTACTACCAATGGTTCATCAAGGATTTATTGAAGTTGGAATTTCCATTGACTGCTCTTACCTAGAAAGGGGTGAAATTAATATGGGATGAAAAGTGTTAGTCTTATTTTAATGAACTAAAATGAATTCTAACATCATCTCCTATTCTGATCTTATCAGTGCTCGGTAAGGGCTGTGTAGTTTTCTATGATGCTTTAGTTGACAGTTTGGGTTGTGTACATATATAGAATGATCATGTGTTGCCTTGTGGCTCTCTTTAGCTTTTACTTCATGGGAATAAATACCCCACTCATGAATTAGAGTTCTCCATTGGTATGTATGTGCTTAAATAATGAAATAACTATCTTTTGAGGGTAGGTTCTCAAAAGTTTTGAACTATAAGAGTCTGAGCAATATAATTTCTAAAAAAAACACGAATCTTAGACATAGATGGTGTGTATTGTACATTTTGACACTTGAATAAAACATATAATCCCATGTGAAGGAGAGATTAATTGAAGAAACCATTAGTAAAAAGGAACCATCACATGCTACTCAACAATCAAAGGAGGATTTGAACCTCATGAGGATCCTCACTCAATTTCACCTAGATGATCTGAAGGAAATTTTAGGTATGAATATATCCAATGTTTAGTTATTATTATCACTTCTTGAGTCCATTCTATAGGATCCATATTAGGATGTTTAATTCAAGGGAATTAAAGAAACCCTATATGGTGGGGAGATCGTTTTTGGTTAGCCTCTCTATTTTGATGGTATTTTCCATTTTGGGGATCATACTTTCATTCGAGAATTTGTGAGAAGATAAGTAATTATTAAATTTCATATTTATTCATTTATCATTCATATGAGATCTATGGAGATGTATTATGTCATGAGATGACGAATTTGGTGGCCAGGTATAAATCCTGAAATTACAAATTCTGTGTCCCAATATTACACCAGCCAATAGGTAATGAAAGTGCATTTAAAACCATTGTGTTTTTTATATACTACTACAAAACAGGGCTTTAATAGTGCTGGTATTTATCAGCACTAGAAGAAATGTTTATCAATAGAATATTAATTAGCACTTACCAAAGCGTAGATAAATTTACACTTTTATCAGTGCTTTTATTTTAGCACTGTTAAAGGGAACACTTTATCAGCGCTGATAAAGGGTACCCTTTATCAGCGCTGATAAAGGGTACCCTTTATGAACAATTTATTTTTAGCACTGATAAATATTAAAAATGTCTGAACAAATAAAATTAAATAATTAAATAACTAAAAAAAATAAAAAATGTGTTTATTAAAAAAATTACCAACTTTATTAATTAAATAATTATTGATAAAAATGAATTGATTGATTATACATTATTAAACATTAAAATTTTTATTAATTATATAATTATGATAATTAATGTTATTAAATTGTATATATTAAATATATAGATATATAATGATGCATATAAATATGATTTAAATATTACAAAATATTTATGCACTTTACATTAGTCACATAAATTTATTGAATAATTTTATATAATTAAAAATTAATATGAATTAAAAATATTGGCTAATTGCATAGTACTTGACATATAATTGAATGTTGTTTTATGTATCAATTTAATATAGATCAAATATACTTTATATTAATTTCACATATTATAAGGCCCCAGCGTTAAACCTTACCTAATCTTGAGTTATTACAAGATTACACATTGAGGATCTTTTCAGGGTTAGAGTTTTAGAGAATTTGATCATAAAACTATAATTATATTCCACATTTAAACAAAGTGGTTACATAAAAGATAGTATTCATTTTTCCCATCAACAGAAACATATTTAAAATAAAACATGGATCCTTTCTTGACACTTCCTTGACACTATCATCATATCATGTACCCTTCCCTTGACCTGTGAAAAACATTTCAAAAACATGGGATGAGCATAAAAAGCTCAGTAAGGGTTATAAAAATATGGAAAGGAAACATGAGTTCATATATACATAAGAATTAAATCATACTTTACCCATAAAACATAGGCACTTTAACATACCTCATCAAATCATGAATAAAACATAGAAATCATTAGACATAAAAGGTAACTTGAGGCATTCATAACATTCTTAAGTAGGGAGTAACCCTCTTGGTAACGTTTGGAATACCCACCACAATATATTCCCTTAATCTCTTGGGATAAACCTTAACGTTTCACTCATTCGCGTTACCCAATGCATTGGAGAGCTATATCGGGCTCACCCTCCCTTAGTCTATCACAGAACCACCCGTCTTCATAATAATGCCCAAGAACCTCAACATAATCGTATCACATAAAACATGCATAAAGGAAACATAACATTTCCACCTTTCAATCACAAGATATCAATACCACAAATTGATATAAAAATATTATAAAAACCATTTTCAATACCAAAATAAAAGAAAAGTAAAACATGGTATTTATTTTTCTTTTATAAAAAGGTATGGCTTGTAGAGGAAGCCGAAACTCAAATAATGGTCACTGCGGTGGAGAAGTCATTGTCGCCGCATACGTATGAAAAAAACATTACCTTTTGTCGTTTAGTAAACGCTTCGTATAAAAAAGATTCCTTTTGAATAAACGTAAAAGTCAAAGGGGTTTATACACCGTATAAAAGATGGTTGTGTATAAAATAAAATATGCCTCAATGAAAGGAGATTGAGACGAAGTCCCATACAAAGAAGGTATCCTTGGTTTAAGGATAAATCAATTACATAATTATGTGTGACAAACGAATACACCAAATATAAGTGGATATTAAGTGTAAAATAATCAAAGTTCATTCACACATATTCAAAGGATGACATATTCAATAACTACATGTTGAACCCAAAGAAATCGAAATTGGGTTAAGAAGTTCCCTTGACAGCCTGACGGCGTCACATCAAAATGAGTTGATGAGAGATAAAAAGTGTATATCATCACCTGGACATAAAATTTACATCAATAAAGATAGATGATAACATATCCCAACATAACAATATGTAATTTAAAAGACCCAATAAAAGAAGTCTTTTAAAAAGAGGAGGGTGAAAGGTTCCCTTACCGACTTGGGTATCTTTCAAAACATACACCCCATGAAAGAAGGACAATACATCATTGATGTAAATACTCATAAACGAAATTATATTACACAAAGAGTAGAATAATGGTCAGTACATACACCACTCAAAGGAAATTGTGGAAAATGTAGCATAAATCTCACGGGAATAAAAGTGAGATGAAAAATCCCTTACGAAAACTCGGCAGCCTAACGGCGCCACATAAAACCTACAAAAATGGATTGATGAGATAAAATAGGGTATATAATCATATTAACATAAAGTTTATAGAAAGAGGAATATAAAAGAACATCCCCCAACATAACAAATAGGAGCTTAAAAGAAGTTACATAAAGGAGAGTACTTAAAAACAAAGAGATAGGTTAGATCTCTTACGAAAATTCAGCAGCCTAACAGCGCCACTCAAAACTTCCAAAATGGATTGATGAGAGAGAATAGGGTCTCTCATCACATGAACATAAAAATTACAGTAATATTAATATAAAATAACATCCCAATAACAATAAAGATGAGCTTTAAAAGGAATGACATAAAAGAGTGTACTTAAAAAGAAAGAGAGGAGTAGGTTCCCTTACCTCGGGTCCGACTTGACTCGATCGTTCTTTAATCTCCTGAATAATAAACATGAGTTAATTTATAATTGATTAAGAACCTTTTTCAAGCTTATTATTCCTTTTATATCACTTATTTCTATGTTATAAACATTATATAATCATTAAGTTAATAATGTTTGTTTTGTCGATATTTGGTTCTTAAGTCGAAAGTGGATTTCTTACAACTACATGTTGTTCGTGTGGTCAAAGGTTCTTTATATCCATAATGACATTCCTGATTTTGATATCATATATATCATATATATCCATAATATACATGTATTTATAATATCACATAATCATTTAGAGGAAAGAAATGAAATGAACCGTTCATGGAGACGGTAAGCCGTACGTACGCATGAACGCTACTTTCATTTCTATGTCATATTAATGGAATTAAAACTATATGATAGGTATGTATATTTTAATTCCAGAATTATATTAATCATTTAGATGTAACATACATCATATATATCCATTATATATATGTACTCATAATAATACATTACATTTGGGGATAAGAAATGAAATGCACCGTTCATGGAAACGGTAAGCCGTACGTACGCATGAACACTACTTTCATTTCTATCTCATACTTTAATGGAAAGAAAATAATAATTATATAAAGGTATATTATAATTCCAGTATAAAATAATATATAATAACTTTAAATCCATCCTTTATACGTCCCACATATGGAATTAATGAATCACATCACTTTGAGGGGGCGATAGTCCGCACTTCCCTAAATGAAGATATCGCGTTTACCCATAATGGAAACCATAAAGGTAGGCCATAAATTAAAAACACAGAAGCTTAAGTAAAACATAAACATATTATATATCATATATAAATACAGTGACATCATAATGGCCACCTTTTAAGGTGTTAAAATAATGTTGAACAATCATCGTTTCGGGAGGCAGAAATTCGCCATCCACAGAAACAGTATGTTCTTTAACCATTAGATATAGATGTGTGTAAGTGTAGATCTAATACTTCTTATAAAAACATACTAGTATATTTATTATACTGTATTTGTTACAAAATAAATGAATAAAAAGAGTTTAGGGGGTTGGGGAAGCAAAATAAAACAAAAGGACTCAAGTGAAGACATTACCTTTAAATCGGGTAACTTCCTTTGATTTGAGCTCAAAGGCTTCCTTGGAAAGGGTTCTGCCCAAAGTGAGGCTTCAAGGAGTTATAGAGGGATGTGGAGAGACAAAATGGTCAGGGGTTGGCCGAGCCAAAGTCTTTGGAAGTGTGGGTAAAGAGGTAGGGGTGGGGGCTTTTATAAGAGGAGAGGAGCGACACTCTTGGAAAGTAAGCAAATGTTACTTTATTTGAAAATGAGTTTCGGATTTAAAAGGTCCCAAATTGATATAATTAGTGGATAAGGTGATAAGGGTTCTAAATCCACCCATCCAATAGGTTTTTGACATGTTTAGGTCTTAGAGTTTACATTATCTGTCCATTTTATTTAAATCGTTAAATAACGAGGTCATCGCTCCATCATCATGATGTCATAAATAATTTAATTTATTTAATGTCTAAAAATTATAAAAAAAATACTATGATGTAGGAAATATTTTTATCTTTCCAATTAATTTTTATAGTCCAAAATACCATTTATTTAGACAAAATTAAAAATATTTTACTTAGGTGATACATTCTTTGTTACATTTAACATTCTTTAAAAATAAAAAGATAAAAAGTCACTTTCTCACAAAAGTGATTCCATGGGACCCCCAAGTTTCGCACAAGGAATCCCATGGTCGGCCATGAGACCAAAAGTATCCTTAGAACACATTTTGTGGTCATTTTTTATTATTATGATATTATCTTATTATCTTTAACTACCCGATTACTCATTAATCTAGATAATTAAAGATAATTACCGTCGTTACTATTCATAATGTCCAAAAATAAAAGAGTCTTAATTACATAATTTGGACCTTATGATTCCAAATATTTAGTCCATTTTACCAAATTCTAAACACATAAATTTCAAAAATTAATTTAAAAAAACTTCCCGTTGTCAAAACAAATAGCGGGTTTTTTAGAAACAATATTTATGAAAAGTTTGGCACTTGTTTATGCCTAATTCCAAAGTGAAATTAATACCAATGACCATAATTGGATTAAATGGTAAAAATATATTCCAATTACACTTTAAAACAAATTAAAAAGATAATATAACCATATAATTAAATTATATGAAAAAGCAGTTTTGATGTAAAATGCAGTATTTTTCACTATTCATTGAAAAATGAACATTGTCAGAAAAATACAAAAAATTAACCCAAGGTAAATTTCAATGTCCCAATCATAAATAATATGTTTATTTTGAAAAATAGATCTTATAAAATTGTCAAAAAGTGGATTTAAAAGAGGTTCTCCATTAAAAGGAGGTTAATCGACCTTTTAAAGAATATTGGAATGTTTACGCTTAAAATTGGATTCATTTGAATTTTTAATCTTCTAACATTTATTGTAAAGAGTAAAAATATTTGACAAACATACAAATCATTTTTTAGTTAGTTCTGTTCATTCCGGCCATTACAACGGCTAGGCGTTAACTACTATTTAAAATAATATTATTTTATTATTAGAGTGTAATGCAAGATTCCCAAGAAACTCGTTGTTGCGTATTGGGTACGTCATCACACATAGTGTCCCCTTTAAAGTAATATTAATATTATATTCACAAATATGGATAAATGTGAAAATGTCATACTCTTTATTTACCCGGGGTGATACATCCTTCCCCCGCTTTTGGAATTGCGTCCTCGCAATTTTAAAATTGGGCTTGGAAACATCATTGAAAATACCACATCGGAACAGGAGTCAGTAAAACAATCACTTTAAAATAAAGAAAGATAAGTACAAAGGTCACCCGAGTTAACCCATACTAGGATTCTAAGTATGAAAATAAGGACATGGAGAAAAAACAAAGGTTCATGTTCTAATGGAGAGTGATAGAAAACATGTTTAGGAGAAAGTTAACCATAAGAAAATCGCAAACTTGTGATGGGTTAAACGGTATTAGATTCCACAGTAGGAAAAGTTAATAGACAACATTTTTGTTTTAAGTTACTTTTTATTGAGGAATTTATTCATAAGGAAACATAATCACTTATCATGTTGAATTTCAAATTTTATTAGATTCCTTACACAAACTCATATTTTCTCCAAAAGACGAGTATTTAGGTAGACTTGTTCACATTAAGACTACTATAATCAATTTCTAGAGAATCACCTAATCCACAAAAGAGAACTATATACTTCCCATGTCTTTAGACTCTAACCAAAACCAAATCCAAAAAGGTTAGTACATGATCAGATAATCCATAAAAGGATAACCTTTTATAAAAAGAAAATCTATTCTTAATCTCCAAAATTTGTCCAACAAAACCCAAAGTTCAACGAGGACCATTCGATAAACAATTTTTCCATAAAAATTCTTCAAACTAAACCAAACTAAGATTGAAACCCAAATATTTGAAGAATTTAGTCACATAGTCTTCCAAGTTAAATCGTAACATTTATCTCCAAACAACATCAGTTACTCTTAATGTCTCGTATTGAAAATTAATTAACCTAATCACATATCCTCAATGATAGGTTAATAAATTTACATAGATAACCCAAAATCAACTTACTATTAATTCATAAAATCATCTAACTAAAAAGAATCAGTCAAACTAACCAGGGAGTTCACGTAGTCCAGTGGTAGGCGATAAATACCAGTTGCAATTTGGTTGTGGGTTCGATTCCCACAGCTTTGTCCGACGCGACGGGTTGTCACACGGTCTGCATGTTGTCCTTTTTTCCAAAACTATATAATTCTCAAATCATTCCCCAAAAAGAGATAAAATCATTAAAAAAACCATAACATAATTTAACCTCAATTTTATCTCATGCCTTTCACTTCCATCATAACATATAGTAACCCATAATTACCTCAAAAGTAAGGACCATATAAACCCAAATGGTTCTTTATAACTATGTCCACAAAAAAACAGATAACTATTCCTTGAATAAAATTTTCATATATTAAACATTAGGGTTAAACATAATATAAAAAGTCTTCTAATGTAACCCCATCATCAAAAGAGACTTAATACTCTTAATAATTTCACCATAACTCCTGAAGCCCTTATATGTTGACATCTTACTCATTCAACATTCTTCATGATCCATTAACCATTCCTTTCCAACTTATTCTAAAATACTTCTTTCCTACAGACAAAATCAGGAATCATATCCTAAGATCCCAAAATAGGAAAACAATAGTTATGAAATAATCCATACCTTTGATTGGTCATTGTCAGTTTCTTCATCCTCAATCGGAATGGCATTAGGTATTGGTAAACGAACATTTGTACGATCTTGGTGATCCCATTCACGAGATTTCTTCATAGGACACGTGTTTTCATAATGACCATGCACACCACATTTAAAACATTCAATTGATCCCTCAGAAAGAAATTCTTTCCCTTTCCTCGAGTCAACTGGATGCTTCCTTTTTCCATGGCAGGTTCTTGCTTTATGACCTTCATTTCCACATCTATAGCATATTTCTGTCCCTTTGAAACATTTTCCTAGGTGTTTCTTTCCACATCTTTGACTCATAGGTTTTTGAACACACTTAAATTTATGATTATTACCTGTAGTTCCGTAGGGATTTGTTTCACATATATATGACGCCTTAGAAAAATCACTAAGGTTTAGGTGGTCAATCATGACTCCAGATAGTTGGTTGAGGATAAACACAAGAGTTCTCATTGCAGCTCCCATATCATTTAGTTGCTTTCTCAAAAAACTGTCAAAGTTTCCTTCACATCCACTGTTACTTTGGTGCCTGATAGATCCATCCATTTACTAAAAACAAAAAGGTCAGTGTGAGTATATCAACAAAACCATCATGTACTAATGAGGAAGATAGACACTAAGATATACTTACTCATTCACTTTATCTAAAACTAGGAATCTTTTTGAAATCCTAACCATTATGGTAATGTCACTTATGATTAAAGAGTACCCTAACCTCTAAAGTTATCTAAACCGACCTCTGATACCAACTATAAGGCCCCAGCCTTAAACCTTACTTAATCTTGAGTTATTACAAGATTACACATTGAGTATCTTTTCAGGTTTAGAGTTTTAGAGAATTAGATCATAAAACTATCATTATATTCCACATTTAAACAAAGTGGTTACATAAAAGATAGTATTCATTTTTCCCATCAATGGAAACATATTTAAAATAAAACATGTATCCTTTCTTGACACTTCCTTGACACTATCATCATATCATATACCCTTCCCTTGACCTATGAAAAACATTTCAAAAACATGGGATGAGCATAAAAAGCTCAGTAAGGGTTATAAAAATATGGAAAGGAAACATGAGTTCATATATTCATAAGAATGAAATCATACTTTACCCATAAAACATAGGCACTTTAACATACCTCATAAAATCATGAATAAAACATAGAAATCATAAGACATAAAAGGTAACTTAAGGCATTCATAACATTCTTAAGTAGGGAGTAACCCTCTTGGTTATGTTTGGAATACCCACCACATTATATTCCCTAAATCTCTTCAGAGAAACCTTAATGTTTCACTCCTTTGCGTTACCCAATGCATTGGAGAGCTATATCGGGCTCACCCGCCCTTAGTCTATCACGGAACCACCCGTCTTCATAATAATTCCCAAGAACCTCAACATAATCGTATCACATAAAACATGCATAAAGGAAACATAACATTTCCACCTTTCAATCACAAGATATCAATACCACACATTGATATAAAAATATTATGAAAACCATTTTCAATACCAAAATAAAAGAAAAGTAAAAAATGGTATTTATTTTTATTTTAAAAAAAGGTATGTCTTGTAGAGGAAGCCGAAACTCAAATAATGGTCACGGCGGTGGAGAAGTCATTGTCACCGCATAAGTACGACAAAAACATTCCCTTTTGTCGTTTAGTAAACGCTTTGTATAAAAAATATTCCTTTTGAATAAACGTAAAAGTCAAAGGGTTTATACACCGTATAAAAGAAGGTTGTGTATAAAATAAAATATGCCTCAATGAAAGCAGATTGAGACGAAGTCCCATACAAAGAAGGTATCCTTGGTTTAAGGATAAATCAATTACATAATTATGTGTGACAAACAAATACACCAAATATAAGTGTATATTAAGTGTAAAATAATCAAAGTTCATTCACACATATTCAGAGGATGACATATTCAATAACTACATGTTGAGCCCAAAGAAATCGAAATTGGGTTAAGAAGTTCCCTTGACAGCCTAACGGCGTCACATCAAAATGAGTTGATGAGAGATAACAAGTGTATCTCATCACTTGTACATAAAATTTACATCAATAAAGATAGATGAGAACATATCCCAACATAACAATATGTAATTTAAAAGACCCAATAAAAGAAGTCTTTTAAAAAGAGGAGGGTGAAAGGTTCCCTTACAGACTTGGGTATCTTTCAAAACATACACCCCATGAAAGAAAGACAATACATCATTGATGTAAATACTCATAAACGAAAGTATATTACAGAAAGAGTCGAATAATGGACAGTACATACACCACTCAAAGGAAATTGTGGCAAATGTAGCATAAATCTCACGGGAATAAAAGTGAGATGAAAAATCCCTTACGAAAACTCGACAGCCTAACAACGCCACATAAAACTTACAAAAATGGATTGATGAGATCAAATAGGGTATCTAATAATATTAACATAAAGTTTATAGAAAGAGGAATATAAAAGAACATCCCCCAACATAACAAAGAGGAGCTTAAAAGAAGTGACATAAAGGAGAGTACTTAAAAAGAAAGAGATAGGTTATATCTCTTATGAAAATTTGGCAGCCTAACATTGCCACTCAAAACTTCCAAAATGGATTGATGAAAGAGAATAGGGTCTCTCATCAGATGAACATAAAAATTACAGTAAGATTAATATAAAAGAACATCCCAATAACAAGAAAGATTAGCTTTAAAAGGAATGACATAAAAGAGTGTACTTAAAAAGAAAGAGAGGAGTATGATCCCTTACCTCGAGTCCGACTTGACTCGATCGTTCTTTAATCTCCTGAATAATAAACTTGAGTTAATTTCTAATTGATTAAGAACCTTTTTCAAGCTTATTATTCCTTTTATATCACTTATTTCCATGTTATAAATATTATGTAATCATTAAGTTAATAATGTTTGTTTTGTCTATATTTGGTTCTTAAGTCGAAAGTGGACTTCTTACAATTACATGTTGTTCGTGTGGTCAAAGGTTCTTTATATCCAGAATGACATTCCTGATTTGTATATCATATATATCATATATATCCAGCATATACATGTATTTATAATATCACATAATCATTTAGAGTAAAGAAATGAAATGCACCGTTCATGGAGACGGTAAGCCGTACATACGCATGAACGCTACTTTCATTTCTATGTCGTATTAATGGAATTAAAACTATATGAGAGGTATGTATATTTTAATTCCAGAATTATATTAATCATTTAGATGTAACATACATCATATATATCCATTATATATATGTACTCATAATAATACATTACATTTGGGTATAAAAAATGAAATGCACCGTTCATGGAGACGGTAAGCCGTACGTACGCATGAACACTACTTTCATTTCTATCTCATACTTTAATGGAAATAAAATAATAATTATATAAAGGTATATTATAATTACAGTATAAAATCATATATAATAACTTTAAATCCGTCCTTTATACATCCCACATATGGCATTAACGAATCACATCACTTTGAGGGGGCGGTAGTCCGCACTTCCTTAAATGAAGATATCGCGTTTACCCATAATGGAAAACATAAAGGTATGCCATAAATTATAAACAAAGAAGATTAAGTAAAACATAAAGATATTATATATCATATATAAATATATTGACATCTTAATGTCCACGTTTGAATGTGTTAAAATAATGTTTAACAATCATCGTTTCGGGAGGTAAAAATTCTCCATCCACGGAAATAGTATGTTCTTTAACCATTAGATGTAGGTGTGTGTAAGTGTAGCTCGAATCCTTCTTATAAGAACATCCTAGTATATTTATGATACTGGAGTTTTTACAAAAGAAATGAATAAAAAGAGTTTAGGGGGTTGGAGAAGCAAAATAAAACAAAAAGACTCAAGTGAAGACATTACCTTTAAATCAGGTAACTTCCTTTGATTTGAGCTCAAAGGCTTCCTTGGAAAGGATTCTGCCAAAAGTGAGGCTTCAAGGAGTTACAGAGGGATGTGGAGAGATAAAATGGGCAGGGGTTGGCCGAGCCAAAGGCTTTGGAACTGTGGGTAAAGGGGTAGGGGTGGGGGCCTTTTATAAGAGGAGAGGAGGGGCACTCTTGGAAAGTAAGAAAATGTTACTTTATTTGAAAATGAGTTTCGGATTTAAAAGGTCCCACATTGATATAATTCGTGGATAAGGTGATAAGGGTTCTAAATCCACCCATCCAATAGGTTTTTGACATGTGTAGGTCTTATATTTTACATTATCTTTCCATTTTATTTAAATCGTTAAATAATGAGGTCATCGCTGCATCATCATGATGTCATAAATAATTTAATTTATTTAATGTCTAAAAATTATAAAAAAATACTATGATGTAGGAAATAGTTTTATCTTTCCAATGAATATTTATAGTCAAAAATATCATTTATGTAGAAAAAATTAAAAATATTTTACTTAGGTGATACATTTAACATTCTTTAAAAATAAAAAGATAAAAAGTCACTTTCTCACAAAAGTGATTCCATGGGGCCCCCAAGTTTGGCACAAGGCATCCCATGGTCGGCCATGAGACAACCAGTAGCCTTAGGACACATTTTGTGGTCATTTTATATTATTATGATGTTATCTTATTATCTTTAACTACCCGATTACTCATTAATCTAGATAATTAAAGATAATTACCGTCGTTACTATTCATAATGTCCAAAAACAAAAGAGTCTTAATTACATAATTTTGATCTTATGATTCCAAATATTTAGTCCATTTTACCAAATTCCAAACACATAAATTGCAAAAATTAATTTAAAAAAACTTCCCATTGTCAAAACAAATAGCGGGTTTTTGAGAAACAATATTTATGAAAAGTTTGGAACTTGTTTATGCCTAATTCCAAAGTGAAATTAATACCAATTACCATCATTGGATTAAATGGTAAAAATATATTACAATTACACTTTAAATCAAATTAAAAAGATAATATAATCATATAATTAAATTATATGAAAAAGCAGTTTTGATGTAAAATGCAGTATTTTTCACTATTCATTGAAAAATGAACATTGTCAGAAAAATACAAAAAATTAACCCAAGGTAAATTTAAATGTCCCAATCATAAATAATATGTTTATTTTGAAAAATAGAGCTTATAAAATTTTCAAAAAGTGGATTTAAAAGAGGTTCACCATTAAAAGGCGGTTAATCGACCTTTTAAAGAATATTGGAATGCTTACGCTTAAAATTGGATTCATTCGCATTTTTAATACTCTAACATTTATTGTAAAGAGTAAAAATATTTGACAAAAATATATAATCATTTTGTAGTTAGTTCTGTTCATTACCACTATTACAACAGTTAGGCGTTAACTACCATTGAAAATAATGTTATTTTATTATTAGAGTGCAATGCAAGATTTCCCAAGAAACTCGTTGTTGCGTATTGGGTACGTCATCGCACATAGTGTCCCATTTAAAGTAATATTAATATTATATTCAAAAATATGGATAAATGTGAAAATGTCATACTCTTTATTTACCCGGGGTGTTACACATATACATATTTAATGCATTTTTATATCCAACACACACACACACACATAACTTCTCCATTTTTTCAATATTGTTAAAGTGTACCTATATTCTTAACATATTCATTTCACTCATTCTTAACATAAATGCATGCACTAAAAATTAGATATTTATTAATACTGTTAAAAATTTATTTGTATAGAAATATTTAGAAATAAAAATATTTATAAATGTACATTTACTATATTGATATAATTATATATTTATAATTATAAATAAGTAAATATTTTTTTAAATTATTTATATAATCCCAAATAAATAATTATATATAATAAAATAATTATTAAACTTATAATAAATTTACATAAATAAAGAATATATTTACTATATATATATATTATATAAATATATGTATAATTATATAAAAATATACAATGATATAATAATTATTTTTTCAAAATATTTATATAATCATAAATTATTAATTATAAAATTATAATAAATATATTTAAAAAGGAATATATTTACTATATATATTTATACATATTTATTATGTATATAAAAATATTTAAAATTATTTTATTTATAATTATAATTATAAATCCTTTAATAGAACTTTAGTAATAAGCTCTGATAAAATCATCTTTATCAACACTTTTTTCACGCTGATAAAGATTAGTATTTATCAATGCTAACCAATGCACTGATAAAATAAACATTTATTAGCGTTATAAGTTTATCACTGATAATGATTAATTTTATTAGAACCTTTTTAGCACTGATAAATAACTATATTTATCATTGAAAAATAATATTTGATAAAGGTGTCCCAATCGTTTTTTAAAACCCTTACCATTTGTAAACCTGTCGTGATATAGAAGCTTTCTGCGGAAGCCACCCACTACCAACACTCCTCTATATTGAATTGAAGTTTGAATCACACCACTTGACTTCCTTCAAACTTCTCGTTTGAAATCCAAATATGTTCTCAGATTTTCTTCAACCAATCGAGGTAGGCATTCATATATTCTTTGAGTTATTTTGGTTTCATTTTTTATTTTTTCGTCTACAATTTTTTTGATCCATTGTTTACGATATTTTGATTACGATTTGTTTATGATCCTTTTTAGGGAACTATTTGTGGTCCCTTTTTTGTATTGACATCCGATGTATGATCTGTTTTTTATATCAGACATTGATCCTTGGATTTATTCATTATTGTGTTACTATTGTTATTTATATATTCTTACAAAATAATTTTTTTCATATATGTATATAAATGTGTAGATATTTTCATGTATATTATTGTTTATTGACTAATGATTTTAGGCACATTGGTGGTTCCCTAATAATTATACATACACTAACACTATTCATGGACACCTTAGTGGACATGCATCTTCTGATGCTATTTTTCAGGAACCAAGTTAGTGGACTGATGTATGTTCCTCTATTAGTCATATGTATAATAGGAATAGTTTCTCTTAGAATTCACTATGGTCCTTAGTTTTATTATTGATCAGATTTAGAGGGGTCATTTCTGGTTAAGAACATGAGATTTTATCACATCAAGCCATCACTTTTTGAATCATTATGGTTTATTTCATGTTATATTTTAATATCATGTTTTTATCTATTTAAATTTTCTTATATACTATAATTGATTTTTAATATTGGCGTGACATGTATGTATGTCTATATAGATCATGCATCATTTATTTCAATAGTTGTTTATCTATAAGGTATGCCTATATTGGGTAATGATGATTTTTGGTCTGCATGTCCATTGACCAGAAGGGTCATGATAGAATTTTGTTCGAACTCTATTACTAATTGTTTCAATTGTTGGGGGGGGGGACACCTCCCATTTATTTTTTTACACCCAAAGCTTAAACCATCCTTTTGTGAATTTAAGGCGTGTTATAGGTTATAAGATGATATGACCTGGTGTTGTTTGTGTAATTCAGGCTAGGGTTATTACACTATCCATCTTCCGGTTTACACCAATAATGTTTAGTGAGAATATAATTTATTATCTGCCTTTATCTCCCTTTATTTTTTAAAATTCCAAAATCCCTTGTTATTGGATTTGGAATATCTAGTTGATCAGATATTCTAGTATAAATGATCCATATTTCCATTTTTAGAATTGTCTATAACATTCACTTTTGATAATGAATATCTTATGTGTATTTATTTATATATTGTATAAAATTAATCTTTTATTAACCCAATAGGATGGATATGAACCAGAAATGGATGCACACTAATTGTTTTAAAAACAAATAAGATAGTGGAGTTAAAGAATTCTTCACTTTTTTAGGAGATAATACAGATGAACCTTTGATTGGGACATCAAACATGAATTGGTCAATTTTCCTAATGGAAATAAAAACGAATGTTGAGTCAGATGAAAATTCAATTGAGGATGATACTTTCATTGGGACATCACAATTAGTTCTTGCTAGTTCCAATGTATACAATTTTTTTTACGTTAGAGGGGACCACAAAGAGGGGATTTGGATTCTCGAAAGATAAACAAAATCCTTGAAACCTTTAGAAAATAAAGAGAGTTAAATGAGAAGGTATTTTTTTTAATATATTAGGTTTTTCCTCATAATATTATATGTTATCTACTACATTAACATCATCTAAATTAAATTCTTCACTACTAATGAATATAATGTCTTCTACGCATGATGCTGTTAAAAATTCCTCGAAAGAAAAAACTATAATGATGGGAACCATTTGGATAGATGAAAGGGTAATGTTACAATATACTTTATCTATTTTACTGTAAAGACTGAGAAATTCAATATAATGTTTTTTAAAATTATATGGTATTATTACAATTCTGAGAAAATTAAAGGCGCTTGATTCTAAATCTTGGTGTGTCCGGAATGGAATTTTTAATTTTTTTAAGGTACGTTCAGTAAAAGTGCATGCGTCATTTTATATCTTTTGAACCGGTGCTCAGATTAAAAATATGAGGGAACCATTGAATCCACAGCACTGGGATTCACTTAAGGGAGACTTAACTTTGACCACAGTAGTTCGAGTGAAAAATTTAGTTTTACAACCTTTTGAAGAATAATTAAATAACATAAAAATGTTATTTTATTTTTTATACTAACTATTGAGTGGTGGTAGTGGGAGTACTGGGTTTTCAAGACATTTAATGGCTTGACTACTCTGTTTTGTAACCACACCATTGAGAGTTAAGATGTTCATTAATTAAAACTCATTAATGACACTCATTAATCATAGGATGCATTAATCTCCCTTACCCTCTTTTTAAATGATGCTTGGGCTTGGGTTTTTGACATGGATGAGAGGAAACTCTGATAAAGTGTCGTGTCATCTTCCACCAATGATGAATGGTGTATTGGATGTTTATTTCATCATTTCTTGAAACATGTGTTCTAGTTTTAAGAATCATTGTTTCCGAGTGGTTTTCATTGGATTTATTCATGGAACTGGAAACTTTCAACAGTTATTTATCCAAAGGGGACCTGAATTCCATAAGTAGGAGTTCATTAAGTTTGAACTTTACGATACTTAGGAAAGTACATTGGTAGATATAATGGAAGGTTGGACTCATCACACGCTTTTGGGGGGGGGGGAAATATTGTCTACTCCGGGACTCTCTTTATAAATTTAAGATATTTTCAAGAATCCTTATTAATTCACCAAGTATAACATAAGTTTACCTTGGAATTTTCAATCACTTATTAACATGTGTAAAATTTAGAATCACCAGTATGTATTCAAGGTTCTTCATTAATGGAGATATCTGTATGTATTCGAGGTTCTCTATCAATGGTATCCTCTAATATACTATTTATAGATTCTTTTAATCATAACGATGATGATACTGGTTTTCAAGCCACTCAGCAGGGCACACTGGAATTTATTATTATCCAGGGAGATGAAGGCTTGTTTTGATATTGGGATCGTACCCATAAAATGGGATACCTACGTATCCTTGTGAATGGAATCAGAACCCTTGTAGTTTCCTGCCTCATAATGGGACACATCATACCTTTTAAGGTCATGTGATGAGGACCTACCCATATAGTTTAATGTCATGTGGTAAGGACATCTAAGTGAAAGGTACATAACAGAAGTTTTATGTGGGAATTATGTCGAAAAAGGCCAATTAACATGGAAAGGATATGGGTTTCCAAGTAAGATTAGACCATGTTGGGAATATGGAGCAAGGAGAATAGGGTTGATTTGAAGTTTTGGGTTTGAACATCAAGGAGGCTTCCTACACATCCCATGTGGATGGGAATCAAAGCACACATAGTTCAATAAGTGTCATAGGATAATATAGTCCTTTGAGAGAAATGAGTTTTGTCTTACTTTCTAAAAAGGATGAGTTGATGATTTGGGGGGTTTAATTTGGGGCTTATTCCAAAGGAGGATTCCCAAATTAAGGGAATTAGGGTTGTATTTTTGAAGAGGATGTCCACTGAGCTCCGACCCTGAGAGAGATTCCTATGTCTCCCAATTATGGTGGGAATCATAATTCTCGTAGTTCATTGGTCCATTAGTGTTTGTGAACATGTTGTAATCATCATGAATCTCTAATACCATGCAAGTCATGCTCAGTTTGTGAAACAAGCGGATGTGAAGGATTCAACAATGACACATACACTTTTCCTCCTCTGATTGGTGGAAGAGGGTGTGCCTACGGTGGCCAGGGTGGAAGATATTGAGTTGAACAGAGAAGAGGGTGAGGTGATGAGCCTTAACTCTATTCACTTTACATTAGACAAGGGTCCAATGAGAGGAAGAAGAGATGAAGGTTAGGGGCTTACACCAGGATGGCTACCCATGGTGACAAAGATCAATAGGAGAGGTAAATTGTAATGAAAGTCCCAATGCCCATCTCTCCTCTTACGTTTGGAACCGAAAAAGAAATGAGAAGCAATGATGCTACCTCCTGCAATAAAAGATAGGGGCTTATGTGAGGATGGTTTCCCTAAAATTGATCCTGGTAGGGGAGGGAGACTTCTTTATTTGTTTTAAAAGGAAAAGTAGGTTTGAACTGTACCTTCCCTACTAGATACCTGAGGTTACAAGTCGTCTCTTTGGGAAGGGAGAGGTTAGGATCCAAACCCTCCTCCAAACCTGGAACTTCCCAACACTTTTCCTGGGAGAAAGGTTCATGTGACTGTGTATATAAAAACTCACAAACACTATATGAACCCTAACCCCATTGTAAAACAATTGTGGGAAACCTCTAACTGTGGATATATAAACCCAAAAACGAGACACGATAATGTTCCTTTCCCAAAGTTTTGATAATTCATGAGGTTTTGGTGGAGGTCTTAATAGAATCCCTTTCAGACAAGGGATAAAAGGAAGAATAAGCCTTTCCATGAATGGATTTGGGGAAGGCTTGATGTCTTGTAGATTGAATAGAGTAAGTGAATCTAAGAGGTGAACCCAAGTAGGTAAGGGAGTGAAAGTATGGGTTCGCAAGTAGAATTGGGAGACCTGATATTAACTTTAGTGATGAAAAACCTATATGGTAATACTTGGGTGAGACTTGGCTCAAGCCTTCAGGTGTATTCATAGGTGGTCCCAGAAGTGGGGCACTCAAGATCCTATGAAAGGAATAGGTGGCACACAAGTGTTTCTGATTTAGGGAGGTTGGGCGCTTTAGGCACGCAAGTGTTATGGTTTTCAAACACTAAAAGGACTTAAGTCCAATGATCCTCCTTTAAATCTTCCTCTCAAGGCGTTGAAGAACTACCTTGAAAGTATAGGAAGACTTGGGCGAAGCACTAGGGTGACCAGAGCAGTAATTGGGATTTAGGGAAATTCATCATTTTTTACAAATGAGGGCCCCAGGGGTTTATTTATAAATAAGACCTTGGGTGAATGGAGTTTGGGTGTGAAAGTAGGCTACACGAAAGATTGGGGCGTGTTAGTTGGCTGCATGCCGATACTCTTTTGGTCTAAATAAGGCGACCCAAAACTCATCCCTTTGAAAATATTAATTTTATTCATCGATTTTACATTTTCTTTCTAAGGTACTTCCCTTTGTCAATTTTAGACTCTATGATAGAACAGAGTTTTAAGAAAAGCCCCACACCCCTCATAATAGTATCTGAAATGAAAATAGGATCCTATACTGAGGTAAAGTAATGAAGGAGAAAGAAGAGAGTACTGAGGCACACAAGTGTTATTCACATGAGACACCTAATCTCGCAATTTTGCATCGTACAAGAATTTGGAACACAGGGTGAAATGAATTACCTATATATTGTGGCATTACTTCAGCGAAAAGCCTCATGACTTTAAAAATTTCATCTCTCAGTGTGCAAGTCTTCTTTCACTTAGACGCTTCTATTTCACCGTTCTTATTCTGTATATTTTAGTTGTACACTATAAGTGTGGATCCATACATGTGCCCCAACTTATACTTGCGCGAAAACTTTATAATTGCGTGCCTTAATGACTTTGCCAATTTTTTTTTCCAAAAAACAAAAAATGAACTTTCTTAAAAGATGATTTCTATATTTTTACAGGTTTAATGGCTCCAAAAAGAATTGGAACTACTGATGAACTCACTAGGAAGAGGATTGATGACATGATGAATGTTGTTGATCATGATTACTTTGACATTTGTGACACCACCCTTCCAAACATAGAAAAATATTTGAAGAAGTATCATTTCAACTCTCCCCAAAGAACTTATTTTCTTTTTTATAGCTATGTCCATTTAGAGGATGTTAATATTTCAGATCCAAAGAACTATGTCCTACATTCTTGGTTTCAATATTATAACAACTTTTCATCGGGTAATTTTTCTATTGGGGGATCATTTTCTAATGTTGGGATAGTAGAGAAAGCTCATATTATGCATCATAGCCCGTGTGCTCTAGATTTGAAAGCAGACACACCTGAGCTGCAACCACATTGTTATTCATCCGTCTTTCAGGATTCCAATACAGATTATTACAAGGTTTGGAAGAAAAGTTTGAATTTCTGCCTAGGAGGAGGTGTAAAACCCGTGTGGATGTGGGCCTACTAGGTTTGTAAGACCTGTGAAGAATTTACAGATAACTTGAAAGGCATCAGGATTTATGAGGCCGTCTAGGTTGGGCAAACTTATGTGTACAGGATTGATGATTTCGTTCCAAAATTATAAAGCCAACAGAGGCCAGAGACTAATTCCATCAGTTTGACACATGGATAGGTAGGCATCAACTTGTGGGATGTTTACAAGATTTTTGTAGATCCATTCCTTAGAGACATGTATGATGAGTTTATTCCTCCCAAGATGACATGAAATGACTCAGCGAAGACACCAACTTTGGTTTGTGAGTTGATGAAAATATTTAACAAATTGAAGAACACAACCATGATGAAGTCTTGCACCAGGAGGGATATTCATCCAAAGGAATGGATGGAAACATTTTTGATAAAGAAGAAGGAAAAGGGTCCCACTTACATCTGTCTGACTAGCTATATAAGGGTAGAAAATAGAGATACCCCTGATACCTTTTGGACAACATTTAAGAAAGGATAATTTGACAAATGAGGATATGAAGTCAATACAAAAATTCCTGCAAAGACACATCTGTTAGGTTTCATGGCCATGTGGATTATCATGTATTTATTACCCGCTCGAGACTCCAAATGAGGTGTGAGGCCAGGATCCTCTGTTATTGTGGCCAAGATGGAAGAGAAAAGGATGGTAGGGTTGACCAGTCATGTTTTGTCCAAGATTCATAGGAGTTTTCTTCAAATTTACAAAGGGAAGTATCCCTTTAGAATAGAGAGACTATTCAAGGTGTTATGGGGAAGGATCACTACTCACTTTAGAACTTATGCTATACAAAGTGAAGTACAGGTTTTTGAAAGTTCTTTCTGACCATCTGTTCATGATTTTTCTGGTATATCACCCTTGTATTTGAATGCTTATGACATCAAGGATAGATTGAGAATTCATAAGGAGTTCTATTTATTTCCTTATGATAATCCTCATACGGGGCGATTCATTGATGATGGAATGACCATTTTGGAATTGAGGGCATATATTCTAGCTTGCTGAGATAGCATGTTTTCCACCAAAATCGACAGAGAAATAAAATGTGAGGCCTATGCTACTTATAGATTTGCACGCCAATTCAAATTTCTATAACATCATACTGTATCCCCTCTGGTGCATGTCATATTAGAGTAACACCTGATAGTTTCCTGACAACTATGGTTTTTGAAATAGGTAATGGAGATTATGGAAGTATTTAATTTACCCGTCACTGATGCAGTAAGCATATTGACTATATGGTATGCCAAAAACTGGGTTACATCTTACCCTAAAGGGCTATTAAATCACGATGTCCCTCGAGTGGGGGTAAATATAATTATATGGAGGGAACCCCTTAATTTATAAGATAATTCTTCATCATCAGGAGCTAACTCGCGAGAATGAGAGGATGGAGGCGATGATGCTCCAAATTCACCAGAGACCTCATGCCAGATATAACCCTCATGCCCGAATTAAGAGAGACACTACATCAATCCCTACCAAAGTTTTATCGAGGTGATCTGGTCACCTTCATCTTAAAGAGCAAAGAGTTCCATTTTATCATCCGTCATCCGTGACTGTGGGTGTTGGGAAGAAACTCAAATCCAAGTTTGCAGGATCCTCTTCACAACCCTCTAACATAAACTCTAAAAATATACGACGATAGGATATTCAGACATGGTAGAGTCTATACTGTGATACTGAATCCATGTGGATGGATCTGCGTGAAGAACTGCATATTCCAGGAGTAGGGTGTTTACATGATTCTTATGAAATTATTTTTAAGGATAATCACAATGAGGTGAGTACCTATATTAGAGAGATGAAAATGATCATATATGCCACCGATGAATCAATTCCTACCAAAAAGTGGGTGAAGGAAATGATAGATCATGGTACCACTAAAGGGATTATTGCTTCATTCGATGAAGAATGGCGTGACTTTTTAGATCATAAGGATGCATGTTTCCTTTCTCTCGCATTCTCTTCTTCTTTTCAATTTGAATTTTAGTGAAAACATTGTTAGTTAGTGGAAATATCATCTAAACTTGCAACTAGTTAAAGGAAAAAAACTGAAGTTCCTTCAACACAGTATAGCCCTGAAGGCACTACTATTGGAGCTACTGGCTCACCCCAGAAATTGGGAGAAATATCTCCAACCAACAGGCCTTGGATGAGGAAATAGAGAGGGTATTGGGTTCTCTAATACCTATCTTTAGAGATGATTATGTAAACCCTCCTAAGAAGGTGAAGAATAAAAAGAACTGAAGAAAGAGAACCATGGTTAAGCGCTTCTTTAGTAGTGGTAATATTCTCTAATAATCATGAATTTCTGTCCTTATTCATGAAAAAATGTTTAAACTTATTAGGATTATAAGTGATTATTATATTTCTTATTTGAAAGAAACTACTATTAAGATTCAAGAATCATGAAGGGTGATACTGAACAGACACAAATTCCAACAAATATAGTGGTTCCTAAAGAGGAATTGAAGCCAAAGGAACCAACATCTGTTCCCATAATTCCTCCCATTACTGTTATTAGAGGAGGGGAGGCTTCTGGTAAATCAATAATAATTCATAAGGCATATAATTTAACATCAACTAACATCTAGATTGTGATATTTTAGGTTCATCACATGCACCAAAACATCTAGAAAAAACTGACATTGATCCCATAACTGTTGCCGAGGAAGCTACCTGGGGTCATAGGTTTCTGGAGTAAGGTTATGAAGAAAACACGCAAAGTTTTCCAACAGGTGAGAATAAACCGGGATCTGAGATATCACTAGACGAAATGATTAACCTTGGCATGTATTTTGAAATTTTTTTAGAACATGTTAATATACTGAATGATTTAGAAGATTTTTGAGTTCCTTTTATAGAATCAACTGGACGTAAGTTTTCATTATTCTTCTTGTTAATATTCTTATGATTAACTTTCTAAATATGTTTGGTTGAAATATTTAGTTACATCTAAAGAAACTACCGCTGCAACGATACTTGAAGGAAGTATTGATATTAATGTAAATCCCATCACTACAAAGACATTATCTTAGGTGGATCTTGAGATAACATATCTTCCTAAGATTCATTATGAGGATCCTGAGGACATTAAAGATAACACTCCTCATCCAGAGACATCAAACAAAAATGATGAAACTGAGAATATTGGGAGGTGTCTTATCAAGTTTTTGACCTAATGTTAGGTAATAGATACTTATATTATGATTGTATTCACTTTTTTTATCTCTGGAATGTAACCATAACCATAATTCTTGATTTAATATATAGTTATATCAACTATAATGACTAGGTCTGGAGGTGAAGCCTCTGCATCATCCCAAATAATATTGGAAGGTGGAGCATCCATTGTTCAGGAAGGAACAGAACATGGCATTTCATTAAGTGAGTTAATCTCAGAATATATACCTCCTTATGACATCGATTTTGAATCGGACCCAGAACTGCATAAGCCTCTTCATCTTTCACACCGCAAGGCATGAAAAAATTTTGGAAGATAATATCTGAAATTCCTCTTAAGGAACTGCCTTTAAAAATTTCACGACTCTTATCTATGTTTATCACACTAGGATTTGGTGGTTTTGAATACCACAAAATTTATACTGTGGTGAAAGAGATTATTTGGAGGAAAGAGAAAGAGAAAAATCTTCGACAAGACTTGATAAAATCCAAACCGTCGATCTACATTAAAGAGTTTCAAGCAGCACTGTTCTAGGATGAGGCTAATCATACTAAAAAGTTGAAGGGACTGAAGTAGACAATTAAAGAAAATAATGTTTAGTAGCTTTGCGTTTAATAAGGGTTAGATATCATTACAAGGGATCATGACCAACTTCATATATTATTAGGATAATATCAAAATGATGGCACAAAGGCCATTGCAAATGATAAAGAAGAACTTCATCATGCTGAAGAGTGCAGAGCTAGTCAAATAAACGAGCTTCAATAGGAAGCTAACATGGCTCAAGAGGCTGTCAATCAAATGAGGAATTTTTAAGAAATCCTTTTTTAATTTTTGATTTCTGACAAGAGAGAGACTCCAATTTGTGGATGATCCTCTATGAAAATTTTTATAAATGAAAATAATTTTGTCTTCAATCATTTGTGTTATCACTCTCGCTAACTAGATTTGTTTTACATAAACCATTAGGCCTAGTAAGCATAGTTTGATTTTTTCTAAGGTTATATGGATAACCCCACAAACTTTATATATTTTGACTTTTTATTGCTCAATATTACTTAAACTATACAAAATGTACATTTAGTGAGTTGGGACTTGAATTTTTTTCAGAATACCCTTTACGAGTTCTCAATTTAGTGAGTACCATGTCTCTTAGTAGTTTAGAGTCATGCATGTTTGACTATAAAGGGATAGTCTTTAAGGCTAAACAAATTTGACCATAAATTTTGAAATTAGATCTCAAATAAGTCTTTGTGGCTAAAACTTTCTTTGATATTCATTAAATATTTCCAAGTGGAATATTCAGCCATGATTTTTATAGTCACAAAATTTAAAACCTGTATCAAAATAAGGGGAGTCTCCTCCAAGAACGAAATTACCATTATTTTACAAACTCGTTATGGGAGTTGTGTTATGTAGGGCCAACTAGGGCATTTGCTACATAGACAAATAGTGGCATATTTTAACTGACTGGCCCATTATATAGGAAAATATTATACAAGGCCACCTATGGGAACGTACTGCATAGTCAAGAAAAAGATATCTAAGCCATTTAACATTTTTCTACTGATAGATAAGGGAAAATAAGATTTGGTTGACTCAAGACCACAGTGGGTGGGTTTTCCAAGGAATGGAATTTTAATAATGAAAGGGTTGTTTTATGCTGACAAATGTCATGAATAGGAAAACTGCTTCTTTACAAATTTGGTGTATGAAGAATGGTTAAAATTTATCTAGAAGGGGAATTTCTGATATAAAACTATGCAGTTTTAAGTCATATTGTGAGGAAATTTTTACTGTGTAGTTTTAAGTCATGCAATGAGGACATTGTGTTGCTTTAATTTAAGGTCTTTAGCTATGACCAAAGGTATGATACTCTCCCAATTTCTTGATAATTTTTTCAAAAATATTCTATCATATTTAGGTATGGAATGGAAAATTGTAAACTGTGATTTAAAAATTTATGAATCTGACAGATGATATGGGAAAAGGGCTAAAATAATTAGCGGAAGTATTTTTGAAGAATGAAGATACCATTATTTGAAAAACTTGTTACCGGAGTTGGGTTATGTAGGGATAACTAGGGCATATACTGCATAGCCAAATAGTGGAATCTTTTGACTGAAAGTCCTGTTATATAGGAAACTTATGCAAGGCCACCTAAGGGCACGTACTGCATAGTCAAGAAAAAGCTCTCTCATAAGTTGGACATTCTATTGCTAAAAACTGAAGAAAGTTTATGGAGATTAATATTTTTCAAAGCACATAGTTTATTTTATGGAGAAAGGTACCTGAATATGGAGAGGGTATTTCCAACCAAGATTTCCAAAGAATCAGAGGAATATGACTTCTACAAAGGTCTGACCCAAATGTAGGAGGTATAATGTTTGTAGTTTTTGTTCATACAATTAATAACAGAAATGGAAACAGTATATGATTTATGGCCAAGTGATTCCAAGGTTATTTCATATTGTTTTGAAAACATAGAGAGGTAAATGTGTAAACCATAGTCTTTAAGGCTTTCAGATCGAGAGAAAGATAATGGAAAAAATAAATCTAAATAATTGTTTTAAAATACAGATTCTTGTATATTGTCATAAATATTTAAAAGGGACAAAGATAATATAACCAATTGACATCATTTGAAAACCTCGTTATAGGGGATGTATTTTGCAGGGAAAACTGGGGTATATTCTACATAGCCAAATAGTGGAATCTTTTGACTGACATGCCCATTATGTAGGCCAATTTTATCCAAGGCCACCTAAGGGCACACACTGCATAGTTAGGAAAAAAGGGGTCTTAGATGTTAAGAACTCTATCAATAGAAAGCGTAAGAAAGATTAATAAGGTCTAAAAATATTCAATATTAAGAGTGTAAAATATAGAAGGGTAAATGCTTAATGCATATGAGGAATATTTGAACAAGTATTGAATATATATTTGGAATCCCTTACTTAGATCTGATTCGTATGTAAAATGGGGACATTCTTGCTTTAATGATGAGTTATCTGAGGAGAGAACCTAAAATAAAAGCTTCCTGAATAGAATTATTTTTTTATATGCAAAAGAGGGGGAAAAATAAATATCCTCATGGATGGGACTACGATTTAAGGCATAGTCATCACTATGTATCTCAGTGGGATGATAATCAATCCACATGTAGTTCTTAGATTTCCATGCATTTTAATGTCATGCATTAAGGACATGAGAAAATGACGTGAAAAGAAAGACATGTTATAACTAGAAAAAGGGATAAAACCCAACTGTCACTACATGTATTTATAGTTAAAATAATCAAGGCATACATAGTTCTTTAAACATTACCTATGTATGTTTGATTCTAATATAAGGAAAGGGTTTTTTTTAAGATCGTGGTTGGGGCCAAGATTGGAGATCAGGGCATCTCTATGTATCTCATTGAAAATGAGAATCGATACGTACATAGTTCTTGAAATAAGGTCTCTATACATGACTCAGACATATAGAAGAGAGGGACTCATGTGCCACTAAAGAGCAGCGATGATGTCAATGACATTTTCTTATGGAATCTCCTAACATCAAGTAGAGAAAACATTATTTTTACGTTTTAATGTCATGCAACAAGGACAAATTATGTCATGCAGTTTAACATCATGCGACAAGGACAGAGCATTGTGGTGTTTTAAGTCTTGTAGTGAGGACATAAGATGCTATGCATTTAATCGTCATGAAGCTATGACAGTGGGAGATGTGAAGTTTTCAGTCTTGCAGCTAAGACAAATGATCTTTGCAATTACACAAAGTATTGATTCAAGAATCTTGCATTGGTTGGAGTTGTAATGATCTCTCCATCCATTGAGATTAAGGCATAAGCTCCATTTGAGTAGACCTTCTGTATAGAATAATTTCCTTCCCAATTTGGCTCAAGATTTGGAGGTTTATTTCCTAGTATCATTGGATTCCTAAGGAGAAATACCAATTATCCTTGAAGAAATGAACAAAGGAAAATTTTCTTGTTTAAAGCTTGCGCTATTCTATTCTGGTAGACATCCAAGTGATGAAAAGTAGGAAACATTCCTTTGTATAACCACTCCATCTCACCAAACCATTTATGAAACCTCTCAACTATAGAAAAATAATCACATATTGCAACTCTGAGTGATGGAAATTTCATTTTTATTAGTAAAACTTCTTCTGTTCCATATACCAATGAATAGGAAGTTGCTTGGGTGGCAGTAGGGGTAGTAGTCCGATAATCCCATAAAGCATTCAAAAGTTTATCAGTCTATGATTTATTATCTTTATCCACTATATTATAGAGTATATTTTTCTATAGGGCCTTATTCAAGGCCTCTATCTGTCAATTTTTCACTGCATGATAGTGAGATGAAAAGTTGGATTTGATATTATGTTCCTCATATAACTTTTTTACCCAAGTAGAACAAACATTGGTTCCATTGTCCATAAAAATAGTATAAGGGACACCATAACTACTGATGATTTTAGTTTTGAAAAAACTAACAATGCTTTTGGCTCCCATTTCTTTGGAAGGTATTTTCTTATCCCATTTGGAGAAGAAGTCAGTAGCAGTAAGGGTATACTTGGACTGCTTAGTTGTGGCTGGAGGATATGGTCTTACTATATCCATTCCCGATGTTCCAAATGGCCAGGAGTATTTAGAAGTATATAGAAAATTTGGGGGGTTAATGAATGAAGTTGGTATGCACATGGAAGGTATGGAATTTCTTAGTGAAATATGTGAAATCTTGCATCATTGAAGGCCAAAAGTATCCAAGTTTTTAGATCTGATCAGAGAGTTTGTGCCTAGATTGATGGGAATCACAGGCTCCTGAATGTACTTCTTTTATGACAGATGCATTTTTTTATCTATCAATACATACGATGAGGATTCCATCGAAGCCTCATTTTTAAATGATATTCTGGTTGTTTGAACTATCATAAAGAGTAAAATTGGCTGCTCATCATCAGATCTATTCTTTTTTAGCCCTATCTGGTGGAAGTACCCGACTTTGAAGGTATTCCACAATGAGTTTTCTCCGTCCCGTGGTATGACCATATGACTCAGAAATAGGGCTAATCTCATTAATTTCCTCCATTCTAGTTGAAAAAAAGGTGAGACCACGCAACAATGGGATATGCTAATGATTGTATTATCCCTATTTGGATCTTCCTAGGTTGTAGCTGCATTAGTAGTACATTAGCTTGGGAATTTTGTGATTGTGGGATATAAGATAATGCTGGCTCTGAGGGAAATTCATCCATTAAATCTCTAACATAATCACACAAAGGGGTTAACTCTTCTTTTCTGATAGAATATTCCCCATTTATTTTCTTGATTACCAATTCTGAATCACATTTCACTTTTAAGTGATTAACTTGCAACTGAAAGGAAAATTCCAAACCTATAATGAGAGCTTGATATTATGCCTCATTTTTGGTACCATCTTCTAAAAACCAGAAAGAATAAGGCAACACTACCTTTTCTAGGGAAATAAAGACAATTCCTAACCCAAATTTATTGAGTTTAGGGTTTTCCATTCTCTTACCTATTGTATTTCTAGAGGCACCATCAAATTACATCTCCCATGTTTGGGAATTATCTTGAATAGAGAAGACCTCTTCATCAGGAAGTTCAGTATTTAATGATGTATCTTCCACATATGGATGTTCAACAAGGAAGTCAGCTAGAGATTGGCCTTTTATTGCATTCTGAGGAACAAACGTGATATCAAACTATTACAAAATAACCGCCCACTGTGAAAGACACCTTGTAAGAATAAAACAACTGAGGATAAATTTGAGTGGCTTATTGCGAGGTACCAATTGGACCGCATGATGTTGCAAGTAGTGCCTCAATTTTTGCACTGCAAAGATTAATGCTAGACAACAATTTTTAATACTTGAATACCGATTTTCTGTATCAATCATAGTTTGACTAAGATAGTAAAGGTTATTTTTATTCCCAACATCATTATTTTGGGAAAGTAAGGCACCTAGTTATATCTCTAAAGTTGTTACATATAGAATAAGTGTTCTTCCTTCAATAGGTGGAATTAATAATGGTGGACTCAAGAGATATTTATTAAGGGTATCAAATGATTCTTGGAAGTCTTCAGTCCATTGATAGGTGACTTTATTATTCATTATTTTGGTTAAAGGAAAACAATTTCCTAGTAAATTATCGATAAAGTGCCGAATATAGGCCAAGTGTACTTAGAGTCCTCTTAATTCTTTAAAATTTAGAGGAGGTGACATACCAAGGATTGATTTTGTTTTGCTGGGATCAGCTTCAATACCACGATGACATACAACTAAGCCAAGTAACATTCCTAAGGGTACCCCAAAAACAAATTTCAAGGGGTTCATCCTCAAATTGTGTTGCTGATGTTTATTGAATGTGATTTCCATACCATCCAAGTGATTGGAATGTTGTCTGGATTTCACCACCAAATCATCCACTCAACATTCAACAAATTTCCCTAAGAAGGGTTTGAAGATATGGTGCATGGCGCGTTGATACATTGAACCTTCATTACTTAATCCAAAGGGCATTACCTGATAGTAAAACACACCTTGAGGGGATTTGAAGGCTATATATTCATCATCCTCTGGGGCCATATGGATTTGATTATACCTAGAGTAACCATACATGAAAGAAAGTGATTCCTATCCAGTAGTTGCGTCAATTAAAAGCTCTGTAATCGGAACTGGAAAATCATCTTTAGGACAATGCCGGTTAAGATCTCCGAAATCAATGCAAACTCTGATATTCCCATTATTTTTTTCATCAGGACAATGATGGCAAGCCATTTGGGATATTGAACTTCCCTGAAAAAGTTATCCTTTATAATCTTATCAACTTTAGCTATAATTTTAGAGGCATGAGTTGGGTGTGTTCTTGTTGCTGCTTGTTTGAATCTGTGATCTTCTTCTGGAAAACCCAAATTATGGGTGGATACATCAGGATTAAGTCCAGGAATTTCTGTATAATTCCAAGAAAATATATCTCAATGTTTGTTTAGAAATGAAGTATACACCCTTTTCTCTTCAGAAGTCATGGACACATTAATTAGAGTGGGGCATGGATCATCTTCTGTACCCAGATTTATTTCTCTGAGCTCATACACTGTAGTAGAGACACCTTCCCCAAATGCTGGAGGAGAATCCCTGATATCTTCCTCTTCCTCTCCATTATGTGTTACCTATTCTATTTCTATTTTCATAGTAGATGATGAGGCATAAATTCTAGTGTTAGGGGAGGAATCAGTATTTGAACATCCTAAAGAAGATGCCACCATATCTAAACCTACTGATGATGAAGGGTACTCCTATGGTAGTAAAGAGGAGATGATGGACTGGGAATCAACACCTTTTCCTTCCTGTAGCATTGCTACAACTTCTTCTAATCTAATTGACAAAGTATAGTATTTCTGTAGTTCCGCAGATGAAATAAAAACATATCTATTTAAGCTTCCATCACTTCTTGGTGAATCTAAAATTTATCCCATAATGTCAGGCTCAGTTTCCACTATCAACATTATGGAAGTCACTAGATGGGTGCTTGGATTTGGTTTTACCATTTCAATTTTATTGATTGGTATCACATAACCTGTACTCAAATGTATGAATAGATTTTCTAGAATCTTTTCTAGTCCATTCGGATCATTAACTCTGGTTATTTCCTTTTTCATCGACCTCGTTCCTTTTGTGTGATAAAACTATGCCTCAATGTATTGAGATTCACACATTTTTAATGGGGAATTTTCACCATACAATGTACCAATTTGACCATTGAAAATTTACTTAAGACATTGGTGGTATAAAGAAGGTATGGTCACATGTTGATGTAGCAAAAGCCTTCCAAGAAGAATGTTGAAGGTTGTGCCCTGACTAACAACCATGAAATATAAATTAGACACAAGATCTCCTAATTGAAATATGAGGGTAATATTTTACAGAGGTTCTTGATCATTCTTTTAATATCCTTGCAACATTAAAGTGGAATGAGATAAGTCAGATTCAGTCAGGCCATATAGATGAAGTGTATGAATGGAAATGAGGTTGACTCGAGAGACATTATCAATGATGTCTCATCGGATGTCTATGTCATTGACCTTTATAGATAAATACAAGGGTATGATATGTCCATATAAAACATCATCTTCATCTTCATCTATAAAATATATGACTGCATGACATTTTGTAGGATCATTCTCTATATGGTAAACCTCAGCAACATCATCTTCGATTTCAAACTCCTTAGGACTTGAGAAAGCCTCAATAAGCGCTTCTCGAAGATCTTTGGATAGATTCAAGGAATCAAAAATCAATAACTTGGATGGTACTTTATCTAGTTGTTTCAAAACATCATACATTTGATCCATAGGTCCGCGTTTCCTAGCATGGAAATGCGGTTTTAATGATGTCTTAGAAGTTGATTCTTTTGATGTAGATATACCTTGTATTGAGGAAGAATCTGGAAATAATCCTGGTTTTGGAAGATTAGACATACTACATCTATTCACTTACTAAGATAAAGATAATGTGACTTCTAATCTATCCTAAAAAATAATCAGTTCAGAACCAAACCTATCTTTCATGGAAGAAACTCATTGTTCTTGTTGAGCCCGCTGAAGTGATCTTCCTCAAATTTCCACCGCATATATGGTTTGAGCATGGGTAGAGTTAAAATGGAGGTTTCTAGAATTCCCACATCTTCCTCTGTATCCTTGACCATGGCCTCTTCCTCTGGTTCCCCAATTAGGTATGAGAAAATATGGATCATTGTAATCAGAATCACCATTGGCATAAGGATCCGTTAAGTTGATAATGTTTACAGAACCAAAGATCAATTCTTCATCTGATGAAGATTCTTCTTGACAGGTTGGTTATTGTTGTGTCATTTAGTGGGGTGGTGCCCGTGTTTTTGAAACTGATTGCATGAAATCTTCCAGGGTCAAGGACAACTTTTTACCTGACATGATCTCATATTATTATGACTTCTCTTTATATTTATGATCACTTCACTTCTTTGAGGATTGACCTCTTTATGAAACTAGTTTTTCTGTGGTAGGAGTGGCGAAAGACACAATCAGTTGTTTCAACTATGTTTGTAAAATTGCATGAGTTCAGTTGATCTTTTTCCTGATCATCCAATCATCATATTTCTGCACATTTTTAGTTTTGACTTCCTGCCATTCACCTTCTTCATCTAGATCAATAGTAGTAACACATGCAATTTGAGCTGAAGAACCTTTTAGTTTCACTTGTCTAGAGTCTACCATTTTTTTCAAGAGGTCATTGAAAACAAAAAACTCATGAATGGGAAGACCTAACATCTAGTGAAAGGTAAAATAATTCGGAAGATCTTCATATCTTCATTTATTGGATTTCTTAGGCCTCGTAAGCTGAAACAAATTGTTCTCCAGAGCTTGAATGAAGTAATCAGGAACTTGTTCATTCTAGAAGGAATAAAATTTGTTATTTAATTATTCAAACTATTTTTGCCTTTGATATCTTTGTTCATCTTTATGAGACGTTCATTGCTGCTAACACTCTAGAGGTAGAGCCCTTCGATACTATGAAGGTTTTGAAGTGGAAGCAGGTACAGGTCCATGCATTTGTGTAATGAAAGCAGCCTCTGATTTCCCTGTTCTCCTTCCCAGATCTGATGGAATTACAAGAGTTTTAGCCTTATTTTATATAATATAATCTCTTATATGTTGAGGAACTAAATTATGGTCTCGAAACCGTCCTGTGTATTTCACAGGGATCAGTTGTGTGCATAACGCATCACAGATATTTTCCACACAAATTAGCAGCAACTCTTCTGGAGGGAGTGCCAAACATAAGGAATATGTTAATCCTTTCCATCATGCAACAAAATTTAAAAATCCTTCATTCTACCATTGTTTTCAATTGATAAGATAAAAAAACTTCATCTTCAGTAGCGTTGAACTAAATTGAAGAATGAATTTTTGGCAGAGATCTTCCCATCTAGTAATTGATCGAGATTGTAAAATTGTATAATAGAAAAAAGATGGTCCCTGTAATGACAGTACAAAACACCTAAGCTTTACTGCTTCTTTTTGTTGAGGAGTTCCCATCATGGGATCACGAAGAGAAACAAAATATGTAAAGTGTTTTTCCAGATCTCCCAAACCATTAAATATTGGAAATGTGGTATTCACAAAATTTTCTGGGTGAGGAATCAGATCAACCCATTTAGGGTAAGATTTCTTTTCCGACTGAACTGGTGCATGTTGTTCCTCCATGGATTCCAGTAGAGACGTTAATGCCTCAATTGTGTTCATAAGAATTTGAGGAATATCTAGATGAGCTGGAACCTGTGTAGGTACAACAACTGGATCTTGATCTAGTGCAAAGATCGACAAAACCACTGGTGGTGGTGCTGGTATTTTCCTTGTATAACCCACGGGAAAAGACTTATCAGGATGTGTACCCAAGGGATGGAATTCATTATCTTCATATGTAGTTACTAAAAATATACATTTCTGAGGAGCTCCTACTGGATGTGCAAGTTATGGACCTGCCTAGGGAGAACATCTAGTAGAAATTCATCTTCAGAGTAACTCTGTATTGAGTTTTTCAACTCCTTTATATACTCTTCTTACTGTGAAAATCACTCTTCAAGCAAAAGATATTGACCTTCTCCAATGGAAAAGTAAGATACAATATAACTTTTACCATTACCCTTATTAGATTCCTTTCGGAGGGGTGGGAGTTGGTTATTTGAAGGCATACCTAGATTCTGGGTAAGTCTATGATTTCAGGTACGTACACCTTATTCCTTTTCATTAGTGTGTACCATATTGTGGATAATAACTTCATCTTCTAATTCCCCTGAACTAAAATCATTTTCTAGAGGATATTATATAATTGTGTTAATGAAATTTACGGATGTATAATGCATTGATGTCATTTTGTCAGTATCTTTGTAAGATCATCTCCCTCTGTACCTTCTATGACACTCTGTTCTCCTATATGATGAATTCTCAGGAACTGTTTGGAATATAGTAACCCAAAGGGAATCCTCAGATAGTTTATTTGTAAACTCTCTTGGTGACTTCTACCCTAATCAGGAGAAAATAGACTTACGTTGAGGAGGGGATTGTAGATGTGAAAAATCCCCCAGCCTTGCAGGCTTGGGATATTCCTGTTCTTCTTCTTCTTCTTCAAACTTCTGATCTTTGTTTAATGAATTTGAAGGTTGAATTAAATGAGCCCCCATCTTTTCAAGATGGGGTGATTCTTGAACTGATATGGATTAAATTCATGCAACTGATCTTCTAATTTTGAGAATTTTGGTTCAGAAATTTGCTGGGTGCATTATCCGACAACCACTCAAATTAGTTGTTTCAAAATATTGCTATGCTATTTCAGACATTTTCATTCTCTGACGAATGACATCCTCTAAGTGGGACTACTACTCAAGATCCTATGATTCTTGATGTAAAAGTAACTCAACCACTTATTTTCATTGGGATTGACTCTGATGAGAGCTGGTTGATGATTATTATTAAGTGTATATTCGATTACATACAAAATATATTGATTGTGGCTGACCGTGGGAAATAACATTGCATGAAATCATTTTTGGTGGATTTTGTTGATTCTGGAGTGCAGTGAAATGAAATTCTCCATGTGCACCCCTTCCTCTGATACAAACACCATAAGGGGAATCAAAAATTAACTGGAATATACTTTTTAGAGAATTGAGGCATGCACACTGAAGGGTTCTCTAATGTTTTTCAACCTTTGGATGTTGGGAAACTGAAAGAGATGCCAAGTCAATTTGGCATTGAAACCCTTCTATTACCTTTACATGATTTTGGTATTCATCATATGGTAATTCTTTCATTTTCAAATGACAAAGAGTCTTCCATAAGTTGAGGTGGATATCATGAATGCAATCTTCTTCCATTGATTCTGGAATGTTATACTGAGAATTTTCCAAAGGCCAGAACATGACTTATATTTCTCCTTTAGCCAATTGTTTTCTCATGATTAACATATCTTAATCTTCTTTTACTAGAGATTTATCCAATTTTTCTGACCAAATTGGATGCTCTGTATTATAATTCAAATGACCTAAGGGAGGTTTGGACAATGATCGTTACCTTTGAATATCTTTGGTTTAGAAAGTGGTTCACCTATTAATGACAAATCATCAGACATGACTAGCCTTGTGTTTGATAGTGCCTCGAGATAGGAGGGTTTTTTCATCTCTACATTATAAAAAATAGAATTATCTTGAAAATGAGAAATACTATTGCAGATAGGCCTTTCGCAGCAAATGCCATCATGGGTAGGATCTCCATGGTGGATTACAACAAGGGATGATTCCTCTTTCTCCTTGGTATTCTGGCCACATGGAGGGTTTCTATGGCTCTCAACACGAGATTGGTGCTTCTTATTGACCAAATTTTAATTAATAAAGCCTTCATGATGAAGTGTTTGATGAGTAACTCTATAATTACTGCTACTACTCCCATAATTTGTTAATGAGAGGATAAGATCTTGATCTGCAACAGATAAATGTCTAAGGGATTCAAGAACTCCAGCATGAAGTGGAGCCAAATTGTACCTTGACTCTTGATTTTCCAAATATGTTTGGAAATACTTATTCTTGTATATTCTCTTATACTTAGTTGGGAAAACTTGCTGGGAGAAATGGTTATCATGGGTAGAGGTATGTGCATGCTTTGGATTGGTTACCGGAACAGACCGATTACCTCCAATTGGAAAGGGTGTATGTTCCCAATCTTGTTGTCCCTATGATATGGGGGAGTATGACCCATGACCTTATTGGACTAGAATAGAGGTGTGTATCTTATTTAGGATTGAATTCCAATGTTTTATCCCATGTGTGGAGACAGATTTATGTGTCTGTTCGCCTAGTATTTCTGAAGTAGTTGTTATAATATCTTGGCATGCTTCTAGAATATGGGCAGGCATTTTTGTCTTCCCCTTCACCATTGATATGATGTGTTTGGTGACTTCAGTAGTTGGAACAAGAATATACATCCATTACATATCTGTAGTAGGTGTATGTGCCTACTATTGTCCTCCTTTTCCTGTCAAAGGGTATTGACAGTACTCATGCATGGGGGGAGAAAGTTGGGTCTGCCCTAGATTTTCCATCAGAGCTTTCTGACTGACTTCTCTAGGTTCTACCAAACAAAACTATTGGTATGATTGATGAAGGATGGAAGGTGTATGTTAATTCTGGTTGTTTCCCTTCTAGTATGGTTGATGGAATTCCTTCAATACTGGAAGATGATACTACTTGCAGAATTGGTGATTGTAAGCAGGTGTATATTCATGTTTACCAGTTTCCACCACATTGGATTGGAAGGATTATTTAAATATATTCAGATGATCCTAATGACTTGTTGATAATTTTTAAATAGGTGTATGTACCTGTCCATGGTACTGCACTAGATTTTTCTGGTGGTATTTGTGGGTTGCTGCCAGACGAGTCGGCTAGGCAGCAAAATTAGGACGGACGGGTGTATGTGCCTAGTCATTATTTCCCCTCAAGTTAGGTTTATGGGATTCTTTGGAAGGGGTAGAGGTAATAACCTTCTCCCTATTGACCAGACATTGTCCATGTAAGTTCGTCTTGCATGCCCGGGTTTGATAGACTTGGGCTGAACGTCCAGGGGAAACACCCCTATCAGGTTGGGGGTTCACTACCGTGCGATTATGTTGGCGGAGATTGTTGGTGGGATTCCTTAGGAATAACCCCTTTATTCATGAATTAAGTCCCCTAGTGACCTATTGATCCTACTCCCTGTAGTATGGGAAGGACTGGTTGTTGCGTTCTGGGGATAAGGACCCTAAACGGTTGAAGATGTTGGTTGGAACCATGTGCTTATTGATCATCGGTCGTCATTGGCCAGATGATTGATGATTGTTATTGATTTTAAGGGTCTGTCAGATAGCCTCTAAGGTTAGAATTATACCGTACTAATGGTACTCATTTACCAGCACATTTAAGACCCACCATTGAAGACACTGGGTGGGTGATAACGTCCTTCCCGTGGATGAGGATCCATCTTGAGTAGTTGTTGGGAAGTTCACAGATGTCATATGCATGATTAATTCCTTTCTCTGGCCTTCCTTTATCAATTTATAGAGGCCTAACATGTGGGTAACATTATCAACTTGGTTAAGGATTCACGTCAGGTTCACCATTTTTGTTTTTTCGTTCCTTGAAATGCGTGTTCTAGTTTTAAGAATCCCCGTTTCTAGATGGTTTTCATTGGATTTATTCATGGAACCGGAAAATTATGATATTTCTTTATCCAAATGGGACTTTCTTTCCAAAGGCAGACACTTTTTATGTTTTAACTTTACGATACTTAAAAATGTATATTGGTCAAGAGGATGGGAGGTCGGACTCATCACATCCTTTTGAGGGGAAATTATTGTCTACTTCAGGACTCTCTTTATAAATTTAAGATATTTTCATGAATCCTTAATAATTCACCAAGTATAACATAATTTTCTATTGTAATTTTCAATCACTTATTAACATGTGTAAAATTTAGAATCATTTGTATGTATTCAAGGTTCTTAATTAATGGAGATATCTATATATATTCAAGGTTCTCCATAAATGGTATCCTCTAATATACTATTTCAAGATTTTTTTAATCAACATTATGATGATACTGGTTTTTAAGCCACTTAGTGGGGAAATCTAAAATTTATTGTCATCCAGGGAGATGGAGGATTGTTTTGATATTGGGATCGTACCCATAAAATGGGATACCTATGTATCCTTGTGAAAGGAATCAGAACCCTGGTAGTTCAGTGCTGCTTAATGGGACACATCATACATTTTTAAGGTCATGTGATGAAGACCTAACCATATCGATTAATGTCATGTGGAAAGGACATCTATGAGAAAGGTTATTAGATGATGTTTGGTGTGGAAATTATGCCGAAGTATCCCAATGAACATGGAAAGGATATGGGTTTCCGAGTAAGATTAGACCTTGTTGGGAATATGGACCAAGGAGAAAAGGGATTAATTGAAGTGTTGGGTTTGAACCTTAAGGAGGCTTACTACATATCCCATGTGGATAGGAATAAAACCCCACATAGTTCGATAAGTATCATAGGAGAATATAGTCCTTTGAGAGAAATGAGTTTGGGCTTACTTCTTTAAAAGTATGTCATGATGATTTGGGGGTTTAATTCTGGGATTATTCCTAAAGAGTATGCCCAAATTAAGGGAATTGGGGTTTGATTTTTGAAGAGGATGTCCAGTGAGCTCGAGCCTTGAGAAGGCTTCCTATGTATCCCAATTATTGTGGGAATTAGATTTCTCATAGTTCATTGGTTCATGAGTGTTTGTGCACATGTTTTAATAATCACGAATCTATAATCCCACGTGAGTCATGCTCAGTGTTAGAAACAAGAGGATGTGAAAGATTCACCAATGACACATACACTTTTCCTCCTCTACTTTGTGGAAGAGGGTGTGCCTACGATGGACAAGGTGGACGAGGTGGAGTTTCCCAAGAAGAGGGTGAGGCAAAAATCCTTCCCTCTATGAACTTTACATTAGACAAGGGTCCAATTAAAGGAATAAGGGATGAAGGTTAGGGTATTACACCAGGATGGATTCCCATGGTGAAAAAGCTCAACGGGAGAGGGAAAGGATAACAAAAGTCCATGTTCCTATCTCTCCTATGGTCTTTGGCACCAAAGAAGAGAGGAGGAGTAATTATGCTACCTCCTACAAGAAAAGATAGGGGATTATGTCAGGATGGTTTCCCTACAATTTATCCTGGTAGGGGAGGGAGACTTCTCCTTTTTTTAATGGAAAAGTAGGTGTGAACTATATCTTGCCTACAAGATACATGAGGTTCCGGGTCGTCTCTTTGAGAAGGGAGATGTTAGGATCCAAACCCTCCTCCAAACCAGGAACTTCCCAACACTTTTCCTAGGACAAAGGTCCATGTGACTACGGATATAAAAACCCACAGACACTCCATGAACCCTAACCCCATTGTAAAACAAATGTGGGAAACCTTTGACTATTGATATAAAAACCCAAATAGGAGACACGCTAATGTTCCTTTCCCAAATTTTTGATAAGTCATGAGGTTTTTGTGGAGGTCTCAACAAAATCCCTTTCAGAAAAGGGAGACAAGGAATAAGAAGCCTTTGCATGAATGGATTTGGGGAAGGATTGATGGATTGTAGAATGAAGAGAGTAAGTGAATCAAAGAGGGGCACCCATGTAGGTAAGGGTGCGAAAAAATTGGGACACAAGTAGACTTGGGAGACCTAATATTCACATAATCAATGAAAAACCTGTCTGGTAATACTTGGGTGAGACTTGGCTCAAGCCTTCAAGAGTAGTCACAGGTGGTCCCAGAAGTAGGGCGCTCAAGTTCCTATGAAAGGAATTGGTGGCGTGCTAGTGTTTCTGATTTTAAGAGGTTGGGATATTTAGGCACACAAGTGTTATGGTTTTCAAAGACTAAAAGGACTTCATTCCAATGATCCTCCTTTAAGTTCTCCACTCTAGGTGTTGAAGAACTACCTTGAAAATTTGGAAGACTATGGTGAAGCACTAGGGAGACCAAAGAAGAAATTGAGCTTCAGGGAAATTCATCATTTTTAAAAAATGAGGGCCCCAAGGGTCTATTTATAGGCAAAAATAAGACCTTGGGAGAATAGAGTTTGGGCGCGCAAGTAGGTTACGTGATAGATTGGGGCACATAAGTAGGCTACGCGCTGACGCTCTTTTGGTCCGGCTAAGGTGAACCAAAACTCATCCCTTGGAAAATATTGATTTTATTCATGGATTTTACACTTTTCTTACTAATTTAATTACCTTTTTCATTTTTTATAATCTTTGACATAACAGAGTGTCAAAAATAGAAATGTTGGAGGAATCAATCTGGAAGGAACAAACACCGATGGCTTCATCAAACGTGGATTATTCTTTCACAACTGCGACGTCTCCTTCGAATCTGAAGTAGGGTTTGTTATTAAATTTGAGTCAATTCTCAATTCACATCCATGTTCTTGAAAATAATGATGAATGTAAATAAACCCAAATGAGTTTATCCATGATTCGTATGAAATTTAGGGTGGTTGTTGTGGGAGGTTTTAACGGGGTTTAATCATTATCTATGGGATGTTTTTATTTAATTCCCACTCGATATGATGCTAATGCGGAGGGATCGCTCCAAAAGAACAAGGACCAAACCCTCAGCGGTTTTTGTCGCATTCTTTGGGGGTAGATTTTTAACTCGACGGAATCCTGAATCCAGGTTCCATGTAGTGACGAAAATAACCCAAGAGGCCGGTAGGCGCGTTCGGAAGGGAAAACGGACCAACAGGGATCACCCGGTGGCCCTCGTATGACCCATTGGCGTGACACCAGTGCAGCGGCACTGGCAGAGACAATGTAGGAGAGGCGGAACTCGAAGGCACCGCGACTGATAGGAGGGGCGTCTGACGTCAGCTACCTGCAGTGGCAGCAAGGCAGCACGTCGTCGCGTTCCATAGATGAAGGTTGTGATTTCAAAGTTGTGGTGAAGGGGTACATGCTCCCCATATCAGAGGGGGACCTAGGCCTCGTGGGTTCCACTGACAAGATGGCAGCACCATGTGGTGCTGCCAGTTGTAGAGCCGAACAAACCATTGTACGTTCGGGAGGGGGAAAGGCCCCTCACGGGCCACCCAGCTGGGGGCCGCGCTAGCCAGCGGGTCAGGCTTCTCTACGGACCAGCCGGTTTGGGTCAGGCTGGGTTGGACCCAGACCCGGTGGGGTAACCCAAACCGGGTTGGGTCGGCCCAGGACGGGTCGGGTCATGTCGGTCCAACTGGGTCAGACTGGACTGAGACCATTTCTAGACCAGATACGCTTAAAAGGCCATATCTCACAAACCAACCGACCGTTTGACGAACCATCTATGGTGATGGAATCTTTGGAACAATATGGTCCATTTGAAATAATCCACTTGAGTTTTGGAGAAAGTTGGAGTACGGCCGAGTTGAATCGAACCTGAATCCAACCGGGCCCTCGATACTAAAATGCTTATAACTCACAGACCGGGAATCCGATGGGCACTCCATCTATTGTGTTAGAACCCTTATGACATGGTGGTCCTTTGGGTTACTCCCTTGTAGAAATTTTTGGTAGTTGAGGTACAACCGATATCTTGAGGAGTAGATTCTACGAAACTCAAGCACACCGAGTGTGGGGAATCCTGTGGCTAGTTGTTAATTGAAGAGTGACCTTGTGTGGATCATCATCATAACGAACCTGTGTGGATCAGAATCTCAGTGACCCTATGTGGATCAGAATCATAGAGACCCTGTGTGGATCAACAACATAGTGACCTTGTGTAGATCATTATTCTAGAAACCCTATGTGGATCAGCAGTGTGCGACATGACGAGGACCAGCCATAGAGTTGCATGTTGTGGATTAGAGACATACAACCCTGTGTGGATCAACAATGGAAAAAATTATTCGTTGTTCAGTTCTGGAACATCCTAATGGAATAAAATGATATAGATTAAGACTAATCATCTTTATTTCTGATCTCTGAGTTGTATACCTGGTTTGAGATGAGTCTTTTTCTTTGTGCATTGTGATTGAGATCATGATTTGTGGTTTTCATTTGTGGAATTTCGAGATACCATCGGGGGTCTCGGGGTCCCTACTAGGTATTGTTATACTCACCAATACACGGGCTTCGCCTGAACCTTGTTTTGTTTTCTGTAGATGATGAGTAGTTCGACTAAGACCTTAGGAGCCAAGACTAGGCGGTACATGGAGGTGACTAGTTAATGTGGAGAGCTGTGGAGATGATTTGTACCTACCCTTCAGGTTGGATCATTGGTGGATGATCTCATGAGATGTTATTTATGGTAGTTTTATCTTTTAGTTGGGCTTGTATTATGGCCCATTTACTTTCAGTACACACTTTTACTATTGCAGTTTTACTACGTGGTTTTCATCTAGTCGTGTTATTGGTCTGTGTGTTTGAAGGTTCAAAGGAAATGCCTTCCCATTTTAGGGAAATGCATTTCCGATGCTAGTTTCCAACCCCTGGCCTATGGATGGTGGGCTTGGGGTAGTCACAGAATAGACCCCGGGGGACGGTTCATGACAAAGTGTTATAAGAGGAGTCAGTTCTACCGAAGAAATAATACTATTATATTTACAATGGAGCAATAGAGTTAAGTGTTTTGAGGGTAGTTTTTAGTTCGTGGAGTCCAGTGTTGGTGCGGCGACTGATATATCCATACACTAGGACCCTGAATTTTGATTTTTGACTTGGTACATGAAACCAATGATTGCATGTGTTTTGGAAATGTTTTTTACTTTGGATATTTTTTGAGTCATCTCACCAGGTATAAATTATTGTAGATGGTGTACCTGTTTCTTTTCAGGATGCCTCCACATAGAAAACCATCCTGATATCCAGAGAGAGTTCATGATGATGGCCAACCGACCAATGAGGCTTCGGTGTAGGGCCCTCTTATAGTGATAGCACCTTCGGGTGGTGGACCAACAATACCACCACCCATCAGGTAGTAGTTGACACTAGTCTCACTAGAGGATGGTGCACACCAACTAAGCATGTTCCATGAGTTTTAGCGGTAGAGGATTCTGAGGATTTGAGGAAAGACAGAACCCCAAGCAGCTGAGGTCTGGCTGGAGGCTGTGGAACGAGTTTTCTTCCTAGTTGGGACACCGGTAGAGAAGATGTTGATCCTTGTTTCTAGCCTCTTCGAGGGTATATAAGGGAGATGGTACAACCTGATTCTCCAGTTACATGATGAGGCGGCCCACACCTGGATAGAATTAGAGAGAATCAGTAGGGTGGAGTTCATTACAGTGACTATATGCTCTCTCAATATTCAGGAGCTTCTGTACTTGCAGCAAGGCAGCCAACCAGTAGCCAATTACTCGGTGAGATTCACAGACCTCTCGCGCTACTCCACCAATATGGTACGAGAAGCTTTCTTCAGGGCCTAGACCATTGATCGGGGTCTCTGGTGGGATATCAGAGCATCGATGATATCGCTCAATATCCGGACGGAGGTTAGAGTACTTGAGAAAGAATTATTGGCAGAGAACTTCTTAGTTGAGTAGGAACTGATGGTGAGGGCCACCACCAGACGGTAGGTATCCAAGTCATCTACAACAGGCAGTAGGCAGATGACACATAGGTCCAAGCAGAAAAAACCTTCCAGAGGATGACCCCAAGATGTAGGGTTCGAGGTGTGGAGCTCACGAGGTAGAGAAGACTAGTATAGGAACATACAATGCTTCATGTGCAGCGGCCAGAGCCACATGGCTCACGACTACCCGACTCGCCATACTAACGATCAATAGACGGTCAAGGGACTGCCAAGGAAGAGGTAGAGATTCAAGTGAATAGGTCTACAGGGCGACATATGTGGTAGAGGACTAGGCTGTGTTCTAGGTGGTGGGCGGCAATTTGAGGTTCTACCACCACCACCTCCAAGTGGTCCACCCTAACCTCAGGGAGCAAGCAGAAAGGGACGAGCTCAGCTTTAGGCAGCTGAGGCCTATGGACACAGTGATGTAGAGATGATTCTAGGTATGATCTATGTCTAATCCACCCTAGTTGTAGTACTTATAGACACAATTTCTAGTCACTCTTTCATTTTCATGACTCTCGTTCGGAGCTCGGATATTCCGGTAGAGCCATTGGCTTGATCCTTACGATTAGAGACTCCTACAGGAGAGGATTCGATGATTACACACTGGTGTCAGCAGTGTTATCTTACTATATGAGGCAAGATATTTGGATGCGTTCTCCTAGAAGCAGTGTTGAGGCCCTATGATGTCATCTTGGGTATGGATTGTTTATCCATAGTCCATGCTCATATTGAATGTTTTAGGCGCGAAGTGCGGTGTGTATGCAATTATAGGATCAGGTTTTCCATCACTGGCGATAAGGGAACTTTTTCAGCTCAAGATGGACTTTCTCAGAGGAGGGTGAAACCGAACACACATCAGTTTCCTAGCATTACCCTTAGAGAAATTGAAGTGAGGATTCCAATTTATCCTATAGTGGTGGACCGGTATGCTGATGTCTTTACTGATGATGTTCTGAGACTTCCTCCTCATAGAGTGGTAGAATTTTACATCGACCTGTGCCTGATGATGAACTGATATCTACACCAGTATATAGGATGGATCTCGCGGAGCTTAATGAATTGCAGGTATAGTTGGAGGACTTACATAGGAAGGGGTTCATAAATATAAATGTTTCTCAATGGGAATCCCCAATTTTTTTCACCAAGAAGGCAGATGGGAGTCTGAGGCTTTACATGGATTATTGGTTCCTGAACCAGGTGACCCTGAAGAACAAGTCTCCACTCCCGAGGATTGATGATCTCTTCAACCATTTGAATAGAGATCGATGGTTTTTGAAGATAGACCTTAGATCAAGCTATCATCATCTCATGGTACGGGATGATGACATATCGAAGACAGTTTTTAGATGTCGGTATGGTCACTATGAGTTCTTGGTGATTCCCTTCGGCATAATCAATGCTCTGAAAATGTTCATGGGTCTCATGAACATGATATTTTATCCTTACCTCTATCTCTTTGTGTTAGTATTCATTGATGACTTCTTGATATACTCAGCGTCAGAGGAGGAGCATGCCACACACCTACATATAGTTCTGGATACCCTCTGAGAGCACCATATTTATGGAAATATCTCAATGTTCTAGTTTTGGATATGGGAGGTCCACATTCTAGGGAATTTTATCTCAAGGTCTGGAGTTGTAGTGGATCCAGTGAAGATAGAGGTAGTTCTTATTTGGGATCCACCAAGGAGTGCGTTCGAGGTGCAAAGTTTACTTTGATTGGTTGGGTACTACCATAGATTCGTACATGACTTTTCCTAATTTTCGAAACCCTTGTCAGCTTTGAAAAATAAGATACAACCTTTTGTGTGGATGGAGAGATGCCAATAGAGTTTTTAGGAGTTGAAATAGAGACTGATGAGTGCCCCCATCTTGAGGCTCATCGAAGTGGGCATTAGATATGTAGTCCATTGCGACGCAATAGGGACCAAACTAGGTTGTGTCCTGATAAAAGAGAGAGAAGTGATTTCCTTCGGCTCATGGCAGTTGAGACAGCATGAGTATAAATATTCTACCCATGACCTGGAGTCAGCAGTAGTGGTCTTTGCACTGAATATATGGCAAAACTACTTGATGGGTGAAAGATTTACTATTTACTATGATCACAAGAGTCTCGGGTATATCTTCTCACAGAAGGACCTAAACCTAATAAATCTATGATGTCTAGAGTTCATCCAGGACTATGACTTTGATATATTATACACTCCTGGGAAGGGGAACATAGTAGAAGATGCACTCAGCAGGACGCCTGGTCTACAATTGCTGAGTGAAGCCACATAACATCTAGAAGAGTTGCAACTATCCTTCATGGATAGTGATGGAGTAGTGATAAACCAAATTTTATTGAATATTTTATTGATAATAAATGATAAAATTTCATCACATTGTGTTAAATATGTTTATTTATAACATATTTGGGATTAGATCATTCATTTGAAAATTTTATGGAAATTCCAGTTTTACCCTTTATAGTGCACTGTAGTATTTCGAAGATACATTTTTTAATATTTATTATTTGAACATGGAATTTTTTAACTGTGTTCCTAACTTAATGGGATACATGTTTAGGATATTAGAGCTAAATGATGCATTTGGTTAGACTAAATAGACCATGAAGTCAAAGGTGGGATGGGCCCGCCAGATTGGACATTGGTTTTTTATGTGGAACATAACTTATTCATCAAAGCTTGGATTGGGCCCCAATTTTGAGAGGATATCTCCAACCCAATTTTTCAGAAATCATTCTTCTGGAAGAATAGATGGTTCATTCATTTTGGAGGTCAAATGGGTGGTGAAATTTGGATTAAAATATTTGGCTGAGATTCCCCATTCACACTTGAAACCTCTTTAAACCTAGCCTCCCTCCCACTCTATAAATTAGTGTTTTTCTCATTCTAAGGATTTGGGACGTGAATTAAGAGATTGAAGGTAGAGGAGAATTTTTTTTACCCAAATTCTCTAACCATTGTAAGAGGGGTAGCTCCTAAAGCAAGGATCCCCTCATCAAAGACTTCTTCTCTTCTTTATGTTGTAATGTTTTCATTTGTATAATAAATTTCTTTTTTATTCTTTTATTTATTCTATTTTATTCTATTTTTTTCAATTATCTTCTTCTTTACTCATCCTCTTTGGATTTTAATCAAGAGTGGAGACAAGATTGGGTTCTACCATTTCAATCCTTTGCTCATGCAAAATGTCTCCACGATGACCACACTACCCATGGAAGAGTAGTTCTCTTAGTGATCGATCTATCCACTAACCTATTCCTTTAATTATTTGGAATCATTTATCTGATTTAATTCACATAATATGATCTATTAATTTAGTTTTTAATTTTAATGAAACTAATAATGCAATTGAATAATAATCACAAAACACGTGAGGTTGAGAATTGTGTTAATTGTGAGAGCGTGAACTTAATCGGTAAAACAATACCACATGAGATAGATTTGTAGAGTTAAAATATAATACCCAAATTCAATTAGTCCTCATTTCTAGAATGTAGTTTTTCTTTAATTCACCCCATGACCATAAAATATCATTAGAACATCAATCAATGCAAGGTGCTGCGATTTCATGTCCCAAAGATAGCCTAGGATTTAATTCACTTCATCTTTGTGGTAAGGTTAATTCTCATATGGTTCAAGGGTTAACAAGTTATGGGATCATAATTAAGTGGATGTTAATTTAAATGATAATGATAAATAATTAAGTGAAGAGTTATAGTTAGATCGATTATGTCATTTGTAATATTTTCTAAAAAAACATCTTCTAATTGTGTCTTTTTAATCGAACTTCATTTCAAAAATAAAAAAAAATTATACAATCTTCTTCCAGCAAAATTCCATTAGTTTTATGAATGGTAAAAAACCCCCACATCCTTTCAAGTAGTATTCTTATTTCCTTTTATTTTGTTTTCAAAATACCATTATTATGTTGTTAAATTTACTTCCTCCTTTGAGAGACGACCTTGGTCAGCCACTCTACTGCACCTAAGTTCCCCAAAAACCATTAATCATTTGAGGGTGCCCACGATAGTGCCTTTTAAATTGGCACTGTTTATAGGGGGGAAAGTAATTATTTCAACCAATAAAAGGTATTAATTTTATTTTTCATTTAATTCTTTTCTTCTCGTATTTCTTTCTTCTTTCTCCTTTCTCAAGTTTTTTTCTCTTACTCTCTTCTTTTATTTTTATCAAACTGACTCAAAATTATTTTCTGTTTATTATGGTCCACTTTTCTTCATTAATTTTTTATATTTTATTGATTTATGACATGAACTAATCTTGAATATCTCTTATATCTTGACCTTGAGATTGAACTTAGCCTTCCATCTTGAATCAGATATTCTCAGTATACGAGAAGTTTCAACATTCAACCAGTAAGAGAATTCATCAAATATAAGAAAATTTAAATTGTAAAAACTTATATTTAAAACCTAAAACAAGAACCAATGACTGAAAACAATAACAATGAAATTAATAGAACCATTCAAGAGTTGGTTGCACCTGATATTAATTATCAACCAAATTGCATTGCATACCCAAATCTTGAATCAGACTTTGAACTAAACTCTGGATTAATTCACCTATTTCCAAAGTTTTAGGGACTATATGGTGAGGATCCAAATAAACCTTTAAAACAATTTAATGTGGTTTTCTCAAATTTAAAACAAGAAATGTTTCTGAAGATCAAATCAAACTAAGATAATTCCCATTCACACTTGATGGAGCAACAAAGGACTTGATGTATTATTTACAATGTGAAGATGCAAATTGTTGGAATAATTGAAACTTATTTTATTGAAAAGATTTTTTCTAGAATAAAGTACCACTTCCATTTGTAAGGAGATATTGGGGATCAAGCAAGCACAAGGGGAGTCGATGTATGAGTACTGGGAACGATTCAAGAAGTTGTGCACAAGCTGACCACATCAACAAATCAGTGAGAGACACCTCATCCAATACTTCTAAGAAGGACTCACACCTATGGATAGAAGCATGGTGGATTCTGTGGCTGGAGGAGCATTGGTGGAAAAGACACCAGTATCTCCACATACATTTATTGACCAGATGAAACAAAACTCTCAACAATTTGGCTATCGCGGTACACCAGATGTTTGAGGAGTACATCAGGTAAGTCCTTATTCTCTTGAAAGTCATTTGATTGATACTAATTTGGAATAATGGACCACTATAGTGAGGCACATTTCTTTGGAAAAAATACATCCCAACCCCCTCTTTCAAAGCCTTGTAAAATTTGCACTGAGACAAGCCACCCAATTGAGTGTTGTACCCAACTACAAAAAACAGAAGATTATGAAGAAGTGCTTCTTGGGAGACCATATCAGCAGAAGTAATAGACACATCCCCAAAATAAGTTTGATTCCTTTGCACCAGCATACAACCAAGGGTGGAAGGATCAATCAGAAATGAGGTATGCATCTAGATAGCAGCAAAGGTCCCCCTTTCAACAAAACTTCCAGCAGCATCCACCTTAACAATAGGGTTTCCAACAACCCCAAAGGATATTTGAAGATCAAGAATCAAAAATTTAACAAAAAGGGAATTCTCAACCAAAGGTAGATTCTAATACTAATGATATTTTGAAACAAATTGTTCTTAATCAACAGAATGAGCTGAAGAGTCAAGGTTCGGAGTTGAGGGAGTTGAAGACACATATGATCCAGATTTCCACTGCCCTCCATGAACTGGTAAGTAATAATTATAGAAATATACCTTTCCAAATAACTCCAAAACCCAAGGGGAATGCCAGTGCCATCACATTGAGAAGTGGGAAGCAAACAACTGATACATCTGAATCTATCGTTCCACTAGGATTCACCTCAACTCTAGAGAATCCCCATTCCATACCAACTGATTAGAATTACACGGAGAAAGATAAAGGTAAGAAAAATATTGATGATGTTCCTCCTAAACCCCTTCCCTTTTCAAACAAGGTTGTTCAAAATAAGAAGATGGCTGAAGAGGCAATGAAAAATGAGGTTTTAGACACATTCAAGCATGTGGGGATCAACATCCCTTTACTTGAAACATTTAAGAAAATACCAAGGAATGACAAATTTTTGAAAGAATTTTGTACCAATCGAAGAGGACATAAGGTAAATTAGAGGATAAATCTTGGAAGGAATGTGTTAGCACTCATTACACCAACTCTAGAAATGCCTACAAAGTGAAAGGATCCTGGGACATTCACTATCGCACACACTATAGGGAAGTTACACTTTTCTGATGCTTTATGTGATTTAGAAGCTTCTATAAATGTAATTCCTCACTCTATATGCTCTTATTTATAGGTTGGTGAGTTAAAATCGATGAGAGTATTGGTGAAGTTGGAGAATAGAGCTACGTCAAATCCAATAGGAGTCCTCGAGGATGTACTTGTCTGAATAAGAGACATGATCTTTCCAGTAGATTTCTAGGTGCTTCAAATAGAGGATGATCATGTAAGTTCACATTCTCCAATTATCTTAGGAAAACCCTTCCTCAAAACATAAAAAACTATCATAAATTTCAATAAGGGTATACATTTCATGGAATTTAGAGATGAATTTGTAATATTTAATGTTATGGTCTCCATGAAGTACCCCTTAGAGGACCATTATGCTTTTGTTATCTCCCATTTTGAACCACCAAATAAAAACCCCATGGAATTTTATTTTCCTATGCTTAGGGAGAGTATGAGTATTGGTTCTAGTTTGATGTCTAAGAGTACTTACACACCTGTTTATAATGCACAATACTCTCTTAGATTTGATTTTGAAATGGATTCATATTCTGATTTTGACCATATTCACTCTGATTACGACATGACTATTTAGTATGCTGATGGGTTTGATGTTTTATTCTCTGATTGTGTTGATTTCTATTCTGTTACTGATGATATTTGTGCACATATTTCAGTTCCTTAAATGTCTCCATCCATAGACCACCCCTACACTGAAACTCAATCAATTTCCAAAAAATATCAAATACTCATACTTATTAAGTGGCGAGAGATTACCTATTATCATTGCTAACAATCTCCCTTTTGAACATGAATACAAACTTTTGAATCTTTTAAGGGAGAACATCAGGTCAATTGGGTGGACCTTGGATAACATATTAGTTATTAGCCCTCCATTTTCATGCATATGTTTATTTTGGAGGATGGAGATAAACCAGTTAGAAAGACACAATGAAGACTCAATCCAACCCTTCTGGAAGTTGTTAAAAAGAATTTTATAAATTTATTGAGTTGGGTATAATCTATCCCATTTCAGATTCCCAGTGGGTGAGTACTTTTCAGGTTGTGCCTAAGAAAAGTGGTGTTACAATTGTCAAAAATACGAAAGATGAGTCAGTTCCAATTAGGGTGCAAAATAGTTAGCGTGTTTATATTGATTATAGGAAACTAAATCAGTCCACTCACAAGGACTATTTCCCCCTTCCATTTATTGATAAGATGAATGAGAGACTTTCTGGGAACACACATGATTGTTTATTGGATGAATTTTCAAGATATTTTTAGGTTCATATTGCTCTGGAGGATCAGGATAAGACAACATTCACTTGTCCATTCAGTAAATTTACCTACCAAAGGATTCCATTTGGACTTTGTAATGCACTGGGTACCTTCCATAGATGCATGGTGATTATTTTTTCAGATTTCATTAAGTCCTTCATGGAGGTATTTATGGATGATTTTACAGTGTATGGGTCTTCATTTTATGATTGTATCTCTAGTTTGGAAAAGGTTTTGAATATTTGTATTGAGAAGAATCTGGTCATGAACTTTGAAAAGTGTCATTTCATGGTAGAGCATGGGATTGTGTTAGGGAATGTAGTGTCAAAACATGGGATAAAGGTTGATAGATCTAAGGTAGATATTATTTAATCTTTACCCTATCCTTTATGTGTGTGTGATGTTAGACCTTTTCTAGGGCATGCAATATTTTATCGGCGATTCATCAAATATTTTAGTAAGATTCCTCTTCCTTTGTCATGATTACTTCAAAAGGATTCTGATTTTTTGTTTGATATTTCTTGAAAGAATTCATTTGATGAGATAAAACAACATCTGACCACTCCACCTTTCATACAACCTCTAAAATTGGAGCTTCTTTTTGAGCTTATGTGTGACACCTCCAACTTCACGGTTGGAGCTGTCTTATATCATTGGGTGGAGGGACGTTCACATGTGATTTCCTATACATCAAGGACATTGGATTCAACCTAATAAAACTACACTACCAAAAAAAGGATTTTATTTCCATTATATTTTCTTTAGATAAATTTCATTCATATTTATTGGGAACTAATGTAGTTGTTTTTTTGACCATGTATCTCTGAGGTACCTTTTGAAGAAGCCAGACACAGAGCCCAGACTCATCTGATGGATGCTCCTTCAAGAATTCAATATTGAAATAAAGGAAAATAAGGGGTCAGAAAACCTCATGGAATACCACATGAGTAGGATTAATCACACACTAGAGGATGACACCTTGGACCAGGTACCTCTTTAGGACACTTTTCTAGATGATAGTATTTATGACATCTCAGGTACACATCCTTGGTATGCAGATTTAGTTAACTACCTCATTTCCTCTGAAATACATGAAAATTTAAAGAAACATCATGTACAAAAATTTAAAAGTGAGTCTTGGTATTATTCGTGGGATGATACATACCTCTGGAGTATGTGTAGTGATCAAGTTATTAGGAGGTGTGTTCTTAATCATGAGTTTAAGTCTGTTTTCTAATTCTATCATACACTTTCTTATGGTGTACACTTTGGAACCCAACGTACAACTAGGAATTGTTTGGACTCTAGATTGTATTAGCCTAGTTTATTCCATGATGCTCATGTGTTTTGTAAGTTGTGCTCATGTTCCCAACACACTGGTAATATTTCTAAGAGACACGAGATGCCCCAACAACCCATATTATTCTGTGAGATTTTTCATGTATGGGGAATTGATTTTATGGGTCCTTTTACTAGTTCATTTGGTTTCCTATATATTTTGGTTTCCATTTATTATGTGATAAAATGGGTGGAGGCTAATTCTACCAGGACTGGTGATTATCATGTTGTTGTGGACTTTGTTAAAGTACATATTTTTTGTAGGTTTGTATTTCCAAAGGCCATCATCAGTGACCAAATGATACACTTTTTCAATAAGAATTTGGATTCCCTCCTTTGAAAGTATGGGGTGCCACAAATAACATCAACACCATATCAACCCAAAACAAATGGCCAAGCTGAGGTTTCAAATAGAGTTGAAAAAAAATTTGGAGAAAAACATGATGCCAAATAGGAAAGATTGGATTAAGCACTTGGATGATGCATTGTAGGATTATAGGACAACATAAAAGACACCCATCATTTGTCCCCATTTTAGATTGTATTTGGGAAAGTGTGTCATCTCCTCGTGGAAGTTTAACATTAGGTATATTGGGATATAAAGAAATGCAACATGAATTAGGCCCAAGATGGAATCCAAATGAAGATACAAATTCAGACATTGAGGAGATTTGATTGTCATCATATGAGAACTCAAGGATCTACAAGGAAAGATCAAATGCATCTCATGATAGAATAATTCAACAAACAGAGTTTCAAGTTAAAGACAAAGTCCTTCTCTATAGTTCATGACTGAAGCTGATGCCAGGTAAGTTGCATTCTAGGTGGTTAAGTACTTAAGTTGTGAATAATGATTTTCCTTATGGTGCAGTGTAGATCACACAAGAGGATGCAAGAAGGAGATTTACAGTCAATGGGAAACGTTTGAAGAAACACATTAAGGGACTTCTTATTAGTGCAGTGGATTTCATGACACTACATGACCCCATCACCACTTGATCATATCAGGTTGTTCTTAACCCTTTCACATTTATATTATTTGTTCTATTTAAAATTATGAATTTCATGTGCATATATCATCTCATGGGTTGAGATTGAGAAAAATGAAATATTTTAAGTGTGGTGGAGGAAACCTTTTAGTTTTGTAATTCCAATTGTTTTTCTTGTTTTTCAATGATTTTCAAAAAAATGTGTGTGTTTTTCAAATTTTGTGTGTTTATTTTTCAATTTTTGTGTGTTTTTGGAACTTTTGAGCTGAAATGATTCTCATCACGATTTTAAAATCCATATCAATAAGTGAAAAAATTTATCCCATGAAAGTAACCTTAAATGAATGATAAGAATGGATTTTTTTCAATTTCAAATCTTTATTAATTTAATGAAAATTACTCTGAATTTTTAATCCCATGACACATCTCACTGTCTTTATATTTGAAATCACATTTCTATGAGGCTTATGAACCATTTTTTTCATATTATTTACATTTAACTCACTTCCTGAGAGAACCAAACCATGCTTTATTTAATAAGAATTTGATTCATTCCTATCAAAACTTGAGGGTTGGAGGTACTTATGTTTAAATGATTGAGGCATTTGTTTGATAATAAAGCCCCTATTTCGAAGAATCCTTTTTATAATGGCCTACCTTGAAAATTTAAACCTTTTAGCCCTTAGAATCCATGATCAACCTATTATGTTAGCCACATTATAAGAAAATTTTCCCAATCCAACCAACTCTTGAAGTGAAATTTAATAATCTAGGTGAACTTAAGTGTGGGGGATGCTGTCTTGTGTTGTAATACCACATTCTGTGATACTTTGGGTGGAAAATTAAATTTTGAAGAGATGTATTTACTACTAAATAAAATCATTATATTTAAATATATGCCTTTTCTGGAGGGTTCATGATAAGGGAAGTTGTTCCTTTTTGGATCTTCTAATAGAGGGAGAAATTTGTTCCTATTAGGAGCTTTCCAGAAAATCATGTTTGAGAAGATTGACATTTTTGCTGCCGAAATGTTTAATGGTGTGCACATTACTTTATTTTTTATGATGATGAACATGAATTTATTATAAGGGTTATGAGGAGGAGACCATATTTAAGTGTAAATTAGATTAATTCAATTTTTCTTCAAAAAGAGTCATGCCATCCTCATTTAGCCTCAAAATTTTTCACATCTAAATCCTACCCACTGAAAGCCATAGAACAACCCTGAAAAGTCATCATGATAAACGTATATCCTTGACTCACATCGGGCATCGGGTAGTGATGTAGGAATTTATCAAGACTATGGTGACCCTTTTATGAGTTTGGATGAGAAATACATTGCTGAAAAATTGACATTTGTGTGCTAAGATAAAATTCAAGTGAGGTAACTATTTTGTGCATGGGAGGATAAATGAAGTGGAAATATATTGAATGATATAAATGAAGAACCTAAAATAATTGTTTTAATGAGGATGATATATTTTGTTTCTTGGTGTGGAATTGTTGTATCTCAATGATATGTGTTTTAAATTTTGTTTTGATTTGACATTGATGTTTACTTGTCACAATTTTTTAGAATACCCAATATGAGGCTTTTCCCAGGAGTGAAAAAGGGTAAGTGTGGAGGATTTGATAAAAACATTTTAATTTAATATTTTATTGATAATTAATGATAAAAGTTCCTCACATTGTGTTAAATATGTTTATTTATAAAATACTTGGGATTGGATCATTCATTTGATAATTTGATGGAAATTCTTGTTTTACCCTTTATATTGAACTGTAGTATTTCGAAGATAAATATTTTAATATTTTTTATCTGAACTAGAAATTTTGTAACTATTTTCCTAAAGTAATGAGATAAAACTTTTTTTCAGGACATTAGAGCTAAATCGTGCATTTGGTTAGACTAAATAGACCATGAAGTCAAAGGTGGGATGGGCCCGCCAGATTGGACATTGGTTCTGTATTTGGGCCATAACTTCTTCATACAAACTTGGATTGGGCTCAACTTTTGAGAAGAGATTGAAAACCCAATTTGACAAAAATAATTTATCTATAAGAATAGATGGTTGAAAGTGCGCTGTCGTGGGTTCCCTCAAATGATTAGTGTGATTTTGGGGTACATAGGTGCAGCAGAGTGGCAGACCATGGTCGTCTCTCAAAGGAGGAAGTGAATTAAAACAAATTTTCAGAGGTATTCTAGAAATAAAATAAAAGGGAATAAAAAAACTTCTTGAAAGGATGGGGGGTGGTTGTTTATAGTTTATAAAACTTGAAGAATTTTGCTGGAAGAAGATTGAATTTTTTTGTTTTTAGTTTTAAAATGAAGTTTGATTAAAAAGACACAACAAGAAGATATTTTTTTAGAAAATATTTTAAAAGGTGTAATAATTCTAACTCTACCTATTCACTCTAATATTAAAAATTATCATTTAAATTAACATTAAATTAATTATGATCCCTTAATTTTTTAAATCCCGAACCCTATGAGAATTAACTTTACCATGAAGATGAAGTGAATTTAACCCTAGGCTAACTTCAGAACATGCAATCGCAACACCCTGCTTTGATTGATGTTCTAATATTAGCTTATGGTCAGTGGTAAATTAAGGCACATAAAAAATCTATAAATTAGGATTAATTGAGTTTAATTATTTTATTTTAACTCTACAAATTGATCCCTTGTGGTCTTGTATTACCGATTAAGATCATGCTCTCACAATTCACACAAACCCCGAACTCACACGTTTTGTGTTAATTGTTCAAGTGCTGACTTAGTTTATTATAATTTGAAAACTCAATTAATGGATCATGTTTAGTGAATTAAAGTATATCATTGATTCAAAAAAAAATGAATGAAGAAGGTGAGAGGTAGATCTATTACTAAAAAGTACTACTCTTCCATGGGCGGTGTAGTCATCGTAGAAGCGAATTGCATTTGCAACGGTTTAGAATGGGTATAATCCAATAACGCTTCTAATATTGAGTTCCAGACCAAAGAGGAATATTAATGAAGAATAAAAATGAAAAAAACAGAGGAAATAAGAATAAATTAAAGAGGAACAAAGAAGTTTATTGAAAGAGAAAAAACATTACAACAAAGAGGAGGAAGAGAAGAGCAATTTGGAGGAGATCCTAGCTTGAAAGATTCCCTCCTCCAATGGTGAATTGTAATGGCAAGGAACCACTTAACCTCTGCTCCCAATACTATAAGGCACGTACCAACCCCACAAAATGAGAAAAACACCAATTTATAGAGTGTTGGGGAGGCTAGGTTCAAAGTGGTTTCAAGGGTGAATGGGGAATCTAGGCCAAATATTTTATGCCAACTTGAACCGCCAATTTGACCATAAAAACGCGTGAATTTTCCAGCCTTACAGAAGGATCATATGTGTGTATCTGGGTCCTATATCTCCTCTAAATATGTGGTCTCAATCCAATCTCATATGAAGGAGTTATGGCTGAAATACAGAAGCTTCTCCATTTTGGCATGTCCAACCCACCTTTGACTTTATGGCCCAATTACTCTATACAAATGCATGCTGTTGATCTAGTGTCATGAATTAAAGTTGTATCCCATGAAGTAAGGAACATAGTTACAAAATATTAAGTTCAAATAAATCAAATAAAAATATTTATGATTGAAATACTACAGTGATTTTGAAAGGGTAAAACTGAAATTTTCATTAAATATTCAAATGAATGATCTAATCCCAAATACTTTCTAATCGAACATATTTAACACAATGTGAGGAAATTATATCATTTATTATCAATAAAATATTCAATAAAATATTTTTTTATCAACTCCCCCACACATACCCTTTTGCACTCATGGGAAAAACCTCATGTCAAGTAAACATCAATATCAAATCAAAACCAATTTTAAAACACATATCCTTGAGATCAAAAAAATTACACACCCAGAAAAAAAAAGATATCATGCCTCTAAAAAACCAATATTTCAAGTTCTTCATTTATATCATTCAATATATTTCAACTTTATTTATCCTTCCATGCACAAAACACTTACCTCGCTTGAATTTTCTCTTATCACACAAATGTCAAATTGTTTTGCAATGTCTTTCTCATCCAAACTCATACAAGGGTCACCATAGGCTTGATAAATTACTATATCACTACCTAATGTGATTCAAGGAAATATGTTTATCATGAGGACTTTTCCAAGTTGTTCTGTGGCATTCATTTGGTAGGATTAAGATGTGAAAAACTATGAGGCTGAATGAGGAGGGCTTGACTCTTTTTGAAGCAATATTGCATTAATCTAATTTTCACTTAAATATGGTCTTATCCTCAATCCCCATAGTATAAATTCATCTCAATAATCATGAAAAGTCTTGAAAGGTTTACACCATTCATCATTTCAGCATAAAAAATTTCAATCTTCTCAAACATGATTTTCTTGAAAGCTCCAGATAGGCACAACTTTCCACCTCAATTAGAAGCTCCGGAAAAGGCACAGCTTCACTTGTCATGGAAGCTCCAGAAAAGGAACAAATTTAAATATATTGACTTTCTTCAGTAGCAAATAAATCTCTTTATATTTTAATTTTTCACCCAAAGTATCATAGAATGTGGTAGCACAACACAATACAACTTCCCCCACACTTAAGCTCAACTAGATTTTGCAATTTCACTTCAAGAGTTGGTTGGATAGGGAAAATTGGATTGTAATGTGGCTATACTAACAGGATGTGCATGGATTATAAGGGCTAAAAGGATTCTTTAAAATATAGGCTTTCGTACCAAACAAATGCCTCAATTATTTAAACATAAGTACCTTAAACCCTAATGTTTTGACAGAAATAAATCAAATTATAGTTAAATCGAGCATGATTTGGTTCTCTCAAGAAGTGAGGTGAATGTAAAGAATATGAAAATAATGGTATAGAATCCTCCCAAGAAACTACTTTCAAATATAAAGACAGTGAGATGTGGCATGGGATTCAAAAGTCAGTGTACTTTTCATGAAATTACTAAATATTTGAACTTGAAACAAAGTCATTTCAGCATTCATTTAAGCTTATTTTCAAGGGATAAATTGTTTCACTCATTGATATGAGTTTAAATTTTTTGATGAGAATCATTTCAGCTCAAAAATTTCAAAAACACAATGAAAATTAAAAATTAAACACACAACATTTTAAAAAACACATAATTTTTTTTGTTTTTTTAAATCAAGAAAACAATTGATATTACTAAACTAAAAGGTTCCCTCCCCCACACTTAAAATATTTCATTGTACTCAATGTGAACCCATGAGATGATATTTGCACATGAAATGTAGAATTTTTAAATAGGACAAATAATATAAAAGTGAAAGGGTTAGGAACAGCCTGATGTGCTCAAGTGATGATGGGGTCATGCAGTGTGATAAAATCCACTGCATCAGTAGGAAGTCCCTCAATGTATTTCTTAAAACGTTCCCCATTGACTATAAAGCTTCTTCCAGTGTCCTCTTGTGTGATCTCCACTGCACCATATGGAAAAACATTAGACACAATATAAGGACCTAACCATCTGGAACACAACTTACCAGGCATCAGCTTCAGTTGTGAACTATAGAGAAGGAATTTATATCCAACATGAAACTCCTTTTGTTGGATCATTATATCATGAGATACTTTTGAGTTTTCCTTATAGAGCCTTGAGTTCTCATATGAAGACAATCGAATCTTCTGAAGCTCTTTAATTTGCAGCTTCCTTTGGATTCCAGCTTGGGCCAAATCCATGTTGCATTTCTTTATAGCCCAATAAGCCCGATGCTCATCTTCTACTAGGAGTTGACATGCATTCCCAAAAACAATCCAAAATGGGTACATACCAATGGGTGTCTTATATGCTGTCCTATAAGCCCACTTAGCATCATCCAAGCGCTTGCTCTAATCCTTCCTATTTGGCTGCAAGGTTTTCTCCAAAATTTGTTTCAACTCACGATTTGAAACCTCAGCCTGACCATTTGTTTGGGGGTGGTATGGTGTTGATGTTTTGTGTGTCACCCCATACTTCTAAAGAAGGGAAGCAAGATTCCGATTACAGAAATGTGTCCCTTGGTCACAGATGATAGCCTTTGGTACTCCAAACCTGCAAAAAATCTGTGCCTTCACAAAATCCACAACAACATGAGAATCATCAGTCCTGGTGGCCTTGGCCTCCACCCATTTTCTCACATAATCAACAAAAACCAAAATATACAAGAAACCATATGAACTTTGAAAATAGCCCATAAAATCAATGCCCCACACATCAAAAATCTCACAGAATAGTATGGGTTGTTGGGGCTTCTCAAGTCTCCTAGAAATATTCCCAGTGTGTTGGAAACAAGAGCATGAATTACAAAACACATGGGCATCATGGAATAAACTAGGCCAATATAATCTAGAGTCCAAAACTTTCCTAGCTGTTTGTTGGGTTCCAAAGTGTCCACCACATGCAAGTGTATGACATAATTGCAAAAAAGACTCAAACTCATGATCAGGAACACACCTCCTAATAACCTGGTCACTACACATGCCCCATAAGTATGGATCGTGCCAACCATAAAATCCGGACTCACTCTTTAATTTTTGGACTTGATGTTTCTTTAAATTTGCAGGGATTTCAGAGGCAACAAGGTAGTTAACTAAAAATGCATACCAAGGATGTGTACCTGATATGGAATAAATATGGTCATCGGGGAAAGTGTCTCGAAGTGGTACCTAGTCCAAGGTGTCATCCCCTAGTGTGTGAGTAAGCCTACTCATGTGGTCTTCCACCAAGTTTTCTGACCCCTTTTATCCTTTATCTCAATATCAAATTCTTAAAGAAGGATAATCCATCAGATCAACATGGTCTTTGCATCTGGCTTCTTCAAGAGGTACCTTAGAGCTGCATGGTCAGAAAAAACAACTACTTTAGAGCCCAATAATTATGAACAGAATTTATCTAAAGAAAATATGACAGTAAGAAACTCCTTTTCCATGGTTGTGTAGTTTGATTGCGCTGAATCCAGTGTCCTCGATACATAGGCGATCACATGTGAACGTCCCTCCACCCTCTGAGATAAGACAGCTCCAACCACGAAGTTGGAGGCGTCACACATAAGCTCAAAATGAATCTCCCACCATGGGGGATGTATGATCAGTGGACTAGTAAGAAACTTCTTTATCTCATCAAAGGAAGTCCTGCAAGAATCATTAAACACAAAATCAGAATCCTTTTGGAGTAATCGTGACATAGGAAGAGCAATCTTTCTAAAATCTTTGATGAAGCACCGATAAAATCCTGCATTCCCTAGGAAAGATCTAACATCACGCACACATGAAGGATATTGTAAGGATGAAATAATGTCTATCTTAGATCTATCAACCCCTATCCCATGTTTTAACACTACATGCCGTAAGACAATGCCATGCTCTACCATGAAATGACACTTTTCAAAGTTCAATACCAGATTATTCTCAATATAACGATTCAATACATTTCCCAAACTATTTATACATTCATCAAATGAGGATCCATACACTGTAAAATCATCCATAAATACCTCCATGCAGGTCTCAATAAAATCAGAAAAAATACTCACCATGCATCTCTGGAAGGTACTTGGGGCGTTGCAAAGTCCAAATGGAATCCTCCGATAGGAAAATGTGCCAAAGGGACAGGTGAATGTAGTCTTCTCCTGATCCTCTGGAGCTATAGGAACCTGAAAATATCCAGAGAATCCATCCAAGAAACAATAGTGTGTTTTCCAAGCTCATCTCTCAAGCATTTGATCAATAAATGGGAGGGGGAAATGATCTTTGCGAGTGGAATGATTTAGTTTCCTATAATCAATACACACACGCCAACTGTTTTGTACCCGCATTGGAACTAACTCATCTTTATCGTTTTTAACAACAGTAACACCACTTTTCTTAGGCACAACCTGAACAGGGCTAACACATTGTGAGTCAGAAATAGGGTAAATTATACCTGCCTCAAGCAATTTTTCAACCTCTTTTTTAACAACCTCCAGAAGGGTTGGATTGAGTCTCCTTTGTGTTTGCCTCTCTAGTTTAGCCCCATCCTCCAAAAGAATCCTATGCATGCAAATGGAAGGGCTAATACCTGATATGTCAGCCAGTGTCCACCCGATTTTCCTGATGTTCTCCCTCAAAAGATTCAAAAGTTGTTCTTCATGTTCAAAATAGAGATTGTTAGCAATGATAACAAGTAATTTTTCACCACTTAACAAGTATGATTATTTGAGATTTGGTGGCAATGGCTTGAGTTCCAGTGTAGGGGGGTGGTGTATAGATGGGGTCATAGAAGGAACTGAAATATGTGCACAAAGAGCATCAGTATCAGGATATACATCATCAAAATCAGAAAATAATGCATCAAATACATCATCATACTCAACATACATGTTATAATTAGAGTTCACATGATCAAAATCAGAATATTATTCCATTTAAAAATCAATTTTTAGAGAGTCTTGTTCCTTAGAAATAGGTGTGGAAGTTCTCTTAGACATTAAATCAGAACCAATACTCATAATCTTTCTAATAATAGGACAATCAAATTCCATGGAGTTTTTATTTGGTGGTTCAAAATGGGAGATAACAAAAGTAGAATGGTCCTCTGAGGGGTACTTCATGGATTCCATGACATTAAATACCACAACTTCATCTCCAAACTCCATGGAAAGTGTACCCTCATTGACATTTATGATAGTTTTTGCAGTTTTGAGGAAGGTACTGCCTAAGATAATGGGGGAATGAGAACTTACCTAATCATCCTCCATGTTAAGAACATAGAAGTATGCTAAAAAGATCATGTCTCTTACCCAAACAAGTACATCCTCAAGGACTCCCGCTGGATATGCCATAGCTCTATTCTCAAACTACACCACTACTCTCGTCAACTTCAACTCACTAACCTATAAAGAAGAGAATACAGAGTGAGGGATCACATTTATTAAAGCTCCTAAATCACAAAGAGAATTAGAGAAGTGAAACTCCCCTATGGTACATGGGATACTTAATGTCCCTTGATACTTGAACTTTTTCGGCATTGCTAGAGTTGGTGTAATAAGTGCTGACACATTCCTTCCAAGATTGATCCTCTCATTTCACTTGATCCCTCTTCGATTGGTGCAAGGTTCTTTTAAGAATTTGGCATACCTTGGGATTTGTTTGATGGCTTCAAGTAGAGGAATGTTGATCTCCACACGCTTGAATGTGTCCAAACCCTCCTTTTTAATTGCATCTTCAGCCATCTTCTTGGTTTGAACAACCCTGTTTGGAAAAGGAATGGGTTTAGGAGGAACACCATCAATCTTTTTCTTACCTTTATCTTTCTCCTTGGATTTCTCATCAGTTAGTATGGAATGCGACTTCTCTGGAGTTGAGGTGAATCCCAGTGGAATGATAGGTACATATGTATCGTTCATTTGCTTCCCACTTCTCAATGTGATGGAACTAACATTCCACTTTGGATTTGGACTGGGTTGGGAAGGTAGATTTCCAGAATTCTTACTTAAAAGTTCATGGAGGGCGGTGGTAATCTGGATCATTTGAGTCTTCAACTCCCTCAACTCCAAACCTTGACTTTTCAGCTCATTCTGTTTATTAAGAACAATTTTCTTCAAAAGGTCATCAGTGTTAGAATCTACCTTGGGTGGGGGATTCCCTTGTTGTTGGCTTGTTGATGCTTGAGATTCAAATCTCCTTTGGGGTTGTTGGAAACCCTGCTGGTAAGGTGGAGGCTGTTGGAAGTTTTGTTGAAAATAGGGCCTCTGTTGTTGTCCAGAGCCATACCTCATGTCCGATTGATCCTTCCACCCTTGGTTGTATGTTGGATCAAACTTCTTTTGGGTATATGTTTGTTTTTGTTGTTGCTGATATGGTCTCCCAGGGAACACTGCTGCACAATCTTATGTTTCTTGGAGTTGTGGTCAACAGTTAGTTGGGTGGCTTGTCTCAGTGAAAATACCACAAGGCCTTGAAGGAGTGGGTTGGGATGTCTTTTGAGCCAAAGCAATATACCTCACCATATTGGTCAATTATTCCAACTTGGTATCAATCAAATTACTTTCAAGAGAAGAAGGACTTACCTGATGTACTCCCCTGACATGTGGTGTACCTCTATCGCCAAATTGTTGGGAGTTTTGGGCCATCTTGTCGATAAACGCATGTGAAGCTACTGGTGTTTTGTCCATCAATGCTCCTCCATCTGCAGCATCCACCATGCTCCTCTCCATGGGTGTGAGTCCTTCGTAGAAGTATTGGATGAGGAGTTTCTCACTGATTTGGTGATGCGGACAGCTTGCGCACAACTTCTTGAATCACTCCCAGTACTCATACATTGACTCCCCTTGGGCTCATTTGATCCCTGATATCTTATTTCGAATGGTTGTTTTCCTTGATGCTGGAAAAAATCTCTGCAATAAAAGTTGTTTCAAATCGTTCCAACATGTTACATCTTCAGGTTGTAAATAGTACATCCAATCCATTGCAGCTCCATCAAGTGAAAATAGAAATGCTCTTAATTTGATTTTATCTTCAAAGACATTTCTAGGTTTTAGGGTTGAGCAAACCACATTAAATTCTTTCAAATGTTAATTGGGATCCTCACTAGAGAGGCCATGAAACTTTGGAAGTAAGTGAATTAACCCAGATTTTAGTTCAAAGTCTAATTCAAGATTTGGGTATGTAATACAATTTGGTTGATAATTAATATCAACTGCATCCAATTATCGAATGGTTCTATTAAGTTAATTGTTATTATTTCCAGCCATTGGTTCTTCTTTTATGTCTTAATTTGAATTGCTTCCAATTTCAATGTTTCCAGAAGAGAGGAATTCACCAACTGGTTGAATATTGAAACTTCCCATAGACTGAGACTATCTGATTCTAGATTGAATGCTAAGTTCTATCTCAGGGTCAAGATCTAAGAGATTCTCGGGATTAGTTCATGTCATAAACAAAAAAAATGAAAATAGGAAAAGTGGACCATAAGAAAAAATGAGAAGTTCGAGTTGATGGTCCAAAAATAAAAGAAGAGGATGAAAAAAAAGAAAACTTGAGAAAGGGGAAAGATGAAAGAAAGAGGTGAAGAAAATAATAAAATGAAAAATAAAAAAATACCTCTAAATGGTTGAATAAATTACTTGCCTCCCTGGAAACAATGCCAATTTTAAAGTGTGCTGTCGTGGGAACCCTCAAATGATTAGTGTGATTTTGGGATACTCAGGTGCAACAGAGTGGCTGACCATGGTCGTATCTCAAAGGAGGAAGTGAATTAAAACAACTTTTTAGAGGTATTCTAGAAATAAAATAAGAGAGAAAAAAACTACTTGAAAGGATGGGGGGTGGTTGTTTATAGTTTATAAAACTTGAAGAAGTTTTCTGGAAGAAGATTGCATTTTTTTTTGTTTTGAGTTTTAAAATGAAGTTTGATTAAAAAGACATAACAAGAAGATATTTTTTTAGAAAATATTTTAAAATGAGTAATCGATATAACTCTACATATTCACTCTATTATTAATAATTATCATTTAAATTAACATTTACTTAATTTTGATCCCTTAATTTGTTAAATCCCGAAACCTATGAGAATTAACTTTACCACGAAGATGAAGTGAATTTAACCCTAGGCTAACTTCGGAACATGCAATCGCAACACCCTGCTTTGATTGATGTTCTGAGATTAGATTATGGTCAGTGGTAAATTAAGGCACATAAAAACTCTATAAATGAGGATTAATTGACTTTAGGGATTGTATTTGAACTCTACAAATTGATCCCATGTGGTCTTGTATTACTGATTAAGATCACGCTCTAACAATTCACACAAATCCCGACCTCACACATTTTGTGTTAATTGTTCAAGTGCTCACTTAGTTTCTTCTAATTTGAAAAATCAATTAATGGATCATGTTTAGTGAATTACAGTATATCATTGATTCAAAATAAATTAATGAAGAAGGTGATAGGTAGATCGATTACTAAAAATAACTACTCTTCCATGGGTGGTGTAGTCATCGTAGAAGCGAATTGCATTTGCAACGGTTTAGAATGGGTATAACACAATTAAGCTTCTACTCTTGGGTTCCAGACCAAAGAGGAAGATTAATTAAGAATAATAATTAACAAAACAGAGGAAATCAGAAGAAATTAAAGAGTAACTAAGAAGTTTATTAAAAGAGCAAAAACATTACAACAAAGAGGAGGAAGAGAAGAGCAATTTGGAGGAGATCCTAGCTTGAAATCTTCCCTCCTCCAATGGTGAATTGAAATGGCAAGTAACCACTTAACCTATGCTCCCAATCCTCTAAGGCACGTATCAACCCCACAAAATGATAAAGACACCAGTTTATAGAGTGGTGAGGAGGCTAGGTTCAAAGTGGTTTCAAGTGTGAATGGGGAATCTCGGCCAAATATTTTATTCCAATTTTAACCGCCCATTTGACCACAAAAACGCGCTAATTGGCTGGACTTCCAGAAGGATCATATGTGTGGATATTATTCCTATATCTCCTCTAAATATTTGGGCTCAATCCAAGCTCATAGGAATGAGTTATGGCCAAAATACAGAATCTTCTTCATTCTGGCATGTCCAGCCCACCTTTGACTTTATGGCCGAATTACTCTATCCAAATGCATTCTTTTGATCTAGTTTAATGAATGAAGGTTGTATACCATGAAGTAAGGAACATAGTTACATAATATTAAGTTCATATAAATCAAATAAAAATATTTATTATTGAAATACTATAATAATTTTTCAAGGGTAAAACTAGAATTTTCATCAAATATTCAAATGAATGATCTAATCCCAAATACTTTCAAATTGAACCTATTTAACACAATTTGAGGATATTATATCATTTATTATCAATACAATATTCAATAAAATAGTGTTTTATTACTGGTTCACATGTTTTGGAGGTAAAATGGGTGGTGGCAGTTGATTTAAAATATTTGGCCGAGATTCCTCATTCACACTTGAAACCTCTTTAAACCTAGCCTCCTATCCACTCTATAAATTAGTGTTTTTATCATTTGGAGGGGTTGAGATGTGCATTATGAGTTTTAAGGCAGAGGAAAATTGGTTTCAACCAAATTATCCAACCATTTTAAGAGGGGTAGCTCTTGAAGCAAGGATCCCCTCATCGAAGCCTTTTTCTCTTCTTCATGTTGTAATGTTTTCATTTGTGTAATAAACTTCTTTGTTATTATTTTATTTCTTCTATTTTATTCCTTTTTGTTCAATTATATTTATCTTTAGTCATCATATTTGGGTTGGAATCAATAGTGGAGACGAGATTGGGTTCTACCCTTTCAATCCATTGCTCATGAAAAACATCTCCACGATGACCACACCGCCCATGGAAGAGTAATTCTCTTAGTGATCGATCTATCTTATACCCTCTTAATTTAATTATTTTAAATTATTAAGTTCACTCTATCACATTTAACACAATTCTCTAACTAATGTTTTTTGTTTTTATTATTCAATTGCTTGTTTAGTTTAATTAAAATTAAAAACTCTATTAATAGATCATATTAAGTGAATTAAAGTAGCTCAATGATTAAAAATAATTAAATGAAGAGGGTAGAAAATAGATCGATTATGTCTTTTAAAATATTTTCAATTTTTTTTTTCTTGTCGTGTATTTTTAATTGAACTTCATTTAAAAAACAAAAAACAAAAAAATTATACAATCTTCTTCCAACAAACTACTTCTAGTTTTTTGAATGGTAAACAACTCCCACATCCTTTCAAGTAGTATTCTTATTTCCTTTTATTTTATTTTCAAGATACCTTTAATATGTTGTTAAATTTACTTCCTCCTTTAAGATACAACCTTGTTCAGTCACTTTTATGCACCTAAGTACCCCAAAAATAATTAATCATTAGAGGGAACCCACAAAAGTGCCTTCCAAGTAACTTACCTCCAGTCTATGGTAGTTACACCCCCACTACATCAGTGATTCTAGGAGGCATAGCTTGGGTACATAGACTGCTAGGCCCGAAGTGCTCAGATATCCTTAGGACAGGCTCATGATGTATTTTTTGAAGGTGGTGAGCACATCATCTTCTTTAGAGGATGAACTATGGTACCAGTGACGCTACAGGAGGAGGTGTTGAAAGATTTCCATACACCCCCTTTGGTGGTACATCATAGTGTGGTGAAGATGTAACAGGACCTCCGACATTAGTATAGGTGGACAGGGATGAAGAAAGTAGTGGAAGAATTTGTTTCACGATTCCTCACTTGTCCGCAAGTGAAGGGTGAACATCAGGTTTCAGTAGGCTTAGCATAGCCACTTGAGGTACCAGTGTGGAAGTGGGATGATATATCCATGGAATTCATAACAGGGCTACCAAGTATATCCAAGGGCCACGATTCCTTCTAGGTGATTGTTGACTAAATCACCATGTCTGCCCAATTTCTACCCATCCAAGAGAAGGGATCAGTAGAGGGATTGAGAAATCTCTATATAAAAGAGATTGTATGGATTCATGGGGTGCCATCTATGATCATCTCAAATCTATACGCTCGCTTTACATCCTGCTTGTGGAAGGGATTACCGGAGGCATTTTGTAACCAGTTACGTTTGAGCACCACCTTTTATCCTCCGACAGATGGACAAATAGAGCATACCATTTAGACACTCGAGGGCATGCTTCGTGCTTTTGTCCTTGATTTTGGCCGCAGTTGGGAGGACAACCTTCCACTGGTGAATTTCTTGTACAAAAAAAGTTATCACTCCACTATCAGCATGACTCTATTTGAGGCCCTGTACAGGCGACCTTATATATCTCCTCAATGCTGGAAAGACCTAAGAGAGTCAGCACTTATGGGTCCAGAGTTGGTACAGGCTACCATAGAGAACGTGTAGATCATCTAGGGGAGGATGAAGATAGCAGAGAGCCAGCATAAGTCTTATACCAACAGGAGATGAGGACCCTTGGAGTTTGAGGAGGGAGACCATGTATTCCTAAGGGTCTCACCCCGATGAGGATTATGAAGGTTTTGGATGAGGAATAAAGCTATCTCTGAGGTTTATCATACATTTATAGATCCCCATTAGAGTAGGCGAGGTGGTGTACTTTTTAGATATTCCCCCACAGATGCACCAAGTGCATAATGTTTTCCATGAGTCACAGGTGAGGTGGAACGTGCATGATCCATCACACGTTATCAACTGGGGCGATCTGGTTATCAATGATGGGACAACATTTGAGGAGTTCTTGGTGGAGATAGAGGTTCAATAGGACTGGGTCATTCATGAGTGGTCAATTCCTCTGGTGTGAGTTTTTGGGCAGCACAGGAACCTACAGGAGAGCACATGGGAGCGAGAGGCTCAGATACGTGATCAGTACCCCATTTGTTCCCCTAGTTTTGTTGTAATTTTATGTATGAAAATTCCTAAGGTGGGTATAATGTAATGACCGAAAAATTCCAAATAGTTTTTTAAATTATATGGAATTATTAAGAGTCTGTAAAAATTGACGGTGATTGATTCTGAGGCCTAGTGTTCCCAGAACAGAATTTTGAAATTTTTTTAAGGTACGCTCATTAAACATGTGGGTGGCATTTTCTATCTTTTGAATCAGTGTTCAAATTATAAAATCAAGGGCATCGTTGAATCCACAACACAAATATTCTCTTAAAGGAGGAATAACAACGACCGCAGTAGGTTGGGTGAAAAAGTTAGTTTTACGGCTTTTTGATGAATAATAAAAAAACATAAAAATGTTATTTTATGTTTTCCACCAACTGTTGAGTGGTGGTGGTAGGGCCGCTAGCTTGTTAGGCCATTTAATGGCCTGACTCTTCTGTTTTGTAACCACACCGTTGAGAGTTAAGAGGTTCATTAATTAAAACTCATTAATGAATCTCATTAATCACACGATGAATTAATCTCCCTTCCCCTATTTTTAAATGAAGCTAAGGCTTGGGTTTTTGACACAGAAGAGAGGAACCTTTGAAGAAGTTCTGCGGTGTCTTCCACCAACAAATAATAGAGACTTAGACATCAACGTTGGAGGAATCAATCTGGAATCAATGAATGCCGACAACTGCATCAAACATGGATTATTCTTAAACAACCACGACGTCTCCTTCAAATACGAGGTAGAGGTTGTCATTAAATTTGAGTAAATTCTCGATTCAATTCCTTGTTTTGAAAATCATGATGAATGCAGATAAACCAAAATGAGTTGATTTGCGATTCGTATGAAATTGCAGGTGGTTTTTGTGGGAGATTTGAACAGGGTTTAATCATTATCTATGTGATGTTTTTATTTAATAACCACTTGATATGATGCTAATACAGAGGGAGAAGGTGAAACAAAAAAGACCCGGACCCTTCTATGATTTGGTTTTTGTCGCGTTCATTGGTGGAGGATTTCAACTTGACGGAATCCTGAATCCAAGAGCCACGTAGTAACGAAAACAACCTCGGAGGCCCATAGGTGCGTTCAGAAGAAAAAACGGACCACCGTATCTCACACAGTGGATCGAGTAAGTCCTATTGGAATGGCATTGGCACGACGGTTCTAGAGGTGGCCGCGAAAGAGTGGCGGTGCCCAGAGGTGCCGCAACAGACAGGGGGGGAAACCGACGTCGGCTGGCCGCGGTGGTAGCAGGGCGATGCACCGTCGCGCGCCGTAGATGGAGGTCAAGAATTCAAATCTGAGGCGGAGGGGGACCCACGCCCCACGGTTCCTACTGATAGGAGGGTGGAACCAAAAGGTGCTGACGGTTGAAGAACCGAATGGAATTTTGTCTGTTCGGGAGGGGAAAAGGCCCCCGTGCAGGCCAACCATCTGGGGGCCGCGCTAGCCAGCGGGTCGAGCCCGCTGTGGCCCAACCCACTTGGGCCGGGCCGGTTCAGACCCAGGTTTGACCTAAACCAGGTCGATTAGACCTGAAATGGGTTGGGTCGGTCTAGGACGAGGTAGGTTGGGTCGGTCCGACCGAGTCCGACCAGACCCGGATCCTTTCTGGCCCAGATATGCTTAAAAGGCGATATCTCACAAACCAGACGTCTATTTGATGAATCATCTACTGCGTTGGAATCCTTGGAAAGAGAAGGTCCTTTTGATATAATAAAAATGAGATTTTTAGAAAGTTGGAGTTTATATGGTTTGGATCGAACCCGAATCTACCGTGCCCTCATTATTAAAAGACTTATAACTCATAGACCGGGTGTCCTATAGGCTCACCATCTATCGCATTGGAACCCTTATGACATGGCGGTCCTTTGGGTTACTCCTTTTTAGAACATAGTTGTAGTGTAAAAACAACCGATATCTTAAGGATCATATTATATGGAACTCAAGCGCACTAAGTGCGGGGAATCCTATGGATAACTGTCAATTAATGAGAGACCATGTGTGGATCAGCATCATAGAGATCCTGTATGGATCATCATTGTAGCAACCCTGTGTAGATTAGCATTATAGATACTGTTTCTGGATCAGCATCATAGTGACCCCGTGTGGATCAGCGTCATGGCGACCATGTGTGGATCAACATCATAAAGAACCTATGTGGATTAACATTCTAGAGACCCTGTGGGGATCAGCAGTGTGCGACCTGATGAGGACCAACCTTAGAGATGCTCAGTATGGATCAACGACATACGACCCTGTGTGGATCGACAATAGAATTAATTCTTTGTGGTTTAGTTGTGGAACTTCCTAATGGAATAAAATGATATAGCTTAAGACTAATCATATTTTTTCATGATCTCTGAGTTGTATACCGAGTTTGAGTTGAGTTTTTTTCTTATTGATTTATGATTGAGGTAATGTGTTTTGGTTTTCCATTGTGTAATTCTGAGAGACCCTTGGGGGTCTTGGGTCCCTAATAGGTATTGTTATACTCACCTCTACACGGGCTTCTCCCACACCATGTTGTGTCCTATGCAGATGATGAGTAGCTTGGCTGAGACCCTAAGAGCAAGGACCAGGCAATACACAGAGGTGACAGGTTGACGTGGAGAGATGTGGAGACTAGTTGTACCAACCCTCGAGTAGGATTCTTGGTGGACAATATCAGGTTCTATTTTCTATTGTAGTTGTATGTTTCATTTGGGCTTCTATTCCAACCCCTTTAATTTCAGTACACACTTTTACTACTGTAGTTTTACTTTGTGGTTTGCATCTTTTTGTGTTCTTGGTCTGTGTGTTTGTAGGTTCAAATGAAATGCCTTCCCGTTTTAGGGAAATTCCTTTCCAGTGCTAGTCTCCAACCCCTGGCCTATGGATGGAGGGTTTGGGGTAGTCACAGAATGGGCCCCAGGGGATGGGTCATGACATGTACCAAAAAATTATATAATGAAACATTGATTTAATTTTCATTATTCCTTTTAGAGTTAATTTATTTTTGAATATTTCTATCCATTTGTGAAAAATTTTCATGAAGAGCAACGACATTGTCTTTGCTCAATTATAGAGGTAATATTGATATTTTCATAATAAAATCATTGATAATATAATTAATATATTATTTCATATATATGTTTAATTTATTTCTTTTTATTATTACTCATAATAATTATTTTATTATATAGGTGGATTATTTTTTTCAAGTTGAGGTAGTTATTTTGAAACTACTCATACGGTGTTGTCATTTCGACAAAGAAAGTCAATAAAAATCATGGTAACACTGATAGTTAGGATTTGTTTATTGTTTGTAATAATTTTATTTATGTAATTATATAAAACATTGTTTGAAATTCACATAATATAGTATTTTTTCTTATTTATGTTGTAAATTTAATTTCATTTAAATTTGATATTAGGGATTGTTTTTGTTCATATCTGGTGTGTTTTTTCTGTGTTTATAATGTTGTAGTGTTCTGTAAGAGCACACTACAGTGGTTATACAATGTGCTATTACAACATATTGTTGTATGGCCCTTTATTATCACTTTTTGAAGTATTAATAAAAAAACATTTATCAGTGCTTTTAAAAGCATTGATAAAGGATGAATTTATGAGTGCTTAAAAAATTACTGATAAAGGTTTCATTTATAGGCTATAAATTAGAGTGATAATAAATGAACCCTATATCAGTACTTTTTTAGTGCTGATAAAAGCCATTGGATTTTATTATCACTCACATTGTCAGCGCTTTTCTAGAACTGGTAAAGGCTATTTCTGGTGCTGTTAATGCCCTGTTTTGTAGTAGTTCTAGCCTCTTCTGGAGTTGGTTTGTAAATGGGAATAGGTGTCTCTGAACATTATTGTTGTATTACCATAGAATCACCAGGGGAATAATTATTTCCTAGTGACGAATGATTGATTGAGAAAGTTAGTTCACTTCATTATGATGAGGGATACCACTGATGTTTATGAACTAGGTAAGCTAAATGCACAGGATCTTGTGACATGGGGTTCCCTCTAGTATAGTTTTGGATAGGTATCCGAGGTTTAACTAATGTTCTTATAAGATTCTATAGGAGGTGATGGGGACTCATGTCAGGTTGAGTATATCTTAACATCTATATACAAATGGTTAGATGAAGAATGCTATTCAGATCATGGATGGTCTACTCTTTTCCTTTTGCTTTGATTTTGGATTATCATGGGATATCCAACATGGACTATTTGAGTTTTTTTATAACAAAATATTTTAGTTTCTGGTCATAATGGAACCTTTTGAGGTTTTTTTTATAGTCACCCATGCAGTCTGCATCTTTGTTGGGAAGAGGTGGGTGATGCCACTTCTGTAGGACTAAGTCTCCATACAAGAGAGAATATAATATAATAAAGAAACATCAAGGGTACCCTTCTACCTCTTACACACTAGTTTTCCTCTCTTCCCTAACATCACACACCCTGATCCATCTCTTCCCAAAATAAGAAATTCTAATGACACATGGGCAAGGAATTCCAATATACACCTCATGTATCACCTCAACACATCATCCCATATTGTATCAATATATGTAGTAACTATGAAGATTAAGAGAACCAGAACAACCTATATGAAATGTATCATATATCATTTATTATACCTCAATCCATTAAAAACCATAAATAGAGAAAGAAACCACTAGACAATATAAATTGTACATGTCATACATATAATAATGCATTGGATACTATATCAGGTAATACATGTGAGGGAAATAACCATAAGACACCACTTCCATATACACACATATCTGAGGTATCTCACCACCATTACTATGAGTATAATTAATTAAAAATAAAATATAGAGGGGCCAGAGCGGGTAGTCATGTTTGTATCCTCCCACTAGGATGTTAGGGAAACAACTTCCGAGAGTCCACTGGGTGTCTCTCTCCCTAACCGACATTGTTGGTGTAGGATATGAAATCAAAAAATATTCATGATATGATATAACTCATAAACACACTATGGGAATAACACAGTCTTATACTCAATACCATCTAACATCACTTAGACTCCCTAAGACCAATGCTAAGACCAACTATCCAATAATCACACAATCATTTTAAAGGGATACAATAATTAATGCATTTACAATTTTATCAATTCCTTCAATTATTTAATTTATTATCCTTTAAAATAATAATTCAAATTATTCCATAATACATTATATTAATCATGAGAGTGAATTCTATTCCCTCTAGGTATAAACCCAAATGAGTCTATAGTTTCTCTAGACTATCATATTTTTGGAATTTTCATTATAACAACACCAACCCCATGGGTTCATATTTATTTATTAATTATTTGAATCATTCTATATACTAATTTTTCAGGGGAAAAAATTCTGTGATACCACCAAGAGAAAACCTAAAACTATGAACATCTAGCTACCTTAAGCAGTGGGTAAAGTAATGAAGAAAAAAAAATATGAAACCTGATTATCATCCCTTAAATAGTTTTAGAAGTCATCATATTATCTCTCTGCATCATATCAATGGGTAAACTGAGCTTCCACATATTATATAATCTATAGTGCTATCATTGACACCCAAATTCATATCCAAAGGAATCTCTCTATCATAGGTGTTAATATCTACCACATAATCTAGGCCTCCTTGTCCCACATCACATAAAAATCCTATTCTCATCCTTCTAAGGATCATATCACATACGGTCCTACCCAACCCATATCACATTACATTTTGAAGTTCACATCCATATAACATCAATAAAGAAACAAGAAACAAAAAATTATAGCCAACATAAAAATTTATTCCCTAAAAAATCATCCAAGATTTAAACACAAACAAGCTATCATGGCTCCATACTCAATGAACTAGGCCTTCTCATGTAAATGGGAAACTCAGGCCAGTGAATTTAACTTTTTTAAACAACCAATGTTTATTACATTTTGAATTAACCGATTCACTATTCAAAGGTTCCAACTATGGTAAACATAAGGCATAAAGCAATAACAATCTACTAAATTAAATAAACAGTTAATTTAAAAATGTTTCCTAGTATACATTCATGTTTCAACAATCTTTTGGAATTACAATTCATTAACATGGCATTAATTATTTTCATCAATAATAATTAACATTATTCACATTATTTATCTTATTCTATAAACACATGGAATTATATATTCAATTAATCATGTATACTCACATCAATTTGATCACCATCTATTATGGTGAACACTAGATTAAATAAAAATTCCTCTTCATTATCTAGCAAATTAATTATCAATTAATTCAGGTTTTATATTATTTACCATTTTACATCAGTAACAACAATATAATCAATAGTATAAAAAAAATATTAACAAGCATTACATAGATATCACATTTTATAGAAAAAATTTAGGTAAATCCTTATCATGGTAGAAAATAAATACAAATTATCATAATACAATACCTTATTAATCCATTTAAATATTTATTAGGTTAATTACATTTCCACCTAAGGAGGTAAAATATGTACACTTTATGATTTAACATAAATAAACAGTGGAAACAACAAATACCCTACCACAATGGTGTTAACATTCATCACACTAGAATAGACCAGTGTCATAGATCCCAATCACCTTTCCCACAAGATGATGTATCTGTAAATTGATGGTAAACAAAAATTGCACCAAAAAACAACCAAGAAAACTCCATTATAATGATGGAGAGTGACCACCATCATATGACAATAAGGAGTGGGATAAAAAATATTTAAGAACTATGAGAGAAGAGGTAGAATTTACCTTGGATCACCACAGATTGAAGAAAAATGGCCACAAATTGATCCCCATTTAAGGTATTCTGAGATGATTAGAGGGAGATATAGTGACCACCTAGGATGTATAAAAAAGAACAGGGTTTGTGAAAAACCCAATGCACTAAATAATTTAAAGTCACACTAGCATCACATTTTCATTGTGTGAAACCCTTTCACAGCCCATAAATGTTAGGATTTAGGTATTGTTAAAAAACAAGTCACATCAAACCATTTAAGCCTGAAATACTTCACATCACAAATCACCCCATAAACCATTATAAAAAAAGCTATGAATTACATATTCATAACATGAAGCAGTTACATGTCATGAATTCTATATGTATCCATATTTTATTAGCTGAAAACCTCCAGAACTACTCCAGGACTCCACCGAGCACTATGAGCTTCTGAAACACACAAAGGTTCAGACTAGATAGATTCATACCCCCTAGATTTTATACCTATAAAAACATTATCATCCTCAATAATCTAATATAAAACATAGATAGAAAAAGGGGTTTTATGAATAGCCACCTCGCATGATACCTCACAAGGATCTCACCATTATAAGAGCTCAAACACCTCACTTGGAGGAAATAAGATCTAAACCATGCAATAAAAATAACAAGCTCTTAAACACCCTCCCAATGGAGATACCTATGAAATAATAGTAATGTTACTAGTAATAAATAAGAGGAAACCATATAATAAACTAAAAGGTTAAAATCCACAAAATAAATGAAATTACAATAGAAGAGCTGACTATAAAAAATATTGTGGTATTGAGTTTGAATATGTTACTCACTTTTCTAGGTACTATTTTCTATGTCATCATACCACTATAGTATGTGAACCAGGGGAATATAATTCCCATGAAACACCTTCTCCTGGTGGTCTTGGATCTCCCTAAGATGCTTCTCTAATTTTTCATCATCATCAACATCGATCTCACCACAGTTTAATACATTTGAGTCATCATGAAGATAATGATAGATTTGAAACATGTGAAAATATCACATATTATGATCATCTTTAAGGGATGATCTATCCAATACGCCACCAATATAACACAAGCTAACACTTCAAAAGGCCCAAAAAACTAGGGAAAAAGACTATTATGATAAAAATACCATCACTTATCATGATGATTAGTCACCTTTATGAACACATGATCTCTAATATTGAATTCCAAAGGCTTCCTACTATGATAAACATAGGATTTTTGATGATACTGCACTACCTTCATCCTCTCATGAATTACCTATACCATATCTATCATATTCTATACTAGTTCTATCTTAATAATTGTTGTCTCTTCAACCCCAATCTATCATAATGGTGAATGACAAGGTAATCCCTAAAAAACATCAAATAACACCATACCAATGGTACATGGAAAACTATTATGATAAGAAAACACAACTAGTGATAGGTTTCTTATCCATAAACCTCAAAAATCTATGACATAAGAGCACAACATCTCTTTAAAATTACGGATAGTATGATATCTTTGACTTTGCATCTGTGGATGAAAAGAAGTGTTAAGGAATAACTAAGAGACAATAGAATAATAGAGGCATCTCCACACTATAGAGGTAAAACAAGGATCCAAGTCCAAGATGATTATCCTTGGGAATCTATGGTGTTGCACCACCTCCTCTAGATACTATCTAAAAACATCTATTGATATCGACTCTCTGATTGATATAAAGTGGGATGATTTTTTTTCTAATGATCCACTATAACCTATATAGCTTTATATACTCCATAAGATTGAGGTAATCCAGTTGAAAATTCTATCAAGATGTACTACCACTTCAACTGGGGAACATCCAATGGCTATAGAAAACCATTAGGAGCACGATGACTATCCTTCACCTTATATGAGACCAAAAATAAATAAACTTTGTAACCATATGCTTTAAACCAATCCACCAAAAATAACCTCTAAAGTCTCATTACCTCTTTATAACACAGGGATATATTTCCAATTGTTTTTATAGAACTCATAGAGAACCATATCACACATCAAAGAAGGAACAAAAAGCCTTCCTTGGAAAAAAACTTACTGATATCCATACTCATACCAACTATCAGGTGCATCTCCCAAAACAACCATGTCCCTCTAGACCTCCATTGTCGAATACCCTAGTTGGGAATCCTCCACCTACTGCACCTAACATGTTTTCATGGTTATCAGGAAAATAAAACCTATGACCCCAACCTCTCCTGTATCTATATGAGTAACTGAGAGTTATTTCATGACTATCTAGGAATATCCATATTCATGAACCACATCACTATGTGACTTACTACTCATAGAATCAACTAAAAAATTTCCACTTCCTTTTGTATATGAAATATCAAAGTCCTAATACTATAGAAATTCCATCCACCTATGATGATGCATGTTCATATCACACTGGGTGAAGACATAGCTTAGGATCTTATATTCTGTAAAAATAAAAGAACACCTTATAACGAGGTAATGATTCTGAGACATCAAATCAAACCAATCTTCAACCAACTCAAGATCATGGGTGGAATAATTATACACATGGTGATGTAACTATCATGATTCATAATAAACAAAAAATCTCTTCTGCATTAGAATAAAATCTAGTCCAAGACACGAAACATCCTAGAAAAACTAAAAACGAACTTATCTTTTTGAAATAGAAGGAATTGAGTGATGAAAAACTTTTCATTCATGTAATCCAAATATTCCTCACATTAGTTCTTCTACAATAATGTTTTATCATTTTAGTTAAATTATGTTAAAGGAATAAAAAAAAGAGATAAATCAGCTACTAACCTCTTGTAAAGGCTTCAAAGACAAAGAAAACACCCAAAATATTCCACTGTATTGGGGTATTACCAAGAAATAACCACCTATTTCTTAAAAGGATCCCATGATATCCCAACCGGGACACAAAATTTACCATGAAATTGGATTCATGAGCCCATAATTCATACTTTGACAAATTCTTAAATAGCTTCTCATGATGAAGAAATCCCAAAGTGGCATGAAGATGATCTATATAATCCTCCTTATATATAGTGTGCATATTTATTTTGTTTATTAAAAACACTAATAACATATACAATAACTCTATAGACACTGTATTCATCAACCACATGAACACATCTGAAGAATTATTCCAACCAAACAACATCACAACAAACTTATAATGCCAATAAAACCAATTTAAATAAGTCTTCTAAATATTCTCATCCTTCACCCATATATAATGATACCCTAACTATAAATATATTTTCAAGAACAAACATTATCCCTTTATCTTAACAAATTAGACATAAATCTGTAGAAGAAGATAATGGTTATTCACTTTCTCTTGGTTTAGGTGATGATAATCGATACATGGTAAAAACATTCCACCATCCTTCTTCATAATCAAAACTAGTTCACCCCAATCTGACACACTCTGATGAACAAAACATCACTATAATAGATCATAGAGATATGATTTCATCTCTTGCAACTCATTAGTCACCATCATATATGGGTCATCGAGATAGGAGACCCGCATGTATGTAACTTGTTCCCAATCTCAATCTCTCGTCAAGGGGGTAATGATACAATCTATATTTTAATCACATTTGGGTACTCTTATAAAACCCTAAGAAACAATAACTACTAAACCTACAATAAACTTATAATTATCTATTATATCAAATATGAGAAGGAAAAACACCCCTTTAATCCATCCACAAGTCTTTCTTTCCAATAAACACTACAAGATCGTAATAAAAATCATAGAACACAACCTACCTCTTAAATAAATCCATGATTACTTAGATAGAAAACATCAAATCCATGATAATTATGAATTGATATGGTTTTATCAATAAAAATATGAAGACTCCCCAAGAGTGGTTCTTACCTAGAACTTTCTCACAATCCTTACATACATTATACAACTCTTCTTGACCTCCAACTAGCATTGTAAATTCCAAGGTCACTGAAAGTCTCTTTACCTCATTTCATAATTAATGGATAATGATAGGTGATATAAAGGAGTGAGTCTCTACTAAATCAAAAAAATATAACTGTAAATCCCTGACCCTAGAAGCCCGAAGTCAGTGCATTAATTTATTAAAATGGCAAGCTAACAAGGAATAAAATCGTGAAGGAATGATCATTTTAGTATTATTGGAAAATTTATTACATATATGAACATTAAATTACAAATTAAATCATAAAATACAATATAGAAAATCCTTTGGGAACACATTAGTTCTCCTAGATTAACTCTGCGTATCATTTGTAATACATATCTTGGAATCCTGGGGAAAATAAAACACAGGAAAGTTTGGAGCATAGATTCTCAGTAAGGGTATTCATACAACATAATCTATCATAAATAAACATAAATAATAAAGAAAGGTGAATAACTAACAACACATTCTATTAAAACATAATCTTGAGAATAATATGGCATAAATAAAAGATGAGAAAATACAACCATATAATAACCACATAAGTTTGATACAAAACCACATATATTCTACTAGTCCAATAATCACATCGAATATTAATACTAATCTCATTAATAAATAATTCCTAACTTCCAACATCATAAACATATCATCGAGGCCTCGACCAAGATATCTGAAAATAAATGGTTAATGCCATGTATAAATCCATATATAGTTTGTATCATGAGACCTAACAATAAATCAAGGGGTTATAGTAGGCCCCACCCATCTCATACTAAGTCAATTACATTCCTATTATGAAAGGGGTAAAGCATAACTAACATAAACCTCTATATCAAAACTAGCATACTAAATATGAATATTTTAACCATAAACTATGAATGGTATCAAAATTGAATATCCAAAGTCAAAATGAATCATAACCCATTAAATTAAATATGGTAAATTATATTATACAATATCATCCTCAATTAAGAATAATATTAAACAAAGGGTGTTGAAAAAGATAAAAATACTATAACAAAATTATTGAAATTTATTGAGAAAAATAACCTTTTTATTTTGAAATCACTTATTTAAAAGCCAAAAATTTATAAAAGAAAACATTTTATTTGAAAATAAATTTGTAATATTGTAATATTTTCTTGAAAACATCAATTAATTTTGATGTTGATAATTTCCCCTCATGTCGTATAGGTTAAAAAACATTTATACCAAATTTTAGTTGAAAAAGTTAAAAGTACATTGTTTGGGAAATGAAAAAATCATTCATTTCACACCATTTTTAAAAAGTCAGAAACTTTTAAAAATACATTAAAATTTAATAGAATAATAGTAAAAATACTTTTTAAAACATTTTTAAGAATCACAGACATCGATGATAAAAATTAAAATGATTTCATTGAATGTTATTTGAGGAAAATAATATATAAACATTCAAAGTGTCTCATACTACTTTGAAACATTTGAACTATAATAAAAATGAATAAATACCATTAATGAAACTTATAATATTCTGAGAATAATTATATTCATTATATAACAAGTAAAAGAATAATTATATACACAACATAACCAAAATAATTGGTGAATAAGGTATATATCTCATAGAAGTAAAAGTGAGACGAGAAACTCCTTACCTTATAATTCCTTTAGTAGAACATGATTAACCTACTATATAATGGTTTTAATAATTTTATTAACCTATATATAAACCTTTTACATATTTATGACATCATATAGGATTCATTTATGACTTTATATTACCTATTTATTAACAATTCCATGTTAAGGCAACATTTTGGGTAATAATCACTTTGTTTATCATACATGTTTTGAATTGATATTCCTAATCCTATAACTTAGATAATGATTTAATTACATTAATAATGTAAAAATTATTTATATATAATATATATTTATTATATGAATATATTTAAAGGTATATATATGAAATGGAATACACCGTTCATGGAGACAATAGTCCGTATGTATGTGTGAATGTTGTTTCCGTTTTATTGTTGTATTGAATAGAATAAAGTAAATGATATATATATATATACATATTATTAAATTATAATTATTATATCATATATTTTATATTTATTCAGTATATATATTTATAATATTTCTTCAAAGGTTAATGCAGAATATGAATCTTATCGCATCATGGAGACGGTAGGTTGTACGTACACAAGAGCGATGATATAATTTATTTAATGGTTAAGTGGTAAGGAATTGGAGGTTATATTAAATATAAATAATCAATATCATGTCATACTTATTATTTATATCTATAATTATACCCATCCTAACAAAGTTGTGATGAAAAACAAATTACACCACAATGTGGTGACAGTAAGCCATACGTACACACACATGGGGATATTGGTTTTCAAAGTATGTATAAAAGGAGGAATATGGTTGCACCATAATAATAATAAAATATCATCATATATATGATACTGTATTTATTACATTATTATAAAAACAACATAATAAGAGTAAGTATAAGAATAAAAATACATAAATTAATTGGTAAAACAATTTCCTCTTTTTTGGTGAACTTCCATTTGATCTCCACTTAGGGACACTATGGTTGGTATTTTTGTAAGATCAGGACATACATAATGTAGATAATAATGTTGTGAGGATAAATGGGTAGGGTTTGGTCTATATGGAAATCACATGGTGGTGTGAGGAAGTGAGGGTGGAGGTGACTTTTTGTAAGGGAGGGGAGGTGGACTTTAAGAAATCCAGGAAATATTAAAATATAATAAGACTATTCAAGTGAAAAATACTTAAAAATAGAATATAAATAAATATTGTATCACATTTAAGACAATATAATCTCACATTTTCAATTATTTAACATTATTATGATTTTTCAATATTTTAATAATATATTAATTCAAAAAAATAGAATTATTTCCAAATTTAATACTATTTATTTAATTTGACTTCAAATACAAAAATAAAAAGTGGGAATTCATGTATAATGATTTAAAAAATCTCTTATATATCTTATATATATTTAAAATTAAATATAAGCATTAACTGATCCAAAAATATATTAAAATTAATGTTATTAAGATGGAATATTTTATATTTCTTATTAATCAAATAAATAATTTTTTAGCATTGAATAATCTTTTATTGTAATTATATAATTTCTAAAAATTCCAAATAAATGTATATAATGAAACTAATTTCATTTAAATCAATTTAGATGATTATTTTCATTCATATCCTTATTTGGTCTCTATGTGAACACATAAAAGATATTAAATACGAAGAGAGCGATATTTTGTAAGTATATTTGATTTGAATAACATATAATTTATTTTCATAAAAAAGTGTCCATTAAATAACATAAATTCTATCATAAGGTGATATGGGGAATACTATTTATAAAATACCTTTGGGAAGAGTTTTTATTATGTTTTAAATACTTAAATATTTAACCCTAGTTTAACCCCTTAACTCTTACTGTGATATCATGTAATTTATATACTAGGGGTTAATATTATTACAATAAAATGAAAATACCACTAAATGAGTCATTGATGAAATTTTTATAATTATCCTAAAAAGTTGGTTGAATTTTAGATTTTTATGATTTTTATATCATTTAATAAAATATTATTAATTTTACAGTATCATTTATTTCAGTTTTGATACTCTGCGTTATTTGTTTTTTTAAATATCATATCAACATGATTACTGATAAAAGACACTTATAATACCACACTAATATTTTATAGTTATCTTTGAAATTATTGTATTTCATTAATTATGTAGAATTATATTTATTTTATTATTTTTAATATTTTTATTTTATATTTCTTTTAATTAAATAATTACTACATCATCACTCTGAAATCCTTAAATTAGATTATTTATTCTCTAAATATAAAAAAATAATGAAGAAAAATTTATTTTCTTTAAAATTACTATTTAAAGTCTAATTTACCTTCTGTATAACCATGTATTAAAAATGTAATACTTATTAAAAAATGAGTATGACATTTTTAACTTATCTTTAAATTAAATATTATAAATGCCATATTCTTATCCATGTTTCTTAAAAAGGTTATAATTTTCACCTAATGTTTATTTTGGTCAAATATAACTTATCAAATGATATTTGGGCAAGGTTTAGGTTAATTTTATATTATTATAATATTATTTTTACCTTTAATTAAATGATTTACCCTTAACTATTGTAAATAAAAATTTAATAAACTTACTATTCAAAAAAAAAATTAATTTGATTTTATTAGACTAAAAATATCATATGGATTGAAAGTTTTTATTTACATTTTTCTAAATTCAATTCACAGATGTGGCTAAATTAGTTTTAAAACTAATCCCGCAGGTGTACTGAGAAGGCAGATAAAAGATATGTTCAAAAGTTCAATAAGTTTTTATATCTAATTTCAATATAAAAATGATTCCAATTACATACATTAGATTAATATATGTATAAATGATTTTTGTGACTTTAAAAATAAAGTTAAATTGTAATAATTATTTAAATTAAAAGTTGGTTTTAACTAAAATGTAGTATTTTACACTATTCATTAAAAAAAGAAACTTTTCAGAAAAACCCAAATTTCACCCTAAGTTAATTTTGAAATTACAAATTGAAAAGTTAGATTTATTTTATAAAATTAAACTTCTAAGAGTGTCTAAAAATAAAATTTATTATTGATCACAAAAGGACAAAAAAAGAAGTTTCTTTAAGAAAATATTATTTATAAACATTTAAAGGCTTTATGAAAAATTATACATTTCATTATAAATATGTTTTATTTATGTGAAAACATTATAAATAACTTATAAAAGTAATTATTACTATTCATATTACTAATTTTATGTCTAGGTTATAACTATTTTGTTTAAATAGTTAAAATAATAAAGTGTTTTTCATAAGGACTCAGTGTAGCATGCATTATAGGCTATAGAATATAATAAATTTATTTGGAAATCCTAGGGGTGTTACATTATCATCTCCTTCAATAAATTTCGTCCTCAAAATTTGTAATTGTACATCTAAATTAAAAGTTTGATACTATAAAATAATTTTTTTGGAAACCCACATAAAAAATAGGGTGAATAAAATATACAGTTAATAAGAGGGAAAATGAAATATGGAGGTCAGTAACAAATTAGGCTTTAGAATATGAGAAAATTGTTGGCATGTGAAAAAATGGATATTAAATAGAAATGTATCAATCATGTTCTGATGTAGAGTGATAGAGAACATACTTATGGGAAATTTAAAATTCACAAAGCCATAAATCCATGATGATCTAATGGACCGTTTGATTCATTAGAAAAAGGATCTAGGATTATATTTTTTGGTTCCAAGATCCTTTCCCTAAATTTGAGAAATTGTTTCATTATATAAGAATGTAAGGAAATATAAGTACATAATATGTTTCTATAAATAAAATATTATCCTTCAGTTGTACCTTTAACAATATTTACTTCATTTCATAGAACAAGTTGAATCATAGGTGGAATTAATATGTTAACATATAAAACATTTTGTAAAGATCAACATAAAACATTTCAAAAATGGTTAAATTTTAAAAAATGAACTTATCATTAATCATTTCATAACATGAAGAATCTCTTATCTTTCACATTACAAACATGTGAATACCTTCATCATGTATTCTCTTGAAATAAGACTTTTTTAAAAACAAGCATGCTTACTTATTCTATAAATAGAACATAGATTATTGGAAATAATCATTAAATCCAAAAATATTGTAAACTCCATCCATGGTAGGGTAAGAAACGTTTTTAACAAACTATTAATCAGTTTTGTGGTAATAAATACTATCTAATTTACTTTATATGAAACAATCATCTCTTTATTCCAACATCATTATCTTAGTTTAGGAGCACATTACGGGTTATCTATCTCTCAAGAATATTTTTTTTCCAAAATGTTTAACTTACTAATGAGTCAATTTTATTGTTCATTAGTACCATTAAACATACGATCTCAAATCCTTAATGAAATAGTACTATAATACAATCTTTATGTATCTTATGACTCGTATAATCATAATATCATAAAATAATTCTTCAATTCAAAAACACAAATACATTAATTATTCCACATCGATTGTAGTGACAACATAAGATCGTCATTGATCCCTTTTAATTTTCTGATATATATTTCCTTGATTCTTGATACATTCATTTAGGTAGTGTCTCATATAATTTTAGTTGAATCATCGTACATTATAAAACTTTTTATTCCTTTAATTCCCATACACGGTTTCCTTTCTCTATACACTTGCAACAAATGGCCATTCATTTTAAGCATGTACCAATGTGATTATTTCCACAATTATTACGTATAGGAAAATACTTATTTCATTTCTTCCCTTTATTAATATTTTCTTATGTTTTCCTCATATTCTTTTACTTCTCATAGAATCCATAACACTTTTATTACTCTTTACCTGACCCATTATCACTTGACACTATGTCCTCAAATGATGATAATTCTTGAGTGACTATTTTCCTTCGAAATATTGACTTAAGACCATGAAATATATAGTCTTTATTACTCTTTGAATGTTGTGCATCAGTTAGGTACACATTCCTTCTTCAAGGAGTTATTTATAAATAATAGAATATACATGATTATCACATAAAATCATAATGTATATTTTCAAATAAGGAATAAACCATAATATATATCTTTGCATCCTAAATCTTAAAATCATAAACTCTAGTTTCAGTGAGGGAAATTATTACATTAAAATCATTCATAATGGAAGGGAAAAAATGAAAGGTGAATTATCTTTATCATATCCCCTATTCATTTCATACTTGATGCACATTAAGGCCTGTTGTCGTGTATCGGGTTATGCCGAGTCAAGCCCGACACAACTTTTTAGAGTTGTTTCTCATAGGTATATCTATTCTAGAACAACATCCACTTGTAGTATCTATATAGGGATATATTTCAAGGATTACCCACCTAATATCTACCTTACCAAAATTTTAGAATGTTTTCTACACTTATCATAAAATTATTCCTTAGTGTTATGTTCCCTAATCTACATTTTATAAATCAAGTTTCCAAGGTTGTAGATAATTTCCTTTGATAAAAACTATAAATCCTGGACCCTAGAATCCTGGAGTGGTTGCATTACATTACTAAATTGTTATTATTAAAAGTAATAAAATTCTGAAAGACCTCTCAATTTATCACTATTGTAAAATATATTACATACATGACCCTCATATTACAAATTAAAACATAAAATACAACATAGAAAATACTTTGGGAACACATTCATTATCCTACATTAACTATGTGTATCATTTATTATACATATCATGGCATCCTGGGGATAATAAATCATAATAATTAGGTGATTTTAGACGCTCAGTCATGGTATGAATACAATAAACATAAAAAATAAGGCTAGCTGAATAACTAACAACACATGACATTAAAACATAATTTTTCTCATAATAAGGAAGGAATAAAATCCGATAAAAAAACTTCATATTATAATCACATAAGAATGATACATAACCATGGAGATTATACCAGTTGAATAATCACATTGAACATAAATAATAATCTCATAAAGAGGTAATTCCTAATGTCGGGCATCATAAACATACCATCAAGTCCTAGACAATACATTTGAATATAAATGGGTAAAGCCTCAGACAAACACATATCTAGTTTTTCACATGAGACCAACTGATGACTCAAGGATCTATATGTTCCCCTACCCATTAATTACATATTCCATTTCACTCCTCTTATGAAAGGGGTAAAGCATAACCAACATAAACATTCATATTAAAACTAGCATAAAAATGTGAATACTTTAACCTTTAAATATTAATAGTATCAAAATAGAACATACTTATTCAAAAAGAATCATAAACCATTAAATGAAATATGGTATACAATATCAAAAGAGGTCAACCACAATTATGAATAATATTAAAAAAGCATGTTGACATAGATTAAAATACAATAATAAAATTATTAATACTTCTTAACAAAAATACACTTTCTTTTATTTTGAAATCATTTATTTAAGATTTTCACATTTATAAAATAAAAAATTTTATTTGAAAAGAACATTGTAAAATTTTAATGGGGTACTCAAAACATCAAGGTGTCATGATGGCGGTAATATCCTCTAATTCCGTATAAGCTAAAAAATATTCCTTCCATATTTTTGTCTTATAAAAAGTCATAAAGTAACATGTTTGGAAAACGAAAAAACATTACATTAACACTATTTTATAAAAGTTAATCATCTGTAAAAATACTTTAAAATTATGTTAAATAATATTAAAAAAATTTGGAAATCATTTTTAGGAAACATGGAAATGGATGATAAAAATATAAATGATTTATTTTAAATATCGTTGAGGATAATAATATTTAAACATTATAATGTCCATGAATGAATAAAATTAATGAAACTTATAATAACATAAGAATAAGTTGATTCATGATATAACATGTCAAAGGATAATTATATACATGACACAATAAAAATATTTTATGAATATGGTATATATCTCACAAAAGTAAAAGTGAGATGAGAAACCCCCTACCTTAGGATTCCTTTAGTCGAATGTGCTTTAACATCCTATATAATGGTTTTAATAATGGTATTAACATATATATGAAACATTTTCATATTTATGATATCATATATGATTCATTTATGACTTTATATTACTTGTTTATAAACAATTCCAAGTTAAATTAATGTTTTGGGTAATAATATATTTGTTTACCATACATGTTTTGACATGTTATTCTTGATCTTATTTCATAGATCCAGATTTACTTACTTAAAAAATGTAAAAAATGATTTATATATCATATATATTGAGTATTAAAATATATATAATGGTAGATATATGAAATGGAATACACAATTCATTTAGATGGTAGTCTGTACATACGCATGAATGTTGTTTCTGTTTTCTTATTGTATTGAATGGAAGAAAGTAAATGACATATATATATATATATTAAAATAGAATTATTATATCATATATTTAATATTTATTCAATATATACATTTTTATATTAATTCTTTAATTGTTAATGTGGAAGATGAATCTTATCACATCGTGGAGACAGTAAGTTTTATGTACAGAGAAGTGAGATTATCATTTCATTAATAGTAAAGGGGTAAGAAATTGGAAGGTATGTTCAATATAAAGAATAAATATTATTTTATAAATATTATTTATATTCATTATATCCAACATTATACACATTAAAATATTGTAGTACTGAAAAGAAAATTACATCACGACAAGGAAACGGTAAGCCATACACATGCTCACATGGTGATATTGTTTTTCGAAGGATAAATAAAAGGAGGAATATAGTTATCTCATAATCATAATAAAATATAATAATATATATGATATTTTATTTATTAATTTAGTATGAAAAGAACCTAGGAAGTGAAATTAGAAGAATAAAACGAACATGAATGAATTGGTAAAACAATTACCTCTTCTTCGGTGGGCTTCCTTTGGATCTCCTCTTTGGTACACTAGGGTTGGTATTTTTGAAAGACCAAGACCTAGAAAACATATCTATGATTTTTTTGAGGATATATTGGTTGTTTTTTTTTTATCTAGATAGTCTAAGGTGGTGTGAGTAAATTAGGTAGGAGGTTCCTTTTTTATACGAGAGGGGTTTGGCACTTTTTGAAATCCGAATTTTTTTAAAAAATAATAAGACTATTATAGAAGAAAATACTTCCAAATAGACTATATATGAATATGGTGTTTCATTTTAGACCATATCATATTCCCTTTATATTTATTTATAATTTTTGGTATTTTTAAATAATTTCATAATATATTAATTCAATAAAACAACATTATTGTAAAATTTGATACTATTCATTTAATTGGACTAAAAATACATCAAGACAAAGTGGTAATTCGAATATAATGTTTTACCACAACTCTAATATATCTTATAGATAATTAAAATTAATTATAAACATTAGATCATCCAAAATATATCAAACTCTAGGTAATTTAAATCAATTATTTTATTTTTATGTTAATTAAATAAATACTATTATAGCATTTAAGAAGATTTTAATGTAATTATATAATTTATAAAAATTCAAAAAAAAATTCTATAATGAAAATTATTTAATTTATATAAAAATGGTTATATAGTTTCTTTAATATACTAATTTTGTCATTATTTGACCACATAAATGATAATAAATAAAAAGAGAGTGATATCTTGAAATTATCTTTGATTTAAATAATATAAAATTTATTTTCTTAGAATTGTGTCCATTAAACAACATAAATTAGATTCTATGGTGATAAGTGTCAAATGAGCTTTATAATATCATTTTTTGATATGTATTGTTTATGTTTTTAATCCTTAACTATTTTAACCCTTATTTAACCCCTTTAACTCTTACTATAATACCTTGTAATATATATATATATATATATATATATTAAGGGTTAATATTATTACTATAAAATGAAAAACTACCACTATATTTGTCATTGGTGACATCTTGAGACTCATACAAATATTCTGGATGAATTTTTCGTTTTTATAAATTTTATATTATTTAAAAAATATTATTTATTTTAAAATAAAATTTATGACAATTTTGATACTATTCAATATTTTTATTTTTAAAAATATCATAAAACATTATTACATCAAAAAAACTTATAATATCTCAATAATATGTCAAATGTATCTATACAATTTGTGTATGTCATTAATTAGGCAAATTATATTCATTTTAATATTTTTAATATCATTTATTTGATATTTCATCTAATTATTCAATTACTTCATCTTCATTTTTAAAGCCTTAAAAGAAATTATTTCATCTATAAAAATAAATAATATATTATCATGATGAAGATTAATATATTGGATTCAAAATGAAAATTTATTGTCATATTGTTTTTCTCAATAAAAATTTATTAAAAATGTAATAGTTATTAAAAACATGAGTATGCCATTTTTAACATATCTTTAAATAAAATATTATAATTGTCATATTCTTATCCAAGTGTCCTAAAAATATATTAATTTCGGCCTGAGGTTTATTTTGGTCTAAACTCACGTATCCAATGAAATTAGGACATGTGTTAGGGTAACCTTATAATATTATTTTTACCTTTAATTTCCCAAATTACCCTTAATCACTGTAAATAATTATTTACTAATGTTAATATTAAAAATATCCAAAATAATTTTGTTGATCCTATTAGACTCCAAATATCATAAATATTGCTACAGTGTAAGTTCATTTTTCCAAATTCAATTCATAAAGTGGCTAAATTAGGTTTAATACTAATCCTGTAGATGTGGGGAGATGGCAGGTAAAAGAGACTTTCAAAAGTTCAATAAGTTTTTATATCTAATTTCAATATAAAAATGATTTAAATGAACTGCATGAGATTAATATATGGATAATTGAACTATTTCAACTTTAAAAATTAATTTAATGAATAATAATTATTTAAATGAAAATATTCTTTTTAAATACAATGTTGTATTTTTCACTACTCGTCAAAAAAAGAAACTTAAGAAAATACTAGAAATTCACCATAAATTAATTTTTACTGAATAAATTCAAAAATGATGTTTATTTTATCAAATTCAATTTCTATGAGTGTATAAAATTAATTTTATTATTTTTTACAAAAGGGCATAAAAATAAGTTCCTTTAAAAAAATAATATTTCTAAACATAGAAAGAATTTACAAAAAATTATACATTACACTATAAATAATTTTTATTTATGTGAAACCATTATAACTAAAATTTAAATATATATATTAATATTAATATTAATATTAATATGTTTAATGGATTTGTTATAACTATCTCATTTAAATAATTATAATAACAAAGTTTTGTTTCACAGAGACTTAGTGTTTCATGCATTACAAGATATTTATAAATAATTGGGATGTTACATTATCCCCAGCATCAAAAAATTACATCCTCACAATTTGAAATTGTACTTCAAAAAAATGTTGATACTAAAAAATACCTTTGTAGAAAACCCACATCGAAAATATGGTTAATAAAATATACTCTCAATAAAAGGGAAAAGGAAATGTGAAGGTCACCACCAAATTAGGCTTTCAAAAATGAGAAAATTAGTGGAAAGTGAAAACATGGACATGGAAGAGAAATATGACTATCATGTTATGATGGATATTGATAGAGAAAATTGTTAGGATAAAGATTAAATTCACAAAGTCATAAATCCGCAATGATCTACGGGACCATTTGATTCATCGAAAAAAAGTACTAGGATAAAAATATTTTTTGTTTCAATATCATTTCCCTAAAGTTGAGAAATGATTTCAATCTATAAGAATGTAAGGAAATATAATCACTTGATACATTTCTATTAACATAATCTTATCCATTATTTGGGCCTTTAACTATTTCAATTTCATTTCATGGAAGAATTTTCATCATAGGGTGAAGCAATACATTATCCTCTAAAACCTTTTCCAAAGATCAAATTAAACCATTTCAAAAATGGTTAAATTTTGTAAATGATATTATCATTAATATTTTCGAAACATGAAACAACTCTCAAACTTCACAATCTAAACATGTGAATTCCTTCATCATGTATTCTCTTGAAAACATACTTTATTAAAACAATTCATTCTTCCTTATTCCATAAATAGTACATATATTATTGGATATAATCCTTAAATCCAAAAATGTTGTATACTCCATCCATGATGGAATAAAAAAAATTTTCAAAAAAAACCATTAACCAGTTCCAAGGTAATTATTACTATCTAATTTACTTTATTTAGAACAATTATCTCTTTATTCAAACATCATTATCTTAGTATCAGGAACGCATTACAAGTTATCTTTCCCTCAACAATATTCTTTCCCAAAAGTTTAACCTGCTACTAAGTCACTTTTCTTGGTCATCAGTACTATTCAACATATGATATCAAATACATAATTAAATAATACTATAGTACAATCCTTATTTATCATATGACTATTATAATCATAACATCTTAAAATAATTCTTGAATCCAAAAACAAAAATACATTAATTATTCCACATTGATTGTAGTAACAACATTAGCTTGACATGGACCCCTTTTTATTTTCTTATATATAATTATTTTTATGATTGAGACATTCATTTATATAGTGTCCCATATCATTATAGTTTAATCATTATACATTAGAAACCCATTTCTTATCCTTGAAATCCCATGTACGGTGTCCTTTCTTTCCACACTTTTAGCAAACAACCATTCCTTTTAATAATGTATCAATCTGACTATTTACACAATTATTAAATGTAGAAAAATTATTCTTTCCCTTATTTATGTTATCTATATGTTTCCCAATTATCCTATTATTCTTATACTTCCCTTTGAAGCCATAATACATTGATTACTATTTTCATGTCCCTTTATCAAAAGATATTATGTCCTCAAATGATGATAATGATTAAGAGACTATTTCCTTTTGAAATATTTATGTAAGACCATAAAAGATAAAATAATTTATACTCTTTGAATCTTATGAATAGGTGAGGTTCACATTCCTTATACTAGGTTCCTAAATAATGGAATATACTTTATTATCTCATAAAATCATAAAGTATAATTTTAAATATGGTATAACCCATAATATAAATCTATGCATCCTAAATCTTATTATCATAAATTCTAGGTTCCAAGAGAGAAATAATTACTTTAAAATCCTTCATAATTGTAGGTAAACAAATAAAAATTTGAATTATTCTAAACATATCCCTTAGGAGTTTCAAAACAGGTTTCTAGTATGGATTGTTTTCATGTACCAGGTTAAGTTGAGTCAGGACCGACACACCTTATCAAAGTTGTCACTCTTAGGTAATTTTTTTCCAAAACCATGTTTATTTGTAGTATCTAGATTGGTATTTATTTCAAGTAATTCCCACATATTATATAAGTTTTCAAAATTATATAATGTTCATCTATATTTATCCTCAATGTGTTCCTTAGGGTTCTATTTTCTAATCTACGTTTTCTAAATCAAGTTTCCAAGGTTGTTGCTAAACTTCCTTTGAAACCAATTGTAATGCATAGAACCCATAATCATGGATCAAGTGCATTACTTTATTACATTGTAATTATTATAAGGAATCAAATGCTTAAGGATTTATCAGTTTAACAATCATGGAAAATAGATTACATACATGAACCTTACATTACAAATTAAAACATAAAATAAAAAAATTTAAAATCCTTTTTAAATGAATTTATTTTCCTTGATTAACCCTACTTATCATTCTTAATATATATCTTGGAATCCTGGAGAAAATAAAACATAAGAAAGGGGTGAGATCAGATGCTCAGTAAGGTTATTCATATAGTGTAATCTGTCATAAATAAATATAAACAACAAGGCATAGTGAATAACATAAAACAAATGACATTAAAACTTAATATTCATTATAATATGGAAGGAATGAAAGTTGATCAAATAATGGAATATAATAATAACATAAGAATGATACATAACCTTGGATATTATACTATTAAAATAATAACATGGAACATCAATAATAATATCATAAAGAAGGAATGCCTAATTCTTGACATAAAAAACATACCGTTGAGGCCTCATCCAAGACATCTGAAAATAAATAGGCAATGCCTTTACCAAATCCGTATATAGTTTGTCTAATGAGACCAAATGATGCATCGAGGGGATATAGTGGTCCCAAAACATCACTTACTGAGTCCATTTCATTCCTCTTATGAATGCGGTAAAGCCTAACAGACATAAACATTCATATTAAAACTAGAAAATGAAATGTGAATACTTTGACCATAGACTATGATTGGTATAAAAATAAAAAATCCTTAGTAAAAGAGAATGATAAACCATTATATTAAATATGGTAAATTATATCATAATATATAGGCCTTAGTTAATAATAAGATTCAATATAGTTTGTTGACATATATGTAAATACTATAATAAAATTATTGAAATTTCATGAGAAAAATACCCTTTTCATTTTGAAATATTTTATTTAAAATTCATTCATTTGTAAAAGATTTTTTTTAATTTTAAATTATCTTTGTAAGTATGTAATGGATTCCTCAAAACATCAAGGCATCATGATTATATTAAAATCTACTCATTCTATATATATTAAAAAAATACAATCCTTTTATATTTTCAGGGAAAAATTCATAAAGTACCTTGTTTGGAAAATGAAAAAAAATATTCATTTTACATAGTTTTATAATACACAAAAATGGATAAAACTAATTTAAAATTTTTTAGAATAATATTTATTTTTTTGGAAAAAATATTTAAGAAACAAGGACATGGAGGACAAAACTTTAAATGATCTATTTGAATGATCATTGAGGAAAACAATATTTAAACATTCTAAAGTGTCCCATACCACATTGAAACATTTGAACTATAATCTACATGAATGAATAAAATTAATGAAACTTAAAATATCATGATAATAAGGAAATTAATAATATAACCTATCAAAGGAGTAGTATATAAACCATAGAACAAAAAATAAGCCGTGAATAAGGAATATATCTCACAGAAGTAAAAGTGCAACAACAAACCCATTACCTTACGCCTACTCTAGTTCAATGTAATTTAATATTCTCTCTAATGGTTTTAGGAATGTTATTAAATTTTATTTGAACCTTTTTTATATTTATTATATCATTAATGATTCATTTATGACTTTATATTACCCATTTTTTAACAATTTCATGTTAAAGTAACATTTTGGTTTGTAATCACTTTGTTTATCATAATTGTTTTGACTTTTTATTCCTGATAATATTTCTCAGATCATGATTTACTTAATTCAAAAATGTAAAACATGATTTATATTTTATATATATTTATTATATATATATTTATAATGTTATATATTAAATGGAATACATCGTTTATGGAGATAGTAGTCCCCACATATACATGAACATTGTTTCCGTTTTCTTATCATAATGAATAGAAGAAATTAACTGATATATATATATATATATATATATATATTATTCCAATGGAATTATTATATAATATATAATATATTTATTTATTATATAATTTTTTTAATCATTCTTGAATGGTTAACAAGGAAGATGAATTTACTCACATCCTGGAGATGGTAAGCTGTACATATGCACGAGTGACAATATCACATCTTTAATGGTAAATGTGTCAAAAAATGGAAGGTATATTAAAGATAAATTAACAATAGCATGTAATAATTATTATTTATATCCATTATATTGATAATTATACTAATCTGAACAAAGTAGTGATGAAAAAAATTACACCACGACGTGCAGATGGTTAGCCACACACACACACATGGTGATATTGTATTTCAAAGGATTGATAAAAGGAGGAATATGGTTGTCCTATAATCCTAATAACATATCAGAATATATATGATGCTAGATTCATTATTTTATTATAGAAATAACATAGGAACATGGAGTGTAAGAATAAAAATAACTTGAATGAATTGGCCAAACAATTACCTCTTATTCAGTGGGCTTTCATTGAATCTCCTCTTAGTGACACTAGATTTGTTATTTTTGGAAGAATCAGACCTATAGAACATATATAATAATTTTTGGAGGTGAAATGGTCTATTTTTGGTCTTTATAGAAAGATCAAGGTGGTGTTAGGAAGTGAGGGTGGAGGTGCCTTTTTATAGGAGAGGGGAGGGGCACATTTGGAAATACTCAAAATATTAAAATATAATAAGACTATTCTAGTGCCAAATACTTACAATTGGCCTATAAATGAATATGGTGTACAATTTTCGATAATATATTATCCACTTTGTGATAATTTATCATTTTTTTGATTTTTAAATAATTTAATAATATATAAATTCAATAAAATAAAATTATTGTTAAATTTGATACTATTAATTTAATTTCACTCCAAATACAACAAAGAAAATATGTAATTAAAATATAATACATTAAATAAATATCTATTATATTTTATAGATATTTTAAATTCATTATAGACATTAACACGTCCAAAATATATCAAAATTAATGTTATAAAAATCAATTAGTTTATTTTCCTATTAATTAAAAAAATATTGTTTTAGTATTGAAGAAGTATTTAATGTAATTATACAATTAAAAAAAATAAAAAATAATTTTTATAATGAAACTAATTTCTTTTATATAAAAATAAACATTTATTTTTATTCCTATCGTTACTTTGTTTCTATGTGAACACATACAAGATATTCAATACAAAGAGAGTGATATATTGTAATTATCATTGATTTAAATAATATATTATTTATTTTCAAGGAAAATTATCTATTAAACAATATAAATTAGATATTAAGGTGATAAATCTAGAATAAAATTCAGCCAATAATTTTTGGACAAGTTTTTATTATGTTTTTAATCCTTAACTTTTTTTAACCCTTAATTAACCCCTTTAACTCTTAATGTGATATCATCTAATTTATATATTAAATGTTAATAATATTGCTATAAAATGAAAAAATACCACTAAGTTAGTCATTGGTGACATTTAGAGATGTAAAATAATAAGTTAGAATAATTTTATAATTTTATGAATTTTATATCATTTAATGAAATATGATTTATTTTAAAGTATCATTTATGTCAATTTTGATACTATTTATTATTTCTCTTTTTAAAAATATCATGCCAACATGATTACTTCAAAAAAAACTCTTCTAATATCTCAATAACATGTCATGGTTTTCTATAATATTTTGTGTATGTCATTAATAATGTAAAATTATATTTATTTTAGTATTTTTAATATCATTTATTTGATATTTCTTTGAATTATACAATTACTGCATCGTCATTGTGAAAGCATTAAATTAAATTTTTTTACCATAAAAATTAAAAATAAAATATCATGATAAAAATAAATTTATTACCTTTAAAATTGATATTTATAGTCAAAATTATCTTCTATATTACCATGTATTAAAAATTAATTACTTATTAAAAGCATGAGTGATATTTTTAGCTTATCATTAAATAAAATATTATAAATTCCATATTCATACCCATGCTGATTAAAAGGGTTAAAATTTCAGCATAATATTTATTTTGGTCAATACCCACTTATACCATTAAATTAGTACAAGTGTTAGGGTAAATTTATAATATTATAATATTATTTTTACCTTTAATTACCTTATTTACCCTTAACTATAGTAAAAACAATTAATAAACATACTATTCAAAAATTCCAAAAAATCAAGTTTACCATATTATAATCTAAATACCAAAATTATTAGAACCATGTATAACCATTTTTACAAATTTAATTAACAGAAGTGGGTACATTAGGTTTTACACTAATCCTATAGATGTGGTGAGAAGGCAGGTAAAAGAGACATTCAAAAGTTCAATAAGTTTTTATATCTAATTATAATATAAAAAATATTCCAATGAACTAAATTGGATTAATATTTTTTTATTTATCTAATATAACATTAAAAATAAATTTAATGTATTGTAATTACTTATATGAAAAGATGGTTTTTAACAACAATGCTATATTTTTCACTCTTCATCAAAAATTGAAACTTCTCAGAAAAATACTAAAAATTAACCCTAAGTTAATTTTTCAATTACTAATGAATAAATAAGGACTAATTTATTAAATTAAATTTATAAGAGTTTATAAAATTAATTTTATTATTTTTCACAGAAGGATATGAAGAAAATTTCCTTTTAGAAACCAATATTTCTAAACATATAAAGACTTTACCAAAAATTATAAATTTCAATATAAATATATTTTATTTATGTGATAAAATTATAAATAACATTTAAAAGTAATTATAAATATTCATATTACTATGTTTAATAGATAGGTTATAACTATTCCATTTAAAATATTATTATAAAAAAGTGTTGTTTTATAGAGACTTAGTGTTGAATTCATTATAGGATATAGAATATATTAAATTTATTTTTAAATCCATGGGGTGTTACAATAATACCATGTAGAAAACAAGAAATGGGTACCTTGAATGATTTTTTTCTTGCCTATCAACGGAAATGCTAAAGTATAAAGGTGATAAAAACCTGCTTAATGGCCACTCTAACTCTAATGATGACCTTGTCTATGGCCACACATTTCCCTCTAAGGATTAAGAGAATCTCAAACATACACTCTGTCTGCCACATCTCCTCTATGAAAATCAAAAAATGGAACACCTAGTTATTACTCTCTCAACTGAAACTACCCCAACAAAGGTACCTGAAGCATAATACATGGCACCCATTGAATTCCCAAAAATTTTGGTCACTCGTTCTACCTATGACCTCAACCTCTATAAGAAAAAACATGCATAAAATCCCTCAACATTGGTCTAAGAGCCTCCTTCATAAGATAAATGAGTTGATGAGGTTTGGGACCTACCCCCGACTCATAAAAAAATCTTATGTCCAGATAATTGGTTGACCCAGAACAATGTTCTACTTCATGAGGAATAATATTGACTCCCATATCATGAAAATTTGGTTTAGTCTAGTGTCCTATCAATGACATCTTCTCTCAACAGAACCTCAAGATAGATAATAAACATAAATTGGGTGACCTAGAACAAGATCACTGGATACAAAGTGTAACGACCCAGTGTTTTTCAATGCAAATTACCTTCTCATAATTATGTCATAAAATCACATGAAAACACAAAATAATAAACTAATAAGTTCTAAGTTACCTTTAAACATAAGTTTTTCACTTCTGTATTTGGAATTTTGAAAACCCAGCATACACAGTTGTAATCAGTAAGTTATTTGGAGTTCAATAAGGAAAACATAATTTTTGATGAATAGTAACCTACTCTAATGAATAGTCACATACCCTTATAAATAGTGATATACCCTAATGAATAGTAACCTCATCTATGATAGTATAAAAATAATATTCAAGTTGGAAGTACGATATACCTATATTTTAGAATAAGTTAATGAATATTTTAAAACTGGTTTTGATAATAAATTATTATTTTGATTAAATATTAAAATATTCTTATTGAAAAAATTATTTTTAAAAAATGGACTTCATTTTTGGATTCTACACGCCCAAAAATATTTAGGGTGAATTTTTTGGATTTTTCTGAAATACTTGAATTTTTTATGAATAGTAGAATCCGATAATTCACAATAAATGCTAAATAATGGATTAATTGAGTCATCGATGATGTTCTACTGATGTAAGACCACTTGTTTTGGGATCACATGATAAAATTACTATTCTTGGTCATGGAATACTCACTATTCCTTATCTTCTGAAGAATTAATAAATTAATGACTATAATATTATGAAATCCCTCCTCTCCTCCTCTATAAAACCCCCCTTCACTCCCTTTTCTCTCCACTCCTCTTAAGCCTTGTTCCTTGCCATTATTCTTCCCAAATCTCTCCCTAAGATCCTCCCCCATTTCCAAAAGATCCTAGCCTCTTCAAAATACCAAAACTCTCCCCTTAAGAGGTTCTAAAAGGAGGAAGTCTCAAGAGGTAAATTCCTCTTTCCAATTCCTTCATTTCTTTTAAGTTCTCTTTATTTTTGTTTCTTTCCTCACCTCCATTCACCATAATAGTATGATAAATATAGTAACATAAATGTAATGTATTTTTTTCATGATAATGGTATATTTAATTGTCTTCTCTCCTTTCCCCACCATTTCATTTGAAATAAATGAAATCACCGTTTGAGGTGTGCTAATTTTGCACATACAAGGACAATGGTTTATCAATTTCTATTATCTTTAATTCTGGTAATGAAACCATTTGTGTTATGGTTGAACCAGATTATTATATATGTAATATATCCTATCTTTGGTTCTGTAATACTTTTTTAAAAATGGTATAATGTTATAAAGTAAAACATGTTCTTTGTAATCAAATCCACCTATTAAGAAAAATAGTTATCACTAAGGTTATATATATAATAATCCGACTTCACTCTAAGTAACCTAATTAAAATTAAAACCATGTAATCTCCTGGATTTGATCTAAATAATATAACCTCAATTATGGAAAACCACTTTTATCTTACCTATAATCCAAACTTGAATATAAGTGAACCGATCTTTTAAAGCCAAGTAAACAAACGAGCCCGAACAATAAAATTGAACCTTATAACTAATCAAAAAGGATTTTAATGAAATAAAATGGGTTATAATAAATAAATTACATATAGAAGAGGTTATGTAATTATTAATTAATAATCCTAATTTTTTTATTCAGGAATTTAATAAAAAGTGGAGAACACCAACAGATTTAAGGTAAGGGGTCCTCTCCTTTTCACTCTTAAACAAGATTGTTCTCTATGATATGCCTTTTTTGTGTAATACCAAGTGATGGGGTATATTTACTCACCTACCCATACTTACCTAATGTTTTATAAGTGACTAGAAACCCATTATATCTCTCATAAATCCCTCATATTTACCCCCGATACCACGCCGATAAACCGTAAAGGATTCTACTCGAACTTCCTTTATTCTTTCAGGTTTCTATGTCATTCTTTTTACCAAAATGTAGTTGTATTTTCTTTTTATGTAGAACTTAAAAATTATGTTTATATGCCCAAAAATCATGTTTCAAGATCCATATCTCATTCTCTTTCGAGGATGCACATGATTTTTAGTGAATCTCTCCTCGATACTTCCCAATAAGCACACTCGTTTTAAAGGAACTTCCCGAACTATTACCCAATTTATAGTGCACTATATGTTCTGTTTTAAGACACCATTGTCTTTGTATATTCTGTATTTTTATTATTAAATCCTTATTTGTTCAATTCTTATTTTATATAAAATAATTTCTTCTTTACTATTTTAAAATCTCTATAGTATTTTCCTTAAAACCGCACAAAAATGTTTTGATGCTAATGTCTCTAAAATACATTTCTTATGTGATGTCACTTATATTTGTTACCACCTACAATTTTATATGCCTATATTACCTTATGAACATCCATGTATGTTCTAATCCCTTTCTTTCATGTCCACTTTCTTGATACACTCATTGCTTATGCTTTATGTCATGATTGTGGTACCCAATTCTCTCAATGGGTAACCTTATTCTTATGAACAATTTATTATGTATGATTAATCATGTGGAAAGATTATTTATGTGGCAATAATATTTAGAAAATTTTTGAGATGGGTGTTCCCAGATAGCGCTCCAATGCATTGGGTAAAGTCGAGTCTCATGAGAGGCGATGTGAAATGGGATTGGCGGTTAGCCTTGACCCATACTAAAATGGGAAATGGGATTGGCAGATAGCCTTTACCCATACTAAAGAAATGTTTTATGATTCTACCACATTTATATGATTCCATGTTTATATGATCCCATGCTTATATTAAATGATCTTATAAGTTTCATTCTTTGGATATCATTATGTCATGCCTCCTAACTCATGTGCTTGAGATGTATCCTTATGTTCATTACCTTATTGGGATTTTTAGCTCATCCCTTTGTTCATGTGTCCCCTAGGGTACCCTATGCAGATTTAAGGGCTCAAAAGAAGTTTGTATCTCTTTATGGATATTAAATAAAGAAGTGTTTTTAGCCCCATGTTTTATGTTTTATGTACCTAGTCTTCCAAGACACTAGAATTAACGATCCTTGGCTTGTACTCTGATGATTAGTTATGCTTAAAATCATGAAATGTTATATGTAAAAGGACCAGGTCTCTATATTTGGTATCAGAGTATGGTCTAGTCCTTTTTGGAGATTAGGAATAGAGCACCTTAGTGAGAACCTTAAGGATGAGACAAATTATAAGAAAACATTCCTGAATTTTTGTGAGTATTTAGTACATGGTTTATCAAGAAAATACATCCCTGTCTGGATACAAGTAGGTAGAGGTGGATCTGGAATAGATTTATCTAGATGTAAAACCCAAAAACACCACTTTGAGCTAGACTCGGACAGGAACTGGTGCATGACAACGGGCCTTGCTGCACTCTTGGTTATGACACTCCTGGGGGATATGATTTGGTAGATTCACAAGCTTAGTAAAAACCGTTATTAAGGTAAAAAAATAAGCCCATAAGAATATATGTTAAGAAATAGATCGAGGATAACTTGGATATAAACCTATGGAATCACAAGTCAGGATATACTTGTTCTTTATAAGTTTACACTTTTATGTTCAAAGTTTCCTTTTTATGCTCAATATCTAAGTATTCAAGACCTTTAATTATACATTCTTTTTCTTAGTTAATAGAGGGAAATAGAACAACACGTTCCAACAACCAATGTGATAGGAAATGTGATTATTTCCCTAATGATATGCTTGATATGATGGGAGTGGGTTCTCAAAACATCATGACAGTACTTTCTTAGCTAGATCGAGTTATGAATAATAACTTGAATCATGTGGAATTACCTCATCATCCAAGGAAAGAGCAAGTTTCTGTAGAATCCTTCATGCGGAAAAGGCCTCCCATGTTTAGCGGATCTTCTGATCACCTCCTCGCAGAATAATGGATTAACTCCATTGAAATGATTTTATCTGTCCTCCAATGCTTGGAAGAAGAGAAGGTTGTACTGGCGGTCTATCGTTTTGATGGGGAAACTGATCAGTGGTGGACACTAATCAAGAATACAATGTCTCGAGAAGAAATTGATTCCATAGAATGGGAGTAATTCAAGAAGATGTTTTTCAACAAATATTTTCCTCGAACCCTCCGTCTCAAGATGGAAAGAGAGTTCCTCAGACTCAAGTAGAAGGAAGAATAGTCCATCAGGGTATAGGAAGCTAACTTTACAAGGCATTCTAGGTATTCCTCTGGATTTATCATGAACATCGAAAGCATGGTGGATCGATTATTTAGTGGACTAAAGACGAGTCTACAAAAAATGTTGGCGATTCGAGATTTTGATAGTTATGAGGAGATTGTCCGTTGTGCCCTCAAGGTTGAAATGGATATTGGAGACTCTCAGTGGTCTCTTGGGACCAGTGACAAGAAGCGGAAAATGGAGAACAACACGGGTGGTTCATCAAACAAATTCCATGATGAAAAGAAGCTTCACTTTCCCCTTTACCAAAATTATGGGAAGAAGAATATTGGTGACTGTCTCAAGGGAACCAAGAAATGTTTCAAATGCAAATGGTTTGGTCATCTATCCAAGAACTGCTGAAAGGATATGAAAAATCCCCCTAATGTTGAAGAAGAAAGGAAGGTTTAGATCAACACTCAGCTAGTAGTTCACTGTTACAACTACAAGGAGATTGGGAATTATGCGAACAATTGCCCAAAGCCGAGGGTTGTTAGAGGCAATCAGAAACAATCGCCATGGAAACAAAGAAGGGATTATGTTATCACTACTGCTAAGGTGGAGCCAGAAAACGATGTGGTGATAGGTATGTTTTTTATTCATTCAAGAATAGTAAAAATAGTATTTGATTTTGGTTCTATGCATTCTTTCATATCGTTCACATTTAATAGAACTATTCAAACACCACCTTAAAATTTGGAGGAAAAGTTGTCTATGAGAACAGTGAATGAGGAAATTATTCAGTCCATGGTTTATAACTCCTCCCTGGTTAAAATTTGTGGACTAAACCTCCCAGGAAATCGTGTCATACTTCCCTTGGTAGAGTTTGACCCTATATTTGGCATGGATTGGCTATCTTTGTACAAGGCCAACATCAATTTTTGGGAAATGGAGATCAATTTTCATATCCCGAAGCATCCTCCAATTATTTACAAGTGTAAGGAGAAAGATGAGTCTCATTTAGAATCTTCGTCTCAAGTTTGGATACTGCTTCCTTGTGAGAAAGCATATCAAGCTCAAATAATTGGGACAAAGGATAGAGTCATGCTTGAAGACATGCCCATCGCCAGGGATTACACTAATGTATTCCCTGAATAGTTGCCTGGTCTTCCTCCTGACAGAGAGGTTGAGTTATCAATTGAACTTATCCCTGGATCTCTACCAATCTCAAAGACACCTTACATAATGGACACTGTAGAGATGGAATAGCTGAAGAAGCAGTTACAGGAGAATATGGAGAAGGGTTTTATATGCCCGAGTGCTTCACCATGGGGTGCTCCAGTCCTCCTTAGCAAGATGAAGGATGGATCAATGCGCCTCTGGATTGATTATCCTGAGCTCAATAAAATCAATATAAAGACCAAGTATCCCCTTCCACAGATATATGACTTTTTAGATCAGCTTCGTGGGGCCATTTATTTCTATAAGGTGGACCTTCGGTTGGGATATCATCAACTAAAGGTGAGGAAGGAAGATATTCCGAAGACTACATTTAGAATGAGGTATGGACACTATGAGTTCATAGTGATTCCCTTCGGACTCACTAATTCTCCAGAAATTTTCATGTATTTAATGAGTAGAGTATTTAGATATTACCTCGACAAATTTGTGGTGGTCTTTATTGATGATATTCTGATATACTCCAAGTGCAAGGAGGAACATGAGGAGCATTTTAAAACTGTGTTAAAGACTTTGAGAAGGGAGAAGTTGTATGCAAAGTACAGTAAATGTGAGTTCTATATGGAGGAAGTATCATTCTTGGGGAATGTTATCACCAAGAGAGGGATATCTATGGACCCTTCCAAGATGAAGGCAATTGACGAGTGGCTCAGGCCAAATTTTGTAACGGAGATCCGTAATTTTTTGGGTCCAGATAGGTATTATCAACGATTCATGAAGAACTTTTCATGATTTTAAAACTCAATGACCAAGCTGACATGGAAGGGAGTAAAATTTTTCTAGACACAGGAATGTGAAGACTATTTCAAGGAGTTGAAAAAGATACTTATCACTTCGCCAGTACTCACACTTCCTTCAAGTGGAGAACTCTTTGTGGTGTATAGTGATGCTTCTAAGAAAGGATTAGGATGCGTGCTAATGAAAAATTATAAAGTGATAGCCTATGCCTCAAGGCAGCTGAAAATACATGAGCAAAACTATCCCACACATTATCTAGAGTTGGAGGCTGTGATCTTTATGTTGAAAATCTGGCGTCATTATCTCTATGGAAAAAATGTGAGATATATACTGACCATAAAAGTTAAAAATACATATTCACATAGAAATATCTTAATATGTGCCAGCGAAGATGGATAGATCTCATCAAGGATTATGACTGCTCAATCCACCACCATCCTGGTAAGGCAAACAAGGTAGAGAATGCTCTAAGTAGAAAGGATCCTATATCTTTATCAATGATGAGAATTGAAAAGGATCTGATAATATTATATTTTAAAAGGATGGACATGGGAATAATTAAGGGAGGAACATCATCAATCCTTTCTCAAATGATTGCTCAACCATCCCTCTTGGAGAAAATAAAGGATTCTCAATGAAAGGATGTGGAAATTCAGAAAAGGGTGGAAGCTATTAAAAATGGAAAATTAGTTGATTTCAAAATTGACAAGGAAAGAGTTGTAAGATTTGGGACACAATTATGTGTACCATCTGATCCAGAGATAGAGAAAGAGCTATTTAATGATGAATATAGATCAACCTTCTCTATCTTCCAAGGGATCACAAAGATGTATCGAGATCTCTGAGAAAATATTTGGTGGGACAATATGAAAAGGGATATTTCCAAAAATACATCAAAGTGCCTCGTATGTCAACAAGTGAAGGATGAGAGACAAAAGTCTAAGGGGATGATGCAACCACTACCCATACCAACATGTAAGTGGGAGAAAATTACCATGGAATTTTTGACTGGACTTCCAAAGAAATCTAGAGAAAACAATGCTATATGGGTCGTTGTGGATCGTCTTACAAAGACAACACACTTTATTACAGTTTTAGAGGACTTCTCATTGGATAAAATTTCACAGATTTACATCAAAAAAGTGGTAAGGATGCATGGAGTACCACTATCTGTTGTATATGATCGTGATCTGAGGTTCAACTCGATGTTCTGGAAAAGTCTCAAACATGCTATAAGCACTGAACTCAACTTCAGTAGGTCCTATCATCCTCAAACTGATGGCCAATCTGAGAAAACTATTCAGGCACTGGAAGATATGTTGAGAGCATTTTCTATGGAATTAAAAGGAGGATGGGACCAATATCTTCTACTAGTTGAATTCTATTACAAAAATAGTTTCCACTCGAGCATCCGAATGGCACCATATGAAGCCCTTTATGGGAAAAAGTGCATAACACCGATTTGTTCGGATGAATTCGGTGAGCGTAAGTTGCTAGGATCTGAAATAGTTGAAGAAATGGTGGAGTAGGTGAAAACCATTCCACAACATGTCAAGGCAGCCCGAAGCCGAAAAAGAGTTTTGTAGATAACCGTCTATGAGACCTTGATTTCAAAGTTGGAGACATGGTATTTCTACACATATTCCCATGAAAGAAGGTCACGAGGTTTGGGAAGAAAGGGAAGTTAAGTCTCATGCACATCGGCCACTTCAAGATCCTTGATCGATTCAGAGCTGTGGCCTATCGACTGGAATTTCCACCTACCATGTCGAAAGTACATGATGTCTTTCATGTTTCCCTCTTAAAGAAGTACATACCAGACCCTTCACATGTACTCTCTTCAGAGGTGGTACAGTTGAAGGATGATATCTCTTACGAGGAGTTTCCATTGAAGATCTTGGATCGTAGAGACAAAGTTTTATTCCACAAGACTACTCATCTAGTCAAGGTACTATGGAGAAACCATAAGTATGAAGAGGCAACATGGGAACTGGAGGAGGAAATGAAGGGAAAGTACCCACACCTGTTTTTGGATTAGAATGTAAAATGAAATTTTGAGGGAGAAATTTCCCAAGGGTTGAACAATGTAACGACCCAATGTTTTTAAATGGAAATTCCATTCTCATAATTATGTCATAAAATCACATGAAAACACAAAATAATGAACTAATATGTGCTAAGTGACCTTTAAACATAAGTTAGTCACTTATGTGTTTGGAATTTCAAAACTCTAGCATACACAGTTGTAATCAGTAAGTTATTTTGAGTCCGATTAGGAAAACATAATTTTTGGTGAATAGTAACCTACCCTAATGAATAGTAAAATAACCTTATGAATAGTGATATACCCTAATGAATAGTAACATCACCTATGACAGTATAAAAATAATATTCATGTTGGAAGTACTATATACCTATATTTTAGAATAAGTTAATGAATGTTTTAAAACTGATTTTGATAATAAATTATTATTTTAATTAAATATTAAAATAATCATATTTAGAAAATTATTTTTAAAAAATGGACTTCATTTTTGGATTCTACACATCGAAAAATTGTTAGGGTGAAAATTTGGGATTTTTCTGAAATACTTGAATTTTTTATGAATAGTGGAATCCGATAATTCACAATAAATGCTAAATAATGGATTAATTGAGTCATCGATGATGTTCTACTGATCTAAGACCACTTGGTTCGGGATCACATGATAATATTACTATTACTTGTCATTTAATAACCACTATTCCTTATCTTTTGAAGAATTAATAAATTAATGATTATAATATTATGAAATCCCTCCTCTCCTCCACTATAACCCCCCCCCCCCTTCAGTCCTTCTCTTCACTCCTATCAAGCCTTGTGGCTTGCCATTATTCTACCCAAATCTCTCCCCAAGATTCTCCCCCACGTCCAAAATTTCCTAGACTCTTCAAAATATGAAAACCTCTCCCATTAAGAGGTTCTCAAAGGAGGAAGTCTCAAGAGGTAAATTCCTCTTTCCAATTCATTCATTTATTTTAAGTTCTCGTTCTTTTTGTTTTTTCCTCACCTCCCTTCACAATAATAGTATGATAAATCCAGTAACATAAATTTATTGTAATGTTTTCTTTCTAATGATATATTTTATTATCTTCTCTACTTTTCCCACCCTTTTATTTGAAAGAAGTGAAAGCACCGTTGGAGATATGCCAATTTTTCACATACAAGGACAATGGTTTATCAATTTATATTATATTTAATTAGGGTCTTGAAACCATTTGTGTTATGATTGAACCATATTATTATATATTTAATATATCCTATCTTTGGTTTTATAAACCTTTTGTACAAATGGTGTTAAGTTATAAATAAAAACACATTCTTTGTAATCAAATCCACCGATTAACAAAAATAGTTATCACAAAGGTTACATATATAATAATTCAACATTACTCTAAGTAAAATAATTAAAATTAAAACCATGTAATCTCATGGATGTATAATAAATATTACAACCTCAATTATGGACATCCACTTTTATCTTACATATAATCCAGTCTTGAATATAAGTGAACCGATCATTTAAATCCAAGTAAACAAACGAGCCCGAACAATGAAATTGAACCTTATAACTAATCAAAAAGGATTTTAATGAACTAAAAAGGGTTATAATAACTAAATTACAGATATAAGAGGTTTTGTACTTATTAATTAATAAGCCTAATTTGTTTATTCAGGTCTTCAATAACAAGTGGAGAACACCAACGAATTTAAGGTAAGGGATCCTCTCCTTTTCACTCTTAATCAAGATTGTTCTCTATGATATAACTTTTTGTGTAATACCAAGTGATGGGGTATATTTCCTCACCTCCCCATACTTTCCTAATGTTTTATAAGTTATGATAAAACCCTTATATCTCTCATCAATCCCTCATAGTTTCACCCGATACCACACCGATAAACCATAAAGGATTCTACTCGAACTTCTTTTATTCCTTTGGGTTGCTCTATATTTATTTTTACCAAAATGTAGTTGTATTTTATTTTTATTTATAACTTCAAAATTATGTTTATATTCTCCAAACTAATTTTCCAAGATCCATCTCTCATTTTTTTTTGGAGATATACATTCTTTTAAGTGAATCCCTCCTCGATACTTCCCAATAAGCACACTCGTTTTAAAGGAACTTCCCGAACTATTAACCAATTTAAAGTGCACTTTATCTTATGTTTTAAGACACCCCATGTTGACAGGCCATCTAGCTAGCTAGGTAGTGATCCTCTAGCAGTTCGACATTAATTTTGTCTCCCAAAAGGCTATCAAGGGACAAACATAAGAATACTTCCTTGCTGCACATCTAGCTCCTGCAGACCAATCTCTAGATCTTGATTTTCCAGATGAGGCCATCATCTCAGTAGATAAAGCCATTATGTGTTGGAAAATTCACTTTGATGGTGATTCTCTAATTCCTACTAGAAGAGGAATCAATGATCATAGACTCAACAGGGTTATCCTGGGCATCGTCTTAATCACTCTACCATTGGATGTTCTGCCATATTCATTCTTGTTGATAGAAGGTTGTACCAACAATGAAAAAGATTATCAGGCACTCATTACTGGTCTCGAGTTGGACCTCGAGATTCATGTTCCCCACTAACATGTGAAGGGGGAATCTGAACTAGTCATCAAACATATCAACCGTGACTACGTCTTTCAGAAGCCAGAGCTCAAACCACTATTGGAATATACCCACCAGTTGATGGCCCAGTTCCCATCTCGACCATAGTTTACGCATGTCCCTTCCTCAAAGAACAATTGATCCGACGTCATGGCCAACTTGGTTTCATCCCTTGTAGAACTCGATGAGGATGATTTGATTATTTTTTGTGGTGCACCAGAGAGTCATCTCTCCCGTCACTCCAGATGACGGTGAGAGCCTATAGGTAATCCACCTTACTGCTAATGTCTCCATGTCTAGACCCCTAGTTCCCCCCTCTCACAATGTTGGAGGTATACTCTGACTGGAGGACCCCATTTATCGAGTATCTCCAACACGATAATCAACCAGAAAATTGAACCAAGGGTGAGTGAATCCAATGCTGCGCATTGTATTTTACCCTCCAAAATGGCCCTGGTCTTGAGCATATCCTCTACATACATGGGTTTGATGGGGTTATCCTCCACTTCATTCAAGGAGGATATATTCCTCAAGTCATGAAGAAAGTTCATGCTGGTTCATGTTGTGCTCATCAGACCGGGTAGAAAATATCTCACCAGATCTGAAGGTTGGGGTATTTTTTGCCCACCATGATCTATGACTGTATCAAGTTTTCCAAGAAGTGCCATTCATGACAAATCCATACTAATTTTGTGAATCAACCACCAGATCCTCTCTACCCTACGAAGTATTCCTGGCCCTTTGCGTTCTGGGGACTCGATGTTGTGGGACCATATCCACCCGTGACATCCCACCAGTGTTGGTTCACCCTAACTGCTACGGATTTCTTTTCCAAGTGGGTAGAGGAAATTCCACTCAAGGAGGTCAAGCCCCATTTGTTCTTTGAATTTTTGATCTCCAATATCATCTACCAATTCGGAGTCCCTTACACCATCCTCTCTGATAACAACACCCACTTTTGGGAAGCTGAACTGAAGAAGATGTACTCTAAGTACAACATCCATTCTAACCATACCTTCTACTACTATGTGTAGGAAAAAGGTAAGATCGAGGCGTTCAAAAAAACCTATCTAACATTCTTTAAACGATGGTTAGTAAAAACAAGAAGAGTTTTCCAAATAAAGCCTCCAATGCTCTCTGGTCTTATCAGACGATGACTCGCAATTCCATAAAGGTGGCCCCAAATTCCCTGGTGTATGAAACAAAGGCAGTCCTACCCATCAAGATTCGATTTCCCTCATTACACACAATTTTCTATGATAAATAGACATCAGATAAGGTATCTGAAATCCATTTGGTTGAACTAGAAATGCTCAATGAGAATAGGCTTCGTGCCCTACACAATCTGGAAGGGCATCCGAACAAGATAGCCAGATCATTCAACAAGAATGTTCACCTCCGCTCTTTCTAGCATGGTGAGATGGTGTTATACCTAAGAACACCTATGATACCTAGTAGGAAACCACCCAAATTGGAGCCCAAATGGGAAGGAACTTACATTATTCACATGGTTTACCCCAATGGAATGTACTCCATGATTACCATGAATGGTGAGCGTATAAATCCTCCCAGCAATGCCAAATTTCTCAAGCAATACGTCGCCTACGTAAACGGTCCTACATGACCATAAACTATGATGTCTTTACCACATGAAATTAAAATGCATGATCCTCCTGAGCTGAAAGATATAAAACTACTCAGTACATGTCCCTCATGACGTTAAACTATATTTAGTCCCACATGATGTTAAACTGTATATTGTCCCACATAACATTAAACTATATGTCATCCTACATGATGTTAAACTGTGTATGGTCACACATGACCTTAAATTGTTCCTTACTCACCACATGATGTTAAACTGCGTGATCTATCCAAGCTGAAGGATGTAAAACTACTCGGCATTTTTCCCACATGACATTAAACTATATGTCGTCCCACATGATGTTAAACTACACAACATCTTCAAGAACTACATATGGACTAATTCCCATCATCATGTGGTACGTATGAAGCTTCATATGACTTTTCCTCAAGTCCTGTACCCAAATTCATACCCTTTACTACCCCGGGGTATAGTTCTATTATAGGATTTCACACGGTATTGTGTAGACTTATTTGGCCCCCATTTATGCCGGGTTTACGATGATCTCACCATATTACCCTCCCATTATTATATCCTATCCATGTCTTTACTGCATAACATTAAACTGCATGGATTTTTCAGAACTACGTGTGGCTAGATTCCCATCCGCATGGGATAAGTAGGAACACCAAGACATTTACTCCTTAGTTCTATCCCCAACCTTCAAGATATCTTCTTTGGTCCTGCCCCGATGCTTCTCAAAAAACATGGTCTGGTGCAGGATTTGTTTGCATTCATTCACATTAGGTTTATCATGACCACCCCATGTATCCTCCTCCTTGGGTATCTCTACCTATTTCACCCTTTCCACCATGATGTTAGACCAATGGAACGTTCACGCTTCATGCGTCCCCTTTATTTGGGTCTCCATAAACATACACATCCGAAAAGGACCCCTAAACGACATGGATGCTCATCCTTTGGGCTCTCCTACTACCGCGGGCCAACATCATAGAGGATCTTGATTGAAGCTTTGATACAAGTCCTGTGTTTGAAATATGGTCACCAGTGAATGCTCATTTGTTTCCCATTTTGGGTCACATGATATGGATATTGTGTTTCAATCACAATCAACAACCACCCTCCATTGTAATCTTCACCCTTATATGTCCCAAGTGTTGGGTGAAATGATTCATTTTGTCCTGTTATCCCTTAAAACATCAGTCTTCCTCAAGTAGAAGTGTTGGTCTGGGTGGGATCAACCCCTCATGATATATTTCTTTAATTGTTGTTCACTTATATACTGGGTAGAACCTGATCCCATTACTTGTTTCGTACACCGAGCTTTTCTCACATGGACTTAGGATCTTTGGTAGAGAGATACCCACATAAAGGGTCACACAACCATGGTCCGAGCTCTATGAGATTAAAATATGATTGCCTCATTCTTCATCACATGACGTTAAACTACATAATCCATTCGACCTTAAGGGATGTAAAACTACTCAGCACTCATCCTATTTGACAATAAATTTCAAACTGGTTGTGAATTTCCATCTATGGCATAGCCTTAGGTCCCTCAACATTTCTGGGCCCTTGTCCCAAGTTTTCACCTAGGATTGTGTGATGTGGTTTGGAATCTTTGTCCTTGTTCACATCGGGATATTTTTTGTCACACCACATACATCCCCTTGAGACACCCCTCCATCCATCATCCTTACTGCAAGATATTATACCGCACATGTCCCACAATGAATTATGCATCCAATAATTTGGGTTTATATCATCTTTCAAATCCCAAAGGACCACAAAAAAACATGAATTCTAGCCCCTAGGGCTCTCCTACTGCCTTAGGCCAACGTCCCTGAGGATCCTGGATGACAATTTTATATAATTCCTGCATTGGGAATATGGTCAGTGGTCAACACTCATAGTTTTTCCCCATTCTAGGAAACTATATTGATACTATATTTCGAACATCTTCTGTATTTATCCTCGATCATTATTGCCATTCGGTGGCCTCCCTCATGGAAGGTGTGATGATTCACCATTTCCACCCATCTGTCCCATGCATAGGACATTAAATTGTGCATCTATGGTCTAATATCTATGTCCATAAACTAGGATCTACCACACTATTTTCAAAAGCCATTAAACTACATGAAATCCTCATGAACTACATACGGCTTGATTCCTATCTTTATGGGATATGTAGGAACACCCGAGAATTTTGGCTTCAGGTCCAGATTAGGCTCCACTCACTATCTCTTCTATTCGTCCTTTTGACCCTGACCTTTATAAGATTTCATGGGGTGGCGTATGTGGGTTTATGTACTCATTCACGTCAGGTTTACAATAGCCTCACTATGTACTCCCCTTTTTTAAGAGCTGGCCTCCTACCTCTCATCCCTCATGATGTTAAACTATAATTTGTGAACTACGTATGGCTTGATTCCCATTATAATGGGGTATGTAGGAACACCCAAACACTTTGTCTTGGGCCTATCCCAAATTTAACCATATTTGGTCTCTCTACCTATGGATTTCTTGGGGATATGTGGTGTGGTAAAGACTCTATATGTCCTCATTCATGTTGGGATTACAACTAGCACATCATGTACTCCCCCTTTTGGGATCTCCCCTTCCACTATCCATCATACTGTATGACGTTAAACTATAGGGGTAACTAGAACTTTGTTATACTTTATTCCCATCCTTATGAGATACATAAGATCACCCATGCTCATTCCCTTGGGTCCATCCCCATGTAAGTCCACCTCTGGTCTATGGACTAAAGAATCCCATCAGGAACACATGGTGTGGTGTGGACCTCTATAGTCCTCATTAATGTCAGGATATACACTACACTGTGCATTTACTTTTTGGGAAACCATGTCCTTGATGCAGGACATTAAACTACAGACCTTCCCTAAACAAGTTTAGTATTCCACGTGAAAATGATGGGATGCATCAGCTTCCTTTCCAAGGAGGATTTCCCCCACCTACATTGGTCTCTTACCACACTATGCTCAAGAACTATGTATGGCTTGATTCCTACCCTAGCAGGATATATAGTGACATATGTATTCTTAGTTACTATATCCATCCACATGCTTTTAAACCTTATATATGGTCATCCTAGCCTCATCCCCTCTTTAGGGACCGTCCATTTCCTTCATCCTTTCCATACGACTTTAAATTACTTGTCTGTCATCCTTATTAGTATGACATAAAACTACAAGGCATTACAGGTCCTCACCAAAGATGTCATGTCTAGATGTATGTCTAATCTTGGTTTAGACCGATGTGCCCAACTAATGTGTTTTCAACACGATGGCGTAATTTCAAGAGTGTTGGACTCCATTCGAACAACCCATCACTCCACCCCCATGATTTTCATGCCCTTTATTTGAACCCTCATCCTATTTCATACCTGAAATAACCCCCTAAAAGTATGGATTATCATCCTATGGCTCACTTACTATCCTGGGAAAATATTCCGGAAGACTAAGGGATTCCATTTGGTGTTATGCCCCATGTTTCAAACATAGTCAGAAGTCAGCCCTCATTTCTTATCCTCATTTCAGGATAATGCAATAGGGGAAATGGGTTTAGAGCATAGTCAACAGTTACCCTTAATTTTCACACCATCCCTACGGTGTTTTTAATTTTGGTTATCATGATTCACACAATCCACTCCCCTCTATTTGGATAGATTTTAGATGACCCTGGCGTTACCCCGCTCCTACACTATAGCATGTTGGGAAAATAAAAATTCGATAGTTCTGAGAACTTCATCCTTATGTTAGGCCTCCCTATTTCTTTACAGAAATTTGTGTCAGTTGGTCACACCCTAGATGCCTGAATCTTGGTTGTAAATCTCATGTTCGGATGTAATAACAATGCAGTCATCCCTTGTTTCTCACAATGAGCATAACCCATGTGAGCTTAGGGATTAATCACTGGTTATTTCATGAATGTGGTGAAAATGTATCAAACCAAAGAAAACTAATGGAACTCATAAATATAGTCAAAATAAACAATCCAAGCATGAAAGTGAATTTATGAGTTTAAATACAATACAATGCCCAAGGATTGTCCCCTCCCATAGATGGTTTGACCTATTCAATTGACTGTTCCAGCTCCGCCACTCTCTGGTTGGTGACATCCAGGATCCTCTATTTCCTGTTAATATCCTACTCCTCCTCGGTGGAAATGGGACATAGTTCATCAACCACGATCCAGGACCACTCCTCATCAACTCGTATGACATCTATATCCTCAGAGTCTCACCTAATCTCTTATTCAGATTCTTATAGTTGGGCCTTAAAGCATGATACGAGGCCCTATTGTACGTCGAGGAAAGAAGAGTACTCGTTTTCCCATACCCTCACCCACGGGATCTCATTATCATCCTCTTGTAGTCTCTTGATGTGTACATACTTTATCCCCTTCTAGCCCACACCAAGGCCATAGTCATGTTCCTATATCGTTTTGTCCATGAAGTCTTGGATGGGAATATGAGGACGTTGGGCATCCATCCCTCCAGTGAATAGTTCATGTAGTTGGGAATAAAGCCTCCCCATTTGATCTATCCATTGTACTTGTAAGGTCTCCCCAATGAAGCGATTAATCAGCTTCCATGACTAAAAATAGATGATCTTGCTATCCTCATTATCAGAGGTTATATCATTCCAGTTTGCAGGGTTGGTGGGTTTATATGCAGGGAATGCCTCCAAGAATACATCAACGTGATCTTTATCCAGTCTCTAGTAGGGTAAGTCAGGATCCATGTCATCTGATTAATACCCATCGTTGGATTCTACCTCAATGATTTCAGGATTGGTATTGCTGATGGTCCCATCTGTGATCAAGGGTACCACAATTTAGACAGTTTTGGCATCTGATTCCATGACCAACGGTGTTACCCTTGGAAAGGCATTACCAGGAACTCCGACCATCCTTTCCAATGTAGTCCACACCATTTGAAGAAATATGCATGTAAAAAACACAAAAACATAAGTTGACATGATTCAATGGAAAAAAGTTACAAATTATGCGAAGGAGACTTATAGAGGTCAAATAGTCAGTCTCATCCCTGAGATTTTCGCATTGGGACCATGAGGCATGGCCCTCCGCATATGGTTGGGAAATCCGAATATTATGGGAGAACCACCCTGGGTGTCGCAGCCCCGCTAGCCATAATAATCGCTGTTGCCATGGGTGAAGATCCTGAAGTTCCCACAACTGCATCTACTATTACGCGGGATTGGGTCTTGCGTATGAGGCCCTCCTGCACATGTAAAATGTTTTTTGAGATCTCCTAAATGACCTGGATGAGGAATATGAGAATGTGGTTAAGGGTTTTACCCCAATAGCCTTCAAAAACTCTTCCATCTCCAGGTCTAAATTTCCAAGCTCACCCTCCTCTAGAGGGATCCCTCCACTGGCCTCCTCCCCCTAGGAGAACCCTTAAGATTCTTCTGGTAGTGGGATGTTCTCCCGTAATCTGGAAGAAAATAATTGAGGAGGGGACGTTCGATGGATAATAACCTTCACTAGATTCGTCACTGGACACGAAGCACCTTGAGAATGCACAAAGTCATCCAGATTAGTGATACACTACTCCCTCTTCTCCTGAGATACCTCAAAACCATCCCTGTGACAATAAATTCTTTCCAACTCCATCCCGAGGTGGTTTAGATGATTCCATATCTGGGAGGGGTTGAAAAATTTATTGTTAACATCCCAAATTTCCTAGGCCTCTAGGGATACATCATCCTCAAGCATATCTATATGGAACAACCGCTTCCTCAAAGCCTAAGTGGGTATCCTAAATAACCCCCTGGGTGGCCTCCACTCTATATAAATTTTCTCTTCTCGGACTACTTGGTCTGTCGCTACCACCTGTGTCCCTATTGGTGCATGCCTCATAATTACAACAACCCCGCCACCACAGGATGTCCTCGATGCCTTTCAGCCCAGACCTCAACATTGAGGAGGCAACCTATCACTAGCATGGATGGTCCGCTGCTTCAGTATCTCCCCTGGGTAGGCTTCCTCCTAACACATGGCATACTTCTTCACAAGCCCATAGACAACTATGGGTGGAGTTAGATTATTCCAAATATTTCCATCCTCCTATGTAAACATAAGCCACATTTTCCTCATCACACATGGATGGTCCTCATGGTTTACACCCAAGTAGACACGCAGGGTCAGCCTCTGCATGCACTAGAATTGCCTCGTGAAGCGATGTGGGGTGTACAACTCATAGAGAGGCTCACGATCGACCCTCTCCAATAGAACTCCATCCTAAAAGAATAAAAGGTAGGACCAATGTTCTACTGTTCCTTGTACGTCATCAGTGAACACACTTTTTGGCAATGGGAATAGGTTGAAGTTGAACTCATCTGCCTTCCAAACCCGATTCAGCACCAATGGTGGGGTCAGCTTTGTCAGGAATCTCCCCTCTGCATTTAGAATAACCGGACTGAAGTCCGACCCTGGAGGTGAAATGGGGTTCCTATATTCATAGACGCCCCTAATATGTGTCGTTATCCACACATACAGAATATGGAACGACCCACATACCCTATGTTGCTTCTTCTATTCACTGATATCCATAACACCTTATACAGTTTATCTAGCCTTGATATCCCTAGGTTGATCCACTCCCCTATCACCAAGATGGATGCCATGATAAATGTGCTCGGTCGCACGCCCATGTTCGTATCCCTTATTGGAAGTATCCAGCCACAAATGAGAACTAAAATGAACACAACTAACCAAACCATTATTTTCTTCTCAGTGCTAACACAGAATCCCCATGTCTTCCATTGGATTTCCTCCAAGAGTCACTAGTAGGAATTCTCTTTACTGCGTTGAACCCCCTTTGGCCAAGTAGGATGCCTCACAAGAAACTTCCCGTCTATAGGGGAATTCAGGAATCGACTAAACCACCAATTAAAGTGAAAATCTCTCACTGAATACTTATTATGCCCCGCCACCAGGTCCATAAATTCCATTGCCAGTATCGACATCTGCTCCAGGTCTTCCCAATTATTTTCAAAAGTGAGGAAATCTTCATATATCACCCTCAGTATCGGGACCCTCGGGATTTTTTGTAGGTCCCAAAGGCTAATACCGACCTCCCCATGGTGAAAATGGAATGTTTTGGTCCTTGACAACCATCTGCTAAGAAATTACAGCATCGGCTTCTTCAGTTGACAGAAGTAGAATTGGGAGGCCCATGCCGCCTCATACAGGCCCACTTGCCTCAGTTCTTCCACAAAATCTTTACCTGAGGCACATACCCACTAGGCCCAAACCTAATCATATATGAAGTTGCCACTCTAGAGTAAATCAAACTCATTGGTCCACCCCTTCTCCAGGTTTATCAAGGCCAACTTCATATTGGTGGGTTACTATAGGGGAGATACCTCTGGTTTCAACACCTTCCCATCGACGGTCTTAACATGGTTATACAAGAAATTTGCATTGATGGGTTTATAATCCTCCCAAGAATGACTATCGATCACCCTGAACCATTGGCACTAGCACAACGTACTCCTAAACCAGTAGGCTAGCTCATACCTACTCACTTCAGGAATGAAAATATCATACTACACACCAAATCCATATAGAGGCAGCCATTTATACAGAGGGTAGTTCTTCTAAATTTCTAATAGCATCTTTAGTAGGGAATCATGGTTTGAATTGATCCTCACATACTCACCAATTCCTATATTATCGTCCCACCCAATCCTCTAGGAATCATCTAGAAGGACCCTCTTGAATCTCCTTGATAATCCATTCAGTCTTAAAATTTTAGAATTTTTTTATGGGTTGAGGAGATCGTTTGCAGAGCTCGTTTGCAGAGCTTGTTCGCAGATCTTGTTCATAAAGGGAGGTCACAGAGCCCTAAAACACGTCATAGGAATAGGCTGTGGAGTGTATAAAAACAGAGTCAGGAGACTCTTTATGTTTCATAGAGATGAACGGATCTGATTCACAATTAACAGTTGCAGAGTGTACTAAGCTTCGCGAATCGAGAGAAAAATTTCCAAAAACACGGAGATGAGTACGGAAGGAAGAGGGTCCAGCCTCACCTATTTAGAGGCAAAGAACTATGAGATTTGTGGCATGCCTATCCATGGTGAGATTCATGGTGTTCTCAACCCATGTGTTGCCTCTTTGCATCGCAACCCTACTTTGCGACCCTGATTCAGAATATTTCTTTGCGATTAGCCTGAAAATTTATAAGGATTTACCCTCAGACATAGTCCCAAATTTTATCCTCGATTCCAAGTCTGAGGGGGGGGGGAATTATTTGGCACCAAAATATGTGATTTCATATTCATCAAGGACATTGGATTCATCCCAATCAAAATACACAACCATCAAAAAGGAGTTTCTTGCTGTTATATTTTTTTAGATAAATTCCGTTCATATTTAATAGTATATAAAGTAGTTTTTTTTCTTAACATGCAGCTCTCAGGTACCTCTTGAAGAAGCTGGATAAAAATCCCAGGCTAATCTAAGGGATGCCCCTTCTTCAAGAATTTGAAATTGAGATAAAAGAAACAAAGGGGCCAGAAAACATGGTGGTGGACCACATGAGTAGGATTACTCACACACTAGAGGATAACACCTTGGACTAGGTACCACTTTGGGACACTTTACCTAATGAGCATATTTATTCCGTGTTAGGTATGCATCCTTGGTATGATGATTTAGTTAACTACCTTGTTTCCAATGGAATTCCTACAAAAATTAAAGAAACTTCAAGTCCAAAAGTTAAAGATTTAGTCTAGATTTTATGTGTGGGATGATCCCTACTTATGGAGCATGTGTAGTGACCAAGTTATTAGTAGGTGTGTTCCTTATGATGATCTTGACTCTGTTCTGCAATTCTGTCATACACTTGCTTGTGGTTGACACTTTGTACCCTTACATACAACTAAGAATGTTTTGGACTCTAGATTGAATTGGCCTAGTTTATTCTATGATGTTCATGTGTGTTTGTATGTCGTTCTCCCATTTCCATCACACTGGTAATATTTATAGGGGACACGAGATGCCTCTATAACCCATATTATTATGTGAGACTTTTAATGTATGGAACATTGATTTTATGGGTCATTTGAACAGTTCATTTAGTTTCCTATATATTTTGGTGGTCTTTGATTATGTGAGAATATGGGTGGAGGCTAAGGCCACCAGGATTGATGATTCTCATGTTGTGGTGGACTTTGTCAAAGCATGGATTTCACTACTAAAAAAACGGCCTATACCCACGGTTCAAAACCGTGGGTATAGCCCCCAAAAATGTGGGTATAGGATACTCCAACGGTTTTGGGAACCGTGGGATGGAACAACGTCAGGATAGGGGTCTTGACCTATACACACGGTTTGGTAGAACCGTGGGTATATGTGTGTTACACACCAACACCCTTCTGTACAGCGTGGAATGGAACTTACCCCACGGTTTTCAAACCGTGGGAAATTTAAGTTTCAAAAATCGCATACACAGGGTTTCGAACCTGCGCCACACGCAGGGACTCAGCGCTGTAACACAATAGTGAACCAACCAAGCTGGGATTTTTATGTGTTATATATTCATCTATCTGCGTATATATATTAATATTGCATATTTAAATTCAAAAAAAACTTCCGGGGGGTTTCGATCCCGGGACTCGTGCCAAGAAACGCGACCGCACCACCAACCGAGCTGGGATATTTATCTATTATATATTCATATATCTATGTATATATATTAATATTGCATATTTAAGTACAAAACAAGTGCCCGCTGGGTTTCAAACCAAGGAATCGCGCTGAAACTCGCGGCCATGACACAAACCGAGCTGGGCTTTTTATCTTTCATTTAGTCATATATATTTTTTTATATATAATAATATTTAGTATTTAAATTCAAATTAAGCGCTCGCTGGGTTTCAAAACCGCGACTAGTACAGAGCCTCGTGGTCCAGCCCCCATCAACGGACCAACCAAACTGAAATTTTTATCTGATATATATCCATATATCTGTATATATATATTAATATGTGAAAAAATGTCTACCTGCCAAATTTTTACATGTCCCGCCTAATTTTATTTTCCCGCCATAACGCAGGAAAGCTATACCCACGGTTCTGGAGAACCGTGGGTCCAGGTCTTTAAAAAAAACGCAATACCTACGATTTTCAAGAACTGTCGGTATAGGTCTTCAGAAAATACCCTATACCCATGGTTTTCTCCAAAACCGTGGGTATAGGTCTTAAAAGAAAATTATACCCACGGTTTTTGGCACAAATATGGGTATAGGTGGCCTACACCGACAGTTTTGGAAAACCATGGGAATAGGTTCACCTCCTATCCCTATACCCACAGTTTTGGAAAACCGTGGGTAAAGGGGTACCCTATACCCATAGTTTTTTGCAAAACCGTGGGTATATAACTATTTTCCAGTAGTGTTTTTTGTTGGTTTGGAGTACCGAAGGCCATCATCAGTGATAAAGGGACACACTTTTGCAATAGAAATTTTTCTTCCATCCTTTAGAAGTATGGGGTGAAACCAAAAACATCAACACCATACCTCCCCCAAACAAATGGCCATGCTAAGGTTTAAAAAAAGGAGTTGAATCAAATTTTGGAGAAAACCATGCAGCCAAATAGGAAGGATTAGTGAAATCTCTTGGATGATGAATTGTGGGATAATATGATAGTATATAAAACTCCAATTAGTATGTCCCCATTTCAGATTGTTTTTGGGAATGTCTTTCATCTCCTTGTAAAAGTTGAACATCAGGCTTATTGGGCTATAAAGAAATACAACATGGATTTGGCCCATGATGGAATTCAATGGAATCCGAAATTTCAGGAGATTAAGGATATTTGATTTTCTTCATATGAGAATTCAAGGATATAAAAGTAATGATCAAAATCATCTCATGACAAAATGATCCAAAAACTAGAATTTTCAGACGGAGATAAAGTCTTGCTATATAGTTCACGACTGAAGGTTATGCTTTGTAATTTGTGTTCCAGGTGGTTAGGTCATTATATTGTGACTATTGTTTTCCTTATGGTGTAGTGGAGATCACAAAAGAGGACACAATAAGGAGATTTATAGTCAATGGGAAAATTTTAAAGAAATTAATTGAGGGACTTCATACTGATGTAGTGGATTTCATCACATTGCATGCCCCCATCATCACTTAATCATATTAGGATGTTCCTAACCCTTTTAATTTTATATTATTTTTCCTATTAAAAATTCTTTATTTCATGTGAACATATAATCTCATCGGTTCACATTGAGGACAATGAAATATTTTCAGTGTGGGGGAGGGAACATTTTAGTTTAGTAATTTCAATTGTTTTCCTATTTTTCAACGCTTTTTTTACAAATTGTGTTTTTTTCAAATTTTGTGTATTTTTAAAAATTGTTTGCAGGTTTTTGAAACTTTTGAGCTGAAATAATTCTCATCATGTTTTTAAAGTCCATAGAAATAACTAAAACAATTTATCCCATCAAACTAAGCTTAAATGAATGCTGAAAATGACTTTGTTTCATGTTCAAATCTTTAGTAATTTCATGAAAAGTACTCTGGATTTTAAATCTGATGCCACATCTCACTGTCTTTATATTTGAAATCACTTTACTCTAAGGATTCAAAACCATTATTTTCATATTCTTTACATTTACCTCACTTCTTGAGAGAACCAAACCATGATTAATTAAATGATAATTTGATTTATTCCTGTTAAAACTGGAGGGTTTGAGGTACTTGTGTTTTAAATGATTGAGGCATTTCTTTGGTATCAAATCCCCTATTTCATAAGATCCCTTTTTATAATGGCCTACCATAAAAATTTAATCCTTGTAGACCATAGAATATATGAAAAAACTATTAGGATAGCTATAATAAAACCCCATTTTCCCTATCCAACCAACTCTTGAAGTGAAATTGCATAATCTAGTTGAACTTATGTTTGGTGGAAGCTTTATTGTGTTGTGATACCACATTTTGTGATATCTTGGGTGGAAAATAAATTCTAAAGAGACGTGTTTTGTACTGAAGAAAATAATTATATTTAATGTTGTACCTTTTTTTTAGCTTTCATGATAAGTTATGTTGTGACTTTCTGAAGATTCTAATAGAGGAAGAAAGTTGTGCCTATCTAAAGATTTCAAGAAAATCATGTTTGAGAAGATTGGAATTTTTTCTACTGAAATTTTGAATGGTGTGAAAATTCATTTATTTTTTATCATGATTCATATGAAATTATTCTATGGGGATTGATGAGGAAACCATATTTAAGAAAAAATTAGATTAATGCAATTTTTCTTCATAAAGAGTCAAGCCCCCCTCATTCAGCCTTAGAATTTTTCACATCTAAATCCTACCAACTGAAAGCCACAGAACAACCATAAAAAGTCCTCATGATAAACATATGTCCTTGACTTACATCAGGTGGAAATTTAGTAATTTATCAAACCATTTGAGATCCTTGTATGATTTTGGATGAGAAAGACATTTCGGAAAAATTTACATTTGTGCGATAAGAGAAAATTCAAGTGAGGTAAGTGTTTTGTGCATGGGAGGATAAATAAAGTGGGAATATATTGAATGATATAAATGAAGAAATTGAAATAATGTTTTTTTGGAGGAATTATATCTTTTTTTTATTGGTGTGGAATTATTAGATCTTAGGGATATGAGTTTTAATTTTTTTTTGATTTGATATTGATGTTTACTTGTCACAATTTTTCAGAATACATGATATGATGTTTTTACCATGAGTGAAAAAGGGTAAGTGTGGGAGAGTTGATAAGAAAAAAAATTTATTGAATATTTTATTGATAATAAATGAAATAGTTTCCTCACATTGTGGTAACTATTTTTAGTTACAAAATATTTTGGAATTGATCATTTATTTGAAAATTTGATGAAAATTCAATTTTTACCCTTAACATATTCACTATAGTATTTCAAACATAAATAATTGTCTTTGAATTATATAAACTTATTATTATTTTAATTATGTTCCTGAATTAATTTTCTACAACTTTTAGTCGGGATATCTAAGTTAAATCGTGCATTTGGTTGGTGAAAATGGGCCATGAAGTCAAAGTTGGGTTGGACTCGCCCGATTGTACATTGGTTCTGTATTTGAGCTACATATTCTTCTTCTGTTCTTAGATTAGGACAAAATTTTGAGAGGAGATCAAGAAATAATTATCTCATAAATCATCCTTCTTGATGGAGAGATGGTTCACGTGTTCTGGTGGTCAAATCGGAGGTGAGATGTTGCTAAAAATATTTGGCTAAGATTCCCCATTCACACTTGAAACCACTTGGAACCTAGCCTCCCCTCCACTCCATAAATCAGTGTTTTTTTCATTTTAAGGGGTTGGGAAGTGAAATGGGAGATTGGTAGCAGAGTATAAGTGGTTATATACCATTTAAATTCAAAATTGGAGGAGGGAAGCTACCAAGAAAGTATCTCCTCCAAAATGCTATTCTTTTCCTCTTCTCTGTTGTAATGTTGTTGTGCTTTCAATAAACTCTTAGATTATATTCCATTTATTATATTATTTTAAATTTTATTCTTCTACTAATATTACTATTTGGGATGGAATTCACGAATATAATAATGATTTGGTTATACCCTTTCTAACCCCTTAAGAATGCAAAATGTTTCAGCGATGACTACACTAACCATGGAAGAGTAGTTCTCTTTATTAATCGATCTACCTCTTACATTATCCATTCATTTATTTTGTATCAATGAGATAATGTAATTAAATTAATATGATTCATGACTTGAGTTTTTCTATTAGAATAAACTAATTAAGTAATTGAACAATTAACACAAAAAACACGCGAGATTGAGATTTGTGTAAATTGTGAGAGTGCAAGCTTCATCGGTAAAACAAGAACACACATAATAAATTTGTAGAGTCTAAATATAATCCCTAAAACAAATCCAACATCAATTTCTAGATAGGAAATGTGAATTAATTTACCACTGACAATAAGCTAACCATAGAACATCAATCAAAGCAGGGTGCTGCGATTGCTTGTCTGGAGTAAGCCTAGGGTTAAATTCACTTCATATTTTTGGTAAAGTTAATTATAGAAGGCTTAGAGACTTAAAAAATAAGGGATCATAATTTATTGGATATTAATTTAAATTATAATGAATAATAAATTATTTAAGAGTTATATTTATATCGATTACACTTTCTAAAAATAGTTTTCTAAAAAATCATATTCTTGTTGTGCTTGGTTAATCACCTTTCATTTCAAAAACAAAAGCTAAAAATATGAAATTTTTTTATATAATACCTATTATTATTCTTTTATAAATATCAAAAAAATTCCCTCCCATAATTTTTAATTGATGTGTTTTTATTATTTTATTTTATTTTCAATGTATCTTTATTAAGTTGTTTTAATTACTACCTCTTGAATGACGACCTAGGTCATCCACCTTGATGTACCTAAATAACCCTAAACTAAATATCATTTGAGAGTGCCCCCAGAAAAATATTTAAATTATATACACTTAGTTATGTTGACACATTCCTCAAGAACAATGTTTTTAAGACATTGTAAATTTTTACCCTTACTACACAAATACAAATCTTGTATGACTTCATTCGATGGAAATACAGAACATTGTACAACACTGTCTCCACTAACGGGTGACCAATAGTAATATAAAGTAAAATAAATTAACAATATTTTTTATAAAACTTTTTAAGGAAACCATATGAAATTAGTTGGGAAAAGTTATAATTTTTCATTGAATTACCGTACTATAATTATTTGTACGTCCGTCATTTTCTTGATTTCCTGAATATAGAAAAAATGAAAGTGGTAGTGTTATTGGAACATTACTAAATATACATGAAATAAGATGGAATTATAGCTTTGTTGGATATGACTAACATGGGGATAAATAATGTGTTAGAACTTGTGATGGGTGAAAGATGAACTTTTCTCACTCTAATAACTTACACTCTATCCACGCAAGAGAGATATTAGTTTTTTTAATTTCATAATGACATAATAGTTGTAAAGGGTTATTAATCAAGTATAAAGAATATTAATTCGATGATTAATTTGTAGTAAAATAGTCTAAAATAATATGATTATGATGTTTTGATTCTAGATATAATGCTTATAGATATACATTTAATTAGTCTAAAAAATGAATGAAATACATTAACAAGAATTTTATTCTATTTCAATGCCATTTGTAATAACATTATAGACCTGAACGAGTTTCTAATCTTGAATAAAGAAATTGCAGTCATATTATGTGAATTGGAGATGTTCTACCCACCTTCATTCGTTGATATAATGGTTCACTTGATGGATCACTTCATTAGAGAGATTTAACTATGTGGTCATATATTTTACAGACAGACGTACCCCATTGAACAATATATAGATATTTTAAAAGTTTACGTCAAGAATCGATGTCGGAAAAAGGTTATATTGCAAAGTGATATATTGTTGAAGAAAATGTGGAATTATGTATGGATTATGTATCATAGGTTGATAGAATTGGTGTCTCAAAATCTCATCATAGTGGATGTGTTGTGGGAGAATGGATTTCTGGAAGAGAAGTTGTTACAATTACACTTACAGAGTAGGAACAATATTACCTTTAAATTTTACATAATAATTTAGAGTTTGATCCACACCTTAAATCCCAAAAAGTAATTCCTAGAAAATTGAATCCATTAATGAATGAATGAGGGAAATAAAATTAAAAAATTAATATTTTATAGGATTGTAACAAGATTAAATTTATAAGTATTTATCTGCAAATCCAGATTGAAGTGATAAACAACATTGATGAATATTAAGAGAACCAAGTGTAAATATATTATCTTACAAAAGATATGTACTTAATTGTTATATTTCCTACAAAAAATAATTAGTTGAACACAATATGTTACAAAATATTAGAGTTATGCTTGTGGTGAAAGAAATGAACATATCTGGATCCAAGGATATATATCCAATTTATGTGAATATGTTATACTTTGTCATCAAAGAATAAATACACCAGTTTGATTATATAACATATCAAGTGACAATTTTCTATTTCAAATGGTTTTACAATAGGAGTGTTGTAAAATTCATTGAATTTCACTTCATGGAGGTGATTTTCATGTGTAAGGGTATAAAAATGAACCAATCATTATTGAATCATAGGTGGTGAAAGTATTTTATGAACTTGATCCTATAAATATAAATTATTCAATTATTATAGTGGGGACTAATAAAATAGCTGGTTTAGATGAGAATGTAATTAGGGATGACCCTTTCATTGGAAGATCCAAATAATTTATTTTTGTCTCAACATATAGAGTGTATTTTATGTTAGAGGGAACCACAAAGAGGGGATTTGGATACTCAATAGCGTAACATAATCTATTAAACCATTAAAGGAAAAAATTGAGTTAATAAACATGATAAAGTGTTAAATTACTATTAATTTAAGTAATATATTATGTGTTATCTAATTAATTTACATAATATAAATGAGATGTTAAAATATTTATGTAGAAAACTGTCACTCCATAAGCTGATGTAACCAATCCCGAGGAAGAACACACTATCATTGGTTAAAATGAGAAATTATTAGGGGACCAACATCTAGTGGATAAAAAATAAGAGTAGTGTAGCATCACTATGTTAACTAAAGTTATTAAGGAAATATGAAATGGTGTAAAATTTGAGGTTAGATGTAATCAAGGAGGAATACCTATTGACCCTAACAAATCAATGTTAATTTGTAACATTAGGGTCATAAATCAAATACACGTACTGATTAATATAATTATGTTGGAAAATGTAATTGTTTCACCAAGGATAATGATTTTGGAAGATATTAGGATAATTTTATGATATAATGTCTCCATTTTACTTAAAAAAATTCTAATGAAACTATTATTTAATTTTCATTATTTCAAAAAGTGTTCATTTATATTAGATGATTTCTATAAGAAATTTTTTTTAATGGTTACTAGAAAATATCATAGAGTGTTTCAAACACTTTTTATAAAGAGATATATAAGTGATACTATGGGGAAGGTGAACCAATTGCCACCAACTTTGTATGAACAGAATATAATCTACGATACATAAAAATATTTCATTAGTCACCATGATGGGGAATCATTCCAGGTGTACTGTAATTGATAATATTTTATTTGACATTATTAATTTTATGGACATTGATTGAAAATTGATAATTTATGAACAAAAAATGAATGATGAAAATATTTAGCGTACATAAAAACCAGTGTACCTCTACCATAATGAAATTAGGGTTTGATTCAATTGAGAAAAGGCATGAATTTTAAATGTACATTAAATGTTTTATGTTATTTGAAACAACATATATTACTTTGTTTATATAAAAATAGATAAATAAAAATCCATTGCAACTTCCATCCCACATCATGTGCTATGGAAGGAGGATTATGTTAGTAAATGGTGAAAAGTAGTAGATAAAAACAAACAAGATGTATGAGAATCAGGTATAGGTATTAAATAATAGTAATTTCTTATTATTTACAACAGTATTATATAAAAATTTCTATTTCTATTAATTTTTATATGAGTTAGACCAATAAATATTCACCAACTATACCCAAATAAAAACAAATTTTAGTTTCATTAAATCTATCATCAAAATATGGCTTGTTAGTGGTGAAGGTTTTGAGGTGTCACCTTGAGAATATTTTTTCGAAGATAAAGCCACAAGGTCATACATATGAAATGTTGAAAGACGTTTGGGAATAAATAGTTGCTTTAATTTTTTTTATTTTATTATCTGGTTTGGCATAACTATATATGAAAAAGGATCGAAGAGAAACAATAGTATAATAATGATTAGCACATAAAGAGACACATAACCCTACTAGGTTTGATACTAGACTTTCAAATCAACCACCTTCCTCACCTATGGTAATAAATTTATTTCATAACACCTTATGCTAAATGTGAACAAAAAAACTATAGATAAATTTCAATTAATATAATTTTATAGGGAACATTTTATGTGATTTATATCTATCAGCACCTACCCATCTCTTTGCTGTGAGGGTTAAAGTGTACAACATCTTAAGATAAATCCCACATAGTAAAATACAACCACAATATCACATGGGAGTGGGGATTGAAGTAGTTCCTAAGACAATGCATTGGTATTATGTTCCTCTTGATGACCTATATGTCAATATAGCCGAAGATGCTATTATAACATTGATATCATAGTCCTTTAATCTTATAACATTGGTAGAAAAGCCTTTTTTACATTGGTTTTATAGCTTTTTAACATCAGTTTTGAGGCTATGTTATTGCAAGTGAAATTAAAAATATGATTTTTTTCATTGGTTATTCAATAAATGACATTAAAAATAGGTGTTTTTGGTTTTTAATGTTGGTTTTTAAAAGCAGATGTGAAAGACCATCTTCAAATGACGCTAAAAACACATTTTTACGTCGGTTTTTAAAAATACGGTTATGGTAATCCCACATCGAAGGAGGAGGAGCATGAAGAACCCCTTTATAAGGTCTTCTAAATAACTATCCCATCATGAGGCCTTTTATAGGGGGTTCTTGAGGGCCAAAATCCGAGGAAAAAAACCGTGTGAGCATGGCCCAAAGCGGACAATATCAAGATCATGGGCTGAACTGGGCTGTTACAAATGGTATCAGAGCTGGTGTCCATTTGATGTGCAAGTGAGGATGTTGGGCCCTTCTAGGGGGTGGGATATGGAAATCCCACATAGAAGGAGGAGGATCACAAATCACCCCTTTATAAGGTGGTGTGGATACCTCTCCCATTATGATGCCTTTTTCTGGGGGGTGCCTAAGGGCCTAGCCCGCACGATTTTATTTTTCCCTGGGTTCTGGCCCTCATGAAACCCCCCAAGAAAAGGCCTCATGATGAGAGAGGTATCCACACCACCTTATAATGGGGTTCTTCGTACTCCTACTCCTTCTATGTGGGATTTCCATAACCTACCCCCTAGAAGGGCCTAACATCCTCGTTGGCACATCAAAGTCATATTTAAATTAGTTATTTAAAAATCGATGTCAAAAGTCATTTTTGATGTCGGTTTTAAATAAAAAATGTAAATAATATTTATGATATTGCATAGAATTTCCTAAAATTTGATTTGACAGGTCTTAGAGTTCAAACAAAGTTATAGATCAAAAGTTATGACCATTAGAAGTATGATATATTTTTCAAAGAAAGATCAAATGAGCCAACCAGAAAATCGCCTTAGAAGAAATTTCATAATCCAAATGATTATTTGTAGTTTTAATGTGATATAATGAATTATACATAATTATTATAAAATAATAATCATAAAATTTTATATCAATTAAGAAAACTACTCATAAAAAATATAAATCATTGAAAAATAATTACAAATACCTTGACGAGATCGTAGAAAGAATAAATAGTGGATTCATGTTGAAGATCAAAAAAGTTTATTTGGTGGAACAATGATGGTTAAAATAAATGATCATTAAATGGTTTATCAATTAAGAAAACAAATCATAAAAATCATAAATCATGGATAAATAATTAAAAATACCATGATGAGATTGCGGAAAGAAGAAATAATTGATTCACGTTGATGATCTAATGAGTTGAGTTGGGGAAATGATGATGGTTAAAAGAAATGATCTTTAAATTAGGATATGTGTATAATTAAAACATATAATTGAGACAATAAAAGAAAATGGCGTATTAAAAATTTTAGGTGGAAATTGGAAATTTCGATGTCGTGATGTAAAAAATTAAAATTTCACGTTGGCGGTATATTAAAATTATATTTCATTTAAGTTTTATGATAAAAATTGTGAAAATATATTAAAATTTACATAGATTTTTTATGTTGGTTCTTATATACCCGACGTGAAAAATAACATTTCATCACTTTTTCATGTTGTTTATTTAATAACAAACGTTAAAAGGTATTTTTAATGTTGGATATCAAATAACCAACCTGAAAAATAGTTAAAAATATGTAGTCCATTTTTGTGGCTTCGATTTTATAAGTCACAGAGCTCAAATGGAGTTTAAAATTAAAAGTTATGGCCTTTAGAAATTTTCCTTCTCTAAGACTTTATTTAGAGATGACTAACTTCTGATGACCATAACTTTTTATCTATAACTCCATTTGAGCTCCGTGACTTGTCAAATGGAAGATTGAGAAATGAAATACATGTTTGTGAATATATATAATGTCAGTTTTTGAAAAAACCACATAAAAATGCCTTTTAAGGTCAGTTATTAAATAACCAATGTGAAAAAGTCAAGAAAATATATTTTCCACTTCGGTTATATAATAAACAATGTAAAAAATAAGATAACATGTATTTTTCACATCGGTTCTTATATAAACGATTTGAAAAATCATAAAAATGTATTTTCACATTCTTTATATAATAAATAAAGTTATAAATAAATTTTCTGAGATTTTTATGTCGGTTCTAAAAAACTGACATGAAAAAAGGCAACCTTAAAAATAGTTTTTGTACTAGTGTAATGATATATGAAGATGATGATGTGTATCGTTTATTATTTTTTTCAAAAGAAAAAAATTTAATAGTTTATGAAAATTTGTCTAAAATGAGGCATGATATTACATAAAGATAAAATGAAGGTGAGACATAAGGCCACATCAAGACAATCCAACAGATCAACCAAAAAAATAAAAACAACCTTCTGAGAGCACCTTCACCTCACCAGTTCCACTGACACATTTATTAATATTACCTGATTATGAAGATACAATATTTAGAGATATAAATGTTTTCTACATTGAATATGAGAAGAAATATTTGGTAAGGCCATTACAAATGAAATTGGTCTTGAGAGTATAAATAAAATTTTCAAGTATGAATAGTTGGATTTCTTACATGTGAATGTATACATGAGGTACATTTTCATTATTTTTCATGAAAATTATCTAATATGTTAATTATAGTTAATAAATGTACATATTTTCTATTGTATTATATATTAATACACAATAAAGGGGAATCCCTAGGAAAGAAAATTTGGAATCACTAATACTACTATATTTCTATGCAAGATGTTCATTTATAAATTGATGATATTGAAAGAAAAAAAACTAAACTATAAATGGATTTTGAATATAAAATTATAGGAGACAGACACCTCTTGATTCTTTCAATTTAGGGATAAAAATATATTATATTATCATATAAAATATATTTTTTATTTTTTAAAATAATTTTTAATTTTAGTTTTTTAGGAAGAGGTGGATGATCATGACATTTAATTTAGATACACAAATTTTTTTATTTTTTGGATCCAAAGAATGTATTTCAAAAAACTTGATGACACAAGAAGCCAATTGTGGATTTTTAATGCATTTAAATCAATATTTTATAGATAATCATTAAATTATACATTTTAGTCGGTGTTTTATTTAGAATATTTTTATTGTATGGGGATATATAGATATCATATACATCATTGTATGAGGTCCGTGATCAAACAAAAGTAGTGTAAGTATTTATTCAAATGGATACACATTAAGGTGTATATACTGTTATTTTTAACTATCAATGCATATTTCAAAATAATATTCATATTTTGGGAAATGTTTCTGTTGTGTTTGAAACAAAATAATGATAATGATTTTGCGTATTACAATTGGGAATTTATGAAAGATATCATATACCAACAATAAAATAGCATCCCTGAATAAGTATTTCCAATGTTAATTATAATTTCACTTAAAATATTTTTTAATAATATAGTTTCCTATATTTTCTTATCACTAAAAATATTTCTGACAATCTACATACTCAAAAAAGAAATATATTTTTCTAGAAATTAGTTTGCAGAGTATGTGGTGAGAGAATGTTTTCTAACATCAAGTTTAGGTGATTGTATATTATGTTTTTTATTTAAAATAGATCATTATGAGTTTACTACATGTGAATATGACACATTATGTGGATGGTATGACTCAATGTGTGTATTTTCAATATAAAAGGAATATTATAGTTAAAAACACACACAACATTACGAAAAACGTTTAAATTATCTCACATTGTTTTCGAAAATTAGGAAAATGGACTAAAATATATTTGAGATATATAGGAATCGGCTGTATGTCAATTTGATACATGATATGTATAGTATAAATCAAAGTGCATGATTATAAATTTTAAATGGTTAATTTTACACTAAAACATGCATCACATATCCAAAACCAATAAAAAGAGATCATATTCTCATGATACTTTCAGAATTTTATCCATAATTCATTTTTGATACAAGAATTGACCACCTGTCAATCTCAAGCATGATGTGACTGATAAGAGTCTAATTGCATGTTTTCACATTAAAAAATTTGCATTTTACAATAAAAATAGCTTCACATATCCAAAACCAAGAAAATAAGCTCATATTATCTTGATATTTTAGGAAAATAATCCATATATCGTTTTTGATGAATAGGAGTATTCCACATGTCAATATACACATGACATGGCTGTTAAGACTCAAAGTTATTTTTTAATATAAAATAGTACTTTTAGTCTAAAACATAATTCATATAGGAAAAACTATGAAAAAAAGATTGTATTTTTCAATAATTTAAGATAAATATCAAGAATTCATTTTTGGAATACAATAATTGACCACACACCAATCCAACACATTATGTGGTTGGTATGACTCAAAGTGCCTATTTTCAAATTAAAAGTATCATTTTACTCTAAAACATGAATTAAATAGACAAAATCGATTAAAAAGATTATATTTCCATGATAGTTTAGATAAACAACCCATAATTCATATATGATTTTGTGGAATTGACCAAACATTAATCTGACACATGATGTGGCCGGTATGACTTAAAGTGTGTGCTTTTAATATAAAAGTGTCATTTTAGTCCAAAAAATTGTGTCACATAAAAAACTATTAAAATAAACTCTGATTATCGTGAAAATTTTATACAATTTTACATAATTCATGTAGGTGTGTAGGGATTGATCACAAGCCAATCTGACACATGATGTTGCTTTTATACTTCGAAGTTCATATTTTCAATATAAAAATTTCATTTTAGTTTAAAAAACACATCGCATATGAAAAACTAAAAAAATGATCTTTGATTTCTTTCAAATGTTGTGAAAATGATCCATAATTTCTTTATGATGTGTAGGAATTGACCAAACATTATTCTGAAACATGATACGTCCAATATGACTCAATGTGACTATTAACAGATTAAAAAGTTTCATTTTAAAATAAATCACACCTCCCATATCCATAATCTTGAAAATAAGATTATATTATCTTGATAAATTGGTAAAATAATCCATAATTCATTTTTATGTGTATAAAATTGCCTCACATTAATTATCCAAATGGTTTTCCTGATAAGACTCCAAGTTCATATTCACAATAAAAATGTCATTTTAGTCAAAAAACAATTTAGACAGCCAAAATAAATAAAAAAATCTTGGTTTGTCTTAATAATTTAGTAAAATGATCCATAATTTATTTTTGATGTATAGTAATAAGCTGCATGTCAATTTGACACATGATATGGATGGTATGAATCAAAGTGAATTTTTCACATGAAAAAAGTTTCATTTTCCTCTAAAAAATTTGTAACATAGAAAAAAATAAATAAAATGAGCTCGTATTGTCTTGAAACATTAGTCAAATGATCCACAAATAATTATTATGTGTAGGAATTATCTATATGAATATTTGGAACACAATGTGTCATGTATTAATTCTAGTGTCTGTTCATAGTAAAAAATGTCATTGTAGTTTAAAACCTGATTCAGATAATTAAGACTGATAAAAAATGATCATATTGTTTTAATAATTTATTAAAATGATCTAAAATTCATTTATAATCTCTATAAATCTACCTCACATTATTATTAAAAAAAATTTAGTCAAAATGACTCAATGTGTCCATTTTCTCATAAAAAAGTGCCATTTTCATCTAAAACATGTTTCATATAGCCATAACCAAGCATATATGCTAATATTTTGTTGATAATTTCAATAAATGATCAATAATTTATATTTTTCACATAATAATATCAACATATCAACTCTACACATGATGCTTCCTATATGAATCAAAATGTGTGTTCATAATGAAAAATGTTGTTTTAGTATAAAACATTATTCATATAGACAAAACCAATTAAATTTACCCCTTTTATACATTTGGAAAATAACCCATAATTAATTTTCAACATGTTGTAATTTAAGTAAAATTAATTTGAAACACGATGAAGCTATTATGAATACGTTAAAAAAGTATCATTTTACTCTAAAACATGCATTACATTACCAAAAATCGATGAAACGAGGTCAGTTTATCTTGTAAATTTAAGAAAACAGTCAATAATTCATTTGTGATGCATAGAAAATTATAGCATATCAAGATGAAACTTTATGTTCTTGGTAAAAAAAAGTTCTTGTACATAATAAAAAAAATTCATTTTACTCTAAATCATGATTCACATATCCAAAATTATGGAAATGAGATCAGATTGACATAATACATTATGATAAAGATCTATATTTTATTTGTGATATATTGGAATACGCCATAGGAAAATATGACTCATGATGTGGATGGTATGAATTAGAGTGCGTGATTTCACTTAAACTGTTTTAATTTACTCCAAAACAGTATTCATATAGACAAAAATGATTAACAAGTTCGGATTTTATTAATATTATGGTAAAACAATCCCAAATTCATTTTTGACATGTAAGAATAAAACTCACATCAATTTTACACATGATGTTCCTAGTAAGACTCCAATTGTATGTTCACGATAAAATATTTCATTTCTCTCTAAAAATTGAATCACAGAGCCAAAACTATGAAAACAAGATCAGGTTTTCTTAATACTTAAGGAAAACAATCCACAATTCATTTCAATTGTTTATGAATTTATCATACATCAATACAATGCATGATGTGTCTTTTTTGGATCTAAGTGAATGTTTTCACATTAAAAGTGTCATTTTACTCTAAAACATGCATCATATATTCAAAACCAAGAAAAATAAATTGAATTTTCTTTATATGTTATGTCAATAATCCATATTTCATTAGTGATTTATATGGATCAACAACTTTTTAATTTTACAAACAATGTCATCGGTAGGAATCCGTGTGCATGTTCAAAAAAAAAATTTCATTTTAGTCAAGAAGGAGATTCAAAAATGCCGAAACATTGGAAATAAGTTCAAATTGTCTTTATTTAAGTATGGTTACACCCACCTCCATAGAACAAAGTGCAAGGAAACAAATTGCAATAAACTTGCTGGTTCGGAGAGTTGACCTCATAACCTACCCCTCACCTCCTAAATCCATACCACCCACCACTAATAGTGGGGTTTTAATTGTCTATATACATTAGGAAAATATTGAATAATTAATTTTTTATTTCTAGGAATCAACCGCACCCCAAATTTGAAACATAATGAAACCAGTATGTATCAAAGTGTGTATATTCATATTAAAAAAAGTGTAATTTTACACCATAACACAAGTCTTGTAGAAAAAAACTGAGCAAACTAGCATGAATTATCTTGATATATTAGTAAAATGATCCATATTTCATTTATGAAATTTAGAAATCGATCACATGTCAATCTAACATATGACATGGCTGGTAAGACTCAAATTACTTATTTTTAATATACAAGTGGAATTTTAGTCTAAAATCTGATTCACATAGCCAAAAAGATGAAAATGAGCTTATATTATCTTGATAATTTAGGAAATTAATCCATAGTTCATTTTTGATGTATAAGAATCATCCACATGTCAATCTGACACACAATATGATTGGTAGGGCCCAGAGATATTTTTTTTTTCATATTAAAAAAGTTTGATTCTACTATAAAACATTATTCACATATCCAATAATAAAAAAATAGCCAGAATTGTACTTATACCTTTAGATAATGAGATATAATTCATTTTTGATATGTTGGAATCAAACTCACATCAATCTGACATAGAATGTGTTCAGTATGACTCAAATTGTGTATTTCCCCATTAAAAGTTCCATTTTACTCAAAAACATATGAAACAAATCAAAAACTGAGTTAAAAATCATAGATTTTCATAAGATATTAAGGAAACTATCCATACTTATTTTGTGATATGAAGAAATCAATGAAAATCAATCTGAGGCATGATATACCTCATATGACTCAAATTTCAGGTTTTGAAAATAAATGTGTCTTTTTAATCCAAATCACATGTGAAATATCCAAACATGAGAAAATGACTTCTTATTGTACTGAATATTTTGTACAAGGATGCATAATTACTTTTCAGCTTATAGAAATTCATTTCATGTCAATTCAAGAAATGATTTTACCAATATGACTCAAAGTGCGTGTTTTCAATATAAAATTGTCATTTTAGCTTAAAATTCACATAAAATTTTCAGAAACTAGCAAAAAGGCTCATTTTTTCTTCAAACATCAGGTCATGAAGCATGAATGGAAACCCTAATCAGAAGGCTTAAACCTCGTTCACATTTGGTGTTAAAGATTTAATAACTTATAACATAATTAATTTAATTTATTATATCAACAACTAATAGTAAAAAATAACTTATTAATATAATAATAAAATAATAATATAGATAATAATATAATTAATAATTAATAGTGTAATTCAAATGTTAGTAATTAATTATATAATTACCGACAACAATTTATGTAATTAAGATAATTTAAAACTGAAAATATCATTATATATTCAGTAATTTAAAATATAATTTATATATATTATTAATTATCAATGTAATTAATAATTCATAATATATTTATTAACTGATAGTATAATTAATAATTAACAATATAATTAAAAATATAATCATTACTAATATGATTAACATTTTAAATGAGAATACTAGTTATATATTTGGTAATTAAGAATATAGTTTATCATATGTGGAATATCTCACATTATTTTTTTTTATTTTTCATGTAATTTTACTAAAATAATCAATGGTTTTATTGTAGAGACACACTTTTGTACAAAGTTTGAATATTCCAAAAATCCTACTATAAGTGTTTTATTTTTCTAAATAGGGTTTCAATTTTTGTACTAATTATATATATCATGTCAATGTAAATATTTTTTAGGGAAAAAATTAAATTTAAATTTTGAATTGAAATGATGGAGTAATGTAATATTTGTATTCCAAATGTATTTAATTATAATATTTATTCATTTTTTTCTATGCATTCTAATCTTTTTTTTCTATTAGATATGCTACTATGCTTTATCCTTACAATAACTAGTATGGCCATTATGGGTTCTAAAAAAAATCCTAATAAATCACCTTTATCAATGATAAATAAAGCACCAATAAAATCCTCCAATATCATTACTAATATAATTTATTGATAAATGGAACATGATTCTTTGAACAATTTTATTTTCAACACTTTTTAACATTGTAGTGGCTATTTCTAGAGTTTACTTTGGCCTAATTATAGTAGTGCAATGAGGATGGTGAGGAGGATAATGTGCGGTGCCATCTTGGTCAACTAAAAATATATCAATATCTATAATTACTATTTATATATATATAATATTTTTCACATTTCCATCAATCTCACCCTCTCTAATATTTCACTTCAATTAGTTTTTATCTTTCCTTTTTGTCCATGTTTCTCAGGTGGATGATTCTTCCCAAGATGATGCCTGTCACCCAAAAAATATCAAATAGAAATTGGTTAACAATAAAAATGATCTTTATTTACTCATTAGATAATATTTTTTAAAAAAATGATAATTTATATATAATATTATTTATTAGTATGAAATTTAAAATTATTTAAAACAAAACTATTACATTTTTATCATTTATATTAAATTTTTTAATGTTGTGATAGTTTTTTTTCTCTTCCACTTCCAGGGGTTTCTATTGGTTTGCTCCACCTCTTGGGTATCTGTAAGTTGGTTTTTTTTCGTTTCCATATCCTTGGATTCTGCTTTTCCATCACATTCTTCATATTCATCTTGTAGAAGATAAGAACTATTCTATCTCATCACTATGGATCATTGAACACAAATCTATTACTATTTGATAATTAGATATGCTTCATAAGAATTTTTATTTATCTCTTTCATTGCATTAGTGTCTTCATCATGTCTAGTTTTGTTTCTCCCAATCATAGTTGTATTGGAATATCTTTTGAGTTATGATCATATTTTTTCATTCATATATTTTTCATATGATTGTCATCTGGTTGGGATCTTTGTCCAATTTTAGTATGATTAGGATATTTTTCCTGATTTATTTATCTTTCAAATTCAATATGTATCATCTCATCATCGCCGGATTTGGATCTTCATCAGGTTTAGTTCAACTTCATAACATTAGGACCTTTATCAGCTCAGTGGTTTCTTCTAGCTTCATCAAGTTTAGATATCATTTTTCAGATCGGTGGGTTTAAATTCATTAGGGTCTTCAGATCACATGATTCATCTACTTTTTTGGCTATCCCTATTCCGGGTTATCATGAAATTCCATCCTTCATGATTCATTGAATCTATTATATTGGAACTTTCACTATCTCTCCAATCCATGTTGAATTATTTCAATACTTTTTTATATTAAAATAGATACATGATGTGGCTTCCTAGTATGAATAAATTTTTAAAACAAATGACATGTTTGGTTTTGTTACTAAGTTTGGTCCATATTATAGTTTTTCAGTTGGGAGACATGGTCATGCTATTGGATTATTATTTCTTTGAAAAGATGATATAGTTAAAAAAATTAAAAATTTATCTCAAAATAATATTTCATCCTCTATTTAATAGGTAATTGTAGAACTATTCTTCATGGGATTCTATGGATGGGCCAATCATTTTAATAATTTTTTTGGAACTAATATGTTGTGTGATAAATGTAATCTATGGTCCATTATTAGTTTGAGAAGGATTCAATGAAATCATTTTCTGAAAACTAAATAAAGGGGTGCTTTAGTTCTTTTAACTATTACGGAAGAGTTACATGATGTTTGAGGTCCATGGTGTTGTATAATTTTAGTTTTAGAGGAAATCTATTCACAAGGATTCAAGGAAAGTCAAAGAGAACTAGGATATATGAATTACGTGATAGTTTTATGGAGTCTTATATGTGGATAGATAATTTTTCATTATTTTAGGTCTAGGATCATTCCATTATTTCTTCATAAAGCTATCATATTTTTCAAACTATGAAGGAGGGTTTTATGCTTGTTCAAAATATATATTTTTACGTTTATATACATGTGGATGAAGGAGGAAGGATGTGATGGCATAGTCAGGTCATCATAGAAGACCTATAATTCTGATTACTATTCGAAATTTTGAAAGGTGGATGATGGTTATAAGAAACAAAGTATCTCTAAATTTCATTTTTTTATTTTGATATTTACCATAGTGAGAAGAATGTAAAGTTGTGTTATTCTCCCTCTACTATGATTTTTTTATCTTGTGGATTTTGTCTCTTGAGAAGGATTTAAAAACAAATCATATAAATAAAGAGATTTTATGGTTCATGTGGGAGAGGGTATCACGCATTAATGAATGATACCAAAATAATTTATATTTCATCAAAAGGATTCATCAAGACAAAGGAAGATTTGTTTTGAAGTCTAGGAGTCAGGAAGGAAGAATAACTACATGGGAAAGTAAAATCCAGGATAAATTTTTTAGATTCTATCATGATCTGTACTCTTCTAAGGGATCTTTTATTCCTAATAAGGTTTCATTTTTTATATCCCTATTTCTGACATAATCTATGAATAATGATCTTAAAAAGGAAATAACTTAGGAAGAGTTTAGTTTATCTCTTTCAAAAATACATTCCACTAAGGCCCTACAAATCTGTTGGATTTCATGCCATTTTCTTCAATAATTTTGGCATATTATGGGGTCTCATATCTTACAAATCATGAAATAATTATGGAAAGGTAAGGATTTATTCAATTAAATTTATGAAACCAGGATCCCCTATTTCCCAAAGTGAAAAATCCTTCTAGAGTTTTTTAATTTTGTATTATTAGTCTTTTCAATGTGAATTATAATATATTGATGAAAATTATGGTAAATCTTCTTAGATATTTTTTTAAATTAAATTATTTCTTAAAATGAAGGTTCATTTATGCCCAAATGGATAATATCAGATAAAATCATAGTTTCCCTAGAGATTTTTCTCTCAGTGAAGACCCTCACACTCTAAAAGGGTTGCGATGGACTAAAATTTAGACATGACAAAAGTATATGATAGATATGAGTGGCCCATTTTTTTTTATTTTTTATCAAAGAGATGGGATTTTGTAACCAATGAATGGATTTCATTATGAATTGTGTTTCCTTAGTTTCTTTCAAGATCAAAATTGATGGAAAAATTACTTAAAGATTTATTCCTTTAAGCTTGATTTGTTTGGGAGGTCCTCTTTCCCGGTACCTATTTATCATTAGGGATGATGTTTTCTCTAATCTTATCATAGGTCCAACAAAGAATAAATGGATTCATGGTGCAAAAGTATGTTGATGTATCCCCCTGTATCCCATTTAGTATTTTTACATGAAAATGTATTATCTTCTTGATTCGCATCATAGGAACATAATTCAATCAAGAATTGTTTTTCTATATATGAAATAGATTTGGTTCAGTCTATTAACACATCTAAATCATTTATCACCATTAGAATATTTATTTGGACATCTAGGAAAGATGATATTCACCATACTTCAATCATATAAGATATAGGTAAACACTATAAATACATTGTCCTTCCTATGGTTTTTGTAATTTCAGAAAAAGAGGAATTCTCTTCTATTGTTGATAAAATTGATATAAAAATTCAGATATAGTCTGGATGTGCTGTTTTTAAATATGGGAAATAGATTCTTTTTAATGGATTTTCCCAATATATCCCCACCTTTTCATGTCTATTTTTCATCTACCATGTAGTCTTATTGATTAGTTAGCTACATAATTGGAATTCTTTTGGTGCAGATATCACGATAGAAGAAAGAAATCTCAAAAGGTGGAATTTGACAAGTTATATGCACCATTGGATTGTTGGTGTTTGGGCTTCATGAAATTGAGCTCCATTAATGATTCTATTTTTGTTAAGTAGGGTTGGAAGCCTTTTAAAAACCATAATTCCTTGAGATCACATATTATTTTTTCTAACTATTATCCTTATTTAATTTTTTTTGAATTCATGATTTGGGCCAAGGAGTTGTTTTTTTGGAGATGATTAGTAGGATCATATTGTCTTTTGAATAAAGGATTCTATTATTGTATTGGTGAATGCTAGAGGGTTAATATTTGAAGTGAACTTAAGATTTTTTATTACTAAAATCTAATGGAGAGACATCACCAACTATTCTGGATTGGATAATTTAATGGTTAATATATTTTTTTATGACAATGGGGATGGATGGAACTATGATAAGTTTTCTTCTCTATTTAATTATACAAACCATGATATTTTTTCTAGTATTCCTATTGTTTTAAGAGTAGTCTCAAATCATTTATTCAATATTAAGGAGACCTTTTGTTCTTATTCTATCAAATTAGGATAGAATCTCTCTCTTAACATCCCTACATCATGGGTTTCTCAACCCCATAACTTCCTTTGGGAGTTTTCACTCTCACCTAAAATCAAGTTTTTTAGAATGTTTGCCTCGATATTCTCCCCATAAGATAATTTTTGGTCAATAAACTTTTGATGAGTGGCACTTTATTCTTTCTTTTCTACTATGAAATCAAATCCCCTTAAAATGAGATTTTGAATCGTACTGGATCTAATGGTGTTTAATCAAAATTATTTTTGTAGAAGAAGTCGCAGGTTTTTATTGATTATTAATTTAATTTACTATATAATCTTACCCATTAGATCTCCTCAATCCATGTTGAAATATTTTTTATTCTATTCTTGGTTTTGTGGATTATTTTAGTTCATTGAAATGAGATACTTCTCAAATAAGTTGATTATTCAAACCATTTTTGGGTGGCACGTTCATATGAGTGGCTTTAAACATGAAAAAAAACATGTTTATGGGACTTATAGAGATAGATATATCATAATGGGTTTTATCCCCCCCATATGCAAGGCTTTCTTAAAGTTAATGTTAATACAACATTGGTTGGAAACAACTAGGTGGGTGTTTTTTAGGATGAACGTGACCATCATGGATTGGCTACTACAACTATCCATACATATTTATTCACTAATTGAATTCATTTGGTAACTCAGTCCAATGCTATTCTATTGGGTTTTTAGTTTTATTCTGAGAATGAGTAAAAGGATGTCATTATCAGATCTGATTTATTGGTTGTCATGGATTCTATTTTGATACAATATGATGTTTCGTAGTTGTTTGTATTAATTGTCCTGAATATTTGTGGTATTGTTGAACACTTCAACTAAAACATATTTTCTATTATTTAAAGAGAAATTAATGGAGTTGGTTATTATTTAAAACTATAAGGTTATTTTTATTAGTTGATAATACAATCAGCATCCACAAACATTAACAATCACCTATAGCCACTAGATTTGTTTCTATCAAATCACTTGAACCTCAACCACTCCTCCATATGCTTGAGTATTCAACAATAAATGAATCTCATCCATTAACTTTAGGGAAGAAGAGTTATGAAGTTTTTATTTTTTTTATTTTCATTAGTTTGGGGATTTTTTGTGCTGACCTATATTTGAATTGATTTGTTATGTATTTTAAATGATAAGATAATGTTCCTCGATTCCACTATTGGTATCCTATATTCTACTGATGTCCTCAACTCCATCAATAAAACTTTTTGAGAGAAATATACCTTTTGGTGAAATCATTTAAAAGTAATTCATTTATAAAGGAAGTCATTTAAAATAGTTTTTTGAATCAAAGTGTCCCCTGACACTTTGAAACTTTTTTAAATGAATTAACATTTTATAACAATCATGTCCACATAAATAAATCCTTAAAATCATTTTGAAAACATGGACATTAATGAGATGATTTAAAAATTTAAAACATTTAAAATGATGTTTTAGTTAAATATTACATTAAAATAATCATTTGAAATGTAATTTATGAAGCATGGACATTGATAATAAATATGTCCCAAAAAATACTTACATATAAATAATATTGGATAATAATGAGATTGAAGAATTAACCCTTACCTTCTACTTTCCTTTGGTCGAGGGTACGTTTAACCTCCTATATAATGACCATAGTATGTTATTAAATTATACCAGAACCATATTCATATTTATTATATCATACATGATTCATTTATGACATTATACTACCCATTTAATAATGATTTCCATGTTAAATTAACATTTCGAGAAATAATTTTTTTTCTTTATCGTACGCGTTTTAACTTGTTATTCTTGATCGTATCACTTAGACCATGATTTAAACACTTAAAGAATATAATTTTTTTTATATATCATATATATTTATAATATAAATATGTATAATATATTGATATATGATATAGAAAACACTGTTTATGGAGACGGTACGCCATACGTATGCATAAATGTTATTTCCGTTTTGATATCGTATTGAACAGAACTAAGTGAATAAGATATATATAAATAAATACATACATAAATACATACATATATATATATATATATATATATTCTGTAGAATTATTTAGTCATATATTACATACTTATTAATAATATATATTTTTATAATCATCGATGAATGGTGAATGTGAAAATTAATCTCATCGCATCGTGGAGATGGTAAGCCGTATGTACACGCGAGCGACGATATCATTTTCTTAATGATTAAAAGGTGTGGAATTGGATGGTATATTAATTTTAAATAGAAATTATCATATTATTTTAATTATTTATATATGTATTACTCATCATTATATTCATCCAAATAACATAGTGGTGAATACCAATTTACACCACGACGTGGAGACGGTAAGTCATACGTACGCATGCATGGTGACATTATCATTCATAGGATGGATAGAATAATGAATATGGTTGTGCCATATTTATAATAATGTCAAAGTATATAGAAGGTATTTGAGTTATAATTTTGTTATGTAAATGACAAATAAAGAGAAAGTGCAAGAAGAAAAGAACTTTGAAAGATGTTATAAAATAATTACCTCTTCTTTGGGTGTTTCCTTTTGATTTGAACAAAAGGGATCCTTATATTGGCCTTATGCTCAAGTTAAGGCCTATAAGTTGAAGTGAGGAAAGTTGAGAGGATATTTGGGTAGGTTTTGGCTGAGAAAAATGACTTTGGAGTTGTGATTTTGAGAGAACGAGAAGTACCCTTTTATAAGAGGGGTGAGGGTCACTTTAGGAAAAGCTAGAATTATTATTTTATTATTCAATAATATTCTGTTTATAATAGATCAAAATTAATTTATTTAGATACTTAGGTGGTTATGGGTCTACATAATCGCAACCAATAGGTTTTAGGCAAGTTAAGGTTACCATATTAACCTTATCTTTTAGATTTAACTCTTAGTTAAATAGTTTAACATTTACCATGTCTCCTTGTTTTTTATATTATATGGTTAATAAAATTACTATAAAATGACAAGATAACCCCATGAGGGTAATTATTGATATATATAGCCTTATCTAAGTCCTTTTTTTGATCCTTAGAATTTTAGGTATATTATGTCATTTAATAAAATATTATTTGTTTTAAAAACTCATTTATGTCAATTTTGAAACTATTTAGTATATGATTTTTGTGAAAGTCACAACAACTTTATCACTTCGAATAAAATTTATTTAATCAACCATAAAATTTCATATTAACCTAGAAAATATTTGTAATTCATTAAAAGTCACAAATTACATTTATTTAAATATTTATTATATCAATTATTTTAATCATTCGTTAATAAGGTAATTACTGTATCATCATTGTGTCATAAATAAATTTAATTATTTAATGTCTAAAAATTATAAATAAAATAACATGATTTATGAAATATTCTTACCTTTATAATGAATATTTATAGTCAAATTTATGTTTTGTATAACCCTATATTAAAAACGGTTTTGTTATTAAACTATGAAATTAACAGTTTTAACTATTTTTTAAACAAAATAATAATAAATGTCATAATCTAATCCAAGTGGGTCAAAAAGATCATATTTTATTCCTAAGGTTTATTTTTTCTGAAATCCACTTATACAATAGAATTAAGATATGTATTCGGGAAATAATATTATCATTTTTGCCCTTAATTACCCTATTTAATTTTAACTGTGGTAAATAAAAGTAAAAAGTTACTATTCACAAAAAATATTTTTACTTTATTGAACCAAATTTTACTTACTAATATAAACTGAGTCTCTTGGAATTTTGAAATTCAATTCATAGAAGTAGTAAAATTATGTTTTTTGCAGATTTGCAAATGCTCCTAGAAGGTGGGTAAAAGACGCTAGAAAGTTCAATAAAATTTTAAATATCTAAATTTATTATAAAATGACTCCAATTAATTACATTGAACTTATATAGGTATTACGTATCTATTTTTAGCTAAAATAAATTTTAATAAAATAAATAATTATTTAAATAAAAAGTCTGTTTTAAACAATAACACAGTGTTTTTCACTATTCATAAAAAATTGACTGTTTTCAGAAAAATAAAACAAATTCACCCTAAGCTAATTATGATATTACGAATCCAAAAATGAAATCCATTTCGAAAAATAAAATTTATTAAATTTAAAAAAGTGAGTATTACTATTCATAATGGCTAGTTTGATTGGTTGTGGTGTGTTAGAACTCGAAGTTGCGTAAAACACAAGCTATTGCATTATTCAATGGGAAACGTACCGTGGATTCTTGGGGTGTTTCAAACAGAATGTATATTAAAAATATATAATTTCATTATTGAACTCACTTTTTTTAAAGGTTGAAGGGATTTGACCCCTCTATCGAGAATCCAAATTCCATCATTATGTTCTCCTCTAACAAACAAGACCCTGTCTAATTAAGAATATTGGGAAATTATTTTGAAAGACATATTAAAGGTTTATCCTTAGATGAATTGACATTTTACCCTTCAATATTTTTGATTAATAAAATAACAATTCACTACTCTTGGTTTGCAGGATCGAGAACATAAAATACATTTACTACATTTTATTCCATTATAAACAGTTCGTATTTGTAACCATCCTTACTAAAATACACATTCAAAAATATAAATTAATATCTTTTTATTATACTCATATATTTAACCCACTTTCATTAAAAAAATAATAAAATGTAATGTTGTATAATCCAACTCCCATATCTTTTTGATGATACCAATGTATGACATATCTGCATAAATTGGAGTTCTATCTTTGGTACCAGATACATGCATCACTTCATCCAAAAGTGTCAATCCACAATTTTTTATGGAACTGAATTAATCATATTCACTGTATATAATATGTAACTATTAATTACATAACCATTATAAGATAATACTTGCACAATTGGTCCTCTAGATAGCCACCAAAGTTGTTCTGAAATTGAAACTAGTTTTTTAGTTTATCCATGAATGTATAGTCTTGAAACCATCATATTAATGATTGATTAGGTGTATTTGATATCCATATTTCAGTCCATTATGGATTCAAATGCCTAATAATTACTTTTTGGGTTTCAAAGAATGACACAAACTCAAAATTTTTATGAAAAACATAAAGGTGAGTATGTTACTTATATATAATAGTAATTGTGACAACATATATTCTATTAACTCCTTCACCCAAAATCCACACTATGTGATTAGATTTTAGTAGAACAATTCTTTCCATATTGGATATGTAGTTGTTAAATAATTCAATAACTTCTTCAACAACACATCGCTCCACAATATGATATTCTGGCCAACTTTGATTTTTAACAAACCTGTTAAAAATATTCATATATCATTATATGTGGTGCATCAATATATGATGTAAAAGACCATATAGTCAAATATATATATGATTAATTGAACCAATTTTAAACCATCATATAAAATATTATTGGTAGAAAAAATATCTACAATTTACATAACATGAAAGTAATATCCTTTTAAATAGTTGTAAATTTTACTTGGTCTATAACTTTATAGTATTTATCTTCGAAAAGGAAATAGTTCTTGGTTTTTATATGATGGAAATTATTTTGAAAAAATGCACCATAATGATAAAAGTAGTATATCTTGTATTAAAACATGACAACTATGTGCTTTTATACCCCTTAACATTAAATCAGTCATTGACAAGATATTCTTGACATTTTATGACTACCCCTTAGGAACCATTACATCATTAAAGAAGTTTCAAGAAAAATATATCTCTTTCCTAAAAAAAGTGTAAGTAGATGGCGGAAGAAAACCCCATTGTCACTATTTATAAGTGCCAACACTTTTGGTGTTCCCATGTGTATCATGTTCAAACAAGACTTAATTCCAACCATTTTTAGGTGTATTTACTAACATGCCAATGACACCATCACATAAATTTTTTTCCACATAAAAAACTTCAGGAAAACTACTGATGCTCAAAAATTTCTAGTATGGTAATTCTTAAATACTGAGCACTTTTTATAACTAGTTTTTGTATGTTTTTTTAAATTTTTTCCAAAATTAGTGTCCATATAATTTACATTCTCAAATAGTTGATCACCTATTGTGGAGATAGTGTGGAACATTCTTATGAAATCTCATTGAATGATGTCGTCTAATATCACTACAAATGTCACTAGGATATAAATATGTGATTTCATAGAAACATAGTATTCAATGAATGATTCAACCTAATTGATGGTGTAACTTGTTCATAAATGGGACATACTAGAGTTCCATTAATTATATATTCTGAAAATTTACATATGAAGGAAATTCATTGATCATACCATACAATATGTCTTTCAATATGAAATATTTATTTCTGTATACATCATACAACGTAACGCCAGAATCCCACAATAGTTTCACATCTATGATTAATGGAGAAAATTAATCATTAATAGTGTTACTTGGTTGTTTTGGTCCTCATATAGGTAGAGACAGTTTAATGAATTTTCTTTTTATGCATAAACATAATGGAAAGTTTTAATTAATAAACATAACTATCCATGTATTGTGAGCGATGATTTGAAAACCAAAGGGATTGACTCCATCTTTAGATAGTTCAAGATGAAGGATTACTCTCTCATTTTCAAATTTAGGATAATCATGATGAATTATATTCCCTTAAGTAGAGTTTAACATGGAAAAAATCATCCCATTATTATTTCATTTTTTTATATGTCATGTTAATTACCTTGCATTATCCTCACTTTCATATAGGGTCATTGGATGTAAAATGATTGTAAAGTACCATAAATATTTTTGTAGGACGTAATTTATCTTCCTTGTATCAATGATCACCACAATTTCCAACCAAATGTCAAGATATAGGGAGGTTTTCTATTCGATGCACCATTGGTTCATTAAATTTCTCTAATGATTTTTGTAATTTAGGTGCATAAATTAATGCATTTACTCACTAAATATATACTTCTTGGAAGATGTGAGACTTGAAGCCCACAAGATTGGTTGTCCATCTTGCAAATAGATCCACAGTTTTCCCAGTAGGAGTTCTGGAGGATGTCTTGGTAAAAGTCAAAGATCTTTTATTCCCAGATGACTTTTATGTGTTGAATATGGAATATGATAGGATCCCATCATAATCACATATCATTTTGGGGAGACCATTCTTGAACACGGACAAAACCATCATTAATGTCCATCAAGGGACACTTACCATTGAGTTTGGAGACAACACTATCCACATCAATATTTTTGAATCCATGAGGCACCCATCAAATGATCATTCACTCTTCTCACTATCCCATGAAGATGGTATAGAGCCATTTAATGAATCAGGTATGTTTCATGAATTTTTATCATTAGGAGATAATTTTTCAATTAAAAATATCACTGAACATATGGATTCCCAAACTCTTGGAGATTCGGATTTCCTATTGGAAGAAGAGGTAAAATCATATTTATTTGGTAATTTGTTCAATGATGATGAAGATGATATGATTTATTGTGTGCAGGATGTCAAACCATTGATTGTAGGGAACTTAAATTTAGTTTCATCCCTTGATCATCCTTCTGATCTAGAATTAAAACCACTCCCCACTAATTTAAAATATGTTTACCTTATGGAGGGAGAGAAATTACCAGTAATAATTGTTAATAATATATATGAAACTCAAGAAAAATAATTGATTGATCTTTTGAGAGAGAATGTCCAAGAAATAGGGTGGAGCTTAGGTGATATCCCAGGAATAAACCCAAAATTTTTCTCACATAGAATTTTTCTTGAGGGGGATTCCAAACCTGTCAGACAACCCTAGAGGAGGATGAACCCCACCCTAAGGGAGGTTGTGAAAAAAGATATTGAGAAGCTATTAGATGTTAGGATCATCTATCCAATATCATATTCACAATGGGTTAGCCCCATCCATGTAGTCCTAAAGAAAACTGGCATAACCATTGTGAGGAATGAAAAGAATGAATTAATCCCTGTGAGAATTCAGAATATCTGGAGAGTATGCATAGATATTAAGAAGATGAATCAGGCCACTTGAAAAGATCTTTTCTCTATCCCTTTAATTGACTTGAAGCTAGAGAGGTTGGCAGGTAGAACTCATTATTTCTTTTTGAATGGATTTTCAGGTTATTTTCAAGTACCAATTGCTCCCGAGGATCAAGAGAAGACTACCTTTACTTGTCCTTTTGATACTTTTGCATAAAAAAGATTCCATTTGGATTGTGTAATGCCCCAGGTACATTTTAGAGGTGTTTGGTAAGTATATTTTCTAATCACATTGAATATTTATTGGATATTTTCTTGGATGATTTCACAGTTTTTGGAAATTATTTTGACCATTGTTTGAAAAATCGGAATTTTTTTTTTGAAAACTTGCATTGAAAAAAACCATGTTTTGAATTTTGAATAGTTTCATTTTATGGTTGAGAGAGGAATTTTCCTTGGGCATGTCATTTATCATAAAGGTATTGAATTTGATAAATCAAAAATTGAAGTGATAAATTATTTTCCTTACCAAACTTGTGTGAAGCATGTTAGATCATTTTTAGGACATGCAGGATTCTACCAGAGGTTTATCAAAGATTTTAGAAATATTTTTCTCTCTCTATAGATTAATTTTGAAATACCCTGATTTCAATTTAAATGGTTCATGTAGGTAATCCTTTGATGAGTTGAAAAAGAGATTGATTACACCATCAGTAATGCAACCACCCAATTGGGAAGAACCATTCGAGCTACTTTGTGATGCTTCAAACGAAGCAGTTGCAGCAGTACTTTCTCATAGAATTGAGGTCAGGACACAATTCATTGCATATGCCTCAAAAACCTTAAATGCGGACAAATTGTACTGCACAACAACAGAAAAACAGTTTTTAGCAGTTGTTTTTTCTTTAGAAAGATTTAGATCATATCTTCTTGAAACTAAAGTCATTGTGTTTTCTGATCATGCAGCTCTTAGGTACTTGATGAAGAAGGCTATAGCAAAACCGAGTCTAGTGAGATGGATGATACTACTACTGGAGATCAACATAGAAATCAATGATATAAAGGAATATGAGAACCAAGTGTCTGATCACTTAAGTAGACTACCTAACACCGCTGAAGTTGAAATTCCAGACACTGAACCACTAAATGATCACCTTCCAGAAGAGAAGTTGAACTTGATTGAAGGATAAGTACCTTGGTATGCTGACATAGTAAATTATCTGGTAACATCTCAGGTCCCATATATTTAAATTCTCACCAAATTCACAAATTGAAATCTGAATCAAAATATTACATTTGGGATGATCCATTTCTTTGGAAGTTTTTCAATGACCAAATGACCAGAAGATGTTTGCCTAAGAATGAAATTGAATAATTATTTAAGTTTTGTCACACATTAGCTTATGGAGGTCACTTTGGAAATCAAAGGTTAGAAAGTAAGGTTTTAGAATCTAGACTTTATTGGCCAATACTTTTCAAATATTCTCATGAATTTTGAAAACATGGTAAAAAATGTCAGTTTATAGGAAATATTTCAATGAGACAAGAAATTCCCCAAAAACCACTTAATTTTTGTGAAAATTTTAAGGTTTGAGGGATTGATTTTATGGGACCTTTCCCAATTTCATTTGGAAATTCTTATATTCTTCTTGCTGTTAATTATGTTTCCAAATGTGTGGAAGCAAAAGCCATCAGGACTGACGATGCTAAAGTTGTTTGCAATTTTGTGAGGGATAACATATTTTTTTAGGTTTGGATTTCCCAAATCCATAATTAATGATCAAGGGACTCACTTTTACAATAGGATAATGGGGTATTTTTTGAAAAAGTATGGGGTGCCTCATAAAACATCAACTCCCTATCATGCACAGACTAATGGACAAAATAAACTGTCTAATAGGGAAATCAAAGGAATTTTGGAAAACACTATTAATCCAAATAGGAAGGATTGGAGCCAAAGTTTGGAAGACACATTATGGGATTATAGGACATCCTATAAAACCACAATTGGAATGAGTCCCAATAGGTTGATTTATGGGGAAAGCTATTACCTACTTGTGGAATTGGAACACAGGCATACTAGGCTGTGAGGAAGATGAATCTAGATCTTGAAAGTGTTGGGAAAGAGAGAAGATTGCAGTTACAGGAGCTGGAAGAAATTATAAGGGAAGAATTTGAAAATTATAGGATTTACAAAGAGACAATTAGATTGGCTCATGACAAACCGATCCAACCAAAAGACTTTCATCCTGGAGACAAAGTGTTGTTATACAATACAAGACTCAAGCTAATGCCAGGTAAACTTTGTTCCTGGTGGGAAGGTCCATTTATAATTACTCATGTATATCCTTTTGGTGTTGTGCAGATTGTGAAGGATGGAGCAAAGGATCCATTCACTGTTAATGGGCACAGGTTGAAGAAATTCATTGGGACCATGCCATCTGATCCAATAGAGGAGATCACACTCCTCCAACCTATTTATCAATAAAATCCGTCATTTCATACCTCTACTTTATATTTTCTTGATTGTTGTGATTCAATTAAAAATATTCTTATGTGTTAAATATATTTGAATGCATTGCAGACACTACATCATCTAAGTGTGGGGGTTGAAAACTTTATAGTTTAAGATTTTTATGTGTTGTTTTTTTTCCTATTTGTTTAAAAAAACATGTGTGTGTTTCAAATTTTGTATGTTTATTTTTAAATTTTTGTGTGTTTTTGAAAATTTTGTGCTGAAATGATTATCTTTGACATTTTTGAAACCCATGTCCATGTGAGAAATAATTTATTCCATGATACTGAGCTTAAATAAATACTGAAACTGACATTGTTTCAAGTTCAATTATTTGGGAATTTCATAAAAAAATATCTTTCTTTAATCGCATAACACATATCACTGTCTTTATATTTGAAATCACATTCCCGTGAGGCTTCTAAACCTATTATTTTCATATTATTTACATTAACCTCACTTTTTGAGAGAACCAAACCATCCTTGTTTTAAACAGAATTTTATTTATTCCTTTCAAAACATGAGGGTTTGGGGTACATGTGCTTTAAATGATTGAGGCATTGATTTGGTTTGGAAGCCCCCTTTTCAAGACAATACCTTTCATTCTATCCTACCTTGTAAATTTAATCCTTGTAGCTCATAGAATCCATGAACGTCCTGTTAGGTTAGCCACATTACAAGCCAATTTTCCTATCCAACCCGATCTTGAAGTGAAATTTCATGATATAGTTGAACTTAAGTGTGTGGGAATATGTGTTGTGTTGTGCTAGCTCATTTTCTGAAACATTAGGTGGAAAATAAAATACATAAGAGATGTTATTTCTACGGAAAAAATAATTCTACTGGAAGTTGTGCCTTTTTTGGATCTTTCATGATGAGAGAAGTTGTGCCTTTCTAGAGCTTCTAATGAATAAATAAAGTAGTGCCTTTATGGGATCTTTCACGATGAGATAAGTTGTACCTTTCTGGAGATTCTAATGAAGAAAGAAAGTTGTGCCATTTCAGGAGCTTTCAAGAAATATTACATTTGAGAAGATTGAAATGTTTTCTACTGAAATGATGAAATGTGTGAACAGTCTTTGATATTCCATGAAGAAGGATCTTATTTTCTTCTAAGGGGAGTGAAGAGGATACCATACTTGTGTGAAAATTAGAGTAATGCAATTTTGATTCAAAAAGAGCCAAGCCCTCTTTATTCACGGTCAGAATTTTCACATATAAATCCTACCAACCTAAAGGCACAAAACAAACCTGACAAGTCCTCATGATAAACATATATCTTTTAATCACATTGGGTGGAGATGTATGAATTTATCAAGCCTATGGTGACCCTTGTATGAGTTTGGATGAGAAATACATTGCTAAAAATTTTAATTTTGTGTGATGAGAGATAATGAAAGTTAGGTAAGTGTTTTGTGTGCATGGGATGAGAAATGAAGAGTAAATAAATTAAATGATATTAAATAAAGAACTTGAAATAATAGATTTTTAGGATGCAATATATATATTTTTTATAGTTTTCAAACTGGTGGATCTCCTGGATATGTGTTTTGAATTTACTATGATTTTATTTTGATTCTGACTTGTCCAGGAGTCCAAGTGATAAGTGTCAGGGAATTGATAGAGTTAATATTTTAAATATTATTAATATGTTTTCAATGATTTAATCCTTCTCAATTATTCAATTTTAGTGTCTTTGCATCATTTATGTGTTTTTTGGTGTATTTGGGTTTAAATGTGGAAATATGGTAATTCTGTAAAATTAACAGTTTTATATAGATTCTGTTTTTCAGGCATAACATTTAAAATATTTGTCAATTTAAGTGAATACTTTTTTTAGGCTTCATATGCTCGTGGTTTTTAAATATGTCTTCTGGACCAAGACCCAATTCGAAACACAATGGTACAGAAAAATCAATCAAATAGAGAAATCAGTTTGGATGATAGAATAGACCCCACTGCATTAAATATAGAATATCTCATTCAACCAACCTATAAATGATCTGAATCCAGATGGTGTCGACAGAGAATTCAAAATGAAGGTTCAAATTAAATTTACTAAATTATGGATCTCATTAAGGCATCCTTTGTGTGCGTTCAAATGGAGTGGTTGAAATAGTTTTTGGCGTCCAGAAAAGTAATGTCCATTGATTAGGCCATATATTGTTTTTTGAAAATTGTCCAATGACTTTAAAAATTTGAGGGTCGATATCCAACTTCATTTAAAACATTATATAAGAAGGGACCTCAGTGATTTTCGACAGTCTGGTGGTAAGAACAGAGGAGAACTTCATTGAGTACAGATTCTGGAGGATCAAAATCTCTGTTCATGTTTTTCTTTCTTTTGTTCTTCTTAATTGTGTGATGAATTCTTCTTCCCTATTTAAATAAGTTACCCTTAAAATTGTGGGTTATATCATTTGAGTTATTGGGTAAGGGTAGGTTTACCCTTTTTTAATTCTTTAGTTCTTGCAGGTAATGTTTTAATATCCTCTTTTCTCTTCTGCGAATTAGTTTCAATTTCTTATAACAGTTTTTATTATCATGTACGAATGTATCATATTTTAGATTCTGTTGTCAATTTATATTTTTACAGTGATCAATATCTCCCTCCACTAGGTTCTGGTTTATAAACGATGGAATATAACATGATTTAGTGGTGTAGTACTCGGTGATCACCGGTACGTGTGTGAGGAGCAGTGAATGTTCTTGATTTCATTGGATAAACAAGACCCAATTGGGAATTGCCGAAGATAATTGGGTGTATTCAATACAAATATATTACACATTTGAAATAGATTAGAATAATCTAAGGTTTTAGTAATGTTTATTCCCACATTTTTATTTGACCAAGGGAGTGAGAAGAAACGATTGTGGATTCTCACTCTTAACGATTTAGCAGAAGAGAATTGGGTAAATTAAACTATGATAGAATTACAATTGGAAAACCAACCCTAACCTGATCACCATTTCATATCACTGATTTAAATCACATCATTTTTTAATTTGTTTTAAAACAACCACTTAATTTCTTTACTTTATTTAGTTTCTTTCTTGTATTTTCCAAATCAAACAATTTCAAAAACAACATCATTTATTTCTATTATTTTAAGTGACAAACATTATTGTTGATCACCCCTCTCTGGAGACAACCTTGGTAACCCACTATAATACATTTTAACATAGGTTATATTTGTTTTTTCCACACCCCATGATAGCCATGTGTCATTTACCACCATTATAAACTTCTCAGGCAGATGAGTAGCTATTGGTGCCCTGGGACCAACACCTTCCACCTTCCCTATGTTGAGGTAGGTATTAGTCTATGGGATATCTATCAATTGGGTGGGATCCCTTATCTTGGAGATATGTATGATGAGTTTATACCTACTAAAAATGTTTTGGATGATCCTCTATAGAATTCATCTTTAGAGATGGATATTCTTGTCCTTAAAAGGAATAAACTGGGGAGAGAGGTGACAATGTGCTCACTCTTTTATTTTAATAATTAGATCAATGTTTTCCTATATAGAAATGGGTTCAAACCATGTGTCATTCTCCCTTTTTTATGTCCCTCCTAGTAGGTTTGTGATGATTATGGATCATTTTGGCCTATCCTGGAAGCTAGGGATTATACATAATGGGGCTATCAAGTGAACCCATAGGGTTCTCCAAACCACATGATAGTGGGCTTTCATTCCATGTTTCTGAATGGGTGGCTCTTCCCAGTTGAAGATACACACTCTAGAATCCACATTATCACCTAGGTGATGGTTGAAAAACTCACAAAAGGGTGGCACGTTATCCTAGTGGTTCCCGTCCTTGCACATCTTTACTAGATGTTGGGCCATATCCAGTAATGAGACACTCCCTACAAAATCGGTGGTCCTCTTTAGTTCCTATTTAACATGAAAAGGGATAAACTTCATTGCTATGAGTACTACAATACTTCCCAAATTCCAGAACCAATATTCTACCCCAGGCTATTGAATGTCTATAAAGTTAAGCCAATTTACCTACCCCTACATAGGTTAAAGGCATGTTATACAGGTCAGACAACTTCAACTTCTCAATCCCATGCATACTAGTTGTCTCAATCATTGATGATGGAAAATGATCTCTCCACAAGCTATATTATATTATTTACCTTCAGGATGGGGTCCATGTGAATAGGGTATATGATCTCATTATCTATGAACCATATTCACTTCATAGGTTTACCTAGAAATTTGTCTGTGCATAGAGGGTTTCCCCCATTCCTCTATCCAGTGTCCATGGGTAGTGACATACTTGGGTCATCTTCCAATTTTGGAACAATCTATCTCGGGAATACACAAGTGTTGTGATTACAGTCCCACCTATCTATGAACCTTCTTACTTGACCCAATATTATTCCCAAGCTTGGATGATGGCTTCTCTTAATGGTGTGTTGGGATGGCCGATTATCCATGTGAAAAAGCCTATTGCATTGTTGATTCCTCTATCTATGACATCGATGGACCTAATAGTAGATTTGGTGAGGCGTCCTGAAAAAGACCATTCTCTGATGACGGTTGTTCTGGTAGCTAGCCAGATTATCTAGAGGAGATTTATCTTCCCACCCAGGATAAATATGATTCACCTAAAGAAAGAGGGTATTATGGGGATTCTTCTCCCATTTCATCAATGATTCGACTGGATGATGATCCTTATACCATACCTATTTAGTTAGTTGTTGATTATTTTCCTTGACATAGGGTTTCATGGGAGAATATCTAGTCATTGATTACTAAAACACCTCTGGAGACATTCTATCACCAAGGGGAGTGAATTTTCCAATTGTTCCATGACATGGGTGTATAAGGTTTTGATCAGAAACCTCTATTCTGAATTATGCATCAAATTTTACTAACATAGAGATATTTGGAAGCACAGAAGAGGAGATGACAGGAGTTTTAAAATGAGGCCTCCCTTGAAAAACTGCTGAAAGAGATGATAGAGGCAATGGGGAAGGATAATTATCTTTCATCTGAATTGGAAGTCCATATTAATGCTTGGATGGTGTAGATATGGAGGTATGAAGAGATTATTGTTCAAATGAAGTATAATCTATTTACATCATCAAATTCATTGGTCACATATCAATGAATGGTTAAAGAACTAACTACTCTAGCCAAAGTTCTTCATCATGCATCATAGGAGGAGGAAGTGGTTAGGGTGATACTACAACACTCAATTGATGTGTCCCGCCAAACCCTTGACAATATTTATAGTAATGATGATCATCATTTAATGTAATTCATTTCCTTACACTATAACCCAAATGTTTTCAACATACCCCACTTTTTTAGTTGTTTTCATAGAAAATCTAAAATGCGGGGATGCCACCCTCCTTTATATACCATGAATTTATAAGTTTAGTTTGTTACCCAATATTATTCATTATATAAAGATTTGATATTTTATTTCATTAGGAATAAACATAGATGACTATATATTATAGTTTGATACAAGATTTTTAATGTTTGGTGTTTGGGGAGATCATCAGGAAACAATATATATCCCACAAGATGAGTGCTTTGTGTACCTATAGAAAGCACCCTGAATGTGATAGGGTCCTATAACGAGCCTCACAAAAAACTGTTACATGCTTTAGTTTAGGGTTTTAATCTCAGACCTACTATTTCATTAGTTTAGGGTATTTAGTTTGGACCAATGTGGAATGAGGGGATAGAAAACTAGGGATGACTCAAAACACTATGGGGTGCTGGGTTTCTAATAGGGATCAAGAGGATTGGAGTTCCTTTTCTAATAGGGATGAGATATCCTTAGTAGTCAGGTTAAATCACTTAAGCATCAATATAATGGAAAATATGATCTAATCTCCACTAATTTCCCAAGTACTATGGAAGATTCATATAGAGAATATGGTTGATCGTGAAATACTAGGGATGCTAAGCCTATCTGGATAGTTGGAATGTGGGTGATATAAGTCACAATCGAAGTGTTGCAGCCTAGTGATACGAAATGGGGTGGACATGATGGGTATGTACCATGAAAATATTGTTGTTCTAGGTTTATCTATGATGTCGTTGAGGCTCAAAAGGATTAATGGGTATTTTATGCCAGGCCAATATGTTTTGGTTTGGGGGTCTGAGCCATCGCATCAACCGTATAGCCAATCGGAGAGAAATCTTTTACTTTCTAGGGTCCATGAAATATTTATGAAGGTTCAAACATCTATACGAAGAAGTTTGGAATGGAATAAAGGCTATTGGGTTATATAACCATATATAAACATATCTATTAATTGGAAAGCTCGAGACCTACACCTTTTAGTTTCAAATCATCAGGTGTGGGATAAACAATGGTTCAAGAATGAAAGGACACATTTTGACCTTGATAATGGGTACAAAACCTGGTGATGAAGTGTTGGGGATATTGATTCCTCTTAGATAGTCTAATATAGATAATTTAAATCATAGTCTAAAGTGTTTAGGTTAATTGGAAAGTACGACACAATCATTCTCGGGTAACCTATATCAAAATGGGGTGATGGGTTCCACATTTCTTGTATCAGGCTCACAAGAATCAGAAGTCCCTTTATACTAGGAAAAGATGTCTCTGGTTAGTGGGTTTGAGCCCTTGCATCAATAGCATGGCCAATAAGAGATATCTCATTTCATATTCAGGGGTAATAAAATATTTGTGATGACCTGAGATGATTTAGATCATGATGTGGGATATATAGAACATTTAATATCAAACAAGGGTTTGAGCACACTAATAGTTGTTCCACCACCTGCCGAACATATTCTTGCAATGAGGAGATGTGAAGAATCATTGTTCTAATTTTTCCAGGACCAAGGATACAATGAGAATATATTGGATTTTACTAGGGATATAGAATAGAACCTATGAGATTTATTCCTTATTTATAGATTCCTTACTTTTTTTCCTATACTCTGAAGATGAAGAGTTTAGTAGGAGGAGACTCAACTTTTGGTTAGATCGCCCTTTGCTAGTTTTCGGTCTGATATGTTTTGTGTCTCTTTAATTAGTCATTTATGGTCTTGAAATTTGGGCCATTATGGGACAGAGTTTAAGTTCATAAAACTTTGACCAAGGTGTTAGATGTTTATGGTCATGCCACTTGGACCTAGTATGGGGTTGATACACAAGAGGCTTATCAGGATACCCATTGGCAAGAGTACTCCAACACCCTTTTGAAAAGGTGGTGGAGATGATTTAAATCATGGATCAAGGTTCTTAAGACCTGAGTAATGATATGGGACAATCATTTTGGGGTAACCTATAACACAATGTGGTGATGGGTTCCACCTTGATGACATCATGCTCATAAGAATTAGAAATACCTTTACATTGGGCCAATATGTCTCTTGTTGGTCGTTCTGAGTTCTGAAATCAATATCATCTCCAAGTAGAGAAATATATTTTCCTCATCATGGGAAATGAATTAATTTCAATGACACAAAAATCTTGATCCGTGAAGTGTGGAACCTGGTTTTAGGTTCTTAAAAAGATTATGGAAGCACTCTGTTCTCTAGTAGTCTAGGGAAAGGCTCTTGTGGTCCTTTAATAAGGAGGGGTGATGGATGATGACCTGAATAGTTTATTGTCACATAGAGATGGAATTTTTTTCCATGTATTTTACTGTCATGTGGTAAGGATGTGGGTGGACCGACATGAAATGAGATCATATTACAGTTGGTCATGAATGTGGAAATTCGGGTGTCACTCTATATCATGTACTAATAGGAATCAAACCACACATAGTTAATGAAGGGTCATGTTTTTTATAGCTATTAGGTAATGATGAGAAAGGGGAGTACCCCTAGAGGGGGTATTTATGATAGAAAATACTATGAAACGGTGTAAATAAGGACCAAAAAGCCCATGCCATGCTATATACTCCAAAAGAAGGCATGTGGATAGTCCCAAGGTAAACATGTCTAGGTGTCACTACATATCCCGTAAGGATAGTAATCAAGCCGTATGTAGTTCTATAAATGCTGGTGTGATAGGCGACGCACACCAATAACAGTGTACCTATTATGTGAGGTTCACATAAGTGTATAGTTTCATTTCGTGTAGGGTATATTGACCTTGAACTTTAACATAATTTAGTGAGGACTCATGAAATACCCTTTATTTCCCTAGAATCTATGCCCTATTTTTGTAGGGGAACCCCTATAAGAATTCCTAAGCTCGTGTGAGCTATGATAGGTTTGAGAAACAAGGAACAATAAGGTTTCTTTACACCATCCTAAGGAAATGGAGTGTAGGATATTAGTATTCATGTCGTGTAGTGGCAGGGAGAAGATGTATGATCAAGGTTCCCCTATGTATCTCACTAAGAATTGGAATCACATCGTATGTAGTTCTAGAAGGACAATTCAGTTTAACGTCCTGCGATAATGATGTATATGGGGGAACAAGGTCCCAGCGGGTAGGTGCATGGTGTGATTAAGAAATACCAATGTGAATAAGGATCATAGAGATCCATAACTCACCATGAATCCACAAAAGGGGCTCAAGCTAGGAGGATGAAAATAAGGTAGGGTTTGTGATACGCATGGCTAGACCAAAGACTAAATATCTAGGCGTTTCTACGTATCCCATAAGGATAGGAATCAAACCATAAGTATTTATTGAATGATAGTGCATTTTAATATCATGTGACAAGTACTCACTTCCATGTAGTTTAACGTTATGCATTAAGGATGAATGTGGGACTTACAATAATGTGGATTCCCTATCACTAGAAGCTACATGAAATATTTCCTAAGAAACCTCGTGTTGGTGGGTGGGATGAAATGCTCCCCATCCATGGTGTCCACTGAATAAACTCTATTATGATAGACCTTATTTAGGAAATAAGGTCCCTCCCACTTGGGCTCCAACATTGAGGGATTTTCCCCTTGTATCATTGGGGTTCTAAGATCTAGTACCAGTTCTCCTTGGAGGAGTGAATGGAGGTGAACTTTTTATTTAAGGACCATTATATTCGATTCTGATGGATCTTGAGGTTGTGCAGTGTCCATACCCTCTTCTCATCTAGTCACTCCAACCCATTCATACATTTCTATGATATCTCATAATCTTAGAGTTTCCTACAAATTGATATTTGGATTGAGGGTAGCTGTAACTATATGGGTAACACTACCCAAACACTAGTGAGTATGGAATCGTTTTCATAGATATACGTGTGGTGGTACAATAGGCCCTTATAGTATGGATATATATTTTCATATAGAACATCATATAATTGTTCACCATCTTCTGGTGTATATTCAATAATGACTTATTGAATGCCTCTCTCTATCCATTTTCCACTACATGATAGAGGCCTGAGTGATTAGACTCGATATTGTACTCCTGGTATAGTTTCATCAATTATGTAGAAAAACATTTGGTTCCATTGTCCGTCAATATCATCTATGTGACTACAATCCTAGTGATGACATGAGACTTTTTGAAGATGATGATATTATTCATCCCAAATTCTTTTAGGGGTATCGCCTCATCCCATTTAGAGAAGAAATTGGTAGTAGCAAGGATATAATTGAACTACATTGTGTTTGTTGGGGGATATTTCCCTACAACATCCATCCCCTAAACAACGAATGGACAGAAATAATTATCTATGTGTAACTATTCAATGGACTGATGGAATAATTATTTAGGAATCTATAACACATGACATTTCCTAGTGAATTCCACATAGTCTTATATCATGGCCTTATAGTAATATCCCAACATTCATATCTGGTGGGAGATCATGGTCCCAGATTGGTGGGAGATATAGGATCCTTTGTGGCTTCCTCTATAATGGTGCGGAATTCTCCTTATACTATAAATAAGAGGATAATTCCATCAAATTCATTATTTTATATGACTTTATAATCATTTGGTCCATCTTGTAATGTAAAGTTTTCTCCATGATGCTAAATTTGTTCCTTTCCATCATAATCAGTTGGGATAATCTCATCCCAAAGATAGTTGATTATGGGATCCATCTATCTAGAGGTGGTTATTGGTATGTCACACCCTGGGGCAACATTGACCTAATTGATCTCCTTCATGTTACATAAGACGATCGATGAGACCATTCTATGAGGTGCTATGTAGAAGGTTGCCTCCTCCTGGTAAGGCCTGACCAAGATGGAAACTGCATTATCCAGTGCATCAACAAAAGAATTATATGATTAGGGGATATAATTCAACATGGTCTCAAAGGGGAACTCCACCATCAGTCCCCAGACATATCCATTAAGGGGGTCCAATTTTACTTAATGATGGAATATTAACCGCTGATCTTCTTTATCAGTAGTTCTGAATCCCCTTTGATGTTTAGGTAGCTATGTGAAATTGTAGAGATAGTTCTATCCTAGTAACGAGGTCTTGGTACTTGGATTCAATATCTTTACAGCTTTCATATAGTTTTAAAAAGTATGGAAGAATTTCTTTCCCTATAGTGAAAAATATGATCCTTAAACCAACCTGTTTGATCTTTAGCTTCCCCATCCTTATGCCAAAAGGACTCCAAGAGGTGCCATCAATGTACATATCCCATGCACAGGGAGTGTTTTGGGATTATAAGACCTATTTTTCATTGAGTTTTGTGTCTTTTAGTGTATTTTCCAGGTGGGATGTGCCGCTAGGAAGTCATCGAGGGCTTGTCCTTTTACTGACATCTGGTATGTGAACAAAATTTTGTATTATTGTAGAATAACTGATGATCGAGCAAGGAACCCTGTAAATATAGGGCGTCCTAGGATATACATTAGCGTGTCAATACAAGATACCAAGTGGACCTCATGGTGTTACATGAAATGACTTAGATTTTTCACTATGAAGATGAGCACAAGGTAATTCTTGTCAATATCAAAATATCTTTCCTCAGTACCCAACATAGTCTGGATGAGGTAGTAGAGAGTATTATTTCTACTGTTGTCATTATTTTGTGTGATAAGGGTGCTTAGTGAGCATTCCATGGTGTCCACATATAAGTTGAGTGGCCTCCCTTCCATCGGAGGTAATAGGACTAGTAAGCGCAGTAGGTATTGCCTATGTTTTTCAAAGGATTTTTAACACTCATCATCCCATTTGTAGGTGGCTCCCTTCTTCATTATACTCAAGAAGGGGAGGGATTTTTCGACCAAATTGGCTATGAATTTTTGAATGTAGGTGAGGTTCCCTTGGATTCCCCTTAATTATTTCAGGTTCCTAGGGGTGACATTGCTAATATAGAACTGGTATTCTCCAGGGCTACATCGATACCATGACAGTGTAGAACAAAACTAAGGAATTTTCCTAATGTTACCCCAAAGAGGAACTTTAGAGGATTCATCTTTAGATTATGTTTTTTCAACTTGTCGAAGATTTATTGAATATCCATGAAGTGATCACATCGATGTCGGGATTTTAAAACTAAGTCATCAATATAACACTCAAATACCCTTTCCAAGAATGGATTAAATATTCAATGAATGGTGCAATGATATGTGGAAACAACATTATTTAATCCAAATGTAGTGACCTGGTAGAAGAAAATCCCTTTAGGTGCCCCGAAGGTGGTGGATTCATCTCTTCTGGGGCCATTTTGAACTGATTTTACCTCAAATACCAACCCAAAAAGTAAAGGTATTGGAAGCCAGTAGTTGCATCAATTAAGAGTTTTGTGACTACAAATGGGAAATAATCCTCTAGGAAATGCTGATTAAGGTCTCTAAAATCAATAGAGACCCTAATATATCCATTCTTATTCTTGATAGGGAAAATTTGGGGAAGCTATTTTAGGTATTGAAATTCACGGACAATGTTTTATTTGATCAACTTGTTGACTTCAACCTATAAATTTTTATCATGAGATGAGTGAAATATTCTAGATGCGTGATTGAAACCTTGGTTCTCCTCAGGTTGTCCAAGATGGTTCATAGCCACATCTGTATTCCATCCAGGGATTTCTGTGTAGTTCCAAGAAAATTCATATCGGTGTTTCCTTAGAAACATGATATACATTTCATGATTTTTAGGAGGCACGATTTCTTTAATAAAAGTAGTATGTGGGTATTCTTCTATCCCTAGGTTTATCTTTTTGATCTCATATATGGCGGTGGAAACTATTTCCTAGAATGCTGGAGGGGTGTTTCTGATATCTTCTATATCCTCTTCTTGTTTCTGAGTCTATAGGGACAACCTTGAGTGAGGATGGACATTTGGAAGCCTCTCTATCACTATCAGGGTGAGGAAAGTTATCATAGAAAACGTCATCATCTTATGTCTTCTAAGATATGGAAGATATATGCTAAGGGTGACTGTCCCTGAGGAGAGGAGAGGCCTGGACTTCCAAGGCTGGGTATGCGATCTCGACCATGTTTATGGGCAGCAGGTAATCCTCATAGAGTATGCTCTAGGTATTTATAGGGGAGGACCCTAAACCATTAGGGCTGGAAACCTATACAACATTATCTTCCATTGGTTGTTTTCCTCCCTTCTTGTAAAAGTGTACATTAGAATTTATGGATCCACAAGTCTCGAAGGGGGATTTATCGTAATGAAATATTCTAAATTTTTCATTGATTTAGTACTTTAAACAATTATGGAATATATATTGTACCACTAAGTTGCTATGGAGCTAGGGTCTTCTAAGAAAGACATTATATACAGCGTCTTGTTGGATAACTATGAACTCAGCCTCAAATGTGAGGTCTCTGAATTGGGTCTCTAGATTAACCTTCCCAAGGGGATTTTTCTCAAATTTTTAATACCCCTGTATGGTTAGCTTCATAGGGGAGTGGTCCCCCTCAATATACCCCCAAAATTGGAGGGTTTGAGTAGGGATGAGATTGATCTTGGATCAATTTTCAATCCATACCCTTTGGATATTAATGTTATCGAGTCTTCCTGAGATGTACAATGGTATGATGTGTCCATGAATGGCCTCCTCCTGATCTTGATCAGTGAATGATATGGCTCAATGAATTCTTAAGGACAAGGTATTCATATAGTAGACCTCAGATGCATCAACATTCACATAAAATTCTTATTGTCTTCAGAGGACTTCAATAAGTGCCTCACAGAGTTTTCATGAAATAATAAGAACATCAAGGAATGAGAGTTTGGCTGGGACTACAACTAGCTATTTCAAAACATCATATTTTAGTGCCAAAGATTTCCTATTCCCGGTATGGTGCTGATATGGAGAATGATTCTCATAAAATGGGGTGGATGAGGTTGATGATCCTGATACATACATAGTGGTTGAGGAAGTATTTTTTTCTAGTGGAACAAGTTGTGTTGGTGATCCTCATTGCCTGGTATGGTCAGGTTAAACCCCTATAAGTGGTTATTCAAGACAATTAGGCATTGGCATCTACTTGAGGGTATAAGACACATCCCTTCCTATTCTGAGCCTATTGTAGTGAATTCCTATGAGTATCAGATGTTTATGAGTTCACTATGGGGATATAGCCATGATACTGACCCCAACCCTACTTATAGTTTCCCCTATATCCTTAGATTCTACACATGTGGCATCCCGCTCCCCTTTAATGTGTGTGAAAAATATATTCAGGGGAATAATCATTATTGAAAAAGCGTTTTTTCAAGTTTATTTTTCTAAGGAATGGAATATGAGCTCCTCTTCTGATGAGGGTTGTGTTTGGAAGGACGGTGTTTGTGTTGTAGATGTCAGAGGGAAGAAATACACAAGGGTAAGGGTATACCTTGGAGTAGAATATATCTCTTCCTATCCTATTTATTTTCAGTTCCATTGGCCTTGTCTACCCATGGGAGGTGCATCAGACTTTTATTTTTCTTGTGGTAGAGACGTTGTGAATTTGAGAAATTTTTCACCATCATCTTGATCAACTGTTTTATGAGTCATCCATTTGTCAAACATATATTCTTACCTCATAGGTACTTTCAATCATCCTTCATATTCCTATTATTTTGAAATGGTTATGAAAGACAATTATTCTGGATGATTTTATGATGTCACCTATCTAGAGTAGACCATGCTTTGAAGGACTCCCTTAATGAAGAAACAATTCTGGATATTATGACCCATCCTTTTATGGAATGGGCAGTAATCAGGTCGATCAGTGAGGTTGAATTCATTGGTAATAATGGGTTATGGAAGCATGATTAGGTTGTTGTTTATGGATACCAATAAGTTTCACCAGACTTTATCATTTCATAAGGAGTACACCTTATTCATCCATTACTGAAATCCTGGGTGTCCCTAGTTTCTTTGTGATTCTGGATGAGGGTGATTCTGTGACTATCACTAGTTAGCAGGAGGTGTTGCAAGGTTTAGAGACTGCCCAAGAGCTTGAACTATTGCGGGCATGAAGGAAAAAACTGCATCTTCCACCCTTATTAGTTTTTCCCTTGTACTATATGTGTGAGTTGAGACTTGGATCGAGTTCACTAAATATACTCTTCAAGACGTTGTTCTGTTTCAACGAATTCTAGGAATCCACCTGGATATGTGATAGGGTTCAAGGGTGTCCGTAGTGCATCTATGAGATTCTCAACATATTGCTCCAGCAATTTCTCATACAAGAGAGGGATGATGATTGAATAGGTCATACCCTTCCACCATGCTATAATGTCTGACACCACCACATTCTTTCACTGTTTTCAGTTATTTAGATCGATGATCATCATCTTTCTCAATGTGTAACTGAACTAGTATAGGTACACATGGTCATGGTCTTCCCATTCCATGATAGATCCTAGAGAAAGACTATTATACCTGAAAAATGTTGGCCCTATCAGTGTTTATACAAATCACCTTATCTTGGTCACCTCCTGTTGATCCTGATGGCCCATCATAGGTCCACATCGAGACAAAAAGTTCATGAGATAATTCTTAGGATCACCCACACAATTGAAGGTAGAAAAGGTAGGATTTCCAAATTTGGGTGGAGGTAGGGTATCATCTACCCATTCGGTATATAGCTTCTTTTTTCAAGGAACTAGCACACATTGCCCTACTATGGATTCTATTCAGGTAGGAAGGGATTCAATGGCAGTGTGCATCTATGAGAGAATGACTATCTGAGCTGCCTCCCATCCATAGGGATTCAGTGGGGGCCCATGAGATTTTCCCACTTTTATCTCCCATTGATCCTCAACTTGTGTTATGACTGAGGAGTTGTCTTGGTGAGGGAGGGGGTGTTGAAACAATATAGGGAAATCCTGATCTTTCCTAACTTTTAAATTTATATGGATTGGCTGTCTAGAACCGGATCCCATCAAATATTCAGATGCTAATATAGCTTGTGAATCAACCATATGAGGGTGAATATTTATCTCTGGATGGATATGATACACAATAGTAATATTTCCCCTGAGTATCTCCTCATTGAGCTGTCAGAGAGCTCGTATTTCATTCCCATATTTGAACAACTACTATTTTAAAGAAGGAAACCAATACACAGTTTCCTCTATCCCTTTATCTTGGGAGAGTTTCAGTCGAGGCGGTAGAAACTCATTATCTGGTGGTGCCAAATTTTAGAGAATCCTTTGATTATTGGTGCACAAAACCTCATTTGGTGAATCCAAGTAACCCTCCTCCTTAGGTATGCTTTTCATGTTATGGTATTTTTCATCTAGATATTGGTCCATTTCTCCAATGGTGACAATAAGTACATTCATATATGAATATCGAGAAATGGTTGTTGTTCCATTACCTTCTATGTGGCAAGACGGATCTTCCCATATTTACTTAGGTTTTCTATTCGAACCTATAACCCTATTGGGACACTTCAGATTACAACCACTAGGGGGATTGATCACCTTCACCATATGATCTTCTCCTCTTGGTTTATGAATGGTAGCCTTGAAGGAATTCTCAACCAGGATTTTCAAATGAGTGCCAACCAACAAAGGTTAAATTTTTAGCCGTAGGTATTGGTGAGATGACAACCGTGGGTCTATTCCTCCCACCCTAGAGAACACTGATTCCCTATATGGTGCTGATGATGATTATAATTCCCCCATCCCTATGGTATGGTGATCACCTAGGGATGCTATCGACTTCAATTGGTCCTGTTGACATAGATACAATGGTTTTGGTAAAGGAGATGGTGACACTATGAGGGGACATGAAGATATAAATGCCCACATCCCAATGGGGTGGATATAGTTTGAAATCACTACTGATTTCTCTATGGTCCATTCATAGTAAAATGAGTCTAGATGTGGTGATTTTGATATAAATTCCCGCATCCCTATTGGATGGGGTCTACCTATGACATCCTGGATTTTCTTAGGAATTAACGACTTGATGGGAAGAGGTGGTGGAAGATGTTAGCCTGACCAAGGGGGTTGAGTCTGCTTCTAGATGGATGCTATAAAATCAACTATTTCAATATACATGATAAGTAATAGATGTTCTTGCATAAGATCTTGGTGTAATAGTATCCCATGATGGTGATCAATCCTCACAGAAATTTGTTTAGGTGATCGCAACTTCGATCTACATGTTCTAAATGTCATATTATTTTATTAAGAGGCCCTATTTGAAGCTCTATTGGCTATCTTGTCTTCTCATATATAGTGATTGGGAATCACTAGAGTTGGGGAATTCTATTGTAATGACCAACTCTCCTAAGCGTTATCCGGCCCCCTGATTTCACCAGAGGCTATAACATTGAATGATGCCATGTCAGGAGGGATCTATTATTCTAGGGGAGTGGTGAAGTGTAACACTCCATTATATTCCCATTAATAAATTTGGATGCCTAACATGTCTTTAGAGAACAACTGTCTATGTGTCATGATGTAATGGAGGCAAGAGTGTTGCAAATTTTTTCTATGATTTTCCAGTTTGGGATCTCACGCCACGGAGATAGCAGCTGGAGTGAGTTGGAAATAGAATATCATGATGGTCTAATGGAGATACTCATATTTATGATAAGGGAGATTTGAATCCATTGGTAACTAATGAGTAGCCCACATATTATGGTGTAAAAAGAGAATTCACTTCTTTTCTCGATCATCAGGGATCTAATAGCTAGAAGTAGTGAGGGTTTAGTACAAGATGGGGATGTTTTTTCCCACCAACTCACACCATATATTTATGTCAACCTCCTCTTCATCAGACTCACATAACCCCATCTAGTCATACCATAGAATATGGTTCTCATTGTCACCTACTGACAAGATTGTAGTGTTTCAGGATATTGATGAAGAACTATATAACCATTACCTCGATGTTCGGAGAAGCTCTCTATATAAAGGTGTCATTTCTTGATTCAGCACTCTATAAATAGATATCTATTAAAAGGGAGTATTTCCTTTCCCATAGGAGATATCACTGTAGGGAGGCTGACCAAGGTGAATGTAAGGAGTAGAGTCACTTCGATCCATCACCACATTACCACGAGGATGAATCTTGTGTTAATGAATATATCATACTTCAGATTCGATAGAAAAGTCAACTAACCCTTTTAGTATTTAGAGGTTTTCTTGAATAGCCTAAAGGATACTTGCATTGAGTGGATTTTGAAAATGGTCCATGTTATTCATTGTGGTCGGAATATGATGACATGCCTTTCACTATTGTACAATGATATGTGACTGCAACACAGAGGTTACAGGAATTTGAATACAACCACCTGCTATTTTTGGAATGTGAGCCCACTACTGAGGGGCGACTAGAATATGCTGATAAGCTTCCTCATTATTGAAAGGTATATGAGACTTTCCTGAGGTGTGTTCCACTCTCACTTGGTGAGCCTTTGTTGGATCAAGAATATTTTCCTTGTTCGAATATGAATTCTTTATTAGAATATGCTGATAGACCTCTGAAATGGAAGAAGGGATATGAGACTCCTCTTGTATTTCCTTGAAATTATGTTGACAAAATCATTCCTGGGAGGAATCAGGGATATGAACCTTGCTTATATAATCTACTAGGGGTATGATGGAAAGATCCACACATAGGAATATGAGCTTTCTCTAAGGCTTGTGCCACTCTAACCTAGTTAGCTCAGCTAGAATGAGGATGTGGGCCCAATCCCAGGCCTTTGGATTATGCTGCATGACTTCATTGATAGGAATGTGCCCCTATCCTGAGGCATGTGCCACTATCACCTATTTGGACACAATTTTAACGGGATTATGAGATAAGTTGGATGCCTCACTATTTATTAGGATATGGCGATAATCCTCCTAGGTTGGAGAAAGAATGTGTTATTTATCTGGTACGACCACTTGATCATGATGATCAATGTGTTGATCCTTCATAGTTATGGGGATGGGAGTATTAACTTCTCCCTTGATATGAAGTAGTCCGGAAATATTCCAGTAGAGTTCATTAGTTGTTTCTAAAATGTATTGGCATTTAGCGAAGTGTGTGTACTGATATAGGCCAAAAAATTCTCTGTATCCATGACCTATTAAAATATATATTCTATTGAATGAAGAATATGCTCCCACTTCTGTCCTCCATGTGACATTAGGATATTCCTATGGGCTTTGTGCATGGGGGTAGGAGTATGAGCCTCCCTCTTGTTTGCTACGGGAGTATTCCCACAGACTTGTTTGAAACGAGCAGGGGTATGAGCATGGTGGCTAGTCCCTACCAAATTATGCGGGATTGAATTGTCAAAAGGAGGGGATATTATCCCTCTCATTGGTATCAATTTCATTCTTTCTATAACAAGTCTTCATTGGTGGATCCCGTGCATGGGTGTTCGAGGTGGTAGTCTATCGGGAGGTACCCTCAGTAGGAGACTGACTGGTACCTGTGTGATGATGCTCGCAATGGCGGTTACTAGGTGTCTTCATCGGCGTTACCTGAACCAAGGGAGAGACAGCTCCAGCCTCATGATCCACCTTATTTATGTACAAAAGGTGGTGGTGGTCATGATATAGGGATAGGCTCCAAAAATTATTGGTCATGGAGGGCCACCAGTTTAATGGAAACCTTCACCGAGTGACATTGGATTGTCAATTGTCATGTTCACAGAATCTCATGATCATCATCTATAGTTAGGATCATACCATATCACTGGTACTCTTGTATCATCATGTTTTATGCCTGCTGCTGGATCTTTTTGGCAAGAGAGATCGATATACGTCCTATGAGGTTCACGATGACGGATGAAGTGCAGTAATGAGTACGGGATCATGAAGACATTCTCTCAAATCAGGAGTCTAAAATCATTAAAAATAAGTAAAAAGTTCACCAATCAGTGTTATATCATTGGCATGAAAATTATCATTCAGATATGCATGGTTAACACAATTTTCTTACATTCCCTTTCCAACCATTCTACTCACTTGGACTTGTCAGCATGATAATAAACTTATAGGAATACTAGTTTATTATGGTCTTACTAAATTGTTTTTATATGGTTAAAAAAATGTTTCCTAGGAGGTTCATGATGATCTTATCAATGTTGTTTGTAAATGAGGGCAAAGTAACATGGCTCTAAGGATTATAACCCGACTATTTTATTATTTTATATATTCACATCAGGTTCATAATTTTTGTTTTTAATGGGTTTTGGATGGGATGTGGGATGGTTCCCCCTCAATGATATGTCTGATGGATGTTTTGAGGACTCTATTAGTCATACGTATCAGGTTCTCCATCTTTCCCATCTTCCCTAGAAACTTCCAGTGGTTCCACTACCCATAGCTGGGTACGATCCTACTTTCCAAAGGTTGGAGGCCATCTGGGTTTTGAGTCCCAATGACCCTTAGGGACATGAATTTGTTTAGAGGACGGGATGTTAGGTTCATCACACATTTTTTTTGCGTGGGGAGGGAGGGATTTGTTGCCTACTCTGAGACTTTCTTATTGATTTAAGAAATATTCATGAATCTCTCCCACATCCCGATGCAGGAACAGTTACCCTAAAAAAATGACCATGGGTTAATTCTATTTTTATATGAAAATGTCTAGGATCCCTTTGGTGAATCCATCTATATGTATCTAAGGATCTTTATCATTTTCAAGTTGTAGGATATAGCTTATATAATGAAACCATTTGAACAAGTAGTCTGGGCAAAGCTCCTATGTATAGAGACATTTAGTATCCTGAGGATGTGATTGAGACATTACGAGGCGTCCTACATATCATGGTTTTTTCAGGAATCAAAACCAACGTAGTTTATTTATTCCCCATCTTGTATTCTAAAAACACCCTTATACACTCAATTATGGTGTATATGTCCTAGCCAGTGTGAAGCCCTAAGTCCGCGTGAGCAATTATCATTGCAAGAAATAATGGGTAACAATTTATCACTACCATTTCTTTTGGTGGAGGGTTCATAGATATCAATATTTCCCTAGGTGGTTGATATGGATGTCAGGTCATAAAAGATGAATCCTATGTATCCCAGTTATAGTGGGAATCAGAGTTCTCATAGTTCTTTTAATGCTGGGGCTTACACACTGAGGTTGCCCTAATGTATAGGGATTGGTTGCCTAATGAGGTGACTGTTTCATACCCCTACGCCCATGTGATCCATGATCATTTTGAGAAACAAGGGGGAGTACATGATTAGCCTCATGGTGTATTGATATGGGACATGGTTATTGGGGAAGTATTTGGGGTGTTTGATATAGAGCTCGGGCCTCTGAGAAGTCATCCTACATATCCTGATTATAAAAGGAATTATAGTTCTCGAAGTTATTTTAATGTAGGGTCTTACAAACTAAGGCTTCCCAGATGGATAGGGATTGGGTGCCTGATGTGGTGTTCATTTCATCCCCCAAAGTACACATGATATATGGTCGTTGTGATAAACAAGGGGGAGTACATGATCAACCATATGGCATATTGATATGATATTTTCATATCGGGGTAGTCCTTTGGGTGTTTGGTATGGGGCCCATTCCCATGGGAAGGCATCCTACGTATCCTAATTATAGTAGGAATCATAGTTCTTGTAGATATTTTAATGTGAGAACTTACATAATGTGGATTCCAAAATGAATATTCCCTCTTATTTGGGTTGAATAGCATGACCCAACTGGTATGCACTGGAAGTCATCACATGATCTGGCTTGACATGTACGAAGGGTGTCACAGAAGCCATGGTGGCGTGGCCCTAGGGATGTCACATTTCATGGTTGACATCTCTGGTGTACATTGTAAGACCTGAATGACCCATAAAATAGGTGGAGTGTGTCTTGGATGAAACCTTAGAGAGGCCTCTTGAGACCAGGCTGACATGTCTAAGAGGTGTCACGTGTCTCGAATGACACCTCTGGGAGACCTTGCAAGACCAGGATAACATGTCAAAGAGGTATCACATTTCTTGGATAACAACTTAGGGATACCTTTCTAGACCATGATGACATGTACAAGTTGTGTCACGTGTCTCCGACACCTCTGGGATAAATCATGAGACCAAGACGACACGTCCAAGAGGTGTTGCGTGTCATAGATGACTTGTCCCGAGGGTGCTATGAGAGTAGAGTTGTCTTGTCCAGATGTATTTGAGAGACTCGACTAACATGAGAAAATTCAAATATATGAGTCAGGTGGTGTTCCCAAAGGAAGCCACATGTTTGGGGTGACCAACCTAGAGGGTTTTCATGATCCTAGTGGTTCTTGCAGGAATTCCACAAAACTTATCCTAACATGTTCGGATTATTCCAAATGTCCTTAGTGACATGTCATAGGTCTGTCACAAGATCCAGGTGGCACATCTTGGTGCTTTCAAGTGTCTTGTGTGAAAACTACAAAGAATATAGGGTTCTATGATCATTCCTTCCACTTAGGCCTTCTAATTTGAATCCTAACTTTACCCCTTATATTGTGAGTGCCTTGATTTTGTCCAGTGTCATATTGCTTGAGTATCACATGATCTAGAAGAAGTGGGAAAATGTATTCAAATGTATCACTAGAAGCCCATCACGTGATCCTTAATTGATCACATGAAAGGATTTATGCCTAGTGCATGAATTCTCTAGTGATCCACCAGTATATTACCTTGAAAAAAGTGGATCACTCATGTGATCGGTGGTGTATGGAAGACCTGAATCTATGCACCAATGTGCATATCAGTGACCTGAGTCAAAAATTTTAGCATCCAACCAACAAAACCTTTTTTAGGTTGGAGCAGGGAATCTATAAGTGTATCTAACTGCATACTTTTTGGTTTTTGTGGGGTATATTCCATGAGTCTAGACTTGAGTTGATGTAGGGTCTGGAATTACGTGGTTTTGCGAGTCCCTGTAGTGAACCACATCAAGGGAACTACCTGATTTTCAGTGGTCAGGAAAGCCAGTTGTCATCTTATTGCTGATTTTTTTAAGACTTTATCCTTGAAGGAATTTCATTCCATGATGTCGACATGTCCAAGGGAATTCACAAGATCCAATTACATGTCAAGGGGTACTTCGGAGTCCTTGGATTCCTTGACCCTATGCCTCACAGGACCCTGCCAAGGGTGCACTGGGCGCATTGTATGCCCTACAACAATAGAAAACCATGATCGCCTCCTCCTTTCCTATATCCTTCATTTTATGACAAGATGTTTCAGGGTCATGAGAGATTGCACATATGGTGCTGAGGGTATTTCCACTATTTCCCAGAGGTGCGTCGCATGACCAATATGGGTCTAATGGTGGTACACAAACACTCCGTGGGAAAATCTATTTTCTCTTCCTTGGCACGATACAGAGATGCTTGGACCTGCGCAAGGTCTTTCATGCAATGAGGATGAGAAGTCAGAGTACCCTCTTGAGCCATACTGGACAGGCTGACAAGATCTCATAATGCATCTTAGATTTCTCATGGTGGTGTCTCATGTATTTTAGCAACCAAAGACACTTCTCTCCCCCTACCTTTTGATTCCTTTTGTTTTATGTTACAAGGGTTGGTAGGTATGAATGTTTTCTTGAGTATTATCTAATATTTTTACTCGATTTCGTAGTGGTGTCTTGTGTGATAATTATGGATCATTCGAGAGTGTTCAAGTATGGATGAAAAAATGATTTTTCTATCCTTAGTGTTCCATCGAGTTGTCCAGACACACAAGGAGGTTTCGGTGTGGTGCAGCTGACGTGATGAAGGGTTTTCTCAAGAAACACCAAACATGTTATAGTGCATTGTGTTCCTTTAAGGAAACCCCATATGTCCTCTGCTGCAAGTTACTTTTTATTAATATTCAGAGAAGAGCTACAACACAAGCGGTCTCCCTTCAAGGAGGTCGAAAGTGATGGAGGCCAAGGGAATCTGCCTGCACAATAGTAAGGCACTCCTTTGGGAGGGAGTTCAAACCTCCAAAAATGACAAGAGGCTCTTCCTGTCTGCCCAATCGAGCGAGAGCATCTGCAGCAAAGTTGGATTCCCTCCAACTGTGGTGAATGGCCCTTCCATGGCCCGTCTCCACCTTGCATCTACGAATGAGATAGGTCAAATCCCACGGAATGCAGTGACCTCCCTGTAACATCTTCACAAGAGACTCAGAATCAGATTCCACCTCTACAACATGCATTCCTCTCCGCCTACACACCGCCAACCCAGATGCAAGCGCCCGAACCTCTGCACCCATCGAGTCCCCTGGACCGTAAAAGGCACTAAAAGCCAGAAGGACCGATCCCCAACAATCTCTGAGCACCCCACCGCCCCTCATGACCCCATCTATGCAGGATCCATCGATATTCAGCTTCAGACCCTGGTTCGGTGGTAGCCACCTCACCCATCTTCCTCTTCCCCTGTGTTGAATGGGGGGTTGGTTGAGCAGGTTACACACTGTCTCTGAGGTTAGCCCTCCTTTGACAAGAGATGCAAGCTCAACAATGAGTGACTTCAACTGGACCTGGATAGACATCAAAGACCTGCTATTCCCCAGCCGAACCTGGTTCCTCGCCTCCCAAATAACCCAACAGATAGCCACCAAGATGAGCGTTCTGATAGACCGCTCCATTGCCCTGCTTTCACTACCTGGCAGCCATACGTTCATGTAGTCCTGGATACATAAGTGTTCACCAACCGGAAAGGGTGGATGGCTGAAGAGAGACCAGATGCAAGAGGCCCATTGCCCTTGAAAAAACAGATGAGGCATCGTCTCTGATTTCGGATGTTCACAACAGTAGCAACGCGAAACCATGCAGACCCCTTTACTCTGTATATTATCCTCTGTCGGGACTGCTCTGTTTAACACCCGCCACACCAAGAAGCTCATTCTTACAGGTAGCTCCTTGCACCAAATAGCTGGCCACCGCTCCGCCATATAGCTTTCTTCCTGTAGGATTTCCCTGTAGCCCCCTACAGTGTACCTTCCACTGCTTGTTTTCGTAAAACAGCACCGGTCCGGCTCCTCGCTCATCACGATGCCACTAAACAGATCAAGCTGGCTAGAAGTAAGAGTCGCATGTATTAGATCATACCTGTCGCTTGCCTCGCTGAAAGAGATCCCCGCCGAAGGGCAACCCGCATAGGACAGTTTTTCGCCGGCCCAGTTATCCTCCCAAAAGCTGATCTCCCCCCGTCCAACGACCCACCTGACATAGCCAGAAAGCCTCTCAATGTGAGCAAACATGCTCTTCGCTAAGGCAGTCGCGCCTTGGATGCGGAATTCCCCCTGCCAGCCATATCTCTCTCTAAAAAACCTTGCCCAGAGAGTCTCCCCCGCAATAACTTCCCATGCTAACCGTGCTTGCAATCCCAGAATAGTGCCCTCAACATCACGAAGGCCAACTCCACCTTCATCCACAGGACGGGCCAGCCGCTTCCAGGATGCCCAATGGCATCTTCCTTCCCCTTTCGCATCCCAGAGAAATGAGGAGCAGATACTCTTCACCTTCGCCACCGTGCCTTTTGGTGGTTTGACAACAGAGAACACGTGCATTGGAATGGACAAGAGAACACTATTAATGAGCATCACCCGACCTCCGAATGACAGCAATCTGTTCTTCCAATTAAAAAAACTGCTCCAAATCCGATCAAGAGTCTCATTGAAATGTTCCTTTTTGATGCGCCCACTGGACAATGGAACCCCAAGGTAGAACATGGGAAGTTGTTTTTGTTTGCACCCCAATATCCCCTGGATCACCTTGCATCTCCTTCCGGAACACCTGTCCGAGATAAAGATGTGGCTCTTCAAAGGGTTAATGTGCTGCCCACTGTACCGTCCATACCTGGCCAAGGTGTTGTCAAGGTGTTTCAAGGATCTACTACAACCGTTCATGAAAATCAAAATATCGTCCGCAAACATCAAATGAGAGACAGAGCTCGCATTCCTTCTCCCATAGAAGGGCTTCAACTTACCCTCCAAGATGCCTCGAGCCAGATTTCGGGACAACGCATCTTGAGCCAGAATGAAGATGGTTGGTGATAACGGATCTCCCTGCCGGACACCACAGACAGATTTAAAGAAACCGAAACATTTCCCCAACATGGAGACCGATAACCAAGGAGAAGAGTAGCACCTGAAGCAAAGGTCACAAAACCATTCTTGGAAGCCAAACGCCCTCATGACCCGAATGATAAAACTCCATTCAACTCTGTCATATGCTTTATTCATGTCAACTTGAAAGATGATATTCGAACCCACTGTAAGCCTGTTGATATCATGCACCAATTCACTTGCTATGCCAACCGCCCCTTGGATGCTACGGCCCTGTATAAAGCCATGCTGCTCAACCGAAATCATCCTATTCAACAGTCTGGATAATCTCCTATTGATAACCGTGGCCAGGATTTTGTAGGTCACATTGCATAGGCAAATAGGCCGGAAATGATTCAGCAGGCTCGGGTCCTTGATCTTAGGAACCAGCACCACCCGAGACGCAGAGACACCCTTTATCAACGCCCCACCACCAAAAAAGTCCTGGATTGCATGCACAACCTGCGACCCCACCACATCCCATGCTGCACTGAAGAAGGAGGCCGGAAAACCATCCGGACCCGGAGCACTCTCCTGCGGCATGCTCCTCAAGGCTTCCCAGATCTCTTCGTTATTAGGGATCGAGGAAAGATGAGCATTGTCCATTTCGTTAACCAGAGTTGGAATATACTGGAAGAAGTCATGCTGATCCACCGCCTCTCTATCAAAACCGGAATTCTCCCTCCCAGCCAACAGGCCCTCAAAATGCTCCAGCGCCAACTTCCCAACGGTGTTCACATCAGACGTGTAGGATCCGTCTTCGAGTTTTAAGTTTATCTTCATACTTCTCTTTTCCTTGATGCAAGCCTGAAAGAAGGCTGTGTTCCGATCACCCTCCCTTAACCAACGTACCCGAGACCTCTGCTTGTAAACTCTCTCCATTTCTAAGAGTTTTTCAGCAAGCCGAACCTTTTTATCACATAAAATAACAAATGTGTTCTCATCCCAGGAGCCCTGTAGGGATTCCTCCAGTCTTCCCACCTCCGCCTGCAGACCCGCCACCCCATTGGAAGGGTCCGGTTGCATGATCAGCCAGTTTCTAATATCCTGTTTCAAGCACTTGAGACGATTCACGAGTCCTCCCCAAGACTGCCCCTCCTCCTCCTTCATCCAGGATACCTTTAGTAGATGCATGAAACCCGGGTCACGCTGCCATTCGCTAGAATATTGAAAGGACCTACCCATCACCGCCTCGCGATGTATTTCAATCAGAAGAGGAGCGTGATCTGAAAGTAAACGTGGAAGATGTGTGACTGAGGAGCTTGAGAACATATCCAGACCATGGATGTTTGTGAGGCATCTATCAAGCCTACTCCAGATGCGGTTTCCTCCTGCTCGGTTGTTGCACCATGTGAATTTAGGACCCCTGAAACCCAAGTCTAACAACCCCGTGCTTGTTAAACACTCCTGGAACTCAAGGATGCTCTCTCGGTTCCACCCCGACCCACCTTTTTTCTCAGAGAAGTCCGCAATGGTATTGAAATCCCCTCCCACGAACCACGGCGTAGTCCCAGCTTGTAAAGTCTCCAGGTGGCTCCATAACTCCCTTCTTCCATTTGCCAGCGTACTTGCATAGACGAACGTGAAGAGAAGCGAGAGACTGCCCACATCAATCCTTGTATCAATACACTGTGGCATGACGCTCCTGATTTCCACCGAAATATTGCTTCTCCAGCCTATCCAGATCTGTGAATTAAGTGATCCACCGTGGAAGGAGTTCGGAAAACCCATACTCCTGGCAAACCCATCCAACTTGCATGAATTCTGCTTCGGCTCTAAAATCACAAATAACGACACCCTAGCTTTCCTGCCTTCGGAAGCCAAGTATGCACGCTTGGAATGAGCCCCAAACCCACGTGCATTCCAGATGATGAGCGAAAGCATCACCTTGAGCCCTTCCGGGCCTTTTGTAACGGGGAGGAAGGTAGCAGGGGTAAAGCAACCAAACCTTTCTCTTTGGCCTTGGATCGCGTTGTTGGGCCAGCACATCCATCCTCACCAGGAGTCCGCTTCTGTGAGAGAATAACCTTCTTAAAAGGAGTAACCTCCTCATCCGAGCGAGGCTTCCTTCCCAAGAGGTTAACCTCCGATCCACCTTCCTCCAAGTCCCCGCGAGCCAAAGAGTCCAACAGACGCCTCTGAGGCGACAGGCGGGTGACCGATAATTCTTTCTCAACACCCCTCGTCAGGCCAGGAACCTCCTCATCTCCGAGAGGCGATATAGTCAGCTTACTTACCAGGGATGTTTGGATTACCTCGGGTGATAGCTGAGAAGAGATACAGAAAGGAGCGCGAGGAAGAGCCAGAGATCTAAACGGGCTTCCTAACGTAAAAGTCAAGTGAACCCCCGAATCCGGCTGAGAGAAGGACCCCCATGGTGACTTGTCAAGTGATTTATGTGACCAATGGGGGTCTCTTATTTTAAATATCACATCGCTTTTATTAATGAGGGATTCTGGGAGCTTATTAGGCATTTTACATTGATAAACCACGTGACCTGGAGGGCGCCCATCTGGTTTTTTTCATTCGGCCCCTGGTGAGCAGGGTGCTTGTGGAAGAGGGTTTCGTGGAATTTTCACCAGGCTTGGATCCTTGTATTGATATTTCACATGACCTTGGGATAGTCACATGATCATGAGTCTTTATCAATTATTCGACCATCCCCTTCTTTCTTGTTCCCATGGGAATGATAATGCCTCTATTCATGTCATTCTTCCCTCACGATCTTGGTGATTTTTATTTGGTGGGTGTCAATAGTAGTGTTGGTACCATTTTTAAAAAACATAATTCCTTGTGTGCCATGATTATTTTCATTAATTAATATCCTTATTCATATTTTTTTAATTCATCATTAGGTCCTAGGACTATTTTTTTTTCTAGATAAGTTTATAAGGCACGCATTGTCTTTTAGATAAGGTTCTATTGAAGTGGTGATGGAAGGAGGGTCAATATTTGAAGTGGAACTTATACTGTTTATCACTATAGCATATGGGAGACATCCCCAACTATTTCAATATTGGATAATGCCAAGGTTTGGGGAATTCTTTAATGATATTTGGGATGGATGGTGTTTGGATAAGTTTAATTCCCAGTTTAATGATATAGACTGTGATATTATTATTTGCATTTTTCTTATAGTTAGAGGAATCTCAGATCATTTGTGCTAGAGTAAGGGGAACTTTGGTTCTAGTTATGTCAAATCAAGCTACATGATCACTCATGAATTTCCACTCTATTTGGTGTATCAACCGAGGATGTTATTTTAGAAGTTTTCTATCCCACCTAAAATAAGTTTTTTATGGAAGATATTTTTGGGATCCTCCTTACAAGAGAGTTTCTATTCAAACAAAATTTGATGAGTTACCTTTTGAGCACCAATTTATCCAAAAAAATACTGTCCTATTAACATGATATTTTGAATTATCCTTGAGCCAGGGGTGTTTATTTTGACTTTTTTTTTTGTAAGAGAAGTACCATGTGTTCAATGATTTACCATTTTAATTACCATATAAACTAATGTAGTGGGTCTCCTAACTTTCTATTGAAATAGTTTTGCCCTCTTCTTAGTTTGACGTATGATTTGGGTTCATCGTAATGATCTCCATTTCAAATTGGTTAGTAGGCCATATTATTTTGGGTATCCCATGGAATTTTATTACAAAATTTGGAATGTTTCAATGACTGCTGTTAAAACACTCTCAGAATATGATTTTTGGTTCTTTTTTCCTTCATACACTAATTCATTCATACATGTTTATTTTTAGTAATTACTTATTTTTATTATGTAATTTTATAATCATAGGTTCCAATTTCATTGATGTTTTACAGTGAATTATTTTATCATTGTACATGATTCATTAATATATGTTTATCGATGTGATTTATGTAATAATCATTGAGTAATTATCTATGAAATATCAGAAAAAGATGGTTGTGAATCAATTAAATTGATAGAGAGTCCATAATCACATTTCACATTTGACGTTTTTCAACTAACATGTTACCTTGGTTTATATTTCTAAATAAAAAAGTCTTCCTTTTATATTTTTCCATTTTTATCTTAGAAATAATTTTATATTATCATTTATGTGTTTCCATTTAATCATTTTTTTCCTAAAATGAAATTTTAATATATATGATAGATAATTGAAAGGAAATTATGGAGGCATTTGAATATACAATGAACACTATAAACTATGGAATAACACATTGATTATTTGAATAAATATTTTCAAGAATATAATGTGCATGTTCCATCTAAGGTACGAGTAATTTATGGTTGGAGATTTTTTGTTTTGGTTATAAACAAACCAAAAATTGACAACCATTTGTTTTTTCAGTTATCTCTTTAATAACCAAATTCATTATCCTTTTTTTTTATTTTTCCCATTTAGATTATAAATTTTCCAAAATTATTCAGTGTAATTTATTTTTTAGGAAAAAAAATTTCTTTAAAAAAAATTCATACACTATCCACATTAGTCCAAAACCCTAGATCATCAAAAATCAAAAAAAAATTATAAAAAACCCACTTATTTAAAGAAAATATTTATAAATATTTTTTGTTTTTTAGATGGTTATAATAAATTTATCCTGTAATTTTGAAAATAATTTAATAAAAATTTAAAAAATATATAAATTTGGTTAGTTTTGGTGTTTTTGATTACTAACATTAACATAAAAAACTAGTCAAATATTTTCTGTAATTAACTTAAATAATTTTTTACTAAAAAAATGCATTTTAGTATAACCATTCAATTAATTTTTTGGTATTTGGTTAACCATCCCATTAACCACCAATTTTACCACCCCTACAAATAACTACATGTTTTTTAAATTAGAATGTAATTTTAACACACATTTCATTCTTAATATGTTAGGAAAAGGAGGGATAAAGTGATGAATGTAAAAAAACATTCTTATTAATGATCATTTTTTGAAATATTCAATGAACATTTTTAAATTATTCTTATATAATCATATAAAAAATTATTATTATTAATTAGTTTATGTATATTTTAAATTTGGACCATGTTGGTTTCATTCCCTGACCTTATTAATTTAGTTGTTGTATTCTTGAATTCATTTTAATGTTTCTTATATTTAATTATTGTGGTCAAACATGTGAGGTCGATCATAGTATCATACAATCCTTGTAAGAACCCGGAGCTTCGGTTTCAGGTACGGGTCTCTTTTATGGGATTTTTAAGGAAAAATGGAGAATCTAAAATTTTTCAAAGTACACGCCATGTACTTTATGAGTTCACGCCGTGTACTCCTCGGCCACTCGAAGCCGTGTGTTTCCTGAGACCAGGACACACACACGGTGTGTAAGGGTGATGTGGAGGCTGATTTTGGAGGAGTACGGAAAAACCCACTACACGCCGTGTACTTTAAGAGTACACGCCGTGTACTTTAAGAGTACATGCCGTGTACTTTTTTTATTTCATTAATCGACCCCGGGTCACACCTCATGACGGAAAACATCTTCTTCTCTGCCTAATTCCATCCAGAACGTCCGAGGAGGCCGTCTCTTATCCGAGCCACCGTTCCATCACCAGTTTTCTGAATCGAACTCCGTTGATTGCAGAAGAATCACATCGGTGATTTCTTGGTTCTTTTTTAGCCCCGTTTCCTGATTCTTCCTCTCGTGTAAGTAATTTGAGGTTGAACGTTTTAGACGTTTTTGTAGATCTACTCCATTCTAGTCCGATTCACGGGCTGAGGTTCAAGTATATCGATCTCCGAGGATTGAGGTAGGTGGTTTTTTTCACTACGTTTAAGTTCTTTGAGTTTTGGTTGAAAAAGTGTCGGTTACCCACGTTTCGGGTATCCCGGGTTTAGGATTTTGATCCTATTGTTTATCTGCCCTATATTTCTTGTTATATTATGATTAATTTCTACTAATTTATTCTTGGTTGCATGTTTTAAGATCACCCCATGGGTGTTTTCCTTCCCTGTTTGGCTGTTTATCACTGTTTGGAACCGTTGCCTGTGAGGCAACCCTATTGCAATTGTTAGTTTACTTTTTATCACTGATTTCATGTGTTTCCTGCTATTTAAATGCTTTTTATGTATGGTAGCTATTATCCAAGTAGTTTTTTAACTTAATTTGGGCTGCTAATAGTAAATTATGCACGATTGGACTGCTCAGGGCTGTGAGAACCTGGTGCGGGAGATCCAAGAAGGATTAGACGATTAAGTGCTTCCCTAGAGGGTCTGTTGGTTTTAGTTTCGTACACAGGACCTACGGGGATATGATTTTGTGCTTCCCAATAGTGTTATTAGTTTACCCTCACATTGAGACCACATGAGGAATTAGACATAAGTGCTTCCTTAGAGATTTTGTAGCTATCATTGTAAGACCATAGGGGAATTGACGTAAGAGCTTCCCATAGTGTCTGTGCCTTGTTTTTTGACTGGACTATAAGGGTCTACTAGTTTTATCCACCCAGAGAGTTAGTATGTATTCTTGATGGTTGGTTGTGATGAGTCTACCAAGCCAAACAACAAGCTTTGGTTTTGTACTGCTTGTGTTAGGTGGACTTTTTAGATACCTATTGTGTTACTTTCTTATCTTGGAATAGAAACCTTGCTGGTTTTCCCTGGTTGTTTAATTGAATGAATGTGAATGGTAATTTGTAGAATTGTTTAATGTATTTATTTACCTTTACTTTTTCTAAATCACTCACTGACAGTAGGGCACAAATCTTGTGGTGGTTGCCTACTGGGATTAGTCTCAAACCCTGTTTGGGTCCTGCTTTTCGGCCTAAACAGATTATATGGTTGTAGGTATAGGAAGGGATTGTGGCCCTTCTACCTCAGGTACTTGATTGCTGGTCGGAGCTGGAGAGCATGGGACCGGTCCTTGGCCCGCGATGCTGCTGGAGTTGTTGTTTATATTTAGTGCTTTGGTTTCAGTTGTATTTCAGCATGTTGTTTTTCTTACTTCTTTCCATAGATACATGTACCATTCTACGTCATTATTATATCAGATATTTCTTTTACTTTCAGTTCAGTTGTTGCATGCTATTTACTGCTTCCACTATTGTTTATGTTTATCCTTCTGCTGCATACTTTACCAAATGAGGGAATAGTTTCCCCACTGACTCACCAAGGACCTCGCTTCTAGTCGGAAGCCTTTGGCGTTCGGGGAAATGCGCTTGAGGTCATGTGGAGAACCGGGTATGGGGCACCAGTTATGCGGCTCCGAACTTGGGTCGTTACAATGTGGTATCAGAGGAGTTTTCTTTTATTATTATTGCTTACTGTTTTGAGACAATAGCCAGGGATAGGAAGAAATGGGTAGTTAGTACTTAACTATGCCCGGGAGTAATTAACCCATGTACAGGGAAAAGCTATTTTACCTCATAATTGCAATTTTCAGTTTTTTCAAGTGTTACAGTTTATTATATTTCACCTTTGGGTGATGCACATGTTTTGTGTTGTTAAAGTTTACATGATTATAGTTCTATTTGATTGCAACTCGATGAGATGAGGGTGTTCCATCTCATGCATCATATATGCACTGGGTAGGAAATCAGTTGTCATGCATTTTACCATGCCATCTAGGGTGCATTAGAATTGCATGTTTTTGTGATAGATGTTGTGATAGATTATTCATGTGGTTGTGGTAGTTGTTGTGATAGAAATACTTGTTGCGCTGATAGAGTATTACTTCTTTAATAGCCTGTTTAGCATGGGCTCCAAGCTCTCATCTTGGAGGTTTTATGGGCCCTCGAGGATAGGAATTTGGCGGATCATTGTTTGTTATGCTGTTTACTTGTTGTATGCATTGTTATGATTCCAAGCTTTGATTCGCGAGGAGTATGGGCCCCCACGAATCGGAATTTGGCACATAGTTGGTTGTTTTTTTAGGGTTTTTGGCGTTCGGAGTAGTGCCAGAGCTACTGCCCGGAAAACCCAGAATACACGGCCTGTACATTATTTATACACGCCGTGTAGTTTTTAAACCGTGTTACTATCTGTGTAAACAAAAACACGGGGTGTCAGAAAGTCTTCGGGGACACGCCGTGTACCATAAGTACATGCCGTGTAGTAGTCAATCGTGTACCTGACCATGTCACTAACAACACGGATCAAGGAAACTTGTGTAGTACACGCCGTGTGTTATAAGAACACACAGTGTAGGTCTCTTATGGGTACCCAACCGTGTCACGAACAACACGGGTCGATGTTATCCATCCTTATACACGCTGTTTTTGTTCGAAACACGCTGTGTAGGGGTTATCCGTGTAGTCGGCCGTGTAACCGGATACACGGGTTGCCGAGCCTATCTAGTACATGCCGTGTGTTATAAGAACACACAATGTAGTTTTCTCATAGGTACACGGTCGTGTCATGAACAACACGGGTCAGTGTGATCTATCCTTATACACGCTGTGTTTGTTCAAAACACGCCGTGTAAGGGGTTATCCATGTGGCTGGCCATGTAACCGCTACACGGGCCACCAAAGCCTGGCTTGTACACACCGTGTCCTATGTGCACACGCCATGTAGTTTAGAATTAGGAGGACCGTGTAGGTTAGCCGTGCAAAGAGACTCGGGCATGGGAGTGGATTTCATGTACATGCCATGTTTTGGGACAACATACTGTGTAGTATGGAACGTTACACGACCAGTGGTGGTAGAATTACACACCCATGTAAATGGATTTAACAAACACGCCGTGTAGTTTAAATACACGCCTTGTAGTTCAGTTTTTCAAATTTAAGTGTTTCTCTCTCCTGTCCCCATTTTGTACTCTTGTGTTTTTTGTCCTTGTTGATCTTAAATCGGAGGTGTGCTTTTGATATTTCAGGGCTATGGCACCAAGACGTCCTCCCATTTCACGTCAGTAACCAGGCGGTGACTGTACACCTGATACGGCAGACCAGGGACTACCAGTAGTTCCGCCGATTGTTCCAGATATGGAACCTGCAGTGATTCCGAACACTGGTGTAGACACTCAGTTCAGAGAGGGTTTCATGAGGTTCATGAAGACCTTTCGGGGAGCTCAGCATCCTGCCCCGTCTATGGCAGAGCTGACGCGAGTCTTCCAGCAACAACATCCTCCCACTTTCACAGGGGATGGAGGACCTCAGGTTGCAGAGTCATGGCTAGAAACCATGCTTTCCATCTTTGAGCATCTGGAGACACCCCTAGAAATACGGGTGAAGCTCGCGACTTACATGTGGCGAGATTCTGCCAAGAGTTGGTGGGATGTAGTCTCACAGGCAGGACGCCAGCGGACTATGGCTTGGGACGAATTCCAGCATACGTTCTACGACTACTTATATCTAGCGACGCTGAGGGCCGACAGGGCTAGGGAGTTCATGAACCTGCAGCAGGGTACTCTTTCATTTATGAAGTATTCCTACCGCTTCACTGAGTTACAACGTTACACTCCCAATTTGGGAAATGACAAGCTATTTTTGGCAAGGAAGTTTGAGGAAGGCCTCAAACCAGAGATCAGATCGCAGGTGAACGTTTTCCAGTTGACATCTATTGCTCTGATTATCAACCAGGCGATAATCAACGAAATAAATCTGAGGGAGACTGGAGCTGTTGACTAGGGTGGTTCAGCATCCAAGGCTGATTCATTTCATACTGACAGCAGGAAGCACCACCAAGAGTCTACTCGAGGTGACTCGAGGAAGCGAGGTATATCTTCTGGTAGATGGGATCTTCCTTCTGGCAACCCGGTGGTGTGATATCAGTGCTAAATGAGTGGGAATAAGAAGCCTCAGTGCCCAAGAGATCTATTGGAGTGCCGAGATTGTGGCAAGATGGGTCATCTGCAGCGTTTTTGTAGGGTTCTTCTAGCGGCTAGTGAAGAAGGATCTGTTTCTACCCCTCGTTCAAGAGCATGATTACTAGTCCCACAGTAGAATGGGGGTTGGATTTCTTCAGGTCATGCAGGCCAATGTAGAGGTCGTGGACGTGGTAGTTAGGCTCAAGGGGGGTCAGCTCAGGGATATCAGGCTGCAACACAGGGTCGCGGTACTGGCCAGATGTTTGAAGTAGAGCAGATCCATCGGGAGCAGGATCCTGGACCTTCCACAGTTCTAGGTACAATCTTAGTAGCCTCAGTTTTATCTTCAGCCCTTTTCGATACTAGTGCTTCACATAGCTTTATCTCTATTGCTATCATGGAAAGTCTAGAGCTATGTGTCATTTTGTCTACTGACATGTTGACTCTCAACACGCCCTTGGGAATGAGGACATCTAGCGTACGTCAGTGCAATGAGTGCCCTCTTGAGGTTGCAGGGTATCATTTCCTATGGGACCTCTATATCCTGGAGATGATAGGCTATGAATACATTCTCGGTATGGACTGGTTGGTTCCCTTCCAGGCAGTCGTCAATTTCTACCGCCGCAGGGTGAGTTTTGTATCACCAGAGGGTGAATCTTTCCTTCATAAGGGCGAGTGGGATGTTCAGGCGAGTCGAGCCGGACTCGTGCATCATGGGCTAGGAGGAGTTATGGACAAGATTTCTAGTCTTTATCTAGATGACCAGGGGACTTCATAGTTGGATTTTCCTCCAGTAGTTGATCGCTTTCCATATGTTATTCCAGAAGACTTTTCCGGTTTGACTCCAGAGCGTGAGGTAGACTTCTTGATTGAGCTCATGCCAGGAGCAGCACTGGTGTCCATTCCTTCTTATAGGATGGCTACACCTGAGTTGCATGAGATCAAGAAGTAGTCGGAGGAGTTGCAGACAAAGGGTTTCATCAGACCTAGTACTTCTCCTTGGGGTTCGCCTATCCTGTTCACGAAGAAGGAAGACAATACCCTTAGGCTTTGCGTGGATTATCAGAAGTTGAACCAGTTGACGGTCAAGAACCAATATCCCTTTCCGAGGATTTATGATCTCTTCGATCAGCTTCGAGGATCTTGGGTGTTCTCGAAGATTGATTTGAGGTCCGATTATCATCATCTACGCATCAGGCCTTCAGATATACCTTTTACAGCCTTCAGGAGCAGGTATGGCCTCTACGAGTATACAGTTATGTCGTTCGGCCTTACAAACACGCCAACTGTTTTCATGGAACTGATGAATCGAGTGTTCTATCCTTATCTGGATTCCATCATCATGGTCTTCGTGGACGATATCTTGGTGTACTCTCACACTCGACACGACCATGCAACCCATCTTGAGATCGTTTTGAGTACATTGAGGGAGCATCGACTTTATGCTAAACTCTCAAAGTGCCACTTTTGGATGGATGAGATTCAATTCCTAGGTCAAGTCATCTTAGATACAGGAGTATCAGTAGACCCATAGAAGGTGAGAGCAGTAGTTACCTGGGAACAGCCGACGAATGTCTTCAAGGTACGTAGTTTCTTGGGGATGGCTGGTTACTACCAGTGGTTTATATAGGACTTCTCACGCCTAGAAGCACCGTTGACGATCTTGACTAAGAAGGGGGTGAAGTTTGTTTGGTTAGAAGCCTATGGCTCAGCCTTCCAGGAGCTGAAGGGGAGATTGACTTCAGCACCGATTCTAGTTCTGCCAGAGCCGGGCAAGAGTTATACAGTTTTCTGTGATGCATCTAGCATCGTGCTTGGAGCAGTGCTTATGCAGGAGGATCGTGTTGTCACGTACGGATCTCGACAGTTGAGGCCACATGAGAAGAACTATCCTACGCACGACCTGGAGTTGGCTGCTGTTGTTCATTCTTTGCATAGTTGGAGGCACTATCTCATGGGAGAGAATTTCATGGTATATACAGACCACAAGAGCCTCAAGTACATCTTCACGCAGCGTGACTTGAATCTGAGATAGCGGATGTGGGTCGAGTACCTACAATATTTCGACTTCGATCTTGCTTATACGCCTGGGAAAGGCAATGTTGTGGCTGACGGACTGAGTAGGAGGACTCAGTTGCAGGTAGTTCAGGAGGCCAACAGTGGGTGGCAGCTCATGGCTCTGTTCTTTGAGATGCATCTAGAGGTGCATGACAGACAGGGTCAGATGGTTCTTTCTTCTGTACCTGTTACCTCTACCCTTTTTGATCGAGTCCAAATGAAGCAGCTATCAGACCCTGAAGGCCTGATCTTACGGGAGGGTGTGTTAGAGAGAGAACCTACTCTGGGGTGGACAGTGGGCGATGACGAGGTGCTACATTTTCATGGATGCATATGGGTTTCAGCGGACATACGGGAAAAGATGATGTGGGAGTTCCACGCTTCATCTTGAGTAGTTCATCCTGGTGTCACCAAGATGTACCGATACTTGCACCGTCAGTATTGGTGGCCAGGTATGAAGAAGGATGTGGCTGGTTTTGTTATGTGGTGTTTCACCTATCAGCAGGTGAAGACAGAGCGTCAGCGACCACCAGGGCTTTTACAGCAGTTACCCATTCCTGAGTGGAAATGGAATGATGTCGTGATGGACTTCGTGATAGGTTTACCGAGATCGCCTCGAGGAAATGATTTGGTTTGGGTTGTAGTGGACAAGCTCACGAAGGTTGCACACTTCTTGCCGATCAAGGAGACCTTCAGTGTTGATGAGCTGGGACGGTTCGACATCCGAGAGATTGTACATCTTCATGGAGTTCCACACTCCATTGTTTCAAATAGGGATGCACATTTTACTTCGCACTTCTGGCAGGGGCTACAGAGGGCATTGGGTACACAGGTACTTTTGAGTACAGCATACCATCCTCAGACTGATGGCTAGTCCGAGCGTACAATCCAGGTGCTTGAGGATATGCTCCAAGCTTGCATCCTAGACTTTGGCGGTTCTTGGGAGAAGCATATTCCTCTAGTGGAGTTCTCCTACAACAACCATTTTCAGGAGACTATTCAGATGGCACCTTATGAGGCTTTGTACGGTAGGCCATGCCGATCACCTTTATGCTGGCTAGAGGTAGGAGATGCAGCTTTTCTGGGACCTCGTCTTGTTCAGGAGACCTCAGAACAGATAGAGTTGATTCAGAAGCGGATGGCGACATCATAGTCTCTGCAGAAGTCTTATGCCGATTAGCAGAGACGACCTCTGGAGTTCGAGGTCAGGGATCGGGTTTTCCTGCGTGTCACACCAATGTTGGGACACAAGAGGATTAAGAGACAGGGAAAGCATTCACTGAGATACATCGGGCCATTTGAGGTTCTAGAGAGAGTCGGGATGGTTGCTTACATGTTTCTGTTACCTCAAAGGTACCAGGCTATGCACGACGTCTTTCATATTTCTCAGCTTCAACGGTATTTATTAGACCCGTCCCATGTGTTTCAACCCGAGGAGGTTGAGTTGGAGCAGGATGCATCTTTTGAGGAGAATCCTACTGGGATTTGTGATCGTAGTGCAAATGTACTCTGTGGCCGGTCTGTTCCTCTGGTACGAGTGCTATGTCAGCACAACCATATACAGGACGAGACTTGGGAGAGGGAGGATGATATGCGATCACAGTGGCCAGAGTTGTTCGAGGTTTCTTCTTCTGCGTCTTTCTAGGGAAATTCGAAGATGAATTTCTTTAAGGGGGGAAGTTTTTAAGAACCCAGAGCTTCGATTTCAGGTACAAGTCTCTTTTACGGGCTTTTAAAGGAAAAATGGAGAATCTTGAAATTTTCAGAGTACACGCCGTGTACTTTATGAGTACACGCCATGTACTCCTTAGCCACTCGAAGCCGTGTGTTGGCCGAGACCGGGACACAAACATGGTGTGTAGGGGTGACGTGGAAGCCAATTTTGGCGGAGTACAGAAAAACCCACTATACGCCGTGTACTTTAAGAGTACACGCCATGTACTTTTTTTATTTCATTAATCGACCCTGGGTCGCACCTAATGACGGAAAACATCATCTTCTCTGCCTAATTCCGTCCAGAACATTCGAGGAGGCCGTTTCTTCTCTGAGCCACCGATCTATCACCGGTTGTCCGAATCGAACTCCGTCAATTGTAGAAGAATAGCAGCGGTGAGTTCTTGGTTCTTCTTTAGCCTCGTTACCTGATTCTTCCTCTCATGTATGTTATCCGAGGATGAATGTTTTAGACGTATTTGTAGATCTACTCCATTCTAGGCCTATTAACGGTCTGAGGTTCAAGTATATCGATCTCCTAGGATCTAGGTAGGTGGTTTGTTTCCCTACGTTGAAGTTCTTTGAGTTTTGGTTGCAAAAGTGTCGGTTACCCATGTGTCGGGTATCCCGGGTTTAGGATTTTGATCCTATTGTTTATCTGCCCAAGATTTCTTGTTAGATTATGACGAATTTCTGCTAATTTATGCTTGTGTTCATGTTTGAGGATCACCCCATGGGTGTTTTCCTTCCCTGTTCAGCTATTTATCGCCGTTTGTCACCGTTTCATGTGAGGCAACCCTATTGCAATTGTTAGTTTACTTGTTATCACTGATTGCATGTGCTGCCTGCTGTTTAAATGATTTTGATGTATGGTAGATATTATCCAAGTAGTTGTTTAACATACTTAGGGCTGCTAATAGTCGATTACACATGAATGGACTGCTCAGGGCTGTGAGAACCTGGCGCGGGAGATCAAAGAGGGAATAGACGATTAAGTGCTACCCTAGAGGGTCTATTGGTTTTAGTTTCGTACGCAAGACCTACAGGAATAGGACATTGTGCTTCCCAAGAGTGGTCTTAGTTTACCCACACATCGAGACCACAAGAGGAATTAGACGTAAGTGCTTCCTTAGAGAGACTTTAGCTATCGTTGCAAGACCATAGGGAAATTGATGTAAGAGCTTCCAAGAGTGTTTTTGCCTTGTTTGTTGACTGGACTATAGGGGTCTTCTAGTTTTAGACACCCAAAGATTCAGTGTGTATTCTTGATGGTTGGTTGTGACGAGTCCACCAAGGCAAAGAACAAGCTTGGGTTTTGTACTGCTTGTGTTAGGTAGTATTTTTAGATACCTGTTGTGTTACTTGCTTATCTTGGAATAGAAACCTTACTGGTTTTCCCTGGTTGTGTAATTGAATGAATGTGAATGGTAATTGGTAGAATTGTTTAATATATTTATTTACCTTAACTTTTTATATATCACTCACTGACAGTAGGGCACAAATCTTGTGGTGGTTGCCTACTGGGATTAGTCTCACAACCTGTTTGGGTCCTGCTTTTCAGCCCAAACAGATTACATGGTTGTAGGTATAGGTAGGGATTGTGGCCCTTATACCTTAGGTACTTGATTGCTGGTCGGAGCTGGAGAGCATGGGACTGGGCCTTGGCCCGCGATGCTGCTGGATTTGCTGTTTACATTTAGTGCTTTGGTTTCAGTTGTATTTCAGCGCGTTGTTTTTCTTACTGCTTTCCATAGATACATGTACCATTCTACATCATTATTATATCAGATATTGATTTTACTTTCAGTTTAGTTGTTGCATGCTATTTACTGCTTTCGCTATTGTTTATGATTATCCTTCCACTGTATACTTTACCAAATGAGGGCATAGTTTCCCCCACTGACTCACCAAGGCCCTCACTGCTAGTCGGCAGCATCTGGAGTTCATGTAAATGTGCTTGAGGTCATGTGGTGAACCGGGTATGAGGCACCAGTTATGCGGCTCCATACTCGGGTCGTTACAATCCTATGATCTCACTCTCCTCTTCACAGTTGTGTGATGGAGAATCCCACACACAATATATTTTAGCGATGTATATCCCTGTGATACTTACTTAGTCACACCATTACAGGATGTGTCTTCTCAGGTGACACCCCTATCTAGAAACTCCATGATATCTCACGCTTGAATAAAAACTATTAAAAATATATCTCTAATGTAATATACATGAAGATTTGTCCTCCATTTTAAAAAAATAAAATAATAATTGTGTCTTTTTTATATTAGGAATATTTATAAAATATACACAGTGAATTAAGTAGACTCTTATGATATCGATCCAATCCTATGAGTTATGATCCAACCCTTATTTTTTATCCTATAACTAAGAAAAAATAAAGAGTTAGAGGAAATATTTTTCTACACTTGGAGGTTTAGAATGCCACTACATTTTTTAATGAATTTTATCTAAACTGCCACATAATTTATATTCATCAATCATTTAGTGGTAATTTTTATAGTTTAGAGTCAACTTTTATATATTTCATTTTTTTGGGTGATTGGAAGTGGTTAATTATTCAATTGGTGGTGGAATTATTTCTAAATATAAAAAATTAGAAATTAATATTTTGTGAATTAAAATAACCTCCACAATAGTACATAGTAGTTTTTCTTAATAACCACTACTAAATAGAAAAAAATAAATTCTATTTTGGGGTGGTTATAAGAAAACACTTCTAAAAATGTTAAAAAAATATTATTTTATTGAAAATTATTTCATAAAAAATAAAATACATATAAGAAACATATTCATACAATAAAATTAACCATAAATTCATAATAAAATCATCATATATAAAAAATCATTCATACACAATAATACATTCAAAGTCATATGCATATAACCAATAATAAACCCATAACCTTAGTAATCAATATATACATAAAAAATATGTCCCTAAATTACAAGACACCCATGGCTAATACATCCATACCATAACCAATACTATATCCATCTTCCTCATTATCTATGACCATGATTTCTAAAACTGACCACATCATGTCATCAACTGAAAGAAAAATAAAATAGAAACCCTAACATTACATAATAAAATAGAATTATAGTATAATTATGGATAATATTTATTGATATCACAAAAACTAAGAACCATCATGAGTTTCTTATGAAGAATTTCATAGGTTTTAATGGTCAACCTCTTTCCAATGGTTAGAATTTTTCACATACAATACACAAATATAATTTATGAAAAGAAATAAGAATAAGAATATAAATAGAATATATAATGAAATTTTTCAGAAAAAACTTTTATTTTGTTAATCAAATAGAATACATTTAATCATAAAAAAATATATCATGCATAATACTTTGAAAACATAATCACAATGATTTATGATATGAGAAAAAATTTGAAATTAAATAGAGATAAGTACATAAAAATTTAATCATTTTTTAAACTAAATTGTAATCTTCCTGAAATTAATCAATAATAATATCATTAAGAGTTCGATATGAAAAAAATTACACATATTTAAAAATTAATTAAATAGTGTTTCTATCATGATTTAATTTCATTCCAAGTCTGTTTCCATGTTTTTTACTATTACACACATGTTTTAGTGTTCAAAAACACTATAAATTCATTTACGGGTATCCCAAACAATCAGTAACTCAGATTCACATGGAGATAGTTCCTATATTTCACAAATATGTGTATGGAAATTTTTCTATGATTTCACAACCATCTAATGTTTATTATTTTATTTTGGTCCCCTAATAAATGTTTTTGAAAACTTTGAAATCTTTTAAATCAACTTATTTAGTTTTTTCAATCACCCTACACATAGGATGGATATGTTTTCTTATTTTACATGACAAAAATAATTCACCATCAATTTTACATGATTTCATATAAATCCAGTCTTGTTTCATATGGTTTTTACCATTACACACACACACACACCCAATCTAGTGTTTTGAAACACTAATTTTTAGGGGAATATTGGCCAAAATATAACTCATAATGATGCAACTACAGTTCTTATATTTCAAAAATCAATATATGGTCATTTTACTAAGATTTCATGGCCATATAGCATCATTAACGTGTTTTTAAACTACTATGACATGTTTTTAAAACCATTACTATGTTTTTAAACTTCTTATTGAGTCATTCCGAGAACAAAACATATCATATAGACATGTTGGTTTTTCATACATATCAAAAATATTTCAATGGTGTTTTACGTTGGGTTTACATAATTCTGATATCATTTTCTATGTTTTTGACCATTACTACCACATTTTAGTGTTTTAAAATACTAAAAATGTGTTGATGGAAATCTCAACCAAAACGTAACTTAGATTGACATAGTGTTAATTCCATAATTTTAAAAATAAAACTATAGTTACTATCAATGATTTCATGGAAATATGACAAATTTTTGGTATTCTGGACCCTATGGAACATGTTTTAATTGCATTGGTATCTTATAAAGATTTATATTGATTCATTCCATTCATGTTGCACGTCAAATATTTTTTTATGCATACATTTCAAAAGTATTTCAATGATGTATTTTACACGATTTAATGTAAATACAAGGTATATTTCTATGGTTTTGATCGTTATTCATACATTTTATTGTTTAAAACACTAAAATCATGTATATATGAACCATTGAAAAAATATAACTCTGATTTATAGGAATTAAATTAAAAAATTTGAAAATAAATCTACTGTTTTCATCCAATAATTTTAGGGCCATAAGATGATGTTTATATGTTTCTGACCCACTGCCACATGTTTTTAAAAGGCATTATTATCTCTTTAAAATAAAAATTATGTCATTTTGAGAACACCTCATGTTGGGAAAACATTTTTTATACTCGTACATGTGAAAAATAAATCAATGGTAGATTTTCAATTATTTTATTCCAATATTTGATTTTTATATGGTTTTTACTACCACACACTAATTTTAGTGTTTAAATTTACTAAAAATGCATTTTCATGCATCTCTAGAAAATAGTAAATCTAAATGACAAGGACTAATTCCTATAATTCATAAATCAATCCATGGTAGTTTTCTTATGATTTTACATATATCTGACTCATGTTATACGGTTTAGACCCCTTGATAAGTGTATTAATAGGCTTTAGTGTCTTTTAAAAATGATTGTTGAGTCATTCTGGGTACACTGCATGTCATATGTATGTGGTTCCTAATCTTACACATTAAATATAATTCAAATGTAATTTTATAATGATTTCATGTTAATATGAGGATGATTTTTGGGGTTTCAAACAATACATGTATGTTTTAGTGTTGAAGAGACTAAAAACATTTTTAAATGAATCTAAGGAAAATTGTAACGTGGATTGATGTGGAATATATTCCTACATTTTAAAAATAATTATTAAGTCATTTACTATTATTTCAAGTCCATCGAACATTGTTCTTATGTTTTGACCCCGGGCATATGTTTTTGAAGGCTTTGGTAAATTTTAAAACTACTTATTGAGTAATTATGAGTAAACTGCACATCTGATAGAAGTTTTTCTAATCATAGACACAAAAATAATTCATTGGTTTTTTCCTATTATTTAGTGTTTATAAAAGGTATTTTTCTTTTGTATTGACCTTTACAACCACATTGTAGTGTTTTAAATCATAAAAATTGTATTTATGAGAATCCCAAACAACCCGTAACTTTTATTGACATGGAATCAATATATATATTTTAAAATTAAATAATTGAAAGTTTTCCAATATTTTTATAGTCATCTAACACCATTTCATTGTTTTTTACCACATGACACATGTTTTGAAGGGATTTGTTATGTTTTAAAACTTCTTATTGTATCATTCCAAGCCCACCACATGTTGGATAGATTTTATTTCTGGTAATACATGTAAAAATAGTTAAAATATAGTTCTTATATGATTTAACTTTCATCTATGGTCATTTTCGATGGGTTTGACCATTACACATGTAGTTTAATGTTTTAAAACTATAAAAACATGTTTACAAGCATATAAATCAGACATTAAATTGGATTGACATGGAGTCTACTCCCAATTTTAAAAAATTATTCTTAAATAATTTTCCTATGATTTAAAGATCATATGATACATTTTTCATAGATTTACCCTCTGAAACATGTTTTTAATGGGTTTTGTATCTTTTAAAACTAATAATTGAGTCATTCAGAGCACAATAGATGTTGGATGGATATGTTGTTTTCATGTTCCTGAAATAAAATTCAATAGTTTTTTATCATTATTTCACACCAATATGAGATCTTTTTATATGGTTATAACCATTACATGCACGTTTTAGTGTTTTGAAATGCTAACAATGTGTTTATGGTCATCATAGGAAAACCACAATTGGGATTGATGTGGTTTTAGTTCCTACATTTTACAAACAAATCTAGGTATTTTTTCCTATGACTTCACATATATATGAAATTATTTCCTTTATTTTGAAAGTCCAACGCATGGTTTAAAGGATTTGATACCTTTTAAAGCCTATTTTTGAGTCTTTCTGAGCAAAAAATGCCAGATTTAAAAATCATAATGGTTTTATCAAGAAACTTCTATATATTTTATTTTATTCCTGGAACCCATAAATGTATAAATATTATAGACCAGGTTACATTTACAAGACTATTTCTATAGGACGATCTTGTAGATGAGAACTGAAATAAATAAGCATTGGGTGTCATTGGCTAATTCATGTGTTCTTTTAAAATGTGATAATGATCTATAGAGGTTATAATTTACCTAGAATTATGAACTATAAGTCTTAATATTTCCTTGAGGATCATTCCTATCATCCTCCAAAATATGAAAACTCAAGAATCTCCCATTTTGACTACTAGTAATCCAATGTTTTCCTATAAGAGTCATATTCTTTCACTTTTTCTATCAGCCATGAAATTCCAATTTGAGCTTCTTGATAAATGGAACTACTCGAACACCCATTGCGTGTATCAATAAATGATGGAAATTCCCAATAAAAGAAAGCTGGTGGAGAAGGACCAAAACCAATCCCCCATATATTCTCAAGATTTTCCTCTCTAAATGAATTGTAACTACAACATTCTAATAAACAGATAATGATTTTGAAGGGTTTACATTCAATGGTTCTTTAAATTTAACATATTAATACAATAATATTAACAATTATTTTTAATTTTTTTTGAACATCATAATGTGATCTGATTAAAAAAATTAATTCGTATTTATTATTATTTCATTACTATAAAAATAAAATATTGAAAAATAAAATTTAATAAAAACTATCCTTAAAACCAATTAATTGGGGGAGAACTACATGGATCAAATGAAACTCATAAAGGTAATTGACACCATTTGATCCATGTTCTCCAGCCCATTTAACCGGGTTTTAGGTATGTGTGTTTTGATTTTTTTTTTCATTATTATGTTTTAATATAATTAAAGAAACATTAAATAAAAACAAAAAGAACTTATTCAAAAATCTTTAGTATGTTAATTCACAAAACTATCATTATGTTTTCTTTGAACATTAATCCAAATCTTTTTCCAAAAAACCAGGTGGCCAAATTCATTAGCCTTTATAAATACAAAAATATATTTTATAAAAAACATTGAATTATAATAAAATAATAAAAATTATAATAGATAAAATACAACTATGATTCATAATAAGTAATTTCTTGTTTCACATTATTCAAAATGTTTTTATATCATTCATTAAAAATAGAAAAACTAATAAAAATATATTTTTATAGATTCTATGATACTAATATACTAAAACAATTGTAATAACATCATGAGACGAATCTCTATTAACTTTGACAAATAATATCCACTATTCTCAACAAATACATTTTTGAACATTCTCATTCATTTTTTAAGAGATCAGCGATGTTTTATTTAACTCATGTTATAATATCCGTTAAAAATCTATCCATTTCATGCATGAACGAATCACAATAACACATGTTCCATGATTAAAGGACGTTTTCCTATCTGACTACGGCGTTTTGTGAAGGAATACAAGGATTTGTGAAAGGTTGTGAGTTTAGTGAAGGACTATGAGTTTCAATAAATTTCATAGTTTCACAGACAATAGGAATGATCCACAAAAGTGGGTAAAATGTTTTGTGAAGGAATTATGTTTCATGATAAATAAAGTGATTGGAACTTGTTATAAACTTTTCTAGAGGAGATATTTCTTGAAGAGTAGTTAAAAAATGAAGGATAAGATTCTACCTTGGTAATGTTCACAACCAGTTCGTGAAAGAGATGAGTGAAAATCAAGGGAACTAATCATTGAATGATATATCAGAAAGGGAATTTTTATATTGAACTATGATTTGAAAAGAATTCCCAACTAAAGTAGTGGGAAAAGGGAGTGATCAACAAGAGTGACACTTGTGTGGAAGTGATCCAAACCATAAATCATGTAAAGGCAGTGAACCTAGAATGTTGTGATAATAATAGAAACATTATATCCAAATGACTAGTTAATATTAGTGGATTTTGGAAAATCAACACATTTTCAGTGTCTACTCCTTGGATATAGACCAATATAGGTAAACCAAGTAATTTTTTTTGTTACTTATATTTTAAACTATCTTAAATTATATAGGATTACAATTAGTGCATGTGGATTTAGTGATACTTGATCCAATCTGAATTAGGTTTTGATAAGAAATTATGTTAATCAGATCGCCACTTAAAAATTTGAACACAATATTGACCCTGCTAAAAAGTGTGGTCGGAATCGGTTAGGACAAATATAGCTAAAAAAGTATGTCAGGAAACATGAACGAGTTTCATACCCTGATTCATCCCACCTCATAAAATATCTCACTAATGTACCTATGGGTCCCAAAAATGAAATAAGATTTATCTTAATGTTTTAGGGCCATTACACATGCATGATGATATAAATATGCAATTAAGCAGAAACATGATGACTTTCTACTAGAAAATCTATTATCATAATATCCTATATTGGAGACTAATATGTACGAAAATCATGAGATAAAGTCTCATATCCTAACAAGTAATAAGAAATTATTTTCAATATACTATGAACCCCATCATTGAATGTTGTCCAGCCATATATAAAGGTTTTAAATATATCATCATAGAATTATAGGGTCTCATCATTGATGGGAACTCTTATTCTATTTTAATGTGACATATATTGTAGAACATTATTACATTAATGTAAATAAACTATCAATGATTTGTAATAATATAATTAAATTAATATCAACATATTTTTTTATACATGTAATATAAATCACAAATAATTGGTCATATAACACAACTTATACAACAAGTTCTAATTCTTACTCATCTATTATTTTTGCACAACACCACGTAATAAATTTTTGATTGAACATATTATTATAAACATATCCCTTTGATATCTTCTATATCTGGTAACCTAAACTTGGTACCCTATATCAAATACCATATTCTACAAATATCTTCTACATCTAGTAGTCTCATACGAGTACCGGTTCATTTTCTATCCAACATCTGATTCCACCTCATCTGATAGGTTAATCATCCGGTAACCTCATTCCATTAATACACTATATGGTATCATATTTATCATACCACGCCATCCAATTTGAATATGTATGATTATTTTATATAATATCACTCATTAGGTATTTATGTGACACCTCACATCTTCAAGAATTAACATGGAAGAATCTATTTCAGAATCATCTCCACAGTTCTACTTCTCCCATTTATATTGGTAGCATATGTATAATAATCAAGGGAGGAACGTGAACATCAAAAATTCAATTCATTCTTAAAATTTTAATATCCCTTCATAAAACAATATTCATTTTAATTCCTTTAAACATCCAAAAATATTTGGGTCATCAAACTTCAACAAGAATTTCTCCAATTCTCAGCTTCAATCATTCTTTTAGCTTCCTATAATCATGGCAAGGATCACGATCCTCATTTTCTGATTATTGAGACATTGAATTTACAGATCAACATCATAAAAAATAATCTATTTTGAATAACTTTGTAAAAAACCTTAATCCTTTATCCAAAACTCCTATGTAGGACCTCATCCATATGGTAATGTTCTGTTTGATACAATATTATATGAACATCAGTTTCCTTTATCAGATGACTTCAAGTTATTCTTCCTGATGGAATTAGAACATAATTGTATTTCTGATTCCTTTTCATGGAACCCATTATCCAATTATATTTTAAATGTTAATCTTGTAGAATAAAAACCTTTTCTATACATTGTGAATTCACTCTAAATCATATGTTTGATCTATTTATTCTCACTCTTCCATTGGAAAACTTTGTCCAAAAATCTCAATTTTTTGATGAACGTACATGAATTATTCTCTACGGGGAACCCACAACCATTATTCTTCAATGGAATATCTCTAGAGTCCATTTTCTAATTTATTTTTCCTATAAAAACTCTATATGATGAAATAATAAATACATTCAAACCAAAATTTTGTTCTGTCCTCTATTTTATCTTCTCAGTTCGATATAATCCATCTGAATACCTTAGTTTCTTTATCCTGTATTTCACTATATGGTATTATTCATTCAGAATATTTATAAATAACATTAATCATTTTCAAGGGATTCATATATTGATAATAAAATTCAACACAAAGTAACAGTCCTTTATTTTTTAATTGTAAGACGAAACCACACTGTCTCAAAGTAATATTCCATTGCTTTACTTGTCATATGCTGATATATTTATATATATGTGTGTATATTTCTCCCTATATATACTTGTTTGATTATATATATATATATATATTAATATTTTTCTACGTATATTAAATTATATATATATATAAATATATATATTTTTATTATTACTTGACAGACCTTTCATATGGTGTGAAGAATGATACAATTATTTCTTAAGGGCAAAAAAATGTCTCACCAGGGTTATCTCACTTGGGTATCTATAAATTCAATCAATACAATATTCCTAATTCAATTATTTTATTTTATATGTTTTATTTATTTTATGAATAATATTTAAATATGGGTGGAGGGAAAATACAATGAAAAATTAAACATAGCGTGAAAATGTCATGAAAAATAGAATTAATGATGTTATAGAGGAAATAAACTTCTACAGAGATATTAAATCATGGAGAGAATTTTCCATCTTGTTTTATATATACCTAATGAACACACCCCATCATATGTTTGAAAACCTTTTTCTACACTAGTTTTGAATTTAATGTGCACTCAACAATCTCCATGGAAATCATACATTAATCTCCTCAATTGAGGGAGAATGGGTGTATAATAAGTAGTTAATGTTTAGATAACCACATTGAGGATTACCCCCAACAAAAAAATAATTGGGTTATACTAATGAAAATATATTTCATAGACATTGGTTTAACACCAGATAACTCCCCTGGGATATTCATAAAGAAACATAATTATAATCATCATTTTAAGAGTTCAAATTCGAGATTAAGAGAGAGAGAGATACAAATAATGGAGGAACAATATATTTGAATATGCATATAAGGATTCATGAGAAATTATTGAAACTAAAAACTAACATATAAAATAAAAACATAGTTTCCACTTAATTTCTTAGTGAATTTGTTGATCCACTTTCAGCTTCTTGGAACCACAATATTTATATGCATCAATCCCTTCACAATCAAGTGTTCAAATATCAAAATAACATCTTCAAATTACCAAATTATTATCAATTTAATTTTTTTCAATATTTACTCTTTTCATTATATGAAAATATCTCCATTAAATGATCGTTTAATTATAAAGGATAGATAATCCATGGATTCCACTTTTCTATTTTTCATTATCTTCACCCATGGACATATGAAAATTTATTTTGACATCACCATACTTTTTAAATAAATTCTATTTACTATGTGGTATTTTAATCATCATTATCCTTAGATTACATTTTCATTTAATGAGATGTCCCAACCCATGATTTACAATGTTTTTAAACCATAGCTCACGTGTGAAAGGGATGAGTTTCTAACTCAGCATTTTCTTCTAATGAAGCTTCAACACAACATAAAAAGGCATTTTAGTGGTTATTTTAGCATGAGATTCCAATATCAACCACCGGGAATGAAATGCATAATTCTAATTATTCTTCAAATGGTTTCCTCAATATGCCTTACAATGAGAAGATTGTAACCCTTGTGATTTCTTCCTGACACATGTATATGCAACTAAATCACAATTACACAGAGGTAATGTATGTTTCTTAATTTATAACCTCCTTGTTCATTCATTTATGTCATCCATGTGATACCAAGATGGTGTTAAATATATTTCAATCTCATTACATTTATCCATGGTGTTTTTAGTGGTGGTTTCCAGTATCATGATTATCCATCCATCATAGTTTCATGATTGATCACCTTCTGTGGAGAGTATTACGTTTTAGAGAATCATGTTGTGATTCATTGATCATAGACGAAGATGAAGGGTGGAAGAAAAAAATAATTATTTTAGAAAGAAACAATTTCACAAAAGACTACTCTCGCACCTCTATTTCTTTCACATGGAGCTATCTTGGCTCATACACTAGCTAAAATAGAGCTCTATTATCTTGAATTAATGACATTGGAAGGCTCCCCATGCCCTCATTTTGTAGTAATGATAGTGATGTCAAATTTGACACAACTCACACCAATTCCCCACCAACCTCAACCTACCATTAACCATGGATTCCTACACATTCAACATGTGTTGCAACCAATATTGAGGTATCCAAGGGTCTGGTGGGTTTAGGGCACCAGCCACCTACCATGGTAGCTACAAAAACTCCATCAATTATCCCACTCCAGCTTCAATTCACTAGAGTATATGAAAATGTATAGTTTATCCCAAGAAACTGACTTGGTAAAAATATTCATCAGGTTCTCCTCTTTATGGATCTTTAAAATTCTCTACATCCATTGGATTATCACCTCACATATCCCTTGATAATGAATATCAGTTTTCTTTATTGATGAATTGTACATGGAATTATTACTAATGTTCAAAGCAGCTTTAATATTTTTATAAACCTAGTACTCCCTGTTGATGAATAAGAGATCCTATAGCAAGTTATTTATCCAAAAAAATATCCTTCTGAGCATCAAGAGAAACACTATACTCTGCTTCAATTTTTGATAAACATTCAAACTTTTTCATCATTAACTAGTATGATATAGATCCTACAACAAATGTATAGATGTATCCTAATATAAACATCAAACAATCAAGATCTCAGACCACACCTTCATTTGTATAGCCTTCCAAGATAGGTTCATCTCCCCCAAAGAATAAATTTATCCTTGAAGTACCTTAGAGATACCTTATAATTCATCTGACAACATCCCGATGTTTCTTTCCAGGATTGGAGAGAAATTGGATCACAATCGATAGTGTATGGGAAATGTCTAATATTATACTCACAAAAGTGTACATCAAGATACCAATAGATAAGAGGTATGTTATCATATCCATCACGTTGATTTCTTCCCCTGATTTTGGATATGAAATCTTTCTCAACACCAAATGACTAGGAAGATGAATGATCCCTAGTTTGTCTTTTTCCATATTGAAATGTTCCAAGATGTTCAACATACTTCTCCTGATATTGACATAACAATATATCATTTCTATAAAAAATGACCTTCATACCCAAAATCTGTTGATATTCTCCAAAATCCTTCTTATAAAAATACATGTATTTATCCTTCTTCAATTATATGTTCTTAATTACATTGTTGGAAATGATTAACATGTCATTAGGATAAAGTATATGTGCATCAGAGTTACCGTCCTGAAATCATTGGATGTAAACACACTGGTCTACCTATGTCCGACTACATCCATGACTCATCATTAATTAGTGAAATATATAGTAACACTATCTAGGAGCTTGTTTCAGTACATAAAATATCTTCTTTAATTTTCAAATGAGGGTTTCTTTTCCATAAACTAAAAAACCTTATGGTTTCTTCATATATATCTCCTCAGATAAGTAACCATGAATAATAGTTATCTTCACATCTATATGTTCAACCTCTAGGTACAATCTAGAAACCAATTAAAAAATGTCTCATATTGAAGCCATGTTCCCCATGGGTGAATAGATCTCATCAAAGTCAGATATTTCTTCTGAAGGAATTCCTTGACTACTAATCATGCCATGTGATTTAACTCATTTTTACTATGACCATTTTTCTTCCCAAACACCCAATTGTTCAGTAGTTACTTCTTACCATTCAGTTGTTCCACCAAATTTTATTTTGGGTTCTTTTTCAAAGACTCCATATCATCCAAAATTTCATGTAGCTACTTGAGTTTATCTAGATGAGACACTATTTATTGGTATTCTTCTTACTCCTCCTCATCATTCTGTAATAGGTTGTCCAACTCCAAATATTTTTTTGATGGCATATTTCAATATTAAAATCTATGAACATGATAAATGTAAGTTTCTAGTGGAATAACTTCAATTAGATACTATTGTGGTTTGGAAAATTCTCAATAAGTGGATTGAGCCTCCCACTACTCAATATTCTCCTCAACTACCTCCTGGTCTAGTGATGATAAATATTCTTTATACCTACTCCTCTTTAGTGAATGGTGGTGCTAGTATAAGTGTTGGATCATTAGATGATTCCTAGAAACTATCCCTTCAATACATTAAAGGACTTTTAATGTCCTCATTCAATTCATTCTTGGGGACTAAAAATATATTCTTCTGATCACCTCCTTCTCCTTTGGGTCCCAATGACTATTTACAAACTCCTAATCTCTATAACTGATGATGATGCAAGGAATAAATCTCTAACATATCTTCTTCCTAATAACCTTGGATACAAGTGCAAATGAAAAACATCAAAATACCCATGAATGAGAGTATTATAGATTTTTAACAGGCTATATCTTATATGGAATGTCATAATTTAGTGAGACCAATGGTTATCTGTTGATAAGGTGGCATGAAACCTGAACACATTCTATCTAGAATGTCATAGGCTGATTAGAAAAACTCATCAAGCTTATATCCATCTTCATGATAGTTCTGTTCATCCTTTCCATAAGTCCATTATGTTGTGGGGTTTGTGGGACCATCTTATCTTGTTGGATACCCCAAATCCTTCAATAGGAACCAAATTTCATGGATGCATACTGTCGCCCATTGTATGAATAAAGAAACACTAGCTTCTTTATAGTTTCACGCTACAACATAGAATGGAACATCATGAATTAGTCCATTACAAAATCCTTTATTTTCAAGAAGACCACCCATACAATTCGATATGCATCATCAATAAAGGAAGGAAATATTTGGTTGCACATGAGCCTCAGACCAGTTGGTGAGGACTCGCAAGGTGCATCCAAGAGACCCGAGATCAAATCTGGGTGGAGGCATGTTTCTAAGTACTGTAGCAGCACTGTAGAAGTACTGTAGCAGGCACTATAGTAGTACTGTAGTAGGCCTTGTTCGGTACTATAGTGGCTAGAACTATTCATCCATCTGGGCCTTTGGGCCACCGTTTTGGTCCTTGGGTCCTGCAAGGATTTCAGTCCACCCAAGGCCTTCGAGCCAGTTGATTCTCAAGGACTTTGGGCCACCTTAAGGCCTTAGGGCCACCCCAAGGCCTTTAGGCCACATGAATGCAGGCCCCAGACACACTACAAAAAAGGAGCAGCCCCAGAAAGAGATTTAGAGCAGGTGCACTCACCAGAGCAGAGCCAAATAGATTGTCAGAATGAGAGGGTATGGATATGCCATCAGTTCCAGCCTGTTCTTGCACAAGAAGCCTACCTATACAGTCATGCAAAGGTAGAGAGCTACTATCAGGATGCAGATGCTGGGGAGGGGAAGTTACTTGTAGATAGTCTGGTTGAATTCCCTAAGACCTTCGGGTCATGTAATCTCATAAGCCTACAGGCCATGTAATATCTAAGCCAATGGGTCTTGTAAAGTTTCCCCCTCATCCCTTGAAAGGGGGGTTTTCAAAAATCAATAAAATGAAGGCCTTCGGGCCATTTAGGCAAGGAAGAAAATATTTGGTAACTCTCTGTGCATCCACCTCCATGGGTCCACATAATTAGAGTGCACCAAATCTATAAAATCCAATCTCCTTGAGAAAATATTATTAGATAATACTCTATGATTATTCCCATAAAGGAAGTATTTTCAATGGTAAAGTGATTTAGGCTTGAAAAAATTTATGTTCTTCTTCTTTTTCGCGGTAGATAACCCTCATTCAATCATGTGGTCGAGTCTCTTATGCCACATATTTTAAGGAATCTCTCCTTCTACGATATTGACTCTTTCTTCGCATATCATCACATGAGTCTTGTAAAATGTACCACATATGTGTCATTATGAGATGAATATATATGCTTCTTTCATCTTTCAAGATCCATTACTGAGGATTTTGTTCCATCCTTGCTAGTCAAATGAAATTATTTATAAAAGTTTGAGCTAAAGTCTTTGAAAACATAAAACATAGTTCAGGTTGATTTTTTAACAAAAATTCTTCTGGAATTGGATATCAATCATACTAAAAATCACCAATATACTAGTATTCCCTGTCTTGATATCACTAAAGTGACAAGTTTGATTAGTCAAGTAAACACATGATGCAGAGTGACATGGTACAATGCTATAGTATTGACCACCCAATCTATGCCTTGGATTAATGCATGAAAGAATGTATCTTATTAATCATTGGAGAAAATCACAAGCTCTCCAGTGATACTTGAATTCACATCTTCATTTCTTCTTTGTTGGCTACTACTTTAAAATTTTTATTGTAGAAACAATCAATAGTTCTTATTTATGAGTCCCTCCATGCCACAATTGTAGAATTTTTATATTATATTCCTTCCATCTATGGATCATTATTGTCTCCTTATTCATCCTATACTTACTACCCTCAACCTCCTCCTTTTTTCACCCATTATTCTCCAAGAAAATATATTGTGTCCAGTTATAACTAATGTCCTTACTTAAATCCAAATTATTTAATATTGAGTCATTTAACATTTTCATTATATGTTTTTCTCTTGGATCAATGTTTCTAAGTTAGATGAAAATTATATCACAGCTACTAAGAAGTGTTCATAGTTGGTGGTTTTCCTAATCTTCATTAGTTAGAGTCTTACATGCATCCAACAACTGATTCATCTGGCTTTGGAACTCTATAGAGTGTTCTTCTATATAGTTTACACTTTTTAATCATTGATTCATCAACTTATTTAATAAAAGGATATTTTTTATGGGATCTCTAATTGGTATATATTTTCAGGCTTCATAAAAAGTTCTTACATTCTAGTCTCTTGAGAAGCATGGTGGTGGATGCTATGATCATTCCCATAGAGAACTTTACTGGTCATCTTCATGTTCATATTCTTCCTCTCTTCCACCTTGGTGGCATCGAGGTTGACTCCCTTATTATCAAAGTTGTTTAAAATTTCCTTAGCAATAAATTAATCACCAATTAAATAAATCCCAATGGAGTAGTTCAAGGAACTCAACATGATCATCTCTCCAGTGGATGGTTCCTCCATTGAATTTAAATTTTGTAAAAAACTGTGGTAGAATTTGGAAAATTTTGAGTCTACTATTTCTTCAAAATGGTTTAATATAATGGAATAGATTCCTGGATCTTCAAAACTGGACACCAATTGATCATGATATGAGAAAATAAGTGCCAAAATCTAATATTGACTAATAACAAGGCACAAATATGGTGCACTAGAGTAGCTTCTAGAATATCCCAAGTAATGTTTCTGATGCCAGAACAATGTCATCTTCTCCAGTAAGGGGGAACTATTGCACCTAAAATTTGACCAAACATTGACTAATCTTGGGGTTTTAATTTGAGCTTCATTTTTAATTTTGTATTCACCTTTGGAATTTCCTAAACATGAAATTTTATTATTTTCCTTCAAAATAAAATTCTTGGCCACATGAATTATCATTTCCCCATAAAATCATACTCAATGTCATTTCACCAGAAATAGCTCTAATTCCACTTTTTTTCATGAACTGATCATGAAAAGAGATGACTAGATGAAAAAATACAACCTTTATTTCAGTAAGAACAAATTTTACAAAATACCCCTCCCACTCCTCCCTATTATTGACATAGAGATTTCTTGGTTCTCTAAGTAGATACAATGGAAATATCTTTCATTGAATTAATGATATTGGAAGGCTACCAAGACCCTCATTTTATAATCATGGGGGTAGGTGTCAATTTTGAAAAATGCCCCAATAATCCCCCACAAATCCGTGCCTTCCTTGAACCATGGAAGATGTCACATTATACAAGTTCAATAGCCATTATTTAAGCATCCAAGGGACTCATGGGGTTGGTTCCCTAGCCACCTACCAAACAGCTAGAGAAAATCTATCAGATCAAAATATACATCGATGGTTCATATATTCCATGGATTTTTTTATGGTGGTCATGGTGACAATGGTCATATAAAGGTGTGACATTAATGGATATTTACTTAGCATTTTGAGAGAATGGTATCTATTGATAGTAGAAGATAACAATGGAAGTTTTCTTTAGTGACTCTAATGGAAGAAATCAATAGAGACAAGCTACAATATAAGATTTTAATGGTAGAAATAATTGATTCTGGATAGTGGTATCAATGAGTGGTGATGCACCCTAAGCAGTATTGTGGGAGGGATCAGTAGTTGCAAGTGAGGGTGGAACATTTTGGTATAACCTAGGTGTACCTGATGATAGTAGAACATCCCTAGATGTAAAAATACTGATAGAATATGACAGCAGGATACAAATCATATTTAGGAAAATCCGTATTAATTTTTAATACATATTTAGTATTTTATAAATCATATTAATGATAAATATATTTTTTATATTCCAATAAATAATTATATATATATTTATATTTAAATTTGGTGTTTAATAATTTATCTTTTTATGAAGGTCTCTTTTTATCGGTGCAATGAAAAACATAGATATAGGGGTCCTTTTTCAGCACTAATAATGATCTCATAAAGGATAATAAAAAAACATATAAAAGGGGTATTATAAATTCTAAAAATGTTCTTAAAAAATTTGGCTGTTATCATCACTTTTATATAACTCATAAAGTCCCCAATTTTCAATGATTTTAGTTAGTGCTAAAAAATTTACCCCCTCGATTAGTTATTTTCTTCTACCACTCATAAAATTTAGTGTTTATTGTTCCAAAATATGTTTTAGTGGAATGGGTATACTTTGTAGAACAAAATTTATAATTTTATGAAGTTTTTATTCAAGGAAAATCTATGTTGGTGAGGGAAAGAAGATATAAGGTGAAGTGTCTGTGAACTGAAATAGAGGTTAGAAAATAGGAAGGGCACTGCAAAAAATGGTTTTCATTTGTGTTTTATTTAGTGGAAATTCTCAAAACACATGCTAAATTATTATGTTTTATTTTTTAGGAGAAGTTTTTGTAATCCTTAACTAATTCTATATCGGTTTTTATTTTGTGGAAGTTCATTTCTCAATGGTTTAAACCCAGCTAAATAATAAATGGATGTTTTAATTTTTTTTCAAAAAAATGTAAATGTTTTAAAAATTTTAATTTATAATTACATTAATATGAATAATAATAATTTTATTATTATTATGAATAATTTATTATTTATTAATAAATTAATTAATATATATATATATATACGAATGCATTCGTGTGGGTACTTTTCTTTATATATATTTATGATTTTGTGTATGTGTTTTTATACACTTATATATATGTACTGATGGATGTATATAATACTATTCCTATACTTATATACATTTATAAATAATTATATTAATATATATGTGTGAATGCAGGTATGTATATACTGATATTTAATTGTATTTATATATATTTATGTATGTATGATGATATTTTTGATGCATGTGTATACATGTGTAAAAATATACCTACAAATATTTTCTTCTATGTATACCTATATGTGTGTCTATATATATATGTGTGCACTTATTTTTTAAGTAATTACATCAATTATATTTACATATATATTTTTATAAAAATATATTTATGAACTTATATTAATATTTATTTTTATATGTTTGTAGATATGTATTTTTTGAAATAGATGTTACTTAAATAATAATAATAATATATATACATTGCATGTACATATTTATGTAAGATTACATTATATATATATATATATTTGATAATTCATTGTTTTTTTATTTTTTATACAATATCAATAATTTTTAGATATATTTTTTGATGTGTTGGGATAAAAAATTTAATTTCTACATAATGTGTATAAAAAACAATCTAAATCTAAAACAACACAATATATTTACTATATATAACTATCTATATGTTTATGTATATATATATGATTATGTGATATATGTATTTAAGTTTTTATCTATTTCTATTTATATTTACTTTTAAATAATTTTATATGTAAACACTAATATATTTTGATAGGTTCAGACATGTATATACAAATATTTTCAGGTACTCATAGATTGGTATATTTGAAAATAATCAATGTAATATGTATGTATGTAATTACAATATATATATATATACACGTATGTATGTATGTATGTACTTGAATAAATTTACCTAGATATAACCGTACTCATTAATTTTCTAAAAAAACATCTATATCCAATTTTTTAATGTATCTTATTTGTATAAACAAATAACTAGTAAGAATTTAAGAAAAAATATTTATTTTGAGTTTTCAGTGTAAATTCATACCTATATAAGAAAAAATCATCATTCAAGATAAAAAATCATATATGGGTCTATATTTCTTCGTATTGATGTAAATATTTCCTTGGTGATGACAGATTGAAATTGCAAAACCATTTTAGCATACTATATTAGATCAATGTTTTTTGGTTTGAAAAATGAATGAATGAGAGAGAACGTGAATTTTTTATTAGTGTTTAGGGAATCATCATAGGGGTATTTAAGTAATTAAATATATTTTTATTTGAAAATTTAAAATTATAGAAGGAAACAGAATTATTGAGATTATACCTAATGGATCTTCTCCATGCATCATCGTCGGAGGCTTGAAATGACTCCATCATTTCAGGTGGGAAGTGGGGATGATGAAATCCACACAATTGGTGGTTGACAGAAACAATGGAAGCTATCTATAGTGACTCTAATGGTAGCAGGAAATGGAGACTCATTGTAACAGAGATGTGCAATAAAATGGGAAGTGGTAGTGCCCAGTAATATCTAATGGCGGTGAAAAACCCCAAGTGGTATCAAGCGACAGTGGGATGTATCGATGGTCATAGGTGATGGTGGAACACGATGGTATAACTTGGGTATAGCTAAGGACAACACACCCCAATACACATCCAAATCGATAAAACACGATAGTAGTAGAAAAATTGTATTTATGAAAATACAATAAAAATTTAATATTATATGAATCATATTTTGGAAAATATATTTTATATATAAAATTAAAAATATAGTTATAAATTAAAATATTATTTATGAAAATTTAAATTCTTTTTATAATGGTAACCTTTTATCAATGAAAAGAAAAACACTGATAAAGTGGACCTATATCATTGCTAAAAACGCACTAATAAAGGATAAGAAAAAAAACTTATAAAGTAGGTATTTATTAATGCTAAAAAAGTCATTAGTAAAAGACATCATTTATCAGTGCTTTAGTAGAGATTATAAATACAAATTGTATCACTGATTTTAGTTAGTACTGGTAAAAGTACCCCATTTTTTCATACTTTTATTCTAGTACTGATTAAAATTAGAACTTAATATGCATTAAGTTTTTGTTGTGGTTTGGGTATACATCTGGAAACCCCAGATAGAAGTGTTTGATGTTTTTTGTTAAAAAATATGGTGGTGATAGGAATAAGATATAAGGTTATGTGTCTGGGATTATAAATGGTAGTGAGAACACTGGATAGAAACTATTAAAAATGACTGTAGTAGTGTTTTACTTAGTTTCAGTTTTGGAAACCAAGTTAAATTTTTAAGTTTTAATTATTTAGTGGTTATTTTTTAAAACCATCACAAATTCATGATGCATTTTTATTTAGTTGAAGTATATTTTTCAGTGATTTAAACTGCCATTAAATATTAATTGGGTGTTATTAATTCTTTTAGTTTTTTTTGTAATTTATTTAATAATTTTTTTTATTTTTAAATTTATAATTATTTTTTATCATAATTATTATTATTTTATATTTTTATTATTACCAATTATGTATTATGTGTTATTTATTTATTTTATTATTAGTAAGTATTTATTATTTTTTATTATTTTTTTAAATAATTATTAATAATTAAATGATAATTTTAAATTAATAATTAATATTATTTTAATTATTTTAGAATTATTAATTATTAATTTTACTTGTAAATTTTTATATATTTTTTTATGTATTTTTTTTTAAAATTTATATTTTTATATATTTTGAACGTACACCACCACATCATGCACCACCACATATTATAAGTTCTATTAGCATCATTATTACCCAAAAGAAGATAGATCTATGAGCATACTTCAGGTTATCATCGGGGTTCTATATCTCATGTACCAATGACAGGTTTCCCCATTCATCACCCACTGAGAACTCCATTCACAAATCTCATATTACATATCCTTTAAAGCTTCCCATTCACACACTATGTAAGAACCTAGATCTTCATTTCAGGTATGGAACTTATTTTCAGGTTTTATTTGATGAAAAAGGAAGAAATAGAAATTCTCAAAGTATATGTTGTATACTCCTGAGTACATGTCGTGTACTGGCCGTGTAGTGGTCAAGTACATGGCTATGCAGTTGACTTGGAAGACCGCCAAAAGTGGGATCCAATTGAGGTTAGTACACAACATGTACATTAAATGAACCCGCTGTATACTTTTATTTTTATTTGATAAATCAGGGAGAGGTCACATCCAATATCCAGAAAACCCTTATTCTCCACGTGTTTCATGCAGGAGAGAAACGGAACACCGAAGAACATTGAACCCATTCCAATTCTTCCCCAGACCTCTGATTGAGATGATGTTGGGTAAGTTGGTTTCCCACCGGTGAGTTCTATCTTTCCCTAGAGCCTTTATTCCTTATTCCCCCTCTCTCATGAGTTATTAAAGGATGATTATTTTTACCCCTATTGTAGATGTGTGTCATTCTAAACCTATTCAAGCGCCGACGTTCAAGAGTTTTGATCATACAACATCAAGGTAGGTGTTTTGTGCCTTCCGTTCTTTATCTTGGTATTATATATGCTAAAGTTCTGTACACCCATGATTTGGGTATTGCTTGAATTATAATTTAACCGTATTATTTACCTTCTATTGTTTAATTGATTAAAATGGGTTGTTGTATATATGGAAGGTTAGATGTCTTGTTTACGGGACACCCAAGGGTGTGTTTCCCTAGTTTGATTGTTTATGGCTGTTTGGCCTAAGTTTCCTATGAGGTGTACCTTATTTCCACACCTTCAGCTATTTAGGATGGTGGTTTATTTATTTTATGAATTTCATGTGTTATTCTTATGAATTTTATCTATGTAGTAGTTATATTTTACATGAGCTGCCTTGTAATGATATGTGTACTATTTTTTCAATAGACCATGAGATCCTTGGACCTGGAAATATAAGGGTGTTTCCATGTTTATTTACATAGGACCATGAGAGCCTTGGTGTGGAATTTGAACCAGGGGTATTGACCTAGAGATCTACCTAGGAGGTCGTTTATGATTATTTATGATACATTGACCCAAGGGTATTGATCGTGAGAGATACCCAAAGGTCGTTTATAAGTTATTGATTCCATGTTGACCCTGGGGTATTGACCATGAGAACTTCCTTGGTAGTAATTTGTAAATGTGTAGTGCTATGTTAAAATAAAGGGGTTAGACCATTAGAGATTTCCCAGAGGGTTGTTTCTGAATGATTGAATGATTGTGACAAGTCTGCCAAGCCAAAGCACAAGTCTGAACTCAGTCTTACTTGTTTGTTGAGATGATCTTCCAAGACATCTCTTTTGTTACTATTACAAATGGGATATAGAGATTAGGCTAGATTCCAGGATTTCATTATTCAATATACTGAATAATTACCAACTATAAGTGAATGTCATTGAAAACAATAGGATTTTTTACTTTTGAGTACTTTATAGTTTATTTCTCCATTTCTGCATATTACCTTCTATATATATTCACTGACTGTTATGCATAGATATTTTGGTGGTTGCCTATTGTAATTCGTCTCACACCCTATTTAGGTCATGCTTTTGGACCCAAAATGATTATATGGTTGTAGATATAGAATTGAAAGTGCCCTTCTTCATCAGGTACTTGATTGATGTTGGATATAGAGGGCATGGGACCAAGATGAGTCTTGCGATGCTATTGGAGTTTACTAATTTTCTTTTATACTTTGGTTTCTGTATTTCCTTCCAGCATTGTTACTTGTTTGGATTCTTTCTTAGATACATGTTCCATGCATAATTTATATATGCTCGAGATGTTATATTAAAATCAGTCTTCCATTGTTTACATATGTTGTATTTTATTACTGCTTCCACTATTGATTTATATTTAGACTCTACTGTGTATAATCTACCAATGAAAGCATAGTTTCCCCAATGTCTTACCTTGCCCCTTGGTGAAAGTAAGAATACTATGGAATTTGGGGAGATGCGCTTGAGGTTTGGTGACCAACTAGGTTCAGGGCACCTTTGGACGACACCCAAAACCGAGATGTTACAAAATGGTATTAGAGGAGGTTAGTTTCTAATTTTTCTTAATATTTGTAGCTAATATATATGGATATGAAGGAATAAGTAGTTGGTAATATGTTTTTCCCAATATTAGCTAACCCGTGTATAGGTAAAAGCCAATTTACATTGAATATTTCAATTTTTCTAGTTTTGTAACTGTTGTGGTTGATTTGATTTCACCATTGGGTGACACATTTGTTTTTTTCTAATATTACTGATATCTTTGTGGTACTATTTCAATTACACCCCGATGAGATAAGGGTATACCATATCATGCATTATATAATCACTTGTTTACAATCACATGTCATGCATTTTTTTCATTCCATTTAGGGTGTATTACTAATTCCATGATGTTGTTATAGATGTTGTGATAGATATGAATGATGTTGTGATAGATGCTATGATAGAAATTACTTTTATTTTAATAGGGTACTGGTATAATTTTTTTTTCATTTGGATTGACACAAAACTTTGGTCCCTGAGGTGTTATGGGCCCTCTTGGATTAGAATTTGGTGGATCATGTTAAAACATTAATGAATATTTTAAAGTTGTGATGTAAAAAAGGATGACAAACTTTTATTTGTGGAATGTATCGGCTCCCATGGGAAAGAACTTTTCATGCCTTTGAGAAGATTTTATGTTTTTAAGGGTTCTGGAAAAGTTTCAAAGGATTACTGTCCAAAAACCCAAACAAAACGACATTTGATGTTATGAACACACTCCATTTGTTCTTCTGTTCTGGATGAAATAATTTTTCTAAAGTACACACTATGTACTAAGAGTACACGCCATGCAATTCATGTGTGTGTGACTGATTATGTGAGAAGATACATGGGTTTAGGAAGCTTTTTTTAGAACATGTCGTGTACATGGAGTACACATTGTGCTTTAAAGACCGTGTATCTAGCTTTGTGAACAATGACATGGGTGGATGAAACATAGGTTGTACACACCGTGTCTTGATTGTACAAATTGTGTAATTATCAACCATGTATCCAGCTGTGTGACCAATGACAAAGGTTGATGTGAGTTAAGTAGTACATGCCATGTCTAGGGATAACACGCCATGTAGTGTTACCCATGAGAGAACCGTGTAGTTCTTGTAGTGTAGAAGTACTTGGGCAGGAGGAAAAATTCAAGTGCATGCCATGTCTTGAGAGGAACACACCGTTTGTAAGGGTGTTACATCACCAATATTGTTAGAGGTACATGCCTATGTTATGTGTTAAAGGGAACACACCATGTCGTAGTTATAGACACCTTGTAACCCTATTTTGTAAAACATGAATGTTTTCCTTCTCCTATTCCTCTCTTTCAATTTATAGTTGATGTCATCAATAATCTTGAACTGAGGTGTGGAATTGACATGGCTGAGTCATTCCACCAAGACGTCCTCTGGTTGTATGCCAGGTACAAGGCGACAATCAGACAAAAAAATGGTAGATCAGGGAATAGCAACAGATCCTCCTATCATTCCCGCCTTGGCACCAATTGTTATATCAGACACAGATTCTAATGCACAGTTCCATGAAGGATTTATGATGATGATTCAGAATTTAAACGTAGCAACACATCCTACCCTGACTATGGTAGAGTTGACTTGGGTGTTTCAGTTGCAGTATCTTCTCAATTTTTTAAGGGATGGAGGACCATAGGCTTCATAGTCATGGATTGCGGACATGCTTGAACTCTTAGGGAATCTGAAGACACCTCCATAGAGGAGGGTGAAGCTCGTGTTGTACCTACTACGTGATTCATCCGAGATATGGTGGGATGTTATCTCATACGTGGTACATAATAGGGATATGACATGGGAAGAGTTTTAGAGGACCTTCTATGACTACTTATACTCTGAGACATTAAGGGTTGATTGAGCCCGAGAGTTCTTGCATTTTGAGAAGGGTTCTATTTCAGTGATGGATTACTCTTCCTATTTTACAGATCTTCAGCACTTCACACCTATTCTGGGAGGTGATGAGTTAAATTTGGTTAAGTGAGTTGAGGATGGTCTCAGGTATGACATCCGATCACAGGTGAATGTTTTCTGTCTGAATTTGGTGATAGATTTAGTAAACAATATGATGATTACTGAGTGCAATCTGAGGGAGTTTGATGCTGCGATCCAAGGTGGTTCTGTATCTAGGGTTGGTACTCCTTTTTTTGACAGCAGGAAGCATCGTAGGGATCCATCACAGAATTATTCTAGTATTAGGGACATATCTGTTGGTAGTTAGGTGAGGTGCTACCTAAGTGGGAAGAGTGGGTACACGAGACCTCAGTGCTCGAGAGAACCAGTTGAGTACTGATCTTGTGGAAATAGCGAGTACATGAGACAACCAGTTTCTTATTTGTCAGGGAACTATAGATTAATAGGGCATTCAGGATGAGGAGGTGTTCATGGTTGTAGTATCTAGATGATAGTTTTTCAGTGGAAATAGTGTCGATCAGCCCAGGGTAGTCAGGCAGGGTTACAAGGCCATGGTACAGGTCAGACTTTTGTAGTGGAGAAAATCCAATAGGAGTAGGTTTTAAGAATCTCTATGGTTAGAGGTACGATTCAAGTTGCCCCAGTTTTAGCTTCTAATCATCATAATATAAGGGCTTCCCATAGATTTATATCTTTTTCCATTATGGATATCCTATGGATCTGTATCTTTACTTTTTTAGGATGTCATGACGTTAGACACTGTGTTGGGGATTATAATGGCTTGTGTACGTCGGTGCAAGGAGGTCACTCTTGAGGTTGGTGGGTGCCACTTCTTATGGGACCTACATGTTTTAGAGATGATAGGATTTGATGTAATTCTTGGAATGGATTGGTTGGTCTGCTTTCTGGCCTTTATTGACAGCTCTCATTGTGGGGTGTGTTTCACATCACCAGAGGGTGAATCTTTTCTACACAAGGGAGAATGAGATTTATTGGTGAGCATAGCTAGACCCGAGAATCATGGGATAGGCGGAATTGCATCCCAGACTACCAGTTTATATCTGCATGACTGGAGGACTTCAAAGAAGGACTTTCGTCTAGTGGTAGATCATTTCAGGGATATCTTTCTAGATGACTTTTCAGGTTTATCTCCAGAGTGAGAGGTATCTTTATCTATTGATCTTTTTCAAGGAGCAGCATCAGTGTTCATTCCTCCTTATATAAAGGCTACACCGGAGTAACAGGAGATCAAGAAGCAGTTAGAGGAGTTACAGGCAAAGGGTTTCATCCAACCCAGTACTACTCATTGGGGTTCTCCTATCCTGTTTTCAAAGAAGGCAGACAGTACCATCATTCATTTTTTGGGTTACTGAATTCTAAACCAATTGGTGGTTAAGAATTGATATCCCTTTGCTGAGGATTGAAGATCATTTGATCTGATTTGAAGAGACCAGGTGTTCCTGAAGATTTAACTAACATATGGTTATCATCAGTTGCACGTTAGATGTAACGCCACGACCCTAGTTACCCAAAGTTGGTGCATTATTACATAACATTGGCATGATCATAAAATATCAATTCTCGAAAGACCGATTAGTTTAGTAGTATTGGAAACACTAGATATGTTCATAAGTCTTACATTACATCATAAAGTAAAAAAAAACTATAACAAAATCTTGTCTTCATATCTATAATGACCCATACTTTACATACATTGTTAATACTTCAAAATTAAAGCATACTTATTACAACATATAACAAAACCATGAAAGGACCGTATATGTATAGTGTCTTTAGAAACTGGGAAACATAAACAACTGGTTCATAAAGCGTCTACACTCTCTCCCATTTATTTCATCATATCTATAGTCCCTTTTGGCATATCTTACTTAATAACCTTATTCCTGACCTGGGGAAAGAAAACATACAAAAGGGTGAGATCAAATTCTCAGCAAGGGTAAACAAAAGAAATATCAATCACATCATATTCATAAGAACATAGCTTTTGGAAATCTTAACCTGCAAAAGAGAGCATAATTTCATAACATGGGATAAATCATAGTAGTGAAATGAAATCCCAATAATCATAACTTAAAACATGAAACTTTGTTGCATACACAAATAATCATAGAGAATCATTTCTTATTAGTCAAGACTCATTTCCAAGACTATCTTAGTGGACAAAGTCCATTTCTGAACCGAGTTCACTCCCCATCTTAGTCCTGTTTCACTGAACCGGTATAACCTACCGTTCCAGCCATGTATATCTCATGAGATATAAAATCTTTACCCAATTCATTGGAGGGAGATATAGGTCCCAACCATCTCATAATGACACCATTCTTATGTGTTCCACAAATTCATAAATCATACATCATTGCATAACCCATGTAATAAAAATGGGATTCTTAAACAACATGACATCATAAAACAATTCATATAATATAATGGAATTCATAAAAATAATTCCATCACAACATAATCAAATAAATGTAATAACAGGGATATAAACAGAACCCTATATTATCTTAGATGGAAAATAATTTTGATAAAACACTTGAACTCCATTCTTGAGGAAAATATCCTATCAAATTCAAAAACATTTTCCTTTCTTAAAATGTCATATAATTTTAAACTAAAAGAAGTTGATTAAAAATAAACTTGAAAACTTGTAAAGGAATATTCTTGGAAATAATGTTTTAAAAATCCATTCATGCCATATATGTTAAAAAAACATTCTTCATACTTTTGTCGGAAAAGTCAAAAAGTACCTCGTACGAAAAAACGACAAAATATTCCTTTCATATCCTTTACTAAAAACTCACCGAAGGGCAAAATTGGTTTTAAACAATTGTAGGTGGATGGAAACAATATTAAATATTGAGGAAACATGGATGTGGATGATAAAATACACCCCAGTAAATACTAAAGTATAAACAATCTCGGATAAAAATGAGATTGTGATATTTCCCTTACCTTAGGTCCGATTTGCTTCATAAGTGTCCGAACCTCCTGTATAATGATTTAAATAATGTTATTTACTTATTCCAGAATCATAATTATTGTTATGATATCATATATGGTCATATTATTAGCTTCTTATTAGTAATATTTCATTACTACTTGTTATTTGGGTGTTTATTACTTTTTGTTCTTATGCGTGTTTTGTCGAATAAATTCTTATTCTTATCTGTAGGTTATAGATACCTAATTTACAGAATGGTATTAGTGTAATATATATCATATTCATTCATTAAATTCATTTATATAATCATTATGAAATGAAGATCATGTAGAACGAGTCGCATCCCATCGTGGAGACGGTATTCCGTACGTACGCACGAGTGATGATATCATTCCTATGATCGTGGAATTGTATTGGAGTGTATGTATACTATTTCAGAATAAAAATAACTTTATAATATTCATATATAGTCATTACTTACACCATTATACCCATCCAAGTAAGGTGGTGGTTGAAAATAGATTACACCACGACGTGGAGACGGTATTCCGTACGTACGCACGCGCGATGATTTCTTTTTCCGTAGGATGGATAGATTGTGAAATAGGTTTGTTTCATACTTATAATAACATATAAGTATATTATTGATAGTGATGTTATTACTTCATAATGAAACAACTAAAGAAGAAGAAGTGGAAGAAGAAATAAAGATGAAAGAATCGGTAACAGACATTACCTCTTCTTTGAAGTGCTTCTTTGGGACCTCCTTTTAGGGAACTAAAATAGGTCCTTGAAGAAGACCAGAACCTCTAGGATGTTTCTAGGAAAGTGGAGAGGAGAAATTGGCAGGGGTTGACCGAGCTTGAAGGCTCAAAGTGGTGTGAGGAAGAGGGGGAGGAGGTGCCCTTTTATAAGGGAGGAGAGGGGCACCTTTGGAATAACCAGAATTATTATTTTATTATAAAGTAAAATTTGGTTTTTAATAGCTTCAAATTGATATATTTCGAAGATAAGGTGGTTAGGGGTCTAAATCGTCTCATATAATAGAATTTATAGAAGTTTAGGTATCAATTGTAACCTTATCATTTATATTTACCTTTAAGTTAGATAATTTAACTTTTACCGTGTCTTCTTGTTTTCTTACACTATAAGGTTAATAAACATACTATATCAAGTCAAAAGAACCCCAGGTTGTTTATTATTAATATATATAACCTTATCTAAGTCATTTGGCCTGACCTTAGATTTTTAGGAATAAAATAACAATTAATAATATAATATTTGTTTTAAAAACTATTTTATGTCAATTTTGACACTATTTAGTAATTGATTTTTGTGAAAATAATAACAGAATGATTAGTTCGAACCAAGTTACTTAAATCAATACTAACATGTCATATTAACCTATAAAATTAGTGTAATTCATAAAAAGTCTCAAATTAAATTTATTTGGGTATTTATAACATCAATTATGTCAATATTTCATTATTAAGACAATTACTGAATCATCGTTGTGTCATAAATAAATTAAATTATTTAATGTCTAAAAATTACAAATAAAATACCATTATGTAGGAAAGATTTTTATCTTTCTAATGAATATTTATAGTGGAATTGATCTTATGTATAACCCAATATTAAAAATGATTTACTTATTAAACTTTGATTTTAACTATTTTAACCCTTCTTTAAATAAATTAATAATAAATGTCCTAATCTAATCCAAGTGGTCCTAAATGGTCATATTGTATCCCTAAGGTTGTTTTTGGTCGAATTACACTTATCCAATAGAATTAGGACATGTGTTAAGGTAATAATAATATCATGTTTACCCTTAATTACCCTATTTACTTTTAACCGTGGTAGAAAAAAGTAAAAAGTTAGTATTCACCAAAAATTATTTTCATCTCATTGAACCACATTTTAGTCCTTGATATTAACCGTGTCTCTCGGATTTTCGAAATTCCACTCACAGAAGTGGTAAAATTAAATTTTATGAAGAATTCAGTTTTTTTAACTACCACTTAGTGGTTTCACTATTCATCAAAAATTGAAAGTTTTCAGAAAAATACCAAAATTTCACCCTAGGCTAATTTCGATATTCCGAATCCAAAAATGATGTCCATTTTGAAAAATAAAATTTATAAAATTTAAAAAGGTGGTTATTACTATTCATAACGGATAGTTTTAATAATATTTTAATAGCATATAATTGTTTAGTGAAACTCGGTATTGCGTACGACGCAAGCTATCGAGGAAGGCCGCGGTTGCGTGTAAAGAAAGCCAAGCTAGTGTTGTGTGTAGTGAAAGATTTCTTTGATGATTTAAAAAAATATTTCTCATAATAGTCTCGGGTGTTACATTCTACCCCCCTTAAAATGAATTTCGCCCTCGAAATTCGTCACTTTGTAACAAATAGATGAGGATACCTCTCCCTCATCATATCCTTAAGCTCCCATGTAGATTCTTCTAATTGATGGTTCCTCCATAAAACTTTCACCAATCGAGTGGTCTTGCTTTGTAGGACTTTTTCGCTACGATCCAGAATCTCTATCGGCTGTTCTTCATAAGAAAGATCTTGCTCCAGCGGTACAACTTCTGAGCTAAGTACATGTGAAGGATTAGGTATGTACTTTCTCAGGAGAGATACATGGAACACATCGTGAACTTGAGAGAGATTCAGTGGAAGCTCCAATCGGTAAGCTACCTTCCCAACACGATCCGGTATTTTGAAAGGACCGATATATCTAGGCCTCAACTTCCCCTTCTTTCCAAATCTCATGAATCTCTTCCAGGGAGATATCCGTAAGAACACTTTATCACCCACTTCAAACTCTAGGTCTTTTCTTCGGTTGTCGGAATAACTTTTCTGTCGACTCTGAGCTTCTCTTATGTGTTGTTGAATAAATCTGACCTTTTCTGCCATTTCATCAACGAGATCTGGTCCTAATAGCTTTCTTTCCCCAACTTCATCCCAGCAAGTTGGAGTCCTGCATTTCTTTCCATAGAGAGCTTCATAAGGAGCCATTTGAATACTGGAGTGAAAGCTATTATTATAAGAAAATTCTACCAAAGGTAGGTGTTGATCCCAACCACCTTAGAAATCCATAGAGCAAGCTCTCAACATATCTTCTAGAGTTTGAATTGTTCTCTCAGACTGACCGTCTGTCTGAGGATTATAAGCAGTGCTGAAACTCAACTCTGTATCCAGAGTATGCTGAAGACTTCGCCAGAACTTTGAGGTAAACCTCGGATCCCGATCCGATATAATAGAAAGTGGTACTCCATGCAATCTTACCACTTCCTTTACATATATCCTGGAAAGCTGATCCAGAGAGAAATCCTCTCTAATAGCAATGAAGTGTGCAGACTTGGTAAGACGATCAACTATGACCCAGATAGCATTATTGCCTTTGGATGTTTTAGGAAGTACTATGACAAAGTCCATAGTGATGTTTTCCCATTTCCATTCGGGTATGGGTAATGGTTGTAACATCCCCTCAGACTTCTGTCTCTCACCTTTAACTTTCCAACAAACCAAGTATCAAGAGACATATTCAGCAACATCTCTTTTCATGCCATCCCACTAGAAGTACTCTTTCAGGTCCCTATACATCTTCGTGCTTCCAAGATGAATAGAGAATGAAGAACTATGAGCCTCATCCGGCAGCTCCTTCTTTAATTCCGGGATGGGAGAAACACAAACCCGATTCCTGAACTTTATTATCCCATCACAATCAAGGTTGAATTCAGGAACATTTCTCACCTTCTTTTGTAACTTGAAATCTTCTTTCTGTGCCTCTTTAATCTTCACATGTATAGATGGTTGAACATTCATTTGAGAAAGATAAGAATTTTCCCCTTCCATTATAATTACAAGATCCATCCTTTGTAAATCCATAAATATTGGATCTTTTGTGATCCTCATCATGGATAAACTGGCATGGTCTTGTCGACTTAATGCATCTTCCACCTTGTTTGCTTTTCCAGGGTGGTAATGGATTAAGCAGTCATAATCCTTAATCAGCTCCAACCATCTTCTTTGACGCACATTCGTCTCCTTTTGTGTGAAAATATACTTTAAACTTTTATGATCAGTATAAATATCACACCTTTCAGCATAAAGATAATGCCTCCAAATCTTTAATGCAAAGATTACCGCAGCTAACTCCAAATCATGAGTTGGGTAATTTTGCTCATGGATTTTCAACTGCCACGAGGCATAAGCTATCACCATATCATTTTGCATAATAACACACCCCAATCCCTTCTTAGATGCGTCACTATAGATCACAAACCTTTCTCCACTACAAGGCAGTGTGAGCACAGGTGCACTTGATAACCTTATTTTCAACTCCTTGAAATTCTCTTCACATTCTTCCATCCAAACAAACATAACTCTTTTCCGAGTCAACTTGGTGAGTGGATTAGATAATCGTGAAAAATCATTCACAAAACGTCGATAATATCCAGCCAAACCAAGAAAACTTCGGATCTCAGTTACTGTTGTTGGTCTCGACCATCTTTCTATAACCTCTGTTTTTGCTGGATCAACAGATATCCCCTCTTTTGAGATTATGTGACCCAAAAATGCAACTTTTTGAAGCCAAAATTCACACGTGGTAAATTTGGAATAAAGCTTCTCCTTTCTCAGGGTCTTCAATATAATTCTCAAGTGATCTTCATGTTCTTCCTTGCTCTTTGAATAGACAAGAATATCGTCTATAAAGACTACCACAAATTGATCAAGAGAGTCTCCAAAGACTCTATTCATCAGATCCATGAAGATAGCAGGGGCATTAGTAAGACCAAATGGAATCACTATAAATTCATAGTTTCCATACCTTGTACGGAAAGCCGTATTTGGTATATCCTCCCTTTTGACCCTTAATTGATGATACCCTGAACGAAGATCAATCTTGGAAAAGTATTGAGCTCCGCGTAGTTGCTCAAATAAGTCATCAATGTGTGGGAGAGGATATTTGTTCTTGATAGTGATCTTGTTAAGTTCTCGATAATCAATGCAGAGTCTCATTGATCCATCATTCTTCTTAATAAATAGAACAGGTGCTCCCCAAGGTGACGTATTAGGGCATATGAACCCCTTATAAAGATTCTCTTGGAGTTGCTTCTCCAATTCCTACAACTCAATTGGGGTCATTCTATAAGGTGTCTTTGAAATAGGAAAAGCACCCGATACGAGTTCTATTGAGAACTCAACTTCACGATTTGGTGGATGTAACACCCCAAGCTTCCACGGTACGTTTCCCTTCGAATAATGCGATAGCGTGTGTTGTACGCAACCTCGAGTTCTAACACACACCACAACTAATTAAACTAGCCGTTGTGAATACTAATACCTACTTTTTGAAATTATATATATTTTATATTTGAAAATGGACTTCATTTTTGGATTCGGAATATCAAAATTAGCCTAGGGTGAAATTTTGGTACATTTCGGATAACTTTCATATTTTGATGAATAGTGAAAATTACTAAATTTTAATTAAAAACAACTTTTTTAATCAAAATAATTAATAGTGATAAATTGTGAATTTGAGTAGTTTTAAAGTATATTTAGAATATATTTTTACCATTTAATATAATGTTGGTCATTGGACATAATTTTACAATTAAACCGAACATAAACAAGTGTCAATCTTTTGATAGTTATTACCTCTTAAAAACACGCTTTTTGTTTTGACAGCGGGAATTAATTTTAAATTAATTTCTGCCACTTATGTGTTTTGAATTTAGGAAAATGGATTCCATATTTGGAATCAGGATGTTCAAATTGTGTAAATAGGTAACTTTTATTTTTACACATTTTGAATAATTACTGCGGTAAATATTTTATTTACCATGGTTAAAGGGTAAATCCGGTAAATAAGGGTTAAAAAAATAATATTATAATAATACTAAATTACCCTAAAACGTGTCTTAACCCTATTGGTTGATACATGGTCGACCATGAGCATCATTGGGTCTGTTTTGGGACCCCATGGATCCACTTGTAAGTGATAATGACACATTATATTAATAAAGTTAAAATAAAAATAAAAATGGCATAAGCTTACATCTTTTAGAAGAACAATTTTTACATAGGGTTATACATGTTGGATTTTAGATTATAAATATTCATTAGAAATATAAAAAGATTTCCTACATAATGATATTTTATTTATAATTTTTAGACATCAAATAATTTAAATTATTAATGACACAATAATGATGCAATGTTTACCTCATTAATAAATCATTTAAATAAATAAGATTATAGTGATTAAAATATTATCTAAAACCTGTCCAATTCTTATTGGTTGATGTTATTTAGAATATGAGTCATCTTATCTTCGACCTCAATGATTTTTGGACCATTATAAACCGAATACAAATATATTATAAAGTAATACTTTCACACTTTCCTAAAGAGCCCCTCCTCTCCCTTATAAAAGGAGACCACTTCTACTCATTCCTTACACCTCTCAAGCCACTTGGCTCGTCCAAACTCTGCCCAACTAAGCTCCCCAAATACCTCTCCTCCTCCTTGAAGCTTCCCCTTAGGCAGAAATCATTTCAAGAAGTCCTTTGGTTCCAACCAAAGTGAGTTACCTAAATTAAAGGTAACGATTTCTCTTAAATTATTTTCCTTTATTTTGCTTCTCCAACCCCAAAACTCTTTTTATTTCAATTCTTTTCTAACAACACCAGTATCCTCAATATACTAGGATGTTGTTATAAGAAGGATTCAAACTACACATACACACAACTCCATCTAATGGATGATGAACATAATGTTTCTGTGGATGGCAAACTAACGCCTCACGAAACGATGATTGTTCAAATACATCTTACCGCCTCTCATGGTGGCCATTATGATGGAACTGTAATTAAATATGATATTAATGATATATATTTTATATATAAGATTCTGTAATTCCATTTTATTTCATACCATTATTCGTTTCATGTTGTATATACATACGATAATTTCATTTGAGGAAGTGCGGACTACCGCCCCCTTAAAATGATATGACTCGTTCATACCACACATGGAACGTATAAAGGATGGTGTTAATGAACTTAAGTAACATATATAAAATATTATATTATACTGGAATAGTAATATACCTATGTATCATTTGGATTCAATTCTTTTAAAATAAAAATTAAATGGAAGTAGCGTTCGTGCGTACGTACGGACTACCGTCTCCACGAACGCGGTGAGATCCATCCTCCATCGTATCCATTCAAGTCTTATTCTCATTTTAGGGTTAAAAATAATGTTAATATCATTCTGATTATGAATAAGATTTAATCTATCCATTACAAACATGTCTTACGTAACCAAACATTTAAGAAGAACGAATCGATTATCACCTGAAACGACGATAATACTAAGATATTATTAATAAAGCAATGTTAAAAGATCATATATGATATCATATTAATGTATATGATTCTTGTATAATTTAATAACAATTATTTCACCATTATACAGGAGGTTAACCGACCCCAACAAAGGAAAAGTACAAGGTAAGGGTTTATTTCACAATCTCTTCATTCTTCGAGGTTGTTTATACGTAATAATCTACTGGGATATCTTTATCATCCACATCCATGTTTCTTAAAAATGTATTTCAAAACATTTTTACTATTTACAAGAATATGGGTTAAAGTCATTTATACCCTTTTTTGACTTTTTATAAGAGGTTTATAAAGGAATCTTTCCATCGTTTTCAAAACAAGGTCCTTTTTAACCTTTTCGACAGAATTGAGGTAAGAATGTTTTTTTAACTTATACGGCGGGTGTGGTTATTTTCTGCCGTTATAAAATCGTCGAAGCTTTCCATACAAGATTATAAGAATATTTTCAAAGAAAATGTTTTATTTTATATGGATCTTAAATGATTTCAAAATAAAAGGAGATACTTCTTTAAAAAGAATTTTGATTTCATCTATGTCAACATCCTTTGATGGATTTTAAGATTATTTGAAGTTGATTTATTATGATACAAAACTTCTATATTGTATTGAAGGTTTTGTGATATGTTTGACTGTGGATGTGCTATTTTTATAACATTCATAGTTTATGGTGAAATTATTGACATTTCGTATGCTAGTTTTAATACGAATGTTTATGTTATGTTTAAACCTTTTCATATGGGAATGCATTGGACTTAATAAGTGACGGGTGGAGCCCGCTATAGCTCCTCGATGCATCGGTAGGTCTCATGAGACAAACTAGTGTCTTGGTACAAGGCCTTGACAAAATCTTATTTGTAGTCTTGGCACGAGGCCTTGGCTATGTGGTTATGATAGTCTGGCATTATGCATTCCAACATTATGAAAGTGGTTATTGATTTTGCATGTGATTATTCGATTAGTAGAATATCCATGTGAATAAGTAAATGACATTATTTCATTTTACTTTTGCCATACTATGTTGAAGTTCATGTTTAAAAGGCTTTTGTTTTAGTAATTCATTGCCTTAAATGTTTATGCTTATTTTGAATGTTCCGCTTTATTGTTATCCTTACTGGGCATTTGAGCTCACCCCTTTTCTATGTTTTATTTTTCCCAGGTAGTGAAGAAGTAAATTATGATTGACTTGCAGGGATATTATGAGGGGTTAATAGTGTGGATATGAAGACTTTGTTGTTGTAGTAGTTTTTCACTTTGAATTGTAATGTAAAACTTTATGAATATATCTAGTGTTTTCCAAGGCTACTAAACCAATCGGTCTTTCGAGATTTGATCTTTCTTGTGATCATGCCAATGTTACGAAGTAATGCACCGACTCTGGGTAGCTGGGGTCGGGGTGTTACAGTTGGTATCAGAGGGAGGTTTAGTACAAACCTTGGAAGCTAGATTTAGATAAACTCTGATTAGATCACGTAGACCTAAGATGAACTTTGAGGATTAGTATAGAAGAACTTCCTAGAATTTTGGTATTGTAGAGATTTTGTGAGTTTTCCGAGCAATACATCCCTGTCTGGATACGAGCAGGTAGAGGCGGCTCTGGCACAGATGTACCTAGGGGTAAAACCCGAAAACACCGCTTTGAGCTAGACTCGAACGGGAACTGGTGCACGACAACGGGCCTTGCTGCACTCTTGGTTACGACACTCCCGGGGGATATGCTTAGGATAACTCTCATTTTCTTTACAAATCATTATGAAGGGTTTATGAGTATATACTTCCTCAAAGAAAACATTTTTATGATTATGGATTATATCCATAAATAGTTCAATTTATGTTAAGTGTTTTATAAGTATGGGATTATGTATTTTGATTCATAAACTGATCTAGTTTATGCCATTGTTTAGAAATGGCGCCTAGTGGAAGAAATGGAAACCGTATCAATGCACGCACTCCATGTAGGGATTGCCCTCCTTCTCAAGATAATTATAGTGGGGCTGGTGATGCAACTGGTGCTGATCAGATAATCACCATACTGGGAAAACTTACTCAGGTTATGAATAATAACCTTACCCGTATGGAGCACCCTGATCCGCAGCGTGGAGGATCAATGTTAGATCGATTCATGAGACAGCAACCACCAACGTTCAATGGGAATACAAATCCCTTAGTAGCTGAGCAATGTATATTTTCCCTAGAGAAAATATTTCAGGCTTTGGGGAGCAGTGAAAGGGAAAAAGTTATCATGGCAGTTTACCGCCTCACTGGAGATGCTGATCAATGGTGGTCATTGATTCAAAATACGAAGGAAGATGATGAAGTATCAAATATGGAATGGAGGGAGTTCAAAGATCTGTTTTTAGAAAAATACTTCCCTCGCGACCATCGAGCGGATATGGAAAGGCAATTTCTAAGTCTGAGACAAAAGGAGGATGATAATGTCACAAAGTATGGGGATAACTTTACAGGGTTAGCGAGGTATGCTGGAGATTATATACGTAACCCAAGAAGTAAGATTGATCGTTTCTTTGATGGGTTAAAACCATTTCTCTGTCGAGCATTAGTCTCACAATCCTTTTCATCGTACGAAGACATTGTCTCATGTCCTATTAAGACCGAAAAGGAATTCTCTAAGTCTTATGACTTTAAAGCGAAGCAAGAGAAGAAGAGACCTGCTGATCAATCTAGGAATGGAAATAAGGGGAAGAAGGGAAAGGTTGAATATCCATCTTGTGGTAAATGCTGGAAGAAACACCCCGGTGCTTGCCTGAAGGGAATGAGAGTCTGTTACAAGTGTGGTGAAAAAGGCCACCAAGCTCATGATTGCAAGGGGAAGAAGGAAGCTACCAACGTTCAGTGCTACAATTTCAGGGAGATGGGGCATTATGCAAATGCATGTCCTAAGTGTCAGGAGAACTTACCTCAGAAAAGGCCAAGGGATCAAGGCCAGGCTTATGCTATCACTACTGCTGAGGTAGAAGCTCCGAAAGACGTGGTGGCAGGTAATTTAATGGTTTCCTCAAGTTTAGCAAATGCATTATTTGATTCTGGATCATCGCATTGTTTCATATCTTCACAGTTTGCTAAGAAAATTAGATATTTCCAATTTGATTTAATAAGGGAGTTGTCAGTCAAAACTCTTAAGGGAAGTATCGTTGCAACAAAGTTTTGTGAATCAGTCCCCATTAGAGCACATAAAGTTTCTTTATCTGCTGATCTCATCGTCATACCTATGATTGAGTTTGATATAATCCTCGGTATGGACTGGCTTTCGGACTATGATGCGAATATTTACTGTAAGAAGAAAGAGGTTACGATTCTTGATGATAATGATAAGGAACACCTTATTTTTAGAGCAGAATCGTCACCACCTAATTCTTATTTAGATCCACCCCCAGTAGCTCAACTTAATTCAATTATTGGGGAGGAAGAGAATGAAATAACTAGCAGTGAGGAAAGTAATGTTCAAATAGAGGATGTACCTGTTGTGAAAGAATTTGTAGATGTATTTCCGGAAGATTTACCTGGACATCCTCCAGAACGAGAAGTTGAGTTTTCCATTGATTTGATTCCTGGATCAAGGCCTATATCGAAGACCCCTTATAGAATGGCCACTGTAGAGTTAGTCGAACTAAAGAAACAACTAGAGGAATTGAGTAATAAGGGATTTATTCGCCCTAGTGTTTCTCCATGGGGAGCCCCTGTTCTTTTTGTTAAAAAGAAAGATGGATCTATGAGGTTTTGTATCGACTACAGGGAGATCAATGCTATAACGATAAAGAACAAGTATCCCGTACCTCGTATTGATGATTTATTTGACCAACTGCATGGAGCTCAATACTTTTCAAAGATTGACCTTCGATCTGGATACCATCAGTTGTGTGTAAAGAAGGAAGACTTTCCGAAGACAGCATTTCGAACCAGGTACGGGCATTACGAGTTTACTGTAATGCCATTTGGATTGACTAATGCACCCTCTGTATTCATGGATCTGATGAATAGAGTTTTCAAGGATTATCTAGATGAATTTGTGGTGGTATTTATTGATGATATCTTGGTATACTCCAAAACCTACGAAGATCATGAAAATCACTTGCGCATTATCTTGAAGACTCTGAGGAGGCATGAATTATATGGAAAGTTTAGCAAGTGTGAATTCTGGCTTCAGGAGATTTCTTTTCTTGGCCATATTGTCTCTAAAGATGGAATCTCCGTTGATCCTTCTAAGACCAAAGCAATCCAAGAATGGCCAGAACCTACGAGTATAACTGAGGTACGTAGTTTTATTGGCTTGGCAGGTTATTATCGACGTTTCGTCCAGAATTTTGCCCGATTGGCTAATCCATTAACGAAGCTCACACATAAAGGGGTTAAATTTGTTTGGAAAAAAGAGTGTGAAGAATGTTTCGAAGAACTGAAGAGAAGATTAGTCAATGCTCCTATATTGACTCTACCATCGGGGAATGATGGGTTAGTTATTTATAGTGATGCATCAAAGAAAGGACTTGGTTGTGTCCTTATGCAGAATGATATAGTTATTGCCTATGCATCACGACAGTTGAAAATTCATGAACAAAACTATCCTACTCATGATCTTGAGTTAGCAGCTGTGATCTTTGCTTTGAAGATATGGAGGCACTACCTCTATGGTGAAAAATGTGAGATTTTTACTGATCACAAGAGTCTGAAGTATATTTTCTCACAAAAAGAACACAACATGAGGCAAAGGAGATGGCTTGAATTACTCAAGGATTATGATTGCACGATACACTACCACCCGGGGAAAGCAAACAAAGTAGCAGATGCTTTGAGCAGAAAAGACCATGGAGTTCTGAACATGATGAGAATTGAAAGGGATCCAATTTTCATGGATCTAGAGAAGATGGACATGGGAATAACCAGGGAAGGTGAAACATCACTGCTTTTTCAAATGGTTGCCAAACCATCTTTACTAGAAAGGATTAAGAGTTCCCAGACCGATGATGAAGAATTTCAGAAGAAGATTAAAGCTGTGAATGATGGGAGATTGAGAGACTTTGTGTATGAAGATGGAATTTTGAAATTCGGGAAGAGACTTTGTGTTCCCAATATACCTGATCTAAAAAGGGAATTGCTGGATGACGCTCATAGTTCCAATTTCTCTATACACCCTGGGAGCACCAAAATGTATAGAGATTTGAAGGAACATTTTTGGTGGGACAACATGAAGAGGGAGATTGCTGATTTTGTGTCAAGATGTATGGTTTGTCAACAAGTGAAAGCTGGAAGGCAACAGCCTGGAGGAGTCATGCAACCTCTCCCCATACCGGAGTGGAAATGGGACAATATTACGATGGACTTTGTCATGGGGCTACCAAAGACTCCTAGAAGGAACGATGCAATATGGGTTATTGTTGATCGTCTTACCAAGTCAGCACATTTTCTTGCTATAAGAGAAGATCTACCCCTGGAACGTCTAGCAAGACTATACATTAATGAAGTTGTGAGACTTCATGGAGTTCCCCTATCGATTGTTTCTGATCGTGATCCCCGTTTTACTTCAAGATTTTGGAAAAGTCTTCAGAAATCCCTGGATACTGAACTTCATTTGAGCACTGCTTACCACCCTCAAACAGACGGACAATCAGAACGGACTATTCAGACCTTAGAAGACATGTTGAGATCTTGCTCACTTGATTTTCGGGGTATGTGGGATCAATATTTACCACTAGTAGAATTTTCCTATAACAATAGCTTCCATTCGAGTATTCAGATGGCACCATATGAAGCGTTATACGGAAAGAGATGTCGTACACCAACCTGTTGGGATGACGTTGGTGAAAGAAAACTTGTAGGCCCAGAACTGGTGGAGGAAACGGTGGAAAAGGTGAAGGTAATCCAAAATCACATCAAAGCAGCTCAAAGTAGGCAGAAGAGCTATGCCGATAATCGAAGGAAGGATTTGGAATTTCAGGTCGGTGATCATGTTTTCCTAAAGGTATCTCCATGGAAGGGAGTCATACGTTTTGGTAAGAAAGGTAAATTGAGTCCCAGGTACATCGGACCTTTCGAAATTCTAGAACGAATTGGGGCTGTAGCTTACCGATTGGCAATGCCTCCAAGTCTCTCCAAAGTTCACGATGTGTTCCACATATCTCTGTTGAGAAAATACATGCCTGACCCAACACATGTACTCACCTATGAGGAATTACAACTGGAACCTGATCTTTCCTATTGTGAAGAGCCCGTCAGGATTCTTGATACAAGAGAACAAGTACTGAGAAACCGGACGACGCGTCTGGTAAAAGTTTTGTGGAGAAACCATAAGATGGAAGAGGCAACATGGGAACCCGAGGAACTTATGATGAAGAACCACCCGAGTCTTTTCATGTAAAAAGTATTCTAGAAATTGCGAGGACGCAATTATTTGAAGGAGGGGAGAATGTAACACCCCAAGCTTCCACGGTACGTTTCCCTTCGAATAATGCGATAGCGTGTGTTGTACGCAACCTCGAGTTCTAACACACACCACAACTAATTAAACTAGCCGTTGTGAATACTAATACCTACTTTTTGAAATTATATATATTTTATATTTGAAAATGGACTTCATTTTTGGATTCGGAATATCAAAATTAGCCTAGGGTGAAATTTTGGTACATTTCGGATAACTTTCATATTTTGATGAATAGTGAAAATTACTAAATTTTAATTAAAAACAACTTTTTTAATCAAAATAATTAATAGTGATAAATTGTGAATTTGAGTGGTTTTAAAGTATATTTAGAATATATTTTTACCATTTAATATAATGTTGGTCATTGGACATAATTTTACAATTAAACCGAACATAAACAAGTGTCAATCTTTTGATAGTTATTACCTCTTAAAAACACGCTTTTTGTTTTGACAGCGGGAATTAATTTTAAATTAATTTCTGCCACTACTGTGTTTTGAATTTAGGAAAATGGATTCCATATTTGGAATCAGGATGTTCAAATTGTGTAAATAGGTAACTTTTATTTTTACACATTTTGAATAATTACTGCGGTAAATATTTTATTTACCATGGTTAAAGGGTAAATCCGGTAAATAAGGGTTAAAAAAATAATATTATAATAATACTAAATTACCCTAAAACGTGTCTTAACCCTATTTGTTGATACATGGTCGACCATGGGCATCTTTGGGTCTGTTTTGGGACCCCATGGATCCACTTGTAAGTGATAATGACACATTATATTAATAAAGTTAAAATAAAAATAAAAATGGCATAAGCTTACATCTTTTAGAAGAACAATTTTTACATAGGGTTATACATGTTGGATTTTAGATTATAAATATTAATTAGAAAGATAAAAAGATTTCCTACATAATTATATTTTATTTATAATTTTTAGACATCAAATAATTTAAATTATTAATGACACAATAATGATGCAATGTTTACCTCATTAATAAATCATTTAAATAAATAAGATTATAGTGATTAAAATATTATCTAAAACATGTCCAATTCTTATTGGTTGATGTTATTTAGAATATGAGTCATCTTATCTTCGACCTCAGGGATTTTTGGACCATTATAAACCGAATACAAATATATTATAAAGTAATACTTTCACACTTTCCTAAAGAGCCCCTCCTCTCCCTTATAAAAGGAGACCACTTCTACTCATTCCTCACACCTCTCAAGCCACTTGGCTCGTCCAAACTCTGACCAACTAAGCTCCCCACATCCCTCTCCTCCTCCTTGAAGCTTCCCCTTAGGCAGAAATCATTTCAAGAAGTCCTTTGGTTCAAACCAAAGTGAGTTACCTAAATTAAAGGTAACGATTTCTCTTAAATTATTTTCCTTTATTTTGCTTCTCCAACCCCCAAACTCTTTTTATTTCCTTTCTTTTGTAACAACACCAGTATCCTCAATATACTAGGATGTTGTTATAAGAAGGATTCAAACTACACATACACACAAATCCATCTAATGGATGATGAACATAATGTTTCTGTGGATGGAAAACTAACGCCTCACGAAACGATGATTGTTCAAATACATCTTACCGCCTCTCATGGTGGCCATTATGATGGAACTGTAATTAAATATGATATTAATGATATATATTTTATATATAAGCTTCTATAATTCCATTTTATTTCATACCATTATTCGTTTCATGTTGTATATACATACGATAACTTCATTTGAGGAAGTGCGGACTACCGCCCCCTTAAAATGATATGACTCGTTCATACCACACATGGAACGTATAAAGGATGGTGTTAATGAACTTAAGTAACATATATAAAATATTATATTATACTGGAATAGTAATATACCTATGTATCATTTGGATTCAATTCTTTTAAAATAAAAATTAAATGGAAGTAGCGTTCGTGCGTACGTACGGACTACCGTCTCCACGAACGCGGTGAGATCCATCCTCCATCGTATCCATTCAAGTCTTATTCTCATTTTAGGGTTAAAAATAATGTTAATATCATTCTGATTATGAATAAGTTTTAATCTATCCATTACAAACATGTCTTACGTAACCAAACATTTAAGAAGAACGAATCGATTATCACCTGAAACGACGATAATACTAAGATATTATTAATAAAGCAATGTTAAAAGATCATATATGATATCATATTAATGTATATGATTCTTGTATAATTTAATAACTATTATTTCACCATTATACAGGAGGTTAACCGACCCCAACAAAGGAAAAGTACAAGGTAAGGGTTTATTTCACAATCTCTTCATTCTCCGAGGTTGTTTATACGTAATAATCTACTGGGATATCTTTATCATCCACATCCATGTTTCTTAAAAATGTATTTCAAAACATTTTTACTATTTACAAGAATATGGGTTAAAGTAATTTATACCCTTGTTTGACTTTTTATAAGAGGTTTATAAAGGAATCTTTCCGTCGTTTTCAAAACAAGGTCCCTTTTAACCTTTTCGACAGAATGGAGGTAAGAATGTTTTTTTTAACTTATACGGCGGGTGCGGTTATTTTCCGCCGTTATAAAATCGTCTAAGCTTTCCATACAAGCTTATAAGAATATTTTCAAAGAAAATGTTTTATTTTATATGGATCTTAAATGATTTCAAAATAAAAGGAGATACTTCTTTAAAAAGAATTTTGATTTCATCTATGTCAACATCCTTTGATGGATTTTAAGATTATTTGAAGTTGATTTATTATGATACAAAACTTCTATATTGTATTGAAGGTTTTGTGATATGTTTGACTGTGGATGTGCTATTTTTATAACATTCATAGTTTATGGTGAAATTATTGACATTTCGTATGCTAGTTTTAATACGAATGTTTATGTTATGTTTAAACCTTTTCATATGGGAATGCATTGGACTTAATAAGTGACGGGTGGAGCCCGCTATAGATCCTCGATGCATCGGTAGGTCTCATGAGACAAACTAGTGTCTTGGCACAAGGCCTTGACAAAATCTTATTTGTAGTCTTGGCACGAGGCCTTGGCTATGTGGTTATGATAGTCTGGCATTATGCATTCCAACATTATGAAAGTGGTTATTGATTTTGCATGAGATTATTAGATTAGTAGAATATCCATGTGAATAATTAAATGGCATTATTTCATTTTACTTTTGCCATACTATGTTGAAGTTCATGTTTAAAAGGCTTTTGTTTTAGTAATTCATTGCCTTAAATGTTTATGCTTATTTTGAATGTTCCGCTTTATTGTTATCCTTACTGGGCATTTGAGCTCACCCCTTTTCTATGTTTTATTTTTCCCAGGTAGTGAAGAAGTAAATTATGATTGACTTGCAGGGATATTATGAGGGGTTAATAGTGTGGATATGAAGACTTTGTTGTTGTAGTAGTTTTTCACTTTGAATTGTAATGTAAAACTTTATGAATATATCTAGTGTTTTTCAAGGCTACTAAACCAATCGGTCTTTCGAGATTTGATCTTTCTTGTGATCATGCCAATGTTACGAAGTAATGCACCGACTCTGGGTAGCTGGGGTCGGGGCGTTACAGTGGAAGACCCGGTAATTCCTCTGGAAAGACATCATCAAACTCCCGTACAATGGGCATATTCTTAATCGTGAGTTTCTCACCAACCATTTGAGATAAATAACCTTCATTTAGTGGAATCAAGACCCATAAGGTAGAAGGAATTTCCACTGGAAGGTTATGTTCATCCTTGCATTGATAGACGATCATAGATTGATCTAGAATATGAAATGTGACTTCCCTTCTTTGTAAATTGATATGAGATCCATATAAAGAAATCCAATCCATGCCAAGAATCACATCAAATTCAACTATAGGAAGGATCACAAGATTTGCAGGAAGCACTTTCCCACAAACTTCGATCAGAGAAGAATTATAAACTTCTGATGTGACTGTTGTGCCATTAGGTGTTGTCACAGCTAACTCAACATCTAATTGTTGAGGTAATACGGTGATACCCTTAAAAAATTCGTAAAAAATAAAAGAGTGGGTCGATCCAGAATCAAATAAAACATTTTATACTTTAGAGTGGATGGTAAGTGTACCTTTCACCACATCGTTATCGTACTCCACATCGCTGATAGAAATTGCATGTGACTTTCCTTTGTCTTTAGCCTTAGGAGTTTGTTGACTTCGACCATCATCATCAACCCTTGGATTAGGGCATTTATTGGCATAATGTGCCATCTCCTTGCACTTGAAACATTGAAGTGTAGTAGGTTTATTCTGTCTATCCCTTCCTTTGTTTGCATCATTAGACATCTTCTTCCCATCATCGCGGCATTCAAATGCCCGATGACCTTCCTTTCCACATTTGAAACATTTACTTTCCCCTTTAAGACAACTCCCTCCATGTTTCTTTCCACACTTTGAGCACAAGGGAAAGCTCATCTTCTTTTCAGTGTGCTCTTTATATTTTCCTTTGAATTCCATTTTCCACTTCTTATCAAACCCATATGACTGATGGGTTACTCCAATCTCCATCTCAACTTTGAGAGCACATCGAACGATTTCCTCGTAGCTATTGAAGTCCCTTATGGATAAGGCCTTTCGAAGGCTTGGTTTTAATCCACTAAAGAATCGATCGATCTTACTCTCAGGTTGGATAATAATACCAGAAGCGTACCTTGCAAGTCTTGTAAAATTTGCTTCATTGGTACCAACAGATTCATCATCCTTTTTCTTCAGTTCAAGAAACTCTTTCTCCATCTTTGTTCGGAGAATACGAGGGAAGTACTTATTGAAAAATAATTTCTTGAACTCGTCCCATTACATGGACTCAATTTCATCCCTTTGCCTCATATTCTTAATAAGATTCCACCATTGATCAGCATCACCTTCCAAACGATACACTACTAAGATGAATTTATCATGCTCAGAACATTGAAGAACTGAAAATATCTTTTCAGTAGTACTAATCCATTGTTCAGAAAATAATGGATCAGTAGACCCGCTGAATAAAGGTGGACGCTGTCTCCTGAAGGATTCAACAGAATGCTGCTCCTTCATTTGCTCGTTTGGAAGTCCTGCATGATTCATAGCTTGAGAAAGTTGTGTGAGCATTGCTATAAGATTTTTCAATCCAGCTCCCATAACGTTTGGTAGCTCAGGGGGACAATCATTGCATTGCCCGTCGCATTCTGCATTAACACAGTTCCGTCGGGTTCTAGCCATTGACTAAAACCAAGAAGAATAGTGTGAGCAACACTAATTATAATAGGAAAACCACATAATCAAGAATAAAATTACACACTTAAGGTCTTATAATAGGTTATTCATGGCCATTTCTAAAACACTAAGATTGTGTTCTATGCTTAGACTTATCCTTAGAGTTCTTACTAAGGCTTTCACATCCTAGTTTCCAAAGGTTGACTATACCTTTCCTCTGATACCAACTATAACGACCCATACTTTACATACATTGTTAATACTTTAAAATTGAAGCATACTTATTACAACATATAACAAAACCATGAAAGGACCATACAGGTATAGTTTCTTTTGAAACTGGGAAACATAAACAACTGGTTCATAAAGCGTCTACACGGTCTGCCATTTATTTCATCATATCTATAGTCCCTTTTGGCATATCTTACTTAATAACCTTCTTCCTGACCTGGGGAAATAAAACATACAAAAGGGTGATCTCAAATGCTCAGTAAGGGTAAACAAAAGAAATATCAATCACATCATATTCATAAGAACATAACTTTTGGAAATCTTAACCTGCAAAAGAGAGTATAATTTCATAACATGGGATAAATAATAGTAGTGAAATGAAATCCAAATAATCATAACATAAAACATGAAACTTTGTGGAATACACACATAATCATAAAGAATCATTTTTTATTAGTCAAGACTCATTTCCAAGACTATCTTAGTGGACAAAGTTCATTTCTGAACCGAGTTCACTCCCCGTTTCAGTCCTGTTTCACTGAACCGGTATAACCTACCGTTTTCAACCATGTCTATCTCATGAGATATAAAATCTTTACCCAATGTATTGGAGGGAGATATAGGTCCCACCCATATCATGATGATACCATTCTTATGTGTGCCACAAATTCATAAATCATACATCATTGCATAACCCATGTAATAAAAATGGGATTCTTAAACAACATGACATCATAAAACAATTCATATAAGATAAAGAAATTCATAAAAATAATTCCATCACAACATAATCAAATCAATGTAATAATAGGGATATAAACAGAACCCTATATTATCTTAGATGGAAAATAATTTTGATAAAACACTTGAACTCCATTCTTGAGGAAAATATCCTTTCCAATTCAAAAACATTTTCCTTTTTTAAAATGTCATACAATTTTAAACTAAAAGAAGTTGATTAAAAATAAACTTGAAACCTTGTAAAGGAAGATTCTTGGAAATAATGTTTTAAAAATCCATTCATGCCGTATAAGTTAAAAAAAAATTCTTCATACATTTGTCGAAAAAGTCAAAAAGTACCTCATACGAAATAACGACAAAAGATTCCTTTCATATCCTTTACTAAAAACTCACCGAAGGTTAAAATTGGATTTAAAAAATTGTAGGTGGATTCAAATAATATTACATATTGAGGAAACATGTATGTGGATGATAAAATACACCCTAGTAAATACTAAAGTATAAACAATCTCGGATAAAAATGAGATTGTGATATTTCCCTTACCTTAGGTCCGATTTGCTTCGTAAGTGTCCGAACATCCTGTATAATGATTTAAATAATGTTATTGACTTATTCAAGAATCATACTTATTGTTATGATATCATATATGGTCATATTATTAGCTTCTTATTAGTAATATTTCATTACTACTTTTTATTCGGGTGTTTATTACTTTTTGTTCTTATGTGTGTTTTGTCGAATAAATTCTTATTCTTCTCTTTAGGTTATAGATACCTCATTTACAGAATGGTATTAGTGTAATATATATCATATTCATTCATTAAATGCATTTATATAATCATTATGAAATGAAGATCTTGTAGAACGAGTCACATCACATCGTGGAGACGATATTCCGTACGTACGCACGAGTGATGATGTCGTTCCTATGATCGTGGAATTGTATTAGAGTGTATGTATACTATTTCAGAATCAATATAACTTTATAATAGTCACATATAGTCATTACTTACACCATTATACCCATCCAAGTGAGGTGGTGGTGGAAAATAGATTACACCACGACGTGGAGACGGTATTCCGTACATACGCACACGCGGTGATTTTTTTTCTGTAGGATGGATAGATAGTGAAATAGGGTTGTTTAATGCTTATAATAACATATAAGTATATTAGTGATACTTATGTTATTACTTAATAATGAAACAACTAAAGAATAACAAGTGGAAGAAGAAATAAAGATGAAAGAATCGGTAACAGACATTACCCCTTCTTTGAAGTGCTTCTTTGGGACCTCCTTTTAGGGAACTAAAATAGGTCTTTGAAGAAGACCAGAACATCTAGGATGTTTCTAGGGAAGTGGAGAGGATAAATTTTAAGGGGTTGGCCGAGCTTGAAGGCTCAATGTGGTGTGAGGAAGAGGGGGAGGAGGTGCCCTTTTATAAGGGAGGAGAGGGGCACCTTTGGAATAACTAAAAATATTATTTTATTATAAAGTAAAATTCGGTTTTTAATAGCTCCAAATTGATATATTTCGAAGATAAGGTGGGTAGGGGTCTAAATCCTCTCATCCAATAGAATTTATACAAGTTTAGGTATCAATTTTAACCTTATCATTTATATTTAACTTTAAGTTAGATAATTTAACTTCTACCGTGTCTTCTTGTTTTCTTACAATATAAGGTTAATAAACTTACTATATCAAGGAAAACGAACCCCAAGTTGTTTATTATTAATATATATAACCTTATCTAAGTCATTTGGCCGAACCTTAGATTTTTATAAATAAAATAACAATTAATAATATAATATTTGTTTTAAAAACTATTTTATGTCAATTTTGACACTATTTAGTAACTGATTTTTGTGAAAATCATAACAGAATGATTAGTTATAACCAAGTTACTTAAATCAATACTAACATGTAATATTAACATATAAAATTAGTTTAATTCATAAAAAGTCTCAAATTACATTTATTTTGGTATTTATAACATTAATTATGTCAATATTTCATTATTAAGATAATTACTGCATCATCGTTGTGTCATAAATAAATTATATTATTTAATGTCTAAAAATTTCAAATAAAATACCATTATTTAGTAAATCTTTTTATCTTTCTAATTAATATTTATAGTCGAATTTATCTTACGTATAACCCCATATTAAAAATCATTTACTTATTAAACTATGATTTTAACTATTTAAACCCTTCTTTAAATAAATTAATAATAAATTTCCTAATCTAATCCAAGTGGGCCTAAATGATCATATTTTATTCCTAAGGTTGTTTTTGGTCGAATTAAACTTATACAATAGAATTAGGACATGTGTTAAGGTAATAATAATATCATTGTTACCCTTAATTACCCTATTTACTTTTAACCGGGGTAAAAAAAAGTAAAAAGTTACTATTCCCCCAAAATTATATTCATCTCATTGAACTACATTTTAGTCCTTGATATTAACCGTGTCTCTCGGATTTTTGAAATTCCACTCACAGAAGCGGTAAAATTAAATTTTATGAAGAATTCAGTTTTTTTAACTACCACTTAGTGGTTTCACTATTAATAAAAAATTGAAAGTTTTCAGAAAAATACCAAAATTTCACCCTAGGATAATTTCGATATTCCGAATCAAAACATGAAGTCCATTTTGAAAAATAAAATTTATAAAATTTCAAAAAGTGGTTATTACTATTCATAAAGGCTAGTTTTAATAATATTTTAATAACATATCATTGTTTAGTGAAACTCGTTATTGTGTACGACGCAAGCTATCGAGGAAGGTCGCGGTTGCGTGTAAATAAAGCCAAGCTAGTGTTGTGTGTAGTGAAGGATTCCTTTAATGATTTAAAAACAAAATATTTCTCATAAAAGTCTCGGGTGTTACAATATCCCCTCATACTATCCCTACCGGTCATTCATAAATTAATTCTTCACATCCTAGGAAAAATAAAACATTGAAAGGGGTGAGCTCAGATGCTCAGTAAGGATAACAATATAGTGGGAACTTCCATAAATAAATGTAAACATTTATGGCAATGTATAACTAAAAAAAAAGCCTTTTTAAGCTTGAACTTCAGAATAATATGGAAAAGATAAAATGAAATAATTCCATTTACTTATTCACATGGATATTCTACTAGTCGAATAATCACATGCAATATCAATAATCAATTCCATAATGATGGAATGTATAATGCCAGACTATCATAACCACATAGTCAAGGCCTCGTGCCAAGAATACAAATAATATTTTGTCAAGGCCTTGTGCCAAGACACTATTTTGTCTAATGAGACCTACCAATGCATCGATGAGCTATAGCAGGATCCACCCATCACTTACTATTTCCAACGCATTCCACATAAGAAGATTTTCAAACAAAACATAAACATTCGTAGTAAAACTAGCATATGAAATGTCAATACTTTAACCACAAACCATGAATGGTATAAAAATAGCACATCCACAATCAAACATAATTCATTCGATACAATATGAAAGATTTTATTATATCATATTAACCTCAATTGAGAATAATTAATGATATTGACAAAGATTAAAATAATCATCAAACTATTGAGGGAAATATCCCCCTTTTTCTTGAAAACATTTAATAGTCACACTATTTGTCAAGAAGCCATTTAAAATAGATATTTGAATCAAAGTTTCCCATACAACTTTGAAATTTTTAAAAGTAATTTTGATTTTAAAACTTTAATTTCCATATAAATAAATCCTTAAAACAATTTTTAAAACATGGACATTAATGAGAATGATTTAGAATATTAAATCTTGAAAACGTTTTAAAATAATATTTTAGTTAGAGTTCCTAACCAAAAGAGAGACACTTGAATACAAATAATTGAGGTAATAAAAACTTTGTAATATCATGAGAATAAATGGATTCATGATATACTATTTCAAAGTACATTATATACACCATATAGAAGTGATTTGGTGTATAACAACAAAGGAGTGTCAATGGAATGTAAATGGAGATTAAATCCCTCATAAAGGTCGTATCCTTAGGTTAAGGATAAATCCACGACATAATTATGTGTGACAAATATAAATACACTCAATATTATTGGATATTCAGTGTAAAAAAATCAAAGGACATTCACACATATTCTTGTAAAAACAACACCAATGAATTGGATGTTTAACTCAACAAATCGAGATTGAGTAAAAACTACTCTTATCAAGTTCATACTGATAACTTATCAATGGAGTGACAATGTGTATCAAAAGTATATCCACATAAAGGAGAGTGGAAATTATGACATAATCAAATAAATGGTGATTCCACACATAATCATTGAGTAAAATAATCAATGAAGTATGTGTAAAGCTGAATGAGTAGAAATTGAAATTTCAAATTCCCTTATCGATTTTGTAACTTACGAAACATACACCCACAAAATAAGTATCATAAAATGATGATGAAAATATACATAAATTAAATTATATTACACAATGAATACAATCATGGGAAGTACACACACCCCATGCAATAAATAAGTGGTGGACAATGGAAATCTCACGGAATTAAAAGTGAGATAAGAAACCCCTTACTTTGTACTTTTTCCTTGGTAGAGGGTATGTTAGACTCCTGTATAATGGTGAAATAATTGTTATTGAATTATAAAAGAATCATATAAATTAATATGATATCATATATGATCTTTTAACATTGCTTTGTTAATAATATCTTAGTATTATCGTCATTTCAGGTGTTAACTTACTCATTTTCTTTTATATGTTTTGTTACATAAGTCGTGTTTGTTATGGATAGGTTGTATCTTATTCATATAAAGAATTATACCAAGTCCTTAAAAAATATTTTTAATCCTAAAATTAGAATTAGACTTGTATGGATACGCTGGGGAATGAATCTCATCGCGTTCGTGGAGACGGTAGTCCGTACGTACGCACGAGCGATAATATCATTCTTTTGATATTAAAATCATATATAATTGGATGTTATATAATATATAAATAATAATTATCATTTTATACTTATTATTTACATGAATTAAACATCATTATTATACCAATCCAAATAATAATGTATTGAATAACAATTACACCACGACATAGACACGGTAGGTCGTATGTACACACGTATGGTGACATGTCATTCAAAGGATAGATAGAATAATTAATATTCTTGTACCATATTTATAAAAACATCACAGTATATAAAATATACTGGAGTTATTATTTTATAATGGAAATAAAAAATAAAGAAGATGTTGAAGAAGAAAGGAACTTGAAGGAGGGTTGTGAAAACATTACCTCTTCTTCAGGTTCTTCCTTTTGATTTGATCAAAAGGGCTCCTTAAGTTGGATTTCTGACAAAAGGAGGGACTCTAGGATTAAGTGAGGGAAGTTTAGAGAATATTTGGGCAGGTTTTGGCCAAGAAAAAAGTCTTTTAAGGTGTATATTAGAGATAAGGGGGAGTATCCTTTTATAAGAGGGGTGAGGGACACCTTTGGAAAAGCTAGAAATATTACTTTATTATAAATTCACATTCGGTTTCTAATGGATCCAAAGTGTATTATTTAAAGTTTAAGGTGGGGATGGGTCGAAATATTTTCAACCAATAGATTTTAGATCGGTTTGGGTTACTATATTAACCTTATCATTTATATTTAACTCTTAGTTAAATAGTTTGACATTTACTATGTCTCTTTGTATTTTTATATTATATAGTGAATAAACTTACTATATACCTCCAAGAGACCAAAAAGTTGTCCCTTAATGATACACCTATCATTATATAATTCCTTTGGCCGATCCATTGATTTTTATGAATTGAATATCAATTAATAATATAATATTTGTTTTAAAAACTCTTTTATGTGAATTTTGACACTATTGGGTATTTTGTTTTTGATAATTTTATAAAAGCATTATTACTTCGAAACAAATTTATATAACCAATAATAATATTTCATATTAACCTATAAAATTAGTGGAATTCATAAAAAGTCTCAAATTACATTTATTTTCATATTTATAATATCAATTATTTTAATATTTCATTATTTAGGTAATTACTACATCACCATTGTGTCATAATTAAATTAAATTATTTAATCTCGAAAAATTATAAATAAATAACCATTATGTAGGAAATCATTTTAGCTTTTAATTAATATTTATAATCGAATTTATCTTATGTATAACCCTATATTAAAAATGTTTTAGTTATTAAACTTTGATTTTATCTCTTTTAACTCTTCTTTGAATTAAATAATAATAAATGTCCTAATCTAATCCAAGTGGACCTAAATGATAATATTTTATTCCTAAGGTTGTTTCAGGTCGAAATAAACTGGTCCAATAGAATTAGGACATCTGTTAGGGTAATATTAATTTCCTTTTTAACCTTACTTACCCTATTTACTTTTAACCGTGGTAAATAAAAGTAAAAAGTTACTATTCACCAAAAATTATTTTCATCTCATTGAACCACATTTTACTCCTTTATATTAACCTTTTCTATAATATTTTTGAAATTCCACTGACAAAAGCGGTAAAATTATGTTTTATGTGAATTTCCAAATTCTCACAGGAGGTGGGTAAAAGACGGTGAAAAGTTCAATAAATTTTTTATATGTCTAAAATTATTCCAAACTAACTCCAATGAATTACATTGAACTTATATATATATTATGTATCTATTTTGACCTTAATTAAATTTAAATAAAATAAATAATTATTTAAATAAAAATTTGGTTTTAAACTATAACTCTGTGTTTTTAACTATTCATCAAAAATTGAAAGTTTTTAGAAAAATATCAAAAATTCACCCTAAGATAATTTTGATATTCCGAATCCAAAAATGAAGTCCATTTTGAAAGATAAAATTTATAAAATTTCAAAAATTGGGTATTACTATTCATAACGGCTACTTTGATTGGTCGTGGTGTGTTAGAATCTCGAAGTTGCGTACAATGCAAGCTATTGCATTATTTAAAGAGAAACGTATCGTGGAAGCTTGGGGTGTTACATTCTCCCCTCCATCAATAAATTGTGTCCTCAAAATTTTTAAAATTGGGCTTGGGAATATAATGGAAAGTCCCACATCAGAAAAAGAGTCAATAAAACTATCACTTTAAAGAAAAGAAAGAGAAGTACAAAGGTCACCCAAGATAACCCATATTAGGATTCCATGTAGGAAAACATGGATATGGAAGATAAACTAAGTATCAAGTTATAAAGTATAGTTATAGAAAACATGATGAGGATAAAGTTAACAATAAGAAAGCCACAAACTTCTGATGGGACAAACAGTCATTAGTTTTCCAGTAGGAAAAGTATATGGAAATTTTTTTTTAAGTTACATTACAAAAATATGAGGAATTAATTTATGAGATTGACTAAGAAAATAAAGAGATATACTTACTTTTTAAGTAGAGTTTCATTCTTTAATAAATTTCCACCACTAACTCATTTTTTTAAACGATGTGTATTCAACAATACTTGGTCACACTGGAAGAGCTAGAATAAACTTCTATAGAATCACATGATCCACGAAGGATAAACTATATATTTATCTTGTCTTTATAGATTAATCAAAACCAAAATGGTTAGTACAATATCTGATGATCCCACAAAAGGATATTCCTATAGATAAAGAAACACTAATATTAATTTCTAAAATTAAATCAAGAATACCCCAAAGTTAAATAAATACCATTCAATAAAAAATTGTCCTTAAAATCCTTCAATATAATCCAAACTAATATTGAAACCCAAAACTTAGAAGAATTTGGTTATGTAGTCTTCCACATTAAATTGTATCTCCAAATGAAATCAACTACTCTTAAATTCACATAATTAAAAGTAATTAACCTAATCACATATTCTATATTATAGGTTAATCATTTCCATAAATAACCCAAATCACTAAAAATCCACAATAAAAACGCAGATAAAAATCCACCATCACTTCTCAAATGAAATCCCATAGTATTCTATTTTACTTGGGCAAATAGTGTTTCCAAAAAAGAGAATATATTCCAAAATAACATTTATCACTTAATAACCAAATTATTTTCCTATACTAAGAGTATTCATTTGATAATACATAAGAACCCAAATCTACTTATTATTGATCAATAAAATCATTTAACTAAAAATAAATAGTCACACTAACCAGGGACTTCATGTAGTCCAGTGGTAGGCGATAAATCACAATCACACTTTGGTTATGGGTTTGATTCCCATAGCTTTTTTCAACACGATGGGTTGTCACACGATTTTTGTGTTGTCCTTTTTCATGAACTATATTTTATAACATTACCAAAATGAGATAAATTCCTCAAAATAACCATAACATAATTTTAACCAGAAATGTTATCTCATACCTTTCATTTTCATCCCAAAATATAATAACTAGTAATTCACTCAAACCCAATGATCATATAAAACAAAATGGTTATTTATAACTATATCCACAAGGGAAAAGATAAGCCTTCCTCAAATATCATTCTCACATGGAAAACTGCGGGGTTACAAACACAAGGGAAAATTATTCCAAAGTAATCCCATCAACAAGAGCACTAATACATTTAAACATATCTCCAACCATTTATTTCCACATAGCTTCTTATTTGACCAAGAAAATATCATATAGAATAGTTCATTCACTCAGGGAATGGACATGTCCCCTATATTTAAGGCAAATGACTGTAAATGGATTTTTGGGACCATTTTTATTTTCTTCCATAGTAATCTTCATTTTGCCTCAGCAATTCTTCACTTTATGTCCTTATTTCCCACACGTAAAGCATTTCTTTGTTCCGTTGAGACACTTTCCTAGGTTTCTCCTTCCACACTTCCTACATGATGGAAATTTAGGATTATTTTCTCCATGGTCTCCACTACTGGAGCTCTTATCATTCATCACCTTTCTCTTCTTTGTTGAGTCTAGGAGTTGGTTAATTTATATGTTGCTGATCATATTTTTGGAAAAAGGATTTGTCATGAATATGATATCTTTTACTCCTATCAACATTCCATTATATTGCTCATTTCCACCATCGTTCTCACCTTTTACATCATTCTCAAAGTTACTATGACTTCCTTGGACTCCAGCCATTGACTAAAACCAGAAAGCATTGTGTGAGTAACAGTAGTCATAAAATCATTTATAGAATATCATTACACTATTTCTCAATTTGGAACACCTTAGGATTAACCAATGTCATTTATTATCATCTTATATTAAAATAATTAAAATTTGTTTGTAAAGAAAATGTAAATTATCCTTAGCATATCCCCCGGGAGTGTCGTAACCAAGAGTGAAGCAAGGCCCATTATCGTGCACCAGTTCCCGTTTGAGTCCATCTCAAAGCGGTGTTTTTGGGTTTTACACCTAGGTACATCTGTTCCAGAGCCACCTCTACCTACTCGTATCTAGATAGGGATGTATTTCTTGGAAAACTCACAAAATCTATAAAATACCAAAATTCTAGGAAGTTCTCCTATACTCATTCTCAAAGTATATCTTAGGGCTATGTGCTCTAATCAGAGTTTATCTAAATCTAGCTTCCAAAGTTTGTACTAAACATCCTATAATACCAACTGTAACGCCCCGAACCCAATTACCCAGAGTCAGTGCATTATTACATAACATGGGCATGATCACAAAAGATCAAGTCTCAAAAGACCGATTAGTTTAGTAGTCTTAGAAACACTAGATATGTTCATAAGTCTCACATTACATCATAAAGTAAAGGAAAACTATAACAACATCTTGTCTTCATATCCCCTCACACTATCCCTGCAAGTCATTCATAAATTACTTCTTCACATCCTAGGAAAAATAAAGCATTGAAAAGGGTGATCTCAGATGCTCAGTAAGGATAACAATATAGAGGAAACTTTCATAAATAATCATAAACATTTAAGGTAATGTATAACTAAAACAAAAGCCTTTTAAACATGAACTTCAGCATAATATGCCAAAGATAAAATGAAATAATTCCATTTACTTATTCACATGGATATTCTACTAGTCGAATAATCACATGAAATATCAATAATCACTTTCATAATGATGGAATGCATAATGCCAGACTATCATAACCACATATTCAAGGACTCGTGCCAAGACTACGAATAAGATTTTGTCAAGGCCTTATGACAAGAAACTAGTTTGTCTCATGAGACCTACTGATGCATCGAGGAGCTATAGAGGGATCTAACCATTACTTACTAAGTCCAATGCATTCCTCATATGAAAAGTTTGAAACATAACATAAATATTCGTATTAATACTAGCATACGAAATGTAAATACTTTAACCACAAACCAAGAATGGTATAAAAACAGCACATAAATAGTCAAACATAACTCATTCGATATAATATGTAAGATTTTATTATATCAGATTAACCTCAATTGAGAATAATGAAGGATATTTACATAGATTAAAATAATCATCAAAATATTGAGAGAAATATCCCCCTTTTTCTTGAAAATATTTAAAAGTCACACCATTTGTCAAGAAGCCAATAAAAATAGATTTTTGAATCAAAGTGTCCCATACCACTTTGAAACTTTTAAAAGTAATTTTGATTCGAAAACTTTAATGTCCATATAAATAAATCTTTAAAACCATTTTTAAAACATGGACATTGATGAGAAAGATTTAGATTAATAAATCTTTAATACATTTTAAAATGATATTTTAGTTAGAGTTCCTAACCAAAAGAGAGACACTTGAATACAAATAATTTAGGTAATAAAAACTTTGTAATGTCATGAGAATAAAGGGATTCCGGATATACTATTTCAAATTACATTATATACACCATATAAAAGTGATTTGGTGTATAACAACAAACGAGTCTCAATGGAATGTTAATTGAGATGAAATCCCTCATAAAGGTCCTATACTTAGGTTAAGGATAAATCAACAACATAATTATGTGTGAAAAATATAAATACACTAAATATGATTGTATATTCAGTGTAAAACAATCACAGGACGTTCACACATATTCTTGTAAAAACAACACCAATGAATTGGATGTTTAACTCAACAAATCGAGATTGAGTAAAAATTACTCTTATATAGTTCATACCAATGACATGAGAATTTATCAATAGAGTGATTATGTGTATCAAAAGTATATCTAAAAAAAGGGGAGTGTAAATTATGACATAATCAAATGAATAGTGATTTCACACATAATTTGGGAGTAAAATAATCAATGAAGTATGCATAAAGCTGAATGAGTGGAAATTGAAATTTCAAATTCCCTTATCAATTTGGTAACATATGAAACATACACCCACGAAATAAGAATCATACAATGATGATTAAAATATCCATAAATTAAAGTAAATTACACAATGAATACAATCATGGGCTGTACACACACCACATGCAATAAATAAGCGGTGAACAATGGAAATCTCACAGAATTAAAAGTGAGATAAGACACCCATTACTTTGTACTTTTTCCTTGGTCGAGGGTAGGTTAGCCTCCAATATAATGGTGAAATTAATGTTATTTAATTATACAAGAATCATATACATTAATATGATTCCATATATTATCTTTTAACATTTCTTTGTTAATAATATCTTAGTATTATCGTCATTTCGGGTGTTAACTTACTCATTTTCTTTTATACGTTTTGTTACATAAGTTGTGTTTTTTATGGATAGGTTGTATCTTATTCATATAAATAATGATATCAAGTCCTTAAAAAATATTTTTAATCATAAAATGAGAATTATACTTGTATGGATATGATGGAGAATGAATCTCATCGTGTTCGTGGAGACGGTAGTCCGTGCGTATGCACGAGCGATAATATCATCATTTTGATATTAAAATCATATATAATTGGATGTTATATCATATATACAGAATCATTATCATGTTACACTTATTATTTACATGAATTAAACATAATTATTATACCCATCCAAATAATAATTTATTGAATAACAATTACACCACGACATGGAGACGGTAGGCCGTACGTAGACACGTATGGTGACATGTCATTCAAAGGATGGATAGAATAATGAATATGTTTGTACCATATTTATAATAACATCACAGTATATAAAAGATAATGGAGTTATTATTTTAGAATGGAAATAACAAAGAAAGAAGAAGTTGAAGAAGAAAGAAACTTGAAAGAGGGTTGTGAAAACATTAACTCTTCTTCGGGTTCTTCCTTTTGATTTGATCAAAAGGGCTCCTTATGTTGGCTTTCTGAGCAACAGAGAGCCCATAAGATGAAGTGAGAGAAGTGGAGAGAATATATGGGTAGGGGTTGGACGAAACGAAATTATTTTAAGGTGTAAACTATAGAGAAGGGGGAGTACCCTTTTATAAGAGGGGTGAGGGGCACCTTTGAAAAAACTAGAAATATTATTTTATAATAAATTAATATTCGGTTTCTAATGGCTCAAAAGTGGATTATTTAAAGGTTAATGTGAGTATGGGTCTAAATACTTTCAACCAATAGATTTTAGATAGGTTTGAGACACTCTATTAACCTTATCATTTATATTTAACTCTTAGTTAAATAGTTTGACAAATACTATGTCTCTTTGTATTTTTATATTATATAGTTACTAAACATACTATATACCTCCAAGAGACCCCCAAGTGGTCCATTAATGATACACCTATCATTATATAAGTCTTTTGGCTGAAACATAGATTATTTAGGCATAGAATATCAATTAATAATATAATATTTGTTTTAAAAACTCTATTATGTCAATTTTGACACTATTGGGTATTTTGTTTTTGATAATTTCATAACAGAATTATTACTTCGAAAAACATTTATATAACCAATTATAATATGTCATATTAACCTAGAAAACAAGTGGAATTCATAAAAAGTCTCAAATTACATTATTTCGATATTTATAATATCAATTATTTTAATATTTCATTAATTAGGTAATTAATCCATCACCATTGTGTCATAAATAAATTAAATTATATAATGTCTATAAATTAAAAATAAAATACCATTATGTAGGAAATATTTTTTTCTTTCTAATGAATATTTATAATCGAATTTATCTTATGTATAACCCTATTTTAAAAATGTTTTAGTTATTAAAAATTGATTTTATCTCTTTTATCTTTTCTTTGAATTAAATAATAATAAATGTCCTAATCTAATCCAAGTGTACCTAAATGATAATATTTTATTACTAAGGTTGTCTTTGGTCAAGATACACTTGTCAAATACAATTAGGACATGTGTTAGGGTAATATTAATATCATTTTTACCCTTAATTACCCTATTTACTTTTAACCGTGGTAAATAAAAGAAAAAAGTTACTATTCACCAAAAATTATTTTCATCTCATTGAACCACATTTTACTCCTTGATACTAACCGTGTCTCTCAGATTTTCGAAATTCCACTCACAAAAGCGGTAAAATTATGTTTTATGTGAATTTCCAAATTCTCCTAGGAGGTGGGTAAAAGACGATGAAAAGTTCAATAAAATTTTTATATATCTAAAATTATTCTAAACTAACTCCAATGAATTACATTGAACTGATATAGGTATTATGTATCTATTTTGACCTTAATTAAATTTAAATAAAAGAAATATTTATTTAAATAAAAATTTGATTTTAAACTATAACTCAGTGTTTTTGATTATTCATCAAAAATTGAAAGTTTTTAGAAAAATACCAAAAATTCACCCTATGATAATTTTGATATTCTGAATCCAAAAATAAAGTCCATTTTGAATGAAAAAATTTATAAAATATCAAAAAGTGGGTATTAGTATTCATAATGGCTACTTTGATTGGTCGTGGTGTGTTAGAAACTTGAAGTTGTGTAAAATGCATTCTATTTCATTATTCAAAGGAAAACGTACCATGGAAGCTTGGGGTGTTACATTAGACCATCATATATACCTCTTAAAGCCTTTCGGAGTAGGTATGGTCAATAAGAGTATTTATTAATGCTGTTTCGTCTCACAAATGCACTGACAGTTTTCTTGGCACAAATAAACTGAGTGTTCTATCCTTACTCGGATTAGTTTGTTGTAGTATTTGTGGATGATATCTTGGTGGAGTCTCAAACTCGACACGACCATGCCACTCATATTGATATCAAATTGAGTATACTAATAGAGCATCATTTATATGATATGCTCTCAAAAATACACATTTGGATAGACCAGATTCACTTTTTCGGTCATGTTATATCATAGACAAAGGTATTATTAGAACCATAGAAAGTGACAATAGTAGTTTCCTAGGAGAATTCGTATAACATCATTGAAGTATGGAGTTTTCTAGGACTGTATGGTTACTACAGGCATATTATATAGGAATTTTCACACATAGCAACTCCACTGATGAGCAGGACTAAGAAGGGTAAAATGTACTTGTGGACATAGCCTTTTGATTCAACCTTTCTGGAGATAAAAGGGAGATTGACTTCAGCACTAATACCAGTTTTTTAGATGCAAAAATAGTTACACCGTTTACTGTGATTCATTACTTATTGGGCTAGGAGTAGTGCATATGCTGGGTGAAGGAGTTTTTGTGTACGGGTCTCGATAGTTTTGGCCACATGAGAGGAATTACTCGACACATGATCTCGAGATGGAGGAAGTTTTACATGCTTTGAACTATTTGAGAAATCATCTTCTTGGAGAGCCTTTTGTAGTATACACTTACTGCAAAATTATTAAGTATATATTTACTCAGTGTGATCTGAATTTGAGACAGCGAAGCTAGGTTGAGTACCTTTAGTCTTTTGACATTGATCTTTCCTAAATTTCTGGGAATAGAAACATAGTATCGGATTCATTGAGAAGGAGGACTCATATACATGAAGATCATGAGGCTAGAAGTGAGTGGAACCTTATGTCCCTATTATTTGATATAGATTTGGAGGTGGACGACTGACAGGGTAAGACATCTCTTTCCTATATAGTTGTTACCTCTACTCTTTTTAATTGGGTGTGAATGAGGTAGCTATCAGATTCTAAAGGCCTAGTATTATGGGAAAGTGTGTCAGGAGAGGACCCTACTCTTGGGTGGACTGTAGGTGAGGATGAGGTTTTGGTGTTATCATGGATTCATATAGGTGTCAGCAGACATACACGAGGAGATTTTGTGATATTTTCATTCCATAGTTTGGGAAGTCCATCCTGGTGTCACCATGATGTATCGATATTTACACCATCAGTATAGGTGGCCAGTCATGAATATGGATGCTGGAGGTTTTGTTATGAAGTGTTCCACCTCTCAGCAGGTGAAAGAAGAGGATCATCAACTGGTAGGGCTATTAGAGCAGTTACCCATTGTCAAGTGGATGTGCAATGATGTCCATATGGATTTTATGATGGGTTTACCAAGCTCGCATTGATTGAATGACGTAGTTTGGATTTTTTTATAGACTCACAGAGAATTCACATTTATAACCGATTAAGGAAACCTTTAGTGTTTATGAGCTTGAAAGGTTGTACATCCATGAGATTGTACATTTTCATGGGGTTCTGAACTCTATCATTTCATATAGGGAACCCCAGTTTACTTCTCGTGTCTTGAAGGGACTATACAAGTCTTTGTGTACATAGATACTTCTGAGCACAACTTACCATCCCCAGATGGATGGACAGTCCGAGCGCACAATTTAGGTTTTGGAGGACATGCTACGAGCATGTATCCTAAATTTTAGGGGCTCTTGGGAGAGACACATGCCCTTAGTAGAGTTTTTCAGTAGTAACAATTATCAGGTAAATGATTCATATGGAACCTTATGATGCTTTTTACGGTAGGCCATACCAATCACCCTTATGTTGGAAGGATGTGGGAGAGGTAGCTATGCTATGACATAGTCTTGTCTAAGAGACCACTAAGCAGGTGGATTTGATTCATATAGGGATGGCTACTATATAATCTCAATTGAAATATTATGCAGATTGATGGAGATGACCTCTGGAGTTTGAGGTTAGAGATTAGGTTTTCTTATGTGTCACAATGAGGGTGGGACACAAGAAGATTTGGAGAGAGGGTAAGCTTTCACTGAGATACATCTAGCTATTTTAGGTTTTGGATAGATTTGGGCTGATTGCGTATCGGTTTTAGTTACCTTAGAGGTACCTGGATATGCATGAAGTCTTTCATGTTTCTCAGCTATGATGTGAATTTCAGACCTGTCTCATGTTTTTCAACCCGAGGAGGTTTTGTTGGAGGTGGATGCATCCTTTGAGGAGAACCCTATTCAAATATTCGATCATAGCACGAAGTTTCTATTTGGCTAGTCTGTTCCTGTAGTACAGGTGCTATGGTAGCATGAGCATGTATATGATGAGACTTGGGAGAGGGAGGCTGACATATAATCACAATGGCCAGAGTTTTTTGAAGATTCTTCTTCACCACCCTTGTAATGGAAATTCAAGGAAGAATTTATTTAAGGGGAGATATTTTTAAGAACCGATATCATCATTTCTAGTATGGATCTTGTTTTCAGGTTGTTTTTTAGGAAAAAGAAAGAAATATAAATTTTCTAAGTTCACACCGTGTAGTCTTGGGTACACATTGTGTACCTGGGTACCACATACAACAATGTACTGGCCATGTAACGACCAATTACATGGCTGTGTAGGTGACCTAACAGACCGCCTAAATGGGGGCCATTTGAGGTTAGTACATGACATGTACATTAAATGAACATGCCATGCACTTTTATTTTTATTTGATAAATCGGTGCAAGGACATTTCTCACATCTAGAACACCCTTTTTCTCCCTGTGTTTCATATAGGAGAGTGACAGAATGCTAAATAACATTGAAAAACTCTAACCCCCCCACCCCAGATCTTTTCCCGACCTCTGATTGAGATGTCGTTGAGTGCGTTGGATTCCCACCGGTGTGTTATATCATTCCATAGAGCCTTTCTTCTGATTCCTCCTCTCTCGTGAGTTATTCAAAGATGGTATTTTGTATCCTTTTTATAGATCCATGGCATTCTAGGGTGATTCAAGGGATGAAATTCAATATTGTTTATCATACGACATCAAGGTAGGTGGTTTGTATATTCCTACAATTAACTATGGCTTCTCAAAACAATGTGCTGCACGCGCCGATCGATTTTCAATTTTTCCCGCCCGTTAGACCTCCAGCGAGCCTTCCGCCGGTCCTTCTGGTGACGTCAGCCTTCATCACCGGCTTTGGATCTGGCCCCGAGGGTTCTCTCCGTCCTCTGGAGGTAAGCCCCCCCCTAATGTCCTTGTAGAAGAGTTCTCTCCTTCAAAGATGCGCTTTGCAGCCCTCCCTACTCCTCCCAGCTTCCTTGTTTTCCTGCGGCCCCTCTGGCGGCTTCGACGGTCTCGCGGGATGGTTCGGGTCTATCTCTGGACTTTCTAGCGGCAGAGTTTGATGGGGCTATGGCCAGCTTGAAATGGACGCTTGTGGCCAGGTTTAGAGTCGTAAAACCTCCTCTTCAGGTTTTCAAGCGCTGGGTGGACTCTTGGGGGTTGAAGGCTCAGGTTTGGATTTCTGCGTTCCATCGTCTCTCCTTTTGCCTGGTTTTCTCATCAGAGGAGGACTTTGTCCATGCGTGGTGTCGTGCTCCCTGACGAGTGGGACGGTGGCAGTTTAGCCTGGCGCGGTGGTCGCTGGAGGCCCACAAAGGCAAGGAAAGTCCGAAGGTGACGATCTGGATTAGTCTCCCTAGGCTCCCTCTGCCCTTTCAGAATGGAGCTTTTCTAAAAGCTATAGGTGATTCCCTTGGTGGTTTCCTATGAATGGATGAGTGCACTCGGAGTGGGGCGGATCTCTCGATCGCCCATTTGTGCACAGAGCTTGACGTGTCCTTCCCCATCCCGGAGAAAAACTTCCTAAAAGTTCAGGGTTCAGAGTTATGGTCCCAAGCCGTGGTGTTCCCGGTGTTCCCTAGGTTCTGCTCCTCTTGCCTCCTCCAAGGGCACTCCCTGCAATTGTGCAAACTCCGGCGCCAATCATTCCCCTGTGAAGACGTCAGGCCCTTCCAGGGGCGCGGTGCTCCTGCTCGAAGGACGGCGGGACCCTACCCCGGCTCCCAGTCGGCTATTCAGGCAGTGGACTCTCCTTTGGTCTCGGTTCAGTCGGAGTGCTTCCCTCACCCCTCCCCTTCAGAGGATGGCATCTCACCTTGCATGGACCTGGCCTATCGGACCCAAAGGGCCACCAACGCATGGTTGGAGGGGGTGGCTGGGAGGATTCTAGACCCTCGCCAGATGCCTTCGTCGGGTGGGCTTTTGGAATCCGCTATTCGGGGTTCAGTTGGGATGTTGGCTCCCTTGGAGATGCTCTCCTCGCTCCCAGAGTTGGTCTTTGAAGCTTCTGATCTGCTGAATTTTGGGGTCATGCCTGAGGTCTCATTCCCCGTGTTGGAAGGGGTTGGTGTGAATGTTGCGGCCTCCGCCATAAGGCTAGTGAATTTATCCATCCAGTCATCGCCGGAGGAAGGCCATTGCCCCCTGATGATGTCGTCCCCAAGTGCGGCTAGGGGGAAGAATCTGAAGATATTTTCTCCTCTGCAAGTCTCTTCTCCAGGCCTTGAGGATACCGACTCGGGGGGTGTGTGCACGACCTAAGCCAATTCTACCTAGGCCAGTGGAGTTAACCAGCCAAACATCGCGGGAGAAAGGCAAATGTCCAATGATGAAGTCGCCCCCTAGTGCGGCTATGGGGAAGACTCTGAAGCTCAAATATCACCTGCATGTCTCTTCTCCTGGCCCTGAGGATACTAGCACGGGGGTGTGCACCCGATCAAAAGAAAATCTATAAAGGGCTCAGTCTCGGGAATTCTTCTATTTCACACTTGAGACCAAGTCACCTAGGGCCAAATCCGGGCAGGATGGGATCTAATGTTACCCATTCTTATCTGGAATGCTCGTGGGTTCGGGGCAAGAGTTAAAAAAGACCTCATGTCATCGGAAATCAAGAAGCATAAAGCTCTGGTTGCAGTGGTCCTGGAACATAAACAAAACCCGAGAAAAATCCAACAGTGTGCTAAACTGATCAAAATGTAAGGGTTCATGCAAGCTGCTCCAACTAACCAACACATTTGGATTTTCTGGAAAAGAGACATTGCGGTGGATCTCATACAGGCATGGGATAAATACATCACGACAAGGGAGAAGACATGGCTGTACTCTATCTTATTCTCCTTTGTCTACGAAAGCTGTGACACTTCAAGGAGAGAATCTCTATGGCAAGAGATGAATTTTTTTGATCTAGGAGCGGACCCATGGTTAGTTGGGGGGGACGTCAATACCATCACTGAACCAGCTGAGAAAAAGGGGCGCAAGGCATTTCCACGTCGAGCTAGCACAGACTTTGTCCAGTTCATAGAAAGCAAGGGTCTTATGGACATGGGGTACTCTGGGGATCCTTTCACATGGTGCAACAATCAAAGAGGCAATAGACGATGTTGGAGCCGGCTAGATAGATGCCTAGAAAGCTTACATGCCATCGATGTGTTCCCGAACTCCAGGGTGATCCACCTGGTCTGAGGTATTTCCGATCACTCTCCACTGCTTTTATCTTTGAACCCCAAGCAGGCCTCCCTGGAAAGGTTCAGATTTTATGGAAACTGGTCGCGGCATCCCGAGTTCCTCAACCTTGTAAGGAACTCTTGGGGGGAACCAGCGCAAGGGCTCCACTGGGTGGGTGTTCATAATAAACTTAGATGCCTAAAACAAGACCTTAAAGCATGGGCATGATCCCTCCCCCTATCGACCAAGAGATGGATGATCTTATGCGTGTGATCGAGCGTCTGGAAGGTGAGATGGAGGATGTTTGGAGCGACCTGATTTTCGAAGACCTTTCAGTCAAGAAGGATCGTATGGCGGAGTTAATTCTTAAACATGAATGTATGGCCCGTGAAAGATCGAGGATAATGTGGTTAACTGAGGGAGACAAGAACACAACATTCTTCCATGCTTTCATCAGGGAGAAAAGGCGACTGACCATCCCCAACATCACGCTGGAAGATGGAACGTACACGGATGACAATGACATAGTGGGTGGGATGGAATCCTCTTTCTTTGAAGATCTTCATGCTGATCGAAACCCGCAGATGGATGGTGGGTACCAGAGCGGGAGAGCTGATCTGTGGGATTTAATTCCCAACTGAGTCTCTAGTGAGGATAACGCTTTCTTGGAAAGTATTCTAGACAGGCCAGAGGTTCATGCGGCAATGCTGAATCTTCACCCGGGTAGCGCTCCGGGGCCGGACTGCTTCCCTGGATAGTTCTTCAGAGCTTCGTGGGATGTTGTCAAGGAGGATATTGTTTCAGCGATCCAGGATTTTTTCTGAGGAGGAGCTTCACCTCGGGTGGCTGGCGCTACGACCCTGGTTCTCATCCCGAAGGTGAAGGATCATACCTCCTTACTCCAGTATCGTCCAGTGACCATGTGTAATTTCACATATAAGATTCTTGCGAGTATCATCAACATGAGACTGGCCAAGTGTTTGCCTTGGTGGGTATCCATTGAACAACATGGATTTGTTAGGGGGAGGTCAATTCAGGGGGCGATTGCTCTGGCCCAGGAGATGTTCAAGGACCTGAACAACAACACCCAGGGTTCCAATATGGTCGTTAAACTAGACATGATCAAGGCGTACAACAGAATGGAATGGGGATTTATCAACAGGGTCTTCACATGCATGGGTATATCTCCCAAGGCCTCGTACATGCTTTTCAGATGATTCAGCTCACCATGGATGACTGTGTCCTTTATGGGGAAAACTCGAGGATTCTTCAAGGCTACCCGAGGCTTACGACAAGGTGATCTGATTTATCAGAGTGTTTTCATTCTTATTCAGGATACTCTTAGCAGGATTCTTAACAGAGGAATTTCTAATGGAAGTATTACTCCTTTTCGGAGGAAGGCGAACCGGCCTCACACATTGCACCTAATGTTCGCGGACGACACAATTATTTTCTCAAATGCTGGGAGGAGGTCTGTGCAGGCCATTGGGAGGATCCTGAAGGAGTATTGCCACTGGAGTGGGCAATTGATTAACCACGACAAAATCAACTTGTACCTTTCCGAAAAATGCACGGCAAGGCAGGCTGATGACCTGTGTAGGACGATGGACATGCCGGTGGGATATCTCCCAATAGAATATCTAGGATCTCCAATTTCTTTAGGATGAATGCGAGTACGGGACTACGATGAGTTGGTGAGAAGGATCAATGGTCGGGTTTTCAATTGGAAAATCCACTTTCTTTCTTTTGGGGGACGCATCGCCCTCATCAACAGCGTTTTTTCGTCTATACCAATGCATGATTTGGCTTCCTCGTCAGTTCCAAAAGGGGTTCTCAGAGCCATTGATAGGGTACTGGAAGGATGCAGCTGGGGAAGGGAAGATGCACTGGGTCTTGTGGGGGAGAATGGCTCGACCGATTCAGGAGGGGGGAATTAATGTCAGGAGTGTCGAGGGAACAGTGCACTGCATGCATGGAAAGCTGGCCTGGGAGATTGTGGAAAATCAGACTCTCTAGGGGAGGATCATGCGACACAACTTCATCAAATGTACAGAAAGTGGAAGCGTCCACGGAACAACCTTCTGGAGGAAGATTTGCCCCTGGTATCGAACCTAAAACACCATTCTCTCTGGACTTTGGGAGATGACAACATCCCTTTCTGGAGCCGCAATTGGAGAGGATCCGAACTTGGCTTCCCGGGATGTCCGAAACCTTCGATCACCTTCAAGGAGGCGAGCTTGTTTCCGAATTTTGTTAAAGACGTTCTGGACAAAGATCAGAAATCCATTTTCGACTCTATCCACATCATCTCTGAGCCAGAAAAATGTGTGTTTACTCCTTCCTTTTCAGGGAAGTTCACCGCAAAGGACTTCCGTAGGATCTTGACTCCCATGGATCAGCGCGACAACTCGTCTGAGTGAATGTGGTGAAAGAACATACCATCCAAATAAAATTTTCTTTTGTGGAGAGTGAGTAACTAAGCGATACCTTCGGATGAGAGCATCAGGAAAATGGGCATCAGCCTCACCTCTTGGTGCCAGTGCTGTAGGAACAAAAGTGAGGAAACCACCAACAAAATTTTTTTTGAAGGTGAATGGGCTAAGGCTGTCTGGCAGTTTTTTGGTGTTTATACAGTGGAATTACCCATGGAGATCCGAGGGTTAGCAATCCTTGAGAGATGGTTCCAGGAGACCCCGGACAAGGGACCCAATCAGATGGCGCGTTCAGCTGATTTCAGTGCAGGTTTTGGTGTCTATGGCAGGCGTGGAACAAAGAAAGATATGAGGGGCAGAGCTCTTCAGGGAGGTCGATCATTGTGCGATCTAAATGCATGCTTATGGATATGGTCCCCCTTATCAAGGGATGGTGGGAAGCTTCTTGCCTTCGTAATCTGCAGGCTTGCCCTGGGCTGGATATCTCCATGGTGGGTTTACAAGGACAGTGGGTGAAATGGAACCCCCCAGCAGAAGGTCTTAAACTCAACCCTGATGGCTCCTGTAACATAGGAATCATGTGAGGAGGAGGAGTGGTCCGTAATTTGGAAGGAGGCATAATCCTTGCATTCATAGCACACTTTGGTAACGGATGCGCTCTTCAAGAGGAGGCCAAGGCTCTCCTAACGGGGCTCAACCTGTGTATTCAGAAAGCTATGGACATCTCCCACGTGGAAACTGACTTGAAGATCATCCACGAATCTCTAATGGACAAAGGATCCAATCCATGTTCAGTACTTTATATCATTAGGCGATGTAAGGAACTTCTAAAGAGAAACATGCAAGTTACACATACATGGAGAGAGGGGAATAAAGTCACGGATTATTTGGCCTCCCTTGCCATCCATGGCTCTGATGTCACCTGCCTACCATCTGCCATCTCCTTGAAGCCGGAGGGGGAAAACTTAATTCGCAATGATGACCTAAGTCTCCATTATTTTAGACCCCCTAGGCCGGTGTTTCATGGCCTTAATCTTTTGGTCTCTTGTATTCTCTCTTGAATAAATACATAACAATGATGAAGGTAGGTGGTTTGTGCCTTTTCTTGTTCATATTTGGATTATATATGCTAATGTGTCTCACACCCACACATAGGGTATTTTTTATTTGTAATTTAACCATATTATTTACCTTATATGGTTTAATTGATTAAAAATGGGTTGTCGCATATGCGTAAGGTTAGATTACTTGTTTATGGGACACATATGGATGTGTTTCCCTAGTTTGACTATTTATGTCCATTGGGACTAGGTTGCCTATGAGGCATACCTTGTTTCCAATACTTGAGTTGTTTAGGATGTTGTTTAATGTATTATATGAATTTAATGTGTTATTATTGTGAATTTTATCTATGTAGTAGTTATAGATTACATGTGCTGATTGGTTATAATATGTGCGCTGTCTTTCCAATAGACCATGAGAGCCTTGGACCAAGAAAACTGTGGTGGTTTCCATGTTTATTTACACAGGACGGTGAGAGCCTTACTGTAGACTTTGACCTAGGTGTATTGACCATGATATCTACCCAGGAGTTCGTTTATGATTATTTAGGCTTTGTTGACCCAAGGGTTATTGATCGTGATAGCTACCCAAAGGTCATTTATAAGTTATTGATACCATTTTGACCCCGGGTTATTGATTGTGAGATATTCCCTAGTGGTCATTTGTAAATGTTTAGTGCTATGTTAAACAAAAGGAATTAGACCTTGAGAGATTTAACAGAGTGTTGAATCTAAATGATTGAATGATTATGATGAGTCAACCAAGAAAAATCACAATTTTGGACTCAGTCTTACTTGTTTGTTGAGATGGTCATATAAGACATCTGTATTGAAACTATTAGACGGGGGATACAAATCTTATGATAGATCCCGAGATTTCATTATTAAATGTATTTAATAATTAATGAATGTAAATGAATGTGATTAAAAACTATAGGATTGTTTACTCTTGAGTACTTCCTAGTTTATTGATTCATTTCTACACAATACCTACTGTATAAACACACTGACAGTTAGGCATAGATCATTTGGTTGTTGCCTACTGGGATTCATCCCATTCCTTTTTTGGGTCATTCTTTTGGACCCAAATAGATTATATGGTTGTAGGTATAGATAAGGGTGAGCACCCTTCTTCATCACGTACTTGATTGTTGTTAGAGCTAGAGAGCATGGGACCAAGACGAGGCTTACAATGCTATTTCCATTTACTAATTTTATTTTGTACTTTGGTTTCTATATTCACTTCTAGCATTGTTACTTATTTGGATAATTTCTTAGATACATGTTCCATGCATCATTAATATATTCTCTAGTTTTTATATTACTATTAGTCTTTTGTTGTTTACTTTTGTTGTATGGTATTACTGCTTTCTCAATTACTTTATATTTAGATTCCACTATGCATACTCTGCAAACGAGGGAATAATTTCCACAATTTATTACCTTGTCCCTCACTTCTAGTCAGTAGCCTCTTACATTTGGGTAAATGAACTTGAGGTTATGTGACCTACTGGGTTCATGGAACCTTTGGGCGACACCCAAAACTGGAATGTTACACTCTACAACAGATCAATTAAGGAGTTTTACATCAGATTCATCAAAATTTTCTTCACTCATGAGATCTTGGTGGTGCCTCTGGACTTTTTAATATTTCTTGCAATTCTCCTTAGACCCTTTCCCAAAAAACCATCTTCCACAAGGTCAAGAGTATGCTAACAGCCTTCGTGTGACAAGTAGTATAAATGTTCCACCTCTACTTAATGCCTCCAGGATGTGGATAGGAGATGTCGGCTACCTGTATGATCACTTACACTTTCACCCTTATTTATTTCTTATTTTTTTGGTTGTATCAGAAAATGTAAGAACAATTTATTTTTAATAAAAAGATCTCTCCTAATGGTGCTCTTCTTAATGGATTATTTTCTGGGTACACATTGCAAGATTCAACAATAACGTGATAAAAATCCATAATCGGTAAGATTTTGATGTTTAGTATTTTTATATACAAATTTTTTTTTGAACCAGTAGATTTTTTTAGTGAAAGGTGAAAAAAATAAAGCCCTCACTTATTGAAACAAATTCATGTCAATTTGAAAAAAATCTAACCAAGAACAAAACTATGAAACCCTAGATCCTCCCCTAAAATTGTTATGAGCATTGAAAATATTATTTTATTTTTTCATATAAATTTTATAATAGTAATAATGATAATATTATTAATAGTGAATAATGATCATAATCATTCCAATAGTTTTTTGGTTCTTTTGTTATAGATTTAAACATTAAAAATATATGCCTATTATGACATAAAATTTACCAATATAACATATATATGATTGATATTAAAATTAATATATATATATATATATAATATTTATATTTATATTCTTGAATACCAGGATCAAATCCCTATGAAGGTAACTAATCATGTTACTATAACAGTTTCTATAGTAGGGAGCATAGATGTTTCTATAGATATAAAACAATTAATCTATTTTTGGATTACAATCCAATGATTTGGGCATTCAGGCTTTTAGAAAACCATAGGCCTTTAGGCCACTGGGTCTTCGATCCACAGCTAGCCTTCTTGACAACATAGCATCAAAATATTTCCTTCATATTCAATTGGTACAAATTTTCAAATGAATTAATCTTATGAACCAAATATTTTAATATGCAAGTTAATTATCGTCATAAACTCTAATTTAATGTCTTGGTTATCATCTTATTTAAATAATAATAAAATAATGTTTTAGAGAAACCCAGTATTGAGTATAACTAAATATAACCTGATGTTGTGTTTAATGTTAGGCATAAAAGAAATCAATTTTTTTTTAAATAATCAATTTATTAAAAATCCCTAGGGTTTACAATTCATCTCGGCTTATGGGTTATGTATGGGTTCCCTCTCATCCTTGTTAAAAAGGGTATTGTTGAAAAAAAATAATTCAAAATATCAAAGGGATTTTGGTTAGTTTGACCACCACCATAATATATAAAACATGGTGAAAATTTATAATTATATATATAATAGATATTGTCAACAAATTATTATATGTATTCTTGTTATTGTTGTTATTGTCACCACTACCACCACCATTTTTATTATTTTTATTAAAAATTCTTATATCAATGTGCCTCTAGGGAACGATTTAGTGCGAACAACCCTACAATGTCTTAAGAAATATTTGAGATTGAGTCTCCCTAAGCTATTTCATACATTCCATATGTGAATTGGATGTATGGTATACTTGGTGCACTATAAATGAAATGTTTTTAATGAGTAAGTTCAGAAAGTATTTTTCTTTTATATATTATTAAAAGTTGATATATTGACAATTTGATTGAAATAAAATCATTGTTTTGAAATAATGAGTTTATTTTAAATAGAAAAGAAGGATGTATCATGAAAATAGTTCGATGAAACATGTGTGAAATTTGATTTATGAGATATTCTGATAAATGGGTCATATTACCTAGAGATTTCTTGTATGTGGATATTTACTTTGCAACATTATGTTCTTTCTCATGGGTTCCTTGACATGTTACTTAACAGTAATATAAGAATTTAGGAAATCCAATCTAATTCCACTAATAAATAATCCTAGAGGGTCACACACTAACTACTTGAGCTGATATGGAATAGATTTATTCTCAAGATTATGGAATAGATTTATTCAGCATTAATGATCACATAAATAAAATAAATATTTATTTATATGGTAATTTCTAAATTACAAGGATATGAAATATTTATTTATTTATTGAATAGATAAATATTTTATTTATTCATGTATTCAATAAATGTCAGGGAGGAATAGCATCCCAAGATTGTGTTGGGTGATAAATATTAACTTTGAATCTGGAAAAATAATATATTTGTTGCACCAATTAGTAAACAAAATCAAATAAAAAAATATTATTATTTCAATACATGGCATGGGGTCACACATGGGTTTAACATTTTATTAAGGAAAATATTCCAATTAATTAAATTACAAACCATAAACATAGGTCAATTAATAGAAAACTAATCCATTTTAAGAGAGGTTAAAAGAGATAATCGTTGTGAATAATTAAATGATATCTGGAATCAACCCTACCTTCTCATGTCCACTCAATACTGATAATATCATGGGAAATTCTTCACAATCGATGAAATATGAAACGATCAATACAAAAAATGCAGGATGATAAATCGACCATGTTATCACATAGTGATTCATTAGTTTTTTCAGAGATAATAGGAGAACATGTGGATCACGACTAGAGGGATTCTATAGTAATATAATGCAAATGAAATGATGAATTATCAAAGTGGGATTCAAATTATTAACATCTACTATGAAGAAATATATTTAGAATTAATTATTCTTTCTTTATATTTAATTATAGTAATTATAAATTTAATGTGAAAAAGATCTCATCTTGGTTCTAACAGCTCTTTATGCCAATATTCTATTGGAAAAATATCATTTGTCATAACATTTAGATATTTTAAATATGAGAATGATCCATCAAATCCGACATTTGATGATTCAAGATCAACACAGATAAAAAATTATGCTTCACTCATAAGCATTAAGTGGTATCATATTTTTCATGTTTAAATATATAATTATTTATTTGATTATAGATCAGTTCATATTTAAAAGTTAAAATTCATTTCATGTTTTAATATTTTCTTATAACTTCATTGAAATATCATCTTCTGTTTCTTCTTTTCTTATTCATATTCAAATGATAGATGAATAATTAATGAAAATAACATATTAAGAAACCATCCAGAGTTTCGACAAATTCTGACAGGATAATACAACACTACATGGAACTACCCCTTCGTTACACTTCATATATCCTTGTTCAATGCACAAGGAATACCATGTGTATTTAGGATCATCATGAAATTATTATATTTTTTGTGAATTAAATATACTATGTGGGACTATCCAAGGTGTAACATGGATTTTTGAGAGTACAGACTATGTACATTGACTACACAACAAGGACTCCACATGTTTCTAAGGAGGAAAACCTGAGGTCAAAATTCATCATGTAATTACAAAATTGTTTCCATTTAATACAAAATTCACATATAAAGGTAGCCATGTGACTTGATGTACACATTTTATACTTCATAAATTTTTGTAAGAAGGGTACACCAAGTCCCTAGGGGTCTACTATAGATATTTTATAAAGATAAATTCATGTTATGTGGATCTATTGAACACATCATGTACTTTTACAAATTATATGGAAATATTAAATTTAATTTATTAATAAATTAATCCTCATCCACCTAAGTTCCACATGGAATTAAATTAGGAGTACACTCCATTCATTAGGTTTTAAATTATATTGAATGATTAATTAATTTCACATAATATTTTATACTATAAATCATGTATGTTTACTATTTGAATGATCATGAGCTTGGATAGACCAACGTTTATGTTGGTTTTATTTAATTTATTTTTTACATGGTTTTGGAATTAATTATTATTAAATTAAATATTATGGTATATGAGTAACCCATCTCTATGTTATTATGTAGTATTTTCATGTCCATGGTTGTCTTATATAATTCCCCTTAACCAATCATTTGGTTCGCCTCACCAATGTGTGAATTATAAAACATATGTAATAAATGGAGTCTCTAAATGAGAATGTGTTTATTTCAAGATGTATTTGAGGTGGGGGAAGTTTTAGATGGAAGTGATACAAAACCAACACAAGATAAACATTGGTGGATAAGTGGGATGTTTCAACTCATGCGAATACTAGAATAAGGAGTTTAACACTAGGGTTATATATTGATTTATTGCCTGCTTTATAAATCAATAATTAGGTAATGATAATGATAATGATCATTTAATTTGTTTATTTATTTTATTTCTTAATTTTGAAGGATTTCTTTTATAAATTCATGACCATGATAACATAAATATATGAACTAATATAAAAATTTATAATTAAAATTAATGGGTTGTGTGTAAATGATTTATCCAAACATGGTTATTACATAAATATAAATCCACTTTATATTAACAATTCATGTGAATGATAAAATAAATATTTTTAACCGTACTAAATAAATTAAGTCAACTTAATATTAATCTAGACTAAGCCTTCCATTACATGAATAGGAATGAGAAACATCGAACTATGAGTTTGACCATCCCTTTTTAGGACACTTAATTTTATCATGGAATTATTATGAATATTTTGGGGTGAAATAACCATTTTAAATCAGTATAAGTAACCATTTATTGACATTATGTTACTTGTAGATAAGTTTTGGGGAAATAACAGTTATGATTTAAGGATTGGGAAATCCACTCAATAGATCAAGGAGCTATAAGCATGCAGTTTCCAAAGACCAACCTACTAAAAGACCCTTAAGTAATGGAATCATCCCTTAATTATGTTATGAGAGGGGGTATATGGATAATTTTCACTAGAATGTCTAAAAAACTGGGCATTATGAGTCAAATGGTGAGTTTTTCTTGGAGTTTATAAAAGAGTGGGATACATTATAAAATTAAATTCATTAAGTCTATTATAAATTGCAATAAATTAATGTACTAATAAAAATTATTTAAATATATTATAAAAATGGAAATTTCATCACCCAAATTATCTATATGAAAACATTTATAGAAATACAATCACCATACTAGATAAAACATTTATGATTGGATTAAAATCCTACAGGTTGTGTTATTCCATGAAAAAAAATTATGGGCTAGAATCCTCACTGGTTAATCCACTTTCTAAGGGGGTGAGTGTTGAGGTGTTAATTTTATATGATAAACACATGAGTGATGAGGTCAATATTCAATATTTCGGGTTCTAATCCATTTATAATGAACTTATATACCCACATGGAGACATGGATTCTTATAGAATGATCCAACATCTCTATGGACTATATTATGAGAGAAAAAGGTAGGAACTGGTTGGTATATCTAACGTATTTTTATGTGAAATCACGGGAAAGGTACACTAGCTAGGCATCATATATTCAAACTCATTAGCTATATTTTGTTCCTATATGTAGTAGGGTTTAAACTACATGAATAAATATAGAAATATTTCATTATTTTTATCACTCCTTTAGTGATTCTCAAACTTTATTATTAATTTTAATATAATCATAATTGCATAGTCTCTCCCAAATATTTTCACACTACATCATTAAGATGAAAAAGAAATTAAGTCTCATAATTATTCTATAATTTTGTTAAATAAATGCAAATTATGGGAGAAGATATCTAAGTTCAAAGATTCTTCATAATTCTTTTCAAAGAATAGAATGATCAAGTGATAAAGAAGGGAACAAGATGAAATCTATTTCGTATGGGGAAAGAAGGTCCACTGGAATAAAAATTCGACGCAAGCCAAGAAGAAAGGGTAAGTTCTTGGTGAATCTATTAACACATTCAATTTATTCATATCTAATAATTTGGTACTAGATATATCATGTGGTTCTCATATATGTATTTAAATATAAGAACCAAATAGATTCTAGATGATTGAATGAGGGGAGGTTGATATATGAGTATCCAAGGAATCAAGACTTTTTGGTGTGCCTATTGGAGACTACCACTACACATTGACAACATAAACGATCTTTTATCTAAATGTTTTTTATTATGTGTCATCTATAACAACCCAACTCTTTATTACACACTTAAACATGATTTATTACATAAAATCTTCACTTGATACAACATGGAAGTTCAAGAGGTCTAATGTATTTGGGGATTATAAACATCACATAAAAACATAAAACATAAAAAACAACATCTTTATTGAAAACCACCTTTACATGACTACAAAATTCCTTCATACATAACATTTCATGGGATAACCTGAGGACATTCGTAAGAAAAGGGTGAGCTATAAAGCCTAGTAAGGGATTACACAAGGTATAACATGAAATGTATAATACATATTAGGAAATAGGAATATCAATGTATCATAAGAGAAAAATGAACATAAAGGCATGATATAGAATGATTATCATAACATGGAAATGCGACAACACATTACATGGTATTAGCATGAACCAAGGCTCATTGCACATGGAGCATGAGTAAACTCTCATTGTACTTGAATTAGTATGATTAAAACCACATTTCACTTGAATTGTCATGTGTAAAACCTCCTTTCACTTGATGTATCATGATTATACTCTTTACCCAATTCATTGGAGTGCTATCAGGGCACACCCTTCTTAATAATTTCATTACATGCATAAGTGTTCCACATGGATCATACAACATGGAATAATTGAAGATAATAATTTATTCCAAAATAAATGAATTTGGAATACATATTTGAAACTATATAAAAAATAAGTAAATGTGCATAATTTTGAATACCCTTGATAGATAAATTGGCATGGTATTTATTACAAAATAACTTTGGCTTGGAAAATAACAGTGTAATTTTGACAGCCTAACAACATGACATAAGAATTCATAAAAAATGGTTGATGAGAGATAAAAGGGTGACTAATAATATATAAATGAAATGTATATTAATGGGGTCATATAGATTCATGTCCCAACATAAGTAATGGAAGTTAAATTCATATTACAAAAGAATTTCTTGAATGTAAATGAGGAGAGAGAAATTCCTTATAGAATTTCAGAATGATAATGAGTGTATATTGGAGGAATTAATGAGAGAGAATGGGGTCTATAATAATTCAAACATAAATATGGAATTATGTAGGAGGTGAGAAATAATACCCTAACATTTTTAATTGAAAATAAAATGGCATAAAAATATAATGATATTTAGAAAATAATGAGAAAGGAAGAAATCCATTACAAAATTTCGGCATGGTAACAGGTGTACATAAGAGGCATTAATGAGAGATAAAGGGGTTTATAATAATTAAAAAATAATGAGGGAAGTATAGGGGAGGTGGTAAATCATACCCCAATATTTATAATTTAAAATAAAAGGGCATAATAATATTAAGAAACATGGATAAAATGATAAATGAAGGAATACCTTACTTGGAAGTCTGATCCCAAAGACTTGGGAGAAGCTATTTGAAGTTTGGTGAGCCTTGAGAGGATTCAAGAGAGAGTAGGGAAAATTTTATTCAAGCTCCATAGGCTTTTAGTGAAGAGTAATTGGGAGATTCGGTGGGTTTATATAGGAAAAGAGAGGGAATTCATTATTATTTAGGTTTTGGACACCACACATTAAACTATTCAAAAACACAAACTAAACCATGGGATTTCCCATAGTTTTTGAAAAAGTGGAGTAGAGAACATTATTTTATAAGTCAATGGATTAAAATCTTAAAATATTAGGCTTTCTTAGGTGGAGGTGAGTCACACTCTCAAAAAAATCAATTTAAAAAGCTAAAATGTTTTATATGTCTTGGAGGGTCCACTAAAGCTTTCTAAAATAAATAAAACTAACATAAAATAACATTATATTAATATTAAAACATATATTGTCCTAAAATAATGTTTATTGTTTATTACTACATCACTATTGGGTTATTATGATGTCATAAAACACATTTTATATTTAAATGGTATTTAATTTTTACACAAAAATTCGACTGTCTCAGAAATTATGAAAAATTCCCCTTAGATAAGTTCAACGTATGGATTCTAAAACTAATATTAATTTTATCTAAATAATTTTTTAAATATGTGAATTTTTAATTTTAAAATAAAAAATGACATTTATCGAAAATTCAAGATTTTTAAAAAAAATAGCTTTCAAACTTTAATAAAATTACAATTGTATTCATAAAAATTATACGATAATTATATTTAATAAAAAGTAATTTATTAAAAATATATTTTTAAAATATTATTTAATTCAAAAAAAAATGAATTTATCGAAATAGATTTATTAATTTAATATTAACTAAAAATTATACTGGTGCTTTAAAAACTATTTACAAAGTAATAATAATAAAAAGAATGTATATTATCTATACAAAAATAATGTGCATAATCATAGTTCTAAGGTCGTGTTACATAACCCCTTATAACACCGACATAAGATATAAGGGTTAAGTGTGTGATGGTGAATGAATCTTGGGGTGGCTCAGATAACAATGCTCAGGTGGTAATCTCTATCAACTTCCACTTCTCCCGTGGGCAGTTCCACTCAAGCTTAACGTGTTGAAGCTAAGCTTGGGCTTGGTCAAGTGTGCAGACCAATAAAGCTACCTCCTTTTTAAGCTCCGATAAATGAGCTTTGTATGAAGTTATTCTAATGGATGAGGTAATAATATCCTTTTTCTAAGTAAATTGGATTCCTTAAAGCCCTATATTTATACTAATCATGTGATCACTATTTAACAACTATATTAGAAATGATCAAAATTCATAATGGTAATTTAAAATCCAAAATTATAAAACCAAGGATGTGCATAAGTTTTATATATCCATAATAAGAAATTTAATTATATCTAGATGAATTTTAAATAATGATGTTTTGGGTCATTACAATCTTCCCCCCTTAAGAAATTTCACCCTTGAAATTTTATTTTCCAACACTAAAAGGTTGTGGGAAGCTCTGGCTCATCACTTCCTTTTATTACCACATTTCCACTTCAAACTTGTGGTTTCGCCACAACACCTTGACAAGGGGAATTTTCTTATATTGTAGAACATTTTACCTTAAATCTAAGATCTTCACAGGCTTCTCTTCATGAGAGATGTCATTATTCAATGGTACCACCTCAGGATTGAGTACATGTGATAGGTCTGGTATGTACTTCCTCAAGAGTGATACGTGGAATACATCATTTACTTGAGAAAGGATCGGTGGGAGTGCTAGTCGATAGGCCATTTCCTTAATGCGATCAAGGATCTCAAAAGGGCATATGTACCTTGAACTAATCTTTCCCTTCTTCCACAATATCATAACTAAATTCCACAGTGATATGTGGAGGAAAAACATGTCTCTGACATCAAAATATAGGTCTCTTAAATGATTATCAACATAGCTATTTTTCCGACTATGAGAACTTCAATGTTCTTCTATATGGTTTTAATATTCTCCACCATTTCTTTGACCATTTCTAGACATAAAAGTTTTCTCACCCCAACATCATCCCCACAAGCCGGTGTTATGAACCTCTTCCCATAATGAGCTTTATAAGGATCCATTTAGATGCTTGAGTGGAAACTATTGTTGTAAGAGAACTCAACTAGATAAAGATGTTGATCCCATCCTCCTTTGAATTCTATTGAGTATTCTCTCAAAACATCCTCAAGTGTTGGGATAGTCTGCTCAGATTAGCCTTCAGTTTTAGGATGATATGCCATAGTGATGTTCAGCTTAGTATTCAGATCGTGTTGAAGACTCTTCCAGAACATAGAGGTAAATCTTGGATCTCAATCAGATACAATCGATAGAGGTACTCCACGCATCCTTACCACTTATCTAATATATATTCATTCTTGTTGATCCAATGATAAATCCTCTCGAATTACACTGGATTGTGTAGTCTTTGTAAGATGATCCACAATAACCCTGATAGTATTATTTCTATTTGGTGTCTTTGGAAGTCCAGTGGAAAAGTCCATGGTGATGTTCTCCCATTTCCATGTTGTTATGTGTAATGGTTTCATAATCCCCTTATACTTCTGCCTCTCAACCTTCACTTGCTGATATACCAGTCACTTTGACATTTACTCAAAAATCTCATTCTCTATGCTATCCCATCAATAATTCTCTTGGATATCTCGATAAATATTTGTGTTTCCTAGTTGAATGGAGAAATTTTAACTATGTGCATCATCCAAAAGTTCATTCTATAACTCAGGATTCGATGAAACACATAGTATTGAACATAATCTCACAATTCTCTTTTCATTAACATTGAAATCCAAGTATTTCCCTTTTCTGATAGTTTACACTTTCTTCTGAATTACCACATCATCATTTTAAGCATCCTTTAACCATTACAAAAGATACGGTTGAGGAATCATTTGATAAAGGATTTATGAAAATCCCATCATTATGATTCCCATGTCTATATTCATCAAATCTAAAAATATTGGATCCTTTTCAATTATCATCAATGATAGAATTGTTAGGTCCTCTCTACTTAGAGGATCTGCCACCTTGTTCGCTTTCTTAGGGTTGTAATGGATTGAGATGTCTTAGTATTTGATCAAATATAACCATCTCTATTGGCGCATGTTCAACTCTTTCTATGTGAATATATACTTGAGGCTCTTATGATCCAGGTATATTTCACACTTCTCCCCAAAGAGGTAATTCAACCAAATATTCAAAGTGAAGATCATTACAGCCAACTCTAGTTCATGTGTTGGATATTTTTTCTCATGTACTTTTATTTTCCTTGAAGCATAGGAAATGACTTTTTCATTTTTCATCAACACACAAGCCATTCTTCGAAGCATCATTGAATACCATAAAAAGTTCTCCACTTGTGAGTAGTGTGAGCACAGGTGCAGTGATAATCCTCTTTGTCAACTCCTTGTCGCATTCAACATTACATGAAAAAATTACTCCCCTCTAAGTTATCTTGGTAAGAGTGTTGGAAAATCATTAGAAATTTATCAAAAATCGAAGATAATATCCATTTAACCCCAGGAAGCTATGGATATATGTTACAGATGTTGGTCATGACCATACCTCAATTGCAGCTGTCTTGGAGGGATCCACAGATATCCCATTGATTGTGATGATATGGCCCAAGAATGAGGCCTCCTTCAACCAAAACCCAAACTTTCTATACTTTGCATGGAGCTTCTCCTTTCGCAAGGTCTCTAGTACAGATCTTTGATTCTCCTCATGCTCCTCCTTCATTTTGGAGTATCTTAGAATATCATCTATAAACCCTACCACAAATTTGGTGATGTAATCTATAAAAACTCTATTAATCATGTTCATGAAGATAACTGGAGAATTAGTGAGTCTGAAAGGCATTACTATGAATTCATAGTGCCCGTACCTTGTATAAAAAGTAGTCTTGGGGATATCATCCTTCTTAAACCTTGGTAATATCATGACCGTAAAACTACCTTGGAAAAGTATTGTGCTCAATGTAGCTGATCGAACAATTCATAAATTTGTGGGAGAGGATACTTGTTCTTTATCGTAAATTTTTAGAGATAATGGTGATCAATGCAAAGGCACAATGACCCATCATTCTTCTTCAAAAAGAGGACTGGTGCACCCCATGGTGAAGCACTTTGGCATATAAACCCTTTATCCAGAATCTACTCTAGTTCTTTCTTCAACTCCTTAAGATCCACAAAATACATTCTATACGGACTCTTGGGTATTGGTAACACCCCATGTATAAGTTCTATTGGGAATTCGACATCACTTCTAGGAGGAGGACTAGTAAATTTCTCGGGAAACACTTCAGCAAATTCCATCACAATAAGAATGTATTCAAGGATAGTTGCTTCTTTAAACTCAATCATTTGACCCAGATACGCATTCTCATAGGGTAGTAATATATATTCTTGAGATAATGGAACTAAATGAGATTCATATTCCTCCTAGAACATTTATTGAATTTGGGTTATATTATCTATATAGAGAGAGTGATTTCCCTTAGATGACAATTTATGTTGGCTCCATATAAGGAATGCCATTCCAGATCAGGAATTGCATCAAATTCCACCAGATTGAGTATGAAGAGGTTCTCCGGGAAGTTCAATCCACAAATTATGATAGGGGAAGAGTTATATTCATTGGATGCAATGATTTCTCCATTTTCCATACTCACAAACATCATTACCTCTAAGATTTTAGGTGGTGTTGGGATTATTATACTAAACTTTCAGGATACAAAAATAATTCGTAGAACTAGAATCAAAAATTACATTCTCTATTATTGAATTAATAACTAGAGTACCTATCACCACATTATTGTTGTTGTTCAATTTGGTGGTGGTGATGGAAAAATATCTCCCTTACTTCATTGGAGGTTGTTGGTTTCCTTCGAAAACCCTTGGCTTAGGGCACTGATTTTTAAGGTTCCCTCGTTCTTTTCAGTTGAAGTAATGAAAAATGTGATGAGGGTCGAACGGAGCATTCCTCTCCTCTGTCGCAACCACGGGTTATGCCGATAGTTAATGGCTAGGTTCTCTTCTTTTCCTCACCTAGATCATTTCCTTGTCCCCTTCAAGAAATTTCTGGGGTACTTCTTTCCACACCTTTGAAAAGTGGGGTGATGGTTTTTCTTATCACTATTGTATTTATCAATAGGACCACCAAAATTAAAGTATACCTTTTTCTTCTTATCCCCATAATACCTATGAGATTCTCTGATCTACATTTCGACCATGAGGGCACATCAGAAAATTTCATCATAGCTATCTAAGTCACGGATTTCTCGGGAATTTTGTAGGCTAGGTTTTAGACTACCAAAGAAGAGATCAACATTTCATTCTTGGGTAACAACAAATCCAGAGGAATATAGTGCAAGACATTTGATGTTTCCCTCTTTCTCTTCAATGGATTCATCGTCTTTTTTCTTGAGGGAAATTAAGTCCCTTTCCATTTTTCAGTTGGAGGGTGATAGGAAAATATTTATCAAAAAATATTTTCTTGGAATCCTTCAATTCCAATGCCTCAATCACCTACTCAAGCTTCATATTTTTTATCAATGTCCACCATTGATCAGCTCCAACCTCCGTATAATAATCAGCCAAAAAAACCTCCTCTTTTTTGGAATATTTAAGGATTGAAAAGATATTTTCAATGGAGTGGATCGATTGTTCAGAAACTAAGGGACTAGATGATCCATTAAATGTAGGAGGATTTTGTCTCATGAAACTATCGATTTCTACTTGTTCTTTCATATTGGAAGTTGAACATTAATATTGACACATATTTATATTCAATTTTTGAGTTAACTGAAAGAGTATCATGACAATGTTTTTGATTCCCTCTCCCATTGGATTGGGCATCTCATTAGGAAAATCATCACATTTATCTCCACATTGGTTGTCAGAATGATTCCTCTTATTACCAGCCATTGGCTGGAAGAATAGGAAATTTAGGGGTAACACATAAATGGTAATCCAGGGAAAATAATGGATGACTTATAAATTACTTTTATTTATTTAACTTATGAATTTATAGACTTAAATATGTCTTATCCACGATCTACTTCCCAATATATATTCTTAGAGCCATTTTTATTCCCCTAATAATGGTTCATACTAAGATTGTCAATTTACCAAACAATATCCCCCGGAAATTTCATAACTAGGAGTTCGACAAGGCCTGTTTTCATGTACCAGGATACCCTGGTTCAAGCCCCAAACTCCTTTCGTATTTTTCACTCCTAGGTACATCTGTGTCAGAGCAACCTCTACCTGCTCGTATCTAGAAATATATGTTTTTTTATAAACCACTTACTCAATAATCACCAAAATTTTGGGATGTTTTTATAATACTTAGTATTATCCCTAAGGATTTCACTAGGGTTTTCTAATCATTATCCCAAAAATAACTAAACCTATCATCTCATAACAACTATAACAACCATTCTCTTTATTACACTCTTAATCATGATTTATTACAAAAAATATTCAATTGATAGAACATGGAAGATCGAGATGTCTAGTGTATTTGGGGCTTAAGAACATTTGATTACAACTTAAAACACAAAAAACAACATCTTTATTGAAAACTTCCTTTACATTATCACAACATTCCTTCGTACTTAACATTTCATGGGATAACTTGAGGACATGTCTAAGAAAAGGTTGAGCTATAAAGTTCAGTAAGGGAGTAAACAAGATATAACATGAAGAGTAAAATACATTTAAGGAAATAGGCATATCAATGGATCATAACATAAAAATGAACATAAAGTCATGATATATCATGATTATCATAACATGGAAATGTGGCAACAACACTTTAAATGGTATTAGCATGAGCCAAGGATCAGTGCACATGGAGCATGAGTAAAACCTAATTTCAATTGAATTATCAAGAGTAAAACCTAATTTCACTTGAATTAGAATGAGAAAACCATCATTGAACTTGAAATATCATGATACTACTCTTTACCCAATGCATTTGAGTGAAATCAGGGCATATCCATCTTAATCATTTCATTTCATCCATAGGTGTGCTAGATGGATCATACAAGTTAGAATCATTGAACATAATAATTTATTCCATGATAAAGAAATGTGGAATATGTACATGAAACTATATAAAAAATAATTAAATGTTCATAATGGTGAATACCCCTGATTGAGAAATAGGGATGGTATTTACTACACAATAAATTTGGCTTGGAAAATTGCGGTGCAATTTCGACAGCATAAAAACTTGACATAAGAATTCATAAAAAATGGTTGATGAGAGAGAAAGGGGTGTATCATAATATTTACATGAAATGGAAAGTAAGGGGGTTATATAGATACATGTACCATCATATGTAATGGAATTTATATTCAAAACACAAAAGAGTTTCATGAATGTAAATGAGGAGAGATAAATTCCTTATAGAATTTCGGCATGTTAACGGGTGTACATGGGAGGCATTAATGAGAGAGAAATGGGTATCTCATCATTCAAACATAAATAGGGAAGTAGGGGGGAGGATCTAAATCATACCCCAACCTTTTTAATTGAAAATAAAAGGGTAAAACAACATAATAAAATTTGGAAAAAAATGAGAAAGGAAGAAATCCATTACGGAATTCCGGCATGGTAACAGGTGTACATGAGAGGCATTAATGAGAGATAAAAGGGTATATTGTAATTATAAAATAATTAGGGAAGTATAGGAGAGGTAAAAAATCATACCCCAACATTTATAATTGGAAATAAAAGGGAATAACAATATTAAGAAACTTGGATAAAATGAGAGCGGAAGGAATCCCTTTCCTAAAGTCTGATCCCAAAGGCTTGGGAGAGGCTTCTTGGGAGCTTGGGGAACCCTGGAAAGACTATAGAGAGAGGAGGGAAGAGTTTGGTCTATCTATAAAGGCTTTTAGTGAAGAGGAAGTGGGTTCTTGGTTGGGTTTATATATGAATAGAGAGGGAATTCTTTATTATTTAGGTTTTGGACACCACACATTAAACTATTCAAAATCACAAACCAACCCATGGTTTTTACCCATGCTTTTTGCCAAAGGTGAGTGTAAAATATTATTTTATATCTCAAATGGACTATATTCTTAAAATATTAGGATTTCTTATGTAGAGGTGAGTCACACTCTCAAGAAAATTAATTTAATAAGCTAGAATGTTTTATAAGTCTTGGAGGGTTCACAAATGCTTTTTAAAATAAATAAAAAAAATAATAACACATTATTTTAAAGGTAATACATATATTGGGAGAACATAATGTTTAATATATATTATTATATCACTACTGGGTCATTATGATGTCATAAAACACATTATATATTTAAAGGGTATTTAATTTTTACCTTAAAATTTGGTTGTCTCAAAAAATTATGAAAAATTCACCATTACGTAATTTCAAAATCCTGATTCCAAAAATAATATTAATTTTATCTAAATAATTTTCTATACATTTGTGTTTTTACATTTAAAATAAAAACCAACATTTATAAATAATTGATGGGTTTTGACAGAAATAACTTTCCAACCTTAATAAAATTACAATTGTATTCCTAAAAAATATACGGTAATTTATATTTAATAAAAAGTTATTTATTAATATTATTTTATTAAAATATAATTTAAATTAAAAAATCCTTTAACTCATAAAAACGTATTTTTTAATTGACTATTAACTAAAAAAACTATTTGTGATTTAAAACCCATTTACAATGTAACAATAATAAAAAGAATGTATGTTATCTATAAAAAACAGTGTTCATAATCATTGTGCTAGGGTATTATTACATTAAACCTTATAACACCTGCATAAGACCAAATGGTAAGGTGTTTGATGGTGATAGACTCTTGGGGTGGTTCGGATAACATCGCTCGGGTGGTAATCTCTATCAACATCAACTTCTCTCATAGGAGGTTTCGCTCGAGCTTGACATGTTGAAGCTCGACTTGGTCTTGGTCAAGATATAATCTCAATGAATTTACCTCCTTTATGAGCTCTGACTAATTGGATTCATATGGATTAATTCTACTGGATGAGGGAATCACTTCCATTGTTTGAGTAAATTTTATTTGTTAAATCCCTATTTTTATACTAATCATGTGATCACTATTTAACGGCAATATTAGCAATGGTCACAATTCATAATGGTATTTTAAAATCCAAAATCATAAAACCAAGGAACTGAATAAGTTTATTATATTCATAATAAGACATTTAATTAGATCTAGAGGAATTTTCATTAATGAATGTTTGGGTTGGTTCATTATATGTTGATAGAAACATTATTTATTATCTCAACATAACACATGATGATTTATTTTCATGATTTGATGTAAATGATGTATCTTTTATCAATTAATAATTATTTATAGAAATTAATATAGAAATAATGGATTTTATGTAAAATTACACAAACCTACTAATGAAAATCGATAAAGAAACTAGTTCAGCTAAATCATAGCACACCCAACTATGGAATCATCAACTAGTTCATGTAAATGAAAATAACATGATAAAATTACCTGACTATTGAAATATGGATTCTTTTGAAATAATACAACTTGATTTATTTCATTCATGTTTACAAAGAGAAATGAGAAAAGGCCCATTTATTGGAAATGGTTAAGGGCCAAGGAAATTCTTCAACTAGATCATACCAATTTTTCAGCACTATTTCCTTTTGAAGAAACAGTGGTTACTCATAATCAATAGATTTTTCTAATGATTTTAGTAGATATGTATATCTCTACAAACTGTGGTATATTTCATATTGTTTTAACATATTTTAGGAATATAATAATTAATTTGTGAACTAGTATGCTAAGAGGAGAAACAAACTCTACTCAGACCATGGTAGAAGATATCTTAATCAAGTATTTATTGAATATTTACTATGGTTTTGGATTCAATCCCAACTCACCAATCCATATACACCACAATGGAATACTATACATTAAAGGTGGAACCATTACATTTTGTACATAGTGAGGTAAATGATGAGTTATGCAATTCTTCTATTCTCCTTTGTAGATACACATTTTATAATTCTGAACATACACTAAACTATGTTCCAACCAATGTGAAAAATTATATTACTTATAGAATTTTTTTTAGAGGAAATACCATGTTTATGTCTTACAAATTGTGGAATTGTGGAATATCTTTTAAGGCCTATTTCGGTAACAATCATGCACCTTGAGGAAGAAAGTGTACCTCTATATGATAGATCAATGAAAAAGTGATATTTATTATATGAACCCTCAAAAAAGATGTAACAACCCAGGTATTTGTAGAATAAATCTTTCTGATATCTATTAATACTTATGAATAAGATATTAATTTTAGTTTAAATGGAACACTATGTATTATATAATAGCCAACACGCAATAACGAGTTTCTCTAAAGTCTTACATTTTACACAACATTGAGTTTTACCAAAAAATAGTACAATAATAATATTGTTGTATTAAATGGAAGTTAACACATAGCCATTAGAATGACTGGAATGAATAGTATCATGTAAATTCTGAAATGTGGTTTACACATGTTTATATAATGATTCATTGGTTACCAAATTTTTTATAAATGTAAATAAAAACCAATTGAATATAAATGATATGTTTTTATGAAAACCATTTTTAAATGAGAATAATTGTGTTTATAAAATCATATCACTTTTTATGGTTTTTATTTAATGAAAAATATATTTTATATATTAAATTAAATGTTTTAAATTCATATTATAATTTTTTTAGATATGATATATAAAAAAATTCAATTTTTCAGATAAAAGAAGTTTTTTTCTAAAAATGCAGTTTTAACACCTTTTGATGGCGAACCCGTTTTAAATATAGTTTTTATCACTTTTATATTTACAATTTTAAAAAATATATATCTTATTTATAATTGTAACATCAAATTTTCTTTGGATAAAATTTTGGTATTTTTCTGATAAATTCTTAATTTTATGAATAGTGAAAAAATACTGTATTTTAATTCAAAACTGCCTTTTAATAAAATTTATTTATGTAGTCATATTGTACATTTAATTAGTTTCAAATTATAATTATATTATATTATTATCATTTAATACAATTTTGGTCATTGGAAGTAATTTTACTTTGAAATTGGACATAAACAGAAGTCAATCTTTTGAAAGTTATTACTTCTTAAAAGCCAGATTTTTTAGTTTTGACAATGAAAATTAATTTTAAATTAATTACTGAAAATTATGTGTTTTTAATTTTGAAAAATTGATTCCATATTTGGAATTATGAATTCCAAAATGTGTATATTGTTACATTTTATTTTTAGACATTATGAATATTAACTTTGTTAATTATTTTATTTACCATGGTTAAAGGGTATATATGGTAAATAAGCATAAAAAATTAATATTATAATAATATTAAACTACCCTAAAACATGCCCTAATCCTATTGTAAGAGATTGTTCTGACCATGGGAATCCTTGGATCAATTTACAGTCCCCATAGAGCCACTTGGATGTGAAAATGACATTTTATAAGAATTAATTTAAAGTAAAGAAAATGTAACATAAACATGTATCTTTTAGTAAAACAATTTTTATTTGGGGTTATATAAGTGATAATTTAAACTATAAATAATAATTAAAAATATAAAATGATTTACTACATCATGAAATTTTATTTCTTATTTTTAGACATCAAATAAATAAATTTATTTATGACATAATGATGATGTTGTGATTACCTTATTAATGAATGATTTAAATAAATGAGATTATAAATATGAAAATAAATTTATCTTGAAACTTTTTATTCCTTCCAAGAATTTTTGAGAAAATATTTATTGTTATATTTTAATTAATTAAGTTTTTACGAATGAATCAAGTAGTTATATATTTTTAAAATGTCGTGATACGAATCGTATAAAAATTGTCATAAATGAGTTTTAAAAAATACTATTTTATTAAATGATATAATAGTCCAAAAAATATAATATTAGGAAAAATTAATTAGATAATGATGAACATGTCATTAATAAAAAACTTTATGATCAATTAGAACTTTATAGTAATGATATTAACCATATTGTATAAATATACAAGAAGACATTGTAAGAGTTAAATTAGTTAACTAGGGGTTAAAGCTAAAAGATAAGGTTCAATTTATGACCTATACTTGTATGAAACCTATTAGTTGAAAGGTTTTTGACCCAAAATTTTCTTATCTTTGAAATTAATGACTTTGGGACCTTTTTAGACCGAAAATAAATTTATAATAATATAATATCCCAAGATATTCCAGAAGTGCCCCTCCTCCCTCTTATAAATGGGAATCACCTCTACCCATTTAATATGACCTATAAAACCCATTTTCTCACCCCAAATCTGGACAAATAATCTCAAAACATTCCTATATTCCTTCTAGAGGCCTTACCTTAGGTAGAAGAAAATTCAAGAAAGCCTTTTGGCTCAAATCAAAGGGAGTTTATGTTTTAAGAGGTAGCGTCTTCTCTAAAGTTCCTTTCCATTATTTTACTTCTCCACTCCATATTATATTATTATTTTTTGATTAAATAGTATCCTAAATATACTAGGATGTTTTTATGAGATGTATTATAACTAAACTAACATGCACCTATATCTAATGGATACAAACATATTGTTTCTTTGTAAGATGAACTGCTCCCTCACGAAACGATGAATGGTTGATTTTCCCCTACCACAAATCATGGTGTCTATTAGGAGGGCACTGTATTTATATATGATATATATTATATTTATATTGTATATATGATACTTTAATTTTTATTTAAAATCATACTTTTATTCTTTTCATGATTTGTAAATACGAAAATTTTATTTGAAGAAGTGCAGACTACCACCCCCTCAAAGTGATATAACTCATTCATACCATACATGGAACATATAAAGGATGGAATTAATGTACATATATAACATATATATATATATATATATATATATCATATGATATAATATTGGAATTATAATATACTTATGTTATATTTAGTTTTCGTTTCATTAATATGAAAAATAAATAAACGTAGTGTTCATGCGTACATACAACTTACCGTCTCCATGAATGGTGTATTTCATTTCCCATATTCAAATGTTATGGAATATTAAAAATACATATATATTGGATATATATGAAATTTAAACCATGAATACTCTCCAGGATATAATTTAGTTTTGACCACATGGACAATTTTTTATTATAACAAGATCATTTTCGACTCAAGTACACAATATCGACAAAATGACCAATATTAACTTAAATAATTATGTAAATTTTTTAACATGGTACTAAGTGATATAAAAGGAATAAAATCATGAAAAACATTCTTAAGAAAGTATAAATTAACTTAAGTTTATTTTTTTTGAGGAATAAGGAACATACGTGACGAATCAGACTCAAGGTAAAGGACTTCATCTCAATCTCCTTTCATTGAGGCATATTTTGATAATATAAACCTCCTTATTTGATACGGTGTATAATAAAACCCTTTTAATTTTAATTTCATTCAAATGGAATATTATTTTTAAGAATCATTTTACCAAATGACAAATGGTATGTTTTTAACGTATATGGTGACAATGACCTCTCTGCCACCGTAATCATTATTTTATTTTTGGCTTCCTATTTAAGCCTTAATGTTTTTAAAATGAAAATAAATACCTTATTAAATTTTTGGGTGTTTTCTTATTGAATTTTGTTTTGAAATGGATTGAATATTACAATTTATTGAATTTATTTCTTGTGATTTCCATTGAAATGTTATTACTAAAATGTTGATATTTGCAATATTTTATGTGTTATTATTATAGAATGGTACTTGGAAATTTGATGGGTGGTTACGTGATAAACCAATGATGGGTGTTTACATGATAAACCAAATTATGGGTGGTTCTGTGATAACCCAAGGATGGGTGTTTACATTGTAACCTCAAATTAATTGGGTATAGAAGTTTGTCGTATAACTATTCCATTTAGTGATATTTGTTAAAGTTGACCATATGGTTATTCCAGGTTAGTATATATATGTCACAAGTTACCTTTATTTGTTATTTGTTTCTTTCTATGAGATTTCAGGTAATATTATGGTCATAAAAAGGCTATGCAATGATCATATATTTATTGAACTATATTTAATACTTCTTAATAGTGAAAAGTAATAATTGATGAAAAATAATTCATGGTTTTCATGTTATCCCATGACTAAGAGTTTTCATTATTTAAGCATCCCTTACTAAGATTTTTATGCCCATCCCATGTATTTAAATGTTTTTCATGGGACATAAAGAAGAATATATTCATGGATGGGATCAAGGAAGAGTCATGCTGTTAAAACATGAAACTCTGTCATGTTTATTTATAAAGAGTTTTTTTCATGAAAATAGTGTATAATGAGTAGAAGTGTATACTTCTAATATACAAGATGTTATGTATATGTTATGATCTAATTATTTGAAGATATAAACTTAAAAATATCCTCAATTTTAATTAAATTTTAATTATTGAATAACTCAAGATTAAGTAAAGATTAAGGCTGGGTCATTATAGTTGGTACAAGACGTTTGTTTAGATACTTTTAGAGGTTAGGGTGTTATTTAATCATAAGTGAAATACCCATAATTGTTTCCAGAATATAAAGATTAATAGTTATTTTAGATAAATTGAATGAGTTTAAGATAACATCAATAAGTATATCTAAGTGTTTACCCACCTCATAATATCGTATGTGATGATTTTCTGGATGTACTCACACTGACCTGTTTGGTTTTAGTAAATGGATGGATCTAGCAGCCACCAAAGTAACAATGGATGTGAAGGAAAATATGACAATATTAATAATGAGAAACCTAATGAAATGGGAGCTACAATGAGAACACCTATGGTTATTCTTAACTAACTATCTGGAGTCATGATTGACCACCTGAACATTGGGGATCTTTCAAAGTCATCATATATGTCAGAAATGAATCCCTATGGAATTTCAGCTAATAATAATAAAGGAATGTATATTCAAAAACCTATGTGTCATGGATGTGGAAAGAAGCATGTAGGCAAATGCTTCAAAGTGACGAGAAGATTTTATAGATGTGGTAATCAATGTCATAAATAAATAACCTACCATGGAAAAAGGGAGCATTTAGTTTACTCTAGGAAAAGGAAAAAAGTTCTTTTTGAGGTATTAATTGAATGTTTTAAATGTGGGGTGAATGGTCATTATAAAAATAGATTTCCTACAAAGATGGTTTGGGAATGGGATCAGCAGGACCATACTAGTATATTCTTACCAATACCTAATTCAATTCTAATTGAAGATGAGGAAACTGAAAATGTCCTATAAAAGGTATGGATTATTTCCTAGCTCATGTTTTGATATTATATAATCTTACGAAATTATAAATTATTTTTTTGTAGGAAAGAAGTATAAAATAATGAGATGAAAATTCACAGATAAAGGATCATGAAGATTGTTTGATGAATAAGATGTCGACATTTTAGGAATTGAAGATTTATGCTAGAACTATGGATGCTGATATGTTTAAATTTATTAATTATGGTATTATTTTGGAAGACTTCTTGTATTTGTAACCCTTAAGTTTGTTTTATAAAAATTTTAATTGAGGAAGAATTATCTTTTATTTTATGGATATAATTATAGAGAACCATTAGGGTTAATATGATCCCCAAATTTGTGTTAATTATGTTTATTAGTTTTTGGGATGAAAAATGAAAGGCATGAGATAACCTTTGAGGTTAAAATATTTTATGTTTAATTTTTCTGATTTTATATCATTTTGGGAATTAATTTTTGAATTATATATTATTAGAAAAAGGACAACCCGCAGGAAGGGTGACAACCTATCACATCCGGTAAGGCCGCGGGAATCGAACCCACAACTGAAGGGCGATAAGGGATCATCGCCTACCACTGACCTATGTGAAGTCCCTGGTTACTATTACTTCTTCTTTTTAGTTAAATAATTTTATTGAATAATAAAAATTATTTTTGGAACATTATTTTTTATAAAATAGATATCGATATTATATGAAAATGATTTGGTGATTACATGATAGATATTATTTTGGAAGACGTTCTCTCTTTTGGAAACACTATATGCTCAAGGAAAATAGAATACTATGGGATTTTATTTGAGGAGTAGTGGTTGAATTATATTTGAGAAGAGTCTATATTTTTATTACAGACATATGGAGATTTTAGTTATTTATGGAAATGATTAACCTATCAATGAGAATACATGATTATGATAATTACTTTTATGTATGATACTTTAGGAGTAGTCAATGTTATTTGGAGCTAAATTTTATGATTTATTGTGGTAGACTATGTGATCAAATCCTTATGAATTTTGGGTTTCAAACATTTTTTGGATTATTTTGAATAATTTTTAGGACAATTGTATATTTAATGGTATTTTTTCTACTTGGGGTATTGTTTGTCAAATTTTGGAGAATAAGAGTAGTATTTATTTTTATAAAGGATTATCCCTTTTTGGGGATTTTATGATCTCTTACTAACCATTTTGGTATTGGTTAATGTTGAATGACAGGGGAAATATATAGTTTCTCTATCATATATTATGTGATTCTATAGATGTTTTTTATAATCCTTCAAGTGTGACTAAGTCATCTTTAATACTCATCTTTTAGAGAAAAGATGATTTTGTGGTAGATAATTATTAAAAGACAAAACTCTACATGGAAAGTAAGTATGTTTCCTTATGTTCTTAGTCACGATCATAAATAAATTACTCAACTTTATGAAAGGGATATTATAACAAAATTTTAGTTCGTTTAATTTTCATACTGCAAAATCGAAGACCGTTTATCCCATTACATGTTTGTGGTTTTTTGGTAGTTAAATTTCTCATAATCGTGTTTTCTATCACTCTCTCTCTGAACATGATGGTTATTTTTCTCTTCTATATCCACATTTTCATGGAATCATAGTATTTTTTATCTTAGATGACCTTTATATTTCTTTTTCATTCTTTTAAAGTGATAGTTTTATTGAAACTTTTTCTGAAGTTGTACTTTTAATGATGTTTTTAAGCCCAATTTTAAAATTGCGAGGATGCAATTTCCAAAAGGGGGAACGATGTAATGATAATGGTATTGATAGAATAATACCTTTGATTTCTATAAATACTTATGAATGATATATAAATTTTAGTTTAAATGGGACACTATGTATGACAATGTACCCAATACACAATAACGAGTTTCTCTGAAATATTATGTTGCACACAACATTAAGTTATAAGAAAAAATTATAGAATAATAATACTGTTATTTTAAATGGTAGTTAACTTCTAGACATTGTAATGATGGGACTGAATAGTATCAACTAAATTCTGAAATATGGTTTATGCATGTTTAAATAATAAATCATTGGTTACCGAATTTATTTAAAATGGAAATAATAACCAATTTAATATAAAGGATGTGTTTTTGTGAAAAACATTTTTAAAATATAATAATTTCTTTCATAAAGTCATATCACTCTTTATGGATTTTTATTTAATGAAAAATATTTTTTATATATTCAATTAAATGTTTTAAATAAATATTATATGATTTCTAGATATGATATATGTACAAATTCATTTTTTTTGGATAAAATGATTATTTTTTTTTCTAAAAATACGATTTTACTGAATTTTGATGGTGAACACTTTTTAAATCTAGTTATTGTCATTCATATATGTTCAATTTTCAAAAAAAAAATATTTATTGTTTATATGCGGAACTTCAAAATTTACTTTGGATTAAATTTTGGTATTTTTTTGATAAAATTCATATTTCTATGAACAGTGAAAATTATTGTATTTTAATTAAAAATTTCCTTTTAATATACTTTATTTATTTAGTTAAATTGTACTTTTAATTGGTTTTAAAGTATAATTGGATTATATTTTTATCATTTAATCGAATTTTGGTCACTAGATGTAATTTAACTTTAAAATTCTACATAAACAGATTTCAATATTTTGATAGTTATTACTTCCTAAAAACCAAATTTTTTTGTTTTCACAATGGTAATTAATTTTAAATTAATTAATGCATCTTATGTGTTTTGAATTTGGAAAAATTGATTTCATATTTGGAAGCAAGAGGTCCAAATTGTGTAAATAGGCAACTTTTATGAAGTTCCCAGTCAGGATCCAAGTATCACAGAGGGGGAGGGGTGAATCAGTGATATATTTTTCTTTTTATATTTCTTTCTTTTTAAAATAACCTTCTACTCCTGTTAAAGATTTTATTCCATACTGATCACACACAACCACGGGAACACAAGATATACAAGGTTTACTACTCAACAAAAGTAGCTACATCCTTGGTATGGTATGGAAACAATCCAGTACCACACACTCCACTAAAAACAATATTTTGATGTGGAAATGAACAAATAGGATATTCCCTTGCACTCGTATAGCATTTTGAAAACAGTAAAATATTTCATGTGCTACCTCTTATCACAAATAGGGTAAAATAATGTTTCTATGATTCTTGATTAGTTTTCAAAAATCAAATCTATCAAAACAATTCTTCACTTTTCTATCCAGAAGTTGGTAAGAACTCTCATACACAATACTGAATAGGTGTGAAGACTACAACTTTTTCCTGAAACATTTAGGGTATTTTTCATGCAATTTAAATGAATTTAATGAAAAAAATCCACTTTTGGTGGAGAAAGATATTTTTCACAAGTTTTTTTTCAAGCAAATTTTTACTTTTTCGCACCACTTCCTTTTTGACAAAAACCTCTTTCTTTTCACGCAACTAACATAGTATATAATTTTACCCACTATAGAGCTTAGGATTTATCTAAGTGTCGAGCCTCTATAAATGATATGATGTAACATCGTTTTTATAGGAATTTTAAACCCTACGTGAAAAACGCTAATCCATGTGTAAAACCCTCTTCAAGCACGTAAAAACTATTTCACGTAACATCATATTTCATGCACATTCTTTAGTTTTTCATGTGCTTCATGCCTCTGACATTCTTCTCCTTTCTGATCTCAAAAACACCCCTTGCACACAAAATTGATAAAAGAGTTCTATATTGTGCGCAAAACCAATCTTTCTCACAAACTCATTTTTTTGTACTTTTCCCAATTTTGCATGGACTCCATGCCTTTTCCATATTTCTATGTTTTGATCCTGAAACATAAATTGCACAAAAAAATTTAAACCCCCTGGAATTTATCACACAACTTTATCTACGAAAAACACATGTATTCATCTTCTGATTTTTAGGCCCAAAAATTTGGAAAACACTGGAGAATAGCCCCACCTTCAATATATGCTTCGGTCATAACCTTCATGTATATTTTCTATGATTTTTCTTATTTAACAACTCTTCTTATTTCATAACATACTCCACTATCGTTATATATATCCTTCGATAGATTTGCTTTAGCATCATTAGAGTTTCCATGGAATGTATTATAACTTCCCTATCTTCCACCAACATATTTCCTTCCAATAAAAATGTTATATGATTGGCAACAACTTTAGTCCCCAATTCCTTCATATGGTTTGCATCATAAGTTCTCCTAACAAATGATATTTGTGAAATACAAATCAGAAAAGCATCATTGGATTTCTCTAAATCTTTTTCAAAGTGAATTGATTTATCCTATTTGACAACAAAAGACAACACTCTACAAAAGAAAACTCTTCAAACGTCTTTCTCCATCTAACTTGGTCCAAACATTTTATTTTAAGACAATATGAATAATAAATTCATTAATTATTTTATTTACCATGGTTAAAGGGTAAATCTGGTAAATAAGTGTAAAAAAATAATATTATAATAATATTAATCTACCCTAACATGTGTCCTAATCCTATTTGATGATATATTTAAAACCATTTGAATCCAATGGAATATTTTAGTACCCCATAGAGCCACATGGATGTGAAAATGACATTTTATAAGAATTAATTTAATATAAAGAAAAATATAACATAAACATGAAAATTTTAGTAAAACAATTTTATATGGGGTTATATAAGTGATATTGTTTTACTATAAATAGTAATTAGAAAGATAAAACTATTTCCTATATTATGGTATCTTATTTTCAATTTTTAGAAATCATATAAATAAATTTATTCATGACACAATGATGATGTAGTGATTACCTTATTAATGAATTATTTAAATAAACGAGATTATAAATATTAAAATAATTTTTTTTGAAACTTTTTATGCCATACATGAATTTTAGGGATAATTATGACTTTGAATATTTGAAATAATTATTTTTCTTCAAAAGAATCAACTTGTTATAGATTTTTAAAAAGTCATGATAGGAATAGTATAAAAATGGACACAAATAAGTTTTTAAAAAAAATACTATTCTATTAAATGATATAATAGTACTATAAATATAATAATATGAAAAAAATTAGATAATGTTTAAAATTTCATTAATGGTATTCTTGTGGATATATTTTAATTTTATAGTAACTATATTAACCATATAGTATGAATATACAAGAAGACATTGTAATAGTCAAATTAGTTAACTAAGGGTTAAAGCTAAAAGATAAGGTTATATTTGTGACCTAGACTTGTCTAAAACCAATTGGTTGAGATTTTTGCAACCCAAAATCATCTTATCTTTGAAATTAATTAATTTGGGACCTTTTGAAAATGGTAATAAATTTATAATAAAATAATATTTCAAGATATTCCTAAAGTGACCCTCCTCCCTCTTATAAAACGAAATCACATCTACCCATTTAATATCACCTCTCAATCCCCTTGTCTCGTCAAATATCTGCAAAAATAATCTCCCAATATCTCTTTCTTACTCCTAGATGCCTTACCTTAGGAAGAAGTAAAATTAAGAAATATTTTTGGATCAAATCGAAGGAAGTTACATGTTTTAAGAGGAAGTGTGTTCTCTAAAGTTTCTTTCCATTATTTTACATCTCCACTCCCTATTATATCATTATTATTTGATTACACAACAATACCAATATCCTAAATATACTAGGTTTTTGTTCTGATATGTATTCGAAATACACTTACACACACCTCCATCTAATGGATTCGAACATATTGTTCCTGTGTACGGTAAATTGTAGCCTCACGAAACACTGATTATTAGAATTTCCCCTACCACCTCTCACGGTGGACATTATGGTGGTACTATATTTATATATGATATATATTATATTTATATTGTATCTATGATACTGTAATTTTTATTTATGAATATACCATTATTCTTTTCATGATGTGTAAATATGATAATTTCATTTGAGGAAGTGGGGACTACCGCCCCCTCAAAGTGATATGACTCATTAATTCCATACAAGAAATGAATAAAGGATGGAATTAATTAATTTATGTAACATATATATCATATGATATTATACAATAATTATAATATCTATGTATCTTTTAGTTTTCATTTCTTTAATGTGACAAATAAATGAATGTAGTGTTCATGCCTATGTATGAATTACCGTCTCCATGAAAGGGGCATTTCATTTATTATCTCCAAATGTTATGGACTATTATAAATACATATATAATAGATATATATGGCATTTAAATCATGAATACTATTCTGGAGATAATTTACATTTGACCACATGGGAAATTTGTAATTATAACATGATCATTTTCGACTCAAGTACAAAATATCGACAAAATGAAAGATATAAAAATAAATAATTATTTATATTTTATAATGACATAATAAGTAATATAAATGGAATAATAAAATTTAAAAAGGTTCTTAATAAAGTATAAATTCAATTAAATTTATCATTCAGGATGAACAAGGAACATACGTGATGAATCAAACTCATGGTAAGGGACTTCGTCTCAATCTCCATTCATTGAGGAATATTTTTATAATATACACCACCCTATTTTATACAGTGTATAATTAAAACCATCAAATTTTAATTTCATTCAAATGGAATCTTTTTTATGAAGGGTTTTACTAAATTAAAAAATGAATTTTCTTAAGGTATATGGCTACAATGACCTCTCTCCCACTATAATCGTTATTCAATATTTGTCTTCCTCTATAAGACTTAATGTTTTTAAAATGAAAAGAAATACCTTATTACCTTTTTGGGTGTTTTAGTAATGAAATTTGTTTTTGAAATGGATTGAATATTTCAATATCTTGAAATAATTTCTTGTGATTTCAAATGAAATGTTATTAGTGAAATGTTTATATTTGAAAAATTTTATGTTTTATGATTATATAATGGTACTTGGAAATTTGATGTGTGGTTACATGATAAAACAATGATGGGTGGTTATGTGATAAACCAAATGATGGGTGGTTCCATGTTAAACCATGTATGGGTGGTTTTTTTACAATCTCTAATGCATTGGGTATGAAATTTGGACAAATGGCTATTTCATTTCATGATATGTGTGGAAGTTAGTCGTACGGTTATTCCATTTAAGTATGTTTAAGTCCCAAGATACCTCTATATGTTATATGTTGCTTTCTATGAGATTTATGGTGATATTTTGTTCATTAAAAATGTAAGTAATTATATTATATTTAGTGAAGTATATTTACTACTTATTAAAGGTGAAAAGTATTACATTAGGATAAAGTATTCATGGTTTTCGTGTTACCCCAAGACTAAAAATTTTCTTTTTTTATGAATCCCTTACCAAGATTTTTATTCTCATCCCAGGTTTTGTAATGTTTCTCACAGGACATAAAGAATAATAGAGTCATGGATGGGATTAAGGAAATGTTATGTTGTTAAAAAATGAAATTATGAGAGGATTATTTTTAAAGTTTTTTTAATTTATGAAAAAACAATGGATAGTGAGTAGAAGTGTATACTTGTAATATAAATGATGTTATGTATAATTTATGACTTAATTATATGAAGCTCTAAACCTGAAAATACCCTCAATGTGAATTAAAATCGAATTATCGACTAAACTCAAGATTAATTCATGTTTAAGGCTGGGGCCTTATAAAATATGTTATAGTGTAATGATATACCACATTCCATGTGGGGAGAAAAAAATAAAAAAGAGAGAGTGTGAACTAGATAAACTTTTATGAAGTCCCAGCACAAGGTAAAAAAGAATAGGAATAAGAATATATTCCAAAAAGCCTCATTGATGAAGATGCATTGAAGACAAAATTAATAAATACGAGTAAAATCATAGTTATTGAACAATAATGTCAAGGGTTTTTAGTAACCAATGATGGTGACTCATTATTAGTTGACAATAATGATCCCTTAATATAAAGGATTTAGTAAGTGGAATAGATGTTTATAAGTTAATAGAAGATTTTGATTTTGAAATGGATTCCATTACCAACATTAAGTCAAAATTTTGGAAGATCCTACAATGGATATAAATCATGTTGGATTTAAATGGGTATTAAAGAATAACTTAGAAATTTATGGACATTTCATTATATATACAGAACGATTTGTGGAAAAAAATTTCAAACAGTGTCATGGAATAGACAATGATGAATCCTTTTCACTAGTTTTCTATTAAAATATCAATCAAAATTTTAATTTTCATTGTGTCTTACTAGGAATTTGAGATTTTGAAAATTTATTTCAAAACATCCTTCATTAACAAAATTTCTGTGAAGATAACTATATTACACAATCCAAATGTTTTTTTGACTCTGAAGGATTCCAAAAATTTATACACATTTCAATGATACAATTGTCGTTTAATGTAAGAATAAAGTTCATGGAAAATTATATTTTTTGAAGACATAATGTAATTTTGTTTCATAAAGAATGAATGTGAGCCTTGTGGCTATATGTAGTTTAGTGGGAGTGTAATTTTTTTCATAATATTTTATTTTGATGAAAGTGAAAAAAATAAAAGTCATAAAATCTATTAAATCTTGGTAAAATACATTATTATCCATAATTTACATCAGTTAAGTGCCATATTTTCTTTGGATGAAGATTCAAGAGAGTAATTTGTCTAAGTAAAAATATATATATTGAAAATAAACTGAAGATAATAAGAATGAAACAATCCAATATGGGATTGCTACTGGTGTCACATGATATTCATTTTATTATGAACATGTATCCGTAGACACAAGATAAATAAATAAGTATTGAAATCATTCCAAACACATCAGGTATTGGGTTAGTCATGTATGTTATGTTATATAAATGGATAGATGTTGCATATACCTTATGTACGGTATGAGGAAATCATGATGAAACAGGTGACCACTATTGAATAGATGTCAAGACTATCCTTATTAACTTGATAATAAATAAAGATATATTCCTAGTCTATGGTGGAGGTTTGATACTAGTTTTTAGAGGATATGAAGATTCTAGTTTCCTAATTGATTAAGATGGTCTAAAATAGTATTTGGGAAATATCTTCAACCTTATTAGAGTTTTTTAGATGGAAGAGATCACAACAAGTTATGGTTTCATATTCTATAAAACACTATCCAAATATTATGAGTTTTTTAATACCTAATGATTCAAATTGGATATAAAACTTCATCCAATAGCATGAAATGGTAATAAAAGTAAATACCTTATCACACATTTTATGATAATACTGTAGTGGTAGATATTGGAATAGATATAATATCACATCAATGGATATAAAAAATAAATACTCTTATATCATGATGTATTTTTCACTAATTGGTGAATTTATTATGATTATAGTCTCCATGGAAGACAAAATGGTATACCCCTTGACTATAGTCTTATCTCAAGAGAAACATGATCTTAATGTGTGGTATAGTGGAACAAAATATTTTATAAGTTATCTCTAGTCCATGTTGCAGTCTGTTTGAGTTGTTGTTTTAGAGCCAATGGTATGTAATTTGGATTATATTTAGATTTAAATAATTTAATATTAATTATAACACTTGTTATATACTATTATGTTTTTTCATTACTTTAATGTAATAATTCCCTTCATTATTTTACACATTGAATAGGGTGTAATAGTTCCCCTTTATGATATGAACCTTGAAATTCCATGATGGAATTCTTAAACCTTATTCTATGGTTGTATAACACCTATGATGGAACATATATTTATTTGATTGTTAGGTGATAGTACTCATAAGTAAATGAGACATCAAGTCTTGAAGTTCACACTTGGTAATCTTAGAGATGGAATATTATTAGAATATATCTACCAGAAGGAATTTCAAATGATTTATGTGTCATTGATTATTTCTATTAGTGAGTGTGTATTGGTCTTTAGACATTGTGATTATTATTAATGAATTTCATGACTTGTGCAGATATATATACTTACCAAAACAATGACACCATTATTCATGGGATGTAGTGTACTTTGGGTGTGTCAGGAATGACTTATTATTAATGAACATCCTAAATAAGGTTTTTTACCTTCCATATTAATGGAAGTTGATATCTCTACCCATTAATTGAAATATAACTTTCTTATTAAATTCAATGGCCATTGTGTAATGATGAGTTTATTTCCAATAGTAAAAGAATTATATATCAGGAACATATGTTGGGGACATGGGTATGCCACATACTTGGAGAGATATTAGGACAATGGGATTATATTACAGAGGTTGTTCTAATATGTGATTTTTAGCTTTTCGACTTTATCTTTTTTCTCTTGGGTTCCTTGACCCAACACTAGATAGTAATCATGGACTTTAGTCAAGACCACCTAATTACAATGAGAAAAAAGACTAGAGGGTCACACACTAAGTGTCTCCATTGATGTAAGTTAATTTATATTTTAATTCAATTATTTGAATAAATATTATTGTCATGATCATGGAATAATTATATTTTGGATTAATAATAAAATTAATTAAATATTTATTTATTCCGAAGTTACTTGTTAAATTTTAAAGATATATAATACTAATTAATTATTTTTCTGACTGAATAAATATTTAATTTATTTGGGTATTCAATAAATGCAGGGGAGGAATAGGGGTTTATTATTGTGTTAAATGAAAAATATTAATTTATAAGCTAGTCAAATAATATTTATAATTGTCGAGTTTGAGCCATGGAATAAGTATAATATTATTATCTTAATACACTAAATGTGGTAAGAGATGAATATAAAATTTTATTATGGGAACTTGTGAAATTAATTAAATTAAAAACCCTCGCCATAGGTCTATAAAAAACATCTAATTAATTCTGAGAGAGGTTTAAATTGAAATTTTTTCTGAAAAGTAGATTTGCATGCATAATATTCCTCATCCCTGTAACATCCTTTCAATAATGAGAATATCATGATAATTTCTTCAATACCAATGAAACAGGATGATATGAAAATTAACAGTGTGATATGATCAATCAACCATGATAGCACCCATTTGTTCATTAGTGTTGTTCATAGATCATAGGAGCATGTGTGGATCACTGCTAAAGGTATGATACACTTGGATCCTCCAAGCGCAATTATGGATTAACAAAAATTATTTTGGATAATCAACATCTTCTATGAAGAAAGATCTCAAGAATGAGGTATTCTTCCTTTTGACTCAATTAAAATAATTATATATTTAGTGTGAAAAATATTTCCTCCTAGTTCTATCATTCCTTATTTTCTATATGTGATTGTAAAATAAAATTGGATATGAGTTTGACATCTTTTACTAAAAGTGAATGATCCATGGAATATTACATTTTATATGTTATGAGATGTTTTGATAATCACTTATTCTATATTTAGAACTATCCAAATCCCAAGGGAATTTATTTTCTGTGGTATGTATATCCATGGATCTAGAAAATATTGATGTAGTGATCTCCTAGAAAAATCCCAAAAACATGTTTGGGATCATGATATTTTTGGTTTAACCTAATGGTGATATTATTTCACCCACTAATTCTCTCATCCATCAGCACATATGACTACACTAATAGAGAAGGGAGTAAAGTTGTAGTGGTATGATTAGCATGAAGGGGAATTTTTTGAGTTTAGTATGAGGTTGGTTAAAACTATATTATTGATACATCTCACTCCATGGGTTGGCTATTATGTATACTATGATGTGTTAAACGTCAGTCTAGGAATAATGATGATTAATAAGGGTATATAGTGGCTTATGGGCAAATATAGTAAAGTGTTGAACTACCCTAGTCATTAAATAGATATGGAATCCTTGATTTTTTCTCTATAGTGTTGGAGACACTATCTCTTCAATATGAGATTTGTAGTCTATAGTGACTGCAAAATCCTATGTTATATCTTTACATAGTGGGATATGAATCTGAGACATAGGCACTGGATAGAGTATCAAAACAAATTGACAACAATATGGATTATTCATTAGGGAAAGGTAACATCATTCAGGATTCTCTTATATGTTAGATGTAGGTACCTCATGTGATTTGTGAGAAGGATTCAAAGGAGTAGTGACACTTGATGAACTTATTTGATTATTGGTAAATGGATACTAGTAAGGATTAGATATTGATGAATTATTCTCCACTAGTGGCCACATATTACTTGTTATACTAGGTAAATTAAAGATAGGATATTGACCCGGAGTGGGTTATGATGTAGGAACTCCTAACATGTGGTTACTCGATACCCAAGTGGGTATTTGATGTAAACAATATGATCTCTATACATGGGAGAGTAGTAGTACCTGCTTCCATTAGAGAGGATTTTATGGTGAACTTCCATTAATGTATATTGGAAGTAAATCCTTGTTTAAAAAATGATGTACCATGACATTAATAGATAGTTCTGGTTGATCGGGATGAAGAGGAACATTGCTGGACTTGTTTCTTGATTATTTACAATAGAAAGGGTAGAGTCTAAGCATGCCCATCCTTATATTTTTCCCTAGCCCCTTAGAGTGCCAATGTAGAATTAGAAGGATGTGACGATGGATATTATGATGGGGTTACTTAGGAATTCAATGATTTTTGTTCCATCTAGGTGATTTTCGATTAGTTAACAAGGGTTTCTAATTTCTTATCAATCCATGAGACTGACGTAGTTGATGATCTGTGAAATATTTATACATGTTGGATAATATGTCTACATAGGAGTTACCTTGAGAATTTTATCTGATAGAGAGACACATTTCACGTATTAAATTTTTTTAGGGCCTACAATATGGCCGTAATGACAAATTTGAGGAAGCATATAATGATATATCATTAGAATGATGGAATGTTTGAGCATAATATTATCAAACTAAAGGATAAGTATCAAGATTTCATTTCATAAATTGTTTGAATTTTTGATGAGTATATATCTTGGTATTGTTTGATTATATTAATAGACTCTAGGATTCAATATGGATGGAATTATTTAGAGATATATAGGTTAGCACATATAATTCAGCTATTTGGTGGCATGAGGCTAGTAATGCAGCACTTGTGGGGACCATTTTCCTATAGGATACCACTGATAGAGTGTGGATAATTTAGAAGTGGTTGATCAGATCAGAGAAGAAATATATCATACACTAACCATAATATGATACCTTTTTATTTATTTATGGATGATTATGTTTTCTTGAGAGTAAATCCATAGTTATGTTATCAATCTCAAGAAATCCTCATGTTATGATGGAACCTTTGAGATCATATAGGTGGTTGGGAATGTAGAATATCATATTCATCTTACTTTACACTACCAAGGTATCCATGTGGATGATTACGTTTTCTTGAGATTAAATCCATCGTTATGCCATCAATGTCTAGAAAGCCCCATGTTGTGATGGACCCTTTGAGATCATAGGGTTGGTTGGGAAAGTGGCATATATACTTCATCTTACATCACTCAACCAAGGTATGCATGTTTTGTTTCAAGAATATCATCCCAATTAGTGTGTACACAATCTTATACATGTTACAGAATATCAAGATGTTGAGTTTTTCTATATGAATCTTAAAAGGAGTTTTTGATGGAGATTACAACCTGTGTGAGAAGGTTTTTTTTGAGGGAATAAGCTTCCACTTCTCTAATTCGAATGATAACATGAATGATTCTAAGTGGATATGTTGAAATGTGAGTCACTTTTTTGAGCTCAGTATCTAGAGTTTCCCAAAAAAGAATTCTCAATACACTCCTAAATGATTAGAAGTAAATAAAGGTGGATAATTATAATACATTCTGTTTTTGAATGTTCTAAAACCACCATTTTAGTTTGATTTCTATGTTATTTTTTTCTGAAAAATTAATAATTATTAACTTTATTTTTACACTTATGTATGGACTAGGTCCTATGTAAAGGTAAAAAGATTCTAACTATACACAGGAGGGATTTTTGATGTTACATAATTGTAATTATTAATTTACAAAGGGTTATGTAATGGTTTATATATTTTACATAAGGTTAGGTTGTTTCTTCTAGGTGATTCATAAAGGTATCCATATGTTCCCAAACATTATATAAGGGTAAAAATTTCAGTTCATATGAGTTTTTCAGAAATTTTAAATGATTTATAATGATAAATTACCATTTCTATACACTTCATAAGTGTATGAGGAATTTTCATTTCATTTCCTAAGGGCAACCATACTTGTGAAAAGGGGTAGCTCATTATTTTTAAATGTTGTGTAAGGGTAAATTTGGAGCTGCATAACGGTGTTTTGAAATTTAGTAATGGTGTATGTGTAAAAATCCTTAACCACAAGTGATGTATACAACCTTTGAAAGGGTAAAACCAAGTTGTATATACACAATTCCTTTATTTGGGAAGAAATTTCTGTACCATATTTTCTAATTTATTCTTCCCCATCACATTCCTGTAACCTATTTTTATTAATTTAGAAGCCAAAAATTTTGTGATTCTATTCCATTTACTCATTTAAAATTAAAACACAATTTATGGATGAGATTAGACACTCCTCATTCGTGAACCATTTTAATGAAACAATAAATGGTGAATTTAATTCATGGTTCTTAATACTATAGAAAAGTATTCTATTTTACTTACTGAAAATATCTAAACCCTTCCCACCATCAAATTTTAGAGACCCACTTATATCCATGAATCAAAATTTTCTTTTATCCAATATCTATAAATCCCACTTCATGAGCTTCTATACCTTCTTCTAGTTTCTATGTGTGATAGATCTCTCTCTCCCTCTTCCACTATTTGGTGCACCATTTTAAGTGAATAATTTCCATGCATCTTTTCATGAGAAATTTGTGACTTAAACCATCATAAAATATATATAAATAGATAATGAATTCATGAAACAATGGTATCAAAAATTTATCAATGAATGGAAATAATAAAAATCTACATGATAATCTCAGATTATTCTCGAGAGATAAAGTATTATCACACTAGGTTTTAAATTTATTCTTTAAGGAAAGAATAATTAGAACATACATATGAATAACTTGATAGTTTTTTAAATTATGTAAAAGTGAAAACTTTTACAGCATGTGGTGTTATATTTGTTGGATATAAATTAATTTGACTTATTCCTAAGAATCCTTGGTAGGTATTTAGAAGTGACTAATACATAGACAATATTTGGGTTTCGATCCCTTGATGAAAAATGAAGTTCTTTGTTAATTATCTTAAGGTGGGATGTTTATTAACATATTAGGATTTAATATTAACTTGTTCCCTGATATGATTATTGTGTTAAAATGGTGTGATCTCTCCATTGATGGTGATTTATTATGGGTTTTTCTTTCCTTATTGCCCATATTTTGTCCCTGTTTTATGAGATTTATTAGGGTAGCTTTTTTTCAATCACGATGGGGATTCCTATGATTTTTATGGTGCATCTATATTTATCTTGATTCCATACTATGCTTTTTTTGTGTATTATCTTACCTTAGAAGTTTGGTTCTTGGTACACATGACATGAGACTTTCATGGTATAATTAACCATTACAGGTAGAGTGCATATGATGTGTGATGATGATAATGGTAGAGCATGACAACCTAGTGTATTGGAAAAAAATTTATGCCTTAACAATTCTAAGGAACATGATGAAACATAATTCCTTGTGGATTCCAAGTAGTATACCAACTTGATGAATTATGGATTCCATGTAGCACTCCCACTAAATTTTTGGGGATTTTTAGTGTCATGATGTTGATATTGTGGATAGTTTTTGATTGTTTTTTATAACCCCTGATAGTTATTTTGGAGTGGTGCTAAAGAAGTTTTGGTGGAGGGGAACATCATTAGAAAATAACCACACAATATGTGATCGTTTGTTATTATGATTTCCTTCAAAATTTATTATTATCATGGTTTACATATATTATACATGTGAAAATATATTTTAGACACATTAATGGGTTCCTACCGAGTATTATCACTCACACCCTACACAAGAATATCAAGGTGGATGCTGAATTCATCTATAGGGATCCAAATAAGGGAAAGGGTCCCATGAATGATAGATGAGAATTAGATCATGGAGCTGGTGGTAGACTGGGATAGACTCTAGAGGACTACTTAGTTATTTGTATATCTACTTACATGAAGCTATTTTATAAACTATTTTTGATTTTCATTACGGGAGTCTATTTATTACCTTTTTGGAATCATTACCTTTTTTTAGTTCCATATTATTTCTCTAATAATTATATTAGTTATTGTATTATTTTAATTATTATATGTTCTATGACATGATATTAAGGGTATAGTCTGCCAAAAAATGGGCTCAGACCATCGTCTCTAGTCAATAGTCTCTTGGTTAAGGGGAGGTGTAGTAGAGGTAATGTGGCACATTTGTTAGAACACCATTTTGAAAAAGGAGTTACATTGTCTAAAGGAACAACTTGTATTCGTTGAATAATTATTTTTTCCATCTATTATTTTTAATTGAATAATTTATTCAAAGAATACATGATTATAGATAGAAAAAAATTAAAGAAAAAATGTCATGACTCTCTCCCCTCTAATGGTATCCCTCTTGGACTAAAAGTTATAGATGAGAGATAAAGGTGTCTAAATTCTACCTCTAAAAGTCCATGGGTTGGAAACTATCAACAATGGTATTTAATACTCACAAATGGGAGGAATTATCTTATAAGAAGAACGAGGAATGGGTGATATGATAGAAACACCCAACAAAATCTTCATATAAAATAAAAAAATAGACCAAGACATGCATGTAAGTTCATACAAGATGAACAAAGACATGAAAAGTACAAGTATTTAAATAAAAATCCCTTCTAATGTCCTTAAATCCCAAACAACAATGAACCAACTTCATGAGTTAGTAATTTCTAGCCAAATCCCTAACTTGATCCGATAGAACTGAAAAACAATTTACTTATATTTAGGGTGATCATAATTGGTATACATAGGGGGATCCTACCTTGAGCCTCTCGTGGAATATATAAATATAGGATACTAAAACCTAGGGAATAGATAATTAATCTAATCTGTCACCTAATCATGTTTTCTATTTTATCAACCTCACAATAGATCCATGCCCTAGTATCACATTCAAGTAATAATTTTATATCCAATAGAATATGAAATTTAAGGTACCCCAGTACCACATAAAACATTTTTATCACTCTATCCAAATATCACACATACATATCCATCTCTCCTTAAATAAGACACATGAATTAAATAAAAATAAATCATAATCCGCACCTGACATGTATCATAATCTTATCAACATAACCACCCCTACAAATTAATAGTTCAGTTTAATGGGATCCACTACAGCTCATACACAATGTATTATACCTCAATCCATTACAAACCATACACAATATACCTATATTAATCATTTGGATACTATATCCAGAGAAACATGTGTGTGAAAAAACCTACCGGACATTATATACATATACACACATATATCGAAAAGTAACAACAATGTATACCCACAAATAATTCTACCAGGTGAAGAGATTGGAGAAAGAGGGGGTTGTAAACCATATGTTCCTTGCAAACCTCGATATTAGTGAAAACACCCTCTAGAATTATTTGGGAGTTGTTCACCCAAAAAACATTGTGAGGGAAGAACATGAAATAAAAAATATAGGGAATATGTAAATATAGAAGAAAAACTGCTCTATGAAACACTATATATCCTTATCCTGAACGACAAAAATATTTAAAAAAACACCTTCCTGTTGTCGTGATGGACTAGATATCCTTTAAGAAAATAATCATTTGAAGAGACTCTAAATTAATATTTCCATTAATCATTTAAAAATTACATTAATTATTTTATACATATTATGAGTCAACCATAAAAATCACAGCCTAATTAGTTATGAATTTATTTTTTATTACATTCCATAATTTTTGGTACTCTGGAAAATGTCCTAAGAAGCGATAAAAGACATATAAACCATCCATACATAGTTTCATTATGTAGTGGGGAAAATAATGTAGAAACCAAAAAATTGGCCATCCTAAATTTAATGAAAATTTCAATCAAGAAATCATCCCATATTTTAGAACTATAATCAATGGGATTAATTATATTTAACACACTCAATTAGATTCATTTCTATCCTCAAAAACATTATGAATATCACCATCTATCCTGACATCTCATGTCTAAATTGCTTCCATAAATTCAGGGAGCCCTATCCATTTCTCAAAAAACCATCATCCATCTCAACTTCACATCATGTTACATAGATAGTATCACATCAAGAGTAAAAAAATAAGGAATAAAGAAAACAAAAAGAATTTAGAAGGCATATAGGTCATATAACCAAGATATCCATCATTCATAAGAAAACTAGCTCACTCAACCCCCAAAAAATATATTTATCAAACAACTGATTTAATAACGTCTTCAATTAACTGATTCATTTATCACAAATTAAACCATAAGAAACCTAAGGCATCGACTACCAAAAGCTAAAAATTATTTAAATATTATTCAAGGATTACTTCAATTTCCATTAATGATATGTAACAATAATTTCAATTAAACATGCCTCTTTTATTATTATTTTCATCAATAATTTATTGATTTACATTCGTTACCCATTATGAAAACATAAAGGACATGATAAACCATATAATAAAAAAATATAGAAGAAAATTTGTTCTCTATAATTAAAAATCAATTCATTCTTTGATTCCAATTTAATCATCATTATGGTTAATTCCACAGTTACCTGACTGAAAATTATTTTTTATTAATAAAGGCACTTTTGAGGTAAAAGTGAGAAACCATAAGTTTCAACAAGCACCAAACAGTGACAAACATAAGATCAACTATCTCCCATAGGTATTAAAATATCCATGTGGGACCCTCAATACAAATATTACCCTGTACACTAAAATAACTCCATGATATTGAAGGAGGATCAACCATCATGTCCTGGAAAGGTTTATAATATTGAAATGAAACTAAATGGAGAATGATGGATTTGGTGCCATTCAAAAAAATTGTATACATTATATTGACCTGTAATTCGTTGATATTAATAATAATAATCCTTTCACCACAACATAATTATTCATGTATGTTATATAGTATGTTATAATATATTAAGAGTAGTTTTCACATAGGCAAGTCAGAGTAATTACCTACTATGAAGATATGCCATATGTTCCATGGAAATATTATTAAATATATTTTCTATACGAAGATGATATTATTTTATGGTAAAAAATGATATAGGATATTAGGGGTGTATACTCAAACAACTTTGATAATCATTTTCTATGTTGTTTTCCCTTGGTAATTTCTAGTACAAGAGATTATGAGAACTCTAACTTCAAGTAGGGAATCCATATTTATATATTTTATTAAATTATATTATATATGAATGTGTTCATTTATACTTTTATATTTAAATTATTGTTAGTGAATGTTATTTTTCATGTGCATTGATGTATTGATGAAGTTAGTGACCACATATGTTCACAATGAGGTAGGATAGGTTGGGTGCATCATGAGTAATATTGTAGTAATGAATAAAGCGAGAAAGGATTTTTTCTTAATGTTCTATAATGGACTTTGATATCTTAGTACCTTTTATATAAATAAGAAAGCCTAAATAAACCCATGGACAAGGATTTTTATGGCCATGTTCATTTTTAGAAATTCAACCGATGAGACATCGAGTACATATGTTGATGACACCACCATGCAACCTATTTTATTAGAGATATTGTTATATAGGGATTATGTTACATAGTACGAGTTCATATTAATCATTATGTCATTATGACATTAAATTCTCTCTCATGGGTATCTTGGTATGTGGCTAGATGCTAACCTTGCCCTTTAGGAGACCCCACCTAATGTCACTATGAAAGTGGAATAGAGCGTCACACACTAAGTGTATCTATGTCAAATAATAATAATATTCATTAGTTAACATGTTGAATGAATATTATTCCCATATAGGGTTTAATATTTATTCATTTTTCAATTTATTACATATATTATGATACTAGAACTACTGGAATTTAAGGTATTTGTGATGGGATCCCATAGAAAATGAGCTTTTACAACGGGGACCCATCTTAAATAGCCCGTTGCAGAAAATGTCGTCGCAAATAGTATTTTTTGTGATGGGCACATCACAACAACTACTATTTGAAATGGGAAACTATCCTATCACAAATATATCCCTGATTATATACATTATATATATAACAACTTTTTTACGATGGGCCCATTGGAACGTCATAAATAGTTCTTCATTTATATATGTTATATATAACTAAAACTTTTGCAACAAGTCCTTTTTACCGTCACAAATACTTATGTAAAAAATATATGTAAACTATTTGCAATGAGGTCCCATTTCAATATGTCTTGTCTCAAATACTACATACAATAATATATAAATATTTAATAAAATTATGATTAATGAAAAAATAATATTAATATTATTAAAATAATAATAAAACATAAAAAATATTAAAATTATCAGTATTCACAAATAATATTAAAAAATCATAAAATATTATTATTATTTTAATTAAAATAAACACACATTAAAAAATTATAATACTAATACCAATTAATAAAATATTAAAATATTAAAAAAAAATTTAAATTATGCATTATTCGCAACAATATAAAAGACATAAACTGTAAATAATTTATATTACATCAAATCTTGAATTCAAATGTTTTTACCATAACAAAAATTTCATTGGGGGATAGACTTATGGAAGAGGTGGAGGATGAGAAAGATATTGTGGAAGAAACTCCATCCCTAAACTATGAGTCATACAACACATGTACTCCATCTGTTCATGCTACTACTGCTACCATGGATGCATCTCCTCCTCGTACTACAGCTTCTGATGAAATATATCTTCTTGCTGCTTCTGCAAACTCACTATAAGATCACTCTGAGCTCGCAACTGCTCCTAATACTGTGAGCCAGAAGATGACTCCTCTCTATGAGCTCCTCTCGAGCTGGACGCTGACTTTGTAGCAGTACCATAATATGTCCCATGAGTCAAATGAGAGCTTATACCAACTAATCAGCCCTTATCGAAGGCATACTGGGTCGCCCGCATCTATGCTGCCTCATCAAAATAGTAGGCACTAGTCTGATCATCCATCTAGGCCTGAATCTCAGCCTGTGTCTGAGAGGTTGCGGCCTCAAATGACTCATTTAATTCCATTTTTAAATTAAAATAGTGAAAATATTATATGAAGTTAATTTTCAAACTGAAAAATAATACTTACCACAATCTGACACTGGCGATCACCTCTAATCTCTCTGGTGTCTAGATTAATGTACATCCACTGATAAATGTACCACTCTATAATATTTGGTTTCTTGACAACCTATTTGAATATAAAATAAACAGTTTATATTTAAAGTTATATAATATATATATATATATAAGGTACTTACCATATGCTCTCTATGCGTACTGAATGTATAGCTACCAGTTAGATGCATCACCTCCTGTCTCCACCGGTTCTATCGACCCAATAAAGATCTCCTCTGAAATCCACCACCCAACCAGTGTGAACATAATCCATCCCAAATGTGAGATGAAATTACTCTGGTCGGTGGGCTCTACACGACTCATCGAATACTGTCACTCCTACATTCTTAATGGTCATCCTTCTGAAATTGCGAAAAAAAACTGACAGAAACTGTCACACATAGAAACCTCCCATGTCGGGTGGATAATGTCCCGCATGCTATCATCGATGAGATACCATAAACCCTAAAAATAATTCATCATATCAAGTTATTAATGAAATAAATGTCAACATAAATATTTTTTTTATATACCAGCCAATGATTGAACATTCCGAGCTGTACATCAGTGGGAATCTATTCCCATGCGATCCATGACTGAGAAAAATAATTGTGCAGAATAGCGCTCTTCTGTCCAACAACATCATGCAAAAAACTATGAAAAAACAATAAGTAATCAAACTATTATTATATAAATAAATTAAGGAATGGTAACTAAAATACACAGGTTATCATACCTCTGCGTGCATGGATTGAATCCATGATGTGGATGTCACTTGGGGATAGGGCCAAGATTCCTCAGTTGTGTAAGACTACACCCCCTCCTCATACCCCCTAAACCGCCAGTAGGCTGAGGGTTAGATGATACCAAATCCTCTTCATCCAATGGTAGCTCAGCCTCCTAAAATTCACAAAATAGATAAGGGTCCATCTGAAACACAAAATGATTATTGTTGGCAGATAGTTGAAAATAACTATTATATATAGATATATATTAGTTATGAATATAACCATCATTTAACTATTTCAATTTTCACCTTCATCATCGTCTTCATATCTGACCAAGTTAATATCTTCATATTCCTCCTTGACATCATCAATATCCATATGACTTTCAGTTTCATCATCTCTTTCTATTTCAAATTCATTTGTAACATCACTAACATCATCGTAATAATTAACCCTTAATTGTTGGGTGTCATCATCGATATTCATATCTCTTTGTGAAAAAGTTGTATTTTGAGAAGTCTCTTGAAAAATTTCAATTCCTTACAGTTTAGTGGGAATAACATTCAGTTTGAGTAAACTGATTTTCCAAAGATTTCATTTTTATTATGCTCCACCAATCACTAAGGTCTCTTGAATTGACACAATACTTTGTGTAATAAATTTTATGTTCCTATTGAACTAGTAAAAATGGTTCATTTAATACAAGAAGACATTTATATTTAATATCAATGATTTCATGAGTCAGATAAACATGCAAGCCTCTCTCAGTATCCAACCACTAACATTTAAACATCATTATGTAATTCTTTCCTAGATAACACAGTTCAATAATTTCATCTAGCATGCCATAAAAGTCAACTTCAGTTTCTCTAGGATGAAATCCTCTCAAGAAAACTCCACTATTCATTGTTTTTCTGATTCTCCATATGCATGTGTATGAAATCAAAAACCATTCACCACATATGCTTTATAAGATTTAACCATTTTTGAGGGTGGTTAACTCAATATACACAGTCTCTTATCAATTTTATCAACATATTGAGACACTTAAAAATTTGTAAAACAATTATGAATATAATAAATAATAAACGGAATTGATATTAAACCATTAATAATTTTTGTTACCAGTTTTTAAAACCATTGAGAAATTTTTTTTCTCCGTTCTTCAAGAGAAGCTATTGTAATTTGTGGAAGTTTTTTCTTGATATGATTATCATATAACCTACAAATAAAATAATTTTACTTACTATAACAAAAATTATAGAATAAGTGATAGAAGTAATCATAGTACAAATGATTTCATTTCTTCACAGTTGAGTAGAACATATGTATGAGCTCTGTGATGTTCATCATCTGAAACCATTTTTTATAAATTCCACCGAAGCTAAGATCTAGCTGATTAAAAATTGATAATTGATTTTATATTTCATCATCAACATTACCCTCATTCCTTACCATGTTGTTTTGTTTTTAGGGATATTCAGATTCAAAAAAATGGGGGAAGAAAAAAATCAATTTCCTCTTGAAAATAAGTTTCAGCAATTGAGCCTTCAACTGATGCTTTGTTACATAATTTTTTCTTAAATTTCTACATGGATCTATTTAATGGGTACATACATCAAAACTATAATGGTCTTCCACATTTAGCTTCATGTGGAAAATGAAATATCATATGTTCCATTGAGTCAAAGAAATATGGTGAGATGATTCATTCCTTTACCAATTGAAATCTTGATTTTGGGACATGAAATCATTGACGATGTGTTCTAAGACATAAATAAATGATACAAACTGGGTTTAAGGGAGATATATATCATGTATTTTACAAGAATCGATCCATACTTCCCCGGTTGTGCTTATTTATAACTCGATTTCCACATGTGGGACAACTATCTAATTACTCATTTTCACCAGAATATAAGATGCAATTATATAATGATGCATGAATATTTTGATAAATAAGGATCAAATTATGAAATAGCCTCTTTATCTCATAGTAATTTGTAGGAAACACATTTCCTTCAGGAAAAATTGTTTTAACATAAGAAAATATCTGATCCAAAATGTTTTTTGACATTGAATTATCTGATTTAATAGACATAAATTGTGCAACCACTTCTAATTTTCTAATCATGCAAAAAGGATATAATGCATCTGCAGTATACCTCAAAAAATCATAAAATTATGAAGGTTCCAAATTAAGAGTTAAATCAATAAATTCTTGAGTTTCATTTTATTGAACATATAGAAATACCACATCATGTATTAAATTTAAAAATTGTGATGAATCAGTAATAAAATTATTAATATCTTCTCTGGAACTATGTTCACTATATTGATACAAAAAAATATAATCCGGTTGAAAACCAAAATGCAAGAGATATCCCCCAACATTGTCAAATGTGTAAAAAATTCCTTGAGCACGTTTTTTACAATGACACTTAATTTTTTCTTTTGAAACTAATTATGGTTTTGATGATGCAAATGATAATAAAGATTTATCACCCTCAATATATATATATATATATATATATATGATTTCAACCAGAACCGTTTTGATTTCTACACTGATTTATCCATGTGTGATGATCTAATAATGACTTTTATCGACTTCATTGTCCCATGTTTTTTTACAAAATATAAAATCATTACTATTTTTGAATAATTTGAAATTATAAAAATACTATCTAAAAAAAGAATATAAATAATTAATACGTGTTCTTAATAATTAGCATTAATTATGGGCGACACAATTTTCAGTGGATTCATGGATACTCTTTTGTCCGACGGCTCATTTACATGCATCTTTCTCACACTGAAATTAGAATGAAGAATATTCTCAGAGGTACTCATATCTATTCTCGTGCATACAAGAATGTATAAGTGTACCTCTGAGAATATTCTTCATTGTGATTTCAGTGTGAGAAAGATGGAAGTAAATGAGATATAAGACAAAAGAGCCCCCTTTTCATCGATGAATCATCTTCTTCTAACATTCACCACCTGAAAACATTATAAAAACTGTGTTCCTACGAATGCATATCCAAAATCATGAATACGAGATTGGATATGCATACATTTAAGCAATTTTTTCACAATGTTTTCAGTCTGTAAGAGTTGAAAGAAGAAGAGTCATCCGGAAAAAGGAGTGTCGCCAATCCACTTGAAATTGTGCCAAGTTATTACAATTTATTATAATTGATTTTATTCTTATTTATTCCTATTTATTCATATTTATTCCTTTTTATTCCTATATATTTTATTTATTCCTATTTATTAATATTTATTCTAATTTATTCCTATTTTTTTATATTTATTCTTATTTATTTCAATTTATTTCCTTTTTATTACTAATTAATGCTAATTATTGCTACTTATTTCTATTTACTGCTATTTATGTCTATTTATTACAATTTATTGTTAATTATTGTGAATTATTGATGTTTATTTCTATTAATTATTGTATATTGCCAATTATTGCCAATTATTGCTATTTATTGCTATTTATTGCAATTTATTGCTATTTGTAGTTATTTATTGCTATTTATTGATAATTATTGAAATTTATTAGTAATTATTTCTAATTATTTATAATTATTGCTAATTATTGCTAATTATTGCTAATTATTGCTATTTATTGTTATTTATTTCTATTTAATCATATTTATTACTGTTTATTCCTTTTTATTACTATTTATTACTATTTATTACTATTTATTACTATTTATTACTTATTATAACTTATTATTACTAATTATTACTATTTATTATGAATTATTACTAATTATTACTATTTGTTAGTATTTATTAGTATTTTCTACGAAATATTACTATTTATTTCTAATTATTACTATTTATTACTAATTATTTCTAATTATCACTATTTATTTCTAATTATTACTATTTATTACTAATTATTTCTAATTATTACTAATTATTTCTAATTATTTCTAATTATTTCAAATTATTACTAGTTATTATTAATTATTAAAATTTATTACTATTTATTACTATTTATTCCTAATTATTACTAATTATTACAAATTATTACTAATTATTACTAATTATTACTAATTATTGTTATTTATTACTATTTATTACTATTTATTACTATTTATTACTAATTATTACAAATTATTACTAATTATTACTAATTATTAATATTTATTACTATTTATTACTATTTATTAATAATTATTACTAATTATTTCTGATTATTACTATTTATTATTATTTATTACTAATTATTACTGATTATTACTATTTATTACAATTTATTACTATTTGTTACAATTTATTACTATTTATTACTAATTGTTACTAATTATTACTAATTATTACTAATTATTACTAATTATTACTATTTATTACTATTTATTCCTATTTACTACGAATTATTACTACTTATTAGTATTTATTAATATTTATTACTATTTATTACTATTTATTACTATTTATTGCCATTTATTACTATTTATTACTAATTTTTACTAATTTTTACTATTTATTACAAATTATTACTATTTTTTAGTATTTATATCTAATTATTAGTATTTATTACCAATTATTAGTATTTATTACTAGTTATTAGTATGTGTTACTAATTGTAACTATTTATTACTAATTGTAAATATTTATTACTATTTTTCCTGATTATTACTATTTTTTCCTGATTATTACTATTTTTTCTTAAATATTACTATTTACCACTAATTGTTACTATTTACTGCACATTATTACTATTTACAGCAAATTATTTTTAATTACCCCTAATTATTACTTATTAGTGTTAATTACTATTAATTACAACAAATTTTAGCTACTAATTACTGATTACTGCTAATTATTTATATACCTTACTAATTATCGTTAATAATTATTAATTACTATTACTTACTATGAATTAGTTCTAATAATTTCAATTTATTATTACAAATAAATACTGATGACAAAACAATTTAAATCTAATTTAATTTCAACTAGAGAACAATAATTAAATTTAATATAAAAAAAATGAAATAAATACTAATTTAAATAAACATAAATACCTTTAAACTTGATCTCTTATAGGTGTAGATGGCTTCACAACTTCTTCGTAAAAAGAAACTAACTAAGAAAATTTTTTACTCTAAAATTATAGTTTAGAGAGAGAGAAAGTAGGAATTGAGGGGAAGGATGGAAAATGGGTGGGGGTATATAGAGGCTAGATTAGTTGTGATAGTACTGTTTACGATGGGTATCCCATCCCAAATACATTTGTTAGGGCCAATAGGGGCCTATATACCCTGAGAGGGGGGTGAATCAGGGTATGGATATTCTTTTTCAATGTTCTTCCTGCTCCACTGGATCTTGACCAATTTATTACAATGGTCACTTTATTTGCTCTTGTGCGATTATTATGATCAGCTCTTTTCTGGTTTGTCTGATGAAAATTCTTTGAATGCAATGTAGGGAAGGGACTAGGCAGACACATAGATTTTTACTTGGTTCACCCACACTGGGCTACGTCCAAGGAGCATACAACGTCGATGTGCCGTTGTACCAAATCCACTAAGGCTCACTGCCAATAATGTTCACAAGGTTCAGGCTAGATCACTTCTATGCCCAGGGTCACTGCCTTTACAATGTTTTAGGGTCAGCTCACTGCTTTCCCAAGGGTCACTCCCTGTTTCTCTCTCTCTGGCTCACTGCCGGTGGAGAGGATCATCTTCTTCCTCTTCCTAAGCTCACTGCTCTGTGAAGGGATTCACTCATAGTTTATACACCTGTAGGTCTCTTCATTTTCATGAAATAATGCATCTTCAAATGTTGATAGATGATCTATTGAAGTCCAACTTTCATCCACTGATGAATACCTCTTTTCCTCTGAACACTGGGCAATTACTTTTGGAAACACCTTCGCAAAGCACCCTACATCGCGAAGCTCCCAATTTCGCGAAGCTCAAACAAGCCTTCGCGAAGCTCCTGCCTTTTCCCGAAGCACTTTTGCGAAGCACTTTCACGAAGCTCAAGCCGTCACAAAGCAACGTCCCTCGTGAAGCTTACTAAGCCAACGCGGAGCTCGTAGGTTTCGCGGAGCTACAATAGCCGCCGTGAAGCTCCTCTTTCGTGAAGCACACTGGATTCGCGAACTACCTTCGCAAATCGAGAGAAAATGATCTTCTCTGAAAATTCACTCTACTTCTCTCGAGGGGGTCTGCCTCTATTTATAGGCGATTCCACCGACCCTCAAACTTTTCGTGCGAAGTCAACGCCACGTCATCTCAAATCGCGAAGCTCCGAAGTTTCCGCCGGAATTCGGTCCAAATCGGGAAGCACCACGGAAATTTTCCATTCGCGGAGCTCATCGTAATTGCGAAGCATCATGTCAATTCCTTCGCACCTTCGCCGCTAAGCTCCCTCGCAATGCTCTTCATCGCCGCAAAGCTCCCTTGCAAAGCCCTTCACCACCGCGATGCGCTTCAGCCTCTGCCGTTCGCGAAGCTTGTCGTAATCGCGAAGACTCATCACCTCCATTCTTCTGGTCTTCGCGATTTCCAAACCATGCATCCTATCTTCGTGAAATTCATGACTTTTCCATATTAAATTATGATCTTCATGGAAATTATATTTTCGCGATGCTCACCAAACACCAAATTTTGGACCCCAAAAATTTGGCAAACACTGGGAAACATTGCCACCTTGTACAACTCTTTTGTACCGCCTTCAGATCATCCTTTCTGTTGTCATCATTCTTTGTCAACATAGATTGTCAACAAATTCTCGGGAACTCGACAGTTCTCCATGGAAGCCTGCTTTGTCAACAAACACAATCAACCCAAAAATACTTCAATGTTACCTTGAGGGATTTTTGCCCAACAACCTTTGGCTGTGTTAATTATGGTCGGCGGTTAAAAGGGTTTTTGTGACAGGACCTGTCGCAAATAGTTTCCTGGTGACACACTTTTTTCGATGGGACAACATCTCGCCAAAAATAGTATTTACCGCCGTAGGTTATTTACGACGGATCCCGTCTCAAATACCCTCTGGCGGACGCAGTATTTGCAATGAGGAAATTCCCTCATCGCAAATAGTATTTACCGCCTCCCGATATTTGCAATGGGGGGTGCCTCCCCGTTGCAAATACCCTTTCCATGGGTTTGTGCACAAACCACACCTAAATTTTTGCGATGAGACCTCAAATCACATCGTAAATAACCTCTTAGACGGACTATTTGTGATTAGATCAATTCTCATTGCAAATAGTGCATAGAAAAATGTTGTTTTCCTCGTAGTGTAGATATTCAAGAAAATATTTTCTAAGAATAATATTTATTAAATATTTATTTATTATTTATTGAATATAATATTTGATATATTGTTTGCAAATAATGGAGTAATATTTATGTGTTACAAAAATATTCATTATTCAGTTCCAGAAAATTATTTTGTAGGAATGACAAACTAAGTTTAATAGTTTAGTTAGAAATAATATATATTAAATATCATTTTTAAAAAATTTATACAATTCATTCAATAAGAAATATTTAATTGATTTTTTAGTATTTTAAATATCTATAAATAATATATTTTCATTATTATAGACATGGGTTTCTATAGTAAATAATGAAATAATAAGGGAACATGTACAATTATTATTTCCCAATGCTATCACAATTTAAACCCATTATATTATTTCCAACCTTAAGGGATTCCATTTTTTTGTTATTGAGCACAATAACTCAAGGGGAAATCTCTCATCCATATAGATCACCTCTTCATGATGGTTTTCAATAATGGAGAGAGGATATCTTACCCCAACCCTCTAAATTATAGTGAGATCAAGGAGGAATCCTTCTTTAAAGTTATTTACAAGATTATCATTGATGAATGACGCAAGCGTTAGGATCTACCACAAGAGAACTCAGAAATTCTAATGGCGATGATCCCAGGTTCATGGTTCATGTGTGGATCACGTCTAGATAAAATATATATTTGACTTCTTCCACAAACCAAATATACAACATAGATATGTGGGTAGATTCATTAATGAATAAATAATTCATCTCAAGGAAATTAATTAACTCCTTAAATTAATTAAAAATCATTATGTGATGATCTTATGGTTGGGTCTAGCATTTTCATATCAATTAATCTTTTCATTAATTCCATTGATCATAACATTCATCATCAATGTACATATTAGACTAATCATCAATTATGAATAAACTCTTTGTTGGGAATGCCCTCCCAACACTTCCACCACGCCTAGAACCTTTAATTGGTATCAAAGGGGCCACATATTTATTTATAATTATTTTAATATAATTTATGATTTACACAATTACTATTTGTTTTCAATTACAATCTAATTGTTCTTTAATCTAAATCATGAGATAATCCCTTCTTCCTCTTTATTCTCACAAATATAATCAGTAAACAAAAAAAATGATTGATTTTTTTGAATAACTCATACATAGGTTGCAAGGATTATAGTTAAATAGAAAAAGAGTTCACAATGTGTATCCCATTGGTACACATCATGTAACCATGTTTAATGAACTTAGAAAACTCACGAATTAAATTTGAATTAATTCGAAGAATTTGATTTTATTAAACATGATTAATAATTAAATCTATGCATGTTGACTAGTCTTTCTTATCACATAGTTAACTGGACTACATGGTGCGTAACTAGAGTATATGACATGCAGTCAATTAGTCAAAGACATACCATATATTTCTTTACATGACCTACATGACTATTAACTATGTAACATGAAGGTAACATGGAATGTATCCCATGTACACCTCGTGTAATACAATAATTTCCATGGAATAACCACACAACTAGTCCTAAGTGTGTGTTGTTTACAAATAGTGATTTTTTATACATGAAATGCAGTACTCTAGTACACATTGTGTATATTACCTATTTATGAATAATTTAAAATTGATATATTATATAATTTACAACATATAGACATCTGTTCTGTGTCTCATTCATTCAAATCCTATATTCCATGTGATTATTTTTATATATATTAAATATCTAATTATATTCTGCATAACATTGGGAATTGCATGTCATGTATAAGTAACAATACAATGATTAATCTATGCACATTAAAATATAACACACAATGCAAATAACATGTGTCGGCTCTTTCATTCAATTAATTCATGCATGAAATGAAATTACATGATAAGATGTTTATGATATAAACCACATGCATAAACAATATATGAAAATAACACACATTGGGTACTTCAGAAAGGTACTAATAGTGTTTTCTCCAAGGTACATGTTCTATATAGAGTGAATTTTAGATAAATATATAATTTTTTCTCAATTTTTATTATTCATGTGAATCTCTAGAATTTTTGGATGAGAAGTAGGATAAATTTTTCAATTATTTGAAGAGTATAATTAATTGATACGAGAATAAATTATCTCAAATATGAATGATTGAGAATGAATTATATTTTCTAAATGTTTTATTTGTTTTATGTGTCTGGATGATCAAAATAATAGACCATAACTTTGATTGTGATTGTTTTCATATTAATTTATTATTAAATAAAATTAATTGGTAATGCCTCATCCCTCATATCATTGTGTAAGGTATTTCATGCACACAATTCACTTTTATGTATACCCCATACCTAATCCTTTGATTCCCCTCACCTACATGTGAGTAAAATCTTATATATTATAAAGAACTCCCAAGAGAGTGGAGGTGGTTCATTCTTGGAGATGATGTGAAATGAATCAAAGAGATACATGTGTGTATAGGTGGAAACCTACAACATGACCAATCCATGGTTTAAGGTGTTTTTTCACCTAGGTTGATGATTATTTTATCATTTTCATGATAAAATCACCATTATAAAAATACCACAATTACAAAATCCAATTATTTTAATTATCTGACGTTGTATGGTTAATTTCATTATGAATGTCTTTCCATGATCAAATGAATCGAATAATTATCAAGAAAGGAACTAAAATAAATTATATTGTGCATAAAATTTATGTAATACATGGTTAATCACTTTAGTAATATAATATAATACTGAAAAACATATATTAAATATATATTTTTAAAATTTAAGCATAAAGATAAAAAATACCTCACTTATATATAGTAAGTCAGTATGGCCTTCCACTTATTAATTTAGTATCAAAAAATAGTTCAACGTTCTTAAATACACTAAGTTGAGGTTCTTTCATTTATCAAGGAATTATAACATTGGTTTTGGGTTTACATAACATAGTTCACATCAAGAGTGGATTAATAGTGTAGTACTGAGAGGAAAGGGTTGAGGAAATCTAGATTTGATGATTTCGAGATATGAGGAGTCAAATAAATAGACTAAGGAATTACGAGTTAATGCAGTTATAAATTTTATTCCTACTTAAAACCATTAAAAAACTTTTTAGTCAAATGTAAAGATTATAAAAAGGGGAATATGGGTCCATTCCACTAGAATTTCCAAGAAATTGGATGTTTCATTACTAACAGACATGGGTATTGGGGCTCAATAAAATAGTAGGATACTAATAAATTCAATTTTAATTATCTAATTTTGTTATATTATGTACTAAATTACAATCATATTAATTATAAAAATGATAATTGACATGAAATAAAACATATTACTAAGGTCCATACTTTAGAGGGATTATATTCTAAGTAGAATGAATTTAGAAGAATGAAAAAAAAATTACATGTTATTCTATTCCATGAAAGAAAATTATATGTTACTGAAAAAAAGATTCTTCAAGAACTTGGATAAGAGGGATGTAAGGAGGAGTCTTCTCTTTATGATAAACATTTGGACGATGACACATATGTCCAATGTTTCATATTTTCTACTATTTTTGATGAGATTCTAAGCCAATACGAGGATATTAATACATATTGTAACATATCAGATAATCCGTGTATTATTTTTAAATATTATATGGAATTATTTCAAGTCCATGCCTTTTGAAGACATGCGATTCTGAGGCCTGGAGTGCCCTAATTGAATGATTGAAATAAATCAAACTTTTAAACAGTGTGCACAAGCGGTTTTCCTGAAAAAGTGGAATCACTTTTAAATGGGTGCCCATATCATAAATTGGAGGGAACAATTTCATTCAGGGCAGCGACTTTACTATAGGTAGGGCCTAACATCAACCCGTGAGGGTCATCTACAAAAGATAGTTTTTGGACTTTTAAAATGAAATAAAATAAATTGAAAATTAACTTATTTTAGATATTTATTTTTTAAACAATGAATTAATTTCTTTCTTTTTAAATACCTACTTATTGAATGATTGTAGGGTTATCCACATAACCATGTGATCTAAGGATTTTCCATTAGATATTTGGAGGAGAACCCATTGGTAGACAGTGAAGACACAATCGATCAATGCATCTCGAATTCGACGAACCCCGCCAATGAATGTGACACGGTGATCATTCTTAAAACCAAATCACTGCAGGGGTTGTGGTTTAATTTGTTTCCTCACCATTCTTGAATTAAATGACAGACACAGATCAAAAAACGCATAGTTTGACCCATGGATTGTGCATTCTTGCAGAAGGGGTTTTATTGGGTTGATTTTGTGGATTAATCCATGATGTTAAAATCCATGTTTTGATTCACTCTATTTAATCCTTATAACAGGAGTGGAAGAAATCCTTGATGAACGATGATGTAGGTTCGTTCATCTTTTTTTGGTTTGGATTTCTTCCCCCTCTTTTACCTCACGTTCTTTGCATTCTTCATGGTATGATGAACAACAAATCATTGCAGATCTATTTCACAACGCAATGATCCCATATTGGAGACCCGACATTGTGATGACCTAGCAGAGGTGTGATGACGATGTAAGATGGTGAATTGGCTTGGATCGAGAGGAATAATTCTTCGAGCATTATTCGGGCTGATGAATCAAATCTTGTTTTTGGGGATGATCGGTGGTACGTACCCACCAAGAATAAACTTCGTGGTGCTGGGGTAACCTCAACCTTCAAGTTTTGCGATGATTGGGAAGCCATAATGACAGATTTCAGAATCCCCGAATCGTAGGACGAAGAACCTGCAATTCTAGAAATTTACAAAAAACATGATCTGTATCCCTAAAAAACGTCGTGTGGTACCAGCGGTAGAGACTTTGGTTTTTATGCTACACTTGATGAAGAACACAACATGCCTGTGATGAGACACAATGTGTGGGCCCCACCCAGCAACAACTAGTGTTCTAGGTGACGAGAAGCACTAACACGGTGTGTGATCATTGTCACACAGCGTGTTGGTCCTTACACAGACTCGGCGTGTATCTCGGAATATACATGGATATGGAGTGGGTACACAATCATGTACTCCACCACACGACCATACGAGGATGGTTATGTAGGTTATGCCATGTACTGGTTACACGGGATGTCCCACACGAGTTGAAGTCGTGTATCGACACACAACTGTGTACACGGAGGGGACCCTGGTTACTTGGGCACGGTGTGTGGTTTGTCCTACACACTGTGTATTTACCTTTTGACATGGCATGTTCCCTATGACTCTGTCTGTTTCACACGGGTAGTACCCGGAGTCACGAGACACGGTGTGTGATCCATTCTACACGCCATGTATATTCTGGAACATGGCTTGGTTCCTTTTTTCTTCGTACCTTGGATAGGTTTCGTTTGGGTTAGTGCACCTTTTTCTCATTACTCTGAAGGTCAAGTATCGTTTGCTTTTACAAGAGTATGATCCCTTTAGTAGGAATTTCTGAGATATAGTCTGGTATCCCTCCGAGAGGCCCTAAGTGAGATCCTCTATCCACTCTTAACCCTAGTTAGAGTCAAGTATCACTATGACTATTCCTACAGGACTATGATCCTCTACTTAGCAGGTGAATCCAGATGAGTCATGGTATCTTCCAAGGCCCTGGTAGTGATCCTCATCTGTGTATAATGAGATTTCCCTACTCAAGAGTGTGTTCTATCAGAATAAGTCTATCTATCCCTCATGGATTTTCCCGATGGACAGTACTTTTTGGATGGACATCATCAGATATATTAGACTTGTGGTGTGATTTCTCCTGGAATATTTCTTTGTGGAACCTTCAAACTTAATCCCTAGAAGGGGATATGCGGTTGTGTGACTTGTATCTAGACTACATGTCTGGGATTCAAGTAAATATGGATGTGTTTCTCTTGTTTTATGTTCAATAGACATATAGTGCGTAGATCTAGCCACACATTTTCTTTTTGTATTGATTTGTGGTCTTCAGGGTCCTCTACTGAGTATTTTTATACTAACCCATGCATGGTATTTTCCTGCATGTGTCGTGTCTTGTACAGATGAGTGACCTATTGACGATGTCCAGTGTGTACTAGGACCGGACCGAGCTTTATTAGTTCTCTATAGGTCATGGTATTCCTACGACTATGAGCAATATTCTCAGTACCCCTTTGTGCTTACATGTTGGACTTTGTAGTTTGTAGACTCTTGTTCTTTGTGGGATTGTATTCTGGCCTAGTTTACATTTAGTACTTTACTTCCGTTTTACTCTATTGGTTGGGTAAGTTTTATGCATGCATTTTTCCCCTTAGTGGGTTTTTAACATTTTGGCATTTGTGGGCTTTGATATTTGTGTGTGTGTACAGGTACTTAGGCAATTCCTCACATTTTAGTTATATTCTTTCTCGGTGTTAGTCACCGGCCCTTGGACAATTGGAGGTAGGATTTTGGAGTTACGGAATGGACCCCACTGGGACGGGTCATGACAGAGTGGTATCAGAGGTGGTCAGTTCTACCATAGGACTGAGAGTTTGTGAGTTTGATTTGGGGAAATAGTGTTGTGTTTTGAGCATAGCTTTCAAGCTAGAGACTCCAGTGTTCGTGCGGGAGGTCAACGTATCAATACACCATGACTCTAATATATAGATATTTGACTCAATACATGAAAACACTAGTTTAGGGGAAGTAAAAGAATGGTACATGCATCATATAGTAATGGGTTGTGTTTTTCAGGTCCTTTGTATCAGTTATACAGATATACTCGTTGAACATGGTCCATCTTGTTTTCTTACAGGATGCCTCCATGACATGTACCCACTAGGATTTAGAAGTGTGATCATAAGGATCTCCCTCTCAGTGGTGAGGCTTCAATACAAGTACCAGTTCCCCAGCTATTACCTCCATGTGGTGCACCTACTATAACACCACCATTGGAGCAGCCCATGGTACCAGTAGTACCAACCGATGAGGGGCACAGGCTGACCACGCTCCATGAGATCTAGATACAGATACCCCTCAGGTTCTGAGGAGAGCCTAAAACGTAGGTGGTTGAGACTGGATTGAGGTGGTTACTAGAGTTTTCCATCTAGTGAGGACACCAGCAGACCAGATGGTGATCCTATGAGGGAGCCTTCTTCAAGGTTCAATGGGAAGATGGTGGATTTTGACCACACAAACTCACGATGAGGAGACTATTTCATGGACGAAGTTTGAGAGACTATTTAGGGAGGATTTTCCTCCAGTTACATTGAGAGTGGTGTGTATCCCAGAGATTCTTCAGTTCCAGAAGGACAGTTTGATGGTGGCTGACTATTCCCCGAGGTTCACCAACCCCTCTAGGTACATGATGTATATGGTTAGGGATCAATACTTCAAAGCTCGGACCATCGAGAAAGGTATATGATGGGACATCTAAGATAGTATCATTCCTCTATGCATCTCGACTTATGATGGATTGCTTGAGTGGGCCTTGGTGATCGAGAGCTTCTTGGTGAAGCAGAGTCAGCCGAAGGCAGTCAGCTGCAGGCAGACAGGAGCTTACACCTCGGTAGTAGGGATCCAACATCAGGCATAAGGATCAAGTCATGGGAGACATCATAGGAGGACCCAAGATAGGTGATCGACAATCCATGGCTCTCAGGATGGATCCAGTCTGCATAGGGAGATGCGATGCTACTCATGTGACAGTAGGGGACACCTCACTAGAGATTGTCTAACCTATCGAGCGGATGACATGGAGGCGGTGGATGAACCACCAGGGTAGAGGTAGAGAGTGGAGTAGACATACCTTACAGGTGGTGGATGTGGCATAGGAGCAGGGGGAGCTGTAGGTGGTGGGAGATGCTTCGATCTACCCCCACGACAACCCCCAGTAGGTCCGCACCAGGCTCAGGGAGCTAGGGGAGAGGGGCGAGGATAGCTGCATGCAGTCTAGGCGTACAACCTAGGGAATATAAAGATGATCTCAGGTATGAACTATGTATTTTCTACCTCATCTTCCATACTTATAGAACCATGTTCCAGTCATTCCTTCCTCACCACATTCCTTGTGGGAAACTTTGAGATTCTGATAGAGTTGTTGACTCGAACCTTACACTTGGAGATACCTACGGGATGACACTGAATGATCACACACCTTTGCAAACAATGTCATATTACCATTAGATGCAATAGTTTCGGTTGGAACCTATTAGTGGCAGGGTTTAGGCCTTACGACGTCTTTCTCTGGATGGATTGGTTATCTTTGTTCCATGCCCAGATTGATTTCTTTAGGTGAAGAGTGCAGTGTGTCTGCAACGATGGGATGCGGTTTTCCTTTGTTAGTGAAAAAGAGACCCAGGAATCAGAAGATGAACTCATGCATTGGAGGGTGCATACGATCAATAATGAGTTGGCTAGCCTTACCCTCATAGCAATAGATGTTGAGAGATTCCAGTTCCTAGAAGTTGTGGCGGAGTACAAGGACATCTTTCCCAAAGATGTTCTGGGACTACCACCCCACTGGGAGATCACATTCTGTATTGACATACACACCTTGATGACACTGATTTCCTCACCAATATATCAGATGTCTCCCACAGAGCATCACGATCTGAGGGTACAGTTGCAGGACTTGTAGATCAAGGGTTTTGAAGACCCAACATTTTTCCCTGGGTGGCCCCTATATTGGTTTACAAGGCAGCATATGAGGGTTTGGGGTTGTGGGTGTATTGCCGACGCCTGAACCAGGTGACTATGAAGAACAAGTCTCCACTACCGAGGATCTACAACCTCTTCGATTAGCTTAGAGGGGCACAATGGTTCTCGAATGTTTACCTTCAGTTAGGTTGCCACTAGTTATGAGTACGGGATGAGGATATACCGAAGATGGAATTAAGATGACTCTATGATCACTATGATTACATGGTGATGAATTTCGGCATGGTGAACTCCCCTGCAGTGTTCTTGGGACTTACTAACTGGCTTTTTTAAGTGTTACTTGGACCATTTCATGGTGGTATTCATCGAAAACATCCTTGTGTACACAGTGTCAGAGGAGGATCATGCAATACACGTGCATATGGTTCTAGATGTACTCCGAGAGAACTAGCTTTATGGGAAGCTCTCGAACTTCCAATTCTTAATTCAAGATGTCCACTTTCTGGGACATGTCATCTTAGCAGATAGGGTAGCTATGGACCAAGGTATGGTAGAGGCAGTGTTAGCATGGGAGCCACCTCATAACGTAACAGAGGTATGAAGATTCCTTGGGTTGGCAAGATATTATTGGAGATTCATTTCTGATTTCTCCCGAATATCAATACCGATGAAAACCTTGACCAGGATGGGAAAACCCTTCATGTGGACAAAGAATTTACAACATTCTTTCAATCAGTTGTGGAAGAGTTTGAATACCACTCGAATTTTGAGATTACTGGAGGGGGGTGTCGAGTACGTAGTATTCTGTGATGCATCAGGGACCAGGATTGGTTGTGTCCTAACGTAGAGAGAGGCAGTTATTGCTTATGGTTCATGCTAGCTTGGGCCACATGAGAAGAACTATGCGACCTATGATCTTGAATTAGCAGTGGTAGTCTTCGCGTTGAAGATTTGGCAACACTACCTTATGGGCGAGTGGTTTATCTTATAGTATAATCACACGATCCTCAAATACATCTTCTCATAGAAGGATATGAATCTGAGATAGAGGTTTTGGCTAGAGTTCCTTTAGGACTAAAATTTATAGGTCATATATAATCCTGGGATGGGGAACAAGGTGGAACATTCTTAAGCATGAGATCAAGCTCGTAGATATTGAGTGAGGGAACAAAGCTGTTATCCACGTTACAATTACCCTTTGTGGATAGAGACGATATAGCTTCCATTTAGTCGATGGTTGTCACCCCTCCATTCTTACAGCAAGTTAGGGAGGCACAGTTTGGGGATGTCGATTGTGAGGATTTACATGCTTAGTTATCCACAGGACATGCTCTTGATGGATATTTCCAAGGCGGGGATTATGTTTTTCTTTTCAGAGGATGCACTGTTATACCAGTGGCATTGTAGGAGGAGGTCCTGAGGGAGCTTCATACAATCCCCTTAGCAGTACACCCTGGCATGGTGAAGATGTATTAGGATCTCTGACGGTAGTTCTAGTGGTTAGATATGATGAATATAGTAGCAGAGTTCATTTCTTGATGCCTTACATGCGAGCAGGTGAAGGATGAGCACTAAGTTCCAACGGTGTTATCTCACCCCCTGGAATTGACATATTGGGAGTGGGATGTAATATCGATGGACTTTATAACATGCTTTCTAGGGATGTCCAAGGGGCATGATTCCATCTGGGTGATCATTGATTGACTCACCAAGTCAGCCCACATCCTAGATATCAGGGAGTAGAGTTCCGTATAGAGATTGGGATGCCACTACGTGTAGGAGATAGTATGTATTCATGGCATACCTTCGACAATAGTCTTAGATCAAGATGCCTGCTTCACACCTTGATTGTGGAAGGGATTTCTGGAGGCTTTCGGGACTGAGCTACTCTTGAGGACAACATTCCATCCCAAGAAAAATGGTTAAACAGAGAAGGCCATTAAGGTTCTGGAGGATATGTTGAAGGCTTTTATTTTTTGACTTTGGTCGTATTTGGGAAGACCACCTACCACTGGTAGAGTTTGCGTACAATAATAGATAACACTCCACCATTTGTATGGCACCGTTCGATGCTTTATATGGGAGACCCTTCTGATCACCACTTTGTTGGACCACCCTAAGAGAGTCTATGCTCATGGGTCCAGATTTGGTGAGAGCTACCACTGAGAAGGTCCAGATCATCTGGAAACAGATGAAGAATACACAGAGAAGGTAGAAGTATTATGCTGAAAGGCGACAGAGACCTCTGGAGTTTGAGAAGGGAGACCATGTCTTTTTCGGTTCTCACCTCGATGAGGGTTATAGTGAATTGGACTGGACAGAATGTTTTCACATAGGTTCATTAAACCATACTAGATACTGCACAGAGTTGGAGAGGTTCCATACTGCTTAAGTCTACCACCATAGATGCACAAGGTACATGATGTCTTCCACATGTCACAACTGAGGAGGTATACACATGAACCATCCCACATCATCAACTGGGGAGAGATGGATATCAAGGATAGAGCGACCTTTGGGGATTACTTAGTGTAGATCAAGGATCAGCATGAGAGGATCCTATGTGGGAGATCGATTCCCTTGGTGCACATTCAGTGGTAGCATGAGAATCTTTAGGAGAGCATGTGGAAGATGGAGGCTCAGATCTGTGACCATACCCACATCCTTTTGAGTATCTCTTGTTTTGGTTTTTCAAGCACACAAAGCCCCTATGTGGGGGAATGTAATATCTCGGATATTCTATGTATTATTTTTTAAAAATTATTTGGAATTATTTCAAGACTAGAACTTTCGATGACATGAAATTATGAGGCCCAGGGTGCCCAGAATAAATGTTATAAATAAATTACAATTTTAATCATTTCACATAATCAATTTTCCAAAAGAAGTTTAATTAATTTTAAATGGGTGCCTGGATCAGAAATTAGATGGCACCATTGCGTTCAAATCAGTGAATTTACCTTAGGATTATCCTAACATCGATCGGTGACGGTCAACTACAAAATTTGATTTTTGGACTTTTTAAAGGAAATAAAATATATATACAATTAATTTATTTTAAATGTTTCCTTTTTATGAAATGAACTAATTCCTCCCTTTTTAAATACCTTTTTATGAAATGTTTGTAGGGTTAGCTGTATGACCCTATGAATTGAAGATTATCCATTGGAGCTTTGGAAGAGAACCCGTTCGCGAATGACGAAAATGCAATCAATCGACGCATCTTTGATTCGATGATCCTTGAAAAATAATGTGACACGACGATAGTTCTTCAAATGAATTGAGGTAGGGTTGTGTTTTAATTTTATTTCCTCCCCATTCAATAATTAAAAGAAGAACGCGGATCAAACCACAAATAGGTTGACCTGTGGATCATGTATTCTTATGAGAGGTTTTTTATCGGTATGATTTTGGGGATTAGTCCATGATGTTAAAATACATGTTTTGATTCACTCTGTTTAATCCTTATAATTGGAGTGGATCAATGCTGTGACGAATGATGACGGAGGTTCATTCATCTTTCAGTGGTTTGGATTTCTTCCCCCCTCTTTTTCCCCAATTTCTTCACATTATTGGTGGGGTGAGGAACAGTGGATCATTGCAAGTCCGTTTTGCAACACAATGATCCCAATTAGAGATATGACATTGCGATGACCTAGAAGTGTTTCAATGACGATGAGAGATAGTGAATCGGCTCAGATTGAGAGGAATCGTTCTTCAATAGTTCTTTAGGTGGATAAATCAAATATTGATTTTGGGGCCGATCGGAGGTCTGTGGCCCCCAGAGTCAACTTCATGGGGCCGAGGTGACATTAACCTTTGTGTTTTGTGAGGATCGGAGAGTCGGATCAATATATTGAAAAATCAACAAATTGCCGAATGAAGAACCTATGATTCATAAAATTTCTTGAAAACATGGCATGTATCCCAAAGAACATGTCATGTGGTACTAGTGGTGGATTCAAAGGTTTTCACACTGCATGTGATTAAGAAAATAGCCTGCCTCCAGGGAGACACTGCATGTGGTCCCCACCCAACGGCGGCTAGAGTTCTGGGCGATGGGAAGTACTAACATGGCGTGTGACCATTGTCACTCGGTCTGTAGGTACTTACACTGACTCAGTGTGTATCTTAGAAGATACAGAGACACGAGGTGGGTACACAGTCATGTACTCCACCACACGTCCAGAACAGGCTGGTTACATAGGTTACCAAGTGTACCAGTTACAAGAGATGGCCCACACGGGTTGAAGCCGTGTACGGGCACACAACCGCATTCTCAGAAGGGACCTCGGTTACTCGAACATGACGTGTGGTCTATCTTACATGTTGTGTACTTACCTATCAACATGGAATGTTCTTTATGACTCTCTCTTTTTCACATGGGCCTTACCCAGAGTCACGAGACATGGTGTGTGACCTATTCTACATGTCATGTATATTCAAGAAGATGGCTTGGTTCCCTTGTTCACCGTACTTTGGGTAGGTTCCATTTGGGTTTGTTCCCCTATTTATCATTCTTCTGAAGGTTAGGTATCATTTCTTTTTACAAGAGTATGATCCCTTCAATAGGACTTTCTGAGATAGAGTCAGGTATCCCTCTGATAGGCTAAGAGCGAGATCCTCTATCCATTCTTGACCATTGGTAGAGTCAGGTATCGAAGTGACTACTCTTATAGGATGCTGATCCTCTACTTATTAGGTGAATCCGGATGAGTCGTGGTATCCTCCAACACTCTGGTTGTAACACCCCAGGTAAATAAAGAGTATGACATTTTCACATTTATCCATATTTTTTAATAAAATATTAATATAACTTTAAAGGGGATGCTATGCTCGATGGCGTACCCAACACGCAACAACGAGTTTCTTGGGAATCTTACATTGCACTCTAATAATAAAATAATATTATTTTAAATGGTAGTTAACACCTAACTGTTGTGATAGAGGGAATGAATAGAACTAAATATAAAATGATTATATATGTTTGTCAAATATTTTTACTTTTTACAATAAATGTTAGAGGATGCAAATGAATCCTATTTTAAGCGTAAACATTGTAATATTCTTTAAAAGGTCGATTAACCGCTTTTTGATGGAGAAGCTCTTTAAAATCCAATTTTTGACAATTTTATGTGTTATATATGACAGAATAAAATTCTTCTTTAGAATTGGGACATCAAAATTTACTTTGTGTAAATTTTTGGTATTTTTCCGAAAAAAAGTTCAATTTTTAATGAATAGTGACAAATGTTGTATTTTAATTCAAAACCTCTTTTTAATCTAATTTGTTTATATGATTAGATTATCTTTTGAATTGGTTTTAAAGGAAAATTAGAATATATTTTTACCATTTAATCAAATAGTGGTCATTGGAATTAATTTCACTTTGAAATTTGACTTAAACTAGTGTCAATCTTTTGATATATATTGTTTCATAAAAACACGCTATTTGTTCTGACAGCGGGAATTAATTATTAAATTAATTAATTCAACTTATATGTTATGAATTTTGTAAAATAGACATCATTTTTGAATTCGGAATATCAAATATATCTTAGGGTGAATTTTGGGTAATTTTCTGAAAAACTTTAATTTTTGATGAATAGTGAAACCGCTAAGTGGTACTCATAAAAACTGATTTTCCCTTTAAATGAAATTTTTCCACCTTTGTGTTTTGAATTTCAAAAATCCGATATACATGGTTGTCATTAAGAATAAAAATGTGGTTCAATGGGATTAAAATATTTTTTTGGTGAATAGTAACTTTTTAAGTTTTAATCGCGATTAGAGGTAATTAGTGTAGTTTAAGGTAAAAATAATGTTTTAATAATATGAAATGACATAGAAACATGTCCTACCCTCATTGGATGAGTCATGGCTGACCAAAAAAATACATGGGTCAACTTGGGGACCCCATGGAGCAACTTTGGTTGGAAAATGACATAAATACCTTTTTATTTAATGTTAAAATTAAAATGACACAAACACGAGTTGTTTTACTAAAACAATTTTTAAATGGGGTTATACAAGTCAGATTTTTGACTATAAATATTCATTGTAAATCTAAAAATATTTCCTACATCATAATATTTTTTTATAATTTTTAGACATTAAATAAATTAAATTATTTATGACATCTTGATGATGCAGCGATGACCTCATTATTTAACGATTTAAATAAAGTGGGTAGATAATGTAAATTATAAGACCTAAACATGTCCAAAACCTATAGTATTGGTGGATTTATAACCCTTATCACCTTATCCTATAAACACATCAATGTGGGACCATTAAAATCCAAAACTCATTCTAAAATAAAGTAACATTTCTTTACTTTCAAAGAGTGCCCCTCCTCTCCTCTTATAAAAGTCCCCCACCACTACCTCCTTACCCACACTTACAAAGACTTTGGCTTGGACAAACCCTGCCCATTTTATCTCTCCACATCCCTCTATAACTCTTAGATTCCTCACATTGGTCAGAATCCTTCCCAAGGAAGCCTTTGATCTCAAACCAAAGTGTGTTACCCGATTTTAAGGTAATGTGTTCACTTGAGTCCTTTTGTTTTATTTTGCTTCTCCACCCACCTAAACTCTTTTTATTTATTTATTTTGTAAAAACACCAGTATCTCCAATATAATAGGATGTTGTTATGTTAAGTATTTGAGCTACATTTACACACACCTTCGTCTAATGGTTAAAGAACATACTGTTTCTGTGGATGGCGAATTACTGCCTCACGAAACGATGATTGTTCAATATTCTCTTAACACCTTTCATGGTGGCCATTATGATGTAACTAAATTTATATATGATATATAATATTTTTATTTTTTCCTTAATATTCTGTACTTTTCATTTATGACATACCTTTATGGCTTCCATTATGGGTATTCGCAATATCTTCATTTTAGGACGTGCGGACTACCGCCCCCTCAAAGTGATTTGATTCGTTAATACCATATGTGGTATGTATAAAAGATATATTTAATGATATTATATATGATACCATACTGGAATTAAAATACTATTATGTATAATTATGTTTTAATTCCATTAAATATGAAATAGAAATGGAAGTAGCGTTCATGCGTACATACGGCTTACTGTCTCCATGAACGGTGCATTTCATTTCTTCACTCTTAATGTTATGTAATATTATAAATGAATGAATATATTTGATATATATGATATATATGATATCTAAATCATGAATACAATTCTGGATATAATGGATATTTTACCACATGAACAACTTGTAATTATAAAGAGTATTTTTAACTCAAGTACCAATGATCGTTAAAACGACCATTATTAACTTAAATAATAAAATAGTGTTCATGACATGGTAATAAGTGATATAAAAGGAATAATGAACTTTAAAAAGATTCTTAAGGATGTATAAATTAAATCATGTTTATTTTTCAGGAGATTAAGGAACGATCGAGTCAAGTCGGACCCGAGGTAAGGGATCCTACTCTTCTCTTTCTTATTAAGTACACTATTTTATGTCATTCATTTTAAGCTCATATTTCTTATTATTGGGATGTTATTTTATATTACTCCTACTGTAATTTTTATTTTCATATGATTAGAGATCATATTTTCTCTCATCAATCCATTATGGAAGTTTTGAGTTGCGCTATTAGGCTGTCGAATTTTCGTAAGAGATCTAACCTCTCTCTTTCTTTTTAAGTACTCTACTTTATGTCACTTCTTTTAAGCTCCTCTTTGTTATGATGGGGGATGTTATTTTATATTACTCTTTCTGTACATTTTATTTTAATATTATTATACACCCTATTTTATCTCATCAATCCATTTTTTGAAGTTTTAAGTGGCGTCGTTAGGCTGCCGAGTCTTCATAAGGGATTTTTCATCTCACTTTTAGTCCCGTGAGATTTATGCTACATTTTCCACCATTTCCTTTGAGTGGTGTATTTACTTACCGTTATTATACTATTTGGGTAATATAATTTCATTTATGGGTATTTACATATTCATTGTATGACCCTTCTTCAATGGGGTGTATGTTTCGATAGTTACCCAAGTCGGTAAGGGAACCTTTCACCCTCCTCTTTTAAAAGACTTCCTTTGATATGTCTTTTAATTCACATAATATTATGTTGTGATATGTTATTATATATCCTTATTGATGTAAATTTTATGTCCAAGTGATGAGGTACCCTTTTTATCTCTCATCAACTATTTTTCTGAATTTTTAAGTGATGTCGTTAGGCTGTCGAATTTTTGCAAGGGAACTTCTTAACCCAATTTTGATTCTTTGGGATAAACTTGTACTCCTTGAATATGTCGTTCTATTAATATGTGTGAATGTCCTCTGATTTTTTTGCACTTAATATCCACTTATATTTGGTGTATTCATTTGTCACACATAATTATGTAATTGATTTATCCTTAATCCAAGGATACCGTCTTTGTATGGGACTTCGTCTCAATCTCCTTTCATTGAGGCATATTTTTGTTTTATACACAACCTACTTTTATAGGTTGTATAAACCCCTTTGACTTTTACGTTTATGGAAAATGAATATTTTTATATAAAGAGTTTTACTAAACGACAAAAAGGAATGTTTTTGTCGTACGTATGCGGAGACAACGACTTCTCCGCCACCGTGACCATTGTTTGAGTTTCGGCATCCTCTACAAGCCATACCTTTTTTTAATGAAAAATAAATACCATGTTTTACTTTTATTTTATTATGGTATTGAAAATGGTTTTCATAATGTTTTTATATCAATGTGTTGTATTGATATCTTGTGATTTGAAAGTGTAAATGGTATGTTTCCTTTATGCATGTTTTTATGTGATACGATTATGTTATGGTTCTTGGGAATTATTATGAAGATGGGTGGTTTCGGGATAAACTAAGGGCGAGTGAGCCTTATATAGCTCTCCAATGCATTGAGTAACGTGAAGGAGTGAAACGTTAAGGTTTCTCCGAAGAGATTTAGGGAATATACTATGGTGGGTATTCCAAACGTAACCAAGAGGGTTACTCCCTACGTAAGAATGTTATGAATGCCTCAATTTACCTTTTATGTCTTATGATTTCTATGTTTTATTCATGATTCGATGAGGTATGTTAATGTGCCTATGTTTTATGGGTAAAGTATGATTTCATTCTTATGTATATATGAACTCATGTTTCCTTTCCATATTTTTATAACCCTTACTGAGCTTTTTATGCTCATCCCAAGTTCATTTTTAAATGTTTTTCACAGGTCAAGGGAAAGTTACAGGATATGATGATAGTGTCAAGGAAGTGTCAAGAAAGAATCCATGCTTTATTTTTAAATATGTTTCCTTTGATGGGAAAAAATGAATACAATTTTTTATGTTACCACTTTGTTTAAATGTTGAATGTAATGCAATTTTTATGATCTAATTCTCTAAAAATATAAACCTGAAAAGATCCTCAATGTGTAATCTTGTAATAACTCAAGATTAAGTAAGGATTAAGTCTGGGGCCTTATAGCTGGTATCAGAGGTCGGTTTAGATAACTTTAGAGGTTAGGGTATTCTTTAAGCATAAGTGACATTACCATAATGGTTAGGATTTCAGAAAGAGTCCTAGTTTTAGATAAAGTGAATGAGTAGGTATATCTTAGTGTTTATCTTCCTCATTAGTACATTATGGTATTGTTGATATACTCACACTGACCTTTTTGGTTTTAGAAAATGGCTGGATCTAGCAGGCACCAAAGTAACATTGGATGTGAAGGAAACTGTGACAGTCTTTTGAGCGAGAAACTGAATGATATGGGAGCTACAATGAGAACTCTTGTGTTTATCCTCAACCAACTATCTGAAGTCATGATTGACCACCTAAACCTTGGTGATTTCTCTAAGGCATCATATATGCGAGAAACAAATCCCTACGGAACTACAGGTAACAATCATAAAGGTAAGTGTGTTCAAAAACCTATGTGTCAAAGATGTGGAAAGAAACACCTAGGAAAATGTTTCAAAGGGAAAGAAATATTCTATAGATGTGGAAATGAAGGTCATAAAGCAAGAACCTGCCATGGAAAAAGGAAGCATCCAGTTGACTCGAGGAAAGGGAAAGAATTTCTTTCTGAGGGATCAATTGAATGTTTTAAATGTGGTGTGCATGGTCATTATGCAAACACATGTCCTGTGAAGAAGTTTCATGAATGGGATCACCAAGATCGTACAAATATTTGTTTACCAATACCTAATGCCATTCCGATTGAGGATTAAGAAACTGACAATGACCAATCAAAGGAATGAAGTATTTCAGAATAAGTTGGAAAGGAATGGTTAATGGATCATGAAGAATGTTGAATGAGTAAGAAGTCAACATTTAAGGTCATCAAGAGTTATGGTGAAATTCTTAAGAGTATTAAGTCTCTTTTGATGATGTGGTTACATTAGAAGACATTTTATAGTATGTGTAACCCTGATGTTTAATATATGAAAATTTTATTCAAGGAATAGTTATCTGTTCTTTTGTGGACATAGTTATAAAGAACCATTTGGGTTTATATGATCCTTACTTTTGATGTAATTATGGGTTACTATATGTTATGATGGAAGTTAAAGGAATGAGATAAAATTGAGGTTAAATTATGTTATGGTTATTTTTGATGATTTTATCTCTTTTTGGGGAATGATTTGAGGATTATATAGTTTGGAAAAAGGACAACACGCAGACCGTGTGACAACCCGTCGTGTCGGACAAAGCTGCGGGAATCGAACCCCCAACCAAAGTGCAACAGGTATTTATCGCCTACCACTGGACTACGTGAATTCCTTGGTTAGTATGACTTTTTTTAGTTAGGTGACTTTATGAATTAAGAGTAAGTTGATTTTGGGTTATTTATGAAAATTATTAACCTATCATGGAGGATATGTGATTAGGTTAATTACGTTTCAATACGAGACTTTAGGAGCAACTGATGTTGTTTGGAGATAAATGTTTCGATTTGACTTGGAAGACTATGTGACTAAATCCTTCAAATATTTGGGTTTCAATCTTAGTTTGGTTTACTTTGAATAATTTTATGGACAAATTGTTTATCGAATGGTCCTCATTGAACTTTGGGTTTTTTTTGGAAAAATTTTGGAGATTAAGAATAAATTTTATTTTTATAAAGGGTTATCCTTTTCTAGATTATCTGATCTTGTACTAACCTTTTTGGTTTTGGTTTTGGTTAGAGTCTAAAGACACGGGAAGTATATAGTTCTCTTTTTTGGATTAGGTGATTCTCTAGAAATTTATTATAGTACTCTTAATGCGAACAAGTCTTCCAAAATACTCATCTTTTGGAGAAATATGAGTTTGATTAAGGAATCTAGTAAAAGTTGAAAGTCTACATGACAAGTATGTTTAATTATGATTTAGTTAAACTCAAAAATAAATTCCTCAATGAAAAGTAACTTAAAACAAAAATGTTTTCTGTTAACTTTTCCTACTGGGGAATCGAATACCATTTAACCCATCACAAGTTTGTGATTCTCTTATGGTTAACTTTCTCCTAGATATGTTTACTATCACTCTCCATCAGAACATAACCCTTTTTTTCCTCCATTTCCATATTTTCATACTTGGAATCATAGTATGGGTTAACTTGGGTGACCTTTGTACTTATCTTTATTTATTTTAAAGTGATTTTTTTACTGACTCTTGTTCCGATGTGGGATTTTTAATGAAGTTTCCAAGCCTAATTTTAAAATTACGAGGACGCAATTCCCAAAAAGGGGGAAGGATGTAACACCCCAGGTAAATAAACAGTATGAAATTTTCACATTTATCCACATTTGTGAATAAAATATTAATATAACTTTAAAGGGGACGCTATGCTCGATGGCGTACCCAACACGCAACAATGAGTTTCTTGGGAATCTTACGTTGCACTCTAATAATAAAATAATATTATTTTAAATCGTAGTTAACACCTAGCTTTTGTGATGGCGGGAATGAATAGAACTAACTAAAAAATTATTATATATGTTTGTCAAATATTTTTACTTTTTACAATAAATGTTAGAGGATTAAAAATGCGAATGAATCCAATTTTAAGCGTAAACATTCTAATATTCTTTAAAAGGCCGATTAATCGCCTTTTGATGGAGAACCTCTTTTAAATCCACTTTTTGACAATTTTATGTGTTATATATGACAAAATAAAATTCTTCTTTTGAATCAGGACATCAAAATTTACTTTGTGTAAATTTTTGGTATTTTTCTGAAAAAGTTCAATTTTTAATGAATAGTGACAAATGTTGTATTTTAATTTAAAAACTCTTTTTAATCTAATTTATTTATATGATTAGATTATATTTTGAATTGGTTTTAAAGTGAAATTAGAATATATTTTTACCATTTAATCAAATATTGTTCATTGGAATTAATTTCACTTTGAAATTTGACTTAAACTAGTGTCAATCTTTTGATATATATTGTTTCATAAAAACATGCTATTTGTTCTGACAACGGGAATTAATTATTAAATTAATTAATGCAACTTATATGTTATTAATTTTTTAAAATAGACATCATTTTTGAATTCAGAATATCAAATATAGCTTAGGGTGAATTTTTGGTAATTTTCTAAAAAACTTTAATTTTTGATGAATAGTGAAACCACTAAGTGGTACTTATAAAAACTGATTTTCCGTTTAAATGAAAATTTTCCACGTTTGTGTTTTGAATTTCAAAAATCCGACATACATGGTTGTCATTAAGAATTAAAATGTGGTTCAATGGGATTAAAATATTTTTTTGGTGAATAGTAACTTATTATGTTTTAATCGCGATTAGAGGTAATTAATGTAGTTTAAGGTAAAAATAATGTTTTAATAATATGAAATGACCTAGAAACATGTCCTAACCTCATTGTATGAGTCATGGACGACCAAGAAAATCCATGGGTCAACTTGGGGACCCCATGGAGCCACTTTGGTTGGAAAATGACATAAATACCTTTTTATTTAATGTTAAAATTAAAATGACACAAACATGAGTTGTTTTACTAAAACAATTTTTAAATGGGGTTATACAAGTCATCTTTTTGAATATAAATAGTCATTGGAAATATAAAAAGATTTCCTACATCATAGTTTTTTTATAATTTGTAGACATTAAATAAGTTAAATTATTTATGACATCATGATGATGCAGCAATGACCTCATTATTTAACGATTTAAATAAAATGGGAAGATAATGTAAAATCTAAGACCTACACATGTACAAAACCTATTGGATGGGTGGATTTCGAACCCCTATCACCTTATCCTAGAAACACATCAATTTGGGACCATTAAAATTCGAGACTCATTCTAAAATAAAGTAACATTTCTTTACTTTCCAAGAGTGCCCCTCCTCTCCTCTTATAAAAGGCCCCCACCTCTACCTCCTTACCCACACTTCCAAAGACTTTGTCTCGGAAAACCCCTGCCCATTTTGTCTCTCCAAATCCCTCTATAACTCTTAGATGCCTCTATTTGGTCAGAAGTCTTCCCAAGTAATCCTTTGAGCTCAAACCAAAGGGAGTTACCTGATTTTAAGGTAATGTCTTCACTTGAGTCCTTTTGTTTTATTTTGCTTCTCCACCCCCTAAACTCTTTTTATTCCTTTATTTTGTAACAAAACCAGTATCTTCAATATACTAGGATGTTTTTATGTTAAGTATTAGAGCTAAACTTACACACACCTTCGTCTAATGGTTAAAGAACATACTATTTTTGTGGATGGCGAATTACTGCCTCACGAAACGATGATTGTTCAATATTCTCTTAACACCTTTCATGGTGGCCATTATGATGTCACTAAATTTATATATGATATATAATATGTTTATGTTTTCTTTAAGCTTCTGTATTTTTCATTTATGGCATACCTTTATGGCTTCCATTATGGGTACTCGCGATATCTTCATTTTAGGAAGTGCGGGCTACCGCCCTCTCAAAGTGATTTGATTCGTTAATACCATATGTGGTATGTATAAAGGATATATTTAATGATATTATATATGATAACATACTTTAATTAAAATACTATTATGTATAATTAAGTTTTAATTCCATTAAATATGAAATAGAAATGGAAGTAGCCTTCATGCGTACGTACGGCTTACCGTCTCCATGAACGGTGCATTTAATTTCTTAACTCTAAATGTTATGTAATATTATAAATGCATGAATATAATGGATATATATGATATATAAGATATCTAAATCCTGAATAAAATTCTGGATATAATGGATATTTTACCACATGAACAACCTGTAATTATAAAGAGTATTTTTAACTCAAGTACCAATGATCGTTAAAACGACCGTTATTAACTTAAATAATGACATAGTGTTCACGACATGGTAATAAGTGATATAAATGGAATAATGAACTTTAAAAAGGTTCTTAAGTAATTACAAATTAACTCAAGTTTATTATTCAGGAGATTAAAGAACGATCGAGTCAAGTCGGACTCGAGGTAAGGGATCCTACTCCTCTCTTTCTTATTAAGTACACTCTTTTATGTCATTCCTTTTAAGCTCATCTTTATTATTATTGGGATGTTCATTTATATTACTCCTACTTTAATTTTTATTTTCATATGATGAGAGAACCTGTTTTCTCTTATCAATCCATTTTGGAAGTTTTGAGTGGTGCTGTTAGGCTGCCGAATTTTCGTAAGAGATCTAACCTCTCTCTTTATTTTTAAGTACACTCCTTTATGTCACTTATTTTAATCTCCTCTTTGTTATGATGGGTGATGTTCTATTATATTCCTCTTGCTGTAAATTTTATTGTAATATTATTAGAGACCCTATTTGATCTCATCAATCCATTTTTGGAAGTTTTAAGTGGCGCCGTTAGGCTGCCGAGTCTTCGTAAGGGATTTTTCATCTCACTTTTAGTCCCGTGAGATTTATGCTACATTTGCCACCATTTCTTCTGAGTGGTGTATGTAATTCCCATTATTATACTCTTTGAGTAATATAATTTCATTTATATGTATTTATATATTCATTGTATGACCCTTCTTCAATGGGGTGTATGTTTCGAAAGTTACCCAAGTCGGTAAGGGAACCTTTCACCCTCCTCTTTTAAAAGACTTCCTTTGTTATGTCTTTTAATTAACATACTATTATGTTGGGATATGTTATTATATATCCTTATGGGTTTAAATTTTATGTCCAAGTGATGAGGTACCCTTTTTATCTCTCATAAACTCTTTTTCTGAATTTTTAAGTGACACTGTTAGGCTGTCGAATTTTTTCAAGGGAACTTCTTAACCCAATTTTGATTCTTTAGGATAAACTTGTACTCCTTGAATATGTCATTATATGAGTATGTGTGAGTGTCCTCTGATTGTTTTTAACTTAATATCCACTTATATTTGGTTTATTCGTTTGTCACACATAATTATGTAATTGATTTATCCTTAATCCAAGGATACCGTCTTTGTATGGGACTTCGTCTCAATCTCCTTTCATTGAGGCATATTTTGTTTTATACACAACCTACTTTTATATGGTGTATAAACCCCTTTGACTTTTACGTTTATCGAAAAGTAATATTTATATATGAAGATTTTTACTAAATGACAAAAGGGAATGCTTTTGTCGTACGTATGCGGCGACAACGACTTCTCTGCCGCCGTGACCATTATTTGAGTTTCGGCTTCCTCTACAAGCCATACCTTTTTTTAATGAAAAACAAATACCATGTTTTACTTTTATTTTATTATGGTATTGAAAATGGTTTTCATAATGTTTTTATATCAATGTGTTGTATTGATATCTTGTGATTGAAAAGTGGAAATGACATGTTTCCTTTATGCATGTTTTTATATGATACAATTATGTTATGGTTCTTGGGCATTATTATGAAGATGGGTGGTTCCGTGATAAACTAAGGGCAGGTGAGCCCGATATTTCTCTCCAATGCATTGGGTAACACGAAGGAGTGAAACGTTAAGGTTTCTCCGAAGAGATTTAGGGAATATACTGTGGTGGGTATTCCAAACGTAACCAAGAGGGTTACTCCCTATGTAAGAATGTTATGAATGTCTCATGTTACCTTTTATGTCTTATGATTTTTATGATTTATTCATGATTTGATGAGTTATATAAAAGTGCCTATGTTTTATGGGTATAGTATGATTTCATTCTTATGTATATATGAACTCATGTTTCCTTTCCATATTTCTATAACCCTTACTGAGCTTTTTATGCTCATCCCAAGTTATTTTTTGAAATGTTTTTCACAGGTCAAGGGAAAGGTACATGATATTATGATAGTGTCAAGGAAGTGTCAAGAAAGAATCCATGATTTATTTTTAAATTTGTTTCCATTGATGGGAAAAAATGAATACAATTTTTTATGTTACCACTTTGTTTAAATGTGGAATGTAATGCAAGTTTTATGATCTAATTCTCTAAAACTCTAAACCTGAAAAGATTTTCAATGTGTAATCTTGTAATAACTCAAGATTAAGTAAGGATTAAGGTTGGGGCCTTATACTGGCAGCGATCCTAATCTATGAATCATGATCTTTCTCCACTCAGGAGTGTGTTCTCCCAAAATGAGTGTATCTGTCCTTGATGGATTTTCCCGATAGATAGTAATTTTTAGAGGGACGTCATCAGAGCTATCAGACTCATGGAGTGAGTTCTCTTGGATGAGTGCTTTGTGGAACCCTAAAATTGAATCCCTAGTTGGGGTATGCGGTTGTGTGACTTGTCTCTAGACTACGGGTCTAGGTTTCTTGTATATCTAGATGTGTTTATATTATTCTATGTTCAATAGACATATACTTCATAGAGCTGGATGTACCTTTACTTTGTGTTTTTCATTGTGGTTTCTAAGGTCCTCTTCTGAGTATTGTTTTACTCACCCCTGAACAGGTTTTTCCCGCACGTGTCATGTCTTGTGTAGATGAGCATCCTTTTGACGGAGTCCAAGGCGGACAAGGACCAAACCAAGATTTTTGAGTTCCCTATAGGACGTGGTGTTCCTATAGCTACGAGAAGCAGTCCCAGTACCTCTTTTTTCATACAAGTTGTACTTTACAGTTTGAAGACTCTTGTTTTTGGTGGGCTTGTATTCTGTCCAAATTTACTTTAAGTAATTTACTTCAATTGTACTCTGTTGGTTGGATTATTTTTATGCATGCATTTTTCTCTTTAGTGGTTTTTTATATTTCAGCATTTGTGGGATTGGATATGTGTTTGTGTTTACATGTACTTAGGAAATGCCTCAAATGTTAGTGATATTTCTACTTTGTGCTAGTCACTAGTCCCTGGCCTATTCGATGCAGCCTTGGGGAGTTGCAGCACGGACCCCACTGAGATGGGTCATGACACATATAAAATTATGTATCACCTCTATCAAGATAAGGTGAGATAAGAGAAATACGAGATATCTAATAAACTATTCACATGAAATCTTAGAGAGTCAGTTATAGGTGTTCTTCATGTAATGAGGATGATTGGATTTGTATATCTCTTAGACATCATTGGAATTTAATTCCATGTAGAGATATGCATGGATCATATCCTTTCCTCAGTACCTAAATCCTTCTCCAATTTCTTTATTAATTACAAAATGGGATGTGGCTAGAAGAATTATTCAAATATTTTTAGTCTCATTTAGAAAGTTGAGAAGGGAATGGGGTATGAAAAATATATATTCATTATGGTGAATAATAAAAGGAAGATGAATGATAATGGGCCCAATAATCACTCAAACTTTAAACCTCATGAGTACCATCCTTCCAAGAAGATTAAGATCAAATGGTCAGAGAACGAAAAATAAGTAGCATGTTTTTCATTTGGAAAGCTTGGATACTAAATGAGGAACTAAAACTACAAGAAAGAAGAATATAATGATGTGTTCATTATCGAGTGCCAAATTTCTATATATACAAATTTGGTATTAGATATAGCTTTTGGTTATGAAATTTATATTTAAATTCAATAACATTTAGATTCTAAAATATTTCTATAGGATAGGTGGATATTTGAGTTTCCAATAGAGAATGAATTTTAGCCTTGACTATAAGAGACTAACTCCTTTTATTGCAAACTGAAATGATTTTGGTTTTTCAAATTGTTATTTTTGCCAATTTTTACCAAAAACATCATATATGATTAATTACATGACATGGATAGATAAATTTTCAAATTTATAAATAATGAATTATTATGTGACAAATAAAACATTTCTTATTGAATAGAACAACTAAATAATTGTATTTATATATTAAATTATGAAAATTATGTATTGGAAATTGATAATGAATCATGATCACATGACTCATATAACACCAAATTATGATATCACAATCTTGATCACATAAACATGAATCATATAATGAAGTTATATCAATAGATACCTATATATATATATATATTATTTGAGATAAATCAACTTGAAATATTTCATTCTTTTTTCAAGGAAAAATGCCCAAACCAGCATTTTGGGGATAGGGTGAAAGGGCCACTAAGATTCCTAGATTGATACAAATTGATGTGTCTGGAACTTTTTTAGTGGAAGATATATGTGTATATTCTTACTTCATAACATTTACATATGTATTGAATATATATGGGTATGTCAAATTGATAACATTTTTTTAGAAACGTGGTGACATGAATTCGTAACCCAATCCATGCCCCAAGGTGAATTAATAAAACAGAGAAATTTTCAATAATGACACGAGGTGTAAATATCTTACACCATCAGGGATTGAGATGAAGTAACTAGGATTTTGAAAGACAACAAAAAAGAGAGAAATAACCAGTCAGTGCAGTCCACCGCAAAAATGTGCAGAATAAGTAGGAGAAGCCACACCCACGTGTTAGTAGCTTCCCCTCCTAATGTACTGATCAAACATTGAGATATCCATCCTTTCATCTCTAATATATACACCATTCCACACCACCAACTACATAATAAATTAGTAAAACATAAATAATATATACCCTTTGATGAAAAGTCATCAATTCCAGTTATTTAGCTCAAACATGGGGATAACCACAACAATAATGAACGAGACAATTTCTTAGTCTCCCGTATGAAGCCTACTAGAAAAAATATGAATTAGTAACACAATAACATGAAGACACAAAAATCATCTCTATCCAGAAAGTATAAAATCTAGATGGCACAAAAGTCCTACACCCACTCAACCATGTGTTCCATTCAGTAAAAACAAAATTATTCAAGAAAAATACCTCTTAAGAAGAAAAACCAGACAAAGATTGACCATCCACTCTATGTGATCCACAGGAAAAAAAATCAATGAACATCAGAAACAAGTTTATTGACCAACATTCTAAACTCTAATTCATAAAAATCATATCCACGATATGTCTTTAAAATTGAATTTAGGATCCTTCCTATAATTTTCGACAATCCTTTTGACCATACGTTTTCTAATTTCATGGTACGTATCAAAATAAATATCTTCATTTGTGTATTTGTGATGTAATATTTCATCTTGATCATCCATCAAATCACAATGTTCATCACTCACCTCATCGACATTTTCTTCATCTTATATTTCGAGAATTTCAACCGGTTCTACCAGTTTCTTAGGTAGCTCAGAATCCTTATTAAAAGCTTGTAGTGACCTTGTAACTATTTCCCTATATAAATCAGAATATTCTCTATGATTCCTTGTTTTGTTGGGGTTTAGAGTAATGTAACCATCAATATCTACAATCTGTTTTTCCCCTTTCCTAGTTCTTGATTTGAGATATAATTTCTCAATTTGATTACAATGATCATACTCATCCTGAGATGAGTCATTTGAATTATATGATTCCCCTTGTTTCATTTCCCTTGATTGAAGTGAATCAATCTATTTTTGACCCTCCTTCAATTGAATAGTAACAGTACTGGCACGTGTGATAACAATTACATCATCAAAAAAAATAAAACATTACTTTTATTTTGAATGATTGCAGTATATCCAAATCCTCCTTATTTAAATCATTATTTCTCCTAGATATAGAAGATCTAGATGGAACAGAATAAATAAGATTTCCCTTTAAAATACAATAGGATTTCGTGACTTTAGAATGAATAGTCTTATGTCTGTAATCATTGGATTCGTGCCCAATCTTAAGGCATCGTTGATAGTAACCATGGATACATTCATACACAACCTCTTTAGATAATATGTATTCACCACTCTGGATCCAAATGTGGGAGGGAAGGTCTTGAGATAAATCAATTTGTACAAAAATTCTAACAACGTAAGTCCTTGAAAGAGTTCTCATCACCTAGTCCTATTTTAGAGGGTTACCAATGAGCCCAGAAATCAGAAATAAAGTAGATTTTTGAAAACAATCCGCAATAGGTTAGGAAATCAAACCTATATTGGAACTATTGGAGATTCAGAGAAGGTATCGATGTCTAGAGTCTATTTAAGAAATTTCATGGAACAACCCCCAAAATTCCATGAATGCTTCACCCAAATCTGGTAATAATCGTCCATTGAGGAGAGCCAGAACACAACATTAGGGGAGTTTAGGATACCTATGTGAAAACTCAAAAAACCAATGACCTCAAGAGAATATCTAAGTAATTTCAATGAAGGTATGTGATTGAATAATTTTCCAATAAGAATAAAATGGAGATCTGTAGCTAGAATATTTACCACATCCCTTGAGAAAGAAATCGATATTTGACCGCAGTTCCAAAAGGGTTTAGGGTTGATAAGAAGCTCATGTACCATGTCAATATGTGAATATGGTCCCGTATATTCAGTTTTTATCCCATAAACCACATATTTAAAGGAGATATGGTTTGAATTATGGTTTCCATTTCACTGATCCGATAATCTCTCGTTGTCGTCCAGAGATGGTCTCCCCATAAGAATAAACTAGAGAGTCAACATGGTAAGAAGATAAAGAATCATTAATATAATTGATGTGGTGAATAAAATAACAAATAGATTATCAACATTATACATAAGCTTGGTATTCTACACTAATCATTCCATATTATACCCCAATTTGGAAGGATGTTAGCGAAAGGAGGAATAGTACCTTGCTGGAAATGGTAAGATCGATGATGAGTCATGCAAATCTTTAATTATCTTTTTGGGTATATGTAATTCAAACCATGGAATACATATTAAATTTAATTCAAAATAAATTTGAAAATATTGTTCTCGTAGATTTATAGATTGAAAAGAAACTTGTTTTATCATATACATTCTTATGGGGATGTGATTTTTTTAATTGCATGTTTGGAAACAAACCATAATCCTGGGAAATAAAATGTGTTTTTATAATATATCCCAAGGAAACCAAGGAATAGTATCTATATAATCCCTCATGAAATAAAGTAACTCTCATGTGAGAATACACATTTATTTAGAGGGAGATCATACTCAAGAAGGATAATTGGGTTGTGATTGACATGGATGAAGTTGAATATAAAGATACCAAAGAGTGGGTATATGAACAGATTCCATTGGTCTCTATAAAAGAACATTTTCATAAAGGATATTGTTTACTAGATAAAAAAGATTTTTACCCATTATTACTTTAAAATAATGAACCCTCTCCTAAAATTTTTTATTAGTGTAACAAGAAGTTACACAATTAAATGAATCCATTATTTCTAAGATGAACTCTAGGAATCAGAACCATGTATGGGTTCTAGTTGATCCAATGGTTGATGTAAATCCCATTGGATTAAAATATGTATTCAGTAGAAAACTGGATATGGAAGGTAATGTAAGTACCTGTAAAGAATATATAGATTATAATTTTTTTAAACATCATCAATGAATTTACTATGATGAATTATTTTATACAGTTTCCATGTATAAATTCATTAGAATTTTTCTTCCCACTACAACTTAACATGACTATAAAATTTAGAAGATGTGTGTCAAAAAAACATACCTTAATGGGAATATATAAGAATATTAATATATTGGACAACTCCAAGGGTTTGGGACTCCGCCTAATGATATTTATTTTTAGGTTGTATATATTCATATATAGATTGATGAAAGTATCCATGTAATGGAATATTCATTTATAGGATGCTATAAAATAATTTGTTTTCATTAAGAAAAAATCTGAGACATGTGTTTATAAGGGGATTATTGAGATTGTTGTCATTAGCCTAGTAGAATATGATTATGAAAAAAAATACTTAATGGAAATGACATATCAGTCTTAGAGTCAGTTAACTAAAGGATTAAAATAAACTTTTACATGAAACAATTAGGTTAAGTAGCTATAATTATGAGGATTCAAATAATTTTTGATAGATCCAAGAGGCTTATTGAAAAAATTCAAGGTACATACGTTGACAATATACTAAAGAGATTTTGAATGGGAGAATCCATGAAAGGATTGGTTCTAGTGCCACATGGTATACATCTTTCCCATAAAATGTTTCCTTAGACAAAAAATGAGAAATATAGAATGAGTAGTTTCTCATACACTACTATGATTGGGTCAATCATGTATTTCATGTAATTTACTATAATTTATGTTACATGTGCCATGTGCATTATAGGCATATATAAATATAACCCAGGTCAACCACATTTGGGTGATGTTATTGCTGTTCTTAAGTATTTGAGAAGAACTACATATATTTACATTGTATATTGAGAAGATTAGGTGTTATTCATCAAGGGTTACTCTCATGGTAGCTTTCAAAAAGATCCGAATAATTTGATGTTTTGGTCAAGATATGTCTTTATTCATGATGGATGATCTGTGAGATTGAATATTTCAAAATATCTAATTTTCATTGATTCTATAATATAGTATGAATATATAGAGGCTTTTACTATGGCTAAAAGATTCTATTTGGATATGAAATTTCTCTAGTATCTTTATATCGTACCGAATAGTAAATTCCCTATCACTTTATATTGTGAAAATACTCCATAATTGGATCTTGAAAAAGAGCCAAGGGTGCACAAAAGAAAAAAGAACAAACTGTAATAGTATCACCCTTGAGAGAATTTTCATTGAGGTGTGAAGTTATAGTAAATATATTTTCAATAGAATATGTTAGATCCTAGACATTGTGGTGGTACGTACACATTTAAATTTTGATTCAAATATATTAAATGAGGTTGATGGAATGTTTCTTGAAAGTAATAGGGAACTTAGTTATAGAAACCCTCAAAGTTAAAACATTAAAATTACATTATATTTTTGGAATAATTAATCACTATACAAATATATTCCTAAAAAATTTGTTGGTATAGTTCCTTTGGAAACATGGAAACATAAACACTGATACATATGTGAGCTAAAACATCTTCCACATGGTTATTATTTACTATCACCCTTCTTATAAATATAAAAAATAATACATATCTTCAGAAATTGGAAAAGAAAACATAAAAAGGGGTGGTCTAAAATGATCAAAAAGGGTAAATAAGGGTGACATGTAAACATAAACATGATCGTAAGGGTATGAGAATAAAAATAGAAGATCATACCCTGCATATCAAAGATCATACACATGAATCATGTCAAAAATATCAGTAGTTCATAAGACATGAATAAAAATTAAGTAAAGGACATAATCCATGAATGAATAACATAGGAGTAAGACATGAAATTATGGAAACACATAAGAATATAATTATTTCCATAGTAGACAACACATCACTATTAAGACCATATTAGCAGACAAAGACCTTTATTGAACTAGGTGGAACCCCATTCCACCCATGTATTACTGAACCAAGTAAACCATCATTCTATCCCTGTATTACTGAACAGAGTAAAACCTCATTCCATCCCTATATTACTAAATTCAGTAAACGCTTGTTCTTTCCCTGTATTACTGAATCGAGTAAACCCTCATTTTAGCCATGTATTAATGAACAATGTAAACCCTCATTCTAGTCCTATGTTACAAAACATAGAAAGCCATCATTCTATAATTGTATTAGTAAACTACGTAAACCCACATTCAATCCTTGTATATCTCATGAGACGTAAAAATTACCCAATTATTTAGTGGTAGATATAGGTATCACCCATCACATAATGAAATCATACATACATGTGCCGCAAGATCGTAAATAATAATATCAACACCTATGCAATGAAATGAGTATCATAAACATGTAAGAATAACATATCCTATGTAAATAAATAGGTTTCATAATCAGTTCCTTATAAACATAACTTGTGAAATGAGGTGTGTTTCAGAAACATATAACCCATGAAGGAGAAATGGGTTTCATAAATACCATCACGTTAAGCATAACCCATTCATAGAAAGGATATGAAAGGAACCTTTATAAAATTTCCTAGAATAATATGAGTAACATCAATAGATGTCATATTTAATAGAAAATAATTTGGAAAGGTCTTTTAAAAACAATTCTTGAGATAAATATCCTCTCTTGTTTGAGAAAGTATTTTAATACATAAAACCATATGAAAATAATTTTCATAGAAAAATACCTGGAAATGTTATTTATTCATTTTTTAAAACCTTTTTAATTTAGAACTTGTAATATAATAAATAAATCATTTTAAATAAATTCTTCTTGAAAAATATATGAAAAAAACTAAAGGAAGCATGAAAACCTTTTGAAAATTAATTCATTGAAAATACATAAAAAACTTATAAATAATTCTTTAAAAAAAATTCAAAATAATTTTTTTGAATGTACATTGAAAATATATAAATAATTATTTGAAATTTTTTGGAAATCGATTTCATTGAAAATAATTTGAAAACATATAAAAAATTCTTTGAATTGTTTTTGAAAACCTATTCCTTATAGATTTGAGAACTTTTAAAAATAGCTTTGAAAAAATATTTTTTTCAAAATATATTTTCCTAGAAAATTATCTTCAGGATTCCCTTGAAATATTTTTTTTTAAATAGTTTAGAAAAAAAATTTGTTAATAGGGTTTTTGAATACAATAGATTTCTGACCGAAGAGAGAGATGGCCATATTTTTCTAAAAACATTATCTTAACTACCAAAGAGAGGGAACATGTTACTAAAAAATGAGGATATATTGAACAAAATTTAAATAAAGAGATTCATGAATATAATTCATAAATGGATTATAATATGTCATCAAAGGAATCATAAACATAAACAGTCTCGAAAATTGTTGAGATTGTATCAATAAACATTTATAACATCATAACATGGGATCATACTATCCATGTAATGAAAGGAAATTACATTAAGGTTAAAATATCATTAAAAGAACTAAATTAATTATATAACATGAAAAATTTCAGTATATACACCTTGAAAAAGGGTTTAGGTTCATAATAAAAACATGAGTCTCAAAGAAGGAAAATTGAGACAAAAATAATTTACCAATTTGGTAAATTTTGAAACTTTAATCCCATGAAATAAGGATACAATATAGAAATGTTAATATCCATTAATTTATGAATAATATTCTCATAATAAAATAATGTCCATTACATACACCATAATAAAGGAATAAGTGGTTAATATAACATGTATCTCACAAAAATTAAAAGTGAGATGAAATTCCGTTTACCTTATGTCAGGACTCTCTCTGTACTCGTACACACTTGTTGAATAATAAATAAATGTTTAATATATATATATTCTAATTAATAGTATTATTATACATAGTACTATATATGGTTTTATTATGGCAGTATATTACCCACTTGTTGACGATCCTATGTTAAGGTTTCACTTCGGGTAATATTCACTTTGTTTTTCACATGTGTATTAATTTGTCATATCATTGGTCCATCTAATTATATCATGATTCAAGAGTTTAAAAAGTTATAAAAATATTATTTATATCTATTATATGTATATTATAATAATTTATAGCAAAAATAACTAAGAAATGGAATACGCTGTTCATGGAGATAGTAAGTCGTATGTACGTATGAACGTTGTTTCTGTTTTTAATTATCATATTGAATGAACAAAAGAAAATAATATATATATATATATATATGAATATATTTCATTATTATTTTAGAATTATTATATTTTAAAAATCATATATGTTCATTAAACCCATCCTTAACACATCCCATGTGGTGTATGAACGAATCACATCGTTTTGAGGGGGTAGTAGTCCACACTTCCTCAAACAAGATTATCATATGAAAACCAAATAAAAAGTAGATAGATATGGGTTGTAAAAAAGAATAAATAATACTAATACATAATATATACATTATATTACTTAGATAAAAATATTTTCCCTCATAAATGGCCCCTATGATTGGAGGTTAAGTAAAAATGAACAATCATTATTTTGTTAGGTTGTATTTCGTCGTACATAGAAACAATATGTTCAAAATATATTAGATGGATGTGTGTGTAAGTGTATGTAGAATCTTAAGAAATAAAAAATCCTAGTTTCTTGTTGTTAATGGTATTTTCAGAAAATAATCTAATAAATATAGTGTAAGGGGTGAAGAAGGAAATAAAGGAAAAGAGCTTGAGAGAAGACATTACCTTCAAATCATGTAACCCTTTTTGGTTTGTGAAAAAAGTTTTCTTAAAGAGGGTTTAATCCCAAAGATAGTATTAAAGGTCATGTGGAGGTATTTTTTTGAGGATACTTGGTCATATCATGTTCTAATCTGAATGGTTTTAGAGGTGTTGGGAATGGGTAGAGGTGGTGGCCTTTTATAGTGGAGGAGGAGTGGCACTTTTATACATTTTTGAAGAGGGAATTCCAACCACATTATTCATGTTGTAAGTGGATCCAATAATGTACCAATGTAGAGAAAATTTATGATAATGTCTAAATTTGATATCCAATGGGTTTTGGAAAATTCCTATGTCATCTTTGATCTTAAATTCATGGTTTAGTACTTACTTTATCTTATTTTTACCTTAATCAGTGTAATAAATTTTAATCACAATCAGTAATCTTTTTGGAAAATAAATGTTACCCAAACTATACATAAAATATTATTCTGATTAAAAATATAGAATCAATTTTTCCAAATTCCAATAATATAAATTTAAGATATTAATTTAAAAATAATCCTGTTGTCGGGATGACACTACATGTTTTTAAGGTCAAAATGATGAAAATATTGCTAAGTATTTTTATCCAATAACAATGTGGAATTGGTTCCAATAAAAAAATTGGATTAAATAATAAAAAAATTACATAATTAAACTTTTAAATCAAATTATAATATATTTTATCCTTATAAATATATTAAATAAAAAATTAGTTTTGAATTAAAAACTGATATTTTTTACTATTCATCCAGAAAATGATGTTCCTCAGAAAAATACCAAAAATTAACCCTAGGATAGTTTTGAAATTAGAAATTCAAAAATTATTTTTATTTTATATAATACAAGTTATAAATGTTTATAAAATTAATTTTATTATTAGATATATTTTATTCAAAAGAATAGTATTTTTAACATCAGATGATTTTACCAAAATATTATATTTCATTATCCAAATGTTTTGTTTATAAAAATTGATTATAAAAAGTATTTGAAAATTAGTTATTAATATTCATCTAAATATTTTTAATTTCTAGGTTATACTTATCTTATTTAAATAATTAAAAAATTAAAACATATGTTTTGTAGAAAATTAGTGTTGCGTGCATCAAACGTCAACTTTCTATTGCATGAATCGTACGCTAACTCACTGTTGTGTGCAATATATGAAAAGTAAGTTTATTATGAATAGAATATTTTACCGATTTAACTGAAATTTATAGATGAATTTTTTAATTTATTAAAAAAAATGTTCTATAAAAAATATGGGTGTTACATTATACTCCACTTAAAATGAATTTCTCCCAGGAAATTCATCTGTGTTATCGAAGGATTAATACATGAAAGTTTCATTCATGGAGGCACACATTGTAAAAATGGATAGTAAAAATTCCTTTAAAAAGGGAAATTAAGAATTATAACATCCACTCAATGTAACTCATAATGAGATTCCCACATATCAGAACATAGGTGGAAAATGAAAACATGGATATGGAAGAGAAATATTGTTATCATGTTCTAATGGAGAGTGATTGAGAACAAGGTCTGGGAAAAGTTAACAATCAGAAGGACATAAATTTTTGATGACCAAAGGGACCTTATGAATCATTGGAAATGTAGGTATATTTCAACATTTTTTTTAACACTTTCATAATGTTGAGTAATTCTTGATAAATTTCAATAAAAAAATCATTATTGGGTTGTGCTCTGAAAAATTTCTAATATATTCACTACTTCAAGGAATGAATGTATTGAAATTACATTTGAATAATAAAGAATAAAAATAATATTTTATGGTATCTTATGGCACATAATAGTATGAAAATTATAACTATCAACATGCATAAATCTATACACATAAAAAGTAACAGTACTCATTCATCATAAATATACATTAACCCGTACATCACATAGGCCAGTGGTTGGTGTGAAACCATTATCATCCTTTGGTTATAGGTCAAAGACCCACACAGCCTTATCGAAAATTATTGGTTTTCACCTGACATAAATTATTTAATTTTCTAAAAAAAACACTAATATAATTTCAAAAATATATAAGATAGACATCTTTGGAATAAGGATTATCAATAATTAGCCTTTTAACCAAGGTTTTCAATACAAAATTAGTGCACAAATACTTCCTCCAAATTCTAACATATAATTTTCATTAATAGTCAAACTTATAACCCTTCTAAAAGATAAAAATCCAAAACATTAGAAAGAGAGTCAAAAAATAATCTTATTATAGATTCTCATTTATAACAAAAAGTATCTCTTTCTTTTTACATTCCAAAAATGTGAATACCCTCATCATATATTCTCTTGAAACATGGTAATAACCTGAATTACCGTAAATCCTTTTGGAATAGATGCATGCTTCATTATTTCAAATCATATTGGATCTATTAATTAAATCCAAATTTTTTTTAAACTTCATTAGTGATTTCATAAACCACCCATCAACATGTCCTTCCTTAGTTCTAAGATAATCTATTCTATACAATTTACTTATCCATATCCCACATATCATTATCCATAGAACATTATCTTATCATAAATAAAATTTTAAGGGTTACCTTCCCTTATTCAAAATGTCACCTTTCATGATATAACCTTTCTAGTCCATCAGGAAAATTCAACATATTCTTGTAAATCCATAGAAAAAACATAAACAAGACAATCCATACATAATCTATAGTAATTAATTATATAATCAAAATTCAAAAACACTACAATACATCAAAATTAATGTTTGGAATATAAGAGGAATTTACTTGGTTTATAAGTAAATTACTTGCTCGGGGAGTTTACTTAGGTAGTGCCCATGTTCTCCAAAGATAATAAATTAACATCCATGCCAATTTGTTAATCTATTCCCCCCTTTCCTACACAAATAACATCTTCCCCACCATTTAAGGTACTCAAAAAGGTTTTTAATCCCTTATTCTTGACATACATGAATCCAAATCTTCTTTCCTATATGTTCCTTATCATTATAGTACATATTTCTCTTATCTTATCTACTAGGAACATCACCAAAGATAATATTGTTAATCATATATCGTGATAGCTGATTTGGCATAATCATAATATCTATTTCTCCATTGATCATCCCATTTGAATTCTTATCAGAATATCCTCCATCACATCCAACATTAATCCAGTTTCTTTTGGTTCGTGACATTGACTAAAACCGAAAACATAATTTTAGCATTACTTATCATAAAAGAAAACCGCATAGTCATGAAAATATTTACTTATAGGACATCCAAATCTTGTCCTGGTTCATAATATATAACCCATTAGGTTTATACTAGGTGGTCCATAGCTAACATAGGTTAAAATAATTGATAATGGTTCATGGAGATTTTGGGAATTCCCAAAGCATATCCCCCAGGAGTGTCAAACCATGTGTACAACAAGGCCCATTGTCGAGTACTATATTACCCTGAGTAAATCCCAAAACATCTTTTTGGAGTTGTTACCCTTAGATAAATCTGCTCCAAATCTATATCCACTTTTAGTATTCAGATAAGGATGTATTTATTGGTATACATTCACTTTATCCTTTACCAAAATTCCATGTCATTTTCCTAAAGGTTAACTCATCCTTATACTTATCCGTAGAGACATCCCTAGACGTACCCTTCTAAAAAAACCTAGGAATATCTGTAAGGTTTTCTCATCATAGTTTCCAAAGGTTAACTATACATTTTCTCCAATATAAACTATATCAACCCTCTATTTTCAAAAATTATCATTACATTATATTTTTGGAATACTTAAACAATATACAAACAAACGCCCAAAGACAGTAGTCGGTATAGTGCATTTGGAAACATGGAAACATAAACACTGATACATATGTGAGCTACTAATTATCCCACTAGGATACTCTTGACTAGAACCCTTCTTATAAATATCAAACATAATACATATCTTTACAACTTGGGGAAGAAAACATAAGAAGGGGTGTGCTGAAATACTTATTAAGGGTAAACAAGGGAGAATTGTAAGTATAAACATGAGAATAGGTGTATGAGAATGAAAATAGAAGATCATGCCCTAAATATAAAATATAATATACATGAATCATGGAAAAAATCATAAATGTTCAAAATACATGAATAAAAAATAAGTAAAGGACATAAACCATGAAATAATAACATTAGAGTAAGACATGGAATTGTGACAACAAATAATAATATATTGATTTCTATAGTGGCCAATGTATCACTTCCATGACCATATTTACATACAAAGTCCTTTACTGAATTGGGTGAACCCCCATTATAGCCTTGTATTACTAAACCAAGTAAACCCTCATTTTATCCCTATATTACTGAACTGAGTAAACCCTCAATCCAACTTTGTATTATTGAACTGATTAAACCCTCGTTCCAACCACATATTATTGAACCAAGTAAACCCTCATTCCAGTCCTGTATTAATGAACTGAGTAAACCCTCATTCCAACCCAATATTACTGAACAATGTAAACCCTTGTTCCAGCCCTATATTACTGAACCGAGTATACCCTCATTCTATCCATGTATATATCATGATATATAAAACTTTACCCAATGTAATTGAGGGATATATATTTCTCACCCATCACATAATTAAATCATACATACATGTGCCACAAGATCATAAATAAACATATCATAATAAATGTAATGAAATGGGTATCATTAACATGTAAACATATCATAACATGTGGAATGTAATAGGTTTCATAATCACATCATTGTAGTCATAACCGATGAAAAGCGGCGTATTTCATAAACTTATAACCCATGAAAGAGAAATAGGTTTCATAAAGACCATGAAATTAAACATAACCCATTCATAGAAAGGATTTGAATATAACCTTATATAATTTCCATGTTTGACATAAGTAAAATCAATAGATTTCATCTTAAAAAGAAAATAATTTTGAAATATCTTTTGAAAAACATTTCTGGAGGAAAATATCCTTTCTTGTTTGAGAAATGCCTTTTAATACATAAAACCATTTGGAAAACATTTTCATAGAAAAATACCATGAAAACTTATGAAATCATTTTGAAAAAAATATTACTTGAGAACTTATAAAATAATCTTGAAAAAAAATTAAAAATATTATTCTGGAAAACAATTTAAAACCTATAAAGAAATCATGAAAACATTTTGAAAATCATTTCTTCGAAAATATTTTTAAAATTTATAAATAATGATTTGAAAACATTTTAGAAATAATTTCTTTGAAAATACATTGAAAACTTATAAATAATGATTTTAAAAATTTGTGAAAACCATTTCTTTGAAATTAATATGAAAACTTATAAGTAAATATTGAAATCATATTGAAAACAATTTCATTGAAAATACATTGAAAAATAATAAAAAATTCTAAGATAATGTCTTGAATACAATATCATTGAAATTAGATTTGAAAACCTATAAATGAAGTTGTGGAAAAAATAAAACATTTTTTAAATCCCTTTTCCTTGAAAATTCTCTTCACAGATCTTTTGAAAACGTTTTGGTAAAATATTTTGAAAACATTTTTCGAAACATGGTTTTTGAATACAATAGATTTCTAACCAAAGAGAGAGATGGTCATATTTTACGAAAAACATTATATTAAGTTCAAAAGAGATAAAAATGGTACTAAATAATGAAGATATATTGATAAAATTTATGGGAATGAAACTCATGAATATTCTTGCAATATGGATCATAATATTTCATCAAAGGAAGCATAAACATAAACAACCTCAAAAAATGACGAGATTGCCTCAATAAACTTGAATAACTTGATAAATGGGTATCATACTATCCATGTAAAAAAAGGAAATTACATGAAGCTTATATTATCATTAATAGAATTTAATTCATGATATATCCTGAAAAATGGTAGTTTATAGGCCATGAAAAATAGTTTAGGTTTATAACAAAAACAAGAGTCTCAATAAAGGCAAAATGAGACAAAACTGTTTTACTACCTTTGTAACTATTGAAACATAAATCCCATGAAAGAAGGATTGTAAAAAGGACATGTTAATTCCCATAAATTTATGTGTATTTTTATTATAATAAAATAATATGTAGTACATATACCACACAAAATGACGGAGTGGTGATTATAACATGTATCTGACAGAGATTAAAAGTGTGATGAAATTACCCTTACAATGTGTCTTGAATCTCTCTGTACTCATACACGCATCCTATTTAATATATATAAGTTTAAAATAAATATTTTACAGTACAATATTATTATATATAATAACATATATGGTTTTACTATAACCATACATTACCCACTTGTTAACGATCCGATGTTAAGGTTTCACTTCAGGTAAAACTCACTCTGTTCTTCGCATGTGTATTAATTTGTTATATCTTTGGTACTTATTCATATATTGTGATTAAATAGTGTAAAAATAATATAAATATTATTTATATCCATTATATGTATATTATAATAATTTATAGCATAAAAAATTACGAAATTGAATACACCGTTCCTAGAGACGGTAATCCTTACATACGTATGAATGTTGTTTCCATTTTTAATTATTGTATTGGCAGAATAAAAGAAAGTTATATATATAATTTTTCAAATATATTTTTTATATTATTTATATCATATAATTTCATCAATCTCGTCTTTAATACATCCCATGTGGTGTTTGAAAGAATCACATCGCTTTGAGGGGGCGGTAGTCTACACTTTCTGAAACGAGATTATTGTATTACAAAAAAATGGAATGTAGATAGATGTGTGTTTTAAAATTAATAAAGAATATTAATACATAATAAAAATAACATATGACTTATATAAATATATTTTCCATAATTAATAACCACTATTAGGGGTGGTTTAGAAGAAATGAGCCATCATCTTTTTGTGAGGCGGTATTTCACTGTACACAGAAACAGTATGTTCAACATCCATTAGATAGAGGTGTGTGTAATATTAGTTTCAATATTTATAATTGAAACATCAAACTAACTTAAATATAGTGGTTTTTTAGACAATAATTTAATAAAGAGAGTGGAGTGGGTGAATAGGGGAAATAAAGGAAAGGATCTTGAGAGAAGACATTACCTCTAAATCGGGTAATTGTTTTTTGGTTTGGGCTAAAAGGTTTCTTCGAGAGATTTTCTGCCCAAATAGAAGATTCAAGGTCCGGTGTAGGTATTTTGGGAGGATACTTTGGTAGATCATTTACAAATATAAAAGGTTTTGGAGGCGTGAGGAATGGGTAGAGGTGGTGGCCTTTTATAGTGGAAGAGGTGTGACACCTTTGAAATTTTTTTTTGAGAGAATTCCACCCACGTTTTTCATGTTGCAAGTGGATCCAATAATGATAAAATGGAGACAAAATTGGTGATAAAGTCTAAATTTGGATTGTAAATGGAGTTTTTAGAAGTTTATATGTTGTTTTGGATCTTAAATTCATGGTTTAGAACATAGTTTAGATTAATATTACCATAATCGATGTAATTAATTTTAATCAGTTTCACTGATATTTTTGGTCAAAATTGACATTATTAAACATTATATATTATTATTATTCCAAATATGGATTCCATTTTTTGGAAATTACAACCACATAAGTGGTAGAAATTAATTTAAAATTAATCCTGCTATCAGGACGACACATCAGGATTTTGAAGTAAAAAGGATCAAAAGATTTCTAAGTCTTTTTATCCAATCCCAATGTGGAACTAATTCCAATGACCAAAAATAGATTAATTTATAAAAATATTATATAATTCAAATTTTAATAAAATTTAAATATATTTTAAACTTATAAATAAACTAAATTAAAAATAAATTTTGAAAAAAAACCTGGTATTTTTATCTATTCATTTAAAAATAATTTTTCTCAGAAAGAACCCAAAAATTCACTCTAGGATAATTTAGATGTTTTGAATTCAAAAATTATTATAATTGTTTTTCAAATTATATTTCTAAAAGAATCAAAAATAAATTTTTATATTAAATGTTGTTTATTCTGGAAAATAATATTTTTAACATAAAAGGATTTTACCAAAATATTAAATTTCATTATCAGAATGATTTTTTTATATAATTAGATTATAAAAAATATTTGAAAAGTTTTTATTATTATTAATATAAGTATATTTAATTTATAGGTAATAATTATATTATTTGAATAATTAAAACAATAAAAATATATGTTTCATAGAAACTCAGTGTTGAGTGTATCATACGCCAACATGGTATTGTGTGCATTGTATGTGAAATCCATGATGCGTTAAATGTATGACAAGTCAGTTTACTGTGAAAGGAATATTTGTATTAGTTAATTGAAATATATGAATTTTAATTTTAATTTATTAAAATAAATGGTCAACAAACATTTGGGGTATTACATTAGGGGTGTTCGAGGGGGTTTGGGACATTAAAAAAAGGAAAACTAGGCCAACTTTTGGAAGGTGCATAGTTGGGACTATGTTTGAAAAACTATGAGGCCTACCCAAGAAAATAATAAATTATTATATAGAGGTGTTAGAAACCATTGAAACATGATATGTCAATATATGTGGACTCTTGAGGTAACTGTGCGACTTGGACCCCACTTGGACAGAGGTAGGAACATGTTTGGAACATGATTTGGAAAACCATGCACCCAAACCATGCATCCTTTAAAAGGTTGAAATTTATATGTTTTATGACTTCTTATTTTAATTCCCTCCAGTAAATTTATTCTTCATTATTCTCCTTTGAACCCTAGTGATGAACCAAATCATCTCATGTTTCCCAAGGCTGCTTCTCCTTTGTTTGATGGCAGTTTGGAGTTCAGTTGGGTGTTGATCAAAGCTATGGGTAAGTCTCACACTATTCATTATTCTCTTTTATGGATTTGGGTTGTGGTTTTTACCATATTCTTCTAAATCCCTTAAACCCTCTTTATCGAGTTGAATATACATTGGGTATTCAATGTGTGTTTGAATCCAGATCTGAGGCTGTGATTAAGAATTTGTTCATTGGATGATTCAAGATAAGTGGTGTAAAGGTTATATCCCATAGTATCATTGTTGATTTATTCATATGCGGTTGTTACATTGTTTCCTCTTGATGTGTTATTGTTTCCTTTAGCTTTAAATTATCTATTTAATTATTATGTGATTAAATTGAATCCTCGTGATCCCTATGGAATGCATGAATGGTGTTGGGGTTGGGATTGAGGCCACCCATAGGGTATTCCATGGTTTAAATTGGGATCAAGTTATTAAATGTTCAATTGGTTGATGAAATAGATTGAACCTAATGTGGATACATGTGGTATGATAAATAGGGTGAATGAATAGAAATTATGGAAATGGTATTTTGTTGGATATCTTGGTTGGAAATGGAATTGGGATAGTTATGTTTATTTGATAACATGGTATAATGAATCATTTCGCACATGGATAATGGATAATGAAAAAATAGTTGTAAATAGTAAAAAATTAATGATTTATTGCATGATATTGATTAATTTATTGAAGGATTTTAATTAATTCGGCATGATTTATGAAATGTTATATATTGAAAGTGGAACATGAAGAATTTTCACATGGCTTGGTAGTTTTGGGTACTGATTGATGATATACACCGATGGGTTGGGTTGGAATGAGGCTCTAAATCCCACCATGAGAATGCATAGAATTGCGAGTTGAACTGATACTATAGCAATCTAATTGTTTTATTGGATGATTTCCTGGATCGAGGTTCCAATATAAGTGTGATGATATTGGTTAAGACTACCCGGACTAACCTTCCAAGGTTTCTGTAATGATTTTCCTTTAGTGGTGTTCTCCTTAGTGAGATAGAAAACTAGATTTATTACCTCAATCTTTGTAGTTGAAAAAAATTGAATGTAGAGCGTTGATAGACCTACCATATCAAGAAAAAAAATTATAGATTTGGTTAAATGACTAATGTTATAACTTCATACTTAGATCTTTTGTTACATAATTTTTTATCCTTACAGCATATGTATACACTCTCTTCTTTGAGTGGATATTCTGTATACACCGTTAGAGGTGGCCTACTAAGTTTTACTCTCACCCTACTTAGGTGATATTGGGAACCCATTTAGATTTCATGGTTGTGGGTCAAGAGAAGGGTAAGGGAAATATGAATGCGAGTTGATTCTGGCACAAGATGTGCATGGATGAGGTTCCAAACATGGATTTAAGGCCATTTTGGGGATTCACATGTTTATCATTATTTTGGGGTTTCATCAATTTTAGAACTGTAGGATGAAATGGAATATTTGTTGTTTTTTTGTGTTTGTACCTTATTTGGGAGATTTTTTATGCATATTTATTGGTTATTTTTTATTGTTTTCTTTATTTCATATTTTATCTACTATGGATTACTCTTTTAATGAGGTTATAGTATCCTCGCATTACTTTTTAGATCTTCTATACTACATAGAAACCTCTAGTGTATGGGGAGGTATTCTTGAGGTCATGTGGTTACCATTTCAGAGAATAGGTTTAGTGGATTCCAGGTCAGGGACTTTACAAATATGTATTAGATCATATTTTTATTTTTATTGGAATGTTAGACAGTAGACTCAGAAGTGTCAGGTCATGTCAATGAGCTCATTATTGGGAGTAACTAACCCATGTTTGAGAGAAATGCAAAGTAACCCGAGTGGGAATTTTTTATCATGAATTGTGTTGTTATAGTTTATGATATTTCACCATATTATGATGCACATGTTGTGTGATGTGACTAATTTATGATATTTTTATAATGCTCAGAATGAAACAAGATTGTGAATTCATGCATCATTATAGAAACATAGGTATATATGTGGCATACATCATTATAGGATCACATGGGATGGTTGTGTGAGACATTATTGGTAGATTTTTTTATGTGAAAAAATTGATGAAAATGGTGTCTTATAAGAATGATTCAAATGGGTAAGAAGAAAATAAGGTTAAATAATGGTTAATGAATTTATGTCAATGATGGGTTCTGAATGGGTTAAAATACTAGTTGTAATTACTTGTGAAATAGGATATTTTACGAGGAGAAAATATTTTCATTGTGATTATTGAAATTATTTTTAAAAAAGGAATCTAAGGAAATACTAGTGACTATATACGTTTCTCAACCTCATGTTATTCATGACTCGTAGTAGGGATTGTTGGGTTGTAATGTTCAAGATATGGGGGTTCTGTTGGAATTGTTTATAACAAATTAGTTTATTTTGTATAGTGGAGAACACTTATTATTCAAAATATGAAGCATTATGTTATGTGTTCTAAGATTTGTGTTCGGAAATGTGGATAAATTCCACCATGATGATGTGTTCCTATTAAGAAATAATAGGATTTTAGTAAGAAATATCATCCATTTGTGGGGTAGGAGGACCTAGTGATTTAGAGTAATATAGAAGAGTATCTATATAATAACTATGATTATTTTATAGAGACGAATGAATGAGACATAGGGTGGGTTGTGTCGACAATGATTGATCTCACTAGGGAGTTTTAGCTGCACCACCCTCTGATATTGACTGTAGAGGGTGTACCCGTGGTAGCTAAGTTCTAGATATAATCCATCAAGATGTTTCTTGATCACATGGAGACTCTCTCCATGAGGAGAGTCAAGATGAAAATCTATATGTTGTGAGGTCAGGAAAAGTGTTGGTTGTAGGCTTTGGTTCAGACTGATTATACATAGAGTATTCCCTAGAAGGAATTTTAGCAGTAATTTTTGTAGCATTAGTACCATGATACATTGAGGTAGGATATAGATGTAGTGATTATCATGATGTCCCAGGGAACTATGTCAGTTATTGATTATACTAATTGATTCAATAACTTGCAATTTATTGTTGATATATTGTCCAGGGACAAGGTAGATATTGTAAGATGCTTCCAAGATGGAAGATCATGTCCTAGATAAATATCTTATGCTTGATAAGGATTGTGCATGTAACAACCTGATATTTTATGATAAGTATTCTTTTTAATTTATTTGATGTCATGTGTTTTAGGATACAACAAGATTATCTTGTTTTATATTCCACACTGTATTAGCTTGAAGTATATGCAACACTATTCTTAGATTGTGTCACACACAATTTCAAGTTCGTTTTATAATAGTCATACTATGCAACATTGACTATATATATATATATACTCAATGTATAAATGAAATATGGTTGGATTCTGTTATACGAAACAATGAATTATTCTTGCACAACACGCAACCCTGACTTGGCTTTCATTACACGCAATCACGACTTTCCTCGATAACATGTGTTGTACGCAATATCAGGTTTCACTAAACAATGATATATGTTTATAATATTATTATGAACTAGCTGTTATGAATAGTAATGACCAATTTTTGAAATTTTTTAAATTTCATCTTTCAAAATGGACTTCATTTTTGGATTCGGAATATCGAAATTAGCCTAAGGTGAAATTTTGGTATTTTTCTGAAAACTTTTAATTTTTAATGAATAGTGAAAACACTGGGTTACTATTTAAAAACCGACTTTTTATTTAAATAATTATTTGTTTAAATTTATTTTTGGTCAAAATTGATACATAATACCTATTTAAGTTCAATGTAGTTCATTGGAGTCATTTTATAATAATTTTAGATATATAAAAAATTTATTGAACTTTTCACCGTTTTTTACCCACCTCCTAGGAGAATTTGCAAATTCACATAAAACTTAATTTTACAGCTTCTTTGAGTGGAATTTCTAAAATCTGAGAGACAAATTTAATATCAAGGACTAAAATGTGGTTCAATGAGATGAAAATAATATTTGGTGAATAGTAACTTTTTACTTTTTTTACCACGGTTAAAAGTAAATAGTATAATTAAGGTTAAAAATGATATTATTATTACCCTAAAACATGTCCTAATTCTATTGGATAAGTGTAATTCGACGAAAAACAACCTTAGGAATACAATATGACCATTTAGGCCCACTTGGATTAGATTAGGACATTTAATATTATTTTATTTAAAGAATAGTTAAAATAGTTAAAATCAAAGTATAATAACTAAAACATTTTTAATATAGGGTTATACATAAGATAAATTCGACTATAAATATTCATTAGAAATATAAAAATATTTCTTACATAATGGTGTTTTATTTATAATTTTTAGACCTTAAATAATTTAATTTATTTATGACACAATGATGATGCAGTAATTATCTTATTAATGAAATATTGACATAATTGATGTTATAAATACCCAAATAAATGTAATTTGAGACTTTTTATGAATTCCACTAATTTTCTAGGTTAATATGACATGTTAGTATTGATTTAATTAACTTTTTTTCGAACTAATCATTCTGTAATTATTTTCACAAAAATCAATTACCAAATAGTGTCAAAATTGACATAAAGTAGTTTTTAAAACAAATATTATATTATTAATTGTTATTTTATTCCTAAAAATCTATGGTTCAGCCAAATGACTTAGATAAGGATATATATATTAATAATAAACAACTTGAGGTTCTTTTGTCTTGTTATAGAATGTTTATTAACCTTATAGTGTAAGAAAACAAGAAGACACGGTAAAAGAAATATTATTTAACTTAAAGTTAAATCTAAATGATAAGGTTAAAATAAAAACCTAAACTTGTCTAAATTCTATTGGATGAGAGGACTTTGACCCATCCCCACCTTAGCTTCGAAATAACTCAATTTAGATCTATTAAAAACTGAATATGACATTATAATAAAATAATATTTTTTGTTATTCCAAAGGTGCCCCTCTCCTCCCTTATAAAATGACACCTCCTCCCTCTCTTCCTCACACCACTTTGAGCCTTAATGCTAGGAAAAACCCTGCCAATTTATCTTCTCCACTTCCCTAGAAACATCCTAGAGGTTTTGTTCTTCTTCAAAGACCAATCTTAGTTCCCTAAGAGGAGGTTTCAAAGAGGCGTGTCAAAAGAAGAGGTAATATCCGTTACCGATTCTTTCAACTTTATATATTCTTCCACTTATTCTTCTTTAGTTGTTTCATTATGAAGTAATAACAGTATTATCACTCATATAAAGATATTTTATTATAATTATGAAACAACCCTATTTCACCATCTATCCATCCTGCGGAAAATGAAATCACCGCGCGTGCGTACGTACGGAATACCATCTCCACGCCGTGGTGTAATCTATTTTCCACCACCACCTTACTTGGATGGGTATAATGTTGTAAATAATAACTATATATGATTATTGTAAAGTGATACTGATTCTTAAATAGCATACATACACTCCAATACAATTCCACGATCATGGGAATGGTATCATCGCTCGTGCGTACATACGGACTACCGTCACTACGACGCGATGAGATTCATTCTCCATGTTAACCATTCATGAATGATTATAAAGTATATATAATAAGTAATCATGAAATATATGACATAATAAGGATACTGGATTTATTTATATATATATGTATGTCATCTACTTAATTTCATTCAATTCAATAAGGAAACGAAAACAATGTTAATGCGTACGTACGACATACCGTCTCCATGAACAATGTATTTCATTCCATTTAATTGATCTATCATATATATATATATAATTAATATATATTATATATAAATCCTGTTTTACATTCTTTAATTAAGTAAATTAGGATATAATTAATAATATCAAGAACAACAAGTCCAAACCAATACGATAAATAAAACGCTTTTACCCAAAACGCTGCTTTAACATGGAACTTACAAAAGAACGGGTAATATAAAGTCAAAACTGAACCATATATGATATCATAAAAATTAATATGATTCTATAATAAGTCAATGACATTATTTAGATCATTATACAGGAGGTTTGAAAATGTACGAAGCATCTCTGACCTAAGGTAAGGGATAATGTTGCAATCTCAATTGTTTTCTATCCGAGATTGCTTATACGTAAGTATTTACAGGGGTTATATTTATCATCCATGTCAAAGTTTTATAAAAATGTTTTCATGTATATTTAAAGTCATTTTTACCCATTTTTTACTTTAACTACATGGTATGTAAGGAATCTTTTTTTACCATATGAGGTACTTTTTGACATTTCTGACAAAAGTACGAGGAGAATGTTATTTTTAACTTATACAGTGTGAATTGATTTTTACGGTTTTATAAATAATTATTTTCATGAAGATTCCTCCAAAATATTTCATGAATATTTTCAACAAAATGTCTTTCTTATAAAATTTCATGACATTTTGTGAAAAGAAAATGATTTTGAAGAAGAAAGGATATTTTCGTCAAGAATTCATTTTAAGTGTTTTATCAAAACTATTTTCCATCTAAAATGAAATTATTTAATAAGTTTATGTTTCAAGTATAATGTCTCCATTATTTACATGGTTCTATTCTTCTTATGACGAAATGATATCCATTTTTTTTATATATGGATGATGTTATGATGGAATGATGTTTAAGAATCCCATTCTATTACATGGGTTATGCTATGATGTACGATTTATGATCTTGTGGAACACGAAAGAATGTTTTAATTATGAGATGGGTGGGACCTATATATCCCTCCAATTCACTGGGTAAATATTTATATCTCATGAGATAGACATGGCTGGAATGGTAAGTTAATCCGGTTCAGTGTTACAGGACTGGAACGAGGAGTGAACTCAATTCAGAAATGGACTTTGTCCACTAAGATGGTCTTGGCAGCAATGCCTTGGCTACTATGGAAATCATATCATGTGCTCAATGGTTTCCACAATTACATGTTTTATTCCCATTCTATTTTATCATGATTGATTTTCCCTTATGATATATTCCATACGTACTTCCAAGATTCATGTCTTTGCTCAAGATTTTGATGTTTAGATTTTATGTTAAATTTTTTGCATTCAAATGTTTATGGATTGTTTTATGTTCTCTATGTTTACCCTTACTGGGAATTTGATCTCACCCCTTTTATGTTTTCTTTTCCCCAGGATATAACAAAAGGTTTTAGGTAAGAAAAAAAGGGGAAGATCTTTATGGGAGATGTTGAAGATCTTTCACCATGATTAGAAGATTATATTCCGAGTTTCCAAAGAAACTAAACTATTACGGTCCTTGTGTGTCTGTGTCTGTTATGTACTAAGTATTTCGAAAAAGTAACGTAATGTCCATGTACATCATGCTTTGGGTCTCTATAGTGCATGTTGTGAATTAGGCCCTTATCTTAGAGAAAAATAGCAATGAGTCTTTTTATGGTGGGTGTTGAGACCATTGGTCGCATTTTTTGTCAATAACAAGTCAATATGTGCCTAATGAGCGAGTGGATAATGTAATTATTATTGGAGTGTCCTAAATTCAGATGATTGTAGAACTGATCCTAAGTTCCAAGACATGTGTCACTGGAAGACACTTTGTTATGACATTGCAAGAAGGACATGAAATACTTAACTGCCTAATGAATTTAGAAGATCCTTCCAATACCTTCTAATAGGATGAATCTTCTGAAATAGATCAGATGATTGTTTGTGCTGATCTTCAAAGACCCAGACATGTGTTAAGAAGAACACATTGTTTACTAAAATTTTTCCATGCATTGTGTTTTAATGCATGAGGAGTTGATGAAAAGAAAATGAAGAAGAGGAAAGATAAAGAATGGATGTTGCATTTGAAGAAAGGTGGCCTTGAATTAGTAAGGTATATTATACTTATAAAACATTTTATATTTGGAATTACATAAAAAAAAGGCCAACCAAGGAGGGCAGTCAAGGTCCTCATCCTCAAGCACATGCTATACCCCAGGGTCAACTATGCCTAAGGGAATCCCTCAAGGCTAGCCCCACATGAGGCATGAACGTGAGCTATGTATAAGACCACAGGATCATGTGCGGTGATCAACCCATGTGAAAAAGGTGTATAGTGGGCGTCGGGACCATGCCTGGGGAAGCAAGAGTGGGCACAAAAGCACACTTGTAGAACACCGGTGCGGGGCGGCACCCGTATAGGGGGGAGGATAATTTTGAGATGAGGATAGAGTGCTCAGCGTTATAAAAAAGCACTCCCCCACTATCCCATTTTGATTTCGGATAGAAATTTTATATAGAGAACTGTCCAGTCATTAGCGGGACTGATCACATGCATCTGTGCGATCCATATGATCTCCATAGTTCAGGATTGAAGTAGGGTCATCTGATCTCTTCATCATGTCATCTTCAACCTCTAGCCACACCTGAGAGCACCCACAAACTAGTTCCTCTGTTGAGCATCATTATCATCACTCTAGCCACTAAATAACCTTTGGTTAAGACTGCGTGGATCATATTGAACTCATGATACCATGCATGAAATTATACTTGCAGTAATGAAAATATAATGAAGAATATATATAGGATGAGAAAAATGAAGTTTCTGAAGGCTATGTAATTTTGGGAATTCTATAGAATGGGTTTCATGTGACTCTCTTATCATGCATGTGAGTATTACACTGAGAAATCAGGAATCCTGCATTGAATAGAAACAAATAAGGAGATTTGGGAAATCTTATCCCACATTTGAAATATTCAATGAAGATGATCTCAACTATTCAAATATTTAAAACCCATGGAATTTCATGCGGTATTTGAACGTGGAGAAGTGTCTATACTTGCCTATAAATAAGGTTTTTGTGTGCTTGATAGGTAGTATATAACCACCTATGGGTTCGGTTTGTAAAGAAGAAGGACATGGCCTAAATAAGGGTATTGTACAAATATGCTGATCATTGAGAAGAATCTAGCGTACACACAAAGTATCATGTGTAAAAAGGGAGTGTAAAAAAAATAAGAAATGATGGTGGTATGCAAGAATATTCATGATGTGTAGAAAGAAAAATATGTGATAAGTGGAAATTGTTAAGCCTTAATAAATAGTGAATAACTAAAGAAGGAATGAAGCCAACCATTGTGTATTCAGGTTGCATAATACATAATCAAGATAATAATGAACTTTTGAACACCCATGAACATGTGGAGAAAGCATTGTGTGTGAAAGGTGATTTGAGAAAAAAGAAGAAAAAGTTGAAAAAAATTGTAATACCATTCTTGCATAATAATTATTTTGGAGAAAGTTTGTGCACTACTTGAACATGTAAAAGTGAGTCCATGACTTCTATCAGAAGGAAAAATGTTTAGCCTAAGCATTTATTGCATTGAGGAAACTAATCATTATTTGTGATCAAAAAATTTGATCAAGACCAACAGATTCAATTAGTGTTTTTTGAAGCTACTTGAATAGAAGGAAGACTATCAATCCATTCAAATGAAGAAGTCTAAAGTTAGGGGAATAACCAGTTTATGGGTGAAAGAAGAAGGTGAAGAGACGTTTGGGGGTTAAACTAAATTTTTAATTTGGGGTCTAACCAAATACTATTTGTAATCATATTCTGGTATAGTGAAGAATATCTATTGGGTAGAATAACCAACATGGTAAGGAGTTGATATTTGTACCAAACCTTGTAAATCCATTTGATATGTGCTTTTGTTTTACATCATCATTTGAAGAGTGTATTTGATCCTTGACCAGCAATAGAGGTTGAATTGAAAAAGGAGTAAATTCCTAAAAAGGAAAAATAATAAATGGAATTTCTTATTCACCCCTCCCCTCTCAGTGATATTGCACTATTCTTGGTATTTCAAGTGCTATTAGAGACAGGATCCCTCTGTAAGGATCTACTACATTGAGAAGATGGACAATCTGAATTCTGTCAATAGTAGGGGAGATCCATATTTCAATGTCATGAATTATCATAGTTGTAAGAATATGATGTTACCCTTTATTATATCTATTGGCCATTAAGTTAGAGACGTAGCTATGTTTGTATTCCCTCCAATTTCTGATGAATCCGTTATGACATTCACTGAGAAAAGAAATACAGAAGTCGATAGAAAAGATCAAAATTCCCTTTTGATATCACTTTCAGAAAAGTTGTACACAATGTTTATGGTACTCAACAATTCCAATAAAATTTTGTACATATTGGAATGCATCTATGAAGACAATATAAAAGTCAAGGAAGCCAAATTTTAAATTTGGATGAGTAAATTAGAAGATATCAAGATGGGACAAGAATAAAACATTGATGATTATTTCAAAAGATTCAACAATATTAGTAGTAACATTCAAGGATTTAGAGAAAAGTTGGATGATTCAACTAATGTCAAAAAACTAATGAGAAATTTTAATGATAGGTTTGATCCATAAGTGTCAGCTTTGGAAGATAGAGATGATCTTTCTATTGATGAATTACAAAAAATTCTCATTGCATATAAAATGAAAAAGATCCCATTTTTTCGGAATAATATCAAAGATGATATAGATTTTGAGGCCATGATACAACTAAAAATCAAAGATAATAAAGTTTTAGAATCAAGTGAATCTGATGAGGAATATATAGATAAATAATACCACATAATCATTGATATAATATCAAATAGATTCAGGAAAGGAATGTTTAAGGGTAAAGGAAAAACACAACGATGGTGTTACAACTGCAATAACATTGGAAACTTTTCTATAAATTGCCCTAATAAAAGTTTTGTCACACCTTATATATATATGAATAAAACCCAATAAAGAAGAAATGGGGAAAAGTCTCAAAATATTCAACCAAATTTGGTTAAATAAAGAAAATGTTCTTTTTAGGAGAAAGAAGAAGCTATGTAAGCAACACATGAGACGTAGATTCCACATCAGGCAGCCAAACAGAAGATGAAAATAATTTCAAGGCTCATGTGGAAAAAGGGGTTGATACTTCTAGTAGTGAAGATGATGAATGTAAATGGATATACATAGAACACATGTTGAATAATGATTTGGAATCTTTTCTTGAGATAAACAAAAAGCTCAGGAAAGAAACATATTGTTACTAAAAGAAACAAAAAATATTACTGAGGAAAAACAAGAATGTACAATGAAATAAACCTTTTATATTGAAGAAATAAAAAGGCACAAACTAAAGGTATGTTAAATTGAAATTATGTTAAAAGACATTGAGGAAAAGGCTTCACCTAAAAGAAGAAGAATATTCATTGATTCATTCTAAATTCCTAGAAGCACAAAATATCTTGAAGAAGATCAGATAATATTTCAACGAGGCTATTAAGGTCAAGGCAGAATCATTACACACTGGTGAAAAGATCAGATCAAAGAATCAAGTCAATTCAACACTCAACAAATCTCAAAATTCATATGTTATTTATAATAATGCAGGTCCAAAAACAGATTTGAGACAATATTGGAGCACAAAGGCTAGTGGAAATTAATATTCTACTCAAAAGGAAGAGGTAAAGTCTTCAAGAATATTTATTCCTTAAAAAGATAGATAAACATAGGGTCTAGAAATAAAACAACAATAATCTTCAAGAAAAATATTTTATCAGAGGGGAAGGTCAACATTTAGAGGATACTGCTGGTGTTGTGGAGTGTTTGGACACATACCATATTTTTGTTGGTACAACATGTCCCTACCTAAAATGAGACATGAACCAAGGGGGGTCAATTCTGAGAATAGAAGAGAAATACAATGTAAGAAAGCTATTTGGAAAAATTCATCTGATATTCCAACTCATAATAAATTTTACTACTTAAAATAGTTCTATGGAAGATGTGATCGGCAAGGGCATAGTGCTGAAAAATGAATGATTACCCTTCTTGATTAAGATCTCAAAATCCAGAATAGAACGGGAATTCAAAAAATAAATGAAGAAAATCATGTTTTGCGGAAGTTTCTTTGAAATCCAGTAGTAAAATCAAGTCATGGATTCTAGATAGTGGATATTCATCACACAAGATTGGTGATACAAAAATTACAAGTAACATATAAAATCATGAGGGAGGAGCTATAATATTTGTAAATGATTCTTCTCTGAATATCAAGGGAGTTAGAAAATCCATGATTGAATCTAAAAATCTAAATTCCAATGATGTGTTATGTTTTGAAGGATTAAAACATAATTTTATTAGTGTGAGTCAACTATGTGATTATGTACATGAGGTGTTGTTCAAAAAGGATTCATGTGTCATCAAAATATCAAAATATGAAAAAATAACCACCCAGGGAAAAAGAACCCCTGGAAATCCATTTCAAATTAGGGATTCTATTAATTCATGTTATTTGAGTTCCATGAATGAAAACAACCTCTAACACAAAAGTCATGGTCATCTTGGTAAAAGGAGTATATGGAAAATCCTGAAGTATGACATTGTGAGAGATAATCCCAAATTTAAAAGAGAGATGGATGAATCTTGTGAAACATGTCGGAATGGAAAATTGACTCAAAGTTGACACAAATGAGTGGATATCCTATCCACTAGGCCCCTTGAACTTATTCATACAAACATATATTGTCCAATGAGACAAAATTCTACAAGATGTGATATTTATTTCCTAACATTTATTGATTATTACACTAGAATGACTTATTTCATGTTTATTAAACACAAGTCAGATGTAACCACAATGTTAAAAAACAATTAGAAGGAAAGTTGAGAAGGATTTGGGTATCTATATCGAGAATGTGAGATCAGACAATGGAAAAGAATATACTTATGTTGCTTTTTAAATATACCTTTTTAAGAATTGAATCAAGCATCAATACATTACACCATATACCCCACAACAAAATGGAGTAGTTGAAATAAAGAACAAAATCATAGTTTAAATGTGAAGAACTATGTTGGCAGAACATAACATCTGGAAGTTTTTCTAGAGAGAAGTTTTATGAACTACCATACATATATAGAATAGATGTCCTCTCAGACCAGAAACACAAAATATTGTTTATGAAATGTGTTACAATAGAAATCCAACTATTAAATACTTAGGAGTTTTCGAAAGACCATGCATTATAAATATTAAGAACATTAATCGGGGAAAATTAAAAGAAAAGGAAGAGGAAGGGATCATCATGGGATACCCACCTAATGGTAAAGGATATATATGTTGGAAAAAAGAATGAACATGTTGGATGATTGTAGTGATTTCAGAATTACTAAAGATAATATCAAATCAGATATAGTTTTGAATGGTGATTAAGAAGACTTGGCAGAAAATTCCATGACTACAGAACAAAAGAATGATGAAGAATCTAGGAATAAACAGAACAATGGTGACATCAATTTTGAACATAGTAGCAATGAAGAATAATCTAATGAAAATAAAATAAAATGGTACAAAAATTACAGAAACATGTTGGGATTGAAAATTCAATTGGTAATCTAAAATATCTAGTGAAAACAAGAAGAATATTGAGAATTAAAGACCAAATTTCACTCATTTCTCAAGTTTAACATCATACAGTGGCTGAGGTAGTTTATCATGAGGAATGTATAAAATATATGTATGGGGGGCTTGATCATATTGATAATAATTTTACATGGTATCTTGTGTCAAGACTAAGAAATGAAAATGTTTATGGAACCAAGTGGATTTTCATAAATTAGATAAATTATAAATGGGAAATTTCATAAAACAAGTCCAGACTGGTATGCAAGTGATATTCACAAATATAAGGAGTCTACATTGAAGAAACTTTTGCACCAGTAGATAAACTGGAAACCATTGTAATGTTATTAGCAGTTTCAACACACATGCATTATAAGGTTTATCAAATGGATGTGCAATTTGAATTTCTAAATGGAAATCTTGAATAAGAGGTATATATCGATCAACCAGGTGGTTTTATTTTGGATAAAGATGGAATCATGGTATGTAGGTTTAGAAAATTATCGTATGGTTTAAAACAGGTCCCTAGATCCTACTACTCCAAATTTGATGGTTATATAAGGGATATGATGTTTTTCAAGTCTATAGTTGACAATAATCATTATGTTAGAGAAATGGTCATTGGTAATCTCGTAATCATTATACATGTGGATGAAATCATCTTTTCCAGTGACTAGGAAGGTCTATGTGAATAATTTTCTGAATATATGAAGAGAACCTTTGAAATGTCTATACTTTGTCAAATGACACATTTTCTATGATTTTAGGTTGAACAAAAACTAAATTCAGTATTTCTATTATAGGATATGTATGCAAGGTAATTGGAGAATAAGTTTGAAATGGAAAATGTAAAATAGGTTTCAAAACCCATTTTAGTTTCAACCAAATTATGAAAGGTTGGAAATGGAAATAGTTTTGATCAGAATGATTTCAGAAGAATCATTGGAAGCCAACTTTATCTCACAGCATCAAGGCCAGACATAACTTATGCAGTGACTCTATGTGCCAGGTTTCAGAGTGATCCAATAGAGTCTCACTTATTAGCATCTAAAATAACTTTGAGATATGTGAAAAGAACTTTGAACTATCAGATTTTATACAAAAAAAGTACAAACATTATGTTTTTGGGATTTAAAGATGCTGATTGGGATGGTGATTGTACTAATAGAAGATCTACATCTGGTGGAAACTTATTTCTGGGAGAAGGATGTGTTAGATGGTATAGTAAGAAATTTAATTCTATAAATTTGAGCACAATTGAGGCAGATTATGTGGATGCTACACATTTCATGTACACATATGATTTGGATGTAAGTGCAACTAGTAGATTTGAGATTTGCAACTGAGATACCATTAAAGATTCTATGTGATAATCAAAGTTACATTTGATTATATAATAATCCAATACAACATTAAAGATCCAAGAATATTGATTTCAAATATCATCTTATCAAAGAAAAGGTTGTTCATGGAGATATCAAGCTTGAATACATTTCTACTAAAGATTAGATTGCAGATATTTTCACCAATGTAATGCCAGCTGCGAGGTTTATTAAGATAAGGTTGAAACTTCATATTTAGACTTCTCCTCTCACTTGGAGAACAATAATATGTCCTTCCTTATTCCCTAAATATATAAACATTATTTTTTTACTAATATATAGTTAATTGATGTAGATGAATGCATGCCATGAGGGGGAGCATTATTTATTGAAGTTTTTGTAGGGTTATTACAGTTCAGTGAAGAATCTATCCATTTTCATCCCCTTGTATATGAGTTGATACATTCTGATAAATATTTCACATATATGGTTGTATCTATATAGAATTAAAAACCTTGGCTATATCTCTCTTTTTATCTACATTGGGTTATCCCCCGAAGAATTAGAGTTGATTTACTACTAGCTCTTTGCTATGTGAACCATGTGATATCATCCCTTTGAATTTGTTTTCCCATAATGGGGAGAAAACATCATAGCACACATATTGACTCTACCAGAGTGTGCTTTAGAAATATTGTCAATAAAATACAAATGGTGAGATTTTTGATCCTTGAGGTTGCATTGTTTGTCAATAACATTTTAATATGTGCCTAATGAGTGAATGGATGAAGTAATGATGACTAGAGTATCCTAAGTTCAGAAAATTGTAGAACTGATACTATGTTCTGAGACATGTGTCACATGAAGACACTTTGTTACAACATTGGAAGAAGGCCATGAAATATTTAATTGCATGATGACTTTAGAAGATCCATCCAACACATTGTTATTGGATGAATCTTGTGAAACAAATCAGATGATTATTTGTACTGATCTTCAAAGACCAAGACATATGTTAAAGAGCTCATCCTTAAGAAAATGTGGGACTCCAAGTTCAATTGTGCCTGAGGGAAGTCCTCGATGCTAGCCCCATATGAGGCAGTAGTGCGGGCCATGCCTAAGCCCGCAGGAGAATGCACGGTGACCAACCCCTGCGCAAAGGGAGCATAGTGGGAACCAGGGGTGTGCCTCAAGAGGAAAGAGTGGGTGAAGAAGCTCACCCATAGAACACTGGTGCAGGGAGGCACCATGAGAGGGGTAGGAGAATTTTGAGATGAGGGTGGAGTGCTAGTGTTATAAACAAGCACTCCCCTACTATCCTATTTCAATATGGGAGAGAAACGAGATGTGGAGCACCGTCTAGTCAATCGTGGGAATGATCACACACATCCATTAGATCCATCTGATCTCTGTGGTTCAAAATAGAAGAAGGGCCATCTGATCTCTTCATCGAGTTGTTTTCAACCTCCAGTTTCACCTGAGAGCACCATGTACCAATTCCTATGATAAGCATCATTCCCATCACTCCAGCCCCCAAAGAACTTCTAGTCAAGCCTGTGGAGATCATATGGATGTCACAATATCATTCAGGAAATTATATTTTCATGCATAAAAATATAATAAAGAATATTCTTGGGATGATGTAAACAAAGATGCCGAAGACCATGTTATTTTGGCCATTTGAGAAAATGAGTTTCATGTAACCCCCTTCGCATGCACATGAGAATTAAAAAGAGAAATCAGGAATCCCACATTAGATAGAAACAAGCCGGGATATTAGAGAAATCTTATCCCGCATTTGAAATATTCAAAGATGATGATCTCATCTATTAAAATATTTGAATCCCATGATATCTCCCGAAGGATTTTAATGAAGATCAGTGTTCATCCTCACCTATAAATAAGGTTTTTTTGTTCTTGAGAGGTATTATAGAACCACCTATGGGTTTGGGTTGTGAAGAAGAAGTACATGGCATAAATAACGTCAGTGTAAAGATACTCTAATCATTGAGAAGAATATATCATACACACAATGAATTGTGGGTGAAAAGTGAAGATAAAAAAGAATAAGAAATGATGGTGGTCTGCATGAATATTCATGATGTGAATCATGAACAATATTTTAAAACTACACATTGATAAGACTTAATAAACAATGAATAACAAAATAAGGAAGGAAACCCACCATTGTGTATTCAGGTTTCATAATACATAACCAAGATCAAATATGATCTTGTGTATACCCAAGCACATGTGGAAAAATAATTATGTGTGCAAAGTGATTTGAGAAAATAGAAAAAAAGTGGAAAATTTTTGTAAGACTATCCATTCATAATCATTATTATAAAGAATGTGAGTGCACCAATTTCATAGGTCAAAGTGAGGCCAGGAAATATATCAGAATGAAGAATTTTCAGCTTGAGCATTTATTTCAGTAAGGTAACTGAACACTATTTTTGATAATAATATTTGATCAAGACTAGCATACTCAATCATATTTGGTTGTAGCTACTTGAATAGAAGGAAGACTATCAATCCATTTGAAGGAAGAAGTTGAAACTGCGGGGCATAACCAGTTTCTAGAAGAAAGAAAAAGGTGAATAGAAGATGGGGGGTTTAACCATCTTGTAATTTGGGGTATAACCAATTACTATTTATAATCATATTCTAATATAGTGAAGAAACTATGTTAGGGAGAATAACCAACATGTCAGGGAGTAGGTCTTTCCACTAAACCTTGTAAATCCCTGTGATATGTGCTTTTTTTTACATTATCATTTGAAGAGTTGATCAAGGCCTTAACCAGCTATAGTGGTTTAATTGAAAAAAGAGAAAATTCATAAAAATGATAAACAAAAAAGGGTATCACTGATTCACCCCTCCCCTCTTAGTGATCTTTCACTATTATGGGTACATCATTGGGCATATGGAATCACATGGGTGATCTTGTGGTGAGACTTATGAGGTTAATAATGGCCATTTTGAGAGTCTCCACTATAGAATTGGCAGTCAATGTAGTCAAAAAAGGAAACAATTATATCAAGGTAGTGACCGATTATTCTTCTATTAGTGTTGAAGGCTGGTACATATGCCTGGTCAATGTCCATGTCAACCATTTGTGTTCTAGCCATGCAGAAGGATTGGGAATGTGCAGAGGTTTTGTAGGAAACCTCGACATCTTGTTTCAAATGGAGGACTGAGTCTGATTCCAAGTGTTGGAAGGGGGTCTATATCCTCATATCAGGCATTCATTGGAGCTCTACAAGCCATACATGTAGGGGTTGACATGGTACTCTGTGAGGAAAGAGTTTGTATCAGTATTGCTTTATAGAATTGAGAACTTAGACAAGACCCAGGGTAGAGGGGATATTCATATTCATGTAGTTCATTTTACTCCTAGAGATGGATAGGTTGTACCATCGACTATTTGAGATATTATTCTTGTATATTACTCATTATTCAGTGCATTGTTTGAATTATTTTCCACACATTATTTTGTTTCTATACATTTTGTGGATTTTTTGGGTCTAGTAGTGGAGAATGTGAATGGCTTGCTTCTGGTGTGGCTCGACGATAGATTTGGCATGGTTTGGAGGGAGAGGTCCTGCTTTCGGTTTGATTTGTGATTTTTTGAAGGTTTTTTGATTTTGTTACGTCTGTGATATGTTTTATTGGCCATGAAACTAGTGATCTGTGAGTTGCTCTAGTTGATTAATTGTTGTCGGAGGTGAAAGAGATCGACTGGGTGTGAAATTCGTGATATGCTAGTTTCTCTGATTGGTTAATTGATGTTGGAGGTGAAAGATATCGATTATTGGGGAACTAGGGAATGCTACAATGAATTGCTTCAGATAAGGATAGAGCTGGTCATCTTCTCTGTGCTTGACTCTTCAGATTTGGATGATTGAGAGGGTATGGCGTCGCCATCGGTACCAGACCCATGCATTTTTGAAAGGGACAGTTTTGTTGAGTAGTCATTCTCTAGTGGAGGTGTTCCTTAATGTTTTTGATGTTGGGGGAGGCACTTCTACATAGTCTTCTTATGGGTTGCAACCCTGTTGTTTTTCTAATTTTCTTAATGTCTCAATGTCCTTGAATTCTTGGTTTTCCCCCCTTTACCCTTAAAAGGGGCTAATCCAAAATCAATAAAAAAAAATTCCTTCGGGCCATTCAGTCAGTCATATACAGGAACTAAAGGTTAAAGGATTTATCAATCCCATTACATCACCTTAGTGATCTCTAGTTTGGTTTTCTGTGAAGGATGAAGGATCGTTGCTTCTATGTGCCAATTACATAAAGATGTGTCAAATTACAGTTAAGAAATGATATCTTCTTCCTCAAATAGATGAACCTTTCAACCAGCTGAGATGTGCTTCAGATTTCTTCATAATTGATCTGAGGTTAAGGTATCATTAGTTAAGAGTGAGATGTTATGATGTACCACACCAATGTTATGAGTAGTTATTAGTTTAATGAGTTTTTTTAATGTCATTTGGGTTGACCAATGCACTAGTAGTGTTTATGGATTTAAAAATTCAAATATTTAACCCCTATATGGATTAGTTTATATTTGGATTCATTGATTACATATTTGTGTACTCTAAGACTCATGAAAATCATGCCAAACACCTTCACAATGTTTCGAGTACACTAAGAGAGCATAGGCTATATTTTAAACTATAAAAGTTTAATATATGGAATGATAGGGTGAAATTATTAGGTCAAAACATCTGTGAAGAAGGTGTGCCTTTGAATCAAGAGAAATTACAGGATGTTGTGTCCTGGGATCAGTCCAAGAATTCTTATGATTTTTGGAGATTCTTGGTATTGACATGCTATTACTGGTGTCCCATCAAATACTTTTAATGTTTTTCATTTCCACTTTTTGGTTTGACTAAGAATGGTGTCAATTTATAATGGTCTATGTCATTTAAGTATGCATTCCAATAGTTGAAGAGGTGGTAGAGTATTTTTATGATTCTGATCTTACATATTCTTGGTAAAAAGTATACCTGGTTTTGTGATGCATCCGGTGTGGTAACTAGGTAATTGTTGATGCAAGATGATCGAGTTGTCACGTATGGGTTAGAACAATTGAGGCGTCATGTATGAAATTACCATACACCTGACCTCATGTTGGATGTGGGGTTTTATGCCTTGATGTTCTTGAGAAACAACTTATTTGGGGAACAATTTACTATGTATATTGATCATATTAGACTTATGTAAATAAAATCTTTGTGCGATCTGAATCTTTTGTAGTAAATAAGGTTTGAATACATCCAGTCTTTTAAATTAAAACTTATTTTCACACCATGAAATGGGAACACTTTTTTGGATGCTTTGAGTTAGAAGAGTCAAAATTAGGTGGTTTTCTGGAATCCAGTTCTATGTAATGAATGATATCATTGTTTTCTAAGATTCATCTAGATGTGCATGATGTCCATTAGAAGATAAACCATGCATCATTAGGAGTTGATTCCACAATTTTGAGTTAGATATAGGAGAGTCAATTTTACGATCCAAATGTTTGGCTACAGGGGAATGTCGTAAAGGAGACAAGTTAACTTCCTGTTGGGCTATGTGTGACAATGAGGTCATTTATATTCATGTCCATGTTGTTGTGCTAGCATATTTACAGAAAGATTTAATGAATTATTCCAATCAAACAAAATGGGATGGAAATCTTTGTTTTACTAAAATTTATCGAGATTTTTTTAGATTGTATTGGTTTATAGGGATGATGAAGTAGGTTTCAGGTTTTGTGGTTTGATTCCTTACCTACCAGCAGGTGATGACTGAGCATAATTTGTCATGTAGTTTTTGACAACCATTTCTCACTCTAGAATAGAAGTGGGATGAGGTAATAATGGATTTTTTATGGTTGGTCTACTGAGGAAACATCATAAAAATGTATAAATATGGGTGGTTTTAGATATTTTGACTAAGGTGGACCATTAATTTTTTATTTAAGAGACATTCACCATTGATTAGTTGAGTGAGTTTCATATTCAGAAGATAGTGAGGTTGCATGAAGTACCACAAACTATATTTTTGGATCATGATCCTTGTTTAAAATCATTTTTTGAGTACGGATTACCGAAATTTATTGGTTCACAGGTGTTCTTGAGTAAAACATTTCATCCATAGACGGATGGGTAGTCGGTGTATACCATTCTAGTAGTAGAGGACTAGTTGAGGGCATGCATCCTGAGCTTCAGAGGATCAGGGGAAATGAAGTTGTTTCCTTTGTATTTTTCTTACAATAATAGTTTTTAGGATTTTATTGAGATGGAAAAGTGTGAGTCACTCTATGTTAGACCATGTAGATCTCTGTTGTTTTTATTAGTGGTTGGGGAATCATAGTTGTTGGGACTGAGTCTCATGTAGGAGATACAAGAATAGGTTCAGTTGAATCTGATATGTATGTCTACATCTTAGAGTATGAATAATTTACTTTATGGTCCCCGATTTATACCTCTTGATATTAGGGTGGGTGATCCAGTTTTTATTTGGGTATTTCAAAGGTTTGGACACCGTTAGATTCCGAAGTAGGGATAGTTAGCGCCTGGGTTTGTGGGGTTGTTTGAGATTGTGGAAAGGATCAGACTAGTGGCATACTGATTGGATCTTCCATAATGGTATAATTGTATGCAAAATTGTTTTCATGTGTCATAGCTTCAACGGTATCACCCTAACCTATATCATTTATTTAAGTTGAAGATGTTGAGCTTGAGGTAGATGCATCCTTTGAGGAGTGTCTGATATATTTTGTGAATCATAGTGAGAATGTCTTTCAAGGTAAGGTTTTTCCATTGGTTCGAGTATTATAGATGGATGGAAACTTAGGAAGAAACTTGGGAGAAAGTTTTATAAATGCGGTCTCAATGTCCCAATCTCAGTACTTCAGAAGCTCAATGATGTTTGGAATTGCTGCTTGAGAATGAGTCATTATAAGGTGGGGTTGTTGAAAGTTCCAAAACATCATGGAGGTATATCCCTATTTAATTTTTTTTCAAATATCATAAAATATTTAATGGAATGTTTACTATAAGTATGAGGGTCCACAATGGTGTTCCAGGGGGTTTGGGACACAAAGGAAATGAAAACCAGGCCAACCTGTGCAAGCTGCATGGTTGGGGAACCGTTTTTGAAATTGTGTGGCCTCCCAAGGAAAACCATGCAACCTTAGATATAGGTAATCCACATTGGTGGTACAAAGTTTTTTTTCAAATCGTATGGACTACCCCGGTAAGCATGTGACTTGGAACCCCATTTGGAAGATGCAGCCAAATATGTTTCACATAGTTTGGAAAATCGTAAGGCTAAATTGTGCGCCCTATAAAACGTGGAAATTTACATGTTTGACCCCTCTAGATTTTATTTCCCTCACACAAATTTCATCCCCATTTTCCAATATTAGTCCTAGTGATGAACCAAATAGTCCTAGGATTACCAAGACTGGTTATCATTCATTTCATGTTTGTTTGGAGTGCCATTGGGTGTGCATTGAATCTCTAATTATGCCTAATTCCCCTTTTCTTCTATTTTCTAGATCAGGGATTGGGATTTCTCCCATATTATTATAAATCCCTAAAACCCTATTGTATGGTGGAATTTTTTTGGGATTATAATTGTGTTTGAATATGGATATAAGGCTATGATAAAGAGTTCATTCATCGGCGAATTTGAGGTAGGTGGTATACAAGTTATATACCATAGTCTAGTTGTTGATTTACGCATATGTGGTTCTGCAGTTATTCTTTCTTGATGTGTTCTAGGTGGAATTAGTGATTAATGATCATGTGATTGATTATGTGATTAATTTTTATGATCATGATCCACATTGGATGCATGGAGGTTGTTGGGGTTGGGATTGAGGTTGCACAGGGGTGTGTCATTCCTTAAACTTCTGATCGGTTTATTAATTGTGCAATTGGTTGATGATATTGGTTGAACATAAAGTGGATACATGTAGTATGCTAAAAAAATGAATTAATTGAAATTAGGGAAATGGTATTTGGTTAGCTATCATGGTTTGAAATGTAATCGGGATAGTTGTGTTTAATTGATAAGAAGTCATAAGGGTGCATTTGGAACATGGATAATGGCTAAGGAGAAATGGGTTTTAAATTGTACATGTTCTTATGAGTTATTTTATGAGATTTTATAATGTATTGAATGACATGTTTATTGGTTGACCACAGATTATGAAATGGTATATATAGAAAATGGTTCAAGAACCTTGTACGCATGACTTGGTAGTTGTGAGTTGTAACTAACTCTCTACACCCACAGGTCGGGTTGGACTGAGGCTCTAAACCCCACTATGATAATGTAGAGGTTAATGAGTTGGACTAATTCTCTATCCCCATAAGGGTTCCATTGGATGATCACCTTGATGAGGCTCCAAGTTAAGTGTGGTGAGATTGGTTAAGATGGCCTAGACTGACAGTCCAATGTAAGTTTAATGATTTTTCTTTAGTGATGTTATCTCTAGTGAAATAGGGAACCCAATTTTTTACCTAGTGATTTGTATTTAAATAACATAGGTCATAGTGTTTTGATAGATCTACCTCACCTAGGAAACAATTGATAGAATGAACAATGACATCCCTTAGTACTTAGTTATTTTATTGCATACATTTTTATCCTTACATCATATTCATAATCTCTATGTTTATAATGGATATTCTGTAGACACTATTAGTGGTGTCCTACTTAGTTTTACTTACACCCTTCTCATTTTTTGTTGGGAACCTGAGCAGACTTCATGGTTTCAGGTTAGGACAAGGGGAAGGGACCTATGCTTGGGAGTTGAGTCAAGAACCAGATGTGCATGGATGATGTTTCAGACAAAGTGTTTGGGTTATTATGGGGATTCAACTGTTTACCTTTATTTTTGGTATTTACACACATTTTGAAATGTAGTATGATATTTAATATTTATTATTTGGTTGTGGTTGTTCCCTGTTTGGGAGATATTTGGTTATGCATTTTTCTTGGTTATTTCTTACAATTTCCTTTATTTCATATTCTATATTCTATAGATTACTCTGTTAACGAAGTTATAGTCTCCTGACATGACTTATTATACCCTTGATGTTAGTCGTAAATGTCTAGCCTATGGGAAGGTGCTCTTTAAGTCATGTGGAAACCAATCACGAAGAATAACTTTAGTGGATTCTAGGTGGGAAACTTTACAGATGAAAAATTGATGGACACCTGAACTAAATACTTATCATAGAAGATCATGAGTATCATGTGAGAGCTAGTATTTTTAGGTTTTTAGGAGTTTGCAATATACTAAGTTGGAGTCTGTTGGATTTGTTACCGTATAACCAACTTCTATGTACTTTATGGTTAGAATAATATTTTTTTAAATACTAATATCCATTTTTTCACATCATGATTATTATTCATCATGTCATACTATGTGATAATTCCCTAAGATTAGATGTATCACTGAAAGTTTATAATAGATCCCTAATATGATAAGAAAATAGAAGTTCCATGACAGTATTCTTAAGTTTATATTATACAGTTAGATGATTTTATTTAATAAGACAAAATGTTATATTCTATCTGGTGTGGGGAATCATATGACCTTGAATCACTTTCTCAGGGTGTTTTCCCAGGGTAATTTCTATTGTATGTGATTATGAGAACTTGACCCTCCAAAAAGGAATGAAAATTTATATGTGCCATTAGATTTTCCTCCTTTAATACATGTGTATTGATCCTTATAATTTAATATTTCTATTATTAAAAAATATTATTGGTCACATAATTTGATGTATGGATGAAAATTATGACAACATATGTTTGTGGTGAGGTAGGATATGTTGTGTGGATAATGATTAATATTAAATTAATAAATTACATGATTTTACCATTATTTATTTAATGGAAGTTGATATCTCAAGTGCATTAATAGAAATTAGGCATCCCAAATAAATCCATGTCTGTCATGTTATATTGGCCTATTCATTTATGGAAATTAAAAGGGAGAGACATGCATTACATGGATTGATTATAACAACATGAAACATGCTTGATTAGATTTATCATGATAGGATGATTATATTACACAGTAAATGTTTGAATTAGGTATTTATATCATTGAGACATTATCGGTTCCTTGGTATGTTTCAAGATATTAACCTTGGATTTTGGGTAGTCAGGCCTAATACCACAAATAATGTGCCCTAGTGGGCGCACGGTATGTGTATCCAGACCCTTAGTCAAATAATAAAATTATTTAATATTTAATATGTTAAATAATAATTATTCTTATATACGGTTGAATAATAATTTATTTTTTTTCTTGGTCACATATATTCCATTATTATTTATTCAAAATAATATTTTGTGAGAAGAATATTTAATAAAATTTAATTTTTATTTATTGAATATAATATTTATTTATTTATTATAAAATTAATGAATCATATTTATTTACAAAATATATTTTCATTATTAATGGACTATTATATATTGTGAAAAAATGACATATGTATTTTAATATTCCAATGAGGATAAATATATATTAGATATTATTTGAATAAAGTTCAAACATTTTATTAAAGACATAATATTTTCTCAATTTTCCTGTTTTCTGAAAGTTAAAAAATAATATTATTATTTTTATTATTTACATGGGAATCTACATGGATTATGTATATAATGAAAATACAATTGAAATTATTATTTTATAACCCCAAAACTATTTAATGAAAATAATAATATTCCTTTCTCAAAGGGTTGTTGTTTTGTTATTATCGTTTGTAACAACTCAAGGGTAATTCTCTCCATACCTAGAGAGAACCTCTCCAAGAATGCTCTATAGAATTTACATAGATAGCTTCTCCTCCACCAGCTATCTTGATTATATTGAGATCAATAAGAATCCTTCTTTGATGAGATTCTCTGATGATCAATGACGAATAATTCAAATGTTAGGACCTACCACACTGGCACACAGAGATTCCAACAATGATGCTCAAAGTTTTGTGGTTCATGTGTGAATCACTTATAAGGGTAATATAAACATGTTTCATTATTAACAACAATGGTATGATGCATATACATTTCTATATTTATCATTAATAAAATAATTCAATACAAAGTAATTATTTAACTACTATAATTAACTATATTTCATTATGTGACGAGTCAACATATGGTTTAATAATTCTCATTTCAATTAATATTTGATTGAATTAAAGTTGTAATGAAGTTATTTATTGATTAATATATTTGATAAGGCGTCAATTATGGCTAATATATGAGTTTTTAATTCCCTGCAAGTTCTTTCACTGCGCCCAAAACCTTTAGAGAAGAAACCACATGAAAGAGTGAAACTAACCTCGAATCACCATGGATGGAACATGGGAAGTCAGAGATCAATACAATATAAAAGTTCTTAAAAAATGCTGAATTAGATCTTATACTCACCTGGTTTTTGGGATAATTATATGGTTTATTAGAAAACTTTTGAATACAATTGGATTTATAGATATTCTATTAGAATGGGTTTCATTTCACGAATGATTCATTCACATCGTGAATGACCCGGTTTTAAGAACCACCAATAAACTCTTTTCCCAAATCAAAATACAAGGGATTAATTCAAATCATGAACTATATGTTCACATCTTGATTTTTTGAGGATAAATTTATCCAAATCCAATATATTATCTATTCACATTGTAAAAAAAGGTTCATTCCATGAATTTCACCCTTTGTATAACCCTTAATTAATCCAAAAATCATTATTCATGACATGAACTACTCAATAACATTGTTAACTATAGTTCACAACAATAATTCCTCTGGATTTCAGATTTTATCTCTAAAACACAATTGAAAATTCTTGGTGCTTCTTCTAAGAACCACTATCTTTAGAGACATGTAATGAAATGAGCTAGAATGATGCATTACCGTACCAGAAATGTGGTGAATTTCACTGACATGGATGAGGTCAACACCATTTCATTTGATCCAAGAAACCAAAATATACATAACATGGGATCACTTCACCATTTGAAGGAACATATTCCTCATGTATGTGAACACATGACGACCCATCATTTTCCATGTTAATATACCCTAATCTATTTATAAATATGGTTTCTGAGATTCTAATGGATCCTATAAGGAGGTCAATGATGTAGTGATATATCATTAAATACTACAAAAATCGTACTTATTTAGTTCTAATGTAACACCCTGAGATTTTTTGAGATATATTATTTTTAATTTATTTTATGTATTGTGTTGTACGCTACACCAATATTATCTTGAGCTATACATAACACCATATTAGCTTGCTGTATACACAACACTATTCTTGGCCTCTCTTCAACTAAATTTCATGTTATTTTGATAAAATTCATTTCACACAACACTGAGTATATATTTTTTTCAAGTTATAAATAAACTAAGTCTGCATTATGTTATACTCAACACTAAAGGGAGCTTAAATTGTACACAACACTGACTTGAATATCATTACATGAAAGAGAAACCTTCCTCGATAGCTTTCTTTGTACACGATACTGAGTTTCACTAAACAATGATATATTATTAAAATATTATTATTTAATGGGATATAAACATATTGTTATGAATAATATTAACCACATTTTTAATTTTATATAACATTAGAATTCATCTCACCCATTCTATAGAACATTATATGAGAACAAAAACAATTTTTTGGATAAAAGAAGTATTTTTTAAAAAATGTAGTTTTACTGCCTTTTGATGGTGAACACATTTTAAATCTAGTTTTTAACTATTTTATAAGTTAAATTTGATAAAATAAACTTTTTATTTCGAAAAGGGACATAAAAACATACTTTTGTTGAATTTTTGGTATTTTTCTGATAAAATTCAAATTTTAATGAATATTGAAAAATATTGTATTTTAATTCAAAACTGCCTTTTTATCTAATTTATTCATATAGTTAGATTATAGTTTTATTATATTTTTATCATTTAATCCAATGTTGGTAATTTAATGTAATTTAAATTTTAAATTGGACATAAACACATTTTAATCTTTTGATAGTTATTACTTTTTAAAAACCCAATTTTTGGTTTTGACAATGGGATTTAATTTAAAATTGGTTATTATGACTTCTATGATTGGAATTTGGAAAAATTTATTCCATATTATTAATTATAAGGTTCCAATTATTTAAATAGGTACCTTTTGTTTTTGGACATTGTGAATAGTAATTCTAGTAATTATTTTATTTAATGTGGTTAAAGGGTAAATATGTTAAATAAGTGTAAAAAAATAATAATATTTTAATAATATTAAACTATGCTAAGGCATGTACCAATAATATTGAATAAGATATTTCAGACCATGGTCACCCTTTGGTCAATTTTCGGACCCTGGGGATTCACTTGGATGGGAAAATGACATTTTATAAGAATTAATTTAATATAAAGATAATTATAACCTAAACATATATCTTTTATTAAATAGACTTTAATATAGGGTTATATAATTAATATCTATGTATATATACTGTAATTACAAAGCTAAAAATATTTCCTATATCATGGTAATTTATTTTTAATTTTTAGACATTAGATTAATATATTTATTTATGACAAAAGTTTTATGTAGTGATCACCTCATTAATGAATGATTACAAATAAATGAATATATAAATATTAAAATAAATTTAATTTGAACATTTTAATGAAATCCACGAATTTTTTTGATGAAATTGACATATTAAAAATCAGTTAATTCCTTTTGTTTGAAGTAATCGGGTTTTTATAAATTTTTTAAAAAGTCACGTATAACTAGTTCCGAAAATTGACATAATTCATAACTTATAACATAAAATAGTTTATTAAATGATATTAAATTTTGAAAAATATAATATTCTTCCAAATTTTTAATATAAGTCCAAATATGTCATAAATAACATTGTTTTGGTTTTTTGACATGATATAGTAATTACATTTACCAACAATGTGTAAATATCATGGTAAGAATAAAAAGGGTAAAATAAGGGTTAACCAAAAAATATAAGGATAAAAAATATTCAAAACTTTTCTAAAAACTATTGGATTATTGTTATTCAAAACAGAATAATATTATATTATAATTAAATAAGTTTTGGACCTTTTTTAATTGAAATTTAATTTATAATAAATTAATATTTTATGACTTTCCTAAAGTGCCTCTCACCTCAGTTATAAAGGGGCACCACCTCCCTCTCCTCTTCACTTCATTTTAGCCCTTCATGCTCGTCCAAACACTGACCATTTGTTTTATAAACTTCCCTAGTCCCATTCTAGTGGTTCTGGTCTTCTCCAAATACCAACTGTAGTACCTTAAGAGGAAATTTAAAGGAGGCACATCGAGGAAGAGGTAATCTCTTTTACTGATAATTTCATGTTTATTTCCACTTATAATTACTATTAATTAGTTGTTTAATTATAAAGTAATAACATGAGTTTTAATAATATGTTTATATGTTATTATAAATATTAAATAGCACCATTTCACCTTCTATCGATTCTATGAAAAATGAAATCACCGCGCGTACAAACGTATGGCTTACCGTCTCCACGCCGTGGTGTAATCTGTTTTTCAACACCACCATACGTGGACAGGTATAATGGTGGAAATAATATATATATATATATATATATGATTATTATAACATGATACTAATTATGAGATATTATATACCTTCCACATCAATACCAATCAACAATTATGGGAATGATATTGTCGCTCATGCGTACATATGGTGTACAGTCTCCACAACGCGACGTGATTCATTATCCACGTTAACCTTCCAAGAATGTTTATAAATTACATATTATAAATAATCATGAAATATAATAAGTAATAATGATACTTGATTTATGTATATATATATATTTCATTTACTTACTTTCATTCAATTTAATAAGGAAAAGAAGACAGCATTCATGTAAACGTACGACCTACCTCTCCAGGAACAATGTATTCCATTCCATTTATATATCTATTGTATATATTTATATACTGAATATATATATAATATAAATCATTTTTTACCTCCTGGAATTACTTAAATCATTATATAAGTAATAATATCAAGAATAACTATTCAGAAAACGTACTGTAAATAAAACAATTATTACCCAAAACGTTGCTTTAACATGGAATTAACAAATGAACAGGTAATATAAAGTCCAAAGTGAACCACAAATGATATCATAAATATTATTATGGTTCTATTATAAGTTAATAATATGTTTAAACCCACTATAAAGTATTTTTTGGACATATATAGAAGAAATCAGACCTAAGGTAAGAGATAACTTTTCAAATATTGTTTTTATTTGAGATTATTTATATATAAGTTTTTACTGGGGGTATATTTGTCATCCATTTCCATGTTTTCTAAGAATATTATAATTAAATGTTTACAAGTATATAATTTATGTTTAAAGTAATTTTTACCCATTTTTTACTTTTACTACATGTTATGGAATGAATCTTTCTTTTGTTTACCATACGAGGTACTTTTTTGACTTTTATAGTAAAAGTATGAGAATAATGTTTTTCTTAACATATACGGCATGAATGGATTTTTACGGTTTCATGAAACTATATTTCCATGAATATTCCGCTACACTATATCAATATTATTTTAAAATAAATTATTCTCTTTTAAATTTTCGTGGAATTTTGAGAAAAAAAAATGTTTTTGGAGAAGAAAGGTTATTTTCCTCAAGAACCGAGTTCAAGTGGTTTATCAAAACTATTTTCCATCTAAGATGAATCTATTTAAAAAGGTTTATATTTATATCCCTATTATTACTATGATTTTATTGAGTTAATTATGGAATGGTATTTTATATGTATTATATTATGTTGGAATGATTTTTAAGAAAACCCATTTTATTTCTTAGGTCATGCTATGATGAATGATTTATGTTTTTATGGAACATGTAAAAATGATGTCATTATGAGATGGGTGGGACTTATATATCCCTCCAATTAATTGGGTAAATATTTATATCTAATGATATATACATTATTGGAATGACAAATAAATGTGTTTCAGTAAAGACGTGGCTAGAATGACATGTAAACTCGGTTCAATAATGGACTTTGTCCACTATTATGTTCTTGGAAGCAATGACTTGGGTGAAATGGAAATTATATCATGTACTTATTATTTTTTCACAATTATATGTTTTATGAAAATTCTATTATATCCTGGTTAATTTTCCTTTATTATCCATTCCTGACATACTTCTAAGATTTATTTCATGACTCATGATTTTGATGTTTAAACTTTATGTTCACGTTTTTACATTCAAATGTTTATGGTTTGTTTTATGTTCTCCATGTTTACCCTTACTGATCATTTGAGATCACCCTTTTTATTTTTTCTTTTCCCCAGTATATAAATAAAGGTTTTAGGTAGAAAAACAAAAGGGGATGATCTTTATAGGAGATGTTAAAGATCATTCGCCATGATTAGAAGATTATGTTCCGAGTTTTCAAAGGCACTAAACTAATACCGTCTTTGGGAATCTGTTTTTGTTATGTATTAAGTATTCCCCAAAAGAAATTTAATGTCCATGTACGTCAATATTTGGTCTCTATAGTTGGTATCAGAGTGAAGGTTTAGTCAACATTTGGAAACTTGGATGTGAAAACTTTAGTGAGATCCCTAGAGATATTACAAAGGATATCTCTAGTTATGTCCATATGGATAAGTATAACTATAGGATATAGTCCTATAATTATGGTAACGATCATGAATAACCTAGGATTTAACCTAAGATGTTATATATTGAGTTTACTCCCCCTTAATTATGTTGTTTTCCTATTATGATTTTTTCCTCTCGCACTATTGTTTTTGGGTTTTAGAAAATGGCTGGAAACAAGAGTATACATGTTAATGGAGAATATAATTGACAATGGAATGATATATTTCATGAGAAATCAAATAAAACAGGATTTTTAAGGTGAAACATTGTTATTATTCATAATCAAAAATCTCATAATATGATCAATAATCTCATCTTTGGTAAATTTCCTAACCCAACTAATAAGAGAAAGATAAAGTTTCATGATGATCATAGAGGAAATATTGTTTAATTTTTACTCATGTACATCATGTTGGAAGAGGCATTAGGGAGAATGTTTCAAAATAAATGGAAGATTCTTTGGGTTAGGAAAATAATGACACTAAGCTAGTAATTTCAAATTAAATGGTTCAATTAACATAATGGATGTCACGACCCGTCCTCGGGGCCCGTTCCGTGACTACCCCAAGCCCGCCTTCCATAGGCCAGGGGCTGGCGACAAGCACCAAGGCGTAATTCCCGGTAAAAAGGGAAGGCATTTCCTTTGTAAAGTAAATAAACACCACAGAGCAAGCAAGCAGAAGTAAACACTAAGTAAAAACTGGGTATAACAGTAAGTGCGGAAAAGTAAGTGGGCCAGAATACAAACCCAAACTGAAAGTAAAGTACAACTAGAAAAGGAAAACAACAACTGAAAGTAAAGCCGCAGCCTCGAGCCATCCACTGGAAGTCCCACCTGAAGGGTGGGTACATATAGCCTCCACATCTGCTCGGGTCCAGTCGTCCGCTCCGAGTACGCCCCGCCTAGTGATCCACCTCCGGGTACCGACCTGCTCCTCGTGCCTCAACCATGATCAGCGATGTCCATCGTCTGCAACCAACACAATGTAGTGAGGGCATAGCCCATGCATGGGTGAGTATAAGCTACTCACTAGGGACCCCTAGACCCCCGAAGGTCTCCCAGAATCCACAAAGGATAATCCAAAAAGGAATGATAAAAACACTAAGTAACAACCGGAACTACTTAGGTATATTCCCATACATATACCCAAGTTATCAATTCTCGTTCGGATCCAACATTCGAGCTCAAGTACAACCCAGTCCACACAGGAAACCACAACCCAATCCACATAGGAGAGCATAATGTAATCCACACAGGATATCAAGTCAATCATATTAAAGATAAGGATTGAAATTCAAGATACATCTCACACAGGTATACTTCTTCGTATGACGATAGAGATGATCAGATATAGCCACTGATTCATCTAAGCCGTCGGACCCACAAAGGATCGATAGGTACTATCCCTCGCAATGACCCAAAAAGGATCTGACCCACACAGGATCGATAGGTAACTAACCCCCCCAATGACCCACAAAGGATATGACTCACACAGGATCGACAGGTAACTAACCCCCGTAAAGACCCACACAGGATCGGACCCACACAGGATCTGTAGGTGCTGGCCCACACAGGACCACTGAGCACTGACCCACGCAGGATCTGACCCACACAGGATCGGTAGCACTGATCCACATAGGATCCCCGAGTGATGTAGTCGTCGTCGTCGAATCCACGGAGGATTTCTGCATAGTCGTCATCGTCGTCGCAGTCGCAGCCAGCTCTAGGGTTCCCACACACAGCAAGCTCATTTGGGAGGGTCCGCTCCACGAGCCTAAGGGCTGATACATCAACTGACACATAGTCCGGAGTTCATGTATCCAAAAGTTCTGTATCGTCAACAGGAACTCAACGTCACAGACGACGCGTCTATAAGACGCCCGGTCTGAGAGTTATTGGATTTTTCGTCCCAGGGGCCCGGTTGGTTTTTAAGTCAAAACCATCCCGACCATACTCCAACTACATCCAAACCTCGAGCGGAGTAATCCAAAAGGTCTGTCTCACTAAGAGGAATCCAACAAAGTCGACGGCACGTCAATCTGACGTCCGGAGCTCAAGTTATAAGCATTTCCGCTCCGAGGGCCCGGTTGGTTTTGTTTACGAACCAACACGGCCGAACACAAAGTTCTCTGAAACCCTAAGTGTAATATAACTAAACGACCGTATCGATCCAAGGATCACTACGCAACTGACGGTGAATCGATCGGAGGCCCGTAGCTCATGTTATGGGCAACAGACCGAAAAGTCCGGTATTAGGGGGGTCCGGGCCCGGCCCGCTTGGGCGCGGCCCCGCCCGGCAGTCCAGTCGGGCGGCTCGGCCGTTTCGGCCGAGCGGTGCGGGGTGTCATGATTTCCCCTGCCAGCGAGTAACCGCAGCCCCATGGGGGGCCGCTCCTTGACAATGGATGCGGTCGAGCGCCGCGTCCCGCCTCCTCCGATCCCCCGCGGTTGCGGGACTAGCGGCCTGCCACCGCGGCTTCGGCCGCGGCGGCCCTTCTCGGCGTCGCGTCAGGAGCTGCCGTCTCCTGGTGTCCGGCCGCCGCCTCCGGCTGCCGGTGCCTTCATGCCAGCGAGGCGCGCCGGCGGAGTGTTCTGCGGACCACCGGACGACCTCCGGTGGTCGGATTTGCCTGTCGTCTTTGCCAACGGCCCTCCCAGGACCAGTTCTTCACTACGATGACCTCACAACGCCCGTGCAACCAATTTCATCGTCACCCGCTGATCCGCACACCAATAACGAAGGGACGGTGGGTTCAGACTTGTTCGTTGGTCCGCACCCACCGCGTTAGTGGTTTAAAAAGGCTTCCGACAAATATTTAAACATATGTCATGGGTATAAATCACAAAGATTTAATTGAATCAAAACCCCTACCTCATCGAATTCATTGAGCGAGGGTTCATCGCAGAAAAGAACGTCGCGGAAGAAGGCGTCATGGAAGGGGGATCGTCGTGTCGCGGGAGAAGCGTCGCGGAAAAAGCGTTGCGGAAAAAGCGTCACAGAAGAAGCGTCGTTGATTTCTGAGGATCCGGTGTTCTTCGCATTCTTTGCATTCTTCGAGAGGAAGAGAAGATCTTAAAGAGCCAGAGTGAGATCTCCCTAGCCTCTCAACACCACCATCCTAATAAAAATAAAGGTTGTCTTATTTTTATTTCACAAGTCTTGCGTTTTAAAATTCAAAAACGAAAGAAACAATTAAGTGAATTAATTACAACGCTTAAACCGCCACATTAATGAGGTGTTTCTTAACCAGAATAAACTCAAGGGTTGACTTCATTAATAGGGGGTGCAGGTGCATTACTTAATTAAAGGAGGGGGGTTTGAAAAAGGTGAAGGAAACGATGGGGATCGTGTGAGACCAACCTCACAAATATCCTACCAAGTGGGTAGGATATTGTGGGTCCCACGCCTTCCACTTAACATAGGTTAAGTGACTTAAAATAAAATAAATTGGTCGCACCAGTTTATTTTATTCATTTACTTAACCCAAAAAAATTTAAAAACCACGCCCAAGCAAATGCAACTCCGAAAAAGGTGTTTCTAAGTAAAAACAGGTGCTGCGATTTCATCGGTGCGCTCGGAATTCGATTCCGAGCACCGGTTCAAAAGTTAGAAAAACTCGTTCATTCGTTCACTGAACTTACCCAAGCTAAACTTCAGAAAAAGATTCCGGGCACACTGGGCCTCGGAATTAGGTGCCGTCAGAAACTGTGTTCTTGTAAAATTCCAAAGAAAACTGAGAAAAAAAATTTCCTTGAATTTTTAAGGGTCTTTACATTACTCCCACCTCAGAGATTTACGTCCCCCTAAAGATACATCAAAAACTAGGGAAACAAATGTGGGTACTGAGCATGCATCTGAGCCTCCCGCTCCCAAGTGCTCTCCTGGAGGTTCCCGTGCTGCCATCTGATGTGCATTAGAGGAATCGACCGTCCACATAGGACCCGCTCCTGTTGATCCTCAATCTCCACCGGGACCTCCACAAAAGTCATATCATCATCAATGTCCAGCTCCCCATGGTCAATGATATGCATCGAGTCATGCACGTATCTCCTCAGCTGGGATACGTGGAAGATGTCGTGCACCCGGTGCAACTGAGGTGGCAGAGCCAGGTGATAAGCCACCTCACCAATCCTTCTGAGGACTTGGAATGGTCCGATGAAGCGCAGAGATAACTTTCCGCCTCGGCCAAATCTATGTAATCCATGTCGAGGTGAGACTCACAAGAAGACGTGGTTGCCATCCTTGAATTCTAGTGGCCTCCGCCTCCTGTCAGCATAAGACTTCTTCTGGCTCTGAGCTATCCTCATCCGCTCCTGGATGACCCAGACCTTCTCTGTCATGGCCTGGACCTTCTTTGGTCCCACAAGTGTTGACTCCCCAGGGTCTGTCCAGCACAGAGGATATCTGCAAGGTCGGTCGTACAATGCCTCGTATGGTGCCATCCCGATGGTGGAGTGGTAGCTATTGTTGTACGCGAACTCCACCAAGGGTAGGTGGTCCTCCCAACTGTGACCAAAGTTGAGGACACATGTGCGGAGCATGTACTTGAGAGTCTGAATGGTCCTCTCCGTCTGACCATCTGTTTGAGGGTTAAAGGCGGTGCTCAGATATAGCTGCATCCCAAACGCCTCCTGCAACCCCTTCCAAAGTCGGGAAGTAAAGTGAGCATCTCGATCAGAGACTATAGATGATGGCACACCGTGAAGCCGTACAATCTGTTGAATGTAGAGACGTCCCAAGCTCTCCACTGAGCCCTGCTCTCTGATGGGTAAGAAGTGTACCGACTTGGTGAGTCGGTCGACAATCACCCAAATGGAGTCATGACCTCTGGAAGTGTGTGGAAGTCTAGTCATGAAGTCCATAGATATCCCATCCCACTTTCACTCTTGTACCTACAAGGGCTGTACCAAGCCTGCTGGTACCTGGTGCTCTGCCTTCACCTGCTGGCAGGTGAGGCATCGAGAAACAAACTCTGCCACAACCTTCTTCATGCTCGGACACCAGTGCTGTCATCTGTGATCCTGGTACATCTTCTCCACTCCAGGATGTACCGCCAAAGGGGAAGTGTGAAACTCTCTCAGCACCTCCTCTCGTAAAGCAACTGGTACCAAGGTACGTCCTCTGAAAAGGACGTCGTGCTCTCATCCTAAGGAGAAACTATCAGGTGCCTGTCCTGAGGATATCTGCGCACGCCGCGTCTCACAGTCGGCGTCCCCACGATGTGCCTCTCTGATCCACTACAGTAGTGGAGGAGTGACTCTGAGTGACTGAAGGAAGGATACTCCATCTCTATCCATGAAGGATATCTGAAAAGCGGCTAGCTGCTCTGTCGCCTCCCCAAGTAGCTGAATGCCCGTCCTCCTGCTGAGATCATCGGCTACTACGTTCCCCTTCCTAGGAGTATAGACTATCTCAAATTCATAGTAGTGGGGGAACTCGATCCATCACCGCTGTCTCAGGTTCAGGTCCATCTAAGAGAAGATGTACCTGAGACTCTGATGGTCAGAATAGACTGTAAAGTGTTCGCCCGTCAGATAGTGTCGCCACATCTTTAGAATGAAGACCACTGTTGCTAACTCCAGGTCATGGGTAGCGTAGTTCTACTCATGAGACCTCAAATGGCATGATCCATAGGCGATCACTGCCCGCTCTTGCATCAGGACAAATCCGATTCTAGTCCCTGATGCATCGCAGTAGACTTCGTTCCCTACCCCCTCCTCCGGTAGCCTCAAGATAGGTGCACTGGTCAATATCTGTCTCAGCTCCTAGAAGCTCTTCTAACATTTGTCTGACCACAAAAAGGGTTTCCCCTTCTTCGTCAAAGCTAAGAGTGGTGCCATAACTCTGGAGAAGTATGGCACAAATCTCCGGTAGTATCCAGCTAGTCCCAAGAAACTTCGCACCTTCGTCACGCTCCTGGGTGGCTCCCAAGCTAGAACTGCCTCGATCTTCGCAGGATCCACCGCAAGTCCCGCCTCAGAGATGACATTTCCCAAGAAGTGGACCTCACGTATCCAGAACTGACACTTCGAGATCTTGCCAAAAATCTGGTGCTCTCGGAGTGTTTCTAGTACAACCCGCAAGTGGTATGCATACTCCTCCTCAGTGGTCGAGTATATCAAAATGTCGTTGATGAAGACCATGACAAATCGATCGAGGTATGGCTAAAAGATCATGTTCATGAGGCCCATGAACATTGCTGGAGCGTTGGATACACCGAATGGCATATCCAAGAACTCATAGTGGCCATACCGACATCTGAAGGATGTCTTCTGCACGTCAACGTCCCAAACTCTGAGCTGATGATAGCCTGACCTGAGTTCTATCTTCAAGAACCACCATGCTCCCTTGAGCTGATCGAAGAGGTCATCAATCCTCAGTAGCGGATACTTGTTCCTCACTATCACCTAGTTCAAGCGACGATATTCGACACAAAGTTGCAAGCTTCCATCCGCCTTCTTGGTGAACAATATCGGGGAAGCCCAGGGTGAAACACTGGGTCAGATGAATCCCTTTCCCTACAAGTCCTCCAATTGTACCTGTAGCTCTCGAAGCTCGGCGGGAGCCATCCGATATGCTGCAGTGAATATCGGGGCTGTCCCGGGGTACAGATCAATATAAAAGTCTACCTCTCTGGGAGGAGGTAGTCCTGGAACGTCGTCGGAGAAAGCGTCCGCATACTGATCCACCACTGCAGGAAAACTAGGACTCTGCACATCAACTGCTCCAAGGATGAGGCTAGCCAACTGATGAGTGATGGGTTGTCCTCTCTTTTTCAGGAGTCCATCCTGTGCTGCGAAGGCTCCCTTCTCACCGGTGAAGGTGATCCTAGTCCTGTCGGTGCATACACACCGCACCTTGTGCCTAATACAGTCAATCTGAGCATGGACTGTAGATAACCAATCCATGCCCAAGATGACGTCGTAAGGCCTCGACTCCGCTACAAGAAGATCTCAGCCGAAGCTCTCGCCTCCAAGAGTAATCTCACACTGCCGGAACCAGTGCATAATCGTCGAGTCTGCTCCCATAGGAGTCTCTAGCCGTAAGGATCGAGCCAACGGCTCTGTCGGAATCTCCGAGATCCGAACAAGGTCAGTGGCTATGAAATAATGACACCCTCCTATGTCTATAAGAACTGCAGCATGGTTGGAATAGACACAGATAGTACCTCGAATCATCTTGAGCACGCCATGGTCATAGGCCTCCGCTGCCTGAAGTTGTGCATGTCTCTGCCCGCCAGCTCTCTGTGGTCGGGGTGGACCTCCTGGTGGTGGTGGTGGTAGAGCCTCAAAGCGTCTCCCACCACCTGCTGCTCGGCCAGCTCCTATGCCTCGTCCTCCTTCTCCCTGCGGACTGCCACGGTCAACCCTCTGCCTCTGCCTGGGTGGCCCCTCAACCGTCTGTTGCTCCTCGGCACGGCGGGTCGGGTAGTCACGAGCCATGTGGCCCTGCCCGCCGCATGTGTAGCATTGTCTGCCTCTCAAAAGACTGGCTTCGCGCTGTGTGCCCCGCACTGCTGAGCCAGTGTCCTGAGGTCGTCTTCCTGAGGGTCTGGTCTTCCTGGACACATGAGTCATCCGTTGACTGCCTGCTGCAGAAGACTCTGCTACGTGCCACCCTGTGGTAGGTCTCGTTGCTGATGTAGGCTTAGCAAGGAAGCTCTCGATCAGAAGGGCTCGCTCCAGTACCCCTGCCTGTGTCGGAATGCTAAGGGAAATCAGTGATACCCTGGTCTCATGCCTCAATCCATGCTCAAAGGTCCGGGCCCGGAAGAATGGGTCCCATACTATGTCTGTCGAGTAGTGTGAGAGATCAGTAAATCTCACCGAGTATTGGGAGACCGTCAAGTTGCCATGCCGCAACTGTAGATGATCCTAGATGTTCACATCATGGAGGGTGGCTGGGATGATCTCTGTGCAGAAGAGGCTCTCAAAGTCCATCTAGAGGAGAGATGCCTCATTGTGCACCTGGATCATCAAGATCCACCATCTGCCTGCTGCCGCGTGCAGTAGGCTTGCTGTGAGGATCACCACGAGGTTTTCTGGTGTCCTCACTAATCTGAAAACATGTACAACTGCCTCCATCCAGTCCTCAGCTTCCTGAGGGTCCGTCTCCCAGTGGAACCTGGGTGGTCGCTGGCGCTGAAACTCGTGTAGTTCACTAAGGCGACGTGCATCGTCAGCGGCTGGGGCTGGTAGCCTTGGTGGCTCGGCGGGTAGAGGTACCGCCGGTGCCTCTGCTGTCAAAGAGCCATGTACCGAGGCATCGTCCCTGGGTGGGCTGTCGTCACGTACAACGCTCGGAACCCTAGCTGGCTGCTGTCATGGGTCCATCCTGAAAAGGAAACAGGTTTGTGACGGTCAAACTGTATAACTGGTGAGCTGACACAAAGTAATCACAATGAAAACTTGTAACACACATGCAATCAATGTTTTCGTGCATTATGTCGGAAATCAGAAGTCAGGGTCCTGGTGTACAGATACGTCGGCCGCTGCACCAACACTGGACTCCCTGGACTAATAAACACACTCATTACTCTTAACACTATTGCTTCACATAGAAAAAGATCAGAGTCCCGAGTTCTGCGGTAGAACCGAACTCCTCTGATACCAATTTTTCACGACCCGTCCTCGGGGCCCATGTCGTGACTACCCCAAGCCCGCCTTCCATAGGCCAGGGGCTGGAAACTAGCACCAAGGCATAATTCCCAGTAAAAAGGAAAGGCATTGCCTTTGTAAAGTAAACAAACACCACAGAGCAAGTAAGCAGAAGTAAACAGTAAGTAAAAACTGGGTACAACAGTAAGTGCGGAAAAGTAAGTGGGCTAGAATAAAAACCCAAACTGAAAGTAAAGTACAACTGGAAAAGGAAAGCAGCAACTGAAAGTAAACCGGCAGCCTCGAGCCATCCACTAGAAGTCCCACCTGAAGGGTGGGTACAGATAGCCTCCACAGATCCTCGGGTCCAGCCATCTGCTCCGAGTATGCCCCGCCCAATGATCCACCTCCGGGTACCGACCTGCTCCTCGTACCTCAACCACGATCAGCACTGTCTGTCGTCTGAAACCAACACAATGTAGTGCGGGCATAGCCCGTGCAGGGGTGAGTATAAGCTACTCAGTAGGGACCCCGAGACCCCCGAAGGTCTCCCAGAATCCACAAAGGAAATATACAAACACGAAGTAACATCCGACATTACTTAGGTATATGCCCATACATATACCCAAGTTATCAATTCTCGTTCGGATCCAACATCCGAGCCCAAGTACAACCCAGTCCACACAGGAAACCACAACCCAATCCACATAGGAAAGCATAACGTAATCCACACAGGATATCAGCTCAATCATATTGAAGATAAGGACTTAAAGTCAAGATACAACTCACACAGGTGTACTTCTTCGTATGACGATATAGATGATCAGATATAGCCACTGATTCATCTAAGCCGTCGGACCCACAAAGGATCGATAGGTACTAACCCCCGCAATGACCCACAAAGGATCTGACCCACACAGGATCGATAGGTAACTAACCCCGCAATGACCCACACAGGATCTGTAGGCGCTGGCCCACACAGGACCGCTGAGCGTAGACCCACATAGGATCTGACCGACACATGATCGGTAGCACTGATTCACGTAGGATCGCTGAGTGTTTTAGTCGTCACCGTCGAATCCACGGAGGATTTCTGCATAGTCGTCATCGTCATCGCAGTCGCAGCCAGCTCTAGGGTTCCCACACACAGCAAACTCGTTTGGGATGGTCCGCTCCATGAGCTGAAGGGCTGATACATCAACTGACACATAGTCTGGTGTTGATGTATCCAAAAGTTCCGTATCGTCAACTGGAACTCAATGTCCGAGACGGCGCGTCAATCGGACGCCCGGTCTGAGAGTTATTGGCTTTTTCGTCCCAGGGGCCTGGTTGGTTTTTAAGTCAAAATCAACCTGACCGTTCTCCAACTGCATCCAAACCTTGATCGGAGTAAGCCAAAAGGTCCGCCTCACTAATAGGAATCCAACAAAGTCGACGGCACGTCAATCGGACGTCCATAGCTCAAGTTATAAGCGTTTCCACTCCGAGTGCCCAGTTGGTTTCATGTACGAACCAACCCGGCCGAACCCAAATTTCTCCAAAACCCCGACTGTAATATACTGAAACGACCGTCTCGATCCAAGGATCGCTACTCAACTGAAAGTGCGTCGATTGGAGGCCCGTAGCTCAAGTTATGGGAAACAGAACGAAAAGTCCGGTATTAGGGGGGTTCGGGCCCGGTCCGACCCGGCCCGGTACCCCTGGGTCGGCTCGAACCGGGTCGACCCGACCTGGGTCCAGGTCCGACCCGCTTGGGTGCGGCCCGGCCCGGCTGGCGCGGTGCAGCCCGGCCTGTGCGCGGCCCGGTCCGGCCTGGAGCCGCGGTGGCCCTTCCCGGCGGCGCGCTGGTGGAGCATTCCGCGGACCATCAGACGAGCTCCGGTGGTCGGATTTGCCTGCTGTCTTCGCCAACGGCCATCCTGGGACTGGTTCTTCACTGCGAAAACCTCACAACGCCCATACGGCCTGTTTCATCATCGCCCGCCAATCCGCACACCAAGAACGAATGGACGGTGGGTTCGGACTTGTTCGTTGGTCCGCACCCACCGCGTTAGCGGTTTAAAAAGTCTTCCGAAAAATATTTAAACATATGATGTGGGTATAAATCACAAAGATTTAATTGAATCAAAACCCCTACCTCGTCGAATTCATTGAGAGAGGGTTCATCGTGGAAAATCACGTCACGGAAGAAGGCGTCGCGGAAGGGGGATCGTCGCGTCGCGGGAGAAGCATCGTGGAAGAAGCATCGCAGAAAAAGCGTCGCGGAAGAAGCGTCGTTGATTTCTGAGGATCCATCATTCTTCGCGTTCTTTTCTTTATTTGCATTCTTCGCGAGGAAGATAAGATCTTCAAGAGCCTGAGTGAGATCTCCCTAGCCTCTCAACACCACTAGCCTAATAAAAATAAGAGTTGTCTTATTTTTATTTCACAAGTCTTGCGTTTTAAAATTCAAAAACAAAAGAGATAATTAAGTGAATTAATTGCAATGCTTAAACCGCCACATTAATGAGGCATTTCTTAACCAGAATAAATGAAAGGGTTGACTTCATTAATAGGGGGTGTGGGTGCATTACTTAATTAAAAGAGGGGGGTTGAAAAAGGTGAAGGAAATGGTGGGGATCGTGTGGGACCCACCTCACAAATATCCTACCAAGTGGGTAGGATATTGTGGGCCCATTCCATCTACTTAACATAGGTTAAGTGACTTAAAATAAAATAAATTGGTCGCACCATTTTATTTTATTCATTTACTTAACCCGAAAAAATTTAAAAACCACACCCGAGCAAACGAAACTCCAGAAAGGTGTTTCTAAGCAAAAACTGGCGCTGCGATTCCATCGGTGCCCTCAGAATTCGATTCCGAGCACCCGTTCAAAAGTTAGAAAAACCCGCTCGTTCTTTCACTGAACGTACCCAAGCTAAACTTCTGAAAAAGATTCCGGGCACACTGGGCCTCGGAATTAGGTGTCGTCAAAAACTGCTTTCTTGTAAAATTCCAAAGAAAATTAAGAAAAAAATTTCCTTGAATATTTACGGGTCTTTACAATGGACAAGGATAATAGTATTTCTAAGACATCAACGATTGTTAAATGTTTTAAATGTGGAATGTGTGGGAATTATGCAAATCAATGCACTAAGGGAAAATATCATGAAGGGAATCAGCCTAGTCGTATAGGTAGTATTAATGTTTTTGATGATGAAGAGACTACAAATGATATGTGAGGTGAAAGAAGTGTTAAGGAATGATATGATTACACGTTTATGAAGAATAGTGTTGTATAAGTAATTTAATTTTACTATGAGATAAAGAAACATCTAAATATTGTTACACTATTTTGTTTCCTTAAGTATTTGAAAGTATATATTGAATGATACCAGTAACCATGAAAGGTTATTCAGATATTTTTGGAAATCACGTGATATGTGCATAATGAAGGGACAATGAGATAATGAGATGTTTGAAATCATTGAAGGCATCACGACTGATATAAGAACAATGTCATATCATGGTTTGAGTATATATATATATATATATATTTGGATTTTTGGTGTGTGGAAAGAGTTAATTTTGATAGAATTCATGGTTTCACTAAGGTTATATGGTAATTCATGTTATTATCATGTTTTAATAGAATACATGATTAACGTATTACCATGTTCAGAATGTGACAACCATGAACTTCTAAATGAGATATGGGAGACAAATTTTATGTTGATTTAGATCAAATATTTCTAATGTTTTATATTTTTTGTTTTTGGAAGGATTGTATAAGTTATATTCTGGTTGAAGTTTTTATTTTCTCACTATAGGTGGCCTTATGCATATTTGATTACCTTTTCTAAAAAATTTTGTGATAAAGTCATATAGAATAACCTATCATTATGTTTATAGATCACATGATCTTCTAACACATTAGGAATTTCAAATTTAACTCCATTTCCTTGAATAAGAGATGATGTGGAAATTGTTCATGGCACGACCAACAATGAGATTGTAATGAAATCAAGTATGTATTTCATCTCATGATCCTCAAATTTCAGAAAAGGATATTGATAACCAAAAAATTTATTCTAGTACCTTCTTATCCGATGAATCATATGGTCTCTTAAATCAATACAAATTTATGTCTTTTTGGAAGTTAACATTTCCTAAACCTTATTAACTATCACTATCTATAAGAATGTGATGGTTAGATTTTTCTTCCATATGCATGTTTTCACATACCAACTATGTTATCCTAAATGGAAACCTAGTTATGAGTTACATTGGGTCACCATTACGTTTCTAAATTTCCTTTTAAAAATGATGCTTTAGTATTACTTTTTACGATATGGGTTTCCATGATCAAAATATTCAAGTCGTAAACCTTTTATAAACCCGATGAATTTATAAGGGGAAATTCATTTTAAGGGGGAAGAATATAACACACTATGATTTTATAAGATATATTATTTTTAATTTCGTTGATGTCTAGTGTTGTCCACTTCCCAAATATTATCTTGCATTATACACAACTATAATGTCTCATTTTTTCCATATATTATTTTTAAATATTATATGGAATTATTTTGAGACCATACCTTTTGATGGCATGCGATTCCAAGGCCCATAGTTACCAGAATAAATGTTTGAAATAAATTCAAATTTTAAAGAGTCCTCATGAGATGATTTTCTGTAAAAGTGGAATAAAATTTAAATAGGTTCCCAGATCCAAAATATGAGGGCACCATTGCATTCAAAGTAGTGAATTTACCTTAGGTGGTGCCTAAAATTGATCGGCACGGGTCAACTGCAAGAGTTAGTTTTTTGGACATTTTAATGGAAATAAAATAAAATAATATTTAATTTATTTAAGATGTTTCCTTTTTCCACAGCAACCAAATCCTCTCCTATAAGTACATGCTTATGAAAAATTCATAGGCTTAGCCGCATAACCCTGTAAATTGAGGATTTTACATTAGAGCTTTGGATGAGAACCCGTAGGTGGATGGCAACGACGTGACCGATCGAGGCATCCCAGATTCGATAAAACTCACCAATGAACGTGATGTGGTGATCTTTCTTAAACTAAATCGAGTTATGGGTTGTTATTTTGATTCTTATTTTCCCTGTTCTAGGATTAAACGATGAACGTGGATCAACCCACAAATAGGGTGATCCGCGGATCCTACGTTCTTGTGGGACGATGTCAATTTCCTTTTATTTTTGGTTTTTTGATTCGGTAATTGATTTTATGATAATTTTTTAATTTTCATTTTGATTCTCCCATTAAACCTATTAACGAGATCAGATCGATGCTGCGATGAATGAAGGCAGAGGTACGTTCCTCCTTTGTTTATTGTTTTTCTTCCTCCTCTTTTAACCTTGTGTTTTTCGCGTTCTTTTTGGGGTTATAAAAAACATATCATTACACATACATTTTTCAACACAATGATCCCAAATTGGAGATTAGACATTGTGACAACCTAGCAGAGGTGTGATGATGATGGCAGATGATGAATCGACTTAGATCAAGAGAGATCATTCTTCAATAATTCTTCACATGGGTGGATCAAAATGCATTTTCAGGGCCGGTCATAGGACCAAAAACAACGAAGACAACTTCAAGACATTGGGGTGACCTAGAATATGTAGTTTTGTGGAAAATAGATCATCAGAATGAAGATCAAGGATTCACATGAGGCATAGCGGTAGAGGTACGTGATTCTGGAAATTTCCAGAACACATGGCATGTATCCTGAAGAACATGACTTTTGGGTCTGACTAAGTGGAGGCTAGGGTTCTGTGGTGTGTTTGGTGATGACATGGTGTGTTCCCCAAAGAACACTACATAGTGTGTGGGTCATTATGTGGGACTCGACATGTATCCTAGGTGATACACAAACACTGGGTGGAGTACACAGCCGTGTAATGCACCACACTTCCAGACTAGGTCAGCTACGTGGGGTACCCCATGTACCGGTTACATGGGATGGAACTCATGGGTTGAAACCATATATGGTCACACAACCACATACACAATGGGAACCCCAGTTACTTGGACAAGGAGTGTGGTATGTACTACACACCGTGTACTTATCTTTTGACAGAACATGTTCTTCTGACTTCGGCCGTTTTACACGGGTAGTACCAAGAGTCGAGAGACACGACATTTAATCTTTCTGCATGCTATGTATATATTGGACATCTTTTGACACAACATGTTCTTATGACTTGGGCCATTTTACACGGGTAGTACCAAGAGTTGAGAGACACATCGTGTAATCTTTCTGCATGCTGTGTATATATTGGATCATGGCTTGAACCTCTTGTAAATTGTATCTAGGACATGTTTCATTTGGGTTGGTGCCCCTTTTTCTTGTTCCCCTAAAGGTCATGTATCATTTTCATCCATAGGAGTATGATCCCTTTAGTAGGAATTTCCAGGATAGAGTCAGGTATCCCTTCGAGAGGCCCAAAGTAAGATCCTCTATCCATTCTTTACCCTAGTTAGAGTCAGGTATCGACGTGAATATTCTCACAGGGCACCGATTCTCTACCTAGTAGGTGAATCCAGATGATTCATGGTATCCGCCAAGGCTATTACAGTGATCCTCATCTGTGTATTGTGATATTTCCCACTTAGGAGTGTGTTCTCCTAGAATGATTGTATATATTTCTCATGATCTTTATTAATGAAAGGTACTTATCGAATAAGAGATTATCAGAGATATCATACCCATGGAATTAGTTCTCCCAGATGAGTGCTTTTTGGAACCTTCGAACTGAATCCCTAGCATGGTTATGCGGTCATGTGACTTGTCTCTAGACTATGGGTCTGGGTTTTGAGTATATATAGATTGTGTTTCTATTATTATATGTTCAGTATACATCTATTGTGTAGATATTACTGTACCTTTCCTTTGTGTTTTTCTTTGTGGTTTTTGGAATCCCCTACTAAGAATTGTTATACTCACCCATGCATGGGCTTTTCCCACACGTGTCGTGTCTTGTGCAGACGAGCGACCTTTTTTGACGGAGTCTAGCGAGGACCAGGATAGGACCAAGTATTCTGAGTTCCCTACAGGCTGTGGTGATCCTATGGCTACCATCAATAGTCCTAGTACATATTTTTGTTACAGTTTGGGCTTTGTAGTTTTCAAACTCTTTTTTTGGTGGTCTTGTACGCTGCCCCAATTTACATTCCGCACTTTAATTCTGTTGTACTATATTGTTTGGGTTTAGTTTTATGAATTCGTATTGTTCCTTAGTGGTTTTTACATTTCATAATTTCTAGGCTTGGAGATGTGTGTGTGTGTGTATAGGTAGTTTGGAAATGCCTCCCATGTTAGTGATATGCTGACTCGGTGCTTGTCACCAGCCCCATGCCTATTGAATGTGGGTTTGGGGGGTTGTGGAGCAGGCCCCATGAGGACGTGTCATAATAGAGTGGTATCAGAGGTGTTCAGTTCTACCTTTTGACCAAGAGTCAGTGATATTGGTTTTGGGGATATATTGTAAAGTGTTTCGAGTTTGGCTTTCAAGCCGTAGACTCCCGTGTTGGTACTGGTGACCTATATATCCATACATCAGGACTATGATAACCTTATTTTCGACTTGGTAAACGAAAACACTAGTTGTGGGGAAATAATAGGATGTTACATACATAATATAGGAATGATTTGTGTTTTATATGACCTTTGCGTCAGCTATCCAGATATACTCATTGATTATAGTACATCTTGTTTCCCTACAGGATGCCTCCGCGACGCATACCTGCTAGGATTCAGTAGTGTGATCATGTTGATGACCCCCTCAGTGACGAGGTTTTGATATAGGGGCCAGATCCCCATACGTTACCTCCTTGTGGTGCACCTTCTATACCACCACTAGTATAGAAACCCTTGGTACCTACAATACCGAAAGATGAGGGGCGTAGGTTGAGTGTGCTCCATGAGTTCCAAAGATAGAGACCCCTCGTGTTCTGAGGTGAGCATCACCCTTAGGTGGCTGAGGACTGGTTTGAGGTGGTGACCAGAGTTTTCCATCTAGTTAGGACCCCAGAAGACCAAAGGGTAATCCTAGGAGAAAGCCTTCTTCAGGGTTTGGCGGGAAGATGGTGGAGTTCGACTACACAGAATCATGATGAGGAGACTCTTTGATGGATGAAATTTGAGCGATTCTTTAGGGAGGTGTTCTCTTCTATTATGCTGGGAGCAGTGTGTATCCAGAAGCTTCTACAGCTCCAACATGGCATTTTGATGGTGGATGACTATTCATTATGGTTCTCCAACCTCAATAGGTAATCGATAAATATGTCCATAGATCAGTACTTCAGAGCTCAGATCTTCGAGCAAGTTCTATGACAGGACATCCAAGCTAGTGTTGTGACTCTATTCATTTCAACTTATGATGGAGTGATCAAGAGGTCCTTGGTGATCAAGAGCTTCTTGGCGGAGCAGAGACCGTCGAAGACGGGTAGTAGCAGGCAGATAGGTGTAGAGACCTCGGCAGCAGGGAGCCGACATCAGGCACAAGGATCAAGATGTGGGAAACATCATAGGAGGACCCCGGGTAGGGGATCGACTATCTGGGGCTCTTAGGATGGATCCAATCTACCTAGGAAGAGGTTATGCTACTCATGGGATAGTAGGGTACATATCGCTAGAGACTGTCTGACCTGTTGAGCTGCTAACAGAGAAGTAATGGATATACCACCGAGGTAGAGGCAGAGAGTGGATTTGACAGACCTGCTAAGCAGCGGATGTGGAAGAGAAGCAGGGAGAGCTACAGGTGGTGGTAGATGCTTCGATCTACTTCTACCCACCCCCCAAGAAGTCCGCACCAGGCATAGAGAGCTGGGGGACAGGGGCTAGGATAGCTGTATGCGGTCGAGGCGTACGATCCAGAGGCTCCAGGGATGATCCAAGGTACGATCTGTGTCTTTTATACCTTAGTTGTTGTACTTATAGATGCAGGTTCCAGTTATTCTTTTCTCACCACATGTCTTGTGCAAAACGTTGATATTCTGATAGAGCCATTGGATCGACCTTTACGCTTCATGACACCTATGGGAGGAGACTCGATTATCACAAACCTTTGTATACAGTGTGATGATACCATTGGAGGTGAGATTTTCAGTTGGAACCTCTTGGTGGTAGCATCGAGGCCTTACGATGTCATTCTTGGTATAGATTGGCTATCTTCGGTCCATGCCCAGATTGAATACTTTAGGAAAAGAGTGTGGTGTGTCCTCTGTGATGGTACAAGATTTTCCTTTGTTGGTGAAAAGGAGTAATAGGGAGTGCATAATGGGGTCATGCATAGAAGGGTGCAACCGATCACTCATCAGTTGGATAGCCTTACCCTCGGAGCAGTAGTGGTTGTGTGCTTCTAGTTCCCAGTAGTAGTGGCGGAGGACGAGGACCCCCACTGGGAGATCGACTTTTTCATTGAATTACACCATAGTACGACACCAATTTCCTCAACAACATATCAAATGGCCCCCACAGAGCTTCGTGAGATGAGGGTGCAGTTGGAGGATTAGTAGAATAAGGGTTTCATAAACCCAACATTTCACCCTAGGTGGCCCTAGTTTTGTTTTCCAAGAAGGCAGATGGGATTTTGAGGTTGTGTATGGAATACTGGAAGCAGAACCATGTAAAGGTTAAGAATAAGTATCCACTACCGAGGAACGAAGACCTCTTTGATCAGATGATAGGGGAACAGTGGTTCTTAAAGGTTGACCTTCGGTCAGGTTACCACCAGTTACGAGTACAAGATGAGGATATACCAAAGATGGCTTTTAGATGCCTCTATGTACACTATGAGTACTTGGTAATGCCTTTCGTTGTGAAAAAAACCCCTATATTGTTCATGGGACTTATGAACCATATATTTCATCCATACATAGATTGGTTCATATTGGTCTTCTTCGATGACATCCTTTCGTACTCAGCATCAGAGGAGGATCACTTCAGACACCTGCAGATGGTTCTAGATGTACTCCAAGAGAACTAGCTTTATGGGAATCACTCTAAGTGACAGTTAAGGATTCAAAAGGACCACTTTCTAGGACATGTCATCTTATAATATGGGGTAGTTGTGGACCCAGCTAAGTTAGAGACAATGTTAGCATAGGAGCCACCTCGGAGCGTAATGGGGGTGTGGAAATTCCTTGGGTTGGAAGGATATTACCATAGATTCATTCCTAATTTCTCCCATATATCAGAACTGATGACAGTATTGACTAGAAATGGGAAACCATTCATGTTGATGGAGAAGTGCCAGACGGATTTTGAGCAATTGCGATAAAGTTTGACAAGCACCTGAATTTTGAGATTGCTAGAGGATGATGCCAAGTACATAGTTTTCTGTGACACATCAGGGAACGAGCTTAGCTATGTACTAACTCAGATACATATATTGATTACTTATTGTTCACTCTAGCTTATGATACATGAGTATAACTAGGCAATCCATGATCTATAGTTGGAAGCGATAGTCTTCTTGTTGAAGATGTGGTGACACTACCTTATGGGTGAGCAGTTTGGCTTCTAATCTGACCATAAGTGCATCAAGAACATATTCACGCAGAAGGATCTGAATCTGAGACATATGAATTCAATAGATTTCCTCTAGGACTTTGATTTATAGTTCATCTATACTCTTGGGAAGGGGAACAAGGTAGAAGATTCTCTTTATAGAAGATTGAGCTCGCAACTATTGAGTGAGGTGACAGTGCAGTTAGCCACATTATAGTTATTATTCATGGATAGAGAGCATACAACTTTCCTTCAGTCTATGGTTGTCACACCTATACTCTTACAGTGAGTTAGGGGGGAACAATTTAGGTATGTTGACTATGAGACTTTACGTGCTCAGTAATCCTCAGGGCATGCCCCTGATGGATTTTTGCAAGGTGGAGAGCATGTAGTTCATTTCAAAGGATGCACTGTTTTACTATTGGAATTGAAGGAGGAGGTCCTGAGGGAGTTTCATAAATCCCCCTTGGTGGTACACCCTAGAGTGGTGGAGATTTACTAGTATCTTTGATGGAAGTTATAGTTGTTAGGTATGAAGAAGGCGGTAGCTGAGTTCATTTCTCAATGCCTTAAGTGCCAGCAGGTGAAGGCTGAGCATTAGGTTCCAGCAGGGTTAGATCACCCCATGTAAGTGCCAGATTAGAAGTGGGATGGAATATCGATGGATTTCTTGATGGGATTACCATGAAAGTCCAAGCGGCACGATTCCATCTGGGTGATTGTTTACCGGCTCACTAAGTCGGCCAACTTCCTATCCATTAGGGAGTAGAGTTCCGTAGAGATCTTGGGGCACCTCTACGTGTAGAAGATAGATCAGCTTCATGGAGCCCCATTAAAAAAAATTCTTGAATCGAGATGCCCGCTTAACATTCGATTTTTGGAAGTGAATGCAAGAGGCTTTCAGGACTCAGCTATGCTTGATCATACCGTTCCATCCCCAAACAGATATTCAGAAAGAGAGGACCATTTAGGTTCTGAAGGATTTGTTGCAGGCCTATATCTTGGACTTTGGCCACAATTGGGAGGACCACCTACCACTGGTGGAGTTTGCGTACAATAATAACTACCACTCCACCAATGGTATGTTACCATTCAAGGCTTTATATGGGAGACCCTGCTAGTAACCGCTTTGCTGGACCGACCCTGGGAGAGTCAGCACTTATGGGTCCAGAGTTGGTGCGACCTACCACTAAGAAGGTGCAGATCATCTAGGAGTCGAGGAAGACTACATAGGTTCAGCACAAGTCATATGCTGACAGACGACAGAGACCTCTGAAGTTCGAGGAAGGAAACCATGTCTTCCATAGGGTCTCACCTTAATGAGGGTTGCAGAGATTTGGATAGGGTGTAAAATTGTCTCCAAGGTTCATTGAACCTTTTTAGATACTGCACAGAGTTGGAGAGGTGGAATACCACCTTTCTCTACTGCCATAGTTTCACCAGGTACATGATGTCTTCCATGTGTCGCAGATGAGGAGGTACGTGCATGACCCATCACACGTGATTGACTAGGGTGAGATAGAAATCAATGATAGAGAAACCATTGTTGAGTACTCGGTGGAGATCAAGGATCATAAGGAGAGGATCATTCATGGGTGATCTATTCCCATAGTTGACGACCAATGGGAGCATGATAATCATCAAGAGAGCACATGGGAGCGGGAGGCACAGATCTGTGCCTAGTACCTACATCTTTTTTAGTTGCCTTTGTTTTGGATTTTCGGGGACGCAAAGCCCCATGGTGGGGAGAATGTAATGTCTCAGATTTTCCGTGTATTATTTTTTAATATTATATGGAATTATTTCAAGACCATACCTTTCGACGGCATGCGATTCCGAGCCTAGACTGCCCGAAATAAATGTTTGAAATAAATTAAAATTTTAAACAATTCACTTTAGTGGTTTTACTATAAAAGTGGAATAACATTTAAAACGGGTGCTCAAATAATAAATTTCAGGGCACTATTGCGTTCAGAGCAGCAACTTTACCTTATGTGGGGCCTAATATCGACTAGCGTGAGTTAGCTGTAAGAGTTAGTTTTTTGGATGTTTTAATGGAAATAAAATAAATTAATAATTAATTTATTTAAGATGTTTCTTTTTTGCGCAGTGACCTAATCCTCCCCTATAAGTACATGCTTATGTAATTTTTTTTAGGGTAAGCTACATAACCCAGCGAATTGGTGATTTTCCATTGGATTTTTAGAGGAGAACATGTTGTCAGACGACGACGCGATCAATCGACGCATCCCGGATTCGGCGAACGTCACAAAAAAACATAACATGGTGATCATTCTTCAACAGAATCGAGGTAGGGTTTTTTATTTAGATTCTCTATTTCCTTATTCTTGAATTAAATGATGAACATAGATCAACCCACCAACAGGATGATCTGTGGATTGTGCGTTCTTATGATAGGGTGTCAATTTAATTTTCTTTTGGGGTTTTGGATTCGGGAATTGATTTTATGATAATTTTATAAGTGTCATTTTTATTCTCTTATTAAACTTTTTAATGGGAGTAGATCAATGCCAAGAAAAACAACAGCAGATGTGTGTTCCTCTTTTTTTATTGTTTTTATTCCTCCTCTTTTATCACCATGTTCTTCGCTTTCTTTGTGGCATTATGAACAATGGATCATTGCACATCAGTTTTGAAACGAAGCGATCCCAAATGGATAATTCGACATCATGACATCCTAGAGGATGTGCGACGATTATGGTGGACGATGAATCAGCTCGAATTGGGAGAGGTCGTTCTTCGAGCGTTCTTCACGTTGGTGGATTGATACACATTTTCATGGACGATCGGAGGCCCAAAAACAATGGAGACGACTTCAAGACTTCGGGGTGACCTAGAATCTAGAGATTTTTGGAAAATGTATCATAATAATGAATATTAGAGCTTCACCTGTGGTGCGGTGGTGGAGGTTCGTTATTATGGAATTTTCTAGGACACAAAGCGTGTATCATGAAGAACACAACGTGTGGATCCCAATAAGTGGCAGCTTACGAGGTGCGTAAGGCAATGACATGGCGTGTTATTTAATGAACACAACATGTGGGTCCTTATGAGGGACTAAACATGTATCCTTTGTGATACAAAGACACTGGGTGGATTACACCACCGTTTAATCCAACACACGACCAGACCAGGCCGACTACTAGGGTTACCCCATTTACCGGTTACACAGGATGGAGCACATGGGTTGAAACCAGGTACGGGCACTTGACTGCATAAATGAAGGGAACCACGGTTACTAGGACATGGTGTGTGGTCCATACTATATGATGTTTACTTACCTTTCAACATGTCATGTTCCTCAGACTTGGGCCATTTTACACGGGTAGTACCCAAAGTCAAGAGACACGTCGTGTAATCTTTGTACATGCCATGTATATCTTCGAACCTGGCTTGAACCTCTTTTACATCGTATCTTAATTTTTTTTCATTTGGATTAGTTTCCCTTTTTTCTCGTTCCTCGAAGGTTAGGTATTGTTTTCATCCAAAAGAGTATAATCCCTTTAGTAGGACTTTTCAGGATAGAGTCAGGTATCCCTCCAGGAGGTGCAGAGAAAGATCCTCTATCCATTATTGACCCTAGTTAGAGTCAGGTATCGACGTGAAAATTTCAATATGGAATCGATCTTCTACCTAGCAGGTGAATATGGATGAGTCCCAGTATTTGCCAACTACATAGTAGTGATCCTCATATGTGTATCGTGATCTTTCCCACTCAAGAGTGTCTTCTCTGGGAATGAGTGTATCTATCTCTCATGATCTTTCCCGAAGAATGGTACTTCTCAAATGAATGATTATTAGAGCTATCAGACTCATGGAGTGAGTCCCCTCAGACGAGTGATTTGTGGAACATTTGAACTGAATCCCTAGCATGGTAATGAAATCATGTGACTTGTCTCTAGACAATGGGTCTAGGTTTCTAGTATATCTGGACTGTGTTTCTCCTATTATATATTCAATAGACATATACTATGTATATCTAACTTTACCGTTCCTTTTTGAATTTCTTTGTGGTTTTTGGGGTCCCCTACTATGTATTGTTATACTCATCCCTACATGGGCTTTTCCCGCATGTGTCGTGTCTGGTGCAGACGAGCGGCCTTTTTTGATGATTTCCATGGAGTACTAGGACTGGATGGAGAATTTTTAGTTCCCTACATGTTTTGGTGTTCCTATGGTGACATGTTGTAGTCCCAATACCTCTTCGTGATACTGGTTGGGCTTTGTAGTTTTCATAGTCTTGTTTTTGGTGGGCTTGTACTTTGAACCAGTTTACTTTCCGCACTTTACATTTGATTAACTATATTGGTTGGGTTTAGTTGTATACATGCATATTGTTCCTTGGTGGATTTTACATTTCAGCATTTGTGGGCTTAGAGATGTGTGTGTGTGTACAAGTAGTTTGGAAAATGCCTCCCATGTTAGTGATATGTCGACTCGGTGCTAGTAACTAGCCCTTGGTATATTGAAGGTGGACTTGGGGAATTGCGGTGCCGACCCCACTAGGATGGGTTATGACAGCAACATCGTATTAGGTTGTAGTATACACAACACTATTCATGACTTGTGTTCAACAAAATTTCAGGATCTTTTGATAGAATTCATTTAACGCAACACTGAGTCTAGATTTTGTTCAATGTATATATGAACTATGTTTGGATTATTTCATACACAACACCAAAGGAAACGTACACTACATGCAACACTGATTGGATTATGTTACATGCAAGAGCGAGCTTCCCCGATAGCTTGCGTTGTACACGATTCCAAGTTTCACTAAAAAATGATATATTGTTAAAATATTATTAATTAATGGGATATAAACTAGCCTTTATGAATAGAATTAACAAAATTTTGAATTTTATATATCATTAGAATTCATCTTACCCATTTTATAGATCATGATATGAGTAAACAACCAATTTTTGGAAAAATTAGTATTTAAAAAAATGTAGTTTTACCAACTTTTGAGGGCACACCCATTTTAAATCTTGTTTTTAACAATTTTATAAGTTAAATTTTACAAAATAAACTTATTATTTGGAAGCGGGACATAAAAATTACTTTTGTTGAATTTCTGGTATTTTTCTGATAAAAGTCAAATTTAAATGAATAGTAAAAAAAGTACATTTTAATTCAAAACATCATTTTCATCTAATTTATTTATATAGTTATATTATCATTTTAATTGGGTTTAATTTTCAATAAGATTATATTTTTATCATTTAATCCAATTTTGTTCATTGGAAGTAATTTCACTTCTAAATTGGACATAAAAACAAGTCAATCTTTTGATAGTTATTACTTATTAAAAAACCTGTTTTTTTGGTTTTGACCACGAGATTTAATATTAAATTAATTACAGAAACTTATGTGTTTTGAATTTAGAAAAATAGATTCCATATTTGGTATCAGAAAGTTAAAATTATGTAAATAGGCAACTTTTATTTCTGAAAATTATGAATAGTATCTCCAATAATTATTTTATTTTTCTCTGGTTAATGGGTAAATCTGGTAAATAAGGGTAAAGTAATAAAATATAATAATAATAATATTAAACTACCCCAACACATGTCCTAATCCTAATGGATAATATATTTCCAACCATGGTCACCCTTGGGTAGATTTTGGGTCCCCATGGATTCACTTGGATGGAAACATGACATTTTATAAGAATTAATTTAATGTAAAGATAATTATAACCTAATCATATATCTTTTACTAAATCGATCATAATATAGGGTCATATAACTGATATCTAAGCCTATAAATATTAATTATAAATATAAAAATATTTCCTATAACATGTTATTTTATTTATAATTTTTAGACATTAGATAAATATATTTTTTTATGATACAATTATAATGTAGTGATTATCTCATTAATGAAAGATTCAAATAGACGAATTTATAAATATTAAAATAAATGTAATTTGATAATTTTTAGGTCATCCATGAATATTTTAGAAGAAATTAACATATTAGGGATGATTTAATTCATTTCTTTGGAAGTAATCAGGTTGTTATAAATTTTTAAAAAAGCTTTGTATGAATAGTGCCCAAAATTGTTATAATTCATAACATAAAACATAAAATAGTTTATTAAATGATATTAAATTCCTAAAAATATAAAAATCAAAAAAATGGTTAATATAAGTCCACATATTTCATAAATAACTTTTTTTGGTCGTTTGAAATGATATGGTAGTTACATTAACCCATAATGCGTAAATAACATAATATCAAGATAAGAATAAAAAGGGTAAAATAAGTGTTAAACCAAGAATATAAGGATAAAAAAATATAAAAATATTATATAACAATTATTGGATGATGGTTATTCAAACCAAAATCATATTATATTATAATTAAATAAGTTTTTTTTAACTTTTTAATTGAAATTAAATTTATAATAAATTAACATTTTAAGACTTTCCTAAAGTGCTCCTCACCTCAATTATAAAAAGGAACCTCCTTCAACTCCTCTTTACTCCATTTTAACCCCTAATGATCGGCCAAACCCTACCCATTTCATTTCTCAAATTACCTAGTTACATTATATAGGTGCTGGTATTCTCAACGGACCAACTCTATTACCTTAAGATGAAATTTAAAGGAGTCAAGTCAAGGAAGAGATAATCTCTTCTAACGATTCATTCAAATTTCTTTTGCCTTATAATTCCTATTGATTGTTTGTTTCATTATAAAGTAATAACATATAAATCACTCATATTATTATATGTTATTATAAATATTAAAAAACACTATTTCACCTTTTATCCATCCTATGAAAGATAAAATCATTGCTCATGCGTACATACAACGTAGCGTCTCCACATCATGGTGTAATTTATTTTTCACCACCAACATAATTGGATGGGTAAAATGGTGGAGATAATAATTATATATGATAATTATAACATTATACTAATTATGAGAGGTTATACACCATCAAGTTCAATACCATTCCCTAATTATGGTATTGATATCGTCGCTCGTGCGTACGTATGGATTACCATCTCCACGACGTGATGAGATTCATTATCCTTGTCAACCATCCAAGAATTATTATAATGTATATATTATAAATAATCATAAAATATATGACATAAAAATGCTTATGGATTTATGTGTATATATATGAAATTTACTTACTTCCATTCAATTTAATAAGGAAATGAAATTAGTGTTCAAGCGCATGTAGGACCTACTGTCCCCATGAACGGTGTGTTCCATTCCATTTATCTATCTATTGTACATATTTATATACTGAATATATATAATATATAAATCATGTTTTACCTCCTGGAATTATTTAAAAAATTATATAATTAATAATATCAGGAATAACAATTTATAACACATATGATAAATAAAACGATTATTACCCAAAACATTGGTTTTAACATTGAATTAACAAATGAACGGGTAATATAATGTTGTAAGTGAACCATATATGATGTCATAAATATTAATATTGTTCTTTTACAATTTACTAATATGTTTAAACCCACTATACATGATTTTCTGACACATACAGAATAAATCGGACCTAAGGTAATACATAACTTTTCAAATATCATTTTTTTCCGAGATTATTTATACGAAAGAATTTACTAGGTGTATATTTATCATCCATTTCCATGTTTTCTTAGAATATTATTATTAAATTATTTCTAGTGTTTTATGTATTTTTGAATCCATGTTTATCCATTATTTACTTTTACTACACGATATAGAAGGAATCATTCTTTTGTTTACCATACAAGGTACTTTTTTGACTTTTCTGGTAAAAGTATGAGAATAATGTTTTTTAACTTATACATAATGAATTTATTTTTATTGTTTCATAAAAAATTATTTCTAGGATTCTTACTCCACACTATATCAATTTTATTTTCCTTTAAATTATTTTCTCTTAAATTTGTGCGGAATTTTGAGAAAACAAAACATTTTTGAAGAAGAAAGGATATTTTCTTCAAGAATTGAGTTCAAGTGGTTTATCAAAATTATTTTCCATCTAATATGAATCTATATAATTTAGAATATGTTTATATCTCTATTATTAAAATTATTTTACTTTTTTAATGATGGAATTTTATTTTTTATGGATTATGTTATATTGGAATGATGTTTAAGAAAACCCATTTTATTTCTTGGGTTGTGCTTTGATGACTAATTTATGTTTTTTTGGAACATGAAGAAATGATTTCATTAGTGATGGTTGGGACCTATATCTACCTCCAATTAATTGGGTAAGTATTTTTATCACATTATATAGACATGACTGGAATGACAAGTAAATCCGGTTCTGTAAATACATTGTTGGAATGGCAAGTAAACCTTGTTCAGTAACGAACTTTATATACTATGATGGTCTTGGAAGAAATGCCTTGGATACTATGGAAATAATATCATGTGATTTTTTTTCCAAAATTATATGTTTTAATCAAATTCTATTATATCATATTTAATGTTCCATTAGGATCCATGCCTTACATATTGCCGTTATTTATTTCTGTACACAATATTTTGATGTTTAAACTTTATGTTCATGTTTTTACATTCAAATGTTTATGGTTTGTTTTATGTTCTCCATGATTACCCTTACTGAGAATTTGAGGTCACCATTTTTATGTTTTACTTTCCCCATGATATAAAGAAAGGTTTTAGCTTTGAAAACAATTGGGGAAGATCTTTAAGGGAGATGCTGAAGAAATTTTAGCATGATTAGAATATTATGTTTCAAGTTTTAAAAAGAAATAAACTAATACGGTCTTTGGGAGTCTATTTGTGTTATGTATTAATTATTCCGAAAAAGAAATGAAATTTCCATGCACATCATGCTTGGATCTCTACAGCTACCATTTATCAATTCTAAAAAATTGAATTACTAGAAGTGGTAATTTTTTCAACACTACCTAAAATTGTGGTTAAAGAGTAACTTTATTAGAAATGATAAAATAAAAGACTTTAATAGTGATTTTTAAATGGTAATTAAGGATAAACATTTATCTAAGCTATTATAATTTATAATTTTTGTGGCTGATAAATTTTGTATTTAAAATAATTCAGTTGCCATACCATAATCTCGAATAGTAGACACAATTTCATTGTCACTATATTCTTGTAGAAACCACTTATGGCCATATATAAATCTGAAAATACAAAATATGCATATTTAAATGTGAATCATGGTCAAGGGATGAATAGGGATGTGAGGGACACCAAGGGAAATGAGGAAGGACCCCAAACCATCCCCTGGGGACCATGGCTCATACATGGCGGCTAGAGGGATGTGAGGTATTTCGAGAGATTTCAAGGTAGAGTGGACAGAATTCAATGGTAGTATTGGATGGTTTAAATGAGTGTTTTAGGGTTGGATGGTGGTGGAGAGTTTGTATTGGGGGTGGTTATGGGTGATAGAGGTGATAGAGGGGGCGATGAGGGGTGCCAATGACGTGCTACAGTTGTAAACCCCCAAAGAAGACGATAAAGGTGTGAAAAATATCATTTTTGCTTTTCACCGTGTTAATGTACACTATTATAGGTCACTAATACAATCTTTAGAAACTTCCAATAGTGTCTATTAATGGTATCCACATCGTATGAGCATAAAAACCTATATTTCAACTCTTTTTTTGGCCCTTATAAAGGGGCACCATTACAAATGTTTTCCTTAGAGATGATTAAGTAATTTCCTTCACAATAAATAGTTATATTCTTAAATATAATAAAATAATATATAAATATAAATATATTTATAAAAATATAACATATACTCTTAAATATGATATATATAATACAATATATATTTACACCTAATATAAAGTTTGTTTAGTGAAAATGGTTTATAACATAATTAAAAAGTAATAATAATTTAAAATGTAATAATTAGTATTGGATAATGGACATTTAATAACAATTTGGAGATTTTAAAAACTAGTAAATTAATTAATATCTAAAGATAAATTTAAAAAAACTATTTTTAACTTCAAACTTTCGTAATATTTGATTTGGGTATTTGTTTAGATTCCATGAGATGTCAAATTAAAACCTTTGAAATGGACAATGATGTATGGACCTAGTGGGACCCACCCACTATTTTTTGAGTTTTAAATATGCATGGAATGCCTCCAAAATTATTTTTCTAATTGAAATATGTCAAATTTTCAACATTTTATGGAATTTCAATTTTTTTTATAACTTCTTATTATCTTTTTCGATAGAGATAGAATTTATTCCACAGGAATGCAATCATAGGATTATTATGGTGTTGAAATTTTTCTGTTTTCATGTTATAATGTTATTACAAAATTAAAATATATATATATATATATATATATATTCATATATATATTTATACAAAAAATAACATAATTAATAAACATTTAAACATATTTTTTGACAAAATACATTATTAAATATATAAACCAGATAGACAAAAATTATTAATTATTTTATTCAAAATAAAAAATTGCCCATTTTATCTACATTATAAAATTTTTTAAACCTATATATATACTTTAAAAAATATATATATAATTTCTATATATAAATATCTCCATGTGTGTGTTTGCATTAATAGAAATATTTATTTATTAATTTTTATATTTTAATATATTTAAATAGATGTTAATATATATTTACAGAAATATAAATATATTAATAATAAATTATAATTTCATATATTATTTTATATTCATTTATAATTATATATATAATTATAATCACAGACACATTTATATATATTATAAAATAGAGTTATTTGAATTATAAACATAAATATATATATGTGTGTGTGGGGGGGGTGTGTTGGAAAAATGTATATGTGTTTTTGTGCACACGTACAAAATACAAATACAAATACAAGTATAAATATAAATATAAATATAAATATAAATATGTGTTCATGTGTTTTAAATAAAAATAGTTGTATGTGTGTGGGTTTGTCTATAAAAAATATTTTTCTTTGTGTGTGTAGGAGTGTATCAAGATTGTGTATATGGAAATCTAATAAATGTATTTAAATAAATACATCATGAAATAAATAATAAAAATATATAAAAATATATAAAAATATAGATAATATAAATTCATTTGATGACCATATAGAACTATTATATATGTAAATATTTACAGTAAATATTTTGTTTTATGAATGCACTATAAAAAATTTATATTATAATGTAAAATTATATGTATGTATATATAAATATATATTTAAATATTTAAAACTATTATAAATTGTATTTTGAAAATTTTAAATATATATAATCAAATGAATAAATATATAAATAAAAATAATTATATATATATAATAACTGTTCAAACCCTGGATTCAGAAACCCAAACCTATGGCCTTTGGAATTTATTAAAAAAAATAGGCACTAAATCAATCCTATATGGAGATGGATTCTAAAATAAAAAAAATATCCAGGAAAACACAATCCAAATATATATAAATAAACAATAAATTCATAAAATATTGAATAAATCAGTATGGTGTAATTGAAATGGTGTTCAGTTTGAATAAAGAGGTTTGGGGTTCTAATATAGGTTCGTGCAGAGAACAATATGATGAACAAAGAACTAATAATGGTGGGTTGAAAAAGAAGAGGGTTAAAGGGTTGAAAAATCCTTGAAAAGGGTCTTTTTATTTGAAGAGAAATGGGTGGGAACTCGAAATATCATTGATAAAGGTGGTTGTGGGATGTTCTCTTATAAACGATGAATTATTTTAATTTATTTTTGATTTTTATCTTTGACAATAATGGAACCCACATTAGTGCATAAAAATATATGATAAAGGAAGCACTTGTCATCACTAAAAATGACCATGAAAAATTATAATTTTATCATATTTATTAATGCATTTATTATCCTTTAAAAATTCTCCTGACAATTACCAATACTTAGATCATCAATTTTATTTTAGCTCTGTTAAATGAAATTTCTAGCACTTTTGTGATCATGATATATAGTTTTGAATGTGAATATGATTCTAAGGATGATTTTGATGAGGGTGATAAGATAGAATACCTTAAAAAAATAGATGTACTTAGAGGGGGTGTTTTTGTCATTTTCAGTGGTTATAAACCACTGTTATTTTCACAAGTTGATGTTTTATATTTACAATTACTCCAACGTAGCTCTTTGAGCCCCATCACATTGTTGTAAAAGTTAGTACCCTATAGACAAATTGAAAATATATTTTTGAGTACCAAATAATTAATACATAGTGTCATGCAAGATGAATACTTTCCATAATAACATCGACACTTCTGCATCAAATATTTACATGGTAAGGTTATTATATTTTTTATCATATCAACTAGTTATATAAGTTCCAATATATAATTAGAAACTCAATATACTATGTCTTTAATCTTTATCATATATCTATGGTCTAGATACATCATAATAACTTGACACAAATGGTTTCAAACTATTCGATGCTATGGGCTCATAATCTTTCAAATATCTTCTCATGAAGTTCACACTTAGTGATCTCAAGTAGAGTAGATCACTAGGACAATCCTTCACATAGGAAAACCACATGTTTTTGGTGTTATTTGTAGTTCTTGTTAGAAGACATGTATATTGGTCTCCTAACTTGTGTTAATTATTAGTGAACATTATTTGATAAAAAAAAATTATTCAAGATGATTACAATTAAATTTGTGCCCTAGATAGGTAGATTACACCGGGTGCATCATTTTTGGTATGACATTGATTGAATTATCAAGATTGGTGTTCCTGAAAGAATAATATTTTTGGGGTTACTGGTAGTGTGTGTACTGACTACCATAATGGTCTAGATCTAAAACTTAGTACCTAGGTTCCCATGACCCAAAAGGAGGTGAGATGTATGAACATGCTTACCAAGTCTAACAAACAAGGAATAACCATATCTATCCCTCACCCTTAACATCCAACAATGAATAGACCCATATAACAAATTCACCCATGGAATATTAAATAACATTCAAAAATCCAGAACGAAGTAAGTATCTCATTGGGATCGGTAAATCACACAAGGGAAATTAAATGCATCAAATAGAGATAAATAATCCACACAAGGGGTAATAAAATTGAGTGGGAATCAAAGTGTACATTCAGAGTAACCATTTTACAACCATATTTTTAACTGATCCATTAACAAAAAACATGTCTTGGGATACTAAGACCTTTTATGTTTCTTAAGATTACATTCCAATCAATCTTTGGAAAATTATAGAAATCTTGAACTGTTTAAAAAAATTCAATAGTCCCCTCCCACATGGGTTTTCATTAAAAAAACATAACATAGTCTAGTACATTTATTTCAATCAAATACATTTCAAAAGATAAATTTAGTTGTTTTTCATAAGGGTTGAAACCCAAAAAAAACTTCAAATAATTATTTTAAATACATTAAAGAACACATTTATTAATCCCTCTGAGGTAAACATGTCACTTTATGTCAAACCCACATTGACATATAGTTTTCTCTTACTAAAAACCAAAACTATATCAACATCAAACACACATCATGGAAACCATTTCAAAAAGCCCCTCATGAGTATCAAAAAATCATAATGTATCTATATAATCCATTTAAAACACAAAAACATTGAATTTCAATGTGAATATTTTTATTCCAATCTAAAAAAAACAAAATGGGTTTTAAAACATCACTACGTTATCAAATATAATCATAATTAAAATAAAAAAGGCATTTTGAAAGGAAAATTACACTTTTAATTTAAAAATCAAACAATTTCAAAGAACCACCTACATGGAAGAAGTTAAAACCAAGATGAAACGTGTCTCCTTAATCAATAATGACATCAATTAGGATAGAAAAACATATAAAAATCCCAAACACCAAAAACCACAATATTATAGGAACCCGTAACCCTAAAATCATCCATAAGTGGTCTAGGATTCATGGTAAAAACCAAAGACAAAATATATGGGAGAGGTAAGGGTGGAAGAGGAAATAGATGAATAAATACATCAAGACCTCTTGTAAATGAGAAAATAGAATTTAAGGATAAATGTTAGATGAGTTTTGGGATCCTCCAAGAGATCCTAGGATTCATACAACATGAATAATGTATAATAGGGGTGAATATCCTCTTAAGCTAGAGGGGAAAAAAATTAGACATTCCCAAAAAATAAACATTTGTGCAGTCCGCATGCTTTGGATGCATGGTTTTCAAAACCATACACCAATATTAATTTTTCCACCCTAGAGGATCAATACACCTCACACGGTTCACCCCAGGATCTAAATAGTTGGAAAAAATGTGTTCTGTCCATAGTATTATTCACATAAAAAATTAAGTCCACACTACAAACTTGACGTATAGTTTAGCAAATCAAGCTAATGTCATGCACCACACCACAGATACACTAAAAAACCCACAAAACATCACCTAAGGGATCAGATTTTTGGACATAACCTTTTATATCCCATTCTGACAAGCCATGAGCAGTTAAAAATGAACTGAGGGGACTTCAAATGATGTTTGGTCCAATGGTTTCTCTCTAACAATGTTCTTTAACCATGCATGTAAGAAAAAATTTTGAGAATTTAGGTGTTCTAAGCTAAAAACCCATGGAAACTCAAACCAAAACTCTACCTCATAAATTAACAAAAAATAAACAAAATTGTGAAATGGGGGTGTAAAAACATCCCAAAAATGCCACATTTATCCATCTATAAAGTCCATAATTGAAAATAAAGGAAAGAGAATATGAAAGATACCAATAAGGACAAACCATATGAACCATTAAAAATGGTTTTAACCTCAAAACCCGCAACCGAGATCCTCAAAAACCATGAAACTAATCAACCACAAGGTTACCCAACATATCCATGAACAACTCGAATTGGAACTATAAACAATAAATCCTAAAAATCACATGGTCCCTAACATGGTCTCCCCACTATTTAGAATACCTCTAACTTGGTGAAAACTAGGAATAACTACCATTTAATGCATAATCAAACAACTGAGAAACTAAAAGATAAACTTACTCTAAATAAACATCAAAACAAAATGAAAAAAACCATAAATAGCCTCGAAATAATGACATGGGATCTCATATTACATCACAATACACATTTATAACCTATGATCAAGAACTAGATCACCCTCACATAGTGAATTCCAAAATGGAATAATCTAAATGCCAGTTATTATGCTAACTCAACAGGTAGAAGAAACACCATTGTTACCCACTCATTATCTAAATACCATTCTCATGAACAAATGATGATAACCTCCAAGGATCAACAAAATAAAGGGTGTAACTAAAAACTCTCAATAATGGTTCCCCAAAACAAGGAGTCTGAACAAAACATCATCCACAACCAACCAAAAAATACAAGAAAACTAAGAGAACAAACTCAAAATTAATCAAAAAGTGAGGGAGTGAGGAACATTCAAAAAATGGAACAAATAATTCCATAAAAGTTCATTCAAAACTATCCATAAGAAACACCTCCAATTAGGTACCATTTACGGGATTCCAACAACAAAAACAAAAGATCCAATACCAATATCGCAACCATAAAATGAAAGGTACCATATAAATTAACACATACTCAAAGTATTATCTAAAAGAACCCTTCTAATTACCCATCTTACAAAATATATGATGATTAATCAAACAAAAATAATAGTGGAAAACCATAAGAGACTTAACATAGTAGGTATTATAATTCCATAGATCCCCACACTAGAATAAGATGATATATCAAACATTATCACTAAAAGGATGATTTTTTTTAAATATGGCTCATCCTGCTTCCCCTCTACACTTTTTAGGCAATAAATTTTCCCAATTGATGATACTATAGAATCATCCACCATTGGTTTCCTAAACTTTTGAGTTTTCATTTTATAGTAATTCTTGATATCCACTTGACAAGATGTTAAAAACAATTCATGTATAACTTAGAAAATATCTAGGTGAAGGCATCCTCTGAAGAGATGAAAATTTTCAATGAAAATGATAACTATATATGGAGAAAAGAGGACCTAATTCAAATGTTGATTGATATAATCCATCACTGATCAATCAACCAGGGGAAGTCTTATGAGCTCAAGTGATTTCTTCCCTTTCACAACCCTAGGAAAAAACCACTAGGAAAAATAGTTCTATAAAATCTCCCAATACATACCTTAACATAGTTGGAGAGTTACCCTTGAATCATTCCATAATCAACTAAAATTCTAGCACTCAATGACTCTCAATCGTGAAGCTCTAGGAAATCTATGAGAATTAAAGACCACCTTATCTTTTACAACCACCCCAACTCTTTCATTTACCTTAGATTACCACTAAAATAATGTGAATGATAATTCAATATATCTAATATGGGAAATGAGGTCAAGGAAGGATCCATGTAAACCACTCTACTTGGAGTCTGGGTAGGCACCATAATTGGATAAACCATTTCAAATATTCTAGGAGAAAAAATAAAAGATACCTTAGAAAAATAAATGAATTCCAAATAAAATCCAAATTATTCCACCATACGTTAAGAATAATGTCTAAAACAGCAAATCCATAATCGAGAATCAAACATTCACACCAAAATAAATTTTATTTTTAAACCACCATTTTCACAAATTAACCTTGAAAGAATATTCCACCAATATATCACGTGAATATCAATCTAATAAAACATTCAAATCAAACCAACCTTAGTTGAACAAATATACATTTATCCAACAAGGTATGTCAGTAAAATTTCCTTACAAAATCCCACTGCATTTAAAACCATGCATCAAAATAATGATCATTAAAATCCATTCCCATTTTCCAAAACACGTTACAAATTTGTTTCAAAACAAAATCCCTCTTTTTATCTAAAAAAATTTATAAACCCTTTTTGAAATCAATTAATTTTCAAAAATACCAAAGGAGTCAAGATTCAAACAACTAATTTTCCAAATACCATAAAAAATAAACACATTATAAAATATTTAATAAAACTTGGGGAGTCCAATCATACCATTTATCCATAAAACTATTTTTTAAAAACATATATTTTACAAAAACCTAAATTTTCTACAACGAGGCTTTAAAACCTAGTGAACTCAAACAACCACACAAGCCTTCAAATAATTTTTATAAAAATAATATTAAAAAAGGGAATAAAAACACTCCTCAATCCACCTCATATAAGTTAAAATCAATTTAGGATAATTTTTGGGTTTTGGAAGAGACAAAGAAATTAATTGTTGAAAGAAAAATTCATGTGCATGTTTTTTCCACACAGATGAGGAAACCGTGGTCCAACCATTTAACACACATTGTAAAAGTGGAAGACCCAACCACTTGGGAACCATATGGTTTTTAAGCCATGCATGCTAACCATGAAGATCAGGTGATCATCCATTTCTATATTATATCTAAGGAATGATCCCTAATATCACTTAAATACTCTGATTGGATCAACAGAAAATCAATTTAGATCAAAATCTATCTCAAAAAAATAATAAAACCGAAAAATATTAATTAAAAACCTAATCTACCCCTATATTCTTGAGGCTTGGGGAGATCTAGATCGATAAAGACTACCCCCTCTACCACCTATAAAAATATGAAAACAATAGTATCCACCCTACTATGAAATTCATAAATAAAAGTGTAACATAAGAAGAATGGGACCTCATAAAAGGAAACCAAAATTATACTCTAATAACATTTTATTATTAACTAACCTGGGATTCCATCTATGAAAGCACCTAGTCTAACCATCCATAAGTTCTGAAGGTCATTCCTGATCCACATGGGCTAGAACGTAGTCCTCCGGATTCCCAATAATCCCATTGGTATTGATTTTCCAAAACCAATGATAAAGAAAGTTGAATAAATAAATAAATAAAATAAAGAAGTATTCCAAACATGTCATAACCAGCTAAACTGATCCAAATCATTTTCATAAATATAAACACATTCACTCTCCATAAATCAGAAGATAAAAAAAATAATTGATACAAAACCATCCAAAAGGAAAAAAACTACAATCCAACTCAATAAGAAATCGAGAACATCTCCATGCAACCATTAATTTCTCAACAAACACAATTCTATTTTAGAAAATCACTCCCTATTTTCCTAAATGGAATAAAATGTTATAGATAAATTCCCATACACATTTTCCATTTCACATCCACATAGCCCTATATATTTATAAAAAAATCATATGTTTTATTTATTTGAAAATGGTCTATATAAAACATATAATCGGAATATGTCATCTAAAAAACACCCATTTTCAAATCCTCTTTATGAATCATGCAAGATCAATTAATTTCAAAGAATATTTTCCAAAAATATTTGAATAATAATTTTTCCAAAGGAAATGACCTAACACACACACATGATTCAAGTAGAACAAAACAACATGTATCTATAACACAATCCATATATCCAATATAAATGAGAAGAGGTTTAATATTGATTAATATAGGGGGAAGTAATATTTTTTTGATGGAAACATCCAATAGTTCCTTTATCCATATCAGAGTTCACACCTACATTAAAAATAAAGTCAACCAAATGGGGTTTTTGACCCAATGGAGCCTAAATAATTGAATTTGTCGATGAGATGGGAGGTCGGGGCCATTCCACCCTTTTGGGGGGAATTTTTTCCTACCATGGGAACCTATTATAGATTTGAGATATGTTCGTTAATCTCTTCCAAATCCCGATATGGGACTGGTTACACTAAAACATTTATTTATAGTATTCATCTTTTTTGTGTGCTCAAAATGATCATAGTTCAAATCCATTTATATCAAAAAATTACCATAGATAAACTCATTTTATATCACAAAATGATTATAGGTCAACTAAATTTGTATTCCAATGAGGGGTATCATGTTAGTGAATCCATATGTATGTATCAAAGGATCTTCATCCATATTCCTATAATGAACAACTACTTATTTGTTGATATGAATGACAAGACACTTCATAATTTTTTTCCATTAAAGGAGGCGGTTGATATTATGAAGAGTGGATTGAGACACTATGAGGAGTTCTATTTATACTTTTTATTTTATGAATAAATACCCATGAAGTTAATTAAACCTATGTATTTTAACATCATGTAGAGAGGAAACATTGTCAGGCACTTGGGCACTGGATATTTGAGATCAAGTATCATGGAGATGTCCTACATATCTCAGTTATGGTAGGAATCAGAGTTATCATTGTTCGATCATTCCCTTGGGACTGAATCCAAGGTATATACCCTTATATGTGGGATATATATCATTTCAGTCATTGGGATTAAATGCTTACATTTCCCTTGGGATGTTTAATGTGGAGATCGAGCCTTAGAAAACCATCTTACATATCCTAGTTATAATTGGAAATAGAGTCATAAGAATTATTTTTGATTATCATTCCATTGATGGATGTGGTAGAATGATCAATCCATGGGATTGATTGGGTCCTAGTGGATGAAGTGTCAGAGATATATCGGTATTTACAATGAGGTGTATTTCCTCTTGATTTTGGTCTTGTGCCTTACTAAGGAATACAAAATATCCTGGTTATTTCATGGATCAGATTCATTGTAGTTTAGTTGGTTAGAGATTACACATTGAGGTTTCATATATGTGCAAAACATATCTTATTATGCATCTATTCAGGGCTTGCGCACTGATGTTTCTGTTTATATGCAAAACATAACATTTTATGCTCTTTTTTGACCCTTACACACTATCACTTCCCTTACCTTTATAGAGGTTTTTAATGTGAATGATATGATTATTGAAACTCCCTATACCCACATGAGCTATGCTCAGTGTGAGAAAAAAGGGATGAAGAATAATCAGTCTCATTGCCTATTAATGTGAGACATACATGTTGAGACAACCCTTGGGAGGTATGATATTGAGCCAGGGGCTCGGGGAGGAATCATGCATATCTTTTTTATGGCAGGAATCAAGGTTATTATAGTTCCTTTGATCAGGGATAACAAATTGAGTCCACCCTTATATGAAGGACATGTCATATTATTCTACGAATTAGGTCATATATACTGAAATTGAATTTATAATTAGGGTTTATATACTAAGGACAAACTAGGTCATCAAGCCCTAGGATTCCCTTATGACTTGGTCTTCTTTCTGGCCTGACCAAAGTTGGTTGTCTGCCTTATATGCCTTGATTTCCCATTTGAAATGTCGGAGGATGACCACGTGACATGTCCCTAGACAATATAATTATTGAATTGGATTGTCCATGGGATGTATCATATCATGGATGGAATGTTTGAAGGTTATCACATGGTCAATACTGACTTGTCCTGAGGACATTTCAAGACTGGTCAGTTGACCTCAGAAACTAGAAAATGATCTTATCCTGCATGTCCAGATAGAAACACAAAATCCATATGACATGAAATATTCTCATAAAGATATCTATATTATATACTTGTATGGAGTCATGAGAGTCAATATGAAACGTCGTATAAGTGTTTCCCATATTGGATGAAATACATTGATGGATTTACAAGATCTAGTTGGCATTCTTGGAGGGTGTCACGAGAGAATGTTGACATTCTCGGGTACCATTGTGGGACTCTTATGACATACACTGGTTTCATCAAGTGAGTTGAGAGACATGTATGAATTATACCTTAGGACATGGAGTGAGAGCTCATAGGGATTCACAGATATTGGGTGGCATTCCTAGGGGCACCATGAAACTTATATTGACACATTCATAGCACTTCTCATGATCCAAATAGTATACTGAAGGAGTATCGTGTGATATGAGTGACATGTACCTATGTTTTAGTGTGTCATTGATGGTTAAAAAAATAACATGAGAATCATAGTACATTTATTTACCAATAGTTTCTATTTTTTATCTATCCTTTTATAGAAAGTTTCCTAGTTGCATATATTGCTAGATTATTTTGAGTATCATGTGATTGAGAAGGGGTTAGGGATGTTCTTCATGTGTCCCTATAAAAGTCCATTTCATGATTTATGGTGATAAATCAATGTTATTGGGCATTCTCTATAATCGCTCTAGCTATTCACCGAGACCTTACTAGATGGAAGGTTTTTTAGTCATGAGATCATCCACTCTGAGAAATCTGGTGTAGTTCTTTGGTGATTCGTAGTGTCTGGTGCGTGTGAATGAAAATAATATAAATTATTCCTTTGAAATGCAGTGTCATCTCTTCATGATGGAGTGTGGAATTTATAAGTTTTTCCAACTCAGTTTTCCACTACATCATGTGATGCAGATCCCACAAGTCTAGGATGGAGTCTGCGAAGGGATCTGGCATCTCATGTCATTCCCAAAGATCACTCTAGGGATGTCACATATTTTTCAATGACGATAAATCTATTCCATCAATGCCCATTTTATCAGATTATTTTCGATTCATGGGGTCTTGGTTGATCTCATAGACATGCCAAAGGACTTTCATTTTGTCATGTATACATGTACAAAAGAATTTATGAGATCAAGATGGCTATTAGTAAGCCTTAACATGAATTCAATGGACTTTTCTATAATGACACATGTGACAAGGATGACTTGAAAATTGAACTTCATAGGACCATGATGAATTGTCAAGTGGTCTTATAAGACTGTACCACAAATAGCCTTTGTGTGTTGCAAGTGGTTTTGGATATAAAGAGCCCTTCCCTCCATCCATTTTTCATTTACTTTGTTTATTTTAAAATGGTTGGGGAGTCTATGAGGTTGGTTCAATATAATTTAATAAAATCATTCCTCTTATTGGTGATGCTTCACATGACCATTAACGTCATGTAGAGATGAAAAATAATTTCATAGAAATTTACATATTCTTGTATTTATGGAGAAAAGGGGGGGAAGCACGAGGTTATTTTAGATGTCTGAGGCTCTCCACATGATGGTTATAACATGCCAGTGGAATTTTGCGAGATGAGGTGGATGTTTGATCGAGGTCTCATAGTGTCATCTGCCTTACCAAGGGTGTATCACATATCTTTTACGACCATGAGAGGATACCACATCCTCCCTATTGATTTTTATTATTTTATTTTAAAAAGGTTTGGTATATCCTAATTTGGATTTAATTTTTTCAAGGGAAAATATTCTTCCCATCAGTGATGTATTGTGGAATTTTAAAATCACATGAGGCTCCCATTGTTGGGATATTTTACACCAATTTTCAAAGGATTTTTAGATGTTTTATCGGGTGCTCACTGGTTGAGAATCTGTTTTGTCTAAGGGTTTTTTCTCAATAGTTTCCAAATGACTACTGAAACTCCAAGGATTCTTTTTGGGAGAAGAAGGATTTGGAAAACAATACCTCATGAGATCTATTGTGAGTTATTCATCACACATGGATCCTCTATTTTACCATTTGATGGTAACATGATCGTGTGTTTCTTCCATCCTTTTCCTCCTTTCATTTTGTGGGGGAAATAATACCCACATTTAGGTATTAATTTATTTATGGATTTTCTCATCCTCTGTTGTAGGGAATCAACAAATTCCCCCAATAAGGATGTCTGTAGGAATAAAGGCCACTATTTTGAGAAGAGTAAATGACCTTCTGGGTCTTTATCACTATTAGGAATCATTATCTTGGGTGACACATAGTCTTTTGGGAGAAGCATGGTATTGCAAGGGGAAATATATAAATAGGGGATGGGATATCAGATTCATTCACCTACTACTCATCCTTCAAATCTCTCTCTTAACCTACTACAGTTTCTTGTCTCTAATGAAATAGTCTTCCACAAGCACTAATCATCATTTCTATTATAGAGACTATTTCACAATAAATCTAACAAAATAACATTTTTTCTCATGTTCCCACTCGAAATAAAATCAAATCATACTTTGGTAATTTCTTGATCCTTGGAAGTGATGATGCCTGACTGTCTTGGGGGTTGTGTAGGATCAACAATATTTATTGCATGATCCTTTATGATTACCATATGAATTTTGTGACTATGTTGAGGTCACACGATAGTTGGTCTTCCAGGGGTCACGTGATTGTGTGAAGGCTCAGGGTTATGTGATTGAATGATGACCTAGGGTTATTAAACTTGCAAGACCTCCAGGGGTCAAGTGATTCACTACACCCTTTAAGAAATTTGTGTACCCCTTTGAATATTTATGTGATACACATGGAACTTCCAAATATATTACATCCTATTTGAAATGATTTTATTATGTCTGTCCAGCCTATTTTATATATGTTTTTTAGATGGTTTCTGGTTCATGTCAACATTCTTCTTCCCTAGTTAATTTAAGGACAATGATTGCTAGAAACTGTAATGATGATCTTCGATACCATGTGAATTCTAATTATGATGTCTTGAAGATGTTTCCTTTATATAGGATTCAAAATTATTTTCTATTGGACCAGCTTCCCTTGTGAAGGATCTTCCTAATTTATGATTCTACCATTCCTCCTTGAGACATCAACATGCCATCTTGATGGGTGTCAACTTTTCTCAACTATCTTTATATGTCAGTTTTGGAGGACAGCCATATATTTGTATCTCGATCCTTGGGTTTTTCTTATATGTTAGAAACTCTTATCTAGGTTATGATGGATGGGATTTTACTCATTAGCCCATTTCATAGTGCTATTTTAGTATATTTACTTCTTCTATAATCTATCTAGTTGGGATATGGAGTTTGAAATAGGATCTCCACCCTAGCGATAATTTCTCTAATGAATGGGCATGGCCATTCTAGGTCAGGAAAATCCTCTTGTAGTTTTCCAATGATTTATATAGGGTTGACCTTTATGAGGATGTGTGAATCACTCAATATATCATCTACAACCTAACTAATCTTCTAAGAGAACTCATCATCCATTGGTTCCATGGTACCAACATGTTCCACTTGTCCCATGGTGATGTGGGAACTAGTCTATGGGATATGTACAAAATGGGTGGGATCCCCCCTCCTCCTCGAAGAGATGTATAACCATTTATCCCTAGATTTAGATGTTTGGGACCACCACTCAAATAATTCTATGTTGGAGAGGGATATACTGATCATTATGAAGGAGGGGACAAGAAAAGAGCTTAATACACACTCACTTATCAAATTCAAGGAATGTATTGATATTTTCTTTTGTCATAGTGGAGTTTGACCAATTTCTATACACCCTCATTAGTTCCCATTCCAAAACATATGTTATACCTCTGACTCATATTGAACAATTTCAAAATATGGGGATTATAATCTATGGGTATATTGAGTGAACTCAGAAATCACTCCAAGCCTATGGCTAGTGGGTTTCAAAGCCATGTTTTTTAATGGATGTATTTTCCATGTTAGGAATGCATGTTCAAAGATTCACTTCAGCACATTGGTGATGGTAACATAGTTAGAAAATTTAAAATGCCTCAATCTATAAGTCCCAGTCCCTGTATGACTTTATCATATCTTGGTCCATATTTAATTAGGTAATGTCCCCTTCTAGATCAATGGTCCCTTGTGGTTTTTATTTGGTTGGATAGGGTATGATTCCCATTTTTATGAATATTATAATGCCACTGGGTTCCCTAATGACATATCTCATCCATAATTGTTGTGTATATGAATGGTCGTAGCCTATCACTGAGCAATGATGAGGTCACATATATGCTACATCTATCAAATATTTTCAACTTTTTATCATATCCCACACAAACCGGGTTGATTACTAACAACTGTTGTGGTTTAATCGAAGATAGATCATATATGGCCTCTCTTTTATATGGGGTTCTAGTGTCTAGGATTGATGAGAAGATTAGTTTTTTAACCATATAAATCTTATCATATTTCTTGTTAGTTTAGTTGTATTTTAAAGGTCTTCCCCTTCCTTTGGATGATGTGAAGGGAGGGAGACTCCCTGGAAAATTCAGTTAATTTTAGATTATGTTGAATTATAAATATATATATGATGTGATTATTCATCCATATGTCGATTCTTCTGCCTTCCTAACCCAGTACTATGCATATTCTTGGGTAGTATCCTATCCAGCTGGTGTTCTAAGTCTAATATTCTATTATTTAGGTAGGAAATTAGCTTTACCAACCCCTCTATCTATAGAAAAAATGTATTTATTTTAATAATAGGGAAATAAATTGAGGAAGCACCCTCATGCAAGTGACTATTACCATAATAATGGGTCATAATCTATTGACGAGATTAGTCATCTATCACAAGATACAATTGGTAATCCTATTGAGAGTAGATAATATGAGGTAACTTATTCTTATCTTTTATCGACTCAACTGGTATCTTCTCCTCTTGATGTTCTTGTTCCATTGGTTATAGAAGTCTAAAAAATACATATCCTGATTTGGTAGAAAATTCTCCACCAGTTACTGAGGATTCCCTATAAATATTTTGTGATCATGAAGAGTTCCTTTTAAATATTTTCAATGTCTTGGGAGAGGATATATTTGATTTCCAACCATTTCATGAAGTTGTGAATCAAATCATAAGAAATCACCAGAACTTGGATTCTAAAGATAGGGACTTGCATGATTTTTTAGATGAGGCTCCTCTTTCTAGGAAGATAATAGAGGTGCCATAGGAACATGGTTAGGTTCACCAATTGATATCTAGATAGCTTGCAAAAATGGATTTATGGACTCTGAAAATATGAAGATGCAATGAAATCCCAACACACATGAAGTTATCCCATTCAACATCATCTTCCTCACTATAAAATTCTCAAAAGAGGGTTATGGAGATAACTTCCTTAGTTGAGACCCTCCATATTTGGGAATAATTAGAAGATTCCGAAAAAAATGACACAAGAGAGTTTGATCGATACTTCTTGTCAGGATATTTCATACATGGCCAGTTAAAAAATATTAATTTTATTATAATTCGATTCACTCTGATTTTTTTGAATTCGAGGATAGGATTTGAAATGGGGGTATTCCCCATGTTTCGCGATCTATTTAGGAATAGAGTTTCTAAAATTTATAATTATTTTACATTTTTCTCCCATTAATGATGTGAATCACTTTATCACTGATCATATATTCTATTAATCATCAATGATACCCACCCTTTCCCAAATATCACATAAAACTAAATGTATATATCTTAATAGATTATTTTTTAGAAATGATCATTAATGCCCAAAAAATGAGATTTGTTACTAATATGTATTCTCCAATTATATTGAGATCAATTGATTCATAGAAGTATAATCTGGGTGGAATATGTGTCTCTTAGGGAGAGTGTTCTATCCCTTTCCAAAGTTGATCAGATTTGTGAGAGAATCATCATTATTTATAAGACCATATGATGGTCCATACATGATTTTATATTATTTAAAAACACATTTATGATCTAATTTAGTTTAGGGTATTTTATATTAGTCATTAAATTGCATTAGTTTAGGGTCTTTTAGCTCGGAACATCTATTACTCATATTTAGGGTCTTTTATCTTAGACCTTCTATTGCTGTAGTTTTGGGTCCTTTAGCTCAAAACATTTATTTCTTTATTTTTGGGTCTTTTATATCAAACCTTATATCACTTTTTTTGGGTCATTTATCTCTAACATTATTTTTCTTTAATTTAGGGTCTTTTATCTCAGACCTTCTATTACTATAGTTAAGGGTCTTTAAGGTTGGAAAATTGGATGTCGTGTTGTTCAAAGTCTTACTACCAGGACCTGATAAATGATCATGTAATATGGTGAAAACATACCAATAATGACCCAAAACACTATAGGGTGTCGGTTTTTGATGTGGTGTTTATGGGGCTCACAAAGATCAGAGCTCCTTTCCTATAAGAAGGATACACCTTTGGTTGGTAGATTAAGGTCTTCATGAATCAGTATCATTTCCAAACAGATGTGTCTCCACTCTTTTCTAATGGAAATATAACACTTATGGGGGTAGTATCAGTTGGGGGTGATATACTAGGAATTATAGGCCTTCCTAATTGTTGGGATATGGGCGACATATATCCTAACCCAAAAGTTTGAGTATGTGAATATGGGATTTGTAAGACATTCCAAGGATGACTCATAAAACCTTGAGGTTTTGTGTTCTTACACAATGTTTATAAGGCTCACAAGTATTGAAGGTCATTTCTAGAAAAGAGGAGATTCCATTAGTTGTTCGGTATTAGCCTTCATGCATCAATATCAGGTCAAAGAAATGACGGTATTCTCTCCTTTCTGAGGTCCATGTTAGATTTTTGAATGATAAAATGTTAATATAATGAAGTTGGTAATGGAGGGGAGACATCTCGGAGTTTTTATTATACCATATGTATGTTTGGATCTTGATTGTGAATATTAATCCCTATTCCCTGTTGATTAGAATCATGAGGTGTAGGCCATCAAATGATTGACAATGATGTGTTTGATTCCTTCATTGAGAATGGGTAAAAAACGTGGTGAAGTTTTATCGAGGATTTCAAATACTCTTTGATATTTTGGTATATAGATTATAAATCATGGTCCAAAGTGCTCAAGTTAGGATGATGAAATGGGAAATTCATATCACGAGTAGTTCAGATCATATCGAGATATTGAGTTCATCCATGGTGGTGTAAGGTATGAAAGGGATCATAAATCCATTTTTCATAGTGAAAATTTTGGTTTACTATGATAGGAACATTTATTGGATCCATAAGCTTAGATTCATATCAAATAAAAGGTTCCTCGAAGACGAGTATCTTTTCTAGGGGCAACAGATGGTTTTCGGTGATTCGAGGTGCCCAAATCATGAAGTAATTTATACGGAAAGCCTAATATCCAAGAAGGGTTCGATCACCCTTAAAGTTGTTTCTCCACATAGAAAACATGTTTTTGTGGTGATGGGATGCATCAAATAATTACTCTAACTTTTTCTTGAACCTGGGGGTCCATTTAGAATAGATCTACTTTTAGAATGGTTATAGTGAAGGACCTATGAGCTTCATGACTTATTTATTTACGCCCAAATTTTTTCTTAAACTCCAGAGATTATGAGTTTAGAAATCTAACACTCAACGTTTTACCATGCCACCCTTTATGGGTTTTTAACCTGAAAAGACTTATGTCTCTTTAACTAGTTGTTTATGGCCATGCAATTTGGAATGTTTTGGGATAAAATTTAAGTCCAAACAACATTGAACAACATTATGGAATTATAAGTTCACGACACAAATAGACCTAGTTTGGGGGATGGTAAATATGATTCTAATGAGGATACATGGGGTTAAGTGTACCCCTTCTTCCATCTGAGTTGGAAATGAAAATATTTTAGTTCATTGATCGAGGTCATCAGGTCGTGATAATGACATGGAACATTCATATAGGGAGTGTTCTTATAAGGACCCATCCTTAAAACTTACTTAATCTTGAGATATTACAATATTACACATTGAGGATCTTTTCAGGTTTAGAGTTTTATAGAATTAGTTCATGAAACTTTCATTACATTCCACATTTAAACAAAGTGGTTACATAAAAGACAGTATTCATTTTTCCCATCAACGGAAACATATTTAAAATAAAACATGGATTCTTTCTTGACACTTCCTTGACACTATCATCATATCATGTGCCTTTCCCTTGACCTGTGAAAAACATTTCAAAAAAACTTGGGATGAGCATAAAAATATCAGTAAGGGTTATAAAAAAATATGGAAAGGAAACATGAGTTTATATATACATAAGAATGAAATCATACTTTAACCATAAAACATAGGCACTTTAACATACCTCATCAAATCATGAATAAATCATAGAAATCATAAGACATAAAAGGTAACTTGAGGCATTCATAACATTCTTACATAGGGAGTAACCCTCTTGGTTACGTTTGGAATACCCACCACAGTATATTCCCTAAATCTCTTCAGAGAAAACTTAACGTTTCACTCCTTCGCGTTACCCAATGCATTGGAGAGCTATATTGGGCTCACCCCCCCTTAGTTTATCATGGAACCACTCGTCTTCATAACAATTCCCAAGAACCATAACATAATCTTATCACATAAAACATTCATAAACGGAAACATAACATTTCCACCTTTCAATAACAAGATATCAATAAAACACATTGATATAAACACATTATGAAAACCATTTTCAATACCAGAATAAAAAGAAAAGTAAAACATGGTATTTATTTTTCTTTTAAAAAGAAGGTATGACTTTTAGAAGAAGCCTAAACTCAAATAATGGTCACGGAGGCGGAAAAGTCGTTGTCGCCGCATACGTACGACAAAAACATTCCCTTTTGTCGTTTAGTAAAATGATTCGTATAAAAAAGATTCCTTTTTGGATAAACATAAAAGTCAAAGGGGATTATACACCGTATAAAAGAAGGTTGTGTACAAAACAAAATATGCCTCAATGAATGGAGATTGAGACGAAGTCCCTTACAAAGACGGTATCCTTGGTTTAAGGATAAATCAATTACATAATTATGTGCGACAAACGAATACACCAAATATAAGTGGATATTAAGTGTAAAATAATCAAAGGTCATTCACACATATTCAAAGGATGACATATTCAATAACTACATGTTGAACCCAAATAAATCGAATTTGGGTTAAGAAGTTCCCTTGACAGCCTAACGGCGTCACATCAAAATGAGTTGATGAGAGATAAAAAAATGGTATCTCATCACTTGGACATAAAATTTAAATCAATAAGGATATATGAGAACATATCCCAACATAACAATATGTAAATTAAAAGACCCAACAAAATAAGTCTTTTAAAAAGAGGAGGGTGAAAGGTTCCCTTACCGACATGTGTATCTTTCAAATAATACACCTCGTGAAAGAAGGACAATACAACATTGATGTAAATACTCATAAAAAAAGTATATTACACAATGAGTAAAATAATGGGAAGTATATACACCACTCAAAGGAAATTGTGGCAAAGGTAGCATAAATCTCACTGGAATAAGAATGAGATGAAAAATATCTTACAAAAATTCGGCAGCCTAACAGTGCCACTCAAAACTTCCAAAATGGATTGATGAGAGGAAATAGGGTCTCTCATAATATGAACATAATAAGTACAATAGTATTAATATAAAAGATCAACTCAATCATAAGAAAGATGAGCTTAAAAGGAATGACATAAAAGAGTGTACTTAAAATGAAAGAGAGGTGTAGGATCCCTTACCTCAAGTCCAACTTGTCTTGTTCGTTTCTTTATATTTCTGAATAATAAACTTTGGTCAATTTATAATTTCTTAAGGACCTCCTATAAAGATTATTATTCAGTTCATATCACATATTTTAATTTTATAATAATTTGTTAATAATATGAGTTCATATCAGACGTTTTTGTCGATGTTTGGTACATGAGTCAAAAATTGAACTTGTTGGAAAATAATTTTCCATGTAGTTATAGGTAAATCATATCTAGAATAGTATTTATGTTTTAAATATCATATATATCCAGTATATATCCATTTTATAGTATTCCATAGCATTTGGAGATAAAAATTAAAAGCACCGTTCATGGAGACGGTAGGCCGTACGTACGCATGAATGCTACTTTAATTTTTTTGTCATTTTAATGGAATTAAAACAAAATGAAAGATATATACATGTTATAATTCCAGAATGATATCCATCATTTAGATGTAATATATTACATATATATCCATTATATATATGTACTTATAATAGTACATAACATTTTGAGATAAGAAATGAAATGTACCGTTCATGGAGACGGTAAGTCGTACGTACGCATGAACGCTACTTCCATTTCTATTTCATATTTAATGGAATTAAAACATAATGATACATAATAGTATTTTAATTCCAGTATGGTATCATATATAATATCATTAAATATATCCTTTATACGTACCACATATGGTATTAACGAATCAAATCACTTTGAGGGGGTGGTAGTCCGCACTTCCTTAAATGAAGATATCGCGTTTACCCAAAATGGAAACCATAAAGATATTCCATCACTGTAAAATACAGAAGCTTAAGTAAAACATAAACATATTAGATATCATATATAAATATAGTGTCATCTTAATGGCCACCTTTGAAGGTGTTAGAATAATGTTGAACAATCATCGTTTCGGGAGGCAGAAATTCGCCATCCACGGAAACAGTATGTTCTTTAACCATTAGATGTAGGTGTGTGTAAGTTTAGCTCGAATACTTCTTATAAAAAAATTATAGTATATTGACTATACTGTATTTGTTACAAAATAAATGAATAAAAATAGTTTAGGGGGTTGGAGAATTAAAATAAAACAAAAGGACTCAAGTGAAGACATTACCTTAAAATCGAGTAACTTCCTTTGATTTGAGCTCAAAGGATTCCTTGGAAAGGATTCTGCCCAAAGTAAGGCTTCAAGGAGTTAAAGAGGGATGTGGAGAGACAAAATGGGCAGGGTTTGGCTGATCCAAAGACTTTGGAAGTGTGGGTAACGAGGTAGAGGTGGGGGCCTTTTATAAGAGGAGAGGAGGGGCACTCTTGGAAAGGTATAAAATGTAACTTTATTTTCAAATGGGTTTCGGATTTTAATGGTCCCACATTGATGTGTTTCGAGGATAAGGTGATAAGGATTCTAAATCCAACCATCCAATAGGTTTTGTACAAGTTTAGGTCTTAGATTTTACATTATCTTTCTATTTTATTTAAATTGTTAAATAATGAGGTCATCGCTGCATCATCATGATGTCATAAATAATTTAATTTATTTAATGTCTAAAAATTATAAAAAAATACTATGATGTAGGAAATCTTTTTAGATTTCCAATGAATATTTATAGTCCAAAATATCATTTATTTAGACAAAATTAAAAATATTTTACTTAGGTGATACATTCTTTGTTACATTTAACATTCTTTAAAAATAAAATGATAAAAAGTCACTTTCTCACAAAAGTGATTCCATGGGGCCCCCAAGTTTTGCACAAGGCATCCAATGGTCGGCCATGAGACAACCAGTAGAGTTAGGACACATGTAGTGGTAATTTTTTATTATTATGATATTATTTTATTATTTTTAACTACCTGATTACTCATTAATCAAGATAATTAAAGATAATTACCGTCGTTACTATTCATAATGTCCAAAAACAAAAGAGTCTTAATTACATAATTTTTTCCTTCTGATTCAAAATATGTAATCTATTTTACCAAATTCCAAACACATAAATTGCAATAATTAATTTAAAAAAACTTCCTGTTGTCAAAACAAATAGCGGGTTTTTTAGAAACAATATTTATGAAAATTTGGGCACTTGTTTATGCCAAATTCCAAAGTGAAATTAATCCCAATGACCATAATTGAATTACATGGTAAAAATATATTCTAATTAAACTTTAAAACAAATTAAAAATATAATATAACCATATAATTAAATTATATGAAAAAGCAATTTTGTTGTAAAATGCAGTATTTTTCACTATTCATTGAAAAATGAACATTGTCAGAAAAATACCAAAAATTAACTCAAGGTAAATTTCAATATCCCAATCATAAATAATATGTTTATTTTGAAAAATAGAGCTTATAAAATTTTCAAAAAGTGGATTTGAAAGGGGTTCTCCATCAAAAGGCGGTTAATCGACCTTTTAAAGAATATTAGAATGTTTACGCTTAAAAACTGGATTCATTTGAATTTTTAATCCTATAACATTTATTGTAAAGATTAAAAATATTTGACAACCATATATAATCATTTTTTATTTATTTCTATTCATTCCTGCCATTACAATGGCTAGGCGTTTACTACCATTTAAAATAATATTATTTTATTATTAGAGTGCAACGTAAGATTCCCAAGAAACTCGTTGTTGCGTATTGGGTATGCCATTGAGCATAGCATCCCCTTGAAAGTAATATTATTATTTTATTCACAAATATGGATAAATATAAAGATGTCATATTCTTTTATTACCTGGGTTGTTACATCCTTCCCCCCTTTTGGGAATTGCGTCCTCGCAATTTTAAAATTGATCTTGGAAACATCCTTGAAAGTCCCACATCGGAACAAGAGTCGGTAAAACAATACCTTTAAAATAAAGAAGGATAAGTACAAAGGTCACCCTAGTTAACCCATACTAGGATTCCAAGTATGAAAATATGGACATGGAGGAAAAAACAAAGGGTCATATTCTGATGGAGAGTGATAGAAAACATGTTTAGGAGAAAGTTAACCATAAGAAAATCACAAACTTGTGATGGGTTAAACGACATTCGATTCCCCAGTATGAAAAGTTAATAGACAACATTTTTGTTTTAAGTTACTTTTTATTGAGGAATTTATTCATAAGGAAACATAATCACTTATCATGTTGACTTTCAACTTTTATTACATTCCTTACACAAACTCATATTTTCTCCAAAAGACGAGTATTTAGGAAGACTTGTTCACATTAAGAGTACTATAATCAACTTCTAGAGAATCACCTAATCCACAAAAGAGAACTATATACTTCCCATGTCTTTAGACATTAACCATAACCAAAACCAAAAAAGGTTAGTACAAGATCAGATAATCCAGAAAAGGATAACCCTTTATAAAAAGAAAATCTATTCTTAATCTCCAAAATTTTTCCAACAAAACCCAAAGTTCAACGAGGACCATTCGATAATAAATTTGTCCATAACATTCTTCAAAGTAAACCAAACTAAGATTGAAACCCAAATATTTGAAGGATTTAGTCACATAGTCTACCAAGTTAAATCGTATCATTTATCTCCAAACCACATCAGTTTCTCTTAATGTCTCGTATTGAATAGTAATTAACCTAATCACATATCCTCCAAGATAGGTTAATAAATTTCCATAGATAACCCAAAATCATCTTACTATTAATTCATAAAATCATCTAACTAAAAAGAATCAGTCAAACTAACCAAGGAATTCATGTAGTCCAGTGGTAGGCGATAAATACCAGTCGCACTTTGGTTGTGGGTTCGATTCCCGCAGCTTTGTCCGACGCGACGGGTTGTCACACGGTCTGTGTGTTGTCCTTTTTCCAAAACTATATAATTCTTAAAACATCCCCCAAAATGAGAAAAAATCTTCAAAAATGATCATAACATATTTTATCCTCAAGTTTATCTCATGCCTTTCATTTTCCATCATAACATATAATTACCCATAATTACCTCAAAAGTAAGTATCATATAAACCCTAATGGTTACCTTTATAATTATTACCTGGACTTCCACATCGATTGGTCATCTCGTACATGATGCATTACAGAACATACCAAGGTTCAAGTGGTTGATCATGAATCCTTGATAGTTGGTTTAGGATAAACACAAGGGTTCTCATTGCAGCTCCCATATCATTCAGTTGCTTTCTCAAAAAACTGTCAAAGTTTCCTTCCCATCCACTATTACATTGGTGCCTGCTAGATCCAGCCATTTACTAAAACCAAAAAGGTCAGTGTGAGTATATCAACAAAACCATCATGTACTAATGAGGAAGATAAACACTAAGATATACTTACTCATTCACTTTATCTAAAACTAGGACTCTTTCTGAAATCCTAAAGATTATGGTAATGTCACTTATGCTTAAAGAGTACCCTAACCTCTAAAGTTATCTAAACCAACCTCTGATACCAACTATAAGGCCCCAGCCTTAAACCTTACTTCATCTTGAGATATTACAATATTACACATTGAGTATCTTTTCAGGTTTAGAGTTTTAGAGAATTAGATCATGAAACTTTCATTACATTCCACATTTAAACAAAGTGGTTACATAAAAGACAGTATTCATTTTTCCCATCAATGGAAACATATTTAAAATAAAACATGGATTCTTTCTTGACACTTCCTTGACACTATCATCATATCATGTATCTTTCCCTTGACCTGTGATAAACATTTCAAAAAAACTTGGGATGAGCATAAAAATCTCAGTAAGGGTTATAAAAAAATATGGAAAGGAAACACGAGTTCATATATACATAAGAATGAAATCATACTTTACCCATAAAACATAGGCACTTTAACATACCTCATTAAATCATGAATAAATCATAGAAATAATAAGACATAAAAGGTAACTTGAGGCATTCATAACATTCTTACGTAGGTAGTAACCCTCTTGGTTACGTTTGGAATACCCACCACAGTATATTCCCTAAATCTCTTCAGAGAAACCTTAACATTTCACTCCTTCGCGTTACCCAATGCATTAGAGAGCTATATCGGGATCACCTGCCCTTAGTTTATCACGGAACCACCCATCTTCATAACAATGCCCAAGAACCATAACATAATCTTATCACATAAAACATGCATAAAGGAAACATAACATTTCCACCTTTCAATAACAAGATATCAATACAACACATTGATATAAAAACATTATGAAAACCATTTTCAATACCAAAATAAAAAGAAAAGTAAAACATGGTATTTATTTTTCTTTTAAATAGAAGGTATGGCTTGTAGAAGAAGCCGAAACTCAAATAATGGTCACGGAGGCAGAGAAGTCGTTGTCGCCACATACGTACGACAAAAACATTTCCTTTTGTCGTTTAGTAAAACGCTTCATATAAAAAAGATTCCTTTTTAGATAAATGTAAAAGTCAAAGTGTTTTATACACCATATAAAATAATGTTGTGTACAAAACAAAATATGCCTCAATGAATGGAGATTGAGACGAAGTCCCTTACAAAGACGGTATCCTTGGTTTAAGGATAAATAAATTACATAATTATGTGTGACAAATGAATACACCAAATATAAGTGGATATTAAGTGTAAAATAATCAAAGGTCATTCACACATATTCAAAGGATGACATATTCAATAACTATATGTTGAACCCAAAGAAATCAAAATTGGGTTAAGAAGTTCCCTTGACAGCCTAACGGCGTCACATCAAAATGAGTTGATGAGAGATAAAAAAAGGGTATCTCATCACATGGACATAAAATTTACATCAATAATGATATATGAGAACATATCCCAACATAACAATATGTAAATTAAAAGACCCAACAAAAGAAGTCTTTTAAAAAGAGGAGGGTGAAAGGTTCCCTTACTGACATGGGTATCTTTCGAAACATACACCTCGTGAAAGAAGGACAATACAAAATTGATGTAAATACTCATAAAAGAAAGTATATTACACAATGAGTTAACTAATGGGCAGTACATACACCACTCAAGGAAAATTGTCGCAAATGTAGCATAAATCTCGCGGGAATAAAAATGAGATGAAAAATCTCTTACGAAAATTCGGCAGCCTAACGGCGCCACTCAAAACTTCCAAAATGGATTGATGAGAGGAAATAAGGTGTCTCATAATATGAACAAAATAAGTACAGTAGGATTAATATAAAATAACATCCCAATCATAAGAAATATGAGCTTAAAAGGAATGACATAAAAGAGTGTACTTAAAAATAAAGAGAGGTGTAGGATCCCTTACCTCAAGTCCAACTTGTCTTGTTCATTTCTTTATATTCCTGAATAATAAACTTTGGTCAATTTATAATTGCTTAAGTACCTCCTATAAAGATTATTATTCAGTTCATATCACATAGTGTAATGTTATAATAATTGGTTAATAATATGAGTTCATATCAGACGTTTTTGTCGATGTTTGGTACATGAGTCAAAAATTGAACTTGTTGGAAAATAATTTTCCATGTAGTTATAGGTACATCATATCTATAATAGTATTGATGTTTTAAATATCATATATATCCAGTATATATCCATTTTATACTATTCCATAGCATTTGGAGATAAAAATTAAAAGCACCGTTCATGGAGACGGTAGGCCGTACCTACGCATGAACGCTACTTTAATTTTTTTGCCATATTAATGGAATAAAAAAATGAAAGATATATATATATGTTATAATTCCAGAATTATATATATCATATAGATTAAATATATTACATATATATTCATTATATATATGTACTTATAATAGTACATAACATTTTGAGATAAGAAATTAAAATGTATCGTTCATGGAGACGGTAAGCCGTACGTACGCATGAACACTACTTCCATTTCTATTTCATATTTAATGGAATTAAAACATAATGATACATAATACAATTTCAATTCCAGTATGGTATCATATATAATATCATTAAATATATCCTTTATATGTATCACATATGGTATTAACGAATCAAATCACTTTGAGGGGGCGGTAGTCCACACTTCCTTAAATGAAGATATCACGTTTACCCATAATGGAAACCATAAAGATATGCCATAAATGAAAGATAAATAAGATTAAGTAAAACATAAAAATATTATATATCATATATAAATATAGTTTCATCTTAATGTCCACCTTTGAAGGTGTTAGAAGAATGTTGAACAATCATTATTTCGGGAGGCATAAATTTGCCATCCACGGAAACAGTATGTTCTTTAACCATTAGATGTAGGTGTGTGTAAGTGTAGCTTGAATCCTTCTTATAAAAAAATCCTATTATATTTAAGATACTGAATTTGTTACCAAATAAATGAATAAAAAGAGTTTAGGGGGTTGGAGAAGTAAAATAAAACAAAAGGACTCAAGTGAAGACATTACCTTAAAATCGGGTAACTTTCTTTGATTTGAACTCAAAGGCTTCCTTGGAAAGGATTCTGACCAAAGTGAGGCTTCAAATAGTTATAGAGGGATGTGGAGAGACAAAATGGGCAGGGGTTGGCCGAGCCAAAGGCTTTTGAAGTGTGGGTAACAAGGTAGAGGTGGGGGCCTTTTATAAGAGGAGAGGAGGGGCACTCTTGGAAAGGTATAAAATGTAACTTTATTTTCAAATGGGTTTCGGATTTTTATGGTCCCACATTGATGTGTTTCGAGGATAAGGTTATTACGGTTCGAAATCCACCCATACAATAGGTTTTGGACATTTTTAGGTCTTAGATTTTACATTATCTTTCTATTTTATTTAAATCGTTAAATAATGAGGTCATCGCTGCATCATCATGATGTCATAAATAATTTAATTTATTTAATGTCTAAAAATTATAAAGAAAATACTATGATGTAGTTAATATTGTTATCTTTCCAATTAATATTTATAGTCCAAATGATAATTTATTTAGACAAAATTAAAAATATTTTACTTAGGTGATACATTCTTTGTTACATTTAACACTCCTTAAAAATAAAAAGATAAAAAGTCACTTTCTCACAAAAGTGATTCCATGGGGCCCCCATGTTTGGCACAAGGCATCACATGGTCGTCCATGAGACAACAAGTAGCCTTAGGACACATGTTGTGGTCATTTTTTATTATTATGATATTATTTTATTATCTTTAACTACCTGATTACTCATTAATCAAGATAATTAAAGATAATTACCGTCGTTACTATTCATAATGTCCAAAAACAAAAGAGTCTTAATTACATAATTTGGACCTTATAATTATAAATATTTAACCTATTTTACCAAATTCCAAACACATAAATTGCAATAATTAATTTAAAAAAAACTTTCCGTTGTCAAAACAAATAGCGGGTTTTTTAGAAACAATATTTATGAAAAGTTTGGCACTTGTTTATGCCTAATTACAAAGTGAAATTAATCCCATTGACCATCATTGAATTACATGGTAAAAATATATTCTAATTACACTTTAAAACAAATTAAAAAGATAATATAACCATATAATTAAATTATATGAAAAATCAGTTTTGTTGTAAAATGCAGTATTTTTCACTATTCATTGAAAAATGAACATTGTCATAAAAAATCCAAAAATTAACCCAAGGTAAATTTCAATGTCCCAATAATAAATAATATGTTTACTTTGAAAAATATAGCTTATAAAATTTTCAAAAAGAGGATTTAAAAGGGGTTCTCCATCAAAAGGCGGTTAATCGACCTTTTAAAGAATATTAGAATGTTTACGCTTAAAAACTGGATTCATTTGCATTTTTAATCCTCTAACATTTATTGTAAAGAGTAAAAATATTTGACAACCATATATAATCATTTTTTAGTGAGTTCTGTTCATTCCCTCCATTACAATGGCTAGGCGTTAACTACCATTTCAAATAATATTATTTTATTATTAGAGTGCAACGTAAGATTCCCAAGAAACTCGTTGTTGCGTATTGGGTACGCCATTGAGCATAGAATCCCCTTTAAAGTAATATTAATATTTTATTCACGAATATGGATAAATATAAATATGTAATATTCTTTATTTACCTGGGGTGTTACAGTTCTGATCATACTAAGGTGTTGAGTTCTACCACGACGATGTCATATCTCATAAGGATTAGAAACCCCTTTTGCAGAGTAACACATTTTATTGATGAAAATAGGCACATATACATCATTCATAAGCATACATGCATAGTCATGCAAAGGGTTTCTTGGATCTAGGCATCTTTTCTAGGGGCCATGGAATGTTATTAGAAACATGATGTACTTGAGATAGAAATTATGACTTATAAATTTATGTTCTCAAAATATGGCAGAATCACCCCGTACTCTGGATGACCAGGGAAAGGTCCTCACAGTCCTTTGATGAGGGAAAAATGAGTGATGGTCTTTAAAGTTTTATTATCATGTATTGGGGATATAATTGTATCCATGTTGTCAAATAACAAGTGGTAAGGATGTTTTAATGTAGTTTAATGTCATGTTATACGGAAATTCCCTCCATACAGTTCTAATGTCATGCAGTAAGGACATGGAAACCGACGTGAAAAATTATACATAATATTTTTCATGAATAATTAATCCATACACAAATATGGCTTTTACATAGGTGAAGTGATATTGTAGAAATTAGACATCATGTGGTGAAGGCAAATTTATTTTAGAAGCTATTATAGTTTGACCATTTATTAGAGATATAGTAATCGCTACATAACATGTGATTATAGGAATAAATCCACACATTTTTCTTAAATGGTAAAACTCTACACAAGTCTGGACAATACGTATATGTGTGCATTGTTTTGACTGATTATTTTAGTTAGTCCCAGGGTTGGATATTCGGGCGTCATTATGTATGAAGTGATGATAGGAACCAAGCAATATGTAGTTTTTGGAGAACCATACCATTTAATGTCATGAATAAAGGACATCAACCATGTTGTTTAACTTCATACGGTAATGACGTGGGTTTCCCATTGTGAAGAATAATGAGTTTTCATGAGGACCATGTAGGTCAACTTTATGCGGTATGGACATGGTAACCTAAAGTGAAAGAATATTAATTTTTTTATGGAATAAAAAATGGTAGTTTTGGCATCCCTTCATATATTGTGATGATAGTAATGAATTCATACGTTGTTGTTGAAGATATGTACCATCCTGCACAAGTCTGTCCTATACGCAGAGTGGGAGAATATTTTATACATGTTGCAAATAGACCTAGGGCTGATGATCTGGGTGTCACTATGTATCTTGTGATGTCGGGAATCTTGTCACACATAGTTCATGGATGGAGGCATAGTAGGTGATGAATACCCACTATATTTATCTTCTCAACTGAGGTCCATAGTTATGATCATTTTTATATCTTGTGAATGGACTCTAACCATGAAGATTAATTTAATGTGGTGAGTAATCATGGTTTTCCATTTATGGATCTGCATTTAGGGACATAATTACCCTGTCGAAGGATGATGTTCCTTGATTTTGGAGGGAATCTCTTACTTCAATCTCATAATCCCATGTGATCTATGCTCAAATTGTGAAACCAAGAATAAAAAAGACCCATTTCCCCCTGAAGAGGATTTAAAGTGTAGGATTGGTGTATTTAATATCATGTGGAGGATGAATCAAGATAGTGGATCAAGGAATCACAACGTATCTCATTGAAAATGAGAATAAAGATATACATAGTTCCATAAAATCCCTATAGTTTAATGTCGTGAAAAAAGGAATCAACCATGAAGTTTAAAACCATGTGGTACGGAGATAGGTGAATCAACATGAAAGAGAATTAATATTGTGTGTAGACCCTTGAATGGAGGTTTGGGTGTCAAAATGTATCTTGTGATGTTAGGAATCAAGCCTGAAGTAGTTCATAGGGATCCAATCTATTTAATGTCGTGCGGAATTGATATTTTCCATGTAGCTTAATTTCATGCGGTGAGGATTTTTGATCACTAAATATGAATGAGGATAAACCATTGGGGAATCCATGAAGTTTAGAATCATAAAGAAATTAAATATACTTACAGTTTAACGTCATGTGATAAGGATGGTATGCTATGATGTTTCAAGTCATACAGTGAGGACATTATATGTTGTTGTGTAGTTTTACATCCTCTAGCTAGGAGATCCTTGTATAGTTACCACATGGTTAAGATGAATTTTAGGCACTTAAATTGATGTGGATTCCCATAGATACAAGTTATGCAAAGTATTTATTGAGGAATCATACATTGGTAAGTTGCGTGACATGATCTCCATCCATTATGGGCAATGAGTACACTAAATTATGAAAGGCCTTATGTATGATATGAGACCTTTCCCATTTGGGTTCCAGCTTCAGTAGCATCTTGAATAGTTTAACTGGGGTTCAAAGATCCAACACCAGTTCTCATAGGAGGATTGAATAGAGGAAAGCCTTCTTATTAAAGGATCATGTTATCCAGTATTGATGGACTTCAAGTTTTTGTAATGTATACAACCCATTCTCATCAATCCCTTACAAATCATCCAACCACTTTTTGACTACTCAATATCCAAGGGTTTTGCAAAAATGGATATTTAAAGAGAAGCCATCTAGAGATCTACGAGTAACACTGCATGTGTCTCATTCACTATTAAAGATGGGGTTTCTTGTTTAGTAGTACACGTGGCAGTATGGAAGGAAGATAAATAATATATGAGCTTATATAGACAAGAATTATGATCCTTGTTCACCATCATATGGATTATATTTGATAGAGTCTTATTGAAGTCCTATATCTATCCATTTTCAAATACATGATAGCGAGATGAATGATTAGACTCGAAGTTGTATTCCTGTTATAATTTCTCCAACTCTGTATAATAGAAGTTGATGTTGTTGTCCATTAGTACTATGTTAGGGACTCCGAAACAAGTGATGATATGGGGTCTAGTAATGTTGATGATATTATTCATCCATAATTCAATCAGGGGTATTTCCTCATCCCATTTGGAAAAGTAGTCAGTAGCATAAATGATATACATGAACTTATTAGTTGTGGATCGAGGATATGGACCGACAACATCTATTCCACAAATGAAAAATGATCATGAATATTTAGTTGTGTGTCACAATTCAATTGGTTTAGGGATGATGTTTTCATGGATCTAGCATGCATTACATTTCATGGTGAATTCCACATAGTCTTATCTTATAGCCTTCCACTAATAACACAATCAGTCGATTTAATGGGAAAGAGTAGTTGCATATTTATGAGCACCGCATGAGCCTACATCTAATTATTCCATGATAGAGAGAATATATATTAGTACTAATAATACAGTATGTATTCTTTTAAAAATGCTTTTAGTGGGACCTCTATTCATTTGGACCACTCTGATGGGTAATGTTCACTACTCAGTGCCAAATATGTTCCCTCACAGCTCGGTCTTTTGGGAGAGATTTATTTTTGAGACAACCAATTATGGGATCCATCCATCCAGGGGTGTATTCCAATTCATTTCACTCTATAGAGGTGTTATGCTGATAGATTTCATTCATATCACAGATCATGACCAATGAGACCAATATTCCATGTGTGATATAGAATATCACTTATTCATTATCAAGGTATTCTAAGAAGGTGTCTGCATTGGCCAATTCATCGACACAAGATTCTATTATTGGGTAACATGATGAAATGTGGGATAAAATGAAAACTCTTCCACCAGTCCTCTTAAATTTCTAGTAAGGGGGTCTAATTCTTCCATTTTGATGGAATATTATCTATTGACATACATTATCACTAATTATGAATACCATTTTATATTTAGGTAGTCTATTTTCATAAATAGGTCTATTTCCAATCCAGGTATGAGGGCCTGGTACTTGGCCTCATTGTTTGTGCATCCTTTAGATAGTGAGAAAGATTAGGGGAAAAATAATTTGCCATGAGAGACAAATAAAATCCCTATGAAAACCGAACCAAGTTTTTGTTTTTCCCATCCTTTTATTGATAGGATTTTGGGAGGGGCTATAAAAATAAATATCCCATGTATGAGGAGTGTCAAGGGAATAGAATAAATCGTCATACGGAAGGTTGATTTCGACCAATGTATTTTCGAGTGTAGAATTTTCTACGAGGAAATAATATAGGGCTTTCCCTCTAATCTATTTTTGTGATATAAACTAAATTTCCTATTATTCTAGAATGAAAACCCATAACATAAAGTTCCTAGTTTTCAAAGGACAACAAAGTATGAACTTGATCGGTTCAGCACACGAGATGATATGGACTTTTTGGTGCATCAAATAATGCCTTATATTTTTCACTATGAAGGTGAGAGAAAGAAATTTCTTCTCAACATCAGAGTATTGAGTCTAAGTACCCAGCATTGTGCGACTGAGGTATTATAGAATATTCTTTCCCTTATATTCATTTAACTATGTTTAAAGGGATCTCATTGAGCATTCTAGGGTGAAAAAATATAGAATGAGTGTCCTCCCTCCCATCGAAAGCATCATAACTGATGGGTGAAGTAGATATTGTAGGAGGCTTTTGAAGGCCTCCTGGTAGTCATCGTCCCATTGATAGTTGATTCTCTTATTCATTATCCTTATGAAGGTGATAGATCTTCCAGCCAAGATGGAAATGAATTAACAAATGTAGTGAGTTTCCTAGGGGTCTGAATTCATTGGGATTTCTAGAGGGATGACATTCCAAAAAATATAAATAGTATTTTGTTGGTAAACCTTGATGCCCTATTGGTGTACCTAAATGCCAAGATACATTCTTGATGTTACCCCAAAGGTGCATATTAGTATATTAATCTTTATGATATCCTATCAAATCTTGTCTAACATTGTTTGGAGATCCATGAAGTGATATAATTGCTATTATAATTTGACCACTATTTCATCGACATAATACATTGCTTTTATTTGAAATAATAGATTCAAGATATGGTGTATGAACCCTTGATAGGTATAATCTGTGTTCTTCAAGCCTAATATAATTACCTTATAGTATAAGATCCCCTAAGTGGATTAGAAGGTAGTGGATTCCTCATCTTTAGGGGACATCCTTTTCATATTTTTATCTAAATAGAAATCCATGATGGAAAGGGATTGGAAGATAATTGTTGCATCAATCAAGGTTTATGTGATCATTAATGTAAAATCATCCATCGAGAAGTGCCGATAAAGGTCTATAAAATCAATTTAGTCCATAATATACTGGTTCTTATTTTTGAAGGGGAAGATGTGGACAAGCCATATTGGGTATTTCAATTCTCGGATAATGTTGGATTTGGTCAACCTCTCAACTTATACCTCTACATTGGTGGAATGATAGGGTTATATACTCCTATCGGAATTATTGAAGTTTCAATGCACATTTGGTAAACTAAGATGTTATATATCCACATCTAGATTCTGTCCTGGAATTTTTATATAGTTCCAAGAAAACATATATCAGTGATATTTTAGATGTACAGTAATCATCTATTTCTCTTTGAGGTGCATGGAGGCACTCATCTGTGTATATTTATGGTCCTCTTCTATTCCAAGATTGAAATTCCTTATATCATCAATGGGGGAAGAGACACCATTCTCAAATGAAGGAGGAGAATTTCAGATGTCGTCATCACCTTCTTCTATCTCTGAGTCTGTGGTGACATTTTCCAATGAATTTGGTAATTTGGTGGTTCTCTATTACTATTTGGGTGAGAGAGACCGTGAGAGAAGATATTATCATTCCTTAATGCATTATTTGATTAGAAGATATGTCAGACCTCATTGTAAAATACATTGTCACTAGGGGCAGTAAGGAATTGGACTTATGGGGACAAATATATGGCCTCAAATATATTCATAGTGAGAATATAGTAATTATTGAATAGACACAAGTCATTTTCAAGGGCAGTCCCCAAGCCATTGGGGGATGCAACCCATGTATCTTCATCCACAATGGGTTGTTTCCATCCCCTTTTATAGAATCATTATTCATCATATGTGGATTTAAAATCCATCAAGGGGGAACCATAAGCTTGTTGTTTGCTAGCCTTTCTATCGATGGGGTATTTTAAACACTAATGGAATATTAAAGGTACTTCCATGTGGTGATGGAGCTAGAGACTTTTATCCAAGATATTATATGTGGTGTTTTTTTGGATGAACATAAACTCAACATTTGATCAAAGGTCCCTAAACTGAGTTTTGAGATTGATCATCCAAATAAGACTATGATCAATCTTATCATACCCTTAAATGGTCATATTTTTGGGAGACAAATACCCTTTGATATATCCAAACAATCAGGGGGTTTGAACTAGAATGGGATTGATTCTAGAACTTTTTTCAATCAGGAGAATTTTGATATTTACATCATTGAGTCTACTCAAATCATATAGGGGTTTCATATTTCATTGAATGACCTCTTCATGATATTGGTCAGTGAATGACATGATGTCATGCCATTATACCGACGTGGACTCCACCCAATAAACCTCAACATCAGTGTCTTCTATCTCAAATTTCCAAGGGATACAAAGGGATTCAACGAGTGATTCCCAGATTAAATTACAAATATGGAGTGCATCAAGGATAGAGATATTGTATAGAAAAACATCGAGCTAACTTATATTGTTTTAGTTTTTTAATAGTGGTTGGCACTCAAAGATATTTTGTTTCTCTTAGACATGTGACTTATGAAATGGGGAATTCATGGTGGATGAGACTACTTCTTGTCTAGAGGTCATAAGAGCATCTTCTTCCAGTGGAATGGGTTGTGACATCCTTCCTAGTTTCTTGGGATGATTTTGATAATCAAACCCCATATAGGTGGAAATTCTAGACCACTGGGTTTGGATGACGACTAGAGGGTTTTGAGACACCTCCATGACTTGGTTGGCCCTACTATGGCTCTTTCCCATTGGTAGTAGCTATATATATGTCCTCTGTTGGGACATGAATGAAATATTGGGTTTCTACCATGATTATGTATGTGGTGTCCCATGTATCCTCATCTCCTATGAATCTGCCCTCCCATCCATAGTTTATATTGATGGAAACTCATATTTGGGGGTGTATTCATCATCAGAGAAAGGGTCTTCCAAATTTATCATATTCACAGTACCAAATATGAGCTCTTCATTTGACGAGGATTCTATTAGGTGGGTTGGTTCCCATGTTTTAGATATTGTAGGGAAGAAATTTATAAGAGTTAGAGCGTTCATTGGAGTCGAATATAACTCCCCATATTTTGTTTCTTATTTCCCATGATGGTCATTCCCACATTCAAAGATTATATGATGTGACGTTATTGTTTGGTAGAGCTATTTTGGGTCTGCAAATCTATTCTCTATAGGTTTCATGACCTCGGTCAACTATTATTCGTGTCATCTAGTTATCAAATGTTCACACACAACAAGATGAAAAATTCATCCAACCAACCTCTTATTTTGAATGGGAAATGGTTATACATGCAACCTACTCTGGAGTGTTATCCAATGCCAATTTTCTGGAATCAACCATGCCATGAAGGAAATATTTGAAGATTAAACAGTCCATGAAATTATGACCCAACCTTCTATGGGTAGTCATTAGGATAGTTGGTGTGGTTGACATTGTTGGGCCTCCTAGGTTATGGCAGCTTGATCTATTTATTATCCATGGATGCTATGAAATAACAATGTGTTTACGATGATTTCACTGGGGTTCTCAAGTCCATATCGTTTAGAGGGACGGCAGTGCTAGGTGTTGCCCCGCATTCTTGGTTTCCAAAAGCGGGAAACATCCACTCTTTGTTCAGGGAAGTTTTCTCATTGATTGAAACGGGATGATGGGATTTCGGTTTTTTCTTCCTTGGATTCCTCCTCGGAACTCGTCACCTAGCCCGGGTCTGACTTATAGATTTAAGACGTTGTTCGTGAAACTCTTCTTGGTGCCATATCTTCACGGAATCTAGCAAATTGCACTACTTCTATCAGGACATTCCAAGGGGTTCGGTCAGGGTAGCAACCTTCAGTCAGGGGAGTATTCATGTTGGAAATGACTAGCGTGTCTGGGCGCTGAGACACTAGAACGTATGGGTTTCTTCCCCATATCATAGGAATTCTCGAGGGTGCGAAAGCCCAAGGCATCCTACATCGAATACAAGGAATTATATTCCATAGGCATGTTTCTGAGGTTTTCTTCAATTTCCAATGTTTAACCCAGGGTATGTCGCAAGTTTGACGTCCAACATGGACGGACCAGACTGATCAGAACACTGACTGGAGTGGACCAGATGGGTGCAATCCCTGGAGGGAACACTAATGTAGGTGGGTTGACATGACCACATCGGGATGTGGCGACCTGGGTAAGAATCAATATGGATGATGAAGCTGTTGAATGAATTGGATGGTGAATGGGATGAAACTATCATAAGGATGATGGTGGTCTTGAGCTTGTGCCTCGAAGAGGCTTCCTACGTATCCTTGTGGCAGGGAATCAATTTCCACATAGTTCATCTAACGACGGCTTACTGCTAATTGGGGTTTTCAATGGATTACCGTGTGATGGGGTCACAATGGATTTTTGCTGGATAATAATGTCAACGGCTTACCATAGAATAGGGTAACAACAGCTTACCGCTGGATGGGGTTGTACCGACGTGAAGGTGGTCAGGACGATCGGTGGATGGTGGGATTTAACCTTAGAGAGTCTTCTTACATACCCTGTCTTGGTAAGGATCAAAGACCACATAGTTCAAGAATGGTGTTTGAGGGTTGGGATTACACTCTAGGATTCCCAAGGTGTTGGTGAAACGACATGAAGGAGGACCTGGGGTCCACTGGGTGGTGGGCTTGAACCTCGTGGAGGCTTCCTACGTACCCTACCTTGGCAAGGATCAACGACCTCATATTTTAGGTGAAAAAAGGGGGGCTTGATCCTCTAGGAGGCTTCCTATGTACCTTTCCTTGGCAAGGATAAAAGACCACGTAGTTTAGGTGGGTGTTGGGGATTACACTATAGGCTACCCAAATGTTTGTGAACCAACGTGAAGATGGTCGGAACGACCAGGTGTTAGTCTTGAACCTCGGGGAGGCTTCCTATGTACCTCACCATGGAAAAGATCAAAGTACACATAGTTCGGGATTGGGGCTTGGTGAACCGACGCGAAGATAGTCAGGACCGATGTATGGTAGTGGGATTGACCCTTATGGAGGCTTCCTACATACCGCGCCTTAGCAAGGATCAAATTCCACGTAGTTCTGGTGGAAAAAGGGGGCTTATACTCTAGGCCACCCAGGGTGTTGGTGAACTGACGTAAAGGAGTTCAGAACGACCAATGGGTGGTGGGCTTGAACCTTGTAGTGGATTCCTACATACCTTGCCTTGGAAAGGATCAAAGACCACATAGTTCAGGTGGGTGTTGGGTCTTACACTCTAGGCTACCCAAGTGTTGGTGAACTTATGTGAAGATGGTCTAAATGACCGAGTGTTGGGCTTGAACCTCAGGGAGGCTTCCTACGTACCTTGACTTGGAAAAGATCAAAATCCATGTATTTTGGGATTGGGGCTTAGTGCACCGACGTGAAGATGGTTGGGACCTACGGATAGCAGTGGGAATGAACCTTCGAGAGGATTCCTATGTACCATGCCTTAGTAAGGATAAAAGTCCACGTAGTTCAGGTGGGAAAAAGGGGCTTACACTCTAGGCTAGCCAAGGTGTTGGTGAACTGACATGATGAAGTTCGGAATGACCAATGGGTGGTGGGATTGAACCTCATAGAGGCTTCCTACATTCCTTTCGATGGAAAAGATCAAAAACCACGTATTTTAGGAGGGTGTGGGGATTACACTCTAAGCTTTCCAGATAGGATGTCATGGTCGGTGCTTGCTCTAAGCCCACGTGAGTAATGCTCATTTTGAGAAACAAGAGGCAGCAGAGACCTATCGATCACGTCACGAAAGGTGCATCTGTGAGAGGTGAAGTGGGGTTTACACGTGATCGCATCCCAAAGAAGAAACATTGTATTATACATGGTTAGAATCCCAAAGAGGTTGGGAATAACTCTAGCATAGAGGCCCGATGGCAACAATTCCCAACGAGAGAGGGATTCGACACAGAAGAGAAGAGGAGCACCATTCCCCATCAAGCCTATTGCTGGCCTTGGGAACTGGAAAAGAAAGGAGGTTCAGGGATGCTACCTCCTACAAGAAAAGATATGGGCTTACACCAGGTTGGTTGCCCTTTCCCAATATAGGATGCATGGGGGAAAGTCATAGTTTAACGTTATGTGCTGAGGAAAATGGTACTTGGCAGCTCAACATCCTATAGTTCGGACGAGGCGGGTTTGCTCCACACCCCTAGGACTTATATAACTGCTACCCTATGCACCTTGGTGAATATAGGGGAAAAAGAAACACATAATTAGGGGTTGTTATGGGGCGAACCATTGAAGGGTCCACGTTAGCATGGCTATGAGAAGAAGCAATAGCCGTTACCGTGCCAATACGAAGAAGCATGAGGCGAAGCAATGCAATGGTCATTTTCCTCTAGGGGACTCTGAAATTACTTCATGAGAACCTAGGAGGTTTCATGGGAGAGGTAGTTGCATAGAAAAAGGGTTTATGAGTAGAGGCCTCGTAGAGCTCTAGTGTTCCATGGAAGGGAAGGGAATCGTGAAGGTGCGGGCTTCGCGAAGTGAAGTGGACCAAACTAGACAGAGGGCATAGGTATTACAAGAGGGGATTCGTGAAGTGGAAGGGCATTCCCGAAGAAAATACCTATGAAGCATGGTTGCCTTGCGAAGCAATGTCCTATGAAGCAATGTGGTTCGCGAGCCACAGTGACCCTGCCTTAGCATTTGGGTCACGTGTGCATGGGGGTGATTCAGGAAGCATAAATTCTCCATGATGACCTGAGTCCCTGTGAGGACCTACTTCCATCGTGAAGGCCCATGGGCTTTGAAAAAGGAATCCCTCTCAAAATAGGGGGTGAAAAAAGGGCAAAGGGGAGGCACTTCATGGAGCAAAACTACCTTGAGCAGCTCATGGTTCGTAGAGAAGAGAGTGCTTTATGATTTGAGAGATGAGAAGGGGAAGGGTCAGATGATATGTCCTTTGGGCCTGTGGGGGAGCTAGTATTTATAGGCAAGAGGTGTTGCGAAGAAAAGTTCACTCATTAAGAAGTTGGATTCCACTCCGTGGCGGGCTCTCAAATGTCAAAGGGGCTCGTGGAGCAGCCCACCTTCTGGATTCACGGAGGGCTTGCGAACTTAAAAGGGGCTCGTGGAGCATCCCGCCTCCTAGATTCACGGTGGGCTCAAGAATGTCAAAGGGGATCATAGAGCATCCCGCCTCTTGGCATCCCGACAGGCTCATAAATGTCAAAGGAGCTCATGGAGCATCCCGCCTCCTGGCTTCGCAGCGGGTGTGGGGCCATGGCGCTCCGCTAAAGGTCTTCGCGAGGCGTCTTCAGGGAAATTATTATTATCCTTCTCCCTTTATATTTTTGGCACCAAAAAATGCCCCCCCTCTGACTTAGAGAGGAGGAGAAAACAAGGGTCAATTTTAGAGGTTCAATCGCCAAAATTCCTTGGTCGTTCACGAAGCTGGCTCACGAAGGAGGATCGCCGAGCAAGAAAGTGATGTGTCGGCTAGGTACTCTGTATATATCACCGTGGTCAAGACACACCGTGAAGCTGTGAGGGTCGTAACCTATAATTAGAGGGGTTTACTTATCTTTTTTCCTTTCTATCCTTCATGATTTTTTCTTTTAGCGCTCTCAATTTTCAAAGCTCCGTGTACTCCGTGATTTCTCTCTACGACTCGGGCTTTCAACTTCACGGCGCATTGAGAGTCTTTGACATCGCATCTATGTGCTTCATGACTCCTCATTTGGAGGTTGGGGTAGGGCTCTGCAAACATACATCGCGAACGCACTCTGCGAACGAGCTTCACGAACGAAACCAAAAAATCTCCCCAACCTATGGATCCTGAAGAAGCTACCCAGGGGGTCCATGTAGATGCTGCCCGAATGGATGAGATGGTGAATAGTATGGGTTTAGGAGATCTAATTCAGATCCACTATGACCATGGTTTTATGGTGTATATTCTATTAGAGAGCTAGAGGAACAACCCATTATGTAAGAGGTTTCCATTGTATGGATTCAGGCTAAGGGATAATGTATTTTTCTTAGAAGGAAGTAAGGACGAACCGACTTACTGGTTTAGGAGCACATCGTGCCAGTGATGGTGGTTCAGGGAAGCTGACGTTCATGCTTGGGAGGACTTGAAACCTATCATTGCCTACTTCTTACACAAAAACCTGAATAATGTTGATGACATGGAGTTACAATTGAATACTTCTCCCCCATGCATCAGATGATATTGAAGGAAACTCTGGGGAACCCGGAGAATGGTTGGTCTGAGGAGTGGGACTTGCACCAGGACGGAAAGTTCATAGATGATTGGGTATGGGACTACTGGGTAGGTGCCTCGTGTGAAGAGTTTGTGGTGGATCTGAGAAGAGTGGGCCTATATGAGGCATCTTGGGCCTCCCAGTTTGACATCTACCAGCCGAAGCAGCTGATGTCGGAGCTATTGAGCAGGTGGTCATCGAGGACCAACACATTCCATTTTCACCGTGGAGAAGTCAGCATCATCTTTTGGGACATCCAATATGTCTCAGGGTCTCAATACTTGGGGATATGTATGATGAATTCATCCATGTCATGAGTGTGTGGGAGGACCCAGAGCAAATTCCACCACTGGTGATGGATTTTATGGAGCTTGTGACGAGAGAGGACAAGGAAGCGGTGAGGGACGTCCATTTCAGGTGGTGGTTCAAACAGTTCTTGAACTTCCTGAATGACATAAAGTTTCTAGTGAGGCCTAACACTTTCCCAAAGGAGGCCCGGAAGAAGGGGCACTCATACTAGATACTTTTAGAGGACAACTAGTGGAAGAAGTGGGGATTTAGTGTCATCAACGAACAATAACCAATAGTCAGGATGTCAATATTCATCGTAGTTATAATCTGTGGTTGGATCCTACCAATGTGGGACACCAACATGGGAGTGTGACCAAGTACATTTATTATGGCATCCGTGTTGGCGACAGGAGGGTGGTTCAACCTCGGGATCCCGATGCTTTCCAAGCAGTATAAGATGCTGTGAAATATCAGCGAGGGAAAGTGGACACACAGAATATGCGGTCCATTACACCTCTTGTATGGGTGGATAGTGGTGCATGTTAGGGGGGTTTAAAAATACCCAAACCCCATTTCCCCTCTAGGATCGAACTTCCTCCCTTCTATCCTAAACGATGCCAAAAGCATTCCATCCAAGCTGACCACACCGTCGGTTCTAAACCGAGTGTGTAATGTGGAGGAGTTCAATTTACCCCTGTTTCCCTTGAAAACAGGAGTATTCACTAATTATGGATGGGGAATAGAGGATCATCGTGCCTATATCCTGGCCTTTTGAGGTGGAGTTTTGGTGGTAAGGGTGGATCGTGAGCCTCTCTACGAGTTGTACACCTCACACCGATTTGCTTGGAAATTCCGTTGCATGCAGTAAATGGACCCGAAGGTCTATCTGGGGGTGCGCTTTTAGGAACACCCATGTTTGATGAGGAAGATGTGGATCATGTTCACATGGAAGGACAAGAAGATGCAGAACCAGCTACCTCTGCCGACTACTATCGTTGTGTTAGTGAAGGAATACACCCAGAGTTGGGAGGAGGCCTACCCGAGGGAAATGCTAAAGAAACCAACTATTCGAGTTGATGATGGTGTCCCTCCCAAACCTCATGGATGAGGTCGGAAGGCGGCCGGGGAATCTCACAGTGGAGGTGATGCCGTAGCGGTAGGGCCCACACTAGTTGAGGGAGAGGTAGTAGTGGCAACAGAACCGGTGGCCCCAGAAGAGTAGAGATATCCTGAGGGGTGACCACCAAAAGGGTTCCATAGAATATCTACTCAAGCTCCAGGGAAGCGGATGTGCCACATTGATATGCCAGAGAATGTTGTCTTTCTGAAGGCCTGGGGCATCTGGGAAGTGAATCGGCAATTACCTGACTCGTATGAGATGTGGAAATATCTAAACAATTTCAGGATGGAATTTCCAGGGATATGCCCTCTCAGGGCCGGCTTTGCGGTATCCCAGGGGGAGGCGGAGCAATACCTGATAGAGCTGGAGGACCTTGTGAACTCCTAACATACCCCGTGTCTGATGACGGATCGAGTCAAGGTGTTTCTCGATCTCTCCACTCCCCTGTAGTTGTCAGCTGTAGACTTACAGGAATAGTTCCCTCTGTCAGGAGAATCAGATGAATCCTCCTTGGTAGACGAGACTGGGAGAGGGATCCCATTGGAGAAGGGGGAAGTCAAGGATCAAGACTCGGATCTTGAAGAGTTATCTGAGGCCCTTGAGGTAAATATTATAATCCTCTTACTCGAGTCCCACATTTAGTTTATTCTGGAATCCTTGCTAACATCTAAATTTTACAGGAGGGAGTTGTTCATAGAGCTTGTTCTCACCCTTCAAGAGATATAGATGTGGGACCTTCGGGGTCCACGCCTGCTACCAGGGAGATCAGCATGTCTGGAAGGGACAAAATACCCGAATTGGCTCTCGAATCTTCATACCTTCCAACAATATGTGGGGGGCCATGGTTCAGGGTCCCAAAGATATCAACCCAAGAACGAGACCGAGAATTCGATCTCTATAAGTCTCCTCTACCAAATTGATGACTTTCATCCATCGACCATGTTAACTAGAGTTCATGCTCTTTTTTGGGTATGCACAATCCTTCAAATGGTGTGGGTTTCCTTGGCGAGGTCGTTCGGTACCCCTGGCAGTGCCTTTTCTTGGGGAATGCCAGTGACTGTGGAGGTGGAGCCCAAGATTGATCGAACAGTTGAACTCCCGATCACTAGTGGGACCATCAGGGAGGTTGATCCTGAGATCATCAAGGTGGGTACTGACGATGAGGATCGGTCAGACAGCCCAAATACCATCTAACCTGATCAAACACAGGACGTGGACCATGTTTAAGTGTTCTTGGAGGCGTTCCCCACGTATGAGCCCGCCCACCGTGACGACTGGGACAAGAAAACCTCTGATGAAGAGGACAGCAGAATAGTCTGTCGCTGGTCATGGAAGTGGATCAAGCGCTTCATTGATGATACCCCCTAATCACTATGGCTGGATAAGATGGACAAACTTTGCTCACGACTGCGCAACTATGTGATGGGGGAGTGGATGCCTAATGTTCTCACATGCTCGTCTGAGATCTTATGGCAAAGAAGATTCAAAAGCATGGTTGTAGCCTCGGTGTGGGTTGGAAGCAGAGGAAATCAGTGAATATTTAGAGGCTCCAGGAGGCTGAAGATAAAGTCCAGTGGCTGCAGAATCAGATGGACGAGCACTCGACCTCCCTCAACACGCAATCTGAGATAATATTGTGGTTAAAGGCTCATCTGGTAGAGGCTGAGGAGGGCATGAAGTGAGCCTCTGATAAAATGATCGTCATCCAAACAGTCGTAGAGTGGGCCTAGGTTGCGGTTGATGAATTTCACCCCATCACAACCGAGGATGAGCAGGAAATGAACAAGTGGCAACAAATCCTGGACGCCACCAGCCAAAGGGTGGTAGATCTGCTATGCTCTTTTGACGAGGTCAACCCATCCATGGGAGTGGTCGATCCTAGGGTGTTGTGATGCATGTGACCTTTGAATTCACTTTCATTCTTTGATTATTTTATGCCAGTTGCATGCATGAGTCCCGTTATTTGTGTTGGTTAATTGAATTCTTGTGACATTCGTGGAGTGTCCAGCGTGCATTCCCTAAGCTCACGTGGGTCGTGCCTAATGTGAGAAACAAGGGATGACCACCTTATTGTCTCATTAAAATGTAGGAGTGAAACCTTGGATTCAGTCATCCAGGGGTTTGAACAACCAATCTGGATTCTTGGTAAGAGAAGGAAGAGACCTGAATAAATAATGAAGCTCTCAGAACAGCTGAATTACCGTTTTCCCAGCTTGCTCTTGTGCACGAGCGGGGTAACGCCAGGGGCATTGGAATAAATCAGAACATAAAAGAATGGAAAGTGTTAATTAAAGTACCCCAAATTTGGAACATTGTGGGGATGGAATGAAAATAAAAGATAAATGTTGACCACGTTCGAAACACATCATTTGTATTGTGTTATCCTAAAATGGGGATGAAAAACGAGGGCTGACCGCTGACCATGTTCGAAACATAAGGCCTGACTCAGAATGTCATCGATTATCCGTCCAGAACGTTGGCCCAGGATAGTAGGTGAGCCATAGTCTGAGCATCCATACCATTAGTGGGTTCCTTTAGAAATGAGAGAATACAAGGGTCCAAATAAAGGGAATGCAAAGCATTGAGAGTGGAGTGATGTGTTGTTCGACTAGAGTCCAACACTCTTGAAGTTACGCAACTATGGTGGAAATGCATTAGTTGGATACACAGGCCTAATCAGGGATCAAAAATAATTCCGAATAGGGCATCTCTGATGAGGAAATTGTCACATCCCAACCTTTATTATTGGGCATCCCAAACTTGCTTAGGGTAAAAATGAAATTTCGCGGAACACCAAAAGAACTCAGGTTAAGGGACCGAAAAAAGAGGGGGAAACAGAAATTACGATTTCTGGGGATGGACCCGGAGACAGGATGCCTGGGGGTTCCTACATATCCCATGAGAATGGGAATCAAGTCACATGTAGTTCATGGGTCACAGTGTGGTAAGAGACTAGCACTGGTAAAGAGAATTCTCTCTGGAGAGGAAACTGACGCATCCCATGATTAACATAGGGAATCCCAAATTTGTTCTGGGTAAAACCATAGTTTAGTGTCATGCATTGAGGACATATGAACTCATGCAATTTATCATCATACAATAGGACCTTGAGTGAAAGGGAAGATCCCTGGAAGGGAGTGTGTGGTGCGATAGCTATCAATCTGACATGAATGAGGACTTGGAATCCAGATCTCACCATGTATCCCCAGAGGAAAATTTTCTAGTCATGGGACCAAGACTGAGAATTAGGATGGGCCTGAAGAAAAGTGGTCAGGTGTTCTTACATACCCCATGATAATGGGAATAAATCCATGCATAGTTATAAGAGCATAGTTTAATGTCATGTGAGAATAGGAAAGGCATGTGTGGCAATGGTTGTGCCAGTACATGTCCTACCGGAACTACTAATCCCATGTGAGTCGTGCTCGATGTGGGAAACAAGAAGTAGTGATGGGAATTTCCTAGAACAGGGAGGCACGCATTAGGGATGATGGGGCATTAGATGACTGACATCCCATTGATGTTGAACCGCCTATATAACACACCTAGATGCGTTGAAGAGTAAATCCAAGCATGTTATAATTCCACTTGAACATAAGGGAGTGGAAACATTTTAATCCTGATGCTCGAGATCTGGACCATACTGAAGGTGGTGTGACAATAGGAGATAATTGTTGAACGTTTTTGAAACACAACATCTATATCATGTTATCCTAGAATAGGGACAGACAGATGAGGGTCAACCGCTGACCATGTTCGAAACATGGGACCTGTCGCAAATGTCGTCCAGGGTCTTTAAGTACGTTGGCCCAAAATGGTAGGTGAGCTGAGTTGGCATGAGACCAGGCCATGAAGGGGTTCTCTTTGGATGTGGAAGAAGATGAGGATCCAAATGATGAGATCATGAAGCTTGGACATGAAATGATAGGAATGTCCCCATGTAAATTCCATACTTCGGGCTCTTTTCCAAAACGCATCTGAACACAACTATAAGACGTATTAGATAGAGGGAGTCAAGTCCCTTCCCAAGGACAAGGGTCATGTGGTCTCACACCTTCAACCTGAGGTCCAAGGGTGGACCTTCAAGGTGGATTGTTTTAATGGACTATGTGCAGGGTGGCGAAATAGCCAAAAGTGATGTGCAGTTCCTGTAGGGAGATCTTAGTTTTGGGTTATAGAACTCGGACCACACCGGGAAAAGATATGGTAAGCACATTGTGTGGCTCTTTAAAGACCAAATTTGAACGAGAACCTAGGAGGTACTCGCCACCCCACTTATTCCCAGATGAGTTCGAGCCAAAGGGGCCAAAAAAGAAGGGACATGATTTGTAGATTTCTATGGTTGGACCCAGAGGCAAAAACTTCTTGGGCATTTCTACGTATCCCATGAGGATGGGAATAAAGCCATACATAGTTCTGAGAGATGGAATGGTAAGGTACCAGTTCCAGGGATAAAAGGGGTGTGCGGGTCTGGCCCTCCCACCAAAAGAAGTGGCATTTGATAGTTCTTGTTTGTACTTTAGGGTGAATAGATGTTTTTTTGAGACGATGATCCTAGAATAGCGAATCCAGGCATCACTACAAGAATCAATCCAAATGAAGGCATTGAAGAATGGTATGGATTTTTACTGATACCAAACATGATGTCCCTTGAGAAAGGGCACCACAATGTAGCATCGTTTTTCATCGTGCAACTAGGACGATACTGTCACAGTTTAGGGTCATGTGACGGGACGATCCATGTATCTTAACGTCATGTGGCACAGATATAGTATGGAGGAGGCTAAAGGGGGATGTGAATTGTGCAATAAATCATACTTGATGTGAATAAGGACGAGGTCCACACCACACCATGTGCGATTCCAAGAAAGAAACCTCATCCCAAGGGGCCAAAAAGAAGTAACAGGGTAGAAAGTAGGGAAGACTGGCTCTCAATTAAGCTGGACCCATAGACGAGGTGTCACGGTGTTCCTACATATCCCATGGAATGGGAATCAAGATATACATAGTTAAAAAAAGGGACAATACAAAAGATCTTTGTTTAAGGTATTAAAACTTGGACCATAGAAAAGCAGGACTATTTCAAGTCAGTGTAGACCTTAATCCGATCCCTAAGCCTACATGAGTAGAACTCTGTGTAGAAAACAAGGACAGATAAGGTATTTTCAATACGTGAAATACATGCAATGGGGAAGTCGATGGAGCCCCAAATGATTGCCTTATCGTGGCTTTTTCATCCTAACATGCAGACGCCCATTGAGGAATAATACCAAGAGTCTCAAAATTCTACTTGGACATGATAAGGTAGAGAAGGATGTGAGTCATGTAACTGAAATTTTGGGATTAATGGGGTTAGAGTGACAATAGAGGATAACTATTTACTGTGTTCAAAACACAACATCCATATCGCATTAGCCTGGAATGGGAAAAATAAACAAGCGTCAACCGCTGACCGTATTCACAACACGAGACTTGTATCAATTCATTACTCGAAACCCTTGAGGATTTTGGCCAATAATGATAGTAGGGCCCTTCAGCTAATCATCCATGACATCTAGTGGTCCTTTCGGGTGTTAAAGGTGACAGAAGCCTTAATGAAGGGGAACACACAGCCTGAAAAAATGGGTAAAAGCATGTTCGGGCAGAATCTGACACTCTAGGTGCTGAACCAGAGTACTCCCGGGCACATTGGTGAAACGCTGAAGAGGGTCGAGGGGCTCATCTTGAGAGAAGATGATTTGAAAAGACAATTATAGCACAAGGGGAAGGAAAAATATCAAGAGGATGAGGTAAATGGCTTGGTTGTTACAACACCCAACGTGAGTGAGAACATAATCCCATACAACACCATATACTCCTCTCTCTAGGGGAATATAGGTCAAGGGTCCAAGATTAGATGTAGATTTATAAGATATGGAGATGGACCCAAAGTCTAGACATTCGGGCAGTCCTACGTATCCCGTGAGGATGGGAATCAAGCCACATGTAGTTCTTGAAGGGAGTATTGTGCAGTTTCTCATCATGCTGTAAAGACGCAAATGGGTAAGATACCCCACACACAGGATGTGTATGGAACAGCGAGTATTCCAACATGAATGAGGACATAATCCCATACCACACTGTACAATCCCGTAAGAGAGAACATATGATGGGGGCCCGAAAAGGCCAAGGGGGCTGAGGCTGGGCCTTAGACAGAATGGCCAGACAAGTTTGCAGTTAACGTCTTGTAGTGAGGACGAATAAAGGGGTAAGATACCACAGACAAGAGAGGTGTATGGCATGGAGAGTAACCTGACGTGAATGAGTAAAATAATATTATACCACACCGTACATTCCTGAAATAAATAACCTTGGTCGGGGTCCCAAAAAGGCTGAGGGGCATAGGGCTGAGCCTCAGACGGAAAGGCCTGACCAGTTTGCAGTTTAACGTCTTACAGTGAGGGCGAAGAAAGGGGTAAGATACCCTATAAAAGGGAGGTGTATAGTGCGGTGAGTAACCCGATGTGAATGAGTACATAATCCCACACCACACCATACAATCTCATAAGAGAGAACCTAGGACAGGGGCCCAAAAAGGACGAGGGCCCTGAGGCTGGGCCTCAGACGAAAAGGCCCAACCAGTTTGTAGTTTAACGTCGTGCAGTGAGAAAGAAAAATGGGGTAAGATACCTCCAAAAAGGGAGGTTTATGGTGTGATGAGTAACTCGAAGTGAATGAGGACATAATCCCACACAACACTGTATAATCCTGTAAGAGTTAAGACTTAGGCCGGGGCCCGGGATTGGGCACACAAGGTGCGGCAGGGCCTGTGCTCGCGGTACGAATGATAAATAACAATAGAGATATATCAAGGGGATCTGTGTGGTAGGGAGAAATAGCCCAATGTGAATGGGGACATAAGTCCGCTCCACACCACACAACCCTAAATGAGAACTTGATCCAGGGGCTAGAAAAGTCCAAGGGGATGGAAAAGGCCAAGGGGCCTGAGGCTGGGTGTCTCGACCAATGGTATCCATATGACCTATTTTGTAGTTACTACCTCATCACAATTCCTAAGCCCCCATGATCAGTGCTCTTTGTGGGAAACAAGGAAACAGACTCATCTCTTCCTGTCATGTAGGGGTCCAATAGCTGGCATGGCCCAAAGGGAGTTCATATCTTGGTGATACAAAGGGGCATAATAGACCACTACAATCAATGTCTGGGACATCGTGGAGTAGCTTTGATGACAAAGGATAGATTTTGACCATATTCAAAAACTTTTAGTGACCCAGAATGGGAACAAAAAATGAGCATCGGCCGCTGACCATGTTCGCAACGTGGAACTTGTATCAATTTGTTGCTCAAGATCCTCAAGGGCCTTGGCCCGAAGTGGTAGGAGATCCCTTGGGCCTAGAATCCTATCTATTAGGGGGGGCCTTCTAGATGGGAAAGATGATGGAATGACAATCAATGGAGTGGGTGAATCATAACTGTGCCTATATGTGAAAGAGTCGGACACCTCTGAGTAGTGGGACGTATGGCGGGATCGAGATGTGCTCGACGTGAATTGGGGAAAAAGCCTACACCACACCATATGTCTTGACCTAAGAGGAGATTCTGGCATTTGGGTTGGGCCAACAGATGGAATTTTTGGGCGTTCCTACATATCCCATAAAGATGGGAATCAATCCATGTGTAGTTCTTGAAGTCCATGCAATTTAGCATCATACGGTGAGGATGTGGGAGGATAGAAGAATGGGGAATGGGCACATGGTGTGACCGTTGTAATCCTCGCATGAGTGGGGCTATGGAATCCTACACCATATCATGCAAGGATCCTCTGAGGGAACTATAACCAGGGGGATAATCAAAGAGAAGAGTTTGGGGACTGGGCTCAAGACTAAATGCTTGAGCATTCCAATGTATCCCATGCAGATGGGAATCAAGACACATGTATTTCTAAGGGTACAGTTTAATGTCTTGCATGAAAACATATAGTTTAACTTCATTCGGGACATTATATAGTTTATATTCATTTAGGACCAAACAGTTTAGGGTCATTATGGACCGAATAGTTTAGGGTCATGCTGGACCATCCTGCAGTTTAGGGTCATGTGGGAACATCATGCAGTTTATGGTCATGCAGGACCATCATGCAGTTTAAGGTCGTGTCGGACCAGTAGGCACAGGCAATGTATTTCTTAAGGAACATGTCATTGGTGGTAGGAATTATATGCTCACCATCCATGGTCACCAGGGAGTATACACTATTGAGGTAAACCCCGTGAATTATGTAAGGTCCTTCCCATTTGGGTTTCAACGTGGGTGGTTTCCTGCCAGATATCATTGGGGTCCGAAGGGCTAATACCAAGCCGCCTAGTAGGAAAGAGCAGAGGTGAACCTTCTTGTTGAAGGCTCAATCTATCTTATTCTGATTCCTTTATAGATTGTGTAGGGAATAAAGCCTATTCTTGTCAAGTGCTTTCGATTCAGCCATGCGAATATCAGCTACCTTATCTAGCACCTACTGGTCATAGACTGCTATGAGTAATGAAGTTACCTGAATATTGATGGGCAAGAAAACCTCAACTCCGTACACCAGGGAATATGGGGTCACCATGGTTGAATTACAAGTTGTCATCCGATATGCCTAGAGGGAATTGGGGCGATTTTCCATCCAACCCTTCTTTTTCTGACAAACCATTTTTTAAAAAATTTCAGAGAGGGTTTTGTTGAACTCCTCGATCTTTCCATTTTCCTGTGTGGGATAGTGGGTGGTATGGTTCGAACGGATGTTGTACTTGGCGTACAAATTTTTCAACCCATCTTCTCAGAAGTTGGTGTCGTTATCGTTGAGGACGGAGTGAGAGACTCTAAACCGGTAGATGATATTGGAGATCATGAAGTAAATGATGTAATGGGCCTTGACCTCATTGAGTGGAACTGCCTCTACCCACTTGGAAAAGAAATCTATAGCGGTTAGGATGAACCTTCACTGGCGAGCTGTCACTGGTGGATATGGTTCCACTAGATCGTGTCCCCACACCGCAAATAGCTAAGAATACATGGTGGAGTGGAAGGGTTCTTGTGGCCGATGCATGAAGTTAGTATGAATTTGGCATGAGTGACATTTCTTGGTGAACTCGATTCAATCATGGATCATAGAGGTCCAAAAGTACCCCAGTCTCTGGATCTTGTGAGATAGCTTCGGACCAATCTGGTGAGCGTCGCAGGAACTGGCATGAACCTCTTTCATGACCTAAGAAGTATCAACTCCTTGGATGAAACAGAGGAGAACATGATAAAACCCATGATTTTAGAGAGTCTCATCAAGATTAGGACCACTCTGGAGAGTAAACTGCAGCGCGTGACATCAGATTCACTCGTGCTCGGCCCGATCAGCCGATAGGTAACCATTTTGGAGATACTAGACAAAGGGGGATCTCATATTGGGGGTCACCTCAACCACTGAATTTGAAGAACCTAGAGGTCCTGATGTGGTGGATTCAACGGTAAGATGTCTTACCCACATGTCGTCGTCATCATCTGGGGTGACAGGAGCAATGACTCTCCGATGTGCCACGTGTATAATCTGATCATCCTACTCAGGTTCTGCAAGTGATACAGTCAGGATGGCCAGGGCATCTGCTCCACTATTCTGATACCGAGGGAGATGAGTAACTTCCAGAAGAGATGGTAATTGAGCCATTAGCTGGATGGTGCACTCAAACAATGGTAAGAGATTTGGATTTTTAACGACATAGTCTTCGTTGATTTGTTTGAGCACTAGTTCGGAATCCCCTTTCACATGAAAATGGGGAACATCGATCTTGAGGGCAAGATCGAGGCCATTGATAAGAGCTTGATACTCTACGTCATTGTTGGTGCAACCTTCTGACAACAAGAATGAGTTTGGCAGAATGGATTGTGCCAGGGTAATATAGACAATACCTAGGTCTACTCTGTTGAGTCTGGGATCATTTAGCCTCCTGTTAGTGGGGATTCAGGAAGCACCATCAAAGTGCATCTACCAACAAAGGATGGAATTATATACCAAGAGGATAGCCTCATCAGGAATATCCAGGTCCAGGGACTAGTCTGCGGGGGTTAGATGGGAAGTAAGAAAATATTCCAGTGCTTATCCTTTGATATCTTTCGGAGGAATGAACCTGATGTTGAACTGCTATAGGATTACTGGCCAATGTGCTAGATAGCTGATCAACAAGGGGCAGTTCAAATTTTAATTCAACGGGTCTACCCGAGACACTAGTTGTACCTCATGGTGCTTCAAGAAGTTTCACAATTTCTATACTACGAATACCAGTGCAAGGAAGCTCTTTTTTATGGGAGAGTATATGGTCTCTGTATCTGTGAGCATACGACTGAGGTAGTAGAGGATGTTTTTTTCCCTCATTATTCTTTTGGGTGAGAAGGGTGCCAAAAGATCATTCTAGGGTAGTCACGTACATGATTAGTGGTTTCCGGATATGGGTGTCATCAGGACCGGAGGCTGGAGCAGATACCGCTTGGTTTCCTCAAACGCAGTCTGGCACTCTTCGTCCCACTCATAGGAAGAACCTTTCTTCATGATCCGAGAAAAGGGCTCAGACTTTCCGGACATATTCACAATGAATCGGCGTATGTAGTCTAAGTGGCCTTGGAAACCTCGAAGCTCTCGAATATTGCTTGGGGGAGGGATCTGACCGATGGCCTAGATCTTCTCTAGGATGATCTCGATGCCCTGGTACCTGAAAAAAAAGCCAAGGAACTTCCCATAGGTGACCCTGAAGGCACATTTCAGTGGGTTCATCTTCAGGTGGCGGGAACAATGGAATCCAAACACTTTCTCGAAGTCCTTGATATGGTTCTATCATTGGTGGGATTTGACAACCAATTCATCCACATAGAATTCCACCAATGCCCCGAGGATTGGCTAGAATATGCGATACATGGCCCACTTATAGGTGGAACCTATATTCTTCAAGTCGAAGGGCATGACCTGGTAACAAAACATACCTTGCGGCGCATTGAAAGTTCTGGAATCCTCTTCCTCGGGGGCCATTTGAATCTGTTTGTATCCGGAGTAACCATCCATGAATGAGAGGGCTTGCAACCCAACTGTAGCATTGATCAAAAATTTCGTCATAGGAAGGGGAAAATCATCCTTCGTACAGTGATGATTGAGATCATGGAAGTCGACCCAGACTCTGAATAGTCTGTTCTTCTTCCTATCTGGCACAATGTTGGCCAAACATTTGGGGTACTGGACCTCCATAAAAAATTTGGTCCTGATGATCTTGTCAACATCGAACTTGAACATGGCACCATGAAAAGGGTTCATCCTTCTGGGAGGCTTCTTGAACCTGTGATGATTTGTCGGAAGACCAAGGTGTTGTATGACTACCTAAGGATCTAGCCCTAGAATCTCGTCGTTGGTCTAGGAGAATACATCATGATGTTGCTTCAGGAAGTCTACGTACCACTACTACTCCTTGAGGGACATGACGACACTGATCAACATGGATCTCGAGTCCACATCACTACCGAGGTTCACCTTTACTAGTTCATCGATCATGTTAGAGACACCCACTTCAAAGGTGGGGGGAGTGTCCTTTAGATCCTCTTCTTCACTTGTGGAGGGCTCCCCAATAGGAGGAGATTCTTATGGGTCAGCAGATTCTGACGGGAGGCTGGTACTAGCCTGAACAGTAGTGGGCACCGCATCAAAGGATTTTGGTACTTCCGAAACCATAGTGATGAAGGATTTCGACCTGATACCATCCAGTATTTTTCTCAAGGGGCCACACTTGATGATATCAAAGCAGTAGTGGTGCATCGGCTTGAGCCGGTAAATTTCATCTAGACGAAATAGACACGTGTTTTCATTGCCATGGGGTGGACATCCCGATACCTTACGGGGGTAAGAGGCTCCGGGACAACCTGAGCCTAATTTTTGTAGGAGTACGAGGTGATATTCCAACATTTCATAAACTTGGGAATATGATTCCACCTTGTACCAGAGATAATAAAACATTTACCCATGTCGGGGGTTGTGTCCTCTAATCGATGGATCAGGAAGACGTAGGCGTCATCCAGACCTACCCAGGGGTCAATTACAACCTCAACAGGTTCAACCTCATTGACCTGAAACAACTTGTACTTGCTCTTGTAATAGTCGATGTCCAGGTAGCAGGCTTCACAATAGGAAAAAAGGACGCGTCACCTTGGAGCACGCCCTATATACCATTGAGAGAGTACATGAGGCACTGGTGATACGATGAGGGGACCGCCACATGTAGGTGGATCCATGTTCTTCCCATCAAAGCGTTGTACACAGTGTCTTGGGAGACAACCATAAAATCGGTGCTGGAAAACAGGCCATCGAACTGGGTTTTCAAATGGATATTATCGACTGGGGCATTCTCTGTCTTTTCATATCCATGGATTCTTAAATCGGAGGGAGTCATGTCAACTTCGGATAACTGTAGTTTCCGCAGTGTTCGGGTCGGGATTAAATTGATCCCATAGCCCGTGTCGACAAGACAGTGGAAAACCTCCATGCTATTAAATTGGCCAGTGATGTATAGTGGGCGGATGTGCCCATGTATGGGACATCCTTCATCTTCCCCAGAGAATGAAATGATGTCCTGACATTTAGCATTCTCAACCTCTTCAGCACGAAAGGCTTCTACAGTTGCTACCTCCGTCTCAAAATGGAGGGGGCTTCTTAAAGCCTCAGTGAGGGCCTCACGCATATCTGGAGATAGGCGAAGGGAATATAGGATTGAAATCTTCAATGGAATGCTGACAAGGTGATTCAGAAAATCATACATCTGTTCCAGGCACGAGCATCTGCTTACAAGAGGACGTTCTGTGACAGGAGGCATGGTGGACCCTACTGGCTGGGCCAACGGCTAACTGGTGCTGGGTATATCCTGCTGCTCACTAATCGAAGCCCACCGAGTTGTTATCATAAAAGGATATGATGACTAAGACCGGACTATACCAGGGTGAGGCTGGTCACGACATGGTCAAAGTGGCTCTGCCTGATCCAGCAACACAAACGGTGGTGGAGGCAGGCCTAATGACATCAGTTGAGGAGGCTGCATGTGCTGAGATCTGTGCTAGGCCTTCCATCTAGTCTCAGTGGTTTGGATGACCTTTCTGGAGGTGCCAAATGATGTGACTCGATGACCCATATGGTCACGGCTCTTCTGACATGAGCTTCAGTTGGGGATGTAACGGAGGTTCGCATGGCGCTCCCCGTCGTCAGTAATCACATAGGGATTTACCAACTCCATGATATTAACTAAAGTGTACCCCTAACTATCACTTGAAGATTCATCCATTTCTAGGTGGATTTTGGGAGTAATCCCCATTTATAGAGGCTTGAAATATCTGAGAGTGCGGGATGATTATGGCATTGGGGTGGGGGCGTTTTTTTCCCTTGTACCACCGATGCTTGCTCTTCTAGGAAGAGGCTAGCTGAGGTGATGATACAAAAGTAGCAGATGTAGCTTCTGAAGGATTTGGATGATTTAGTAATGCATGAATGATACCATGGGAATGAGGAACCATTTTTTGAGCCATCCAGTCATCATACTTCTGGGACTAGTGGTTAGAAACATGCTACCACTCGCCCTCATCGTCGCTGCTACTGTCGGGCCTTATGGAGATGCATGCCACTTGTTCCGGAGTTGAGTCCATCATGAATATGTTTTTATCAACCTGGTACAGAAGCCAGCCTTTGAACACATATCATTGATTGAGGGTGTTCCCTAGGATCTGATTTTAAGGGCCGTAGTTGGGACAATCAGTGAGGTTTGCCTCTTCTGGCCTTCTACACTCTGGAAAATGCACAATCCATTGTTCCAAGGAACATCAGAAATAGATGGGGACCTAATTATCTTGGAATAAGTAGGTTCGGTTTCTTTTTTCCAGAAAGGGGGGCCTTGAAGCCTAGACCTAATGAGGAGCTAGAGGAGCCTATCGTCGAGGCGGAGCCTGGATGACCCACCTAGGTAGTGGTGGCGCATTTCACGGGGGCACCTGCTGATTCTAAAGAAGTCATTGTCCTACTAGAAGTTTCTCCTATAGTAGAGGGCCTCTATGAGGCTGGGGAGGCGGCTCCACTAGTAATAATTCCAGCCATATGGGGGCCTCTATTTAGGGCACCATGACAGGCTCAGCTCTGACATCCCTTATTGCAGGAATTGAGAGAGGTAATGGTTGTGTCTGGCTGTTCTGTTGTAGGGCTTCTTCCAGGTGTTGGGCCTTATCAGAGAAGTCTTGAAATCCCCCAGCATAGTTCTGGGTGATCAGAGAGGGAACCAGTTCCATCTTGACGTTCCCTACACACATCATCAGTAAGTTATCTTAAGTTAGTGGCATGTCAAGGGAGTATGTAATTATTTTCTACCGGGAAATAAAGTCCATGATGCACTCATCAGGCCTCTGTTTTCACTTGAAGAGGTCTGCAATGCTCTTTTTCTACATGGTGGAGCTGAACTGGCAAAGGAATTACCTTAAGAGGTCCTCCCAGCTATTTGCTGATCCGATGGGGAGCTGGTTGTATAAGACAAAAATATTCCCATCCAATGTTTGCAAAAAGAATCAGAGTTTGGCAGCCTCCTACTATGCAGGAGTCCCAAAAATGGGCCCAAAACTTGAGTTGAACTGGTCCATGTGTTGCAGCAGGTCCTCCGTCCCATTAGAGGGGTAGAAGGTGGGATTCCTGAAACCCGGAGGTGCCGACTTGTCAGGCACCCATGCTGGATATGGCTTGCCATCAGGCATTATTGCCACCTGTCATGTTTCCAATCCCTCTAGGCGGGAAATGAGCACCGCCATTGGATAATATGGGTGGGGGTCCCTATCTTTATGGGGATCCCTAACCATGATCATGTTGGCGGTTTCTTCAACATGGTAAGAAGGACCAACATCTCGTGGAATGACTGGCAGTGTGACCCTCGGGGTGTATGGGGGAGCCCAAGGTGGGTCCCTTGGATTGTCGCGTCGTTCGGGAGGGTTTGGTGAGACATATCGCACCCTCTTTCCATAAGTTCTGGTATCAAACCTGTCCTTGGGGCTGGATGGTCAGGGTATCCTGGAGGCAGCTCACCTAGGGGAAGATGTTCCTAACCCTATTGTACTGGTCTAGGATAGTCATAGTCAGTTCGTTGTGCTGCATCACGTTCAGTCAGGAGTTCATCGACCAACTTCTTCTACTTGGAAAGTTGTTGGCACAATGTGGCCATCTTGGGGTCTTCCTCCATCGTCTGCACTGAGGAAGATGGGTCATAGTGCTTGGAAGCTCCGACGTGCTCCTTACCCTTACCGGAATTCCGACAGAGTACTAATGCCTTAGTGGGCGTATGGAGAACTAGTAGGTTCTTCTACCAGCAAGTAAACCTCCCTGATGGGTCTAATAGTGATGGAACACCCTATGGGGGTAAGTCCCCATAGTGAATCTCCAACTCATCCTCCTTTTCCACTATGCCATCCATGTTGACCGTGAACCTTCCTGGAGGCATATCCTCGATATCGCCTAACAATTCGGGCTGCCACCGGATAAGACTGAAGTGGAGGGCTGCGTATTTTCCCCAGCCACAGATTTTCACATGGGGGGAAGCCTCCTTAATGATCTTGCAGATTATCTTGAATCTCTGAACACATTGCTCTTGGAGGGCCTTATGGTGGCCGGGTGACCCGGGGTGCTGGGCCACATGGAGTGCAGCCAGATAGACTAGACGGAATTGCTCACAAATGTCTTCAAAATGTGGTCGAATTCTATGATAAACCACTCACTGATGATGAAGTAAAAAGTGTGTTAGCCTGAGGGTTTGGAGGAAGCATTCAATCTTCTCTAGGGCGAGGGATTCTGGAATGCAGAAATTCACCACTACCACAGGCCAGAACATCTCGGGGAAGTGGTCCGCTGTGAGAATGTTCCAAAATCTCCTCGAGTCAGATTCAGGGTCTGGTCCTTGATTGGACCATTCATCAACTGGGGGTAGCTGAGGAACTGGAAGAGATACTGAGGCGGACCGCTGGGATGGTAGGCGAGCCAGTGGAGAGTAAGGCGAGCAAGCTGACTGGCCGCCGACTCTCGAGCTGTCTTCCAAAGAGTGTAGAGACTTGGCCGCTATGTGGAAATAGGATAGGTTGATGGCCTAAGTTCCTACCTCAGGGGATAGGGCTATTGGCGATAGGCCACACTGCTTCTCGCCCTCCATTGGTCCCCTAAATAGCTCTCTATGATCTCTTGTCAAGGTAGAGAGTGCTTCTGGTGACGACGGTGGTGATTTCACAACCGTGACCTGTGGTGTTGCCATATTTTCATCCTCCAGAATATACCCATTGAGGGAGGTGGGAATCCGATGGACCTCACTTTCCGGGAGTATTAGGCTGAAGCGCCTTTTTCTTTCCCCAACCGTTGACTCAGATGAGCAAGGGAAGGGTTCTCGAGCTGAGTAGTATTCTGAATCAGAGTCTATGAAGAGGACTGGTTTGATCTCTGTCCGGACCATCCCATAATTCTCCTTATGGTGGTGATGACCCACCTTCCTGCCCCAGGGTGGTTCCTCGGGACCGGCAAATTTTTTGACACGAGGTCCTTCAGCCGCACTGGTGCTGGGACGGAGAAGGTTTCCACCTGAGAAATCTAGGGTGCGAGGAGCACCAAGACAGATGTCAAAGGGGACATGGGGAGGAACTCCATGGATAGCTCTGAAGTGGGTAAGACCTCCACTAGAAATGGTGGGAGCATGGGGAGGAAATCCATGATTTTTCCCCCTAGTGGACTCAGTATGAGGTGGGTCCTTGTACTAGGCTATCTGAACACGGGTAGGACCTCCATGATGGGTGCGGGTATAGCGAGGCTGACCTTCATCCCTCTAGTGGGTAAGGCGAGGAGTACATTCACCAAATACTAAGAGGACGTGGGGAGAATCCCCATGTTGAAGAGAGACCATATGTGCAATGTCCCTACATCGGCAGTTGGTGGCAGGAGGAATGACCCCATACCATGTGTAATGGGCACTGGAGAGACCCTCGAACTGAGCGTCACTACTGTGGGGAAGACCCTCATTGGGATTGAGGGTGGCATAGGGCGGACCTCCATGTCGAGCCTTGAATCGAGGAAGGCTCGTGCTTTCCGTGGTAGTGGTACGGGGAAGACCTCTGTACTGGGTGACATTACTACGGGTTAGCTCGTGGTGCCCACTACTTGTGTCGGTGACCAAGAGAGTCAACCCAGCATGCCCATGGGGCAGTTGGAGCCACAATCCTGGTCGGGCATATAAGTTCCCCTTCTCAGTGTATTCAGGGAACTGATGATATGCGTCGGCAGTGGCTCGGGACACAATAGCTGTCGACGTTGACGCCCCTTGGCAGACATCCTCAGCTTGCGCCCGACGCTTGCATCAGGTTAGATGAACCCAAGATGGTGGTGCAGTTACATGGCTTACTTTCTCCTCATCTAGAAAGGCTAAGTGGAGGCATTGACATGAATAGGTGGGAGCCCTCACTGGGAGCCCTTGGAATGGGACTCTGATCGGGTTGGGCCGGACGTCACCAACCTCGTCAGTGTAAGGTAGGGAGTCATAAAAGCATTCTGGGGAGAGGCTCCCAAAAAAGTTATATGTCAGTGTGGGGAGTAGAGGCTCCTTGCACGGCCCTCGGGGGCGGCGTTGGCGATGAGGCGCAAATGCATCCAGATCCAAACGGGACATATCTTGATTCAGGATTATTCCCTCCACCTCGTAACAGCAAATGAGGTCATTGGTCACCCTTTATTAGATGAACTCGGACGAGTATATAGGTTGTGGGTGCCCCATGGTTGTGGGTGTAGAGGTCGTCGCAGAAGAGGTGGAGACACGCCGGACTGCAGCATTGGCACTGCCCCTGCCCCTACATCGGTACGCAGGTGGTGATCGCATTCCGAGTGAAGCGACATGATTCATGGGGAGTAGAGAGATTAACTCATCAATGCTAAAAGAAAAAGGAATTGATGAACAATTCCCCAACATAATTATATCTTCCATGAATGTTAAAGGTGATACACCCTGACAATGTCGCAGAACGGGATATCCAACGTTCTACTACCCCAACTTATGGTGAGTTTCACGCTAGGACAACTATTTTCCTTGCAGGACCCGGTGCCAGAGAACTGGATCCGGTGACATGATAATCCATTGATGCCTCGAGTTATACTGATCTTCATATTGAGGAGAATAACTTCACGTCTGGTTCACCATTTCTGTTTCTGATCCTTTCATTGGGGCACAAGTGTCCACCTCGTTTGGCAGAATGGAGGCAATGGTTGTTGCCCCGTAAACCCTCTTTCCAAAGGTAGTTGGAATCCACTCCTTGTTCAGGAAATTTTTTTCCCTGATCGAAATGGGATGATGGGATGTTAGTTCTTCCTTTCTTGGATTATTCCTTGAAACTCGTCACTTAGTCTGGTTCTCCATTATAGATTTAATACGTTGTTTATGAAACTCTTCCTGGTGCCATATCTTCATGGAAACCAGTTAATTACACTGCTTATGTCAGGACATTTCAAGGGGTCTGGTTAGGGCTGCAACCTTTGGTCAGGGGAGTAGTCATGTTGGACATCACTAGCATGTATTGGCACTGAGACACTGGCGCGTCTGGGTTTCTTCCACTTATCATAGGTCTTCTTGAGGGCGTGGAAGCCCGAGGCATTCCGCGTTGAATGTGAGGAATTATATTCCATAGGCATGTTTCTGAGGTTTTACTCAACTTCCCATGTTTAACACAAGGAATGTCGCAAGTTTAACATCCAGTAGAGACAGAACAGACTGATCAGAACACTGACTGGAGTGGACCAGATGGGTGCACCCCCTGGAGAGAACACATATGTAGTTAGGTTTGCATGACCTCACCGGGATGTGGTGGAATGAGTAAGAATCAATATGGATGATGAAGCTGTTGAATGGAGTAGATGGTGTATGGGATGGAACCGTCAGGAGGATGATGGTGGCCTTGAGCATGAGCCCTGAAGAGGCTTCCTACGTATCCTCATGGTATGGAATAAAAGTCCACATAGTTCATCTGATGAAGACTTACTTCCAATTGGGGTTTTCAATGGCTTACCACTTGATGGGGTCACAATGGCTTACCACTAGATAAGAATTTCAACGACTTACTACTGAATAGGGTCACAATATCTTACCACTCGATGGGGTCTAACCGATGTGACGGTGGTCAGGATGACCAGTGGATGGTGGGATTGAACCTCAGGGAGGTTTCCTACATACCCTGCATTGGTAAGTATTAAATACCACGTAGTTCAAGGATGGTGTTTGGGGGTGGGGCTTACACTCTAGGCTACCCGAGGTGTTGGTAAACTGACACAAAGAAGGACCAAGGGTCCACTGGGTGGTGGGCTTGAACCTTGTGGAGGATTCCTATGTACCCTGACTTGGCAAGGATCAATGAACTCATATTTTAGGTGCAAAAAATGGGCCTTGAACCTCAGTGAGGCTTTCTACGTACCTTTCCTTGGCAAGGATCAAAGACAACTTAGTTCAGGTGGGTGTTGGGGTTTACACTCTAGGCTTCCCAAGTGTGGGTGAACCGACGTAAAGACGGTCAGAATGAATGGATGTTGGGCTTGAACCTCCAGGAGGTTTTCTACATATCTCACCTTAAGAAATATCAAAGTCCACATAGTTTGGGATTGGGCCTCGGTGCATCGACGTGAAGATGGTCGGGACCGATGGATGGTGGTGGGATTGAACCTCAGGGGGGCTTCCTATGTATCATGCCTTAGCAAGGATCAATGTCCATCTAGTTCAGGTGGAACAAAGGGGATTACACTCTAGGCTGACCAGGGTGTTGGTGAACCGACGTGAAGGAGGTCGAAACAACCATAGGGTGGTGGGCTTGAACCTCATAGAGGCTTCATACGTACCTTGACTTGGGAAGGATCAAAGACCATATAGTTCAGTTCGGTGTTGGGGCTTACACTCTAGGCTTACCAAGTGTTGGTGAACCGACATGAAGATGGTCCTAATGACTGGGTGTTGGGATTGAACCTCCGGTAGGCTTCCTACATACCTCGCCTTGGCAAAGATCAAAGTCCATGTAGTTCGGGATTGGGGCTTGGTGCACCAACGTGAAGATGGTCGGGACCGATGGATGATGGTGGGAATGAACCTCAGGGAGTCTTCCTATGTACCATGCCTTATAAAAGATCAAATTACATATAGTTCAAGTGGAAAAAAGGGGCTTACAATCTAGGCTGCCCTGGGTGTTGGTGAACTAATGTGAAGGAGGTCAGAACGTCCAATGGGTGGTGGTCTTGAACCTTGTATAGGCTTCTTACGTACCATGCCTTGGAAAGGATCAAAGAACATGTAGTTCAGGTGGGTGCGGGGATTACACTCTAGGCCGCCCATAGATGATGTCATGGTCGGTGCTTGCTCTAAGCCCACGTTGGTCATGCTCAGTGTCAGAAACAAGAGGCAGCATAGACCTACTGATCACATCGCAAAAGGTGCATCTTTGAGAGGCGAAGTGGGTCTTACACATGATCACAACCCAAAGATGAAACATGGGATTATGCATGGTTAGCAGACTGAAGAGGTTGGGACGTACTCCAGGATGGAGGCCTGATGGCAACAAAGCCTAGCGGGAGAGGGATTCGGCACGGAAGAGAGGAGGTGCACCGTTCCCCATCACGCCCTTTACTATCCTTGGGAACCATAAAATAAAGGAGTAATAGGGATGATACCTCTTAAAATAAAAGCAATGGGATTACACCAAGGTGGTTTCCCTTTCCCTGAAGAGGATGCATGTGGGTAAGTCACATTTTAACGTCATGTGCTAAAGACGATGGTGCTTGGCAGTTTAATGTTCTATAGCTCGGACGAGGCGGGTTCACTCCACTCCCCTAGGACTTACATAACAGGTACCCTATGCCCTTTGGTGAAGAGAGGGTACAGTCAATACCATAGTGAGGGGGTGTTATGGAGAGAACCATTGAGGGGTCCATGTTAGCATGGCTATGCGAAAAAAATAGCCATTAGCATGCCAATGAGAAGAAGCATGAGGGGAAGAAACACAACGAGTAGTGTCGTCTAGGGTACTTTAAAATTGCTTCGTGCGAACCTAGGAGGTTTCACGGGAGAGGGAGTTGCAGAGAAAAGGGGTTTATGAGTAGAGTCCCCGTAGAGATCTAGTGCTCCATGCAAGGGAAGGGCTTCGGGAAGGTGCGGGCTTCACGAAGTGAAGTGGCCCATCCTAGGCATATGGGATAGGTGCATACAAGAGGTGATTTGTGAAGTGTAAGGGAATTCGCGAGCCAAATCCATATGAAGCATGGGTGACTTGCGAAGCAAGGTCCTGTGAAGCAATGTGATTCACGGGGCACAATGACCCTGCCTTAAAATTTGGGTCACGTGTGCATGATGGGTTCTTCGCAAAGAATAAATGCTCTATGATGACCCAAGTCCCTGCGAGGATCTCTTTCCTTCACGAAGGCCCATGGGATTCGCAAAAGGCATACCTCTTGAAAGAGGTGGCGAAAACAACGCAATGGGGAGCCACTTCGCGGAGAAAAAGTACCTCGAGTAGCTCATGGTTCACAGAGCAGAGAGTGCTTCACGATTTGAGAGTTGAGAAGGGGAATGGTATGATGATCCATCCTTAGGGACTGGGGGAAGCCGATACTTATAGGCAAGAGGTTTCGTGAAGTAGAGATCGCTCAGTGCGAAGTTGGATTCCACTCGGCGGTGGGCTCACGAATGTCAAAGGGGCTCGTGGAGCAGCCTGCCTCCTGGATTCGCGACAGGATCACGAACGTCAAAGGGGATCATGGAGCATCCCAACTCTTGGATTTGCGGTGGGCTCGTGAATGTCAAAGGGGCTCACAGAGAATCCCGCCTCCTGGATTCGGGGCGAGCTCACAAATGTCAAAGGGGCTCGCGGAGCATCCCACCTCCTGGCTTCGCGGCAGGCTCGCGAACATCAAAGGTTCTTGTAGAGCTTCCCACCTCCTGGATTCGCGGCGGGCTCACAAACATCAAAGGGTCTATTGGAGATTCCTTCCTCCTGGCTTCGTGGTGGGTGCGAGGTCATGGTACTCCACAAAAGGGATTTGTGTGGAAGCTTCATTGAATTTCTTATTATCCTTCTCCCTTCCGACTTTTTGTGCCAACACAATGATATTGTTTTTTAGAAAGAGTTCATTTTATTAATCCATTCCACAAATCCCAGGTGACCATGAGTTATCTATGATTATAGATTAAGAATATTCTATAGTTTTCACCACTCGATAGGAGGTGCTCGGTGGTTTCGAACCTACCTAGGTTCATGGATGGGTACTAATGCCAGATTGAGAGTCACAATTGTTGCTTCTACCTTGTGTAGTATTTTCCCCTATGCTAAGCGAATGAGTTGAGTCATAGATCAAGTTCACTAAATAGAATCCTCAAGATGTTGTTACATTTTTTAACTCACAGAACCCACCAGAATACTTCATTGGAAATATCGATTTCTACAACTTATCCTAGAAAATTTCATGATAGTGTTAGAACAACAACTCTTTCATGTGGGGGTTGTTAACTGAAAAGGTGAAACCTTTAAATCTAGATATGAAGTCAGATACCGTCTCATTTTGTTGTCAGGTTTTAGTTCAAATATCACCATTTTACTCAGTGTGGAGCCAAAACAATAAATTAATTAACAAATAAGGTCTTATCATCCTACAACAGATCCTAATAGTAGACTATTGCACTAGAGAGGGGATATATTTATCAGAGTCTTCACAAAAAATCAATGACTTTTTACATTTTTTTGATCTTGAGGGCCCATCATTAGCCAAAATTGGGATACAAAGTGTGTGAGATCTTGTTTAGGTTCCCTGCCCTGCCAAAGGTAGAGAAGCTAGGATTGGAAAAATTAGTTAGTGGTAGAGTATAATCCACTTAATCAATATATGGATTCATCTATGGATAAAAGGGTCACATTTCCCATCCATGGAAACCATTCGAGTAGTCAGGGACATGATAATTTTATGAATCTCCAAGGGAACTATTTTTGAGGCACCACTCACCAATAGGGAATTGGTGGGGGCTCTGTGGTGGCCCCAATATTATATCCCTTTTATTCTTGATTTCTACTAAGACTGAATGGTAACCATAGTAAGGGAGAGGTTGTTACCACAATGGAGGGAAGTCATTATAATTTTCAACTTCCTTAGTTAGATAGATCATGTGCATAGATCTGAATGTAGTCTAATGGTCATCTATTTCTCTTATATGTGGATTGGTTATGGGAGGGAGATTATTCTCCTCTTACTAAAGGCAATAAGTACTGGGAATGGTTCCCTAGATTAGACTTTAATTGTGTTGTATAAGAATTTGTATATCCCTATGATATAGTGAAAACTATTCCATTTTGGGGAACTTTAAATCATTTGGGTGGTTACATGGGTGTTTCTGAACCATTCCCTTTTTCATTAAAAGTGTTCCACCAAAAATATGGAAACTTTATATTCATAGGTCCCTGATTTTTTATCCTTCATTGATATTAGATTCATGTTACCTTAGTGGGTGCATCCAAATCACTATCCTCTTTAGGTAATTTTTTTGTGTTGTGATCCACTATATTCACATCATGATCCACCATATTCATTGTTTTTATGATGAATTCGTTTATAGATTCATATTAGGCAATGGTATCCATGCCAATAATTTTTACATAATAGGATTATTATTATATTTCTTTATTAGTGTTGTAATTTGATATATTATCCATATTGGGATATTTTCGCGTAAGACCATTTTGGGGTCTGATCACCTTCATAGTAAGTTTCTTATAGGTCCATGAATAGTGACATTGAGGGAGTTTATGTTCATGATTGTTTAACGAAACCTCAATTTTAGGGGCTTATCTTGAGATGGGAGGAACGTTTGGGATATCAACCACTGATCTTTTCCTCCGAACCAAGAGAAGACTGATTCCCCCTATTGTGAAAATAATGATTAAAATGACCCCAACCTAGAGGGATGGGGGTTATTCAGGGCTGTAATTATCATTGGTTGATCCTAATGATGAGGATATAATGATTCTATTTGGGGATTTAGTAATTACATGGATATATATTGAGATATAAATTCCCCCAAATTGTTGGGACCAAGTTGAATGGAGAAGAAAGTATGAAGAGTTAGCTTTTGCAGAGTGTTGTATTTTGTTGTCAAAGAAGATAAATCTATTCACTTTGTAGAAGGATCATAAATCCGACGATGCTTTGCTGATATGTATTTCTCAAATATCATAAGTCAGGAGAACTTGTGATTCAAGACTTATGATAGAAAGGGGGAGAAATGATGATGCCAGTCATATATAGTTTTGATTGGAAGGAGTGATGCTGCTGGAAGATAGGGAAGTTTCTGTACTTCCCATTGCAACTCTGACGATGCTAAAGTTGATCTATCAAAGGATAAATATCACGATAGTGGGATTCTTGATAAGAGCAGAAGAATGATTATGGGAAGCAGTAAAGAGATAAAATGACAAAGCAATAGACAATCTGGGGACGACAGAAAAGCACAATTTAAGGTGGCGCTGTTTTCCAGTGTTTGCCAAATTTTAGGGCCTGAAAATTGGGAGATGAAGAAATGTGCTTGGCAATAGATTTTGTGAGCATGATTGAAGATGGTTTATATTTTCACGTGAAAGGAGTTATTCAAGGTAAGAACATTGATAAATGACCATGGAATGGAGTGCGTGGAAATTTAGGCATGTTGCGTGCAAAAATAAAGTGGTGCGCGCAATATATGCGGGCTGCACGAAATAGCAGCGGGTTGCGCGAAAAGTTGGATCATTGCGTGAAATATTTGCGGGATGCGCAAAATAACTGCGGGATGTGCGAAATAGAGGAATGATGTTTTTCGCGCAAAAGGTGGTTTGAGATCAGAAGCTCGAAAATTGGCAAAGGCATGAAATGCGCGAAAGATTTGAGCAGTGCACGAAATATGATGTCGCGGGAAAGATTGGGTTTGCGCGCAATATGGAATGTGGTGTGGAATTTTGCGCGCAATTGGTGCTTTGTGATTAGAAGGATGAAAAATGGAAAAGGCATGAGGTGCACGAAATATTAAAGCATGGCGCGAAATATGAAGTTGCATAAAAGAGTTTTTACGCACATGGAGGAGGTTTTACGCGCGGATTAGTGTTTTTCGCGCGGGGTCAAAAATGCCTATAAATATGAGGCTAACCCTTATCAGTTGAAAATGCTCGAAACTTTGAAGAAATATCGAGCTCTGGTGCGCATAAATTATACGCTAAGTGAGTTGCGTGAAAAGAAAGAAGTTTGCATGAAAAGAGGATAGCTGCGCGGAAAATTGAGAAATTGCGCGAAAAGAGAAAAAGTTGTGCGCAAAAGGAAAGTTGCGCGAAAACGTTTTTTGCGCCAAAAGGCATTTTTACGCGCAAGCTATTTGAATTGTGCTCAAGGAACCCTAAAGGCTACGCGAAATATTTTGGGTCTTCGCACGTATTCAGTAGTGCGTAAGAGAGTTCTTACCGGCTTCTGGGTAAGAAAGTGAAGATTTGTACTTTAGAGAATACATCTGTTCAATTGTAAAGAAGCACTGAAACATTGTGTTATCCTATTTGTGCTAAGAGGGAGCACATGCACTATTGGATTGTTTTCAAAGTGCTGCACGAGTGTAAGGGTATATCCTACTCGTTGTATTCCACATCAAAGGATTTTTTTCTAGTGGATTGTGTGATATTGGATTGTTTTTGTTCCATACCAAGGACGTAGCTACTCTTGTTGAGTAGTGAACCTTGTAAATCTTGTGTTTCTATGGTTGTGTGTGTTCAGCAGGGAGGAAACTCTTTAACATGAGGCAAAGGTTGTTTCAAAATGGGGAAACTTAAACAGAAAAAGATATCACTGATTCACCCCCTCCCCCTCTCAGTGATACTTCGATCCTGACTGGGAACTTCACAAATTAGTGGGTAGGGGTTTGTCTATAGTTTCTGAGAATGTGACATGAATCCTCTTAGAAATGGACGATCTGAGGGGAGGATGAGGCGGTTGTTATTCATTGGTCCCAGAGGGAAGGGTATTATCCTAGGTGGATTCTATGGTAGTAGCTACTATGTGATACTTGATGTGGCACAACTATTCTGGTGTAGGAGCTTGGTGTGATGGTTTCCCATGATGAGAACTATTGTTTATGGGAAGTTGTCTGGTTGATCACAACATTGAACATCATGTCTGAAATGTATTCCCATTTCTTTAAGGGGACTAGTTTGATGTCATGTTGGCTATCCTATCATTCTTTTCATAATGTATGGTCATCATTGAAGTGGGGGTATTTTATTTTAGTGACCAACAGTATTGAGCGTTACCTAGTTCTATGATTTCATATGTGGCAATTCAAATTCAGGATGCAGACTATGAGTGGTTTTTATTCTCCAGGGTTGTGGAATAGTGTGACACAACATAACTTCCCCTTCCTATAATACAGATTCATGATGAGGCTTTGGAGATAAACTACCAAAGGGTTGTGATGCAATAATGATAAGCGTGTTAGAGATTCACAATATTCTTTTATGGTTTTGGATCCCAGGACATGTAGATAATATCTAGATCTAGCTACCAACAAAGTATATTGATTTTCTAATGGTGATATTTTTTTCCAGGTTAAGTGACATGTAAATCCCTCAATCGTTGATGTGTATCCCACATATTTTAGCATAGTTAAGGCATGAAATCCTTTTCAATATTATCATGGATCTTATAGTCATAAGTAGCAAGGGGACATAATTTGATGGGGAGGTTGTTTCCAGATAAATCTTTCCATGTGTCAATGTTGGCCTACTCCTCATTAGAATTACACACCTCCATTTGGTCAGACCATTGAATATTCATCTAAGGGTCACTTACTAACCCAAGTGGACTGCTGATAGAAGGTGATAGGGAAATATATATAGTTTACACTAATGATTCAATCACCTTTATATATGAATGAATATTAGTTTTGGGAAACTATCTATTAAAATATTTCTGGACAAGGGGAGACTTTCCTTGTCTGTGGGAGATATAATCATAGAGAGGATGACCAAGGTAGATGTTAGGAGTAGAGACCTGGTGATCCATCTCTACACTACCACAAGGTGGACAATCATGGCAATGATTTCCTTATTTTTTAAACGAAGAGTTCACAAACCCTTTTTTTTATAATGATTCTTGAACAACCTAAATGAAAATGGAATTGATCATTTTAGAATCATGGGTCATGTCCAACATCGTGGTCAAAATATGTTTACCTGCCTTTGGAGATTTGTAGTAATGTGAGCATTCTCTTAAACAGTTGTCGAAACTTACTTATAATCATATGATTTTGTGGGGGTATGAGAACACTACTGATAATCTTAAAGAGTATGCCCATGAGTTGTGTCATTATTTATAGGAATGTGCACATGTCGCGAGGCATATCTCATATCTCATGGTGAGCCTAGGTGAGGATAGGAATATCATTATTATCCTACGACTTTGGTATGTGCTTCCAGTCTTTCATGGAAGGTATATAAGTCAACCCAGAGGAATGTGCTTCTCTCACATGGTGAGCCATTGTTGGAATAGGAATATGATCTAGTTTTGAATATTAATTTCGCACTAGAATATACTGATGGACCTTCAGAATGGCATAAGGAATATTATCCTCCTACTTTATTGCATTGGAATGATTATTGGGTAGTTGATCATTGGTGGAAGTAGGAATATATGTATATCTTCTGTGATATGATGGAATATGATAACCAGATTAACTGAAAAGAACATGAGACTATCTCAAGGATTGATCAATTTACACTTGGTTATCCTCATCTAGAACAAGGATATATTCCAAATCCTTGTCCATTAGAGTATGCCTCTATACTTCTTTGATAGGGAAATGATCATGTACCCAGGCATATTCATGTTTTACTAGTTCATTCACGGCCATAATGGGTGTATGAGCCCAATATTGGGCCTTTAGAATATGTCATCAGACATTTTTAAAGAGTATTTTTTTAAATATTGTAGCATGTGTAACTCTCCCCTATTGATTTCTGATTGGAACAAGGATATGATCCCAGCCCAACACCTCTCCCATTACTGAAATATGGTGATAATCTTCCTGGGTGGGAAAAATAATGTGAACCTTATTTGGTGCAACAAGTTGTTCATAATTATTAGAGTATTGAGTTTCTCTAGCATTAACGATAGAAATAACCACCTATCCCTTTATCTACAATAGTTTCATTATATAATAGAAGAGTTATTTGGCTATTTATAAAATATATTTTCAATTTAGAAAAGTGGGTGTAGGGGTATAAGCTGTAAAGACCCGTAAATTTTCAAGGAAAAATGTTTTCTTAATTTTCTTTGGAATTTTACAAGAACGCAGTTTCTGACGGCACGTGATTCCGAGGCCCGGTGTGCCCGGAATCATTTTTTGATGTTTAGCTCAGGTACATTTAGTGAACGAACGAGCGGGTTTTTCTAACTTTTGAACCGGTGCTCGGGATCGAATTCTAAGGGCACCGATGGAATCGCAATGCCAGTATTTTCTTAGAAACACCTCTTCCGGAGTTGCGTTTCCTCGGGTGTGGTTTTTAAATTTTTGGGGTTAAGTTAAGAAATAAAATAAAGTGGTGCGACAACTTTATTTTTATTTCACTTAAAGCCACTTAAAAGCCACTTAAAGATGGTTAAGCTGAGTTGAAGCGGATAGGGTTCAATCCAAAATATCCTACCCTCTTGGTACGATATTTGTGAGGTAGGGCCCGCACGAGCCCCACCGTTTCTTTTCCTCTAAGTAACGCACCTGCGAAAACTCCTCATTAATGAAATCAACTGACGCGTTTTCTAAATTCTTAACGCCCCTATTAATTGGGCGGTTAATTCGTTGAAATTAATTCTATGAATTAATTTGTTCGTTTCTTATCTTTGTTTTTCAAATTCTTTAGTTGGTAATAAAATAAGATGAGGACTTATTTTATTATCGGGATGTTGTGTTAATACTTTGTAGAATCTCTAAGGAACTCCATCCTCCTTCCCAAAAAACACGAAGAACGCGATGAATGCATGGAACGCGAAGAACACCGAGCCCTCGGAGATCGATGACGCGACGCCAAGTACCGCGACGCCGACACTTCTTCCTCGACGTTCTTTCCCTGCGAAAAAACTTCGATAAACTACTTGAGGTAGGAGTTTTCAAATCCTTTAAATTCCTTTGTGGATTTAATCCTTAACATGGATTTAATTCGTGAAATTAAATCCGTGTGTTTTTCTTAAACCCTCGGAGATCGTCGACGCGACGCTGTATTCCACGACGACGCGACGCCCTTCCGTGACGCGACGATCATCTTCTTCCGCGACGGTCAATTCCGCGAGGAAATCTCATCCGACGACAGCTACGGGGTAGGGGTTTGTTTCTTTTAAATCTGTGTGTTTTATATCCGCGGCTTGTGATTAAATAGTTGTTGTGAGACTTTTTAAACCCCTAACGCAGTGGGTGCGGACCAACGAACAAGTATGAACCCACTGCCCTTCGTTCTTGGTGTGCGGACGGCGGACGATGACAAAACAAGCCACTCGGGCGTTTTGAAGGCTTTGCAGCGAAGGTCAGGTCCCGAGACGATCACTGACGAAGACCGCAGGCGAATCGGACCACCGAAGCGCGTCCGGTGGTCCGCGGAAGTCTCCGTCGGCACGCCACACCGGCACGGCGGCCGGCAGCGGCCGGACGCTAGGACACCGCGGTGCTTGGCGCACCGTGCGGGACTGCGGAGGAAGGGACGCGGCTTGCGCCGCGTCCGGTGACACCGAGCGACCCCACACGGGGGCCGCAACACTTCTTCACGCGGGGGCAACGCACCCCCGCGCCGCTCGGCCATAACTGGCTGAGCCACCCCCGGCGGCCGGGTCGTGCCGGCCGGGCCGGGCCGCGCCGGCCGGGTCGGACCCGGACCCGGGTCAGGTCGACCCAGTTCGGGCCGACCCAGGGGGGTTGGGACGGGTCGGTCCGGGCCCAGAACCCCCGTTTTCGGACCTTTTCGATCTTTTGCTCATAACCTGAGCTAAGGGCCTCCGAACGACACGCCGTTAGCGGAGATACGATCCTCGGATCGAGACGGTAGTTTTGGTATATCTCACTCAAGGTTTCGGATTACTTTGGGTTCGGCCGGGTTGGTTCGTACACGAAACCAACCGGGCCCTCGGAGCGGAAACACCCATATCTTGAGCTCCGGACGTCCGATTGACGTGCTGTCAACGTTGTTGGATTCCTCTATGTGAGATGGATCTTTTGGCTTACTCTGTCCGAGGTTTGGACGCAGGTGGAGTACGGTCGGGTTGGTTTTTCCTTAAAAACCAACTGGGCACCTGGAACGAAAAAGCCAATAACCCTCAGACCGGGCGTCCGATTGACGCACCGTCTGTGACGTTGAGTTCCTATTGATGATACAGAACTTTTGGATACATCAACTATGGACTATGTGTCAGTTGATGTATCAGCCTCTCAGCTCGTGGATCGGACCCTCCCGAGTGAGCTTGCTGTGTGCGGGAACCCTAGAGCTGGCTGCGACTGCGATGATGAAGATGACTGTGCAGAGATCCTCAGTGGATTCGACGACGACTGTGCAGAGATCCTCAGTGGATTCGACGATGACTACAGCACTCAGTGATCCTTTGTGGATCAGTGCAACCAATCTTGTGTGGGTCTGATCCTGTGTGGGTCAGCGCTCAGCGGTCCTGTGTGGGCCAGCGCCTACAGATCCTGTGTGGGTCCGATCCTGTGTGGGTCTTGCGGGGGTTAGTTACCTATCGATCCTGTGTGGGTCAGATCCTTTGTGGGTCATTGCAGGGGTTAGTTACCTATCTATCCTTTGTGGGTCAGATCCTTTGTGGGTCATTGCAGGGGATAGTTACCTATTGATCCATTGTGGGTTAGATCCTTTTTGGGTCATTGCGAGGGTTAGTACCTATCAATCCTTTTTGGGTCCGACGGCTTAGATGAATCAGTGGTAATATTTGGTCATCTTTATCGTCATATGAAGAAGTATTCCTGTGTGAGCTGAATTCCTTTTGCTTTCCTTTGTGAATTGTGTTGTGTTATCCTGTGTGGATTTACTTTTTTGCTTTCCTGTGTGGGCTAGGTTGTGCTTGGGCTCGGATGTTGTAGCTGAACGGGATTTGATGACTTAGGTATATGTATGGGCATATACCTAAGCAGTGTCGGATGTTACATTGTGATTGTATCTTTCCTTTGTGTATTATCCTTTGTGGATTCTAGGAGACCTTCGGGGGTCTCGGGGTCCCTACTGAGTAGCTTATACTCACCCCTGCACGGGCTATGCCCGCACTACGTTGTGTTGGTTGCAGACGACGGACAGCACTGACCGTGGTTGAGGCTTGCGGAGTAGGACGATACCTGGAGGTGGACCACTAGGCGAGACGTACTCGGAGCGGACGGATGGACCCGAGGAGCTGTGGAGGCTATTTGTACCCACCCTTCAGGTGTGATTTCCAGTGGAAGACTCGACGTTGTGGCTTTACTTTTCAGTTGTTGTTTTCCCTTTCGAGTTGTACTTTACTTTCATTTTGGGTTTGTATTCTGCCCACTTACTTTCCGCACTTACTGTTGTACCAGTTTTTACTTAGTGTTTACTTCTTCCTGCTTACTCTGTGGTGTTTGTGGTTTACATTACAAAGGAAACTCCTTCCCTTTTCCGGGAATTACGCGTTGGTGCTAGTCGCCAGCCCCTGGCCTATGGAAGGCGGGCTTGGGGTAGTCACGACACGGGCCCCGAGGACGGGTCGTGACAAATTGGTATCAGAGCGGTTCGGTTCTACCGCAGACTCTGATCTTTTTCTATGTGAAGCAATAATGTTTAGCGTATTGGGTGTGGTTATCAGTCCAGGGAGTCCAGTGTTGGTGTAGCGGCCGACGTATCCGTACACTAGGACCCTAACTTCTGATTTCCAACTTAATGCACAAAAACATTGATTGCGGGTGTGTTTCAAGTTTTCTTTGTGATTACTTTGTGTCAGCTCACCAGGTATAATGTTCTGACCATGGCGCATCTGTTTCATTTTCAGGATGGCCCCACGATGGCAGCTATCTAGGGTTCCGAGAGTTGAGCGTGACGACAGCCCACCGAGCGACGAGGCCTCGGTGCAGGGCCCTTTGACAGCTGAGGCACCGGCGATACCTCTACCCGCCGAGCCACCGATACTTCCAGCCCCAGCCGCTGACGATGCACATCGCCTCAGTGCACTGCATGAGTTTCAGTTCCAGAGACCGCCCAGGTTCCATGGGGAGACGGATCCCCAGGAAGCCGAGGACTGGCTGGAGGCAGTGGTGCGAGTTTTCAGGTTAGTGAGGACACCAGCAGACCTCATGGTGATCCTCACGACGAGCCTACTGAACGCGGTAGCAGACAGATGGTGGAGCTCGATGCTCTAGGTGCACGATGAGGAATCTCTTCTTTGGACGGACTTTGAGAGCCTCTTCCACTCAGACTTCGTCCTAGCCACCCTCCATGCGGTGCGCATCCAGGAGCTTCTTCAGCTGCGGCAGGGCAGCTTAACGGTCGCCCTGTACTTGGTGAGATTTACCGATCTATCGCGCTACTCGACAGACATGGTACGGGCCCCATTCTTCCGGGCCCGGACCTTTGAGAAGGGATTAAGACATGAGATCAGGGCATCGCTGATCTCCCTCAGTATTCTGACCCAAGAAGGAGTACTGGAGTGATCCCTTTTGATCGAGAGATTTCTTGCTGACACTTCTCCAGCGACGAGACCTACCGCGGGGCGACACGTAGCAGAGTCTTCTGCGGCAGGCAGTCGACGGATGACTCATGGGTCCAGGAAGACCAGACCCTCACGAAGAATACCTCAAGACACTGGCTCAGCAGTGCGGGGCACACAACGCGGAGCCAGTCTTTCTAGAGGCAGGCAGTGCTACACATGCGGCGGGCAGGGTCACATGGCTCGTGAATGCCCGACCCACCGTGCCGAGGAGCAGCAGACGGTTGAGGGGCCACCCAGGCAGAGGTAGAGGGTCGACCGTGGTAGTCCATAGGGAGAAGGCGGACGAGGCAAAGGAGCTATCCGAGCAGCAGGTGGTGGGCGACGCTTTGAGGCTCTACCACCACCACCACCAGGAGGTCCACCCCGACCACAGGGAGCTGGCGGGCAGAGACAGGCACAGCTCCAGGCAGTGGAGGCCTACGACCACGATGCTCCCGAGATGATTTGAGGTACGATCTGTGTCTATTCCATCTTTTCTGTAGTTCTTATAGACACAGGAGCGAGTCACTCTTTCATAGCCGCTTCCCTTGTTCAGAACTCGGAGATTCCGAAAGAGTCGTTGGCTCGATCCTTACTGCTAGAGACTCCTATGGGAGCAGACTCGATGATTACACACTGGTGCTGGTAGTGTGAGCTTACTCTAGGAGGTGAGAGCTTCGGCTGGGATCTTCTTGTAGCGGCATCGAGGCCTTATGACGTCATCTTGGGCATGGATTGGTTATCTACAGTCCATGCACAGATTGACTGTATTAGGCTCAAGGTGCGATGTGTACGTACCGAAGGGAGTAGGTTCACCTTCACCGGCGATAAGGGAGCCTTCGCAGCATAGGATGGACTTCTACATAGGAGAGGACAACCCATCACTCATCAGCTGGCTAGCCTCATCCTAGAAGCAGTTGACGTGCGGAGTCCTAGTTTTCCTGCAGTGGTGGATCAGTATGCGGACGTCTTTCCCGACAACGTTTCAGGGCTACCTCCTCGCAGAGAGGTAGAATTTTATATTGACCTATACCCCGGGACAACCCCGATATCGACTCCAGCGTATCGGACGGCCCCCGCTGAGCTTCGAGAGCTACGGGTAATGTTGGAGGACTTGTAGGGAACGGGATTCATCTAACCCAGTGTTTCACCCTAGGCATCCCCGATATTGTTTGCCAAGAAGGTGGACGGGAGCTTGCGACTTTGTGTCGACTATCGTCGCCTGAACCAGGTGACGGTTAGGAACAAGTATCCACTACAGATGATTGATGACCTATTCAATCAGCTCAAGGGAGCACGGTGGTTCTCGAAGATAGACCTCAGGTCAGGCTATCATCAGCTCAGAGTTCGGGACGAGGACGTGCAGAAGACGGCCTTCAGATGTCGGTATGGCCACTATGAGTTCTTTGTTATGCCATTCGGCATAAACAATGCTCCAGTAGTGTTCATGGGCCTCTTGAACAGGATCTTTCAACCATACCTCGATCAATTTCTCGTAGTCTTCATCAAATACATTTTGATTTACTCGAGGACTGAGGAGGAGCACGCTTACCACTTGTGGGTTGTGCTGGACACACTCCGGGAGAACCATATTTATGGTAATCTCTCGAAGTATTAGTTCTAGATACGTGAGGTCCACTTCTTGGGACACATCATCTCTGAGGCGGGATTTGCAGTGGATTCTGCAAAGATCGAGGCAGTGCTATCTTGGGAGCCACCCAAGAGCGTGACGGAGGTGCGGAGTTTCTTGGGACTAGCTGGATACTATTGGAGATTTGTGCCAGACTTCTCTAGAGTTGCGGCACCACTCTCGTCCTTGAAGAAGAAGGGGAAACCCTTTGTGTGGTCAGACAGATGTCAGCAGAGCTTCCAGGAGCAGAGACAGAGATTGACCAGCGCACCTATCTTGAGGTTGCCTGAGGAGGGAGTAGGGTACGTAGTCTACTGCGATGCATCAGGGACCGGACTCAGATGTGTCCTGATGCAGGAGCGGGCAGTGATCGCCTATGGATCACGTCAGTTGAGGCCGCATGAGAATAACTACGCTACCCATGACCTGGATTTAGCAACAGTGGTCTTCGCTCTGAAGACATGGTGACACTATCTAATAGGCGAGCGCTTTACAGTCTTTTCTGACCATCAGAGTCTCAGGTACATCTTCTCTCAGAAGGACCTGAACTTGAGATAGCGGTGATGGATCGAGTTCCTCCAGGACTATGACTTTGAGATAGTCTATACTCCTAGGAAGGGGAATGTAGTAGCTGATTCTCTCAGCAGGAGGACGGGCATTCAGCTACTCGAGGAGGCGACAGAGCAGCTAGCCACTTTGCGGATATCCTTTGTGGATAGAGATGGAGTGGCCTTCCTTTAGTCTCTCACAGTCACCACTCCACTACTACAGTGGGTCAGAGAAGCACAGTGTGGGGACGCTGACTGTGAGATGCGGCGTGCGTAGATATCCTCAGGGCAGGTGCCTGATGGTTTCTCCTTTGGAGCAGAGCATGAAATCTTTTTCAGAGGACGTACCTTGGTACCAGTTTCTTTACGAGAGGAGGTGCTGAGAGAGTTTCACACTTCTCCTTTGGCGGTACGTCCTAGAGTGGTGAATATGTACCCGGATCTCAGACGACAGCACTGGTGGCCAGACATGAAGAAGGTTGTGGTGGAGTTCGTTTCTCGATGCCTCACCTTCCAGCAGGTGAAGGTAGAGCATCAGTTACCAGCAGGCTTGGTACTGCCCTTGAAGGTCCCAGAGTGGAAGTGGGATGGGATATCTATAGAATTCGTGACTGGACTTACACGCACTTCCAGAGGTCACGACTCGATTTGGGTGATTGTCGACCGACTCACCAAGTTGGCTCACTTCTTACCCATCAGAGAGCAGGGATCAGTGGAGAGCTTGGGACGTCTCTACGTTCAGGAGATTGTACGACTTCACGGTGTGCCATCATCTATCATCTCCGATCGAGATGCTCGCTTTACTTCCCGGCTTTGGAAGGGGTTGCATGAGGAGTTAGGGACGCAGCTACGTCTGAGCACTGCCTTTCACCCTCAGACGGATGGTCAGACAGAGAGGACCATTCAGACTCTTGAGGACATGCTCCGCGCATGTGTCCTCGACTTTGGTCGCAGCTGGGAGGACCACCTACCCTTGGTGGATTTTTCGTACAACAACAGCTACCACTCCACCATCGGGATGACACCGTACGAGGTGTTGTATGGTCGACCTTGCAGATCTCCTTTGTGCTGGACAGACCCTGGGGAGTCAACACTTGTGGCACCAGAGATGGTCTGAGCCACGACAGAGAAGGTCCAGGTCATCCAGGAGCGGATGAGGATAGCTCAGAGCCGGAAGAAGTCTAATGCTGACAGGAGGCGGAGGCCACTAGAGTTCGAGGATGGCGACCACGTCTTCTTGCGTGTCTCACCTCGACGTGGATTGCAGAGATCTGGCCGAGGTGGCTAGTTGTCACCACGCTTCATCAGACCATTCCAGGTCCTCAGCAGGATTGGTGAGGTGGCTTATAGCTTGGCTCTACCACCTCAGTTGCACTATGTGCACGACGTCTTCCATGTATCCCAGCTGAGGAGATACGTGCACGACCCGACCCACATCATTGACCATAGGGAGCTAGACGTTGATGATGGGGTGACTTTTGTGGAGGTTCTGGTGGAAATCGAGGATCGACAGGAGCGGGTCCTACGTGGACGGTCGATTCCTCTTGTGCACATCAGATGGCGGCACGGGAACCTCCAGGAGAGAACTTGGGAGCGGGAGCCTCAGATGCGTGCTCAATACCCACATTTGTTTCCCTAGTTTATGATGTATCTTTACGGGGACGTAAATCCCTGAGGTGGGAGTGATGTAAAGACCCGTAAATTTTCAAGGAAATTTTTTTTCTTAATTTTATTTGGAATTTTACAAGAACGCAGTTTCTGACGGCACGTGATTCCGAGGCCCGGTGTGCCCAGAATCATTTTCTGAAGTTTGGCTCGGGTATGTTCAGTGAACGAACGAGCGGGTTTTATAACTTTTGAACCGGTGCTCTGAATCGAATTCCAAGGGCACCGATGGAATCGCAGCACCAATATTTGCTTAGAAATGCCTCTCCCGGAGTTGTGTTTGCTCGGGTGTGGTTTTTAAATTTTTGGGGTTAAGTTAAGAAATAAAATAAAGTGGTGCGACAACTTTATTTTTATTTCATTTAAATCCACTTAAAAGCCACTTAAAACTGCTTAAGTTGAGTTGAAGCGGATAGGGTGAAATCCAAAATATCCTACCCTCTTGGTAGGATATTTGTGAGGTGGGGCATGCACGAGCCCCACCGTTTCTTTTCCTCTAAGTAACGCACCCGCGAAAACTCCTCATTAATAAAGTCAACTGATGCGTTTTATAAATTCTTAACGCCCCTATTAATTGGGCGGTTAATTTGTTGAAATTAATTCTATGAATTAATTTGTTCGTTTCTTATCTTTGTTTTCCAAATTCTTTAGTTGATAATAAAATAAGATGAGGACTTATTTTATTATCTGGATGTTGTGTTAATCCTTTGGAGAATCTCTAAGGACCTTCATCTTCCTTCGCGAAGAATGTGAAGAACGCAAAAAATGCGAGGAACGCGAAGAACGCCGAGCCCTCGGAGATCGACGACGCGACGCCAAGTACCGCGATGCCGACGCTTCTTCTGCGACGTTCTTTCCCCGCGACAAAACTCCGATCAACTGCTTGAGGTAGGAGTTTTCAAATCTTTTAAATTCCTTTGTGGATTTAATCCTTAACATGGATTTAATTCATGAAATTAAATCCGTGTGTTTTTCTTAAACCCTCGAAGATCGTCGATGCGACACCGTATTCCGCGACGACGCGATGCCCTTCCGCGACGCGACGATCATCTTCTTCCGCGACGGTCAATTCCGCGAGGAACTCTCGTCCGACGACAGCTACGAGGTAGGGGTTTGTTTCTTTTAAATCTTTGTGGTTTATATCCGCGTCTTGTGATTAAATGGTTGTTGTGAGACTTTTTAAACCGCTAACGCGGTGGGTACGGACCAATTAACAAGTCTGAACCCACCGCCCTTCGTTCTTGGTGTGCGGACGGCAGACGATGACAAAATAAGCCGCTCGGGCGTTTTGAAGGCTCTACAGTGAAGGTTGGGTCCCGAGACGATCACTGGAGAAGACCACAGGTGAATCGGACCACCGGAGCGCGTCCGGTGGTCCACGGAAGTCTCCGCCGATGCGACACACCCACACGGCGGCACAGGCGGTCGACCGCTAGGACGCGGCGGTGCCCGGCGCGCCGCCGGGAAGACCCACCGCGGCTGAAGCTGCGGCGACGCTGGCCGGTCTCGCAGCCGTGCGGGACCGCAGAGGAAGGCACGCGGCTTGCGCCGCGTCCGGTGACACCGAGTGGCCCCACGCGGGGCCGCGACACTTCTTCACGCGGGGGCAGCGCACCCCCGCGCTGCTCGACCATAACTGGCCGAGCCGCACCCGGTGGCCGGGTCGCGCCCGCACCGGCCGGGTCGGACCCAGACCCGGGTCGGGTCGGTCCGGGCCGAGACCCCCCGTTTTCGGAACTTTTCGGTCTTTTGATCATAACTTGAGCTACGGGCCTCCGAACGACAAGCCGTAAGAGGAAATGCGATCCTTGGATCGAGACGGTATTTTCTGTATATTACACTCAAGGTTTCAGATTACTTTGTGTTCGGCCGGGTTGGTTCGTACACGAAACCAACCGGGGCCTCAGAGGGGAAACACCCATAGCTTGAGCTTCGGACGCCCGATTGACATGTCGTCGACATTGTTGGATTCCTATAAGTGAGAAAGATCTTTTGGATTAATCTGCCCGAGGTTTGGATGTAGGTGGAGTACGGTCGGGTTGGTTTTGCCTTAAAAACCAATGGGGCCCCTGGAACGAAAAGGCCAATAACTCTCCGACTGGGCGTCCGATTGACGCACCGTCTGCGACGTTGAGTTCCTCTTGACGATACATAACTTTTGGATACATCAACTATGTACTATGTGTCAGTTGATGTATCAGCCTCTCGGCTCGTGGAGGGGACCCTCCCAAGTGAGCTTGCTGTGTGCGAGAACCCTAGAGCTGGCTGCGACTATGACGATGACGACGACTGTGCAGAGATCCTCAGTGGATTTGATGACGACTGTGCCGAGATCCTCAGTGGATTCGATGACGACTATAGCACTCAGAGATCCTTTGTGGATCAGTGCTACCGATCCTGTGTGGGTCAGCGCTCAGCGGTCCTGTGTGGGCCAGCACCTACAGATCCTGTGTGGGTCCGATCCTATGTGGGTCTTGCGGGGGTTAGTTACCTATCGATCATGTGTGGGTCAGATCCTATGTGGGTCATTGCGGGGGTTAGTTACCTATCGATCCTTTGTGGGTCAGATCCTTTGTGGGTCATTGCGGGGGTTAGTTACTTATCGATCCTTTGTGGGTCAGATCCTTTGTGGGTCATTGCGGGGGTTAGTACCTATCGATCCTTTTTGGTTCCGACGGCTTATATGAATCAGTGGTAATATCTGGTCATATTTATCGTCATATGAAGAAGTATTCCTGTGTGAGCTGAATTCCATTTGCTTTCCTTTGTGGATTGTGTTGTGTTATCCTGTGTGGATTTACGTTTTGCTTTCCTGTGTGGACTGGGTTGTGCTTGGGCTCGGATGTTGGAGCCAAAGGAGATTTGATGAATTAGGTATATGTATGGGAATATACCTAAGCAGTGTCAGATGTTACTTCGTGATTGTATCTTTCCTTTGTGGATTATCCTTTGTGGATTCTGGGAGACCTTCGGGGGTCTCGGGGTCCCTACTGAGTAGCTTATACTCACCCCTGCACGGGATATGCCCGCACTACGTTGTGTTGGTTGCAGACGATGGACATCGCTGACCGTGGTTGAGGCTTGCGGAGCAGAACGGTACCTGGAGGTGGACCACTGGGCGAGACGTACTCGGAGCGGACGGCTGGACCCGAGGAGCTGTGGAGGCTATCTGTACCCACCCTTCAGGTGGGATTTCCAGTGGACGGCTCGGCGTTGCGGATTTACTTTTCAGTTGTTGTTTTCCCTTTCGAGTTGTACTTTACTTTTAGTTTGGGTTGGTATTCTAGCCCACTTAATTTCCGCACTTACTATTGTACCAATTTTTACTTAGTGTTTACTTCTACCTGCTTGCTCTGTGGTGTTTGTGGTTTACTTTACAAAGGCAATGTCTTCCATTTTTCCGGGATTTACGCCTTGGTGCTAGTCTCCAGCCCCTGGCCTATGGAAGGCGGGCTTGGGGTAGTCACAGGACGGGCCCCGAGGATGGGTCGTGACATAAGCCTTCAAATTTTCATTCTCTATTATATACAAGAAGAAATATTCTATTAAAGTGGGGTTATGTGCCCCCTTATGTCCTTTTTCTGCCACTAGAGTTTTATGATGGTTATTATGAATAGGGATATAGATATGTGCATCCCCCACGCCTTTAATGGGAATATTCCTACAGAATTGTCCTGACTGATTGGGGATGTGAGCCTGCTCACGAGTTGCTACTAGAATATGCCGATATGTATCTTTAGTAGGAGCATGCATATTCACCCTATCATAAATATCTATCACTATCAATGCATGAGTTTTCTTCTTTTCTTTCCATGAATGGTTTTTTGAGGTGGAACAATGTCGGTTGGTACCCTCAGTATACGACTGCTGGATACTAGTGGGATGATGCGGGTGATAGTGGATGATGGGGGACCTCCTAGGTGGCACCTGAACATGGTGGGAACCGTATTAAACTCATTGGCCAACCTTCATTATATATTAAAGGTGGAAATTTTCATTCTCCAAGGATAATCTCCCAAATTGGTTGTCCATGGAAAATAGGGCCACAAACTCAAAATTTCCTAGATGATGCAGAATAATCATATTTTGAATTCAGAGTCCCTCGTTGTTTTTATTTAGTGTTGGGATCACACCATGTAGATGGTACTCACAAACCATCATTTTTGACACATGGTGTTTGAGATGTCGGTCAGGTTTAATCATGTTTCGAACCACAAGGGTGGAATCCACTGTTGACTTCTTTGAATGGTCACTGGATGATGTAATTCTCACGGATCAAAAATTATATCAATTTCTATGTTTTGTAGACAATAAGGTATAATGTAACTAATTGGTGTAATATCCTAGGAATAATGTGATCAATCAAGAATTAACGGTTAACACAGTTGTCCGGATATTCCTAATCCATCCATTTTTCTAATGTGGACTTTTCAGCATGAGGATGAGCTTATTTTATAGGAACCCTAATTACAATGGATTATATGTAATATTTATGTTATTATTACTAGATTTTTTATAGGGGATGCAATAAAAAGTGTCCTAACCCATATTAACCCAATCATTCCTTATTTGAGAGATTCACCTAGGTTTCACCAATTATGTATGCATATGGTGTAAAAATGACATGGACTTATAGATAATAAACCAATAATTATTTATTAATGATATTCACATTAGGTTACCAATTTCCATTTGTGTATGGTCTGAAAATGAAATGGACCTATAGATAAAAACAAAATCATTTGTTTTTAGAGAGATTCATATTGGGTTGTTAAGTTCTATTTCGATGGAAACATCCATTGGTTCCCATATCCATTGCTAATTATAAACCTAATTTCCATATGTAGGTGTCCAATTATGTTATCAGGCCCAATGGTACATAAAAAGTCATATTGGTCTAGGGGATGAGAGTTCAGGCTCATCACACACTTTTAGTGGGATTATTTCTTACTCCGGGACTCTCATATTGATTTTAGATATGTTTGTAAATGACTTCATAATCCATAAATGAGATCGGTTACCCAAAAAATGATTTATTGGTTAAGTCACTTTTGTGTACAAAAAGTTATATCAAGTCTATTCCCTTTGTATTTCAAAATGACCATAGGAAAACTCCTTTTATATCACAAAATGATAATAGGTCAAATACTTTTGTATACAGATAAATGGGATAATTTTAGTGAAGCCTTCTATATGTATCTAAGGTTATTAATCCATATTCTAGTAGGGAACAAATATTTATGTTCTGAAGATTCATGACTAGACACTTTGGAATTTTCTACCATGTTCGGAGGAAGTTGATATTCCAAGGAGTGAATGGAGCCATTATGGTGAATACAGTAAGTCTTTTTATTATAGGAATCAAAACCCACATATTTCATTAATCATATGTAGTTTAACATCATGTAGATAGGATATATGTTTGGGCATTGAGGCACTAGATATTTGGTATGAAGTATCAAGGAGACATCCTACATATCCTTATTATGGATTGAATCAGAGTTATCATATTTTGATCATTCCCCTAGGATGAGCCTAAACGTAGATACTCTTATATGAGGGTTATTTAGCATGAAACTCATCAGAGGATACATGCTGAGATTTCCCTTGGGGGGTTTAATATAGATCTCGGGACTCACAGTGGCTTCCTATATATTCTGGTTATAGAATAAATTAGAGTCCTTGTAGTATAGTATGACTCTCAATCCATTTAGGGATGAGGTAGAATGATAATTCCATGGGAATGATTGGGTCCTGATAAATGAATTCTCAGAGACATAGGAGGACTTACACTAACATGTATTCTGACATGAGTTCTGGTTCTTGACATAAGAAGGTATCCAACGTATCCTGGATATTGTATTAATTGGATTTATTATATTTTGGTTTCTTAGGGATTACACACTGAGGTTTCCCTTTATATGTGGGACATATAATATCATTCCACTGGTTGGGGCTTTCACATGGACATTTCCCTTTATTTGTAGAATAGATAAAATTATGTTGTTGGTCTGTTCTTACACAATAATGTTTCCCTTACATTTATAGAGGCTTGTTATGTGATTTATATGATTATTTCAATTCCCTAAGACCATGTGATCTATGATCGATGTGAGAAACAAGGTATGAAAAATAATCACTCTCATTTCTTATGCATGCAGGGCTTACGCACTAGGAAATACCTTGGGAGGTATGATATTGTGATCGAACCTCAGGGATGTGTCCTACACATCATAGTTATTGTAGTAATGAGAGATTTAATTGTTCCTTTGATCATCAATTACACCCTAAGTCTGGCCATATATGCGAGGAAATATTATATTGTTCTGCATATTAGGGCTTGCATACTAACATTTTCAATATAATTGGAGTTTACACAATAATAATGAATAAGATCATCAATCCCTAGGATGCCCTTTTGACTTGGTCTTCTTTATTACATAACCTTCAGTGTTTTTCCACTTGATATGCTTTGATTCGGTGTTTTATATATTAGAGGATGTGAACATGACATGTGATGCACGCCTGTCGTGGGGCGTGGCAAAAGCGTATTTAATTTTCCTAATGCAGCACAGTGGCTGACTAGGGTCGTCTCACTTGAGGAGCGTTACAGTAGGTTCAATCACTTATACTAATTAACTTAATCTAATTTTTATTTCTTTTTTTTATATTATTTATGAATATATATATTTTTATAGTTTTAGAAAATATGAAATTTAAATTAAGCAATGCAATATTGAAATCTAAATGCAAATTATTACAGAATGAAATTATAAAAGAAAGTTCTTGGTCCTAGGTTTGGATAACACGAGTCCATTAATTATTTATTGATTATTTAAATTGGATTTGATAATTCATTTAGTGAAACCTCATTAATGAATTACATCACATTGATTTATTATGTGTGTGATTTTAACATGCCTTCGGCACACCAAACAACACCTCCTCCAGTAATCCAGTAGGGTAACACCTCAACCGAGAATATTATCCCTACAAGACCCGACTCCACCATATGCCATTTCAAACCTTATGGAAACCCCAACTCCACTGTATGATGGTTTTTCCTAATATAAGGGAGGGGAAATGATTAATCAATGAAAATAAATGGAATTGAAAATAATGTCGTAGTGGACAACCGCCACACCCGTACAATATTCTCTCCTCCACCACAAATAGATTTAAAACATTTTTTTTAATTTGAAGTGCAATAATTAATAACATAATGAATCCTCCCCTATTTCCAAGCCTCATGTTAGTCACATTCCACGGCGAAGTACAAAGAGATCACAATGGCAAGATAGAAGAGAGATAAGAAAAATTAAAGTTATAAGTGAAAAGGGGTGGAAGAAGAAATGGGAAACACTTTAATAAAATGATTATGAATGAATTACAAAAGAAATTAAAACTAAAATAAAAAGGGAAATAAAGAAATATAAATCCTAAATGGCCCTTTGTCCTCCTCTCCTTGGTGCCCCGGATGTTGTTGGGAAGGAATTGGAATGCCTTGGAGAGGAGCTCCCCTCCTTTTATAGGCAGATTCTGTCCTCAACATGTTGTCGTGTTTTGGACCCCATAAATGACATCTTCACGAGTTGAGCCCTTATTCCATGTTGTTCATAATTGTCTTGGCCGTGTCCCCTAAAAATTGCATCGGATTTGGACAGGTATTCCGAGAGTTATTCCCCTTTTACTCTAATCATTTATTCTGTCCAATCAGAATCTCCAAAACGCCAAACCCAGGATTAGGAAGCTTTAATGGACCCTCAAACGGCCGCATCCCATGGTGATTCCTTAATAAAAGATTCTCCAAAACACCTCGTGCGTCCACCCACCGAATGTGACAATAGTGGGACCCACAATGGATGAGTTATGGATCCCACACCGAAACTAGGCAGAACTGGAAACAGTTTTCTTGATCCAACTTGTGAGCTTATTTTGAGCTTCTATATGGCCGATTCAGCTTTTAGTCAAAAAATATTAAATGAATCCCTGGATGCGTAGAATCTGTAACATAAATAATTTTTCAATTTGGATCAATTTAGGTAATGTTATGGCCAAAATACAGAAATAAGTTAAAACTGTTAAAAATCCAAAATGGCCAATTTTTACTATTCAGCTCAAAATAACACCAAAATCATAAAAATGAAACAATTCATCTTAGAGGAACACTTTTGTGAGTTTAAAACAATGATATTCAATATAAATTAATTGAAAATATTTTCTCTATAAATTCCCCCACACTTAATCTATGCTTGCCCTCAAGCATAAAATCTCAACATGGAATTCAAAGGGCACCAATGTCACCAATATTTAAATTTCAAATGGAATAAAATCAAATGATTATCAATGTCCAATCAAATTTTCCAGTTCAACAAAAATAACAATTTAATTTCCCATTTTTCAAAGAAACAATCAATTCATGCATTTTAATTTTCCCCTTTGAAAAATAATGAAGCTTCTCCTTTCATTCGTTCAAGCTTCTCAATTTATTATTATTAAACATGCCAAATCATGACCTACCTCACCTTTGAATATTTTCTCTCATCACTCATGATAAAATTAATAGTGGAGTTATTCTCATATCACGAGAACATGCTCCTTACCCATAGTCTTGTAAAGTAACTACTTTCTCCACTTTGTAAAGACAAAACACGCAAAAAATCACGAGGACTTGCAATAATGGTTCAAATGACTCTGTGGCTTAGGGTTGGTGGGTAAATGATTGAAATAATTTAAGGCCAGAAGTAGGAGGTTTGACTCTTAAGTACAATTCATGATTAATCAAGTGAAAAGACAAGATGAACCTCACTCAAATCCCCTTTAAATGTGAATCACAACACCACTCCCCTTTCAATGACATGGGTCATGAGTCAATAAATGATTACAAAGAATTAAATCATCCAAGTTCTCCCTTTTTTTTGTAAAGCTCCATAAAGGCACAACTTTATTTTCTTTTTTTTGTAAAGCTTCAGAAAGGGACAACTTTATTTAGATTTTTTTTTATTTTTTTATGGAGAACCGGATGAAATGAAAGAAGCATAATGAAATGATGACTCATGCCCAATTTTCTAATAATACATTGCCCAAAATGATGAAGCACACATTACAACACCCAAAAATGATACATATCCCAAGGAACGCACACGAAAGGCCCTTCCCCCACACTCAAACTTCAAATAACCATGCAAAAATACTAAAAGTGCGGGTAGGTAAGGAAAAATTGGATTGTAATGTGGCTTAAACCTATAAGGAAATTCATGGAATCTAAGGGCTTACGAAGGATAAAAGTAAAGGTGGGTCTTAGGATAAAATGTGGCTAGCCAAAGAGATGCCTCAATCATTTTAAATGTGGTTTTGTACAGTCATATTTTTGACAGGTTTCAATACAAGTTCTAGCAGGTGGCACGTCCCAAGATCACTCAAGAAATATGCTCAAGATAAAATAGGAAATATTTGGTCTAGAAATCCTCTCAGGAATGAGAATATGATATTGGACAATCACTCATGGCATGATTAATAATAACAAATTAATTCACATGAATTTCAGAAATTCAAAGAATGAAAAATGGAAGGGAAATTTCATTTACATGAATCAATTAATTCCCATAAATCATGAGTCCGTATTTCAATATCCTTGCTTCACTTTAATCATCCAATTATCCATTTTAATCATTCAATATCATTAACATTGAAATCTAAAACATGGCATCACAAGATTCCTATGAAACTCATGTCTCCTAGATAAGTTGAGTAAAACATTAATTCAAGTGTGGGTATGCAATTCTTATCATTAAAGCTTAAAACAAGTTTTGGACAAAAAATTTAAAAAGTTTAAAATTAAAAATTTAAAAATGAACTCCCTTTTGAAATAAAGATTCAGTCCCCTTTAAAAAAAATTTGGGGCTTCCTTCTGCCATCATGATCCTAAAAAAGAAAATTTTAAAATTAAGAACAAGTATTATGTCATTAAAGCTCAAAATGATAAGGAGGAAAGTGATGAATGCTAAACTAATTCTAAGAAATTAAATTGAAATCTAAATTCCTAGAAATCAAGGGATAAGTCTTGGTACGATCCCCCAAGTGGGCCCTGAATTTTTACTGCCTCCAGTGGGCAGTACCAGCTGTTATCCAAAGTCTGATGGTGGATGTAGCTTCTTTGATTTGAACCACCACATGTGGCTTTTCCCATATTGTGCTTCATTGTCCTTGTTGAGGAAGACTCCATGGATAGAGTACACCAGATCCACCCCCTTCGCAATATAGTACAACTTGCATGGTGGGGGTATGATGAAGTATGAAACCTCCTCCTTCTTCGTTGCTTCTTGTGCAACATCTTCTTCTATTTCCAGTGGTTGCTTCAGATGTGAAGCATCATGTGTCTCTGGTTCATCAGGCAGAGCCACTAGAATCTCTTCATGATGGGGCTCCTCCAGTAGATGTTCAATGACTTCAGGGAGCTCTAGGTGTTCCTCAATAGGTGCATCTTCTTTTTCCACATCATCCTCCAAGGCATAATATGATTCACACAATTTTGAAAATTCAAAAAACTTGGGAGTTATACTCAAATAAGATTCAATAAATTTAAAAGAGTTTGAGTTAAAGATTTTATCATCTCCCTGAGTCGGTTTGTTTTGAATATCTTCTTCAATTGAAAGTTCCTCTTGGATTTGATTATAACTGGATGGAGGTAGGTAGTCAGTCTCCTCCATAATGACTTCAAATTCTAATAATTGTGTGGGGTATTCTTTTAGTTGTACTGGCTCTTCTTCTTTGCAAGGCTTGGGGCGATCAAACATCTCCTCACATTCATTCCAGAATTTATCCAATTCTTGTTGATCTCCCACATTTGGCTCAACAGGAAAGTCATCCTCCTTTTCATCTATCTCGGGCATAATTGGTTGAGTGAGGATGAATGAGTCTTCAAGTAACCCGACATTTACCTCCTATGGTTCTTCAATGATGAGTGGTGAAATTTCATCCACCACTATCTCAGGTTCTTTCTCCGGCTCAGGGTCGGGTTGCTCTATCCTTTCCCGAACATAGTCCAATGCCCATTCCATTTTCCTCCCCAAATCATCCAGATTATTACTAATCCTTTCAACCCGGTCATTTAGATCACGATAATCAATTTATGGCTCTTGATATTGCACCTGCGAGTAATATTCCCATGTATAATAATTGTAATTCGAATGCATCATGGAAAAATAATTTTTTTTTGGATTTTTTTTTAAAAAAAAATGAAAACTATCTAAAATTTGAAAATAGAAAAAGTAAAGTAAACAACCGATTAGCTCCCCGGCAACGGCGCCGGTTTTGACGCACGCCTGTCGTGGGGCGTGGCGAAAGCGTATTTAATTTTCCAAATGCAGCACAGTGGCTGACCAGGGTCCTCTCACTTGAGGAGCGTTACAGTCGGTTCAATCACTTATACTAATTCACTTAATCTAATTTTTATTTCTTTTTTTTTTATATTATTTATGAATATATTTTTTTTTATAGTTTTATAAAATTTGAAATTTAAATTAAGCAATGCAATATTGAAATCTAAATGGAAATTATTACAGAATGAAATTATAAAAGAAAGGTCTTGGTCCTAGGTTTGGATAACACGAGTCCATTCATTATTTGTTGATTATTTAAATTCGATTTTATAATTCATTTAGTGAAACCTCATTAATGAATTACATCCCATTGAATTATTATGTGTGTGATTTTAACATGCCTTCGGCACACCAAACAACACCTCCTCCAGTAATCCAGTAGGGTAACACCTCAACCGAGAATATTATCCCTACAAGACCCGACTCCACCGTATGCCGTTTCAAACCTTATGGAAACCCCAACTCCACCGTATGATGGTTTTTCCTAAGATAAAGGAGGGGAAATGATTAATCAATGAAAATAAATGGAATTGAAAACAATGTCGTAGTGGACGACCGCCACACCCGTGCAATATTCTATCCTCCACCACAAATAGATTTAAAACAATTTTTTTAATTTGAAGTGCAATAATGAATAACGTCATGAATCCTCCCCTATTTCCAAGTCTCATGTTAGTCACCTTCCATGGAGAAGTACAAAGAGATCACAATGGAAAGATGGAAGAGCGATAAGAAAAATTAAAGTTATAAGTGAAAAGGGGTGGAAGAAGATATGGGAAACACTTTAATAAAATGATTATGAATGAATTACAAAAGAAATTAAAACTAAAATAAAAAGGTAAATAAAGAAATATAAATCCTAAATGGCCCTTTTTCCTCCTCTCCTTGGTGCCCCGGATGTTGTTGGGAAGGAATTGGAATGCCTTGGAGAGGAGGAGCTCCCCTCCTTTTATAGGCAGATTCTGTCCTCAAAATGTCGTCACGTTTTGGACCTCATAAATGACCTCTTCACGAGTTGAGCCCTTCTTCAATGTTGTTCATAATTGGCGTGGCCGTGTCCCCTAAAAATATCATCGGATTTGGACAGGTATTCGGAGAGTTATTCCCCTTTTACTCTGATCATTTATTCTGTCCAGTCAGAATCTCCAAAACGCCAAACCCCGGATTAGGAAGCTTTAATGGACCCTCACGGTGATTCCTTAATAAAAGATGCTCCATAACACCTTGCACGTCCACCCACCGAATTTTACAAGCGTGGGGACCACAATGGATGAGTTATGGATCCCACACCAAAACTAGGCAGAACTGGAAACAGTTTTCTTGATCCAACTTGTGAGCTTCTTTTGAGCTTCCATATGGCCGATTCAGCTTTTAGTCAAAAAATATTAAATGAAGACCTGGATGTGTAGAATCTGGAAAAGAAAGCATTTTGAAATTTTGATCAATGTAGATAATGTATGGCCAAAATACAGAAATAAGTTAAAACTGTTAAAAATCCAAAATGGCCAATTTTTACTATTCAGCTCAAAATAAAACCAAAATCATAAAAATGAAACAATTCATCTTAGAGGAACACTTTTGTGAGTTTAAAACAATGATTTTCAATATTAATTAATTGAAAATATTTTCTCTATCAATTCCCCCACACTTAATCTATGCTTGCCCTCAAGCATAAAATCTCAACATGGAATTCAAAGGGCACCAATGTCACCAATATTTAAATTTCAAATGGAATAAAATCAAATGATTATCAATGTCCAATCAAATTTTCCAGTTCCACAAAAATAACAATTTAATTTCCCATTTTTCAAATAAACAATCAATTCATGCATTTTACTTTTCCCCTTTGAAAAATAATGAAGCTTCTCCTTTCATTCATTCAAGCTTCTCAATTTATTATTATTAAACATGCCAAATCATGACCTACCTCACTTTTGAATATTTTTTCTCATCACTCATGATACAATTAATAGTGGAGTTATGCTCATATCATGAGAACATTCTCCTTACCCATAGTCTTGTAAAGTAACTACTTTCTCCATTTTGTAAAGACAAAACACGCATAAAATCATGAGGACTTTCAATAAATGTTCAAATGACTCTATGGCTTAGAGTTGGTGGGTAAATGATTGAAATAATTTAAGGCCAGAAGTAGGAGGTTTGAATCTTAAGTACAATGCATGATTAATCATGTGAAAACACAAGATGAACCTCACTCAAATCCCCTTGAAATGTTAATCACAACACCACTCCCCTTTCAATGACATGGGTCATGAGTCAATAAATGATTACAAAGAATGAAATCATCCAAGTTCTCCCTGTTTTTTTGTAAAGCTCCAGAAAGGCACAACTTTATTTTCTTTTTTTTTGTAATTCTCTAGAAAGGCACAGCTTTATTTAGAATTTTTTTTTCTTTTTTTATGGAGAACCGGATGAAATGAAAGAAGCATAATGAAATGATGACTCATGCCAAATTTTCTAATAATACATTGCCCAAAATGATGACGCACACATTACACCACCCAAAAATGATACATATCCCAAGGAACGCACACGAAAGGCCCTTCCCCCACACTCAAACTTGAAATAACCATGCAAAAATACTAAAAGTGCGGGTAGGTAAGGAAAAATTGGATTGTAATGTGGCTTAAACCTCTAAGGAAATTCATGGCATCTAAGGTCTTACGAAGGATAAATGTAAAGGTGGGTCTTAGGATAAAATTTGTCTATCCAAAGAGACGCCTCAATCATTTTAAATGTGGTTTTTTACAGTCATAGTTTTGACAAGTTTCAATACAAGTTCTAGCAGGTGGCACGTCTCATGATCACTCAAGAAATATGCTCAAGATAAAATAGGAAATATTTGGTCTAGAAATCCTCTCAGGAATGAGAATATGATATTGGAAAATCACTCATGGCATGATTAATAATAACAAATTAATTCACATGAATTTCAGAAATTCAAAGAATGAAAAATGGAAGGGAAATTTCATTTACATGAATCAATTAATTCCCATAAATCACGAGTCCTTATTTCAATATCCTTGCTTCACTTTAATCATCCCATTATCCCTTTTAATCATTCAATATCATTAACATTTAAATCTAAAACATGACATCACAAGATTCCTAAGAAACTCATTTCTCCTAGATAAGTTGAGTAAAACATTAATTCAAGTGTGAGTATGCAATTCTTATCATTAAAGCTTAAAACAAGTTTTGGACAAAATATTTTAGAAGTTTAAAATTTAAAATTTAAAAATGAACTCCCTTTTGAAATAAAGATTCAATCCCCTTTAAAAAAATTTTGGGGCTTCCTTCTGCCATCATGATCCTACAAAAGAAAATTTCAAAATTAAGAACAAGTATCATGTCATTAAAGCTCAAAATGATAAGGAGGAAAGGGATGAATGCTAAACTACTTCTAAGAAAAGAAATTGAAATCTAAATTCCTAGAAAGCAAGGGATAAGTCTTGGTATGATCCCCCAAGTGGGCCCTGAATTTTTACTGCCTCCAGTGGGCAGTACCAGCTGTTATCCAAAGTCTGATGGTAGATGTAGCTTCTTTGATTTGAACCACCACATGTGGCTTTTCCCATCTTGTGCTTCATTGTCCTTGTTGAGGAGGACTCCATGGATAGATTACACCAGATCCGCCCCCTTCGCAATATAGTACAACTTGCATGGTGGGGGTATGATGAAGTATGAAACATCCTCCTTCGTTGCTTCTTGTGCAACATATTCTTCTATTTCCAGTGGTTGCTTCATATGTGAAGCAGCATGTGTCTCTGGTTCATCAGGTAGAGCCACTAGAATCTCTTCATGATGGGGCTCCTCCATTAGATGTTCAATGACTTCAGGGAGCTCTAGGTGTTCCTCAACAGGTGCATCTTCTTTTTCCAAATCATCCTCCAAGGCATAATATGATTCACAAAATTCTGAAAATTTAAAAAATTTGGGAGTTATACTCAAATAAGATTCAATAAATTTAAAAGAGTTTGAGATCAAGATTTTATCATCTCCCTGAGTCGGTTTGGATTGAATATCTTCTTCAATTGAAAGTTCCTCTTGGATTTGATTATAACTGGATGGAGGAAGGTAGTCGGTCTCCTCCATAATGACTTCAAATTATAATAATTGTGTGGGGTATTCTTTTAGTTGTGCTGGATCTTCTTCTTTTCAAGGCTTGGGGCGATCAAGCAGCTCCTCACATTCATTCCAGAATTTATCCAATTCTTGTTGATCTCCCACATTTGGCTCAGAAGGAAAGTAATCCTCCTTTTCATCTATCTCGGATATAATTGGTTGAGTGAGGATGAATGAGTCTTCAAGTAACCCGACATTTACCACCTCTGGTTCTTCAATGATGAGTTGTGAAATTTCATCCACCACTATCTCAGGTTCTTGCTCCAGCTCAGGGGCGGGTTGCTCCATCCTTTCACGAACATAGTCCAATGCCCATTCCATCTTCCTCCCCAAATCATCCAGATTATTACTAATCCTTTCAACCTGGTCATTTAGATCACTATTATCAATTTCTGGCTCTTGATATTGCACCTGCGAGTAATCTTCCCATGCATAATAATTGTAATTCGAATGCATCATGGAAAAATAATTTTTTTTTGGATTTTTTTTAAAAAAAATGAAAACTATCTAAAATTTGAAAATAGAAAAAGTAAAGTAAACAACCGATTAGCTCCCCGGCAACGGCGCCAGTTTTGACGCACGCCTGTCGTGGGGCGTGGCAAAAGCGTATTTAATTTTCTTAATGCAGCGCAATGGCTAACCAGGGTCGTCTCACTTGAGGAGCGTTACAGTCGGTTCAATCACTTATACTTATTCACTTAATCTAATTTTTATTTCTTTTTTTTATTTATGAATATATATATTTTTATAGTTTTAGAAAATTTGAAATTTAAATTAAGCAGTGCAATATTGAAATCTAAATGCAAATTATTACAGAATGAAATTATAAAAGAAAGGTCTTTGTCCTAGGTTTGGATAACACGAGTCCATTCATTATTTGTTGATTTTTTAAATTCGATTTGATAATTCATTTAGTGAAACCTCATTAATGAATTACATCCCATTGATCTATTATGTGTGTGATTTTAACATGCATTCGGCACACCAAACAACACCTCCTCCAGTAATCCAGTAGGGTAACACCTCAACCGAGAATATTATCCCTACAAGACCCGACTCCACCGTATGCCGTTTCAAACCTTATGGAAACCCCAACTCCACCGTATGATGGTTTTTCCTAAGATAAGGGAGGGGAAATGATTAATCAATGAAAATAAATGGAATTGAAAATAATGTCGTAGTGGACGACCGCCACACCCGTGCAATATTCTCTCTTCCACCACAAATAGATTTAAAACATTTTTGTTAATTTGAAGAGAAATAATAAATAACGTCATAAATCCTCCCCTATTTCCAAGCCTCATGTTAGTCACTTTCCATGGCGAAGTAAAAAGTGATCACAATGGAAAGATGGAAGAGAGATAAGAAAAATTAAAGTTATAAGTGAAAAGGGGTGGAAGAAGAAATGGGAAACACTTTAATAAAATGATTATGAATGAATTACAAAAGAAATTAAAACTAAAATAAAAAGGGAAATAAAGAAATATAAATCCTAAATGGCCCTTTTCCCTCCTCTCCTTGGTGCCCCGGATGTTGTTGGGAAGGAATTGGAATGCCTTGGAGAGGAGGAGCTCCCCTCCTTTTATAGGCAGATTCTGTCCTCAAAATGTTGTCGCGTTTTGGACCCAATAAATGACCTCTTCACGCATTGAGCCCTCCTTAAATGTTGTTAATAATTGTCTTGGACGTGTCCCCTCAAAATCTCATCGGATTTGGACAGGTATTCCGAGAGTTATTCCCCTTGTACTCTGATCATTTATTCTGTCCAGTCAGAATCTCCAAAACGCCAAACCCCGGATTAGGAAGCTTTAATGGACCCTCAAACGGCCAAATCCCACGGTGATTCCTTACTAAAATATGCTCCAAAACACCTTTCCCGTCCACCCACCTAATCGTACAAGCGTGGGGCCCACAATGGATGAGTTATGGATCCCACACCAAAACTAGGAAGAACTGGAAACATTTTTCTTGATCCAAATTGTGAGCTTCTTTTGAGCTTCCATATGGCCGATTCAGCTTTTTGTCAAAAAATATTAAATGAAGCCCTGGATGTGTAGAATCTGGAAAAGAAATAATTTTGAAATTTGGATCAATTTAGATAATGTTATGGCCAAAATACAGAAATAAGTTAAAACTGTTAAAAATCTAAAATGGCCAATTTTTACTATTCAGCTCAAAATAACACCAAAATCATAAAAATGAAACAATTCATCTTAGAGGAACACTTTTTGTGAGTTTAAAAAAAATGGTATTTAATATAAATTAATTGAAAATATTTGCTCTATAAATTCTCCCACACTTAATCTATGCTTTTCCTCAAGCATAAAATCTCAACATGGAATTCAAAGGGCACCAATGTCACCAATATTTAAATTTCAAATGGAATAAAATCAAATGATTATCAATGTCCAATCAAATTTTCCAGTTCCACAAAAATAACAATTTAATTTCCCATTTTTCAAAGAAACAATCAATTCATGCATTTTACTTTTCCCCTTTGAAAAATAATGAAGCTTCTCCTTTCATTCATTCAAGCTTCTCAATTTATTATTATTAAACATGTCAAATCATGACCTACCTCACTTTTGAATATTTTCTCTCATCACTCATAATACTATTAGTAGTGGAGTTATGCTCATATCATGAGAACATGCTCCTTACCCATAGTCTTGTAAATTAACTACTTTCTACACTTTGTAAAGACAAAACACGCATAAAATCATGAGGACTTGCAATAAAGGTTCAAATGACTCTGTGGCTTAGAGTTGGTGGGTAAATGATTGAAATAATTTAAGGCCAGAAGTAGGGGGTTTGACTCTTAAGTACAATTCATGATTAATCAAGTGAAAACACAAGATGAACCTCACTCAAATCCCCTTGAAATGTGAATCACAACACCACTCCCCTTTCAATGACATGGTACACGAGTCAATAAATGAATACAAAGAATGAAATCATCCAAGTTCTCCCTGTTTTTTTGTAAAGCTCCAGAAAGGCACAGCTTTATTTTCTTTTTTTTGTAAAGCTCCAGAAAGGCACAGCTTTATTTAGAATTTTTTTCTTTTTTTTATGTAGAACCGGATGAAATGAAAGAAGCATAATAAAATGATGACTCATGCCCAATTTTCTAATAATACATTTCCCAAAATGATGACGCACACATTACACCACCCAAAAATGATACATATCCCAAGGAATGCACATGAAAGGCCCTTCCCCCACACTCAAACTTGAAATAACCATGCAAAAATACTAAAAGTGCGGGTAGGTAAGGAAAAATTGGATTGTAATGTGGCTTAAAACTATAAAGAAAATTCATGGAATCTAAGGGCTTACGAAGGATAAATGTAAAGGTGGGTCTTAGGATAAAATGTGGCTAGCCAAAGATATGCCTCAATCATTTTAAATGTGGTTTTGTACAGTCATAGTTTTGACAAGTTTCAATACAAGTTCTAGCAGGTGGCACATCCCAAGATCACTCAAGAAATATGCTCAAGATAAAATAGGAAATATTTGGTCTAGAAATCCTCTCAGGAATGAGAATATGATATTGGACAATCACTCATGGCATGATTAATAATAACAAATTAATTCACATGAATTTTAGAAATTCAAAGAATGAAAAATGGAAGGGAAATTTCATTTACATGAATCAATTAATTCCCATAAATCATGAGTCCTTATTTCAATATCCTTGCTTCACTTTAATCATCCAATTATCCATTTTAATCATTCAATATCATTAACATTGAAATCTAAAATATGGCATCACAAGATTCTTAAGAAACTCATGTCTCCTAGATAAGTTGAGTAAAACATTAATTCAAGTGTGAGTATGCAATTCTTATCATTAAAGCTTAAAACAAGTTTTGGACAAAAAAATTAAGAAGTTTAAAATTTAAAATTTAAAAATGAACTCCCTTTTGAAATAAAGATTCAGTCCCCTTTAACAAATTTTTGGGGCTTCCTTCTGCCATCATGATCCTGCAAAAGAAAATTTCAAAATTAAGAACAAGTATCATGTCATTAAAGCTCAAAATGATAAGGAGGAAAGGGATGAATGCTAAACTACTTCTAAGAAATGAAATTGAAATCTAAATTCCTAGAAAGCAAGGGATAAGTCTTGGTACGATCCCCCAAGTGGGCCCTGAATTTTTACTGCCTCCAGTGGGCAGTACCAGCTGTTATCCAAAGTCTGATGGTGGATGTAGCTTCTTTGATTTGAACCACCACATGTGGCTTTTCCCATCTTGTGCTTCATTTTCCTTGTTGAGGAGGACTCCATGGATAGAGTACACCAGATACTCCCCCTTCGCAATATAGTACAACTTTCATGGTGGGGGTATGATGAAGTATGAAACCTCCTCCTTCTTCGTTGCTTCTTGTGCAACATATTCTTCTATTTCTAGTGGTTGCTTCAGATGTGAAGCAGCATGTGTCTCTAGTTCATCAGGCAGAGCCACTAGAATATCTTCATGATGGGGCTCCTCCAGTAGATGTTCAATGACTTCAGGGAGCTCTAGGTGTTCCTCAACAGGTGCATCTTCTTTTTCCACATCATCCTCCAAGGCATAATATGATTCACACAATTCTGAAAATTCAAAAAAGTTGGGAGTTATACTCAAATAAGATTTAATAAATTTAAAAGAGTTTGAGTTCAAAATTTTATCATCTCCCTGAGTCGGTTTGGCTTGAATATCTTCTTCAATTGAAAGTTCCTCTTGGATTTGATTATACCTGGATGGAGGTAGGTAGTCGGTCTCCTCCATAATGACTTCAAATTCTAATAATTGTGTGGGGTATTCTTTTAGTTGTGCTGGCTCTTCTTCTTTTCAAGGCTTGGGGCGATCAAGCAGCTCCTCACATTCATTCCAGAATTTATCCAATTCCTGTTGATCTCCCACATTTTGCTCAACAGGAAAGTCATCCTCCTTTTCATCTATCTCGGGTATAATTGGTTGAGTGAGGATGAATGAGTCTTCAAGTAACCCGACATTTACCTCCTCTGGTTCTTCAATGATGAGTGGTGAAATTTCATCCACCACTATCTCAGGTTCTTACTCCGGCTCAGGGTCGGGTTGCTCCATCCTTTCACGAACATAGTCCAATGCCCATTCCATTTTCCTCCCCAAATCATCCAGATTATTACTAATCCTTTCAACCCGGTCATTTAGATCACAATAATCAATTTCTGGCTCTTGATATTGCACCTGCGAGTAATCTTCCCATGCATAATAATTGTAATTCGAATGCATCAAGGAAAAATAATTTTTTTTTGTATTTTTTTTAAAAAAAATGAAAAATATCTAAAATTTGAAAAAAGAAAAAGTAAAGTAAACAACCGATTAGCTCCCCGGCAACGGCTCCAGTTTTGACGCACGCCTGTCGTGGGGCGTGGCAAAAGCGTATTTAATTTTCCTAATGCAGCACAGTGGCTGACCAGGGTCGTCTCACTTGAGGAGCGTTACAGTCGGTTCAATCAATTATACTAATTCACTTAATCTAATTTTTATTTCTTTTTTTATATTATTTATGAATATATATATTTTATAGTTTTAGAAAATTTGAAATTTAAATTAAGCAATGCAATATTGAAATCTAAATGCAAATTATTACAGAATGAAATTATAAAATAAAGGTCTTGGTCCTAGGTTTGGATAACACGAGTCCATTAATTATTTGTTGATTATTTAAATTCGATTTGATAATTCATTTAGTGAAACTTCATTAATTAATTACATCCCATTGATTTATTATGTGTGTGATTTTAACATGCCTTCGGCACACCAAACAACACCTCCTCCAGTAATCCAGTAGGGTAACACCTCAACCGAGAATATTATCCCTACAAGACCCGACTCCACCGTATGCCGTTTAAAAACTTATGGAAACCCCAACTCCACAGTATGATGGTTTTTCCTAAGATAAGTGATGGGAAATGATTAATCAATGAAAATAAATGGAATTGAAAATAATGTCGTAGTGGACGACCGCCACAACCGTGCAATATTCTCTCCTCCACCACAAATAGATTTAAAACATTTTTTTTAATATGAAGTGCGATAATAAATAACTTCATGAATCCTACCCTATTTACAAGCCTCAAGTTAGTCACTTTCCATGGTGAAGTACAAAGAGATCACAATGGAAAGATGGAAGAGAGATAAGAAAAATTAAAGTTATAAGTGAAAAGTGGTGAAAGAAGAAATGTGAAACACTTTAATAAAATGATTATGAATGAATTACAAAAGAAATTAAAACTAAAATAAAAATGGAAATAAATAAATATAAATCCTAAATGGCCCTTTTGCCTCCTCACCTTGGTGCCCCGGATGTTGTTGGGAAGGAATTGGAATGCCTTGGAGAGGAGGAGCTCCCCTCCTTTTATAGGTAGATTCTGTCCTCAAAATGTTGTCGCATTTTGGACCCAATAAATGAACTCTTAACGCGTTGAGCCCTTCTACAATGTTGTTCATAATTGTCTTGGTCGTTTCCCCTAAAAATATCATCGGAGTTGGACTGGTATTCCGAGAGTTATTCACCTTTTACTCTGATCATTTATTATGTCCAGTCAAAATTTCCAAAACGCCAAACCCCGGATTATGAAGCTCTAATGGACCCTCAAACGGCCGAATCCCATGGTGATTCCTTAATAAAAGATGCTCCAAAACACCGGGCGCGTCCACCCACCGAATTGTACAAGCGTGGGGCCCACAATGGATGAGTTATGGATCCCACACCAAAACTAGGCAGAACTGGAAACAATTTTCTTGATCCAACTTCTGAGCTTCTTTTGAGCTTTCATATGGCCGATTAAGCTTTTAGTCAAAAAAATATTAAATGAATCCCTGGATGTGTAGAATCTGGAAAAGAAATAATGTTGCAATTTGGATCAATTTAGATAATGTTATGTCCAAAATACAGAAATAAGTTAAAATTGTTAAAAATCCAAAATGGCCAATTTTTACTATTCAGCTCAAAAAAACACCAAAATCATAAAAATGAAACAATTCATCTTAGAGGAACACTTTTGTGAGTTTAAAACAATGATATTCAATATAAATTAATTCAAAATATTTTCTCTATCAACATGTCCCAGGAAAATCGCATGATCCAATTGGATTCTGAAAGGGACTTCACATATCCTACATGGAATGTATAAGGGTTGTCACATGGTCAAGACTAACATGTATGGAGGACATCATAAGACCGGTCAGTTGACCTGGGAAACCAATGCATGATCAAGGAAAGAATGTCTAGAGGGCGTTGCAATATTTAGATGACATGCCCTAGTGTCATCATGAAAGATGGATGACATGCTTGAAGGGAATCTCTAGAGTCAATATGACATGTCTCAGAGAGTTCCGCACGTACTAGTTGACAAACCTAGAGGACTTCATGATATTTGTATGGCCTTCCTGGAGGGCATCGTGAGAGAAAATCGACATAATCATGTAACATTATGATACTCATCTGACAAACACTAGTTTCATTGTGTGAGTTGGTGTAAAAGTTTGAAGGACACCAAATGAATTGGGGGTGAGCTCATAGGGCTTTATAACACTTTGGGTGGGATTCCTAAAGGGAACTATGAGACTTTTTTTGACACATCCGTTGGACTTCTCATGATTGAAATACTATACCAAAGGAGTTTCCCATGATTTGGGTGATATGTAATTGTGTTGGAGCATATTTTGGATGGTTCATGTGAAGTGAATGGGGATCAACATACATGCATTTTTCATGGGTCTCTCATTTTTAGTATTTTCTCTAAAATTTTATAGTGAGTATCCAAGATTCATTTAGTGTTAGATTATTTTGAGTCTTGTTTGATTTAGTAGGGGTGACAGATGTTCTTTATGTGTCCCACTAGAATTCCCTAGTTTGTTCTATGGTGATCACACATTGTGCTTATACGTGCCACATGATCACACTAACTATTCATTGAACCCTTACCTGTTGGATGGTTTTCAGGTCATGAGATCATCTACTCTGAGAAATCCACTCTAGAGATTTGGTGAACCAATGCATCTTTTGAATCCAAATAAAAATATTTTAACCTATTCCTCTTGTGTGTAGTGTATTATTTTCATTTTAGGTTTGGGGATTTATAGGCCTTTCCACCTCGATTTTACACTACTTCATGTGGCATAGACCACATGACTCTATGCCAGAGTCAGTGAAGGTATTTGGTATCTTGCGTTTATCCCGTATATCACTTTGAGAATGATTCTTATCATTTAGTTACCACTATTCTATCATATCCATGCCCATTTTATCGAATTATTACTGATTTATGGGGTCATTGTGGGTCATATGAGCAATCTAGTGAACTTCATATTATCATATCAATATGTCCAAGGTCCATTCAGATATCAATATTGTATTTGTTAGGGCTTCACATAACATCAATCAACTTGTTTGGAACACTTATCAAGGTAATATTGACTTATCACTGGCCCTTTCATGGGATTAGGCTGGCTTTTCAATGGGTTATTCGATACAATTCTACAAATAGCCTAGGCATGTTATGAATCTTTTATTACAGTGAGATCTATCACCTCATTCTTTTTTCATTTAATTTTTTTTAATTTAAAAAGGGTGAAGATTTAACAAGGTTAGTTGAATTTAATTGAATAAAATAATTCTTTCTTTTAGGGATGCATCATGTTACATTAAAGTCTTATGGAGATGGGTGAGCATTTCATTGAAAATTACATTGACTTATCATTACTAAGTCAAAGGGGGAAATACGAGGCCACCAAGAGATGTCTAAGGATCTTTTCCGGAAGAAGATAACATATCATGAGGATTTCGTGAGATGAGGAATACATTTATTGACGGTATTATGGTGTCTTACGACTCGCCATGGGTTAAACACATGTCTTTTGTTACCCTGAAAGTCTACCACCACCTCCTTGTTTTTTTCCTATGTTTTACTCTAAAAAGTCTTGGGATCTCATGAGTTGTATTAAATGTTTTCAAGGGAAACTATTCATCCCATAGATGATGTATTAATGTAATTTTATGACTGCAAGAGGCTCTTGCCCTTTAGATATTTTCCTTCTATTTATGAAGGAATTTTCAATGGTTTGTTAGGAACCATCCAGTTGTTATGTTGTGTGTCCTGGGGATTCTTTCTTGGAAGCCAATGCATGGCCTCTAGTTTTCTGAGGAATCTTCATTGGAGTAGAAGGATTCTGAGAAAGTGGCCACTCAGGTTCTCCTAAAGGTTATACAGTCTGCATGGATCCACCATGTGACTTTGTGATGGTCACATGATCACATGTATCTGCCTACCTTTTAAAACATTTCTTTTTCCAAGAAAATAACACAAAAATTTAGGTATTCCATCCTTTATGGTTTTTCTAATTCCTATTTGGTGGACATCAAGAAATAAAAATTATCACTAGATCAAACTTCTATCAACCAATAACCATACAAGCAGTTGAATCTGTCATGCGATCTACCATAGGTTTCTTAAAATGTGAAAAAAAATCTATATAGTAGTATACCACCCCCAAGAACCAGTTAGAGGTGTGCGATGATTAATATACCATAAGTCATCCAACTAGCCCAAAAAATCCTCATTTCAATAAAAAACACTCTTATGAATTTTTCCGAGCATGAATGGAGGGATATTAGTGGTATGTGAACTAACTAGCATAATAGACTAGATCTCCCACTCAGTACCTAGGATCCCATCACCAAAAAGGAACCAAGGAATAAGAACACATAATAAAATTCTATGAAACATTAAATAATCATTGATAACCCATCATCCATAACATACAAAAATTAATAGACTAATATAAAAAAATTACCAACAACCTAATAAATCAAATTCCTACACAAGGGGATAACCAAGAATCTAATAGAGATTAATATCTCACATAAGGGAAATGAAAATAATCAAATGTTGAAAAATAAAAAAATAAGGGGAAATCAAGGGGTGCCAGGGTTCCTTTCAAATTACACATCATAAAACCAAAGTTCCATCTTGGAATTTAACACCAAAACATGGATTGAGAAACCAATCCCTTTCACATGTCATAAAATTATATTCCAAACACACTTTTGAAAATTATGGAAATCACATACTATTTAAAAACATTTCAAAAACACCATCCCACATGGGTCTTCTTCATTGAAATACAAAAAATTAAAAATCTATTTATTTCCATAAAACATTTCAAAATATCAATTAATGGATTTTCCAAGTGATGTAATCCACAAAAACATTTCAAGTAACCATTTGAAATCCATTAAAAGAAGCATTTATAAATCCCTTATTGGTCAACACCTCACCTTACGTCCCAACCCACATTAAAATATAATTTTTACTCATTGTAAACTAAAACATGATTAATTTTTTATTCACATCATGAAAAGCATTAAAAAAATTTCCTATGAAATTTAACAAAAGAATAGCACATCCAAATATTTCACTTCAAACATGGAAAAATTTATTTTTAAAGGGAATTTTTTTTTCTAATCTCAAAAAAAGAAATTGTTATTAAAAAATCATAAGGGTACCACATAATATCATATATTCAATAAAAAAATACTTTATAAAGAACAAGCACACTTTTATTTAAAGAATGATTAAATGTCATATAAATATCAACTTGGATGAATTAAAATGTAAGTGGAAACATGTCACCATTAATAGAGGGTACACCCACGGTGATAAAATGGTTTTTAAAGAACCTAGACACCAAATTCCCCAACATTATATCCACCCAAAAACCTATAATTTTCCATAAGAGGTATAGGGTTAATAGGGGAATCCAAATCCAAGAGGGGATATACATGGAATATTAGAAGAGGGAATGAGAGAACGAAACCCACCCAAAACACTTAGAAATAACCAAAAAGAATAAAATGATAAAAGGTACAAGATATTTGTGTTATACCAAGGGCTCTCAAGATTCAACCAATGTCAATGGTAGAGAAGAGGGGAAAATATAAAATTACCAAAAATTAAACACTTGCTTAGTCCACACAGTTTTCTTAACTATTCTCAAATTATAAATTGGACACTACCTATACTAGAAACACCTCACATGGTTTATCCTAGACACTGCACGGTTAGAAAAACTGTGCTCGAACTATTTAATTTGGGGTTGTAAAAAATCAGATCCACACCGCATAATTACTACAAGGCTTTCTAAACCATAGTCAAGCCTTGTGCCACACCCCAAACACACCATGGAACCCACAATTTTTCACTAAAGTGATCAAATGATTTAGAATTAACGTTGTGTACCCCATGCTAACATGTTATTCATTATTCAAAATGAAATAAACAGGCTCCTCACAAAGATATGGAACACATCTTCCCTCTTACTCTACACCAAAACCATGCATAGAAGGAAAACTATGATAATTTCTATATTCCAATACAATACCTCATGTAAACTAAAAATGATCCTCAACCTCATAAAATAATACCAAAAAACAAGATAGTGAAATGTGGTGTGGGGGGGGGGGGGTGTCAAAAACTTCCTACCATGCCACTTTATTCCCCAAAAAAACCCAAAAAAAAGGGAAATTGAAAATGGAAGAACCCAAGAGGACCTAACAAAAAGATATAATCAATATAGTTTACCCTAAAAAAACTAAGATCATATTAAATGATCAAATGATCAACCTAAATGTTACGCACCATCTCCAAGAACAACTATAATAAGAACATATTGAATTAAATATTCTACTTTCAAAACATACTAATTTTTTTTTTGAATTAAAAAACCCTTTCTTAAATATCATTTTTTTTCTACCTTTATTCTTTCCCATGGTTTTAAAATGGTTTTTGTAGAAAACATATATTTACTAGTTGTATAGTCCTTTTTCATTAAGTTGAATATTTCTAATTGGATGATAAAAACATTCTAATCAGATGATATATAAATTCTAATTATATGATTGGAAATTACTATATGGATGATAGAAACCCTTTTATTTGAATATTATGTTCATTATAATTGGGAGAATTACATTAAGTCTTTCTTAAATATAACATAACATTATTGTGATGATTCTATCAAAATAATAATTATATGATGTCAATAATGAATATCTATGTGAAGAAAGAGTTTATCCAAAGATATTCCAACCCACTCCAAGAATCATGGAATATGACCATTAGATCATTAATATAAAAAGAGGTTAATTTGAGGATAATGAAGCAAATACTTTATTAAATCATCCAATCTAATGTTTACTGAGGGGTATAATATGTTACAAGTGATTTATAAATCATTATAAAGTATTTATTCTTAGGAATCTGAGTAAAGATCATAAATTCCTTATAACATTTTTCTTTTTAATTACCTTATCCAATCAATTTAAATTGACCGCTTTTAAGGATATAAATTCAATTATTAATATGATCTTCTGATAGAGAGTATATGCCTAGGGAAACATAGTTCATATAATCATAGTATCAATTTTTTTATGGATGTGAAACCTCAAGGTTTGGTTAAAACTATGGATACCAAATGTCTGGGTTATATACATCCTTATTTATAATGGTTGAATCATAGATCATTATTTTATAATGTTATATTTGAATTTATTTACATTATTATAAAATTTTTCTTTTCTCTTATTAACAAGATTTATTTTTTATGTGATATTATATAAAATTTTTTTAACATTTTTATAAGATTATCTTATTATATAATTGTTTTTATAAAACATGTCAAATATAGGTTCATTCGGTTACATCATTCTAACTATCAATCAAATTTATCATCCAATATATATAAATGAGGTAAAAGGTAATTATTAGTTTTATTTTCCGAATATAAAATCAACCCCAAAATTTTTAGCCATTGCATTACTCTTATAATCCTATATAACTTCAAACAAGAAGTCCTATGAAGCATGAGATACCTAACATGGTAACCCCACCATTTAAAATTCCACCTACAATGTGGAACCAATGAATAACTACCATGATATGCATCCTCAAACAACCAAGATACCCATGGTGAAACTCAATATCATTCTAAAATTACTTCCAAACTGAAGGAGGAAAAATTAGACACAAACATCCTCAAAATAATGACATGATCTCTCATGTAGGGTCATGAAGCACAAGTATAACATAGGGTTAAGAAATAGATCACCATCACATGGTGCATCCCAAAATGGCATAATACTAACAACAGTTAGTATACTGACTCAACTGGTTGAACATACAACCTAGTTACCCAATCTTGCACTCATGACCTTTCTCATGTCCAAATAATGAGCACAATAAAGGTTAAAAATAATAAACGTCACTATCATATAATCATTAGAATGTTTCTTGCATGAAATGAGGCTTTATGAAATGACACTAACAAATGACAATAAAAAGTTAAGAAACCTAATGAAAAACCTCAAAATACATCTTCAAGGGAGGTAGGGGGATTCCATAAATAAAAAAATCATTCCATAAAGTTCCTTTCAAAACCACCCATAAGAAACTTCACCAAATGGGAACAATAAAAAATATTCCAATAATAATATCCAAAGCTCCAAAACCAGGACCACAACAATTAATAGAATCTTTCTAGAATGAATAACCAATTATAAATGGATTAAACATAATAAACCTTCTAAAAACCCATTTTACAAAACCTATAATGATAAATTAAGTGACCACAGTGGATGCCGAGCAAGGAGACTATAAAATGAGGGCATAACATGCCCTAGATCCTGACATGACAAGTACATGAGAGATATGTTATTTCAATATAAAATACCCCTTTCATCTAGATCTGGCTTATCCTAATACTTATCCTTACATATTAGGTTATCCTACACCCATTGGTTAGGATTATGTCCTTACCCTCCACTGTCTACATAAACTAGTCAGATTTTTTCAAATCGATAGTTTGAAAACCTCAAAATAAGATGTCAGACCCGATGCACATATAGTTGAACCAATATATAAAAGAATTCCACCTCTAATGAAATGATCATTATTAGAGTAACTCATTACCAACATTGTAAAAAAGGGGACCAAATTCAAAACATGATTGATGTATTCTCTCACCGACTAGTCACCCTGAGGAAAAACCAAGAGATCATATGCTTTATCCACATTAAAAAACATGGGATAGAACCCCTTTATAAATTCCATCCTAAAAATCCCCCAACACATACCTTCCTGTACTTGGGGTGATGCCAATGACTCGAACCAGACTTGAATAAAACCGAAAAGGAAGCTATTGATGGATCTCACCCATAAAGCATCAGTTTTTACATGAAAATTGAGGACCACCTGAAACTCTTTCAATATAAAAATCTCTTATACTAACCCATGATCATTACTTAAAAATATGGATTCTGATTCTAGAAGTGTAATATGGGGTTTGATCTTAAGGAAGGTTATATATCATCCTCTCCACTAGGATAATGGGTAGGTAACAAAACTGGATAAATCCTTTCTTCCATTCCGAGGGATAATAACAAACAATACATGAGAAAATTCAATTCATTCCTCCAACGAAAACCAAATAATTTCACTATAAGGTATTAATCAAGTCCAAGATAGTAAACCCTCAAATGAGTTTCAAGTATTTACACCAAAAGAAATTTTCTTTTGAAGAAACCATTTTCACAAATGAATTTTGAAATCTCCTTCCACCAATTTTCCTTTCAAAAACTAAACTAACCCAACAAAAAAACACAATATACCCCAAGTTTAACACAAAAACTGTTACCTAAAAAGAAATGATAAAAAATATTTCCAAAATCACACTGTTTTTCAAACCAAATAATCAAAACAATAATCATTAAAATTCATTTCCATTTTTAGAAAAAACATTCCACATTTGTTTTTAAAAAAATACTCATTTGATCCGAAATCACATTCAAAACCTTGTTTTTCATTTAATTTCATTCGAGAATTCATAATAAAGAATGTTAGAAGAAACGCATATTTCAAATACTGTATGAGAAAAAAGACCATTATAAAAAAATTTAATAAAAATAATGGAATTAACTCTTATCATTAATTAAAAACCCATGTTTTGAAAATAAAACTTCCAAAATATTCCATTATTTTGAAATATATAGTCTTCAAACCAAGAAAAATAAAAGAAACACAAAACTATTAAAAACACATAAAAATGTCACATAAAAAATTCCATAAAAACACCCATCAATCCACCACCTACAAGTGAAAATCACTTTAGGAGAAGTTAGAAGTCCTAAGGAATCTGAATAACTAAACTAGGTAAGAAAATGTGATGTACACATTTTTCCTACGTGGATTGGGAAATTATTTTCGATTAGTGTAATAAGTTCTTTAAAAGAAGAGGACTTAACTGCATATAAACCACATAATTTTCCAATATTTTCATGATAATCATGAAACTCAGTTGATCATCCATTTACATAACAAAATAAGAAAGAACCCCAATATCACATAAATCCAAAAAGGGTGTAAAAAAAATTATATTAATATCCATAACAATAACTAAAAAATATAAATCTCACATCAAAACACAAACATCCATTGGCATCTTGAGGCCTAGGATTAGAAAGGGATTTATAGACTCTCCCCACCCTTACCTCTCAAGATACAACAAACTTAGTATCCTCCCTACCATGAAATCCAAAAATAACAAGGGATACTCATGTATCATATGATCATCGTAAAGGAAACCCAAAACTGGCTTCGGTAACATTTTATAACATACCAAACTGATCTTCACACTGAACTAGAATCCACCATGTCCCACCTAACGACATGAATGTAATTCCTAGCCCCAATGAGGCAGAGTCTAGTTTTGGGGAATCATAAGAATCCTATTGGGAATAAAATTTCCCAAACAAATGATAAATGACTATAGAATAAATAAATATCCAAAAAATTTGAAGTATACCGTCATTATCATAACCAACTAAACTAATCCAACAAATATTTATAAAAATAAACACAAATTATATGAAAAAATAAATGGATACATTAATCCATAATATATAAAAAACCAAAAAAGAATAAAACACCTATAAACCAACTCATGTTAAGCTCTAGGCCATCTCCATGAAACCAAAGATTTCTCACCATCACCCAATTCACCCCATGTCAGCCTCAAATAGTTAATAATGGATATAACTTTGAAACTAGAACGTATAATATATATACATAAGTTTAAAATACATATAGTTCACTACTACCTGCTGAATATATGAAACATGTTTCATAAGGAAATTTTTATAAGTTTATGTTTTCACATATAACCACTAAGAAATAAAATCGATAATTCACTTTTAAAACATTTATCCTTATTTAAAAAAAATAAATACAATGTTTTTAATACAATCCCATCATATGAATATATTTAAAATAAATATATCCGGTTACATTTCTGAAAAAAAAAACCGATTTAATTTTTTATGTAAAAATGGTCATTTTTAAACATCTAACCTATTGATTACATTTGAAAAACAAAACACCATATCTGAAATCCAATTTAGGAACAAAAAAATAGTGTTCAATTTCAAAATAGTTTTTCCAGACAGGTTTCAAACCTCATTTTTGAAAATGAAATGACCTAAGAAACACATGGGTCATGAATAAGAAGATTGACATCATTGAAAACACAAGAAATATAGAAAATATTCTCAATATAAGGTTCTATACCAATTAATACATGGAGAATGATACAAATGATCCCTATATCATACTCCATTCAAATAATAAACAATCTTTAAATTGAATGTTTCATGGTTTGTATCATATGGATTCCTAATGTGTGAATTACCTAGACATATAAGAGTGTTCTAATTTGGGAATTAGATACCAAGGTGTGCTGAAGATCAAGCCACATGTCATACAACTAGCCCACACAAGCCTCATTGAATGGAAACCCCCCCCCCCATAAACCTTATGTCTATAACGAATTGAGAGAAACTAGATCCATGTAAACAAAATAAAATAATAGAGGACATCTTCCAATTATTACAAGGGTTTCAATTATAAAAAAAGATGTATGGTATAAGAACATGCAATAAAAGTCTAACACACATGACATAACCCTCTCCAACCCTCACCCCTATCACAGAATAATTAGTATTCCCATATAGTAAATTCTTCCATGACATAATCAAACACATTCCCACCCATGGGGAGTAATTATAATCTCATATAGATTGATAACCCACTCAAGGATAACGAAAAAAATCACATAGTGATAAAGAACCGAATGTAGGTGAAATAAATTAATGGGGGAATTAAGAAGATCCTTTCATAATAACCATTTTTAAAACCAAGGATTCAATTAGGCATTTAACACCAAAATAATTATTAGTAATCCAATCCCTATCAAATTTTATAAAATAAAATTCCAAACACTCTCTCGAAAATGATAGAAATAACACACTATTTAAAATCATTTTAAAGAAATCCTCCCATGCGGGCCTTTATCTGTGAAACTAAAAAGAATGTGTAACACCATTATTTCTATAACACACATTTTAAAATACCATTTATGAAATTTTTCACATGGGGTAACTACACAAAAATTTAAATAAATATTTGAAATCCTTTAAATGATCTACTTATAAATCAAATTTAAGAAAAAATATCACATTAAATCAAAAAAACTTCAAAATATTTATTTCACTCATTGAAAACCGAAACCAAATCAATATCCAAGAGAAATCAGTAAATCCTTCTCCAAAATCCCTTCTAGAATTTCATAAAATCATAGCACATATAAATATTCAATTTCAAACATGAATTCATGAAATTTCATAGAGAACCCGTATATTCCAAGCTCAAAACACAATGAAATATTTTTAATACTTCATAAGGGAATAAAATATGATCATATATTCAATGAAAAGGCATTTATAAAGTATAATAACACATTGAGTCACAAAAGAAACAATTTCATAAAGATTACGACTTAGAAAAAGAGAAAATTGAGTTGAAACATGTCACCTTCAATTACAAAAATACCCATAGGTAAAGAAATGGAGTCTAAAATACCTATATCTAAAAACATCAACATTAGATCCACTAAAAACTCTAAAATAATCCACAGGAGTACTAGGGTTCATTGGGGAAAGATAATTCATGATAGGAGTGAGAGGGAAATGTAAAAGTGGGAAATGGAGGAATAAAAACTTCAAAACCACATGGGAATCACCAAATAAAAGACATAGATCATTTTTTGAGGAGGTTAGAGCTCCTCCATGTGATACAAAAATGTTAGCCGATATGAATGAAGGATAAGAGGAGTAAAAACATATTAATTTAATAAGTATTAAATGGGAAATTCTCAAAAAAATAGACACCTAGGAAGGCCGAACAATTTTAGAACACGATATTCCAATCCATACATCAACCACTTATTTTGTAATAGATAAGATAAGAACCCCTCACACATTTCAATTTGGTCACCCCATGGTTCAAAAAATGGGCATCAATCGTTTCATTCAACATTTTGAAAAATAACATCAATAATGCATGTTATCCACATGGTTTACCAAACCATGTGGAAGTCAGGTACCACTCCCCAGGCACACCAAGGTATCCTCAATGTTTCACTATGGGGATTACACTTTATAGACGTAATTTTTCCCAACCGATGCTGACAAACCATGTGCTGTTCAAAATGAAATAAAAATTCTCTACATGAGGGGATTCCAAATAGTTCCCATCGAACCATGAACCTTAACCATGCATAGAATGAATTCTAGGATAATTTTCATGGGATAATACAAAAAACATTTGGAAACTCAAACTAATCCTCAAACTCATAAAATAATACAAAAAATTAACAAAGTGACACATAGGGTGTCACAGATACCCCACCATGCCTCTTTATATACTCAAAACGTCTACAGTTAAAAATAATGGAAATATAAAATAGAATATCCCCAGAAGTAAGAAACAAAAGAACCACTAACATCAAAATCAACAAACAAGATCCCCAAAAATGATCAATCCAAACTATCACAAGGTTTCCCAATATCACTAAGAACCACTAAAACAAGTACCTTACAAAATAAGTCCTACAAAGAATGGGAGACCTAACATGGTCTCCCTACCATAGATAATTCATCAAAAATGGTGGAACCAATGAATAATTACCATGAAATGCATCCTCAATCAACCAAATAACCATTATGGAAACTCACACTCAAACAAGAAGAACTTGAAACCCCAAATAATCAAACACTACCACAACCAACCTCAAAATAACAACATAATATCTCATGTCGGGTCATGATACACACAAAAACCTTGGGTTAGAAACTATATATCCCTTAAATAGTGCATCACAAAATGTCAATGTTTTAAAAAATTATATAATAACTCATCTGGTAGAAAAAACATACTAGTTTACCAATTGTACATTCAACAACTTTCTCACATTCAAATAAAGAGAACCTAAAAGGCCCAACACATGAATAAGCACAAAATTATACTCAAAAGAATAATTCACCAAAATAATGAAGCTTAATGAAACTTCGCTGAAAGAAAAAAAATGAAAATTGAGGAAACTCATAGAACTACATCAAATGTAATTCAAAACTTTGGGAGGGGTGCATTCCACAAACGAAATAAATCATTCCATACAATGACATTTAAAACCACCCATAAGATATATACATAGGGATAAAACATCCAAAATATTCAAATAAAAATATTAATTGATCTATAATGATGACAAAAACCATCAAATGAAGGGTCACAAAACAAAAAAACCATTATAAAATGATTAACATGAGACCAATCCCAAAAAAACATCCTATAAAACATGCAAAATTGACCCAAATGACCAAAATAGATTAAAACCATATGAGACATAGTAATGGCGGGATTAATTTCCACTTGATTCCTACATTGGAAGCACATCAGAGATCCCATATTCCCATGGGAAGGACTATTTTCTTCTATCTCTAACATATAACTCTTCTACACCTTAATTTATGGGTTATTCTTAGACCCATTGGATGGAACTATGGAATCACCTACCATTGGATTCCTATGCAAGTCAGCTTTTATTCATATGGTATCATGGAAATCCTCCTTAAAAGAACTCAAAACTAATGGAAGTATAGTTGAACTAAGATCTAGGTGAAGGAAACCTTATATGAAATGATATTTATAAGAATTATTGATATCCAGATTTATAGAAAATATGTCCATCATAAAAAATTGATCAAGATAATCCCTCACCGATTTACCACACTGATGAAGAGGAATGATCTGAAGTACTTTTTCCCCTTTCAGAACCACGAAAACAAACTACTAGACATACACTATTTTGAAAATATCCCAATACATATCTTCCCACAGCCAGGGAGGTATTATCAACTCCAACCAAACTCTATTGAAAATGAAAATAAAAACCTCAATGGATCTCACCTAGAATTCTACAGCCATTCTAATAGAAATTAGGATCTCTAAAATCTATTCTAACCACCTTAACAATTCCATTGAACCATAATCACTAATTAAAAAAGATAATGTTGTTTCATGAAGTCCGAGATAGGATCCAAGATCTAGGAAGGATATACATCCACCATACCACTTGGAGTCTATGAAGGGACTAGAACTATAATAAACGTTTCGATTATTCTAGGTGAAAATAATAAAAAAAATATAGAATAAAAATTAATTTATTCGTCAAAAAAATTCCAAATGAATCCACCATAAGGTAGTAATCAAAGCCAAAATGACAACCCCTCAAACAAGGCACAAACATTCACGACAAATTTTTTATTTATTTAAAATAACCATTTTTAGAAAGCAATTTAAAAATTATCTTATACTATGTTGTCTCTCAAAAACCAAGACAAAAAAACTATTAAAAAAATGAATTTATGAAAGATACAATTATTTTCCCAATAAGGTAAGCTACACACCATTTTTTAAAATTTCATGTTGTTTATAAAATATGAATCAGTATAATGATAATTAAAATTCATATCAATTTTTTAAAACAATTCCCAAATTTGAATTAAAAAATCCATTTTTTATCCCAAAATACTTTTAAAACCCCCTTTTTGAAATCAATTTATTTTCTGAATACCCAAGGAATAATTTCAGAAACATCCCATTTTCTAAATACCAAAATAAATAAACCTCTTTATAAAATATTTCATAAAACTAAGGGAATTTACTATTCACATTTATTCAAAAAATCATGTTTGAAAAATAAATATATCACAATACCCTTTAATTTATAAATCTTGTTTTTAAACAAAATTTAACTCAAGGCACCACACAACCCTTGAATAAAGTTATCAAAAATAATATCTAAAATGTTTTTAAAGAATCTCCTTAATTAACCTCCTATAAAGTGAAAATGAATTTAGGAGACATCCAGAATCATAAGGATTTCAATCAACTCAACTAGGTATTAAAATTAAATTTGAATGGTTTTTACACAAATATTGGAAAACCTTGATCCAACCATTCAACGCACTCTATAATACTATCAGACACAACCGCACAAAAATCACACAATTTCCCATATTGTGCATGCTAACCATGCATCTGAAGTTCTCCTCCATTTCAATCCTAATCATATATAAAGACCCCCCCCCCACAATATCACTAAAATACACAATGGGGATAAAAAATATCATTTTTTTCAAAATCATATGTAATAATCTTAAAAAATCAAAATTATTATTTCGAAAACCAAACATCCCATAGAACATTAACGCACAAGATGAGTAGGAAATAGCTAGACACTCCCCAAAAATACCTATAAATCTCTAAAAAACTCATTTTATTATCTACTATGAGATCCCCAAATAATAGGAGGAGCTAAATAATCTAAGGATACTACAAAAAGAAAAATAAAACTTTCTTGGACACAATTTTGAAATGAACCAGTAGGGCTCCCATCCGAAGTGACACCCAAATCGTCCCGTCACAAGGACCAAAGGGTGTTCTCAATCCCAATGGGTTGGAAACTAGTGCCTATGTATCCCAACAATCCATTTGGAAATGATTTCACCCAATAAAAATATAAAACAAAATTGAAAAAATAATGATAAAAAATAAAAAATCATACCAAATATGTCACAGGAAACTAAGAATATCCATTAAATTTTTAAAAAAGTAAAAAAAGTATCCATAAATAGGAGGATACAAAATATAATAACAGATAAAAAATGAACCAAATATAAACAAAAAACTACAATCCCACTCAATATGATCCTAATACCCTCTCAAGGAAACCACTACATACTTACTTGAACCCAAATCACCTGACACTGGCTTCAAATAATGAAGAATGTATCTAACTTGGAACATGTAACTTGAAATATATAGTCATGTGATATGATTACCAGTAGGTCACCACAACCTAACAAATCTATAAAATATGTTTCATAGTAAAATTAAAATATTATAGTTTTAAAATAAACTAGAAAGTATAATTTATCACATATAACATTTATGTAAAAAAGAAATTATTTAATTCTCCTTGATGAAATTTCATTTTGGTTTTAGAAAAATAATATAATTTTTTTCAAACATTCCCACCCACCTAATATGTTTCAAATTCCCACATCCATTCACATTTCTCTGAAAGACACTCGTTTTTTTTTATTTATGTGAAAACTATCAATTTAATACATTTAATTTTTTTAATTCAATATCAACAAAAAAAGCTTTTTCAAAATAATATTTTTGAATAATAATTGAGTCATTAATTTGAGTACCGATTTTCAAAACATCTTTGTAAAGTCATTTTTCTAATGGAAATGAAGAGGCACACAAATAGGTCAATCACAAAAAAATAGGTTCCATCCATGAAACAAGGAATATATATACTATAAAAAAGATTAAGCTACATATTAATGAAATTAGGTAAAATTATACAAATGAGAACCAGATCAAAATAACCTAAACCAATAACCAACCATGCTGTCAAATATTTCATGGGATATATCATAGGGGTTTCTAACATGTGAAGAACCTACCCATATAAGTGTATACCAACTAACAAACTAGAAACAAGAATGTTGTATTGTTGAAAACACTAGTTATCTATGTAGCACACATAAGCCTCATAATGATGAAAAATCCCTACTAGAACTTGTACCTATATTAATTATAGGGATACTAGTTTTCTGTGATCCAACTAGTGTTATAGACTAGATGACATAATTATTACTCGAGTTCCCATGACCAAAAAGGAATTGAGAAGTAAGAACATGAATTCCATGTCTAAGAAAAATATAATTACCATATCTAACACTGAACCCTAACACCCTACAATGAATATCCCCATATTTAAGATTCACCTATAACATAAGCAATCACGTTCACAGACAAGCAGAGTAACAATAATCTCATATATATCACTAACCTACACAAGGGAAATGAAAAGCATTATATAGTGATACATAACCCATATAAGGGGTAATAGAATCAATCATCAGTTGAGGGGTTTGTTTCACATTAACCTTTTTAAATCTCTTTTTCTAACCAGACCTTTATCAGAAAAACATGTCCTAGGATTCCAAGCCCTTTCAATTTACATAAAATTACAATCCAAGCACTCTTGATAAAATGATGGAAATGACACACCATTTAAATGAAATTTAAATCCAGATTCTAACATTGGTATTCTTCTTTAAAATAAAAAATAAGTCCTAAAACCTTCATTCTTATCAATTAAATTTCAAAAGTTCCACTATTTATTTTTTCACCCGGGGTAAACCAAACACACATTTCAAATATCCATTTGAAATCCATTAAATATACCATTTCTAAATCAATTTGAGGTCAACCAAAACACACTTATATATATATATATATATTACTAATTTAAAACAAAAACCCTATCAAAATCTAACTCAATTCAGGAAAAACATTTCATAATTCCCCTCTAGAATTTCACAAAATATTATTATATCCAAATATTCCATTACAAACATGAAGACATTTAATTTCAAAAATAACTCATTTATTTCAAGATCAAAGAACAATAAATTTTTTTTTTTAAATAACACATTTTTATCTCATATAATCATACATTCAATTAAAAATCATTTAGAATGTACAAGAGCACATTGAATTTCAAAATTAAAAAATTTCATAGAATCACATTCTTTGAATAAGTGGAGTCTAAGTTGAAACATCTCATGTTTAATAGAGAGCATACCCACGAGGGTCTAAAGGAAGCCTAGAAACACCAGGTACAAAAACCCTAATATTATATACTCCAAAACCATTAAATTAGATACATTATTTCTATAATTGATGGGGGGATCCAGCGCCAAGAGAGGAGAGCAATTGAAGTGATGAATGTGAAAATAGAGGAATAAATACCTCCAAAACTCTTTTAAATCATTGAAGATAAGGAAAGGATAAATGTTGGAGGCAGATGGAACTACTACAAAGGGATACAAATAGTTGGATTACATTACAATTGGATAAGGTGTTGAAACCCCTCTTAATTCATTCAGTGAAAATGGTAAATACCCAAAAATTAAACACCCGGGAAAACCAAACAGTTTTTCCATATTTGTTCCAATAATGCACCAACTAGGAGCTGTCCACTACCTTATTGAACACCACTCACATGGTCCACCTTGGGCACAACATGATTGTAAAATGTGTGCTCCAACAATTCCATTCATCACTATCAAAAACTAGATCCACATTTCATGTTTTGCAAATAGAATACCAAATTGTGAGAAAGTCATGCACCACACGCCAGACACACCAGGGAAGCTCCAAATTTTCTTATAGGTGATCATATAGTTGGGAGTTAACCATGTGTATCCCATACTAAAAAGTTGTGCATAGTTCAAAATTATCTTATTAGGCCGCTCATAAAGGTAAGATGAACATTTTACCTCTATCAATGTACAATAACCTTTACATAAGGAAAGCACTTATAATTTCCATGTTTTGGTCCAAAACCCCATGTAAAATTGAACCAAAGCTCAACCACATGAAATATTACAAAATAACAATAGCATACTGACATATGGGATATCAAAATAATGATCTAATATCATATATATGATAATGAAATGAGAAATATAAGATCATTCATGGTAGTGGTAGTCATATGTATAAATACTAGGTATATTGTAGATTATAATGCAATTAAAGAAGCATAAAATATTTATTGATTTGATCAAGTTCTTGGAATTTTAGTTTTGGTACTGAATTTTTTTTCAAGATTATGATATAGGGAAAATGGTTTTACATGGTGATATCATATCATGGGAAGATTCACTTATGGATTTTAAGTCATAGGTAATTGAGTTTCGATATAGGAAAACTTGACAAGCATGATGACTAAATCCATAACTTAATAGAACCAAGATCATATCACATGAGATCTAAAAATTTGATCATTTATATATTTCCTCTTTTATATGTGACAATGTTGTAAAAGTGGGTTCTTTAAACCCAAAAATAAAAGTAATTTTTGATTAAAAAATCAAGTATAATGAGATTTTATCATGATGAATACATTCCATAATAGTTTCAACAATTCTACATCCACAATTTTCATGGTAATGTCCTTAGATTATTTTATCTATCGGTAGGTTATAGAAAATCATAGCTATAATCATAATCAAGATATATTATGACATTAATCTTCAATATAGATCATTTTGGCTATATACATCACCCTGAAAGGAAATAGATTATGTATGACTATCACATTATGAGGGCTCATAATCATTGAGACATCTTCCAGTGATGTTTATACATGGTGATCTCAAGTAGATGAGATCAAGATGACTAACTCTCCAATAGGAACGCCACATGTTTTGGATGTCATAGATAGCTTCCATCAACAAAAATGTATATTGTTCTCAAAAGTTCAAATTATTATCAGTGTGTATTATTTAGTGTCAAACATTCATGATTATTGAAAATCATGAGATTTTAACTTTGAAAAGGTAGCTTCAATTGGGTGTGTCATTGGAGGTTTTAAATTGATTGAATAACCATGATAGTTTTTGTAGCTTTTGAAGGGATTTGATATCCCAGACATAGTTGATCAGGATGGTATAACCATTATTAAATCCATGAATTTTTAGATTAAAATGAACTTATAGCAATAAGTATAGGGAATAATAAAACATCAAATGATAATGATGTGAAGTGTATGTTATACTTAATTAGATATATCGAGACAAAGAGATTATATTATACAATGTGAGTATGTTGGAGGTTTTTTCTACAACTAAAACATATCTCATTGGTTTCCTTTATGTGTATCTAAAATCTAATCATGGTCTATGCATAGTATACACTACGGTTTTGATTAATATCTGATGTGTCACAAAATAAGTGTATTCAAGAGTGTGTAATATTCTATGTGAATAGAATTTTTATACATAGTGGGCCCAATCATCAGGTTTGGGTTATATCTGATTTTGGTTGATCACCAGAAAGTAAATAATTTTTTTTAAGATTATAATAGTATGTTTTGAATTTATTTACTCATCGTATTCATAAGTTGTAGTAACCTGCGTTTTCATAGGATATAAAGATCCTTTCCTTTATGATTAAATACATAAATATTGTCTACTATGAATTACAGTTTTGGTCACATGCGTATCGAAGGTGTTTGGGGAATGTAAAGAACCCAGTAACCATGTTTTGTGGTGAAATAATCCTGGTGCATGTTTAATTTAAACCGTGTATTGAAGATCACAAAGTCTGAAAAAACCCATTAGGCTTGGGCATAGAGGAGGATGAGCCTGCACGATTTAGAAAAACCATGTGACTTGAGGTACATGACTGGGTGAGAATGTATGATATTTTGACAGTGGGTATTTTCATAGTTTTCAAATAGGTATTGAATTGTGGGAACAAATTGTGAAGTTCACCCCTTCACTATAATTAAGCGTGCACATTAGGCACATAGTTTGGAAAAATGTGCAACCCAAACTGTGAGACCATTTTATAATTGGGTAATTTTATAATTTTAAATCTAATAAATATTATTTTCTAACCTAAAAACCCTTTCTTCATTAGAGAATATAAACCTCAAACCTTGAGATCTATCCCTTGGGAGACCATCCTTTGATCTGAGGCAACTCATCTGTTTGGTCTCAGATTCAAGTATCACTCATCTCATTGGATCTGTATCAGTGATTACTCGATTCCTTTTTATTTGTTCCTTGTTCTTCCAGATATTGTCTTAGCTATTTAGGTTAACACTAATTTTTCTCTCATTTCATATTTATAGTGCATTCATCATTTTTCTCACAATCTAAGTAGAATCATGTGTTGATACTGGAGTTTCACTCTACTACAGATCTATAGTAGGTGGTATATAGCTTTTCCTTAAGGTTGTGGTGATTTTTGGTTTACCTTTTATAGTTACACAAGAAATAATTTATAGTTTGACCCAGAAATTGAAATGTTAAATTGAATTTAACGAAATAGGACATGATAGGGACGCCCTTAGGTCCATTTGTTATAATTTGGTGGTTTTCTTGTCTACCAAGGCCAACCATGGGGATATTCCATGTATTTTTCTAAGTATATTTCTCATTAGACCACCCATGGGGTGGGTTCATATGTTTTCTTAGTTATAGGAAGCCCATTTCTAGTTGAATGTTTTTTGAATTTGTGAATAGGTGAGTGAATACCACCCTTTCATGTTGGTGGTTCTGGTTAAATTTTTATATGTAAATTGTATTCCTTAAATAAAATTGTTTGAAAGTGTATAAATGAGTGGGTATATTTATTGGTTGTTTTTTTGGATGTGAATGATTACATGAGTGGGTAAACTCATGCTATATGAGTTATAATTGTATGAAATGAGGAATGATTCTTTAAATGTCTTGGATATTCTCCATGAATCATGAACGCAGTAGTGGAGTCCTTGAATAGATTATAATCCTTTGGTCTTGATTCCATGGGATGCCTTTAGACATTCTACCCCTTGGATTGGGCTTGCTTAGGCTTGCGTATGATATGTTCGGTTGACATGCATCTTGGACTCCAACCAGTTCCTAACAGAGTTTCCATTGAGATGCTACTTGGACTTGATGATGATGCATTGTTCTTCTACACCTTCTAACTAAATCATCATGGTATGTCACTTTTATTATATGGAAAATATGTGAGAAATATGATCTAGTTGGTATAAGAAATAAACCATGGATGTTATGTAATAGTATGTTGAACAAAAAAGCAATAGTTTTTATAGTTATCTAGATTGTACGGAAAGGTTGCAGTGCTTACACTCATTTACTTGTATATTCCTTGTTAGAGGTGATTCACCATCATTAGAAGGGATCCTTGAGAGGCTAGTCAGTGTTTCTGGTTTATTAATATAGAATTTCCATAATAACAATCTTTTATTTACTACTTACGTGTTTACCTACATGTTTCTTAGCTTATTCTACACAATATTTACATGTATAGATCATTGGGAGGTTTCCTACTATGATAGTATCTCACATCTAGTTCAAGCCACCATTTGGTACTCTAATTGAATTTTTGTATGCATAGATAAATAAGGGAATGTTCTTATATTTTTATGGTTTATTTTGTGAAATGCTTAGGAATAGGGGAGCACAAGACTGAGCTAAGGTTTGTGATGCTATTTGAAGATATGACCTTTTTAAATTTTTAGTATTTTAGAAAATTCTTTTCACTATAATATTGTGTACCTATTTTTTCTACTTTATAAAAATATTACATGTTCATTAGTGTGTATGATAATCTTCTGGCATTGTTATCATTTCCTGCTACTTATCAATTTTCGGACTTTTTACTAATTCCTCTACCTGTATGACATTGATATTTTTCTATCTTACAGTCGGGTGAGTAGGTCTTAGTATCCCCATAGACACACCTATTTCCTCACTACTAGTCGTAAACCACTAGAATTTTAGAGATACTCGTGATGCCAGGTGGCCAATCAGGGTCAGGGAACTTATAAGTGGAATTCGGGTTTGGGACATTACAAATTGGAATACGAGTACATTCATTTTAAATATTATTATATGGAAATAATAGATTGGGATTTCAAAAAATATGTATTTTTTAATGAGCTATGCCTATGTATAGCTAACACATGTATATGAAAAATCCAAATTTCTTTGAGTTAAATGGTTGTTTTCTAAATATTTAAAATTGTAGTTGTTTTGAATACACCATTGGGTGACACACATGAATTGTGATGATATTATTAATATGATGGTAGGTTCTACATGGTTTAAACCCGATGTGATGAGGGTATACCATCTCATGAATCATTTTAGGAACTTTTTGGAAATTACATGCCATGAACTATGCCATACCATTTAGAATGCATTACATATTGCATGGGGTTGTGATAGGTTCCCCAATAGATATACTTAATGTTGTGATAATTATTATAGGATGTTATGGTGTGAACTGAGTGGATGACTTTCTTTTTTTTCATGATAAGTATGGGCCCTCCCAGGTGGTGATTTGGTGTCCCATTTGGATTATAATTTTGATTAAATTATAATATAATGAAAATGGAATTTAAATTCATTTAAATTAAAATTGAAATTGGAAATAGAGAATTGAACTAGTACCATATTTTGAGTGGAAAATAGGTAGTTAATATAGTTATCTATATTTTTGTTATTTAGTAGTCTTGGAATTAGGAGCAGGCTATGGGTTTGACTGTTTTTAGGAGGGTTTTGACCAATCCTTCTATTTTGATCTATGGGATTTGATTTTTTTATTTTCTAAGGTGTATGTTTTACATTTTATATTCATATCACCATGGATACATCCATTAGTATTCCTGGGAGGGGAATGACCATGCTTCCAAGGTGGTGAGAAATGGGCTATAGGTGGATCCTCCTCTAGTGCCAACTTCTACACTCGTTATTGTTTCAGACACAGGTATTGAGGCACAGTTCAATGATGAGTTTTATTGTTTCATGAATAAATTTGATGGATCATGATATCTTTCATTTTCAATGGATGATATGACACTTGAGTTCCAAAATAAGCCTCGCACCATGTTTTCGGGGGTACATCAATCCATGGGCTACTAAGCTGTGGATGAGACTACCCTATCAATATTTTAGCACCTTGAGACACCTCATGAGAGGAGAGTGAATCTCACAACATATATGATACATGGAGAAAAAAATAAATGGTGGGATGTTATAAAGAAGACTATATGCTACATGTAGAAACAAATATCTGGAAGGATGATCTAAACTAGGCAAACAGGCAATGTGATATGGTTTGGGCTGATTTCCAAACTAGGTTCTATGAAAACTTTTACCCAGACTTTTTGTAGGTAGGGTGAGAAAGTGAGTTCATGCATCTTGAATAGAGAATCATATTAGATATTCATTATTCACCATGATTTCAAGAGTTGTAGTGTTTCATGCTGATGTACCTTACACATGTTCTATCGAGAGATAAACACTTTGAGGAATGTCTCCAATATGCTATTAGATCACATGTCAGCACATTTAGATTGACATTTATTACTAAAATTGTGAATAAAGAAATTATTATTGAGTGGGACTAGGGGAATATGTGGGTGTAGATCAGGTTATTGATGTTTCTTGGCCCAATAGTTCGACTTCCAGCAGTAGGAAATCATGTTTTGAGTTTTCTTGAGAGATGATTAACCGCCAGGATGTGAATATTGGTAGTGTAGTATTCTGTCATCAGTGAGGCAGGAGGGGCCACAAGAATAAAAAGTGTGATCTCAACGTAGTTTAGTGATGAAATTGTGGCACAATTGGTCACATGAAACATTTCTATAGGACTTTCTCTCTAGCTGTGAGTGGTAGGGGTCCGCTTTAAACTAGGGTTGGTAGCATGTTTCTTATCACTTAGTCATGAACAGAGTATGATTTGTCCCAATAAATAAGGATGACGTAGTGGTATGCATGGTTGATTCATCCATACACCAATTATGTCGAGACACTAGAGGGTTATTACTCAAGGAAATGAGGTTGTGTCATAGGGTAGTGGTTTATGAAAATACTTTTTTATGCATCCTACTCCCAAGGTGTATGGTGACAAACCATCTATGGTGAGATGTATGATCTTATTATCTTATACTATTGCATAACCTCTTTTTGATATAGGTTAATCAAAAAAAATTATATCTATGTCTGTTGTGGATGGACTTGGGCTTGTGGTACAATTTTCTGAGGGGGTTATGACACATGAAACTTCATTGGGGATCAGAATAGAGTGTGTATGCCAGTGCAAGGATCCCCCCTTTGTGGTTTATGGGTTTCCCTTATTCAAGAATCATTATGCCATCGACATGACCAGGTTATACAACATACTCAGGTTAGAATTTCTTATAGATTATTGAGATTACAATGAGTGTTATCATCGGAGGGTGACTTTCTCATCACCAAAGCATGAAAATCATACTAAAAGGGTGAATGGTATGGCTTGGAGATATGAGATGGACCAAAGGATCATCAGATAAATGAGTTGCCTACTAATAGTGCTAGATTTTATTTGGATTATTAGGGAGCATCTCAAGTGGGCCTTTATTCAGTGGTCAAAAAATTTTGGGATGCGTTCTCAGACAAATTTTCTAGTTTACCTCTTATGAGAGTGGTCAAGTAATCCATTGAGCTTGTTCGAAGAACTGAAACAGTATCCATACCTTTTACAAGATGGATACGAATGAGTTTCATGATCTAAATAGGAAACTAGAGGATGTGAAGGTATATCTATTTCATTGACCCAGTACTTCTCTATGGGGTTCATTGGTCCTTTTTGATAAAATGGAATATTGTACCCTTAGACTATTCATGGATTATCGAATGTTTAATGAGATAAAAGTTATGAAATGATTTACCTTTCCATGGATAGATGATATATTTTGTAAAATTCAAGGAGATCCAGTGTTTATAAAAATTTATTTGAGATATGAATATCATTAGGTGTGTGTTCAACCATCATAAATACCTCAAACAGCCTTTCATATCAGTTATCGTCTACATGAATATCTTGTTATATCATTTGATCTCATGAATGAAATGACTATTTTCAAGGAGGTGATGAAATAGGTCTTCTGTCCTTATAAGGATTTATTAATTATGGTTTTCATGGATTATATGTTAGTGTATTTTCAATATCTAAATGATCCTGAATAACATCATGAGATCATTTTCAATACACCGAGAGTGCATTAGTTATATGATAAGCCCACAAAGTTCCAATTTTAGATGGATCAGATTCAATTCCGGGGTCACATCATCTCAGAGGTTGGAGTATAAGTTCATCCCAAGTAGGTGAGATCTATGTTTTGATAAAAGGAGCAAAAAAATGTATTTGAGAAATTGAGATTCTTAGGACTGGCTTGTTACTATAGGTGTTTTATACAGATCTTATAATTCTTATCATGTCCATTTACGAGCTTAAATAAGATGGGTGTGAAGTTTGTATTATTAGAAAACTAAAATAGAACCATTCATGTTTTGAAACGGAGATTGATATTAGCACTACTACTAATACATCTAGTGTAGGGTCAGAGCTACATTGTGTATTGTGATGCATTAGGTATCAGACCTGGAGCAATGATGATATTGGGAGATGTAGTCATGGAGTATGCGTCTCGAAAACTAAGGTCACATGAGAGGAGCTACCAGATGCATGATCTAATGTTAGCTATAGTTTTCCAAAAAAAATTCACTATTGGAGACATTAATTACTAGGAGAGAATTGTGTGGTGAACACAAACCAAAAAACCCTCAAGTACTTATTTACATTATGTGACATAAGTCTTAGTTAGGAAAGGTGGGTTGAGTACGTACATTATGTTAATGTCGAACATGCCTATATTCCCAATTAAGGTAATGTAGTTGATGATGCACTAAGTAAGTGAAATCAAATAAATGTAGTTTAACAGGCTATTAGTGAGTGGAATCTTATGGCTTTGTTCACTCAGACGCAGTTTCATGTTCAAGAAAATCAGTGGTAGACTTTTTTTACACCCTTAGTTGTGACCTATATCTTACTTGATAGAGTAAGGATGTTATATGTATCAGATTTAGAGGGTATAGTCTTATGGGAGAGTGTGCAAGGTGTAGATCAACCACTTGGTTGGGTATTAGGTGATGCCAATATCATACATATTCATGGTTTCATTTGGGTTCCAGCAGACATATGTGAGGAGTTAATGTGGGAGTTTCATGCCTCAGCTTGGGTACCAAATCCTATTATCACCAAGATGAACCATGACAAGAACCATCAACACTGGTCACTAGGTATCAAAACCTGAGGTCACTGGTTTTTCTATGAGGTGTTCCACCTATCGGTTAGTGATGAAAGAATATCAGTGACCTGCAATACTTTTTCAGCAGTTACCCATTTGCGAGTGGAAATGGAATGATGTCATGAAGGACTTCAAGATAAGTTTACCAAGATCCCCAATATGTAATGATGTTGTGTGGGTTTTTATTGATAGGATCATGAAGGATTCTCATTTCATTCTTATCAAGGAGTCCTATAGTGTAGATGATCTTGGGAGGTTTCATATCTTTGTGATACTACGACTTCACATGGTCTCGTGCACTATCATTTCAAATTGAGACACCAATATTACATGTCTATATATAGAATAGTTTTTAGAGGGAACTAGGTACATAGGTGCTATTGAGAATAACATACCACCATCAAAATGATAGACAATCAAATGACATAATACAGGTGCTTGATAACATGCTACAAATGTGTATCATATATTTTTAGTTCATTTGGGAGACATATATACCCATGGTTGAGTCCTCCTAAACAAATACCTCTAATATGATGATACATATGGAACATTTTGAGGCTTTGTACAGAAGACCATACTGATCCCCACTATTCTAGTTAGAGGTAGGTGAGGCAGCATTAAGGGGACCATGTCTCATTAAAGAGTGATATAAGTAGGTCAAGTTGATTCATAGGTGGATGGATACTACATAGTCTTGACAGAAATATTATGTTGATCTCTACAGACAAACTCTAGAGTTCAAGGTTTGGGACTTGGTCTTTTATGTATTTCAATGAGGCTGGGATATTATGGATCAAGTGATAGGGTAATAATTTACCAGGATATGTCGATCCATTCGAGATTCTAGAGAAAGTAAAACCAGTAGCCTATTGGTTGTAGTTACCTAAGAGGAATAGAGCCATGAATGGTGTTTTCCACCTATCATTGCAACACCATTATCATACAGATCTATCTCAATATTTTCAGCCCAATGTGGTTCAATTATAAAAAGATACATCCATTGAGTAATATCATATTAATAATGATTACAGGGGAATGAAGGTTCTTTAAGGCTAGTCAGTTCCTCTAGTATGGGTACTATGTAAACACAGTTGGTTACAAGATGATATGTGGGAGAAGAAGGCTGATGTACATGCTTGTTGGCCAGAGTTTTTCTTAGAAGAATCTTGACCACCCCTGAGAAGGAAATTTAGGGCGTAATTTCATTAAGGATGGAATATTTTAAGAACATTAATTTTAATAAGAGGTATAGATCCTTCCATTTTAGCTTAAATGCTTAAATATGGTCTAATATGAATGCACTTTGAGGTCATGGGATTATAATAGGTATTATTATCTTGTACAGAGTCTGGGACACACATTTTGGGTTGAAATAAATTTTCCTTATGGTTAGTTTAAACTATGTGGGGAAGGCCACATGGTTTGACAAACCGTGCAAGGATTGAGCATAGAGTAGGATGAGCTCACACAGTTTAATAAAATAGATCGAATTGAGGTGAACAACCATATGAGAATGTCTAAAATTTTGATAATGGGTTTTTATGGTTTTTTCATGGTTAGTAAACCATGTGAAAAAATAGAGTATTGTGCCCCTTCCCTATAGTTATGCATGCAAGGTTGGAACACAGTTTGGAAAAACATGGGAAAAAATTGTATGATGATTTTATTTTTTGTCAATATATAATTTTAAATCCAATAAAATCATTTTTATACTAAAATACCTTTATTATTCAATGAAACAAAATATAAAACCCTGAGAGCTATCCATTGGGTGACTATCATTGGATCAGATGTTACACCTCTACCAGATCATCAATTCAATAACTGATCATCTTGTTAGATCTGCATCGGTGGGTACTCAATTACTATTTAGTCTTTCTTCCCTTTCTAGGATTTCATCTGTACTATTTATGTTAAATTTAATTTTCCCAAATTTCATGTTCATTGTATGTTCTTCATTTTTCTTTCTATCTATGTTGACTTAGGAGTTGATACTAGATGATAACTCTACTACCAAGATAAGATTGGTGGTCTATACCATTTCATTATGGATTGTGATTTATTAGGATAAATTCATGGTAGCGCATATTATAATTTCTAGTGTAGCCTCATAATTGACACGATAAATTAAATTTAATGAAATATGAACTATTACTGATTCCCTTAGGTCCCCTTGTGATGATTTGGGGTTCGTTTCACCAACCAATCCCACCCATGGGGTTTGACATTTAACTTATTAATATTATTATTTATTATACCACCCATGGGGTGAATTCTTATGGTTTTCTAGTTAGAGGAAGACCAATTATAAATTAATTGTTTCTGAATTGGTTTAAAAGTCAAGGGAATACCTCCCTTTAATGTTGATTTTTTTGAATAGATTTTTATATGGAAATGGTATTGCACAAATTTCCTTGTTAAATTTTTTATAAATGAGTGGGTATACCCATTATTTGATTTTGGATGTGAATGATTACATGAGTGGGAACACACATTTGGTATTAAAGGTAATAGTATTAAATGAGGAATGATTCATTAGATGCTTGTAACACCCCAAGTTTTTATGGACCATTTTTTGAAATAAATTAAAATTTTCATTAATATATTAAGATACTCTAATTAAAGGATTCCATTCATACTAAACCAACTTTTTGTACATGCACACAACACTGAGGTGGCATTTGATTCACACAACACCATGTAGGCGTACGATGCACACAACAGTGAGTTTCTACAAAGCATCTATTTTTATTATTTTAATTATTTTAATAAGATAATTAAAACCTAGAAACTAAACATAGATATATGAATAACAATAACTATTTTTCAAATATTGTTTATAATATATTCATATAAATAAAACATTTTGATAATAAAAGATAATATTTTGGTAAAATCATTTTTTGTTAAAAATATAAACTTCTTCAATAAACCACCTATAATGATAAAAATAATTTTAGACACATGTAAAAATTAAATATGATAAAATTAAAATCATTTTTTAATTCAAAACATCAAAATTATTCTTAAGGTGAATTTTTAGGAAATTTCTTTTAAACACTATTTTTTGGATTAACACATAAAAACACCGGTTTTTATTTCAAAACTTCTATTTAATTTAATATCTTTATAATGTGGAAATATATTATAATTTGATTTAAAATATTAATCAGATAATAGTTTTATTAATTATCCATTTTTGGTCCATGGAACCAATTCCACATTTGGATTGGATAAAGAGGCTATGTAATATTTTGATCCATTTTACCTTAAAAACCCCCAGTGTCATCCTGACAGCGGGATTAATTTTAAATTAATTTCTTCTATTTCTGTGAATATAATTTTAAAAAATGGATTCCATATTTATAATTATAATAATTTATAATTTCTAATAATTTAAACATTGTTTTTTACCTAAAATATTAGTGAATATTTTTAAAATTAATTAAATCGATTAAGGTAAAATTACAATGAACTAAGTACTAAACCATAAATTTATACCCAAAACGACCCAGGAACGTGTCCAACACCCATTGGTTGTCCAAATTTATATCTTATAATCAATTTTCTCACCATTTTTCCATTATTGAATCTACTTGAAACATGGAAAACATGGGAGGAATTCCCTCTTAAAAAATTTATAAAAGTGCCACTCCTCCTCCTCTATAAAAGGCCACCAACTCTACCCATTCCTCACACCTCTCAAAATTGTTAAGTTCATCTGATATCTTCCCAGGTATCCACTTAAAATCCCTCCCAAAGGCCTTGAATTCTCCATTTGTGCAGAAAACCTCTCTATGAAACCTTCTGGCACAAACAAAAAAGAGTTACCTAATTTAGAAGTAATGTCTTCTCTCAATATCCTTTCCATTATTACCATTATTCACCCCACCACACTCTTTATTCAAATATCTCGTGAAAAAACATGTATCCTCAATATACTAAGATGTTTTAATGCTTAATATTTAACATACACTTACATATAATTACATCAAATGGATGTTTAATATATTGTTTCTGTGTACGGTGAAATACTTCTTCACGAAATAATAATTGTTCATTTCTACTTATCCACAAATAATGGTGGGAATTTATGATAGAAAATATTTTTATATAAGTAATATATTATATTTATTATGTATTAATCTTTTTTATTAATTTTACAATGCAAATATATCTACTTTTAACCTGGATGTAATATGATAATCTCATATGAGGAAATGTAGACTATCACCCCCTCAAAGCGATGTGATTCATTCACATACCACATTGGATGTATTAAAGATGAATTTAATAAAAATATATAATATATATAATATAATAATTATACTATAATAATAATATATATAAATATACATATAAACATATATATATATATATTTCATTTTCTTTTTTTCTTTCAATACAATAATTAAAAATAGAAACAACGTTCATGCGTGCGTACGGCTTACCATCTTGATGAATGGTATATTCCATTTCATACTTCTATATGATATAAATAATTATAATATATATATATTAGATATAACTAATATTTATATAATGGTTTACATTTTGGGATCATGATATATGTATAAGGACCAAAGATATAACAAATTAATAAACATGTGAAGAACAAAGAGAATATTACCCGATGTGAAATTTTAACCTAGGATCTTTAACAAGAGGGTAATATAATGTCATAATAAAACCATATAAGGTATTTTTTATAACAATATTATTTGTTAAAAGTTGTATAATAAAGTTATATTAGTTATACATAAATCATGTATGAGTACAAAGAGAGTCAAGACAAAATGTTAGGGGAATTTCATCCCACATTTAATTTCCATGAGATATATGTCAGGTTCACCACTCTTTCCTTTTCAGTGGTGTATGTACTGAAAATGATTGTATTCTATGTATATTATAAATAAATTTATGAGTATTATAAAATTAATTTTATGATATTTATTTCATGGGGTTTACGTTTCAACAGTTACCAAATCGGTAAAACAGTTTTGTCTCAAATTTCCTTCTTTGAGACTCATGTTTTGTTACGCACATAAACTCTTTATTGAGGGGTATATAATTGTATTTTACAAGTTATATAATTAATATAATTAATTAATGATATTTTAACCTTAATTTAATTTCCTTTTCATACATGGATAGTATGATCCCATGTTACCATGTTGTAAGAGTTTATTGAGACAATCTCATCACTTTTCAAGATTATTTATGATTCCTTTGATGAAATACTATGATCCATCTCTCAAGAACACTAATAAGCATAATTATCCTCTATTATTTCTTGGTATATCCACCTATTGGTACCACATAATTACCTTTGGTACATAATATGGTTACTAAATAGTTCTTATGAAATCCCGACTTTACCCTCTTTTTGGACGGAAATCTATATTTTCTAAAAAGGGTTTTCATGAATATTATACCATTATCCTATAATATATTAAGACATTTTTACCATTTTTATCTATTAAAAATCCTTAAAAATAAATATTCTTGTCACTTTTCAAACAAGTAACATTAATATCCTTTTTAATGTTCCAAAGGAATATTCTTTTGGCCTTGTATGATGGGTAAAGATTTACCCACCGTTATTTCTTCGATGCTCCATTTGCAGTTTTTAAAAGGTTAATCATTAAAGTAATGTTTTTAAATGTAATTTTCAAGGAAATTTGTTTTAAAAATGATTCCAAGCCTTATTTAAATGTTTTCAAAATATTTCAAATAAATGTTTTTCAAAACATTTTCAAATTTTTATTTAGATTTTATCAATTTATTTTCAATTAAATGATTTTTAAGATGTTTTCATGATTTCTTTAATTTTTTTCTATGTGTTTTCAAGAAAAATATTTTTAAAATTTATTAAATCTTATTTTATAAGTTTTAAAGTATTATGTTTTTCAAAAAAAATTCATAAGTTTTCAAGGTATTTAAAAAATATAATTTTCAAATAGTTTTACCTATTAAAAATCACATTTCAAACAAGAAAGATAATTTTACTCAAGAATTTTTTTTCCAAGTTTTTTCAAAATTATTCTCCATATAAGATGACATATATCGATGTTACTCATACCATTATAGTAAATTATATAAAGGTTCCATTCATATTCATTCTATTAATGTGTTTTGATTATTGTCATGGTCTTTATGAAACCCATTTCTCTTTCATGGTTATATATTTAGGAAACCTACCTATTTTCATGAGTTATGATTATGGTGAAATGATTATGTAACTTGTCACTTTACATAGGATATTATATGTTTACATGTTTATGATAACCCTTTAATTTCATTGGTTATTGTATGTTTATTTTTGATCTTGTGGAAAACGTATGTATGATTTCATTATGTCATGGGTGGGACCTATATCTCCCTCCAACACATTGGTTAATTTTTTATATCTCATGAGATAAACTAATATTGTATGGGGAGTGGACTCATATTACTATGATGGTATTGGGAGTGAACCTTGACTACTAATATGGCCATGGGAGTGAACCATGACTACTATGATGGTATGAGGTGTGAACTCATGCTAATATGATTATATGGGGAGTGAACCCACACTAATATGATGGTCTTGGAAGAGATTAATTAACAACTATGGAAATCATTATGTGCTTATGTGTTTCCATAATTCCATGTCTTACTGCTATGTTGTTTATTCAGGGATTATGTCCTTTACTTTGTTTTTATTCATGTATAATGAACTTACACCGTTTAATCCATTATTCATGTATATGATATTTGATATTAAAGGTATAATATTATATTTTAATTCTTATACACTTATGCTCATTTTATACTTACAGGCCTCCCTCAATTACTCTTACTGAGAATTTGAGCACACCAATTTTTATGTTTCCTTTCCCCCCATGTTATGATGATATGTTCTAATTTTGATGTGTCTAAGAAGGGTCATTGTTAATAAGAACCAAGTGGGGGATAATGTAGCTCACATATGTACCAGTTTTATGTATCCATGTTTCCGAAGTAACTATACCAACAACGGTCATTCGGCGTTTGTTTGTATAATGTTTAAGTATTACACAAATGTAATGTAATGTTAATTTTTGAAAAGTAAGGGTATCTATATGCCATAGACATGCTTCTTAGATATTTAACGTGATAGTGGACACCTTGGATATAGTATGATCCTTGGATATTGATTATGTGGGATTCTTTGGGCCTTACTACCCCTTGGATCTTGCTTTCAGGGACTCATGTAGGACCTATTCAGTCGGCATGCTCATAATATTCCAACCAGTGCCTAACTGAGTTTCTATATAGATGTTAGTTGGACCCTATGTGGATAGCTTCCTCTTCTACAACTTGGATCTGGTCTTTCATTGTCTAACACTGTTATTATATGGCATGAACATTAGATATATGACATTCTGGGTAGAACAGCTCGGCTGTGGATGTTATAGAACATCAGTTAGAACTAAAAGTCCATGGTTTATATGGTTCTATAGTTTATATATAAAATTCACGTTTCTTACTCCCTTTTACTTGTATCAAGATTGTTATAGGATCTTGTCCATAATTTAAAGGGATACTTTACAGTATATTAAGTGTTGTTTGTTTTGTAGTAAAATATTTATCTAGGAAATTACATTTATTTACTGCCAACCTATTTACCTTAATGGTGCTTATATTATTATTCACAAAAAGGACTTGTATATATATTTTTGTGGTTACCTACTGGGATTGTATCTAACACCTTGTTAGGGCCACCGTTGGTTACCCGAATAGACTTTTAGGATTCAGGGAGAGATATGGAAAATATCCAGAAGTTCAAGGGTTGATATTTTTCCTTGTATTGGAGAAAGGGAGAATGATGCCCAACTGAGGATCATGATGCTATTAGAAGATAACACTTGTTAGAATTTTTGGTATTTTGTCATATGTATTGAAATATACTATTGTGTACCTATTTTGGATAATTTATAGATACATTACATGTCCATCGTTGTGTATGATGTTATTATGTATTTTTTATCCACTCTAACAGCTTATATATTGTCTGATTGTCTATTTATTACTCTACTTGTATGACATGGATATTCTGTTGTGTTACACTCTGGTGATGAGGGAATAATATCCCCACAGACACATCTAAGCCCTCTATTATAGTCAGTAGCCTCTTTCATTTGGGGAGATATTCTTGAGGCCATGTGGATAATTGGTCTTGTGGCACTTATAATTGGCATCTGGGTCTAGTTTGTTACATAAGTATTTAAGTGAACACAATATATATTTTTTAAACTAATATTATTATTCAAGGATAATTAAGTGTTTAATGGTATATGAGAGTCGAGTTAATGACTCAAGTTTTATCAAGAAATATATATTTGATGTTACACGTATGTGATAAAATTTAAATGAAATTTATAAAATAGTTACTATGTCGTTTTTTTAATTATGGTTTTATTTGGATGGTTTAAGTTACCTGGGGGCCTCTGTGCAATTTTCATGGAATTAAATCTACCTATATTTGACTTGAGATAGATAAATTAGATAAATATATTTTCCCACTAATTATAGAGAATATTTATCCTCTATCCACAATTATAGAGTTTACAAGAAGTGATCTGATAACCCTGATCAACATTCGTCATCCTGGGTCGAAGGAAAATTGGTCAAGTGATCAAAAGGATGCCTAGAGAATCATTGATTCTCTAAACCGGAACTAATAAATGGATGTTTGATGTACCAACATTGTCGATAATGGTGTATGGATGATCTAGAGTGATTCAACACTGGTTCCTTTGAGAATGATCACCAACAGTGAGCGAAGTGAGATTCCAATTGAAATTGGTTGCGGTAGAGATTTAATTTATTTATTTTTGTTATTAATTATTCTAGATTAATTGAATTTATCATGATCCATTGATGAAATTTAGATGGGTTTTACCATATTTTATGTTTCAAAATAAATATAGTCCTAGAAATAAAAAATACACTTTTACATGCTTCCAGAAAGCCCATTTATCCTTCACACATATTCACTTATAGGGTTTCATCCTACTACCCCTGAATGATAGGAGGATTATACCATGAAAAATAATATATTTGGAACCATTATATATATAATATGATGTCTTACATAGGTTTCACCAAAAAATACACCCTCAAACCAATGACCACCCAATTTGGGTTCCCTTTCAATGAAAATCTAATAGATCCAAACATCATGCATTGCCATTTTCTCGCATCATTAGGAGAATATGACTGACTACTATTATTAGTAAGATTTTTATGTAAGGAACAATATATCATCTTTCTTCCATTAATCCATAATTATCATTGTCGAACCGGATTGTGGAATATGTGTCCCTACGTCACAGCAGGGTTACACTACGACTCTAATACAACTTGTCAGGATACAATTCCACCATCTGTAGGTATTCTAGGAAAAACACATAAGTCCTTCTAGAATTCCATGAAAAAAATCAATTGGGTGATAGGTAGATTACCCCATCCATGATTATATTTTATCTTTTATCCTTTTTAGAATCCAATGTTGGACTTCAGTTTTCTTCAAGAATAAATTTGGGCTTTTTCTATTCATTTATATTAGATAGTGTTTTTAAAGGTTTTTATAGTCATATTCTTCATGGATTCCCATTAGAATATCTCTCATGTAGTCCCATCACCTATGTGATCTCTTATGTCACCCCATATAACCCCACAACACTCTAACCACCCTCGGAAACCCCTAAAAAAAATTGAGTGGCTATATGGTTAAACACCAACATCTTCCCACCACACCTCAAGTGCCCCTCACATACATCGTCTCCCTCTAAATGCCACACATCATACATGGATGGTGAATGAATATCATAATATCCCTCTACCTCACCCATGTGTCCCCTCTTATCGTCAACCACAAAACAAAATCAAAATTTCATGTATTGGGTGGGGACAATTAGAGACCACTAAATTAGGTCTCTTTGCTATTGATAATGATGTTATTTATAGTATTGTATATTAACAATAGTTATGAGAAAATATTGGTAAAATGAATACCTAAAAATGTTAGAGTTCATTTTATGGATGCACTGATATGGTAAAAAAGTGTAGTTATTTTAATATATTCTATTTTTAAAAAAAAAATTGAAATGTAAATAAGAAAACATTACATTATGTAAAAAAAATTTAAATTTATTTATTGTTAGAAAACCCCATTTATATTTAAAATAAATAAATATATAGAGGTAGTCTAAATCATTCAATTTTTATTTTGAAAATATTAAAGAATACTATTAGGAATTGAAGCCATTCGTACCGATGAAAGGTGTCACTAATAGTTTATTCATTTAATAAATTAACTTATTCAAAATTATATATAGAAAAAATAATTTATTTAAATTAGAAAATAATTGTCATTCCTTTCTCCATTGCATATGGAATTTACTAACTATCATTTTATCCTTGCCACCATGACGTACAAGGCGTAAAATCACTTCACCTTCAGCTTGAATCTATTACTCAATAATGTGGACACCTGTTGGACTGTTTTTATTCATATCAATGTAACCTCCACCAGTTAAAAAGACAAGTCTTTTCGATATTGATACTTCCAATATGGACCGTTTCTATTAATTTCCCTTCCCAAATGAAGGCGAATCATAGACTTATAAAAATTTATGATTGGGATTCCCACACTAGTAGAAAAAATCATCCATATTGACTGGTTCCTTTTATATGCGATAAAATGAACTGATATTTTTTTTTGTTTTCTCGGTGTCAGACAAAAGTTCTAAGAAATGGTATTTCCAACACTCAGAAAAGAGCTGACAAAACTACCACCTTTATCCTTTTTTTCTAGCTTTAATAGAGGATGTTTTTTAGTGCATGTATATTGTTATAATAATAGTTACATTTATCAGTGTGTGTTTTAGCACTTGTAAAAGGCGATATTCTTTGAATAATATATATTATTTGAAATCATATTTAATTTAGATATAATTTAATATTAATATATATTTAGATAATTTGATTAAATAAGATTTATAAAATACTAAATATGAATTTTAACATAATGTTTCATATATTTTGTGAAAATATTTTATAATTTACAAAAAAAATAGTATTAATTAAATAATTAATTAATTAATATTAATATCTATTTAAAAATATTTTGTTATATTAATGTAATTTTATTTTTTAATTTTACAGATATATCCACTAATAGAAATTTAATTATTGATTAAAAATATTTATTAGATATGTATTTACACTTAATATTCCATAGATTATTTTCAAAAAAACATATACAAATGAAATTATTTAAATTTTATAGAAACACACAATCACAAATAATAAATTGTTAATATTAATGATTTACAAATTTTATTAATATTTAGAATTTAATATATTATTTTATAATTATTACATTTTATTCAATTTTTATATTTTTAAAAAATATATAGATTTTATAAAAAATATTTTAAATTATTTATTTTTGTAATAATTTCTTTTTAAAAAATATATATATTTAATTATTATTTGTTCCATAATATTTATAATTTTATTCATTTTTATTAATTATTGATACATATTTATTGATTAAAATTTAATGATCTTATTATGATTTTAATTTTGAAAAGTATTATATGTATTCATTGTTTAATTTAATATATATTCATTTTTAATTTTTTAATTTTTTTATAATTAATAAAAATTATAAATTTTATAATATTTTTGAATTCTATTCATTTTTAATTTAATCTCAATCATTTTATAAATTATATTTCATTAATATATTTAATATTATCAATAAATAAATATATTCACACACATATATATATTTATAAAAATATATAATATTTTTTTATATATGATTTATATAATACAAAATATGTATCTACACTTAAAAATTCATATATTTAGTAAAACATGGTTAATAAAATAAATTAAAATTTATATTAATTAAAAATATTGACTAATTTGTATCGATACACATTTAATAAGATATTATACTAAGGTCAGTTTTTCAATTTGACATATACTTAACTGTTATTATAGATCTCCAATAATTCCACACACACATATACATAATTATGGAAATTTAATATAGAAACCCACACCCAAAAACATTGTATTTATATAATTTATTCAAGTTGTAATATTCATTTTAGATTTTTATTATTAGCATAATATATTTAATATATCATTTTTTTATTTTTTAAATTTTATTCATTTTTTAGAATTTATTTAATATATACTCTTAATATCAATTTAATATTTTTTTATAATTTTTTCATATTTATTATTATTTATTTATTAATTAAACAGCTTGGGAAAGTACCCATTTATTAGAATATAGAATAGAAAACTAAAAAAGGATGGGGTCAAACAAAGAAAGGTTTACATCATCAATATGTCAAGAACAAAAAAGTCACAAACCAAAATTTTTTATAACCTCAACATGATAGTTCATGCTCTTATTGTGTTGAGTCCCCCAAATATGGTGCCTACATCCATTTCCTCAGTCCTTTGGATGCCAACCTCAATTCCATGTCTTCACATGTTTCCAATTACCGTCTGATCTACTTGGATCATCAGAATCCTCCTCCTCAACATCAATGCCTTTTTTCTTTTCATTAGAGTTCTCTTGCTCGTTAGATTTTGAATCAACCTACATTAATGAATGATGAGAGACCACGGTTTAGACAACATTTTACCAAATGGATGACCTATTATCACTATCTACACTCAAATAATTATCTCATTGCTTCTCTAAGGTTGCATTCCTTACATAATAAAGAAATTCAGTCTAAGATTATAAGGCATCCTCCACCATACCTGATGTTCCCAAAAAACCAGTATTAAAATTTGGATTGGCCTCTATATTCATTTTTTCTTTATTCTTAAAAGCTTTCAAAATCGTTTCATGTTATTATAAATATAGATAAACATCATTCTCTACTTCCAATTCAAAATCAAATTTTCCCTATTAATCATTCTTCTAAGTAAATTAATCATCTTCGAATTTTCCATGTGTATTTTAAAATTTTAGTGATGGATTAGATATCCCTTCGGATTATGAAAAAAATAATTTTTAGTTTTTAAGATTATAGATCCACATTATAAATGATTATTCTAAATTTACCCTTGTTATGTATGATGTGATTGAGAACTAACACCAATCTTAAAGACCACATTTTCCTAGACCTCTGAGAGTGGTCGATATAGCGCAGACCAAGAATCAAATTTAGTTATACACCTCTCATCATAGAGATAAATCTCAATATTATTGGAATGATTATCCTACCATGATATTTATTTATCAAATGTGGACTACCCGTGAGAGCGCCCATACTCTTGGTGATAATTTCTTCCATCTGTAACGTACATATTGGTTTCATCCCTTGACACAACATCAACATGAGAATTTAACCTCCCAATGTTCACACCATTAACAATATTTGGATTTCCTCCCTTCTATTTATTTCTCTTATCATTCCCTATACATTTATTTTCATCATTCCACTTGAATGAACATAAAGAGAAAACTACATCCTTAAGGTAGTTATCATGATTGTGTCAAATTCTTTGGACGTTCACCCAAAATGGTGTTTTTCTTTTGATCAATATGAATAATTAATTCACCATATGCAGTGGAGAGTATCACCCCATCTAGAGTGGTGGAAATATCATCATCAAAAAGGACATAGACATATTACCAAAATTGGGCCAACTCAGCAGCCATATTCATTTTTATGGGATTCCCAAAATTAGAAGAAATATATAAAAAATTGGATTCCACAAAATCTAATTTAAACCATTTTTTTATCCATTTTAGATCTATCAAGTTTCGAATATTCATGGGATTAAACTGGAAATCCTATTCCTAAATGTCTAGTTGTCCAGGATTTGTGCTGATGAAACCATGTCCCCAAGATCATCACTTCAATTCATTAAATGGAAAGATAATATGGAATAATCCCATACCAATTGGTTTGAAAGTACAAATATAAATATTCCACGCTACTAAGAGTTATCTACAAGGATAATCTATCCTCTCCAACTTACTTCCAATAGAAAAATCCATTTGAACAAATATAAAACAGTCGAAAAGATAAAAAAATTCAAGAATACTATCATGATTTTTCATGACCCCCTCCCAACAAAGTGTACCAGTCCTTGGACATAAATGAGATAAGTGATATGGAAACTACTTGATTGAAAACCCCTATAGAACATGAGAAAAAACTAATACCAAGGGTATTATAATCATACATATGGGGGGGCATTACCCTCTAAGAGAACATGAAGAAGGGGGTGATAAGACAAATTCATCAACAAAAAACTTTCTCAAACACACACACACACAAATATATATATATATATATATAAGGAAATATCAAGTGGATAAATGCAATTAGGGGTAGCAGTATAGCAATTTATAGGTAAACAACAAGTACTAAAATTGTTAAGACTAAAAAAACAATGAATCCCAAATAGTTTCTTCCAAACCATGAGCTAGTATTATCCAGACTGATCTCCAACATACTCAAGATGTACTAAAAATAGTTTATCTATTTATAGGGTTAACATAACAGTAAAACCAATATGATTCTCCATGGATCCTCTCATGAAATAGATAACGAAAGTATGATAAATCACAGTGAACAACAGTGGAACTAACTCATCACCTAAATATGTATAATATGTTCCCCCACTTTACCATGGATAATACTCCCCATGTATCACATACAAGAGAGAATATAATATAATATTGAACCATAAAGGGTACCACACTACTATTCCCCTACTAGGTTTTTACTCAACCCCATCATTTCATGTCTACACCCATTTATATAAAAAATAATACAGTATGAAGACACCTGGGACGAAATTCACATGCACCAAATGCATCACATAGTCACATCATACTATATCACATCACAATATATATTAACCACATTTTTTTAAATCCAACACAACCTGTGTGGCATGTATCATACATCAGGTATTATACCTCATGCCATTATAGCCATACACCAAGTATGGCACCAAAATCCATCACATCCTATACACGTTATACCTATAATAAAATTATGAATACAATATTTGGTAACACATTTCTATGATATACCCACAAGACAACATAGATATATTCAGACATATATGGGGAAACTAACCACAACACATACCATAGAAAGTAACTACCAAGAACAGAGTATGGGCCTAGAGGTGGTACTCAGACATCTATCCTTCCACCTGGATATTTAGGAAAACACCCTCCCTGAGTCCATTATGATTTAGTCATAGTAATCAAAATGGGTGGGGGTAGTATATGAAATAACAAAATTTCCATGATATAATATATCCCATAACAACACTATGGGAATAACCAAGTCTTAGACTCAACTACTTCTAACATCGATCAGACTCCCTTCTACCACTCCTAAGACCAGTTATCCTATAGGCACACAACCATTTTAAAGAGATATAATAATTAATTCATTCCTTTTTATAATTTACATAAATTACATTATTATTATTTTATTAAGTTAACCGTTAACATTATTCTATATTAAACTTCATTAATCGCCAGAGTGAATTCTATGCCCTCAAGGAAAAATCCAAATTGTATACAAAGTTTCTTAGGATTAAATATTTTTTTCTAGCGTATTCATTCTAAAAATACCATACCCATGGGTTAAGAATTATTTATTCATTTTTAGAATCATTCCATAAACTAGGTACTCTAGGAATACTATCCTAAGCTACCACCAAGAGGAAACAAAAAAACGATCACATATTGGTTTCTCAAGTAGTGGGAAATGAAATATAAATAAATTAGTAAACCTGGGAATCGACAATTAAATGTATTTATAATTGATCATCCTTTCTCTTAGAATCACATCAATGGGAAATCCCTATATCAAAACAATCCATTATCTCTGGTTCCATCACCGACACAAACATGCATATCCTTTTTCATCTCACAATCACATGCATCAACTGTTGACACATAATTTAGGACTCCAAACCCCACATCACTTCAGTTACTCCAAGTTCAGCCATCCTATGCTCCAATAAAATCCAGGACTCCCTACCCCATATCCCATCAGATAGTGAATCTCACATCCCGATCACATCATAAAAGTAGTAGGAAATAATCAAACATAAGAAATAGGTAAATCCTAGACCTAAAATAAGTCATCCCATAATTACAAAAAAACAAACTCACAGGGATCCAGACTCAAGGAACTCATCCTTACTAAGAAGAGGGGGAACTCATACCTATAAATTAATATTATCAAACAATATGGTTTTATTCAATTATAAATTAACCAATTCATTATTTATAGTTTCAAACTATGGTCAAATTGAAGCATCAATCTATAAAAAGTTACTAAATTAATTAACAAATTAATTTAAATATATTTCCCAATATGAATTCAAATTTCCAAAAAATCATTGGAATTACTATTCCTAATATTCCCTTAATTATTTCCATCGAAAATCATTAGCATGCTTCACATTCTTTATAAAATTCAATAAACACATGGAATGACATATTACATTAATCTTTCATATTCATATCAATTTCATCATCATCAAATTGCTGCAAACACCAAATTCATTAAAAATTCATCTTTATTCTCTATCCAATTAATTATCAATTATATCCATATTTACATTATTTTTTAATTTTCCATTGTGAACGATGTTCTAAAATGAATTGTAACCAGACTTACTGATAAGAATATCATAGATGGCACACTATCTAGAAAAAAAGATGCAAACCATTATTATAGAAGTAATAAATGACAAATGAATGCAATCAAATTAATTATTAATATGGTTCAATCATTATTCAATTAATTCCATTTCCACCTATGGGATAAACCATAATCAATTTATCATTAGACATAAATAAGTAGGTGAAGCAACAAATCTATTTCTTAAAAGGAATTAATGATCTTCACCTAACAACAAACCCTTGTGGTAGATCCTGTTCACCACTCTCATAAAAAGATACATCACTTCAAAGATGAAGCACCAAAACCATGATAAAAAATCCAAGAAAACCACCCTAGAATGATGGAGAGAGACATCCACTATATGAAAAGAAGAAGTGTGACAAACAAGATTGATGAAATACAAGAGAAGAGGATAAACATACCTTGGATCCCCATGGATCTAAGAGGGTAGTGAAATAATAAATCCTCATGGAAGGTATTATATGTTGTCTTGAGTGATATCTAACAGAAACTTTTGGTGGGGAAGAAAAGTTTATGGTTGGAGAAAAACCCGAGGTGCTGTAGATTTTGAAGGTGAAATGCACAATACATATTCAAGGAGCAAATCACTTTCACTTCATGTAAATATCATGATATATTATTTTCTAAAAAATGATTACCTCAATCCATTTAACCCCAAATTAATTCACATCATGAGACACCCCATGACCAAACCTAAAAAATCCACGAATCACACATTTATGAAGTAAAATACTTTCACTTTATAATTCTTCTTGTTTCTATATTTTAGCATCAGAACACCTCAAGAACTACTCTAGGACTCCTCTAAGAACCATAGTCTTTGGAAACATGAATTGTTTTGGACTATATGTATATGTGCCCTTAAATTATATACCACAAAAAATTCTCTTCCTTGATAATTCCAAACCAAACCCAGAAAGGAAATAAAAAGGGGGTCATCTGAACATCTTCCCCGTAAATTATTTCTCAAGGATATATTCATCACCAGAGCTTAACCACCTCACTCATAGGAAATAAGAACAAAAAAAGAGAAACAAAAATAACCATCTATTAAACAGTCTACTAGGGTATATAAATATCAAATGATAGAAAAGTTACCAATAAGAAACATGAGGGAACCATCTCATAAACCAGAAAGGTTAACATCCACAAAATAAACAATGTTACAAGAGAAGAGATAGACATTAATCATATCAGGGTACTAAGTACGTATCCATGAATCATAGTATAAGATACTCTCCTACACACAACTATGATTATATAATATATGAACCAATAGAATGACATACATGTGAATCAAATTCTCCTAGAAGTCCCAGATCTCTACAGCCCGTTCCTTGAAGATCACATCATCATCAACATTGAACTTTCTCTAGTTGATGATATAAAATTTATCATGAAGATAATTACAAGGTTATTAAATTTGAATAACATTTCATATATTTTTTATTCGTTGGGTAAGTGTTATCTAATACACCATGACTCTAACATGATCCAACACATTGAATGACCAAAAAATAGGGAGAAAACATAATCCCATGAACAAAAAATCTATTACAATGATGAGGAATCACCATTGGGATAACATGATCTCTAACTTCACACTCCATAGGCCTCATCCTAAGTTAGAAATATCATTTCTAGCAATCCATCACTACCTTCATCCTCCTATAAATTACTAGTCCCATCTCTTTTGTATTCTATACTAGTTTTGGCCACACAATTTATACCACTCTTACCTGATTCTAGAATAACAGAGAAAGGTAAGGTATGCAATATAATTTCTTAAATATATCCCTAGAATAAGTGGTTTTGAAACTATTGTTATAAGAAATAATGACCAAAACAAGGTGCATCATCCAAAAACCACCTAAATTCAAAACATAAGAGTGCAACATGTCTTCCAGAGTCTAGATGGTTTTTCCTATCTAACCATTCATATTATGATGAAAAGTAGTTCTAAGGCATAATAGAGATCCAAAAGAATTAAATAGACCAATCCAAACCCTTGAGGTAAAATGAGGATCCTGATTAGAGATCATTATCATTGGTACATCATTCAGTTGAAACACCTCCTCCAAATACTCCCTCGAAAAAACCTTTAATAAGATTGACTCCCTATTTATGTAAATGTGGTTGATTTTATAAATTGATTCATATAACCCATACATAATTATAGCCTCTGTGATATCTAGTTAAATTATAAATGATGTCCCTTGAGATATCCTCCCACTTACACTAGGGAATATCAAATTACTAGAACAATAAACTAAGAACATTGTTCTCAACCTTCATCTTCTATCAGACCAAATATTGAGAAATAGTCTCTGAAAATGAATGATTCAACATAGAAAATACAAACATACCTCTAAAGGATTGATACATCATTTTCACACGAATATGTATCTCCAAAGAGGAGCTATGTAAATCCTAGAGAACTGCATCACACATCGCTGGAGGAATGAAAATTATTCCATATAAGAACACCTAGTGTTGTCTATCCTCAGACCATCAATCAGGGGAATTACCAATAACACCTTAGTCCCTCTATGCCTCCATCTCAAAACCCACAATCTAGGAATCATCTACATGCAGCCACAAATATGACTACATCTTCATCTAGAAAATAAAACCTCTACAACTGGCCTCTCGTATATCTATATACATCACTAAGTGTTCTTCCATCACACTCTTAGAATATATAGATTCACAGAATTCATCACTATGTGAATTCATTCGTAGTGCATTAGTTATAAAATTTCAATTTCATTGTGTATAAAAAAATATGAAATTAATAATTCTATATGAATTATGTCTATCGATCATAACATAGGATCGATTCATGCTTGAAAAAGACATACATAAAGATCTTTTGATAAGTAAAAAACATAAAACACAAAAAAAAATGAGTTAATTTCACCACAACTTCAAATAAAAAACAACTACCACCAACTAAAGATCATGGGTGGCAGAGTTACACTCACGAGGATGTAACTGTAGAGACCCAGAAAAAAACATTTCTCTGCTAAATCATAATATAAACTTATCAAATAGTAAAAGCATCATAGAAAAATGCAAACTAATCCATGTTTAAAAAATAAATGGATAGAGAAACTAGAAAATGTATCCTTCATTTAGTAGAAATATAAAAAACCCTTTTCAGTCCATAACAACACCCAATCGTTTATGTTCAAGGCTAAAAAATAGTCACAACCCAAGAGAAATCATTTATGAACATTCTATAATATCCGATATTTCCAAGAAAACTATGAATATTCCTAAAACTAACACTTCAAAAATGTTTTGATCATTTACTCATGATGTTTAACTCCTATTAAAGAATGAATATACTCTATATAGCTATCCTTATATGTGGAGTTCATAAGAATTTAATTGATGGAAACCCCCATGAAAATATCCAATAACATTCAAAAAATTGTGTCTATCAATCCAATAAACATATCTGGAGAACAGTATCACAACAAACTCTTAATTTCCATCATGAAAATTGAACATAATCTTCTAAATATCCTCAACCTCCACTCACATTTGATGATATTTCTACAGCAAATTATTTTTAAAGAACTGACATTATCCCCCGAGATAATTGAATAAATCATCAATATGTAGAATAGGATAGTGGTTCCTCACTATCAATTGTTTTAGGATATGATAATTTATATAAATACACAAAAATCCACCCAAATGCTTCACAAACAAAAGTAGTGTGACCCAAGGTCACAAACTCATACAGAAAAAACCATATTGTAAAAAATCATTGAGCTATACTCCCATATATTAAAACTTTTAAGGTGAAATCCTATACTGGGACATTGAGATCAGATACAATCTTAGATACAGTTTGATCCCAATATTGACCTCCTTTTTAGGGGGTAATTCTATAAAATCTTCTAGAAAGATATCAGGATACTATTATATATCATTGGGAAACATCGATAACTAAACCACTTAAAAACTCCAAATCAGCTTTGCCATCATATATTTGAAGGACTTAACATTTTTATAAACCATTAGAGGGTCTCACTAACCCAAAAACCAATTGTCCCTACATCATTGTTATATGAAAAAACCCAAATCCTTAATAAATCCATGATCTAATGCACTAAATAATACTAATCCATGCTGATAATGATGGCATGTGGTTGTATCCATAAATATAGGAAGTCTCCATAAGAGTGATATTTCCCCAATACTAGAGTATAGTCTCTATATAGTTAACATAAGTTAGATCTACCTCCAAATATAGTAGTAAATGCCCACAACACTGCAAGTCTCTCTACCTAGCCTCCTAAATCATGGAAAGGGGTAGGTGATATAAAGGACTTATTCACTCTTGAAAAAAAAATAACCAATGACTAAAACCTGGAAAGGGTTCCTTAACCAATTTCTTACATGACTGGAGTTAGAAACATATATTAAGAAGTAACACCATATCATATGACATGGTATCTCTGACCCCACTAAGTGCCACCTCCATGGATTTTTTTCTACACTTTATGGTTGAGGAATATTTCTAGGTTGTAAACCACCTACCCCATACTCTTTATAGTGATACAAAATTGTAATACCCTTCTACTACTATATTAGATACCAATTTATCAATATAAACACTTGAATCCAAACACCAAGCACATACTGACTCTATATAATTTTGGGACACTCTCGCATCTTATGACATTGGCCTTGATAAAAAAACATGTTTATGACAAGTTGGCATTGTCTAAGAGATTATTCACGTAGATAAAGGAGAACATGATGGCTAGGTCCTACCCCCAACTGACAAAAAACCCTTTTATATAGATAATTTGGAACCAAAAACCACTGACCTAATTTATAAGGAATCCTTCCAACTCCCATGTCGTGATGATTCAGTTTTGGATAGTGTCCTCTAAATAACATATTCTCTTTCCAACAGTTCAATAAATTACTTTATCCTAGATGGGGTGATTAGGAACTAGATATACTGATTTAAAACCTCATTTAAATATCTCACCATTTTCTTCTCATCCAGAAATAGGTCCAAAGCATATCACCGAAGGGTCTTGAAATAGATCCCAATATATTGCATATTAGAACTCCAAAGCCATTTGGATAAGAAGCCCTTGGTGACTGGACACCTTCATTTTCAATTAATGGAAATCCTCTCACATCTGGTCTTGTAAACTCTACCATTAGAATGTAAACTCCTCATGATCCCTAAGGAAGAAGTACCACCACTACCTCACTAATATACACAACATTTTCATAACCAAAAGACTTGTGCTCCTTTGGAGAACGGATCGAACTGAAAGCTATATCAACCTCCTCTAATAAGTATTTTGTGATTGAAACTAAAATATATCCCTCAAACATCTGAATACTATACCACTAAAACTCTCAGAGCATCCTCCTCTATGTATCGTCATCATCAACCTCCACTCTGTGGTGATCTACTGAAAAATCCCCATGAACATCTTTAGTAGAAACCTGATGAGGACTTTGACATAGATCCTTTCCTTAATAAAAATAGTTATATATTATAAATATGGAATATTTAATTTTTAACATTAATTAGTTAGTTATTTTATTATTTTGTTATACTTTCATTATATCCCATTGTATCGCTATTTTAAACATATACGTGATGAAGAATGATGCTTGATATTTTCTGATGTTTCTACCCTACAACCTTTATTACTTCATTTAGTAGGCTTTGTAAACATAATTTTCTAGGAATAAAATAATTGGGGGCCCTAAATAATCATTTATCAGTCAATTTACTATGTTTCCATTATATATTGCACATACTTGACACTCTTTTCCAAATAACCCATGCAACTTCACCCATTTATACCTACAAACCTGATCCAATCCCTCATGTAGAACCTCTGATTCCACTCTATCCGGACCCTTTCCCCAAATGTCTACCCCTCATAGACTAGAAATGAGAGAATGGAGATGGTGACATCCCGAGTCCCGCCTCAAATGGGCCCCAGGTTGGCGACTAGAATTGAGGTTATAATAAGCTTATGTGTGGGAGGAAATGCCCTATAAGAGAACATGCATAAGAGAGAGAGAAAAACATATACCCTAATCAAAACATTCTTATACACCGATATATAAATAAATCCCAATTTAATTTATATAATACCATACAAACTATAAAAAATAAAAGGAATACTAAAAGTACCCAAAAGGTAAAATGGATAGTTACCATGAACCCCATACATATCCTTTAAAATAATGAGCTAGAAATTTATAGCATGATATCCAACCTTCTCTAGTTTACTTGAAAATTCATTTAAATATATATAAGTTGAGAATAATAGTATAATTACTTGGATCCTCCTCATATCCTTTCATAAAAAAGATAAAGAAACCTTTTAAAAGCATAATGAACAATAGTGAAACTAACACATCACCTAAAGTAGTATAATTTGTTCCCTACCTAAATATGGACAACGCTCAAAAATTAAAACAAATAAGAGAGAATATAATATAATAGATAAACATCAAGTGTACCCCAAAACCACTTCTCCACAAGTTTTCTACTTTCCAACAACGTCACATGTCCTATGAAGGATACCGCAACACTTCATTCTTCCACATCGAATGAAGAAGAAATAGTGGAACTTTGTTTCCAACAATCATTGTGATGTTGGATCTTATAACACTAACCTAGAAGAGTATTTTTGAATAATAATTGGAAATTACCAATCTTCATTGTGCACTAATAACTGATAGATGTTGAATGGGTATCATAAATGGCATGTTGATCTTTTCTCCTCATTCCCACGAGTGGTCACTGACAATGCCAATATAGTGATTTCTAAAACTCCAGACAAGAATGAGGTGTGGGAATCAGTTTGTTCACTCAACTAGGATAGTGAACCTAGGCTAGATGGTTTCCAAGGTTCTTTTTATGTTAGCACATGGAACACAATAAAAAATTATTTAGTTACATCCTTCAGGTCTTCTTTTGGGCGGGGCCCACTCCCTTGGGTTTCCAGCACCACTATGATGATCCTCCTACCTATAGTGAAAATACCATCCTCCACAATCCAATTAAATCCTATAAGAATGTGAAATGTTGTGTATAAAGGTCTATCCTCAATCCTCAATATAATATTGTCTATATTCAACCAATATTGGGTTGAATAATAACGACATGCATTTATCCAAGGCTAGTCAATTCAGGGTGTCATTTTTATTATCCTGAAGATGATTAAGGATATTAATAGAAAAGGGACAAGCTCTAATCTTGTTATCAAATTTAACATGAACATGGATTATAATCTAAGGTATTGGAGTTTTATCCTTAAGTCCATGAGATGCATAGGGATTTCACAGTGGACCATCAACTTCATATTTTGATGTGATATTTCACCTTGGTTTAACATTATCTTTAGGGGGAGGAACTATTATAATGACCCAAAATTCTACCAATAAAATTTCTCTAATACTTATTTCATATATTATAATCACATAAAAAACATTAAGAAAACAATAAAAACTTTATAAATAAATAATTATTGAAATAAGAGGTATTTCTAAATGTTAGGGAACATATACTAATCAAATAGTAACTTGCACTTTGGAATAGTTATATGACCTGTATTAATAGTAAAAGAACGAATAGAATATTAACATATCCTATGAAATTGTAAATAAAATTTTCTTACCTTTTAAAGAAATATGTGATAAATATATATATAGTAATAATTAAATAATTGTTTTGAAATGGTAAATTAAGTGATGATATTTTTTTAAAATATAAATATTTAATTATAATATTATAATTAATTTAATAATTTAATAGAAAAATTATTTTCATAAAATATATTCATAAATTAATACTTTGTTATCTTATGATTAAAAGATAATTTTATGAGACATTAATCAAATTTTCAAAGTGTTTCCAAATCAGTTTTCATTTTAAAATATGTATTTTTTGAGTAAATGATTATTTAAATAAAAATTGAATTTCTCATATTTATAAAATTATTTCAATAAAATATATTTCATTATTTAATTATACATTTCAAAAAAAATCGGGTGATGTTTTTTGGTTTCTCTGAAATACATAAATTTTGTGTCAATAGTAAAATACGGTAATTTACAGTATAAATATATTATAATTTAATCACACTATTACATGAGTCATAATTTTTGTAAGAATAATAATATCTAATTATCCATCTCCTTTACATCATTTAGTAGTAGAATAATCACTATTTCATTTCTTGATGAAAAATAATATATAAATGAATAAAGTAATTAGAAAACACTCCTCTCCTCCACTATAAATATCACCCCTAACCACTTATTCTAATCATAGGTTTAATGCTTTGATAATTGTCCATGTTCTTCCCAATAATATTCCCAATCCCCTCCCTCATTTATAGGTGCTTTTTGTCTCATAAAAAGAACAAAAAAATTACCTAATTAGGATAAACTCAATAGGTAAAAACCTCTTCCCTTTTCTTTTAATTTCATTCCAATTTAATTTCCTTTCTTATTCTATCCTCACATACCCTTATACATTTGGAATGGTAACTGAAAAACATTACACATATAGGAATTTTATTTTTTAAGGGGAATAATCTAACATCATTTCTTTTCCCACCCTATTTTTTTTAAAAATGAATAGATCATATGTGATGTGTTAATTTATCGCATTCAAGGGCAACGAGTTTTAAATTTCCATTACATCCTTAAAGGCTGGTCATAAAACCATTTTTATTATTAAAAAATAATATAATATATGTATTATATACTATTTAATTTTATAGAAAAATTAAATATACATAATATTAATTAATAAAACAAAATTACTTCTCAATGATAAAAAATGCCTAAAAATATAAATGCTCGTCACAAACGATTTATCTAATGATTCATCCTCTCTCAAAATAACTAAATGGAATATATAAACATTTATCATTATATATGTTCATTAATAAAATATAAAATAAATTCTATATATATATTCCCATTTTACATGATCTTTTATACATGAATACAAGTAAATTGATCATGAAAATCAAGGAAACTAACACTCTCAAAAGATAGAATTATATCTTATAAGTCATAAAAAACCATAAAATAAAAAAATAAAATTATATCGAATAAAAAACATGGCTAAAAGGTTATTAATTAATTAATTAAATTATTTAATTTTATTATATAGGATATTAATATCATGTTCAGATAACTTTCTCACATAATGTATGTAATTCTACCGGAACCTCCGTTTTTTCCTTTGGGGTTTTCTTTACCTCTATTTTCCCAAATGTAACTCTTATTTATTTATATATACATATTATAAATTATTTTTATGTGTTCTAAACACATTTATCCAAATAATTACATCCTTATTTGATGGGGATATAGAAGTTTTAAAATGGTCCCCTTCTCAATTCTTCCCAATAAGAAAGCCCAATTAAATGGAACCTATCAATTTCTTACCCATTTTCATGGGAACAACATAATCTATTTTAAGCCACCATTATTTTTATCAAATTAGTAATTTTTTCAGGATATATTATCTTGTTTAATTTATGGTTTTATTTAATTTTTTTTGTATTTTCCAAATTAAATTCTTTTAGTATTTTCCTTAAAATGCAATAAGTTGTTTTAAATGTTTCTTAAACACACTTTTTACAAGATTTTTTTACTTTAGTTTGACACCACTTATAATGATCTATTCTTAACATCACTTATGAATGTCCATGTATTATTTAAATTCATACTTTCATAGACACTATTATTATACACCCATTTATTATGATTTATGACATGATTTTGATACCTGTTACTTTCTATGGGTAACCATTATGTTTATCTTCCATGTGGAACACATATTATAAAGATGATATGATGGGTGAACTCAGATAGTGATCCAATGTGTTGGGTATTGTTTAGCCTCATGATACTTAATGTGCAATGGTATTGGAGGTTTTCCGTTACTCATGCGCCATGTGCAATTATCCAGGTTGTTAGCCTTAACTCATGCTCCTCCATATGCAATGAGAATTACTCGTGTTTATGTCATGTTTTATGTTGTGAACATATTTCTATGATGACATGTTTATATGATCCCATGTTATATATTTTAATAATCAATATGTTTATTCATGTCTTTTTTTATCATCATATTATCCTTTCTAAACCATGTTCTATGCGTTATTCAAATGTTTAATCCCATATTTTTTTATCTCATCCCATTGTTAATGTATTCCCCATGTTATCATATCGACGTGTAATGGATAAATGAAATTTAGGAGATCTTTATAAATATTAAATAAAGTATGTTTTATTTGGGATTTATGTTGTTTAATTATGAATCTAATCTTCTAAATACATTATAATTTGTGGTCCTTGGTTTCTATTTGAAGGCTAAATAAGCTTAAAATCAGGTAATATTATGTGTAAAAGGTTAGGGATGTTATAGTTGGTATCAGAACATGGTCTAGTTATTATTATATATTGTGAGTCGATCACTTTAGTAATATCCCTAGGGATAATTCTATCACTATGGATATCCTATATTGATACTTTGGGTATCAAAAGTTTGGATATACTTTTAATTTACTAGTTCATATTTCTATGTTCCAAGATTATTTTTTATGTTCTCATTACCAAGTATTGAATACCCACAAATTATATTTTATTTTTATTATTTAATATATGGAAATAGAATATCCTACACTGATAATCTATGTGATAGGAAATGTGATGATTTCCAAAATTATATTCCAAATATAATGGAAACTAGTGCTCAAAAATTCATGAAAGTACTTGAACATCTGGATCAAGTTATGAATAATAACATGAATTGCATGGAAGGACCTCTGTGTCATAGTAATATGTAATTTTTGGTCAAATCCTTTATAATTAATAAGACTCCTATAATTTGGGGATCTTTTGATCTTCTACTCATAGATCAATGAATTGACACCATTAAAAATATTTTATCTTTCCTCTAGAGTACATATGAATATATATATTTTTAGATGATCTATCATTTTTTTAGGTAATACGATCAGTGGTGGTCATAGATCAATGAAATTAAATCCAATTATGAGATTTATTCTATGGATTTGTATGAATTCAAGAAAATGTTTTTTAATAAATATTTTCCCCAAACCCGCCATCTTAAGATGTTATGAGAGTTCTTTATACTTAATCCAAATGAACATGAGTATATCAGGGCATATAAAGAAAACATCACAAGGCTTTCATGATACACCTCCATAATTTTCATAGACACCGAAAGAAAGGTAGATCACTTCATTATTGGTCTAAATTTTATTATACAAAAATAATTGGGAATTCAAGACTTTATAAACTATGAGGAGATTATTTGTTATTCCCTCAAGGATGAAATGGAAATTAGAGACTCTCAGGGGTCCTGTAGGCCCATTAAAAAAAGGGAGAAATGAAGTTTAATATTTGGAGATCATTATATAAATTTCATGATGAAAATAAGACCCAATATTCCAAGATTCAAAATTATGGGAAGAAGCATCGTGGGAACTGCCTAAAGGGAACTAAGAAATGCTTAATATGTGGAAGAATGGGGAATATGGTTGATAACTACCAAAGGTATATAAAGAATCCCTATATTTTTGAAGAAGAAGGGATGGTTTAGATAAAAACTCAGCATGTAGTGCAGTGTTTCCAGTACCAGGAACATGTCCATTATGTGATTCATTTCCACAAGCTAAGGGTTTCTAGAGGAAATTAATAAAAACAACTTCGAAGGAAGCAAGAAAGGTCATATTCTATCAATAATACAATTTTTGATCCCAAACGATGTCATGATAAGTATGCTAGTTATTAAGTCATGAATAGTAAATGTACTATTTGATTATGGTTTGATGCATTCAATCATATCATTAAATTTTTGAAGAACTATTCAATCACCACCTCAAAATATAGGGTTTGGGTTATCTATGAGAACAATAACTTGAGAAATTATTGTATAAAAAGTATATAACTCTTCCCAAATTAATGATTCCGGACTAAATCTCCAAGAATATCATGTCATACTCCCTTTGGTAGAGTTTGATTCTATATTGGTCATGGAATGGCTATCTTTATACAAATCCAACATCAACTATTGGGAAAGATAGATCACTCTTCACATCCCAAATCATCATCAAATTCTATTCAAGGACAAGGAGGAGGATGAACCTCCTTTAAAATCATTGTCTCATGTGTAGATATTTCTAACTTATGAGCAAGAATATTGATATCAAATAATTGAGATAATGGAGAGAATCAAGCTCCAATACATTCCCTTGGGGATGGATTAAACTGATGTATTCCCTAATGAAATGCATAGTATTCCTCTTAATAGAGAGGCCGAGTTATCAATTGAACATATTCTTGTATATTTTACTATATCAAAGGAACCTTATAGAATATCCACCATTGAGATAGAAGAACTGAATAAGTAGTTATAATAGAACTTGGAGAATATTTTATATGTCTGACTGCTCCACCATAGGATTTGCCGGTCCTCTTTGTCAATAATAAGGATGGTTCAATGCGCTTATGTATTTATTATCATGAGCTCAAAAAAATAATGATGAAGAATAAGTATCCATTTCCACATATAGATGACTTGTTCGATCAGCTATGTAGGGGAAGCTATTTTTCTAATGTGGGACACCGGTCAGGATATCACCAATTAATGGTGAGGAAGGAAGATATTCCCAATCTTTCCTTTTGAATGAGTTATGGACATTGTGAGTTTATAGTGATACCCTTCAGACTCACTAATCATCCAATAACTTTCATGTATTTAATAAATAAAGTCATTATATATTAACTTGAAAAATTGGTTTTATTCTATGTTGATGATATTTTGATATATTTCATGAAAATGGAGGACTATGTGGAGCATTTTAATACTATAGTAAAGACTTTGTGAATGGATAAAATATATGAAATGTATAGTAAATGTTAGTTCTGGATGAAGGAATAATCATTAAATGGGCATGTTATCCCCAGTAAAGGAATATCTACAGACCCTTCCAAGAAAAAGGAAATTGAAGTGTGTCCCATACCAACACATGTAATATAGATTCACAGATTCATTGGATTATCTAAGTATTACTAAAAAGTTTTGAAAAAATTGTCATGGTTATCAGACCCAAAAACCAAGATAACATAAAAGAGTGTGATGTAAGTCTATACTAGTGAATGTGAAGACTACATTAAAGAGTTGGAAAAGATTCATATCACCACACCAGTTCTCATACTACCAATAAGTGGGGAACTCTTTGTGGTGTATAATTATGTTAAAAAAATGGGATTATGTTTTTTCATGATGAAAAATGATATAGTGACAGCCTACATCTCATGTTAGTTGAAAATTCATGAGAAAAACTATCCTATGCATGATATGGAGTTGGCAAATGTTATCTTTGTACTAAATAGTTGGCGGAATTATTTCTAGGGGATAAGCGTGAGATATATACTGATAAAAAGAGTGTCAAATATATATTCACACAGAAGTATATTAATATGTTCTAGTGAATATGATTATATATCATCAAATATTATGACTACTCAATCCACTATCATCCTAGTGAAGCAAATAAGGTGGAGGATGCTCTAAGAAGAAAAGATCCTACAAATTTATCAATGTTGAGAATTGAAAAGGACCCAATATTATATGATTTTAAATTTATGGAAAATGGAATCATTATGGTTGGAACGTCATCAATACTTTCTAAAATGATTTCTCAAAAGTCTATCATAGAGAAAATAAATGATGACCAATGAAATGATGTGGAAATTCAGAAAAGGGTGGAAGCTATCAGCAATGGGAAATCCTTAGAGTTACAAATGGATGAGGAAGGATTCATGATATTTGGGTAGAAACTATGGGTACCATCCAATCCATAGGTAATTAAAGAGATTCTAAATGACTTACACAGCTTAACTATCACTATTAACCTAAGGATCCCAAAGATGTATCACGATCTCCGAGAAAACTATTGGTGGGACAATATAAAGAAGGGGATTGTAGAATATATATCAATGTGCTTTTTATGTAAACAATTTAAAGATGAAAAGAAAATTTTTAAATGGATGATGAAACCATTACCCATACCAACATGGAATTGGGAAAGCATCACCATGGAATTTGTCACTAGGATTCTGAAGAAATCAAGAGGAAATAGTGCAATATGGGTTTTTGGGGATTGTCTTACAAAGGAAACTCACTTTATCAAAATCTGATATGACATATCACTAGAAAAACGTGCATGGATATACATCAATTAAGTATAAAGGATTCATGTATTATGACAATTAATTATATCCGATCGAGATGTGACATTTTCCTCGAAGTTATGGAAAAGTTTTTAACATGCTCTATAAACATCAATAAGACCTATCAACCTCAAACTGTTGGCCTATATGAATGGTCTATTAAAAAACTAGAAGGCATGTTGATAGAATGTTCAATGGAATTCAATGAGTTGGGACCAAAATATGCCTCTGGTCGAGTTCCCCTAAAACAAAAGTTTCCACTCGAGCATCCAGATAGATCTGTACGAAGCCCTTTAAGGGAAAAGATGTCGAACACTGGCATGCTAGGATGAGGTTAGTGAACATAAGTTAATATGAAATAAAATTATCAAAGAAATGGTGGAAATGTGAAAAACAATTTGTATCACATCAACACAGACCAATGTTAAAAGAAGATTTATGTAAATAATCATCGATGAGACCTAGAGTTTATGGTTGGATACATGATATTCCTATGCATATCTCCATGGAAGAGGATAATAAGATTTTATAAGAAATGAAACCTTAGTTTGAGGTACATTAGCACCTCCAGATTATTGATAATTTCCAAGATGTGGCCTATCAACTAGCACTTTCACCCACCAAGTCTCAAGTATAGGATATATTCTATGTATCCCTCTTGAAAAATTACATAGAAGATACCTCAAATGTATTAAATTTATATGTGGTGTAGTTGGAAAATGATCACTCTTATGATGAGTTTCCAGTTAAGATCTCGAATTGTATAGATAATTTTCTACGCAAAAATACTACTAAACTGGTCAAATTAACTTGACAAAACCATATGTAAAAAGAGGAAACATGGGAATCATAGGAATAAATGAAGGAGAAGTACCCTCACCTATTTAGTTTGTAAAAAAATTTGGATGGAAGAGTTTTATAAGGGGGGAATAATGTAATGACCCAAAATTCTATTAATGGAAATTTCCTTCTTATAATTATGACATATAGTATAATCACATAAAATCAAATTAATAAAACAATAAAAACATTATAAATGAATAATGAATGAAATAAGAAGTATTTCCAAAATTTAAGAAACCTATACAAATGAAATATTTAATTGATCATTGGAATCGTAATATGACCCATATGAATTGTAAAATGTCCAATAGCATAATAACATCACCTATGAAAGTATGAATAAAATTTATCTATCTTATAAATAAATCTATAACTAATGTTTTCTAATTAATTTAATACATTAAATGAAAATTTATTTTCATAATATATATTAATAAATTAATATATTTCTTGCTTATTATTATATTATAATTTAATGAGACCTTAATTATTTTTTCAAAGTGTTATAAAATCAGTTGTAATTTTAAAATAAATATTTTTTTAGTTAATGATAATTTTAATTAAAAAATAAATTTATCATATTGAGAATATTATTTTAATAAAATAGTGATCATTTTTTATTTCTACATGTCGAAAAATGTCCTGGGACAATTTTTTGGATTTTTCATAAATACTTGAATTTTAGTGAATAGTAAAATACAGTAATTTACAGTATAAATAAATTATATGTTAAATAAACTATTAAATGATTCATCACAGATGTAAGCACCATATTATCAAATTATCCTTCTCTATTTACTGAATTTATTCACTGAATCATCACTAATTCTTATCTTGAGGTAGAATAATAAACTAATGAATAAAATAATAAGAAAACACCCCTCTCCCCCACTATAAATAACACACCTCACCTCAACTTCTCCTCACACCATTAAAGATTTAAACCTTGTCCATGTTCTTCCTAATACAGTTAAGAAGACCGTCCCCATGTTTAAGAGCCTTTGGTCTCATCAAAATACCAAAACCATTTCCCTAATGAGGATCTTAAAGAGGATAAATTAAAGAGGTAAAAACATTTTCCCTTTTCTTTTAATTTCATTCCAATTTCTTTTATTTTCTTATTCTTTACTCACATACCCATATCCATGTGGAATTATAACTCCAGTTTCTCAAATATATTTTAATTTTATTATGTTAACTTCATAATCCATCATCAATTTGTCCCTCCCTATGTTGTTTTAAAAATGAAAACATCAACTCTGATGTGTTAATTTATCACATTCAAGGGCGATGAGTTTTTAATTTCCATTAAAGCCTTCAAGGTTGGTCATAAAATCATTTTTATAGTTAAAAACAAATATTATATATGTATTATAGCCTATTTAATGTTCTATAACTATTATATATACATGATATTAATTTATAAAAGAACTGTTTCGTGATGATAAAAAATGTGAAAATAATCTAAACGATTTTTACTAATATTTTATCTAATGATTCATCCCAGCATAAAGTAAAAAAATGAATTACATAAACATTTAAGCTTATTTATTTTTGTTAATGACATATAAATTCAATTTTTTTATATGTTCCAATTTTACATCATCTTTCAAACATGTATACAAGTAAATAAATCATAAAAACAAGGAAACAAACACTTTCAAACGATATAATTATATCTAATAAGTAATAAAAAATTCCATAACTAAACATAAAAAAATAAAAATAAAATAAAATACATGTATAAAAGTTAATTTATTAATCAATTAATGGATTTAATTTAATTATTCAATACATTAATATAGAGTGCATAACACTTTCAGACAAAAGGTAAGAGATTCTACCTGAACCTCTATTTTTTCCTTATGTTACGCTTTCCATATGTTTTCACGAATTAAACTCTTATTTATTTTTATATACTTATAAATTCTTTATATGTGTTCCAACCTAATTTATCTGAATAATTACATCCTTATTTAATGGGGAAATACATGTTCTAAAAATGTTCCCTTCTCAATAATTCTCGATAAGCAAGCCTAATTAAAGGGATCTTCCAGATTTCTAACCCATTTTCAAATTAAATCCATAATCTATTTTATGCCACCATTATTTTTTAAAGGAAATAATTTTATATGAAAAAACTATGTTGGTTAATTTTTGGTTTTATATAAAATATTTCATCTTTTCCAATTTAAAGGCTCTTTAATATTTTTCTTTAAACAACATTGAAATGTTTTAAAAGTGTCTTAAACACTATTTTTACATGTTTTATACTTCAATTTGATATCAATTATCATGATCAATGCTTATTTTCCATTATTAATGTCCATATATTATTTAAATTCATTCTTTCATCGATACTTTTATGATACACCCATTTATTATTCTTTGTGATATGATTGTGATACCCATTACTTTCCATGGGAAACCTTTATGCTTATTTTTCATGTGTCACACATATTCATGAACATGTTAAGATGGGTGATCCCATATAGTTCTTCAATTCATTGGGTAATGTTTAGTATCATGAGACTTCATGTGCAATGGTCTTGGTGGTTAACCTTGACCCATGCACCATGTTCAACGGTATTGTGGTTGGACGTGACTCGCGATCCTCCTCATGGAATGAGTCCTAACTCATTATTATGTCATGTTTTATGTTCTTGCAAAATTTCTATTATACCATGTTTATTAGATCCCATGTCACACATTTTATTCATATTTATATCTATTCATGCCTTTTTACATCATCATGTTATGCTTTCTAACCCATGTTCTATATTTTATTCATATGTTTGTTCCCATACTAGGTTTTTTAGCTCATCCCTTTGTTCATGTATTCCCCATGTTACCCTTTGAACATGCCAAAGATCAATGGAAGTTAGTATCTATTTATTATGATTAAATAAATGATATTTTAAGTTGGTTACATTTTGTTTAATTATGAATCTAATATTCCAAAGACACTAGAATTTATGATCTGTAGTTTGTATTTGAAGGATAAGTTTTCTTAAAATCATTTAATATCTTGTGTAAGAGGTTAGGGTCATTATAAATATGGTTTCATGAAATCTATTAGGTATCTTAGAAAATGTTACCATTTATCCCCTACCATCTTTATCAGGATTCAATATGTCTTGAGTAGATATACTGACTTATATATGTAGTAAGGTGGTATGAGCCTTTTCCACTATAGAGGAAACTTCCTTGGGGTGTCTCACCTTCTGTGTGAAGATGAAATAATATTCTTCATCAAAAAATATAATTCCATAGTGAGGGGATTTAACAATATTATATAAGAGTATTCTAGTTGGAGTTAAAAAAAATTATTAATTGGGAGAATATCCACATTTACATTTCTTCTAGATGCTTGACCATGAGAATGCATTCCACTTAATCAATCTTTAGAATAAAAGGTAAGATATTTCAAATAGAATACATGGGAGATCCCATTTATCCTAGTAGAACTTGAGTCCAAAATATTCATGACATGGTCCACCAAATTACCAACTGCATCACTAATTCAAAGAACCATTTCCTCTCGTTTGGTGGGAGAATCTCCCTAGTCAAGTATGTGTTATATTCTATCCCCATGCACATTCTCTCAGTTCTCAAGGTTCCCAAGACAGTACTCAAGTAAATTCATAACATCTGAAACTCTTTAATCTGGGAAACACAAGGGGGGAAGATTTCATTGGTGCTCTAGGTCTAGACTATCCAAGGTGGTGGAACAAGTTGGAATCAATGCAAGGAATTTCGGGGAAGTAATTCACTCTCTCCAGGAGAACCTGGCATAGAAAGTCATTGAAGGAAGATGTATATGGAGTAAATCAATATATGGTAAATATGGTAATGGGTTTAGAGAGAATCATTAGAATCCACTACCATTTTGGAACTCCTTGAGAGAATAGATCCCCACCCTCCAACACATCTCTCACTGAATTCATGGAAATTGAGAAATTTACTTCTTGGAGTGTAACTAGGTGGGAAATTGTTTGGGTTACCCATGGTATCCCACACCCAATCTAAACCTTATACAGACCCAAAACCACCCTCTATTCATCCATGAAATCCTCAATACAACAAAAAAATTATGGTTGGTAGTATAATATGAGAGTATAAGCTCAACCAATGCATCTTCACATACATCTCATCAGGACACATATCGTCCAAAAGAATACATAATGATGGTGTATGCGTTGTCTTCAAGAGATTCTTGGGGGGAAAGACTATGGAATATGTAAACTCCTTTAAATTATAACATCTTAGTTTGGAGAATAAATAATAGTTCCATTCCTATGGACATAGTGGTGAAATTTAAATTTTTCCTTCTTTCCTCAAAGTTATCCAACTATCAAGCTCCAAAAGAGGAAAATAATTTGAATCTTGTCTTTCAAGGTTAGTAGGTTTCCAAGCTATGAAGGGAGCTTGGGGGAAGTCACTTCTCTTCATGGGGAGGTGGAGTCCATGGGGGAGTTTCTTTACGGTTAGTTTGGTGGAGGTAGAAACTAAAATTTGGAGGAGAAGGATAAGGGTATCCATGTAATGATAGATTATTGGACTATTTGGCATGACCATAACCATTCCCAGCACAATGGTCATCTATGGTCTACCACTGCTCTGATTATTGAAACCAAATGTATGGTTGCAGAATTTTTGTGCCTGATGAATCTCCAAGGGGATTCTCCTTCCTTTAGATGCTTTAAGATTAGAGCCTCCCACCATGAGGAACCTAGTTCTGAGAAGTCAGGAATATGGGAATGTTGGTATCCTCTTTTTCAAGGACTTAACTTAATCATTGATAGTGTGTGTCAGCTGGAAACCATATACAGGGTAGGAGTGGTCTATGAATCCATGGGATATGTTTGGTATGCCTTTAATGTTTTATATGGGCTGTGAATCTCCTTTCTAGATGAAGCTAAAAGTATTTTTAATGGCCTTGATTTATCCCTAGAAAGTCGGATCCAGTTAATAACAGTGGATATTGAAATAGAAATCATATGGAACTCTCTCAAATATCCTTCCTCCACCCCTATATAAATGTTATATATGGTTCACAAATGCAAGGCTCTGATATCTAATGAAATGAAGAACCTCCATAAATGTCATGAAGGTAATCATGTCATAGACTTCTTAGCCATGAAGGAATCTCTAGGCTATCCCCTCATGAAATTCCCCACTTTTGCTTACCTCCCAATGGGAGTGATAATTATTTTATGGGAAATTCTCTTGGGATTCATTTTTTATACATCCCTGAGGCCTTGGTTATTTCTCTATCATTATTCACTTTCTTCTTGTACTATTTTTTTTGTTTCAATAAAAAATGTTGTTTTTAGTGATGAAATATGGGAAAGGAATCCAAAAATGAACCTGATGCCTCAAATAATCACATCATCCCATATCAAATTATTATATATATTAAACAAGTAGTTTCTGAGATCCACCATATCCCATATGACATGCATCATTCATAGAGTATTATACATCAAGCCATTACATCCCATACACAAAGTAAACTACAAATATAATCATATCTTATAATTTTATTACTTATAATAATCATATTAATACTCGATTTTATAATACTACTATGTCAAATAATGAAAATCCATCATAATCCACTATACACATATGTGGGGAAACAAGCCATTGTTCATACCAGTAGATGAAAATACCAAGATAAATGAGAGGGGCCATAGTGGTTAGTCAATCACCCATCCTCTCACAAAGTGTTGGGGAAAAACCCTCCCAGATTCTACAAGATATCAATCACCCTAACAAATATGGGTGGGGTAGCATATAAAATCACAAAATATACATGATATAGTATAGCTCAGAACCACACTACGATCATAACATAGTCTTAGAATCAGCCATATTTAATGTCACACATACCCTCGTATTCTACTTCTAACACCAGATATCTGATAGGCAAACAATAATTTTAAAGATATATAATAATTAATTTTATCTATTTTATCACTTCCTTATGATAAATAATTTATTTTTGATAAAATAAACAATTAAAATTATTCTACATTCCAATACATTATTTATAAAAGTGAATTCCATGCCTGCCAGAAATAATCCAAATTGAATCCACTATTTTCATTGATTATGATGTTTTCATTATTTTCATTCCAACAACACCAAACCAATGGGTTAATAATTATTTATTCATTATTATCATCATTCCCTAAAAAAGTTACTCAATTAAAAATATCATAATATTCCATAGAGGGGAAAATATCATCTAAAACATCCATCTACCTCAAGAAAAAGTGAAATAGATGAAGATAAAATAAGAAACCTATACTTTGAACATTAAATAGATTCAGAAGTGAGGAACCCAACTCTTAGAATCACATGAACTCGTAATCCTAGATTCAACACATTATGTAATCTCTAGTTCCATCCATGAAAACCATTTCATATCGTCATGTATCACTTCATCGCATACGTCAACAGTTTCCACATAATTTGGCCCTTACCCCACATCACATCAACTATCCAATTCTAATATCACATATTGAAATCCTCGAGTCATATCTCATCACATAGTGAATCCAACATTCTGTGCACATAAAAAAATAATAAGGAAACATGAAAATCACATCCAATCGGGAAACCTAGTCCCTAAAATAGGACATCCAACCTTTGCACTTAAATGATCTCTCATGGCTCTATTCTAAAGGAAATCGACCAACTCAAGCAGAAAATAAGTTCATTCCATATAAATTAACAGGATAAAATAATAATTATTTATTCCAACTTTAAATTATTAAATAACTAATCATAGTTTCTAACTATGGGAAACCTGAGCATCAAGCTACAACAAGATACTTAATTAATTAAACAATTAATTCAATCATGTTTCCCATCATGCATTCCATTTTCAAAAAAACATATGGAATTATAATTCCTTATCATTATTTAAATTCTTTTCAGTAACAATAATTAACATGATTAAAATTCTCTATAAAATCCCATCTATAAAAGGAATTAGAAATTTAATTAAACAAGAATACCCACATCAATTTGATCATCATCAAATTGAAAAACTCAAAATTCATTAAAGATTAACAATTATTCTATAGAAAAAAAATTATGATTTAATTTCATAATTACATTCTTTACCATTTTCCATAAAACCCACATGCTAAACCATAAAATAACCAAACAACTTAACAATAGTAGCATATATAGAAAACTATTGAGAAAAAAAATAGGTAGGCTATTATAATAGTGGAAGGAAATAAAGAACGATCACAATCAAATTATTTATTACTCTTATTCAATCATTATTTGGTTAGTTCCATTTACACCCCAGGGGAAACCCATGCTAACATTACCCATAAACATAAATAATTATGAAAATAAATCAATCCCCTATTTGAAATAAATCATAATTGATTGCAAGAGAATAGACCAATGTCATAGATCCTGATCCAATATCCTTCAAGAAGTTGTATCCTGTCAAGGATTCCATGCCACAAATGCATTAAAAAGAACCAAGAAAACTCTCATAGAAAAATGGTGAGAGACTTCCATCACATGGAAATAATAACATAGCAAAACTAATCAATTAACTATGAGAGAAGAGGTAAAACATTCATTTGATCACTACTGGTCAATTTCGAAAGGCCAAGAATGTATTACCCTCCTAAAGATTACAAGATGCTTAGAGGGATAGTCACTATCAACCTAGGGTATAGAATAAAACCCTAGGGTTTGAAAGAAACTCAAGGTGGTTTAGGTTTTATAAGTGTATTATAATTGTCATTTTCACAACATGAACCCCTTTAATGTTATATAAATTTTGGATTTATGTTTCATAAAAAAAATGTTGCCTTATAACATTTAACCCTATAATAATTCTCATTGGGAATCTCCCCTTGAACCATCCTCATAGAATCCATGAATAAAAAATTCCTATCATCAAACAAATATACATCATCAATTATTTTTTTCTTCCATCTTTTAGCAGTCGTGCATGCCAGTCCTCCTCTAAGCCTCATCTAAGCACTATGGGCATTAAAAACATGAAATAGTTAGAATAGAAGGATATGGGCCCTTGCATGATTAATGACTAAGTTGGTTGTACAATCCTATCTAATAATCGAAATAATACCTTCATCTAGGATAATAAAAAATTACATAGATTAGCTTTTTCATATTAATGATTCCTCCCCATAAAACTGAAGAATCATTCACATCCACTTTGGAGGGATCCTAACAAGATGAATTACCCCTATTAAAATATCAAGACTAATTTCATTAGGAAAATCCATACATGAAGAAAATCTATAGTGTTGCCTCTATTATTTTTAGAAAAAGATATCTCAAATACCATCTACCTTTCTCATATTAATTATTTTTTGTAATATTTTTTTAAATTTATTCATTCTAAATTTTATTCAACAAATATTTGTATAAATATTTTCCATTTTAAATAGATATTTATATTTTTTAAAAATAATATTTATTTTTTTAATAATTTTTCAATTTATATAATTAACACATATTCATTTTTATTTTTAAAAATTTTTATTTTTAATTTATTTATTAATATATATAATTAATAATTATTGTTGAATTTTCACAAACTATTAATTTCTTAAGAATTAAAATTCACTCATTAACATTCATTCATTAATATTATTTATCTATTAAAAATGGAATTTATTTTTTAATTTTTCTATAATTTAATCATTTATAATATTTATTTATTTAATATTTTCTTAATTTATTCATATTTTGTATTTATTTATACATATGATTTCATTAAAATTTAATTTTTATAACATTTTTGTATTATACATTATTAATATTTATTTATTTATTTATTTATTTTAATATATATTCATTATTATTTTCTTAATAATTTATATAATTAATTAAATATATTTATTTTATTAATAATTTTTAGGCATATTAATTTTTAATTCTTAAATTTCACCCATATTAACATTAATGAGTTTAAAAATATTTCTTCTTTAATAATTCAAATTATTTCTTAATTTTTTATAATATAGTCAATTTTAATATATATTTGTTTGATATTTTTTAATTTTTATTATATAATTTTAATACACATTAAAAAAAGTGTTGATAAAATATCACTATATTAAAGAAAAACTAAAAACCATAGATAAAACTTTTCTTCATTCGTGCTTAAATTTCAACCCTGATGAAGATTGTTTTTATCAACAATGATTCATCTTAGTGCTATTAAAACCAATATTTTATGGAGATTATTTGGAGGCACTGATAAAACCCTCTCCAATCTTTTGAAAAAACCCATTATAGATACCTTGGTGTATTTTTTCATTCATGTTCTCACAAAATGAAACCTCTTCTTCTGCTTCCCTTTGAACTTCCCAAATGAATCAACCCTCCTAAAACAAATAGTATTTGATTAATTATACAACTTCTTAGTTTCTCTTGCTTTATTACATGATTTTTAGTACATTCACCTATTGTAATTGATCATTTAAACACTATTTGTTTCCCCATATTCAATTATATTTTCCAATGTGCACTAAGAAATCATTTTCCAAGATCCAATAGATTTTCAAAATAGATATCTAGGGTATCATAAGAAAATTTAGTGATTACCCAGGTTTATTTCTACTAATTCCTTTATGGTTCGTTGTTTTTCCATGATTTCAAAGTTGTACAAATACTCATGATTGAGTGATTTTAATTTTTCATATCTTTTAGTGTATAATTAAGGTTTTTATTAACAAAAATTAGAATTAAAAGACTCTACTAAATATTATAATCTCACAATCCCATATTTTTTACACTATTATGATAATTCATATTAATTTTAGCGGTAAAAAACTCTAAATCAGTGTGGGGTTTTTTTGTAATGTTATTTTAGATATAAATCAATTTTATAAAATCTAAATTAATACCATTATGTTGGATTTTCAAAATTATTTGATTTAAAATATTAAAAATAGGGATATAAATTTTAACCCCTGAAAAAATGCCAATATTATAGTGGGGATTTTATCGCTATGTCCCAATAAAATAATTATTTCTTAAGAATGTAATATTGTTATCTATGTTGCCTCTCAATGGAGTATATAAATAATTACCTTTTCATTTAACAGATTAATTGATTCCAAATTAATATAATTAGATTTGTTGGAAGAAGTTTTTTAAAAGATATATTTATTATTGGAAGATTAATGTAAAAACAATGGGTTTTGAAGAATGAAAAACATTTAAGTGTTAAATATGGTTGAAAGGGGGAGAATTAATTTTTTGGAGTAAAGTAAGATAAATATTTAGAGTAGTGACTATAAACATGATAAATCTATGAGTTTTTTTCTAATAGATAAAAATATTTCTTTCAATAATTGTATCTCAACATTTAATCGATAATTAAACAATATGAAATCATATGGTTAAAATAAAAGAGATTATTTACCGTAATCATTGTGAGAATTATATTTCTTTTAGAAATATTTATTAAGTAATCAATGATCATAAATTTGAATATTTCAATGGAATTTTAACTGTGCTCTCAACCTCAATTGAGTGTTGATAAATTTTTTTTGTGAATAATTGCAACCACTTACTCTTATTCAGTATTGAATTATTAAAATACAATTTGACATTGAATAATATTTTATTCAATATTATTCCCACAAATAAAGGGATGAGAAAAAATAATTTAAGTATTTCTATAAAAAAGAAAAAAAATAATTTTTCAAAAAAATATAACCATTCCCAAAATAAAGAATACCAAATTACATAAATTATTGTTGAATATTTCACTTGATCTCTCTTAATTTTAGGTCAGTAGAGGTTTGTCCAGATAATAAAACACAATAACTTATATCTTTTTTAATTGAAACTTTTTCTTTCTTTGGTTACATTTGTATCCAATATGAGTATGAATTTTGTTCTTGGTAAAATACTCAAATTTCATAGAAGTGTCAATAAAATTATATTTTTCTTTTTAATATTTTTTACTAATTTAAAATATATAAAATATATATTTAATGAAAAATATTTTTAGACAAACACTTGTATATAATTTTATATTCACACAAAAATTTTGATTCTTTGATTAATTTAAATGTATATATAAATTAAAGGGATAAATTATGTGTATGTTGTGAAAAATAAATGATGTTTAACCTATTAGGATGGATATGAATCAAAATTGGATGGATTATAGTGGTATGATAATGGATTAGGAGTATGGGTTTAATGAGTTCATCACATTTGTAATTGAGAATGCATAAGACCCTTCTGAAATCCTTTTTTCATGATTAAATTATTATTATTCTATAATAATTATTTCAGAAGAGTTTGAATAACATTTGATTTTATAAATTGTAGATTGAATTCATAAATATTGGACTACAGAAGTGAAAAAACTAAATATACATAATAACTAGTATGATACTATGAATGATGGATAATTTTATATGAATACTATTATTAATGAAGAATGAGTTCATATGGAATAAATAAAAATGGAATTTAAAGATAAACATTGTGACTATCCATAAAAATTAGAGGAGTTAAATAGAAATGAAAAATGAACATTGTATACTCTTTGTATGATATATATAACATTATTTGTTGTACTGAAGCTATATAATATGAAAGTTAGTAGTGGATGGAGATACACTTGCATTAAAAAAATACTCGGTCTCCTTAATGATATGCTACAAAAAATTAATGACACCCCTCGTTGAAAATATAACGTTAAATAATTATATGTTCAATGGGTATTAAATCTGAAAAAAAAACACAGGTTTTTTCAAGCGATTTCATATTATTTCACAAGGACCATGAATCACTCATAAAATGCATTATTTGTGACGTGATATGATAAAAGAAATATAAATTAACTCCTTTGAAAGTTGTATAGTAATTTCCAATAGTTCTATGTTTTCGATATCCATATGGATGTAAAGAAACCCCTAGAAAATTTTCATGGTAGACAATCGAATAATTAAATATGGGAAAATATGTTACCATGTATACTCTCTTAAATGGATGAAAAAATATTATAATTATCTATAATTTAGTAATGATCACGGAAACCAATGCATTGAATTAATTATAGATGGAATGAATCATTTTTGTGTACAATTTAGTACACAAATCACATGTAAGATTATTTTGGTAAATTAAAATTTTTCACCATTTTTATGCATTAAGCACAAATATTTTATGTTTAATTTCTTTATATCTAGAAAAATCCCATTATGATATTTGTATCTCTTTAGACCCATTTATTGATGATCTGAAATTGATGTCGGATATAGGTGTTACATTTTTTGATGATCATACAAGTGAAGAGCTAAAATTGAGATCCATGTTTTATGTGATAATAAATGAATTTATTTATTATGAAATTTTTTTAGGTTATATCACTAATAGAATGTTTGGACCCCCTAGTTGTGAAGAAGTTATACACTCGGTTGGGGTGAAAAATTACATAATGATTATGTTTTTAGGTCACCAAATTTTTTTAACCTGACTATATAAATATCAATCTTAAATTACCTCATTCAATGGAAATACAAAATAATGTATAACTCTATCTCTAAAAATGGGTGATGAATAGTTCAAAAATGTTCAATATATTGAAATTGTATTTAATAAACCTTTTTAAAAAAACATACTATATTAGTTTTGAAAAATAAATAATTTTTTTAATTACTGTACTATAATTATTTTTTACATCATGAATTTTATTCATCTCATGAAGGTGTAAAAAATACATGTGATAGTGTCATTGGAAAGTTACTAAATGTAGAAGAGAAAAATAAATTTGTCATTAAGTCTAGGTTTGTGATTATTAACATGGGAATAAATTAATTGTTCTAATTAGTGAAGCGTTAAAGTTTAATTTTTATTCCTTTCATATCTTACACTCTATCCATATGGGAGAGATATCAGTTTTTTTCCAATATGAATTACGTAGAGGTTCCAATTTGATATTCATTAAATATCAAGAATATCATGTCAATGACTAATATTATGTTTTATGGTTTAGGACCACAGTATTATCATGTTTTTATGTAATATATAATTCATATTTATTTACATTAAATTATGGATAAAAATGAATGAAATACATTAATAATAATTTTCTTCTGTTAAAAAAATTTTAATGTTATAAACCGAGTAAAGTTTTTGATCATGAATATGGAAATTGTCATCTTATTATGTGAATTAAAGATGTTATTCACACCTTTATTCATTTAAATAATGGTGCACTTGATTTTCCACATTGATAGAGAGATGATACTATTTGATTATGTACATTACATAGGGATGTACCTCATTGAATGATATATAAGTGTTTTGAAAGGGCATGTCATGAATGAAATTTGAACAGAAGGATGAATTGTATAGGGGAAATTTATTGTAGAATTTGTTTAATTATTTAGTAATTAATTATTATATGATGATAGCATTGGTATCTCAATATAACATTATAGTGGATTCCTTGTGGGGGTAGGTATTTATGGATGATATGTTGTTACAATAACCTTTATAAATCAGGATCAATCCCACCTTTACATTTTACATAGCCACGCATAGGTTTTTCCATATATTAAATCCCACAAAGTAATTCATAAACATTTTAACCCAGTAATGGATTAAATATGTTTATCAAATAAAAATATTCAATAGTTTATAATATTGTTTCAAGATTATATTTATAGGGTGTCATCTATAAATATGGATTCAATTTCTAAACAACATTTATGTATTTCTAGAGGATAAATTCAAAATGTATTATCTTACAATATTAAGGTAAAAAATGGTTATATTATCTATAAAAATGATTAATATAAAAATTGTACAATTAGAAATCATAGATGTATACTTGTATTGGAATCAATTCACATATTTGGATCCAAGGATAAAAATCCAATTTATTTGAATATGTGATACATTGGCACCACCAAAAAAATATACTAGTTGGAATATATGACATTTCAAGTATTTATTTTCCACTGAAACTAGGATTAAAATATAATAGTACTTAAATCTAATGAATTTTTTATTTGGAGGTGAAATTAATTGTGGATATTCTAAATGATGAACTGTTCATAATACAATCATAGCTGGGGCAAGTATTTTAATCATAGATTCTATAAATAGAAATTGTTCAATTGTTCTGTTGTGGACTAATACAACAACAGGGCCAGATATAAATATGAGTGGGGATTACCCATTCTTTGGAAGATAAAAATATTTTCATGGTATTCTCAATATAGATAGTGTCATGTATGTTAAATAGAACCATGAATATGGGATTTTGATACTCAATTTAAGATCCAAATATATTCAATATTTTCCAAAAAAAGCATGTTCAATGAGTATGTTAAATAGTTTTTTTATTTTAATGTTATTTTACTCATTATATTATGTGTTATATACTAAAATTATGTATTATAAATTATCGTTTTAATTACTCTTGAGGATGATAACCTCTCCATGCGTTGATTTTTCCAATCCTAAGGAACAACATGAAATTATTTCTTAAAATGGAAAATTGATAAGCGATCACCATCACATTGAAAAAAAGACAAGAGCAGTGTATCATCACCATGTTTAATATTGTTATTAAGTAAATAAAAAATGTGTAAAATTTAAGGTTTTATGGAATCAATGTGGCCAATAATTTGATCATAACCGGTCAATTATTATTAGTAACACTATGGTCACAACTTGAATGCTTCTTCCGATTAATAAAAATATGATACAAAATATTCTTCCGGGATTTAGATAAATAATTTGGGAATATATTAGGGTAATTATATGATATAATTTCCCCATATTACTAAAAAATTATCTAATAACTATTTTATTTAATTTTCACTATTCCATATGGAGTTCATTTTTTAGATGATTTTCATAATAAATTTGTATTAATGGTTTCTATAAAACCTAATATATCCTTTATAATAATTTTTATGAAGCATCATCTCATGGATATTATGGGAAAAGAAAATATCTACCCACCAACATTGTATAAATAAATTATAAACCAAGAAACATGGAAATATATAACTAGTCTCTATAATGGGGAATCATTTTAGGTTATTTGTAATTGATAATATTTTATTTGAAATTATTTATTTTTTATTCATTCATTCTAAATTGTTAATTTATGAAACAAAAAAGGATTGATGAAAACTATTATCACTCATAATAACTAATGTACCCCTATTTTAAACCAATAATGGGTACAATTAAATTGAAAAATGGAATGAATTTTAGATCTATATTGAAAAAAATTTCATTCAAAAGAACATATGTTCCTTTCTTTATATGAATACTAATGATTTACAATCTCAACTAATTTCCCTTCCACATCACATTCTATGGAAATAGTTTCCTGTAAATAATTATGTAAAACTAGTAAATGAAAACAAAAAATTATTATTTGAATCATGCGTGTGTATGAGATTATAGTTATTTATTTATTTATAATACTATTAGCTAAAACTATTTATGTTTTTATTTCCTATATTTTTTAGACTAAATAATCTTGACAAACTATACCCAATGAAAAACTATTTCAATAGAATTGAAGTTTCCTTGACAATATGTCATTTTATAGGTGTATGTTTTGAGTTCTCACCTTGAGAATATTATGAGAATACAAATCCATAAGGTGAAACATAAGAAATGTTGAGAGTATTTTACATAAAAATACATTATTTAAAATTAATTATTGATACGTCATGTTTAGAAAACTAGTATATGAGAAAAGACCATTTATAACCAATTTTAGAACAATTATCTATACATTACGAGCCACATTACTACACTAATTTCGAGGATAACCATTCACCTCAACCACATACATTACATGAGGTTATCAATTTAATTCATATCACTTCTGGTTAAATGTGAATCAAAAAATTTAAGATATCATTCTATTACAATAATTCTATAGTGTGGAATTGTATCTAATTTATAACAATCAATACCCACCCATCACGTTATTGTGATGGGTATGGTGTATAATAACTATGGAGATAATTTAAAAAATAAAAAACTTCCAAAATATCACATGGTAGTGGAGATTGAAGTAGCTTCTAAGATGAGGACCAAGTTATCTATTCCTCTTGATGATATTGAAGTCTATATGGTCGATGATAATATAGTAACTTCATATCAAATTCCTTTAATCTTATAATGATACCAAGATAAAATGATGTGTTTCTATTATATTTTTTTTCAAATGGAAAACCATTTATAATTAATGAAAAAAGTATAGAATGAGGTATGGTATTACTGATGGAAAAATGAAGGGGAAATAGAAGGTCTCATCTAGAAAATCCACTATATTAACCAGAAAATCAAAATATTCTTTTGAGAGAACCATACCCACATTAGTCCTACTTCAAAAAAAATATCTTTACATGTTCATTCATATACAAAATTAAAATATAGAAATGTATCCTTCAATGAATATGATGAAATAATATTGGATGAGTCTATTAAAAACATATTTTTTTATTTAGATTATAAATGTAATAGTTATGTATGAATACTTTTGTGTCTCAGTGGTGAATGCATACATGAGGCAAATTTTCATAATTATTCTAAAAAAATATCTATGATGTTCATAGTAGTTAATTAATGTTCATATTTTCTATAGAAGTATACATTACAATACTACAATTTTAAACCCCCATGAAGGAAAATTTAGAATAAATATTACTAATTAAATTTGTATACTAGAAGAAAATTTGTAAATGGGATAATTGAAAGAAAAATAAACAATCAATCATGTATGAAAATAAAATAAAATAAAACAGACTGCTCTTGATTCTTACAATGCATGGATTAAACTATACGATCTAATCTTAAAAAGTATATATTTTTTTCATTTATTTTTTTTTGGTTTTTAGGAAGACTAGGATGCTAACAAAATTCAATTTGGATTCACTGAATGTTTGATTTATAGATCCCAAGCATGGATTTCAAACAGGTTGACCACTCATGAGGTCCATTGTTAATTTTTAATGCATTAAAATAAATATTTTATAGGTAAATATCAAATAATATAAATTTTTTTGTTTTAGAGTCAATTGTTTATGATAAGGTGATATATATATATATATATATAATTTAATTCATTGTATGAGGCCAGTGAGTGAAAACAAGAAACCTATGAATTTATTCACATTGATAAAGATTAAGGAATATATACTATGATTTTTTACCATCAAAACATATTTTAAATAAACTTACATATTTTAGTCATTGTTTCTAGAGTGTTTGAAAAAAAAATATCTATGATTGTGCATGTTATGTTTATAAATTTTTTAAAGATATCAAAAAACATAAATAAACCAGCATCCATGAACAAGTATTTACAATGGAAATTGAAACTTCATTTAAAATATTTTTTAATCGTCCCATTGTCTATATTTTCCTAGTATTAACAGGATTTTTGAAATCTACATACTCAAAAGAATAATTTTTTTTTAGAGATAAGTGGGAAGATTATTTTTTGTTAGAATGTTTTCTAATACCATATTTATATTATGACCTATAATATTTTTTATGCTTCTTTTCTCACATGGATTACTATAAGTTAACCACACATTAATCTAGCACATGACATTTTCCTCATGACCAATGTGTGTATTTTCAATATAAAAGAGTAATTTTAGTTTAAAACACCAATCACATTATAAAAACCACAAAAATGGGATCATATTATTTTAAAAATTTACAAAAATGGTCTATAATTCTTTTGATACTTTTAAGAGTCTACTATATATCAATATGACACATTATGTGGCTGTTAATACTCAATGTTCATGTTTAACACACATAAAAAGTGAAATTTTACTCTAAAATATGGATTAAATGGTCAACAACATGAAAAAGAGATCATATTCTTTGGATACTTTATGTAAATTACCAATAATTTTTTTTGATATAGGAATTGAACACATGTCAATCTGAAACATGATGTGACTAGGGAGAGTCCAAGTTAATTTTTGACATTTAAAAGTGTCATGCATCCAAAACCAAGAAATATATTTTAGAATATCTCTATACATCATGAAAAAATAAAAAATTCATTTTTGATGTACAAGAATTGACCGAATGTTAATCGGAATCACAACCTAGATAGTAGGACTCAATGTGCTTGTTGTCAATATTAAACTGGAATTTTAGTCTAAAACCTGATTCAATTAGGAAAAACTGATAAAATGATGTTGTATTGTCTTAGTAATTTTGGATAATAATCAATAGCTAATTTCTGGTATGTAATAAGTTACCACACATCAATATAACACATTATGGGACTGGTACAATTCAATATTCATATTTTTACATTTAAAGTGTCATTTTACTCTAAAACACTCACCACGTAGATAGAACTGAGTAAATGGGATTTTGTTTTCATGAAATTTAATTAAAATGATTAATAACACATTTATTAAGTGGATTAATTTACCACACATCAATCTATCACATGATGTGTTTGGTAAGACATAAAGTGCATGTTTTCAACATTAAAGTGTCATTGTATTCTAAAACATGTGACATAAATCCATAATAATGGAAATTATCTCTTATTTTTTAATATTTATTGAAATTATATATAATACATTTTTGGTGTGTAGGGATCAACTTCATGTCAATATTACACACGTTGTGGCCAATGTGACTAAAATTGAATGCTTTCAATGTAAAAAAATATTTTAGTATAAAACATTCATAACATATTAAAAACCATGAAACTGATCTTAGATTGTTTACAAACATTATGAAAATTATTTACAAAATATATTTAATGTGTAATAATTGATTACATTTTATTATGACACGTGATGTGGATGGTTTGACTCAAGGTTCATTTTTTCACCCAAAAAGTGTAATTGTACCCAAAAACACATCACATATCCTAAACTTATAAAATTAGATCATATTTTATTGATAAATTATTATAATAATAGATAATTATGTTCTTATGTGTAGGAATCTACCTTACATTAATTCAACACATGATGTTCCCAATAGGACTCTAAGTGCATGTTGACAATAAAGAAATTTCAGTTTTGTCTAAAGCACAATCTAGATAAAAAAACCCATTAAAATTAACTCATATTGTGGTATTGAAATAGAAAAACAATCACTAATATATTATTGATCTATTGGAGTTGACCTCGTGTCAATCTAACATCGGTTGGGGACATTACGAAACAAAGTGTGTACTTTCAAATGAAAAAATGTCATTTTCTTGTAAAATCCATGTTATAAAGAAAAAACTATGAAAACGATCTCGCAATGTACTGATACATTTTTAAAATGATCTTTACTTTATTTTTTCTTTGTAGGAATTATCATTAGGAAAATTTTCACATGATGTGTCTAATATTACTTCATGTGTGTGTTTATAATAAAAAATGAAATTTCAGTCTAAAACCCAATTCATATTTTTAAATCTGAGAAAACAAGATTTTATTATCTTAATAATTTATTAAAATTATCCATAATTCATTTATAATGTGTAAGAATCTACCACGCATTATTCTGAAACATTTTTTGGCTGGTATGACTCAATTATCATGTTTTTAGATTAAAAGTTTCATTTTGCACTAAAACACTTGTCACATTTCCAAAACCAAGCCCAAAAAAATATATTTCTATGATACATGCTTAAAATTATTCATAATTCATATTTTATGTGTAGGATTCTACTATAAATATATTTGACACATTATGCGGCCAGTATGTCTCTAAATTTTTGTTCATAATAAAAAATTTCTTTTTTTTATAAAATTATATTCACATGGACATAGCTAATATAATGATCACGTATAATCTTGATAAATTTTTAAAATGATCCATACATAGTTTAAAAATGTCTGAGTTAAACTCACATTAATCGGAGACGATTTAAATGGTATGGTTACATTAAAAAAGTGTCATTTTACCCTATAACACATTTTATTTAGCCAAAAATTGAACAAACAAGCTCAGTTTAACATGATAATTTAATATAATTATCCATGATTAATTTTTTATTTGTATGAATTTACCATGTTTCGAGTTTACACGTGATTTTCCAATTATAACACAACATGTGTGTTAATAATAAAGTGGTTTATTATAATCTAAAACACAATTCGCATAGCTAAAACTATAATTATGAGCTTGAATTTCCACGATACATTATGGGTAAGATCCATAATTCATTTTTTATATATTGGAGTAGAACATAGTTAAATATGAACTGAGATGTGGTTTTTATGACTCAATGTGTGTCTTTTCACTTCAAATGTGTCATTTTAATCTAGAACCCACCTCACATCACCAAAACTAATGAAATGAGCTATGATTGTCCCAATACATTAGGAAAACAATAAATATTTTTTTTTGATATATATTAATAAACCTCATATCAATTTTATACACTCAATTTTGGATAGGAATACAGCTATATATTCATAATAAAAAAATTTATTTTAGTCTAAAACGCGATTCATGTATCCAAAATTTAAAAAAAAATGTGCTCAATTTGTCATCATACTAAAGGAAGACACCCCAGAGTCTATTTTTTGATCTGTAAGAATTGACTGCACATTAACCCTATCTATGGTGTGTTTGGAATGACTCAAGGTGCATGTTTCAACTTAAAAGTGTCATTTTACTCTAAAAAATGGGTCATATAGAAATAAACAAGAAAATTATCTCAGACTGCGTTGATAATTTAGGTCAATAATCAATAATTTATTTTGGATGTATTTGTTTCCACAAAATATTTATTAGACACATGTTGTCATTGGCGGGACTCTAACTGCTTATTCAAAATAAAAGATATCAATTTAATCTAAAAAGAGATTCACAATGCCAAAACAAAGGAATTGTTCTTGAATTGTATTTATATAAGGTTGGTTATATCCACCACCACAGAACACAAGACAATGAAAATATTCTAGTAAACATATCAGTTTGAGGATATGACCCAATGACCTATGCCTTACTCACATACCCTTACCACCCCGACACGAATTTTGGGTCTTTAATTGTATTTATACATTATGAAAAAAATATAATTCATTTTTGACAAGTAGAAATTGATTGCACATAAATTCAATATAGGATGTGGCAAGTATGACTCAAATTATGTTGATTCACTTTTTAAAATTATTATTTCATTCTAAAACATGTGTTTCATAGAAAAAAATGAGAAAATGAACTTGTATTGTCTTTTTATATTTGGAAAATGAACCACATTTCATTTGTTACATTAAAAAATCTATCACATGTCAATATAAAATTCTATGTATCTAGTAATAATCAATGTGCTTATTCTCAATATTCATGTTTCATTTTTTTTCTAAAACAATATTCACATGTCCCAAAACAAGAAAAATAGATCATACTATCATGATAAGTTTGGAAGGTAATATATAATTCATTTGTGATATATAGTATTCAACAACATGTCAGTCTAAAACATTACATGGCTGGTTGGAATCAAAGTGATTTTTTCAAATATAAAATTTTCCTTTAATTATAAAAAGTTATTTACATAGATAGAAATCATAAAAAATAACTATAATTGACATTATCCCTTAATATAATAATCCATAATTTATTTTTATATATAGGAATCATCCACAAGTCATTCTGACATATTATTCCATTGGTATGGATCGAAGTTTCAATTTTCTCATTAAAAGTGTAATTGTACTCTAAAACACATGTCATATATCTAAATTGTGTAAACAAGCATATATTTTCTTAAGGTAGCATGGAAATGTACTATAATTATTTTGTGACATGTAGTACTCGACTAAGAATCAATACAAGACACAATAAAACTGATATGACTCAAAGTTTATATTTTCAATATAAAATTTCATTTTAGTCTAAAATACATTTCAAATGTCCAAGACTAAGAAAAAAAGAGTTGTTATGGTCCTGAATCATCAGGACAACGATACATTATTCATTTATGGCATGCTGAAATCGGCCAAATGTGAATTCGACAAACAATTTTCTTTTGTGAATGAAAGTCACTATTTTCAATAATAAAGTTTAAAATTTATTTTAAATTGCACATCACATTCTCATAACTAATAAAAAAGGTTGATTAGTTACAAACATTAAGAAAATGATCCATATTTGGAATGTTGATTCTAATGAATTAGGAACAGAGACCCCTGTCAGAAGGCATGAACCACATTGACGTTTGGTGTCCAAACTGTAATAAAAAATAACACAATTAATGTAATTAATTATATCAATATTTAACAATAAAAAACATTTAATTAATATAATAATTGAATAATAATACATTTATTATTATGATTAATAATTAATAATTTAATCGGAATTTTATTAATTAATTATATAATCATTAAAAACAATTTAAGTAATTATATGAATTAATATTTGAGAATATCATTAATTTATTTCATAATTAACATTATATTTTATATAGATTATTAATTAACAATTTAGTTAATAATTCTTAATATACTAATTAATTAATAGTATAACTACTAATTTGTAATATAATTAAAAATTTAATCATTAATCATATAATTAATAGTATAACATATATTATTATTAATATATTTTGTAATTAATAATATAATTTATCATATGAGGATTATATAACATGAAAAAAAATACTATTATATTTTAAATACTTTTACTAAATTAAATAATGGTTTGATTTAAAGGTAAATTTTTCTTGTAGGGGTTGATAATTGGAAAAACTCATCTATGAGAGTTTTTTATATTGTGTCGTAATTTCTTTGATGAACTGTAAATATTACATTAATGTAAAATTTTTTAATGAAAAATTTTAAATTTAATTTTTTTAATTGAAATAACGGTTCAATGTAATATATTTTTTATAATTGTATTTGATTATAATATTTAAGCTATTTTTTCTATGATTTCTAGAATGTTTGATCTGTTAGGGACACTTTAGGACTTTATCCTTATAGTAGTCATCATAGCCTTTATGAGCACTGAATAAAGCACTAATAAATCACCATTATTGGTTATAAATAATTCCATGATAATGTTCGAACGTTTCTAGTTCTAAAATAAAGAACTGAAAAAGGCCACACGTTTCATTGAGCGATTAGATTTTCATATATTTTTGTAATAATAATAGCTATTTGTAGCGCTAAATACTCTCTTTCTACAGTAGTTCCTAGAGGATGGTGAGGAGGATAATAGGGAGTTCCACTGTGATCAATTGCACAAATATCAATATATATAATCAGTATATTTATATATGTAATATATGTATCATTTCCATCAATCTCACCCTCTAAAATCATTTAAATCACCATGATATTGTTACTCATTTTTCCTGGTTTCTCACATGGATGATTCTACCTAATATGTTTCCCATCACCCAACAAATCCTCATAGATAATGACTAAAAAATGATCTATATTTCCAAATTAGTTAATTTTTTTTAAATAATTGAAAATTTATATATAATATTATATATTAGTGTCACTTTTAAAAAAATTGATAAACATATTATATTTATTTATAGTTATGTTAAAAAAATTAATCTACGTGAGCCTTTTCTACTCATGAGATTCCTCTACGATTGGTTTTATTGGTGTCGTCCTTTTCTTAGTGATGTCCTTGTCTATTTTTTTATTCAGTTTCCATCTATTTGGATTCTATTTTTTGTTCAATTTATTCAGATATATCTTATGGAATCCAAGTGTTTTTCTCTTGGATAATCACCATGGTTCATCAAACATAAATTTTGGGTCCAATAGATTTGCTTCACCAGAGCATTTGCTTCATCTTCTATGTTGAGTTAGTGAATTCATCAGGTTCATATTTGTTTCCTCTAATCATAGTTAGATTGAGATTTTTTTGCTACAATGGATAATATATTTTCTTCCATATATTTTTTGTATGATCATTATCTAATTGGTATTATCATCTAATTGAAGAGAATTTGTATCTTTATTTAATTCTATTATTTGTCTGATAGCTTTATTTGTTTTGTTCGATATATTTCATTTGATCATAGTTGGATTTCGGTCTTCATCGAGTTCAGTTTAACTTCATCGAATTGGTATCTTTTTCATCATGGAGTATTTTTATTTCTTCATATATATTACATATTCTTTATAATATCAATGGATTCATCAGATCAGTGGGTTTCAATTCATCAAGAGCCTCTAAGTGGCCCCACTCTCTCCTCTCTCCCATTCTAGGGTTTCCCTTAGTAGAATTTCGGAGGGGGAGACCTGTGTACCACTCTCCATCTGGTCTCACACTTCCTCCATTCATTGATTCTTACCTCCACACATTCAAACAATCTTCTCCCTCCCCACTCTCTTTTAGGAGTGCACATTTACAGATGGTGTATTCGAGGTCACGATTAGTGGTTCTAGGATTCTACACACTAGTTTATAGACGCCCATCCCATTCCATCTCAACTCTGGATTCAGGTTCTTCCAATACTCTCCCATTTGGATTTCATTAGTGGTTTCAGGAGGCTTTGGGAGGTGCTAGTTTTTGGTCATCGGTTCTATAAGAGAGGTGTATTTCCTTGGTTTTGATTCGAGGTATGGTGGTTCCCATCAAAGCCTATCTTTCATAAATGTTTTTTAAACGTTTGGGTTGTTTGGACCTCTATTGAATATCGATCCACACAACTCTACCCAGGAACCATGGTTCAACACCTCGTTCATAGTCGGTCTAGTGTAATGTTATATTAGATTGTTTTGGGTGGTTCGGTTGAGTGGGCTTTAAATTTTATGAGTTGGGTTTTTTGTTCACTCTGTGATGGAATTTTTTAAAGTGAAGGTTTTGGTTTTCCCCACAATGAGCCTTGATGAAGATGATTCTATATGTAGGTGATTTTTTGTCAGTTGTTTTCATTGTATCAAAGTTATCTTTCTAGGGTGTTTCCAATGGTGGTGGTGAGGTTAAAGGGTTTTTATTTTGTGCCTACCATCTGCTCTGGTGGAAGTATGGTGTTTCATGGTTTGCTGATGGTGGGTCTTGTTTCAACCTCCAGTATTGTTGATTTTCATATGTGATGATGATTATCATTTTCTTTTGATGAAGATGAATCTATAATTGTCAATTGTGCACGACATGTCCGTGTCATTCTAGGGGGTGGTTTGTATAATTCTCATGGATTGAGGGGTTTATGATTGTGGGATCATTAATTTCAAATTTATTTTTATTTTGAATATTGAAAGGAGGATTGTGTCCCAAGGTATTATTACAGAGGTATAGAGGTGACTTCAAGGTTCTACCTTCTCACAAGATGTTTTCTTATGAGGATTTGTGACAAGGCTTGTTTTGTAAAAAAAATTGACTTTCTTTGTTTGGTGATTTTTTTTGTTGGCTCTATTCAAGTGGGGGAGGTATTTTTGCAAGGTTCCCAATAAACCAAAAAGTGTTTTAATTAGAAAAATAAACATTTTATTATGAGATTTGGATTCATTGGGGTCTTCAATTGAAATTCTTCAACATATTTTAACGGTCCACCTCTTCTGGTTTATTAGAATGTTCAATCCTACATGAAGCAATGAATCTCTTTTGTGCAAATTATTGGGGTATCCAAAATCTATTCATAATTGGTTCTGGAATTTGTTTTCAAAGAAATCATTTAATAACGGGTATCTCTAAATATGATCGTATGATCATTAATATGAAAAAATATTTGTTTAATTAAATAATTTATTAATTAATTCAAGGGAAGTTATCATAAATAATAAAATAATTAATAATGAAATGAATGATGTCCATTTAATATTTTGTATTCTTTGTATGTATGGAAATTTACGATCTTGAAAAAAAATTGTATGTATTGGATTTTTTAATTCATTTTAATGAAATAGTGTGGAATTATTTACAATTAAATTAAATGATGGCCTATAAGTCATCCCTCACCCCATTGTTATATAGGACCTATGTGACCAAGTATCTTAATATAATCCCCTTTATCCAATCATTTTACTCCTCGCACCTACGTGTGGGTAATGCGTATTTTACATTAATAGAGTATCCGAAGGCATGAGGAGGTGGATCATGATGAAACACTAATGATGACAACATAGGTGATACACAGTTGGACATGTGTAATGATATAACTCAAGCAACGACTAGAAATTAGAGTTATTTCCCATAAGTAAAAGGTTGAGTAAATATCTAATCATTAAATCTACTATTAAATAAATCTCATCTGTAAAACCATAATATTTTTATGAAATACTTTTTAAATATATTTTTATTTTTTTATGTCTTGCACAACACTCAATACCGTCTTAGCTTATGTTACACAGAACACTAATTTTCTATAAAATATAATTTTATTATTATTATTTTAACTACACAATTATAACCTAGAAATTATAATGAGGGGTATAAACATGATTAACTAAAGAATGAATGTATTTTTTACACATGTAAAACACTTTTGAATTGGAGGGAAATATTTTTTCAAAAAACTATTTAAATGAACACTAGTTATTTCATACAAAAAATAATTATTGTTTTATAATATTAATGATATATATATAATATTAAATATAATGTTTCACATTTATTATATGTGTTTCCTATACATGATATAAAAAATAAATTCAGTTTTAAGTTTAAAAATTATATTTTTTTAATAAATAGGTTTTTCAATCTCTTCTTTGTGCACTTGTTTTTAATATATTTTATGGAACTTTTAAAAATTATGCATGAAATTTTAAACTTATTATTTGAAATAGGAATATAAAAATTTACTTTGGTTGAGTTATTGGTATTTTTTTGATAAGTCTCATGTTTTTATGAATACTGGAAGATACAAAATTTTAATTGAAAAAACATTTTTCTGAAAATTATTTATGGTGTAAAAATATATTTTTGATTATTTTTAATGTATAATAAGTCCTATATTTTATTAGTTAATTCAATTTAATACATTTTAGTTAATTACATATTGAATATAAATATAAAAAAATTTCAATCTTCTAAAAGTTTTCACTTTAAAAAACATGTTTTCTCACTCCCTCAATAAGATTATTTGTAAATTAATTATATATCGTTATGTGTTTTGAATTTTTGAAATTGGATTCCATATTTGAAATAATAATGTAAACATTTAGTAAAATTATCCTTTTTATGATTAGAAAATATGAATAGAAACTCTAGTAGTTTTTATTACCATAGTTAAGAAAAAATGGTTAATTAAGGCTAAAAATAATATTATAAAATTACCCAAACCCTAGAAAAATTATTATTGGGAGAAGTTAGTTTGACCCTTAATACATGATGTTCTAAAATTAATAATTTAATTGACACTTTTCTGTGATAATGACAGGGATATTATTAAAATTAATGAGAGTGGTAATATGTCACACTCTTACTTTTAATAAGTATAATATTTTCAATATGGGGTTAAATTGATGATATGATCGACTATTTATATTATTATGAAAGATAAATGGTTTTTATACAAAATATTTTTTATTTGTTTTTATTAATGAAATAATTCTCATAAATAATTATACAATGATGATGAATTAATTATCCAATTAGTGAAATAACCAATTAAATGATATTCTAAAAATTAAAATAAATATAATTGGATTTAATTAAAGTGAGAAATTCATTTTTTAGGTGAATATGAAATATTATGGGTGTATTAAATTAATTAGTTCAATGATATATTATTTTATATATTTTACTAAATTCAATGTGAAGAATATCATCAAAATTGACACTAATGATATTTTATGACAATAATATATTATTAAATTAGTAAAAAATCCTAAAAATCATAAATAAGGAAAAATTGGATTACATATGTACTAATATATCATAATTTTACCATTTATTGTTCAATTTACACCTTATAAGTGAAAATAGAATCCTTTTAATATTGAAAAGGTTGTTATTATAGTTTAAATAAATATAGACTAATTATGGGTAAATCAAAATGATAAAGTTGAAAATAACACTAAAACATCCCTGCATCATTTAATCCTTACATTATTAATAAATCCAACCAAGTAAATCCGTTTGTGCAAATAATAAATAGATACCTGAAGAAAAGGTAACATTAATCAGTATACATTTTATTTATTTATCTACTGATCCTCCTAACTTACTTTTATATATATGTTTATATAATAAAAATATTATCCTAAATATACTGAGTTGTTATTATATTATGGGTTAGACCTAATCTCACACAAACTTCCATCAAATGGGATACACAATCATCATTCGTGTGTACGGCAGACTATCGCCTCATGAACCGATGTAACTTATTCTTCCATTTAATCATTTAATAGTTGTAAATAATTATATAATTAATATATTTTTATGATATAAATTGTATTTATTAGGTATTTAATCTTTTTAATTTATTATAAAGACATACCTTCATTCTTTCCATTTTGTGTAAATATGATAACTTAGTTTGTGGATGTGTGGACAACCACCTCCTCAAAGCGATGTGATTAGTTCACACAATATATAGAATGTATTAATTATGGGTATGTTGAATTTATATGATATATATGAAATAATAATTCTAATATAATTATATTATATTTATATATATATATATATCATTTACTTTCTTTTTTCACTATGGTAAGAAAATGGAAACAACGATCATGCATACATACGACCTATCATCTCCATGGATAGTGTATTTCATTTTCAATTTATATATTTTATAGATTATTATTAATAAACTTATACTGAATATATATTATATTTATTTCATATTTCTCTGTATGTAAACGATGTAATCATTATATAAATATGACATAAAAATATAACAAATCAAAAACTATGCGAAAAACAAAGACTTCATTACCTGAAATGTAACTTTATCATTGAGTTATTAATAAAAGTGTAATGTAAAGTAATAATTTAACAATATATTTTATTATATTAATTAATATGTTTCTTTTATGGATTTATAGTAAACCTTTATTTATTATACACGAGGTTTTAATGAGTAGGATTATTGTCAATATATAAGGTAAGTGGATTTCTAGTCTAAATTTTATTTATTTTAGACTGATGTCATATACACCACTCCTTTATTTTTTTTGGTATATATAATTAACATTAATGTAATGTATCATCCTTTTTATTTAATTTATTGGTATTTACATATCAATTTTATGATCTCTCTTTGATGTGGCTTACACTTCAAAAGATACCAAAACTGGTAATGAAATTTTGTCTCAATTTTAATTTCTTGTGACATATGTTATGTTATGAACCTATATTTTTTATGAGGTTTATAGACCACTATTTATCAATTTTTATATTCAATATACTTATTTTAATGATATTAAAAGTTTCAGGTTATTTCATTCTCTCTTGAGTCATAAATTCGTGTTCCTTCAAAAGAATGTTTTCTAAATAATTTTAAAAAATTATACGAATTTTAAAGGAAATGAATTTAAAATAAGTTTCAAATAGTTTTTAATTATCCCTTAATATTTTTCATAATCATTTTCATTGAAAAGGGTTCTATAAATTGTTTATTATTTTAATTTTTTTTCAAAGCAAAATGATTATTTTTCTTTAATAATTATATCAAGTGATATTTTGTAATCATTTTGCATATAAGGAAATGTTATTTGATGTGAATTATGTTTTACTTGGGATATGATCAAATTTTAAAATTATTATTCTTCCTCTAAGTGGTTTTTGTTTATGTTTGATTGGTATATATGATTTTTATCTTTTCCATGATTTATGTTATGATGAATTGTTTATGAAGACCATTTCTTTTGAAGGGTTTTGATATGATTTATGTTCATATAGAAAACATATGTATGGTTTCAAAAATATTATGGAGGGACATATATCTCCCTGTAATAAATTGGGTAATTATTTTTATCTCATGATATAGACATGAATGAAATGGAAAGATAATCAAATTCAATAAAGGAAATTATATATTAATATGGTACTGGGAGTGTACCAGGACTACTAAATAGTCTTTGGAGTGATTCTTGTCTACTAATATTGTTTGGGGAGCGAAACCATACCACCAATAGTTCATTTTCCTTGATCCTAGAATACTATGTATGTTGTTATGTATATATATATATACATCTATCATAATTCCTTGTGTTGTATCTATGTCATGCTTTCATGGGTTATGATCATGACTCCCTCATGACTGACATCATAAGAACTACCAATAATTTTTTCATGTATCATTTATATGATATTTTATATGTCGGTTATGGTCTTTATATTTTTTGCATATGTTTCCATACCCTTATGTTCATGTTATGCTTACATGTCACCTTTGTTTACCCTTTCTGAGAATCTGAGCTCACCCATTCTTATGCTTCTTTTCCCTAGGATATGGTGATAACCATTAAGTAAGCTATTCCTAAAAGGGTTCTAGTTATGATGACATAGGAAATAGAATATTTAGATATATTATGAACTAGATATTAATGTTTCTAGGTAACCTAAGACATTAAACTATGATGATATTTGGGAATGTGTTTGTGTAATGTATGAAATACTCAAAAAACTGATACAATATCTATGTATGTAATACTAGGTCATTATAGTGGGTATTAGAGAAAAGGTTTAGGTAACCTTTGGTATCATAGATAGAAAAGTGTTGGATATAACCCTAGGGATATTTGTAAGAATTTTTTTTGGGAATTTCCTTAAGGATATGCCTTCGAATTCATAGATTTAAATTTATGTGTCATGATTTAGGAACCTAATAAGTAATTTATCATGACTATGTGTTTTCACCTATGATAAGTGTTTCTCTCAATATTCTTTCCGGTATTTTTAAATAGAGCTTACTAGATGTAATAGGGTTTACACTGAATGTTTTAAATGTGGAATTTATAGGAATTATAAAAAATGATGTTCTACGTGAAAATATCGTGAAGAGAATTCAAAAGGTGGTACGAGTATTGGATACAATATTGTGGATAAAGAGATAAAAAAATGTGAATGGTATTAGATGTTCTAAAACTATTGTTTATAATAAATATAAGAAAAATGATTAGATTAAGGTTGAGGAACCTTGATACAAGTTTCAAATTTTATATTCTATGATGAAGTATTATAATGATGGATGAATAATTATTTAATAATAAAGATGGATTATTAAAGTGTTCATGTTTTTGAATTCAAATATTATGTTATAAAAATCATGAAATATATAAGTATTTTTATCATATGTTTTCCATTAAGTATTAAAAAGTATATGTTTACTACTACAGAAGACATGGTAAAGTGATTTAATGGGAAGTTGATATTCCTAGGAATCAAAAGATTAAGGGAAATATAACACTTAATATAATCCTAATTTTTAGATAATGATGTTCAAATAAACATATGTTGGTCATGAATAAGTAAATTGGATGGTACTATTAACCTTGAAACTGATTAAGTATTTTTTGAAAAAGTGGTTTGTGCTATCATTGATGGAGTTCATGTAATTTTTTGAAAAAAGGAATATATTCAATAATCATTGGAATAAGAAAGAAAGAATGTTTTCAATAAGTATTTATTTTAATTACCATGTTTCAAGAGAATATATGAATATGGTATTCATATGTTTTTTATATGAAAACCAATAGATTCTTTATGATATATAAGGTAGAAATGCTATGATGATTTTGTGAAATTTGGTAACCCTATTTCTAATGGTTTGTAATTTCATCTCTATGATGGTTATAAGGTTATCCATTTATGGAATATTTATGTTAAACATTGGATGTGGTTTTATATATTAATGTATTATCTCTCCATATGAGGATTAATTCATATTGGATAACCCATGATAACCATTTTTTGTTATGATAACTAGAGATATAATAATGAATTTTCATCCCATTATGGAACTTATGATCCATTAGTTCTTCTGGAATTGTTGTAAGAGAGGAAGTAAAAATTGATTTAGACACAACCAACAAATGAAATACTTCTTAAAAAATATAATGAAATAAATTATGTATAACTTCGTATAAATATTATTCAACTTTAATAATAGTAACATGAAATAAAAATGTTTTCCTAGTACCATCATTTACGATGAATCAAATAGTCCCTTAGATTATATAATATTTCCCATTCTGTGATGGTTAACATTATAATGACCATGTTATCTATCACTCCCAATAAGAACATGATTCTTTTAATTCTATTACATGTCCATGTTTTCACTTTCTTCCAATGTTCTCCAAATCAAAATCATTGTTATGTGGTGATCCTATCCTTTTACATTCTTAAGAAGAAGTTTTATAGACCCATTTTATGATGTCAAATTTACACAAGAATTTATCAAACATACAACTTTTATTTTCATTGTGAATTTCTATATTTTAAGTATGATATTTTTTTATAAATTCTCAATCATATTTGTATGGTATCCTGTCTATTTTCACTCCAAAAAAATATCTATCATGTTCATGGTGTGTTTAATGTATCTATTCTAAGGACTACATACCTGATCTTTCAGAAGTACTAAACATAGAGGTCGTACTGATAGATCATGGTCATTCTTATGAATATAAACTAGTATAAATTCCTCAATTTAGAGATAAATTTATACAAAACAAGATCACTCACCTGGATAAAGTTTTATTGGGAACCAGCGGTTTGAGGAAGCGACATGTGAAATTGAGTGGATGATGAGGCATATGTATCCTCATTTTTTTGTATTAGAGTTATTCAATTCAATGGAGATAATAATATTAAGGGGTTAGAATTTTACACCATGAGATTGTTTTAAAATAGGTTGTTTTTAAATAATTTTCTTTTTTGATGTCTTGCGTTACAAGTAACAATAGTTTAACGTGTATTAGCAACAACACTGAGTTTATGTGAAACAACATGTTATTTTTATAATTTAAGTAAAACAATTAAAACCAAGAAAATATAGTGATGGGTTTGAAAAATATAAACTAAATTATGAATGTATGGTTAACGTATGTAAAACCCTTTTCAAATTAAAATGAATTCTATTTCTAAAAATCTATTTAAATGAGCACAAGTTTATTTAATAACAGAAAAATAAAAACTAAAATTTATTGTATTATATTACTAATATATATATATATATAATATCCAATATAATGTTTAGAAATCCATTTATGTGTTTTCTACACATGATGTGAAAAATAAATCATGTTTTATGCTTAAAAAATATATTTTTCAAAAACATAGCATTCCTACCTTTTGATGGTGCACTTTTTTTAAATAGAAATTTTGAAACTTTTAAATATTAGGTTTTTCTAATATAACATTCTTCTTTTAAAGTTCTTTATCAAAATTTAATTTCTTTTAATTTTTGGTATTTTTCTCATAAGATTCATGTTTTGATGAATAGTGAAAAATATTGAATTTTAATTGAAAACAAAAGTTTTATTGAAATTATTTATATTTTTAACTTATATTTTTTATTTTTAAAAAATAATTATTAGATAAATTTTATATCCTTTAATCCAATACATGTCATTTTAATTTATTACACATTGAATATGAAAATAAAAACATTTTAACTTTTGAAAATTTTCACTTAAAAGATGTGTTTTCTCATTTCATATATAGAATTATTTTTAAATTAATTGAAGTTAATAATTAGTTCATAATTTTTAAAAATTAATTCCATATATGGAATCAGAAGGTCCAAATTTATTAAATAGATTCTGTTTCTTTTTTAACAATATTTATAGTGACATTTGAAATTTCTATTACCACGATTAAGTGTAAAACATGTAATTAAAGGAAAAAAATAATACTATGAAATTACCATAAAACTATCCAAATTATTATTAGAAGAATGTTATTAGACCATTAACAAATATGGTTTGAAGTTTTATTACTTAATGGAGACCTATTCAGGATAATTACAAAGATATTATTAAAATCGAAGAATGTGACAAAATTTCACACTCTTACTTTTAAAAGTATAATATTTTTAATATGGGGTAAAACATAATATCAGCATTACTATGTATATTTTTATAAAATTGAAAAAAAAATTATACATCATGTAATTTTATTTTTTATTTTAAGTTAATAAATAATTATCATAAATAATTATACAATCATGATGTAGTAACAATTCAATTTTTGAAATAATCATTTAAATAATATTATGAATATTAAGATAAATAAAATATGATATAATTAATGAGATCCATGAATTTTCTAGGATACTATAAAGAATTATGGATGTAGTAAATTTATTTCTTTTATGTTATCCTATGGTATTTATTTTAATAAAGTGAATGTAATCAATAGTGTAAAAATTAACACTAATGATATTTAATAGAAATAATATTTTATTAAAATAGTTTAAAATAATAAAAATACAAAATAAGGGAAAATTGTATACAAAAATGGTCTAAATTATCGTTATTCAACCCTTTATTGTTCAATTTACTCCTTATAAATAAAAATATATACCTTTTAATATTGATTAAGTTGTTACTATACATAAAATTAAACTAGCTTAACTATGTGTAAATCAAAATTATATGGTTTAAAATGAAATAAAAAGTTGTATGAAATCTATTGGATGAATAATTTAAAACCCTATAATATCATAGACTCAAATACCTTACCATATGGATGTTTTTGGATTGATATTTAATTTATTAAAAATTAATCTTTTAGAAATTTTAAAAGAGCCCCTCCTCTCTCTTTTAAAAGGGAACCTCTTCTTCACTTTTCTTCACACTTTAGAACAAATTTTCTTCAGTACAAAATCCATAAAAATAACCAAAAAAATAAATATATTCATCATATAAGCATTAATTTGGGAATAAATCCAAGCAAGTAATTTTGTTGAAACTATAATGATATACCCGAAGAAGAGGCAATGTTCATCGACAAATGTTTTTGTTTTATTTATACCTAGATCCATAAATAATAATTTAATTTAATTTTTATACAATAACCTAATTATATTCAATATTATAGGATATTTTTATATTTAGTGATCTTCCTACACTCACAAACACTTCCACCAAATGGGATACTCAATCGTTGTGTTTTTGTGTGGCAGATTATATCCTTGCAAACATATGTCGTTCGTTCTTCCATTTCCACCTTTCATGGTTAGAAATAATGATTTTTTTATAATTGTTATGATATTTATTATATTTATTATTTATATATGATTCTTAAATTATTATATAATACATACCTTCAGAATTTCCATTTTATGGAAATATGATAACTTCTTTTGTGGATGTTGGGACTACCACCTCCTCAAAGCGATGTGATTCATTCACATAATTTATGGAATGAATTAAGGATGGGTGGAGTGAATTCATATGAGATAAATGAAATAATAATTCTACTTTAATTATATTATATATATTCAGATATTTTATTTACATTCATTCTTTCAATATGATAAGAAAATAGAAAGTGTGTTCATGTGTACGCACAACCTACCATCACCATGAATGTTGTATTTCATTTTAAATTTATATATTATATATATTATTATAAATAAATATAGACTGAATATATATATATATATATGATATTTATTTCATATTTATCAGTCCAGAAATGATAAAATTCTGATATAAGTAAAAGGACCAAAAATATAATCAATCCTAAGAGATGCAAAAAAAGAGGTTCTTAAACCAAACATATGTTTAACATTGAATTGTTAATAAAGAGGTGATATAAAATAATAATTAAATAATATATGATTTTATATAAATTAATATGGTTTTTTATAGATTAATAAGCAACCTATATTTATTATATAGATGGTTGGACGAGTATGACAAGAGTTAAGACATAAGGTAAAGGGATTTGAAGTCTCGCTTTTATTTCAACAAGAATTATTCCATATTCACCACTTATAACTATTTTATGGTTTATATACTACCTATGAATACAATCAATGATACTAATCCTTAAATTTATGGGTATTTACAAATCTAGTTTTTTATCTCCCTTTCATGGTGTTTCAAAAGTTACCAAAAGCAGAATGGTAATATTGATTCAATTCTTCTTCTTTGATACACAAGTTATGATATGCGCCTATATATTTATAAGAGGTTTATATACCAATATTTTTCATTTTCTTCATCCATATCCTTATTTTAATTATATTATAAGATTCATGTGATTTTATTTTCTCTTTGGTCAGAAATCTGTGGTCCTTCCAAATAATGTTTTCATAAAATCTTTTGAAAATTGTTTTTAAGAATGTTAAAAGAAAAATAATTTTAATTATGTTAAAATTTGATTTGAAATACTAATTTATAGTATTTTATGATAATTTTAATTTAAGAAGGTTTTATAAATGTTTAATGATTTCAATTTTGGTTTCTAAATGGAATGGATATTTTACGAATGAATTATTTCAAGTGATATTTTAAATCATTTTTACAACTAAGACCATGTAATTTGATGTTATATATGTTTTACATCAGATATGATCCAATAATACCATTATTATTATTTCTTTTAATGGTTTATGTTTTTTATGGATTTTTACTTATAAATTTTATTTAATTTCAATGAGTTATGTTGTGATGAAATTTTTTTAAACCCATTTCTTATTATGGGTTCTTATTTGATTTATGTTATTGAGGAACACATATTATGGTTTTCATTAAGTGATAAGAGGGACCTATATAAACTTCCAATTAATTGGTTAATGATTAATATCTCATGACATAAACATTATTGAAATGGGGCGTAAACCCTGTTCATTAAATGACATTGTTTTCAAAGACTATCTTCAGAGTGAAATTTGAGTACATAGATGGTCTTGGGAGTGATCCTTAACTACTAAGATATTTTGGGGTGTGAAATAATTCCACTGATATATCCATGGAAATAATCCTTGATTACTATATAAATCAATTTATATATATATTTATCTAGAAAAGTCACATATCTAATTTCTATGTTATGCATTCATGGATTATTCTCTCTAATCCTTTATGATTCATGTCTAATGAACTACCAATCTTATTACATGACACATTTATATAATCTATTATATGAAGGTAATGATCATTAAATGTTATTCTTGTGTTCTCATGCCCCTATGTATTTTTTATTCATATATATCTCACTTGTTTACCCTTACTAAGAATTCAAGATCACACATTCTTATGTTTATTTTCCACAAGATACGAAGAAAGTTATTTTTCATGATATGGAAAAATAGTCCCAGTAGTGGAGAAATATGGTGGAGTATATGTTGATAAATTTGGAATCATCTGTTATATTTCCACATTTCCAAAGGTACAAAACTAATATGGTATTTATGTGTGTGTTTTTGTAATTTATTTAATATTCCACAAAAGTTATGAAATATCCATGTATAAAAAGGTTGGGTTTTTATATTTGGAATGATTAATTTAATTATTTATTTTTTTTATATGGAATTTTTTATTTTTTGGATGAAATGATTTGATCAGATAAATAAATGAATTAATTTGAAAATAAAGAAATAATATAATTTAATTATGTGTAAATGTTTTATACAACATGATTAATTAATTATGAAACATCCACTAAATATTAACTAGAAATATTAAGGATAAAAATATAAACAAAATTATGCATAATTAATTAAAATTCCTTAGTTAAATATTAGTTCAAACTAATACTTCCATTAATTTATTGGGAATGAAACGAATAACTAAGTGTAGTACATGGACAATTTTAGGACACTTACTTTTATTATGGATTTATAATGATATTTTTGGATTGAAATTTCCAAAATTTTATTGAGTTTATAATCCAAACTCTATTCGATATATATTTGGAGGCAAGTATTGAGGAAACCCAAGTCAAAATTTCAATATAGTGGATTCCACTCAATAGATCAATGATATGCAAGTCGATAGTTGAAAAGATTTCCTACCAAATTAAATTATTATGTTTTTATGGAAAAATTAATGATCATTATGAAATTAAATGGGGATACTTTCCTCTATAATGTTAAGGTAAACATGAAATTTCTAGTACAGTGGTGAGTGTAATGAACCGAAATGTTATAAATAAAGTTTCACTTAAGAATTAATTGAACATGTTATTATATAATATGGTTATAGAAACCACATTTAATTCATTGGATTAATTATATCATATTGGATTGAAATGACCAATTTTTTTCATTATGATTGATAATATATCTATTGAACAATGATCATATGATTAGTATAAATATAGGGTTTTAACAAATCCAATTGGCACTAACAAATGAAATGAGGCCTAAACCAACCGGATCAAAACCTATAAATTTCATTTACCGATGCTTATGAGGGAGATTGAATCATTGGTCTTTGACCTTGACCATGTCCATGCTGAGATCCAACAACTAATTCATGAGAGGAACCATTTACAATATATTTTCAAGATCATCGAGGTCACGTCCCAAATGATGTTCGACGAACCACCGCATGATAGTCTCACCACCATGAACCTTACCCATAGGCCTTTTTATGGTGTAATAACGTTATATTTATCAATATACTAATTATATGATTATGTATATAAAGTAATTAATATATTTTTATCTTATTACTACTTTATAAATTATTTAGATAAAAAAAGTTTTTTCTTTTTAATATATTTTCAATTTAATTAATTGGTATATTTTCCTGAATTAATGGATTTTTGAATTTAATAATATTTTATTACTATATTATTATTAGATAATTTTTATTGAATATAAATTATTATATAGTTTTTATAAATTAAAATGTAATTCTTATAAGGGTTTGAAAAAATATTATTGTCAAAAAACCATCATTTCAAAATAAATTTTACTTCTTATTTTAAAAGTAAAAATAAAAAAAATAGAATATTATTTTGAAAAGATGAGTATTAGTTTTGGTATCAAAATTTCTAAATTATCAAGAAGTGGATTTTTCATAATTTTACTAGACAAATGAATTTTTGTGTAAAAATTTAATACCATATAAATATAGTGTGATTTTTAAGTCAACATAATTTCCTAATAGTGATTTAATAAATACTATAAAAGGTATTGATGAACAAATCTATGTGTTAACCATAAAATAATAAAAAATTAGGTTTATTTTATTTATTTTACATAGCCTTAGTGAATCCTCCAAAAACAATAATATATTTTAAGGTTTTAAATTCATTTCTTTAGGAGTGTGAATCACATCCACATAATCAAGGTAATTAATTTATAATATTAATCCATTGTACATATAAAATAAATATAACCACTTACATTTGAAAAAAACCATGGTAAAAAACCATGGGATGGTTTGTGGTTTGAGATATTTTATTATGTAGAGTCTGAAACCAAATTAACAATGAAATACCCTATATTTCCTATATAAACCCACCCAATCTACCATTTATGATAACTCAAACTCTTTGTAAAACTTTAATATTATATCCTCTATGCTCCAAATTCCACAAAAGTAACCCTTACGCTCTCAAGGATCCCCTCCAAAGCATTTGGAGTCACTCGCTAAATTAAGGGACCTTCCTCTACTCCTTTCTATTCAGTCACCTTCTTTTGAACTTGTCTTCGTAATTTCAATTGTTTATAATTTATTTTATTTATAAACATCTCTTTACTATAAATTTTATTTTATTTTATTGTGATATCATTTATCTGCTCTCATTTTGAACTTTACCTAAACTGTTACTCTGCCGAAATTCCGTAAGATATTTGTCTCTCCTCTGTTCCATTCAAGCACTTATTTTATGATATGTCTCTTTATTTCTTTTTTGGTTATGTTGGGGGTTTGTTCTTCAATAAAAACATACTAGAAATTTTATGAATAAATTATGAAATCCTCCTTTCACTCTAATTAATCCTCCCATGATCTTTTATATAAACCTATTACCATGTCGAAATTTAGTAAGGGTTGTTCTCCTTATAAAAGTATCTTTATGATCATATTCCTTATATTTCTAATTATTAATATTGGAACAAGTATTTCCATGTCCCTAATACATCCCAATTGATTTAAAAAATATGATATACCCATATCTCTCTCATTATCCCATTTTATGACTCTTTGAGGGACATCATGATGATTCTAAAATATCTCCACGATTTTCAATGAAAAACTAATTTTGTACTAAATACCCTTACCCATTTTATATCAAGGGTTTTCAACTTTATGCACATATACTTCTTTATTAGGGACTTACATTTATGCATTATACATTCCTTTATCATAGAATAAAATTTGATATTGAATGAATCTGTGTTTTATGATTTATGTGGCACACATATGTCTAAGAATGAAATGAATGTGATGGGTGTGCGCATAATTATATTTAATTTAAATGAATTGGGTAATGTTTAGTGACCTGATATGTCATGTTGGGACCAAGATTTAACTTTATCCCATTATGGGACCTTGTTCACTATAATTTCTTGATGGATTTATCATTGAACTATGTTTATGATGTTGTGTTTTAGGTTGTTCCAACATTTCCTAGGTTGCCTTCATGATTATCATGCTATATCATGCCTTTATGATTATAGTGATCTCCATTTTATGCCCCATTTTTGTGTATGTTGTATAAAATATATATTTTTCAGATTTAATTGCATGTCTATTCCCTTATTAAACTTTATAGCCCACCCCTTTTTTTATGCTTATCCCCAGGTTATCAAATCTAGTTTTAAGTACGTTGGAATATTATGATCATGTTAAAGATGTTATCAATGAAGATGATGTATTTCATGTTTTTTTCTTTTATGTAATGTTCCTAAATCCCAATGAAATTTTATTTCCTGATCTATGGGGTTGTAATAATTGTACACTTATGTAATAAATCTAGTATTAATGTGTAATAAGGTGTAGGGTTATTATAGTTTGTATCAGAGGAATGTATAATTATTTTTGGGATTTGGATTTGAAAACCCTAGTGAAAACCCATAAGGATATGTCTAAGCAGATCATAAAATCTCTAAATTTTGGTGAGTATAGAATAATTTTTTTATCAAACAAATACATACCTATATGGATACTATAATTTTACATGGATCATGAAAATATGTAACTATGGATTCAAACTCTGAAAAGGTGTTTCAGGCCTGAATTATGGTATCCTTGATCGTGAAAATGGTTCTTTCTATGCACTTGGTTTGATACTCCCATGGGTTATGCTTTGGATAATTTATAGGCTCATTATAAAGAAATATTATGGAAAAAAAATCCCATAGGAATATATGTTTGGAAATATATCAGGGGTAACATATATTGAAGCCTATACATTCATAAGATTAGTAAATAAACAAAATTAATAAGTCATCCATTCATTTTAATTGGATTCCCCTTTTTGTGTTTAATAGTTAAAAAGTTATCCCTAGATTTCCTTTTAATTTTACAAGTTGTCCAATTTTGAGGAATTAGAAAAATAGAAAATGTGATGGGAAACATGATGACTATCACAATGATATTCCCAAACATATGAGTGCAGGAATCACAAACTTTATAATGATACTCTCTCATTTGACTTAGGTTATGAATAGAATCCTAGAACATGAGGAGTACCCAAACCACCTACGATATAAAGAGTTGTAATCAAGTGCTTAATGTGATAAGGATACCTATTTTCAATGTATCTTATGATACCTTAGTCAGGGAAAAATGGATCAACTAAATTGAGATGATATTCTCCATCCCCTAATGTTCTGAGAAAGATATGGTTCTACATGTTGTTTATCATATATAGAAGAATTTGATTAGTGGTGGACATTGATAAAAAATAAGAATCATGAAGAAGATTTCTAAGTGATGGAGTGGAAGGAATTTTTTAATTTTTTCAATAAATATTTTCCCCACACTATTCTATATAAAATGGAATGGGAATTTCCTTCACTCAATAAAAATGACAATAAATCAATCAGGGCTCATGAGGAAAACATAATAATACTTTCATGATACACATATTTCTTTGTCGTTTCCCCTGAATACATGGTTTACCACTTATTTGGTGGGATAAAATATAGTATGTGAAAATACATAGTGATACATGACATTGATATATATGAAGAACTTTTATAATGTTCCCTCAAATTCAAAATGGATATCTGAGAATCTAAATTGTATCATAGGGTTAAGAAGAAAAAAGTGGTGTTTAATTCTTGTAGTCTGGTAGAGAGATCAAATGGTTCCATGAAATTTCAACATCCTAGTTGTCAGTGGTGTGGGATGAATCACCCTTGTAATTTCCTAAGGTGAATAAATAAATTCTTCATGTGATGTATGGAAGGACACCTAGCTAGAAATTTTTGATATGATAAACCCACTGATGTGATAAACGAAAAGAATTATTCTGTAAACCATAAACACATTGTTAATTTCTTCAACTGTAAGGATCCAGGGAACATTGAAAACTAATTCACTAAGAAAAGGGATTTTAGAGATAACAAACACCCTATAAGGAAGTAAGGGTGAGTATTTTCCATCACTACTGCTAAAGTGGACCCCAATAATGAAGTGGTGATAGATATTCTAGTCATTCATTCAATAAAAGATAATGTACTTTTTTATTATGGTTTTAAGTATTCCTTTATATCATAGAAGATTAGTATAACTATACAAAAACCACTAAAAATATATAAGTAGATATGTTAGTGAAAATTATAAATGGGAAAATTGTTGTTTCCAAAGTGTATACCTCCTCCCCTAACAATGTTTTTGGGACAAATATACAAGTAAAACATGGCATACTCTCTTACATATAATTTCATGTTGTTATGGGTATGAATATTATTTTCCTATATCAAACCAACATAAATTTCATCTATATGTAAGTCACTCTCTATATTTATAATCAACAACATATTTTGTACAATTTTAAGGAGAAGTATGAATATTATTTAGAACCAGTATCTCACGAATGGATATTATTGCACTAGGAACAAGTGTATCTATATTGAATGATTGAGTCTATGGGAATAACCATCCTTGAAGACATGCATGTTGTGAGGGAATACCCTAATGTGTTTCTCAAGAAATATAATGGCCTCCATCCTAGCCGAGACATTAATTTTTCTATCAATATTATAATTGGGGAATTGCTATTATCCACGAATCTTTATATAATGGTTGTTTTTGAACATGAGGATCTGAGGAAACAACTATGGGAGAATCTAGATAATGGGTTTATTCGCCCAATTGCTTTACCATGGGGTGCACTATTCATCTTCTTCAAGAATTATGATGGTTCAATGCCACATTACGTTGATTAGAGTGACCTAAAAAGATCACAATAAAGAAAAACAATCCTATAACTTGGATTTATGACTTATTCAATCAACAACATGGAGTACAATACTAATACAAGGTGCATCTTCAGTTGGGATATTATCAAGTAAGGGTAAAGAAAGGGGATATCCCCAAGATGTCTTGTTGTAGTTGGTATGGGCACTATGTGTCCACCGTGATGATTTTCAAACTCACTAATGCTCCAAAAATCATAATGGACTTGATGAATAGAGTTTTTAGGGATTACCTGAGAAATATTATTGGTAGTCTTTATTGATTATATTCTTGTATACTCAATAACAAAGTATGAGTATGAAAATATTTTTATAACCATTGTAGAGACCATATGAGAGAAGAAGATTTATTACAAATACGAAAAATGTGATTTTTGGTTGAAGGAAGTATCACGCTTAGGGAATATCATCTATAGCATCAAGATATACGTAAACCCTTCAAAGCCAAGGGCAATTGAATGATGGTCGTGGGTAACATTTGTGATAGTTATCCACAATTTCCTTGGATTATTTGGGTACTACAATTGATTTATGATAAAATTCTCATGATTATAAAACACTTTTCCATAGGTAAATTGAATGAGAGTCAGGTTTTCTTATAACGAAGAATGTGAAGAGAGAATAAAGTAATTAAAGAAGAGGTTTATCAATGCACCTATACTTACACTTTATACAAGTGGAGAACCATTTGTGGTATTCAGTAATGCATCAAATAAGGGTTTGGTATGTGTGTTAATAGAGAATGAAAAAGTGATATCCTATGCATCAATGTAGTTAAAAGTTCACAAATAAAACTACCCAAAAAATGATATGGATTTATTTGTGGTGATCTTTGCATTGAAAAGCTAGTATAATTATCTCTTTTTAGAGAAGTGTGATGTATGTATAGATGAAAAATTTTATAGTATGTATTCACACAAAAGGATATGAATATTCTTCAATGGTGACGATTAGATCTGATCAATGATTAAGATTGCTTAATACACTACCATCCTTGTAAAGAAAATAAGGTGGAATATGTTCTTAGTAGAAAAGATCATACATCATTATCAAGGATGATAATGGAGAAGTATGCAATATTCTTAGGACAACAAAGGATAGACATGGGAATTATTATATAATAAAAATAATCAGTCCTTTCTCAAATGATTTGTCAACCATCCCTCATGTAGAAAATAAAGGATGATTACTGAAATGATTTTGATATTTACAAGATGGTTGGAGGTAAGAAAAAGGAGAAATCCTACAACTTTAAAATTAATGAAGAAGGAATTGTGAGATTTAGCTCATATCTATGTGTTCCATCAAATACTATGTTAAAAAATGACCTTATGGATGGTAGAAATAGTTCAACTTTCCCCATTCACACTGGAATCAAAAACATATATCAAGATCTATATGAGATCTATTAGTGGGACAATATGAAAAAGGATATCAATGATTATACATCAATATGCCTGGTATTCTATCAAGTTAATGTTGAAAGGAAGAAGCCCAAGGGCATAAAGAAAATATTTCCAATACCAACAGGAAAATAGGAGAAAATCACCTTGGAATTTGTCTTTGAAAATATGAAGACATCTAGGGGAAACAATTCTATATGGGTTGTTATGGAATGTCTTACAATGAAAAATCACATTATCTAATTTCAAGATGACTTCTCACTGGACCAGCTTGCATGGATATAAATTATAGAAGTGGTGAGGCGGCAAGGAGTATCAATATCTGTTGTATCTGATCGAGATTCAAGATTCAGCTCCATGTTCTGGAATTACCTCTAATATGATCTAAAAACTAATCAGAACTTCAGTATAGCCTATCACCCTTAAACTAATGGAAAATATGAGCAGAATATTCATACACTGAAATACATGTTGTGATCATGTTCAATGGATATCAACGGAAGATGGGAACAACATCTTCCTTTGGTCAATTTCTCTTATAAGAACAGTTTCCACTTGAGCATCCAAATGGTTCTCTATGAATTATTTTATTAGAAGAGGTGAAAAAACACCTACATGTTGGGATGAATTTGGAGAATGAAATATTTTAGGTCCTAAAATGGTCGATGAAATGGTGGAGAAGGTTTAGACTATTCAATATCACATCAAGACTGCACATACTCAACATAAGAGTTATGATGAAAATAATTTATGAGAACTATATTTTTATTTCAAAGACATGGTAATACTCTAGATGTTTCCATGGAATAAAGTGGTGAGAATTTGGAAAATGGAAATCTTATTCCAATATACATCATTTCCTTTGAGATCCTTCATTATATCAAAGTGGTGGCCTTTCCAATATCACTCCCACAAAACCTATCTCTAGTACATGACATATTACATATGTCTCTCTTGAGAAGTTTCATACCAGACCCCCAATATGAACTCAATCTAGAGGTAATACCATTGAATAATGACCATTCTAATGAGGAGTAGTAATTGATGATCTTAAACCGTAGTGAAAAAGTTATATTAAAAAAATGTACCATGTAAAAGTGTTGCAGAGAAACCAAAACTTTGAAGAATAAATTTCGGAATTGGGGGAGTTGATGAAATACAGTTACCACATCTATTTTATTATGGGAAATGAATACTTTGAGGGTAAAATTTCTTAATGGGGGTAAGATTGTAACAACCTGAAATGTTATACATAAATTTTCCTTTATAAATCAATTAAATTTATTATTATTTAATATGGTTATAGAAAACACGTGAACTTATTTGGTTTTATTATATACTATTGAATTCAAATGAGCATTAAGTATCATTTATATTGATAATATAGTCGTCGAATAGTGATCATATGATTAATATAAATATAGGGTTTTAACAATTCTAATTGTCACAAACAAAGGAAGTGATGAAATCTACTTGTTGGATCATACCCTATGAATCCCATTTATAAAAGAATCCAAGGGAGACAATCACACAGGTATTTTCCCTTGTCTAGCCAAAGCTCAGATCCAACAACATAAGATTGAGTGAAATAGTTTACAAGAGAATTCCAAGATCATTGAGATCATAACTCAAACCATGTTCACTGAACCACCCCTTAATAGTCTCACCATCATGCACCTAATGTTAGGGTATTTTACAATGTAATAAATGGATATGTATAAAGACTATAATAATATGATTATTCATATATAATAATGAATATATTTTGATCTTATTTATACTTTAAAAATGATTTGGATAAAACAAATGTTTTTACGTAATATAGAATTTCAATTAAGAGGTTTATTTTCAAGAATTATTGAATTATTGAATTTAATAATATTTTAATAAAATATAACTATGCAATATTTTTTTAAATATTAATGATTATATATTATTTATGAAGTCAAATGTAATTTTTTATGGGTTCAAAAACAATTATATTAAAAAACCCGGCACTTCATAATAAATTTTTTTCTTTATATTAAAAGTAAATATACACATATTTAAAAAATTAATTTTACAAATTGAATATTTTTTTGTAATAAAAAGAACTAAATTATCCAATGGTTAATTTTTCAAAAATTTCTAATACAGTCAATTTTTTGGGTAAAAATTTAAAAATGTATAAATATATAGAGTGTTTTATGGCATCAAAATGACCTAATAGTGATGTAATAAATACTAAAAAAGGTATACCAGATCAAATATATTTTTTTACTTAAAAAAATTTAATTTTATGTTTATTTTATTTATTTTATAAATCCATAAAGAATCTTCCAAAATGATTAATATATTTTAATGTTTTAAAATTATTTATTTAGGAATGTGACTCCAATCCACATTATAAGTCACCCCCATTATTTCATGTATCCCCTACCAAGAATTCTCCATCACAAACTCATGTAAGGTACACTCCTCTCCTCTTTTCAATTCATGAACCTTATTTGTAATTTTCCTTCATAATTGAATTTTTTATAATGTAATTTATTTATAAAAATTCCCTTACATTCCAGTTTATGTCATTTTAATATGAGAACATTTATTATCTTTCATTTTTTCCTTTACCTAAGCCATTACTATACAGAAATTTCGTAATAGATTTCTCTATTTTCCTTTTCATTCAAGCCCTTGTTTTAGGATTTCTCTCTCAAATTAATTTTTTATTATGTTGGGGCATGTTCTTACATATCCAAAGTTTGTCCATTTGATGAATAAATGAAGATATCTTCCATTAAATCTCATTAATCCCCCCATGATCTATTATGTACACTTGTTACCATGATGATATTTAGTAAAGGTTATTATACAAATTATAGTTTATTTATGATTGTATGCCATCTATTTCCAATTAATAATGATTTAAATTTTCATTCCATTTCCTTAATAATTCCCATTTTATTTCCAAATGAATACATACCCATTTCTATATCATCAACCCATTTTATGTGTAACGCCCCAACCCCAGTTACCCAGAGTCGGTGCATTATTTTAATACATTGGCATGATTACAAGGACTCAAATCCTGAAGGACTGATCAGTTTAGAATTCTTGGAAAATATATTACATACATGAATGCTACATTACACTTTATAACATAAAAAACAACATAAATACTCCTTTATGAAGGCCATTATTCCCTTAACATAACCCTGCATATCAATCACAGTACACTTCTTGGAATACTGGAAAAAATAAAACATAGAAAGGAGGCGGTGTGGACCGAAATCCCTTTTGTGTTGTCCTGGATTCTAGGGCATACTTCGTGAAGGCTTGGTGCAGGGGTGCATGTTCATTGGGACGTTGGAGATTCTCTCTTTCTCAGTGGTCTATCGACACACATTTTGGCTATGAATGTTCCAAGGCAGCGGTGTGGATATCTCTTCCCGGGTTACCGCTTCCTTTCATAAACGATTATTTCCTTAAAGCTATTGGGGATTCATTGGGGGTCTTCCTTTTTGCCGATGCTCGTTCTTCTTGGCTGGAGGAGACTTCGGTGGCCAGGATCTGTGTTGAATTAGATGTTTCTCATCCAATTCAGGACCATCTTATGATCATTATTGAAGGATGGAAGGATCGTCGACAGCCTCGGTTTTATCCAGCTTTTCCCAGATTGTGTACCCTTTTCCATAATTTGGGTCATACTTTACAGGTTTGTTGCATTGCTCATTTGGAGGATTTTTCTTGTAAAGGGGTCCTGAGGCCCTCCCTTCAATAGGCTCGTCCACGTGTTCCTTCAGGATCGGAGGGGCATGATAGGGGTAAAGGTATTGCTTCGATTCTCTCTTTTCATACGTTGGAGGCCTCATATTCCAGGCAAGGTGAATTCAGGGATGGGTGGTTTTATTCTAATTGTGAGTTGATTCCTTCCAAGCGTGGAAGGAACGAAGTCTCTATGGTTCAGCTTCCGTATAAGGGACATTTTGGGGGTATGGTCACTAGCATCTCCTCACTTTCATGATCTCTGTCTTTTGGGGATTGGGTTCCGTTTTCAAGCTGTATATCAGAGGTCACCATGTTGGAATCTGATCCATGTGATCTCGAAGCTGTTTCTCCTCCTATGATTAAGAATCAGTCTCATTTGTTAGTGATTTATTCTATAATGGTGCCTTTTTCTCCGTCTGTGCCTGCATCCGTTTCTCCCTCTGCCTCTACCCGGTCTACTTCTTCGCCCTCTCTGCTCATTTTTAGTTTTATGGAAGGGTAGGGATTTGTGTCTCAAGAAGCTAACATCAAGGTTTCTTCCATTGTTGTGGTATCTACAGGGGATTTATTCACGAAGGTGCATTCTGGTTTTAAAACAAGATCTCATTCAAAAACGGATGTGATGGCTTTTTCAAATTTTTCTCATAGTACATAGGTCCAGGAGTCTGGTGCCAAAGCCAGACAAGTTCGTTTTAATTTAAAGAATCTTAATATGGAATTCCCATGGTCTGGGGGATAGAGAAAAGGTGGATTTCATAATCAATGAGCTCGGTAATAATCAGGTCTCCATAGTTGCTATCTTGGAACCAAAACAAGCTTCCAATAAGATTGATGAGTATGTGCGGAGGCTCAAAGTTCATGGATTTTTTCAAAGAGACCCAAATAACTCTCATATATGGATTTTTTAGAAGTATCATGTATTGATTGATATACTGTGTGCTTTGGATCAGTCTCTAACTACCAGGATTACAGTTGGGAATCAGAGTTTTATTTTTTCCATCATTTATGCTTAGTGTGACATATAGGTCAGAGGGTCATTATGGCGTGAGCTTGATGATGTTAACCCTGATGATTATCCATGGATTTTTGGAGGTGACTTCAATATTATCACATTTACAGAGGATAAGAGAGGGGGTGGTGATTTTCCCAGGAATTCCAGTCATGATTTTGTGTCCTTCATGGCTTGGAATGGTCTTCTGGATGCTATTTTTGAGGGTAGCAGTTTCACCTGGTGCAACAACCAACATGGAGGAAGATGTACTTACTGTTTTCTTGATAGATTCTTTCTGAAATAGGCTGCCATTTCATTGTTTTAGGATTCCAGAGTTGTTCATATGGTCCAGTCTTTATCTAATCACTATCCACTCCGTATTTCTTTGGGTGCAGCGGCTGACAGGGAGGATTATGTTGTTTTTTCATAAGCTTTGGATTGAGGAACCGAGTTTCTTAGATGTGGTTAGGGAAGCTTGGGATATTAAACTATTGGTGAACCTGTAGACCATTCCCCATGGCAAGTTGAGATGCCTTAAAAATCTTCTATCCCACTGGAAGAAAAAGCTCCATGGCCGTGACCAGGGGATGGTTGAAATTAGAAAGAAGGTGGAACTTTTAGAGAGTTGCTTGGAACATGCTTGGGATGAGTCTTTATTTAATGAATTAATAGATAAAAAATATCATCTTACTGATTTCCTGCTAAGACAGGATCGGTTGGCCAGATAGGGTGCTAGAGTCAGATGGCTTCAAGAGGGAGATCGAAATTCTGGGTATTTTCATGCTTTCATCAGAGAACTTTGTCGTGTTCAGCGGCCCAATATTTGTATATAGGTTGGATATTTTACCAGTGATCGTGATGAAGTTGGGGTGATGGTTAATGGGGATCTCAAATCCCAATTGGCTACACCCATCCCAAGTATGGGAAGAGGGTATCAGAGAGGAGATGCTGAATTTTTTGAGGGCATTCCAAGATGTGTCTCGGAGGATGTTGATGAGGGCCTTAGGAGGTATCTGGATGAGGATGAAGTTCATGAGGTATTTTTGTCATTGAATCCAGATAGTGCTCTGGGGCCTGATGTTCTCCCTGGATCATTTTACGGAGTAATGTGGGAAGTGATTAAAGGGGAGTTGGAGAGAGTTGTATAGGATTTTGTCCAGTGTGGGAACTTGCCACGTATTTCTTATGCAACCAAGATGGTTCTTATTCTTAAGTTGAGAAATCCCTAGTCTATTGATTAGTACCAGCACATTAGTATGTGTAATGATCCTTATAATATCTTATCCAACATTCTTAATAAAATATTGGCTACTCACTTGGACTCTTGGATGGCACCGGAGCAGCATGGGTTCATTAAACGGAGGTCAATTAAGAGAGATATAGGAGTGGTTAAAAAAATGGTTAGTGGCATCAACAACAGGTCCTTTGGGAAAAATTTGGTGGTTAAGCTCGACATGAGAAAGTATTATGACATGGTGGAATGGGGTTTATTTCTCAGAGTCTTGACTTGCATAAGATTTTCGAGGTGGGCTAGTGGCCTGCTTTTCCGTTGTTTCAGCTCTTCATAGAATGCTACCTCTTTTATGGTTATGTAATTTAATTTTTTCAAGACTTTTCACGGTCTTAGACAAGGCGATCCTTTTTTCCCCACTATTTTCATTCTCTCTCAAAATGTTTTCAACTTTTTTATTAATAAAGACCTCAATTTTGGTAAAGTACATCCCTACCAGAATAGGAATTCTACAAGGGGTGTCTCTTACTAAATGTTTGCTAATGACACTATTGTCTTTATCAATGGTAGTAAAAGTTCTATCCAGGGGTTGATCAGGCTTCTTGGGGAGTATTTTAAGTGGAGTGGATAGGTGGTGAACAAACAGAAAAGTTTTATTTACATAACCAGGAAGTTATCTGATTTAAGGGTTAGGGATGTGGGGGCTGTATTGTATATGGAGAGGGGTTACTTTCCCATGGAGTACCTTGGTGCCCTGGTGAGTCCCTCATCTATTAGGGTAAATTATTTTGATAAACTCATAGGAAAGATATCTTGGTGAATTTTGAATTGTAAAAATAGGTTTCTATCCTTCGGTGGTCGTATAACATTACTGAATAGTGTATTGGTCTCCATCACCATGCATATTATTTCTACTCTAAAGATTCCAAAAAGTGTGATTGTAAAATTGGACAAGATTATAGTGTCATTTATTTGGTATGGAAAGATGGAAGGAAGGCATCATTGGGCTTCAGGGAGATGTTTTTCAAGACCCCTTTATAAAGGGGGTATTAACCTGAGGGGTGTTTTCTCAACAATGCATGAGATTCAAGCAAAGCTTGCGTGGGAAGCTTTGGAAGGTCGGTCTCTCTAAAGCATGACAATACAAGAAATATATGGTCAGAATTTGTGTGATCAGATATCCAGTTCTTCCAAAATTTGGATTCTGATTCATCCTATGATGGATATTTTGAATCATCATTCTCGGTGGTTAGTGGGAACAGGGAATATAAATTTCTAGTAGCATGATTGGGGGGTTGGTTGGCTGTATTATCTAGGCTGACCTACTCCTGTAATGTTCTTTAGTGAGGCTAGTGGTTATCCCCGTTTTCCTTAGGCTATTCTGGATGAGAGTCAGCTTGTTGTTTTCTGTAATACTATCACAAGTGATGATTCTGATAAACTTATTTTTACAGGTGCATCATGAGGCACCTTTTCTATTAATGATTTCATTCATGTGACAAGGGTCATGAAAAATGATGATCCCTGGGGAGCGACTCTATGGTTAAAGGAGATTCCCTCTAAATTTAACTTTCTTTTGTGGCGTGTAAGGAACAAAGCATTACCTACTGATGAAAATTTGCATCATATGGGTGTTAATATGGTGTCCAGTTGATGGTGTTGCAGGTCACCTAATACTGAATTTGTGGTTCATCTATTTTATGGGACTGAATGGGCTAGAGGAATCTGGAAGTTTTGTGGAATGTTTTTTGGTTGGGATAAGTCTAGAGAGGTGAAAGATGAATTCTTTAATTCCTAGTTCAGGGGCATGGATACTCATGGAGCTGAGAGCAAGGACATGACAGGTTTTCTTGTGGATGGTTGTTGGATTATATGGTAGGCTTAGAATGCGGTGCGCCATAACCAAGGTAGAGCTTCTCAGGTCAGTATTTTATTCAGAATGAAAAACACTGTTTTGGATTTACTTTGTCTATGTCCGGAATTCAAAGCAACACCATTAGTGAGTCTTCTTTTTCTACATCTTGCATGCGAGCATTCAGATGGTATTCCGAGTAAGGGAAGGTGGGTTCAATGGGAGGAATCAAGGATGGGATTCAATCTCAATACGGATGGGTCTCTTATCTTGGGGGTGATGCGAGGGGCTGGGGTCGTGCAGGATCTGCTGGGTTCTGTGGTTGTTGGTTTTACAGCTACGTATGGAGGAGGTGATGCTCTGCAAGCAGAGGCTTTGGCAATGGCATATGGTTTGGAGATCTACAATCAGTGAAATATCAAGATGAGGATAGAGGAGACTGACTCTTTATTCTTGTGTAATGCTTTGACAGGTAAGGGAAATATCCCTTGGAACATTTATTATATTATAAAGAGATGCAGAGAACTCATGGAAAGTCATATAATGGTTGCTCATACTTGGAGGGAGGGGAATATGGTTGCAGATGTTCTGGCTTATATGACATCATTGAACCAAGATATGTTTTCTTTCTTTTCCTTGGGGTCTTTTTCGAAGAGGGGATGAAATTTGTAGTTAATGATGACCTTGTTTTACATTATTTTTGACCTCCATGAGGTTGTATTTCATCGGGTTTTTTGTATGGTGATATTTTGAAATCAATAAAAATGTTACTTTTCAGTCAAACAAGTATACAATATATAAAATGATGTTTACATAGATGAAATCAAATCTATTTGAGGGAAATAACCCATAATTTTTTTGATATCATTTAATGTTTAATAATTATAAAAGAAAATATTTATTTTTAAAATATTTTTATAAGCTTTTAAGGGAATCTTTGATGATTTTATAATGGCGAAGAATAACTGCACCTACCATATAATTTAAAAAAAATATATTTTTACCTTAATTTTGTCAAAAAGGTCGTAAAGTTCCTTGTTTTGAAAACAACTGAAAGATTCATTTAAAAACATATATGTTCAAATAAGGGTATAAATGAATTCAAATCATTGTCTAGTAAATAGCAAAAATGTTTTGAAATACATTTTTAAGAAACATGGATGTGGATGATAAAGAGGTCCCAGTAGATACTTATATAAAAACAACCTCGGATAATAAAGAGATTGTAGAATTAACCCTTACCTTGTACTTTTCCTTGGTCGATCATAGGGTAAACTCCTGTATAATGTTGAAATAATTGTTATTAAATTATACAAGAACCATATACATTTATATGACATCATATATGATCTTTTAATATTTCTTTGTTAATAATATTTTAGTATTATAGTCGTTTTGGGTTTTAACTGATTCGTTTTCCGTTATATTATTTGTTATGTAAGTAATGTTTTTATGGATTGGATGTATCTTATTCATATTCCGAATAATATTAAGTCTTTAAAATTAATTTTTAATCATAAAATAAAAATTATTCTTTAATGGATATGATGTGGAATGACTCTCAACGTATTCGTGGAGACGGTAATCCGTATGTGCACACGAGCGACAATATCATTATTTTGATATTAAAATCATATATAATTGGTTGGTATATCATATATAAAGAATTATTATCATGTTATATTTATTATTTAAATCTTTTATACATCATTATTATATCCATCCAAATAATACTATGTTGAATAAAAACTACACCACGACGTGGAGATGGTATGTCGTACGTACGCACGTATAGTGACATGTCATTCAAATGATGGATATAATAATGAATATGGTTGTACCATAATTATAATACCATCATAGTATATAGAATATAATGAATTTATTATTTTATAATTGAAAAAAAAAGGAAAGAAGAAGTGGAGGAAGAAAAAACTTGACAGAGGTGATGAAATATTTACCTTTTCTTTGGGTTCATCCTTCTGATTTGATCAAAAGGGCTCATTAAGTTGGCTTTCGGACTAAAGGAAGGCCTCTAGAATAATGGTAGTATATTGGAGAGGATATATGGTCCGGTTTTGGACGATCCAAATGGATTTTATGGTGTAAATTTGAGATAAGGGGAAGTGCCCTTTTATAAGAGGGGTGAGGGGAACCTTAGGAAAAGATTGAAATAATATTTTATAATAAAATAATTTTCGGTTTCTAAGGGATAAAAATGTTTTATTTAAATCATATAGTGGGTATGTGTTTAAAACCACTCAACCAATAGGTTTTATATAGTTTTGGGTCACCATATTGTCCTTATCTTTTAGATTTAACTCTTAGTTAAATAGTTTGACATTTACCATGTCTCTTTGTATTTTTATATTATATGGTTAATAAATATAATATAAACTTCCAAAAGAACTCAAAGTGGTTAATTAATGATACAAATGTCATTATATAAGACTTTTCGTTGATCCTTTGATTTTTAGGATTATTATATCAACCAATAATATTGTAATTAATTTAAAAACTCATTTATGTCAATTTTGACATTATTTAATAATTGATTTTTGTTAAAGTCATAATAGATTTATTAGTTAAAAATAAAAACATTTAATCAACCTTAACATGTCATAGGAACCTATAAATTTTTTTTATGGAATCAAAACTTTCAAATTATATTTAGTTTTGTATTTATAATATCATTTATTTGATTGTTTCATTAATAAAGAAAATACTACATCATTATTGTGTCATATATAAATATATTTATTTTATTTATAAAAATTATAAATAAAAGATCCTAAGGTAGGAAATATTTTAATATTTCAAATGACTATTCATAGTCGAATAGATCAATTATATAACCTCATATAAAAATTGTTTTAGTAAAAGATATTTGCTTTTGTTATTTTTTTCTTTACTTTAGATTATTTAATATAAAATTTCATTATCACTCCCAAGTGGCTCCATGTAGTCCCAAAATCGACCCAAGGATGTCCATGGTAGGAACTATATCAGAAAATTGGGTTAGGAATCGTGTTAGGGTAATTTAATATTTTTACAATATTATTTTTTAACCTTATTTACTGGATTTACCCCTTTAACCACGTTAAATAAAATATTTACTAAAGTAAAAATTCCTAATGTCTAAAAATAAAAGATAACAATTTAAAAATTTGGACCTCCTGATTCAAAATATGGAATCCATTTTTTCAAATTCAAAACATAGAAGTGGATTAAATTAATTTAAAATTAATTCTTGTTGTCAAAACAAAAACTTATTTTTATGAAATAAGAACTTTCAAAAGATTGACACATGTTTGTGTCAAATTTAAAGATGAAATTACTTATAATGAATTAAATTGTATTAAATGATAAAAATATAATCTAATTATAATTCCAAATAATTAAAATTAATAATTTATCACTATTAATTATTTCGATTAAAAAAGTTGTTTTTAATTAAAATTTAGTAATTTTCACTATTCATCAAAATAAGAAAGTTATCAGAAAAGTGCCATGAAATTATCAAAACTAATTTTTTATGTCATGATTCTAAAGAATAATTTTTACTTCATTAAATTTAATAGATATCATTTTCAAATATTGGTTTTAAAAATTGTTCTCTATTAAGAGGCGGTAAAATTTCATTTTTTGAAAAATACTTATTTTATCTGAAAAAATGAATTTTTTCTTTTATTATGTGTAAGTAAAAAATAATATAGATGTTAAAATTATATAGATTATATAATATTCAAAATGCAGTTAATAATATTCATAACCACTTTTTGAATGATTAGTTTAGTAAGTTGTGGTGCACTCGAACTCGGTGTTGCCTGTTGTGCAAGCTATTTAATTACTTTAAAGAGATAATGTACTATGAAATGTTGGGGTGTTACATTCAATGTAATGCCCCAAACCCAGTTACCTAGAGTCATTGCATTATTACATAACATTGGAATGATCACAAAAGATCAAGTCTCGAAAGACCGATTAGTTTAGTATCCTTGGAATCACTAAATACATTCATAAAGTTTTAATTACATCATAAAGTGAAAAACTACAACAACATCTTGTCTCTATAGACCACACCCATATCCCCTCATACTATACTTTCAGGTCATTTATAAAATACTTCTTCACATCTTGGTAAAAATAAAACATAGAAAGGGGTGAGCTCAGATGCCCAGTAAGGATAACAATATAGAAAAAACTTTCATAAATAAGCATAAACATTTAAGGTAATGTATAACTAAAACAAAATACTTTTAAACATGAACTTTAGAATAATATGGCAGAAATAAAATGAAATAATTCCATTTTCTTATGCACATGGATATTCTACTGAACTAAAAATCACATGCAATAACAATATCCACTTTTATAATGATGGAATGCATAATGACAGACTATCATAACCACATAGTCAAGGCCTTGTGCCCAGACTAAAAACAATTTTTTGTCATGGCCTTGTGCCAAGACACTAGTTTGTCTCATGAGACCTACCGATGCATCGAGAAGCTATAGCAGGCTCCACCCGTCACTTACTAAGTCCAATGCATTCCTCATAAGAACATGTTTAAACATAACATAAACATTCATATTAAAACTAGCATACAAAATGTCAATACTTTATCCATAAACCATGAATGGTATAAAAATAACACATCCACAATCAAACATATCACAAAACCTTCAATGCAATATGGATGTTTTGTATCATAACAAATCAACTTCAAATAATCTTAAAATCCATCAAAGGATGTTGACATAGATGAAATCAAAACTATTTGAGAGAAATATCTCTTTTTTTGATATTATTTAAAAGTCACATATTTATAAAATAAAACTTTTAATTTGAAAATATTCTGATAAGCTTGTAAAGGAAGCTTTGATGATTTTATAACGGTGGAAAATAGCTGCATCCTCCATATAAGTTAAAAAAGTCATTCTTACCTTAATTCTATTGAAAAGGTTAAAAAGGACCTAGTTTGGAAAACGACAGAAAGATTACTTTATAAACATCTTATAAAAATTCAAACATGGTATAAATGACTTTAACCCATAGTCTATAAAATAGCAAGAATGATTTGAAATACATTTTTAAGAAACATAGATGTGGATGATAAAGAGGTCCCAGTAGATAATTATGTATAAACAGCCTCGGATAATGAAGAGATTGTAAAATAAACCATTACATTGTAATTTTCCTTGGTTGAGGGTAGGTTAACCTCCTGTATAATGGTGGAATATTTGTTATTAAATTATAAAAGAGTAATATTACATAAATATGATGTCATATATGATCTTTTAACTTTGCTTTGTTAATAATATCTTAGTATTATCGTCGTTTCGAGGGTTCACTTACTCATTTTCTTTTATATGTTTTGTTACATAAGTCATGCTCATTATCCATAGGTTGTATCTTATTCATATCCATAATGATATCAGGTCCATAAAAATTATTTTTAATCATCAAATTATAATTATTATTGAATTTATATGATGGGGATTAAATCTCATCGTGTTCGTGGAGACGGTAATCCGTACGTACGCACGAGCGACAATATCATTCTTTTGATATTAAAATAATATATAATTGGATAGTGTATCATATATATAGAATCATTAACATGTTATATTTATTATTTACATGAATTATACATCATTATTATACCCATCCAAATAATAATATATTGAATAACAATTACACCACGATGTGGAGACGGTAGCTGTATGTACGCACGTATGGGGACATGTCATTCATAGGATGGATAGAATAATGAATATGGTTGTAACATATTTATAATAACATCACAGTATATATAAGATACTAAATTTATTATTTTAGAATGGAAATAACAAAAAAAGAAGAAGTGGAAGAAGAGAGGAACTTGAAAGAGGTGATGAAATATTTACCTCTTCTTCGGGTTCTTCCATTTGATTTGTTCAAAAGGGCTCGTTAAGTTGGATTTATGACTAAAGGAAGACCACTAAGATGAAGTGAAGTAATTTGGGAGAATATTTTTGCAGAGGTAGGCTGATCCAAATGGATTTTAAGGTTTGAATTAGAGATAATGGGGAGTGCCCTTTTATAAGAGGGGTGAGGGGCACCTTAAGAAAATCTAGAAATATTATTTTATAATAAATTTATATTCGGTTTCTAATTGATAAAAAGTGGATTATTTAACGTTTAAAGTGTTTATACATCTAAAAACACATAACCAATAGGTTTTAGACAGGTTTGGATCACTATATTAACCTAATCGTTTAGTTTTAAGTCTTAGTTAATTAGTTTTACATTTAGCATGTTTCTTTGTATTTTTATATTATGTAGTTAATAAACTTACTATATACTTTTAAGAGACCCCCAAGTGATCCATTAATGATAAAAATATCATTATATAATTACTTTGGCCTAACCTTAGATTTTTAGGAATAGAATATCAATTAATAATATAATACTTTCTTTAAAAACTCTTTTATGTCAATTTTGACACAATTTAATAATTGATTTTTTTAAAGTCTTAACAATTTTATTAATTTGAACCAAATTAATTTAATTAATACTAACATGTCATATTAACCAATAAAATTCGTTTATGTCATCAAAACTATCAAATTATATTTATTTTAACATTTATAATACCAATTATTTGATTCATTCATTAATAAGGAAAATACTGCATCATTATTGTGTCATTAATAAATTTTATTATTCAATGTCTAAAATTTATAAATAAAATAAAATTATGTTGGAAATTGTTTTAGAATCATAATTAATATTTATAGTCGAAAATATAACATATATAACCATATGTAAAAGTTGTTTTTCTAAAAGATATATGCTTATGTCATTTTTGTATTTATTTACTTAATTAATATAATCTTTCATTATCATTTACAAGTGGCTCCATGGGGTCCCAAAATTGACCCAATGATTCCCATGGTCGGAAATGTATCAAACAATAGGGTTAGGAAAAGTGTTAGGGTAATTTAAAATTATTAAAATATTATTTTTTACCCTTATTTATCGGATTTAACCTTTAACCATGGTAAATAAAATATTTACCGAAGTAATTATTCAAAATGTCTAAAAACAAAAGTTACATATTTAAAAAATTTGTACCTCTTGATTCTAAATATTGAATCCATTTTTCTAAATTCAAAACACAAAAGTGGAAGAAATTAATTTTAAATTAATTCCCGTTGTCAAAACAAAAAACGTGTTTTTAAGAAATAATAACTATCAAAAGATTGACACTTTCTTATGTCGAGTTTAAATGTGAAATTATGTCCAATGACCAAAATGGGATTAAATGGTAAAAATATAATCTAATTATACTTTAAAATTACTCAAATTCATAATTTATCAATATTAATTATTTCGATTAAAAAAGTTGTTTTTTATTAAAATTTAGTAATTTTCACTATTCATCAAAATATGAAAGTTATCAGAAAAGTACCAAATTTTCACCCTAAGATAATTTCAATATTACGAATCCAAAAATGAAGTCCATTTTGAAAGATAAAATTTATAAAATTTCAAAAAGTGGGTATTACTATTCATAACGACTAGTTTGATTGGTTGTGGTGTGTTAGAACTTGAAGTTGCGTGCAACACATGCTAATGTATTATACAAAGAGAAGCATACCGTGGAAGCTTGGGGTGTAACATTATTCCCTCCTTTAAATAATTTCATCCCTGAAATTTCTAGAATATTAATTCATAAAAATACTCGGGTGGTTCTTCATCATAAGTTCCTCGGGTTCCCACGTTACCTCTTTCATCTTGTGGTTTCTCCATAGAACTTTTACTAGACGAGTCGTTCGGTTTCTCATCACTTGTTCTCTAGTATCAAGAATCCGGATGAGCTCTTCACAATAAGACATATCGGTTTCCAGTTCTACTTCCTCATAAGTGAGTATATGCGTTGGGTCAGGCATGTATTTTCTCAACAGTGATACGTGGAACACATCGTGAACTTTGGAGAGACTTAGCGGCATTTACAAATGGTAAGCTACAACCCCAATTCGTTCTATAATTTAGAATGGTCTCATGTACCAAGGACTCAATTTACCCTTCTTACCGAAATGTATAACACCCTTCCATGGAGATACCTTCAGGAAAACATGCTCTTCTACATGAAATTCCAAATCCTTCCTTCAGTTATCGTCATAGATCTTATGCCTACTTTGATATACTTTGATGTGGTTTTGGATTACCTTCACCTTTTCCATCATTTCCTCCACTAGTTATGGGCCTACGAGTTTTCTTTCACCAACATCATCCCAAAAGGTTGGTGTGCAACATCTCATTCTATATAACGCTTCATATGGTTCCATCTGAATACTTGAATAGAAGCTATTGTTATAGTAAAATTCTATCAAAGGTAAATATTGATCCCACATACCTAGAAAGTCAAGTGATCATGATACCAACATATCTTCTAAGGTTTGAATAGTACGTTCTGATTTTCCATTAGTTTAGGGGTTTTAGGCAGTGCTCAAATGAAGTTCAGTATCCAAGTCCTTCTGAAGACTTTTATAGAATCTTGATGTAAAACGTGGATCAAGATTAGAAACAATCGATATGGGTACTCCATGAAGTCTCACAACTTCATTAATATATAGTCTTTATAGACGCTAAAGTGTTAACTCTTCTGTTATATAAAGAAAATGTGTTGACTTGGTAAGACGATCAACAATGACCCATATTGCATTGTTCTTTCTAGGAGTCCTTGGTAGTCCCATGTAAAAGTCCATCATAATATTATCCCATTTCCACTATGGTATGGGAAGAGGTTGCATGACTCCTCCAGGATGATGCTTTCCAGCTTTAACTTGTTGGAAAACCATACATCTTGACACAAAATTAGTAATCTCTCCATTTGTGTTATTCCACCAAAAATGTTCCTTCAAATCTCTATACATTTTGGTGCTCCTAGGGTGTATAGAGAAATTGGAACTATGAGCATCATCCAACAATTCCCTTTTTAGATCAGGTATATCGGGAACACAAAGTATCTTCCCAAATTTCTAAATTCATTCTTTATACACAAAGTCACTGAATCTCCCATCATTCACATCTTTAATCTTCTTTGTAAACTCTTCATCATCAGTCTAAGAACTCTTAATCTTTTCTAGTAAAGATGGTTTGGCAACCATTTGAAAAAGCATTGATGTTTCACCTTCCATGGTTATTCCCATGTCCATATTTACTAGATCCATGAAAATAGGATCCCTTTTAACTCTCATCTTGTTCAAAAGTCCATGATCTTTTCTTCTCAAAGCATCTACCACCATATTTTCCTTCCCTGGGTGGTAGTGTATCGTGCAATCATAATCCTTGAGTAGTTCAAGCCATCACATTTGCCTCATGTTGAGTTCTTTCTGTGAGGAAATATACATCAAACTCTTGTGATCAGTATATATCTCACATTTTTTACCATAGAGATAATTTATCCATATATTCAAAGCAAAGACTACAGTATCTAACTCAAGATCATGAGTAGGATAGTTTTGTTCATGATTTTTTAGTTGTCGTGATGCATAGGCAATTACCCAATCATTATAAATAAGGACACAACCAAGTCCTTTCTTTGAGGCATCACTATAAATAACAAATCCATCATTCCCCGATGGTAGATTCAAGATAGGAGAATTGACTAATCTTCTCTTCAATTTTCGAAACATTCTTCACACTCTTTTGTCCAAAAAAATTTAACCCCTTTACGTGTGAGCTTCGTTAATGGGTTAGCCAATCGGGAAAAATTATGGACAAAATGTTGATAATAACCTGCTAAACCATAAAATTGCGTACCTCAGTTATACTCGCCGGTTCTATCCATTCATGGATCACTATTGTCTTAGAAGGATCAACGGAGATTCCATCCTTGGAGACAATATGGCCAACAAAAGGAATCTCTTGATGCCAGAATTCACACTTGCTAAACTGTCCATATAATTCCTGTATTCTCACAGTCTTCAAGATAATACGCAAGTGATTTTCATGATCTATGTAGCTTTTATATTATACCAAGATATCATCAATAAATACCACTACCAAGTCATCAAGATATTCCTTGAAAACACTGTTCATTAGATCCATGAAAACAGAGGGTGAATTAGTCCGCCCAAAAGGAATTACTGTAAACACATAATGCCCATGCCTGGTTAAAAATGTTGTTTTCAGAATGTCTTTCTTCCTCACACACAACTGATGATATCACGATCGAAGTTTAATCTTTGAAAAATATTGATCTCTATGAAGTTGGTTAAATAAATAATCAATGCGAGGTAGGGGATACTTGTTCTTTATTGTTATAGCATTGATCTCCCTGTAGTCGACACATAACCTCATAGAACCATCTTTCTTCTTAATAAAAAGGAAAGGGACTCCCCATGAAGAAACACAAGGGTGAAAAAATACCTTATTACTCAATTCTTCAAGTTGTTTCCTTAGTTCCACTAATTCTACAGTTTCCATTCTATAAGTGTTCTTTGATATGGGTCTTAATCCAGGAATTAAATCAATAGAAAACTCAATTTCTCGTTCTGGAGGATGTCCAGGTAAATCTCCCATAAACACATCTACATATTCTTCCACAATAGCTACATCCTCTATTTGAACATTACTTTCCCCACCCACAGTTATTTCATTCTCTTCCTCCCCGATAATTGAATTTAGTTGAGCTATTGGGGGTGGATCTAGATAAGAATCAGGTGGTGACGATTCTGCTCTAGAGATAAGGTGTCCTTTATCATCAATATCAAAAATCATAACCTCCTTCTTCGTACAATAAATCTTTACATCATGGTCCGAAATCCAATCCATATCGAGCATTATATCAAATTCAATCATGTGTATGACGATGAGATCAACAGATAAAGAACATTTATGTGCTCTAATGGGGACTGATTCACAGAACTTTGTAGCAATGATACTTCCCTTAGAAGTTTTGACTGACAACTTCCTTGTTAAATCAAATTGGAAATATCTAATTTTCTTAGAAAACTGGCAAGATATGAAACAATGCAATAATCTAGAATCAAATAAATCATTTTCAAAACTTGAGGAAACCATTAAATTACCTGCCACCACATCTTTTGAGATTCTACCTCAGCAGTAGTGATAGAATATTCTTGTCTTGGATCCCTTGGGATTTTCTAAGGTAAGTTCCCTTGATGCTTAGGACATTCATTTTCATAATGTCCCATCTCTCTTCTATTGTAGCATTGAACATCAATAGCTTCTTTCTTCCCCTTGCAATCATGATCTTGGTGGATTTTTTGACAACACTTGTAACAGACTCCCATTCCCTTCAATCCAGTACCAGGGTGTTTCTTCCCACATTTAATGCAAGATAGATATTCAACATTTCCCTTATATCCTTTATTTCCATTCCTAGAGTGATCAGCAGATCTCTTCTTCTCTTTATTTGCTTTAAAGTCATAAGACATAGAGAATTCCTTTTCTGTCTTGATAGCACATAAGACAATATCTTCGTACAACGAGAAGGATTGTGAGACCAATTCTTGAAGAATAAATGGTTTTAACCCATCAAACAAAATGATCAATCTTAGTCCTCAGGTTACGTATATAATCCGCATCATGCCTTGCTAACCTTGTAAAGTTAGCCACGTACTTTGCGACATTCTCATCATCCTTTTGTCTCAGACTCAGAAATTGTCTTTCCATATCTGGTCGATGGTAATGAAGAAAGTATTTTTCTAAGAAAATCCATTTTAACTCTTTTAATTCCATATTTGATACTTAATCATCCTCCTTTTTGTTTTGATTCAATGACCATCATTGGTCAGCATCTCGAGTGAGGTGGTAAACTGTCATGATAACTTTTTCCCTTTCACTACTCCCCAAGGCAAGGAATATTTTTTCTAAGTAATTTATCCATTTCTTAGCTACTAATGGATTTTTAATCCCATTTAATGTTGGTTGTTGTTTCCTCATGAAGCGATCTAACATTGATCCTCCACGCTGTGGATCTGGGTGCTCCATACGGGTAAGGTTATTATTCATAACCTGAGTGAGTTGTCCTAGTATGGTGATTAGCTGATCAGCATCAGTTGAATCACCAACTCCACTATAATTATCTTGAGTAGGAGGGAAATCCTTACATGGAATTCATGAATTGATATGGTTTCCATTTCTTCCACTAGGTGCCTTTTCTAAACAATGGCATACACTAGATTAGTTTATGAATCACAATACATAAATCCAAACATGTAAAACACTTAACATGAATTGAACAGTTTTTGGATATAATCCCTAATCATAAAAATGTTTTCTTTGAGGAATTATATACTCATAAACCCTTCATAATGGTTTTTAAAGAAAATGAGTATTATCCTAAGCATATCCCTTGAGAGTGTTGTAACCAAGAGTGAAACAAGGCCCGTTGTCATGCCCCATTTCCCGTTCGAGTCCAGCACAAAGCAGTGTTTTCAATTTTTACCCCTAGGTACATCTGTGCTAGAGCCGCCTCCACCTACTCGTATCCAGACAGGGATGTATTTCTTGGAAAACTCACAAAATCTCTACAATACCAAAATTCTACGATGTTCTTCTATACTAATCCTCAAATTCTATCTTAGATCTATGTGTTCTAATCAGTGTTTATCTAAATATAGCTTCTAAGGTTTGTAAAAACTTCCTCTGATACCAACTGTAACACCCCGACCCCAGTTACTCAGAGTCGGTGCATTATTACATAGCATTTTCATGATCACAAAACATCAAGTCTCGAAAGACTGATTAGTTTAGTAGCCTTGGAATCACTAAATACATTCATAAAGTTTACATTACATCATAAAGTGAAAAACTACAACAACATATTGTCTCCATAGGCCAAACAGATATCCTCTCATATTATCCCTACAGGTCATTCATAAAATACTTATTCACATCCTAGGAAACATAAAACCTAGAAAGGGGTGAGTTGAGATTCCCATTAAGGATAAAAATATAGCGGAAACATTCATAAATAATCATAAACATTTAAGGAAATGTATAACTAAAACAAAAGACTTTTAAACTTTAACTTCAGCATAATATGGAGGAAATAAAATGAAATAATTCCATTTACTTATTCACATGGATATTCTAATAATCGAATAATCACATGCAATAAAAATAACCACTTCTATAATGATGGAATGCATAATGTCAGACTATCACAACTACATAGTCAAGGCCTTATTCCAAGACTACAAATAATATTTTTTCAATGCCTTATGCAAAGACACTAGTTTGTCTCATGAGACCTACCGATGCATCGAGGAGCTATAGTGGGCTCCACCCGTCACTTACTAAGTCCAATGCATTCCTCATATGAACAAGTTTAAACATAACATAAACATTCGTATTAAAACTAGCATACGAAATGTAAATAATTTATCCATAAACTATGAATGGTATAAAAATAACACATCCACAGTCAAAAATACCACAAAACCTTCAATAAAATATGGAAGTTTTGTATCATAATAAATCAACTTCAAATAATCTTAAAATCCATTAAAGGATGTTGACATAGATGAAATCAAAACTATTTGAGAGAAGTATCTCTTTTTTTGAAATCATTTAAATGTCACATAATTATAAAATAAAACATTTAATTTGAAAATATTCTTATAAGCTTGTAAGGGAATCTTCTATGATTTTATAATAGAAGAAAATAGACGGACCCACCTTATAAGTTAAAAAATACACTCTTACCTTAATTCTATCAAAAAGGTTAAAAAGGACCTTGTTTGGAAAATGGCAGAATGATTCCTTTATAAACATCTTACAAAAGGTCAACAAGGGTATAAATTACTTTAACCCATAGTCTATAAAATATTAAGAATGATTTGAAATACATTTCTATGAAACATGGATGTGGATGATAAAGAGGTCCTAGTAGATAATTACGTTAAAATAACCTTAGATAATGAAGAGATTGTGAAATAAACCCTTACCTTGTACTTTTCCTTGGTTGAGGGTAGGTTAAACACATGTGTAATGGTGAAATAATTTTTATTGAATTATATAAGAATCATATACATAAATATGATATCATATATGATCTTTTAACATTTCATTTTTAATAATATCTTAGTATTATCGTCGTTTCGGGTGTTCACTTACTCATTTTCTTTTATATGTTTGGTTACATAAGTCGTGATTTTTATCCATAGGTTATATAATATTCATATCCAGAATTATATCAAGTCCTTAAAAATTATATTTAATCATGAAATGAAAACTAGTCTTGAATTGATACAATGGGGAAAGAATCTCATTACGTTCATGGAGATGGTAATCCGTACGTACGCACGAGCGACAATGTCATTATTTTGATTTTAAAATAATATATTATTGGATGGTGTATAATTTATAAAGAATCATTATCATGTTATATTTATTATTTACATGAATTAAACATCATTATTATACCCATCAAAATATTAATGTATTGAATAACAATTACACCATGACGTGGAGACGGTAAGTCGTACGTACGCACGTATGGTGACATATTATTCAAAGGATGAATAGAATACCGAATATGGTTGTACAATATTTATAATAACATCAAATTATATAGAATATACTTGAGTTATTATTTTATAATGGAAATAACAAATAATGAAAAAGTGGAAGAAGAAAGGAACTTGAAAGAGGTGATGAAATATTTACCTCTTCTACAGGTTCTTCCTTTTGATTTGATCAACAGGGCTCCTTAAGTTGGCTTTATGACTAAAGTAAGGACTCTATGTTGAATTGAGGGAAGTTGGGAGGATATTTGGGAAGATTTTTTCTGAGAAAAATGGCTTTGATGGTCTGAATTAGAGAGAAGGGGAAGTTCCCTTTTATAAGAGGGGTGAGGGGCACCTTAGGAAAAGATAGAAATATTATTTTATAATACATTCATATTCAGTTTCTAATGGCTCAAAAGTGGATTATTTAAAAGTTAAGGTGATTATAGGTCAAAAACCACTCAACTAATAGGTTTTAGACAGGTTTGTGTCACTATATTGACATTATATTTTAGTTTTAACTCTTAGTTAATTAGTTTGTCATTTACCATGTCTCTTTGTATTTTTATATTATATAGTTAATAAACATAATATATACTTCCAGGCGACCCGAAAGTGGTCCATTAATGATACACCTATAATTATATAAGTCATTTCTCTGAACTTTATATTTTTAGGAATTGAATATCAATTAATAATATAATATTTTCTTTAAAAACTATTTTATGTCAATTTTGACTCTATTTAATAATTTTTTTTAAGTCATAAAAACTTTATTAATTGAAACCAAATTCATTTAAGTAATCCAATAATGTCATATTAACCAATAAAATTCTTGCATGTCATAAAAAATTTCAAATTATATTTATTTTAACATTTATAAAACCAATTATTTTATTCTTTCATTAATAAGGAAAATACTGTATCATTATTATGTCATTAATAAATTTAATTATTCAATGTCTAAAAATTATAAATAAAATATCATTATGTAGTAAATCATGTTATATTTTAATTAATATTTATAGTCTAAAATATAACATATATAACCCTATGTAAAAATTGTTTTTCTAAAAGATACATGATTATTTCATTTTTGTATTTACTTTAACTTAATTAATATAAAGTGTCATTATTACTTACAAGTGGATCCATGGGGTTCCAAAATCAACCCAAAGATGAACATGGTTGGAAATGTATCAAATAATAGGGTTAGGACATGTTTTAGAGTAATTTAGTATTATTATAATATTACTTGTTTAACCCATATTTACCAAATTTACCCTTTAACCATGGTAAATAAAATATTTACCGAAGTAATTATTCAAAATGTCTAAAAATAAAAGTTACCAATTTAAAAAATTTGGAAATCCTGATTCTAAAAATAGAATCCATTTTTCTAAATTCAAAACATATAAGTGGCAGAAATTAATTTAAAATTAATTCCCGTTGTCAAAACAAAAAGCGTGTTTTTAAGATATAACAACTATCAAAAGATTGGCACTTGCTTATGTCTAGTTTAAATGGGAAATTATTTCCAATGACCAAAATTGAATTAAATGGTAAAAATATAATCTAATTAAACTTTAATATCACTCAAATTGTTAATTTAACACTATTAATTATTTCTATTAAAAAGTTGTTTTTAATTAAAATTTAGTAATTTTCACTATTCATCAAAATATGAAATTTATCAGTAAAGTACCAAAAATTCACACTAAGCTAATTTTTATATTCAAAATCCAAAAATGAAGTCCCTTTTGAAAGATAAAATTTATTAAATTTCAAAAAGTTGGTATTATTATTCATTACAACTAGTTTGATTGGTTGTGGTGTGTTAGAACTCAAAGTTGTGTACAAAACACACTACTGTATTATTCAAAGAGAAGTGTACCATTGAAGCTTAGGGTGTTGCATTCTCCCCTCAATCAATACACTGTGTCCTCGCTATTTGAAATTTTTCTTCGAAAATAAAAGGTTAAAAATAGAAAAATACCTTTTTGGAAAACCCACATTGGAAATTGGATTAATAAAATTTAGTCTTAATAAGAGGGAATGGGAAATGAAAACGCCACCACCAAATTATGATCTCGATTAAGAGAACATTGGTGGAAAATAGAGAAAAATAAATGGAGGAAAAATGTAAATATTTATAGTGAAAGATTGAGGTTATCAATAATAGACAAGTGTAAAAGTGAGGGCATCAATGCCATCAATCTAAGATGATTGAAAATATCATCAGTTCAAAAAAAACATATTGTATAAAGATAACACATTCTTGGTTTTAAGATTCCTTACCTAAAGTTTATGAATTAATTTATTCATAGAATATGTGTGAATATATATATATATATATACTTGACAAGTAGATATTCATCCTTCAACTAATTCCTACCACAAACTCATCTTTTACTCCAAAAGATAATAGAATTCAAAAATATTCACTTTATCCTAATCATATAGGGTTCCAAAAAAATGAATTTATAATTTATCTGTTAGACCATTTAAAAAACTACATTATACAAGTTAGGAAATCACATAGGCTAGTGGTAGGTGATGCACCCTATTCACCCTTCTGTTGTGGGTTCAAGTCTCGCAACCTTACCAGATGCGACAGGTTATCGCCTAACCTCCAGGTTGTCCTTTTTATGACAATCCAAAAAATGATCTCAAGAAATTATTTAAACTTGACAATAGTTTTCAATTTCAAAATTAATCGATTCCAACCTTTAGACTTATCCAAAATACTTCTGTCCAAACTCACAGTCCAAAATTTATAAGGTAAACACAATGAAGATTCTTTTTGTCACGTAATACCTTTTGAATACCTTCATCATGTATTCTATTAAAATATGGTAACACCCTGAATTATCATATAACTATATTTATTAAATTTATGCTCCCATATTCCTTATAGAATACTGGATATACTCCTTATATCCAAAACGTTTGTAAACTCCAACAATGATGGAATATAAAAATCATTAATCAGTTTTATTGTAGTCAAGAATATCCAAAATAATTTATCCAAATCAATCATATCTTATTCCAAAATCACTACCTCAATATCATAATCATATTAAGGTTTATCTCTCTCTCAACCATATATTTTCCAAAAATCTAACCTTCCATTGAGTCACTTTTCTTGGTTCCAAACAATCTCATATCATTAATCAAAATAGTACTGCAGTACAATCCTTATATACTTTATAATTATTTTAACATATACATTATTAATACAATACTCAAATAGAAAAATACATTAATAACAACATAAGAAATATTAATCATTCCTCTTCATCTTTTGTAGTATCATAACTTGATTATTATCCAATAGAATCATTTGGGGTATACTCTGATGAGTTGGACATTGATTCAAGCAGTGTACCAACTCCTTGTAGATGAAGCACCATACATTTCAAACCTTTTTATTACCCATGAAATCACGTACTTGGTGTCCTTTGTCTCCACACTTATAACAAACAATCATTCCCTTCAAGCATTTACCATAGAGATTCTTTCCACAATTATCACATATGGGAAATTTTTTCTTTTCTATACTCCATTTATCCAACTTTCTCTCTTCCATATTTTTATTCTCTGGATTCCCTTCAAAGCCATAGGACTCAGAAAATTTTTACTGAACTTATTTACACATGATAATATTTCTTTATATTATGATAATACGTGGGAGACTATTTCCATTCTAAATATTTGCATAACACCATGAATGATATTATCCTTCATACTCTATGGATCATGTGTATTGCTGGAGGTATCATTCCATCTTCAATGTGCCATTTCTAAACAATGGAATACACTAGGTTAGTTTATGAGTCACAATGCATAATTGAAAACTTGTAAAATACCTAACATAAATTGAAAATATTATTCATATAATCTATAATCATAAAATGTTTTCTTTGAGGAAGTATTTACTCCTAAACCCTTCATAATGGCTTGTAATGAAAATGTAAAATATCCTAATCATATCCCCTATGAGTGTCATAAACAAGAGTGCACCAAGGGTCATTGTAACACACCAGTTCCTGTTCGATTCTAGCTCAAATCAGTGTTTTTCGGTTCTACCCCTAGGTACATTTGTGCCAGAGCCACCTCTACCTACTCATATCTAGACAAGGATTTATTGCTTGTAAAACTCACAAAATCTCTACAGTATCAAAATTCTAGGAAGATCTTCTATACTAATCCTCAAAGTATATCTTAGGGTAGTGTTCCTTAATCAGATATATTCTAAATCTAGTTTCCGATTTTATTTCTAAACCTTCTATGATTCCAACTATAATGTCTTGGCCCTAATTACCCAGATTCGGTGCATTATTTAAATACATTGGAATGATTACAAGGAATCAAGTCCCGAAGGACTGATCGGTTTAAGAGTCTTGGAAAATAGATTACATACATGAATGTTACATTTCACCTTATAACATACTACACAACATAAATAATCCTTTATGAATGCCATTATTCTCTTAGCTTAACCCCGCCTATCAATCACAATACACTTCTTGGAATCCTGGGAAAAATAAAACATAGAAAGGGGTGATCTCAGATGCTCAGTAAGGGTAAGAAATACATTGGAAGATAACATAAATATTAAGCATGGTGAAATATTGAAAACACATGCCTTTACAAATAATAAACACGAACACTTTTATGGAAAGAATATGAGATGAGAAAATAATTCCGTAATAAAACATAATCATGGGTATTCTACTGGTCGAATGACCATATAAACCATCAATATTATTTTCATAATGAGGGAATGTATAATGCCGGACATTCTGAAACATTTTTTCAATGCCTCAGCCAAGATGTCTAAAATTTATTTAGGCCTCGGACAAAACCATATATCAAATTGGGAAAGGCCTTATCCAATTCCATGTCTAGTTGTCTCGTGATAGCTATTGTTGCATCGAGGAGCTACAGAGGGCTTCTCCCGTCACTTACTAAGTCCAATACATTCCTCATATGAAAAGGTTGACATATAACATAAACATTCATATTATAACTAGCATATGAAAGTTCAATACATTAACCATAATCCTTGAATGGTATAAAAATAACACATCCACATTCAAACATATCTCAAGACCTTCAATACAATATGGAAGATTTGTATCATAATGAATCGACTTCGAACAAGTATAAAATCTATCAATGGATGTGGACATAGATGAAACCAAAACTATTTGAGAGAAATATATCTTTCTTTTTTTGAAATCATATAAAGTTAAAAAATAATAAAAGAAAACACTTATTTTGAAAATATTATTATAAGCTTGTAAGGGAAGCTTTGACGATGTGATAACGGCGGAGAATAACCGCCCCCATTGTATAAGTTAAAAAAGAAATTCTTACCTTAATTTTGTCGAAAAGGTCGTAAAGTACCTTGTTTGGAAAACGACTGAAAGATTACTTTCAATAAATATATGTTCAAATAAGGGTATAAATGTCTTTAAACCATTGTATATTAAATATTAAAAAAATTTGAAATACATTTTTAAGAAACTTGGGTGTGGATGATAAATAGGTCCCAGTAGATACTTACCTAAAAACTACCTCAGATAATAAAGAGATTATATAATTAACCCTTACCTTATACTTTTCCTTGGTTGAGGGTAGTTTAACCTCCTATATTATGGTGAAATAATTGTTATTAAATTGTACAAGAACCATATACATTAATATGATATCATATATGATATGTTAATATTGCTTTGTTAATAATATTTTAGTATTATCCTCGTTTCGGGTGTTAACTGACTTGTTTTCATTTATATGCTTCATTATGTAAGTAATGTTTGTTATGGATTAGATGTATCTTATTAATATTCAGAATTATATTAAGTATTTAAGCATTATTTTTAATCATCTAATGAAAATTAGTCTTGAATGAATATTATGGGGAATTAATCTCATCATGTTCGTGGAGATGGTAATCTGTACGTACGCACGAGAGACAATATCATTCTTTTGATATTAAAATCATATATAATTGGATGTTAAATCATATAAATAGAATCATTATCATGTTATATTTATTATTTACATCAATTATACATCATTATTATACCCATCCAAATAATACTATATTTAATAACAACTACACCACGACGTGCAGACGTTAAGTCGTACATACGTACGTATGGTGACATGTCATTCAAAGGATGGATAGAATAACGAATATCATTGTAACCTAATTATAATTACATCCTAGTATATATATTATAATGGAGTTATTATTTTAGAATGTAAACAACAAGGAAAGAATATGTGGAAGAAGAAAAACATGAAAGAGGTGATGAAATATTTTCCTTTTCTTCGGGTTCTTCATTTTGATTTGATCAAAATGGATCCTTAGGATGGATTTATGACTGAAAAAAGGCCTCTAAGAAGAAAGGAGGAGAGTGGGGAGGATATATGGGCAGGTTTTGTCCGATTCAAATGTCTTTGAGGTGTGAATTTGAGAGAAGGGGAAGTGATTTTTTATAAGAGGGGTGAGGGCCACCTTAGGGAATGATTGAATTATTATTTTATAATAAAATCATTTTCAGTTTCTAATGGATCCAAAATTAATTATTTAAAGTATAAGGTGGTTATGGGTTATAAAACACTCAACAAATTTGTTTTAGATAGGTTTGGGTCACTATATTGACCTTATCTTTTAGATTTAACTCTTAATTAAATAGTTTGACATTTACCATGTCTCTTAGAATTTTTATATTATATGGTTATTAAAATTACTATAAACATTCAATATAACCCAAAATGGTTCTTTAATGATACAAATATAATTATATAAGTATTTTTGTTGTACCTTTGATTTTTAGGATTATTATATCTACCTTAATATTGTATTTGTTTTAAAAACTCATTTATGTCAATTTTGACATTATTTAATAATCGATTTTTATTAAAGTCCTCACGTCTTTATTACTTCGAAATAAATACATTTAATCAACCCTAACATGTCATAGTCTCCTATAGAAGTTTTTTATGGAATCAAAACATTCAAATTTTATTTATTTTAGTATTTATAATATCATTTATTTGATTGTTTGATTAATAAGAAAAATACTGCATCATTATTGTGTCATATATAAATATATTTATTTTATGTCTAAAAATTATAAATAAAATATAATGAGGTAGGAAATATTTTTATCTTTCTAATGATTATTTATTTTTGAATATATCAATTATATAACATCATATAAAAGTTTTTTTACTAAAAGGTATTTTTCTTTTGTTATTTTTGTCTTTACTTTAGATTATTTAAAATAAAATGTCATTATCACTCCCAAGTGGCTCCATGGGGTCCCAAAATCTTCCCAGGATGACCATTGTCAAAAATGTATCAGAAAATAGGGTTAGGACATGTGTTAGGGTAATTTAATATTATTATAATATTACTTTGTAACCTTATTTACTGGATTTACCCCTTTAACCCTCGTAAATAAAATATTTTCTGAAGTAAATATTCCTAATGTCTAAAAATAAAATTTATTTATTTACATAATTTGTACCTCCTGATTCCAAATATGGAATCCACTTTTTCAAATTCAAAACACATAGGTGGTATAAATTAATTAAAAATTAATTCCTGTTGTCAAAACAAAAGGCGTGTTTTTATGAAATAATAACTATCAAAAGATTGACACTTGTTTATGTCAAATTTAAATGTGAAATTACTTATAATGACCTAAATTGTATTAAACGATAAAAATATAATCTAAATATACATCCAAACCATTTAAATGTATAATTTATTACTATTAATTATTTCGATTAAAAAAGTTGTTTTTAATTAAAATTTCGTAATTTTCATTATTCATCAAAATATGAAAGTTATCATAAAAGTACCACAAATTTATCCAAACAGAATTTCTACATCCCATTATAAAGAATAATTTAATTTCATTAAATTGAATATATAAAATTGTCAAATATTGGTTTTAAAAAGGCTTCTCTATTAAAAGGCATTAAAATTGTATTTTTTGAAAAATACTTATTTTATCCAAAAAAATAAATTTGTTCTTATATTATGTCTAAGAAACACATAATAGGGATGTTAAAATTATATAGAGTATATAAGATTCAAAATTCAGTTAATACTATTCATAAAATCTTTTTGAACAATTTGTTTAGTAAGTTGTGGTGCGCTCGAACTCAGTGTTGCCTGTTGTTCAAGCTATTGAATTACTTTAATGAGATAACGTACTATGAAATCCTATGGTGTTACATAATGAATATTTATGGGATTTTGTTATGCTTATGAAATATCACCATGATTTTCAATGCCAAAATAATTGTGTAGTGAATACTCACACCCATTTCAAATAAAGGTTGTTTACCTTTCACACGTATACTTTCAGATTGGGTACATACATGTATGTATTCCAAATTCATTTATCATGGAGTAAAATATGTTGTTAAATGAATACATGATGCATGATCTATGTAGAATAATTCATTACGATAATGAAATGAATGTGAAGGGTGCGCCCAGAATTATTTAGTGTGGCAATACATTGGATAATGTATAGTATCATGGTATATCATGTTGGGATAGAGAGTGAACCTGATTCTTTTATGGGATTTTTTCCACCATGACGTCTTTGCAGATTTATCTTTAGTCAATGTTTATGATATAGTGGTTTTATTTGTTCCAACTTTTCCCATGTTTCATTTATAATTATCACGTTATATCATGACATCAAGTTTATAATGCTACCACGTTATGGTCTATTGTTATTTCTATTTTGTATTATGTATTATTTCCCTCAAGTTATGCCTTACTTATTCCCAAACTAGATCTATAGCTCACCCATTTTCTTATGTATACCATGGGTTATCCCATGTAGTTTTATGTATGTTGGAATACAATGATCATTTTAAGGATGTTTTCAATAAAGATGTTTTATTTCATGTTTTAAGTTTTTATTTAACGTTCCTAAATCGTAAAGTCGCTAAAATTCATGTCTTTTGGGTTATATTATGTGTATATTTATAAAATAATACATTTATTAAGCTTAATAAATGGTAGTTTTATTTCAGTGAGGGCTATTGAAATGTCATAAAATACTGTTAGAGTTAATAAAAAAGTTAATTTACTATATCTCACTTATTTTTTAATCAATAAAAGTACTAATAATCTAATATTTTTAATTTTAAATAAAATTACAATTTAATAATCGAAATTATCTCTATGATCAATATTGGAGAAAGATATCGCTATAACTGGAATTAACTTCAACCATTAGTTTAGACGCCTTTGAGTTGTGATATTCAATAAACATAAATTGAACGTTCTATAATCCTTAATACTTGATGCACCTACTAATGAGGTGAGTGATGAAGAGTTACTTGTCAATAAAAAAATTAGCAATGAATTCAACATTCAAAAAATGATGATTTCATTAATGTCTAGTGAACTAATGAAGTCTCATGAAAAAATTGATGTTTATAATATTCTTGACCACCTCTGGTGTATTTTTCTAGGAGATATCGAGATAAGAACAGTATGATATTTACAAGGCATACTTTTAGATAATGGTTGGAGAGCATTCTCCAGCTAGTCCTCATGTAATAAAGATCATTGGATACATTGAGCACTTAGTGGTTTTAGTGTTCAAACACCTTAATGAAATGGGAACTGACCTCATTCTGGAATTAATACCTTAGAGATTCTGCATCTTTTTTTTGAATTTTATTAGTAACAACACTGATAAGTCTATGATGGGTCTTCTTAGTATTATTTTCCAAGTTGATATTGATACAAAGTGTGAAAACCCATTTGTCCTTTTTTTGAACAAATGGAATAGTAAAGAAAAAATATTTAATAACAATTCTTCTTCACGACCTTACATGAATATGAATATCAATGGGGAAAGAAAGGGACTCTGATGTTGTCTATTTTTAATGTTTCAAGAAGGCCACAAGAAGAAACAATACAACCATAAAAAGAAGCAAGGGGAATCTATAGGTGTGTTTTTTATCATGTTCAATTTATCAGTTTAGTAAAATTCGGTGTTAGATACATTATTTTGTGCTAAAATATGTATTCAAAAACATAAACCACATAGATTATAAATAATTGAATAATGAGAGGAATATCTTTGAGTAGCTAGCAGAGAAAAACTGGTTTTTGTATTTATCATGTAATACCACTTCACGTTGCCAACTAGAATGGCCTCGGTTTTAAAGGGATTCTATTATGCAACTTCAATGACATAAAAAATTATTTCATTATCTATACTTGATACAAATATATTAATTTCCATACATGGGAATAAATGTTTCCTATTTTACAATGATAACATTTCTTATGGTATGGAACATTTAAATAACAGTGTTTTTGTGTTGGATTAGATGAACCTAATAATGGAAATCTACAAGGATGGAACTTTACAAGACTCAATCAAAATCCAACATTGACATCACCAACTAGGTCATGTAAATGAAAATAACTTCAGTGAATTACTTCAAGAAATATATTTAGATTCATTTGAACTAGAACCACTTGGTGTGTGTCATGCATGTTTATAAGGAAAAATTACCAAATAACCATTTAGTGGGAAATGTAAAAGGGATATATATCTTCTAGGATTAGTTCATACTAATGCATGTGGACCATTTCTTGTTGAAGTAAAGGATGGATACTAATACTTAATTAATTTTATAGATGATTTTATTAGATGTGGATATGTATACTAAATGAGGTATAAACTAGATTATTTTGATAAAATCAAGGAATAAAAGAATGAGTTTGATAACAATCAGCATAAAAAGATTAATCAACCTCTCTCAGATCATAGAATATAATATTTAAATATAGACATCAATGATTTTTTATGGGAGTTCAAGATTTTATCTCAAATCACTCCTCCTTAAATGGCACAGTTGAATGGTGTAAGAAAAAGAACGAACCAAACCTTGTTAGAAATGTGGAGATAAAAGATGATTCATGAGAGTTATCCATTATAATGTTGGGGACACACAGTATAAATATACTTTTACAAACTAAATAGTGTCCCAAATAATGAAATAGATAGAATACTATACCAATTACATAGTGGAAAGAAACTCATGTTGTCTTACTTCTGTGAGGTAGTAAAGCATTTATTAAATAATCTTTAGGTAATAAGATTACACCTCATGGAAAAAAGATTATATTTATATGATATCCTAAATAATAACAGGTATACTACCTATATAATCCTTTAGAAAAAAGTTTTTGGTTGGATGATATCCCATGTTTCTTGAAAATGGTATTATTTCTAAAAGAGATAGTCAAAGTGAGATAGTCTACGATGATGTTGTGGCTAAAGACACACAATAGTTGGAAAATGAAAAAAAATTGCAATTCCCTATGGAAGAAGATATTTTTACAAATACATAATTACTATGTAAAAGAAATATAGAGATTAAGGAACTACAATGGTATGGTTTTCTATTCACCAAGGATGGTGACTCATAATAGTTAATAATAAATATCCTATAACCTAAAAGGATAAAGTAAGTGGTACAGATGTTTCCATGTGGAAAGAAGCCTTGAATTATAAAATTGATTCCATGTAAAAAATCCATGTATGTATTTTTTTGAAAATCCAGTAGATGTAGATCCCATTGTTATCAAATGGGTGTTCTAGAAGAAACTAGACATGGAAGGACAAGTCAGTACTTATAATGACCAACTAGTTTCAAAAAGGTTTAAATATCATTAATACATTGAATATGATGATACATTTTCACCAATTTCAATGATGAAATAAATTATAATTCTATATTCCACTGTGGAATTCCATGATTATAAGATTTTTCAAATGGATTCCAAAACAACCTTCCATAATGGGAACCTTTAGGAAGATATCTATATGACACAACCGAAAGTGTTTGAGACTCCAAAGGATGCAAATAAGGTATTAAAGTTATAAATATCCATTTATATATTTAATATATAATCCATGGGCATGAATACTTTTTTTATTATACTATAACATAATTTGATTTCACAATGAGAGAATGTAAGATATGTGTCTATAATAAGTTTTAGTGGGAGTGTAACCATTTTTGTAATAGTATATATTTATGAAATATTACTCATTATAAATGAAATACTATTATTATAGTCTATTAAGTAATGGTTGAGTAAATGACTCTATATAAAGTAATTAGGGGAGTAAACATATATTCTTAGAACCATGGTCTATTGTGATATATCCAAGAGGTTTCTTGACCTATGTTAGAGTACAAAAATTGACAAGATACTAAAGAGATTCAGTATGTAACAATCCAATAGGATATTTTTTCTATAATCACATAGAATTAATCATTATAATAAAACGTGTTCTTATACACATTACTAAAGAATAATAATAAAATTTATTCTATACATATCAGTGATTGGTTTAATCTTGTATTCTATTCTATATTCTTGGATATATGCTTCCTATGAATTAAGTATGGTATGATGATATCAAGATGATCTAGGTGACAATTGTTGGATGGATTTCAATTCTATCCTGAAGTATCTAAGGTTTACTAAGGATATGTTCTTGGTTTATGGATGTTATGAGGAACTATTTTTTAGAATACATGCACATTAAAGTTTCCAAACTAATCAAGATGATATAATTTCCTAAATGGGATTCATCTTGACCATAAGTGTATGTGTTGTGAGATGGAGGAGGTCCATGATGGATGTGGTTGAAAATTATATATTATAGTCTGATTATATTGTGGATTTTGCGTAATCTAAATAAGAATCATGGATACAAAACATCACCCAAGAGATTCATGTGGTATCTAGTAGTAAAGATCATATAACAATCTATTGTGATAATATTACAGTTGTGTATCTAATAAGAGTCCATTGTAAAATTAGTAGAAGAAGATAATAAATCATATAAATCATCTCTTGAAGGATTTTTCTCAAAGGGTAAAAGTTTCAATGAGAATTTTTTCCATAGAAGGCAACATTGAAGAATCCTTTAAAAAAGACTTATCAAAGAAGAAATATGACTATCATGTCAGGTCTAGCAGGATAAACGTCGTAGGAAGTTGGCTATAGTCAATGTGGGAGATTTTTGGAGATTTTTTATTAAATACAAATTTATTTTAATTGATTTTATGTATATTCTATATATTGAATATTAATTATACTTTTTAATTAATTATGTTTTTTATTTTTCATGTCTCTCATGTAATAATTTTCTAGAGTATACATCGCATTGATAAGGTCATATCAGTTGCCTATTTTAATGTTAACCTTGATGTGTGATAAAGATATTCTAAAATAATTTTTTATGGTAGGATAATAAAATAAAATGGGTCAGATAGAACATAGGTTGTTAGGTGCAAGAACTCATAAGAAGATACGCATTCTTCTCAGGATGTTCACACTTGATAATCTCTAAGACGGGAGATTATGAGAGCAGACTCGCCAGTAAGAATTATGCGTGATTTGGTGTCATTGTATTTTCCTATATATGATCATTTTTGAAGGTCCTTATACATTATGATTGTTATTAATGCATGTTATCACTTGTTTATATATATGTATTTCATAAACCGTGATGAAAATAATTCATGGAGAAGTTGGATATTTTGGGTGCGTAAAGGGTGACATATAATTAATGAATAAGTTTAGAAAGGATTTTTCCATTCCATCTGTAGAGAAGATTATATCTCGGAAAATTTATTGCAATATAATGATCAAAAAAATATCCATGGACATGGTGTAATGTTATGTATATTTCAGATACTCAAAGAAAGATATATTGAGCATCTAGGTTGGTGACACAGATGTGAATCCTTCTTGATGAGATATTGTGACAAAGGGATTATATTACATAGTGAGACCATTTTTATATGTTTTTCAACATTTCAACATTAAATTATTTCCCTTTAGTTCCTTAAAACATTACAAGATAATAATCTGGGAATTTAGGAAGGCCCACCAAATGCTAGTGAGAAGGAATCCTAGAGGGTCACAAACTATGTTTTTCTGTTGATATTGATTATATTCTTTTTTAGATTAATTAGTGGAATAAATATTATTCTCATGTCTGAGGACTATATTTATTCATGTTATATTGATCGCCTAAATTAAATTAATATTTATTCATTGGCTTGTAATAAAAATATATATTTTATTTTTGAATATTTTAATAAATATTTATTAACAACATTGGGAATAAAACATTTATTTATGAATAAAATAATATTCAGTTGTTTAATAAATTATAGTGGAGGTAAAATGGAAATAAATGAGTCTGGTGAAAGATATTAATTAATAAGACCATTACATAATATTTATTATTGTGTTTGTTGGTGCATGACATAAAATAATAATTATATAATTATGATTATATGGAATGGGGTTTATTTACGGTAATAAATTAAATTTAATTACCAGTAGATAATTAAATACTTTCTTAACATAAATCATTACTCTATAAATAGAAATCTATTTAAATTGTGTACCAAATCCAATAATTGTGAATTAATAATTTTTGTTCAAAATAGATTCTCTCTAAAATCCTCATTATCTCTCCATCTTAAGATGGACAAGTGCAAGAGATATTTCTTTAGGACCAAAGACTAAGCGATTAGGAAAAAATACACAAGAAATTTCACTCGGCGTGCTAGAATCCGAACATCGAGTGATCTTTCTCAGAGATCATATGAGCACATGTGGATCACCCCAATAGGGATTATATCTATAGATCCTCGTGTGAAAACAAAATTATTCTGAAATGATGTTTTTCGGTTTTCAATATTCACCAATGAAATTTTTCATAAACATAGGTTTTTATTTCTTCAAGTTTAAAATGAATTAATTATAAATTTGACATGAAATATCCCTACACTTGGTTTTGATAAATTATTTTTAAAATAAATTGTAATAAATCACACAGAAATACACTCTTCTGCTTTTCCCATAACTAGAAAGTTGTATTAGAGTGTTCAAGTTTAAATTTAATGTTATTTATTTGATTATTGATCATTACGAAATTGTGGTAAAATTTTAATTTCATGTAATTTGTTAATTAATATGATTTTAATTAACATGCTACTGACATATTAATCATGCTTTTTTAGTGTTTCATTTTCTAAAAAGTTTAATAAAAAATGATGAGTGTCCAGTGATTCCATTGGGATGTGCCAAATCGTTGGCTAATAAAAATGGGTTACACGGTGTGCAACCGAAGCTTGTTCGACATACCCATAAACAATGTATCTAGATGCAATATGAAATTAATTACACATTTTTCTTTTACAAAACACCACATATAGACTAGGACAACCTATAAAATATAATTAATATATAGGGAATGTATTTGGCATGTACACTTCATGTAGTCCAGTAGTGTTAACAAGCTAAGCCCCAAGCATGTGACTTGGATATACAAAAACTGAGTTATATTGCATGTAGCTAGATGTACAAGCTGTGTAGTCTCCCATTAATAGAAAAATTAAAATTACATTAAATTTAAAAATTTATTCATTAAAAATTTATTTTCTTGATTGACACACCATTGTGTGTTTGACAATCTAATAATGGTTTTAAGGAATTTTAAATGTTTAATTATTTTATACTAATTAATATGTAATTATTAGTTGTATAGTTTATTTTTTATGAATTTCATTAATGGTGGATATCTACAAATAATATAAGATTATGTTTAAGATAAAAATAGAATTAAATAAATAATTACTTAATTATTTCATTCATTTTTTTCTTAAATAATAAAATAATGAATAAAAATATTAATGAAATTCATTTAATTTTGCACATTTATAGCATGTATAATTATTCATGATCTTGACCATGATCTGTGTATGTGTTGGATGTTTTAATTTTATTTATTTCATGAGTTTTCAGTAATTTAACATTAAATTGAATGATGGCATGTGACTCATCCCTCCCTCCATAATTATGAGAGAACTGCATGTCTAGTGATATTTTTATAATCCCCTTCAACAAATACTTTGGTTCCCCTCACCTATGTATAAAAGTTTATAATTAAGGGAGTATCCCAATGTGCATGGTGGTAGTTCAGGATGGAGCTATAATGATTCCAAACCAGATGATAGACATGTAGATAGGTGGAATGTTGTAACTCATTCTAAGACCTTCAATAAGAAATATTTCCCCTATGCAAAAATATGATGTATTGTTTACTCATTAAATCAATCATTAGATAAAGATCATGAATGGGTTAATTAATTAATTAATTAATTCTATCTATGAAATTATTTATTATATGGAAACAAGGGTGTAATCAAAAAAATAAATGAATAAATGTCAAAATATGGAAATTAAATTAATTAATTATGAGTAAATGTTTTATCTAACATGGATAATTAATTAACATCCACTTAATATTAATAAGAAGTATAATGGAAAAAATAAAAATGATACATAATAAATTAAAATACATGAATTAAAAATTAATCCACACTAAACTATCCATTACATGATTAGTAATTAAACCATAGAACTAAGTGCAGTAGATGGCTAAAGTCTGGGCACTTACTTTTATCGAGGATTTCTCATGAGAGTATTGGGTTGATTTTAGAAAAATTGTATTGAACTTAATGATGAAATTCGATTCAATTCAAATTTGGAGGTAATTTTTGTAGAGATACATGTTAGGATTTTTGGATAGGGGAATCCATCCAACAGATCAAGGAGGTTCTACTCCATAGTTGGAAAGACCTCCTACGTAATTACTTTATTTTTTTATTCATGGACGAACTCTGGAACATTAATAAAAGTAATTGGTAACTTCCCACTAAAATGTTAGAGAAACTAGTCATTCTAAGATCAATAGTGAGGGATATTGAGACATGATAAAATAGAGGGATATTTAGTAAATAAATTATTAAAACATTTAATTTATTATCTATCGCTTATTTTTTAATTAAAAAACTGCTAATAATATTCATTTTTTAATTATAGAATAAAACAAAACTGTTATCATCCAAACTATCTCTATGATCAATATTGGATAAAGATTACCACCTAACTAGATGTAACGTCTAGGAGAGGTTTTAGATGCCTTCAGGTTCTGTTGTTCCATGAACAGAAATCTTACATGCTTGTATCATCAATTCTTGATCTACCTGCTAAATAGGTCGGTGATGAAGATTCCTTTTCAATGAAATTGGCACTAACCTCATTATAGCTTCACTCCCACTGATCATGTGTTTCTTTTTTTGAATTTTAAAGTGAATGTCATTAAGAATCCTTTACTAGATATCATACTCTTCCTCACCAAATAGATTAGGATAAAAAGCATGAAACACTTATTTCCTAATTATGAAAAAATGTAATAGGAAAGAGAAGTGTTTTAACAGAAAATATTCTTCATGCAATTACATGAAGTGGAAGATAAAGGGGAATGAAATGGAACATAATTTTTTTTCGCATGTGGAAAGAAGGTCCACTAAAAGAAAAATAACACCAATTTAATGAACCAAGGGGAATCTTTAGGTGCATTTTTTATCACGTGAAATTTATCTATTTCTACAAATAGGGTGTTAAATACATATTTTCTCTCTCACAAATGTATTATAATATATGATCCATATAGATTTAGAAATATTTATTGAGGATAAATAGATATTCAAGTAGCCAACAGAGATCAACTTGATACTATTGCTATTAGAGAATATTATATCACATTGTCGACCATAATTATCTTGGTTTTAAATGGTTGTTTTAATGTTCCTTCAGTTACCAAAAACATTATTTCTGTATCCAAACATGATGAATATGAATTGATTTTCTAATTTGGGAGGAAAATTTTCTTCTAGTATAAATATATTATTTTTATATGTTGGCACATTTAAATAACCATCTTTATGTGTCAGATTATGTGAACCAAATAATTGAAATTGATAATGAAGTTACTTCACATGGATCTTACCAAACCCATCTTTTGCATCAGTTTCTAGGCCATTAAAATTAAAATATATTTACTACATTAATTGAAGTTGGATATTTTATTATTTTGAACAAATAAAAATTTGTGTATGTCACACATGTTTATAAGGGGAAATGACAAAAACATCATTTAGTGGGAAAGGTTAAAGGGATAAATAGATTCTTGAATTAGTTTGTACTAATGTGTGTGGACCATTTCTTATTGAATTAATGGGAGGATACTCATACCTAATAAATTTTATGGAAGATTTTAGTATATATGGATATTTCTACTTAATGAGGTATAAGTTATATTGTTTTAATAAATTCGTGGAATTAAAGAATGAAATTAAGAACCACCATTGTAAGAAGATTGAGAAAAGTTTCTCAGATCATGGAGGATAATTTCATATTCAAGACACCATTGATTATTTACTAGATTTTTTTAATTTAATATCAACTCACTCCTCCTTAAATGTAATGGTGGAATTGTGTAAGAAAAAGGAGGAACCACATCATTTTTATAAGGCCCCAACCTTAAACCTTACTTAATCGTGAGTTATTACAAGATTACACAATGAGGATCTTTTCGGGTTTAGAGTTTTAGATAATTAGATCATAAAACTTTCATTACTTTCCACATATAAACAAACTGGTTACATAAAGATAGTATCCTTCTTTCCCATCAATGGAAACATATTTAAAATAAAACATGGAATCTTTCTTGACACTTCCTTGACACTATCATCATATCATGTACCTTTCTCTTGACCTCTGAAAAACATTTCAAAAAAACTTGGGATGAGCATAAAAAGCTCAGTAAGGGATATAAAAAAATATGGAAAGGAAACATGGGTACATATATACATAAGAATGAAATCATACTTTACCCATAAAACATAAGAACTTTAACATACCTCATCAAATCATGAATAAATCATAGAAATCATAAGACATAAAGGTAACTTGAGGCATTCATAACATTCTTACGTAGGGAGTAACCCTCTTGGTTACGTTTGGAATACCCATCACAGTATATTCCCTAAATCTCTTCGGATAAACCTTAAAGTTTCACTCCTTCGCGTTACCCAATGCATTGGAGAGCTATATCGGGCTCACCTACCCTTAGTTTATCACGGAACCACCCATCTTCATAATAATGCCCAAGAACCTCAACATAATCGTATCACATAAAACATGCATAAAGGAAACATACCATTTCCACCTTTCAATCACAAGATATCAATACAACACAATGATATAAAAACATTATGAAAACCATTTTCAATACCAAAATAAAAGAAAAGTAAAACATGGTATTTATTTTTCTTTTAAAAAAAGGTATGGCTTGTAGAGGAAGCCGAAACTCAAATAATGGTCAGGGTGGCGGAGAAGTCGTTGTCGCCGCATACGTACGACAAAAACATTCCTTTTTTCGTTTAGTAAACACTTCGTATAAAAAAGATTCCTTTTGAATAAACATAAAATTAAAAGGGGTTTATACACCATATAAAAGAAGGTTGTGTATAAAACAAAATATTCCTCAATGAAAGGAGATTGAGACGAAGTCCCATACCTCGGGTCCGACTTGACTCGATTGTTCTTTAATCTCCTTAAAATCGGGTAACTCCCTTTGGTTTGAGCTCAAAGGCTTCCTTGGGAAGAATTCTGCCCAAAGTGAGGCTTCAAGGAGTAAGAGAGGGAATTTTAGAGACAAAATGGGCAGGTTTTGGCCGAGCCAAAGGCTTTGCGAGTGTGGGTAAAGAGGTAGAGGTGGGGGCCTTTTATAAGAGGAGAGGAGGGGCACTCTTGGAAAGTAAGGAAATGTTACTTTATTTGAAAATGATTTTCGGATTCAAAAGGTCTCACATTGATATAATTCGAGGGTAAGGTGATAAGGGTTCGAAATCCACTCATCCAATAGGTTTTGGACATGTGTAGGTCTTAGAGTTTACATTATCTTTCCATTTTATTTAAATCCTTTATTAATGAGGTAATTGCTGCATCATCATGATGTCATAAATAATTTAATAAATGTAATGTCTAAAAATTATAAAGAAAATATCATGATGTAGGAAATAGTTTTTTCTTTCTAATGAATATTTATAGTCCAAAATATCAATTATGTAGACAAAATTAAAAATATTTTACTTAGGTGATACATTCTTTGTCACATTTAACATTCTTTAAAAATAAAAAGATAAAAAGTCACTTTCTCACAAAAGTGATTCCATGGGGCCCCCATGTTTGGCACAAGGCATCCCATGGTCGGCCATGAGACAACCAGTAGCCTTAGGACACATGTTGTGGTCTTTTTGTATTAATATGATATCATTTTATTATCAAAGACTACCTGATTACTCATTAATCAAGATAATTAGAGATAATTACCATCGTTACTACTCATAATGTCAAAAAATAAAAGAGTCTTAATTACATAATTTGGACCTTCTGATTCCAAATATGTAATCTATTTTACCAAATTACAAACACATAAATTGCAATAATTGATTTAAAAATAATTCCCCTTGTCAAAACAAATAGCGGGTTTTTTTGAAACAATTTCTATGAAAAGTTTGGCATTAGTTTATGACCAATTCCAAAGTGAAATTAATCATAATGACCACCATTGGATTGAATGGTAAAAATATATTCAGATTACACTTTAAGACCACTTAAAAGGATAATCTAACCATATAATTAAATTAAATGAAAAAGCAGTTTTGATGTAAAATGCAGTATTTTTCACTATTCATTAAAAAATGAACATTGTCAGAAAAATACCAAAAAAATATCCAATGTAAATTTCAATTTCCCAATTATAAAGAATAAGTTTATTTTGACAAACATAGCTTATAAAATTGTCAAAAGATAGATTTAAAAAGGGTTTTCCATCAAAAGGCAGTAAAACAATATTTTAAGAATATTAGTGTATTCCATGCTTAAGATTGTATTTGTTTTCATTTTAAGCCTCTAAAACACTATCTTAATCATTAATAGACATAGATAAAAATATTTATTATTCATTACTTACTTGGGTTGTTACATCCTTCCCCCCTTTAGAAAATTGCATCCCTGCTATTTATTTACTTATCAAATAAATGTGGGTACTTATCCCTCATTGCATTTTCAGATTCCCATGTTGCCTCTTCCATCATGTGGTTTTTTCACAAAACCTTTACCTGATTAATCACCTTATTCCCTAACACTTTCTCCCTATGTTCAAGAATCTGGACCGGTTGTTCCTCATATGATAGGTTCTCTTCCAGCTGAACTACCTCTGGACTCAAAACATGAGATGGATCTGGCATATACTTTCTCAACATCGAAACATGAAAAACATTGTGTACATGAGATAAACTCGGAGGTAAAGCCACTCGGTAAGCAACTGATCCAACTCTCTCCAAAATTTCATATGGTCCAATGAACCTTAGACTCAGATTTCCTTTCTTACCAAATCTCATCACACTTTTCCAAGGAGAAACCTTGAGAAAAACATGATCACCTACCTCGAAAGATAGATCCTTACTCCGGTTATCCGCATAACTCTTCTGCCTACTCTGAGCTATTCTCATGTGTTTCTGAATCAACTGAACTATTTCTGCCATCTCTTCTACAAATTCTGGTCCCATCAGCTTTCTTTCACCAACTTCATCCCAAAAAGCTGGAGTTCGACACCGCTTCCCATATAACGCCTCAAATGGTGCCATCTGTATACTAGAATGAAAACTGTTATTATATGAAAATTCAAACAAAGAAAGATGTTGGTCCCAACTTCGCTGATAATCCATCGAACAAGCTCTTAGAATATCCTCCAAGGTCTGAATTGTTCGTTCCGACTGCCCATCTGATTGAGGATGAAAAGCTGTACTAAAATTTAATTCAGTACCCAACGACTTCTGAAGGCCTTTCCAAAAGTTATAAGTGAACCTGGGATCACAGTCAGATACAATGGAGAGAGGAACTCCATGTAACCTAACTATCTCTTTAAGATACAAACAGGAAAGTTGATCTAGGGAAAAAGTATCTCGTATAGCAAGGAAATGGGCAGATTTAGTCAAGCGATCAACAATAACCCAGATTTCATTATTACCTCGAGATGTCTTCAGTAATCCCACAACAAAGTCCATGGATATATTCTCCCATTTCCACTCTGGCACTGGTAAAGGCTGAAGCATCCCTTTCGGTAACTTCCGCTCTGCTTTAACCTGTTTAAAAGTCAAACGCTTCACAGTAAAATCAGCAATATCTCTTTTCATTCCATCCCACCAGTAATACTCCCACAGATCTCTGTACATCTTAGTACTGCCAGGATGAACTGAAAATGGAGAACTATGAGCTTCACATAACAAATCTCTCTTTAACTGTGAATCACAAGTCACACACAATCTCTTCCCAAATCTCAAAACACAATCATTATCAATGTTGAATTCAGGTAACTTACCTTTATGAACCAGCTCTACCTTTTTCTGTAACTCACTATCTTGCTTCTGGGCTTTCTTGATTCTGTCTGATAGAGATGATCTCACTGATACTTGAAACAAAACAGAAGAACATCCCGCACCAACAACTTCAATTCCAAAGTTCATCAAATCCTTAACCAAAGGATCACGCTCCAAACACAACATTGCTAATGAAGCATTACTTTTTCGACTCAAAGCATCAGCCACTTTATTTGCTTTTCCCGGATGGTAATGAATTTTACCATCATAATCCTTGATTAATTCTAGCCATCTCCTTTGTCTCATGTTCAATTCTTTCTGAGTGAATATATACTTTAAACTTTTGTGATCGGTATATATTTCACACTTTACTCCATACAAATGATGCCTCCAAATTTTTAAAGCCAAAACAACAGTAGCTAATTCCAAATCATGTGTAGGGTAATTTACCTCATGAGTTTTCAACTATCGTGAAGCATAAGCAATTACCTGATCATTCTGCATTAGGACGCAACCAAGTCCTTTCAATGAAGCATCACTGTATATAACAAACTCACCATTCCTGGAAGGAAGTGCCAAAACTGGAGCATTCACCAATCTTCTTTTCAACTCCTGAAAACAATCATCACATTCTTTTGTCCAGATAAACTTAACACCCTTCCGAGTTAGCTTAGTCATTGAACTAGATAACCGTGAAAAATTTATAACAAACCTTCAGTAATAGCCTGCCAAACCAAGGAAGCTACGAATCTCAGTTACATTTGTGGGTCTTGGCCAGTCTTCCACAACCTTTGTTTTTGCAGGATAAACGGTTATCCCATCTTTAGAAACAATGTGACCAAGGAAAGAAATTTGTTGCAATCAAAACTCACACTTGGTGAATTTTCCATACAGTTTCTTTTCTTTTAAGGTTTGCAAGATAACCATTAAATGTATTTCATGCTCCTGTTTACTTTTAGAAAACACCAAAATATCATCAATGAAAACCACCACAAACTTATCCAAGGACTCATGGAAAATTCTATTCATTAATTCCATGAATACAGCAGGTGCATTGGTTATCCCAAAAGGCATTACTACAAATTCATAATGACCATATCTTGTACGGAACGCGGTCTTCGGAACATCTTCTTCCTTTACCTTCAGCTGATGGTACCCCTATCTCAAGTCAATCTTTGAAAAATATTGAGCTCCCTGGAGCTGATCAAACAAATCATCGATATGAGGCAAAGGATATTTGTTCTTAACAGTGATGTTATTAAAGGCTCTATAATCATTGCAAAGTCTCATTGAACCATCTTTATTTTTAACAAATAAAACAGGAGCACCCCATGGTGACGTGCTAGGTCGAATGAAACCTTTATATAATAAATCTTGCAATTTCTCCTTCAACTCTAAAAGTTCAATTTGAGCCATTCGATAAGGGGGTTTTGAAATTGGCTTGGCATCAGTAACTAAGTCAACCGTAAACTCAACTTCCCGGTCTGTTATTATTCCAGGAAACTCATTAGGAAAAACATCAGGATACTCATTTACCACTAGCACATCATTAATCTGAACAGTTCCCTTGTTTTCAACAATATGTGAAAGGTAACATTCATTTCCATCTTTTACAAGTTTCTCGGCCTCTTGATATGTTATCAACAGTAAGGGTTCATTCTTGTACACAAACTGAAAGTCTTTCTGAAACGAAACTTCTTTAGCTTTACAGTCAATCTTAGCATGGTAAATAGAGAGCCAATACATACCCAGGATAACATCAAACTCTACTAGAGGTAGAACAATAAGTTTTGCAAGTAGGTTCTTTCCACAGATAGGGATAGGAATAATCTTATAAATTCTTTTTGCCTCAACATTTCACCCAGGTGTTTTTACCAAAAGTTCAGGAGTCATTTCTTGAGATGGTATTCCCATTTTACTAGAAAAGTTTTCAGAGATGAAAGAATGTGTGGACCCCGAATCAAACAACACACTGGCATAATCTGAAAAAACAAACAAAGTACATGATACAACTTCATTTGATGGCCCGACATCTGCTGAAGTAGTTGCAAAGGATTTCACCACCCCATTCTACTTGTAGTCTAACTGCTTCCCATCACTCAAGCTCTTTGTCGGACACTCATTTGCATAGTGACCCATCTCATTGCACTTAAAACATTTCACTAACTGTAAATCAAATTTGGTCTTACCTTCACCTTGATCTTTTTCAGAGCAATCACGAGCCTTATGTCCCATCTTACCACATCGGTAGCACTTTCCTGAATTCAGAAGAAATTCCCTAGCATGCCTTTTGCCACATTTATCACAAACTGGAAACTTAGATTTCTTACCATCAGACTTTTTTGAAGAATTCTTCCCTTTCTCCTGCCACCTTGGTCTCTTCTTCTGCTGGTTGTTATAGAACACTTGATCATCGGAAAATTCCATTTCCACCTTCTCAACACATCGAACAAGCTTTTCATAACTTTTAAACTCACGAGAAGCTAATTCCCTTCGGTATTTTGGCTTTAATCCTGAGTAAAAATGATTGATTTTACTATCAAGGTCTCGGATAAAATCTGGAGCATACCTTGCCAATCGAGTGAACCTTTCTTCATAGGTAGCCACTGAGTCTTCCTCTTGCCTCAATTCCAAGAATTTCTTTTACATCCTAAGTCGAACAGCCTTAGGAAAATACTTCTCAAGAAACATACCTTTGAATTCCTCTCAGTCAAGAGCATCAATATCATCGGCGTCCCTGATATTTTTAACCATAGACCACCACTGATCTACCTCACCCTCCAAACGGTAAATAGCAAGACTAACATTTTGATTGTCTGAACACCCCATGACATCGAAATTCTTCTCCAGTGATTTAATCCATCATTCAGCTAACACAGGGTCAGATGATCCTCTGAATGATGGGGGATGTTGCCTCATGAAATGTTCCACCATTGACATGTTCCTCTACGGTTGATCTGGCTGATCTCGTGCATGGATACCACCACCATTTATCGCCTGAGTCAACTGCGTCATTACTGCAAAAAACTGTTCAGTTCCAATTCCGACCATCTCGGGATGCTGATTCGGAAGGTTATTTCCTTTTGTATGCCTTCCTAGCACTGCTTCCCTGTTTCCTCTACGGAAAACCATTCTGAAAAAACATGTCTTAGATGAAGCAACATGGTAATCTTCAAATGCTATATCATTTCAATTTGACCATAAAAAAATATTTTTGGATAATCATTTAATAGAATTCTAACTTCTAAAGTTATCTAAACTGACCTCTGATACCAACTATAAGGCCCCAGCCTAAAACCTTACTTAATCTTGAGTTGTTACAAGATTACACATTAAGGATCTTTTCAGGTTTAGAGTTTTAGAGAATTAGATCATAAAACTTGAATTACATTCCACATATAAACAAAGTGGTTACATAAAGATAGTATTCTTCTTTCCCATCAATGCAAACATATTTAAAATAAAACATGGATTCTTTCTTGACACTTCCTTGACACTATCATCATATCATGTACCTTTCTCTTGACCTGTGAAAAACATTTCAAATAAAACTTGGGATGAGCATAAAAAGCTCAGTAAGGGATATAAAAAATATGGAAAGGAAACATGGGTACATATATACATAAGAATTAAATCATACCTTACCCATAAAACATAAGAACTTTAACATACCTCATCAAATCATGAATAAATCATTGAAATCATAAGACATAAAGATAACTTGAGGCATTCATAACATTCTTACGTAGGGAGTAACCTTCTTGGTTATGTTTGGAATACCCATCACAGTATATTCCCTAAATCTCTTCGGAGTAACCTTAACGTTTCACTCCTTCGCGTTACCAAATGCATTGAAGAGCTATATCGGGATCACCCGCCCTTACTTTATCACGGAACCACCCGTATTCATAATAATGCCCAAGAACCTCAACATAATCGTATCACATAAAACATTCATAAAGGAAACATAACATTTCCACCTTTCAATCACAAGATATCAATACAACACATTGATATAAAAACATTATGAAAACCATTTTCAATACCAAAATAAAAGAAAAGTAAAACATGGTATTTATTTTTCTTTTAAAAAAAAGGTATGGCCTGTAGAGGAAGCCGAAACTCAAATAATGGTCACGGCGGCAGAGAAGTCGTTGTCGCCGCATACATACGACAAAAACATTCCCTTTTTTCGTTTAGTAAACGCTTCGTATAAAAAAGATTCCTTTTGAATAAACGTAAAAGTCAAAGGGGTTTATACACCGTATAAAAGAAGGTTGTGTATAAAAAAAATATGCCTCAATGAAAGGAGATTGAGACGAAGTCCCATACATTGGGTCCGACTTGACTCGATCGTTCTTTAATCTCCTTAAAATCGGGTAACTCCCTTTGGTTTGATCTCAAAGGATTCCTTGGGAAGACTTCTTCCCAAAGTGAGGCTTCAAGGAGTAAGAGAGGGATGTGGAGAGACAAAATGGGCAGGGGTTGGCCGAGCCAAAGGCTTTGGGAGTGTGGGTAAGGAGGTAGAGGTGGGGGCATTTTATAAGAGGAGAGGAGGGGCACTCTTGGAAAGTAAAGAAATGTTACTTTATTTGAAAATGATTTTCGGATTGAAAAGGTCCCACATTGATATAATTCGAGGGTAAGGTGATAAGGGTTCTAAATCCACTCATCCAATAGGTTTTGGACATGTGTAGGTCTTAGAGTTTACATTATCTTTCCATTTTATTTAAATCCTTTATTAATGAGCTAATCGCTGCATCATCATGATGTCATAAATAATTTAATAAATTTAATGTCTAAAAATTATAAAAAAAATATCATGATGTAGGAAATCTTTTTAGATTTTTAATTAATATTTATAGTCCAAAAGATCATTTATGTAGACAAAATTAAAAATATTTTACTTAGGTGATACATTCTTTGTCACATTTAACATTCTTTAAAAATAAAAAGATAAAAAGTCACTTTCTCACAAAAGTGATTCCATGGGGCCCCCAAGATTGGAACAAGGCATCCCATGGTCGGCCATGAGACAACTAGTAGCCTTAGGACACATGTTGTGGTCTTTTTGTATTATTATGATATCATTTTATTATCTTTAACTACGTGATTACTCATTAATCAAGATAATTAGAGATAATTACCATCGTTACTATTCATAATGTCAAAAAATAAAAGAGTCTTAATTACATAATTTGGACCTTATGATTCCAAATATTTAATCCATTTTACCAAATTCCAGACACATAAATTTCAATAATTGATTTGAAAATAATTCCCGTTGTCAAAACAAATAGCGGGTTTTTTTGAAATAATATCTATGAAAAGTTTGGCATTAGTTTATGACCAATTCCAAAGTGAAATTAATCCTAACGACCACCATTGGATTAAATGGTAAAAATATATTCATATTACACTTTAAGACAACTTAAAAGGATAATCTAACCATATAATTAAATTAAATGAAAAAGCAGTTTTGATGTAAAATGCAGTATTTTTCACTATTCGTTAAAAAATGAACATTGTCAGAAAAATACCAAAAAATTATCCAATGTAAATTTCATTGTACAAATCATAAATAATAGGTTTATTTTGAAAAACATAGCTTATAAAAATGTCAAAAGATAGATTTAAAAAGGGTTTTCCATCAAAAGGCAGTAAAACAATCTTTTAAGAATATTAGTGTATTCCATGCTTAAGATTGTATTTATTTTCATTTTAAGCCTCTAAAACACTATCATAATCATTAATATACATAGATAAAAAAAATTATTATTCATTACTTACTTGGGATGTTACAATGTTTTATATGGAGAGATTAATGATGAGTTTTGTGAATATTCCATTATACTCTTTGGAATTCCAATTATAAACAACATCATATGTACTAAACTGAGTTCCAAATAAAGCAACATATGGTATCACATATTGATTTGACAATCAAAACAAACTCATGTTATCTTACTCACTTGTGTGGGGTTGCAATAAATTTTTTGAGGTCTTTTCAGGTTATATGATTTCACCTCGAGGCACAAAGAGTATCTTTATAGTATATCCCAACGTAACAAAGTGATTCAACTTATATAATCTTTCAAAAAAATTATTGTGGTTAATAAATGTCCCAATTTTATTGGGGTGGACCTTATCTCTAAAATTGAGAGTGTAACTGAGATATAATTAGATGAAGTCAATGAACATTATATAAGAGATATGTAAACTAAATATATTCCACAAATCCCCTGGAAAGAATAAATTACTCAAGAGAAACAATAATTGTGGATGAGTACTAGAGATATTAGAGAACTAGAATGACCTGGTTTAAATTTACGAATAAAGGAGACAGATTTTTAGTTGATAAAAATAATCATATAACCTATAAGTAATCATTAATAGGTATAGATGTTTCCATGTGGAAATAATCCAGAAATTCTGATATGGAATCCATTTACCAAAATAAACTCTGTTTTTGTAGAACCTCCATTTGATGTAAATACCATTGGTTGCAAGTGGGTATTCAAGAGGAAAATGGACATAAAAGAAAAATTCATTACCTATAATTAACTAATAGTTTCAAAAGTTTTAAAATAGTGTCATGTCATTGAAAAATCAAAAATATTTTACCCATTGTAATGCTGAAATCCATCATAATTCTACATTGTGGATTTCCATGATTTTGCGATTTGGAAAATTGATGGAAAGACATAATTTCTCAATGGGAACCTTCATGAAAATGTTAATATGATATAGCTCAATGGGTTTATATCTACAATGGATTCCAACATGATATGAAAGTTACAGAGAACCAATTATGGATTAATGCAATCATCCCAGTAATAGAACATTCATTTTGACGATGTCATCATGTAATTTGGTTTCATAAAAAACGAATGTGAGACATGTGTATATAAATAGTTTATTGGGAGTGTATTTATTTTCATAGTAGTATATGTTGATGTAATATTACTCATAGTAAATTAAATACTACTCTTACAATGTTTGAATGTATTTCTAAAGAAATGCTTCACTATGAAGAACTTAGGCAAGGTAGTATATATTCTTAGGATAAATATTCATCGTGATAAATCATAGATGTTTATCGGCCTAAGTCAAAGTGAATACATTGAAAAGATAATGAAGATATTAATTATAGAAAAATCTAATAGGGTAATGATTAAATATTTACATGGAATTCATATTTCTATGAAAATCTGTCATTAGACACATGAAGAATGGAAAAGATGGCAGGAGTTCTATTCCCATTAGTGATTCAGTTAGTCATGAATTTTACAATATATACTAGTCTAGATTTCTCCTATGTATTATGTATGGTAGTGAGATATCCTAATGATCTAAGTGACCGCTATTGTATGGAAGTGAAGACTATCCTAATGTACCTGAGGTGTACTAAGGATATATTCCTAGTTTTTGGAGGAGATGAGGAACTAGTCATTAGATTATTTGAAGATGATAGTTTCCAAACTAATCAAGATTACATGATTTCAAAAATGGGATATATATCCAATTTCAATTTAGTTACTATGAACTAGAAGATCTCAAAGTAGGCTGTGGTTACAGATTCTATAGCAAAGTCTGAGTGTATTGTGGATTCTAAGGAAGCCAAATAAATAGTATGAATGTGAAACATCATCCATGATCATGATGTGGTATCTAGTAAAAAGGATAATGTCACGCTCTATTTTTATAATACTGTAGTAGAGGTTCTAGAAAAAGAGCCAAGGCCACATCAGTAGATGAAGCTCATACATCAGAAGTATCACCTCTTCAAGGATTTTTCTAAAATAGGTAATGATGTAAAGAGAATTATTTGTATGAATGAAAATGCGGAAGACCCCTTCAATAAATCCTTTAATAATTAGAAACATGACTATCATGTGAGGTCTAGTGTAATGAATGTTGTTGGGAGTTGGATCTAGTCTATGTGAGAGTTTCTTGGACTTGGTGTCCTACGACCAAGTGTTTTACTTTGATCACTGGCTTATTTGATGTACTGAATATTAATAAAAATTCGTTTATATAATGTTTTTTCTACATGACTCTAATGTCATAATTTCCTAGAGAATGGATTCTATTGATAAGGCCCTTGCAGTTCCCCACTATAATGGGAAACTTGATGTGCTATGAAAATTTTCTCAAATAATTTTTTAGAGTTGGATAATGTACTATGACGAGACACATGATACATAGACATTCAAGTGTGAGTACTCATAACCAGATGAGGTTTTTTCTCATGTAGTCAACAAATGGTAATCCCCTTGATGAGGTATTATGATAACTGACCCACTTGTAGGAATTCTACCTATTTTGGTTTCATTGGATATTCATATCTATGAGAATGTGTGATGGTCCTTGTACTTTAAGATTATTATAAATGCATGTTACAACTTTTTTATTCAAATTTATTTCATGAATGATGACCAAAAATGGTTCACGGAGTAGTTGGATATGTTGGGTGTTTCATGGGTGACATGTCATTAATGAATAATCCAAAGAATAATTTGTGCCTTTTATCTTTATGGAAGATAATATATCATCCCCTTGATTGGAATATAATGGTAACATTAAATTCCATGGTCATGGTGTAATGATGTGTTTATTTTAGATTGTCAGTAAAATACATATCGAGCATATAGGTTGGTGACACAAGTGTGCAACCTGCTTAATGACATATTCTAAAAAAGGATTATATTACCAAGTGAGAATTCATATGTGGTTGTCAACATTACAATAGTATGTTCTTTCTCTTGGGGACCCTAGCCCATTGCTAGAAATCAATCTTATACTTTTGGAAAGGCTGGCTAAATCCAGTAAAATATTATACTAGAAGGTCACATACTAAGTGATTTTTATGGTCTTGATTAAATTTTATTTGAGTTTATTTAATGGAATAAATATTACTCTCAAGTCTAAGGAATAATTTTATTCACGTTACATTGATCACATAAATTAAATAAATATTTATTCACCATCTTGTGAAAAAAAATATATTTTCTTAAAATATTATATAAAAAATTTTCTATTTATTGTGAATAAAATAATTATTTATGAATAAAATATTTATTTGGTTGATCTATAAATGATATTGGAGTTCAAATGGACCATGACTGAGTTTGGTGAAAAATATTAATTAACAAGACTGTTACATAATCTTTATTAATGCACATATTTCAACATGTGAAAATATAACAATAATATAACAATAATTATTTGGAATGGGATTTAATAAAGGTAATAAATGTTATTTGATGGTCGATATGCAATTAAATTATTTTTTTTTCTAAAATCCCAACTCTATAAAATGACAAAAAAATCCTATAGTGTAAATCATAGAAAAATTGATAATATAGAATTATGGCACAAAACAATTCTCAATAAACTCCTTCTCTCCCTCTAATGAACGAGATGTGAAAGAGATATTTATTCAAGAGATAATAATGAGAGATCAAGAATGATCAATGCAAGGAATTGGATTCATTATGCTAGAACTTGTTGATCGATTGGTGTTGCTCGAATATCATAGGAGCATATGTGGATCACCACTAGTTTGGTTATATCCTTGGATACTCCCTGAATAATGGTGGTAATATGAAATGATATTTTCAGATGATCATGATTCTCCAATGAAGGAATTTCCTATGCCCAGGTATTTATTTATTCATGTATTAAATAAATAAATTATAAATTTAATGTGCCAAATACACACTATTTTTTTAGGATATGATTTTAAAAAAAATTATATTATATTGGCCACATTTTCATGCTTTTAATATACCCGAAACTAGTAGGGACATGGATGGTGTAGTCTCTATGTTGGGTCTTCACTGTATTTTTTTAGTTGGGATATAGGGTCATATTTGTGTCTTATTATTTCATTGGAATTTTGATAGGGTTTTTGAAATTAAAAATTACTTTCAAAATCATATAACTGTCTCAATTGTGTAGGATGGTATTTCAAAATGGTCCTGCATGCCATTCTAGGAATGGACCATTCATATTGATAAAATTACATTTTTTGAACTACTGAGCTGTGAGATAAATGAAATATATGACCATTTATTAGTTGTGTGGGATACATTAATGAAATCTTTCTTTATAATGAAAATGAATGTGTTTAATTAGGCCTTCGTCAATTATATAAGAGTTTCATGATTTTTTTGGCATATGGGGATGTCTGATTTTGTCTTCAAAGGAAATTTTTTCACTTTATTTCACTGAATGTTAAATAGAAATATGATATCTGAATAATTTTATAGATTTATAGGTTCTTATATGTGGATAGATCATTTTTCTCTATTTTGGATCTCCCATCATTCACTTATTTCTTTAGAAAATTTTCCTATAATTCGTAATTTAAACTGATGTGGGAAACAAGTTATAAATATATATTTCTTCAAGTTTAAAAGAATTTTGATGAAGTAGGAAGATCTTGAATTCATGTTCAATTAATAATATAATTATTATAATACTGATTACATTTCTAAAATTTGGATGGTGAATGTTGGTTTTAAGTAATGAATAAAATATAAATTTCATAATTTTTATTATGATATTTACTATATAGATAAGACTATAAGGGTGTTTTATTCCCCCTAATTTTACTTTCTGAACTTATATATTTTTTCTCTTTAAAAATGATAGAAAAAAATATTACAAAAAAAGAGATTTTACGGTTCCAACATGTGAAGGAATCACACATTAGTGAAAGAGAATATAATAAATTATATTTATATCAAAAGTCTTAAAAATATATGATGGAATGTTTTTATTTTGAAATTAGAGAGGCCTAAAGGGGAAATAAATAGCATGAAAATTAAAATCCTAGAAATTATTTTTAGAATCTTCCATGATAGTACACTTTTTGGTGTCTTTTATTCATACTATGGTTGGCTCCTATATCACCCCATTTGTGACATATTCTATTAGTAATAGTCTTAAAAAGGAGCTCATTGACATTTATGTTAGATCATTTCTTTCGAAATGCATGCCATTATGTCTCCCTACTAGGTTGGATTTCATGCCCTTTTTTTCAAGTAGATTGGTTTGTTATGGGACCCTATATCACGCGACTTATGAAAGAATTATGGAGAGGTAAGGATTGATTAAATTTAACTAATAAAAATTTGATCAAATTGATTCTCAAATTTAAAAATCCTTTTATTTTTTGAAATTTTTTAACTATCATCCTTTTCAATGTGGCTTCTATAAATTTATTGAAAATTATGATCAATCATCTTAGAAGTTTATTTCCTTCCTTTATTTATAAAAATTAAATTTCATTAGTTTCCAAATGGTTAATATAAGATAATAATATAGTTTCCCATGATATTTTTACCAAATAAATACCCTCTCTTTCAAATAGGTTAATGTATTCCATAATATTTTACATGACTAAATCAAATTATAGAGTTGAATATAATTTTTTTTCATTTTGTTCTTAGTAGGATTGAATTTTGTATCTAATGGTAGAATGATATTAGGAATTTTGATTCTCAAATTCATAAATTTTAGAGGTTAATGGGAGTATTACTTGAAGTTTTATTCTTTCATGTAGGATTCGTTAGGGAAATCCTCTTTCCCTATAAAAATTTTTCCATTAAAGATGATTTTTTCTCTATTATTATCATTGGTAAAACAGTGAATAAACTTATTAATGGTGAAAATGTATACCAACACATCTCCCCTATCTCACTCTTACTATTTTGATATTAAAAGCTATTATTTTCTTGATCCACTTTGGTGGCACATCTTGCTGTCAAGAATATATTTTCTATATATGAATTGTCTTCAGGCTAGTCTATTAACATAGATAATTTTAATTTCTCCTTTAGTATATGTGTCTTTCTCTCTAAGAGATATGATCTCTAAGATGCTTATATAATCCAATTAGTGGATAAACACTAAAAATACCATTGAATTCTAATAATATTTAGAAGATCAATGAAAGAGGTATCGTCTTCTATTTTTAATTAAATTGATACAAAAAATAAGATGTGGTCTAGGAGGAGAGTTTATAATTAATGTAAATAGATTCTTGTCAAGGTTGTTCCCCAATGTATTCCCACTTATTTCTTGATTATCATTCATCTCCCAAGTATTCATATTGATTAGTTACATTTGTGATTGGAAACCTTTTTGTAGGGATGTCATGTTGAAAAAAGTAAATATCACTGGGTGACATGGCACAAGTTATGTGTATGAAAGGCTTGGAGGGTTTGGGCATCATGAAATTGGGTTCCGTTAATGATTATTTCCACTCTAAAAAGGGAAGGGACCTTTTTAATAACCCCAATTCCAGGAGTTTCCAGATAATTTTTTCTTTATCTTATCCTTATTCATATTTTTCGAATACATTCATGGGGACATGGAATGTTTTTTCTATGGAAGTTTTTGAGGATCATTTTATCTTTTGAATAAAAGTATCAATTGGAGAATTAGTGATGAAGAGAGGGTTAATATTTGTATATACCCTTGTATTATTTATCAATAAATCTTATGGAATACAACACTATATATTTTGGGATTGTATAATGATAAAGGTAAATATCTTTTTTATAATAATTGAAATTGATGGTGTTTGGTAAAGTCTTCTTCCTAGTCTAACAATACAGAGTGTAATATTATTCTAAGTATTCTTATTATGGTAGGAGAGGGATAAAATAATTTTTGATTGATTAATGAGACCATTGGTCCATATATTTTTAAATTATAATACATACCCACTCATGAATTCCCTCTCACTATGGTGTCTCAACCCTGGAAATGTCATTGGGAGCTGTCATTTCCCCCATAAACTTGGGTTTTTTGGTGGAATGTGTTCTTTGGGGTCCTCCTCATAAGGGTATTTCTATTTAATAAATGTTTTTTAGGTGAACCCTTATGTTCCATTTTCTCCTACAAAATAAATCCCCCTTAACACTTGATTTTGAATTAACATGGATCTAGAGCGGTTTAATTGGAACGTTTTAAAGGAGGAGTACCGAGTGTTATTTAATTATTATTTTGATTTACCATCAAATATTGTCTAGTGGGTCTCCTTATGATCTATTGAAATATTTTTTAATCTCATCCAGGTTGGTTGGATGATTTGGGATCATTGAAATGAGGTCATTTTCAAAGTGTTTGATATGCAAAACTATTTTTGGGTTGTAGGTGCTTCTAAAGGGTTGTCAACCTGGAACCTAAAACATGTTTGTGGGACTAGTAGAGATAGGGATTTTAAGATGAGTATTCCCCAAATACTCCTAGTGTTTTTAATGTAAATTCTAATGCAATATTAGTTGAAAAAAAATTATATAGGTGATAGTCAAGTTTCATGAGGCCATCATTGATTAGTTATTGTTTCTCTCTATGAATCATTATTTACAATGTTAAAGACATTTGGTTACTGATTCCCATGCCATTCTATTAGGTATGGATTTTTCTTATGATAATGTTTGGAAGGAAGTCATTTTCGGTAATAATTTATAGGTTCTTATTGATTCTATTTTTAATTTGGATGATAGTTTGTTGTTATTTGGATAAAGTTTCAAGAATAATTGACCTATGAAGGAGAATTTATCCTCCTACAACATTTAATTTGTTTTAATATAATGAAATTGTGTTGTCCATCAGTTAAAATAATAAATTTATCTCTATAAGTTGAAAATATAATCAGTATTTTCAAACATTATCTATTGTATGGATCTCCCAAATATATAGCTTGAGACATCCTCAAACCTCATCCCCTCCTCAACATGATTTATTCTTCAATAATAAATGCCTCCCAAATTTCACAATCCTAGAACAAGAGTAATGAATTTATTCCTTTTTTATGTTTGAGTGAGTTAGAACATTTTTTAGTATATGTATATTCAAATTCATATGGTGAGTATTGTAAATTATAGGATAATGTTCGTTGATTTCCCTATGGGTCTCCAATATTCAAGCAAATTACTAAACTTCCTTAGGGAATTAAAATATTTCTTTTATTGAATTATACAGCCTTAGAACAAGTAAGGATATGGATTATAGCACAAGTGTTCCTCATTAAATTTTAAAATGAATTAACATCTACCAACAACATTTTTCTTTTTTCTTCTCCTTTCCCATATCTTCACTTAATTATCTTATTGTGTAGCTATAGGTGGTGTGTTGAATATTTTGGAAAGGGTTTATGACAATTTTCTTTAACTCCCAAAATATATAATTGTTGGTTGATTTCAATGATTCATAAACTAATTATTTCATATATGTTTATTTTTAGTATATACGTTATTTTCTTTACATAATTAATCAAAATATATCATTCATTTATAAGCATTAGAAAAATACTTTAATAGCACTAAAAAACGTTGTGATATATGAACCACTAAATGTGGTCCACATTTACCAGTGAGAGTTTAGAACAGATAAAATGTTTCCTTGATAAGTCCTTATTCTAGAACTGATAAAATCCATACTACTGTAGTGTGATATTAAATTTACAAAACAATATAACAGAGAGAAAACCTTAATATGGAAAATTAATAATTTAATTGAAAGAAAAATTACATTAAAAATAGAAGGAAAAATATATATTATTGAAATTCTAATCATTTTTTTGTATAATTATATTTTCAATTACATTCAAAGACATTAAAAAACATAAATTTTTCATTGTCTATGCAACCTAACCCCTTTAAACAATCATTATTATAGAATTAGTTGTTGATAAATAAACCCAAAATCATGGAAAAGAATACACCTATATAATAATTTTATTGTTAGTATTAATATAATGAAATAAATTAATCATAAATATGAAACACCACATTAACAAAATGTCAATTTTAATATAATGTTCACAGTTGTTATCATATCGGGAATATCATTCATTAGATCAAGGTTTGGAATATTTTAACAATTCAACGTTGAATTATTGATGTTTTTCTTCAAATTTATGAAAGCTACAAGAGGTGGGTTTCTCAGTTTTTAGTATGTCACGTGTATTTTTTTTCTAACATTACAATTTAAACCAAAAAATACACTCTGAGTCATAACAGTCTCATTATATGTCATTTTTACATGAGGTCAATTCCTACAAATCACAAATTACTTTTGAATAATTTTATAAAATTATAAAGATAATTAAAGAGAATTTACTTAGTTTTAATGAGTGACAGACATTTTGAACTAAAATTTCAATTTTAAACTGGTAACAAACACTTTGAATTATAAATGGCACACCATAAATCAGATTTAGGTAATGATAATTCCTAAACAATAAATTGACTTATGAACCATTTCTATAAAGAATAAAAATAATAAAAATGTGTTTTCTTAGTTTTTATTATGTGATATTTCTTTTAAACTAAAATGTTATTTTTATTCAAAAAGACACACCTTGAGTTATGCCTACATAATTGTGAATTTTATTAAGGTGAGAATGATTCCAACACAAAAAATGACATATGGATGATTTTACTAATGTATCAAAACAATATGAATGTATTTTCTCAGTTTTCAGTATGCCATGTGTTTATTTTTCAAAGCATTCAATTTAAATAGAATACATAAACATCAAACCATACCGGTCACATCATGTTCTAGTTTGATGTGATACTTATTCCCATATGTCCCAAAATAAATATGAATAATTTTTCGAATGTATAAAAATATTCTGAGTGTGTCTTCAAAATTTTCAGTGAGTGAGGCACGTTTTTAACTGAATTGACAATTTTAATCTAATTGTGGACACTTTGATTCATAGTAAGAACACAGTGTATCAGACTGAGGTGAGTATAAATCCTACACTTCAAAAATGACATATATATAATTTTCCTAAAGTACAAAAACAATAGGAATATGTTTTATATGCTTTTAGTATGTGATTTTTGTTTTGAAATAAAATATCAATTATTTAAAAAACACTTGGGGGTAATAACAGTCAAACTATGCATCATATTTAGTTGTTGATGATTTTTATACACCAAAATTGACAAAAGGATCATATTCTTATTGTATCATGAGAATAAGAATTTTTTTTACTATTTTTCAATATGTCACATAACCTTTTTACTAAAATATCATTTTAAACTAAAAACAAACACTTTTTTTTATACTAGTATCATATTGTGTTAGTTTTACATGATGCAGATTCCAACATGTCAAAAAGACTTATGAATAATTTTCCTAAAGTTTCTAGAAAATACATGAAGGATTACTTGGTTTTCAGTGAGTGAAACATTTTGTGAACAAAAAATTATATTCGAATCTAACAATAAACACTTTGAGTCATATCGAGCATATTGTGTATCAGAATGAGGTGTGGACAATTATTACTTGAAAAAAATTACATATTAATCATTAATATAATGTATCAAAATAACAAAAATAATATTAATATGTTAAGAGAATGTAACGTGTGTTTGTAATAGAAATTAAAATTTTAAATAAAAAATAAGGACTTGGAATCATACCGGTTTCATAGTGCATCAAATTGACATGTAGCTAATTATTACACATCACAAATGAATTAAGGATAATTTTACTAATGTTGAAACAAAATTTGAATTTTTTTCTCATTTTTTAGTATGACATGTGTCTTTTTTCAAAAAAATCAACATAAACTGAAAACATGCACATCCAGTCATACCAGTCGCATCATTTGTTGGTTTTATGTGATATTGAATCTTAAAATTCACAAATTTAGTGTGAATGATTTTACTAATGTATTGAGAAAATCCAAGATAATTTTTTTGGTTTTTAGTTAGTGACATTATTTTTGAACTAAATTTTCAATTTTTAAATCATAACAGACATTTTGAGTTAAAAAGGGCACACTATGTATCATATTGCAGTGAATCACATTACTAAACATAAAAAATTACTTATGGATAATTTTATTATTGTATAAAAATAAAATAAATGTAGTTTTTTTGTGAGAATTTGATGTACGTTTGGAACTAAAATCTTAGTTTTAAATGAATAGACACATTTGGATCCATATTGGTCACACGGTATATCATATTCAAGTGTGTCCAATTCATATACATCAAAAATGACAAAAGATTAATTTTCCAAAAGTATCAAAAAAAATTAATTTTTTTCTTGATTTTGAGTATGTGATGTGACATTTTTTACTAAAATGTAATTTTAAACTAAAAACACATGAACATTGAGTAATACTAGTCACAAATTATTTTATTTTGATATGAAACTAATTATTACATGCATCAAATGACTTATGAATTTTTTTCATAAACTATAAAGATAATTTGATCATTTTTGTTTAGATTTCATTGAGCGGAAAATGTTTTGACCTAAAACGTAAATTTTATACTCATTATATACACTTTTCTTCATACTAGGAACACTATGTATCAGACTGATGTGTGAATTATTCCTACACATAAAAAACAAGTTATGTATCATTTTCTGTTTTTTTATTTTTTTGGTATGTGTCATGTTTATGGAACTAAAATGAAATTTTATAAATGAAAATTTTCACTTTGAGCCATGCCAAACACAAAATGTTTGTGATTAAGTTTTGTTTGATTATTAAAAATGAAAAACAACTTATAGACCACTATACAAAAGTATAAAAACATTATGATGGTGTTTTATCTATTTTGTGTATGTGATGTTTTTTTTAAACTAAAATGTATATTAGAAACTAAAAACACACACTTTGAGTCATACCAAGACAACTGTGTATTATATTTAGGTGGTGGAGATTGATGTGTTATTGATTTTAACACCATTCAATAAAATGTTAACAGAGGTTCTTTTGTGAAGTCATATATTTCCATTAAATGGCTGAAAAATCAATTGGTAGTTGTATCCTTATGATTCACTTCATGTTTCAAGAAGTAAGTGGTTTGACCCTCCAATTTAAATGAATGTGTTATCTTTTTTCTATATTTATTCCGATAGAAAAAAGTAAAGGCTGAATTCTTAAATGATCTATGAAAAAAACGAAATAAGTAATAGATAATAATGATAAGAAAATTTAATTAATAATAGTAGATAAAATGATGGAAAAAAATAAATATTTATGTCGTAGAAACTCACATTTTATTGATATATGTATAAATTCATTACATATTTACCTATCACCATTGTCTATGTTTTAGCCTCAAAGTCCAATCTATCATGAGAATAATTATATTTGAACATGTTACATGATCTATCGTACTGGGAACACTGTGTATTGGATGGAGGTATGACTAATTCCAATACATCACAAATGAATTAAAAATTATTTTCCTAAATTATTAGAATAATATGAGAATGTTATCTCTTTTTTAGTATGTTACATTTGTTATAATCAAAAATAATAATCTTTGAGTCTTACTAGGAATACCATGTATTGTATTATAGTGTGGTTGATTGATACACATCTAACTAAGTATTTTTATTCTGCAAAGAGTTTAACATTAGGGTTATCTGATAATATTTTTATTTGATAACATATTATATTGAAAGCATTTTATAATAAAAATAAAATTCAATAATTATGATATCCTCATCTTTAAAAAGTTATTCTTCATAGTTCATGGGTTAATAATCCTTGTCAAAAAATTCATTTATTCATGATTAGTTTAAAATTTTTAAAATTTATTATTAGACAAAAAATTTAAAGAAATTAACAAATATATATATATATATAACTATTATTAAATACACTATAGTAAGACACCTCTTCATGGTAAGTATATAAACATTTACACATTTTATGTTTCTTATTTATTACTAAACAAAATGATTTCCCCTTTTGAAAATGATTTCTTTCATGTGTTTTGGTAGATGAGAAAATGTAGATAAACAAATAATTAATAAATATTTTAAATGAAATTAAAATTTTCATTAAAAAAATTCGAGGAATCTGGCATATTGATGGTATACATTATCTTTAATAATTTTTAATACATAATAAACACTATAATTGACATTATTATGTTTCATAAATCATTGAAACATTTAAAAAAACAAGTTAATTGTTATGATATATATTTTGATAGTGAAGTATTGTTATATATAACTTAATTCTTATCCACTTGTATAATTTAATATGGTCCATGTTATCATGTACTTTCATCAATCCATTAATTTTATGATATTTAAACACCACCCTATTATAATATAATTTTCATTAAGAAATAATATAAATAATTATTTCATTTTTATAAGTAAAAAAATTCCATTAGTGTAATAATAATTGATTAACATCATTATGTGTGGTCTATTTTTTTGGTGTCTATGTATTGAATTGAGAAAATAAATATTTTGAGTATCCAAATTTATGTCAATGAGTAACCAATTATATATAAAAAAATTATTAAGTAATTAAATTAATTAAAATATATTTTATATGATTAAATTTTACACTATTACCCATGTATCATGTGTATTAGGAAGTGTCTTTTGTTTGTAAGATTCATTCAACTATTGTGGACAATGTTTCCAATATGTATTATATTACTTTAGTTCCAATCATAATTCATGTGTGGAAGTTATGTGAGGACTAATGACTCCAAATATCTTTTCACAAGGTTTTCCCTTAAAATTTTATTGATTTTTATGTTTGAAAAAATTATGAATTATTTTTAGTCATAATTAACATAGAAATTTATCTACCGGGAAAATCATAAAAACACTCCTCATGTATATATTTAAAACTGAGACTCCTAGCCATTCATGCTTCAAGATTTCATTTACATTATAAATAGTAAGATAAAATATAATGGACTCCCCATAAATCTTTTCATGAAAATTAATTGTGCTCATATCACCACTAGAAAACATTTTATATGCATCAACAATTAATTTTAGTAAATAATTACATTTAATAGGTAGGTTAAAGATACATTCTGAATATATTTTCAATGGGTTGGTTTATCCATTATATCAATTTGATTCAAACTTCACTTTCACCACATTCCCTTTTCCTATTTCAAATAAAATTCATTAGTTGAGGATTTTTATCATTAAATATTAATAAATTTCATAAAAAATTACATAGAAAGGAATAACTCCTTGTCAACTAGTATTTTTAAAAGATCAAAAGGACATGAGAAAATGTTATAATTATAATATTAGTCATATGAATATCCATTTTATCTAGTGGAACGAGTAGCTCAATGTTTGGCTCATGAGATACTGGAATCGCCACTCTGAGATTACTTATTAGAGGATTTTTGTTGTGGATAATATCACCTTTTATATTATCCATGCTACCCCATTAAAAAAAGGTGATGGGTGGGTATGAAGGGTGCTCTCAGGAGATCCGCTCTTGGGAGTGCCCTAGGGTTTCAGATGCCTTTGTGGTGGCAGAGGTCATCGAGGTGTGGATAGATTTGACGGTACAGATCCAAGGCGGAAGGCGACATTGGATTTATCTTCTATTCTAGATATCTTTTCCGAGTGGCGGTTTTCCTGAGCTTGGATCAGCTCTTGGTGATGGATCTCAGCTCGGCTTGCGGTTTTCAATGATGGCGAAGGCAGTCGCAGCATCGATGGTTCTGGAAGCCAGCTCTTTCTTCTCGACCTTCCCTGCTCGACGGTCCTAGTCTCATCTCATCTCTGGTTTTCATGAAGATAGATCAATCATGGAGGCGGATCTCCTTTCATGTGCGATGTTGTCATTTCTCGGCTTCTTTCAGTTTTCAGCAGAGAAAGGCAACTGGGATCATTGGGAGGACATCTCAATCTCGGAAGTAGATCTCCTTTATTGCACGATTTAGTATTTCGGTTGTCAGCGGAGCAAGGCGGCGAGTTCGCCGATAAAGGTGCGGTCGTTGTTGCGATGGTTCTCAGTGAACACACGTCAGTGGTGTGGCGGTCTACCTCCACAAATCCAGATCTGGTTCTGAATACCATATCTGGTCAGAATCAGTCTTGGTGTGATGGTGCTCGAGACAACGGTGTGTAATGGTCCGGTTTGTGAGACTTGTGTTTAGGAATTTATTTTTCTGGTCTTCCGCCATGTAATGGGTTATCTTTTTAACCTTTGGAGCTGTTGTACTGGGATTTGTAGTGGTTTGATCCCTCTCACACTACTACGTGTAATGGGTTTCTCATACCCAGTTTAAAAGGGGGTTTCTATTGTATTTTTATTTTCTTAATAAAGAGGTATGACCCCAAACCTTTTGGGCAAGGTGATGGTTGGGTGTCGATAAATTTAAAATAAAAATTATTTTAACCCTATAAAATAATAGTAATAGAGAGATATCAATGTTTTTTTGGTTCAATTTTTTTAGAAATTGTTGGGAAAATATGTATTAACTCTTCTATGATGGCCCTTTTAGGGGAATTTATCACCTTAATACTAGTAGGGGTGGGGTGTTGGTGGGGTCTTCACATAGTGGTTTTTACTATGTTCTTTATTCTATTTGATTAATTCCCATAATATTTTCTAAAAATAGAGTTGATTTTTTTCTTCTTCTATAGAAGCTAATTATTACTATATATCATCTATTTTAATATATTTACCCCCCTGGAAAATTAATTTCTCAAAATATGTTCATGGTAAAACCCCAGAACCAGTACCTCTGAAGAAGACATATTGTTCTATCCACTTCAAGGACACTAATATTAGATGTTCATTAGGTACAACTGATGATGATTCTTGTATCTATTTTTGACAAAAAATCTAAACAAATAAGTAATTATTTTTATGTAACATGGATTTAAAGAAAAATAGATATATATTAATTCATACTTACACATGCATCCCACATTTTTTATGTTTTCAACAATTATTATCCCTTCTTTATTTACATATTATTCCTTCCATATAAGATGAAAAGGGATAGAAGTTACATTAGATTTTTATTTACCAATATGTGTAAAAAAAGAAACATAATTATGTTGATGTTTCATGTCAAATTAAATTATTACTATAGATTTAAAAAACATACAATTTTTTCATGTGAATCATATCCCATCCTTACTTTATAGTAGGGGTACATTGGTTTTTCTATAATATTTATATTTTCATGAATGAATTGTTTTTTTATAAATTAAAAATTCCCAATAAAAGTTATTAATACATGTATTTTTGAATAATGTATTATACAAGTCACAATGTACATGGAAATATGTTTTTTCACTATGGCCAATAAAAAAATCTTATGCTTGTTCATTTATAAGGTGTGCATAAATCTGTGGTGGGGATGGGTTTATTTTACCATCGTTATATTTGATATGATACTTCATATGAATTGCTTGATATCCTCTATAAGCCTTTCTAGTGATCGTTAATAAAAATTTCATTCTAGAATTATAAAAAAATGAACCCAATTGGGGATAATGAAGAGTAAATAAATATCTCATCATTTAGTTCTAGTAAAATAAACCATGTATATCATAATGTTACCCTAATATCTTCTCAAATTAGTACCTCGATAATGAGAATGACTATGTTACATGAATCTACATCAATCAGCACGTGATTTCTAATGGTTATCCCAATGAAACAAATAAACATGGCATTGATGGGGTAAAAATCCCAATCATGTGAATTTCATACAACCTTGAATTTTATGCCTTTTTTTAATGCCTTAATATTTTTTTCTAACACCATCCATATATGAACCTCCTATTTTTTTCTAGGAAATGCATTATTCCTAGACTTCCATTTCCTCAGCTATATCATCATTGATATTTTCCCCCTAAATTGGTACCATTGAAATGTGAAGAATGTTTTTGTTTGTCACTGTTAGGAGCACCAGAATGTTGATAAATCTGTTGTTCTTTAGGAATATTTTCATCTGTGTGTTCAGAATTCATTATCTATGGAAGTGGGTGAAGATTTATTTTTGATTAAGTATATTCAGTAGCGAATAGATAATAATATATCATAACATAGTTTTCATTACAAAAAATACATCCATATTATTGAACTCCCTTTTCATATAGTTTCAAGGGATTTATCCCTCCATTGAGTTTCCAAATCCCCTTATTGTGTTACCCTCTGACATATAAGACCCCATAAACATTCTGACCATTAAAAAAGATTATTTTTTCATCCCAATTAAATCATCACACCATTTTGAATTTAAATATGATTGTTTGGTGGTTTTTTTCAATAACATAACAATTTTAACTGTTTGGATTTCAGGATATGGAACATAAAATGATTGTAAGTATTGTGATTCAATTATAAATGGTTCATCTTTCTAACCTTCCTTTATAAAATCTACTTTCATGAAAACAATTATCTATATTAAACACACTTCTACAATTAAAACACATTTATTGAAATACTAGAACAAGGAAATTGTTATAATCCAACTCCAATAATTGTTTGATGATGCCAAAGAATGAAAAATTACAATTAATTGGATTTAGTTCCTTAGTACCAGACACCTAGATTTCTTTATCCATGAGTTTAGATCAACTATTTTTTAGGTCACTACATTCAAAATGTTAATTTTTATACAATATTTAACCATTAATTACATTTCCATTACAAGATAATACATGAACACTTGGTCCTAGGACTGAACATAAATTTTTTTACATTGACTCTAAATTTGTAGCTGACTACTTAAAAATATTAGATTGAAACCATCTTATATACTATTTATTTTATGTATTTGATATCGAAATTTCATAATATTATGGATTAAAATCCATAAAATTTACTTTTTGGGTTTCAACATATGGCACAACCTAAAAACATTATGAAAAAAATAAAAGTTCGAATTACCTCAATCTGTAGTAGTAATTATGACAATATCTATTCTATGAATTCATTCACTGACAATCCACTTAATGTGATGAGATTTTGGTAGACCAATGTTTTCAACATGATATAGTTAATTAGTATAGAATTTAATGGCTTCATCAACAACATATCACTGCATAACAAAAATATTTGGATGACATCTAATATTGAAATATCGTTTCAAAATAATCATATACCATTCAATGGACTATATACATGTGTAATTTATTAGACTATAGAGTATAATCTATATTTTTAAGTGAAACATCAGTTGAACCATCATTTTAAAAAATGTTGGTGGGAAGATAATCTTCAATTCACTAAAAATAACAACAATTTCCTTCAAAATAGTTTTTATTTTAAATATTTCAATATCTTTTCTACATATTTATTTGAAAAGTAAAATGATCTTCTTTATTATTTGATGAAAATTCTTGGAAAAATGCAACATAAGTCTACATACATTAGATCTTTCATCAAAATATTAAATTCATGCGATTTCAGAAATAATAAAATTAAATTAGTAATTAACATGAAATTATTGATATTTTATGGATAACCTTATGGAACCATCACATCATCCATGAAGCTGAAAAACTTTTATCTCTCTTTCCTGGAAAGAGTGAAACTATTTGGCAGAGGAAAATTCCATTTTTCACTCTTCACTACTACCAACTCTTCTCATATACCCTTATTAATCATTTCCATCCTAGACTCAATTGTATTCTTTTTTAAGGAGCATTTAGTGATATTCTAACGAAAATATCACATAAATTTTTTCCAAATGAAAAACATTTAAAAAAATAATTATATAAAAAAATTAAAATATGGTAATTAAAAAAATCATCCTCCTTTTATGATCAGTTTTTTTGAGGTTTTTCAAAAAGGGATTAAGAAAATTAGTGTCAATATCTTTTACTTTCTCAAATAATTTATCACCTGTTAGTAGAGACAGTATTGTATCATATTATATGATATCATCATAATATTTCATCTACGATAGGTACATAAGACATCAGTGTAGAAATATATGATGTCTAAGAAACACAGTCTTTGATGAATACTTCAACCTAATTAATGGATTACCTTATTATCAAGTGGATCACCCTTGAGTTCCTTTAATTCTATATCCTTCAAGATTTCCATTGGTAAGAAAGTAATTAATCATCTCAAACAAAATGGATATCGGTGTGAATTATTCATATGTATAAGCATTATAAATCATAACACCTGAATCTCACAATAATTTAAAATCATTAATTAATAGATCCAAGTAAACATTAATATTTTTACTGGGTTATTTTGAATGTGATATAATCATAGATGTCATAATGTATTATTATTTTTTGAAAAAACATGACATAAATTTAAATTTTACCAACATAACTAACCATGCACCATGATTTCCACATTCAAAAACAATAGGACTCAATCCATCTTTATATATCGCAAGATAAAGGATTCCCAGAGCATTTCAAAATTTTGGATACTCATGATCAATTATCATCTATTAAGAAGATTTTTCCATGTGAAAAAGATTACCACATTTATTTTATTTATTTGTGTTCCATGTCTACATTCATGTAGTATCCTCACTACCATATAAATCCTCAGTAATGTAATGGCTGGGAATCTCCACAAAATATTTCTAAGACCTGATTCATCTTTATTATATGAAGAAACACCACATATTGGGAATTTTTAGTGGATGTTTAAATTAACCCAACCCCAGTAAGCCCTAGGTCAGTGTCGTGCTATCATTACACTAACATAAGTTATAATTATGTAACATTCAAAAGGATCAAATAGTATAGTAGTCTTTGTAAACAAGATACATACAAGCATCGTTTATTTCAAATGAATACAAAAAATATAATAACTTTTTTCCATCTAGAATTTTCTTGAATATCTATCATAGTACACTTTTTGGATTCATGGAGAGAGGGAAAAAAATAAGGGTGTGATTTATTGCTCTGTAAGGGTATATATAATGGAATAAATGATGAATCAATGAGCATAACAAATTTGGGAAGATAAATAACTGGATCCACATGCCCTCTAATCAATGAACTGAGATATAAGTACATAAACAATATGTAAAGGTAAATACTTGTAAACACATACGATTCAAATAATTAGATGAGAAATATTCAATATTTCAATGTAAAAAATAGAAACACATCCCATTTAATAAATTAATTGAGAATGAAATACATCTGCATATTTTTTTCAAAGTGAAAATATCTTGGATAGAAATAACTGAATATTAATGATGGAAATTCTTAATTATATGCTTCCATGTTTTGTAAGAACATTATACCTTTACCATAAATATTTATACTATATATGGTTTCAAATATACCGGGGGAAAGCCATCTAATTCATGTCAATACCATTTAAAGGACACTACTATCAAGATCTATCACTTAAAAACTTTATTACCACATTGAAACAAATAAGAAGGGTATTTATCCAACTGATTTCATCCCAATAGAATATCAATGCATCAAGGGTCATACTGTAAATAGTCGCAAAAAATATATTTCTTGTCCATGGAATTCATCATATATTGAATAATCAATTGAGTTAATGAACATTTTTCATTGTCATCAAATTTATGTATTGAGTAAGGATACAAACTTATCAATATTTATCTATTTAGTTATATAAATTTAAAATTATACACCATATGTAGAAATTATAAGAATATTATGAAATAATCATATCCATGATAAATAATGTGGATATTTAGGGAAAAAGTGTTGAATGATCATAGGAAGTTGAATATTTCAATGGGAAGTTGAAGACTATGAACATGATTCAAGGAAGTGAATTTCAATACTATCCTTGGTAAAAATAATAAAATTCAATATAAAATATTAATAATGATGTTATAAGTAAAAATTATACCCATTTGATTAATAATAATTGTTTTTTCCATCGATGAATTAGAATGAAATAAAAATATCTTTAAAAACATTCTTAAAGAAAATATAAATTTTATTTGGAAAAACATTTACATTGAAAATGAAATTTGAAAACATACAGTTTATTCTAAAGGGTAAATATTTGTAAAAATTTATTTTAAAAATATTTTTAAAATGGTTAAAAATGAATTTTATAAATTTTCTAGAAAACATGGATTGGGAAGAAAGCCGGTATCCGACCATGCAGAGAGATTGTGTAAGGTTTTATTAAAAATATTTTATCAAACATTTTATGAAACAAAGAGTGGAAAAATGGTACTCATATATGTGAAGGATCATTAATAACCATATGAAAATATAATTAAGTATTTTATTAAACAATTATCAAAAAAATTCCTTTTAATGTAAATTGATGTGTAAAAAATCTATAATAAAATGTGATCGTGAAGTAAACAGTTGCATAGAGCATATTGTTGAACTGAGAATCAACAAATGAAATGATTATGTGTATCAACTATACCTATACATATAATAATTTAAAATGAAACATATTATAATAAAATTAAATTAAACACATTATATTATAATATTGACGACAATGAAGAAATAATATAACCCAATGAAAAAGAATTTGAGTTATGAAATTTCATTACCACTTGGTAAATTTTAATTTGAATCACCTTAGATAAAGTAATTAAAATTAAAAATTAAAATACAATAGATAATAATTTATTCATGATATTAAAAGTAAAATGGGTAGCATATGCACCAAATATTGAAAGTATTGGTGAATATTGTATAAGCATCGTATAAATACAAGCGAGATTAGAAATCCTCTTACAACTATGGTTACATCTAATATGAAGCCCCAAAAGTAATAATCATGGAATTAAACTGTAAATTAAAATTAATGTAAAATAAATAATGATATAATATAACAAAAGTTTCATCATATACACCACGAAAAATAATTAAGTGGTAAATATGACTTTTATCTCACATATGTAAAAGATGAGATTAAAATCCCTTACCTTAGGATCACTTTTGATTGAATGCTCAATAACCTCATGTAGAATGTTCTTAATATGGTTTTTAGCTTATTAATTAACCATATTAATCTTTATTATATAATATATAATCTTTTTATATCATATTATAACTCATTATTTAATAATACTTCATTATTTGTATCGTTTCGGGTGTTAATTGCCATGTTTATTGATGTATGTTTTGACTTGTTATTTTTCATTCCCATTAATTAGATCCATATTTTACCATCTTTATAATGATAAAAATTATGAAAATATCATATATATATTCACTATATATGTATTTTTTTTAATTCATAAAATTTCTATATAGGAAATGAAATGCACCCTTCATGGAGAAGGTAGGTCGTATGTACGCATGAACGTTGCTTTCATTTTATTATCATATTAAAATAAGTGAATGTAAATTATATATATGTATATAAAAATTATAGATTCATATTTTGGGTTATATAAATCATATTTTTTTCATACAACCATCCTTAATACATTCCATATAACCTATGAATGAATCGCTTCGCTTTGAGGTTCCAGTAGTCCACAGGTCCATAAATAATGTTATCATATACCTATAAAAGGGAAAGCCTGAAGGTGTGTATTATATAATAATTATAGGAGAATATTAAAATTAAAAATATCATTAATATCATATATAAACTAAATATCTATCATTATTCCCAACCATTAAAGGTGTAAATTAAAGAGAGAACGACATTAGTTCATGTGGTGGTAGTCAATAGTACACACAAATAATGATTGTGTTTCCCATTTGATGGAAGTTGTGTGGGTATAGGCCATGAACATAAAATAAAAATAATTAATAATATTTAATATTTTGATGTTATTATATGATCATGATAAATAATAATTGAAGGAGTAGGAAATGAAATAAAACAAAAGTGCTCATTGAAGAATGCTACCTCTTCTTTGGGTAACTCTTTTGGGATTATACCAAAAGACTTCCTTGCCTATATGTTTTCACAAAGTTAGGATTATATGATGATTTAATTTGTTTTTTAATCTTATTGTGAAAGGTTTTCTACGTTCCAATGGTCTTGAGAGGGGTAAAGAATTTGGAGAGGTGATTTCCAATTTATAGTGGAGGAGTGGCAATTATTGTAAATATTAAAAGTTAATAACTATTTGGGGGTATCCATTAAATAATGTTCCTAAAATATTGAATAATATTCGACAAAATGGAGTATATTGTATAAATGTTGACATCTAATAGGTTTTGGAAAATTTATAGGTCATTTGTCCTCTTAATATTAATGTTTAACAACTAAGTAAATTCATTTCCACCTAAATCGCAGTAATTAATTTCAATTTATTTCAATAATATTTTTGGTGAAAAACTATGATTAACTTACAATAAGTTATAAATTAATCTAATTACAAATATGAAATGAAATTTACAAAAATAAAACTACAGATTTTGCACAAACTATTTTAAAATTAATCCCACATGTAGGATAGGAAATCAGGGTTTTAAGTGAAATTATTAAAAAGTTCACCATGTAGTTATATTTATATTATATATAAAAATGACTAAAATTAAATAAATTTAATTAATAGATGTAAATTTATCTATTTTTACAATAAAACCAATTCAAAATTTCATTTAACCTTATAAATTATTTAAAAGAAAAGTTAGTTTTCAATTAAAATTCAGTATTTTTTCACTATTCATAAAAAAATGAAACTTCACAGAAAAATACCAAAAATCTACCCAAAGATAGTTTAAACATATATATTTATAAATTAATATTTATTAATACATATGAAATTTATAAAATTATTATAATTTATATTTAAAATGGGTGCACCACTAAAGAAAGTAAAAACTATATTTAGGAAAAAACAAGGTTTGTATGTGTAAAAAATTATTTGATTATATATTATGAATAACAAGTATATTAGATGAATTTAAATAGTATTTTATTTAATATATATATATATATATATATTTAATTAATATCATTCACTAGTAGTTATTAATTTAATTCAGTAGGATAAAATTTCATTATTAGCATATAAAATGTTTTTTTATGTTAACATTCATTTTATATTAAAAAGGTCTGTATATTTGTTTCTAAATAATTTGTAACCAATGAAGTCATAGTCTATTTTTATAAACCAGATAGTTTAAAAATTATTTAATATTATTTATATCCACCCATTTAATCGCTAATTTATATCTTATTATATTAAATAATAATATTTTTTTAATATAGTGTAGTTCTATAAAACATGGTATTGCATGTAACACAAGCCATTGAATAAATTCATTGTTTTGTGCAATAAAATCTAACATTAGTTTTTTATGCAGAGGTAGATATACATTATGTTTTTTTTAATGAAATGTGAAATCTATTCTTCATAAATTTCTAGAAATAGAATGTATTAAATTTATTTAAATAGTAAATATATTTCAAATTGTCACGATATTGTATTCCCTTATAATCTTAGGGTTTTATTTTATATAATCTATCTTATTTTTTTATTCTTTTAAAATTTTAGGTGTTTTTTATTCTCCCCACCTTAAATAAATTGTTTCCTCGTAATTTAAACTCAATCTCAGATATAAATTGTCTGATAATAGAATATTATTTTATTGAGATACCACATAGTTTAAAGGGTTGATAGAACATCATCTTGAAAAAGTATAATGGAAACTACCATGGTCTTATGGAGAAACAAATAACTAGTTTTCTAAATAGGATAACATTAATATAAAGTGAAAATATGGGCTTGGAAGAAAGTTTAAAAACTTTTAGAGATTGATTGAGTTCTTTGATCACAAACAAGTGAATGATCAATGGAAATTTGAAGGCCTCAAAGACATAAATATATGATAACATAAAATACCATGATTTCAAAAAAAATGAACGTATTATGATATAAAATTTATTTCAATGATCATTTTCCCAATTTTTAATTATTATTTTATTCTCTAATAATATAAGGAATTATAATTACTTGATATAATTCTATAAACTAAATTTTATTATTTGGTTATGCTTCAACAAATGTCTAATTAATCAATTTCTAGAAGAAATATATATCCAAAAATGATGTTTCTTTATACCTAAAGCACTAAATTTTAATTTTTATATATCTTATGATCCATAAAAGAGTGAAAATTCATTATTTTTACATCTAATTATTTTTAAAAACCAATATAGTTAATACCTTAATCTCTAATCCCAAAAATTAATTCTATTGGTTCATCATTAATATTTTTATTTTAAAATATTTTACCTAAAAATGACATATTAACAAAGACATTGTATAGGTCGGTGATTATAATTGAAACTTTATCATTATTCAGTTAGGGTTTCAAGCACTACGATCTTGTTGGATACGTTGGGTTGTCACCTAGAATATAAGTTTTCTTTTTTCTAAACTATATTCCTATATGTATCCCAAAAATAGGATCGACATCCTTAAAATAAAATTAATCATTAAATATCCTTTTCTATAATGTTTTAAATATAAACATTTTCCCACAAAGTCTAATAATTTTATTTTTACCATTATTATAATGTCATTAATGATCAGATCAACCCTAATGGTTATCAATATCTTCAAGCTCATATCCCAAAAATTTAGTGTCATTATTCCTCAAATATCATTTCCACTGAAAATGTGCAATAATAATGAATTTTATTTCCATACATTTATTCCCAAATATCCTTAATCATGGTTTAATCCAATTATATAAATCCTAAAAATATATTTTTATTAATTTAAAGTTATAATAAACCTTAATCTAATAATCTTAAGAGATTATCCATTAATATTAAGAAATTTAATATATATGTGTTTCTATTCTAATCCCCAATTTCAATCTTAGGGTTATTTTCCTTAATATATGTTTTCCTAAATCTAGTTTCAAAGGTTACTAAAAACCTTACATTGATACCAACCGTAGGGACCTAACCCCCATAATCCTAGATTTGATGTTGTCATACAATTACATTTTCATAAGATATATGTAAATCACATCACATAGTTTTGAATAGTTTAGTAGTCTTGGTAAAATAGATATATACATGTGAATTTTATTATAAATAAATGCTGAAATTACAAGATAATTTTTTTCATTGAATATAATAACTTTATTCCATATAATATATCCTTTAATATCTTTCTTAGTAAATTTTTTTTGATTGATATGGAAGGGAATCAAAATAATGGTGAGATAAAATTCTCTGTATGGGTATGTACAACAGAATGAATAATAAATCAATGTGCTAATCAATATGTCATGGTAAATAACTTAACCCAAATTACAAGTTATCAATTAATTGAGAGAGAAGTGTATAAAAAATATACTAAGGTAAATTATTGTAAAATCAAGCCGTTAAATTAAATAGATAATGAATAATAAATATTAAAAGGTAAATAAATGTAAACCCAAGACATTTAATCAATAAACATTTAATGAAATGCATCCATAGATTTTTTCACAGTTAAAATCTCATGGATAGTAATAACTGAATACTAAATGAGGGAAATAAATTATTACCAGATGTAATGTTTCCCAAGCATGGTATAAAATTAACATATGTATATATCCTCATGATTTTTTAAGTCATACTGAGTAAAACTCAAGAGATTCATGTGAAGAACATTCACAATACACTACTATCAAGATCTATCATCCAGACAGTTTCTTACAGCTTGAAAAAACATGAATGTTTATTTTCCAAATAATTTCATCACATGAGAGTAACAATTCATCAATTGTCTTACTTTAAAATGTCCTTAACCCATGTCTTACATTTCCATATCATTCCACATATTTCAATTAATTGATTTAATTAAGGGAAAAAGTGACTTTTCGTCAAATATTTTTATTGAGTAAATGATACAGATTTATCATTATTTCCCAAATTAGTTAGTTAAAATTCAAAATAAATACCAAATTTAAAAATAGTTTTTGTTTTAGGAAATAATCATATCCATAATAAATTATGTCGATACTTATGGGAAATTTAATTTTCAATGATCATTGGAATTTGAATATTTCAAGGGGAAGTTAATAATTGTGGATATGATCTAAGCTAGTGAAGTTCAATAACATATTTTTTCAAAATAATCAAATTCTATCTTGAATAAGATTAAGGATCATATCAATAAAAAAATTTCTTTTGATATAAAATATTCTTTATTATTATTTATGAATATAAATCTAAAAAAATATATTTATAAGAAATCTTAAGTAAAATATCCTTTTCCCTTTTAAAAAAATTTTGAAAACCATTTTCCTTATAAATAAAATTCTAGAATGTAAAATATTTTTGTAAAGAGTGAAGTTTTGTGATAATTCCTTTGATAAATCATTTTGAAATGGTTAAATAAATAAATATTTTTTTAGAAAACTTGGATTTGGAAGAAAACGGTTTTCCAGCCAAATGAAGAAATTATGTCAGTTTTTATTAAAAAAAATTAAATTACCAAAGTATTGGAAAATGGTAATAATACTTTAAAACTGTAATTAATATTCAGATAAGACTAAAATTTAAAGTTTTATTAAACAATGATCAAATAATTTACATAAATAGAAATTCATGTGTAAATAATCTCGAATAAAAGGAGACTTTGAATTAAAACTTTTCGAAGACTATAACTTTGAAGTGAGAACCAACCAATTAATTGATTATGTGTATCATATATAAATTAACATTAAATAATATGAAATAAAATATAAGATAATAAAAATTTATTATACACAATATCTTAGATATTAATTACAATTCGGAAATAATATAACTGAATGAAAAAGAAGTTGAGTTTTGGAATTATTTACCACATGGTAACATTTAATTCCATTCCAATTATATGAAATGAATTAATTTTGAAACATAATGTACCATTAAAAATAAATTATACATGATATTACATGTCAAATGGGCATTCTACTTGAAGAGGCTCAGTCATGGGCTCAAAGACCCATGACCCAAAAATTTATTGGAAAAGTTAAAAGTTGCAAGATACAGGGGGAAATGTTACCATGCAGCAGAACACATCAAGAAAGAAAACTAAAAAATAGTCAAACATCACCTTTTTCTAGGATGGCCTCATCCCCTAGACCTTCCCCGATTGGCCAGGAGATGCACGCGCCCCCTTTTCATTCCAGCTTCTGTCTCCACCGACAGAACCTCATAATTTTCCATAGGAGAAGCTTCCCCATGCAGACCGACTTCCATGAAGGTGCCATCCTGGTGGTCCAGAATAGTAGAAACCTCCCCATATATCTCTTGACAAGCCTCCTGTACAACCTGAGAATCCTGCACATTAGTAGAAGAAATCATAGCATTATGTACTCGGCATTCCAGCACCGTTGAGGTCTCCATCCCATCAATAGTAGTAGGTATCAAAGAAGCAGCTCTTCGATTGCTGCATCCTGCATTCTTGAACCCTTCAAGGTTAAGCAAGTCAAACTCTGGAGTATTAATATACTCCAACATGGAAATAAACTAATTACTAGCTTTGGAGATTTTGGCAACACCTCGTCACTAAAAGCATCTATTGGAGAAACCTCCAATTTTGAATTCGAGCTTTCCTACAAAACAGAAACCTGCACATGTGAACTCTCAAACACATCGTCCTTCCCAATAGAAGCATCTCCCTTCATAAGTATAACCTCATTACTGACCTACTAGGCCATGGACTCTCCTATATTAGCACTGTCCACCAGCACAACATCTTCCATCTGAGCTCCCACAGTAGGCACCTGAACTGGACATGCCCGTGACTTCTTCGGCATCACCAATTGGAAATCATCTTCATCAAAGACATTAATTTTACCCTTCCTACAAGCCGAGGCCAGTGTAACATGATCAAATTCAACATTTACATCATTCTGGATAGGAGCCTCATGCTCCGATTGGCACCCTTCCTCCTCCTCAACAATCATATTTTCACCCTGCTGGACATCAACAACAACATCCTACTAGATTTCAGAAGCCTTTGTAACAGCATCCTCATTCTCAAGATGGAACCCTTCCTCCTCTTCAGCTATATCATCCCAGGACCGGTTAGCAACATCCATGTTTATTCCAACAACAACTGGCTCCAATTCCATCTCCACTGGTTGAGCAGTAGTTGAAGCTGGCTGAAACTCAGTCATCTTAGATATACTATGTTGGATAGCATCCGCAAAAGAGGCATGACCTACATTTTGAGGCTCTTTTCCCCTGGAAACAAACTTATAACCAGTCTGCACAACCAATTTCTTTTTACACTGATAAGAAGTATGACCCAGAGATTTATAAAGAGTACATTTAGCATTCCTATAAGATTTCAAAGACGTATGACCAATACATAAACAAGATTTACAAAAGGTAGGCAACCACTCCTATTGTATAGCAAGTTATAGCTTAAACTCACGAGCAACAAGAAAGACAATTTCAATAAGAACCTATGCTAGATCGATTTCTACCAAGAAACGAGCAAAATGACCATATCTAGGGTGCTCAGTTTCCTTATCAACCTTTATCGGGCAGCCAACAGTCGAAGCAACTTCCCATAAAACCGAAGGATGCCAAAAAACCAGTTTAATCCCCTAATGAGGATCCATGTTTGAGTGGTAGAGTTCCTAATGGAAAGAGGATTTGATAATGGATCCCAATGCTGAACCATTATATAGCCAGGTTTCATAGAAACTAGTCCAAAACTCTAGGCTGCATTCTGCAATTCCTTCGATGGAAAAACGACATAAAACATACCGCTCCCAATGGAGATCAAGCACCAATCAGAGAAGCCCCAGCTTTTGTCCAAGAAAGTGTGCACTTCATCAACCCTCACAAGAGCTTCACCCCGAGTTATCGATGATCTATCATGGAGCGAGAACCGACATTCTTCAAGGAGATCTTCCAAAACTTTCAGACTCACTTCAATAAAAGTAATCGAGCCATTCTTGGTGATCTTCTTATTTAACGAGGCGGAATCAATTTGAGATTCAGAGAAAAACCTATTTCGGGAAGTCGAACCATCATTCCTCCTCCTCGGGTTTATCAGACCATCCTTCACTACATCCTTATGACCCGAAGCAAGCTCTCTACCCATAACCACCACCTTCAAGGGGGGAACAAATACATCTTTAGGATCGAAATAACAGTCCAACAGATTCACCATCAATCACCAACTCAAAATCGCACAATAATCACCGCACGAGAGGTCTCCCGTATTTCCCCCCGTTGGGTTAAAATGGGAATTATGTACACCACATAATTAAAGGAGTTGTGAATATTACATAAGTTTCATAGAAGTAATAGTTATACTAGAAACCGTCTTTTAACTATGATAATATTTGAATCGGAAGAACCAAAGTACTAGTTATAAAATGAAGCCTGTAAATACAAAAAATATAAAATAATTCATTAAATAATATATAAAAATGGTAGGTATATACACAAAACAAAATAATTGTGTTTTGAATATGATTTGTATCTCAAAATTGTAAAACGGGAGATGAAAATCCTCTACCTTACACTCCCTTTTGGTTGAACACACATTAACAACCTATGTAATGTTTTAATCACATTATTAAATCATAAAATAATCATATTAATATTAATTATATAATATATAATCCATTTATAACACATAATAACCCATCCATTAACAATGTTTCCTTATTTTCATTGTTACATGTGTTAATTTCCTTGTTTTTCAAGTATCTATGGACTTTTTTTAATAAAATATAGATCGTGATTTTTTAATATCCATAATAAAAAATCATGCAAATATCATAAAATTCAATTATATATGCATTTATTTTAATACATAAAATTTAGAGATAGTAAATGAAATGCACCGTTCATGGAGATGGTAGGCATTACTTACACATGGGCGTTGTGTCCATTTTCATGTTCTATTAAAAGAAGTAAATGTGAATGATGCATATGTATATTATGATTACAGTATAGTATTTATTTTATATGAAAAATATATTTTATTAAAACCATCCTTAATACATTCCACTTACCAAGTTAACGAATCGCATCACTTTGAAGAGTTGGTAGTCCACATATCCAAAATTGTTGTTATCGTATTCCGAGAAAATGGAAAGCATGAATTTATGAGGAATATAATAATAAAATAAGTATAAATATATTATAAGTTTCATGTAAATTGTATATAATCTATAAATATATCATTATTACCAACCATGAAAGGTGGAAAAGGAAGAATGAACAACATTGGTTCACACGGCGATAGTTCACCGTACACACGAACAATGATTGTGTATAACATTTGATATAAGTTTGTGTATGTACAAGTGATAAACTTAAAATAATAAAATATAATAATATTTATGATTCATAGGTTTTTATATAATCCTGATATAATAAAAAATGATAGAGTAGATAAAGAGAAGTTCACATTGAAGAACATTACCTCTTTTTTAGGTAACTCTTTCTGGTATAAACAAAAAGAATAAAATTGTTGGATTTATTCAAAAGGTGAGGGTTCTAAGACTAGGGTATGGATTTTTTTGGCCTATTTGGGTATGGTTTGGAGGGAAAAATTTCTTTATATGTATGAATAAGTTTCATGGGGTGATTTCTTTTTTATAATGGAGGAAGAGAAATATTCTTGTAAATACTAAAAGCTAAACACTATTGGGAGTTATCCCTTACGTCATGTGCCTCAAATAAGGAAACCAATTGGATTAAACAGATTATATGGTCGATATATGGATATAAAATATGTTTTGTAATATTGGTCAGTTCATTTGGACCATTATGATTAATGTTTACCCACTAAGTATATTAATTTTTAGCTTAATCCCTATAATTAATTTTAGTTTTTCTCACTAATATTAATTGTAAAATAGTATATTACTGATGTTATTAATATTTTCATGACTTATTATATTCCCCCTTTACTTATTTTATATGAAATGTGCATAATTTGTGTGAAATATTAATGTTTTAATATTAAGTATAATATTTGAGCATTTTTAGAAGTAGTCAAATTGAGTCAGTTTAATGTTTTAATTATAACTATCACTATACTGATCCAAATTTTGTGGTTCTTATTTTTTAGGATTCTCCTTTCAATATACAACATTTCATTAGAAGGAACCATGATCCAATTCTGCCATTTGAAGGGTCATAGGGTCCTCACAAACAAGACCAAAGAATCTGTGAACAAACTGGACCAGCCTTGAAGATTGATTTACTGGGCTAAATAAAGAAGTCCAAAAATATTAACTCTCCACCATAATTCGGAGGAAAATACATGTCATCTTGGATAAAAATTTCAAGGCCCAAATCCAAGTACAAGGGGCCCAAATAAATCTTTGAATTCCAGCCCACCATTCTGGACGAGAATTAAAATCAGTATAGTATGCATGCCATATATCCTTATGTAATCATCCAATCGAGATGACCTTTTTCAGTGTGAACGAGGAGATATAGGCGGCCGACTTTGTTGAAGAAGTCATTCGGATTTGAAGGCATCTTCCTGTTCAAAAATCCATTCACATTTTGGCCATCGAAAAAAGCATGGATAGAAATGGACAGTTTACCTTTTTTTAATAAAACCGACGTAACTTTGGATCTACTTGTCCAAATGCCTCCATATTTTGACAGTAGTCGGCCAACATTATTTTATACAACTTTGAAGAAGGGGATATTTGATGATTCGGCTGTCTGAATAGACAAATTGGCGATGCAAGTGGAGGGACAGATTGGGAATGCAAGCAGTCCACTCCTTTGGCTATAAATACTCTCCCCTTCTCTCCTTGAGAGGGGTTGGCATTTCAGAAGAGAGGAGATCATATTAGCACGACCAAAGCCTTGAAAAAGGCTTTGGAGGACCTGCCATACTCAAGTTTTCACTTGAGAGACCTTTCCTCCTCTCTTTGTTTTCACTTTCTTTTGTGTTCTTCATTTTTGTAATTTTGTAATTCTATTTCTTTGTAATTCTGTTTTAATGCAAGTTACTTCTCCAATATCTCTTATTCTCATCCACCTTCTGTAGTTTAATATTTATGTTCTTAAAATAGTTTAAATTCAGTTGAATCCCCTTCCATTCTTTTGCTTCCTCATTCAATCGAAAATCTGTTTTTAATTATCATCATTATTCGTGTGTGTGTGTCAACGTACCACTCTTTTCTAATCCCTTTCTTTTTCTTCTATTCTTAATTTATCATAATAATTATTTTAACCAGAATATTAAACATCCAAATGGATGATTAAATATCTCATTTGGGTGAGTTATAATTTGGGGATGTTACGTGATTGAGAGTTTTGCTCGATGAGTATTCTTTAAATTAATATTGTGTATGTTAAACTCAATATGTCATGGATTAATGATATGTTTTGTTTAACGAGTGGTTTCCATGAATTATTGGAACCATAAATACACTACCATAAATAGGTTTTGATTGAGATTAGAACCCTAAGTTATGTTAAGGCTTGGATTAAAGCCTTCACACTTAGGAATTCCAATCAACGTCAACTTATGACATGGGTGTTAATTTAATGCAATACAAAGTAAGGCTCAAGGATGTCACATGCTTAACTCCCCAATAATGAACTCACCCCAATATTTATCAATTTGGTAAATCAAACATCATCCATAAATCATTTCAATTAAGCTCTGCAAACAAACCCCCCTAATCAAAATACAATCAACTAAAAACAAACGACTATCACAAAGTGTCATCGTCGAGGATTCGACCCGAGTGCTGCTATACACATTAGCAGAGCACCGGAACCTTGAACAGTCGATAGGTGACAATCGGCCGCACTTTCAAAAGGCACCGTTGCCAGGGATGGTGCTTTAAGTAGTCATTAGTTTCTGGTTATTGTAAAAAAAAAACCAAAAAAATCAAAAAATTTGAAAAAAATTGAAAAAAAAACACAAAGAAAAACCCGTCTTCCTCTTAAAAATCATAAACTGAAAAAAAAAACAAAGGAAAACCCATCTTCCTCATCCTTTCTAAATCTCTCTGAATGCCCCGCAGCCTCCCAAACAATCCCTCAGATTTTTTTGACCCTGAAATTGATAGAAATCTTCGTTGACTTAGGAGGACCATTAGGGATAACCAAATCACCCAAGAACCAATCATTGCCCTACCAATTGAATTAGATATGGCCAATCCTAGGGAACAAACATTGAAAGAACTTGCTGCCCCTGATATGAATTACCAACCTCTTGGTATTCAATATCCAAAAATTGAAGCCGACTTCAAACTCAAATAGGGTTAGATTCATCTTCTCCCTCATTTTCACGGGCTAGCCGGTGAGGATCCACATCTTCACCTTAAAGAGTTCCAAGTAGTATGCTCTACCATGAAGCCTCAAGGGGTTTCTGAAGAACAAATCAAGCTTAGAGCTTTCCCCTTTTCCCTAGAGGATTCTGCCAAGTCTTGGCTCTACTACCTCCCACCTAGTTCCATAAACTCATGGGTTGACATGAAGAGACTTTTCCTTGAGAAGTTCTTTCCCGCTTCCCGAACAGCTTCTATCCGAAAGGAAATAAGCGGCATCCGTCAATTACCTAATGAATCACTCCATGAGTATTGGGAGAGGTTCAAAAAGCTTGTGGAAACTTGTCCACACCATCAAATCCCTGACCAACTCCTGATCCAATACTTCTATGAGGGGTTATTGGCTATGGAGCGAACTCTCATTGATGCCGCAAGTGGCGGTGCTCTTGTTGACAAAACTCCTGCAGTTGCAAGAGATCTCATAAGTAACATGGCTGCAAACACGCAACAATTCCATACTCGAGCACATGCTCAAGTGAAACAAGCCCAAGAGAATCAATCCATAGAGCCCAACAAGATGACTGAGTGGATGAGAGAACTTACAGGTCTTGTGCATCAACTAGCGGTGGCTACCAAAGCCCCAACCTCATCTTCTCCACAGTCACTATTCCCTGGACCTATCAAGAATTGTGGAATCTGCAACTCTCCATCTCATCCGACTGAAACATGTCCACAACTTCAAGATGATCCATCTGATTCATATAGTCCAATGGAGCTCAATGCGGCATATGATCAGCGAAACTTCAACCCTCAACAATCAGGTTAGTTTTTTAGAAACTTCAACCAACCCCACTCTGAGCCCTTCTCTTCTACCTTTAACCCACCTCTGAGGTATGGTAATCCCATTTCTCATCCTCCTCAGTTCCCTCATCAAAATCCAAACCAGTTTCAATATGGTCAAAGTGGTGGTAACATCCATCAACCTTATCCTTTTGTTCCTCAACCCCAAAGGAACAATCCTCCTCCTGGATTCCACTATCCTAACGAGCCTTCCCAATTCCCCACCCAATACAATCGTTTTCCCAAGAACCAAGATCAAGGCCAACCCAATTTGGGACAAGCCTCTTCTTCTAAACAACCATGGGAAAGTGCTGTAGAAGATCTTGCTTCCTTCACCCGTTCTAGCCTCAAGAACATTGAAACCCAAATAGGTCAACTTGCATCCCACCTTAGCCAGCAACAACCATCAAATTCTTCCCAACTCCCAGCTCAACCATTACCCAACCCTAAGGGTAATGTAAGTGCAATTGCACTTAGATCGGGAAAGCAAATTGCTATGCCACATGCTGATTGAACTACCTCCCCTTTCGATGTTGATCTAGAAAATGAAAAGAACAAAAAGCTGGAAAATGAACTTGAATCCACTCCTTCACCTCCTTCCATTCCTCTAAGGAACCCAATTCCATTTCCTCAAGCCATCTCCAAGCCTAAGAAGTCCTTTGAACCTGATCCTGAAATGCTTGACATGTTTAGACGTGTTTAAGTGAACATCCCCCTCTTAGATGCCATCAAACAAATCCCTAAGTATGCCAAGTTTCTTAAGGAATTGTGCACCCATAAGAGGCAACTTAGGAACATTGAAAATGTTTCAACCCAACAGTCCATTCCCATGAAGTGCAAAGATCCAGGGACCTTCACGGTTCCATGTCAAATAGGGAGTTCCAACTTTGATGATGAACTCATAGACCTTGTAGCCTCAATAAATGTCATGCCCAAATCCATATTCTCCAACCTTGGTCTAGGTCCCTTGCACCCAACGGGTATTGTCATTCAATTAGCCAATCGAAGCACTTCCAGTCCTGAGGGGATAATTGAGGATGTTCTTGTTCGGGTCAATGATCTTATCTTCCCAGCTGATTTCTATATCCTTGACATGGAAGGTGAGACGACCTCTTCTCGATCTCCCCTAATTCTAGGAAGACCATTCCTCATGACTGCGAGAACCAAGATTGATGTCCACTCAGGCATCTTATCCATGGAACTCGGTGACCAACTGGTCAAGTTCAACATTTTCCAAGCCATGCGATACCCATCTGAGGATCACTCTGCATTCTCAATCCATGATTTTGAGGACACTTCTAAGATTCAATCGAACCCCAATCCACCTTGTTCTTCATGTTCTAATGATAAAGGATCTTGTGACATCTGCACCATGATTAACAAAGTCATAAATGGTGAAGTTGATGTGGACCTCTCATTCATAGAATCCATCAATCTAGAGGAACTTGAAAACTCTCTTGAATCCCACATCAACTCTGATCTCTACTACTCCACCTTGGACAGTGTTGAGGAAAATGATCCAAACCCATCTGGAATCCCTTCTCCTGCTCCTAACTTGTCTATCTCTCAAATCAAGGCTGAAACTGATCTAAAACCACTTCCTTCACACCTCAAGTATGCATTCCTTTTCCATGATCCCTCCTACCCTGTCATTATATCTGCTTCACTTTCTGAAACTGAGGAGTCCCAACATGTTCAAGTGTTAGAGGAAAACAAAAATTCCTTAGGTTGGACCCTAGAGGATATTCCAGGAATCAACCCTTCCCTTTGCATGCATCACATCCATCTAGAGGAATCATCCAAACCAATTAGGCAACCTCAAAGAAGACTCAATCCACTCATACTTGAGGTAGTTAGGGAAGAGATTACCAAGCTTCTTCAAGCTGGTATTATCTACCCAATTTCTGATAGTGAATGGGTTAGTCCAATTCAAGTCTTTCCTAAGAAGGGCGGGATAACAGTTGTCACAAATGAACATGGAGAAGTGGTCACAACTCGAGTGAAAAACAAATGGCGTGTGTGCATCAATTATCACAAATTGAATGCTGAAACACGAAAAGATCACTACCCACTTCCTTTCCTTGACCAAATGCTTGAGAGATTGGCCGGAAAGTCACACTATTTCTTTCTTGATGGTTACACCAGCTACTTCCAAATTCCAATCGTACCTCAAGACCAAGAAAAGACCACATTCACTTGCCCCTTTGGAACCTATGCCTATAGGCGAATGCCTTTTGGCCTTTGTAATGCTCCTGCAACATTCCAGCGGTGTATGATGAGTATCTTTTCTGAACTCATTGAGAATTGCATGGAGGTCTTCATGGATGACATTACCATTTATGGAGAGTCATTTGAATCTTGCTTACATTCACTCTATTTGGTCCTTCAAAAGTGTGTCAAGTGCAACCTTGTGCTGAATTTTGAAAAATGTCACTTCATGGTTTCAAATGGGATTGTTCTAGGGCACATAATTTCTCAAGAGGGTATCCAAGTTGATCCATCCAAAATTGAGGTGATCCAATCACTTCCTGAACCCAAATCAGTTCGAGACATTCGGTCCTTCCTTGGTCATGCCAGTTTCTATCGGCGATTCATTCATAACTTCAGCAAGATTTCCCTCCCACTCACTCGTTTACTTCAAAATGATGTAACATTCAATTTTGATGAGGCTTGCAAGAGAGCCTTCATTGAACTCAAATCTGCTCTCACATCTGCTCCAATAATCCAACCCCCAGATTGGTCCTTACCATTTGAATTGATGTGTGATGCTTCTGATAGGGCCATTCGGGCTGTTCTTGGTCAAAGAAGAGAAAACATTCCTCATGTCATCTTTTATGCCTCAAAAACATTGGATGAAACTCAATCACACTACACTATGACTGAAAAAAAACTTTTAGCTGTGGTTTTTGCCTTGGATAAATTCCGGCCCTATCTCTTAGGTGCCAAAATCATCATCTTCACAGACCACTCAGCATTAAAGTTCTTACTTAAGAAAAGTGATTCCAAACCAAGGATAATAAGATGGATTTTAATGCTCCAAGAGTTTGACCTTGTGATAAAAGATAATCCTGGAAAAGAAAACCCTATAGCTGATCACCTGAGTATAATTTCTAATTCTTCTCATTCTGAAATAATTGATCCTGAATTTCCAACTGAACACCTCTCATCTCTCACTCCAAAGTTACCATGGTATGCCCCAATTGTCAATTACTTGGTTTCTGGTGTTTTCCCTGAATATTTTTCAAAAGAACAAAAAGAAAAAATGAAAAGTGATTCAAAGAATTATTTTTGGGAAGATAATAAACTTTGGAAAACTGGGGCTGACATGGTAATTAGGAGATGTGTTGATGAAACTGAACAATCCTCCATCTTGGAATTCTGCCACTCAATGCCTGGAGGTGGCCACTTTGGACCACAAAGGACTTCTCGAAAGGTCCTAGATTCTGGATTATTTTGGCCTTCACTCTTCAAGGACTCACATGAGTTCTGTCAATCATGTCCCACTTGCCAAAAGTTTGGCACAATTTCCAAAAGAAACGAAATGCCTCAAAAGCCATTAATCTTCTGTGAGCTCTTCGATGTTTGGGGCATCGATTTCATGGGACCTTTTCCCCCTTCCAATGGATTATCCTACATTCTCCTTACTGTTGACTATGTTTCTAGGTGGGTCGAGGCCAAACCCACTAGGAAAGATGACGCTCAAACTGTGAGTGAGTTCCTCAAAACCCATATCTTCCATCGATTCGGAACACCACGTGCTTTGATAAGTGACTTAGGAACTCATTTCTATAATAGAACCATGGAGTCACTTTTGAAAAAGAATGGGGTTGTACATAAAACATCCACTGCATATCACCCTCAAACAAATGGAATGGCTGAACTTTCTAATAGAGAAGTGAAAAGAGTGCTTGAAAGAATTGTTAAGCCCACAAGAAAAGACTGGCCCGATAGACTTGGTGAAGCACTTTGGGACTATCGAACAGCCTATAAGACACCCATTGGGATGTCTCCATTTAGGATAGTTTTTGGTAAAGCCTGTCATTTACCAGTTGAAATCCAACATAAGTCATTTTGGGCTATCAAAACTTTTAATTTTGATTGTGAAAAATCTGGTGAAGAAAGATTGTTGCAGTTGACTGAATTGTAGGAGCATCGACTCGATTCGTATGAGAAATCCATTCTCTACAAAGAAAAGGCAAAGTAACTCCATGACAAGCACATTCTTCGAAAGGTATTTCATGAAGGTGAAAAGGTAATTCTCTTCAATTCTCGATTTATACTTCACCCAGGTAAGCTCAATTCTCGTTGGGATGGACCTTTTATTATTACTAATGTTTACCCATTTGGTACAGTGCAAGTCGAAGACCCTTCTTCAAAAAGAAAATTCACGGTAAATGGACATCGGTTAAAGCATCACCATGAGAGGCCATTCACTTCAGGTTCCACATCGACTTCCATTGACCCACCACTAGATGGAAACGGTGACCCACCAAATCCAAACCAGGGGGTACCTCTTTCCCTTTAACTCTCTCTCTCCTCAATATCTCTTCCCTCTCTTCTACTCTCTATTTCTTCTTCTTCCTCTCTCCCTCTCATTTTTTTTACAACATTCTTCCACAACCTTTTTTTCTATTTTCTATTTTGTGTGGATGTGTCATTAAAAATAAAAAAATTTAAAAAATTTAATTAAAAAAATGAAAATTGAAAAAAAAGGGGTGTCATAATTACTCATCATCCAATATTGAAATTCTGTCCAACCATTTTGGGGAGTCAAAAGGCTTGTTTTAAACTCAAATATATTTAATTTTTATCTCAAACTTGGGTAAACAATTTTGTGTCAATAACAAACATTTTGAATGAACAATTTTTGGTGGAAAATGATTCTCCCCTGCCGTGAGGAATAACATTAGCCTTCATGCCAAGGTCATCAATGGCCATCTTTTTCATTGTCTGTCTTCACCACTGATTGTGAGTCTTGAGTTTGTGGACCTTCGAGCTGAATTTACATCTTTTGTGTGCATTAATATGATAGAGGCATTTTCTAAGCCACATGAGAATCAGAATAGCCAAATAGCCTCTCGTTACCCTTACATTGATCCTACTTTTGAAAGCCCCTTTGAGCCTATGAAAACCTTTCTTTTGATATCCACATTACAAGCCTAATACCTTGTCCCACCCAACATCTTCATGGATTTTCATTGTACAATTTATTGAAATTTAAGTGTGGGGGGAATGGACTTCATTTTTGGGCGTACTTTCATTGATTTCCAATGTGTCATAATATGCTTGAGGGAAAACATCCATTCAAGTGTGGGGGAGAGGTTGTAATTATGTGAGATTTGGGGTGTATATGTGTAATTTTCATTTGTACAAAAGTCATTGAAAAGTGTTCAAAAAAAATGAAAAAAAATTATATTAAAAATAATGAAAAAAAGGGAATGGGTTGTGTCTTGGGTGGGTCAAAAATCATTCATCATCAACCTTTGATCGTGTTATAACTACTAAAATTATTTCCATGAGGAGATCAATCATGGGTTGGGAGATGACTGTGAGACTTGTTTCAAGCACAACTTTCGAAAAAAAAAGAGCAAAAAGAGAAAAAAAAAAGAACACTTGAATCATCTTGTATTGTGTCATTATTGGAAGTCTTCCATGTTGTACATATTCCATCATCTCAACTTATTCCATTTTCTATCTCCCTCACTTTTCATTCATCACACATTCATTCCCTTGTAAATATGTGTTTCTATTTTCTTTCAAATCAAATTTCAAAAAAAAATGTACATTGATTTTTCCATGTTGGTGTTTTTAACCCCTCTTTTCCTTTGGACATTATATATATACCATCCCATAGCCACTGAAAACCCCCTTAAAAGACCTCTTGATTCTTGTACACATTAGATTTGGGAATGGAAGCTGAGAGCTCTTACAAACTCTTGATTTTCACTTTTTGTTGGTGAATGAGTGAACCTCCTAAAATACATTTTTATCATCTTGAGAGGAGTAAGTTTTGAGTGCCTACATTTTCTAATTCAAACCTTGAACATGAAAAAATGAATTGTTTCTGATGCATTATTGTGAACCAAATTTGTGATGGAATTCAATATGGATGAGTGAAATATTCTAAACCTCTCCTGATTGGAGAAAACAAAATTTTAATATTTGTTGGTGAGTGAAAATGATTTTGTTATATTTTTATATTTGTTGCACATGAGGACACGCGCAAATCTAAGTGTGGGGGAGTTGATGTTATTAATATTTTCATGACTTATTATATTCCCCCTTTACATATTTTATATGAAATGTGCATAATTTGTGTGAAATATTAATGTTTTAATATTAAGTATAATATTTGAGCATTTTTAGAAGTAGTAAAATTGAGTCAGTTTAATGTTTTAATTATAACTATCACTATAATGATCCAAATTGTGTGGTTATTGTTTTTTAGGATTCTCCTTTCAATATAAAACATTTCATTAGAAGGAACCATGATCCAATTCTGCTATTTGAAGGGTCATAGGGTCCTCACAAACAAGACCAAAGAATCTATGAACAAACTGGACCAGCCTTGAAGATTGATTTACTGGGCTCAATAAAGAAGTCCAAAAACATTAAATCTCCACCGGAATTTGGAGGACACTACATGTCATCTTGGATAAAAATTTCAAGGCCCAACTCCAAGTACAAGGGGCCCACATAAATCTTTGAATTCCAGCCCACCATTCTGGACGAGAATTAAAATCAGTATAGTATGCATGACATATCTCTTGATGTAAGCATCCAATCGAGCTGATATTTTTCAGTGTGAAAGAGGATATATAGGCGGCAGACTTTGTTGAATAAGTCATTCGGATTTGAAGGCATCTTCCTGTTCAAAAATCAATTCACATTTTGGCCATCGAAAAAAGCATGGATAGAAATGGACGGTTTACCCTTGTTTAATAAAACCGCCATAACTTTGGCTCCACTTGTCCAAATTCCTCCATATTTTGACAGTAGTCGGAAAACATTATTTTCTACAACTTTGAAAAAAGGGATATTTGAAGATTCGGCTGTCTGAATAGCCAAATTGGCGATGCAAGTGGAGGGATAGATTGGGAATGAAAACAGTCCACTCCTTGGGCTATAAATACTCTCCCCTTCTCTCCTTGAGAGGAGTTGGCATTTCAGAAGAGAGGAGATCATATTGGCACGACCAAATCCTTGAAAAAGGCTTGGGAGGACCTGCCATACTCATGTTTTCACTTGAGAGACCTTTCCTCCTCTCTTTGTTTTCACTTTCTTTTCTGTTCTTCATTTTTGTAATTTTGTAATTCTCTTTCTTTGTAATTCTGTTTTAATGCAAGTTACTTCTTCAATATCTCTTATTCTCATCCACCTTATGTAGTTTAATATTTATGTTCTTAAAATAGTTTAAATTTAGTTGAATCCCCTTCCCTTTTTTTCTTCCTCATTCATTCGAAAATCTGTTTTTAATTATCATCATCGTTCGTGTGTGTGTGTCAACGTACCACTCTTTTCTAATCCCTTTCTTTTTCTTCTATTCTTAATTTATCATAATAATTGTTTTAAACAGAATATTAAACATCCAAATGGATGAGTAAATCTCTCATTGGGGTGAGTTATAATTCGGTGATGTTAAGTGATTGAGAGTTTTGCTCGATGAGTATTCTTTAAATTAATATTGTGTATGTTAAACTCAATGTGTCATGGATTAATGATATGTTTTGTTTAACGAGTGGTTTCCATGGATTATTGGAACCATAAATACACTACCATAAATAATTTTTGATTGAGATTAGAACCCTAAGATAAGTTAAGGCTTGGATTAAAGCCTTGACACTTAGGAATTCCAATCAACGTCAACTTATGACATGAGTGTTAATTTAATGCAATACAAAGTAAGGCTCAAGGATGTCACATGCTTAACTCCCCAATAATGAACTCACCCCAATATTTATCAATTTGGTAAATCAAACATCATCCATAAATCATTTCAATTAAGCTCTGCAAACAAACCCCCCTAATCAAAATACAATCAACTAAAAACAAACGACTATCACAAAGTGTCATCACCGAGGATTCGACCCGAGTGCTGCTATACACATTAGCAGAGCACCAGAACCTTGAACGGTCGATAGGCGACAATCGGCCGCACATTCAATTACCCATAATATACATTATTAATTATCCTAATTATAAATATTGAATCAATTTTTTATTATTCCAATCACATAATTGGAATAAATTAAAATAAAATTAATCTTCTAGATGGGATGGGAATGTTGGTTTTTAAAGTGTAAATTATCAACAATTCACTACATTTTTTATCTCAATTAAAAATAAAAACTATTCTAGTGACGTAAATTGTATTAATAGAAGTAAAATTTCACTACTATTTAATTTTAACCCAATTAAAAATATAATTTATCCTTCCGGATTAATTAAATGAAAAATCATTTTTCAATTAAAATTCTGTATTTTTTTATTATTCATCAAAAATTGAAACTTCCCAGAAAAATACAAAAAAATCACTCTAAGATAATTTTTTCATTATTCATTCAAAAATGGATTTTATTTTTTCATATAAATTTTATAAAAGTTTTAATATTTTGATTTAAAATAGGTATTCCTTTAAAAGGTGGAAAATTTGTCTTTAGAAAAATGGTACTTTGTATGCATAAAATTGTATTTTTCTATATTTATGACTATAAAATATAATTGATGAATGTAAAACTTATTTAATTTAATATAAAATCGATAAATTTAATTAGAATAATTCACTATTTATAATTAATTAATTTATTAGGATAAAAATCTTTTTTGAGCATAAAAAATAGTTATTTTTTACATTCCCTTTATATTCATTTTGTTTTTATATTTATTTTAAATAAATTTGAAATAAATTAATTCCTATTATATTTTTCTAAACCATATATTTTCATAATTTAAATAACAATATTTATAATATCTAATTAAATAGCTAAGTTATATATTGTTATATTAAATAGTAACATTTTAATAATATATTATTGTTTGGTAAAACTTGTTCTTGAGTGTAATGAAAGACATTGAAGAATTTCATTTTTTTCATATAAATCAATATATCAATAGTTTTCTATGAAGATAAATATAAAATTTAAGCTACGTGTAAAGTAAGAGAAGATATGTGTTACATGCATTGCATGAAAAAAAAATTTATTGAATTTGTTTAAATAGTAAATATATTGTAAAGTATTAGGACATTATGTTCTCTTATAAGCTTGGTGTTTCATTTCATTCACACTATTGAATAAAATGTTATTCTTTTATAAATTTTGTGGTGTTACTTTTTTTCCTTTCAAAATAGTATACCATCATTTGGACATGAATGTATTCTTTTAGATATCAAGTCCATTGAACATAGAATTCATTTGGCATCATATGTTCTGTAGGGAAGATCATTATATTCTAGGATAATATCATTAATGAGAGAATGTAGTTTAGTAAAACTATAATTACCCAACCTGTAGCAAAATTTAAATTATGTATATTCATTATGGCTTGAAATTCTCTATATTCAATACATCTAGAATGAAATGGCATATTGAACAAAAAAATAACTTATCAAATAATTTTTGACAATCACGATGTTCGTTATGAACTATAAATTTCATTTAATCATTATATTCTTCATCATAAATCAAATCTATAATCGTATATTGGATACAATCTTCTTCATTTTCCACACTTATAATCATATCAAATGATCTATAAATTGTATTTTTATCCCATTGACTAGCTACGTTCATTTTCCCCCATGTTTAGTTAAAAATTTATAACTATGTTCAATTATATGGTTGATCAATTTTTCATATAAATCATTAAAGTTAATTAGTTTTCACGACCCGACCCAATGGGGCTCGAGCCGCGACTCCCCAAGCCCACCTCCAATAGGCCAGGGGCTGGCGACCAGCACTGAGTAGGCTATCACACACATGGGAGGCATTAGCCTAAGGTACCTGTACACATGCACCCACAAACACCTCCATGAAACAGTGCAGAGATATAGAAAACTGAAAAGGAAAATCATGCATACAATCTATCCCAAACCAGAGTGCAACAACAAAAGTACAAAAGGGAAAAACAGGTCCCACCAAAAGGAAACTACAAAGCGCGTCCAACCTGCTCTGAAGAAGGGGAACGCTGCCACAAACACCTACCAGAAAGCACCTCGGCACAGCTCTGGTAAACACCCCGGTCAAACACGCTCACTAAGCTCCGCCTACTCCGGGTCCTCCTGGGACTCCGTCGAAAGGCCTGTGGCCTGCACAAGACACAAACATGTGCGGGCAAAGCCCGTGAAGGGGTGAGTATAAACATACTCAGTAGGCACCCCAAAAACCCAAAACCAAAGAGAGCAACTGAAAGGCAACAGTCCGCTCATCCTAGCTAGAGGGAACCCAGACGAGAGAGAAACTCCATCCCGTGACCATCCTCGGCTAAACACAACTAGTCATCTTAGCTCAGAAGTATTCCCATACATACACCTTGAACAATCCAGATATACTCAGCTCACACACCAAGGCAAAAGAGGTACCGACCTCATCACCAGCAACTGTCCACAACCAGGAGAGTACACCCCATGATCACTGTCATCTAAGATGACACTCATCTGAGAGATACACTCCATCGGGTTTCTCACAACCCTCTCAGACGCTCACCCGAGAGATCACGCTCGTCAGTTGGCATCACTAAGGATAACTCACCGAAACAACATAACCACCAAACTCCTTGGATAAGGGATCGCTTCTAGGGTCCGCTAGGCGATACCAGAACCCACACTAGTATACGTAGCTTACAGATAGGGGATCACTCCCAGGGTCTGTTGGGGGATACCACGACCCGATCTGGCTTATTTAGTTCTCACAGATAGGGGATCACATCCAGGATCTACTGGGGGATACCACAACCCGATCTGGCGCTCGACAAAAACACATCACTCAGATAGAGGATCATCACACATATAAAGGTGGTCACGATGATATCGGAACCCTATCTGGTATAACTCGCGATGTAGGGGATCGAACCAACGATGCTGCAACCCTACCGAAACCACGTGTCGAGTAGAGGATCGCATAACCAACGACACTGCAACTCTACTATACACCTCATGCTGAGTAGGGGATCATAAACCCGACGATACTGCAAACCTACTATAAACCTGATGCTGAGTAGGGGATCGTATACCAGACAATGCCACAACCCTACTGAGCACGACCCACTACGTAGGGGATCATATTCCAAATGATGCCACAAACCCTACGGGGTTAACCTGGTAGATAGGGGATCACCGCCCGTGAATAAGCGGTCACAGCGATACCAAGAACCCGATCTAGGGAAAAGATGCTAGAGGATCCCGCTCCGGGCCCACCGGAGGGATTCCACAACTCTAACAGTTTAAACATCCCATCGAGAGGATCACAAACCTATACGAAGGTTGTGATGCCATACGAACCCTCGTGGGAACGAACCAAGGGAGTACCCTCAACCACTGCTGGTCCCAAAACATCGCTAACCCAAGAAACCCGCAACAACGCCACACTGTGCATCTCCAAGGCCAAAACTGAGGCAACCATCGCGATCTACGTGAAAAAACACGCAGGATAAGTTGCTTACTCGCCCGAAATGGATCACCGGTGAAAAAGGCACTATTCACCATAGCTAGCTCGTGCGGGGCCCACACAACGATCTCGAAACCCATCGAGCGGATCATACCACTGCGATCCCCTCGGAAAAACAAGCGGAAATGACTACTCACTCGTCCGAAACGGACACCCGGCGAAAAAGGTACTATTTACCGAAGGCCAGCCCGGGTGGGGCCCATGCCTCGATCCCGAAACACATCGAACGGATCGCACCATTGTGATCCCTTCGGAAAAACACACATGATCGACTAATCATCCGCTAAAATCGGACTCCTGGTGCAAAAGCTGCGTTTCTCCGCAAACGCCAAAACCCGGCCTCGTGGGGCCCGCACCCCGTTCTCAGTCCCAACACCCGGAAACCATCTCAAAAAGTTCGCCATACCATCATGGCCTCAACGCCACTGACGGCACGTCAATCAGACGCTCCAGGTAAAAGTTACAACGGCCCGAAGTCGTAAAACAATAAAATATTATTAATTTATTCGACATTTCAAGCTCTCAGGCCACGATCTCGAACCCTTAAACCCTAGAACTCACACCGGAGGGTTCGCCTCGTTGTCAGGGCCACGTCGCCGCAAACAGAACGCGAATCCGACTCTCGGATTGCAAGATACGTGGGTTTAAAGAACCCTCAGAAACACCTGGTCGGACCACCGTATGCCTCGCCGGAAACCATCGCGCCGCCACCGGATTCCACCGAGCCGCCGCCGGATTCTGCTGCACCGCCGCCGCGCTGTCGCCGGATTCCTCCATGCATGCCGCCCCTCATCGGCGGAAAACCGGGTTTTCACCAGAAAACTTCCGGGAGCACCCCGGTGCACCAAATTAAGATCCGAAACATGTTTTGGAAAGATCAGGACCCGAACTATACAACCCTTATGAAAATTTGAAGAAAAACAACACAAAAACGGGATCCGAGATTTTAAAACTCAAATCGCCTACCTCGCGGGCGAAACGTCAACGCTCTGCCTTAGATCCACGCTCCAGAGCTTCCGCTGCACGCTCCTGGAACATCCGCTGTCGAAATCCGAGTTTGTGGGCGCTTCGTTTGCTCGATTCAGCGGAGCGGCGGCGAAAAACGGTGAAGAACGGCGAGAGGAACGATAAAGGGGGGGCGCTGGTATTTATATCGGTTGCCCGCCGGTGTCAAACCTGCCTGGGACCCAACGCCCGATGCGAACAAAGGTAAGGTCACCTCTAGGGTAAACGCGTCGTTCTGAACGCAACGGCGGACTCTGATTTTCCATCCAAGACTCCATTAAGAAGTTATTCGAGCCGACGCTTGCACACTAACTTCTCCATTTATTTACGAAAACGCCCCTGGTGGCGTTTCTCACCACAGGCTCATGCCCGCAAAGTTTACACCCCGCCTAGGGTAAACGACACGTTTCAGACGCAACCGTTCCCTCAGATTCCCGTTCTGATCTACCGTTTAGGAGATATCACACCCTCGTCACGTGCATAGTATAAAAATACTTAATATTTTTATAAAATTAATTTCGGGCACACCGGGCCTCAGAATCGCATGCTGTCTTCGCGCCTAGTCTGGAATTATTCGTAGAAATAATCCAAATTCTGACAGGTCCAAAATCTGAGTCGCTACATCCTACCCCCCTTAGAACTTTTCATCCCCGAAAAGCCTAAGCTCAAGGGAAGCGACTGAACTCTTACCTGGGTCCCACACTAGCGAGTTCACCACAAACGCCCATGCCTGAACACATAAGTCATAGGGACTCATCTACCATACCTCGATACTATCCGCTTTGGGCGGCACTGACTTGCCCTCACGGTTTTAATCGCATCACAAAAACGAGTCTCGGTGGGGGAAGGATCCCTCTTCCTCACGCATTCTAAGCATGCCGAACAACATCCACACAGGGTCTTACCAATGCCCTGAACAAAACTCGAGCAAGAAACAGAAAAGAAGGTTACCACAAAACAGTGTCTATCAAACTACTACAGAAAGTAGAAAGGAAAAAAGGCGTACCTCTATCCATTCGCGGTGCCAGTGGGTAAAAAGCCTCCAGGGGATGCAGTTATCCTCGCCCTCATCCACTAGCTCCCTGAGCTTGGCGTGGACCACCTGGGGGTGGGGGTGGTGGAAACTGGTACCACCTTCCACCTCCTCCTGCTGCACCCGCTCCGCCACCACGCCTGCCGCCCTGCGGACCTCCTTGCTTGAGACGTTGCCTCTGCCAAGGCGGTCCATCGATTGAATCCCTCTCAGTAGCACGATGAGTCGGACAATCTCTAGTAAGATGTCCCCGACCATCACAAGCGTAACACTGCCTCTCCTGCGGCTGACCAAAACTGGTCTGCGAGCCCTGTGAGCCCTGAGCCTCAGATCCTCCATCCTGGGGTCGCCTCTTGAAACATCGGCCACGTCCAGACCCCTGAGTCTGTCGTCGGCTACCAGATGGCGACGTCTCCGCTCTCGCGTTCCCAACACTAATAGGGGGAATCTGCTCAGCCAGAAAACTCTCCACCACCAACGTTCTCTCCAGAACTCCAGCATAGGTGGGCAGGGACAAAGAAACCACACCTGCCCGGATTTCCCTACGTAGACCCAGCTCGAAGGTCTGAGCCCTAAAGAACAGGTCTCGAACCATATCCAAGGAGTAGCGCGACAGGTCTGTAAACCTCACAGAGTACTCCGACATGGTCATGCTCTCCTGTCGTAGCTGCAGAAGCTCATGGATCCGCACTGACCTCAGCGTCACTGGATAAAAATCCTCCCTGAAGATCCGATCAAACTCTGCCCACGTGAGCGTCTCCTCGTCATGAGACTGCATCACCAAAATTCACCATCGCCCGATAGAACAATGTAGAAGGTTTTCCGCTAGGACCACCATCTGATCTGGAGGTGTCCTCACTAGGCAGAAAACTTGGGTCACTGCCTCAAGCCAGTCATCAGCTTCCTGGGGGTCTGGATCACCCCGAAATCTCAGAGGTCGCTGCCTCTGGAACTCGTGTTGTGTACTCAGCTTGTGTGAAACCTCGTCCTGCACTGCCGGCACAACCAGCTGCTCGACAGGTGGTGGCTCAACTGGTGGACCACCTAGAGATCCGGCCTCATAACCTGCGCCTTGGTCCACAACCTCTGCACGGGGCGGATCGTCACCACAATCCTACTGTGGAACCCTCACTAGCTATCGTCGTGGAGACATCCTGAAATAAATTCAAGACGAACCACAGTCAAAGAGTATATATGGAGAGATGACTCAAGAAGGACAAGGAAAACCCAAAAACCCAGTCCTATATGATGCATGTACCATTATGTCCCTGCGACCAGTGTACGAATGTCCCGAGTCGAAAGGCAAGTTATCAGAGTCCTGGTGTATGGATACGTCGGCCGCCGCACCAACACTGGAGTCTCTGGCCTGGAAGTCGAGCTCGAAACACCCTAACACTGCCGCTATGCAACCCAAACCAAACTCACAGCTAGACCATCTACGCTCTGAGATCCCAAAGGTGTAACCTCCTCTTATACCACTATGTCATGACCCGACCCAATGGGGCTCGAGCCTTGACTCCCCAAGCCCGCCTCTAATAGGCCAGGGGCTGGCGACCAGCACCGAGTAGGCTATCACACACATGGGAGGCATTAGCCTAAGGTACCTATACACACACACCCATAAACACCTCCATGAAACTGTGAAGAGATATAGAAAACTGAAAAGGAAAAGCATGCATACAATATATCCCAAACCAGAGTGCAACAACAAAAGTACAAAAGGGAAAAATAGGGCCCACCAAAAGGAAACTACAAAGCGCATCCAACCTGCTTTGAAGAAGGGGAACGCTGCCACAAACACCTACCAGAAAGCTCCTTGGCACAGCTCTGGTAAACACCCTGGTCAAACACGCTCACTAAGCTCCGCCTACTCAGGGTCCTCCTGGGACTCCGTCGAAAGGTCTGTGGTCTGCACAAGACACAAACATGTGTGGGAAAAGCCCGTGTAGGGGTGAGTATAAACATACTCAGTAGGCACCCCAAAAACCCAAAACCAAAGAGAGAAACTGAAAGGCAACAGTCTGCTCATCCCAGATAGAGAGAACCCAAATGAGAGAGAAACTCTATCTTGTGACCATCCTCGGCTAAACACAACTAGTCAGCTCAGCTCAGGAGTATGCTCATACATACACCTTGAACAATATAGATATACTCAGCTCACGCACCAAGAAAAATGAGGTATTGACCTCATCACCAACAACTGTCCATAACCAGGAGAGTACACCCCACGATCACTGTCCTCCCAGATGACACTCATCCGAGAGATACACTCCATCGGGTTTCTCACAACCCTCTCAGACGCTCACCCGAGAGATCACACTCTTCGGTTGGCATCACTGAGGATAACTCACCGAAACAACATAACCACCAAACTCCTCGGATAGGGGATCGCTCTTAGGGTCTGCTAGGGGATAACAGAACCCACTCCAGTATAAGAAGCTCACAGATAGGGGATCACTCCCAGGGTCCGCTGGGGGATACCACGACCCGATCTGGCATACGTAGTTCTCACAGATAGGGGATCACTTCCAGGATCTGCTGGGGGATACCAAAACCCGATCTGGCACTCGACAGAAACACATCACTCAGATAGAGAATCATCTCCCATATAAAGGTGGTCACGACGATACCGGAACCCTATCTGGTATAACTCGTGATGTAGGGGATCGAACCGACAATGCCGCAACCCTACCGAAACCTTGTGCCGAGTAGGGGATCACATAACCAATGATACCACAACCCTACTATACACCTCATGCTGAGTAGGGGATCATAAACATGACAATACCGCAACCCTACTATATACCTGATGCTGAGCAGGGGATCATATATCAGACGATGCCACAGCCCTACTGAGCACGACACACTACGTAGGGGATCATATTCCCGATGATGCCACAAACCCTACGGGGTTAACCTAGTAGATAGGGGATCGTCACCCGTGAATAAGCGGTCACATCGATACCAAGAACCCGATCTAGGGAAAAGATGCTAGAGGATCCCACTCCGGGCCCACCGGAGGGATTCCACAACTCTAACAGTTTAAACATCCCATAGAGAGGATCACAAACCTATACGAAGGTTGTTATGCCACATGAACCCTCGTGGGAACGAACCAAGGGAGTACCCTCAACCACAGCTGGTCCCAAAACGTCGCTAACCCGAGCGACCCGCAACAACGCCACACTGCGCATCTCCAAGGCCAAAATCGAGGCCACTATCGCGATCTATGTGGAAAAACACGCAGGAAAGTCTGCTTACTCACCCGAAACAGATCACCGGTGAAAAAGGCACTATTAACCATAGCAATCTCGTGCGGGGCCCACACAACAATCCCAAAACCCATCGAACGGATCATACCACAGCGATCCCCTCGAAAAAACAAGTGGAAACAACTACTCGCTCGTCCGAAATGGACACCCGGTGAAAAAGGTACTATTCACCAAAGGCCAGCCCAGGTGGGGCCCACGCCTTGATCCTGAAACACATTGAACGGATCGCACTATTGTGATCCTCTCAGAAAAACACACAGGATCGACTAATCATCCGCCAAAATCGGACTCCTGGTGCAAAAGCTGCGTTTCTCCACAAACGCCAAAACCCAGCCTCGTGGGGCCCGCACCCCGTTCTTAGTCCCAACACCCATAAACCATCTTAAAAAGTCTGTCGTACCATCAGGGTCTCAACACCACTGACGACACGTCAATCGGACGCTCCGGGTAGAAGTTACAACGGCCCGAAGTCGTAAAATAATAAAATATCATTACTTTATTCAACATTTCAAGCCCCTAGGCCATTATCCCGAACCCTTAAACCCTAGAACTCACACTGGAGGGTTCTCCTTGTCGTCAGGGCCGTGTCGCCGCAAACGGTACATGAATCCGACTCCCGGATTGCAAGATACGTGGGTTTAAAGAACCCCTGGAAAAACCTGGCCGGACCATTGTCTGCCTCGCCGGAAACCACCGCGCCGCCGCCGGATTCCGCCGCGCCGCCGCCAGATTCCACTGCACCGCCGCCGCACCGTCGTCGGATTCCACCAAGGCTGCCGCCCCTCATCGCCGTAAAACCAGGTTTTCACTGGAAAACATCCGGGAGCCACCGGGTGCACCCCAGTGCTCCAAATTCATATCCGAAACATGTTTTGGAAAGCTCGGGACCCGAACTATACAACCCTTATGAAAATTTGAAGAAAAACAACACAAAAACGGGATACGAGATATTAAAACTCAAACCGCCTACCACGCGGGCGAAACACTGACATTTTGCCTTAGATCCGTGCTCCAGATCTTCCGCTGCATGCTCCTTGAACATCCACCGTCGAAATCCAAGCTCGTGGGCGCTTTGTTTGCTCGATTCAGCGGAGCGGCGGTGAAAAATGGTGAAGAACGGCGAGAGGAACGATAAGGGGGGTGATATTTATATAGGCTGCCCGCCGACACCAAGCCCGCCTGAGACCCAATGCCCGATAAGAACAAAGGTAAGGTCACCCCTAGGGTAAACGCGCCGTTCTGAACGCAACGAAGGACTCTGATTTTCCATCTGAGACTCCGTTCAGAAGTTATTCAAGCTGACACTCGCACACTAACTTCTCCATTTATTTACGAAAATTCCCCTGGTGGCGTTTCTCACCACAGGCCCGCGCCCACAAAGTTTACACCCCGCCTAGGGTAAACGACACGTTTCGGACACAATCGTGCCCTCAGATTCCTGTTCTGAGCTACCGTTTAAGAGATATCACACCCCCACCACGTGAATAGTATAAAAATACTTAATATTTTTATAAAATTAATTTCGGGCACATCGGGCCTCCGAATCGCACGCTGTCTTCGCTCCTAGCTTTGGAATTATTCGTAGAAATAATCCAAAGTCTGACAGGGCCAAAATATGAGTCCTTACATTAGTATTTAATAAAAACAATGTAAACATGGAAAAATGATATGAGAAGGTTTATATTCATTATATTTTGAAAACATGATGAACTCCTTCACTTTATCCTCATACTATCTTGTCAGGTGATTAGCATCCATCAATTTTAAATTTATATTCATCCTATTTGATTCTATTATATAAATATTTTTAAAAATATATAAATACACAAAATGTATGATATTAAAATCCATAAAGTGTCATTAAAGGAATCATTTAAGATACATGAATCCATTTTTCTAGGATAATACTATTTTATTAATATGTATTTACTTTCTTTTATAGTGGTGAAAATCATTGAGGGAATGAAAGGGGTGATATATAAAATTTTACAAAGAATATAATTAAATGTTCACTAATTTTAAAACTCAATGATATCATGCGGTATTAGTTCAATGATATATCATATGATTAAATAGATATAAGAATATCTAAAAAATTAGAGATATATTGAAATCAAATAAGAGGGAGGGGTTAGTGTTGATTCATTTATTCACTTGGTATGGGGTAGGCTAGGTGGTGTTTTAAGGACAAGATTCTCAGGATCCAAATATGATCGTTTTTCAAATGATGAAAATATTTATTGTTCGCAATAACATGGTCTTGATAACCCAAAACTTTAAAATAATTTTAAATTTAATTCTAATGAATAAAAAGTATCAAGCCGGAGATCCATTTTGAAGTCCCATTTCAGACAGTTCACATTTTTTCAAATGCGTCATTTAATCAATCATGACTAGAAATTCAATTCATTAAACACCACATGACATGTTAAAATATTTTATTTCATAAATCAAAGTAAAATAATTTAAATGATAGAGGTATAAAAATCCATAACTATCACCATAACAACGATTTAAACAATTAAATTACCTTTTATAAAACAACGAATAAATGTAAAACAATCCAATTGAGAAATTGAAATTTTAAATGGCTACAATATTTTGAAAATAACATTAAGTGAATCCCATTTTAAATAAAATAATTCAAAAACCAAGTTCAAGATATAGAATTTGAGTTCTTGATCACCCTTTCTCCTTATAAAAGTATTTATTTATCAATATAGAAAACAATCATCCCATTGGAGATATTTGTATAAATTTATATAAGTATATAAAAACATTTATCAAAATATATATCTATCTAGCCTTTATTTAATTCTATTGTTAAAATGAAATGCAAAAAAAAGATTCTTCCTCATCTTGATAAAAAACCTTGTAAATCAATAATCATTTTCATAATCTATAAAATCCATCAAGCCTATATCAATCTTCTTTATATGAATTCAAGTAACATTAACTTTTAGAGAATGAAGAACAATATCAGGAAGATAAATTGGAGTTAAATAATCATCTCATACTATATCATGATGGAGTTCAAATATAATGGTGGATCCAATCATTACAATTCTCATTGTGTTGAATTGATTTTCTTTTACTGAGAGGTACTTGGAAGTAGATATCATCAAGATGACACTATGAATATTTGTGAAACATCTTATGTTACTGCTATTAATTAAGGAAATTTGGATAGGTGTTATAACTATAATAAATCTGGACACCATGTAAAACAATTCAAATTGAATATTAAACTAATTGTTGTCCTATATTGGGCACCTTTTCAAAGCATATAAAAAAATTTCAGTTATGAGGAAGACTATTTGCATGGTAGGTAAGTGGATCCATAGGCTTTTAATATTAATTTTATTCATCCACATGTCACTTATGAGGTGTAGAAGTTTGACAATGAAGATGTTATGGATTTAATTGATATGATGGATGTCCACTTTAGGATGTCAGGAAATAGTATGGGTAATAAACATCTTGAAGATTCATTTCATTTACACATGAAGAGAAAGAGTGGACCTATAGTCAATAAGAATTATAATATTGTTTTCTCACCTTATAACAATATTTCATATGAGGATGCTGGTATTCATTCTCCAAATTAAATTGTGGGCATGGAAGAGCATGTCACAATAACACCTTGGATGCCAATAGGATATGTCCAGTAGGTCACTCTAAGTCATATGATGCATATGGGATCTGTCCATAAGTAAGATATTGGGTCTGAATTAACTAATGAAGCTTCAAAATAGACCGGTGAACCTATTGACAATAATGAAACCATTATAGGAATCAAGGAAATTCATCAAATGGTTTCTCTATAAGATGAAAAATTACTCTACCAAAAAGTGATTCTTTCGGGAAAAGAAAACCATCGATCTAGGATCATCCAATGATAAGGGAGTACTCACTACGTATGATTTACAATAGATATATCTAATAGAAGTGTGGTTTATGATGAGGAATTCTGCAATTCCCCTGGAAGGTGCACCAAGACTGTCATTGTAAGGAGAAGCTCTTGTCTGAAGATATTTTTTGAGGGTTTATGTTTAGTTGGAGAGAAATACCCCTATTCTCTTGAGGATCCACAAAGGATGAAAACATTGACCATCATGATAATGATGGAATGACATGTAAAAACCCAAAACCTAAAGCTGGTTCCATTATTTGAGAGGCATGGGAAATGGTTAATATGAGTACACAATATATTGTTTTAGGTCGTAGGTCTAGGAAAATAGGAATTCTCCAGGTACTTATAATCTCTATTTCTCTTTGGGATTAACACATATGATGGTGGAATTCCTATATTTTACTATCAATTCATCCCTATTTACTTTCACTTTACTTAATCTAAAAAAAAATTGATGGTGTGGGATAGGTCTCTACCCTATACTTGCACCCCTTTGTGTATAAATCTATATAACTAAAAATGAATATTTATATAATTTTAAATAAATTTAAAGCATTATAAATTCAAATTTATAAATAAAATTGAAAATATATATATACATATATATTAATAAAAAAATAATTATTTAAATATTTAAAAATATATTAAAACATTTGTAAATAGGTATTTATAAGTATAATTATAGATATACACCTATAATTATAATTTAAAAAGTATATTTAAAAACATTTGAATGTAATTATAAATATATTTATATAATTATAATATTTTATTTAATTATATATAGTCATATAATAGTATATATTTAATTAATTATATATATATAATTACATATATATATGTAATTATATTAATTTATAAACTAATATATATATATATATATATTTGATTATAAATAAAATGATAATATTTATTATTTAAATATATTTAGTAAAAATATATAAATATATATATATATATATATACTCAACACGGAAAGAACCATGGGTTAAACCCATGATATCTAAATATATTGAAAATAAGTATAAAGTACAAAAAGAGATGGAATGATTAAAAGAATGAAAATTGTTTCCATATAACAATACATACTGAAGTGTCCCGAAACCAAGTGAAGATAGTGAATATTATGTATTGAGATCTTCCATTACACCTTCCTCTCATGTGGCGACCCATCTTACATGTTTTTGGATTTTTCCATTTCATATCATCCTCATCTTGGAGGGTCATAGTTGTCATGTGATTGGGTGGGATCCTCATGATTCTGAGTCTCCTGCCCTCACTCAAAAATTTATCCCTTCGATAAAGCCTTTATGTTTAAACTACTCATTACCTTGGCAGCCTCAGCATCTGAGGATTTCCCTTCATCATATAAATTCTCAAGAGAATTTCCTAATTCTTCACAAAATTACTCCTTACTATTTGATCTAGGTAAAATTTCATGAAAACTGATCTAGACAATAACAGCTACATTATTGGTAAAACATAATATATAATCAAAATATAGATTTAGATGCGCAATTACATGAGGGGGTGAATTGTAGGTTTAAAAACTTCCACTAATATTGTTAATAAAATCTATGTTTAATAATTTTAAACAAGATGGATTCACAAACCCTCTTTAGTTCTTAACTAATAAACGAACTTTCTTCAGATCTGAATAATGGATCTGATAAGGAAACTTAAGATAACTTTTTTAGGGAATGATTATACCTTAAATCTTATCGAATTTTATTTATATTAGAGTATACAAGTATAAGAAAGTAAAATAAAGTTATACTTTAGTTATTTAACAAAATGAAATAAAATTAAAAAATTTTAACAAAGTCAAGTGAAGAAGTATACAAAATATTTTAACCCAAAGAGAAGGGTATCCTTCAAACATGGATAAATTTCCCTTGATTTATATGTTAAAAAAAATTTGTATTACCCACACCAAGGTAAACCCTCGATAAGATTATCAGAATCTATCATGCTATCCTTGAAATACCTCGATCTCTAAGGTGATGAACACCTCTTCCTTTATATTCCCAAAATCCCTTGATTGATTAGAAATAATTAGAGTCACTAGGATTAACAAGTTTTTTCATGGTTGAACAAGTTGTTCACAACATTCCCATAAGGAATATTTGAATAAATATCTCTCAATAAAAAATCTCTCTCTATAATTCAACATGATCGTTGAAAATTATAGCTCTCATCAGTTGTATCTGGAGAATTCAAATGGATGGGTATTTATAGGTGAAAAATCCCAACAGTCAGTTCTTCCACTAACATACTAATTTTTCCTTAAATTTCAGAGGGAATTGGACATGTGTCACTCATCCAACGGTTAGTTAAAACATATTTTATTACAATGTTTCATGTAAGAAAAGGTGGAAAAAATTATCATGATAAATAAACATTAACAAGTTTAGGTTCCAAAAAAAATGAAATGTTTCATTAAAGAAATGAGGTAACTAAAAGAAAAAAAATTAATTGGATTCTTAAAAAAGTGATATTATGAGTCTAAGAGAATAGATAATAGGATTCTATGAAAATTAGAAATTAGAGAAAAAAATATATAAAAATTGATCTTCAAATAATTGAGAATTACAGTATGAATACTGATGAATTAAGAATATGATTTCTGAAGAAATTAGAGTATGATTTTAGAAGAAATTTTAATATTATTTTAGAAAAAATTATAGTATGATTTTAGGAGAAAACAGAGTCATATTGTTGAGGAAATCAAAGTCTGAATTAAGAAGAAATCGGAGTATGATTACAGAAGAAATAAAGGTATAATTTCAGAAAATATTAGAGACTTATTTTATAAGAAATTGGAGTCTAATTTTAGGATATATCATAGTATGATTGTAGGATATATCAGAGTCTGATTTCAGGAGAAATCAGAGGATTTATTCAAGAGAAACAGTAGTCCAATTTCATAAGAAATAAAGTCTGATTTCAGAAGAAATGAGAGTCCGATTTTAGAATAAATCGGAGTCTGGTTTTAAAATAAATCAATTCCTAGTTTCAGAAAAAAAAAATTGATTCAAAATTCTAGGGAAATCTAATTCTAAGAAACTATAAGGTTCTATGTTAAAAATGGAACCAATTTTCTGTTTAGGATAAATATAGTTATACATAGTCTAAGAAAAACATTAGATAAGGAATTTAAAACCAAGGGTAAAGGAAAAAAAATCTTAGGGAAATAAAATTTTCCTTAAGAAAAAAATTCCAAGAGAAAGATAATATCCTTAATAAAATGTGTTCGTGATATTCAAAACAAAAAGGAATAGAAAATTCATAAGGGGGCTTTTTTACTCAATAATATCCCCATTTTTGGAGAGCACAAAAAAATATTAACAAAAGAATATAAAGGTAATGCTTTTCATTTTTGAATATTAAATGAAATACCTATCTCCCTTTGTTTATAATCCTTGATGAATACTACTAACTCCCCATTAGGTATTGAAATCCCTAAGGATCGTATTCTTGTATTTCAAAGAGAAATTACTCATTCTTACATAAAAATTTCATCTTTAAGTAATATCCCACTAACATAACCAATACTATTATTAATATTATTTTTGATCATTATTTTCTCCCCCTTATTGATTTTAAAAATGGAATGGAGGGAAAGAAAAAACTATTGTACCTGAAATGTTAAGAATATACAAGTCAAAACAATGTAATGATAACAAAGTTCATTATGATGAAAAAATTTATTACAAACGAAAATAAAACAAAAGATCAGAGTTTTAATAAAGTCATTCATTCTTCTTATTCTCCTTCGACATTAGCTTTCTCAAGGTTTCCTTAAACTTAATAATCTCTTTGTAATCATCCTCAAACTTCTTGAGCAACTGTTCATGATTCCTACATTTCACTTTGAGGTTACTGATTCTTTCTTCTAGGGATTTTAGAAATTATACTTGAGAATTTATTTCTTCTTCATATTCTTTGAATTTTTCATCCATCTCTTCCCTGAGTTCTTTTTCTCTTTTCATATTTAGATCAGAAAAAATTATCTTTCCATTCAGATTTTTATCTTCTTGTTGTTAACTAACTTTCTATTCCTTTAAAATTTCTGAAAAATGTGTTGAAATGTTCTTGATCAGTTCATCTGATATATTATAATAATCCTTAACTGGGCCACTGGAGTCATCAATGATTTTAAGTTCATCTATGACTGACTTGGACCACTTGGTTATTTCCTTTCATGACCTTCATTGAGCATCATAACCTATTTGAATGGTATTAAATTCATCTTCAAGTTTAATATACATTTCTATGATAATTTATGTCGAATCTGACTTCTGATTGATTGTTTGTTGAAGTAACTACCATATCGAACCAATACATGGAAATAATAGACTAGTATTCACAATCTTCTTCATGGAATAAACACCAAAATCATGTCCTAAGGAAGATGATGATTCTGAAGCAGATTCTTTTTTTTGTGAGGGAATTTTATCTTTCTCATTATCTTTTCCCATGGAAGTCCCAACAATATATTTCTTTTATTTTCCATCTATAACTTTTCTAGGTGATTCAAAAACAACTTCCTTGCATTTATCTTTCTTTGAAAAAATATTCTCAACAACCTAAGTTTCATTCTCTCCATCTAAAACTAGAATTAATATATAATCATAAAATTCACTATAAGAAACTTTTTCAAAAAATTTCCTTATAATCATTAGGATGAATAAAATTATGATTACGACTTTCATTATCTGAAGGGTTATCAACCTCATCATTATAATTTTTCAGAATTCATTGTTCTTTTGAAATTATCTTGGTTGATTTTGATTGTGAAGTTTTAATAGAAAACTTGTTAGAAGGACTCTCCCCTTGCTATTCTTTCATTATTTTAATTACATAATCACTTTCTCCTTCCTATTTTTCTTCTTCTTGTTGAGCTTGTTATTTCTAAACTACTTATTATTCAACCATGGGTTTCAAAATGGAAATAAATTTATAACTCTTATTTGTACCCAGAGTTTCAATTTGAACAGATTATTGTGAAAAGGATTATAGTACCTAATTTTTTTGGATTCTTTCTTATAATAATTAAGCAATTATTGAATAATATCATATTCTAATATATTATTTTTCATTTTATTTTCTTTATCTTGATTTTCAAGATATTCAGCTACATCTATTTTAAAGGCCTTAGCCTTAGCATAGTCTAACCCAAAAACCACATCTCTCTCCTCTAACTTCTTCTTGTATTCTCTCCACTTCGGTATCACTTCCTCAGAGAAATTTCTTTTTTATTTTTCGGCTTGGGTGGAGCAGATACTAATTCAGTTGTTGTTTCTTTCTCTTTTTGTTCTGGTTATTTTCTTTTCTTTGGAGTTTTCATGGAACATTCTCCAACTTCACCTTTCTTACTAGCAGCTTGATCTTCATTATTATGAAATTATAATAACTCTACTATATTAATACTAAAAAGAATCTTTATCCTTCTCAATGTATCATAACTCAGAAATATTATCTTAAGAACTTTTGATTTTGAGTTGCATGTAATTTTGAATGATTCTAGGCAAAGGAAAATAATCTTCAACAAGATTTATGGATACATTATGATCTAAGACTTGAGGGTTCCATTCCTAGTATTACTAATGGTCAAGAAAATTTACATGAAAAGATTTATCTTCAATAGATTAACCATGAAATACATCATGAAGATATCACATTTCATAAGAGAATCCCTGACTCCCTTTCTCGGAATTAGAAATATGTGTATCCATAGAGAAAACAATCTATGATTGGTTGAAAGATAAGAACTCTTAGATTAATTAACTCCTCTATGTCCAAGATATTCAATAGCCTTAACCTTCTTGAAAGAACCTTCTTATCTAGAAACTTGTGTGAGTAAGATATTTCCTCTCCATCGTATGAAATACCCTATATACTAGCATCCTTGTTGAAAGACAAAGAATATGTATTTCCATAACTTTTGAATGAAAAAATTTCTCTTCCTCGTTGTTCATAAAAACAAAATTTATAATAGAATTCTATAAGAAGATCAGGATATAGTAGATCCCGATTCTTTTCCTTGGCTATGAAGAGACGTTCCCATTAAATTTTGCTTATGTTTTTTGAAATTAGAAAATCATACTTGACAAAGAATTTTCAGTCCACCTGAAATTATCTATAAATTAACCAATACTTATGTTCCTTGTTGGAGGCCATCAATGTTTTCTATGAAACGTTAAGAGACATTCAGATCTTAAGGATATGGGGAAAACTAAATGAAAAACTTGAATATCGGCAGAGCTTTAGTGAAAAAAAACTGAGATAACTGGTGTGGGATACGGAAAATGGGTCCTTTATGTAGGATTTGCGACCACAGTTCTTATTCCCAAATCGATCCAACAGTTTAAATTATATTGATCTGATCTCAAAATTGATATCAATTCTGGAAAATAATTTATGGATTCTGATCTTTTTTAGGATTTAATGAAAAATTGGATTTAAGGAATTTGAATTCAATAATGTTTTCTTAAAAGAAGATAGAAATACCAAAAATTAAAAATGAAATTACAAATATTTGAGTAAAGAAATTTTCCTTATAGATTGCTAAGAGATAATTTTCAATAATGATAAGGTTATTCGTGAATAACTTAGGTTCCAAAATTTTTTATTAGGGAATGAAAAACATTTTATGATCTGAAAATTTTAGGATTCAAAAAAAATGAAAATTAAATATAAAGTAATAAACATATGTACTCCCCCTATGAAAATAAGTATCTTAATGTAAGGAGATATTTTTTAACAAAAAGTTAATATGGATTGTTACTTTGTTGTTATAATTTCTAAATTGTGTTTAATGTATTTAAACCTATTATAGAGTAAATATTTTGTTAAAACGTTAGCAAACTGTTCTTGTGCTCTAATAAATTTTGGAATGATATCTCCTTTAAGTGTGTGATCCCTAAGAAATTGATGTCTAATGTATATTTGTTTTACACGAGAGAAATGTGAAGGTTTTTTTATTAGGGAAATTAAACAAGTATTATCATACATTATTTCTATTTTGGTAAAACTGATGCCATAGTGTGTGAGTGTGTGTTGCATCCATAGCACATGAGCACATCAACTTCCAACTGCCACATATTCAGCTTCAGCAATAGAAAGTGCTATAAAGTGTTTTTTATTGGATGAAAAAGAATCTAATGAATCTCGTATAAAATGAAAATTTCTAATTTTACTTTTCTTATCCATTCTAGATACACCAAATTCATCATCTAGAAATATTTTTAAAACAAAATCATTCTTATAAGAACTGAATAGTCTTAAATCCATGGTTCCCTTGAAATAGCAACAAATTATTTTCACTACTTTGAAATAAGATTACTTCAGATTAGATTGAGATCTTGTACATAATAATACTGAAAACATTATTTCTAGATGACTAGCTTCTAAATATAATAAACATTCTATCATACCTCTAAAATATGTTTGATCTACTGGTTTCTTAACTTCATAAAGATCGAGAGTATTTTAGGTACCGATTATAGTATTTATACTTTTAGTGTTGTCATATCCAAAATTCTTAATAGGATTTAAAATATACTTATGTTGAGATATATAAGTTCCATCTAGTTTCTGAGAAATTCTAAAACTAAGGAAAAATGTTTACTCAGCCATCATACTCATTTCAAACTCATATTTCATAAGATTTGAAAATGAATTAGTTAAATATTGCTGTGTTTATCCAAATATGATGTCATCAACATAAATTTGAATAATGAAAATTTTTTCTTATCTTTATTTATTAAAAGTCTTGGATTATCTATTCCCTTGTCATAATTGTTTTGAAAAAAAATCCTATCAGTCTTTCATACCAGGCTATAGGGGCATATTTAAGTCCATATAAAGATTTGATATGTTTTTAATCATGTTAATGGTGTTTTTGTCTTCAAAACAAGAAGGTACTCCTACATAAACATACTCTTGACCGTATCCATTAAGTAAATCGCACTTCACGTCCATTTGGAAATGTTAGAAATCGAAGAATACTATAATGTCTAGTAGAATATGAATAGATTCAAGTCTATCTATTAGATTGTGGTTTTCTTCATAATCAAATCCTTATTGTTGATTATAGATTTTAGGAACTAATATTGCTTTAATTTATACAATGATTCCATTTTCATCACATTTATTTATAAAAAACAATTTTACTCTAATTATATAGGTTTATTTAGGTCATTCAACCAATTCCCATACTTTGTTCCTTTGGAAATAATTTAGCTAATATTGCATAGTTTTATTCCAATCATCATCACCTAAAGCTTCATCAGTGCTTTTAGGTTCTAATTGGGAAGAAATTATAAATTTTCTAATTCATTTCTTAAATAACTTCTATTCCTTATTGGTTTATTTACATAACCAACGATACAATCTATGGGATGATTCTTAAGAAACAACTGATTTGAGTTTTTTAAAACTTTTTTTATCAACATAAGGTAAAAAATATTCTTAGGTAAAAACATCTGAAACATTTTCTTGAGTATTTTCATTATTAAAAGAATATTCCAAAAAAGGTTGATAATAAATTTTGGAAAACACATTTGAAGTTGTAGGATGGGAATGTTTAAAAACAATAGGATCGGTTTCATCCAATTTAACATGTTCTGTTTCTTCAACAGTACATTAATTTTTGTTAAAAACACTATAAGCCTTAGAACTAGTGCAACAGCCCAAGAAAAATCTTTCATTGGATTTGGGTGTGAATTTTTGTAAGATTTATATAGTATTCAAGATGAATACTTTGTATTCAAATACTTTGAAGTAAGAAACTAATGATTTTTTACCAGTCCATAACTCAAAAGGTGTTTTATTAGGATAAGGCCTTATTAAATACTGATTTATAATATAATAAGCAGTAGTAACAGATTCAACCCAAAAGTGTCTAGTAATTGAGTATTCACTAAACATGGTTCTTGTTATCTCTTGAATAATAAGGTTTCTTCATTCAATAACACCATTTTGTTGTGGAGTTCTTGGAGTTGAGAATTTATTTGTAATGACTTTCTTACTACAAAAAGATTCAAAATCTAAATTATCAAATTATACCCCATGATCATAATAAATAGTTTTCAATTAATGGTTTTTATCATTTTTAACTTAGTTGAAAAATATTTAAAATAAGAAATGTATTCATATTTCATTTCTTGAAATTAGACACAAGAAAATCTAGTGTAATCATCAACTAAAAAAATACCTAGTATTTGCTTCTAATAATTCCAGGCTGGTTTAGACTAAAAAGATCCATATGCACTACCTATAATTCATTATAATATGATAATTCACTAATATATTTAAATCTTTTCTTGTGTTTCTTTCTATTTTTACAAGGATCACCAACTTTGAATGAATCAAGTATATGCTCCGGTAGATCCTTAACAAGTCTTTTCTTTAAGATTTTTCATAAGTTCCTAAGGTTATAGTGTCCTAGTATTCTATTCCATAACCAAAAAGTGTCTTGATTTGCACTAATGTAAGGTATGTATTGTCTCTTATGGTCTTATAAGTTATGTGTATAAACATTCTCATTCCTATAGGCAGAAAGAATATAATCTTCCTTGGAATTGTGTGCTAGATATTTATGATTCCTAAAATTCAAAATGTAACCATCATAACATAATTATATTATGCTTATAAGGTCATTATTAAGACCTTTAACAAATAAAACATTTGAAATTAAACCTTTTCTAATGTTACGTATACTAATAATTTCTCCTTAACCATTATCTATGAGAGTTACTTTTCCACCATTATTCTTGATAATACTTTCAAAGAATTTTTTTATCATCATGTGATGGGAACATCAATTGTACATGTACCATGTACTACTGTTGTAACTTTCTTTGTATTCTTGAAAATAAAAAATTCAACCTTTCGTAATCCACACTATCTTGTATCCAGAGTTGTTGTAAAGTAAAATCTTAGGTAACCAAATTTTTATAGAAAAATAAACTTTATGAATACATAAGTATTGGGGTTTATTCAATGAAATTTTGATATCCTAGTGTCCAACTCATTGAAACTTATTGAAAAAAAGTTCACATTGGGGAACAAAATAGTTATGACTAAATACTTGTTTTAAATAAGTATACCAAAATCCAAACTATTCCTAAGAGGAAAAAGTTGTGAAAACATTTTATCAAATTATTTCTTTCCAGAAGTAAAATTTTATAAATGTTTCTTTAAGGAAAATATTTCATATTTTAGTCTGATGAATAAATTATTATCCTCAGAGTCCTTAGTCTTAGAGTTTGAGTTAGTCTCTAAAACATTTCTATTGACAATAAATTTTCAATAGGTAATCTAGGTATAAGACCAATATTCAATTTGTCTAGAAGATTTATAATCAGAAGATTCATTATAAGAATCACCACCATAAGCACTCCAGGTGTTATTTTCATTTAGTACATTCTTAGAAATATACTTGAAGTACTTCTTATTGTTTCTTTCTGAATACCTATCCTCTATTTCTTTCCTTTCAAGAATAGGAAAATCTTGCTTAATATGACCTTCACTTTTTCATTCATAACAAGTTACTTATAAATTTTTCTTATCCTTTCAATCTCATTTCTTATATCTATACTGAATAAAATTCATTCCCAAAATCTTGTTCATCCTTTAAGAAAGATTGTTATGTTCATTATAATAATGATCACTATCTCTTGATTCAGATATAACAGTATCTTTATAATATTTTGACCTAGTAACTCATTCAGGAGTGTTGAATTTCATTTGATTTGTTGTATTAGTAAAAGAAACACTACCATTACCATTCTTTTTCTTATTGAACTCATCATCTCTCATCATTCTAGTTTCATTATGTTGAAGAGTCTCAAATAACTCATCAATATTGATCTTTTAGACTTTACTGTTCTTATCAACTAATGTTATTTTAGATTCCAACTCATTGGGAAAGATATCAATTATCTTATCTATATTAACTTCATCATCAAGTCCTTTCTCACCCATAAACTAAAGTATGTTGACCATAGTCATAAACCATTGTTGAAATTTTCATACAGGTTATCCAAAGGGTAACATAATACAATGATATTCAACTTTAAGCATAGAACTTCTTGTTTCAATCAATTTTTAAGTTCCAAAGTGTGTAACTTCACATTTCTTCTAGATATAATTATATTCCTCAGAAGATCAAATCTGACTATAGATATTCCCAGTCATAGAACATAATAATGTATTGTGAACTGTAATGTTATGTTGATACTCTTGTTTTTCTTTATTGGTAAATGTTGTAATTTCCTTATTTGGAATCTTGTAATCTCTTGTTATCATAACAAAGTAATAAAACTGGTATTGGTAATGAAATCCTTCATACTATCTCTCTATTATTCATAGTCATTTCCATAAAAAATTGGTGGTCTAGTAGGATTTAGATTATCTATTGAACCAACATTAATTTATTCCATTCTATAAGAAAAATTATTTTCCACAAAATAAATTAGTCACAAAAGTATATAAACAAAGAGTTTGTAAGAAAAATATTAAGAAAAAATAAACAAGTAATGCTAAGTAGGAAAAGTTGAGCAAGAAAACATATATGTATGTTTAAGTATTTCTGACACATTCTCTAATACCAATTGTAGCATCAAAATATAGATATAGATTATCAATTACATTAGGGGTGACTTGTAGGTTTAAAAATTTTCGTTAATATCTATAATAAAATATATGTTTAATAATCTTAAACAAGACGGACAAACAAACCCTCTGTAGTTATTAACTAAGAAACTAGCTTGTTTAGGATCTGAATAATGGATTTGATAAGGAAACATAAGATAAGTTTACATAGGGAAGTATTTTACCATAAATCGTATAGAATATTATTTATAACAGAGTTTACAAGTATAAGAAGGTATAATAAAGGTATACAGTCTTTCTTTAACAAGATGGAGCATAATTATAAACTTCTAACAGAACAAGTGAAATAGTATGGGAAATATTTTAACCCAAAAAGAAGGGTATCCAACAACCTTAGATAAAGGTCCCTTGATTTATAAAAGAATATCTATCTTACCAACAATAGGGTAAGACCTTGATAAGAATATCAGAATCTATCTTACTATCCTGGAAAGTCTTTCATCTCTAAGGTTATCAATACCTATGTCTTCATATCCCCAAAATCTGTCAATTTATTAGCAACAATCAGAGTAACACTAAGTAGGCTGAACATGTTGTTCACTATAGAACCAGTTGTTCGCAACATTTTCCCAAGGCAGATTTGAGCAGATCTCTCATAGCACAAATTCTCTCTATATAATTAAGCCTGATCATTGAAAACTCTATCTCTCATCAGTTTTACCTGTATCATTCAAATGGAGGGGTATTTATAGGTGAAAATCCCAATAGTTGGCTCCTCCTATAATGGTCACATTTTTTCTTGAATTTTAAAGGGAACTATACATGTGTCACTCTACCAACAGTTAGTTAAAAATATATTGTATGAAATCATTTCATGAAAGAAAACATGGGAAACATTATCATTCTTTAGAAACATTAAAAATTTTAGGATCTGATAAAATGAAACATTACTTTAAGGACATGAGGTGACTATAATAAAACATTTATTCGGATTCTTAAAGATGTGAGATTTTGATTCTATGTGAATTGATCATCAGATTCTAAGAAAATTAAAAATCAGTGTCTAAAAATATGGACAAACAAATTTTGAAATAATAGAGAATCGGAGTCTGAATTCTGATTAATTTAGAATCAAATTTCTAAAGATATCATATTCTGATTTTAGGAGAAATCAGAGTCTGATTTAAGAAGAAATAATATTTAGATTTGATAAGAATTTAGAGTCTGATTTCCAAAGAAATCAGAGTCTAATTTCAGATGAAATCTATGTCTAATTTGAGATAAATTCGGAGTTTGATTACATAATAAATCAGAGTTTGATTTCTGAAGAAATGAGAGTCTAATTTCAGAAGAAATGGGAGTCTAATTTTAGATGAAAACAAATTTTAGAATAAATTTGGGTCTGATTTTAGATGAAATCAGAGATTGATTTTGGAAAGTAAAAAGAGTTTATTTCAAGATAAATTAGAGTCATATTTCAGTAGAAATTTGAGTCTAATTTCTAGAGATATCTGAGTCGGATTTCAAGAGAAATCAATGTCTGATTTCATAAGAAATAAGAGTCTTATTTCAGAAGAAATGAGAGTCTGATTTCAGAATTAATTTGAGTATAATTTCAGAAGAAACCAGAGTCTTATTTAATAAGCAATCAGAGACTGATTTTAGAATAAATTGGATTCTAATTTCAGAATAAACTAGATTCACAATTATAAGGAATTAATATTCTAAGGAACTGTACGGTTATAGGTTTGAAAGGGATCCTATTTTTGTTTTATGAAAAACATGGTTACACATAGTCTATGAAGAATATTATATAATCCATTGAAGACCAAAGTTAAAGAATAAAAACTTATCTTAGAGAATGATAATTTTATTTAAGAAAAAATTTCTTAGAGATTGATAATTTTCCTAAAGAATATGTGTTTGTGATTTTCAAAACTAAAGGAATAGAAAATTCCTAAGGGAACTTATTCACTCTACATGTACCATAATGAAAACATATACTGTTAGCTAAATATCCATAGGATTATTATCATCATATGTTTCTTTTACTATATCATGAGAAACTATCACATAATGGGTGAAATTAATGTCATTATCCCCAAGTAACATCACATTGGAAATTACACTGCCAGTGGTCTATCCTTATACAAAACTACTAATAGAACTAAGGTCAATACTAGTAGCTCCCACAATTTAAGGTGCCTCTCAATCACAGAAATTTTTTTAGGTGAGATGCTACAAGCTGCGTAGGGGTTTGAAGTAATACATTCTAAGTCACTAACATGAGCTTAAAATTTACAGTAGAAGTAAAAAATATCATATTGTACCATATGACCATCATGGAATGTATGATCTTCTTTTGCGTCTTAAGAAATTTTAGGGTAGACAATAAGGTTTTTATAACCCTGATTTTGGTCTTACATAGTTGTAGAAACTAACATGATAGTTAGTGTGATTTTGGCATCCCATGCATGATTCTTTTCAGTATTGTTCGAGGGTGATCCATCTCGTGGGTTATCCATAAAGGCCTTCAGTGTCATAGATGGTTGAACATCATTTCCACATTTCTTAAAATATGAATTATATTTTCCAAGCATGGGATTCTTGAGGTGATCAAATTAATGGGTTGACATCTTGAGATATATCCCCCATTTTCTAGTAGTGGAGTGAAATAACAGTTCAACATGATCCTTGATGGCATCTGAAAATACATATGCATCCTCAAAATCTAACAAAAAAAATACAATTTTCATTAATTCCATTACCAATGAATAACTATAGGGAGTCCAATTGGTAAGATATCTTGATTTATCATCTCCACTGATATCAGTTTTTCAACCTTTAATATATACTTCTTCATGCAATTAATTATTTAGGTCTTTTTTCATGAGATGCAAAGGTGCCTGCTCACCACCATTTAATTGAGTTTCACCTACTTGATCCTAAATTACATGATCCAGACTATATTGTTGTCTTAAAACATAATTTTATTCTTTATCAGTTGAAGATGATACCTTAGTCAAAGCTAGCCTATAATTATTAGTCGAGTGGCCTTTCATCCCACATGAGTTTCAAATAAGCCTTATTCTTCATTTGTCAATGGTATGTCCAATATTGTGGAAACCCGTACAAAATTCAGCACTTCGTCATAGTCAATAGTTAGTTCAATCCTAATATCATTAGCCGAAAGAACCACTATTTTAATCAAAGTAGGCGAGAGGTCAACCTTCACAACAAAATGAGCAAATAGGCCAAATATTTCCTTTTCTATCTCCTTTTCCATCTTGATTGGAATAGTAATTGCTAAGGAAATTCCCCATAATATATATAGGTTTCATAGAAACTAGATCAAACCAAGAATTCATAACCAAGTCTAGGTAAGTGAGTTCTTTATATTTTAATGATTGAAGGAGGAACCCTAATATTATATAATGAGGAAACTCGGATTTAGGTTTAAAAGAAACAACTCCAATTCTCTAGATTTTATAGCTGCATTTGGAACGGTGATATGAACAAATCCCTTCTCCAATGATGTAATCTTCCAACCACCAAAACCCTGAATTTCAAGAAGAATATCCATAAGATTAGATAGACTCCATCGATTTTCTTTGGCTAAAAATAATAAATGTGCAATGATTGATTGCTTATAGTCCCTTACCTTTTCTACAATAATTTCACTGATGGATTCAAAAAATGAAACTTTACCCTCCTTCATGACATTTTGGGTTGTGAATTTATTATCCCCATATATTTGTGAATATATAAATATGTATATTTATAAATATATTAAAAATATTTATTATACATTTTAATATATTTTAAAATATAAATATTTTTTTTAATATTATAATTACATGTTAGAAAAAATGATATATATTTATAATTATATAATTAACTATTCAGATTTCTAATTATTAATATAAATTTGTTTGAATAGATTAATTAAAGAAATTGCTAACACATTTTAAATGTTTAAAATTAATAAACAAAAATGAGTAAATATTATTCATATAAATTGAATTTTTTTGAATGTATTATTCAAACATAGGTAAAAAGGTTTTATACATATGTATATCCCACATACACATGCACATACTTGTACACAAACATAAATATGCACATGTAAAACATCAATATATATAAAAAAACAAAAAAACACACACACAACACAATGCATAAACATATATTCACATAGAAATTGAGTGATATAAATAAATAATTAAATATTAAATATTAAAAATACATATATAACACCCCTAAAATTTGAGACATAAAAAGGATAAATGTTACTACCAATGTCAACAAGGGGAAATTTTCTCTTTAGGTACATGTCTAATTAGAACTCAAAAATTAATCTTGTTTGGCCCATAGTAGATATAGGGATGTGTTCCATTATAGGAAGTAAGTGACCCTCGTGGCTTATAACATATGGTGTGTTCAGAAGCAAACCAAAGTATTACAGAATAACCTTGAGGTTAGATAACTATATTAATGTCATGGTGAAGGTTGGGATGTGACAAAATCATTCATATTTATATAATATTTTTAATTATTAAAAAAATATATATTAATATATCATATTTATATTAATTATATACATGAATTTTGTATTTAATGTATATATATAATTTAATTTTTGTATATGAATGTTATATATATATATAATATTTTTTAGTAAAATTAATTATTAGTGATAAGAAGTTTTTTGGCAATGATTCACCTTTATCAGGTTCAAAAATTCATTCATACAGGATACACCTTTATCATCACTGATAAAAGTTACCTTTATTTTTTTAGCTACTGCTGATAATGGTTTCTCTTTTATCAGTTATTTTTATCTAGTGATGATAAAATCTATTTTAATATTTCACACATGATGTCCCACATTAAGTTACCAGTGGTTTATCCGAAAATGTACACACAACAACTTCTATCAATATTTTCTTTGAAATTTTATTTTAATTTCTATTTGTGTATACAATGTGAATATGAATTTTTTCAAAAATAAAATAATCAAATTTCATAGAAGTGTCAATAACATTATCATTTTCCATTGAATATTTGGTACTTCTTTAATATATAGGCTTTATATATTTACTGAAAAATGTGTTTAGACACACACATATACATAATTATATATTTACACTCAAATTCTGATTCATTGTTTAGATATTAATGTAAATATACATTTTATTGATATATTATTTGTATTTATTTTTTTATTTTACAAAATTAATGTTTTCAAACAATGTAAGATTGATATGAATTTAAAATGTATGGATTCAATTATATGTTAAAGGAGTATGATTATTATGTTAAAGACCTCATCTTATTTACAATAAAGAATGAATATGAACTTTCTCAAATCCTAAACTCGTGTTTACATTTTTTTTTTCAAGATTAATTCATCTAGAAGAGTTGGGAGAACATTATAATTATCCCCAAATAGATTGAAGCTGTAAATTTTTGACTAATCATAGGATAAAACTAAATGTACATACTGACTAGGATGATTCTATGATTGAAAGATCATTTGTTATGGATACCCATGTTAATGATAAATGATTTTGTATGGATGAAATAAAATAGAAGTTGAGGATGAACATTATAATTGTCAAAAAAAAATTTAAATGTTAAATTATTGTTTATAGTGACTATTATATACTGGTTTTAGGAAATATATAACACTTTCAACTGTTTTGATGCTATTTATTTTTAAATATGGTAGTGGATGGAGACCAATCAGATTAATATAAATATTTGTTCTTTTAATGACATGTTACAAAAAGAAATTGAGCTTTCTTATTGAAAATATAATGCTAATAGAATTCAATGTTCAATGGGTATGGTCTCTAAAAAAATGCATGTTTTTTAAGTTGATTGAATATTATTTCTCAAGGAACATGAATCTTTTATAAAATGACTTAAGTATGGAATGGATTTATTTAATAAAGATGATTCAATTCCTTTGAATGTTTTAAGGTACGTTTCCATCATTATTTGGGTTACGCAACTATATGGATTCTAGTAAACCACTAGACAATTGACATGGTATGCATATATAATAATTGAATATGGGGACTACATTACCTAGAGGACTATCCTTACTGGACGAAAATTTATTATTAGTATCATGAACTAGAAAATGATATGAGAATCCTCTATCTTCTATTAGATAAAAATATAATGAATCCATTTTCTATACAAAGAAGTTGTCACAATACATGGCCAATTATGTTGGTAAATTGCAAATTTTATGCATGGCTATGCCTGATGTGAAAATAATTTATATTGTATTTGATTATATCTAGTCCAAAACAAATTTTTAATTATATTGATTTCAATTTGGATCCATTTGTCAAATATTAAAAATTGATATGGGATACAAGTTCCTCACAATATGATGGTCATATAAATAAAGTGTTAACATTGAAATCCATATTGTATAAGAATAAAAATAAATGTCCAACTTATGGAAAATTTTCAGGATATATAACTAAAGGAATATTTGGATGTCTAATTTGTGAAGAAGGTATACACTCGGTTAGGATGAATCATTCCTATTGGATTTTTATTTGGACTTTAAAATTTTTAACCCTAATGACATACATATAAATCATGGATGACATCATTAAATTGAAATAAAGTGTATAATAATACATTTTATCCACTAATAGTTGATATGTAGTTCAATAAAGTAAAATATATTTACATTTTGTTTGTAAATGATTTTCAAAATACCATACAAAATAAGTTTGGAAAATATTGATCATTTTTAATTGAATTAATATACTTAAATTATTTAGACTTCATAAATTTTATTGATATCATTCATGTATAAAAATTTCATGTCATAGTGTTATTGGAATGTTACATAATGTATAAGTAAAAAATAATTGTAATTAAGGATTTTTTGGATTTTATTAGAATGGGGATAAAGGAAGAGTTAGAACTGGTGGATGTTGAAAGATGAACTGTTCTTCCTCCAGCAGCATACACTAAATCAATTAAAGAGATATATCATATTTTTAACATCCAAAATTTTGTAAAGTATCCAGATTGATGTTCATCAAATATGTAGAGTATCATATAAATGAATAATTTGAAGTTAAATGATCTAAAATCACATTATTATCATGTTTTTATATTAAATATAATTCTTATATCTTTATATTTCATTCCTACTTAAATTTAATGGCATACATTAACTAGAATATGATTCTTTTTCAAATCCTTATGCAGTAAAGTTATAGACACTAAAAATTTTCTAATCATTAATAAGAAAATTTTTGTTATATTATTTGATCTTGAAAAGTTTTTCCCCCCACAATTCATTGATATAATGTTCTAATTTATGGTCCACTTAGTTAGAAAGACTCACTTATGCGGTCATGTACATTATAGATGGATGTACCCCATGGAATGGTATATATATATTTTTAGACGGTACATAAAGAATCAATGTAAAGAATAAGGTGGTATTGAGGAGTGATATGTTAATAAATATTTTATTTAATTTTATACCAATTACCTATCAGATGTTGGTAGAATTTGTCTATCAAAATATTATCACAGCGGACACCTTGTGGAAGAAATAATTTTTTGAAAGAGTTGTTTTTACAATTACCAATACAGAGTAGGGGAAATATTACTTTTATATATTACATAATAGTATAGAGTTTGTTCCATAAAGTAAATACCACAACATGATTATTATTAATTTTAAACATTTAAGGGATGAAGGGTGGATATAAAATACAAATAATCAATATTTTATAGGATGATTTGATGATTATATTTATAATGAGTTATCTACAAATCTATATTCAATTGTTGAACTACTTTTATGGCTATGTAAAGGGCGTAGTGTTAATATATTGTCTTACAATAGTTATTTAATTATGATTAGTTTTTCTATATAAAGGAATAAGATGAAAACATTACAATGAAAAATAGTAGTGTTATTCTTGTAATTGAAGTGATGATCATATCCAGTTCTAAGGATATATATTCTATTTATTTTAATATGACATATTTTAGAACCATTAACAAAATATAATATTTTTATTATACAAAATGTCAAGTTAAAGTTCTCTATTCCCAATAGTTTTGTTAGAGGATTGTAGTTAAACTTGATGAATTGTGTTTTTTATGTGAATTTCAATATTGTAGGGAATAAGTATGAACCATTAATAATTGAATCATATTTGATGCATTTATTTTATGTACCTAATCCTGTAAATAGAAATTATTCAATTATTCTTTTAGTGACTAATAAAATATTAGGGTTATAAGAAAATCCAATTATGGATGCCCCTTTAATTGGGAAATCAAAATTATTTCAAGGAGGTTCTAATATAGATAGTGTATTGTACATTAGATGGAACCATAAGGAATAGATTTGGATACTCAATAGAGGATCTAAATATATTCATCCTTTAAAGAAAAAAATTTAGTTCAATTAACATGTTAATTTTCTTTTTATTATAAGATACTTTTTCTCATAATATTATATAATCTCTACTAAATTTAATATTCTCAATTAGATGATTAACTACTCATGTAGTTAATGACCTCTCCAAACACTATGTTACCCATCCCAAGGAGAAACACACTATCATTTCATAAGATGGTAAATTTTTATGGGTAAACATCTCGTAGATAATGAAATAAGAGTGGTGTAGCATCACTAATCTAACTAAAGTTATTAATGCAATAAGAAAATGAGTAAAATTTGAGGTTGTATGGATTCAATGTGGAAAACCTATTGACCCCAAAAAATTAATGTTCATTAGTAACATTTGGTCACAACAATAATTCATGGTATGATTAACATAAACACATGGAATAATGTCATTCATGTATTCAGGATAACCATTTGGGTATATATTAGGGTAATTTTATGATATATTATCTCGATTTTAGTGAAAATTTTATATAACATAGTTTTTATTTACTATGTGTTAGTATATATAATGAATATTTATTTTATATTATTTTTATAAGAAATTTGTATTAATAGTTTGTAAAAATGAACCTAGAGCCATTTAGAAGCTTTTGAAAAGGTGGAATCTTTGTGATGCTTAGGGAAATGTAAAACCCTTCCCACTAACTATGTATCCACACATTATAAACCAAAAACCTAGAAATATTTCACTATTTATCACGATGAGGAATAATTTTGATTTTAAGGTAACTAATAATATTATATTTGATATGATTCATTTTATCCACTTTGATTCAAAAAACATTAAATTATAAAATTGAAAAGTAGTGCTGTAAATAAGTAACATGCATCAAAACAAATGTACCCATACTATAAAGTAAGGATGGGGTATACTTATATTTTAACAAAAAAAGTATTTAATTCAAATATATTATAAATATTTTATGTTATATGAGTCAACATATGTTCCTAGGTTTATATTAAGATTGATGAATTAGAATAAAAAGAAATTTTGATCCCATATCATATGCTATGGAAGAAGGCTTATATAAATAAATAGAGAATACTAGTCGATGAATAACACAATTTGTATGCGAATCTTTAATAAGTATATCGTAATTGTAAATGGTTATGATTTATAATTTCATTATATAAAAATATATATATGTTATATATGGTTTCAACCGATGAATCATGACCAATTATTCCAAAAAAACTAATTTCAGTGTCTTTGAAGAAGAAATGACAATATGTTATGTTTGAGGTGTAGGATTTGAGGTGTCACCTTGAGCATATTTTGATAATGCAAAGCCAGAAGATGATCTATATGAAATTATGAAAGGCCAATAGGCATAAATTAAAAAAATAAAAGGAATTATTGTCTGGTATGGTTTGGTAGGGAAGTATTAATTAAAGGCACAAAGGGGATTAATTGTTAAATAATGAGAAGTACATAAGGAGCCACATGACCCCACTAGATTTGATGTTATCTATTCACCTAAACCACCTACCATACATGAGTTAATAAATATATTTCATAAAACTTTGCAATGAATGTCAATAAAAAACTATGGATAACATTTTATTTCAATAATTGTATGGGGTGAAATAGTATGTGATTTATATCTATAATCACTCACCTATCACCTTGGTGAGAGGGATAATATGTATTATTTAAAAGGAAAATTTATAAAAAATAAATAACCATCAAATGATCAAATAGTAGTAGATATTGATGTATGTCATGGTTTAAGGGATGGGTTGCCTATTCCTCTTAATGATATGGATATCAACATGGACAATAGTGCTATTGGAAGTTTCATAGAATAGTACTCTAATCTTATACTACTACATGAAGATAATGAGTTATGTACATTATGTTTTTTTCAATGAAAAACATTTAATAGTTTATAAAAAATTCTAAAATGAGGTATGATATTCTAGATAGAAAAAATGGGGAAATTAAAGTTTGTATCATGATAATCAAATGGATTAATCAAAAAATCAAAAGAGATAATCATCACCCAACTATTTACACTACCTATTCAATTAATGTTACATGTTAATGTGGATAAAAAACTCAAATATTTAAATTTCTTCTTAATTGAATATAATGAAAAATAAAATTGGTTAGGACATCACATATGAAATTGGATTCAATATTATAAATGAAATTTTCAAGTCTGAATAGTTGGGATTCACAATTTTTAATGCATAAATGGGGTATATTATCATTACATTTATTTCCAAAAATACATCTACAATTATCATTATAATTAATAATTTTTCATATTTTTTACATGATTTTACATTACTACACTATAAATGGAAAACCATATGAACTTAAATTTAGAATCATTAATCCTTCTATTATTTATATTATAGAGGTTAATTTGTAAATGGAAGAAATTAAAAGAAATAATAAACTATACATGATGTTTAAAAATAAAAATAATATTCGATAGATTGATCTTGATTCTTACAATGAAAGGGTAAAACTCTATAATCTAGTTATATAAAATATAAATAATTTTGTTATAATTTTTTTTATGAATAACTCGATGCTCATAAAATTCAATTAGGATAACCTGAATGTTTATTTTTTTGGATCCAAAGAATGTATTTATACCAAATCAACCACACATGATGTCCACTATTAATTATTAAATAATTTAAATAGATATTTTATAGATAAACATCAAATTATGCATTTGAATTTGTATTTTAATCATAATTTTTTTATTTTATGGTGATCTATGAATATAATCTAAATCATGGTATGAGGTTAGTAATTGAACATGTGAAGCTAATATATTCATTCAAATAGAGAAACATTAAGGTATGTATATTAATAATTTTATCTATCAAATAATATTTCAAAATAATTTAGTTATTTTTAATAATGTCTCTATAGGGTTTGAAAAAAATAATGATTATTATTATGCATATTTTGTTTTTTAATATATAAAATATATCATATACCATCAATAAACAAGAATCCCTACATCAGTATTTATAAAGGTATATAAAATTTCATTTGAAATATTTTTAATAATTTTTTCTATAATTTCATTGCACTAAAAATATATTTGAAAATCTACATACTAAAAAGAAGAAATATTTTTTTTAGAGATGAGTGGGTAGAGTGCATAGTTTCAGAACGTTTCCAAACATCATGTTGCAGTGATTTCCTACTAGGTTTTAAATTTTTTTAATAATCATTATGAGTTTACCGCATGTCAATATGACACACGATGTATCTAGAATGACTCAATGTGTGTATTTTCAACATAATTGTGTGATTGTAGTTAAAAAACACATCACATTATAAAAACAAATAATATTAGCGAATTTTGTTTTCAAAAATTATAGAAAAGCTCCATGATTCATATGAGATGTTTTTGAATCGATTTCATGTCATTCTGAAACATAGTATGGATAGTATGACACAAAGTGTGTATTTTCATAATAAAAGTGTGATTTTACTCGAAAAACACATCTAATTTCAAAAACTAAGAGAAATATAACATATTTTCTTAATAATTTAGGAAAAGGTCCCACATTTCTTTTTTTTATATAGTAATTTACCACATGTCAATCAAACACACAATGTGACTAGTAGGATTCCAAGTGAATTTTTTCATATTAAACATGTTTCATTTTAATGTAAGAAACCAGAACACTTCCAAAACTGACAAAAAATGTTAAAACTATTATAATAAATTAGGGGAAAATCTAAATTTTATTTTTTATGAATAGAAATCAACTTAATGTCAATCATACACATGACGTTCCTTGTTGGAATCAATAAGATTTTTTAATATTAAATTTTCATTTTAGTCTAAAACAAGATTCATGTATGGAAAACCAAGTAAATTAGTTGATATTGTCCTAATAATTCAGTATAACTATCCAAAATGCATTTTTTACATGAAATAATTGACTTTACGTCAATCTAACAAATAATGGGGTTTATTTGACTCATAGTGTATGCTTTAAAATTTAAAGTGTTATTTTACTCGAAAAAATGAATAACATAGAAAAACCAAAGTAAATTAAAATGGATATACAATAAAATTTAGTAATACAATACATAGATCATTTATTATGTGTAGGAATTGATGATACGAAAATCTGTCACATGATGTCGATAGTTTGACTTAAAGTGAATGTTTTCAATATAAATTTGTCATTTTAGTCTAAAATATATGACACATAGCAAAAAATAAGAAAAAAATTTATTATCCCAATAAAACTTTAATACAATGATAAAAAATTCAATTGTGTAGTATAGGGATAGATCACATATCAATCTAACACCTGATGTGGCCGGTATGACTCAATGTGTGTATTGTCAATATAAAAGTGTCATTTTAGTTTAAGATGTACGTCCCATTTTAAAATATAATAGAATGAAGTTTTTTTAAAACATTGGAAAAATTATCTATAATTTATTTTTTTGTGTAAGAATTGACTACACATCATTCGGATGCATAATGTTGCGGTTATGACTCTAGGTACACATTTTCACATTAAAAACTGTTATTTTTCTCTAAAACACATGTCACATAGGAAAAAAGGAAATGAAATGGTATTATCTTGATACATTAGGAAAATAATTCATAATTCCTTTTTATGTGTATAAATATACCTCTAAATAATTTGACACACAATGCTCGCGATTGGACTCAAAGTGCATGTTCACATTAAAAATTCCACCTTAGTTAGAAATGTGATTTGGATATCCAAATCTATTAAAAATAATTTTTATTATCTTGATACATTATGAAAATTATCCATAATTCAGTTTTTTTATATAAAAATAAACCTATCATCAATTCTATATATGATGTTTTAGGTATGGAACAAGGTGCATCATTTCCCATGAAAAGAGTGTTATTTTCCTATAAAACACATATAACAAAATGAAAACTATGAAAATAATCTAGGATTACCTTGATACTTTTATAAAATGAACCACAATTAATGTTTTATGTATAGAAAGTAGTCATATATCAATATTACCCATGATGTATTTGGTATGACTTCATGTGCTTGTTTGTAGTGCAAAATTTTATTTCTGTCTAAAACACAAATCATATAGACAAAACTAAGAAAATGAGCTCGAATTGTCTTAATAATTTTTATAAAGCAATTAAAAATTCATTTAAAATGTTTATAAGACCACTAAACCATATTTATATAAACATTATAACAAGTATGACCCAAAGTGTGTGTTTTATGTTGAAAAGTGTTATTTTCCTCTAAAACACATGTCACATGGAAACAATCAAGCACATGAGATTTTATTGTATTTATAATTTCAAAAAAATGACACATAATTCATTTTTGATACATATAAATCTACCACACATCCATTTTACTAATTATGTGTCCCTTATGACTCCAAATGTGTGTTCACAATTAAAATTTTGATTTTAGTCTAAAACAATATTTTGATAGACAAAACCAAGAAAATGAGCTCATATCTTATTTATACTTTAGTAAAATGACACATCACTCATTTTTTAAATTTATGACTTGACCTAAAATAAATCTAACACATGATGTTACTTTTATGGAATCATTTAAAAGTACCATTTTACCATAAAACAATCATCACAAAGCCAAATATTGAGCAAAAAAGCTCAGTTTGTATTTATAATTTTGAAAAATGATTCATAATTCATTTTTAATGTTTAGGAATCTACTACATGTTATGATAAAACATGATTTACTAGTTATAACACATATTTCATGTTCATAATAAAAATTACATTTTAATCTAAAACGGCGTTCACATAGCCAAAATGAATAAAATGAGATCGGATTGTCATGATACTAAATGGGAAATATATATAATTCATTTTTGATGTGTTAGAATAGACTGTAGATCAATTGGACACATGATGTGGATTTTATGACTAAATTATTATATTTTCACTATAAATGTTCCATTTTACTCGAAAACATGATTCACATACCCAAAACTAATGAAATGAGGTTGGATTGTCTTGATACATTAGGAAAGAGATCCATAATTTATTTTTTACATGTATTAATTGATATCAAATCAATTCATCATACAATGCACCTTGTAGGACTCCTTGTATATTTCCAGAATAGGAAATTTTATTTCTGTCAAAAACGTGATTATCATAGCCATAAATTAGAAAAAAAAACATAGATTGTCTTGTTACATTAGGAATAAAAATCAAAATTCATTTTTGATGGGTAGGTATTGGCTGCACAGAAACCCAACACACGATGGGGATTGTATAAATTAAAATAAATTTTTTCACATTAAAAGTGTCAATTTACTTTAAAACCCATGTAATACATCCAAAACAAAGAAAATGGACTCATATTTTTTTTATTCTTTCAGTCAAAAATCCATAATGTACTTTTGATGCATCAGAATCAACTAGTTGTCAATTTAACACGTGGTGACACTAATAGGACTCTCATTTCATGTTTTAAAAAAAATCATTTTAAACTAAAAATTTATTCACATAGCCAAAATCAAGTAAAAGAGCTCAAATTATCTTTTTATAAGGTCGATTACAACTATCACCATGGAACACAACATAATGAGACAAATTGAAATAAAATTGTAGGTCTAGGGGAATGACCCCTCACCTGCAACCCATAAAACCCCACCAAAAACGGTTTATCCTTAATTATCATTGTACATTATGAATAAAATCATTTACGACATGTAGGAATGGACCAAATATCAATTTGGTATACTATTTGGCAGGTATGACTCAAAGAGCACATTTTCACAAGAAGTATCATTTTACTATAAAACACAATGAACACATATACAACTGAACAAATGATCTTGGATTATCTTCATAAATTAATAAAATGATCCATATTTCATTTTTGATGTATATAAGTCAATCACATGTCAATCCAAGAACTTATTGTCTTATTACTATAGAAAAGAAATCAATAATTCATTTTTAACGTGCAGGATTCGATCACATGTCAATCTAACACACAACATGACTTTTAGGACTCAAAGTTATTCTTTCCACATTTAAAAATACATTTTAGTCTAAAAAATTATTCACATAGAAAAAAAATTGAAATAAATGTTTATTTTTCTTGATACTTTTGTAAAATGATCCATAATTCATTTTTGACTTGTAAGAATCAACCACACATCAATATGACACATGATGTGGTTAGTATGACTCACAGTGTGTGTTTTCACATTAAATGAATCTTTTTACTCTAATACAAATGTCAAATTAGAAAAATTGAGTAAATGATCTCAGATTATCTTGAGAAATTCTGTAAATGATCTATAATTCTATTTCTAAATAAAGGAATTGAGGAAACATCAATCTAAGACATGATGTTTCGGATATTACTTAATGTGCATTTTTTCAATATAGAAGTTTAATTCTAATGTATATAAAAGTCACATAACCAATTCTGAGAAAAAAATCTTCTATTTTCATGAATATATTAGAGAATTACATATGATTCATTATTGGAATGAATGAATCAAACACACATTAATTTATCAAAAAAGGTGTTTCTTGTATGACTCAAAGTGTATGTTTTCAATATAAAAGTGTAATTTTAGTCTAAAGCACACATAACATTATCAAACCCAATCAAAAAATCTCAGGTTTTTCCAAACTCTAAGACAATGATCTATTTTGAAAAAGAGACTCATGCACCATAAACAGATACCATAGTCAGAAGGCATAAACTACCTTCCAGTTTGGTGTGCAGGATATAATTAATAATAACATAGTTAATGTAATTAATTATATCAATAAATAAACATAAATATAAGTATTTGATATAATTAGTAAATAATAATACAATATATAATTACTAATTTAATTAAAATATAAGTAATTAATGATATATTTTCTTATCTTATAGAGGGTCAAACCATATTTGTTATAAAAAATAGAAATTCTCTTTTAGAAACATTGAAAAACTAGAAACACATTACAAGAATAGAGTAAATAATTATTAAGAAAACAATTTCCAAAAGTAATTAATAGTATTAAGGGTCAAAAATGAAGAAAATATCAACAAAAACATAAAAAATAAATGTCTTACCCTTTTAAGGAAATGAAAAGAATAAATCAATCAATGATGCAGTGTCACCCCCTCGCCCTTCCATGAAGTTGCATTCTGATGAAAACACATTGTTGAAGAACACTACTTCCACACGAACTAACATGTGGAATGTGGCTCATATGATAGGTTCGAGCACACTTATCTCTCTTTTGAGCCACCCACCTGATAATGCTTGTGATAAAATCATTGCACTATCAAACTAATACAATGTAGAACTGGAAAGTAAACACCACACTTAGTTAAAAAAAGAACCCATCAATCCAATATGAGAAAATATGGATGAATGATCTGTGAGAACACAACCATCGCTCTTTCTAGGTCACCCACTCAGTGATGCATGCAAGATGCCACACCTCCATATTAATGTAACAAGATAAAAACAATGAAAATCACAATATGTGAGATCTAATAAATACAACAATACCGAGAACCAAAAATGATCCTCTTAATCTAGTTTGAACAGCATCGAGAAAAGAAATATATAATGATCACTACCAATCAGATGTTTACATACATTATTACCTCACACCAGAACCCGATGTTGACCAAAAGACCTCCAGTGACCCAATTCTACAACCATCAACCACCCAATCCCCCATGGACATCTATCATACTTGTCGTTAGATTCTTCAAACATACCAAAAACCACCTTAAAATATTTATCCTCTAGAAAAACATCATTTTTTTATTATAGGAAGCTAAACCATCGCATGGGAACGAAACACTATAGCCTATAGAAAATGTCTTATAGTCACCGCATAACAAACATCCACCACCAAAACCCCACCAAAACTGCTTGATGGTCGATCCAAGAATGGATAACCCATATATACACCAAATATAACAATGAAAAAGTGCAAGGAGGACAAAATTGAGTATAGATATAAGAGAGGATGTCTTCATAGAATCATCAAGAACATATCGGCTTCTAGAATTGCAAGAGAAGAAATAGATTAGGCTACATACAAACAACATCCATCGAAGAGTGAGGAGGGTATTTATGCATCAAGGAAGATCAACAGACCCTGGGGGATATGTTTTCCTCTCTTGGGAATTATAAAACATTAGAATTTTTTTTTATTTTCTTAACTATTCTTTATAAAATAAACACTTTTTTTGTAGTAACACACTTTTCAACAGAGGATTATCATTGGAAAATTCCAGTTACAATATTTTTATTTTTTTATATTCAGTTATAGTTTTTTGTTTAATTTTTAATATTAAATCAATTGGAATATTTTTTATGAATACTTTAAAATGAAATTTTTTAATTAAAATTAAGTTATATTGTAATCTTTATATTTCAATTGTTTTTAATTTTAATATTTAATCCATTTTTTTATTCATTATAATATCTAATTTTTTGTTGGTGTTGCTGCACTGCTTTAGCTTTGCTGTAGCCTGTATAGACATTATCAAAGAAAAATAATTCACTAAGAAGGACTCCTTTGTTATTGCTAAAATTAATTATTGATAAATTCAAAACACTTTTTTGAGAAATTATATTGTCAAAAAAAATTAGCACTTATAGCATATATTTATAGCACTAACTTTAAATTTATTATAATAGTGAAAGGAGGATTGTGATGAAGATGATAAATATTTTCCACTATGATCAACAATTCAAATATTAATATATATAATCAGTATATCTATATATATAATTTTTGTCACATTTCCTCTAATATCACCCTCTCTATTCCATCACTTCACCCATTTTTTCATACATTCTTTGTCCTTATTTCTCTCAAGGATGATTCAGCCCAAGATGATTCCCTTCACCCAACAAAGCCTTCTTAGAAAATTATTAACATAAAAATTATATTTGTTTTCTCATTAGTTAACCTTCTTTAAAATAAATTATAATTTTTATATAATATCATATATTATTATCACATTTAATGAAAAAGATATCAAAACTCTAACATTTATTATCAATTATATAAAAAATGGTAAATCTGTGAGTGTTATTTTTATTCACTATTACATTTTTCTTCAATCGGATTTCCTAGATTTTTTCAAATCTTGCTCATGTGTTTCACTTTTTTAGTTTCTATATCTTAAGCTTATATTTTCTCTATACATTGTTCAGTTTCATCTATTGGAAGAGAACATTTATTATTTTGGAACATCACCAGAGTTCGTCAACCATAAATATATTTCCTTTGTTCTTTATACTTGCTTCACTAGGTTCATATCTTCTTCATTATACCTATTGATTCATTAGCTTCATTCATTTAGTGCTTGATATGGTATATTTTTTTCAACTAATCATTGTTATATTGGGATCATTGTCATGTTTTATCATATTTTTTATTATATAAAATTTTGGTATGATCTCCATTGGATTGATATCATCATTAAATTTTAGTAGGATTGGAATATTTTTTGGATTAGAATCTTTATATTATATATTTATCTTTTTATTCCTATATTCTTTGTTCAGTCATAGTATTATTGGTATCTTCGTTGAGTTTTTTTCTACTACATCAAATTTGGATATTTTTCATCTCAGTGGTTTAATCTAGCTTCATCAAGTTTAGATATTACTTTTTAGATTAGTGGCTTCATCAGATTAGTGTGTTTGGATTCTTTAGCGCATGTGAATCACAAACATTATCTACTTTTTAGCTCTACCTATTATGTTTTATCATGATGTTCCTGCCTATATGAACTAAGTATTCTTTTGTTATGGACTTGTGAGAGCCTCTATAATCTATCAATAATTATGTTACTCGTTTTTCCCAAAATACTTCCTATATGTTGATTTTTGGTATAAATAGTATTAGAATTAAGGGACATGGTTAGTTTGGTCTCTAAGTTAGGTCCTCAATGTAATTTTCCATTTTGGATAAAGGGTCATGTAATTGGCTTATGATTTTTTATAAAGATGAGTTGGTTGTAAAAATTAAAAATTACAATCAATATTATATTGTTTCTTTCATTAAATAGGTTGGAATTGACAAATGGTACTTCATAGTCTTCTATGGATGGAAAAAGTATTTTGGAAAATAAATTTTTTTGGAAGTGATGAGGTTGGTGAGAAATAAAAATTAGTCCACTTTATTATTATAGAGGGGGAAATCAAGAAAATAATTTTTACACAAAGAAAATAATGGGGGTATTCTAAATCATTGTAATACAAAAGAGTTCTAGGTTTTTTAGGCATATAGGGTTTTCTAATTTACGATTAAAATAATATGTATTCACTTGTTATTAGGGGAAGTAAAAGAGCTCTAAGATATATGAATGAATTAATATATTTATGGGGTCTTATCAGTGGATAGATCTTTTCTCCTTTGATTCAAGTCTCCCATATTTCTCGTATTTCAATATTCAATTTTCCTACTATTTTCACTATTAAATTAGGTGGGATACATGGTCAAAATAAATTTTTCTTAGGTTTGAATGATAGTGGCTAAAGGAGGATGAATATGAAGAAATTTTGAGGGAATCATGGAATTAAAATATTGTTGATGAATATTATAAAATCAAAAAGGTTGTTATAGGACTTATGAAATGAGTCATCTCTAAATTTCATAATTTTAATTTTGGGATTGACTAAATTTCGAAGACTCTAAATTTTTGTTATTCTCTCCCTATATTTAATTTTATTATCTCACAGATTTTATTTCTTGAAAAATTTTAGAAATAGATTTGGAAATAATGAGAGTATATTGTTTATTTAGTAAATGATATCACACATTACTGAAATAGTTGAGATTACATTATATTTCTATCAGAAGGATTCAGTAATATGATGGAAGAAGTTTATTTTGAGATTAGTGTGTCTCGAAATATTAATCACTTTATGGGAGTGTGAAATCTATGATATTTTTTTAGATTCATTCATGATCTATACTCTTCTATGGTAATATTTATTTGAACCAAGGATTGCTACTGTATCACCCCAATCATGACATATTATATGAATACTGATCTTATATATGATATAACTAATTAGTATGTCAACATGGATCTTTTTAAAATATATGCCACTACATCCCATGATCCAATTGGATTTCATGCCCTTTTCTCAATATAGATTCTCATATTGTGTGGCCTAATACAATAAAACTGCATAAATAATTATGTAAAGGTAATTATTTATTCAATTTGAATAATTATAACATGATCCCCCTATTTAACAAAGTGAGAATTCCTTCCAGAGTTTTGGAATTCATTCATATCAGTCTTTGTAATGTGAAATATATAATTTTATCAAAAATTATCATCAATCAACTAAGAGTTGATGCCTTATAGTATTTTTGAAAATCATTGTTCTTTTTTACCAAAATAGATCATATATTGAAATACAATAGTTTACCATGAGATTTTCTAATAAATAATGACCCTCTCTCTCTAAAGGGGTTATAATGGAATTAAAATTGGACCTAAATAATGCATATGATAGAGGAAAATGGAAATTGTTTGTCATTTTATTCTTAGTAGTATGAGATTTTCTAACCATTAGGTTGATTTCATTATGTAGTGTGTTTCCTTAGTCTCCTTAATGATCATAGTCATTTGAAATCTTACTCAAGGACTTATTCCTTCTTAAAGGATTCATCAGGGATATCCTCTTTATACATTTTTTCCTTATGGATGATATTTTCTCTAATATTATCATAGGTTTGACAAACAAAAAATTCATTCATAGTGAAAAAATATATCTATGAAGCCCGCTATCTCTAATTTACTATTTACATTTAGAATCCTATTATTTAGTCAGACCATTTCTGAGGAATGTCATGTGATGAAGAATATTTTTTCCATATATGAAACATATTTGTGTCTTTCAATTAACTTATATAAATATGAGATCTTCTTAATAAGAGGCATACATCCTTCCAAAATAGAATATTTTTGTGGTGATTCTTCTATCCATGTGGTGGATAATCACCCAAAATACATTATACAACCTATGTTTTTTTGAAGATCAAAGAAATAGATATTCTCTTATATTTTGGGTATAATTGATACGTGAATTTAGATGTGGTCTTCTAGGGGAATTTCAAAATACGAGAAAGTGATTATTATCAAAGAGGTTTAAAAATATATCTTTAATTACATCTGGTCTATTTTTTAGTTCCCTTGTAGTCTTAAAAATTATATACATTAACGATTAAAAGCATTTAGTGGGGATATCAAGATGGAAAAAAGTACCCTAAGGTGACATGGGATAAGTTATGTGTACCAATGGATTTTGGTGGTTTTAGAATCATGAAATTAATATCCTTTAATTACTAAATTCTTTTTAATCATGTTTGGAAACTTTTACCAAACCAAAATTTTATAGGGCCAAGATTATTTTTTCTATTTATTATCCTTATTAATATTTTTTAAAAATTCATTCTTGAGGTCAAAGACATGGTTTTTTTAGGATAGTTTTATAAGGCTCACATTGTATTTAGACTAAGGGTATTTATTGAAGATTTTTTGATGGGATGATTGTTAATATTCGGAGTGAACCATGGATTTATTATTAGAGTATCATAAGTTAGACATCACCATCAATTCATGGGGTAGATAATTCTAAGGTTTAAAATCTTTTTAAATTATATTTGGTATGGTTGGTTTTTGGACAAAGATTATTCTGAGTTTAACAATAAGGACCAAGATATATTCTAAATATTTATATTGAGGTTGTAGTGATCTCATATGATCTATGTTGTAGTAATGAGACCATTGGTTTTTATTCTATCAAATCAGGTTACAAGTTCATTATTGACTTCCCTCCCTCCTTGGTGTATCAACCCTAGAACTTCCCCTGGGAGATGTTAGTCCCACATAAAATTAGGTTTTATTAGAGTAATTTTGGTATGGGGATCCTCTATATAAGTGTGTTTCTATACAATCTACATTGATAGGTGAACCTTTGATATCCTTTTTTCAACTACAAAATCAAATCCCTATAACATGCGATTTTGAATTTCCATCGATCAAGTAGAGTTTAATTGGATAGTTAACCAAGAAAAGTACTAGGTGTTATTAGTTCTTATTTTTGTTTTTAAACTAATAGTTTAAAATGGGTATCATAACTCTCTGATAAAATTGTATGTGTCCACTTCATTGTTTCTTAGATGTTTTGGATTCATCAAAATGAGTTACTTTTGAAACATTTTGACAAGCCAAACCATTTTCGGGAAGCTCCAGGTGGTGGATTAAAAACATTAGATGAGGATTATGGTTATTGTTTACACTCTCACTATAGATAATTTGTTGGTTCTTTCTACCCATAAAACAATAATTTATTCATATATTTTTATTTTTAGGATTAATTTTATTTTATTTCATAAATATAGAATAAATGGTTTGAGTTCTATTAATGTTTTATGGGGAGATATTTTATCCTTGTACATGATTCATTAATGAATGTTTATTAATATTATTTAGGTCATGATCACCTCTAAATTATATGTGAAATTTCATAAAAATATTTTTTTGATGAAACTACATCGACATAGCAGCTAGAATCATGATTGACATATGATGTTTTTTTTCATTAACATTTTATTTAGGTTTATATTTCTATATAAAATGTGATTTATTTATATTTTACCCTTTGTATCACAGATATAATTATTTTTCACTATTCTATTTATTTTGTTTCATATGTTTTTAAAAAAATTAATATAATACATAGGATAGAAGTGGTAAGTCTTACATAGTACTGGGAGTGTAATAACCCAACCCTTCGTTCATACAGTCAGTGTCTTGCTTTATTTCATTGACAAAGATAAAATGGGTGAAATCCTAAAGGACAAGTTAATTTATCAGTTTTGGAGAACAAAATATATACACGATACCCATTTTATATTGGGAATAAAAAATTAATCATAATAATGAATAAAATATAATGAACTACATCTTTGTAAACTCATTCAAAGAATACATCTTCATATCATTGGGAAAGGGAAAAAATAAGGGTGTTATCAAATGATTTGTAAGTGTTATATAAAGTAAAAGATATCGTGAATTAATTAGTATAATTAATATAGAATGTTAAATAACTGAAAAACATGCCAGATAAATATCATGATAAGGCATAATAAATTTGAAAAAATAACAAAATTCTCTTTACATTTTACCAATATATTGAGAATGAAATGAATATGTTGATAATATCATATAGAAAATATCATCGATAATATAATTGAATACTGAATGAAGGAGATCTTTAATTATTATATTCCATGTTTCCAATGTACATGATACCTTTACTATCAAGACCATTCACAAAATAGTTTAAAATATACTTGGTAAAAACACTCCAATTTTAGAAACGTATTCATCTAATGAGACTAACAATACATAAAGGGGATACATTAACTGGTCCCCAACCCATGTTATACATATACCAAGAATTATTCATATATCAAGTAATTGATTTAGTTTATTAAAATTGTTCTATATCATCATGTATCTATATTGATTAAAGGATTCAAATTTATCAATATTTCTCTGGTTAATAAATTAACATTCAAAGTGGACACTGCATGATTTAATGGTATATGGTTAAGTAAATTAGTATATTCATAACAAAAGAATATGAATATCTAGGAGAAATGTAATTTACTATGAAAAATGATTACAAGAAATTTAGTATTTCATGAGAAAGTAAATAATCACAAAAGAATGTTTGATTTCATAATAAATCTTTCCACTTTGTGGTTTTAAATAACAACCACTAGTATGAGATAATTAAAAGTGTAAGTTAAAATAGCATGGAATATTTATTAATAATGATATTAAATGTCATCATGGGATTATATATTCAATATAAAATTGAAATGGTTCTTAATAACTAATAATACACAATGGAATGTAAATTGATAAGAAATCCCTTACATCATGCTTTATTTTGGTTGAACATGTGTTAACCTCATTTATAGTGGTTTCAAACATGTAATTATCATATAACAAAACTATATTAATATTTATAATTTCATATATAATTATTTTATAACATATTATCACCTATTTGTTAATTATATTTTATCATTTTTATTGTTTCCATTCTTAATTACATTGTTTTCTCATGTGTGATTTGTTAGGAAATATCTTCTTCTTGTTAATATTATATAGTTCAATTATATATAAAATAATAATCATGAAATAATTATAATTATTATACATCAATTATTTGTTTAATATTAATCTTGATTGATGGTTATCAGAAGTGAAGTATGTTACAATCATAGAGATGGTAGGTCATACGTGCGCATGAGTAAGTTTCCATTTTCAATGATCATTATGGAAAGTGGTATGTAATATTTTACCCTTACATTATTTTAATAATATATATATCATATTATATAGTTTTACATCTCATTAATGGGGTGTGGTGATTAAAATACAATCACATCACTTCATAAAGCTGGTAGTCCACACATACATGAAAGTTGTTATCATCTATAACTAAAAAGAAAATAAAGAAAATGATATATATATATATATATTCATTCCATAATGATAAATATGTAATACATATTATATTTTTGTTATTTATATCCAATATAATTATTAAATTTATCTTTATCACCTTCCATGTGAATTGTTAGTGAATAATGAATCACGCCGCTTTGTGATGTGGTAGTTCGTCGTACACACGATCAACATTTTCATATATCTTATAGAATGAAGGTTATATATATATGATATATTTACTATCAAGGTATGTAAATTATAAATATATATATATATAATATACAAACTTTAAATCCATCATCAAACCCAACTGTGAATGGTGGTAAATGAAGAATGAATGACATCGGTTTACGTGGCGGTAGTCTGTCATAAACACAAATGATGATTTCATAAACCATATGATGGAAATTGAGATGTTTTTATGTCATTAAAATATTATAACAACATCCCCATATATTTAATATAATATTCTTATTATATAAACATGTTTTAATCAAAATTTAAGTAGTTGGAGAAAGAAATAAAATAAAGATGCTCGTTGAAAAACATTACCTCTTCTTTGGGTATCCACCTTCATTTTGCCCTAAATCCTTAATATGTAATATTTATACCAAAAAAGTATTCTATTATGAGTTTAGGAATGTTATTAAGTGATTTTTGTAGGTTCTAGATTAACTGCATGGCTTGAGAGGTGTGCAGAAGTGATTGGAGTGAGTACCCTTTTATAGTTGAGGATGAGATATATTTTTATAAATACCCAAAAGTATTCAACATTGGGAGGTCAATAAAAACTAATAATTCTCAAAAATTTATAATTATATATTTTAAGGGTGCATATGGTCTATCCACACCTCCACCTAAAAATAAAACACCTAATTTGAGAATTTTATACATTAACTTCTATGTTTCCTTACCATTTTTTTTCATCGCGATATCTATTTTATAACATAGATAAATTATCATCTAAGAATAAATTATAGTGAATTTTTTTTGATAATTTAAAACAAATAATTATAAATATTAATATAATTTATCAAATAAAAATCTAATTATGTTGATTTTTTTTAATACAAGCACATGTTCATGAAAGAGCATCATTTTTACCTTAATTATGCTAGTAGAGTTTTTACTATTAAGGAATAATTATAATCATTATAAAAGAAAAATTTTCCATGAATTAAAAATATCTGATATTTATTTCCATATAAAAATAAATTCATGGGATATAGGTTTTTTAGTAATTCTAATTCATTTAATAAAATATAACTTATCATAAAATAAAATTAATGTCAATTTTGAAATTATTCATTTTAGTTGAAATTAAAAATACCAATAAAATGATTTAATTCAAATATATTATGTTTAAAAATATTTTACCTGACATATTCTTCTTCAAACATAATTTAATACAATAATTCAATCAATTTACTTCACTTTTATTATATTTGGTATCAGTTATTTTATTTTTTACTAAATAAATAATTCTTACATTGGTATTTCTTAATCATATTAAGTAATTAATTCAACTCTAAGAGTAAAAGATAAATTATTATGACAAAAAAATAATTTACATTTTTAAATAATTTTTATAACTGAACCAATGATGTTTTTCTCTATCCAAAAGTATTATAGATATTGAAAGGAAGAAAAGTATCTTTTTTCATTTTTCTTTACCTAATTTATTATATGGGTCATATTCAAAAGAATGTTGCAAGGACATTCCATATTTCAGACACTAATGTAAAAGGTAGAATAACATCCTAAAATTAATTTAAGATAATATTTTAGGATATCTTCACTCTCATAATTCTAGTTTAACCCTCGGTAAACCGATTTTTACCTTAACCATGATAATAAATTTTTACTAAATTCACTATTCATTTTATCAAAAAATTATTTCCCTTAAATGGAACCTATAAATTATACTTTTAAAAAAATATTTAATCTATTTTTTTCAAATTCTATTCTTAAAATTGGAAAATTTTAAATTAAATAAATTCCACAGACGTGATGAGAAGGAAGGGTTTTAAAGTGAAAATGGTCAAAAGACTATAATATTTTTATATAAAAATTCAGTATTAAAATGATTAAAATGACTTAAATTATAAAAAATGGAATACAAAATTTAAGTAATTATACATTAAAACCATTAAAAAATACAATTTCACACTATTAATTATTTAAATGAAAAGGTAGTTTTCTATTAAAATTCATTATTTTTCACTATTAATCCAAAAAGGAAAAATTTCATAAAAACCCAAAACAAATCCAATTATAACATAAATATTATTCATTATTAAGTAATTTTTATTTTTTAAAATAAATTTTCAATAATTATTAAAAATTACTACTAAATTAAGTTTCCAAAGCGTGACCAAACTATATTTCGTTTGAACCTGGTGTTATATGCATCAAAAGCTATCAAAAAAATTTATTTACTATATATATATATATTAATTTATTTTGGGGTTAAATTAATATCTAACCTAAATTAATTAATTCAACAAAATTTAGTCTTGATCTTGGTAATCAAGGGTTTTGACATTTGAAAATACCATTTTTGAAAAACCCCACTTCATAAAAATAATGAATAAAATATATTCTAAATAATAGATACTGGGATTATGAAGGTCATTATGAATAAAAAATAAATTTTTTTATAAGTATGAGAACATAGGTGGAAAATGAAATCCTAGTCAAGGAACAAAATAATAAAACATTGTAAGAGTGATTGAGTTCATTGATCACAATATGGTGAATGATCAATGGAATGTTATGGGGCTCAAAACCATAAATATGTAATAATTTTAAAGATGAAAATATTCATTGGGTATGTATGTAAAAGGTTATTTTTTTTCAAGACCTTTTTATAAATTTGAGGAATTATTTTTAAATCTATGAATATTAAAAAAATACAATTGATATGCTTCTAATTCTAGAGCATAATTTTTTCATTTTGTTGTGCTCTGGGCATTTTCCAATTCATCCCTTACCCCAGAAATAAATATACAAAATATAATTTCTTATCGATGAAGAATTAAAAATAACCTTTAATTTATCTTAAGACCCATAAAATAGTGACAATTATTTTGGCCAATCTAAAAATATTTTTCAAAACCAATATGATTATAACATATTATAAAATATTCCTAATTATTCATATGGTAAAGTAATACATTAAACTCTCAAAAATATTCTAATGTTCAACTTAAACAATTTCATAAATTGTTAACATTATGTCACATTGAAAAATATCAATATCCATAACATAAAAAATTTGGCCACTTAATTTACAAAAGGTACTTTCCCTTGGTCTCTCAACAATATAAAGTAGCTCTTAATCATCACAAAACAAACATGTAAATTCCAACATCATTTATTCTTTTTAAACATGGTAATAACATTAATTACCATAAAAACTTATTGAAAACATGCATACATCATTATTCCTTAAAAAAATATTATCAAGGATATTATTTAACTCTATAAGTTTTTTGAACTCCATTAATGATTGTATAACCCACTTTTTCAAGAATCCATTAATTAGTACAAGTTAGTCACCACTAAACAATTTACTATATTGATATCAATTATATCTTTATCGCAATTTTATTATCTCAATAGCATGAATAGATTAATGGTTATATTTTCCTCAATCATATGCTTTCCAAGAATTTCAACATGCCACTGAATAACTTTTTTTTATAATTAAAAACATGCTTTCAATTCATTTCGGAAATAGTACCTTCAGCATTATAGTTATACATTTCATCATTCTTATATCCAAAATAAAATCAATAAAACAATTTCAATCATATATCTTAGATCAAAATATGATGTCACATTAATCATTATTATTTGTTTGAATTAATATTAGAAGACTGAACTTGATCCCTTAGGTTCATATGTGGTGTATTCCCTTGATTATTGGGGTATCAATTTTCACATTTATTCATATAATTATGGGTCAAACATTTAATATAATTGTTTTCTTTCTTATTTTTTCTTTATTTTTCATGGTGGTCTTATTCTCCCAAATTATAACAAACTCACAATCCCTTCAAGCATTTCCCTAGGAGATTATATCCACAATTATCACATCTAGGAAATTTTTTCCTTCCTTCTTACCATTATCCATTTATTCTCAAACCTCCTTTTCTCCTATCTCATACTTTAAAATCCATATGAATTGGATAAATTGTTCTTTTCATTAATAGAAAAGTAAACTATTTTATTTTATTATTAATAATTTTGAGAGACAAGTGACCTTCATAAACTTGTATTAAGACCATCAAACATATGTTCAATCTCAAAATCTATATTGCATATATAATCAATAGATTACCTAGATAACTTTATAATGGTATCCTTATACCCCAAATCACTTTATTCTTCACATTTATTTAATAATGTGATTTTTCTATTCATATCAGTTTTTTGTTCATGGGGTAAATAATTTTCAATGAATGTCTACTGAGAAAATTTTCTTTCCATGAGATCTATTTCAAATTCCTCCCTTGTATACTAGATCAATGACCACCATTTATCATCATCTATATTGATACATAACACTAAAAATGCAACCTTTTCATTTTTATTACATCCCAATTCCAAAAATACATTATCTAGTGACTTTATCCACTTCCTATATTCCATTGGATCAGTAGTCTAACTCAATGATGGGGCCCTCTATCACCTAAATTGTACTAACAAAGAGGAATATCATAGTGGAATTTGTTTAACCATACATGAAAGGTTTTGTAACATAACCTAATTAATCTACCCTAATATATCAATAATTTTCTTAGTTACAATACCAACTAAATCCGCTTCCTGTTCATCAAAACCTCTATATTATCCAATAGTATCGATACACTAATTTCTAGGTTCCATTTATATTAGGTTTCATAGACTATATTTGATCATAACATTATGTAACATAATGTTTAATAACAAAACTTGTGAAATTCATATCTTTAATTAAAAATGTATACATAACTAATCACATAATAATAAACATGGTTTTTTTGGGATATATTTACATTCAAATACTTAAAAAAAATTTAGAACGAAAATGTAAATTACCCTAATCATATCACTTGGGAGTCTCTAACTAGGTACATAGTAAGATAGATTTTTTGGTATAGGGTAATGATTGATTAAATATTAATGTTCCTTTTTTGGATTTATAACCCCCATGAACATCTATACCAGAACCACGTCCACTTGTAGTATTCAAAAAATGGATTTATTTTATAGGAAAATCACAAAATCTATTCCTTAGCAAAACATTTGGATGTTCACCTATACCTATATTAAAATTTTCTAATAGGTTTATGTTCCCTAGTCTATATTTTCCTGAATCCATTTCTCATGGATTCTACTAAAATTCCTCTATTATGAATTGTAACAACCCCGACACTAGTACCTAGGATCTGGCATCTTACTTTATTACATTATCAAATATAAAATGGTTTGAATCCCAAAAGACACGTTACTTTAGTAGTTTTGGAGAACTAGAAACAAATGTGATACCAATTTTACATTGAGAATTTAAAATAAAACATAATACATAATAAATTAAAATGAACTACATTCTTGAAAACTCATTCTAAGAATTATTATTCATATCCAAGGGAAATGAAAATGAGGGTGATATCAATTACTTAGTAATGTTTATGTATAGTAGAAGATATCATGAATCAGTTAGAATAATAAATTTGGTAAGGTAAATAACTAAACACACATGCCAAATAACTATATGGATAAAGAATAATCACTATGTAAATGTAAATAACTAAAAACACATTTTTTTAATCAATAAACTGAGAATGAAATACATCAATTCATAATGTCATAGAGAAAATCTAATGTTTAATTATTACTGAATAATGAATGAAGTAAATGATAAATTCTTTGATTCTATGTTCCCATGAACATGATACCTTTACCATTAAGACTTTTCACTAGACTATTTAAAGCATTGTTTCTAATGATTTTGATGCATGTCTTCTGGGGAATTCCACCATTATAATGTAATTGTTAACTGATGTTGCACAGTACCCCACATTACAACTTTCCAATGGTTGGTTACATTCATCACCTTCTTCGGTGATGTTTATTCCTTGATCAGAATGGGATGATTGGATGTAAGTTCATCCTTCTAGGGATTCCTCTACATAAATCATCGCTTAGTCCGGGTCTCCATTATAAACTGAGACATGGTTCATGAAACTCATTCCCAGATAGGTACATAGGATAATTACACTGATTTTGTGAATAAATTCCAAAGGGTCTAAATAGTATAGAAACCATTGGTTTGGGATTAGTTATGTTGTTCATCTCTTAGAATTTTTGGATACTGGAACATTTTATCACTTGTATTCTTCCTCAAAGGAGGGATACTAAAGGGCACAGAACCCAAGGCATCCCACATTTATCACTAGTTATCTTATTCCATGGGAATGTCTTTTCTGGTTTCCCTTAGGAATCACATGCCTGACACGAGGAGGGATGTGAGTTTATAATATTATTGAGACAAACCATGAAGGTGTAGTTTTAGAGAGTTTCCTCAGACATCACATCCTTAACATAGGTTAGTTCACGAGTTTAAAATCTTGCGAAGACAAATAAGAATGTCCTTTGAGGAAATATCATGACATAAGCTTAACATCTGATTTATATTGAAAATAATTGATCTTGAAACCACTAAGTGTGGATCAAGGAGGTTCACCCCTATAAGTTAGAACCTAAAAGTTTTACTAGGTGGATGGATTAGAATGAACAAAGAGACTAGAATCGAGGTGGTGTGTCCTATAAATTGAAGATTTCACACTATTAAATATTATCTAGACACTGCTAATGAATGATCAGAGAGGTAAATCCCAAAAAGGGGGAACCTAAAATATTTACCCACTGAATGTACCAGAATTCCAAAAGAGAGAAAATGTTGGGTGGTGTGTCCCATAAAGTGAATATTTCTTACCATGGAGGATGATCTGGAAACCAATATGGGTAGATCAAAGAGGTATAACCCAAAAAGGGGTACCTAAAATGTTTACCAAGTGGACGGATCAAAATAGCCAAAAAGGGTAGAACCAGGATGTTATGTCCCAAAATGGGAAGGGTGGATGGGTTATAATGTCAAAAAATATTGGAACTAGGATGGTGTGTCCCAAAAAAAGAAAATATCACATCATGAGGGTATATCTTAAAAAGGAACCACTAGATATTACAATTGGTTGGTATTAAACCTCAAGGAGGATTCCTACATGCCCTGTGTAGAGGATAGGTAGAAAACCCACATAGTTCATTGGATGGAATGAGACTTAGACATGTCAAGTTTCCCATCGCAAGATAATCACACTTTGTTTTATTTTGTGGGAATTAAGCATGCTGGTTGTCTAATTTCTTCTAGGAGCAGCAATGATGTGAGCATTGTGGAAAGAATCCATTGGGATGTGGCATGCTAGGTAAAATCGGGATTTATTATGGATGGTTTATTTTGAATTTATGGAAGGGATGAAGTATTAGAGGTGTCAGGCTTGAACCTTAAGGAGGATTCCTATGTATCCTCATGGCTTGGAATCAAAGTACACATAGTTTTGTGGGGATATGGGACACCTAAGGATGCGACTCGTGAGAATTGGAAGCATGGATAGGGTCCCAAAGGAAGTGTAACCTTGCTTTGGGTCATGATACTCCCAATACATAGTAATCCAAGGGAAAGACCTGGATGAGGCATGGATGATGTGATTGAAACTCACAGAGGCTTCCTATGTACCCTATTTAGAGGGTAGGGGTCAGAGACCGCATATTTCAAATGGCATCTAGGCTTACACATGTCTCACTACCCAAAGATAGACCGATGTGAATCAGGTGGATCAGAACACCTATGGAGGTGGATCTAAGGATTGAGGCATACTCATGGTTACGAGACCAGATGGGTACCTCAATCGAGATAACGTTTTTGGTGTGATATTGGAATTGAACCTCAAAACGGATTCTTATATATCCTAGCAGATTAGAAATCAAAGCATGTGTAGTTTGGGACAATGGATTTGGAGATTAAAACCTAAAAGGATGTCCCCTCATATGGTTGGGGATTATACATAAGAGCTTCCAATAGTATTAGTGGTTGGTTCTTACACATAATGGCATACCGTGATGGAGGTGGTCGTCCTTGGAACTCAAAGAGGCTTCCTATGTACCCTATTTAGGAGATAGAGATCAAAACTTGCATTGTTCACACATTTGTTTCATGGGAATTATATATGGTTAATGGACCACATATGGTGTCATGGTCACTGTTAAACACTAATCCCATATGAGTCCTCTTTGGTGTGAGAAATAAGAGTTAGTATTATACCTCATGATTGTTTTTTAGAATGTGCATCCAAGAGAAGGTTCAGGGATTTTTTATATAAGATGCCCATAGATATGGAGATTGGGGCTTACTCGAGGAAGGATTCCCATGGAGGATCTCATTCCATGTTAGGAGGATATAACTACATATCAGTGGGGAAATAAATATCTCACTACTATGGTGACGGTTGGGACTATAGAATGTTCGAGGTGTGAAACACTATGTGTTATGAAAAGGGAGAGACCATAGTTTAACATTAGGTAATGAGAATGATGGGGCACGACAGTTTAACATCCTTCATTATAGACAGGGGGGTCTCACTCCTCATCCATTTGACTTATATAATTGGTGCTTATCAACCCTTTGGGAAGGGAAGTCACTAGAAATGATAGTGTATGATGGTGTGGAAGAATTGAAAATCATGGTTTAATGTTTTCATAATTTTGTTGAAAAGAAAAATCTATTAGTGTACCTATTATGAAAATAAATAGGTATAAAAATTCAATAAAGGAAAGAACATGAAAAACTAGGAGATCCCAATGAACAAGCCAAGAGGTTCACATAGTGGAGAGTATCATGAAGTAACGGGCCTTACTGAGAGGTGTTCTACAAATCTCAGGTGATTTGAGAAGTTAAGGGGCTTAATGAAGTAGGGTGACCATGCCTTAGTATGGAGGAATGAGTTGTAAGAAGAGTTCTTTCCAAAGGACTAATGCTTTGTGAATCCTCAAGTACCATAGATAGCCTTCTTACATCGAGAAGGAAATCCCTACCATAGGCATGGGAAAATCAAAATGTCGGAATGGGGATTTTTCGATGCTCTAGTACATTAGGGAATTAATTTTTCTCTTAGGTTTTTAGTTCTCTAGAGCATCATGAAAAGTGAGATCAAAAGGTTAATGTCCGGGACATCAACATTTATGTGGGGGGGGGGGGGTTAGCCTACAATTTATAAGAAAATGGGTCTCGAAAGGCTCATAGATACGCCGTGAAGGAAATCAGGATCTTTTAATGGGAGAAGTTCCATCAGACTCATATAGAAGTCCTTCAACTAGCTTGGTAGTGATCTTGGTGGGTGTCCAACTCATAGAGGCCTCTTCCTAGAGCCTTTGCAGGGCTTGTATAGGGATTTAGACTCACATAGCCTTCCTCCTGCGCCTTCACGTATTGTGATGGTGAGGGTCTTTACACCAGAACTTCATGAGACAGACCCCTTTTATGATTCTTTGACTTTTTGGGATTGAATTTCATCCCAAATAGTCCTAGAATTCCTCCCCTTATTAGAGCAGAAATTTCAGTGACAAAAATACCCCCTTCATAATGGGATCTTATGGAAAGTAGGGTCGGATTATAAGGGTAAATCATCGAAAAATAACTGATCACAAAGAAGGCTTTCATTGAGTGTGTGTGGTACAAGATGTTGACATCGCTGTGATGCTTATGATCCCTGAAGGGTGCCACAATGATTCGTTAGACACCACATATAAATAATGAACGAGGGGTATCCCAATCATATGGATCTCCGTGAATAATCATTCTTGATCTCTTGATTCTTGAATCTTTCCACCCCATGAATTCCCATTGAGAATGTGTTTCCTCGCAACTTTTCATTGTGAATGTTGCATAGTAAAAAAAATCATTCCAATCCTCTATTATTTTTAAATAATCACCAAGAGAAAAAATATTACCCCTTTTGAAAGAGTATGTAGTTGTACGAATATGGTTTGAGAGATGATGTCTTCATTACATATGAAATAAGGGATTGATCAGCATATTACTTAATGGGCACACCAAGCTAGTACAAGTGATATAGGGATACTGACAGCCATACCCAGAGATACTATTTGCCTATTATCACAGACTACATTTCCTACCATCTCAACAACATCAATGGGAAAGAATTTCGACTAGATACCTCTCTACCACAATATTATAAAAACTTCTATTTGGGGTTAGTGAACCCAAAAAAAATAATAACTGATGATTTGAACCGATGTTTGGGAGGAAACATCATGGAGTAATGGGTATGGGCTTACTGGGTATGTGTATCTTTGGAGAATTTTGGAACAGAGATGAGGAAGTTATGCATGTATGAAGCATCATAGGCTTCCCAGCTATATTTTTACCAATTTAAGAACATCATTCCCGAGATTCTATGTAGTCGGTCACCGAGGACCACTAACTTTCATCTTCATCATGGGGAGGTCAGCATCAGCCTATGGGAACTCCACCATATTTCTAGGATTCCTATCATGGGAGTGTCCTGTGATGAATTACTCTCCATAGGGAATGAAAGGGAGGATAAGGAGTAGATTCCACATTTGGTGCAGATACTACTAGACTTTGTACCAGGCAGAAATAAAGACATCCAAATGAGGAGGTACATCATCTTTAAGGAGTGGTTCACTTGCTTCATGAACTCTCCCATAGAGAGGCTTGTTAAGGGATAGAAGGTTCCCATAAAACTACCCATAAGGTTTTTTACCTACCCAAGTGGGGTTCAGAGGGGTAAGTAATGTTATTATTGGCGAATCATAGATGATTGAAAATGGAATCTATGGAGGTACAACATAAACATTGGGCATCAACCGGTAGTCTGGATGGTTGGGTACATATAAGTTCCCATGTTTGGATGGATTCTTCCAGTGATGGGTGCACACATGGGTGCACAATAGAGAATATTCATTATCGTAGTAGTACTGACAATGGGGTAGCACATCTACCTTGATTTTCTGGTATTAGCAAAGTTATATATGGATATTTGGCATATTAGTGAAGGGAAGAGGCCATGGTGTGTATGTAGACCACTCTACTTCTTGTATGGATGGGAGGTTGTGCACATAGGGGGATATGAATACCTAAATCCTATTTCCCATCCTGAGATGATATTTTGACTGGAAATCTTGAATAATTCAGAAGTTCCCCATTAAATCTAAACATGAATGTAGTGTTGAAGAAAATATAGAGGGGAGATGAATTCAACATTAATCAATTTCCATTACTAATGAGAGAATTTTCTAATGATGATAGGGGAACTGAATAGTATCTTTCATATCACTTGGACTTTCGATGCATTGTAATGGTGGAATATGTGGATTTTGAGCTGATATGTGAACTATACACCCACACCATTTTGTGAGTCAGTTCAGATGCTTATAGATTCTAACCCCAAGGTGTAAATAGGGGTGCATCATGAAGATCACTCATGCATGATGAGGAATATTTAGATCTTGTTCCTCTGAGAAGATGGAAAATGTGGAATGAGCTACCTCCAACCACCACCTCCTATGGGTTGGTTGAGATGTAATAAAAGAGCTATGAAGAAGGTTACCTAGGAGAGATTCTAAAACAACAGACCATCTAGTTCAATTATGGAGTGGACCGTCCACCTCAGGTTCAGGGCTAGAATGTGATGATAGTTTATTTTAGTGATAAATATGATGCACATAATAGTGGTGAAGTTGTAGTAGTAGATACAATAGTTCCTACATGAGTCACAGGTGAAATAAGAGAAGTGGTAGAAGGCCCCGTGGTCCAAGTTGAGCAGACTCAGGATGAAAGGGAACCACTCATAGGGTTCCACCTAATACCTTACCAAGCTCGTGGGAAGCAGTTTTGTTTTGTGTAAAAACCTAACGATGTAGTCTACCCGATGTTTGGGAGGTCTGGGATATCAATAAGAAATTACTTAAGCCTTGAAAACTGTGGGATCACCTCAACCATTTTGGATTGAATCTTATGGGAATTAGTTAGGCCGAAGTCATATTTCTAAAATATTAGAAAGATGGGGATTGGTATATAGTAGAGATGGAGAACATAGTTCACTCTCAAGGAACTTTGCATCTAATGATGGATTGGGTGAATGTATTACTAGTTATGAAATCTCTACCACAATTATCTAATGCGAGGATGGCGGTGCGATTTAACCTACCCAAGGAATCATATGGGTCATAGGGGAAGATGTTAATAGAGGAAACCCTTTAGAGGTAGGTGATTTCACAACCTTGGATGAAACATCATTGGGAGGATTTTCTAAATCTATTGAAGTGTGATATAACCCATTCCCTTATGCTATGATGTATACTTAGTATATACAGGTTTCTTGACTAACCCATGTTTTGTACATGAGATCATTTCACAAAAGGCCCCTCTTCATTGGGATGGAGGCGGAGCGATAGGGGCATCACGATCCAGTAGTGTTGTGGAAACTGGGGTGGCTTCTATGAAATATTATAAGCCCAACCATATTTGCAGGTCCATGTCCCGAGATTCCAGCAACTAAAACTCGAGTACATGTTCATTCATTGCATGATCTATGTATGTTTCTTACCTCCCATAGTCATACCTTTTTTTACTGAACCAAATTAAATAGCATGATTTATGTCTAAATAACCCTCGAAGTTGTGGGTGTAGTACTTATGAGGATGGTCGGGGGACCTGGGGATCCTCTCCCAACAAGAATGATGATCTGTATAGAACGTGTTGCATGAGATGATCAAACTATGACAATAATGGCTACATGTGGTTCCACTTGTGATGTAGAGCCTAGGGTTATTAGGGAAAAGCTTATCAAAGTGGGAACAAGTGATAAAGAGAAACCACGCAATATAGAGCTTGATCAATCAGATAGGATTCTATAGGAAGGTCCTTCCTCTGAATTCCTAGCATCATTTCTAGAGTACAAACCTGCTAAACTAGATGAATTGGACAAGCATGACTCTTGTGAAAAGAAAAACTAGGCTAATTGACTCTAATCAATGAATTTGATTAAATGATTAATCTCTAATACCCCTGAGTCATAGTGGAAAAGCCATATGGTATCACTTTTTCATTGGCTACACGATATTCTCACTTGAGGGGTAGATGCATGAGGTTTTCACATGATTTTCTGGGACTACCTCACCATGAGAATATGGGATGGAGATCACGGTTTGGTTGTTTCCTGACATCAAAAGAAGTCTGTAAGCACTCATAACCTCTGGGATGTTGAAAAGGAGATCTAGCATTTGGCATTGTGGATGAATGATCACTCTTCTTTCACCATCACCCAATCAAGGCTCATAGCATGATTGAGGGTCTAGTTGGTAGAAGCCGGAGATCGGTTGAGACATGCATCCCAAAACGTTGTCACTCTAAGAGCTGAGAAGAACGAACGGTATATCATGGATAAAGAGCTTCAACCTATTTCCAATAATTATGTATGAGATCCCAAATGGTGACAACAGATCATGGAGGCCACACACCAAAAAGGGTGGAGTTGAAGCACTTCATTGTATTAGTGAATTTATAAGGGTCGTGTTTTGGCCATGCTTATGAAACGTACCTCCTTAATTTCTTGTTTATTTTGAGTTGCGTGCATGGAAACATTTCATAGTTTTTTCTGAATTATATCACATTAATGATAACTTTTAAACAACTAATGATATTTCTTTAATCCCACATGGGTTATTCCCAATGTGAGAAACAAGGGAAAAATATGTAATCATTCATTTTATATAAGAGATTGGGATAGTCACAAAATATACGAGGTCTAAAATTATTAAATGAACACTCAGGGCATTGAGTATGAGAGAAGTTATGGGTGGATAAAAGGGAACTTGGAGAAGCTAATTTTTCTTTCCCAACATTCCCTAGTACACAAATGGGATAACGAAAAGGGAATTAGAATAAATATGACTAAAGGGTTTGGAAAGTGTTAATCACAATTCTCAAAATTTCGAATGTGAGGAGGATGGCCTGAAATTGGTGGAAATTTTTTGACCATATTCAAGACACAACATCTATATTGCGTATCTTGAAATGAGGATAAATAAATGAGGGTTGACATCTCTCCATGATCTAGACATAGAAAATAACTCAAAATTTTATCTAATTCCTTTCAAACTGTTGGTCCAAGATGGTAGGTGAGCCGATATGGCATAGCCTGGCCATTAGGGGGTCTCTTCGAGCATGAAAGAGGATGAAGATATGAATAAGGGGAATGTGAAACATGGGTAAGAGTGATGAAATGTTCAAATGGTATCCAAAACTCTTGGAATTACACCACCATTACATAAAGCACATTGGTGTAGGTGTGTTGGGATGAAAGAAGATCAAACCCATCTTCCCGGAAGGATCGTCATCTCGAATGTCGAATGATAGAAGGAAAATGAATAGTACAGTGTATATCTAGTAACACGGTGGAGGAATTCTCATGGGATGGATGAGGAGACCTTTCATTTTAACATCATGAAAATGAGGATGATATGTGGAACCATTTAACAGTATATGATCATAAAGTTTCATATACTTTATGGTCATATAGCCTGGAACCAAGCCAACAGTTTATAGTTGTGTAGTGTGGACTATAGGAATGTATACTCAAAAATATTAGTGTGGAAAGAAGAGAAGAAACCCCAACATAAATGAGGAAAAATATGTTCACATATTACATATAATAACAGGAGATAGACATGGAAAAGGCATCCCAAAATGGGTGGCTCATTGTTGATGGTCGTAGTGTTTAGTCCAGGGGTCCCATGTGTGGCCCAATCATTTTGATACACAACATGAAAAAAATCCTAGGCCCACGTAAGCTATTCTTGGTATGGGAAACTAGGGTTGGAAAGGAGTTCACATGTCGTGGTGAAGTACATATTAGGAATGAGACCATTGGTGATTGAATTTCACCATGGTATAAAGATGTGGAAATATGGAATAAATTGAGATTCTCATGATCTAGATAAAGGGTTACTAACTGGATGGTATCAACTATTGACCATATTCAAATCATAGGGACCTTGCCTATAACAATTAGGGATGAGGGAAAAAATTCATGTTTGAATATTGAACATATTTTAAAACACAAGACCTGTGATTTTTTGTGATATATCCACCAGGACGTTGACCTAGAACAAGAGGTAATCCAAAAGTAAGCATAAGGCCATCCCAATAAAGGTAGTCCATATGAATTTGAATCATGAAGGAGAACCATGTTGAGAGAATCTATATGCATGGAAAGGGGAAATCTAAAAAATTTAATCAAAATTTGGATGATGAAAGAAGTTTACAGTCATGTTTCTCAGACTATTGGGGATGAAAATAGTTTTAAGTGAAAATGTTTGTAATTTTTGCAAATAGTTGAAGTTCATAATACCCAAACCATAATGATAGGTTTTTAAAGTGGAATTAATTCATTCAGTATCATGGAAAACCCAACAAAAATAAGTTGAAGGAAGCAAAACACAGCACATCATATTCATGAGAAGAACTTACACGTGGTTTAAATTCATGTTGAATAGTCTATATTGAGGCCAATGGGCTGAATAATTGATGAATTAGTATTTGGGTCCAATAAAAAAAGTTTTTGGATTTCACTATGTATCCCATGAGGATGGGAATCAATTCACACATTGTTCTTAAACACAGCATGGAAAATGAATAGTAATAGGGGTGATATTCCCTCAAACGAGAACACCACAATGTGGTTCCGTTTTTTCCCATGTAGACATGATGAAAATTGTAATACAGATTAAATTTGATTGACTAGGATATGTGTATGTTACTTCTAAATTAAATGTAACAAGGACACACAGTTCTATGAAGTTTAATGTCATGCAGTTACGACATGAATGATATGTAGTTTATCATAATATGGCCAGAATGTTGGTAACCTAACATAAAGAAATTGAAACATTATGGCTGGGCCTAAGGATTAGAACCTAGGTGTCAGTACAAATCCTAAGAGGGAAGGAATCAATCCACATGTAGTTCTAGGAACCCTTTCAGTTTCATGTCATGAAACAATGATGACAGGGTTAAGGATTCAAAAGGAAGATACATGGTGTGAAAATTATATCCTGAAATGAATTATGCCAAAGATCCTCACACCATTCCATTATCCATAAGGAGTACCTATAAATAATTTAATGTCATGAGGTTTGGACTATTCTGGGGATGAGGGGTTGTCAGACCCTAACCATTAATATTGATTATTTAAAACATTTTATTTATTTGTTGTATTTATTTTGAGTTTAGTAAGTCTGAGGGTTGAATTTATTTTATTTAATTCTTTTTACAATTTCACAGTTAACCCAAATGATTAATAGTAACCATGTGGTGCCCATGCGGGTTCCTAGGTGGGTCTAAGTTGTGGTGCACAACTTGCGCATGGCTTAGTGAACTGTGTGACAAACGTGTGGTTTGGCGCAGTAAGTGAGCAGTGCCAAGTTATATGTTTTTATCATGGTGTTCTCAACTGTGAATTTGGAATCTAGTAACCATGCGAGGGATGTTTGTTCTTATTAGTGGGCAGCCCATAGTTTATGCATTGTTTAGTAAACCATGTGGGAACCGTGTGGTTTCATAGTATTCAAAATAAATAAAACTATATAAAAATTTAAATGAAAATTAAATAATAATAAAATAAATAGTAAATGTCTTAATAATAATAATATTGTTATTATGAATAATATTATTATTATCAAGTTTATTATTAATTTTTTTTATTATTAAGAATATTATTATTAGGGTTTTAACAAAAAAACCTTAAGTACCCCTCTCCCCTTATCCCTTATGTGCATTTGACCCCCTTTTACCTACTCGTATGTGATGTGCCTTCTCCGAGGCCCCCCAATACACCTCCCTCTCTCCCTATGGCAGCAGATTATCCTCCCATTTTAGTGTACAGTTATCTCTTGTGAGTCTCCTATTCCCTCTTCTCCTTCCTTTTGGAATATTTCCTCCTCTTTGTGTGGTGTGCATGACTAGTTATAACCCTAACCTGATTTTGTGTTTCTCCATCATTGTTTCTTGATGATTAAGGTTTTTCGGGACCTATCGAGTATAGTTAGATCCACTACCGTCAAAGGGAATTGGATTTTCCATGGTTTCTAGGTAATTATTCTTTGAGTTGTTTATTTTGGCCTAATTTTATTTAGGGATTTTTTGTATTTTAAGTTGATGGTAATTTTTCTAGTGTGTGTTGGGTCTCGTTGGTGTTATTTCAGGTTGAGGGTATCAGGAATTCCTATAGGCACATTCATTGTTAGGCATATATATATATACCCTCATTGAACATATTCCTTCATGGAGAGAGGAATTTGTACAATGCATCTGGGGGTATATATATATATGTATAAATTCATTTGCATGCATGTATGAAGGGTCGGTTCGAGTGGTCTTCATCAAAAAGCAACATGTTTGAGGTAGGCCCCCTATTACTTGGTACTTAATTTAAGTTACATTATTGTTTGATTGTTTTTTAAATGTGTTTCCGATTTTATATGATATTAAATGATATATATATATAATTGGGTGTGATTTTTTAAAAATGGGTTTTCTTCTTTCTTACATTAGTTAGTGATTTATGATCTCTAGAAGAATGAATTTTGTCAAATAAGGTGATTCCTATAGAATTTTAGTAGTTTACCATGGTTGAATTATAATTTTCACACCAAGATCTTGATAAAATTCATACTTTTCCCTTGTAATTGTATCTTGGATTTTGAATGGTATCATGGGTTCTTTAAGGGGGGTTTTAAATGAACTATTAGATTTCAATGTGGGGTGTGTGTGGTTCTTTTAGAAATTGTTTGACCTTTTAATATTGTTCCTTAAAACATAAAGGATTTAGTCAAATGTGCTATTTAAAAAAAGGATTGGTTGAAAACATTTTAAGCATGTTTTTATTTTTTACATGTATTCAGAAATAAATTTGTATAGTGAACTCGGTTTGGAAAATTTGAAGGACTCATTGCCACATTGAGACTTTTCAAAAACTAGTTTGTAACTCATGTGATTCTTGTCTTATATCTTGACACCACTAGAAAATTGGATGGGATCCTCTCTAGTGGCTCGTGCATGGTGGTTCATGCATGAGAACATTGTTGGATGTGGTCACAAGACCACATTACTCCATGTTTTACTATTATTATTATTAATCATATCATGGGATTTATGGGAATCATCTTTAGGGTCAGGTGATGGTTGCTTATCAACCTCGATTAGAGGAGTTTCTACCACCTAGATTATTTTATATGCTTGGTGAAATGTGACACTATATTGGTTAGTTTAGGGAGGCTATTTGGTTATTTACTATGGAGTTTCTCTATACAACGGTCGGTCATTCTGAACCAAGTATATCCAGGGATTTTTTTATAGAGATGTTTTGGAAATTCATAGGATCACATACTTGTATGTTACTACTTCTTTTAATGGTGTCTTTGGTAAATTTATCTCATGACAACTTTACATTGATTTTCATGTTTAAAATGCAAATTTTAAAATTAGTTTCCTTTTAAAGGAAATTAATTAAATTACTTATATTATTTGGAAATTGGTTTTGGAATGTGAAATAAAAAAGGGGTATTTTTTCTAAAAAATTTCAACATGTTACTTCTTATAATAAAGAGTGGAAGACCATATTTTTAAATGTTCTATTTTCCAACTATAAAGAATGGATTTCACTTTAGAGATCGTTTATGGGGATTTATTTACCATTGTAATTCCTACTAAGCATTTTTGTGATCTTGCCTACTTTATCTTTTTTGTTTCAGTTTCTTCCAGTTTATATAACTGTTGGATTGAGACTTGGATCTATTTTTGGTGGCGACCCATGAGGTGACATGGAGGTAAATTTAGTAGTTTATTTATTTCTTTGTTGTGTTCTTTTTTTTATTATTCAGTTTAGTTTTTATTAATTTATCTTTTTTCATAGGGAAAATCAATCCCAATAGTTTCATTTTGGTGCTCGACACTGGTTTCCATCTCATGGAGATCAGGAACACCCTTCAGGCCATGAAACAGGCCAGATCAATAGACCAAATTAGGGTTTACCTGGTTTGGTTCGAAAAAAAATGTTATCATAGACATTTTCTATTTGGGGTGTCAGGTAACATGGATATTAGGTTTTTCAAGGCTCGAGAGGTTGTGTGGGAAGGGAATCCTAAAATGTTTCCCATAATGAGCCTTAAGCTTCAAGGGGTAGTCTGGGATTTGAATCTTTCTTATGTTTGGTCTATGTGTATAAGGTATGAAAAAGGATGTGAACTATTGTTATGGGAAAAGCATGCATGGAGTAGTGACCCTTGTACAGCCTGAGTCCATGGTTCAAGATACCCCATGTGGTTAACACTCATGCAGAGCATGGTTTTCTAATCCATGTTACTGGGTTCACATAGACACTAGTTCCTTATTTTAGGATGTTTTTATGTGAGTTATGTTTGGCCTTATTTTTGGTTGGCTTGAGTGGATTTCAAAATTTTACATAGTTTACAAAAAATGGGTTTTCCATTGGGAAAATGGATTATAGAGTAGAAAAATGGTTTTTAAAATGGAAATTGTTTTCATTTAATGGAATGTATGGTTTTAAAGGGATAAATGGAAGGTGTTTTTGGAAATCATTTTAGGGTATCGGAAATAATTTTTGGAAGGTGAAATGAAATTGTTTTTGGAATTTGGGATTTATGTTGAATGACATGTTTTGGGAATGGAATTTTTTTTAATTTTCCCTTGGTATTTTTATGAATGATCACATATATTATTGAATGAAAGTGGTACATGGATAATTGGTCATATGTGTGGATGGGTTATTGAGGTATCACAAAGATATATGTATGTGAGACTTTCTAGAATACCAATGGTGGGTAATTAAGTAGTTCTTTTTCTGAATAATGGTTTTCAAAAAGGTTAAATTAAATGTTTTGAAAAGTGGATGAAAAATATCTTAGTGTTTCTTTTCATTTTTCGAATCCTTTTTCATGGGATTTTGGTTCTGAAATGCTAAAAATGAGGTCAGAATGGTGATTTGATTCTGTGTTTTGGTATTTGATTGAAGTGTGGAATTTTGGTTCCTGATACGCTTTGATTCTTCTTCGTGCATCTTTTTTTGAGTATGCCACATAAAATCCCCAGTGATGAGTTGATAGTCAGAATCTAGGATGTCTTTCTCCATGTTTTGGTGAAGTCCTATTTTTGGTATTGGTGCTCGTCATCGTTAGTGGGTTATACTTTTCAAAGATAAGGTGGTTAGTGTTCTTGATGAAGTTCTGAATAAGTGTTTCTATGAGTATTCCCATTGGACACTCTATCAGACTCTTAATTGAGTTGTTGATCTAAATACCTTCCTATCTTTAGAACAAACCAAAGTCTCCTTTGTTTTTCACCCAACATCATTAGCTAAAAAGAAGTAGAATTTTTCATTCTTAGGTGAAGTGATGTTCATTTTGGGATAATTTCTTGAGTTATTTAAAGGGGATTTGTGATTCACACTACTAAAAAGGAATATTTTGTAGATATTTTCTATTTATAAATGTGGGGAAAATATTTTTTAAAACATCATATATCTGAACATAGGACATGGTGTAAAGATTTTATGTATACAAGAAATAGTTGGGTGTGGAGGACCTTGGTCTAGCTTTCATCTCCACTGCTAGAATGGGGAAAGTTTAAAATTTCTCTATTGTGGATTCCTCATCTTTCAAGTTTCTATTTTGATTTAAGATGTGTAGAGGCCTCTTATACTCATTATGGAATTTTGTTTTTGAGAGTTCCACTTTGGTTGTAGTAAGTATTGATAGCATTGTTTTCTTATAATTTAATTGGCTCAGCCTTATCAAATGCGAGTCTCTGAATAATGTTCCTTATGTGGATAGACTTTGTGGACCAGTTTTGGTTTTGGTTTGTGCTCGTTTTGATATGTGTGTGTCTTAGAGAATAAATAATAGTGGTTTGGATCAACTTTTAGATTGGGGGTTTTCATTGAGGACCCCATGTGGTGGGGGTTTGGTATTTACAGAGAGTTTGTGGGTCGATTCATGTTGGGTTTCCTGTATCAGTCCGTATAGGGTTGTCAAAGCAGGTTAGTTCCAATATGGTGGGGAGAATGACCATATATCTCATTGTTGTTCCTTATAGAGTGGTCAGTGTTTTTTGGTGTCTTGTGGTGTGGAGAACCATCATCTTTTATTTATGGCCCTCCCCCTTTCATTTTCCCTTATATATGGTCGGGTGTGGATAGTATAGTGAAAGGTAACACTGAGTTTCTAATTTCATTTGTCTCATTCAGTTTTGAACTCAAGTTTGAATCCTCGTTTTTCTATGTGACTTTCGGAGGGTAGAATGTTTTTGTGGTGGGGATAATTATCACACCCTAACCATGAATATTAATTATTTTAATCATTAAAGTTATTTTAAGTATTTATTGTGAGTTTTGGTCATCGGCGGACCGAATATTAAATTTTCGGAAGCCTTTTACTGTTGCACGGTTAGCCCACATAGTTAGGAGTAACTGTGTGGTGCCTAGGTGAGTCTGGGTTGTGATGCATGACTTGATAATGGTTTGTTAAACCATTTGACAATCATGTAGTTGGTTCTATATGTGGATAGGGTCGAGTGGCCCGGTTTGAGCATGGGTTTTCAACCATGCGTCTGGCTATAGGCTATCGTGCGAGGGGTGCCAGGCCTTGGTAGTGGCCAGCGCAAGGTTAGCCCACAGTTTGGTAAATTGTTCATGAACTTTTTGGTTTTTTAATATTCAAAATAAATAAAATAAAATGAAAATTAAAATGAAAATTAAATATTAATAAAATAAAAATTAAATGACTTAATAATAATAATAATAATTGTATTATTAAGTATATTATTATGATTATTATTAAGATGATTATTATTATTAGGGTTTTAACCAAAACCCACATGGACCCCTCACCCTTACCACTTATGTGTAGCCGACCCCCCCCCCCTCTCCCTACTCGCGCGCATCCTGCCTCAGTCGATGCCATCCGGTGCACCTCCCTCTCTCCCCCTAGTAGACGATTCTCCTACCTTTTTGGTGTGTGGTTCTCTCCAGTGAGTATCCTCTTCCCACTTCTCCTTCCTTTTGGAAAACATTTCCTCTCTATGTGCAGTACGCCCACCTAGTTCAAACCCTAACCCGATTTTTTGTGTCTCTCGTATTTATTCTTGATGATTATGGTTCTTCGGGTCCCGTCGAGGCCTGTTCTATCCATTTTTGTCAAGGTAAGAAGATTAACCATGGTTTTTGGGTAAGGGTTATTTTAATTATTCATTGGGTCTTAATTCTAATTAGTGTTTTTTGTGTTTTGAGTTGCCAGTAATTTTTTTAGTTTGTGTTGGGTCTCATTGATGTAGTTTTAGATTGCATGTATCAAGAACACCTATATGAACATGAATAGGTGCGGAATATATATATATATATTCCCTATTTGGACATATTCCTTCATGGATATAGAAATATGTAAAATGAAACTAGGTGTATTTATATATGTGTGTGTGTGTGTGTAAATTCATGTGCATGTACATGCAAATGGTCGGTTTGAGTGGCCATCATCGAAAAGTGACATGTTTGAGGTATGTCCCCTATGCCTATGTATTTAATTGAAATTCTATGATTTCTTGATTGTTTTTAAAAAGTGATTCCATTTTTTTATGGAATTCACATGCAATATATATATATATATATATATATATTTGGTCGTGATTCTGTTAAATTGGTTTTGAACCTTACTTCCAAATTAGTTAGTGATTTATGATCTCTAAATTATTTGATTGTTTGAAATGAGGTGATTACCGCTTGATTTTAATTGTTTTCAATTGTTGAATTGGGATTTTCAAACCAAGATATTGATAAAATTCTCGGATGGACCTTGTAATTGTATCTTTTATTTGAAATGGTGGCCTGGGTTCTTTAAGGGGGTTTTGAATGAATTATTAGTTTTCTAAGTGGGGTGTATGTGGTTCTTTAAAAAATGGTTTGACTTGTAAATCATGTTTCTTAAAACACCAAAGATTTAGTCAAATGTGATATTTAAAACTTGTCTTTTTTACACCATTTTAATTTTGTGGTGTCCTTTTGACCTGGATTTGGAAATAAATTTGGAATGTGGACTTGGTTTGGAAAATTTAAAGCCACACTTAGCACCTTGAGATGTTTCAGAAAATGGTTTGAAAGTCATGTGATTCTTGGCTAATATCTTGAGACCACTCAAAATTTTGATGGGATCCTCTCTAATGGATCATGCATAGTAGTTCATGTATGAAGAAAATGTTGGATGTAGTTTCTAGACAACGTTACACCTAGTGTTACTATTATTATTAATAATCATATCATGGGATTCTTAGTTATTTTCTAGAGGGTTGAGTGACAGTTTCTTATTATCCCTGATTAGATGTGCGGGTACCCCCGAGATTAGTTGATAGGCCAAGTGGGATGTGCCATTAGATTGGTTAGTTTAGGGTAGCAAGTTGGTTATTGTCTATGGAGTTCCACAATATTTCGGTAGGTGGTTCGGAACCGAGTACTTCAAGGGATTTCTTCCATAGATGTTTAGGAAATGCCCATGATGACATAATTTTATGTTCATGATTCTTTTTATGGAACCTTTAATTTACTTTTCATGATTAAAATTCATGTTCTAGAATTATTTTTCTTTTAAAGGAATTTATTTAACTGACATATATGATTTGGAAAATTTCTCTTAGAAAGTTAAATAAAGGGGGGGGGGGTTATTGAAGATAACATATTGTTACTTGTTTTGATAAAAGTATGAAATACCATATTTTTATATGACATATTTTCAAAATATCAAGAATGGATTTTACTTTAGAGATGGGGCACGGAGCATTGTTTACCATTGAAATTTCTACCGATCGTTTTGGTGACCATGTCTACTTTAACTATTCAGTTTCATGTTCTTCTAGTTTTATATTTCTCTTAGAGTGATCCTTGGATTTATGTTTGGTGGTGACCCTTGACATCACGTGGAGGTATTAGTAGAAGTTTATTTATTTGCACTGTGAGTGACTAATTTTATTATTCAATTTAAATTTTATTCATTTATCTTTAGTTCATGGGATAAATCATTCCGAATGGATTTATTTTAATACTTGACACTAGTTTCTTTTCCATGGGGATTTGGAATTACCTGCCAACAATGTTTTAATAACTAGGCCCCGCTAACATCATGGACACTTGCCTTAACATGGCCATCATGTCCTATCCCACCAGGTACCACCAGTTGCCCTGCAGACACGTAGTCCCCACTCAATGACCCAATATGTGCCTAAATTTCTCATCTGACCAATGACTGCACTACTGGCCAACACATTTTCTTTCTAGTATGCTTTTTCCAAACTCACACACACCCTAAAAAACATATCATAAGGTCACCCATTATGATAACTACTCCATCCCAAGAAGGATTAACTATGGAGTTCTTATCTGGTAGGCTTCCAAAAAGAAAGGTGAACCTTGTTGACCTTAGTCATATCATTTATAAATTTAACCATTTATCAATGTGGGGTATTACATTCACCTAAAAAACAATACATTCTCAGAGTGAGCCTTTGATTGGTGTTTGGTGGTGTCCCATGATGTTACATGGAGGTTCAAGTAGTAGGATATTTATTGGATCTATGGGTGACTAATTTTATTATTCTGTTTAAATTGTATTCATTTATCTTTAGAGCATTGGTTAAATCATTCTTGGATTTATTTTGATTCCTGGAACTATTTTTTAGAAAATGGGGATTAAGTATGCCCTGTAGTCCATGTTGTAATAACTTTGTCCCACTGACAGCATAGACACACTATCTTAACATGGTCATTGACTCATGGCCCACCAAGTACCACCAGTTTCCCAGCAGGCACATGGTCCCCACCCAAGGGCCCACCCACATGCCTGAACAGTTCATATGATTAATGATAGTCCCCACGGGGAAGCACATTTTCTTTCCCATTTGTTTTGTCCTCACTCACACACACCCTGAAAAACTTCATAGAAGTTCACCCATCCTGATCACTACTCCAGCCCAAGAAGGCTTAACTATGGAGTTCTAATCAGGTATTCTTTCAAAAATAATGGTACACCTTATTAATATTAGGCATATAATTTTTTTCATTTAAACATTTATCATTTTAGGGTGTTACATTCACCCCAAAAAACAAATCCTTTCACCAAGTGAGCCTTGTATTTGTGTTTGGTGGTGACCCATGAGGTCACATGGTGGTACAAGTAGTAGTTTATTTATTTTCTCTATGAGTGATTAATTATATTATTCAGTTTAAATTGTATTTTATTTATATTTAGTTCATGGGATAAATCATTCCCAACAGATTCATTTTGATACCTGGAACTGGTTTCTAGCCCATGGGGATCAGAAATGTTCTGCAAGCCATGTCGTAATAATTGGGAATCGCTCATAGCATAGACACCCTACCTTAACATGGACGTCAGGTCCTGGCCTTCCAGGTACCACAAGGTTCCCCACAGACGTGTTTTCCCCACCTAGGGGCCCACCCACATGCCTAAACATGTCATCTGACTAATGACTATCCCCACATTCCAATAAGTTTTCTTTCCAGTGATCCTTTTTATCACTCACACAGACCATTTAAGAACTTCTCATAAGGTCACCATTCCTAATCACCAATCCAACCCAAGAAGGCTTAACTGTGGAGTTAAAATTAGGGGTGTTACATTCACCCCCCCCCCCCCCAGAGCACAATGTCCTCGTTCTAGACCCTACATCTCAACAAAGGCAATGCACATCACTTAAGGCCGAGATCCTCCTTTGATACCATATATAAAAACTCGGCCCACTTATAGCATGGAAACCCCTTCTTAACATGGGTGTTGGGTCTTGAACCCCCAGGTACCACCTATTTTCCCACAGACAGGTGGTCCCCACCCAAGGTCCCACCCATATGCCTAAACACATAATCTAACCAATTATTTTCCCCATAGGCCAACACATGTTATTGCTAGTGTGATTTTTCATCACTCACACAAACCCTGGGAAACATCCTAGAAGGTCACTTACCCTGAACCATACTCCATCCCAAGAATGCCTAACTATGGAGTTCTAATCAGCTAGGATCCCAAATAGAAAGGTACACATTTTTGACATGATTCACATCATTTATTCATTTAACCCATTATTATTTTGGGTTGTGACTATAACAACCCTATGTTTCTATTATTTTACAATTACATCATTTTAAAGATAAAAACATAATTAAATTACATGACCATGATTCAAGGGTTTTTATTCTTTGTAAATATAGGAAAAATGAAAAACATTTTAAACATCAAACAATAACATTTATTTAATTTCTTCTTCTCTTAGCTTTTTATTGGCCCTTGAAAACTCATTAGTACACATAGTCACCAGAGGATATACATAAAAAAGGGGTGATTTAAAATCCTAGTAAATGGATAGATAATAATAATATAATATGTGGTGAGTATAATCATAACATCATCATAAAATCCATCATAGGAATCCTTAAATAAATGCATGTAAATTCAAAATACATAATAATGAAACATCATGTCATAGTGGTCTCTACCACACATAGTTGTGAAAACAACTAGGATCATGTTCATTAATTATTTCACTTTAACTCATAATATTCACCACTTTATCCCAATTAATTAGATATTTTTATAGTTTCGGGTGCATCCATCACATCATAACATTTATATGGCGCTATATAATTTCAGGCACACTCGTCACATCATAACATTTACATTATCATGCAAGCCACATATGTCAAATCTGAACATAAAATAGAACATGGAAAGAAAAGTGTTACACTTCATAAATAATACATTCATAGACATGTGGGTCCCAAAATAAATAGGTAATAACATTATTGACATAGAACCATCATCCTTGTGTGAAGAATAGAGAAACTTCGAAGGGTAAAAAGGGTGTGTTTGTTTGAAAAAATATTACTTTTAGAAAAAATTGGATTTGAAATAAACTTAATTAAAAGAAAATTATTTCAAATAAATGTTAATATAATTAGTAATAAATTATTTTTAAGGCATATATATACTACAAATGGGGTTCAAATAGTAAACACCCTAAGAAAGAGAGTTGTGTTTGAGAATTCCCCTTACCTTGTGTCCAAATGCATTCTTCAATTTAATGTCCTATATAATGACATTAGATTCATCAATTAAAAATTAAAAAACCTTATATAGACGAATTTTATTCATTATTGTTTCATTATGGTTTCATTAAGTTCTTTTATGTCCCTTTAGAAGAGTTATAGGGCTTAAATTCCTTGTTTGATAGTGTTTGTTTCCATAGTTTTTATGAACAGTTCACTTGCATATATGAATGGATGTTTGTTTGAAATGTAGTTAAGCATATAGAATTGTCAATATATATTATTAGTGACATTATGGAGATATAAATGATCCTATAATAATTTTTTTTATACACCACGATAATGAATCATCAGATAATATTTTAATGAAAAACCGCTTGGATTAATTTGGTGTGTTTGCTCATAATGAAAATGTTTTATATTATTATTTTTTATCATTAGTGTATAAGGATTCCAAAACATAAAATATAATAAAATAAATAAATTTTTATCTGATTCAACCAATAAAATGGTTTCATGGCTATTATCAAAAATGGTAAAGAAAATTAAAAAATTATCGTCCTCGAGTGTGATAAATTAACACATCTCGGACGATGTTTTCATTTATAGTATAAAAGGAGGGGGAAGGGGAGATTATGATGAAATATACAATTATAATAATAAAATTCTATTAAATGAATTTTAATGGAGTTATAATACCATTTAGTTGATGGTAGGTGAGGAAAGAAAAATAAAATAATGGAACTTGAAAGAAAATAAAAGAATGAGAAAGAGAAATTTTCCTCTTGGGCTTATCTCCATTGAGAGCCACTTTAGGGGACAGGGGTTGGTATTCTAAAGATAAAGAGGGATTTTGAATGTGTGGAAGGATGTTGTGGGATATTTGGGTAGAATTAAGTAAAGTATTGAAGCTTTAGAGATGTGAAGAAATGAGAGTGTGAGGGTGGTATTTATAGAGAATGGGTGGAGAGTTTTCTTAATATTTAATTCATTAGTTTATAAATTTCCCTCAAGATAAGAAATATTTATGATTACATGACTAAATAAATTATCTTGAGAAAGTGATATTGCACCAACGAGGCTTACATAAGCATAAATCACACATGAATCTATAATTCATGTATTCTGCTATTTTGTAAATTGTCGTATTTCACGATTTATCAAAAATTAAAGTATTTCATAAATATCCCAAAAATTCACCCAAACCATTTTTTGATGTTTAGAAGCTAAAAATTAACTTCATTTTTCAAAACTAATTTTATAAAAATGATTAATTTATTTTTAAATTAAAATCTTAATTAACTTGAAAAATATAGATTTTAAAATTATAACTAATTTTATAATACTTTAAAAAATTAAACAAAGTATTATAAAATTATCATAATATAATAAGAGAAAAAAATTATAATTTATGAATACATTTTAGAAAAAAAAATATTTCTTTTAAATTAATTAATTAATTCAAATTGATTATTTATTAGTTAAAAATACCAATACTTTTAATGTGATCATATTATTATTATATGATGCCTAAATTTTATTTACACATTCATAGGTGAGATTAATATTATTTTGGATTATTTAATATTCATAAAGATAGGTTAATTTTCACCAAAATTCTTTTTTGTTCCATCATACCCCCAAAATCACCCTGAACGGAACTATGTATGTCAGATTTTTGAAATGCAATACACAGAAGTTGAAAATTTATGTTTAATGGTTACATAGTATTTTTTATCATGAATTGTAATTCCATTTCCTATTGTGATTATACTATAAGGAATAAATATAATAAGTTAATTCCATTGTTACAAAATTGGTTCGTTATATTCTTCCCCCCTTATGTTATTTCGCCTCCAAAATTTTGTTTTACATAAACAGGTGAGGGTAATTTCCTTCATCACCTCCTCCAGTTCCCAAGTTTATTCTTCAAACTTATGGTTCCTCTACAACACTTTTAAAAGATGGGTTTTCTTTTTTTGTGGGAACTTATCTCTCCTATCCAAAATCTTTACTAGATTCCCCTCATATGAGATATCACCTTCCAGTTGCACCAGCTCTGAGTTCAGTACATGTGATGGATATGGTATATACTTCCTCAGAAGTGGTACATGAAACAAATCATGAACATGATCTATATTTGGTGGAATTTTATGCTGATAGGAAAGGGGTCCGATGTAGTCAAGGATCTCAAAGGGGTCATTGTACCTTAGGTTGAGCATCTTTCTCATTCCAAACTACATGCTTTCTTCCATGGTAATATTCGAAGGAGGAATTTACCTCTAACATCGAACTACAATTCCCTTCAATATTTGTCATCATGGATCTAGTTCCAACTATGATAATATTTGATATGTTATTGGATATCTGTAACCTTCTATTCCATCTGTTTTACAAGATTAGGTCAAATAAGATTTCATTCTCCAACTTCATCCCAACAGGTTTGAGTTCTACATTGCTTTCTATATAGAGCTTCATATGGAGCCATCTGAATACTCAATTAAAAACAATTATTGTGTGAGAACTCAACCAATGAGAGATGCTGATCCAATCCAAATTTAATTATAAAGATCAGGCCCAAATCATATCTTTGAGCATCTAAATTGTTGTTTTATATTGGTCATCAGTTTGGTGGTGATAGGCCATACTGAAATTTAATTCAGTTCTCAAGGAATGTTGTATACTCCTCCAAAATTTAGATTTGAACCTGGTATATCGATCATAGAAAATTGAGAGTGGAACACCATGAAGTCTCACTACATCCTTCATATATATAATTTCATGTTTTTTAAGTGAGATATCTTACTGAATAACGATAATGTGTGAATTCATTGTGAGTTAGTCAACCACAACCCATATTGCATTATTTACCATGGACGTATTCAGGAGACCCATGACAATGTACATAGTGACATTCTCCTATTTCCACATGGGTATAGGTAATGGTTTCATAATCCCTTTGTAATTTTTTCACTTTTCTCTAACATACTAACATATCAAGAACCTTGACATATACTCAACAATTTTTTTCATTATATTGTCCCACCAAAAGTGTTCTCAGATATCACGGTATAGATTGGTACTCCCAGGATGGATAGAGAAAGTTGAGTTATATGCATTATCCAATATCTTCTTCTTTATCCCAAGTGATTAAGGAAAAAACCTAATTCGAAACTAAATCACACCATCATTATCAACATGGAAATCTGGCAAATTTCCTTCCTTTGCTGAATTCACCTTATTTTGTAGCTCTATATCATCTCTTTGTGCCTCCTTAATCTTCTCTTGGATAGATGGTTGGGGAATAATTTGGTCAAGGTAATATTTATTCCCTATCATTTTGATTTCCCAATCTATAGTTTTCATATACATGAAGATATGGTCAATCTCAATCCGCAACATGGATAGAGAAGCTGGTTCTTTTCTGCATAGAGCATCAGATACCTTCTTCACCTTGCTGAGATGATAGTGAATAGAGAAATCATAGTCTTTGATTATCTCTAACCATATCCTTTGACATATTTTGATCTCCTTTTGTGTGAATTTATACTTTATGCTCTTCTATCCAAACATAATTTTTTTTTATTAAAACCGCTTTAAGGGGAAGTGGAAAACTGAAGTTCACAAGACACGTCACTAAGAGTTAAAATAACTCACAAAATTAAGAAACAGGAGGCTTAGATGATTTGAGTCAGAAACCCTATATAATTCCCACTGCAAGGTACCAACATGAGTACTTGGATCCTCCCTGATTAAGTCCTCTAGGTAAGACATCATTTTTTCCATAGTTTGAATGAATTCCTCCACAGAAATTATGCCTCTACTGAAACCCCGGGAAACGATCCGGACTTTCTTTTCAATCCACTCTTGTTGCTCCTCCGTGCATATCACTTGCATATGTCTTTCATAAATTCTATTAATGTCCTCCTATGAGGAATTCAGACATACTATTGTTCCATCCATTTCTTCCTTCGAGTGAATAATGAGTTTTAGACACTCCTTGACCTCTCCTTCCATCACTCCTTCGTCTCTGCTTGAGACACCACTTTCCCTACCGAGTGGGCCTTTGGTCGCCTTACTTCCACCTTTCTTGGCCGACCTGGTCTCCATTGGTTTCGGAAAATGAGAGTAGTCCTTTCATCCCTTGTATTTTTTCCCCTGTGCCACGATGTATTTACCGGCATCACATTTACCTTTTTCCCCCTTCTTCCTTCATGGGCTATGGGGGCCATTCCCTAAGGCATCTTCAAAGCTATCCATAGAGAAATAAATAAGTTCATCTTCACCTGAATCATCATAAATGTGCTCGTCTTCCTGATTTTCCAAGCCTTCAAAGCGGTTCTACAGAGACACCCCTGTGCCTTCTTTGGAGTGCCACAACCTGCTAGGTGAGTTTTTCTTTCCTTCAATTGGGTTCAGATCTTTCAGAAGCTTCCCCTCACTCCCAGACTTTTGGGAGGGTAAGGGACTGTTTGGGTCAAATAATCCCAAAACACTAGGCCCCTTCTAGAAACATATACCTCCAAGCGAACCTTCAGTAGAGTCACCAGACTCCCCCAGCACTAAAGACCCTGGTGGTGCTGCCTCCTCCAAAGGTTGTTCATAACCGCGGCCCATAAATTTCACTGATCCACTGCCTTCACCAATCGACATCAAGACCTCATCCTCCTGATCCACCACCTCTACACGCCCCATATCCCCCAAGACCGAGCTTTCTTTAGCCATCGACCCTTTCAAGGTCACTTCAACAACATCAGTCTGCTCCAAAATTTCCTCTTGCGCTGGAACCCCCAGCTATCCCTGCACCACTGGGCTGATTCCCAAGTCATGATTCAATCGAGCAAAAACTTCAAGAACCTGCGGCATCGACTCCTTGGTCGTAGATGCTTTTCCAGCACCTGGAGGCACCGCAGGAGCAATCACCACCAGAGAGCCACCATCCTGGACCAGAAAATGACCCGAGACCGTCCCTGACTGAGCTGCAGCTGAAACACCCATAGGACCTTGACGACAGTCCTCTAGTAAATGCCCCAAACGGCGACATGAAATGCAATAGTATGGCCATGATTCAAATATCACGGGTTTTCTACACCGGAATTCATCTCCTACTGTGATCCAAACATATTCCAAAGCAGGCCTCGAGACATCAACCTCGACACAAATTCACGGAGATATAGGGTGGCACAACGACTCGGTTCTACTATCGGAGCACAGATAACAACCAACCATGTTGCTCAGCATTCGAAGAATTGCAGGATTTTGAAAGGGGAGTGGGATTTTAGGAAAAATAACCCAAATTGCTGTCACCGGAGTATCCTACTTCATATGGAAATCATAAAACCATCGAAAAAGGAAGAATTGAGAGTCATTGCATAGACAAGGAGCTCTAGACCACGGCTGAATCAAATCCTCCTCCGACGAGAACTGAATCATCATATTCCTCTTGTCGAGAAGCTCTACTACCGCTCTGTCCTTTAAGCCCCAAGAGGCGAACAAAAACCTATCAAAAGTGTCCACTGAGGAGCGTCGAAGCCTAAATTGAGCCACCAGGGTCAGATGCAGGCAAGACGAAACTTCGGTGAATTCAATAGGGGATAAGCCGAGATTAGGGCATCCTCCATGGATGTCTGGATCCTTGGGGGAAATGTCGATTGAAGGAAATGGGAGAAGGGAGTTCAGATTTGAGAAGGGTAAGAAGGTCAGCCGAGAGGCTACACGAGGAAGAGGTCCCTCCCCCGCTGGTGGAAGAGGGATGAGGGTTTCAGCCATTGCCACTATACAAGTTCCATTGGATTGATTAATGTCAAAAATGATTCAAGGAAAAAATAACAGCTTATAACTCTAGATCATGCATCAGGTAGTTATTCTCATGGATCTTCAACTACTATGTGGTGTAGGCTATCAAATTATCAATTTTCATGATTACACAACCCAAGACTTTCTTTTAAGTATAATTGTATATCATACAACTTTCTCCACTCTTTGGTAATGTTAGTAAAGGTGCAGGTATCAACCTTATCTTTTGCTTTTTGAAGCTTTCCACACATTCATCCATGCAAATGAACTTAACCCCTTTCCTTTTCAACTTAGTTAGAGGGCTTGAAAATCATGAGAAATTATTCAAAAAATGTATGTAGTACCCAGATTATCAAATAAAACTATGGAATTCTATGACACTAGATGGACTAGTCCATTCCCCACATGCCTTCATTTTTTAAGGATCCACATAAATTCCCTCAACTATGATCACATATACCAAGAATGTGGATTCCTGCATCCAAAAGTCACACTTTTTGAACTTGGTGTACAAATTATCATTCCTTAAAGTCTCTATCACAATCCTTATATTTTCTTCATGTTCCTCCTTTCTCTTGGATTAGATGCAAATATCATCGATAAACACTACCATCAATTTTTAATTGTAGTTTCAAATAACTATATTCATCAAATACAAGAATATTTTAGGGGAATTATTTTGTTGGAAGGGAATTACTAAAAATTCATAGTTCCCATATGTAAAGACCCAGAAATTCCATGGAAAATTTTTTCTTAAATACTTGGAAATTTTACGAGTCCGCAGTTTCTGACGGCGCACGATTCTGAGGCTCGGAGTGCCCATAATGATCCGTCGAAGTTTTGTTAAGCTTAAATTAGCACGAGTATGAAGTTTTCCTGAAAAAGTAGAATAACTCTCAAATAGTTACTTAGATCAAAAATCTAATGCCATCGTTGCGCTCATGATGGCGGGTTTACCCTAGACATGACTTAAGTTTAGTCGGCGCGGACCTCCTGTGAGAAAACCTGAAAATTGCATAACCATAAATAAAATAAGTAAATAAAGTTATTTTATTTTTCAAATGCTTATAACTCAAAAACGGTAACTCGGATTAAAAATCAGATACCACCGCTTAACTTGTGAGGGTAGGCTTTCTTTTAGAAGAGACTAACTTGGGTCGACGAGGGCCACAAGATAAAGTTAGATTCTGGCCGTAAATAAAATAATTAGGTGAAAATTATTTTATTGTTAAAATTCATAACTTTTAAACGGTAACTCGGATTGGTAATCTGAGGGTACCGTTGGGTTTTTGGGGAGTGTTTCACCTAGTCAGATCCTAACCTAGACCGTAGTAGGTCTAGGATGGCTATTATTAATTTTCCGAACTTTTTTTCGAGGATGTTCAGTAAACGTGTGAGCGACGTTTCATATCTTTTGAACCGCTGGTCGGAATTGAAATCTAAGGGCACCGTTGAATACGCAGTACCGATATTCTCTTAAGGAGAGAATTGCCGCAGTTTCGTTTTATCGAGGTTGGAAGTTAATTTTTTTTGGGGTTTCTAAATAAAATTTAAATAAAAACATGTTTTGCATATTTTTATTTGAATGGTAGTTAAAACCTTCAAAGGGTGGTTGGTGGTGGGGCCACCCACACATAACCTCCCTTGGGAGGATGTTATAAGGTGGGGCCCACACGAACATCAAACCCCTAAACTACCCTTGTACCCCCCTTTAACTCTTGAACTCCCAATTTATGGTGGAGCCTTTCCACCTACGCTAATAATTGTGCCAACACAAAGGATTAATTAATTCCTTAATTAATTTGTAGTGATATGAATTCTTTTGAATTTGTTTGAAATTCATGGCATTATGAAAATAATATAGCGGCTATTATTTTATTTTAGTTTGGCGATTATCCTTTGGAAATATTGGGAGAGAAGATCTTCGTCCTTCCAATGAACAACCACCGATGAAATCCATTCATTCCATGAGGAACATAAAGAACGCTCCTCGTCTCTGAAAAACATGAAGCATCACTTTCTTCCTTCTTCAACCAAATAAAGGAAGGGAAGCACTGCGGCCTACGAAGTACACCGAGGGTGATGTCTCGACTCATATTCACCGAGCTCTACCTCCTCCGATGTTGACGGAATGACGTCCGTCTTCCGCGATGTCCGTCTTCCGCGACTCGTCAACGTACAATGACAAATACGAGGTAGAGGGATTTTATTATTTGATTGTATGATATATACCCTTGTACTTCAATGTTTATTTTTGGTTTGACAGTGGCCAAATTATTATCACCTAACACGGAGGGCGCGGGCCGAACAAAAATGGCCTGACATCCCTCCGTTGATTCTTGATTGGTTGATGTCGGAGGCGGAGCCAGCGTGCCGGAGATACGAAACTGAGGCTAGGGCAGGCCACGACAAAAGGGGTGCGGCGTCGTCACGCTGCACCAAAGAGGAACCGCAACCGGGTGGACCGTGGTTGATGGAGGAGCGTGGCGTTGTCGCGCCGCATGGTGGAGCTGAGGGTCGCGGCCAGGTCGGGCCGCCACGGAGGTTTCATGGCGCCGCACAGAGGGTTGGAGGACCACGGCGCGATTCCAGCTGTGGAGCTGGTCGAGAGGGACCAGCCGGGTCCCGCAGCTCCTGAATGGGTGCAACGTGCCGGTTCAGTCCGACAGACCGAGAGGGGCGCATCACCCCCCTCCCTCGCATGGCCGGCTGGGCCACCCAATGTCGGGCCTCCATTTTTTAGGTCACCCTCAGCTGGGCCGCACAAGGCCGGGCCGCCCTCGGCCGGGCAGACATGGCCAGGACGCCTTCTATCGGGCCGCCCTTGGTGGGGCCGCCCTCAGGCCGGGCCACCCCCGGGCCTGGCCATTTCTTCGGGTCGGGCCACCCCCTTAGCTCGGGACGTTTCGTCAGACCAGGTTGGACCTGCATCCTGGGTCAGACACCGGTTCAGACTGGGTTGGGTCGGGTCATTCCGACTGGGTCGGACCGGACCCAGACCCGTTATGTCCGTTTACACCTTCTTAGCTCGCATCTAGGGTTACGGGTGTCCATTTGACGTACCACCTATGGAGATGGAATTCTTGGAGCGATACGATTCTTTTGAAATAATCCACTTGAGGTTTGGATGCATTTGGGGTATGGACGAGTTGGTTTGAGCCTAAAAACCAACCGGGCCCCTAGAACGAACATGCTAATAACTCTCAGACCAGGCGTCCGATTGATGCGCCGTCTGTCACGTTGGGTTTCTTATGATGAGACAGAATTTCAGGATACATCAACTTAGGACTTTGTGATAGTTTAGGTATCGACACTTGGCTCGAGGATTAGACTCTCCCGAAATCATGCGTGCTGTGTGTGGGAACCCTAGGGATGGTTGCGATGACTACTGTACCAGAATCCTCCATGGGTTTGACAATGATGACTACTATATCGGGATACTCCGTGGGTCCGAACGTTCTGACTCTTATTCCTGGATCCTATCTGGGTCTGACAGAATAGCTGGTCATGTATCCTGTGTGGGTTCGATAGCTTAGCTAGTCCTGTATCCTGTGTGGGTCCGACAGCTCAGATGGATCATAGCTGGTCATGTATCCTGTGTGGGTCTGACAGCTTAGATGAGATAGCTGGTCCTTTATCCTATGTGGGTCCTACAGCTTATCTGGTCCTGTATCATTTGTGGGTCTGATAGATTAGATGAATTGGTGACTACATCTGATCATCTCTATCTATATGAAAAATATGTATACCTGTGTGAGCTGAGTCTTTTCTTTTAACAATTATCATTGTGAAGATCAACTTTACTTTCTTTGTGGGCTGGATTGTGCTTGGGATTGAGAATTGGAGTCGAACTGTGATTGGTAACTTAGGTATATGTATGGGCATATACCTAAGTAGGTTTGGTTGATACTTCATGATTGTATAATTCCTTGTGGTTTATCCTTGTTGGATATTGTGGGACCTTGAGGGTTCCGGGTTCCCTACTGAGTATCGTTATATTCACCCTTGCAAGGGCTATGCCCGCACCTTTTTGTGTTGGATGTAGATGACGAACAGCGCTGACCGAGGCGGAGTGTATGAGGACCGGACAGTACCCGGAGGTGGACCTCACGACAAGTCGGTACCCAGAGGAGACGGACGGACGTGGAGCACTGAGGAGGCTATATGTACCTACACATAAGGTAGGATCCATGGTGGATGGTCCAGGAGCTTCTAGTCACCTTCCAGTTGTTAATCTTTTTAGTTTCACCTGTTAGTCCTTTCCTTATACTTTACTATTGGGCTTGTATTTCTGGCCCCTTTTACTTTCAGTACACTTGTTATAAAGTTTTTGATTAGTGTTAGCTTCCGATTTTAATCTGTGTGTGTTACATGTTTAAAGGCAATGCCTTCCCTTTTATAGGGTTTATGCCTTTAGTGCTAGTCGCTAGCTCCTGGCCTATGGAAGACGGGCTTGGGTAAGTCGCAGCACAGGCCCTAAGGATGGGTCCTGAACAAATTGGTATTAGAGGACTTGGTTCTACTGCAGAACTTAGGACATTGATCTATCTTACTGTGAAGCAATAGTGCTAAGAGTATTGAGTGTGGTTTTCAGTCTAGGGAGTCCAGTGTTGGTGCGGCGGCCGATGTATCCATACACTAGGACCCTAACCTCTGATATCCGACTCAGTTCATGGAAAAACTGATTTCATGTGTTTCAAGAGTTTTCTTTGTGGTATTTTTGAGTAATCTCACTAGGTATAACTTTTGGACTATGGCACACTTGTTCCTTACCAGGATGATGTTGCGATGATAGCCAGCTAGGGTTCTCGAGATAGTACATGATGACAGCCCACCGAGCGACGAGGCTGTGGTTTAGGGCCCTCTTTCTATGTTGGCACCTTTGGGTGGTGTACTAGCAGCACCACGACCCATTGGGCTGCAGATACCACCAGTCGCATTGGCGGATGGTGCACTCCAATTGAGCATGTTTTACGAGTTCCAACAGAAGAGGCCTATAAGGTTTTGAGGCAAGACAGATTCTTAGTCAGCAGAGGACTGGATGGAGGCGATTACTGGAGTTTTTTACCTATTTGAGACACTAGTAAAGCATATTTTGATCTTAGCTACAAATATTTCTCAATGAGTGACTATGAGGATGGTCCTTATAGTGATGAGGTTTCAGTACTTGGACCATTTTCTGAGATGGTACCTTCAGGCAGTGTGCAAACAATATCACTGCTCATTGGTCAACAGACACTACCAGCAGTACCAGTAGAGGACACTTGTAGGCTTAGTGCCTTACATGTGTTTTAGCACTAGATATACCTCAATTTCCGAGGTGATCCCGACCCACAGGCGGCTGAGGACTGGCTTGAGGAGGTGGCTGAGAATTTTCTAGAGCTTATGCGGTTTCAGCAGGAAGACATGTTTGTAGTTGAGTATTCATCGAGGCGTACTGACCATTCCTAGTACTCAATGAAATCGATGCGAACAATGCTTTAGATCATGGACCTCTGAGCGAGGTGTGTTTAAGGTCATACGAGCCAACACTTTTTCCTCTATGCACTCCTACTTATGTTAGGGTGCTACAGAGAACCTTAGTGGATGAATGTTCTTTGGATGAGCGGATATAGCCAGTGTATGTTAGCAGTGGGAAGCTATGAACTGGTGCGATTCTTAGAGACTTGGGCATGTGAGAAGTTTCAGTAAGAGGAAGTGTTAAGGACATGTGAATCTGTAGGGTAAAAGACGTGGAAGAGGAGCTAGGAGAGCAGCATGAGGTGGTGAACATTTCGACATGTTACAACCACCTGCCTTTGAAATCCCCGCTAGGCTTAGGGAGCTGGAGGGAAGGGGAAGAGAGTAGCTGCCTGTGGTCAAGGAGTGTTACCCAAGGGCTCTATGAATGATTTGAGTTACAGCCTGTGTCTAATACTAGCTGTCACATCAGTAGACATAGGTACCAATCATTCCTTCCATCCATGTGTCTTGTCCCAGACACAGAGTTTCTGGTTAAACCGTTGACTTGACCCTCACGTATGGAGATACCTTTGGGAGGAGACTTGATAATCAGCCTTATGCCAACGGTGTGATCTGTCCCTTGAGGTGAGAGTTTTGGTTGGAACCTCTTGGTGGTAGCGTTGAGGCCTTACATCGTTAGTTTGGGTATGGACTGGGCAACCACAGTTCATACACAGAATGACTGTATTAGGAAAAAAGGTTGTGGTTTATCTACAATGTTGGGATGGGTTTTCCTTGGTATGAGAAAAGGAAAACCCAGCCAGCAGAGGATGGGACCATGAATAAGAGGGTGTGGTCAATCACTAATGATTCGGCTAGACTTACCTTTGTGTCAGACTTCTCTAGAGTTGCAGCACCACTATCAGTTTTGGCAAAGAAGGGGCAACCCTCCGTGTGGTCAGAGAGATGCCAGTAGAGCTTTTAGGATCTGAGGTAGAGGCTAACTAGTGCCCCAATTTTGAGGCTTCCAGAGGAAGGCGTAGGGAATGTAATTTACTGCGACACATCGGGGACCAAACTCGAGTGTGTCCTGAAGTAGGAGTGAGCAGTGATCGCATTTGGTTCTCTGCAGTTGAGACAACCCGAGCAGAACTACACTACCCATGACCTGGAGTTAGCAGTATTGGTATTCTTCTTGAATAAGTGGAGGCACTATCTTATGGGAAAACATTTTAAAGTTTACTCTGAACACCAGAGTCTCAGGTATATCTTCTCACAGAAGGACCTGAACCTGAGACAGTGGTGATGAATTGAGTTCCACCAGGACTATGACTTTGAGATAGTCTATACTCATGGGAAAAGGAACATTGTAGCAGATGCTCTCCGCAGGAGATCAGGCATTCAGCTACTAGGAGAGGCGATAGAGTAGCTGGACGCGTTGTAGATATCCTTTGTGGATGGAGATGGAGCAGCCTTTCTCCAGTCTCTCATAGTCACTCCTCCACTTCTTCAGTGAGTCAAAGAGGCACAGCGTGGGGACGTTGACTGTGAGACACGACATGCTCAGATATCCATAGGGTAGACACCTTATGGATTTTCTGAAGGTTGGGAGCACATCATACTCTTCAGAAAATGTATTATGGTACCAATTTCATTTCAGGAGGAAGTGTTGTGGGAGTTCCACACATATCGATTAGCATTACATCCAGTAGTGGTGATTATGTACTAAGACCTTGGACGATAGCATTGGTGACCAGGTATGATGAAGGATGTAACAGAATTTCTCTCTCGATGCCTCAATTGTCAACAAGTGAAGGTGGAGCATCAGGTACCAGCAGGCTTGGTTCAGCCTTTAGAGGTCCCAAAGTGGATGAGGGATGTGATATCCATGAACATCATGATGGGTATTCCATGTACATCCAGGAGACGGAGACCTCTGGAGTTTGATGATGGCGACCACTTCTTTCAATGGGTCTCACCTTGACGAGGTCTACAGAGTTTTTTCCAAGGCGACAAGTTATCTTCGCGATTCATCGGACCTTTCTAGGTCCTCAGCAGAGTTGGTGAGGTGGATTACCCTTTAGCTTTTCCACCACAGTTTCACTGAGTACACGATGTATTCCACATCTCCCGGCTGAGGAGAAACGTGCATGACCCTTCCCACATCAACGACCATGGCGAGCTGGACATTAAAAATGGGGAGACTTTCACAAAAGTTCGAATAGAGATTGAGGATCAACAACAACGAGTCCTATGTGGATGATCAATACCTCTGGTGTGCATTCTTTGACATCACGGGAACTTCCAGGAGAGAACATGGGAGCGGGAGGCTCAGATTCATGCTCAGTACCCCCATGTGCTCCATTAGTTTGAGTTGTATCTTATAGGGACATAAAGCCCTAAGGTGTGGAGAATATAAAGACCTTTAAATTCTGTGGAAATTTTTTTCTTAAATACTTAGGAATTTTACAAGTCCTTAGTTTCTGACGGCGTGCGATTCTGAAGCCCAGAGTGCCCGGAATGATCCGTCGAAGTTTTTTTAAGCTTAAATTAGCGCGCGTATGCAGTTTTCCTTAAAAAGTGGAATAACTCTTAAACGGTTACTTGGATAAAAAATATGAGGCCACTATTGTGCTCAGGATGGAGGGTTTACCCTAGGCGTGACTTATGTTTAGTCGGCGCGGGCCTACAGTGAGAAAACCCGAAAATGGCATTACCGTAAGTAAAATAATTAAATAAAGTTATTTTATTTTTCAATTTCATATAACTCACAAATGGTAACTCGGATTAAAAATCTGAGACCACCACTGAACTCGTGAGGGTAGGCTTTATTTTAGAAGATACTGACTTGGGTCAGCGAGGACCACCAGAGAAAGATAGATTTTGGCCGCAAATAAAATAATTAAGTGACAATTATTTTATTGTAAAAATTAATAAATTTTAAATGGTAACTCAGATTGGAACTTCGAGGGTATTGTTGGGTTTTTTGGGGCATGTTTCACTTAGGCAGATCCTAGCCTCGACTGCAGTAGGTCAAGTATGGCTGTAATTAATTTTCCAAACTTTTTTTCGCGTACGTTCAGTAAACGTGCGAGCAATGTTTTATATCTTTTGAACCAGTGGTCGGAATTGAAATCTGAGGGCACTATTGAATGCGCAGCTCCGGTATTCACTTATGGAGACATTTACTGCAGTTTCATTTTATCGAGCATGGTAGTTATGTTTTTTGGGGTTTATAAATGAAATTTAAATAAAAATATGTGTTGCATATTTTTATTTAAATGGTAGTTAAAATCTCCATAGAGAGGTTGGTGGTGGGGCCACCCGCACATAACCTCCCTTGGGAGGATGTTATAAGGTGGGTCCCACACAAACATCAAACCCCTCAACTCCCCTTGAACCCCCCATTTAACTCTTGAACTCCCAATTTATGGTGGAGCCTTTCCACCTCCCCTCATAATGGTGCCAACACAAGGATTAATTAATGCCTTAATTAATTAATTTGTAGTAATATGAATTATTTTGAATTCTTTTAAAACTCGTGGAATCATTAAAATATTAGGGAGGCTATTATTTTATTTTATTTTGGTGATTATCATTTAGAAAGCTTGGGACAGAAGAGCTTCGTCCTTCCAATGAAGAACCACCGAAGAAATCCATTCTTTCCACAAGGAACATAAAGAACGCTCCTCGTCTCTGAAGAACGTGAAGCATCACCTACTTCCTTCTTCAACCGGAGCAAGGAAGGGAAGCACCACCACCCACGAAGTACACCGAGGGCGACCTCTTGACTCGTCTTCACTGAGATCTACCTCCCCCGACGTTGACGGAGCGACGTCTGTCTTCCGCGACACGTCAACGTACAATGACCAACACGAGGTAAGGGGATTTGATTATTTTAATTTATGATTTATACCCTCGTACATCAACGTTTATTTTGGGTTTGACGGTGGCCAAATTGTTATCACCTAACATGGAGGGCGCAGGCCGAACCAACATGGCCCAACGTCCCTCTCTTGATTCTTGATTGGTTGACGTCAGAGGAGGAGTTGCAAGGGTGTGGTGCCATCGTGTCACGCCGGAGATGCAGAACCACTGCCAGGGCAGGCTGCGGAAAAACAGGTGTGGCGCCGTCGCAACGCACCGAAGAGGAACCGCGGCAAGGTGGGCCGTGGCGGATGGAGGAGTAGTGTCTCCGCGCTGCACGGAGGGTTAGAGGACCGTGGCATCGTCACACCGCGGGGGCGGCCAGCCGGGCCAGCCGCCGTGGAGCCTATCGAGCGGGACCAGCCGGGTTCTGTAGCTCTTGAACCGGCACAACGCGCTTGTTCTGTCCGACAGACCAAGAGGGGTTAGGCACCCCCCCTCCCTTGCGTGGCCGGCCGGACTGCCCAAGGCTAAGCCGCCCTCGGCCGGGCTGCCACGGCCAGGCCACCTTCGGCTAGGCCACCCATGGCTGTGCCGCCCTCGGGCCGGGCTGCCCCCGGGCCGGCCACCCGTCGGGCCGGACCATTTCATCGATTCGGGCCATCCCCTCAGCTTAGGATGTTTCCTCCGACCGGGTCGGACCTGCGGTCCGAGTCAGACCCTAGTTCAGATTGGGTTGGGTCGGGTCAGTCTGACCGGGTCGGACTAGACAAGGACCCGCTATGACCGTTTACACATTTTTAGCCCGCATCTAGGGTTACGGGTGTCCGTTTGACGTATCTCCTGTGGCGATGGAATTCTTGGATCAAGAAGATAATTTTGGAATACTGCACTTTAGTTTTGGACGTAGTTGGGGTATGGACGAGTTGGATTGGGCCTAAAAACTAACAGGGCCCATGGAACAAAAATTCCAGTGACTCTCAGACTGTGCGTTTGATTGATGTGATGTCTGTCGCATTGGGTTCCCTATGATGAGAATGAACTTCGGGATACATCAACTTAGGACATTGTGATACTTTATGTATCAACACTTGGCTCGAGGATCGGACCCTCCCGGAATCATGTGTGCTATGTGCAGGAACCCTAAGGCTGGTTGTGATGACTACTGTACAAGAATCCTCTGTGGGTTCGACAATGATGATTACTGTACCGGGATCCTCCATGGGTTAGATAGTTCTGACTTCTGTTCCTAGATCCTGTGTGAATATGATAGAATAGCTGGTCATGTATCCTATGCGGGTCTAACGGCTTAGATGGTCTTGTATCATGTGTGGGTCCGACAGCTCAGATGAATCATAGCTGGTCCTGTATCATGTGTGGGTTTGACAGCTTAGATGAGATAGCTGGTCCTGTATCCTTTATGGGTCTAACAGCTGAGCCGGTCCTGTATCATGTGTAGATCTGACAACCTAGATGAATCAGTGACTACATCTGATCATCTCTATCCCTCTGCAAAAGATGTATACCTGTGTGAGATGAGTCTTGTCTTTCAACAATTATCATCGTGGTGATCAAATTTACTTCCTTTGTGGGCTAGATTGTGATTGGGCTAGAGATTTGGAGTTGAATTGTGATTGGTAACTTAGGTATATGTATGTGCATATACCTAAGTAGGTTTGGTTGATACTTCGTGATTGTATCATTCCTTGTGGTTTATCCTTGCTAGATATTATGAGACCTTGAGGGTCTTGAGGTCCCTACTGAGTATCGTTATACTCACCCCTACATGGGCTATACCCGCACCTCATTGTGTTGGATGAAGACGATGGATAGGTCTGACCGAGGAAGAGTGTACGAGGATATGATAGTACCCGGAGGTGGACCTCACGACGAGTCGATACCCAGAGGAGACGGACAGATGTGGAGCATTGAGGGGGCTATCAGCACCTACCCTTCAGGTATGATCCGTGGTGGACAATCTAGGATCTGCAAGTCACCTTCCAGCCATTAGTCTTTTTAGTTGTACATGTTAGTCCTTTCCTTGTACTTTACTGTTGGTCTTGTATTTCCTACCCCTTTTACTTTCAGTACACTTGTTATACCGTTTTTACTTAGTTTTTGCTTTGTCTTGTACTTTGTGTGTGTTATAGATTTAAAGGCAATGCCTTCCCTTTTATCATGTTTATGCCTTTGGTGCTAGTCACCAGCCCCTGTCCTATGGAAGGCGGGATTGGGGTAGTCATGGAACAGGCCCCGAGGACGGGTCTTGACACCATACATTTTATAGAAGGCAATCATCTAAATATATTCTTTTTTTACCTTTAGCTGACAATATCTAGAATGAAAATACACCTTTGAGAAGTATTGAGCTTCTCACAACTGATCAAAAAGTCATCTATCATTGGAAGTGGATACTTTTTATTTAAAGTGATCTTTTTGAGTTCCCGATTATCGATAAACAACCACATTGATCCATCTTTATTCATCACAAAGGGTGATAATGCATCCAAGGTGATGCACTATGGCGTATGAACCCTTTTTCCAAATTCTCTTGTAATTTATTTTTTAACTCTGCCAGTTCGATAGGAGCCATCCTATAGAGAAATTTTTAGATAGGAGTAGCTCTATATCTGAGTTCTATTTGGAAGAATACCTCCAAATCCCAAGGAAGTCTAAAAAACTCTTTGGAAAATACATCACTATATTCCCTCATGATGGTAATTTCATCTAGGTTAACACTTTCTTGTGACACAACCACTGAGGCAAGGTATGGTTCTACACAGGGAATCAACACCCACACTAATGGAGGATTTTTCAAAAGAGATTAATGGTATTCCTTAAATTTTTATAGGAGCCTGTGATGATTGGGAATATGAAAAGATATTTACTTTTCTTAACATTTTATATGCGCTCAATTTAATGAGAGCCAATCTATCCCCATTATATCATCAAATTCCCCCAAAGTAAGTATCATTAGATTTGATGGAATAATATTCTGACATATTATAATAGAATAATATTCAAAAAATTGTTTAGAAATGATTTTATTACTTTGTGTTTTTATATATATATCAACTCCATGGTTTTAGGACTTCGATTCGATAGTTATAGGGAACATACAAGATATAACGGAATGCGTAGAACTAGAATCAAATAAAACCATTTCCATTCTTGAGTGAGTAGAAAGTTCAACTTGTATGAAATCATTTTCTTGATCAACATCCATAGTAGTGATTTCATAATCCTTCCATTTCTCCATTGTATTTGGTGGTTGATGATGTTGATTACCCTTGAGGACTCAAGGTTTAGTGAACTAGCTTGCATAGTGCCCTTTCTTCCAATAATTTTAGTACTGGACCATGGATTAGGATCTCCTTTATTACACCACATTTTAATGCCATATCATGTATTTTCAACATTCAAGAGCTTGGTGGACTTTTTTCCCACACTTGAATTAGTTCCTCATCCCCTTAAGGCAGTATCCATGATGCTTCTTCCCATATTTTTGGCATGTGGGTGGTTCCGTTTTCTTTCAACCTTTATCACTAGATCCTCTGGAATTAAACTCCATATTTCCATTCTCATAACCATATCCATGGGACCATTATCTAAACACCATATCTAATTTGATATTACATCGAAAAACATCTTCATTAATCTCAATGATTGGAATTGAAAGATCCTTTTGAAGGTGTGGTTTTAATCCACTAAATAATCTATCAATTTTGCTATCATTATTGATAACAAATCCCAAAGTGTACTATGAAAGCCTTGTGAAATTCTCTTCATAGGATGTGACAGATTCACCATAATTTTTCTTGATATCTATGAATTATCCCTCAATATTTTTTTGAAGAGTTTCTGGGAAATATTTGTTAAGAAAAATGATCTTAAACTCTTCCCCTTCCATCCCTTCAATTTCGTCAAATTTCTTGGTGTTCTTAATTAAATCCCACCATTTATCAGCCTCTCCATATTGTTGGTAAACAGACAGAGACACCTTTTCCATCTCATAATAGTGAAGGATAAAAAATATCTTCTAAATTATGTTGAAAAAAGTTCTGAAACTACTGGATTAGAAGACCCACTAAATTTCAGTGGTCATTACCATATGAAACACTTGATAGCCAGCTGCCCCCTTTTAGGTAAAGGTTGAAATTCAACATTATTAAGTTTATTGTTAATAACCTGAAATATCTGGGTACATATCACCAAAAAATTTCTAACTCCAGCTCCCAAAGAATTGTGGATATCGTTCAGAAAATCGCTGAATTGCCCATCGCATGGGTTGTTATCCTGGTTTCTCCTAATTCCCACTATTTTCTAAAATAGAAAGGGTTAGAATAAAATATAAGTCATCATGTCATGAATAAAATATTCATTTGTGACATTAACAGTAATATCATATCTTATGGGATTCTTATATTTTGAAAAGCTTCGTCTGTGCGTACATATACTTATCCTCATACTAAGGTTTTTTCTAAGGTTCACCAATCCTAATTCCCAAATTATCTAATCCTAGATATGATACCAACTACAGGGACCCTGTTTTTTCTTAAATTACTTTTACATAATTTTAAAGATAAAAAACATAATAGTATTATACTACTAGGATCCAAATGTTTAGTTTCATGGGAAAACTAGGACCATAAAAAACATTTACAACATAAAACATTAACATTTATTTAATTCCTTATTCTCCCAGCTTCTTGTTGTCCATTGAAAACTCTTTAGTACATGTATTCACCTGAGGATATACATAAAAAAGTGGTGATCTAAAATACAAGTAAAAGGATAGATTATAAAAATATTTCAGGGGTAGACTATAATCCTAAATTCATCATCAAAATCAGGAGAGTAATCATTAGATAAATGCAAGGAATGTGGAAATGCATAAAAATGAAACATCATGTCTTAGTGATCTTTACAACACATAGTTCTGAAAAAAGATAGCATCATGGTCATGCATCATTTCACTTTAACTCATGATATTCATCACTTTACCCAATGCATTGGATAAATGTATAATTCTGAGTGCACCCGTCGCATCATAATATTCATATTGCGCTATAAAATTCTAGGTGCATCGTCACATCATAACATTTACATTATCATGCATTCCATATGTTTCAAACTTGAACTAAAAATATCCCATGGGGATAAATGTATTTAAGTTAATAAATCATACATTCATATACATTTGGTTCCCAAAGTAAAGTGGTAAAAATAATCGGGACACAGAACCATCAACCTTGAGTGGAGAATAAAGAAACGTCAAAGGGAAAAAGGGTGTGTTTATTTGAAAGAAGAGTTCTTTTTAAAAACATTGGATTTGACATAAAATCTATTATAAATAACTTATATCCCATAAATGGTAAGATAATTATGAATAAATAATTTTTATGGCATATCTATACTGAAAATGGGGTTAAAAGAGTGAAAACCCAAAGAAATATTGTTGGTTTTGAGAATAGCCCTAACCTTGTGTCTAAACACTTTATTCACATTAATGTCTTGAATAATGAAAATATATTAATTAACTAACAATTAATGAACTTTATTTTCATGAATTTTATTCATTATGGTTTCATTAAGTTCGTTTATGGGCCTTTGGATGAGTTATAGAGCTTAAATTCATTGTCTGAGAGTGTTTGTTTTCATAGTTTTTATGAATGTTTTAATTTTATACATGAAAAGATATTGGCTTGAATTGTGGTTAAAAATCTATAATTTTTAATATATATTATTATTTTTATTTCCGAGATATGAATGATCTTATTATTATTTTTTTAAACCATGATAATGATTATTTAGATAAAATTTTAATGATAAACGCTTGAATTAATATGGCGGTTTTTCTCATAATGAACTTGGTTTATATTAATATTTTATATCATGAGTGTAAAATGATTCTAGAACATCACATATGATAAAATAAATATATTATGATCTGTATCAACTATTTAATTGGATTCATTACCGGTCTCGAATATGGTAATGCAAATTGAAAACTCATCATATTTGAATGTGATAAATTAACACATCTTGGATTTTGTTTTCATATATAGTATAAACAATAGGGTAAGGAGATATTGTGATGAGAAATACCATTAGAATAATATAATTATAGTACATATATGTTACTAGATTTATCATACCATTTGGGTGAAGGGATGCGAGGAAAGAAAAAGAAAAGAATGGAACATGAAATAAAATAACTGAATTGGAATGAGGAATTTACCTTTTGAGATTATAACCATTGAGATCCTTTTTAGGGGAGTGGGTTTGGTATTTCGATGAGACCAAGGTCATATGGACGTGAGGAAGGGAATTAGGGAAGATTTGCAAAGAATTTATTTAAGTCTTGAAGATTGAGAGGTGTGAAGAAATGAGGGTGTGAGGGGTGATATTTATAGTATAATGGAGTATATTTTTTTAATATTTAATTTATTAGTTTATTAATTTACATCAAGAAAAGAAATAGTGATGATTCCACGATTAAAAATAATAACTTGAGCTTGTGAGTTCTCACCAATGGTTCTTACATCAGATAAACATTATACATGACTCTATAATTCATGCATCTAGCTTATTTTTTAAATTATAGTATTTCACTTTTCCAAAAAAAATAAAGTATTTCATAAAAATACTAAAACCTCACCCGAACCACCTTTCGAGGTGTAGAATAAAAAATTAACTCCATTTTTCAAAAATAATTTTCAAAACTTGATTATTTTAATTGTTAATTAAAATCATAATTTACTTGAAAATGAAGTTTTTAAAATTCTAACTAATATTATAAGGATTTAAAAAATTACATAAGGTATTAAAAAGTTATCTCAAAACCAGAAGAGATAAAAGTGTAAATTTATGAAAACATTTTAGGAAAATACATTTTCATTAAATGAATTAATTAATTTTAATTAATTATTTTTGACTTAAAAATTCCAGTACTTTCACTATAATCATATTTTCACTTATAAGATTCCTAAATTTTATTCATACATTCATGGGTGAGGTTAGTATTCTTTTGACTGATTTAATATTCATAAGGGGAGATTACTATTCACTAAAAAAATTGTGTGTTCCATCAAACCCCAAAAATCACCCTGAATGCAACTGTTTATGTCAGATTTTTGAAATTCAAAACACAAAAGTGATAAAGTTAGGTTTAATGGTTACATAGTATTTAGTATCATGATATTTCATTGTGTTTTATAATTTGATTATAAAATAAGGAATAATCATAATAAGGGAACCCCATTTATAAAAGATTGGGTCATTACACATGTCACGGACCTTATTGAGAGATAGAATCAAGTTTTACCTTGTTTGGTTTATGACATGGGCCTTGTGGATGCGTTTGATGACAGAGCATCCAAGAATCACTACCTATAATTACGGGGTAGGAATTAAGAAATTAATAAATCTAGGCTTCCGTTCATATTAACAATACACGTCAAGGAAATTTTCTCCACAATAATATGTGTAGGGTGAAAGATTAGCATACTCGATGTGAGTGAGTTCAAAACTGGTCCATTCCCACCATACTATCCTTTTTGAGGATCAACACATAGTTTATATCCATGATTATTGGAATTAGATTCTTAGTTTAAGGTCATAGAATTCAGAATGTACACATAGTTTAGATTACTGTTGTAGGGACTCATGTACCTTGTTTAACGGCATCGGCCTTAGATGTTCCACATAGTTTATGTTTGTATAACCTGTACCATGTGCTTCTTAACCAGATGGGTATATACCCTACTAAAACTCCTAATATCATGAGATACAAACTCAATTTTAGGAATAAATAGTGGTGATGATTTCTACATGGAATTGTATAATAGAGGCAAGGAGGAGATAGGCTGAGAATGTCCCGATTATACTGACATGCTTACTTGATGTGCGCAGGTGCATGGCGGGGTAACACAAAGGGTGTTAGAGTTCCACTATGACATAAGGATGTGTAAAGGGTGAATCATGGCACCAAATATATGGAACATGATGGTGGTGGTGTAATGATGGACTATAACTACATATCATATTCGAGACCCAACAACAATATTGTGTTACCTAGGATGGATACAGACAAACAAGGGTTGACTACTGATAGTGTTTGAGACATAGAAACCAATTCGAAATGTTTTCTGATGCCTTTCTTGGTGTTTTTCCAATATATTAGGTGAGTAACTATGTCCAAAAGGCATGCTTCTATGGTCATCCCTTCAGACATAGAAGATAATGGGGAACAAAATAAAAGGATGCATCAAGTATGGAGATGGATTTATATAATTTTCATGTGGATTCAAACACTATAGGTTCTACACCAGAATTAATTTCATCACATCAATGGGGAATATCCAATAGAGGGGGGATGAAGTCCATCCATAAGGATGTATCCCTGAAGTAGGATAAAACCCAGATGTGATGGTTATGGGTCCTAGTGAAGTCGAAAATTTAAGGTCTTTTTGCTTGGAATGTATTGTGTGATAGTCTAATGGAAATATGTAACATGGTGGGATGATGAACCTATCATGAAGGAGGAATAAGGTGTCCCATCACCACAATACACATTACTAAGGAGGCATGCATAGAGTTTCAATTCATAATGCTTGTACATGGATTCCTAGTTTAACGCCAGGTGTCGAGGATATACAAATGTGTTTCTAAAAGGAAGGGGAAGTGTATGGCATGAAAAAAATGACCCGATGTGAATGAGGTTAAGGATGATAATTCCATATAATACATTCCCAAGTAAAAACTCATACAATTATTACCTTCATGTGACTGAGACATTGCACACAGTTTAGGGCCGTACTACATTAACCCTAGGTATTCTTATTTTAAGGTCATAGAATTCAGACCAACGGTTTGGGTTTATTGACAACATGGGTACACATCCTACCATGACTCCTAATATCATGAGAGTAAACTAAATGTGAGAAACATGGAGTGGTGAAGATTTTCCTGATATATGGAATCGCATAATAGGGGAAAAGAAAAGATATAATGTCCCAATGATACTGACCTTATTATTCAACATGTGTAAATGTGCAGATGGGTAACACTGAGTGTGTTGGAGTTCCACTAGGGCATAAGGTGGTGGAAAGGATAAATCATGGCACCCAATATCTAAAACATGATGATGATGTTTTAATTATGGGGGATAGTTGACGACTTTATTCGATACACATCATCCATATCATGTTACTTGTGATGGAGACAAACAAACAACGGTTGACCGCTGACCATCTTTGGGACATGGAACCCAACTCAAAATTTCATCTGATGTATTCCAAGGTGTTGGACCAAGATAATAGGTCAGAAACTGTGGCCAAGCACTATGCCTCTAGGGGGTCTCTTTAGACATTAAAGATAATGAGGATCAAGATAATGGGATACATGAAGTGTGAATATGGACTAAGACAATGACTGTATGGTTCCCAACACTCGAAGTTTTACACCACAACATGTTTGAGCATGTTACATGGGTGTGCCAGATAGAGGGAGTCAAACCTCTTGTTAAGTAAAAGGGTCACGTGACAGTTCTTGAATGTGGAAAAGTAGATGAATCATGCCAATAGTGTTTTCTATCAAGCAAGAACATCATGGTGATACCCAGATTATATTCATATGGCTAGAAAACTTGATACATAGATTAACTTCATGTGATCTAGACATTTCACCCCATTTAAGTTCATACTCCTTAGACCATAGGGATTATTAGTTTTATGGTCATAGATTTTGGACCACGTTTCGACCCAATTCATGTTGCACCCCTTTCCTATGTAGGATGATCCCATAGGGACTTTTCAGTCTATCCTTTTTATGTTGTAAAGGAGGCTTCACATTTGAATGGTCTTGGAAAGCGATTGCATGGGTTAACTGTTTGTGAAGTCGGTCCACATCAGGTATGATGTCATTATATGGTATCCAGAGGGTCTATTCACCAAGCTAGAATCACCCAACATACCTATTATCCCTGATTCATGGACATTCTTTCCAAATAAATGTGCTCGTTGGAAGATTTGGATAATGAAAAATAAGGACCCACATTGGTCGAGAGGATGGGAATTTGGGCTCCTAAAAACATTTTAGTGGTGATTTTTTCCTAATCTAGGAATCTTATAGATTTTTGAAATTTTCATAGGTTCTTGAATCCTTGGTTAATTCCCAAGAATGTGTCTATGGATTTCCCCTAGTTTGAAAGATCAATCATGGATATAAATGGGTTAAGAATCATCAAGACAATGATATATTAAGTGACGCGATGAGGTACTCTAGAGTTTAGTGTCATCAATGGGGAATTTTTTTTGATGTTAGGATTGAACATGTAGGATGGTATTCTTACATATCCTCAGTGAAGGAATCAAAACCTATGTAGTTCAATTCCACCTAACTAGGAACATTACATTTTAAGGTCATGTGGTGAGTACCCATCCATGTAGGTTAACATCATCTAGTAAGGATTCCCAAGTGAAAGGATCCTAGTCAAGATTTGGTGTAGGAATTATTCTAGGGTATCCTGATGTAGGGATATTATGGGGGATTACATATAAGTAGAAGTCTGTTTTTGAGCTTAGGCCCTAGAAAGGCATCCTACGTGTCTTTGTTAGAGAAGGAATTATAGCTCTTGTAGTTCATTGTTGGGGCTTATGCCTTAAGTATTCTTGTTGTGTTTTTGGTTGTTTTAGTAGTGGTTTAACCCTAAGGATGATTCCCATTGAACTCATACTATTAGATAAGAATCCTAATTTTCCTTATTAAAGAAGGAATCAGAGTTCTCTTATCTCATTGTTGGGGCTTGTGTGAATGTAGTGATCATCACTAGCCTCTAATCCGACGTGATTCGTTCTCTCTATGAGAAACAAGAGGATGTGAATGATTCATCAAACAACACGTCATTTCTTTCTCATTTGAATGAAAAGGTGGAGGAAAATGGAAGTGGAATCCAAGATGATATAACAAAGGTAGAGAGAGGGGGGATTTGAATTTTCCAATTTCTTCTTTTTTGATATCTAGGAAAGTCATGCATGGTGATCCATTCAGACTTTTCCCAGGGTTAGGAGAAGTTACAAAAGAGAACCACCTCCCACAAGATAGGATAGGGACGTAACCTAAGTGGATTTCCTTGAAGTTGGTTCTAGGAAATGGGATAAGCATCATTCCTCATCAAAAGGAACACACAAGTGTGATTTCCCCATTTATCACTGGCACTCATGGAAGGGGAAATCCAGTGATTATCATTAATACTTATAATTAGGATGTAGGTGTTATTATACAAAGGTTGTACATTGGGTGACCACAGGAATGTAATATTAGGTAAATTAAGGGGGCTTATACCATGTGAGTATTACCCACATGTCTCTGCTTACAATGGGTATATAAACTTAGAAGTGTGCACTTATGCGCCTGGTTCATTTATCGAACGGGTCTGGTGGATATGGAAGAGGCTTTGGGCTAATTAAGTTGGACTAGATTATAGAGGGGCTATGGATGATGTGATAGAAATGTAAGGATATGACTTGAGCCAAAGGGTGGAGTCCTAATAATTCCCCATTCCATGTACCATTTCTTCATGCGGTATGATGTTTTCTCAACACAAAGTGTCACAATGTGGGTGGAGGGGTTGTCTACATACCTCAATGGTATACAAACATGGATATGATTTGTGTAGTGTTTTCTATGTTGGACCAAGTTCTGTCTGTGAAATTTTGTGCTATGTGATGCTATGTTTCATCCATGTATCATGATGCTACACATTGCAAGGTTTGGTCAGCGTAGAGTTTTTCTAAGTGGGGTAGGTTTCTTCCCACGTAGTGTTTTCCTACACGGGGCATCAAATTGAAGAAAAGAAATTTGGTTCTATGACTTGTCATAATTTTATCTGTGAATTGAGTTAGGTTCATGGTTTTACGATTAATATTATGTTTCCTTCTTTAATATTATGTGTAGGGTTTATACCTACAAGGAAACATCAAGGGATCCATGCTTAATTGATCTATTTCTCTAAAAATCCATCTCCTTCATCCAAAAACTCATCATATTATTAGTACCCTTCATGGTCCTTTATTTTATAGAGGGGCAGAGGGACCATATCGGTGGGTCACACAACACCTTTTACAAAATCCCACAAAAGAAACCTATCCCACATATGACTCAGTTGGTGGGGGAATGGGGGTTGTCATACGCTGTAGAATAAATCCCTACCTTGATACCATGAACAACTTTGTTTCATTCATAAGTGGTTGTCATTTATGCCTCGATCATACATCGAGTCAGTTTTACTACCTTCATATCCACAATAACATGGTTCCTGGGGGATTCTGTATGCAGGGCTGAGGTTTCCACCTCCATCTTGTAATTGGTATGGTTCATGGGGGACCAGCTCCATAACCATTATTCCATGAACCATTCGGTTTATGGTTGCTCCTTGAGACCGCAAAAGGCTATGTGGAGTGGAACTTCATAAAGGGTTTGTGCTCTATGGCACACTGCTTTCATTTTCCAAAATTGGATTCCCCAACATTAACCTTCAAATCAACATTGGGTTTGTTCTTCTAACTTTTAAAAATTCATAGGATTATTTTAATTCCCTTTGAAAAGTTTTCAAGACCCAACAAATTCCCTGATAGGAATAGGTTCCGATTGAGACAAATAGTAGGATATTCTAATATATAAAGTAGTACTGACCTTAAATGGATTGCGGTATAAAGGTGGAACCATAGGTGGGGCCATTTCTATATATAGGGGCCCAGGTAAATTGTCTTATACTGCATTTCCTAGTGAATGTTGTGCTCTCGTTCTCTCTCGCTCACATCCTTCTGCGAACCGTCTCCTTTGTAGATTTCCATCAGCTGCGAACAAATCCTTGCATCCCATGAACTGAAAACCCTTCTTGGTCTTCTTATTCTGTGAATTGAATTTAGAATAAAAAACTAAACATTTAATCTACCAATGGTGAGTTCAGAGTTCCTCATAGAGACGGATTATGTGCCTCTCAGTTGTTCCTAGAACTATTATTTTGTTGGCCGATGCTATGTGGGACAGTGCCACATGGGATTTTGTGAACTATTGGTTCACAGACATTGCCTTCCAAAACATGTTCATGAGACTTTCAAGATGTGGTCTAGCCTTTGGACCTTTCCAATTTTCAATTCATTGCCATTATTTTGTAGGCTTACACTTTTTCTTGTGGATACTTTTAGTGAAGATAATTACAATGTCTCTTTCTATTACTTCAGTGGATTGACCTGAAGAAGGGTGGATAATGATGAAAAAAATGAAGGAATCCTCCGGTCTTATATTAATCATCATGAGGGTACTTTTAAATACATCCTTCTATCGGAACTTGTGTCATATCCATTATCCAGTTAGTTTTCACTTTATAACATTGGACTCCAAAAGGATGCTCCATTTCCATGGGTTAACTGGAGCAACCTTATTGTTTGTCTTGAGAAAACATAAGAACATAATCAGTTGAATATCAATACCATGAGAGAAATAGAAACTATTTCAATCCATGAAGAGATGTTTGTTATGAATAGAACTATGTAGACACAGAGTAATCAATGTGGTTTTAACACTTCTTTAGAATCAGTTACCCAAGAGTACCAATCTACTATCAACCTATCACGAGATAATCTCAATGGAGGATGGTGATAAAAATGGGGCCTATTATATGGATGGTGATTATATTATGAATGGGAATAGGCATTATGGGTTTAAAAAATCTATTTGGAATGCCCAGACCAGTTGGATACTATAAATCTTTATCAGGAAGTATGGGTTCCCCGATTTACAATTTATTCACCTGTTGAAATACTACACAAACTTCTAAGTCGTTGGTGCTTGAGCACCAAAACCTTCCACCTATCACATGTGGAAGTAGGAATTAGATTTTGGGACCTCTTTTAACTTGGATAAATTCCCACCATTGGAAACATGTATAAAAAATTCTTTCATGAGACCAACTTCTAGGAGAATGTCGACCATGTGTCTCTACTGGAAAGGGATTTATTTATTATTTCAGATGGATTGTTTGGTCATTATATCCATTCTCACTCACTTATTTCATTTTAATACTGATTAGGTATATTCTTGAAGGTGATTGGATCAATTCCAAAAGTCTTTTGAAGCTGAACACATCCAATATAACAAATGCGGCATATTCTTGACTCATATTGTGCTACCCTCAAGGTGTGTCATTATACCACCTCAGGTTACAAGATTTGGTCAGAGTTATTGACTGGGCACTGGTTAGATGGTTTCTTTTCCATGTTATTGGGTAGATGTATTTTCCCTTCTTGTTATGTCTACATTGGTTTTATAACTTGAACCTTGATGGTGGTGGCTACATTGGTCGAGGGACCACCCATAAATTTATCCATCACTACTCGTGGTCTAATTTATGATTTATTGTAGAAGATACGGTAAGGGAGTCCTCTTCATCATAAAAGAGGATCATTTAATTTTTTGTATTGTTGGATGGAAGAGAATTTACCCTACTATGAGTATTGGAATACCACAAAAGTTCCCCATTATGGCTTCTACCCAGCTCTTCTCAACATCGGCGTTGTTTTCCCTCAACCTTTGAACATCAATGGTGTTGTTGAATTACTGAGTGATGTTTCTCAATTTTCTTTCTCAAACTATGTTGTGTACCATGGAACTGTGATGGATAACTAGATGAGATCTCTAGAAGAAAATTTATATATTATTTTACTTTATAATGGGGTTTAACTGCATGCATATATTGAGTAACTATTTTCAAACCCTACACCGCTTATAGATTCGTAAGGCAACTTAGGTTCCTACAAAATATTGAATTTTCTCATACTACCCAAATTAAGTGGGAATCTCATCCAACCATCCATCTCCAATTATGGTTGATTATGATGTGAAAATTTTCCAATATAGAGGTCCTAATTCCTCCTTCAATTTACTTATCTTACTTATCATTAGAGTATTCCCAACTATGGGTGTCTTTCCACCCTAGTGGGGTATTGTCCATGCCTGCTCAATGAGTTTAGAGGCTATTTTTTGTTACAAGTCTGGTCCTAACTATGCTGACTACACAATCTTATTCCCTCCCAGTGGTGAGAAGGCATTCTACTCTCCATCACATGTATTTTAGATGGTATTTTTCACACATAACCAATTTCAAATGTCAATTTTTCAGATCCCTTATCTTTTGAGGATGTGGTCGGTGGCCCAACAGAAGCTGTCTAAAGTGAAACATCCCCAAAATTTACTGAAATCGTTTTCAATTCACCGTGAATATACCTATAGAAAAAACCATCTATAGGATGTACGATCCTCCTTCCGGGGTAACTCATCTAAGGAAGGATCCATCTACCATGATGGAAATCCATGGTCATATACCTATTATGGTGGAGGATTGAAGCCAAAGATCCAATATCATCAAGAAGAAAAAAGTTGTTCAGAAAATAGGAGTGGAATCACAGCAATACTATAACCACAGAAACTCTCATAGAAAAATATTCTAATGAGATGAACACCCTTAAGATATTATTTATTTATTTTAGTTCATGTATCTTTGAGTACCGACATCTTTACTTCCTTGTGTACCAAATTGTCATAGCCAAAGAGGATATCACTAATTGTGTGGTAAAATTTCTAATTTCAATGAATCCCACCATAAAACAAAAACATTTTGTGATATTTATGAATAATTTACCCACCTAGTAGATGAGGAAGTAAATGATCATAACTAGGTGGTTTCACAAATAGAGGAGTTGCAGGAGTACGAGGCTCATATAGAATGATTAAAGGTGAAAATGGACATTTCATGTTTCAATTATGATTCCATAAAGAAAAAAGGGATATTCCCCAGGGCCATTATGGAATGAGTGCATCAACTAGTTGAAGATGAAGCTGAATAGAGGGATACTTTAGAGCAATCACTTTATGTCCCATGTTTGGTGGTTGTTAGTTTGATGGAAAGAGCAATTCAGGCCTCATTGTAATTTTTTGTGTTACCTTATTCCACCATTATTTTGTCACTTGAGAGAGACACCATATTTTTGATGTTCCTCCATTCCCATTTCACATAATCAAATGTTGTTTGATCTGTGATGTTTCTCATTTCACTTTTCCTTCATTTTCAATAAATCATAATTGGATACATTTTTTATAACATTTCAACCATATATTGATCTGAATCATGATCCAAGATAATTCAATTAAAATAATCAATTCATGATCTAATTATTTCCAGATCTGATGGGATTTGTGAGAATAGTTTTAATATTTAAATGTTTTCATGGAAAACCCTACAAAATTTGTTTATTTTATGTTATTACCCTAATTATTTTCCTAAACCCATTATGATGCGGGCTTAGCGGGTATAACTTGACTTTTTCTTAGGATTCCATTTGTGTGTTTTAATCCTAAAAAGCTTTTGGTCTCTTTTGATTTGTGGGTTTCTTGATATTTTTTCAAAAATGTATGTGGAATTGGTTTACTGATCTTATAATTGAAATTTATTTGGGGTTCGCTTTGCAGGTTTTTCATTAGGGAAATTTTTGTGTCTTCTTGTTATAAGTTAATGGTCTCACAAAATGTACACGTCATTATTAATTTTTTAGTCTAAAAAACATTGAACATGACTGATTCTTTAGGTTGAACAATTTTTACCATGACATATGATTTAGGTTAAGCCGTTTTGACCATGATTTTTTGGGAGAGGGCCCCAATTTATAACCCATTAACCGAGGATGTCCTAATGAATTTCAGACACGGATAAGGGAATTTTATTGAACCTGACTTTTTGATTTGTAGATATGTTATATTATATGTGTAATATAATCCCTTGGGCATTCAAAGATTGGAAAAACCTCTCATGAGGATGAATTTGACTTTGGTTGAGATGCATGTCTTGTTGGAAACATATGCAGATCTGATGGGGCCTTGTGTGCATAGTCAAGAAAGGTTCCCATGTAAAAATGGTTTTCTGTTTTCAATGGCTAATAATTCGTATGGAAATTTTGATTTTTACTGCTGTTCAGGACCAAAATGGGTGTCCTATTAAGGGAAAAATTTCTTTACGCAATAGGGGAATTGATATTTACTTTTTGTTGAGAAAACTCTTCCACACGAATTTTATATATTTAAAGGAGGGTTGAGGAATGGTGTTGTTTAACATCATAAAAACTGGACATTTGATATTTAAAATTTCAAATTCATTTTACTCTGACCATGGGATAAACTATTTCCCCCTTTTTCACATTAGTCTGACCAGAAATGTTCTGTCACCTTCAGGCATGATTGAATAGAAAATTTGAAAACTATATTCTTGAGGGTTTCTGAAACTATGGAATAATGTGAGATGTAACCTCTATAGAGGAATATGGAAGTAGTCCAAGCCTCTACTTAGGATGAATTTTAATTTTATTTACAATCCTTTTATGGAAAACATATTTAGTGTCGCCTAGTCATTGTGTGCATAGTCAATAAAAGGTGTCTGTAGAGCACTGACCTTCCATTTCAGATGGCCAGGAATGATTATGGAGATTCAAACCTTTCTAGAAATTGAGTATGGACTGTGAAGTGGGGGGGATGAACATGAAAGGGTAATTTCAGGCTTAACATTTCTAGGAATAGGTGAATGCATTTTTCCTATATAGATGTGAGTCAGTTCTTTCCGGAGGTATGACCCTTGCACAGAAAATGATAGGAGAATTTGGTTTCATGTATTGACCCAAAATATGAGGATTGGTTGTCACTATATATCCTATCATGATAGGAATCAATCCAGACATATTTATTTTCTAGCCTCTCTATATTTGGTTCTGGTTCACACATATGAATTGGTTATTTTTGTTTTCTTGGATACTTATTCATGAAGGTTGTTGGTAACACCCCAAAAATTATTATGTTGATTTATTTCAACAACAAGGACATGGGGGGAAATATCCTTCTATGTTTCTGGGACTAATAGTGAATAATAGGCATCAAGTATCATGTGGTTTTAATGTTACACGAGTAATAAATTGATATAGAATACCTAATTAACTAGGGGATAACCAGGCCAGGGTGTTCTGACATGTTCAAGAAATGCATATGAAGGAATGTGTAAACCATGGTTTTAATGGATTTGGGATCTCAAGAAATATCATTGGGAATTAAATCCAATGGGATTATGAAAATTGGAAAATTTTCATATGAGTAAAAATTTTACTTCTTTTGGTAGGCCTTTGTGGGAAATTATGCAAAGCTACAATGGAATTATGTGCATAGTCAGGTGAATGTGTCTATAGGAAACTGACTATTCAATTTTGATTATTGTGTATGATTGTGAAGATCTAAGATCACTTGAATATGGAGTTTTATGAATTGAAGGAATGTATCTAAAGATTTTGGGAACATAAGAGCTATGATTATCCATGGAATTGGGAATTTTCCTTACATAGATCTAACTTAGACATAGGGTGGGGCATTTTGATTCATTTGTTGAGGGTAGGCCTAGGTTTGAATACCCAAGAATCCTAAAATTTGGATTCCTACTTTGGTTTGGTCCGCACACAGGGTGGGACATTTTAGCTATATTTATTCTCATTGAGAGTGATTGGGTCTGAGATCTATTCATCCCGATGTAACTACATATCGTGAATGTGCATGAATGAAGTCAAATGTAGTTTTTGAGAGTCCTTGTAGTTTATCGTCATGCTATTAGAACCTTGGGTTACCCAATTGTAGAGAGAACCCAATCATTCCTTTTAAGATCATGTTACTTGGACCAGTTATTGTAGATTGATTTTTTATGGCACTGTGGTGAATTCCCTCCCAAGATCCCTAAGCCGGCACCATTTGTTCTCAGTGTGAGAAATTGGGGTTGGCAAGGGTTTTTATTTTCCACCTAGGGATGGAATAATTATGAAAAAGAATGATTTTATACTTGGGGTAATGGACTCCATTTTGACATCATACAATAAAGAAATTTACCATACATTTTAATGTCATATGATTAGGAAAATTACCATACAATTTATCATCGTGTGGAAAGGATGCATGATAAACCCAACATGAAAGATGGGAAATTTGATTACTTCTAAAATGGTCCTGCGACTAGGGATCATATAGGAGTTCATTGCTCTGATTTAGTTTGTTCATAGATAATGGGACATTTCAACACATTTTTCTTTATTCATTCTATAGGATTTAGTTATCACTATGTATCCCACGAGATGAATATCAATCCATGCATGGTTCTTCATTGAACATCCCCTTGCATAGGTATAGTCTATATATAGAGGGGGAGGCATTTTTAGTGCGAGGCTAAATCATGATAGGAACCTAGGTGTCACTACATATCCTATTAATAAAATAATCAATCCATACATAGTTATAAGACACAGCATCGTAGGTGACCAACGTGGTAGGTTATATTCCCTCAGTTCATGACATCATTGTGCTGTGCAGTTTAATGTCATGTAGTGAGGTATTTCTGGCCATGCAGTTTAACATCATGAAAATAAGGAAATTTTTGACATATAGTTTAACATAATATAGTAAGGACATGGGTGACTCAATGTTAAATAGATTAATTCTATGTATCCATTTCATTTTAAGTCTGGAATAAAGGGAATTGGCAATATAGTTTAACATTGTGTTGTGGGAACGATCTATCATAATGACCATGAGTAACGGCAGGTTAATCAGATGAGGATATTCTGGAATACCATGGACATGAGTGATATTATAAAGTGTAAACTAGGATATTTAGGGACATTAGATTAGGATTAATGATAAGGTGATTGAATTACAATGGGTGTATGATGATAGGAATAGCCTCTCTTGAGGATAAATTTTCCTTTGGTTGATAGGCATGTTTTTTTGGAAACTTATTCAGAGTTCTGAGGAACTGTTCACTATTCAAAAAAAGGTGTATGCAAGACACTGACCATCCATTTATGATGTTCATGAATGATCATGAGGATCTGCGGTTTCCCAGGGAATGGATTTTGATGAATTTAAAGTGTGTTCTTGGGTGTTCGATAAATATCTAGACTTTGATTAGCTATGAGATATGAAAACCCCTACATAGATCTGACTAATATGTTGGGGGGAATGATCCTTTCACATTTTAAGATCTAGTCACTCCTACATTGACTTTAATTTCACATGTAAGAGATTGGGTGAATTTTTATCTCTTTTTTTGTGTTTGTGGTTCGACTAGGCACAAATTCTGGGTGTCATTACATATCTCGTTACCCTGAGAATCAATCCACACAATGTTATTGAGTTAACCTATAGTTTAACATCTTGTGGAAAGTATCATCACCTATAGTGGATTGAAATGTATATAGGGAATTCCCAAATGAAACTCCTATGACCAAAAGATCTATGCTCTCTGTGAGAATCAAGGGATGAAAAAGGATTAGTCCACCATCTCAGGGAAATGTAACAAAGTAGAGGGGTATTTCACCTTCATTCCATTTTGAGGCTAGGCCCAGGATTAGGAAACTGGTGAATACTGCATTCCCTCTAATTTCAGGAACCAATCTAGGTGTAGTTCAATCAATTTCCATATGCATGTTTGACCCATATACAGGGAATATATATTTTTTCTGGATTGATTTTGGACCATGTAATAGTATTTTGGGACCACTACGTATCTTTTTAGGGTATGAATCAAGCCACAAATAGTTCTCGAAGTATGTTCCATGTGTCAATCTGGATTCTATATATAAAAGGGGAATTTATCTGAATGGTGGTGGTGGCCAGACCTAGATGGAGAGTTCGGGTGTCACTACATATCCTCCGAGGTCTAAAATCATTCCACACAATGTTTTATAAATATCCTCTCTATATAGGTTTGGTCCATACACAGTAAGGGGGGGATTTTTAACCATTCCTTCACAGTGATGGGAATATCATATATCTTTGTTCATTATTAATGTTCTTAAACCCTTACCTCCATTCCTAAGATCACGTGAGTTATACTTGGTGTAATAAATAATGAATGAAAAAAATTTATCTCGCAATAGAGAGGAAAATGAGGGTATGAAAGAGGCATTTTGTATCATGTGGTGGCTAGAACAAGATATAGGGTCAAAGAATATCTAAGTAACCCATTGATAAATAGGAATAAATCCATATGTAGTTCTATCGAGAGACCTTCTAAGATATATTTGGTTCATTACCAAGGAGGGGGATTTTTTTAATCAATATTTTCCCATGATGTAGAATCCAGGCATTACCATGTTGCCTATGAGGGAAGGAATCAAGCCACATGTAGTTCTAGAAATATGTTCCCTATACCAGTTGGACCTTCATGCTGAGAAGGGGTTTTTTTGTTTGAATGGTAGCTAGACTAGGACATTAAATCCAATCATCAATACATATCTTGTGAGGGAAGGAATCTAGCCACACATAGGTCTATATTATGATCCATGTAAAATTCATACCCATTCACATGGAGGGGAATTTTTTAAAAATTGTGGATGACCAGGATGTAGAATATGGGTGTCATTATGTATCATGTGATGGAAGAAACCAAGACACGCATAGTTATAGAGAAAGAGAGTTCCCATGTGGGTCTGACCCTTTTATATAAATAGGTTCATTTCATTTCCCTCCCACACAAATTTAACTCATGTGAGATAAATCAATGTTCAGAACACAATGACCCCATATAGTTTAACATTATGTGGTTAGGAAAATTTGACCATGGCGTTTAAGGTATTTCAGTAAGGATATTGATGCTATGATGTTTAAGGTCATATAGCTACGACACAAATGGCTCTATACAATTTAATGACATAAAATTATGAAAACTTCATCATTTTGTTTTATTTCATGCTATCAGGGTGATATGACTTTGGCTACATGGAATATTTCTTTAAGAACCATGCAATGGTAGGAGTTGTGTGAGCTAGCTATCCATTGAAATTAAGGGGTTTGCAACATTGGATAAGACCATGGGTATAACATATGATCCTTCCCATTTTGGCTCCAATTTTTGGTGTTTCCTAATGAGTATTATTATATTTCTATGGACCAACACCATCTATCCTTTAAGGAAAGATTGAAGGTGAACCTTTTTATTGAAGTCTCATGTGATCCAATTCTGGTAAACCTCCAAATAGTGCAGAGTGTTAAATATTTTCTCATCTAATTTCTAAAACTCATGAAGACATTTTTAGTTTCTTATCTATAGATAGTTGATCATAGATGGAAACACAAAGTGATTTAATTTGAACTTCAATTGGTAGAAACACTTTTGTACCATACACTAATGAGTACGTGGTTTCTTGAGTGGCACTATGGGTCGTGGTTAGATAAGACCATAGATCATGTAGGATCTTTTCCATCTATGATTTATTATCTTTTCCTACCATTTTATAGAGTATGTTGGATAGGGTCTTGTTGAAGTCCTCTATCTGTCTGTTGGTCACCGCATGGTAGTGGGATAAATGGTAGGCCTTAATACCACACTATTGATATAGCTTCTCCAACTCGGCAGAGAAAAAAATGGTACCATTATCCATCAGTATAGTATGATGGAAACCAATTATAGTAATAATGTTGGAAATCAAAAATTTTACAATGCTTATTTCCCTGAACTCTTTAATGGGTAAAACTTATTCGCACTCTGAAAAGTAGTCAATTTATGTGAGATAAACTTGAATTGTTTTGTCGTGAAGGGAGGTTATAGTCCCACTATGTCCATTCCCCATATGGAGAATGTACAGTAGTACATAGATGAGTGAAGTAACTCTTGCGGTTAGTGGATGAAGTTGTCATGGACATGGATATAATGGAACTTCTTGGTGAATGTAGAAAAATCCTACATCATGGTGTGATAATTTTATCCAAGCTTTTGAATTTGATGAGAGATCTTGGATGTTGATTGATGTGCCCGACAATTTCTGGAATACACTTCATTCATGACAAGAGAAATATATTCTCCATTAATGTACCTGAGAAGGACTCCATTAAAGCCTTTCTTATATAGGAAATTTTGTTGGTTTGTTCCATTTTATAGAATAATGTTGAATAATCCTCTCTAGATCTATTCCTTTTTATCCCTATCTAGAGGTTGTTCACCCCTCTAGAGTTAATTTTAAATGGGATTCATTTGATCAGTGGTATGACCATAAGTCTTAGGGATGGGGTAATATCATTGATTTCATCAATTTTTTCCTAAATGAATGACGAGACCATTCTATGATGGAAAATTCTGATGATTGGTTCGTCTAGGTCTTGATCTTCCAGAGACGGGGATGCATATTCCAATGCATTGTCTTGTTCGTGTTACAATTGGGGGGCATGATCTAATGTCATCTCTAATGGGAATTATAACACCCGAGACTTTTATGAGAAATATTTTTTTTAAATCATAAAAGGAATCTTTCAATACACACAACACTATATTGGCTTGCTTTACACGCAACCGCGGCCTTCCTCGATAGCTTGCGTCGTACGCAATACCGAGTTTCACTAAACAATGATATGCTATTAAAATATTATTAAAACTAGCCATTATGAATATTAATAACCACTTTTTGAAATTTTATAAATTTTACCTTTCAAAATGAACTTCATTTTTGGATTCGTAATATCGAAATTAGCCTAGGGTGAAATTTTGGTATTTTTCTGAAAACTTTCAATTTTTTATGAATAGTGAAACCACTAAGTGGTAGTTAAAAAAAACTGAATTCTTCATAAAATATAATTTTACCACTTCTGTGAGTGGAATTTCGAAAATCCTAGAGACACGGTTAATATCAAGGACTAAAATTTGGTTCAATGAGATGAAAATAATTTTGGTGAATAGTAACTTTTTACTTTTTTTACCACGGTTAAAAGTAAATAGGGTAATTAAGGGTAAAAATGATATTATTATTATTACCTTAACACATATCCTAATTCTATTGGATAAGTTTAATTCGACCAAAAACAACCTTAGGAATAAAATATGACCATTTAGGCCCACTTGGATTAGATTAGGACATTTATTATTAATTTATTTAAAGACGGGTCAAAATAGTTAAAATCAAAGTTTAATAAGTAAATCATTTTTAATATGGGGTAATAAATAAGATAAATTAGACTATAAATATTCATTATAAAGATAAAAATATTTCCTACATAATGGTATTTTATTTGTAATTTTTAGAAATTAAATAATTTAATTTATTTATGACACAATGATGATGCAGTAATTATCTTATTAATGAAATATTGACATAATTGATGATATAAATACCCAAATAAATGTAATTTGAGACTTTTTATGAATTAAACTAATTTTCTAGGTTAATATGATATGTTATTATTGATTTAAGTAACTTTTTGTGAACTAATCATTATGTTATGATTTTCAAAAAAATAAATTAATAAATAGTGTCAAAATTGACATAAAATAGTTTTTAAAAACAATATTATATTATTAATTGTTATTTTATTCCTAAAAATCTAAGGATTGGAAAAATGTCTTAGATAAGGTTATATATATTAATAATAAACAACTTGGGGTTCGTTTGGCTTGATATAGTAAGTTTATTAACCTTATAGTGTAAGAAAACAAGAAGACACGGTAAAAGTTAAATTATCTAACTTAAAGTTAAATCTAAATGATAAGGTTAAAATTGATACCTAAACTTGTCTAAATTATATTGGATGAGAGTATTTAGACCCCTACCCACATTATCTTCTAAATATATCAATTTGGAGCTATTAAAAACCGAATTTGACTTTATAATAAAATAATATATTTAGTTATTCCAAAGGTGCCCCTCTCCTCCCTTATAAAAGGGCACCTCCTCCCCCTCTTCCTCACACCACTTTGAGCCTTCAAGCTCGGACAACCCCTGAACATTTCTCCTATACACTTCCATAGAAACATCCTAGAGGTTCTTGTCTTCTTCAAAGACCTATTTTAGTTCCCCAAAAGGAGGTCCCAAAGAAGCACTTTAAAGAAGAGGTAATGTTCGTTACCGATTCTTTCATCTTTATTTCTTCTTCCACTTCTTCTTATTTAGTTGTTTAATTATGAAGTAATAAAATAAGTATCACTAATATACTGATATGTTATTATAATTATGAAACAACCCTATTTCACCATCTATCCATCCTACGGAAAAAGAAATCACCGCGCGTCCGTACGTACGGAATACCGTCTCCACACCGTAGTGTAATCTATTTTCCACAACCACCTTACTTGTATGGGTATAATGGTGTAAGTAATGACTATATATGACTATTATAAAGTGATATTGATTCTTAAATAGTATACATACACTCCAATACAATTCCACGATCATAGGAAGGATATCATCACTCGTGCGTACGTACGGAATACCGTCTCCACGATGTGATGCACTCGTTCTACATGATCTTCATTTCATAATTATTATATAAATTAATTGAATGAATGAATATGATATTTATTACACTAATAACATTCTGTAAATGAGGTATCTATAACCTAAAGAGATGAATAAGAATTTATTCGACAAAACACGCATAAGAACAAAATGTAATAAACACCCGAATAACAAGTAGTAATGAAATATTACTAATAAGAAGCTAATAATATGACCATATATGATATCATAACAATAAGTATGATTCTGGAATAAGTCAATAACATTATTTAAATCATTATACAGGAGGTTCAGACACTTACGAAGCATATCAGACCTAAGGTAAGGGAAATATCGCAATCTCATTTTTATTCGAGATTTTTTATACTTTAGTATTTACTGGGGTGTATTTTATCATCCACATCCATGTTTCCTCAATATGTAATATTATTTCCATCCACCTAAAATTTTTTAAATCTAATTTTACCATTCGGTGAGTTTTTAGTAAAGGATATGAAAGGAATCTTTTGTCATTTTTTCGTACGAGGTACTTTTTGACTTTTTCGACAAAAGTACGAAGAATGTTTTTTTAACTTATACGGCATGAATGGATTTTTAAAACATTATTTCCAAGAAGCTTCCTTTACAAGTTTTCAAGTTTATTTTTAATCAACTTCTTTTAGTGTAAAATTGTATGACATTTTAAGAAAGGAAAATGTTTTTGAATTTGAAAGGATATTTTCCTCAAGAATGGAGTTCAAGTGTTTTATCAAAATTATTTTTCATCTAAGATAATATAGGGTTCTGTTTATTAACCTATTATTACATTGATTTTATTATATTGTGATGGAATTATTTTTATGAATTCCTTTATCTTATATGAATTGTTTTATGATGTCATGTTGTTTAAGAATCCCATTTTTATTACATGGATTATGCAATGATGTGTGATTTATTAATTTGTGGCACACATAAGAATGGTATCATTATGAGATGGGTGGGACCTATATCTCCCTCAAATGCATTGGGTAATGATTTTATATCTCATGAGATAGACATGGATGGAATGGTAGGTTATACCGGTTCAGTGAAATAGGACTGAAACGGGGAGTGAACTCGGTTCAGAAATGGCTTTTGTCCACTAAGATAGTCTTGGAAATGAGTCTTGACTAATAAGAAATGATTCTATATGATTATGTGTTTATGCCACAAAGTTTCATGTTTTAAGTTATGATTATTGGGATTTCATTTCACTACTATGATTTATCCCATGTTATGAAATTATGCTCTATTTTGGAGGTTAAGATTTCCAAAAGTTATGTTCTTATGAATCTGATGTGATTGATATTTCTTTTGTTTACTCTTACTGAGAATTTGAGCTCACCCTTTTGTATGTTTTCTTTCCCCAGGGCAAGAAGAATGTTATTAAGTAAGATATGCCAAAAGGGACTATAGATATGATGAAATAAATGGGAGACAATATAGACGCTTTATGAACCAGTTGTTTATGTTTCCCAGTATCTAAAGACACTATACCTATATGGTCCTTTCGTGGTTTTTTATATGTTGTAATAAGTATGCTTCAATTTTTAAGTATTAACAATGTATGTAAATTATGGGTCGTTATAGTTGGTATTAGAGGAAAGGTATAGTCAACCTTTGGAAACTAGGATGTGAAAGCCTTAGTAAAAACCCTAAGGATAAGTCTAATCATAGAACACAATCTTAGTGTTTTAGAAATGGCCATGAATAACCTATGATAAGACCTTAAGTGTGAAATTTTATTCTTGATTATGTGGTTTTCCTATTATAATTAGTGTTGATCACACTATTCTTCTTGGTTTTAGTCAATGGCTGGAACCCGAAAGAACCGTGTTAATGTGGAATGTGACAGGCAATGCAATGATTTTCCCCCTGAGCAACCAAACGATATGGGAGCTGGAATGAAAAATATTGTAGCCATGCTCACACAAATTTCTCAAGCTATGAATCATGAAGGACTTCCAAACGAGCAAAGGAAGGAGAAGCATTCTGTTGAATCCTTCATGAGACAGTGTCCACCTTCATTCAGCGGGTCTACTGATCCATTTGTTGCTGAACAATGGATTAGTACTACTGAAAAGATATTTTCAGTTCTTCAATGTTCTGAGCATGATAAAGTCATCTTAGTAGTGTATCGTTTGGAAGGTGATGCTGATCAATGGTGGAATCTTATTAAGAATTCGAGGCAAAGGGATGAAATTGAGTCCATGGAATGGGACGAGTTGAAGAACTTATTTTTCAGTAAGTACTTCCCTCGTATTCTCCGAACAAAGATGGAGAAAGAGTTTCTTGAACTGAAGCAAAAGGATGATGAATCTGTTGGTACCTATGAAGCAAATTTTACAATACTTTCAAGGTACGCTTCTGGTATTATTATCCAACCTGAGAGTAAGATCGGTCAATTCTTTAGTGGCTTAAAACCAAGTCTTCGAAGGGCCTTAGCCATAAGGGACTTAAATAGCTACGAGGAAATCGTTCGATGTGCTCTCAAAGTTGAGATGGATATTGGAGTAACCCATCAGTCATATGGGTTTGATAAGAAGAGGAAAATGGAATTCAAAGGAAAATCTAAAGAGCACGCTGAAAACAAGATGAGCTTTCCCTTATGCTCAAAGTGTGGAAAGAAACATAGAGGGAGTTGTCTTAAAGGGACAAGTAAATGTTTCAAATGTGGAAAGGAAGGTCATCGGGAATTTGAATGCCATGATGATGGGAAGAAGATGTCTAATGATGCAAACAAAGGAAGGGATACACAGAATGAACCTAATACACTTCAATGTTTCAAGTGCAAGGAGATGGGACATTATGCCAATAAATTCCCTAATCCAAGGGTTGATGATGATGGTCTACGTCAACAAACTCTTAAGGCTAAAGACAAAGGAAAGTCACATGCAATTTCCATCAGTGATGTGGAGTACGATAACGATGTGGTGAAAGGTACACTTACCATCCACTCTAAAGTAGCAAATGTTTTATTTGATTCTAGATCCACCAACTCTTTTATTTCTGAAGAATTTTCTTAGGGTATCACCGTATTACCTCAACAATTAGATGTTGAGTTAGCTGTGACAACACCTAATGGCACAACAGTCGCATCAAAAGTTTATAATTCTTCTTCGATCGAAGTTTGTGGGAAAGTGATTCCTGCAAATCTTGTGATCCTCCCTATAGTGGAATTTGATGTGATTCTTGGCATGGATTGGCTTTCTTTATATGGAGCTCATATCAATTTCCAAATAAGGGAAGTCACATTTCATATTCCGGATCAATCTATGATCGTCTATCAATGCAAGGATGAACATAACCTTCCAGTGGAAATTACTTCTACCTTATGGGTCTTGATTCCACTAAATGAAGGTTATTTATCTCAAATGGTTGGTGAGAAACTCACGATTATGAATATGCCCATTGTACGGGAGTTTGATGATGTCTTTCCGGCGGAATTACCGGGTCTTCCACCAAATCGTATTGTTGAGTTTTCAGTAGAACTCGTACCGGGTTCTTTGCCTATTTCAAAGACACCTTATAGAATGGCCCCAATTGAGTTGCAGGAATTGAAGAAGCAACTCCAAGAGAATCTTGATAAGGGATTCATATGCCCTAGTGCGTCACCTTGGGGAGCACCTGTTCTGTTTGTTAAGAAGAAAGATGGATCAATGAGACTCTGCATTGATTATCGAGAACTTAACAAGATCACTATCAAGAACAAATATCCTCTCCCGCGCATTGATGACCTATTTGACCAACTACGTGGAGCTCAATACTTTTCCAAGATTGATCTTCGTTCAGGGTATCATCAATTAAGGGTCAAAAGGGAGGATATACCAAATACGACTTTCTATACAAGGTATGAACACTATGAATTTATAGTGATGCCATTTGGTCTTATTAATTCCCCTGCTATCTTCATGGATCTAATGAATAGAGTCTTTAGAGACTATCTTGATCAGTTTGTGGTAGTCTTTATAGACGATATTCTTGTCTATTCAAAGAGCAAGGAAGAACATGAAGATCACTTGAGAATTATTTTGAAGACCCTAAGAAAGGAGAATATTTATGAAAAATTTACCAAGCGTAAATTTTGGCTTCAAAAAGTTGCATTTTTGGGTCACATAATCTCAAAAGAGGGGATATCTATGGATCCAGCAAAAACTGAGGTTATCGAAAGATGGTCGAGACCAACAACAGTAACTGAGATCCGAAGTTTTCTTGGTTTGGCTGGATATTATCGATGTTTTGTGAAATATTTTTCATGATTATCTAATCCACTCACCATGTTGACTCGGAAAGGAGTTAAGTTTGTTTGGACGGAAGAATGTGAAGAGAATTTCAAGGAGTTGAAAAGAAGGTTATCCAGTACACCTGTGCTCACACTACCTTGTAGTGGAGAAAGGTTTGTGATCTATAGTGATGAATCCAAGAAGGTATTGGGGTGTGTTCTTATGAAAAATGATATGGTGATAGCTTATGTCTCACGACAGTTGAAAATCCATGAGCAAAATTACCCAACTCCTGATTTGGAGTTAGCTGCGGCAATCTTTGAATTAATGATTTGGAGGCATTATCTTTATGGGGAAAGGTGTGATATTTATACTAATCATAAAAGTTTAAAGTATATTTTCACACAAAAGGAGCTGAATATGCGTCAAAGAAGATGGTTGGAGCTGATTAAGGATTATGACTGCTCAATCCATTACCACCCTGGAAAAGCAAACAAGGTGGTAGATGCATTAAGTCGACAAGACCATGCTAGTTTATCCATGATGAGGATCACAAAAGATCCAATATTTTATGGATTTACAAAGGATGGATCATGGAATTATAATGGAAGGGGAAAATATTATCATTCTCAAATGAATGTTTATCCATCTATACATGTGATGATTAAAGAGGCACAGAAAGAAGATGTAGAGTTACAAAAGAAGGTGAGAAATGTTCCTGAATTCAAACTTGATTGTGATGGGATAATAAAGTTTAGGAATTGGGTTTGTGTTCCTCCCATCCTGGAATTAAAGAAGGAGCTGCTGGATGAGGTTCATAGTTCTTCATTCTCTATTCATCCTGGAAGCACGAAGATGTATAGGGACCTAAAAGAGTACTTCTGGTGGGATGGAATGAAAAGAGATGTTGTTGAATATGTCTCTCAATGCTTGGTTTGTTAGCAAGTTAAAGATGAGAGACATAAGTCTAAGGAGATGTTATAACCATTACCCATACCCGAATGGAAATGGGAAAACATCACTATGGACTTTGTTACAGGACTTCCTAAAACATCCAAAGGCAATAATGCTATCTGGGTCATAGTTGATCATTTTACCAAGTCTGCACACTTCATTGCTATTAGAGAGGATTTCTCTCTGGATCAACTTTCCAGGATATATGTAAAGGAAGTGGTAAGATTTCATGGAGTACCACTTTCTATTATATCTGACCGGGATCCGAGGTTTACCTCAATGTTCTGGTGAAGTCTTCAGTATACTCTGGATACAGAGTTGAGTTTCAGCACTGCTTATCATCCTCAGACAGACGGTCAGTCTGAGAGAACAATTCAAACTCTAGAAGATATGTTGAGAGCTTGCTCTATGGATTTCAAAGGTGGTTGGGATCAACACCTACCTTTGGTGGAATTTTCTTATAATAATAGCTTTCACTCCAGTATTCAGATGGATCCTTATGAAGCTCTCTATGGAAAGAAATGCAGGACTCCAACTTGCTGGGATGAAGTTGGGGAAAGAAAGCTATTAGGACCTGATCTCATTGATGAAATGGCAGAAAAGGTCAGATCTATTCAACAACACATAAGAGAAGCTCAGAGTCGACAGAAAAGTTATGCCGACAACCGAAGAAAAGACCTAGATTTTTAAGTGGGTGATAAAGTGTTCTTACGAATATCTCCCTGGAAGAGAGTCATGAGATTTGGAAAGAAGGGGAAGTTGAGCCCTAGATATATCGGTCCCTTCGAAATACTGGATCGTGTTGGGAAGGTATCTTAACGATTGGCGCTTCCACTGAATCTCTCTCAAGTTCACGGTGTGATCCATGTATCTCTCTTGAGAAAGTACATACCTGATCCTTCACATGTACTTAGCTCAGAAGTTGTAACGCTGGAGCAAGATCTTTCTTATGAAGAACAGCCGATAGAGATTCTAGATCGTAGTGAAAAAGTCCTACGAAGAAAGACCACTCGATTGGTGAATGTTTTATGGAGGAACCACCAATTAGAAAAAGCTATATGGGAGCTTGAGGATATGATGAGGGAGAGGTATCCTCATCTGTTTGTTACAAAGTGACAAATTTCGAGGGCGAAATTCATTTTAAGGGGGGTAGAATGTAACACCCGAGACTTTTATGAGAAATATTTTGTTTTTAAATCATCAAAGGAATCTTTCACTACACACAACACTAGCTTGGCTTGCTTTACAGGCAACCGCGGCCTTCCTCGATAGCTTGTGTCGTACGCAATACCGAGTTTCACTAAACAATGATATGCTATTAAAATATTATTAAAAATAGCTGTTATGAATAGTAATAACCACTTTTTGAAATTTTATAAATTTTATTTTTCAAAATGGACTTCGTTTTTGGATTCGGAATATCGAAATTAGCCTAGGGTGAAATTTTGGTATTATTCTGAAAACTTTCAATTTTTGATAAATAGTGAAACCACTAAGTGGTAGTTAAAAAAACTGAATTCTTCATAAAATTTAATTTTACCGCTTCTGTGAGTGGAATTTAGAAAATCCGAGAGACACGGTTAATATCAAGGACTAAAATGTGGTTTAATGAGATGAAAATAATTTTGGTGAATAGTAACTTTTTACTTTTTTTACCACGGTTAAAAGTAAATAGGATAATTAAGGGTAAAAATGATATTATTATTACCTTAACACATGTTCTAATTCTATTGGATAAGTTTAATTCGACCAAAAACAACCTTATGAATAAAATATTACCATTTAGGCCCACTTGGATTAGATTAGGACATTTATTATTAATTTATTTAAAGAAGGGTTAAAATAGTTAAAATCAAAGTTTAATAAGTAAATAATTTTTAATATGGGGTAATACATAAGATAAATTTGACTATAAATATTCATTAGAAAGATAAAAAGATTTCCTACATAATGGTATTTTATTTGTAATTTTTAGACATTAAATAATTTAATTTATTTATGACACAATGATGATGCAGTAATTATCTTATTAATTAAATATTGACATAATTGATGATATAAATACCCAAATAAATGTAATTTGAGGCTTTTTATGAATTAAAATATTTTTATAGGTTAATATGACATGTTATTAGTGATTTAAGTAACTTGGTTCGAACTAATAATTCGGTTATGATTTTCACAAAAATCAATTACGAAATAGTGTCAAAATTGACATAAAATAGTTTTTTAAAAAAATATTATATTATTAATTGTTATTTTATTCCTAAAAATTTATGGTTCTGAAAAATGTCTTAGATAAGGTTATATATATTAATAATAAAGAACTTGGGGTTATTTTGGCTTGATATATTAAGTTTATTAACCTTATAGTGTAAGAAAACAAGAAGACCCGGTAAAAGTTAAATTATCTAACTTAAAGTTAAATCTAAATGATAAGGTTAAAATTGATGCCTAAACTTGTCTAAATTCTATTAGATGAGATGATTTCGACCCCTACCAACCTTAACTTCTAAATATATCAATTTGGAGCTATTAAAAATAGAATTTGACTTTATAATAAAATAATATTTTTAGTTATTCAAAAGGTGCCCCTCTCCTCCCTTATAAAAGGGCACCTCCTCCCCCTCTTCCTCACACCACTTTGAGCCTTCAAGCTCGGAAAACCCCTGCCAATTTCTCCTCTATACTTCCCTAGAAACATCATAGAGGTTCTGGTCTTCTTCAAAGACCTATTTTAGTGCCCTAAAAGGAGGTCCCAAAGAAGCACTTCGGAGAAGAGGTAATGTCTGTTACCGATTCTTTCATCTTTATTTCTTCTTCCACTTCTTCTTCTTTAGTTTTTTCATTATGAAGTAATAAAATAAGTATCACTAATATAATGATATGTTATTATAAGTATTAAACAACCCTATTTCACAATCTATCCATCCTACGGAAAAAGAAATCACCGCGCGTGCGTACGTACGGAATACCGTCTCCACGCCGTGGTGTAATCTATTTTCCACCACCACCTTACTTGGATGGGTATAATGGTGTAATTAATGACTATATATGACTATTATAAAGTGATATTGATTCTGAAATAGTATACATACACTCCCATTCAATTCCACGATCATAGGAACGATATCATCACTCATGCGTACGTACGGAGTACCGTCTCCACGATGTGATGCGACTCGTTCTACATGATCTTCATTTCATAATGATTATATAAATGAATTGAATGAATGAATATGATATATATTACACTAATAACATTTTGGAAATGAGGTATCTATAACCTAAAGAGAAGAATAATAATTTATTCGACAAAACACGCATAAGAACAAAATGTAATAAACACCCGAATAACAAGTAGTAATGAAATATTACTAATAAGAAGCTAAGAATATGACCATATATGATATCATAACAATAATTATGATTCTGGAATAATTCAATAACATTATTTAAATCATTATACAGGAGGTTCGGACACTTATGAAGCATATCGGACCTAAGGTAAGGGAAATATCACAATCTCATTTTTATCCGAGATTGTTTATACTTTAGTATTTACTGGGGTGTATTTTATCATCCAAATCCATGTTTCCTCAATATGTAATATTATTTCCATCCACCTACAATTTTTTAAATCCAATTTTACCCTTCGGTGAGTTTTTAGTAAAGGATATGAAAGGAATCTTTTGTCGTTTTTTCGTACGAGGTACTTTTTGACTTTTCCGACAAAAGTACGAAGAGTGTTTTTTTAACTTATACGGAATGAATGGATTTTTAAAACATTATTTCCAAGAATCTTCCTTTACAAGTTTTCAAGTTTATTTTTAATCAACTTATTTTAGTTTAAAATTGTATGACATTTTAAGAAAGGAAACTGTTTTTGAATTTGAAAGGATATTTTCCTCAAGAATGGAGTTCAAGTGTTTTATCAAAATTATTTTCCATCTAAGATAATATAGGGTTCTGTTTATATCCCTATTATTACATTTATTTGATTATGTTGTGATGGAATTATTTTTATGAATTCCTTTATCTTATATGAATTGTTTTATGATGTCATGTTGTTTAAGAATCCCATTTTTATTACATGGGCTATGCAATGATGTATGATTTATGAATTTGTGGCACACAATAGAATGGTATCATTATGAGATGGGTGGGACCTATATCTTCCTCCAATGCATTGGGTAAATATTTGATATCTCATGATATAGAAATGGCTGGAACGGTAGGTTATACCGGTTCAGTGAAACAGGACTGAAACGGGGAGTGAACTCAGTTCAGAAATGGACTTTGTCCACTAGGATAGTCTTGGCAATGAGTCTTGACTAATAAGAAATTATTCTCTATGATTATGTGTGTATGGCACAAAGTTTCATGTTTTAAGTTATGATTATTGGTATTTCATCTCACTACTATGATTTATCCCATGTTATGAAATTATGCTCTCTTTTGGCAGGTTAATATTTCCAAAAGTTATGTTCTTATGAATATGATGTGATTGATATTTCTTTTGTTTACCCTTACTGAGCATTTGAGCTCACCCTTTTGTATGTTTTCTTTCCCCAGGTCAGGAAGAAGGTTATTAAGTAAGATATGCCAAAAGGGACTATAGATATGATGAAATAAATGGGAGACATTGTAGATGCTTTATGAACCAGTTGTTTATGTTTCCCAGTTTCGAAAGACACTATACCTATACGGTCCTTTCGTGGTTTTGTTATATGTTGTAATAAGTATGCTTCAATTTTGAAGTATTAACAATGTATGTAAAGTATTGGTCGTTATAGGAATTCTTCCATCAACTCTAGGACATGGTTCATAAATGAGAGTAGCTCCAATTTATTGATGGCATAATCACCATGTACTTGATTGATGACTAGTACCGAATAATCTTTTCTCTTCAAGTGCATGGAATGGGCTTGATGTTCTAGTTCCAGGCCTGCAATGATGGAATGGTATTCAGCTTCATTGTTTGTGTACCCCTTTGATAGTAGGAAGTAGTAATGTAGGACTTCCTTTTCCAAATATATGTGTAAAAATCCAAGCTCTACATTGTTGAGCTTTGGGACTTCCATCCTTTTTTCTATCGAGATTCGGGATTCAACGTCAAAATACATCTCCCATGTCCGGGATCTTTCTTGAACAGATAACAATTATTCATCAGGAAGATCATCATCCAAGGTAGTCATTTCTTATGAGTGGTTCTCTTATATTAAATATATAATTCTTGTACTTTTATAGATTTATGAGGAACAAACCATTGGTTAAACTATTGTAGGATGACCACCCATCATGACATAATCTAGTCAGCATCAGACGGATGAGGATATACTTGATCAAGTTGCTATGAGAGACAAATTAGATCTCATGGTGCACCAGGTAATGCCTCAATTTTTGGAATGAAAACTTTTAATGCAAGGAAGATCTTTTTTATATTCAAATAATGATTCCCAACATCAATCATGCTTTGAATGAGATAATGAAGACAATTCTCATTTCCAGCATCATTCTTCTGTGAGAGGAAAGAACCTAGTGATCACTCCATGGTACTCCCATATAGAATTTGTGGTCTTCCTTCAACATGAGGCATTATCCCTAGTGGTATCAAGAGGTATCTCATGATATTTATGAATGCTACCTGAAAATCATCATTCCAGTGATATGTCACTCCCTTTTCAATAACCTGGTGAAGCGTAAACATTTTTCCAACATGGTTGGGGTTGAAGCACCCAATATGGTCTCTATTATCATGAAGACCTATCAATTAAGTGAGGTTGTGAGGATTCAACATTCCTCGTAATTTTTTTTTTCTCTAGGTTGACTTCAGTGCCACGATAGCATATGAAGAAGGAAATGAATTTCTCTAAAGTACTGTTGAAATCACATTTTAAGGGGTTCATTTCATACTAAGTTGTTTTAGTTTATTGAAGACAGTTTCAAGATCTCTTAGGTGGTGCAAGAATTATCATGGTTTAAACATTAGATCAAAACAAATAACATTAAATGAATTTTTTCAGAATTTTTTTTTAAATTTGTTGTATTGAAAGTTGTTATGTGGTACAAAAAATTTTATGCTAAAGGGTATCACCTTATAGAAAAATACTATTTGGAGGTCTTGAACACCATGGATTCCTCATCTTCTTGGTCCATTCATATTTGAATATATTTTGAATAGATGTCCATGATAGAGAAGGACTCATATCCGATAGTTTCATCAATCATAAATTCTATGATCATCACTGGGAAGTCATCTTTGAGGAAGTATTGATTGAGGTCCCTGAAGTCGACCAAGACTCTAATATGAATATTTATTCTTCTTTAAAGGTGACTATTTTGACCAGAAATATGGGATATGGGAACTCTATAATGATGTTTTCTCTAATTATTTTATCAACTTTAGCCTCTATTTCAACAGCATGTTTTGTGTGTGTCCTTCTAGAGGCTTTCTCGTAATGACGATGGTCTTCTGGAAAGCCCAGGTTGTGAGTGGCCACCTTGGGACTGAGGACCGGAATTTCTGTATAGTTCTTTTAAAAAAAATCTTGATTCTATCTCAAGAAGGTGTGTACTTATTTCTCTTCAAAATAAATCAATCAAGGTGGGACATGGGTGTTCTTCGTTACCTAGGTTTATTTCCCTGATTTCATCAATGGTGGTAGAGACAACCTCTTAAAATTTGAGAGGGGAATCCTTATGGTTTCCCTCTTCATCCTCTTCTACATCATCCACGCGATCTTTCTCCTCTGATGAGGAAATAATTTTTGAGATAAGGTGTTCAGAATTGGGATAGGAGCCACGATTCATATATTTGGAGGTTGAAGAAGCTTCCTCTATCCTAAATGAAAGTTGGTGATCTTCTTGGATAGGATAGTGTGAGGTCTGGAGGAGTATCTGTAGCTTCTTTGGGTGATGAGATGTCTAATTCTACCTCAATGGGTGATTTTAAGGCTCTCTATGTTCATAATGATGTATTGATGGAATTTTTATCTGAGCATCAACCATCATCTTGGTGGTCAGTGGGTTTTACGACACTGTCAGGATTAGGGGCCATGACTGATATCATGAAGACTATATAATATTCATAAAAACATGGACCCTTGTAGTTCACATGATTTATGGGTAGTATGTATTCTTTGTCAAGCTAGTTGAGAGGGTCTCCAGGGACCATTTCTAAACCATTTAGGGCAGCAACCCAATCAATTCCATCGGCTGAAGGTCACTTCCCTTCTTGATCATATAACCATGCATCAATATAATGTGACTTGTAAAATATGAATGGGGACTTATCGATGTGAATTTCCCATTATATATAGTAAAAAAATATTTGATGCATAAATGGTTTGAAGATGGAATTGGTGCATGTTGATGCAGCCTAAGCCTTCCAAGCAGGACATTGAATGTCGTGATCTGCCAAACCACAAGAAAATAAATGTTGGTTGTAAGGTATCCAAATCATGTTTTGAGCTTGATTTGGCCTAGTGGATCATGATTTATTTTATCATAGCCCAGAAAGGTTGTGGTTTATGGTTTCAGACTATCTTCATTTCAACCTAGTCGACAAAGTATTTGCAGTGGGATGATATTAACTCCAGAAAAAAAAATCAATGAAGACATTTTGGATGTCGATGCCATATATGATTCTAGACATGTATTAATATTTTTTGTTCCCATGAATGATCGCGAATTCTTCATAATCCATGAATAAGATTGTGACAAAGAATTATGCAGGGCTAATCTCTGTTCGATGGACTTAAACAGTGGACACTTTGGATTCAATATTCTATGGAATTGGTAAAGCTATGATGAGTGCTTCCCTTAGATCTACTAAATGATGTAGTGAATCTGGTATTGATAGCTTTTCTTATACCAAGTAAATCTATTTCGTAATATCATATTTCTACTATAATGGTTGGAACATCCCAACTTGGGGATGATCATTCATAAGTGCTTTAGGGACTTGATCCATGGTCATAGAAAGAAAGGCCTTTGGGATAGGAGCTTGTGGGGAATATGTGATTTCTGGTCATGGTTGGGCTAGTCTATCTGCATGTCTTGGGTGATTTTACATATATTCCTATTCTGACAGATACTCCAAGATAATCAGGCCATAATTTCTTCATGTAGCAGAAAAGAAATATTCTTATGCCATTTGGGTTTCTTGAGGGATCTTCCATGTGTTTCTGCAACATTAGCAGTCTGATCTAGGGTGTGGTAAGAAATTTGGCTTCTTCTAAGACCACATCATCCCGGTAATCTTAGAATCCCGCAGACTCTACCCCAGACTCCCCGATTGGGTGAGGAGAACTCGGTTTCATAACCATATTTTTTATCGGATAATGGTTCCATTGAGTGGATGAAATTAATGGATCATAAGATAAATTATTTATCTCACAAGTATTCATCTTAATCGACTTATTCTGGTGGTTCCATTTGTCGGGAAAGTTCTTGTACTTTCAGATCCGATAGTATAAAATCTGAGAGTGTCAAAGAGAGCTTCATCCTTGGTGCTGGTTTAACTTCTTTAATGTGCTTTCCTTTTTTCTGATCATATTTTTTTCTATATTGCTAACCATTAGAGGATTATGGATCCAACGATTATCATTGTGCTGCATCAGAAGTTATTGGGGTAATAGTTATTTTTCTCAGATGTTCTTGTAGTATTCTAGGATCTTACTTTACATTTTTTAAAGTCATCTAAATGTCGAACTATTTTTCCATACTGTTAACAGATTTTTCCATTTTCCTCTTTCATTAGGTTCAGTGGTGAAAACATATGCCGCCTACACTGTAGGTGGTGCCACATTGACTTGTCCAGAGTTTATTATTATTTTCAAGAGATCCTTAAAGATGAAACACTCATTAATGGTGTTTCCCAGTATCCAATGAAAGGGAAATAAGTTGGTCGGTTATCGAGACATACTTCATCAACTATCTTTGGCTTAGTTAGCCGGAGCATGTTGCAATTCATGGCAGCTAAAAAGTTACCATGGTCTTTGTCATATCAAAATGAGTAAAATTAATTTCTTTGTTCTTGAATTGATTTATCCTGGGTCTCCTTTGCTCGTCTTTCCAAGGTTAGGTTGACTGTTGGCATCCGGGGGGGCCTGCATGGTTTGGCCTAGGCCTTGCAGCTGGTGATGGTTCTGGGGGTGGCTTAAGTATAACATAGGTAGCTTCTACTCTTCCCACTAATTTCCATGGGGTTGATGTGGATTCCTAGGACTTGAGATGTGTCTGGGGTAAGAAATCTTCTATCATCTAGGCAATGGTAGAGAAATCATGAAACCCACTTTTATAGTTCACTAGAATGAGTGGTGTTTACAGCTCATCATAGAGGTTATCAATCTAAATGGTAAGCATCTCATCTTTGGGGAGTGACCAGTTTAGTGGGTAATTTAGACCTTTAAATATGGAAATGAAGTATGAAACTCTCTCATTCTATTACTATTTGCAATTCATGAGGTTGCTAACTTTTGTCTTTGGAAACATTAACCAGAACTCAAAGTGGAACTATCACTAGAGATCTCCCGCTACTATCATTATGTTTGATGGTAAATTGGTGTAACACATAAAGGATGAACCTTGGAGGGTTTGAAATAATTATATGAGTTTCACTGCTTCTTTTTCGTCCAGGGTTCCCATCATGGTATCAAAATAAAATTCATTGTGAATCAGTTGTTGTTATGGATCTCTAGAGCCATTGAACACATGGAATATGAGGTTCCCAAGGTTTGGTGATGGTAGAATGTTTCTTACTAGGTCATGGTAAAGTTTTGTTTCAGTTGTATCAGGGCATGGCGCCCTTCCATGGCTTCTAATCATGCAACCAATGACATGAAGGTATTAATGGGCCTGTGATGTATCTCCTATTGAACTAGATCATGAGTGGGTATAGTTGGAAGCATTATTGGACATGACAACTATTTTGGTACTTGAATCAGATACCCCGCATGGGTTATCCTATATGGATTCTCCTGAATTTGTTTATTTGTTTCCTCAATGGAGGGAAATCTTGGTATCCTTCTAGGGTTGGATTCAAATAGACTGATGGTCTCGGTGCCGTGCTAGAAGAGCATCTGGGCATAAATTAATTTAAAATATGAGCCCTCATGGAAGATGAAACTCTGTTTGAAGTGTATTTAATGCTCTAATTGGGGAACATAACTGATCGGATAACTTCCTTGACTTTGATCAGCATTTATTCTCCTTTACTCTTTTATTTATTCCTCCCGCTAGGAGAATATATGATCCAGTGTGAGGGATTTGTTTTCTTGGGGAGGTGGTGGTGGGTCATGTAGGGCCTTGGTTTTATTATTCGCCTTTTTAGTGATTTTTTATGGAGTTAATAATGTATTTTCATAATTATCACCCAATTTTATAGTTGTTCTTTTAGTTCCATGTGCACACACCCTCAGGCTTAGGGTAGTCCACCTCTAGAAGGGAACCATGTTATCTGGAATCCTCATAATCTATATTATATTCATTGACGTCTTTGGGATTTATGTCAATGAAATTCACTAATTCATTATGCATTCTGGGTGGCATACTAGGTGATGAATGGGAGGTTATTTTATTGTTTTCTTTGTTTTATCGTCTCTTTCCATTTCGGGGTCCTCCTTGGGTTTTCTGGCAAAGGATAACTTGAAGGGAACATGATATGACCTTGAAATACACCTCTATCCAAGGGGAAATGATTCATGAGATAAGATGGAATGTGTGACCTCTCTATATGGAGTCCTCTGTAGGTGGGAAAATACTAATGGTTGTTGGTTTGGTGGTTAGGGTAAAAATTCCCCAATCCCTACACGGTGGGGTTTCTCTAGTTCCTTTGTAATTGTGTTGTGGCCTAGATTTTACTATCATATGGGGAGAATATTTAGTTAAAAATCCATACATCCCAACCATCTAGATTTGATCCTATATTGCAGTAGTTACTACTGTGATTGCTGCCCTATTTACCACATGCATTCCCATTGGGGTGTGAGCTGGATATGGTGATGGGTCCTCACTTTAATTATTTTCCTCTAAAGACGTGAGCAATTCTTATTGATTGAATTCCCTATGGTGGTAATCCTACTGAATTTCCTCATTGGTATGGTTTAGATGATTTTTGATGGATTTCACTCATTGGGACTTACTCTTCTAATACTTACTCAACGCCAGTACTTGTTGGGAGTACCACCTTTTCTGAAGAGGGATTTCATTTTACTTCTTTCTTGGGATAATGAAATTATAAGATTTCATTTTAGGTGGGTCTTGTAGGGATGGATGTGTGGGGAAGTATAGAGGTCCATATTCTCCCCATCCCCAAATATGAATATCTGACATGATGATTCCAATAAGGCAATAGATATTTTTTAATGCATTGAGGATTTCCAACTCGAGGTCTTTCTTTTTCCTCTCATATTTATGCCATCATGCCGACAAAAGAACTTCTAGTTCTATTTGAGGATGAAGTTCCCCTAAAATATTGAAATGGTCTGCATACCCTTCATAGGTCAAGAATTTTTCCTTCAACTATTGGATACTTATCCAGATATTGGGAGAATTGTATGCATACATTATTCTAACAAATCCCTCAGTATGTCTTATTAATAAGTGGTCTTGGGAAAAAACATAGCTGGTATGTCGCCCTTGGATAATTGAATTCTCACAAGAAATATATACTTTTGTTTCAGCGACTCCTCCACATGGATTTCCCAACTTGAATCCTTCTTAATTATTTTATCCCATTCATTGGGTTTTGTAGTAGCCTCATTGATATATGCTCGGTATGGGGGTGGTTCAAAATATGATCATGGCCTAAGACCATCTCCTTGCTGAGAAAGGATATAGTTTATTGTGGATAGATTATCTACCATGTCGGACTCCATATTTCCAATTTCCATAGAATATGGGGCCTTTATCATATTTAGTTCGGTGTGGGGAGGATGTTCTTAGAAGTATGGGTTTCGACTACGGGGAATACCTTAACCCCCAATGACGTGGTGGCGAGAACTACCACTGTGATTTAGTGTGACTTCAAAGGTAATTCCTATTGTATATACCATAGGTAGGGACTTAAGGTTGAACCATAGTCAAGGGATAACTTTCTTACTACGTGGCATCAATGAGAGTAGGACCTTTACAATGAATACTATCATGGAGAGGACTACCATCATAGTTTTATATCAGGCTATAGGAAGAATATCTACTGTGTTAATTATGGAAAGGACCTTCAGGATAATCTATAATGTGGGGAGGACCTTCTCATTGCCTTATGTCACTGTGGGGAGGACCTTTAAAGTTACAAATATCATGGTGAGGGGTACCATAATATCTTGACATCCCACTACCGGAACAATCATTTCTATATTGTATTCCTTGGGGGAGTACCAATAGGGAAGATGACATTAAGGGGATAACTATATTATTGTTTGATATTATAGTCTGGTGTACGGATATCATGACACACATCAAGAGATAGTCTCTTCTAATCAAACATTTATTATCCATAAATTAATCCCTTGTAGGTGCCCTAAGTGGGACCTTCAGAGCTTCTAGTGAAAATATTGTGGGCAGGACCTTTGCAACTACTACAGCCAATTCTATAATTTGGTAATGTATGGACATTATTTTTATCCTCTTTTGATATATGTTTGAAGGCATTGAGAACTATAACTTCTAGTAAAGAAGAATCATGAATGTGCTCTTCTTAGTCCAGTTTCTATTGGCATGGTTCATTTTCAGGGGCTCGTTTATAGGAAACTAGGACCACCTTACATTTGTAATGGACTTCATTTATAGGTCCCTATTTGGTTGGTTTAGCGATCTCTATAATATATGAAAACGTGCATATTTTGTTATGAAAGGGATATAATCCTATCTGGGAGTGGCCACCACATTGGATAGGTGTTCCCCCTTTAGTAGGAGTCATTATTCCCAATGTAATTGTCCTTTTATTATGAAATATGGAAATAGACCACCTTGCATAGGATAAGGGATATAAAATGGCTCTAGAGTGACCATCTATTTTTGTTGATGAGTCAGTCCAGATGGGGAGATGGGGTTGTAGGCCCAACTCCTTGGCTTTTCTATGGAAACAATTTTTCCATGGAAGGTCTGGAGGATATGATATGGAATTGATGTTTGTACCTCAAAAATTTCCATGATATGTTGAGATACATATTTTTATGGAACAGGGATGTATGCCCATTTTCATTTCATAGAATGAATGTATTCCTGCTCTTGTCCTCTATGCATATCCAGTGGGTAATGGGAGTTCTCCTATGTTGGGGAAGAGGAAATAGGTTGCCCCTAACTTATAGAAGGGATATGCTCGCTATTTTCTCTATGTGACACTATTTTAATGGATGGATACATATTTATGAGCAATAATTTGAATATTATCATTTTATAGTGTATCTGTCACATGGGATTTGTTTTTATCCCGATTAAATTGAATATCCTTATATTTGGTTTCCACCATATTTGACTGGTGGGAATTATATGAAACCATATAATATAAGCATGGGATCTTATAAACATGGTATCATATAAATGTGGAAAAATCATAAAACATTTCTTTAGTACGAGTCAAGGATAACTGCCAATCTCATTTCCCATTTTAGTACAGATCAAGGTTAACCTTCAATCCATTTTCACATCACATCTCATGAGAATTAACTTTACCCAATGCATTAGAGCGCTATTTGGGCACACCCATATCAAAATTTTCATGAATATTCTATCCACATAAATATTCTTTCCACATAAATATTCTTTCCACATAAATATTCATACATATCAACCATATATAAACATAAGGGTACTCCTGGAAATAATTGGGTACCACAATCATGACATAAATCATAACCAATGGGTGTATCATGAAATTGTCCATGAAATAAAAGGATTAGAACATACATGGACGTTCATAGGGTAAAATAGGCATATAATATGGTAAGTGGTCTCAAACATAATGGATAATATATATGAAATGTATTTGAGTAACATTAGTATTAAAACATTTTTTGTGCGGTTTTAAGGAAAATGATATAGAGCTTTTAAAATAGAATACAGAGGAAAATATTTTATATAAAATAACAATTCAAACAAAACTGTTTTAATAATAAAAATACTGATTTATTAAAGAAAATTATTTCTTAAAATATATGATAGAGTTCACTTGAAATTGGGTAAAAATTCGGGAAGTTCCCTTAAAATATATTTGCTTATCAGAAAGTTCTAAGGAGGGAATCCTTAAAAAAACATGAATATCCCCAAAATAGAGTGATGAAAGGGTGTTAATAAATGAATTTTTTAAAACTAAAAAAATTATAATATTTACATAAATAGATAAGATAACTGCATTTTGATATAAAGAATGATATGGCAACCCGAATGAACAAAAGGGTTCGGGTAGAATTCATTATGGTTTATTGGCATGGTGTTGGGTGTACCTAAGAGGGCTTGATAAGAGAGAAAAAGGGTTTATCATCACATATACATCATTACGGCAGTTTGGGGTGGTGAAAAAACATACCCCATAATTTTTTATTACACCTAAAAAGACATATGATATAGGACATCATGATTAAGAGTGAAATGGAGAGATCCCTTCCCTTAAATCTGTTGGTGTTCTCAACTTGTTATTAAAGTAATGAATAAAAAAATTAGGTTTATTAATTAATAATTCTCTAAGCTATAATATATGTAATTTTTTTAGTGTAATCATTCTATGTTCATTTTAACCGTTTTCATTGGTTATGATGTTCAATTTCATTGTTCGAGCTCGTTTGTTTACTTGCTTTTAATGACCGGTTTTCTTATATTCATGTTCGGATAAACATGTAAGATTAAAGTGGTTGTATAGAAATGAAGTTATATTCTATTAGTAAAAATAAAGAATATTACATGGTTTTAAATTTAATTTGGTTACTTAGAGTGAAGTCTAACTATTATATAAAACCATAGTGACAGTCATTTTTGTTAATCGGCGGGTTTGATTACAAAGAACATGTTTTTATTTATAACTCAATACCATTTTAAAAAAAGATTAAAGAAACAAAAATAAGATATATTACATATATAATAATCTGGTTAAACCATAACATAAATGGTTAAATGAACAGAATTAATGACAATAATAGAAATTGACAAATTGTTGTCCTTGAATGTGCTATATTGGCACATCTCAAACGGTGCTTTCATTTCTTTCAAATAAAGGTGGGGAAAGGAGAGAAGATAATGAAATATCCCATTAGAATAAAAACATTCCAGTACATGTATGTTACTAGAGTTATTATACTATTTGGGTGAAGGGAGGTGAGGAAGGAAACAAAAAGACAAGAACTTAAAAGAAAAGAAGGAATTGAAAGAGAAATTTACCTCTCGAGACTTCCTCCTCTGAGAACATTTTAATGGGAGAGGTTTTGGTATTTTTAAGTGGATAGGGGATTTTGGACGTGGGGGAGGATCTTTGGGAGAGATTTGGGCAGAATATTGGCAAGGCGCAAGCATTGAGAGGAGTAAAGATAAGAGGGAGTAAGGGGGGTTTATTGTGGAGGAGAGGAGGGTTTTCATAATTTTTTAATCATTAGTTTATTATTTCTTCAAAAGACAAGGAATAGTAAGTATTCCATGAACAAGAATAGTAATAAATGAATGTGAATTATAACCAATTGGTCTTACGTTAGTATATCATCATCAATGACTCAATAAATTTCTTATTTAGCATTTATCGTAAATTTCGCATTTTACTATTCACCAAAAATTCAAGTTTTTTAGAAAAATCCCAAAAAATCATCCGAACCATTTTTCAACATGTAGAATCCAAAAATGAATTCCATTTTTCAAAAATAATTTTATAAATATGATTATTTTAATATTTAAATAAAATAATATTTTATTATCAAAAAATAGTTATAAAATATTCATTTGCTTATTCAAAAATATAGGTATATCATACATTCAACTTGAATTTTATTTACATAATATCATAGGTAAGGTTACTATTCATTATGTTATATCAATATTCATAAGGTTATGTTACTATTCATAAGGGTAGGTTACTATTTACCGAATTTTTGTTTTCCTTATCGGACTCCAAATAACTTACTGATTGCAACCGTGTATGTCAAATTTTTGAAATTCCTAACACAGAAGTGACAAAATTATGTTCAAAGGTAACATAGAACTGAGTAGTTCATTATGTTGTGATTTCATGTGATTTTATGACATATTTATAAGAAGGTAATTTCCATTTAAAAACATTGGGTCTTTACATTCTTCCTCACTTAAGAAATTTCTCCATTGAATTTTTTTTTACATTCTAAGTCATAAATAGGTGCGGGTACTTTTCCTTCATTGATTCCTCCAGTTCCATTGTTTCCTCTTTGTACATGTGGTTTCACCATGTTACTTTGACCAAGTGAGTAGTCTTGTTACATAGAAATTTATCTTTAGGATCCAAGAACTTCACTAGATGATCCTTGTAAGAGAGATCATCCTCCAACTGTACCACCTCCGAATAGAGTACATGTGAGGGGTATGGTATGTACTTCCTTAAGAGGGATACATGGAAGACATCATGTACTTTCTAAATGGTAGGTGTAAGTTCCAGTCGATAAGCCACATCTCTAACTTGATCAAGGATCTCTTAGGGGCTGATATACCTGGGACTTAGCTTTCCTTTCTTCCAAAACCTCATGACCTTATTCCATGGAGATATATGTAGAAATACCATTTCTCAACCCTTAAACTCAAGGTCTCATCGATGATTATTAGAGTAACGTTTCTGTCAACTTTGGTCTGACCTAATATGCTACTAAATGTTTTTCACCTTCTCCACCATTTCTTTTACCATTTCAGGTCCTAGCAGCTTACACTCACTGACTTCATCCCAACACACCGGTTTTCTGCACCATTTCCCATAAATGGCTTCATATGGTACCATTCGGATGCTCAAGTGGAAAATTTTGTTGTAAGAGAATTCAACTAGTGGAAGTTGTTAGTCCCATCCTCATTTGAATTCCATATAACACACTCCCAACACGTCTTCCAGTGTCTAAATAGTTTGTTCAGGTTGACCATCATTTTGAGGATGATAGGCCGTACTAAAGTTTAGTTCAGTGCTTAGAGCATGTTGGAGACTTCTCCAGAACATCGAGGTAAATCTCAGATCATGATTGGATACAATATATAGTGGTACTCCATGTAGCCTTACCATTCATTGATGTAAATCCGTGCAAGTTGATCCAATGAGAAGTCCTATTGAATCGTGATAAAGTGAGTTGTCTTTGTAAGATTATCCACAACAACCCATATAGCATTGTTTCCTCTGGATGTTCTTAGAGGTCCAGTGACAAAGTCCATGGTAATGTTCTCCCACTTCCATGATGGTATGGGTAGTTGTTGCATCATCCCCTTATACATTTGCCTCTCAGCCTTCACTTGTTGACATACCAGGCACTTTGATGTATATTCAGCAATCTCCCTTTTCATATTATCCCACCAAAAGTTTTCTTTGAGATATTGATACATATTTGTGCTCCCTGGGTGGATATAGAAGGTTGAGCTATGTGCATCATTCAATGCCTCCTTATTTATCTCCGGATCGGATGGTACACATAATTATGTCCCAAATATTACAACTCCTTCCTCATCAATTTTTAAATCAGAGGATTTTCCATTTATGATAGCTTCCACTCTTTTCTGAATTTCCACATATTTTATTTGGGCATCCTTTATTTTCTCTATGAGAGATGGTTGAGAAATCATTTGAGAACAGATTGATGATGTTACTCCCTTAATGATTCCCATGTCCATCCTATGAAAATCAAAGAAGAGTAGATCCTTTACAATTCTCATCATTGATAAAGATGCAAGATCTTTTCTACTTAGAGCATTTTTCACCTTTTTTTCCTTACCAGGTTAGTAGAGGATCAAGAAATCATAATCCTTGATGAGATATATCCATATTCTCTAGCCCATATTATTCTCTTTCTGTGTGAATATATATTTGAGACTCTTGTGGTTAGTATATAACTCACACTTCTCCCCATAGAGATAATGCCGCAATATTTTCAGTGCAAAGATCATAGCCGCCAACACTAGATCATGTGTGGGATAGTATTGCTCATGTATTTTCAGATACCTTGAGGTGTATGCTATCACTTTATATTTTTTCATTAGCACACAAGGTAATCCATTCTTAGAATTATCACTATACACCACAAAGAGTTCCCCACTTGTAGGGAGTGTGAGTACTAGTGCAGTGATAAGCCTCATTTTCAACTACGAGAAACAGTCTTTACATTCCTGAGTCAAGACAAACTTTACTCCCTTATGTGTTAGCTTGGTCATTGTGTTTGAAAATCATGAAAATTTCTTCACAAATCATCATTAATACCCAACTATACCCAAAACGCTACGGATCTCCATTACAGAAGTTAGCATGGGCTACACTTCAATTGCCTTTTTCTTAGAAGGGTCCACAAATATCATTTTCACGGTGATAACATTCCCTAATAATGATACTTCCTCTATCCAAAACTCACATTTATTGTACTTTTCATACAAATTCACCCTTCTAAAATTCATTAACACAATATTCAAATTCTCTTCATGTTCCTCCTTACTCTTGGAGTATATCATAATATCATCAATAAAGACTACCACAAATATTTTGAGGTAATCTCTAAAGACTCTATTCATTGAATCCATGATAATTTCTAGAGCATTAGTGAGTTAAAAGGGCATAACTATGAACACATAGTGTCCATACCTAGTTCAAAAGGTAGTTTTGGGAATATCTTCCTTCGTCACATTTAATTGGTGAAATCCTAACCAAAGGTCCACCTTAGAGAAATAACAGGCCCCATGAATTAGATCGAACAAGTCATCTATCCATGGTAGGTGATACTTGTTCTTTATCATGATTTTATTGAGCTCACGATAATCAATGTATAGGAGCATCAATCTGTCCTTCTTCTTGATGAAGAGGACTGGCGCACCCCACGGTGAAGCACTCAGGCATATAAAACCTTTCTCCATATTCTCTTATAACTGCTTCTTCAGCTCTTCCAGCTCTATGGGGGCCATTATTTAGGGTGTCTTTATTATAGGAAGAGATCCAGGAATAAGTTCAATTGAGAACTCAACCTCTCAATTAGTAAGAATAATAGGAAACTCTTCATGAAATACATCAGTGTAATCCCCCATGATGGGCATGTCTTCAAGCATGATTCTCTCCTTTGTCTCAATAATTTGATCTAGATATGATTTCTCATAAGGTATACATATCCACACTTGAGGGAAAAATTCTAAAATAGATTCATCTTACTACTTACACTTTTAAATAATCAGAGGATGCTTCAAGATGTGAAAAGTGATATCCCTTTACTGACAGTTGATATTGGATTTGTACAAAGATAGCCAATCCATGCCTAAGATAGGATCAAACTCCACTAAATGAAGTACGAAAATATTTTCTGGTAGGTTCATTCCACAAACGTTAACTGAGGAGGAGTTATAAACCATGGATGCAATGACTTCCCCATTCACTATTATCACAGATATCTTTTCCTCCAAATTATGAGGTAGTTTTTGAATAGTTATACTAAACTTTCAAGATATTACAGAATGCATTTAACCATAATCAAATAGTACGTTCGCTATTCTTGAATGAAAAACTAGCATACCTATCACCAAATCTTTTTCCATCTCCACCTCAATAGTAGTGATAGCATAAGCCCTTCCTTGTTTCCTTGGAGGTTTTTTTTTATTGCCTGAGACAACCCTTGCCATAGGAAAATTCTTCACATAATGACCATGCTCCTTGCTGTTGTAACACTACACTAGAGGTTAAGTGTTGATCTGAACCTACCATTCTTCTTCCACATTAGCGGGATTTTTTATATCCCTTCAGTAGTTCTTGGAAATATGACCAACCTTCCAACATTTGAATCTATTCTTGGTTCCCTTCAAACAGTTCCCAAAATTCTTCTTCCCATATCTTTAACAAGGGGAAATGTGAGGATTCTTTCCATCATGGGATTTTTTTGATGAACCACCCATATTGTTCCCCATTATCTGATTCTTGTCACTGGGCCCACGAGACCACTAAGAGTCTCCAATCTCCATTTCAACCTTGAGGGCATAACAGACAATATCCTCATAAATGATGAAGTCTCGAATCTCCAATGCTTTTCATAGACTCAGCTTTAGTCTGCTAAAGAAGTGATCCACCTTACTTTCAGTGTTCATGACAAAGCCATAGGCATACCTTGCAAGCCTTGTAAAGTTTTGTTCATACGTCCCGATGGACTCATCTTACTTCTTCTTGAGTCTGAGGAACTCTCTTTCCATCTTGAGATGGAGGGTTCAAGGAAAATATTTGTTTAAAAAAATTCTCTTGAATTCCTCCCAATCCGTAGAATCAATTTCCAATTGGGAATTTGTATTCTTGATCAGTGTCCACCACTGATCAGCTTCCACATCAAAACGATAGACTTCGAGTACAACATTCTCTTCTTCCGAGCACTGGAGGACAGAGAATATATTTTCAATGTAGTTAACCCATTGGTCTGTGAGGAAGGGATCAGAAGATTTTCTAAGTATAAGAGGCCTTTGTCGCATGAACGATTCTATGGAAACTTTCTTTTTTCCTTGGAGGAGAAAGTAATTCCACATGATTCAAGTTATTATTCATAACTCAAGCTAGCTGAGCAAGTACTACAATGATCTTTTGAGAACCCGCTACCATCACATCTGGAATATCATTTGGGAAATATTCACATTGCCTATAACATTGGTTTTTGGAACATGTTATTCTATTTCCCCCCATTAACTAATAAAATAAACATATAATTAGAGGTCTTGAATACATATCTTTTGAGTAAGTAAACATTGTTCATAAAAGGATAAACTTGTAAAGGAGATGTATATTCTAACTTGTGACTCCTTGTTTTTAAATCTTGGTTATCCTCATTCAATTTCTTAACTTATATTATTTTTGGGATTTTTTGTCCCTTAATAATGGTTTGTACTATTCTCATTAATCTACCAATGCATATCCCCCGGGAGTTTTGTAACCAAGAGTACAACAGGACCTGTTGTTGTGTACCAGGATACCCTAGGACAAGCCTAAAACTCATTGTTGGTGTTTTCACTCCTAGGTTCATATGTGATAGAGGCACCTCTACCTTCTCGTATCTAGACAGGGATGTATTTTCTTGAAAAATACCTTACTCAATACTAACTAAATTTTAAAAAAAAATCTTATACTTAGTCTCATCCTTAACGTTCTTACTACGGTTATTTATTCCTAATCTCCAAAAATAACTAGACCATCCTTTGATACATACTATGTTGACCCTAGCATTTTTCACATAACATTACATGATTTTAAGAATAATTATACATCAGAGTACAAGCCATGGATCTTTAAGTCTAGTGTCTTAGAAGACTAGGTAAATAAAACAAAAAACATGGGCTAAAAACACTTTTTTATTTAATCTCTGTAAATAGATCCGAACTTCCTTTGAGCCCTTACAACTGCATAGGGTACCCTAGGGAACACGTTAACAATGGGATGAGGTGAAAATATTAGTAAGAGAATGAACATAAGGGTACATCATAAGCACATGAGTTAGGAGGCGTGACATAATTATATCCAAAGCATGGAACATAAGAAATAATATCATATAATAAGGGGGTCATATAAATATGGTATCACATAAATTTAGTATAATCATAAAACATTTCATTAGTACGGGTCAAGGATAACTTCAAATCATATTTCCCATTTTAGTAAGGGTCAAGGATAACTTTCAATCCTTTTTCCCATTTTAGTACGGGTCAAGGCTAAAAACCAATCTCGTTTCACATCACATCACATGAGACTTAACTTTACCCAATGCATTGGAGTGCTATCTAGAAACACCCATATCAATATTTTCATGAATATTATTTCCACATAAATATTATTTCCAAATAAATATTCATACATAATCAACCATATATAAACATATGAGTACCCATGGAAAGAATTGGGTACCACAATCATGACATAAATCATATCCAATGGGTGTATCATGAAAGTGTCCATTAAAGAAAAGGATTAGAACATAAAAGGACGTTCATAGGATAGAATAGGCATATAACAAGTTAAGTGGTGTCAAAAATAAGGTACAACATATGTTAAATGTCTTTGAGTAACATTACTATTAAAACATTTTTGTGCGATTTTGAGGAAAATGCTATAGATATTTTAAAATAGAACAGAGGAAAATACTTTATATAAACCCATAATTTAACCAAGAAGGATTTCATAATAAAAATAATGATTTAGTAAAGACAATTATCTCTTAAAATAGAGGACATAGTGGACTTGATATTGGGTAAAAATTCAAGAAGTTCCCTTAAAAAAGGTTTGCCTATCAGAAAGTTTTAAGGAGGGAATTCTTATAAAACATGTATATCCACGAAAGAGAGTGATGAAAGGGTATTAATAAATTAATTTTGTAAAAGTAAAAATAATTTCGAATATGTTTATAAATAAATAAGATAAATCCATTTTCATATAAAGAAAGATAAGGCAACCCGATTGAACAAAAGGGTTTGGGTAGAATTCGTTACGGTTTATTGGTAGGGTGTTGGGTGTACTAAGAGGGATTGGTGAGAGAGAAAATTGGTTTCAAATCACTTATAAATCATGAGGGATGTATTTTAGAGGTGATAAAACATACCTGATCATTTGGGATTACACATTAAAAGACATAGCACAGAGGACATCATGAATAAGAGTGAAATGGAGAGATCCCTTACCTTAAATTTGTTGGTGTTCTCCACTTGTTATTAAATACCTGAATAAAAAAATTAGGTTTATTAATTAGTTATTCAGGAACCACTTATATATGTAATTGGTTTCTTATTATCATTACATGTTCATTTATAACCGTTTTTATTGGTGATGATGTTCAATTTCATTGTTCGATCTCATTTTTTACTTGGTTTTAAAGACTAGTTCGCTTATATTCATGTTTGGATAAACATGTAAGATGAATGAGGTTGTATATAATTGAAGTTATGTTATATTATTGAACATACAGTAGGATAAATGGTTTTAAATTTAATTTTTTTACTTTGAGTGAAGTCAAACTATTATATAAAACCATAGTGACAACCATTTTTGTTAATTAGTGGGTTTGATTACAAAGAACATGTTTTTCTTTATAACATAATACAATTTGTACAAAATGATTATAGAAACAAGAATAGGATATATTAAATATATAATATTCTGGTTCAACCATAACTCAAATGGTTTCATGACCATAATTAAAGATAATAATAGAAATTGATAAACAGTTTTCCTTGAATGTGCTAAATTGACACATCTCAAACGATGCATTCATTTCATTCAAATAAAATTTGGGGAAAGGAGATAAGATAATGAAATATACCATTATCATAAAACAATTTCTAGTACATGTATGTTACTAGAGTTATCATACTATTTGGGTGAAGGGAGGTGAGGAAAGAAACAAAACGATAAGAACTTACGAGAAAATAAGGAATTGGAAAGTGGAATTTACCTCTTGAGACTTTTTCCTTTGAGAACCTATTAAGCGGAGAGGTTTTGGTATTTTGAAGAGTATAGGGTATTTTTGACATGGGCGAGGAGCTCGGGCAAAGATTTGGGCAGAATATTGGAAAGTCACAAGGCTTGAGAGGAGTGAAGAGAAGAGGGAGTGAGGGGGGTTTTATAGTGGACGAGAGGAGGGTTTTCATAATTTTTTAATCATTAGTTTATTATTTATTCACAAGACAAAAAATAGTAAGTATTCCATGACCAAGAATAGTAATAAATTTATGTGACTTCGAACTAATTAGGCTTACATCAGAATATCATCACCAATGACTCAATAAATCCCTTATTTAGCATTTATCGTAAATTATCACATTTTACTATTCATAAAAAATTCAAGTATTTCAAAAAAATCCAAAAAATTAACCCTAACCACTTTTTGATGTTTAGAATCCAAAAATGAATTACATTTTTCAGAAATAATTTTCTAAATATGATTATTTTAATATTTAAATAAAATCATAATTTATTATCAAAAACTGGTTTTAAAACATTCATTTACTTATTCTAACATATAGGTATATCATACTTTCAACATGAATATTATTATATACTATCATAGGTAATGTTACTATTCATTGGGGTATATCACTATTCATAATGTTAGGTTACTATTCATACGGGTAGGTTATTATTCACCAAATATTAATTTTTTCTTATCAGACTCCAAATAACTTACTGATTCCAACCCTATATGTATGATTTTTAAAATTCCAAACATAGAAGTGAAAAAATTATGTTTAAAGGTCACTTAGATCTTAGTAGTTCATTATGTTGTTTTTTCATGTTATTTTATGACATATTTATAATAAGGTAATTTCTATTGAAAAACATTGGGTCATTACAATTGAAGACGCTGAGTAAGTGATGGTGTTTTATTCTCTGTCGGGTACTGACCACTTGTGCATTTACTGGCGTGCATTTATGAGAAAATTGTTTGGATGCTATTGGATTGAATGTATCTCTAACAATTACCAGAAATACATGACATAAAAAGACAAAAAAAATCCCCCATCAAAGTAGCATCTCATGAACACATCTGTAATTGATTATTTTTCTAGGCCTCTCCCTTTTTTATGAGAAACGGACCTGAGGTGGGGTAATTTCTACACATTGGTTAAGTATTCACATCGGTTTCACAATTTATTTGCGTATAAGGGGAAAAATGGGTTGACAGACAATAACCACTCATCTGTTATTAATGGGGTAAAAATACAACCTTGGTTATGGATTCACGAAGGGTTAACCTTTTCTATTTCAACCCGATTAATTTCATACCCCTTTTTTGGTTGCGATGGTCCCATGGGGATTGGGTATTATATCATTCCTTTGTTGCGAAGGAGGTTCCATAGTATAATGGTCTCAGTGGGAGATTTCATGGTGTTAAGTGTTCATGCAATTAGTTCACGTCGGGTATGATGTCCTCAAATGGTGTCTAACAGGTTTATTCATATATCCAGAAGCACCAAACAACCCATTTATCCATGATTTTATGACCTTCTTCTCAAAGTCTTCTGCTCATTAGATGATTTTTTCAACGAAACTTAAGGACTCACATTGGTTAAGATGATGGGAAGTTGGGATCATCACACCCTTTGGGGGGAATTTTTTCCTATTTAGAGAATCTATTATATATTTATACAATTTTAATATGTTCAATAATCCTTAAGTCATTCCCAAGAATTTTTTCTTCAATTACCCATGGGTTTCAAGATCAATTATGGATATACATGGGTTTGTAATCATCTAGGAAGTGCTAGTTTGGGAAACCCAATGAGGCACTCTAGAGTTTAGTGTAATACAGGGGATAAAAAAGTTTTTTCAATATCGAGGTCTAACCCATAAGAGGAGATTCATATGTATCCTCGTGAAAGGAATCATAACCCACATAGTTTGGTGCCACTTAATGGGGAACATCGCCTTTTACGGTTGAGTAATGATAATGCATTCATTCAGTTTAACGCCAAGTTGTAAGGACACCAAAAATAAAGGTTCCTTTTCATGATTTTTTGTGGGTATTACACTGGGGTGTCCCAATGTAGGGGAATGATGGGGGTTACATGTATGGATAAGGCACTTTTTGATCTCTAACCTTCAATAGTAGTCCTACATATCCAGCTTAGAGTAGTAAATGGTGTTCTCATTCTTCATTAATTTGGATTACACCTTATGACATCTTGATGTGGTTTGGATTGTATAAATGAGGATTACTCCTGATGAGGATGTCCATTGGTCTAGGGAATTTGGACAGGAGTCATGCGGGTGTGGATTACACCTTATGACTTCCTGATGTGGTTTGGGTTGTATGAACGGGGATTACTACTGATGAGGATTTCCATTGGTCTAGGGACTTTAGACAGGAGTCATGCGGGTCCTAGTTAGAGAACTAATCAAAGTTCTTGTTGTTCATTACTGGGGCTTGTGAGAATGTTTTGATTATCACTAGCCTCTAAGACCACATGATTCATGCTCAGTGTGAGAAACATAAGGATATTAAAGATTCAAAAAAACAACTTTTCCATCCCCACTTATGGTAAATGAGGAGGAAGAAAACAAAAGATGTGAGGATGAGGTCCCAAAGGGAGATGGAAAGGGGCTTTGAATGTACCAATTTCCTCCATTATTTTGATATCCATGACACTCCTATCTGGTGATCCATCCAAACATGTCCTGGGATGAGGTGAAGAGGGGGAACATGCCACCTACCACAACAAAAGGATAGTGACTTACCATATGAGTAGTGCCCTAAAACGAGTTATGGAAAAGGGGAGAAGCATCATTCCTCATCAAAAGGAAACACAAGTGTGGTCTCCCCCTTTATCAGTAGACCACATTGAATGGGAAATCCTGTGATTACCCATAATTTCTAGAAAAATTAGGTACATGTGAGTATCCCAAGTTTGGGCCCTAGGTACCCTAAGAATGTATGCTTGGGGGAATTCCGGGGCTCGATACTATTGTGGGGATTACCCACATGTCCTTGCTTACTATGGGTATGTAAACTCATAAGGGTGCACTGATGTGCCCTATTTTTTTATCATATGGGTCTGGTGGCTTTGGAAGAGGCTTTGGCCTAATGGTGTTGGATTGAATCATGGAGGATACATAGAGGTTGTGACAGAAATAGAAAGATATGTTAGGATTTGGAAGGCAGAACTCCCAATAATACCCCATTATGCATGCCATTTTTTCATACGGGGTGGAGTTTCCTCCACATAAAATGTTGTTGTGTGGGTGGATGGTGTCGTCAGCGTACGTAAATGGTATGCATACTAGGATAGGGTCCATGTATAATTTTTCTATGCAGAACTAGGTTCTTCTATTGTAGTGTTTTTCTACATGGTTTTGAGTTCGATCAGTGTAACATGATTCTACACAATGTAGGGTTCCACCCCTGTAGCGTTTTCCTCTAAAAGTCAGGTTTCCACCTGCATAGCATTTTTCTATGTTGGGAACCAAATTGAATAAGGGGAATTGGTTTTGTTCTCATAAATTTCATCTTCAATTTGATTCTGGTTCAGGTTATTACAATTAATCTTATTTTTCCTTCCTTAATGTTATGTGGTGGTTTTATAGATGCAGAAAATTGTCAATAGGTCCGTGATTCATCAACAGCTTTCTCCAAAACTCAATATCCTTCATCAAAAAACTCAACAACATTTTAGTCCCCATAATGTTCCTTTTATATAGGGGTAAAGGGAAAATATTGGTGGGTTGCGTGACACATTTTGAGAAATCCCACAGTAGAAACCTGACCAGAGGGAGACTCGATCGGTGAGGGTATTAGGGATGTGAAATGTGGAAGTATAAATCACTAACATGCACATGAAAATGACTTCATTTCCATCACTAGAGGCCTTTGACTATGCCTCACATGGGAACCATTTGAGTTCATGGGGGTCATTGTACGTTGATTCAATTTTTCAACCCCCATATCTCCAATGACACAATGCACCGGTGAAATTTTACATTGGGTGTATTTTTTTGCCTCTATCTCTCCAATGACTTAGTTCAAGGGGGAATGACGTCATCACCATTATTTTATGAACCATTTGGTTCATCATTGCTCTGTGAGGCCATGAACCACCATGCAGAGAGGTGGTCCGTGAAGGGTTTATGTCCCATGGGTTATTGCTTTCCATTTCCAAAAAATGGATTCTAAAACATTCTTCTTCAAATCATCATTGGTTCCATTCTTATTCCTTTTCAAAATTTAGTGGAGTATTTTCTTTCCCTTTTCTTTTTATGATCCAATAGATAAAAAAAATTCTTCCCAAAATGGGCATGTGAGGTGTGGTGGATTAGAAAATATGACATAAATTAGAACCATGGAGGCCCACCCCACACTACACTTTCTGAAAAAGAACTTGAACATAGATTAAATACATGATGATTTGACTATAATTGAGGACAAAGGGAATAAGGTTTGATAAATTTGTGGCTAGGGTAAAGGATTAAAACCCCAGAATAATTAAAAATCTCATGAGGATAGGAATCAAGCCATACATATCTCTTGTAAATGGAATAGTAGATAACCAGTGCCAATAGGTTATGCTCTCTCGTGAGGGAACACAGTAATGCTGTTCTATTTTCCATAAAGAGGTCTTGATGAAAATCTTATCATAGTTTAAAGGAATGTGAATAGAACATTATTCCATAGTTTAAGTTCATGAAACAGGAACAATACATGTATTTTAACGTCATGAGGTAAGTACTTTGGATTTGGAAGTGTTCCAAGGAAAATGTGTGCGATGTGGTAAATGTAACCTAATGTGAATTAGAGACTAGAAAAATAGACATTTCATAACACATGTGTTGGGCGGAAGAAAAGCGGGAATGATGGCAAGAGGGGGGTGAATTGCCTTTTAAAAAATTGATTAACAATTTAAAAATCAAAGTATAAATGCAGCGGAAATAAAGAGGCAAGACACGCAAATTGATAACGGAGTTCGGCCAAAAACCCGGCCTACGTCTCCGCTCCCAACTCAACCGTTGAGAGATTCTACCGCTTGCTTTTCAATGGTTTTAGCAAGAAACCCACTAGGCTTTGAGGTAGCACTAGGACCTATTACAGCTTGCTTTTGATGGTTAAGCAAGAACCCACTTGCTTTCAATGGAATAGCAAGAACCCACTAGCCTTTTTAACGGGTGAAGGCTAGCTCACCGAAACACAAGCCTTTTAAAAGGAAAGGCTTGAAGAAACCTCTTCACACCTTAATGGTGGTGTGATAACCCAAAAGAAAGGGGGAAGAGAAAAGGTGTTGGGGTTTGTAGGCACAAACCCAAAATTAAAGCTCAAAAAGATAAAACAATAAAAACCGTATTGTTGAGAAGCCTTGGGCGCCAAAGGTTGAATGGAGTTGAAGACGTGCACTCCCAAGCTTCTATGGTGGTGCTCCTTGGATTGGAAATGGATTGGAGCAGTTGTGGTTCCCTTGGAGCAATCCGCCGGAGGTTTGCCAAATGAGGAGAATTGTGTTCGTTGGCTTCACAATGCTTAATTATGGTCCGGCAATTGTTCCGGGGCTTCAAGGTCCTTTATTTATAGAGGGGGAACCCTCATATGGCCGTTGGAGGCCTTTGGAGCCGTTGGAAAGGCTTTCGGAGCCGTTGGGAGGCAAGTGGAGCAGCCTGGTCAAAGCTCCAACGGCTAGTTTGACTGGATCCACCGGCTGGCCGGTACAGTCCCACCGGCTGGCCGGTGTGTGCAAAAAGGCATAGGATTCTTGTCCAGGGGCCACCGGCTGACCGGTACATCTCCACCGGCTGGCCGGTGCCTTGATAGAGAAGAAGAGTCTTGATCCAGGCTCCACCGGTCGACCGGTGAGGAGCCACCGGCTGGACGGTGGCAAGACAGTAGCAAACACTATTTGAGCTGGGTGCCACAGGTCGACCGGTGGCAGAGCCACCGGTCGACCGGTGGGGAGGAAGTAGCTACCCCTTGAGTCTGGGTGCCACCGGCTGGCCGGTGGTGAAGCCACCGGTCGGCCGGTGGACTGAATTTCAGTCCATTTCTGCCTCTTCCTTGGTCAACTTCTTGGCAATCAAATGCCTATCAACACAAACACTTAAAACACAATGTTAGATAAAAATGAAAGTGATTGTGATCATGAAAATCAAACAACGAGAGGTTCGAGATGTACAACAATCTCCCCCTATTTTGATGATCACAATCACTTAAACAATTAAAGTAAAAACATGAATTGAAAGGAATGCTTAAATAAAATTAAATGTAAAGCAAAGCATGAAAAAAAGTTTCTCCCCCAATCAATCAAGAAATTCTCCCCCTTTGTGATTATCAAAATAGAGTGGGGCATAAAACTTGATTGAGGGAAATCTAGAGAGTTTTAAACAATTGAAAATGATACTAATTGTTGAAAAAATTTGAAATGAAAAATTGAATTGAAAAGTTTGAATAACAGTTTGAATTGAAAGTTTTGAAACAAAAACTAATTGAAATTCGAAATTTGAAACCAAGAGTTGAAATTGAAAGTTTGAATAAAATTTGAAAATGAAAAGCTTAATCAATCCTAACTCCCCCTAAATAAAAACAATAAATCACCGGGGAAAGGAAACTATTTTTGGCCCGGAGAGACTCGCAAGAAGGGATTTTTCAATCCAAACTTGTCTCATAGCGGGTCTTCTCCTATAGAATTCATCGGAAAAGAAAAAAGACTTGGGTTGGCCGTACCGGGAATTTTTGCAATCACACTCATAAATGAGGTGCCCGGGTTTTTTACAATAATTGCAAAATTTAAAACTAGAGCTCCCCCTTACAAAAACAGTGGGTGCATGGGAGGAGGAAGCTTGGTTGGTATATCCTAGCCCTTGGGTGGTTCTAGATATTCGTTGGGAACCTAAGAGTTTGGACAAATTTTGTTCACCTTGGGTGAACTTGGCTAGGGAATCTTTTAAATCTTTGATGGTTGATTCCATAGAATCAACATTTGGAAAATTTTGGATTTTTCGGGAGATTTCCTCCTTCTCTTTGAGAAGTTGTTCTTTTTCGGAGGAGAGTTTTTTGAAAGATTTTTTCAAAGAAACAAATTTTGAAGAAAGTTCATGAAAACCTTTTTCTAATTGATCTCTAGCATGTGAGAGTTCTTCATATGACAAATGATTTAAAGAATTGGAATTTGAAGAGCAAGAGGAGGAAGAGGAGGAAGAGGAGGAAGATACCTCATGTTTTGCCATTAGGCATTTTTTACCTTGGTCGCTCGAGGAGAAGGAGGAGAATGAAGAGGTGGAGCTATCACTCCATGTTGCCTTTGAAGCCTTCTTCTTAACCTTTTTCTTGGCCCTTTTCTTGTGAAGTGGGCATGCGGGCACGGATTTTTCATCGGGTTCTTGCTTTTGAGCGGGTTCTTACTTTGGAGCCTCGCTAGTACCTTCATAGGTTAGTTCTAAAAACTTCCAAATATCATGAGAAGATGTGCAAGAAGAAATACAATCAAAAACATTATGATCTAACCCACAATGTAGAGCATTCATGGCTTTGCCATCAAGCTCGAAATTTGCAATGTCTACGGGGGTCCATTTAGATTCATCGGGAGTAGAAAGTGAATAACCATGCATGACAATTTTAAAAATAGGATAACTAATGCTTTTAAGAAATGTAGTCATGCGGGTTTTCCAAAAAGAATAATCGGCTCCATCAAAGAATGGAGCACGATCCAAAGAAAAACCTTCGGGGGCGTAAGAGGTTGAAGCGGTAGAAGCCATCAAAAAGGATCTTTAATTTGAAACCGGTTAGGGAATTATTCAAATACGTCCTCTGATACCAATTGTTGGGCGGAAGAAAAGCGGGAATGATGGCAAGAGGGGGGTGAATTGCCTTTTAAAAAATTGATTAACAATTTAAAAATCAAAGTATAAATGCAGCGGAAATAAAGAGGCAAGACACGCAAATTGATAACGGAGTTCGGCCAAAAACCCGGCCTACGTCTCCGCTCCCAACTCAACCGTTGAGAGATTCTACCGCTTGCTTTTCAATGGTTTTAGCAAGAAACCCACTAGGCTTTGAGGTAGCACTAGGACCTATTACAGCTTGCTTTTGATGGTTAAGCAAGAACCCACTTGCTTTCAATGGAATAGCAAGAACCCACTAGCCTTTTTAACGGGTGAAGGCTAGCTCACCGAAACACAAGCCTTTTAAAAGGAAAGGCTTGAAGAAACCTCTTCACACCTTAATGGTGGTGTGATAACCCAAAAGAAAGGGGGAATAGAAAAGGTGTTGGGGTTTGTAGGCAGAAACCCAAAATTAAAGCTCAAAAAGATAAAACAATAAAAACCGTATTGTTGAGAAGCCTTGGGCGCCAAAGGTTGAATGGAGTTGAAGACGTGCACTCCCAAGCTTCTATGGTGGTGCTCCTTGGATTGGAAATGGATTGGAGCAGTTGTGGTTCCCTTGGAGCAATCCGCCGGAGGTTTGCCAAATGAGGAGAATTGTGTTCGTTGGCTTCACAATGCTTAATTATGGTCCGGCAATTGTTCCGGGGCTTCAAGGTCCTTTATTTATAGAGGGGGAACCCTCATATGGCCGTTGGAGGCCTTTGGAGCCGTTGGAAAGGCTTTCGGAGCCGTTGGGAGGCAAGTGGAGCAGCCTGGTCAAAGCTCCAACGGCTAGTTTGACTGGATCCACCGGCTGGCCGGTACAGTCCCACCGGCTGGCCGGTGTGTGCAAAAAGGCATAGGATTCTTGTCCAGGGGCCACCGGCTGACCGGTACATCTCCACCGGCTGGCCGGTGCCTTGATAGAGAAGAAGAGTCTTGATCCAGGCTCCACCGGTCGACCGGTGAGGAGCCACCGGCTGGACGGTGGCAAGACAGTAGCAAACACTATTTGAGCTGGGTGCCACAGGTCGACCGGTGGCAGAGCCACCGGTCGACCGGTGGGGAGGCAGTAGCTACCCCTTGAGTCTGGGTGCCACCGGCTGGCCGGTGGTGAAGCCACCGGTCGGCCGGTGGACTGAATTTCAGTCCATTTCTGCCTCTTCCTTGGTCAACTTCTTGGAAATCAAATGCCTATCAACACAAACACTTAAAACACAATGTTAGATAAAAATGAAAGTGATTGTGATCATGAAAATCAAACAACGAGAGGTTCGAGATGTACAACAACATGTACAAGGAAGGAATGAAAATATGTCATTATAAGGATGGCCAAGGGGCCTAGGATTTAAAAAAAAATTACAGTTGGACCCAGAGACAATAATTTTGGGCATCACTACATATCCCACAGGAATGGGAATCCAGCCACATGTTGTTCTTGAATTTGGAATGGTAGATTAATTATGCCAATGGAGTGATATCTCAAGTGAGAACAATGTGGTGTGGTGTAGTTTATAATAATATTTCTAGGATAATGATCACATATTTTAATGTCACAAGTTATGGACAATGGTTGTTGTGAAGTTTAACACCGGGAAACTAGGACCCTAGAGTTCTTAATTTAAGGTCATAGAATTCAGACCATACAGAGGGTGTTCCCCAAAATTGGGATGTGTTCTATGGTGTAGTATCCAACCTGATGTGAATGAGGACCAATGGGGCTCGTGCAACACGACACATTCTAAATAAGAACTTGAACATAGTTTATAGTCATGATGATTAGACTGTAACAGAAGACAATGGTCTAAAAGAGCGATGAATTTATGGATGGACCCAAAAATTTGAACACGGGCATCACTATGTATCCCATGAGAATGAGAATCAAACCATAAGTAGTTCTTGAATTTGGTGTGGTATATTATCAATGTTAAAGGGGGAGTTCTCCCAAACGTGGACACTGTGATGTGGTGTAGTTTATCGTCATATGTTTCAGATGCAGTATAGAACTGTTTAACATCATGGGATCAGGATGTTGCACATAGTTTAATTTCATATTTCCTAAACCCTCAATTAATAGTTTTTTGTCACAAAATTAATACAATATATTGTTAGTGTAAGGTAATAGATTTCAAACTATTTAGAGGTTCTTCTAAAAATAGGTATGTGGGGGGGAGACATAGTTGCTGACCATACATGAATGAAGACAAGAGGTGACCATGCCACACCACACATTCGAGAGAATAGATCGCATGTAGTTTAAATTCATAATACTTGGAAAATAAATAATTCCAAAGGGTTAATTCATAAATGAATCTGTGTCCAAGTGAGTAGATTATAACCCAGGTGTGACTACCTATCCCATGAAGATGAGAATCAAGCAATATGTAGTTCTGGAATATGGAGTGGTAGATTGCCAGTGCCAAAGGGGGTGTTCTCTCAAGAGAGAACACCATTGTGTAGTGTAGTTTATCATCATATTTTTAGGACAATGTATAAAACAATTTAACATCATGTGATTAGGATTTTTCACCTATTTTAAGTAAATACTACATGGCCCCTTGGTTCTTAGTTTAAAGTCATCAAATTTTTATGATGAAGATGGCTTTTTATGAGAATTACTACTTGAAAAGCATGGAATTTGTTGTAGGAGTGATTCTCTCACCATCCATGGTGAACAATGAGTATGAACCATTGAGAAAGACCTTGTGGATGGTAAAATCTACCTCCCATTTGGGCTAAAATTTTGGCAACTTCCTCCCAAGTATCATCAGTGTCGAGAGTTCCTAAACTGTATCACCCTAGAGGAAAGAGTGATGGTGGACCATCTAATTTAATGCTCATGATATCATATTATGGAGCCTCTTTATATTGTAAAAGGCTCAGATCATGTTATTATCAAGAGAATATTGCTCAGTGAGACAAAATTATGCTATCTTTTCTAATGTCTGGATATCATAAACAATGATCAATGTGACAGTGACTGAATATCAAAGGGTAAAACTGCCTATGTCCAATACACCCAATAATATAGAGTCCCATGGGTAGAATTGCGAGTCATTTTTTGATAATCCCAGAGAGAGTTAGGGAGCATTACCTACCAACTTCTCATGTTTTTTCCCTCCATCTTCTGCAACATGTTTGATATGGTTTTGTTGAACGATTCAATATATCTATTTTCTTGTGCATTATATAATGATATGTGGTTGGACTGAATTTTGAACTTGGCATAAAACCTCTTTATCCAAGCAGCACAAAAATTAGTTCCATTTTCGGTGAGAATAGAATGAGGAAATCTAAATCCTTGGGTGATATCATATATCACAAACTTAATTATTGTCCATGCATTGAATTCTTTAAGGGGGGTCACCTCCAACCACATGAAGAATAAATCTGTTGTAGTCATGATAAATCTTCACTGGTGAGTTGTTGTTGGAGGATATAGTCCCATGACCTCAAGTCCTGAAAATGAAAAAGGCCAAGAGTACTTGGTAGTGTGGAGGGGCTTCGGTGGTCAATGCACAATGTTGGCATGGATATGACACGAATGGAATTTCATGTCACACTTCATGAATTCATGAACCATGGTGGGATAAAATTATCCCAAGCTACGAATATAGTGGGAAATCATCATCCATGGATGATGAGAACCATAATACATGACATGAACATCCAACATAACCTAGGGAATCTTTTCTATATCAATTCAATTGAAGATAATTTTGTCAAACCAATGCTTATAGAGAGTCTACTCAAGGTTGGGACTAATCTGGAGGGTGAATGACATTTCATACTGACAAATTTTCTCATGTTCATCTCTATCTGATGGGAGACTTCCATGTTTATGATGCTCAATAAATAGTTTTTACAATAGGTGGATTCTTTGGTCATGGGGGGATCCATAGTACCCAATGTGGAATCACTGATGGTAATTTAGTTTACCATTTGGGAGTCTTAATTGTCTAAACAGATAGTATAAATGACTCTTCATTGCACCACATGGATAAAATGGTCATCCTAATCAGGCTCTGTGAGAGTTGTGGCTAAACCAATGAAGGAATCATCTCAAACATTATGTGACCAAGGAACCCGAGTGACCTCTAGTTAAGAAGGTAATTTTTTCATTAATGGGATAGTGTCCTCTAGTAAGGGAATAATCTATAACTTTAAGATGACATACTCACCTTTGATCTTCTTGATAATCAACTCAGAGTCCCCCTTTACATGAAGGTGGGGAACATCAATTTTAAGAGCCAATTCAAGACCAATGATGAGATCCTGATACTCTAAATCATTTTTTGGTGAAACAATCTGATAAAAAATGAATAGGGTAGGAAAACCTATTGCAAGGTGATGAAGAAAATTACCAAACCCACTCGGTTGGGCCTAGGATCATTGAACCTTATGATTTTTGGACTCTAGGAGGAAACATTGAAGTGAATGTTCAAGCATGAAACAGAATGGTCCACTGATAGGATAGCTTGTCTGGGAACTCAACATCCAAAGGTGTATCTACGGGGGATAGATGAGCGAATAAGAAATCTATAAGTAATTAACCTTTAACAACATTATTCAGATTGAATATGATGTCAAACTACTAGAGAATCACCACCCAGTATGCTAACTAGACTGTCAGTATTAGGTGGTTCAGAATGTACATTATTGGATCCATGTGGGATACCAATTGTATCTCATGTTTCTGCTGATAATGACGTAATGTATACACTACAAGAACCATCGCAAGGTAGCTCTTCTTCATGTGATATAATATAGACTCTATGTCAAGGAGCATGCAATTGAGATAGTACAAACTGTTATCTATCACTTCATTGTTTTTCATGGTGAGAAGGGAACCAAGAGATTATTCTTGGGTGGTCACATAAAAAATAATGGGTTCCCATGTGTGGGTGGCATCAAAACCAATGGAAGTTGAATATACTACCCGATTTCTGCAAAATGTTTCTGGTACTCTTCCACCCACTGATAGATGACCACTTTATTCAGGATCCTAGAAAAGGGATTACACCTTCTATCCATATTCTCAATAAATCAGCGTATGTAGGCTAAAAGGCCTTGATAACCTTAGAGCTTCAAAAGGTTGGTTGGAGGGGAATCAAGCTAATGGATTTGTTCATCTATAGGAAGACTTTGATGCCTTTTTATTCGATGACAAAGCAATGAAACATTCCAGAGGTGACCCTGAAGGAACACATTAAGGGTTTCATCCTCAACTACTGGTAGTGAAGGAATATAAACAATTTCTTGTGGTCTCTGAGATAGTAATAAAGTTGGCAGGAATTGACCAAAAATCGTCCATATAGTATTCCACTAGAATCCAAATAAATGGTTAGAATATATGGTGCATATCATGCTGATTGTTAGATCCTTCATTTTTTAGGATGAAAGGCATCACTCAATAGAATAAAGTACCTTGTGGCACCTTGATGTCAATAGAATCATCATATTTTTGGGATATCTATATTTTTTGCACTTTTAATACCCATACATAAAGGAAATAGCCTAGAAGTCAGCCATGGAATGGATCAAAAATTATATTAATGGGAGGGGAATTCATCATTCAGACAATGAAGGTTAAGATCCATGATATCAATGAACACTATAATCTTTCTATTAATATTCCTAGTATGAATTATGTTGACCAGTTATCAACGATACTAAAATTCCATAATAATTTGGTTTTAATAAGATTATCAACCTCAACATAAACCATGGAACCGTGATAGGGATTCATCTTTCTAGGAGGCTTTTTGAACCCATAATAACCATCCAGGATACCACGATGATGGGAGAAGACCTGAGGGTCTAATACTAGAATATTGTAAAAACTCCGAGAAATAACATCATGATGTTTCTTCAAGAAGTCCACATGTTGTTGTTTTTTCTCTTTAGGTATGGCCTCACTGATCCTCGCTAGCCTTGGATCTAAAATTGTTGCAAGATTCATCTCTAATAAATCATCAACAGTGGTGGAGACACCCTATTCCAATATGGGGGGAAATATATTCCAAATATTCTTCATTGTTTGATGTAATAGAATCTGTGGGAGATGAAAACTCACTTGGGCCAACTGAATCTAAGGGAACACTAATGCTTGTTTGTGTAGATATATAATCCTTACAATGAAATTATTATTCCACTAAAACCATGGTGACAAACGATGTCAACCTAATTTATTCATTCCTTCGACTAAGTGTTCCATGCTTGATGATGTCAAAGCAGTGGTGGTCAGTCAGTCCATATCTTCTTAACTCAGCTGGATGAAACATGCAAGTCTAAAGGATAACTTTATCCATGGGGTGAATGTCTCAATATTTAGAATAATTAGTGGGTTCTGGTATGACCTGATCCTTACCTATGTATGAATACATGATAATTGTTCCACATTCCTTAAATTGAGGGACATGACACCCTTTTATCATAGAATTGAAAAAGAAGTTCCCAAAATATGGCATCACGGCCTCCAACTATTGGATCAAAAGTATGAATGCATCATCCAAATCTGTCCATAGGACATATACAACATAGTTGTGCTCAACCTCACTTGTCTGATAATGTTAGTCTTTAATAAGTAATAAGTGAAGTCCATGTAATTGGCTTCACAAGGGGAAAAAGGAGAAGTGTCACTATGAAGGATTACAACTCCACCGTTAAGGGAGTAATTGAGGCACTGGTGATATAATGAGGGGACTTCATCATGCAGATAGAGCCAAGTCCTACCCACCAATGCATTTTTGGTGATGTCCTCTAATACAATAATGAATTCAGTGTCTACCATCAAACTAACAAATTGGGTTATCAAATGGTTCCAGGCATAGGTTCTCTGCTCAATCCAATTGTAACCCTGAATCATTAGGTCATAGGGGCTCAAATATACTTCAGTGAGTCCCAGGCTATAAAAAATTAGGGTCAGTATGTTATTGATCCCAGAAATTATGCTAAAAATATAGTGACAACCCTATATTTTATTAAACTATCTAGTGAGATATAATGGGAATATTTTTACCTATATAAGTGAACTCCCATATTCTCTAGATAAAGAGATTATAGAATTACACTCTGACTTCTTAGACCATTCTATATGGAAACCCTCAGTTAATGCAACCTCTGTTTCAAAATGGTGGTTGATTTTCAAGGATTTTGAGTGATCTTATTGCATTTCCTCTGACAGATAGTGTGCCTCAAGGATTAAGAGATTGATAGGAATTCTTGAGAGGTTCTTCGACATAACATATTTTCATGATAGGTGGACATTCCTACCCATGTGGGGATGTTCTATATTAGGAAGTATGCCAGAATATATTAGAGGAATCAAATGGTTCTTTCTAGTTCTATAAACATTCTATTGATTAGTAAAACTGGAAATAATCACCACTGGATAACTGTTTATTAACTAAAATAACACTAAATTCAGGTGATCAGGACAAGATTGTGGATATTCTATATAGTCAATAAGAAAGGTTGTTGGTGGTGTTAGACCTGGAAAAGTGGGATGCTGAGATCTGTGAATCATCTAATGTCTTGTTTTAGGGGAATACATGGCCTGGCTCGATGAGCTAAACTTGGAATTATGGTGACTTTCCTATCCTATAATTCCTCCTCAATGGAACCAGTTGGGTAAATTTGGAGGGATTTCCTGATACTCCTCATTATCGGGGACCATGTCGGGATCAACCAAATTCGATGGTATTCAAAAAGGCATTGACATGGTATTCTTCATATGATTCTACCAAAAATGGGTGAACTCTATGCGGGATACCCATCACTGGTGGTATGAAATAGTCAAGGGTGATAGATTGTTTGGGAACTAGTAGGGGACTCTGCATTCCCGTATTCCATTAGAGCATGACCTTCTGGGATGACAAAGGCTGGTAGGTGGATGCAGAAGCAGTAGTTGATGGGGTGCAATGACTTCTAGATATTAAAGATATCCTAGATGGGGACAAAGCCATGGGCATGTGAAACTACCCTGTGAGCTATCCAATCATTATAATTCTAAGTCCTGTGATTGGAGACCTGATTACATTTATTGGAGCCATCACTGCCACTATCAGACATGGTAGAGAAGTGTGAAACCCATGCCATAAATTTTCCTAACATTATCAAATTGTCATTTTTCTGGTCCTGTATTGAGTACATAAATATGTAGCATCGAATTATAGTATTTCCATGGAATCTATGGTAAGGGAATTAGTTAGGGTGATTCAGGAGGTCAGCCACTGGAGTCCTTCTACGTTTGAAAAGATTTAGGACTCCCAGATCCAGTTCACTAAATATATAGTTGGGAACCATGGAAACTGGGAAGTAATAAGCCCAATTTCTACCTTCTAGAGGGGGTTCCTAGGATTTGGATTCATACAAGGATGTGGTGGTGGATGAGGAGCCAGAGCCACATTCTCTCGACATGGTAGTGGTGCCTACTGAGAAGGTTCCTATTGATTCTAAGTGTGATGAGTTGGATATTTTTTTGGTTTATAACCTTGATGGGGGGGTTTCTAGATAGGTTTTTTTGGAAATAATTGTTTCAATTCCAGAGATTGTACCTACAATACAGTGGTAGTCTCTACCTTGGTGGCGCTTCTCGCAGACGATGAAGATGACCAAGGACGATCCTTCTTGGACTACTACAAGAATTCTTGTAGGCCCTATGCCTTATCATATAACTCCCATAATCATCCTAGGAAATTCATAGTAATGAATTTTTGAACCAATTGAATTTTAACAATCCCCACACATATCTTCAACCACTAATCTTGAGTTAACGGCATGTCAAGTTAGTTGGTGAGGCCTTTACAACTGTAAATAAAGTATTTGATGCACTTATCTAGCCATTTCATCCCCTAGAAGAGGTAGTAAATAATCATCTTGTTTTTTGTTGAAGTTAACTAATAGATAAACTTCATGTGATGATCTTCCTAGCCGATGATAGACCAAATGGGCCACTGGATATACTAGAAGAATACATGCCCTTCCAATGTTTAAATGTCACATTGTAGTATGGATGCTTCTTGATTCAATGGTGTTCCTATGATGATTCCACACCTATAAATAAATCGTTCCATATGTTAAAGTGGTTCACTCATACTATTAAATGGGTTAAATGATGGATTTATTAAGTCTGGAGGTGTATGCATGTCATCCACCCACGTCGGATACGGCATACCGTCAGGTGTGATTGCTACGTGCAATGTTTCCATGGGTTTGAGGTGAGTAATGAGGGTGTCCATTTCAACATAGAAGTGTTTCCTATCTTGATGAGGGTTATTGAACAACAGGGTGTTGGCACACTCCATCAATGTGACAAGCAGGTTTGATAACTCGTGGGGCACACTATAGGGTGGCTTGTGGATCGGTTGGCTGAATGGCCTGATCTGGATCTTGGGTGATATTATCATGTTACTTGGGTTGGTTGGGAAATTCATACCACAATGTTTTACCATAGGCCTTGGATTTTTGAGCTATATTAGGGTAAATTTTCCCAAAATGAATTGTGGCGACCCCATATGAGCTCGTAGAGGAGTGTGGTCCATTCAAGGATCATCATAATCTAGGATTCACTCAACAAGTATCTCATTGATGATTCACTACTGATTTGAAATCTATTCTCTCAAAGCATCATTCAAAGGATAATCATCTAAAAACTTTTTTACATTAAGTAGATCTAACTTCATGATCACTCCATTACCCTTGATAGAATTTTGACCAATAGGTAATGATGCTAAAGGTTCCTCTAGGCTGAGAGTCTTCCTCTGATGGTGAGTGATAAAACCTAGTGGGTATATGAGATTGTGTTCTACTGTAATAGGTAGATTCTTGTCATCATCCATTTTACTGGTCTCTCTATCCATAGGCAACGCGAACTCAATCATATTTACCATGACAACACCTAGGGTTTCCTCGATTTATCTATGTAATTATTGTTGTCGCTTGATGGGACTAAAGTGTAGTGTGAAATAATTCCCCAAAAAATGAACCTACTCATGTGGGGACACATATTCAATGATCCTATGGAGCAATATAATTATCATAATGCATCAGTGTTGAAGGATCCAATGATAAACAAGTTACTTATGATGTTGTGTCATGGGATGTGCTGGAAAATCAACCATGTGACATTTCTAGTTAAGGTCACAAAACTGGTCCTCACTCATTGGGTAAACCAACTGATGAAAGAGGCAAAAATGAATCATCCAGAGGATCTAGATAAATCAAAAGACCACTTATTTATTTTGGGACTCCTGTATTTCAATGTCGAAGATTGTATTTGGACAAAACTTTTCAAACATATGGTTGATAATGAACGTGTCCCGTAAGATTCCCAATTCGGATGTGGGATTGAGTTCATAGCTTCCCCAGTCCATTGTCGGCACTAGCTGAGAAGCTGTTAATGGAAAAGATGTGGGCTACTATGGTGGTGTATTGACCAGCAGATAGATTTATACCTAAACTAAATAATCATTTCGTGCCAGATGAACTCTCATAGGTGGTACTGGTTACATCGCCACATCACTACAAGAAAGGGTACTAACCAATTTCTCATGAGTGATAGTAGCGGTAGTAACCTGCATGTTCTATGGATGATCGCGGTCTATCATATCCCAAAAAAACACTCAATGATCTCGTGTTTAGGTAGATCATGTAGATGGTGATCATAGAGATATCTATATCTGGAGACAATGCAATGGAGCTAAATCTTCTTCCACCTACTTATATTTGTGGAAGGACTTGAGGATTGAATGGATCTCACCTTCCAGGATGATGATCGTCACCCATTGGGATCTTATCCTAGACTATGATGAGGATGTTTGGTGGGAATGATCTATTAATGGGTCACATTTATAATTAGAATCATAGAAGAAAATTAGATTCACAATAATTTGGTGATTCCTAGAGTGGTTCCTTCGATGGTGACATTTTTCCCTTTGGCCCTAGGATTTTTCCTTAGGGCAGGGAACTTCATTGGAACGAGGGGGGGGGCTTCATGCTTCTTATTGGTTCCAAAGTATGGAGGACCTCCACATTGATGAGAAGAGGTGAGATGGGAACCTAGGAATATATCAAATGGGACTTGGAGAGGACCTCCATATTGATTGTCAGTGGAGTGAGGAGGCCACCTCTCTAGTTGCGAGTAGAGTGAGGAGGAATTTCATACAGTTGGAAATTTTCTTAGCTAAGAGGAAACCTTCTATAGTTGTTGGGAATATAGGGAGGACCTCCATGATGATTGTTGATGGAGCAGGGAGGAACTCTTCTTTTTTTGGTTGATGTGTGAGAAAGACCTTCACATAGCTTGAGATGAACACAGGTAGGTCCTTCTTGTTGACTGGTGGTAGAATAGGGATGGCCTCATTACTGATCATGAATAAAGCAGGGAGGACCTCTACTTTGGTTGTGGCTGGAGTAGGGAATACCTATACTAGAGATGTGGATAGTGTGAGGAGGACCTTCTTATCATGGTTTGGAGGCACAAGGAGGAACTCCATATCTAGAACCATAAGAATGGGGAGGAAACTCATGTTGATTATTGGAAAGATGGGGAGGACCTCCACCTTGGCTGATGTTGTGAACATGGGGAGAACCTCCCTGATGGGGGAAAGAGTGAGGAGAAACTCCACTTTGGCTTGTGACTACGTGGAGAGGACCTTTGTTCTAAGTGTCATTATTACCGGTAGCCTATAATAGCTATTGTGGATGATGATGGCTAAGAGATTCAATCCTACACACCCATGAGGTAGCTGAGCGCTCGATCCAAATCGGCCATTTATGTTCCCATGTTATGCAGTGGTAAGGAATAGAGAGTATGTGTTTGTGGTGGCATGAGCCACTGGATCCATGGAAGATGATGCCCCTGAATAAAATCCTCTTATGATTGAGTCCAATGTTGATGTTAGGGGAGTCTGACTGGGGCCAGTAAAGTAGGGATACAGATCACTTATTCATCAGCTTGAGGGATCGGTCATTGTTGGTAATAACAAGGCCTAGTAGGAGACCGCCTTCATGGCTCCCGGATACAAGTCATAGTTGGGGTGACCTGAGCATCCCATACCTTTTTGGAGTATGGGAGAAATACATGTGATAGTTCCAAGGAGAAGCTTTTGAAATGGTTCATCAATGGAGTGGGGAGAAAAGGATCCCAATGTGGACCTTGGGGGTAGTAGTGGAAATAAGGTTCAAAATCCTCTAGGTCATGGGAGGCCACATCTCATTTTTTAATGTCCCGCTCCTACTCATATCAGTATACAAGGGAATCAATCACCCTTCACTGAATGGTATCTGAGGGTGAGACTGGTGAAATAGGGTGTGGGCACCAGGTATCCATAGTAGTGGATGTCAATATATCGGAGGTGGTGTCATGCAAGATTTTCACATTTACATTCCTCCTGCCCCTTTATCTTTAGGCAGGCAGTAGCTGGTTTCCTGTAGCTTGGGTCATGCAATGAATAAAGGTTCAAATGCCAATATAGATATCATAAAATCATTTCACAGTACCCTAGCTCCATCCAATATTCCATGATTATAGAGAAAGATCCATGATGATAATGCTACAGACCATGATTCCCACCAATCAGCAACCCCAATTTCTGGTGAGTTGCATGTCATGCCCAATATTTGCTTCATGGGGCTTAGAAACAAAAGCTGGATCAAGTGAAACACTCATATACTGATGTCTCGAGCACTACCAATCACCATGTTTAAAATAATATATTCATGTTAGGTTCACCATTTTCTGTTTGGTGGCACAACATGGCATCTGAGTACGATATTTGACCAGAGGACCTACATGGATAATCCATATGGTTGAAGAAGAACTCCCTAATATCGGGTTCACCATTTTCTATTCATGACACACTTGACGCACGTCTTCTGGGGCAAACCACCTCTACAATTTAAGAGTTCATCGATGGTGTAGTACACCCTACATTCCCACATTCTATAGGTTGGATGCATTCATGACATTCTTCAGTGATGTCTGCTCCTTGATTAGAATTGGATGATTGGATTTTTCTTTCTCCTTCTATGGATTCCACCTTGTAACTTGTCTCCTATTTCAGGTCTCCCTTATAGAGTAATATGTGTTTCATGAAACATGTTCCCAATAAAATCTTTTTGTAGACACTAGATAATTACACAGCTTCTATCTGGACATTTCAAAGGGTCAAGATAGGAGAGAAACCTTCAGTTATGGGGGTAATAAAACTGGGCATCGCTTACCATGTCTGGATATTGGAACATTTTAGCATATATATTATTCTTCAAAAGAGGTATTCTCAAGGGCACATAACTTGAATAATCCGACGTCTATCATGAGGTATCTTATACCATTGGAATTTCTTATGAGTTTGTCTTCAAGCATCCCATTTTAACATAAGGTGAACCATGAGTTTATAATCCTTCAGAGAGAAACTCTAAAATCGTAGCTTCCAAGGTTTTCCAAAGAAATCCAATGTTTTGCATGGGGTAGGACATGATTATAACGTCTTGTATAGAATAATCACAATGACCTATGAGGAAATATCATGGAATGAGTATAAAGTCTAATTTAGATGAAAAATGATTTATTTGGACACCATTAATGGTTGATAAGGGTGGTTCACACCTATAATAGGGAACCTGGAAGGTTTATAGGGTTCATGGATCATAATTACCAAAGTGAGTGAACCCATGGTGGTGTGTCCAATAAAGTTATTATTTCACACCGTGTAAGATGATCTGGACACCGCTGAGGGCAAATGAGGGAGGTGCATCCCAAAAATGGGGAACCTAAAAGGTTTAACTAGTGTATGGATTAGGATTCCAAAAGGGAGAGGGACTAGGGGGTTATTTTCCCAAAAGGGAATATATCACACCATGAATCTTAATATGGACACCATAGAGGGTGGATTAGAGAGGTATATCCCAAAAAGTGGGCACCTAAAAAGTTTACCGGTTGGGTGGTTCATAACACTCAAAAAGACAGGAACCAATATGTTGTGTCCTAAAAAGGGGATGGGTGGATTGGTTAGAATTCCCAAAAATAGTGTACCTAGGAGGGTATCCCAAAAATGGAGGATTTCACATTATGAGGGTATATACAAAAAAGGGAACTCCAAAGTTTACCATTGGTTAGGATTGAACATCAGGGAGGCTCTATATATAACCCGTATAGAGGAAAAGGATTAGAACCATGTAATTAATTGGATGGAATGGGGCATTCAAAATGATATAATCCAGTCATTATAGGATAACTCTTGGTTTTATTGTGTGGCTATTATGCATGGTTAGCATCTTCGTTACTGCTAGGAGCAGTGATGATGTGAATGGGGTGGCATGATTCCACCAGGATGTGGTAGCCTAGGTAAAATCAAGACAGATTATGGAATGTTTTTATGGAATCTATGGAAGCTATTAAGTGTTGAATGTGTTTGGATTCAACCTCAAGGAGGCTTCCTACGTATCCCAATGGTTGAGAATCAAATTCCATGTAGTTCGGTGGGGTGATAGGAAGCCTAAGGAGGCGACTCGTGGGAATGGAAATCAAGGATAGGGACTCAAAGGAAATTTTACCTTGGGTTGGGGCATGATCCTCCCGATACATTATAATCTAGGGGAAAGAATTGGATGAGGCATGTATGGTGGGATTGGACCTCATGGAGGCTTCCTATATACCTTGTTTAGAGGGCATGGATCAACAACCACATAGTTCAGATGGAACAGAGGAATAGACATGGATAGCTACCAAAAGATGGGACGATGAGAATCATGTGGATTATAACACCTATGGAGGTGGATTATAGGATTGGGATTTATTCATGGTTTTCAGCCCATATGGGTTCCTCCACTGTGATAAATTTGTTGGAATGATGTTGGACTTGAACTTCATAGACGTTTCTTACCTATCCTAGCCGAGTGGGAATCAATTACCATGTAGTTTGGGATAGAGGAATTAGATATTACAACCAAAAAGGAGACCCAATCAAATGGTTGGATCTTACACATAAGATCCACCCATAGTGATGGTGGTTGGGTATTATTCATAAAGGAGGCGCATGATAGAGGTGGTCGGGATTGGACCTCAAAGAGGCTTCCCACATAGCTTGTTTAGAAGAGAGATATCAAAAAAATAAAGTTCATACATGAGGTGTGTGAGGGTTATGCATGGTTAGCAACCCAAATAGGGTGTCATGGTCACTTATATACTCTAGACCCATGTGATTCATGCTCAATGTATGAAACAAGAAGTAGTTGTATACCTGATTGTTTTTTCACCGAAGGTGTGATCACAGGATGGTGCAGGGCTTATGCATAGAAGTTACCCTGGTAGATGAAGATTAGGGCTTACTCCATGAGGTATAACCAAGGAGGATCATGTTTCATATAATGAGGATATCATTCCCCGCCAGTGGGGAATGAAATATATCACTCTCACAAAGGGTAGTGGGACTGTAGAATTTTTGAGTCGTGAAACCCTATGTGCATTTCATGTGGTAAGACCACAGTTTAACATTAGGTACTGAGGACTATGGGGCTAATAAGTTTAAAATTCTTCATAGTGGATAGGGGGATCACTCCTCACCCCTTAGACATACATAACTTCTTCCTATAAATTTGTAGGGAAGTGAAGTCACTAACAACGCCAGGGTACATTGGTATGGAGGAATCACCAATCATGGGGTTCATGTTAGAATATATCTGCTTAAAAGAAAAATATATAATTGTTCCTATAATGAAAATCAAGAGGTAGGATAACCCAACAAGTTACACCACATGAAGAAATAGAAAATCACTATCTGCAATCCAAGAGGGCTACATGAAAGAGGGTCTCGTGAAGAAGGGGACCTCACTGAGAAGTTCTTGGTGAAACATAGGTTATTCTTGAAGCTAAGAGGATTCAAGAAGGTACAAGCTTCACGAAGGAGGGTGAACCTACCATGAAATGGATGATTGAGTTTTTGGAGGAGTGATTCATGAAGGCTTAATTCTTTATGAAGCATCATGTACCCTGGAGGACCTTCCTCCATCTCAAGGGGAATCGTCTTTCATGAAGGGTATCCCTACCATAGGTAGGGGAAAATCAGAGCATGGGAAAGGGGGTTTCACAATCCTACAGTATCATATGGAATTCTTTTTTCTCTAAGGTTCATGGTCCTTAAGAGATTTATGAAAATGGAGTTTATAAGGTGAATGTTCGAGATGAAAACACTTGGGGAGGTGGGGGTCGGTCAACTATTTATAAGAAAATAGGTCTTGCGAGGCTCAGAGGCATGCCGCGAAGGATATGAGGCTCCAAAAACTGGAGAAGATTTGTCAGACTCGTGAAGCAGTACATCAACAGACTTGAAATAATTCGAAAAGGGTGTCAGACTCATATATAAATTCATCTAAATCCTTTTTAGTGATTATAGGGGGTGACAGAATCATGTAGGGGCCCTCATGTTTGCTCGCACATTGCGATTATGAGGGGCTTCATGTTGGACCTTAGTGAGGAATACACCTTTAATGACTCTTTGACATGTTGGTCTTCAATTTCATCCCAAATGGTCCTATGCTTCCTCAACTTATTACGGGATGAAATTTTGGTGCTAGAAATTCCACCCCCTCAAAATGGGTGCTAAGGAGGTTCATATTATTAGGGTAAATATTTGAAAAATTATTGATCGTAAAGAAATCTCACTGTGAAGGTGTGCAATGCACAGGGGTGAGATCACTACAAAGCTTGAAAATTCCAAGGGGACCCACAAAGAGCGATTGGCCTCCACTTATAAATACTGAGTGAGGGACCCCATTTGTACAAGATCTTCACAAACAATTTTTTTGATATGTCAATTCGCATAGATTTCCACCATACAAACTCAATTTGGGAACCAAGATCCTTAGACCATTGCTCTGCGAATGCTGTATAGAAAACCAGGTCATTGTTATCCCTATTTATTAAAAATATGTGCAGAGTCCTACTCATCTTCGTGATTCAGTGTTCCACGAGCATTCCTTGCAAACAAAATTCAATAAGAGGTACCAAAACTACTATGTACCAAATCAAATAGTTGATCAGAAGGATTCCCAAGGGTTCCTTGAATATGATTCCAAAAGAGAAGATCTGATGAACAATATCATAATATGGGAATATGTTCTGAGACATTCTGACCATGATTCATTAATGGAGATACTATTAGAATTGAAAAAAAATATTAATGCTTATGAAAAACATTGTTGTACAGATATGGTTTGAGGTTCAATTTCTTTTTTCTCGAGGAATGAAGGGATGCCCCGGTTTACTAGATCATGGGAACACTGAGTCAATACCTGTGGTAATGGGGTGCTGACAACCATACCCAGAGGGATCATTTTAGTATTACCATATACTATGTTTTCAACCTCCCCAACAACATTGATTGTAAAGCATTATATCCAGAGACATTTCCACCACAGTATCATATTATCTTCAAGGTGGAGATAGGGAAACAAAAAAATGACAGAATAATGATTAGGACCTATGTCAGGGAGGAAACTTCAATGAGTAATGGGCCTAGGAATACAGGGTATGTTCATATTTTGAATAATATAGAGTAGTTATAAGGTGAGTATTCATGTATAAAGTAGCATGAAATTCCCAATTCAACATTTACCAACCGAAGTACATTATGACTGAGATTCTATGTAGGTGGTCATCAAGGACCAACACCTTTCATATTCATCATTGGGAAGTAGGAATCACCCTCTACAAACTCCACCATAATTTTTGGATTTCAATCATGATAGTGATGTACAATGAATTCCTCCCCTTGAATAGTATAGGATAGGATCCAAAGTAGATGCCATGTTTGGTTAATATACTGATATACATAGTTTTTGAAAAAAAAAAATAAAGACAAGCAGAAAATGAGGGATGTTGTCTTTATGTAGTGGCTTGGTCAATTCCTAAACTCTCCTATGGAGAGGCCTGCTTAGGGAGAGGAGGCACCCATGAAACTACCCATAATGCCATGTACCTTCCCAACATGTGTTCATCAAGGAAGGAAGGTTCTTAATATAAAATATTAATGGTCAACCATATGAATGTATGGGGGTAAAATATTAACATTGATAATCAACTAGTAGTTAGGTCAGTTGGGTTCATATTAGTGCTCATTTGTGGATTGATGCTACTATTGAGGGTGCAGACATAGTTGCATGGCTGAGAACATTCATTATAGATCTAGAATAGGCTATGGGGTAGAACATCAACCTTGGGTTTCTAGTATTATAATAGTTATATCAGGTCCTTTGGAATATCAGTGAGGGGAAGAAGCCACTGGCTATATGTGGACTTCTCCACTTCATACATGGTTGGTTGGAAATTCACATAGGTGGATATAAATACCTAAATCCAATTCCCCTCCAAATATGAACTTTTGACTGGAAATCTTGAATGTTGCAGGAAGTTTTCCATTCAATCTAAACTTGACAGTGGTGCTAAACAAAATATAGAGGGACAAAAAATTGAACATCCATCCATTTCATTTTCTAACAGGAGAATTCACTAATGAGGAAAGGAGAACTGAAGAAAATTGGTTATATCTATTGGCCTTTTGAGGTAGATTACTAGTGGAACCAGAGGACTATGATCCAATCTATGAATAGTACACCCCACATAAATTCGTGAGGAATTTTTTATACTTACAGAGGATAACCTAAAAGGTGTACTTGGGGGTACATCATGAATAAAACCCATGCATGATGTGGAAGCTTTGGATCATGTTCATGTGAATATATGAAAAAATTTGGAATGATATGCCTCCATCCACAGCTACATATTGGCTAGTTAAGAAAAATGTGAAGAGGTGGGAAGCATCTTACCTGAGAGAGATGTTGAAATAATTGACCATACAGGTCAATGATGTAGTGGACTCATTAAATCAAGGTTGGGGTCAGATAGTGATGAGAGTATATCTCAGCGATAGCTCTAATTCATATCATAGTGGGGAAGTTGCAGTAGTATATACAATAGTTCCTGAACCAAAGAGAGATGAATGAATAGATATAATAGCATGGCCAATGGTCCCAGTTGAGCTAACTCAAGATGAAGGGGAACCACCTTAAGGGTTCTACAGAAGGCCTTCCCAAGCTACTGTGAAGTAGATCTGTTTCATGTACATTACCAAGGATTCCATCTATCCAGAGGCTTGAGGGGTATGTGTATTCAATAGTAAATTCATAAATCCATGAAAAATTTGGGATCACCTCAACTTGTTTGGAATGAATCTTCTGGGAATTGGTATGGAAAAGGACGTCTTTTTGGAACCCCAACTAGAGGGGGAACAGTATGTGGCTGAGCTAGAGAATATATTGCACTCTTTAGGAACTCCACATCCAATGGTGGATTGGGTGGAATTATTACTAAATATGAAATCACCACCACAACTATCAGCTACTGATTTAGTGGTTCACATTCCCCGCCCCATGGAATAAAATCGGTCCTTGGGGCAAGATGCTAACAAAGGGATCCCTTTGGAGGATAGTGATGTCACAACCACAAAATAAACTTATTCGGGATGATTTTCCAAATATCATGACATAAGATCAAAAAAATTACCTTGTTCTCTAATCTCCCTTTCATTTATCCATGTTCCTTGACTGACACATGTTCTGTACATGAGATCTTTGCATAAAATACCCCTCTTCAGGGGGATAGAGGCAGAGTGATAGTGGCTACAGGATACAGTAGTGTTGTGGAAACTAGGGTGGATTCTATGGAATGTTTTAATCCCTCAACCATATTTGGAGGTCCAAATATCAGGATTATAACAATAACAACTCAAGAAATGTTAAACCATTTCTTGATCTCTTTGTGTTACTTGAATCACATAGTCGTACCTGTTGTTTACTCAACAAAATATACAACAATTGTATATTTTTAAAAATTCCATGATGTAGATAGAGTATTTTTGGTGAGGATGGTTGGGGTACAAGGGGTTACTCTCCTAATAGGAATTCCAATCCATGTAGAACTAGAAACCTAGGATGGTCAGACATTGACAACCATGGATGAAGGTGGAACTACTGGTGGGGCCAGGGCTAAGGATATTGAGGAAAATCATATTGAAGTGGGATAAAGGGATGAAGATCAACCTGAAAATATGGAACCTAATCCATCTGATAGGATTTTAGATGAATATTATGTTGTTGAATTCCTAGACACATTTCGAGAGTACGAACCTGCTAACCAGGAAGAATTTTGGCGAGTCTAACTTTGGCACAAAGGACAACTAGGCTAATTAATGCCAATCATGGAAGTTGATTAAATGCTTCATCACCAACACCCTTGAGTAAAAATGGATAATATATATGGGATAAAATTTTGATTAGGTATGTGATCTATGAACATGATGGGTAGATGCACGATGTCTGTAGATTCTTGTCTAGGACTACCTCACCAAGATAATATGGGAGGGAGATTGTTGTTTGGAAATTTCCTAGCATCAGAAGCGTTATTTCATCAATTTGAATATCCAAGAGGTTAAAAAGAACATCTAGAATTTGGATGTGTGGATGAACGAGTTATCTTCCTTCACCACCTCTCAATCGGAGATCATAACGTAGTTGACGGTCTAGTTTTCAGTAGATGAAGACCAGCTGAGACAGTCATCCCATAACGTATTCAATCTCTAAGTCTAGTGTGACCGAGTGTAGATCAGTGCTGAAGAGATTAACCTTGCGACTAATTATGAGGACAGGTAGCTCAAACAACAACAGTAGATCCTGAAGGCCATGCGCTAGAGGGGGTGGTGCTGAAGCACTCTATTGAAGGGGTGAATCCATAAGGGTTTTGTTCAGACTTTTGAAACATACCTCATTACATTTTCATTTGTTTTGAATTGTCTTATTTGACAAAAAAATTTCCTGTTTCATAATTATCACACTTCAATCATATATTTTAAACAACTAATGATCAATCCCTATGTATATGTGGGACATGCCTTTTGTGAGAATCAATGGAAATCCACATAATCATTCATTTTGTTTGAGAGTGTTGGATAATCATTAAATACATGGGGTCTACAATTATGGACATACCACCTGGGGAATTGAGGATGAGAGAGGATGTGATTTGATAATAAGGATCCCAAAGTATCCAATTGTCCTTTCCAAATGTGCTCTAGTGCATGAACAAGATAAAACAGGGGGCTTTGGAATCAATCCGAACAAAGGGGATGAAAAGTGTGAATCAGAATTCCCAAAATTCAAAATAATAGGTGGATGTGATGATGATGGAGTAAAAATGATGACTGTATTCAAGACACAATATCTATATCAGATATCTTGAAATGAGGACAAACAAGTGAGGGTTGAATGGTGGACATGATCATGACAAAGAATCCAAATCAAAATGTCATCCAACACCTTTCAGAACATTGGTCCAAGATGGTAGGTGAGAAGATATTGCATCGCTAGGCTGTTAGGGGGTCCTTTAGATCATGAAAGAGGATAAAAATCCAAATAAGGGGCCTGGGAAGCTTGGGGTGGAGAGATGGAATGTGTGAATGGTTTCCAAAACTCTTGGAATTATGCCCCAATGCCATAAAATTACATTGGTGTTGTTGAATTGGGATGCACAAATATCAAACCCATCATCAAGGAATGAGTGTCATCTCGATCTTTGAGTGACAATAGGAAACTTAATAGTGTAGTATACAACCATCACTGGGGAGGAGGACCTCTCGGAAGAGGGCCTAGGAGACCTTCCAATTTAATGTCATCCACATGATGACTATATGTGGGATATTTTAACGCCATATGATCAGGACGCTGCACACAATTTATGGTCATACTTCCTGGAACATGTCCCTCAGTTTAAATTCATTTAGTGTGTACTATAGTAATGTAAATTCCAAAACATTGGTGTGACATGAAGGGAATAAAACCAGACATAAATGAGGAAAAATAATCTTGCATGTAACATAGAATATTAGGAGATAGATGGGGTGAATGAATCCAAAAATTGGAGGCTTGTGATTTAAGGTAATAGAGTTTCAACCAGGGGTCCCAAGTGTGGATCGATCATGTTTATACACACCATACCAAAATTAAAAATCCCATGTGAGCTATTCTAGGTTTGGGAAACAAGTGATTGAAATGGTTTTACTTGACATGGTTAATCAGATATTGGGGATAAGACCAAGGGTGATTGAATTCCACCATGGTATGGGGAAGTGAAGAAATGGTCCAAATCAAGATTCTCATGATCTGGATTAAGGGTGGCAGACATGAATGGATCAACTGTGGAACATATTTGAAACATATGGACCATGCTTATTATAATCAGGGACAAGGAAAAATCATGGTTGACTAATGACTATATTAAAAAATACTAGGCCTGTGATTTGTTGGGAAATATCCACTAGGACGTTGGCCCAGAAAAAGAGGTAATCTAAAAGATGGCATGGGACTATCACTATAATGGGGGTCCATATAAATATGATGGATGATGGAGACCCATTTAATGAGAATCTCTATGCATGGAAAGGGTCATACAAAAAATGGAATCAAAATCTATATAGTGAAAGCAGTTTAATGTCATATTTCTCAAAATATAGGAGTTGTAAATTGTTTAAATGCATAATGTGTGGACTTAGCAAAAAAAATTAAGTTCATAATACACAGACCATAAAGAGAGGTTTCTAAAGTGTAATTATGTAGTGAGATTTTCTAGAAAACCTGATGTGAATGAGGTTATGGAGGCTCAAAAATGTGCATCATAATCCTGAGAAGAAAAGACACATAGTTTAAGGTCATGATACTTGGACGGTAATGATTCCAAGGGGATAAAGTCTTGATGAATCATTGTTTGGGTCTGACAAAAAGTCTATGTACATCATTATGTATCCCATAAGAATAGAAATCAAGACAAACATTGTTCTTAAACATAGCATGGAAAATGAAATGTATTGAGGGTGATGTCCAATCAGACGATAAAACAACACCGTAGTGCCATTTTTAATTATGTGAATAGGAGGACAATTGTAACACTATTTAATATTGTGCAACAAGGACATATGTATGTTCCTTTTAATGTACATTCACCAAGGACCATCAGTGTTGTGAAATTTAATGTCATGCAGTTAGGACATGAAAGTGATGTGGTTTATCATTATACATCCAAAATGTTGGTGATCCGATATAAAGAGACAAAAACATTATGGTTGAGCCTAAGGATTAAAACATGGGAATCACTACATATCATAGGATGGAAGTAATCAAGACACATGTATTTCTAGGATCCCTTATTGTTTAAAGACATGTGGAAATGATGACATGAGGAAAGGATTCAAAAGGGTGATACATGGAAAGAAAATTATAATTCGACATGAATTGGGACAACGAGTTCCACAACATTCAATTCTCCCCAAGGAGTACCTGTAAATCATTTAAAGGCCTGAGGGACATTGTGGTAAGGCCTGATGATAGAACATCTTGGAATTTATACATATCCTATGAGGATAGGAAGCAATACATTCATATTTATAGGGTTCTATGCAATTTAAAATCATGTTGTGGGGAACTTTACTCCACAAGAATATGTGTAGGGTGTCAATATAGCATACCCAACATGAGTGATTCCAAAATATTTCCATAACCACCCAACAATCCATGGATATGATTTGCACATAGTTTATAATAATGATTCTTGGACTCCCAATCTTAGTTTAAGGTCATATAATTCAGACCATACAAAAACGTTTAGAGTCATGTTGTGGAGACTCAGGTACCTATTTTAATATCCTGGTCCTCAAATTTTGTACAAAGTTTATGTTCATATTACCTGGACCATGTTCTGCTTAACCACATGAGTATACATCCCAAAAAAACTACTAAGCTCACGTGAGTCATACTCGATTAGAGAAATAGGGAGAGGTGATTATTTCAACATGGAAGAGTACAGTAGATGCAAGGAGGAGATAGGCTCAGAATGTGACAACAATATCGGCATGATTAATTGATGTGTGAAATTTCATGGAGGGGTAACATTGAGGGTGTTAGAGTTCCACTAATATATAAAGAGGTGGAAAGGGTGAATCATGGTGCATGATATTTGGTACACAATGATGATGGTGTAATTATAGAGCATAATTGGTCACCATATTTGAGACAAAACATCCATATCATGTTACATAGGATGAAGACAAACAAATGAGGGTTGAATTTTGATAATGTTCTAGAGAAGAAAAGCACAAAAAATGTCATCAGATGTCTTTAATGTAATTGGCCAAATATGATAGGTGAGAAAATTATGCCAAGTAGCATGCCTCTAGGGGTCCCTTAAGACATGGAAGATAATGGGGATCCAAATAAAAGATTGAATAAAGTGTGGATATGGATTGGGATAATTTTCATTTGGATCCAAAAACTACAGGTTTGACACCACAATGAATTTGTGTACATCAATGGGGTATATCAAACAGAGGGGGAGTAAGGTCTATCCATGATTATGAATCCTTCAAGGGGGTATAAACCCAGTAGGGATGGTAAAGGGTCCTAGTGACACTAATAGTTAATGGTCATGTTTCTTGGACCATAGGGTGTGCTCCTTGAATAAAAATTGGTAAGATGGTGGGTGATGAAGTAATCGTGTAGGAGGATCAATGCATCCCATCGCTACAACACACACTCCCATGGACTCATGCATAGATTTTAATGTAATAATTCTTATGCTTGGATTCCCAGTTTAACATCATGTTCCCGGGATGTATAAATTTGTTCCAAAAAGGTAGGGGAAGTGTATGGCTTGAAAAACATGACCTGGCATGAATGAGGTCGAGGAACCTTATTCCATATAATACATTCCTGAGGAAAAACTCTTACATGGATTAGCATCATGTGACTTGAAAATTTCACATAGTTTATAGTCATACTAAATCAACCATAGGGATTCTTAATTTAAGGCCATAGATTTTAGACATAAGGTTTGGGTTTCTTTATCACATGGGTGTATATCCAACCAAGAATACAAAGTTCATGAGAGTCATATTCGATGTGAGAAACAAGAAGTGGTGAATATTTCTATAACATATTACAGTTCATAGAAGAAGAAAAGAGAATATAGAATGTATCAATGATACATAACTTCTTATTTAATGTGCACAAATGCACATAGGGGTAACACTAAGTGTGTTGGAGTTCCACTAGAGCATAAGGAGGTGGAATGGGTGAATGATGGGGCCTGATAAGTGAAACATGTTAATGGTTTTTTAATTATGGAGGATAACTACTGACTATATTAGAGATAAAACATCCATATCATGTTACCTGAGATATAGTTAAACAAATGAGGGTTTAATGCTGACCATATTCGAGACATGAAACCCAACTCAAAATGTCATCTGATGTCTTTCGAGGAATTGGACCAAGACAGTAGGTGATAAACTGTGGCCAAGAATAATGTTGATAGGGGTCCCTTCAAATGTGAATGATAATGAGGATCTACATAAAGGGGTGCATGAATCATTAAAATGGATTGATATAATGTATATATGGATCCCAACAATTTATGTTTTAGGCTAGAACACATTTGAGCAAGTTACATGGGCATGCAAGATAGAGGGAGTTGAACCCCTTATCAAGGAAAATGGTTGTGAGGTAGTTCTTGAATTTGGAATAGTAGATGACTAGTTGCAATATGGTGTTCTTTAAAGAGAGAAATTCATGGTGTTGTGTAGTTTATCATCATACGACTCGGATAGTTGATACAAAATATAATGTTATGTTATCAACAATATTACATAGTTTAAGGTCATACTGATTGGAGCCTAAGGATACTTAGTTTTAAGGTCGTAGAATTTGGACTTGAAAAAGGGTCTTCCCAGAATGAGGATGTGTGATGAAATAGAGTTTGAAAATTTATGTTAGTGATGACCATGGAGGCCCATTCCACACTACACATTCTGAAGAAGAACTTCTACATAATTTTAATTCATGATGCTTGGACTATAACTGAGGCCAAAGGGTTGAATGTTTGATGATTTTTTGGTTGCACCCAAGGATAAAAACTCTGACATGACTATTAATCCCATGAGGAAGGGAATCAATCCACACATAATTCATGTAGATGGAATGGTAGATTACCAATGCTAATTAGTGATGCCCTCTTAGACAAGAACACCACATTGCAGTGTTGTTTTTCATCATGCGATTGGGATGGTAATCATAACATAATTTAAACTCATGTGACTGGGAAATTATGCCACAGTTTATGGTTATAGAACATGATTAATTGATGTAGTTTAATGTCTTTAGGTGAGGACATTGTATTTGGAAGTTTTCCAAGGTAAACATGTGTGGTGCGATATCTATAACCTCACATGAAAAAGGGCCTAGAAGACCAAAAAATGTGCAACACATGCCCATGGAAGGAATGAAAATAGGTTATTATAAGAAATTACAAGTGGACTAGGATTTGAAAAATTCATGGATAGACCTGAAGAAAATATGTTTCGGTGTCACTGAATATCCCACATGGATAGGAATCAAGGCACACATAATTCATAAATGTGGCATGGTAGATTACCAATGCCAAATGGGGTGTTCTCTCATGTGAGAACATTGTGGTACAATGTATTTTTTATTAATTTAGTAAGGACTATGTGCATATAGTTTAACTTCATATGATATAGACAGTGGTTGTTGTCTAGTTTAACATCATGAAACTAGAACGATGGAGTTTGTAGTTTAATTTCATGGAATTCAGACCGTACGGAGGTGTTCCCCCTAAATGGGAATGTGTGGTGTGGTAGAGTGTCCAACCTGAAATTAATGAGAACCAAAGGGTCACATGTCACATTAAACATCCTGAAGAATAACTTTCACATAGTTTAAAATCATGATGATTAGATTATAACCTAGGCCAAAGGGATAAAGTTTTGATGAATTTGTGGCTGGAACCATGAATTAAAACTCATGCAGCACTACATATCCCATGAGGATGTGAATCTAACCATACATATTTCTTGAATGTGTCATGGTGGATTATTATTGAAAAATTGGATGTTCTATCAACTGAGAACATCATGGTGTGGTGTAGTTTATCATTATATGGTAGGGACACTATATGGAATAGTTTAAGATGATGTGATCAGGATGTTTTATAGAGTTTAAGGCCACATTTCCTTGATTGTTGGTTATAAGTGTAAGGATGTATAATTCATACCATCAGTTTATAGGATAAGGTCATTGGATTTGGACTATAAAAAGGTGCTTCTCAAAATTGGCTTTTATAGTGTGATATAGTATCCAACCTGACATGAATGAGGACTAGAGTGGCCCATTATGCACCAGATATTAAAAAAATAGCTCGCATGGAGTTTAAAGTCATAATTTCTAGATTATAAATGAGGCCAAAGGGCCAAATGTTTAATGAATTTGTGTTTGTGCCTAAGGATTAAAACCCAGACACCACTACATATCCCATGAGGATGGGAATCAATCCATATTTATTTCTAAAATATGGAATGATAGATTTATAGTTAAAAAGGGAACTTTTTCTCAAGAAAGAACATTGTGGTGTAGTGTAGTTTATCATCATATGGATGGAATGATGTATGGCACAGTTTAACATCATGTGATCTAGACATTGCAAAATTTTTAAGGTCATGCTTCATGGAAACTTGGTTGTTAGTTTAAGGTCATTGAATTGAAACCATTTAGAAGGTATTTTATGCTAATTAATGCATGAGAAACATTTAATTGGTGGGAGGAGTGATCCACTCACCATCCATGGTGATAAAAGAGTATGCGCCATTGGGATAGACCCTATGAATGATATATGGTACCTACCATTTGGGATCTAATTTTGGATGATTCATTCGAGGTATCATTAGTGTCCAGAGATTCAAAACAATATCACCCTTGGGGAAAGAGTGATGGTAGACCTTCTTATTGAAATATTAGGAAATCTTATTTGTTACCTCTTTGGATTGTGTAGGATCGAACCCTATTCTCATTAAGAGATTCCAACTTAGCAAAACTAACATCAGTTATCCTATCTGATATCTACAGATCATGAACTGATATTCAGAGTGACGATAACTTAATCTTTATGGGTATGAATTCCCCAGTTCCATACACCAAGGAATATAGAGTCATATTCGAGATGTATGATTGGACTGGATGTTTTACTTAGTGTAAAACCTCATCAGCTCAGTAGTCCAGAAATTAGTATCATTGATGTTGAGAATATCATGAGTAACTCTGAATCAATAGAGGATATTGGAGCTCACGAAATCAATGATCGACCATGACATGAATTATTTAAGGGATATTGGTTCCCCCAATATAGAGAATAAATATGTTGTAGTTAGGATAAATCACCACATGAGAACTGTTGATGAAGTATATGGTCCCATGAAATAAATTCCCCAAATTGACAAAGGCCAAGAGTACTTGGTATTGTGAAGGAGATTTGGATTTCAATGCACAAAGTTTTCATGGATCTGACATGCATGAAATTTTTTGGCAAACTCAATGCACTCATGAACCATGGTGGGACCAACATCTCCCAACCTATGAATTTAGTGGAAAAGATTCATCCTTGATTGATGATAACTATAAGACCTGGAATGAACATCTTAAAAAACCAAGGTAATTTCATCTCCATGAATGAATTATAGGATAATTTGGTCAAACCCATGCTTGTAGAGAGTCTCCTCAATGTTGGGACTACTCTGGAGGGTGAACTGTACTACACGCTGACAGATTCACTTGTTTTCATCTCTATCTTATGGGATATTTCCATGATGAAGATATGAAATGAAATTATTTTTCCAATAATAGAATTCTCCATATACAGGTGGATCTATAGGACTAAACGTGGAAGGACCAAAGGTATGGGGGTTTACCAGTTGTTGGTTGTCATCATCTGAACTGACCTGAGTGATGACTCTTTAGTTCCCACATAGATAAATAGATCATCTTGATCAGGCTCTATGAGAGATGCAGATAAAACAGAAACATAATCAAATTTTTCCATTATGTGAACGAGGAATATGAGTGACCTTTTATTAATAAAGGAACCGGTCCATTAACCGGGGAGTGCGCTCCAAAAATTGAATAAGATCTATCTTTCTGACGACGTGCTCACCTTTGATCTTCTTTATAACAACCTCAGAGTCAGACTTCACATGTAGGTGGGGAATAAAAATTTTGAGATCCAATTATAGACCATTTATGAGTGTCAGATACTCATCCTCATTGTTTTTACATCCCTCAGATAAAAAATGAATTTGGAAGGGAAAACTGTGTTGGGGTGATGAAGACAATTCCTAGTTCCACTCTGTTGAGCCTGGGATCATCGGGTCTTTTAACATTGGACATTGGAAGGCACCATTGAAGTGAACCATATATCATTACATGGATTGGTCCACTAATAGGGTAGCCTCATCTAGGAACTCAACATCAAGATGTGTCTCTCTAGGGGCTGGATGCGAAGCTATGAAATCTGCTAACGCTTGACCCCTGATGGCATTCTGTGGAACGAAACTGATTTTGAACTACAAAAGATTCACTACCCAGTGTTCTAACTAACCTATAAATATTGGGTAGTTAAGAATGTACTTTAGTGGATTCATGTGGGATGCCAATTGTATCTCATGGAGATACATATAATTTTGTAACTTCTACACAGCAAAAACTTGCATGAGAAAGCTCTTCTCAATGGGAGAGTATCTAGACTCTCTTTCTAAGAGAAAGCAAATAAGATATTAAAAAATCTTCTCTATCTCTTAATTTATTTTTTGGCGACATGGAACTGAGATATGTTGTACCCCTCTCTCTTGGATTTTAATGATCACAATCACTCTCATCGTGTTCTAACTTGTTTTCAAGTGTTTTGATGCTAGGAAAAAGGTTGCCCAGGAGTTGGCCCAAGAAGGCTGATAGTGGACTCTCTGAGTCCACCGGCCAACCGGTGTTAGCGCACCGGCCAGCCGGTATGGGCACCGGCCAACCGGTTCTTGCCCACCGGCCAGCCGGTGGAACCCAGATAGAAAGCCTGCTCTGTCTGGACCATCGGCCAGCTGGGAGCTCAGCACCGGCTGGCCAGTGGACCACCAGCCAGCTGGTGAGACACCACCGGCTAGCCGGTGTGCCCAGTCAAACTAGCCGTTGGGCTTTGACCAGACTTGTACTTTTGACCCCCAACGGCTCCGGAATCCCTCCAACGGCCATATTGAAGTGTTTATGGGTATTTCTCCTATAAATAAGAAACCATAGATGCTGGGAACACAACCGAAATATATTTTGATGTCTTGATGCTCTAACGACAAATCTCCAAGGCCTCTTGTGATCCATTGCCATCCTTGAAGCTTGAGCTCCCTCTCCATCAGCTGCTCTCACACTTTTGGCGCTCAAGGCTTCCGTGTGTTTGTATTATTTTATTTGTTTAGTTCTTCATTGGGTTTGGATTAAAACAAACCTCTCATTTCCATTCTTTCTTTCAATTGGGTTTCTTGCTACAACCATAATAAAAAAGAAAGTTGTACGAAGGTGTTCTAGCCTACCTTAAAACGACTAGTGGGTTTCTTGCTACAACCATTAAAAAGCAAGCTGACGTATTAATCTCTCAACGGTTCTTGTTGGGAGCGGAGACTTAGGCTTGGGAATTAAGCCGAACTTCGTTATCAAATTGTGTCTTGCCTTTTTTTATTTCCGCTGCATTGATAATTGTTTTAAATTGTTAATTATTTTTGAAAAGGTAATTCACCCCCCCCCCCCTCTTTCCATCCTCTACGACCCAACATTTGGTATCAGAGGGAGCGTTTGTGTAATACCTTAACCGGTTACAAACTTAAGATCCTTAGTGATGGCTAATTCCTCGCATGCTCCCGAAGGGTATTCTATGACTTGGGCTCTATTCTTTGATGGAACCGATTACACTTATTGGAAAACTCGCATGATTACTTTTCTTAGAAGCATTGGTTATCCTATCTATAGGATTGTAATGCAAGGCTATAATTTATCTAACAAGGATGAGTCCAAATGGACCCCCGAAGACATTGCCAATTTTGAGCTTGATGGCAAAGCGATGAATGCTCTTCATTGTGGGCTAGACCGTAATGAATTCAACCGTGTTTCTACTTGCTCCTCTTCTTATGAAATTTGGAAACTTTTAGAAGTAACCCATGAGGGAACTAACAAAGTCAAAGACACTAGATTAGACATGTATCGCCAAGATTTTGAAAGTTTCACCATTCACCCACACGAATCAATTACTGAAATGTTTACTCGTTTTACTGACGTTTGCAATGGAAGAAAATCTCTTGGTGAGGATGTTTATGCAGAAATGATGGTCAAGAAGATTCTTTGGGTCCTACCAAGATCATGGGCACCAAAGGTGACCGCAATTAAAGAAGCAAAAGATGTCAAGAAAATGCCGGTTGAAGAGCTCATTGGATCACTCATGACCTACGAGATCACCATGAAGAGGCAAGCCGATAAAGAAGGTAAAACCTTCAAGGAGAAAAAGAACATTGCTTTCAAAGTAAAGGAAGAAATCTACTCCGCTGATAGCGAATCCGAGATTGCTCAACTAGCAAGAAAAATGAGCAAATTCATGAAGAAAAAGAAGAACTTTCGAAGGGAACGAAAGGAAGATCCCAAAGCGGAGAATGAAGTTACATGCTTTGAATGTGGAAAGAAAGGCCACATCAAACCGGAGTGCTCCATTTTCAAGAAAAGGGTAAAAGAAAAGAAAAACAAGAAGGCTTTCAAAGCATCCACATGGAGTTCAAGTGATGAATCCATGTCTTCAAGCGACTCAAGCGATGAAGGTGAACAATGCCTAATGGCATTTGATGAGGTATCTTCTTCCGACTCCTCTTCCTCATCTTCCTCTTTCAATAATGACATGTCCTATGAAGATCTCCAAAATGAGAGAGATCAATTAGAGGAAGGTTTTCACGAACTTACCTCTAAATTTATGGCTTTGAAAAAGAAAAAGAAAATTCTCATTTCTGAAAAAGAACAACTTCTCAAAAAGAAGGAGGAACTTACCCTTAAGATCCAAGATATTCCAAATGTTGATTCTTTGAATTCAACCATTAAAGATCTAAGGGAGTCTCTTGCCAAGTTCACCCAAGGTGAACAAAATTTGACCAAATTACTAGGTTCTCAGCGTTCGTCTAGAACAACACATGGACTTGGCTTTAACAAAAAAGCCACTTCTTCTAGAGCACCCACTACTTTTGTAAGGGGGAGCTCTCAATATAAATTTTGTAATTATTGTAAAAAGACCGGGCACATGATTTATGAGTGTGATTGTAAAAATGCAAGGTATGGAAGCCCCAAAACCATTACCTACTCGGATGAGTATTTTAGATGGAAACCCTCTAGAAAAATATGGGTTCAAAAGTCTCTTTTAGCTAATCTTTTCGGACCCAAACTTATATGGGTACCAAAATCTATTCTCTCTTGATTTTGTAGGATAAACGCCAAAGAAGTAGGACTTCGAAAGTCTCGTGGTATCTCAACAGCGGATGCTCGAGGCACATGTGTGGCGATCCCTCCGAGTTCAACTCCCTTGAAGAATTCGATGGAGGATACGTCACCTTCGGTGACAATTCAAAAAGCAAGATCGTCGGAATAGGTACCATTGGATTTGGTAGCACCTCTTTAATTAAAGATGTTTTATTTGTTAAAGGTTTAAAACATAATCTAATTAGCATTAGTCAACTTTGTGATAGTGGTTTTTCGGTGAATTTTCAAAATGATTTCTGCAATGTGTTTGATTTTCAAAACAAATTGATATTTTTTGCTTCCCGTTTTCAAAATGTTTACATTATTTATTTAAAGTCTTTAGCTAGCCAAAATGTTAAATGTTTAAGTGCTCTTGACAATGAGTCTTGGATTTGGCATAGAAGGTTGGGGCATTGTAGCTCTCATTCACTTCTAAAGCTTAATAAGAACAAGCTCATCTGTGACCTTCCTAAACTTAAGTTTAAGAAAGATTTGATTTGTGAGCCATGCCAACTTGGCAAGCAACACAAGTCTTCTTTCAAATCTAAGAAGGAAGTGTCCACTTCAAAATCTCTTGAGCTCCTACATCTTGATCTTTTTGGTCCTACCCCTGTAGCAAGTCTAGGTGGAAAATCCTATACCCTTGTCCTAGTAGATGACTTTTCTCGTTTCACTTGGGTTTTCTTTTTAGCTCATAAAAATGATGCATGTAGAACCTTTTTGAAATTCTCTAGGAAAGTAGAAAACGAAAAAGGATATAAAATTATATCGCTCCGTAGTGACCATGGAGGTGAATTCGAGAACAAAGAATTAGATGAATTGTGTTCCTCTCAAGGATACAATCACACCTTCTCTGCCCCTAGGACTCCACAAAAAAATGGAGTGGTTGAAAGGAGAAACCGAACTCTCCAAGAAATTGCTTGAACCCTCCTTAGTGAATTCAACCTCCCTCAATTTTTCTGGGCCGAGGCAGTTAACACTGCTTGTTATACTATCAATAGAGTCCTTGTAAGACCCCTTCTTAAGAAAACCCCCTATGAACTTTGGAAAGGAAAATTGCCCAAAGCTGGTTATTTTAAAGTGTTTGGTTGTAAATTCTTTATCCTTAACACAAAAGATAACCTAGGTAAATTTGATTTCAAATCCGATGAAGGTATTTTTCTTGGGTACTCCAACTCAAGCAAAGCCTATCGTGTCTTCAACAAACGTTCAAAAACCATCGAAGAATCATCTCATGTCAAGTTTGATGAAAATCTTCCAAAACCCCATCCGGTCATTGAAGATGTTGAAGATAATATTGATAAACTTGAATTAAATGATTCCTCTTCTCCTCTAAAGGAGGATGATGATCATGAACCTTCTTCACCTTCTTTGCCTTCCACCTTGCCTAAGGTTTGGAAACCTTCTAGAGACCATCCATTAGAAAATGTTATAGGTGATCTTCAAGCCGGTACTCAAACTTTAAGATCAATCCTCAACGAGGTTGAACATCAAGCCTTCATTTCTCACCTAGAGCCTCAAACTATTAATGATGCCATTAATGATGAGAATTGGGTTCTTGAAATGCAAGATGAACTAAATCAATTATCTAGAAATGATGTTTGCACTCTTGTTGAAAGACCCAATGATCATCCAATTATTGGCACTAAATGGGTTTTTAGGAACAAACTTGATGATCAAGGAAATATAACCCGGAACAAGGCTCGCCTAGTAGCTAAGGGCTATAATCAAGAAGAAGGAATTGATTATGGTGAAACCTTTGCGCCCGTTGCTAGATTGGAATCCATTAGGATCTTGTTGGCTTTCGCCGCCCACTTAAATTTCAAACTTTTCAAATGGATGTTAAAAGCACCTTTTTAAATGGTTTTATTTCAGAAAAAAATCTTTGTTGAACAACCTCCCGGTTTTGAAGATCCAAAATTTCCAAATCATGTTTTTAAATTAACCAAGGCTCTATATGGCTTAAAGCAAGCCCCTCGGGCTTGGTATGAGCAGTTAACAAAATTCCTTTTAGAAAATGATTTTAAAATGGGTCAAGCTGATTGTACCCTCTTTTTAAAACACACTTCAAAAGATCTTTTAATCGTCCAAATCTACGTCGATGACGTTATCTTTGGTTCTACCAAAGAATCACTTTGTACTGATTTTTCATATTTAATGAGAAAAGAATTTGAAATGAGCTTTATGGGGGAATTGAAATTTTTTCTCGGTTTTCAAATCTTTCAAAATTCAAAAGGTATTTTTCTAAGCCAAGGAAAATACACAAACGAGCTCTTAAGTCGTTTTTCTATGGATCAAGTAAAGGAAATTAGTACCCCCATGAGTACTTCCTATAAGCTTACGTTAGATGAAGTCGGGAAACCAGTTGATAACAAGCTTTATAGGAGTATGATCGGGAGTCTACTTTACCTAACTGCGACCCGTCCTGACATCATGTTCAGTGTTTGCCTTTGTGCTCATTTTCAATCAAATCCCAAAGAATCTCATTTTAAATCGTTCAAAAGGATTTTTAGGTATTTAAGAGGATATAAAAACATTGGTTTATTTTATCCTTCTAATACTTCTTTCGAACTTTCTTCATATTCGGATGCTGATTTTGGCGGATGTCAATTAGATCGAAAGAGTACTAGTGGAACCTGTCATCTGCTAGGCAAGTCCCTTGTATCGTGGAGTAGCAAGAAGCAAAACTGTGTTGCTCTTTCTACTGCCGAGGCCGTGTACGTAGCCGCTGGGAATTGTTGTGCCCAAATTATTTGGATGCAGCACACTCTCTTGGATTATGGTCTTTCCTACGATCATGTCCCTATTCGGTGTGACAACACTAGTTCCATTAGTATTTCTAAGAATCCAGTACAACACTCTAGAACAAAGAATATAGACTTAAGGCATCATTTCCTTCGTGACCATTTTCAAAAAGGGGATATCACTTTGGACTTCATTTCTACTGATTTCCAATTAGCTGATATTTTTACCAAACCGCTCCCGGTTGAACGTTTTGATTTTATTAAGGGGGAGTTAGGAATGATTCGTCAATGAGCACTATTAAATATTTAACTCTTTGTATGTAACGTTTCATCTTTTCTAAATTTCAAGTTGTCTTATCTATCATATTTTTTTTGTTGTCATTTCTTACCTCCTTTTTTTGTTTATCTAATTACTTCTCATTTTTTTTCTTTTTCCCTCCTATTTTGATAATCCCAAAGGGGGGGAAATTTCTATGTTTACTAGTTTCATATTTCAATTGATTAAAGTGCTCTTTTTAAAAGTTCAAAGTTTTTTTAAAAACCGATAAGTTATTGATTTTGTTCCTTTTAAAAAAAACAACAAAAAATGACCTATGGTTACAATTTAAAAATGACTCATTCTCTTTAGATTAAGATCATTTTCAATACATGGTACATCTCTTCAATTTTTTTTAAAATGATCTCTAATATATTTTCATGTCCAAAATTGTTTATTTAAGTTTTCAATTGGCATATCCTTTTTAAAGCTTTCTCTTTTGTGATTGTGATCATCAAAATAGGGGGAGATTGTTGTACCCCTCTCTCTTGGATTTTAATGATCACAATCACTCTCATCGTGTTCTAACTTGTTTTCAAGTGTTTTGATGCTAGGAAAAAGGTTGCCCAGGAGTTGGCCCAAGAATACTGATAGTGGACTCTCTGAGTCCACCGGCCCACCGGTGGATTCCCACCGGCCAGCCAGTGGTCTCTGATAGAAGCATTGCTTTCTGCCAGAGCCACCGGTCAGCCGGTGTTAGCGCACCGGCCAGCCGGTATGGGCACCGGCCAACCGGTTCTTGCCCACTGGCCAGCCGGAGGACCCAGGCAGTAGGCTTGCCCACTGCCTGGTGACACCGGCCAACCGGTGGATGACCACCGGCCAGCCGGTGGAACCCAGACAGAAATCCTGCTCTGTCTGGACCACCGGCCAGCCGGGAGCTTAGCACCGGCCAGCCGGTGAACCACTAGCCAACTGGTGAGACACCACCGGCCGGCCGGTGTGCCTAGTCAAACTAGCCGTTGGGATTTGACCAGACTTGTACTTTTGACCCCCAACAGCTCCGGAATCCCTCCAACGGCCATATTGAAGTGTTTATGGGTATTTCTCCTATAAATAAGAAACCATAGATGTCGGTAACACAATCGAAATATATTTTTATGTCTTGACGCTCTAATGACAAATCTACAAGGCCTCTTGTGATCCATTGCCATCCTTGAAGCTTGAGCTCCCTCTCCATCAGCTGCTCTCACACTTTTGGCGCTCAAGGCTTCCGTGTGTTTGTATTATTTTATTTGTTTAGTTCTTCATTGGGTTTGGATTAAAACAAACCTCTCATTTCCATTCTTTCTTTCAATTGGGTTTCTTGCTACAACCATAATAAAAAATCAAGTTGTACGAAGGTGTTCTAGCCTACCTTAAAACGGCTAGTGGGTTTCTTTCTACAACCATTAAAAAGAAAGCTGACGTATTAATCACTCAACAGTTCTTGTTGGGAGCGGAGACGTAGGCTTGGGAATTAAGCCGAACTTCATTATCAAATTGTGTCTTGACTTTTTTTATTTCCGATGCATTGATAATTGTTTTAAATTGTTAATTATTTTTGAAAAGACAATTCACCCCCCCCCCTCTTGCCATCCTCTACGACCCAACAAGATATTGTTCTAGTGCGGTCACATAAAGGAACAATGGCTTTCCAGGTACAAGTGGCATCAGAACCAGAGGTAGTAGAAGATACATCATGATTTCCTCAAAAGTATTCTAGAACTATTCATCTCATTAGCAGACGACACAATTCATCATGATCCTAGAAAATGTATTACACTTTCCATCTAGATTCATATTAAATCAATTTATATAGATAGGATATCCTCCTTCGGTCTGGGTATTAGTCACACATGGCATCGTTGATCATGTTTGTACATAGGAACATTGGAACACCTGTATTCTTTCACAAATAAGGGATTCTCAAGTGTGAAGAACCTGAGGCATCCAACATTGATCTATGGGTATCTTATGAAATGGTAATGTCTTCTAATGGTTTCCTCAAGCATCCCATGATTAACACAAAGGGGAAGCCAATTTATCATCTTGGGGAGATGAATATTGAAAGTGTAGATTCTGAGATTTTCCTCAGAAATTACATGGTTAACATGGGTTAGTCCATGAGTTTAAATTATTGTGGAGATGAATCAAAATATAATATGAGTTAAGATCATGGAATGATCTTAAAATCTTATTGAGATGAAAAAGGATTGACCTGGACAACACTAAGTGAAGATTGGGGAGGTGCACCCCAAGAAGGGGGCACCTGGAAGTTTTGCTTGGTGGATGGTTCAGAACGCCCAAAGATAGTGGACCCAAAGTGGTGTGTTCCATAAATATAATATTTTACATCATGAAGGCTTATCTGGACACCACTGAGTACTGGTCATAGAGGTACATCATAAAAAGGAGGCATGTGAAAGGTTTTATCGAGTGTATAGATCAAATCACCCAAAGAGAGCACAAACAGGGTGGTGTGTCTCATAAAGGGAAGATTTGACACTATGAAGGCTGATGAAGAAACCACTAAATGTGGATTAGGGAGGTACCTCCCAAAAAAGGGCACCTAAAAGGTTTACGAGTTGGATGTATTAGAACACCCAAAAAGAGTAGACCTAGAATGGTGTGTCCACAAAACGGAATGGTGGATGGGTCAGAATGCTCAAAAAGAGCAAACCCATGATGGTCAATACCAAAAGGGATTATTTCAAATCATGAGTTTATATCCCAAAAAGGGAGCTCCAATTTTTACCATTGGTTTGGACTGAACCTCAGGGAGGATTTCTATGTACCCTCTATAGAGGATATAGATAAAACCCAGATAGATAATTGGATGGAATGGGGTTTGAACATGGCTATATTCCCATTGTGAGAGGATCACTCATGGTTGGTTTGTGTGGGGCATACTCAGGGTTAGATTTCTGGTTTCTTCTTGGAGCAGTGATGATGGGAATGTGGTGGCATGATTCTACTAGGATGTGGTGGACCAGGTAAAATTAGGATGGATTATAGAATGTTTATATAGAATGGATCGAAGGGATGAAGTGTTATTGGTGTTGGGATTGAACTAAAGTGAGGATTTCTACATATCCCATTGGATGGGAATCAATGTCGAAGTAGTCTGGTGGGGTGATGGGACACCTGAGGAGGTGACCCATGAGAATGGAATTCATGGATAGGGACCTGAAGGAAGTGTAACATTGGGTTGGATCATGATCCTCCTAAGATATAGTAATCTAGTGGAAAGACCAGGATGAGTTATGAATGATGATATTGAACCTCAAAGAGGCTTCCAGTATAACCTATTTAGAGTATATAGATCGATTTCGTCATAGTTTAGATGGCATTAGGTCTTACACATGACTAGCTACCAAAATACATATTGACGTGAATCGAGTGGATCGGAAAACCTACGAAGGAGGATCCATGGATTGGTGTGTATGCATGGTTAGCAGCCTAGATGGGTGACTCCACTTGGATAAAGGTGTTGGTGTGATGTTAGTATTGAACCCCATATTGGTTTCCTACATATCCTAGCTATTTGGGAATCAAATAACACATGGTTTGGGATGGGTGTGTTGGTTATTACAAAAAAAACAATGCCAAATATCATGTTTGGGGTTTATGAAAAAGATTTTCCCATAATTATGGTGGTTTATTATTATTCATAAATGCATCCCATGATAGAGGATGTTGGGATTGGTCCTTAGAGAGGCTTCTTATGTACCATATTTGGATGACAAATATAAACACTTGTGTAGTTCAGACATGAGGTGCATGGGGATTATGCATGGTTAGTGCCCCAAAGATGGTGTCATGGTCACTGTTAAACTCTGAACCCATATGATTCTTTCTCGGTGTGAGAAATAGGAGGTACTAGTAGACCTAACCATCATGTAGAAGAAGGTTAAGGCACACGATTTTCTGGGGTTTATGCATGGAAGCTACCCCGAGAGTTAGAGATTAGGGAATACTCCAGGAGGCAAGCTTGAGAAGGATCTAATTCCATGAGAGGAGGATATAATTCCCTCCTAGTTGGGTTAGGATGATATCACTACCATGGAGATGAGTGGGCTTAGAGAATGTCTTAGGCAAGGTAGCACATGTGCATTACATGGCGTGAGACCACAGTTTAACGTTGTGCTCTAAGGACGATGTGGCTAGGTAGTTTAACATACTACAATATATATTGGGAGAGGGGGGACACTCACTCCACGCCACTTGGAAATACATAACATATTCCTCTTAACCCTTTGGTAAGGGAAGGCACTAGTAATTCTAGAGTACGATGGTGTGGAGGAATGGTCAATCATGGGGTCCAGGTTAGCATAACTATGCTAAAAAGAAAAATATATTAGTGTAGATATGCTGAAAATAAGGAGGTAACATAACAAAATAGGGGACACCATAATAGAAACAATGAAACCACTAGGCACATGAATAGAGGGCCACATAGAGGAGTGTCTCCTGAAGTAGAAGCCTAACCGAGAGGTGGTTCATGAAGCTCGTGTGATTCGCAAAGGTTAGGGGCTTTATGAAGGTCAGAGATTTTCGAAATAGGGTTACCCTGCCTTTTCATGGATTCATGAGTTCTAAGAGGATATCTTCATGTAGGATTAATTCTTTGTGAAGCCTCAAGTTCCCTATAAGACCATTCTCTTTAGCATGGAGTGTGGAACTTTAGGAATTGCGTCCCTACCCTGGGAAATGGAAAATCATAATATGGGAAAGTGGGTTTTGTGATGGTCCAATACCATATGGAATTTATTTTTCAATCGGGTTTGCAGTGATCAGGAGGTTCGTGAAATGGGATCTCGAAAGGTTAAATGCTGGGACAATAACAATTATGGGGGGGATGAGCTTTTTATTTAGAGGAAAAGGGGTCTCATGAGGATTAGAGGAGTTTCATGAAGGAAATATGGCACTATGAAAGGGAGAAGTTCCATCAAACTCATAGATAATTATATCAACCTGATTAATGGAAATAGCATTGGGCGTGCGACACATGGAGGCATCCGTCCAAAACCTTTGTGGTTGTCCACATAGGGTGTTAGACTTGCAGAGGCATCCGCCAACACCATTTCATGTCGCGATGGTGAGGGGCTTCATGCTAGTGCTTTGTGAGGAAGACCCTTTTGGTGATTAATTGACTTGGTGGGCTTGAATTTGGTCCCAAATGGTCCTAGCCTTCCACCCCTTATCCAGGACACAAATTTTGGTGCCAATAAGAAAACAGGGTAAAACCCCACCTGATTTAGTAGGCTGATTCATCTTATGAGACTACTGATGCATCAAGGGGATTGAATTAAAGAGTCCCCAACCCATGTTATACCTATAGATAAAATTCATAATACATTGAGTAATTGATTTAATTCATAAAAAATGTGCCTTATCATCTGGTATCTATTCTGAGTAAATGATATAGATTTAACAATATTTCCCAAAATAATCAAATAACATTTAATGTGAACACTGTATGTAAAAATAGTACTAGGATTATGGTCAAATCATATTCATAAAACATTAAAGTGAACATATAATAGAAAATAAATTTCTAATGTAAAATGATTACAACCAAGTGATTGTTTCAAGCGATATTTAACAATCATAAAAGAAAGTGTGATAACACAACAACTTTTACCACATTATAGTTTTTAGTTTAAATCACCTTGATGATATAATTAAATGTGGATCTTAAAATACCATTCATTGTGAATTAATCATTGTATAATATGTTATGGGGGTATTATATACCCCACATGAATTCCAATTGGGTCCTAATAACAAATAATTCTCAACAGAATGTAAATTTTGATTAAATCCCGTGCCTCACCCTTCTTTTGGGTAGAACATCTGTTAACCTCATTTATAGTAGTTTCAATAATGTTATTAACTTATAATATAACCATATAAGTATTTAAAATATCATTTATGAACCTTTTATAACATCTTATCACTTTTTTGTTAACAATCTTTTAATGTTTTCATTATTAAGGGTGTTAATTTCCTAGTTTCCTCATACCTGTTTCACTATGAAAGAAATGGTTCTTGAACATATTATATAGTTATATAATATCCATAATAATAATCATGAACTAATTATAATATTTATTCAGCAATTATACTTCTAAAAGAAATCATGAATGAAGGTTACAGAAAATTAAGTATGTTACTATCATGTAGATGGTGGGACATATGTACACATGTGTAATGTGTCAATTACTCAATGATCACTATAGAAAGGAGGTATGTAATATTATACAATTCAAAAATGATCATTATATAATATATACAATTTTATATTCTTATATATATCATATATATGGTGTGGTGATGGAAATATAGTCACGTCACTTCGTGAATGTGATAGTACAAACGTACATGAACGATATTATCATTTGTTAGTTAAAAGGAAATAAATAAAACAATATATATATTATATTTACATAATGATAATTATTTCATTAATATCATAATTATGTCATGTATATCACATATATTCATTAAATATATCATTATCACCTTCCATTTGAAGAATTAGTTAAAGGAGAATCACATCGCTTTGTGATGCGGTAGTACCCCATACACACATACAATGTAATCGTATCTCCTAAATAATGGCAGGTAAAAAGATATATATTATGTAGTGACTACATAGGTATAAAAATTATTAAATATCTTAAATATACTTTATATCTATCATTATACCCAGTCGTGAAAGGTTGTAATTGAAGAATGAATGATATAGGTTTCTGATGCAGTAGTCCAGACATGAATGATGATTTAGTAACCCATTTGATGGAAGTGAAAATGGTTTTTGGTCATGATCATATTATAAAAACATCATAATATATGTAATATATTGAGGTTATTATATTAGCATGGTATAATAAAAATTAATGGTGATATAAAAAGAAGTAAAATAAAAACACTTGTTGAAAAAAATTACATCTTCTTTGGGTATCCTCCTTAGGATTTACTACTACTAAAGAGGCCTTTGATGGTGCTTAATCTATCATATCTTGAAATAAAATGATGATAAAGGTAACCTTTATCATTTCTAATGATTTCACTGGTAAAGGGTACCTTTTATCAGCACTAAGAAAATACTGCTAAAGTGTACCCTTTATCAGAGCTTTCATTTAGTGATGATAAATGGCATCGTTTATCAGTACTTTATTTATAGTTCTAATAAAACGTAGCCTTTATCATAACTTTATTTTTATCACTAATAAAATTTAGCCTTTATTAGTGCTCTTCTGCAATAATAATGATCCAAAATTATATGAAATAAGTAAACAAATAAAAATTATTGAAAATTTTATTAATTAAATAATTATTTTTAAAAATGAATAGATTTAATATATATACATGTAGCTTATGAATATTAATAAATAGTATATATTAAATATAGAAATATAAAATGAATCAAATATAATAATTAAACAAAAATGATAATTATTAAAATAAAAAATAATTTTAAAAAATATTAATGAAATAATTGTCAATAAAAATAAATAATTATAATATATATATATATATATATTAATTATGCATAAAAATAAATAATATATATTAAATATAAATATATTGAAAATAAATAAAAATAAATAAATAAAAATATATTATTGTCATATTCATTTTTAATGTTGTTTAAATTTTCATTTTAACATATATGAAATGTCATGTGTTGCATTGATTTCACATACATATATTTAATTAATGAATTTTGATATACAACCCACAAAAAAAATTATGCAATTAATGAAATATTATACAGAAACACATAAACCTAATACTTATGTGATTTCTTAAACTTTTAGTATATTTTATAATTTCATTATAACATGATACATTAAATATATTCTATTTTAATTAGTCAATTTTATTTATTTATTTATAATATTACTAAATATATGTGTTATTTATTCATTTTTTTTTGTGTTTTATTTTTGTATTTAATCATTTTTCATTAAATATATATATATATATGTAATTATCTTTAATTTTTTTTAGTATGTATTCATCTTCACATCAATATATATATAATTATTTTATAAATTATATTTAATTAATAAAACATATCAATTTTTTCAATATTTTTAAAGTGTATTTATTTTTTATAATTCAATTTCACTCATTTTAAAATATGTGTATTTATGATTATATATTCATTAATAATGATAAAAATGTGTTTTCAAATAAGTATTAATAAATAACTATATTTAAAAATGTATTTTTAATGTATTTATAAATTTATGTATTTATAATTATTATAAATAATTAATCATATATACTTAAATAATTATAAATTTTTAATAATTTTATTAAAATAATTAATATACTATATATATATAAGTTGAGGTCGAATCCTTAGTTTATTCAAGGAATGGTGCATCATTATAATGAAATTTAAGTAACATACAATGCTAGAATGTAATTGGAAAGACTCAACTCGAAACCTCATCGAGACCCACAAGGACAGTTATGATTGAGGTGCACCCTAGGGGTTATATATATATATTATTATCTCAAATTATTAATCATATATATATATATAATTACAAATTTAAATAATTATAACATTACAATAAATATATTAAAAAATGTATTTATTTATATTTATAAAATCCTAATACATTTATTAAAATTTTGAATATATATACTCTACTTATATTCATATGTATTTATCAAATATGTATATAGTTATAAAAAATTGTATAAATATATAAATAAATTTATAATTATAAATAAAAAAGTTATAAATATATTTATAAAAGAATATTTATTATATATATAAAATTATATAATCATAATTATATATAAAAATAGTTTAATTTTTTTTAAAATATTTCTTAATTATAAATAAATATTTATATATTTAAATAATTATTAAATTATAATAAATAAATATATACTCATATATATATATATATATTATCTATTTATTATTATAATTATAAATCCATTATCATCATTAATGTTTTAGATCGAATAATGTTTGAGCTTTATCAATGCTAAAAAGAGGCAATAAAATCAACCATTATGAGTACTTTTTAGTGTTGATAATGCTCAATCATTATCTATTCTAAATAGTACATTTAAATATATCATGATTCAACGCTTATTAATTTAGTGCTGATAAAAGGTCTCATTTTCAAAAAAAAATTGAAAGAGATGATAGAAGTGTCTCTGATCTATTTAAAAGATCTATAACTGTGACTCATTGAGTCACAATTCTCACGATCTTGCAGAACTCCCCTACTATCAGTGGTAATCCTCCACATTCTATAAGAGGAATCAGGACTAGAAACCAATGTATATTAATTTCTCCTTTTCCTATCATATTGTTTGATTTTTTGTGTTCTGTAATTTGCGTTCTTGTGGTTTTCTTAACAGTGAAAAACCTACATCTCATCTCTCTACCTCTCTCACTTACTTATACCCAAACAATGCCACCCCTACATTGTAAACTCATTCCATATTTATACGAGAACAATGTGAATTGCACCTCCATCCACTATTACAATTGATGATTATTTTCTTGATTTTCCTATTATATTGTTTCTTCTTAACTTTTACAAAGCATGTATTTTTATTATTCGAATCTTGTTTCCATGATATGGAATACACATGAATAATAAAATATGTTTAATTAAACAATAATAATTATGAATATATGTTTTTCAATGAAGAAAATCATCTTCATAAAATTTCAAAGAATGATAGGTGTCGATTTTTCACTAAATTAATATTGAATTATTAGTGTCTTATTGGTGATGTAGTATAATTAATAAATAAATTTTTTTCCTATGTCATAAAATGATATAATTTTAGGATGGTTCGAGTATATTTTCTTCCATTTGATTATTTTTTGTTGTTCATTCACATTTTGAATATAAATATGGATTTAATTTTATATGGGGAATATATTATTGAATAATGGGATAATGATATACAACATGAAATAATTATTAAAGGTGTTAAGTTAAAATTGTGCTAAATAATAGAAATTTTTTTTCTTATTAGAATAAATATATTATATATATGATTGTGGTATTTTTTAACATAAATGAATTGAAAAAATCAATTTAGTTAAAAAGAAAAGTATTTTCTGGGATTACATTGTGGTTTGTGGTATGTTGTGATGGAAAGTGAATTATATTTTTGATGGGGTTGTCACGACCCCCTCCCCACAAAGTGTACCCCTCCTGGGCCGGCAATGTGGAAAGGGAGATAATGACCCATGGGTCCCGCCTCCAGAAGGCCCCGGGTTGGTGACTTGCACCGAGGGTATAATGAACACACAAATGGGAATCATTACCCTCTAAGAGAACACATGCGGAAGGGAGAGATAAGATAGACACCAACCAACTCCAACTCAGAACTGAAATATAAAAGAAACCCAATTGCATATATGAAATGCCATGCAAAATTACAACAACTGAAGGGGAAAACTACAAGTACCCAAAGGAAAGTAAAACAGCAGCGACCACGAGCCCAAACAACTCCTGCAACACAAGCTAGTAGTAACCAGTCTGATCTCCAATCTTCTATGAGTGACCTGAAAACAATTTATATAAACGTAGGGTGAGTATAACAGTATACACAGTAGGATCCTCCCCGAAGCCTCTCTTGAAAAAGTAAAGATAACATGCTAAAGCACGGTGAACAACAAGTGAAACTAACTCGTCACCTAAACAGGTATACTAAGTTCCCAACCTCACCATGGATACTCTCACCAAGTAATGCATACAAGAATATATCATATAATAAATAATATCAAGGGTACCCCACTACTACTTCCCCATTGGTTTTCTACTTTTCCCCAATGACATACGTCCCGTGCATCTCTCTCCAAAGGCTTACCTGTATAAACTTGGGCTAAGCTTCACAATCTGTACCACATGCACCACAAAGGCTATCCCGCATACACCTGGGATAATCACCACACCATCCTCACAACCAAAAGTAACCAGGTAGTTTCCAGGATCCACCACAGCTTGCATAATGTGTATCATATGTCGGGTATTATACCTCAAGCCATTACAACCCATACACCGAGTAAGGATCCTAAATCCATCACATCCTATACACGTTACACCTATAGTAGTCCATAGGATACTATATCTAGAATATATGTGTGTGAAAAATCCCCAAGCCATTACAGCCCTCTACACACATATAGGGGGAAAACTAACCATTGTTCCTCATGGAACTAGTATCTACCAAGAGAAGAAAGCGGGGTCAAAGGGGGTATTCAGCCATTCATCCTCCCACTAGAATGTTGGGGAAAACACCCCCCAGGGCTCAGAATCCCCAGGGTGTCAGTTTCCCTTACCGACAGGGTGGAGAAGCATATAGAAACACAAAAAGTACGTGATATATTATAACTCACAACCACACTATGGGCATAACCTAGTCTTAGAAAAAACTGCATCTAACGTCTCTCGGACTCCGGGCTGCCACTTCTAAGACTAGTTATCCTATAAGAACACAATTAATTAAAGATATTTATTAGATTAATTCCTTCCCTTTTTATCAATTCCACTGTACATTAATTAATTCTTTATACATTAATTAACCATGAACAAGTTTTCACATTAAATCCCATTAACATCACATCCAAAAACCATCACCCCTTCAAAAGTTCTCAACCTCATAATTAAGTTCCAACAACTACAACCCCATGGGTTAACATTATTTATTCTAACATTCATTACAAGATCACCTTCCCATATTCCCAGAAATTCTAGAAAAGAAACCTATGCTACTAAACACAAGGGGGATCAACACGGTGAGTAGATGTACTACCCGTTGAGTCTTTGTTGCTTATAGCAAGAGCGTAGATCCATTCTCCCTTGAGAGGCTTAACATGGAAATCACATGGCATACCCCGCGTGTCTTCACCTCCTTCGGAATAAGGGTAAGCAAGATCAGCTTCCTTGAGTAGTGGGGAAAATTAAAGCAGATAATCAACCAAAGAATCAACAACATCCAACAATCACATCCATCCCATTCCATCATCCCCAGTGTCCTACCTGACACCCACATGCATAAACTGATGCATCACGCCACTCTAGGCGTCATCCGTTGCCACAAACACAAGGCCTCCCTACCTTCACATATCACAAGACCCCTCCAGGGTCACATTGCAACACAAGATATCACAACACCCCTCCAGGGTCACAACACAACACAAGCAACAGGAAAAACAAACATTATAACGATTTGGCCTCTTGGCCCTTTAGCAACGCATCCAGCCTTCAAACAACAATCACCAACAATCAAATAAAATGATCTTTTAGCCCTAATTCACAACAAGAGGGTAACTCTGAACCCTTCATGGAACTCAATCATGTTATTTAATCCATCTTGAATTAAAAAATTCAATTTTTTGGTTCCAACATCATGAACCAATTCAGTAAGCTATCCTCGAAGATTAAACATTCTTACTATGCCAAATTTGATCAAAATCAAGTCACAAAAAGAACCAGGTATGATTTCATGCCTCTTTATACTTATCCATCCAATTATTAATTAATTATGACTTTACGTTCTTTATCAATTTCCATCAAGAACAACATGCTAACAAGCTAGGAATATATATCACACTTATCTAGAAAATCAAGAGGCAACCCATTATCATATTACAAGGAAACAACATGTGATCAAACTAATTATTTTAATCCAGTTCAAGTATTTAGTTAGGTCAATTCTATTGTGATCCAAAGGTATAAATCATGCTAACTCTACGATTGCACATAAACAATTAGAGAAGCCATGAATCCACTACCTCAAAGGTTTTTGAGGAAAACCACAATGGTCAATGAACGCCCAAGAAACCGGGTCGATTCTCCACGAATCCTCCTTAGATATCCTCTAATAACACAACCAAGACCAAATCTCATCACAATGGACATCCACACACCTAGATATACCCATAACATGTGTAGATCTAAGATCCCGAGAGAAGAGGGGGAGCAGATCTATGAAGATCTAAGAAACCAAACAAAAGGATCACATACCTTGAGAAACCAGCTTTGATTCGCGAAGAGAAGCCTCCGGATCGCCTCCAAAACACTTGGGAGAGGTTCTTTCACCTCCAAGGAAGGGTAATCCCTAGTTATGGCCGATTAGGGGCTTAAATGAGGTGATTAAGGAAAAAATGAGTTAGATCCACAATTTTAGGATCTAACTTTAAGTGCCCGCACGGTTAGTCCGCACGGTTTAACAAATTGTGCGCTAACCATGTGTTAGCTTCTGCCTCAACAATCACTCCTCGCACGGTTAGTCCGCTTGGTTAGACAAACCGTGTGATAACCGTGTGTTAGCCACTGCCTCCAAGGCCAGCCTTGCACGATTTGGCCGCATGGTTTAGGTAAACTGTGCACCTCCTGTGCGAAGGCCATAACCCTTTAGATTTCCTTAAAAGTCCACCCAAATGCACCCCAAGACACCTTGAACTCCTGAAAAACCTCCAACACCAAATTTTCACAAATTATTGGGCCAGAGAGGAATGGGCCATTACATCAGATACCTCTCAAAACATTCTTGTTCTCGAGAATCCAAAACCCACCTAAAGATAAAAACGACCAGGGCCTGAACAACCACCCACCGAGATACCTCTCAAAACAGAGCAAGACACCAATGCAACAAAGGGAGAAATTTCATAAACATGAAGGTTTCAAAACCACATTATCTATAATGATAAATGAAAAGAGTTAAACATCAAACAACCATGAGTACTGAGCACGTATCTATGACTCACGTTCCCAAGTACTCTCCTACATGTCACCATGTCACCACAAGACATGAACATAGGTGATGGAACGCCCGTGCAACACTTTCTCCTTGCGGTCTTGGATCTCCAAAGGTCTCTACTCAAAGGTGGAATCATCATCACCATCGATCTCTCCCCAATCGATGATGTGAGAGTCGTCATGAAGATATCAATGTAGCTGTGATACATGGAAAACATCATGTATCCAACTCATCTGAGGGGGAAGTGCCACTCGGTACGCAATAGCTCCAACACGAGCTAACACCTCGAAAGGCCCAACAAACCGGGGAGAAAGCTTACTTCCACGGCCAAACCTTCGCTGCACATGATGGAGAGTCACCTTCATAAACACATGATCCCCAACATTAAACTACAAGGGTCTCCTTCTTTGATCGGAATATGATTTCTGACGATCTTGCACTACCTTCATCCTCTCACGAATCACCTGAACCATCTCTGTTGTATTCTGGACTAGTTCCGGTCCGAGAATTGCTGAATCTATGACCCCAGTCCAGCACAATGGAGAACGGAAAGGCTGACCATACAAGGCTTCAAACGGCGCCATACCGATGGTGGAGTGGAAACTATTATTGTAGGAAAACTCCACCAACGGTAGGTGCCTCCTCCATGAACCTCCAAAATCAAGAATACAAGAGCGCAACATGTCTTCAAGAGTTTGGATGGTTCGGTCTGTTTGACCATCTGTTTGAGGATGAAAAGCAGTGTTAAGGAATAGCTGAGAAGCAAAAGCATGTTGGAGACCTCTCCACATCCTGGAGGTAAAACGAGGATCTTGATCAGAAATGATCGTCCTAGGGACTCCATGAAGTCTCACCACCTCCTCCAGATACTGCCTCGACAAACTTCCACTGAGATTGACTCCTTGATTGCTATAAAGTGGGCTGATTTCGTTAAATGATCTTCTACCACCCAAATAGCATCATAACCTCCCAGAGATCAAGGTAAGACTGTAACGAAGTCCATTAAGATGTTCTACCACTTCCACTGGGGAATATCTAATGGTTAGAGAAGACCACCAGGAACACGGTGTTCATCCTTCACCTTCTGGGAGACTAAACATCGAGACACAAACTCCGAAACTGCACATTTCAGCCCAGGACACCAAAAATGGCTCCTAAAGGATCAATACATCTTTGTCACACCAGGATGTACCTTTAAATAAGAACCATGTAACTCTCTGAGGACCGTCTCACACATCTCCAAGGGAACAAAAAGCCTTCCATGATACAAAACTCTGTGTTGTTCATCCTCAGACCAACCATCTGGGGCCTCACCACAAAAAACTTGGTCTCTCCAGACCTCCACTTCAAGATCCCCCAACTGGGACTCTTCCACCTTCTGTACCAGGGATGACTGCACTGTCATCTAAAAAAGACAGCCTATACCCCCAACTTCTTCCATATAAAGATGTAACGTTGACAGTTCTTCCATTACTCTCCAGGAATCACCATATTCACGCACAGCATCACTACGTGACTTTCGGCTCAGCGCGTCATCCACAACATTACCTTTTCCAGGTTTATATGATATTTTGAAGTCGTATTCATGCAAGAACTCCATCCACCGAAATTGTCGCATGTTCAAGTCACGCTGGGAGAAAACATACCTCAACTCTTATGATTAGTGAAAACCACAAAGCGTTCACCAATGAGGTAATGTCTCCATAACTTCATAGCAAACACTATGGCTTCCAACTCAAGGTGATGATTCTCATAGTTTCATTCATGTGGACGCAATTGTCGAGACCCATAAGAAACAACTAACCTCTGGTACATTAAAACACATCCTAGCCCCAGATGAAAAGCATCACAAAAAACATCAAACTGAACTCCCCCAGTTGGGAGAAAAAGAACTGGAGAACTTACTAACTTCTATTTTAGATACTCGAAAGCTTACTAACACTGATCAGTCCATATGAACACTTGATCCTTCCTAGTCAAAGCTGTTAGAGGAGTCGCAACTCATGAGAAATTTTCTATGAACCTCCTGTAGTATCATGCGATCCCAAGGAAGCTTCGCACCTCTGAAACTGTCTTGGGGACATCCCAAGACACAACTGCTTCTATCTTCGATGGATCCACAGATAATCCCTATTGGGACACAACATGACCCAAGAAACAGACTTCTCGAGCCCAAAACTCACACTTCAAAAACTTCCCAAATATATTATGTTGACGAAGAACTCCCAAGATGGCTCGCAAATGCTCTGCATGCTCCTCTTCAAATGTGGAGTACACAAGGATGTCATCGATGAAAACTACCATGAACTTGTCCAAGAACTTATGGAACATAGCATTCATCAAACCCATGAACACAGATGGAGCATTCATCACACCAAACGGCATTACAACGAACTCATAATTCCCATGATGACAACAGAATGCAGTCTTCGGGATATCCTCATCCTCCACACGCATTTGAGGATATCTTGACCGCAAGTCGATCTTTGAGAACCAACTTGCACCCTTAAGTTGATCAAATAATTCATCAATCCGCGGAAGAGGATAGCGATTATTTATTGTCACTTTGTTTAAGCGATGATAATTGACACACAACCGCAAACTGTCGTCGGCCTTCTTCACGAACAGAACCGGTGCAACCCACAGTGACACACTTGGCCGAACAAAACCACATTCCAGTAGACCATCAAGATGTATACGTAGCTCTCGTAAATCATAAGGGGCCATCCTATATGGAGACATAGATATAGGAGACGCTCCTGGCTGTAGCTCAATACCAAACTCGATCTCTCGTCGAGGGGGTAAGGCTACAACCTCTTCTGGAAAAAATCAGGGTACTCCTCTACGACCCTAGGAAATGCCAACTGCCGAACCTCTGAAGAACTCAGCATCATCTCAGCCCCATGGTTGATAAGGATGGAACTCGCTTGTGACCCATCCGAGGATCTCGTTCACCAAAAAAACACCACTTGATCTCCATCCGCACCAATGAAGACGACCTTCTTCTTGAAGAAATCCACGATGGCCTGCACAAAATACAACCAATCCATGCCAAGGATGACATCATATGGTTGTATTCGTAAACATAGGAAATCTCCCCAAGAGCGGTACTGCCCCAACACTAGCTCACAATCTATACATACTTAAAACAAGTCAGATCGACCTCCAACTGGTGTAGTCAACGCCAAGGGCACGGGAAGCCTCTCTGCCTCAAATCCCAAGGCATGGACAAGGGTAGGTGATATGAAGGAGTGTGTCTCTCCTGAATCAAACAAGGCATACACCAAGGTAGAAAACAAGAAAAGGGTACCTCAAATGACGCCTGGCTCGTCTGGAGCTGACAACGATAGAGCATGAAGCTGACCATGACCTCCTCTACGTCCTATATGACCCTGATGACGACCACCACCATGACCGCACTCTACTCTCTGAGGACGAGGAGCGTCATGGGGCTGTCCTCTGCCTGCCCCATCTACCCTCTGCTGATCAAAAGTTGGTGCAACTGGCTGCTGCTGCCTCGGCTGGAACTACCTCAATGGAGGAACCTAGAGTAGAGCGCCCGATGCATGATGAATTCCCTGAAAGGTCAGGCACTCCCGCTGCTGAGGACTACAACCACTACAAGAAAAACATGCACCTGATCCCTTAGCATAGGCCTGAGAGTTGCTGCCTCCAGAGAAACGAGACGTGAAGGTATGAGACCTTCCCCCGGCTGAACAGAAACTCTTCTGCCCTGAAAACCGAGAACCCCGGACCATAGCCTTGATTCGTGAAGAATCATGCTTATTCCCCTCTCGTGATGATCTGGTCCTAGACAAAGTCCTCTCGACAACCTCCGCCCTTGCCAGCACCTTGAGATATGTCTTCAGCATAAATGGGTTGACCTGGCACTGGATCTCTGGACACAGAGCCTCCTCGAAATGCCTCGCCCTAGCCTCCTCATCTAGTAACTGGTCTGAAGCATATCGTAAAAGGTTCTTGAAATGGATTCCAAACTTCCGAATAGTGGAGCTCCCCTGTCGAAGGGTAAGAAGCTTGTGGCGACTGGACGCCTTTGCAGTCGAGGAAAGGAACTCGACTATGAACTTGTCTCGGAACTCCTCCCATGAGATCGTTGACTCCTCACGATCCCCGAGGAATAAGACCCCCCACTGCCTTTCTGATCCACGCAGCATCGTCACAGATAAGGACACCCAGTGCTCCTTCCGAGCACGGATCGAACTGAAGCCTATCTCGACCTCGTCCAACCAGTCTTCTGTCACTGCATCAGAAACAGAGCCCTTGTACTTTTGCAGACTCTGGTGCTGAAACTATCAGAGTGTCTTCCTCCAAGTGTCATCATCATCAACCTCTACCCTACGACAACCTACTGAAATAGCCTGCTGGACATCTTCTACGCAACCCTGATGAGGACGTCGACCCTAAGCCATACCTGGAAAGTAACAAACAATTAGAGCTCCTAAGCCTCGAATAAGGAAGACTCAACATTAATTAATTAATTTCTTTATTTTATTCATTTTAGGTTAACATATCCAAAGGTCTACCCATTCAAACACAGGTACAAAGAAGAATGATGCATGATCCTTTCCTAGGTCTCTACCCTGCAACTAGTATCACCTTGTTTAGTAGCCATTGTAACTTAAAGGTATGTACATCAGATCATTGTGGTCCTTAAACGCCTATGTCTCAGCTGGTCTCCAGTGTTTACCTCACTTGCTAAACATGAATGACACCATTTCCCTACCAACCCATGAAACCTCACTTGTTCCTAACTACAAACTCCATCCTATCCCTCAACCAAACCTCTAATACCACTCTGTCACAGCCCCCTCCCCACAAAGTGTACCCCTCCTCGGCTGGCAATGTGGAAAGGGAGATAATGACCCCCGATTCCTACCTCCAGTAGGCCCTGGGTTGGTGACTAGCACCGAGGGTATAATGAACACACAAATGGGAGGCATTACCCTCTAAGAGAACACATGCGAAGGGAGAGATAAGATAGAAACAAACCAAATCCAACTCATAACTGAAATATAAAAGAAACCCAAGCACATATATGAAATTCCATGCAAAAGTAATACAACTGAAGGGGAAAACTACAAGTACCCAAAGGAAAGTAAAACAGCAGCGACCACGAGCCCAGACAGCTCCTGAAACACAAGCTATTAGTCACCTGCCTGATCTCTTATCTGCTCCAAGTGACCTGAAAACAGTTTATATAAATGTAGGGTGATTATAACAGTATAATCAGTAGGATCCCCCCCGAAGCCTCTCGTTCAAAAGTAAAGAGAGCATGCTAAAGCACAGTGAACAAAAAGTGAAACTAACTCGTCACCTAAACAGGTATACTAAGTTGCCAACCTCACCCAGGATACTCTCACCAAGTAATGCATACAATAATATATCATACAATAAAGAAAATCAAGGTTACCCCACTAATACTTCCCCACTGGTTTGCTACTTTTCCCCAACGACATACGTCATGTGCATCTCTCACCAAAGTCTTGCCCATATAAACTTGGGCTAAGCTCCACAATCTGCACCACGTGCACCACAAAGGCTTGACCGTAGACACCTGGGCTAAGCACCAAACCATCCTCACAACCAAAAGTAACCAGGTAGTTTTTGGGAGCCACCACAGCTCGCATAACGTGTATCATACGTCGGGTGTTATGCCTCAAGCCATTACAGCCCATACACCAATTAAGGATCCCCAAGCCATCACAGTCTATACACTTTACACCTATAGTACTCCATAGGATAATATATCAAGAATATATGTGTGTGAAAAATCCACAAGACATTACATCCCTCTACACACATATAGGGGGAAAACTAATTGTTGTGCCTCATGGCACTAGTATCTACCAAGAGAAGAGAGCGGGGTCAAAGGTGGTAGTCAGCCATTCATCCTCCCACCAGAATGTTGGGGAAAACACCCCCCCAGGGCTTAGAATCCCCAGGGTGTTAGTTTCCCTTATCGATAGGGTGGAGTATCATATAGAAACACAAAAAGTACATGATATATTATAACTCACAACCACACTATGCGCATAACCTAGTCTTAGACACAACTACAGCTAACGTCTCTTGAACTCCGGGATTCCACTTCTAAGACTAGGTATCCTATAAGCACACAACCAATTAAAGGGATTTATTAGACTACTTACTTCCCTTTTATCAATTCCACTGTACGTTAATTAATTCTTTATACATTAATTAACCATGAACAATTTTTCACATTAAATCCCATTACATCACATCCAAAAACCATCGTCCCTTCAAAAGTTCTCAACCCCATCATTATGTCCCAACAACTCCAACCCCATTGGTTAACATCATTTATTCAAACATTCATTACAGAATTATCTTCCCATATTCCCAGACATTCTAGAAAAGAAACATATTCTACTAAACACAAGGGGGATCAACATGGTGAGTAGATTTACTACCCGTTGAGTCTTTGCCGCCTATAGAAAGAGCGTAGACCCATTCTCCCTTGAGATTCTAAACACGGAAAGCACGTGGCATACCCCGCATGTCTTCACCTCCTTCAGAAGAAGGGTGAGCATGACCAGCTACCTTGAGCAGTGGGGAAAAGTAAAGAAGATAATCAACCAAAGAATCAACAACATCCAACAATCACATCCATCCCCTTCCATCATCCCTGGTGTCCTCCCTGACACCCACATGCATAAACCGATGCATCTCGCCACTCTAGGAAGCATCCAATGCCACAACCACAAGGCCTCCCTGCCTTCATATATCACAAGACCCCTCCAGGGTAACATCGCAACACAAGATATCACAACACCCCTCCAGGGTCACAGCACAACACAAGCAGCATAAAAACAAACATTGCAATGATTTGGGCTCTTGGCCCTTTAGCAAGGCATCCGGCCTTCAAACAATAAGCACCAACAATCACATCAAATGGTATTTTAGCCCTAATTCACAACAAGAGGGTAACATAGAACCCTTCATGGAACTCAATCAAGTTATTTAATCCATCTTGAATTAACAAATTCAATTCGTCGGTTCTAATGTCATGAACCAATTCAGTAAGCTATCATCGAAGATTAAACATGCTTACTATGCTAAATTTGATCAAAATCAAGTCACAACAAGAACCAAGTATTATTTCATGCCTCTTTATATTTAGCCAAGAAATTATCAATTAATTCAGGCTTTACGTTCTTTATTAATTTCCATCAATAACAACATGATAACAAGCAAGGAATATATATCACACTTATCTAGCAAATCAAGAGGAAAACTGTTATCACGGTACAAGGCAACAACATGCGATCAATAAAATTCTTTTAATCCGGTTCAAGTATTTAATTAGGTCAATTAAATTGTGATACAAAGGGCTAAATCATACTAACTCTACGATTGCACATAAACAATTAGAGAATCCACAAATCCCCTACCTCAAAGGTTTTCGAGGAAAACCACAACAGTCGATGAACGCCCAAGAAACCGGGTCGATTCTCCATGAATCCTCCTTAGATATCCTCTCCTAACACAACCAAGAACAAAGATCTTCACAATCAACATACACACACCTAGATCTACCCATAACATGTGTAGATCTAAGATCCAGAGAGAAGAGGGGGAGCAGATCTATGTAGATCTAAGAAACCAAAAAAAAGGATCACATACCTTGAGAAACTGGCTTCGATTCAAGAAGAGAAGCCTCCGAATCGCCTCCAAAACACTTGGGAGAGGTTCTTCCACCTCCAATGAAGGGTAATCCCGAGTTATGGACGATTAGGGGCTTAAAAGAGGTGATTAAGGGAAAAACAAGTTAGATACACAATTTTAGGATCTAACTTTAAGTGCCTGCTTGGTTAGTCCGCACGGTTTAACAAATCGTATGCTAACTGTGCATTAGCTTTTGCCTCAACAATCACTCCATGCAGGGTTAGTCTACACGGTTAGAAAAACTGTGCGATAACCGTGCGTTAGCCACTGTCTCCAAGACCAGTCTTGCACGGTTTAGGCAAACCGTGCGCCTCCCATGCGAAGTCCATAACCCTTTATATTTCCTTAAAATTCCACCCAAACGCACCCCAAGCCACCTTGACCTTCCGGAACACCTCCAGCACCACATTTTCACAAAGGAATGGAACGGAGAGGTCTGGTCTATTACAAAGGTCATTCAACCATTGCAATCTGAGTAATAATGATGTGTTGTTCGATATTATTCATTCATTAAGATTATGGATTAGGAATTCATAATTATTATTAATGATACAAAGGATAATGGTTTTCACTATAATATTGTGTAAATAAGGATTTATTTTGGTAATATATTAATACAATGAAATACACTTCATGCATAAAATTCCATATTTTCGGGTATCTTCCATAGAAATTTATATTGTCTTTAACAAAGATATAATAATACAATACTACATTATAGCTAACCTTCACATGCTTTATTTAATACATCCTCAGATGCTTGACTTCTCTCTATCTCTTGGTGATGGATTGGTCTACCTCATTCAAACTATTCTTCCTCCCATCATTATGGTTCCAAAGTTCTTTGATGACATATCTCCCACTCGAATTGTATTAATTAATATCCATCAAATCCACTTCCATGGCATTGAATACTACATCTCCCAACACATTCTTCTACTATTTTAGTATTTCATCCTCATAATTCACTAAATACTTAGAACACCAAAAATAACACATAAATATTTATCAAAAAATAAAGAATGATTGTTTTTTATATGAATTTTTTTATGAGACTCACTTGGTTACATTTGACCACACTTCATGAAAAATTACTTTTAATTTCTGGGTAGTCACATTTGATCCCACTAAAACTGTTTCTTTATGAATACATACATGATAATATTAATACAATTGGTGGAATATTTAAAATAATCATGTTGCGTGTTTTTTTGGGGGAAAAACACACCAAACACACCTTTGGATTCTCTTTAGAGAAAAAGAAAGCTTATCAAAATATATTCAAATTATCTTAAGATTAAAAGGTTAGATGGTATTTTTTTCTTTCAAGTTTAAATTTTTTTTATTTTTTTGTTCAAAATTTACCCTTGTATATTGTTTCCAGAGAGAAAACTAAATTCTTTTTCATAGAGTAATTCAACTCAAAACACAACATGCTTGAAATAATGCATTGAATTTGTAAATATAGGGGTTAAATGTGACACAAAAAGTCATCATGTACATTGATGATAAATGTGACATGGATGTTATGATAAATTTGGAAGGAATCCTAAGGATGTGAACTGAAAATAAGGAAGCCCTTGATGTCCTTGAATAATGACTATATATTTAATGTTTGGTTCAATGATTCTAGGCCATCTAGGGATTAGTTGTTTTCTCTAAATAACTTTGTGATTCCCTCCTTAATTTTTATAATTTTCACATAACCTTAATCTTGCATGTGCTTCGTGAATTTTAATGTCCCATACACCCCTCAATTTTCAACTCCAATCTATTTTTTTTCCACTTTTTTTCTAGTTGAATTGTTCTATAGATAAGCTTCTAATTTTCCCACTAGAAACAATATACATGGATAAATTTTGATCAAATCAATACAAAAAATTGATGCTTCATAGAATGAAATTCCATATAACCTTATGATCTTCAGATAATTTCAATACATTTTCATCACATTTTTCAAAATGAATAATAGAATTTAGAATTTAGGATATGTTTGGGGATAAAAATAATGATTTTGAAAAACATGTGCATCAGGGAATAACCAATTTTATAGATTAAGGTAATCTTAATTTATGTCAATTTTTATTTGAATGTTCATTCCAAAATTATTGAAATGTAATATATTAGAAGGAAAAATTAAATTTTAATTTAGATTATTTTTTAATATGAGTTGGTTTAGAGTTTACATGGGATAAAGCTATATTTTTTTTAAATAATAAGTGCTAGGTTTTATGTGAGAGATAGGTATGGTATGTTAGAATGTCAGTTATTTGTGACATGTAATTGATTAATCTAGGGATAAGGTGTGTGCGATGTGAAATTTATGTTTTTTTGTTATTATTTATTATTTTTCAAAACATCGGTTTAACTAATTAATGGTGGCACCCATTTTTTAGTCATTTCTTATGGGAACCAATTATGTAATGACTTCCCCATATTTCTAATAAAATTCCTATAAAAACTTTATATGTTATACATATTTCATAATTTGGATGCAATAAGTACATTGATGGTTATACCTGAGGGATAGACTTCGATGGTAAGGGTCTGAGGTAAAAACTCAAGGTACATATTATGTGGTTATTTCCAAAGGGTGATACATAATTTTTTCTCAACCTTTGCTTCAAAATTTAACCTCTTATTTGTGAAATTATTTGAATTATAGGGAACAACCATGGTATAATCTTATGATATGAATAGTAAAATTGTGTGGTATTGAATGGAGTCGGTGCATAAGATTATCATAGTGATATGGTTTGTATATAATGACTAGACTTACATGTGTGATTTAAGTGTTACTAATTTTAACATATACTCAAATATATGAATTGTTTTATATTTTAGGGGGCCTATTAGAATTTCATTGTTTATTTTTATAGTCACAACCAACAAATGAACCTATGTGAGTATGAGTTGATGTTCTCATCATAGTGTTGGGGACCATTATCATTTTTAGAATATATTTGAAATTTTAAATTAAGATTTGTTAATTTAAAATGTAATTAGGATATAATTTATATCCTCACTGGCTTCATCTCCTAAATAGTTTTTATTACAGTTTGTGGCTTCAGACTCATCCCCCATCTATTCTATGTTTTTGAACTACTCTGAGAAGTACCCATCAAAACTTCTCACCAATACCCATTATGGGATGAATATTGGTTATAATAGTTATAGAAACAAAGGTTGATGTCCCCAAGAGTTGGTTAATGGGTATCAAGAAAAAAAATCAGTATTAACTATTTAACAGATGAAGCTGATGAGGATGACAGTTGTCTATAACTTTCACCATTGGATGAATTCATCGGATAACACCTATTATAGTGGGGTAATTGTTTTCTTAAATTCAATTACTAATTTCCTTCAAAATTTATGAAAGTGAGTCATTTGAATAATGAGTATAGAGATAGATTAAAATATTTCACCATGTTTTCAATAGAACATGCATGCAACGCTTATCAAATCCTTTCACTGAGTTTACATTGTGGTTTTTCAAGCCAAAAACAATGTTTGACTACACATTTAGACAATGTCTTCGATAAATGATGATGTTTCTAATCCCAAGGAAGAATAAGATGGTGATGATAAAACTACATAATTATTATGGGATAAATAGCATATTAATGAAAAAAATAAGTATGATGTAAAATCACATTTTTGAATATAAGTATCAAGGAAATATGATAGGGAATTAAATTTGAGGTAGGTTGGAATGAATACGGCCAACATATTGATCCTGACCAGACAACATTCAATCATTATCTCAGGGTCACAAGGAGGAATAATGTGCTGATTGATATTGATTCATGGCGCAGAAACCAACCTGTAACAAAGTAAATACATTGGAAATATATAATATAAATTTTAAAATATACATTCCCTATTTGACTGAAAAATTATATAATGAAATCATGATTTATTTTTCATTATACATGAAATATTTCATGTATTTTAAAACATATTCATATGAATTTTGTCTTAATGGATGCTAGAAAATACCAAATAGACTTGAAGACTCTTCTTATGAACTTAAATCCCCCACACCAGTTAGTTGTGCACACATTATAATATAGGAAATATAGACTACTTTCATTCAACATCACAATGAGAAACCATTCCATGTTCATTACAGTAGATAATATATTTTTTGAAATTATTTATTTTATCTAACATGATTGAAAATTGTTAATTTTTGAAATATAAAAAGAGTGAAAAAAATATAGAGTGTTCATCAAATCCAATTTACCCCTATCGCACTGTAATGATGGGGTACACATTATTAGAGAAGAAAATTGGTATGTATTTTAAATCAATATAAAAGTTTAATTATGTGATATGAATCAACATATAATCATTTTCTAGATGTATATTGATGAGTCAAAATCAGAATCCACTTCTATCCCACTTCATTTTCTATGGAAAGAGGGTCATGTAAATAAGAAGGTTAAAATAGTTGATGAAAACAAAAAAAATATATTGGAAACATGTGTAAGTATTACATAATTGATATGTTTTTGCTTTATAATAGTTTTTTATTAATAAATATATTTATGATCATATTTTTTATATTGTTTAGAGACAATAATGGATAGTAGAAATCTTAGAAAAAAAATTCATTCAATATATTTGATGTTTTGGAAAAATATGGTCATGTTAGAGGATTGAGTTTTGGAGTATCGCCTTGAAAATATTTTGAAAAGACAAAACCACATGAAGATACATATAAAATGGTGTAACAATTATAGATAGAAAAAGCCTCACTATAAGATACTATTGTATTTTCTAGTTTGGAAGACCAATGTATGTGAAAGTATCAAAGTGAACATGTAGTGAAACAAAGATCAACACATGAACCAAAATATCCTATTATCATTGGGGCTAGTAATTTTCCCCAATGACATACCTTACCTGTGCTAATAAATTTCTTAATTACTCTTTCTCCTAAATTTAAATAAAAAATGCCTGATAACAATATATTACTAAAAATATATAGGATAAAATTATATGTGATTTGTATCTTTCAATGCCCATGCACCATTGTGTTGTGATGGGTACATTGTATAATATCCCAGGAGACAAGCTACACTATAAAGAATTCCCAAATGACCACATGAGGGTGGGGATTAAGGTTGATCATGATCTATATTCTTAGTTTCATGTTAAAATTATTTTTCCTAGTATTACAATGGTAAATGATTATATTGGATCATTCATAACATAACCATATATTCTGATGTGAGAGATGATATTATAGATGGATAAAGTAGTGGGTAAATGGAAGGTCAAATCAAAAAAATCTAGTGTATCAACCAAGAAATCAAAATGACCATCTGAGAGTACCTTCTCTACAAAAGTTCCAGAGAAACATTTATTATCATTACATGTTCATGAGGAGACCAAATTTAAAGATGCATATAATCTTACATTCCATATGACAAAGAAATATCTAGGACTTCCATGATATACATAATCAGTCATGAGACAATAAATGAGATTATCAAGCATGAAGGGTTGGGATTCTCGGTTGTGAATACATACACATTATATATTTTCATAATATATCTGTCCAAATACTGATATAATATCATTTTTAATGTTAATAAAAATTAAAATTTTTTATAAGAGTTCATATTTTTTTATATAAAGAGATGATCAAGAAAAGTGTGATTAGGATTCTTTAATCCCAGTATCATTTCTAAGGAAAAATTTTTGATAATGAATAAATTGTGAAGAAAAAAAGATGATTTACTCAAAATTCTTAAAAAATGTATTATATAATACAATTTTTTGGATTCCAATAATTCAGAATTAAGAATCTAAAATATAATCACATAAAATATATTTTTAATCTTTTCAATACTTATTTGTTTCAGTTTTTTTTGTAGCATGGGAAGATGATCACAGTCAATCTGGGACCCCAAATTTTTTTTGGATCCAATGCATGGATATCCTACCAACTGAACACACATGATGTTAATTTTGAATTTTCAATACAATTCAATAAATATTTTAATGATAAACTTCGAATTATATGTTTGAGACATGTTTTTAACAAACACAAAAATATGATAGGGTGACCACTAAATATAGGATAAATAATGGAATGAAGTTAGTGTCTCAAGAGATATAGCCTATGAATTTCTATAAAGTGAAACAAATTAATGTACATATAGAAATTTTAAACTATAAAAACATTTCAAAACTATTTATGTATATTTTTCAATGGATCTATAGTGTCTGAAGTAAGATAAATGCATCAATTTTTGATATTATGTTTTCAAATTTACTAGAGAGATAACAAATCCAAAAAAGAACTTTATTCCCCAATAGGAAATTTATGAAAGGACATTCCATTTTTGTTAAATATATTCAATAATATTTTTTTTCATTATTTTCTCAATACTATAAAGATAGTTGATAACCTTCGTACAGAGTAAAAAGAAATTTAGCATAGAGATGAGTGAGAAAAATACAAGTTCTCAGAATTTATACCAAAATCAAATTTAGGTGATTAACTACTATGTTTTTGATATTTTATAATTTATGACCCTAAAAATATATTTTGGGTGTGATGAATTAGTGTTATAATGCATATATATAAATTTTATCTCTTTATCAAGGAGAATAATAATAGAAAAAATAAATTTATTTAGAAGTGATGAACTATAAATAATAAAAAAATTGTGTAATGGTGGAGGAGGAGGAAGAGGTGGAGGTAGAGGTAGAGTTGGAGTCAGAGACCAAGGTGGTGGAGGAGGAAGAGTCAAAGATCGAAGTAGAGACTAAGGAAGAGGATGAGATAAAGAACTAGATAGAGAACAAAAAAATATTGGGAAGTGAAGAAGAGTTAAGATCATATCAAGATTATATTTGAGCATAATTGTTGAAATGTGTGCACAACACGTTTCACTTCATATAAGAACCATTTATAAAGTTTTTTAAGAGAATTAAGGAAAAAAGGATTTCACTACTTTTTTATGTAACTTTATACCGGGTAGTAATCCACCTTTTCGATCATTAGAAAAAACATCATGTTATTACTCAATCAATGAATGAGATAATGAATGGTGATGACTCTTCTTATCAAGGAATGAATTCCCATCATCAATAAATAAAAAATTATTTTGTTTATGTATTTATTTATCTTCTAGATAATTATTGATAATGAAGAATCCTTTAGCCTTTTCTAGAAGAACTTTGTCTTGATAAAAAGGGGATGTTTTCAAATGAGAAATTCCAATATTATCTTCCCCATATCTTAAAGAATATGTGATCTTACTCCCATTATATTTCACTTATATATCAACCATCCAAGGACATATAAAAAATAAGTGACAATAATCTATAGCAATAACATTGCACAATACCTCATCAACATAGTTCTTACCATTGGAAAATGAAATCATAACCAATTTTTTTACTTTATGTGTGCTCTTGTTGTTCATCCATTGTAGATTGTATGGCCTAGGATTATTTTGGGTTGGAAACATAAATTTCTCTAATAAGGTTATTGAAGAAATATCTGTAAAACTCCAAATCATAAAAATGTTATATAATACAACTTTAATTTTTGAATAAATATGTGTGTAATAAACTAGTAAATCTATAAGGTGTGTGAGAGAACAATTGGAGGAAAACCATCTTAGAGATATTGTTGTCATCAAGGAGGGATGGTTTCAAAGTGTATATTATAAGTTTAAAATTTTCATTTAAAAAAAAATTGTCACCAAAAACTGAGAAAATTTCCTTGGAATTTCTTGATAATTTAGGAAAATTATTCATCAATCATTTGAGACATGTAGAAATTATTCTCCTCTCAAACCCACACACTATGCGACCTGTAAGACTCAAAGTGCATGTTTCTTATTTAAAATGAAAGTTTTCTAAAAACACATGTACTATATTCAAAACTAATTAAAAAAATTCATAATTTTTAAATACTATAAGAAAACAATCCATAAGTCATATGATATGTGTAGGAATCAGCCTCACATTAATCTGATACATAGTGTGACCGGTATGACTCCAAGTGTATTTTTTATTAAAAATTATCATTAATTTAAGTAAAAACAAAAATTAACATAATGAAAACCCTGAAAACACATTTTTATTCATTTTTAACATAAAAAAATTACTCATATGTTATTTTTGATGTGTAGAAATTAGCTGCAACTCAACCGAACACACTATGTGGCCATTATGACTCAAGTGTTTGTTATCAATTTAAAATTTAAATTTTAATAAAAAAATCTCACTAACTAAAAACAAAGAAACACACTTTAATTTTCTAGATAATTTTGTAAAATTATTAATAATTTATTTTTTAGTATAGGAATCAGTTTCATGTCAAACCAATATTGGATAATACCTGTATGACTCAAAGTGCTTGTTTTGAGTTTAAAATGACAAATTTATAAGAAACACCAGTTGTATACTAGAAAACAATAAGATTCATTTTAATTATTTTGATACATTAGGAAAATGATTGATTTTTAATTTTGGACATGTAGGGATCAGACACACCTCAATCTGATGCACAGTGTGTTTGGTATGACTCCAAGTGCATGTTTTTATGAAAAATTGGAATTAATTTCACTAAAAAACAAGTAACATACTCAAAACCAATAAAATGTATTTGGATTGTTTTTTACATTATAAAAAATCTATAACTCATTTGTGAAAGGTATGAATCAGACGTACCTCAAATTGATACATGATGTGCTCAATATGAATCAAAGTGTCTTTTATGAGTTTAAAATTGACATTTCAATAGAGAAAAGTATCACAAACTAAAATCAAAGAAAACCTTCTTGGATTTTTTTGATACATTATTATAATGATTAATAAATCATTTTGGAAATGTAGCAATCAACCTCATGTCAAACGCACACATGTTGCTACTTGTATGAGTCAAAGCACATGTTTCGGGTTTAAAATGACATTTTAGTAAAAAAAACACAAGTGGAATATTACAAACTAAGGAAACAAGTTTATATTGATTTGATACATTATTAAAACATTACTTAAGTCATTTTAGAAATTTAGGAATCATTTTCACCTCAATATTATGCAAAGTGTGACTGGTATGACTCCATGTTTGTCTTTTTATTCACAATTGGCATTCATTTTAGTAAAAAAACAATTAACATACTCAATAATTTGAGAACACATTTGGATTGTTTTTTTAATTTAGTAAAATGATCTTTAAGTAATTTTTTATGATTAAGAATATTTCACACCCCAATATGATGCACGATGTTCCCAGTATCACTCAAAGAGATTATTATCTATTTAAATTTGACAATTGAATGAAAAAAATGTGTCACTCATAGAAAACAATGAAAATTGTCTTGGATTTTATTGATAATTTAATAACATGATTCATAACTAATTTTTAAGATGTAGGGATCATTCTCATGTCAAACCCACCCATAATGCGACCTATATGAGTCAAAGTTCATGTTTCCAATTTGAAATGAAATTTTTTTAAAAAATAAATGTGATATGGTAAAAATTTATAAAATACATTAAATTGTTTCAATATGTTATTAAAATGATTCATAAGTAATTTGGTATGTGTAGGAATCAATTACACTTCAATATGATGCATGGTGTGACAGGTATAGCTCTAAGTGTGTGTTTTTAGTCAAAATTGAAAATTAATTTAGGAAAAAAATTTAACATACAAAAAAAACTAAGAAACAAGATTGATATTATTTGGGTAAGTTATAAATATGATCCATAAGTCATTTATGATATTTGGGAATAATATGCACCTCAATATAATACACTATGTGCTCACTATGACTCAAAGTGTTTGTTATCTATTTGAAATAGACATTTTAATAAAAAAAGTTTCACTCATTTAGAACCATGGAAATACACATAGGTTGTCTTAATAATTTATTAAAATTATTCATAATTCATTTGTGACATGTATTAATTAGTCTCACTTCAAACACACACATCATACTACATGTATGACTCAATGTGTGTGTCTCCAATTTAAAAAAACTTTTGGGTAAAAAAACAAAAGTGGAATAACAAAAATCAAGAAACACACATTTGTATTGTTTTGATATATTAGGAAAATGATATGTAGGTAATTTTTGATGTGAAGTAATTAGACTCAACTCAAATTGATGCACGGTGTGACCAGTATGAATCCAAGTTTGTCATTTTGTCCAAAACTGACAATAATTTTAGTAAAACAAACAACTAACATACTCAAAACTGAGAAAAACATTCATATTGTTTTTTCACTTTAGTGAAACGATCCATAAGTCCTTTTTGATGTATAATAATTATACACACCATAATCTGATACATGATGTTCTCGATATGAATCAAAAATTCCATTTTTAGTTTAAGATCGGCATTTTAATAAAAAAAATGTCACTTGCTAAAAACCATGCCACCATACTTAGATTGACTTCATAATTTATTAAAATGATTCAAATTTCATTTTTTACTTTTTGGAATCAATCTCATGTCAAACACACACACTATGTGACTTTTATAACTCAATGTGCTTCTTTACAGTTTAAAATGACATTTTAGTAAAAAACCATAAGTGGAGTAACCAGAACCAAGGAAACACATTCATATTTTTTTAGTACTATAGAAAAATTATCAATATGTCATTTTTGATGTTGAGGAATTAGCATCACATCAACCAGACGCATGATGTGACCAATATGACTCCATGTTCTTCTTTTTATTCAAAATTGACATTAATTTTTGTAAAAAAAATACTAAGAGATGCAAAATTGAGAAAATTCATTAGCATTGTTTTAGTAATTTATAATACCAATCCATAAGTAATTTTTAACATGTAAGAATCATGAAAAAGTCAATCTGATACAAGATGTTCTAAATATGGATCAAAGGACTCGTTATCTGTTAAATATTGACATTTTAATACAAAAATTGTCACTCAAGAAAAGTCAATAAAAAATGTTTGTCATGACATAATAATTTTTCACAATAATTTATAACTCATTTGTGATGTGCATGAATTAGTCTCATGTAAAACTCACACATGACGTGGTATGTATGACTGCAAGTTCTAGTTTTCAGTTTAAAATAACATTTAATAAAAAAACACATGTGGTATAATCAAAACCAAAGAAACATGTTTATATTTTATTGATACATTGTGAAAAATTTCCATATATCATGTTGGACATGTTGTGATAATCATCATCTAAACCCGAAATAGGATGTGATTGGTATTACTCCAAGTGTATCATTTTTTCATCAAAATTGAAATTTATTTTTATAAATAATATAGTTGAAACAGTTAGAACTAAGAAAACACATTCATATTATTTTTTCAATGTTTTAAAAATGATCAAAAATTCATTTTTTATGTGTATGAATGACCCACTCCTCAGTCTGATACCTAAATTAACTGGTATGACTCAATGTGCCCGTTTCTTATTTTAAATTGACATTTTAATAAAAAAAAGTTTCACTCACTGAAAACCAATAAAACACGCTTGTATTGTTTTGATAATTTACGAAAATGATTCACAAATCATTTTTGACATGTAGGAATCAGTCTCAAGTCACAACCACATACTATGTGACCTGAATGACTCAATGTGCATGTTTATAGTTTAAAATGAAATTTTAGTAAAAAAACAGAAGTGTTCTACTCAAAACTAAGAAAATTTATTTAGATTGTTTTGATACTTTAAGAAAAATCTTCATAAGTATTTTAGGAAATGTAGGAATCATCATAACCACAATTATATTCACGGTGTGACTAGTATGACTCCAAGTTTGTTTTTTAATCAAAGTTGATATTAATTTTAGGAAAAAAACAACTCACATACTCAAAAACGAGTAAACACTTTTTCGTTGTTTTGGTACGTTAGTATAATGATATATAAGTAATTTTTGACATGTAGTAATAATCCACACCTCAATCTGATATATGATGTTCTCAGAAAGACTAAAAGTGTCTATTATCAATTCAAAATTTTTATTTTATAACAAAACTATTTCACTTAATGAAAACTATGAAAATGTGCTTCGATTAACATATTATTTAGGAAAACAATTCATAATTCATTTATGAAATGTAGTAATTAGACTCATTTCAAACCCCCACATGATGCGATCAATATGACTCAAAGTTCACATTTCCAATTGAAAAAATACAATTTAGTGAAAAAAAAATTGGCGAACTCAAAACCATGGAAAAATATTTATGATCTTTTTATACATCATAAAAATGATTCTAAAGTCATTTGAGACATTTTGAAATTAGGCTCAACTCAATCTGATGCGTGGTGTGATGGATATAACTCCAGGTACATTGTTTTATTAAAAAATGACATTATTATTTTTAAAACAACTACTGACATATTCATACCCAAGAAAACACATTCATATTATTTTCTTACTAAATTAAAATGATTCATAAGTCACATGTGATTTGTAGGAATCATTCATACCTCAATTTGATACATGATGATTCTGATATGAATCAAAGTGTTTGTTATCAGTTTAAAATTAACATTTAATAAAAAATAGTCACTCCCTAAAAACAAAGAAAACATGCTCATATTTTCATGATAAATTTTTACAATGATTTTTAATTAATTTATGAAATGTAGCAATCATTCTCACATCAATCCCATGAACTATGTGATTTGTATGACTCAAACTACATGTTTCTAGTTTAAAATGGAATTTTAGTAAAAAACACATTTTCTACACTCAAAACATAGGAGACAAATACAATTGATTTCATACATTAAGAAAATGATCCATACATAATTTTTGATGTGTATAAGTTACCCAAACCTCAATTAGATTCACAGTGTGACCAAAATGCATCCATGTGAATCTTTTTATTCAAAATTGACATTATTTTTTTAAAATATTTTACATTCTCAACATAAAGAAAAAACATTAAGATAGTTTTGATAGATTAAGAAAAGATACATAAGTCATTTTCTACAAGTATAATCTTCCACTCCCACAATATAATACACTATGTGCCTGGTATGAATCAAAGTGTCTGTTATTACTCTAAAATTAATATTTTAATAAAAAAAGTTTTAGTTACCAAAAACCAATAAAACATGCTCATATTATCTTGAACATTTCGGAAAATAATTCATAATTTATTTGTAATGTATAATAATTTGTCTCATATCATACCTACACACAATACCACAAGTATGAATCAATGTGCGTGTTTGTATTTCAAATATAAATTTTAGTAAAAAAACTCAAAGTGACATATTAAAAACTGGGGAAAAACATTCACATTGTCTTGAATCTTTATGAAAATAATCCATTTGTCATTTGGGACATGGGGGAATCATCCCCACCACATTCCAACACATGGTTCTAATGGTATAACTCAAAGTGTGCCTTTTTATTCAAAATATAAATTATTTATTGTAAAAAACAATTGAAATACTTAAAACCAAGAAAATACATTTAAATTATTTTTTATAGAGAAATTACTTGAAGATTATTAATAAATGGAATGTGATGTGAAAAATCAACTGCAATGCAATCCAATACACATTGATTTTAGTATGACTCAAAATCTATTATATATACTAATCATGAGTGTATCTCACCTTACGTGTCACCACCATAAAGGTCCATGACATCCATTTTTTCATTACCAACTCTTGATGACCATTCACTTTTCGAATACCACCTCTGCAGTACCCTGACCTATCTGTGATATTAGGCTTCCTTTCATCTCTCTTCTTCCTCCCAACATCCCCATGGTTCCACCTCACTTTAACCTCTATTTTTTCATCTTCTATTTTCCATCTCTGGACATCAACACCTCCTCCTCCGATTCCATTTGTTCTCACCTACCCCATGACCACTCTATGGTTTCATGTCAACTTCTACCTCTATTTTCCCGTCACTTCTATTCCACCTTCATCCATCAACACCTCCAACGATTCTTTAATCCTCTACTATGGTCGAAGCTCCCCAAATGCCAATAACATTCATCAATCATTCCCTTCGTCCACTACCCAAATTCCCAATGCTTAAAACTCCCACTTTTCTTCCACTCCTCCACCATTTCCCACAAATCTATGACTTCTTACTACTCGGTCTACTCATTAGTCGATAATGTATTTCACATACAACGTGTTGCCGATGATTCTTCCATCGAAGTCATTACATAACCCTACCTCCAGTGACATTACAAGACACTCCTGGAAACCCTCAACTCAAACTACAATTTTCATATTGTATGATTTATTTCTTTCAATTTATTTCCTTCACTAGTGTCAAATTTTCCTTTGTTAGGGTTTAGTTTTTTTGAATTATTATAAACAATAAAGTTAATTTGATTTGTTACTAATTATTATTGGGTATTGTTGTTTCATTCATTTACTTTTTCCTCAATACCTTGCAGTAGTCCCATCTAATAGTGGAAGCAGTTACCCAACTATTACACATAATTTCTCCCTTTTTGATAGAATCATTGAAAAGATAGTACATAAAGAATAGCGGATAGGTAATTTTCCATATTTCATGTTACTATTTACCACACAAAATTAATTTTTCATACATATGATTTGTTCTTTATTTGAAACATTAAAACTGGTAAATTTTTTTACTATCAACTGAAGTGGATCCTTCTCTTATTGGTTAGTATAGATGAAAATGGTTTTTTATACCGATACTCAAACCTTTTACAAAATTTATTCAAGAAAATGTTAATCTTTAGAATATTAATCTTTCTAATAATTTTTTATAGGATTATTATGAAGTATGATTGATATAATATATTATTTCTTGTTTCTCATTCTTTGATTTACCTTAATTAAATATCATGTTTCATTATAGTTTTAAATTTATATAAAAACACCTACATCACTTCATAATTGTAATATCCAATAATAATATACCATTCACTATGCTATTTCTATAGTAACTATAATATAATAAATTTATTTTTATTTAATGATTGTTCATGTCTATGAATAAATTCATAACCACATCACTGAGTTATTACATAAAGTTCTTTAGGAACTTCAATGGAAATGAAGGGAATAATAATATTGAAAGGAAGACTCAAAAACACTACTAAAGAAAATATACACATTAGGAAGGAGAGTTTTCTACTTTTCATTAATTTTATTTCTACACTGATTAAATCACGATACTAATTCTGAATTCCATCTCAAAAAATATACATGAATTTTTCACACACACAATGAACTGGTTATTGTTGACCATAGTCTAAATCCTTCGTTAAATTACATTATTGAGTCTATAAAATAAGAGGATATTGGAAAGCATAATACAAAATGTCCATTTAGGGAAAAACATTCTTTAAATCATATTTATTCTTATTACTAATTTTTCACTTCAACTTTCTGTTCTAAAATTTCAATATTCATTAGTATTTATTCTAATTTTTAAACATTATTCTATAGAAATTGTTGACTATATATAAATTGCACATAATAACTGAAAAAATCTCAAATATCCTACATAAATTGTTATTCTCAGATGTTATTACTATTTATTATAATTTTCATTAATTTTGTGTCTAATATTTCCAATTTTAATGTGAAAATATTGTTGAATGTGATATAAGATCTTGAATTTGAAGATTCAGTTCAAAGGTACAATGTGATAATCCTTTCTATTTTTTACTATTTTAACTATCTCTATATTTAATCTTCTTTTATTGAAATATTCTATACCACTAATTTATGCTTTCTATATATTCAATATAATCAATATTAATGCAAGTTTTCAATCCTTCATAAAAGGGGACATGGTGGAGTAACACTAGATTATGTATAAATACACCATTATGGAATGTACAATGTGATTATCATTTAAAAAAATGAATCTTTTGTCACCTCACACAACCTTCATTTCACAATTGAAGGATTTTGTGAAAAAAATTGTTATATTTTGTTGGTTACAAAACTATCTCCAATATGTTTACATTCAAAATTACATTGTTCCAATTTCAATGTTCATTATTATTAATTATTATTTGAATAGTCTATTCATATATATGATTTCTCAATCGTAAAAATAATTTTTTATTTATTTTCATATTAAATTTCAGTTACTACTACTGTGATTAAGTCTTAGAAACTTCTACAACTATTAATAATAATTTGAATAGTTTTTTACTTCATTTATAGGTTGTTTAAGAAAATTTAAAATTCACATATATGATATGAGTTGTGGATGGTCTTGATCCTACATAAAAGGTCACATAGTGGAGCCAGACTATAATTTAAAGAAATACCCCATCATGAAAATGGGTGAAGTGACAAATTTTGGGCCTATGGATATTTAAAAATTATTTGTAACATTGGTTAGTTTTTATTATTTGATCATGTTTCAATAAAAATTATTTTAGAATATCTGTTACATCTCCACTTCACACATATTGGTTTAACCAGTTATTTCTAACACTTATTTGTACATTCAACTTAAAAAACTACAAACACTTTTAAGTTCATATAGGTTAATCACTTTTTAGAGAATTTATATAGCTATTAATTTCCTGAAAACTAACCATATATATGAATAGATTTTACAAATTAATGAAAAAACGCAGAATGTTCTATCGTACACTATTGTTTAAGAATTCATCATGAATAAGATGATCCTATTTATGCTCGAACTTTTCATCCTCCTTTATTCCCACTAAACTTCCATTTTTCTCTAAATGCACTCATTTATTCAATAACCATGTACTTATAGATTCAATAACCATGGCCATCTATTATAGTGGAATGATTGATTTTTTTTCTATTTTAAATCATGCATATTCATTCTATCTACCCATATGTTCTGTTATATTATATCGTTCAATGTACCCCTCTATTATATTCTCCATGTAGCTTTAGGTAATATGTTATGGCTCATCTATTACTCTATATTATGTTTTCCTCATAGAAATAGGATCCTTTGGTTGAGTAATGATTTTACCATGTAAAATGTATTTGATTTTACCCATATGTTTTGTTAAATTTTATTTCCTCGGGCTTGTGGGATCATAATTATATATTTTCTCTATATATATGTTTTATATATATTTTTCATATATTATATGTATATATAATTATAATCCCAATATTAGAAAAATGGATAAATATATACCTCTATTTTTTGGATAAATTATTAATATTTTAGTTTTAGGATTATAATAAAATATTGGATAAATATAAACCACTATATTTTAATTATATTTATCATATTGTATGAATGGAATGTCAAATATAACTTGTATGAACAAAATCTTCCCAATGTATATATTTTGATTGGTGAATTTACCTATATGGGTGTGTTTTTTATCATTTTGCAACATATAAGCAAATTTTCCAAAACCATTTTACATAATTTTGTTTTCTTATGTGTAGGTACTTATGTGAAAACATGGTGCAAGCAACCAAATAGAACCTTATGTTAAAAAAAACACCCCAATGTTAACAAAGGAAACAAATGAAAAATATAGGTAAAATAACAGTTAAAATATAGTTTCCGTTATTTCATATTACCTATATGGGTGGGGTTATTATAATTTTTCATCATATAAGAGGATTTTTCAACACCATTTCAGTTGATTTTTTTTATTATGTACAAGTTCTTCTATGCAAACATGGAACATCCAAACAGACAAAACCTTATGTAACAAAATGCACCACAATTTAAAAAAAATCAGTAAATCAAAAATATAGGTAAATAGGCTGTTAAAATATAGTGTTTTCTGTTGTGGATTACCTGTATGGGTGTGTTTGTTATCATTTTATAGCATATATAAAGCTTTCTTAACACCATTTCAATTAATGTTTTTATTTTTTACAGGTGCTACTGTGCAATCATGGTGTTTAAAACCAAAAATATCCTTATGTTAAAAAACAAACCATAATGTTAGAAAATCCAATGAATGCAAAATATAAGAAAACTGGAAGTTAAAATATAGTGTTTTCTATGGTAGGTTACCTGTATGGTTATGTTTGTATTCATTTTTCAACATATAGGAAGACTATTCCACACCATTTTACTTAATTTTTTGTAATATATATAGGTACTTCAATGAAAACAAGGTTCATGCAACCAAACCGAATTTTTTTATTTTATCATGTTTCAAACAAATTTTTTATTTTAGCACATCTGTCTCCATTTTTTGTTCACCTATATAACTGTTATCATTACTAAGTTCTAAATTCGTTCCAATATTTTTAAAAAAGTGCTATAAATAAATCAATATTCAGTATTTAAATTTTTTAAAAAAAAATTCCTTTTAATCAACAAATTTATACTATTAAATAATAGTAAACTATTAAAGATCTGATCTATGTTTCAATGATTTTAATTGTTGTATATTCTAGCTTCAAATCATAAAAAAATATTTTCTATGTAGAAAACTTTGTCACATGATTTTGATAATGAGGATTAACTACAAGATAATGTCCACATATGTCAAGACAAAAAGGATACAATGAGTCAATCTACCAAATTACACAGCATAAAAAAGGGAAATGTAAATAGGAAAGATGAAAAAACATATTGAAATGTGATGCAATAAACATACGGTAAACATACATGTTCACTATTTAATTTGTTTCCATTACTGTTTTTTGAATTCCTATTTAGATTGAAATTATTATTATGTTATGTAGAGTATAGAAACAATAATTGAAGTTAATGTTTCTTCATAAAAATCATTCAACCATTTATTTATCCTATTAGTTATGTGTTCAATCTACATTGCATGAATTTCTATAATTTACAAAAAATGACATGTCTGCTGCCTCCTATCAATTCAATTTTCTATTTTCATACTATAAAAAAATACCATATTAGTGTGTAATATAGAAAGTCTAGATTATTCACTATTAGATGAACACCATGTTTCAATGGTAATGGTTTGTAAACTTGTACAGTGATGAAATAGGCCAGCCTATCTTTCAATCATATGTTTGGTGAACTTTTCAAATAAAGAACAATCTGTTTTATTGGACTATGATGGTGTTCATTGATATAATGTATCATCTCTTGGATCAATGTTCTGTTAAATTGTTATGATGTATCAAATATTTTTCCACTGACATGTGACAAAGATTTATTTCATTGATAGGATGTATCAAATTGGTGACATTTATATTACATGCTTTCTACTTCATATTTTTACAGTACGTATTTTTTCTATGATGTACAAAAACACCATGTCTTATACATCTATTCATGATTGTTTACAATTTTTATACATTACAATTAATCCATCTTCATATACAATATAAGAACTCTATATTAGATATCTTTATTACAATACAATGTTTGATTTATTTAGAGTTTGTTACTGTCCAATATATTGTGTATTTCTAGAACATTAATTTTTATTACTACTACATAGTTCTGTTTAATTGTTAGATTGGGTTTTCATATATAAATATTCATTACTAATTATTAATCTATATAATTTTATTTTTATACACAGAATACATTTTATGGACAATGAAGTTGAATACATTTGTCAATGACCCTTTGGTCCTGGAAAACTTTGAAAAAATCACTTTTCTCAAAAAAGTCTAAAAAAATGCACTTCATAGACTATTGTTCAATTATATATTGGGTTTTGAAATTTTTTATTCAAATTAATCCTCTATCCACAATGAAAGAGAAGTATTATTTTAATGCATTTGGAAATGATTTTCAAACTTCCTCTAAAAATAGGAAATACTTTTCCAGTATCCCTTATATGTTTAAATATTACTTTCTTGTGTCAAAATTTTATCCCATACTATTCCATTTATATATACCAATACTATTTAATTATAAATTAATAAACATCACTATTATTGGGTAACTTATACAAATGTAATTCTCTTTTGAAAGAAAAAACATTAATTCAATATGTTGTGGGTACACATGGGTGAGTACTAGTTTAGATTAAAATTAAATATTTCTATTTAATTTAAAAATTTATATTATTATTAACATAGTAATTATTTTCTAGTCTAGATGATTTCTTTTTCATGAGAAGGGGTGGTTGGTTATTTTATATTGGTTCATTCATTTACTCTATAATCTTTTTTCCTTGTTTTTTGTTCAAAATAATTTTTCATTTAAATTCTATATTTTTATCTAATTTTTCTAATAACTAGTGATGTTTCTAGTGCTATTGTTTGTGTTACAGTGTGTTGTTATAACACACTTCATTCTCTATTTATAGTTCTATAATGTTCTATAACACACACTACAGTAATCCTCTTTATCAAAGACACAAAATGTTCTGATAAAATAGACCTTTATCAGTGCATCTAGATGTTTTAATAATGGGTCCCTTTAGCAGTGCATTTATTTTCACTGATAAAGTATGACATTATCAGCGCTGTTACAAGTGCTTATAAAGGGTCCCTTTATCATCGTTAGATAAATGCACTCATAAATGGTGACCTTTATCAGAGCCTCTAAAAGAATAGACAAAAGGTATATTTATCAACTCTTTATTAGTGGTGATAAATCTCTTATTTATTAGTACTTTTCTATCACTTATAAGCACCTAGACCTTTTATCCACATTGTGGTTTTGAACATTTCTTTAGAATTGATAAAGACCTATTATACAGTTTTTAGTGGGCTATTTGGTAATATTTTTTGTAATAAATCATTAATATGATGGATTTTTTCCTAAAATAAGGCTTCTAGGATGAGTGTAGGGAAGTCGTAAAGTCATTTGGGTTGGGTTTTTGTGGGGAAAATGGCATAAAAGGCATGGGTAAGTGAGGGGAGTGAGTGGCCATTTTTAGTTGAGGTGGAGTGACAGTATTGTAAATACCCAAAAGTATTCACTGTGGGGAGGTCAATATTAACTAATGTTGCTCCAAAATTGATAATAAACGATTTGTAGGGATGATATATTTGATCCACGACTTCACCATATAATGAATCTAATTCTGTAATCATTTTTTCCTTACCATCTAAGTTTCCTTATTTTTACCATTTTAGTTTATCTAAATGGTAACTATTTTTTTAACCAAGGTAATTTATCCTTAAAAGTTAAATCAAATTGAGCCATATTATAAAATTTAGACCCACCAATTATAAATATGAAATTGAAATCTTCAAATAAAAAACTTTGGTGTGTTGATAATTTATTTAATCATAGGCACTTGATTGTGCAAAAATAATGTTTTAACCATAAATGTGTTAACATAGTTTTTATTATTTAGGGGTCGTTATAGAAATTATAAAATAAATATTGGTCCATGAATGGATAAAATTTGATATTTATTATCATATAAAACTCACACAGTATCATATATTAATTTTATAAATTTTAAATCATTTATAAAATATTATTTATTATAAAATATCATTAAAGTCGGTTCTAACATTATTTATATAAATTGAATATAAAAATATCAATAAAATGATAGAATTCAAATATATAATTTTCATACCTATATAGGATGATATATTCATCAAATAAATATTAAAACAATAATTCATTCTATCTACTTCACTTTTATTATTTTTAGTGTTAGTTGTTTTATTTTTTATTAACTAAATAATTACCGTATTGGAATTTCTAAAGAATCTTAAGTAACTAATTCATCTCTAAAAATAATAGATAAATTATTATGATAACCATAAATCATTAATACATGAAAAGAATTTGTATAACTCGTCCAATTTTTTCCACCATATTTCAAAGTATTATTGATATAAAAAGGAAGAAAGGTTTCATTTTTGTCTTTTTCGTTACTTAACATATTATATGGGTCATATTCAAAGGAAAGTGATAATGAGTTTCCAAATATTATAGAATATGATCTAAATGGTCTAAATGAACCCATTAAATAAAATTTAGATAATATTCTAGCTGATTTTTACACTTATCATTCTATTTTAAACCCTTGGTAAACTCATTTTTACCTCAACCACGGTAATTAATTCTTTCTGCATTCACTATTCATTTTTTTAAATATTAAGTTTTCCTTTTTATAAGTTTTAAATTATCCTAATTCAAAATATTTAATGCATTTTCTAAAATTCAATTCATATAATTAAAAAGGATAATTTGAAATTAATCATGATGAAATGACATAAAACCGGGTTTTTAAAGTAAAAATGATGAAAAGTTTACTGTGTTTTTATATAAAAATTCATTATTAAAATGTTTCAAATGAAATAAATTGGATTAATTGATACAAAATTTAACTAATTTTTCTTTAAAACCAATTCAGAATATAACTTATCATTATAAATTAATTAAATGAAAAATAATTATTCATTTAAAATTCAGTATTCTTCATTATTCATAAAAAAATGAAACCTTTGAAAAAAACCCAAATATTACCCTAATATGATTTTGATATGATAATTTCACAAATAAAAGTTATTGTTTTAAATAAATTTTCTAAATGTGGTATAAAATAATTATAAATTATTTTTTGGAAACGTGATTATATTGTGTTCTCTTTGAATCTAGTGTTCTATGTATCACAAGATATCGATGAAATTAAAATTATTCTAAAAGAAATATATTGTAATCTCATGGGGTGTTACATGGTGGAATTGAACGATGTGTAAGAACGTAATGTGTACAATATAAACTTTGGAATAAAACATAGATTTTTTGAATACATATTTTCAAGAATCCAAACGACATGTGTCTACAATGATGGATAATAATTTATGGTGGTATAATATCAGTTTCATTTAGAAAAAACTGAAAATCAATAAATGTTCTTTTGATATCATTTAATTTAGCAGAATTTAATTACCATTATTATTAGTTCATTCATTTCAGTTATTAATTCCCATTAATGATTATATTTATTATTTTTTTCAGTTACAATCATTAAGTAAAAACAATTCAAACACTATTCACATTGTTCTAAAACCCAATAACAAAAATATATCAATAAATATGATAAAGAAATAAATTATTTGAAAACCAACATGTATTTATAAAAAAAATTATTTTGATTGTTATAATCAATTTAACTTGTATCTTTTAATATTAAATTAATAAAAAGTTAAAATATATATAAATTTTTCCATTTTTTTTGTTTTCAGTTATAAAAATTAATACAAAAAACCAAATATGTATTTTTTTTCAATTGACCAAATAAAATTTTAACAATCTATAACTAAATTTAGTATTATCGTTCTGTTATTTCTTTCGGTTTTTTAATGTTTGGTAAACCATCCATTTTTTCACCCCAACCAATAAAAATATGTTATTTCTAGTTGATTGTAATTCTAACACACATTTCATTTTTAAATGATGAGAAAATTAATCTTGAAGAGATGTAAATTTAAAATTTTCTTGTAGATGACCATTTTTTGAAATATTCAATGAATATTTTTTAAATCTTTAAAAATCATCATCTAAAAATTTATAATTATGAAATCATCTCATGTACATTTTCAGTTTGGACCACGTTTTCTCCATTCCCAGGTCTCCTTAAATTACCATATACATTATTGCATTCATTTGATAATTTCTTATATTGTATGGTTGTGGTCAAAATTGTGAGTTGGGTCATTGGATCAAAAATCTAGAAAAGTTTAAGTTATCTATTTTGACATGATGAGAAACTCCCCCTGTGAGTGATGGAAAATATCATGTGAAATCTCTAATGGAAATGAATCCCCCCATAAAGCTTCTTAAGTCACCACACCATGGGCTACATCTTCTCAAGAGGCATCCCAATCCAGCAGGTCAATGATATCACATGCTTGAATAGAAATCATTAAAAATTTATCTCAATTGTACTGACCATGAAGTTGTAAGGGTTGGTGTCCTGAGAACTAGCTTTTTTGTACTTTGATTACATTAATGTTCACTTATTATATATTGTTCATTGTTCTGCATGACTATAATATAATAATGTCCTGAAATATTTGTTGCATTGATAAGGTCATGGCAGATCCCCGCTATGATGAGAACCTTGAAATGATATAACAATATTCTTAAATAAAGTTCTACGGTTGGATGACATACTATGATAGGACACATAGTATACAGACCATCATGTGCGAGTACTCGTAAGAAGATGAGACTCTCTCTCATGAAGTTCGCACTTGGTAATCTCCAAGATGGGGTATTATGAGAATAGATCCACCAGTAGCAATTCTGCATGTCTTGGTGTCATCGGACATTTCTATCTACGAGCGTGTGTAATGGTCCTTAGACTGTAAGATTATCACTAACTCATGTCATGACTCGCGCACTTAGATTTTGACGAAAACTGTCATGCAGACAGTTGGTGGGAATTAGGGTATGTTGGGTGCGTCACGAGTGACATGTTGTTAATGGATAAGTCAAGGAATTATGTGTACCTTCCATTTATGTAAGTTGATATCTCGTCCCTTTGATTGAAATAGAACTGTCACATTAAATTCCATGGTCATGGTGTGAATGATGAGTTTATTTCAGGTAGTCAAAGAATGACGGATCAAGCATATAGGTTTATGACAATGCCATGAAACCTTCTTGATGAGATATCGAGACAAAGGGATTAAATTACACAGTAATCATTCGTATGAGGTGATACATCAATGCGGCATCAACTTCTTTCTCTTGGGTGACTTGACCAGTTGCTAGACAGTAATCTTGAACTTTAGGCAAGCCTGCCTAATGCTAACGATAAAGAGGCCTAGAGGGTCACACACTAAGTGTATTAAAGTATCTCAAGTAGAATAAATATTATTCCCATACATGGTTTAATAATTATTCAAGGAAGCCTAAATCGTTTTAATGATGGAGGAAAAAGGAAATGGAAAAAAAGATATACACGCCGTGTATTAAAGATTACATGTCGTGTAGTTTTTCATGGAAAACAAGTACATGCCATGTATTAATAATTACATGTCGTGTAGTTTTCATTATGGAAATGAAATGAATAAATGAAAACAAGATATACATGCCGTGTACATTGAATGTACATTCCGTATAGTTTTCAATGAAAAACAAGTACACGCCGTGTATTTATTAATACACGTCGTGTAGTTTTTCCATTCGAGATTTTGAGGATATAATATTGTTTTAAATGATATTTATTATAATCAGCATGGGTGCATGTCAAGGAATTAATTATTCGACATGGGGTTTTTAATAAGAGTTAGTGAAATAAATAAAACATGTAACATGTTTATTTATTGTCATAACTCTATAACCCCACACACACAATTATAAATATCCTCACAACCCCAACTCTTTTCTGACACACAACATCTCTGGAGAATTCTTTCAAGGCTGAAATAACCTCTTCCTACAAGAACACTCTCAAGACCGAGAGAGATCCTCTTCCATCGGATCAAGATGATCTAAGGCGAACAACGCAAGCAAAGGCTTCTCCACGCTATCACCCGGAGATTCCTTTGGCGACATCCAGAGATACTAGGTACACGTGTGGATCACCGCTAGAGGAAGTCTACACTTGGCTTCTACGACACAACAACATATCACATAGACAATGTGATCAAGAACATCAATGAAGAAAGAAAACCCAAAAGGTATTTCTTTATAATTAATTAAATTAATTATAATCAACCTGTAATGATCCTTGTTTGTGGTTCCGGGACAAACCTTCTTCTTTGTCTTTTTCTGTGATTCGATCTGTGGACACTGGCATTTATCGTCGTATTGATGCCGGATTGATCATTTCTAATAACAAAAATCCAAGTGGGAACATCCACCCACATGCTTCTGTTGTGCCCGGAACCTTCAAATGGTATCAGAGACAGGTTACAACGTTGATTATAGTTATTTAATTTTCGTTGATAATTTACGCATTTATATTTGATTCAATTTGAAATATATTATTCTATTAATCTGAATAAATGAGATCTATTATTCCTCCTTCGTTTCTCGATTCATATCACAGAAATGACCTTTTAATTTTAATTTTTGATTAAAATAAAAACGAGGAACTCATCCGGAGGAGCCGCTCTTTATGTCTGTACAACACGGGATTACACGGCGTGTAATTAAAACTACAGGTCGTGTACTTAGGTTCAATGAACCGACACTGGTCCACCAAACCACTCCATGTGAATTGAATATGCCTAATTATTAATCACATCGTGTTGACCAGAATTGAACGGCGCATGGAACCGGAATACACGGTGTGTATGTTGGAGCAACAAGTCGTGTAGTCCATTCCGGCCCTGGTGAAACTATGTACAAGGATAAGCTGCGTACTGCATACATGGAATTACCAAGACGGTTACCGCGTAATAAGGAAGTACACGCCATGTATGATTCATCTAAACATCGTGTACTCCAAAATTTCCAAAGTAAAGAAAACACGCCAATGCCCCCAGCGTGTACTTTGGATAAAGGGTGAAAAGAAATACACATCATGTAATTATAAACTACACGCCGTGTACTTTCTAGAAATGGAATTTCACCAGGTTTCCTCCAATGTACAAAGACCCGTACAAGGAATATGGATGAGAAGAATCTCAAGGAAATTCAGAAATGAATTTAAGATAAAGAATTGATTAATTATAAGATCATAATTAATTTAATTCGAGTGCGACTTATCTTAAATGAAAGAACGATTAAAAGAATTTTAATTCTAAATATGCATAAATGTCATTTCATGCTATGGATGATCATGAGCTAGACCAAGGACCCTTTGTATGTGTATGGTTTCATTTAAATTTATTTAATTTAAATTTTTTGGCCTGCGAGCCTTCTTCCAATAAAATGTAGGGCATGCATGCCCATGGTTTCTTTAATGTAAACCCATGTAATGGAGGATCTCCCAAGCCAGAGGAGATGGTTGAAATCCCAAAACTAAGGCAAAACCGATGTAAGAAGATACAAAGGTGGACTGGTGGGAGCTTAAAAACACGAACAATCTGGTTCAAGGTGTTTTCCCTAGGTCAGGGTTAACTTATCAAAAATGCAAGATAAGATAACCAAATAGAAGCTCATGATAATACCATCTTATTTTATTTATGTCTGATTTCATGGTTTATTTATTATGTATGTGTTGTCGCGATCACATATTTAATAAAATGAACAACCATACAAAGATGGAATAAAATAAAAACCGGACTATGCGTAAACATTATCAGAACATGGTTAATCACTTAAGCAAGCATCACTTAATATTAACAAGCATGTGATAATGAAAAACTACACATAAATAATAAAATCCCTCCAATACCATATTAATTCAGACCAAGCCTTATGTTACTTGATTAAGGGAAAGACTCAACAAAACTATGTGTTTTACCAACCCTTGTTGTGACACTTACTTTTATAAAGGAAGCCCTTATGAAAGGTTTTGGGTTGACTTAACCATATTACATCAAGAGAAGTAGCCCTTTATAGACTTGATGTAATATTGGAGGCAAGAGTTGAGGAAATCCAAGTCAGGATTACAGGATTGGGGAGTCCACTCAACAGATCAAGGAACTGTAAGCTCACAGTTGGCAAAGACCTGCCAACCTAAATACCTTCAAATAGCTTGACCAACTCTTTTTGGGGTTATGTGAAAGGGAATTTGGATCCTTGCCACTAGAATGTCAAAGTAACTAGACATTATGAGTTCAATGGTGAGGGCCATTGAGACTTGATAAAATAGCGGGAGACTTAATAAAATTTATTATTTATCATAAAATGTAATCAAAGAAAGTACTAATAAATCTGCTCTTTTAAATTGTAGAATCAAGATGACAAACTCTTCAACCACATTTTCTCTATGATCCATTCTGGATAAAGACAATATCCTCACCGACAGTAACTTTCAGAAATGGTTTAGGTGCCTTCGGGTTATCCTACGCCATGAACGAAAGTTTTACATGATGGAGTCCCCGCTTCCTGATTCTCCTACCCCATGGGAGAGTGATGAAGATTTTCTGGTCTATGATTAACATTTGAGTGATGCTCTTGATGTTCAATGTTTGATGTTGTCATCTATGTCTAGTGAGCTCATGAAGTCTCATGAAGACATGGATGCCTACAGCATGCTTGAGCACCTCGGTGGTCTATACCAGGAGAGAGCAAGACATGAAAGGTTTGAGATCTCCAAGGCTCTATTTCAGAGCAATCTTGGAGAGGGTTCCCCAGCTGGGTCTCATGTAGTCCAGATCATTGGATACATTGAGCTCTTGGAGGTTCTAGGGTTTAAAATCTCCGAAGAACTGGGTACCAATCTCATTCTTGCATCACTCCCCCAGAGCTTCTCAAACGTTGTTGTTAATTTCAACATGAAAAACATTGAGAAGTCTCTATCTGATTTTCTTATCCTTATTCTCCATGTGGACAATGACATGAAGCGTGAAAAGCCTTCTGTCCTTATAGTGAATAAAAGGAAAGAGAAGGAGAAGAGCTTTAAGCCCAAATCTTCTTCAAGGAATTCCAAGAAAAAGGAAGATCAAAGGGGAGTCAAAGGAACAGGATGCTGTTTGTTTCGCATGTGACAAGAAGGGCCAATGGAATAAAAACTACACCCAGCAAAGGAAGCAAGGGGAAACTTTAGGTGTGTTTTTTATCGAATGAAATCTATCTGTTTCTACTAATTGGGTATTAGATACTGCTTTTAGTGCTCACATCTATATCCAAATACAAGAACCAAGTAGATTCAGGAAGATTGATCGAGGGGAGGTAGATCTACGAGCATCAGACGGAGCCAGACTTGCTGATGTAGCTATCGGAGACTACCACCTCACGTTGCCAACTGGAATGATCTTGGTGTTAAAGGGTTTTTATTATGTGCCTTCTTTTACTAAAAACATTATTTCAGTATTTATATTAGATACTGATGGATTCATGTCCATTTTTGGAAATGAATGTTGCTACTTTTATAAAGATAGAATTTGTTTTTCGAGGGCACATTTATATAAGGGCCTTTATGTGTTAGACAACACAAACCAAGTAATGGCAATTGATGACAAAGTAAATTCACATGACTCATACCACACCCAACATTGGCATCACCGTCTAGGTCATGTCAATGAGAAATGTTTGACAAAACTACCTCAAGATGGGTATTTAGATTCTTTCGAATTAAAACCACTTGGTGTATGTCATGCATGTCTACAAGGAAAAATGACCAACTCCCCATTTAGTGGGAAAGGTGAAAGAGCTAAAGAGCTTCTAGAATTAGTTCAGATAGATGTGTGTGGGCCATTTCCATTTGAGGCAAGGGGTGGGTTCTCATACTTCATAACTTTTACTGATGATTTTAGTAGATATGGATATATCTACTTAATGAGGTATAAGTCAGATTCTTTTGATCGGTTCAAAGAATACAATAATGAGGTTGAGAACCATCTTGGTAAGAAAATTAAGAAACTCTGCTCAGACAGAGGAGGAGAATATCTTAATCAGGACTTCATTGATTTCTTACATGAGTTTGGGATTCTATCTAAACTCACTCCTCCTTACACACCACAGTGGAATGGTGTAAGTGAAAGGAGGAACCGCACCCTGTTGGACATGGTGAGATCAATGATGAGTCATGCGAGTCTTCCATTATCCTTTTGGGGATATGAATTACAAATAGTAGCACACATACTAAACTAATTACCAACTAAATCGATAAATGGTATTCCATATGAGTTATGGAGTGGACCTAAAGCCATGTTATCAAATTTACATGTGTGGGGTATCGAAGCATTTTTTAAGGCCTCTTCAGGTAACAAACTTGCACCCCGAGGAACAAAGTGTATCTTTATAGGATATCCCAAAGAAACAAGGGGATATTACATATAAAACCCCTTAGAAAAAAAGGTTACAGTGGAAATACATGCCATATTCCTTGATAGGGAGCACATCTTCAAAAGTGATAGTGGGATCGAGATAGACTTCAATGAAGTTGAGGCTCAAGATACACAAGAGTTGGTACAAGAACAGATTCCACAAAGCCCCGTGGAGGAACAATCTGTTCTAGAGAAACAAGAACTGCGTAGAAGCACGAGAGAGGTGAGAGAACCAGAAAAATATGGTTTTCTTGTCACCAAGGATGGTGACTCATTATTGGTAGAAAATGACGATCCTCTTACCTACAAGGAAGCAGTTGAAGGCACAGACATTGCCAAGTGGCAAGAAGCCATGAATTCTAAAATGGATTCCATGTACAAAAACCAAGTCTGGATTTTGGTATATCCTCCAGTTGATGTAAAGCCTATTGGTAATAAATGGGTATTCAAGAAGAAACTGGACATGGAGGGGAAAGTCAGCACCTATAAGGCACGACTAGTTAAAAACGGTTTTAGACAGCATCAAGGAATTGACTATGATGAAACTTTTTCACCGGTTGCAATGCTGAAATCCATCAGAATCCTATTGGCCATTTCCGCTTAGAATGACTTTAAAATTTGGAAAATGGATTTCAAAACAGCATTCCTTAATGGGAACCTCCAGGAAGATGTCTACATGACACAACCTAAAGGGTTTGTGACTCCAAAGGATGACAACAAGGTATTCAAGTTGCAGAAATCCATTTATGGATTAAAGAAAGCATCAAGGTCATGGAACATTCATTTTGATGAAGCTGTAATGGAATTTGGATTTGTTAAGAATGAATTTGAGCCTTGTGTCTACAAGAGGTTTAGTGGAAGTGCAGTCGTTTTCCTAATAGTATATGTTGATGACATATTACTAATTGGAAACAATGTACCTGTCTTACAGTCAGTTAAGGCATTGTTGCATAAATGTTTCTCCATGAAATACTTGGGCGAGGCAGCATATATTCTTGGGATCAAGATCCATCGTGATAGATCCAAGAGAATGTTGGGCCTGAGTCAAAGTACATACATTGACAAGATACTGAAGAGATTCAGTATGGAACAATCTAAGAGGGGATTTTTTCCAGTGTCACATGGCATTCATCTTTCCAAGAAAATGTGTCCTCAGACACATGAGGAAAGAAAGATAATGGAAAGAATCCCTTACGCATCCGTGATTGGTTCAGTCATGTATGTTATGCTATGTACGAGGCTAGATGTTGCTTACGCATTAAGTGTGGTAGGCAGATATCAATCTGATCAAGGAGACCACCATTGGATGGCAGTCAAGACTATCCTTAAGTAACTGAGGTGTACTAAGGATATGTTCCTGGATTATGGAGGAGATGATGAACTAGTCATCAGAGGACATGTAGATGCTAGTTTCCAGACTGATCAAGATGACTTGAAGTCACAAACTGGATACATCTTCAGTTTGAATGGAGGTGCAGTGAGCTGGAAGAGCTCAAAGCAAAGTGTGGTGGAAAATTCTACAATGGAGTCCGAGTATATCGCATCTTCTGAGGTAGCTAGAGAAGTAGTCTGGATGTGAAGCTTCATCCAAGAGATGGATGTAGTACTAAGCAGTAAAGATCCTATCACAATCTACTATGATAATACTGCAGTGGTGGCACTTACTAAAGAGCCAAGGTCACATCAGCGGAAAAATCACATACTTCGGAAGTATCATCTCTTGAGGGATTTTTCTCAGAGAGTTGAAGTTTCAGTGAGCATTATTTCCACAGAAGACAACATGGAGGACCCCTTGACTAAATCCTTGACTTAGCAGAAACATGATCATCTTGTGAGGTCTAGCGGACTAAAAGTCGTAGGAAGTTGGGTCTAGTCCAAGTGGGAGTTTGTAAGGGTTGGTGTCCTGAGAACCAACTATTTTTTACTTTGATTACATGAATGTTCACTTATTATATATTGTTCATTGTTCTGCATGACTATAATATAATAATGTTCTGGAATATTTGTTGCATTGATAAGGTCATGGAAGATCCCCGCTATGATGAGAACCTTGAAATTCTATAACAATATTCTTAAATAAAGTTCTACGGTTGGATGGCATACTATGATAGGACACATAGTATATAGACCGTCATGTGCGAGTACTCGTAATAAGACGAGACTCTCTCTCATGGAGTTCGCACTTGGTAATCTCCATGATGGGGGATTATGATAATAGACCCGCCAGTAGCAATTCTGCATGTCTTGGTGTCATTGGACATTGCTATCTACGATCATGTGTAATGGTCCTTAGACTGTAAGATTATCTTTAACTCATTTCATGACTCGCGCACATAGATTTAAAGAAGAAAACTGACACGCAGACAGTTGGCAGGAAGTAGGGTGCGTTGGGTGCGTCATGAGTGACATGTTGTTAATGGATAAGTCGAGGAAGTATTTGTCCCTTCCATTTATAGAAGTTGATATATCATCCCTTTGATTGAAATTGAACTGTCACATTAAATTCCATGGCCATGGTGTGAACGCTGAGTTTATTTCAGGTAGTCAAAGAACGACGGATCAAGCATATAGGTTTATAACACTGCCATGAAACTTGCTTGATGAGATATCGAGACAAAGGGATTAAATTACACAGTAAGCGTTCGTATGTGGTGATACATCAATGCGGCGTCAACTTCTTTCTCTTGGGTGCCTTGACCCATTTCTAGATAGTAATCTTGGACTTTAGGCAAGCCCGCCTAATGCCAATGAGAAAGAGGCCTAGAGGGTAACACACTAAGTGTATTCAAGTATCTCAAGTAGAATAAAGATTATTCCCATATGTGGTTTAATAATTATTCAAGGAAGCCTAAATCTTTTTAATGATGGAGGAAAAAGTAAATGAGAAACAAGATATACACACCGTGTGTTAAAGATTACACGCCGTGTAGTTTTTCATAGAAAACATGTACACATCGTGTATTAATAATTACATGTCATGTAGTTTTCTTTATGGAAAGGAAATGAATAAATGAAAACAAGATATACATGCCATGTAAATTGAATGTACACGCCGTGTAGTTTTCAATGAAAAACAAGTACACGCTGTGTATTTATTAATACACGCCGTGTAGTGTTTCCAATCGGGATTTTGAGGATATAATATTTTTTTAAATGATATTTATTATAATCAGCATGGGAACATGTCAAGGAATTAATTATTCGACATGGGGTTTTCAATAAGAGTTAATGAAATAAATAAAATGCATAACGCGTTTATTTATTGTCATAACTCTATAACCCCACACACCCGATTATAAATATCCTCACAACCCCAACTCTTTTCAGACACACAACATCTCTGGAGAATTCTTTCAAGGCCGAAAGAACCTCTTCCTCTAAGAATGCTCTCAAGACCGAGAGAGATCCTCTTCCATTGGATCAAGACCATCTAAGGCAGACAACACAAGCAAAGTCTTCTCCACGCTAGCACCCGGAGAATCCTTTGGCGACGTCCAGAGATACGAGGTACACGTGTGGATCACCGATAGAGGGAGTCTACACTTGGCTTCTGTGACACAACGACGGATCACATCGACAACGTGATCAAGAAAATCAATGAAGAAAGAACACCCAAAAGCTATTTCTTTATAATTAATTAAATTAATTATAATAAACCTGTAACAATCCTTGTTTGTGGTTCCGGGACAAACCTTCTTCTTTGTCTTTTTCTGTGATTCGATCCGTGGAGACTGACATTTATCATCGTATTGATCCCATATTGATCATTGCTAATGACAAAAAGCCAAGTGGGCACATCCACCCACGCGCTTCCGCTGCGCCTGGAACCTTCAGAAGTAATGTCCGTCATTTAGAAAAATATATATAATAATATTTTATCGATTATTATTTTTATATTAGATATATAAATAAAATATACATAGTTACTTATGTGGATTCTTATGATATTGATCTAATCCTATGAGTTATAATCCTACCCTCATGTTAGGATCATAGAGCTATGAACAAACAAGGAGTTAGTAGCGATTTATTTTTTCTACACATAATAGTTTAAACTGAAGGTACTATGTTTAGTGAAGATTACATAAACTTTCATGTATTTCACTATCATGAATCATCTAGTGGAATTTTTTATAATTTAGCATCTATTTTCATATGTGTTATCTTTCGATTACATAATAGTGGGTCTTTATTCAGTTGGCAGTGGTTTTTTCTAAATGATGAAATAAGTAATAAAATGTGGTTAATTAACATAATAAATGCTACAGTATATAGAAGCAATTTAGTTATTAGGTTGTTTATAATAATAACCACTAAATAGAAAAAATAACTTTTGTTCAACCACAGTTATCAGAAACCACCGGTAAATAGGTAAAAATTTTATTTTTTTATTATTTAAGAAAAATCAAAATGGATATAAATAACTCAGTAATAAAATAAATTAAACCATAAATTCCTAGTAAACTTATCATTCATACAAAATCATACATACACAATTATACATCCATAGTCATATATATGTATTAAATCAATAGTAAACCCGTAACCTCAGTAATCATTATATAGATATAAAATATTTCCATCAACCTCTAACATCCCATTGTCAATACATTCATCCCAAAAACCTCCCCATAATCCATATGCATTAATATCCATGACCATAATATGCAAAACTAAACACATCATGTCATCAACTAGAATAAAATAAATTAGAAATATGAAGTGAGCATATGAAATTGGAATTATAATAGAATCATTGATATCATTTAACCATATCACAAAAACTAAAAACCACCATGGATTATTTATAAATAATGTTTTGCATCAGAATGGAAATCATCCTTCTTACTACTCGAATCTGTCACAACAATATAAACCAAACCTTTAAGAAAACAATTAAAAAATAATTAACACGTGATATATATAGAAATTCTCTCATTACTATTTCCATTTTGTTAATCAAATAGAAAACATTGAATCATGAAACAAATAATGTATCATGAATAACACTTTGAAAACAACAACATGCCTACTTGAGATATTATTCAACATTTTGAACTAAAAATGGATAACTATATAACAATCTAATCAATTTATAAACTAACATGTGATGCTCTTAAAATTAACCAATAGTCAAATTTAAAAGACATGGATATGAAAAATTTCCTACATTTCAAAAATAATTCAATTGTATATTTGTCATGATTTCATGTTAATATGAGGTATTTTTCTATGGTTTACATTATTACACACAAAATTTAGTGTTTTAAAACACCTAAAATTCCTTTACAAGTATCCCAGGAAAACTATAACTTGGATTAACATGGTATTTGTTAATACATTTCAAAAATAAATCTATAGTCATTGTCCTATGATTTCAAAACCTTATGTTGTTATTTACATGGTTTTGACCCCTAGATACAGGTTTTTATAAGCTTTAGTATCTTTCAAAACAACTTATCAATTAATTTCGAGATAACCACATGTCAAATGTATATTTTTTCTTCTCATACATGCCAAAGATAATTCAGTAGTGGGTTTCACATGATTTTACCTCATTACGAGCACATTTTCATTGGTTTCTACAATTACACATGTGATTTGGTGTTTTAAAACACAAAAAACACATTTATGGGGATCCCTAATGAACCAAAAGTCAAATTGATGTCGATTCAGTTCCTAGAATTAAAAAATGCATCTATAGTCATTTTTATATGCTTTTGTTATAACTATATGACATTGTTACCTTTATTTTGACTCCCTAAAAGATGTTATTAATGTATTTAGTATCTTTTAAAAATGTATATTTAGTTATTCTGAGCACTCCTTATGTCGGATGGACATGTTGGAAACTCGTCCAAATCAAAAATAACTTAATGGTGTTGTTCCCATAATTTTTCATCAATATGTGGTCTTTTTATATGGTTTTGACCATTACAAAAATGTTTTAGTTTTTTAATGCACGTAAAACACATTTACATAAATATTTTCTAATCGTAAATCATATAAACATGAAAGAAATTCCTATATTTCAAAAATCAATCAGTACTCATTTTCTTATTATTTCACAGCCATTTGATGTTGTTTCCTTTGATTGGACCCTCTGGAACATGCTTTTAAAGACATTAGTATCTTATAAAATTGCTTATTGAGTCATTCTGAGCACACCACTTGTCATATGGGTTTTTTGTATACTCATATATGTCAAAAATATTTAAATGGTGGTTTCTCAATGTTTTGAAGTCAGTATTTGGTCGTTTTTCATGTTTTTCACCATTACAAGAAAATTTTAGTATTTCAAAACATGAAAAATGTGTTTATAAGAATCTTGACAAAACCAATTCTCTGATTGAATTACCATCAGTTCAAGAATTTTAATAATCATTATATTATTTTTTTTACTATGATTTCATAGCCATCTGATGTCGTTTATTTGGATTTCACCCCTTGACACATGTTTTTAATGGTATTAGAATCTTTTAAAAATTATAGTTGATTCATTTAGATCATGACACACATCATACATACATGTTTTCTACTATTAAATATGAAAAAACCTAAATGTCATTATTACAATGATTTCATGAAAATCCAAGTATATTTACTATGGTTTGTACCATTACACAAACATTTTAATGTTTTAAAAAACTAGAAAATTTTTTAGACATCCTAGTAAAGTAGTAACTTAGATATGCATAGATTCAGTTCCAAAAAATAAAAAATCCATCCATGATCATTGTGATTAGATTTCATAGCCATCTGACACTGTTTCCCTGGTTATGGAACCCTGATAAATGTTTTTAAAGGGTTTTGTAACTTTTAAAACTAATTATTGTGTGTGTTCTATTTAACATTGTTAATGATCAATGGAATTTATAATTTACCTTAGTAAGTTGATATATAATATATGAAATTTCCTTTAGGGTCATTCCTATTATCCTTTGAAATATATAAATTGAATCATTTTCAATTGTTGACCATGAGTGATCCCATACTTTCCTATAAGCATCATGTTTTTTCACATTTTCTTTAATCCTTGAAATTTCTTCCAGTTATTCCTGATAAAAGTAACTTCCCAAACCCCCACTAGGTGTAGTAATAAATTATGATGAGCTCCAATAGTATAAAAATGATAGATTAGGCCCATATCTCATCCCTCATATAGGCATGTGATATTAATTCTCTAAAATGAATTTAACTACTTCATTCTAGGAAACTGATGATGATTGTGATGCCTTCAAATATCAAGACTCTTGAATTTTAAAATATTAACACATAAATATTAAATATGATTTTTAAAATTATCTAAACATCATAATATTACATGGATAAAGAAATTTCACTACTAAAAAATTATAATAAAGAAAAATAAATTAACAAAAAATAATTAATCATAATTAATTATGGTTGACTACATGATCAATCAGGTGATAATAGAGGTAATTTGAATCTCTTGATCTATGTAGTCGTCCCTATTTATCTAGTTTTAAGGATTTTTTTCAGTGTTTTTAAGTTATTATGTTTTTATTGAAATGAGATTACATTAAATAATAATGATTAGTAATTACTCTGATAACCCTATTAGGTTCATTTGCAAAAAATTTATCTGGATTTTTATGAAATTTGACATACTTCTTAGTCTGAATATTATATTGACATATTTCATTATCCATAATAAAAAATATGTATACTATTTTTGAAAAAAAATTGTCTTATAATAAAATAATATAAATAATAAGTAGTGGGGGTCTTGAATTTTTGGTTAATCCACCCCATAATAACGCATCTCGCCAAGGATTGATTCTTGGATGCCCTAATTTAGGGACAGTGGTGTTATTGGGTGACAAGACATGGGATCATGCTGGGTGGAATGGTGGTCTTCTATAGACATCGATTTTACAGACCGATGGTGTGACTATAGGAGGGGGGCCATGGTGGTGGCAGGTAATGCAATATGGTGTGTGGCGGCCAGATGGTTTTTGTTGGCAGACCACATTTCAAGAGGTCCATTGCTATGTCGTGAGACGGACGCAACAAAATATGTGCGGCCTACCAAAGGTGGATCTTGGTTTCATTAGCACTCTAGGTTGGGGGAATCCCATTAGACAATGTCGTACATTATGGGATGAGTAGTCTGATCTAACTAAAGAGGAGACTATGGCTATGGGTGGTGATGACCACAATAGGATGCAGCGCATAGTAGTTGAAATAGAACACAATTCATGATATATTGGGCTTTAATTATTAGTGGGAAAATGAGTTATGTAATGGGTCCACTATACCTTGAAAAAAGTGGTGTTCTAAATAAATAAGGCTTGATGGGTTGGCTATCCCATGGAGGCAATGGATTTCCTTTCTAGCATGTGTGGTGTGTATGTGTGTTTGAATGTAATTTTAATCCTAAGAACTTAATATATTTATATAATATAAATAATTATTGGTATAATACAACCAATGTTGTATCTATCTCAAACAACTATCAGGCCTAGAAATATGAGGAATGACTTGTTTCTCACACTTTATAATATTTTTAAGATAATTATTCCATGATATTCAAAAACTAAAAAAATTACTATTTTATTGTGTTAGTGTTTTTAAGATACTATAAAATTTTAAAATACCTCCTCATATGCATCTATTTTTTTTAAGGCACAATTTATTGAATAGAAAAAAATAAAGAAGGGTTACATGAGTCTAAAATATGGAATCTTATTAAATATTTTTCATAAAAAGGCATCAATTTCCCACGCAAATCATCTCGCCAAGTAATGCCCTGGTTGACTCCCTTATTAGCAAGACCATAAGCTACCATATTTGCTTCACGAAAAGCAAGCGTGATAATGTAGTTGGTTTCAGAATTCAGAGTAAGACACCTCATCCAACAAGAAGTAAGTGGTCTGGAAAGATGCACCACACCCTTCTAGATAGCTTGGACAATAGTGGTTGAGTCACATTAAATCCAAATATTATTCTAACCTATTTCCTTCGCAAAGCCAACAGCATAGATGACCCCCATCATTTCAACATCTAGAGACGAAGTCGTACCACATCCACTAAAGAAGGATCCATGAAAATTCCCAAGATGATCTCTGAAGATAGCACCACATCCTACAGATCCCGGATTTCCTTTGGAGGCACCGTCAATATTCACATGATTCATCCTGGCAACAAGGATTTCCAGAATAATTCAAAGGTACGTCTAGGCAGCTTATAAAGACCAGCAATTTGGGCTCGATGCAGAATTTCAAAGTCTTCAATAGTGTTGTCACAGTGGGCTTTCTGAATCGAGGTGGCATCGTGAATGGAAATGAGAATACATGCCTTACCTTCATTAAGCTTAAATGAGTAACTATTATGGAGAATGTTATTTCTATCATACCAGATCACATGTAAGAGCTCAGAAACAGTGGTTAAAAAGATGTTTTTAATTTTCTGAAAAGATTAAAAAACAACACAATGTTGTAGCTGGGAGTTGATGGAATTCAGGAGTAACCATCTGCACCCAAATATATCAAAGATAAAATTACAGAGAGATGAAGCTGTAGAACATGAAAAAAATGATTAGTATCTTCTCTATGTTGGTTTCACAGGTGACATTTAGAGAAAATTTAGATCCCAAAATATTGTAGGCAAAAATCATTGGGGACTTTATTATGCACAATGCGCCAAACAAGAATAAGCCTCGAGGGATTAATCCAAGGTTTGCTAAAGGATTTCGGCCAACATAAGATAGAGTCTGAATCAATGAAATTGTAATTATAATAAACTTTGGAGTTAAGAATACCATTAAAAGAGGGTTCCCAGATGAGTAAATATTCAGAGTTGGAATATGGATAGTTATCAATGAAACTTTTAATGGTGTCAGGAAGAGGTATGTTATTGGAATTTAGAACTTCCCATATAGTGGAATTATTGTTTTCAGTAAAATAATTGGGAGGAATCATGGAAACTAAAGGAGTTCCCATCCAGTTGTCAAACCAAAAATTCAGGGATGAATTGGAGCTTACCATCCATCTAGAATTGCTCATAATATTGGCATACGATTTCCAAATGGATGGTGAAATGGAAGGATTGATGTAATTCAAATTTCCACTCTTTAGCTTAGCACTGAATCTTTTTTTGAGGAAATCAATACAGTCAGAATTTTTATTAAGGAGTCTCTAAGTGAGTCCTCATTGAAGAGAATCATTAAAGAGATTCAGTTTTTTGATGCCAATACCACCTTTTTCTAAAGGTTTACAATAGGAGGCCCAGGGTATAGTCACAAGATTCCTTTCAAGTTTTCTTTCTATCGATACAAAATCTTTAATGTAAACGTTTATTTTTTAAAATACTAGAAGTCCATTTGTAGACCATCCTCAAGTAAACCATTTTGGAGACAACAGTAGATTTGACAAGGCAGATTATTCCATCCATAGAGAGGGATTTACCATTCCACGAAGAAATTTGATTTATAATTTAGTCTACAATGTTGGAGAAGTAGTTGGACTTAGGTATTCCTAAAAATATTGGCACTCCCAAATAGTTGAAAGGGAAAGAGCCTTCCTTGATGCCTAAATAACTTATGATATTACCTTTTCTAATATAATAAAAAAATTTCCCAAAGAACCAAAAATATTTTTCCCAGCTTATAGTTTGACCAGAAATTTCATCATAATGAGATAGATCATTCTTGAGACTTTGAATGTTTCTTTTATCCCCTTGAAAGAAAAGGATGATGTCATCATCATATAAAATATTTTCTGGGCACATTTAAGTTTCTGGAAGCCTAAATAGATTTAATATTATTTTGATCATTAAGGCAAGAGAGGAGTCTGCTTAAATTATCTTCCGCAATCACAAAAAGAATGACTGAAAGAGGGTCCCCTTGTCTTACCCCCTAGGAGCATTTAAAGAAACCCTTGGGGGTACCATTGACTAGGACAGAGATGAAGGCCGAGCTGAATAACGATTTTACCATACTAATGAAAGAGTCATTAAAGCTGAAACTTTTGAGGACTTTGAAGACGAAACTCCAATCAATGGTGTCAAAATCTTTCTTAATATCTAGTTTAATTTCAACATTACCACCTCTTGTTGTTTTGTTAAGGATATCTTTACATTCAGATGTGAGACATATACAATATTGAATAGAACTACCTTTGATAAAATCGAATTAATTCTAGGATACAATTCTATTGCGTATATTATTCAGTCTATTAGGAAGAAGTTTTGAAATAATTTTATAAAGTGTGTTAATCAGAGCAATAGAACAGGAAAGATGAATCTCAAAAGCATTGTCCACTTTATAAATTAAAGAGAAAAATTGTGCATTTAAACGATAAGGGAGAACACCATGGAAAAAAAGATTTCACAACGTTGTAAACATCTTTATGAATAATATCCCAATAGAGCTGGAAAAATCCATTATTGAATCCATCGAGACTAGGGGAACTGTCATACTTAAGACTAAAAAATGTATCATTAATTTCATGATCAAAAGGGTTGCTTAATAGAAATTTATTATCCTCCTTGGTCACTAAGGTCAGAATGATATCAGTAATGAGATCTTTGTTGACATACAGACCAGTGAACACATTTTGAAAGTAAGAAACCACATGATTTGCAATAGCTTCCTCAGTATCCATGAGATTGTTTTTATCTCTCAGAAGAGAAATAGGTCTACAGGATTTTATAACTCTTTGAAAAGAATTATATAAATTTTTATTTTTATCACCATCTGCAATATATTTAGCTTTGAATATTTGTTTTCGCATGTTATCCTTAAGGAAAAGCAGAGAGTTGAGCTTAATGGAGGTATCAATTTCATGTTATGGGTCCGAAGTGAAATTAGAGCTAGTGTTTTAGCTTTGGATATGATTAAGCTCCCTCTCAAGAGATGAGATATCCATGTCAAGTTTCTTAGATTTGGATCCACACCATATTTTAAGATGTTGTTTTAAGTACTTTAATTTATGGTCATAGTCAAACTCAACATTGTGATGCTTTATGATTTGCCAAGTGTCTTTTATGAATATAGTACAATTAGGATCTACATTCCAGGCATTATTAAATTTGAAGGGAAGAGCGGATTTGGTACCCTTGATTAAGAGATTGACAAGAATAGGATGATGATCTGAGTTAATACGGGTTAAGGTGATGCTAGAGATGATGTCCCACTTATCAAGAGTAAGGATATTAGTGAAGGATCTATCAAGTTTTCTAGAAACTACTCTATTGTAGTTTCGTCTATACCAAGTGTACTTAACACTGATCAGATTAAATTTATTAAGATTACAATCCTCCATGGAAGATCTAAATTCTCTTGAGGAGATAGAAGAGTGTGATAGACCAATTTTTTCACTGGATGTTAGAATCGCATTAAAATCCCCAATCACAACCCAAGGCCTATGGATATTATTAGATAAAGCATAAAGGTCTTTCTAAAGGGATATCCATTCTTGTTATTTATTATTAGCATAAATCATAGTGCAAAAAAAATGTGTAAACCATCAAGGATAAATCACATGTAAACATATGTTCAGTAATTTTGAAAGCATTAATAGACTGCAACGAGGAGTGATAGAAATTCCAAAGAGACTCAACAGTGTTACCAGTTTTTCACACACCTAAGAAATTATTACCATAAGCACAAAGATGCATATATTTTTAGGAAAAGTTAATTTTAGGCTTAGAAATAGCAAAAAAAATTAGTTTATGAGTCATAAGAAATATTTTCAAGAGAGTATAAGTTTTAGGGTTATCATTTCCAGAAAAAATACAAAATAAGAAATTCATTTGAACTTATGTTTGGAGTTAGAACCCAATTTATTTAGAACACCCAAGTCTTTCCCCCTCTTTGATCTTCTAATTTCTTGATGAGAGGTTGGACTAGTTTTATTTCCTGGTTTTCACCTAGAGGAGACAACAGTTTCATTACCAGTACCATTTTCTTCATTACCATGATTTTTTTCAGAAACATTGGAAATAAAGGATGTCTCCATTGAGCTATCCTTTAAGGGGTTTTATTGTTTGTCATGTGAGATAGACAATCAGTAAGAAGCATTGACCAGGGAAGTGTTCTGAGTATCCACCGCCTTTGAATTATCACAAGTAACAATTTGAGTTATTTCAGGTGCATCAAAATTTAAATTTGTTACTATTAAGTAGTTTTTTGGAGCCTCAGATTGTTGTTTATCATTTTTATTAGCTAATAAATTAGACATAGTAACAGGTGCACTGATCTGGGTGCCCTTTACCTCAAGTTTATCATCACTGATCTTTGCTTGTGTGTCTATGGGAGAAACTAGTTCCATACCTATAGTGTCCAATTTTGGGATTGGATCCATCTCTGCCTTGTTATACAATATCTCAATTCTTTCAGAGGCAGCATGAGATGCTACTACATTCTCTTGATCTTTTCCAGCATCAATAGGATTGGTCCTGTCAGTGCTTTCTACATCCGAAGCATATTGGAATTTCTCATATGTGTCCAGAAAAACCTTTCCAATCTCATCTAAAATGTCTTGTTCCATATTTTAATTTTCTTCTTCTTTAACCATATCCACCTAGCTCATACCCAAGGAATCACCAAGGAGAGGGGATTTCTTTATCCAGACTCCATTTTTCTTCCTCGGTGCATCAGGCTTCTCATAGTCTGGCATCTTGTCTTTTTTCTTCTTTTGAGCCAGCGTCCATTCATCAACACTTGGTTGTTCCACTTTATTTCTCATCACCCTGCAATTCAATAGGGAATGTATAGCGATCTTATGGGGATCACAAAATGGAGGCTTGCACTCATATTCAATCCAAACCTCGGTTTTATAATCATTCGCATTAAAGGAAACAATATCTTGTAGCTTTGATTCTAGGTTGATCTCTACCATAATCCATGCATAAAGCCCGAGTTCTGCATCTAAAGTTCGATGATCAATCTTTATAGGTGTACGGATGCAGGAAGCTATGTCGTTTAGGATCCTAGGATGCCAAAAATACCTGTTGAGACCGTGTAATCGCACCCATACTTATGACATAGTATTCCTAACAGTGTGCGGGTTGAAATAAAAATCCCATTCGGATAATCTAAGAAAACCAAGTTTTTGGTGAACGTTGCCCAATTTCCAGACCCGATCAAGCTCATCCTTCGATCTAAGTAAGATGTGGAAATATCCTCAACCAATAGGGATAATCTTCCAATCTATGAATCCCCAGAAGTGAGTGATCCTCAGTTTGAGATCCAGGATCAACCATTTCCAGTCACCCTTGAGATAAGAAATCTGACCCATAATCGAGTACTTACACATTGGTGCTCATTGATGTAGTGCTTCAGGATCAGCCTCAACTACAAAGCATCCATCCTCCAGTTTCTTATAGCTGAAGGCTTCGTTGATTTTGGATTTTGTAGGTCTGAGGCCCTGAGAGCTTCGAGAAAGGAAATCCCTTTGGAATTTACAACCATAATTGATTGATCTTTGTGATCTATGGCTCCACATCATTTAAACGATTTTTTATCATTCGAGATCAAAAGACTCCATGCTACAACTGGTTTATGGCATTTCGGGTCGTTCATCATAGGCGTTGAGGGCAAACCCTAAGCATTGTGAGGCAGAAAACGAGAGCTCCAGAGTCACCATCGTAGTGGGTTGCATATCTATTTACACATTTTTTTAGTTTTTGTACATTTTCCTGATATAAATATATGTTAATATCTTCAATCATATACCAATTTTCATGAGAAAACCCACCAAGCAATTTATCAAACATTTTTTAAGATCTCAATGGTGCATTATCAAACTAATGTCGTAATTTCCTTTTAAAATCTCTTTATTTCCTGTGTGATGGATTCATAACAACATATGTTCCATGACGAAATGATTTTTCTTAATTTGACCAAAGGTTTCATGAAGGTTTAAAATTATTAAATAAAGGATGTGATTTTAATGAAAGATACTAAGTTTCACAAAAGTGATATGTTTCACAATCAATATGAATGTTTCATGAAATTTATGGCATCCTACCTTTTTATTACAAAACTTTGTAGAGAAGTTTACAAACATAGGATCTTTTAATGTCTACTGTCTTAGAAAAAAGGTATATAATACAAGAAAACTCAAAAAATTATTTTAATCTACTTGATAGGATTAATAATAGTTTCATTCTATGTACAATTACTACATCTCATAACATGGGTACATACATCAAAGGAAAGGGTGAGCATAAGTCCCAATAAAGGAAAACAAGTGAAACTGTAACACCCCGACCACTCTAGGCTGGAGCCGGTGCATTACATGTGATATTGGCATTGTTAGAAGGAATGAAAATCCCAGAGGAATGATCAGTTTAGTAGTCTTTAAGAGACTAGATATATAGATGTAACTCAAATTACATTGGAAAAGGTTACCCCGACCCCTCTAGGCTGGAGCCGGTGCATTACTTGTGATATTGGAATGGTTAGAAGGAATAAAAATCCCAAAGAAACGATCAGTTTAGTAGTCTTGAAGAAACTAGATACATAGATGTAACTCAAATTACATTGTAAAATGTTACAAAATACAATACATAACAAAAAACTCCAAACTGCATCGACAGGAACTCAAAAGAAGACCTTCTCTTCATCACCTGTCGAAGGTAGAAAATGAAAGGGGTGAGCTCAAATGCTCAGTAAGGGTTGAAAATAGTAGAACCAGGAGAAAAATAATAATTTATTCACAAGAAATCTGACATAATCAAAATGTCACAGTGAATAAATGAACAACCAATGCCATTAATAAGGTGAAAATGAAACTGAATCCATAGATTTTGTCATAGTAAAAACCACATGGACAATAATAATAACTGATAATGAATAAAGAGAATTATTATTAATTGGACGTCATGTATCTGAAACATGAAACCATAATACTGTAAAAACGGTTCAGTTGTGTGGGTAGAAACCCATCTGATTTTTTGAAAACAAATTCGAAGGGTTTTTCACCAACTATTTTGTCTCATTAGACCTACCGATGCATCGAGGGGCTATAGCGGGCCCCACATGCCACTGCATGTCCGAAGAATTATTTATAAATTCATTAAATACAAGATCAATATTCCTTTTCAATATCCATATAGAATAGAGTATAAAGATTCATCAATATTTCCATAATTAAAATAACATTCCAAATAATCACCGTATGTAAAATGGTATACGGTTTAGAAAAAAAACATATCCATGACATGAGATTATGGATATTTAACATAAATATAATTTCAAATGAAAAGTGATCTCAAATGGGAAGTAGGTACACCACATAAGGATTATTAGGTGCATAATACAAAGATAGTCACAACGAAAACGGCAGCTGATACAAAGTCCCTTACCACAATTTAATCGGTCGAACTGTATGACCAGAACTTAATAACCATCCAGTGAATCATTGAATAACATAAAAATAAATAGAATCATGTTATTATATATCAAATTTAAGTTCACATATACTAAATATAAATAATAATTGGTGAAAAATGGAAATCTCATAGAAATTAAAGTAAGATGAGAAACCCCTTACCTTTTTCTCTAGTGTGTTCTTGATTATTCTTAATGACCTAAATAATCAGATTTAGATTCATTAATTAATAATTATATAACCTAATAAACATTTAATTGATATGATATAACCTTATTAAGTTCATGAATGGTCTCTTTGATGGTTTTAAGAGATTAAATATAATTTTTTTGGAAGCATTTTCTTACTTGGTTTTCATGGTTTGTTTACTTGTTTCCATGAATGGAAGTTCCTTTGAAACATGGTTAAACATTCAGAATTGTTAATACGTATTATTAATAAAATTATGGAGATATTAATGATATTATAATGATTTTTAGTTACATCTATGTATCTAGTTTCTTCAATACTACTAAACTGATCGTTTCTTCGAGATTTTCATTCCTTCTAACCATGCCAATATCACAAGTAATGCATCGGCTCTAGCCTAGAGGGGTCAGGGTGTTACAGAAACAATTTACATGTGATTAAGAGAATTATCAATGATAAAATGAGGAATATATTAAAATAATGATCAATATGCATATAATAATAAGAATAACATGAATCATGACTTTTAAATCAGTCTAAAAAAATTTATTGAGTAATTCATATGCATATCACTAAGGTTTATTACCGATGTGTCATAAAAATTAACAATGTTATTCTCCAAGGTATCATAAAACATATCATTTTTAGAGATTAAATTATTTACCCAATGATTTGGATAGATATTAGGGATAACCATTCATATGTATTAATTAATGTGAGAAAAAAATATCATAATTAATAATTTCACAAATAATCCATGGAGAATAAAAGAAATAGGTTTCATTTCAAAATCATTGTATTTTAGAAAGTTCTTTAAAACACTATCCTATTTTCATTTTAATCCCACAAAAAAGGAAGGTGGGTTTCATGTATGTTAATACAAGAATTAAATATATCATTTTTAAATCTATGTGAATACCCCTAGAGAATAAAGTGGTTTGAGTATTCAAAAAATAAAATAAATGAATTTATTGATAAAAAGATAGAAAATTTTAGATTCAAATCTAGGAACATAATGGGTATGAAACATGGTTTTAGAAAACATTAAAATGAGAATAAAGAAGGGTATATCATTCATAAAATAATATTATTATATTTAAGGGATAAAATAAAGTGGATATAAGAACATGATATGTAAATTTAGAATACATAGCACATAAAAAAGGGAACTTAAATGAAAAAGAAGATGACATTTTCCCTTACCTTGAAGAGTGACTCCTAAAACTCAATGATTGGGACCTCAGGGGATTGAGGATTTCATAGGATGAATATTTGGGAGGTAATAATATCATATCTTCAAGGGTTGATAATTGTAAATGAAATCTACTGTAGAAATGGTTGGGTATTTATAGAAAATGCAAGGAAGCTTTTTATTAATTTCTGAGGACACCTTAGTAGTGGTATTTTCCAAACCATGGGTTTTCCCATGTTATTTTCCAATGATATTGGAAACATGGGACACCATATATCATATTTGAATCTAGAAGAGTCTACAAGAATATTATTTTACTCATTATACCATTAATAATGACATTAAGTAAATTGAAAACTCAAAACATTATTTTTACTATTCAGTGAAAAACAAAATATTTTATAAAATTATCAAAAATTCACTTTAACCTAATATCAATGTTATGAATTCAAAAATGAAATTTATTTTATAATAATAAAAAGTTAAATATTATAAATTTAACTTTTAAATATAAAAAAACTAAATTATTAAAAATAATAGTGGACAAAAAATGTATGGTAACATGTATAGTAAAATTTGGAAAACATGAAAAAATTAAAATTATATTATCATTTGTAATTAAAAGGTTTGTTTTTAAAATAATATTTCATTAAAATAAACATTATTAATAAAACAATAGTTTAATATAATAATTTATATATTTCATAAAAGTACAATTTTACCCAAAAAAATCAATTTATCAAATTCCATATCAAATGTTAAGAAAAATTATTCTTAACATGGAAATGATGAAATAAAAATATTATTTAAAAAAAGGGATTACGTTTTAAGTATATATGTCTTGACACATAACCCCATATAATACCTACATCTAACCTAAGGGTAAGGGGTGATATGGTGATAAATTTTTGGGGTGGATCAGATAACATTTCCCGAGTGGTAATCTCTGCTGATGAGAACTTCTCTTGTAGGTGATTATGTTCAAGCTTAACATTGAGAAAGTTCAACTTGGGCTAGGTCAAGAGAGAAGCCAGGTGATTCTACCTCCTTCCCAGGCTCTGATAAATGGTCTAGGTATGGCCTGATTCTAGTGTATGAGGCCATCGACGCTTCTTTATGCATTAATTAACCATTATCATTTCAATTTATAATCATAGTTTATAATGGTCATATTAACCAACATTCCTAATTGAACAACATTCATATAACTTTCAAAAATCAATGGTTGCATTAATTTATAATTACTTCATTAGTTATGAGTTCTAGTTTTGTTGTGTAATATAATATTACACACATTATGAGAAAACCATTATCATGGAAAAAGATCGAGTTATTCTATTCTTTCCTCCTTAAGAAATTTTGTCCCCAAAATTTCATCTTGGTCTCTATATTGAGAAAAGGTGAGGGTACTTCTACCTCATTGATTCCTCTGGTTCCTACATCACATCTTCATATTTTTGGTTTTTCTAGAACACCTTAACAAGTAGGGAAGTCTTGTTATGTTGAACCTTATGTCCACTATCGAAGATCTCCACCAGTTTCTCCTCAAAAGAGAGGTCATGTTCCAATTTTACCACCTATGGATTTAGTACATGTGAAGGGTCAGTTATGTACTTTCACATTTGATATATCTATAAAAAATCATGAACTTGTGATATATTGTTTGGAAATGAAAGTCGTTATTCCATTTCTCCTTTGAGATCAAGTATTTCGTAGTTTCCAATGTACATAGGTATGATATTCCCTTTATTTCCCAAACCACATGACTCTCTTCTATGGTGAAATTTGAAGGAATAAATTTTCACCGACATCAATGTACAAGTCCCTTTGACGGTTATTTGCATAAATCTATGGCCGACGCCTAGTACTGTTTACGTGATGTTGGATGGACTGACCCTTTTCAATCATCTATTGCAGAAGATAAGGCCCAAGAACTTTTCTCTCCCCAGCTTCATCCCAAAAAGTTTGAGTTCAACATCTCTTACCATATGGAACTTACTAAGGTTCTGTTTGAATGCTCAAATAGAAGTTTTTGTTATATGATAACTCAAAAAATGGGAGGTGTTGATCCCATCCACCTTTAAATTCCATTCAGCATGTTCTCAATATGTCCTTGAGTTTCTGAATAGTCCTTTGAGATTGGCCATTACTTTGGTGATGATAGGTCATACTGAAATTCAATTCGGTACTCAGAGCATGTTGAAGACTTCTCCAGATTTTTATTGTAAACCTCAGATCGCGATCATATATTATATATAGTGGAACTCTATACATCCTTACCACTTTCTTCATGTATATCATGTAAATCTGTTGAAGATAGAAATATATCCAAATAGATATAAAATGGTCAGTCTTTATTAGATGGTCCATTATAACCCAAATCCAATGTTTTTCATTGTAATTTCTTAGAAGAGCTGTGACAAAGTCCATAGTGATATTTTCACACTTACATGATGGAATGGGTAGTGTTTTTAATACCCCTTTAGGAATTTTTCTCTCTATCTTCACTTTTTGAAACACTAGACACCTTCTAGTGTTGTTAGAAATCTCCCATTTCATGTTATCCTATTAATAATGATCATGAAGGTCCCTATACATTTTAATGATTATAGGATGTATAGAGAAATTATTTCTATGAGCTTCATCCATCAGATCCTTTATTTCAAGAATATATAGAACACATATCCTTCTATGAACTTTCAGTACAAATTCTTGATCAATATTGAACTCAAGAAACTTCCCATTATTCACAACCTCTAAATTCTTCTATAATAATGGATCTTCCCATTGATATTTTTTTATCCTTTATAGTAATTATGGTTGTGAAATAATTTGGTATAGTGTTGATAATGTACCTTCAATTACAATTTCCATCTCCAGTTTTAATAATTAATTGATCAAAGGATCTCTTTAAATCCTCATCATTGCCTGCACAGTAGGCCCTTTCTGACAAAATGCATCAGCAAATTTGTTTACTCTTTTGAGATGATAGTGAATTGAATAATCATAGTCTTTATGAAATTCCAATTGTCTTCTCTATATCATGTTCAATTCCTTTTTCATGAATATATAAATCAATCTTTAATAGTCTATTTATATATCTCATTTCTCCCCATAAGTATAGTGCCTCTATATCTTCATAACAAAAATAGTTACAGCCATCTCAAGATCATGCATATGATAGTTCTTCTAATGAGGATTCAACTGATGAGATGCATAAGAAATTACTATTTTAGTTTACATGTTAATTCATATAAGACCTTTCATAGATGCATTGCTAAAAATAATGCATCCCTCTCCAATAGAGGGTAGAGTTAACACAGGTGCAGTAACCAATATCTTCTTAATCTCTTGGAAACATTCTTCAGAATACTTTTTCTAGATGAACATGACCCCTTATCAAGTTAACTTGGTTAAGGGATTAGATGGTCATGATTGTTTTTACAAAACTCCTACAATATATCACTAATCCAAGGATACTATGAATCTTTATAATTTTTTTAAGCTGAGGACACTCCTCCATAACCCTTGTATTAATAGGGTCAACTATGTTTCCTTTATCGATTACAATGTTCCAAAGAAAAAAACTTTTTTATCCAATATTCACACTTTCTAAACTTTCCAAATAACCTCACATTCCTTATAGTTTTAAATAAAACCCTTAGATGATCCTAATGTTCCTCAAAACTTTTGAAATATATCATAATATCATCAATAATAACTTCCAAAAATTTATTAAGGTAATCATTAAAGACTCTATTCATCAAATTCATAAAAAAAAATAGGATAATTAGTGAAGATAAAGAGCATAAAAATCATAATTCCCATATATTGATAAGAAGTAGGGAATTGGAATATCTTCATTCTTCACCCTCAATTGATGATAACCAGAATGAAGATCAATCTTGATGAAGAGTTGAGTCCGGTGAAGCTGATCAAATAAATTTTCAATTATTTAAATTGGGAACTTTTTATTCTTGAAATTGGTAACTTTTTCTTCACTAAGATCCCATTAAGTTCTCTATAATCAATGCATAACCACATCGATCTATCCTTCTTCTTGAAAAAGAGAACATTTGTTCCCAAAAGAGAAACACTTGTCTGAATAAACCCCTACTCTAAAATATCTCAGAGTTGTTTCTTTAATTATTCAAACTTCACATTTTTCAATCTATACAAGGTTTTTTATTTCAGCTTGGATTGAGTAATATGTTAAATAGATAACTCTACCTCTCTTTCTAGGGGAGGTTGAGGTAACTTTTCAAGAAATACATCAATGTATTCCTAAATTATGGGGACATTCTCTATTTGTATACTTTCATTTAATTCTTAATACTAACTAATAAACTCCATAAAGAAGGATATGGGTGGTGCTTCTAGACAAATATTTTGTTAATATATCACCCTTTTGAAAACACCTATAGGTTTTCCATTCACAAAAAATGATATTTCCTTTATTCATCAGTTTATTTAATCATTATACATTGAGTGCCATTATATCCCTAGTATAATATCAAATTCTAACATCGGAATGACTACTATATTTTAATTGTGATTGTTCATAGTAAAGTGAATACTAGAGTATTTATACACTGTTGATTCTTGGATAATACCTCTAGGAGTATTGATGGAATGTTCAATTTCTTTCAGTTTAGGGATTTATTTTTTATTCATTTTAATTTTGTAGGAAATAAAGAAATGTGTGGAACCCTAATAAAACAAAGTACATTCTAGTTGTGAGAGAACAACAAGTGTACCTATCACCACGTCATTCAAAGATTCAACATCATCCATCATGATAGAAATATAACTAACTTGATCCCTTGGAATATAATGAGGTTGATAGTGATTACCCTCCACTTCCATTGTATTTAGACAGTTATTGGAAATGTTTCCAATCTATCTATAAGGCCCCAGCCTTAAACCTTACTTAATATTTAATTAAATGAATAATTCACATTGAGGATCTTTTCAGGTTTAGAGTTTTAGAGAATTAGGACATAACTATTACATATCAAAAGATTACAAAGTAGAAACTTCTACTAAGTTTCCATAAAATAAAAACTCTTAAAAAGAAACATGTCTAGTTCCATGTTTTAGGTAGCGTGACTTTCCCTTGATCCCATCCTTGACCCTATTCCACGTTATGTCCTGTGAAAAACATTTAAAAAACTTGGGATGACCATAAAAAGCTCAGTAAGGGATACACAAAGAATGAAAACTGTTAGTTTTTCAAAACAACAAGTAAACCATGTATACTTTATCAAAGTAATACTTTTCACCTTTTCGAAGTAGTAAAAACTCTTCACTGAATAAAATATCATTACTTACCCTTTTGTAACCAAAATATTACCATAAAACTCATTTAAAGAACACATAACATATAAAGGTAACTTGGGACATAAACATACTTAAATGGAATAACCATACGATCGACTTCCACACATACTTAATGGAATAGCCATACGGCCGACTTCAATACCCAATGCATTGGAGGTTATAACGTAACCACCCGTCCTGGTATTCACGGCACCACCTGTCATATGGTTTATCACGTAACCACCCGTAAAATGTCCAAGTACCATCATTACACATAAAATATTGAAAATATAAACATTTCAATAACAACATTTCATTTTCAATCACAATAAGTAATTCTAAGATATTGAATTAATCAATCTACTTTCAAAAACCATTTAAAAGAGATTTTTGAATCAAAGTGTCCCATACCACTTTGAAGCTTTTAATGGAATTATAATTTTAATACATTAATGTCCATATAAATAAATACTGAAAACCATTTTGAAAACATAGACATTAAAGATAAAGATTTAGAATAATGAATCTTTAAAACATTTAAAACGGTATTTTTGTTAAATATTTTTTAACAAAATGAGAGACTCTTGAATACAAATAATTATAGAATAACATTTAATACGAACTTTATAATATAATGATAATAAAGGGATTCATGATATAATATGTCAAAGGACAGTATACACACCATATAAGAGTGAATTAGTGCATAACAACAATGAAGTCTCAAAATGTAAAATGAGATGAAATCCATTATAAAGAAGGTATCCTTAAATTAAGGATAATCAATCTCATAATTATGTGTGACAAATATAAATACACCCACTATAAGTGGATATTAAGTTTAAAACAATCAAATGTCATTCACACATATTCAAAGGATGACATATTCAATAACTACATGTTGAACCCAAATAAATCGAAATTGGGTTAAGAAGTTCCCTTGGTAAAATTCGACAGCCTAACGGCGTCACATAAAATTTTACAAAAAGGGTTGATGAGAGAGATAAAGGGTATCTCATCACTTGGACATAAAATTTACATAAATAAGGATATAGCAGAACATATCCCAACATAATAGTATGTGAATTAAAAGTCAAAACAAAAGAATTCTTTTAAAAAGAGGAGGGTGAAAGGTCCCCTTACCGAGTTGGGTAACTTTTGAAAAGTACACCCCATGGAAGAAGGGTCATACAATGAATATGTAAATAACCATAAATGAAATTATACTACAAAAAGTGTATAATAATGGGCAGTACATACACCACTCAAGGAAATAGTGGAAAATGTAACATAAATGTCACGGAAATAATGAGAGATGAAAAATCCCTTACGAAAACTCGGCAGCCTAACGCCGCTACTTAAAGCTTTCAAAAAAATGGATGTATGAGATCAAATAGGGTCTCTCATCATATGAGCATAAAAATTACAGTAGTAGTAATATAAAATAACATCCCATTAATAGGAAAGATGAGCTTAAAAGGAATGACATAAAAGAGTGTACTTAAAAAGAAAGAGAGGGGTAGGATCCCTTACCTTGGGTCCGACTTGACTCGATCGTTCTTTAACGTCCTGAATAATAAACTTGAGTTAATTTATACTTGCTTAAGAACCTTTTTAAAGCTTATTATTCCTTTTATATCACTTATTTCCATGTTATAAACATTATGTAATCATTAAGTTAATGATGTTTGTTTTGTCGATATTTGGTTCTTAAGTCGAAAGTGGACTTCTTACAATTACATGTTGTTCGTGTGGTCAAAGGTTCTTTATATTAAGAATGAAATTCCTGATTTGGATATCATATATATCATATATATCCAGAATATACATGTATTTATAATATTACATAATCATTTAGAGGTATGAAATGAAATGCACCGTTCATGGAGACGGTAAGCCGTACGTACGCATGAACACTACTTTCATTTCTTTGTCATATTAATGGAATTAAAACTAAATGATAGGTATGTATATTTTAATTCCAGAATTATATTCATCATTTAGATGTATCATTCATCATATATATACATTATATACATGTAATTATAATAGTACATTACATTTGGGGATAAGAAATGAAATGCACCGTTCATGGAGACGGTAAGTCGTACGTACGCATGAACACTACTTTCATTTCTATATCATACATCAATGGAAAGAAATAATAATGATATATAGGTATATTATAATTCTAGTATAACATCATATATAATAACTTTAAATCCATCCTTTATACGTCCCACATATGGCATTAACGAATCACATCACTTTGAGGGGGCGGTAGTCCGCACTTCCTTAAATGAAGATATCGCGTTTACCCATAATGGAAACCATAAAGGTATGCCCAAAATGAAAAATACAGAAGCTTAAGGAAAACATAAACATATTATATATCATATATAAATATAGTGTCATCTTAATGTCCACCTTTGAAGGTGTTAAAAGAATGTTGAACAATCATCGTTTCGGGAGGCCGAAATTCGCCATCCACGGAAACAGTATGTTCTTTAACCATTAGATGTAGGTGTGTGTAAGTGTAGCTCGAATAATTCTTATAAAAACATCCTAGTATATTTATGATACTGTAGTTGTTAAAAAAGAAAATAATAAAAAGATTTTAGGGGGTTGGAGAAGAAAAATAAAACAAAAGGACTCAAGTGAAGACAATACCTTAAAATCGGGTAACTCCCTTTGGTTTGAGCTCAAAGGATTCCTTTGGTAGACTTCTGCCCAAAGTGAGGCTTCATGGAGTAATAGAGGTATGTGTAGAGACAAAATGGGCAGGGGTTGGCCGAGCCAAAGGCTTTGGAAGTGTGGTTAAGGTGGTAGAGCTGGGGGACTTTATAAGAGGAGAGGAGGGGCACTCTTGGAAAGTAAAGAAAAGTCACATTATTTTAAAATTATATTCGGATTTAAGAGGTACCAAATTGATATAATTCGAGTATAAGGTGATAAGGGTTCTAAATATACCCATAAAATAGGTTTTGGACATGTTTAGGTCATAGAGTTTACATTATCTTTTCATTTTATTTAAATCCATTATTAATGAGGTAATCGCTGCATCATCATGATGTCATAAATAATTTAATATATTTAATTTCTAAAAATTATAAAACAAATATCATGATGTAGGAATTATTTTTAGCTTTCTAATTAATATTTATAGTCAAAAATCTGATTTGTATAACCCCATGTAAAAATTGTTTTAGTAAACCAACTCATGTTTGTGACATTTTTATTTTAACATTAAATAAAAAGGTATTTATGTCATTTTCCAACCAAAGTGGCTCCATGGGGTCCCCAAGTTGAAAAATTGATTTTCTTGGTCTACCATTACACATAAAATGAGTGTAGGACATGTTTCAAGCTCATCTCATTTTATTAAAACATTATTTTTACCTTAAACTACACTAATTACCTTTAATCGCGATTAAAAACTTAATAAGTTACTATTCACCAAAAAATTATTTTAATCCCATTGAACCAAATTTTACTTCTTAATTAAAACCATTTATGTCGTATTTTTGAAATTCAAAACACAGAGGTGGTAAATTTTCATTTAAACGAAAAATCAGTTTTTTAAGTACCACTTAGTGGTTTCACTATTCATCAAAAATTGAAGTTTTTCAGAAAAATACCAAAACTTCACACTAAGCTATATTTTATATTAAGAATTCAAAAATTAATTCCATTTTACAAAATTCACAACATATCAGTTTCATTAATTAATTTAATAATTAATTCCCACTGTCAGAGAAACTAGCGTGTTTTTTATGAAACAATAAGTATCAAAAGATTGACACTGGTTTAAGTCTGATTTCAAAGTGAAATTAATTCCAACAACCACTATTGGATTTAATGGTAAAAATATATTCTAATTTCACTTTAAAACCAATTCAAAAGATAATCTAATCATATAAATAAATTATATGAAAAAGAGGTTTTGAATTAAAATACAACATTTTACACTATTCATTAAAAAATGAAGTTTATCGGAAAAATACCAAAAAATTACACAAAGTAAATTTTGATACCCAATTATAAAAAAGAGTTATATTTGGTCCAATATAATTTATAAGAGTGATAAAAAATATATTTAATGACGTTTCTCCATCAAAAGGTGATAAGTGAACCTTTAGTGAAAATTAGGGTATAAATGCCTAAAATTGAATTCTTTCCGTATTTTAAGACTTTATCATTTATTGGATAAATGTAAAAATATTTAAAAAACATATATAATCATATTTTAGTTATTTCTATCCATTCCCACCAATACAACGACTACATGTTAACTACCATTTAAAATAATATTATTATATTACTAGTGTGCAACGTAAGTTTTCAAAGAAACTCATTGTCGCGTATTGGGTACGCCATCGAGCATAGCGTTCCCTTTAAAGTAATATTAATATTTTTTCCACAAATAGGGATAAATATAAAAATGTCATATTGTTTATTTACCTGGGGTGTTACATCCTTCCCCCCTTTTGGGAATTGCGTCCTCGTAATTTCAAAATTGGGATTGAAAAATCCATTGTAAGTCCCACATCGGAAAAGGAGCAAATTAAACTATCACTTTAAAATAAAGAAAAGGAAGTACAAAGGTCACCCGAGATAACCCATACTAGGATTCCATGTATGAAAATATGGACATGGAGGAAAAAAACAAAGGGTCATGTTTTGATGGAGAGTGATAGTAAACATGTATAGGAGAAAGTTAACCATAAGGAAATCGCAAACTTGTGATGAGTTAAATGGTATTGGATTCCCCAGTAGGAAAAGTTAATGGACAAAATTTTTTTTAGTTAATTTTCGTTGAGGAATTTATTTTTGAGCTTAACTAAAACATATGGAAACATACTTACTTGTCATGTTGACTTTCAAATTTTACTAGATTTCTTACACGAACTCATATTTTCTCCAAAAGATGAGTATTTAAGATGACTTGTTTACATTAAGAGAGCTATAATCAACTTCTAGAGAATCACCTAACCCAAAAAAGAGAACTATATACTTCCCATGTCTTTAGACTTTAACGAAAACCAAAACCAAAAAGGTTAGTACAAGATCAGATAATCCAGAAAAGGATAACCCTTTATAAAAAGAAAATCTATTCTTAATCTCCAAAATTTGTCCAACAAAACCCAAAGTTCAGCGAGGACCATTCGATAAACAATTTTTCCATAAAATTATTGGAAGTAAACCAAACTAAGATTGAAACCCAGATATTTTAAGGATTTAATGACATAGTCTTCCAAGGTACAAATTAACTTTTATCTCCAAATAACATTAGTTGCTCTTAAATTCTCATATTGAAAAGTAATTAACCAAATCACATATCCTTGATGATAGGTTAATAATTTCCATAGATAACCCAAAATAAACATACTCTTGATTCCTAAAATCATCTAACTAAAAATAATTAGTCAAACTAACCAGGGACTTCACGTAGTCCAGTGGTAGGCGATAAATACCAGTCGCACTTTGGTTGTGGGTTCGATTCCCGCAGCTTTGTCCGACGCGACGGGTTGTCACACGGTCTACGTGTTGTCCTTTTTCCAAAACTATATAATTCTTAAAACATTCCCCAAAATGAGATAAAATCTTCAAAAATAATCATAATATATTTTAACCTCAAGTTTATCTCATGCCTTTCACTTTCCATCATAACATATAGTAACCCATAATTATCTCAAAAGTAAGGATCATATAAACCCAAATGGTTCTTTATAACTATGTCCAGAAAAGAACAGATAATTATTCCTTGAATAAAATTTTCATATATCAAACATCAGGGTTACACATACTATAAAAAGTCTTCTAATGTAACCCCATCATCAAAATAGACTTAATACTCTTAATAATTTCACCATAACTCTTGAAGCCTTTATATTTTGACTTCTTACTCATTAAACATTCTTCATGATCCATTAACCATTCCTTTCCAACTTGTTCTGAAATACTTCTTTCCTACAAACAAAATCATGAATCATATCCTAAGATTCCAAAATAGGAAAACAAAAGTTATGAAATAATCCATACCTTTGATTGGTCATTGTCAGTTTCTTCATCCTCAATCGGAATGGCATTAGGTATTGGTAAATGAATATTGGTACGATCTTGGTGATCCCATTCTCGAAACATATTCATAGGACATGTGTTTGCATAATGACCATGCACACCACATTTAAAACATTCAATTGATCCCTCAGAAATAACTTCTTTCCCTTTCCTCGAGTAAACTACATGCTTCCTTTTTCCATGGAAGGTTCTTGCTTTATGACCTTCATTTCCACATATATAGCATACTTCTGTCCCCTTGAAACATTTTCCTAGGTGTTTATTTCCACATCTTTGACACATAGGTTTTTGAACACACTTACCTTTATGATTATTACCTGTAGTTCTGTAGGGATTTGTTTCTCGCATAAATGATGCCTTATAGAAATCATCAGATTTTAGGTGGTCAATCATGACTTCAGATAGTTGGTTGAGGATAAACACAAGATTTCTCATTGCAGCTCCCATATCATTCAGTTTCTCGCTCAGAAAACTGTCACAGTTTCCTTCACATCCACTGTTACTTTGGTGCTTGCTAGATCCATGCAATTTACTAAAACCAAAAAGGTCAGTGTGAGTATATCAACAAAACCATCATGTACTAATGAGGAAGATAAACACTAAGATATACTTACTCAATCACTTTATCTAAAACTAGGACTCTTTCTGAAATCCTAACCATTATGGTATTGTCACTTATGCTTAGAGGATACCCTAACCTCTAAAGTTATCTAAACTGACCTCTGATACCAACTATAAGGCCCCAGCCTTAAACCTTACTTAATATTGAATTAAATGAATAATTCACATTGAGGATCTTTTCAGGTTTAGAGTTTTAGAAAATTAGGACATAACTATTAAATCTCAAAAGATTACAAAGTAGAAACTTCTACTAAGTTTCCATAAAATAAAAACTCTTAAAAAGAAACATGTCTAGTTCCATGTTTTAGGTAGCATGACTTTCCCTTGATCCCATCCTTGACCCTATTCCACGTTAAGTCCTGTGAAAAACATTTCAAAAACTTGGGATGAGCATAAAAAACTCAGTAAGGGATACACAAAGAATGAAAACTGTTACTTTTTTAAAACAACAAGTAAACCATGTATACTTTATCAAAGTAATACTTTTCACCTTTTCGAAGTAGTAAAAACTATTCACTAAATAAAATATCATTACTTACCCTTTTGTAACCAAAAGATTACTATAAAACTCATTTAAAGAACACATAACATATAAAGTTAACTTGGGACATAAACATACTTAAATGGAATAATCATACGGTCGACTTCCACACATACTAAATGGAATAGCCATACGGCCGACTTCCATACCCAATGCATTGGAGGTTATAACGTAACCACCTGTCCTGGTATTCACGGCACCACCCGTCATATGGTTTATCATGTAACCACCCGTAAAATGTCCAAGTACCACCATTACACATAAAATATTGAAAATATAAACATTTCAATAACAAAATTTCATTTTCAATCACAATAAGTAATTCCAAGATATTGAATTAATCAATCTACTTTCAAAAACCATTTAAAAGAGATTTTTGAATCAAAGTGTCCCATACCACTTTGAAGCATTTAATGGAATTATAATTTTAATACATTAATTTCCATATAAATAAATACTGAAAACCATTTTGAAAACATGGACATTAAAGATAAAGATTTAGAATAATGAATCTTTAAAACATTTAAAATGGTATTTTTGTTAAAGAGTTTTTAACAAAATGAGAGACTCTTGAATACAAATAATTATGGAATAACATTAATCCGAACTTTATAATATCATTAGAATAAAGGGATTCATGATATAATATGTAAAAGGATAGTATATACACCATATAAGAGTGAATTGGTGCATAACAACGATGAAGTCTCAAAATGTAAAATGAGATGAAATCCATTATAAAGAAGGTATCCTTAAATTAAGGATAATCAATCTCATAATTATGTGTGACAAATATAAATACACCCAATATAAGTGGATATTAAGTGTAAAAAAAAATTTCATTCACACATATTCAAAGGATGACATATTCAATAACTACATGTTCAACCCAAAGAAATCGAAATTGGGTTAAGAAGTTCCCTTGGTAAAATTCGACAGCCTAACGACGTCACATCAAATTTTACAAAAAGGGTTGATGAGAGAGATAAAGGGTATCTCATCACTTGGACATAAAATTGACATAAATAAGGATATAGAAGAACATATCCCAACATAATAGTATGTGAATTAAAAGACATAACAAAAGAAGTCTTTTAAAAAGAGGAGGGTGAATGGTCCCCTTACCGAGTTGGGTAACTTTCGAAAAGTACACCCCATGGAAGAAGGGTCATACAATGAAGATGTAAATACCAATAAATTAAATTATACTCCACAAAGTGTATAATAATTGGCAGTACATACACCACTCAAAGGAAATAGTGGAAAATGTAGCATAAATGTCACGGAAATAATGTGAGATGAAAAATCCCTTACGAAAACTCGGCAGCCTAACGACGCCACTTAAAGCTTTCAAAAAATGGATTTATGAGATCAAATAGGGTCTCTCATCATATGAACATAAAAATTACAGTAGGATTAATATAAAATAACATCCCAATCATAGTAAAGATGAGCATAAAAGGAATTACATAAAAGAGTGTACTTAAAAAGAAAGAGAGGGGTAGGATCCCTTACCTTGGGTCCGACTTGACTGGATCGTTCTTTAACGTCCTGAATAATAAACTTGAGTTAATTTATACTTGCTTAAGAACCTTTTTCAAGCTTATTATTCCTTTTATATCACTTATTTCTATGTTATAAACATTATATAATCATTAAGTTAATAATGTTTGTTTTGTCGATATTTGGTTCTTAAGTCGAAAGTGGACTTCTTACAATTACATGTTGTTCGTGTGGTCAAAGGTTCTTTATATTGAGAATGACATTCCTGATTTGGATATCATATATATCATATATATCCAGCATATACATGTATTTATAATATTACATAATCATTTATAGGTATGAAATGAAATGCACCGTTCATGGAGATGGTATGTCGTACGTACGCATAAACGCTACTTTCATTTCTTTGTCATATTAATGGAATTAAAACTAAATGAGAGGTATGTATATTTTAATTCCAGAATTATATTAATCATTTATATGTATCATTCATCATATATATCCATTATATACATGTACTTATAATATTACATTACATTTGGGGATAAGAAATGAAATGCACCGTTCATGGAGACGGTAAGCCGTACGTATGCATGAACGCTACTTTAATTTCTATCTCATACTTTAATGGAAAGAAATAATAATGATATAGAGGTATATTATAATTCCAGTATAACATCATATATAATAACTTTAAATCCATCCTTTATACGTCCCACATATGGCATTAACGAATCACATCACTTTGAGGGGGCGGTAGTCCGCACTTCCTTAAATGAAGATATCGCGTTTACCCATAATGGAAACCATAAAGGTATGCCCAAAATTAAAAATAAAGAAGCTTAAGGAAAACATAAACATATTATATATCATATATAAATATATTTTTATCTTAATGGCCACCTTTGAAGGTGTTAAAATAATGTTGAACAATCATCGTTTCGGGAGGCCGAAATTCACCATCCACAGAAACAGTATGTTCTTTAACCATTAGATGTAGGTGTGTGTAATTGTAGCTCGAATACATCTTATAAAAACATCCTAGTATATTTATGATACTGTAGTTGTTACAAAATAAAATAATAAAAAGATTTTATGGGGTTGGAGAAGCAAAATAAAACAAAAGGACTCAATTGAAGACATTACCTTAAAATCGGGTAACTCTCTTTGGTTTGAGCTCAAAGGCTTCCTTGGGAAGACTTCTTCCTAAAGTGAGGCTTCAAGGAGTAATAGAGAGATGTTTAGAGACAAAATGGGCAGGTTTTGGCCGAGCCAAAGGCTTTAGAAGTGTGGGTAAGGTGGTAGAGGTGGGGGCCTTTTATAAGAGGAGAGGAGGGGCACTCTTGGAAATTAAAGAAAAGTCACATTATTTTAAAATGATATTCGGATTTAAGTGGTCCCACATTGATATAGATAGAGGATAAGGTGATAAGGGTTCTAAATATACCCATCCAATAGGTTTCGGACATGTGTAGGTCATAGGTTTTACATTATCTTTTCATTTTATTTAAATCCATTATTAATGAGGTAATCGATGCATCATCATGATGTCATAAATAATTTAATATATTTAATTTCTAAAAATTATAAAAAAAATATCATGATGTATAAAATCTTTTTCTCTTTCTAATTAATATTTATAGTCCAAAATCTGATTTGTATAACCCCATGTAAAAATTGTTTTAGTAAAACAACTCATGTTTGTGACATTTTTATTTTAACATTAAATAAAAAGGTATTTATGTCATTTTCCAACCAAAGTGGCTCCATGGGGTCCCCAAGTTGACACATGGATTTTCTTGGTCGGCCATGACACATCCAATGATGGTAGGACATGTTTCAAGCTCATCTCATTTTATTAAAACATTAGTTTTACCTTAAACTACACTAATTACCTCTAATCGCGATTAAAAACTTAATAAGTTACTATTCACCAAAAAAATATTTTAATCCCATTGAGCCACATTTTACTTCTTAATGAAAACCATGTATGTAGGATTTTTGAAATTCAAAACACAGAGGTGGTAAAATTTCATTTAAACAAAAAATCAGTTTTTTAAGTACCACTTAGTGGTTTCACTATTCATCAAAAATTGATGTTTTTCAGAAAAATACCAAAACTTCACACTAAGCTATATTTGATATTACGAATTCAAAAATGAAGTCCATTTTAAAAAATTCACAACATATAATTTTTATTAGTTAATTTAATAATTAATTCCCGCTGTCAGAGCAAATAGTGTGTTTTTTATGAAATAATAAGTATCAAAAGATTTACACTAGTTTAAGTCCGATTTCAATGTGAAATTAATTCCAACGAACACTATTGGATTTAATGGTGAAAATATATTCTAATTTCACTTTAAAACCAATTCATAATATAATCTAATCATATAAATAAATTAGATTAAAAAGAGTTTTTGAATTAAAATACAACATTTTACACTATTCATTAACAAATGAACTTTATCGGAAAAATACCAAAAATTTACACAAAGTAAATTTTGATGTCCCGATTCTAAAAAAGAGTTATATTTGGTCCAATATAATGTATAAGAGTGATCAAAACTATATTTAATGACGGTTTTCCATCAAAAGGTGATAAGTGAACCTTTAGTGAAAATTAGGGTATAAATGCCTAAAATTGAATTCTTTCCGTATTTTAAGCCTTTATCTTTTATTGGATAAATGTAAAAACATTTAAAAAACATATATAATCATATTTCAGTTATTTATATCCATTCCTGCCAATACAACAGCTACATGTTAACTACCATTTAAAATAATATTATTATATTACTATTGTGCAACGTAAGTTTTCAAAGAAACTCATTGTCGCGTATTGGGTACGCCATCGAGCATAGCGTTCCCTTTAAAGTAATATTAATATTTTTTCCACAAATAAGGATAAATATAAAAATGTCATATTGTTTATTTACCTGGGGTGTTACACTATCCACACATGAATCATTGGACTTTAGGTAGAAAATACACCATATTCCTTTTTTGTTAGTGTTGGGAATTTGAGGCTTCACCTAACCATCACAATTCCCAGTAATATGCCCTTCTATTCTACACAAAAAACACTTGCCACTCCTGAGAAAGTAGTTTCTTGAATGCTTCTTCCCACATTTGTTTCTCGAGGAATGTTTCACTTGCATTCCATAGCTTCCATTGTCAAATATCCTCATAAATTTTGGCTCCATATGTCTATTCTTTTCATTTATCTTATGAGACAACTCTATCTCACCAAACTCCAAATCAACATTAATATCGCTCCCCACGATCTCCTCATTTTTTTCATAGTCTCGGTAGGAAGGATTATTCATTAGATGAGGTCTTAGTCCACTGAAGAATCTATCAACCTTCCCATTAGGATCCATGAAAAATCTTGAGGTGTAACAAGAATTTCATGTGAACTTAATCTTATTACTTCCTATGGATTATTTTTCCTTATATTTCAGCTCTATTAATTCCATCTTCATTTTCGTTCGCATTGAACGGTGGTCATATTTTCTGAAAAATGTTTCCCTGAACTAATCCCACTCTATAGCTTAAATCTCCCCTCTTGGATTCATATTTTTAACCGGTTTCCACCACTAATCGGTTTATCCCTATAATAAGTACACATATAGGGAATATTTATCTTGTTATGAATATCAATATATAGAAATGATCATTTTGATAGATCTTATCCATTGTTCTGAAATCCATGGGTCGGTAGATCCACTAAAAGTTGGTGGTCATTGAAACATAAAGGACACAACAGAATATTTTTCGCTTCTTGTTCAATCTAGTCTCTCAAATTGATTCCAGTTATTTCCCATAACTCGACTCAGTTGATTCATTATTCTCATGAAGGTCTCCATCCCAGCTTCTGTTGGATTGAGTCATATGTTCAACAAGGAATCATAAAACATGTCATATATAGAGATTAAATTCTTTATCCAATTCATTATATTTCTATTTGGGAATAAAATATACATTAATTAATATAAGAAACAAATATCATGATAAAACATTTCATAAATAACTCGTGGATAATAAAATAAATGCATTTTATTTCAAAATCATGGTGTTTTAGAATGTTATTTAAAAGAAAATCCTTCTTTCATTTTAAACCCACAAAAAAAGAAGTTGGGATTAATGTATATTAATCCCATAATTCAATATATCATTTTAAAATATATTTTAATATTATTTTATAATAAATATTTTTGGTTATTCAAAAAAAAAATAGAGAAGTGTCATGCTAAAAAGATAGAAGTTTTGAGACAAAAATCCAGCTACATAACGTGTACGAAACGTGGTCATGGAAATCATTAAAAAGACAAGGGAAAGTGATATACAATTCATCAAACAATATGAAAATATTAATGGGATATAATAACATGTATAGAAGAATATTATATGTGAATTTTAAATACATACTATATAAAAAAGATTACTTTAAAGGAAAATAGAAGTTGACATTTTCTCTTACCTTGAAGAGTGACTCCTAAAACTTGAGGATCGAGTCCTTGGGGGATTGAGGAATACTCGGAGGGACTAATTGGTAGGTAATAATTTCAAAGCATCATGTATATTTAGTTGTTATTGAAATATAATTGAGTAATGGGTGGATATTTATATCAAAAGTGAGGGAGTTTTTTATTAATTTTTGTGGACACCTCATTTCTGGTATTTGAAAAACCATGGGCATTACCATGGTATTTTCCCATGGTATTGGCCCCTTGAAACACCTAATATAATATTTTAATCCAAAATGTTTTAAAATCATCCTATATTTCTCATTACACCAATAATTATGTCATTAATCATATAGAAAACGGAAAACTGTATTTTTACAATTCCACGAAAAACAAAATATTTTACAAATTTCACATAAATTTAATGTAACCTAATATAGACATTATGAATTAAAAAATGGAATTTATTTTATCATAATAAATCTATAAATATGATAAAATTATCTTTTAACTATAAAAATAATTAATTATTAAAAACAATAGTGGACTAAAAATGCATAGTAACATGCATTGTAAATTTTTTGACACTTGAAAAAAATTAAATTATTTTGTCCTTTGTAATTAAAAAGGAGGATTTTTATAAGACAATTTACTTATAATAAAAATTATTAATAAAAAATTATTTAAAAATAAGAATTTATATATTTCCAAAAGTTAAAATTTTCACCCAAAACACAATTTATAAAATTCTATCTCAAATTTTAAGAAAAACTATTCATAAAATGGAAATGATGAAATAAAAATTTTATTTAAACAATGGGATTACTTTTTAAGTAACTAAGGCCTCAAAAAATAACCCCTTATAACACCCACATTCAACCTAAGGGTATGGTGTGTGATAGTAATTGACTATTCGGACCTCTCAGATAACATTACCTGAGGGGTAATGTCCACTAACTTGAAATTATCCCTTAGGCAATTTCGATCAAGATTAACATGTTGAATCTCATCATTGGATTCATCAAGAGATAGGTACAATGATTATACCTCCCTCTCAAGATCTGATAAATGGGATTCATATGGCCTGATTATTCTAGATGAGGACATTAACTCTTTTTTTCATTTCTTATCCATTATCATTTATATTAATAAACTTATCTTCCAATGGTCATATTAACCAAAGGTAATAATTGACCAATGGTTATATAATAGTCAAAACCCGATGGTCACATTAAAATATAATTACTTAATTATTAATGAGATATATTTTTAATGTGTAATATAACATAACAAACATTTTTAGAAAATAATAAACATTAAAAAAGCATGGATCGTTACAAAAGTGATGTAATGGTTTCATGAAAGTGTTATGTTTTGCGATATAGAAAGTTATTTTCACTTAATACAGATATCTAGAAAGGATATATTCCTTAAATACTATTTCAATAAGGAATTTAAAGTTAGTGCATTGGCGATGTTCACAACTAGTTTTTGAAATAGAAGAGTGGCGATCAATGGGAACTAAATAGTGCATTAACTATTATATAATGATGTATTGTATTGGTGAGTGAGATAAAAACTTTCCCACCTAATGTAATGAGAAAAGGGTGAGAAAATAGGAGTGACCCATGAGTATGAAAGATCCAAACATTAAATCTTATAAAGGCAGTGAGCTTGGTGCAGAGTTACTAAAATCAAATCATTATACCCACAAGACTAGTGAAGACTAGTGTATTTTTGAACATAGACATAGCATCAAAGTGTGATCTAGGGTTTTATCCCTATGTAGAAAGACCATGTTAAATTATTGTATCTTATGTGCTTACTTGCCTTATATTATATAGGATAAAAATTTGTGCATATGGATAGAGTGATCGTCGATCTTATCTGAATAAGGATTTAATAAATTCTTCTATCAATCATATCATCACATAACAGGTGAACATAAGAGTGTCCATACTAACAAGTGAAGTTAATATTGGTTAGGATAGTGAGTGTTCCATGGTATGCAGTGAAACATGAATGAGTTTCATACCCTGTTCCCCTAGTTCATCTATCACTAAAGTCCCCAATTGGTCCAACAAATGCATTAATATTAATAATAATGTAAAAGGACCATTACACATTCCTATGAACAAAAATTTCCATTGACACCTAAATATGTTGAATCCCTACTAGAAGATCTTTTCTAATAATACACTATCATAGAGACAACTATGTATGAACATGATGAGTTAAAGTTGCATATACTAAAGAATACTTAAACATGATTTCCAATATACTATATTTCTAATCATTGAATTTTACCCAAAAATATAATAAGTTTTTAATAATATCCTAATGACATTTCATGGTTCTCACAATATAAGGGATCTGCAATTCCATTTTAATGTGAATAATTATCTAAAACCTTATTCTATTAAGTTCATGGAGAAAAATTAATTACATGTAATAATTTTTTTAAATTAATTTTTAATTATTTGATTATGAATGTAATATAAATAATAATTGATTGGATCTATAACCCAAAATCCAGAGACAAGTTCTTATTCTTCCTCAATTATTTCTTGCACAACACCGAGTAAGAAATTTAAAAATTAACTTCTTTGTTTAATCTTATTTCTTTGATATATTATCTATCTAGTAACCTTAGTTTGGTACCTTATTTATGATACTCAAATAATCTTATAACATCATTATATAATAGCCTCAGACCATTACATTTTTTCTTAGTACCTCTATCTGATATCATTTCCTTTAATAGGTTCTTAAATAAGTAACCTTAGTGCAAAAAAACTCTGTATTGTATCCTGTTTCTGATAACACATCTTCCATTTCTACTATGTACTATGCTTCAATAAAATACCAATCTCATGGTAATCATTCGAAAACTCACATCTTCAACAATTAATATTGAAGAAAAAATTTGATAAACTTCTTCATAGGGCACAAACTCCCATAATATATGTTTTGTACGTTCAAAAATCATGGGAGGAATGTGAACATGGAACTCAAAATTCATGGTCAATATTTGAATATCCCTCTGAAAACATTATTCATTTGACTACCTTGACACTTCCCAAAAAATTGAGGTCAATTAAAATCATCAATACATTCTAAAAAACTCAGATTAATTCATTCTTCAATATTATAGGAATCTTGGAAATAATCATGATCTTCATTTCATGATTATTGTGCCATTAAACATACAAATTTTCATTGTAAATAATAATTTAATAAAAAACTATATAAACACACTAAAACCTTTACCCAGATCCCATCTGTAGGACCCTCTCCATATGGTAATGTTCATTTTGATTCAACATTTTAGTGACTTCAATGTATTGTAATGCTCTATATGTTTTATTTCATGTTACTCTACATGATGGAATTACATTAGAACTCACTTTTTGATGATCTTTTATTGAAAACTCTATTTGATGATATTTTAAATGTTCATATGGAAAACTAAAAAATTATTCTATTCTTGGTGAACTTGCTCTAAAACTAGTGTTTGATCTCACTATTCTCATTATTCAACCACTAAATTCTTTCTGAAAAAATTAAATGTTCGGTGAACATCCAAACATTCTATTATATAAAAAACCCACAACCATTCTTCATTAAGTTTAATCATTCGAGTGGCCATCATGTAATTTTTGTTTTCTATAAAAACTCTATCTGATAAAGTAATAAAGTCATTCCAGGAAACATTTGGTTCAATCATCTGTACAATCCTTTGAGTTCAATCTACATCATCTAACCACCTTAGTCCATTCATCCTAGGTTTCACTAAGTGGTATCTTTCATTCATAAACATTATAATGAATAACTTTTATTTTCATGGGATTTATATATTGAAAAAAATACAACATAAAGAAATAATCCTTTATTATTCAAATATAAGAAAATACCTCTTGGTCTCAATATTAGGAAATTAAACTACTATATAATTGGATATTATCAGTACTATAAATTAGAATTATCAATGAAAAAAATTCATCAATGTTCAAAGCATTGATAAATGGGGGTCACCTTTAGTAGCATGAAAAGGTGATGAAAAGTCACCCTTTATCAGTGCTAAATAAATCAATGATAATGGTACCCTTTTGTGAGTGATTTTTCTGGCATTGATAAAATCACCATTTTCTTATCTTTTTTAGGTTGATAAATGGTAAATTTATTATCCTTTTTTATAAAAAAATTAATAAAATAATATTTTTCTTCTTTCAATTCTCAATCCCCCCTTTTAGATGGGCTTAATACCCCCTTTTATGAGTAGTTAAACCCCCAAGATCTACCTCAAACTTTGATTAGACACCTATATATTCCCCCATCTATCTGTGCATGAAACCCACTTTACTTGCACTCCTCTCAACCCCTACTTAGATCCATGCACCAAGATTCAATCCTAGCACCCACTCCTTCAAAGTGAAGGCCCTTATAATTAATCCATATTACTCCTCAGTATTTAATAATATATTTATTTATTTATTTATATATATATGCTTTATTATATATTTTGAAATAATATTTTAAATATATTGGTTCTTATTTTTATGTATAATTATACAATTATTTATAAATACATTTGTAAATTTTTATTATATATTAAAAAATATATATATGTGTGTGTGTGTGTGTGTATTTTTATATTTACATTTATATTAATTTTTTTAAAATTTTATATATTTACAAATAATTGTAGATTTCAATATTAGTTTTTAATAATGTATTTATAAAATGAATATTAAATGAAAATACATTTATGTATGCGTGTATATATATTTATCTCTATATATATTTGTGTGCATGTTCATGTGTCTGCTTGTATGTCTGTATAAGTGTGTGTGATTCAAAATATATGATTGTATAATTATTTTAATTTTTTTTGTAATTTATAAAGATATATGTATATATATACTCAATAGAAATCACACTTAACAGTAGGCTAAATTTTTTTACTTTCCGTATGTTGATATGTTTATATATATATATTTATATTATTCAATATATATACATGTTTGAATATATATATATATATATATATTATTTCTATATATTAAAGGATATATATAAATATATCTTTTTTATTATTACCTGAGACACTAACCATAGGGTGTGTAAAGAGATACAAAAAATTTCCATGTGTAGTAGAGTGGATGACCAGTGTTGCCTCAAATGAAGAGATTCACAGTCAATCACTCATTGATTCCTAGTTAAATAATTGTCTTTTTTATGTTTTTCTTATTTTATAAAAAACATTAAATATGGGGGGATGGGGAATACAAGGAAGATAAAACTTAACATGAAAATTCTATGAAAAATAGAATGAATGATGTTATAGAACAAAGGAAATTCTCTGAAAATTCTTATCTATGGAGAACCTTCATCACTTTGTTTTATATCTACTTAATAAAAAACTTTGTAATATGTATGAACATATTCTATTATTATCAAGGGCAGGTGATTCACCCCAAATTATAGCACATGATGGTGGCATGGATCGATGATATACCAGGTGACAGTGGAACACGGTGATACGAATTTTATGAAACTAAAAACAGGAGTGCACCCTTAGACTTAACAAGACCGATATCACATTATTGTAAGATACAATGGTCATAGGTGATATTGGAAGTTGGTATTGACAGATATTGACAATAGCACATTGCCTTTTTCTACTAGATTCCTCACTATAATAAAAAAATGGCCATGTCCTCCATTTTACTCAAAAATTTAGTCTTCTTCATCATGTCCTTCTCACAGGGCCTCACCATGAGATTTTGAGTTATAAAATTGTATTTTGACGATTCAAGGTAGATTTTTTGAATTAATACTTAATATAGAAGCAATGGCCATAGTGGAATCTGGTGATTGGTTGCAGTGGTCTAGCAATGTTAAGTGTGGTCGTGGCGAGGCAGAAATGTCTGAGGTGGGGATATGCGTAGTCAAAGTTACATAATTCCATTTTGGAAAGTGTGTATATCACATGTGGAAAACTCATCTCATATCGATTACATATAGTGGAGGCCTCATCCTTATTACATTTGATGCACATTCAGTTGTTTAGAATGATATTCTATTGAGAGATTTGGGAAAAATTTATGATCACAAATACATACAAACACATATATACATTTGTAAATATATATATATATATATATTCATATGTTTTTATATGGGAAATAAAATGGATAAATTTTTATTTAGAATAAAATTTATAATTAAATTTAATTTATATATTATTTATATATTCAAAAAGATTTTTTATACATAAATATGTTTAAAAATTTATTTATTACAATTAATTTTTTATATCTTATTATATTGAAATATATATATCCTACATATATATATATATACTGAAAGTAAATGTAGGCCTTATTTTAAGGATTAACAAAAGTAACATTACATAGGTTTAGAGGAAAAAAGAAATCCTATAAAAGGGATCCCAACCTCCCCGCAAAGTGGTATTAAAATGGACAACACAATTACCTTTATTCCTACTAGAAGAAAACAGGTAGGTTTTTATCCTAGAATCCATCAATAACAAGCTTTCCATAGAATATCCAAAAAAACATGAACATCCCATTCACCGTGATATATTTATTTGATGATAATTTTACAATCAGATGGTATCCACAATATATATAAATATTATTATAAATAACCCAAAACTATAAAAATTGAGATTATTTGAACACCAAAATATGTCTCTGAAACTAATTCCTAAGAATAAATTATGTTTTTATTGAAAATTTCCAAGAAGAGTATTGGTTGGATTAAGACACTCAAGAGGGGGTGGGTGAATCTAGTTCTTATAAAAATTTCTATTAAAAACATATTTAAAAGATTCCCCCAATTAAAATACAAAATAACCTAGTTAATCAAAGTATTTAATTTATAATTTTTTTTACTGTTTTATAAATTTCTTAGAATACTGATTAATTATAATTTATCTCAATTAGTAAGATTGATATAACTTTTTAAACTAATATACTAAACCAAACTAGTTATAAATACTATCCAAGATCAACTTTCAATGTAAAACATAGTTTTCTGAAATATTTGTTAAAATAGAGTATGCTAAATTTGTAAACACAAAGGAGTAAAATAAGAGACTCAGTCTCAAGTATATACTTAGTCCTGTCCACTTGTTGATCACCTTACACTAATTAATTTATATATAAATCTTTTATCTACACCCAGGATCAGAGTTTACACAATAGTATACAAATTGTCCAGGTCACAAGACCTCTACCACTGTTTTACATGGGAAATAATATAACCAAGAAACATAGTGACCTCTTCCACAATTACACGTGGAGGTACTATCGTGTAAAAAGATTATTTTTAAAGGATATCTTATATCCACCAATTCAGTACAGGAGACAATTTGTGTTTGGTAGAAATATGTGCACATGACTTAAAATGTTATAAAAGTGAACATAATAGAGTAGGAAATAAGATATAGGGTTTAGAAGGCTCTGAGTTTTGTGAAATGAAACTATGTACTCTTGGATATAGTAGATGTGAAGTTTGAGTCTTCTTCTATAAGTAGACACCAAAACAGAGTCTCATTATAGGTTTGTGTTCTGGTTTTGAGGAATATTAGATTCCCCTCCTTAGTGTTCTGTTTCCTATATGGATGATTTTAGCTTTGATGCTCAGAAATTATCCTTTAGTTCATAGTTATCACAGTAATAAGAGTTCCTCATGTGTTCTTCATGCTCTTTACTTTTCAGGTTCAGTGAGGGTGCTCGTGCAATCTTCTGTATCTCGCTCTCATGAACTAATTTTTTAATCTTGAATGATTTTACTTTTATATTTTACATCCCGACAATAAGCATGATTGGGGTAGGTTGTGTACCCCGTACTTCTGACAGCCCAATTAATATTCTTTTCCAAAATATTTGATTTAATTAGTAGCATTAAATAACTCAAATATGATCGCTAGAAATAATTTTGAAATTAATGAAATTTTAAATATTTTTTCGGTGATTCGTTTTTTGGTGACTCGTTATTTTAGGGACTCCTTCTATTTATGAGTCAATTATTCTGGTATCGATGACTCATTATTTTGATGAGTCCTTCAATCGGTAGATCCATGCGTCGATTACTCCTTGTATTGGTGATTTATTTGAACTGTTAGTGACTCATTTAAATTATCGGTGTGCCATTGGTTCTTTTGGTGATTCAGTTGGGCAGTGCATCATTTACTCTGTCAGTGAGTTATTTTGTACTATCAGTGAGAAATTTGAAATGTTTTTGAGTCATTTGTTCTATCAGTTTCTCTTTTGTGATTTTTGTGAGACATTTTAACTATAAATATCTTATCTATTCTGTTAGTGATTATTTTCATTTGTCGGTGTCAGTAAATCATAACAAGCCAATTTATTTTGTTTAACTATCTTACAACATAAATAATGGATGAATGTGTTAAACTTATATTTGATCATGGATAATCATAATTAATAATATTTAAACTTATCTAAACATGAATTGACATAAATACATTATCGAAATTGATTGGACAAGATTTTTGATAGTTAAAACCAATGAGGTTCCAAAAATCTACCAAGGGAAAAAAATATCCCTTTTTTGATGATCACAAATCATGGAATTATAAAGTAAAATTGTTGATTATAAATATAGACATTATACTTATTATATCTCACTGGTTTGGGAAATTTATGGCAGATACCAATTAAGTAATTTCATTACCTATCTTGGTATTGTTCTCAACAATATTCTTAGCCACAAAAATTAAATTTGGTTGAATCTCAGCTATCACTTTATTTGAAACTAAGACAGCATCAGTCTCGCTCACAATGACATTCTGAAAAGGAGTAGGAGTAGATTGCACAAGCTGCTTCATCTCTTCAATCAATGGATTTAAATAATTTAACTCATCACATGGAGTAGGAAAGGGAACAACATGAGGTTGAAAAGATTGATAATAGCTAAACACATTTATTCCTTAATCCTTTAAAAAATTTATCTAGTTACATAGTCATAAGGAGTTGTAACTACAAAAGATGTAGGTATTGAAGTAGATACTACATCCTGAGATGTCTCAACATGAACAAGATCCTTAACAATCGGTTTCCCAAGAGCATCAACACTCTCCTCAAAATCTAATTCCAAATAATCTAAGATAAGTGAAATATAACCATGGTTCTTATACCATATATATATAACAAAGGAGTCAAAAGGATAAAGGGTATCACCTATAACCCTTTTCTCTTGGGGATCCCCTTTAATTTGATCTCTCCTCACATGTTGCTACCCCCCCCCAATCGGATATCTCCTCACAAGTTGTTCCCCCTCATCATGAGGTATCCTTCTAGAATATACTATCGGAGGTACTAGAACCAATGCAAATTCTATATCTATTTGAACATCAACCACTACCTCAACTGCAGCCTCAACTACTGAAGGTTCTATAGACTGTTCCTAAACCACAAACATAACCAGTTCTACATTCCCACATTGATCATCATCATGATTATTATAATCACTACCACTTTTATGTCCTTCATCCTCTCTATTATCTTCATGCACAATCTCAACTTCTTCACATCCACTTCTTTTAGTAGATTCTACATTTTCTTCATCTTCACTACTAGAACCACTTTCTTCTTATCTATCATCATCTTCTTCTTAATATGAATTCTTCTCAGAACCACTAGACATGCTTATATACTCCCAAATTTTCAATACTTCTGTCTTCTAATCACCATTATCACCTAGAGTTTGTTCATCTGATGGTAAGGCTAGAGGTGTACTAGGAGGTCTATATGAGATTTCCCTTGTAGATTCAGTAGTACCAGGGTAACTACTACTATCAATAGGATACCCTTAATCCCTAGTAGGATTAGCGTCCTCTTCCTCAGCATAAGAATAAACAACAATATCTTCTGGTCCCAAACCAAGATCAGCTATAACCCTTGGTCTAGGAAGATGGTCAAGTGGATTGAATTTTTCATAAAAAAGTTCTTCATTGCCAACCCATTCCCGCTTCCATGGATTATAATGAATTTTAACCCTTTTTCATATCCCCTTACATAATGAAATTCCACTACACATAGTTAAAGTATCATTATTTTCAGATACACAACCCTTATCCTTTTACATAGCCAAAATCATTCTTGGGTAGAATAAAGAATTTGTCTTATAATAGGGCTTGATCATCTCACTAATATGAAATATCTGGTTTCTACATAGGTTCGCCTTCATTTATTTCATCAGAAAATACATCAGGTACACATCCTGGTACATCAAAAAAGAAAATTACCCTTTACTAGGATAGATATGAGGCTAAATAAACATAAAAAGAAACCTACAATCACCATCTAACTCTATAGTAGTTGGCCATTTTTGCCCTTTATTATCAGTAAGCTTCTTCAAGGATGTATCATAGAAAAATATGTCACTTTTAGGTGGACTATTACCTTTTTAATCATCAAAAATTCCTTCACGAGTTACCAAAATTCATTCTTCCCAATGCCTTGAATAGAACGAAATTCTTTTTCCTCTACAACTGACTTAACCCTACATACCTCACTTCCTTCCAAAAGAAACTCAGCATTCATATAGAACTCATGTACCAAATTTTTATTGTAAGGCCTTTAATTGTTCAAAAATAAGTCTATCCACCCTTGAGTCTACAGCACCCTCAACAATACAAACTAACTTTCTAGTAGTTATTCTGCAACAATGTCATTCTCTGTTGTTACTACACAGTTCATAAGAACATGATTAACATTCACATACATTCTTGACTCTACCTTCTGATTTCTTAGTAGGATTCAACTTGATTTATATTATTTAGGGTTTAGAGATCATACAACTGTAAACTAGGTTTAAAGACATAAAATAAAATAGCATCATTTTGGTTAAAAAATAAAACAGACACAAACAGTGGGTTCTATCAGTGCCGACAAGACACTTCTCTATTCGACACTATTAGTGTATCCATGACAAGTTTTCAGTTTCATCATGCCAAAGTTTTGGAAGTACAAAGTTTTAGCATGAAAACGTTTCACCAAGAAAAAGTTTCAGCCTGAAAAATTGTCGGTGTCAGCACGACAAGGTGTCAGCATGACATTGTCAGTTTGACACTGTCACTGTCAGCATGACACTTTTTGTTTTTCCTAATGGTGTGACAACTACACTAAAATTTAAGCAAAGTAATTTCAACATAAGGTCCTTATAAATTGATCATTCCTAAATCATTTCTGATTTAGTTTAGACTTTCATAGTTCAATGGATTAGTGAATATGTCAACAATCTCATGTTCTGTGCTAATAAACTCAAGTGTTATATCACCTTTTTTCTAGTGATCTCAAAAAAGTGATGTATTATATCAATATGATTTGTCATAGAATGAATAAATAAATTCATAGAAATATTAATAGCACTTGTATTATCAAAATATGTAGGTATATGTCTGAATTGATATCCATAATCTAGTAATGTGTGTTTCATCCAAAAAATTTTGGGCACATCAACTACCAGAAGCTATGTATTCATCTTCAGTGGTAGATAATGAAACAATATTTTTCTTCTTAATACACCATGAAACTAGATATTTTCCCAAAATGTGACATGTTCTAGAGGTTCTCTTTCTATATAACTTACAACCACCAAAATCAGTATCAGATTAGATAACTAAATCAAAAGATTGTCCTCTAGGATATAACATCCCTCAATTGGATGTATATTCGAGGTATTTAAAAATTTATTTAATAGTAGTTAAATGAGGTTCCTAAGGATTATCTTGAAAATGTCCACACATGCACATACTAAACATAATTTTAGGCCTACTAGTATTCATATAGACTAAACTCTCAATCATTCCTCTATAAGTGGGTTGATCAACAAATTTACCATATTCATCAAGAACCAACATAATAGTGGTACTAATTAGAGTGTCATTACATTTTTCGCTATCAATTCCAAACATTTTTATAATATATTTTTTATATTTACTTTTATTTAAAATAATACTTGCCTTATTTTGAATGATTTGAAATCTAAGTAAGAATTTGAGTTCACCCATTAAACTCATTTCAAATTAACTTTGCATCATTTCTTAAAAAAAACACATAAAAGAATTTTTTGAAGATAAAAAATAATATCATCTACATAAATTTTAACTACTTAAAATTCTATAGAAATTCATTTTATAAAATGAGTTGGATCAACAACACCTTTTTTAAAACTTTTGGAAATAAGAAAATTACTTATTCTATCGTACCAAGCTCTTGGATCTTATTTTGAACCAAATTAGTATTTTTTTAAGTTGAAAATCATTTTAAAAATGAGGTATTGAAAAACCAAGGGGTTTTTAAACAAAAACATCCTCACCTATATATCAACTTAGGAATGCACTCTTAATATCCATTTGATATAGCCTGAACATTAGATGTGCTATGTATACAAAAAAATTCTAATGGCCTCAAGTCTAGTAACTGGTGAAAAAGGTTCTTTATAGTCAATGACTTCTTCTTGAATATAACCTTGTTCCAACTATAAATATGTATTTCTTACTATATTACCATCTTCATAAACTTTATTTCTAAACACCAATTTGGTGCCTATAGTCAAGGTGTCATTCAGCATACCTATAAGTTTCTGTACTTTTTGTTTCAAATTTATTTATTTATTATTGCATATCCATTACCCAAAATTCATCCTTGATATAATAATTTATGTTCTTAGGTTCAAGTTGTGACAAGAAATCTTGATGTTCAACCTGATTTCATAGAGAAGCTCAAGTCTGAGTTCCTTTATCTAAATCTCCAACTACAACATCTAAAGGATGGTTTTTAAGGGTCTGAGAGATCTAGAAAATGAAGGGCTAGTAATTTATGGTTCTTAAACAATTTTGGGTTCATCATGATTAAATTATAGAGAATTTATAGAGTTGTATGATTTAACATATTTCTTAACCGTAGGGTCAGGTGATTTTTCATTTATTTCTAGATTTGAAAAATCATTTTCATCATTTTCTATGGAGGTTGTAGTCTCATGTGGTTCTGTTTCATGAAATTTTTTGTGTATATAATCTTCCAAACATTTGGTTCTCTTATTAATGACTCTATAATATTTTATAGATATTGAATAACCTATTAAAATTTCTTCATCACTCATAGAGGTGAATTTTTCCAGATTATCCATACCTTTAAGAATAAATACTTTGAAACCAAAAGCTTTAAAGTAATTACCCTTGGGTTTTATATTTTTCTAAAACTCATAGAGAGTATTCTTAAGTATTAGTCTAATTAAGACTCTATTTATTATGTAGAAATATTTATTCACAGTTATTCCCAAAAATAGATAAGTAGTTCATATTCACTAATCATGGTTCTCTTTATTTCCTATAAAGTTATATTTCTTCTTTCTCTAACTCGATTATGATAAGGTGTCCTAGGAGCAGAGAAGTTACAAATATATCCATCTTGTGAGAAATATTATTGAAACTCTTGATTTTCAAACTCACGACCATGGTCACTTCCTAGGGTTTTAATTCTAAGACCACTTATGTTTTCTAAAGGTCTGGCATACTTTATAAAATTAGAAAAGACCTCAATTTTGTGATCTAAGAAGAAGGTCCAAGTATATCTTGAATAGTCATATACTAGAACATATACATAGTGCTTCCCACATATACTTGAAACTCTAGATGGTCCAAACAAATCCTTGTGAACCTACTCAAGAGTTTGAGAAGTTGAATATTCTTTCTTCGGTTTGAATGATATTTTTCATCGTTTACCATGTTGACAAGGATTATAGAATTGCCCATTTAGAAATTTATTCTTAGGTAGACACTTAACTAAACCTTTTTTTGTAATCATTATAAGAGATTGTATGTAACAATGACCTAATCTCCTATTCCAAATCCAAGACTATTTTTGAAAGGAACTTAAGCATGAAACATTTTGATAAAATAAAGGATCTAAGTTTACAACATAAACATTCTCCTTTCTAAAAGTATGAAATACTAACTCATGTTTAGAATTAAAAACATTTCATACATAATTTTAAAATTTAACATGGAAACAAGTGTCACACAATTGAGAGATACTAAGAATATTTTATTTTGATCTATCACCAAAAAGTTCTTTATAAATTAAAATTGAATTAGATTTTTTGATTTTCCCAAAGCTAATGATTTTTTTCTTTTTCATTGTCTCCAAATATGTCATTCCAACCATCAATATTTATGAGATTCTTTAAGCATGAATTATCTCTTGTCATGTGTTTTGAACATCCACTATCCAAGTTCCATAAACTTTTACAGGAGCTCTTCAAGTAACTTTCCTACAAAATAGATTAAACCATGGAAGATTTTGGTTCCCAGATTTATTTGGTTCCAGTAACATTAGTAATAAGAGATTTAGGAACCCAACCTTGCTTCATGACTTTCCAAAAAATATTTTGTAAAACATTTAAAAAATAAAATTTATTTGGTCTAGAAAAACAAGAAATAGTAGAAGATGTGTCATAGTTGGAAGTTGCAAAAATTGTCTATAACTGGGAATAAAACTAGATTTTTCTATAATTTGATACAAAAATTGGATCCAACAATATTTCATTAACTAGGTTGATATCCTATACTAGTTTTATACCTTGGAGATACTTGTTTACCCAATATTTGAACCAAGATATATTTTTCATAGGTAAATCATTCTAAATCCTTTTAAAATGCCTCATTTGATAATTTAAGTTCATTATTTTCTTTAAGCAGTTGAGAATTTTTTTCCTTTTTCTATAGTAAGATCAAATTTTACAATTATAGTCAATGAATGATGTTTCTTTAAAGTATTATATTTATCTTTTAATTCGTTGCATGTATCTTCATGCAATATACAACACTCAAACATTTCCTCGTTGGTTATATTATCATAGTTAGTTTCATCTCCAGAATAGTAAGCATTATGTACAGGAGACTCAAGGGTTAACTCAGATGTGTCGAATATGAAACACATATTTGCTTTATTAGCCTTTTCACCATGTGAATATTCTGATTCAATTGATTTATCCTCAGAGGAACATCAGGTGGCCTTCATTGCCTTTTATTACCTTCTATCCTTATCCTTGTATTTCTTTTTGACCATCAACTTGGGATAGTCATACATTACATGTCCTATTATTGTGCAATCATATAAAACTATCCCATTTTAATTCTCGTTCCTTTTCCGGTCCTTCTTCAATTTTCTCTTATGATCATAATTTCCTTTGTAGATAGGCTTCCTAAAACCTTCTTATTTTTATAGAATTTTTAGAATCATATGGATAACTGAGCCATTTCCTCATCACTGTCTATTGATGAATGTTCATCACTTTAATTTTCAGTTAGAGTTTGTTTCCTTTCCTTTTATTTATTTTTAGAGGTAGTGGACTTGAAAGCTACTAACTATCTCTTTGGTTTATCCTCCTCTTATCTTTTTACCTTTATCTCTTTTTTATACATCATCAACTTACATATTATCTCCATTATAGGAAGATTATTGATGTCACATGATTCTCTTATTGATACAGAAGTTCCTCTACACCTTTCAGTTAAGAATCTAAGAAGTCGCATGATTTGTTCCTTTGGTTCAATATGAATTACAAAAGAGCTCATTGAATTCATGATTTCATTGAATTTAGATACATGTCATAAATTGGCTCATTAGGCTTCATCTTAATGTAATCATATTTGATAGTGTATGTATTAAGTCTCATTTCCTTAACACTAGAGGTTAATTCATGTGAAACAACTAGGGTATCCCAAATTTCATAAGCATATTTACAAGAAGATTTCTATTAAAATCATCATATCCTAGTGCACATAATGAAGCATTCATATATTTACAATTATTATTATAAGCAGTTTTTGTGGCATCACTCCAGTGTTCCTTGTAGTCTTTAGCATTTCATATTTTTTCTCTATTACAGTCCAAATATTAAACACCCATGATTTCTAGATGGATTTTCATTTTAATTTTCCATTTAGCATAGTTAATTCAATTAAAGTAGGGTGGGATGTTGGTAGAAACTCCTTCAAACCTATTATCCATAAAAAAGAATCAACCTGAATTTTAATGAGCAAAAATTTTAGAATTAATATAAATTTAGAGATCTTTATTACACAACTATGTCACAGTTGAAAAGATTTTAAAAGAGACTTAAAAATTACTTGGATACAAAATGTTGTTCGGAGTAGAACACTCAAGAGGGGGTGAATTGGTTTCCTATAAAAAAAATTGTTAAAAAACGTATTTAAAATATTCCCCCAATGTAAAAACAAAAAATCCCAGTTAATCAAAATAGTAAATTTATAACAGTTGGACTATTGAATTAATTTCTTAGAAGATTGATGAATTCCCATTTTTCTCAAATTTTAAGATTGAAATAATATTTGGAACTAATTTACTAATCCAAGAATAGTTATAAATACTATCGAAAATCAACCCTCAAAGTAAAACATAGTTTGCATAAATATGAGTTAAAACCTAGTAAACTAAATTTGAAACCACAGTGGAATAAAACAAGGGGTTTAGTCTCAAGAAGTGATATAGTCCTCTCCACTTGATGATCACCTGTCACCAGGAAATTTATATATAATGATTTGATCCACAACCTCGATCAGGGTTTACACAATAGTATAGAAACTTCCCTGGTCATAGGACCTCTACCACAGTTCTACATAGGTTCAAAATATAACCCATCCATACATGTACCTCTTCCATAGTTATATGTGGGAGTAAAATGGTGTAAAAAGATGATTGTGTGAGGATATCTTGTATCCCTCAGTTCAGCATAGGAGAAAATTTTTGTTTGATAGACAGATGCACACATTTCTTGAAATGTAATAAAAATGAACACAATAGAGAAGGAAATATAAGATAGGGTTTAAAATGCTTAAGTGTTGTCAAATGTAGCTCTAGACTCTTTGGATGTTGTAGATGTGATGTTTGAGTCCTCTTCTAGAACTAACTAAAAATTATTATTTTTATTAAAATGCCAACACTTTTGAGAAAAAAGTGAAAAACCATACATGAACTCACCATTTCAAAACTTCACCATTTCCATACTTCCTCACTTCCCACTAAAAACAATACAAGGCTTCACAACAAACAACATTCAAGCACAATGGATGGACAATCCTATCAAGCATTCAAATTGACATGCCTTCATAGCAGGAACCGAAATCGTCAAGGGAAGACCAAGGTACCACGAATTAGGGAACACGAATGTCATAAAGGCAGGGCAAACCATAGAATTACTCTCCTCGATTGCCCACTGGAGCGACCATTGACACCAACCTAAATCCACAAACCCATCGGCGAACTCCAATCGGAGTTCGCCCAACCCTCCAGTGACGTGAGATAACCCAGAAGCTCATCCATAAAGGGCGACAAAGAAATAAGAACAAGGAAGACCAGGCCGTCCAGATGCCGCACCCACTCCACATCCACCGTAGTGCAACCACGAACCAATCCACGAACCAATCGACACTCCATAGACCAACAAACAGCACCAAAAGAGATTCACACCTAAATAGAACTTAAAGGTGAAGCCGAGAATCTGGACTCCCCCGTTGAAAAGCGCCGCAAGAACCGAAACCAGATGAAACCCTTCACAACCACGAGGCACCCTTCAACCAAATCCACAGAAACCCAAAGGGGAGGACAAACCATCGAGCATGGATTCGATTCTTCATCACTCAGGACTGGAAGATCAACAGATCAACATAAGGTCAATGGAGCATCATCGTTGAGGGGAACCGAGCTGATCCAGGACAGCAATGCCACTTTAGGATGGAGTTGATCAGAACGAATCCACAGAAGAACCCTCCCCGACTTCCAAGTTGGATGAGCCACGATAAGCAGAAGGGACCGGCGAGGAAGGAGAGAGCCACTCTGGCAACAACACCACCGCAAAAACCCCAAAATCACACAATAGAAAAACATTAAGAAACGAAACCGAACCACAAACCTCTGATCTAAAAATCCACCTTTTACATCCATTGTTTCCGAAAACTCCACCTTGAAACCATGAAAAAAGAGCAACAAACCAAAACTACAAATCATCAGGAACTCCAGAACGTTGAGACCAAGCCAGAAACTACGCCGCACCGGACCCTCGATCCACCCTTTACAGGGAATGTCAGGGCAGGCCACACGGTGGCATCAACACCACAAGATGAACAGCCTTATGACTTCAAAACATCCAAAACATCCACACAGCAAGACAAAAAATGCATTCAAGGGAAGAAATCCATAGGCCATCACTGAACATCAACCTCCCGAATCATCAGATCTCGCCGAAATAATTCCACAGATCTAGACGTCGCCTCCACAACCGCACACAGTGACATCCACGCTGGAAGAAACCTGCCTCATATGAGGTGAACCAAAGCTTGTTGCCACCCACGCTCGAGGAGACTGCAGATCCACCCAAAGCACACATGTGAGACACACAACAGTAACCTCAAATCGAAGGACCGTCACTCTAATACAGACTTCACCGCGCCTCCATGGAAGATGATCCCAACGAAGATCACAATTATTTGACGTCGCAGAGGCCTGATGTTGACAACCACCCACGACGCCGCCAGAGAACCCACAAACCCTCGAAACAATGAACCTGAACATCAACGACGCTGAAAACTGGAATCAAACCATAGTGTTGCCACAGGAGGAGGAGCACGCCACGAACTCGCTGAGAACCGAGGAGTGGAGCCATAGATGACCGAGAGTGGAAAGGCGGTGACCGGAAAACCGTAGCGCTGCGGAGGATCCCCCTTGCGGTCTTCTGTATCACACTATCATTCACTACTTCATTTAGCTCGAATGGTTTTCCTTTAATATTTTGTAGCCAGATAATAAGAATGATTCTGGTAGGTTGTGTACCTAATACATCTGACATCCCAATTAAAGTTTTATGCAAAAATAATTAATTTAATAAGTAGAATTAATTCACTCAAATTTGACTGTTCGAAATAATTTTGAAATTAATGAAATTTTTAACATTCTATAAGTGAGTCCTCCGTCAGTGACTAATTTTGTTAGCGAATCATTTTATTTGGGGGTTTGTTTTTTTGGTATCAATGACTCATTCTATTGGTGATTCCTTCTATCAGTAGATCCATGCTTTAGTGAATCTTTGCATCAGTGAGTCTTTGAACTGCAGTGACTCATTTAAACTATCTGTGTGTAATTTGTTCTGTTAGTGATTCAGTCTGCTGGTGCATCATTTACTCTATCAGTGAGTCATTTTGTACCGTTGGGGAGACATTTGTACTCTATGTGTGTCATTTATTCTGTCGATGTCTTGTTTGTGCTATTGGTGATACATTTGAACTATTAGTGTCTTATATGTTCTTTCGATGAGTCCTTTGGTGTGTTGGTGTTAGTGACTCATACTTATCTTATTTTTTCTATTTAACTATCTTACAACATAAATATCCATATAATGTGTTGAACTTATATTTTATCATTGATAATCAAAATTAATCATATTTAAACTTATCAAAACATTAATTGACATAAATACATGATCAAAATTGGTTGGACATGATTTGTGATTATTAAGACCAAAGAGGGGCCAAAAATCTCCCAGGGTCCACAAAGACTCTCTTAAAGTAAGAAGAAATTCCATCAAATGTAGATAAATCAAGGTATCCCAGCTAAAAAACTCAGTTTTAAAGGCCTTAGGAGTCTTTTTTGGCTGATAGAATTCCCGGATACAGGTTCCTTTTGATGATGACAATGTAGAACTCTCCACAAGATTTGATTTGATATCTCATGGGGCTTAAACTAACAAGTTGATAAAATGTTATAGCCTTTCTAAGTTCATGTCTTGTTTTAAACGTATTTTATGATATTAATTAATTAATTATTTTTTTCTATCACCAATGAATTATAAAATACCTATTACTTAATACTAATTTTAAAAATTAATAAATAATGTGATTTTTAAATACTTTTTAAACTATTATCACTAAATATATTATATATTATGTTTAAATACCTATTTAGAATTATATAAATAATATTTAGGGAAATATATTTTTTATACATCAATATTAACATATTTGTAGATTGAAATATGATTTTTAATAATTTATATTTTTATGAATGTCACCTTTTATCATCACCAAGTAAAACACAGATAAAGGTGTCATTTATCAGTGCTAAAAAATCTCTGATAGATTCTAAGAAAACCACTTATAAATTGATTCATTATCCGCACTAAAAAAACCTCGATAAAAAGAATCCTTTATCAATGAATTTTTATAACTCATAAAGACCCCATGTATTATCACTTTTAGTTTTTTTTGAGAAAATTACACCTTTATCAGTGTTTTTTTATCACTCGTAGAAGGAAGTGATAAATGTGCATTAATATGTTGTAGTTGTGTGGGTATACTCCTTGAAATTCAAGTTAGAAGTATTTGGAGTTTTTTTCCAGGAAAAGCTATGCTGGTGAGAGAAATAAGCTATAAGGTGGAGTGTCTCAGATCATAAAAGGTGATTAGTATGACGGAAGGAAGCTATAAAAAAATGGTGTTTAGTAGCGTATTATTTAGTGGTTTGTTTCAAAACCTGTGCTAAATTTTTAAATTTTATTAGTTTAGTAGCAGTTGAAGAAAACTATCTCCAAATCCTAAATGTTTTTTATTTATTAGTGGATCATTTAGAAATAGTTTAAATTCTATATAAATAATAAGTTGTAGTTTTTAATTTTTTTATAAAAATATTTTTATTTTTTAAAAAACATTTTAAATTTATAATTTATAATAATATATTTTTTATTTTATTTTTTTTAATTATAATAATTATTAATAATATTATTGTACTTATAGTTATTATTATTAAGTGTTATTTATTCTTTAATAAGTATTCAATTTTATATATTAAAAATCATAAATATTTAATAATGATTATTTTTAGTTTTTAATTTTTAAACATTAATTTATAATTATTTTCTTAATATTAGTTAATAGTTATTAATTATAAATTATTTAGAAATATAATTATTATTTTTTTCTATATTTATATATATTTATATTTTTTATATGGGTATATATATAGCTAATTATAGGCACACACTATATATATATATGCATATTTATATTTATAAATTATGAATTATATATCATATATTGTATTTTGTATATTTGTATATATATTAGGTGGATATATAAAGTTATATGTATCAATATAAATTCATGTATATTTATTTGTCTTTATTAATAATTATATATATATATATATGTCTAAAAATATATTTAGGAAAATCTATTTAAATTTTTATATGTTTATAGATAATTATATGTTTTGATGTCTACTAGTATATTTTTATATATATTAATATTTTTATATATATATATTATGTGTGTGTATATATAATGTTATATTTAATAATAATATATATATATATATATTATTGATTTAATATGCTAAACCATTTTATGAAAGGTCTCGATGGTAAAGGTTCCATGTACCTATGAAAAATGGTGTCTATTAGTTAATAATCTCCCTCATTTAGACTCAGTTATTATTTATCCATTAAATTTTGCGTTGACTTATCTATCAATGTATTTCATTAACATTTTATTGATAAAATTTCAGGTGTTTCGGTTATTTAACTTTTCATATTGTTTATTCATTATCTAGTTTCATAAATGGAAATCCTGATCAGTTATTTACCTTTCTATATTAATTTATTTATTATTTCATCCATTTTACTTAACCTTATCGAGCATTTGAGCACACCTCATTATTATGTTTTACTTTTCCTCAAATTCCAAGATTTTATTTTGATTGATATTCATGGTTAAGCTAGGAGAATAATGGTGTTCTCAAAAGATTTTTTATGTTGTATTTTATGTTTTGTATAGTAATGCATGGTTTTTGTACATAATATGTTCTACTAGAATGTTATACTGATCATTCCTTTGGGCATGGGAACTTATATCTATACAAATTTAATAAAATACTGCACCAGCTCTGAGATTCTGGGTCAGGGCATTATAGTTGTTAATAGAGAAATTTTAGCGAAAACCTTGGAAATTATATTTAGAAAAATTATATTAGGTAGAATAAACCTTACATATACATTGAGAATAAGTATATAAGAACATCCCAAAGAAACCATTTTTATGATTATAAAACAAGATTCACATAATTTTTATAATTTATGTTATGTTTTTTCTAGTTTTGGGATTATATATTTTGATATGATTTAACCAAGTTTATGTCATCATTGGCACCTATTTTAAGGAATTTTAACCTCAATGATGCACATAATCCAAATAGTTATAAGGATCATATCTTGCATGGTATTAAGAATTTATTTTGAAAGGAGATAGTCTCCCAAGAATTATCATCATATGAGGACATAGTATCATGAGATAACGGGAAAGGAAAAGATTAATATAAGTATTTTGGCTTCAGAGGAATTCACGGGAACAAGAGGACATATGGGGAAAATATGGACAAAGGGAAGAAGGAAAGAATAAATTTCCCACATGTAATAATTCTGGAAATAATCACCAGGGTACATGCTTAAAAGGAATGATATTTTATTAAAAGTGTGCAGAGAAAGGTCACCAAGCTCATGATTGTAAGAAAGAAGTTGTAAATATGTAATGTTTCAGCTGTAAGGAGTTGATACACTATGAAAATCAATGTCTCATGCATCAATAGAATATACCCTAGAAGTGGCTAACAAATCATGGTCAATATTATGTTACTACCGTAGACGAAGAGAAAAGATTAATGTGTTTATGTTTTGATTCAAGAATTATGTCATTTGAGTATTTAATCAATGATTTAATAGTTATAAGAATTACGGAATATATAAAGACTGTACAAAAATACTTTTTCATTAAGTATTTGAAATCATATGATGAATATTACTCAGAAAAATTATTTAATAGAAAGAAACTTTTTGTAAAACACATGTTCGAGGGAAAGATATGGCTTAATATATTCCTAATGTTGAGACAATGTTATTGGAACAATAGATAATTTTGATAAAGTAAATTGGATAGTGTCAAGTATCTTCAATCTGATTAATTATTTACTGAAAAAATGGTTTATGATATCATTGATGGAGTTTAAAACACTTTTTGGATTTATGGAATATATCCAATAACATGTTCTTTACTTAAGTAATAAGGATGATTGAATGTTTTCAACAAGGTTTTATGGTAATACATGTTATTAACATATTCACATGTTTGAAAGGTGACAATTTAGAGTTGCTTCATGTTGATTAAAGGCTAATCATAAGTTCATTTTGCAAATTTAGTGACCTTATTTATAATGTTTTGGATCATAATATTTTTGAAAAGTTAAAAATTTATGAAATAGTTTAATTTTTACTTTGGATGTGGTTTTATAGATTGATATATTACATCACCCAATGATGAAACTTGTGTTAAGAGATGAAATAGAAATAGTTCAAGGCACAATCAAAGGAAAATATTGTGTATATAGAAACATATATTTACATATACTCTTAGAGATTGAAATAATTTCTCAACTCTAGAAAAATGATCTTGAAATAAAACCATTTATCTCGGTACCTTCTTTTCTGATGAATCTAATGTTCTCCTAGATCATCATAGATTTATAGCTTTTTGATTATTAAAATTCTCCTAAAAATGTTCTCTACCACTCTCCATCAGAACATGATCGTTTGATTTATCTTCCATGTCCATGTTTTCACTTTATACCAATTTTAACATATTCAAAAGCCTAATTTTTTGGTAACATTTGTACTTGCCATTCTTTAATTTATAGTGGAGTTCTCGTTAAACCTTTTTCCGATGTGGGATTTCAACAAAGATATTTTAAAAATTAAAACCCCTAGTTTTTTATCCCATGTTCAAATTGTGAGGAAATAATTTATTAAAGGATGGTATAATGTAACACCTCAAGATTTTTTAGTAGGTCTCTTCTTAAATAAATTCAATTTCTTCGATAGTTTACACTGTAATCAACACCAAGTTTAAAATAACAAATATATATTATTAAAATATTATTATTTAATAAGATATAACCTAGCCATTAACATAAAGGTTATGAATAGTATTATATAACTTATGAAAATACATGTTTAAATCATTGGTTTATATTAATTATAAATGGATATAAGAACCAATTGAATATAATGAGAATGTTTTTATAAGGAACTATTTTTATGCACCCAAAGCCATTTTATCCTAGTAAATTAAATTAATTAGTACTATTGAAGAAATTAATGAAATATATATGTAATATATTCAATAAAATATTTTTTATATTCATCTAATATATGTGATAGGAATAAGATATGAATAACCCAAATATTTCACATAAATAAAACCTATAATTATAAAACCATTTTTACTACCTTTTAATGGGAACCTATTTTAAATAAAATTATGAAACTTTTATAAGTTCTATTTGAAAAAAATAAACTTATTATTTGAATTTGTAGTATAAAATTTTACTTTGTTTTATTTTTTCTTATTTTTATGAGATGTTTCAATTTTGGATGAATAGTGAAAAATACTACATTTTAGTTCAAAATTTAATTTTCATCTAATTTATTTATATAGTTAAATTATAAATTAATTTTTTTAAAGTATAATTTGTTTAATTATACATAAATCAAAAATTTGGTTCATTTTAATCAATTTCACATTGAAAATAGATATAAAAACATTTCAAACCTTTTAATGTTTCCCTCTAAACACTCGCTTTTTCATTTTGTCTGTGAGATTAATTTTAAATCTAATTATTCCAATTATGTGAATTAAATTAGGTAAAATGGATTTAATATTTGGAATGATAAGGTATAAATTATTTTTTTTGTTCAATTTCATTTTTAGGTTTAAAAAAGTATCCATTGTAAAAAAATTTATTTACTGTGGTATAGGTAAAAAATGAAAAATGTTAAAGTTAAAAAGGGTACAGGCTTAAAATACCTAAAAACTACAACATTTAACAGTATATTGAGTTGTGGATCGAAACTATCCATCCTCCAAAATTTTAATTTTCATCCAAATACTTTTAATTTAATTACACCTCAAAATGGTTGGCATTAAATATAAAATATTCACTATTTAATCACTTAATCCCACATATTCTCGAGTATAAATACCACTCATCACCACCGCATTTCGACCCTAAAATCCTTGTAGCTCCGAAAATATCTACCCAAAACATTCATCCTCACTCACCCCACATCCAAGTGCTTCTAGACTCACCAAAATAACAAATCCAAGGTACTCAATGGTATCCCAAAGAGGTGATATTCATGAGGAGGTTAATTTACGATAACCAAAAAGGAAACATAGGGTAAGGGATTTTGTTTCAACTTACATTCCATTAAGACTTAATTATTGTGATGAACCATTTCAATTTTATGTGGTTTATATACTTCCTTTTGACATATTATATCATGAATATCCTTATTCTAATGATATTATAAGTTTAATTTAATGTTATTACTTCCTAAAATTTTTGATTAAAATGTTTTAAAGTTGAATGGGACACTTAGTATTGTTTAAAGATTATTTTCTACAAAAAAATATATTTAATTTCCATTTCATCAACATCAAAAAAACCTTTTTGTTACTTAGCTTCCACTATAGAATTTTTTATCCTTTATTCAATGTTTATATTTGATAAGGAATTTGGTTTAACAAATGAATCAATTTTTTGATATGAGGAATGCTTTGGAAAGGTATGACACGAGTGTTTCTTGGTTATAAATATCCCTCAATACATCAATAATATAATTAGATGAAATAATTGGAAAATATAGATGGGTTTTTACCTGATATGATAAATCATCTTGTGAAAGTTCTCTACGGTAAAGGTTCTATGTACATATGAAACAAGGAATATAATAATTAATAATCTTCCTCATTTAGACTCAGTTATTATTTTTCCATTATATTTTACATCAACATATCTATGTATCTATTTCATTATCTTTTTATTGATAAAATGGAATTTATTTTCGTTATTTACCTTTCCATATTTTTTATTCCTTGTCTATTTTTTTAAATGGAAAGAGTGATTAGATATTTACCTTTCCATATTTATTTATTTGTTATTGATTCTATTGTATTTACCCTTACTGAGCATTTGAGGTCACCCCTTTCTTATGTTTTATTTTTCCCAAGATTCCATGATGTGTATTAAGATTGATATGCAGGGTTAATCTAGGATAATAAACTCATTCTCAATGGACTATATAAGATTTATTTTATGTTTTTAATTGTAATATAAGGCTCATGTATGTAATCTATTTTCCAAGACTACTAAAATTATTAGCCCTTTAGGATTCGACCCACATATCTATTCCAATTTATTAAAATAATGCATTGGAACTGAGATTCTAGGGTCTGGGCATTACAATAATGAGTATCTTAGCATTCTATTTGGACTAACCAATTCTCCTGCATTCTTTATAGATTTGATGAATATGATTTTCCATGAATATCATGATAAGTTCATGGTGGTATTTTTGGAGAACAACATGTTTTACTCTATGTCTGAGGAGGATCATGCACGTCATTTGATATCAGTTCTCAAATTGTTTACAAACCACATATTTTATGACAAGAAATCAAAATGTACTTTTTGGATTCAAAAAGTGTAGTTCTTAGGACACATGGATATCAAACATGGTATTTTAGTTTATAATGAGAAGATGAATTTTTTTATTAAACAATAGAAACTAAAAAAAATGTTTTTATGATTCAGAGATTCTTGGGTTTAGTTGGATATTATTTATGGTTCGAAAATGATTCCAAAAAGTTAGCCTCTTTCATAAAGTCTCTGACTGAGAAGGTATTGTTTTTTTCTTGGGATGAGAAATGTTAGAATTATTTTGTTGAGATGAAATTTTTTTAACTTTTGTGCTGGACTTGACTCTTCTATAGGCTAGGTAGGGCTATGTAGTCTTCTGTAAAATAACAGGTACAAGTTTGGGATATGTTATTTTGCATGGTGAACACATTATTGCAGACTGTTCTAAAAAACATAGGACATGTCAAAGAAATTATCCAACCCATGAAGTTAAACTCACATTTTTTATGCATGAACTTAATAGTTTGCAGCATCACATTTTCAAATAATTTTTTATCTTGTATTCTGACCATAAGAGATTCAGTTATATCTTCTATCGAAAATATTTTAATGTCTAAGAGAGGTGTTGGGTGTAATAACTATAATATTTTGATTTTTTATATTTCCTATACCCAAGGTAAATGGAATGACCTTGAATATTATTTGAGTATGAAACTTCTAACCCAATCCAAGAAAGAATCAACAGAAGAGTGGGACTTGATGACTCTTTTTTAGAGTTGCATATTTGAGTTTGGGATACTGGGGCTGAGGTTGTTTTGGAAAGTGTTTTGTTGACCTGTTCTCTTCTTGAGATGATTCTTAAGTAAAAATAACTTGATGATAAGTCATGTGGCACTAGGAACTCTCTTTATTGTTGGGAGACCATTACTATGTGGTTGTTCCACATGGAGGGCATACTATGTTTCCCAAACTGGTTCACTGTACCTTTTTCTATAAGGAAATAGGTGATGGGGTTTCTATAAGTCCTAGTGGTAAGTTAACCTAGGAACTAAAAAGATGTTTTATGACATGTGATGATGATTTGGGTGGCTAGGAATGAGGCGATACATCATTGGCTTTATTTTGGGTCGTTATACTTTCCAAAAGGTTGAGGTTGAGCATCATAAGCCATTAGGTTTTCTTTATCCATTTCCAATGCAGACTAGGAAGTGGGATGAAATCTATATAGACGTTTTGGTTTGTTTTAAATTTAAAAATAGAATGAATAATGCAATATGGTTTGTGATCAATAGGCTAACAAAATCAGCTCACTTTATATCCATTCATGACATGACCAAAGTTGGGTAGATGGGGAATCTCTATGTGAGATAGATTGTTCGTTTTCATGGAGTTCCATCTACTATAGTATTTGAAATGGATCCCCATTTTACATTTCACTTTTGGAGAGGCCTTTAAGTGGCACTAGTATCTCATGTTAATTTTATTATGAAGTATTATACATAAACAAATGGATAGATAAATAGGGCTATACAAATTCTTGAGGATATAATTCACACCTGCATACTCGATTTTAGTGGATCTTAGAATAACCATTTAGGAATAGTTGATTTTGACTATAACATTAATTACTAGTCCATTATCAGAATGTATCCTTTTGAGGCATTTTATGGATGGCCTTATAAATATTTCTTGTGTTGGTCAGAAATCGGTGAAGATATCATGGTTGGACCAAGCATAGTTCAGAAGATGAAAATAATGATTTGGTTGACTCATATTATATAGAGACCCTCGCTTTTCATACATTAAAATTACATAACATTTTATGAATACTTAAAATATTATAGAAACATATTCCTAAATATCGTACTAGCCTAGTGAATTTGGAAATATGGAAACATAAACACCAGTACATAAATGAGTTTTATCATCTCCCACAATGTTATTCTTGACTAGAACCCTTCTTAGACACATCAAACATAATAAATATATTCATAACCTATGGGGAGGAAACATAAAAATGGGTGAGAAAATATTATTAGTAGAGGTAAATAAGGGTGATACATAAGAATAATCATGATAATAAGGGTATGTGAACAAGATCATGAAAATAGAAGATTATACCCTACAAATCAGAGATCATAAACATGAATCAAGGCATAAATCATGGATGTTCATAAGACATGAATCATAAGGAAATAAAAAAAACATAAGACATGAGGGGATAACAAAGGAATAAAACATGGAATTATGGTATTCAAAAAATCATATAGAATGATTTTTATAGTAGTCATGGCATTGTTTTCAATACCATATTAATGGAAGAAGTCCATTACTAAATTGTGTTCACAACCCGTTCCAGCCCTATACTAATAAACTGAGTTCACTCCTCATTCCTGCCCTATAATACTAAAATGAGTTCATTTCCCGTTTCATCCCTATAATAATGAATTGAGATCATTTTTAATTCCAACCATGTATATCTCAACAGATATAAATCTTTACCCAATGCATTGGAGAGAGATATAGTTCTCACCCATCTCATAATGAAATCGCACATACATGTGCTACAAATTCATAAACATATATATCATAACCCATGAAATTAAATGGGTATTATAAACATTTAATCATATATTAACATGTTTAATAACACAGGTTTCATAATCATTTCATTATAAACCAAACCCGTGAAAAGAAGAGTGTTTCAAAATCATATAACTTGTGAAAGAGAAACGGGTTTCATAAACATCATACCATCAAAACATAAACCATTCAGATAATGAATATGAATCAAAACATTGAATAATTTCCCAATAATGAAATTATTATCACCGATGTACATTATCTTATATTGGAAATAATTTGGAAATATCGTTATAAAACATTTCTTGAGGAAAATGTTCTTTTTGAATTGAAAAATGATTTTTAAAACATAAATGATTTTAAAAAAACTTTTTCTATAAAAATATATTTTAAAATATATAATAGATGAATTTAAAACCAAAAACCATTTTTACAATCCTTTTTACTGGAAAATTATTTTCAAGGATTATTTGAAAACATTTTTTAAAATATTTTTGCAGACATGGTTTTTGAATAAAATATATTTTCGACCGAAGAGATAAATATGGTTATATTTTCATAAAAACTTTTTCATAAATATCTTAAGCACCAAAGAGTGTAAAAATTAATCTAAAACAATAAAATATCATTAATAACTAGATTATAATAAAATCTATGAGTGTTATTGAGAGATGTATCATAAGATTTCTATAAAGGAAGCACTATCATAAACAATCCTGATAAACAATGAGATTGTTACAATAAACACTTATCACATAGTAACTTGGGATAAAACTCTCCATGTAAAAAAATGATATTAAATGAAGCTTAAAATATCATGAAATGAATTATATTAAATATATAACGTGTAAATTGGAAGAATATACTCGTCAAAAAATAATGTTGGTGCATAAGAAAACATGTGTCTGAGAGTAGATAAATTGAGACAAAACTTTCTTATCAATTTGTTAAATTTGGAAACATTAACCCCATGAAATAAAGATCATATATTGGATATCTAAATAACCATAAATTTAAATATATGAGTCATTAAATACATCTATGGGAATTATACTTTCCACACAAAAGGAATGGGTGGAGAATGAAGCATGTATCTCAAAAAAATAAAAAGTGAGATGAAATCCCCTTACCTTGTGTCTTGACTCTATTTGTAATCATACAAGATTATTGTATAATAAAATTAAGTTTATTATAAATTTTTTAATGTATCATATTATTATATCTAATACCATATATGGTTTCCACGAGTTGTTTTGCAATCTTTGCTTTAGGTGCTTTTCTTCACCTTGTATTTCCATATCTCTTATGGGGAGGTGTTTTGGTTTTTTTCAAGTCCGTTCGTGGATTTTTCCAAGGAGACCCTTTGTCTCAAAGTCTTTTCATCTTGGACCAAGATGCCTTATCCAAGAACTTGACCAAAGGCATTGATATTGGCAGGTTATCCCCATATCACAGTAGGTTTGGTTTTCAAAACATTTCGCATTTAATGTTTGCATATGATATTTTAATCATTAATAGAACAAGTCATAGATACCTTATGAATATCATGGATACATTGTTTGAATATGAGTGCCTGAGTGGAAAGGGTGTCAATACAATGAAGAATCATGTTTTAATTTCCAATAGGTTATCTGGAAGATGTTGCTTGGGCATACAAGGCATTCTAATTAACTAGAATAGGAAGATGCCAATGTTATATCTGGTTGACTCACATTCTTATGGTTGTATTAAAAAACAAAATTTTGGGGACATTATCAATTGAATTATTTGGAGGATTATCAATTGAAAAAACAACCTCCATTCATTTGGTGGGAGTTTAACACTGATCAAATATGTTTTAACTTCTATTATGATGCATGTTTTTTGCTGTTGAATCCCCCCAAAGGGACCATCGATTGGATGTAAAAAATTGTCACCTTGTTTGTTTGGGACTCCAAACAAGTGGGTTGTAATCATCGGGCCTCATGGTCTCATATGGCCAGGCCGGTGGATGAGGGTGGAGTGGGGATTTGGGATATTTGGGAAACCATTCAAGGAATCTAAGGTTTAATGGCATTCGATATTATTATGGTAGAATCCCTTTAAGCGTCTTTCTTTAGGATGTGATATGGAGACCATCAGGAGGCACTAGGTATACACCATCCTTGACTTTCAAACTTAGTGTGGTGCATGTTTTCTGATATTGAGGCCCTCAACGGATTGGTTTAGTGGATAATTGTGCAAGGGGGAATCGGTTTTTAGAAGGTTAATTGGTTGGGGGAAACACTAGACTTCCAGGATGCCTTCACCCAGACATCTCTTTTTAGGATCCTAGTGCACACCCTAACTTCATCCAGGTTGTCCCAACTCCTAAGAAGGTGAAAATGTTTGATGGTGTTATCAAGGATGATATTCGAGACAAATTCTACTTCACAAGATCGAATTCAGGTAGTTTTTTCACTCAGGACTACAAGAGGCTTCTTCACATGAAGATACCTCATGACGAATGGGCTACCCAAATTTGGTGTTTAGGAGATTCCTACAAAAATGAAATTTCTCACTTGGTGTATCAAAAACATGGATCTATCAACATAAGAGAACATTTAAAAGAGAAGGGATATTGTTGGTGTCGTGATGTTTTTGTTATGAGAACCCATAGGTTAAATCTATCCTCCATATCTTCTTTCAGAGTAGTTGGGCGCAATATCTATGGTCCGGATTTTCCCCACTTCCCTGCACCGTCAGGGAGAGACCTTCATTTCTTGGTTTCTTGAGGTCCTAGTTCCATGGTACCTAGGTAAGGGTCATTGAATGTAAGTTTCATGTGGTAATTCTCTCTTGAATATATTCAACCATATGGGAAGCATGGAACAACATCTATATGGGTTTCAGTAGATCATTTTTTATCTTGAAAATGAGGTTGATGTACCTAATTTTCGAGCCGGGTCTACTTTTTAAGGGGAGATAGACCTTGGTTATAGTATGTAATTTTCTCAATCGACCCAGCATGGTTTTCAGGATGGAGGGATAGTAGATCAGGTGGATGACTTCCCTTTGAGGCTTGAAGTTTAATATGGATGTTTTTTTAGGGAGGGATTGATGAGAGGTGGTGGGGTGCTTTGCGACTCACGGGGTTCAGTTCTCATGGGGTTCATCGCTTTCTATGGATCGGGAAACTCCTTAGATGTGGAGGTGTAGGCCCTTATTTTTGTATGAAAATTTGTAGGAGAAGAATCTTTCTGGTGGAGGAGATAGAGTCGGATTTTGAATTGATGGTGAAGTATATCCAGGGTCTTCAAGAGGTGTTGTGGGATCTGATATATCTAAGCCGAATATGTAGGCTAGAGACTATCCTGGGGCATAATGTCCCTCTTATTTGGAGGGATCTGAAATTTGAGGCAGAATCACTAACTCATTTGGGAAGGCCAGAAGAGTATCTTATCATTTACAACAACTTGGGTTCATTTCCTTTAGAGTGTAAGGTTTTATTCCAAGGAGACTCATTTGGTTTACTCCACTTCCGCCCTCCATGAGGGTTCCATTTGACTATGTTCTTTGTCTCCTACAAGTTTAATAAAATAAAATTTTAGTTAGATTTTAAACCATGACATAAATATCATGTATATTCATTATATATGTATTATAATAATCTATATAATATAGAAGTATTAAATGGAATATATCATTCATGGATAAGGTAACTCATACGTATGCATGAACAATATTTCCATTTAATTATCATGTTGAAAGAAAGAATGTAAGAGACATATATGTATATATGTATATATCGTTATTATAATTGATTTATTATATCATATATATCATATAAATCATATATATTTTCTAAATACATCCTTAATATATCTTATGTAGTGTATGAGAGAATCACATCGCTTCGAGGGGACGGATGTCAACACTTCATCAAATGCAATTATTATATTAACACAAAATGGAAAGCATAAAAATATATGTTGTAAATGAATTAGAGAAGATTAAATACATAATAAATATATTATATAACATATATAAATAGGGTATCTATCATAATGTAGACCATGATAGGAAATAAAGGAAAAATGAACAATCATCGTTTAGGGAGGTTGTAGTTCACCGTACACGTAAACAGTATGTTCATTACCCATTAGATGGAGGTTTGTGTAAGTGTAGGTAAAACCATTATCATAAAAGCATCCTAGTAAATTGAATATATTTTTTTGTTATAAAATCAAATAATAAGAAGAGTTTTGGGGGTTCAGAATGAAAATAAAATAAAAGAGTTTTAGGAAGGGTGTTGCCTCTTAATCGGGTAACTCCATTTGGATTACACCAAAGGACTTACTTAGAAGGATTTATGACCAAGGGAAGATTTAAGAATAAGGGGAGGACTTCTAGGAGGATATTTGATCAGATATTTTATGAAACTAAGTGGTTAGAGATGTGTAAATATGTGCAGGATAGGAGTCCTGTTATAATGAAGGAGGAGTGACACTCTTGTTAGTCTTTTGGAAAGTAATTTCACCCAGGTTTTTCCCATAGAGAAGAATATCATAATGGAAAAATAGATAAATGGGAGGATAGGGTCGAAATATGGTTGTCCAATGGGTTTTTGAAAAGTTTCTAGGCATTTTTGGCCCTTAAGTTTAGAGTTCAGTTCTATGTTAACCTAATTTTACTCTTAATCGTTGTAAATAATTTTAATTACACTCACTAATCATTTTGGTCAAAAACTATGTTAAACTTATTAGACATTATAAATAATTATTTTTACAAATATAGAATCCAAATTTTAATATTCAAATCATAGAAGTGGAATTAATTATTTTAAAATTAATCTCGTTGTTGGATGAACAATGTAGATTTTTAAAGTAAAAAACTCCCAAAAGTTTGTTATGTTTTTATAACCAAGTTCAAAGTGAAATTAATATCAATACCAAAAGTTTTATTAATTGATAAAAAATTTATATAATTAAAATCTTAAACCAATTTAAAATATATATTTTGACGTTATAAATAAATTAGATGAAAATTCAGTTTTGAATTAAAATCTGATATTTTTCAATATTCATCCAAAATGAAGTTTCTCGTAAAAATATCATAAATTAACCCTAAGATAATTTTGACATTATAAACTAAAAAATGAATTTAATTTTATCAAATTAAATTTCTAAATGTGTTTAAAATTAATTTTATTATTTTCCAAAAAAGATCATGAAAAGATTTTTATTTGAGAAAATAGTATTTTAAAACAAATAACAACTTTACCAAAAAGTATATATTTTGTTACAAATATGTTTTATTTATATAAAAACACTATAAAAAATGTTTTAAAATTAGTTACTAATATTCATATTACTAATATTAATTGCTAGATTATAATTATTTCATTTAAATAATTATAATAATAAAATGAACTTTTGTAAAAGCATTAGTGTTGTGTGTAATGTATGTCAATTCGATGTTGCATGTAACGTATGCCAAGTTGGTGTTGTGTATAATGTACACAAAGTTTTGTGTGTAATGTATGCCAATTTGGTGTTTCTTATGTCGATTCAGTGATGTTTGAAAAGAATATTTGACTTAGTGCATTACAAGACATAAATAGAAATTTATTTAATTTGAGAGAAAAGGTCTTTAAAAACTCATAGTGCTTCATTATACCCACTTTAAAATGAATATCTCCCTAAAAATTTATCATTTAGGTAAAAAAAATAGGATACTTATGCTTTATCACATCCTCAAGTTCTCATGTGGCTTCGTCTAACTGGTGATTTCTTCACAAAACATTGACCTGGTGAGTCGTCTTGTTTCATAGAATATTCACTAATACAAAAAAGGCCTTTAATAGCACTAAAAATGGACTATATTGGTGCTAGATAAGTGTTTACTACTGGAGAGATATTAAAATCCCCGGTCTTTTATCAGCGCTAAACAAGTGCTGATAAAGGATCAGTTACAACACATTGCACCACCAGAGTAGTGTGCTATAATAGCACACCATAGCATAAAAAACACAAAAAATAGAAACATTAAGTATAAATACAGAATTTAAATTATGAGAAAACAATTTAATCTTATTTTCTCAGTTTTGGTGATGTGATGTGCATTTTATACTAAAATGAAACTTATATATTGAAAAAAAGAACTTTGATTCATACTAGTCACACCATTCATTAGATTTAGTTGATTCTAATTCTTACACATCTCAAATGACTCATGGATTGTTTTCTTAATGTATCAAAAACAATCAAAATATGTTTTCTCAGTTTTGAGTATGTTGATTGCCTTTTTTACTAAAATTTCATTTTAAATTGGAAACAGGCACTTTGACTCATACCAATCATATCATGTGTAATTTTTTTAATACTAATTCCTACACATCAAAAATGAATTACGAATCATTGTACCAAATTATAAAAGCAATAAAATCATGTTAGCTTTCTTTTCAGTGAGTGACACTTTTTGAACTAAAATGTTGATTTTAAACTTATAACAGACAAATTGAGTCATACCAAACACATCATGTATATGATTGTTGTGAGGATGATTAATAAAAGTCACAAATGATATATGGATTATTTTCCTAAAGTATAAATCAATCTGAATGTGTTTTCTTGGTTTTGAGAAGTTGATTTGTCCTTTTTACTAAAATTTATGTCAATTTAAAATAAAAAGATACACTTTGAGTCATATCACTCACACCATGTGTCATATTGAGGTGAATATAATTCTTACACATACTAAATGGATTATGGTTCATTTTTATAATATATCAAACCGATATGAATTAATTTACTTTGTTTTGATTACATAACTTGTCTTTTTTACTAAAATGTCATTTTAAATAGGAAACATGCACTATGACTCATACAGATCACATCGTGTATCGGTTTGACATGAGACCGATTCCTACAAGTCAAAAATGACTTATGAATAAATTTACTAAATTATCAAGAAAATCTAATTCTGTTTTCCCAATTTTTAGTGAGTGACATTTTTTGATCAAAATTATTGATTTTATACTAATAACGAACACATTGAGTCGTACCAGAAAAATCATGAATTGGATAAGGTTTTTTCTAGTTCCTACACATAAAAAATGACTTATAGATTGTTTCCATAAAGTATAAAATAGTAGGAATGCGTTTCTTTAGTTTTTGAGTATCTCAATCATCCTTTTTTTTAAAATTAATGTCATTTCTAAATAAAAAAACACCCATGGAGTCATACCAGTCACAATATGTATCAGATTGTGGTAAAAATAATTTATACATGTCTAAAATGACTTTTGGATTTTTTTACTGAAGTATCAAAACAATTTGAATGTGTTTGATTGGTTTTGAGTATGTCACTTGTTCTTTTACTAAAATATCAATTTAAAATAGAAACACGAAATTTGTCCTACACCGATCACAACATGTATTGGCTTGATGAGAGAGTGATTTTTACATGTCAAAAAGGACTTATGAATTGATGTCCTAAATTATCAATAAAATCTAAGCACGTCTATTTTTTTCAATGAGTGACATTTTTTGAACTAAACTATCAATTTAAAATTAATAACTGACACATTGAGAAATAACTATCACATTATGCATAGAATTGAGGTGCATCTAATTCCTACACATCTAAAATGACTTATGAATCATTTCCCTAAATTATCAATGTAATCAGAATATGTTTTCTCAGTTTTGATAATGTCAGTTCTCCTTTTTAATAAAATTAATGTAAATTTTAAATAAAATAAAGTACTTCGAGTTATACCGGTCACACTGTGTGTCATATTGAGGTGTGGCTAATTAAAATACTTCCAAAAGTCTCAAAAAATTCCTAACATACAATCTTAGTACATTTCTATTGTATTTATATGTTGATCAAAAAACACGGTATATTGACTGAATGTCCTTAGCAGAAAAACTTTCTTCGTTATTTAAAGTGATAAGAGAAGAGGATTTAAACAATGAGAAAAGATTCTTATCTAATAATATCAAATCAATATGAATCATTGGTAGTTTGGAAAAAAATGTAATGAGAATAGAAATCATCGTAACATTGGTAGAAAAAAATCATTTTTTCTATTTTATGGCTTGTTGAAAATAGTTGAAAGTAAGATATGACTGCCCAAAATATCTGCAAATAAACTAGATAAGTATTAGATAAAAATAATAATGAAGTTAAATTAAAAATAGTAGATCAAATGGTGAAAAAATTAATTATATAAGTAGTAGTAATTCAGCTTTTCCTGATGTTTTTATGTATTCTTTAGGCATGTCCATGTTTTCATTATCTCAGTTGTGGGTTCACACAAAAGAATCCACTTGTACATGGAAACAATTATCATATGAGTAATTTTAATGCCCCGACCCCAGTTACCCAGAGTCAGTGCATTATTACATAACAATGGCATGATCACAAAAGATCAAATCTCGAATGGCCGATTAGTTTAGTAGCCTTGGAAACACTAGATACATTCATAAAGTTTACATTACATCATAAAGTGAAAACTACAACAACATCTTGTCTCCACACTCATATACCCTTATAATATCCATGTAGATCATTCATAAAATACTTCTTCACATCCTGGGAAAAATAAAATATAGAAAGGGGTGAGCTCAAATGCCCAGTAAGGATAACAATATAGCGGAAACTTTCATAAATAAGCATAAACATTTAAGACAATGTATAACTAAAACAAAATCCTTTTAAACTTGAACTTCAGCCTACTATGGAAAAGATAAAATTAAATAATTCCATTTAGTTATTCACATGGATATTCTACTAGTCAAATAATCACATGCAATAACAATAACCACTTTCATAATGATGGAATACATAATGCCAGACTATCATAACCACATAGTCAAGGCCTTGTGCCAAGACTACAAATAAGATTTTGTCAAGGCCTTTTACCAAGACACTAGTTTGTCTCATGAGACCTACCGATGCATCGAGGAGCTATATCGGGCTCCACCCGTCACTTATTAAGTCCAATTTATTCCTCATATGAACAAGTTTAAACATAACATAAACATTCATATTAAAACTAGTATACGAAATGTCAATAATTTCTCCATAAACCATGAATGGTATAAAAATAACACATCCACAGTCAAACATATCACAAAACCTTCAATAAAATATGTAAGTTTTGTATCATAATAAATAAACTTCAAATAATCTTAAAATCCATCAAAGGATGTTGACATAGATGAAATCAAAACTATTTGAGAGAAATATCTATTTTTTGAAATCATTTAAAAGTAACATAATTATAAAAGAAAAAATTTAATTTGAACATATTCTTATAAGCTTTTAAGGGAAGATTTGGCGATTTTATAATGGTGGAAAAGAGCTGCACCCACCGTATAAGTTAAAAAGACATCTTACCTTAATTCTGTTGAAAAGGTTAAAAAGGACCTTGTTTGGAAAATGACAGAAAGATTCCTTTATAAACTTCTTATAAAAAGTCAACGAGGGTATAAATGAATTTAACCCATCGTCTGTAAAATGTTAAAAATGATTTGAAATACATTTTTTAGAAACATGGATGTGGATTATAAAGAGGTCCCAGTAGATAATTACGTATAAACAACCTCGGATAATGAAGAGATTGTGAAATAAACCCTTACCTTGTACTTTTCCTTAGTCGATGGTATGTTAACCTACTATATAATAGTTAAAAAATTGTTATTAAATTATACAATAACCATATACATAATTATGATATCATATATGATCTTATAATAATGATTTGTTAATAATATTTTAGTATTATTGTCATTTCGGGTGTTAACTTACTCGTTTTCTTTTATATGTTTTGTTACATAAGTCGTGTTTGTTATGGATAGCTTGTATCTTATTCATATCCATAATGATATAAAGTTCTTAAAAATTGATTTTAATCATCAAATTATAATTAGTCTTGAATGGATACGATGGGGAATGAATCTCATCGCGTTCGTCGAGACGGTAGTCCGTACGTACGCACGAGCGAAAATATTATTATTTTGATATTAAAATAATATATAATTTGATGTTATATCATATATAAAGGATCTTTATTGTGTTATATTTATTATTTACATGAATTACACGTCATTATTATACCCATCCAAATAATAATATATTGAATAACAATTACACCACGACGTGGAGACGGTAAGCCGTACGTATGCACGTATGGTGACATGTCATTCAAAGGATAGATAGAATAATAAATATGGTTGTACCATATTTATAATAAAATCACAGTATATAGAAGATACTGGAGTTATTATTTTATATTGGAAATAACAAAGAAAGAAAAAGTTGGAGAAGAAAGGAACTTGAAAAAGGGTGGTGAAAACATTACCTCTTCTTCGGATTCTTCCTTTGGATTTGATCAAAATGGATCCTTAAGTTGGATTTAGGACTAAAGGAAGGCCTTTAGGATGAATTGATGGAAGTTGAGAGGATAGTTGGGTAGGTTTTGGCAAAGATAAAAGGCTTTGAAGGTATTAATTTGAGAGAAGGGGGAGTGCCCTTTTATAAGAGGGATGAGGGGAGCCTTTGGAAAAGCTAGAAATATTATTTTATAATAAATTCATATTCGGTTTATAATATCTAAACATTGGATTATTTAATGGTTAAGGTGGGTAGGGGTCGAAATACTTTCAACCAATAGATTTTAGATAGGTTTGGGTCACTATATTAACCTTATCATTTATATTTAACTCTTAGTTAAATAGTTTGACATTTACCATGTCTCTTCGTATTTTTATATTATATAGTTAATAAACTTTCTATATACTTCCAAGCTACCCCAAAGTGGTTCATTAATGATAAACCTATCATTATAAAAGTCCTTTGGCCGAACCTTAGATTTTTAGGAATAGAATATCAATTAATAATATAATATGTTTTGTAAAATCTCTTTTATGTCAATTTTGACACTATAGGGTATTTTGTTTTTGATAATTTCATAACAACATTATTACTTAGAAAAAAATTTATATAACCAATAATAATATGTCATATTAACCTAGAAAATTAGTTGAGTTTATAAAAAGTCTCAAATTATATTACTTTTATATTTATAATATCAATTATTTTAATATTTCATTAATTCGGTAATTACTGCATCACCATTGTTTCATGAATAAATTAAATTATTTAATGTCTAAATTTTTTAAATAAAATACCATTATGTAGGAAATCGTTTTATCTTTCTAATGAATATTTAAAATCAAATTTATCTTATGTATAACCCTATATTAAAAATGTTTTATTAATTAAACATTGATTTCAACTCTTTTAACTATTCTTTGAATTAAATAATAATAAATGTCCTAATCTAATCCATGTGGACCTAAATGATAATATTTTATTCCTAAGGTTGTATTTGGTTGATATAAACTTGTCCAATAGAATTAGGACATGTTTTAGGGTAATATTAATATCATTTTTACCCTTAATTACCCTATTTACTTTTAACCGTGGTAAATAAAAGTAAAAAGTTACTATTCACCGAAAATTATTTTTATCTTATTGAACTGAATTTTACTCCTTGATATTAACCGTGTCTCTTGGATTTTCTAAATTCCACTCACATAAGTGGTAAAATTAAGTTTTATGTGAATTTCCAAATTCTCCTAGGAGGTGGGTAAAAGACGGTGAAAAGTTCCATAAAATTTTTATATATCTAAATTTTTTCTAAACTAAATCAAATGAATTACATTGAACTTATATAGGTATTATGTATACATTTTAACTTTAGTTAAATTTAAATAAAATAAATAATTATTTAAATAAAAATTTGATTTTAAATCACAACTCAGTGTTTCTTTCACTATTCATCAAAAATTGAATGTTTTCAGAAAAATACCAAAGATTTACCCTAAGCTAATTTTGATATTCCGAATCCAAAAATGAAGTCCATTTTCAAAGATAAAATTTATAAAATTTTAATAAGTGGGTATTATTAGTCATAACAGCTAGTTTGATTGGTTGTGGTGTGTGTTAGAACTCGAAGTTGCGTACAACACACGCTACTGTATTATTCAAAGAGAAGCATACCGTGGAAGCTTGGGGTGTTACAGTAATATTGTAAATAAATAAATTAAAAAAAATGAAACAATACATTAATTCTATGGATAATTATTTTATTGTGGAAACATTGTTGACCACAAGGATATGCCAATAGTTGAAAAAGAATGTTGATAAAAAATAAAAATATATCTCGCCAAACAATCAATCAACAAGTGAGGAGGATTATTATATTTTCTCCACTATTTTTAGTGTAATCTTATGAATTTATTCAAAGGTGGAATTTATAGAGAACTCGCATAATTATCAGCTCACCTCATAAACATTTCTCATAACATTTTATTGTTTGACACACTTCCTCCATCTCTTTTAGAGATGCGCCTATGTTTCTTCAAATACACTAAGTAGTATCCATCCATGGGATGAATAATTCTCATAGTAGTATAGGAAATATGAATGAGACAGAAGATGGGTCTCAAGGAAAAAAATCAGTAAAAAATTCTTCTGAGATAAAGTTGATGAGGATGGAAATTGTACTTTACTGTGTTCTCTAATTGGGTAAATTCCTCCAATTTGTGAGAATTACACCTTTGGCACTAGTTATTATCTCATGGCCTAGTGATTAGGGGTCATAAAATAATTTTGTATGTGATTCAAGGGGTCTCATAGGGGACATTTTATGATATATGAATATTTAGGGCTTTTATGAATTATATATTTATTAGATAAATAAAATTATTAATACTTAAAATCCTCTAAATAAGACTAGTCCTACCTCTATTAAAATGATTCATCAATTATTTTATAAATCCTCTAAAGAAATGAAAATATATTAGAAGAAAAATAAAGAGTAATAAGAAACCCAAATATGATAAACAAGAATAATAAACTCTCATTTAATCAACTAGAAGATATAAAAATGTATTGATAAAATTTTATAATAAATAATGAATTGTTTCATATAAATGGATAGTAATTATAGATTCCTAGGGGTGGAACTAATACATGTAAACCTAAAATGATGAATATCGAAAATAATTTCTAATATATAGAATTTTAAAACATCCATTCTAATTTTTGTAAAAAATGATGTAGCAACCTAAGGATTCTAGGGAGGTTGTCTAATACACATTGAATCATCCTTGAGATTCTAGGGAGATCCATAAAGTAGTTGGAATAACCCAATAATAAACATCAATAAGATATATCACAAAAAAAAATCACACCAACCTTAAAACTTATATCCCATACACATTTAAACATATATATATATATCATGGAATTTATAAAACAGATAATTGAAAAAAAATGAACATTTAAACATAATTTTTAATGAAAATATATATAATCCATTTCTAATATGGAAATACAAAACCATAATTTGTGAATAAATAATTATAAAATCACCCTTGCATTATAAATTATGAAAATTCATATAAATATATACAAATATACATATTTACAAATATATATATATATATATATATAAAATAATCTTAAATTGATAAAAATATATGTAACCCTTACAACAGAATATCATAACATAGTAAATTAATACACCCCCATACTAATTTTAAAAATAGATATCCATTGAGAATAAATAAATATGATATCACCCTTAATTATATTTCTCTTAAATAAAAGAAACACAGTCCTGAGTAAATAAATTTTTAAGGAAAACCCATTATTTGAGAATAATAGAACATAATTTAAATAAATATATTCCCTTACATGAATTGAAAAATTTACCTTTTGTTTCATCTTTGTACCATCATTAGACTAAGAATTAGTTTTCTAAATCTATTTTCTCATTAGTTTAATATTTTCATATCAAAAAACCTCAAGGTTTATAGAAGGAAATAAATATTTATTTAGTTTTTTTATCTACAGACCAGAGGCGATTCACTAAGATTTCAATACAACAAAAAAGTTAATCCTTCTGATAAAGTTATGGTATAAATGTAGATAGTGAAGAAAATTGATTCAAAAAACTATTTAAAAATACAATTACAAGATATCAAAAATATTATTCAAGCAAACAAAGTATCATAAAAAATGAAAAATAGTATACAATATCTAGATCAAAAATATAGAAAGAAAATCAAAACCTACAAAATAAAATTACAAACCCTCAGATCTAGATCTCGAAATGAAAAATACATAAAGAAAATTGAAATCTACAAAGGAAAGCACAGTCCTACCTCTCTAGGTTGAAGATAATCTGAGACCATCAGATCCATATTTCAATGTTTTCTTCAGAAATCCTAACTATAACCAAACACTGGATGTCGGATGATGTTCGAGCAACTAAAGGCAGTGGGTTTGTGTGATTCAAGTGGGTTTGTGTGATTCGGACTTAGATTCACTAAGGAGGAGCAACGACAATGGGTAGCTTCCATAGAAATCTTATGATATCATGATGGGTTCTCAATATGGTAGGTTTTTTTAATTACAATGGGACACATTTTCAGTAGTTTTTTAAAAACACTAATAAATATTCCTTTTATCAGTGCTTATTATTTAAGAGCTGATAAAAGGAATATTTATCACTTTTTTTTAACGGGGATAAATTAAGTCTTTATCGGTGAAAAAAATCAGTGATAAACTCCATATTTATCAGCTCAGATGTTTTAACACTAATAAATATGTACTTTATCAGTGATTTTTTTAGCGCAGATAAATCCTCATCTTTATCTACTCTAAAAAAGTGATGATAAAGATTTCATTTATCAGCACTTATTTCATAAGTTGATAAAGGATTTATAATTATAATTAAAAATATTTTTTTTAAATATATATATACTTAATAAATATATATAAATATAAATTTAGTAAATATATTCCTTATTTAAATATATTTATTATAATTTTATAACTATTTAAATATATAATAATTTATTTATAATTATATAAAGATTTTTTAAAAATATTATTGATATCATTATATATTTATATTATTATATATATATATATATTAAAATATATATATTAATATTAATATAGTAAATATATTCATCATTTAATAAATTTATTATAAATTTAATAATCATTTAAATATATATAATTATTTATTTATAATTATAAATATAGAATTTTCTAAATATAGTGCATAAATTTTTAGTTATATTTATTTATAAACATATTTATCTATAAATATTTTTTTAGAAATATTATCTCAACATTAATAATTAATATCTAATTTTAAGTGCATGTATGTTAAAAATTCTTGGAAATGAATAAATTAAAAAAATTACACTTTAATACTATTGAAAAAATGGATACATTTTTTATGTGTGCATTGTATATAAAAATGCATTAATTATGTATATGTGAAGTCAATATAACACAAATTTGATCTACGTTAAACTAAAAAATCAAATGACATTCAATTATATGTACATTACTCTATGAAATTAATCAATAATTTCAGTTGATATTAATCTTTGATTATGAACCATTATTCAGTAAATATATGACTATTTAATTTAAATTAAATAAATATTTTTTAATATATAAATTATATTTATATACATTATTATATATCTATATATTTAATATATATTATTTAATAACATTATTAATAATCATCAAATTAATAGAATGTTTAATATTTTCCTCAATTTACATATTTTTAACTTTATTTTTTTTAATTTTCATTTTTCATATCTATATATTTAATACATAATATTTTTTTTTTATAATACCTATATTTTATAATCAATTTATTCATTTTTATCAATAATTATATATTTAATAAATTTTTTAATTTTTTTATAAACTCAAATTTTATTTATTATTTATTTACTTATTTCATTTTATTTATTCGAACATTTTTGAATGATTTTATGGGTGCTAAAAATATTTTATTGATAATGGGTAACCTTTATCAGTGCTTTAAATAAATAACCCATAAAGGGTATCTTTTATCAGCGTTAAAAATAATGCACTGATAAAGAGAACCCTTTATCACCACTAAAAATAATGCACTGATAAATAGTCCATTTATTAGCGCTAAAAAACACTGATAAATGGTTAAATTTATGATCACATTCTTTATCACTAATAAAGATTCCATTTATCAGCACTTTTTTCTAATTCTGATAAATACCAGCGCTATTAAATGATGGTTTTGTAGTAGTGTTTCTCTGATCGAACTAGAATTTCAACTGATTGTTCTTCGTAATAAAGATCATGCTCTATCAGTATGGTCTCTGAGCTCAGTATATATGAGGGGTTGGATATTTAATTTCTTAGGAGAGATACACAGAACACATTATAGACTTGAGAGAGTTTTTAAGTAAGTACTAAGTGATATACTACTATCCCAATATGATCAATAATATCAAAGGAAAAAATATACCTATGGATCAATTTTACATTCTTCCTGAATCTCATAACTTTATTCTTGGGTGAGATTCATAGAAAAACCTTTTCCCCAACTTCAAATTCAAGATCACACTGACATTTTTCAGCATAACTTTTCTGCTGACTTTGGGTTTCCTTGATATGTTGTAGAATTGTTCTAACCTTCTTGACAATTAATTCATCCATATCATGTCACAATATCTTTCTTTCTCCAACTTCACCCCAACACATTAGATCCCTATAACTCTTCCCATAAAGTGATTTATAAGGTCCCATATAAATACTTGAGTAAAATATATTATTGTATGAAAACTCAACTAGAAGAAGGTGTTTATCCTAACCACCTTTTAAATATCGAGAATAGGATCCCAGCATATCCTCTAGGGTTTGAATTGATCTTTCTGACTGACCTTCTATGTAAGGATGATAAGCAGTGATGAAACTCAATTATTTATCAAGTTCATGATGAAGACTTTTCCAGAAATTTTTGGTGAACTTCAGATCCCAAACTGATACAATGGAATGTGGTACTCTAAGCAACTTTACCACCTCCATAATTTATATATTGTAAATATGATCTAGAGATAAGTATTCTCTAATAGTGACGAAGTGTGTTGACATTGTTATGTGATTGACTACCACCCATATAGCATTAATGCCTTTAGAGGTTTTGGGTAGTCCAATGACAAAATCCATAGTGATATTCTCTCATTTCCATTCTGGTATTGGTAATGAATGAGACATCCCCTCAGACATTTGTCTTTGAGACTTAACTTGTTGGCATACCAAGAACCTAGATACAAACTCTATGACATCTCTCTTCATACCATCCTACCAAAATCATTATTTCAAATCTATATACATGTTCATACTTCTATGATAAATAGAGAATTAAACACTATGAGATTCCCCCAATATCTCCTTCTTCAAATATGGTATGGAAGGAATACATACACGGTTACTGAACCTTATCATTTCATCTTGATCAAGGTTAAACTCCCTAACATTTCTAAGTTACTTTTTCAGCTCTACATATTCCTCTTATTCCTCTATAGTCTTTACTTGGTTAGAGGGTTGAACATTCATATGTGAAAGGTAATATTTTCTCCTTTCGTCAACATTTCTAGATCAATCCATTGAAAATATAGAAATATGGGATCTTTGGTGATCCGCATCATGGATAAGCTATCATGATCCTTTTGATTGAAAGCATTGTTATCTTGTTTACTTTCCCAAGGGGGTAATTTATTGAGTAGTCATAATATTTTACCAACTCTAACCTTCTTATATGGATCATATTCAACTTCTTAGGTGTGAATATATATTTTAGACTTTTATGTTCAGTACATATATCACAATTTTCTCCATAATAGTATTTTCTCCGTATATTTAATGAAACTTTACCCCTACTAACCCCATATCATGAGTTCGGTAATTTATCGCACAAATATTTAACTGTCATGACGCATAGGAGATAACCATTTTATTTGAAAAAATAACACAAAACAATCCATTCATGTATTCATCACTAGAGATTAAAAACCCTAATCCACTATAGGGTAATGTATGAACAGGTGTGCTGAGTAAATTTATCTTTAGTTCCATGAAATTTTCCTCACATTCATCTATCCAGAGGAACTTGACACTATTCCATTTTAACTTTGTTATAGGATTAGATTGTCATGATAAATTCTCCACAAACCATAAATAATATCTAGCTAATCCAAGAAATCTATGTATCTCAGTTATCATGGTTGGTCGAGGCCATCATTCAATTGCCTTCATCTTTCATGGTTCTACTACTATACCATCTCTAGATATTATGTGACCCAAAAATGAAAACTTTTGTAGCCAAAATTTACACTTTGAATTTTTTATTATTTATTTTCTCCTTCCTTAGGGTCATTAGTAAAATTAGCCAGTTATATTAATGCTCTTCCTTTCTCTTTGAATAGATAATAATATCATCTATAAATACTACCACAAAATGGTTGAGGTAATCTTTAAAAGACTCTATTCATAAAACCCATGAAGATTTAGACCAAAAGGTATCACTATATATTCATAGTTTACATAACTTGTATGGAATTATATCATGGGTATATTCTCTTTATCGATACTCAATTGATGATATCCATATTTAATGTCAATCTTGTAGAATTATTGAGCACTGTGAAGTTGATCAAGTAAGTCATCAATATAGGGAAGATAATAATTATTCTTGATTATGATCCTTTTTATCTCCATATAACCAATATAGAGTGTAATTGATCTATATTTATTTTTCACAAATAGAACATGTGCACCTCAATGTGACACACATGACATAATTAACCACTTTTCAAGGTTTTCCTGGAGTTTCTTATTAAATTCTTGCAACTCAACTTGGGTGATTCTATAAAGAGTATTTGAAATTAGTGGGCAACCATGTATGAGTTCTATTGAGAACTCAACATCACATTTTGGTGTAAATCTAGGTAACTATTTTATAAATACATCAAAAAATTCTCGAACAATTAGCATATCATCAATGTTCATTTTCTCCCAAACTATTTGAGATAAGAAACCCATTTGAATGGAAATTATGACCCATACACTGGATGTAATCTCCATTTTAAGTTAATGCTTATCGTCACATTGATGGATGATCATTGGAGATTTTGAAATATATAACTTCACTTCCCATTATTGAAAATTGATATGGTCATTATGCATAAAAATCTAATCCATGACTAATATAAAATCAAATTCAACCAAAGGAATAATGACAAGATTTGAAGGAAGCACATTCCCACAAACCTCAACTAGAGATGAATCTTAGAATTGGGTTTAAATAATTGTACCGTTAGGGGTTTTCACATTTAATTCTATATATAATAATTTTGGTGGAATCCTAACACCCTTAGAAAATTCTATAGATATGAAATAGTGGGAAGATCAAGAATAAAATATGAAATTAGTAGTTTTAGAGTAGTTGGTAAGTGAACCTTTAATCACGTAATTATCGCACCCTTTTTCAGAAATAGGGATCGCATCAGATTTCACCTTATCCCTTAGCTTAAGAAGATATTGATATCGATAATCATCACCCACCCTTGAGTTTCAGTAGTGGTTAGAATAATGTCCATTTTCCTTACACTTATAGAACTAAATCATGGGAGGTTCATTATGTACCTCTTTTTATCCATTATAATTTGGAGCTAACTTCTTCTAATCATTTCGACAATCAATTTCCAAATGAACTTCCTTTAGACACATAAAAAATATTACTAGACCCCTTAAGAAAAATTTCTCTATGATTATTCCCACATTTAGAGTATAAAGGAAAATTCATCTTATTTTCTCCATGTTTTTTTAGATTTTACTTTGAACTCCATCTTCACTTTCTTATCAAACCCATGATATTAATACTTGACTTCAACCTCCATTTCAAACTTTATTTCACAATGCACAATCTCATCATTGCAAATAAATCCCCTTATGACAAGTGCCCTTATGAGGCTTAGATTTATTCCAATAAATAACCTATCAACTTTACTATCAGGTGGGATGATAATTCCTAATGCATACCTTGAAAGTCTTGTAAATTAGATGTGTTGGTACCAATAGAATCATCATCATTTTTATATAACTCAAGGAACTCTTTGTCCATCTTGGTTTGAAGAATCTAAGGAATGTATATATTGAAAAATATGTTATTGAAATCATCTCATTCCATGGATTCAATCTCATCTTGCTAACTCATTTTCTTTACTAGAGTCTATCACTGGTATTCTTCACCTTCTAAATGATAAACAACAAGAATAAAATTCTCATGCTCCAAATACAGGAGAATGGGGAATATATTTTCAATGGTATTATTCAATTTTCTAGTAACAAGTGGACCAGAAGACACTCTAAAAGAAGGTGGATGTTGCCTCAAGAAAGACTCAACAGAATTTTGTTCTTTCCTTTTCTCATTTAAAAGTCCACTATGATTTATAGGTTGAGAAATATCTATGAACATAACACAAATATTTTTTATTCCATACCCATATCATTTGATTTCTTATGATGAAGATCATTGCATTATCTATCGTAATCACCATTAACATGGTTCTTTTAGGTTCCATCCATTTACTAAATACAAAAGTACATAGTAAGAAACATTTATCATAATGAGGAACCACATTATCAGGAAAAGTAACTTATAGGGTGTATAAATTAGGAAACCTTCCTTAATATATGACACCTTAGGTTTATCCTAGTTTATTTGTAGTCATATTCAATTCAGATTCTTCATAATGGTTCATAAATATTTTGTGAATTTCCAAAGAATAACCCCCAGGAGTGTAAAACCTAGTGTGAAACAAGGCCCATTTTCATGTACTAGATTACGTCAAGCCAAGACTGAGACATCTTATCAGAGTTTTTACCCCAAGGTACATATGTGTTAAAGCCAAATCAAGTTTTAATATCTAGACTAGGATGTATTTCTAGTAAACCACTCACTCTATGCTTTACTAGAATTCAAGGACATTTTCATATAATTTTCCTTATCATTATGATTATACTTAGATGTGTCCTTAGGGGTATCACTAAGGTTTTCTCACCCCAGCTTCCAAAGGTTAACTAAACCATTGCTCTGATACCAATAATACTAATGCTCTCCTTTTATACATTAAAATTACATAAAATATGTGGAATAATAAAAACATTATACAAATAGATTCCCAAAGACTACACTATTCCAGTGCATTTGGAAACATGGAAACAGAAACACTGGTACATAATTGAGTTACATCATATCTCACTAGGTTTTTCTTGACTAGCACCCTTCTTAGACACACCAAACATAATACATATCATCATAACCTGTGGGAAGGAAACAATAAAAGTGGTGGTATTAGATCTTCAAAAAGGGTAACAAAGGTATATATATAAGAATAATCATGATAATAAGGGTATAAGAACATGACCAAAAATATATAGGATCATGCCTTGAAAGTAGAAGATTATAAACATGAATCATGACATAAACTTTGGTAGTTCATAAGACATAAATCATAAGAAAATAGAGAACATAATACATGAAATAATAACATAGGAATAAAACATGGAATTTTTTCTATCACATAATCATATATAATGATTTCCATAGTAGTCAAGAAATTTCTATCGAGACTATCTTTGTAAAAAAATTCATTTACTGAACAGAGTTCACACCCCTTTCCAACCATGTACTACTAAACAGAGTTCACTCCTCGTTCCAACCCTATAATACTGAACTGATTTTATTTCCCATTACATACCTATAATAAGGATCCCAATTCATTTATCATTTTATCCATATCTATATCATGATATATAAATCTTTACCCAATTAATTGGAGGGAGATATAGTTCACACCTATCTCATAATTAAATCAAACAAACATATGCCACAAAATCATAAACACTCATATCATAACCCATGAAATTAAATGGGTATTATAGAAATGTAATCATATATTAACATATGGGAAAAAATACGGTTTATAATCATTTAATTATTAACATAACCCACAATAAGAAGTGGGTTTCGAAAGAATATAACCCATGAAATAGAAATGGGTTTTATATACATCCTGCCATCAAAACATACTCTATTTAGAGAAACAATATGAATGAAAAAAATTGAATAACTTCCATAAAAATTCATTACTAACACAAATGGATGATATATCAGATGGTAAATAATTTTGAAATGTATTTTTAATTCATTTCTTAATGAAAATATTTTTTCTGAATTGAAAAATTCTTTTTAAAACATAAAACATTTTCCAAACTTTTTTTTAAATAGGTTTGAAAACCTATAAAATAAGACTTTAAAATAAAAAAAACATTTTTTTAAATCATTTTTTCCTTGAAAATTATTTTCAATGGTCATTTGAAAAAAAAAATTCTTTTTAGAACATGTTTTTTCAATAAAATGGATTTCCAACCAAAGAGAGAAATGTGATGAGATTGTCATAAAAAAGTTCTTAAATATATTAATTACCAAAGAGTGAGAAAATGGTACTAAAACTTGAATATATCATGAATAACCAAATGAGAAAAAAATTCATGAGTGTTTGTGGGATATGGATCATAATATTTTAATAATTTAAGTATAGTCATTAATAATCTCGATAAATAATAAGTTTGTTTCAATAAACACTTACCACATGGTAACATGGGACAAAACTGTCTTACCGATTTGGTAATATTAGAAAAATTATCCCCATGAGATAATGATCATAGAATGGATATGAAAATCTCCATGAATTTAATTAAAATAATCATTGAATACATCAATGCAAAGTATACACAACACATAAAATTAATGGGGGTGAATAAAGCATTTATCTCATGAAAATAAAAAGTGAGATGAAATCCCCTTAACTTGTGTCCTGATTATCTTCGTAATCATAAAATATTACTATATAATAAATGTAAGTTTATTTTAAATATTTTAATGTATAATATTCTTATATCTAACAACATATGCAGTTTTATTTTGACCTTATATTACCCTCATTTCAACTATCCCATGTTAAGGTTCCACTTTGGGTAATATTCGCTTTGTTCTTCGCATACATCTTAATTTGTTATATCCATGACCCTTATACTTATATCATGATTTAAAAAAGTTAAAACATGATATAAATATCATTTATATTAATTATATGTGTATTTTAATAATCTATGTACTATAGAAGAATGAAATGGAATACACCGTTCATGGAGAAGGTAGGTCGTACGTATGCATGAATGCCATTTCTATTTAATTATTGTGTTGAAATAAAGAAGGTAAAAGGAATATATATGTATATATATAATTATTATATTAGATTTATTATATCAAATATATTCACTAAACCCATATTTAATTCATTCAATTTCATGTATGAACGAATCACATCGCTTTGACGGGGCGGTAGTCCACACTTCCTCAAACGAAATTATCATATTAACACAAAATGAAAAGTATAAAGATATATGTTATAAAATAATTTCAGAATATTAAGGAGATAATAAATATAATATAAAATATATATAAATATAGTGTCCATCATAATTTCCACCATGATAGGCAGTAAAGGAAAAATGAACAATCATCGTTTAGGGAGGCGGTAGTTCGTCACACACATAAACAGTATGTTCGTTACCCATTAGATGGAGGTGTGTGTACGTTTAGTTCAAAAACTCAACATAATAGTATATTGAGGATATTTTGGTTTTAATAAAATAATTTAATAATAATATTTTAGGGTTTGGAGGAAGAAACTAAATTAATGGAGTTTGAGGGAGTGTGTTACCTCTTAATTAGCTAACTCTTTTTGGTTTGCACCAAAGAGATTCCTTGGAAGGATTTATACCCAAGGGAGGATTAAATGATGAGGGGATAATTTTTGGTAGGATATGGGAGTATATATTGGCCGAACCTAACTATTTTTATGGGTGTAAAGTAGTTTAGGAGATGAGGTCTTTTATATTGGAGGAGTGGAACTCTTCTAAATCTTTGAAAAATAATTCCACCCACCTTTTTATCATGAAAAAAGGCTCCCATAACATACCAAAGTAGATAAAATGGAGGATAGGGTCAAAATATTTCTATAAAATGGGTTTTTAAATGTTTCGAGGTATTTTTTGGCCTTAATTTTAGGGTTTAGTTCTTTGTTAACCTAATTTTACTCCTACTCATGGTAATTATTTTAATTACATTCACCAATCACATTAGTGAAAAAATAATTTTACCATATTAGATATTATTAATAACTCTTATTAAAAATAAGGAATCCATTTTTTCAAATTAAAATCACAGAAGTGGAAGAAATTAATTTAAAATCAATCTCGTAGTTGGGTGAACAATGTTGATTTTTAAAGTAAAAACAAAAAAAGGAGGGTATTTTTTATACCCAATTTCAAATTGAAATTGATCACAATGAGATAAATTGTATTAATTGATAAAAATAATATCTAATTAATCTTTTAATCCAATTTAAAATATAATCTACCATTATAAATAAATTATATGCAAATGTAATTTTGAATAAAAATATGCTATTTTTCACTATTCATAAAAAATGATGTTTCTCAAAAAAATACTATAAATTTACCCTAATATAATTTCAAAATATTAAATTAGAAAAATTAAGATCATTTTAAAAAAATTAATTTTTAAATTTTTTCAAAATAAATTTTATTTTTTTCACAGAAAGACATGAAAAGTAGTTTTTTTTAGAAAATATTATTTTTAAACAAATGAAGACTTTACCAAAAATTATATATTTTGTTATAAATATTTATCATTTAAAATAATTCATTATAAAATATATTTTTAAATTTAGTTATTATTATTCATATTACTATGTTTAATGGCTACGTTATAATTATCTCATTTAAATAATCAAGATAATAAAATAATATTTCCTAGAAATATCGATGTTACGGTGGCATGTAACGTAGGCCAATTTGGTGTTGCATGTAACATACTCCAAGTCTGTGTTTCATGTAATGTATTCCATGATGGGGTTTCATGCATCGATTTGGTGATGTGTGAAGAGAGTGTTTGACTTAGTGCATTGCAAGACATAAATGAAAATTTAATGTATTCAATAAAAAAGGTCTATAAAAACTCGGGGTGTTACATCATAGGTTTTTGGTGGCACATATATAGTATAAATAATATTTTTATCATCATCGTAGACCATTTTAATTTTCAGTGGGTGACAAGGTGTTCTTGAAAGTTTCACATATTTTGGGTCATCGGCAGCTTGGGAGGCAAGGGAAGCTTACTGCAAATTTTGTGGGACATTTTGTGGTTATTGATTAGGTGGGGAAAGTGGATTATGGTTTCTCAATTACACTATCGTTGAAGTTGATACATAATGTGTTCTATGTACCACAGTTGTGCAAGTATCGATTTGATCCATCTATTGTTTTTGAGATAGAGCGACATTGATTTTGAGCCTAATTTATGCGTGAATGGGCATCCATTCATTGTAGTTCATAATGAGGACCAGGTATTTCATGGGAATAAGATTCCTTTGGAAAAATTTCTATAGAAGCATAGTTCTGATGTGCATGAGACCTGGGATTATGAGACACTAATGTGAGAAAAATGGTCTCACCTTTTTTATATAGAAGCTTCCTAACTAGATTAATGGTGATATAAAGTTTCTATAGTGGGAAGGATGTAACATACCACTATTCTTTGAGGTATTTTTTAACCTTATTTTGGATTTCCATTTTTCAGTGGTTGGAAGGATACCTTTAATGGTGAAGTCATGGATTTGTTTGAATTTTCAAAATAAAACCAGTAGTTTTCATAGTCTGTAGAGGATTTAAACGTCGTGTATTGGGGATTCGTGATATGCAACCATCGCCTAGAATATTCCATGAAATTAGTGCACAACCACAACTAGAAAATTGGAATATTTCAATGATTAAAAACCATTGAAATCAGGCCCAAAACCATGTTTATATCCTACGAACACAATTTTCCCCAACTTTGAGCATTATTTTCATCACAATAGGGTCTGACCTATTACCATGGTTTGAACCATGGAAATAGGTGGGCTATTGCCATAGTTTTCACAAGTGTGGTAATAGCTCTCATCATTGTAAACTATGGCGGTTGACATATAGCCATGGTTTAAACTTTGTCCATAGGTTCTATTATCAAGGTTGAAAACCGTGCATATAGCCTTATAAAACCATGGCTATAGCCCAAAAATAAAATGTCACCGGTGAGATTCGATCTATGTACCTCTATTATAGCATTCATCTGCCTAACCACTACACCATAGAGAGCTTCAGGTGTGTGTATATATATATATATATATATATATATATAATTTTATGTTATATATATTATTAAAAAACAAGGTGGTGGCATCAAAATTGTGTCAATAGTGCTTCAAACTTCATTTTCTATGGGAAAATCTTTCTATCGCACAAGGGTGAGAGACCTATAGCCATAGTTTTAATAAAACTATGGCTATATCTCTTCAAAAAATGGTATATAGATACAGTTTTGAAAATTGTTGATGTAGGACATATAATTATGGCTATAGACCACCTATATCCATGGGTTTAAAACCATGGCTATAGGTACATGGGAATAACCCAATTTTATACTTGTGAACTTGAAAGGTTAGACATAGTGTACAATTTACATGACGTAAAAATATTATAAATATGATTTTAATAAAATAGAAGATGGGTATTTCTACCTTTCTAGAACTCGACAATTACACAAAGTGTAATTGGGGTATACTCCATGAAAAAATCCCAAGTGTTGGTTTTAATAATGTTTATTGGATGAAAAATATAATTCCATTCCCCCATGTTTCCTTCCCTCTTGACCTAGAGCCATCTGTATGTAATTTTTTTGCTTTCAAATCCCTTTAGATCACTTATTTGACATTTGTTAGTATTGTTGATTGTGCTTCTTCTATTCAGGTAAGTTTTCTTCTTATCTCTTCTATATCTCTCTCATTTCATCTTTAGAGTTCGATATATCATTTAGGTATTGATGGATCTAAACATCATGTTGTTGAATATTGTTACTAGGTTTAGTTCTTATACCTTCCAAACCTTAATTATTCATTTGAGAATCATGTTGTGGGTGTTTTTTCATGAAAAAGGTTGCTGGTTCCATTTTATGTTTTTCTAATAGATTAAACCATGAATTTATTGTGTTTGAAATTTCTCTTAATTTATATTTTTGAGAAACCAATTTGATGCGAATTGGAACTTGTATTTGACTTGGCATGGATTTTTTTTTGCAAAACCTCCAATTCCAATTGAGTTGGAATTTGAGTGGTAATTTTAAACTAAGGAAATTTATAAATTGACATCAGAATTTATTCTAGAAAATGGATTAAATTAATGTTCAAAAAACATATGATTTGTTTTAAATTAAAAATGAATGAAATGATAAGAAAGACATATGTTTTAGTTTTTAATGTGAATTGTAATTTTGAAAAATAAAAGTGGGTGATTGTGAATTATTTTGAAATAAAATTATTTCCCCATTTTCTGTTGATTAATTAAGAACATGCAAGAATGGCTAGTTATTGGGTTATTTGGGACAAAAAACTAGGAATAAAAACATTTTGATCATTGAAAACTCTAAAAAAACCTAGTTTGGAATAACTTATCACTGATGGGATATTGATGTGTTCTATTTGGCATGAGCCTAAGGTACATGCATAAACATATTATCATGTTCACTGATATGAGTTGTGCGGGGATCTCATAATGTCGAACTATCATACCACATGGAATTTGACCATGGTTCTTATTTTGACTATTTTGATTATAAATTCCATTGATTAGGAATTTTTTTTACTCATAACTAATGGTTTATAAAAAAAATTTATTTAAATTGTTTACTTAATCCATCTTTGAAATATATTATACAATTTGAAATGAAAATCATGGTTTTTTAATATGAAAATATACTTCAATTAGTATTTTGATTAAAATTGAAATCATGATTTTTTTATTATTGTGGAATCTTATTATGGATAAATTGGTGTGACCCAACTGGGGTTTCTAGTTCACACCCTACCTGTTCCTTTGAGTGTGTATAGATTTTCTTTTACCAATTCTGAGTAAAGGTATGGAAATTCTTGGTGGAGGTGGATGTTCTTGATCCCTTGGTTCTTGGATTACATATCCTTTGGACCATAAAGTTTATCTTCTTAGACTTCTAGTACATTTATGATGTACTGTATGAGTTTTTTATATATCGATTTTGTTTTTGGTACTATCTACCTTTGGTGTTTTTGGTACCGAGGTATCCTTACTAGTTCATGAAATTTTATAATCCATAAACCACACTTTCTAATTTTCCCACTTAACTCATTTTATCAAAGAGTCTTAAGAAGTTTCCACAAGTGATTCTCATGGTTATCATTAATTTTATAGTACACAAGGATATCATCAATAAATACCACAATAACATTATCAATATATTCCTTGAATACACTATTTATAATATCTATAAAAACAGAGGGTTCATTTATAAATCTAAATTGAATTACTGTATAAATGTAATGTCCATAACTTGGATAAAACGTTGTCATGGGAATATCTTCCTTATTTACACACAATTAATGATTCCCATAATAAATCTAAATAATTTAAAAATATTTAGTATAGAAATGTTGATTGAACAAGTCATCAATGTGAGGAAAATGATACTTGTTTTTTATATTAATATCATTGGTTTCTATATAATCAATGAAAAAAATAAAATATCCACCACTCTTCTTAATGAAAAGAAATTGGGATCCCAAAGGTGAAACACTAGAGAATATAAAGCCATTTTCACACCAATATTGTATTTGGTTCTTTAAATCCACTAATTCCATAGCTATCATTCTTTAGGGAGTCTTTGATATAAGTCTTAAATCTGAGATTAAATCAACAGAAAAGTCAATTTCACATTTTGGTGGATTTCTAAGTAATTATCCATGAAATACATCAATCTATTCCTAGAAAGTATTTATATTCCCAATTTTATAATTATCTATTCCATATATTGATTGTGATTTCTATTCTTCTCTAAGAATCTAATTCAGAAGAACTACTGGAGGTGGATCTAGATATGACATAGATGACACAATCTCCCCTATTAAGATAATAAATTCTAAATCCCCATTACAAATCATAATTTTCTTCTCTTGGAAATAAATTTTTGTATTATATTTTTAAATCTAATATATACTAATTATTATAGAAAAATAAAATATAGGTATAATAATCAAGACTACCAATAGGTAACATTTATGTTTCATAATTGGAACTCACTAACAAATATTTTTTCTAGTGATATATACACTATGTTTTTTTCTAACAATTGACTTTTTAATGTGGTAGAGAAATATATAATTTTCATAGAAAATAGGGGAGGTATGATAGAATATGATAATCCAGAATCAAATAAATCCTTGGATAAATTTTAGGTGATTATTAAAGTACCAACAACAACATAATTATGATCTTTAACATCAGATATAGTGATCAAAATAGTTTTTTCCTCTCCCGACGACCTCTTTTGCGGTAGGCTATCCCTTAACACTTGGGGTACTAGTGTGAATAATGCCCTATTTCACTATAGTTAAAGCACTATACATCATTTATTTTTTATTCCCTATACATTAATTATTTAGATGACCCTTATCTATATACTTGTGATAAACTCCCATTCCCTTCATACATTTTCTTGTATATTCCAATCAAAAATTTTTACATGTAGTAAATTTATTTGTTACCTTATTCTTATTTTATGCATTAAATTTTTTATGTTTATAATAAAACCAATTATTCTATAAATTTCTTATAAATATATTGGATCTAATTTTTTTTTTGGTTTTTAATGGAACATCATAATATTTTATCATATGATAATGAATTTTGAGAAACCAGTTTCCATCAAAGGTTTATCCTAATAACATAAACGAAATGGTCAATATTAATCTATGGATTATGAATATATATATATATATATATATAATACCTGGATAGTATTATAATGGTATCCTCATACTCTGTAATGTTTTTCTATAATTTCTAAATTCTTAGGAAAGTTATCTTCATTTCAGTTTTTTTCTAACGATGTAAATATTTGTCTAATAATATTATTGTAAAATATCTCCATTTTTTATGTTCTATTTATTCTTCCTACCTAGTATTACCAATCAATGGTCACTACTGATTAAAATAACCTCTAAGAGAATAATAAAATACCAATATAACCTTTTCCCTTTCATTGCATCCCAATGTTGTAAATCTTATTTTAAGAGACTTAATATATTCCCCAACTACCATTGGATTAGTAATTCCACTAAAAGATAAAAAAATTCACTTGAAACAATCCAATATAGGTGTCTCGATCCATTAAACATAATGTTTCTCCATATGTGCAAGTTTATTATCCATAACTTGGGTTAGCTACCCTACTATAGAACTGATCTACTCATATCGAACACCAATTTTACTAGCTTATATAGTAAATAAATCACTACTTTTACCATGAGAGTTTATTATATATTTTCCCTTTAGCTCCATAAATAAATAATTTCACACATTGTGTTTGCTCATAATCATAAAAATATAGTTATTGTAATATAAAAATACCTAAAATGGTATAAGTTATCTAATTCAATAAGGAATTATCATAATTCTCTTGTTAGTAGTATTCATTTAATATCTTTCTCCCAAGGTTTCTACTAAAATATATCTAATATAAAATGTAATAACCCCAAATTTATTAACTCGAATTCAGTGTTTACTTTTTTAAATTTTCATAGATACAATGGATCTAATCCTGAAGGGTAGACCATTTTAATAGTCTTGGATAAAAAGATACATACATGATTCCCATTTTACATTGGGAATAAAATATAAAATATAACAAAAAAAAGGTTTAGCATCCTAGAAACCCATTTAAACAATTCTATTCTAAGAAAAAATAATCATAATAAGAGTGATTTGAAATACTCAATAAGGGTAAAGTAAAATGAAATAAATTATTAGTATAAATTTTATAATAAATCTATCATGGTATATAACTATAAATACATTAAACATAATCAATAATTTGAGCACAAAATTAAACTATGGATAACATCAATGTAGCAATATCATCAATAATAATAACTGAATTATCAATTAAGTAAATTAATACTATTGGATTTCATGATCTTAGATATCCTGGTATCTCGACCCTCAATTCCTTAAGAAAATAAAATTTAAAATTTCTTGTAAAGAAAAAATTAATTTGCCATACTTATATGTCTCATGAGACATGTCGATGAATCAAGGGGAGACATTAATCTGGGCCCCACCCATCACTGCATTCCTAATAAATTCTTCATATATTGAATTATTAATTTAATTCATAAAAAATATTCATTTTCAATAAATTTGTGTATTGACTAAATAATATGTCATATCAATATTTACCCAGTCAATTAAATAACTTTCAATGTAAAAAAATATAGAAATTGTCTAAGGTCTAATAAATAGTCAAATCCATGATACAAATAATATATATATTTTTTAGAAATGAAATGTCCAATGAAATATGACAAAAAATAAAGTGAACATTTTATGAGAATGTTAAAGATAAAAAAATATATCAAGAGATGAGATATGACCATCAATTGTTTACAAAAGTAGATTTTATAGAAGAATAAAGTATTTTAATGAATGGAATAAAATTGAATGAGAAACATTTAATATATTTTCAAAACGTGTGTCCTTTGTAAAACCATTTAAAATATTTAGAGGAATCTAAAGAGTGTAAAATGGTTATAGTGGAGTTATAATTCATTAATGTTATATACATTAAAATGAAACATTCCTTTTGACCTTTTATAAAGTAATTTAAAAAAAACATTCGAAAGATTATTTTAAAACCTTTTAAAAAGTCATGGATAAATTAAAATTCCCACAATAAATAAATTTATTAATTAAAAAAATTGAAAAAACTATTTTGAATAAAATATGGAAGAGAATGTTTTAATAAAAATTATAAAGAGTTTTAATTGAAAAATAATTTAATAATTATAGAATAATATAAAGGATTCAAAATGGTTACCGAGGAGGTAAAATATGTTAATGTAGTATATATTAAAAACAAACATTCCTTTTGAATTTTTATAATGTATTTTATAAATGACCTTTTAAAAAAAATTATAAAGATTATTGTCAAACCTTCTTAAAATCCAAGGATAGATTAAAATTTCATTAATAAAACATTTTATTAAAGAAAAAAGAACTTTTGAAAAATCATTTTGAATCAAATATGAATATGGATGAAAAATATACTCGATCAAAAAGCGAAATAAGATCTTATTTCTTTTAGACTCCCCTATTGAAATAGTTACCAAACTTGAATCATTATTAATAATGAATAAATTTATATTCATGTTAAATACCTGAAAATCGAAGTATATACGCCACATAAAGTCAAATAGGTTCATAAAACTAAATCAGTCTCAATGGAGTGTAAATTAAAATACAAATCTCATAACAAATGTTTTCATTTTGATAAACCGGATTTGACATCTTTTATAATGGTTTTAGACATGTTATTAATTTATAACAGAACTATATAGTATTTATAACATCATATATGATCTTATTATAACATCTTATCACCTATTCATCAATAGCCATTCATTATTATTGATGTTTTGAGTGTTAATAGTTTTATTTCCTCATGCATGTTTCTTCATGGGAGATCCAAACCTCATAATTTGATTATGGTTTCATAATATTCATATTTTTAATCATGATATATATATTTAATGTGATCCTTTAGGTAATCTATTAAGGGACCTAAATTTGGACTTTTAGGAATAAAAATCCTTTAGAACTTGTATATTGATGTTTAGAATAGGGTTTTCTAGGTTTTTGTTGTGATAAAAGTCTATAGGTGGTGTAAGAAAGAGAGAAGTGGTGGTGTACTTTTATATTAAATGAAATGAGAAACATTAAATTAATAAAAGGATTTAAATATAATAAATTCATTTTTATTTGAACATGGAAAAGTGTGTAAAAAATACATAATAAATGGTAGTATATGGTTTAAACCTATATAAAAAATAAAATTTGGATAGGTTTAAGTGTTATTTTAAACCTTGTATTTTATATTAATTCCTTAGTTAAATAATTTTATCCTTTCCCATAGTAATGAATTTTTCAATCTTAAAGTGTTATAATTTTATATATAAGGTCTCAATTTCTTCATAAAAGAGAAATATATGAAATTTTAGATCATTTTTATCCAAATTGTTCTATTTTAATTTATTTATTATTTTTAAATAATTTATTAACATGTTATTTTTCATAAAATATAAACATTATAAATTTTGATATTATTCATTTAATTTTGTTTATTTTTACATCAAGAAAAACATGTAATTAAAATATATAGAATTTTAAAATATATCAAATATATAACAAATATCTATACATTTCCTTGGTCACTATAACTCACCCAAAAATATTAATTTTATAGTTTTTAGTATATTTTATTTTATTTATTTTTTTAGTTAAATAAATAACGTGTTAGTATGGTATAAGAATTTAAAGTGATTATTTCATCTCAGAAAAATATAAACAAGTTAACTTAATTATGTTCAAAATAATATTTCATAACTTATTCTTATTCTTATGTGAATATATATAAGAAATTAAATCAAGAGAGGAAAATTCTGTAATTTTCATTACTTAAAATAATATAAATGTCACTACCAAGGTCAAATGGAATAAAAATTCCATATATTCAATTTTTTGATGCATATGGGAAAATTAATCCCATATAATGATATAAAAGAAAATTTTTTGGTTGATTTTTAATCCCTTGTTTTATTATTTTTATCCTTAATTATCTGATTTACCCTTTACTGATGTGATAAATTTTACCATGGTTAAAATTCACAATGCCTAAAATTAAAAGGGATATATTTACTAAATTTAGACCTCATAATTAAAATTACGGTGTATATTTTTATGAATTAAATTTATAGATGTTGAAGAAATATATTTTAATAAAAAATTAAAAAAAATAACAAATAGTTTTTAAAAAAATCATTTTGAGCATAAAAATTAACTTCTATGAAAATACTAAAACATATTGATTCAAAAAAGATTATTATACAATAAATGGATAATATGTTACATTAATACTAAATAAAAAATATAATTATACTTTTAAATTACATTATTTATTGAAAATACATGACAATGTTTAAAAATTTGCTATTTTGCACTCGTCGTCAAAACTTTCATCATTCCAAAATAATCAAAAAAATTCACATTATGTAAATTTTGATACTTTGATTTTAGAAATGTAATTAATTTAAAAATAATATTTTATAATATTTTATTATCCATGTTTTAATCACAATCTTGAATAAAAAATGGTTGTCATGTTATTGTGTCTTTTAAAAGAAAAGAACACTATAATTGAAGCTTGGGTGTTACATTATCTATTAGTGGAAGGAATATTTATTGATTTCAAAGAAACACTCATAGTACATTTCTATTTATATTGGTAATTTGTTAATTGAGATTTTACTTATTCATAAAGAAATTTTTTTCCATATTTATTGTGCTTATTTTAGGGCCAAACCAACCAAAAATGATATTGAGATTTATTTTCTACCATTAGATGAATATAAGTAATTAATATGGGATAGGGATGTTATAGTATATGATTCACACAATGAAAAATATTTCATAGTGATTTACATGTATTTTAGTATAATAAATAACATTATATATTATGGTAATTTTTAATATAATATTAAAGGATATTGATGAAATCCTATATGTAAGGAATGTACACACTGTGTTATATTCAAAAAATTTATAATAACCAGTTTACCTAAACCTCAATTATTTTTACCTCAAAAAAATTTCTAAATATATTTTATAAATTAATTTTATTAGAACATAGAATATGGTGTGTAAAAATATATATTAATTAGAAATAAATGGTTTAAAATGTAATGAATCATCTTAATATCTTTATTAACAATTCCTCTAAAAATAATATGAATGTGGGTTAGAAAAGGAATTATTTTTAATTGAATTATTTTATAAGAAATATTTGAATTTTATACATTTTTTGGATGTCATTCATATCAAGAAAATATTATATGATATTTATTGGAGTTGGCTCCCTAGAACCAACTCTATATTTATTTTTTAAACCATTTCATGTAAATCGATTGATAGATACATGTTTTATTCATATAACATATTATCATTTTTTCAATATAAAATTCATCATGACATTATTAGTGTATTTTTACTATCAATAGGTTATAACAGTTCCCTAATATCATGAGAACCTCAAGAAACCCTAAAAATGTTCATAGAATATTATATAGTGTAAATGAATTAAATAAAAATAAAAATAAACAATATGCTGTGTTGGTATTTACCACATCATATTTTTTCTTATAAGTGAACCAAATCATAGTTATAATAACTACATCATGGTTATATTTAAGGAATTTCTCAATTGATTCAATAAAAAATGTTAACTATTTATTATTATTATTTCATGTACACTAGAACTCATGACTAATTATAAATATCATCAGATAGTTCTTTAAGGGTTTTATAAAATGTATTATTGTTAAAATTTAATATTCATTTTCTTGTCAATAATTTTATACCATTTTTAATAGGATACATATTTTGAGTGCGTAATAAATGTTTAGAATGATAAAACTCGTAAGAACGTGAATTTTTGTTAAGCATTTAACAATATGATTGATTCTTCATAGTGTTTCCTTGAAACATATATAAATAGGTTGAAACCATGGAGATATGTTCCAATTGATCAATATAAATCTTAAAAATATCTTTTTCTATCTTCTCATTAACACTAGTTCTAATAGACAATGAATAAAAGTAAAATCCTTCTATATAATTGAAATATTATCAAAGGATAATTAATTTCCGACAGAATATGGTTTATTTTTTACATTGATGAATCTCCATCGAGATCATGAAGAACAGATTAAAATTATAATATTTATGAAAAAAATAAGTATGTTATTCATTATATTGTATTAATTCAAATGAATTTATGGATATTATTATAAAAGCATGTTTATTGGTTACTTTTTTATGTTTAGACTTGGGAATACCCCCCCCCCCACCAGAATCCAACACTAGAAATAGTATTATGACATGATATAAATGATGTATGAATATCCTATGATGATGTCTTATAAGACATTGGGAATTCATTTCATGAATTTTAGACATGGTGGTTTCCAAGAATAAGAGATGATAAGGGTATACTGTCCAGTAAGAATTAAAAATAATATGTGTATCATTGGAAGTACTTATATTTTAGTGTGTTTATTAGTCATTATACATGAGTTTATTCATAGTGTCATGGTTTTTTCTAGTCAATACTCTATGTTTCTTGTTTTTGTAGATTACAAGAGTGAGTTTGGAGGATATTTGTGCAGGATGAGATATGTGTTTGAGTTTTGAGGAACCCAAATCATAGAGGTGTCTTCCCTAAATTTTGGTTTTTTAATTTATCATTTTGTGGGAGCTCCACATAATGAATTTTCCATCGTTTCAAAGGAGTATTCCATGTTATTCATGTTATAATTTAAATATATTGTGTTATGTCAATAATGATTTAGTTTTTAGTGAGTGGATATATTTTTGCTAATGATTTGGATTTATATTTTTAGAGAGATTTTAGTTTCCAATGGGAATGTAAAAAGGTAGTGGTATTCCTCATGGTTAGAAAATGAAATGGATTATATATTAATTCACCATGATTTTATCTTGAGGGATGAAGAAAACTGATTGTTTTTTATTTTCCACAACTTGGTCTTGGTCAAAGGATAATTTATAGAATGAATAAACTGTATATATTTTCCAAGGTAGAAATTTCATAGTGCCATAGTTTTTAGTATATGGTAGGTTGACCTAGACCATGATGTATTTTAGATAAAAATAATATGGTTTGATCAAACTAAACTATAAATATAAATATGGGAGTTAATATCTTATCAATTGGTTTTATTCTCTTGTTGGAATCACTAGGCAGTATAGTGTCTCTTAAATAATTTTTTTGGGTTATATTGATAGATATTTGAATTTATAACTCCATGAAATAGATATAAGTTACCGTAATATCTATAATTAATCTTTTATATATTATTTTTTCTAAATTTTCCTTTCGTAGATCTTTTAGATTTAATGGAAGCATAGATATGGTGAATTACAATACAATCCATTTCATAAGAATATATTACGGAAAAAAAGTACATTAATATTCTCACAAATAAATAAATATAAAGTATTTTTATAGATTTACATGATTGAATCAATGATTGAGGAAGAGAATACTCACCCATAATGTGACAGTTCAAGATTTTTTATGTATTTCTTTTGATGTAAACTTGAAGTATTCAATAGATTTATTTACATGCAACCACGACTCTAAACGAACTATGATACAATATACCTTTATATCCAAGGAATTGGATTTTCATTAATGAGTATGATTAACCATATTATGAAATATATTTATAATGGTATAGGATGATAAAATATTATTTATTTATACCTATGAAATAAGCACTCAATGATACTAATATCATTTAATACTTAAAAGATCCATTTTATAAATAAATGTATTATCAACATGTTATGTATTAGTCACATAAAAAAGGATATTGACCTCTATTGAAAAATTATCTTAATTTAATATACTGATAAATTGATAATACTTATACGTTATTTATCTAAAGGTTAGGGATGATGATAAAATCTTTAAAGGTAAAGATAGTTATTTGTAATAAAATTGTTTTTCATGTGAGCAATGTGTTTTTTCGTAATAAAATAACTTAATCACAAATAATTAATATATTTAATGTAATTTATAGATTATGTATTCCATCAAATATTATTCGACTCATGTAATAATAATTCCTTGGCAAGAACTCAGTGCAAACTCAATTTTTTCCTTATAATGTATTTGTCTAAAAATGAGTTTTTGTTGTGTTTTTCAAGCTTATTTTAAAAATATATTTTAAAAATTATAAAAATTTAACAAGAAAAAATTGATTCCATATTTTGAATCATAATTTCCTAATTTTATATCAAGTAATAATTCATTTTTTCTCATAATTAATAGTAAAAATATTAAATATTTGATACCTCAATTAAGGTTAAAACAAGTTTACAGGGGGTATTTTAAAAGATAAGGGTATCAATTAAATATAAACTTGTATAATAATTATTTTATAAATAAATTTAGAACATATTTTATCTTACCTTTTATATTTTCCCTTTTTGTTCTACTTACACAAGAAAATGACATTATATTATTTAAATCCTTCAAGTAATTCCATATGTGTCCTCTTCCTCACTTATATGAAGGAACCAATTACCCACCATTATTAATGAATTTTGAGAATTTTATATCAAAAAATAAATACCTTAATGCCTTACTAGACTCCATCCCTTAAATATAAAATCCTCAATATTTTTCTAAGACAATTTTTCCATGGCTTAATGAGTAAGAAAAAGGATGTCTCCTGAAGAAGAGGTTAATTATCTTACATGACTCATTTAAATTTATTTGGTCATATCACACTTATAAATAATTTTTATCCATAAAAAATTATGAATAAAGTATTATAAATATTCTAAGATGTTTTTATGATAATGTAACAACCATTTTCCACCTCATTTCCATGAAATTGGGAATGAAAGTATCATGTGTGTGTACAAGCAAACTCCTACCTCCAAGTAGTGACATTAATCATCTTCCATAAACATCTTTAATAGATAGACGTGTTTATTTATTTAATAAATATATATTCTACTAAATATATAATTAATATTTTTTAATTATATAATATTATATAATATTATCTTCATATTTACTTTAAAAAATGAAAAACAACATTCAAGAATACATATGGGAAACCATCTCCAAAACCAATGTAACACACTTTTTTATCTCCACCATTTATAAAAGTTTAAAAATATATATTATCAATATATATGAAACTTATATCATCATAATAATTATGAATATTATGAAACCTTGACTATGCTATAAGAACCAATATTTCTAAACTGTAACATTCATGAAAAATGAAATAGTTAATGTTAGAGTTGGTGTCCTAGAACCAACTGTTTGAACTTTCATTACATGAATATTAATGTATTTAAATTTTAAACATATTATTAAATATTTTTGATTGTTCTTCGTGACTATAATGTAATAATTTACTAGATTATTTGTCATATTGATAAGGTCATAGAAGTTCCCCGCTATGATAAGAACCGTGAAGTGCTATGACAATATTCTTAATATAGTTATGTTGTGGGATGATATAATATGATGGGGATTGTACTATACAGAATATAAGGTGTGATTACTCATAGAAAGATTAGACTTATTCTCATGAAGTTTGAACTTGGTAATCACCAAGATGTTAGATTATGAGAACATACCCGGCAATAAGAATTTAACATGTTTTGGTGTCATCAGATATTTATATCTGTGAGCATGTATAATGGTCCATAGACTTTAATATTATCATTAATATATTTAAAAACACATGAAATTATATTTATAACAAAAAAATTACACCATATGTTGGCGTGAAGTAGGGTACGTTGGGTGCGTCACGAGTGACATGTTATTAATAGATAAGTCGGGGATGGATTTGTCCCTTCCATATTTATAGAAGTTGATATCGCATCCCTTTGATTGAAATTGAACTATAACCCTAAATTCCATGGACATGGTGTAATGATGAGTTTATTTTTGGTAGTTAAAGAATTATGTATCAATCATATATGTTGATGACACCATCATGTAACCCGCTTGATGAGATATTGTGACAAAGGGATTATATTACACAGTTAGTATTTTCTTGTGGATTTCGTCATTGAAAATTTATGTTCTTTATCATGGGTTCCTTTTGTAACACCCTATGTATTTAAAAATAAATTTAAATGCATGAAATGCTATGAATCTAAGATAAACTATCCGTTAAACATATTTTTTCTGCTTCTATGATTTGAATTTGGAAAAACATACATCTACAATAGTGATATGTATGTTATTTAGAGTCTGATAAAACCAACTTGGTTTTTTGTAAATAGTAACATACACTTATGAATAGTAATATGAATAGTAATACGTCCCCTATAAATAGTAAATCATATTCTTTTTTTATTTTCTTAGGGTTATAAGATAATGAGATTTTGATTAATTTTTAAAGGTGATATAAAATGCGTTATTGTTTTAAAATAATTAGTTTTTGTATAAATTATGATTTTATTAAAAAATTAAATTAATTATATTTAAAAAATTATTTTCAAAAAAATGGATTTTATTTAATAATTATACATGTCAAAAAATGGTCTGGGTGAATTTTTGGGATTTTTCTGAAATTCTTGAATTTTTTTGAATAGTAAAATATAATAATTTATGAAAAATGATAAATACTTGTGTTATTGAGTCATAGGTGATGTATGGCTAATATAAGAACACTTGGTTCGAAATCACCTAAACTTATTAATATAGTGGGTCACATGAATCACGAATATTAACAATCTTGAGAAAAAATATTAAACTAATTATTAATATAAGGGAAAACCCCTCCTCTCCTCCACTATAAATACCACCCTCACCCCCCCTCTTCCTCTCATACCTATAAAGCTTTGAGAATTGCCTAAATTTTTTAAAACACCATTCCCATGGATCTTCCTGAAGTACAAGACCTACTGGTCTCACCAAAAGTCAAAAACCAAAGGCTTTAAGGATGCTTTCAAGGAGAAGAGATCAAGAGGTAAAAACCCTCTTTCATTTTCTTGTGTTTTCATTTCAATTCCTTTTCTTTTATGATGCTCTATTCACATACCCTAATAAAAGAGTTAGGAAATCTCTAAAATCATATATATTCTGGATATTATAATGTTTATGTAAAAATTAATCATCATTCTTCCCCTCCTATTCCATTTTTTCTAAAAATAAAAACATCATATGTGATGTGTCGATTTACCAAAATCGTGGAAGATGAGATTTAAATTTCCATTACTTCCTTCAAAGATGATCATAAAACCATTTTAATGTTTGAAAAATATTTAAAGTTTATTAAATTTATTCTTTTATTTATGGGTCTAAAATATCTTCATAATATTATGTTATATAATGAAACTAGTTCGTGATTATCAAAGAACCGCCAAAATGATCTAAATGGATATCACTAATGATTTATCTAATGATTCATCCTCATAACATATGACCAAACTGATTTATGTAATAATTTAATATTATGAAAAAAATATTAATACCATTTCATTCCACTTCTATAATTTTGATTTCATTCGACAAATAAATCCTTTACGAACTATCTATGGAAATCATGTATAGAACGCACCCAAAACAATAAAAAGAAGAAAATATTAATGATTAATGGGTAAAATGATGCTATAAAATTATCATATAACGTGTTATGAACATGAATATGTTCTTATAAGATATTAATAACACTATTTTAATCATTATAAAGGAGGTTTAAACAAGTTTGAAGTAAGATGAACCCGAGGTAAGGGAATTATTTGACCAATTTTCATTCTTTGGGTTAACATTCTACATCATTAATTGTGTGGTTTTAAGATCATTTTTGTGATTAATTTTTGTTTATATTATGTTTTTTATATTAATTTGTTAATTATTCACACATTCATTTCTTAATATTGGTTCTCATATCAATTATATGATATTTGTAAGAAGATTTTCTTATAAAATCCTCTTTTAAAGTACTAGTTTTACAAATTTTAAAATGAATGTTTTTATGCAAGTATTCTTGTTTGATTATGATTTTATAGTTATTGTTAATTTTTTATGATGAATGTTCATACCTATGTCTCACTTCAATGCATTGGTATTTTTTATGTTAGAGGTCATTTGTATGGTTACTCTTTGAGTAACAACAATGGTTACACTATAAGGTCTTCGTGGGGGTTACAAAATGTAAGGTATCCATTATGGTTAACAACTTAAGTAATTAACCAAGTTAACTTTGTGGTTATATTTATTTTATCTATTATTTATGGAATTCTCATGTTTCAAAATTTACGTGTAAATGGTCTAAAAGTATTTCTTGTGAATATGATTTCATATGTTTATAAGTAATCATGGACTAATTCTTTCTTTCCTTCTTTATATAACCCTTAATGAGCTTTTGTGATCATCCCAAGTTTTCAAATGTTTTCCATAGCTTATATTGATGTGTAATATAAATAATGAAGTAAATTTAAATGTTATGAAGATTTTTCAAAATCAATCATGTTGTTGGTTTGTTTTAAAAGTTTTATGTTTTGGAAGGAATGAATACTGTTTTAGTGGTACCCACTTTTTATTTATTTGGGTTGATATGTATGAGTTATGTCTTAAAATTCTAAAACTATAAACCAAACATATATTTTGGGAATGTAATAAGTGAAATCTAGTTGAATTAAAAAGAATATGTAAAGTCAAATGTCGGGTCCGTATACCTTGACTTGTTGCTAGACCGTAATCTTGGTCTTTAGGCAAGGATGCCTAATGCCAATGAGAAATAAAACTATAGGGTCACACACTAATTGTTTTTTGTGGTTTAGATTAAATTTTATTTGAATTTAATTAATAGAATAAATATTATTCTCATGACTGAGATATAATTTTATTAAAGTTGATATTATCACATAAATTAAATAAATATTTAGTCACCGGATTGTGAATGAAATTTATTTATTTATTTTATTAAAAATTAAATTAATATTTATTTAATATTTTGTAAATAAAAATATTTATTTAAGAGAATAAATATATTATTTGGGTGTTTAATAAATGGAATAGGAGTTTTAATGGACCAATACCATGTCTGCTGATAAAATAATCACTTACAAGTCTGTAAATATTATTTATCCAATTGGTGGAAGAAAAAATTATAAATTTTGTTATTATTATTATTTATGTGATGGGATTTCATTAATGATGCAATTTTTCAAAAGTTTTCACAACATAGAATAATAATAATTTTATTGTTATAATTTTCTATGGGATTTTATTAATGGATACAATTGTATTTAAGGGTTGTTTTGTAATTAAACTGTGTAACCGAAATCCCAACTCTATCAATATATGGGTATGTTTATTATGAATTGTATGTCAGATCAACTCCAAACTTGAAATAGATTATTTTTTATCCAAACAAATTCTCTAATGAATCCTCTCCTCTCTACCTCTCAAGAACAAGAAACCTAAGGGAGAAGTTCTGAATGACCAAAAAACAAGTGATCAAGGATATAGAATGAAAGACATTTGATTTTCCACACTATTATCTATAGAATGTGTGGTGTTGCTCGGATACTATTAGATAACATTTGTATCACCTCTAGAGGTATTCTACCTTGGATACTCACAAGCACAGTGAAAGAAGTCACGAAGGGTCATTCAAGATAATCAACAATCATAAATGAAGAAAGTATCTATGACTAGGTATTTATTTATTTAAGAAATTAAATAAATTAATTATTAAAATGATGTGAAAGGTCCTCTATCATGCTTCTATAATTTCCTTTATTTATTTAAATATTTGATTTTAATCTATGGATACTAAGGTTTACCATCATATTAATCCCTTATTGATCATCGATTACAGAAAAAAAAAGTTAGGCCCTCCCAACACCATGATTCTACTACGTCAGGATAATTCAACTTCTATTAGAGAAAGCTCATCATCATTTATAATTATATAATTTTCATTTATGATTGATGCTTTAAGAATTTAGTTTTTCAATTTAAGTTTAATTTTTCTGGTAATATTAATTTCAATATATGTTCTTCCTCTATTGTTTCTCACAGATCTAACTGAAATGATTAATTTTTTGATTAAAATTAAATTGAGGATCTCATTAGGAGGTGTCGACGATTCTATCTACGTAACACAATAGTACACGTTGGGTAATTTGAGTTACATGGCATGTAGTATTCCATACACGATGTGTAGTCAGGATTGCACATCATGTATTTGTGTTCAGTGCATTGGGATTAGTTTATAAATTACTCAATATGTGTGCATTATTGATACACGATGTAGTTAATTCTTACACCACATATTGTGGAGGACATAGAGGAACATGGTTACCAGATCACACCCCATGTGGACCACTGTACATGGTGAGTAGTCCCTTTCATGTCAGTTAATAATAGTATATCTCAAACACAACTCAGCCGACCGTTGACCATGTAACCCAGAGACAAAAAAGTGTGAGGCCCACTTGACACACCATATAATCTAAGATTTCCAATGTGTGCCTTACACATTGAGTCCCTAGGTGTATACTTTGGATAGATGGTGAAGGTAGTACATGCCATGTAGTGGGAACTACACGTCATGTACTCTACCAAATTATGTGGAATTAAATATTAATATTTTCATAATGTTTGATATTCAAATCATGTATAAATTGTATTAAAAGCTGTTACTTTGTGCATTGAAACATAACATGTGGCCGAAGAAATCTAGTGATTCTTGTAATCATCTGTGAAGTACATGTTTCGACAGTAGGAATTAAATCGTGTACGTCATATGTAACAAGAGTAAAATAGTATATGAGTATAATACATTTTGGGTAGAGTCAGATGTGTATTCACCGTGTTACCTCAAAGGTACATTTATTTAAAAGGTTAATTTTAAATGAATTTATTTTTTAAAAAGTTACAATGGATGAGAATCTCAATGAAATTCAAAAAAGGATTAAGATAAACAGATTGATTAATTAAAGATAATAATTAATATATTCAAGTGTGATTTATCTTAAATAAGAGTGATTAAATAATTTAATGATAGCTTTATTAAATGGTTAAATTCATTGCATGTATTTGGATGATCATGAGCTTGACCAAACCTTTGTATGTGATTGGTTTACTTTTAATTTTTAATTAAATTAAATTTTTGGTCTGTGTTCCATCTCTCCTCATTAATATGTAGGGTCTGCATGCCCATGTTTTTTTATGTAAACCCACTTTTACCCACCACTTATGTGTGAGTAAAAGAATATGTAATGGACAAAGCTCTCAATCTTGTGGAGGCAGTTCATGTTAGGAGCTGAGGCCAAACCAATCCTAGGAGATACAAAGTTGGATAAGTGAAATCTATAAACACGAACCATAAATGGTTCAAGGTGTTTATCACATACGTCAGTGATTATTTTATCAAATTATAGATAAAATAACCATTATAAAGTCTCGTTATTATACCATTTTATTCTATTTTATTTCAGCTACATGGTTTGTTCATTATGGATGTATTATCAGGATTACATAATTGATTAATTAACAAGCATGTGAGATGGAAATAAAGTAAATGAGTCTTGTGTGTAAATGTTATCTAATACATGGTTAATACCTTCAGTAAGTTCTATATAATAGTAACAATAATGCGATAAACATAATAAGGAAATTTAGGCATAAAAGATAAAAATGCATCAAAAAATATTAATTTAGGATAAGCTTTCCATTACTTGATTTAGAGAAAGACTCAAAAAAATTATGTGTGTGAACAACCCTTTTTGGGACACTTAATTTTATGTAGGATGCTATTAGGAATTTTTTGGGTTGACTTAACCATTTTTCATCAAGAGTAGTAGCCCTTACTATACATGGTGTAATTTGGAGCCATGTGTTGAGAAAATATAATTCAGGGTTTTTTGGATTGGGGAGTAAACTCAACAAGTCAAGGAGATGAAAGAATGTATTTTTCAAATACCTTCCTACCTAAATACATTAAAATATCATGACCAACCCATATTGGGTATATGCGAAGGGGAATATGGATCACTACCACAACAATGTCCTAACAACTAGACATTCAAATTTCAATGGTAAGGGCTATTGGGACTTGATAAAATAGTGTAAGATTTAATAAAATTAATTTTTTATTTTTCAAAAAATTGTAATCAAGTAAAGTAATAATAATCTCCTCTTTTAATTGTATAATAAAAATGAGAAGCTCTTCATCCACACTATCCCTACGATCAATACTAGATAAAGACAATATCCTCACTGGTAGTAACTTTTAGGAATGTTTTAGATTCCATTGTGTTATTATACCCCATGAATGAAAATTTTACATGATGGAGTCCTCATTTCCTAATATGCCTGCCTAGGAGGTGAGTAATGAAGAATTCCTAGTCTATGAGAAACATATGAATGACACGGTCGAAGTTCAATGTTTGATGCTTTCATAAATGTATAGTGAAATCATGAAGTCTCATGAAAACATGGATGTGTATATAATTCATGAGCACCAACTTGTTCTTTACTAGAAGAGAGTAAAACATGAACGATTTGAGATTTCCAAGGCACTCTTTTAGAGTAATCTTGGAGAGGGTTCCCCATCTTGGCCTCATGTAGTCAATCTCATTTTATACATTGAGTGCTTGGAGGTTCTAGTTTTTAAACTCCCTGACGAAATGGGCACTGATCTTATTCTCACATCACTCCCTCAGATATTCTCTAGGTTTTTTGTAAATTATAATATAAACAATGTTGAGAAGTCTCTGCCATATCTTTTAATCCTCCTTCACCAAGTGGACAATGATATGAAGCACAAAAAGCCTTCTGTCCTTATGGTGAATAAAATGGAAGGTAAAGAAATGAGATTTAAGCCCAAATATTCTTCACACCCTTCCAAGAAAAGGAATATCAAAGGGAAATCAAAGAAATAGGGAGCTATATGTTTTTCATGTTGAAATAAGGGCCACTGGAAGAAAAACTGCACCTAGCTAAAGAAGAAAGGGGATGATTTTTTTCCATTTGTTATCAAGTGAAATTTATATGTTTCAACAAATTGGGTATTAGATTAATATTGTGGTGCTCAAATATGTATTAAAATAGAAAACTCAATAATATTTAGGAAAATTGACAGAAGGGAGGTAGATCTGCAAGCACCTAATGAAGCTAGACTTGCTGTTATAGCTGTTAGGGACTACCAACTCACGTTGCTGACTGGGAGGATCTATCTATTAAATGGTTATTATTATGTTACTTATATGACAAAAAAAATTATTTATGTATCTAGACTAGATAAAAATTAATTTATTTTCAAGTTCAGAAATGAATGTTTCTTCATTTATAAATATATCATTTGTTTTGGGAAGGAACATTTATATAATGGTCTTTACGTGTTGGATTACACAAAAAAAGTAATGGAAATCGATAACAATGTTACTTTCCATGAATTGTACCATGCCCAACATTGGCATCGCCTTCTAGGTCATGTAAATGATAAACACTTCACAAAATTACATCAAAATAGATATTTATATTCTTTCAAACTAGAACCACTTGGTGTAGGTCATACATGTTTACAAGTTAAAATAACCAAATCCACGTTTAGTGGGAAAGGTGAAAGGGCTAAATAGATTCTTGAATTAGTTCATACCAATGTGTGTAGTATATTTATAGTTTAAGAAAGGGGTGGTTACTCATACATCATAACTTTTGAGGATGATATTAGTAGATATGGATATATTTACTTAATGAGGTATAAGTTAGATTCTTTTGATAGTTTCAAAGAATACAAGAATGATTTTGAGAATCTTCTTGGTAAGAATATTAAGAATCTTTTCTTAGACTGAGGTGGATAATATATTAATCAAGACTTCATTTATTACTTACAGGAGTTTGGGATATTATCCCAACTCACTCATCCTTACACGTCTAAGAGGAATAGTGCAGGCAAAAGGATGAATTTCACCTTATTGGACATGGTGAGATCAATGATGAGTCATGCAAGTCTTTCATTATCCTTTTCGGGATATGTGTTACAAACAGTGGAACTCATACTAAACCAAGTACCAACTAAATTGAAAAATGGTATTCTATAAGATTTTTTGAGTGGATGAAAAACCATGTTATCAAATTTACATGTGTTGGGAAGTGAAGAGTTTTTTAAGTCCTCTTCAAGTAACAAACTTTCACCCCAAGGAACAAATTGAACCATTATTGGATATCCCAAGAAAACAAGTTGATATTACCTATACAACCCCTCAAAAAAATATTATAGTGGAAAGACACACCATATTCCTTCAGAGGGAGAACATCTCTAAAAGGGATAGTGGGAGCGATATAGACTTTGATAAAGTTGAGGCTCAAGGAACATAAAAGTTGGTATAGGAGTAGATTCTACAATACCCCATTGAAGAAGAATATATTATAGATACACAATAACTCCATGGGAGTACAAGATAAGTTTGAGAACCAGAATGGTACTATTTTCAAGTTATAGAGGATGGTGACTCATTATTAGTTGATAATAATGATCCGCTAGACTATAAGGAAGCAGTAAGTGGAATAGATGATGCCAAGTGGAAAGAATCCATGAATGATGAAATAGATTCCATGTACCAAAACCATGTTTGAATTTTGTTATATCCTCTTATAGATGTAAATCATGTTGGTTTCAAATGGATATTTAATAAGAAACTAGATATAAAAGGACAGGTTAGTACCTATAAGGTACCATTGGTTTTAAAAAAGGTTTAAATAGTGTCAAAGAATTGTCTATGATAAAACCTTTTCACTAGATTCAATACTAAAATCCACCAGGATTATACTATCCATTTTCACTTACTATGACTATGAGATTTAGAAAATGGATGTCAAAATAGCCTTCCTTAATAGGAACCTTCAATAAAATTTCTACGTGACACAACCAAAAGGTTTTGTGACTCCAAATGATTCCAATAAGATATAAAAGTTAAAAAACCATTTATGGACTAAAGAAAACATATAGGTCAAGGAACATTAATTTTGATAAATCTATAATAGAATTTGGTTTTATAAAGAATGAATGTGATAATTGTGTCAATGAATGGTTTATTGGGAGTGCAGTAATTTTCATAAAAATATATGTTGAAGACATATTGTTTATTGGGAATGAAATAACAGTCTTATAGTATGTTGAGGCATGGGTAAATAGATGCTTCTCTATAAAGGAATTTGGTGAGGCATAATATATTCTTGGGATCAAGATCCATCATGATAGATCTAAGAGTTTTCTCAGCCTAATTCAAAGTACATACATTGATATGATACTGAAGAGATTCAGTATGAAACACCCCAAGAGGGGAATATTGCTTGCATCACATGGAAATCATCATTCCAAGAAAATGTGTCCTCAAATTGATGAGTAAATAAATAAAATAGAAAATATTTCATACGCATCTGTAATTGGGTTAGTCACGTATGATATGATATCTACTAGGCTAGATGTTTCCAACTCATTATGTGTGGTAGGAAGATATTAAGATAATCTAGGTGACTTCCATTGGATGTCAGTCAAGACTATAATTAAGTATTTATGGTGTAATAAGGATATGTTCCTAGTTTATGGAGGAGATGAGGAACTAGTCATCAGAGGATATGAATATTCTAGTTTCCAAATTGATCATGAGGACTTTAAGTCATAAACGAGACACATATTCACTTTGATGGAGGTGTTGTGATCTAAAAGAGCTCAAATCAGGGTGTGGTCACAAATTCTATAGCAGATTCCTAGTATATCTCAACTTCATAGGTAGCTAAAGAATTGGTGTGGATGTGGAGATTTGTCCAAGAGCTAGATTTGGTACCTAGAAAAAAAATATTACATCACTCTCTATTGTGATATTACAATAGTAGTGGCTCTCGCAAAAGGTCCAAGGTCACATCAGCGGAGGAAGAACATACTTTGGAAGTATTATATCTTGAGGGATTTTTATAAAAGAGGTGAAGTTCCAATGAGCAGTATTTACAAGGAAGATAATGTGGTGAACCCCTTGACTAAATCCATAAATCAAAAAAAAACATAATCATCATGTTAGGTCTAGCGGACTAAAAGTTATAGGCAGTTGGCTCTTGTCTAAGTGGGAGTTTTTTAGAGTTGTTGTCCTAGAACCAAATATTTTTACTTTGATTACATGAATATTTAATGTATTTAAATATTAAAAATATTATTACATATTTTTCGTTGTTCTGCATGACTATAATGTAATAATATCCTAGAGTATTTATTGTATTGATAAGTTCATAGTAGTTCCCCACTATTATGAGAACCTTGAAGTGTTATGAAAATATTCTTAATATAGTTTTGAGGTTGGATGACATGCAATGATGGTACACATAGTATACAGATCATAAGGTGTGAGTACTCATAAGAAGATGAGATTTCTTATCATGAAGTTCCCACATGGTAATATCCAAGATGGGAGATTATGAAAATAGACCTATCAGTAGGAATTACGCATGTTTTAGTGTCATCAAATATTCCTATGTTTGAGCATGTGTAATGGCCCTTAGAATTTAATATTATCTTTAATATGTTTCATAACTCGTGCACATAGATTTTTTTTATGAAAACCATCATGCCATGTGATGTCTCGAATTAAGGTATGTTGGGTTCATCATGAGTGACATGTTATTAATGGATAAGCTGAGGAAGGATTTTCCCCTTCAATATTTATAAAAGATGATATCTCTTCCCTTTGATTGAAACTTAACCATCACCCTAACTTTTATGGCCATGGTTTAATGATGTTCTTATTTCAGGTAGTCAAATAATCACATGTCAATCATATAGGTCGATGAAACCTTCATGTAACCTACCTGATGAGATATTGTGACAAAAGAATTATGTTACACAGTGAACGTTCATATGTGGATGTTATCATTGTGACATTAAGTTCTTTCTCTTGAGTTTCTTAACCAGTTGCTAGAAAATAATCTTACACTTTAGGAAAGATTGCCTAGTGCCAATAAGAAATAATCCTAGAGGTTCATACACTAAGTGTTTCTAGTTGTATCGAATAAAATCTATTTGAATATAATTAATGGAATAAATATTATTCTCAAGGATGAGAAACAATTTTAATCAAATTAAAATTATATCATAAATTAAATAAATATTTATTCATCGGATTTTGAATAAAATATATTTATTCATTTTATTGAATATTTAATAAATATTTATTTACTGGTTTATAAATAAAAAAATTTATATAGATAATAAAAATATTATTTGAGTGTTCAATAAATGTAATTGGATTTTTAATGGACCAAGACCGTGTTTGGTGATAAAATAATTTTTTACTATTTGGTAAATATTATTTATCCAGTTGGAACCAAACAAAATAATAATCTTGTTATTATTATTATGTGTGTCATGGGATTTAATTTATGATTCCATTTTTCACAAGTTAGCACAAAAAAAAATAATAATAATGTTGTTGTCATAATGTTCCATGGGATTTCATCAATGGTTACAATTGTATTTAATGGTTGCTTCATAATTAAATTGTGTAACTGAAATCCCAACTCTATCAATAGATGGGTACGTCAATTATGCATTGGATGAAAGATTAATTCCAATCCTGGAATAGATAATTGTCAAGACAAACAAATTCTCTCTTGAATCCTCTACTCTATCCCTATTAAGAATGAGAAACCCAAGGGAGAAGTTCTTCACTACTAAAGAACAAGCGATCATGGAAAAACAATACAAGACATTCGATTTGTCATGCTAGCACCCGGACAATGAGTGGCATTTTCAGGAGACCATTAGAGCATGTGTGGATCACCGCTAGAGGGATTCTACCTTGGATCCTCACAAGTCCAACAAAGGAAAATAGGAAGGGTCATTCTGAATGATCAACAATTATCAAGGAAGAAAGTACATAAGATCAGGTATTTATGTCATTAAGAATTTAAATAAATTAATTATAAACATGATTTTAAAGATCCCATATCATGGTTTTGGTGCTTCCTTTCATTGTATAAATCATTTCTTTTAATCCATGGATACTGGAATTTATGATCTTATTGATCACGAATTAATCATTGATTATGGAGAAAGAAAAGTTGGGCCCTCCCAACATCGGGCTTCCACTATATCCATATCCTTTAGTTAACATCCATAAAATATGATTGTAGTAAATAGTTATAAATAAATGGGTATTTAAATGTTATAATTTAATCACACAGTATATTATAAATTTTAATATGGTTCTTTTATATAATTTTAAAAAATCTAAATTTTTTATACAGGAGGTTATAGTTAAAACGATTCATGTCATATTTAAGGTAAGTCTTCTCCATATCAATATTTCTTCATTGAGACATGTTTGATTTTATGCACCTATTTATGTTTATATTCTATATATCCTTCATTTTTTAAATTTTATATCTTGAATCTTAAAATTTTCATGATATAATTTTTCTTATTTAAATTTACATTTTCTATGGGCTTACGATTCGAATGCTACCAAAGAGGAAGTATTGATTCTATGAACTAAATTTTAATTGAGATCATTAATGATTAAAAATATTTTAGGGGGATTTTATGATTTAAATCTCTTAAAACACAATTTTTTTATACTATCATTAATTATGATATTTTCATTCTTTTTTCTCATTTTCCTCTCTCATGTACTCAAAAAAATAGAATCATGTATTTTTATGTAAAACAGAAGTATCTTTCCCTTTTAACCTGGAATAATTTTCATTAATGTCCAGGTTTTCTTTTAAAATGTTTCTAATAATTATTTTACTAATATGCAATTAATTTTTAAATTCATCTTAACCCATGTTTTACTTTCTATAAGAATGATTAAAAAGAATATCCTTTTTATTGTCTAAATGGGGTACTTTTTACTGAAGGTATGGACATAATATTTTTTTTAACGATTATGATATAAATGAAATTTCCTTCTATTATGAAATTTCATTTATTTAAAAATTTATTTACATGTTACCATGTGTTTTTTAAAGATATTTTCTTCATAATATTCTATATGTTTTTAGATTTTAAATATGTGATCTAGAAATAAAAAAAAATCCCTCAAAAAAATATCTAATGTTATTTTAAAGTAATTTTTTTATCTAAGCCAGCATATTTTGATTAATTTTGTTTCTCATTGGGTATATTAATTTATGAAATCTTCCAAATCCATCATATTTATGGTTTAGGAATATTTTTAAGGAAACTAACATGAACCCCATTTGTTTTTAAGTGGTTAATTATCCATGAATTCTCATATGAATATAATGATGAATTTTTGATGAATTTTTTTTTATTTTTTATGGGTTAATATTTGATGAGATGATAATATTTTAATGATATTTTTGGATAGATATGAATGTATTGGGTTTTTTTATGGGTGGGTTAATTATATCCCCCCAATGCATTGAGTAACAATGACATAGTTAACTGGTTTGAAGATACTCTTATGTGAGTGTTGGTATTGATCAGGTAGAATTTTCTATAAAAAATCCCAATAATAAATGGTGATATTGGTAGTGATCCCTGAGATATGATATATATGATTATGATTACAACACAATTTATGAAACTATTTAATGACGTGAACATATTCTTGGGATATGTTCTCATGGAACATAAATTTCTATTCTCTAATGATTCAGGTCTTATGAATTGTCATGATTTAATACATGAATCATGGTTATGATATATGACATGTTAGAGACTATTTTCCATTATTATTCTAAAGTTATTATACCCTTATTCTCATGTTTTGATTATATGTTATCATTGAATCATATCTCCCATATTTACCCTTATTGGGTATCTATACTCATCCTTTATTATGTATCTATTTCCCTAGAATATGAAAAAAGGTCATATGTATGTCAAGTATAATAAGGTTTCTAGTTTTAAATAAAATTTTGGGATATGATGTAAATATATTATATACTAGTTGTTTATGTATCCTAGTTTCCAAAGACACTATACCATTATGGTTCTTGTATAGATTGTGATAATATTTCATGTATATTAATCTAATAATATATAATATTTATGTATGTATTTTATGGGTCACCTCAGTTGGTATGAGAGAACGGTTTAGTTATTTTTTATAAATAAGGATGTGAAAAATTTACTAATAATCCTTATGATATTCTTATGTATATGATAACATAATAAGTTATTTTAATGTAATATGTTTAGTTTTCCTAGAAAATGTATCCTTATTGGGAACTGAGAAATCGATTTAGGAACTATAATAGATGTACCTAGGGGAAATAACCCATAAGGGAGTGTATTTGGTATGAACTTGATCTTCACTTGGTATATGAAAAATATGATTAATTTTACAATGAGTTAGACATCCCAATAGGATATTCTTGGATTAATTCTCATTTTATTTATGAATAGTTATGAAGGATGTAAATATGTGAGGGTCATGGATAACCTATGTTAAACCTATGGATTTATAGATTCAAATGTGATGTCAATATTTAAAAATACTATAAATAATTATAATTATTATATGATTACTCTCTATGATTTTTTTTCATATCATTATTCTTGGTTTTAGATAATGGATGGAAGAATAAGGAATTATGTAAATAATCAATGTGACAGACAATGAAATGAATTTCCTCTAGGGAAATTGAATGTTATTGTAGTTAGAATGTAAAATATTATTATTATTTATAATCTTATTTCTATATTTATGATTAATAACATTAACTTAGTTTAATTTTCAATAACTATAAATAAAAGAAATTGGATTTTTAGGAAAACTTTTGTGATAAATACCATAGAGGGAAAATGATTTATCTTCTTAAGTATCAAGAATTGGGAAACCACTAAGGTAAATGTCACAATGTAGAAATATTATGCTTCATATTTGTGATGGAATTACATAGGTCATGTAATTATTGAGGAAAAATAAGAAGATCAAAGGAGGGTAATAAAGTTCATCCAAAAGAAAAATTTATGATTTAATGCCATATATGTTGAAAGCTTGGAAATTATTCAAATCGATTCCCTTATACAAGGAATAACTCCAAGGATAATGAAGGGACTATGTTATGTATGTCCCTAAAGCTAATTATGATAATTATGGAACACTTACCTCCACATAAATGTTGGGTATATAATGTTGATGTTTGAAAGAATTTTCCCAATGAAAATATTATTATTCATTCTTTAATATAATATGAGGTGATTTTGAGCATTTATAAGATCCCTCAACAAATATATCATATTAATTTGTATAATAAGAAAACCACATTAGATATCCCGGATAAACCCATTATTATCTATCAAGGGTAGGGTGAATATGTGCTTCTAATGTAAATTACATCTATTTTATGGGTATTTATTCATATTCATAAGGGGTATTAATCTCAAATGGTTGGGGAGAAACTCAACATCAAAGATATGTCTATTGTAAAAGAGTTTTTTTTATGTATTTATAGAAGAGTTTCCTAGTCATCTTTTTAATATTAAAGTTGATTTTTCAATATAACTCATACCTAGTGCTGCACCTATTTAAATACTCTATATATAATTGACCAGATTAAGTTTTAATAATTAACAAATCAACTCATAGAGACTCTTGTTACGGGATTCATTTGACAAGTTCACCCCCATGGGCTTTCCGTATTCTTATTATTAAAGAAAAAATATGTATTAGTGAAATAATTTATTTATTATCAATAAATTAAAATAATTGTGATGAATATTAAGTATCCACTAACCAATAAGGATGGTTTTTTATCAATTATGATGAGGTTGATACTTTTAAAAGATCTATCTTCGATCTAGATATAACCAGTTGAGGGTCATAAGGGAGTATATCTTGATGAAAATATTCCATACATGGTATAGACATTATGAATTTATAGTAATACCATTTGGAATTTTAAATTCCCCTACTATCTTGATGTATTTAATGAATATAGCCTTCAATTATTACCTTTATTAGTTTTTATATGTCTTTATAGATGATATAATAATATATTAGAAGATAATGTAAAGGAATGATGAAACTTTGAGGATTTTTTTCAAATCACGTAAAAAAATATAAGTTGTATGAAAAATTTACCATGTGTTAGTTTCAGCTACATAAAGTTTTATTCCAAGGTTATATAATCATAAGCGATGAAATATCAATGGATCCATAAAAGAATGAAGCTATTTAACAATTTCCTAGACCAAGCATGCTTGTTGATATCTATAGTTTTTTTGGATGTAAATTAAATTAATTATGATTTGTGATATATTTATCTTGGATATCTAATCCAATTACCAATTTTAAATAAAAGGGATACATGTTCCTGTGGAAAGTTGAATGTGAGGAAAATTTCATGGAACTAAAAAAGGTTTGGTTAGTGTAACTATGACCACACTACCATATAAAATAGAAGGATTTGTGATTTTCTATGATGCATCTAAGAATGGGTAAGGATATGTTCTCTATAAAAATGGTATGGTGTTATATATTCTTCTCATAAATATTAATTTTTTTATATAAATAACTAAACTCATGACTTAGGGATAACAATGTTAATTTTTGAACTAAACATATATCGGAATTATCTACATGGTGAAAGGTGTTAAATATATATGGATCATAAAATCTTGAAGTGTATACCCACATAAAAAGTTTTTAATATTTTCTAGAGAATATATTTTTAGTTGATTAAAGATTTAACTACTTAATGCATTACCACCAAGGGAATTATGACATGGTGGATGATTCTCTAAGTGTAATTGATCCTGTAAACATGTCCATGAAAAGGATTTAAAATGATTTAATAAATATTGATTTAAATAGGATAGACCATGAAATATTAAGGTAGGGGTTGAAATATTTTATTTCTTGAATGAGTGTTCAATAATCCATTCATGTGAAGTTTAAATATGCACAGATGGAGGGTGTGGAGATGTTAAAGAAGGTATGGAATCTTCCTATGTTCAATAACGATGGTGATGTAAGGATAGGGTTTAGGAATAGAGTAACTATTCCATGTATACCATAATTTAATTAGGAGATGTTAAATGAAGATCATAACTCATAATTCATTATCCTTCCTGGAATTATAATGATGTATAGGGATGTTGATGCTCCTTTTATCACAGAATCTAAAGATCGGAAAAGGGAATATCTGAGCTCAAAGTAATTCAGCCTTTGAAGAAAACATCAAAAATCAACAAAGGAAGGAAGAAAGGATCAACAGCAACCTCACCGCACAAGTTATCTAACAGGCGCGCAAGTGTACTTGCGCGGATACCTTGGTCGCGCAGGTGACTTGCGCGACCTAAATGGTAACCGCCCGATAACCGCCCAGGGTCTTCTTTTGCCTATAAATAGACCCTGTGGGCCCCCCATTCGAGAGGATCTTTTTCTAGAAACTCGGATTGAAGCTCCCGACGCCCAAGTCTCTTCTCAAAGCTTCCGGAACACTTCTAAGGTAATTTCTTACCTAGAACGGAAGATTTAAAGAGAAGAAGGAAGGCCTAAGTGTTGAAACTCATCAAACACTTGCGCGCCGACTTATTTCCTTCAATATAACTTGCGCGTCTCTTTTCTGGAAGAACCTCAAGAAAATTATAAAGGGTTTAAAAAAGATTTGCTCAAGTATTTCAATGCTGGTTGAAAATCGCGCAAGTACACCATATGCCGCGCAGGTATACCTGCGCGACCATACTTGCGCGCCCACGGAAGACTTGTGCGCCTTGAAAAACTTGCGCGCCCCTATCTTTTTGGGTGCCCATCTTGCCCATTTTTACCCCTCTTAAGTCATTTCACCTTTCCTTTTCCAGATTCAGTCTTCAAGACACTCTTCAAAGCCATTTATGGCATGATTTCTTGATTTGACTTCCTTATCTGAAAGGAATTCTGTGGAATATCTCTCAAAGTCCAGTGATTTAAATATCCTTATGTCACTAATTATGGAGAGTTCATTCATTCAACCTCATCCTTTAAGATGAGAGAATCCTAACCTGGGTCTCCTTTTCAGGAATAATCCCCAGTTATAAATCCTTTAATTTTGGGCATCTTCCTCAGAAGTAAGCCCCAAATTCTTAAAGTTCCCAATCTTGGGCATCCTCCTCAGGAGTAAGCCCCAATCAAGTCCTCTAATTTTGGGCATCCTCCTTAGGAGTAAGCCCCAAATCCTTAATCCCTAACCTGGGTCTCCTTTTCAGGAATAAGACTCCGTCATAAACTTGGGATTCCTTTTCAGGAGTAAGCCCCAAGTCCCTTAACCTAGGTATCCTTTTTTAGGAGTAAGTCCCAGTCATAATCTTGGGTTTCCTTTTCAGGAGTAAACCCCAAGCCCCCTTAAATTTCTCTTAACCAGTCCTAATTTACCTTTGATTTGGGTTTCCTTTTTTAGGAGTAAAACCCAATCATAGGTCCCCTCCTAACTTGGGCATCCTCCTTAGGAGTAAGCCCTAAGATTAGAGTATTCAAATCTCCATGAAGCACATATAACTTTATGGACCTTGTTCATGGATTTTCTCCCTAAAAGTAAATCCTAAACCTTCATCTATCTGGGAAGTCATCCATACATAAGTCCCAAACAAATTCTTATGATTGCATCTTTCATGGCACAATTGTCTAATTTTTACCAATACCTCTTGTTTCTCACACCGAGCATGACTCACGTGAGCTTAGAGTGTAAAAGTAATTATGACATTCATCTTTGAGCCATAAATCATAAACATCATACTCCATTTCTCGAACTACGTGGGTTCTGATTCCTTTTCCAAAACAAAGGATACGTAGGTAGCCCATTTATGGGTTCGATCCCAACTTTGAAATAATCTCTGTCCTTCTGAATGACGATAAACTTCAAGTGCCCCACTGAGTGGCTTTAAAACTATCCTGGTCATCATAATGACCAAGAGACTTTTATATAAATGTTTTGAAGGATACCATTGACCAAGAATCTCTAAACAGATATAGATGATTCTCTATTGATGAAGAACCTCGAATACATATAAAAGATTCTCTAAATTTCTTGCATATTTAATCATTGATTGTTAAAACTAAAGGAAAGCTCATTTTATACTTGGTAATATAATAAGGATTCACGAACATAACTTAAATCTATAAAGAGAGTCCTGGAGTAGACAATAATTCCCCTCAAAAAGGTGTGATGAGTCCGACCTCCCATCCTCTCGACCAATGCAAATTCCTAAGCCTCATTAGTTCACAAGCTAATGAGCGCCTGCCTTTGGAAAGTAGGTCCAAACGGATGTGGAATCATTGGATGTTTCCGGTTCTACGAACAAACCCGTTAGAAACCGATCGGAACGTTTGAATCTCCCGTCCAGGAGGTCATCCCCGGATTCCGTGCGAAACAAAAATGGTGAACCTGACGTGAATCCTTAACCAAGTTAAAGTGATATTCTTCTTATTTGTTAGGCCCCTTGGGCCAACAAAGCAATCATTGACATATGCTCATCCAAAAGATGCAGTGGCCGGATTCATCTTGATTATGTCTGTTACAATGGAACAAACACTCTTTTCTCAAGATCTTCTGCAAAATGGCTTTCCTTAAATTCACCCCTGTGAATACTACTGCTGTGAACACCTCTACTGTGAGGTCTGCTGCTGTGAAAACCAATGCTGCTACTCCTGCTGGAACGTCATCCGCTCTGAGGATGACATCACCAACTCAGCATCTTCAACGCTGGGTTTCTAATGCACTGGTTAAGGAATACCGTCGCAACGGTACTATCCCAACTCTGGAGGCCGCTCGTCAAGCCCTCCAAGTTAACAACTCTACCTGGTCGTCCGGACAACGGCGGCCAGCAATCAAGAAGCAGGCGGTGCTGACTAACGTCTCCAACCGTTTCGGGTCGTTATCCCCGGAACGCAATTTCCATTCACTCCCTTACTCTGAGGAAGTGAATGAGCAGGTCCCTCAGGGCCTTAGTTCAAAAAGACAGGAGTCCTTCCCGAGGGCTCCCATCAACAATCGCCGCCAGACTCGTGCGGTAGTGCACCCTCAACATGATGAGGGTACCGACTCCAGGCATTCAGCTCAGGTTCCTCGAACCCGAGCAGGCAAGATGAACCGCCAGAGACAGAATCCGGTTAACAATAGGTAGGTTGTCATCCCTGCCATCTCCGGAGAAGTCCAGCAACCTAACTTGGTGGCAAACAACGAGCAGGCATACACACCTGTTCGTTTTAATTTCGCTGTCCAGCAGACTCGTCTGGCAGCATCAAGCCTATCCCTCCAGGCAATTCCGGTGGAGTACCATAGGCAGGAACATACACCTGCTTATACATCACCAGTTAGTCAGCAGGCTCGTCTGACTACATATGATGGATCTCGTCAACCGCGTTTGGCGAAGTGTAATCAGCAGGCACATACACCTGCTAATACTAATCAGGCCTACCAATAGTCTCGCTTGGTAGCGCACGGAGAAGTCAGTCTGAAAGTCTCGACGACAAACAGGAGGCAGACTCAACTCTCTGCCTCCACACTTGAGTACTGTCAGGATTCACTGACAGGAAAAGGAGGACAGGAGCAGGCACATACACCTACTCCAAGCTCGGAATGGACGTATATCCCCGTTCCGGAGGCTGAAGTCACCAAACATATTTTGTCAATGGTGAAAGAGCAGAAGCAAATTCCTACTCATATTCTGGATGCTTGCCAGGATATCATAACAGCTTCAGCATCATCACAGGGACAGACACATAAATCTATCCCTAGCAATGGAGTGACACATCAACAATTCACTCTGGAACAGACACACACATATGTTCCAGTCCAAGAGGGTTATGGGGCATACTCCCCCATATCATACGGACAACCAAGTCAGGCATATACACCTGATTTGAGTGGAGATTATCAGCCTAACCTGACCATCTTTCCTGATCAGGCACATACACCTGCTCAGAGCAATCACTTTCGTCATCAAGTGGTTTCTAAAGCAAGTAAGAAGGCATCTAAGAAAAAGAGCTGCCCAGCACAGTCAGGAGATCAAAGGACAATCTATAACCAAGCCTTGCTCGATGATGGAGTTCTTGAAGCCCTCATACATTTATCTGTCGGAATTCAAGATTCTACTCCCTCAGTTCCCAATAACGGGAACATTAATTTTGAAGGTCTTCAACAGACACTTCCTCATGAAGACTTGCTTCATGAAAATTCGGTCAATCTTGAAGTTTCTTCTTTAGATGAGAGCCACAGGAACCCTCTGTGTGTTCAGAAGACCAAGGAGCAAGAGATTTCATCTTTTGCTGTAACCCATCATGATGGTCCTCCTCATGGTGATGAACTTCGCTGCGAAAGTCCTCTCCGCAGTAGTGATTCACGTTGTCTCGAAAATTCTTCAGAAGGCAATGTAGTGACGAGAAATCCCTCCTATCTTGAGGCACTTGCAAACGTAAAACCAGTCATGTCTGATGCTTTACTATCGGCAGGTGAAACTCTTTCTCCATCAGAAGATAGCCTAGGGTTCAGGTTATTCTCCAAACCATCCCTGGGTCATTCATCTTCCAGCATGAATAGTGATTTCTCTACCAATCTTGTTGAATCCGATGAAGCAACAAGGAAACACCAACTCTGGTCCAAACAGGTAGAAGAATCTTCATTTAATGATAAAGAGGAAATGCTGAACATGAGGAAAAAATTGGCAAAAGGTGAAGTACCAGTCATGTTTTGGCCTTTGGCTGACTCCCAATACGACATTCCAAAAATGTTGACGGATGATGGAATCCATGATATTCGTCTCAACATATGGAAGACTCTTTGTCAATTGAAGAAGAAAGTATTATCTTATGGTGATTATAGAAATCATATTAAGATAATAGAAGGGTTACAACGCCAGATTGATTTGGCATCTCTATCAGTCTCTCGGTATCTGAAGGCTGAAAAGCAACAGAGAACCCTTCAACGTTCATGCCTTGGCGCACTAAGAAAATTGCGTCAGTTAATTGCCAATGCTCCATCTGATGTTCATATCAGAGGATGGGGTGTTCACGGAGCACTACATTTCACAGTGCTTTCCAGTCAGCAAAGCCCGCCGAAAATGGTCTCATGCAATGTTATTGCCCATGGCCAGCCACAGTCAATGGGCTTTGTTCATAATCAAAAGCTTGCTCAAGAACAGGCTTCAACTAGTTCCTCTCAAAATCAAGTATATAGAGAAAAAGTTTTTGAATTGCTCCTACATCAAGCAGGAGAGAATATTGCACAAGCTTCTCGTCTGGAGCAAACACGTCATCAAATGACAGAAGTTTCGGAAATCATCCAATGGTCTGTTGAACCAGGTGATAAAAGTAGATACAGGTTAATGCATCCAGCTAATTTCCGAACTAAGATTCGTAAGATCAAGAGAGATTTTAAGAAGATCTTAGACATAACATGTCAAGAGACACCCCAGCTTTCCAGACTGGGGACTTCTCTAACCCAACCCTCAGAGTCAACAAATGGGATTCGAGGAGTTGAGCGGAAGCAGCAGGAACATCCCCAGTCCACCGGACTGGGGACTTTTTCAAATCCTCAATCCCTCCCTTAGAGAAAGTCAGTATTCTCTCGATTAGGGAATAAGCCTCAAGAGGAACGAAGAGCCAAGCTATCAGGAGATTCTCTCCAAGGGACGGTTCTCCAAGAAGTTCCTGAGGGATCAAGTCAACGGAATTCCATGTCTCATCATGGACATGGAAGAAGACAATATCACAGAAATGATGATAGAAAGGATTCCATGCAATATGCATACATTAATGTCATCAATGCCGTTGCTGCTGATTCACCAGATGAGGCTCAATCAGAGGGATCAGACGAAGAGGTTCCTGCTCAAGAAGTTGCGCAAACAGACCTAAATGAAGAAGGTGTGCGCACACGTAATCAAAGGCTTACCAAAAATCTGGGTATTCCTTCAAGTAACCCACTTCCCCCTGTCCGAAAAGGATCCAATAAGGGGAAAGGAAAGAATCAGGTTACTTCTCACCCTTCCTCTGAAGGAGATCAATCGCTCTCATTAGAGCAAAGGTTTGCACAACAGGAGGAAGAAATGAAAGAATTAATAAAGTTGAATGCAGAACTACTTCAGAGTAGTCTTCTTCTTAAGAATGATAAAGTCCGACAGCCAAAGGAATTTGTTGTAACTACTAAGATGGATCAAGAATATCCTCCTTTATCAGTACACCCTCAGAGGTCTAATCCTACGGGTCAAACGCAACATCGGTTGGCAGCACTACCATCAGTTGCAGCACCAACCACCACGTCTGTCCAAGCTCCATTCATTGCACCTACCCAAAACCAAGTTCAACCTGATGATTCTCAAAAGTTAATAACTACTATTGAGTCATTAACAGCTCGGTTAGAAACTATGGAAGGGAAACGGGCGCAAGTTAAACCTGAAAAGAATGTTTACCCTGAATGGGTAGATTCAATTTCTCCTCCATCCAGTTTTGGAAACCCTGTTTTCCCTACTTTCAATGGATCAGGCGACCCTGAACAACATTTGACGCATTACGTGTCTTGTTGTGATCCTATGATGGGAACTCCAGAGCAGCAAGAAGCAGTGAAACTCAGATGCTTCGTGCGAACCTTGCAAGGACCAGCTTTTGTCTGGTATACAAGCTTGCAATCCCGGTCAGTCATCGGATGGGAGGATCTTCATCAAAAATTCCTTCTTCAGTTTAGCTCAACTTTGCCAAAAACGACAGTTTTCGATCTTACAAACTGCAAGCAAAGGGAAAATGAAAGAGTCTCTGATTTCATTGCTCGTTGGAAGGGATTAACGTATTCCTTGATTTTAGCACTTCCTCAGGAGGAATTGTTGCCAATCTGTGTGGCAAATTTGCGTGACGAATTATGCACGCCATTGATCCCTGTGAAATACACAGGAGGGTTTCGAGACCTTACTTCAATCGCTCAACAGATTGAAGATTCCCTTATACAGGCTAAGGTTAAATCTCGTGTAATTCCATCAGCTCCAGAAAGAAGAATGGGTAAAGCAGAAACTGCTACAGTTATGCTTAAACCAGCACCTGTACCTATTTCTACTTCAAAACCTTCATCTTCTCGAAGGACTCCACCTCTTGAATGCCAACAACAAAGGCTGTTTCGTCCAAATGATCAAAAAGATCAACGACGAAAACAATTTGAGGATATGAAGAGTAAAACATACTCTTTCCGAAGTGAACAAGTTCCTGGTTACTTCATTTCAGCTCTGGAAAGTAATTTGGTTCAATTACCAGTGCCCAAGAGGCCAAACAAGGAAGGAGATGAAGACCGTCCCAATTATTGTCCCTTTCATCAAATGTTGGGGCATCCCATCTAGGAGTGTTTTGTCTTTAAAGACCTCCTGCAAAAGATGGTCGACTTGGGACAAGTCAAATTGAAGGGTTCTTCAGCTCATGTAGCGTGTATTACCGCTACAGATCCAGAGGAAGGAGGCGAGTGGCAGGAAGTCAAAAGCAAAACTGCGAAAAAATATGATGATTGGATGGTCAGAAAGACAATCAATCAGACCCATTCCATTTTGCGAACACAATTGAAGAAGCCAATTGTGTCTCCTACAAAAGCTGCAGTAAAGCCTCCATCAAAAGACAAATCCTCAAAAGGGCAGCGCAATTCAAAGAAGAAAGAGGAATCAGGAGAAGATGAGTATGTAGTAAAGCCTAAATTGTCTTTGACTCTGGCAGGATTTCATGCCATCTACTTCGAAGCAACGGGCACCGTCCCACCAAACGGCACAGCCTGAACAAGATAACCAGGCAGAGTCTTTATCAGACGAAGAATTAATCTTTGGTTCTGTTAATATGATTCAATTAACAGATTCATATTCCAGTCTTGATGAGCCTGAATTCCCTGTATCAAATAAGGGAACCCGAGGAAGTTCTGGAGGTTCAGGATATAGGGGAAGACGTGGATCTTTCCGAAGCCACTACTCTAATTCTACCCTTGCTAGCACTGTATATGCAGCAGAAACTCGTGGTAGAGCCCTTCAGCGAGCTCAAAAAGAACAAGCAAGTTCTTCTGCCAATGGCCAACTCAGTTTCGGCACAGTTATTTTGGAAGACCGATTAAAAGTTCCATCTTCTTTATCTCAGCAAGTAAATGGATCTAATCAGTCTAATCTTCCAAAACCAAGGATGTTGCCAACTTCAATACAAGATGCATCAGCTTCCAAAGCATCTGCTTCCAAGGTACCTGTTAAACCGCATATTCCTATTGGGAAACGCAGACCTCTAGATCAAAAGTATGATATATTGAAACACTTGGCCCAAGTACCATCCAAATTATCAATTTTGGATGCTTTGAATCTGTCAAAAGATCTTCGGGAAGCACTTATCGAAGCTTTTTCAAGTCCTCAGGAGTTTGAAGATGAAATTGCTACAGCTGAAATCTATCACATAGAGAATAATCCTGCAGAATGTCATGCAGTGATATCTTTTACTGATAAAGATGAAGATGATGCTGTGTATGGGCACATAAAACCATTGTACTTATCTGGCAAAGTCAATGGTATAGATGTTCGAAGAGCTTTCATTGACAATGGTTCAGGAGTCAACCTCATGCCCATTCCCACACTTCGTCGATTGGGCCTCACGGAATCTGATTTATCTCCTTCTACCATGATGTTGCAAGGATATGATAAAAATGAACAAGAACCACTGGGAGAAGTTACACTCAGAACTCAGTTTGGAGATCTTGTTTCCAATTCAGATTTCATGATTGTTGATCAAGACTCAGCTTTCAATATCTTGCTTGGAAGACCCTGGCTACATCAGCATGCAGCTATTCCGTCATCATACCATTAATGTCTCAAATACTGTTTCGATGGTCAGGTTGGAACATTGTATGGTGATAAGGCCCCGTTCAAGACATGTGAGTCTCAATACATTGAGGTGGAATTTTATCACATGAAGGGAAGAGAAAAATCTACAATGAAGGAAATTACCAAAGTTAATGCTCCATATGGTTTGGAAAAAATTTCAATAAATCCATTTTCACATGTGAGTACAGATTATGTGTTACCTATCAGTAAAATTGACAAAATAAACCCAAATCAAAATACTCTTATGGAAAGATCCATAATGTCAATTACGGCAATCGAGCCAGACAACATGGGAGAAATTGGTAACTTACCAAGCAGTAATGAAAGCATAAGTGGTGACGTTTTCATTTCATCTGCTGAAATCCAACAAGTCTATACTTCGCTAATCAGGCCAAAAGAAGTTGTAGCAACACCAGAGGTGAATAATGATGTCGATTCTCAATCCATCATCTCCTCTTTATTTCCCAAAGAAGACCCTTTATCATTAATAGGGTCGGAAATGGAAGCTTCTTCTTCAAAATGTGAAAATTTTGACATCTCTTATGATCATTAGAATTTCGTTTTTTCATCTACTTTGCAAGTAGAAACGGAAGAAATAACACATGATGAAGAGGAAGAGGAAGATCTTAGAGATGCTCCTCCATCATTTGAAGAGGGTATCTCTACCACTGTGGATGAACTCAGAGAAGTAAATCTGGGTACAAAGAAAGATCCATGCCACACTTTAATTAGTGCGACCATGAACCTTGAAGAGAAAGAGATGTATATTTCTTTTCTAAATCAAAATAAAGATATTTTTGCTTGGAATTATACAGAGATTCCTGGACTTGATCCTGATGTTGCCACCCATCATTTGGGTTTGCCAAAAGAACATCGAGGATTCAAGCAAGCCGCGAGAAGAACACACCCAACCTACGCTTCCAAAATCGAGGCTGAAGTGGATAAGCTTATCAAAGCCAACTTTGTCAGAGAAGTTCAATATCCCAAGTGGTTAGCTAATATTGTCCCTGTAAAGAAGAAGAACGGACAAATTAGGGTTTGCATCGATTTCAGAGATCTTAATCGGTATTGTCCTAAAGATGATTTCCCAGTTCCGATTACAGAACTCTTAATTGATGCGACAGCTGGCTATGAAGTACTTTCTTTCATGGATGGATATTCTGGATATAATCAGATCCGAATGGCCCCAGAAGATGAGGAATATACAGCCTTCAGAGCTCCTCAAGGTGTGTTTTGTTACCGGGTGATGCCCTTTGGTTTAAAGAATGCAGGTGCAACATATCAACGCGCCATGCATCGTATCTTCAAACCTCTTTTGGGGAAGTTTGTTGAATGCTATGTAGATGATTGGGTGGTTAAATCCAAACAACGTTTTTATCACTTGGCTGATTTGGAAGTCATATTCCACAAGCTTCGACAACATAATTTAAAGATGAACCCCTTAAAATGTGCTTTTGGGGTAACCTCAGGAAAATTCCTCGGCTTTGTTGTACGCCATCGTGGTATTGAAGTCGATCCTGAGAAGACCAAATCAATCCTTGGTATGTCACCTCCTCAGAATTTGAAAGAATTAAGAGGACTTCAAGGACACTTAGCCTATATTCGGCGTTTCATCGCCAATTTGGCAGGAAAAAGTTTACCCTTTACCAAATTATTGAAGAAAGGAGTCACTTACCAGTGGACTGAAGAATGTCAAGAAGCATTTGATGTTCTCAAGAAATACCTCTTGAGTCCACCAGTACTCATGCCACCTGTTGCGGGTAGACCTCTTATCCTCTATGTGACATCTTTAGAGCGATCATTGGGTGCCTTTCTCTCTCAAAAGAATGATGCTGGGAATGAAAATAGTCTCTACTATCTGAGTAGAACTATGCTTGAAGCAGAAACCCGGTATTAAAGTATTTAAAAGTGCTGCCTATCATTAATCTTTGCAGTTCAAAAACTGAGACACTACCTGCAACATCACGAGGTCCAATTGGTATCTCGTAATAATCCGCTCAAATTCATCCTTAGTCGTCCAATGCTTACAGGATGTCTGGAAAGGTGGGCGGTTATTCTACAGCAGTTCGACATCCAGTATGTGTCTCAAAAGGCAATTAAGGGCCATGCTCTGGCTGATTTCCTGGCTGAACATCCTTCAATGGAAGACACGTATTCAGATATCGAACTCCTTGATGAGGAAGTTTTCTCTATTCAAGAGAGTCCTCAAACATGGGAAATGTATTTTGATGGTGCTTTTAGAAGTCCAACTGGGAAGAAAATGGAAAATCCTAAATTCAACAAAGTTGGTTTAGGAATTGTGCTCATTTCTCCAGATAAGGCAGTGTTACCTTATTCCTTTTTGTTGTGGGAAGGTGGTACCAATAATGAAGCTGAATACCAAGCTCTCATTACAGGCTTGGAGTTAGCGCTTCAAGCACAAGTGAATCACTTAAAGGTGAAAGTTGATTCAGACCTGGTAATCAAACAAATCAATGGGGATTATGCCATCAGAAAAGAAGAATTAATCCCTTTGTATGATTACGTCAGAGAGTTAATGTCGGAATTCCCTTCAGAACCGACATTTTCTTATGTCCCAAGATCACAAAATGCTCAAGCTGATGCACTGGATAATATAGCCACAGCTTTAGCAGATCCAAATCGGGACGAGACAATCATCTGTATTGCCCACCGTCGTGCAATTTCACCTTATGTTCAAGTCAGAACAGAGGAAATTAATGAAATTAGTCCTATTCCTGAACCATATGGTCATACTACAGGATGGATGTCACCTATCAGGGAATACCTTCAAAATGGAACACTTCCACCTGATAGAGCCGAGAAAGAACAAATTCAGCGACTTGTAGTCAATTTTACTCTTTATGATGGCCCAAACCACCTCAAGAAAATTCTCTACAAACGTGGTTTTTATGGAGTTCTCTTCAGATGTATTGATGGTGAAGAGACAATGGCTGTCATAAAAGAAGTGCATGCAGGAGTCTGTGGTGCCCACCAGTCTGGACATAGACTGTCTGATCAAATTCGAAGGCTTGGATACTTCTGGCCTTCAATGATACAAGATTGTGTTAATTTCACAAAGAAGTGTCATTCATGCCAAGTATATTCCAACTTCATTCATAAACCTCCAGAGTTGCTTCATACAGCTAAATACTCATGGCCATTTTCCACATGGGGAATGGATGTGGTGGGACCTTACCCTTCAGCTACGGCCAAGCAGTTTAAGTACATTCTTACTGCTACTGATTTCTTTTCCAAATGGGCAGAGGCAGTACCTCTCAAAGAAGTCATTTCTAAATGCATTGTTAGCTTCATCAAGTCTAACATCATTACTATATTTGGTGTCCCTCATACCATATTGACGGACAACGGCACCAACTTCTGTTCTTCTGAGGTAAAGAAATTGTATCAAGAATACAACATTAAGTCCAACCATTCATCTCGATATCATGCAGTGGCTAATGGCCAGATAGAAGCCTTCAACAAGACTCTTTTAAATATACTGCAAAAGATGGTGGATAAAGATAAGAGGTCATGGCCTGATAAACTCTTTCATGCTTTATGGGCTTATCGGACTACCACTCGCAATGCAACGCGGTCAACTCCATATTCATTGGTATATGGAACAGAAGCAGTTTTGCCAATTGAAGTTCAATTTCCCTCACTCAGAATAGCCATTTGTGATCAGTTATCTACAGATGAGCAATCCCAAAAGTGGTTGAATGAATTGGAACAGTTAGATGAGAAAATATTGTGCACTTTGCACCACTTGGAAATCTATCAGAATCGAATAGCACGAGCTTTTAACAAAAACGTTCGTCTTCGTTCATTCATTCAGGGAGAATTGGTATTGGTTCTCAGAGCACCAATGATACCAGGAAAGAAGCCTCCCAAGCTTGAACCAAAATGGGAAGGACCTTATTCAATACGTAAGGTCTACTCCAATGGAGCATATTCTCTAATCTCAATGGATGGAAAACACATCACGACTCCAACTAATGCCAGATTTCTGAAGAAATATTTTGTATAAACACAAAATATTGTTCCCAGATCCAAAACAATCACATTGGTCTATATTTTTCCGAGATGACAATAAACTATATTGTGTCCTAGCAACATGACATTAAACTGTGTGGAACTTTCATTTTGTCCTACATGACACTAAACTGTATCATGTCCTATCTACATGACATTAAACTGTACAGAAGATCCTTATTTGTCCGAGATGACATTAAACTATATTGTGTCCTAGAAACATGACATTAAACTGTGTGGCACTTTCATTTTGTCCTACATGACACTAAACTGTATTTTGTCCTACATGACACTAAACTGTATAATGTCCTATCTACATGACATTAAATTGTACAGAAGATCCTTATTTGTCCGAGATGAAATTAAACTATATTGTGTCCTAGCAACATGACATTAAACTGTGTGGCACTTTCATTTTGTCCTACATGACACTAAACTGTATTTTGTCCTACATGACACTAAACTGTATAATGTCCTATCTACATGACATTAAACTGTACAGAAGATCCTATATTTTGTCCGAGATGACATTAAACTATATTGTGTCCTAGCAACATGACATTAAACTGTGTGGCACTTCCAACGTCCAGCATGACGATAAACTGTAAAAAGTCCCCAGAACTGATATCTTCATATTGGTTCACCTTAGTCCTAGCTACATGACTTTAAACTGTACAGCACCAGTTCATCCTTTCTATATGACGTTAAACTATACAGCAATGGTCCAGTATGACTTTAAACTGCAACTTCGTCCCACACGACATTAAACTGTGAAAACGTTCCATAAACCGTCCAACATGACCTTAAACTGCATCATCCCTGGTCCATGTATATGACCATAAACTGTTTGAAAATCCCTTATGTCCAACAAGACGTTAAACTGTGACGTCCTAAATTACATGACGCTAAACTGTATAAAAGTCCCTCACATTCGAAAAGACGTTAAACTATATAATCATCAAAGGTCCAGCATGACATTAAACCGCACCATCCACGGTCCATGAATATGACCTTAAACTATTCGCACTTTCGTCCAATATGACGTTAAACTGTATTGTTCCCATCGTCCTAACTACATGACGCTAAACTGTACAGAAAGCCCTTGATATGTCCTACATGACATCAAACTGTTATTTTGTCCCTACTACATGACACTAAACTGTGCAGCACCAATAGTCCTAACTGCAAGACTTTAAACTACATAGTCCCTTTTTTTTATGTCCTGCATGACATTAAACTGTGCATCGTTAAGGTTGTTATTACCTCTTGTTTCTCACACCGAGTATGACTCACGTGATCTTAGAGCGAACATCAACCATAACACTCTCTCTGGGCCATTAACCATGTGTAAGTCCCAACAACATTTTAAATGGATCGTTGTCCCCAAGAACAACTTGATCATTAATTCATTCTTTAAATTGAACTACACGGACTTTGATCCTTTCCCTCCAGGCTGGGTATGTAGGCAACCTCCCAGGGTTCAAGCCCAAAAACAATCTCCTCACATCGGTTCACCACCATCTCATATGATGATGATTTGTGAAACCGCCCCTGGAATCAATATCTTTACATTGATTCACTTTCTTCCTTGTTATATGACGTTAAACTATACAACACTTTTGTCCGGTACGACAATAAACTACAATATTCATTGATTTCCTCATTTGAGAAGGAACCATTATTGACATTGATTTTTTTCAATCATGTTTCATTTCAAAAGACTACGTGCATACATGGTAATGCCTAAACTTTTTATCTTAGGTTAAACCATCATTGCGCTAAAGTCCCCTTTCACCCTTCACATGTACGAACCAAATTTGTACAAAGGGTAGTTCTAGAACTACGTGGACTTGATTCCCATCCTTATGGGATACGTAGGAACATTCGAGTGTCCCTCGAATCCAGTCCCAAGTCTTTTGGGCCTAACCCCAAATTTCACCTTCAGTCCCTTTTCTGAAAAGTCCTCACGAAAACACACACTGTGTATTCATTATTATGGTCTGAATTCTATGACCCTAAACTAAGATTTCTCATAATTTCGCCCTGCACGACGTTAAACTTCATTTCAAGAACTACGTATGGCTTGATTCTCATTCTTATGAGATACGTAGTGAAGTCCAAAATTTCAATTCAGGACCCAGCCACAACATGATTATGGTTATCATTGACCTATGTATCTCTACATACATTGGAAAATACCCATATTTATGTGTTATAATCCTAACCTTAAAATATTTTCAGATCTTCATAACCCTTTTCATGACTTCTAGTCACAAAAATGTCAAACTTCTGAGAATTCTTTTGCCTGACTATGCAGCACGTGCCCATAGGTGGCCTTGCATAAACAGTCCACATAACAGACTTGTCAGCCGAAAGATACTATTTATTTGACCATGCAGCCAATGCCCATAGGTGGCCCTGCATGTTTCAACCCCCTAACGGGTTTGTTAAATAATGGTAACTTCATTCTTGGGAAGAATGCCTCTTTTGTCCTTATTTGTCTTAAACGACAGTATGTAGGGATCCGCAAAAAATAGCCATCATTAACATATTTGTCCCATATCCTTTTTCATGATCTGAAAGTATTCAAGTCTATGGTTTATTCTTCTTCCCTACGTTTGGGTCAGACCTTCGTAGGAGTGATATTCATCCAGTTCTTCGATGTTCTTGTTCGGAAATATCTTCTCCATATTCAAGTACCTCTTTCCATACAACAAACTCTATACTTTAGAAAATTTGAATCTCCATAAACTTTCACTAGCTTTTAGCACTAGGAAAGTAAATTTCTGGGAGTTCTTTTGCCTGACTATGCAACACGTTCCCATAGGTGGCCTTGCATAAAAAGTCCACATAACAGACTTGTCAGCCAAAAGATTCTATTTATTTGACCATGCAGCCAATGCCCATAGGTGGCCCTGCATATTTCAACCCCCTAACGGGTTTTGTTAAATAATAGTAACTTCATTCTTGGAAACTACTTCTTCTAATGCCTTTTAGCTCTTTTTCATATCATTCCTCAGATTCAAATATTCTTAAGCCATAGTTTACATTTTTTTTCCCTCATACTTGAGTATGGTAATATGTTTTCAGATAAATTGTCAAGGAATTGAATCCATTTTAATCCATTTTGGTCAAAGCTATTTCGACCTTAAACATTAGCCCCTTTATGTCTGGCGTGCATGACTTTAAACTGCCCACACAAAAGACAAAGGAACTCTGAATAAAAGTCAAGTTCCAGCTCACTAAATATACATTTTTTGTATGATTTAGGTAATATTGAGCAGTGAAAAGGTTCAAAGTTTGTAGGATTATTTGTAATAATCATAGTAAAAATCAAACTATGCTTACTAGGCCCATTGGCTTAAGTAAATTTGAATAAGGTAATGAAAGAATGCAGGTACAAATGATTGAAGACGAAAGTGTTTTTCATTGATACACAAGAGTTAAAAGGACATCCACAGACTGGAGTCTCTTCTCTTTTTCAAGAATTACAAGAGGCTTTCAACATAACACTTCATTTTGATTTACGGCATCCCGATCTTCATTAGCAACCACCTAGAATTCATTCATTCAATTGGATACAATAAGAGATGCAGTGATACCAACTCTTCTTGGAACAATTGTAAAAGGATGTTCTTGAGTGCGGTTTGAGAAAATTTTCTGCTGATCAAACAGTGACTCTGTTTCTGTCCAAGAGACTTGGAAGATGGATACATGGATTTGAGAATGGAGCATTGGAAGTAAAGAGCCATTTGGAGAGAGTACTCTTTTCAGATATTGCTCTAATACCATGTTTGTCTTCTCTCCACTAAACATTAGTGGAAAACATTTCAGCCCATGGGTTTTCCATTTTCATATCTGCAAGGAAATGACATGGAGGAAGAATTTGAAACTTCACACCATTGTTGTTACTCTTAATGCACAGCATAACCGAAATAGAGAAGTAGCAGTGTAGCTGCATCTCAGGTGTATATTTGTCTGCATTTGGAACATTGACTCCTTGCAGATGACCATGAACACACAGAGACAGGTAGATGCTCTGTGGGAAATTAAGATGATATTTCTTCAAGTACTTATCCAAATCTGGGAAAGTGATGTCGCAGATATCATAGTAATCATGGCCAATAATGTTCATCATGTCATCAATCCACTTGCTAGCCAGTTCATCAGCTGTTCCAATTCCCTTAGGAGCCATTGAATCTGCACAAAAGTTGAACAAATTTAACTCTCAAATGGGTTTATTTTTTTTAAAAAAAAAATCGGAAAAAATGGCCAAGGCATTAAGTCACGCAAATCTAAACAATGGCGCGCAAGTATTTCGGGTGCCGCGCTAGTTTTGGACGCACAAGTCTAAATCGTGCAAGTACAAATACCTTTACAGGAGTGCGACAGTGAGGGAACAGTGGAAAAGAGACTTGCGCATCTTAGGTGACCTACGCGGCGAGAGCTCGAGAAGGTATGAAGTCCGGAAATCCGGATACTCGTACGGAGGTGAGGCCGTGTATTTATAGGCCAGGAAGCCTATCTGCGCGCCGCACCCAGAGCGCTTAAGGCCTGCGCGACGCAAACTTACGCGCCGCCCTCTATGCACTGCAGACTTGCGCGCCTCCCTTTTCCTTTGGAGGGATTCGATTTCCTCAGAGTCAAATCCTCATTTCTCTCCGGATCCAACTCTGAGGGGGGACTTTTGTTGACGCTCCTTTCATCACAGAATCTAAAGATCGGAAAAGGGAATATCTGAGCTCAAAGTAATTCATCCTTTGAAGAAAACATCAAAAATCAACAAAGGAAGGAAGAAAGGATCAATAACAACCTCACCGCTCATGTTATCTAACAGGCACGCAAGTGTACTTGCGCGGATACCTTGGTCGCGCAGGTGACTTGCGCGACCTAAATGGTAACCGCTCGGTAACCGCCCAGGGTCTTCTTTTTCCTATAAATAGACCCTGTGGGCCCCCCATTCGAGAGGATATTTTTCCAGAAACTCGGATTGAAGCTCCCGACGCCCAAGTCTCTTCTCAAAGCTTCCGGAACACTTCTAAGGTAATTTCTTACCTAGAACGGAAGATTTAAAGAGAAGAAGGAAGGCCTAAGTGTTGAAACTCATCAAAAACTTGTGCGCCGACTTATTTCATTCAATATAACTTGCGCGTCTCTTTTCTGGAAGAACCTCAAGAAAATTCTAAAGGGTTTAAAAAAGAGTCGCTCAAGTATTTCAATGCTGGTTGAAAATCGCGCAAGTACACCATATGCCGCGCAGGTATACCTGCGTGACCATACTTGCGCACCCACGGAAGACTTGCGCGCCTCGCAAAACTTGCGCGCCCCTATCTTTTTGGGTGCCCATCTTGACCATTTTCACCCCTCTTAAGTCATTTCACCTTTCCTTTTCCAGATTTAGTCTTCAAGACACTCTTCAAAGCCATTTATGGCATGATTTCTTGATTTGACTTCCTTATCTGAAAGGAATTCTGTGGAATATCTCTCAAAGTCCTGTGATTTAAATATCCTTATGTCACTAATTATGGAGAGTTCATTCATTCAACCTCATCCTTTAAGATGAGAGAATCCTAACCTAGGTCTCCTTTTCAGGAAAAATCCCCAGTTATAAATCCTTTAATTTTGGGCATCTTCCTCAGAAGTAAGCCCCAAATTCTTAAAGTTCCCAATCTTGGGCATCCTCCTCAGGAGTAAGCCCCAATCAAGTCCTCTAATTTTGGGCATCCTCCTTAGGAGTAAGCCCCAAAACCTTAATCCCTAACCTGGGTCTCCTTTTCAGGAATAAGACTCAGTCATAAACTTGGGCTTCCTTTTCAGGAGTAAGCCCTAAGTCCCTTAACCTAGGTCTCCTTTTTTAGGAGTAAGTCCCAGTCATAATCTTGGGTTTCCTTTTCAGGAGTAAACCCCAAGCCCCCTTAAATTTATCTTAACCAGTCCTAATTTACCTTCGATTTGGGTTTCCTTTTTTAGGAGTAAAACCCAATCATAGGTCCCCTCCTAACTTGGGCATCCTCCTTAGGAGTAAGCCCCAAGATTAGAGTATTCAAATCTCCATGAAGCACATATAACTTTATGGACCCTGTTCATGGATTTTCTCCCTAAAAGTAAATCCTAAACCTTCATCTATCTGGGCAGTCATCCATACATAAGCCCCAAACAAATTCTTATGATTGCATCTTTCATGGCACAATTGTCTAATTTTTACCAATACCTCTTGTTTCTCACACAGAGCATGACTCACGTGAGATTAGAGTGTAAAAGTAATTATGACATTCATCTTTGAGCCATCAATCATAAACATCATACTCCATTTCTCGAACTACGTGGGTTCTGATTCCTTTTCCAAAACAAAGGATACGTAGGTAGCCCATTTATGGGTTCGCTCCCAACTTTGAAATAATCTCTGTCCTTCTGAATGACGATAAACTTCAAGTGCCCCACTGAGTGGCTTTAAAACTATCCTGGTCAACATAATGACCAAGAGACTTTTATATAAATGTTTTGAAGGATACCATTGACCAAGAATCTCTAAACAGATATAGATGATTCTCTATTGATGAAGAACCTCGAATACATATAAAAGATTCCCTAAATTTCTTGCATATTTAATCATTGATTGTTAAAACTAAAGGAAAGATCATTTTATACTTGGTAATATAATAAGGATTCACGAACATAACTTAAATCTATAAAGAGAGTCCCAGAGTAGACAATAATTCCCCTCAAAAAGGTGTGATGAGTCCGACCTCCCATCCTCTCGACCAATGAAAATTCTTAAGCCTCATTAGTTCACAAGCTAATGAGCGCCTGCCTTTGGAAAGTAGGTCCAACCGGATGTGGAATCATTGGATGTTTCCGGTTCTACGAACAAACCCGTTAGAAACCGATCGGAACGTTTGAATCTCCCGTCCAGGAGGTCATCCCCGGATTCCGTGCGAAACAAGGGATATTAATGATCATTTATAGTAAGAAACAATAAGGGGTATATTTCAATGAATGTATCTTGTTACTTGGTTTTTTATAAATATAATTCTGAGAAACAAACATCTATGTTGATGCTACAATCATTACCCATACCTATATGGAAATGGAAAAAAATTACTGTGGATTTTATCATTGGAATCCCTCAAACATCAAGGGGATAATTCAATTTTAGTTATAGTTTATCACATTATGAAATCAAGTAATTTTTTTCCATCAAGGAAGATTTCTATTTTGATTATATTTGAAGGATATACATTATGGAAGTTGTATTATTTCATATAGTACCAAATTATATTGTACTGGATCAAGATTTGAGGTTTATCTTAATGTTTTGGTGAAGTCATTTGTAATATTTGGATACAGAGTTGTGATAAAATACTACTTATCATCCTTAGACTAATTTTCATCCTAAAAAGAACATTCAAACCCTGAAGGATATGTTGTGATATTTTTCTCAGTATTTCAAAGGTCGTTGAGATTAAAACCTTCATATATTTTAGTTTTCCTATAATAATATCTCTCACTCAAGTATTTAAAGGGCTTCTTATGAATCCCTCTATGGAAAAAATCAAAATTCCAACATGCATGGATGAAGTTGGAAAATGATATTTGTTGACACCCATGCTACCTGATGAAATGGTAGAGAAATTCAGAACCATTAAGTGACACATCATGATAACTTAGATATGATAAATGAGTTATGCCAATATTCATCAACATGATGTGGAAATAAAAGTTGGTGAGAATGTATTATAGTGAATTTTACCATGGAATAATTTTATAATATTTAGAGATAAGATAAAGTTGGGACCTAAATATATAATCCCTTTTCTAAAATCTTCATAAAATTGGCACGGTTTCATATTTATTGGTGCTTCAACCCTATCTCTCTATAGTTCATGATGTGATCCATGTATCTATTTTGACTCAGTATATTAATGACCCTTCACATGTATAGAACTCAGATTTTATACCATGGGATCATGATCATTCCTATGAGTAACAACTAATTAAAATATTAGATCATAGTGATAAAGTGTTGTGGAAGAAGACTACCTCCTAGTTAATTTTCATTAGAGGAATAATACTTTGTGTGTTGTTACATGGGAACTTGATGATATTATGAAGTAAACATATAATCTTTTTTTAATTTTAGAGTAATGTAATTTAATGACATAAATTAATTTTAATGGGGGTAGAATTTAATATCCCAGTATTTTATATATATTTCCTTTGAAATTAACATGAAGTATTCTATTTTCTGGTTTATACACAACCTTGAGTCTAAATGAAGCACGATATAGTATACCTTTATAACCTAGTTTTTAGATTAGTGTGGATGAATAGGATTAACTATATTATGAAATATATTAATACCTATTTAGGTTGATAAAATTTTGTTTATCCATACCTAATAAATAATTAATCAGTGTTAATAAAAATCATTTAATGATTAAAAGACCAATTATTTGATGAAATGTATTTTTACAAGTTATGTATTTTTTACAAATACAAAGTATATTTATCAGTATGGGAAAATTATTTTAATAAATTATATTTATAAATTGAAAATAGTACATACATTATTTATTTAATGGTTATGAATTAAGATAATATCATTTAAAGGAAAAAAGTTCTATTTTTCCTAAAAAAATATAAGTGGACAATGATTTTTTATCATAATAAGTTAAATTATTCAAAAATGACTAATAATTTTAATGAAATATGTATATTAAATATTATATCTTTTAATTATTTTAATAATAATTTATGGGCATGTAGTATGAGTAAACTCAATTTTATGTTTATTAATGTTTTTTTTTCTAAAAATGAGTTTCATTGTGTTTTGCATGGTTATTTTAAAATTATTTTTTTCATCTTATAGAAAATGAATTTTATAAAATATTTTAAATATTTTAAATAATATTTTACTAATTTTTTCATGAGGAAAATATCATTTTTGTTTCTAATGAATAGTTAGAATAACAAAAATTTGTTAAATTAGTTAAGGATAAAAAGTATTTACCCTGGGTTAAAATAAATGATATGGGTATGAACTCAACATAATCACATTTACTTCTTATTAGATGAAGTTATTTTGAATATATATTACCTTATATTTGAATCATTTTCCATTTGGTTTTACTTTCACAAGAGAATGACTTTATATTACTTAATTCCTATAAGTAATTCCATGTGTGTCCTCTAGCTCACTTATAAAAGGGAACCTATTATCCATCATTATTTATGAAATTTTATCCATATATATTATCCATGAACTATGATAATACTTTCCTATGTTACATTACTTCATTTTAGAGCCCCTTTTATTCTATTAAGACCAATTTTTCTAGGCGTAAATAGTAAACCAGAGGTGGCCTCCCAGAAAAGTGGTAAATTTTCTTACCTGAAACCTTTCGATTTATTTATTCTTCTTTATGCCTATGAATAATTTTTATCCATAATTAAATTATTATTTTAATATAAAAATATATATATAAAATCCCGGTTCTGGAAGCCACCCAGAGGCGCCCCGTACCCGGTTGGTCACATGGCCTCAAGCGCATTTCCCCGAATGTCAGAGGATGCCGACTAGTAGTGAGGGCCTTGTGTGTAATAATGGGGAAACTATGCCCTCATTTGAAGAGTACACAACAGAAGTACACAAATACATACAACAGTGAAAATAGTAAATACCAAACAACTGTAACATCGGAAGACTGATAAAGGAAACAACTGGAGAAGATATATATATAAATTATGCATGATACATATAAGTCTAGGAAAACAGCCAAACAAGTCACAATGCTGGAATAAAACGGTGATAAACCAAAGTGTAAAAGAAATCAGATAAACTCCTTAGCATCGAAAGCCATAGCTTGGTCCCATTCTCTCCAGCTCCACAGCAATCAAGAACCCGAAGGAGAAGGGTGCTTTCCCTTATCTATACCTGCAACAATATAATCTGTTTTGGACCAAAATCATGACCCAAATAGGGTGTGAGACAAAATATCAGTAGGCAACCACTCGAAGATCTTTTCCCAATAGTCAGTGAATATATGGCAGGCAAAAGTACATAAAGCAGTAAACAAGGAAATACTCCACAGTAAAAAATCCATAGTTTCTAGCATTTAATTTACAATCAATCACACAGCCACTCAAGAAATTAGAACAAATAGGTAACCCTCTAAGTAGTTCTCAAATCCTAACCCCTATGGTTCAACCTATAAGTACTAGCAACCCTCTAGGAGGCACACACAGTCTCACCCCTCTAGTTCATCTAAAGAATAGACTCTCTGGGGAAGCACTCACTGTTAATTCCCTATATAGTCTTGTATCATACTAAAGGTGCTCTAGGGAAGCACTCAATGTCTCATTCCCCCTGTGGCCCACGTCGAGGAACTACAGACACTCTGAGGAAGCACTCAACGTCAATTCCCCCTGTGGTCTCGAATCGTATTATAAAGAAACTCTGGATAATCCCTTATGTCCATTATCATTGTGGTGTACTACACTAGGTTCTCACGACCCTATGTACGTCAAAATTTATAGCATGTGTATCGCCCCAAGTAAACCTAAAGAACTACTTGGCTAGCATTCTAAGGCGTATCATCATAAAAGAAAAATAATCACAGTATCCTAAAAACCAGGCATGGAACTAGAAAAAGTCTAACGGGCAAAACTAGACCCAAATGGTCATAAACAGGAAAAACATACATGGGAAAAAACATCCAAAGCACAGAAAATTACTCAATTCCCAAACAGTAACCTCTACTCAGGAATATAAGAAAAATAGGCAAACAACAGGGGAAAAATAGTAAACATGCAATACCCAGTTCAAGGGTATTGGTGTAATTTGAACATAATAATCTAAGACTTTCTACAGAAAGGCACAAACCACCTACCTTGATGTTAGGAGATTGGTATACTTGAACCACGAGTCTTGAATCTCCTTATAACTTCGAAGATCTATGAAAATGCAAAAAACGTTCAACCCATGATAACTTGAGAAAGAAAGGAAATTAAGGAATGAAACTCAAGAAGAAGGAAGAGATTACCACTTTGGTTCTAACGCAATTGATAGTGGTTGATTCAGAGAAAAGATGGAGGCTTGGGGGCTCAGAAAATTTTCGGCATCGTACTGTTTCTCTCAGCCGAACGGAACCTAGAAAAAGACTCTTTTGGGGTTAGATGCAACCCCGGTGCGTTTAATGAAAAAAAAACAAAGTACATGACCTGTACTTTTAGCATACATGGTGTGTACTTTCTATTTCTATACTCCATATTAGGTTTCCCCCATGTCACCCCTACGTGGTTGTGTGTGTGGTTATGACACGGCCAGCACACGGGCTTCATCGGTATCGAAGTACATGGCGTGTACTTATAAAGTACAGGGCATGTACTTTTAAAATTTCCAGATTTTTCTCATTTTCTCAAAAATGACCAGAAAAGGAAAAACATACCTGAAAAAAAGATCCAGGTTCTTAAAAACTTCCCCCCTTAAAGAAATTTGTCCCTGAATTTACCTAGCGTGGCGTAGAAGAAAAAACCTCGAACAACTCTGGCCACTGTGATCGCACGTCGGCCTCCCTCTCCCAAGTCTCGTCTTACACCCGCCCATGATTCCATAGCACTCGTACCAGAGGAACAGACCGACCATGCAAATCTTTCGTATTGTGATAAAAAATCCAGATAGGATTCTCCTTAAATGATGTATCCGCTTCGAACTCAACCTCCTTAGATTGAAAGACGTGAGAAGGGTCTGGAAAGTAACGTCAGAGTTGAGAAATGTGGAAGACGTCTTGCATAGCCCAATACCTCTGAGGTAACTATAACTGATAGGCAATCGGCCTAACTCTATCCAACACCTCGAAGGGACCGAAGTACCTTGGTGAAAGCTTAACCTCTCTCTTAATCCTCTTGTGTCCCAACCATAGTGCAAAAAATAGGAAAACCTGATCTTCAACCTTGAACTCTAGAGGTCGTCTCCGCTGATCAACATAAGACTTCTGCCGAGACTATGCAGTAGCCACCCTCTTCCAAATAAACTATATCTGCTCTATGGTCTCCTGAACAAGACGAGGTCCCATCAAAGTTTCTTATCCTACCTCCATCCAACATAAGGGTGATTGACATGGCCTACCGTATAAAGCCTCGTAAGGTTCCATCTGAATAGTTTGTTGAAAACTATTTTTGTAGGAAAACTCTGCAAGAGATATATGCTTCTCCCAATAATCTCCAAAATGTAGGATTCATGCTCGAAGCATGTCCTTGTTGACGCTCCTTTCGTCACAGAATCTAAAGATCGGAAAAGGGAATATCTCAGCTCAAAGTGATTCAACCTTTGAAGAAAACATAAAAAATCGACAAAGGCATGAACAAAGGATCAACAGCAAATCCACCACGCAAGTGATACCACTGCCGCGCAAGTATACTTGCGCGGCTACCTTGGTCGCACAGGTGACTTGCGCGACCTAATTGGTAACCGCCCGGTAACCGCCCTGGGTCTTCTTTTGCCTATAAATAGACCCTGTGGGCCCCCCATTCAAGAGGATCTTTTTCCAGAAACTCGGATTGAAGCTCCCGACACCCAAGTCTCTTCTCAAAGCTTCCAGAACACTTATAAGGTAATTTCTTACCTAGAATGGAAGATCTAAAGAGAAGAAGGAAGGCCTAAGTGTTGAAACTTATCAAACACTTGCGCACCGACTTAATTCCTTCAATATAACTTGCGCGTCCATTCTCTGGAAGAACCTCAAGAGGATGGTAAAGGGTTTAATAAAGAGTCGCTCAAGCATTTCAATGTTGGTTGAAAATCACGCAAGTACCCTCCATGTCGCGCAAGTATACTTGCGCGACCAATACTTGCGCACCGCCGCAGGACTTGCGCGCCTTGAAAGACTTGCGCGCCCCTATCTTTTTGGGTGCCCATCTTGCCCATTTTACCCCTCTTAAGACATTTCACCTTTCCTTTTTAAGATTCAGTCTTCAAGACACTCTTCAAAGCCATTTATGGCATGATTTCTTGATTTGACTTTCTTATCTGAAAGGAATTCTGTGGAATCTCTCTCAAAGTCTAGTGATTTAAATATCCTTATGTCACTAAAATACAGAGAGTTCATTCATTCAACCTCATCCTTTAAGATGAGAAAATCCTAACCTGGGTCTCCTTTTCAGGAATAATCCCCAGTTATAAAACCTTTGATCTGGGCATCTTCTTCAGGAGTAAGCCCCAATCAAAGTCCTCTAATCTTGGGCATCTTTCTTAAGAATAATCCCCAACCTCAAATATGGGCATCCTCCTCAGGAGTAAGCCCCAAACCTTAATCCCTAAACTGGGTCTCCTTTTCAGGAATAAGACTCAGTCATGACCTTGGGCTTCCATTTTCAGGAGTAAGCCCCAAGTCCCTTAACCTGGGTCTCCTTTTCAGGAATGAGACTCAGTCATAACCTTGGTCTTCCTTTTCAGGAATAAGCCCCAAGTCCCCTTAAACTTCTCTTAACCAGTCATAAATTACCTTTGATTTGGGTTTCCTTTTCAGGAATAAAACCCAATCATAAGTCCCCTCCTAACTTGGGCATCCTCCTTAGGAATAAGCCCCAAGATTAGAGTATTCAAATCTCCATGAAGCACATATAACTTTGTGGACCCTGTTCATGGATTTTCTCCCTAAAAGTAAATCCTAAACCTTCATCTATCTGGGCAGTCATCTATACATAAGCCCCAAAACAAATTCTTATGATTGCATCTTTTATGGCACAATTGTCTAAATTTTACCAATACCTCTTGTTTCTCACACCGAGCATGACTCACGTGAGCTTAGAGTGTAAAAGTAATTATGACATTCATCTTTGAGCCATTAATCATAAACATCATACTCCATTCCTCGAACTACGTGGGTTCTGATTCCTTTTCCAAAAGAAAGGATACGTAGGTAGCCCATTTATGGGTTCGATCCCAACATTGAAATAATCCTTGTCCTTCTGAATGACGATAAACTTCAAGTGCCCCACTGAGTGGCTTTAAAACCAGCCTGGTCATCATAATGACCAAGAGACTTTTATATAAATGTTTGGAAGGATACCATTGACCAAGAATCTCTAAACAGATATAGATGATTCTCTATTGATGAAGAACCTCGAATACATATAAAAGATTCTCTAAATTTCTTGCATATTTAATCATTGATTGTTAAAACTAAAGAAAAGATCATTTTATACTTGGTAATGTAATAAGGATTCACGAACATAACTTAAATCTATAAAGAGAGTCCCGGAGTAGACAATAATTCCCCTCAAAAAGGTGTGATGAGTCCGACCTCCCATCCTCTCGACCAATGCAAATTCCTAAGCCTCATTAGCCCACAAGCTAATGAGCGCCTACCTTTGGAAAGTAGGTCCAAACGGATGTGGAATCATTGGATGTTTCCGGTTCTACGAACAAACCCGTTAGAAACCGATCAGAACGTTTGAATCTCCCGTCCAGGAGGTCCTCCCCGGATTCCGCGCGAAACAAAAATGGTGAACCCGACGTGAATCCTTAACCAAGTTAAAGTTATGTTCTTCTTATCTGTTAAGCCCCTTGGGCCAACAAGGCAATCATTGACATATGATCATCCAAAAGATGCAGTAGCCGGATTCATCTTGATTATGTCTGTTACATGGAACAGGCACTCTTTTTTTAAGATCTTCTGCAAAAATGGCTTTCCTTAAATTCACCCCTGTGAATACTGCTGCTGTGAACACCTCTACTGTGAGGTCTGCTGCTGTGAAAACCAATGCTGCTACTCCTGCTGGAACGTCATCCGCTCTGAGGATGACATCACCAACTCAGCGTATTCAACGCTGTGTTTCTAATGCACTGGTTAAGGAGTACCGTCGCAACGGTACTATCCCAACTCTGGAGGCCGCTCGTCAAGCCCTCCAAGTTAACAACTCTACCTGTTCGTCCGGACAACGGCGGCCAGCAATCAAGAAGCAAGCGGTGCTGACTACCGTCTCCAACCGTTTCGGGCCGTTATCCCCGGAACGCAATTTCCATTCACTCCCTTACTCCGAGGAAGTGAATGAGCAGGTCCCTCGGGGCCTTAATTCAAAAAGACAGGAGTCCTTCCCGAGGGCTCCCATCAACAATCGCCGCCAGACTCGTGCGGTAGTGCGCCCTCAACATGATGAGGGTACCGACTCCAGGCATTCATCTCAGGTTCCTCGAACCCGAGCAGGCAAGATGAACCGCCAGAGACAGAATCCGGTTAACAATAGGCAGGTTGTCATCCCTGCCATCTCCGGAGAAGTCCACCAACCTAACTTGGTGGCAAACAACGAGCAGGCACACACACCTGCCCGTTTTAATTCAGCTGTCCAGCAGACTCGTCTGGCAGCATCAAGCCGATCCCGCCAGGCAATTCCGGCGGAGTACCATAGGCAGGAACATACACCTGCTTATACATCATCAGTTAGTCAGCAGGCTCGTCTGACTACATATGATGGATCTCGTCAACCGCGTTTGGCGAAGTGTAATCAGCAGGCACATACACCTGCTAATACTAATCAAGCCTACCAACAGTCTCGCTTGGTAGTGCACGGAGAAGTCAGTCGGAAAGCCCCGACGACAAACAAGAGGCAGACTAAACTCTCTTCCTCCACACTTGAGTACTGTCAGGATTCACTGACAGGAAAAGGAGGACAGGAGCAGGCACATACACCTACTCCAAGCCCGGAATGGACATATATCCCTGTTCCGGCGGCTGAAGTCACCAAGCATATTTTGTCAATGGTGAAAGAGCAGAAGAAAATTCCTGCTCATATTCTGGATGCTTGCCAGGATATCATAACATCTTCAGCATCATCTCAGGGACAGACACATAAATCTATCCCTAGCAGTGGAGTGACACATCAACAATTCACTCCGGAACAGACACACACATCTGTTCCAGTCCAAGAGGGTTATGTGGAATACTCCCCCATATCATACGGACAACCAAGTCAGGCACATACACCTGATTTGAGCGATGATCGTCAGCCTAACCTAGCCATCTTTCCTGATCAGGCACATACACCTGCTCAGAGCAATCACTTTCGTCATCAAGTGGTTTCTAAAGAGAGTAAGAAGGCATCTAAGAAAAAGATCCGCCCAGCACAGTCAGGAGATCAAAGGCCAATCTGCAACAAGGCCTTGCTCGATGCTGGAGTTCTTGAAGCCCTCAGACATTTATCTGTCGGAATTCAAGATTCTACTCCCTCAGTTCCCAATAACGGGAAAATTAATTCTGAAGGTCTTCAACAGACACTTCCTCATGAAGACTTGCTTCATGAAAATTCGATCAATCTTGAAGTTTCTTCTTCAGATGAGAGCCACAGGAACCCTCTGTGTGGTCAGAAGGCCAAGGAGCAAGAGATTTCATCTTTTGCTGTAACCCATCATGACGGTCCTCCTCATGGTGATGAACTTCGCTGCGAAAGTCCTCTCCGCAGTAGTGATTCACGTTGTCTCGAAAATTCTTTAGAAGGCAATGTAGTGACGAGAAAGCCCTCCTATCTCGAGGCACTTGCAAACGTAAAACCAGTCATGTCTAATGCTTTACTATCGGCAGGTGAAACTCTTTCTCCATCAGAAGATAGCCTGGGGTTCAGGTTATTCTCCGAACCTTCCCTGGGTCATTCATCTTCCAGCATGAATAGTGATTTCTCTACCAATCTTGTTGAATCCGATGAAGCAACAAGGAAACAACAACTCTGGTCCAAACAGGTAGAATAATCTTCATTTAATGATAAAGAGGAAATGCTGAACATGAGGAAAAAACTGGCAAAAGGTGAAGTACCAGTCATGTTTTGGCCTTTGGCTGATTCCCAGTACGACATTCCAAAGATGTTGACGGATGATGGAATCCATGATGTTCGTCTCAACATATGGAAAACTCTTTGTCAATTAAAGAAGAAGGTATTATCTTACGATGAATATGAAAATCATCTTAAGATAATAGAAGGGTTACAACGCAAGATTGATTTGGCATCTCTATCAGTCTCTCGGTATCCGAAGGCTGAAAAGCAACAGAGAACCCTTCAACGTTCATGCCTTGGCGCACTAAGAAGATTGCGTCAGTTAATTTCCAATGCTCCATCTAATGTTCATATCAGAGGATGGGGTGTTCACGGAGCACTACATTTCACAGTGCTTTCCGGTCAGCAAAGCCCGCCGAAAATGGTCTCATGCAATGTTATTGCCCATGGCCGGCCACAGTCAATGGGCTTTGTTCATAATCAAAAGCTTGCTCGAGATCCAGCTTCAACTAGTTCCTCTCAAAGTCAAGTATATAGAGAACAGGTTGTTGAATTGCTCCTACGTCAAGCAGGCGAGAATATTGCACAAGCCTCTCGTCTGGAGAAAACACGTCATCAAATGACAGAAGTTTCGGAAATCATCCAACGGTCTGTTGAACCAGGTGATAAAAGTGGATACAGGTTAATGCATCCAGCTAATTTCCGAACTAAGATTCGCAAGATCAAGAGAGATTTCAAAAAGATCTCAGACATAGCATGTCAAGAGACACCCCAGCTTGCCAGACTGGGGACTTCTCTAACCCAACCCTTAGAATCAACGAATGGGATTCGAGGAGTTGAGCAGAAGCAGCAGAAACACCCCCAGTCCACCGGACTGGGGACTTTTTCAAATCTTCAATCCTTCCCTCAGAGAAAGTCAGTATTCTCTCGATTAGGGAATAAGCCTCAAGAGGAACGAAGAGCCAAGATGTCAGGAGATTCTATCCAAGTGACGGTTCTCCAAGAAATTCCTGAGGGATCAAGTCAACGGAATGCCATGTCTCATCATGGACATAGAAGGAGACAATATCACAGAAATACTGATAGAAAGGATTCCATGCAGTATGCATCCATTAATATCATCAATGCCGTTGCTGCTGATTCACCAGATGAGGCTCAATCAGAGGGATCAGACGAAGAGGTTCCTGCTCAAGAAGTCGCGTACATAGACCTAAATGAAGAAGGTGTGCGCACACGTAATCAAAGGCTTACCCAAAATCTGGGTATTCCTTCAAGTAACCCACTTCCCCCTCTCCGAAAAGGATCCAATAAGGGGAAAGGTAAGAATCAGGTTACTTCTCACCCTTCCTCTGAAGGAGGTCAATCGCTCTCATTAGAGCAAAGGTTTGCACAACAGGAGGAAGAAATGAAAGAATTAAGAAGGTTGAATGCAGAACTACTTCAGAATAGTCTTCTTCTTAAGAATGCTGAAGTCCGACAGCCGAAGGAATTTGTTGTAACTACTGAGATGGATCAAGAATATCCTCCTTTGTCAGTACACCCACAGAGGTCTAATCCTACGGGTCAAACGCAACAACGGTTGGCAGCACTACCATCAGTTGCAGCACCAACCACCACGTCTGTCCAAGCTCCATTCATTGCACCTACCCAAAACCAAGTTCAACCTGACGTTTCTCAAAAGTTAATAACTACTATTGAGTCATTAACAGCTCGGTTAGAAACTATGGAAGGGAAATGGGCGCAAGTTAAACCTGAAAAGAAAGTTTACCCTGAATGGGTAGATTCAATTTCTCCTCCATCCAGTTTTGGAAACCCTATTTTCCCTACTTTCAATGGATCAGGCGACCCTGAACAACATTTGACGCATTACGTATCTTGTTGTGATCCTATGATGGGAACTCCAGAGCAGCAAGAAGCAGTGAAACTCAGATGCTTCGTGCGAACCTTGCAAGGACCAGCTTTTGTCTGGTATACAAGCTTGAAATCCCGGTCAGTCATCGGATGGGAGGATCTTCGTCAAAAATTCCTTCTTCAGTTTAGCTCAACTTTGCCAAAAACGACAGTTTTCGATCTTACAAACTGCAAGCAAAGGGAGAATGAAAGAGTTTCTGATTTCATTGCTCGTTGGAAGGGATTAACGTATTCCTTGAGTTTATCACTCCCTCAGGAGGAATTGTTGCTAATCTGTGTGGCAAATTTGCGTGACGAATTACGCACGCCATTGATCCCTGTGAAATACACAGGAGGGTTTCGAGACCTTACTTCAATCGCTCAACAGATTGAAGATTCCCTTATACAGGCTAAGGTTAAATCTCGTGTAATTCCATCAGCTCCAGGAAGAAGAATGGGTAAAGCAGAAACTGCTACAGTTATGCTTAAACAGGCACCTGTACCTATTTCTACTTCAAAACCTTCATCTTCTCGAAGAGCTCCACCTCCTGAACGCCAACAACAAAGGCTATTTCATCCAAATGATCAAAAAGATCAACGACGAAAACAATTTGAGGATATGAAGAGTAAAACATACTCTTTCCAAAGTGAGCAAGTTCCTGGTTACTTCATTTCAGCTCTGGAAAATAATTTGGTTCAATTACCAGTGCCCAAGAGGCCAAACAAGGAAGGAGATAAAGACCGTCCCAATTATTATCCATTTCATCAAATGTTGGGGCATCCCATCTAGGAGTGTTTTGTCTTTAAAGGCCTCCTGCAAAAGATGGTCGACTTGGGACAAGTCAAATTGAAGGGTTCTTCAGCTCATGTAGCGTGTATTACCGCTACAGATCCAGAAGAAGGAGGCGAGTGGCAGGAAGTCAAAAGAAAAACTGCGAAAAAATATGATGATTGGATGGTCAGAAAGACAATCAATCGGACCCATTCCATTTTGCGAACACAATTAAAGAAGCCAATTGTGTCTCCTACAAAAGCTGCAGTAAAGCCTCCATCAAAGGACAAATCCTCAAAAGGGCAGCACAATTCAAAGAAGAAAGAGGAATCAGGAGAAGATGAGTATGCATCAAAGCCTAAATTGTCTTTGACTCTGGCAGATTTCATGCCATCTACTTCAAAGCCACGGGCACCGTCCCACCAAACGGCACAGCCTAAACAGGCTAACCAGGCAGAGTCTTTATCAGACGAAGAGTTAATCTTTGGTTTTGTTAATATGATTCAATTAACAGATTCATATTCCAGTCTTGATGAGCTTGAATTCCCTATATCAAATAAGGGAACCCGAGGAAGTTCTAGAGGTTCAGGATATAGAGGAAGACGTGGATCTTTCCGAAACCACTACTCTAATTCTACCCCTGCTAGCACTGTATATGCAGCAGAAACTCGTGGTAGATCCCTTCAACGAGCTCAAAAAGAACAAGCAAGTTCTTCTGCAAATGGCCAACTCAGCTTCGGCACAGTTATTTTGGAAGACCGATTAAAGGTTCCATCTTCTTTATCTCAGCAAGTAAATGGATCTAATCAGTCTAATTTTCCAAAACCAAAGATGTTGCCAACTTCAATACAAGATGCATCAGCTTCCAAAGCATCTGCTTCCAAGGTACCTGCTAAACCGCATATTCCTATTGGGAAACGCAGGCCTCTAGATCAAAAGTATGATATATTGAAACACTTGGCCCAAGTACCAGCCAAATTATCAATTTTGGATGCTTTGAATCTATCAAGAGATCTTCGGGAAGCACTCATCGAAGCTTTGTCAAGTCCTCAGGAGTTTGAAGCTGAAATTGCTGCAGCTGAAATTTATCACATAGAGAATAATCCTGCAGAATGTCATGCAGTGATATCTTTTACTGATAAAGATGAAGATGATGTTGTGCATGGGCACATAAAACCTTTGTACTTATCTGGCAAAGTCAATGGTATAGATGTTCGAAGAGCTTTTATTGACAATGGTTCAGGAGTCAACCTCATGCCCATTCGTACACTTCGTCGATTGGGCCTCACGGAATCTGATTTATCTCCTTCTACCATGATGTTGCAAGGATATGATAAAAATGAACAAGAACCACTGGGAGAAGTTACGCTCAGAACTCAGTTTGGAGATCTTGTTTCCAATTCGGATTTCATGATTGTTGATCAAGACTCATCTTTCAATATCTTGCTTGGAAGACCCTGGCTACATCAGCATGCAGCTATTCCTTCATCATACCATCAATGTCTCAAATACTATTTCGATGGTCAAGTTGGAACATTGTATGGTGATAAGGCCCCGTTCAAGACATGTGAGTCTCAATACATTGAGGCGGAATTTTATCACATGAAAGGAAGAGAAAAATCTACAATGAAGGAAATTACCAAAGTTAATGCTCCATATGGTTTGGAAAAAATTCCAATAAATCCATTTTCACATGTGAGTACAGATTATGTGTTACCTATCAGTCAAATTGACAAAATAGGCCCAAATCAAAATACTCTTATGGAAAGATCCATAATGTCAATTATGGCAATTGAGCCAGACAACATGGGAGAAATTGGTAACTTACCAAGCAGTGATGAAAGCATAAGTGGTGACCTTTTCATTTCGTCTGCTGAAATCCAACAAGTCTATACTTCGCTAATCAGGCCAGAAGAAGTTATAGCAACACCAGAGGTGAATATTGATGTCGATTCTCAATCCATCATCTCCTCTTTAATTCCCAAAGAAGACCCTTTATCATCAATAGGGTCGGAAATGGAAGCTTCTTCTTCAAAATGTGAAAATTTTGACATCTCTTATGGTCATGAGAATTTCATTTTTTCATCTACTTTGCAAGTAGAAACGGAAGAAATAACACATGATGAAGAGGAAGAGGAAGATCTTAGAGATGCTCCTCCACCATTTGAAGAGGGTATCTCTACCACTGTGGATGAACTCAGAGAAGTAAATCTGGGTACAGAGAAAGATCCACGCCCCACTTTAATTAGTGCGGCCATGACCCTTGAAGAACAAGAGATGTATATTTCTTTTCTAAAGCAAAATAAAGATATTTTTGCTTGGAATTATATAGAGATGCCTGGTCTTGATCCTGATGTTTCCACCCATCATTTGGGTTTTCCAAAATAACATCGAGGATTCAAGAAAGCCGCGAGAAGAACACACCCAACCTATGCTTCCAAAATCGAGGCTGAAGTGGATAAGCTTATCAAAGCTAACTTCGTCAGAGAAGTTCAATATCCCAAGTGGTTGGCTAATATTGTCCCTGTAAAGAAGAAGAACGGACAAATTAGGGTTTGCATCGATTTTAGAGATCTTAATCGGTATTGTCCCAAAGATGATTTTCCAGTTCCGATTACAGAACTCTTAATTGATGCGACGGCTGGATATGAAGTACTTTCTTTCATGGATGGATATTCTGGATATAATCAGATCCAAATGGCCCTAGAAGATGAGGAATATACAGCCTTCAGAGCTCCTCAAGGTGTGTTTTGTTACCGGGTGATGCCCTTTGGTTTAAAAAATGCAGGTGCAACATATCAACGCGCCATGCATCGTATCTTCAAACCTTTTCTAGGGAAATTTTTTGAATGCTATGTAGATGATTTGGTGGTTAAATCCAAACAACGTTTTGATCACTTGGCTGATTTGGAAGTCATATTCCACAAGCTTCGACAACATAATTTGAAGATGAACCCCTTAAAATGTGCTTTTGGGGTAACCTCAGGAAAATTCCTCAGCTTTGTTGTACGCCATCGTGGTATTGAAGTCGATCCTGAGAAGACCAAATCAATCCTTGGTATGTCACCTCCTCAGAATTTGAAAGAATTAAGAGGACTTCAAGGACACTTATCCTATATTCGGCGTTTCATCGCCAATTTGGCAGGCATAAGTTTACCTTTTACCAAATTATTGAAGAAAGGAGTCACTTACTAGTGGACTAAAGAATGTCAAGAAGCATTTGATGTTCTCAAGAAATACCTATTGAGTCCACCAGTACTCATGCCACCTGTTGAGGGTAGGCCTCTTATCCTCTATGTGACAGCTTTAGAGCGATCATTGGGTGCCTTTCTCGCTCAAAAGAATGATGCTGGGAATGAAAATAGTCTCTACTATCTTAGTAGAACTATGCTTGAAGCAGAAACCCGGTATTCGAGTATTGAAAAGTGCTGCCTAGCATTAATCTTTGCAGTTCAGAAACTAAGACACTACCTGCAACATCACGAGGTCCAATTGGTATCTCGTAATAATCCACTCAAATTCATCCTTAGTCGTCCAATGCTTACAGGACGTCTGGCAAGGTGGGCGGTTATTCTACAGCAGTTCGACATCCAGTATGTGTCTCAAAAGGCAATTAAGGGCCAAGCTCTGGCTGATTTCCTGGCTGAACACCCTTCAGTGGAAGACACGTATTCAGATATCGAACTCCCTGATGAGGAAGTTTTTTCTATTCAAGAGAGTCCTCAAACATGGGAAATGTATTTTGATGGTGCTTCTAGAAGTCCAACAGGGAAGAAAATGGAAAATCCTAAATTCAACAAAGTTGGTTTAGGAATTGTGCTCATTTCTCCAGATAAGGCAGTGTTACCTTATTCCTTTTTGTTGTGGGAAGGTGGTACCAATAATGAAGCTGAATACCAAGCTCTCATTGCAGGCTTGGAGTTAGTGCTTCAAGCACAAGTGAATCACTTAAAGGTGAAATGTGATTCAGACCTGGTAATCAAACAAATCAATGGGGATTATGCCATCAGAAAAGAAGAATTAATCCCTTTGTATGATTACGTCAGAAAGTTAATGTCGGAATTCTCTTCAGAACCGACATTTTCTTATGTCCCAAGATCACAAAATGCTCAAGATGATGCACTGGCTAATATAGCCACAGCTTTAGCAGATCCAAATCGGGACGAGACAACCATCTGTATTGCCCACCGTCGTGCAATTTCACCTTATGTTCAAGTCAGAACAGAGGAAATTAATGAAATTAGTCCCATTCCTGAACCGTATGGTCATACTACAGGATGGATGTCACCTATCAGGGAATACCTTCAAAATGGAACACTTCCACCTGATAGAGCCGAGAAAGAACAAATTCGGCAACGTGTGGTCAATTTTACTCTTTATGATGGTCCAAACCACCTCGAGAAAATTCTCTACAAACGTGGTTTTGATGGAGTTCTCTTCAGATGTATTGATGGTGAAGAGACAATGGATGTCATAAAAGAAGTGCATGCAGGAGTCTATGGTGCCCACCAGTCTGGACATAGATTGTCTGATCAAATTCGAAGGCTTGGATACTTCTGGCCTTCAATGATACAAGATTGTGTTAATTTCACAAAGAAGTGTCATTCATGCCAAGTATATGCCAACTTCATTCATCAACCTCCAGAGTTGCTTCATACAACTAAATACTCATGGCCATTTTCCACATGGGGAATGGATGTGGTGGGACCTTACCCTTCAGCTACGACCAAGCAGTTTAAGTACATTCTTACTACTACTGATTTCTTTTCCAAATGGGCAGAGGCAGTACCTCTCAAAGAAGTCAGTTCTAAATGCATTGTTAGCTTCATCAAGTCTAACATCATTACTAGATTTGGTGTCCCTCATACCATATTGACGGACAACGGCACCAACTTCTGTTCTTCTGAGGTAAATAAATTGTATCAAGAATACAACATTAAGTCCAACCATTCATCTCGATATCATGCAGCGGCTAATGGCCAGATAGAGGCCTTCAACAAGACTCTTTCAAATATACTGCAAAAGATGGTAGATAAAGATAATAGGTCATGGCCTGATAAACTCTATCATGCTTTATGGGCTTATCGGACTACCACTCGCAATGCAACGCGGTCTACTCCATATTCATTGGTATATGGAACAGAAGCAGTCTTGCCAATTGAAGTTCAATTGCCCTCACTCAGAATAGCCATTTGTGATCAGTTATCAACAGATGAGCAATCCCAAAAGCGGTTGAATGAATTGGAACAGTTAGATGAGAAAAGATTGTGCACTTTGCACCACTTGGAAATTTATTAGAATCGGATAGCACGAGCTTTTAACAAAAAAGTTCGTCTTCGTTCATTCATTCAGGTAGAATTGGTATTGGTTCTCAAGACACCAATGATACCAGGAAAGAAGCCTCCCAAGATTGAACCAAAATGGGAAGGACCTTATTCAATACATAAGGTCTACTCCAATGGAGTGTATTCTCTGATTTCAATGGATGGAGAACACATCACGACTCCAACTAATGCCAGATTTCTGAAGAAGTATTTTGTATAAACACAAAATATTGTTCCCAGAACCAAGACTCTTACATTTGGTTCATACAGCGATGGTCCAGTATGACCTTAAACTGCAACTTCGTCCAACATGATGTTAAACTGTGTCACCTTCAATGTCCTACATGACATTAAACTGTATAATGTCCTATCTACATGACATTAAACTGTACAGAAGTTCCTTATTTGTCCGAGATGACATTAAACTATATGTTGTCCGAGATGACATTAAACTATATTTTGTCCGAGATGACATTAAACTATTATTGTGTCCTAGCAACATGACATTAAACTGTGTGGCACTTTCATCGTCCAGCATGACGTTAAACTGTAAAAAGTCCCCAGAACTGATATCCTCATATTGGTTCACCTTAGTCCTAGCTACATGACTTTAAACTGTACAGCACCAGTTCGTCCTTGCTATATGACGTTAAACTATACAGCGATGGTCCAATATGACTTTAAACTACAACTTCGTCCCACACGACATTAAACTGTGAAAAAGTTCCCTAAACCGTCCAGTATGACCTTAAACTGCATCATCCCTGGTCCATGTATATGACCATAAACTATTTGCAAATCCCTTATGTCCAGCAAGACGTTAAACTGTGACGTCCTAAATTACATGACGCTAAACTGTATAAAAGTCTCTCACGTCCGGAAAGACGTTAAACTATATAATCTCAAAAGTCCAGTATGACATTAAACTGCACCATTCACGGTCCATGCATATGACCTTAAATTATTCGCACCTTCGTCCGACATGACGTTAAAATGGTACACTCTTTTGTCCTTACTGCATGACATTAAACTGCACAGTCCCCCTTTCGTCCAATATGATGTTAAACTATTTTATCCCCATCGTCCTAACTACATGATGCTAAACTGTACAGAAAATCCTTGATAGGTCCTACATGACATTAAACTGTATTTTGTCCCTGCTACATGACACTAAACTGTGCAGCACCAATAGTCCTAACTGCAAGACTTTAAACTGCATAGTCCCCTTCTTTATGTCCTACATGACATTAAACTGTACATCGTTAAGGTTGTTATTACCTCTTGTTTCTCACACCAAGTATGACTCACGTGCGCTTAGAGCGAACATCAACCATAACACTCCCTTTGGGCCACTAACCATGTGTAAGTCCCAACAATATTTTTTATTAGATCATTGTCCACAAGAACAACTTGATCATTGATTCATTCTTTAATTGAACTACACGGACTTTGATCCTTGCCCTCCAGGCTGGGTATGTAGGCAACCTCCCAAGGTTCAAGCCCAAAAAACAATCTCTTCACATCGGTTCACCACCATCTCATATGATGATGATTTGTGAAACCGCCCCTGGAATCAATATCTTTACATTGATTCACTTTCGTCCTTGTTATATGACGTTAAACTATACAACACTTTTGTCTGGTACGACAATAAACTACAATATTCTTTGATTTCCTCATTTGAGAAGGAACCATTATTAACATTGATTCTTTTTCAATCATGGTTTTCATTTTCAAAAGACTACGTACATACATGGTAATGCCTAAACTTTTTATCTTAGGTTAAAACCATCATTTCACTAAAGTCCCCTTTCACCCTTCACATGTACGAACCAAATTTGTACAAAGGGTAGTTCTAGAACTACGTGGACTTGATTCCCATACTTATGGGATACGTAGGAACATTCGAGTGTCCCTCGAATCCAGTCCCAAGTCTTTTGGGCCTAACCCCAAATTTCACTTTCAGTCCCTTGGCTGAAAAGTCTTCATGAAAACACACACTGTGTATTCATTATTATGGTCCGAATTCTATGACCTTAAACTAAAGATCACTCATACTTTCGTCCTGCACGACGTTGAACTACATTTCAAGAACTACGTATGGCTTGATTCTCATTCTTATGAGATACGTAGTGAAGTCCAAAATTTCAATTTAGGACCCAGCCACAACATGATTATGGTTTTCATTGACCTATGTATCTCTATATACATTGGACAATACCCATATTTATGTATTATAATCCTAACCTTAAATATTTTCAGATCTTCATAACCCTTTTCATGACTTCTAGTCACAAAAATGTCAAACTTCTGAGAATTCTTTTGCCTGACTATGCAGCACGTGCCCATAGGTGGCCTTGCATAAACAGTCCACATAACAGACTTGTCAGCTAAAAGATGCTATTTTATTTGACTATGCAGCCAATGCCCATAGGTGGCCCTGCATATTTCAACCCCCTAACGGGTTTTGTTAGATAATAGTAACTTCATTCTTGGGAAGAATGCCTCTTTTGTCCTTATTTGTCTTAAAACAGCAGTATGTAGGGATCCGCAAAAAATAGCCATCCTTAACATATTTGTCCCATATCCTTTTTCATGATCTGAAAGTATTCAAGTCTATGGTTTATTCTTCTTCCCTACGTTTGGGTCAGACCTTCGTAGGAGTGATATTCATCCAGTTCTTCGATATTCTTGTTTGGAAATATCTTCTCCATATTCAAGTACCTCTTTCCATACAACAAACTCTATACTTTAGAAAATTTGAATCTCCATAAACTTCCACTGGCTTTTAGCACTAGAAAAGTAAATTTCTGGGAGTTCTTTTTCCTGACTATGCAGCACGTGCCCATAGGTGGCCTTGCATAAACAGTCCACATAATAGACTTGTCAGCCAAAAGATGCTATTTTATTTGACTATGCAGCCAATGCCCATAGGTGGCCCTGCATATTTCAACCCCCTAAAGGGTTTTGTTAAATAATAGTAACTTCATTCTTGGAAACTACTTCTTCTAATGCCTTTTAGCTCTTTATTCATATCATTCCTCAGATTCAAATATTCTTGAGCCATAGTTTACATTTTTTCCCTCATACTTGAGTATGGTAAATATGTTTTCAGATAAATTTTCAAGGAATTGAATCCATTTTAATCCATTTTCGGTCAAAGATATTTCGACCTTAAACATTAGCCACTTTATGTCCGGCGTGCATGACTTTAAACTGCCCACACAAAAGACAAAGGAACTCTGAATAAAAGTCAAGTTCCAGCTCACTAAATATACATTTTTTGTATGATTTAGGTAATATTGAGCAGTTAAAAGGTTCAAAGTTTGTAGGGTTATTTGTAATAATCCTAGTAAAAATCAAACTATGCTTACTAGGCCCATTGGCTTAAGTAAATTTGAAGCAGGTAATGGAAGAATTAAAGTACAAATGATTGAAGAAAAAAGTGTTTTTCATTGATACACAAGAGTTAGAAGGACATCCACAGACTGGAATCTCTTCTCTTTTTCAAGAATTACAGAAGATTGTCAACATAAGTCTTCATTTGATGTATAGCATCCTGAGCCTTATCAACAGTTACTTGAAGCTCGTGCACTTGACCAGCTTCACTCTTTTCAGCTTGCTGAAGTGCCTTCTTAGCATCTGCAATGGCTTTCATGCCATTCATATGAGTTTCATCCAATGATTTATTAAGCTGATCAAGTTCCCCAGTAACAGCATCTAACTGTTGCTGGAGTTGCACCTGCTGGACGACCTTTTATTTGATTTTTTTGCTTCAGATCCTTCATCTTGACAGCATAATCAGCTTCAGCCTGGGATATCGCAGCCTCAAATTCGCCTATGTTGACTGACAATTTCACTCTGGTCAAATCTTCGCGACTTATCTGCATTTTCTCCCTCCTGAAAATGATCTGTTTCACCGCAGCATGGATCTTTTCATACCCAAAACCACCAAGTCCCATTATAACAAATTGGGATGACAATCGGGAAATTTTTGATGGTAGCTTTTCTAAAGGCACCCCTGATATGATGTTCCATATGTTATTCCATGCCTTACGTCGTGAAAAGCTGAATGCTTTAAGCATATCTGGATCTGATTCAATATCATCGTCAGAAGGGGGTATGTAATCTGGAATTAGCGCGCTTAGGGAGGTGCCTTGTCCTGCTCTTTCCCCCCTGACTTGTGCTTCTTCACTTTCAATTCCCGTTGGGACAGAGGCTGAGGCCTCATCTTCGGGTCTAGTCATTGCAGTTGATGGTCCTGCATGATTAATTGAAAGGTTTAGTCAGCTTCAAAGGATAACAAAAGAATGGATTGTCTTGCAAATAAAGTACAATCACAAATATTGTTATCCATTACCCAATGGTGGTTCAGCAACCTGAGAAGACTTCTCCTTATCTTTCCCAGTTTCAACAGGATTTTCAAGATGGGTCTCAGGAGAGTTTATTGGATTTAGCTCTACTTGAGCTAATGTTTCTGCAATAATAGGGTTGACATCAGTGTCCACACCCTCTTCGGGCATTGGCAGTTCAGCGGCTTCTACGGAAGAAACTGCATATTATTTTACATCATGGTTAGAAGTATATTTTTTTAAGAAAAAATTTGGGCGAAGGGTAACACTCACGCCCAAGGTCTTCTAAATCACATGACAACTCAGCATGATTATAAAATTCTTCAAAAGTCATTCCTTGATTCATCATTTCATCCAATGATACTTCAGAATCTTGATTAGTCTCACCAGTGGGAGCATTTGCTACGTCTTCTTCCCGACTTATGTCCTGCAACCCCTGACCCTGGACAGCATCTTCAGTAATAGGAGGGATACTGGGAATGGATGGTAGCTCTTCTCCAGGAGCAACCAAGTCAGCCTGAGTCTGTGTTTGTTCTACAGCACCCTCCACGACCTTTGAAGAAGGATCAGTCCCTTCCCTCAAGGGAGAAATTGATGAAGCCCCTACAATCCTCGGAAATATGAGTAACCATATGATTATGGGTATAAACTCATGATTGTTCGAAGGACTTACCACTGCTAATGAAACGTTTAGCTAGGGATTTCCTCCTTCGTTGCCTTGGCTTCTTTTGTTTTTTCGGAGTATCAGTAGTCTCCCTTATTGGCACTTGGATTGGCGAATGAAAGGCTATGTCCAGTGCCTCATTCATGGCCTGCTGGCCTGGAGATATCTCGCCTGGTTCGCGAGGAGAATCAGCAGCAGCCCCGATAGCGGTACCACCAGGGCTATATTGTGGCGAAGGAACCCCGGTTCCTTTCTTTTCAAGCTGCAAGATGAAGAAAATAACTTCCTTAAGTAACAAAGCTTCAACTAAAATCAAGTTGCAAAGAAAATAAGGAAGGAAAACTTACATCTTCAGGAGCCACGTACTCTTGCCATTCCTCATCTCTAGAACCACCAGCCCCCTCAGTGGTGCCACGATCAATCATTTCCTTCACCCGCCTGGTGATAGGAACCGAATTATCGGTGGCGTATATGAGCATTTCCAGCTCTCTGATGTAAGCTCGCACTTCATTGGGGTTATCTCCGTATTGAAGGTCTTTAGAAGCTAGAAGATATCCTATCCCAGGAAGTTGTAGGCCCTCACACAAATCCAGCCAGGCGGTCTCAGTATCACAGTATAAGCTCTTCCATAGCTGAACAACCTCTGGTCTTAGATATAAAGGCTGTGAGGAAGGTCCTACAATTTTTGATTTTAATTTCTTCCCGACTCCTGCAACTACAGATAGAGAATAAGAAAGTGAGACTTATTACTTTATAAAGTAGCAGTGATTGAAGTTATTACAATCAAATAACTCACCAGGAGCTGATGGAGTGGGTCTTTTAACTCTGGCCGGAGGATTGTATCGTGCACGAAACCGTTTTGCTGCCGGTTGTGCCTCATCATCCCCATCGTGATAATCCGATGAATCAGTTCTAGAAGAGGAGTCTGTTGAACCTATTTCAGGTGGAGAAGCGTCACCTTCATGAGGAAGAGTTTATTTCTCTACAGTCCTCTTCCTCTTTCCCACTTGATATACTGGGTGATTCAATATCCCTTTAGGGTATGATGTTATCCAGTGTTCGGCATAAAATGTAGTCAGATAATGTGCCGCTTTTTCAACTGGTAGATCAAATACTGCCCCAGTCTTCTCTCTTGATGTCAGCAACCATAGTTGTCGAGCAACCATCGGATGTTGCTCTAACCTGACATGTACTGGAGGGGATACAACAATCTGTTGCAAACATTTGAATTGGTGTGCAAATATATATGGAGCATAGGCCTTGCATATGATTTCTCCATCAATCCTGGCTACTAACACGCCATCCCTGCAAGCTAGCATGTATGCCCTCAAATCCAAATGGGCTTTCCCATCATCAACAAACCGCCCAGATGGAGGACTTCCATAAGGAAAGAAGTTGAATTCCTTATACATTCTTAGTCTTACTTTCATGTCATAACCATTAACATCTAATGGAGAAATTCCAGAGAATGCTTGCACTGACGGTTTGAAAGAGCTTCCAGGAATTTGTAATCCATTCTGTACATTGTAAGTCTTGAAGTGAGTGGCGATCCATCCCCACAAAACCTGGAATGGTCCCACTATTCTTAAAGGAGATTTACCCTGGAAGACGTGAAGTAAACTCCTGTGAATCTTTGCTAAAATTGGGGTAGCTAACCCAACCATTTTTCCCTCAGCCAACTTGGCCGCAATGACGAAGGTCCCTGGCCTAACGCCTCCCTTCGAATCCCTGACCGGCAAGAGATAAACACTGAGCCACATTGCCAAGAAACCCGCCAGATGAGTTTTCTTTGGAATTCTTTGATTCACTTCATAGCCCCATTTTTCAAACTCTCCTGCTTCTAGAGTTGGCCAGAATGTGCCAGGAGCTCCTCTCTTCTCAGGTTTTGGACAAGTGGTAGGACGTCTGGGCCGGGTATCCTTGGATTTCTTCTTCTTGGATCCTTTTTCTTTTGGCTCCATCCCTTTCTTCTCAGTTAGAAACACATTCATCCATTCTTCCGGATGGATATCTTTTCTAAAATGAGTTAATGAGGTCTCTGAACTCTTGAGCCTGTGAAAGATTTTAAATAATTCTCGAGCCAAAGCAGGAGTCTTCTCTGGATCATTCCAAGTCACCTTGGGAGGAATGAATTCATCATACATATCGCCCAAGATTGGAGCTCCTGAAATCTTGTGGACATCCCACAAACTGATACCTACTTCTCCATGAGTCAAATGGAAAGAATTAGTCGCTGGGCTCCAATGGCTGAGTATCTCTGGCACGAAGTTATCATGTCTGTAAATATATGTTTGCCCAACCCAAACAGCCTCATATATTACAGCTCTCTTCAGATCCTCAATAAACTCTGCGCAAGTCTGTCGCACCCAGTATACCCACATCCAAGTTGGCTTCACAGCTCCCCCAGGACGGAAATCCCAACTTTTCTTACAGCCTTTGGATTGATCCATCTGAGCATTTTGGAAGATTGAAGGATGACAATGTGGTTGAAGCTCAGGTGTATGTTTTTTCAGATCTGGTGTGCAAGGGCTATGATGCATCACATAAGCCTTCTCCACTGTTCCAGCAGTTTGAAGTACTCCTCCGCCTGAGATATTTGCTGAAGCAAAATTGGTATAATTCTGAAACCAAGAAAATGGAAGATAATTCTTTACTTCTGGAATAATGACTTCTTGAAGATGACCATGACCATACAAAGGTAGATAAGTGCAGTGAGGAAAGTCGCGATGATATTTCTTCAGATACTTAGCCAAATCTGGAAGAGTACTGTCTTTGACAGTATAGTAATCAGGGCCAATGATATTCATCATATCATCTATCCGCTTGCTAGCCAGTTCATCAATTAATCCAGGTCTAAGAGCCATTGAATCTGCACAGGAGTTGAATAAATTAAACTCTTAAGTGGGTTTATTTTTTCATAAAATTTGTGAAAGAATTTGGGAAAAAATGGCTAAGGCATTAAGGCGCGCAAGTATGGAGATTTCGCGCAAGTGGTACATGTGCCGCGCAAGTTTATGTCGCGCAAGTATTACTGCGCAAGCCCTATTACCTTGAAAGTAGCGCGGAAGCGAGGAAACAGTGAAAACAAGAGACTTGCGCGGCGAGGAAGACTTGCGCGGCGAGAGCTCGAGAAATCCGGAAATCCAGATGCATGTAACGGAGAGGAGGCCGTGTATTTATAGGCTCGGAAGCCTACCTGCGCGCCATACCCAGAGCGCTTAAGGCCTGCGCGACGCAAACTTGCGCGCCTCCCTCTGCGTACTGAAGACTTGCGCGCCTCCCTTTTCCTTTGGAAGGATTCGATTTCCTCAGAGTCAAATCCTCATTTCTCTCCGGATCCAACTCTGAGGGGGGACTTTTGTTGACGCTCCTTTCGTCACAAAATCTAAAGATCGGAAAAGGGAGTATCTCAGCTCAAAGTGATTCAACCTTTGAAGAAAACATAAAAAATCGACAAAGGCATGAACAAAGGATCAATAGCAAATCCACCGCGCAAGTGATACCACTGCCGCGCAAGTATACTTGCGCGGCTACCTTGGTCGCGCAGGTGACTTGCGCGACCTAATTGGTAACCGCCCGGTAACCGCCCTGGGTCTTCTTTTGCCTATAAATAGACCATGTGGGCCCCCCATTCGAGAGGATCTTTTTCCAGAAACTCGGATTGAAGCTCCCGACGCCCAAGTCTCTTCTCAAAGCTTCCAGAACACTTCTAGGGTAATTTCTTACCTAGAATGGAAGATCTAAAGAGAAGAAGGAAGGCCTAAGTGTTGAAACTTATCAAACACTTGCGCGCCGACTTAAATCCTTCAATATAACTTGCGCGTCCATTCTCTGGAAGAACCTCAAGAGGATTGTAAAGGGTTTAATAAAGAGTCGCTCAAGCATTTCAATGTTGGTTGAAAATCGCGCAAGTACCCTCCATGTCGCGCAAGTATACTTGCACGACCAATACTTGCGCGCCGCCGCAGGACTTGCGCGCCTTGCAAGACTTGCGTGCCCCTATCTTTTTGGGTGCCCATCTTTCCCATTTTACCCCTCTTAAGCCATTTCACCTTTCCTTTTTAAGATTCAGTCTTCAAGACACTCTTCAAAGCCATTTATGGCATGATTTCTTGATTTGACTTTCTTATCTGAAAGGAATTCTGTGGAATCTCTCTCAAAGTCTAGTGATTTAAATATCCTTATGTCACTAAAATACAGAGAGTTCATTCATTCAACCTCATCCTTTAAGATGAGAAAATCCTAACCTGGGTCTCCTTTTCAGGAATAATCCCCAGTTATAAAACCTTTGATCTGGGCATCTTCCTCAGGAGTAATCCCCAATCAAAGTCCTCTAATCTTGGGCATCTTTCTTAAGAATAAGCCCCAACCTCAAATATGGGCATCCTCCACAGGAGTAATCCCCAAACCTTAATCCCTAAACTGGGTCTCCTTTTCAGGAATAAGACTCAGTCATGACCTTGGGCTTCCTTTTTCAGGAGTAAGCCCCAAGTCCCTTAACCTGGGTCTCCTTTTCAGGAATGAGACTCAGTCATAACCTTGGGCTTCCTTTTCAGGAATAAGCCCCAAGTCCCCTTAAACTTCTCTTAACCAGTCATAAATTACCTTTGATTTGGGTTTCCTTTTCAGGAATAAAACCCAATCATAAGTCCCCTCCGAACTTGGGAATCCTCCTTAGGAATAAGCCCCAAGATTAGAGTATTCAAATCTCCATGAAGCACATATAACTTTGTGGACCCTGTTCATGGATTTTCTCCATAAAAGTAAATCCTAAACCTTCATCTATCTGGGCAGTCATCTATACATAAGCCCCAAAACAAATTCTTATGATTGCATCTTTTATGGCACAATTGTCTAAATTTTACCAATACCTCTTGTTTCTCACACCGAGCATGACTCACGTGAGCTTAGAGTGTAAAAGTAATTATGACATTCATCTTTGAGCCATCAATCATAAACATCATACTCCATTCCTCGAACTACGTGGGTTCTGATTCCTTTTCCAAAAGAAAGGATACATAGGTAGCCCATTTATGGGTTCGATCCCAACATTGAAATAATCCTTGTCCTTCTGAATGACGATAAACTTCAAGTGCCCCACTGAGTGGCTTTAAAACCAGCCTGGTCATCATAATGACCAAGAGACTTTTATATAAATGTTTGGAAGGATACCATTGACCAAGAATCTCTAAACAGATATAGATGATTCTCTATTGATGAAGAATCTCGAATACATATAAAAGATTCTCTAAATTTCTTGCATATTTAATCATTGATTGTTAAAACTAAAGGAAAGCTCATTTTATACTTGGTAATGTAATAAGGATTCACGAACATAACTTAAATCTATAAAGAGAGTCCCGGAGTAGACAATAATTCCCCTCAAAAAGGTGTGATGAGTCCGACCTCCCATCCTCTCGACCAATGCAAATTCCTAAGCCTCATTAGCCCACAAGCTAATGAGCGCCTACCTTTGGAAATTAGGTCCAAACGGATGTGGAATCATTGGATGTTTCCGGTTCTACGAACAAACCCGTTAGAAACCGATCGGAACGTTTGAATCTCCCGTCCAGGAGGTCATCCCCGGATTCCGCGCGAAACAGTCCTCAAGCACCTGAATCATACACTCGGACTGGCCATCTGTCTGGGGATGGTAAGATGTACTCAAAAGTACCTGTGTTCTCAAAGCCTTTTAAAGCCCCTTCCAGACCCGAGAAGTAAAAAAGAGAATCCCTATCTGAAAAATTAGATTGAGTAACTCCATGCAGATGTACAATCTCTCAGATGTACAACCATCCCAGCTCATCAAAACTGAAGGACTTTTTGATTGGAAAGAATTGAGAAACCTTCGTAAGCCTGTCGATGAAAACCCAAACAACAACATTTCCTTGAGGAGACCTCGGAAAACCGGTCACGAAGTCCATCACGATATCATTCCACTTACACTCGGGAATGGGTAACTGCTTTAAAATACCTACTAGTAGCTGATGTTCTACCTTCACCTGCTGATAAATAGAACATCTCATGATGAAACTAGAAACATATCTCTTCATACATTGCCACCAATACTTGTAGTGAAGATCGTGATACATCTTGGTGACACCAGGATGGACTCCCCAAATAGAGGAACAAAAGTCCCGCATCAGCTGCTTGCGTATATCTGCTGGCACCCATATGCATCCTTGGAAACGCATGATATCATCCTCGCCTATGGTCCATCCAAGAATAGGGTCCTCTCCTGACACACTCTCCCTTAGGACTAGGCCTTTAGAATCTGATAGTAGCCTCATTCGTACCTGATCAAGAAGTGTAGAGGTAACAGCTACAGAAGATAGAAAAGTCTTGATGTTATTAATATATTCATGACTTATTATATACCCCCTTTACTTATTTTATATGAAATTTTCATAATTTGTGTGAAATATTAATGTTTTAATTGTATGTATAATTTTGGAGCATTTTTAGAAGTAGTCCAATTGATTCAGTTTACTATGTTATATATAAATCTCCCCCTAATGATCTAAATTTTGTGGTTTTTGTTTTTTAGTATTTTTAATTTAATATAAAACATTTCATTAGAATGGATCATGGTCCAATTCTGCCATTTGAATGATCACATAGACCACACAAGATGATCCAAAGAATTTGTGAAGAAACTAGACTAGCCATGATGATTGAGTTACTGGTCTAAACCCCAAAGCCCAAATTTTATGAAACTCTACCACATGTTCTTTATTATCCAAAATAATCATGGATAAAAATTTCAGGGCCCAACTCCAAGAACAAGGGGCCCAAATGAAGCTTTTAAGTCTATCCCACCATTCTAGCCAGGAATTAAAATCCGGACTATATTCATGAAATATCTCATGATTTAATCATGAAATTGAGCTTAGCTTTTGCAGTGTTAAATAGGAGATATAGGCGGCCGACTTTGTTGAAGAAATAATTCATCTTTTAAGGAATCTTCTTATTTAAAAACCCTTTCAAATTTTGGACTTCAAAAAGATTGGATTGAAATAGAAAGATTAAATTTGTTTAATCAACTGGAAATAACTTTGGATCCATAGTTCTAAATGACTCCAAATTTTTATGGTGGTTGGACAAATTTATTATATAAAACTTTTAAGAACGATATATCTATAGATTAATCAGGGACGGATTGGGAATGAAAACAGTCCACTTCCTTGGGTTGTAAATGCATCCTCCTCCTCTACTTAAAAGGGGTTGGCATTTCAAAAGATAGGAGCATCAATTGGCACGACCAAATTCTTGCCAAAGGCTTGGGAGGAACTTCCATACTCAATTTTTCACTTGAGATAGCCTTCCTCCTCTCTTTTCTTTCTTTCACTTTTGTGTTGTTCTTCATTTGTAATCTTGTAAGTTTGTGTTTTTTAATTCTGTTTTAATGCAAGTTTCTTCTTCAATATCTCTTATTATCATCCAACTCCTGTAGATTAATATTAATGTTCTTAAAATAGTTTAAATATAGTTGAATCCCCTTCCCTTATTTTGCTTCCTCATTCAATCTAAAGTCTATTTTTTTAATTCTCATCATTGTTCGTGTGTGTGTGTGTTCTACGCACCACTCTTTTATTATCCCTTTATTTTTATTCTATTCTTAATTTATCATCATAATAATTATAACCAGATTATTAAACACCCAAATGGATGAGTAAATCTTTCATTGGGGTGAGTCAAAATTTAGGGATGTTAAGTAATTGAGAGTATTTTCTCAATGAGTATTCGTTAATTTAACATTGTGTATGTTGGACTTAACATGTCATCGATTAATGACATATTTTGTTTAACATGTGGTTTCCATGGATTATTGGAACCATAAATACACTACCATAAAATATTAATGGTAATTATTAGAACCCTAAGTTAAGTTAAGGCTTGGATTAAATCCTTAACACTTAGGAATTCCAATCAACATTATCTTGTGAAGTGGGTGTTAATTTAAATGCAATATAAAGCAAAGCTCAAGGATATCACAAGATTAACTCCCTAATGATGAACTCACCCCAATCTTTATCAATTTTTTAAATAAATTATAGTCAATCAATCATTTCAATTAAGCTCTGCAAACAAACCCCCCTAATCAAAATGCAATCAACTAAAAACAATTGACTATCTAAAAATTATCATCGTCGAATATTCGACCAGAGTGCTGCTATACACATTAGCAGAGCATCGGAACTTTGACCAGTCGATAGGTGACAATCAGCCGTGCATTTCAAATGGATCCATTGCCGGGGATGGTGCTTTAAGTAGTCATTAGTTTCTAGTTATTGTAAAAAAATCAAAAATAATATAAAATTTGGAAAAACAATTGAAAAAAAACACAAAGAAAACCCCATCTTCTCATAAAAATCATAAGTTGAAAAAAACACAAAAAAAATGTCCACATATTTCTTAAAAAACTTTTTGAATGACCCATAGCCTCCCAAAAAATACCTCGGATTTGTTTGACCTTGAAATTGACCAAACACTTCACCAACTTAGGAGGAACGTAATAGATAATAAAATAATTCAAGAACCAGTCCTTATCCAACCAATTGAAATAGATTTGGCCAATCCTAGGGAAAAATCACTTAAAGAACTTGCTACCCCTGATATGAATTACCAACCTCTTGGTATTAAATATCCAAACATAGAGGCTGACTTTGAACTCAAATCAGGTTTGATTCATCTTCTCCCTCATTTCCACGGGCTAGCCGGGGAGGATCCACATCTCCACCTTAAAGAGTTTCAAGTAGTGTGCTCTACCATGAAGCCTCAAGGAGTTTCTGAGGAAAAAATAAAACTCCAAGAATTCCCTTTCTCCCTGGATAACACTGCCAAGTCATGGATTTACTACCTCCCTCCTGGTTCCATAACCACATGGAATGACATGAAGCGACTTTTCTTAGAAAAATTCTTTCCTTCTTCTCATACTACTTCTATCCGAAAGGAAATAAGTGGTATTCGTCAGTTCCCAAGTGAATCACTCCATGACTACTGGGAGAGGTTCAAAAAGCTTGTTGAAACCTACCCACATCACCAAATTCCTAACCAACTCTTGATCCAATACTTCTATGAGGGGTTATTGGCTATGGAGAGAACTCTCATTGATGCTGCAAGTGGCAGTGATCTTGTTGATAAAACTCTTGTAGCTACAAGAGATATCATAAGTAACATGGCTGCAAACACACAAAAATTCCATACTCGAGCACATGATCAAGTCAAAAAGTAGCAAAATAATCTATCAATTGAGTCGAACAAGATGATCGAGTGGATGATTGAACATACAGGTCTTGTGCGACAACTAGCTGTGGCTACCAAATTCCCAACCTCATCTTCTCCGCAATCAATGTTTCCTGGACCTGTCAAGAACTATGGAATCTGCAACTCTTCATCTCATCTAACAGAAACATGTCCAAAACTTCAAGAGGATCAATTTTATTCATCTGGACCAATGGAGCTCAATGCAGCATATGCTCAGCGGAAAACCAACCCTCAACTATTAGGTCAGTTTGTTAGAAACTTCAACCAACCTCACTATAATCCCTTCTCTTCTTCCTATAACCAAGGCCTTAGGTATGTTAATCCCATATCTCATCCCCCTCAATTCCCTCATCAAAACCCAAACCAGTTTCAATACGGTCATGGTGTTGGTTACATCCAAAAACCTTATCCTTTTATTCCTCAACCTCAACGGAACAATCCTCCACCTAGATTCCATTATCCTAGTGAGCCTTCCCAATTCCAAAACCAATACAATATCTTTCCCAAGAACCAAAATCTAGGTAATCACAATCCGAGACAAGCCACTTCTTCCAAGAAACCATGGTAAAGTGCAGTGGAAGATCTTTCCTCCTTCACCTGTTCCAGCCTCAAGAACATTGAAACCCAAATTGGTCAACTTTCATCCCACCTTAGTCAGCAGCAACCATCCAATTCTTCCCAAATTCTAGCTCAACCATTACCCAACCCAAAGGGTAATGTAAGTTTAATTTCACTTAGACCAGGAAAGAAAATTTTTATACCTCAAGATAAGTCATATAAACCACTTTTAAATGTTGACCTCGAATATGAAAAGAAAACGAAACTTGAAAAGGAACCTGAAACCATTCCCTCACCTCCTTCAATTCCACTTAGGATCCCAATTCCTTTCCCTCAAGCCGTTTCTAAGCCAAATAATTCCTTTGAACCTGATCCTAAAATTCTTGGCATGTTTAGACGTGTTAAAGTCAACATTCCCCTCTTAGATTCCATAAAACAAATTCCTAAGTATGCCAAGTTTCTCAAGGAGTTGTGTACCCACAAGAGGTAACTTATAACTTTCGAAAATGTTTCCACCCAGTAGTCTATTCCCATAAAGGGACAAGATCTGGGGACCTTTATGATTCTATTCCAAATTGGAAGTTCCAACTTTGATGATGCACTCATAGACCTAGGAGCCTCAATTAATGTCATGCCCAAATCCATATTCTCCAACCTTGGTCTAGGTCCCTTACATACAGTGGGTGTTGTCATTAAATTGGCCAATCAAATCACATCTAGTCTTGAAGGAATAATTGATGATGTCCTTGTCTGAGTCAATGATCTTATCTTCCCTGCTCATTTCTATGTCCTTGACATGGAAGGAGAGACTAACTCTTCTTGATCTCCACTAATTCTAGGAAGACCATTCCTCATGACTACAAGAACCAAGATTGATGTCCATTCAGGAATCTTATCAATGTAATTCAGTGACCAACTGGTCAAGTTCAACATTTTCCAAGCCATGTAATACCCATATGAGGATCACTCCGCATTCTCAATCCATGCTTTTGAGGACACTTCTAAGAGTCAATCGAACCCCAATCCACCATGTTCTTCATGTTCTAATGACAAAGAATCTTGTGAAATATACACCATGATTAACCAAGTCATAAATGGTGAAGTTTATGTGGACCTCTCATTCATAGACTCCATCAATCTAGAGGATCTTGAAAACTCTATTTAATCCCACATCAATTCTGATCTCTACTGCTCCACCATGGACAATATTAAGAAGAATGAATCTAAAGAAACTGAAGTCCCATATTCCATTCCTGAGTTGTCTAACCCAAAAATGAAAGATGAGACTAATCTAAAACCTCTTCCTAAACACCTAAAATATGCATTCCTTTTCCGTGATCACTCATATTATATCATTATCTCTTCTTCACTTACTGAAACTAAAGAGTCCAAACTTGTTCAGGTGTTAGAAGAAAACAAAAAGGCCATAGGTTGGACCCTAGATGACATACCAAGAATCAACCCTGCCCTTTACATGCATAACATCCATCTTTAAGAGTCATCCAAACCGATTAGACAACCACAAAGAAGACTCAATCCAATCATACTTGAGATAGTTAGGGAAGAGATCACCAAGCTTGTTCAATATGGTATTATCTACCCAATTTCTGATAGTGAATGGGTTAGTCCAATTCAAGTTGTACCTAAGAAGGGTGGGATAACTATTGTCACAAATGAACATGGAGAGGTAGTCACAACTCGAGTGAAGAAAAAATTGCGTGTGTGCATCGACTATATGAAATTGAATGTTGAAACAATAAAAGATCACTACCCTCTTCCATTCCTTGATCAAATGCTGTAACGATTAGCCGAAAAGTCACACTATTGCTTTCTTGATGGATACACCGACTACTTCCAAATCCCAATCGCACCTTAGGACCATGAAAAGACTACTTTCACATGCCCCTTTAGAACATATGAATATAGAAGAATGTATTTTGTCCTTTTCAATTCTCTTGCAATATTTTAGAGCTGTATGATGAGAATATTTTCTGAATTCATTGAACACCGCATGGAAATCTTCATGGATGACTTCACCATTTATGGTGAGTCATTTGAATCTTTTTTAAATTCACTCTCTCTAGTCCTCCAAAAGTGTGCCAAGTGAAACCTTGTGTTAAATTTTGAAAAATTTCACTTCATGGTTGAAAATAGGACTTTTCTAGGGCACATAGTTTTAAAAGATGGTATTGAATTCGATCCTTCCAAAATCGAAGTGATCCAATCACTTCTTCATCCCACTTATGTTTGACACATGCATTCATTTCTCGCTCATGCCAGTTTCTATCAGAGATTCATCCATAACTTCAGTAGGATTTACCTCCCACTTCCTCAGTTTCTCCAAAATGATGTCACTTTCTATTTCGATGAGGTTGGAAATAGAGCCTTTGTTGAACTCAAAACTACTCTAACATTTTCCCCAATAATCTAACCCCAAGATTGGTCCTTACCCTTTGATTTGATGTGTGATGCTTCTAATAGAGCCGTTGGGGATGTTCTTGGTCAAAGAATATCAAATATTCCTCATTTCATCTATTATTCCTCAAAAACATTGGATGAAACTCAATCTCACTACACTATCACTAAAAAGGAAATTTTAGCATAGGTTTTTGCCTTAGATAAATTTCGGCCGTATCTCTTAGGTGCCAAAATAATCATCTTCATAGACCATTCTTCTATAAAGTTCTTACTTAAGAAAATTGATTCCAAACTGAGGATAATAAGATGAATCCTAATGATCCAATAGTTTGACCCTGAATTAAAAGATAGACTAGGAAAAGAAAACCATGTGGCTGATCACTTGAGTAGAATTTCTAATTCTTATCATTCTGAAATCATCGATCTTGAATTCCCCACTGAGAACCTTTCATCTCTCACTCCAAAAATAATATGGTATTCCCCAATTGTAAATTATTCGGTTTCTGGTGTTTTTCCTGAAAATTTTTCAAAAGAACAAAAAATGAAGTTGAAAAGTGATTCAAAATATTATATTTTGGAAGAAAACAAACTTTGGAAAACTGGGGATGACATGGTAATAAAGAGATGTATCGATGAAAATGAACATTCGTCTATATTAGAATTATTTCACTCACTTCCTAGAGGTGGCCACTTTGGACCACAAAGGACCTCTTGAAAGGTCCTAGACTCTGGATTCTTCTGTCCTTCACTCTTTAAAGACTCAAATGAGTTTTGTCAATCATGTCCCACTTTCCAAAAGTTTGGCACAATTTCAATGAGAAATGAAATTCCCCAAAAACCTTTAATTTTCTGTGATATCTTCGATGTTTGGGGCATCGATTTCATGATACCATTTCCCCCTTCCAATGGATTCTCATACATCCTTCTTATGGTTGATTATGTTTCTAGGTGGGTTGAGGCCAAACCCACTATAAAGGATGATTCACATACTGTTATTGAGTTCCTAAAGACACACATCCTCCACTGATTTGGCACACCACGTGCTTTGATAAGTGACTTAGGAACCAATTTTGGTAATAGAACCATGGAATATCTTTTGAAAAAGAATGGGGTTGTACATAAAACTTCAACTGCATATCACCCCCAAACAAATGGAATGGATGAACTTTCTAATAGAGAAGTGAAAAGAGTTCTTGAGAGAATTGTAAAACCCACCAGAAAAGACTGGCCTGAAAGACTTGGTGAAGCACTTTGGGCTTATTGAACTGCCTATAAAACACCCATTGGGATGTCTCCTTTTAGGCTAGTTTTTTGTAAAGCATGTCATCTACTAGTTGAAATCCAACATAAGTCTTTTGGGGCTGTGAAAACCTGTAATTTTGATTGTGAAAAATCTGGTGAAGAAAGATTGTTGCAATTGGTTGAACTGGAGTATCTTCGACTTGAATCTTATGAGAATTCCAATCTGCACGAAGAAAAGGCTAAGGTACTCCATGACAAACACATCCTGAGAAAGGTATTCTATGAAGGTGAAAAGGTAATTCTCTTCAATTCTCGATTTTGGCTTCACCCAGGTAAGCTTAATTCTCGTTGGGAAGGTCCTTTTGTTATTACTAATGTTTACCCATTTGGTGCAGTACAAGTACAAGAACCCTCTTCCAAAAGGACATTCAAGGTTAATGGAAATCAGTTAAAGCATAACCATGAGAGGATACACAATCCTGGATCAACATCGACTTCCACTAGATCCCCAACTTCTCCAGTCGACCTACCACTAGATGGAGATGGAAACCCGCCAAATCCAAACCAGGGGCACCTTTTTCCCTTTAACTCTCTCTCTCTCTCTCTCTTACTCTCTCTACCTATTTCTTCTTCTTCCTCTCTCTTTCATTTTTTTACCAATTTATTTATCAAAACCTTTATTTTTCACTTTCTCTTTTTTGTGGGTGTATCTTTATTAAAAACTAACAAAATAAACAAAAACAAAACAAAACAAAACATCATAACAAAAAATATATATATACAAAAAAATAAAGAGTCATGATTACTCACCTTCCAATTTTCTAATTTTGTCCAACCATTTTGGGGAGTTAACACACATGTTTTCACCTAAAAAATTTTGTATTTTCATCATGACTTTGGATAAATAATTATTTGTCAAAATTAACAAATTCTGAATGCTCGATTTTTAATTTGGAAAATGCTTTTCCCAGACCATGAGGAACAACATTTTCTTTCATGCTAAGGCCAACTATGACCATTTTTTCAAAAGTTGTGTTTTCACCCCCATTTGTGAGTTCTGAGTTTGTGTACCTTTGAGCTAAATTTCATACTTTATTGTGCATTATTATGATATAGGCATTTTATGAACCACATCATAATCACAATAGCCAAATAGCCTCCCATTTCCCTTAAATTAATCCTCCTTTTGAAAGCCCCTTCGATCCTATGAAAACCTTTTTTTGATAGCCACATTACAATCCCAATACCTTTTCCCAACCAATATCACCATGGATTTTCATTGCATAATTTTTTGAAATTTAAGTGTTGGGGGATAGATTTCATTATGGGTACCCTTTGTTGATTTCACCGTGTTATTATATGCTTGATGGAAAGAATCCATTTTAGTTTGGGGGAGAGGTTGTATTCAGTGTGTTTTGTGGAATGTAATGTACTTTCATTTATGTAATTTTGTAAATTTTATTGACATGTGTTCAAAAAAATCAAAAAAAAATCAAAATAAATTAAAAAAAAAAGTGAACAAAAAAAAAATTGATTGGGTTGTTTCTTGGGTACATAAAAAAGCACTCTTCATCAACCTTTTATCTTGTTATAACTATTATAATTAGTGTCGTGAGGAGATCAATCATGGTTTGGGATATGAGTGTGAGATCTTTTCCAAGTTCAACTTTCAAAAAAAAAGAAAAAAAAAAGAAAAAAAAGAACACTTGCATTATATTCTTATGTCATTGGGAGAAGTTTTGTGGTTTGTAAATATTTTATCTTCTCATACCATTCAAATTTTTGTCCTCTATTGTATCTTTCTTCACACAATCATTCCCTTGTAAAATATGTGTTTTCATTTCCTTTCATGTTTTATTTCAAAAAAAATGTGCATTTATTTTTCTATGTTGGTGTTTTACCCCTCTTCTTCTCTCTCTTGTACATTATATTCCTACCATCCCATAGCGACAGAAAAACACCTTAAATAGATCTCTTTATTCTTGTGCACATTGGATAGGGACTGGAAGCTGATAACTCTTTCAAACTCTAAGATTTTCACTTTTGGTTTGTGAAAGAGTGAACCTCCACAAATGAATTTTATCATCTTGAGAGGTGTGAGTTTTGAGTGTCCACATTTTCCATTTCTATATTTGATAATGAAAAAATGAATTAGTTTTGGAACATTGTTTCTATAACAACTTGTGGTGGAATTCAAAATGGATTAGTGAAATTGTCTAAACCTCCCCTGATTGGAGAAAACAAAATTCTAATATCTGTTGGTGACTGAAAATGATTTTGTTATGTTTTTATATTTGTTTCACATGAGGACATGCACAAGACTAAGTGTGGGGGATTTGATTTTATTAATATTTTAATGACTTATTATATACCCCCTTTACTTATTTTATATTAAATGTGTTTAATTCATATGAAATATTAATTTTTTAATACTAAGTATAATTTTTGATCATTTTTATAAGTAGTCAAATTGAGTCAGCTTACTATTTTATTTATAACTCTCCCCCTAATGATCCAAATTGTGTGGTTATTGTTTTTTAGGATTCCTACTTTAATATAAAATATTTCACTATAAGGGATCATGGGCCAATTTTTCCATTTGGAGGATTACATATACCACACAAGATGACCCAAAGAATTTGTGAAGAAACCGGATCATCCATGATGATTGAGTTACTAGTCTAAATCCCGAAGCCCAAATTTTAGGAAACACTTCCATATGTTCTTGATTATCCAAAGGAATCATGGATAAAATCTTCAGGGCCCAACTCCAATAACAAGGGGCCCAAATGAAGCTTTAAATTTTATCCCACCATTCTGGATGGGAAATAAAATATGGACACTACTCATGACATATATCATGATGTAATCATCAAATAGAGTTGATATTTTGCATTTTGAAAGATGAGATCTAGGAGGCCGAATTTGTTGAGGAAATATTTCGGCTTTGAAGAAATCTTCCTATTAAAAAACCCTTTCACATTTTGGACTTCAAAAATATTGTTGAAATAGACAGATTAAATTTGTTTAATCAACCGGCCATAACATTGGCTCCATAGTTCCAAATGACTCTACATTTTTAGAGAGGTCGGACAAATTTATTATCTAAAAATTTTATGAAGGAGATATCTGGATATTTGGCTATCTGAATAGCCAACATGGAGATGCATGTGGAGGGATAGATTGGGAATAAAAACAATCCACTTCCTTGGGCTATAAATACATCCCCCTCCTCTCCTTGAAAGGGGTTGAAATTTCAGAAGATAGGAGAATCAATTGGAACGACCAAAGCCTTGAAAAAGGATTGGGAGGAACTTCCATACTCAATTTTCACTTGAGATACCCTTCCTCTTCTCTTTTCTTCATTTCACTTTTGTGTTATTCTTTGTTTATAATCTTGTAAGTTTGTGTTTTTTAATTCTGTTTTTATGCAAGTTTCTTCTTCAATATCTCTTATTCTCATCCACCTTCTATAGGTTAATATTAATGTTCTAAAAGTATTTTAAATATAGTTGAATCCTATTCCCTTCTTTTGCTTCCTCATTCAATCGAAAGTCTGTTTTTTTAATCCTCATCATTGTTCGTGTGTGTGTGTTCGACGCACCACTCTTTTCTTATCCCTTTATTTTTCTTCTATTCTTAATTTATCATCATAATCATTATAACCAGATTATTAAACACCCAAATGTTTGAGTAAATCTCTCATTGGGGTGGGTCAAAATTTAGGGATGTTAAGTGATTGAGATTATTTGCTCGATGAGTATTCGTTAATTTAAAATTGTGTATGTTGGACTTAACATATCATGGATTAATGACATATTTCGTTTAACATGTGGTTTCCATGGTTTATTGGAACCATAAACATGTAATGGTAATTATTAGAACCCTATGTTAAGTCTAGGCTTGGATTAAAGCCTTAACACTTTGTAATTCCAATTAACATTATCTTGTGAAGTGGGTGTTAATTTAAATGTTGTATAAAGAAAAGCTCAAGGATATCACAAGATTAACTCTCTAATAATGAACTCAACCCAATATTTTTCAATTTGATAAATCAATTATATTCAATCAATCATTTAAATTAATCTCTACAAACAAACCCCCCTAATCAAAATGAAATCAACTAAAAACAATTGACTATCTAGAAAGTATCATCACTGAGGATTCGACCCGAGTGCTGCTGTACACATTAGCAGAGCATCAGAACTTTGACCGGTCAATAGGTGACAATCGGCTGTATGTTTCAAGTCTGACCCTATCTGTCGTGCACCTCCAAATGAATCTCAGAAAATAGATCCATAAGTTGTCACTCACTGTTGGCCTTCTGAACTTCCTGTATCTGAGTTCTCTTGCTCAACGCGTCAACCACTGCATTGCCTTTCCCAAGTGTATAGGCAAGCTCAGATTCAAAAGACTGAAGATACTCGACCCACCTACACTATCTCAGATTCAGATCACACTGATTAAAGATGTACTTGAGACTTTTGTGGTCAGTGAAAACCACGAAATTCTCCCCTGGAAGGTAATGTCTCCAACAGCGTAAGGCATGAACAACAACTTCCAACTCTAGATCGTGCGTCGGGTAATTCCTCTCATGTGGCCTCAACTACCAAGATCCGTACGCAATGACTCCATCTCCCTGCATCAGCACAGCTCCCATCCTGATACCTGAAGTGTCACAATAAACAATATAGCTCTTTATTGGCTCTGGAAATACTAGTATCGGTGCTGAGGTCAACCTCCCTTTAAGCTTCTGAAAGGATAACTCACACGAATCTGACAACAAGAACTTCATACCCTTCTTATTCAGACCTATCAACGGTACTTCCAAGCATGAAATGTTCTGAAAAAAGTGTCTGTAGTATCCAGCCAGCCCTAGAAAATTTCACACCTCAAATACATTCTTCGACTTCTCCTATGAAACTACTTCCCTCACTTTCTCTAGGTCTATTGATACTCTTGTCTCTGAGATAAATTACCTAAGAAGTGAATCTGGTCCATCCAAAAGTGGCACTTTGAGAGCTTAGCATATAACTAATGCTCCCTTAGTGTACTCAAAACGATCTCAATATGGGTAGTGTGGTAGTGTCGAGTGTGAGAGTACACCAAGATATCGTCCACGAAGACAACTACGAAGGAATCCAAGTATGGATGGAAGACTTGGTTCATCAGTGCCATGAAAACTGTATGCGTGTTCGTGAGACCAAACAACATAACCATATACTCGTATAGACCATTCATGCTTCTGAAGGCTGTAAGAGGTATATTTGATGGTCTAACTCGCAACTGATGATAAACGGATCTCAAGTCTATCATCGATAACACTCGGGCTCCTCGAAGCTGATCAAAGAGATCATAAATCCTAGGTAAGGGATATCGGTTCTTGACTGTCAACTGGTTTAACTTCCGATAATCCACAGAAAGCCTGAGGGTACCGTCTGCCTTCTTCACTAATAGAACAGGTGAACCCTAAGGAGAAGTATTGGGTCAAATGAAACCCATTTCTTGCAACTCCTCCAACTTCTTCTTGAGCTCCTACAACTCTGGTGAATCCATCATATAAGGAGTAATGGACACCAGTGATGCTCCTGGTATGAGCTCAATTGAAAATTCTACCTCATGCTCTAGATGGAAACCTAAAAAGTCCTCTAGAAAGACATCTATGAGATGATCCACCACTGACGGAAAGTCTCACTATGAAGTCCCCTAGTCATCCAGATAAAGACAAGAAATCTAGGCTGTAACGTCTCCCAACCCATGATGATCTGGACCCGCTCTACTCACCTGGACATCCCAATCACCCTTTTGAAGAAAATATCCACCCTCTGGTGATATAAAGCTCACCCTAAAGAGATAATAGTTGACGACTGCCTGGAAGAGAACTAGCCATTCCATTCTGATAATGACATCATAGCCTGTCATCTCTAGGACATAGATATCCCATAGAAAGTGATACCCAACCACCTCTAAAGGGAACTCCTTGCACTGACGTACACTAGTCGTCCTAGTCCCCAACGGTGTGTCTAGAGTCAACGTATCGGTAAAGAAAAAGATGCGGAGCCCAAGGCTCTCCACAACAGCAATAGAGATAAATCTATGGGAAGCCCCTGTATCGAAAAGAGCAGAAGATAAAACTAAGGCTACTAAGATCGTACCTCAAACTGTAGAGGGTTTAGGATCCTACTCCTACTGGGTCTGCTCCACTGCAAAATCCTGACCTGTACCACAGCCCTGTGACCCTGCCTAACCACTCTGAGCTGATCCACCCTGTTTTCGTTGAAATATTGGTGACTAACCACCACGTCCTAGACCTCCACCTCATCCCGAATAGCCGGAAGAACTCTAGTTCCCAGACTGGTGAGAATCTGGTGGCGCGGCTCCTAAATGAGGAGTCATGGATGAACCCCAATCACCAGCTGTTGGTGAGAAAACCTGATAGAAGTGCTGAAGGTGACCCATCTTGCTGCAAGATCAACACTCCACTGGGTCTCTCTAGCACTGTGGCTTTATATGCCTAGCCCTTTCCACACTGGTAGCATACCACCTGTCTACCTGAAGATGTGTCTTGCTTCCTCGTATCACCGCACGTAGACTCCCTACAGCGCTTCCTGCTGTCATTTGGTGAAGTAGCAACTCTGGAAGCAGTTTCTCCCTAGATCTCAGCTTCGGAATCTCTCATATTGTGCTCTATAATTAGTGCCTGGTTGAAGATGGAAGCGATGGAAGTAAGCCTGAAGATATTCACTAGTGAGTGGATCTCCCGTCTAAGACCATCCTCAAACTTCCTTACCAAGACCAACCCATCTCTGCCCTGGAGGGGTATGAAATGTTGAAACTCAGTGAAAAGAGAGGAATAATCCATGATAGAGAGAGTACCCTTCTCTAGGCTCATGAACTCCTGGGCTCGGTTAGCCCTTAGGGTCTCTGGATATAAGTAGTCGTAAAAGACATGTTGAAACTCCTCCCATGACATAACCTACTGATGACCCACCTGTGACATCACGTCCCACCACCTCTTAGCAGAGTCTCGTAACATGTAGGTAGAGATCTTGACCCACCTTTCTGGAGGCATCTACAGATGCTCAAAGATCATCATCATGGCCTCTATCCATGACTCTACAGCCTGAGTTCCTCCTTCCCCTGAGAAGGTGGGAGGATGCTGCTGCTGGAAACCCCGCGTCAAGTCTGCCATATTTGATGCAGGAGGTGGTGCTCCCTAGAAGTTATGCATCATCCCCAGAAATCCTTCCCTAAAATGTGCATCGGCACCTATAACCGGTATCACTGCTGGTGCCAAGGCTGGCACAACAGGAGGATCTGTGGCAAGTCCCTGATCGACCATATCCGGTGTCTGATCACTACCTAGCAACTGGCATACAACCAGAGGGTGTCTCGGTGCCATGAATATTCAAGGTCAAACACACAAATTAGATAAACATTATCGAGGATTGAAAACTATGAGTTTAAGAGGGGAACAGGAGAATGAAATCATTCATGTTTTATAAAACATGACTACACGGCATGTATAAAGACTACATGACATGTTCCCTTAAGTCATTTACATGGGCGTGCACTTCTTCCAAAACTGGTTGTGTAACACCAAAAAAACATGGAATGTTATCCCAAAACATGACGTGTACCTTAATCTTATTCCCCTACCCGAGTCCTTCTATATGGTTAAGCCACACGGCTCTCCTAAGACAAAACTACACGGCGTGTTCAAGGTAGACACGACGTGTATGCAACAAGCTTCACCTGGACCATGTTGTTAGTGACACATCCTGTGTACCCAGTTCATACTACATGGCATGTTCCATAAGGGCACGGTGTGTAATAAGCAGTCCCAACAGACCATGTGGTTAGCTACACGGCTGGCTACATGGCGGAAACTACACGGCATGTTCCAGGCGGACACAGCATGTATGAGAAAGGATGACACCGACCCGTGTTGTTCGTGACACGGCCAGGTACCTAGGTTAGACTACATGGTGTGTTCAAGGTGGACACAGCGTGTATAAGGAGAGAATCCACCAACCTTGTTGTTAACTACACGGTTGGACTCCTGGGATTACACTACATGGCGTGCAAAATCGGTACATGGCGTGTTTCGACAAGGTTTTCCCTATCCTGTGTCTCTGCCCACACTGCATGTGACACAGTTAGAGAATACACGGCATGTATAAAAGGTACACGGTGTGTACTTAAGAAAAACTATTTCTTCCCGAACAGAAGAACACATGGCGTGTAATCAAAACTACACGACATGCATTCTGGGTTTTTTCGGACAGTAAGCCTCAGAAACTACTCTGGAGCCCAAAAAACACTAAAAAGAACACTGAAAGTTCCAAATTCTGATCTGTGAGGGCCCATAATCCCCACTAATCAATGTTTGGCATCTTTAACAAGTTACAAACAAGGTAAACAAGTCGATGATCCACTAAATTCCGATCCATTAGGGACCATAACACCTCAAGAACCAAAATTTGGCTTTTATTCAGGTAAAACCTTACACAATCAATGCTCTAAAAAGAAGCATATATTTTTATCCAGGAATCTATCACAACAGCATGCATATTATACACAACATCTATCAAAACAACATGAAATTTCTAATTCATCCTAGATGACATGGAAAGAATGCATGACATGTGATTCCTAGAAAGTGCCTATATGATGCATGAGATGGAATACCCTCATCTCATCAGGTTGCAATAGAAATAGAACCTCAATAACATCAAGGGTAATAGCACAAAACATGTGAATCACTCAAGGTGAAATCAAATCAACTGTAATAATCAAAAAACCAGAAAAATTGCCATTAAAAAAGGTAGATTGGATTTTCCTTTTACACAGGTTAGCTACTCCCATGCATAGCTTATTACCAAGTACTTATTCCGTCCTAACCCTAGATAAAGGCTCCAAACAATAAGTTAAGAGAAAAGAATCCCTCTTATACCACTTTATAACATCCTGGTTCTGGAAGCCACCCAGAGGCACCCTGTACTCGGTTGGTCACATGGCCTCAAGGGAATTTCCTCGAATGCCAGAGGCTTCCGAATAAAAGCAAGGGCCTTGGGTGTGATAATGGGGAAACTATGCCCTCATTGGCAGAGTACACAGTTGAAGTACACAAATACATACAATAGCGGAAATAGTAAATACCAAAAAACTGTAACAGCGGAAGACTGATAAAGGAAACAACTGGAGAAGATATATATATAAATGATGCATGATACATATATGTCTAGGAAAACAGCCAAACAAGTCAAAATGCTGGAATAAAATGGTGCTAAACCAAAGTGTAAAATAAAGCAGATAAACTCCTCAGCATCGTAAGCCATAGCTTGGTCCCATGATTTCCAACTCCACAACAATCAAGATCCCGAAGTAGAAGGGAACTTTCCCTTATCTATACCTGTAACAATATAATCTGTTTGGGCCCAAAATCATGAGCCAAACAGGGTGTGAGACAAAATCCCAGTAGGAAACCACCTGAAGATCTGTGACTAATAGTCAGTTAATATATGGTAGGCAAAAGTATAGAAAGAAGTAAACAAGGAAATAATCCAAAATAAACAATCCACAGTTTCTAACATTTAATTTACAATCAAGCAAGTAGCCACACAAGCAAGTAGAACAAGTAGGTAACCCTCTAGGTAGTTATCATATCCTAACCCCAATGGTTCAACCTATAAGTACTAGCAACCCTCTAGGAGACACACACAGTCTCACCCCTCTGGTTTAGATAAAGAATAGACTCTCTGGGGAAGCACTCACCGTCAATTCCCCTTATAGTCTTGTATCGTACTAAAGGAGATCTAGGAAAGCACTCAACGTCTCATTCCCCCTGTGCCCCGTGTCGAGGAACTATAGACACTATGAGGAAGCACTCAACATCAATTTCCTTTATGGTCTCACATCATATTATAAAGAAACTCTAGCGAAGACCTTACATCCATTCTCCATGTGGTCTACTACACTAGGTTCTCATGGACCCGTGTAAGTAAACAAGTATAGCATGTGTATCGCCCCATGTAAACCTCAATAACTACTTGGATAAAATTCTAAGGCGTATCAGCATAAAAGAACAACAGTCACACTATCCTAAAAGCTTGGCATAGAAATAGAAAAATCCTAATGGAAAAAACTAGACCCAAATAGTCATAAACAGGTAAAACATGCATGGGAAAAAACATCCAAAGCACATAAAATTACCCTATTCACAGAAAATAACCTCTACTCAGGCATACAAGAAAAACAAAAAAACAACAGGGGTAAGACAGTAAACACGCAATACCCCGTTCAAGTGTATTGGTGGAATTTTCACATAATACTCAAAGACTTTCTACAAAAAGGCACAACCCACCTACCTTGACAATAGGATATCAGTATAATTGAACCAAGGGGCTTTAATATCCTTACAACATTGAAGATCTATAAAAATTCATATAAAATTCAACCCACAGTAACTTGAGAAAGAGGGGGAATCAAGGAATAAAACTCAAGAAGAAGGAAGAGCTTACCTCTATGGTTCTAATGCAATTGACGACAGTCAATACGGATAACAGACGGAGGCTCGGGGGCTCGGAGAAGTTTCAGCGTCGTACGGTTTCTCTCAGCCGAACAGAACCTAGAAGAAGACACTTCTGGGGGTTAGATGTGACCCCGGTGCATTTAATGAAAAAAACAAAGTACACAGAGTGTAATTTTAGAGTACACGGCATGTACTTTCTGTTTCTGTACTCCACATTAGGTGGACCCCATGTCACCCCTACATGGTCATGTGTGTAGTCATGACACGACCGGTACAAAGGCTCTAGCAGTATCGATGTACACGGTGTGTAGTTATAAATTTCACGGCGTGTACTTTGAAAATTTCCAGATTTTTTTCTTTTTCTAAAAAACGACCAGAAAATGAAAGCCTCATGTGTGTGTACATGGGGACTACCACCTCTACCTAGTGATATTATTCATTTTCCATACCCATCATTCATGGATGGACATAATTATTTATTTATTTAATATTTATTGTATTCATTACATAAATAATATTACTTAATGGTAAAATATTATAAATTATTCTTTCTATCTTGATGTTATAAAATGAAAACCAGTGCTCATGCATACGTACAGACTACTCTCTCAATGAATAGTGAATTTATTTTTCAATATTCACATTCTATGGAATGTTTTAATTAGTTTATTATTCATATATATTATATTTATATCATTATAATTTTTAGGGATATTATAAAACCATTACCCTGATGGTATAACCAAAACTACTAAATCGAAACATTCATGATAAATGAAATGGTTAAAATCTAGAAGCAATGCTTTTATTAAATAATTATCAATAAACGAGTATTAAAATTTTATAATTGGATCCAATAAGATATTATAAATATTAATTTAGTTCTTTTATATAATTATAATATATCTAAAATTATTATACATGGATTCATAAGGCTAATGAAACATATTTGACTTCAGTTAAGGGTTCTGCATCTCAATATTGTTTCAGTAAGACATGTTTAATATTATTAAACTATTTCTATTAATAAGTTTTATATAATACCCCTTTGAAATTTTATAGCATTAACATACTTATTTTTATGATATTTAAAATTTCATTTTATATTGTACAATCATAGGGATTGTGATTCAAAAGTTACCAAAGTGGTAGTAGTTAATTCTCTGATCTCACTTTTAATCGGCATCATTTATGTTTAAATTTACTTTAGGGATATTATAAGATTTAAATATCCTAAAATTCCATGAATTATAGTCTCCATTGGTTAATTCTTATGTTTTCATGTTTCCTTCTCATTTTCCACTCTTATGTAGTCAAAATATCAAGATTATGCTTTAAAAGTAAAACTGATCCCATATCTCCCTTTTAATCAGAAATATTTTTCTTATATAGAAATATTTTACTTAAAATATATCCAAAGAATGATTTTAATAATCCGAAATAATTTATTAAATTCATCTTTACCAATGTTTAAATTTCTACAAAAATATATAAAAATGACTCCTCTGGTCTATTTTTGAACTATGTACTATTCATTGAAGGTATGAACATAATCTTTATTTTAAAGATTAGAGCATGGCAAAAAATTCCCACTTTCACTCCCTTCAATTTCTTTTAAGATACCTTTACAATTTTCCATGATTATTTTTAGAGAAATTATTTTTCCTAATATTCTATTTTTTATTTTAAACAAGTGATTTTGATAATAAAATGTTATTTTCATCATGAAATTTTTCAATGTTATTTAAAAGGTTTTTTTTCATCTATGCCAACATCCTGGGATTACTATTATACTCCATTGATGATATGAAATTAATAAAAAATTCCTTAATCATTCATTGTATGGTTTATGATGATGTTTAAGTAAATTTAAATGAACCCCATTTCTTTTCCTTGGGATAACTAAGCCATGAATTATTTTATGAATATGGTAATAAAAGCTTGATGAGACCAATTTATTTACTAATGGGTTAATATATGATGAAATGTTTATGATTTTATGATTTTATGAAATGAATAATAATAGATTATGATTATTTTATGAGTGGGTCAATTATATCCCACAAATGCATTGGATAATTTTCATGAACCAAGCTAGAGTTCAATCAAACCCAGAGCTGGATCTGGTCTATGGCATAGGCCAAAGGGTATTCTTGATCCCCGTGAGTTGGAAAATTGTGTCTGGATATCAATAGTACAACATGGGCATAATTTTACCCATTTATTTGATCATAAACAACCCATGGAAATGGATAACAAAATAACTGATATCCATATCCAAACAAGGTACAACAGATTTTAGATTCAATGTTTTACAAAATTATGAAAAAACACAACTGTAACAATTGAAAGAAAATGACAAGATTGACCAACGATTTTGTAAAAAAAGAGGTCCATAACCCTTAAGCCACCACCACCAACAACATCATGATATAGAACACTACAAACTCAAAACACCATTACAACACACAGTTCGTTTTCTTTATTCATACAAACAAAGTCTACATACACCTAAATGTGTATGTATGGTGTGAGCCAGATCCCATTAGGATTCTTCCCAAAGAAAAGGATTCCATATTATAGAATCATAAAGAAAATTAACATTCACTAATTATATGAAATCCTTTAGAACATTTTCAAGATGTAATTTTAAAGTAATACCATTTTCAAGGAAAAACTTTCAAGGAAAACCATTTCATCAATAAAACATTTTTAGAACAACACTTTTAATGGTAACATTTTAAAAATACAATTTTATTAAGATAAACTTTTTTTAATGTAAAATGAAATCAAGGTCCACCATATACTGACATATGAAACCACATCACATAATTCTCATGTCACAAGAGATGATCATTTGTAAATCTATAGGTGTAATCTAGATCGAGTGAGACATTAGAACCTCATACCTCAATGAAACATTGTACAGTAACTAGAATTGCCAGCATCCTCACGAATGAGAAACTATAGAGGAGAAACATCCAAAGTTCTATTAGTATCTAATCATCATCATAGTTTACTTAGTGTTGTAATATTCAATTATGGTAAGTGAAACTCATACTTGACACTTCTGAATCACTAGCATACTAGTTCTAGTCTACCTACCTAGATACCCAAGATTCCCTTTGTGGTCAATTTCATGTTTTCATGTCATGAATATCACCACTTTTACATACACATTCCAAGAATTATAAATATACTAGAAAATAACCATTTCAAAAAAACCAAACTAGTTTCCATTTTTCAAAAAACAAAACCGTTTTCATGTACATTTTTCACCACTTGGAAAATTCCTGAAACCCCATTGAAATTATCACAAAAAATTCACATAATAAATTTAAACATTTTCATGGTCCAATCCCCTTTAAAATCTACACTCAATCCAATAAAACATTAAAACATTCCTATCTTCATTTAATAAATTCACAATTCCAATAAAAAGAGAACTATAAGGAAGCCAACATGCAACAAAAACTCATTTCATTCAGAAAACTCATTTTCACATTAAATCCTATTGAAAACCCAGTTTTCACCTTCCACACAAGGCATAAAACCCCCTTCAAGAAACATTAAAATTAATAAAACAAAACACAACCATTTCCTTTTAGAAAATATAATTTCATCATATATTCACACCAAAACACTTCCAAAATACATTTTTCACCACACAATTAAACCATAGAACATATAAATAACCAAAGAACCATATTAATATCAACCAATAATGTTAGGGTATGAAATCACCTACCTCAAGATTGGAATAATCTAGAAATTGGTTTGAAACCACAACCTTACCACCACAAGACCCTAGTGATGCACTATTTAAGAAAAAAATTAAAATTTAACCCTAATGAACAATATTAAACCCTAATTTGGTTACCCAACCTACTAGAGAAAAAAACCCAAAGAAGAATATGATAAACCCAAGAGAAGAGGAGGAATCGAGGAGGATAAACACTTACCTAATGTTTATTTGAATAAACCACACCAAATCCACCAAAGGAAGGGATCCCAAGGGAGATAATATAAGGATAAGGAGGCACCTTGGGCTGGAGGGGTCGAATGGGTCGAGCAAGAGGGGATTTGGGGTTAAACACCAAGAGGGAAAAAGATTGTTTTCATATTTTTAATAACCTAAACAAGTTTCGTGGTTTGATTGCATGATTTTACAAACAATGTGGTTACCATGCACCCCATACTTTCCAAGTAGAACAAGTCATATGGTTAGCCTAAATGGTTTACAAATTGAACCCTAACCATGCGATCATCCACATTCCAAATACACCACATGGCCACATGGTTACCTAGGAAAGAATTAATGGTTTTACAAACTATTTTCCACCAACGTTTTACCCAAAATATAAATTTTCCTCCAAAAATTAAAAAGAACCCAAAGGAAAAAATCTAGGACAAAATAAATAGAAAATATTACCTTAAAAATGTATACCTGGAACACCTTGTTCTTGAAAGAAAACCCGAGACCCAAAATTGAACTGAAACCAAGGATAAAAAACCTGGGTGTGATAATTCTCTCCACGATAATGCTTTTTGTCCCCAGAAATCCATAACAAGGCTTGGTCTGAAAACAAAAAATGATATACATTCTGAGATCAAGGATATTACCAACAAAAATCAATATGAGAAGATAGGAAAAAAATCAAAAAAGTAAATAGGTATTCACAATATTTTACTTGGGAGTCCAGAATGGACTCCCCACCATATACCTTTTTTCCCTAGAGATCCACTACACCTCCATTTGATCGATCAAAAGAAAAGGAATTCTCAAAACCACATAATCCATCATATCAATCCAAGAACACTTTATACATTACCAATAGAAACTCATACCTTTTACCTAAAATGAAAAAAAACATAAACTACTTCTTGAAGAGCATTGGAAAACTATAACCACATCTTTTTTCCATTCTTGATTCAAACTAGACTATTGGACGTACTCAAAAAGTGCCACGTTCACTTGAATAGGAAACATAAAACCAACATCTACAAATGAAACTTCTCAATTCCGACTTTCACTAGATACTATTTCGTAATATCAACATGGGGAGGCCTAAATAGACTCCCAACCATTAGAAACAAACTAGGACAAATTTAACCTAGAAAAAATTCAAGAGAGACTCATTGTGGGTCTCCCTACCATAAGAACCAACCAACTTAACCATCCAGTGTAGACTGACTTGGAAAACCTAACGTGGGCCATCATAGGAACTTACCACATAGACCAAAGAAACAAAAAACCCCTCCACAAAGGGAATAAAACATTACGAGGGAAACACCCACCCATGAGGTAGGCTCAAACTAAAACAAATTCATGAAGGCTAACGACACAAGGGCAACCAAATAGGGGTCCATATATAGAAAGTTAAACCACTGGAATCTAAAGAAAATGAGACTACCACTCCTCTTTATAACCAAGGAGGAACTCTTACAGCCACAATGTTCATGATGAGAAATCATTCCCTCATTCCATTTCTCTCAAAATAGAACCTTCCCAAGGAAAAATAGGCATAACAGAAAATCTTATACTATCCACATCTAATATTGGAGACTAATCTACACCGTGGTCCCTCACATCCCCACAATTCCTGAATACGTTCCATATTTACTCCAAGTCCTATGGATAGAGCTATAATGTTTTAAAAAACCTCTTCCTTTCAGTTATTATATCAATATACCTGATCGGAACTCCTTACTTCATTTCCACAAGAAGCCTCACATTAATCTATTAAGGTCCAATAGAATAAAACACACCATTTAACTCACTCTTACTCAACATGGAACTTCACCGAGATGGGAATTTAGGAGATACATATGCATCATCCTCTTCCATCCTACTAAGAATGTGTGGGAATAAGGAACACACAGAAGACACATTCATTTAGAAGGGATAAATTTAGGATATCCTAAAGAAAAACACTCTACCATCGAAATGGGAGTTCTCAAAAGAGTCATAATCCAAATGTTACACCTTAAGAAAAAAATGAAACACCATGAAATACCACAGGACAATACCATTACAACAAAAGAAGCATTAAAGGGAAGGGTCTTTAAACCAATCCCAAAACCACACACTACTCTTGCAAATAGGTAGTGGTGTTTATTGAATAGTAGGAACTAGCTCCACAATTCATCTCAGAAACACCTAAAAAGAACATTTGAAAGTGACCTATGCATTCATAATAAAATAATGTAGTTAGAGGATTAAGATGCGACAACTTCTCATAACTAGTCTTACCACACTAATGGAACATCATGAACCTATTCCTAAAAGGTTCTGACAAAATATTGAGAGGCCATTTGATCTCATAAACAACACCATCAACTTTAAAACAATTCACTACTTCTTTAATATAACTCACTTTACCACTTCATCATACTAGATTAAAATTGGTCACCTCGATCACTCCTTCTTGACATGGCTTCAATATAAACTGTATGAATCACCACATCAGAAAAAAAAATCTCAAATTATACCTAGAAACCTTTAATAATAAATGTATTTACAGTCATCTTTAAAGACTCGAGATATTCAAGGAAACTAGAGTTTCATTCTATTTTCCTGCATCCACTCTTGCACTTCAAGAGAATCCTCTTGTCCATCAAAGAGACGAGGACTCAACTTCTAAAAATCTAGAAGAAGTGATAAGGTTTGATCAACTTGAATGTTTACATATGGTAAACCAATCATAGCTACACTTTGAATACACATAGAATCTTATGGGGGTATACACTAGTTAACAATGTAACCAAGAATCCAACCAAACTAATCCATTAGCCAAAGCTTACCTCTAACCATTATTTAAAAACCATCTCATCGAAGAGAATTCAAACATGAAACACTAATCAAACAATTATAGTTTTTAAACTCAAAACACCTCTCATGAAATATTCCCAAACTATAAGGAGACTTACCACATGACTACTGGTTACCAAAACATTAACATTCTCTGCCAAACATTTTTAAAAAGAAAACAATCTTGATGGGTAGTACACTCACCAATGATATTCTAGGGAGCCTCACACATGCATATTCTCATGCCAAAATGAGAACCCATAAACTCATGTTATTAACCATCGATGTTTTCCATACATATCATGAATGTGGCCCCTCGTGGAAATTCCAAAGGTCAAAACAAAAACCTTTCCAATTTTCAAAACAAAATATTCAACCCACTCTTAAACATCTCAATCTACTTCCAATTTTAAAATTCATAAATCTTTTTAAAATATCACCACCATCGAGTCAAAAATCACATTCAAATCCCACATATAAAATAATTTCTTATTTCCTAAAATAAAATCATGTATAAAACAGATTTTAAAGACCTACCTTGAAATAGTTCATGTTTTCAAAAAAACCAATTTTTTTATGAATAAATGATTTTGATTGTATAAATCCATTCTTGATAAGCTCGTCCTCATTTATTCCAAAAAATATTTTTGTTAAAAATATATTTCAAACCCTCTTTCAAAAAAAAATCAACTTTTTAGACAAATATTTTTATTAAATCTAGCTTTTTATTATAAAAATCTAACCTCACTAAGCCATTCCAATTTTACCACATAGATCATTTCATAAAAAGATTCATTTTTATAGTGTATTCCTCAAAGTTAAATTTTGAAAATCTATATTTCATTTTCCAAAATCAAACCATCAATTTTTCAAAAATAGTTTTTGCAATTCAAAATTGGAGTTCTCATAATAGTTTTTATAATTCAAAATAAGAGTTTTCAAGATAATTTTCAGAATCAAGAGAGACCCAAAACAAATCACAAGGTGGAAACTAGTGTTTATGGGTGACATGTACATATGGTTGGTGGCCATATTCCAATAAAAAATCTATTATAGAGAGTCTTCTAGGATTAATCCCTTTGTCTCCACAAGGAATTATAGACCCTGCAAGATCATGAAGACCATTGAACCAACTCTCTTTTCACTTCCCAAACACAAGATAACCTACAAGAACCAGAGAGAAAAATTGAAACATGAATTAAAATAGATATTAAATTCCTATCATTAGGTCTGTCGACCAAGAACCCTACTCATAACTTCAAAATAAAGTCTCAACAATCCTAGCTCTGGTCTATCCGTACTCATCCCAAATATCATGACCTGAAAAGAACGAAACCTGACTCTGATACCATTTTTTCATGAACCAAGCCAATCTTCCATCTGATTCAATGCCCAACCTAGTCCATGGAATGGATTTAAGGGCATTCCTGATCCCCATGAGTTGGAAACTAGTGTCTGGGAATTAATAGTACAACATGGGAAGTATTTTACCCATTTATGTATTCATAAGAAAAACCACAAAAATGGATAACACAGTAACCGATAATCATAACTAAACAGGGTACAATAGATTTTTGATGAAATAACATTTAATTTAAAGCAAAAGCCCCTTGTTCAACAATATAAAATAAAATGACATAACCAACCCAATCCTCTGTGTAAGGATAAGAGCATAACCCTCAAGCCACCACCACTAAAACCTGCATGAGATGAAACACTAGAAACCTAAAAAACCATCACGACACACCTTCCCTTTACCGAATTCATACAAACAAAGTATAAATACACCAAATGGTGTATATATGGTGTAAGATAAATCCCATTAGGATGTCACCCAAAGAAAAGGATTCCATGCTATAACATCAAAAAAATAACATGCACTCTTTATATGAAAGACATTGGAATGTTTTCAAGAATAAATTTTAAAGGGAAACCATTTTCAATGGTACACTTTTAAGTAAAACCATTTCTTCATGGAAATTGTTTTAGAAAAACACTTATAAAGGTAAAATTTAAAAAAGAAACTTTTACTAGGAGAAAATTTTCATTTAGGTAAAATACACTCAAGGTCCACCATATGCATAATAATGGCACCACATCACATAAGTCTCTTGTCAAAAGAGATAACCATGGGTAAATACTTAGGGGGTAATCTAGATCGAGTGAGACACTAGTACATCATTCCTCGTTGAAATTTGGTTTAGTAACCACAAATATCAAAATAATAGTGCATGATTCACTAGAGAGAAGAAACATCCGAAGATATAGTGGAATATAATCCTCATCGTAGTTTAGATAGTGTTGTAATCTTTAATAGTTCTAAGTGAAACCGAGCCTTTCCACTTCCAAATCAGTAGAATACTAGTTCTGGCCTTCCAACCTTGATACATGGGATTCCATTTATTCTTAATTTCAATTTATGATGTGACACATATCACCACTTCCACATACACATACCAAGAATTATAAATACCCTAGGAAATCATGATTTCCCATAAACCAATCCAATTTTTATTTTACACACATGAATACCATTTTCATGTATATTTTCCACCACTTGGAAAATTCATGAAACCCATTTGAAATTATCACAAAATATTCCCATAGTCAATTAAAGCATTTTCATGTAACAAGAACCTTTCAAATAAGAACTCAAAACACTTTCACTTTAAAACATTTTTCCCATCATTTATACAATTTATAATTCAAATCAAAAGTTCACTAGAAGGAATACATCATGCAAAAAAAACTAATTTCATTCGTAAAACTCATTTTCAATTTTAATCCCATTGAAATCCCATTTTTCACCTTCCACACAAGGCATAAAACCCCTTTTAAGAAACATTATAAAGAAAAATACACAAAACATAACCATTTACCTTAAAAAAATCCACATTCATAATATATACTGGCCAAAACCCATCCAAAATATATTTATCAGCACAAAATTATACCATATAACACATATTAATAACTATAAAAGTATATTAATATCATATAATAATGTTACGACAAGTAACCACCTACCTCACACTTCAAAGCAATCAGAAATTGGTGTGAAACCACAACTGCACCACCACAAGACCCTAGTAAGGAATGGTTTAACCAAACAATTCATGATTAAACAATAATAAACAATATTCAACCCAAACTAGGTCACTAAACTTTCTAGAGAACAAAACCCCAAAGAATAATAGGGGATACCCTTGAGAAAAGGAGTAATCAAGGAGGAGAACCACTTAATTTAAGGTTATTTGAAGAAAACAAACCAAATCCACCAAAGGAAGGGAGCCCAAGGGAGCCAAGAGAAGGATAGGGATGTGCTTATGGATAGAGGGGTTTAATAGGTCAAGTAAGGGATACTTGGGGTTAAATATTGAGAGGTAAAAAATTCATTTTCATATTTTTAATGAACTAGAAATGCCGCATGGTTTGGCAACAAATTTTTCCAAACTGTGTAGAAACTGTGTGCCCCTTAATATAAAAGTAGGACATGATGCACAATTAGCACGTATGGTTTACAAACCATGTGCTAATCATGTGATTAGACACTATCAAAAAACACCACTTGGTTGTATGATTTTCTGGGCAAGGGTGTGCGGTTTTTCAAACCATACCCCAACCATGCGCCACCAGCTGTTTACCCAAAATTTTCATTTTTCTAAAAAACATAAAAGTAACCCAATGGGAAAATTCTAGACTAAAATAAATATAAAATATTACGTAAAAAAACTAGACCTCTCACACCCTATTCCTGAGAGAAAAATCCAGACCCAAAAATGAACCAGAACCGATGATGATAAAAAAAACCCAGGTGTGACAGTAATGATGAAAGAGTTAGCTAAGGGAATGTTACTACCATGGGAATGTTGTAGTTGACATAGTTTGATTTTTCATAATGATTTTATGTTAACTAAAAAATGCTGGTGTTGGTAGTGATCCTTGATATTTGATTTCATTGACTATGATTTTCCCAAAAATTATGCTACTATTTTATAATATGATCATATGCTTATGATATGTTCTAATTGATCAAGTATTTTGATTCTCTTATGATTAATATCTTATGAATCCCAAATCTTTATGATACAACTCATTATTATGATCTATAAATTTATATTTTTAGGCTCATGTTCTCATACCATTATTCTCATGATATTCTCAGAAGCAATCATTGACTGATATATCCCATATTTACCTTTACTGGTAATCTGAGATTACCCTTTATTATGTTTCCTTTTACTCAAGATATGAATATCGTTTCTTGTTTGGATAAGTCTAATAATTTTTCCAGTTATAAAAAATATTGTGGGAGTTGATATATATAATTTATGTAAGAGTTTTTTATGTATCCTAGTTTCAAAATTCAACAAACTTTTATGGTTCTGGTGTGGATCATAATAATATATCATGAATATTCAACTAATAAGATCTATTATTTATGTATGTAATTATTGGTTTGCCTCACCTAACATGGTGATTGATTAATATCATAGGAGTTGATACATATAGTATTTATTGATATTGATATATTTTTTGGAGATATTCTATTGTTTCATAAGATATTATATGCATTATTATATATTATGAAATTGTTTTATTATTTTTTGTTAATGAAATTTTTATTTATTGGTGGTTCACTATTTTTTTCTTCTTGAGAATAAATTGGGTAATACCTTCCTATTATGTGTTATATATATTAAACGCTAGCGAATAACTTGTTTCTAAATGAAGGAAGGATTATTTGGTTATAATTTAATCTAACAATGATTAAAGAGACTCTTTTTTGGGAATTAATAATGATAAATTGGTTTTATAGTGGTTGTTTTATACTGGATAGAGTTTAGAGAAAGAACTAGAGTGGATTGCATTTTGCTTTCCATGTAAATAGTTTGTTATAACCTAGAATGTTATGATGTTCGGGGTGACCAACTTGGATATAGAAGGAACCCATTGATTTTATGCATGGTAATTGATTTTTTTAACATATTTTTTTAAAAAATACTTATTACAAGGTATAAACCTAGGTTTGGTACTTTCATCATCCTTAAATTCACCTTTATTTTAATTAGATAATATATTCAAAGAAATTAAAAGGAATTTTACTTTAAAAGAATTAAATTTAATATGTATCTTGGGATTAATAGATTATTTGTACTAGTATACAAGGATTATTGACTATGACCTATTGTGTTATTGGTTTCTAAGGTGTAGAAGGATTTTCTTGTTTTTTATTTATGGGTTTAACTTTTGTAGGATAAGTCATAATTGATATATTTAAATGATTTTTATCAGTGAATTATTCTAAAATATAATGCCTTTGTTTCCAAAAAAATTATAAGGGTATCTAGTGGATATTGCAAACACTTTTATACTAACACATGTAAGGTTGAATCATTATACTCCAATAAAATTTTTCTTGGGGAGATAAGAAACTCATAAGTAGGGAAAATTTATCTTGGAAACTTTGATGATTTAGATGTGACATTAGAGAAATTTGGAATCTATTTCCATATCAATTTCATATTTTAATAGTGAAGGTGACAATAAAACATATTTTTTTTCAACATCTAATAGTAGTTCTTGATTATTTATAAAATTATTGAGAGGTTCAAGAACTTTCTCCACCATTATCTAGATCTTTTACCAGAAAATGATGTATGTGTGCCCAATTTTTAAGTGGTTTAATTCCTTTAGATTCATTATTATATATTTTCATTTATCTTTTTTATGTATATTTAGGTGTTTATATATGATAAATTATTGATATGATGTTATAATTTATTCATTAATGATGAGAAGCATATCAATATACCCTCCAGAGGAGTCTAGTTATGGAAAAAGATTCTAATTTGTTCGGCATAGTCGAGGTTAGGACATGAGAGGAGTCACTCCCCACCCTATAATTCTTATTTCTATAGATTTGGGTGTACTTATAATTCTACATGATACATATGTATATTTATCTATATATATTATTTATGAAAATCATTATTTTGTGTGTTTGACCTTTCTTATATGTTAGAATGGACTCGATGATGTGACAATAAATGGACCCAGAAGCTTTTACAATAACTTGGTTCTCTTGATTTTGGCCCACTGAGATGTGATAGATATGGTAGAGTAAAACCCAAGTATATTCTCTATTCTTATGGAAATATGGTTGATTATAGATATGGTGGTTGTTTTAATTAGTTATGAGGAGGAAAAGGTGAAAGTCATGGAATGTTTTATGTTGTAGAGATATCAGTTCCCAGAGGAATCAAGTTTTTCTATAGTACCATATATCTTTATTCTATCTTAGTTTATGATTTGATATAAATCAGATTTTATCTATCCTTTATCAAAAAAAATCCCCTATTTTTACCATAAATTACTAATATGTATAGGATATCTTTGACTTTGGTGTAATCTATGATAGTTGGTGGTTAGTCATGTTTGGTAGAGGCTTGTCTAGAATGTGAGGAGACATTAAGGTAGTATCATTCTATAAAGGTATTCTTTATATGATATATATATATATATACATATAATATCATCCTTGTCATACAATGAATTCATTATTTTTAGGCTTTAATTAAATTACATTGGATTCAAGTTATTTTTGTTTATATGGATAATAAACATGTTTTGTTTGTTAAGAAGTAAGATCATTAAATATATTGGAGATGACGTGACCCTATTTGATCATATATGGTGTTATTGATGCTAAGTTAAATTGAAGTGAAATTAATATATTTAATATGATTTTTGTATGGGTAAACATATTTCATTACTAATATTTTTTTTGAAACTACTCCCATGAAATGAGATCATGTTTTGGATAGAGTACCAACCTAATGTATTTTGATTTATATGTATCCCTATAGGATAGTACCTTCAAAGATATAGAAGTTATTAATTTATATTTTTAATCTATTAATTAATATCTTCATTTGACCTAGAATATCTCCTTCGAGAGTTAAATTCTTATTTTTCAATATATTTATTTGTAATATGAAATTGTGTATGGACTATCAGTGTTTAAACTAGGAGATAATGAAGAACCATTATCCCCTACTGAAGTTCGATGAATTGTTTAAAGATTTAAATGGATAAATATTTTTCTTAATGATTTATGTAAGGTATATATATCAAGAAATTAGTGATAATGATAAATTTGTTTTGAATATTTTTATTTGGTTTCACTATGATAATTTTTAAGTTTTATTGATTTATTTCATAGAAATAAGTCACCAAAAAATATTTAAGGTATTGATAAAATTAGTGTTTCATGAGTTTAAGGATGAATTAATTGTGGTAATTTTTAGGGATTTGTTGTTATATTTGAGGATAATAAATGATCATGATTGGTAGTTAAGGTATATCTTAGAGATCCTTATATGACTTTAGTTGTATAGAATGTTGTCCAATTGCAAGTTTTGGAAATGTTTAGTACATTTACTTATAAATGTTTTACCCTAGTACAATATATTTGTTGATATTTTAAAAATTTATGTAGATGTTTCTTGGTTAATATCAAATAATTTAGTAGAGGTGCATAAATTTCTTCATAATTATGGAAATTAATAGAGTATTATATCTAATTTATTATGGATTATGAAACATTTGGTATCATTTACTAAGAAAGATGAAACATTTGTGTGGATGGATTAGTATTATATGATATTTGAGAATAGAGGTTGATCAATTCTTTAATCCTTCACTTTCTAGAATTGGGAGTCATATTCGAGGCTTATTATGGCATATCCCATCATTGATTTGGTTGTGACATGTTATAGATATACGTAGTAATATCTAAAAAACCCATGTAATTATTCAATAATAGTTATATTTATTATATACTATGATTGAATATCATTGTAATTTATTGAGAATGTTTTAAAGATGTTAAAATTTTTAGTGTAGTGATTTGAGATTTTTCTAGTAGATAACAATTTTTAGAGTTGAATTGAAATGTTGAGAGATTAATTATATAATATTTTAATTTGGAGTATTTTGAATAGTTCTGATAACTTAACATTTTCATGTTCAAACATAATATATCCCGAGGCATATAGAAGTCATGTATTGAAATTCATATTGAGATATGAAAAAGGAAAGATCATACTATGATACATTATATATTATAAAGCATACATAATATTTATTGAGTGATTCAAAATGTATTCCTGATGATACGTAAAATTATGAAGATGGACCATAATATATTACTGAGAAATAATTAGTTATATTGGGCTTATTTTGATACATATGAAATTCTAACTGATACAAAAGATATAGAAAGTCATGTGTAATATTATATTGAGAAAAATAAATACTTTGATGAGTGTACAGACTAAATTACTAATCATGCATAATATTTTTGATCTTATTAATGTAATATATATGTTAATTTATTTCATAGATAAGCTTTATGATTTAAAAAAAATTATGTTTTCTAGAGAATCAAGTTAAGAGATTATCATCTTTCCTTGATATCATAAATATCATGATGATTAGGGTATAAAGAATTATTCTAGATTATATAAAAACATAGAGGAATGGATTACTTGAAATTAAGAATAACACCACCTTATTATTGTATGATATTTAGTTATGGAGATTTGAAAATCATTATTTATGGTCATGGATTGAGCAATTTCTGGAAGATTGTAATGAGTAACATAGATTAGAACTAATAATATTTTATACAAATTGAGTTGTGTATCATGGGGATAAAACCCACATTATTAGTTATAAATACATTATCTTGGAGAATAACATTGAAGAAATTAGGTAAGAGAATATTATGGAATTCATTGAGCTCATGGTTTTATAGAAAATTCCAAAATTCTAAATTATTGAATAATTTATGAATTTTACTAAAAATATAAAATTTATGGAAAAATATGATATGATTTAAGGGAGTTTATCATATTTCATATTTTTTGTTAGAATTATTGAAAAAAATTCAGATTGAGATTATTTTTAAGATAAGTGGTTTTATATATCTAGATAAATTATCTAGACATTGAGATATTGATAAAGAATAATCCAAAAATATTATTGAATACATTGAAGGTTTGATGGATATTTAATTTTTATGTTGAAGAATCCTAAACAATTCTTGTTAAATTATTAGTTTTTTTTAAATTATTAGTGTAAAATTTTGGGATCCAATATAAAGAAAAGATAGGAGATAGTGTTGTCAGAAGACAGATATTGCAATCACTTTAGAAATTAATTATAAAAGTTTGGTCATAGACTCTACCTAGACCACAAAATGTGTATTCACCCATATTAAGGTAAAATCATCTAAAAGTTATTGTGTTACTTATATTTATTTATTTAAGTAGAATATAAGTTAGAGGTAGGTTTAAAAGATAGTGGGGAATGTCTTTAACAACTCACGAATGTTGATTTCAAATATGAAATTTTAATAACTATATCATTGATTAACCACCCCATTTATGTGATACATCATAAAATACCTAGTCCCATCATTTGGTATGATAGTTAATCTATGTTAAATATGATTAATCTTATTCTTTTTGAATTTAAAGATGAATAATACTAATTTATTCAACTATAGATGTGCATTAACATTCAATGTATAAAACATTCATGGTTTATTGAATAAGATAATTACTTATCTTCATTATCTTTTTTTAGATGATTTTTTTCTGCTAAAGTGGGTTTTAAATGACATGAGTGATATTTCCCTTGAAATTTAATGATAAAATAAATTTGAAGGTTGTTTCTAGTGAATGAAATTCAATTCAGATGTGATTTTATAAAATATTTTAATTTATATTGGAAAAAAATCCGAATGAAAAATAGGATAATCATAAAAATATATATAAGTGCAATATAAATGTAAAAAAAATTAAGTCATATATTAGGAGGAAAATATTCAAGAAAATAGAATATATGATGATGATTATTATACTATTTATGATTATTTCTCAAGGGGTATTGAAATATATTAGAGTTTCTAAAAAAAACATGGAAGTATCATCTATTTATTAGAAGATGATGATATACTTACCTAATATATTTGATGTAAAATTATATGATCTATAAGATAGAATTGTTTTATCTCTTGATGATATACATAATTTTCTTGTTTCTTATGAAATGATAAATACTCATATTTGTTGGAATAAGATCAAATAAGTGAAGAATATTTATATTAATGAAATAAAAAATCTTTTTTTATTGAAAAAACATGATTCATCCTCATAATCTAAAATGGAAAATGAATATTAGAGAATAATGTATTTTAACTTAGTGAATTTAAGAAAATTAAACGGAAATTACAAAAGAAATGTTTCACTAAAATGCTTTAATTGTGGTGGAATTTTGAATCTTTCAATTTATTATACAAATAATAAATGTTGATTTTATAATTTTAAAGACCAGGATGATAAAAATTATAATAAAAAATGGGGTAATATCATTAATTAATTTAAGAATCAATTTAAGAAAAATAAGCAGTTCATAATAATAAACTAAATAATCATTTTAATTAAGGAATATAATGAATTCTCCACTACAAGTAGTGAATATGAAGAAGAAAATATTTAATTTTTTTTAATATTCATGGATTATATTATTAAACTTGAATAAATATCAACTAGTTATGTCATTGGTGAATATAATTACACTAACCACATGTTGAATGATGAGATAGAAGAATAATTTCAAGAAAACATGAATCACCCAAGATAAAAATGATTTTCAAAAAGGATTATTATAAATAAAGGTGGAGTTGAATTTACTTATAAGGATGATGATTACACTTAGAAAATTGAAAATATAAAATTGAATATTATTAGACAAGAAAAATGAAAAATGAAATTTAAATGAAATACATTATAATTGAAGATTGACTGACTAGAAATTGTTTTTTATTATTAAGAAAACACTTTTTATGGACAAGTGAGAAACCATACTGGACTTCACCATTACACCACATCACAACATCACAAATTCCCCACTTCCCCACAAAAAAATACAAGCCTTCACAAAAAACAACATTCAAGCACGATGGGAGCACAATCAATTCAAGCATAAAAATTGACAAACATTCATATATTGAGTCGAAATCATCAAGAGAAGGCCAAGGTACCACGAACCAGGAATCATGAACATCAGAAAAGTAGGAAAAACCACAGAACTGGTCTCTTTGAGCGCCCACTGGTGTGACCGTCGACACTATCCCAAATCAACACACCCGCCAGAGAACTCCAGTCGGAGTTCTCCCAAACTATCCAGAAACGTGAGATGAACCTAAGTACATCCACAAAAGGAAGTGAAGAAACCAGAACTAAGATGACCTGGCCGTCCGGACACCGCACCCTACTCTACAGACACCATAACGCTACCATGAGCCATTCGACACTCTGCAGACCAAGATCAATTCAACCACACCAAATCCATTTTGAGCAACAAAACCACAACCAGAAATAGAAGATCATAAATCCAAAACTAAAACAATAATCCATCTTCCCCACAAAAGAATCTAACCCTAAACCAGAGGAGCTTCTTCACATCAAAAAAGAACACTGCTTCATCATAAAAAACACACCGGCAACATCATAATTTCTACTACCATCGTGAGGTCTTCACACTACAAACCATCCTGTGTTCTTACCAAAATAAAAACACAAGAGATCCGAATCAAATCGAGCAGGACACCAAATCCAAAATCCAACAAACCAGAAACCAAATCATCAATTCTGGAATGACGGAGGAGAATTGACAACCATCGCACAACACAAGTCTGAGAAACCCGGAGCAAATTCAACCCTAGCAGGCCAACACAAAAATTCATAATATAATGGAAGATTAACTAATCAAGTTATAATCATGGTTTCTTGAAACTTAAAATACCAATAATAGGATCAGTGAGGACTATAATGAATTGACGGAAGTAATGGTTGAGTCATCCCAAATTGTTTATAATTGTTTCACCAAATATAAGGTATAATATCCACATTCAAACTATAAGATTGTTTTATCTATTTAGGATAAAATTATCGGTTCAAAATGAAAATATAAGAATGTTTGGCCTGAGAAAAATCATGAGAAAATGAATTATATATCAATAGAAGTTTGATATATCCCAATAAGAAAAATTTACCAATTAAAAGTATTAATGAAATATTGAAATATACTTAGTAAGTGAGAATAAATCTATACATATATTCATCATTTTAATGGAAGATCATGTTTTAGAGGTTATTTTTTATGCTATGGTCCCTGTAAAAAAACATTATGTTTTCTATTAAAATATTATTTTAACTTGTATTAAAAGGTTGTATAGTGTTAGGGGAGTATCTTTGAGAATAATAATTCAAATAATAATTAGGTTGTGAACATAAATATATTGGGATTGTCTACTAAAAAACATTTAATAATCTAGTTGAAATTTTATGAGTGGTGATGAGAAAACTGTTTATGATAAAGAATTTATAGAAACTCTCATAAGAAAAAAAATCTTCAATATTCTAGTGTTTATAAGGTTTAAAGAAGATAAAATGATTAAAATTAACTTCTTATTGATGGGGGTGTTAAACCCAGAAATAGAGGAAATCCAACAATTATTTATAGTGGGAATTTGTACCACATGATAGGAGAAAAACAACTTGAAGAAAATGTATGTAGAAGATAAAGGTGTTGTAACAATTGTGAATCATTTCCCTTATAATATTAGTATAATTGGAAAAACATATATTGAATCTCGTAAATTGATATATAAATAAATTCTATTTTTTGGTGGAAGTATACTTAATTTGTTGAATCAAAGTGTAGTGGCACAACCATAAAAAAATTGAATATAATATAATTTTTTGGTTATTTTGAAATTTATGTGAGTTTTGTGAAATTGAAGGTATTCAGGGTGTTTTAATAGTTTTGTTGTTTTGATTATAGTAGTTCATGTTGTGACATAGGTTGGTAATGTTGTGACGAGGGTGTTGGGTGGAATGAAATTTTGGATTACAGGAATTAAAAACATTATCGGTGTTTTATATTTTGATTGTATGAGCCAAAAAGGGATCTTGCAATGATAGGGGGTTACTCCATGACTAGACCTAGGAATCATAGTTATTTTCAAGGGGAATGTCATGACCAAATGGCACACTACATTATGTTACCCACTTGAAGTTCATCCATTATGAGAGAAGATAATTTTTTAACACTACTCTAGTTAGTAATCTTATGGATTATAACAACAAAATATTTTATAAATATATTCTTTAGAATAATCATTAAGTATTCAATACCTTTTTTTACATGAAACCCAAAGTAAAAAACAAACCATGATATAATAATCCTATAAAACCTATAAGTTGGATTTATGGGACTAAATATGATTAAAACTATTATTAAACATTTATATAATTTTATATGATGATAAAAACATATTATTTATACACAATAAACATGAACTAAATTTTAATAAAATCTTTTAGTGATTAGAGGAAAAAAATTCAAAGAAATTTAATATTCTTCATGTTAAGTATTTTTAGCTAAAAAATTAAATTAATAACTATAAAAAATAATTTTAATAAAAAATATATATGTGTGTGTGTGTGTGTGTATGTGTAATAATTCATATATTAGTTATCTAAAGGTTATTAATGAAGGTAAAATCGTATGATAGTAAATAGAATTATTTTTGGTAGAATTTTGTGTGGTTGTTTTAAAATTAAAATTTTCTATGTATAAAAATTGAATTAAGTATAATATATTTCATATTGGGAATCAGAATGTAAAAAATTTATAATGAGGGAACTTTTAGTTTTGTTCATAATGGATAGTAAAAATAGTAAAAAAATGTTACCATAAATAACAGTAAAATGAGATTACCAAGTGGATAAAACTAAAAGATAAAAGTAATAATGTCACAAAAATTATATCAATATTATATTTTGAAGGTATTTAGACCATATAATATCTTAAATTTTAATTCTTGGACATTTTGTTCCACTTTCATGAGGAAATGAATTTGTATTATTTAAATCTTTTAATTAATTCTTTGTGTGACTCTCCCCTCACTTAGAAAGGGGAACTCGCTATCCTCACTTCCTTATATAATTTGAGATACTAATTTAAGAAAAGAACTTCCCAAATAGATTCCTGTATTTCTTCCTCATTTCCAAAAATATTATAAAATTTCTAAAATACCCATCTATGAAACCCGAAGGTGCCTTTAATAGAAGACACCCAAAGAAGAGGTTTATGTTTTTACCGATCTTTTCAATTTATCATTCTCTATAAAACTTCTATAAATGTTTTATGACCATAAAAAATGAAAAAATACATATATTAACTCTATTGATATTTTTTTATGTTAATGTTATATCCATTTTCTATCTCCTTCCCATCAGTTGGAAATTGACAATATAGCTCATGTGTATATGTTGTTTACCACCTCCATAACGCAAAATGAATCATTTTTCATGTTCTATTTACATGAAGGGTTATATGAATAAATTTAATGAATATATATGATATATATATATATATAACTATTAATCTAGAAATCTGAATTATTGTTTTATTTTATTTCATTTCATCTATTAAAATGGAGAAACATCACTCGTGCATATGTATGGAATAACGTCTTTATGGAATGATGTAATTATTTTTTTCATTACTAAATTATATTGTTATTTTTAAGAGTATTTATAATAGATAAAAATTATTATTATTTAATTATTATGATTCTAGTTAAGATGAAACCATGACCATGTTTCATATACCAGAACCATCATACCGACACATATGTGGAAAAAAGACCATTCTTCACCCAAAAACTTATTTTAAGTAAGAATTGTCAGTAAATTGGTATTTATAAATTATAAGAAAATGATATTTTCTAAGATATGTATAAAAATGTTTATTTAATAGATTTATAATAAATTTATATTTATTATACATTAATATCGAATATGTACAAAGAGTGGTGAGACTTAAGGTAAGGGTAATGTTACAATCTCTCTTTTTATTGAGATTTTTTATGATTAAATTAAATTTAATAAATTATATTCCCTATACCTCTAAAACCCCTTATTTATTCTTTTATTCTAGTTATTTATGTAGTTATAATGATGTTTTTATAGTTTTCTGATCTTTGGTACTCAAAGAGAACCAAAAAAACTGTTTTAGAGGAAAACTGAAATAATTTCTCCTTGTAGTCAGAAATATTATTCTTCTTTGTCCATATTTTATAGATTTATTTGGAAAGTTATTTTATATGGTCAAATTATCATTTCAAGTTACTTTTTATTATTTTTTAATTTTTCTTTGATGGTTTAAAATGAATATTTTTTCAATTTATGAAAAAAGAGATTTTGGATTTTCTACCAACATGTTAAAAGAATGTTTTTTAATATTCATGGATCGAGAAGATTTTCACACCATCATTAAATTTCTTTGAATTAAAAATTACTTTATAATTATCCATCATTATTCTCAATTGAAATAATTCTCAACTTATTTTTTGCATTTTTAGTTCTAAAGATATCGAATGAAAATTTCATTTCCCCATGTTTTCGAAGAAATGGTTAAATGTTCATTTAATGTAATTTTTCATCTATGTATACATCCTTAGATTTATCTAATACTCCACTGTGGATATTTTCTTATGATATAATCCATATTATTCTTCTGGATGGTTTTTGACGGTGTAGAAATTAACCTGAAACCCATTTTCTTTCTATGAGTTAATTAAGCAATGATTAGTACTCTTATGATTATGGTGATGATACATTGATGAAACCCATTTAACTTACATAGGTTATAGTATAATGAAATGGTGAATGTTTTGTGACATTGTGGAAGTCATATGTATATATTTTGATTATACATTGGGTGACCCCCATATATACATTGATGATGGGTGGGTCTGTTATAGACTTCAATGCATTCGGTAATGATGATAGAGTTGAGAAAATATTAAGATATGGAAAAGTTGATAAAATTATAGGAGTTAAATGAGTTATATGGAAGGAATATACTCTTAAAATAATTTTGAAAATGGATGGGTAGGTATTTCTATTATGGGAAATTGTTAATAGTGATGGTCTTGGGATTGAACCTTGACTAAGGAAATGATTTTCTATGCTTATTTGTGTTCCAAAAACATATATATTATGTGTATAATATCATGAATTATTATTAATGATTCTACACTCTTAAGATCTTTGTATTTTTAATGCCAATTTTATACATCATGAGCCAATATTATGATCTACAAATTCTTGAGTATGAATTTTATAAGTTATGGTATTATTGTCATACACTTATGCTTATCTTATGCTCACATATGGTTATTGATTGGCATCACCCATGTTTACCCTTAACAAGTATCTGAGATCAAACTTTATTATGCTTCCCTTTACCTATGTAATAAAGAAAGGCTTTATGTAGGTTATAACTAAGAAGGGTACTTTCTGGGATAAACATCTTGGGATATTTTGTAGATCATTCGTGAAATAAGTTGTTCAAGTATCCATCCTTCAATGACAAAAAACATATACAATTCTTGGTAATGTAGTTTTGTGAGCTATAATTAATATTCATATAAATTATAAAATATCTATGTATGTGATGTTTTGGTCTCAATAGTTAGTATCAAGGAAATAATTAGTTATTTTTCGAGACCATGATAAGAAAACTTCAGAAAGAATCCTACGATTATGTCCAAGTGTAGGAGAAAATCACATGTTATGGTAACGAAAGAGCGTATAGTTACAATGAAATGAAATCCATGTTTAGAAACTCATATGTGTATGTAGGCTCTATCATTGATATACCTAGGGATAATAATACAGAAATTGGTGTATTGGGTATTAAATTGATTATCTCTTAATGCATGACAAAAGGGTCTAACTATACACCTAGTTATGCAGTCCTGGGGGATATGATTTTGATTATTCACATCTTATTTATGATCCATTATGAAGATTTTTAATAGAATATGATCATGGATGAACAACTAAACATAATGTGTCATAGATTGAAAATGTGGTGTCATGATATAGAAATCCTATGACTTATTTTCATGATTATATGATTTCTCACTATGATGATTGTTTCTCATACTATTTTTCTTGGTTTTAGTCTAAGGATAGATCAAGAATCAACCATGTTAATATTGAATATGATGGATAATGTAATGATTGTCCTCCTAAGAAACTAGATTTATGAGATCTAGAATAAAAACCCATATTTTTATTCCCAATTATATATCTACGATTACAACAGAAAATGTGAACCTAGTTGAATTTATAATCACTATAAATAAGATAAAAGTTGTTTTTTAGGAATGTTCAGGTGATAAGTGTAACACCCTGAGATTTTGTGAATTATTTTTGTTGACCTCATAGTTTTAATGATCACAAAATCCTGATTTTAAAATTTCTGATGTATTTTATGTTTACTATTAAGGATTATATATTTTGATCAAATATGGAAATTGTGTCTATGTGTCAAACACCATTAGTCATGACACACCACCAGTACTTCATACATCCAGGATTTCACACCACTAGACTGAAAATTTTACAATGTATAAGACACTGTAGATCTGCACAACACTAGGAGGTCATACCGTTAGACTATAAATTTGAAAAAGTAATTAATACTACTATAATGTTACACTATCATACTCATACAGATGAAAATGGAGATTTTTACTAATTCTTAGACACCGGAAAATGAGACACCATTGGTGTCACACTGTTAGTTAAAACACCGCTAACGATCTAAAATTTTGACAAAGTATTTCATATTTTTGGAACATGAGCCACTGCTAGTTCATCATACCATTAGTCTCATACATACAGTATCACACGGCCATAGTGAGAAACTGCCAGAATATGACACCACCAGAACATGACACACCACCTGTGCACTTCACACCACTACATTTTTTATTACCTGGTTTTATTTTATTTTTGAATTATATCCTTATAATGGCTATATTTATTGAAGTTAATGATATTTAATATTTTTAATGATTGTGCCTTATTTTTTTTAGGGAAATGATGTTAGATAGAGCAATACAAGGTATTTTTGGATGTTCCTACTGCTAATAAAAGTGGAGTAAGCTTCATTTAGTTAAATATTAGTAAGGATTTGATGAAAAGAGAAACAATGTGAATGAAGTGAAAAATAATAATTAAAGAAGCTCAGATCTCAATATACATATTATAAATAATCTGATCAAAAGACAAGGATGCTCTCCTACTAACACAATTATACTGGAAGATAGAACTGGATCATCACTTTAATAAGTCAGAAAACACGAGTCTATAACACTATATTTTCATTAATATTTCAAGAATACTCAACTCGCGTCTTACTACTAAATCAAATCAAGATTTAAAAACTTCACTGCAAAAAAAGAGCCTTTCTAAACTCTAAACTTCTAGATTTCTCATTTTTATTAATATTTTTATAATATTCAAGCACTGTGTTGTATAACCAATTTTATTTATGCACATTGTCTCTAAATCTATACTGGAAGATACATGATGTATTCTTAATCTATTTATTTAATTATTTCTCCCTCAAATAATATTTTTAGAGTACAATGGGTGGCCTATTTTTCTTTACTCACAAGAATAACACTGGAATAGGTCATGTGTGACATGAAATGTGATATATATTGTAAAAACTAGATCTAGATTGTGGATCAGATGTTTATTTTATATTAAATACTTGGTGAAGGGTGATCACCAAGTGGAGAGGATTAAGTATCTTCTTGAGACTAAACCACTTTTGTATAATTCCACTATGTTATTTCAAATTTAGTTTTCTTTGCCTATTTAAACCAAGAAACTATATTTCATTCTGATAGTCAATATTGTCTAGTGTTTATATTATAAATTGATTTATTAGAATTATTTCAAATTTTAAAATAACTACTTTTTTTGCTGAGAACTAATCTATCTTTGAGAAATTATACAAACTATCAAGTATTCAATAAATCTGTTACTTTGGTTAACTATAATGTTTTTTATTTTAAATTGGGGAACTTTTGAATAAATGTTTTTAAGAAATAAATTTTTATAGGAACCCAATTCACCCACCTTTTAATTTTCCTACTACGGCCAACATTTGGTATTAGATCCTATTTAAATAGATTTTCTAAACAAACTTTTTAACTGTAATTTTAGTTGAGCATTAAAGACCTTAAAATTTTTAATAATTTAAAAATAATGGTTCTTTGTATTTATCTTTACACTTTATAGTATTTTAGTCTGGATAATCATCAGGAAGGTGCTTCTACCAACCTAACTCCTTTCTTAAATGGAAAAAATTATGCCCAATGGAAAATAAAATTGAAATTGCATATTGAAAGTATGGGTTTTGAGATTTATAATTCCATAGTATATGAGTATAAAATTTATACTAATGAATAAATAATTGGGATGATGAAACTAAGTATTCCTATAATAAAAACTATAAAGATATGAATGCCTTGTACTATGATTTAGGAGATGATAATTTTAATAGAATTTGGTCTTGTAAAATAGTTTCTGAAATGTGGGATACTCTATCTATCTTGCATGAAGGAACTATAAATGTTAAAGAAATGATGATTAACATATACACTATTGAATTTGATAATTTTAAAATGAATCCTGATGAGCCTAATTTCGATATTTATCTCAGGTTTAATGAAATTTTGAATGTAATGAGTACTCTAGGAAAGCCATTTTATGCTAAGGAAAAATTCATATGGCTACTCAGATGTCAACCAGAGAAGTGTAGAGGAACTTGAGTGACAATTAAAGAATATTTAATTATCATAAATTTTCGAGTCAAGGAATTAATAAGAAAACTGATGATGTATGAGGGATAATTAAAGGTTAATAGAGAAGAACATGATCAACCTAAAACGAAGTCAATGGTTTTCAAAACCACTTCCTCTAAACACAAAGAAAAGGATAAAATATAGGTTCATGCTAAAATCTCTAGAAATAAAGATACACCAAGTGATAGTGATGAGGAAAAGGCTTACCTATACATAAGGTTCAATAAGATTTACAAGAAGAATAAATTTTTCAAAAAACCAAATTATTGAGGAATGTATGACAACAGAGGAAATTGGAAGAAAAAGTATGATGAATCAAAGGAAGTTTTTTGCTACAAATGATAAAGGAAAGTTCATATAAAATTTTAATGTCCTATATTGTGATATAAGAATAAGTATGAAGATAAGGATAGATTATATAAGAATTCCATGAAATCTACCTAGAGTTCATATGATGATAGTTCAAGTGACTTGGATTATTCAACTGATGAGAAGATTAATAGATTATATATGTGCTTTATTACTAATTCTAGTTAGCTATCTTATTTTTCCATTATTTACGATATTTTTCATAAATGTAAGTCTAATGAATCTGATAAGTCTGAAAATGAAAATCGTGATGATGAAAATATGAAAAACTGAGGATTTATTTGACTACTTCAATATTTTGGAAGATAAATCTAATAAGTTAAAATAAAAATAAATTTTTTTTAAAATAAAACATTATCTTACTGTAAGATGTAATTATTAGCTGTCTATAAAAAATAAAATAATACTCATCTAATTAAAGAGAATAATGAACTTAAACTTTCAAATGAGAAATTGAAGAGAGGCCTTGAAATGTTTTCAAATAGTGGAGAACCATTAACACAAATCATGGGAAATCATGTTCCACATTAATACATTATTGGGATTGATATGGTCTTGGAAAAATGAGAATTTATAAAAAAATCCTTTTATATATATCCAAACTTGAAATTTCTACTACTAAACACTTTTCAAAAGGACCCAACACAGTGTTTATTTCTAAAAGACTACAACCTATTTACAAGAAACCTATGAGATGAATATGGGTTCTTAGATCCTTTATTACTAACATTTTTTAACACCAGCGGCTTTGGGTACCAAAATAATTTCTTTTTTAAAACCAATTTTGTAGGAAATTTTTTTAAAGATCTCCATTAAAATTCTATGGTACATGGACAATGGAATTTCAATACACATGAGAGGATATTTTTCATGATTCAATATACTTTTCAAAGTTTATGGTTGACATGTGACCTTTGGTGAAAATGTGAAAGTAATATTCCTCGGCCTAGGCTATATGTGTAACAAAAATTTAGTTTTAATTTCCGAAGTTATATATGTTGATGGTTTAAAATATAATCTACTTACTATCTCTCAGTTTCATGATTATGGTTTTTATGTTATGTTTTAGAATGATTTTTTTCATGTTTTTAATTCTAAAAATGCTTTAATCCTTACTACATTAAGAAATAACAATGTGTATACTTTTGATTTAAAATATTTAGTTTCTTATAATGTTTCATGCTTAAGTGAATTTCATAAGGAATATCAGCTATAGAATAAAAGACTAGGCCATTTCAACATTCACTCACTTATAAAGATAAATAGAAAAGGGTTATCCAGGGATCTACCAAAGCTTGAGTTCCCACTGAAACTCAGTAACCCCTATCAAAAAGGGAAACAATAAAAATTTTCTTTTAAACTAAAGAAATAAGTTTCAATCTCTCAACCTCCTGAGATGGTTCACATTTATTTGTTTGGACCATCCATAGTTTCTTGTCTAAATGCAAATCACTATGTTTATGTTATTGTAGATTACTTTTATAGATACAGTTGGGTATATTTTTTAGCTCACAAAAGTGAATCATATTTCAAAATTAAAACAAGTTTTCCAAGTCTATAGAAAATATTAGTGGTCTTAGGATTAAAACCTTAAAAAGTGGCAATGGTCATGCATTTGAAAATAAATATTTTGAATTATTTTCTCACAAAATGGTTACACTCATAATTTTTTTTCCTAAGACTCCCAAGTAGAATGGATTTGTAAAAGGAGAAATTGAACACTAGAATAGATAGCCCAAAATATACTAAATGAGTTTGATTTACCTACCTAATTTTGGGAATAAGTTTTCAATACAACATGATACATAATAAAAAGAGTTCTAATTATACCTATTCTTAAGAAGACCCCTTTTGAGTTGTGGAATAATAGGAAACCTAGGTTTAAATACATTAGAGTTTTATGTTTCCATGTCTATATTCTTAAAGCCAACGATAATATTGAAAAGTTTGCTTCCAAGAGTGATGAAGGAATTTTTCTTTCTTACTTAGTATCCAGTAAAGACTATAGAGTCTTTAATAAAAAGTCCAAGACTATGGAAGAATCAGTTCATGTTAAATTTTACGAAGCTGGTCAACATAAGACTAAAACATTGTTATAAATCCTTGAAGATGACCAATATTTTCTGGACATAAATTCCAAACCTTTGGATTCTACTGTGAAACAAACATAAAAATCATCAATTTCTGAAGAATTTCTAAAACCTCAACCTGGAGATATAGAATTTACCAGTCCTACTTTCTCTAGAAGTGTTAGAACTCTCAAGAATAACCCCTTAGATGCTATTATAAGAGATCTAGATAGAGGAAGAAAAACTATAGATTTTGTTTAAAAACAGGTTGAACATTAATCTTCATTGTATCAACATGAATCTAAGAACATTAATGAAGCCACTAACGAAGAATTTTGGGTGATGGCGATGAAAGAATAGTTAAATCAGTTTAAAAGAAACAAATTATGGGAACTTGTATATAAACCCAAGAAAACTTTGACTATTAGAATTAAATAGGTTTTTATAAATAATGTAGATGATTCTTGTAATATAATTAGAAACAAAGATATATTAATTGCATAGGTTTATAGTTAGGAAGAAGGGATTGAATACGAGGAAACCTTTTCACCTAGAGCTAGACAAGAGTCCATAAAAATCTTGATTGCCTATAAAACTCATATAGATTTCAAAATTTATCAAAAGGATGTCAACATTGCTTTCATAAATGGTTTTATATTTGAGGATGGTTTTGTAGAACAACCCCCTAGTATTTAAAATCCTCACTTTCCAAATCTTTTTTTAAGTTAAATAAAGGTATTTATGGTTTAAAACATGATCCAAGAGCTTTGTATGATAGAATTAATAATTTTATAATTTCAAAAGGTTTCTCAAAAATAATATCTGACCCTACTCTTTTTAGAAATTGAATTTCTAAAGATGTATTAGTAGTAAAAAATCTATGTTGATGATATTATTTTTTGATCTTCAAAAAATTATCTCTGTGCTAATTTTTCTAAAATTATGACAAATGAATTTGAAATGATTTTAATGGTGAGCTCATATTCATTCTTTTATTGTAATTTATTTGAAAAAAAAGAAAGAATTATATTGAATCAATGTAAATATACTAATGATCTTCTAAAATGTTTTAATCTGGATAGCACTAAAAGTAGTGATACTTTTATGAGTACCACCAGTAAATTGGATCTTGATGAAACTATGAAGCTTATAGATCAAGCCGGTTATAGTGGTATGATTGTAAGTATTATCTTCTTAACTTCTAGTAGACCTAATATTATTTTTAGTGTGAGTTTTTTTTAAATGGGATTCCTTAGACCAAAATTACCAATGCACAATTATTTTTAAAATAAAGTTTACAAGATTCTAAAATATAGGATCATATTAAAATATTTTTCCTGAAAGTAAATAAGAGAAGTGGGGAAGTCTTTGAACTTTTGATTTACTCCCATATTGTCCAGGACATCTACAACCGTGTATGCTTCTCGATAAACATGGTTGATGATATAGTTATGATCGATAAGAAAATGGGTGCATTACATCGAACAGATTGTAATTGTCCAAGAAAGATGTGTTATGCCATTCCAAATCGCTTGTACGATGTTCATTGAGTCACTTTCAATCCATATGTTGTTCCAACCAAAAATCTTGTAAAAGGAAATAGAATGAGTAAAACTCAGCATCTCCGCTTCAAGGGAGGTGGCAATGCCACATTTACCCATGAATCATCCAATTATCTGACTGAGGTGATTCCTGAAGATAAAACCATACCCTGAAGGTCGTGGATAGACCTTATAGGTGCCATCAATATTGATTTTGATCCATCCTGGGAGGGGAGATCTACAAAACACCTCCAGAGTGTGATACAGTTGACAGAAATTGTTGTTAATCCTTAGACAATTTAGGATTCCAAAGTCGTGAACGGTGTTGTGGAAATTCCCTTTTGTATCAAGGCGTCTTTATGTATGGCAATGATTATCCTCGTCTAAGAATCATTTTTATTTAGTGAATTATTTTTATGAATAATAACATTCCAATCATACTATATCACATGGTGGAGCTCAGCAACCATTGTAAGGAAGAGATTTATGATTTTCTGAGAGCCTTCCATTTATACACATTTTTTAGTAGATATTTGACAAAATCAAGAATTAACCATCTACAGTCAAAAATTTCAAGAATATAGTTTCAAAGAGTAGAAGCAGTAGCACAAGAGAGGAATATGTGGTTAGCATCTTCTCTGGTTTGATTACAGATTTTTCACTTAGAGTAGAGCTGGGTCCCAAAATATTAGAAGAAAATTTCAGTGGGAACTCTGTTGTGAGAAATACACCATATGATATTGAATCTTGATGATTTTATCCAAGGTTTGTTGAAATGTTTTAACCATTTTTAATTGCTCTCAGAGTTACAGAAATAATGATTTTAGAAATTTTTTAAGTTAAGCATACCATTGTGAGCAGGTTCCCAAGTTAGGAAATCATTAGTGTAATCGAAAGTGTAGTTTTAAATGACTTTCATAATAGTATCAGGGAGGTGATAATTTTGATAGTTTAAAATATCTCTGATATATCTGTTGGTATTTTTAGAAGTTATATCGGGAGATATCATGGGAATTAAAGGCACTATATTCCAGTTATCCAACCAGAATTTCATGGAAGAGTCTCTGGAGGCCATCTATCTGGAATTATTCATAATATTAGTGAAGTATTGATTGATGGAAGGCCAAATGGAAGAATTAATGAAGTTATAATTGCATGTATTAATTCTATCAAGAAACCTATTTTGAGGAATGTAGTATCCATAGAAGTATTGTGAAATAGGTTCCAAGTGAGTCTTTCTTGAAGGTCTTAATTAAATTATTGTATATTTGTTATACCAATTCCACCAATTTCAATGGGACTGAAACAATTTAACTAGGGAACAATCACAAGTTGCCTTTCCAGAATACTACCTATACAGATGAAATTATTTATGGAGGTGTTCATTTTTTTTAATGAGACCAACATGCCATTTATAGACCATTTTGGATTAAACCATCTTGGAGACAATAGTGGAATTAACAAGTTAAGTCCTACCTTCCATAGAGATAGATTTACCTTTACAGGAAGATATCTGATTTAGAACTTGATCAACAATAGTTTCAAAGTTACAAGATTTGGGTCTGCCTTAAAAGATGGGAACACCAAGATAAGTGAAAGGTATCATATATTCTTTCAGACCTAGGTCAATAATGTTATATTTTTTGCTGGGAGGAAATTTCATCCAAAAAAAGATGTAGGATTTGTTTTAACTAATGGTTTGACAAAAAAACCTCTTCATAGTGTGAGAGTTAATTTTTGAGGTTAAGTATGTGTTTTTGTATCACCTTGAGAAAAATTATGATGTCATCAACATAAAAATAGATTAGTAGGATAATTCGCACTCCAAAAGATATGTATGAGATTCAGTTTATTCTGGTCCACTAGAAGATTGATTAGAGAACTAGGGTAGTATTCTTCTATCGAGAATAGAATGAAAGATAGGGGGTCACCTTTTCTAACACCTTTAGTGCATTTAAAATAGACCTTGGCAAAGTAATTGATCAAAATGTAGATAGACGCTGAGTTGAAGAGAGTTCTGATTGGAGTGAAAAAAGAGGCGCTAAAACAAAACCTTTAAGGAATTTGAAGATAAATCTCCAGTCCATAGTGTCAAAATATTTTCTAATGTCATGTTTAGTAGCTATGTTTCCTCCTCTATTAGTTTTATTGAAATTATTGACACACTTAGAGGCAAGACAAATATAGTCTTGAATGGATTTACCCTTTATAAAACCCAATTGGTTCTAGGAGAGAATTTTTCCAATGAGAGTGGAAATTCCGTTGGAAATTATATTTGTAATGATTTTATAAAGAGTGTTGGTGAGAGAAATGGGTCTGAACAAATGAATATCATAGGCATTATCCACTTTCGAGATCAAGGTGAGAAACTGAGCATTAATAACTTGAGGAACCACCCCATTGGAGAAGAATAATTTTACAAGTTTACAAACATCGATCTGAATCACATCCAAATTATGTTGGAAGAAACTATTATTGAAGCCATCAAGACCCGAAACATTATTTAGATTCAGACTAAAGATAGTGTCTTTGTTTTCATGATCTAGTAGAGTGTTGAGAAGGAAGTAGTTGTCCACATCAGTGATCACTAGAGGAATGACTTCTGGTAGGAGGTATTTGTTGATATCAGGACCATTGAATATGGATTCAGAGTAAAATATGATATGATGAGTGTTTTCATCTTCATTTTCAAGAAGCTTTTCCCCATCTATTAGAGGGGTTAACGTCCTGTAGACCTTCTTGATTCTTTGAAGAGAGTTATAAAATTTAGTATTTTTTCACCATTTGGTAACCATTTAACATGAAACACTTGTTTTGTCATATTTTCTTTAAATGTGAGCAATGAGTTGAGTTTTACCACAATGTTTAGTTCTTGAGTATGATTAGTGTTGAGTTCAGAACTAGTGTTTTTTTAAGATCATTGATATCATTATCAATAAGCATGATTTTATTACTAATTTGTTTGTATTTAGAGATGCAACATGTTTTTAGAGTCTGTTTGAGATGTTTTAATTTGAGATTATAAGAAAATGAATCATAATTATGAGACATTGAGGACCAATGGTTTTTGATTATATGAGTGCACTAGTCATCAGAGAACCACAAATTGTTAAATCTGAAAGGCAATCAGGGTTTCATGTCTTTGGTGGAGACATTGACTATGATGGTTTGATGATCAGAGTTCAGCCTATGAAGAGTGGTGTTGGATATAGTGTCCCATTTTTTAAAGTGGGGATATTCATGAAGGATCTATCCAACTTGGAGGAAATTACATTGTTGTAGTTTCTTTTATACCATGTGTATTTCGCACTAGTGAGATTAATTTCAATTAGATTGTTGTCATTGATCGAGGATTTAAATTCTCTCATGGAAAGTGAATCATGATGAGGTCCAATATTCTCACTTGAGTTGATAATTGCATTAAAGTCTCTAATAATAAACCAGGGTGAATTAATGTTAGTGCCAAGATATGAGAGATCATTCCAAAGAGTTATCCTTTCATGGTATATATTCTTTGCATAAACAAAAGAGCATAAAATATGTGTGCCATCTATATTAAAGTTTCAAGTAAAAATCTGGACAGGGATATTAAAAACATTAATATTCTATAAAGAAGAGTGCAAAAAAATCCATAAAGATTCATCACTAAGGTTATTATTGATTGAACTAGTAAATACATAATTATGTTGACATAAATGAGAGTATTTATAGGAAAAAGTAATTTTTGTCTCCACAATGGAAAGTAATAAAGGATGATGAGTGGTAATCATTCTATTTAAAACAATAAATGTTTCAGAGTTATCAAAAAACCTAACAATTCCAAAAAAGGATCTTCATTTAAACCTAGGTTTGGAGTTAGAACTCCCCTTTTTCTTTTTTCAGATCCTTTATTTCTGGTAGAACTTATAACCTCTTGTCTATTATTATAGGTATGTTCCTGTCTATTTCTAGATATGATAGTGTTTTTTTTAGGTTCATTTATTGGAACACTCATGTTGAGTCTATAGAACTCTTAGAATATAACAACAAAGAATTGGTATTATGGTTCAAAATAAAATTTCTAGACTTGATAGAGCAGTCATCATTATATATATAGAGAGTAATTATTGTAGCTAGAACCATTGAAGTGGATGTGTACTGTTATTTGACATTGTCCAGATCTGATGGACAACATTACATCTAATCCATAGATTCATTCACTACCAGCATGAGCTTTAGGTCCTGTATCAAGGGTGTGTTACCATTTTTAACAGATTCTAGTTTCATGACCACAATATTACTAGACATATAAATTATGGTTTGTGCCTCTTCCTGAGCTGCCTTACGGATAAAGGTCAGTTTACCAAAATTGATAGGAATGCTAAAAGTTTTAATGTGGATAGAGCGGGAAGAAACTAATTAATTTTCTTTCATTCTTTAACTATATAGTACTTTCATTGTTAGAAGGATATATTATTGAATCATTAAGGGTTGGGTCTATAGATTTTATATTACACAACATCATAGAAACAGTACCATCACTACTATCAATAGGTTGAAAACCCTCAAAATAGAAATTTTCAGCAGTGGAAATGGTTGTACCTGGGTCCTTTTTCTTCTCCACCCTATATTTCTCCATGGGTATATGATTATTGGAGCCATTGGTTTTCTTGGTTTTTCATAGGATCCTATATTGAGGGTGTCATTCACTTCATTGTTTTAACATATTCCAAATCCTTGGAAGAATTTTTAGTCACTTTAGATGTAATGGATTGTGTTTTGTCTTGAATAGACTTCAGATTAGTAATACGTTTCCTAAATTTTATTGTGTAGATAGTGTAATCCTGAGTATTAGAGAAAATCACCGATGTATTTTGAGCATGGGGAATAGAGTCTAATTCATTTGTTTTTTTGTTGAATTCATTCTTTATCCCTAAATTATCAGTGGCATTTAAAAGGTATGGTACTGTATTTGTCCAGTACCCAGCTCTGGGGTGTGTATATCTATAATTTGTAGAGAAATTCCCCAGGGAAATCACAATTATAAAGGGTTCCAGTGCATGTGTTGCATGCATTTAATTTTAGTTATTCGGGTGGATTATCCCTCTTACCCAGGGTATGGTCAGCATCTTGGATGAGAATATATCTTGAGATCTGGAGAGATTTACAAGTTTTTGGTTCTTCTTTCTCATTGGATAGACTTATTGTGTCTAAAAATATATTTTCAATTTCTTCTAAGAGGCATTGATCTTTATTGGATTTCTTTTCTTCTTCAGCAACAAATTCACGGTGTATACCCGAGGTATCCCATATGTGTGTCAAAATGTGTGATTTTTTCACCCAAATTTCAGATTTCTTTTTTGGAGGTTTAGGTATATCCATCATGTTGCCTTATATTTTTAATTTCTCCCTATTTCCTTCTAATCATTTTTAATTAGTTGAATTACTTGATTTCTAATCACCCTATAATTAATGATTGCATAACCAGTGATCTTACAAAGGTCAAAAAAGGTATCTTTCCTCTCATATTCAATTCTAATTTCAGTTTTTTAGTTTTCAGTATTTAAATTAATTGAATTGGGAAGCTTTTTATCTAAGTAAATTTCCACCATAACTCTAGAAAAGATTCATAGATCATTATTTAAGGTTATGTGATCAATTTTCAGAAGAGATCCTATGTAGAAAACAATATCATTCAGAATATTTGGGTGCCAAAAGAATCAATTAAGGCCATGAAGTTTGACCTAGACTTGTGCCATTGTATTTTTATATGTGTGTGGGTTAAAATAAGAGTCCCAGTCAGAAATGCTAAGTAAACCCAGTTTTAGATTAAGGTTTCCAGTCTTCTAAACTTTCTCTAAGTCATCTTGTGATTTAAAAATATTGTGAAAATATCCTTTGACTATTGGAATCAATTTCCATTTTTAATAATTAAACCAATATGCTATAAATGTATGTAATTCAGATAAAGTCCAAGGAATATCACCTTTGGGGTAGGAGATGTGGCCCATGATAGAAAATCTGCACATTTGTGCGCGTTGTTGAAGAGACTCTGGCTCTTCTTGCACTAAGAACCCACTGTCGTCAAGCCTCTTAACCAGTGGAGGCTTCATTTTTATGTCTTTTATTAGGTATGTACTCTTCATATCATCCCAAAATGAGATCCCTTGGGATATATCAGAGAAACACTAGTGCAAAGATTTTCTTTAGGGACATCCTCCTTATGGTTTTCTATGATAGGATCTTGAGTATGGGGTACATGCTTCCTCTGAAGAGTCATGAAGTGATGGCATTCACATATCCCAAACGTGAGGAAATCCTCCATGAGGGTTGAGATCGAAGGAATAGAACGAGGAATCCCTAATCGTTCGGGGGTTTTAGTGAGAGATGGTCTCCCATCTCTAAAATATTTAGTGTGTGTATGTGTGATCATTTTCATGAAAATCCTAATGAGTCACACTTACTTGTTGTCAATATAATTTTCAAAAATCTCAAATATAAAACTAATTTAGAATTTTTTTATCCTCAAAGACGTTAATTTTATTTAATAAGTTTTTCTGATGCTGGTTTTGGTGGAAGCAAGTTAGATAGAAAAATCACATATGGAACATGTCACTTTTTGGGAAAGTATCTAGTTTTATGGTGTAGTGAAAAGAAAAATTCTATTTCCATATCTAATGAATAAGATGAATACATAGATTTTGGTATCTATTGTGTACAAATTTTGTGGATGAAACACACTTTACTAGACTATGGATATCAATTCTGACATGTCCCTATAAACTGTGATAATACATGTGCGATAAAAATTTGAAAGAATAATGTCTCTCATTCTACAAAAAAACATTTTGATATATGCCATCATATTTTGACAGAAAATTTTCAAAAAGTATATATTAATCTTGAATTTATTGGTATTAAACATTCATTAGTTTATATATTCAAAAATCCCTTAAATTATAATAGAATGGGTTATATCATACAAGAATTAGGAATGATTAATTTTCATTGATGGCATACCATTGGGTACCATATAGTTAAATTGAATACTATTGGATGTCATACCATTAGATTTCATACCATTGTATGTCATACCATTGGATATCATACCATTGGGTTTCATATTGTTGGTTCTAGGACTTTGCGAAATTTATTTCTGTTTCTTTTTTTGCAAACATCTGATTTATTTAATCTATTTCATTTCCTTTTAATAAAATCCATTGAGTGTCTTATGTAATTTATTATTTTAATTTTTATTATACCTAAATCCCAAATGTTAACAAACTAGAATAAGTCTTTTCCAACAAGTTTGGATCCCTACAACATATTTTGTGTATCTCTCTCTCGAACTAAGTGCATTTATTTTATTTCTTCTTCTTCAAACTGTTATGTTACCCTAAACAGAGTTTTCTGAGCCGATCTCAATTTCAAGAATGAAGAGACCTCTGGTATTTTCTACACTCAATTTAAAATATAAAATGAAGTCAAAGAAGGAAATGAGTATTCCTTCTCCATTTTCTCATATTAACACCAAACGTTCTAGTTGTTTCATTATTCTTAAACAATAGATAGATTTTAAGTGGCTGATATCAAGTATATCGATCATGCTTATGGTTATAAAAATTAAAGGGTGTTTGGAATAGTTATCCTTAAATTAGAAACCATTTTATCTGAATTTGGTACATGATTTCTACCATCATGTTTAGTTTTCTTTCAATCAGGATGGGGAAGATTGGTTAAAAATCTATCTCAAAGGACAAGTTTTTGGTTTGTCTTCATGGAAATGGGATAAGGTATTAAATGTACCTCAAGAAAGATTTTTTGATGATCATCAAGGTAACATTTCTGAACTTAGTGATCTATTATAATATGAGGAAACACTTATTGTGCTGACTAGAGATGGTACTTCAAGAAGATATACTACTTTTGAGCTTTATGGAGAATTCATGATGCTCTTTAAGTTTGGGTTTCATATGTTGTATCTGAGGAAGGGATAATTTTCTACGTTAAGGTACCGAGGTGTTTAGTTCATATATATTATGACTCAATGCCATAAGATTAATATGTGTAGGTATAAGATGATACATATGTGAGAAATAACTAAATCATCATCAGGGTTAAATTATTTAATTTATCCAAAGAAGGTAACTTCTTTGTTGAAAAATAAAGGTCTAGTTCATGATGACGAGGAATCTGTTTTTGATTGTGGTAGTTTTTGTATAATAGGTAATACTTGTTCCAGAATGTAGATCAGTTTCAATCCATGGAAAGGTCAGCGATTTTGAGATTATGAAAAATTGTATATTGATTAAAATCCAGTTGATCATCCTAGAAGACCCATGGATGAAGTTGATACTAATTTAGAACCTAATGAAGTTGTAATATGTTCTGATGAAGATATTGGGGGAGTTTTTTTGAGGAAGGAAGAGCATATTCAGTTGAGGTTGGATGTTATCTTGACTTGTCTCTGAGAGCTTCTACTATTACATATAGAGATCATATTCCTCCTAATAAATTTCCTAAGAGTGAAAAGATTGTAAAAGGTGATGATAAAGAGACTAAAGTCTCTAAAAAGGATTATTTTAAAAGTTAGAGGTCAACTGAAGAAGATGATGATGTTTAAGATGAGGAACAAGAAGAAAAGAATTTTAATGGAAAAGAAACTTCAAATAAATAAAGTGACTCGGAATATGATGATGGTAATAAAAAGATCAAAAGAAAGGTTGTTGATATGCCTTTAGAGATTAAGGTTTAATCTATTATGTTGGAGCTTTCCCCATCTCTAGAGATCTTTCATGAGACTCCAACCAGTTATATTGATGAGTCTAGCATAGCTGCCCTTGGTCAGGAAGTGTCAGAATCTACTAGGGTGGACTAGTTAAGAGTTATATCTTTTTTAATAGCATGTTGCTTATCATGAAATAAAGGATTTTATAGAAGAAGAATTTTGGGATGAACAAATGATTGATGTTCATATTCCCTCTTTGGAAGGTATGTCTTCTACTCCTTCTACTCAAAACGATGTTAAAATAGCATCCTTTTCTCATGTGCATCTAGACCATGTTCCTATAAATGTTGAAAATGATTTTTCTACTCCTTATTTAGAAAGTCAAAGGACTCAAAAGATTTCATTTTCCCCTTTAATTGTACTTCATTTATCTATTTCTATTTTAATTTCTATGTGTGAAAAATGGGTAGATCCAATGGAATAGGAATGGAGAAATTCTCGATCTTTTTTCAAAAATCCTCCTAGAGCTGACAGACCAGAAGATAGTATGTAAGGATATCATAAAGGTTCACTAATTGCATAATTTTATCTTGATATAATTATAAAAAATATATTTCTATTTGTACTACTGTGTTAGAACCTTCTCCAGTTGTTCTTATAGAAATTTTCATTCAGATTGATTTGAAAACTTTTGGTGAGATACTGATAGATGATTTTCACAAAGTTGTTCGCAATAAGACTCATATTCTAACAAATATTAGAGAATCTGATGTAAGGTATCTATTTGAGTTGTTAATTAATCATATCCAACCTAAGATGATTCATTATATCAGTGAAGTTGAAATTGAAACTGAGCTGATTAAAAAATATCTAAATTCTCCAAAATATTTGGTTGAGGAATTGCAGTCTAAGTTTAGAGATTACATTAATGTTATTATTATTAGTCTTAGAGATACCTACTTGGTTTCTCCTCCTTCAGTAATATATACTGATTTCATTCATTCAGTAGTCATAAGTGACTTTGCAACTACCTTGGGTGGTCCCTCTGCTAGTGAACCAGTAATAACCATTAAGTTTTGAAGAAAATTTTAGCAAGGGATAGAGCAAGATCACATACTGATGAAAGAATTTTACAAAGATATGAATGATGACCAAGAGACTATCACTAAATATATAAGGTTTTATCTCTAGATAGTTTATACCAAACATACTCTGGATGTACACTTCAAATACTTGGTTGAGAATATAAGTATCCCTCTAGTGACTCAAGCTTTCAAAGAACTAGTTTTGAAGATAAGGGATCTTACTCTTCCCATTCATTCTTTCATGGAAAACAATGATGATTTCACCAAGGATATAGAGAGAGGTGGGAAAATCATTATGGACTATATTAATCCTACAAAGCCTTATCTTCATGATCAGACTACTGCTTTCATAGCTCTTGATTTTTTCTTATTCCTTTAGCCTCTATCGGTCTTACTATTGGACCCTTGTACCCTTCTCCACATCCTCTCTACTGTTCTTCCATGGTCACTAATCCATTTCCCCCATTTCCTACTCACATTCAACCTTTTCCTATGAATAATTATAATGATATAAGACATCTCATTCTAGTGGTGGTTATTGAAGGAATGTATCATCCCACTGTTGGACCTTCTTCTAGTGTTCCTTCAATTCTACCTTAGGTTTCTTCACCTGTGTTAGACTCAAATACAGGTCGTGCCCCAGCAAAAGGAAAAGATCTGTTCAACCCTTATACCAATCCTTTAACCTTAAATTTTAATGTATTAGACTCAGTTTTCTCTGATGGGATTTATAATGTAATAACTTTTATTTCAATTTTTCTATCTGTGGGGAATTTTGTTGGATTATTATGCTCTTCCTTACCTTTTTGATAATCCCAAACGGGGGAGAATTTTAATGGAATCTATTTTTGCTTCTATCACTGTTATATGTTATCCTATCGATTTTGACACTTTATCTTGATTTATTACATTATAGTGATTGATTGGATCTTTCATTTATATTATTCCAATTCTATGAGTTGTGATCATAAAAAAAGGGGTGATTGTTGACCTCCTAGTTTAAATGTTCACAAAATCATGATTATTACATTTTTGATTTATTTCATGTCTACATGTAAGAATTATGTATTTTGAGAATAGGAGGAAACCTTTTCTAAGTGTTAGACACCATTTCTTATGACACACATCCACTACTTCATACCGCAAGGATTTCACACCGCTCGACTGAAAATTTCACAAAGTATAAGACATTGTTGATCGGCACACCGCAAGGAAGTCATGCCGTTAGACTGGAAATTTGAAAATGTAATTCATAAAGATAAAATGTTACACCATTAAACTCATACCACTAGGAATGAAGGTTTTTAATAAGTTTTATAAATCACTAGATGATACACCATTGGTGTCACACCGTTAGTTCATACACCACCAGCGATCTGAAATTTTAACAAGGTCTTTCATGTCACTGGAACATGAGACACCACTAGTGCAACATACCATCAGTCTCATTTTTCTAGTGTCACACTTCCAAAACAAGAAACCTCCAAATCATGAGACACAACCAGAACATCTAACACCACTAGTGCACTTGACACTACTACTTTTATTATTACATCATTTTATTTATTTTTTTCATTATATAATTCTAACATATATATTTATTGGAGTTAATGATATTTAATATTTTTAATTATTTTGAAATAAATGTCCAACATAAAGGATGTTAAAGAGATAAGTACGAGGTATTTTTAGATGTTTTTACTAATAATAAAAGTGTATTATGCTTCGTCAAGTTACATTGTAGTGAGGCTACGATTAAATGAAAAAAAATGTAAACAAAGAGAAAAATAAGAATCAGAGATGCTCGAATATCAATATACATATCAAGAAGAAGCTGATAAAAATAAAAATAATATCCTTTGATAATGTCATTCTACTAGAAGATAGAACTAGATCATCACTTTCCTTTATCAAAAAACATGATTCTATAACACTTTGTTTTCTTGAATATTTCCAGAAGACTCAACTCAAGCCTTACTAATGAATCAAATCAAGATTTAAACACTACATTGCAACAGATGGAGCATTTCTAAACTCTAAACTTATAGATTGGTCATTTCTATTCATATTTTTATTACATTCAAGTAGTGTGTGGAATACCTTGTTTTCTATATGCACATTGTCCCCAAATCTAAACTGCTAGTTATATGATATCATCTTTATTTAATTGTTTTTTCCCACAAATAAGAGTGTTAGAGGTCCCTGTGTGACCTATTTTCCTTTACTCTCACAAAGAAGAGTGGAAGAGGTCATGTCTGACCTAAATAGTGTTTTCTTTTGTAAAAAACTAATCCAGGTTGTGGATCAGATTTTTATTTTATATAAAATGTTAAGTGGATGGTGGTCACAAACTAGAGAGGATTAAGTATCTTCTTGAGACTGAACCTATTATTTATATTTTTGTTGTGCTATTTCAAATTCAGTTGTATTTGTCTATTTAAAACTGAACACGTTACTTCATTCTGAAAGTTAATCTTGTCTAGGGGTTATGTTCAAATTTTATTTTTAGACTGATTTCAAAAGTTAAAATAACTAAAAATCATTTAAACAATCAAATATTTTATAAATTTTCTACTTTGGTTAAATAGTATGTTTTTTATTTTAAATTAGGGAACTTTTGAATAAATGTTTTTAAGACGGAATTTTTTATAGGAACTCAATCCACCACCTCTTGAGTGTCCTACTGGGATAAACAATTTTTTCGAATTAATTTAATATTTTTGATATTTTTATTTTCACACAACACTAAATATATATTTTTATATAAATTCACAATGTTTGGATTGAGTTATATGAAACCATAGTATAATCATGTTCTATATGCAACACATACTTAGCATTCTCTACATATAACACCGACTTGTCTTGTGCTACACGCAACACAGAGTTTCTATAAAATAACATTTTATTGTTATATTTATTTAAATGAGATAGTTATCACCTAGATGTTAAACATAATAAAATAAATATTATTTATAACATTTAAAATATTATTTAGAATGGTTTTATATAAAAAAACATATTGATAATGAAAAATAAAATTTTTGGTAAAACCATTATATGTTTAAAAATACTATTTTCTCAAATGAATTGTTTTACATGACCTTCTATAAATAGAAATAAATTTAAATTTAGTCAATTTTTTAAATTGAATTTGATAAAATAAAAAATATTTTGGTAATAATTTAAAAATTATCTTGTGGGGATTTATTTAGATATTCATGAAGAACAAGATTTATGGATAAATAGTGAAAAATACTGAATTTTAATTCAAAACTGCTTTTTCATCTAATTTATTTATATGGATAAATTATATTTTAATTAGGTTTTAATGTATCATTTGATAAATAATACATTAATTAATAAAGTTTAGGTCACTATAATAAATTTCACATTAAAATTGGATAAAAAAATTAGAAAACCTTTGAATATTTTTATTTTAAAAACTCGCAGTGTCATCCCATCTGTAGGGTTAATATTAAATTAATTTCTACCACTTATGTGATTGAAATTTGGAAAAATTGAATAAATATTTTCAATCAAAAAAATTATATTGTCTAATTCGGTTAACATAATTTTTTACAAAAAAATTTAGAGAAAGTGATTAAAATTAATTATAGGGATTAAGAGAAAAATTATCATAACAAAGGACTAAAACATACAATTAAGTCCCAAAACAAAGTATAAAATTGTCCAATATCCATTGGATGGACATATTTACAAAATATATTCCATTGGATCTAATATTTTACATTAGTTGAGACAAATTACATGGAAAAAACATGGTTGGAATTCCATTTTCAAAAATTTACAAGAATGCCACTCCTCTACTATAAAAAGGCACTCACCCTTCCCACTTCCTCACACATCTCAATCCATTTGGATTATCCAAAATATGCTCAAATAATATCCCAACTTCCATACATTTTTCTTATAAAACACTATATGAGAATAAATCCATCCAAGTAAGCCCTTTGTTGAAAACCAAATAGAGTTACCCAAAGAAGAGGTAACATCCTTCCGCAAGCTCCTTTATTTTACTTTCTTTCTCCACCACCTAAATTATTATTATTACATTATTAAATAATAACCTCATGATATTCAATATACTATGATTTTTTATATTAATGTTTCAACCTACACATACATACACTTCCATCTAATGGGTAATGAACTTACCGTTCTCGTGCATAGTTAATTACCGCCTCACAAAATGATGTGGATCATTTTTACTTTAACACCTCTCATGTGTGGGAATTTTTATGGACACTCTATTTGTATATGATATATAATATATTTATGATGTATTTATGCATCTTTAGTTTTTATATAAAACATACCTTCATGCTTTCGATATTGTGTATATACGATAACTTCATTTGTGTATGTGTAGACTACTACCTCTACAAAGTGATGTGATTAGTTCACACTTTGTATGGATTGTATTAAGATTAGTCTTAGTAAATATATATTATATATATATGACATGATAATTCTATTTTAATGAAATTATATATACATTTATTTATTTATTTATATATATTTCATTTACATTCTTTTTTCGAAACAATAGGAAAATGGAAACATCATTCATGCATGCATACGGCATATCGTCTTCATGGACGGTGTATTTTGATTAATATTTATATATTTTAAATATTATTATAAATTCATATATACTGAATATATATGATATATATATATATATATCATTTTTTACATCCAATAAATAATAAAATCATTATCTAAGTAAGAAAACTAAGAATATTAAACCAAAACATGTACTTAAAACTAGGCAATTATCACTTCAAACATATCTTTAACATGAAATTAATAATAAACAGGTAATATAAACTATTAAGTAAATCATATATGGTATTATATGTATGAATATGGTTCTGTGATATATCTATAATGATAATATACTTATTATATATTATTATTTAAATTATTACGATGAGAGTCAATATGTAAGGTAAGAGAATGTCATCTCACTTTTTATTTCCATGAGAAAAATGTCATATTCACAACTCGATTTTATTGTGTGGTGTATATAAAAACCATGGATGTATTCTATGGTTATTATACATATGTATATAGATATTAAAATATCTATTTGATGAACATTTTCTCATGGGTTTTATGTTTCCAAAGTTTCCAAATTGGTAAAGTAAATTTGTCTCAATTTTCCATCATTGAGACACATGTTTTTTATGCACTTATATTTTTTTAAGAGGGATATATAATCCCATTTGACATTTTATATCTTCAATATAATTATTTTCATTATATTTTAAGCTTAATTTATTTTAATTTTATATATAGGGTGCATGATTCAATTTTAATATGTGGTAATATTGTATTGAAACAATATCATTGATTACCAGGATGGTTTATGATTATGCTTCCAATGATAAAGTCGTATTTTCCATATCTTAATAAAAATAATGTATTTTATTATGCTATGGTAATTCATTTTGTCTACATGTAATGGTACTATTTTACCACTCTATGTTACTTAAGGTAATTAAGAAAATTAATTTATGAAAAATTGACATTATTTTTCTTTTATGTCAGAAATCTGTGTTATTTGAAAACTGGGTTTTCTAAAAAAATTAAATGTTTTTCTATCCTATTATGTTTAATGGAACTTTTTACCCATGTTTTATATTTTAAAAAATGTTTTTAAAAAGAAATAGTTTTATTGTTTTCCAATGAAGGATCGTCTCACAACTTTTAAGGTGAAAATAAAAGAATGTTTGGCATGTACGGACTTACCCACCATCATGACCAAGATTTCCTTGAATCATCCATTGTAAGTTTAAAATATTATTTTTAAAATAAAATATTTTCCAAATATTCTATAAATTTATTCAGTTTAAAGAGGGTGTCAAAGAAAAATGTTGTCAAAAAAATTTTATGTTTAAAAATTGTTTTCAATATTTTCATGTTTCTTTTAAAAGTTTTCATGGAAAAAGGTTTTCAAATGGTTCTTAGAAAATCCTTTATAGTTTTTGATGTTTTTTTCAAAGATTTTTTTTAAATGTTTCTTGTTTTAAAAATCATTTTTCAAAGAAGGTATTATGTTTTTCTCAAGAAATGTTTTAAAAATATATTTCAAAATTATTTTCCATATAAGATGTCATATGTTGTTAAAGTTTATTCTCTACTGGGAATATCGTCCAAGAGTACCATTAATATTATTTATTAAATGTTTTATGTTATGATGGAATCATTTTTATGAAACTATTTCTATTTCATGGGTTATATTTTTATGAAACTTGTATCACATTCATGGGTTATATGATTATGAAACCCACTTCTTTTCCTGAGTTATACTTAGATGAAATGATTATGAAAATCATAGATTTTCCACAAGTTATGATATAATTACATCTTTATGATACCAATTTTATTTCATGGGTTATGATATGATTTTTTATGATGTTTCGTCACACATATATAGGATTTTATTATATAATGTGTGTGACCTATATCTCCCACCAATTCATTGGGTAATGTAAAATGTTATAATATATAAGAGGGTAAATGGGTTGTCTACCAATCTTATAAACAATAGGGTACATGATTTATATCCCAATACTTAAAACAAGAAGGTTTACAGGTTATAGCCCAAACTCAAAAACAAGAGGGTACATGGGTTGTAGCTTAAGACCAAAAACAAGAGGGTATGTAGGTTGTCAGTACAAGATCAGAGTAGGTAGATGAGGTGTAGCCCAAGACTAACATGTTATGAAGGTATTGGTAGGTAGCCTAAACATAAGATTTTATATGCTTAATTTTTTTCCATAATTCCATGTATTATTCCTATGTTATGATTTCATGACTTATTCTCTTGATTACTTTATGATTCATGTATTATGAATTTCTAGTATTTATTCCATTATTCATGTTTCTGATATTTTATATGCTGGGTATGATCTTATATTTTCAATATCTTATTCTCATGTTTATGCTTACCTGTCTCCCTTGTATACCCTTATCGAGCATCTGAGATCACCACTTTTTATGAGTTTCTTACCATAGTTATGACGATATATACTAATTATTAGGTGTCTTAGAAGGGTTATAGTCATGAAGAACCTAGTTGAACCTAATGTATCTCACATATTTACCAGTTTTTATGTTTCCATGTTTCCAAAGGCACTACAATAATAAGGTCTTTAGGTATTTGTTTGCATAATGTTTTATGTATTCCTCAAAAGTGTCTTATTATTAATGTATAAAAATCAAGTATTTATATAGTTGGTATTAAAGAAAATATTTTTTCAACCTTTAGAAACTATGATGAGAAATTTTTAGTGAGATCTCTATGGGCATTTATAAAGATATGTATAAGTATGTATTTAAGGATAAGTTTCATGATGAGGAAATGAATAGGAAAGTGTAGTGAAATTTTGGTAAAGGATATAGTGAGTGGTTTCCTTGATATAAGTCTCTATATAGATTATAAAATAGGATTTGGATCTTGCATCGATGCACCTAAGGGTAATAACCACAATAAGGATCATTGGGCCTCACTTGATTGTAACCTGGTACATGACAAAATTCTTTTCTATATACCTGGTTTGACACTTCTATTGGATATTCTATTATAATTCACAAAATATTTATGAATAATTATAAGGGATTTAAATATAAGTTGGTTATGAATACCCTAGGATAAACCTAAAGTGTCATTATTTATACATTATATAAGTAATTATTCATCATTATGTGGTTTTTTGCTATGATATGTGTTTCTCACCCTATGATTTATTGTTTTAATCAATAGGGAGAACTAGAAAGAATTGGGTTAACATTGAATGTTTCATATGTGGAAGGTATGGTCAGTATGAAAATCAATTTCCTAAGTGTAAATCTCATTAAGAGAATTGGGAAGGTGGTACAAGTATGGTTTTTACTATTTAAGATAAAGAGATAATAGATGACATGAGAAACGTATGGTATGTTCTAGTAGTATTGTTTACTTTAAAAATATGAAACATGATAAGATTAATTTTTAGGAACCTTAATAAATGATTCATATTTCATGTTATAAGAAAAGGATATTAAGGAATAAGATGATGAGGATTGAGTAAAGGTTTATGAATAATTGTTGATGAATGAAGTATTTATGTTTTGAAATTAAAGGATTATTTCATATGAATCATGACATATATAAGTTTTTTTAGTATAAGTTTTTCACTAAGGAATTTAATGGATATGTTGAACTTTGCTGGTGATGTAGAAATGTGATTTCTTGGAAAGGTGATATTCTCATTAAGGGAAGGTAATTATTAATTTATTCCTAATGTTGAGATAATGATGTTTGGGTAAATATATGTTGTATGGTACAGATTAACTCATAAATGATAAATTATTTGTTGAAAAAGTGTTCTATGTTATCATTGATAAAGTTTAAAACTTCTTGAGTTTAAGGATTATACCCAGTAATATTTGGAATAAAGAAGCATGCATGTTTTCAAAAGGTATTTATGGTAATTTATGTTATTTCTATGTTTCAAGATATTATATGATAAGGGTATTTACATGTTTTGAATTTCATAAAAAAATATCTAATTTATACGGGGGATAAATGTTAGTATGATTTCATTAAAATATTTCTAAAGTTTTGGATTTCATCTTTCAGAAGGGTTATAAGGTTATGCATTTATGGAATGTTTAAGTTATATTTCAGATGAAGTATCTATGTATTGTGGTTATATTAAATACCTTATTTAAAATCTTATTTAGTGTTTGACCTTATTTATATGATATCCATCATATTTATTTTGGAAATTATATTAATGTTGTTTTAGAAAAGGGAGTCATGTTTTTTTGAGTGACAATGTATCAAGTCCTTTAAGGCTATTAGTCTTGAATGCATGACAGAATGATGATAAATCTTTCACGCTTACCACTAGCCTACATGATATCTAGATAAATTTTTAATTTTTTTAGTTAAATAATTTGATGACTAAATATTAACGATGAACTATTAGTTTTACATTTTAGGTTTATAGATTAGTGTACTAATCATACTAACATTAGAGAATAGGTAGAGATAAATAGTTATACTTTTTAATCTTTTATAGGTATTAAGATCCCTTTGAACTATATTTTAGTGCTTATAGAACCGATGTTAATTTTTGGATATCCATTTCTTGAAGTAATGGATGAATTATAAATTGATCAAAGAACAACCAAATGATGAATTTTTTTATATAAATATATCAACTTAGTATATTTCTTTATATTTTTTTAATAAAATAATTAATTAACATTAGGAAAATGATTGAAAAAAAGTTGACCTAATACATAAATATTTATTGAATGGATGGCCTTTTAAATCATCATAGATTTATGACTTTGATTCCCTCAAAATTCCATCGATCATACACATTTTTGTGATTCATTATCTCAATTAATCCATATAAATATTTATTCTTTTCCTCTAAGTCCATATTTTCATTTCCTATCAATTTTCTCTTACGTAGAAACTTAGGTTTGTGTTACTATTGGTAATCGTTATGTTTCCAACTTTTCTTTTTAAAAATTAAGTTTTAGTATTAATTTTTAGGATGTGGGTTTATAAAAAAATAAATATAATGTATTAAACATTTAATAACCAAGATTACTTTCAAGGTTGAAATTCATTTTAAGGGGGGTAAAATGTAACACCCTGAGATTTTGTGAGTTATTTTTTTCAAATTAATTTAATGTTTTTGAAATTTTCATTTCACGAAACACTAAATATAGTTTTTTATATAAATTCATTATGTTTTGATTATGTTATATGATACACTAGGATAAGACTATGCTACACACAACACCTCCTTTTCTTGTGCAACACACAACAATGATTTGGTTTGTGCTATACACAACGATGATTTGGTTTGTGCTACACACAACAACATCTTGTCTTATTCCATACGCGACAATAAGTTTCTCAGAAATGAAATTTTATTTTTATAATTATTTAAAAAATATAGATATAACATAGATATTAAATAAAGTAAAATTAATAGTAAAAAAATTCAAATATTATTTATAATGGTTTTATATTAATAAAACATATTGATAATGAGAAAGATAATTTTTTGTAGTCTTTATATGTTTGAAAATACTATTTTCTCAAATGTAATATTTTTATGTCCTTATGTAATCAAAAAATAAAATTAATTTTACAAACCTTTATAAATTTAATTATATGAAATAATATTCATTTTTTCGTAAGGTCAAAAATTATATTAGGGTTAATTTTTAATATTTTTCAAAAAAACTGCATATTAGGATGAATAGTTAAAAATACAGAATTTTAATTCAAAACATCTTTTTATTATAATTTACTAATATAATTAAATTATATTTTAATTTTGTTTTAAATTATAATTAGATAAAATATACATCAATTAATAAAATTTAGGTCATATGAACCGATTTTACATTGAAATTGGAAATAAAAACATATCTAACTTTTGAATATTTGTATTTTAAAAACTCATAGTGTCATCTCGTCTATGATATTAATTTTAAATTATTTTCTTCCAATTCTACAATTGGAATTTGGAAAAACGGATTCCATGTTTTTAATAAGAAAAATTAATAATATATAATAAGTTAAACATAATTTTTGACCAAAAAAATTTGCGAAAGTGATTAAAACTAAATATAGTCATTAAGAGAAAAATTATCTTAACAATGGACTAGACCTTAAAATTAAGGCCTAAAATGTCCTAGAAACTTATAAAAAATCTATTTTATGGATATATTTTGACCATATCATCCATTTTATTGGATTTTTTTCATTATTGTATCCATTTTCAATGAGAAAAACGTGAGTGTAAATTCTTATTTGAAAATTTACCAGAATGTCACTCCTCCTCCACTATAAAAAGGTACTCTCCATTCCCACTTTTTCACACCCTCAATCCCTTTGGATCACAAAAAATCTGCGCAAATAAGATCCCTAATTCCATAAATTTGTTCTGTATAACTCTTTTTGGTCTAAAATCCATCCAAGGAATCCCTTTGTTTGAATCTAAAAGGGGTTACCGACATAAGAGGTAACATCATTCCTCAAGATCTGTTCTTTTACATTCATTCTCCACCATTTAATTTATTCTTATTACATTCTTATATAATAACCTTAATATCCTCAATAGACATTTATTTTTCATATTAATGTGTTTATATAGACTTACACACACATAAATATAATGGGTAATGAACTTATAATTCTTGTGTATAGTGAATTATCGCCTCATGAAACGTTTTTGTTCATTTTTCCTTTACCAACTCTCACGTGTTGGAATTATGATGGAAACTGTATTTTTATATGATACATATGATTTTTATTTTTTATTTTTTTCTAAAAATTTTATATAAAACACAACTTCATTATTTCTATATTGTGGATATATGGTAACTTCAATTGTGGATGTTTGGACTGTCGTCTCTTCAAAGCGATGTGATTCGTTCACACTTTACATTAAATGTATTAAGGATGGATTGAGTAAATATATATGATATATATGAATTAATTATGATACTTTGGTGATATTATATATATGTGTGTATTTATTTATTTACAACTATGTCATTTACTTTCTTCCTTTCAATACAACAAGAAAACAAAAATAGCTTTCATACATACATACGGCCCACCGTCTCTATGAACAGTGTATTCTGTTTAATATTTATATCTTTTAAAGATTATTATAAAAATATATATTTAATGTATATGATATTTAAATCATTTTTTATATACTATAAATAATTAAATCTTGATATAATTAAGAAGACGAAGAATAATATATCAAAACATGTAAGAAAAACAAGTTGATTATCACCCGAAACATAACTTTAACATGGAGTTAATAATAAACAGGTAATATAAAATCATAAGTAAATAATATGTGGTATTATATATATGAATCTGGTTATTTTATATATTTATAATCAACTTATACTTATTATAAAGTATTTTTGAAATGAGTACGATGAGATTCAAGACGTAAGTTAAGGGAATTTCATCACACTTTTTATTTCCATGAGATACATGACATATTCACCACTCTCTTTTATTATGTGGTGTATATACTGACCATGGATGTATTATATGATTATTATTCATATTTATATGTTTATTATCATACGAATTTGGCAAACCATATCTCATGGGGTTTGTGTTTCAAATGTTACCAAATTGGTAAAGTAATTTTGTCTCAATTTCACTTCTTTGAGACACATGTTTTTTTATGCACCTATATTCTTTTAAGAGGTGTATATGATTCCATTTTACATTTTATATCATGAATATATTTATTTTCATGATATTTTACTCTTCATGTAATTTCATTTTCTTACATGGGTATTATGATTCAAAGTTACCTTGTGATAATAATTTATTAAAACAATATCATCATCTATCAGGACTATTTATGATTATGATTCCACTGATAATGTATTATAATCCATCTCTAAATAACTCTCATAAAATTTCTTACCCTATTTTAATTCATGTTATATCCATGTAATGTTACCATTTTCCACTCTTTGGTACTTAAGAAAATTATGAAAAATATTTTTGAAAATCAGTCTTTGTTTCTCCTTTCTGTCAAAAATCTATGTTCTTTCATAAATAGGTTTTCTAAAATTGTTTTAAATATTTTACTATCCTATTATGTTTGAAAAAATTTATCCACGATTTAAATTTTATAAAATGGTTTTAAAAAGGAATCTTCTTTTTGTTTTCTGATTATTGCACTTTTCTAAACTTTTAATGTGAAAAAGGAATGTTCGATATGTATAGAATTACCCACCAACATTACCATAATTTCTTTGAATGTTACATTTTATGTTTACAATAATATTTTTTAAAGAATATTTTTTCCTAATATTCTGGATATTTATTTATTTTAATTTTTTTTCAAATAAAAAGGTTTTTGAAAATCTTCTATGTTTAAAAAGTGTTATAAAGGTTTTCAAGTTTCTTTTATAAGTTTTCAAGAAAAAGTTTTTCAAAAAGTTTTCAAATAATCCTTTATAATTTTTCATGTAATTTTGAAAGAAAATGTTTTTTAAAAGGATTCACAATTTGAAAAGTGTTTTCAAAGAAGAAATGATACTTTCCTCTAGAATTTTTTTTAAAATATATTTTAGAATTAATATGACATACATTGTTATATGTGTGTCCTATAAATCTAGAAAATGTGTTATATTATAAAGAGTATAACATTAACAAAAGGTTCATATGATATAATCTTCACCCCTATGTAGTACACACATATTCCTATCATATCATGTCCCATGAAATAGAAATGTCATTATCTATCAAAAATACCTAGGGATCACAGAAAAAACTAGGTATAACACTTTTTGTTTTGGATATTTTATATTTAATTATCATTTTTTAGGATGTATCTAGATATCCCAAGGCTAATACCCCCTCTTCTCCAATGGATCTCAGATCTTCCCTTATTTACTTTCAAGTGATTTCCCTTGGTCTGAACATTATTTTCTTTCATTTAATCTTCTCATCTTCTTTTAATCTCTAATAATTCTCTCTTCATGATTTAAATAACTTGGTGGACTTATTAAGAGGTGGTTTTTTGTTTAAAACCTCATGGTTTTCAATGTTGAGGTGGTGTATATCCTTTCATCTAATCTCCCCATCCCATATTTTAAGGATTCAGGTCATCTAAATTAAATTAAAGTTTATATTTCCATACCCCTCCATTTATTTGACATACCTATATTTCGTAGTGTTATATAATTTTTTTCAACCAATATAATAGTGAAATATGTTATCTATTATTTATTTGTATTGAACTCATATGTTTATAAATTCTCTTCATTATACATTAAGGGTAAACTTCACCATTCAACTGAATTTTTACATGAATTTCATCTCTATGCATACCAGATGATTGAAACAATTCCACACAGGTTACCATTAAATCTAAGAGAAAAAATAGTAGTGTTTTTTCTCTATAAATGGTTTTCATTATTTTGGAATTTTCTATTTATGTTATAATCATTTAATATTGGGTTGAATTTCTTGTATAAAATATGTAAGTGATTTTTTTATCTTCTTAATTATTGTAATGTGTTATTGATAAATTCATTGTATTTTATATTATTTTCAAGTGATATTTCAATTATGTTTTGATTATTGTTTTATTTTATTTCAGCTTTGGTATTATTGGTTTCAATTTATCTTATGAAAAAAATGTTCTTCTTGAAAATTTGTAAAAAAATCATTATATAAAATAAACCCTTTAAGTAGTTTCCCCATTTGATTATGATATACATTTCCCTATAGTTTGTGATATATGAAACTTTTATTATTTTATTTCATTGTTTGTATGGGATAATACATTTTGGAGTGATTAAAAAAATTAGGTGACCTACTCGAATATCTTTAAGTTAAAGTATGGTATGGTGATTGTTTCCCCTCCTCGCATTATAAAACTTCATATAAAATATTTGGTATCTATGTGGGAAATTGAGAGATGAGTTATATACTAGTCAAGATAATACATTGGAAACAATCTCATATTTATCCTCCACTTTTTCTATGAGAATTTCCACCCTATGAGGCTTGTTTAAATTAATTATAGTGTTATCTTATTATGAATGCATCAGATTTTGGTAGATACTTCCACACAAGCATTTCTAGTATTGTTTCATTACTTCAAAATGTTGCATCTCATGATGCATATTATATCATGATACTATAAAGTAAAGGTTTTAAAGGAGAAAAATGACAAATAAAAGTTTAATTTCATTTCAAAAAATTACTAATACAGTGCTTAAATTTTCAAAATAAATACTTTTTCCATTCAAATACACTTTGTTTTTAATTTTTTTTCCAAAATAATTATAATAAAACTATGTTTGTATTTATATAAATAATGGGTGGTTTTTATTTTCTTAAAAAATATTTTTTGAGTTTCACTAGAATGAAAAACCAAAAAACCAAATTTCTATTTTAACATTGAAATATGAATTTTTTGTTTCTATTCTAAAATTAGTAGTGTGGATTTTTTATGGTATCATATTGGGAATTATCACACACCCCACATAAATAATTATTTTTATTAATCATGTATTAATTAAGTTTTTGAGTTTATAACCTCTTTTTTTGGTTCCAACCTTTACTATTCGAATAACTAATAGGCATTGGGATGTTGAGGTGACGATGAGTCACACAAAGTAGTTTCCTCAATATTTAGGACCTATTTTTTATTATATGTTTTATAATCTATTTTCCATATTATCATATCACTTACTTTAAAGTGTTTTTTAATTATAGAATGTTTTTAATATTTTATACATTTTTTTGGTAACTCATTTATAGAATGTTACACCTTAATTTTTTAGTCATTACATGTTTAGTATTAATGTTATTTCAAGTTTACTCATTTATTTTTCATAGATATTAAAAATATGGATACTCCAATCCAAAATCATTGGAAGAATATGTTATATATTTCATTATATTTATATTTTTAAATCATTACTTAAGTTTATGTTTAAAACCCTTGGAACTTATCTTTAGACCATGGTTATTATGAACATGTTTTGGGACTTATGGTAGCTCAACTCAAGTGACATGGTAGGTTGACCTGGGTTGTTTTTTACATAATAGTGTTAGATCCCAACATTTAATTTGAAAGTAAATGTAGAAAAGATAATAGATTTTCGTAACATTAGATTTTGGTTTATGGGAGTGTCTAGTCAACTATCCTTTTATAAAGCCTAGAGTTTCCACCGATGGTTATGATAAATTACATGAATTTATGTTTTTTTCAATTATTTTTATATATTTGGATTTAATTTATTGTTATGATGAATTATAGGGATATACTATGAGATTTTTAGATAATATGAATGGGTTTATAGTGAAAGTGATGAAATTCCAGGGTGTTCATGGATACTATGAATGGTTATGAAAAATCAATAACAAACCATGATTATTATTTTAGATAGACCCAATAGTGTTTTGAACATTTGGAACATATATTGTAGAATAATATATTCAAACAATGAAACTATGTAAAACTATATAATTTATAATGTTTTTAATCATAATGATTATGATATTTTCTTTTTTAATTTACTAACTATTTATGTTAAATTGATTTTATTTTTATAAAATACTAACATTAATTTTTTATGTCAAGTTTGAAATTCTTCATCAAGGTATATATATTTTATATAAAAGTTGGGTTTCATTATACAAAATTTTCTTACAAATTCATGTTGTATTTTATAATGTAGAATGATAGAAATAATACCAATGTATTGAAGTTTAATTAGTTTTTAAGAATTTTATTTAAATATTTTTCTAGATATTGTTAGTAATTTTCAAAATATATGGTGTAATTTTTAAAAGAAATTTGAATGGTTTTCTTATAAAATATTTCTGGACTAAAATAGTATTCAAATATTTTATAAAAAATAACTTGTTAGGAATTTTTAAAAGCATGGTGATTTATGTAATATGTAGTTTTCATAAAAAAAAATTAAGTTCATAATGCATGGTTTTATTTATATATATATAACCTTGATATATATTTTTATAGAGATCTCTACATCAGGTTATTTTAGAGTGTCTTTATAAGACAATTTTTTAAATTTTAAGAAATAAATTTACAGGTAATAACTCATAGAGTAGACACTCTAGTGATGGTGATTTGATTATTTGAGTTATCAACTCTATCAGACTCTATATAGAGTGGTTTATCCAAAACTGTTTAAAACTATAAACCATGTTCAATAGTTTCTCATTCAATACATAATCATCCAATGTTACCAAAGTATATAAGAGGTAATTTAGGGGCATGTAAAGATTGGGGGAATATTTGAATCATTATTTACTCTTAAAACATCAAGATTGAAGGTTGAAACAATATAATTATCTAGACTAATTTAGTAATACTAAGGAATCATCATAAAAGATCATCTACATGAAGAAGTTTTTTGGTAATATTTCTTGTTTTTTTAATGACCCTTACCCTAGTATCTTAGATCTAGTTCCTTACTTTATTACATTTGTGTAGATATAATATTCAAATCCCAAAGGACCAATTAGTTTCTTCATCTTGGAAAACAAATTATATACATAAATCATTCATTAAAATTTAAAATCTAAACGAAAACTTATAGAATCCTTTGAACACCATGATTATCATATCTTAACCCTACATATCAATCATAATATACATATTCACATCCTGGGAAAAATGAAACATAAGAAAGTTGTGAGATGAGATACTTAGTAAGGGTAAGCATACAATGGAAGATATTATGAATAAATAAGAATAAACTTTAAGAAACATAGGCCACATAAAAATAATATTTATCATAATATGGAAAGAATAAATCAAATAATTCCCTATAAATAATCACATGGATATTCTAATAATCGAATAATAACCTAGAACATCAATAAAAAGTATCATAATGAGGGAATGCATTATTATGGACATCATAAACATATAATCAAGGATTTGGGTAAGAAACCATACGTAAATGGGTAATACATTATCCAAAACACAAACTAGTTTGTCTCATGAGACCTACCAATGCATCTAGGAGCTATAATAGGCCCTACACATCACTTATTATGTCCAACAAAATCCTATTATGAATGGGTGAAACATAAACATCATAAACATTCGTATTGAAAAACTAGGAGACAAAATGTGAATACATAAACCATGAATGGTATCAAAATAGCACATCCAAGGTCAAATGGATTATACACCCTTCAATATAGTAGATGTTATTATAATATATCAACCTCAATAAATCATAATATCATATAAAGGATGTTGAAATATATTAAAATACTCTAAAAATCATTAAATATTTTAGAGACCTCTGGTTCTCAACTCCCGGATCCTATCAAGGAGATTGTTGATAATTATTATTTCACTTCCAATGAGGATTTTCTGGTTTGGGAACCTGCTCATAATGGCCTGTTGAATTCTAAAAAATATTATTACCATCATTTCCCAAATGAGGATGAAAATTTTAATTGGATTACCAAATTCAATAAGGCATGGATCAAGCCCTCTCGTCTTACACTCATGTGGCGTATTGCTCATCAAAAAATTCCAACTGAAGTTTGCCAGCAATCTTATGGATTTTATCTTTGTTCTAAATGTCGATTGTGAAATCAACATCGAGAGGAAATTAATCATCTTTTTTTATCTTGTGATACTGCTATGGACCTTTGGCATTACATCTTTGACCTTTTTGAGTGAAGATGGATTTTGGACACATTTATTTTCTCACAATTGAAAAGAAAGTTGGAGTTTCCGAGGTCTCCTCAAATCAAGAATCTCTTTCTTACTGTTGTTGCGTAGATTCTGCATATTATATGGTATGGTAGAAATGATTCTTTTTTCAACAATAACTCTTTTAATATTAATGCAGGTAAAATGAGGATTCTTCTTGCTATAAAAGAGGCGGCCATAATCCAAAAAGGGTATTGTGACAATTCTGTCATAGATCTTGAAACCCTTTGCCGAATTGGTTTCAAAGGTAATTTTCTGAAGCCAAACTACACTATTGAAGTATTCTGGCAGGCACCTCCACCAGGATGGATTAAAGTTATTGTGGATTGAGCCTCAAAAGGCAACGCTGGACATTCAGGATGTGGAGGAATTTTCAGAGACCATCAGGATCAGATCCTCAGATGATTCTATGGAAGCTGCAGCATTGCTTCTACGATGGAGACAAAAATGCTTGCTGCCATTCATGCCATCTTCTATTCAAAGCTTTTCAACTGGAATAATATCTGGATCGAGAGCGACTCCACTACTATTTTGCAAGCCATTTGGAAGGGTGATGCTCATCTTGCTTGGTCTCTCACCCCCCGTTGGATGGACTGCCTCACCGCACTCAATGTTCTCAACTTTATTGCCACTCATACCTATCGTGAGGCTAATACGATCGCTGATGGGCTTTCCAACATGGGTGTCTCACATGAGATCACTTGGAGGAATGACCTCCCTCCGGATTTGACACCTTTTTTTATTAAGGACTTTAGAAAATTGCCCTATTTCTGTCTCATGTAACTTGTATGATTATCTTTTCTTTTGAATAAATATCTAAGTTCTGGTCTTTTGACCAGAACTCACCCTTTTAAAAAAAATTAAATATTTTAGAGAGAAATACCCCTTTATAGTTTTGAATTCACTTGAAAGGCTGAAATTTTTTAAATAAATATATTTTCCTTAAAAATAATCTTGTAAACATGTATGGGAAGATTCAAAACACCAAGTTGATATGACGACAGGAAAATATTCTCATGCCAAATATGTTAAAATAAACATTCCTTTCCTATTATTTTCAATAATGACATAAAGTATGTCATTTAGAAAATGACACAAAAATTACATTCATTCCATTTTATAAAATGAAAAACATGCGTAAATAAGACATTCACGTTTTTTAAGATAAGCGTAAAAATATTTTTGAAATTTTTTTTAATAAACATGGGCCTAAATGAAAAATATTTCGCATTAAATACATAGGTATAAACAATCTTGGATAATAATGTGATTGTGAAATTAAAACTTACCTTGTACTTTCCTTTGGTTTAGGGTCAGTTAACCTTCTTTATAATGGTTAAATCATGTAATTAAGTTATACCATAACCATATCCATATTTATGATATCATATATGATACTCTTATATCATTTTTTTAATAATATTTCATTATTACCATTGTTTTTGGTGTTAACTGCTTCATTTTATTGTGCATGTTTTGTCATGTAAGTCCTATTTATTATTCATAGAATATATTTTATTCATATTAATAATTATATTATGTTCATAAATATTTTATTTACTCACATTATACATTTTTATAATCATTATTAAATGGTAAACATGGAGGATAAATCTCATCGCGTCATAGAAATATTAGGTCATACTTACACACAAGTGACATTATCATTCCATTAATGGTAAAGGGATAAAAAAATTGGATGGTATATTAATTATAAAAAATAAATATCATATCAAATCTATTATTTATATCCATTATATTCATCATTATACCCATATGAATAAAGTGTTGATGAAAAGAAATTACACCACAATGTGGAGATGGTAAGCCGTACATACACACACATGGTGATATTGTTTTAAAAAGGATGGATTAAAGAAGTGATATGGTTTTCCAATAATCATAATAACTTATAATCATATTGATGATACTCAATTTATTACTTTATTTTGGAAAAAACCTAGTAAGAGTAAGTATAATAATAAATGAGTTTGGATGAATTGGTAAAATAATTACCTCTTCTTCGGTGTACTTTCATTGGATCTCCTCTTAGGGATACTAGGGATGGTCATTTTGGAAGAAAAAGACCTCCAAAACATAGATAATAATATTTTGAGGAGAAATGGGTAGTATTTTATTGACATAAAGGATCAAAGTTCTATAATGAAGTAAGGGAGGAGGTTCCCTTTTATAAGATTAGAGAGAGGCACTTTTAGAATACTTTAAAATATTAAATTAATATAAATTGATTTTAAATTTAAAGTATCTCTAAAGTGATATTTTTTGAATATAAGATAAGGATGGGTCTAAATCCTACAAACCAATGATATTTAGACATGTTTAGATCACATTATTAACCTTATTTTTAGGATTTATCCCTTAGTTAAACCCTTTAACTCTTACCATCCAATGGCCCGAAGGCCTTTAAATATTTTTTTATTCTGATAAAGCCCCCTTTTAAGGGAATAAGGGGGGAAAACCAAATAGAATCCATAGACATAAGACAAATCACACCCAAATGAAGAAAAGATTATAACAAAACTAACAACTAAAAGATGCCCCTCTATAGAATTTTAACAATGAAGCTCTATACCAATGCAGGGATGTTCAGTAAGTAAGTGTCATGTGTTAAAGAACAAGCCCAGTCTGATGGATGATGTCATACCCTCTCAACAACCAAATCCTTAAAGCTCTACAAACATGAATCGCCAACTCTGGATCGCCCTTTGGGTCCTGTTCCAAGTGGTGAGTCTAGCTGCATGAATTCTCACCTTTGGGGTCAAACCAAGAAAAGTTACAATTCCTCAAACCATTAGAATCACAATTACAAAGTTCAGCATCATCACATAACACTTCATTAGGCAGCCTCGACCAAGACAAAAAACAAAAAAACTTGTTGAAATCCTTTGACTCCAATCCACCACTGCAGTTGCCGAAGCAACCAGAAGACGATCCAACGATGTGAGTCTAGTACATCGTCACCTAGGACAGGATATACCAACACCACACCAAGGATCCATTACTGTTGAATGGGTTTGGGCTGCTCTGAACTAGAAATGTCGCTCTGGTCATAGATCCACTTAGAATAGGACCAAAAACATGCCCTCAACGGAATCCAGTGCATGCAGAACACGGGGGGACAAAGCACAGAGAACAGCAGCACCCATCACCAGATCCACAAAATCAACACCATGAAGAGTGGTAGAAAGAAAGACGTCGCACATCACTCATCACCATATCAAAAAATTCAACAAAGAAGAAAAATTGCAGAAACACTGAGCCATCCACACATCAATGAAAAAAACAACAAAGCACAATCACAAGGTATACCAACTGGAAGGATTGCAGGACCATCAGAAGTAAGAAATATCCCTCCCCTCTGTGATACTCTGGGGCCAATGCAGACTGAAACTCCACCCGCTATGACACCTTCATCGTCGATGCCAGACCAAGATCTAGTGTTGAGATGCCTTCTCACACCCGCCACGATTCCTTCTCCTTCCAGATCTGACACTGAATATGACTCTGAAGTCTTCAGCTACTGAGATGCACCAAATCCCAACACCTCAACTAATCCGACGAAGCTGGATGGCCAACTTGTCGAAGCACTCCTATGCTAAGACCAGAAGTCGAAGCTAATCTGCGAGCCACCGAAGGAGTGGAGAAGAGGAGGGGATGAGAGCTGAGGCAAAACCCTAGCACCATGATATAGGAGAAACGATGCCGCTCTGAGGCCTCTCCCCCCATCCTTCCCCTTTAACTCTTACCCAAACTACTTAGATTTTTACTATTTCTGGTTAATATAGTCATTATAAAATACCAAAATAACCCCAAATGGATCATTTGTGATATTTGTAACCTTATTCTGCTTATTTGGTATAATTTTAAAATTTTATAATTTTATCAATATTATATAATTTAATAATATATTATTTATTTTAAACTATCAATTATTTTATTTTTGTTACTACTAATTATTTTTCTTTCGAGATATTTCATAAAAACATGATAACTTTGAATCAACACTTATAATATATCACTAACATGTTTAGGTTATCTTTAAAAAAATATGTCATTAATTATGTTAAATTATATTTATTTAAATATTTTTAATATCATTTGTTATATATTTCCATTAATTAAACAATTACTACATCATTATTATGAAATCCTTTAGTTAAATTATTTTTTCTATAAAAATTAAAAATATATTATCATGATGAAAATATATTTATTAGATTTAAATTGACTATTTATAGTCAAACTTATCTTCTTTATAACCATGTAATGTAAATATAATACTTATTAAAAAACTGAGTATTACATTTTTAGCTTATCTTTAAATAAAATATAATAAATTTCATATTCTTAACCAACTGGATTAAAAAGGACATAATTTCTTCCTATGGTTTATTTTTTTATAAACCCACTTTCAATAAAATTAGTAGAAGTGTTCGGGTAATATTATAATATTATAATATTATAATATTATTTTAAGCTTTAATTGCCTGATTTACCCTTAACATTGGTAAATTAAAATTTACAAAAGTTACTATTCATAATATACAAAAAAATAGGTTAGTATTATTACACTCTAAATATCATACTGATTATAACCATCATTTTCCTTGTTTCCAAATTCAATTAATAGAAGTGGATAAATTAAATTTAACACCAATCCCATAGATGTGGTGATAATGCGGGTAAAGGAGACGTTCATAATATCAACAAAATTTTATATCTATTTTCAATATAAAAATAATTTAAATAAACTACATTAGATTTATATATTTATTATTTATCTATTATGACTTTAAAAATCAATTTAAAGTATAATTATTATTTAAAATAAAATTCAGATTTTAACTATAATGCTATAGTTTTGACTATTTATAAAAAATGAAACCTCTCATAAAAATTCACCCTAAGATAATTTTGATATTCTGAATTAAAAAATGGAAACTATTTAGAAAAATAAATTTTTAAATTTTCCAAAATTAATTTTATAAAATAGGTGTGCCATTAAAAGGTGGTAAAATTTACCTTTTAAACAGTATAGTTCTTATATGAAAAATTGGATTCACTCTTATAGAATTTTCTAGAAAACACATAAGATTAATGCTAAAATTATTTGTAATATACATAAATTTCATAATTTGGTTAATAAAATTCATAACCATTATTTAAATGGATGGGTTAATCTATCATGGAATTCTCGAACTCGATGTTACGTGCAATACAATCTATTCAATTTATTTAAAAGGAAAATGTACCATGAAATATTGGGGTGTTACATTCTTCCCTCCTTCAAAAATTTTATCCAAAACAAATCTTGAATATCACCTCATAAAAATATTTAGGTGGTTATTCATTATAAATTCCTTAGTTTCCCACATTGTATCTTCTATTTTATGGTTTCTCTAAGGAACCTTTACCAAACGAGTCATCTGATTCCTCAAAACTTGTTCTCTAGTGTTAAGAATATTGATAGGTTAATCACAATAATACTAATCAGTTTCTAGTTCTATTTCCTCCTATGTGAGTACATGTGTTGGGTCTGGCATTTATTTCCAAAATAGTGATATGTGGAACACATCATGAACTTTAGAGAAACTTCAATAAATTGTTAAATAATAAGATACATCTCCAATTTGTTTAATAATTTCAAAAGTTTCAATGTACCTGGGACTTAATTTTCCTTTATTACCAAATATTATAACACTATTCCATGGAGATATCATCAAGAAAACATGATTTCAAACTTAAAATTCCAAATCCTTCCTTTATTTATTCAGATAACTCTTTTTCCTACATTTATCTTCTTTGATATGGGTTTCAATAGTCTTAAACGTTTCTGTTGTTTCCTCAACATGTTCTAGTCCTACAAGTTTCCTTTCACCAACATCATCCCAACAAGTTAGTGTATGACATCTTTTTCAATATAATAATTCATACGGGGACATTTGAATACTTGGATGGAATCTATTGTTATATGAAAATTCTACCAAAGTTATATGTTGATCCCACACACCATTAAATTCAATTGATAAAGGCCTCAAAATATCTTCTAAAGTTTGAATAGTCCCTTTTAGTCGTCAATCAGTTTTAGGGTGGAAGGCGGTTCTCAAATAAATCATATTATCTAGGGCCTCCTGAATAATTTTCTAGAATTTAGATGTAAAATGGGGATCACAATCAGAAACAATTGATATAGATACACCATGAAGTCTTAAAACTTCATTAATATAGATTCTTGAAAAGATATCGATAGGTAAATCATCTCTTATATCATGAAAATGTGTTGATTTTGTAAGGCGATCAACAATAACACATAGCACAACATTCCTTCTAGAATTATTTTGTATCCCTATATCAAATTTCATCATAATTTCAACCCATTCCCATATAGGTATAGGAATAGGTTGCATGAATCTGCTATGATGTCGCATTTCATCCTTCACTTGTTGAAAAACCAAATATCTTAATACATTATCATTAATTTTCTGCTTTATATTATCCCACCAAAAATGTTACTTCAAATATTTATACATCGTAGTGCTACCTTGGTGTATATAAAAATTTTAGCTACGAGAATCATCCAATAATTTCCTTTTTAGCTCGGGTATAGAGGGGAAACAAATCCTCTTCCCAAATTTCAAAATAAAATCTTCATTAAAAAATTCTATAAATCTCCCACTATTCAAAGCTTTAATTTTCTTTTGAAAATTATCATCATCAGGCAAAGAACTTTTTATGCTTTCTAGTAAAAATGGTTTGGCTAACATTTAAAAAAGTAGTGTTGTTTCACCTTCCTTGATAATTCCCATATCATATTTACTAGATCCATGAGCAGAGGACCCCTTTCAATTCTCATTTTGTTTAGAACTCTATAGTCATTCCTTATCAAAGAATCTACCACCTTATTTTCCTTCCCTTTGAGGTAGTGTATTTTGAAATCATAATCCTTGAGTAGAATAATCCATCTCTTTTGAATCATATTTAGTTCTTTCTGTGAAAAAAAAATTTAAATCTTGGTATTTCTATATATCTCACATCTTTCACCATAAATATAATGTCTTCATGTATTCATATCATTGATTAATAATGATAACTCTAGATCAGTAGTTGGATAGTTCTATTGATAAGCTTTTAATAGTCATGATGCATATGCAATGACTCTATAATTCTTCATAAGTAAAAAAACAATTCCCTTCCTTGATGCATCACTATAAATCAAAAATCCATCATTTTTATATGGTAAAGTCATGATAAGAGCATTAACCAGTCCTATATTCAATTATTCAAAACATTCTTCACATTCAATTGTCCATGCGAATTTTACCCCTTTAACCATGAGATCCCTAGGGGTATTTATAAGGATATGTATTAGGATATATCTAAGGACAAGTTTCAAGATTAGAAAAAGTATAGGAAAATGTATTGAAATTTTCGTAAAATATATGGTGAGTGGCTTCCTTGAAATATATATATATTGGTATAATACAAGATTATTTGTTTCTAGCACAGATGTACCTAAGGGTACAAACTATGACAAGGTGCAATGGCCCTTACTTGATCGTAACCTCGTACATGACAATATTCCTTATTTTAAACCTGGTTTGACACTTCCAAGGGATATTCTTTGGGAATTCAAAAAAAATTATGAACCATTATGAAGAATTTAAATATAAGTTGGATATGAATAACCTAGGATAAACCTAATTTTTCATATATTAAAGAAGGTGTAATTATTTATACATTATATATGTAATTTTTCATCATTATGTGGTTTTATTCTATGATAAGTGTTTCTCACCATATGATTTCTGGTTTTAATCAATAGGGATAACTATAAGGAACTGAGTTAACATTGAATGTTTCATATGTGGAAAGTATGGGCATTATGAAAATCAATTTCCTAAGTGTAAATCTTATGAAGAGAATTGGGAAGGTTGTACGAGCATGGGTTGTACTGTTGAAGATAAAGAGATCCCAAATGACATGAGAAAGGTAGGGGATGTTCTAATAGTTTTTTTTACTTTAAACATATGAAAAAGAATTATATTAAGTTTCAGGAACCTTAAGAAATGATTCATATTTCATGTTATAAAAAATTATATTAAAGAATAAGATGATGAGGCTTGATTAAAGGTTTAAGAATAAAGGTGGATGAATGAAGTATTTATGTTTCGGAATTCAAGGAATATTTCATATGAATCATGACATGTAAAAGTATTTTCAAAATAATCTTTTCAATAAGAAATTTAATGTATATGTTGAATGTTGTTGGTGATGTAGAAAAGTGATTTTCTAGAAAGGTGATATATTCATTAAGGGAAGATAACCATTAATTTATTCCTAATGTTGAGATAATGTTGGTTGGGTAAAGATATGTTATAAGGTACTGATTACCTCATAAATGATATAATATTTTTTGGGAAAGTAGTCTATGTTATCATTGATGAAGTTTAAAACTTCTTGAATTTAAGTATTGTACCCACTAATCTTTGGAATATGGAAGAATTCATGTTTTCCAAAAGTATTTATGGTAATCTATGTTATTAATATGTTCCAAGAAAATATTTGATAAGGGTATTTACATGTTTTTAATGTGACAACAAAGATATACTTTGTGATATATGGGGGATAAATGTTAATTTGTTTTCATGAAAATCTTTTTAATGTTTTGGATTTCATCTTTTAGAAGGCTTATAAGGTTTTGTATTTATGGAAAGATTAAGTTAAACATCAGATGAAGTATTTATGTATTGATATTATATTAAATAACTTGGTTAAAAGGATATTTAGTTTTTGACCTTATTTCAATGATGTCAATCATATTTATTTTTGAAATTATTTTAATGTGGTTTTATAAAAATGAATCATGCTTTTTGAGTGACAATGCATTAAACCCATTAGGGTTCTGGGTCGTGAACACGTGACTGAATGATTATGAATCTTTCACACCTACCACTGGCCTACATGATGTCCTAGTAAATTTGTAATTTTTTTAGTTAAACAATTTTATGAATAAATATTAATGATGAAATATTAGTGTTGGATTTTAGGTCTATAGATTAGTGTATCAAGCGTACTGACATTAGAGAATAGTTATAGATCAATAGTTATACTTTTCAATTTTTATGGGTCTTAAGATCCCTTTAAACTGTACTTTAGTGCTTATGGAATCAAAGAAAATTTTTGGATATCCATTTCTTGAAGTAATGGATGATTTAAAAATTGATAAGCACAACCAAAGGATGAAATTATCACGACCCATCCCCTGGGGCACATACCATGACTACCCCAATCCCTCCTTCCATAGGCCAGGGGTGGGCGACTAGCATCGAAGTTGTATTCCCTAAAACTGGGAAGGCATTTCCTTTATAACCTGGAAGCACACGTAACCAAGCACAAATCAAGATAAGAACACAAGTAAACTGAACTGTTAACAAAGTGAGTGAAATAAGTAAAAGGGGCCCGAATATAAGCCCAACTGGAAAGTACAAGTACAATTGTGATACAATAAAACTAAAGAAAATGAAAAGTCAGCTGTTGGGTCATCCTCCGAGGTTCCTACTAGAAGTGTAGGTACAGATCACCTCCTCATCACTCCACATCCACATGTCTCCTCTGCGTACCAACACGTCGTATTTTCCACCTCTAGGTATCGTCCAGTCCTGGTACTCTCAGCCTCAGTCAGCACTGTCTATCATCTGCATCCAATACAACAAGGTTCGGTCATAGACCGTGTAGGGGTGAGTACAAAGATACTCATTAGGGACCCCGAGACCCTCTAGGTCTCAAAGAATCCATCAATAAATATATGAAAAGAATAAAGAATAAATATATGGTAGGCCCCGCGGGGCGGCGTCGGCGCGGCCGCGGGGCGGCGGCGGTGCGGCCACGGAGCCTACCGTATATTTATTCCTTCTTGTTATTAATGAATAAATGAACTCTATATTTATTTATTGACATATATTTCATTTACATTATTCTTTTCAATACAACAAGAAAACAAATATAGCGTTCATGTGTTCATACGACCTACCGTCTCCATGAACGATGTATATTTTTTATTATTTATATTTTAAAGATTATTAAATAAATTTATAATTAATATATATGATATTTATAGCATTTTTTAAATACTTGAAATAAATAATTCATGATATAAGTAAGAATAATATGAATAATATATCAAAACATGTACAAAAAACAAGGCAATTATCACCTAAAACATTACTTTACCCTAGAGTTAATAATAAACAGGTAATATAACATCATAATTAAATAATATATGGTATTATATACATGAATATGGTTATTTTATAGATTTATAATAAACTTATACTTATTATACATGAGTTTTGAAATGAGTACGATGAGAGTCAATACATAAGGTAAGGTAATTTCATCACACTTTTTATTTCTGTTAGATACATGCCATATTCACCACTCTATTTTATTATGTGGTGTATATAATGACCATGGAATAATTATATGATTATTATACATATAAATGTGTTTATTAACATATCAATTTTATGAACTTTATGTCATGGGGTATATAATTCAAAAGTTACCAAATTGGTAATGTAATTTTGTCTCAATTTGACTTCTTTGAGACACATGTCTTATTATGCACCTATATTCTTTTAAGAGGTGTATATACATCCATTTGAAAAGTTATATCATGAATATACTTATTTTCATGATATTTTACTCTTCATGTTATCTCATTTTCTTACATGGGGAGTGTGATTCATTGTTACCTTATCGTAATAATTTAGGAAAACAATCCCAGTGTCTATCGGGACAATTTATGATTATGATTCCACTGATAAAGTATTATGATCCTTATCTCAAAAAATCTCATGATATTTATTACCATTTTTTAATTCATGTTATATCCAAGTAATTTTACCAGTTTTTCACTCTCTAGTACCTCAAATAATTAAGAAAAAAATTATGAAAATCATTTTTTATTTCTCCTTTCTGTAAAAAATCTATGTTCTTTCAAAAACAGGTTTTCTAAAAATGTTTTAAATGTTTTACTATCCTATTATGTTTAAATTAAATTTTTACCCATGACTTACATTTTATGAAATGGTTTTAAAAATTAATCTCCTTTTCGTTTTCTAATTAAGGCACTTTTCTAAACTTTTAAGGTGCAAAAGGAATGTTTGGAATGTACAGAATCACCCATCATTAGGACCACCATTTCATTGAATATTAATTTATATGTTTACAATAATATTTTTAAACAAAAATTTCTTCCTTATATTCTAGATATTTATTTATGTTTATGTTTTTTTAAATGAAAAACGTTTTTGAGAATGTTCTATGATTAAAAAGTGTGTTATATGTTTTCAAGTTTCTTTTATAAGTTTTCAAGAAAAATGGTTTTCAAAATATTTTCAAAGAATCCTTTATAAGTTTTCAATTTATTTTCAATGAAAATGGTATTCAAAAGGCTTCAAATTTTAAAAAAAAATCCAAGAAGAATGGATATTTTCATCTAGAAATGTTTTCAAAATATATTTCAAAATTATTCTTTATCTAAGATGACATACATTCTTATAGTTTATGATGTACTTTGGATATGATCCAAAAATATCATTTATATTATTTATTTAATGGTTTATGTTTTTATGGTATAATTTTTATGAAACTGTTTATCTTTCATGGGTTATATGTTTATGAAACCCATTTCAATTTTGTGGGTTATATTCTGATTAAACTCACTTCTTTTCATGAGTTATGTTTGATGAAATGATTATGAAACCTATATCTTTTATATATGTTATGATATGATTACATGTTTATGATGCCAATTTCATTTCACAGGTTATGAAATGATTATTTATAAACTTACGGAACACATATGTATGATTTTATTACGTGACGAGTGGGGCCAATATCTCCCTACAATACATTGGATAATTTTAAATGTTTTATGATCTCAAAGGGTATGAGGGGTTGTATCAAAAGAACAAAAACAAGAGTGTATATGGGTTTTATCCCAACCTTGAAAAAAAGAGGGTACACAAGTTGTAGCCCATTCCTGAAAGCAGGATGGTACATGGGTTGTAGCCCAAGCCTAAAAACAAGGGATTACATGGGTTGTTATCCCAAGCCCAAAGTATGTACATGGGTTTTATCCCAATCTTAACATGTTATTAAGGTCTTGGTATGTATCCTTGACATAATATTTTAAATGCATATGTGTCTTCCACAATTTCTATTTTATTCCTATGTTATGTTTTCATGTCTTATTCTCTTGATTCACTTGTGATTTATGTATTGTGAACTACCAATATTTACGCCATTATTTATGTTTATGATATTTGATATGTAGGGTATGATATTCTATTTTCATGATATTATTCTCATACCCTTATGATCATGTTTATGCTTACACGTATCCCTTTTTTACCCTTACTAAGCATCTAAGATGACCCCTTTTTATATTTCCTTCACTATGTTATGAAGAAATGTACTAAGTATAATGTGTCTTATAAGGGATCTAGTCTTGAAGAACCTAGTGGTATATAATTTATCTCACTTATCTACGAGTGTTTATGTTTCATTGTTTCCAAAGGCACTAAACTAATATGAACTATGGGCATCTGTTTGTATAATGTAATAAGTATTACATAAAGTGATGTATTGTTAATATATGAAAAGTGAGGGTCTCTATAATAAGGACTGAATAGAGAAGATGATTCAGCTTCCAAAATGTCATGAATGTGTGAAAAAGAACCTAGTGAAATTCATTATAGGAATGAGAATATGTTTTATATGTGGAAAGGAAGTACATAGATCATGAAATCATTAAGGAAAAACAAAGAGTTTTATTGAGGTAAATGATGTTCATTTTAACTACTATTTATTGTTCAATGTATTATATGTGGAGAACATGGTAATTATCAAAGTCAATTCCATAATCTAATGGATAACTAATATACTAGAAAAGTTCTTATTTTATGTATATCACTAATGTTGATTATGATAATTATGGAACACTTATCCTCTAATACAATTTTGGAGAGAGATGTTGAAGTTAATAAGAATGTGCCCTGTGAAAATATTATTAGTCATACTTAAGTCGGTTCCCTGATCCAATAGTGGGTGAGTGATTGATCAGTACCATTGAGAAGGTATTTTATATTCTCTAATTTTGGGATTTTGAGAAGGTTTTCATGGCTATTTATCATATTGAAGGTGAAGTAGATTAATGGTGAAATATTATTAGGATTTCTATGCAGGAGGAAGGAAATTTTTCTACAACACAGGAAGAATTTTTTAGGGTATTTTTCAATAGTTAATTTCCCCAAACTATTTAAAGAAGATTAGAAGAGAAATTCCTTGAGTTATATAGAAGGATGATGAATCCATAAGTACCTATGAGGAAAATCTTATTAGAATTACAAGGTAAACTTAATGTTTTAATCATCAACCCTAAGATAAAAATTTATTGATACTTTTCTGAATTAAATCAATGAAATTGAGAGGTGTTATCTATAAGAGACATTATAAGATATGAAGAAATCTTATATTGTGCTCTCAAGGTAGAAATTGAGAGTGGAGATTCATGTTATTCTTAGTATTTTGATAAGAATATAAATATAAAATTTAGTGGAAATTATAATAATAAAAACCAAGGCATAATGAAGGATAGTATTACTTTATGCTATATGTGTGGAAAGAAACACAAGGTAAGGTCTTACGGGTTACAATAAATTATTTAAATGTGGAAAATTATTCCATCAAGAAAAATAATGTATAAATCTATAAAGACAACAGTCAATGATGTGGATGGATATGAATATTTATAGAATACAATAGACAAAATCTATTGTTTCAAATATAAGGAGTTTAAAAATTATACTAATCAGTGCTTGAAGATATGGATCAATTATAATGATTGGAATCACTAAGAGATTAAGGGAAATACCATGAAATCACTACTCCTAAAGTGTTTCCAAAGAATGAATTTTTGAAAGGTGCACTTACTATCCACTCTAAAAATATTGATGTCTTATTTTCTTCAAACCCTACCCACTCTTTAATATTAAAGGAATCTAATAAGGGTGTCACATTATCACCACATCAAGTAGATATTGAATTAGTAAAAAAACTCATAATGGTACAATTATTATATCCAAATTCTATATATCCTCTTTAATAGAATTTTGTGGAAGTCACCACATGACAACCTTGTTATTCATACTATAGTTGAATTTGATGTCATTTCAAGAATTAATTAGAACTATTTATATAAATCCCATATTAATTTTTGAGGAAGGTAAGTCTCATTCAGTATCCTGAATCAACTTGTGATCACTTATTCATGCAAGGATGAATATGAATTGCCATTAGAAATTACTTTTTTTGTAATGGTCTTATGACCTATTCATGAGAGATATTTATTAGAAATGTTTAAGGTGAAACTAAAATTTGAATATATTCCTATTTTTTAAGAATATGATAATGTATTTCCCAATTAATTTCCTTATCTTCCACCCAAATCTCAAAGTTATGTTTTTAATAGAACTCATAAATGATGCTTCACCTATTTCAAAATATCCTTATAGAATTTAACCAATGGAATTATAGGAATTTATGAAGAAACTCTAGGAGAATCAAGATAAGGGATTCATTCATCAGAGGGTATCACCATGGGGTGCACTGATTATTTTTTTTAATATGAATGATATATCTATGTGAATTTTCTTAGATTTTCAAGAACATAATCGGATCAAAATTAGTAATAAGTATACTTTAAGAAATATTGATGTTTTTTAATAGACTAAGAGGATCTAAATACTGAAAAAATATTGATATTTGTTTTGGCCATCATTATTTGATGGTAAATAGTTAATACATATCAAATACAACCTTCCATACAAGGTATGAAAAGTATTAATTAATAGTCATTCCATTTGGAATTTCTAATGATCCTATAATATTTAACGAGTTAACAAATATAATCTTTATAGATTATTTAATGAATTATTTGTTTACATTTTAGATTATATTCTTATATATTCTATGAGAAAGTAAGATCATGAATATCATTTGTGTATTTTATTGAATACCCTTAAGAAAAAGAAACTATATAATAAATTTTACATGTGTGAAGTCTGGTTATAAAAAGTATCAATCCTTGATCATGTAATCTCAAGAAATTTTATATCGGTGGATCCTTCTAAGATATATTTCATTGAGAAATATAATAGAACAACCTTGGATACTAATATTCATAGTTTTCTTAGGAAGGCTAGATAGTACCAAGGATTTGAGAGAGATTTTTCCTATATATATAGTACACTAACCAAGATGACTTAGAAGAGATTCAAGTTCATTAGGACTGATTAATTATAAGAAAATTTCATATAGCTAATGAGAACATTGTTTAGCGCATTGATTCTCACCCTACATTTTATTGGATATGGGTTTTCATTATATAGTGAAGAATCTAATAAGGACTATGATATGTTTATATATATAATGAATTTGATATAACTTATTCCTATCATCAATTTAAAATTCATGATAAATATTACTTGACTCATGAATTGAAGTTAGTAGTGGTAATGTTTTCATTATATATTTGGAGGAATTATATCCATGGTGATAGGTGTGATATATATAGTGATCATAAAAGTTTGGTGAATAAATTCACACATAAATTTCTGAATATGTACCATATAATATGCTGATAATTGATTAAGGATAATGACAATCCAATAAATTACCACCATATGAATGTGAACAAGGTGGAATATGCTCTAAGTATAAATAATCATGCTATATTGTCCCTGCTAAGGATATAAAAATATCCAACAATTTTGTATTTTTAGATAATAGACCATGAAATATTATTAAAAGGGATGACATCTTATCTCTCTTGAATTAGTTTTAAACTATTTATTCATGTGATCATTAAAAAGTAATAGATGCAAGATGTAGAACTAAAAAAGAAGGTGATAAATGTTCTTAATCTCAATCATGATAGTGATGAAATGATGAGGCTCGTGAACTGAGTATGTGTCTCATAAATACAAAACATGAAGAGGGAGGTATTAGAAGAAGATCATAGCTCATCATTCTCTATTTATCCTAGAACTATAAATATGTATAGAGATATAAAGGAGAAACTATGGTGGGACAATATGACAAGAGATATTTTTGGGTATTTATCTGAGCGCTTGTTATGAAAAAATGTTATATCTTAGTGGAATAAGTATATGGGGATGTTACTACCATTATATATACCCAAAATGGGAATTTAAAAACATCACTGTGGATTTTTACATCATAATCCCAAAAATATAAAATTTCCTAATGCTAAATGGGTTCTAGATGACCACAATAAAAAATCAATGAATTGTATTACCATCTATGAACATTTCTCTCTTTCTTATCTTTCCATGATATACATTACGTAATTGGTAAGGTTACATGGAGTACCACATTCTATTGTATCTGGTCAGGATCTAAGGTTTACCTTGATGATTTGGGGAATTATTCAACAATAACTAGATATAATGTTTTATATCACTAATACCTATCATCCTAAGAATTATGGTTAGTCAAAGAGAACCATTCTAAACCAATAGTATATTTAGAGATTATGTTCTATATATTTCAATGGTGTTTGGGATCAACAACTTCCATTGGTGGAGTTTTCTTACAACAATAAATTTTAATTGATTATTTATATGGATCCATATATATCCCTATATGGAAATAAATGAATAACTCTAATGTTATGGGGTGAATTTAGTGAAATAAAACTATTCGTAACTGATATAGATAAGGAAATTAGAGAGAGGCTTATACCCAATCAACAACACATCAGGACAACCCAGAGTTAATAGAAAATTTATGCTGACAATATCAGTGAGATCAAGGGTTTAAATTAGGTAATAATGTATTCTTATATATATATATATGGAATAATTCTAATATATTTATAAAGAATGGAAATTTTATCCATGTATATATTGGTTTCTATGAGATACTTGATTGTATCATGATGGTATGTTATCATCTGAAAATTCATCTAAACTTATCTTATGTTCATAAAATTTTCCATGTATCACTTTTAAGGAAGAATATACCTGGTACTCCACATATACTAAACTCAAAGGTTATACCACTAGATCATGAGCATTCTTATGAGGAAAAAAATTATAAATCTTAAATCATAGAGATAAAGTTCTAAAAAATAAGACTATTTACCTCTTTAAATTTCTTTAGAGGAATCAAAAATTCATAAAAGATACATGGGATCCCAATGATGTGATAAATAAGATATATACTAATTTTTATGTATAGGTGTGATAGAATTCTTGGGTAAAAAATAAATTTATTGGGGGTAGAATGTAACACTTTAATATTTTATATGTATTCTCTTTAAAACAAATATGGTGTATTTGATAACTTTTGTGACATGCAACCCTGAGTCTAAATGAATCATGATATGATATTCTTTATAACCTATAATTTTGATAAAAGAGTATGAATATGTTTATAAATATTATTAAATATATTTATAATGGTTTATGATGATAAAAATTTATTAACTTAAACCTATGAAATTAGAACATGATTTTAATAAAATCATTTACTGGTTAATATACCTATTTTTTAGAATAAGTGTATTTTTATTCATGTTATGTATTTTTACCTAAAAATTATATTGATAAGTATGGAAAATTTATTTTAATAAAATTTATTCATATATGAGTAATCATCCATATATTATTTATCAAAAGGATGTGAGTGAAGATAAGATCATTTAAAGGGAAAGGGAGTTATTTTTTCATAAAACTGTTTTTATATGTGCAATATGTTTTTATACAAATAAATTAAATTAATCATAATTTATTAATAATAAAAATTAATTTTTTCTATTATATATTCTATCATTTTTTACATTCATTTAATAGTTATTTCTAAGCAAGGAGTTAGATTAAACTCAATTTTATTCTTAAAAATGCATTAAAAATGAGTTTTCATTGTGTTTTATGTTCTTCTATTAAAACTACTTTTTTACACTTATATAAATTGAATTTGATAAAATATCTTAAATATTTGGGGTCATAATTTTCAAATTTTTTAATTATACAACATTCATTTTGGGTCATAATGAATAGTGAAAACAATATTAATTTTTTGTTATGGTTAAGGTTAAAATGAGTTCACCATGGGTTAAAACTAAAGGATAAGGGTAATAATTCCATTTAAAATTGTATAAATCATATTACTTTAATACAGTTTGGGCTAATAATTTATTACCTTCAATTTCTTGACCATTTATTTATATATTCACAATAATATAACTTTATATTATTTAAATTATATGTGTAATTCCATGCGTTTCTCTCCCCATATTTATAAATTGAAACCTCTTATCCCCGCCTCCACATATAATTTGAGCTACTAGTTTGGAAAATACCTATGAAAATTATTTCATAGAATCGTTAACCATGTTCGGGAGATTATAGAATTTCCAAAATATTGTTCCAATAATTCTTAGGAATCCATTCAATGGGGGACACTCTAAAAAGAGGTATATGTTCTTATTGATATTTTTCATGTCTCGTTCTCCATAAAACATCATAAATTGTTCTATAAGAATAATAACATGATGTGATTATTATATTTACTATACTAAGAATTTTTTTAATATTAATTTTATATCTATTTCTATCTCCTTCCCATCCTTTGAAAAATGACAATGTCACTCATGCATATGTATGGACTACCACCTCTTTGATGGGATGTGATTTGTTTTTCATTTTCTCTTTATATGAATGGTTATAAGGATATATTTCATGAATATATTATATATAAATATGATATAATTATTATTCTATAAACCTCAATTATTATTCTAATATATTTTATTTCATCCATCGAAAGTGGAAACATCACTCTTATGTACGTACAGACAATCATATCTATTATGTGATATTTTTAATTTTTCATCACTACCATATATGATTGGTAATATATATATATATATCAAAAAATTAATGACTATGAAAATATTATTATTCTAGGTATGATGTTACCATGACCATGTTTAAATGAGAGAAACCATCAAACTGAAACTTATGTGGAAAATATACCAGTTTTTAACCAAATGATGATTTTAATGAAGAGATGTTAATAATTAGGTAATTGGAAATAATAATACAATGATATATTGTAAGATGTGTAAGAATATTTAATCAAATATATTTCTAATAAATGCATATTTTCTGTATATGAGTTTTGAACTCCAATGTTTCATGAATATCCTCATGGTAATGGTTATCTTATAATATCTCTTTTTACTGAGACCGTTTATGCTTACAATTTAATTGTTGAAATTATATGACCACTCCTCATAAACCTATATTTTTTTCTCATATGGTAATTTCTAGGGGATATAATCGTTAAATATATTTTTCCAATATTTTATTATGAATGAGAACAAAAACCATGTTTTAATGGAAAACCATCCTTGTTTCTCCTTTTATATAGAAATAATTTTTCTTCCATGTCAAAATTTTATAAAATATTTTGGAGAAAATTATTTTATATTCTTCAATAATTATTTCAATTCATTTTTTCCCATGATTTACTATTATGGGTACATTTTTATGATTCATCTCTCTATAACTCTTCTTAATAATGGATTGATGATAAAACTATAATATTGTGAGGATCGTTCAGTAAATTGATTGTGGATTAGACAGGTCAAAAACATCTATTTGGACAAATCTAGATTCCTCTTACAAGATTTAAATTTCTAGGTAAGTTCCCTTAGACCGAACATCTTGAGTTATTCTTCATATTTATAACCATTTTGGATCTCTTCTACGTTGATGGATTGTTGGTGGATCAATGTTCATTGGCTAGACCTGAGGTTATTTTATAAAATTGATGATTAATTCTTGATCCATTCATGAATAAAAAATGGATCTTGTTAATTATCATCATCTTCATCAATATCTTCTTACCATTTTATGAAAGATGAACTTTTTTAATTTTTAATAGAGTGTAAAAATAATGTTTTTTAACATACATGGAATGAGATGTGTTGGCACCAGAAAACACATCCATGTAATTCACTGAATGCTTCCATATATGATCTCAGAGTGTAGCTCGTTCTACAAGCTTCTATTTGACCGGTCGTGAGGCCCAAATGGAGTTACGGATCAGAGGTTATGGTTGTTCGAAGTTGGGATGTTGGAAATGTCCATCCAAGAGGGTTTTGGGGAAAAGTAAGGATTTGCGCGTAAAAATGTAATATTGTGCGTCAAAAGGGAATGTTGCGCGGAAAACCACTTGTGCACACGGAATTTTTTGCGCACCACCGTGCGTGCGTGTAATTTTATGCACACCGCCTTACGTGCGCGGAATTTTACGCTCACGGACTTGCCTGTGCGGAAAATCGTGCACGCACGCATAATTTTATGTGCACCGCCTGCCTTGTTTCCTCCTATAAATACAAGTGCACCCCCTTCTTCCCAGGAGGACCCCGGTGGTCGGTCGCTGCTCTAATGCATGTAAGTCTGAATTTTCTGTGCCCTCATGTAAAATCCCATCTCTTGCATGAAAAACATCACTTTTTCGTGTAAATGGGGCCACCCTCCCAATTTTGCATGCAAAATGAAATTTTTTGCGCGTAACAGGTCCACAGTGCCTAGTTTTTCACACTCCAAATGTTTCCCCCATGAAATTGCGTACAAGTCCTTCCCTATTGTGCACGCGGTCCCGCCTATTGCACGCCCCTATCCCATTTTGTTGGCCCAGCTCCCCTATTGTGTACACACATACCGTATTACATGCACATCTCCCGTTTTGTGCGCCTAGTCGCCTATTTCATGCATGTGTCCCGTACTACGCACACATCTCCCCTTTTGTGCTCCCATCTCCCCTATTGCACGCATGCATCCCGTATTGTGCGCACATCTCCCATTTTTTGCACCAAATATCCCCTACTTCGCGTCGACCTAGTGTTTTCCTCTCACATGTCCCGTATTGCGCACACACCTTCCCTATTGCTCGCAGGCCTTCTAAATTGCGCGCAATACCTCCTTGCAAGCATCCCATCCTGCGTGTCATTCCTATTACGCACAAAAGTATACAGGCATGTGCCCGCTGGTCCATACCGCAGGGGGTTGCACCCCCGCACCCCCGCTCAGTGTCACTGTCAGGCTATGGTCCCAGCCCTCTGTTCCAGTCCCTTCACTACCGTCCCTGACCCCCATGAAAAAATGGAGATTCGCACCATGAAATTTTCAGGCCGGGACGTCGGGATTTTCCATTGCACCCTTATCCGCACCCACCTTCCACCTATGGAATACCATGATTTGAGATACTCCTCTACACACCATGAAACACCTTGAGTTAACATATTCCTCTTAGTTCATTTCCTATGTCATGAGTATAGATTCTCATCATCAATTCCCCAAGTACCTTGAGTCGAACCATTCTTCAAGTAATTCATCCAAACCCCCCTCACTTGCCTCCAATTCCAGGTTGAACCAGAAAGGGCCACCCTTGCGTAAGTCCCAACACCAACCATTGCTAAGTGCCTCATGCCTAACAGTCCTATCTGCATGACTATAAATTGTAGTACACCCTATGTGCCAAACACAAGATGCCTGTTGCTCCAAAAGAGATATGCCTTATGCTCTAAGAATAAGATTCCTAATGTCATGACTATAGTGGAATAATTTCAAGAGTGTTGAAATCTATTCAAACATTCCATCACTCCACCTCACGCTTTTCATGTCCTTCATTCACATCTTCATCCACTTCCATGTCTAAAAGGACCCCCTAACGGCCTGGTCCCATGCCCCATCGGCTCATCTATCATCCTAGTCCAATGCCCCATAATAATTTAGACAAACACATTGAGTCAGGTCCTGTGTTTTGAACATGGTCAATAGTCGACCCTCATTTTTTTGTCCCCATTTCAAGCTAAGGCAATATGGATGTTTTGGTTCGAACACGATCAACAGTTATCTTCCATCGCCACGCCAACCTCATTGTGTTACGAATTTCGGGCATGTGATTCACACTTTTCATCTCCCTTTGTTCGGACTGAATTCAATTCCCCTTGGTGTTATCCCACTTGGGAACTTGCACATAGGTTTTTGCACAATTATATACCTCAACCCACCAGTCGGTTGGGATGCCCTCATGTCCAGACATGGGGGAGACATTATGGGAAAATTCCTTGCATAAGCCCCATCCATTGTTGTCGCTCCTTAGTGGCACCCAGGCATGCTAACGTTTATTGCTTCTTCACATATCCACGCTAGCGTGGACCCCCAACAGGATCACTTTGTGACACCCCCAGCCACAGTGTTTCATTTCCCCTCTCTTCACCGAGGTGCATAGGGTACTGGTTTTTTAAGTCCTAGGGATGCGGAGTGAACCCGCCTCGTCTGAATTGGAGGACGTTAAACTGCCAAGCACCATCATCCTCAGCACATGACGTTAAACTGTGACTTCCCCCCATGCATCCTACATGGTGAAAGGGCAACCACCCTGGTGTAATCCCCTATCCTTTCTTGCAAGAGTTAGTACTCTTACTCCTCCTTTCTTTTCCGGTGCCAAAGGCCAGAAAAGGGCGTGGTGGGGAACTGTGCCCCTCCTTTATTCGGTGCCAAATACCTCTCCCACTCGGCTTTGTCACCAATGGGACTCCATCCTAGAGTAAGTCCCAAACTCTTCAGGATACGAACCATGCATAAGCTCGTGTTTCCTCTTTGTTCCACTAACCACGTGTAAGCCCCATTTCACTTCCCATGGACGCACCTTTCACGATGTGATCATCAGGTCCCTGCTGCCTCTTGTTTCTCACACCGAGCATGACTTAGGTGGGCTTAGAGTAAGCATCAACTATGAAACCCTATCTGAGCATCCTAGAGTGTAATCCCCAAACATCATTCAGAACTATGAGGACTTTGATCTTTGCCAAGGCAAGGTACGTAGGAAGCCTTCCTGAGGTTCAAGCCCAACACCTACTTGTCCCGACCCCTTCACGTCGGTTCACCTCCGTCCCACATGATGTTAGACTGTATCCACCATTATGAACTACGAGGACTTTGACCTTTGACATGGTAGGGTATGTAGGAATCCTCCCTGAGGTTCAATCCCACCACCTTCCATTGGTCCCAACCATCTTCACGTCAGTGCACCAAGCCCCCATATCCTAAACTATTTGGTCTTTGATCCTTGATAAAGAAAGGTACGTAGAAATCCTCCACGAGGTTTAAGCCCACCACCCCAGTCATTATGGACCCCTTCACGATGATTAACCAACACCTTAGGCCACCTCAGTGCGTAAGCCTTAAATTCCCCCATGAACTATGAGGACTTTGATCCTTGCCAAGGAAAGGTACGTAGGAATCCTCTCTGAGGTTCAAGCCCAAAATTCGGTCACTCCGACCATCTTCACATCGGTTCACCCTCGTCCTGCATAATGTTAAACTTTGGACCCCAATAAGTGGTAAGTTGTTGTTTCCCCAGTCAGTGGTAAGACGTCGCACACAAAAATCCATCCTGAACTACGTGATCTTTGATCCTTTCCAAGACAAGGTACGTAAGAAGCCTCCCTAAGGTTAAAGCCCACCATCCACCTAGACCACTGGTCCTTATTCATGTCATCTCATCGACTCCTGCCCCATACCCGAACTACGTGGACTTTGATCCTTGCCAAGGCAGGGTACGTACGAAGCCTCCCCGAGGTTCAAGCCCAACAACCAATGGTCCCGGCAACTTCACGTCGGTCCACCCCTGTCCTGCATGATGTTAAAAATGTATTCCCCTTTATGTTACCCATTTAGCGATAAGCCTTTGTAAACCTCTTTCAGCAGTAATCTGTTGTCACTCTATTCAGCGGTAAGCCATTGGAACCCCAATCGGTGGTAAGCCATCACCAGATGAACTATGTAGACTTTGATTCCCTACCATGGGGATACGTAGGAAGCCTCTTCAAGGCTCAATCCCATTCACGATCAACTTCATTCAACCGCTCCATCATCCATCCTGATTCTTACCTAGGTCGCCACATCCTGGTGGGATCATGTTGTCTCATACCCCATTCTCCTCAATAGTAACCGGGTGGTCAACCACGTGTTGGCCCCAACATCAGTGTTCCCTCTAAGGGTTTCACCCATCTGATCCACTCTAGTCAGTGTTCTAATCAGTCTGATTCATCTCCATTGGATGTCAAACTTGTGGCATACCCTGTGTTAAACATGGGAAGCTGAGGAAAACCTCAGATACATGCCCATGGAATATGATTTCCCACATTCGATGTGGGATGCCTCGGACTTCCGCGCCCTCGAGAAGCCCTATAATAAGGGAAATAAGACAGACGTGCCAGTGTACCAGCCCCCAGACACGCCAGTGATGCCCAACGTGACTACTCCCCTGACTGAAGGTTGCTTCCCGGACCGGACCCCTTGGAATGTCCTGACAGAAGCAGTGTAATTAACTAGTGTCTATGAAGATATGGCGCTAGGAATATTTTCACAAACAACATCTTAATTCTATAAGGGAGACCCGAACTAGGTGACGAGTTCTGAGGAGGAATCTACGGAAGGAGGAACCGACATCCCATCATCTAGTTTAGATCAAGGAGAAAACTTCCATGAACAAGAAGTAGATGCCACCCACCTTTGGAAAGCGGGAATGCGGTGCAACAAAAAACTGTGCCTCTCGTCCCCAAACGAGACAGACGCGTGTGCCCTAGAAAAAGAATCAGAAATAGAAATGGTGAACCCGACATGAAATTATTCTCCTCAAATGGATACTAGTAGTGTTCGAGGCATCAATGGATTACGTGTCACCAGATCCAATTATTCGGCACCAAGTCCCGCTAAGAAAATAGCGGGCCTCGCGTGAAGATCACCAGAAGTTGGGGCAGTAGAATGTTGGACATCCCATTCTGTGATGTTTTCAGTATGGTTCCCTCTTACTGGCCATGGAAGACGGGATGGTTCTAGGGAATTGGTCATTGATTCCCTTTTTCTTTCAGCACTGATGAGTTAATCTCCCTTCTTCTCAAGAATCAAGTTGCTGCTCTAGGGATGCGATCACTGCCTACCCATCGACGTAGGGGCGGGGGCAGTGCCAACATGGTCATTCCATGTGGATTCACCTATTCCATGATGGCCTCTCCATCTACAACCATGGGGCGTTCATTCCCCATCTCCTCATATGAGGCTATCCAACGAAGGGTAATCAACGACATCATGTGTCGTTACGAGGAGGAGGGCATAATCCTGGCACGGGATATGGCCTGCCTGGATCTAGAGGTGTATGTGCCTTGCCACCAATGCCGCCCCCGAGGGCCGCGTAGGGAGTCGTTGCTCCCCACACTGACATACAACCATTTTGAGAGCCTCTCCCTAGAACGCTTTGATAACTCCCTACCTTACACTAACGAGGTAGGTGACATCTGACCCAGCCCAGTCAGAGTCCCATTCCAGGGGCTCCCAGCAAGGGCTCCCACTAGGTTGTGCCAGTGCTGTCGCCTGGTTTTTCTAGATGAGGAGAAGGTAGGCCATCTACCTGTACCACCGGCTCCGCTTTGTCCGACCTGATGCCTACCAAGGGGTGTCAACGTCGATTGCTATTGTGGTCTGCACCACTACTGATGCATACCATCAGTTCCCTGCATACACTAAGTAGCAGCACCTATATGCCCGACTAAGATCGAGGCCCCAACTACCCCACGGGTAGGCTAGGTCGACTCTTGTGGTTGCTAGCATAGGCTGTGGCCGCCGCGAACTAACCCACAATGATGCCACCTAGTATGGAGGTCCTCCCCATACCCCTACCACGGAGAGCGCATGCCTTCCCCGCTTTGAGGATCGACATGGAGGTCCGCCTCGTGCCACCCTCAATCTGAATGAGGGTCTTCCCCATGATGGTGATACTTAGTACGTGAGCCTCTCCTGTGCTCATTACACTGGGTATGGAGTCATTTCTCCTACCCCCGACTGCTGGTGTTGGGACATTACATGTCTAGTCTCTCCTAAACGTGGGGATCCTCCCAGCATCCTTTTAGAAGCATGCGAAAGTATTCCTCTCCTCATCAATCAGAGGTTTGAAGGCCAGCCTCACTCCACCTGCACCCATCATGGTGGTCCTACCCGTGTTCATCCAGATCGGTACAAGGAAGCTCCTCATACTGAGGTCTCCAGGTAAAACAAGCATGGAGGTCCTCCCCATGCTTCTTCTAGTTCCAGCGGAGATCTTTCCTGCTTCCATGCTAACCATGGAGGTCCTCCCCATGTCCCCTTTGATATCTATCCTGGTGCTCCTTGAACCCCAGCTTTCTCGGGTGGAAACCCTTTCCGCTTCAACACCAGTGCAGCTGAAGAACCCCATGTCAGAAATCTGCTCTGTCACGAAGATCCATCTAGGGCCGGGAAGGAGGGTTATTTCCACCATAAGAAGAATCCTGAGAAGGTCCGGCATATATCAAACTAGTATGATTCTCGGACTCCGAGGCGTAGTATGACCCAGCACGGGAACCCTCCTCTCGCCCATTCAAGTCAAGTGTCGGGCGGGGATGAGGCATATTAGCCTGGTGCTCCTAAAATGCAAGGTCCATATAATTCTCGCCTCCCTCCATAGGTATATCTAGGAGGATGAAAATCTGGTGATCCCGTAGGTTATGGTCATACAATCACCACAATCATCACCATAGGCACTCTCTACCTCGACAAGATATCATGAAGAACTATTCTAGGGACCAATGGTGGGCGAGCAGCATCACGGACTATCACTGGTAGCCCTATCCCCTGAGACATGAACTTCATCCATCAGCCCATCTTATCACGACGTGGTGTCCAGGTCGCTAAACTCTCTGGAGGACAGCCCGAGATTCGGCGGCCAGTCAGCCGGCTCACCGTACTCTCCACCAGCCAGCCTACCGTCCCAGCGGTCTGCCTAAGTACCGCTGTCGGTTCCTCAGCAACCCCTAGTTGAAGAGTGGGTAAATCAATGTCCATACCCTAAATCATATCCAAGTATCTTATGGAACATCCTCGCAGTGGGCCACTTCCCCAAGAAGTTCTGGCCCGTGGCAGCGCAGAATTTCTACATACCAGAATCCCTTACCCCATAGGAGGTTGAATGTTTCCGCCAAAACCTATGGGTGATTCACTTTCTCCTTTTTCATCAATGAGTGGTTTATCCGAGGAGCCAATATCACCTTGAATAAATTGGAGAACAATTCCTTCGGGTTGATCTGGATGCGCTCCTCAGGGCCCAGCGCCCCGAGTCCCTAGGTTGTCATACGACCCTCCAAAAAAAATGCATCCATAGTATCAAGGTACTCCAAAAAATTATCAAGGAGGATACCCCCCATGTGAAAATTTGTGGCTGGGGTAAGTATGTTTCCCTCCTATTCAGTCCTATCTGGCGGCAGCCCGACTTGGTAGGCGACATAGAAGACATGCCCCCGGGACGGGTCACGGTCAATAAGGCCGACATAGTGGACGAGGAGGATGAGCTGGAGATTCTTGATGGAGACTTACTTCTCGAGGGCATGCCACCACTATTGGATCCATCGGGAAGGATTAATCATTAGAAGAAGAATCTACATGGTCTCCATGATCCCACCGAGTCATTGGTACTCAGTAAGAATTCTGGTAAGGGAAAAGAGCACGTCGGAGCTGTCAAACACTCCGAAACATCCGCCTTAGTACAGAAGATGGAGGAGGACCCTAAGAAGGCCACATTTCCCCCAAAAACATTCTGAGAAGAATAAGTTGGTCGACGAACTCCTGGATGAATGCGTTGTAGAGCGATGGCCTGACTACGGCAATCCTAGGCCAGTATAGTAGGGGCGGGAACAACTTCCCCTCGGCGAGCTGCCCCTAGGAAACCCTGATCATGTTGCTCCTGCAGATAGGGATGAAGCCATAGCTCACGGAAATAGGGTGCGGTATGTCTTGCCAAACCCTTCGGAACGGTGGTACAATCCAAGGAACCCAGTTCAAGTTCCCCTAGTTGCCCCGAAAGTCACTCCACCAGCCGCTCCATGAGACTTTGAGCCTACTTACCATGTTGAATAACCCGCCAACGTGCTTGTGGTTAGGGATCCTTGTCAAGAAAAGGACCCTCTCCCAGATGATCCAATAGAAGCGCTCATTTCCCACCTAGAGGTGTTGGAAACATGACAGGTGGAGATCCTGCCTGATGGCAAGCCATATCCGACATGGGTGGATAATACATCGGCACCTTCAGGTTTCAGGAATCCCACCTTGCCCCCTTTAATGGGATGGGGGACCCACCTCAGCACCTGGCCCACTTCAACTCAAGTTGTGGGCCCATGTTAGGGAATCCAGTGCATTAGGAGGTCTCCAAGCTCCGCTGTTTTGTTCAGACATTGGAGGGGTCAACATTAGTTTGGTACATTCAGCTCCCCGTCAGATCCGTAACCAGCTGGGAGGACCTTCACAATAAATTCCTCTACTAGTTCAGCTCCACCAGGTGGAAAAAGAGCATCGTAGACCTCTTCAAGTGCAAAAAAATTCCTGATGAGCATGTAGTAGACTTCATCTCCCAGTGGAAAGGGCTTATGTATTTTCTTGACATGTTGCTGACTCGGGAGAAATTACTAGTGATGTGTGTTGGAAATATCAAGACAGAGCTGGTTCCCTCTCTAATAACCCAGAACTACCTCGGAGGATTCTGAGACTTCTTTGATAAGGCCCAGCACCTGGAAGAAGCCCTGCAACAGGCCATCCAAGCACGCCCGTTACCCCCTATATTTCCCACAAGAAGGGTTCTCAGAGCTGAGCACACCGCGGTGGCCCAAATAGAGGCCTCAGACAACTAGATTTATTACCATTGGAGTCACCTCCGCAAACTCGCAGAGGCCTGTCACCTCAGGAACAGCCCCCGGCTCAGCATCTCCCACCTCAAAATTGGAAAGCGCATCTACGGAATGTGTTGCCACTGCTCAGGTGAGACAATCAGGGTCTGCCTCCTTGACAGGCTCCTCCAGCCCCTCTTCAGGTCTAGGCTCCGAGTCCCCCCTTCCCAGATAGAAGAAACCGGACCTACTCGTTCAACGAGAATCAGGTTCCCGGCTACTTCCGAAGTACCTTGAAACAGGGGGTTGTGCATTTTATTGAGTGCAGAAGTAGAAAAGAGGCGAACCTCACCGATCACCCCAACTATTGAACCTATCATCAGATCTTGGGGAACACCCTCAAGCAGTGTTATGTGTTTAAATACTGGCTTCAAAACCAGGTTGATAAAAACATAGTCAGGTTGGGCCCATCCCCCACACAAGTGGCATGTGTTTTAGTAAGGCCATACAGCAGCAACAACGAAAAAGGTGAGTGGTAGTAGGTTTCTAACCACAAGTCCCATAATTATGATGACTGGATGGCTTGAAAAATGGTTTCTCGTGCCCATGGTATCATGTGTGCCCACCTGAACCAGCCGGAGACTCCAGAATCCATAGCCAACACTTCTGCATCATCATCTCAGTCGCCATCTTCCTAGAAGAGAACTCATCGATGGAGCAAGGGAAAGTAACATTCCCCGCCAATGTCATCATCATCCTGCACTCTCGGCGACTTCATGACTCCTGAGATGGGGATTCCTTCCAAAATCCTCCCAATAGTGGATGAATCTTCAAGTGATAGTCAAGGGTACACTTCGGTTAATACTGTGGAGTTGATAAATCTTTATATGACTCCCGATGAGGGGGAGTGCTAGGCAAACCTCCCCAACATCCCCAGTCGATGCCAATGTCAGAGGATTCTCGACCATATGGGTCGTCGAGGTACATTATTTGGCACCTCTAGCCAATCCATGCATGCTACTGAGACCAGAAAGTATGCTCAACATAGGGATCTGCACGCAAAACCTTTTTATCTGGTGTCATGAAGCCCACCTCCACCGTCGTTTATGCTACTGGATCAAGCAGAGCTACCTTGACCATGTCACGACCAGTCTCTCCCACTACAATCCGATCTTAGTTGTCCAGCACCCATCTGGAAACTACTCTCTAGGCTTCTACTAGTGAACAGTGGGATAGGCCCAGCACCAGACAGTCGTCGATCCAGCCGGCAGGGTCCTCCATGCCTCCTATCACTGAGCGATCGCCTGCAAGCAGAAGTTCGTGCCTAGTGTAGAAATATGATTTCCTCAAGAACCTTGCCAGCATCCAAGTGAGACTTTCATCCTCGAGGCTCTTCTCCTATCACTAGATATACGTGAGGCCCTCGCAGAGAATTTAAGGAGTTCCTCTAGTTTGAGATAGAGGTAGCAGCTACAGAAGCCTTTCATGCTAAAGTGGTGAAGAACACCGAATTTCATGCCATCATTTTTTTCTCTGGAGAAGATGAATTCTCTCTCATGCAGGGTCACATCCGCCCTCTATAGATCACCAGCCAATTTAACAGCGTGGAGGTGTGTCATTGTCTTGTTGACATGGGCTCTGGGATTAACCTTATCCCGACGCGGACGCTACGGAAGCTGGGGTTATCCAAGGATGACTTGACTCCCTCCGATTTAAGAATCTAGGGATACGACAGGATAGAGAAGAACTAGATTGGTAAGATCCATTTGAAGACCCGGTTCGGTGGCCTAGTAGCCATCACCTAGTTTATGGTTGTCTCCCAGGACACCGCATACAATGCATTGATGGGAAGGCCATGGCTCCACCTACACACGGAGGTTCCCTCATCATATCACCAGTGCTTAAAGTACTCCCTTAATGGTCGAGTTGGCATACTCCAAGGTGATGCGTCTCCTTTTTCCTCTTGTGAAGCCCGCTACCTGGACGCTGACTATTATAAGAGAAAGGACAAGAAGATTCAGGCAAGTGAGGTTGAACTCATTGTTGTTGCAATTGACCCCTTGGCAGGTCTGGATGACGCCTATGTCTTCTCAATCCATCGATTGGAGGCCACAAACCCCGACATGAGGAAATGTTTTGTTGTCTCTGGTACAAAGGGGAAGTATATTCCCAAGTCCAAGAGATGACATAAAATAAACTCGTACTCTTACACAAATCAGGATCAGGTGATCCCAGAGCCTCCTACCCCTGTAAGGTATCGGGGTGTCCGCCCCATGGAAACAGAAGTACGTCATACATGTCTGTTTTTCTGGGGTGGAATTAACTGGATCAAGCCAACGCGCCACTATTTCTTTGATATCATCAATCATGGCCCCTTGGGCCAATGACCGGATGGGATTGGATCGACAGATTTCAACATTATGGTGTCAAAAACACTGGAATCTCCCAATGCGGTGACCGCCATGGCTCGGGCTGGCACTGACCTCCCGTCGGATTCTTCTAACCCAAAGAAAGCCTCTCCCATTAGGGATCCCACTTCCGAAAGCGGAGAAGAGGATCTGGAGGACGGTCCCCCCGCCTTTGAGGAGGGCATCTCTGCCACGGTCGATGAACTGGTACAGGTGAACCTTGGTAGTGAGGCAGATCTGAGACCCACATTGATTAGAGCCGCCATGTCCCTCAAAGAGCAGAAATGGTATGTGGACTTCCTTAAACAGCATCGTGATGTATTCTCCTAGAGCTACGATGAGATATCAGGACTATATCCTCAGGTATCCTTCCACCGCCTTGGTCTTCCGGAAAATCATCATGGGTTCAAGCAACCTCCCAGAAAGATGCACCCTTCTCACGGTGCCATGGTTGAGGCTGAAGTTGACAAGCTCATCAGAGAAAACTTCATCAAGGAGGTCCAGTACCCCCAATGGTTGTCCAATATTGTTCCAGTCAGGAAGAATAATGGACAGATCAGAGTTTTCATCGACTTTCGCGATCTCAACTACCATTGTCTGAAGGATGATTTTCCCCTTCCTATGATAGAACTATTGATCGATGCTACGGTTGGGTTCTAAGACCTCTCCTTCATGTACGGTTACTCCAGATACAACCATATCTGAATTGCCCCCGAGGACGAGGATTCCACAGCTTTTAGGGTTCCCCAAGGTACTTTATGTTACTAGGTTATGCCCTTCGGCCTGAAGAATGCAGTTGCCACCTATCAGTGGGTCATGCATCGCATATTCAATCCAATACTCAAGACATTGGTGGAATGCTATGTGGACGATCTGGTGGTCAAATATCTCCAACTCCAGTACCATCTCAAGGACCTTGAGAAAGTGTTCGGCCTCCTCCGATCTCGCCACCTAAAGATGAACCCACTGAAATTTGCCTTCGGGGTCACCTATGGGAAGTTCCTTGGCTTTGTTGTCAGGTACCGAGGCATCGAGATCGACCCAGAGAAGATCAAGGCCATCCTCCAGATGCCTCTCCCAAGCAATATTCAAGAGCTTCAAGGTTTCAAAGGCCACTTATCCTACATATGCCGATTCATTGAGAATCTGGCTGGAAAGTGAAAGCCCTTTTCTTGGATCATAAAGAAAGGCACTGCCTATGAAGGGGATGAAGAGTGTCAGACCACATTCAAGGAAATCAAGCAGAATCTTCTCCCTCCTCTGGTCTTGATTCCACCCGTCTCCATAAAACCACTGATCTTGTAGGTGACTTTCCTGGAATGATCTCTTGGTGCCCTTCTCGCCCAGAAGAACAATGATGGAATAGAAAACAGCCTATACTATCTTAGTCGTATGCTCATCGATACGAAGACTAGATACTCCCTTATCAAAATAAGTTGTCTTGCACTCGTATTTGCTGTGAAGAAGTTGCGACATTACCTGCAGCACCACTAGGTACAGCTAGTGTCTTAGGTAGACCCGCTGAAGTACATTCTAAACCGCCCCATGTTGACCGGCCGTCTATCACGGTGGGCGGTAATCCTCCAGCAGTTTCACCTCAGGTTCGTCCCTTAGAAAGCTATTAAGGGACAATAATTGATATATTTTCTAGCTACCCATCTGACCCCTGAGAACCAGCCCTTGGACCTGGATTTTCCCGACGAGGCAATCCTCTCGGTAGATCAAGCCATCCCGTGTTGGAAAATGCATTTTGATGGTGCCTCTTGGAGCCCCACCGATAGGAAGATCAATGATCCTAGACTCAATAGAGTAGGCATGGGTATTATCTTTATTACCCCGACTCAATCTATTCTGACAAATTCATTCCTACTGTTAGAAGCCTGCACCAACAATGAGGTGGAGTATCAGGCTCTCATTACTGGCTTCGAGCAGTCCCTCGAGATCGATGTGCCCCACTTTCATGTGAAAGGGGATTCCAAACTATTCCTCAATCCAATAAATAGTGACTACATCGTCAAAAATCCAGAGCTCGTACCATTATTGGAGTTCACTCTCTAGATAATGGCCCAGTTTACATCTCAACCAGAAGTTACTCATGTCCCTCGATGTCAGAATGGTCGAGCGGATTCTCTAGTAGGCCTGGCTACATCACTTGAAGAACCCGAGCAGGATGATCTGATTATACGCGTGGAACATCGGAGAGTCATTGCTCCCGTAACCCCAGATGATGATGACGGCCTGCAAGTAATCCATCTTACTACTGGGGCCTCCACTTCAGGACCCCTAGCTTCCTCAAATGCAGTGGTTGAAGTGAACCACGACTAGAGAGCCCCCTTTGTTGAGTATCTCCAAAAGGGTTACCTCCCGGCTGATCGGGCCAAGCACGAGCGCATCCGACATCGCACATTGCAGTTTACCCTCCAGAGTGGTCCCAGTCTTGAGAAGATCCTCTACAAGCATGGGTTCGATGTTTTTATCCTCTATTGCATCCATGGAGTCGAGATTTATCATGTCATGCAGGAGGTTCATGTCGGTTCCTGCAGCACCCACCAGACTGGGCTGAAGCTATCCCACCAGATCCGGAGACTGGGGTACTTCTGGCCCTCCATGATCCATGATTGCATCGAGTTCGCCAAGAGATGTCATGTATGCCAAATTCATGCTAACTTCATGCATCAGCCTCCAGAGCCTCTCTACTCCAAGAAGTACTCTTGGTTTTTTGTGGTGTGGGGACTCGATGTTGTGGGACCATATCCACCGGCGACAACTCGCCATTGAAGGTTCATCCTGAGCGCTACGGATTTCTTTTCCATGTGGGTAGAAGCAGTTCCACTCAAATAGGTCAAGGCCCATTCTATCATTGACTTTGTGAGCTCCAATATCATCTACCAGTTTGGATTCCCTCACGCTTTCCTCACCTATAACGAAACCAACTTCGGAGTAGCCAAGTTGAAGAAGTTGTACGCCAAGTACAACATCCATTCAAACCAAACCTCCTTCTATCACGAGTAAGAAAATGGACAGATCTAAGCGTTCAATAAAACCCTCTCCAACATTTTGCAGAAAATAGGTGGTTAGAACAAGACGAGTTGGAGAAACAAGCTCCCGAGCTCCCTTTATGATTATTGGATGATGAATTTTAATTCCACCCAGGTGACCCCATATTCCCTGGTGTACGGATCTAAAGTCGTCCTACCAATCGATATCCAGCTGCCTCAGTTACGTAAAGTGGTCTATGACTACCAGGCACCAGATAAGGTAGCCGAAACTCATCTGGCAGAATTGGAAGCACTTGATGAAAACAGGATATGTGCCCTATAAAATCTAAAAAGGCATCAAAACATGATAGCTAGATCCTTCAACAAGAAGGTTCACCTCCGCTCTTTCCAGCAAGGCAACTTAGTATTGGCCCTTTGGACGCCAATGATCCTTGGAAGGAATCCACCCAAGTTAGAGCCCAAATGGGAAGGACCTTAAATAATCCACAGGGTTTAGCCTAATAGAGTATACTCCCTAGTGACCATGGCTGGTGAGTGTATCACTCCTCCCACCAATTCCAAATTCCTCAAGCAATACTTTGCCTAATCCATTTGGTCCTACATGACCTTAAACTTCTTTGTCCTGCATGAAGTTAAATTCTATTTCATCCTAAAAGACGTTAAACCAAACGCTTAGAACTATGTGTGGCTTCATTCCCATATACATGGGATATATAAGAATTCTCAACCATTTCATCTTGATTCCAGCCCTCAAACTCTTCTCTTTGACTATCCCCCCTGGTTATAGTTCTCTTGGAGGGTCCTTGCATGATATGGTGTAAGCTTATTTAGCCTCACTCATTCCAGGATTATAATGGTCGCACCATGTAACAACTCCCCATTCTCCTATCCTCCCATGTCATCACCATACAATGCTAAACTGCATGGCCTTCAAGAACTACATATGGCTTGATTCCCATCCTTATAGGATATGTAGGAACTCCCAGACATGTCATATGTTGGCCCAGCCCAAACGCTCGAATATCTCTTTAGGTTGAAACTTATGGTGTGGCACATACTTTTTCCCCAATTCACGTCGAGCTCATCTCGATACCCCCATCCCACCCACTCCCCTAAGGTGTTCAATTATTTCACAGGTGAGTACAAATATGATTCACCCACTCCTTTGATTGGGACTCTATCATTTTTCCCATCTAGAAGGGCCCCCAAATGGCATGGATGCTAGGCCCAAGGGATCTCCTACCGCTCCAGTCTAACGCCCTCAAGGATGATGATCAACAAGACGATACAAGTCCCGCATTGCAAATACGGTCAGTGTTCAATGCTCATTTGTTGTTCCCATTCCAGGTCACTATAAGGATGCTGTGTTTCGAACATGGTCAACAATTATCCTTTGTCTTTAGGGCCACCCCAGAATGTCCCAATTATCAAGTGTAGTGGTTCATTAGGCCCCATTATATATCCAAGTGACGAAATCCTTTCGATCGATTCCAGCTATTATACCCTTATATGACAGGGAGAGCCGAGTCCGGCTCCTTGTTTCCCACACCGAGCATTGCTCATGTGGGATTAGGATCTATGATGAGGTGGTAACCGCACAAGAGGTCATATGGCTACCATTGGCTGGGATGCCCAGCCTCAGGCCCCTTGTCCTTTTCCGGCCCCCGACCCGAGTTCTCATTCAGGGTCGTGTGGTGTGGAGTAGGCTTATGTCCTCATTCACGTCGGGTTACTCATCATTCAGTACGCATCCCCAGATGAGATATCTTCTCCATACTCATCCACATTGCAAGACATTAAACTGAAAACTAGCTGGGACTTTCCATCTGAGGCCCAGCCTCAGGCCCCTTGGCCTTTTGGGGCCCCTGGTCTAGGTTCTTACTTAGGGTTGTACGGTGTGGTACGATATTATGTTCCCATTCATGTCAAGATACTCATCGCGTCGTACACCTCTTGTATGTGGGGTATCTTACCCATCTGCGTCCTTGCTGCAAGACGTTAAATTGGACGACATCTTCAAGAACTACCTGTGTCTTGATTCCCATCCTCATGGGATACCTAGGACCTCCCAAATGTCTAGACTTTGGTTCCAGCCCCATCTCTTAAAAATATCCCTCTCATCTTGTCCCCTTGGCCTGCATTTCCCCAGGGAGAGGGGTATGTGGTGTGGTATGGGATTATGTCCTCATTCACGTTGGGTTTTGTAACAAAAATTCCATCTACCTCCTCTTGAGAGTTTTTCATCCCCTTGTGCTACACTTGTCTTTTCAAATAGGCCGCTCTCAAGATGAGCCCCTCGGTCCTCTTCAACGATTCACAAATGTGCCCAAGGGTACTCTAGTTTAGCACCTGGAATGTCTAATTCTACCCAAACATGCTTCCACCCATTTCTCAGGCTTTGTGTTCTCCTTCATTAGGGCTTCCATCACCTTTCACATCCAAAGGGACCTCCGAATGGAATGTATGCTAGGACTAAGGGATATCCTATCATTATGGGTCAACATCCTTGAGGGTTTTAGGAAACAAATCGATACAAGTCCCACGTTCCGAATGTGGTCAGCGGTCGATGCTCGTTTGTTTGTCCGTACTTCATGCTAGTGTGATACGGATGTTATGTTTCGAACATGGTCAATAGTTATGCTCCATCGTCACGCCAACCCCATTAAGCCCAAAATGTCGGTTACATGATTCACACCCTTCTCCACCTCATCATGTTCAAGTAAAATTTTGAGACTCTTTAGTACTATTCCTCAATGAACATCCGCACGTTAGGAAGAAAAATTCGCGATAAGGCAATCATTTTGGGCGCCACTGATTTCCCCTTTCCATGTATTTCACGTATTGCAAATACCTTTTCCGCCCTTTTTTCCTACACTGAGTTCGACTCAAGTAGGCTTAGGTAGTGGGTTAAGGTCCGTCTTTACTTGGGATAATCCTAATTCTCAATGGTCCAAGTTCTGAGACCTTAAACTAAGATATTTTCGTATTTCCCCTTTGTGAGAACTACGTAAAACTTGATTCCCATCCTCATGGGATACGTAGGAACACTCGGGCATCTTTTCTTCGGGTCCAGCTTAACTGAGAGCCAGCCTCTCTTACTTCCTAACCTCTTACCTATTTTTTGGCCCCTTGGATCGAGGTTTGTTCCTCGGAATTGCGCACGGTGTGGTATAGTATCATGTCTTAATTCACAACAGGTTTGCTTTATTGCACTGCGCACATTCCCTCTTTTTAGACTTGTTTCTACAACGTTTGTGCCACAATAGATTAAAATGCGTGGTTGGTCCTATCACATGACCTTAAACTAAGACAATATTGTCCTGGCCGCATGATGAAAAATGGCACTGCATTGTGATGTCCTCTCTCAAGGGACATCATGTTTGGTATCGATCAAACACCATACCATTTTTCAATGCCTTCCTTTGGCTTGATTCTTGTGGTGATGCCCAGACTTTCTATCCCTAGGCTTGTCACTTCACAAAAAAAACTTCCGTTCAACCTAAAGGACAAACAAGATTTATCAAATGTTGTTTTTTTAGTGTGAGGGATAGAACCACACACCCTTTTATCCCGGGAACAGGTACCTCACCATGCCATCCATTAGAACTATATACGGCTTGATTCTCATTCTCATGAGATACGTAAGAACGCCCGGGTACTTCCCCCACGGGCCTATCCTAAGTTTCATGTTCAGTCCCTTGACCTAAACACTTCCCCAAGGAACACATGGTAATCTGGACTTATGTCTTCATTCACATTGGGTTTCACAATCACCTTACCATGTGTCCCTTGCATCCCTTACCAATCCTTGGTCTGAGTTCTAAGAACTTAAACTAAGACCCCTATTATAACTATGTATGGATTGATTCCCATCCTCATTGGATACATAGATACACCCAGGCATTTCGCCTCGGGTCTAGCCCTAGGAATCATAAATCACGTTCCTCCTCCTTTCCAGCCCCTTGGCCTGACCCCTTGTGGGGAACCATGTAACTACGTCTGTTCCCTAATAAAGTTTGGGATTCCCTATAATGACATTAGAAAGCGACGAATCTATCGCCAGAGAGGTCATGTCTAAAAGTAGGAATGATCCATGATCAGACTAATGCACCCAACTATTGTGCTTCCACCATGGTGGCATAATTTCAAGGGTGTTGGATTCAGTTCGAACAACCCATCACTCCACTCTTAACGCTTTGCATGCCCTTTATTCGGATCCTCATACTCTTTCACGTCTAGAAGACCCCCCCCCCCTAACAGCATGGATTCATGGCCTATGGCTTTCCTACTGTCCTGGGCCAACGTTCTGGAAGACTAATGGATGAAATTCTGAGTTGGGCCCCGTTTTTCGAACATGATCAACAGTCGGCCCTCGTTTGTCATCCCCATTTCAGGATGGTATAATATGGATATTTTGTTTCAAACACGATCAGCATCCATCCTTTATTGTCATTCCATCACTACGGTGTTCCAAATATTGGGTATCGTCATTCACACCTTTCATTTCCCCCCTGCTTGGATTTATTCTAGCATCTCTGGTGTTACCCTACTCGTGCACTAGAGCACACTGGGAAGGTGGTAATTCGACTGTTCTGAGAGCACCATTCTCTAGTTAGTTCTCCCTCTTCCTCCCTGGAAATCTTAATGTCCTGTTCAGATATCCCCATTCTCCATGTTCAATCCTTCTTTTAGGATGCTTCTAATGGTGATCGATGTCCCATTCTGATCCCCTCACACCTTCCGTTGTTTAGCACTCTCGTATAAGTAAATTACCTTCTATTATCTATTTCCCAAACCAAGCATAGATCATGTGGTCTTAGACATTTATTTGGATATTTACTCAATGATATTGAGATACAATGGACCCCAAGGCATTCATTTTCCTAAAATGTTTCCTCAGAATGTGGTCCGCCTCATACTTTTTTTCCTCGTTGGACCCCATTCTTAGGGGAATTTGTTGGCACCACAAAACGCGTCCATTTAATTCATTTAATTCTTACATATATGATACCGGAGTGTAGATCATTCCTCAAGCTTCAATTTGACAGGTCGTGGGGCCCAAACAGAGTTACAGATTAGAAGTTATGGTTGTTCGAAGTGAGGCTGCTGGAAATGGCCATCCAAGACGGTTTTGGAGAAAAGTAAGGATTTGTGAGTAAAAAGGGAATATTGCGCATAAAAAGGAAATATTGCATGGAAAACAACTTGGTAACGCTGAATTTTACATGAACCACCTTGCGTGCATGGAATTTTACATGCAACGCCTTGCGCGCATGGAATTTTACATGCACCGACTTGCGTGCGCGGAAAACCGTGCGCGCGCGCGTAATTTTACGTGTACTGCTTCCCTAGTTTCCACCTATAAATACAAGTGTAGCCCCTTCTTTCCGAGAGGACCCGGAGGTCGGCCACCGCTCTAATGCGTGTAAGTCCTAATTTTCCGTGCCTACACTTAAAATCCAATCTCTTGCACGCAAAACATCACTTTTGCGCGTAAAGGGGGCAACCCTCCCAATTTTGCGCGCAAAATGTAATTTTTTGTGTGCAACAGGTCCACGGTGCCTAGTTTTTCACACATCAAATTTTTCCCCCATCTAGTTGCACGCAAGTCCTTCCCTATTGCACGCGTGGCCACCTATTGCGCGCCCCTCCCATTTTGCGTCCCCAACTCCCCTATTGCATTCACGTGTCCCGTATTGCACGCACATCTCCCATTTTGCACACCCAATCACCTATTGCATGATCGGGTCTTGTATTGTGCACACATCTTCCATTTTGTGTGGTCATCTCCCCTATCGTGTGCACCCATCCCATATTGTGTGCACATTTCCCATTTTGCGCACCAAATCTCCCCTATTTCGCACCGACCCGGTGTTTTCCATGCACATGTCCTGTATTAGCGCACTCCTTCCCTATTGCACGCAGGCCTTCCCAATTGTGCACAATCCCTCCTTGCACGCATCCCATCCTACGTGTCGCTCCTATTATGCGCAACAGAATAAAGGCCTACACCCATTGGTCCATACCGCAGGGGTCACTTCCCCCACATCCCCGCTCGGTGTCTATGTCGGGCTACGGTCCCAGCCCTCTGGGTCAGTCCCTTTGCTACCGTCACAGACCCCCATGAAAAATGGAGAGTCGCACCGTGAACTTTTTGAGCCGGGACATCGGGATTTTCCATTGCACCCTTATGCGCACCCACCTTCCACCTATAGAATACCATGATTTGGCATACTCCTCTGCAAACCATGAAACACCTTGAGTTGACGTATTACTATTAGTTCGTTTCCTCTTTAGTGAGTAGAGATTCTGATCATGAACTCTCCGAGTACCTTGAGTTGAACCATTCCTCAAGTAATTCATCCAAACCCCCCTCACCTGCCTCCAATGCCAGGTTGAACCAGAAAGGGCCACCCTTGCCTAAGTCCCAACACCAACAATTGTTAGGCACCTCATGCCTAACAGTCCTATCTACATTACTATAAATTGTAGTACACCCTATGTGCCAAACATAGGATGCCTCTTGATCCAAACAGGAGATGCCTTATGCTCCAATCATAAGATTCCTAATTCCATGATTACAGTGGCATAATTTCAAGATCATTAGAATCCATTCAAACATTCCATCAATCCACCTCACGCTTTGTGTGTCCTTCATTCGGATCTTCATCCACTTCCAGGTCTAAAGGGACCCCCTAATGGACTGGTCCCATACTACATCGGCTCACCTACCATCCTTGTCGAACACCCCATAAGACTTTGGACAACACTTTGAGTCAGGTCCTATGTTTTGAACATGGTCAACAGTCGACCCTCATTTGCTTGTCCCCATTTTAGGCTAACGCGATATGGATGTTGTGTTTCAAACATGGTCAACAGTTATCTTCCATCTTCATGCCACCCTCATTGCATTCCGAATGTTGAGCATGTAATTCACACTTTTCATCTCCCTTTGTTTGGACTGATTCCAATTACCCTTGGTGTTATCCCACTTGTGCACTTGCGCATAGGTTTTAGCCCCAATTATATACCTCAACCCACTAGTCAGTTGGGATGCCCGCATTACTAGACATGAGGAAGACATTACAGGAAACTTCCTTACATAATCCCCATCCACCGTCGCCACTCCTTAGTGGCACCCAGGCAAGCTAATGGCTATTTCTTCTTCACATATCCATGCTAATGTGGACCCCCAATGGGATCACTTCACGACACCCCCCCAGCCATGGCGTTGTTTGTCCTCTCTCTCCACCAAGGTGTAGAGGGTACTGGTTATGTAAGTCCCAGGGGTGCAAAGAGAACCCGCCTCATCCGATCTGCAGGACGTTAAACTACCAAGCACCATCATCCTCAACACATGATGTTAAACTGTGACTTCCCCCCATGCATCCTACACGGGGAAAGGGAAACCACCCTGGTGTAAGCCCCTAGCCTTTCTTCCAGCAGGTAGTACCCCTACTCCTCCTTTCTTTTCTGGGGCCAAAGGCCGGAAAAGGGAATGGTGGGGAATGGTTCCCCTCATTTCTTTGGTGCCAAATCCCTCTCCTACTGGGCTTTGTCACCAATGGGCCTCCATCCTAGAGTAAGTCCCAACCTCTTTGGGATGCTAACCACGCATAAGCCCCTGTTTCCTCTTTGGTCCACTAACCACATGTAATCCCCATTTAACTTCCCACGGATGCACCCTTCGTGATGTGATCATCAGGTCCCTGTTGCCTCTTATTTCTCACACCGAGCACGACTCACATGGGATTAGAGTAAGCATCGACCATGAAACCCTCTCTGGGAAGCCTAGAGTGTAAGGTCCAAACACCATCTCGAACTACAAGGACTTTGATCTTTTCTAAGGAAAGGTACATAGGAAGCCTCCATGAGGTCAAGCCCAACACCTACTTGTCCTGACCCTTTCATGTCAGCTCACCTTCGTCCCTCATGACATTAAACTATATCCACCATTCTGAACTACAAGGACGTTGATCTTTGCCAAGGCAGGGTACGTTGGAAGCCACCCTGAGGTTTAAGCCCACAATCGTCCATTGGTCCCAACCATCTTCACATAGGTGCACCAAGCCCCCATATCCTAAAATATGTGGTCTTTGATCCTTACTAAGTCCAGGTACGTAGGAATCCTCCATGAGGTTCAAGCCCACCACCTCGGTCATTCCAACCTCCTTCACAACGGTTCACCAACACCTTAGGCCGCCTCAGATTGTAAGCCCCAAATTCCCCCATGAACTACAAGGTCTTTGATCCTTGCCAAGGAAAGGTACATAAAAAGCCTCCCTGAGGTTCAAGCTGAACATTTGGTTGCTCTGATTATCTTCACATCGGTTTGCCCCCATCCCGCATGACGTTAAAATGTGGAACCCAATCAGCGGTAATCCATTGTTTCCCCAGTCAGCGGTAAGTTGTTTCACACAAAATCTATCCTAAACTATGTGTTCTTTGATCCTTTCCAAGTCAAGGTACGTAGGAAGCCTACCTAAGGTTCAATCCCACCATCCATCTGGACCCCAGGTTCTTATTCACGTCAGCTCACCGACTCCTTCCCTATACCCGAACTACGTGGATTTTGATCCTTTCCAAGGCAGGGTACGTAGAAGTCTCCCTGAGGTTTAATCCCAACAACCAATGGTCTTGGACACTTCACATCGGTCCACCCCCTTCCTGTATGACATTAAACTGTATTCCCCTTGTTGTTCCTCATTCAGCGGTAAGTCGTTTTCAGCCTCTTTCAGCGGTAAGCCGTTGTCACTCCATTAATCGGTAATCTTTTGGAACCCCTATCAGTGGTAAGTCATTACCAGATGAACTACATAGACTTTTATTCCCTACCACGAGGATACGTAGGAAGGCTCTTCAAGGCTCAAGCCCATTCACCATCCACTTCATTCAACCGCTCCATCATCCATCCCGATTCTTACCCGGACCGACACATCCCGGTGGGATCATGCCGCCTCATCCCCCATTCCCCTAAACAGTAACCGGGAGGTAAACCATGTGTTGGCCCCAAAATCAGTGTTCCCTCCAGGAGTTTCACCCATCTGATCCACTCTAGTCAGTGTTCTGATCATTCTGATCCTTCTCCGATGGACGTTAAACTTGCGGCATACCCTGTACTAAACATGGGAAGCTGAGGAAAACCTTAGATACATTCCCATGGCATATTATTCCCCTCATTTGATGTGGGATGCCTTGAGCTTTCACACCCTCAAGAATCCCTATAATAATAGAAAGAAGACAGATGTGCCAGTGTACCAGCGCCCAGACATGCCAGTGATGCCCAACGTGACTACTCCCCTGACCGAAGGTTGTTACCCTGACCGGACCCCATAGAATGTTCTGACAGAAGTAGTGTAATTAACTCGTGTCCATGAAGATATGGTCCTAGGAAGAAATTAACAAACAACATCTTAAGTCTATAAGGGAGACCCGAACTAGGAGAAGATTTCCGAGGAGGAATCCATGGAAGGAGGAACTGACATCCCATCATCCTATTTCGATCAAGGAGAAAACGTCCCAGAACAAGGAGCGGATGCCGCCCGCCTTTGGAAAATGGGAATGTGGGACAACAAAAATCATGCCTCTCGTCCCCAAACGATACGGATGTGTGCACCCCAGCGAAAGCATCGGAAACAAGATGATATTCCCACCCAAAAGAAATTTCTTTTCATTGAGGATTTCTTTACATGTTTCCATGGTTCTTTTCAAAGTAAATAATTTTAATAATATTTTGGGAATTTTTAGTTTAAATGATATCAAAATAAATTGATATTTTCCCTTGTTTACACGGAACTTTTTAAATGTTGTTTTAATGGAATTTTTCAACTAATTCAATGTACATTGATTATTTCTATGTTATACTAGGAATATGTTCTTATGAAATTATCTATATTATCTTTCTATATGGCTTATAATGACATAGAAATTGACATGAAACTTGTTTTTATTCCATGGGTTAATTAAGCAATGATGAATTATTTTATGATTATGATGATAATAAATTTATGAAACCTTTAAAACCATGAAATTATAAAATATTAACATTGTATTCAATAGAATCTGCGACACACTACACTAATCTTAGAAAACCAATAAAATAAATTTATTTAAATTTAATCTCTTTAAAAGCTTATGGAACACTTAACCTTATGTATAAATGAGCTTTAATAAATTATCAAGTTATAACCAGGTCATTATATTGGTTATTATGATTAGTACTAACTAAACTATGAAAATTATTGTTATCTTTTTATTATAAATAAAATTAGAATCATTTAAAAGAAAAGGAAATGTATCCCGAAAAACTTTACTTTCTTAAAGACGAATAAGTCATGCTTTGCACACAAAATATAAAATTATTTTTTAAAAACATTACAAAATTTATTTGATAAAATTTCCATAATTTTAAATATATATGATCAAAATTACATTATGGTTTATTTTTTATATTTTAATAAAATATTTCATTTTTCGATGAAAAGTAAAAAATACTGAATTTTAGTAAAAAACTACAGTTTCATTTAAATTATTTATAAAATTAAATTATATTTTAAATTAGTTTCGAAGTAAAATTATTTAAATAATATATAAATTAATCCAATATATTAAATTATAATTATTTAATATTGAATTTTGATATAAGAACATTGTAAACTTTGGAACATTTTTTCATTAAAAACCTGCTTTCTCATCGCATTTGTGAGAATAATATTAAATTAAAATATTCAAATTATATGGATAGAATTTGGAATAATGGATCCCATATTTGTAATAAGTATAATATATAATTTATAATAAGTTAAACATGATTTTAACCAAAATTAATTGTAAAAACAGTAAAAATTAATTCCCATGGTTAAGGAAAATTGATTTACTAGTGGTTAAACTAAGATGATATGGGTAAACATCACCTAATAACATTTAAAATACCAATTTTATGGAATTATATTGATCTTATATCTTCTATATTTGATAATGGATCATTTTTTAGGCTTGTTTCATGATAAAAACATTACTATGATTGAATCCTTTAAAAATTACAAGTGTCCCGCTCACCTTACCTATCAAAGGCCACCGCTCTCCTCTCTTATTTACATATTTAAAAAAATTGTTTCATACAATAACTACCCAAATTACTTTTATAATTCAATATTATCATCCTATAAGCCTTATGTTTTTGAAAAATTACATCATAGGAAGGCCTTTGGTGAAAACATGATGTAGACACCCGAAGAAAAGGTAATGTTCTTCAATGAGTGCTTTTTATTTTATTTATTCCTCCACATAAGTCAATTATTATTAAAACATATAGATATAATGATATTATTATATTCTATATACATAAATTTTTAGGATAACTTAATGACCTTCAACCACCTTCACTTCTATAAAATGGGTTACGAAATCATCTTTCGGGTGTACGGAATATTACCGCCTCCTAAACAAATGTCATTCATTTTTCCATTACCACCTCTCATGGTTGGGTATGATGATGGATATAAAGTATATACATGGTATTGATAACCTAATTATATATCCATAGTCATTATATAATACATAACATTTTATATTCCATTCTATAGAAGATATGATAACGTTGATCGTGTGTACGATAGACTACTGCCTCATGAAGCGATGTGATTCCATTTTCTCTAACGCTTTACATGGAAGATGATAAGTATATTTTTAATTAATATATGTGATAAAAATGAAATTATTATTATATTAATTACATATTTATCATTATGAAAATATAATATATCATTTTCTTTCTTACTCTAAAATATGATAACATCACCCATGTACGTGTGGACTGGCCTTTAAGAAGTGATGTGACTCTCTTTTCATCACCATGACTCAAGGATGATATATATAAGTATATTTAAAGAAAAAATATTTAATTTATTATTTTATGATCATTATTTTATGACAGTATATTACTTACCTCCTTTCCATAATAATCATTGAGAAATAGAAATGTTACTCATATGTACGTATGACCTATCGTCTCCAGGACTGTAACATAGTTCATTTTGCATACCAATATTTCATGATTGGTTTTAAAGGTATAATTGATGTAAAAATATGATAATTAAGTCATTATTATTATTATATAGATAATATAACTATATAATATTCCCAATAATTCAATCATTCATGACAAAACACACATGAAAAAACAATGAAATTAACACCCAAAACATTTTAAATAATGAGATATTATTAATGAATGGGTGATAATATGTTATAAAATGGTCATATATGATATTATAAATATTAATATGGTTTTTTAATAATATAATAAAATTTTTATAACCACTTAAAAAGTGTTTAAATAACATTCTACCAATATGAAGCATTAGGTAAGGGATTTCTTAACTCAATTTCTATTCATTAGGCTAAACATCTACTTCATTAATTATATATTGCTAAGATTAGGTGTGTAATGAATTTTGGTTATATTGTGTTTTTTTAACTTGTTTTATTTGGATTTACAGCTTATATACATAATATATTCATTTATTAATTCTCAATTCAATGTGATGATTACTATAAGGGTTTATTTCACAATCTCATTTTAATCAAGATTATTTATTCTTGAAATTCGGTTGAAGGAAATTGTTTAATAATTATATAATAATACAATTTAATTATATTATACTCTATTTATTCATGATATTTTCATGTAATAGTACCATTTTCCAACTCTTTGGTACTTAAAATATTTCATAAAATGTTTTTCAGAAAATATGACTTCATTTCTCTCTTCGGTAAGAAATTGAATTCCTTCCAAAACAATGATTTCAATTTTTTTAAATGTTTGTATCCATTCTTAAATTATTTTAGAAGGATATTTCACCCATTTTAGATTTTTAAAAAAATAACCAAGGAATTTTATTTTTTGTTTTATGAATGAGTCACTTTTCTAAAAAATTTATAATGAAAAGGGAATTTACTTTTTAACTTTTACAACATGTACTGAACTACCCACTAACATGTTCATAATTTCTTTGATGCTTTTTTTGAAGGTTTAAAAGGTTAATTTTTATGAAATTTGTTTCCCTAAAATCCTATAAATACTACATTTTTTTAATTTACATTCAAATAAAAGGATTTCCAAAATGTTTTATGTATTAAAAAGTGATTTTCAAAATGAAAATCATAATTTCCTCAAGAATGTTTTCAAAATATTTTTATTGTATTTCTATTCATGAATGAAAAATACTTAAATATACATATAATAAACTTGGGATATTTTTCATTGATACCATCCTTATTATCCCTCTAGATGGTATGTGATTATTTTGACCAAGGAAAGTATTGACATTGACTTAATTGATTAATTTGTTTTCAATAACATTCCCATGAAATGTTCAATATCCAATGATAATTGGAAATTATTTTTATAAAAACCTATAATTGAAATAAAATAACATTACCTAACTTTTTCATAATACTTAAAATGTTATAAGAACAGACTCCCAAAGACTATATTAGTCTTGGGGATTTGGAAACACGGAATCATGACCACTGGTACATAATTGAGCTATATCATCTCCCACATGGTTATTCTTGACTAGAACCCCTATTAGACACATCAAACATAATATATATCTTTATAACATGGGATAATGAAGCAAAAAATGGGGTGAGCTCAATGCTTTGTAAGGATAAACAAGGAAGACATGTAAGCATAATCATGAGTATAAGAGAATGAGAACATGATCAAAACATTTGAAGATCATAACCAACATATAAAAGATCATAAACCTGAATTATAGAATAAATAATGACAGTACATAAGACATGAATCATAAGGAAATAAATAACATTATGCATGAAATCATAATATGGGAATAAAACATAGAATTGTTGCAGACACATAAGAATATAATATGATTTTCATAGTAGTCAAGGCATCACTGCCAAGTCCATCTTAGTGGAAAAATTCCTTTACTAAATTAGGTTCACTTCCCATTCTAGAAATGTATTACTAAACTAGATTCACTCTTACTTACATCCCTATATTACTTAACCGAGTTCATTACTAGTTCCAGCCCTAAAATATTGAACCGAGTTCAGTTCTTGTTCCATCCATGTCTATATCATGAGATATAAATCTTTACCCAATGTATTGGGGGAGATATAGGTCCCACCCATGTCCTTATAAAATCATACATACATGTTAAAAAATATCATAAACAATCATATCATAATCTATGAAAGTAAATGGGTATTGTAAACATGTAATCATATCATAACGTGTGGAAAAAGAAACAAGTTTCATAATCAATTCATTATAAGCATAACCTCTAAAAGGAAGCGGTTTTCAAAAGCATATAACTCATGGAAGAGAAACGGATGTCATAAGAACCATCATATCAAAACATAAACCATTAAAAAATGAATATGAATGTAACATTTATATAATTTCCTAGAAAGGCTTGAGTAACATCAATAGATGTCATCTTCAATGGAAAATAATATTGAAATATCTTTCAAAAATGTTTCTAGAGGACAATATCATTTTTTCTTTGAAAAAATAAAATTAAAATGTAAATACTTTTGAAAACCATTTTCTTTAAAATTCATTTTAAAACATATAAAGAATTCATTAAAATAATTTTGAAAACCTTTTCCCTTAAAAACATAAAAAAAGCATGAACACATTTTGAAATCCTTTCCCTTGAAATCATACAAAATAATATTCAAAACATTTAAAACCATTTTTCTTTTAAAACTCATATAAAACTTATAAATAATTATTGAAAACATTTTGATCGAAATTTCATTGAAATTACTTGAAAACATATAAAGAAATATTACAAATTTTTTTAAAACCATTTTTTATATACATTGAAAACATATAAAGAAATATCAAAAAAATAAAATAAAAACCATTTATTAAGTAATACATTGAAAAATTATAAATTATTCTTGAATAAAAATTGACATCCATTTTAGAAAGCATGGTTTTGAAAGAACATAGATTTATAATATAATAAAGAGGTAAATTCATACTTTCTTAAAAACACTTTCTTAATAATATTATGTACAAAAGAGTAGAAAAATGGTTCCAATACATGAATATATCATGAATAACTATAAGAGAAGAAAATTCTGTAATTTTATTAATAGATTGATTATATGATTTTAAAAAGGGAGGAATAATCATAAATGATTTCGAAAAGCGATGAGATTGTTTCAATAAACTCTTATCACTTAGTAACATTGAACCATACTACCCATGTAAGAATGTTAAATTAAATGAATCTTAAAATATAGTGAATGTAAGTAAATTCATGATATAATATGTAAAAGGAATTATTTACACCACATATAAAAAATATATGTGCATAACAAGGTATGTCTTTCAAAAAAAGGTAAATTGAGACAAAATTATCTTACCGATTTGGTAACTTTTGAAACATTGACCCCGTGAAAGGAAGGGCATAAAATGGATATGTAAATACCAATAATTTTACGTATAATAATCATAGAATACATAAATAGGAATTATAAACACCACACAAAAGTAATGAGTGGTTAATAAATCCTTTATATTATGGAAATAAAAAAGTGAGATGAAATTCCCTTACCTTGTGTCTTGACTCTCTTCGTACTCATACAAACTTCCTCTTAATCGGGTAACTCCTTTTGGTTTACACCAAAGGTCTTCCATGGAAGGATTTATACCTAATTGAGGATTCAAGGATGAGGGTAGGATTTTTTATAGGATATTTGAGAAGTTCTTAGCTGAACCTAAGTTCTTTGAGAGGTGTAATGAAGTAGAGGAGAGAAGGCCTTTTATAATGGAGGAGTGGCACTCTGGTAATATTTTGAAAAAAAATCTATAGATGTTTATAACATGTAATGTGGATCAGATAACAGACAAAATTCGATCCAATATAGGATAGGGTCAAAATATGTCCAGCTAATGGCTCTTGGGGAAATGTCTAGGTCGATTTGGGTCTTAAATTTAAGGTTTTTTCCTTAGTTAAGGTTAATTTTACCTTAATAGGTGTAATTAATTTTGATTATATTCACTAATAATTGTGGTAAAAAACAAATTTGACCTTATTATAAATTATAAATTGTTATAATTCCAAAACTTTAATCCAATTTTCAAAATTACAATCATAAATTATTTCAAATTTAATCCCACAGTCGGGTCGACAGTGTAGGTTTTTAAAGTAAAAAATGATCAAATATTTGCTATATTTTTATCTTATATTTTAAATTGAAATTTCATAAAATTAAATAAATTTTATTAATTGATAAAAATATTTTCTAATTAAAAAATTACAGCAAATTTAAAATGTAATTTAACCTTATGAATGATTTATATGAAAAAGTAGTTTTGAATAAAAATTTAGTATTTTAAACTATTAATTAAAGAATAAAACCATATGGAAACATTCAAAAAATTTAACCTAACCCAATTTTTATATTTCTATTTAAAATATGAATTTAATTTTTACATATTAAATCTATAAATGTGAAAAAAATGGATTTAAAATGGGTTCTCTATAAAAACATCCTAGAACTACATTTATAAAAATATAAGTTTTTAATCATAAAATTGGGTTTGTTCTTATATTATATATATCAAATGTATTGGATTATTATAAAAAAATATTTGTTTGAATATATAACATATAAATTTAAGTAATACCGTTATATATTATAAATTAATTTAACTTATTAATATAAATCATCTTCTTCACATAAAGATAGACTTTTATAAAATCAGTCCCATTATATTCATTTGGATTATATATTATTTTCTAATTAATAGGTAACCAATGAATTCAACTATATATATTCATAATTTAGTTAATTATATTAGAAATTATCAACATAATGACTAGGTGATTTTATATTAAATTAAATAATAATATTTTTAATAATATATTATAGTTTGGTAACACTCGGTCTTGTGTGTTATGAAAGACATCAAGGAAAGTCAATCATTCATGTAATTTTTTTAGAAACATAAGACGTGAATTGTAAGTAAATAAAGATCATAAGCCATGAAATCATAATATAGGAATAAAACATGGAATTTTTTCAGACATATAAGCATATAATATGATTTCCATATTTGTTAAGGCATCGCTGCCAATTCCATCTTAGTAGAAAAAAGTATATTTCAAAACTGGGTTCACTCCCCATTCTAGCCATGTATTAATGAATCACGTTCACTCCTCATTCCATCCCTATATTAATAAACTGAGTTCATTTCTCATTCTATCCTTGTAATACAGAACAGAGTTCATTTCTTGTTCTATCCATGTCTATCTCATGAGATATAAATCTTTACCCAATGAATTGGGGGGGGGGATATAGGTCCCACTCATCTCTTTATTAAATCATACATACATGTTCCATAAGATCATAAACAATCATATCATAAGACATAAAAAGTAATGGGTATCATAAACATGTAATCATATCATAACTTTTAGAAAAAGAAATAGGTTTTATAATAAATTCATCATAAGAATAACCCATGAAAAGAAGTGGTTTTAAAAATCATATTACCAATATAAGAGAAACAGGTGTCATAAGTACCATTATATCAAAACATAAACCATTCAAGAAATAATATTAATGGAACATGGTATCCATCAAAACAAATTTTTTAAAGAATGTCATCCATTATTCAAAAATAATCATGTGGTGAGATAATACTTTAATCCCAAAAACATCATCCGAAGTTTAACTTAAACATACCTTAAATGGTTAAACTTATAACCCTTATAACGATAAAAATACAAAACCATATAAATAATTACACTAAGTGGGCTTAGCAATGATCCCCCATAATCAGAATGTTTCTCTTTGTTGTCACATTTCAAACATGTGAATACCCTCATTGTATATTCTCTTGAAACATGGTAATAACCTAAATTACCATAAATCCTTATTTAAAACATTCATGCATCCTTATTCAAAATATTTTGGATTTATTCCATAAATCAAAAAGTATTTTAAACTTAATCAATGATGGAATAAACCACATGTCAATAAGTCCTTAATTAGTTCCAAGGTAATAAGTACCTTCCAATTTACTTCTTCATATCCCACATATCTTTATCAAAACAAAATTATCATAACGTAAAAAACATATTAAGGGTTATCTTTCCCATAATAATGTGTTTTACATGGAAATCACATTTCCATTATATCACATTTCTATTCTATCGGAACCATTCAACATGTTCATGTAAATCTATAGTGAAAAACGTACACTAAACATTCCATATATACTTCACAATCCATATAACATATTTCTTAAATCCAAATACAAAAAAAACTTTTATCCTTCCAATTCATCCTTCTTCTATTAACATGGATACCTTATCCTATTACAAAATACCTCTTTCCTTTCACATTTCATTTGTAGTCTCATCATCATACACAATGTAACCATCACTCACACCACCTTGTTGATTATATTCATGAGCATTCCTCTTGAGACATTTAGTTTCAAATGACCATTTATTTCACACATAAAACGCTTAACCTTCAATGAATACTTGGAGAGGATAATATTCACATTCATTTCATTAATAGAACTCTCCATTTTTTCCTTGCAATCACTTGACTTGTGTCTTTCTTTTCCATAGTCAAAACATCTTATTGTTCCTATAAGATATTCACTTAGGTGACTATTTCAACCTTATTGACACAAATAAAACCAAATATTCTATCCTCCATGGTATCCATTACCCAAACACTCAGGGAAATACTTCTTTCTCTTCCTTTGGGAGTCAAAGAGTTGTTTAAGTTACATATTGTTAATCATGTTCTATGAAAATTAATTTGGCATGATCACAACATCTTTCACTCTAGTGATAATCTCACTTGAATTATAATTAGTAAATAGTCCATCACATTCAATGTTAATCCAATTATCACCATTAACTAAATCTAAAAGCATAGTGTGAGCATTATATATCATAGTATAATACCACATAGTCATTAAAAAAATTACTTATAAGATGTATAAATTAGGAAACCTTCCTTAATCAATGACACACTAGGATCATCCTAGGTTATTCATATCCAATATAAATTTAAATCCTTCATAATTTTTTGTGAAGAGTTTTGTGATTTCCAAAAGCATATCCCCCAAAAATGTAAAATCAACTGTGAATCAAGGAACATTATTGAGTACCAAATTACCCCGAGTCAGGTTTGGGGCATCTTTTCAATGTTATTACCCTTAGGTACATCTTTTCTATATCCACATCCACTTGTAGTATCTAGATAAGGATGTATTTCTTGGAAACCACTTACTATACCCATTAAAAAAATTCTAGGACATTATCCTAAATGTTAACTCATCCTTATACATATCCTTAGATACATCCCTAGACATATTTTTAGAAATATACTTTGGGATCTCACTAAAGTTTTATCATCCGTGTTTCCAAAGGTTAAATAAAACTTTTCTATGATACCAAATATAACGAACTAGTCTTTACATACATTAACATTGCATCACTTTTGGGGAATAATTAAAACCTTACAAAAACATATGCCCAAAGTTCATATTATTCTAGTGCCTTTAGAAACATAGAAACATGAATGCTGGTATATAAGTGAGCTGCATCACCTCCCACTAGGTTCTTCTTCACTATAACCATTATTAGAAACATCAAACATAATATGTATCTTCATGACCTGGTGAAATGAAACATAAAAAGGGGAGAGATCAGATGCTCGGTATGGGTAAAAAAGGGATACATGTAAGCATAATCATGAGCATAGTATTATGAGAACGTGATCAAAATATTTGAATATCATACCCTGCATATCAAAGATCATTAAAATGAATCATATTATAAATATTGGTAGTAAATATGACATGAATCATAAGGATATAGAGAACATTATCCATGAAATCATAATATAGGAATAAAACATGGTATTGTGATAGACAAATGAGTATATAATATGATTTCCATAGTAGTCAAGGCATCACTACCAAGGCCATCTCAGTGGAAAAAATTCTTTTACTCAACCAGGTTCACTCCTCGTTCTAACCTTGTATTTCTAGACAACATTCACTACTCATTCCAACCTTATATTTCTGAACCAATTTTAGCTCTCATTTGAGCCTTGTAATACTGAACTGAGTTTATTTCTCATTCCATCCATGTATATCTCATGAGATATAATTATTTACCTAATACATTGGATGGAGATATAGGTCCCACCCATCTCATTATAAAATCATACATATATGTTCCAAAAAACATTAAAAAATCATATCATAGCCCATGAAAATATATGGGTATCATAAACATGTAATCATACCATAACCTATGGAGAAAAGAAATAGGTTTCATAATCATTTCATCATAAGCATAACCTGTGAAAAGAAGCGTGTTTCAAAAACATATAATCCATGGAAGAGAAATGGGTGTCATAAGAATAATTACATAAAAACATAAACCATTCAAGAAGGAATATGAATGGAACCTTTGGATAATAACATAAGTTAAAATTTATATAAATCACACCAAGCATTTTCATTTTTATTCTAAACATCTGGTTTAATTTAAAATTTCCAACATTCAAAAAATATATCAAAATTATGATCCTTATGTTGATCTTCATAAAAAAATCCTTTTATATGGATTATTTTTTTGTGAATATGTATACACGGTGATCCCCTTATGTCAATATTCACTACTGAATTCCCATATGTTGATTTTTTTGTGTGAATTCTATTACATGAATCTTCTTTCTATGAATCCCCTTAAAAAATAGATCCATTTACATGGAACCAAACTTATATACAAATTCACGTACATGGTGATCTCCTAACACCTATATTTACTTATGGATTCCTTTATATTAATCCATTATTGTATTCTGATACACATAAATTGATCAATTTATCTTCTATATCATCGTGGCCTTTATTATTCCAATAGTTTTATCATATAATGGTTTAAATAGATATTTGTGATTATTTTTTCAATGAGGGACACATTATCAAACATTTAATGCTTTACATAATCCATGACACAAATCACTCATGAATTCATTATTTTTCCTCCCATTTTATTTCATGAATCAGGAAAAAATTATAATGATATTTGATATAATATATCTCAACATACCTGGAATAATCTGATACCATATTTTTATGTTCATATGTTATTTTTTTACTCTATTTTACCCTTCAATGAATTGAGATTTACTCTTATATATCTCAAATCAACATTTACACAGTAGTTTTACCCTCATTTACCTACTAAAAATTCTATGTTTTTCTTGTAAAGAAATAGAAATACCATTATATAGAGTTATAATGTCCCTTAGGTATACTAGGTTACCTTTATATAGACTTCAATTACCTTTAAAAAAGTATATAATTCAATGTATTACCCTTATGTAGCCCCTAAATATTTTACCTTCAAAAAAGTATTCAATTTCAAAAAATAAATTTATAATAACCCTAAAATATCTCAGATCAGTCTATAACACATCAAAATTCATTCTAAACTTATTTAAATTGTTTTGAGAAAAATCCTTTAAGGTGACATTGAATCATTTTTTGGGTTGATTGTGTGTATTGACAAAGATGGTTTCCATCATTAGTTGTGGAATTCCATAGATATTACTAACAAGCTATGTTGACAAAGATCCAAGATAAAGGAATGGAAAATGTGGAATAAGTACAAAAATATTGTATATAAGTTGGTTTTGTTTCCAAGTGTTTACCAAATTTTTGGGTCCAAAAAATGGATATTGGAGAAAAGTGTTTTTTTAAATGGATGTTTTGCGCAAGATTGAAGATATTTTGGAATGTTTCGTGCAGGACATGCTTTGGTATTTCTGTATCAAAATATAGAAAAGTAAATAAGTGCATGAAAGATTTTTATTTCCCCAAAATATGAGTTTGCGTAAAAGAGAGTTACGTGCTAAATAAAACTTCAACTGTTGTTATATTTTCTCAAATAGGATCTTCCATGCACAGAACAACATGTGTTAGGATCTTACGCATAGGGTTGTATAGGCCTATAAATAGAGGGCTACCCCTCTCATTTGAGTCGCACAACACTTGAAGGAAATCTGATCTTTTGTGTGCATAATAATTGTACGCAAAGGTATTTACATGTAAGAAAGGAATTTTTTATAATAAGGGAGTTTTGAGAAAGAGGTTTTTATGGAAAACCATAAATATTGCATAAAAGGCATTAAAGTTGTTCATAGGACACCCAAAGGTTTCATAAAATATAGGATTTTCCTATTAGTATTGGGTTAAAGTGGTATTCATCAGTGGATGAAAGTGTAACTTCAACAGGGCAGCTACCTATAGTGAGGATTCATGATTTCATTAAAATTATGGGTCTTATGAGTCCATACACTGTGTTTGAATTCCTTCCAAGATAAGTTAGTGAAGTAAGAGGAATAAGGTGATCCTTTCCCTTAGAAGTGAGATAGAGAAAGAGACCTAGGGAGTGAACTTTGGGAAAGCAGTGAGCTGACCCTAATCTTTGTAAAGGGATTGAGCCTAGTCATAAAATTGATCTATCCCAAACCTTGTACTTTGGCAGTGATCTATAGTGGATTTGGTAAATAGTCACAAAATCATTGTATGCTCCTTGAATGTAGCCTAGTGATGATGAACCAAGTAAAATAGTTGTGTCTCATGCATTATTTCATTTCTATCATACATTATTATGGGAGAAAGATGGAAGAGTGTTTTATTAACGACAAAACAATATCTGAAGGGGCAATAGTTTTAATCTATCATACCCGGATTCACCCCCCCTCCCCCCCTCAGGGTATTTGATCTAGTGGTCCTAACAAATAATCTTGGTGTATTCTCAAATATAAACAAAATGGAATCTTTTTCTTCCTTTAATCATAAATATATAATAATATTCATAATAAACTCTATTGTCTAATGAAATGAAATCCCCAACCAACCTATGTGCATCAATAATAATTAGATTTCCATATCATTAAATGAAATGGAATTCATACTATAAAAACTTGTAAAAATTGATGTAATCATTATTAACTTGATATAATGTAGAATAATACTTGGGAATTTGTTCTCTACAAAAAAAATTGGGTTCTACATATAATCATCCATGCTCTTTAATCTTTAATATATTTTATAACATATTGAAAATAGCATTCATAGTTAATTGAAAAATATTATAAATAAATACAACATAAACAAAGTAGGAATGATGATACCAATTCTATTTATTTATTTTCAATTCCATATAAACATGATATGTTGATATATGTTCTTTAAATCTTATACTCCAGTCATTATTTCATTTATTTTTACTCTTTCCCTCTTTCTTAAAAAAATACATATTTTACTTTCTCTCCAATTTTTTAAAAATAAATAAAAATACCTAGAAAAGGGAATGGTATAAATTCATTCTTAAATCAATTTCCATCAACCATTATTCTATCTTTATATGTGATCCATGCCTAGTTTATAAAATAAGAGGGTTTTATTTAGACCACAAAGTTTCCCATAATCAATAGAACTCCATACCAACTGAAATAAAACACTCATTACCTTTATTAGAGTTTAATAACTATTTATAGGATGATAAAATCAATTGATAACATTTGATTTAAATTTTCTCAATGAATGCATCAACCTAAATTTTCCAATACTCACTTTAACACAATGGTTAAAAACACTCAAGTACAAAGTAAGGGTTAAAATTTCACATAATAGTACTAAACCTACTTCAAAATTCTTGTATATTTCATTTATTTAAATTAATATTTCCCTTTAATATTATAATCTATTTTTAATTTCTAATAATGAATGATTAAAGAAAAAACATGACTCTTAGATGATATCAACTACACGCACATACCAAAATATTTTTAATTTCATGAGATAATAATTCTAGTAGCCTATTGTTCATTCTTACCCTTTCTCCCATCCAAGAATATGCTTTAAATGGTCTCCATCACTGTGAAAATCTTCAAAAAAAACAAATTTAGGATGTTTCATGTTGAGAATTCACCAAAATTTATCTTCATCGTGTATTTATCCATGTTTCACAACTTCCACATCTTCCAAAATTACAACCCTATTCAATATATACTCTTTGTAATACCATATATGAGATCAAAGTAATATAGTTACTTATTACTCTAGATGTCTAGTTTGTGCCAACATACTCACTTTCTCAGTTTCTCCCCTTTGATATCCTTTACTTTAAATTCTCAAAATTTTATGGACAAATACAATACACAAAAGTAATGGAATAAGGTAGATCTCCTTTCTTTTCAAGTGAATTAAAATGTTGAGAATATTTTCACATCCATGTTTCACTATTGTGTTTAATCTTCAACTTCTACTTTTTTTGTCAAAACTGATCTTGTTTTTTGATAGCACACATTTCATCACATATTTCTATTCCTTGCATGAATAAAATGTATCCTCGTCAGTATTCATGACAAGTGTAATATTTATTCTCTTAAATACATATTCCTATAAATTCAATATGGTAAAAAAATACATTGGCATTCTGTCAAGATTTCGTGCATCTTCTAACATGATATTAATTATCGCATAGGTTTTTCTTTTTTGAAAGCCTCATGTGAAATTTGAAATATTCATATATATTTTATTTCTCCTTCAAAAATAGATTTTTTTATCCTCCTTGAATCATATTAGCATATTCCAAATCCACTGGAAAAATTACTATATAATATTTGGGAATTCGAAAATCATACTTTGTTGTTACACATGGATTATTGGAAGTTTCTTCACTATATTAGAACCTTTTTTGTTAGATCCTATATTTGACACATTATCCGTGTATTTAAAATTTTTATTCTATTTGATATTACCCTTGGAAAAATCATTTTTCCTTAGAAACTTCATGGTGGAATTATTTTCATCATTATCCTCTTAAACATTCCCCATGAAACAATTAATTTCAATAATAGTGGTATTCTTTCTCAATTTAATTTTATGATGTTCTTGGATGATAATGATTAATTTTTATGACCATAAAAATAAAAATCGTCGCATATATCCCCAAAAATTCAAATTCTATTTGAATATGAAGGATTCTTCTTAATATGACATTTTTTATGTTTCTTTGGATTTCTCTCACTTGAAATGGTCATAAATTATTCTTATAAGATGATTTTATAGTACCAAAAATACAATGAAAATTCCCATATCTATTTTAGAACTAATAATTCACAGAACCCATAATATTTTAATCAAAACTACAGGCTATCCAAAAATATTATATTTTCTTTAATGCATTTTGGGCATTCATTAACACTATTTGAGTTGTTCTTGGAAAAACACCCTTTTAATAATTCTTCTACCCACTATATACATGGTTTTATTCATCCCCTCACTTCTCTTAGTCCATACTGTTATATATTTTTTTGTTTCAAAACATTGGATGAAAAATGATTTAGGAAGGAAAATAAAAATAGGTATGGATAACACCTATTATTTTAGGGATTATTGAAAAATATTATTATGTGATAATATTATATTCATGAAACATAATATATGCCTTTTAACTTTTGAATCAACTTTAGAACAATTCATGGAATCATTTCATTCCTCCATAAATTGTGATGTCTCCTTATCTTTCATTAAAAAGATGTCCAGTTTCACTTTCTATTCTAAAAACCTCATATTGAAAGAGTTTTTTTGATCTTTAATCAACAAAAAATCCTCCCACAATATTTATTAATTCATTCATTAAACTTATTCTTCATGCATATTATTTATTTATTATAACAGAGTATCATGGTCCTTGATCTTTTTAGATTTCACTTCTAGTTTTAAATCATTAACAATAATTGTTTTTTAATATTTTCTTCAATTTCATCAATCGTATTATTAATGTATTATAAGGACTCATACTTCTATTTAATGTTTTTGATCCACTATTATTTAATCTATGAGTATATATCCACATGTTCCTTATTTATATATTTTAATGCTCTAACCTTTATATAGATCTTTACACATGATAAAATAATTTCATTCATTATATCCCCCAAATTTTTGAATCTTATTCAAGCTGAGTGATTTCTTCCTGCATGATTTCAACAATTCCATAAATAATAGAAACTAATTCTTTGGGAAAACTTTACAACATATCCTTTAATGAATCAACTAACAAAACTATTCACATGTGATCACTCCCACTAGTTCATGCATCTTCTTCTATAAAATTTTAAGAATAATTTAGATTTTCCTCATGATAACATTAATTTCATGATCTTTTAGTTTTAGGTAGAATGTATATATCCTTGGTTGTAGGTTAAAACACTATTTTTTATCAAATTATATCAAATTAATCACATAACCCATTATTTTATCGAGGTATTGATTCTTATTCTTATTTTAATAAGTTACATATCTTAAAAAATCTTATATTAGCTTTTTCTTAATGTTCATCATTATCATCATAGAAACTAAATTATGATCAGAAATCCAAAACTATTCTCCAAAAATAAACTTTATTAATATTTTAGAATGAAAATAGAAAACATAAAATGTGAAAAATATCAACACAGAGATTCCAATAAAAGGTGAACCAGGATATAATACCAACTAATTTTAATGGTTAGGGATAGTCAAAACATTAATAGGGGTGAATTGGTATAGGTGTATTTTAATCCTATTAATATTTTTATTTTTATACTTATTTCTTTTACCTTTGTCACTATTATGTGAACATATCACTTTTTTCACTCTCCTCACTTTTTTTCTTTTATTATGACACAATTGAAAATACACACACAATATAGAAATTTTTTATGGATAACCAATCAGTGTGAGACAATCATTCCTTGGTATAAAATGGATTCCCCCAAGATCACACTACCCACTAGAATAATATTAAAGTTATAAAAATTTAGGTTATAACCTTGAATATGTTATTTTTATATCTCCTAAAATTGAATTTGTACTTATGAAACATGGGTGAATCTTACACCATTATAATGAAAAATATGTGTAATAACTAAAGAGTCTATCCCAAAATTATAACTATAAAAGTTATTGATATGTTACCTGGGTCTTCTTATCCTTCTCTCAATTTAAAATCTTCAGGCACATAACACTTATTCATAACATCCTATGATGTCTACTTCCACTTTTTCTCCAATATACAATTCAGTGTTCAACTCCTCCTACCCATCCTTCTATGCTAATTATAATGAATCAAACACATCATCTTATTCAATTAACTTCTTGAACAACTCATCCACTTATTCTTCATCATCCCACTTTTTCTTCTCATTCAATGAACCAAAAAACAAAACTAAAACATCTTCGTATTTTTATTTCTTCAACACACATAAATTCTTCAAGTTGGTGCACTTGATCTCTTCTCACTTAGTATTATTTTATTGAATATGTATAAATTCTTCAAAATAAATTGATGTCATGTCTTCTTTATTTTTCTTAAATTTTTAGATATATATCAGATCTCATATTATTATTAACACACAAAATATTTTTCACTTGAATAAACTTTTCAAGTAACTCTCAAAATTATTTATTTGGCTATCTAAAAATATATATTGATAATAATAATTATCTCACCAGTTACTTGTTCCTATTATAATTTTCAATGAATATTAAATGAATTCCACATGTATAAAATATTTTTAATTAACAATATTTTTGGTAATTAAAACTTCTTGGATCATGGAACTTATTGTATTTGAGAAGATCCAAAAAAACATGGCCACTCCTTTTTATAAAATTGAATATCATAGTTACTACATGGATCATACAAAAAATTTTGTGACATGCTTCTTCTTCCATAATATTTTCATTCATCCTCTTTCATTCCATGAAATGGAGGAAGATTTTAAAATACTTATAAATATTTTCTTGCATGTACCAACCAAGATTATGAAACATTATTAGTTGTTTATAGTTCCTACATATCATCTCCTTCTTTTATTTATTCCTGAAACATAGTTCAATGCTTCCCCTAAATAATTCAATTTAATGTTGTAAATCATTTTGAATAAATCATGCTATATATATTGTGATATATGTTTAAATTTAAGCTCATCAAACCTAGAATTGTCCATTGTAATATCCTCTCCTACTTTATCTTTGTATTTCTATTCTTAAAGATATATATCAATGTGATGACCTTTACCTATATCCCCATTCAAAAATCCCCTTTCAAGGATTTTATTTACATTGATTCACATATTTTGGGATTCCCTTAAATCAATATTAATCATTGAATTCACTTATTTAGATTTTATTTTATTGAAACATATTACATGAATGTATTATCAAATGATCACCATATGTCATGGATCCCTTTATATGGAATCAAAATCATTTTCAAATATACATAAGTTTTCATCCCCTTATGTTGATCTTCACTTATAGATACCATTATTTGGATCTAGAACCATACACATATTCTCTTATATTAATCATATTTTATTTCATCTATTAAAAAACTTTCTTCATCTGATATTCTATATTAATCATGGGATAAATATATCTTCATGATTTTTTTTCGAGGAGGAACACCTTACTAAGCATCGAATGATCCACATAATTTGTGACATAAAGGAATTCATGGATTCCTTCTTACTAATTCCATTTTTTACATTATGAATCTTAATGAATATAATACCAATATATGTTAAAATATTTCTATAACTATCTATAATTATATGATTCCATGTATATGAATTTCATTTTTCATTTGTTTTAGTCTTATTTATCCTTATATGAACTAAGATTTACCCTGATGTAGCTCAAACCTACCATTATGTAGATAGTTTTACACTTACATAGTAGCCTGTAATTCTGAGTGACCCTTAAATAGGTATATAATTACATTTATATAGAGTAAAAATGAAATTAGGTATCATGGGATACCTTAACATATATTATAGTTACCTTTTCATAGGTATATAATCAAGAGTACCAGCCTTTCGTAACCCTATAATTATTTACATTTACACATTCCTTTAATTAGAAAAAACACTTCTAATGTAACTCTAAAATTTCTCGAAACATTCTATAACACCTTTGAATTCATTCAAACCTTAATCAATTTATCTTTGGTGTCACACCCCAACCTTAGAATTTATTTTATTATATTATTTTCTTGGATTTAGATATTTTGTTTGAGTTTTATATTTATTTCCCAGTTTGAATTTTTGAGTTTGGATGTTTTGTGGTTGGATTTTAGGCTTGTTCACAGTTCGTGTTCATGATTTCAGTGTTAACCATGCAGCCTATTGAGGAAGAAGGTATTTCTAGTTTTAATTATTCTTACACAATTTTACATACATGGTTTGAGAAGGGATTGAGAAAAACTATGCATGTTGAAGGGTAAAATCATGTGACATGAGGATTGGAACCTAGGGAATGGCGCCTAGCCTGTGCACGATTAGGAAACCATGCAACAAGTGTGTGGTGATGTTCTAGATTTAAGTAGTGGTGTTTAGAAAAATTGGAACACAATTTGGGAAACCATGTGGCCTACATGTACAAGTGTGCTACATCTCCTTTAGGCTGCATAGGATTGGTGCACGATTTGGAAAACCATGCTTCTAAACTGTGCGAGTTTCCTAGATCATTAAATCGGTAAAATTTCAATCTTTCCCAATCATGTTTTTAACACTATTTTGGGTTTCTACTTATTCAAACTAGGTGAATTGGTGGGGTCCTCTAAGCTCCTCCCCTTTACTTCCCTTCATCCATGGATACTCCTTGAAGGATCCTAGGTGATTTTTTATTCAGTTTCTTGGTTGATTTCCACTTCACCTCTTCCTTCTCTCTTGGTTCTTAGTTTTTCTTGGTATTTTTTCTCATATGGATGAACCCAAAATGTTAGGGTTGATGTTTAGTTCATTTTATTTGATTTTGGGGTGTGTTTATTTTCTCATTATGTGTATTCTTCCTCCTCCTGAAGTTTAGTTTCATTCACACATCGTTGAGGTGGGTGTTTCTATCTATTTAACTTCTAGCACATTCCATTAATTTTTTATATGTCTTTAAATGCTTTAAATTTTTTATAATCCTTCTTGTTTAGTGTTTGTATAAATATTTTTAGCATTTACATGACATAAAATTGGTATAAAATGTTTAATAAAGTGTTTCTTTAGTTTTTCCAATATTGAAATGCATGAAAGGTGTTTGATGAAATGCCTATTGTTTCCTAAAATTGAAATTAATCACTTGTGATGATATTTTTTATGGTGATATTTTGGTATCTTGGTTGAAATGATAAATTGTGCATGGTGTTTTATTTATATACCTCTTTATTTCATGATTATTTATGGTTAAATGTTTTGGAAAGGTTCTTTCGAATTTGAAATTATTAATTGTGCTTTTTCAATTGTGTGTAATTTTTGGATTTGGTATGACAGAAAGTGGTGTTTTGAAAACTGGTTTTAGGTGTTTTCATGATTTTTTAAAGAGTTACATTAGATTTTCATTCAATTGAATATGTAATTTAATAAGTATGTTATTCTTGAACTTCATTTTCTCAAAAAAAAATATCTCCTTTATCCACTATTCCTTTTTTTAAAAATGGTTCCTTGGATTCTAGATGGTTTTAGTGATTCATGTGACATTAAAAGTGGTTTCAAATGATTTTTTTAATTTTTGTACCATTTTTCATCTTAAGATATGGTTGGGTGAGGAGTCGGTGTAAAGGCATGTTTGTAATTATGCATGCAAAAATGGTGTTTTATACTGAATTTGGAAGAGTCAGTGTAAAGGCGTGTTTGGAATTATGCATGAAAAAATAGTGCATTATAATGAATTTGGAAATGGTGTGGATATATATTTGTATACATATTTGGTTTTTAAAGGTAAAAATTCCATTTGGAAACTTATTTGTGTTTTATATTTTCAGTTAGTCTCGAAATGGTGTTGGAATTGGAATTGGTTTTGGAAAATGTGTTGCCCAGATAGAACTTGATATGTTTTTGAGTTTTATTTTAAAAATCATGTGTTTTGAAATATTTTTTGGTATTTGGTAATGTGTGGTAAATATTTTTCAAAGTTATATGATGTAAATCCCATTTTACATTCTTTTTTAATGTTGTTTCTAATCAACATGGTTTTTGAAATGGTTTTTAATGGGAAATTTTAAAGGCTCGGTTTGAACATTTTGTTTTCTTTGAAAAGTATATTTTATGTGAGGTGATTTGAAGTCCCAATTGGTAACTTGTAATGTTTTGGAAATTATTTTTATAACTTGGGTGATATTTTGGTCTGATGGTCATTTTAAAATTATTGTGAAATTTGATTGAAAGCTTGGGTAGCGGGAAGGGCTGGTTGATGTTTTAAAATATTTGAGAAAGTGGTTTTTGAAACTCAAATGATGTGGAGGCCTAGTAGGAACTATTATATGGATTTTAGCAAGATGGGAAACCCTGTGGAGGATTTCCTGAATTTGGTTATTGCGTGGGTGGTTTCAGTGATTGGGGTGGGAAAGAACGGTGGAAATGTTGAGCCTCTTATGTGAGGACTCTTCCCCTTTCCCTGTGTATTATTATTATTACCCTAGGATTCATGGGTGTTAGTTAGAGGGTTGAGTGACAGTTTCTCTTTGACCCAAATTAGATAGGTTGGTACCCCTTGGATGTGTAAAGTCTAGGAGGGACATGGTACTGAATTGGATGGTGTAAAGCGATCGGTGGGTTATCAACTATGGAGTTGAACCATACAATAACAGATAGGTCCAAATAGAGCATGTCTGAGGATTGACTCTAGTGATTTTCATGAAATTCTAATGATTACTATATATATGTAATTTTTTATTTTTTATTTATGTTGGATATTAGCCCTGCTATTTTTTCTTAATTGTTTTTTTTTTTGCTTTACTTTCTGCACAACCCCTTCTTTTTGGATTCTTAGTAAGGATTGCACTTAGATTTCGGTTTTGAACAGGGTTGAGGAAATTAAATTTATTTTTGAAAAATAGAACTAGCAAGATTTGTTTCAAAATTGTAATTTTTGTAAAGATGTGTGTGTCGTTTTAAAAATGGAGTGTTTGTGGAAAGTTATATTTGGGTGCTCTAAATGATTTAAAACCTATATTCAGAATTTATTTTAACCTATTTTTTCTGGACAGTTTCATATAAACAAATTAATTGAGTCTTTGGTGATTGTCTACCGAGCTGTTGTGTGCTCACAACCTACTTTACCATTCAATGTTGCTAGACCTGATCTATTTTAAAGGTTTAGGTTTCGAGTTAGAGTTGGCTCTTGGAGCAAGTTGGTCTTGTGGTAGTTAGTGACCAAGAGGTCATGTGGAGATCATGTTAGCATGGTTCAGTTTTTCATTTGGATTCAAAGTTTGTTATATTCAGTAGTTTCTATATTTTTATTCCTTTGAATATTTATTTATATTTAGTTATTAGTATTTATTGTGTTTTTAATTTTTTATTTCGATCATATTTTATTATTGGTCTAAATTGTTCCATTTGAATCATTTTGATACCTGGAACTAGTTTCTAGCCCATGGGGATCAGGAACACACTTCGGAACCTGTCTCGGGCTAGGTCAGGTGTTGGCATGGATGGAATCCCGGATTGGTTCATGATAAAATGGTATCAAAGGAGTCTCTTGTTATTTGGGGTGTCTGGTAAATTAAAGACTAGGACTTTTGGGACTCAAGATGTAGTTTTGGGAAGGACATCATGAACCATTTCTCATCCTGATCCTTGAGTTTCCAGGGTTATTATAGAATTTGAGTATTTTTTATTTTTTATTGTGATTGATGAATGCTAATGTAGGTGATCCAATTTCATTTTGTGATCTCAAACGGAGTAGGGACCCTTGTGGAGTATGAGTGAATAGTTCAAAGTACTCTTGGTTATTGATGTTCATTGGGGGAATGAACTTCTAACCATGTTACTATGTTATGTATGACCAATAGTTCATTATCCCTTGATTTTGGAATGAGTTGTGATTTTTATTCATTTTGGATGGTGTGGATTGATTTTGAAAGGGAAATGGTTTTTGTAAAATGTTTTTTCAAAGAGGAAGTGGTTTTGGAAAAGGAAATTTTCAAAGAGAAATTGATTTTTGTGCATAAGATTTTTGAGAAATCATAACCCAATGGTTGAGTTGGAACTAAAAGTGGGATTTGGAATTCGGAAAGTGGCTTTAAAAGAAGGCGATTTTTGAAAATTGAAATGGAAATAGTGGTTTTTAAAATTAGTACTCTTATTTTTTTTTGTGATGTTTGGCTTGTGCGCCTATTTTTTTCCTAAGATGGTCTCTAGGATGAGTTTTGATGGGATATTGATTTTTCCTTTTTTGTTTGATGTTGTTAATAATATTCTACCAAGAATGGACCCCAAGTTTTCTAGTGAGTCTCATTTAGTTTTTGGTTCTTCTTAGTTGTTTCCTATATTCTGTGATGATTGAGGTTCATTTGAGGATATGGAATGTCTTGAGTAAGTTGAGAGTGTCTTCAAATTTTTGTGAACCCATGAATCTGTGAGAGTGTGAACTGTTTTGGGTTTTTTTTATGGTCTTACATTGGAATATTGGAAGATGGGTGTCCTGAAATCATTACAAGATAGGATGTCTTAGGAAGTCTTTAAGAACACATTCATCTACTGATTCATACCTGAGGAGGTAAAAACGAGGAAGGTGGAAGGTCTTATAGATATTTAGTAGGACTATCAGTCAGTGAAATATTATTTTAACCATTTTAAATAGTTGGTTTTTTTCTATCTGGATATGGAATAATAGGATCGATGGAAATATCCTCTTTTAATTTTGGGTGTTTGTCCAGATATCACGGAAAAATTCCTCGCATACAATGAAGTTTTATTCACAAAGTTTTTAGGTGAGGAATTTTTAGCTAGGTTGGTTCTTGAGGTGTCATCAATGGTGGTTTTCTATTGTAAAGTTTCCCAATCTGGAAAGAGGTGTTTGTCAGAGTAACTTGTTTATAAGGATTATTTCTTATTGGTCATGACTTTTCATTGATTGGACTATTCGCTTGTGTGCTTCTAGTTTGGTCACTTTGGGAATTTGAGGATATCATGTCGTAATAATCCTCAGAATTTTCATTATTGTTTCCATTTGTGTCATCTGAATAATCTTTTCAAAAATCATTACCCGAAGATGAAGTCTTGATTAGAGGGTCGTCAGCTCCTTGCTATGGGGCAGCTGATATATAAAAACATTGGGACTCCATCCATAGACCTTAGAATGAATCTTTTCACATAATCAAAAATTTCCAGGGGTGCGGGGAACCTTGGATCATTTTTTTCTCCACCATTAGGGTGAATACTGTTTAATTTCCTTGTTGTAGTTTTTCATGAAATTGTGAGTTCTCATCGTTGTAAGAGGCATGTTGGTTTTGTTCATTTGAAATCTAGAGATTTGTTCCTCTTTAAGTGTGGATATTTTTTTTCTTTATTGTGTGTTCTTAGAAATTTTTGGTTGGTTGGTTTCATCTCTCAATTTTTTTTGTATTACAGATTTTCATTCTTTTAGAAAATGAGGAATCATGGACCTGTTCATGGTTTGGTTTGATACCATCTGTGGGTTTTCCCCTTGTAGGGGGAGGTTCATAGTTAATGTTGAATGTTGAATGTTCCTATCTGGGATGTCCCATGGTGTTGTTTTTGAGAATTTTTTATTCAGACTATGGTGATGTTTAGCATATAAAGAGCAGTATTTTTTAGTTTGTGTTTAATGTTCCTGTGTTAGATGACATAGGGTGGTGTGGTGGGAGCATCCAAGTTGAGCTGATCTGATGAAGTTCAATGGTATTAGTCGGGTTATTGTAGTGGAAATAAACCTCCTCTTTTTGTAGTTCTTTTCATTTTTATTTTCCTTAGAGTGGGTCTGGTGTGACCTATGGAGTGAAAGGTCACCCCGAAGTTCATGGTTTCTTTTGTATTCTTTCAAATTTGGGATGATTTGAATTTATAATTTTTGAAGTTTTTTGGGTGTCTTTTAGGCCTGTACATGGTTCGTGTGATAATTTGAGGGTTAATTATCTGTCATGTTCAGGCAGTGGGTGTTTCCAGTTGTAATTATTCTTGCACGATTTGTCTGAAATAGTTTTAACATGGCCTGAGCTAAACAAAGTGAGTTTAGTGTGAAAATTGTGCAACATGAGTATTGGCACTTGGGGCATGGTGCATGGCCTGTGTATGATTAGGGAAACTATGCGGAAATCATGCAGTGAGGTTCTAGATTTGGTTAGTGGTGTTTATTGTAGTTGGCACGTGGTTTGGTAAATGGTTCTTCCAGCTTGTGCGGGTGTGATGCATCTCTAGTAGGGTGTGCACAGTTAGCACATGGTTTGGGAAACTATGTGGCCAAACCATGCGAGTTTCATAGATCATTAAAAGTATGAAATTTTAATTGTTCCCCTCCATGTTTTAAACTCTATTTTAGGTTTCTCATCACTTTTTTGACCTACTCACACCGGGGGTTCTTTTAAGCTCCACCCCCTTCTCCCCTTTATCCATGGAAGATTTTTGAAGGTTTATAAGTGAGTTTTATTTAGGTTCATGGTTGATTTTATCTTCCCCTCTTCCCTCACTATTTGTTTTAGGTTTTTATTGGTGTTTTTTCTCTTATGGATGAATCCTAATGGTTATGGTTGATGTGTGGTTCATTTTATTTAATTTTAGGGTCTGAATATTTTCCCTTGAGGTGTATTCTTCCTCCTACTAAAGTTTAGTTTCACTCAAAAATCATTGAGTTAGGTGATTCCATCCATTTTCTTTCCGGCACACTCTATTGATTCTTGATAATTCTTTAGATGCTTTAAATGTGTTATAATCTTGCTTTTTCTATGATGGTATAAATTATTTTAGAGTTTACATGATGTAAAATGGGTGAAAAATGGTTTCTAAAGCGTTTCTTTAGTATTTTCTATATAGAAATGCATTCAAGGTGTTTGATAAAATGAATAATATTTTCTAAAAATAAAATTGAGAACGTGTGGTGATATTTTGACTTATATATTTGGGTATCTTGGTTGAAATGATAAATTTTTCATGATGTGTGATTTATATTCCTCTTTATGGCTTGATGGTTTTTGGTGAAATGTTTTGGGAAGGTTCTTCTAATTTTAAAATGATTAATTGTTCTTTTGAAATCATGTGAAATTTTTGGGTTTCATTTGAAATCAAGTGGTGTTCTAAATAATGGTTTTTTTGTTTTCATTAATATTTAAAAAGTGACATTGGATGCTGGAACATCCATGGGTTCCTAGGGTACACACATGAATGGGAATTTAAGTGAATATGGAATTTAAGAAGTATATTTTTATTAAAATTCATTTTCTCAAATAGTTTCCCTTTTTTCCCTATTCCTTTTTCCAAAATGGTTCCTTGGGTTCTAAAAATTTTGTACTGCTTCATGTTACTTTAAAAGTGGTTTCAACTATGTTTTCAAAAGCTTGGTCTGTTTGGGGTCTTTAGATATGGTTTAGTGAGGAGTTGTTGTAAAGGCTTGTTTGGAATTGTGTTCATGAAAATGGTGTTTTATATTGACTTTTTAAATGGTTTGGAAATGTATTTGTAAACGTAATTAGTTTAGAAAATTTAAAGGACTATTTGGAAACTTATGTGCGTTGTGAATTTTCAGTGAATTGTGAAATGGTGTTGGAATTGGAATTGGTTTTGGAAAATATGTTTCTCGGTTGGTACTTGGGATGTTTTGGAGTTTTATTTTAAAATGCATGTCATGTGGAATCCTGTTTGGTATTTTTTAATGTGTGGGAAAGCAATTTCAAAGAGATATTATGTAAATGGTGTTTGTCGTTATTTTGGAATGTTGTTTGTTATCAACATTGTTTTGAAAATGGTTTTGCATGGGAAGTGTTAAAATCCTAGTTGGTACTTTGTGTTGTCTTTGAAACATCGATTTGATGTGAGGTGATGTGAAGGCCCGATTAGTACCATGTTATGTTTTGGGAATTGTTTTTGAAACATGGGTGACATATGGCCTTGGTGATAATTTTTAAATGAATGAAAATGGATTGAAATCTTGGGTAGCGTGAAGGTCATGTTGATATTTAAGAAAGTGGTTTTTGAAAATCAAATGATGTGAAGGCTCGATTGGCACTTGCATATGTATTATAGATAGATGGTCATCCTTATGGAGGGTTTCTTGAATTGTGTTATCATATGGGTTTTTTTGATGTTTGGGGTGGGAAATCTTAGTGGCAATATTGAGCTTATCATGTGAGGAATTCCCCCCTTTCACTGTGTGTTATTATTATTACCATGGGATTCATGGGTTTTAGTTAGAGGGTCGAGTAATGGTTGCTTGTTGAACCTGATTAGATGGGTTGGTCCCCCTTGGATGATTAGAGGCCATGTGGTACATGCTTATGGATTTGCTAGTGTAGAGCGGTAAGTGGGTTATTAACTATGGTGTTTCACCATAAAATGGCAGGTGGGTCCAAATTGACTAGATCTAGTGATTTCCTATAGTGATGTAAAGGAAATAATCGTGATTACTATCTATATGATCTATTTATTTATACATCATGTTGGATATTATAACTGTTATTTTTGCCTGCTTCTTAGGTTTCCTTTACTTTCTACACAACCCCTTCTTTTTTGTTTCTAAGTATGTATTACACTTGGGTTTTAGTTTTGAACTCGGTTGTGTAAAGTGAAACCATTTGTTAAGGTAACTATCATGAGTTGTCTTAAAATGGGAATTTTTGGAAATTTGAATGTGTTGTTTTAAAACGGGGGTGTTTGTGGAAAGATATATTTGGTTGCTTGAAATGATTAAAACCCAATATTTAGAATATATTTCAAACTAGTTTTTTTTTTGGAATATTTTAGGAAAGGAAATGCATGGACTCTATGGTGATTCCACACTGTGTTGTTGAATTCTCACACCCTACTTGTTCCATTTGGTCTTAGTAGATCCAACCTATTTTATAGGTTCAGGTTTCTAGTTTGAGTTGGATATTGGAGCATGTATGTCTTGTGGTTGATGATGAATAAGAGGTCATGTGGAGATCATGTTAGCATGGTTTGGTTTTTCATTTGGATTTAGTGTTTGTCGTGTTCAGTAGTAGTTATATTTAGATCACATTGTAAATTTATTGAGATTCATTTATTGGGATTTACTACATTTTTAGTATTGATTATTTCGATATTATTTTATTATTGGGTTGTATTGTTCCCATTTGGATCATTTTGATGTTCGAAACTAGTTTTCAGCCCATGTGGGTCAAGAACACCCTTCGAGCATTATCTCAGGTTGGGTCGGTTGTCGGTTTGGATGGCATCCCAACTTAGTCTGTGACATTAAGTACTTTTGAAATATAAAAATGGTAAAATACTCAACTGTTACTTGTTATATATATATAACAATGTTTTTAATTATCCAAATTCTACATGGAACTCAAATGCTCAAATAAGAGTTTCTCTTTATTAATAAATGGATATATGTACATTATAATGGTGATAACTTTTTAATTTACCTATTTAAAAGACAATCATAATACATTTTTCACTTGATATATGTTAGATCAATACTTGGGAAATTCATCTCTAAAAAATATAGATTTCTCTTTCTAATAATCCATGCTCTTTATTCATTCACTTGGTCTACAACTTATTAAAATTAACCTTCATTAGTACCCCAAACATATTTGGAATAAATTCAATAGACATAATGTGGGGGAAATAGTTGACATCATTACTTTTTTAAATATTCCTAAAATGTATGGATCTTCTTCTCAAGGTTATTTTTCTTTTTTATACAGGAGGGTTCAACCTGCATGGTTATGTCTCTCTCAGGAATCCCACCAATATAGAAAAGTTCTCATAACATGGATCTAGTCATAAACTTGTCATAAGGAAAATGAAATCCACTCCATACCCCCCAGGTTGAAATTAAAACTCACTATTAGATCACAACCCAGTTTGATGGGTAGTTAGTTATTATAACAAATCAAAGTGTATTAGTGGATAACTTTAGTATAAAAAAATTCTCTTAACATTACCCTATGGATTCAGATCACCCCCTGATATGATACTATGAATAGAAATGGGTGAATCCACCGACCAGTTCTGTTGATACGATTTTATCATCTCTATTATTCTACCTATACAATTTTTTATTATATGGGTGTCTCATAAATCTAGAAAAGGTTCATATGATCTAATATACATCCCTAATTGGGACTCATAGATCTCTATCAGATCACTCCCCATGAAATAGGAATGTTCGTATCTATCAAAAATACCTAAGTCAGGAATGTTCGTATCTATCAAAAATACCATCATTGAAACTCCTAGATCTCAACACCACATCACCCATCAGAACATGTGAGAATTGATGAAGCTCTATAAAGCGGGAATAATAGTCCATCACTGACATAGTACCATACTCCAGATTCATGAAATCCCGGGCTTGATCTGCCAAGAGGGTCTCATGAAATAAGTATTCGTACAAGAGTATCTGGAAGTCTTCCCATGCCATGTCCTGATGGTGTTCTATCTATGTGACAACATCCCACCACCTCTTGGTATAATCACTTAGCATATAATTTGAAATCTTAACCCTCAACCCAGGAGGCGTCTCAAGATGCTCAAAGATATTCATCACTAATTCCAACCACAATTCCACAGCTTGTAGTCCACCATCCCCTAAAAAAGTAGGTAGATGTTGTTGTTGGAAGATAGGCATCAGCTCTACCATAGATGCGGCAACCTTTGGTGCTCCCTGGAAGGTTTTCATGAACCTCACAAAACCTTCTCAGAACTGTGTGTCTACACCCGCATCTGGTATAATAGCTGGTGTCACAACTGGCACAACTAGAGGATCCATCGGTATCCCATGACCTACTCCCTCCGGTGTATACTCACTTCCACTCTCCTGGCACACTACCTGAGGTCATCGTGGTGGAATTTCTCAATAAAGTTCAGCACACACACCTCGGCACAAGTTTATCGAAGAGAAAACTGCAACTCAGAAGTGAAAAATAGGACATAGAAGGAAAAACACTCATGTTTTTCAAAATAGAAGTACATGGCATGTATTACACCTTAAACAGTGTGCCCTATTAGGCCTTTACATGGGCATGTACTTCGGTCCAACATGGTCATGAAACACCCCATATACACGGTGTGTTTCCCAAGAAACACGGTGTGTACTTGAGTTTTCCTTCGTGCCCAGGTACCTCCACACGGCTAAAACTACATTGTTCTTCTAGTATAAGACTACATGGCGTGTACAACTAAGCTTTCATCCACCCGTGTTGTTAGTCACATGGTCGGATATACAGTCGACTTATACACAGTGTGTACTCCCTAATAAATGGAATGTCCTACTAAAATTTTGATAACCTGTGTTCCCCATCACACGGTCTGTTCACTCAGTTAGCTACTACACAGAGTGTTTTATCTTATACACAGCATCTTCTATCAAAGTTTCCCATCCCCGTGTCTCTTCTCACATGGTCAGTCACACGGTTTAATCATTACATGTCATGTACATAGGGTACACGGTGTGTTCTTCTTAAAACTTGGATCACCTTCTTCCCTGAACATGAAGAACACACGGTGTGTTAGGCTAAACTACACACTGTGTATACAGGGTTTTTCATGACATAAACTTAATATTACCTAGAAAACCTATATTCTGCAGAAAACCAACCAGCGGGATGCCATGTTCTGATCCGTGAGGGCCCATACTCCCCACGAATCAAAGTTTGGCACCCGAGCAGAACATATCATAGTACAATTATAGATAAAATATGAATCATGATCTTCCAAAATTCTAGTCCAAGAGGGACCATACAATTCAAGAACCAAAGTTTGGAATCCATTTTATCCAAACCATAGCACGTACCAATAAACCTATCACAACTGCAGGCATAGCTATCACATCATCTATTACAACAACATGTGATAAATAATGCATCCTAGATGGATGCCATAATGCATGGCATGTGATTCTAACAAGTGCTTATATGATGCATGAGATGGCATACCCTCATCTCATCGATTTTCAACTAAAATAGAACCCACAATTACATCAATAGTAATAGTATCAATCAAGTGTGTCACCCAATGGTGAAATCTATACAATTGTAAAATCAGAAAAATCACAATTCATTCGAGGTAATTCAGATTTTCCTTGTACATGGGTTAGCTACTCCTGGGCACAGTTTATTACCAAATCCCTTTTTTCCTTCCTATCAAATATATTGTCTTCAAATAGTAAGTCAAAGAAGAAATAAAACCTCTAATACCAATTTGTAACGTCCCAGCCCAGATTAACACTAAACCGATAGTCGGACCGGGTGGCCACATGGCCTCAAGCGCATTTTCCCAAACACCATAGGCTTCCGACTAGTAGCAAGGTCCTTGGGTGTGATAGTGTGGAAAATATTCCCTCATTGGCATAGTATAACACAACATAATACAAAAAAATATAGTAGCGGAAGTAATAACCAATATACGACTAAAACAAAATAGTGGAATTCTGATAGATAAATATCCATGTCAGGACCATAAAAATGATAATGTATCATGTTGTATATTCTAAGAAATAATACAAAATAGGATACACTATAATAATATACAAATAAAATACAAGTGAGAAAATATAAATAAAACTCAGAAGCATCGCAAGCCTCAGCTTGTTCCCATGCTCTCCTTCTCTTAAGCAGCAATCAAGTACATATATAAGGGTGTTTTCCATTGTCTACACCTGCAATCATATAATCTGTTTGGTCCTAAAATCATGACCCAAATAGGATGTGAAACTAATCCCATTAGGAAACCACCAAAGATCTGTTCCTAATAGTCAGTGAATATATGCAATAGTAGTAAAAGAAAAAAGAAACTTGGAAGTACTCAAGTAAACTATCCATTTATTCTTTTTATGTTCTTTAATAATTTAGTTTCATTTAAGTAAGACTATCTTTATATTTGGACTTACCTTGATAATACCCCATATAGAAGTAAACACCAAAAATTTCTTAGAAGATCATCTAGATAAAAATTGAAGACTAAATACAAGCTTGTGATTTGTCTTGGAAAACGCATCATAAGTCATTCCATTTGATTTAATAAGTTCTGTGAACTAAGGTCTCGAAGTCCGGCCTAGGCTCGTCGACTCCCCGTACCAAAGTAACTATAAACTTGTGACATAACAATTTTTCATTTAATTATATCTTTATTTAATCATTTAATTATTTGTTTAGTTGCCAATAGAGCCCATCCTCGGTATACCTCAATAGACCAAGGATTCGCTCGGCATTTATGAAGAAGACTCAGTGAGCTGACCACCAAAATTGTGGCTCGCTCACGACCCTTAGGTAATTAACATATTTTATTCCATCTATTTCCTTTTAACCAAGACAATGTTTCACCCAAGGTAATAAAGGTTCATTTAGTCACATGATCCTGAACTTGTCTTTTAACCGATATTAGGGCTTGCCCATGGCTAATTTCCTCTTTTAATCATTTATCATTTCATTTCAAAAACAACACATGTGAATTAAACTATCACATGGATTTAAACATAACAACTCACGTGAGAAATTTACATAGTATCAAATTCATGAAAATTAAACTATTACATGCTTTTAATCATAAAAACTCATGTGGGAATTTGGTATAACAATATATCATTCTAATAAACCCCAAAAAGGGAAGCCATTCACAAGACTCAAAGTCATTCTTTCCAAATGGATAACCATGGGAAACGCACCCATGGGGTTTCCCTAAATCAAACAATCAGAAATCTCATGCTTCAATTTCATATAACTAAATACCTAAACATCATTAGTAATCTATGGGTTTCAATTCTAGAGCAAAACAATACCCTAAAATGGTTTCATACCATTTTGAAACATATAATCAACTCGACATTAAATGAAATGCACAATACCTCCTACCTCGATATCGTATAACTGATATAATTTGACGTTAACCCTTGAATCGTCCTGGAAGAGGGCAGATCTATGAAAAGAGGTAAATAATTCAGCCTTGAATAACATTCTAAGGAATATAAATCATCAATAACGGCTCAAGGATAAGAAATATATTACCGATAGGAATCCAACGAGACCGACGACACTTGAATCGGGTTTCGGATGAAGAAATGAGAGAAGAATCAACTCATGCTACTCCTTCTTCTTCACCCAGCAATTGTTCTATCCAAGAGAAGAGAAAACTAGGATAATACCCATTTTAAGCTTAATTTTAGTAGTACACAGTGTGTAAATCCATATACATGGCCTGTATATCATTTTACTATTCATCAATTTTGCCTACCTACTTTATATGTCCTCCACCAACCTATCGACATGAATACATGGTGTGTACTAAGGATTACACAACATATAGTGGATTTTTCTTATCTCTAAGGCCAAAAAAAGAACACACCATGTATCCTCATCCTACACGTCCAGACTACACAGCATGTACATATGATGACACAACATGTTCCCCTAAAACAATTTTTTTTTCCAGTTTTCCTTATTTTCTCAAAAATAACTCAAAGGAAAAAAAATAAAGGTATAAATAGGAACTTATAATCTGAATCGGGTTCTTAAATTATGGTTCATATTGAGTAATTATAGAAATAATCCAATGGTATTGAAGTTTAATTAGTTTTTAAGAATTTTATTTAATGTTTTTTTAGATATTGTAAGGAATTTTCAAAATATACGGGTTAATTTTTAAAATTAATTTGAATTGTTTTCTTATACAATATTTCAGGACTAAATGGGTATTCTAATATTTTATATAAAATTTAACTTGTTAGGAATTTTGAAAAGCATGGAGTTTTATATAATATGTAGTTTTCTTAAATTTATTGTATTAATTTCCTGATTCATTATTTTATTTATATATATATATTGAGTCTTAATAGATATTTTGATAGATATCTCTACATCACTTTATTTTAGAGTATCCTTATAAGATAATTTTTTATGATTTGAGGAAATAAATTTCCAGGTAATAACTCTTAGAGTAGACACTCTAGTGATGGATATTTGATTCCTTCAGTTATCAACTCTATCAGACTCTATATAGAGTGTTATATCCAACATTGGTAAAAACTATAAACCATGTTCAATAGTTTCCCATTCAATAGAAAATCATCCAACATTGCCAAATAATATAAGAGGTAATTTAGGTTCATGCAATGATTGGGGGAATATTTTAATCTTTTTTTACTCTTAAAACATAAAGATTGAAGGTTGAAATAATCCCATTCTATGGACCAATTCAAGAATATTGGGGAATCATTGTAAATGACCATTTACATGAAGAATTTTTTTTATAATATTTCATGTTTTTTTTGTAATGACCCTTACCCTAGTAGCCCAGATTGGGTGCCTTACATTATTAAATTGGTATAGATACAATATGCATAACCTGAAGGACCAATCAGTTTATCAGTCTTGGAAAATAGATTATATACATGAACCATTCATTATAATTCAAAATATAAACTAAAACATGGAGAATCCTTTGAACACCATGATTCAAATAGTTTAACCCTACATATCAATCATAATATACATCTTCACATCCTGGGAAAAAATGAAACATAAGAAAGGGGTGAGCTCAGATACTCAGTAAGGGTAATAATATAATGGAAGATATTATGAATAAATAAGAATAAATCTTAAGGAAAGGTATATAACTGAAAAATAAGACACCTAAAAATAATATTTAGCATAATATGGAAATAATAAATCAAATAATTCCATATAAATAATCACATGGATATTTTACTAATCGAATAATCACCTAGAAAATCAATAACTAATCTCATAATGAGGGAATGCATTATTTCTGACATCATAAACATATCATCAAGGCTTTGGGTAAGAAACCATATGTAAATGGGTAATACATTACTCAAAACCCAAACTAGTTTGTCTCATGAGACCTATTGATGCATCTATGGGCTATAACAGGCCCCACACATCACTTAATAAGTCCAATACAATCCTCCTATGAATGGGTGGAACATAAACATCATAAACATTTGAATTGAAAACTAGGAGACAAAATGTGAATACATAAACTATTAATGGAATCAAAATAGCACATCCATGGTCAAATTTATTATAAACCCTTTAATATAGTAGTTTTTATCATAATAGATCAACCTCCATCAAGAATAATATCCAACAAAGGATGGCGAAATATATGAAAATACTCTAAAAATTATTAAAATTTTATTGAGAGAAATAACCCTTCATACTTTTGAATTCACTTGAAAGGATAAAATTTTTTAAAGAAATATACTTGAAAAGAATATTGTTAGCATATAAAGGAAGCTTCAAAACATCAAGGTGATATGATGATGGAAAAATCTTTTCATTCCATATAATTTAAAAGAAACAATCATTTCCTATTATTTTCATAAAAAAGTCATAAAGTACCTTATTTAGAAAATGACACAAAAATTCCTTTCATTCCATTTTATAAATTGTAAAACATTATTAAATTATACTTTCACGTTTTTTAATATAATATTAAAAAAAATTGGAATTTGTTTTATGAAACATGGACATAGATGAAAAATAATCCCCACTAAATACTTACGTATAAACAATCTCGGATAATAATGAGATTGTGAAATTAACCCTTACCTTATACATTCCTTTAGTTTAGGGTTATTTAAACTCTTATATAATGGTTAAATCATGTTATTAAATTATACCATAACCATATCCATATTTATGATATCATATATGATCCTCTTATATCATTTTTTTAATAATATTTCACTATTACCATTGTTTTGGGTGTTAACTCCATTCTCTTATGCATGTTTTGTCATGTAAGTCATATTTATTATGAATAGGATATATTTTCTTCATATGAAGAATGATATTATGTTCATATATATTTTATTTACTCATAATATACATTTTTATAATCATTCTTCAATGGTTAACATGGAGGATTAATCTCATCGCGTCATGGAGATGGTAGGTCGTACTTATGCACGAGCGACTATATCATTCCATTAATGGTAAAGGGATAAAAAATGGATGGTATTGTAATTATAAATAATAAATATCATATCATATTTTTTATTTATATCAATTATATTAATCATTATACCCATCCAAATAAAGTGTTGATGAAAAAAATTACACCACAACGTGGAGACGGTAAGTCATACTTACACACACATGGGGATATTGTTTTTTTATAGGATGGATAAAATGAGTAATATGGTTATCCCATAATCATAATAACATATAATAATATATATGATACTCAATTTATTACTTTATTTTGGAAACAACATAGTAAGAGGAAGTGTAAGAATAAATGAGTTTGAGTGAATTGGTAAAATAATTACCTCTTCTTTAGTGGAATTCCATTGGATATCCTCTTAGGGACACTAGAGATGGTCATTGGGGAAGAAAAATACCTCCAAAACTTATATATTAATCTTTGAAGGAGAAATTTGTAGGGTTTTGTTGAGCTATAAGGATCAAAGTAGTATGATGAATTGAGGGAGGAGGTTCCCTTTTATAAGAGAAGAGGGGGGCACTTTTGGAATCCTTTAAAATATTAAATTAATATAAATTAATTTCTAATTTCAAATTGATCCAAAGTGAGTAAGTTCAAAGATAAGATAATTATGGGTAAAAATATTATAAAAAATGATATTTATACATGATTATATCACATTATTAACATTGTGTTTTGGATTTAACCCTTAGTTGAACCTTTTAACTCTTACCCTCACAACTTGGATTTTTACTATTTAAGGTTAATATAGTCACTATAAAATACCAAACGAACCCCAAATGGATCATTTATGAAATTTGTAATCTTATTCTATTTATTTTTATGAATTTTATAATTTTATGAATTTTATATAATTTAATAAAATATTATTTATTTTAAAGTATCATTTATGTCATTTTTATTACTATTCATTATTTGTCTTTTTAGAAATTTTTTAACACCCCAAGATTTCATAGTGTGTTATTTCTTCAAAATAATTCAATAACTTGCACTACACGCAACACCGAGTTCAATCACACCATGACTTACCAAAAAAAATCCATTCAAAAGAGGTTATGAATAGTATTAACTAAATTTTAAACTTTATATAATCCTTATAATTTTAGAATCCATATTATGAGTTTCTTAGACATAATGCAAGAACAGATTCATTTTCAGTATTGCACTTTTATCAACTTTTAATAGTGAAACCTTTTTAAATACAATATTTTAAACTTTTTGACTAAATGGGGACATCAAAAATTTAAAATGAAACATCACAAGCTTCCACGGTACGCTTTCCTTTGAATAATGCAATGGCGTGCATTGTACGCAACTTCGAGATTCTAACACACCACAACCAATCAAACTAGCCGTTATGAATAGTAATACCTACCTTTTAAAATTTTAGAAATTTTATCTCTCAAAATGGACTTCGTTTTTAGATTCGAAGTATCGAATTTAGCCTAAGGTGAAATTTTGGTACTTTTCGGATAACTTTCATATTTTGATGAATAGTGAAAATTACTAAATTTTAATTAAGAACAACTTTTTTAATCAAAATAATTAATAGTGATAAATTATGGATCTGAGTGGTTTAAAAGTATATTTAGAATATATTTTTACCATTTAATACAATGTTGGTCATTGGACATAATTTTACAATTAAACCGAACATAAACAAGTGTCAATCTTTTGATAGTTATTATCTCTTAAAAATACGCTTTTTGTTTTGACAGCGGGAATTAATTTTAAATTAATTTCTGCCACTTCTGTGTTTTGAATTTAGAAAAATGGATTCCATATTTGGAATCAGGATGTTCAAATTGTGTAAATATGTAACTTTTATTTTTAGACATTTTGAATAATTACTGCGGTAAATATTTTATTTACCATGGTTAAGGGTAAATCCGGAAAATAAGGGTTAAAAAATAATATTATAATAATAATAAATTACCCTAAAATGTGTCCTAGCCTTATTGGTTGATACATGTTCGACCATAGGCATCTTTGGGTCGATTTTGGGACCCCATGGTGCCACTTGTAGGTGATAGGAACACTTTATTTTAATTAAGTTCAAATGAATACAAAAATGACACAAGCATATATCTTTTAGAAAAACAATTTTTACATAGTGTTATATATGTTGGATTTTAGATTATAAATATTCATTAGAAATATAAAAAGATTTCCTACATAATGATATTTTATTTATAATTTTTAGACATTAAATAAGTTAATTTATTTATGACACAATGATGATGAATTAATTACTATAATTGTGAAAAATTAAAATAATTGATATTATAAATACACAAATAAATATAATATGAAACTTTTAATGAATTAAACTAATTTTATAGGATAATATGATATATTAGGATTTATTTAATTGACTTTTTTCGAAGTAATCAATCTGTTATGAGTTTCACAAAAATCAACTATTGAATAGTGTCAAAATTGACATAAAAGAGTTCTTAAAAGAAATATTATATTATTAATTGATATTAAATTCCTAAAAATCTAAGGTTGGCCAAGAGACTTATATCATGATAGGTTAATCATTAATGGACCACTTGGGGGTCTCTTGGATGTATATAGTTTGTTTATTAACCATATTATATAAAAATACAAAGAGACATTGTAAAAGTGAAACTAATTAACTTAGAGTTAATACTTAAAGATAAGGTTAATATAAGTATCCAAACCTGTCTAAATTATATTGTTTGAGTTTTTTTCGACCCATCCATACCTTAACATTTAAATAATAAGCTTTGGAGCCATTATAAACCGAATATGAATTTATTATAAACTATTATTTCTAGCTTTTCCAAAGGTGCCCCTCACCCCTCTTATAAAAGGGCACTCCTCCTTCTCATTTCTTCACACCTTCAAAACCTTTTGGTTCGACAAAACTCTGCCCAAATACTCTCCCAAACTTCATTCACTACAACCTAGAGTCCTTATTTTGATCAGAAAGCCAACCTAAGGATCCCTTTTGATCAAATCAAAAGGAAGAACCCGAAGAAGAGGTAATGATTTCACCACCCTTTTCCAAGTTCCTTTCTTCTTCCACTTCTTCTTCCTTTGTTATTACCATTCTAAAATAATAACTCTAGTATCATATATATACTGTGATGTTATTATAAATATGGTACAACCATATTCAGTATTCTATCCACCCTTTGAATAACATGTTACCATACGTGCGTACGCACGGCTTACCGTCTCCACGGCGTGGTGTAATTGTTATTCAATATATTATTATTTGGATGGGTATAATAATGATATGTAACTCATGTAAATAATAAATATAACATGTTAATGATTCTGTATATATGATATAACAACCATTTATATATTATTTAAAAAGAATGATATTGTCGCTCGTGCGTACGTACGGACTACCGTCTCCACGAATGCGATGAGATTCATTCTCCATCTTATCCATTCAAGTATAATTATCATTTGATGATTTAAAAATGATGTTTAAGGACTTGATATCATTCTGGATATGAATAATATAAAACCTATCCATTACAAACATGGCTTACGTAACAAAACATATAAAATAAAACAAGTAAGTTAACACCCGAAACAACGATAATACTAAGATATTATTATCAAATCAATATTAAAAGATCATATATGATATCATATTAATGTATATTATTCTTGTATAATTTAATAACAATTATTTAACCATTATACAGGAGGTTAACCTACCCCAACCAAGGAAAAGTACAAGGTAAGGGGTTTTCATCTCACTCCTTATTCCCGTGAGATTCATGCCATATTGCCACCATCACCTTTTGTGTGGTGTATGTACTGCCCATAATTATATTCTTTGTATAATACACTCTAATTTATGTGTATTTACATATTCATTGAATGATACCTCTTTCATGGGTTGTATGTTTCATAAGTTACCAAATTTGTAAGGGTTATTTCGCAATCTCTTCATTATCTGAGGTTGTATATACGTAATAATCTACTAGGATCTCTTTATCATCCACATCCATGTTTCCTAAAAATGAATTTCAAAATATTTTTACTATTTACTAAAATATTGGATAAATTCATTTATACCCTTGTTTTACTTTTTATAATAGGTTTATAAAGGAATCTTTTCGTCGTTTTCCAAACAAGGTGCTTTTTAACCTTTTCGACAAAATTAAGGTAAGAATGTTTTTTTAACTTATACGGCGGTTGTGGCTATTTTCCGCCTTTATAAAATCGTCGAATCTTCCCTTACAAGATAATAAGAATATTTTCAAAAAAATGTTTTATTTCATAAATATAAGACTCTTAAATGATTTCAAAATAGAAAGATATATTTTTCTAAAATAGTCTTTATTTCATCTATGTCAACATCCTTTGATGGATTTTAAGCTTATTTGAAGTTGATTTATTATGATACAAAACATCCATATTTTATTGAAGGTTTTGTGATATTTTTGACTGTGGATAAGTTATTCTTATGTCGCTCATGGTTTTTGTTTAGAGTATTTACATTTCATAAGTTATTTGTAATCCGAATGTTTATGTTATATTTCAACCTTTCATTGAGATGAATGTGTTAGACAAGTATGTTCCGGGTTGGGGACCGGTAAAAGTAAGCCCTTCGGTTTGGTCTCCAGTTATTAGAGGAACTCCGGTTTGGTATCCGGTTATTAGAGGAACTCCGAGTTGGTTTCCGGTTATTATAGGCACTCCGGGTTGGTGTCCGGTTATTAGAGTCACTCCGGGTTCGGTTCCGGTTACAGTTAGCCCCTAGGTCTTGGGATGAGGCCTTGACAAAGAAATTAAAGTTCAGCATTATGCATTCCGACATTATGAAAGTGTTTATTGATATTTCATGTGATTATTCGATTAGTATAATATCCATGTGAATAATGAAATGGCATTATTTCATTTTAGTTTTGTCATACTGTGTTGAAGTTCAAGTTTAAAAGGATTTTGTTTTAGTAATTCATTGCCTTAAATGTTTATGCTTATTTTTGAATGTTCTGCTATATTGTTATCCTTACTGGGCATTTGAGATCACCCCTTTTCTATGTTTTATTTTTCCTAGGATGTGAAGAAGTAAGTTATGAATGACCTGCAGGGATATTATGAGGGGCTAATAGTGTCGACTATGGAGACATTATGTTGTTGTAGTAGTTTTTCACTTTATGATGTAATGTAAAACTTATGAATATATCTAGTGTTTCCAAGGCTACTAAACCAATCGGTCTTTCGAGATTTGATCTTTATTGTGATCATGCCAATGTTATGTAATAATGCACCGACTCTGGTTAACTAGGGTTGGGGTGTTACAGTTGGTATCCAAGGAAGTTTAGTACAAACCTTGGAAGCTAGATTTAGATAAACTCTGATTAGAGCACATAGATTTAAGATGAATTTTGAGGATTAGTATAGAAGAACTTCCTAGAATTTTGGTATTGTAGATATTTTGTGAGTTTTCCGAGAAATACATCCCTGTTTGGATACGAGCAGGTAGAGGCGGCTCTGGCACAGATGTACCTTGGGGTAAAACCCGAAAACACTTCTTTGATCTAGACTCGAACGGGAACTGGTGCACGACAACGGGCCTTTCTGCACTCTTGGTTACGACACTCCTGGGGGATATGCTTAGGATAACTCTCATTTTCTTTATAAATCATTATGAAGGGTTTATGAGTATATACTTCCTCAAAGGAGACATTTTTATGATTATGGATTATATCCATAAACTATTTAATTTATGTTATGTGTTTTACAAGTTTGGGATTAGGTATTGTTATTCATAAACTAATCTAACGTATGTAATTGTTTAGAAATGGCGCCCAGTAGAAGGAATGAGAACTCTAGTAATTCACATGATACAAAGAGAAAGAAGGATCATATATTTTATGGTCTTAAGCCAGAATTTACAAGAGAAATAGTCTCGCATGTATTATCATCATATGAAGAAATAATATCATGTGTTGGTAAGATAAGTAAAGAGTTTACTGAGTCCTATGGCTTTGAAGGGAAGCAAGAGAAGAAAAGGATGGAAGAGAGAAAGATGGATAAAGGGAAGAGGGAAAAGAAGAATTTTCCCATATGTGATAACTGTGGAAAGAAACACCCTGGAACTTGCCTGAAAGGAATGGGAGTTTGTTGTAAGTGTGGAGGAAAAGGGCACAAAGTACGTGACTTCAAGGGTAAGAAAATGGTTTCAAATGTACAATGCTTCATTTGCAAGGAGTTTGGACACTACGCGAACCTATGTCCCAGTCATCAGACTATGCCGCAAATGATGCTATTGGATAATAATCAAGTTATGATACTACCACAGATGAAGAGGAATGATTAGAGTTCTTATGTTGATTATGTCAATTGAGTGTTGTATCAACAATGTACTTGTTATAATAATTATGGAGTATATAAGGATTGTACTGCAGTACTATTTCATTAAGGACTTGAGATTGTGTGGAACAAAGAAAAGTGACTCAATAGCAGGATAAATTTTTGGAAAATATATGGTTGAGAGAATGATAAACCATAATATAGTTCTGATACCGAGGTAGTGATTTTGGAATAATACATGATTATTTTGGATAAATTATATTGGATATTCTTGACTACCTTGGAACTGATTAATGATTTGTATATTCCATCATTGTTGGGGTTTAAAACATTTTTGGATTGATGAACTATATCCAGCATTCTATATGGAATAAGGGAGCATGAATGTAATCAACAATGAATATGGTAATTCAGGATGTTTCAGTGTATTAAAAGAATACATGATGAAGGTATTCATATGATATTACGGGGTAAAAAGGATCTACATTATGTTTACCTTCCTTATAAATGTTGGACTGTGAGTTTGGACAGAAGTATTTTGGATAGTTCTAGTTTGGATTATTTTGGATTGCCATAAAAGGACAACCCGGAGGTCGGGCGGCAACTCGTCGCGTCTGGAAAGGCTGCGAGACTTGAACCTGCAACCGAAGGGCGACAAGGGTGTATCACCTACCACTGGCCCACGAGATGTCCTGGATTAAATAATGTAGTTTTTTTTAAAATATCTGGTAGATGAATTATAAATTCATTTATTTTGGAACCCTGTACGAATAGTATAAATAGAAATTTTTTTTACGTTCTATTATCTTTTAGAGTGAAAGATGAGTTTGTGGTAGAAATTTATTAATGGATACAACTCTAATTATAAAGTAAGTATATCTCCTTATGATCTTAGACAATCTCATAAATAAATTCCTCAACATTAATAAAAGGAACTTAGAACAAAAATTTTGTCCTAGATGGTACCTTAAATCATCACTAATTTATGGCTTTGGGATTGTTGGCCTTTTCATAACCATGTTCTCTACCACTCTCCATCAGATAATTGATGGTTAGATTTCTCTTCCATATCCATATTTTCCAACATGGAACCCTAGTATGTGTTATTTTCGGTAATCTTCTTACTTTCCACTCTTTATTTTAAATAGAGGCCTCATTAATTCATTTTTCGATGTGGGATTTCAACTAAGATATTTTGAAACGTCAAAAATGTGTTATCCCAATACCCTATGTTTTGTTGAACCGATGGTATTTCAAATCATCGTAGATTGATGAGTTTAAGGACCTCAATTTTATACTTGTTTGTGATTGATGACCTCAATCACTACCTATAAATATTTACGTTTTTCCTCCAATTATATGTCTCTAATTGCCACCAATGTTCTCCTAATCGAGATCATAATTTGGTGGTGACCCTTTCATTTCTCTTTTCCTCATATTAAGACTAAATTTTAGTAACCCAATTTCCGATGTGGGATTTCCCACAAATATATTTTCTATTTTCAACATTTTATTTTTGAAGAACAATTTCAAATTGCGAGGACGCAGTTTATTGAAGGAGGGCAGAATGTAACACCCCAAGATTTCATAGTGTGTTATTTCTTCAAAATAATTCAATAACTTGCACTACACGCAACACCGAGTTCAATCACACCAATAATTACCAAAAAAAGTCATTCAAAAGAGGTTATGAATAGTATTAACTAAATTTTAAACTTTATATAATCCTTATAATTTTAGAATCCATATTATGAGTTTCTTAGACATAATGCAAGAACATATTCATTTTCAGTATTGCACTTTTATCAACTTTTAATAGTGAAACCTTTTTAAATACAATATTTTAAACTTTTTGACTAAATGGGGACATCAAAAATTTAAAATTAAACATCCCAAGCTTCCACAGTATGCTTTCCTTTGAATAATGCAATGGCGTGCATTGTACGCAACTTCGAGATTCTAACACACCACAACCAATCAAACTAGCCGTTATGAATAGTAATACCTACCTTTTAAAATTTTAGAAATTTTATCTCTCAAAATGGACGTCATTTTTGGATTCAGAGTATCGAATTTAGCCTAAGGTGAAATTCTGGTACTTTTCGGATAACTTTCATATTTTGATGAATAGTGAAAATTACTAAATTTTAATTAAGAACAACCTTTTTAATCAAAATAATTAATAGTGATAAATTATGGATTTGAGTGGTTTTAAAGTATATTTAGAATATATTTTTACCATTTAATACAATGTTGGTCATTGGACATAATTTTACAATTAAACCGAACATAAACAAGTGTCAATCTTTTGATAGTTATTATCTCTTAAAAACACGCTTTTTGTTTTGACAGCGGGAATTAATTTTAAATTAATTTCTTCCACTTCTATGTTTTGAATTTAGAAAAATGGATTCCATATTTTGAATAAGGATGTTCAAATTGTGTAAATAGGTAATTTTTATTTTTAGACATTTTGAATAATTACTGCGGTAAATATTTTATTTACCATGGTTAAGGGTAAATCCGGTAAATAAGGGTTAAAAAATAATATTATAATAATACTAAATTACCCTAAAACGTGTCCTATCCTTATTGGTTGATACATGTTCGACCATAGGCATTTTTGGGTCGATTTTGGGACCCCATGGTGCCACTTGTAGGTGATAGGGACACTTTATTTTAATTAAGTTAAAATGAATACGAAAATGACACAAGCATATATCTTTTAGAAAAACAATTTTTACCTAGGGTTATATCTGTTGGATTTTAGATTATAAATATTTATTAGAAAGATAAAATGATTTCATACATAATGATATTTTATTTATAATTTTTAGACATTAAATAATTTAATTTATTTATGACACAATGATGATGAATTAATTAATATAATAGTGAAAAATTAAAATAATTAATATTATAAATACCCAAATAAATATAATATGAAACTTTTAATGAATTAAACCAATTTTCTAGGATAATATGATATATTAGGATTGATTTAATTGACTTTTTTCGAAGTAATCAATCTGTTATGAGTTTCAAAAAAATCAACTATTGAATAGTGTCAAAATTGACATAAAAGAGTTCTTAAAACAAATATTATATTATTAATTGATATTAAATTCCTAAAAATATAAGGTTCGGCCAAGAGACTTATATCATGATTGTTTCATCATTAATGGACCACTTGGGGGTCTCTTGTATGTATATAGTAAGTTTATTAACCATATTATATAAAAATACAAAGAGACATTGTAAAAGTGAAACTAATTAACTTAGAGTTAATACTTAAAGATAAGGTTAATATAAGTACCCAAACCTGTATAAATTATATTGGTTGAGTTTTTTTAAACCCATACCTACCTTAAAATGTAAATAATCAACTTTAGAGCCATTAGAAACCGAATATAAATTTATTATAAACTAATATTTCTAGCTTTTCCAAAGGTGCCCCTCACCCCTCTTATAAAAGGGCACTCCTCCTTCTCATTTCTTCACACCTTCAAAACCTTTTGGTTCGGAAAAAATCTTCCCAAATACTCTCCAAACTTCCCTCACTAAAACCTAGAGGCCTTAGTTTGATCAGAAAGCCAACCTAAAGAGCCATTTTGATCAAATCATAAGGAAGAACCCGAAGAAGAGGTAATGATTTCACCACCCTTTTCCAAGTTCCTTTCTTCTTCCACTTCTTCTTCCTTTGTTATTACCATTCTAAAATAATAACTCCAGTATCATATGTATACTGTGATGTTATTATAAATATGGTACAACCATATTCAGTATTCTATCCACCCTTTGAATAACATGTCACCATACGTGCGTACGTACGGCTTACCGTCTCCACGTCGTGGTGTAATTGTTATTCAATATATTATTATTTGGATGGGTATAATAATGATATGTAACTCATGTAAATAATAAATATAACATGTTAATTATTCTTTATATATGATATAACAACCATTTATATATTATTTCAAAAGAATGATATTGTCGCTCGTGCGTACGTACGGACTACCGTCTCCACGAACGCGATGAGATTCATTCTCCATCGTATCCATTCAAGTATAATTATCATTTTATGATTTAAAAATGATGTTTAAGGACTTTATATAATTCTGGATATGAATAATATACAACCTATCCATTACAAACATGGCTTACGTAACAAAACATATAAAATAAAACAAGTAAGTTAACACCGGAAACAACGATAATACTAAGATATTTTTATCAAATCAATATTAAAAGATCATATATGATATCATATTAATGTATATGATTCTTGTATAATTTAATAACAATTATTTCACCATTATACAGGATGTTAACCTACCCCAACCAAGGAAAAGTACAAGGTAAAGGGTTTTCATCTCACTCCTTATTCCCGTGATATTCATGCCATATTTCCACCATCACCTTTTGTGTGGTGTATGTACTGCCCATAATTATATTCTTTGTGTAATAAACTCTAATTTATGTGTATTTACATATTCATTGTATGATACCTCTTTCATGGGTTGTATTTTTCATAAGTTACCAAATTGGTAAGGGTTATTTCGCAATCTCTTCATTATCCGAGGTTGTTTATACGTAATAATCTACTGGGATCTCTTTATCATCCACATCCATGTTTCTTAAAAATGAATTTCAAAACATTTTTACTATTTACTAGAATATGGGTTAAAGTCATTTATACACATGTTTGACTTTTTATAAGAGGTTTATAAAAAAATATTTTCGTCGTTTTCCAAACAAGGTGCTTTTTAACCTTTTCGACAAAATTAAGGTAAGAATGTTTTTTTTTAACTTATACGGTGGGTGTGGCTATTTTCTGCCGTTATAAAATCACCGAAGCTTACCTTAAAAGATAATAAGAATATTTTCAAAAAAAATGTTTTATTTCATAAATATAAGACTCTTAAATGATTTCAAAATAGAAAGAGATATTTTTCTAAAATAGTCTTTATTTCATCTATGTCAATATCCTTTGATGGATTTTAAGCTTATTTGAAGTTGATTTATTATGATACAAAACATCCATATTTTATTGAAGTTTTTGTGATATTTTTGACTGTGGATAATTTATTCTTATGTCACTCATGGTTTTTGTTTAGAGTATTGACATTTCGTAAGTTATTTGTAATCCGAATGTTTATGTTATATTTCAACCTTTCATTCAGATGAATGTGTTAGACAAGTATGTTCCGGGTTGGGGACCGGTAAAAGTAAGCCCTCCGGTTTGGTCTCTGGTTATTAAAGGAACTCCGGTTTGGTCTCCGGTTATTAGAGGAACTCTGGGTTGGTGTCCGGTTATTAGAGGCACTCCGGGTTGGTGTCCGGTTATTAGAGGCACTCCGGGTTGGGTTCCGGTTACAGTTAGCCCCTAGGTCTTGGGATGAGGCCTTGACAAAGAAATTAAAGTTCAGCATTATGCATTCCGACATTATGAAAGTGGTTATTGATATTGCATGTGATTATTCTATTAGTAGAATATCCATGTGAATAAGTAAATGGCATTATTTCATTTTACTTTTGACATACTATGTTGAAGTTCATGTTTAAAAGGCTTTTGTTTTTGTAATGCATTGCCTTAAATGTTTATGCTTATTTTTGAATGTTCTACTATATTGTTATCCTTACTGGGCATTTGAGCTCACCCCTTTTCTATGTTTTATTTTTTCCAGGATGTGAAGAAGTAAGTTATGAATGACCTGTAGGGATATTATGAGGGGATAATAGTGTGGACTATGGAGACATTATGTTGTCGTAGTAGTTTTTCACTTTATGATGTAATGTAAAACTTATGAATATATCTAGTGTTTCCAAGGCTACTAAACCAATCGGTCTTTAGAGATTTGATCTTTCTTGTGATCATGCCAATGTTATTTAATAATGCACCGACTCTGGGTAACTAAGGTCGGGGCGTTACAAATTTCATGACAACATGATAACGTCGAATCAAAACTTCTAATATATCACTAACATTTTTAGGTTATCTATATAAATATTATATCATAAATTATGTTAAATTATATTTATTTTAACATTTTAATATTTATAATATCATTTATTATATGTATTTATTAATTAAACAATTAATACATCATTATTATGAAAGCATTTAGTTAAATTATTTTTTCTCTAAAAATTAAAAATAAATTTTCATGAGGATAATATATTTAATAGATTTAAAATGACTATTCATAGTTGGATTTATCTTCTGTATAACCATATAATAAAAATGTAATACTTATTAAAAAATGAGTATTTCATTTTTAACATATCTTTAAATAAAATATAATAAATTTCTTATTCTTGACCAAGTGTCTTAAAAAGGTTATAATTTATTCCTAAGGATTATTTTTTTTTGAACCCCACTTCCAATAAAATTAGGACAAGATTTAGGGTAATTTTATAATATTATAATGTTATTTTTACCTTTAATTACTCGATTTACCCTTAACTATGGTAAATTAAAATTACAAATGTTACTATTCATAATATCCAAACAAAATTAAGTTGTTCCTATTAGACTCTAAATATAATACTGATTATAACCAAATTTTCCATATTTCCAAGTTCAATTAATAGAAGCGGATGAATTAAGTTTAACCCTAATCCTGTAGATGTGGTGAGAAGGCGGGTAAAGAAGACGTTCAAAAGATAAATAAGATTTTATATCTAGTTTCAATTTAAAAATATTTTAAGTGAACTATATTAGATTAATATATTTATTATTGATCTATTGTGACTTTGAAAATCAATTTAAAGTATCATAATTATTTAAATTAAAAGTCTGCTTTTAATTATAATGATGTATTTGTCACCATTCATCAAAAAATGAAACCTCTCATAGAAATTCACCCTAAGATAATATTAATATTATGAATTAAGAAATAGTGTCTATTTCGAACAATAAATTTTTTAAAATTTCCAAAATATATTGTTTTAAATAGGTGATCCATTAAAAGGTGGTAAAATTTACCTTTTAAACAACATAGTTTTCATGCATAAAATTGGATTTGTTCTTATATAATTGTCTAGAAAACACATAATATGAATGAAAAAAATATATAGAATATACATAAATTTCATAATTTGGTTAATAAAATTCATAACCATTATTCAAATTTCAAGGTTAATAGATCAGGGCATGCTCAAACTTTATGTTACATGCAACGAAAGCTATTTAATTTATTTGAAAGGAAAATGTACTGTTAAATATTTTAGTGTTACATTCTTCCCTCCTTCAAAAATTTTATCCAAAAAAACTTTAGAATATCACCTCATAAAAATATTCATGTGGTTCTTCATCGTAAATTCCTCGGTTTCCCACATCGCCTCTTCTATTTTATGGTTTCTCCAAAGAACCTTTACCAAATGAGTAATCTGATTCCATTAAACTTGTTAAGTAGTGTCAACAATCTCGATAAGTTATTCATAATAAGATTGATTGGGTTCTAGTTCTATTTCCTCATATGTGAGTACATGTGTTGGGTCTGGCATGTATTTCCTTTATAGTGATATGTGGAACACATCATGAACTTTAGAGAAACTTGGTGGAATTGATAAATGATAAGCTAGTTCTCCAATTTGTTCCACAATTTCAAAAGTTCCAATATACTTGGAACTTAATTTTTATTTCTTACTGAATATTATAACACTCTTCCATGTTTATACCATTAATAAATCATAATCTCCCACTTGAAATTCCAAATCCTTCCTTCATTTATTGGGATAATTATTTTTCCTACTTTGCGCTTCTTTTATATGGGTTTGAATAGTTTTAACCTTTACTATTGTTTCCTCGTCAAGTTCTGGTCCTACAAGTTTCCTTTCACCAACATCATCCCAACAATTTTTTGTATGAAATCACTTTCCATATAATTCTTTATATGGTGCCATTTTAATACTTGGATGGAAGCTATTATTACATGAAAATTCTACCACAGGTATATATTTATCCAACATACCTTCAAAGTCAAGTGAGAAATGCCTCAACATAACATCTAATGTTTGAATAGTCCTTTTTGATTATCAATCTGTTTGAGGGTGGTAGGAGGTTCTCATATGATTCATATTATCTAGGGCCTCGTGAAGACTCTTCTATAATTGTGATGTAAAATGGAGATCATGATAAAAAAACAATCGATAGAGGTACACCATGAATTCTTAAAACTTCATTAATATAGATTATTGCAAAGAGATTAAGAGGTAAATAATATCTTATAACATAAAAAAATTTGATTTAGTAAGGAGATCAATAATAACCCATATCTCATCATTCCTTATAGGAGTATTTGGTATCCCTATTAAAAATTCCATCATAATATCATCCCATTTCCACATTGGTATAGGAATAGGTTGCATGAATCCATTAAGATGTTGTATTTTATCCCTCAAATGTTTAAAAACTAAATATCATGACACATTATCATCAATTTCCTAATTAATATTATCCCACCAAAAATGTTACATCAAATATCTATACATCTTAGTGATACTAGGGTGTATATAAAAATTGGATCTATGAGTATCATCCAATAATTACCTTTTTAGCTCACGTATAGAGGGAAAACAAATCCTCTTACCAAATTTCATAATACTATCTCCATTAAAGAAGTCTATAAATCTCCCACCATTCACATCTTTAATTTTATTTTTAAAATTCTCATCATCAGGTAAATAACTTTTTATCCTTTCTAGTAAAGATGGTTTGGAAACCATTTTAAAAAGTTGTGATGTTTCACCTTCCTTTATAATTCCCAAATCCATATTTACTATATCCATGAGTAGAGGATCGAAATCAATTATCATTTTATTCAAAACTCCATAGTATTTCCTGCTCAAAGTATCTGCCACCTTATTTTCCTTCCCTATGTGGTATTTTATTGTGCAATCATAATCCTTGAGTATCTCAAGCCATCTCTTTTAAATTATATTGAGTTCTTTCTATGAAAAAATATATCTTAAACTCTTAGGGTTTCTATATATCTCAGATATTTCACCATAAAGATAGTGTCTCCATATCCTCAGATCAAATAATACTAATGATAACTCTAGATCATGAGTTTCATAGTTCTGTTCATGAGCTTTTAATTGCTTTGATGCATATGCAATAACCCTATCATTGTTTATAAGGACAAAACCAAGTTCTTTCCTTGAGGTGTTACTACAAATCAAAAATACATCATTTCCATATGGTAAAGTCATGATAGGATAATTTACTATTCTTATATTAAATTCCTCAAAATATTCTTCACGTTCTTTTTTCCATTCGAATTTAACCTTTTTACCCATAAACTTGGTTAATGGGTTAGCCAATTGGGAAAAATTCTAAACAAAACGTAGATAGTAACCCACTAAAACAATGAAACCATGTACCTTGGTTATGCTCATTGGTGTATGCAATTCATGAATTTATTTTATCTTTATAGAATCAATAGATATTCTATCCTTGGAGACATATAGCCAAGAAAAGAAATTTCCTAAAGCTATAATTCACACTTACTAAAATTACCATATAACTCTTACCTTCTGAGAGTCTAAAGAATTATCTACAAGTGATTATCATGGTCTTAATAGCTTCTTGAATATACTAAAATATCACCAATGAATATAAAAACAAAATAATCAAGATATTCCTTGAATAATATGTTCATAAGATCCATAAAACTGAGGTTACATTAGTCAATCCAAATGGAATTACTGTAAATTCATAATGTCCATATCCCATCTGAAAAGTTGTCTTCAGAATTTATTCTTTCTTCAATTTCAATTGATGATAACCAAAATGAAGGTAAAAATTTTAAAAGAATTGAGATCCATTAATTTGATCAAATAAATCATCAATACATGGAATATGATACTTTTTCTATATATTAATAGCATTGATTTCCTTATAGTCAATATACAGCCTCATGGATCCATCTTTATTATTGGCAAAGAGAACATGGTATCCCCATGGAAAAACAATAGGGAGAATAAATCAATTTTTATCCAACTCTTAAAGTTGTTTCTTCAACTCCAATAATTCCACTATGTCCATTATATAGGGATTCTTTGATATTGGTCTTACAGTAGGGATAAAATCAATAGAAAACTAAACTTCATGCTCTGGGGGTGTCTAGGTAATTACTTATGAAATATATCAATGTATTCCTTTAAAAAGGTTGCATCTTCAATTTGAAGATTATTTTCCTCATCCTCAGATGTTTTTTTATTCTTCCTCCCCAAGGATTTAATTCAGTAAATATACTAGGGGTGGATCTAGATAAGAATCCAGTGATGAAGTTTCTACTTTAAAGATAATGGATTCTCCTTCATCCTTATATATCATTATTTCCTTCATCTTGTAATAAATTATCATGTCATATTTTGAAATCCAATCCATACCTAGGATTATATCAAATTAAATCATAGTTATGATGAAAATGTTTGAAACTAAATCATGTTTATGTATCATGAAGGGGATTTACATACATATATTTGTTGTTATGTATCTCTCATTAGGAGTTTTGACAGATAATTCATTTGGAAGATCAAAAGGAAAATTTCAAATTTTCTTGGAAAACTAGGATGATATAAAAGAATGTGATGATCTGCAATCAAATAAACCTTTCACTAAGTTTTTTTAAATGATTAAAGTGCCTTTCACCACATCAATAGGAACTTCAACCTCAACAGTTGTGATCGTATAAGCTTGTCCTTGCTCCCTTATCCTTCTCTTGGGAAATTTTCCTTTATTCATAGGAAAATCATTTGTATAATGTTCTATTTATTTAAAATCATAGCATTGAACATTGATCGCTTCTTTCTTTCCACTAAAATCATGGGATTTGTATAATTTTTCTCCACATTTGTATCAAACTCTCATTCCCTTCAGAAAAGTATCGAGGTTCTTCTTCCCAAAATTATTATATGATATAAATTCAACTCTTCCCTTCTTCCCATTTTTCATATTTCCTTTTCTAGAGTATTCAACATCTCTCTTTTCCCATTGATTTCCTTTAAAGTTATAAGACATACATAATTACTTCTCTATCTAGATAGTATGTGAGACAATATCATCATAACAAGATAATGTTTGGGATACCAATTCCCTGTGGAGGAATGGTTTTGAACCATCAAATAATTGATCAATATTTCTCTTTGTATTGCATACGTAATCCATAACATTCCTAACTAACCTTGTGAAGTTAGCTTCATACTTTGAAATTTTCTCATCCTACTTTGGATTTAGTATCAAAAAATACCTCTCCATATCTTCTCATTATTCATAATAAATGTATTTTTCTAATAAAATATCTATAAATTCTCTTTATTCCATGTTTTCTATTTCTTAATCCTCCATCATGTTCTGAATCAATGACCACCATTGATCTACAACTCATGAGAGATGATAAATTTTCATGAAAATCTTCTCCCTTTCGTTACTTCACCAAGAAATAAATATCTTCTCTAAAGAACTTATCCATTTCTAAACTACAAATAGATTTTTAGTCCCATTTAATAATGGAGGTTGTTTTCTCATGAAGCAGTCTAACATTGTTCCTCTACATTGTGCATTAGGATGCTCTATACGGGTAAGGTTATTTTTCATAACCTGAGTTAGTTATCCTATTATAGTTATAATTTTTTCAACACCAGTTATAGATCTATCTCCAACATCATTGTCTTTCATATTAGGGAAATCCAAACATGGATTACATGCATTGATACAATTTCCACTCCTTCCATTTGGCACCATTTATAAACAATTTCATACACTATATTATGTTATGAATTATAATTCATAATTTTAAACTAGTAAAATACATAACATAAATTAAAAAAATTATGCATATCTAATCTCATGATCATAAACATGGTTTCTTTCAGTAAATATTTACTTTTCAATCCTTCATAATGGTTTGTGAAGAAAATTTCAATTATTATAAGAATATCCCTAGGGAGTGTCAAATGAGGTCTGTAGTAAGACCCATTGTCATGTACCATGTTACATCGAGTCATACCCAATGCACCTTATTGGATTTTTTACTCCTAGGTACATATATTCCAAAACCATGTCCACTTGTAGTATCCAGATAGGGATGTATCTCTATGAATACCCACATAATCTCTACCTTTCCAAAATTCTATGATGTCTTCAATACTTATTTTTAAAGTCTATATTAGGGTTATATTCCCTAATCTATGTTTTCTAAATCTAGTTTACAAGGTTTTTACTAAAATCCATCTAATAACAACTGTAATGACCTCAACACTAGTAGAACAGGGCTTGAACTATACTTTTTTACATTAGTATATATATAATATTTGAATCCTAAAGAACCAATCAGTTTAGTAGTCTTGGAAAATATATTACATACATAAACCTTTCAGTGAAATTCAAAATTTAAACTAAAACATATAAAATCCTTTGAAAACAATGATTATCAAATATTAAACCTATATATAAATCATAATATTTATCTTATCATCCTGAAAAAAAAATGAAACATAAGAAAGGGGTGAGCTCAGATGTTCGGTAATGGTAAACATACAATGGAATAAATTATAAATAAATAATCATAAAACCTAAGTAAATGTGTATAACTGCAACATAATCCACTTAAACATAATCTTGAGTAGAATATAGAAAGAATAAAACAAAAAAATTTATATAAATAATAACATGTATATTCTACTAATCAAATAATTAATGGAACATCAATAATAGATCTCATAAAGAGGGAATACATAATGTTGGGCATCGTAAACATATCATCAAGGCTTTTTACAAGACACCATACATAAATGCGTAATAAATTAGTAAAAACCCAATATTGTTTATCTCATGAGACCTACAGATGCATTGAAGGTCCATTTTTGGCCCCATCCATCACTTACTAAGTCCAATGTATTCTACTTATGAAAGGGTGAAACAAAAGGAACATAAACATTTGTATTGATATGGTAGAAAATAAAATGTGAATTCATAAACCATGAATGGTATCAAAATAGCACATATAAAGTTAAAATTATCATAAATAATTTAATATAGTAGTTTTTATCATAAGAGATCAACCTAAATTAGGAATAATATCCAACAAAGTATGTTCATATAGATGAAAATAATCTAATAAAATAATTAAAAAAATTGAGTAAAATACCCCTTTAAACATTGAATTCAATTGAAAGTTTTCACAATTTTAAAGAAAAAATCATTAAAAATAATATTCTAACCTTATAAATAAAGATTAAAAACATTAGGGGTTTATGATGGTGTAAAAAGACTCTCATTCTGTGTAAGTTAAAAGAAACATTGCTTCTGGATTATTGTTGAAAAAGTCATAAAGTACCTCATTTGGAAAATGACACAATGATTCATTTCAGAAAATTTTATAAAAAGTAAAATATGGGTAAAAAAGGAATTAAACATTTGTATGATAATAGTAAAAACATTTTTATGAAACAAGGACATTGATGATAAAAATTCCCTAGTAAATACTTACGTATAAACAATCTCAGATAATAATGAGATTGTGAAATTAACCCATACCTTATACTTTACTTTAGTTGAGGGAGATTTAACCTCCTGTATAATGGTTAAATAATGTTATTAAATTATACCAGAAACATATAAATATTTATTATATCATATATGATCCTCTTATATCATTTTGTTAATAATATTTGATTATTACCATTGTTTGGGGTGTTAACTACTTTATTTTCTTATGCATGTTTTGTCGTGTAAGTCATATTTCTTATGAATAGGATATATTTTATTCATATAAAAAATAATATTACATTCTTAAATTTTATATTTACCCATAATATATATTTTATAATGATTCTTTAATGGTTGATGTAGAGTATGAATCTCACCGCGTCGTGGAGACGGTAGGTTGAACGTACGCACGAGCGACAATATCAGTCCACTAATTGTAAAGGGATAAGAAATTTGATGGCATAGTAATTATACAGAATCAATATCATGTCATATTTATTATTTATATTCATTATATTCATCATTATACCCATCCAAATAAAGTGATTATGAAGAACAAATTACAACACAACACGGAGATGGTAAGTCGTACGCATGAATGTATGGTGATATTATTTTTTTGTAGGATGGATAAAAGTAGAAATATGGTTGTCCCATAATCATAATAACAACTCATCATATAATTTATATAGGATTTATTACTTTAGTATAGAAAAAACATGTAAAGAGGAAGTATAATAGGAAATGAGTTTGAATGAATTGGTAAAATAATTACCTCTTCTTTGGTGGACTTCCTTTGAATTTCCTCTTTGAGAGACTAGAGATGGTATTTTTGGAATACTGAGTCCTCCATAACATATATAAGAATATTGGTAAGATAAATTTTCTCAGTTTGGTCAATATATAAGGTTCAATGTGTTGTTAGGTAGTGAGGGAGGATGTTCCCTTTTATAAGAGAATGAAGGGGCACTCTTAGAATCCATTAAAATATTAAATTAATATAAATTGATTTTCAATTTAAAATAGATCCAAAGTGAGTTATTTAAAATATAAGATGTGGATGGGTCGAAATAATCTCCCCCAAATATTTTTAGACAAGTTTAGGTCACATTGTTAACCTTATCATGTTTCTTTAACCCTTAGTTAAACCTTTTAACTATTACCATGACAACTTGGATTTTTACAATTTAGGGTTAATATAGATACTATAAAATGTCAAAAGAACCCAAAATGAATAATTTATAATATTTTTAACCTTATTATAGTTATTTTTCCTAAATTTAGTTTTTTATGTATTTTATATCATTTAATAAAATAATATTTATTTTAAAGTATCATTTATGTCAATTTTGATACTATTCATTATTCGTCTTATTAAAAATATAATAAAACAAAGTAATTACTAAAAAACATTTCTAATATATCAATAACATGTATGTGTTATGTATAAAATTATTTTATGTCATTAATTATTTTAAATTATATTTATTTTAATATTCTTAATATCATTTATTTTATGTTTCCATTAATTAAACAATTATTGTATCATTATTATGAAAGCCTTTAGTTAGATTATATATTCTCTAAAAATTAAATATAAATTATATTGATCAATAAAGATATATTAACTTTAAAATTACTATTTATAGTCTAATTTATATTCTTTATAACCATGTATTAAAATTTTAATACTTATTAAAAACATGAGTATGATGTTTTTTACTTATCTTTAAATAAAATATAATAAATATCATATTCCTTTAGAAGTTTCTTAAAAAGGATATAATTTCTTCATAAAGATGATTTGGGTCAAAACCCACTCATCTATTAAAATTAGGACAAGTTTTGGTGTAATTATATAATATTATAATATTATTGTTACCTTTAATTACCCAATTAACCCTTAACTGTGGTAAAAAATTATTAAAGTTACTAATAATAATATCTAAAAAACAATTTCATACTTTTAGAATCTAAGTATCATCCTTATTACAACCTTGTATATCCATTTTTCCAAATTCAATTCACATAAGTTTCTAAATTAAGTTTAGCATTAATCCCGCAGATGTGGTGATAACGCGGGTAAAAGAGATGTTCAATAGTTCAATAAGTTTTTATGTATAGTTTATATATATATGATTTAAAGGAACTAAATTGGATTGATATATGTATTATTGATCTATTTTTACTTTAAAATCAATTTAAAGTAAAATATTTATTTAAACGAAAAGTCATTTTTTGACTATAATACAGTATTTTTCACTATTCATAAAAAAATTAAAGTTCTCAGAAAAATTTACCCCAAGATAATTTTGAAATTATGAATTTTAAAATGAACTCTATTTTGAAAAATAAAATTTATAAAATTTCCAAAAATTCATTTTTATTATAGGTGTGCCATTAAAAGGTGGTAAAATTCCCCTTTTAAAAAAATATAGTTTTTAGGCATAAAATTGGATTTTTTTTATATAATTTCCTAGGAAACAAATAATATGAACGTTAAAATTATATGTGATATAAATAAATTTAATAGTGTGGTTAATAATATTCATAAACCTGATTTAAATGTCTATGTTAGTAGATTGTGGTACGCTTGGGACCAGTGTTGTGTGCAACATAAGCTATTGAATTTATTTAAAAAGGAAACATATCATGAAATCTTAGGGTGTTACATTTTTATTTGGTGGTTTTATCATAGTGATGTTCTTATAGAATGGGTTATGGAGTTCATAAGTTTCTACTGAGTTAAGAAAAAAGTGAATTATTACTATAACCATTTTTCTCAACTAGTTCTATTCTCTCTTATTATAGTCATCATTAATTCAATGATGAATTAATTATTAAATAAAGTAATATGTCTTGATCATAGATTTTTACAATGTTATTATTTAGCATAGATTATTATACAAAAGTGGATGATAAGGTCTTGATATTAGAAGAGATTTTGATAGTAAGTCCTATGATAGATAATGAATTGATAATGTTTGTTGATAATAAGAGTTATCTATCTAGTGGGATGTGAATTAAAGAGGTTGATAGTTTAAGAAGGAATGATAGTACGAGTAATCCTTATCATCTTACATCTATTTCCCTAGTAAGGAATCAATCACAAATGTTGGAGCGGATTACACCAAATATACACAAGAGGGGGGTGAATTGTGTCTTTTCAAAAATCTTTACAAGATTGTGTTCTGCCTTTTAACTTTAATCAGATAAAATGATGCAGTGGAAATTTAAATAGCAGAAACACAAGATGTATAGTTGTTCGGGGAACAGAAGGCCCCTTGTCCACTCCACCAACACTCTGCTCCACGAGCTTGGTGATTTTCACTATCTGTTCCTCATTTCAACAGACCGGTTCACAACTGAGTACCGGTAGTTGACACCTTTACAATCCAAGGCAAAAAAAAAGCCTTTTAGTTCACTTACAGAACCTATACATCTTAGTACAAGAAGCCGATCACTCAAGAATAGAAAATAAAGATTTCTGTATTCTGAAAATACTTTCCAGATGTTCTTCACAATTGCAAAAACATACAATTGACAGTAGGTAGATCATCGCCTTTATAAATAATAATCTCCACATAAGAGACATTCGGAGTCGATCCTGTTGCAGTAAATATAGAAAAAATAATTCAAAACTTTAGCAGAGACAGATCCACAGTAGATCTTCAATATATAACAAGTGAATCTCCTATCATGTTCTTTCCTCTTTAACAAACAGAGATTTGAAGGTCCTTTTGAAACAGCATATCGGTATATTTCAGTAGTCTCTATTTTTTATTTTTAGAATAATCAATAGATCACACATGATCAATAATTATCGATGCAGTTTTTTAAAAAGCCCATATAAATAAAATAATGATAAGAACTTCTCTTGTAAAACTAGATCCACAAAAGTCTCCTTTTACTCGCGATATACAAACATTTAATTTTACAGAGTATTCGTAAATTCCCTGAAGACTCGTCATAAAAATATTTTTTTAATTCGATCAAAACATTGATGAAACGGTTTTGAATCAGTCAATATCATACTTTAAAATCAGCTTTAAATCTAGCTTGAAATCTGCCTAATAATCAGCGTACTGACCATTGCATAAAAATATCGACTTTAAATTCTCCGATGCCAAACGTAAGGTTGAGTTGAACTGTATGCATCCTCTGAACGTAAGGTTGATGACGTAGTATTCAAACATAAGGTTCACAATGTAAGTTTCACAACATAAGGTTCACAACGTAAGGTTCACAACGTAAGGTTCATTCCAAATGTAGGGTTGGTCATCCATACTTTTCTCTTCAACATTCAAACGTACGATAAAATATCCATACTTTTACTTGATCCATACTTTTCCAAGAACGTATGGTTGTTTAAAAAATTAAGTTTTATGAACCATACTTTTGAGAAATAAACGTAACGTTTAATATTTACGTGTGGTTCTCCTTCCATACTTTTCTGATATCCCAAACGTAGGGTTTCTTCCTAACGTAGGTTTCTTCTTCCATACTTTTCTGATAACATATGGTTGATTAACCATACTTTTTCCTTATCTCAAAAATTATACACGCTTTTCATCCTTATGCTACGTTTATCAATGTAGAGTATGAATAGTGTTTCCAGAACATGCTCAAGCAGATTCCGAATAAGTAGTGCATGAACAGTGTTTCCAGAACACTCTAGATATGAATACTTTAGTAATAAATTCCCATTATTTCAAGAGTAAAATAAAATAATAAATTCCTGAGAAATAATTAAAAAATAAAATCATTAGAAAATAATTAAGGGTATTTGTGAGCATCAAAATTGTAATAAAGAGATAGAGTATTAATATAAACTCCCCCTTTAAATAACAATATTATGTATTGTTGAAAACAACACTTGCTCAACAATCTCCCCCTTTTTGATGACCACAAAACCCATAAAATAATAAGACTAATTAAATGAAATTAACTTTAAAAATTAGTTACTTAAAGTTTAGAATTTTGAAAAGATAAAACAATATTTAATTTTAAAAAAAAACATTTCAATAAATAAACATTGTATTATCATTAAAAATAAATTTCTCCCCCTTTATTTATAATGAAAATAAAATTATTTTTCTTTAAAAATAAAAGTAAAGAATAAAATAAAAGTTTTTAGTTTTATCCAAATTTCTCCCTCTGAATAAGAAGTAAAATAAAATTTCTCTTTATAATAAATGACTGTTAATAACTTAAAATAGTTTGTTGTATAAGTATAAATCTGTATAAATCCAAAACATTTCAGATATACAGGAAATCATTTAAATAAGGGTTTAAAATATTAAAATAAATTTTGTGTTTATCCAAATTTCTCCCCCTTTTGTGATATCAAAAAGAATTATAAGTCATGGATTTTAACACATTTAATGTTGCACTGAACTGTAGGTAAATGCTATTATTAACTATTTAATAATAATTCAATATGGATTACTGGAATATCGAAATAAGAATAGTAAAACAAGTAAATATAATGAAATATATTTTCATTAAAAATACAAAAATAATAAATACAGGAATCAAGGTTTTGGTAGTCAACGGGTAGGGTTTATCTTCTCTGGATTGTAGACTTGATTTCTGCTTACTGTTATATCAACCTTTTCATTAATCCATCACCGAGATGAATAATAAAATTCTTGGCCTCTTGAGTCATATGAATATCTTCAATGAGATTGGCTCTGAAAAAATCGTGAATCCATTCTTCTTTCTCCATAAACAATGACAGCTTCTCTATGAATTTATCTAAGACAGAGTGGATTCCTGGCTCACTGTATATCAACTGATCAACCAAGAATTTCTGATTATCTAATAGAACAGATAATGGAGCATTGTTGCACTGAATATCTTTCAACCTATCATTCATGTTGCTCATTGCAGCTGTGATATCTTGAAATATTCTGATTAAATTAGGTGAAGTAACTGATCCACTAGCAGCACTATTCCCAACTAATGCAAATTGTGTCTCCATAAATAACTTAAGATCTGAGAAATATGATTTCATAAACATTTTATATTTCAATTTGTAAACATAATTTAGCATATCCTCTTTAAAAATTTCAACTTCTTGCCTTGAAATAGAACTCTCCTTAAGATTTTGAAATTTCAACTATTCTGATGCTAAAGTGCTTCTCAGAGAATCATTCTCACATTGCAGTTGAGATAACTTTTTGTACAACTCTTCAACTTCCCTATTCCTTGAATCAGAAGAACCTGGTGCTTGATTCTCATTCTCAGGATCTGTGGGATGTATTAGTACTAAAGGTAATGATTCAGCATCAGATTTTTCTTTCTCCTTGTTCTGAGTAGGTTGATCTATAGATTTTTCCTCAGAGTCCTTTTCAGACTCTTCTATAGAAAAATCATCTTGAAGAACTTCTGTGTGAGCTTCATAAGCATGCTCATCATGAACATCTGAAATTTGTTCTACCAATTAAATATCTAAAATGATATCCTCTGGAGATTCTTGAGGTCTGGCCACTTCCTCACCAGGCTCTACCTCCTTTTATATTGAAGTAAAACAGGAACATCAGCTACAATCTGTTGTTCTGATCTTTCAACTACAATTCTTTCAGGAGAAGGATATGTAATAGTGACATTCTATTCTTGAGTTTTTTCAACAACCTTTTATTTGAAAAAGCTATAAGAGAGTAAATCTCTTGTAGTTAAGTCAGGGTAAGTAAGTTCCTTAATCACAGGTCTTCTCCTCTAAGTTTGAAGTCCCTCCTGACTTCTTTCTTCCTCAGTTTCTTCCACTTCAAATCCGATCCTCCTTGCGGCAGTGCTGACTCTTGATTCATCTTGTCCTTCCTTGGACTTTGCAGATTGATCTTGATCACTCTCTGATTCATCATCTTCTCCTACTGGAAAATTTTTCCTTTGATAGTACTCCAGAAATATCCAATTTTTCTTAAAGTTCCAGCATTAAACACATTACTGTGATGACAGCGAACTCTGGAATCCACCAGTTTCACCATATCCTTCGTAAACAACAGATTGGAGATGAATCAACCAAAAGGATAAAAGTTCATTCGGGCATCAATCTGACAACAATATCTTAGGTATCTAACCATATACCTAGGAAAATTGATTTTAACATCACTGAGCAAAATATACATTATATACATATCTGGATATAATATCTTTTCCATTTCAGACATCCTCGGTGCAATCTCTGTTTTCACAATTTTGACCAAAATTTTCTGATCAGGCTCCAAATCCTTGATAAACATTTTCTTTACAGTCTTAATACCAAAGAGAAACGACATTATTTCCTCTTATTTATGCACAGAATCTACAATATTTTTCAAATCTAAATGAAAAACTCCCTCATGAGGGCAGTTGAGAATATGACCTATTTTTACTGTCGAGATTGAGAAATCCCTATCCTCAATCTTAGCCATCATACTATCCTCAGTATCTCCCAGACTAAACTATATAGATTTGAAGAAGTATCTAAGCTCTACCTCATACAGAAAGTTCATATTCTCACTGTTGAAATTCTATTCAAGATTCTGAAATGACAGTGCTTGTTTCAAAAAGAGATTTGTCTGATAAAGCCATTCAAGATCAATCGCCTTGCCCTGTAAGATTTGTCTTCCTTCTGAACATTTTTTCTAGGAACTGCTCGTTTCAGTTTCATCTGCTCTTTTATTCTTTTCCATCTTTGCGATAATATCTAAAGTTTTGAAGGTTAGGGTTTCATAGGTTCGAAGATTAGGGTTGATGAGAAGAGGTGCAGTTTGCAGGTTCGAAAAGGTTTTGGTAGAAATGAAACGGTTTAGAAGTCGAAAGGGTTTCTAAAAACCTTGTTTCCCATGTTTTTATTAATCATTTCATATATTTAAAAATAAATAAAATATATTACGTGGGGAAAAGAAACTTATTCTATTTGAAAAAAAAATTGCTAAATTATTTTTAAGAAGAATTAAAAATAAAGAACTATTATAGTAAAATAAAATTTTATTTAAAATCAAATAAACCTAGATCCCCTTTAATAAAATCAAACCTTACAGTGGGAATTAGTTTAGTAAAATATCAGCTAATTGAATTTCAGTACTTACAAATTCTAAAGATATGTCCTTTTTAAGAAAATGATCTCTTAGATAATGATGTCTGATATCAATATTCTTGGTTCTAGAATGATTAATAATATTTTTTTAAATATTTATAGCAGTAGTATTATCACATAAAATATGAGTATTATTAAAATTTAGTCAAAAGTCCATAAGAGTTTTTTTCATCCACAACACCTGTGCACAGCAATTGTCAGTAGAAACATACTCTTACTCAGTTGTTAATAGGACAACTGAATGTTGTTTCTTACTTGACCATGACACTAAATATTTTCCTAAAAAGTGACAAGTTCTTGAAGTGCTTTTCCTATCTAATCTACAACTCCCAAATTCTGCATCTGAATATGAAATCAAATTAAAATCATATGTTTTGGGATAAATAAGAGATTGAAAAATATTTCCTTTTAAATATCTAAAAATTCTTTTAATAGTAGTTAAATGATATTATTTAGGATTTGATTGAAATCTTGCACAAATACATACTGAATACATTATATCTGGCCTACTAGCAGTAAGATATAATAAACTACCAATCATACCTCTATATAACTTGTTGTCAACTGATTTTCTAGTTTCATCCCAATCAGGTTTTATATTAGTGCACATAGGAGTTGTATATGTCTTGCGGTTTTCAAGTCCAAATTTCTTCAATAAATCAGTAATCTATTTGTTTTGATTCAAAAAATTTCTAATTTTTTTTTGATAAATTTGAAGTCCTAAAAAGAAATTTATTTCTCTCATCATACTCATTTCAAATTCTATTTTCTTTATCTTTGAAAACTCATGACAATGGGTTTTATTAGTTGATCCAAAAATTACATCATCAACATAAATTTGAACTAATAAAATATTAGAATTCACAGTTTTCTTAAATAGTGTTGGATCTTCCATTCCAACAGTAAAATCATTTTTCAAAAGAAAAGAGCTTAATCTTTCATACCAAGCTCTAGGTTCTTGTTTAAGGCCATAGAGAGCTTTAGTAATTTCAAAAACAGAATCTGGTTTTTGAGAATTTTCAAAACTAGGAGGTTGCTCAACATAAACTTCCTCCATTAAATAACCATTTAAAAAGGCAGACTTAACATCCATCTGAAATAATTTAAAGTTCATATGAGATGCATAGGCTAAGAGGATTCTAATGGATTCTATTCTAGCTACAGGTGCAAAGGTTTCATCATAATCTATACCTTCTTCCTGATTATATCCTTTAGCTACAAGTCTAGATTTATTTCTAGTTATTATTCCTTGATCATCTTGCTTATTTCTAAAGACCCATTTGGTTCCTATCACTGGATAGTTTTGTGGTCTTTCAACTAATTCCCAGACTTCATTTCTTTTAAACTGGTTTAATTCTTCTTGCATTTCTATCATCCATCTTTCATCATCTAATGCTTCTTATATAGTCTTGGGTTCTAATTGGGATAGAAAGGCAGAGAATTCTACAAGATTTCTTATATTTATTCTATTTTTTATTCCTGTATCTAAGTCGCCTATTATAGTTTCTAAAGGGTGATTCTTTAGGGTTCTAGTCTGTCTAGGCAACACACTTATAGGTTCTTCAGTATCATGTTCTTCTGAACTACACTAAATTTCATTTATATATTTTTCAAAAACATTTTTCAAGTTCTCAAGCCTCATGTTATCATTAGAGTCAGATTCATCCATTTGATTTGTCCTTTTCTCAAAGGGATCAGATTCATCAAATTTCACATGAACTGATTCTTCAACAATACTTGACTTCTTATTATAGATTATATAAGATTTGTATGTAGCTGAATATCCTAAGAAGATTCATTCATCAGATTTTGGATCGAACTTACCAAGATTATCTTTGGTGTTAAAGATGTAAACCTTGCATCCAAAAACTTTAAAGTAGTTCACTTTAGGTTTTCTATTATTCCAAAGTTCATAGGGTGTCTTTTTTAAAAGAGGTATAATTAAAACTCTATTCATTATATAGTACGTTGTGCTTACAGCTTCTGCCAAAAAGTTGGTAGGAAGACTGTATTAATTTAGCATGGTCCTAGCCATTTCCTGAATAGTCCTATTTCTTCTTTCAACAATTCCATTTTGTTGAGGTGTTCTAGGTGCAGAGAATGTGTGTTTAATACCCATACTTGAGAAGAAGGAATTAACTTCCTGATTCTCAAATTCTCCACCATGATCACTTCTTAATGAAATTATTTAAAAAAAAAATTCATTTTGAACAGTTTTACAAAAACTTTCAAATAAAGTAAAAGATTCCTTTTTAAATTTCAAAAAGAAAATCCATGTAAATCTAGAATAGTCATCAACTAAAACAAATAAATATAATTTACTAGCCAAGATTACTACTCTTGAAGGTCCAAACAAATCCATATGGATAAGTTCTAGAGGTTTATATGTAGAAATTTTGTTAACAGATTTGAAGGATGGTTTTTGTTTCTTGCCAAGTTGACACGCATCACAGAATCTATCACTTTCAAATTTGAAAATAGGAAAATCAGAAACTAAATGTTTCTTAGATAACTTTTTTAAAACATATACATTGCAATGTCCAAGTCTCCTATTCCAGATCCAAGATTCATTCATTTTAGCAGTAAAGAAATTTACTTGTTCTTTACACAAGGAATTTAAATCCAGGGTATACACATTATCAGTTCTTGGTGCTCTAAATTTAAGAAATTTATTTTTGAAAATATAAGAGCAATTGTTAGAAAAATCAATAGTATAACCATCATCACATAGTTGAGAGATACTATCAGATTGTGTTTCAATCTTTGTACATAAAGTACTTTATTAATTGAGACAGCTTATGGATCTCCAAGTGTTCCAATACCAATGATTTTTCTTTTGGCATTGTCACCAAAGGTGACAAGTCCACCATATTTTTGAGTGAGTGTAGAGAAATTCAATGAGTTTCCACTCATATGTCTTGACAATCCACTGTCCATATACCATATGTCCTTTTGGATCTTGTGACCTGCTCCCTCATCTATTTCTTCCATAAAACACATGTTGGATTTCAGGTTTTCTTCCTCCTTCTCTGAGTCTGATTGAAAAGTACTACTGGAGTCTTCAGATACACTCCATGTAGTTTTCATGGCTTTCTTGTCCTTATTCTTGTATTCATTTCTTTTGAAAAAATTCTTTCTCTTGTCTTATTTTAGCTGAGGACAGTCAAGTCTGATATGCCCCATTTTCTTACATTCATAGCATATGACTTCATTGTCATCCTTTTTGAAAGATTTTCTGAAATCCTTCTTCTTTATATAGAATTTTGTGAATCTCCGGGCTAGCTGATCCAATTCCACATCAGAATTAGATAAATCAGAACTCTCTAACTTCTCTTTTACATTTTTCTTCATCTTTCTGTTTGTGATCTTTGATAATGATTTCAAGGAAGTATCATCTCTTTTGATAAGCACTTTATGTTAATTAGCTTCATCTTTCATCTCAACATCATACATCATTAATGTTCCAATCAGTTCTCTCAGGGTTAAATATTTGACAGGTGTTGACTGTCTGATTGCTGCAGAGATTCCATTCCATTTTGTAGGCAGTACTCTCAAGACTTTTAAATCTTGATCAACTTGTTTAATGGGATCTCCCAAGGATGTTATGTTATTGAAAATCTCAGTCAATCTTCAATTAATTTGAGTAATACTCTCACCTTAAACCATTCTAAATGTATCAAATTTAAGCTTAGCAGTTTCATGTCTCATTTCCTTGATATTGTTAGTTCCTTATTAAGCAACCTCAATAGTTTTCCACATTTCATATGATATTGGGAATTTAGATACTCTGTTAAACTCATCAGGTCCGAGACCACATATAATTTCATTCATTTCCTTCGAGTTCATGTCATAATCTACTTCAGTAGATGAACTCCAAGTTTCAGGTTTTTCCGGTATTTCATATGGAGTCAGAATCTTGGAATATACTCTGTATCCAAGGTTTTTCATATAGATAATCATTTGCGACTTCCAGCATCCATAGTTTTCTCCATTTAAGTACGGTGCTCTGACCATAGACATTCCCTCTCTTGTATCAATCATATTACTCTGTGTATAATCACTTTCATCTTGTTAAATCATTTTCAGAAAGCTCAACCTTTGATACCAATTGTTGGATCGGATTACATCAAATATACACAAGAGGGGGGTGAATTTTCTCTTTTCAAAAATCTTTACGAGATTGTGTTATTCCTTTTAACTTTAATCAGATAAAATGATACAGTGAAAATTTAAATAGCAGAAACACAAGATGTATAGTGGTTCGGGGAACAGAAGGCCCCTAGTCCACTCCACTAACACTCAACTCCATGAGCTTGGTGATTTTCACTATCTGGTCCTCGTTTCAATAGACTGGTTCACAACTGAGTATAGGCAGTTGACACCATTACAATCCAAGGAAAAACAAAGCCTTCTGGTTCACTTACAGAACATATACAGCTTAGTACGATAAGTCGTTCACTCAAGAATAGAAAAGAAAGATCTTCATATTCTTAAAATACATTCCATATGTTCTTCACAATTGCAACAACATGAAATTGACAGTAGGTAGATCGTCACCTTCAGAAATAATAATCTTCACATAAGATACGTTCGGAGTCGATCCCATTGTAGTAAATATAGAAAAAAAATAATTCACAACTTTAGCAGAGACAGATCCACAGTAGATCTTCAATATAGAACAAGTGAATCTTCTATCGTGTTCCTTCCTCTTTAAAAAACAGATCCTTGATGCTCCTTTTGAAACAGCAGATCGGTATATTTCAGTAGTCTCTGTTTTTCCTTTTTAGAATAATCAAGAGATCACACATGATCAATAATTATCGATGCAGTTTTTTAAAAAGACCATATAAATAATAAAATGATAATAACTTCTCCTGTAAAAATAGACCCACAAAAGTCAGCTTTTTGACTTGCGATATTCAAACATTTGAATTTTACAGAGTAGTCGTAACTTCCCTGAAGACTCTATTGGAGTTGGTGGCCTAGAACCAACTACTTTGTACTTTATTCATTAATAAATGCCTTATCACATCTTGATTGTTCTTCTGTGTGACAATGCATGTGATAATGTCCTAAGGACAACTGTTGCATTAAAGGGTCATAGCGGATCCCTACTATGATGAGAACCCGAAAGTTCCATAACACTGTTCTTGAATATATGTTCTATGACCAGATGATGTTATTTGAGGGATACAAATAATATAGGTCATTAGGGGTGAGGACTCATAAAACTTTGAGGCACCTTCTCATGGTGTGTGCCCTTGGTAATATCCAGGAGGATATTATGAGAACGAGACCCGCCAGTAGGAAATCCACATTTCATAATGTCATTGGATGTTCCTATCTGCGGACATGTGTATTGGTCCTTAGACTTTAAGATTATTATTAATTGGTATTAAAACTCACGCACTTAGATGTATTGACGAAAACTGTGATGACACACTGTTCGCAGCGAGGTAGGATACGTTGGGTGCGTCATGAGTAATACTACATTAATAGATAATGCGAGAAAGGATTTGTCCCTTATGTTCCATAATGGAAGTAGATATCTCAGGCCCTTTGATGGAATTGATATAGCCTAAGTAAATCCATGGCCATGGTAAGGTATGGGCAAGTTCAATTCTGGAAATTCAAAGAAAGAACGATCGAGCACATGGGTTGATGGCACTAGCATGAAACCCGATTGATTAGAGATATCGAGAAAAAGGGATAATATTACACAGTAAGAATTCGTATGAGGTGAAACGTCATTTCGGCATTAACTTATTTCTCTATGGGTGCCTTGGCGTGTTGCTAGACGCTAACCTTGGACTTTAGGCAGGCTCCGCCTAATGCCACTGAGAAAGAGGCCTAGAGGTTCACACACTAAGTGTGTCCATATATCTCAATTAAATATTAATTTAACAAGTTAAATAAATATTATTCCCGACTGTGGATTAATAATTATTTAAGGATGCCTAATCATATTTATTTCGACACTAGTTATTCGAGAGAATATATTGTGGGAGAAATAATATATTTATTAGCGAGTAATGCAGTTACATTTATTTAAGAAATAAATAGCCATTACTCATGTTCTAATAAATTTGGTGGAGAAAAATGGAAAATAAAATTACACACCGTGTATATTAAATATACACGTTGTGTAGTTTTATGGAAAACAAGTACACACTGTGTATTAATTATTACATGCCGTGTAGTTTTCCAATCGGGATTTTAAGGATATAATATTGTTTTATTAAAATGATATTTATTATAATCAGTGTGGGTGTATGTCAAGGAATTAATGATTCGACATGGAGTTTTTCAATAAGAGTTAATGAAATAAATAATACGCATAACGCGTTTATTTATTGTCATAACTCTATTAACCTCAAACCCGATTATAAATATCCTCACAACCCCAACACTTTGAAAAAAGATCCATTTTTGGTTGTGCACAATAGATTTGGAAATACACTCAAGTGAAGAGAGAATTCACTTTCCACCAAGAACGCCCTCAAGTTATGAGAGTGATATCCTCTACCGGATCAAGGTGGTCGAAGGCGGACATCGCAAGCGAAGGTTCTTCCGCGCTAGCACCCGGAGATCCCTTCGGTGACGTCTAGAGATACGTGGAGCACGTGTGAATCACCACTAGAGGAATCATATACTTGGATTCTATGACACAATGACGGATCACAGGATCATGACCCAAGACATCGACGAAGAAATAATTCCACCGAGGTAATTATTGTGAATTAATTAAATTAATTATAACCAACATTTGATGATCCTATCTCAATGGTTCTGAGACTCTTCTTTTATTTTTCATTCTTCGTTCCATTCCAAAGATCCGGCATTTTATATCGTGACGGATATCGGATTGAACGTTGTTTAACGCTAAAATTAAAGTTGGGAAAACCCACTAACGCGCTTCCACTGCGCCCAAAACCTACAAGTGGTATCAGAGGGGGTCATATCGTTGATTATAATTATTTATTTATTCGTTTATGTTTTATGCATTTAATAATTTAGTTTTTTCAATTCAAGTTTAATCATTATGGAAATATGAATCTCGAGATCTGTTCCTCCTCCCTCATTTCTCGTTCACCTCACAGAAACGATTTTTTATTTTAATTTTGATTAAAATAAAATAGAGGAACTCATCCGGAGGAGATAAACATTTCTGGCCGTATAACACCAGAATACACGGCGTGTATTTGGAAGTACATGTCGTGTAGTCTAGGTTCAATGCATTGACTGATCCACCAAATCAGGTCGTGTATTGGATTCTTTCTAAGAATTTAAGACGCCGTGTGTTGACCAGAAACAGGTGGCACACGGTTTCCGGAATACATGCTGTGTGGTCCAATGAACACGGCGTGTAGTCCCTTCGGGTTAGGGTTGGTCCATGTACCCCGTACATGGATTGCTTGGCTGGAAACCATGTGTCACGGATACTACATGGCGTGTGTCCCACAGAACACGCCGTGTACTCCAAAAATCTCTGAAGTACATTAACACGCTCTGTCCCCAGGCATGTACTTCGGATGGACGGTAAAGAAAAGTACACACCGTGTAGTCAGAACTACACACCGTGTACTCACCCAAATTACACATATTTATTAAAATTTATTATTTATATTATACAAACCCTTGATATGTGTGCCATAGTGCAGGCGTAAAGCTGAGGCACAACATGTGATCGGTGTTTTATATATATGTGTTTAATTTAACATCTGCGTAATGAACAGGAATTCACCGGGTTGCCTCTAAGGTACAAGTTACGTACAAGGATAATTTTAAATGAATTTGTTTGTTTAAAATTATGATGAGAATCTCAAGGAAGTTCAGAAAGGGGTTTATGATAAAAGGATTGATTAATTAAAGATAATTAATTGATTCGAGCGTGATTTATCTTAAACAAGAACGATTAAAGAATTGAATGCTAGTTTTATTTATGCGTAAATATCGTTGCATGTATGGATGATCATGAGCTAGACAAAGACCTTTGTATGTGAATGGTTTCTTTTAATTTATTTATTTAAATTAAATTTGTTGGCCTACGAGCCATATCCTCATTAATATGTAGTGCATGCGTGCCCAAGGATTATTTTTTGTAAAAAACCCTTTTACCCCTCACCTGTGTGTGAGATAAATGCATATGTAATGGATGGAGATCCCAATATAGTGGAGGTGGCTCAAGTCAGGATCCAAGGTGAAACCAATCCAAGGAGATACAAAGGTGGATAGGTGGAAAGCTGTAAACACGAACCCGGAAGGTTCAAGGTGTTTCTCCCCTAGGTCTTGGGTTAGTTTATCAACCGCTAGATAAAATAACCAATAGAAAAATCTCATGATCATACCATTTATTTTATTTCTTTCAGTTGCATGGTTTATTTATTGTCGGTGTGTTGTCACGATCACACAATTAATGAATTAAATGAGCATGCAAGATGGAACTAAAATAAAACTGGCTTATACGTAAATATTATCTTAGACATGGTTAATCACTTAAGTATATCCCACTTAATATTAACAAGAATGTAATAAAATATAATAAAATGGAAATTTACGTATAAGGATAAAATCCCTCAAAAGAAATATTAAGTCGGTATAGCCTTCCATAATCTGGGTTAGAATCGAACCATAGTTCAAAGTGCTTGACCAACCCTAATTGGGGTGCATTCAATTATTGGGGAATTCTAATTCAAGGTTTTGGGTTGACTTGACTTGGTTCGCATCAATGGTTGACTGCCACAGCAGGACTTGGTGTGACCAAGAGTCAAAGGTTGAGGAAATCCAATATAAAATGATTTCAGGATTGGGGAGTCCACTCAGTGGATCAAGGAGGTGCGAGTTAATGCAGTTGGCATTTGGAATGCCTACCTAAAATCCTTCAAGTTGCTTGACAAACCCTAGTTGGGGTAATGCGAAGGGAAATATGGATCCTTTCCACTAGAATATTCAGGCAACAGAATATTCTGAAGTCAATGGTGAGGGATATTGGATTTCGATAAAATAGTGGGAGACTAATAAGTATTAATTTATTTCTTTGTCTCAATTTTGTAATAAAGTACTAAACCTTTTCTCATCTTAATTTGTAGAAATGAAAATAAAATGACTTCAAACATATCATTTCGAACCATACTCGAGAAGGAAAACCTTCTCACTAGCACCAATTTCCAAGAGTGGCAGAGGCGTTTACGTGTCATCCTTCGCCACGAAAGGAAATTGTATGTGCTGGAAGAGCCTATTCCAGTTGCTCCTGGGAAAGAGGCCAGTGATGAGGAATTATCTCTCTATATGGAACACATGGTTGATGCCACAGATGTCCAGTGTTTCATGCTATTGTCCATGTCCAATGAGATCTTGAACCAACATGAAAACATGGGCGCGTATAGCATGATGTCTCACCTTAAAGATCCCTACCAATATAAGGCGAGATAGGAGAGGTATGCGATCTCTAATTCTTTGTTTACAACTAATATTAGAGATTCTGCACCATCTGGGCCTCATGTAGTCAAGCTTATTGGCTACATTGAATGCCTGGACATCTTAGGGATTAAATTCCCGTATGAGTTGCATACAGATATCTTCCTATCATCACTGCCCAAGACCTTCTCTAGCTTCATTGTCAACTATAATATGAGCGGCAATGAGAAGAGTCTATCGGAGCTTATAACCATGATTCTCCAGGTAGATAAGGACATGGGGCGTGACAAACCCATAGTTCTTATGGTGAACAAGAAAATGAAGGACAAGTAAAAGGGGCCAAAGACTTATAAACGGTCTGAAGCCCCCGAGCACCATCCCTCCAAGAAGGGGAAGATCCAGAGGCAGGGCAAGGAACGAGAGGCAGTGTGTTTTTCATGTGGCAAGCAGGGCCAATGGAAGAGGAACTTCACCCAGAAGCATGGGGACGCTAAAGGTGCGTTTTTATCGAGTGAAATCTTTATATTCCTACACATTAGGTATTAGATACAGCTTGTGGGGCTCACATCTGTATTCAAATGCGGGAACCAAGTATATTTAGAAAGATTGCCAGAGGAGAGGTGGATCTTTGAGCTACCAATGGCACAAGGCTGGCTGCATTGGCTATTGGCGACTATCACCTCTTATTGACAACTGGCATGATTTTTGTTTTACAAAACTGTTATTTTGTGCCTAGTGTTACCAAGAACATAATTTATGTATCTTGTTTGGATATGGATAGATTTGTTTTCAATTTTGGAAATAAGGGTTGTCTCTTTTATAAGAACAACGTATGTTATGGTATGGAACATTTGAATAATGGTTTTTATGTATTAAATTATGAAAACCATGTATTGGAAATCAATAATGAAACAAACTCACATGACTCATACATCACCTAGTTGTGGCATCACCGCCTTGGTCATGTAAACGAGAAGTGCTTGACAAAGCTCTGTCAAGATGGATATTTAGACTCTACTGAGCTAAAACTACTTGATAGATGGCATGCTTGTTTACAAGGTAAAATGACCAAGCCGCCTTTTGGTGGACAGGGTGAAAGGGCCACAGAGCTTCTAGGATTGGTAAACACGGATGTATGTGGACCATTTCCAGTAGAAGCTATAGGTAGATATTCTTACATCATTACTTTTACTGATGATTTGAGTAGATACAGATTTGTCTACTTAATGAGGTACAAGTCATAATCCTTAGAGAAATTTAAGGAATTCAATAATGAATTAGATAATCAGCTTGGTAAGAAGATAAAGAAGCTTCGATCGGATCGAGGTGGAGAATATCTGAACCAAGAGTTCATCGATCTTCTACGGGAGTTTGGGATTCTATCTCAGCTCACTCCTCCTTATACACCACAGTGGAATGGTGTTAGTGAAAGGAGGAACCACACCCTATTTGACATGGTGAGGTCAATGATGAGTCATGCAGATCTTTCATTATCCTTTTGGGATATGCATTACAAACTGCAGTATACAAATTAAACTGAGTACCAACTAAGGTAGTAAATGGAATTCCCTCTCAGTTATGGAGTGGAAAGAAACCAATTTTTCCGCATACACGTGTATGGGGATGCAAGGTGTTTGTTAAGGCCTTCTAAGGCAACAATCTAGCACCCCGGGGCACGAAGTGTATCTTTATAGGATATCCCAAGGAAACAAAAGGATATTACCTATATAACCCTCAAGACAAGAAAGTGATTGTCTCCAGACAAGCCATCTTTCTTGACAGGGAGCACATCCTCAAGAAGGATAGTGGGAGCAAGATTTACTTCGACAAAGTTGATTCTCATGATACACAAGATTTGGTACAGAAACAAGTTCCATAGGTCCCTATGGAGGAGGTTCCAGAAACACAAGTACTGCGTAGGAGCTCAAGAGAGGTAAGGGAACCAGAGAGATTTGGTTTCCTAGTCACCGAGGATGGTGAATCATTATTGTTGGACAATGATGATCCTCTCTCCTACAAGGAAGTAGTAGAAAGCTCAGAAGCTACAAGATGGCTAGAATCTATGAATTCTGAGATGGATTCCATGTATCAGAACCAAGTTTGGGTTCTGGTCGATGAGCTAGTTGATGTAAAGCCTGTTGGATGCAAATGGGTATTCAAGATAAAGCTGGACATAGAAGGTCAAGTTAGAACCTATAAAGCAAGGATATTGGGTAAAGGATTTAGACAGCATCAAGGGATTGACTATGATGAAACCTTCTCACCAGTTGCTATGTTTAAATCCATAAGAATCATACTTTCCATAGCAGCTTACCATGACTACAAGATTTGGAAGATGGATGTCAAAACAGCATTCCTTAACGGGAACCTTTAGGAAGATGTCTATATGACACAACCAGAAGGGTTTGTGACACCAGGTGAATCCAAACGGGTTTTCAAGTTGCAGAAATCCATTTATGGATTGAAGAAAGCATCCGGGTCATGGAACATTTGATTTGATGAAGCCATAAAGGAATTTGGTTTTATTAAGAACGAATGTGATCCATGTGTTTATAAGCGGTTTAATGGGAATGTGGCTGTTATCCTAGTAGTATATGTTGATGACATATTTCTTATTGGAAACGACGCACCAGCCTTACAGTCAGTTAAGGACTGGTTGAATAAGTACTTCTCCATGAATGATTTAGGTGAAGCAGCCTACATTCTAGGGATCAAGATCATTTGTGATAGATCCAAGAGGCTTCTTGGACTAAGTCAGGGCATATACATTGACCAGATACTAAAGAGATTTAGTATGGAACAATCCAAGAGAGGATTGGTTCCAGTGTCACATGGCTTACATCCTTCTAAGAAAATGTGTCCTCAAACACAATATGATAAATATAGGATGAGAAAGATCCCATACGCCTCGGCTATAGGATCCATCATGTATGTCATGTTATGTACCAGGCTTGATGTTGCCTATGCACTGAGCATGGTAGGCAGATATCAAGCAGATTTAGGGGAACAACATTGGACTGCTGTTAAGACTATCCTTAAGTATCAGAGAAGAACTAAGGATATGTTCCTGGTGTATGGAGGAGATGAGGAGCTTTTTGTCAAAGGGTATGTTGATACTAGTTTTCAAATAGATCAGAATGATCTGAAGTCGCAATCTGGATATGTTTTCTGTCTCAATAGAGGAGCTGTGAGCTTGAAGATTTCAAAGAATCCAGTTGTTGCCGATTGTACAGTGGAGTCCAAATATATAGCAGCTTCTGATGCAGCCAAGGAAGCCGTCTGGATTCGAAACTTTTTCCAGGAGCTTGATGTGGTGCCTAGCAGTAAAGATCCCATTACATTCTATTGTGATAATACGGCAGCGGTGGCTCTTGAAAAAGAAGCAAGGTCACATCAATGGACAAAGCACATACTCCAGAAGTATCACCTCATGATGGATTTCTCTCAAAGGGGTGAATTTGCAGTGAGCAGAGTGTCCATAGAAGAGAACTTGGTGGACCCCATGAATAAAGGCCTATCTTAGCAAAAGCATGAATATCATGTGAGAGATAGAAGGTTAAAGGTTGTTAGCAGTTGGCTCTAGTCTAAGTGGGAGTCTGTTGGATTTGGTGACCTAGAACCAACTACTTTGTACTTTATTAATTAATAAATGCCTTATCACATCTTGATTGTTCTTCTGCATGACAATGCATGTGATAATGTCCTAAGGACAACTTTTTCATTAAAGGGTCATAGCGGATCCTTTCTATGATGAGAACCCGGAAGTTCCATAACACTATTCTTAAATATATGTTTTATGGACGGATGATTTTATTTGAGGGACACAAATAATACAGGTCATTAGGAGTGAGGACTCATAAAACTTTGAGGCACCTTCTCATGGTGTGTGCCCTTGGTAATATCCATGAGGATATTATGAGAACAAGACCCGCCAGTAGGAAATCCAGATTTCATAGTGTCATTGGATGTTCCTATCTGTGGACGTGTGTATTAGTCCTTAGAATTTAAGATTATTATTAATGGGTATTACAACTCGTTCACTTAGATGTATTGACGAAAACTGTGATGACACACTGTTGACAGCGAGGTAGGATACATTGGGTGCATCACGAGTAATACTGCATTAATAGATAATGCGAGAAAGGATTTGTCCCTTCTGTTCCATAACGGAAGTAGATATCTTCGTCCCTTTGATGGAATTGATATAGCCTAAGTAAATCCATGGCCATGGTATGGTATGGGCGAGTTAAATTCCGGAAAGTCAAAGAAAGAATGATTGAGCACATGGGTTGATGGCACTAGCATGTAACCCGCTTGATTAGAGATATCGATACAAAGGGATTATATTACACAGTAAGTGTTCGTATGAGGTGATACGTCATTTCGGCATTAACTTCTTTCTCTATGGGTGCCTTGGCGTGTTGCTAGATGCTAACCTTGGACTTTAGGCAGGCTCTGCCTAATGCCACTGAGAAATAGGCCTAGAGGGTCACACACTAAGTGTGTCCATGTATCTCAGTTAAATATTAATTTAACAAGTTAAATAAATATTATTCCCGACTGTGGTTTAATGATTATTTAAGGATGCCTGATCGCATTTATTTCGACACTAGTTATTCAAGAGAATATATTGTGGGCGAAATAATATATTTATTAGCGAGTAATGCAGTTACATTTATTTAATAAATAAATAGCCATTACTCAAGGTCTAATAAATGTGGTGGAGAAAATGGAAAATAAAAGTACACGCCGTGTATATTAAATATACACACCGTGTAGTTTTATGGAAAACAAGTACACGCCGTGTATTAATTAATACACGCCGTGTAGTTTTCCAGTCAGGATTTTGAGGATATAATATTGTTTTATTAAAATGATATTTATTATAATCAGCATGGGCGCATGTCAAGGAATTAATGATTCGACATGGGGGTTTTCAATAAGAGTTAATGAAATAAATAAAACGCGCAACGCGTTTATTTATTGTCATAACTCTATTAGCCTCAAACCTGATTATAAATATCCTCACAACCCCAACACTTTGAAAAAAGATCCATTTTTGGTTGTGCACAATAGATTTGGAAATACTCTCAAGCCAAGAGAGAATTCCCTTTCCACCAAGAATGCCCTCAAGTTACGAGAGTGAGATCCTCCACCGGATCAAGGCGGTCGAAGGCAGACAACGCAAGTGAAGGTTCTTCCATGCTAGCACCCGAAGATCCCTTCAGCAACGTCCAGAGATACATGGAGCATGTGTGGATCACCGCTAGAGGAATCCTATACTTGGATTCTACAACATAATGACGGATCACAGGATCGTGACTGGAGACATCGACGAAGAAATAATTCCACCGAGGTAATTCTTGTGAATTAATTAAATTAATTATAACCAACATATGATGATCTTATCTCAATGGTTCCGGGACTATTCTTATCTTTTACGTTCTTCGTTCCATTCTGAAGATCCGGTGTTTTATATCATGATAGATCTCGGATTGAACGTTGTTTAACGCTAAAATTAAAGTTGGTAAAATCCACCAATGTGCTTATGCTGCGCCCAGAACCTACAAACTCAGCATAAAAAGCTCCTTTTAATTCGATCAAAACATTGATGAAACGGTTTTGAATCAGTCAAAATCGTACTTTAAAATCAGCTTTAAATATGGCTTGAAATCTGCCTAATAATCAGCGTACTGACCGTTGCATAAAAATATCGACTTTAAATTCTCCGACGCCAAACGTATGGTTGAGTATAACTGTATGCATACTCTGAACGTAAGGTTGATGACGTAGTCTTCAAACGTAAGGTTCACAACGTAAGGTTCACAACGTAAGGTTCACAACATAAGGTTCACAATGTAAGGTTTATTCCAAACGTAGGTTTGGTCATCCATACTTTTCTCTTCAACTTTCAAACGTACGATAAAATATCCATACTTTTACTTGATCCATACTTTTACAAGAACGTATAGTTGTTTACAAAAGAAAGGTTGATGAACCATAATTTTGAGAAATAAATGTAACGTTTAATATTTATGTATGGTTCTCCTTCCATACTTTTCTGATATCCCAAACATAGGGTTCCTTCCTAACGTAGGGTTCTTCTTCCATACTTTTCCGATAACGTATTGTTGATTAACCATACTTTTTTCTTATCTCAAAAAGTATGCACACTTTTCATCCTTACGCTATGTTTATCCACGTAGAGTATGAACAGTCTTTCCAGAACACGCTCAAGCAGATTCTGAATAAGTAGCGCGTGAACAGTGTTTCCAGAACACACTAGATACGAATACTTTAGTAATAAATTCCTGTTATTTCAAGAGTAAAATAAAATAATAAATTCCTTCAAAATACTTAACAAATAAAATCATTAGAAAATAATTAAGGGTATTTTTGAGCATAAAAATTTTCATAAAGAGATAGAGTATTAATATAAACTCCCCCTTTAAATAACAATATTATGTATTGTTGAAAACAACACTTGCTCAAAAACTAATATGTTTTCAGTATGGGAGACTTTGACACTCCAAATCCTCTTGTTTGATAGCTCCAATGACTTGTTATTTATGTGACAATTTGATTCCTCATTATAAATTATAGGATTTGATTTATTAGTTAAGGATGGAGAATCAAATTCATACTTAATATATAAATTAGTTTTCAATTGATCTTACTACCCATAAATCGGTAGTGTTGAGGTGGATTTTTTTAAATTTTAATTGAGTATTATTTAACAATATACAAGTAATCTTTTCTTATTAGTTATAAATAATCATCAAGTTACCAATCTAATATATTTATCTTATACCTTCTTTATTATTGGAAGGATATTTTTAGAATGTGTTTTTTGATCAAGATAATACATGTTTTTTTCTTTCATAAGATAAATTTTATATGTCATAGGTACTTATACTAGGTCATGGTCTCCCAATGGGATATTGTTATCAGTTTTTATTACTTAAAAAGTTTGTTTATTTATAGTTACTTTTTACATGATATTCTATCGAGAATTACTATTTATATCCTTAGATGATCTTATAGATTCTTTTTTATTTTGCTTGTCTTGTTTGGATAATATAAATAAATGTATAATAAATTTGTCATGTGGAGTCCATACCTCTTTATTTCTATGAAGAATATAGATGAATTATTTATAATTCTAATACATTAATGTGTCAATGTATATAGTTCTAAGTCCAAATAGTTTTTGTAATTCACCATGAATCAAATCATAATAAATTAATATGGTGGTAGCAATAGTTAATAGTCATAATTAGATTAGGATATGGTGAATCATTATTTATTTTTATAGGTTGGTTTCCCGATAACTAGATAGATCATGTTGAATGTCCACTATGGAATCTGGGTGTTCTTACGGTGTTGATGATATCATTTTAGAATCAAATTCAATAGACTTAGGTATTTATATCTTGGGTATCATTGAATTGAAAACAATTAGGTCCTCTAATTCAGTAATGGTTTAGGAATATTTCATTCTATCATTTTATCATTTATAAATAGTTTCAACCCAGTATGCTCATATTCATGCCCAATAAACAAAAAACTTCTAAATTATCTATAAATTATTACATGGTGAAATTTTGATTTAAATAATTTGTTTCCCTTATGACAATATATTATTATTCTAAATTTTCAGACTAAATCATTGAATAAAAAACCAAACCATGATAAATATGAGGTGGGGATGTCTTTCATTTCCTTTCAAATTCATAAATAAATTTCTGGGGATAGTACAAGTCATAGAGGTGAGAAATATGACACCATACTATAAATTTTTTATATTATTCTATGAAATTATTTATTTCATTTTAATTGATAGATTTTGTTCTATAACCTTATAAATTTTCTAGGTAGCATGGCTAGAACACTATTTTGAAAATGATGAAACCAAACCATAGAATTTGGATGTTTCCATTTCAATAACCAAATCATGGTTGGTGAAATGTTAGTGGAACGTGTCAACCTAACTGTGCATATGAAATAATTTTAGTTTGGTGATAGTTTCATGGTAGACACATAATTTACCAAACCATACATCTAAAGTATACATGTCACCTATATTTTTATTTTTATATTTTTAGTCTTTTTATTTATTGATTTTTATTCCCCCATTATCATTTTCTAATACATCTATAGAGGTCCCTAGACTGATACACCCTAATCTCTCATAGATCTATATTCTTCTCATGTTTATCTTCAAGTGACTATTTAAGGTATAAATAAACTTTCTTATATTTTACTCTCCTCCAATTAATATCATCTTGTGTTATTTTATCTTGATTATTCAATTATAATTATTAATGATTTAAATGGATTTTTTATCTAAAACCATGAGGTTTCTGATGTTTGGTCAGTGCATGACCTTTATTTTGTTCTAAATTTCTATATGTGAAGGATCCATTTGATTTGTGTTGAATTGAGGTAAGTGTTTCCATGACCCTCTATTTATTTGAGAAGAATTTAGGTGTTTAGTGCTCTAGACATGTTTTTAAACCTAGATAATAATGAAACATGTTGTATATACTTAAATTTATGAATAAATCATATATTTTCCTTTTTTTGAACATGAACGGGTGGTTTCACTATTACAATGCATATTTTACTTCATGTGTTTTTCAATGCACACCACATGTTTTACATAATTCTAAAGAGGTATTCTTTCAAACTATGTGAAAAATAATGGGTGTTGTATTCAATCAAATGTTTCCCATATTTAAGAAATTGTGATTTTATTTTTATTTTTTAGAGTAATGGTATTTTTGGTGTTTAAAATAATATCAATGATTTATTAATATTCTTGATTATGGTTTGATTTTACTGATGAATCAATTAGATTAAAATTTTATTCTAGTGTGATTTTAATGAAGTTATGATTATTGATTTATTTTCTTTCCCTGGTATTTTTGATAGTTTCAATTTCTTTTATTAAAGCAAAGGCATGCTTAGAAATTTTAAATATATTTTTAATTATATGAGAAAACACTATGAAGTGATTACCCCATTGATTATAGTGTAATTGTTCATTAAGTTTATTTTTTATTGAATTTTTTTATTGGATATCAATGTTGAATGGGAGTGATTCATTCAAGAGTGATAGAATGAGGGTTTTTGGTTACAAATTTTAATATATTTCTTTTATGAAATGATATCATGATTGTATCCTCACCAAACTTTAGAAAAATCATGGGAAACTATGGGTAGCTAAGTGGGAATTTAAGACACAAGTTATATGCTTGTTGATATTACACACATGATAGTATCCCCTAGCTATTGTTTCACCCTGACTATGAATAGTTCAACTCTATGAGGCTAATGGAGTGTATACTAAGGGATATTTAATTAAGAACACATCATAGGTTGGAAGATAATTGTGTTGTAACATTTCTAATACTATATCATCAGTTTCTAAAGTATGCTCTCATAATTAATATTATGTGATTATTCTTATTCTAAGTTATTTCTAATTCATCAAATACGTGTTTCCTTCTTATTCCATTGCCTATTGTATGATCAATTCTTATTTGTATTTTGTTGTTTGTTTTGATGTGTTTTACTTACAGTTATGTTTTCCCAGGGCTTTTTATGGAATGTTACCTTTCTAATATCCCTTTACTTTTAAATATTAGTTATATTTTTACTATAATTTTTTTTATTGGGATATATAATAAGGAAAAGATCAATTTAAATTTCCAACTTTAATATGTCAAACCATTAATTTTCAAATAACACTTTTTATATTACTTTAAAATATTATTATCTTAAAAATGTATTTATATAATGGATATAATAAATATGTGGTTAGTTTTATAGAAAATAAATGTGGTTTTAAATATGTAATATTATGTAAATTATTATTTTATTTTCCCTAGAATGAAAAATGTAATAAATATTTTATGATATTATTTTCATAGAAGATATAATTTTTTGATTCTCTTATAGACGGAGTCTTTTATATAATTAGTGGTATCCCACTAGTGAATATCCTAATCCTTATATATATACTTTAGTATGTTTTTAGCCTTCATATCAGGATACTTATATATAGGTTATGGAATCTTTATTGTGTATTTACATCTAATATTCTTATAGCCTGAAAATTTTAGGATATGAAGGTTACCATGGGATACATATAGACAAAATTCATGGTATTTGGGATCTAAAAACTATTTTGGGATCTATCATGCATCCCATATATCAAACCTCCATTTAATTTTCATCTTATTTTCTTTATGGATGGTTTTACATTATTTTTTTACATTTTTCTATTATCCTCTCTATAAATAGTTTCATCTTATTTATTGTATTATTCCTTGTTTTGTTTCAATGTTATATAAAAATTACTTATTTGATTAATATAGATATCCATCATGTGGTTATTCTATATCAGATTCATTATATGAATATGTTATATATAATATTATATTTTGATGGTAAATTCATTCCCATAATGCATGCATGATACCCTCAACGATTGTTTCTATCCCATGGTGATTGAGAATGCACATTAGTAATTTTAGTAGGATAACTAAGGTTATATTCTAGGTTGAACTAGGTTGGTTCATTGTATAGTTACTAATTAAATTAGTTTTATATAATTTTTTTGAGATTTATATATGCATAAAATGTGGGACATGTTTCCTAACATTTATAAAGGATAAAATAAGGTTAATTAAGTAATGTTGCATTTTTTCCATAAAAATTTAAATGATTTGAATATGTATTGGATTAAAATAATTAATGGAATAGTAAAATGAATCATTTATATTATAAACTTCCATTCATATACACAGAAATGAGATAATGTATATATATATTGATAAAAAAATTATTTTAGATATTACTAAATATATATAATTTAAATGTTTTTTCACCAGAAGAATGTAATTTAGGTGATCCATCATTTAATAATTTTTAATGTTATCTGGTTTCATATGAAATTCATGTGAAGAGGGATGGGATTTCAATCATTTCATCTAGGGAGGATATATTTAATGATGTGGATAAACATAATATCCATGAAGTTGAATATTTATTTTGGGTGATAAGTGATGAATTTTTATTGGAAAAAATATCCTAGCATAAAAAATGAAATATTTATGGGAAAAATAACATTGGCATACTTTCAGTGCGGAAAACATATACACATTTATTTATGCTTCTTTTGAACACTTTAAGGTGTTTAAAATGAGGCTGAATTCTAAAAAAAATAACACAGTTTCACCTAAAGAATAAAATATAGAGATACATTTGGATGGAATTTTCAATGAAAGAGTTTTGTTATTATGAAAGAATGTGATGATCAAATTATCCTTAAAAAAGGGAGAGGAAATCCATTCTAGATTTATAGGTTTATATGTCATTAATAGTATAGAAATAATAAAATGAATTTATAGAAGACAACAACCAGAAGGAGTTATGGATCACAAGGTTGATGTTGAGTGTTGAAATTAGGAATTGGAATCATAAAGAGAAAAGATGGATGTCACGACCCATCCTCGGGACCCATGTCGTGACTACCCCAAGCCCGCCTTCCATAGGCCAGGGGCTGGTGAATAGCACCAAAGGCATAAATCCCGATAAAAAGGGGAAGGCATTGCCTTATAAAGTAAACAAACACCGCAGAGTAAGCCAGTATAAGTAAACACTAAGTAAAACTGGGTACAATACTAAGTGCGGAAAGTAAGTGGGCTAGAATACAAACCCAAACTGAAAGTAAAGTACAACTGGAAAAAAATTACAACAACTGAAAGTAAAGCAGCAACATCGAGCCGTCCACTAGAAGTCTCACCTGAAGGGTGGGTACAGATAGCCTCCTCAACTCCTCGGGTCCAGCCGTCTGCTCCGTGTACGTCCCACCCAGTGGTCCACCTCCAGGTACCGACTTGATCCACAAGCCTCAATCACGATCAGCGTTGTCTGTCATCTACATCCAACACAACGTAGTTCGGGCATAGCCCGTGCAGGGGTGAGTATACGCTACTCAGTAGGGACCCAGAGACCCCCGAAGGTCTCCCAGAATCCAAAAAGGATAATCCACAAAGGAAAGATACAATCACGAAGTAACAGCTAACACTAATTAGGTATATGACCATACATATAACTAAGTCATCAATTCTCGTTCGGCTCCAACATCTGAGCCCAAGTTCGATCACGTCCACATAGGAGTACAACCCAAATCCACACAGGATAACACAACTCAATCCACATAGGAAAGAAAGTCAATCATATCGAAGATAATGATTGGAATTCAAGACTCAGCTCACACAGGTATACTTCTTCATAAGGTAAAAGAGATGATCAGATATAGCCACTGATTCATCTAAGCTGGGACCCACGTAGGATACTAAACCAGCTAAGCTGTCGGGCCCACATAGAATACAGACCAGCTACTCTGCCAGACCCACGTAGGATAGCAAGAACAGAGTCAAAAACTTCCAGACCCACGTAGGATACAAGAACAGTAGTCATTTTCATCGAACCCACAGAGGATTTTAGTACGGTCTTCATCTCTCCCGAACCCACAGAGGATTTCAGTGCAGTCTTCATCGTCATCGAACCCACGGAGGATTTCAGTAAGGTCTTCATCGCTGTCGAACCCACGGAGGATTTCAGTGTAGTCTTCATCGCCGTCGAACCCACAGAGGATTTCAATACGGTATTCATCACTGTCGAACCCACGGAGGATTTCAGTGCAGTCGTCGTCGTTGTCGAACCCACGGAGGATTTCAGTGCAGTCATCATCGTCGTCGCTGTCGCAACCAGCTCTAGGGTTCCCGCACACAGCAGGCTCGTTTCCGGGAGGGTCCGTTCCACGAGCCAAAGGGGGTCGATACATCAACTGACACGTAGTCCGGAGTTTATGTATCCCAAAGTTCTGTCTCATCGATAGAAACTCAACACGACAGACGGCGCGTCAATCGGACGCCCGGTCTGAGAGTTATTGGCTTTTTCGTTCCAGGGGCCCGGTTGGTTTTTAAGTCAAAACCAACCCGACCATACTCCATCTGCATCCAAACCTCGAGTGGAGTAATCCAAAAGGTCTGTCTCACTGAGAGGAATCCAACAAAGTTGACGGCACGTCAATTAGACGTCCGGAGCTCAAGTTATGAGTGTTTTCGCTCCGAGGGCCCGATTGGTTTCGTGTTCGAACCAACCTGGCCATACCCAAAGTTCTTTGAAACCTTGAGTGTAATATATTGAAATGACCTTCTCGATCCAAGGATCGCATCGCAACTGATGGTGCGTCGATCGGAGGTCCGTAGCCCAAGATACGGTCGTTTGAACGGAACTATCCGGAAATAGGGGGTTTTGGTCCCGGACCGACCCGGCCCAAGACCCCCTAGGTCAGCCTGAACTGGGTCGACCTGAACCAGGGCCGGGTCCGGCCCTTTAGGGCACATCCCAGCCCGGCTGGCACAACCCAGTGTGGCCAGCTCAGCGCTGGACGAGCCGAGCGGAAAGGAGGGCGGCTGCCCCCCTTGATTGAAACTACGGCCCCCACGTGGGGGCCGCTCCCTTTGACAGTCGGGGGTTACGACCCCCGATTTTTGGATCTGGACGGCCAAAACGGTCATCCAGGGTGTCGTACGGGACCATCCGGTCCCGCCCCCTGCACACCGGCGGCCAGCGGCTCTAGCTGTCTCTCCTGCTCCGCCACGGCCTTGGTTCGACTGGCGCGGCGCGATGGCACCGCGACCCGCCCCAGCCGCGACCCTTCGTGGTTCTCCGGCACGGCGTGATGGCACCCCACCCCTTTTCCGCGGCCCGACTCCGGCTGCGGATTCTTTCAGTCTCAACGGCGTGGCGTGACGACGCCGTGCTTCTTTGCCGCATTCCTCTATGTTTACGTGCGGTGTCGTTGCACAGCGCCACCTTCTTTCGAGCCACAACGAACAACATCAAAGGGCAAGGAGGGTCAGCTGTGTTCATGCGGTCTGACCCCCTCCCATTAAAATGATAACAGGAGGCCCAAAATAAAAGACAAAGAACGGCAAGAATAATCACGAACAAAAAATAATAAAACCCCTACCTCGATGAAGTCATCGAACGAGGTTCGTCGCGGGAAAAGGGACGTCGCGGAAGACGGCATCGCGGAAGGAGGATCGTCGGCGTCGCGGTACATGGCGTCGCGGAGAAGAGGATCATCAGTGTCTCGGTACACAGCGTCGCATCGTCAATCTTCGAGGAATCAGCGTTATTCATCTTCCTTCATCGGAGGTCGGCGTTCTTCATCGGTGAAGGTGTGTTCTTCGCATTCTTCAAGGAGGAAGAAGATAATCCTCAAGAGCGCAAGAGTTTTCCTTTCTCACAACGAATTAACCCCCAATAAAATAAGTCATGTCTTATTTTATTATCACTCATGCATGCCATTAATATGAAATTCAAAAACAAATCTCATTCAATTAATTGACTTAATTGAAGAGCGTTTAATATCCAAATTAATTTTGAGGGTTGACATGGCATTTAAAAGGGGTGCGGATGAGTTACATATTAAATTCACAAGAGGGAGGTTAAAAAGGGATTTGAAGGGGTGGGGATCGTGTGGGCCCCACTTCACTAATATCCTACCTAGTGGAGTTAGGATATTTGTGGGTCCCACTCCAACCACCAAGCATAGGTTTAAACTACCTAGAATAGAAATAAAATTTGTAGCACAATATTTTATTTTATTCTTTAGTTAACCCATTTAATTAATAACCTCACCCGAGAAAACAGAAACTCCGGAAAAGGTGTTCTTAAGAAATTACCGGCACTGCAGTTTCATTGGTGCCCTTGGATTTTGATTCTGAGAATCGGTTCAAAAGTTAGGAAAACCCGCTCGTTCGTTCACTGAACGTACCCGAGCTAAACTTCGGAAATTGATTCGGGGCACACCGGGCCTCGAAATCAGGTGTCGTCAGAAACTACGTTCTTGTAAAATTCCAAAGAAAATTAAGAAAAAAAATTTCCCTTGAATTTTACAGGTCTTTACATTACTCACACCTCAGGGCTTTACGTCCCCGTAAAGATACATCATAAACTAGGGGAACAAATGTGGGTACCGTGCACGCATCTAAGCCTCCCGCTCCCAAGTGCTCTCCTGGAGGTTCTTGTGCTGCCATCTGATGCGCACTAAAGGAATCGACCGACCACGTAGGACCCGCTCCTGTCGATCCTTGATCTCCACTGAGACCTCCGCAAATGTCTCCCCATCATCAATGTCCAGCTCCCCATGGTCGATGATATGCATCGGGTCGTGCACGTATCTCCTCAGCTGAGATACGTGGAAGACATCGTGCACCCGGTGCAACTGAGGTGGTAGAGCCAAACAGTAAGCCAGCTCGCCTACCCTGCTGAGGACCTGGAATGGTCCGATAAAGTGCGATGATAACTTGCCGCCCTGGCCAAATCTCCGTAATCCACGTCGAGGTGAGACCCGCAAGAAAACGTGGTCGCCATCCTCGAACTCTAGTGGTCTCCGCCTCCTGTCAGATAATACTTCTGCCAGCTTTGAGTTGTCCTCATCTGCTCCTGGATGACCTGGACCTTCTCTATCGTGGCTTAGACCATCTCTGGTCCCACAAGTGCTGACTCCCCAGGGTCTGTCCAGCACAGAGGTGATCTGCATGGTCGGCCGTACAATGCCTCGTATGGTGTCATCCCGATGGTGGAGTGGTAGCTGTTGTTGTACGCGAACTCTACCAAGGGTAGGTGGTCCTCCCAGCTGCGACCAAAGTCAAGGACACATGCACAGAGCATGTCCTCTAGAGTCGAAATGATCCTCTCCATCTGACCATCCGTCTGAGGGTGAAAGGCGGTGCTCAGACGTAGTTGCATCGCGAATGCCTCCTACAACCCCTTCCAAAGCCGGGAAGTAAAGAGAGAATCTCGATCAGAGATGATAGATGATGGCATACCATGAAGTCGTACGATCTCCTGAACGTAGAGGCATCCCAAGCTCTCCACTGAGCCCTACTCTCTGATGGGTAAGCAGTGGGCCGACTTGGTGAGTCGGTCGACAATCACCCAAATGGAGTCGTGACCTCTGGAAGTGTGTGGAAGTCCAGTCACGAAATCCATAGATATCTCATTCCACTTCCACTCTGGGACCTCCAAGGGTTGTACCAAGCCTGCTGGTACCTAGTGCTCCACCTTCACCTACTGACAGGTGAGGCATCGAGAAACAAACTCAGCTACAGCCTTCTTCATACCCGGCCACCAGTGCTATCGTCTGAGATCCTGGTACATCTTCACCACTCCTGGATATACCTCTAAAAGGGATGTGTGAAACTCCCTCAGAACCTCTTCCTATAAAGCAGCGGGTACCATGGTACGTCCTCTGAAAAGGACTTTGTGCTCTCCTCTTATAGAGAATTCATCAGGTGTATGTCCTGAGGATATCTGTGCATGTCGCGTCTCACAGTCAGCGTCCCCACGCTATGCCTCTCTGACCCACTGCAGTTGTGGAGGAGTGACTGTGAGTGACTGAAGAAAGGTTGCTCCATCTTTATCCACAAAGGATATGTGCAAAGTGGCTAGATGCTCTGTCACCTCCCCGAGTAGTTGAATGCTCGTCCTCCTGCTGAGAGCATCGGCTACTACATTCCCCTTTCCAGGAGTATAGACTATCTCAAAGTCATAGTCCTGGAGGAACTCGAGCCATCGCCGCTGTCTCAGATTCAGATCCTTCTGCGAGAAGATGTACCTGAGACTCTGGTGGTCAGAGTAGACTGTAAAACGCTCGTCCATCAGATAGTGTCGCCACATCTTCAGATAAAAGACCACTGCTGCTAACTCCAGGTCATGGGTAGCGTAGTTCTTCTCATGTTGCCTCAACTGACGTGATCCATAGGCAATCATTGCCCGCTCCTGCATCAGGACACATCCGATTCCGGTCCCTGATGCATCGCAGTAGACTACGTACCCTACTCCCTCCTCCGGTAGCCTCAAGATAGGTGCGCTGGTCAATCTATGTCTCAAATTATGGAAGCTCTGCTGATATCTGTCTGACCACACAAAGGGTTTCCCCTTCTTCATCAAAGCTGAGAGTGGTGTCGCAACTTTGTAGAAGTCTGGTACAAACCTCCAGTAGTAACCAGCAAGCCCCAAGAAACTCCGCACCTCCCCCACGCTCTTGGGTGGCTCCCAAGCTAGCACTGCCTCGATCTTCATAGGATCCACTGCAACTCCCGCCTCAGAGATGATGTGTCCCAAGAAGTGGATCTCACGTATCCAGAACTGACACTTAGAGAGATTTCCATAAAGCTTGTGCTCTCAGAGTGTGTCCAGTACAACCCGCAAGTGGTAGGCGTGCTCCTCCTTAGTGGTTGAGTATATCAATATGTCGTCGATGAAGACCACAACAAATCGATCGAGGTATGGCTGAAAGATACTATTCATGAGACTCATGAACACTGCTAGAGCATTGGTTATGCCGAATGGAATAACCAAGAACTCATAGTGGCCATACCGACATCTGAAGGCCGTCTTCTTCACATCTTCGTCTCAAACTCTAAGCTGATGATAGCCTGATCTAAGGTCTATCTTCGAGAACCACCGTGCCCCCTTGAGCTGATCGAAGAGGTCATCAATCCTCAGTAGCGGATACTTGTTCCTCACGGTCACCTAGTTCAGGCGATGATAATCGACACATAGTCGCAAGCTCCCGTCCACCTTCTTGGCGAACAATATCGGGGAAGCCCATGGTGAAACACTGGGCCGGACAAATCCCTTGCTCTGCAAGTCCTCCAGATGTACCCGTAGCTCTCGAAGCTCGGCGGGAGCCATACGATATGCTGGAGTGGATATCGGGGCTGTCCCGGGGTACAGGTCAATATAGAAGTCTACCTCTCTATGAGGAGGTAGTCCTGGAACGTCATCAGGAAAAACGTCCGCATACTGATCCACCACTATAAGAAAACTCGGACTCCGCACGTCAACTGCTCCTAGGATGAGGCTAGACAACTGATGATTGATGGGTTGTCCTCTCCTCTACATGAGTCTATACTACGCTGCAAAGGCTCCCTTCTCGCCAATGAAGGTGAACATGCTCCCGTCGGTGCGTATACACCGCACCTTGCGCCTAATACAGTCAATCTGAGCATGGACTGTAGATAACCAATCCATGCCCAAGATGACTTCATAAGGCCTCGACGCCTCTACAAGAAGATCTCAGCCAAAGCTCTCGCCTCCTAGAGTAAGCTCACACTGTCGGCACCAGTGCGTAATCATCGAGTCTGCTCCCGTAGGAGTCTCTAGCCGTAAGGATCGAGCCAACGGCTCTATCAGAATCTCCGAGCTCTGAACAAGGGCAACGAAAATAAAATAATGACTCACTCCGGTGTCTATAAGAACTACAGAAAGGGTGGAGTAGACACAGATAGTACCTCGAATCATCTCTGGCGCGCCGTGGTCGTAGGCCTCCACTGCCTGAAGCTGAGCCTGTCTCTTCCCACCAGCTCCCTATAGTCGGGGTGGACCTCCGGGTGGTGGTGGTGGTAAATCCTCAAAGCATCGTCCACCACCTCCTGCTCGTCCAGCTCCTCTACCTCATCCGCCTGCTCTCAGCGGACTGCCACGGTCGACCCTCTGCCTCTGCCTGGGTGGCCCCTCAACCATCTGATGCTCCTCTGCACGTCGGGTCGGGCATTCACGAGCCATGTGGCCCTGCCCGCTGCATGCGTAGCACTGCCTGGTCCTCGGAAGGCTGGCTATGCGTCGTGTGCCCCGCACCTCTGAACCAGTGTCCTGAGGTCGTCCACCAGATGGTCTGGTCCGCCTGGACCCCTGTGACATCCATCGACTGCCATCTGCAGACGACTCTGCTACATGCCGCCCTGCGGTAGGTCTCGCTGCTGGTGTAAGCTCAACAAGAAATCTCTCTATGAGAAGGCCTCGCTCTAGTACTCCTTCCTGTGTCGGAATGCTGAGGGAGATCATCGATGCCCTGAACTCATGCATCAGTCCCTGCTCAAAGTTCTGGGCCCGGAAGAATGGGTCTCGTACCATGTCTGTCGAATAGCATGAGAGATCGGTAAATCTCTCCAAGTACTGGGCAACCGTCATGCTGCCTTGCCACAGCTGTAGTAGCTCCTAGATGCGCACCGCACGGAGGGTGGCTAGGACGAATTCCGAGCGGAAGAGGCTCTCAAAGTCCGTCCAGAGGAGTGATGCCTCGTCGTGCACCTGGAGCATCAAGCTTCACCATCTTCCTGCTGCCGCGTGCAGGAGGCTCGCTGCAAGGATCACTATGAGGTCACCTGATGTCCCCACTAACCTGAAAACTCGCACAACCACCTCCATCCAATCCACGGCTGCCTGAGGGTTCATCTCCCCGCGGAACCTGGGCGGTCTCTGATGCTGGAACTTGTGTAGTGCACTAAGGTGACGTGCACGCTCAGTGGCTGGGGCTGGTGGCATCGGTGGCTCGGCGGGTAGAGGTATCGTAGGTGCCTCCACTGTTAGAGGGCCTTGCACCGAGGCCTCGTCTCTCGGTGGGCTGTCGTCTCGCACAAAGCTCGGAACCCTAGCTGGCTGCCATAGTGGGGCCATCCTAAAAAGAAATAGGTGTTCCACGGTAAAAACAGTTTACCTGGTGAGCTGACACAAAGTAATCACAAATAAAACTTTTGAAACACACATGCAATCAATGTTTTCGTGCATTGAGTCAGAAATCAGAAGTCAAGGTCCTAGTGTACGGATACGTCGGCCGCCGCACCAACACTAGACTCCCTATACTGATAACCACACTCAATACCCTTAACACTATTGCTTCACATAGAAGAAATATCATAGTCTTGAGTTCTGCGGTAGAACCGAACTCCTTTGATACCAATTTGTCACGACCCGTCCTCAGGACCCGTGCCGTGACTACCCCAAGCCCGCCTTCCATAGGCCAGGGTCTGGAGACTAGCAACAAAGGCGTAAATCTCGATAAAAAGGGGAATACATTGCCTTATAAATTAAACAAACACCACAGAGTAATCTAGCAGAAGTAAACAATAAGTAAAACTGGGTACAATAGTAAGTGCGGAAAGTAAGTGGGCCAGAATACAAACCCAAACTGAAAGTAAAGTACAACTGGAAAGAAAGTACAACAACTGAAAGTAAAGCAGCAAAGTAGAGTCATCCACTAGAATTCCCACCTGAATGGTGGGTACAGATAGCCTCCTCAGCTCCTCGGGTCCAGCCATCCACTTTGTGTACGTCCCGCCCAGTGGTCCACCTCCAGGTACCGACTTGCTTCACAAGCCTCAACCACGATCAGCGTTGTCCGTCGTCTGCATCCAACACAACGTAGTGCGGTCATATCCCGTACAGGGGTGAGTATACGCTACTCAGTAGGGACCCCGATCCCCCCAAAGGTCTCCCGGAATCCACAAAGGATAATCCACAAAGGAAAGATACAATCACGAAGTAACAATTAACACTACTTAGGTATATGCCCATACATATAACTAAGTCATCAATTCTCGTTCGGCTCCAATATCCAAGCCCAAGTTCGATCACATCCACATAAAAGTACAACCCAAATCCACACAGGATAACACAACTCAATCCACATAAGAAAGAAAGTCAATCATATCGAAGATAATGATTGGAAGTCAAGACTCAGCGCACACAGGTATAATTATTCATAATGTAAAAGAGATGATCATATATAGCCACTGATTCATCTAAGCTGGGATCCACGTCGGATACTAAACCAGCTAAGCTGTCGAACCCACATAGGATACAGACCAGCTACTCTGCCAAACCCACGTAGGATAGAAAGAACAGAGTCAAACACTGCCAGACCCACGTAGGATACAAGAACAGTATTCATCTCCGTCGAACCCACGGAGGATTTCAGTACGGTCTTCATCGCTGCCGAACCCACGGAGGATTTCAGTGCAGTCTTCATCGTCGTCGAACCCACAGAGTATTTCAGTACGGTCTTCATCGCTGCCGAACCCACGGAGGATTTCAGTGCAGTCTTCATAGCCGTCGAACCCACAGAGGATTTCAGTACAGTCTTCATCGCTGCCGAACCCACGGAGGATTTCAGTGCAGTCGCCACCACTGTCGAACCCACGGAGGATTTCAGTGCAGTCATCATCGTCGTCGCAGTCGCAGCCAACTCTAGGGTTCCCGCACACAACATGCTCGTTTCCGGGAGGGTCCACTCCATGAGCCAAAAGGGTTCAATACATCAACTGACGCGTAGTCCGGATTTGATGTATCCCAAAGTTCTGTCTCATCGATGGGAACTCAACACAACAGACGACGCGTCAATCGGACGCCTGGTCTGAGAGTTATTGGCTTTTTCGTTCCAGGGGCCCGGTTGGTTTTTAAGTCAAAACCAACCCGACCGTACTCTATCTGTGTCCAAACCTTGATCGGAGTAAGAAAAAAGGTCTGTCTCATTGAGATGGATCCAACAAATTCGATGACACGTCAACCGGACGTCCGGAGATCAAGTTATGAGCGTTTCCGCTCCGAGGGCCCGGTTGGTTTCGTGTTCGAACCAATCTGGACATACCCAAAGTTCTTTGAAACCATGAGTGTAATATACCAAAACGACCGTCCCAATCCAAGGATCGCATCGCAACTGACGGTGCGTCGATCAGAGATCCGTAGCCCAAGATAATGGCGTTTGAACAGAACTGTCCGGAAATAGGGGGTTTTGGGCCCGGACCGACCCGGCCCAAGACCCCCTGGGTCGGCCCGAACCCGTTCGACCCGAACCAAGGCCGGGTCTGGCCCTTTAGGGCGCGGGCTGGCCCGGTGGGTGCGGCCCAGCCCAACCGGCGCAGCCTGGCCCAGCCGGCGAAGCCCGGCCCGGCCTGGGCGGCCCGGCCCGGCGCGGCCGGTTGGCCTGGTGTGGGAGCGGCCCTGTGTGGCCAGCTCGGCGCTGGCCGAGCCAAGCAGAAAGGGGGGGCGGCTGCCCCCCTTGATTGAAACTGCATCCCCCCACGTGGGGGCCGCTCCCTTTGACAGCCGGGGGTTACGACCCCTGGTTTTTGGATCTGGCCGGCCGAAACGGTCGGCCAGGGTGTCGCGCGGGACCAGCCGGTCCCGCCCCCTGTGCACCGAGGGCCGGCGGCTCTGGCCGCCTCTCTTGCTCCATCGCTGCCAAAGTCCGCGGCCTTGGTCCGACCGACGTGGCATGACGGCACCGCGCCCCTCCTTCACGGCCCGCCCCAGCCACGGCCCTTCGTGGTTCTCCAGCACGGCGCGACGGCGCCGCGCCCCTTTACCGCGGCCTGACTCCGGCCGCAGATTCTTTCGGTCTCAACGGCGCAGCGCGACAGTGCCGCGCTTCTTTGCCGCATTCCTCTATGTTTCTGCGCAGTGTTGTTGCACCGCGCCGCCTTCTTTTGAGCTACAACGAACAACATCAAAGGGGAAGGAGGGTCGGCCATGTTCGTGCGGTCTGACCCCCTCCCATTAAAATGATAACAGGCGTCCCAAAATAAAAGACGAAGAACATCAAGAATAATCACGAACAGAAAATAATCAAACCCCTACCTCGATGAAGTCATCGAATGAGGTTCGTCGTGGGAAAAGGGACGTCGCGGAAGACGGCGTCGTGGAAGGAGGATCGTCGACATCACGGTACACAGCGTCGCGGTACACGGCGTCGCGATACACGGCGTCGCGGTACACGGCTTCGCGGTACACGGCGCCGCGGTACACGGCGCCGCGGTACACGGCGCCGCGGTACACGGCGTCGCGGAGAAGAGGATCGTCAGTGTCGCGGTACACAGTGTCGCATCGTCGATCTCCGAGGAATCAGCGTTATTTGTCGTCCTTCGTCGGAGGTCGGCGTTCTTCATCGGTGACGGTGTGTTCTTCACATTCTTCAAGGAGGAAGAAGATAATCCTCAAGAGCGCAAGAGTTTTCCTTTCGCACAACGAATTAACCCCCAATAAAATAAGTCATGTCTTATTTTATTATCACTCATGCATGCCATTAATTTGAAATTCAAAAACAAATCTCATTCAATTAATTGACTTAATTGAAGAGCATTTAATATCCAAATTAATTTTGAGGGTAGACATGGCATTTAAAAGGAGTGCGGGTGAGTTACATATTAAATGCAGGAGAGGGAGGTTAAAAAGGGATTTTAAGGGGTGGGGCTCGTGTGGGCCCCTCTTCACTAATATTCTACCTATTGGAGTTAGGATATTAGTGGGTTCCACTCCAACCACCAAGCATAGGTTTAAACTACCTAGAATAGAAATAAAATTTGTAGCACAATATTTTATTTTATTCTTTAGTTAACCCATTTAATTAATAACCTCACCCGAGAAAATGCAACTCTGGAAAAGGTGTTCTTAAGAAATTATCGGGGCTGCGGTTTCATTGGTGCCCACGAATTTCGATTCCGAGCATCAGTTCAAAAGTTAGTAAAACCCGCTCGTTCGTTCACTGAACGTACCTGAGCTAAACTTCGGAAATTGATTCCGGGCACACCGGGCCTCAGAATCAGGTGCCGTCAGAAACTGCGTTCTTGTAAAATCCCAAATAAAATTAAGAAAAAAAAATCCCTTGAATTTTATGGGTCTTTACAATGGAAAATCAATGGGATATTTAAATCATCATCAAAATAAATTGACCGATTCAATTCCAAAATTACTCAGTTAGATAAGGTTTAATAAGATCAAAGATCATAATAATTAAAATTCCAAATAAGTTAAAAATTTCCAGATAAAAAATTATTAACAAGTGAATTTAATAAATACCTAAATTATTATATCATGAAATTATGAAAAAGTGTTTAATTTCATGAATAAGATGTAGTTTATTTGAATAAAAATATTTAATTTTAAATAAAACAAGTGTTTCAAAAAAACTTTAGGTTATCCAATTATCAGATAAATAATTAAAGGAAACATCTGAAAGAGGAATGTGGAGTGTTGAGAAGATTTTAAATGATAAAAAAACCCATAACATGGGTAAAATTAGAATTTTTTTGAGTATAAAATATCCCAAGACAGTGGATCTATATTTTAGGTTTTTAAAAAGAAAATGGTTGGAGATAACAATAAAAAAAGTATAGTATTATACAAAACTAAAGATCTATTTAGAGTTTGTGAATGTTTGGAAAAAAATGAGTAAAATATTCCCCTTGATGAAGTGATAGTTTTATGATTATTTGGACACATTATTTCTTAATACAGTGAGGCAAAAATATATTCAAATGTATCAACATCCAGAAGTCAATATGTTTTAATGAGAGTATTTTTTTATCTAAAATAATAATTTTTTATATTTTGTTGTTATTGATATAATTTTGGTCATAAATTAATTTGTGTTATTGATTAAGAAGTGAAAAAATAGTTTTTTAAGGGGAATGGTAATGTGATAAATGGATACACATACTTTGGGAAAAAATACTTATCCTTGGATAAATTGGGAGAGTATTTATCTACTCATGATAAAAGTAACAATGATAGGCCTTATTATTTATAAAATAAACTAGATATATCCTAAAAGAAGAAGAAAATGAATGATATGTCTATCCTCACAAAATTTGATTGAAATTGAAAAATTACTTCACTATATAGATACATGATTGTAGGTTCTCTCCAACATGGTTGGGAATATGAATTTTCCAAATAATGTGATTTCAATGTTGATGCAATATTTAAATTTGGAATTGATTGAGCCTTAAAACATAAAGACCATAGAAAAATACTCATTATAAGTGTTGAATTAAAAATAATAAAAATAAACTCTATACAAATAAAATTTAACATAATCTCTTAACTGTGAGTCTATTATGTAATTAAAAACTTGAAGTAAATGTTATGTTTCATGGGAATTATCTATAATGATAAGTATTATAACATCACATAACATTAGTTTGATGGTTTTTTGGGATATGAATCAATAATGGAATAAGAAAAATTTTAAACAATCACTCCTCAACATTTATTCTCTTTATCATCATTTGTTGTGAGTCTGATTAATTTTCCTAAGAAGATACTAATGGGTTCTTACCTTTTATGGTATCCACTAACTATAGGAATCATTGAACACTTAATTAGGATCTCTTCTCTACAACAGTGTGCTAAAACCTTATCCTTGAATGAATATAAGAAGAATGAAATGAAACATAGATGCAACCAATATTTAATGATCTTATTTATCTCAAATTAGGTCCATAAATCTCAATTTTATATACCTTATTGATTTATTATGGGAGGCTCTTTGAGTTTTAACATTTCATATGTTATGAAACAGACATACCATTTGGTTTCTAACTTATTTACTAATGTAATTTTTAAACTCATTTATTAATTAATAATTAATATACACATCATCATATTATGTGTCAATAATCTAACATAAAAATCATATCAATATTGGAGAAATTACTGAATGATATTGTATATATATATCCACATTTTTATTATGATGTGGTATATAAGACAGTGAGAAGACACTAACCACATCATGGTAAATTTCACTTCACTATGGTCTTGGATTTAGTATACAATATTAAAAAATATCCCACTTTCACTAAATCCCATTAGACGGTACAAAAAAAACATCAAAAAACATTGTGAATCCATCCATATTAATTTGGACATGAATATCATATTCTCTATAAAACTTTTGATAAAAACATTATACAAAAATTAAATCCCATTATAATTCCTTAAGTTTGATCCAATAATCATTTAAATTATTGAAATAAATTTTGAATTACCTAAACCATTATTTTAATCAAAGAGAGACCTTATGAAAAAACATTTCTACTAAATTTATGAATCGTTCTGGTGTGAACTCAATCAAACCCACTCAAATCTACAAATGTATCTTCCATGATATATATCTCTATAACTTGTACACATACTTATATAATACCATTCCAAAGAAAAAGAGTGACCAATAGACATGGAATATGTCAATATAGTAAAAGATATCTAAACCATTCATGATTCTATGAAATAGAAAAACTGAATATAATGAGTACATCACGTGTTATTTATCCAATTAGTTGAGCACAAAACATGTTAGTCAACTAATAATGTCCATGAGTTTCATTAATTTATTTAAATAATGGGACCATTTGTCATTAATTTCATATAAGAGGAAAATTATTATAATTTTTATACTCAGTCGATGAAATGATCAACAACATACCCAAACATCACCTTATGAACTCAGCCTTAAGGATGGTGTAAGAAAGACATCAAATTATAAAGGTCTAGGTGTTAAGAATCTTTTTAACCTTAGGTATTGGGTATTGACTCTAATAAACCTCTAAGTATATTAAAGAATATTTTAAATTCTATGTGATATACATTCATGCATCAGTTGGGACAATAAATCTCACTTACTATCTCATGATTATACACTATATCATCAAAAATATTATACTCAAACAAAAAAAACAAATCATCAAAACACATAATATTTTATTATTATTATCGATTATGGAAAACATAATGCCATATTTTAATGGTACTTTACCATTCCACTAATCATTTAAAATACACAAAAAATATTAATGAATGATAAATGGACACTTCCTTTATTATAAAACATTCATCTATACAATTTATAATAATCATTACATGTATTCTCTCATATATAAAATTCCTTGAGCTATTATATAAACCTCACACTCCAATGGTGTTAATATCATTGTTAATGTATTTGTAACATTTTCATATATAGTCACCAAACATAACTTTACATCACCTATCTCAATGTTCTCTTTAGTGATATTGTAATTGTGATGGGTGTGTTTTTTCTATTAGTGAGACTAGGGTTCCTTTTATGGATCAATATATCTATAATTTTCATAGTAAAGATCAATTACTCTTTCAATTCTTAGAACCACCCCAAATTGAGAAATGAAATTTTTTATATAAAAAATATCCATTAGAACATTAACTATAGTGATACGATCTGCCTATATTGTCAAGTCCACCATGATTGATTGTTTAAAATTATTCGAATTGATAGCTTCACTATTGAGGTAATACACAATACTAGATTGAGATGTTATATCATCATTGATTATTTTGAAATTAGAAGCCATTTAATCCATTATAACAAACATATCCTTAACTACAATGAAAAATAACTTGTGGTTACTTCTTCACAAGTATATAAAAATATTCTTGATATAAATCCAGGGACTCTCACTCGGATTGGTTTGGTATGCACTTATTATGATCAAATCATAGTAAATATCAGATCAAGTACATAACATGTCATACATCATTGATCATATGGATCATTCATATGTAATCATATATGTCCTTATTAGCTATTTAGAAATATCTTGAATTGTCCTAGGATTTGTGACATACAACACTTGTAAGAAATGATTCATGGGGTTTTATATGATAATACTCTTTAAAATTGTGTAAATATATGTGTTTTGAATTAGTTTAAGTAATATATTTGATCAATATCTATAATTATTCATACATATTATGTTGGTTGATTCCCACTTTTTCATCAAGCAGAACATTACGGACCACATCATTACAAAATAGAAATATAGAAAATTATTTTTGATCAAGAGTATGTCTTCCATTTACAATAAAAAAAATTTCTCAACACTCCAACATATACTCTTTTATACACTTGAATCCCCATCATTATTAATGAAATCAAGATCTTTTATTGGATCATCCAACAAGATATTTCAACTTTGATAAGATTACTTTCATCAATAAATAGACCATTGTAACTTGTAAACATTAGTATAATCATTTTGAACTAAAAAAAAATTGTATTGTACCGTAATCACATCCTAGATTAAATTATAGCTATGTAATGTGGTTTTGATATTTATTTTTTATATAAAATAATCATAATGTATTGATATAGAAAAAAATATCTGAATGGAAACTATTATCAGTACTAGAGAAAAGGTTTCTTTATAGTTAATAAAACAAATTTTATTATTACCTTTACTTACCTAGTAATATTTGTTGATATACACTCTATTATTCATGAAACTTTTTCTAGGAGAACCCCACATTAAACCTATGGTTCATAGACTATCAGGTTTATCTACCATGATTAAAAAATGGTTAGCATATAAGGAACCCATCTCAGATTTCATGGTCTCTAACTATTTCTCAAAATTATTTTAGTCAATGGAATCTTGGTAGGTATTAGGTTCATCGTCTAATAAAATTATATCATTATGATTTTCTAAAATAAATCCACATCTCTAAATTGTCTTATGAATCCAAAAAAACCTTTGATATTATTATATATCATGGGCTGGTTTGTCTTCCACAACCTCTTTTTGAACCACCGCAATTTCCATATTAAGAATTTTTTTTATTTTTTGACACTAGTCATAAACAAGTTAAAGTTTCTTACCATTGGAACCTTAATTTATTTATTCTTTTTTCTGTAAAATTTCATTTCAAGTCATAAACACTTTTTTCACCATAATATTATAGAAATAATATTATCTATTTTCTTTAGGATAACTAATAAGTACATATTTATATAAATTGAGGTTAAATTTATCAGGTAACAAACATCATAAATATACTTAATAGTAAAAAACCATCATAATATATAAATTGGGTTGCTTCCTAGTCCATATCTCATATGGTGAAGTTATGAAATGTTTAGATGGAACATGGTTTTATAAGAATAAAATAATTTCCAAAGAATATTCCTAGAATGATATTGGAAGGTCACGTTAACTCATCATCATCCAAACCAAGATCATCAATATACAAGTGGAGTGAGTTATGTGAAAATTTTAAAATATTTTAAACATCAATTGAATTCCATGATTAATTTTCCCTAGCCTAATCTGATTGGAGAATTGGAATACTTATTCATAGATAATTGTTTACATTTATTTTGAACATCTTGAACACTTAAATAGTTTTAAAATTTTATCCTAAAGGAAATAAAAAACTATAAAAATTGAAATTTTTAGTAAATGTTGTTGAGGAAACCCAAGGAATACATATATAAATAATATATTTATTTAAAAAATAGTCACTAAATATTATTACAAACCATGTCAGAGAACCATAAAGGTTTAGAATGTTTGGGAAATTGGACACTTAAACCTATTATTACATTAAAAAGTTTCAATAAATACCATTATTTACTTATCATATATCAAAATTATTAGACATGTCATACTTAAAACCATTCTTTATTCTCCATGGAAGAGAAAACATAAGAAATGGTGTGGTTAGATGCTCAGTAAGGGTAAACATGATATATATCAATAAATGGTCATATGTAAGCATAACTTGAACATAATGTTGTCATAAAATGATCATAAAAATATGAAATTATTCCCAAAAATTAATATATCACAATTACGAGCCATCAAAAAAGATTTTTTAGTTTATAAGAAACAAATCATAATATAATCAAGAACATGATCCATGAGAGCATAAAATTAGCCCAAGACCTTGTCATAAAAGAGTAGAATAAAGTGTAGCATAGTTCTAATAATATAAATCATGTTTCAATGGTCAATTCCATGACTGTAATCACATATTTGATATAAAATTATAATGAAATAGTCTTCTAAATCAATTCCAACATTCTCTTAAGAAAAACATCAACTTATTTAACTTCTCCATCACTACACAATGCATTAGAGGGCTATATTGAACCCACCCATCACATTATAATAATACAATCATATGTATTCCACAAAATCATGAAAACATCATCATTTTATTGTAACTTAACCCATGAATATGAAAACATGTTTCATCATGATTTAAACATCATAGTCAAAAGAAAATTCATAGCTTAATTAACCAATAGAAAATGAATGAATTTCATGTCAATTCCCTTAAAACATCATCATAATCCATCCATACAAGAATTTATAAAAATATCTTAAAATATTTTCCCTATTGAAGCATAATAATATTAAAATGATACTGAATTATATGAGAAATTCCACTAAAAGAACATTGGAATATTTCTTGAGTAAAATACCCTTTACAATTTTAAGTCAATTATTTAATTTATAAAAAATTCTATAATATTATTAATAAAATTTCTTCAAAAATATAAATATATATATATATTAAATGAATATTTTATGAAAATAATAATAATAATGTTTGGGAAATCCAATCATTTGGTAACGTTTAAAGGAAATATTCTTTTCATACCTTTGATATAAAGTAACTCATTCAGAAAAGGAATAAAATTACTTTTAAACTATTTTATAAAAAGAAAACAGTGGATAAAAAATTATTTAAAAAATCAGCGTAAAAACATTCCTAAAAACATTTTAATGAATACATGGTAATGAAATGAAATGATTCTTTATAGAAAAGGTAAATAAAGAAAACTTTTCTTTAAAATACATTCTAGATCATTTTATGTACCATAGAGACAAAAATGAGTGGAAAACATATAAATCCATAAATACCTATAGTATAATAATATAAATTATATTTATGACATATTGAATATATAATTACATGGTTGGAAATTTAATCCTAAACAATCCCAAGTAAAAGTGTGACTGTAACAAAAAACATTTTCTTATTTAGTAATATTTTAATCGTGAGACCCATGAATGAAGTGAAATAAAATGAAACTTTTAATAGACTTAAATAAATACGGATTCAAAATATAAAATTTATAATGGTTAGTATATATAACACATAAAATAATATAGATTTATAACAACATATTTGTGCCAAAGAAGACACCTTGTGATGTAAACCATTACCTTCAGTAAGAATATATATATATAAGTTCTATAAGAACAAATATAATATATTTCAATTTATTTTAAATCTATTAAATAACCATATAAATAATTAAAATATCATATTTAATCCACTTATAATATCTCAGTATCCATTTAAAAATAACTCTTTATATAAATAATCATTTATAAGTGTTAACTATTTAGTATTTTGTGAATATTTTGGCATGGAAGTTTTAATTTTTTATATTTTTCATTATTTAATTATATGTATAATAATTATAAAGACATAAATATCCTATATATTATTAATAATTATATTTATAATCAACTAAAGATGTAGAGATATAAAAATAAATTACACTGTTCATAGAGACGGTAGTTCGTATGTATACATGAACGCTATTTTCATTTTCGTATGAAAAAAAGAAAAGAATATAAATAATATTTCATTATTATATAAACTTAATTACATTTTATGTATCATATATATTTATTAAATATATCATTATGTCCTTCCATGTGATTTGGTTCTAAAAATTGAATCACATCACTACATGGAGGCAATAGTTCATGCACACATACGAGTGATACTTTAGATTTTCCATTTGATGGAAAGAAGGTGGATAATGGATGTTACATAAGAATAATAAAATTTTAGTATATTTTTTATAATTAATTAATTATATTTATATTTATACCATATATTTAGATATCTTTAAAAAATAAATAAACATGGAAGATGTTGGGTAAGATAATCATCTCTTCTTTGAAAGGCCTCCTTTGCCTTAAAACTTATGCCTTCTAATAGAGGTCTTAGGGGATGAAAATAAATATAGGGTGAGAATAAGTAATATTTTTAGATATTATAGGGGGGTATTTTAAAATAAATAATGATGAAACATTTTTAATAAGGGAGGAGTGGAGGTGCCTATTTATAATTGAGGGAGAGGATAAACATGGAATTAATTAAAATATTTAAATAATATGTTAATTCTATTATGAAAGCGGCACAATGTGGACAAGTATTTGAAATAAGTACAATATATATCTGAAATATATTCAACCAATGATATTTAGATAATTATATGTGGTGTTTTTATCCTTATCTCTTAATAAAACTACCTGGTAAACCTGTTTTAATCGTAATTGTGGTAAATTTTATTACTATGTTTAATATTAATTATAAAAAAATGAAATTTGAATAATTACATAATTTTTACACCAATATTAATATTACAGAATTAATTTTATCAAATTTAGTTTCCAAAATTATGAAAACAAAATTTTAAATAAGCGGGAAAAAACACAATGAAACCTGCTTTTTCGAAAAATATACTTTTAAGTATAAAATTAAATTTGCATTAATTCTATTAATAGTAAGAACTATTAAATTAATGTTAAAATATATCATTGAATATATAATCTAAAAATTTCATTATAAACATTAATAAATAATGGTTTATTTAATTTACTAAGATAAAAAAATTCATACTTCAAACAGTTTTCTGAGAAATAACTATTTTTACCTTCAAATGATTTTATATTTATTCAAAACCATTAGATAAATACTGCATGAAAAATTATTAATTTATTCATATAAATAAAAATTATATTTCACTAAAATAAAAATTTGATACAAAACAATATTCTTTAGATAAAAATACATATCATGTAGAAAAATACATTTCATCAAAAAAATATGTATTTTAATCATGAAACGAATATATAAAATATTGATTGATAATTTAATAGGAATTAATAAATTAATTTGAATTAAATAATATATATATATATATATATATATTTCATAATTTGGTTAATCTTATTTGTACCTTCTATCCCAATGGATTTTTTATATAGGTTACAATATACAGTGGTTTATTTTGACTCATGGTTTCATGTAAAACAAGCTATAAAATAGTTCATGTTTATATAAAATAAAATATAAATATATTAAAATATTTTGGTGTAACATTATACCCACCTTAAAATAAATTTATCCCTTTAATTTTCATCATTCCGAGATAAATAAATGATGATATCTCTACTTCATCACATCCTCAGGCTCCCAAGTATCTTCATAAAAATTCTGATTCCTATAATGAACAATAACTAGGTGAGTAGTCTTGTTTTTTAGAACACTATCTCTATGATCAAAGATTTAAATTGGTTTTTCATCATAACAAATATCATACTCTAGCTATAAAATCTTTAAATTTATTTCTTGTGAAGGATTAGGTTTTTACTTCCTCTGAAGATATACATGAAACACATCATGAACTTAAGAGAGGTATGGGGGAAAAGACATGTGATAAGAAACAAAACCTAATCTATCAGAGTCTCTCAATGAGACCAATTTACATAGGTATTAAATTCTCCTTCCCAAATCTCATAACCTTCTTCCATCAAGTAATTCATAGGAGTACCTTATAACCAAATTTTAATTATATATCTCATCAAAAATTATTATTATAAGTCATATATTGACGCTGAGCTTCCTCGATGTGAAAAAAACTAGCTACAACATTCTATGAAATTTCTATAGATGGGTTATTTCCTATCACTTTTGATATTTAACTTCATCCCATCATGTTGTAGTTATGAACTTATTTTTATAGATGTATTTATACAGATCCATTTGAATGCTAAAGTGAAAGGTATTATTTTAATATAATTCAACAAGAGGATGGTGTTGATACCAAACACCTGTAAAATTTAGGGAATAATATCTAAACATATCTTATAAGTTTTGAATGTACCCCACACACTAACCATCTATCTGAGGATGATAGGAAATACTAAAACACAACTCTATATCTAGATCTTGTAGAAGAATTTTCTAGAACTTTGATAAAAACCATGGATACCAATCAGATACAATAGAATGTATTAATGCATGAAACCTTACCACTTATTGTATATCTGATAAATATGATCAAGAGATAAATATTCAATAATATAAATTAAATGTGCTTCCTTTTTAAGGTGATCATCTATATCCCAAATAACATTATTCCCTTAATATATCTTAGGGATTTGAATGAAAAAACCATAGTGATGTTTTCCCACTTATATATAGATTTGTATTTCTTAACCATATTCAACCCCACAATGATTATTTTTGGTTGGTGGTCCTACTTTACAAACATAGGAACTCACCATGAAATACTGACAACTCTTTGAATTTTTTTCAAACTAAGAGAATTCAAGTTTAGACTCATCCACACAACTGTAGGGGGAATTTTTATCTCATTTGGAACTCTCTTATTGATATATATTTTGTTTCATGAATCCTTCCATATAGAATTAGTAACATTATCACTTACCCTTAAAAAAAATTTATTGAAACTACAATTTTTGGGAGACATTTCACATGGGAATAATATTACATCTTATTTAATAATATTTAATCCATTAATTAATTTCATCTTTTTTAGGGATATATAATATTTAAATATTGTGTATATAACTATTAAAGGATGAGAAAGTTGTTGTATAATTGGGATCAGGTCTATGAGAGGTTATTTCTATCTATCCATATAAAAACAATCATATCCTATGTAGTTGGGATGCATCCTACCTTTTAATGTCAAGAGACATGAACAATGGTTATTAGGTGAAAAGTACTGAGAAATGGTTGTGTGGGAAATATACCGATATATCCCCTTATAGTTTATATGAATTAATAGGATATAGGGAGTGATATATGGGAACTAAATGGGGGATCTCAACTAAAGGTGCATGGGGGATATACATAATTTATATTATCCACATCACATAAGTCATACTATTCTAATCACATAGAGTAATATGTGAATTGTGGTATTGGGATTGAACCTCATGGAGGAATCCTATGAATCCCACCATAATAGGAATCAAAGCCCACATAGTTTAAATTATGCACATCGACCAAGAAAATATAATGATCAACTAAGATCACCATTCCCATGCAAGTAATACTTGATGTGAGGAACAATAGTTCTGTATAGAAATATTAAATTTCATGAGAGAACATGATAGTATTTAGAGTGGCGATTTCACATCATTATCACCCAATGTGAATCAACATATTTATTAGTAACTAACCAAGTTAAATAAATTCTTGGGTATTCCACCAAATATGAGGCTTATAATGGATAAATTTGTGTTTATGAATGTAACTAGTTGGAGACCCTAAAATTAATGTTGTTGGGGATTACACATAGAATGATTCATATTTATAGATTAAGTTGGTTATTACACCTAATGTGAGGATAAGATAATTATTAACTTGGATATTTAATCTATTAGGAGTCCCCTTCATATAGATTACTCATTTATGGGGGTCGAGGGATAAGATCAACAATGATTAATCTATGAGGACAATATTAACATGAGGATTTGATTCATAAGGATAAAGGATTATAGCCAATAAGAGTACCCTATTAATAATGGTGGGGATTATATCTAGTAGGTGACCGAAATAGATTACTCATTGGTGGGGATATATGGACCAGTCCCCTATTAAAGATGTCAAGAAGATAATATTTATTTGAGGGAATATAATGTGAAACCTTAAGGAGGCATTTTGTCTTTAGGAATCATATGTTTGAATCATTGATGTGGGTATAAAGATAAGACCACCAATGAGGAAACTAATAGGATAATATTAACTCGAGGATTTTATTCATAAGGATGGATATTACACCTCATAGGAATCCCCTGTGAATAATGGTTAGGGATTATACAAAGTAGGATGCCCAAATAGACTACTCGTTATGGGGATGTATAGAATAGATGACCAATGAAGAATACAAGAAGACAATATTGATTTGATACAATATATTGGGATTCCTCAAGGATGAATCTTGACTTGAGTAATCATATATATGTCCCATTAATGGCACTGTAGGGGCAAGACCACCAAAGAGTAAACCAAGAGGATAATATTTACTCAAGGATTTGATTCATATGTATGGGGATTATAATTAATAGGAGGCTCATATGAATAATTATAAGGTATTATATTTATTATGGGGACTGAATAGTTTACTAATTACTAGGGATTTATGGACAAGACCACCACTGAAGAAGCCAAAAAGATAATACTAACTTCAGGGACTATGATGGGAATCCTCACGTAGGAATATTGACTTGAGGAATTTTATGTATGACTCATTGATGGGTTGAATGGACAATATCAATTTTGAGTAAATATAGAGTATAATATCAACTCAATGAATTGATTTATAAGGATGGTTATTACACTTAATAGGATGTACCTATGAATAATGGTTGGGAATTATCCCTGGTACGATGCCCATATAGTTTACTCAATAGTGGGGATGTATAGACAAAACCACCAATGAAGAATATGAGAAGAAAATATCGATTTGATAGAATATGATGGAATGTCTGAAGGAGGAATCTTAACTTGAGGAAGCATATGTTTGAATAAGTGACGTGGGTGTAGGTATAAGACTGCCAATGAGGAAACCAATAGGAAAATATCATCTATAAGAATTTATTTATAAGAATGGGCCATATACATAATAGGATTCCCAAATATATAATAATACATTAGTATAATCTGATCTCGAATCATGGTTATTGATGAAACCAAAATAAGAAATCTTAATATAAGGAATATAAATAAATTTATGATAAGGAATCTCAACATGAGGAAATACTATAGAAAACTACAAGTAATAATTTAAACTCTGGTATATATAATTGAGAATATATGAGGTGGAATCCAAACACAGAGAAACATAATTGGAATATATGAAGATAGATCTTGACTTGATGCAATATGATTAGAATCTATGAGGGGTAATTCTGACTTGAAGAAATATTATGAAGTGTGTAAAAGAGGAATCTTAAAATGAAGAAATATGGAAATATATATATGATGATATTTCAATATTGGGTATTGGTCTTGAGACCCAAGGAGGTTTCATATGTATCATTGTAAATATAGGAATTAGATTCCACATAGTCCATAATATGTTCTACAAGTGGCTTTGGCATATGGTCTTGGCCAAATTATTGAGCCAAATGAGCATGAACTAGTGACACCTCCAAGTATCCTTGAACTAGTTTTTAGGGAAAATGGGATTGGAAAAGTGACTAGAACAAATGGTTTTGTCTTATAAAATATGTTTAATGGCCTCGTCCTACTTGTGATGACAGATAAGGTTGTCCATGTGGATAAATCATATGTTTTTGGATTAGTGAGTACATAAAATTATATTTTCTTTGTGACTACACTGGAGGGGCTTGGACAAGTGATCTTGGATTGGGGGTGATGCATAGGGGGATAATCATCTTTAAGTTGGAATAATCTCTATGGTGTGGTTTCCTTGGAATACTCACATTTCCATGGTATTAATACATATGAGTGAAAACTTTATTTATCTTGATATTATTTATGGGTATATCCAAAGTGTCTCTCTATATCCATTCCCAATGCCTCTCTTAGTTCCCTTATTCTATGTGTTTTTCATTGGGGAACAACATCAGTATTTATATGCCATAGGACAAGATATTTTCTACATGGTGGACAACATGAAAAAAATTTAAGTGGAAAATTAGTTGACATGGTTCACCAACCAGAGGGAAAAAAATTCATAGCTTCATATGTAGAGGGAATATTTAGCATATTTTGGTACATTGAGAGTGTTCCTCCTAAAGATTCTATAAATATATCCAAATTGTATATTGTTTCTTCTGATGCCTTTGGTTCCCATATAAACTATGCATGGTTGATATTGAAAGTGGGTTAAAGTATCATATCTTGGTATACAAAGGAAAGTTTGGAATGATTCAATACATAGATAAACATCTCGATACAGAATCCCTCTATCAAAAACCATGTAATAGGTACACTAAGGATGCTGATATTGTTTGTTCCTCCACCTCTTCTCCACATTGGAGGTCCACCGAGGTGGGGTTATGATGGAATTCATGTCCACCTCAAACCCGCATTAGAGACATGCTATGGAAGAATTATGATGGAATAACCATAAACCTTTAGACCATATACTAGGAATTATAAGAGGAAGTGTGAAGTGGTTATTATGTAATGGGTGAGTTTGGGTGGTTGACTATATAGAGAGGTGAGGCCACTTGGTCTGCTTCAGATGGAGTGGGATCCCGCCTAAGTTTATCATCGTTTGGTATGCCATGTGGAAAACTAACATGACTAATACGTGGTCTATGTATGAAGAAATGTGCTAGATGAGGGTGTACACGGTCTTCCAAGGCATAATGCGATTAGCCAAGGGATTATGAAAGGATTTTAACTTTGAGAAACTTCCTTTGTTTTGAGATAAAACATGACATAATTTGACTATAAATTTTAAATAATTAGTCAGTTTTAACCCCATAAGTAGTCAAATAGTATCTTATGAATAGATCTAAACCCCTGTCTATAATGCATAAAATATTTAGGGTTATCTTATGCATCCAAAATGATCATGGAAGACCATTAAAAAAGTTCAGCATCAAAACCCTTTTTAGAAAAATCGATAAAATTCATAGCCTACTCTATGAGAGAGGTAATCACAACCACCACACCATATTTGGAAATGTTTTCATGGAATATAAATCCCTTGGTATGTGATTCATCATGCAGTAATTGTAGATCCCTTTTTCAATTCTACAGACATGTAGAAATATTTTAACCCATATTCTACTTGTACTATGAGAGTAAGGAGAGTATCATAGGATTCTTTAGAAAAGTGTGTGGTATAAAATTTTATATGCAAAAAATATCCCTATAATTGGATTAATTTAGAAAAAATTAATAATATTATAATGTAAATGTGGAGAAATTTTTCCATGCTTCATAAATACATGTTTTTCTTCTAAAGCTAACTCGTCATTGAGAGTATGTGTGTCAAGAGGAGGACATTAACTCAAGGATTTTGAGTCTCTAAGAGGATAATATAAACTCATGTAATTGATATCTAGTAGTATAAAAGATACAAATTCTTTGATAAAATAAAGAATTGAAATGAATATAAATTTTTTAGATAGATCCAAGATAAAATATTTGGGAATCACTATGTATCCCACTGGATGGAAATCAAGAAAAATATAGTTTTTTTCTTAAGGTCTACTTGTTGATCTAGTTTATATGCATAATACCAAAGGCTTAACCTAGTGTAAATTTATTAGAGAATTTATGGATTGGATTGATGATATTATACAATAGAAGAGGAAATTTTCATCATGGAAATGGTTTATGGAACAAGGGTTACACATCAAGATTCCATCATATTTATATGTCTCTCATGTGAAGAATAAAATATTTTGATTACACATTGATGTTTCACCATTATTAAGAAGCTATTTTTGTTTTTAAATTCAAACACTATGATGTGAATTTTTATAAATAGAGACATTTTTATTATAATGATGGTCCATAGAGAAGGGGACTCACATCATCAAACTCACGCATGAATCTAGATCTTGTGTGAACAAGCATGAAATAAATTTTACATGTTGGAAATGTCTCCCAAGGAATGTGAAATTACCATAGGAGTATCTCAAATTATGGTAATGATGAATTTTAAGGAGGAGTATCCCAACTTGAGGATTTTTGGGTTCCATTAGGGGTATCTAAACTCCTTGTAATCATATATTCATAGATAATCTTCACCAATATATGATATTTAACATAAGAAATTAGAATTCATAATTCTATATTAAAAGAGGGTATAATTCATGAGTTTGTAACATCTTGGATATTTGAATCCACATGGATAATTGGGTTATGAGATATGTAAATCATAATAGATAAAAATAATAATTAATGGGGATATGTACACATATGAGAGTATAATGTCCTTTGGTAATAGTAGAAACTAGTGCCACACATATTCTAGGATATAGATCATGGGGATAAGGGGAGCCTTCTTTTTAGGCCAAAAAAATAATATGGTATTACTTAATGAGATCAAAGACAACCATATTTTTCACATCTAAATTGGTAGTTTGTGTTGATCTATCAAATACACTGATACCCATATTTCTATAAAGATTATGGGATGTAAAGAATAAAATTTAAAATTAGGGAATAAGTTTGTATTGAGTAGGACATAAAATTTATGATGGAGGCTTACAAATAAAAATCAATCCCAAAAGGGTTTATGCACCCTAAAGGTTACACCACCATGTATTGAACAAATTCTATAGTGAAAGGGATAAACAATTTCCTTATGAATATGATAATATAAAAGTGTGGTTTTATCTATTTGAGGTGGGTTTTTCATGGATGAAAATGTACCCATGTAACAATATAAGATCATTTATTAGGAGTTAAATAGATATGCTCTAATTATTTCCTTGATTAGTGGGGTCTAGAATGTGGTCTTGACTTTTTCTAAAGACAAAATTTATTCCCTAAATGTTTTATATCACGTTTTTATTTCACTCTATAACTTTTTATAATATTATGAAAGGTAAATTCATAGTGAGTGAAGACTTTCCTTTTACTAGAGCCTCCCTTTATGGGTTTTTAACCTCACAAGACATTGTGGAACATTAATTTTTATTTTCAAATGCTTGAATTTTTTGTACTCCATGCAAGGTGAATGCCTAAAAAAGAAAAGACTCAAGTTTTTTTAAGGATTGAAATTTTGGGTTTTCATCTTGGGTATAATGTCACCTTTTTTCCTTTGGTAGTTTAATATAATTCATGTATGACTATAATATATAATGATTAGGGTTGAATAACTTGGGAAAAAATAGGACACATGGATAGGCTTAAGAAACGAAATCCACACATCACTATGTATCCTATGGTTTCAAGAATCAAGTTATACATAGTTCTTTATAATAATATTTGAATATATATGAATCATATATAGGGGAAGGATGTATACTGGCCTTAATATAGTGTTTTACATAAAATTAGCATGGATAAAAGAAATTAAAAATATAATGATGGGTTTTGATGAGGAAATTTTTATACTGTTTATCTTCAATGGGAAGTCAATCATGGGAGGAACCATTGTGAATAAGAGGAAACTATCACTGGAACATGAATAATGATCATATGGGTATTATTCCCTTGGATGAACCCAACATATGATATGTTTTTATCACTATATATACTATGAAAATAGGAATCAATACATGCATGGTTCTTATAATTTGGTGGGCATATTCACTATACCTTAACATAATACCTTGGGTGAGTGATCATATTATAGAAAATCTTACATGGGTCAACCTCTCATGTAAAGAAATGCCTATACTAGAATAGATGATGTAGGTTAATAATTTAATCATTATTTAAGTCAATGTCTGGTGTTAATAACCTAGAGGTAACTTCTTATCCCATAACAGTTGGAATCAAGTCATACATTGTTCTTGATTAAAAACCCCTTACATAGGTGTAACTCTAGTTCAGGGTGAAGACATAAAAATACAAACATACTATTGCAAGGATCCGAAGAAGAAGACTTGACCTAAAAGAGGAAATCGAATCATAGGGATAGAGGTGGATGATTCCTTAAAAGTATCATGTAGATTATACTCTTACGACATTGATATTTCTTAGTAGTTTTATGAAATTATAATGGTAGATAATCCATATATATTAAAAATCTATTTGGGAGAATTAGATATATATGAGTTAAATAATGTCCTTTTTATTTCTAAATAATGGATGATGTAATAATTACTGATGGTACTATTTCAACCTTTGGTAAGGGATAGAATAGTGTCACACCATTGAAATATATTACATAGGATTAAGGGGAACCTTTCCTCCTTGACTAAAACATCCTCAAGGGGTTACTTCAGAGGAAGAAAAGCTACTTTATTTTTCACCAATACATGATGGGTCTATTTGGTTTAGTAAATAATCTTATTATTAGTTTATATAGAATGGGAAAACCGTAATAAGACTGAAGTACTTGAAACAGTCTCCATGATAATCAACAATGTGCTCAAAGTCATAGGGATCACTCCTTGGTTGATAGAGTGAATGAGTTTTTATGACAAGTCAAATTAATTATGATTTTAAGGTTGATTTATACTATAGGGAATACCCTAGGTCATCTCTCAAGGAGAGTTTTTAGGTTTATAGTATATGTTTATAATAAAAAGTACTAAAATAGGGGTGATTTTGAAAATAGTTTAAATAAAATAACATAACTTAAAGAGTTTAATAGTTGAAAAACCAAGTGGATTTTAAATAATATGAGACAAAGGGATCATTGTGATTTCACTACACACATTTGAAGTTCATTTTTTGTAGATATTCATTTAGTTTTGGTGTAATTATTTGGTTGAAATTAATTAGAATATCAATTAATTCCTAAGTCTTTATTTCATTGCATGAAGAACCAAACCTTGACATAACAATCATATTGTCAAGTTATAGAACTTATTAATGGAATAAGAGCTTAAAAATAATATTTGAATCTCGGGAAATTGGGTATGAAAAGTATTCTTGTGATGTCCAATTGGAAAAACACAATTCACGCACTCAAAACCTCACACCGATCAGTTAGAAATTAAGAGCAAAACAATCACATGCATGAAAACTACCATTATAATAAAAAATAATGTAAGATACATGGAAAAAATATTGTAACACCCAAATCACTCCAAACCAGTAGATAATATATGTGTTGGAACTCCCTTGACATGTGTGTAGCACCCTCATAATGAACTCCCACCGTTTTGCTCGACATCGGGAGGAGGAGGAAGCTCACGTGGAACTACTCCTTCATTATTGATCCCTCTATGAGGATAGGGTCCTCCCGAACATCTAGGATTAATAAAAGACTCATATAGGACTCAAAATGGAAGATATTTTCTTCTTGTTCATACTTCCAAATGGGTATCCCAAGGTGCCATTTTATAGGAAAATTAGAAGGTGGTTTTGAGCCCCCTAATTTTGAGAAACCACTTGGCACATGGTTTTTTATGGCCAAACATTCTTATATCACTTTTATAAAAACTAAAATGTTGTTAAAAAACCTCTTTAATATCTCCACTGAATTTTTGGTTTCATTTGGACACTTACAGATTGAGATATGGATAGATCACATCACACCAATTTTGATTTCAGGCAGATTCGGTGTGCTAGGAAGATTAGTCCGGATGGGCCACAAGATGGATGAATTAGGATTGGATTTATTCATATGAAATGTAGAACATTAAATTTAGGACCAAAAAATAAAATATCAGACCATTTGAATACATTTTTTAGTAGAAGTGTGCAGTTGAGTCCACTTTTGTGCTTGGATCCTGCGCAGTTTGGCCCATTTTTCTTGAACATCGTCATGGGCCCTCCAAATCACCTCCACCTTCAATGAAATTATCAAAAAAAGTAAAATTGTCCTTTTTAATAGTTATGAACATAAAATAATTGAAACTAACATGAAGTAAAAAAATTTATTATATTTTTAATTTACAATAAAAAATCAATTTAATACAATGGTGTAAGGGTGAAAATGAAACAGCAAATCATGGTGTGATCACACCCCCACACCTAAACATTTTCACTCTTGGGAAAAGTAACATTTCCAAAAATTAATTATGTAGATATTTACAACTTCATAATTATTTAACATTCAATGAAAATATAATTTCTGATAGGAATGTGATCAAAGAAAAAATCACACTGAGTAGTTATTCTCAGTGAGCATGGAAAAAGGCTTCTCAAATATTATATCAGAATTAAATTCCAAGAGATTCATGATACCAATCGAAGAAAATAATTCAAAAGTTAATCATGTCACTAATTATCTATGTGTGTGTGAGTGAAAACTATTTCATGTTATTCTTTCCACTTTCTATTAAGTAAATATAAGTTATCTTAATAATTGTATACTTACAAGATCCTTTTCACTGAACCTGACCTACATCCTTTGCAATCAAATTTCATGACCCATTCATTTAAGAATTCCTAGAAGTAAAAACATAAGCTACCAACCTAGATATGCCCATATGTTGTACATTTCAACACTCCCCTCATTTATTATTTTTAAAAGTTTCACTTGGAATAAATCTCACACTCTTATCTCAACCCATATTTGATCTCCTCATGACACTAATTATAATATTCATAACAAGATGAAAAGTCAATGAAGGGTGGTTTTTAACTTGGCCAAGACACAACCCATTTTTTATTTTTTTAGGGTGTACAGTAGTCACATAAAAGATACACATGCATAGGTAAATCTGGTATGGTAATGAAATAGATCGAATAAGGAATGAATGTATGGAAAAATAATTTTTGAAAGTAGAGAAAAATTAACCTAAATTATATTTACCATCCATTAAGTAAAAAAATTTCACACTTCGTTGTTGGGTGAAAATATGTGTGGAGATATTAAGTGAAAAAAAATATCTTAAATTATTCACACAAAGGGTACCACTCTTCTCAAAGGTTTCAAAATGATACAACCATTTATATCATTAATAAAGAAATAAATTTAAAAAGAAATTCACACCACATTAATGAATTCTTGTTGAAATGCACATTTCATTAGATTTTTTTTGAATGTTAAAACAACATTAAATACATAAATTCCACGTGTATTTTCAATAACCTCCATGATTAAATAGGAATCATTTTTTATGATAAAGTGGGAATAAAAAAATATTCTAGCACAAAGGTGAGGGTGAGGGAAAGGGGGGAAAGTAAAAATACTATTCATCAAGCTAAAAAAGGAAAAATAAGAAAGATGATGAAAATTCCTAACTAACATAGGAATATACCCATCCCTCCACACCTAGAGTGTGCAATGTCCTCACTGTAATAAAATAGAATGTGGGAAGGAAGGAAAAAACCTAGTGGGATTCATTGGTAAGTTTCTTATTGAACATGGATTTCCTCCATCAGGAACTCTAGAAGGGCTTTGTGGAAGTGCTTCAGTCACTTCCCATTGACAATGAAGGTTTTCTTGGTTTCTTTATTTTGAACCTGAACAGTACCAAATTGAGATACATTAGTAATAAAATATGGTACAAACCAGTGGTAATGAATATTACCTATATGAAAATTTATCCTTGCATTGTAGAGGAGGACCCTCTAACCAATGTGTAACTGACGATGAAAGATGAGATGAGTGTGGGCAGCCTTGGTTTTCTCTTTATAAATCCTAGAGTTCTCATATGCATCTTTGCGCATTTTCTCCATCTCTTGAATCTATAACTTCCTTTGAGAACCTTCACTAGAAATACTAGAATGTAATTGTGTAATGGCCCAGTAGTCCTGATGCTCAATATTTATATGAAGGTGACAACTCTTTACAAACACAATCCAATAGAGTGGCATTCCAATGGGAGTTTTATAGGAAGTATGATAAGTCTATAATGAATCATCTAGTCTAAGACTCTAATCTTTTCAGTTGGGTTGAAACATTTTTTCAAGAATTTATTTAACCACTCTATTCGACACCTCAACTTGAACATTGGTTTGTGGGTGATAAGTAGTAGACACTCTATACCCAACCCCATACCGATGAAAATGATATTGCATTGTTCAGTTGTATAAATGAGAACCCTAGTCACTAATGATGAACCTAGGTAATCCAAACCTACAAAAGATTTGTTTTTTCAAAAATTACACAACAAACATGTAATAATCAGTCCTTATAGCTTGTGCCTATAACCATTTTGAAACATAATTCACTTCTAGAAGACTGTAAAGGTTCCAAAATTAATTGGGGAATGGTCCCTTAAATTCAATTCCCCAAACATCAAAAATTTCATGGTAGAAAAAGGGGTTTTGTAGCATATAGTTTCTTTTAGAGACATTCCCCGTTATTTGATAGAGATGAAAAGATTTATAGAAGCCATGGGAATGCCAAAAAATGTGGTCCAAAAGAGACCAGAATCGAGGACCTGTGAGTAGTCCGTTGGGGACCAAATTGGCCCCCACAAGCAAGAGTGTGTCAGAACCTAAGGATGGACTGAAACTTGCTATCGGTAACACAAAACTTGAGGAATTGATCACTACAAGTGCTACAAAGGTAGGGGTCATCCCAAATATACCAACGTGACTCATTTTTTAGAAGGTCATCCTAGTTTTTTATTTTTAAAACAGTAGGAATGAAATATTCTACCAAATAATTTACAATTTCAGCATACCAAGAAATAGAATCTTGCACATGGTACAGTTTCTCATCAGGAAACATGTAATTTTTGGGAATATAGGTGGGATGATTCAATGTCCTTGGATGGCTGAATCCTACTAATATGGTCAACCACCACATTCTATACTATTTTTTTATCTCTAATTTCTAAATTGAATTCCTGAAGGATGAGAATCTATCAAATGAGACATAGTATGGATTTTGGTTTCTTAAGGAGATACCAGAGGGCTACATGGTATGAGAACACAAGGAATTTAGACCCTAAATGGTATGACCTGAATTTATCCAAGGAAAACACAATGGAAAGAAATTATTTTTTAGTTGTGTTGTAATTTTTTTGAGTAGGGTCCAGCGTACGTGAGGCATAGGCAATGACATGTAGAGCTCGATCAACCCTTTGTGATAAGACTGCCCTAACTGCATAGTTAGAGGCATCACATATGAGCTCAAATGGTAAATTCCAACATGGTGGTTGGATTATTGGGGGTGATGTGGGACTCTATTTTAACTTATTTAAAGATTCCTCAAATTCTTTATCAAAAAAAATTCCTTTTATTTTTAGAGAAATCGGGAGAGGGGTGCAATTTTAATAAAGTCGGGAATGAAACGATGGTAAAATCTAGAATGGCCTAGGAAATACCACACATCCCGTAAATTTTTGAGAAATGGTCAGGAAGAAATGAAATCCAATTTTGATTTATCTACTTGGATACCATCCCCAAAAATGACATGTCCCAAAACTATACCTTGTCGCACCATGAAATGGAATTTCTCATAATTTAATAAAATATTATTTTCAATATAGTAATTTAGGATTGAATAAATACGACTCAAACATTCATCAAAAAAGGACCCATAAACAGTGAAATCATCCATGAAAACTTCCATGCAATTCTCCAAGTAATCCGAAAAAATACTAACCATACATCGCTAGAAATTACCTGGAGCATTGCACAAACCAAATGGCATCCTCCTATATGAAAATGTGATAAAGGGGAAAGTAAAGGTTGTATTTTCCTTATCCTAGAGGGTAGTAGGATATAAAAGTATCTATAATACCCATTAATAAAACATTAATGGGACTTCCATTCTAGACTCTCTAGCATCTGGTCAATGAATGGAATTGGGAAATGGTCCTTACTAGTTTGTTGGTTTAATTAGTGATAGTCTATATAGACATCCCAAAAATTTTGCACACAAGTTGGAACCAATTCAATAATTTCTTTTTTATTTACTGTTAGACTAGTTTTTTTAGGAACCACTTATACTAGAAGTAACCTTTGGCTATCAGAGATGGGGTAAATAATTCTAGCATCCAATATTTTTATTACCTCCTTTTTAACCATATCTAAGAGGTTTGGGTTCATTTGTTGTTGTGTCTGCCTCACTGGTTTAGCCTCATCATTTAATAATATATTATGTGTGAAAATTTATGAGATAATACTTGGAATTTCATCATTTTTCTATCCCAAAGATTCTTTATACTCTCTAAAATGTTCAAGAAATCACAATTCATTCTCAGGAAGGAGTGAACTAGCAATGATGATAGGAAACTTTTTCCATTCTCAAGATATAAATATTTTAAATATTGAGGTAGTTGTTTTTGTTCCAATTCAAGGGGATTTTGGATTTATGTGAGTGTGTGTGAAAGTGAAAGGTCACTAATCTCATATAACTTCTCAATGGTATTATCCTCATATGAGGAAATATCTTTTATAAGCTTAGTAGTATCATCGATGGTCATGTGATCCTCATTGTTCAAGAAATCATCAATTAACAAAAATGCATGACATTTTTCTAGACTGGTAAAACATTCAATTCATGATTCATTAACTAACATTTCAATAAATGATTAAAACTTTAAAGGGGATCAAGGGAATGAAAAAAGTTTTTTAGGGGATGGGAGTACATCGATTGAATTAACAGAGAGAGGAATGTTCTTCTGAGGGGTACTTCATGGAATCAAGGATATTAAAGTAGAAAATGTCGCCACCAAACTCTATAGATAATATATCATTATAGACATTAATTATGGTTTTAACAATTTTCAATAAGGTTCACTCCAATATAATTGGGCCATGTCCATTCATTCTATCATCTTCCATTTTAAGCACATAAAAATCAGTAGGAAAATTTAAATTTTGGACCCTCACAAGAACATCCTCTAACACACCAGAAGGGTGTTTTGTACTCCAATTTTCTAATTTAACAAAAATTCTATTGGGCTTCTATTCTATGAACTATAATGAATAGTAAATGGAGTGAAGCATCACATTTATAGTGGCACCTAAATCAAGCATAACATTGGAAAAGGAATACTCCCATATGGTGCATGAAATTGAGAATGTTCATGGATCATTGAATTTTGTGGGAAGTGATGGTTATATCAATGCTGATACATTCCTTCCCAGGCTCACCTTCTCATCACCTTGATTTCTCCTTCGATGTGTACACATCTTCTTCATAAACTTTGAATATCTTGGAATATCTTTTAATTTGCTTCACGAAATCAATCAAGGGGATGTTAACCTTCACTTTTTAAAAAGTTTCCAATATTTCCTTATGAAGTTCAGTTTCGTTTTATTTTTTTGGTTGGGTATACCTTTGAGGGAATGGAAGAGTAATGTTTGGGATAGGTGACTCATCAAAAAACACACTCTTTCCTTCATAAGGGATTCTCTAAAGACAAGTTTTTTCAACATTTGTATGGATTTCAACAGTTGGGATGGTGTTTTCCTCGGGAGGGGATGACTCTAAAGGAGGGTTCATTTGGACTTTAAGTTTTTTTCCACTTATAAGGGTTATAAAACTAATATTTTCCTTATACCTAGGTTTAACTACTGGTTGAGAAGATATTTTACCCAACCCATGACTTTGAATTTCCCCCACCAAGTTAGCTACTTAGCCTAATTGGGTTTTTAGGTCCTGTATATAAGTTTGGGTGGTTTTTTGGAATTGGAGATTGTTGGAAGCCACTTGTTTCATCATGTCTTCTAGGCTAGGCTCTAGTTTTTTAGGGATTTATTATAAATTCCTTTATTATGGTTGTGTATTTCTGAGTGGTGGTGGTGGATGACTACTCTACCCCATTTGGTTCCATTATTGTTGAGGTTGGTTTGAATACCCCCTTTCCTATAAGCTTGGTTTTGTTTCTACCTATGGTTGTATGGATATTATGGTTCTTTCCTAAAGGGTTGGTTAAATGGGAATCATGGAAATATTGCCTCAAAACTCTCAGAAGTTTCTATCAATTGGGGGCATTGGTCAGGGTAGTGGGTGTCAGAAGAACATATACCACAATGGATGGGAGGAGGATATTGGAATTTCCCTTCGGAAAGAGAAAGTTGTCGAAGAAGGGTACTTACCTCTTCGAGATTTGTGTCCACCTTCTTCTCGAATTCAGTACTTTTCACCTCATGGAAACCTCAAATGGGTACACTAGATCTTGAAACAAATTGTTGAGTGTTATGAACCATGTTCTGAATTAGGGTTCTTGTAGTAATTGGGGTCTTGCCAAGTAGTTACCACTTGCAGAAGCATCAATCATGTTTCTATCAATATGAATTAATCCTTTATAAAAATACTGAATTAAAAGTTGATCACTTAGGTGGTGGTGTGGAAAAATTGAACATAACCTTATAAATAGTTCTCAATATTCATGTAATGTTTCCCTTTTTGATTTCCTTATAACACAAATTTCTTTCCTTATAGTTTCAGTTCGAGAGGCGGGGAAATATTTTTCAATAAAAAGACATTTCATGCCTATAACATCCCAAGTAAGTAATGAATAATAGATATTTTTATCTATGTCTATTAGTGAATTAGATAGTGTTTTAGAGGCTTAAAGTGAGAATAAATCCAATCTTAAGCATGGAATACACTAATATTTTTAAAAGATTGTTTTACTGCCTTTTGATGGAAAACCATTTTTAAATATATCTTTTGATAATTTTATAAGGTACGTTTTTAAAAATAAACTTATTCTTTATTATTGGGACATCAAAATTTACTTTGTGTGAATTTTTGGTATTTTCCGATAAAGTTCATTTTTTTATGAATAGTGAAAAATGTTGTATTTTAATTCAAAACCTCTTTTTAATCTAATTTATTTATATGATTATTATCCCTTGAATTGGTTTTGAAGTGAAATTAGAATATATTTTTACCATTTAATCCAGTGGTGGTCATTGGAATCAATTTCACTTTGAAATTGGACTTAAACTGGTATCAATCTTTTGATACTTATTGTTTCAAAAAAACACGCTATTTGTCATGACAGCGGGAATTAATTATTAAATTAATTAATGTAACATATATGATTTGAATTTTGAAAAATAGACATCATTTTTGAATTCATAATATCAAATATAGCTTAGGGTGAAGTTTTGGTATTTTTCTAAAAAACTTCAATTTTTTATGAATAGTGAAACCACTAAGTGGTAGTTAACGAAACTGATTTTTCGTTTAAATGAAACTTTGCCACTTCTGTGATTTTATTTTCAAAAATAAAACATACATGGTTGTCATTAATAAGTAAAATGTGTTTCAATGAGATTAAAATAATTTTTTGGTGAATAGTAACTTTTAAGTTCTTAATCGCGATTAGAGGTAATTAGTGCAATTTAAGGAAAAAATGATATTATAATAAAATGAAAATACCTAGACACATGTCCTACCCTTATTGGATGTGTCATGGCCGACCAAGACAAGAAATGGGTCAACTTGGGGACCCCATGGAGCCACTTTGGTAGGAAAATGACATTAATATCTTTTTATTTAATGTTAAAATTAAAATGACACAAACATGAGATGTTTTACCAAACCAATTTTTAAATGGGGTTATACAAGTCAGATGTTTTGACTATAAATATTAATTAGAAAGATAAAAATATTTCCTACATCATGATATTTGTTTTATAATTTTTAGACATTAAATAAATTAAATTATTTATGACATCATGATGATGCAGCGATTACCTCATTAATAAAGGATTTAAATAAAATGAAAAGATAATGTAAAATCTATGACCTACACATGTAAAAAACCTATTGGATGGGTGTATTTCAAACCCTTGTCACCTTAACCTCGAATTAAATCAATGTGGGACCTTTTGAATCTGAAACTCATTTTAAAATAAAGTAACATTTATTTACTTTCCAAGAGTGCCCCTCCTCTCCTCTTATAAAAGGCCCCCACCTCTACCTCCTTACCCACACTTCCAAAGCCTTTGGCTCGTCCAAACCCTACCCATTTTGTCTCTCCACTTCCCTATATTACTCCTTGAAGCCTCACTTTGGGTATAAGTCTTCCCAAGGAAGCCTTTGAGCTCAAACCAAAGGGAGTTACCCGATTTTAAGGTAATGTCTTCACTTGTGTTATTTTGTTTTATTTTGCTTCTCCAACCCGCTAAACTCTTTTTATTCATTTATTTTGTAACAACACCAGTATCTTACATATACTCGGATGTTGTTATAATAAGGATTCAAGCTACACTTACACACACCTACATCTAATGGTTAAAGAACATACTGTTTCCGTGGATGGCGAATTTCTGCCTCCCGAAACGATGATTGTTCAACATTCTTTTAACACCTTCAAAGGTGACCATTAAGATGACACTATATTTATATATGATATATAATATTTTTATGTTTTCCTTAAGCTTATGTATTTTTTATTTTGGGCATAACTTTATGTTTTCCATTATGGGTAAACGCGATATCTTCATTTAAGGAAGTGCGGACTACCGCCCCCTCCAAGTGATTTGATTCGTTAATACCATATGTGGGACGTATAAAGGATGGAGTTATGATATTATATATGATATTACACTAGAATTATAATATACCTTTATATCATTATGATTCCATTTCATAAAATACGAAATAGAAATGAAAGCAGCGTTCATGCGTACGTACGACTTACCGTCTCCATGAACGGTGCATTTCATTTCTTACCTCTAAATGTAATATAATATTATAAATGCATGAATGTACTAGATATATATGATATATATGATATCTACATCATGAATACCATTTTGGATATAATGGATACATGAAAAACTTGTAATTATAAAGGGTTTATTTTTGACTCAAGTACCATTGATCATTAAAACGACCGTTATTAACTTAAATAATTACATAGTGTTCATGACATGCAAATAAGTAATATAAAAGGAATAATGAACTTGAAAAAGGTTCTTAAACAAGTATAAATTAACTCAAGTTTATTATTCAGGAGATTAAAGAACGACCGAGTCAAGTCGGACCCGGGGTATGGGACTTCGTCTCAATCTCCTTTCATTGAGGCATATTTTGTTTTATACACAACCTTCTTTTATACAGTGTATAAACCCCCTTTGACTTTTATGTTTATTCAAAAGGAATCTTTTTTATACGAAGCATTTACTAAACGACAAAAGGGAATGTTTTTGTCATACGCATGCGGTTCCAATGACTTATCTACCGCCGTGACCATTATTTGAGTTTCGGCTTCCTCTACAATCCATACCTTTTTTTAAAAGAAAAATAAATACCATGTTTTAATTTTCTTTTATTTTGGTATTGAAAATGGTTTTCATAATGTTTTTATATCAATGTGTTGTATTGATATCTTGTGATTGAAAGGTGGAAATGTTATGTTTCCTTTATGCATGTTTTATGTGATACGATTATGTTGAGGTTCTTGGGCATTATTATGAAGACGGGTGGTTCCATGATAAACTAATGGTGGGTGAGCCCGATATAGCTCTTCAATGCATTGGGTAACGCGAAGGAGTGAAACGTTAAGGTTTCTCTAAAGAGATTTAGGGAATATACTGTGATGGGTATTCTAAACGTAACCAAGAGGGTTACTCCCTACGTAAGAATGTTATGAATGCCTCAAGTTACCTTTATGTCTTATGATTTATATGATTTATTCATGATTTGATGAGGTATGTTAAAGTGCATATGTTTTATGGGTAAAGTATTATTTCATTCTTATGTATATATGAACTCATGTTTCCTTTCCATATTTTTATAACCCTTACTGAGCTTTTTATGCTCATCCCAAGTTTTTTTGAAATGTTTTTCACAGGACAAGGGAATGGTACATGATATGATGATAGTGTCAAGGAAGTGTCAAGAAAGAATCCATGTTTTATTTTAAATATGTTTCCGTTGATGGGAAAAATGAATACTATCTTTTATGTAACCACTTTTCTTAAATGTGGAATGTAATACATGTTTTATGATCTAATTCTCTAAAACTCTAAACTTGAAAATATCCTCAAGGTGTATTCTTGAAATATCTCAAGATTAAGTAATGTTTAAGGTCGAGGCCTTATAGTTGGTATCAAAGGACGGTTTAGATAACTTTAGGAGTTAGAATTTTATTAAATGATTATCCAAAAATATTTTTTTATGGTCAAATTGAAATGATAAAGCATTTGAAGATTACCATGTTGCTTCATCTAAGACAGGTTTGTTCAGAATGGTTTTCCGCAGAGGAAACAGGGAAGCAATGCTAGGAAGGCATACAGAAGGAAATAACCTTCCGAATCAGAATCCTGAGATGGTCAGAATTGGAACTGAACAGTTTGTTGCAGTAATGGCGCAGTTGACTCAAGCGATAAATGGTGGTGGTATCCATGCACGAGATCAGCCAGATCAACCGCAGAGAAACATGTTAGTGGTGGAAAATTTCATGAGGCAACATCCCTGATCATTCAGAGGATCATCTGACCTTGTGTTAGCTGAAGGGTGGATTAAAGCACTGGAGAAGATTTTCGATGTCATGGGGTGTTCATACAATCAAAAGGTTAGTCTTGCTATTTACCGTTTGGAGGGTGAGGCAGATCAGTGGTGGTTGATGGTTAAAAATGTCAGGGACACTGATGAGATTGATGCTCTCAACTGGGATGAATTTAAAGGTATGTTTCTTGAGAAGTATTTTCCTAAGGTTGTTCGACTTAGGATGGAAAAACAATTCTTGGAATTGAGGTAAGAGGAAGACTCAGTGGCTGCCTATGAAGAGAGGTTCACTCGTTTGGCAAGGTATGCTCCAAATTTTATCCGAGACCTTGATAGTAAAATCAATCGTTTTTACTCAGGATTAAAACCAAAATATGGAAGGGCATTAGCTTCTCGTGAGTTTAAAAGTTATGAAAAGCTTGTTCGATGTGCTGAGAAGGTGGAAATGGAGTTTGTCGATGATCAAGTGTTCTATAATAACCAACAGAAGAAGAGACCGAGGTGGCAAGAGAAAGGAAATAATTCTTCAAAAAAGTCTGATGGTAAGAAAACTAAGTTTCCAGTTTGTGATAAATGTGGTAAAAGGCATGATGGGGAATGTCTTTTGAATTCTGAAAAGTGCTACCGATGTGGTAATATGGGACATAAGGCTTATGATTTCACTGAAAAAGATCAAGGTGATGGTAAGTCTAAATTTGATTTACAGTTAGTGAAATGTTTTAAGTGCAATGAGATGAGTCACTATGCAAACGAGTGTCCGACAAAGAGCTTGAGTGATGGGAAGCAGTTAGACTACAAGAAGAAAGGGGTGGTGAAATCCTTTGCAACTACTTCAGCAGATGTCGGGCCATCAAATGAAGTTGTATCAGGTAATTTGTTTGTTTTTTCAGATTATGCCAGTGTTTTGTTTGATTCGGGTTCCACACATTCTTTCATCTCTGAAACCTTTTCTGGTAAAATGGGAATACCATCTCAAGAAATGACTCCTGAACTTGTGGTAAAAACACCTGGGGGAAATGTTGAGGCAAAATTAATTTATAAGAATCTTCCTATCCTTATCTGTGGAAAGAACCTACTTGAAAACCTTATTGTTCTACCTCTAGTAGAGTTTGATGTTATCCTGGGTATGGATTGGCTCTCTATTTACCATGCTAAGATTGACTGTAGAGATAAAGGAGTTTATTTTCAGAAAGACTTTCAGTTTGTGTACAATAATGAACCCTTACTATTGATAACTTATCAAGAGGCCGAGAAACTTGTAAAATATGGAAATGAATGTTACCTTGCACATATTGTTGAAAACAAGGGAACTGTTCAGATTAATGATGTGCCAGTGGTAAATGAGTATCCTGATGTTTTTCCTGATGAGTTTCCTGGAATAATACCAGATCGGGAAGTTTAATTTACTGTTGACTTAGTTCCTGATGCTAATCCAATTTCAAAACCCCCTTATCGAATGGCTCATATTGAACTTTTAGAGTTGAAGGAGCAATTGCAAGATTTATTAGAGAAAGGTTTCATTCGACCTAGCACATCACCATGGGGTGCTCCTGTTTTATTTTTTAAAAAGAAAGATGGTTCTATGAGACTTTTTATTGATTATAGAGCCTTGAATAACATCAATGTTAATAAAAAATATCCTTTGCCTCATATCGATGATTTTTTTGATCAGCTCCAAGGAGCTCAGTTTTTTTCAAAGATTGACCTGAGATCGGGGTACCACCAGCTGAAGGTAAAGGAAGCAGATGTTCCGAAGACTGCGTTTCGTACAAGATATGGCCATTATGAATTTTTAGTAATGCCTTTTGGGCTAACCAATGCACCTGCTGTATTCATGGACTTAATGAATAGAATTTTCCATGAGTTCTTGGATAAGTTTGTGGTGGTTTTCATTGATGATATTTTGGTGTATTCTAAAAGTAAAGAGGAGCATGAAAGACATTTAAGGGTTATTTTTCAAACCTTAAAAGAAAATAAATTGTATGGTAAATTCAGCAAGTGTGAGTTTTAGTTGCAAAAAAATTCTTTCCTTGGTCACATTGTTTCTAAATATGGGATAACCGTTGATCCTGCAAAAACAAAGGTTGTTGAAGAATGGCCAAGACCCACAAATGTAACAGAGATTCGTAGTTTCCTTGGTTTGGCAGGCTATTACCGAATGTTTGTTAGAAATTTTTCATGGTTATCTAGTCCAATGACTAAGCTAACTCGGAAGGGTGTTAAGTTTATCTAGAAAAAAGAATGTGATGATTGTTTTTAGGAATTGAAAAGAAGATTGGTGAATGCTCCAGTTTTGGCACTACCTTCCAGAAATGGGGAGTTTTTTATCTACAGTGATGCTTCATTGAAAGGACTTGGTTGTGTCCTAATGCAGAATGATCAGGTAATTGCTTATACTTCACGACAGTTGAAAAATCATGAGGTAAATTACCCTACACGTGATTTGGAATTAGCTGCTGTTGTTTTCGCTTTAAAAATTTGGAGGCATCATTTGTATGGAGTAAAGTGTGAAATATATACCGATCACAAAAGTTTAAAGTATATATTCACTCAGAAAGAATTTAACATGAGATAGAGGATATGGCTAGAATTAATCAAGTATTATGATTGTACAATTCATTACCATCCGGGAAAAACAAATAAAGTGACTGATGCTTTGAGTCGAAAAAGTAATGCTTCATTAGAAATGTTGTGTTTAGAATGTGATCCTTTGGTTACGGATTTGATGAACTTTGGCATAGAAGTTTTTGGTGCAGGATGTTCTTCTGTTTTGTTTCAGGTATCAGTGAAATCTTCTCTATCAGACAGAATCAAGAAAGCACAGAAGCAAGATAGTGAGTTGCAGAAAAAGGTAGAGCTGGTTCAGAAAGGTAAGTTGCCTGAATTCAACAATGATAATGATTGCGTTTTGAGATTTGGGAAGAGATTTTGTGTGCCTTGTGATTCACAGTTGAAGATAGATTTGTTATGTGAAGCTCATAATTCTCCGTTTTCAGTTCATCCTGGTAGTACTAAGATGTACAGAGATCTGCGGGAGTATTACTGGTGGGATGGAATGAAAAGAGATATTGCTGATTTTACAGTGAAGTGTTTGACTTGTCAACAGGTTAAAGCAGAGTGGCAGTTACTGAAAGGGATGCTTCAGCCTTTACCAGTACCAGAATCTAAATGGGAGAATATATCCATGGACTTCGTTGTGGGATTGCCGAAGACCCCTTGAGGTAATAATGCAATCTGGGTTATTGTTTATTGCTTGACTAAATCTGCTCATTTCCTTGCTATACGAGATACTTTTTCCCTAGATCAACTTTACCGTTTGTATCTTAAAGAGATAGTCAAGTTACATGGAGTTCCCCTCTTCATTGTATCTGACCGTGATCTCAGGTTCACTTCTAACTTTTGGAAAGGCCTTCAGAAGTCGTTGGGTACTGAATTAAATTTTAGTACAGCTTTTCATCCTCAATCAGATGGGCAGTCAGAACGAACAATTCAGACATTGGAGGATATGCTACGTTCTTTCTCTATGGATTATTAGGGAATTTGGGACCAACATCTTTCTTTGGTTGAATTTTCATATAATAACAGTTTTCATTCCAGTATACAGATGACACCATTTGAGGCGTTATATGGGAAGCGGTGTAAAACTCCAGCTTTTTGGGATGAAGTGGGTGAAAGAAAGCTAATGGGACCAGAATTGGTAGAAGAGTTGGAAGAAAAAGTTCAACTGATACAGAAACACATGAGAACAGCTTAGAGCAGGTAGAAGAGTTATGCGGATGACAGGAGGAAGGATCTATCTTTTGAGGTAGGTGATCATGTTTTTCTCAAAGTCTCACCATGGAAAAGTGTGATGTGATTTGGTAAGAAAGGAAAGCTGAGTCCAAGGTTCATTGAACCATATGAAATTCTGGAGAGAGTTGGATCAGTTTCATACCGGGTGGCTTTACCTCCGAGTTTATCTCAGGTACACAATGTTTTTCATGTTTCGATGCTGAGAAAGTACATGCCAAATCCATCTCATGTTTTGAGTCCAGAGGAAGTTCAGATGGAAGAGAACCTATCTTATGAGGAACAATCGGTCCAGATTCTTGACCACAGGGAGAAAGTGTTATGGAATAAGGTGATTAATCAGGTAAAGGTTTTGTGGAAAAACCACATGATGGAAGAGGCAACATGGGAATCTGAAAATGCAATGAGGGATAAGTACCCCCATTTATTCGATAAGTAAATAAATTGCGGGGACGCAATTTTCTAAAGGGTGGAAGGATGTAACATCCCAAGTAAGTAATGAATAATAGATATTTTTATCTATGTCTATTAGTGAATTAGATAGTGTTTTATAGGCTTAAAGTGAGAATAAATCCAATCTTAAGCATGAAATACACTAATATTTTTAAAAGATTGTTTTACTGCCTTTTGATGGAAAACCATTTTTAAATCTATCTTTTAACAATTTTATAAGTTATTTTTGTCAAAATAAACTTATTCTTTATGATTGGGACATCAAAATTTACTTTGTTTGAATTTTTGGTATTTTTCTGATAAAGTTCATTTTTTTATGAATAGTGAAAAATGTTGTATTTTAATTCAAAACCTCTTTTTAATCTAATTTATTTATATGATTAGATTATCTTTTGAATTGGTTTTGAAGTGAAATTAGAATATATTTTTACCATTTAATCCAATGGTGGTCATTGGAATCAATTTCACTTTGAAATTGGACTTAAACTGGTATCAATCTTTTGATACTTATTGTTTCATAAAAACACGTTATTTGTCATGACAGCGGGAATTAATTATTAAATTAATTAATGTAACTTATATGATCTGAATTTTGAAAAATAGACATCATTTTTGAATTCAGAATATCAAATATATCTTAGGGTGAAGTTTTGGTATTTTTCTGAAAAACTTCATTTTTTGATGAATAGTGAAACCACTAAGTGGTAGTTAACGAAACTGATTTTTCGTTTAAATGAAACTTTGCCACTTCTGTGATTTTATTTTCAAAAATCCGACATACTTGGTTGTCATTAATAATTAAAATGTGGTTCAATGAGATTAAAATAATTTTTTGGTGAATAGTAACTTTTAAGTTCTTAATCGCGATTAGAGGTAATTAGTGCAATTTAAGGAAAAATGATATTATAATAAAATGAAAATATCTAGAAACATGTCCTACCCTTATTGGATGTGTCATGGCCGACCGAGAAAATCCATGGGTCAACTTGGGGACCCCATGGAGCCACTTTGGTAGGAAAATGACATTAATATCTTTTTATTTAATGTTAAAATTAAAATGACACAAACATGAGATGTTTTACCAAAACAATTTTTAAATGGGGTTATACAAGTCAGATGTTTTGACTATAAATATTAATTAGAAATATAAAAATATTTCCTACATCATGATATTTTTTTATAATTTTTAGACATTAAATAAATTAAATTATTTATGACATCATGATGATGCAGCGATTACCTCATTAATAAAGGATTTAAATAAAATGAAAAGATAATGTAAAATCTATGACCTAAACATGTCCAAAACCTATTGTATGGGTGGATTTTGAACCCTTATCACCTAACCCTTTAATTATATCAATGTGGGACCTTTTGAATCCGAAACTCATTTTAAAATAAAGTAACATTTATTTAGTTTCCAAGAGTGACCCTCCTCTCCTCTTATAAAAGGCCCCCACCTCTACCTCCTTACCCACACTTCCAAAGCCTTTGGATCATCCAACCCCTGCCCATTTTGTCTCTCCACTTCCCTCTCTTACTCCTTGAAGCCTCAATTTGGGTAGAAGTCTTCCCAAGGAAGCCTTTGAGCTCAAACCAAAGAGAGTTACCCGATTTTAAGGTAATGTCTTCACTTCTGTTCTTTTGTTTTATTTTGCTTCTCCAAACCCCTAAACTCTTTTTATTCATTTATTTTGTAACAACACCAGTATCTTCCATATACTAGGATGTTGTTATAATAAGGATTCTATCTACACTTACACACACCTACATCTAATGGTTAAAGAACATACTGTTTCCGTGGATGGCGAATTTCTGCCTCCCGAAACGATGATTGTTCAACATTCTTTTAACACCTTCAAAGGTGGACATTAAGATGACATTATATTTATATATGATATATAATATGTTTATTTTTTCTTTAAGCTTATGTATTTTTCATTTTGGGCATACCTTTATGGTTTCCATTATGGGTAAACGCGATATCTTCATTTAAGGAAGTGTGGACTACCTCCCCCTCAAATTGATTTGATTTGTTAATACCATATATGGGACGTATAAAGGATAGAGTTATGATATTATATATTATATTACACTGTAATTATAATATACCTTTATATCATTATGATTCTATTTCATAAAATATGAAATTGAAATGGAAGCAGCGTTCATGCGTACGTACGGCTTACCGTCTCCATGAACGGTGCATTTAATTTCTTACCTCTAAATGTAATATAATATTATAAATGCATGCATGTACTGGATATATATGATATATATGATATCTACATCATTAATACCATTCTGGATATAATGGATACATGAACAACTTGTAATTATAAAGGGTTTATTTTTCACTCAAGTACCATTGATCGTTAAAATGACCGTTATTAACTTAAATAATTACATAGTGTTCATGACATGGAAATAAGTAATATAAAAGGAATAATGAACTTGAAAAAGGATCTTAAACAAGTATAAATTAACTCAAGTTGATTATTCAGGAGAATAAAGAATGACCGAGTCAAGTCGGACCCGAGGTATGGGACTTCGTCTCAATCTCCTTTCATTGAGGCATATTTTGTTTTATACACAACCTTATTTTATATGGTGTATAAACCCCTTTAACTTTTACGTTTATTCAAAAGGAATCTTTTTTATACAAAGCGTTTACTAAATGAAAAAATGGAATGTTTTTTTCGTACGTATGCGGCGACAATGACTTCTCCGCCGCCGTGACCATTATTTGAGTTTCGGCTTCCTCTACAAGCCATACCTTTTTTTAAAAAGAAAAATAATTACCATGTTTTACTTTTCTTTTATTTTGGTATTGAAAATGGTTTTCATAATGTTTTTATATCAATGTGTTGTATTGATATCTTGTGATTGAAAGGTGGAAATGTAATGTTTCCTTTATGTCATGTTTTATGTGATACGATTATGTTGAGGTTATTGGGCATTATTATGAAGACAGGTGGTTCCGTGATAAACTAAGGGCGGGTGAGCCCGATATAGCTCTCCAATGCATTGGGTAACACGAAGGAGTGAAACGTTAAGGTTTCTCTAAAGAGATTTAGGTAATATACTGTGATGGGTATTCCAAACGTAACCAAGAGGGTTACTCCCTACGTAAGAATGTTATGAATGCCTCAAGTTACCTTTATGTATTATGATTTCTATGATTTATTCATGATTTGATGAGGTATGTTAAAGTGCCTATGTTTTATGGGTAAAGTATGATTTCATTCTTATGTATATATGAACTCATGTTTCCTTTCCATATTTTTATAACCCTTACTGAGCTTTTTATGCTCATCCCAAGTTTTTTTGAAATGTTTTTCATAGGACAAGTGAAAGGTACATGATATGATGATAGTGTCAAGGAAGTGTCAAGAAAGAATCCATGTTTTATTTTAAATATATTTCCGTTGATGGTAAAAATGAATACTATCTTTTATGTAACCAATTTGCTTAAATGTGGAATGTAATACATGTTTTATGATCTAATTCTCTAAAACTCTAAACCTAAAAAGATCCTCAAGGTGTATTCTTGAAATATCTCAAGATTAAGTAATGTTTAAGGTCGGGGCCTTATAATGTCCATCCAGCCTCTAATTGGTGAATTAACATAGTAAATCCAGTCTTTTTCAGTGTCTTCTAATGAAAAAGGAAGTAGCATATGTTTTACTTATTTTCAACCACATTTTTTGGTTTTAATATATAACACACAGGATGAAATTATTTTAAGTGCTTATGTGGATCTTCTCCATCAAGTCAATGAAATGTTTGAAATAAGTGAATTAGACCAGATTTTAGTTCAAAATGGGGTACCTCGCCTTGCATTTGAATATATGTGGGTCAGATATCAACATCAAGTGAGGTTAGTTCTTTTAGTGTCCAGTTATTTTCATCAATTTTATGCAAGTTATTTTTAGTTTTTATGGGAGTTTCAGTGGAATAATTAGAAGGATCAAGAAGAATTTCGATGTTTTGTGTGTCCTCCTTCAAAAGGTTCTCTTCTGTGTCTCGGTGTCGTTGACATAGTATCATCTCTAGTTCAGGTTAGAAAGGTGGTAAGTATCCTTAAGTGGAGTGCGTCTTTCACTAAACCTAAAAAATAAATAAATTAGAGCACAAAAATATAGGTAAAGTTAAAATATAAAACAAATAAATGTTCACAAAAATTAAAAAAAAACTTGTAAAAACGCACTAAAAACCAAAGCTATCCCTGAAAACAGTGCCAAAATTTGAATGTGTTGTCATGACATGTCAAATTGATTATGATTTTATGGTTTATTTATAGTGTAGGTAATACCCTAGTTCATATCTCAAGGAGAATTTATATGTTTATAGTATTCATTTTTAATAAAAAGTACTAAAAATGGGGTGATTTTGAAAACCGTTTAAAGAGAATAACTTAACTTAAAGTTTAATAGTTGACAAACCAAGTGTATTTTAGAAAATATGAGATAAAGGGGTCATTCTGATTTGACTACACACATTTCAAGTTAATTTTTCTTATAGATTCATTTAGTTTTAGAGTAATTCATTGGTTGAAATTAATTGTAATACCGATTAATTCCTAAGCCTTAATTTCTTTTCTTGAAGAACCAAACCTTGACATAAAAATCGTATTTTCAAGGTATAGAACTTATTAATGGAATAAGAGCTTCCAAAACAGATTTAAATCTAAATAATGTGGGTATGAAAATGATTCTTATGTTTTCCAATCAGAACAACACAAGTCACACACTCAAAACTTCACACCGATCGATTAGAAATTAAGAACAAATCAAAAAAAATTCAAATAAGAAATAATGTAAGATATGTGGAAAGAATTGTTTTAAAGCCCAAATCACTCTAAACAAGTAGCTAATATATGTTTCATAACTCTCTTGACATGTGTGTAGCTCCCTCACAACAAACGCCCACTGTTTAGCTCGACATCGGGAGGAGGAGGAAGCTCGGGTGGAACTCCTTCTTCATTATTGATCCCCCTATGAGGATAGGGGCCTCCAAAACTTCTAGGATTAATAGGATACAACTCTAGGAATCAAAAATGGAATTTATTTTTTATGGTTCTAACTTCCAAATGGGGAGTCCAAGGTGTCATTTTCTAGGAAAATTGGAAGGTGGTTTTGAGCACCCTGATTTCGAGAAACCACTTGGCACATGATTTTTAATAGAATACTATCTTATCTCACTTTGAGAAAAACTAAAAAGTTGTTGCCCCACCTATTTAATATCTCAACCTAATTTTTGACTTAATGTTTACACCTACATCTTGATATGTGGACAGATCATAGCACACCACTTTTGACTTTGTGCAGATTCGGTGTGTTGGACATATCAGTCTGTATGTACCACCAGAAGGAATAATTAGGCTATGGTGTATTCATATGAAATGTATACAATTGAATTTAGGACCATCCTAAAAAATATCCGACTATTTGGATACATGGTTTAATAGAAGTGTGTGGTTGGTTCCACTGGTGTTCTTGGATCTTGGGGAGTTTGGCCCATTTTTCTTAAACTTCATCACGGACCCTCCAAATCACCTCCAACTTCAATGAAATTATCAAAACAAGTAAAATTGGACTTTCTAATAGTGATAAACACAAAATAATTTAATCTAACATGAAGCTAAATTTGTTATTATATTTTTAATTTACAATACAAATTTATTTTAATACAATGGTGTAAGGGTGAAAATGAAATAGTGAATTGTGGTGTGATCATAGAGTATGCCATATGAAATTGAAAAGGGATCATGAATGATAGCATAGATATTTTTCACACATGACATTAAGGTAAAATAGTTTTAGACTTCTTGTAATCTAAGTTTACTTATAGCGAGTGTATTATATATTTTTCTAGTTTGTGGTCTTTCCCATCAGAGGGGGTTAATCTTGTTAGAGTGGAAGCTCTAGGGCACCATTATTTAGACCTATGTGATTTGGTTTTTGTGGTTTTTTTTTATTATTTTTACATATTAATTTAATAAAAATATAAAATTGTGTGTGGGAAACCAAAATAAACATCTCAACTTAATGTTATTTGTTTCTTAGAGGAATATATCAACCTAAGTAATTGGTATGGTTACCCAAACATAAATGGTATGAAGTATTATGGGTGGAAGGAGGTTTTCAAATATTAAGGTTTTGGAATACTATACTGCTATAACATTGTATGCTAGACATGATATTTAGGCTATAGGAAATATTTTCTAAATTTTTGGGAAGATGAATCAATCTTTTCAAGGAAAATAATGATAGCCCAGGATACCATGCGGGCATCATGATTATTTGATATATAGATTACTTTCTATTAGGGAATGTAGTTTTGTGTAATGTTATAGGGATTTTCTCTCCATGTAAATTATTATGATGGATCTCAATAACTCTAACCAAAATAGAAATTCAAGACCCCTAAACTGACATGAAAAACTTTCAGTGTGAGAAACAAGGGTCTATCTGAATGATTAGTGTTGTCATATAGGATTTCATGATGGGGGAATATGTGTTAGGTTTTATCTATCACAATGAAATCTGTGTGAAAAAACTTGGAGATATAAAATATTGATTATTAATAGGATTTTCTAGTTAGTCCCATGGTGGCTAATTTGGGTATCACAAAATATCCCACAATATAGGTATTAGGACTCACATTGTTCTTATTATATGGGTAATGATTCGTATTTTAGATTATTATTAGAGGGAAATACTCTCTCAAATGTGAATAATTTTCACCATTGGGGGAATTTTTATCATCTTTTATCCATACTGATCATGCCACTAAAATTTGGGTATTGAAAAAAAAATTAGGTTTGAAATTAAATGATTTAACATAGGGAGCAGGGTACAGGACATGGGAATCACTATGTATCTCATTAGGTGGGAATAAATCCACACATAGTTCTTGATTATAAAAACTTTCATAGATCTAAATCATATTCAAGGAATTGGGTATTTCCTTTTGGGCACAAGCTTACTGAACCATGACATAAAGTTATGAAAGTGTAAGAATAGACATAATTCCTCTAGAAAATAAAGGAAACTTAATGGGTAGATCCTTATCATATTATGGATTTTGTATATGTTAGGATACAAAGTTGATCATGCACCTAAAAAAAGTTTAGTGAAATTGAAACTTACAGTTGGGCCCAATGTAGGATACCTCTATGTCACTACATATCCCATGACGATGGGAATCAGGTTTCATATAGTTGTAGAAAAGATAATAGGGGAATGGTCCTGGTTATGGGGGGAATGAATGATTCACCCATGTGAGTAAAACTAATGTGAAAGTGGAATTTTTAACAATTTAAATTTTTTTGGACCATTCTTCAAAAGGGGTGGTAATGTGATTTTTAATGGATATGTCTAGGAAAGAAGTTATAGATGTTACTATGTATCCCATTATTAAGAAATCAAGCCACACATACTTATAGATTGAAATTGGGGGGATAAAATCACCTAGTATATGGAATTTCCTATCGTATTAAGACTATGGTCGAATAGTTTAACTTAATGTGTTAAGAAAGTTGAACACATAGTTTTACATCATACATTAAGTACTCTCCTCTACTGTTTAACACCATGTAGGAAGGATACTAAATAATATATTTTATTTCATATGAGTAGGATGATATAATTTTTTTTGTAATAAATCAACTCTTGTAACCTGGATTTGGTGCTTACATATTACATTGGTAAATGATACAAGGTATCACACCACCGATGACTTCTCATTTTATAAGTCTTTAGAGACTAGATACATACCTGATTTTCATATTATATTTGAAAAATAAAAAATAGAATGATAAAATTTATTGCAACCTTGAAAATAATCCAAATATTTATTCTTACTATAATTTGGAAAAGAAAAAAAATAAATGGTGATCTCAAATGCTCAGTAAGGGTTACATATAATGTAATATATCATGAGTTAATAAGGCACAATCAATATGGAAGAGAGGATAATTTAAACACATTCCAATTAATAAACTATTTGAGTTCAATGACCATCCATGGATAATAACAACATATTAATCACATGGATAATGGGAATTGAATTCCAAGTAAATAAAATGCATAATTTTGGATATCCATGATCAAGTCCCCTTAACCAATATATAATGAATCTTAATTTCAAAGCTTCTCCACAAAGTAATCATTCCTAATAAATGTTTATGTGTAAACCAAATACCCATCTAAAATGGAATACTTTCTTTTTTTTCCCATGAAACATATAAATTCATCAAGGGGATATATATAAATGGTCCCCACAAATCAAATTAACATCCAATTAATTCTTTATATTTTGAATGATCAATACAATTCATTCTCAAAAATTGAATATAAATCCAAAATTTTCTATATTTAATCGTGAATAAAAAACATTAATATTTCCCCTAAAAATGAAATAATAATCTTAACAATCTTCCTTCAATTGATACTATATATAGAAATGGGTTATGATTAAAACATCTTGAATGTAATAAAAATTATTTTTAATTCATCCATGATGTTAAAAACATGTACATAAATGATAAAAATAATGTCCAATGAATAATGTAAAGTGATAGAGAACATGATTGAAATAAAGTGAAAAATATCAAAATAATGTATAATCTATTATTAATAAAATAAGTGCATTGATTCTTTAGAAAATAAATCTTCATAGTAAAACTAATCCTTTAGAAAATAAAATAAAATCAATACATTTCAAATTACTTCCTTGTATCTTTATGTAAGAAGATAATTAAAAAAATTTGAATTTTTTTATTCCTTTAAGAAAATGATATACTTTTATTTTGATATCATTTTAATTAAAATTTTCAAAAGTAATTAGAAAAATATATTCTTTTAAAATGACTATGGTAACATGAAATATAATTTTCAATGTAAATAGTAGTCATAAGTGGGAGAAGATTTGTTCATGTATTTCACATTAAAATAATTAATCTATTCACAACTTTGGTAATAAGTACCAAATTCTGAAAATGAAAAAATGATTCATTTTAAAAAAATTTATAGAATTTAAATCATGGGTAGAAATGAATTTAATAAATATTTTGATAATATTAAAAAAATTCTTAGAGTAATTTTAATGAAATTATTAACATGGAAGAAAATATTTGCAAGGAAATCCTCAAAAAATATTGTTTAAGAAAGTCCCTTACATGTAACATACATGTTGATTTTTGATTCAAAAAGAGAAGGAAGTGATTATAAACCTATAAACCCCAGACATAACCATTGTACAATAATACAAACATGGTAAAATAAATTAATGTCATACAATTTCCCCTAAAGGAACCATGAACATATGTAATCTTGAAAAGAAATGAGATTAAAACATAAATCCTTTAAGACATTGGTATCTTTTTGAATCAAATGTAATTGAAAGAAATTTAGATATCAATTGACACATAATCATTGTAAAAAAATCAATGAGGATGTTTTATAACCAAATAGAACAAAATTGAGTTAGGAAACCCCATTACTCAAGTAAGAATTACCTCCTAAGTGATTTTATCCTCATATATAATAAATTTATATTTATTATAACAACTAGTACTCCACCCGTGCAATGCACGGAAATATAAAATAATTATTATTATTTAGTATAGAATAATATTTTTAAAACATAATAGTTCATATTAATATTGAAAATATTTAAAAAGAAAACGACGCACATAATAAAGGAATAAATGTTACATAAAATGAGGAACAAAAGTTACATAGTGAGAAGTCTTCTCTATAAAATACATAATGAAGGAACAATAGTTACATAAATGATTAATGTATAAGAATAGAAATTAAAAAAATTGAGGAATAAACAATTCCCTCTATAGATATAAGAGCTTATGATTTCTCAAATAGAAGAGCTTTTGAATCCTCCTTGGCATACAAGAACGTCGTAGCTTGGCATAAATGGAAAGCCATCGGGCATTGAGGGTTTGAGTGGAATTGAGGGTCAGATTTCTCCATGGATGGGTTCTAGAAGGCATGAACCTCTAACTTTCTCTGTCATATCACTTTCTTTTAGCATTTAATTGTCACTTTCTTATCTCTTCGATAATTTTTTTAAAACAATTGCTCCTAAAAGAGAAACATTACTCTTTTTTTCTATGGTAAACACTACAAAAAATCTTATACCCCTACTCCTAAATATGATATATCCTCTCCTAGTTCTTCAAAGTTGAATCCTTAAGTCTCTTAAATGGGTATAGTGATTAAGTTGATTACATGGGATATGATAGGAATCCCCCCCCCAACATCTCAAAAAACTCTTTGAAACTAAATATGTTTTCTCTTCTTTTATTGTATGACATATTAGTGCAGAATTCATGACCATATACTTATTATAAAATGTCTGGTATAATCTATATAGATATAAACTTGAAAAACATTTCAATCAAAACTACAAGCCCATAAATCATGGTTAGAGTTCCAAATATCATAATTTCATAAAAGAATTATACAATCAATGCAGGGTTGTACATAATAAAAAACTAAAGCAGCCTTTGCATGCCTCATGGAATTTGAAAGTAGTGACATTTCCCCTCATCTGAATGTCTACCTTCTTCAATCAATGTAATGAGTGTTGGATTGTTAGTTTTAAACCCCACATGAACATAGACAAATCAAGGGTAAGTAGAGCCTTCAACCACTGCCTAAGACCTGTAAAAATGAAATTGAATAAAAAAATAGATGAAAACAAAATTAATCTTGATATATCATGAGTCAGTATCACCATTCTATATAAACATAAGGATGTATAGAGTATAAGTGAATATAGAACATGCAAGCACATAGTGATACAGATTCCAGAAACATTTCTTTGGTGTTCAACAGAAAATAATGAATAGATGGAAGGGGAATAGTATAATTATTAAAGACATTTACATAAACATCATACCTGATATATGGAGACGTCCATCTTGAACATTATTATTGAAGGTGATGTTTTAAGAAGGGAACATCCATATTGAACAATGTTATTGAACATCTAAGACAAATTATATGTAATTAAAAAATAAATTAAGATAAAAGTAAAAAAATTAAGATTTTGAATCTAAAATGGATACTAAAATAATAATATTAAAAAATTGTTTTAGTTTAGCATTAAAATAAATATGCACAGTAAGAGAAAAACCTTGGTAAATGATAGAGATCCAACTTTTCATCAGTTCTCTAAGTATATGGATGTCATGACCCATATTTGAATTGGAAGTTTGGTTTGTAAAACATAAGGTAAGGTAGTTGAGGTAATAGGAAAACCTATAATAAGGGTGATACATTAAACCAAAAATATTTCATGGAGACAAGAACATGAAATAAAATTAAAAAAATAATAAGATACATACCTATGGATAGGAATGATACTCTTTCCGGCCTACTCTTCATGAAGCATGATTTATTTTTGGAAGGTGTGTGCTCCATCTCTACACTCATATGTTAAAATATTAAATAATAATAATTTACATTGAAGAATATACTATTAAAAACAACAGTTAAAATGGGTTCTGTTTTTAGAGTGTGTGTACAGTGGTGTTAAAACTGCAGCTCCATCACATGTTTTATAACCTTAACTACCAAATGTGGAACCCTTATAACAGCCAATGTTTCAAAAGATTGAACATTATGGAATTATAGAGGCAGAGTGTCATACATTTCAAATAAGAAATAACAATAATAAACATTAGAAAATGATAATTTAAATCCTAACTCTTAACATAAAAGATATTGTTTTGAAACAATTTAAACATAACATAAATTATATAGAGAATGATTTGTTTGATAAAAAAATTGTTAAAACTGAAACAATAATAGTAGTTTTTTACTGTATTTGGTGTCCCAATCAAACTTACATATGTAGGTTCTTCCATCTTACTTCAATCCTTCTAGATGTGTGCATGTAGGATACATTGTATGACCACTTCTGGATAGTGGTTGAAAGTAATGATGTACCCTACAGCTAAATAATTTAACTAATATAAAATAAATTGAGAAAACATTACACTGTACAGCCTATAATAATCAGATCGGATCAGTGTGTGCATTATATATGTTAGTACAAAAAACCTACATTCTGTAATAAAAGTAATATTAAAATTTTAAGTATAAATGTACAAGATAATTTCAAAAAATCAGGTTCAATTTGGATGTTTCAGTACCTTGAAAATTCCCCACCTAAATGGGGATGTCATTACATTTCATGGTTTGTTAATGATGCGTTGTCTTGAGACATTGAAAATTCCCCGCCTAAATGGTTTTCTTACCTTCACATGCATTAATGTTTCAGAATAGCAGATTATATGTATGACCAAAATGGAAACACTGAAATAATCAATCCATAGATATATAGAAGATATATGTAGAAACACCATGTTTTCACAATTTGGATACACTTAAATAAGGAATAAATAAATGTATATGTTTAACTAATAGGGAAGAAATTACATATAACTAATCTGGAATATGTTAAGATTCAAAAACCTATAAGATATTCTGTAACAGATAATTTCACAACAGATTACATGAAAGGCAACAATTTAGATTACATGAAAGGCAAACTAGTAGCACTCTCTGGGATAATTTCATAATAGATGATATGATAAAAGAAAACTAGCAGCACTCTATAAATAAGTGAAACATAATTATTGAATACGTGTTGAAAAACTATTGGCACATCATATTGCAAGAAACATTTAGTAGAATCATTACATAATCGTATTTTATATTGGACATTCATGATAGAGATTTCAATTATATGATTGGAAAAAATGATTCAAATGGATAATTTAAATTATGATATTTAGAATGGTTAAAGTCGGAATGTAAGTATGTAACTAATAATGATGAAATCAAAGGGATGCATATGAATGAACATCACAGGAACGAACAACAATAAGAGTAGAATTCTTTTAACATTGTAATTTATAGGGTCCAAGAAGTCAACACTAAGAAAATTTCAATTTTTGTAGTGGAGAGAAGAAATGCGTTACCAAATGAATGATAATTTCTAACTCATAAAACAATTGAAGATTTAGAAATAAAACATTCAAAAAGAACCTCTTTTATAAAATTGAGTTTTGAGGAATCTACAAAATGAATATTCATTTATTAACAAAATTGTCTATTTACATCAATTGTTGAAGTAAAAGAATCCAAACCAGAAACACATTTAGGTGAACCTTCATCATGAAATTGATCAAACCAATTAACCTGTTGAAAAAATAAATAATTTCATCTATATAGAAAACATGATATCCCTATAAATTTCATGTTGTAGTCTATGAATGTAGAATATACCATTTTGGACCCATAATGCATTGAGGGATTAATTTAAGATAGAATTATATATATATATATCAACCCACTACCTACTAAATTTAAGCCTTTTATAGCATACTATATTATTGAAACATTCAAATTCAAATATCAGATTTATTAAAATCGGGCATTCCACATCTTATGAATCCATTATAATATCAATGTATGGATGAATAAAATGTAAGATAATTCCTAAAATATGGATTTTATAATGATGGGAAATCACATAATGCTTCCACATGAAAATACAGTTCTCAAAAAATGTTGTCAAATATATCATTAATACACTTATCAACAACATTCATATATTATGACCAATAAATCAAAAATTCATAAAATTCCAATTGTCAAATACATGACCTGTAATAAAATAAATCACACATCAAACTATAATTAATGATGATGTAATTTCATTAGTTACCTATTGAAAATAAGACTGATAATATTTCATGTGAGTTTGGCATCACCAAAATCCATAGAAGATCCACCGTTACTGAAATATAAATTGTTCCCTAGACAAAATGATAAATTACAAACACTACACATGATGAAAAATGACAACATAAAATTAGAAACATAATAGAACCTCATCACCTGTCATGTTGAGACTCAGGGTTTTTTGTGATTACCATTTCCATATTAAGTAATAAAACCTCATATCCTGCATGGATTTCTTCAATATATACTAAATCCAAATATGAAACTATCCATATCAACCTATTGTAGTCATAATAAGAAATCTATAAACTGTTATCCAATGAAATCTGGAAATAGTTATCCAAATAAATCTGGAAACAGGTTTTCATAATAAATGTGTAAAAACACATATGTATGAGAAGTTGGGAAACATTTTTTCATAAGAAATGTGTAAAAACACATTTGTATGAGATGTTAGGAAACCGTTTTGTATAAGAAATCTGTAAAAACACATCTGTATGAGAATTTGGGAAACCATTTGTATAAGAAATGTATAAAATGACATTTGTATGAGAAGTTGGGAAACAGTTCTGTATAAGCATTCTAGAAATAGCTATGTACGAGTAATCTGGAAACATTTACATATAAACAATCTGGAAGCACTTATTTATAAGAAATCTACAAACAGTTATATAAATTTCAATCCAATCTGAATGCAGGTGCACCAAACTGCTACCCCCAAAAAACACATTGAGAGGGTATGTTGAACCATATGGAGAAGTCATTAGGGATGGAGCAGTATCTAAGAAGCCATTAAAATAAATCACACCTCAAACTATAATTAATGATGTTCTAATTGCATTAGTTACCTATAGAAAAGAAGAATGACAATATTTCTTGTGAGCGCGACATCGCCAGAATGCCCAGAAGATCTACCATTACTGAAATATAAATTGTTCCCTGGACAAATGATAAATTAAAAAATCTATATATGATGCACAATGACAACATAAAATTAGAAACATAATAGAACCTCATCTCCTGCCATATTGAGACTTAGGGTTTTTGAAGATTACCTTCTCCATATTAAGTAATCAAACCTCATATCCTACATGAATTCATTCAATACATACTAAATCCAAATATGAAACTATCCACATCAACCTATTGTAGTCATAATAATCAATCATAAGTATATTGAATCATTCATCTTCTAAAAAAATTTTAATTTAGTTTCAAAGGAGAAACTAAATGTTTCTTAATGTTTCACAATTTATGTATTTGAAGCTGAAACTGGTTTATCCTATAAAGATTGTGAATTATAGTTCTATTGAAGAAGCAATGAAAGCATTAAATGTTATTTCAGCCCTAATTAGAAACAATTTAGATGGTCAGTAGTTATTATATGCATAAGCTGGGAACTTACTCCTTCAATGTCTGATGCTCAACTCAATATTTGAAGAACAGTATAAACTGAAGTGTTCCCCTGAAGAAAGTTTGAAAATCAATAAAGGAAATGCAAATCATAATCAAATAAATAAAATTTTAAAATTAATTGTTAAATGAATTTAAAAAATGACTACAATTTCATAAAATGTATAAAGATACATACCTTGTCCCTCCACCAACTTGAATACCCTTTTAGTACCATCTTGTGGGTGTGTCAAGAATGGAATAGTTTTGAAGATATCTAGGTGAATGAGACTTCATATTCTGCAAAATAGTATCCATCATAATGAAAATCAAGTTAAAGAATGAATATAAAGTAGGTTAGAAATACAGACAACATTTTTAGTTATAAAACATACACAGTAGAACCAATTTCATCCTCTGTTATTCTTGAAAAAGCTCACTACCATGCAAATAGAGACAACCAAAATGTTCCTGAAATTTAAAAAAAACAAACCATTCATCCATTTAAATATTACCTTAATTTCATTTCATGCATTGAAGAACAATATTACCTGAACTGTTCCCCTGAAGAAAGATTGGAAATCAAAACATAAAATTAAAATCACATTTAAACAAATAAAATTTTAGAATTAATTGTTTAATGGATTTAAAAAATGACTAAAATTTCATAAAATGTATAAAGATACATACCTTGTCCCTCCACCAACTCGAATACCATTTTGGTAACATTCTGTGGGTGTGTCAAGAATGGAATATTTTTGAAGATATCCTGGTGAATGAGACTTCATCTCCTGCAAAAGCATATTCATCATAATGAAAATCAAGTTAAAGAATGAATATAAAGCATGTTATAAATACAAACATCATTTTTAGATATAAAACATACACAATAGCACCAATTTCAACCTCTTTTATTCTTGAAAATGCTCACCACCATGCAAATAGAGACAACCCAAATGTTCCTGAAAATTAAAAAAAAACCATTCAGACATTTTAATGTTACCTTAATTTCAATCAGGATCGTTTCAAACATAACCTTTAAGCATGTATATATAATGAATCAAAAATTATATTTGTCCATAATATAAAATTTAAAACAATGTTTCAGGAGCCTATGAAATCACGGGCAGTGATTAGGCTGAAATTGTAGACCCCAGTCATTTCTTATTTCCTGAAGGAAAAATCCATTGTCATTAATCATGCCAATAATTAGGGAGTACTATGTTGTCATTAAGATGATAAAATAGGAACAAACTCATACCTCACATCCAACAAAAACAAAGTCAATGAACATGACACCAAACACAATCAAATCTATATGCATATATAATCTCAAAACATTTCCATGAACGCCGATTTACATAGACAAAAAAACACCAAAACGAAAAACAAATCAAAGCTCAAAGAAACATTTTACAACATGGAATCCTTGAATGAATGAAATTTGATGAAAATGTAAAGGGCGGTTGAGGAGGTAAAGAGAGCTGATAAATGGTTTACCGAGCCAAGCCGTTAGCTGATGCAGAGCTCCTCGACCCTCGATTAAGAGTCACTGACAACCAAGATTTTGAATGAACCCCGACTCAATGCCAACAGTATCATCTTAGAGCATATTAAAATACACTCTGATATATGGTCGCCACTATTTAATCGAAGGTGGCGTAGGATCCGCATGAGATTGATCTGGAGACGAAGGACGCAGAGCAGGCTAAAGCGAAGAAGAAAATGGAGATAGAGTAGGCTGATACGGATAACGTGTAGGAGGAGTCCAAGAATTCGAACACACACATGGTAGTTGAGGAGGTAGAGGTATCCGACTATGGAGGCCGGAACGATGGAGGAGTGGAGGTCAATTTTGAGGAAAAACCCTATGAGCATAATTGTGAATGGGATGGAATAGATAAAGGAACCAAAACCCTAATATGGAGCGATGAATTGAGGCAGCTCAGCGAGATGCGTTTAGGTTTGGAGGTAGAATAATAGGGGATTCAGGGAGGGGAGCGGTGTGGGCTGCAGGGGATAATCGGGAAGGGGAAGGAGAGGAGAATTGGGGAGGAAAGTAGAAACCTAGGGGCTATGGGGAGGGGAGTGGGAACGGGAGAGCGGGGAGAGCGGGGAGGGGAGACGGACGGGAATCCCAATCAGGGGATGGAAGGTGGGTTAATTTTATGGATTTGGAGGGAGGAATAGAAAATTGATGGTGAAGTGGATACATGGTGAGGTGACACGTAAGCAATGAGAAAGCCTATTTTAGTATAGATAATTGATATTAATTGACTAAAAACATGATTATAATATCATATATGATCCACTTATAGTAATTCATCACCCATTCATTAATAATATTCCAATATCATCTATATTTACTATGTTAAATGCTTTTCTTTTATTGTATGTTTGGATTTAGAAGATAGGGTCCTTACATACTGATAGTGGTTGCATCATCTCCAAAATATTAATAATGATATGGATCTAAAATGTATTCACTAAATACATATTTATAATCATATATGAAATTTTTACATAAAAAATGAATCACATTGCCTCATGGAGGTGGTAGTACACATGTACGCACAAGCGACATTATCATTATTTTAATGAGTGGAAGGGTAAAAAGATATATAACACCACAACTCCCATATCTCATAGTAAGTGGTTAATTTATTACATCATCCCAATGTACAATGGATAAAATCCTAAAGGAATATATAATTTATTAATTTTTGTAGACTATATACATACATAATTCTCACACTACATCTGAAGCTTTGAAATATGATATAAAAATTATTGTGATAGTTTTATTATTTATTATAAAAAATATATTTATTTATTCATAGATACCTTCTTGATATCTTGGTTAAATAAAAACAAAATAAAGGGTGAGCTCAGATGCTCCGTAAGGGAAATAGAATAATAGAAGCTATCATAATGTAAATAAAACATAAATAATATGGTCAAGATAAACAATAATCACATATTCAATTAAACCAATACCAGAAAAAGGGAACTAAATCAATGGATAACATAACAACATAAATAATCACATGGATAACCAAAAAAAGTTTCCTAATGATACAATGCATATTGATGGACATCATAAACATACCATTGAGACCTTGTTCCAAGAAATTATATATAAATGGGTAAGTAATAATCCAAATACCCAATTATTTTTTCTCATGATACCTACTAATGCATAAATTATATATCTTTGGCCTCTCCCATCACTTACTAAGTCCAATGGATTCATTATACAAAAGGGGTGAAACATAATCATTGTAAATATTTATTTTGAAAAACTAGCATAATAAATGTTAATAATTTACCAATCAATAAACATAATCGTAATAAATCCAGAGTAAGGTGGTTAATGGTATTAAAAATTTCTATCCCCATTAAATCATAATATTCACCAAAAAATGTTGAAATTGATGAATATACTTTAAAAATATCATAGGAATATTTCTTTAAGAAATTTCCCTTTTCATTTTTAGATCAGTTATTCAAAATATAAATGTTCCTAAATAAAAATTAAAACATTTTCTTAAAAAATTTACATGGAATATTTTAAGTTAATATTTAATTAATTGAGTGGTAATGATTTCTGTAAATTCCATTCATTTTATATAAGTAAAATTAAATCATTACTTTCATACTTTTATAGAAAAGTCTAAATGTACCTCTTTTAGAAAATGACAAGAAGATTCATTTGATTTTTTTATAAAAATTTAAAAATGTGTATAAATGAATTTAAATAATTATAAGATAATATTAACATGTTTTTTAAAACATTTTAAAGATAAAAAGAGTATATGATAAAAAGGATTTTCGAATGAAGAGAAAAATAATGTCAGTTTTTCTTAAAAATATTATTTCTTTCTCTTTAGTGCATAAAGATTTGAATAAAAAATAAATATATTATAGTAAACTATATGATATTTAATATAGGATGATAAAATAATTTCTCCTAGCAGAACTTAGACATAAAAAATCCCGAATAATGATGAGATTGTGAAATAAACCCTTATCTCGGGTCCAACTTTTTTGTAAGTTATTTTCACCTTATGAATAAAAAAAATTAAAACATATAATTATAATAGAAAATAGAAATAGAAATACTTATAATATTTTATATGATCCACTTATAAAATTTAGAATCATTCCTGAAAGGCAGACATGAGAATTTAATCACATCGCTTCTTTGGGGTGGTAGTCTACATGTACGAACATGCGACACTATAATTTTTTAACAAGTTGAAGGGTAAGAATATAGATAAAATATTATTATTAAATAATTATAATTATTCCATAAATTTCATATAAAATCATATTTCCATCTTTATAACCATCCAATTAAAGTGGTGATGAAAAAAAATTACACCGCTTCGTGGAGTCGGTAAGTCGTAAGTACGCAGAAGCAATGTTTCTGCTTTTCGTTGGATGGAAAAGAGATTGAAAATTTTTGTACCATAATATTAATAACATATAGGTATATTTATGATTCCAAGATTGTTATTTTAGTGTGTTTATATTATATTTATTGTATGTTTATAAAGAATGAAATTTGAAGAAGTTAGTAAAGATGATTATGTATTCTTTGAAAGAGCTCCTTTAAATATTCTTCTAAGGGACCTAGGGTTGGTATTTTTGAAATACCATAAATATAATAACATTAATATAATTTTTTATAAAAAAATTCATGGGTTTTCAAGCATAGAGGCTCTATGTGGTGTATATAATAGAGGAGAGGTGGTTCCTTTTTATAGTGAATGAAAGGACACACATGGAATTAGTAAAAATATTTAAATATAATGAATTAATTTTATTATGTAAGGGGAATGATGTTTCCATAATTTAAAATATAATAAAATATATTATTTAAATATACTCAACCAATAAAATCTAGACATGTTTATGTGGTATTTTAAACCTTATCTTTTGGGTTGACCCCTTAATTAATCTATTTTAACCTTATATATGGTAATAATGTTTCTACTCTAAAATGGTTATAATTTTACTTATAAGTTAAAAATTGGCCCATAGATGGAAAATGGATAAAATTTATAGTCATATATTATTCGTATTATATTATTTTACAATTCTTATTATTTTTAAATGACTTAATATAATATTATTTTCAAAAAAAATATAATTAATATCATTTTTGACACTATTAAATTTATTTGATGTTAAAAACATAAATACAATCATGTAATTCTAATATATAATTTCAACACACCTGTATTATGTAATATATATCTATAATATTCTTAGGCTACTGTATCTCACTAAAAAAATATTACTTTTTGAGTTTTCAAATTAATTTGTTTTATTATTCCATTAATTGAATAAATACTATATCATTGTTGTGTAATAATTTATGGTAATTATTTAATCTCTAAAAATTAGAAATAAATTATCATGAAAAAAAATATTATATATTTCAAATAAACATTTGTAACCATGATTTTTCTATTTTCTTCTTTATAATAAAAATTTAAATTTATTAAAGTCAAGAGAGTGACATTTTGTATTTATTCTTTTCTTAAGTTAATATAAAATTCATAATCAAATAAATATGTCTCTAAGTGGACATATATTCATGAATTAGATGGTTATGGTAGAAATACAGCCATTTAATAGGATGTTGGAAATCTTTGGGAATGTTTTTTATTCCTTGTTATATTTTTTAGCCTTAATGACCAGATTTATCATTACCAAAGTGACTGTTATTTACTATGGTTACTATTCATAATGACCAAAAATAAAAGGAGAATATTTATCAAATTTGGAACTATTGGTTCCAAATATGGAACCCTTATTTCATTATTGATTTTTTATATGTCTCAAAAATTAATTTAATAATAAAACTCAAAACACGAAGAAAATAGTTATTTATAAAATTTTCTTTTTACGTATAAATTTTTTTATACCAAATATAATAATAAAACCAATTATAATGAATATAATTGGATTATTCATATTATAATATGACTAATGTTACTTTTAAAACATTTTAAAATAAAATTTTACTTCTTAAATTCTTGAAAAAAAATATTGTTCTCAATAAAAAGTAGTATTTTCACTATTTGCTAGAAAACTATTTATTTTAGAAAAATATCAAAAATTCCATCCTAAGTTAATTTTGATATGGTGATATCAAAAATGAATTCTATTTTTGAAACATAAATTTATAAAATTTTATAATTTAGGATTTAATTATTTTTTTGTATAAAACTACATATATATTAATATTTTTTTAAGAAAACTTTACAATAATTGAATCTCAGGAGTTACATTCTTCCCTAATTCAAAAAATTTCATCCTATAGATTTATAGAATGTGGCCCAAATAATGGATTAGGTTACTTATTCATCACAACGAATTTAGTTTCCCACTTTGTCTCTTCTTTCTTATGATTTCTTCAAAGTAACTTTACTAGATGAGTCACCTGATTACTTTAAATTCATTCTCTAGTGTCTAGAATTAATATTATATATTTAAATTAATATAAATAAAGTTGCAATTATATTTCTTAATAGTATTGAACATTCATTGGTCTGGTAATTCACTTCCTTAATAAATATATATGGAACACATCATGTGCATTAGAGATCCTAGGTTGCTTTTCTATATGATAATCCATTACTCCAATTCTTTCTAGAATTTCAAAAGGATTAATGTACTAGGGGATCATTTTTTATTTATTACCAAATACTATAATACAGTTCGATGGAGATATATTCAATAAAAATTGATCTCCCACTTAACACTAAAAATCATTCCTTCAATTATTAGTATATCTCTTTTTCCTTCATTTTACTACATTAATATGGGACAGAATAGTCTTTCACTTTGTTGATGTATCTTCTACAAGTTCTTGGCCAAAAATATTCCTTTAAAAAAATTCATCCCATCCTTTTGGATAACGACATATATTTCCATATAATTCTTCATATGACCCAATTGAACACTGGAATGGAAGTTATTGTTGTAGGAAAACTCTAAGAAATGTAAATAGTAACCACACTCACCTTGAAGTCCATGTGGGAATGACCATAACATGTCTAATAATATTTAAATATCCCTATCATATTGTTCATTATTTTGAGGATGATATGAAGTTCTAAGATGATGTTTGGTATCAAGATAATTTTGATGAATTTTCCAAAATATTGATGTAAGTCAAATACCATGATCAGAAATAATTGAAATAGGAGAACTGTGATGTCTAATAACTAAATTAATATAAAGGTGTTCAAGTCACTCAAGAGGTAAATCTTCTCTTGTATTAAAGAAATTTATAGACTTGGTATGACATTCGATAATTTCCCATATGGAATAATTCTTGTAAGGATTAATTGGAAACCTAGGGAAAATTTATATAGTATTATCATCCCATTTCAATATAGGAATAGGTAGAGATTTCATAAATCCTTTGGGATGTTGTCTCTCAGTATTTAACTATTGAAAAAACAAGTATATAGACCCATAATTAGAAATTTCATGCTTCATATAATCCCACAAAAAAATATTCCTTCAAATCCATATACATATTGGTGTTGCCTAGGTGTATAGAGAAATTTTATCAATAAAAATAATCTAATAATTACCTTTTCATATTAGGTATAGATGGAACACATAATATCATTAAAAATATCAAAATACCATATTTACAATGAACTCTTCCAATTTCCCATATTTCATAGAATTAATATTTGTTGACCTCACCTGTTTTGATAATCTCAATCCTGTATTCATATGTGTTGAAAATCCCAATTATGTTTTCATTCTCTATGATATTTTTAAGTATCATTGATCTATAATTTAATTCTCTAAAATATGTGATCAAACCAATAATAATTTTTAAAATAGTCTTTGGAAAATGTTAATCCTCATTTATCCATGTTCATACAAGTTATAAATTGATTCTAACCCAATCGGATGTGTTCTGCATAAAACAGATAAGTAATCTGCCTATAGCTACTGATAAAGAGCTACCGGTAACCAGTCTACCGACAGACAGCTACTGATATACTTAACACAGAGCTACCGATGTACTTATAAATATAAGCTACTGACTTACAGACAGCTACCGATACAATTATAGAGCTACCGGTGTAAGTATAAATAGCTACCGATGGAATAAGAGTCACCGATGGACGAGGCTACTGACAGACTCAGAGCTACCGATGCATGGAGCTACCGATGCATGGAGCTACCGACGCATGCAGCTACCAATGCATGGAGCTACCGATGCATGGAGATACCGACGCATGCAGCTACCGACGCATGGAGCTACCGATAAACAAAGTCACCGATACAAGCATGTACCAACCGACGCTTGAAGCTACCGATGTTCAAGCTACCGATGTTCAAGCTACCGATGTTCAAGCTACCGATGTCCAAGCTACCGATGTCCAAGCTACCGATGCTGATTACCTACCGATCACTCGACTCACTGTTTGAATTTCTTTATTTAACTTTATTTAAACTATCTAACGGTCATATCATACATTTTAATGATTTTTCAAATATCTGATAAAGATTGTCGGATGTCAGGAACCCGTACCTCGTACCTGCAGAAAGGAAATCTTTTATGTCCCCTGTTGCACGTGACATAAATACAAGAAGACTCTGCTGAAGAGAAGAGAGACAACACACACAGAGACAAGGAAGACATACGACATACTCAAGAAAAGCTCTGCGCATACAAGAAGAACCAAGCAAGACAGAATCACATACACAATCAAGCCTACTCAAGAAGAGTTCTGTGCATACAAAAGAATATCGAAGAACTTCAACCACGACATTGTCACTGTCTATGAACCTGGAGCATACGACACTCTGTTTCTCAAACAGAAATGAGAAGAGGACTCAAACTCACATCTGATCGAATCAAAAGGAGTCCAGAGCTACACTGAAATCACCAGAACCCCTTCTAAACTCTACATCTCTTGTTCTGTGATTTATTACTATACTTTTCGAGCAGTGTGTGTTATCTGCTGTATCTAACACATACACTTTCTCCTGTACTCAAACTGAAGGATTTGTAAATCCTTACCAAACTCCTTCATTCTTTCTTTCCCACGAATAACAGTGGTAGAGGTCGTGTGTGACCTGGACAGCTGGGTGCTGCTGTACTGTTTCCCACGAAGAACAGTGGTAGAGGTCTTGGACCTGGACAGTTGTAAACTGTTGAACCCCGATCCAGGGTGTGGATCATTTTTATATAAACTTTTGAGAGGAATAAGTCTCGGCTTGAGACTGAACCTCTTGGTTACATTTGTTGTGCCATCTCTTTCAAAGTTTTATTCCGCTGCTAATCACTTTAAAACCAATACTATTTTTAAAGTTACTTTGATAATTAAATTAGCAAGTGTTTATGTTAAGTGTAGATTAGTAAGTTAGTTTCAAAAGATAATCACACACTCCTGTGTTGATTAACTGGGAATTAATCAATCCCTTGAGAATCTGACAGAACCTCTACTTTAATATAAATTCACTACAGTTTAATTTATTATGTTATTTGGGGATCTTTAAGACATTGTTTTTAAATACAGAAATTTTAATTGGTACTCAATTCACCCCCCTCTTGAGTAAACCACTCCGACCAACACTTGGTATCAGAGGTTGAAAATACTTTCTAAAAGTACTCTTATTTTTGAACTGTGATTTTAGTTGTATTTTAAAGTTCTTAAAATTTCTGTTATATCTAAATTTTTATCTCTTTAAAATTTTCTCATCATGGAAAATAGACTTGAGGGTGCTGCTACTAACCGGCCACCTTTCTTCAATGGAACTAATTATGCTCAGTGGAAACTGAAAATGAAAATTCATCTAGAAAGCATAGGTTTTGATATTTGGACTGCTATTGAATCAGAATACAAAATTCCCACTACTGCTAGATCTACTTGGGATGAACCTACAAATACTGCTTACAATAACAATTGTAAAGCTATGAATGCCTTGTACTGTGCTCTAGGAGATGAAGAATTTAATAGAATTTCTGCTTGTAAAACTGCTTATGAAATTTGGGATACCTTAGCTGTTTCTCATGAAGGAACAACTAATGTTAAAGAAATGAGATTGAATACTTATACTATCAAGTATGACAATTTTAAAATGAAGCCTGACGAACCCATTTCTGACATGTACCTCAGGTTCAATGAAATTTTCAATACAATGATCTCGCTGGGAAAGGATGTCTCATCGAAGGAACAAATTATGAGAATTTTGAGGTGTCTACCTGATAGATGGAGAGGCACATCTGTATCAATCAGAGAATCATGTGACATTGCTGCTCTACCTGTCAAGGAACTAATTGGCAAGCTGATGATGTATGAAGAAGAGATTAAAGTGAACAAAGAGGAAGAAAATGAACTTGCAAGAAAGTCTGTCTCTTTCAAATCCTCAACTTCAAAGAATAAGGACAAAGAAAATCTCCAAGCTGTAGTTGAAAGTTCAAGCTATGGAGACAGTGAAAGTGATTCTGACAGTGATGCTGAGATGGATCACATTGCTAGAAGATTTAAGAAATTTTATAGGAAAAAGAAGTTCTTCAGAAAAACAAATTATAAGGGTAAGTATGATCACCAAGGCAAATGGAAAAAGGATTGGAAGAAGAATGACAAATCAGATGATGTTGTCTGCTATGAGTGCAAGAGAAAAGGACACATTAAAGCCGACTGTCCAAAGCTGAAGTATAAAAAGAAGTATGAATATAAGGACAATAAGTTTAAGAAAGCCATGAAGGATACTTGGAGTGCTTTAGAAGACAGCACAAGTGAAGCTGAATCTTTAGACTCTGAAAGGAATCGATCCAACATGTGCTTTATGACAAACACTTCTCAGGTAACTGCTGAAACTCCTGCTTCAAATTCATATTATTCTGGAGATGATTCTGAAGGCGATAACATGTCTAAATCTGAACTGTTTGAATACTGTGACATGTTAGAAGAGACATGTAATGAACTTAAGGATAAATACAAGTCATTAAAGAAACAGCATGCTCTCACCACTACAGTTAAAACCAAACTCACTATTGAAAAAGAGAAAAATGATCAACTGTTAAAGGAGAATACTGAATTAAATTGTCTAATGAACAACTCAGAAAAGACTTAGAGAAGTTCACAAATGGAAAGAATACTCTAACACAGATGCTAGGAAAGCAAATAGCACCTAAATATACTACTGGTATAGGATACCAACCTGGACAAAAGAAAATTGCCAAAACTAGATTCATTTCTAAATCTGGACAGAATGAAGGTAATTCTGGAACTTCATATGCTTCAACCAGTTATATACATAGCTATGGATCTAATAAAGTTTATCTTTCAAAGCATGTCAATTATACAAATTATATGAGACCCATTAGACAAATATGGGTACCTAAAGTGTTATTGGCTAACCTGTCTGGACCCAAGAAAATCTGGGTACCAAAATCATCTCCCATCTGAATCTGTTTTGTAGGGAACTTGCTTGAAGATCTCCTGTAAAGAGACCTGGTATTTGGACAGTGGATGTTCAAGACATATGTCAGGAGACTTCTCTTGTTTCAAGAGTTTAATAAAAGTTGATGGAGGCTTTGTCACCTTTGGTGACAACTCTAAAGGAAAAATCATCGGCCTAGGCCAGATTGGTAACACTGACTCAGTATTAATTTCTAAAGTATTATTTGTCGATGGACTTAAATATAACCTGTTAAGTATTTCTCAGTTATGTGATGATGGTTTTCATGTTAAATTTGAAAATGATTCTTGAAAAGTTTTTAATTCTAAGAATGTTTTGGTATTTTCTGCCTTAAGAAATGAGAATGTTTATGCTGTTAATCTGAATTCTTTAGCTAAGCAGAATATTACTTGTTTGAATGCTTTTTATAAAGAATCTTGGCTATGGCACAGAAGATTGGGACATTGCAACATTCACTCACTTAGAAAACTTTCTAGGAAAAACCTAGTTAGAGACCTACCTAAATTAGAATTCCCAAATGATAGAGTGTGTAACCCCTGTCAAAAGGGAAAACAACACAAAGTTTCTTTTAAATCAAAGAAAGAAGTTTCGACTTCTCAACCACTTGAATTGGTTCACATGGACTTGTTTGGACCATCAAGAGTTTCTAGTTTAAATGGGAAGCACTATGTTTATGTTCTTGTAGATGACTTTTCTAGATATACTTGGGTATATTTTCTAGCTCACAAAAGTGAATCTTGTTCTTACTTTGTCAAATACTCCAAGTCTGTAGAGAACCTTAGTGGACTTAAGATTAAAACTTTGAGAAGTGATCATGGTCGTGAGTTTGAAAATCAAGATTTTGAATCTTATTGCTCACACAATGGCTATACTCATAACTTTTCTGCCCCTAGAACACCCCAACAGAATGGTGTAGTAGAAAGAAGAAACTGAACCCTTCAAGAAATTGCTAGAACCATGCTCAATGAATATGACCTGCCTATTTATTTTTGGGCTGAAGCTGTAAATATAGCTTGTTATGTCATTAATAGAGTCTTAATCAGACCTGTTCTTAAGAAAACCTTTTATGAATTGTGGAACAATAGAAATCCTAAGGTTAATTACTTTAAAGTTTTTGGTTGCAAAGTATTTATTCTGAATACTAAAGATAATCTGGATAAGTTTGCTTCCAAAAGTGATGAAGGAATTTTTCTGGGTTATTCTATCTCTAGTAAAGCCTATAGAGTATTCAATAAGAAAACCAAATGTGTGGAAGAATCTGTTCACATCAAGTTTGATGAAACTGATCCACATGAGCCTAAAACCTCTCTTGAGAATCTTGAAGAAGATTTGTCTATTCTGGACCTTAATGATAAATCTAAAGAACCTGTTATAAAAGTATCCAGTTCTGGACTTTCTCCAGAATCTGCTTCTGTTGAACCCGAATCTATAGATGAACCTGAAGTTTCTAGTCCAACCTTTACCAGATCAACGAGGATTCTAAAGAATCATCCTTTAGAAGCTGTTGTTGGTAATCTTGATAGAGGAACACAAACTAGTGCTTCTCTAAGAAACCAGGTTGAACATCAAGCTTTTCTTTTACAGCTAGAACCCAAAAATATCAACGATGCTATCAATGATGAATTCTGGGTAATAGCTATGCAGGAAGAATTAAATCAGTTTGAAAGAAACAAAGTCTGGGAATTAGTTGACAGACCCAAGGACACTTTGACAATAGGCACAAAATGGGTTTTTAGAAATAAAGTAGATGAATCCGGGAATATAGTTAGAAACAAAGCTAGACTAGTTGCACAAGGATATAGTCAAGAAGAAGGTATAGACTATGAGGAAACTTTTTCACCTGTAGCTAGACTAGAAGCCATTAGGATCTTACTTGCATATGCTGCACATCTGGATTTCAAGTTATATCAAATGGATGTGAAAAGTGCATTTCTAAATGGTTTTATAATTGAATATGTTTTTGTAGAACAACCACCTGGATTTACTAACCCCCATTTTCCAAATCAAGTATTTAAACTTTCTAAAGCTTTGTATGGTTTGAAACAAGCTCCAAGAGCTTGGTATGATAGACTTAGCAATTTCCTTATTTCAAAAGGTTTTACTAAAGGGATTGCTGATCCAACTCTTTTCATTAAAATAATTTCTAAAGATGTTTTAGTTGTACAAATATATGTTGATGATATTATTTTTGGATCTTCTAAACACTCTTTATGTACTGATTTTTCAAAAAGTATGCAAAATGAATTTGAAATGAGCTTAATGGGAGAGCTTAAGTACTTTCTTGGATTTCAAGTATTTCAAAATGAAAATGGTATTATTTTGAATCAAAGTAAATATACAAAGGATCTTTTAAAACGTTTTGGTCTGGATAGTATCAAGGGAAGTGAAACTCCTATGAGTACTACCTGTAAATTGGATGCAGATGAAACTGGGAAACCAGTTGATCAAACAAATTACATAGGTATGATTGGTAGTTTACTTTATCTTACTGCTAGTCAACCTGATATTATGTTTAGTGTGTGTATGTGTGCTAGATTTCAAGCTAATCCAAAAGAATCTCATTTGCTTGCTGTTAAATGAATTTTTAAATATCTCAAACACACGGTTAACTTAGGTTTGTTTTACCCAAAAGGACAATCCTTTGAGTTAATGAGTTATTCAGATGCTGACTTTGCTGGTTGTATGTTAGATAGAAAAAGCACATCAGGAACATGTCATTTGCTTGGAAAATCCTTAGTTTCTTGGTGTTGTAAGAAACAGAACTCAGTTGCATTATCTACTGCCGAAGCAGAATATATAGCTGCTGGTAGTTGCTGTGCACAAATTCTGTGGATGAAACACACTCTTTTGGACTATGGATATGTTTTTAAACATGTTTCAATCAACTGTGATAACACCAGTGCAATAAACATCTCTAAGAATCCTGTATCTCACTCTAGAACCAAACACATAGATGTAAGACACCATTTCCTAAGAGATCACTATCAAAAAGGTGATATTTCTCTTGAGTTTATTGGCACTGAACATCAATTGGCTGATATTTTCACTAAACCTCTAAGTTCAGATAGGCTAAGTTACATAAGACACGAATTGGGAATGTTTAATTACAACCGATGTGAAACTTCTCACCGGTGTGAAAATCCTCACTGATGTGAAAATTCTCACCGATGTGAAACTTCTCACCGATGTGAAACTTCTCACCGATGTGAAAATTCTCACCGATGTGAAAATTCTCACCGACGTGAAAATTCTCACCGATGTTGAAAATTCTCACCGACGTGAAAACTCTCACTGATATGAAAATCCTCACCGATGTACAATTCTCACCGATTTGTTTTTCTCACCGATGATTAACTCACACCGATGCAATATTTTAAAACTTCTGTCTGCCGCCAAGAATACGAATCGTTTTATATTATTTTTATTACTCTATTTTAGTCTTTTATTTGGAATTCATAAATGATAAAACTAAGTCTAATCCACTTCTTACCTCACCGAGCTCAAAATCCCTCACCTTCGAACCTTAGCTCCCAAATCGACCAAGAACCCTAAACCCGTGATGGCAAAAACCAAGCTTCCTATCATCAGAGATGAAAGTGCAGAACCAAACGCTAAGAAGCAGAAGACACAGCATAAATCCAGTGTTAGTGAAGTCAGAACTAGATCGGGAAGGCGACCAGTGAATCCTCACTTGCAGAATAGAGACATAGTGATCGAGAAGGAACTGTGCGTGGAATGGCTACTGCCTAGCAAATCGTTAGTACTCGAGATTCTGGAGGACCAGAAATGGGTGGATTGTTTCTCGAATAACAATGGCCCATACTACCCGAAGTTGGTAAAACAGTTCTATGAGTTTGTAACCTTTGAGAAGTCTGAGAATGAGAATCGAGTAAGCTCTTTGGTAAATGGAAAAGAGATGTCTTTTTCTTCAGTAGAGTGGGCTGAGAGTTTGAAAGTACCACATGAAGGTGTCTCTGGGTATGTATCAAGAGCAATGCCACCTAGCAGTGACATCTTTGATTATGAAACCGCCTTAAAAGAGCTAACTGGTAATAGAAATCAAAGGCAAGTGGTTGCTGCTGAAATGGATGGAGAAAATCGACTGCTTTTCAAGTTTGTTCAACATGTGTTGATACCAAGGCGAGGAGATTTTGCAAATCTAAGATATCAAGATATCTATCTTCTTCATTTGCTAAGACATGGTGTGAAGATCAATCTGTGCAGATTGCTAATGCTTCAAATGGAAGACATGATTAGACCAAAGTCAAAGACTAATGCTTTGTTCTTTGCCAAGCTGATTTCAGTGATGATAAAAGTGAAAGGAATAGCTGAGTCTCAGGATGAGACAGTTGTAGTCAAGAACAATTTCTGCATCACCTCGACTGTTTGCAAGTACATGAAAATTAACTGGAACCCATGGAAGGGTGAATGGGTCAGTGATGATCAGAAGATTTATGATAGGTTTAATCCTGTGGATCATCCCTCAATACCAAAGGATGAGAGAGATCCGAGTCTGAGACCTGATGAAGAGGAACCTGTTTATAGTGATGAAACAGAAGAAGAAGAAGAAGAAACTCCTATGGATGTTGGAGGAGATCTAGACTTTCCCCCAAGTCCTGTTGCAGAATTGGTCTATTCTAGGAAAGGAAAGGTAGAGGAAATTGTATCTACTCATGAGGAAGACCAGTCTGTACCTCATCAAGAAGAAGAGGAAAAGGAAAATGTATCTGAATTGTCTGCTTCTGGTAGTTTAAGTATGAGTCCTTTGATTGGGAACTCAGCTATGCCTGCTGATAAAGTATAAAGAGTTACAGAAGAAGCTGTACCTGTATCAGAAAATCTTCAAGATACTGCACCTGTGGAACTTGTAGTAGAAGATTCTGATGAAGAGAATCCAGCACCAAATGCTGTTGTGATACATGAGAATGCACCCATTGAGGGGGAGCATCAATCTGTTCTTGGAAATGTTACAGTAGCTGTTGAGCTTGGAGACTGGGTAGAAGACCCAGGGTTTATAGTCTGTGGATTGGATTATCCAGATTCAGATAATGAGATGTCTGTGAATAGATCGAAGACAAATTATGATCTTGCTTCTGAGTTGTTGCCAGATGATGTGGTCAGATTTCATGATCTGAATAAACTGAAAGAGGACCTCAAATCCAGTTTTGTTGAAGAAGTGAAGTTAATGGAAACCTCCCTTGCATCCTCATTTAATTCAATAATGACTCATTCTGTATTTAGATTGGCCTCAGCAAAGAGATCTGCTGCAGTTGTTTCAAATGATTTTGTCTCTAAATCTGATGTTGAATCCATGAAGAATGAGCTGAAAGAATCATTCAGTGCATCAGTTGCTGAGATAAAGCAAAGCTTTCATGAAGAAATGAAAATGTTAGAGAGATCCTTCGAGCTATCTCTGGCTTGTAATTTATCTTCCTTTGTGTCTGAGCTTATGGAAGAAGTGAAAGAGTGCCATACTCGGTCTTCTAGAATCGAAGCAGATCTTGAAGCTCTCAAGACAACAGTTGTTGCTTTGGACTCTTATATGAGTTCCAAGTCTCAAGCTGACAAGGACCTAGATTATGTGAAGAGTGTAGTAAGCCAGTTTGTCTCGGTGTTTGAAAGTTTCAAAACCTCAGTGAAGGATCATGTTCAATTACAAGACTCTCAAGTTCAAAGCCTAATCAGTGGTTTGTCTAAGAGTTTCAAAGAAATTGTTTCCTTCTCTCTTGGCCCTCTCACATCCAAACTATCAGTTGATCTGAATCAAGTTCGAGCAATGTTGAAGGAGGAGATTGGTTCTATTTCAACCAGTGGCTCTGTGGACTCATCAGAGTTGAGCCGAGTGGTGCTTTCTACAAGAGATTCTTCCAGATAAATAATGAATATTGTTCAAGATTATATGAGAGAAGCCTCTGCCTCTCAGGAAGCCATAAAGAGCAAAGTGGACCACTACTTCACCAAAATTTTCACCAAGCATCAACTCGAACATCACTTCAAGCTAATGTTGGAACACATGAAGCTCCCTCCAGTCACTCAAGCTTTCAGAGAACAAGTGAGAAAGCTAAGAGAATTGACTCCTGCCTTAGAGAAATTTATGGATAACAAAGATGATTTCATCTCTGCTATGGAAAGAGGAGGAGGAATTATTATGGACTTTAGAAATCTGCTGCTGCCCTTCTTGCATGTTGATGCCAGACCAGTCATCATACCTCCTGCTTTGCCTGCTTCTGCCTCAGCTGCTTCCACAGTCCAGCTGACTCCTGCTCAAGCTATTCGCAGCCTCACACCAATGATCACCCAAAAATCTTCAACATACCGGCCTGACTCTGTGTCAGTGGCTTAGCCTCCTTTGATCTTTTCTAGGATTCCAAAACCTTCACCTACATCCTCACCACCCGAACCTTCTTCTGATCCCAAAGTCAAATCTCACGTGGAAGAGGTGGAATGATCCAGTGGCTAGGATTTTTTATAGGAATTCCTTTGTATTCTGTTTTTGTACTTTTTGACTACTCTAATACAGAACTCCTTTTACTTCTCATGTTTTATTTGTCTCCTATATATATGCTTTCCCACTTTTTGATTATCACAAAGGGGGAGAATAATAAGGAGAATAAGGGGGAGAACAAAATGAGAGAATAAGGGGGAGAACAAAGAGAATGAAAAATATTTTCAATGGAGAAACATAAGGAATAAGGGGAGACACTTTACCCTTTTTTTCATTTTTCCCTCTGATACTTTATGTCTATTTAGTACCTTATGATTGTTACCTCTGATAACTTATGTCTATATCATACTATTTCTATTATCTCTGATGCTATTTTCAATAAGAAAATTGAATTCAATATTATACTCTTTACCATTATATTTTCACTATGTTAAATGCCCATATCATAAATTGTGATTATCAAAAAGGGGGAGATTGTTGACCTCGCCTGTTTTGATAATCTCAATCCTGTATTCATATGTGTTGAAAATCCCAATTATGTTTTCATTCTCTATGATATTTTTAAGTATCATTGATCTATACTTTAATTATCTCAAATATGTGATCAAACCAATAATAATTTTTAAAATAGTCTTTGGAAAATGTTAATCCTCATTTATCCATGTTCATACAAGTTATAAATTGATTCTAACCCAATCGGATGTGTTCTGCATAAAACAGATAAGTAATCTGCCTATAGCTACTGATAAAGAGCTACCGGTAACCAGTCTACCGACAGACAGCTACCGATATACTTAACACAGAGCTACCGATGTACTTATAAATATAAGCTACTGACTTACAGACAGCTACCGATACAATTATAGAGCTACCGGTGTAAGTATAAATAGCTACTGATGGAATAAGAGTCACCGATGGACGAGGCTACTGACAGACTCAGAGCTACCGATGCATGGAGCTACCGATGCATGGAGCTACCGACGCATGCAGCTACCGATGCATGGAGCTACCGATGCATGGAGCTACCGACGCATGAACCCACCGACGCATGGAGCTACCGATAAACAAAGTCACCTATAAAAGCATGTACCAACCGACGCTTGAAGCTACCGATGTTCAAGCTACCGATGTTCAAGCTACCGATGTTCAAGCTACCGATGTCCAAGCTACCGATGTCCAAGATACCGATGCTGATTACCTACCGATCACTCGACTCACTATTTGAATTTCTTTATTTAACTTTATTTAAACTATCTAACGGTCATATCATACATTTTAATGATTTGTCAAATATCTGATAAAGATTGTCGGATGTCAGGAACCCGTACCTCGTACCTGCAGAAAGGAAATATTTTATGTCCCCTGTTGCACGTGACATAAATACAAGAAGACTCTGCTGAAGAGAAGAGAGACAACACACACAGAGACAAGGAAGACATACGACATACTCAAGAAAAGCTCTGTGCATACAAGAAGAACCAAGCAAGACAGAATCACATACACAATCAAGCCTACTCAAGAAGAGTTCTGTGCATACAAAAGAATATCGAAGAACTTCAACCACGACATTGTCACTGTCTATGAACCTGGAGCATACGACACTCTGTTTCTCAAACAGAAACGAGAAGAGGACTCAAACTCACATCTGATCGAATCAAAAGGAGTCCAGAGCTACACTGAAATCACCAGAACCCCTTCTAAACTCTACATCTCTTATTTTGTGATTTATTACTATATTTTCGAGCAGTGTGTGTTATCTGCTGTATCTAACACATACACTGTCTCCTGTACTCAAACTGAAGGATTTGTAAATCCTTACCCAACTCCTTCATTCTTTCTTTCCCACGAATAACAGTGGTAGAGGTCGTGTGTGACCTGGACAGCTGGGTGCTGCTGTACTGTTTCCCACGAAGAACAGTGGTAGAGGTCTTGGACCTGGATAGTTGTAAACTGTTGAACCCCGATCCAGGGTGTGGATCATTTTTATATAAACTTTTGAGAGGACTAAGTCTCGGCTTGAGACTGAACCTCTTGGTTACATTTTTTGTGCCATCTCTTTCAAAGTTTTATTATGCTGCTAATCACTTTAAAACCAATACTGTTTTTAAAGTTACTTTGATAATTAAATTAGCAAGTTTTTATGTTAAGTGTAGATTAGTAAGTTAGTTTCAAAAGATAATCACACACTCCTGTGTTGATTAACTGGGAATTAATCAATCCCTTGAGAATCTGACAGAACCTCTACTTTAATATAAATTCACTACAGTTTAATTTATTATTTTATTTGGGGGTCTTTAAGACGTTGTTTTTAAATACAGAAATTTTAATTGGTACTCAATTCACCCCCCTCTTGAGTAAACCACTCCGACCAACAATATTATTTTGCGGACTCTCATCATCAAGACGAGTACTTTTTATCTTTTCCAATAAATATGGTTTGTAAATCATTTGAAAAAGTTTCAATGTTTCCCCTTTCTTAATAATTCTCATTTCTATCTTTATTAGTTCTATGAAGATAGGATCCCCATCAAACGTCATTTTAGTTAAGACTCGATGATCATTCTATCTCAACACATTGAAACCTTATTAGCCTTTCCAGGGTGGTAGAATATCTAGAAATCATAATCCTTGAGTATCTCTAACTATTTATTTTTCCACATGATGAGTTCATTCTATGAAAAGATATATTTCAAACTCTTTTGGTTTGTTTGTATCTCACATCAATTGCCATAGAGTTAATGTAACTATATTTTTAAAGAAAATATTATGGATTCCATCTCAAGATCAAGGGCTGGATAATTTTTCATGTATAATTAACTACCTTGATGTATAGGAAATAACTTTATCATTATCCATAATGACACATCCACGTTATTTCATGGATATGTCACTATATATGACAAATATATTCTCCATTGATTGCAGTGTCAACATTGAAACATTGATCAATCTGATATTTAATTATTCAAAACATTCTTTATGTTTTTATTTCCATAGTAACTTAACCCCTTTACATATCAAATAGGTTAAAGAGTTTGATAAATGAGAAATGTTTTGAACAAAAAACCATTAGTAACCTAATAATCCAAGGAAAATGCATACATCTGTTATGTTTTTCAACATATGAAATTCTTTGAATTACTTTGTCTTTAATGTATTAACATATATTCCATCATTAGAGATAATATGTCCAAGAAAAAGAAATTCTTGGAGCCATAATTCAAACTTTATAAATTTCCTATATAACGTATTCTCTCTAAAAGTCTCAATAATTCTTTTTAAATGAATATTATTTTCTTCATAAATTTTGGATTATATCAAGATATCATAAATAATTAACTCAATATAATTATCAATATATTCCTTGAACACTCTATTCATCATATATATAAAAAAAGGTTTCATTAGTCTATCAAAAGGTAATTACTATAAACTCATAATGTCCAAACCTAGAAAGAAATTTTGCATTTGGAATATCTTCCTTCATTATATACAACTGATGATACCTAGAATGAAGATAAACATTTGAAAAATATTTTTATTTTCTAGGTTGATAAAATAAGTCATCAATAAAAGGTATAAGAAACTTTTTCTTCATATTATTAGAATTGATATCCCTGTAATCAACACAGATCCTCATAGTCCCATCCTTTTTTACAAATTAGAAAATATCTCCCCAAGGTGAAATGCATGGGCTTATGACTCTCTTATCACACAAATCCTATAGTTATTTAATTAAATTCACTAGATACACATTATTTTTCGTGTAGGGAGAACGAGATATATGTTTTTTATAAGGGGTGAATTTAATAGAAAATCTAACTTCATTCTCAGGTGGATGTCTAGGTAATTACATGGAGAACATGTCAGTATATTCATGAAAAATAAGAAACTTTCTATACTAGGGTTACCTTTCCCTTCCATATGTAGTTTATTATCTTCTTCTCCAAGAATATCATTAGGGATACATGGATCAAGATATGATTTAGATGATGTATCCTCTCCTATAAACTTGTGGGAATCCAAATATTCATCATAAATAATAACGCCATTTTCTTTGAAATAAATTTTTTAATAGTAATTTGAAAGTCATTCATACCAAGGATTATGTCAAAGTCAACAATATGTATAATGATAATGTTTTCAAGTAAGGCATGTTTATGTGTCATAAATGGAACTGACTAACATAGCCTTATTGTAGTGAGATTTTTACTTAGAGTCTTGATTGAAAACTTTCTTTTTATAAGGCTGGGGAAATATCTACATTTTCAGAAAAACATGAAGGATATAAAAGAGTGAAATAATCTGGAATAAAAGGTATCATTATATCAATATGATTATATGATCAATATACATACTACCACATATTTGGGAACTTCAAACATAGTTGTTGTGATTTCACAAGCTTGGCCTTATATCTTGAACTTTTATAGGTAAATTCCCGTGATGCCTTGGACATTCATTTTCATAGTTCCTCATCTCCTTATAGTTGAATTATTGAACATTGAAATATTCTTTCTTTCCCTTTAATCTATGATATTTATAGCCTTTCTCTCCACAGAAAAATCAAACTCTCATTCCCAACAAGCATATTCTATGATATTTACTTCAACATTTATTATAGGTTATAAATTCCACCATTCAATTATTAAATTTTTCTAAATTTCTTTTCCCATAATTATCAGCCTCCTTATTCTTATCTTTACTACCTTAGAAGCTATAAGTCTTGGATAATTCTTTCTCAGTATTGATATAACATGATATTATTTCATTATATGATGAGAATGTTTGTGAGGCCAGTGGACTTTGAATAATTTTCATTATCCCATCAAATAATGAGTCAATATTACTCTTTGGACTATGTTTTTAGTTTTCAATATACCTTAATACCTTGTAAATTTGACTTCATACATAGAAAAATTTTCATCTTCCTTTTTTCCTTAGACTCAGGAAGTTCCTTTATATATCTTCTCATTTCTCATTAGAAAAATATTATTCCAAAAAAAGTTCTATACAATCCTTCTTCACTATATTTTCTATTTCCTCCTCATCTGTAGTGTTTGGAATCAATTCCCACAATTTATATGCATTACACATGAGATGATAAACTACCAAAACAAACTTATCCCTTTCATTACATCCCAAATCCTGAAATGTATTCTCTATGGAAGATATCTATTTATCAACTATGAATGGATTATTATTTCCATTGTATTAAGGTTATTTTTTATGCATGAAGTGGTCCAATATTATTGATCCACATTTCATATTAGTAATAATCTCCATATTACCAAGTTTATTGGTAATAACCTTAGTTAGATTCCCTATATAGTTAAAAAAAATATCTCCAATCAAGGTTCGTTATATTTTGTATGAGGGACACCCCTATATGTATTATATGCATTGATATAGTTTACATTGCTTCTACTTGGATCAATTTCTAAACATTGAAATACACCATATTAGATCATAAAATTATGAATCATAATTTTTAATTTTTAAACTAGTAAAAAAATTAACATAAATTTAAAAATTAGGTATAAATAATCTTAAAATCATAAGCTTGGTTTATCTGGTAATATTCTCAAATTCCGTCATAGGGTTACATTCTCTAATCTATGTTTTCCTAAATCAAGTTATTAATTTTTCTACTAAAAATCCTCCAATATAAACAGTAACACCCAAACTCCAGTAGCCCAATATCAGTAGTTAATTCAATATATGTTATAATGTATAAGGGGTCAAATCCCAAAGTATCATATAGTTCAGTAGTCTTGGGAGATTAGTTACATACATAATTATCACATTTCATTTGAAGCTATGAAATATAATATAAAAATTATTATGGTAACATTATTATTTCATCTAAAACCCCCTTGATTCATTCATATATTCCTTCTTGGTATCCCATGGAAAATAAAACATAATAATGGGTGAGTTCAGATGATCAGTAAGTGAAATAGAATAATATAAGCTATTATAAAGTAAATAAAACATGAATAATACGGACATGATAAATTATAATCACATATAACATATAAAAAACACCATAAAAGGGGGTATAAATCCATAGATAACATAACAACATAAATCATTTCATGGATAACCATAACTTGTTTCATAATGATAGAATGCATAATGTCAGACATCATAAACTTATCATTGATGCCTTATGCCAAGACATCATACATAATCAGGTAAGGCATATGAAAAATACCAAACTATTTTGTATCATGATACCTACTGATGCATATATGGGCTATAACGTGGAATTCACACATCTTATTAAGTCTTATCCATTTATTATATGGAAGGATTGAAACATAATCAGTGTAAACATTCATATTTAAAAATTATCATATGAAATGTTACAAATCCACACAATCAATAAACATAATAACAAGACATATAAAGTATTATGTTGAATGGTATAAAAATATTAAATCCTCATTGAAGGAAAATAATTACCAGAGAATGTCAATATAGATGAATATACTTTAAAATAGTCACTATAAGATTTCTTGTGGAAAATAATCTTTTAATTTTGAATTCACTTATACAAATTATAAAATTTTACAAAATATTAAGGATAATTTTTTATTTTAAAAGATCCATGAAATCTAATAAATTAATCTTCAAATAATTGAGTAGTTATTAAGTTTTTAAATTCTATTTATGCCATATAAGTTAAAATAAACCATTACTTTCACAATTTTGTAGAAAATTCAAAATGTACCTCGTTTGGAAAACATCCAGAAGATTCCATTTTTTTTTATAAATTGTAAAACATGAGTAATTTTTACCTTGAATTTACATAGGATAATAGTAAAAAAAATTAAAATTTTTAAAGATAACACGGATATATAAGAAAAATGATTTTTGACCGAAGAGAGAAATAAAGTCAATTTTTCTTAAAAATAAATTTTCTATCTCATAAGTAATTAAATATAGGAAAATGAAATTAATAATTGAAATATCCATAAATAAAAAGATTATAATAAAATTTATTATACTTAATATGTAATGATCAAATAATTTCCCCTAGCAGAGACTTAGGCATAAACAATCTTGAATAATGATGAGATTGTGGAATAAACCATTACCAGGGGCTCAAAATTCATGGTAAGTGATTTTAACCTCCTATATAGTAAATTAAAATTATTATAATTATATAAAATAACCATATAAATTATTAAAATATCATATATTATCAACTTATAACATATAAATTCCTTTTTATTAATAATTCTATATTAGAATCATCATTTTTGAAAGTTAAATTTTTCATTTTTCAGGTATGTTTTTGTTTAGTAGTTTATTCATTGAATATTTATCATGGTTACATCATATAAATAATGTTAATAATGATTTAAATTTCATATTTATTCATTATATACATATTTATAATCATCCATAAAATTAGAGCCTGAAAAATCAATAACATCACTTCAAGGAGGTGGTAGTCCACACGTACGCATGAGTGACGTTATCATTTTTTAAGGATTTTAATGATAAGAATATACATATGATATAATTATTATATAAGATTAATTATGTCATAAATATCATATATAACCATTAGTTCCATATTTATATACATCTAAATAAAGTGATTATGAAAAATGAATTACACCTCTTCATTGAGATAATAAGTCGTATGTATATAGAAGCGATGTTTCTACTTTTTTTAGGATGGAAAAGAGATAGAAAATGGTTTTACCATAAACATAATAAAATATAAATATATTTATTATACTAGATTTATAATTTTAGTATAGTTACAAAATATTTTTGTAAAGTTTAAGAAGAAATAAATTTAAAGAAGTCAATAAAGATGATTGCCTCTTATTTGAAAGATATCATTTATATATTATAGTAAGGGACATAGGGTTAGAAATTTGGGAGGAAAAAACTCCAAAACATGGATGAAAAAGTTGAGAAAAGGTTTTTTGGGTTTTTTCCCTCTATGAATATCTATGAGGTGTATAGAAGAGAATCAGGTGGTGCCTTTTTATCGTGAATGAAAGGATATAATCAATGAAATCAATGTGAATAGGTTACCCCGGTACTTTTTTTTCTTTTTAAATTTGTTCACTTTTTCAAAAATTGTTCTGGGAAAATCCACACATCTATCACAATGGGGAAAATAATTTTTCATGTGACAGTGATATTTTACACTCAATAATTCAACCCATAATTTTTTATATTGTTCATAGAGGGGTAGGCAACAAAAATTAAAATGGAAACATGAAACCTCTTCACAATGTCCAGTAAGAATCCCAAAATATATTCTCATAAAGAAGAGTATCACTTATTCCATAAAATACCTATCCCCCACACTAGAAATTTTAAAATCATGCAAAACACTAGATAATGGGTAATAGTCTATAAATCGGCTTGAAATGTAATAATTCATAACAACGTCCATTTATGATCTCTAAAGTCTAACAAGAGGTGTAATGTTAGATTGGTATCAAGGGTAGTGTCTATATAATACTAAATTCCTCAATCAATTTTATTATTGATTTTTTATAATCATCGCTTTTATAATATCTATATTCAAATCCTAGTAGATAACACGTTCCTAGTTCTCTCAAGAATTTTACTTGGAAGGATTGGAAATATATGTTCTTGAAAACCTATCAGTATTAAGATCTTATAATTTATGGAAATCACACGTGGTATGTACCATACAAAAAAATTAATCAACATGAATTTTTGAAATTCAAAGCATGAAACAAGGAAGGGAAAAAATAAACTAAATGGGACAAAAAATAAAAATAATTATTTTTTGAATTCATGTCCCTATGTTTCAATACAATCATCCAATATCTCTACCTCACTCATTCCATTCAATCAACTTAAAAATAATAACCTGAAATCATGGGGTTCCTAAAAATCATACGTATTATTGATAAAAAAAATAAATCAATGATCTATATATGGGAATTCATATATCATTCTTTTGAGATTCAATGGATTCTAGAAAAAATAGTGGAGTTTATGTAAATACTAAATCTTAATGGTTTCTCCCCATTTCATGAATCTCTTCTTTTGACCCCTATGATGGCTACAACAGTCCTTGTACATTAAATCACCATAGTCCATAAAATATAAGTAAAATAGTGAATTTTCATGTCACTATCATGAAAGTTCAAAAAAATAATATAGGGGTTGCACTCCTAGAACATAAATGAAAACCATAAAGAAAAAATATTTTCCCCTCATATAAGATATTTGGTTATTTTTCATTGATAATAACCATACCTCTTATAGTTACGTGGTTGAGGGTAGGAAGGACATTACCCATCTCGTATCTACAAATGGTTAAAGTTATGATTCCTCCATGAAGATGGGTCCTCATCCTTTTTTAGAAACTGAATTTAAACCTCCTTTTAGAAAAACAATCTCAAAATACTTGTCCCCAATCCATAATTTTTTTAACCTTCTTGAAAAATCAAAGGGAATCTCGCTAACTACCAAAACTTTCCATCCTTCCTTGAATCTTCTTGGATAGAAGTTTCTCTGTTGTCTTCATATTTTTATAGAAACTTATTGAATTTTTTCACTATATTTTCTATCAGTGAAATCATATCACATGTTTTCTTTATCTCTCTAAAACCTAGGATCTTTAATGCTAAGGATGAAATTATATTGAAACTCTAACCTAAATCACACAATGAAGCACTAAAATAATTTGAACAAATATCCATTGGAATACAAAAACTACATGGATCACTTTGTTTCTTCATCAGTCACCTTGATATATTTTCTAAACATTCCACCATCAATGGGATGCTAACCAACACTTCAATATGTTTTTTGACACTAACTCCTTTGTGAAAATTATGTAGGTTTCCATGTTTTCAATCAATTAAGTAAATAGTATGTTGATGTGTAGTTTTTTGAACATATATATAAACAATTTTTTATTGAACATTAAATTCCTTAATCACTCTAAAAATGCTGGTGGTGGTTGATACAATTATGGTGCTTCCACCCAATTTTTTTCTCAGATTCTTTTCCTTTTTATTTTCTTACTTTAACTAACTATTATTATATTTATTATTGTTTCTTTTCAACTGATAATTATTTATTCTATTTCTCATATTTTTTATTAATTCATGGGATTATATTTCCACTTATAATGGTGATGTATTTGATCTCACCATGTCTTTGGATTTTGGTGTCGCCCGATAAGACTCCCATTGTCATTTCCTTTATTTGGTTGGTTATCTATCCAACATGGAATTCCATGTTCCTCATAGAAGATCATTGGTTCTATGAGTAATCTCATATTTCTCGGATAGAAACACCTTGATCCTTGGATTATTCCATCAACTCCTTAGGTGTAGCTCCTTTAGTGATCATAAAATGAAAGGGTCTCTTCCAATGAGTGGACCAAACTTGTAAGTGGTGGACCTTGGTGTTGATGTTAAAAATCATACGCCCTTGACTAAAGAAGTCAACCTTCATGACTTCCTTGTCCTTTGTTCTGATGTTTTGGTTGTTTTAACCTCCATCTCTATACATAATTTTGTCACATTAAATCCAAATAATTGACGTCTTCACAATACGTTCCTTGAGGATGTTGATTGGTCATCATCACATCGACCTTCATGTACATTACATTCATTTGGGTGGAAACCTAATTTATTCCCACTATGATCACTTCTTGTATTATTCCTTGGTTTAGTTTCTACAAAAATCTACTATTGGACATTTTATCAATCAATTCATATCTCTCTTCTGATGACATTTGAATAATAAAACCTGCATCTGCTGCATCAACTATCGGGTAATTTATCTTTTACAATCATTTATAAAAAATTTGTATTAGAATAAAAAAATTTATGTGGTGACGAGGGAATCATCTAATTGAAATATGTAATCTTTAGTAGGAACTATATACTGAATCATCACTTAATTTACCAAAATTTAAGGTTCTTACCCATAAATACATGGATTTTTATGGCTGGTTAAACCTTATAAAATAATTCTTTACTAGAACATACCATGTTGTTATTGAGTGTGGATGTAGAATCTAGATCCACTATAATGCCTTGTGCTTTAGTGATAATTTGAAGAGGCATAAGATGGAATCACCACTATAAACATTATTGAATTATAATGTGTCTCACAATTCCAAGAAACTACCAATATGAGTATTGGGATCATTGTGAGGTGGCTCGATGAATTATATTAAATGAGTGATCATTTTAATGATCATCAACATTATATAAAAATTTTGAGTTGGGAAAGGAGGTGCTAGGATACTCAGATTGACTCCCACATTCAAGGGTCTTTCAAAACTAATTAGGGATTTCACCCTTTGGTTTTATCCTTAGAGTTCACATAGTGCTCCATGATGTTCTATTTGGACCTTGTATCTTCTATAATTGTTAACTTCTTTTGGTGTGCTTTGATTTTTCATTCTTATGGTCATTTAAATTACAGTATCAAAAGGAGTATATCATTCCTTATTCCTTCCCCTAATGGAGTATTTTTACACAGAATTGAAACATGAATCTAAAGAACAAGATGAACAAGTGTAAAATTGTGAGAAAATAAAAATATGGGAAATTCAAAAATATACTAAAATTTTCTATACACCATTCCCTAAAAATAGTTCTACTTTAGATGTCACTCTAGTGTGTCATTGCTTCTCATGGGTAATATCAAAATACAGATTTATAACTCAAACAAACACTAACTAATTTTAATATGAAATGTAGTGGTGGTTAAGGTCAATCCACTGGGAACGGTGTTTAAATTGTTTAAAATATTTAAAAAAATAGTAAGAGAAATAGAATATAAAATTAGGGTTTGTTATTGACGAGAAGAACATACCAATAAATATAAATCTAGTGTAATTCCCCTAGTAAAGTTAGAAATTTATGGTAAATAGATTGGTGTTAGAATTAGATCAAAATGAGCTTCCACTTTGTGTACTCACACAATAAATTATTGACTACCCTTTCCCCTCTCAGTTATATAGTTTTATCTATTATCTAGGTACCATATACCTTGTCTAAACATATCCCTTTTAGTCCATACATTGGTTATTCTATGAAAATGGTGGAATGTTTTTACATTTAAAGAATATTGACCATTCTCAGACAACAATGGTTATGCAAGTAAGAAAAGAATAAGATCAAAAGAATTCGAATGAATGGATAAAACAACTTGAATTACTTAAAATGAATTCATTTATAGGGTGAAATCCCCTATAATTACTTTCTTAGTACAAAGAATAGTTACCCCCTCATGATATTCCTGAGGGGATATGAAAATAAAATTCACTTTCTGTAGAAAGAGGACTCTACAATATCAATAGTCTTTTAAGTATTTCTCTGAGAGTCCAGTTCAAATTCTAGTCCCCCTTTATCTTATCATATTTATTTTTATTCTCCTCAAGATAAGTATCTCGCATTTTTCAAATTTTAAATCCCCTGTCCCCTCTTGTATTAGCCTCTATCTGAATTCCTTATCTCTTTCTTTAATTTTTATTTTATTGAATCAATGAGCATCGTAAGTGTTCTTCTTAGATGAACTCCTTATTTGGGTGTAATTTTAACTCCTTAATCAGAAAGGCCTCATGTATATTTTTTCTAAACAAAACTCTAAAGGTAGATTGTATCATATAGAAGATCCCACTGATGTTTGGTGATTGAGTTTGATGGTAACCCAATCCCTATGACATGGGAGGTGTGACTGTGTTGCAGACTGTGCATGGCCATGCAAGGCCATAGTGTTGTCGACCACCTCCATGACATAGCCTCCACTCAATTCTATCCAAAAATGAACCCTCCAAGTTGTATGGAAACTCCTATAATACAATGCCTTCTCAATTTTATTATTCATATCTGGCTATGATTCATCAATTTGGATGATGTTGCAACCTCATTTACTTTCATTCTAACCAATAGTGGCTTTGACATAGAATTGAAGCCATGATACGACCCCTCTTCTTCATTTTTTGACAACAAGTATCCATGGGGAAGTGGATATAACCACACATTTGAATTCTTCCTTCAGATCACATTTGATCCCCTAGGTTACTACACTGTAAGGGCAAAGCCTGTAACATAGTGATCCTCAAAAATCCAATGGTGACTAAATTCCTCAATCGCCTTCCATGGAGGCACTAGTGATGATATCCTATGGCATAACTTGGTGTTTTGTGGTGAAACATCGACATTGGAGGAATGGTTGAAATAGTCGAGGATGATGACACATTCTCCCACTCAAAGCACTATGTTTTAGTAAGTGCATAGTACCACGATAGACTCCACATCCCACATCAAACTCTCAATTGGATGACCACTCCTTTATAAATGATCCACTTCCTTAGGATGTTTTTATGTCATATGGGGGATGGAGGACCCCCCCGATTCCACTGTGCGTCGCCCCAAGCTAGTGAGGCCTTCCTCCCACAACCACATGAATATGACTTGTCCGACAAGGCTCATGTGGTCGTGTTGCGATAGCTATCCTCTATCCTTATACCAACCTGTGAATCGTATTTCCCCCAACTGTAGGACTTTCCTGAGGCAAGTCTTGGCCGGCAGGCCCTTCTTGGGCTTACTATGTGGTTTTCCCACCTTGGTTGAGGGATGACCTATTTTAGGCTTTTTTTGGTTATGTCCCCCACCATTTTCTATTTTCAACCCAGCAAACACACAAAATACCAAAAAAGTACTCAGAATAATAATAAAAATGTTAAATATCTATTTATTTTAATATTTTTATTTATTTTTAAAAAAATTCATTAAAATAAACATAATATCCAAAAAAGAGTGTGATAAATTAAAAGATGGGACTTATAAATTAAAAAATAATAAATTTAATATTTAATATTTTAAAATTCATGCCTAAAAACAAACTCATAGTCCATACTTTGAAGTGTTGGTGATGCTATCTCCATAGAGAGAGGTTTGTTGTCTATACAAGCCGTAAGAGACTTCACTATATAATAACATAATAGGACCTAGATTTGAGAAAATGGTGCTTGGTAGAGTATCTATAGATTCTTGACATTGATATCGCCTATGAACAAGGTAAAGGTATCAACATTGTAGATACTCTTAGTTGTAAGGCACATGTAGCTCCATAGCTTGGTGAACGGCCATCAAAGGAACAATGATGCTTGATGATCTTGTTGTATGACTAAATGATGGATTCTTACAAGCACCATGGATCAAGGACATGTTCCCCATAGACATACCATCTTCTTCAGTAGACCTGGTAAATATTTGATTGAAGATCGAACCTAAGTGTGTTGCAATGTGGTAACGACTAACATATGGTGACCCAATACCTCAGTAGTTATTGTAAATTGAAAATGTGATCCAAGTAAAAGGGAGAGTTGTAGTACCTACTACCATTATGGAAGAGTTGATGATGTACATCCATATCTTTAATTGGCCACTATATCCTAGAGTGACAATGATATTCCTGGAATTTAGGAGAGGGTTCTGGTGGTCAAGGATGAAGAGGGACATTGTTGGATTTATTTCCTAATTCTCTATCTACCAGAGTAAAAAAGACCGAGCACCAGCATCCAGATGGTTTATTTGAGTCGCATACCTTGCCCAAGTGGATATGGGAGGAAATCATGATGAACTATGCGACATGGTACCTAAAACCCCAAGAAGCCATGACACTATTTGAGTTATTATCGATTGACTAATGAAAATTTCTCATTTCTTATCAATATTTGAGACTCGATCAGTGGATGATATGATAAATATGATATGTTCATGGATTATCAGCTCTTTGAAAATAACGTGCTCCACACGCTGCCCGGTTTTCAAATTTCCTCGAACGTTTCCTCGGTTCTTACGGTTCTCCACCACTCGCCAACTAGTTTGCAGGTGCCTCCACTGCCTTTTGGACTAGCATCATCTCCAATACTCTCAATAACTGGAATATACAGTTTACCCAAGACGATGCCACGTTTATCAAAAAAAATAAAGTGGTCGTTGGATTGAAATGCAATAAAAAAATGTGATTGTCAGAATTTTTACAAAAATCCATTTTTACCCTCTGTTGTTATTACCGCCATATTGCTGTAATACATCATAAAAACAAATTAAAACATTAAAAAAAACATATCAAAAACATAAAAAACATATCAAAAAACAAAAACATTGAATAATAGAATGCTATTTAAAATTCTATAAGAACTCTATAAATTACAAAAAAAATAACATATAAAAAAAGTTGATATAAAAAAACATAAAAAGCATTGATACAAAACATAAACATATAAAAACCAAAAATTAGATATAAAAAAACATTTATGTAAATTACTATTAAAAACATATCAATTTATAAAAAAATTATAACATTTAAAAATATAAATTTCCAATAAATTGTTATTTTTAAAAATATATCAATTTTGTATTTCTTAAATAATATTGTAAACAACTATTAATCTTTGCAAGTTTAAAAAATATTTTTTATGAAATAAATTAAAAACATGTACTTAGAAAAATGTCACAAAAAATTATTACATTTAAAAGTTAAATAAAAATATTGTTTGGAAATAATAAAATTTTCTCAAATAAAAAGAAACATGTTATTTTATAAATGTATAACCATTTTTATGCTGTAATTTTTTAAAGGCATAAAAAGAATATATTTTATAATGGAATTAAAAATAAAAAAATACCAATTTCAAGAAAAAATCACATTTTTATTTAAAGGGAAAATTTCAATGAAGAATTTCCATTTTAAAAAACAGAAAAATAATAAAAAATAAATTGGTGAAAATGTAAATTAAATTTTAATGAATGTATTTATATTAAATGAAATTACATATAATATGTATTAAATTTTTTACATAAATTTTATAAAAATAATATAATTTACCATTTAAAATATATATATAATACATGAATAAAAATGTAAATAAAATGTACATATTTAGGAAGTTCCAGTGGAGGTTCCAGTGGAAGTTCTAGTGAAGGTTCCAGTGGATTTTCCAGTTCTAGTGGAGGTTCCAGTAGAGGTTCCAGTAGAGGTTTTAGTAGAGGTTCCAGGTTCCAGTGGAACTCCAGTGGACGTTCTAGTGGATGTTCCGGTGGAGGTTCTTGTGGAAATTCCAATTGAAGTTCCAATGGATGTTTCACAATACAACAAAAGTATATATTTATAAAACTATAGAATATATTAATAAAAATTAAATTTTAATAAATATATTTATATTAAATGCAATTATATATAATATATGTAATGTATTTTATTCAACATCTATACTAATAACAATTATAAATCTATTAAGAGGAAGTTCCAGTGGAGGTTCCAGTGGAGGTTCCAGTAGAAGTTTCAGTGGAGGTTCCAGTTCCAATGGAGGTTCCAGTGGAGGTTCCATTGGAGGTTTTAGTGGAGGTTCCAGTGGATGTTCCAGTGGAGGTTTCAGTGGATATTTTAGTGGACGTTCTAGTGGAGGTTCCAGTGGAGGTTCTAGTGGATGTTCCAGTGGAGATTCTAGTGGAATTTCCAATTTAAGTTTCAATGGATGTTCCACAATACAACAAAAGTATAAATTTATAAAACTATAGAATATATTAATAAAAATTAAATTTTAATAAACATATTTATATTAAATGAAATTACATATAATATATGTAATATATTTTATTCAACATCTATACTAATAACAATTATAAATCTATTAAGAGGAAGTTCCAATAGAGGTTCCAGTAGAGGTTTCAGTGGATGTTTTAATGGAAGTTCCAGTGGAGGTTCCAGTTCCAGTGGAGGTTCTGGTGGAGGTTTCTGTGGAGATTCTAGGAACCAGTGGAACTTCTAGTGGATGTTCTAGTGGAGGTTCCAATGGACTTTCCAAAACTATAGAATATATTAACAAAATTTAAATTTTAACAAATATATTTATATTAAATACAATTATATAAAATATTTATTACATTTTTACATAAATTTTACAAAAAAAATATAGTTCACCATTTAAAAATGTATACAATAATAATTGAATTTATCATACAATAGACTCAGTAATTTTTTATGCGTTAAAAAAATTGTACGACTTTAAAGATATCAAGGAAAATATATTAATTTTTGATGTTATTAATATTTTCATGACTTATTATATACTCCCTTTACTGATTTTATATGAAATGTGCATAATTTGTATGAAATATTAATGTTTTAATATTAAGTATAATTTTTGAGCATTTTTAGAAGTAGTCCAACTGAGTCAGTTTAATGTTTTAATAATAAATATTACTATACTGATCCAAATTTCATGGTTTTTGTTTTTTAGGATTCCTATTTCAATTTATAACATTTCATTAGAAGGGATCATGTGCCAATTCTGTCGTTTGAAGGGTCATATGGTCCTCACAAACAAGACCAAAGAATCTGTGAACAAACTAGACTAGCCTTGAAGATTGATTTACTGGGCTCAATACAGAAGTCCAAAAACATTAACTCTCCCCCATAATTCTGGGGACACTACATGTCATATTGGATAAATATTTCAAGTCCCAAATCCAAGTACAAGAGGCCCAAATAAAGCTTTCAAGTCCAGCCCACCATTCTGGACGAGAATTAAAATCAGTATAATATGCATGACATATCTCATGCTGTAAGCATCAAATCCATCTGAGATTTTGCAGTGCGAAATAGGAGATATAGGCGGCCGACTTTGTTTAATAACACATTCTGATTTGAAGGCATATTCATATTTCAAAAACCCTTTCAATTTCTGGACTTCAAAAAGACTGGATTGAAATGGATAGTTTTACATTTTTTAATCAACTGACCATAACTTTTGTTCCTTAAATCCAAATGACTCCAAATTTTGAGAGTAGTCGGAAAACTTTATTATATACAACTTTGAATAAGGAGATATTTGGATATTAGGCTGTCTGAATATACATATTGGCGATTCAAGTGGAGGGACATATTGGGAATGCAAACAGTCCACTCCTTGGGCTATAAATACTCTCCCCTTCTCTCCTTGAGAGGGGTTGGCATTTCCCAAGAGAGGAGAACATATTTTCACGACCAAGGCCTTTCCAAAGGCTTGGGAGGATCTTAGTTTTTAAGGTTTTTTTTAAAATACACACCCTCACAAGAAAGAGAAAAACAACACAATCACTTAAAAAAATAAAAAAAATAGTCATGCTTACTCACCATCGAGTTTTGAAATTTTTTCCAACCATTTTGGGGAGTTAACAGACATGTTTTCATCCCAAATTTTTTTTATTTTCATCATAAAATTGGATAAAGAATCTTTTGTCAAAACCAACAAATTTTTAATGCTCTATTTTTGATTTGGAAAATGCTTTTCCCAAACCGTGAGAACAAACAATTGCTTTCATGCCAAGGCCACCTATGGCCATCTTTTCAAAATGTGTGTTTTCACCCCCATTTGTGAGTCTTGAGTTTGTGGACCTTCGAGCTAAATTTCCTACCTTAGTGTGCATTAATATGATAGAGGCATTTTTTAACCTCATGAGATTCACAATGGCCAAATAGCCTCCCATTACCCTACATTAATCCTCCTTTTGAAATCCCCTTCAAGCCTATGTAAACCTTTTCTTTGAAATCCACATTAAAAACCCAATACATTGTCCCACCCAACATCTACATGGATTTACATTGCATAATTTCTTGAAATTTAAGTGTGGGGAGGATAGATTTCATTTTGGGTATCCTTTTCTTGATTGTCAACGTGTTGTCATATGCTTGAGGGCAAGAATCCATTTTATTGTGGGGTAGAGGTCATAATTTAGTGAGTTTTGTTGTAATGGACTCATCTTGACGTCCTTTTCTACAAATATTATTGAAAATTGTTCAAAAAAAATCCAAAAAAAAATCAAAAACAAAAAAATGCAAAGAATGGGTTGTGTCTTGGTTAGGTCAAAAATCACTCTTCCTCAACCTTTGATCTTGTTATAACTATTACAATTAGTGTCGTGAGGAGATCAAACATGGGTTGGGTGATTAGTGTGAGATCTATTTCAAGTTCAACTTCCGAAAAAATACAAAAAAAAAGAAATGAAAAGAAAAAGGAACACTTATGTTATTGATAGAAGCTTTGTGTTTTGTAAATATTCCATCTTCTCATACCCTTCAAATTTTCTTCCACTTTTGTTTCATGCTTCATTTTTTCCTTTGTAAAAATGTGTTTCCATTTTCTTCCATGTTTCAGTTTCAAAAAAATGTGCATTGTTTTATCCATGTTAGTGTTTTAGCCCCTCTTTCCACCCTTTTGGACATTATAATCCTACCGTCCCATAGCCATGGAAAAACCCCTAAAAAGTCCTCTTGATTCTTGTGCACTTTAGAATGGAGAATGGAATCTTAGAGTTCTTCCAAAATCTAAGATGTTCACTTTTGGTTGGTGAATGAGTGAAGCTCCATAAATTAATTTTATCATCTTGAGTGGAGTAAGTTTTGAGTGCCCACATTTTCTATTTCTAATTTTGAGCATGCAAAATGAATTGTTTTTGGAACATTATTTCTGTAATAATTTGTGGTGGAATTCAAAATGGATGATTGAAATAGTCTAAACCTCCCCTGATTGGAGAAAACAAAATTTTAAAATCTGTTGGTGAGTAAAAATGATTTTGTCATGTTTTTATATTTGTTGCACATGAGGACATGCACAAAAATAAGTGTGGGGGATTTGATGTTATTAATATTTTCATGACTTATTATATACTTCCTTTACTGATTTTATATGAAATGTGCATAATTTGTGTGAAATATTAATGTTTTAATATTAAGTATAATTTTTGAGCATTTTTAGAAGTAGTCCAATTGAGTCAGTTTAATGTTTTAATAATAACTATTACTATACTTATCCAAATTTCATGGTTTTTTTTATGATTCCTATTTCAATTTAGAACATTTCATTAGAAGGGATCATGCGCCAATTCTGCCATTTGAAGGGTCATATGGTCCTCACAAACAAGACCAAAGAATCTGTGAACAAACTGGACCAGCCTTGAAGATTGATTTACTGGGCTCAATACAGAAGTCCAAAAACATTAAATCTCCCCAATAATTTTGGGGACACTACATTTCATCTTGGATAAAAATTTCAAGTCCCAAATCCAAGTACAAGGGGCCCAAATAAAGCTTTGAAGTCCAGCCCACCATTCTGGACGAGAATTAAAATCAGTATAGTATGCATGACATATCTCATGATGTAAGCATCAAATCCAGCTGAGATTTTTCAGTGAGAAATAGGAGATATAGACGGCCTACTTTTTTGAAGAAATCATTCGTATTTGAAGGCATATTCATATTCAAAAACCCTTTCACATTCTGGACTTCAAAAAGACTGGATTGAAATGGACAGTTTTACATTGTTTAATCAACCGGCCATAACTTTTGTTCCTTAAGTCCAAATTACTCCAAATTTTGGGAGTAGTCGGAAAACTTTATTATCTACAACTTTGAAGAAGGTGATATTTGGAGATTCGGCTTTCTGAATAGAAATATTGGCGGTTCAAGTGGAGGGACATATTGGGAATGCAAACAGTCCACTACTTGGGCTATAAATACTCTCCCCTTCTCTCCTTGAGAGGGGTTGGCATTTCAAAAGAGAGGAGAACATATTGGCACGACCAGGGCCTTGCCAAAGGCTTGGGAGGATCTTAGTTTTTAAGGTTTTTTTTAAAATACACACCCTCACAAGAAAGAGAAAAAAACACAATCACTTAAAAAAATAAAAAAATAGTCATGCTTACTCACCATCGAGTTTTGAAATTTTGTCCAACCATTTTGGGGAGTTAACAGACATGTTTTCATCCCAAAAAAATTGTATTTTCATCATAAAATTGGATAAAGAATCTTGTGTCAAAACCAACAAATTTTTAATGCTCTATTTTTTATTTGGAAAATGATTTTCCCAAACCGTGAGAACAAACAATTGCTTTCATGCCAAGGCCACCTATGGCCATCTTTTCAAAATTTGGGTTTTCACCCCCATTTGTGAGTCTTGAGTTTTTAGAACTTCGAGCTGAATTTCCTACCTTAGTGTGCATTAATATGATAGAGGCATTTTTTTAACCTCATGAGAATCACAATGGCCAAATAGACTCCCATTACCCTACATTAATCCTCCTTTTGAAAGCCCCTTCAAGCCTATGTAAACCTTTTCTTTGAAAGCCACATTACAAACCCAATACCTTGTCCCACCCAACATCTACATGGATTTACATTTCATAATTTCTTGAAATTTAAGTGTGGGGAGGATGGATTTTCTTTTGGGTATCCTTTTCTTGATTGTCAACGTGTTGTCATATCATTGAGGGCAAGCATCCATTTTACTGTGGGGGAGAGGTCATAATTTAGTGAGTTTTGTTGTAATGGACTCATCTTGACGTCCTTTTCTACAAATATTATTGAAAAGTGTTCAAAAAAAATCCAAAAAAAAAATCAAAAACAAAAAAATGCAAAGAATGGGTTGTGTCTTGGTTAGGTCAAAAATCACTCTTCTTCAACCTTTGATCTTGTTATAACTATTACAATTAGTGTCGTGAGGAGATCAAACATGGGTTGGGTGATTAGTGTGAGATCTATTTCAAGTTCAACTTTCGAAAAAATACAAAAAAAAGAAATGAAAAGAAAAAAGGAACACTTATGTTATTGGGAGAAGCTTTGTGTTTTGTAAATAATCCATCTTCTCATCCCCTTCAAATTTTCTTCCACTTTTGTTTCATGCTTCATTTTTTCCTTTGTAAAAATGTGTTTCCATTTTCTTCCATGTTTCAGTTTCAAAAAAATTGTGCATTGTTTTATCCATGTTAGTGTTTTAGCCCCTCTTTCCACCCTTTTGGACATTATAATCCAACCGTCCCATAGCCACGGAAAAACCCCTAAAAAGTCCTCTTGATTCTTGTGCACTTTAGAATGGAGAATGGAAGCTTAGAGCTCTTTCAAACTCTAAGATGTTCACTTTTGGTTGGTGAATGAGTGAAGCTCCATAAATTAATTTTATCATCTTGAGTGGAGTAAGTTTTGAGTGCCCACATTTTCTATTTCTAATTTTGAGCATGCAAAATGAATTGTTTTTGGAACATTCTTTATGTAATAATTTGTGGTGGAATTCAAAATGGATGAGTGAAATAGTCTAAACCTCCCCTGATTGGAGAAAACAAAATTTTAAAATCTGTTGGTGAGTAAAAATGATTTTGTCATGTTTTTATATTTGTTGCACATGAGGACATGCACAAAACTAAGTATGGGGGAGTTGATGTTATTAATATTTTCATGACTTATTATATACTCCATTTACTGATTTTATATGAAATGTGCATAATTTGTGTGAAATATTAATCTTTTAATATTAAGTATAATTTTTGAGCATTTTTAGAAGTAGTCCAATTGAGTCAGTTTAATGTTTTAATAATAACTATTACTATACTGATCCAAATTTCATGGTTTTTGTTTTGTAGGATTTCTATTTCAATTTAGAACATTTCATTAGAAGGGATCATGTGCCAATTCTGCCATTTGAAGGGTCATATGGTCCTCACAAACAAGACCAAAGAATCTGTGAACAAACTGGACCAGCCTTGAAGATTGATTTACTGGGCTCAATACAGAAGTCCAAAAACATTAACTCTCCACCATAATTCTGGGGACACTACATGTCATCTTGGATAAAAATTTCAAGTCCCAAATCCTAGTACAAGGGGCCCAAATAAAGCTTTGAAGTCCAACCCACCATTCTGGCCGAGAATTAAAATCAGTATAGTATGCATTACATATCACATAATGTAAGCATCAAATCCAACTGAGATTTTGCAGTGCGAAAGAGGAGATATAGGCGGACGACTTTGCTGAAGAACTCATTCGGATTTGAAGGCATATTTATATTCAAAAACCCTTTTACATTTTGGACTTCAAAAAGACTGGATTGAAGTGGACAGTTTTACACTGTTTAATCAACCGGCCATAACTTTTGGTCCTTAAGTCCAAATGACTCCAAATTTTGAGAGTAGTCGGAAAACTTTATTATCTACAACTTTGAAGAAGGAGATATTTGGATATTCGACTGTCTGAATAGAAAAATTGGCGATTCAAGTGGAGGGACATATTGGGAATGCAAACAGTTCACTACTTGGGCTATAAATATTCTCCACTTCTCTCCTTGAGAGGGGTTGACATTTCAATTTTCCTCTAAATAATTAAAAAATCTATTTTTATCACACATTTATTTTTAATTCTTTTTAAAAGACGTAACACAATTTTTTTAAGGAAATAAAATCTCTTTCATTTACAAATATAATTGGTTTTAAAATAAAATTAACTCATTAATATTTAACATGTTTTAAAAAAATGTACGCACTTAAAAATATCAATAAAAATATATTAATTTTACTCAAATAATCAAAAAATTGAAAACATATATTATTTGATCATTTTTTTAAAAAGCGTCATAATAGTTTTTATATAAGACAAATAAAAATTCATTTTAAAAATATATTCGGTTGTTAAACATATCACAATTTTTATTATTCGTTTAATATATAAAATAATATTATAAATTGAATATGTGAGATTTTGTTGATTGGAGAGGGGGAGAATCTACGGGCTATTTTTTGTACAAGACCAATATACCCCTCGCTTCCTTGATTACCCAATTGCAAGGCGTGAAAAAAATAACAGGTGTCAACATCTTAAAATGTGACCGGATGATCCATTATTTAATGGAATTGGAGACTATAAAAAGGGGGAATGACATCGGGGGACTTAATACCCAAAAGGGACCAAACCCAGTTCTATGAACAGTGAAAAACATTGTTCATAGAACTATGATAGGTCACTTTTGGGTATTAGGGGGGACTTTTGGTCCCCGCTATCATTCCCCCCTCTAAAAACTGCAGATTCTTGGGCCCCTCTCCCCGCTGCTAGCCCCCTTGGCCTTGGATGGAGCGCCTCCTACAGTGATACCCACGCACTTCATCGACCCCCACCGGTGGTGAAGAATTCCTCCTTTCCTGCAGTCCCCTTAGACTCGTTGACGTCTTCGGAAGGCGGATGCCTATCCTAGTGTCCTTCAACGAAGCAGCGTCGCACCTTAAATGAACGTTGGTTTCTCGGTCTGGGATTGAAAAACCCCCGCTCACACTCTTTCGGGACTTTGTGTCCTCGTGGAATCTGGAGGCCCCAGACAAGGTGTCGACATTGAATCGAAAATCCTTTTTCCTCGTGCTGGCATCTAGGGACGGTTTCGTCAAATCCTGGAGCTACAGTTTCAGATCTGTTGGCCGATGGAGGTTTAGCCTCTTTAGATGGGTGATGGAGGTTCATTCTGGGAGGGATCCTTTTTGAGCGGCGGTGTGTGTTTCCCGGCCCTGCCTTCCACTGCCTTTTTCAAAATTAATCCTTTCTGTGAGAGATCGGAAACCCGTTGGGGTCCTTTGTGCTAACGATCGAAATCTCGGTCTCGAGGAGGCGGTGGTGGACAAGATCTGTGTTGAAATGGATCTCGCTCAATCTCTGCAGCCGTGGACGACCCTAGGCAAAGTCATGCTTGGTAGGTTTGGAGGGTTCCCAGCGTGATGATGTGGCCCCTTCACCCTCTTCTTTAGCTCCTTTCAGATCAAGCTTTGCCCCCTGATTGCTCTCTCTGGATCTGCGGTCCGAGTCCCTCTGGTTTGCCTCCCTCGTTTTACAGGGCTTTTATGGGACATGGTCAGCAGTGAGCTGGAGTAAGTACTCAAAGATTTCTTCTAGGGCTGTAATCTTCCCTGGGTCTTCCGTGCTATTAAGCTGGTTTTGATCCCTATGGTCAAGCACCCGGTCTCCCTACAACACTATCGTCCTATTTGTCTGTGCAACTTCTAATACGAGGTGCTGAAAAGTATTCTCAATAGAAGGCTCTCATCTTATTTACCATGCAGGGTTTCGAGTGAACAACACAGTTTCATCAAGGGCTGATTGATCCAAGTTGCAATCGGATTGGCCCAAGAGGTGGTGGGTGACATCAACCTCAAAACGTTTGGATCAAATATAGCTATTAAATTAGACACGAACAAAGCCTATGACAGGACCGAGTAGAACTGCATTATCAAGGTTTTAGCATGCATGGGTCTGATTTCTTGGGTGATCGACCTCCTCTTGTGGTGTTTTAGCTCCTTTTGGATTTCGATGTCTTTCATGGGGAAGCAGTATGGTTTTTTCAAGGCTGTCCGGGGCCTATCCCAAGCAGATCCACTCTCCCCCACTTTGAGTGTTCTTATTCAAGATTCTCTAAGCCGCTATATCAACAAGAGTATCATGTGTGGAAGTATTATTCCTTATTGCTCAAGGGTACATCCTTGTGTTATTTCACACCTGATGTTTGCAAACGACAACATCCTTTTTAGTAATGCTAGCAACAGATTGATTCAGGGGATCAATGCTTTTTTTTAAAACTACTGCAAGTGGAGCGGCCAACAGGTGAACCGTGATAAGTGTAACTTTATAATCTCTACCCATTGCTCATACATGCATGTTAGATCATTGGACTGGAATCTGGGCATGCACAGAGGGTCATTTCCAATGGAATACTTAGGAGCCCCGATGTCTCTGAAATCTCCCGCATCCGTTATTATGAAAAGGTGATTGACCGGATCACAGGTCGCATCATGAACTGGAAATACATATTTCTATCCTTTGGTGGTAGACTCACCTTGATTAACGGCATCCTGTCTTTGATGCCAGTGCACGTCCTATCAACTCTTAAGGCACTGAAAAGGGTTATTACTAGATTGGAAAGCATCATGGATTCATTCGTATGGGATGCCCAGTCGGAGGTAAAACACCACTGGGTGTCTTGGACAAGGATTGCAAGGCCTCTATATGAGGGGGAAGACTCCTTGGTGAAAACACGTTAAAGATAAATATGGGTATGGTTCCGGTTTGCAGAGAAAGAAGACTTCCACAATATGGTGGTTGGTTCAACCCTTCATTTTGTAACTGCAGGAGAACAACCGATGGATTGTAGGCAGATGACATCAAATTCTGGCAGTAGAACCAGGAAGGATTCTTTGTTGGATTTCCTGGATTCCCTACTCTGGACATCATGTTTAGTCGGGCTAGCGGCCAATTGAGATTTATCCAAGCATTCCTGAATGAAGATCAACACATCATATTTGATAACATTATGCTGAATTTTGAGAACGAAAGACGTGTCTTCACAGGTTCATCTTCAAGGGCCTTCACTATAAATGACTTCTATAGGATGCAGGAAAACAACAACCTCCGTGATTAATGGGGTGAGGTGCTGTGGCGTATAGAGATTCCAATGAAATATAACTTTCTTGTGTGGCACGTCAGGAACCATGTGCTCCCCACCAAGGATAATGCTCAGCGCCTGGGTGTATGTATGGCCTCAAGGTGCCATTGTTACAGGGAACCACGACCCGAGACTTCATACCATTTTTTCTTTGAAAGCGAGTGGAAAAATTTGTTGTGGCAATCCCTAGGTGACTTCATTGGCTTGTCCTATACAGAAGCCTCGAGTGCAACTTTTCTGAATCTGTGGTTTTAGGGCGCGGGGAATCAGGTACCTGAAAGGACGGTGAGAGAAATCACTATATCGATTGGATATTGGTGCATGTGGAAGGAGATGAATAACACTCATCAAAGGGTATGTACTGGGTCGAGCAACATTCTTATTTCCAAAACCAGGAGTATTCTGGTTGAACTGGATCATCTATGTATGGGAAGTGTGGATGCTCCTTCTATTCGAGCTCTCCAGGTCGCCTCGCCAGCAGTAAACTCAGAATCTGGAGAACCACAGGGTCGTTGGGTCAGATGGTATCCACATCACAATGGTCTAAAAATTAATATCGATGGTTCATGCAACAAGGGACTCGTGAAGGGGGGTAGAATTGTTTGGGACACTAGGGGATCCGTCATCTTAGCCTTCTGGGCTTTCTTCGGTAGGGGTGACTCCCACCAAGTGGATGCTCAAGAGATTCTCACTGGCCTCCTCCTTTGCAGACAAAGAGACATCCAGTCTCAGGTCCTTTCCCCCCAGAGGGGGTGAACATTGTAAGATTAGATGACCTTGGCCTCCATTACATTCGCCCCCCATAACAATCTGGTTTGGGCTTTGCTTGGACCCTTGTACCTCTTTGTGGATTTTATTTTCTCTGATTAATAAAAATTTATGTTATGATGACAATGGATGAAATGGGAAAGCTGCATGTCTATGATATTATAAGAATGCATTGAGTTAACTTGAGAATTGTATCTGATATAGATTAAAAGTTTACATCACGACTTTGGAAGGTATTTTAGAAGGCCTTATGGACTCAACTGATATTGATCATATCGTACAATCCTCAGATACGTAGACAACAGACGAATGAGATATTGAAAGATATAATCCGAGCATGCGTACTTGATTTTAATGGTTCTTAGGATGATAACATATCCTTGGTTTATTTCACATATAGAAACATTTAGCTGCCTTAGATTGAGATTTTACCTTACAAGGATCTTTATTGTATTCCATAACATTCACCGATTTGATGGCCTAAAGCTGGAAAAGTAGTAGTTTTTGGGACCAATATGGTACTTGAGACCTCTAAGAGAGTGCAGCTAATTCAGAAGAGGTTTATCACAACTCAAAGAACGAATAAGTCTTTCACCAACCATAGGAGGGGAATTTTGGAGTTTTCTATTGGCCATTAGATTTTTCCGAGAGTCACTCCTTGGTTAGTCCACCGATGTATGATAAAGAAAGGGAAGCTAGTGTTGTTCTATGTTGTACCTTTAGAGATCACTAAAATGATTAGAAATTTGGTGTACCATCTGGATCATCCTTATCATTACCATGGTAAACATGACATGCTTCATGTGCCTACATTCCAGAGGTACATGCTTGATCCCACACATATCATTGACTTCATGGATGTTGTGTTGGATCTTGACAGATCATTCATGGAATGTATGGTGATGATTTTATATCAAAGTAAGAAATTCCTTAGAGGGAAGACTATACCACTAGTATGGTTTCAATAACATCATGGAGGATCTAGGATAAGATTTGGTAGTGAGAGGATGATGTTTGGGATCAATGCCCCCGATTGTTTGAGCAGAAACATTGAAGGTATTCACGAGGATGAGAAGTCACTAGAGGGTGAGAATTGTAACATCCTCACTTGTTTACGATGTATGCGATGTTTAAGTCTTATAAAAAATTCTCTATTAATATGATGTCTCATCTCTTATATGGTTGTTTAGTGGCTGATTTTCAAAAATAAAGGGGTCTGGAAATTAGTGGATAGAATGATGAGAAGAGGAATGGCCTTTTGGTTGTAGCATACTATCACCGGCCAACCTGTGGACTCCACTCTTTCTGGTGGATTTTTCGTTAGTTTGTAGTGAACTATCGACACCATCGGCTAGCCGGTGGGGTGCCACTATCTAAATGGTAGTACTGAAAAACCCATAGTGGTTCTTCCCAGTACACCGACCTATCGATGTCTCGCAATTGGTGTTGTTGGCTAGCTGGTGAGGCCCACTAGCTTACCGGTACACCCAGTTCATGGGTAAAATAAATACACCTTGAGGGTCTAAATTCAAAATTACTTTGACCCTTATTAGATACTAAAAAAATCCCCTAAAATCCTATTTTAGATTTTAGATCCCCTCTCGTGAATCGTGGCTCTCCCATTCTTCTCCCCTTGCCTCTTCAATGAGGGGATGCTCCGGTGATGCTATAAAGGCGAGTTTTCTCTATATCTACACCATTTTCCTCTTCCTCTACAAGAGATGTGAATGGATATATGACGGTTCAATGGTTTCCATCTATATTTGATGATGAATTATTCCCTTTTTCATAGAATGGTGGTGAATCTAGAAATTTAACGACATTCCTTTATCGAATCGATATTATCCTTGGATTACAGACATTCTACAAGTATTTGCTAACAAAAATATTCCTAAACTTATTATTTATAGTGGAATTATGAATAAACTATAATCCATTGATGATCCCTTGATTGATTGGTGATGGAATTTCTATGTCAATGATATCCATTTTGACCGAATCAAGATTCCTCAGTAACTGTGGATGCTTCCAAATATGTTTTATAGATTGATCATCTTGAGACTCTCCATTTCTTGAATCTCATCTCAAATATTTTTTTTACATTTTTGGATTGATGATGGATCAATGTTTATTGGATAGATTTTAGGTTATCATCTTGTTTCAAATAAGAATTCATGGTGTATTCCTCAATCAATAACATATACAATGAATTGGAAACCTCTCCTTTGATATACCTTGTCATTACTTGCATTGGATGACTTCTTAATGTATGGGATTATAGAACCACCCTTATAGACATAGATTCTTCTTTAGTATCATTTTTATAAACCTATCAACATTTTCAAGAACCTGATATAGGAATCCTTAAAATGTGATCTATTTCTCCATGGGTGTGATACATGATTCGGTCTTTGATCCATGATGATCCTTACAGTACATATCAATAATACCACGGTAGGAAGCTCCTTACCCTTTTGGGCTCTTGTATACACTTTTTCCTTGCTATAATTCTTCTATTAGAATACTTTGATTCCCATTTTTGATTCCGATCCCTTATGGGTGTTTGCATAGCCCATGAGACCCGTTTATGATACTTGTTTCTATGAGTATGCTCATAGCCTATTTGATCATGATTGATGTTTATAATATTTATTGTATGTCAACAATTTTTTTTGTTGATGATATTCTATTCCTTTCATTGTATACTCTTCCCTGTTATGTTTGTTACCAAGCCTTTGGAGATATTATTCTTAGTGCTTAGAATAGGTGGACTATTGTGACATGGTTATCTTTAAGAGGGGGAGTGTGCACGACTTGTGATAATGGAAATGATGGACTTGAGCACAAGGTAGGGATATGATGATGCCTCATGGATTCCATGTGATTCACTTGATTACTAGTGGATTCCAAGTAACATGTTTACTCGATGCCTAGTTTATTTCGAGTATCATGATGAATCGATGGAAAGTGGATGCCGAGTAGAATGATTCACTTGAACCCTAGTGGATATCGAGGAACTTTTTGACACGATGCCAAGTAGTTTGTTTACCATTATTTTGTCTAGTTCTTGGTTATCTCCTATAATAAGATATTCCTTCTAAAATAGAGATTAAGTTTGTACGGTTGGGACTTGTGGTGGCTTGGTTAGTATATGGGTTGTCAGTATATGATTGTTCATGATTTCTTGTGAATTTATTGTTGTCATGGCATACACTAGATATACATGTGCAAACTTTCTAAGGATGAATTTTTGGTTTCTTACTTAGTTTTATTACTCACACCCAACACAAGCATCTCTATACATGTGCATACTTGATGTATAGGGATCTAGGATAAGGAAAGGAGTCTATGGTAGATGGTTGATCCAAGGAGTGTGGAGTTAGTAGCGCAACTGAGATAGACTCTAGAGGATTTTATATAGTGTTTCTTTATTTACATACCTACTGCACCTATAATTTGGTTTGAGTTTCCACGATGGGATCCTGTTTATTTATTGTACGACATGTTTTCTATATGACATTATATTATTTCACATTGACTACTTCGAGTTATTATATATATATTTATATTATTAGTTCTAGGATATGATACGAAGTGTATAATATCCCAGATGAATACCTTTAGACCCTCACAGCTAGTCGACATCCTCTTGCATATATAGAGAGGCGTGCATGAAGGCATGTAACACTCCAGCTCGAACCTGAGGGTTCGGGTTAAGGAACCACAAATATTTCCTCGGTAAATGAAATAACTTACTTAATAAGGTTACTTCAATTGATACAATGTATTAAAATAGTATAGAGTTGAAACATCATCAACATAATTGAAATGATTTTAAATTCATCCATGATATTAAAAACACGGACTTGTAGGAGAAAAATAATGTCCAACGAATAATGGAGTGTGATAGAGAACATGATCAGAAGAAATTGAATAATCTCAAAATAAGGTATAATCCATTATCAGTAAAGGAAGACCATCAGTTTATCATAAATTAATGTTTTTTTTGTAAAAAAATGTATTTATAAAATAAAATATCATTAATAAACTTTAAATAACTTCTTTTTATCATTGTGTAATAAAAATGTGATTTTTTTTTCAAACTTTTTTACATTCCTTTAAGAAAATTAAACTTTTCATTTCAAATAATTTCAAATAAAAATTCCCATATTATTGAGAAAAATATTTCCTTGGAAAATATCCATGGAGCTTGTAAAAGAAAAATTGAATTCCAAGATTAGTCATGATGGTGGTGAAAGTATTTTTTGTGGTGTACTTTGGAACAAAAAATCCATTCACTTCTATGGTAAAAAGCGCCTCGTTCAGAAATGGAAAAGATGAATAATTTTAATCCATTTTATAAAATTAAAACATGGTTAATTAACAATAAAGAATCTCTAGAGAATAGTTAAACATTCTTTAAAACATTTTAATGAATCATGGACATGGAATAAAAATAGTTGGAAGGAAAACATCAAACCATAATTTTTTTTAAGATATCCCTTACATGAATCCAACTTATTGATTCTTGATACAACACAAGATTAAATGGAATATAAATAGGTAAAACAAAAAAACAAAAATGTGAATAATACATGCATGGTTTAAGAAATTATGATCATACAATTTTCCCCAAAGTAACTTTGAATATAGACAATCTTGAAAAAAATGTAGTTGTAACATAATGTCTTTACCACTTTGGTAAGCTTCAAATAAAAAGTAATTGAAAGTAATAATATGAAATATATCTATAAATACCCTGAATTTCATTACTTAATACGTAAAAATTCATTCATGGGGATGTAGGTACATTATAAAAAAAAAATCATGGTGCACTGACCTAAGAATATAAGATTGAGACAAAGAAAACCCTTACAAAGATCATAAAATCTTAACTAATAATTTATCCATGAAGTGAGCACGTGAAAATATGTAAGTTCACATAAACCAAGAGTAAATAAAACTTCAAAAATCTTGAGAATAATTCATAGATAATAATTGCATAAAAAATCAATGATGACATATTGTAACCTAATGAAAGGAAGTTGAGTTAAGAAAAACTTTTTACTAGAAGTTCGACATGCCTTGTAAGTTCTTAAAACCTCATGAAAAATAATTTTATATTTTTTATAATTCTGTACCCAAACCACACACACACACATATATATAATTAAAATATCTTATACAATCCACTTAAAACATTCCAACACCTGTTCATTAACAAATATTTATTATAATCATCATTTCAGGTGTCAACGACTTTGTTTTGCGTGTATATGTTTATTCAGAAGTTATGGTACCAAAATCTTGGTCATGGTTAAATATTATAGAAAGTTTCAATAACTATATAAATATAATATATATTCATTTTATAAATATTAATAATCATCTATGAAAGGAATACATGAAAAATGAATCACATCGCCTCATGGAGGTGGTAGTCCACACATATGCCTGAGTGCCGTTATCATCTTTTTAACAGTTGAAAGAGTAAGAATATAAATGATATATTATATTTATTTAATTATTATTTTATAAATATCATATATATTCATTAGTTTCATCTTTATAACCATAAAAGTTAAGTGACGATGAAAAAAATGAATTACACCACTACGTGGAGATGATAGGTCGTACACATGCACTTGGGATGTTTTTATTTTTCATTGGAAGTAAAAGTAGATGAAAGAGGGTTATATCATAAACATAATAAAAATTCATTATATGGTATATATTGATGTTATTTTACCATAATGTTTAGGAGTGGTTTGAATTATTAAAAATTAGAAATAATAAAGAAAACACTTGGCTTAGAATTATACATCTTCTTCGGACGACCACTTTTGTTTTATACCTTAATACTCACTAGGATAGTATTATGATTTAACTAGGACCTCTAATAAATGGTTTGGAATTTTAAGAATGTACTTGGGTAGTTTTTTTCCAAGATAATATGCTCTTGAATTGCAAATAAGAGAGGATACATGGTGTCTTTTTGTATGTGAAAGAGAGGACACACTTCAAATTCTTCAAAATATTTAAAAATATTAATATCTTACATAGGATAAATAGATCCAAAATAAATCATCTTAAAATATTAGATGATATAAGTTATAAATATTACCATCCAATAATATTTATGAAATTATGTAGGTCTTTTTAATCCTTATCATCTTAGTTTTATCCCTTTTAACCCTTTTTAACACTTACCATGGTAATTAACTTTTTTTTACCAAAGATACTATTAATAATGAAAAAATTGGACTCATGAAAAAATATAGACATGATGATACGAAATTTGGAGTCCATTTTATCAAATTTAATTTCCTTAAGTGGTATAAATTACATTTAATATAAACCTACCAAACGCACAAAAAGCAATTGTCCCGAAAAAAGCATTTTAAGTATAAAAGTGTTTTTATATCAAAATTAGGGAAATGAAAATTTAAATAAAAATGATTTTATTATATTTAATAAAAATTATTTAATGAAATATTAAATCATATTAAAAAAAATGGTACTTCATAAATACTTGATTAGAAAATGCAATTTTCTAAAAAATTGTTATTTTTCGCTATTCACTCAAAAAACAATCTTTTCAAAAAAATCTCAAAATCTTATCATAATATAATTTTTATATGATGATTTAAAAAATTAAATTATTTTTCTAAAATAACGATTATATTATTGGTATAAATTAATTATAAGATTCATTCACTAAAAGTAATAAAAACCAATCCTGAAGAAAACATATTTTTGAGGCACAAAATGTATTTACTAAAAATTGAGTTCGTATTTCCAAATAATTAATGTATAAATTATTATTGAGTAAGAAAATTATATATATATATATATAATAATTTTTCCCTCTTATTCATACTTTCCAACCCAAAATATTGGTTATAACTGTCATATTTAAATAATATTATATCATGGTTTCCTTACGCTTAGTGTTACGTGTGCTACACAATATCGAACATACTGTCATTTTTTAAAATAAAATATAAACTATAGTCATGGTTTATTATAATATTAATTCCAGAGGACCATGGATGTGTTTAGGTTATTAGGCATGATGTTTCTTTCTCAGAGTGAGAACGACTCGCATGCATATTTCATGAATCTCATGATTCTCTCACTAAATCAAACCATTATGTATCCTTTTCTAGAGTAAATCCATAAAAGTTAAGCATACTTTGATAATTTATCCAAATAGTTAGTTGTAGTGAAAATAATTATGATGATCTTTTATGCCATCCTCCTTAGGTTTTTTTCTCTTGGAAAGCACAAGGAGGTTGTGTTATAGTGAAAAGTTAAAATATGTTTCCACTCACTCTGGATTGAAGGAATAATACTTTTCTCACTTATCAATAATGAATGGATATCACTGAATATTTTATGAATTGGTGTATTTTTCTTGGGATCTACACTTGGTTTTAGTGGATATTTATGTGTTACTCACACCTTACCCCATCATCTATCCATGTTTTGGTTCCAGTATTTGAAAATGAAAAACTTATCAATTTTATTCCATAATAATCAGTGGTATGGGAAATAATCAACATGGAATCTAAAATATGAATTTATAGGTCTTCTAATCCTTTTATTCTCAATCAATATGTTCTCTATGGTGAAGGAAAAACACATATAATATTATTCAGGTTAGAAAGAATATAACTTCTTTCATCTATCATCGAGGTATTATTTCCCACAATGATTCCCCTTGATCAATTTAGCAGCACATAATGAAGCATTGATGACTGATGCATTGATGATTTTACCCCTATATTAAATAATATAAACATTCTTCAGGGTTGTGTTAGGGTAACCTAGGCTTTACAATGTTTGTAATGCACCCTAGGGAGGGGCACATCATGAAAATAATCAGATGCCCCCAACTATGTGGGCTATTGTTCATAAGGAAAATATTGAAATTCCCCTAACCATATGGGATTGGGTTTTTCAAAATAAAGTTCAAATGTTACCAGTCCTATGGGTTGGGGGTCATTATAAAAATATTTAATGTCCCCAAGTCCTATGTGTTATAGGGAAATTATTGAAAAGAGGACCACTATAACGGGAGGAATGAATTTCACCATTGGGAACTCCTCCTCAAAGAAACTATGTAATTATGTCCCAAAGATATTTATTTTTTCATTGAAATTGGGTGATATGTTCCTCATAATATATGGCCTCAAATGATTCAAGGGGATTATAATAAGATGATATAGCCACACCCTCACTCTTATTGATGGCATGATGTGTGGCTAAGCATGGAAATCCTGGTGGATACTTCAGTGACTAGGTATTCTCTAAATATCAAGAAAATTCTCCATTAATGGTTCTTTCTAGCACACCAATATAATGGGATGTGAATTCCTAAGGTATAGGTACACTATCACCAAGATCTACTTCACTATTATTGGTAGTGGAGGATGGGGAATCATTTTGATCCACCTAATATTTTAAAGATGTGCGATGATCTTTATCAGCAACACACATGTCAAGATTAGAAAAAGGTATTATAACATGACTGAAACTATATTCATTGAAATTAATGTTAAATTTCTATAAAAATACTCTATCAATATAAACATTTATATCACTAAAAGGATACAAATTAAAGAGAACTTAAGTGTTTCACTAGAAGAGGATCCAATTTGGTGGGATGGTGCCCGTTGGGTCATTTGGTGGGATGGCGTTTGTTGGACAGTTTGGTGAGATGATGTTCAATGTATAAATATTGTATGAATGATCTATATATGACACTAGGTTAGTTTTTGGATTGTTGGAGTTTCATTTGGAACATTTTTTTCATGTACTAATTCATTAGGTATTCATAAATTTTAAAATAGAGGGTACTACCATCTTATTTGTAAATGGAATTCGGGTTGTAACTTTTTGAACTAGTTTTTACCAGATGATGGAATGTGATTTCCACACTGCCTCCCTAGATATCTATTTGTTAATCATTTCTATACTCACATTATGGGCCTCTTTAAATTTTTTATCTTCATTTTGAAGAATGTGTGGAAAACATGTCACCTATCCTTTGGGGCTATCCAGTGATAACATTCCACCATCAACCATCTTTTTTACTTGATCTTTAAAAAGAAACCATTCCTCAATTTTATGTCTCAACATATGATGTAATGGTATGTAATTAGGGTGAATATTATACCAATAACAATTTAGATTCTTGACTTCATTCAAGGTGATCAACTCATTGTTCATGATTGAGATGGTGTATTTGTGGACCTGGTCATTACGAAAGGAATAAAAATCATTTTTCCTTCTTTAAATGTCACTCCGCCTCACTATACATAGCTTGAGGATGAAAACAATAGTTTCTATATTCTCTAACTCCCATATCTAGGATAGTGGTTCCTGACAATATCTCTTATTATTCCTAAAAATAGAATATTGTAGAATATATGCTATAGTAGTAAGCTCTTGGAAGACATAAAGGAACTTCAAGGGGATGGGCCTGGTTGACAAAACATTCTAAAATTTCACCACACAAATTATTAGTAAAATTTCATAAGGAATTAAAATTCTAAGAAGTTTGTGAAACCCTTCCAACTCATAATGAAATCATCAACCCTCTCATTCTCTGGACGTGTTTTATTGGAGAGGTCTTAATTTTTTTTCTCAGCAGAGAGATAAATTGGTAGAGGAATTGTTGATGAAGATCCTCCTCTCATGAAATTGATCCAACTATAAGGTAATCATACCACATAAATTCAGGTCAATCATGGGTATTTATAAATAATATAAGATTAGCGGCCTCTTATTATGACGTGTTTCCATTCATTAGGCCACATGGGAAGAGAAATTGGTGAGATGCTTCTCTAGATCACTCATTCCATCAAATTTAGAGATGCATGGATTCTTAAAGTTAGGTGTATAAGGGTTCAAGTCCACCAACATATGATATAGATTCTACACTAGTTTACCATTGCATATTTTACCTTCTAGTGGATCTATCCGACTAGTAAGAGAATCCAATAGTTCTTGGGATATAACCACCTGAGTTAAACCCATTAAACTTCCTCGAGGTGATGGGTGATGCTGACATGGGGGTGGGAATTACCAATAGTTAATTGATAAAAAAATCAAATAGGCTTATTAATGTGATTTAAAATTGATGGGATGTATTGATTCAATCATTTTGATTTCATAAAACTACTTCTATTGAATGAGATCATCTAAAAGAGGTATTATAGCTTTAGTCTAAATAATATACACAATGCATATGTTCTTGTTGAGTAATTTATTATTAGATCACTCTGGATCATATATTTTGACATTTATTAAGGAAATAAATATTCCTATTAAGAAAATATCACCATAATTTTGTGGCCATTCATCAACGGATATGCCCATGACCACTTTTTCTTCAAAAACAACATGGTTCATAGGATCAGTTGGGTCATCATTGATGAGATTTACTAATGATAACACTATTACTAGAAACATTGATTTATCTTTATGAGTAATATATATAATTAGGTGTTTCCCTACTCAATTAATGATACTGGATATGATGAAAAATATAAAAATTCAACCAGTCATGTGGGATGGGTTTTTCCATGGGATATTGTAGTCATTTATTCCTATTGTGATGAAGTTTGAAGATGCTGGCAGGTGATGATATGGAAATGTATATGAAAAAATATTACGATATCCCATTGGGACTCAATGAAATTGAATATAATATGAATAAGGACTTCCAATTGAGTAATAATATTTTTATACTCCTAGAGGGATCTCCTTCGGGGTTCCATAGACCGAATGTTTGGAGCTAGGATAACTTATTATGTAACTTCTTCTCTAGGGGGTAATATGATGATGATAATGACCATGACAGATAGGATATCTACTAGGAATCCCCTATAAGTTTTTATGTATGTGTTAAATTTACTCTTCCAACTCCCTAATAGAAGGGATATATTTATTGTTGTGCTCTAGGTATACTACTAAAGAGTTTCAATGTGGTAATAGGTGCCACTTAATTCAAGTCTGCCAATCATTTATGGGATGGTTCATGTGACACCATCTCCTATTAGATATCCTGAGAAACCTCAATAGTTGGTATTAATATTTATAAATGGTACTCTAATACCATGATGTTCACTACATAGAATTTAAGAAATTTAGTTAGTGTTAACGTAATTGGGTGCCTCAAATTCAAGGTAGATTTCTTGATAAAAAATGTAAGAGATTGAGGTTCCATCATCTGTTGTGTTTTTAATGCCATTTTTATTCTTTGTAAAGAAAAATGAAACCCATTATTATAGTATTTATAATTAGAATTTATGTTCAATCATCTTCTTTACTAAGTAAGGATTCATGTTTGGTTAACTGTTTTTGTTTCAACCATTTTAAATCCCATGATGTTTATTTCTAGTGTATGTTCTTGATTTCAAATGGTAGGCTATCACCAAGACATAATGAAAACTTCTTCAATATGTTCCAAACCAATAGTACGGGTGAAAAAACTCATATACACCATTTTATAGTGGAATTTATTTCTACTCCGAGACTCTCTAATATATCTAATTCATGTTTTTTTGAATCCTTTTCAGTAGAATTAGTACCATTTATGGTTGTCCTTAACAAATTGATTTATTAAAACTATGTGTCTGGGTAGACACATCATGTGAGAATTATAATTCCTATTATTTAATCATATTTAATCCATTTTTTAGTTTTATCTATAGTTTAGGTCCATATAGTTTGTAACTATTTAGTTTATCACCATCTAGGGAGGCATAAGGTGTTGTAGAATTGGGGTCAGTCCCATAAGAGGGGCTACCCACATATCCTTGTATAAGGAAGAATAATAAACATAATTTGGGGAAATCATACCTTTTTGGAATCCAAAATAGATTAATCATTGCTAGGGTTTTATAGACAAGACCAACAATGATGAATCTTAGAAGATAATATTGATTCGAGAAAATAAGATTGAAATCCTCAAGGTGAAATATCAACTTGATGAAGTGTATGTCTGACCCATTTATGGGGTTGTAGCGATTAAACCACCAATGAGGAAACCAATAGTATAATATTTAATTGAGGCTTTGATTTATATGTATGGGTATTAAACCTAATATGAGGACTGCAGAATAATGGTTGAGGATTATACCCGATAAGAGGCCAAAATAGATTACTCATTGGTGGGGAAGTATGGACAATATCACTAATGAAGAATACATGAAGATAATATAAATTTGAGGAAATATAATGGGAATATTCAAGGAGGAGTATTTAATGGAGGAAGAATTTATATAACTCATTGATAGGGTTGTAGAGATAAGACTAAAAAATGAGGAAACCAAGAGGATACTATCGAATCAAGGAAATAATTTATAAGTATAGGGATTACACTTAATAGGTGGTACCTATGAATTATGGTTTGGAATTTTAAATTTTAGGAGGCTCAAATAGATTACCCATTGGTGGTGATTTATGGATAAGACCACCAGTAGAGAAGCAAAAAAATATAATATCGATTTGAGGCAATATGATGGGAATTGTCAAGGGGGAATCTCAACTTGAGGAATAATACATATTACTCATTAATGGTGCAGTAGTGAGAAGAAAACCAATGAAATAACTAAGTGAATAATATAAACTTTATGAATTGATTTACAAAAATGTGGCTTACACATAGTAAGAGGTACAAATAGAGGTTAACTAAAGATAAGAATCTGATCTCGGCCCATGGTGCATGATGAATCCAAAAGGATGCTTCTCAAATTAAAGAATATAAATGAACCCACATAGAGGAATCTCAAAATGAGGAAATATTATTATAAATTATGAGGAAATTTAACATGGAAAATGTAACGGGATATTCCATATATATATATGAATCTTGTGCCTCAAGGAGGCATGATATGTATTATTCTAAATAAAGGAATCAGATTCCATGTATTTCAGAAGGGGTTTCCCAAGTGGCTGTGAAAGAAGATATTGGACAAATGGTTGAGCCATGTGATCTTGAATTAGTGGTTGTACTAAGTGGCCTTGGACAAGTGGTTAGTCAAATGGGTTTTTTTAAGTGTCTATACAAATGGGTTTGTCTTAGTGACTATGCTTAATGAGATTAGATTAGTGACTACACTAAATTAGCACATACAAGTAATCTTAGAAATGTTGAATAGAATAAAGAACAAGGAATAGTGATTTCGACCTATTTTCATTAGTATGGTTTCCTTGGATTACACCCCTTGGTGTAGATACCTTGGCATACCCACCTTGGAATGGATACCATGGAATACTAACATTAGTGTGGTTACCTCAACACACCCTATTTAGAGTGGTATTAATACATCAAACATATCACTGTATTTATTTTGAGATTACCCATGGGTATCTGAATGGGTTTTCCTAACACGAAAAATTGATTATAATTTTAAGGTTGATTTATAGTATAGGGTAGACCTTAGTTTGTCTCTCAAGGAGTTTTGGATTTTTAAAGTGTGTATTTTTAATAAATATAACTAAAAGATGGGGTGGATTTGAAAAAAGTTTTAAAAATAAAATGGCTTAATTAAAGAGGTTTAATAGTTGATAAATAAAGTGGTATTTTAATAATTATGAGAGAAGGAGTTCATTTCATGTTCACTACAAAACCTAGATAGTTTATTATTATGAAAATTTGACATGGTTTAATGAAATTATTTGGTTGAGGATTTTCAAGATCTTGATTCCCCTCTTTCCTCTTAAAAAGATGCACAAAGAACTATCCCTTGACACAAAAGTCATGTTGTCAAGATTTTGAGCTCAAGAATATATAGAGGGATTCCAAAGAATACTAGTATCTCAAGTATGTGTTATAGAAATATGAATCTTATGTTTTCTAATCAGAACAACCCAAGACCCCCACTTCAAATTTCAACCTAATCGGTGTTGAAATGAAAAGTGTTTTACTTAATTAAACATATAGAATGAATTGATAGGAGAAGCATTTTAAGATAAAACATAAGTGAAATAATTCAAACAAAAATTACACAAAACCATTATAATATAAAGTGTCGTAACACCCTCCCATGTATGTGTAGCTCCCTCGAAATGACCGTCCACCGTTTAGATTTCCATCAAGAGGAGGAGGAGGCTCCAGTTGAACTTCACCTTCATCCTTGACACCCCTATGAGGACAAGAGACTCCAAAAATTCTGGGATGAGGATAGAAATCCCTTTGGTCTCTAAAATATTATACCTTTTTTTCCCTTTCTCTAATTCACAAATAAGTTTCTTAAGGTATCATTTTATAGGAAAATTTGAAGGTGGTTTTGAGCCCTTAGATTTCTAAAAACCACTTATACCATAGTTTTAAACCTTGATATGGTCTTATATCGCTTTGGATAAAATAAAAAATTTATATACCCACCACTTTAATTTATTCATCGAACATTTGGAACCATTTGGAAAACTACATCTTGATAAATTGATAGAATATAGCACACCACCTTTGGATTTGTGTGGATTTGATTCCCTAAACAGATCTATTCGAATGGGCCTATTAGTGGATGAATTGGGCTTGGGTTACTTTAGAAGAGAAGTATTATACTAAAGTTTGGATCATCCCACAAAATGGAAGCCAAATTGGATTCACTTTTTAGTATCAGTGTGCGTTTGAGTCCACTGGTGTGCTTGGAACCATGCACAATTTGACCCATTTTTCTTCTACTTCATCCCAGTCCGTCCAAATCACCTCCACCAACAATGTAATTATCAAATCAGGTAACATCGAAATTTTTTAAAGGAAAAAAAAGAAAATAAATTAATCAAACATGAATTTAAATGTGTTATTAAATTTAGAATTTTTGATACAAAATCAGTTTAACACAATGGTAAATCTCTGGATTGAAAGTGATTCAACTACCATCGTGCAGGCAATTTTGAATGGCATAATACATCTTGCATGGCCAATTACTACTCGTTAGACATACTGTATCTGTTCACAAATCAATCTAAACTATATCATCACACATGTTTATCGAGAAGCAAACACGGTGGCAGATGGCCTAGAAAACATGGGTTTAAATCAAGGCATTACCTGGTTTGAAGACCTCCCTACTTTTTTACTTTCTTTGAATGAAAGAGATTGTAATATAATCCCGTATTTCAGAATTTTGTAAACTATTTTTATAATAATTTGTGTGTTGGTCTTTTTGGTCCAATGCATCATCTTAAAAAAACAGTATTAAAAGAGTGAAAATGAAATAGTGAACTGCGATGCGATCGCACCCCCACACCTAAACATTTTCCCTCCTGGGAAAAGTCACATTTCCAAAAATTATGCATGGAGATATTCAAAATACCATGAAGATTTAACATTAAATTAAAATTTAATATATGATAACAATGTGATCAATGAAAAAAATCACACCAAGGAGTTATTCTCAGTGATCATGATAAAATGTGTCTCATAAATTATATGAGAATGAAATTACAATATATGCATGATACCAATCTAAGAAAATAATTCAAAAGTTTACAATGTCACTAATTCTCCATGTGTGTGTGTGACAACCATTTCATTATATTATTTTCACCTTGTATCCTATAAATATAAGTTATTTTAAAAAAAATCAACTTAAATGATTATGTCCACTGAACCTACCATACATCCTTTGCAATCAAATTTCAAGACCCACTCACTTAATAATTCCTAGAATTAAAACATTAAGCCCCCTACCTATATATCCCCATATGTTGTACATTTCATCACTCCCCTCAATTTTTTTTAAAAGTTGATATTGGATCAAATATCACACTCATCTATCAAATTTTTTTTGATTTCCTTATGAAACACATTTTAATAGTTATAATAAGATAAAAGGTCGAGGAAGAGTGGTTTTTGACCTTCCAAAGTCACAAACCATATTTTTTTGTGTATTTTTTGTTTTTTTTGTTTTTTTAGATCGCACAATAGTCGGGTAATAGGTACACACGCATAGGTCAACCCAATATAGTAATAGAACATATCTAATAAGGAACGAATGTATGGAAAAAATCATTTTAGAGAGATGATAAATATTAACTTAACTTATATTCACCTTCTATTGAGTAATAAAAATTCACACTTCATGGTTGGGTTAAAAGATGGGTGGAGAAATTAAGTAACAAAATTTCCCCTTACACTACTCACACAAATGGTACCATTATTCTCCAAGGTTTGAAAATGATACAACCATTTATATCATCGACAAACAATAAATTTTCAAGAGAAAGTCACACCACAATGTTATATTCATGTTTAAATACACATTATATCATTGAATTTTTTCTGAATGTTAAAACAACTTTAAATAGAGAAATTCTTCATGTATATTCAATAACTTTCAAAATTAAGTAGGAATTATTCTCCATGATTAACGGGTAATAAAAAATAAACACACTAGCAAAAAAGTGAGGGGAGAATGATGGGGGATTAAAAATACTATCCAGTAAGCTAATGAGAGAGAAAGAAGAAAGATAAAAAAAAATCCTAATTAACATAGGAATGTACCCATCCACCCCACACCTAGAGTATGAAATGTCCTTAATTTAATAAAAGAGAATTTAGGAAGGAAGGATAAAAACTAGTGCATTTCATTCATAGTTTTCTTCTTGAACTTGAAGTTCTTCCATTCGGGACTTTGGAATGGCTTCATGAAAGTGCTTTAGCTACGTCCCATTGGCAGTGAAGGTTTTTTTGTTTCTTCATTTTGAAACTTAACAACACCATATGGATAAACATTAGTAATAGTGTATGGTCCAAACCAGTAGGAACGAAGTTTACTTGGATGAAAATTCATCCTTTCATTATAAAGGAAGAACTTCTTTCTGATGTAGAATTGATGATCAAGGATGAGATGGTCATGGGCAGCCTTGGTTTGCTTCTTATAAAGATAGAAGTTCTCATATAAATCTCTATTCATTTACTCCAACTCTTGAATCTATAGATTCCTTTGAGAACCTGTTATAGAAATATTATAATTGCATTGTTTTATGTCTTAGTATTCTTAGTGATCTATCTCAATAGGGAGGTGGAAACTCTTTCTAAAAATATTTCGATAAGGTGAAATTCCAATGAGAGTTTATAGGTAGTAAATTAATCCCATAATAAATAATCGAGGATAAGACACAAATATTTTTTATTGGGTTGAACTATTTTTTCAAGAATTTGTTTTACCACTCTATTTGATACCTTATATTTTCCATTGGTTTGTGGGTGTTAAGCAGTAGAAACTTGATGCCCGACCCCATACTGTCACAAAAGTTATTGAATTGTTTGCTTGTAGAAATGAGAACCCTGGTCACTGATGATGAACCTAGGTTATCCAAACCTATGGAAAATTTGGGTTTTAAAAAATTCCACAACTGTATTGGAATCATCAGTCCTCATGGCTCATTTCAATACCCATTTTTACATGTAACCAACTTCTATGAGAATGTACAAGTTTCCAAAGAATTGGTAAATGGCCCAATAAAGTCAATGCCCTAGAAATAAAAAATTTCATGAAAGAGAAAGGGTTGTTTTGTAATTTCATTTGTTTTAGATGCATTTCCCATTCATTGAAAATGAGGAAAATATTTATAGAAATCAGGGGAATCCTGAAATAATGTTGGACAAAAGAGACTAGAATCAATGACCTTGAAAGTAGTTTGTTGGGGACCAAAGTGTCCCCTATAAGCAAGAGTGCGGAAGAACATAAGGATATACTAAAACTCACTATCAAGAACACAATGCCTAAGGAACTTCTCACTACAAGTTCACCAAAGGTAGGGGATATCCCAAATGTACCAAAAAGACTCATGTTTTGGATGATCAACTTGGTTTTAGTTGAAATTAATAGGAATAAAAGATACTACCAAATAATTTAAAATTTTGGAATAACAAGGAAAAACATCTTGCACTCGGTATAATTTCTCATCTAGAAACATATCATTAATGAGAATACATGGGATGAGTCAATGCTTGAGGATGTGAGGATCCTACCGATATGGTTAGCCACCAAATTCTTGGCTAATTTTTTATCTCTAATTTCTAGATTAAATTATTGAAGTAGGTGCATCTAATGAATGATATGTGGTTTGGTTTTGGTTTCTTAAGGAAATACCAGAGGGATGCATGATCTGAAAGCATAATGAATTTGGACCCTAAAAGGTATGACCTAATTTTATCTAGGGTAAACACTGGTAAGTAATTCTTTTTTATTTGTGTTTTAGTTTTTTTGGTAAATGTACAATGTGTGTGAGGCATAGGAAATGAAACGTGGATCTTGATTGACCATTTGTGATAAGACTTCCCCAGCTTCATAGTTTGAGGTGTCACACATGAGCTCAAATGGTAAATCCCATTGAGGTTGTTGGATTAAAAGAGGTGATGTGAGACTGCATTTAATTTTTTTTTAAAATATTCCTCACATTGTTTATTAAAAACATATTCTTTTTCTTTCTAGAGAAATAGAGAAGGGGGGAGTAAAATCTTACTAAAGTCACAAATCAAATGGTGGTAAAATCCAACATGACCTAAGAAAGACAAAAAATCCCACAATTTTTAGGGAATGGTAGGGAATAAATGCCATCCACATTTGATTTATCAACTTTTATACCATCCCAAAAAATTACAAGACCATGTACTATACCTTATCGCACCATGAAATGACATTTCTCGTAATTTATTAAAAGATTCTTTTCAATAAAGTGACGTAGTACAGAACCAAGACAACTCAAAAATTCATCAAAATAGGATCCATAAATAGTGAAATAATCCATGAATATTTCCATGCAATTCTCCATGTAATTTGAAAAAATACTAACCATGCTTCGCTGGAAAGTACCTGGAGTATTGAACAGACCAAATGGAATCCTTATAAAGGAAAATGTGCCAAAGGGGCAAGTGATGGTTGTATTTTTCTTTATCCTAGAGGGAAACATGGATTTGAATGTATCTAGAATACCCATCATGAAAACAGTAATGGTACTTCCACTCTATCCTCTCTAGAATCTGGTCAATGAATGACATTGGGAAATGGTCCTTCTTAGTGTGTTGTCTTAGTCGGCGGTAGACTATATAGACACACTAACTTTTATACACATGAGCCAAAACCAATTCATTATTTTCATTTTTAATTACCATAAGACAAGTTTTTTAGAAAATAATTTAATTAGTTATATCCATTAGATATTAGAGATGGGGTAAATTATTCCAAAAACCAATAAATTTTCTACCTCCTTTTTTAACAACATTTAGGAGGTTTGGGTTTAGCCGATGTTGCGCTTGCCTAATTGGTTTAACCTCATCATTTATAAATATGCTATGTGAGAATATTTATGTACTAATTATAGGAATTTCATCATGTGTCCATCCTAAATATTGTTTATACTACCTCAAAAGTTCAAGCAGTTGAAATTCATGCTCTGGTGGGTGTGAACTTGCAATGATTACAGTCAACCTTTTTCCATTCTCAAGATAGAAATATTTTAAATCTTTAGGTAGTTATTTTAGTTATAGTTTATGTGTATTTTTTACTAATGGGAGTGAATGTGATAGTCAATGGTTAATGATCCCATTAAACTACTAAATAGTTTCATCCTTAGACAAGGAATGAGCTTTTACAAGATTAATAATATCATCGATGGTCATGGGATCATCAGTCTTTAATAAATTATCAATTAACAAAAATGCACGAAATTTTTCTAGACCACTACAAAATTCAACGCATGATTCATTACCTATCATACCTACCAAGGATGAAAACTAAAAAAATTGATTAGGGTAAATAAATGAAGTTTTTTCAGGGGAATGTAGTGCATCAATTAAATTAACTAGAAGTAAGGAATGCTCTTCTGAGGGGTGCTTCATGGAATCAAGGATTTTGAATTGGAAAAGGTCACAATAGAACTCCATACACAATGTACCATTTTAGGAATTAAATATGGTTTTGGTGGCTTTTAAGAAAGGTATCTCTAATATAATAAGTTCATGTCCATTCATCCTATTATCATCCATTTTAAGATAATAAAAATAAATAGGAAAAAATAAAATTTTAACCTTCACAAGAACATCCTATAACACACCAATGAAGTATACTATACTACGATTTTATAATTGAACAAATATTCTAGTGGTATTTAGTTCCCCAAACTACATTGAAGAGAAAATAGAGTGAGGAATCACATTTGTAGAAGCACCCAAATCAAGAATTGTATTGGAAAATGAATACTCACCTATGGTGCATGGAATTAAGAATTTTCCTAGATTATTGAATTTGGAGGAAATTTAAGGCTCTATCAATACTAGGACGTTCCTCTACAAGATCATCTTCTCATCACCTTGAAGTCTCCTTCAGTGTGTACATATTTCCTTCAGAAACATGGAATATCTTGTAATTTTCTCATGACATCAATCAAGGGGTTGTTAACATTTACATTTTTAAAATTTTCCATGATTTATTTATCAAGTTATGTTTATTTTTATTTCTATGGTTAGGTGACACTTTGGGGAAATAGAAGAGGAATGGTTGTGATAGGTGGCTCATCGATAGACACCCACTTTCCTTTAGTGGGATTTTTCTCAAGACCACATTTTTTCTTATTTGGGCAATTTGATATGTTTGGAATGGAAGTTTCTTTAGGAGGAGAAGAATATATTAGAGGGGTAATTTTTATTTTTAGTTTTTTTCACTTTTAAGGGTGATAACACCAATATTTCCCTTATCCCTATAGTCGACTAGTGGTTGAGAGGGTAGTTTACCTAAACCGTTAATTTGAATTCCCCCCATAGAGTTGACAGGTTATCCTAATATGATTTTTAGATCTTTTAAATCTTTTTGGATGGTTTTTTGGAATTGGATTATGTTTATGGCCATTTTTTTAATCATGTCTTCTAGGCTATGTTCTGGTTTTGGAGGGGGTTTTTGGAAATGGATTTATGGTGGTTGAGGATTTCTGGGTGGTGGAAGTGGATGGCTACTCTTTCTCGGTTGGTTCCATGGTTATTGATATTTTTTTGAATACCCAATTTCCTATAGTATTTTTTTTCTTTCCACCAATGGTTGGATGTAAATTACAGTTCTTGCCTAATGGGTTTGTTATAGGGGTGGCCTAGAAAGATTACCTCACAAATCTCGTATGTTTCACTTAGTTGAAGGAATTAGTAAGAATAGTGGGTCTCAAAAGAATATATAGCACAAGGTATGGGAGGATGATATTGGTATTTACCTTGGGAAAGATCAATTTTTCGAACAAGGGTGCTTACCTCTCTAAACTTTGTGTCCACCTTCTTCTCGAATTCAGTACTCTGCACCTCATGGACACCTCGAATGGGTACACTAGACCTTGACCCAAATTTCTATGTTTTCAATGCTATATTCTCAATTAGGGTTCTTTTAGAAATTGGGGACTTATCAACTATCATACCTCCTACAGAAGCATCAATAATATTTCGATCAATAGATATTAAATCTTCATAAAAATACTGAACTAAAATTTGATCACTTATTTGGTGGTTTGGGAAACTTGAAAAAATCCTTTTAAATATTTATTAGTATTCATGAAGTGTTTACCCTTGAGATTTTCATATCCCAAAAATTTCTTTCCTTTTTGTTTTAGTGTGAGAGGTTGGGAAATATTTTTCAAGGAAAAGGACTTTCATGTCCGCCCGACCTCTAATTGTGGAGTTAACATAATATAGCCAATCCTTTACAATCTCTTATAATGAAAAAGGGAATTCCCTAAGATTTAATTATTATTCATCCACATTAAAAGGTTATAATGTATAAAACATAGTATGAAATTAATTTAAATGCTTATTTGGGTCTTCACCAACCAATCCATGTAATCTAGGTAATAAGTGAATTAAACTAGATTTTAGTTCAAATCTTGGTGCTTCACTTTGCATGTAAATATAAGCTGGTTGGATATAAACATCAGGATAGGTTAGTTATTTAAATGTATAGTTATTTTAATCCATATTATGCAAGTTTAATTCAGTTTTAACTTGGGTTCCAGAAGAAGAAGAAGGATTGAGAAGAGTTTAAATGTTTTGTGTGTCCTCCTTTAAAGGATTCTCTTGTTTGTCTTAGTATCACTGACGTAGGATCCTCTCCAGTTTAGTTTTGAAATGTGATAAATCTCCTGGATTAGAACACATCATGCATATAACCTACATAATAAATAAATTAGAAGAAAAAAATATAGGTAATTGTATAATATAAACAAATAAATATTTAATTTTTATAAAAAAATATCAAAAACACGCACTAAAAACCAATTTGCACCCGAAAAACAACACCAAAATTTGAACACTTTGTCATGAAATGTCAAATTTATTATGATTTTAAGGTTTATTTATAGTATAGGTTAGACACTATGTCATCTATAAAGGAGTATTGGATGTTTAAAGTGTGTATTTTTAATAAAGATTACTAAAAAAGGGGGTGGTTTTGAAAACAGTTCCAAAAAAAATGGATTAATTAAATAGTTTTAATAGTTGATAAATAAGGGTTTTGTTTTAATAATTACGAGAGAAGGATGTCATTTCATGTTCACTGCACTAATTTTATAGTTCATTTTTTTGAAAATTTCACATGGTTTAATGAAATTATTTGGTTTAGGGTTGTCAAGATATTGATTCCCTTCTTTACTCTTAAAATGATGCACAAAGAACCAAACCTTGAAATAATAACCGTGTTGTCAAGGTTTAGACCTCAATAATAGAGTGAGGGATTCCAAAGCATATTTATATATCAAGTATGTGTTATATAAAGTGTAATCTTGTGTTATCCAATCAGAACAACCCATGATTTTCACATGAAATTTCAACCAAATCTATGTTGAAATGAAAAGTTTTTCAATTAATTATATCCATTAAATGAATTCAGAGGAGAATAATTTTAATATAAAACATAAGTGAAATAATTAAAAAAAAATTACACAAAACTAGTAGAATATCAAGTTCTATAACTCCCTCCCAATTATGTGTAGCTCCCTAAAAATGACCATCCAGTGTTTAGATCACCATTGAGAGGAGGAGGAAGTTTAGGTGTAAGTTCTCATTCATCCTTGATCCCCCTATGATGATAGGGTCCTCCATAACTTCTTAGATGAGGATAGGAATCCTTTGGGTCACCATAATTACAAATATTTTCTTTTTATTTAAATTTACAAATGTGTTACCCTAGGTATCATTTTATAGGTAATTTTGAAGGTGGTTTTGAGCCCCCAGATTACAAAAAACCACATTTCCCACAGTTTTCTACATCCAGGTAGTCTTATCTCACTTTGAAGAAAATTACCAAGTTTTATAACCACCTATTTAATATCTCCACCTAAACTATGTCACCATTTGAGAAACTACATCTCGAGATATTTACAAAAAATAGAACACCACTTTTGATTTTGTGAATATTCAATTCCCCGGACAGATCGATTCAAATGGGCCTCTTAGTGGACTAATTGGGATTGGGTTCCTTCACAAGAGTTATATTACAATAATTATTAGATAATATCAAAAAATTTCAGCCCAATGGGATTCTATTTTTAGTATTAGTGTGCATTTGAGTCCACCAATGTTCTTGGAATCATGCATAGTTTTACCCATTTTATTCTACTTCACCCTAGGCCCTCCAAATCACCTCCACCTAAAATGTAATTATAAAAAAAAGTAAAATTTCCCTTTTTTAACAGTGATAAAAAAATTAATCAAACATGAAATGTAATTTGTTATTAAATTTTAAATTTATGATAAAAAACCAGTTTAACATAGTGGTAAAAGGGAAAAAATGAAATAGTGAATCACGGTGTGATTGGTATCTCAAAAGTGTCTCTCAATATGCTTTCCATTTAAATATCACGGTTCCTTTATTACATCATTATTTCATTTGGTAAAAAATGGGTATTTATAGGAAAAAGGATAAGATATCTACTCCAAGGTAAGAGACACAATGAAATTTTCATAGGCAAGGTAATCGACATGGTTCACCAATCGAAGGGGAAAGTTTGTATAAATTAGTACACAAAGGGAAAACCTATTATTGTATGGTATTTGGAGAGAATGGATGAAGTATCATGTAATTAGTTAGTGAGTCAATGTACCCCTTCTTCTAATTGAAAGGGTTATTTCATCAACATCGCATGGTTGAGCTTTATAGTGATTTTAAATAGTGTATTCAGGTATATAGAGGAGATCATTTAATTGTACACTACATGGTACATCATATCGATGGTGAAACCCTCCTCCCCAGTAATGCATAGAAGATATACTAAGGTAGTTACAAAGGTGTGTTCATCCACCTCTAGTATAAATAGCAGGTATGCTGATGAAGGGTTATGATGGTGCGCTTGTCTGCCTCGAGCACTCATAGGGCCACACCATGGTAGTGTTATAAAGGATTAGATGCAAACCTTGGGGTAGTGTATTGGGTATTCCAAGGGGAAATCTACCATGGTTTTTATGTGATGGGAAAAGATGGAATGTTTGACTATTTTTAGGAGAAATTCCACATGATATTATTCACATGGAGAGGGATTATACCTCGGTATGATATGGTTTTCTATTCTATGTGAAGATTTAATATGCTACATACATGGTCAATGTATGAAATACATAGTTGGATAAGGGGGTGGATAGTTGTCTAGGGTATTATGTGGTCAACCAAGGGTGTACATTAGGATCTTCTCTTTGAGAAACTTCCTTTGTACTAAGATGAATATCTATCTATAATAAAAATATATTTTTTTACCCATAACTCTATTTCAGCTCCATGAGCTGTAAAATTAAAGATTTTGAAGCAAGAAAATACCTTGGATATGATCTATAAACCATAGTGGGGTATATTATGAGTCCAAAATATTCCCATAAGACCTCTAACAATTCTTTATTCTGGAATCAACACCATTTTTATCAAAAATTTATAAAATGAAAGGACTACTTTTAGAGGGAGGTTCTCTTACACATGAGCCTCAGCCCAGTTGGTGAGGTCTCTCTAAGTGCATCCATGAGACCCAGGTTCAAAACCAGGCGAGAGAATAATTTTAGAGGGGACTATATCTGTACTATAGTAGGTACTGTAGCAGCCAGAACTATTCACCTTGGGCCACCGGTTTGGGCTTGGAGTCCTTAAGACCTTCAGGCCACCCAAGGCCTTCAGGTCAGTAAGCCTTTCAGGACACCTCATGGCCTTTGTTCTACCTCAAGGCCTTCAAGGCCACCTGATTTCCAGCTGCACAGACAGGTTCTACAAGGAACCGCTACAGAGGAGGAAAGAGCAGGGCCCATTCACCAGAGCAGGGCTAAAAGGACTTTGGAAGAATGAGAGGGTATGGAATTTTCCATCGGTACCGCACCTATGCACCTCTGCACATGGACATGCTAGCCGAACAATCATGAAAAGGTGGAGAGCTGATCATGATGCAGATGCTGGGGAGGAGCAGTTTCAAGTAGTCATAGTTTGTATGATTCTCTTAAGACCTACGGGTCATGTAATGTCTCCAAGCCTACGAGAAATGTAATTCCTAAGCCCATGGGCCATGTAAGGGTTCTCCCTCATCCCTTGAAATAGGGGTTATTAGAAAATCAATAAAAAGGAAGGCCTTCAGGCCATTCAGCATCAGAGGGTGGTTCTCTTAACCACATTAATAGTTTGGGAAAAAAATTTCATGTATTCTTCATCCCTTGGTATGTGAGAAATCATTTGGTATGAATAGATCTGATTTTATTCTTTAGGTATGGAGGTTATTTTTAACACATAATCGACTTGTATTGTATATGTGAGTGTTTTATCATTATATTATGTGGAAAATATCATAGAACAAAATTTTCTATGCCTATAAAATTATCTCTAAGAATTAGGTTCATTTGGAATAAAATGAATCCGATTCAACCATAAATTGGGAGAAATCTTTGATGATTTTAAAACATATGGCCAGATTCCATAGCTAACTCATCATTAAGATTATGTTTTCCATGTTGAGTATCATAATTCATGGATTTTGAGTTTCCATGAGGATAATTTCAACTCAACCCATTAATATCCAAAAGTTTAAATTATCCATATTTATATATAAATTGGGGGATTTTAATGAATGTTGATTTTGTCGCTAGATCCAAGATAGATGTTTTGGACATCACTACCACCATACCATTACATTACCATTTTTATTCAAAAGAATGACAGAGAAAAGATGACTAGTTTCTAAGGAGGCCTGAAGTAATGGAGACCAAGGTCATCGCCTTGAATCAAGTTCACCCCCTCAGGTTTAAAGTGAGATACGTGAGTTAGACAACTGACTATGCTACCAGGGGTTTCCATAGAAACCAAGTGATCCGCCACCTTGTTTCCCTCTCTCCACATGTGAGTGATTCTGGTTCTACTACCCAAGGGAGATTTTCATTTCTAAATAGTGTATGTAATAGACCAGGGGATGATACCTTTACCATGAAACGCATCGTGAATAATGTTCTATGTTCTTTGTGAAACAGTTCCTTATTCCATCAAGTATAGATTTATGCATACTCTATTCCAATAACTTATCATTCCATTAAAAGCAGGGTTTAACTCAAGAATATTTTCACATTATTCTATATCTCTATGTCTTCCTTATGAACCTCGTTAATATTCACATGATTTTTTTGTTGAAAAGTCACTAGATCATGATAATAATTTTCCCACATTAGTATAATTTCAAGGTTCATCCTATGAAAATCCATAATTATTCTATATTTTTTAATACTTATCATAGATAAACTAACACAATCCTCTTTAATTAGTGAATCATCCACTTTATTTTATTTTCTAGGGGGTTATGTAATGAGAAGTCATTATATTTAATCAAATCCAAAAATCTTCTCTTCTATATATTGAAATATTTTTAGGTGAATATATACTTTATAATTTTATGATCAATATATACACACACACACACACACACACCTTTATCAATAGAGTTAATGTATCCAAATCACTAACACAAATATTACCACTGCTAACTCCAAGTCTTTCATTGTGTATTTTATCTCATGAACCTTTAATTGGTGAGTGGCATAATCTACAAACATGTCATTATTCGTAAGAATATTCCATAATCCATTATTCTATGGATCACTAAAATAAGAAACCCTTCTCTACTATAGGGTAGTGTCAGTATAGTTGCACTAAATAATATTCTATTCATCTCCTTGAAATTTTATTCATATTCATCCGTAAAATGGAACCCAAATCCATTAAGATATAATGTGGTTAGGGGGTTAGATAACCATGAGAAATTATTCAAAAATCATTGATAATATATATCCAATCTAAGGAAACAATAGATCTCCATCATAATGGTTAGTCTGAGCCAGTGTTGAATAACTTCTATATTAGAAATATCTATTGATATACTATTTATTATCATCACTAGACCAAATAATAATACACTATGTAACTAAAATTCATACTTAATGAATTTGGAATAAACATTATAATCCTCAAGTGACCTTTAAAAAATTTATTTCTCTAGGAATATATAAGAATATAATTTATATATATATTACCAAAAACTGATCAAGGTAATATATAAAGTCTATATTCATGATATCCATTAATTAACTATGTCCATACCTCATATGGATATATGTATTTGTAATATCATCACTTTTGACCCTAAATTGACAGTATCCAGAATGATGATAAATAATTGAAATGTGCCAATCTCATCATAGTTTAGGAAATAAATCATCGATATGGTGTAGAAGATACTTATTCTTGATATTGATCTTGTTAAAATATTGATAATTAATAAAGATACACATCAATCCTCATCTACTTATAAAAAATAATTGTTGCACCCTAAGGCAAAGCACTAGGCTAGATGTGTCCCTTATCTAGATTCTTCTAGTGTTTCTTATTTAATTTCAGTAACTCAATCAGGTACACTCTATAAGGAGTATTTGACATAGATATATAAATATTTATGATTTATATTTTACATTCCACTTCATGATTTAGTGTAAGACTATGAAATTATCTAGGAAAACCCTCAACAAACTCACATACAATTGGTACATCAATATTGAGTTTTTCTCAACCATTTCCGATAAATACCCCTAATTAATTGGAACTATAGCCTATAAAATAGATGAAATTTACATTAGAATATTGTTTTCATAGTCACATTGAAAAACATTGATTTGTTCATTCCAAATTCCCTTCCACGAGAATTAGTATGGGCACTAAAAAGAGAGATTCAATCAATGTTCAAAATCACATCAAATTCAACTAGAGGGAGAATAATAAGATTCTAAAGAATTAAATTCCTACAAACTTTAACCAGAGAAGAGGAATATACATTAGATAAAATTATCATACCATTAGAAGTTACCATTTCCAATTAAATATATAATCATTTAGGTGGTAATGTGATACACATAAAAAATTATACACATAAAAAAATTTCATAGTAAAAAATTCATATAACATCTTAAATATTATATAGTTGACAATAAGTGTACATTTCATTATTTCATTATCTCCACCCACATTAATAACCACAATCACATGGGATATCCATTTTTATCTAGTTTTAAGAGGTTGTTGACACTAATCATCATCATTAACCCTCGTATTATAGAATTGGATATTAGGATTCCCATACCCATTGAATTAGAAACATTAGAGTGTGGGTTGTGTATTCTGTATAGATTTATATCCATTAATATTATTAACTATAATCTTTTAATCACTTAAATATTAATGTCTTGATGACCTTAGTTTCTATAAATAATGAATTTACTAGGCCGCTATAGGAAATTTCCTCCATGATTCTTTTCACACTTCTGGAATATATAATGATTCATATTCATTCCTCCATGGTGTTTATGACTATAATTTACTTGAAATTATAGCTTCATATTCTTATAAAAATCATTATATTGATGGGTTATACCAATATTAATTTATAAAATGAGAGTACAATTAATGATTTCATTATTAATATTGAAGAATCTTATTTATAATTCCCTTTAGAGACATTGTTTTAAAATAATTATGAATATATCAATCATAAATTCAGGTTGACTAATATTACCCAAAGCGTACCTCACCAGTCTCAAAAGATTTTTCTCATATGTACAAATGCATTATTTATCATTCTAATTTAACTCAAGGAATTATTTTTTAATTTTTGGTAAAAAATATAAAGAATTTACTTATTGAAAGTCATCATTATAAACTCAACCCATTAAATAGTCAATTTCTTCATATTTCCTTAGGTTCTTAATAATAGTACACCAATGATTTGATTCACTTTACAAATTATAAAAAAAATAAGGAAACCTTCTCATGCTTCAAAAATAGGAAAATGGGAAATATATTTTCAACAGTAATAATACATTTCATAAAAATTAGTGGATCAGTGGACCCACTACATGACTGTGAGTTTTGCCTCATAAAGGACTCAACTATATATTGTTCCCTCATCTTCATGTTCAAAAGAATAGAATGAATCATGTATTTAGAATGATGCGTAATCATAACAAAATGATCTTGAATTCTATATCCCATATCATTCAATTTCATAGGGGGGATTTTTTCCACCACATTTAGTGTTTACATGATTCCTCCAGGTTCTATCCATTGACTAAAACTAAAATCATAGTGTGAGAAAAAATAATCATAGAAAGGGGTTATATAATCATGAATATCATTTATGGGATGTATAATTCATTAAACCATAGTTACAATCAATGAAACCACAGGTTTAACTTAGGTTATCCATGGTCATCATATATTAAAACCAATCATAATGGTTTATAATGAGAATTTAAACTATCCTATGAATATACCTCGGGAGTGTATCATTAGGTTCATAGTAAGGGACTATTCACCATTATCTATAAAGAAGGATGAGATATACCCAACCAAATATTTTTTGGGGTTATTATCCCTATATTAATTTGTTCCAAGACAACATCTAGTTATAGTATCCATACTTGGATTTAATTTTTCAAAAGACCACACTCATTTCTTTACCATAACATTGAATTTTCTATACTTACTCTTATCCTAAGGGTTCTCACTAATGTTTTCTCATATTAATTTCCAAAAATATCTAAACCATGATCTGATATAAACTAAGGTTACCTGAGTATAACATAAATAACTATTATATATTTTTAAAAGAACATTCAATATATATTTTTACAATCCATGCATTAGAATCATAAAGGTTTAGTGTCTTTAGAAACATAGACACATAAACACCTTATTTACTCAAAAATAGTACGACATCTCCCACTATGTCCTATAAAATTATCACTATTTTTATACATATCATACTTAAAACCATTCTTCATATCCTAAGGGAGATAAAACATACAAAAGAGTGAACTCAAATATATGTGAGTGTAAACATGGTATATATCAGTCAATGATCATATGTAAAAATAATGGAAAAATAAGTGTATGAGAACATTCACATAACAATAGAACATTATACCCAACAATCCATAGATCATAATCTAGAGTCATGGTAAAAATATTTGGTAGTTCATAAGACATGAGTCATAAAGGAATAAAAAACTCGATCAATTAAAGGATAACATTGGAATATGATCATGTCATAAAATAGTGGAATAAATTATGTAATAATTATAATCATTGATTTCATATGTCAAGGATCACTTCCAGTAACATCATCTCTTAGTTTAAATAAACTCATAATAAAAAATCCTACCTTATCGATTATAACATTCTCTTAGGAGTAACACCTACCTTGTTAACTCCACTATCATTACCCAAGGGATTGGAGGATGATTATCCACCCACCAATCACATAATCATAATATAGTCATATTAATTCAAAAATATCATTAAAAAACTATCATTTCATCATAAATTATCTTGTAAAAACGAAAATGGGTTTCATTCTAAATTCATCATCTTATTCATAATAGAATTCATTGCTAAATTAACCCATTTAAAAGGAAAAAATGACATGTAAAATCCAATTAAAAATCATTATATTCCATCAAGATAAAGAATAAGGATTGTATCATAAAATCATATACCTATTTATGTATAATTGTTTTAAAATGATGTTGGCTTAGATGAGAAATTCATTTATAAGAACATCAGAACATTTCATGACAAAAATAAAATTTTAATTTTGAAATAACATATTAAATTTATAAAAATTACTAGAATATTTGGGAAAAAAATTCATTTAAATTAATAATGGAATCATGTAATGGAAGATTCTTTGAAAGTAATAATCATGATGGCGGGAAAGAAAAATTACTTGACAAATGTTAAAAAAAATATTTTTTTCACAACTTTGCTAGAAAGTACATCGCCCAAAAAATGAAAAAAATAATTTTAAAAAATTTAATATAAACTAAAAAAATATTAAAAAAAATTTAAAACATTATATTAAAAATATTCTTAAAATCATTTTAATTAAAAAATATACATGGATGAAAAATATTCCTGATCGAAAGGTTATGTAAAGATAACATTTCTTAATAAAATTTTCTAAACAATTTTTTATACCAAAGAGTGTAAAATGACTAGGAAATAATAAAATATTGTAATAACTAGAGGAGAAGAAAATATATGATATTTATGGGAGATATATCATATAATTTCATTATCTGAAATTTAAGCACAAACAATCCTTATAAAAATTCAAATTGTAATAAAAGACTTTTACTACACTGGTACCTTTTGAATCATAATTTACATAAAAGAAATAACATCAAATAAAAATTTAAAAACTATTAATAAATATGTAATTATGATATAAAATTTCAACAGGAATTATATACACCTCATAAAAGAATATAGTTTCATAACAAAACATATGTTCCAAAGAAGGAAATTTTTGATGACAAAATCTTACCTTAAGTGGGACTTGATTTAAAAGAATGATAAACTATTGTATAATAAATTTATATTTATTATATTTATATATAGAACCAAAAAAATAATTATATAAAAATATGTGATCATCTTATAACTTTTCCACACCCGTTTACTAATAAATTTTTATTATAATCATCATTTTCAGGTGTTAACTATTTCATTTTTCATTAATGCTTTGGTACCATAGTTTCATATCAAGGATCATAGGCATGGTTTAATTTTTTATAGAATCATAATAATTATATTAACATCATTTATATTCATAATATAATGTTTTATAACCATCATAAAATTTGGTGATAGAAATTGAATTACACTATTCATGGATATGGTAGTCTGTACGTATGAATGATTGTTATCTTCATATTATAATGAAATAGAGGTAAGGGATATAAATAAAATTTTATCATTCCAAAAATATAATTACATCATAAATATAACATATATTTACTATATAAATAATTATGTTCAACCATGATAGGAAGTGATGGAAAATTAATCACATCACTATGTGGAGGTGGTAGTCCACATGTACGCACGAGTGATCCTTTTTATTTTCCATTTGATAGTGAGGAGGATGATAATTTATATTAAATAATAAGAATAATAATTAAATATATTTAATATAATAATTATTTTTTATATGTATACCATATATTTATATCTTAAAAAAGATGAAATAAATTTTAAAGAAGTCGAGAAGAAAATTACCTCTTCTTTGGGAGACATCTTTTGGATTAAACCTTAAGCCTATATAGGATGATATCAGGGGAAGAAAATAAGAGTTATGATTAAGGGAAGGAATCTAGGAAGGTATTAGGTATGGTCTTGGATGATATATAAGGATAAAAAAATGTGAAAAAATAAATGTAGTAGGTGACCTTTTATAAGAGAGGGAGAGGACACACAAAGAAATAATTAAGAGATTTAAATAATAAAAGGTCCCTATCCGCGTAAAAAACATTAAATAAATGATAAAATATTTAATTGATTATATAATAGGAAAATAAAAATAAAAATTAATTAATAATGATTAATTAAATTTATTAAGATAATGATGATCTGAACATATAAATGCATTTCTTTAAAAAATAAATCTTTTTTACCATTAAATGATTTTATAATTATTACATACCATTAGATAAATAATTTATTAATTATTATTATTGTATTTATATATATATATATTATTATTATATTTCACAAAAATATTAATTCAGTCATGATGAATAATTCTTTTATAATAAAAAAACATAATATGTAGAAAAATACATTTGTTCAAAAATATGTATTCTAATCAAAAATTGATTTCAAGAAAAATTGATTGATTATTTATATGGAAATAATAAATTCATTTTAATTAAAGAATATATTTATATATATATTTCATAATTTGGTTCATCCTACTTATACCCAACAATTAACAACTTTGTTATAAGGGACATAATATATCATTGTTCATTTAGACTCAGGGTTTCATGTTAAACAAGCTATCAAATAATTAAAATTTCCTTAAAAAGAAATATATATATATATATATAATGGAATCTATGGGTGATATAGTTATGATGTATGTATAACCACTAAATTCTCATGTACTTATTTCTCTCTCTCTTTATCTCTCTCTCTCTCTCTATATATATATATATATATCCCATTTTATATTCCCCAATAGTCCACCTACCCTCTTACACTTTACACTAATTATATATTTATTCATTTTTTAGGAGGAAAGATTCCATAATTTTAAATGGTTCATATTAAAATGATCCCAATAATCCATATTTGTTGAGGCTATTGATTTTTTTAATTTATATATCTATATCAGAAATTAATATGATATGTGGTGTTAGAATCAGTCATAGCCTTTTTATATTAAATTTCATAGATTGGAGTACCCATATCCTAAAAATTTAAATTATTCACTATATTAAAAAGGACAATTTTTTTTTTCATTAAATATATATAACAAATATTGTTCTAAAAATGAATGAAAATCCAATCTTGTCAAAAATAGATATAGAAAAAAAAATTATTTACAACTAGAACATTGTAAAAACTAACTAATACTAGAAATAACACACTTTATAGACTTAGTTAATATGTTATAACCTCTAATGTAAGAACTCATTCCCTATTTCCAACACATAGATATACATCACCATTCATTAATTATATCATATTTTCTAGTCTATTTTTATTAGTAAAAAGGTGGAATGCATAAATATTATATACTACCCTTGAGTTAAAATTAATGAAATTGGTTTCTATAACATTCACATATATATAGTAAAAACACTTCACTTTGAGGAAACTTCTTTCCCACAAATAGAAATCTGTAATTATATTATATGCCATTTTAATATGGGACCACATAATAATAATCATGACCTAATCAAAAATCTATAACAATTTTTGGGTGAGTGTCATGTTTTATATTTTTCATCAAGGACAATTTAGGAATGTAGTTCCACAAAAATGATGATTTGATACATCATTACCTTTAGTGGGACAATATCCAAATTTCCAAAAATATTGGGTCACTTTGGAGTTTCTCCCAATATTTATTTATTTTTGCATGTCAGCATGCTAACTATATTGTATATGAATCTTGGATAGTTAGGTGGAAAACACCATTACCAAATTATATGAATTATCTTTACTCTATCCCTTTGGGAACTAATTTTTTAGGGGTCTCATAAATAAGTGTAAACTAATGACTATAATTTGAATATGGAAACCTAATATAGTTAGGGTCACCCATACCCAATATGATTACTGAACACAGGGTGATGTTACTTTCAATATCCTAATCAAGATTAGAATTTATAAAACATGACTGAAAAATATACTAAAATTACTAATGAATGATATAGGAATGATAATACCAAGTTTAATACCATAGAGACAAGGTATAATAATAAATATAACTCAATATTTATGAATACAAATTCTACGAGGAAAGAACACATGATCTACTTTATAACAATAAAGAATGAAAAAGGGTACCAATTTGGAGACCTCAAACATTCATACATAAATATTACATTTTAATAAATAAAAATTCATTAAATAACATTATTATATATGCCAGAACTACAAGGATTTAATGTATTTAGATATTTATATATATAAATAACTAATATATAAATTTTCTAAATCATTTAAAATTTTCTTATTCACAACTAGAACCATTAAAAGACATATAATACTTAAAACCATTCTTGATAACCAATCAAAGGGTAATAGAGGGTAGGTTTGTAAGTTCCTAGCCAGTATATTATATCACTGTGAGGAGAATGGGGTGAATCAATGATACTCGTTTTCCTCTAAGTTTCTTTTCAATTATAATAAACTTCACCTACTATTAAAGTTTCAATTCCCTACTGAATACAATTCAATCCACACATCCTTAGTAACACAAAGATTTACAAGGTTCATTGTTCAATATGAATAGTACATCCATGGTATGGTTTGGAAATTATTAAATACCATAAAATCCACTAGAAATCAATCCTTGGATTTCAACGAGTAGGATATACCCTTTCAGTTGTGTAGCACTGTGAAAAAATCCCACTTGGGAGTGTGCACCCTCTTAGTATTATAGGGTAATAAAATTGTTTTGTATCAACTCATGTTACCTTCTCTTATTTTCAATTCCAAAAATGTATTCAATTGAAACACAATTCATTAATTCATTACCCATAATAAAGGTAAGAACCACCTGCACTTTGTTATGAAAAACTGATTTCGATCTTTTTTGAGTTTGATTCCCCTAAGTCTGATTATCCCTAATATAATTATCTCATTTTGATTATCTGATAGAATGAAATGCAAATGAATCATAACTACTTCAATACAACTTCCTCTTTCTAGAAATCCTTAGTATGGTAAAACCCATTATGAAAACCCCATTCTAATTAATTTACCCCAATATCAGAATCAGCCAAATAATGTAATTCCCAAACCCTAGATTCCCAGAGTTGGTGCATTATTTTAATACATTGGAATAATTACAAGGAATCAAGTCCCGAAAGACCGGTCAATTTAGCAGTCTTGGAAAATATATTACATACATGAATGTTACATTACACTTTATAACATACAACAAAAAAATAATCATTTGAAAATGCCATTGTTCCCTTAGCTTAACCCTTCATCTCAAACATAAAACACTTCTTGGGATCCTGGGAAAATGAAATATAAGAATGGGTTGAGCTTAGATACTCAGTAAGGGTAAATAATCTAGCAGAAGATAAGATAAAGAATATGAATGGTGAATAATTGAAAACACATGCCTTTAAAAAATAATAGACATGAACACTTTATGGAAGAAATATGAGCTGAGTAAATAAATCCATAATAAAACATAGTAATGGGTATTCTACTAGTTGAATAACCACATGAACCATCAATATTATTTTCACAATGAGGGAATTTATAATGTCAGACATTCTGAAACATTTTGTCAAGGCCTCGGCCAATACGTCTAAAAATGATTAAGGCCTCGGCCAAAACCATATATAAAATTGGGAAAGGCCTCTGCCAATTCCACATCTAGTTGTCTCATGAGACCTACTGATGGATCGAGGAGCTATAGCAGGCTCCAACTGTCACTTACTAAGTCCAATACATTCCTTATATGTAAAGGTTGAAACATAACATAAACATTCATATTAGAACTAGCATACAAAATGTCAATACTTTAACCATAAAACATGAATGGTATAAAACTAACACATCCACATTCAAACATATCATAAAAACTTCAATACAATATGGAATATTTGTATCATAATGAATCGACTTCAAACAAGTATAAAATCTATCAAAGGATTTTGACATAGATGAAATCAAAACTATTTAAGAGAAATATCTCTTTATTTTTTTTAAAATAATTTAATGTTACATAATTATAAAAGAAAAAATTTATTTTAAAAATATTCTTAAAATATTTTAAGGGAAGATTTGAAGATGTTATCATGGTGGAGAATAACCACACCCGTCATATAAGTTAAAAAATACATTCTTACCTTAATTTTGTCAAAATGGTCATAAAGTACCGTGTTTGGAAAACTACTGAAAGATTACTTTAAAAACATACAAGTTCAAATAAGGGTATAAATGAAATTAACCCATTGTATATCAAATAGTAAAAATGTTTTTAAATACATTTTTAAGAAATATGGATTTTTATGATAAAGAGGTCCCAATAGATACTTATGTAAAAACAACCTTGAATAATAAAGAGATTGTGAAATTAACACTTACCTTGTAATTTTACTTGGTAGAGGGTAGATTAAACTCCTGTATAATGGTAAAATAATTGTTATTAAATTATAAAATAACCATATACATTAATGTAATATCATATATGATCTTTTAATATTTCTTTTTTAATAATATTTTAGTATTATCGTCGTTTTGGTTGTTAAATGATTCATTTTCCATTATATGCATTGTTACATAAGTAATGTTTGTTATGGATATGATGTATCTTATTTATATTAAAAATTATATTATGTATTTAAACATTATTTTTAATCATAAAATGAAAATTATTCCTTGAATGGATATGACGGGGAATGAATCTCATCGCGTTCGTGGAGACGGTAATCCGTACGTAGGCACGAGCGACAATATCATTATTTTGATATTATAATCATATATAATTGGATAGTATATCATATAAAAAGAATAATTATCATGTTATATTTATTATTTACATTAGTTATACTCATTATTATATCCATACAAATGATGAAGTATTTGAATAAGAAACTACACCACGACGTGGAGACGGTAATCTGTACGTATGCACGTATGGTGATTTTGTCATTTATAGGATGGATAGAATAATGAATATGGTTGTAACATTTTTATAATAACATAAAAGTATATAGAAGATACTAGATTTATTATTTTAGAATGGAAACCACAAGGAAATAAGAAGTGGAAGATTAAAAAACTAGAAAGAGGTGATGAAATATTTACCTCTTCTTTGGGTTATTTCTTTTTTATTTGATCAAAAAGGATCCTTATGTTGGATTTGTGACTAAATAAATGCCTCTAGGATGAATAGAAGACAGTTTATAGGATATTTGGGTAGGTTTTGGACAATCCAAAAATACTTTTGAGGTGTGAATTTGAGAGAAGGGGGAGTTCCCTTTTATAAGAGGAGTGAGGGGAACCTTAAGAAAAGATTGAAATATTATTTTATAATAAATTAATATTCAGTTTATAATGGATGAAAAATGATTTATTTAGAGTATAAGGTGGTAATTAGTAGAAAGTATCTCAACCAATAGTATTTAGATAGGTTTGGGTCACTATATTAACCTTATCTTTCTGATTTAACTCTTAGTTAATTAGTTTGACATTTACCATTTCTCTTTGTATTTTTATATTATATGGTTAATAAACTTACTATAACAAGCCAAGAGAACCCAAAGTGGTTAATTATTAATATATATAACCTTATATAAGTCATTTGGCCGAAATTTAGATTTTTAGAGTTATTATATCAACAAATAATATTATATTTGTTTTAAAAACTCATTTATGCCAATTTTGACATTATTTAATAATTTATTTTTGTTAAAGTCCTAAAAGCTTTATTACTTCAAAATAAATACATTTAATCAACCCTAACATGTCATAGTCACCTATAAAATTTGTTTATGGAATCAAAAATTTAAAATTATATTTATTTTAGTATTTATAATATCATTTATTTGAGCATTTCATTAATAAAGAAAATACTGCATCACTATTGTGTCATATATAAATATATTTATTTTATGTCTAAAAATTATAAATAAAATATCTTGAGGTTGGAAATATTTTTATAATTATAATTACTATTTATAGTCGAATAGATCAATTATATAACCTCATATTAAATTTTTTTTACTAAAAGATATTTTCTTTTGTTATTTTTGTCTTTACTTTAGATTATTTAATATAAAATGTCATTATCACACCCAAGTGGCTCCATGGGGTCCCAAAATTGACCCATGGATGCCCATGGTGTGCAAAGTATCATAAAATAGGGTTATAAAACGTGTTAGAGTAATTTAATATTATTATAATATTATTTTTTAACCATATTTACTGGATTTACCCCTTTAACCATGATAAATAAAATATTTAATGAAGTAAATATTCCTAATGTCTAAAAATAAAATATACCTATTTAAAAAATTCTTACCTCTTGATTCCTAATATTGAATCCATTTTTCCAAATTCAAAACACATAAGTGGAATAAATTAATTTAAAATTAACTCCCATTGTCAAAACAAAAAAGCGTGTTTTTATGAAATAATAACTATCAAAATATTGACACTTGTTTATGTCAAATTTAAATTTGAAATTAGTTATAATGACCTAAATTATATTAAATGATAAAAATATAATCAAATTATACTTACAAACCATTCAAATTAATTATTTTGATTAAAAAAGTTGTTTTTAATTAAAATTTAATAATTTTCACTATTCATCAAAATATAAAAGTTATAAAAAAAGTACCAATTTTTTTTTCAAAATAAATTTTTATGTCTCAACTATAAAGAATGATTTAATTTAATTAAATTGAATATATAACATTGTCAAATATTGGTTTTAAAAAGGGTTCTCTATTAAAAGACGGTAAAATTGCATTTTTTGAAAAATACTTATTTTATCCAAAAAATGAATTTGTTCTTATATTATGTCTAAGAAACACATAATATGGATGTTAAAATTATATAGAGTATATAAGATTCAAAATTCAGTTAATACTATTCATAACCTCTTTTTGAATGATTAGTTTAGTAAGTTGTGGTGTGCTTGAACTCGGTGTTGCCTGTTCTGCAAGCTATTGAATTACTTCAATGAGATAACATACTATGAAATCATGGGGTGTTACATTCCCCAACTTCAATAAATTGCGTCCTCGTAATTTGAAATTGTTCTTTGAAAATAAAAGGTTAGAAATAGAAAAATACCTTTGTGGAAAACCAACATCAGAAATTGGTTTAATAAAATTTACTCTTAATAAGAGAGAAAGGGAAATGAAAAAGTCACCACCAAATTATGATCTCGATTAAGATAACATTGGTGTAAAATATAGAAACATAAATGGAGGAAAAAAGTAAATATTTATAAGGAGAGATTGAGGTTATCAATCACAAAATAGTGTAAAATTGAGGGAATCAAAGCCATCAATCTAAGATGATGTAAAATATCATCAGTTCAAAAAAACATATGGTATTACGATAAAACATTTTGTGTTTTATGATCCCTTACCTAAAGTTTAAGAATTAATTTATTCATAGAATAAGTGTGAATATATATATATATATATACTTGACAAGTAGAGTTTCATCCTTCAACTAATTCCTTCCACAAACTCATCTTTTACTCCAAAAGATAATAAAATTCAAAAATATTATATTTATCCTATTCGTATAGGGTTACCAAAAAAATTAATTTATAACATATCTATTAGACCATTTAAAAAACTACATTATAAAAGCTAGGACATCATGTAGGCTAGTGGTAGGTGATGCACCCTTGTCACCCTTCTGTTGTAGGTTCAAGTCTCGCGGCCTTACCGGACGCAACTAGTTGTCGCCCGACCTCTGGGTTTTCCTTTTTATGACAATCCAAAAATAACCTTAATAATTGTATCCAATTTCAAACTTAATCCATTCAAACCTTTAGAATTATCCAAAATAATTCTATCCAAACTCACAGTCCAAAATTTATAAGGAAGTTAAACACAATGATGATCTTTTTTTCCACGTAATAACATGTGAACACCTTCATCATGTATTCTTTTAAAACATGGTAACACCCTGAATTACCATAAAACCTTATTTATTACATTCATGCTCCATTATTATTTATAGAATATAGGATATATTCCTTATATCCGAAAATTTCGAATATTCCAACAATGATGAAATAAACAAACTATTAATCAGTTTCGAGGAAGTCAAGAATATTCAATATAATTTTTCCAAATCAACCATCTCTTATTCCAAAATCACTACTTCATTATCAAGACCATATTAAGGATTACCTTTCCTTCAACCATGTATTTTCCAAAAAGTGTAGCTTACTATTAAGTCACTTTTCTTAGAATCATATAATCTCAAATCATCAATAAAATAGTACTGCAATACAATCCTTATTTATCTCCATAATTAATATAACCAGTATATTGTTGATACAACACTCAAATGAAATAATTCTATAATAAAAATATAAGAACACTAGTCATTCCTCTTTATCTGAGGTAGTATCATAACTTGATTATTATCCAATAGCATCATTTGCAGTATACTCTGATGACTGGGACATTAATTCACGTAGTGTCCCAATGCCTTGTAGATGAACCATTTTACATTTGAAACCTTTTTCTTAACCTTGAAATCACGTACTTGGTGTCCTTTTTCTCCATAATTATAATACACTCCCATTCCCTTCAAGTATTTACCAAGGTAATTATTTCCACATTTATCACATATGGGAAAATACTTCTTTCCCCTCTTCTCTTTATCCATCTTTCTCTCTACCATCCTTTTCTTCTCTTGCTTCCCTTCAAATCCATAGGACTTAGAGAATTATTTACTTATCTTATTAACACATGATATTATTTCTCCATATGTTGAGAATACATGGGAGACTATTTCCCTTCTAAATGTTGTCTTAATACCATGAAATATATGATCTTTCTTACCCTTTGGATCACACGTATTGCTGGAGTTATCATTCCTTCTATTAGGATTCATTTATAAACAATGGAATACACTAGGTCAGTTTATGAATCGCAATGAATAATTCCAAACTTGTAAAATACCTAATTTAAATTGAATAGTTTATGGATATAATACATAATAATAAAAATGTTTTCTTTTAGGAAGTATTTACTTTTAAATCCTTCAAAATGTCTTGTAATCAAAATGTGAATTATTCTAAGCATATCACTTGGGAGTGTCGTAATCAAGAGTGCATCAAAGCCCATTTTCGTGCACCAGTTCCCATTTGAGCCTACCTTAAAGCGGTGTTTTCAAGTTTTACCCATAGGTACATCTGTGCTAGATCCACCTCTACCTACTCGTATTCAGACATGGATGTATTCTTTGGAAAACTCAAAAAATCTCTAAATTACCAAAATTCTAGGAAGTTCTTCTATACTAATCCTCAAAGTCTATCTTAGGGTAATGTTATCTAATCAGAGTTTATCTAAATCTATTTCCAAGGTTGTTTCTAAACTTACTCTAATATCAAATGTAACACCCCGACCCTATATTTCCAGAGTTGGTTCATTATTTTAATACATTGGCATGATTACAAGGAATCAAGTCTTGAAAGACCGATTAGTTTAATAGTCTTGAAAAAATATATTACCTACATGAATGTTACATTACACTTTCTAACATACAACAAAAAAACAATCCTTTGATAATGCCATTGTTCCCTTAGCTTAACCCTGCATCTCAAACATAAAAAACTTCTTGGGATCATGGGAAAATAAAACATAAGAAAGTGGTGAGATCAGATGCTTAGTAAGGGTAAATAATTTAACAGAAGATAACATAAACAATAGGCATAGTGAATAATTGAAAACACATGCCTTTACAAATAATAAACAGGAACACTTTATGGAAGAAATATGAGATAAGTAAATAATGGAATAATAAAACATAGTCATGGGTATTCTACTAGTCTAATAACATGAACCATTAATATCATTTTCATAATGTGGGAATGTATAATGCTAGACATTCTGAAACATTTTGTCAAGGCCTTGACCAAGACGTCTAAAAATGATTAAGGCCTCAACCAAAACCATATATCAAATTGGGAATGGCCTCAGCAAATTCTATGTCTAGTTGCCTCATGAGACCTACCGATGCATCAAGGAGCTATAGCAGGCTCCACCCGTCACTTACTAAGTCCAATACATTCCTTATATGAAAAGGTTGAAACATAACATAAACATTCGTATTAGAACTAGCATAAAAAATGTCAATACTTTAACCATAAACAATGAATGGTATAAAAATAACACATCCACAGTCAAACATATCACAAAACCTTCAATACAATATGGATGATTTTTATCATAATGAATTGACTTCAAACAGGTATAAAATACATCAACGGATGTTGAAATAGTTGAAATCAAAACTATTTGGGAGAAATATCTCTTTCTTTTTTTTGAAATAATTTAAAGTTACATAATTATAAAATAAATAATTTATTTTGAAAATATTATTATAAGATTGTAAGGGAATCTTTGACAATGTTATAATGGTGGAGAATAACCACCCCTATCGTATAAGTTAAAAAAGACATTCTTACCTTAATTTTTTCAAAAAGGTCGTAAAGTACCTTATTTGGAAAATGAATGAAAGATTCCTTTCAAAAAATACAAGTTCAAATAAGGGTATAAATTAATTTAACCCATTATCTAGTAAATAGTAATTTTTTTAAAAATACATTTTTAAGAAACATGGATGTAGATGATAAAGAGGTCCCAGTAGATACTTACGTAAAAAAAACTTCGGATAATAAAGAGATTGTGAAATTAACACTTACCTTGTAATTTTCCTTAGTCAAGGGTAGGTTAAAATCTTGTATAATGGTAAAATAATTGTTATTAAATTATACAAGAACCATATACATTAATATTATATCATATATGATCTTTTAATATTGCTTTGTTAATAATATTTTAGTATTATCGTCGTTTCGGGTGTTAACTGATTCGTTTTCCTTTATATACATTATTATGTAAGTAATGTTTGTTATGGATATGATGTATATTATTCATATTAATAATTATATTAAGTATTTAAACATTTATTTTAATCATCAAATGAAAATTAGTCCATGAATGGATACGATGGGGAATGAATCTCATCGCGTTCGTGGAGACGGTAATCTGTACGTACACACGAGTGACAAAATCATTATTTTTATATTAAAATCATATATAATTGGATGGTGTATCATATAAAAAGAATAATTATCATGTTATATTTATTATTTACATCATTTATACTCATTATTATACCCTTCCAAATGATGAAGTATTTGAATAAGAAACTACACCACGACGTGGAGACAGTAATTTGTACGTACGCACGTATAATGACTTTGTCATTTATAGGATGGATAGAATAATGAATATGGTTGTACCATTTTTATAATAACATCATAGTATATATAAGATAGTAGAGTTGTTATTTTAAAATGTAAACCACAAGGAAAGAAGAAGTTGAAGAAGAAAAAACTTGAAAGAGGTGATGAAATATTTACATCTTCTTCAGGTTCTTCCGTTTGATTTGATCAAAAGGGCTCTTTAAGTTGGATTTATAACTAAAGGAATGAATCTAGGATTAAGGGAGGACAATTTATAGGATATTTGGGCAGGGTTTGGACAAGACAAAAGGCTTTTGAGGTGTGAATTTTAAAGAAGGGGATGTTCCCTTTTATAAGAGGAGTAAGGGGAACCTTAGGAAAAGATTGAAATATTATTTTATAATAAATTAATATTCAGTTTATAATGGATAAAAAATGATTTATTTCTAGGATAAGGTGGGGATGGGTATAAATACTCTCAAACAATAGGTTTTAGATAGGTTTGGATAACTATATTAACCTTATATTTTAGATTTAACTCTTAGGTAATTAGTTTGACATTTACCATGTCTCTTTGTATTTTTATATTATATGGTTGATAAACTTACTATAACAAGACAAGCGAAACCCAAGTGGTTAATTATTAATATATATAAATTTATCTAAGTCATTTGGACAAACCTTGGATTTTTAGGATTATTATATCAACCAATAATATTGTATTTGTTTTAAAAACTCACTTATGTTAATTTTGACATTATTTAATAATTGATTATTGTTAAAGTCCTAAAAACTTTATTAATTATAAATAAATACATTTAATAAACTATAACATGTCAGAGTCACCTATAAAATTTGTGTATGTCATAAAAACTTTCAAATTATATTTATTTTAGTATTTATAATATCATTTATTTGATTGTTTCATTAATAAGGATAATACTCCATCATTATTGTGTCATATATAAATATATTTATTTTATGTCTAAAAATTATAAATAAAATATCCTGAGGTATTAAATATTTTTATCATTATAATTATTATTTATAGTCTAATAAATCAATTATATAACCTCATATTAATATTGTTATACTAAAATATATTTTCTTTTGTTATTTTTGTCTTTACTTTAGATTATTTAATATAAAATGCCATTATCACACCCAAGTGGCTCCATGTGGTCCCAAAATCCACCCATGGACTCCCATGGTCAGAAATGTATCAGAAAATAGGTTTAGGACACATGTTAGGGTAATTTAAGATTATTATAATATTATTTTTAACCATATTTACTGGATTTACCCCTTTAACCACAGTAAATAAAATATTTACTAAAGTAAATATTCCTAATGTCTAAAAATAAAAGTCACCTATTTACACAATTTGGATATCTTTATTCCAAAAATGTAATTCATTTTTCCAAATTCAAAACACATAAGTGGTAGAAATTAATTTAAAATTAATTTTTGTTGTCAAAACAAAAAACGTGTTTTTATGAAATAATAACTATCAAAAGATTAACTCTTGTTTATGTCAAATTTAAATGTGAAATTACTTATAATGAACTAAATTGTATTAAATTATAAAAATATAATCTAATTATACTTCCAAACCATTAAAATTAATTATTTATATTGAAAATTTTGTTTTTAATTAAAATTTAGTAATTTTCACTATTCATCAAAATATGAAAGTTATCCGAAAAGTACCAAAAATTTATCCAAACTAAATTTTTATGTCCTGATTCTAAAGAATAATTTAATTTCATTAAATTGAATATATAAAATTTTCAAATATTGTTTTTTCAAAAGGGTTCTCTTTTAAAAGGCGGTAAAATTTCATTTTTTGAAAAATACTTATTTTATCCGAAAAATGAATTTGTTCTTATATTATGTCTAAGAAACACATAATATGGATGTTAAAATTATATATAGTATATAAGATTCAAAATGCTGTTAATACTATTCAAAACATCTTTTTGAACGATTAGTTTAGTAAGTTGTGGTGCGCTCGAACTCGGTGTTTCCTGTTCTGCAAGCTATTGAATTACTTTAATGAGATAACATACTATGAAATCCCAGGGTGTTACAAATAAAATTGAAAAAACAAATACAGTGATTAACTAAGTACAATGAATCCTGAGTATGATGATCAGATGAATACAATCATTACAATCTTGTATCTTCTCTTGTGTATTCTTTCTATTGAAAAGTATCCAAAACAAATCAAAATAGAATCACTTTATCTCACTGAAAACTCGGAGTACCTCTCTCTACTATGATGAACAATACACCGTCGTTAGTAAAGTACAATGTACTGGTTGACTTTTATAGGTGACCCAAAACATGCTTATGTAGGAATCCAAAAACACTTTCCCTCTCACCTAAATTCACACGAATCTTAATTTCTCCTGAAATCTCAAAGTAATTATGAATTCTTCAATGATTATCAATTTGTCTCAAAATTTCTACAATTTTTATCTCTTCTTCTCCACACTCTCATTTCAATTGCTGAGTACGATTTTACTTATCAGGAATATGTGGGTCCGATCATTTGAGTCTGATTCTCTCATGTCAATTTCATCAAAATAAAGTTATATATCAATTGAATGTGATTGGATAAATGTACTTCTCCACTTGAGATACAATCACTCATTTGATTGAATGGATCACCCTTTTTAGTTCATTCATCAATATCTACTATCTTACCAACTCCTCTTGAGTATGATTTTTTAGAGTTTTATTTCTAAGTATGATTGATGAGTACAATTCTTTAGAACAGATTTGAATCAAAATCTTGTATTTGAAAGTTCAGCTCCCCCTCTACAATAATTTATCAATTCCCTTCTCTTTTATTTTCTCCTTACCCACTTGAGAAAACACATCATCTCCTTCACTTATTCTTTTGGTCCACTTCAAAGCATCACTTCATTCTAAACCTGATCTTGAATCATGACTAACTTCATGACTTTGAATTCATTGAGTTTTAGCTTTAGAGTCATATAAATTTGAATACCAAGCACCTTCTTCTCTTATTCTCTTGATCCAATTGAAAAAATCACATCAATAGAAAAAATAAATTCAACTCTTGAACCACTTGATGAAGACATTTGAAAACAAACTAGAGCATGATCATTTTTGGATATGATCATTTTTTTAGTACAACCATTCATGGTTATATTCATCATTGGGTACGATCATCTTGATTAGGATCATCCTGATTCCAATCATCCTAGATATGATAAATTATGATTATGATTAAGTTTAATGGTTTATTAGATGGATTAATGAATTCTATAGTAAATCGGAACCATCGCTTCCATCAACACCACCTTTTCTATCAGCACCACTATTTCTGATTATGATCAAGTTTAGTGGCTTATCAAATGGATTACCAGATGCTACAGTAAATAAGCACCACCTTTCATCAGCACTACCTTTTATTTGGATATGATTGTTTTGAAATACAATCAATATAACTCCTTTTCTTATACTACCTCGATACAATACATCTGGGTATGATCCTTTGTCAATCAGAGACATCTATTTCACTCCCCTTTTCTTCCAACAAGCATAGATCAAAAGTTCTCAATACAACTCATGATTTATGAGAAATACATATAAAAAAAGCCCCATCACATTTAAAAAATCATAGTCATATTGAATCCAATTCATAATAAAAAAACCACTTATTTTTTATCGTATTCAGACTGAGTCCGATGTCTATTTACTTCTAAAATAGCTTCCTCTCCTTATGATGGACTTTCACACTGAGTCCGATTCTTTACAAAACATGAGTCTGATTTCTTTCAAAAAAAACCTCAATACCATTGTTTCCAATACAAAGTTAGGTGATTTCCTTTCTTCCTTTTTTTTGAAAAATACATTGAAAAAACATATATTTAACAACAAAATACAACACATGAAAACCATCACCTTCATCATCATCTAGATCGTAACAATCTTTCCATTTGGATTTTTTGTGAACCAAGTTTTCATAAATCACTGAACTTTTTATCCTCAATCAATAGATTAAATATCAACAATTATAAGCCTATATGAGCTAAATCATTGTTGGAAACAAGAATCATTAAAATTAATACCATGACGTCCAAAAGTAGTGTTTATGACATCCTATTTCTTTTTTCCTTCCTTAGAACTTCTTCAACCTTAGCTTTTATTCATCCTTCTTGGAATAAAAAACAAATTATTTCCTACAAGAACTCTTATAAAAAGCTATAATAGTTTACACACTAAATAATGTTGAATTCATATCTTACCCACAAGTCTCTATTTTATGTAATAGATTTATGAAAAAATACAATTCCCCACCTTGAATAAACAATACAAAGGTAATATGAGAGTGGGAATAGAGACACATTCATCTGACTTGAAGAAAAATAGTTTAGACACCCATATTAAACCTCAATATAGAAAATGGTTCCTTTGGAAATGGTTTTTTAAAAATGTTTGCCAATTGTTCCGATGTTGAAATATACTCTAGCTTCAATTCATTATTTTCCACATGCTCTTTGATGAAATGATATTTGATATCAATATGCTTTGAACAAGAATGTTGGACTGGATTTTTGGTGAGATTGATTATGCTTTAATTATCACAACCCAAGAGTAAGGGTAACTTCACTTCAGCAAGTAAATCCTCCAGTTGTGCTTTCATCCACACAAGTTGAGCAAGAAATTTAGTTATAGTAACATACTCATCTTCAGCCGTACTAAGAGTTATTGAATTATGTTTCTTTGAATTCCAGCTAACAAAATTATTTCCCTTAAAGAATACTCCACTAGATGTGGATCTTATATCATCACCATTTCCTTCATAATATGCATATGAATACCCAAACAAATCAATACTATATGAGCTGCAATACCAGATTCTGAATTCTGTTTTTCCTTTAATGTATCTGGGAATTCTTTTTCCTGCAATAAGATGTTATTCTTTTAGAGCACTCTGAAATATTTCACATAAGGTAACAATATAAACAATTTCAGGTCTTTTGGTATTTAAATAAAATATACTTCCAATAATCTTTCGATACTCTCTCTGATCCAATTTATTTTCTTATCCATCTTTACTCGGCTTTTTTATCACTAAAATTGGTTTGGAAACAAGTTTTGAGTTTTCCATGCCAAACCTCTTGAGATGTTCTTTAGCATACTTTTTGTGGGAGAGAGAAATGTATTCTTTATTTTGATAGATTATCAACCCAAGAAATTATTTCATTTCCCTTAGCATAGACATTTCAAATACCTTCTTCATCTCTTCAGTAATTTTTTAACAACATATTTCATCATTCCCAGCAAATATAATATCATCAATATAAATAATCACAATGAAGGAATACTCTTGATTTTTTTTGATATATAGATTTCTAGAAACTCTTCCTTTAATGAAGTTCATCTTCCTTGGGAAAGTATCCAATTTGGAATACCATGCCCATGGAGCTTGTTTTAACCCACACAAGGCTTTCTTCAATATGCATCCATAACTCTAATCTTTCCCAAAAACAAATCCACGAGGTTGTTAAATATAAACCCCCTTTCTAAGGTCACCATTCAGGATTGTGGATTTAATATCAATTTGAAGGATCATGTATACTCATTGTGCAGAAATAGCAAGAAAGATTATGATAGTTTACAATCTAGACATCAGAGAAAAGGTTTCATTGAAATAGATTCCTTTAATCTGTGAATACCCTTTGCAAACCAATATTACTTTGTTTCTGATAACTTCACCTTCTTCATTCAACTTATTATAGAAAACCAATTTTTTTACAATGATGTTTTTTGTTTTCAGAATTGGGTACGAGTTCCCATGTGTTCTTCTTTTTAATCTGATCCAATTCTTCATTCATTTCTTGATCCCATTCCAAATGATAAAAATATTATTTCATAACATTCTGTTCCATTTTTGAATATAATTATTTATGTGCAATAGCTTTTGTTGTTATTCTAGTTTGAACCTTTTGATGTTGATCATCAATTATATTCTATGGCTTCCACTTATTTCCTCAGTCTGGTATGAAGCTTTTCAGAATCATCTTCATCACTTGAAATAGTTGAGTCTATTTCTTCTTTTTGATTAGGAATACAATTTTCTACATCCTATCAAAATTTATTTCTTCAACTTGATCAGCTTCCTTTTCTATTCTTGTAGGTTTCTCTTTTCCACTTCTTTAAATCACATTAACATAAACAAAATCAAAAATTCTTTTTTTCTTTATTAAATCATATGTATCCTCTTCCTTCCAGAGTATAGCTGAGAAAGATTCAATATTCAAATTTTTGCTAAAATTTACCATAGATTTCACCCTTTTTTTTATAACACATGGACTCCCAAAAAATATTAAGTATTTAAAACTTGGATTTTTTCCATAAAAAAATTCATATGGAGTCATAACTGATTAAAGACTATAGAAAGAATGGTTTTGAATGTATACAGTAGTGTTCATGGATTTTCTCCAAAAGTAATGTGAAAGATCATGTTCTTGTAACATGGTACTTCCCATTTCCATAAAGATTATATTATTTCTTTCAACAACCCCATTTTGTTGGGGAGTGTATGATGAACTATAATCATGCCAAATTTCATGCTTCTCAAGATAGTATTCAAACTCTTCAATTCTATACTCACCACCATTATATGTTTTCAAATTCTTCACTAAATAATCACATTTCTTTTCTGTTTTTCTTCTGAAAATATTAAACATTTTCAATGTATCTGATTTATGTTTCACATACATGACACATGTAATGTGAGTAAACTCATCAATGAAATTAATGAAGTACTTATAAACATTTGTTAATTTTTTTCTCATTGGCACACATATATTAGAATGTATCAGCTCTAGGGGTTGTTTTAAACAAATATCAACTTTCTTATGCACAACATTTTTAATCTTTCCTTTATGGATGATAGTGCAACACCAATACATTTTTATTAGTAAATTAGGCATGTCTCGACCACTATCTATTTTAGATGGCTTTATCATGTTTCTATAATACATGTGCCCAATCCTTTTATGCCACTACTGATTCTCTTCCACCACTCTCATGTAACAAGAGTTCTATGAATCACTAACCTGAAACAAATTCACTTTTATATGTTGGCCTCTTGTAAAAATCTTCCCATATTCTTAACTCTTCATAGAAAACCCATATTTATTAAAGATAACTTCATTACCCTCATCACACAATTGTGAAATGCTTATCATATCGTGTTTTATCTAATCAATATATAAAGTTTTCTTATATTTCATATTTTCTTTTCCAATGATGGATGATTCAAAACCCTTGATTTTAAATGATTAATCATTACCAAATGTCCCTGTAACTTCTTTAAAATATTTCACATATTTTAACAATTTCAAGTAAACTATCATGTGAGAGGAACACCCACTATCAAGTATCCAAGGTTGTTCTCCTTTTGTGGCTTTCAGTGTAGTTTCCAAAACAAGATATTTTTATCCTTTCTTATATTTCTTCTCCTCCATATTTTGTAAATAATGAATATTTTATTGAGATGGTAACAATACAAGAAATCATTTTTCAAGGTGTCTATTCTATTCACATATTTCTCAAGTAGTTTCCAAGTGATGAAACATATTTTTAATCTTTATTCCACTCTTTTTAAACTTTTTCTCAAAAAACTTCTCAGTATTCTTTCTTTGAGGAGATTGAATCCCCCTTAAACTATGACTTTCATAACCATTGGGGTAATAGTAATGTTTTTTATTGAACCAACACATTCTTTTTATGTTCCTGAATCCCCCAAAATACCAAAAATACCTACTTAAATAGTATTTTCCTCTGAAACCTCTATACTGATCAAAATTGTGAATATGTTTCTCAGCCACATTCTTTTCATTATTTTTTGAGCCATCAACCTTTTCACTATCATTATGATTCTTATTGTTTTTTTCAACATTAATTTATTTATAAGCATTTGAAACTTTCCTAGATTCAGATGAAACCTTTTTGGACTTAGGATTTTTTGTAACTTCTGAATTCTTCACTTTGGTTGTATACATAACTTTCACAACATTCTTCTTTTTAGAAACAATACCATTATTATTCTCACCATTTATAAGTAACTTTTTTTGAACCTTCTCTAGTTTCTCATTTAGATAACTTTAACCAACTTCATTGATAGAGTATTGGAAACATTCACTTTTCTCTTCAGCTTCAGAATGTTTTTTTGAACAAGTTCTGACTCTTCTTATTTTTCTTTCAATTTCACATCCAGATGCTAATTATGATTCTTTTCTTATTAAATATATTTATTCAAAACATAAATTTATTTCACCGACTTTTATTTCTCATCAGAAAAACATTCTTGATTACTCATAGAAGAAAAATCATCTTTCAACTTTTTTTCTTTTCAATCCTTATAATCTTTCTCAGTCATTTAAATTCTTCTTTAAAATGTATTTAAAGTTGAGTTTCTTCTTTATTAGAGCTATTACTTATATATTATTCATCATTCACTATTTCAATGAATGTATTTTCAATACCATACTCAACTAATTTTCAGATTTAGTATCACTTCCTTTTTATTCTTCATCTTTAGATAAGAAACTTTTTCTTTTTGGATTTGAAGAAATTATTTTCTTTCCCTAACTTTTATTTATCAACATGTTTCTTCCATGATCCTCTTGGATTTATTTCTTCCTTATCATTATCCTCTTCATTATTTTTTTCGAGGACAATTAGCCACAAAGTGACCAACTCCTCCACATTTAGAACCCTTCAAGGGATGTTTCCCTTTGTATTTCCCTATACCTTTTTCAAATTCATAGAAAATAAGGATAAAATATCATTGAGATTTATATGTACCTCATTTTTTGAATTGGAATCACCATCTTTTTATTTGACAAGAATCTTATTAGAATTCTATTTCTTCAATTCCTTGAAAGACATTTCTATGCCAATTTTTGTTTTTCTACTCATATATTTCTCTCTTATCATTTCATAAGTAATAATAGTGCTATGAAAATTATAAAGAGATAATGTCTCATGATCTTTGCATTCTAATGAAGAAAATTTTTCATCGAATTTGGCCGGTAGGATTATCAAAATATTTTCAACAACTGTAGAGTCTTCCAGATTTTCAGTAAGGCATTTAATAGTACTCACAATGTCATTTACCCTAGTAAATAAATACCCAATAGATTCATGCTCACCCATCTTCAATTATTAATACTTAAATATCTAGATTTGATGTTTTAACTTATTGAATTTTGTAGGGACTTAATATATGTTTTTCAATCTTTCCCATATACCTTTGGCTGTGGAAAAACCTTTCACTCTCAAGAATTCACTTTTGGAAAGTGATGATAACATATCATTCTTGGCCCTTAAATCATTATAAAGATAGTTTTTTTAATAGGTGGAAACCCAAATTTTGTAGCATCAAAAACATCATAACTTATAGACATAAGATATGGTAGAATTATATCTTTCCAGATATGATAATTATTTACATCAAAGACCAGAATACCTTTACTATTCACACAATTAAAATTCTTTATCATAAAAGAATAGAAAAGGGAACATCCCTCTAATACCATTTGTAAGTGCCCAGTCAGTGTATTTCATCACTGAAAAGGGAGAGGTGAATAAGTGATACTCTTTTTCTTTTATGTTTCTTTTCATTAAAACAAAATTCACCTCCTATTAAAGATTCAATTACTTTATGAATACAATTCAATGCACACATCCACATGAACACAAAGATTTACATGGTTCACTATTCAATAATAATTGATACATCCTTTGAATGGTTTGGAAATGTGTAACATCCCAACCCGAACAACCACCCGAATGGTGCTAAATGGGCCCGGTGTTACTACCTTAGGTGAACCTCCCCAAATGCTAAAGGATTTTGACTAGCAGTGAGGGTGTAACAGTTATAGTGGGGAGTATATACCCTATCATAGGAAAATAATGGAACTGGTCTGAGTAATAATATATAACATGCAGTGGAAATTAACGACTCAACATACTCAAATTAGACCCATAGAGCGGAAGCACATTCAATATCAATAAACAGCGGAAGAAAAATAAATACAACTGAAGAGGAAAATAAATAGAACAACATCCTGAGTATCACTTATAACTACTACTTAACAACAAAATATGCATCCAATGTAGGTCATACATATCCATATAAAAAGGGTGCCAATGGATAACCAACAGTAGCTACAAAACAAGTAAGCATTATGATACAGAAAGAAAACTAAACAAGTAAAATTTTTATAGGTATGACCTCAGGGGTACATACTAGTCTCCATGCCAAACAATACTATGATCTAGCCCATGAGGCTGATCCTTTACCTGCACGTAAATACTTATAGTATAAACGTGTCTCGAAGGGCCCGTGTAGGGTGTGAGATGAATCTCAGTAGGATACCACCCAAATGGTGTGTACCTAGTATAAGTGTTTAAGCAGACATGCATCTCTAAGTAAAGTAAGAAGTACGATTCACAAAGTAAACACAACATCCACTGGTTCTCAGCAGCCACCATAGAGTGTCACCTTCTTCAGCCAATGCCAGAAACTTTTTCATATAACCCGACTTCATGTGCCTCCTTAAACCTCATGTATCAAAGTACCGATGTCCCGAAGGTACACCGAAACAAAATTAACTCATAGGAACAACAATGTCTGTCCTAAAATAAGTAACTAGAGGGAAAGTGATATTTTCCCTCAAATAAAGTGTCACGACCCATAACCTCAATCATGAAGAGCCTTAGCCAAAAACCTGATAGCCTCATTACTATCTCTCTAAGTATCCTCACCTTCCACATGGCTTCCTATGGTAAGCACCCCCTAACCAATAGTACCTAAACTAAAACTATAGGGGCCTATACCCACAAGAGTAGTCAAAACAACCTCATCACAGAGTCTATTTTTGTGCACACTACTCAAATCACAGGTGAGCGGTAATCACCAAAACAATACCTATGCCACAACATCTATGGAACCTTGTTCCCTTGCGACCATGTCGCTCTGTATCTAATATCCTTAACATACAAGTAACTTGGGCCATGCCTAACCTAACAGTCTCACTACCTCCATCCCGACATCCATGACGCCCAATCCTGTGGTCAAATCCACCCAATGTAATTTTGACCAAGCCCAACCTGTGATTAACATCACTCAAGAAATATCTGGGCCATTCCCAACACAACCCAAAGGTTTCGACATATGAAATTCTAAAATTACATATAAAATCAAAGAATCACTTTAAAAAAGTAAAAAATACTAAGAAATTGAATTACACTAGCCCAACGGCTATCACACAACATCACTAAGGTCTTGAATTCCTATGACACATTTAATCATGATTAAATAATCTAAACTCAATAGTTTAATCATCACAATTCATTTTTAACCATTTTTGCATACCCTGCCAAAATTTACCATTTGAGAAACGACCCCTCGCCTGACCTCACTCAAGAAAAACATGGAAAAGGAATACCCAATGACATTCCATGAGTCTAACAATCAATTCAATATAAAAAAACAACTATAACAGTGTCTCTCTTAAAATACCCAAAGATGTGCCAAAGGTCATGCCACCCAAATGTCCACGAAAACACGAAATGAAGTATGCACCACCTACCTCATACACATATGAAGATCCTCCTCTAGTATTGGTCTACAATTATTTCTAAATCGAGGTAGATCTACAAAAGAATAAAATATTCTCGAACCCCAATAACTTGGTTTAGAAAAAAAATCAAGAAGAACAGCTCAAGGGGAATCAAGGTCTTACTAAGGGGATTCCGATGGATAAAATGAAGTTTGAATCTGACCTCAGATGATGAAACAAGATCAATTTGAAGTCCCAACTGCCTATTTCTCGAGGGTTCTACCCAGAACTTGAGAAATGAGGATACTACCTGTTTTAAGTGAAAAAAATAAAACACACGGTGTGTAATTTAGGACTACATGTCATGTGGCTTCTTTTACTGTTCCAAATATGGCTGACCTACTTTTCTAACTTGCCAACATGACTATACGACATGTACCTAGGGGTACATGGCATGTACTTCTCTACCCAGCTGACATCCCCAACACACCATATATATCCCCATACATGGCCCCTCTACATGGAATGTACAAGTAATACACGATGTGTACACGGTCAAAATCTTATACCCTCACCTACACCCCTACACGCCATGTATAACTGCTATACGGTCAAGACCTACATGGCATGTATTAGGAAGACACGGCGTATACATGGTTTAACATTTCTATCTGTCAAACATGCCCACACACCATCTACGACATACACACATGGACAAGGGTACATGGTGTGTACTTAGGAGTATAGGAATATAAACCTAAAATTTATAGAACTTCCCAAAATTACCATTTTCCTTAGAATGAACTTGAAAAAAAACTGATCCATACCTCAAAGGAAGAACCATGTTCTTACAAACTTTCCCCCTTAAAGAAATTAATCACCAAATTTCCATTCTAAGGGTGGAAAATAAATATTTCAGGGGAAAAAATTATCCCAAGGATTAAATAAAACAATAGTTTACTAACCGGTTTTCGGACTCATGGTCCTCCTGTGATGCATCGTCACTCCTGCACATCATCAGTGCTCCCGTGTCGCTTCCAACACCCTACTTATCTACACCTCATTGATGTCTACCTCAAAGAGGTCCTGTATCCCATGTATGCTTAAAACAAACAGGGTTCCTTGCACCTCAAGTAACCCATATCCTCGATGCCCCGATGACCGAGGCACCTCAAGTAACTTGCATCCCATGGAGGCCCTGATGCCAAGCACCTCATATATATACATAAATATATCACACACCTAATATGGTGCCAATCACAAGAATCTGGTCAGTCCACATATATATTGTGCTCCTCGTGCACTCAAAATGGATATGCCCAATCTGGCCATGCCAAAACAAGTAAAAACAAAATAGATCATGGCCACACCCACGGTGTACCTCTAACCGTCATCAGCTCACTAGCTTGCTCAGCCCCTATTAGCTTCATGACATACACCTATACTAACACACGAATACCTGAAGCCTGTCCTTCTGGTGGTACTTCATCAATCATTAGACACTAACCCATCATCTAGGTCCCACTATCTCTATCGTGTCCTCTAAGTGCAGCTGAAAATCAGCTACCGTCACCTGATACTGACCCTGATCTGACCCCAGAAGCCACAGTCTGTCCTAGTCCCTACCTACCGGCTATCTAAGAAGTCTTCCTATAGAAAATCTCAAGATGACCAACCTGTCCACATGCCTGTCACTCTTTTGGAGGCCCATCGTACTGAGTCTAGACAGGCCCTGGCTGACCAAACTGAAACCAAACCACTGCATAACTACTACGAGGTGATATAACTAATTCCTTGGTCTGACTGCCCAGATGGAACTCATCCCGAACTCACTTCCTGCTATCTAAACTGTCACTTGAAGTTATCGCCTGTCCATCCCGGGGCCTATCCCTCTAGTTTCCATCCGCTACGAGCACCTGATTCACCGCATCTGAGAATGAGGCCAATCAAAAGATGTTTACCTGCACCTGAATGGCATTCCATAAGACATCCTCGAAGCTCCTCACCCATGACAAGTCATCGCTTACCATACTAGGTAAAAATCAAGACATCTCAGTGAAATTAGTTTTATAGTCCATGACGAACATGTCACCCTGATGAGTTCTCAAGAACTTCTGATCTCTCTTTTCCCTCAACATCTCTATGTAAAAGTGCTCTAAGAACTAGTCCTTGAAGTCCTTCCATGACAGTTCTTCGTGTCTGTGAGCCTGAACCTGAACATCCCACCAATGCTTTGCTGGTCCTATCAACATGTACATTACTAGCTTGACCCTCCGCCCAGGAGGTGTCTCGACCTGCACAAAGATCATTTTCATGCTCTCTATCTAGTTTTCTGCCGCTTTTGGAGCACCCTAACCATGAAAAAGTAGCTGGTGATGCGACTGGAACTCCCACAATAGATATGACATATATGGATCTTTACCCTATGTGCCTATGAAGATTCCTTTCAAGACATATACTAGGCTATTTTAGAGCTGCTCGTCGAGCCACGGTCCAAATGCTGCCAAAACCGGCTGCTTTGTTTGCACTGGATCCTGAACTAGATCCTATGCCTGAGCTTGTACCTGTGGATCATGCTCTACCTACCCCTTAGGGTTCTGAACCCGATCTTTCACCTATGGCACTGTACCATCACCCACCTGATACTTCATCGATCCGTCTAGGAGGTACCCATTGAATACCAGAAATGTTCAGAAAACCCACATATATATATATATATATAATATTCAACGTAGATAGGAAAATCAGTAAAAAGGTAGTGCATAACTACTAAACTTACTCTCCCCTACTACAACCATGCCCATGGAATCCTGGCCTCATGGCCTCCTTACCCACCCTCTACAGAGCCAAGTATCACAAGTACCTTGGGCCATACCCATTCTGATAATCAACATTGCCTCAAACTAACGACTGGGTCACCCAATCCTGAAGTCCCACTATCTCAAACCGATGTCCATAATTCCCAATCCTGGTGATCAAAATCTCCTCAACCATAGTACATTCCTACTCATACAAGAGTCAGACCCAAATCTCTTACCACACACAATTCAAAATATATAAAGCATGGCATAGTACACTGCAATAACTAACAATTTTATCAGGAAATTCACCTATCATATTTCAAAAGCATTCAAATCACAGTATTTGATATTATTCACATGGTATTATAACTTCACAAAGAATACGTGTAGTTATGAAATTTAAATACCCTAACAATATGCCTATCAAAAACCAAACAAACACACCTTGCTATACTGGGCCAAGGTCCAATTCTCCCTTACTGCACCAAGTCAAGGGTCACATATCGCAACCAATAATATCACACACCAAGTGACCCAACATGGTGGAAATCATATAAAATTTAATCTGAGAAAAAGAAAAATAGAAAATCCCACCCAAGGCAACTTGGTCCATCCCTCGTACCTAGGGCTACAGGCACCCAAGCGCAAGCTAGAAACCTAGTTCCAATTACAAACTATCTCTAGTATACCATATCCCAAATAGTAAACCAGCATAAATAAAAAGATAATTATCAATCTCATTAGAATCTAGAAAAACACTGCTTCTAAATCCCTGTCAAAAACTCCTCTGATACCACTTTGTAACGCCCTGAACCAAAACACCACCCGAATAGTGCTAAATGGGCCCAGTGTTACTACCTTATGCACACCTCCTAGAACAAAAAAGGATACCAACTAGCAGCAAGGGTGTAACAGGTATAGTAGGGAGGCTATATCATCTTAGAGGAAAATAATGGTACTGATATGAGTAATAATATATAACTTGCAGCCAAAATTAATGAATCAACATACTTGAAACAAACCCGCAGAGCGGAAGCATATTCAATATCAATAAAAAACGGAAGAAAAATAAATACAACCGCAGAGGAAAATAAATAGAATAGCATGCTGAGTATCACTTGTAACTACTACTGAATAATAAAACATGCATCCAAAGCAGGTCATACATATCCATATAAAAAGGGTACCAATGGCTAACCAATAGTAGCTACAAAACAAGTAAGAATGCTGATACAAAAAGGAAACTAAACAAGTAAGCTCCTTCTAGGTATGACCTCATGGTCTATACCACTCTCCATTCCAAACAGTACTATAATCCAGCTCCTGAGGCTGATCATTTACCTACACATAAATCCATAAAGTCTACACGTGTCTCGAAGGGCCCGTGTAGGGTGTGAGAGGAATCTCAGTAGGATACCACTGAGATGGTGTGTATTTATTGTAAGTGTTTAATCAGACACACGTCTCTATGTAAAGTAAGTAGTACAATGCACAAAGTAAACCCAACATCCACTAATGCTCAGTAGCCACCATGGAGTGTCACCTGCTTTGACCAATGCCAGAATCTCTGTCATGTAACCCGACACCATGTGCCTCCTAACACCTCATGTCTCAAAGTAACAACATCTCGAAGGCATGCCATAACAAAATTAACTTAGAGAAATAGTTATTCATATACTCAAATAAGTAACCAAAGGGACAACGATGTCTTCCCTCAAATAAGGTAATCATAAGGACAATGATGTCTTCCCTTAAATAATGTTTCACGTCCCACAGCCTCAATCATGACGATCCTTATCCCCCAACCTGATAGCCTCATCAATATATCCTGAAGGATCCTCTCCTTCCATGTGGATTCCTATGATAAGCATTCCCAAACAAATAATACCTAAACCATAACTATCAGGGGAATCTACCCACACGAGTGATCAAACCACCTCATCACGGAGTCTCTCTATGTGCAGACTACTCAAATCACGGGTGAATGGTAATGAAAAAAATAATACCCAAGCTACAACATCTCTGGCATCTCATACACCTGTGACCATGTCGTTCAGTATCCAATGGCCTTTCCATCCAAGTAACCTGATCCATGCCCAACCTGACAGTCTCACTGCCTCCATCTCGACGTCCATGATGCCCAATCCTGTGGTCAAAGCCACCCAATGTAATCTGGGCCAAGCCTAAAATATGATCAACATCAATCAAAAAAATATCCATGTCATTCCCAACACAACCCAAAGGTTCCAGTATATGCAATTCATCAATTACATATATAATCAAAGAATCACTTTAAAATAAGAAAACAAACTAAACAGTTGAATTGCACTATCCCAACAGCTATCACATAGCAACACTGAGGTCTTGAATTCCTATAACACATTTAATCATGATTAAACAATCTAAACTCAACAGTTTAATCATCAAAACTCATTTCTAAACCATTTTGGCATACCTGACCAAAATTCCCCATTTCAGCAATGACCCCTTGCTCGACCTCGCTCAAGAAAAACATGGTAAGGGAATACCCAACGACATCCCATGGGTTTATCGATCAATTAAATATGAAATGATAGCTATAAAAGGATCTTTCTCAAAATACCCAAAGAAGCGCCAAAGGCCACACAACCCAAATGTACACGAAAACACATAATGAAATATGTACCACCTACCTACTACACGTACGATGATCCTCCTCCAGTATCAACCTTCAATTCTACCTAAATTGAGGTATATCTACAAAAGAATAAAAATACTCAAACCCTAATAACTTATTTTAGAACAAAAATAAAATAATAAGGTCTCAATGGGAATCAAGTCCTTATCAAGGGGGTTTCGATGGATCAAACGGGGTTTAAATCAGACCTCAGATGATGAAAGAGGATCAATTTGAAGTCCTGGAAACCTGTTTCTTGAGGGTTTTTTCTAGAACCTGAGAAACGAGACTACTGTTTGTTTTAAGAAAAAATTAAATAAAATACATGGTGTGTACTTTAGGACCACTTTTTGTCTAGATTATTTTACTGTTCCAAATACTACTAGCCTACTTTGCCGATTTTCCGACATGACTACACGCCATATACCTAGGGGTACCAGATTGTACTTCTCTACCTGACATACATCCCCAACACACCATGTATATCCCTATACATGGACCCTCTATATATTGTGAACAAGTATTACATGATGTGTACATGGTCAAAATCTTCTACCCTCACTGACACCCCTACACACCATGTATACCTGATACATAGTCAAGACCCACACTGCATGTACTAGGAAGACACAATGTGTACATGGTTTAAAATTTATACCTGGCAAACATTCCCACATTACATGTATGACATCCACACACGACGTGTAATTAGGAGTACACAGCATGTAACCCTAAAATTTTTAGAACCTCCCAAAATTCCCAGTTTCCTAAAAAACAACCCGAAAAAAAACCAACCCATACCTCAAAGGATGAACCGGGTTCTTACAAAATTATCCAATACCATACAATATACTAGAAATAAATCATTGGATTAAAAAATTTAGGATGTACCCTTTCAATTGTGTAGAACTATGAAACAATCCCACTAGTGTGTGTGCACCCTCTTAGCACAATAGGGTAATAAAATTGTTTTATAAAAACTCATGTTACTGGTGATTCTTTTCAATTCATCAAATGTAATCAATTTAAATAAAATTCATCAATTAATTACCTAAAAGAAAGGTAGAAACCAGTTGGACGTTGTTATAAAACACCAAGTCTTATCTTTTCTAAGTCCAATTACCGTGAGTTTGATTCTCCCTAATATAATTCTCTCAGTCCCATTCTCTAATAGAATGCAATACACATGAGTTATCACCACATCAATATAACTTCCTTAGTATAGAAATTCTTAGTACATTAAGACCCATTACAAAAAATTTATTCTGATTAATTCATCCCGATATCATAATCATACAAATACAATTGACAAACCGAATATGATAATTCACTGAGTATGATGGATATGAAGTATGATGATTGGTTGAATACAATCATTATGATCTTGTCTCTTATCCTATGTATTATTTTCAATGAAAATTCTTCAAAAAAAATCAAAACGAAATCACTTTATCTCACTAAAAACTCAGAGATACTCTCTTTACTTCTATGAATAGTAAACCATCATCAGTCAAGTACAATGAACCTGTTAAATTTTATAAGTGAACCAAAAAGAGTTTAAGTGGGAATCCCAAAACAGTTTCCCGCTCACCTAAATTCACCCAAATATTAATTTCTTCTGAAATATCAATGTAATTATGAATTCATAAATGCTTCTCGATTCATCTTGAAACTTATACAATATTTATCTCTTATTCTACAAACTATCATTTGAATTACTAATACTAATTTTATTTGTGAGTAATACAAGGGTTCAATCATCTGAGTCTGATTATCTCATTCCAATTTCTTCAAAACAATGATCTGTATCAATTGAATGTGATTGAAGTGATGAAATTTTCCACTTGAGATACAATCACTCTTCTAAATTAAAGGCCCCCCTTTTCAATTCATTCATTTATACTTACTTTCTTCCTATATCATCTTGAGTGCTATTGTTCAGAGTTCCATTGATGAGTATGATTACTGGGTATGATTCTTCAGAACATATTTGAATCAAAATCTTGTATTTGAAAGTTCATCTCCCCCTCTAAAAATAATTCCTTATCTTTTGTTTTCTCTTGACCCACTTGATAAAACACATCATATCATTCACTTATTATTTTGATCCACTTCAAAGCATCACTTCATTCAAAACATGTGCTCGAATCCTGACTACCTTCATGAATTCAAATTCATTGAGGATCAACTTTAGAATCTTCTGAATTCAAATACAAAGCATATTCTTCTTATATTCTCTTGATCCAATTGAAAACATCACATGAAGATTACAAAGAAATTAAAATCTTAACCCACTTGATGAATACATTTGAAAACAAACTAGAGTGTGATCCTTTCTGGATACAATCATCTCTAAGTATGATCATTCATGGTTACAATCATCACTGAGTACTATCATATTGACTATGATCATCATGATGTTGATCGTCTTGGATATGATAATTTTTTATTACGATCAAGTTTTGTGGTCAGTCATATGGATAACCAGATGATACAGTAAATCAACATCACCTCTTCCATCGACACAACCTTTTCCATCAACACCACCATTTCAGATTATGATCAGGTTTAGTGGCCTGTTAGATGGATTACCATATGCTAAAGTAAATTGACACCACATTTCATCAGCACCACCTTTCATCTGGATACAATTGTTTTAAAATACAATCTCTATCACTTATTTCCCTTTGCAATCTGGATATGATACATCTGGGTACAATCCTTTATCAATCGACAACATCTCTTTCACTCCCCTTTTTTTCCATCAAGATTGAATCATAATTTCTCAATACAAATCATGATTTATGAAAAATACAAATCATCAAAGCATCATTACATTTAAAACATCATAGTCACACTGACTCTGATTCATAATCAAAACAACCTCTTATTTCTCATCGTATTCAGAGTAAATATGAGGTCCATTTACTTCCAAAACATCTTATTCTCATTATGAAAATTTTTCACACTGAGTCTAATTCTTTACAAATCATGAGTTTTATTTCTTTCAAAAAACAAACCTCAATACAATTGTTTCCAATAAAAAGTGAAGTGATTTCCTTTCTTCAGTTCATTAAAAAAGACCTTGAGAAAATATATCTTTGAAAACAAAATACAACACATGAAAACCATCACCTTTATCATCAGCTTGGTCCTAACAAGGGCCATCTTATCTGTTATATGAGGGTAAATATAAGAGACATCAATAAATGATCATAAGTTATCATAATATAAGATTAAGGTTATGATAACTTGATATAAAATGAAATAATATTACCCAATTAGTTAAAGATCATTAATCATGAATCATGTCATAAGGTTCTGTTAATCAAAAGTTAAAAATAATAAGGGCGAGGAATAATCAATAATCAACCATGATCCTTGATAATATATCATAAGAATAATACATAAGTTTATGGCATTCACTTAAGAATATAAAATCACCAAATTAGTTAAGGTTCAGTCCTAAGTCCATAATTGTGGATAGAGTCCCATAATGGAAATGTATACTAGGTTATTTTTAATATTATTTTAGGGGTAACTTCCATCCATTTTACTTTCTCATCTCTTAGGAGTTTATTAACACCATCATCTTCTAAGAGTTTATTAAATATATTAACATTATCAATTGTATTGGAGGGATATAACATAACTTAACATTATTTTTTTTATAACATAAAACCCATCCATTTTTTATAATGGAGAAAAACATAACATAATAATAATCCATTCATACATATTCCATAATATCATGAGAACATTTATCATCACATCAAATATTAACCCATGGATAAAAAATGGGGATCATTAAAATTTCATCATCAGAAAAATAAAACATCCGTAGAAAGAGTAATGGTGGTAACATTGGATCATAGCCCTATTAAATTATAAGAAAAATCAAAGGATGTTTTTATAGATAATAAAAACCTTTAAAAGATGATTGGATTTTTTTAAGGAAAATACAATTTTCAATTTGAAATCAGTTATTTAAAATCTAAAAATTTATTAGATATTAAGGAATAAAATTTATTAAAAAAGAGGCAAGGAACCTTATAATGTTATATATAAATAAAATAATATTCATAATTATGGGGAAATTCGTTCATGTAGTGCATGTTAAAACAAAAATTCCTTTCAGATCATTAGTAAAAGTCAAAAGTACCTTATTTGGAAAATAAAAACATGATTACTTTTAATTTTTTTAAATAAATTAAAATATATTTAAAAATTACTTGAAATAATATTTAGATAATAGGAAAACCATATTTGAAAATATTTTAGGAAAAATTATGGACATGGAAGAAAATATTCTCGACTGAAGAGAAAAACATGGTTAATTTTGCATAAATATATTATTTTGGTCTCTTGAGTACTTAATGAGAGGAAAATGAACTGGTAAATAATTAAATAACTATAAATAAACATATAATAAATAAATAAAATATATTTGGGGGAGATAGATCAAATAATCTCATAACCAAATAATTTAAAAATAAATAATCCCTATAAAAATGAGATTGTAGCATAAAACCATTACAAATTTGGAAACATTTGATTTATGGACCTCATAAAATAAATAAATTAAAATAAAACATTAAAAAAATTAATTTAGATAAATTAATTATAAAAAATATAAAATAGTTATTATATAAACCTCATAAAATAATATATGTGTAAAACATAACATATGTTTCAAAGAAGACAATTTGAGATGACAATCCTTTACCAATTTGGTATCTTTGGAATCAAACCCCATGGATGGAATAATATTGTTTATTAATTATAAAAAAATAATTTATAATCATACATGATATAACATGTCAATATAATAGTATATATAAGTAATCAATATAAATAGGTGTATAATATCAAACATGTCTCAATGAAACAAAATTTAGATAGAGAATATTTAGTAATTTTTTAATTTTTGAATAAAAAAATTGGAAGATAAAAAATATTATGGTTCTCTAAAAAAATTTCATTATGTAACGTATTTTTATAAACATATTATTGGGAATTAAATACACTATATAAATTATAAATTGGTGTATAACATTTAAACATGTCCCAATGAAGAGAAATTGAGACAAAACTGTTACCTTATATCCAACTAAAATTTTAAGTTCTCTAACCTCCAATATAATAAACATAGATTTATTATAATTCAATAAAAGTATCATATTTATACATATAAAATAATATATTATCCGATTATATAATTTCATTAAAGATTTATTAAAAAATATCTATTAAAGTCGCAATTTCTTGGGTTAATTGCTTCTTTTTTCATGTATGTTTTTTTTCAAAAGTTATGGTTTATGTAAATTGATAGTTCTTATTAATTGTATTGAATTTTAATAATTATATAAATATCATATATAATAATTATATATTTACTTATAACTATTGATATTAATTGGTGATGAAAAACTAATTAGATCACTCCTTGAAGATGGTAATCTGTACCGACAAATGAGTGGTGTTTACAATTTTTGATGGATGAAATGAAGGAATGGTAAATGATTTTTTACCATTATAGAATAAATATTATATAAAAATATCATATATTTTCATTTAATATATCATTTTAACCACTAATGTAATATAAAAATGATAAACAAATCACATCGCTTCATGGAGGTGGTAGTCCAGACATACTTAGGAGTGACATTATTGTATACAAATGGATCAGAAGGTAATAAGTTAGATAAGATATTATAAATCTATAAAAATAATTATGTTATAAATATCATATATAATAAATAAATAAATAATTATAACCACCCATAAATTTTTTTATGTAAAATTAATCCTATCGTTATGTGGAGGCGGTAGTCTGCACGTATGAATGAATAATACTTTTATTTCCAATTTGATGGATAAGAGGTGAAAAAATGTTGTTAAATCAACATAATAAAATTATAGTATATATATTATACTATATTAATAAATTTTATTCATAAAAAATTATTATAAAAGGTGTTATGATAAATAAAATTGAAAAATATTGGATAAAATTTATACATATTTTTGAGAGATATCCTTTGGATTGCACATTAACCATTGTAGGAATTGTATTAAGAGAAGAAAAAAAGATATTGGATGAATTGAATGAATATAGTAAGGTTTTTGAGTAGGTATTGTTCAATAAATTATTCAAATATTGTGTGAATCAGGGTTGAGGAGAGGTTCCCATTTAATAAGTGAGGGGATTAACACACATGAAATTTCATAAAATATTTCAATGATATAAGGCCACTTTCATGAAAAAATGGCTCATAATGTAAAATTATTAAAAATTAGTGAATATAAGTTATAAAAATCTTCAAAAAAACTATTATATAGGATTTGGTGGAAATCATACCCTTATATATTTGTTTAATCCCTGGTAAACTCGTGTTAACATTAATCATGGAAAATTATTTTTACAGGTTTTACTATTCACCATGAGAAAAATTAAGTTCAAGTTATTAAATTATATTAATTATTATTATTAAAAATATTGTATCCATTTTATTATATTATATTTATATAAGTGTCATAATTTAATTTTATATAACTATGGAAACCGTAAGAAAAACTGTTTTAGAAAAATGCATTTTTAAGTATACAACACAATTTAACACAATTCATTTCTTTATGAAAACCAGAAAATAAAAGTTAAAATATATTAATGAATATATATTATATAAATATAATTTAAAATCATAATAATTAGATATTAATTTGATATATTAATATAAAAACACATTACATGCATTAGAATAGTTTTTGGAAAAATGTGATTTTAAGCCGAAAAATGATCTTATACCCAGTCAAGTATTATAATTTTCATTTGTAAATTATTTGATTATATATAATTAAAATATAAGTATATAAAATCAGGATTAAATTAAAAAAATAATGGTTCATTTAATTGAAAATAAAGGATGGTTTTTAGAAAAATCAGTAGTTTTCACTATTCACTAAAAAATTACATCTTCTTAGAAAAATCCTAAAAATTCATCCTAATATAATATTGAAATGAAGTTTTAAAAAATGATTTTAGTTTATTGGAATATAATTTATAAAATGTTATAAATTAATTATAATACATTTTCAAGTAAAATTCAATATAAACAATTTGTTACAAAAAATATTTTTAAATAATTAAATGACTTTACATAAAATTGAGTGGTTATTTATTATGTATCAATAAATAAATTTTAATTATTTATCAATTTTTCACATATTTATTATCTTTAGGTTATGATTAATTATACCTTATAATTGAATTACTATATTATAATGGTTTACTATATCACAGTTCATATGGACTCAGGTTTCCATGTAATGTAAGGTATCAAACACTTATAATGTACTAAAAGGAATTTTTTTTCTAAAATATGTTGTGCTAAATTCTCCCCAATTGAAAAAATTATTTCCCTAAAAGAACAATTATCATCTAAAAAATATATGTGGGTATCCATAAGGTACAATTAGCTTGGGGTATCAATATTACTACCATATAGAAGGCTACAAAACTCACTTATAATAATATCTCCATATTGAGTTTCTTTCCAACCATTTTAGAAAAATACCTCATATTGTTGGGTTTAAAGATATATTTTATTTCTCCTTGAGTCTATAGATATAATTTTTGTTAAAAATTATAAAATATTTGTATAAGATACAATTTCTTATTTTGGTAATTAGTATTCATAAATATGTATAGACATTACACACACATCCATATCTCACCCACTTTCTTATTCACCTTGTCGTTTCTAGTATAAAATTAAGGTTTTATGATGATTTTTATGAATAAATACCCATAATCCTCATAATTCATATCGAGATCCAAATTTAGACCCCTTTTGTATCTTTTTAGAGTAGCTGTGTCCACTATAACAACCTACACCCTTTCAATATTATCCTTCACTTTTATCACCTGTCTTAAAACAACCACACATATATTCAAATAATTATGGAACCTATCCCTACAATTACCACTCCATGAAGACCTCCTGGTTGATGGTTATGGGTGCATATAATCCCTAACATGTCTACACTGGGTGGCACATCATATTATCCAAATAGGGCCTTCCCAAACCTGAATTGTTTCCCAAAAATTCTACATGTGACCACATGAACCGGGTAACTAACCTTAGTTATAAAACATCTCCCAACCTTAGGGTCAAAGGGAAACCTCCCCCTTTTCCACCATACTATCGTTTCTTATTTCATTATTTTTAGTGAAAAGTGTTTGTATTCTACTACCACCATTAGATTAATTCCTGTAACTTCTCTGTCTAATTTGGGTGTTTTATGTGTTGGCAGTGCATTAATGGGAATTGATGAAGATGGTCCATTGTTATCTTCTATTTCTATAGTGATGTTAAGATATCTCGGTAGCATCTGGTGGGTTTTTTCACCACAATCATCCATTTTTTGACAATGATGATTTTTTGGGTAATCAGAGTATGATTATGTGATTAAGGAGTCTATTTTTGAATATTTAATCCATTAACACAATTACATCAATTACATTTAATAGTATATATTTAGAACTCACATTTCACTAAAAATCAACTTTTGATACAATAATCTTATTATGAGAAGTTTCATTTGATAGTCAAATATTTATGGTAGTGATTTAATACTTATTAAAAAGTTTTTGGATAGACTAGGGTTGATGGAATCAGAATGAAATATGGCATCCAAATCCCTTGAGTAGAGGATAAGTGTACTGTAAGGACCTGTATTTTTCTGGATTGCAGTTTTGAGAAAAAAATTTATTTTTTTACTATTGGATGCTCATAAAGGGGTAAAATGGTCTTTTAATCCTATCATATTATCTCAAATAATTTTTTTGACCACTAAGTTGGTCTCAGAATAAGAAGTTTACCCTAGGATAGGAGTTTGGTGGAAATTTGAGTTGTTCAAATTTTTGCAGAATATTTAATAATTAAAATTATTAAATTAAATATTCAATTATTAACATAGGTTTGTTCAGTGATAAAATTTTAATGGAGAATCATATTGAGATTATATATCTACTGTTCCAGAATGGGTATTTTATCCTAGGTGAGGTATAAACTTGATTCAAGCGTTGGGGCTGGCTCGGGCCCCGTTTTTTATTTCTTTTAATTTTCATTCTCTTATGTCTTCCTCCTTGTGAACAACTCCTATGTGGATCATCCTTCTCTATGAACTAAAGGAGAAGAGGGAAAGGGATATAAATAGGGAGAGGGAAGGATAAATTGGTATCATTGCAAATCCCTCAACATGTAGAGTCGACGTATGGCGTCTATGGACGGTGAAATCAAACGAAGCTTCGACTGTTTCTACCCGAAGGTAGGACCATTTATTTTTTCACCATATATCCACTTTAAATTGTTTGTTTCAAGTTTTTATAGCTATATATTGGTTTCTTGTGGGCTCTTGAGGCCATATCTGTTGTTTCGGGAGCGAAAATGGGGTTTTGGGCGATTCGAGGGTTTTCCCATCGGGAAACCCAGGTTACACGGTGTGTGTTCCAAGGTAAAATGCCATGTTTTCTTCCTGTTTGGGGAAGAAGAAGTTTTATTAAGTACACGCCATGTACTATGAGTACACACCGTGTGGTGGTACATGGATGTGTATCTGGCAGTGTGAAAAAGAACACAGGTTTTTGGTTTTTAAATAGTACACACCGTGTACTTTGAAGTACACGCCGCATAATTTTACATAGGAAAAACCTATGTTGTTCTGGCCATGTATAATTACACATCCTGGGCGAGGGATAAGAATACACACCGTGGACTCTAAAGTACATGACATGTACTTTTTTTAGCTTAGTGGTTTGAGGAATTTTGTGCCCTGGAAGTCAAAATTGGTCATGTGAGTAGTCCATTCAGAGTGTTTTTTCATGTAGATCGCAATGGTGGAATCCTATTGACATTTAAAGGTCATATAAATGGATTTTTTTATCTATTTATATATAAATGGAGAGGTTATTCCTCTAGTTACTAAGTTCAACTGTAAACTGAGAGTGAGACTTGGCATGGATGATAGGTTGGGTGTTCAGACCAACCCAGTTGAAACCTTTGATCTGAGATGATATGTAAGATATGTCCCATAATCTATGATTTTGAGGAAGTTCCCCTTGTGAGACATTACCTTCTTGCCTATGAGGCTGTGAGACCAGATTCTTCAAAGGATCCCCTGAGGAATGAATTTGCTTTTGTGCTGACCTAGGGAGTCCCTTGTTGGATCTCTCTATTGTTTTGCTTTGATAAGATCCCTATTATAGGATGCATTTGTTTTTCTTAATTTGAGGATCCAATGTTATATTTCTCCCATACTCTTTTCTATGTACCCCATATAGGATTCCTTTTCTCGTGTTTACCTGGAAGATCCCGAGTAGGATGTCTCATCAGTGTTTGACTTGAGGGACCTAGTGTGCCTATGGTTTGACCAACCCTAATCTATTACATTGGTTTTGGGTAAAGATGGTGTTCGGGTGTCACCTAGAACTCATGACAAACTTGAAATCCCATGGGGATGTGGATGTAGTGTTGGGTTGGGTGGTAGGGCCACCCTAACTCATTTTTTTATATCTGACTTGGTTTTGCTGATGCAATTGTGTTTACCAGTGATGATTCCTGGTTTCTAGTTGTTGATCCTGACGTGAGGAATATTTCTTGTTTGTTGGGATGCCCAGGTGTGCTCTCCTGGGATCTGGATTTTGAGCAATGTTATTTCTGATATTTTACTGGTACCTAGAGGTATTTCCTAGGACTTGCCTGTTAAGCCTGAATGTGTATATATATTGTGATATATATTTTGTTGGGATGTCCAGAGGTGTTTCCTGGTATACGATTGTTGATCCTTATGTGTTTACTTGTATTCCTTGATTGATACATGGATTCCCATTGTAGGAATGCTTTAGATAGGCTCATTGGGCTATTTATTCACGTACCTTGAGTGATACATGGATTCCCGTTGTATGAATTCCTTGGACGGGCTTAATGGGATGTTGAATGTAATTAAACCTTGAGTGAATCATGGATATAGTTGAGGGATTCCATGGACATGATCATTAGTTGGATATGATTATAACCTAAGTGATACATGGATCTAGTTGAGGGATGCCTTGGACGGGCTCAATGGGTGATTGACTTATGTTCCCTGAGTGATACTTGGATCCAGTTGAGGGATGCCTTGGTTGGGCTCAGTGGTTTGATGACTCCTACGCCTTGAGTGATATTTGGATTCCGAGGTAGGAATGCATTGAACGAGCTCATAGTCTGGATGTTGTATGATCATAATGATTACATTCTTCCAGATCAGTTATGGGACTCCAGGGGTGTAGCATGGAATCTCACCAGATGTACAAATGTTTTTTCATGGAATATTTCCTTATAGGATTGACCATCGTTACATGGTATCCTTCCATACAGAATTGACCATAGATATATGGTATCCTTTTTTATAGGATTGACTATCGGTATACAATATCCTTATTTAGTGATTGGAGGCGAGTGCGAGTGAACCTAAGTGTAGGATGAGCATCCCCCTGTGGTGACGTACTTTATTAGAGATATAATTCTGGTTTTGGATGAAGAAGGTACATTTCTATGGGATTATAGACCCATAGATTGACTTAATGATACAAAACATGAGTGGCATGACATCCAGCTCAATTTGTTGCACAATATGTCTAGGTGATCGGGATTACAAACCCATGGATCGACTACTGATGTGGTCTTTTATTATTTGATTCACAAATTCATGAATATTCATATTTATGTATATATGTATAGGTATGGGAATATACATGTATACATAAATAAATATGGACATTCATGGTCATACTTTCCTAGTTGATAGGGATTATATACTTTGGGTTCGATTGTGTTTTCACATTTGGTTTACTTCAATTTGTTGTGTTCCATCTTGGATGATCATGTTTCTATTGAATACACTTTTAGTATCACAATTATAGGTTTCTTGTCGGGGTGGCCTACTGAGATTATTTCTCACCCCTGCACGTGCTCCTAGGTTAGAACATATGTCTTCTTTTTCAGTTGAGAATGAGTTTCATGGTGGATAGGACTAAGGCCCAGTGTTTCATGATTGATCAGAGCTATTCGAGTAGTTCTACTGATTGGGTTGGTGTAGTTTGACAGTGCCTGGAGATCGGGTACGTAGGTTGGCTCAGAGCTAGTAGTAAAGCCCTGTAATTTTACTTTTAATTTATTTTGTACATGTATCTGTATGGTCGGCCCAGTGGGTGACCAATGTTATATTGTATTGCATAATTATTTGGGATTTTACAACATTTTACTATTACAACTTGTTCTATTTCAGTTGTTTATATATTCCACATTATTTTACCTTCTGTTGTGTATGATAATTATTTATTTTCGTTTTTTTCTTACTCTAGTATGAGGAAATAGTATCCCTAATATCACACCCTAGTCCCTTTTTTCTATTCAACAGCCTCTGGCGTATGGGGAGGCATGCTTGAGGCCTTGTGGAGAATCGGCTCGGAGCACCGGTTTAGTGGCTTTCGAGTCAGGACATTACAAAGTGGTATTCAAGGAGTTTTATTTTCCTAGTATTTACTATTTGGGATATGGTAGAAAGATGTAATATAATTGTTTTGGAATCGATGATGGATATCGAACTGGTGTGTTAATAACACTTGTTATGTTAGAAATTTCTGGTTGCTAGGGTATGAGATTGTTGTTCTGATTTGTGATGTTACAGTTGTATAAGATTTTTTCCTTGAGAGACACACATATTATGTGTGGGTGTTCTGATTTACTTTGGATATCTGGCTCTTGGCCATCAGTATGAGGCCATAGATGGATTTTGAGTCTTGGTTGAAAAAGTTAAGAGGCATCTCATGCATCATACTAGGAACAATAGATTCACAACTTATAGGCCTGCTAGTGTGGGTTTTTACTGATGACTGAGACCATTGGGTCTGCTTACACATCCTTTTTTACTCTGATGGTGGGTTATGTGGATCTACATTGAGGTGTTTTTATTGATATGATGATGAATCGTTCCTTATACACCTCTTATGTAGTGACACTATAAGGTCAATATGGAACATGATGCCTTTCTATTTAACCCCTTATTGGGTGTTGTTTCTCAGGTCTGTGGTTACCTAGTCAGATCACTGAGTACGATGTCAATAGATACCAAGGATTTTATTGTGAACTAGACGTCCTTTGGGTATTGCTGTATACGAATACCTGATGATTTATAGTTCATATTTTATCTTCTTATTTGGTTTTGACCTCTAGGGAGAAGTTCCTTCTATGAATTCTCAGAGTGGATCATCTCCCTCTTAGTCCATGTGTTTTAGTTTTGACCCTCATTGGTCATTGTGATCTTACCTGATTTTTAGAGGTTTGGATCTTCTAGTCTAGGTGGTTAGAACTTGTGAACCAGTTGTGAGGATTTTTCTGTATGGCTAGGTGGAAGACCTAGAGACCCTTGGTTTTGACTCAGACCCTAGTAGGTCAACGTATGTTTTTTTTCTAAGGCATCCAGCTAGAAAGGTTGGACCATGTTTTCTGATTTCTTTTTTGGAATTGAGATTAGTTTTATGCTCATTTTTAAATCGAGTCATGATAGGATATAGAGTTTTTAATTAGGAATGTTGATGCCTTACGCTTTTAATGAAGCACTTAGCGTGCTTGTTTTTCGAGACTGGCTTCGACTGAAGGGACTTTTATTGTACCTATCATAATCAACCAGTGTTTCAGATGTTGATAATGTAGTCAAAGTGTGAGTATATGCTCTCTACTTGAACAACGTCATTTGCACGAGTCAGGTGATAAAGATACACACTAGTTTCATGTGGTATTTTTTGAATCTAAATTTATGTGTGGATTTTTGAGATCCGATGACTGAAATTTCAAGACTTTATGTGGTCTTGGATCCTAGAAGTTGTTCTAGAATGTCCCTCTTTGGTAGGGGTGACATCTTGGAATAAATATAGTATTGTGAGACGATTGACCTATGGCTGAATCCGAGTCATGTTGATAGGATGTGAGCATCTATTGGAGATATTTATATCCACCTTTGGTAGAATCTTAGTTTAATCCTATTTAGAGATGATCATTCACAATATTGATTCGTCTTGAGTATGATGAGAGAGCTTTATCCCTACACTGAGCTCCTTTTTCTTTCTTAATTATATTCCTTGTTGATGAGGTAACGTATTTTGTTTGCACTCTAGGAGTGGTGTAAGGCAAGACATATGGTGAGGAGTGAACCATTGGCCGTTTAAGGGTAGTTTTCCTCATTTTAGGTTAGACTTTAGTGTTTTCTGTGAGCTTTTGAGCTTGGAGTTTTCTTTTAAGACAATGATAAGGGTATTCCTATGGTGGGTAGTACCAAATCAGTCATAGTTTAATTTATTTTGTGATGGAGGCGACTGTTAATGATATATGAATGGTCATTGGAAAGTGTATATAGCTTGGTTTTGTAGATGCTAAGGTTGGTAGCATAGATATTGGTACTTTCACCAGGCTTCTCAGGGATGAGAAAGTTTATAGTGGGGAGTTTGTGAGGACCTGTCTTTTTATGGACTATAGTTTTGAGAATATATTTGATTTTTTCCTGTTGGATGCTTGTAAAGGAGTAAAATGGAATTTCCCCCCTATAATATGATCACATATAATTTTTCTGACCACTTCGTTGGTCCCATAATAGGGTGTTAACCCTAGGGTCGGGGTTTGATGGAAATTATAGCAGAATATTTAATATTTAATATTATTAAATTAAATATTAAATTATTCACGCAGGTTCTTTCAGTGATAAATATTGAATGGAGTGTTAGATAGAGATTATATCTCTACCTTTGAGTCCAAAATGTGGAGTTTAGACTAGGCGATGCATAAACTTGAGTCGGGTATTGGGGCCAACTCAGGCCCCCCGTTTTCTTTCTTTTTTCTTTTTCTTTTATTTTTCTTCTTTCTTCCTCCTTGCACACACCTACTATGTGGATCCTACTTCACCATGAACTAATGGATCATAGGGAAAGGGAGAGAACAAGGGAGAGGTAAGGATAGGTTTGTACCATTGTGAAGCCCTCGACAGGTAGAGTCGGCGTATATCATCTGTAGACTGTGAAATCAAACGAAGCTTTGGCGATTTCTACCCGAAGGTAGGACTATTTATGTTTTCCTAGTAAATACCCATTAAATTGGTTGTTTCAAGTTTTTATATCCATATATTACTTTCTTGTGACCTCTTTAGTCCTGATATATTGTTTTGGGATAGAAAATAGGGGTTTCCAGTGATTCGAGGGTTTTCCCATCAGGAAACCAAGGTTACACGGCATGTGTTATAGGGGAACACACCACGTGTTATTCCCATTCAAGGAGGAAGAAGTTTTCTTAAGTCTGATCTATGTACTCTGAGTACACCCCATGTGGTGGTACATGGCTGTGTGAAAAAGAACATGAGTTTTTGGTTTTTAAATAGTACATACTGTGTACTTTGAAGTACACACCATGTACTTTTACAGAAGAAGACCCTATATTGTTTTGGAAATGTATAAGTACACAATCAAGGGGAGGGATAAGAGTACATTCTGTGTACTCTAAAGTACATTCCTTGTATGTTTTCCAACTTAGTGGTTTGGGGTGTTTTGTTCCTAGGAAGTCAGAATTGGGTGTGTGAGTAGTCCATTATGAGCAATTTTCAACATAGATGACAATGTGGGAATCCTATTGACATTCAGAGGTCATATAAATGATGTTTTGGGGGTTTCTATATAAATTAATAGGTTCTTACTCTAGTTATCGAGTTCATTTGTCATCTGAGAGTGAGATTGGGCGTGGATGATAGGTTGGGTGTTTGGAACAACCTAATTGAGACTTTTGATCTGAGATGAGATGTGAACTATCTCCCATGAACTATGATTTTAAGGATGTTATCCTTGTGAGATGTTCCCCTATGGCCTATGAGTCCGTGAGACTAGATGCTTCCAAGGATCCGCTGAGGGATGTCTTTGCTTATGTGCTGACCTAGGGAGTCCCTTGTAGGATATGTCTCCTGTTTTCTTTTGAGAGGATAACTATTATAGGATGCCTCTATTGTTCTTCGTTTAAGGATACCATATAGAATTTATCCCTTACTCTTCGCTAAGGATACTGTGTATGAGGCATTCACTTGTGTTTAACTAGAGGATCCTGAGTAGGATTCCTCCTCAGTGTTTAACTTGAGGGACCTAGTGGGTGCCTTTGGTTTGACCGACCCTAATATGTTATGTCGGGGTTGGGTAGAGACGATGTTCGGGTGTCATCTAGAACTCTTACCAAAATTAAAAGCCCATGGGTATGTGGATGTAGTGTTGGGTTGGGAATTCAGGACACCCCCACTTGTTTGTTTATATCTGACTTGGTTTTTCTAATTTAGGAGTGTTTACCATAGGTTCTTCTTAGTTGGTGGCAGTTGAGACTAACATGAAGCATCTTTCTTGTTTGTTAGGATGCTTGAACATTCTCTCTTGGGATCCAAATTTTGAGCCATATTATTTCTGATATTTTAATTTAACCCAGAGGTATTACCTGGGACTTGTCTATTGAGCCTGAATGTATATATATTGTTATATATATATATATATTTGGGATGTCTAGAAGTGTTTCCTGGTATATGGCTATTTATCCTTATGTGTTGACTTTTATACCCTGAGTGATACATGGACTCCCATTATAAGAATGCCTTGGATGGGATCATTGGGCTGTTTATTTACATACCATGAGTGATATATGGATTCATGTTGTAGGAATTCCTTGGACGAACTCAGTGGGCTATTGAATGTAGTTAAACCTTAAGTGAATCATGGATCCGGTTGAGGGATTCCATGGATGGGCTCATTGGTTGTATATGTTTATACCCTGAGTGATACATGGATCGAGTTGAGGTATGCATTGTACAAGCTCAATGAGTGACAAACTTATGTACCATGAGTGATACATGGATTGAGTTGAGGGATTCCTTGGATGGGCTCAGTGGGTTGATGAATTTTACACCTTGAGTGATATTTGTATTACCATGTATGAATGCCATAGATGGTCTCATAGGCTGTATGTTGTATGATTATAATTATTACGTTCTTCCAGATAAGTTATTGGAATCCAGAGGTGTAACATGGAGTCTCACCAGATGTACGCATTTTTTTTCTTAGAATCATTATTCATAGGATTGACCATTGGTAAATAGTATCCTTACTTATAGTATTGATCGTTGATATACGGTATTATTCTTTATAATATTGGCCGTCAGTATACAATATCTTTTTTTAGTGATTTGAGGAAAGTACGAGTGAACCCAAGTGTGGGACGAGCATCCCCCTAAGGTGAAGTAGCTTGCTTAGAGATATAATTCTGGCTTTGTCTGAAGAAGGTACATGTTGATGGGATTATGGACCGATAGATCATCTTAATGATGCAAAACTTGAGTGGCACAAAATCTAGCTCAATGCCTTTCATAGGATGTCCAGGTGATCAGGATTACAGACCCAAGGATTGAATATTGATGTGGTTTCTTGTTGTTTGATTCAAATAATCATGAATATTCATATTTATGTATATATATATATGTATGGGACTATAAATGTATAAATATATAGATATGAACATCCATGGTCGCACTTTTCCAGTTGACAGGGATTACAGACCCTGGGTTTGAAAGTGGTTGCACGTTTGGTTTACTTCAATTTGTTGTGTTCCAGCTAGGTTGAGCACGTTGCTGTTGCATACAATTTTAGAAGCATAGTTATAGTTTTCTTATTGGGGTGGCCTACTGAGATTATTTCTCACCCATTAACATTCACCTCGGTGTACATCTAGACCTTATATCTACATTTTTAGGTTGAGAATGAGTTACATGGTGGATATGGCTAAGGCCTAGTGTTGCACAATCGAGCATGGATGCTCGAGTGATTCTACTAATTGGGCTGGTGCAGTTCGACAGTGTCTGGAGGTTAGGTACGTGGGTTGGCTTAGAGTTAGTAGTAGAGCCCTGTACTTTTAATTTCAGTTTCTTTTATACTTTTATCTGTATAGTCAGCCCAGTGGATGACCAGTGTTGTATTGTATTGCATAGCTGTTCGGGCTTTTACAACATTTTACTATTACATCTTGGAGCCCTAGTTTCGTGGATTCTAGGGAGAGATGTTATATGTACCTTCTCTTCTTATCTTCATGAAAAAATCCCAGTAGTAGGAGTAATATAGGATTTCCCTTATTTCCTTTTATTTTAGGTTACTGATGTTATTATAAATATTATCCTATAGTTCTTTTAGTACAAACTATACCATTCTTGGTTCAACCTAGGATTATTTATATTGGGTTCTCTCATAATCTTTAACATAATCCTCAAAATAGAGATCCCAAATTATCAAAAAACTTTCTTAAAATATTATAATCCCAAAATTTAGAAAAAATTCACAAAAATTCCAAAATCAACATAACATTAATACCTATAAAAATTAGTAATATATTAATGTCACATACCAATAATGTGAATTACTTGATAATATATACTCTTAAATCCTTATTCAATAAATGGTAATTGACCACTATCCTTTTCAATATATATGTATTTATATATACACACTCTCTTAAAACCATATAACAACCTGAATCACCAGAAAACCTAAATAAAAACATAAATCATTGAAAACCAAAAAAAACTACTTAGGAAGAATCTTTAGATGTATATTGATTATTATAACAATAATATCAATGGTGAAACACTTCTATAATGTAATTCTCAAATATCATTACATAAACATTTCAATCAATTTACATCAATGATTGGGAAAGTATATGCCCTTCCATGTACTAGGAGTTAGACCATGGATTATGGAATTCGATAGGAAATTCCCATGTTCCCACACATAAGAAGTTAAATAAAAAATTGTAACCTAGGATGTTCATTATTTCTCTCCATTGAACTCTACATTTTCCCTAATAATTACATGCACTATATCTATCTATTGTCTCATAAAACATCTTCCCATTCTATTGAGACATTTCCCTGGGTGCTTCTTCTCACATTCTCAACATGTTGGATACTGAATCTTCATTAAATCACGATCTTTATGAAACTCCACTTTCTCTTATTTATTTAATTCAGAAACTAACCTATATTCTTGTAGTTAGTAATATAACAAGATATATGGTTTCACACACTCAAAATATTTCACATTTACTCTCAAGTATCATTTTATTGCTCATGAGGACAATCATTTCATCATCCATCTCATTCAGTATTAAAATTATTCCTCACAATTCTAATGTTTAATTAAAATAAATATGATAGTGTGAGAAACAACAATGATAAATCATCTAATCATGAAAAATCATTTATTATATGTCTAAACCATGAAGCCTTTTTTTAACCTACTCCACCATAGGTTCAACCTAGGTCATCCATGGTCAATATATATCTATATAGTTCATAATTGTTCATAATAAAAATATGAGTTAACCAATGGATGTCCATTGGGAGTGTTAAACTAGGTACACATAAAGGTCCCATTCATTATGCACCAGAATGAAAGCCAACATATTTTCAATAGGCACTTTTCATGGCTAGTAGCACTAAATGCATATTTGCGAAAACCACATCCACTTGTAGTATCCATATATGGACTAATTTTATTTTAAGAACAATAATCCATTCTAAACTAAAACATAGTATATTATCATAAACATAGGCTTATTCTAATCATTTTCACTAATTTTTTCTCTTCATATTTTTGAAAAATTACTAAACATTTCTCTGATACCAACTATAGAAACCCCAAAATTTCATACATAAATATTAAATCTTAATAGAAGAATATTAATTACATTACACAATGATGCATTCTATAACTAGAATAGTTTAGTGTCTTTAGAAGCATAGATTAGTAAAAAACCATCATATGAAATATCTACAACATTATTCATTATTTTCTTGATAACTAGTACCCTTCATAGACATATCATACATAAAACCTTTCTTCATAACATATGGAAGGGAAACATAAGAATGGGTGGGATTAGATACTCAGTAAGGGTAAACATAAGAGATATAAATCTATGACTATAAATAAGAATAAGACATACATAAGGGTATAATAATATGATAAAAAGTTACATTAATCACACCCAATTTGTCACTGATTCTTAATATTGAATTATGGAATAAGATTTTTTCATTCAAAATACATAATTTATAATGGTATGAAATCGTTAGTAGTCAATATTTGGCCATGATAACATATATTATTCATAAGAAATATGTTTTAGGCATTCACATGAGCATATAAAATTACATCATTAGTTAAGATTCATTCCTAATATGATTATTATAGAAAAAATCCCATAATGGAAATGCCTACCCTATTATTTCAAATATTCTCTTAGGAGTAACTTCAATCCAGTTAACTTCATCATCTCTTAGTAGTTTATTAATGTCATCCTATCTTAGGATTTTCTCAACTCCATCATCATTACCCAATGAATTGGAGGGATATAATTGGACCATTGATCCTTGTTTTATAATTTAACCCCCACCCTTGGTTCATAACAGAACCACCATTGTATAATCATAATTTACTTGTACATATTCCACAATATCATGAGAAAAATTATCATTACATGAAATATTTACCGATACAAATAATACAAGTTACATAAAATTTTTATCAAAATAATCATAACACATATACAAAATGGGAAAAAATTGCAACATAGTATCATATCCCTATTAAATCATAAGAAAAATCAATGAATGTTGTTGTAGATGAAAAATACCTTTAAAATATAAATGGAACATTTCTTGAGAAAAATTACATTTTAATTATAAAATCACTTATTTAAAATTTAAAATTATCATTAATATAAATGAAATGATTTTATTTGAAAAGAGACCAAGAAACATATAAAGTAGTATTCCATGGGAAGAGTATTCAAGATTGTGGGGAATCCCATTCTTGTAGTGTATGTTTAAAAAAAATCCTGTTGACATTTTATTAAAAGTAAAAGTACCTCATTTGGAAAATTATAAAGATATTCCCTAAAAAACATTATAAATAAAGTAATATATAGTTAAAAATGACAATAATTATTGGAGAATAGTTAAAAAATTCTATAAAAAACTCCAAATAAATTATAAACATGGAAGAAAATATTTCTAATGAAGATAAATCAAGTATGTTTTTCCTTAAAAACATTATTTCATTATCATGAGTTATTAAAGAGTGGATAATGGAATGAAAAAATGTAATTTATTGAAATAATACAAAGAGGATAAATTAAATATAATTGGAGAGAGATATATTCAATAATTTCATCATTGGAAAATCTAATCATAAACAATCCCAGAAAAACAATATTGTAGATTAAATCCTATAATATTTTGGTAACCTAAAATTAATAACCATTATGAAGGAAATAACATCAAATGAGATTTTAAAAACTATAAAAATAATTATATTCTTGATTAAAAATTTAAAAGGGGTAGTAGATACACCTTTGTTGACACCATAGAATGTGTTTCACACACTTTTCAATAGAATTCATGGTTTGTTTTCCATTTTCCGTGACACTGATCCATAATGTGGGATAAGTGGAAAGACACACCCTAAAAGAGTAAGCCATATATTTCCAAGATCAATGAAAAAAAGGTGTCTATGAATTAAAATGTAATTTCCATATTTTTATAGAGAAAATTTGGTATATTCACCATATTAGTAAGCATAGATCTCTTTGAGTGCTTCGATTTGGCTTGTTAAAGATCCCAAAACGACTCACAGATCAAAAGTTATGGCTCTCAAAATTTTGATTTTTTTTGTAAAATAAATTATGTCAGCGTGCAGACCATACTCAAAGGACATCCATGCACGTTCATCTGTATAGTCCCACCTGTGGGTCTATAAATAGACCCCTCTGTCTCAAATTTTTGGAGGATGGAAAAAATCCCATATGGTGAATCCTATAGAGGGCTCTGGTCGTGCAACTCACTTGCCCAAGTCATCCATCACTACTTGGGTGATCACCCTGTCCTTCCCTCACTAGGGTGAGGGCCCCAACCTTGCACCTGGGTGAACCACCTGGGTGAACCATAACTAGGTTATTCACCTATGAAACCCATATCTCGATGACCCTCCTATATTCCCCACCAATACAACCCATACTTGCATGACCCAACCGTGTGACCCACCCGTGCGACCCACCTAGGAAACCCACCTATGTGACCCACCTATTCCACCCACCTAACAAATCCTTATAGTCCATCCAGGCTGGTCCCTTTTCTTTTTTCACTAACCTCTATGAAAAATGGAGAGTCACACCACAAAATTTTCATGCTAGTTTGAGGATATTTTGGGTTTCACTTTATAAAAAATTAATTTTAATCCTTGGAATACCATGATTTTATATAATCCTCTACACTCCCTAAAATAAATTGGGTTGATATTCTCATATTGATTCTTGTAATGTCTTGGATTTTTCTATTTATTATTTTAAATATTATATGGAATTAATTTGAGACCAGGAGCAAAGACAGCACATCATTCCAAGGTCCAGTGAGCCTGGAATGGTGGTTTGGACTTTTTTTTAGTTAAGTGAGTCGGAACTTGTGCGTGGCTATGGCAGTTTCCAAAATGGATGCCTGGATTAAAAATCTGAGCGCACCGTTGCGTCCAGGATGACGACTTTACCAAAGAATGAGGCCAACCTCGACTGGCTCGGGTCGAGGGAAAAAGATAATTTTCGGACGTTTTAAGTAAAATAAAATAAAATAAATTAACAAGTTTATTTTATTTCATTTAAGGAAACATCCGCTACAGTGCGGCAACGACGCAACTATTTCCTAAATTAATGGCGAATCTTAATGACTTCGAAATGGAAATTCAACGCCATTAATACTGCCGCGTAATTAAATGCCAACATGTTCCCCTTTTAATGGGTTAAGAAATTGTGCGTCATTGGCAACGTAGAGAGAGGAACCTCTGTATAATCCATGGCGCGTTGGAGAAGATTCTCGACGACGAATGACAACGGATCAAAACCAAGGATGTTGCGCCAACGTTGAAGGATCTCGACGACAATGGCAGCACTGCACCTTCGTCAACGATCGATCCTTTCAAAAGGTAGGGGTTGTTATTTTCGATTTCTTTTCCCCGTATTTTGAGTTTAAATGACGAACGCGGATCAACCACGAACAAGTTGATCTGCGGATTTGTGCATTCTTGTGTGAGGGATTTTATTTGGGAAGATTATGGGGAATTGATCGATGCTTTATGTTGTTGTTTATTCTTGCTCCGTTTAAGCCTATTAATGGGAGCAGATCAATGCCGTGACGAACGACGACAGAGGTTCGTTCCTCATTTTCGTTATTTGGATTTCTTTCTCCTTTTTCCCCGTGCATTCTTCACGTTCTTCGTGGGGCGACGAACAAAAGATTGTTGCACATCCATTCTGCGATGCAACAATCCCAAATCGAAGTTTCAACATCGCAATGACCTTGTGGAGGTGCGGCGACGATGGAAGACGATGAATCAGGACGGATCAGAAAGAGCGTTCTTCGAGCATTCTTCATGCAGGAAGATCAGAACACGTTTTCGGAGCCGATCGGAGGCCCAAAAACGACAGAAGTGGATTTGTGGTGTCGGGGGCAACTAGAACCTAGAAGTTTTGCGGTGATAGGACGACCGGATTGATGATTGGAGAAACACAGGAGGCGTGTCGGTGAAGAGCGCCGTTTCTAGAAATTTCCAGAATACACGACGTGTACTTTCGAAGAACACGCTGTGTAGTACTGGCGGTGGTGGCTAGGGTTTCGGGGTCAGAGAAGAATAACACGGCATGTGACCCTGGTCACATGGCGTGTTGGACCTTCCCCGAGGCTCGGCGTGGACTTTGGGTAGTACACAGACACGGGATGATCTACATGGCTTCAGGCGACACGGCGTGTATAGCTTGGCAGAGGCGGCTACACGGAGCTCGGCGTGTATCCCGAGGAGACACGAACACGGGATGGAGTACATGACTGTGTACTCCATCACACGGCCAGACGAGGCCAGCAGCACGGGTCACCCTGTGTGCAGTTTACACAGGTCGGAGTACACGGGTTGGTGACTGTGTAAGGGCACATGGCTAGAGTACACGGAGCCAACCCCAGTTACCCAGACACGACGTGTACTCTGTACTACACACCGTGTACTATGTTTTTCTACACAACCAGCCTCACAACACGGGCCGTTGTACACAGGCAGTACCCGGGGTCGGACAACACGATATGTATCATTTCTACACGCCGTGTAATTTTTGGAAAACGGCTTGGTATTTTTGTTCACCGTGCCCTGAACATCTTTCGTTTGTGTTAGTGCCCCTTATTCTTGTTCCCCTGAAGGTTAGGCATCTTTGCCTCATGCAGGATTATGATTCCTTCAGCAGAACTTTATGTGATAGAGTCAGGCATCCATCCGAGAGGCCCAGATTAAGATCCTCTATTCATTCCAGACCCTAGGTAGAGTCAGGCATCGACGTGAAAAACTCTACCGGGAGTTGATCCTCTACCTAGTAGGTGAATTCCAGATGAGTCACGGTATCCTCCATGGCCCTGGTAGTGATCCTCATCTATGTATCGAGATCCTTCCACTCAGGAGTGGGTCTCCCATAATGAGTGATTATATCTACCGTAACTTTTCCACTCAGGAGTGTGTCTCATGTAATTAGTGTAGCTATCTCTCGTGATAGTTCCTGATGAACAACACTTCTCAGAAGGACGTTACCAGAGCCATAAGACTCGTGGAGTGTGTTCTCCCGGAACGATTGCATCACGTAATCTTCGAACGGAATACCTTGCAGGGGTATACAGTTGTGTGACTTGTCTCTAGACCATGGGTCTGGGTTTTGAGTATATCTACTTTGTTCTATATGTTCCGTAGACATATACTGTGCATAGATGACTGCACCTTTACTTTGTGTATTTCTTTGTTGTTTTTGGGGTCCTCTACTGAGTATTGTTATACTCACCCCTGTATGGGATTTTCCCGCACGTCTAGTGTCTTGTGCAGATGAGAAGCCTTTTGACAGAGTCCAGGGTGGACCAGGACATGACCGAGCTTTCTGAGTTCCCTACAGGACGAGGCGTTCCTACGACTATGAACGACAGTCCCAATACCTTTTGTGCTAACAGGTTGGACTTTATAGTTTCAGGCTATTGTTTTTTTGCTTTTTGGTGGGCTTGTATTCTGGCCTAGTTTACTTTTATAGTACTCTACCTTTCGTCGTACTCTGTTGGTTTGGATTTAGTTGTATGCATGCATATTTTTTCCTTAGTGTTTTACATTTCAGTGTTTGTGGTCTTGGAGATGTGTGCGTGTGTACATGTACTTAGGAAATGCCTCCCATGTTAGTGATAAGCCTACTCGGTGCTAGTCACCAGCCCCTGGCCTATTAGAGGCGGGATTGGGGAGTCATGGCACGGGCCCCTCTAGGGAGGGGTCGTGACAGAGTGGTATCAGAGGTGGTCGGTTATACTTTAGGACCAAGATTCTATGAGTTTGGTTTGGGGAAAAAGTGTTGAGTGTTTTGGGGTTCGACTTTCAGGACAGAGACCCCAGTGTTGGTGCGGCGGCCGACGTATCCATACACAAGGACTCTGATAACCTGCTTTTCGACCCGGTTCACGAAAACACTGGTTGCGGGGAAATAAAAGGTACATGCATCATATAGGAATCAGTTGTGTTTTCCATGTACTTGGTGTCAGCTATCCAGATATACTCATTGACCGTGACACATCTTGTTTCTTTACAGGATGCCTCCACGACACATAACCGCTAGGATTCAGCAGCTCAATCACAAGGATGACCCCCTCAGTGAAGAGGCTTCAATACAGGGACAAGCTCCCCAGGCGTTGCCACCAGGTGGTGCACCAGCTATACCACCACCAGTGGAGAAGCCAGTGGTACCCGCGGTACCGACTAGTGAGGAGCGCCGGATTAGCGTGCTCCATGAGTTTCAGAGACAGAGGCCCTTCAGGTTCTGAGGTGAGCCCGACCCTCAGGCGGCTGAGGACTGGCTTGAGGCGGTGACCAGAGTTTTTCGTCTAGTGAGGACACCGGCAGACCAGATGGTGGTCCTAGGAGCGAGCCTTCTTCAGGGTTCGGTGGGGACGATGGTGGAGTCTGACCACGCAGACTCATGACAAGGAGACTCTTTCGTGGACATAGTTTGAGTGACTCTTCGGGGAGGAGTTCTCTCTAGTTACGCTGAGAGATGTGCGCATCAAGGAGATTCTTCATCTTCAGTAGGGCAGTATGACGGTGGTTGACTATTCATCTAGGTTCACTAACCTCACCAGGTACTCGATGGATATGGTCATGGATCAGTACTTCAGAGATCGGACCTTCAAGCGAGGTCTACGGTGTGACATCCGAGCTAGTGTCGTGCCTCTATGAATTTCGACTTATGCTGGAGTGCTCAAGTGGTCCTTGGTGATTCGAGAGCTTCTTGGCGGAGCAAAGACAGCCGCTGGTAGTTAGCAGTAGGTAGACAGGTGCAGAGACACTGGCAGCAGGGAGCCGACGTCAGGCATAGGGATTTGGACATGGGAGAATTCATAGGAGGACCCAGTATAGGGGATCGACAGTCCAGGGCTCTCAGGCTGGATCCAGTCATCCTAGGGAGAAGCGATGCTACACATGCGACGGTAGGGAGAATCTTGCTAGAGATTTCCCGACACGTTGAGCTACTGATAGGGAAGTGGTGGATGGACCACTGAGGCAGAGGCAGAGAATGGAGCAGGCAGATCTGCTAGGCGTCAGACATGGCAGAGGAGCAGGGAGAGTTGTGGGTAGTGGAAGATGCTTCGACTTACTTCCACCACCACCCCCATGAGGTCCACACTAGGCTCATGGAGATGGGGGAAAGGGATGGGGGCAGCTACATGCAGTCGAGGCATACGATCGAGGGGCTCCAGGGATGATTCGAGGTACGATCTGTGTCTTTTCTACCTTAGCTTCCGTACTCATAGACACAAGTTCCAGTCATTCCCTTATAGCCAAATGTCTTGTACAAAACCTCGAGATTCCGGTTGAACCGTTGACTTGATCCTTACGCTTGGATACACCTAAGAGAGGAGACTCGACGATCACAAACCTTTGAAGACAGTGTGATATTACCCTTGGAGGTGAGAGTTTCGGTTGAAACCTCTTGGTGGTAGCGTTGAGGCCTTACGATGTCATTCTTGGTATGGATTTTTTATCTTCGGTCCATGCCCAGATGGAATGTTTTAGGTGAAGGGTGCAGTGTTTCCACCATGATGGAACAAGGTTTTCCTTTTTCGAAGAAAAGGAAACCCAGGCAGTACAAAATGGGATCATGCATAGGAGGGTGCAACCGATCACTCATGAGTTGGCTAGCCTTACCCTCAGATAAGTAGATGTTGTGAGCTCTCAATTCCCAGCAGTGGTGGCTAAGTATGAGGACGTCTTTCCAGAAGATGTTCCTGGGTTACCTCCCCACCGGAAAATTGACTTCTGCATCGAATTACACCCCAGGATGACACATATTTCCTCATCGTCTTATCAGATGGCTCCTGCAGAGCTTCGTGAGCTGAGGGTGTAGTTAGAGGATTTGTAGAGCAAGGGTTTCGTGAGACCCAGCATCTCCCCCTGGGCGGCTCTAGTCTTGTTTTCCAAGAAGGCAGACGGGAGTCTGAGGTTGTGCGTGGATTACCAGTGCCTGAACCAGGTGATGATGAAGAACAAGTATCCACTACCGAGAATTGATGACCTCTTCGATCAGCTAAGAGGGGAACAATGGTTCTCGAAGGTTCACCTTCGATCAGGCTATCACCAGCTACGAGTGCGGGATGAGGATATACCGAAGATGACTTTCAGATGTCTCTACGGTCACTATGAGTACTTGGTGATGCCCTTTGGCGTGAAAAACGCCCCCACAGTGTTCATGGGGCTGATGAAATGGATCTTCCAACTGTACTTGGACCGGTTCTTAGTGGTCTTCATCGACGACATCCTTGTGTACTCAGCGTCATAGGAAGAGCACGCGAGACAACTGCGGATGGTTCTGGATGTACTCCGGGAGCACCAACTTTATGGGAAGATCTCAAAGTGTCAGTTGTGGATTTGGGAGATCCACTTTCTGGGACATATCATCTCAGCAGATGGAGTAGCTGTGGAACCAGCCAAGGTGGAGGATATGTTGGCATGGGAGCCACCTCGGAGCGTGACGGAGGTGCGGAGCCTTCATGGGTTGGCAGGGTATTACCAGAGATTCATCCCTGATTTATCATGGATATCAGCACCGATGACAGCCCTGACCAGGAAGGAGAAACCCTTCGTGTGGATAGAAAAGTGCCATCAGGCATTCGAGAAGTTAAGATAGAGTTTGACGAGCGCCCCGGTCTTGAGATTTCTGGAGGAGGGTGTCGAGTACATAGTTTTATTTGATGCATCAGGGACCGGGTTCGGCTTTGTCCTAATGGAGTGGCACGTAGTGATTGCTTATGGTTCGCGCCAGCTTAGGCCGCATGAGCAGAACTATGTGACCCATGATCTTGAGTTAGCAGCGGTAGTCTTCGCATTGAAGATGTGTCAACACTACCTTATGAGAGAGCGGTTCATTGTCTCCTCTGACCACAAGAGCCTCAAGTACATCTTCTCACAGAAGGATCTGAATATGAGGTAGAGGCGTTGGCTAGAGTTCCTCCATGACTACGATTTTGAGATTATCTATACTCCTGGAAAGGGGAACAAGGTGGAAGATGCCCTCAGCAGAAGGTTGAGCTCATAGCTGTTGAGTGAGGCGACACAACAGTTAGCCACGTTACAGTTATCCTTCGTGGATGGAGAGGATACAACTTACCTACAGTCGATGGTTGTCACCCATCCACTCTTACAGCGAGTTAGGGAGGCATAGCTTGGGGATGTCGACTATGTGGCTTTACATGCTCAGTTATCCACAAGACATGCTCCTGATGGATATTCGCAAGGTGGGGAGCACGTAATTCTTTTCAGAGGATGCGCTGTTGTACCAGTGGTGTTCTAGGAGGTGGTCATGAGGGAGTTTCATAAATCCCCTTTGGCGGTACATCCTGGAGCAGAAAAGATGTACCAGGATCTCCGACGACAGTTCCGGTGGTCAGGAATGAAGAAGGTAGTAGCAGAGTTCATTTTTCGATGCCTTACATGCCAGTAGGTGAAATCTGAGCACCAGGTTCCAGTAGGGTTATCTCACCCCTAGAAGTTCCAGAGTGGAATTGGGATGGAATATCAATGGAATTCGTGACGAGCTTACTACAAACGTCCAAGGGGCACGATTCCATCTGGGTGATCGTTGACCGACTCACCAAGTCGGCCCACTTCCTAGATATCAGGGAGCAGAGTTCTGTAGAGATATTGGGATGCCTCTATGTGCAGGAGATATTTCGGCTTCATGGCATCCCCTCGACTATAGTCTCAGACCGAGATGACCGCTTCACATCCCGGTTGTGTAAGGGATTGCAGGAGGCTTTTGGGACTCAGCTACCCTTGAGTACAATATTTCATCCCCAGAAGGATGGTCAGACGGAGAGGAATATTCAGGTTCTGGAGGATATGTTGTGAGCCTATATCTTGGACTTTGGTCGTAGTTGGGAGGACCACCTACCACTGGTGGAGTTCGTGTACAACAACATCTACCACTCCACCACTGGTGTGGCACCGTTCGAGGCCTTGTATGGGAGACCCTGCCGGTCACCGCTTTGCTGGACTGACCCTGGAGAGTCAGCACTCATGGGTCCAGAGTTACTGCGAGCTACCACAGAGAAGGTGCAGATCATCCGGGAGCGGATGAAGACTGCATAGAGCCGACATAAATCTTATGCTGACAAAAGACGGAGACCTCTGGAGTTTGAGGAGGGAGACCACGTCTTTCTTCGGGTCTCACCTCGACGAGGGTTGTAGAGATTTGGCCGAGGCGGCAAGCTATCTCTGAGGTTCATCAGACATTTCCAAATTCTGTGAAGAGTTGGTGAGGTGTCGTACCACCTAGCTCTACCACCACAGTTGCATCGGGTACATGATGTCTTCCACGTGTCGCAGCTAAGGAGGTATGTGCATGACCCATCGCACGTCATCGACTGGGGCGAGCTGGACATCAAGTATGGAGTGACCTTTTGTGAGTACCCAGTGGAGATTGAGGATCAACAGGAAAGGATCCTTCATGGGCGATCGATTCCCTTGGTGTGTGTCCGATGGCAGCACGAGAATCTTCAGGAGAGCACGTGGGAGCGGGAGGCTCAGATCCGTGCCCAGTGCCCTCATCTTTTTGAGTAGCCCTCGTTTTGGATTTTCAGGGACATAAAGCCCCAAGGTGGGGAGAATATAATGTCTTCGATTTTTCCATTTATTATTTTAAATATTAAATGGAATTAATTTGAGATCGGGTGCAAAGACGACACATCATTCCGAGGTCCAGTGAGCCCGAAATGGTGGTTTGAACTTTTTTTTATTTAAGTGAGTTGGAACTTGTGTGCGGTTGTGGCAGTTTCCAAAATGGATTCTCGGATTAAAAATCTGAGCACACCGTTGCGTCCGGGACGACGACTTTACCTAAGAATGAGGCCAACCTCGACTGACGCGGGTCGAGGGAAAAAGTTAATTTTCAGACATTTTAAGTAAAATAAAATAAAATAAATTAACAAGTTTATTTTATTTCATTTAAGGAAACATCCGCTGCAGTGTGACAACGATGCAGTTGTTTCCTAAATTAATGGCGCGTCTTAATGACTTTGAAATGGCAAGTCAATGCCATTAATACTGCCACATAATTAAATGCCAACATGTTTCACCTTTTAATAGGTTAAGTAATTTTGCATTGTTGAAAACGTAGAGAGAGGAACCTCTGCAGAATCTGCGACGCATTGGAGCAGATTCTTGATGATGAACGATAACTGATCGAAACCAAGGATCGTTGCACCGACGTTGAAGGATCTCGACGACAACGACATCATGATGCCTTCGTCAACGATCGATCATTTTGAAAGGTATGGGTTTTTATTTTCGATTTCTTTTCCCCGTATTTTGTGTTTAAACAACGAACGCGGATCAACCACGAACAAGTTGATCCGCAGATCTGTGCGTTCTTGCGGGAGGGATTTTCTCTGGGAAGATTATGGGGAATTGATCCATGATTTATGTTTTTGTTGATTCTTGCTCCGTTTAAGAGTATTAATGGGAGCAGATCAACGCCGCGATGAACGACGACAGAGGTTCATTCCTCATTTTCGTTATTTGGGTTTCTTCCTCCTTTTTCCCCGTGCGTTCTTCACGGGGCGACGAACAATGGATCGTTGCACATCCGTTATGTGATGAAACGATCCCAAATTGAAGTTTCGACATTGCAATGACCTTGTATAGGTGCAGCGACAATGGAGGACGATGAATCAGACCGGATCAGAAAGAGCGTTCTTTGAGCGTTCTTCATGTGGGAAGATCAGAACATGTTTTTGGAGCTGATTGGAGGCTCGAAAATGACGGAAGAGGCTTCATGGTGTCGGGGTAACTAGAACCTGGAAGTTTTGCGGTGATTGGACAACCGGATTGATGATCAGAGAATCACGGGAGGCGCACCAGCAAAGAGCACCATTTTTGGAAATTTCCAGAATACACGGCATGTACTTCCGAAGAACATGCCCTGTAGTAGTGGTGGTGGCGGGTAGGGTTTCGGGGTCAAAGAATAATCACACGGCGTGTGACCCAGGTAACCCAGCTTGTTGGACCTTCCCCGAAGCTCGGCGTGTACTTTGGGTAGTACACGGACATGGGATGATCTACACGACTTCAGGTGGCACGACGTGTGCAACATGGAAGAGGAGGCTACACAGAGCTCGGCGTGCATCCCAGGGAGACATGTACATAGGATGGAGTACACAACCGTGTACTCCATCACATGGCCAGACGAGGCCAGCAGCGTAGGTCACCCTGTTTTCAGTTTACATAGGTCAGAGTACACGGGTTGGTGACCGTGTACGGGCACATGGCCAGAGTACACAGAGCCAACCCCAGTTACCCAGACACGGCGTGTACTCCATACTACATGCCGTGTACTAAGTTTTTCTACATGACCAGCCTCACGACACAGGCCGTTGTACATGGGCAGTACCCAGGGTCGGACAACACGGCGTGTATCATTTCTACACACCATGCACTTTTTGGAAAACGGCTTGGTCCTTTTGTTCACTGTGCCCTGAACATCTTTTGTTTCGGTTAGTGCCCATTCTTCTTGTTCCCCTGAAGGTTAGGCGTATTTCCCTCATGAAGGATTATGATTCCTTCAGCAGGACTTTCTGTGATAGAGTCAGGCATCCATCCGAGAGGCCCGGATCGAGATCCTCTATCCATTCTAGACCCTAGGTAGAGTCAGGAATCGACATGACCAACTCTACCGGGTGTTGATCCTATACCTAGAAGGTGAATTCTGGATGATTTGCGATATACTCCATGGCCCTGGAAGTGATCCTCATCTGTGTATCTAGATCCTTCCACTCAGGAGTGTGTCTCCCGTACTGAGTGCTTCTATCTACCGTAAATTTTCCACTCAGGAGTGTGTCTCCCGTAATGAGTTTAGCTATCTCTCGTGACGGTTCCCGATGAACAGCACTTCTCAAACAAACGTCATCAGAGACATAAGACTCGTGGAGTGTGTTCTCTCGGAATGAGTGCATCACGGAATCTTCGAATGGAATCCCTTGAGGGGGTATGTGGTTGTGTGACTTGTCTCTAGACCACGATTCTGGGTTTTGAGTATATCTGGTTTGTTCTATATGTTCCATAAACATATACTGTGCATAGATGATTACACCTTTACTTTGTGTATTGCTTTGTGGTTTTTGGTGTCCTCTACTGAGTATTGTTATACTCACCCCTTCACGGGCTTTTCCTGCACGTCTGGTGTCTTGTGTAGACGAGCAGCCTTTTGACAGAGTCCAGGGCAGACCAGGAAAGGACCGAGCTTTCGGAGTTCCCTACAGGCCGAGGCATTCCTATGGATACGAGTGACAGTCCCAGTACCTTTTGTGCTTACAGGTTGGACTTTTCAGTTTCAGACTCTTGTTTGTTTGCTTTTTGGTGGTCTTGTATTCTGGCCCAGTTTACTTTTATAGCACTCTACCTTTTATCGTACTCTATTGGTTGGGATTTAGTTTTATGCATGCATTTTTGTTCATTAGTGTTTTACATTTTAGCGTTTCTGGGCTTGGAGATGTGTGCATGTGTACATGTACTTAGGCAATGCCTACCATGTTAGTGATAAGCTTACTCGGTGCTAGTCACCAGCCCCTGGCCTATTGGAGGCGGGCTTGGGGAGTCACGGTGCGGGCCCCTTAGGGACGGGTCATGACAATTACATTCCCATGTTATTAGTTTAGAATCTCTTATTGGATTACTCATGCATCTTGAGCCAAAAAAATTCTAAGAAACTGTTGAAACCACATCAAATAACTCCTATGGGAGGTTGAACCTAATGGGAATCCTCCTTATGAGTAATACTCAATTGGAACAAGGGAATCCTCCTTAAGAGTAATCCCCAACCAAACCGAAAATGAAAATCATCCTTAAGAGTAAGCCCCAAGAAAACATCAAATGAGAACCCTCCTTACGAATAATCCCCAAAAAAACATAAAATGGGAATCTTCTTTAGGATTAATCCCCAAACAAAGCTCAATGGGCATCCTATTTAGGATTAAGCCCCAACCAAAGCTCAATGGGAATCCTACTTAGGAGTAAGCTCCAACCAAATCTCAATGTGAATCCTCTTTAGGAGTAAGCCCCAACCAATGTTCAATGGGAATCCTACTTATGAGTAAAACCAAACAATGCTCAATGGGCATCCTCTTTAAGATTAAGCCCCAAAAAATCTCAATGGACATCCTCCTTAGGAGGAAGCCACAAACAATTCTCAAAGGGAATCCCTCATAGAGTAAGGCCCAAGTTTTACTTGTAGAAGGTTGTAGTCTTGATCCTCTCAACCTTTGTTTCCTTCACCTTGGAGTCACATCCAATGTAAATTGAAAAGAGGGAAGTTCTATATCACTATCCTCTTCCACCAGCGGAGAAGGAAAAGTGTTTGGTTTTTCAAATCTTATAATTCCTCTTGTTTATCACACCTAGCATGACTCACATGGTATTAGAGGTTAGTGATGACCATAAAAAGTAATAATCCACCTTAACTACTGAACTATGAGAACTATGACTCCTACTCTAACTAGGATATGTAAGATTCCAATCTAAGGCCTGAGCTCAAGAGACATCCTCCTCAAAAGTCAGTCCTGATCATAAACCCAAATTCATCAGGGAACCCCCCTTAGTATTAATCCAAAGAATCCATCATATGGGATTCCTCCTTAGGTGTAAGGATCAAATAAGTCTTCAAATCATCATGAGATGATACATCACTCATGGTACCTTCTACATGGCATCCTCTTCATGAATAATCACCAACTTAATCCTCTCAAATGGCTATACTCCCCTGTGAGAGTCACATAACTATGTGGGATTTGATTCCCATTCATATGGGATACATAAGAAGCCTCCATGTGGTTCAAACCCTATTACTAATTCGACCCTGTTCTTTTGGGACATATCCTTAGTAGGGTATAATTCAACTTTGAAACTCATATCCCTTTTAGGTTCCTCAAGTTGCTTCGGTGTAAGTCCTACACTAATATTTGACTAGGAACCTTCCACCTAGATGTATTTTCCACATGAAATTAAACTATATGGTTGGGTCCTTATCACATGACCGTAAAAGTTATTATTTTTCTTATTAGGTGACACCAAACTATGTGGGTTTTTATTCCTCTCACAAAGATACGTAGGAAGCCCATCTGTGGCTTCGATCCCAACATCAACAAAAATCTTGTCTCCCTAGATGATGATAATCTCCAGAGTGACCGTCATCTCCCTAAATGACAATAAACTCCAGGTTTCCCCACTATGTTTCTAGAAAACCATCATCATCATCATAATGACCAAAGAATCTCTACGTAGTTCATAAGTGGAAACTATCAGTGGAGAACCTAAGATACAGACATATATCTCCATTGATGAAGAAAATCAAATATATATAGATGATTCTAAGATATATACAAACTAATAATTGAATTATAATCCACCAGTTACCCATATAATACTTGAGAGTTAATGAAGGATTCATAATTATTTCTTAAATCTATAAGAGAGTCCTAGAGTAGGCAATAATTCCCCAAAAAAAGGGTGTGTTGAGCCCGACCTCCCATCCTCTTGACCAATGTGGTTCTTAAGAATGATTGGTCGAAACAACTAATGAGAACCTACCTTTGGAAAATAGGTACCTTCAAATACAATTTCATTGGGTGTTTTTGGTTCCACAAACAATCCTTTTTGAAACTATTCAGAAATAGAAAACAGTCACTAGTTAGGAGATTAAAGGGGAATGAAGAATGGTGAACCTGATGTGAATCACATAACTATGGAAACTTTAGAATAAAAAAAATGTATGAAATAATTTTAATTGTAAAATTTTATTCCAATAATTTATAATTATTCATGGTATAACTTTTAAAATTATCAGTATAAACCCATCAAAAACATAAATAGTTTCATAACATCAAACATGTCTTTATGAAATACAATTGAGATGAAGAACCTTTAAAACTTTTGTAATTTTTGAAGAGAAAGTCATTAGAAGCTTGAAATAAATATTTTTATATAAATAACTTGGATGAAATCATTGTGTGTGAGAAATTAAATTCTATGGAATTACATAAACCATATAAATAATAAATTCCTTCATAACATTAAAACATATCTCTATGAAGAGAAATTGAGAAAAACCATTACCTTATATCTGACTTGATTTGTAAGAAATCTAACATCATTAATAATAAATTTATATTTATCATTAATACATACCATAATCACATCCATACATATAATTTCATATATAATTTAATTATAACATTTCAACCCCCATTTATTATCAATTCTCTATTAAAGTTGTAATTTTGGTTATTAACTGCTTCATGTATGTTTTTGTTTGGATGTTATGGTTATTGAACATCGATCATGGTACCTACATATACATGTTGTTTTTCAAGTCATAGATATCATATATAACCAATATATACTTATTTATAACCATTCTCATTATAGTGTTATGAGAAATAAATTACATCACTTCATGGAGATGGTAATCTGTACATACCTATGAGTGATATTTCCACTTTTCAATAGATGTAATGAAATAAAGGTAATTTAAAATTACCCATTAATGTATAATTATTCTATAATAAATATAATATATTTTAATTATATATAACCTTGTTACCATCGAATTAAATTTGGAATGATACACATATTTCATCAATTCTTGGAGGTGGTAGTCCACATGTATACGTGAGCAACATTCTTGTTTACCAATGGAATAGAAGGAAAGAAGGTAGATAATATCATATAATAATAGAAGAATAATTATTTTATAAATAACACATATAATCATTTAATCCATATTTTTTACCACTAATGAAATAAGGAGATGGAAAATGAATTGTATTGCTATGTGGATTCAGTAGTCCACACCAACAGACATGCAACAATTTTATTTCACATTTGTTAGATAATAGGTGATAAATAGCTATGAATTCATCATAATAACATAATTTATATTTATGATAATATATTAATCATTTATTTATGGATACAAAAAATTTTATATAGGGTGTATGAAGAAATGAATTTGAATGACATTGGTTAAGATTTATACATCTTCCTTGAGAGGCCTCATTTGGGTTACACCTTAATCCATGTAGGATTAGCCATAAGATAAGAAAAAATCTATAGGATGAATGGATGAAATATATAAAGGTTTTTATTAGGTCTTGGACAATATATAAGTCTTAAATGGTGGGAAAGATGGATGAGGAGTGGTCCCATTTCATAAGAGAGGGGAGAAACACAAGTGAATTTTTTAAAAATATTTCAAAGATATATGTTATCTTTCATCATAAAGTGGATAAAATTGGAAATTATTTTGAGTTTATATAATATGAGGATTAAATATCCAAAAAATTATAATTTTATAAATTTTGGTGGAAATAATACCATTATGTCTTGATTTAACACACTAGTAAACCTATTTTAACCGTAACCATGTAAAAAAATTAACTGATCTCTCTATTCACTATGATAGAAAGTTAAGTTGAAGTTATTAAATTATATTAAATATGGTGATTAAAAATACAAAAATAAATATTACCTTACTCTATTTTGATATATGGTAGAATTAAATTTTAAATATGCATGGAAAGATTAATGAAAACTAGCTTTAAAAAAAACAAATTTAAGAATGAAAAACAATTTACCTCCATCATTTTGTTGTAAAAAACATAAAATGAATTTAAAAATATTTTATTGAATAAATATTAAATAAATTAAATTATAAAAATTAATAAATAGAGTTTAAGTTGATTTTTTGTATGTTTCAACAAAGGTATAGAAATTTGATGAACATCTAAGCGACTTCTCATATTCAGCTATCCCTAATGGTTCTTTTGTATTCCCCGAAAACCATATCCCACAAAGTATTGTTAGAAAGGTCACTAAAAAACATGTTTCAGCTTCAAATTAATAAATTCTAGAATGATTAGAGCTTTTTAAGAACTCATTAATTCCCCTAATCTCTTTTTTTAGTGGTATTCATCCTTGGAAAATTTCTGACCTTATTGCTCGATTATCTAATATTTTGGGTTTTAATGAGTTAAAATGAATTTCTATGAGGAGAGGTTTTTTCCACATGCTATTTCCAAATGATGACCTAAAAGGTAGAGTTTGGAGCTTTCATTCAGTAAATCTAAAGCTAGGAACATTTATGATCTATGAATGGAATCTTAATTTTAGACTCTATGATTTCAAAGACTCATATTCTTAAGTTTTGATTATGTTATATGATTTAAAATAATTTTTGTGGAATTCTGAAATCTTTTATGATATCTTATCTAAAATAGGTATTGCAATCTGGTTAGATCTGGCTACAAAAAAATTTAGTTTTGGTCACTTTTCCAGAATTCTAGTCAAAACCAATCTAGGTTCTTCTTTTATTGATAAGGTGGTTCTTTCCACTCCTCATGATGAATCCAGTTTGAGAGTTATGTACAAAAAAATACCTTTTTATTGTGATGTGTGTTGTATTATTGGAAACTCTGGGTCCAACTATCATTAAAACATTATCTATTATAAATTCATGTGAAAGGGATATGATGAGTCTCATTTTAGAAGGAAAGAAGTATACAACCTCCCCCCCAAGATATTTATGTTCAATATTTGATGGAAGAAATAAATGAGGCACCTCATGATTCTCCCAGTAGATTATTAACCACTAAAAAAGTTCAAGATGAGAAGTTGATGCAAGCTGCGCATCAAGTCGGGGGTAGTAGTAAAATCCCCAGACAGGATTCCACCCATGTCTTATAGAAGTATGAGGAAGAAAATTAACTTCAACCTGATTGGACCAATGTCATTTAGGATGATGTGGATGAAGTATTTGACCAAGCTGAAGTGGGTATTTCTTTCAAGGATGAACTGATTAAGTGCATGGATTTTAATAAAATGGAGTCAGACTCAGATGATATCCAAATAGAGAAATATCTCTCGACACAAGTAGAGGCTGATGATAAAATTATGTAGGAGCATCATGCTTTAAAAGGTAGAAAAGGGAAGGTTGTGTTAGAGGATGCAACTTCAGCGAAGGTTAAGAGTAAATGTGTTTTCAAAGTTAAATAACAAAATAGATCCTCTCCTGATAATGGTGCTGTGAAGGCTTCTTTCCCTTCCAAGCCCAATGAATATGTTACAAATATTGTTCATGTTGGACCTTCTAATGTGTTATTATTAACAAAATACCTCTCAATGTATGCTACTACTCAATGTAAAAATAGATGTTTTAATGTAGCGAACCTTCCTCCTAGCAAGGACATGGTATGTCCTCAAATGGATTTTTTACATTGACATCTAAATCAATTGTGGGTGAATATTCTATTGGATTAAATCTTACTAGAGTTGGAAATGTTCTGGAAAAATATCTGCCTACATCTAATACAATAATGACTCTGGGTGTGGTGAACACTTGTACTCCTTCAAAATATGGAAAACAAGTTCCATACACCCTATGTTTCGTTGGCTCTAAATTACACGCTGGAGCATCTAATGGACCTAGGTAGGTTTATCCCATCCAAATTTTGGATGTTCCCAAAAAAATTGAAGACTTTCCAAAGCTCCCGGATGAGTCTTCATCTCAATGTGGTATGTGTGACAATAGTGTAAGACAAATACTCTTTCAATCCATCAAATCGGATAAAGTGAAGGTAAGTACACAAAATACTTTTTAACTGATTGCATTTGTGAGCAGTAAATAAGAGGGAGATAACAGTGATGGTGTTATTGAAGCTGATGAATCACATGCAGATGTTGACACTGGGGTTCCAAATAATGGTGAGGCACCATGGACGAAAGTTAACACTTAGAGGAGGGGTCGTCAACCATGTGGTAGGGGTGGGATCTCTTCTTGTCATAGCATGTTCACTCTCTATTGAGTTTCTTGAGGTTCTTATTTTCTATCTAATGTGATGTTCGTCCTCCTCTGTACATTGTTTTCTTTTTTAATAAAATGGGGCCTTTGTGCCTCTACCAGTTTAAAAAAATGGCAGTTTTTACAAAAATCTATATTTTTGACTATTCATTAAAATAAGAATCTTTATATAAAAATCATAAAAAATCACCCTAAAATAATATTGAAGCTCCCATTTAAAAAATAATATTAATTCACTCAAATAAAATTTCTAGAATTTTTTAATTTATTATAATTTCTATGAGCATAAAATGCAATAATAGTATTTTTAAGAATACATATGTATGAAGCATAAAATGACTTTATATAATGTTGACTAATTATTTATTATGAATTAATAAATTAATTTTCATCCTTTAAAACCTTAATATATTTTATATAATTTGGTTTTTATTATTCATATATTCTATTATAATTACAATATTATAATGGTTTACTATAATGTGGTTCATATAGACTATGTGTTTTCTATAAGGCAAGCTATTGAACATGTCCAAATGATTTAAAAGAAAAAAATATTCTAAAATAATACTCTGTTAAAAATTGGAAATTAAAAATCTAGTTTCATTATGTATTGAAGGATAAAATATATAAATGAACACTCATGATGTAGTTGGAATCTATTCTAAGTGAATACCTTGTTCTAGGTAATCATTCTCTATTTTTTGAACTCTCGTTTTATCATGGTTAGGTACCTCAATTTGTTACGAAATCTAGAAACTTGAAACCATGATTATACATATTATAAAAATCACCTAATGGTCAGGGAGAGAATCATACACTAGTCATTTCTCTAAGGGAACTCTCTAAATAAAAATTAATGGACATAAATTAGATAATGAAAAGGACACATGAAATAAAAATATGAGTTAAAAAATATAACATGAATATCATTAAAAATAGTATATTTGATTTAAATAAATTAAACGTTATTAAATTATAGGAACTAATTATACTAATCCACTCATTCTAGTCACGAGTGAGTGTAAAAACTAAAACAACCTCTAGCAGTAGTATACTCTAGATAGAGAGTCCATGTGTAGACATGATCCTTCAAGATTTGATCATTAATGTGGGTAGTGGTGACCTCAATTTATAGGCAACCATTATCCTCTAAATCTTTATCTATCTATTATATATCTATATCACATTAACTATAACAAAAGAAATACTTATATATAAACCTGGAACCCTTATGAAAATATCCTTATATATTTTGTAAATGTTCTTTAAAATCATTTTGGAGGGAGATATAGTAACATAGTCTGAACTATATCTATTACTGATATCACTCCTTGTGTCATGATAAGATACTTCTCATTATGAAAATCACTGAAGATCAAAAGTACTTTACATGTTTCTATATGGATGTGACTCAAACCATGCATTTACATAGTACAAAAACTTCACCTCATTGTATTAATTCTTCTTTCATGTCTATATAATGAGATATCTCCATAAGGCAATGAAATATTTCTCTCATAATTGCATACATTAATTTTTGGTTCTATATAAATAACTCACCCAAAAAAATATTTTATTTCTCATAGTGAAAAATGATCACCTATATATTCATCCCCAACACCGGGAAATCAAACCTATACAGTGTGAAAAATTAAAATCTTCTCAAGAATTTACAACATATCATTTGGTAGCAGACATCATGGAATTTTTCTCCGAGTCATGACTACGCTTTGAATATCTAAAAACATCACAATGGGAATGACCCTTATGAACTTAAATTCCTATAATAGTTACTATTATATACTCATCTAAACACTATTATTGATTATTCTTGATTTACTTTACAAAGTGACCCAAATAGGCATGATGTGTTACTCATTCACCCAACATTCATTAGAGATCCACAAGTATGTTTGATACATCATGTTCAAAAATGAATCCTGATCAGCTTTTTTAGAACCCCCGTTTTCTAGTATGTAACTTTCTATTTTTTCTTTTCATATTTATAAAGTATAAGGGTGAATGTTGGGAGAGTTTTAAGATATTGTGGAATGTTTTGGGGTAAGAGGGGAGGTGCACAGATTGCGCACGAGTTTTCTAATCCATGTGACAGCCTTGTTATAATTGTGCTCTTTGAAAATTGGTTTTGGGATTATTGAGGGAGTAACATCGGAATGGGGTGCACACGGTTAGGGAGACCGTGTAAGTAGGTCATGTGATGGTCTGCTGAGAAAGTAGCTAACACAGAGTTAGTGCACGATTTGTCTAATCATGTGATTAAACCATGCGCGGGGTTAATGTGAGATCTTAAAAAAGTGGATCTCACATGTTTTTGACTCTATAGGATTCACCCCCCACCCAAAACAACCCTAACTAGATATTATTCTCTCTTGAAGGCTATAAAACCTCTCCCAATTGATTTGGAAAATATCCAGAGCCTTTCCTCGGCATTTAGAAGCCCGATTCTTGCAGTAAGTGATTATTCTTTACTGTTCTTATCATGTTTTCTTAGATCTACTTAGATCTGCTTATCATATTCTCTAGATTTCTCAAATCTATTCCCATTATGGGTATATATGAGATTTTGGATTCCAAATATTATGATTTTAATTTTATTAATATGGGAATCAATTTAAGGAAGTTTTGTGAAATTCATACCTGGTTTCTTGAGTGTTCTTTGTCTGTTTCGAGTTTTCGCCAAAATAGTCAAGGTAGGTGGATTCATTTTCAACCCCTCTTAGTTGAATTGACTGGAATGCATTTGAAATTTATTATATTTTGTTAAATTGATTGTGAATTATCTGTTTATGAATTGTTGGAAACCCTCTTTAGTGACTGTTTGGTGAATTTTGGAAATCTAGAAAATTGGCGTTGTTTTATAAACAGTTTGATTCTTGATTTTAAAATGGGGTTTTTATTTAATATTGGTAAATATATTTTCCAAATTTTTTTTCAATAAGAGGATTTGTTTTATTGAAATGGGATTGTTGAATGGAATTACTTGGTTTAATGGTTTTCAATAATGGAATGGTTTATTGAAATGGTTTGGAATGGTTATTTGAAATGGTTTTGGAATACATTGGGTTTTTGTGAGTTCATTATTGATAGAACATGAATAATGTATTTATACCAGTGGAATACAAGATACACGATCCTGGATTAGAGGCATGTGTTAGTGGGACACAAGGTGATTTGATGAGAGACCGATCATGAGTTCGGAACTGTCAAAAAAACATTCATGTGTGGATGTGTTGTGAAAAAATGGAATGGTTATGCCAAAATGATATTGAGAAATGGATTTAAATACTTTTTTGGTTGTTTTTATGGATGTATGACTTGATGGAAAATTGGTATAAATAGTACTTGTATACATTTGGTTATAAATGGTTTTGAAACTTTTTTATATTTAGTAATAAACTGTTTTGTAGAATTTATTTTATATAAATGAATTTATATAAATGTTGCTAACTTTTCTATCCTAGTGGAATGAGTAGGGAAGTAATTTGGGAAATCCTACTAACTTTTATACTCACCCCTTCTATGTCACTTTGGTGATTTTTCATATGATATCTTTCGAGACATGGGAAAGGGTAAGGTATCACACGTATTTAGCACCACCTTATGATACTTGGGCTGTTTCATGATTGGAGCATGGAGATTGTGTAGCATGGATCTTGTGGATCATGGAGTCTTGATGTCATATTAAATTTTATCAGTTGTTTTTTCACTATTTACTTTGATTTTGGTTTTTCATCGACTGTATCATCATTTGGTTGGTTTGTTATAAATAATATGGTTGAGATGTCTCATTTTTATTCATGAATCATATATTGAGTTGTTTGGTTATGGTTTTCTGGGTTAATGGTTTTAGTTCATAAAGGGTAAATTAGCCCTCATTGGAATTTTAAACCCTTTGGAATTTTTTGTTCGATAAAAAATCTTGTTTGAGATAAGTGGTATCACCTTGTTCCTTTCCTTGTGGAATAATTAGTCATCAGTTTTCTTGGTCTTGGAGTTAAACTTCGTTCTTGTATATTTCTTGGGGTTGTGATATTAGAATGATGTAGGTTTTTCTGAACATGAAATGTAGAGAATAAAAAGACATAAATAATTTTTTTAGCTGAGAATCAAGTTATAACGGAGTTGGGTACATAAGTGTTTTGGAGGCACTTATAGTATTTTGAAATCTCATTGTCCTGGGGTTATCTAATGAGATGAACATGACATGAATTAGAAGAATGACTTACTAATAGGAGTGTACACATCATTTTTATTAATGATTTATGATCTTGTGAAAAATCATTAATGTCTGAAAATTTTGAAATTGTTTCCAAATAAAGACTTCAAAAAAGATCATGGTTGTTGTATTTTTAAAATCATTGGATTTTCAAAAGAAATTAAATATTTTTTAGAAATGGTTAAATGTGGAAAAGGTTGATTTTTTGAAGGCAATGTTGTGATAGTTGATGTGATAGAATTTGAAATTCTAAGACATCAATTTCCAGAGAGCGAGACTTATATAGTTTGTGGTTTTTTTAGAAAATGAAACTTGGTAGGTATCATAGAAGATAACTAGAAGAATATGTGGAGAATGTGGTTACACCTAAGCCACAAGAGAACCAAGAGATGGTTTAGTATATCATACAATCATTCTAGGATGTGGAAACAGGGAACCAGATAAATGAGAAAAGACATTTGGATCATTCCATCTAGTTTTAGAAGCAGAATATACCCACATTATGGGGTGATGCTGAACCGGAATAGGTGGAGGTGTTGCCGAATAGGATGAATTTTATCTTCAATTTCATTATAACAAAACCGAAGGTGAAATTAATGCTCAAAAAATATATTCTCAAGGATTTTGTACAATAGTGGTGTGATCTAGTGGTGTAGAATGAACTAGATCAAGGCCTCAATTGGGAGGATTTTAAGGAATTTTTCAACAAAAAATTCTATCCTCACACATTCATGATCCACAAAACGATGGAATTATTGAGTCTAAAGCTAGAAAATATCTTTGTGGTGGAGTATGTGGATAATTTCATGCATTTAGTGTGATTTTCATGAGAAGTTACGATGAGTGCAGCCTTGAAGGCACCTATCTTTGAATCAAGGATAATACAAGAGATTCTCTCAAAGATCGAAGTGCTCTATATTACCGATTATATAGAGATGGTGAATAGAATATTAGTGGCTGGATGAGATATCTCAGGAGATATGGTAAAGGATGTATGATGATACCTATGGGAAATGGTGGGAACTCTAATTCTAGGAGAAAGTTGAAGAGGAACACCTATTATCAAGGTAGGAGTGGGAATCAGAATCAGACAACTAGATCTGTGAAACTACCTCCATGACCTAAAAGAAAAGCATACTATTTACAATGTGGTTTACTTGAACACATAAAGAGAGAGTGTATGAAAAAAATAGATAATTACATAACTTCAAGAAGATGGGGCATCTTCAGCACTATTATCATAGTGCTGTGAGGTTAGGTGCTCGAGACACTTCTTAGGTGTTGCAAGCATCATATGTTTTAACAGGAAGAGGGAAACCAAATTAGTCTCATCAAAAGAGTAGAGATGGACATGGTGATTCTAAGAATACCATGAATCTTTAGAAAGTCCAATCTTAGTAAGGAAATAAAGAGTAGAGTGCAACGACGAAACAATTGTATAGATCTGAGCAGATGATTGTGGATGATCAAGCTGGACCACCTATGATGAGAGGTATGAATCTTTTGAATTCTAAACTCATTAAAGTTCTATTTGATACTAGTTTATTGAATTCCATAATTGATTATCCTAGTTTTGATTTTCTATCTTTAAAATTAGAGTTTATGCCTTCTGTGATAACATTTAAAACTCCTCTCACTAAAAGAGAATGTAGATCCATTTGTGTGCAGAGCATGTTCTATAACTGTTGATGGAGTTGAGCTACAATGAGACTTCTATATGTTGGACATGGATGTCTATGTTGTAATATTAGGTATGGATTGGTTGAAAATGTATAAGTCTCACATTGAATATTATAACAGAATGGTTATTTTCACAACTGAGGATAGTGTCGTGCATCTTTTCAGAGGAAAAAGGGTTGTAAAGATAGGTGAAATGGGATTTTTGGAAATATAAGTGGGAATGATCAATTACTATATGGTGGTGTTGAATTTTGAATAAATGGAAGAGATCAAGGATAATAGTTTTCCAGTAGTAGTGGGTCAATTTCCATATATATTTCCCAAGAACTTCTCAGGCTTACCACCGATAAAGGATGTGAAGTTTATAATTGATATCCTTCTAAGGACCATCCCTATTTACGTTCCATATTATAAGAAGGAACGAATTAAGTTGAGGGAGTTGAAAGTGAAGTTATATGAGATGGAAATCAAAGTTTTCATTCAGAAAAGCACATCTCCTTGGGCAACACCAGTCTTTTTCGTGATAAAAGCAGATGAAAATCTAAGGTCGTGCGTCGATTATCACAAGCTTAACCAAGTTACAACAAATAATTATTATCCACTACCATGAATTGATGATCTATTTGATCAATGGGGGGGGGAGATCAGTGGTTCTCTAAAATTGACTTGTGATCAGGATATCACCAATCGTGAGTTCAGAAGGAGGTCATTCCAAAAACTACTTTCAGAAGCAGATATGGCCATTATAAATATGTGGTAATGCCTTTTAGTAGTACGAATACACCAACATTATTTATGGATTTGATGAATCAGATGTTTTATTAATATATGGATTCTTTTTTGGGGTGTTTATGGATGAAATATTGGTGTATTCAAGGACAAAGGCTGATCATGAGTAACACTTGGAGATAGTGTTAGGGATCTTTAGAGACCATCGTTTGTATTCAAAACTATCAATGTATGATTTTTAGATAAAATAGGTATGTTTTTTGGCCATGTAATTTATGAAAAATTTATTTTAGTGGATTTTGAGAATATAGAAGTAGTTATCTATTGGGAATTTCCAAAAAATTACTTTGAGTTATGAATTTTTCTTGTTCTAGCTAGTTATTACCGACACTTTGTTCAAACATTTTCACAACTATCTTCACAAATGAAAACTTTGAAAATGAAGAATTTTACTTTTCAATGGAGTGAGTAATTATAGAAGTATTTTCAAGGTTTGAATGTTCACCTTACATCAGCACCTATCTTTATTTTTCTAGAATCAGGACAATGGTATGTTATATACTGTGATGATTCCGGATTTGGGTTGGGATGTGTTCTCTAGAAAGAAGATTGTTATTTTTTTCTTTTGGATCAAGATAGTTTAGAGTGAATGATAATAATTGACTAACCCATTATTTGTAGTTATATTCAGTTATCCATGCTTTGAAGACCGGGCACCACTATCGATTTGGTGAGAAATTCACTATGTTCATGAATCATAAAAGTGTGAAACATATTTTCTCATAGAGAGATTTGAATATAAGGCAAATAATATGGATGGAGTATCTTCAAATGCTTGACATTGATTTTATGTATACATTGGGAAAAGGAAATATAGTGGAAAATTCATTAAGAAGAATGTCATAAGCACAGTTGGGGAAAGAATATTTGGTTGAGTGATAGTTGACGTCATTCCTAGATGACATGAATGTAGAATGTGAAGAACTAGGTGAAGTGGCCATTTTCTTTTCAACCTCCACGATTATTGATTTAGTAGATCTGGTCAAAGAAGTAGATAAATATGATGTTGAATGTGTTTCATTGAGTTCGAAACTCAATGGTGGGGAGACCATTGAGGGATGGAAACTTGATGGGAGTTCAATTTTGTGGCTCAAAGATCAGATGGTTGTACATATGGCTTATCAGGAACAACATATTCATTCTTACCACCATTCAAGATGGGTTGTCCTTCTAAGAATACAGAAGACGTGTAAGGCATTGAAGGACCAGTTTTGGTGGAGGGGTATGAAAGGGAATGTGGATGAGTTCATTTCAAAGTGATTAACTTTTCAGAATGTTAAGGGAGAAAGTAAATGAACAATGTTTATATCGTAGTATTTACCTATACCTATTTGGAAATGGGAGAAGATAGCGATAGATCTTGTTATAAGTCTCCAAAGAACGATTCAGAAACACGATGACTTATGGGTGATAGTGGATCGACTCACAAAGTCAGCTCATTTCATCCATTTTTTTGAAACTCATATGGTGGAGGATCTATACAAAATCTATATCCATGAAGTGTTAAAGAGACATGGCATACCAGTTTTGATCATCTTAGATAGATATCTGAGGATCACATCTTGTTTCTGGAAATACTTACAGAAATCCCTTGGGACTCACTTGAAAATGAGTATGGCCTATCATCCTCAGAAAGATGGGAAATCTAAAAGGACGATACATACATGGGAAGACATGTTTTGGGCTTGTTTACTAGATTTTGGTGGCTCATGGTAGGATAACATACCCTTAGTGGAGTTCTCATATAACAAAAACTATTAAGCCTCAATATATATGGCTCCGTTTGAAGCATTTTATCGGTGTCCTTTTCATTATCCACTTTTTTGGGTAAAAATATTAGAGAGTTTGTTAGTTGGGATGAGACTTATACAATAAATTATAAAGAATATTTAGTTTATTATAAAGAATATGGAGATGACTCAGATTCATAAAAAATAATAAGAAGATCATCATCGATGGCCGTTGTCATTTTCAGTGAGTGATCATGTGTTCTTGTGGGTTTCTACAATGCATGGATATCATCATTTTGGGAAGAAGGGAAAGTTATCTCCTCAATACATAAGCCATTTTGATATAATATAATGAGTTTTAGAGATGGAATATTGGTTGTAATTTCCACCATAGTTCAATTTCATGCATAATGTGTTCCACGTATCTCAGTTGAAAAAGTATCATCCTAATCCAAACCATGTGATTAGATGAGATCACATTGATCTAGATCTAGATGCTTCATTGGTACATAACCTGATGTATATTGTGGATAGGAAAGAGAAATCCTTGTCTGGGAAAAACATCGGTTTAGTATGGGTTTTATGGAAGCATGGTCAAATTAAAGAAGAGACTTGGGAATGCGAGAAGGAAATGAATGAGAAATGGATGGATCTCTTTTAGGGTAGTGACAGTTTTGTACTTTCTGAGGATGGAAAGACCAATGGTGGGGAGAATTTAGTACCCCCAAAATCTAGTATGTAACCATTTATTTATTCTTTCTGTGTTTATAAAGTATAAGGGTGAATGTTGGGAGGGTTTGGAGATCTTGTGGAATGTTTTTTGGGGCTAAAAGGGAGGTGCACGGGCTGTGCATGGTTTGTCCAAACCATGTGACAACCTATGAGTAACCAATTAAATTGAAAAGTGGTTTTGAGAATTTGAGGTAGTATCTTCATTACATGGTGCACATAATTAGGGATACTATTCAAGGAGGTCGTATGATGGTTTTTTGAGACAATATCTAACACACAGTTAGCGCACAATTTGTCTAACAATGCGATAAAACCATGAGTGGGGTTAAATCGAGATCCTAAAAAAGTAGATCTCACATGTTTTTGACTATATAGTATTCCCCCCCTAAAAATAGACCTAAATCAAAAGTATTCTCTATTGAAGACCGGAGAACCTCTCCTAAGCGATATGAAATCAATATTGATCCTTTTATTGGCTTTTAGAAGCCTTATTCTTATGGTAAGTGCATTTTCTTCACCATTCTTGTCATGTTTTCTTAGGTGTACATAGATATACTTCTCCTCTTATCTTGGTTTCTCATACCTATGTTAATTATGGGTAGATCTGAGTTTTTACATTTCAAATATGATGAGTTTTGGTCTCTGTTCCGGCCCGAGGTGTGCTTTTGGTAAAAAAAATGGTTCGACAAGAATCATCCCTCATCTGTTATTGTAGATATTTCACGTCAGGTTCACCATTTTTGTTTCGACCTGATTAAAATCATTATCCTTTATGGGGAATTGGAGTGGACCCATGGAGACTGGGTCGTTTATCCCTTTTTCATTATGAAGGAGGTGCCACAGTCGAATTGTCCCACCAAGCAATTATAGGGGGTTAAGTATTAGTGAAATCCGTCCTCCAAGGATATTATTTCCTTAGATGGTCTCCCAAGGGTTTATTCGCAGAGTCAGAAACACCCAATGAACCTATTATACATGATTCATGGACCTACATTCCAAAGGAAGGTGCTCTTTGGATGTATATTTGGCCAACAACACTTAAGGACTCCATTGGTTGAGAGGATGGGAGGCCAGGCTCATCACAGACTTTTGCGGGGAATTATTTCCAACTATGGGACTCTATTATATATTTATACCATGTTCATATGTTTTTGAATCCTCAGTTCATTCCTAAAGAGTGTATCCATGGGTTACCCTTGGGTTGGATGGTCATCATAGATATTTATGTATTTGATGCTACAGAGACAATGCTGAACTAATCCATGCAATGAGGCACTCTGAAGTTTATCATCATCTAAGAGGGACAGAAGGTGGTTTGATGTTTGGGTCAGACCCCTAAGATAATCTTTCTACATATCCTTTTTAGAGTAATTAGATCCCATGTAGTTCGGTGTCGCTTAACTGGACACATCACCTTTTATGGTCGGGTGATGAGGACCCATCCATATAGCTTAACGTCATGTAGTGAGGACATCTAGGTGAAATATTCCTAGTCAATACTTGGTGTGGGGCTTATGCTGAAGCGACCTACAATTCCCACAAAATATATGATCTTCTGGGTGAACATGACCCTACCAGAGATATAACCCGGAGAACCTCAGGGTTAATTTGAGGGTCATATTTGGACCTTAGGGAGGCTTCCTACGTATCCCGATCAAATCAGGAATCAAAGTTTATGTAGTTACATTATTGGGACTTAAACCTAGGAGTAATACCATTAAAATTTGGGGGAACATTTTATCGGGACTGACTTTTGAGGAGAACGACCCTTGATCTCGGGCCTTGGAAAGAAGTCCTATGTATCCCGGTTAAAGCAGGAATTAGAGTCATCATAGTTAGTTTATGGGTCAGTAATTGATTATGGCTTGCACATGGGAGATTCCCGTCTGAGAGAATCGAATCAGGACATACCCCTAAAGAGGACACCCCTTTGTTGGGGACACTGTTGGGGTTAACCTTTTGAAAAAGGCTACCTCTTTGAGCTCGGGCCTTAAGTAGGTGTCCTATGTATCCAAATTATGGTGGGAATAAAAGTTCTCATAGTTCATTATGGGTCATGACTTGATTGGGTCCTGCACTTGGGAGTTCTCATATGAGAGAATTGAATGAAGACTTACTCCTAAAGAGGATGCCCCTTTTTTGGGGACATTGTTGGGGTGAACCTTTTAAAAAAGGGTACCACTTTGAGCTTGGTCCATATGTAGGCATACTATGTATCCCAATTATTGTGGGAATCATAATTCTCATAGTTAATCATGATTGGGAGAATACTGTATCATCACAAACCCCTAAGTCCCCATGAGTCATGCTCTATGTGAGAAAATAGAGGATGTGATAGATTCAAAAAAGGAACACTTTCTCTTCTCTGTAGAAGGAAAAAGGAGGACGACGACGGTGGAAGTAGCCTTGGCTACAAGCCCAATGAGAGAGGGAAATGTGAGCTTTAAGCATGCAACCCTCACCCGTGTTGATATCCAAGACAATCATATCTTGGTGATCTATCCAGACATGTCCCGAGCTGAGGTGAAGAGGCTGAAGAGTGACACCTCTCACAAAAGAATAAGGGACTACCTTAGGAGGAGTTCCCTTTTATGGGTTTTGGGAAAGGGGATGATCATCATCCCTAGTCAAAGGGTAAGGAAGGAGTAACATTTTTTATTGTAACTAAAACTCATTGAAGGGAAAGGCCAGTGGTTACCCCTAAGCCCAAATATGGGGAGGTTCACATTGGCATCCCAAAGTCAGTCCTCGATTCACCTTGGGAATGTAGACATAGAGACATTCCAGGGGTCCAAACTATTGTGGGGAAAGACTTCATGAATCTACTTATGGTAGATATTTATATTCTGAGAGGCGCATAGGTGCAATCGATGATCTAATCATATAGGTCTAGTTTATTTGGAGGAGGCTTTGGCCTGATGCTGATGGATTGGTTCATGGAGGATATATGGAGGAATAGATAGTAATAGAGGGGAATTATTAAATCTAGAGGGAAGGACACCCGAAGATACCCCATTCCACATACTGTTTTCTTATGTGGGATGGGGGAAGCCCCGCATATCATAATGCTATGTGGGTAGAGGGGAAATCTGTTTACCAAAGCGGTATGAAGATGTGGGTATGGACCACCGCATACCAAAGTGGTATGTGGTCCTGGATGTGACTCTCCATGCCACTCTAGGTTCCATCCTCATAGTAATGTATTACACAACACATGGGTTAATCCACATAGCGTTGCACTATGTGGAGAACTGAATTGAAGAAGGGTCCTGAAGCCTGTGGTTTTTGGGGAATTTATCCGTGAGGGATTTATGGTTCATGAATGAACCAATTAGGTTCAAGATTCTCCAATCATTATTAGTATCCTTCTCTTTGTGGTTCGTAGTGTTTTATACCTATAGAAAAGTGGTTCATGGTATGAAATACATCAATTATTTGAAACTAAAGTTGGAATCTTTTCCATATCCGAATTCTCTCTTCCGGCCTCTAGGGTCTCCTCAGTGATCTCTTCCACCCATCCTCTTTCCAATTACTCTTGTGATCCTTTTATAGAGAACTAGGGAAATCATATATGTGGGCATGTGACACCATTTGAAGAAGCCCATGAAGATATATGTTAACCTGTGGAAGAATTTGTCAATTGGGGTTTGTAGAGGCAGTGGTTTGCGAGACGTGGTTCATAGAACCCCGCCATCTTGCATTGTCCGCGAACTTCTTAGTTCACGAGATGGTATGCGGATGGAATTTCTATGTTCAATTCCACTAACAAAATAGTTAATGGTTTTCTGGGTTTTCTTGCCATCACCCTACAGGATAAGGCCTTCTGGGTCCTTCTGCGTATCGATGGTTCACGGTTTAAGCAACCCACAAACCTTTCTCAGTGATGGTACCTGGTCAGCCTAAAACCTTTTAAAAAATTTTATTTCTACAAATTTTTTTCTCAGATTTTAAATCTAATTTTCATATATTTGATTTTATAGACTTATAAGAATATTTTTTCCATCTACAATGTTCTTTTGGGATTATTTACTTCCCTCTACTAAAACATTCAAGATTATAGAAATGACCCCTATTGGAATGGGGTCCGATTGGAATGAAGAGGAGGCTATTCCAATGTAGAAGTGGTCCTGAACTGAAGTGTTTTGCGGTAGAATAGGTAGTTTTAGTAAGGGGGACCATTCCTATCTATAGGGGCCCAAGTCATTTTTCTTTTACCATTTCTCATAGTGAAAAGCACTCTCAAACTCTCCCCGGCTTCCTTTTATACCAAATACCGCCTCCTTTGTGAAATCTGTATTCATGTACCACTCTATAGATTTCGTGAACCAAACTATTCACAATTTCTTTTGCCTGCAAACCAAATTTTGAGTATGTGAACTGCACCATGGAATTTAGAACAAATTATTGGACCTTTATGAGCCACTCCATTTGTGGTGTAATGGACACATGTCCTTTAAAATGACTTATATGTTATTTAAATCAAAGACAATTAAAAAATTTCACTCTCATTGCATTTAATATCTTTTATGTGTCCACAAATGGAAAAACTGAAGATAAGAATGAACAAAAATATTTACTTTGATATCAATGTAATTTTTTTTATTATATAATTTTTTTTTATATTTTTATAAATTATATAATTACCTTGAATTCTTGTGAAATTATAATAAAATATTTATTTAATTAAAAATAAAATAAAATTATTTAAATTAAATATACTAATTTTTGTAAATTTTGATTGATTTAACATGTGAAAGAAATTTTATAGATCTATATGAAATATTAGAGAGTGTTTAAATCATCACATTAATATTTACCCTTCCTCTATATGTATTTGAAGTCAAAGTAAATGAATAGTGTTAAATTGACTTTAATGATAATTTAACAAAATAACATTTCATTAAATTATTTAAAAATATATTTTTTAGAAATACTAATTGATTATGGTAAGGTCTAAAATTTTATTTTTTACCATTTATAAACAAATAACACCATATAAATATAAATTAAAATATTTTAATATTAAAAAAGTTGTTATCATAGTAAAAATTATAGTTGGTTAAATAAGGGTTAATATATATTATATGGTTTAAAATAATAAAAAAACTTGTCTAAAATATATTGGAAAATGATAATACAACCTTATAATATCTTATATTCGAATCCATTTACATTTGGGGTAATTTTGATAGAAAATTTATTTATTATAATTTAATCTTTTGATACATTCCAAAAGTGCCCCACACTCCAATTTTAAAAGGGTACCTCCTACCCCATATATAAACATCACATTGAGCCATCCAGATCAACCATACCAAGAAAATTTCTCTTTTTAACTCACCTATAAACATTCTAGAGGTTTTAGTATTCTCAAAATACCAACAATAGAACCCTTTAGAGGATATCTAAAGGAGATGTTTTGAAGAATACATAATTTCTCTAAACTATCACTTATTTTTCCTACTCTTCGTTACCTCCTCTAAATCTATGTGGGTTTTCATAAAATAAAGATTAATTATCATAAATATTATTTAATTTTATTATGATTATAAAAACACCATTATACATTGTATTTTCCATAAAATAATAAGTGAATGTATCACTTGTGAGTACGTATGACTTACCATCTCCACGTTATGATAGAATTCATTTTTCATCACCATATTTTATGGATGGGTATTATTATGGGTTTAATGAACATATATGATATATATGATATAACAATTATTCTATAAATATCAATTATTAGTTACCTTTCTATCATTCCATCAATCAAAAAATGAAAACAATGTTCACATGTACGTATAGCCTAAAGTCCCCATGAACGGTGTAATTTATTTTTTTATTTATAATTTTTAGGAACGAATATAAATATGAATATAATTATTATATATTATTTTTATACCATAATTAAAAATTTGGAAATGATGAGACTGTGTTCAAAGTATAAGGACAAAGATTTCCAAACCAAAACAAGCTTGGAAAACAAAGCAGTTATCACTATGAATAGTGATTCTAATAAAAAATTATTAATAAACAGGTGATAAGTTATTATAAGTAAATAATAAAAGGTATGATAAATATATGGTTATGTAATACATGTAGTATAAATCCATATTTATTATACATTAGGTTTCAACATAAAAAAATAAAGTTGAGAGTTGAGGTAAGGTAATTCTTAACTCAATTTCCATTCATTGGTTCAAACTACTATATCATTGATTATGTCATGATAAGATGATGTGTTCAATGAATTTTGATTATATTATGTTTTATTACCACTTGATATATGTTTAAATATAGCTAATAAACATAATAAATTTCTTTGATTAATTCCCACTTCACTAATATGACATTTATAAGGGTTTATTTCACAATCTCATCATTATTTGTGATTTTTTATGTTTAAAGTATCTGTTTGAGAAAACATATATTCTAGATTCATTTTTTCTAAAAAAAATTATTTTTTTAAAAAAATTCAATGAATGTTTCAATCAATTTTACCTATGCATTAATTTTTACAAAATGGGTTTAAAAAGAATATTTTTATCATTTTCTAAATAAGTATTTTGTGACTTTCTTGAAAAAAATATATGGAAGGTATGTTTTATTTAACATTTACGACATGATTATATTTTCACCTATCACATCATATTAATGTTTTAAATCTTCGTATATAATAAAAAAATTTCCTTTTCAAATAAAATTTTTCCCCTTTTAATTATGTGGCCTAAAAAAATGTTTTCAAAATAGAAAGGATATTGTACTCAAGAATTATTTCAAGTGACCATTAAAAATAATTTTATGTATATAGGAATACATTATTTGATGTTACTTATGAATTACTAGGAATATTATCACGGGATACCATCCTTACTCTTTCTCTGGATGATTTATATTTATTATGATATTATATTTAAAACATTTTCCACTTTTCCATGGGTTATAAAATTATGAAATGTTTATGAAACCAATTTCTTATCATGCCTTATGATATGATTAATGATATATGTTAATGTGGTACACATATGTATTGTTTTCATTATGTTATGGGTGGGACCTATATCTCCCTCTAATTAATTGGGTAAAAAATTATATAACATGAGATAGATAAGGACATAACAGGAGTGAACCTAGTTCAGTAATACATGGATGGAATGAGAGTGAAAAAATTTTAATAATAGAGGGTTAGAATGAGGAGTGAACTCGTTATATGAAGGATTTTTTCCACTATGGTTGTCTTGGTAGTGAACATTGATTAATATGTAAATTATTTTTTATTCTTATTTGTATACCGAAAATTATATGTCTTATAATAATGTTATATTCTCATGACTCAGGCTCCTTGATTTCTTTATTATTCATGTAATATAAACATCCAATGATTATTTAATCATTCAAGATCATGATCTTCGATATTCAAGGTATAATTTACAAATGTGGTCTTCTTGTTATTTTACCCTTATGGCCATCTTATGCATATGAAATCATTATTATCTCCATTTTTTACCTTTACTGAGAATCATTGATCACCATTTATTATGTTTCCATTTCCTATGGTTATGAAGAAGGGTTTTAAGTATGATATTCCTAATAAGGGTTCTTTGTGTGAAGATATTTTGGGAGATTATTTAGATTTTTATGGGCCATTTTTTTATTTCTATATGTTGTGTAATATTTTTTGATAATTATCTAAAAATATAAACCTAAAAGGTCCTTGGTTATTTAAGTTAGACAATATTTCCTTTTTATTTTGTAATGATTGATAGATAAAATGGGGTCACATTTGTAATGTTTATATCTTTAGCACTGGATCCAGATGTGTGGATTCTGAGATGTTACTTTTTGTATCAAAGCATGGTTTAGATAACTTTAGAGATTAGAATATTCTCAAGGGAAGATGTATTAACAATTATAGATAATATTATGGGTATATAAGACTATAATTATAGAGTCTTATAAAACCATTGTTATGTTTAAAGATATTTTAAGGTGACAAATTTTATTCTTGCATACATTTATTTTTTTGAGGTAATTAAGTTTTATTGCATTTTTGAATGAAAAATAAAATGTATGATATGACCTTGGTGGAAAAAATTCTTTAATTTTGAATTTATTAAGATTATTTTTGAGGATTTTTCTCACGTTTCTATAATTTTATAAGGATAATCTTAAGAAGAAGACAACCTGAAACATGGGTTAAAAACCATCACGTCGGGCAAGGCTATAGGGATTGAACCAATAAACAGAGTGTGAAAAAGGTGCATCACCTACCAATGACCTATATGAAGTCCTTCTTAGTATATAATTTTTTAGTTAAATTATCTAATGGATAAAGGTTATGTTTATCATGGGAAAATAATTTTTATCATGGGGATAACCATGAAATTATAAATTGATTTGGTGTTAAGTGATTCACTATTTTGGGAACCCTATATGATAAAGGTAAACAAAACATTATGTATTTTTTTATGAATAAATGATGAATTATACTGGGGATTTATGATGATTCTGGTTATTTATGACAATGAGTAGTGTATCTTGAGGATTATTAGGGAAATTACTTTTTTTATGAGACATTAAGAGGGACTGATGTTATATAAATATAAAAGATAAAATTTATCTTGGAAGACAATATAAAAAACTCCTTTATATCTTTGGGTTTCAATCAAAGTTTAGAATATTTTTTAAGAATTTTAATATTAGTTATTTTTGAATGACCTATGTTGATATTTGGTTATTAATATTGAATTTTTGAGATTAAAATATTTTTTTTTGTCATTTAGAGGTTTAATATTTTGGGGGAATTATCTTATTTTGTAATAATAATTTTTGATGTGGTTGCTATTTCAAGATATGAATAACAAAAAATAAATCTTTTTTAGATTATGAAATTCATTTGAAATTATGTCTAGTGCTACTGGTGTGAAAAAAGAGATCATGAATAAACATAGTTTGGAGAAAAATATGAGTGTTTTGGTGGAAATTGATTAAAAGATGAAACTCTAACTTTCAAGTAAGTATGTTTCCTTATGTTCATATTTTAGATGTTAAATTAATTCCTCAAATATATGAAATGAAATTTCAAATAAAATTTTTAAATAAAAAAGTTATTCATTTAATTTTGTTACTATGAAATCAATGAACTTTTAAGTAATAAAAAATGTATAGTCTTGTGATGGATAAATTTATAATGACCATGTTTTCTATCACTCTACATCAAAAAATTATAGTTAGATTTCTCTTCCATATCTTGGTTTTCACTTTCCACTAATTTTATTGTATTAGAAATCCTAATTTGGTGGTGACCTTTTCATTTCCCTTTTTATCTTATTAAAGGGATTTTAAAACCCTATCTATGACGTGTGTTTCCCAAAATGGAATTTTTAAGTATCAACCTTTGATTTTTGATGTTCTATTTTAAATTTTAAGGGAATAATTTATTAAATGGGGATGTATGATCCTAATATTTTGAAAGTAAAGACTATTTCTGATTGTTTACAAGATACACAACATCTTGCTAAGACGAACAAAAAATATTATTATTTAAATGTGTTATTATAACATTGTTGTTAAATTGATAGAAACAAATAATATTAATGAAATTAAAAAATATATAAATTTTTAATACTCATTAATTCTATGTAAATAATTATTAGTTAATTAGTAGAGTCATTTTCTTCATCAAAATTATATTTTATTCTATTTTTTTTATTTTTTTAACATACAAATAATATAATTAATTTCATGAAACTTTGTAAAATTTATTTGAAACAATAAAATTCATTTTTAAAATCACCATATCAAAATTTTCCTATGTTGAAATTTTGAGAATTTTCTGAAAAGATATATTTTTTATTAAATAGTGAAAAATACCAATTTTATTAAAAATTATATTTTTAAAGTATTTACAAGGTAAAAAAAATGTTCGGATTAGTTTTAAATTTTAATTAGTTTATTTTGTTATATATTAATCCAATTATGGTTTTTTAATGGTTTTATACTTAAATTTACTATAAAAACAATTTAAATTTAACAATCAATTTTTTTTCCAAAAAAATTGTTTTTCATTGTGTTGTGATGATTTAATTTTAAATTAAATTTTGTATCGTATTTTTTCTGAATTTTGAGAAATGAATTTATTTTTTGGATTTAGGATTTCTAAATTAAGTAAATATTTCCCTTTTATTTTGGTCAGTATTAATAATGACCTTGGTGAATGCTTATTTCCATTATTAAGGGTAAATCAAGTAATTAAAGATAAAAATAATATTATAACGACTAAATAATTATACTAACACTTTCCCAAATATAATTGTATGAATTAAATTAGACCCTTAACAACTGATCTTAGAAATTTAATCATTTAATGGAAAATTTTCTATGAAAATGAAATATATATTATTAAAATCAATTGAAGTGATAAAAGGTTACACTATTATTTTAATAATTATAAAATTTTTAATATAGGGTTAACTGGGAGATATATTTGATCCTAAATTATATTTTTAAAGGAAAAATATTTATTTATAATATGATAATTTATTTATAGATCTTAGTGAATAAATAGTTTCCTTAAATTCTTACACAATGTTGATGAAATAATTATTTTATTTATGAAAATATAAAGAAAATTTTATTAGAAATATTAAAATAAATATAATTTGAGATAATTTATAAAGCTTTCACATAACATAAATTAACAATATATCATTTTTGTGGAATAATTAATACATTACAAAAATAAATGCCTAATGACTGTATTAGTTTAGAACCTTTGGAAACATGGGAACATAAAAACTGGTACATAAGTGAGCTACATTATCTCTCACTAGATTATCCATGAAATGCACCCTTATTAGAAAAAAATAAATATCTGCATAACCACATGTATTGGTTCTCTTAGTACTCATTCAAACCTCCTCTTCAATGGGAAACTCCTTTTGGTTTATACCAAAGGGATTCCTCGGTTAAATTTCAGACCAAAATGAGGCCTCTAGGATGAAGGGAGAGAAGATGATAGTTTATTTCGGTAGGGTTTTGATGAGCCAAAGTGGATTGAGATGTGTGAAGAGAGAGGGGGGATAATAGGTCTTTTATAATTGGGGAGAAGGTTATAGTGGGTATTCTTGATATATTAAGTTCTCCCTATGTTTTACTTGCCCCACAAGGGTTAAAAATGAACCATTATATATACATATAGGCTTAATGGTAAGAATTTGTCTATAAAATTAGTTTTAGATAGGTTTAGGGTCATTTTTTTCACATTATATCCTATGTTTAGTCATTAATTAATTTTCATTTTTTACCTTAATCATTGTAATTAATTTTCATTAATTTCACTAATAATTTTTCTTAAAAACTAGGTTTACCATATTAGAAATTATAAATAATGATTATTACAAATATATATTCTATTTTTTAAAATTATAATCATATAATTTGAAAAAATTAATTTAAAATTAATCATACTGACTAGATGAGACTACATGTTTTTAAAATAAAAAGGTTCAAAAGATTAAAATGTTTTTATGTCCAATTTCAATTTAATATTTTTTAAGATGAAAAATTTTGGTTTAATTGATATATAATTTATCTAATTATACTTTAAAATTAAATTAAAATATAATTTATCTATACAAATAAATAAGATGAAAGTGTAGTTTTGAATTAATATTCTATATTTATCACTATTCATCCAAAAATGATGTTTTCATAAAAATCCATAAAATTCACCCTAAAATAATTTTTAAAAGATAAATTAAAAAATAAAGTTTATTTTATTAAATTAAATTTATAAAAGTGTGTAAATTAATTTTATTATTGTTCACAGAAGGATATAAAAAGTTATTTTTTTAGAAAATATTATTTTAAACAGATAAAGACATTACAAAAGATTATTATTTTTTATATAAAACCATTGTAAATAAGAAATAAAAATCAGTTAATAATATTTATATTAATATTTATAATGAATATGTTATAAATATATATTTTAAATAATTTTAATAATAAAATGTTGTTTTGTGACGAACTCAATGTTCTTTATAATGCATGATGAGCCGATGTTGTGTGTAGAATAAGCTTAAATTCGTGTACCATATAATGAAATCCATCAATGAAATTTATTTTCTTTAAAAAAATTACATAAAAACTTGGGGTCTTACATTATATGCCCCTTAAAATGAATTTCACCTCTGAAATTTTCCATTCTGATACAAAAAAGGATATGTCTACCTCATTATATCCTCAAGTTCCCACATAACTTTCTATAACTGGTGGTTTATCCAAAAAACCATGACTATTTGTGGGGTATTATTTTGTATAAAATTCACTGTATGATCAATACTTTCAACTCGTTCATTCTCTTAATAAATCTCATGCTCCAACATTATGCCTTCTGAGTTCAGTACATGTGAAGGGTCAGGTATGTAATTCTTCAAGAGAGATACATGGAACACATCATGGAATTGAGAGAGATTTAGTGGAAGTACCAATCAATAGGAAACCATCCAAAAATGATGAAGAATATCTAATTAACCTATATACCTATGTATTAGTTTCCCTTTCTTCATGAATATTATAAAATTATTCTATAGAGATATTTATCAAAACACCTTCTCACCAACATAAAATTACTGATCACACTATCAGTTATTAGCATAATTTTTCTGTCAACATTGAACTGCCATGATATGCGATTGAATGGTTCTAACCTTCTTTTCCATTTCATCAGTGATCTTAAGTCTTAATATATTTATTTCTCTAACACCATTCTAGCATGATAGAGATCTAAAATTCTTTCTATAGAGAGATTCATAAGGAGCCATATGAATATTAGAGTTGAAGTTGTTGTTGTAAGAAAACTCAACTAGAATAAGTTATTGATCCCAACCACATTTTAAATCCAATAAAAAATATATCAACATGTCCTCTAGGGTTTGAATTATTATTTTAGTCTTACCATCCATCTGAGGATGATAAGTAGTGATGAAACTCAATTCTATATGAAGGGATTACTCAATATTTTCTAAGACTTTGAGGTAAACCTTATATCCTGATAATATATAATAAAATTTTGTAATCCATGAAATGTTGCAACTTACTTAATATATATCCTGGAAATCCTATCCAGGGAGAAGTATTCTATAATAATGATGAAGTGTACTGAATTTTTTAAGGCGATCAACTACCACCGATATAAAATTAAACCCTTTAGAGGTTTTTGAGAGTCTAATGACAAAAACCATAGTGATGTTCTCCCATTTCTATTTTGGTAGGGGTAATGAATTAAATATCCCCTTATAATTTTTTATTTCAGCCTTAACTTTATGACACATCATACACTGATATATAAATTTTTTGGGAAAAAATTCTTCCAGGTAAAATTGCAGCATTTTTGGGTTGGTTGCGTTTGTTGAAAAAGTAGATTTTCATGGAAAATTGTTGAGTTCCAGAGATATTTTTTACAACATGTGTTGAAAAATAACCACAAAAAAGTAATATAAGATCTAGAGGCAGTACAAAAAGAATAGAGACAAGGTGGCACTATGTTCCAGTGTTTGCCAAATTTTTGGGCCTCAAAATCGAAGAATGGAGAAACGTGTTTTTGGCAAAGGATGTTGCGCATAGGATTTATGGTGGTTTGGAAACATTAACAAAAGACATGTTTCATGATAAAGACATAAAAAAATGGAAAAATAATTATTTGAATGAAATATTTAGAAATGTGCACGAAAGATGAGGTTTTGAAAAAGAAACTTACATGCCCAATGCGATGACAAATTGGGTTTTGCGTGCTCGAGGAGGATCTTGCACAACACATCAAATCTTCCACGTAGGGTTTGATAATGATTATAAATAATATTTGGTCCCCCTAATTTTATGTAGCTCAATACTCATAGAGAATCTGAGCTCTAGATCATGTAATAATTTTATGAAAAGGGCATTGTACGAAATATTTTGAGCTGTATGCAAGCTAAGAATGTTGCACGTAAGATTTTGGTTATGTATAAGATTTAAGTTGCATGAAAGGGGTGGTTCATGAAAAAATTGGAATCTTGCATGTGAGGTATTAAAATTGCATAAAATTCATAGTATGTGTTGCATGGAAGATTTGTGGTTGCCCAATAATACTGTGGTAAAGTTGTATTCATCAGTGGATGAAAGTGGGGCATCAATAGAGAATCTACATATAGTAGAGGATGCATTCATTTGGGATAATGAAGGGTCCTACAAGTCTATAAAATATTTTGTTAATCTTCTAAAGATGTAGTGAAAATACTTCAGTTGAGAGAGCATTGAGCTATCTAATTTTAATTAGTCGTAAACCTAGAGGGATAGTGAGTCCACTTCAAACTTGTAACCAATTGTACGCTTATAGTGGATTTAGTAAATCAGTACATTTCTAGTGTATGCTCTTTAGATGTAGCCCAGTGAGGGTGAACCAAGTAAAATTTCTATGTTCTGTGCTTGCTTTAAGATTTGATCATAATCTGCAATAGGAATGATAGAGAAGAGAGTTTTGTCTAATAATGAAAAAATATCAAAAAGGTGTAGTTGTTTTAATCTGTCATACCCTAATTCACCCCCCTATCAGTGTATCTATCCTAGTGAACCTAAAAATCTATGATATCCCTATTCCTTCTGTCTTAGAAGAAGTATTAATTAAAACCTATATACATCATCGTAATTCTAGGATGAATAGATAATAAAGAACTGTGAGCTTCCTTTAATAACTCCTTCTTCAAATATAGTATGGAAGGAACACATATATGGTTCCTAAACATTATCATTCTATCATGATCAAGGTTAAACTCAGGAAAAATTATAACCTTATTTTGTAGCTCTACATCTTATCTCTATGTCTCTTTAATCTTCACATAGATATAGGGTTGGACATTCAATCATGAAAGATATGAATTTTCCCCTTACTTCATGATTTCTAGATCCATCCTTTGCAAATATAGAAATATTAGACATTTTGTGATCCTCATCATGGATAAGATAGCATGATCCTTTTTACTCAAATTATTAGCCACCTTGTTCTCTTTCCTAGGGTGGTAATGTATTGAGAATTCATAACCATTTATTATATCTAACCATTTTCTTTGGTGCATGTTCAACTCCATCTGTATGAATATATATTTCAAAATATTCTGATTGGTAGATATATCACAATTTTCACCATAAAGATAATCCCTCCATAACATTAATGAAAAAATTATCACTGTAAACTTGAAATAATTAGTTGGGTAATATTTCTCAAGGTTATTCAACTATCAAATAGAATAATAGATAAACATGTTATTCTTCATAAAAATACATCCCGATCCCTTCTTGGATGCATCACAAAAAATTACAAACCCTTATCCACTATAGGGTAATTAAAGAACAAGTGTTCTTCCTAACCTCCACATTAGTTCTCTGAAAGTTTCCTCACAATTATATGATTAGAGGACCTTAGAACAATTTTGAGTTAACTTAGTCAAAGGATTAAATAGTCATGATAATTTCTCTACAAATCACCAATAATATCTAGCTAAACTAAGAAATCTGTAGATCTCAGTCACTGTGGTTTGTCCAGGCGATTATTCAATAGCTTCCATCTTTGAAGGATCTACTGTTATACCATCTATTGATATTATGTTACAAAAAATGGAACCTTTTCCATCCAAAATTCACACTTTTTAAAATTTTCATATAGTTTTAACTTCCTTAGGTTCTTTAGTACAATTCTCAAGTTGTCTTCATGCTCTTACTTTAAATTTGAATAGATTAGAATATCATCGCTATAGATTACCATTAACTGAATGAGGTAATATCTATAGATTATATTAATCAAATCCATAAAGATATAAGTGTAATTAGTGAGACAAAAAGGTATAAATATATATTTCTAGTTCCCATAACTTTTATGCAATTCCATCTTTGGTATATCCTCCTTCATAACCCTTAATTAATGTTATCTAGATTGAATGTTAATCTTGGGAAAGTATTGATATCCGCACTATCGATCAATAAATTTATAAATATAGGAAGAAGGATACTTTTTCTTGATCATGATGTTGTTCAAATACTAATAATAAAATTAGAGTCACATTGATCAATATTTCTTTTTCACAAAAATAAGGGGTTCACCCCAAGGTGACACACTTGATCAAATAAATCCATTATCATGGTTTTCTTAGAGTTTTTTCATCAATACCAGTAACTTAATTGGGGCCATTATATAGGGAATCTTTGAAATTGGGTTGGAAACATGTATAAGTTCTATAGAGAATTGAAATCCACATTTTAGTTGAAGTATATGAATCTCTTCCCGGAACACATCTAAAAAATCATAAATAATAGGCATATCATTAATGTCAAGTTTCTACCCAACCATTTGAGACAAACACACCTTTTTAAAGGGAATTGATACCCATATAGTCAATGTAATCTCCATTGGAGGTATATACTTATCATCACTTTGATAAACAATCATAGGTTGGTTTAAAATATCAAATATAACTTTCATTTCTTAACAATTGATGTGGGAGTTATGTAGATAAATCCAATCCATGACTATGATGACATAAGATTCAAGCAAAGGAAAACGAAAAATATTTTCATGAAGCACATTCCCACAAATGTCAAACAGAGAGTAATCATAGAATTGAGATTCAATCATCATACCATTATGGGTTTACACTGCTAATTCCACATCTAATAATTTGGGTTCAATGATAATACTGTCAAAAAATTCTGTAGATATTAAAGAGTGGGTAGAAACATAATTAAATAATACAATGTCATTTTTAGAGTGGATGGTAAGTGTACATTTCAACACATCATTATCTCACACTTCATCAGAAACAGTGATTTAATGAGTATTCCCCTTATCCCTTGACTTAATAGGTTACTGACATCGATTATCATCACTAACCCTAGGGTTTGAGCACTAGTTATCATAATTACCATTTTCTTTACACTTGGAGCACTAAAGTGTGGGAGGTGTATTCTTTGTATAATTCCCTCTATTCACATCATTAAATAACTTCTTCCAACCAGTTCGGCTATCAATTTCCTCATGTCCTTCCCTTCCACACTTAAATCATTTATTAGACCCCATAATAATATTTTCTCCATGCATCATTCCACACATAGAGAATAAAGGAAAGAACATATTATAACAACCATCAATTTCCACACCCTAACATTACATCTTTTTTTTTTCAGAATACATAAAACATTACACAAACATACTCCTAAAGACTATATTAATTTAGTGCCTTTGGAAACATAGAAACATTAACACTGGAATAAAAGTGATCTACATTATCTCCCAATTGGTTCATCATGACTAGAACCCTTCTTATACACATCATACATAAAACATACCTTCATAACTTGGGGAAAGTAAATATTAAAAAGGGAGATATAAGATGATTATTAAGGGTAAAAAAGGAGATATGTATGAATAATCATAGTCATAAGGGTATGAGAACATGATCATGAAAATAAAACATCATACCCTTCATATCAAATATCATAAACATAAATCAATGAATAAATATTGGAATTTCATAAGACATGAATCATACAGTAATTGAGAACATGAACCATGTGAGAATTTTATAGGCATAATACATATCCTTATGACATACACATAAGCATACAAAAAAATTCTCTATAATCCAAATATTATAACCAAAACTTATCAAGGATCTTCATTGGGACTACACCTATTGGGTGGGACACACTACAATCCCTATTTGAAATCATTTACTTATAAGGAATCAATATTTCCCATCACCCCATAGTAAATTGGGTTCCCCATCTCGCTATATAGGATCATATTTCCTTATCTTCACATAGTGTATTAGGAAACAGTGGTTTCCCATTTTTGATCGGGGTACACCTATTTCCTATCATGGATCAATCCCATCAACATGTTTCCCATCATTATCTTACAAGATTTAAATAATGACCAAATTAATTAGAGGGATATATAGGTACCACCCGCCATATAATAAAATCATATATACATGTACCATAAGATAATAAAACATGCATCATATCATGACCCAAAAAAAGTGATGGGTTTCATAAAAATCATATCACAACCCATGAAATGAAATGGGTATCATAAAAATTTAATCATATCATTACCTACGGGAGAGAGATATGTATCATTATCATTTAATCAAATAATAATATGTGAAAATAAGTGGGTTTCAAAAGAATATAACTCATGGATGAGAAAAAGGTATCATAAACATCATTCCATCAAAATAAAAACCATTCAACAAATAATATGAATGGAATTATTGGATCATATGCCTAATAAATTATAAACTATAAAAATATATTTCATCATAGATGGAGAAGGATTTTTAAAGATCACATGGAATATTTCTTAATGAAAATAAACTTTCTATGAAAATACTTTTCCAAAAACAATTTCAAAAAATCATTTTCTTATAAATAAATCATTACTATTTCATTTAGAAAATTTATTGAGGGAGAATATCCGTTCATAATTAAAGAATTATTTTTAAAACCTAAAACCTTTTGAAACCATTTTAAATGAATAATTATAAAGTAATATTCAAAAATTTTGGAAAATATTTCCTTGAAAATACATTTTAAACCATATAAAGAATTCATGAATTTTTTTTTAAAACCCTTTCATTGAAAATATTTTTGAAAACTTAAAAAGAAATATTGAAAAATATTTGAAAAACTTTTCATTGAAAATAGATTTGAAAACATATAAGTAAATCTTGAAAACATTTTAAAACCAATTAATTGAAAATATATTTGAAAATTTATAATGAATTATTGAAATTTTTTGAAGACATTTTCTTTGAAAATAGCTTTGAAAAATTATAAAGAAATCTTTAAAACATTTTTTTAAACTTTTTCCTTGAAAATAGGTTTGAAAAATTATAAAGGTTAGTTTCAAAATAACCTAAAAAACTTTTTAAACATAAAATAATAATAAAATCATTTACTTTGAATTTTTTTTGAAAATATATAAAATAAGCTTCAAATAAATTATAGTCATGAAGGTGGATAAATACTTATATGGAAAAAATTCCCAGTGCACTGTAAAAAGTATAGAAAAGTCCCTCAATAGGAAAACAAAAAAAAATTAATTTTTAAAAACCATTTAGTGAAAAAGTAAATGAATGGGTGAAATTAATTTTAAAAATCATATGATAATACTATAATTTTTTTTATTTTTTTTATAATATAGGGTTTTGAAAGAACACTGATTTCCGACCAAAGAAAGAGATAATGTCATATTTTCTTAAAACCACTTTTTTAATTATATTATATACCAAAGAGTGGGAAAATGGTACCAAGATTAGAAGATATAATGAATAAAAAAATGTGAATAAAATTCAGTGGTTTCCTTAAGATATGGATCATATTATTTCATTAATTTAATCATAATCATAAACAATCTCAATAAACGATAGGATTATAGCAATAAACTATTACCACTTTGGTAAATTCAAATCACAATCATATGGAAAGAATAAAATTACTTGAACATTAAAATATCATGAAAATAAATATATTCATGATATAACATGTCAAAGGGTGGTATATACACCTTATATACGAATATTGGTGCATAACATGGCATGTGTCTCCATGAAAAAAAATTGAGACAAAATTAATTTATCTATTTTTTATCTTTTGAACCATAAGACCGAATGAAATTGAGAAAATAAAATGGATATGTAAATAAAAATATATTAATTTATAAGAGTCATAAAATAAATTCATGGGAAGTATATACACCACACAAATGAAATGAGTAGCGAATATGGCATAAGTCTCACAGAAATAAAAGTGAGACAAAATAACCCTTACTACTTGAGTAATATTTGAATCATGATTTATAAGAAATAATAAAATCAATTGAAACTTATAATATCATGAAATAAAATAAATTCCCAATATAACATTTCATATGGTAGTATATAGACCACACAAAATAAATGAGTGGTGAATAAGGCATGCATCTCACATATATAAAAATTAAGATGAAATTCACTTACGTTAAGTCTTGAATCTCTCCATACTCATTCAAAAATAATTTATAACAAATATAAGTTTATTATATGTGTATTTAAGAACAATATGCAACTATATCATACAATATTTGATTTGATTTTTACTTTTTATTACCCCTTATTTACTCTTCCATGTTAATGTTACGTTTCGAGTAGTAACTATGTTTTTCACATGTGTTTTGATTTGTTCAATTTTTGGTTCTCATATGTAAATAATGATATCAAGAATGTAAAAAATTATATAAATATCATATAAAATTAGTTTATATTTATTTTTAATAATCTATAAAATATGGAAACATAAAATAGAATACACCATTTATAGAGATGGTATATCATGCGTACACATGAACGTTATTTCTGTTTTATTTTCATTTTGAAAGAATAAATGAAAATTAAATAAATAAATAAATATATATAATTATAATAAAATTATTATGTCATATATATCATATATTTTACCTAAAATAATCCTTAATAAATTCCATGTAATGTGTGAATGAATCACATCGCTTTGAGGAGGAGACAATCTACACATCCAAAAATAAAGTAATGTTTTTTACACAAAATGGAAAGAATGAAGTTAAGTTTTATATAATAATTAAAGAAGAATAAAGAAATTGAAAATATCATAAATATCATATAAATATTTTTTAATCATTATTACCAATCATGAAAGGTGGTAAAGTAAAAATTAACAACATCATTTCGCGAGGCATTAGTCTGCTGTACACATGGACAATAAGTTACTCCTTTGATGGAAGTGTGTCTATGTGTAGGTAAAACCCTTAATTTAGAAAAATATTAATAAAATGAGGATACACAATTTATTATGTAATCATGTATGAATAATATTTTAGGGAGTGTAGAATGAAAATTAAATAATTGAAGTTATGGAAGGATGTTACCTCTTCTTTAGGTAACTCCTTTTCGTTTTTACCAAAGGGATTACTTTGATGGATTTATGAAAAAGGTAGGATTAGAGGATAAAGGTATATAATTTGATAGATTATTTGGGAGGGTTTCAGATGATCCAAATTTGCTTGAGAGGTGTGAGTAAGTGAGGGGTGACTACCCTTTTACAATGGAGTGACATTCTTGTAAATATAAAAAGGTTAACACTATTGGAAGATCTTCCATACATCATGAGAATCCAATAATAGTACATATTAAATAAAAGTAGGTTATTTATAAAAATATATATAGAAAATGGATTTTTTAAAACTTTATAGGTCACTTGGATTCTTAATATTAAAGTTTAACTATTAAGTAAACTAATTTTTACCTTAATCATTGTAATTAATTTTGATTACTTTCATGAATAGTTTTAGTAAAAAACAATGTAAAACCTGTTATAAATTAGAAATTATAATTATTTATAAATATGGAATCCATATTTTCAAATTTAATTCACAAAAGTTTTATAAATAAATATAAAATTAATCCCATAAATGTGTTGTGATATCGAGATTTTAAGCAAAAATGTTTAAAAGTTTGGAATGATTCTATATCCAATTTCAATGTAAAATTAGTTCAAATGAACTAAATTGGATTAATTGGTTTAATATTTATCTAATTAAACTTTAACAAAAAATTAAATTATAATTTAAATATATATTTAAATTATATTAAAAAGAAGTTTTGAATTAAAATTCAGTGTTTTCACTATTCATCGAAAAAATGAAACTTCTCATAAAAATACCAAACATTTATCAATTTTTTTTATAATATAATTTCAAAAATGATTTTTTTTAAATAATAATTATTAATTTTTAAAAAATTATATTTAAAATGGATTCTCCATTAAAATTTGGTAAAATTACCTTTTTAAAAAATACATATTTTTATTCATAAAATTGGATTCATTATTATCTCATGTCTAAATTACATATAATATGAATGTTAAAAATTTGAATAAATTTAATATATATATAATTAAAATCATTTATTAAAGTGTTTTAATTATTTTTCCAATATAAAACTTGTTTTATTTTATAAATATAGTTTTCCCGCAAAAGATTTCATATATTTTCAAAACAGTTCTACTTTCATTTCTAGCCAATCCATCACCAAATAATTCTTCAAATGTACATGTGTAAAGAATTTTTCAAAATTTAATTAATATTATTTGTATCTTCCATTACAAAGGGTAGGTGGAAATGATGTTATTAATATTTTAATGACTTATTATATTCCCCCTTTACTTATTTTATATGAAATGTGCATAATTTTTGTGAAATATTAATGTTTTAATATTAAGTATAATATTTGAGCATTTTTAGAAGTAGTCAAATTGAGTCAGTTTAATGTTTTAATTATAAATATCACTATACTGATCCAAATTATGTGGTTTTTGTTTTGTAGGATTCTACTTTCAATATACAACATTTCATTAGAAGGAACCATGATCCAATTCTGCCATTTGAAGGGTCATATGGTCCTCACAAACAAGACCAAAGAATCTGTGAAGAAACTGGACTATTCATGAAGATTGATTTACTGGGCTCAATCTAGAAGTTCAAAAACCTTAACTCTCCACCATAATTCGGGGGACACTACATGTCATCTTGGATAAAAATTTCATGGCCCAAATCCAAGTACAAGGGGCCCAAATGAATCTTTGAAGTCCAGCCCATCATTCTGGCCGAGAATGAAAAGCAGTATAGTATGCATGACATATCTCCTGATGTAATCATCCAAGCGAGCTGAGATTTTGCAGTGTAAAATAGGGGATGTAGGCGGCCGACTTTGTTGAAGAAACCATTCGGATTTGAAGGCATATTAATATTCAAAAACCCTTTCACATTATGGACTTCAAAAAGACTGGATTGAAATGGACAGTTTATGTTTGTTTATTTAACCGGACATAACTTTTTATCCTTACGTCCAAATGACTCCAAATTTTGAGAGTAGTCGGAAAACATTATTTCCTACAACTTTGAAGAAGAATATATTTGATGATTCGGCTGTCTGAATTTCCAAATTGGCGATTCAAGTGGAGGTACAGATTGGGAATGCAAACAGTCCACTCCTTGGGCTATAAATACTCTCCCCTTCTCTCCTTGAGAGGGGTTGGAATTTCAGAAGAGAGGAGATCATATTGGCACGACCAAAGCTTTTCCAAAGGCTTGGGAGGACCTGCCAAACTCAAGTTTTCACTTGAGAGACCTTTCCTCCTCTCTTTCTTTTCACTTACTTTTGTGTTCTTCATTTTTGTAATCTTGTAATTCTCTTTCTTTGTAATTCTGTTTTAATGCAAGTTACTTCTTCAATATCTCTTATTCTCTTCCACCTTATGTATTTTAATATTAATGTTCTTAAAATAGTTTAAATTCAGTTCAATCCCCTTCCCTTCTTAAGCTTCCTCATTCAATCGAAATTCCATTTTTGATTCTTAAATTATTTCGTGTGTGTGTTCGGCACACTACTCTTATCTTGTCCCTTTCTTTTTCTTCTCTTTATAATTCATCACCATAAACATATATTACCAGATTATTAAACATCCAAATGGCTGAGTAAATCTCTCATTGGGGTGAGTTATAATTTGGGGATGTTAATTGATTGAGAGTTTTGCTCGATGGGTATTCTTTAAATTAATATTGTGTATGTTAAACTTAATATGTCATGGATTAATGATATGTTTTGTTTAACAAGTGGTTTCCATGGATTATTGGAACCATAAATACACTACCACAAATAAGTTTTGATTGAGATTAGAACCCTAAGTTAAGTTAAGGCTTGGATTAAAGCCTTCACACTTAGGAATTCCAATCAACATCAACTTATGACATGTGTGTTAATTTAATGCAATACAAAGTAAGGCTCAAGGATATCACATGCTTAACTCCCCAATGATGAACTCACCCCAATATTTATCAATTTGGTAAATCAAACATCATCCATAAATCATTTCAATTAAGCTCTGCAAACAAACCCCCTAATCAAAACACAATCAACTAAAAACAATCGACTATTACGAAGTACCATCACCGAGGATTCGACCCGAGTGCTGCTATACACATTAGCAGAGCGCCAAAACTTTGACCGGTCGATAGGCAACAATCGGCCGTGCGTTTCAAATGGCGCCGTTGCCGGGGATGGTGCTTTAAGTAGTCATTAGTTTCTGGTTATTGTAAAAAAAAAACCCAAAAAAATACAAAAGTTTAAAAAAATTGAAAAAAAAACACAAAGAAAAACCCGTCTTCCTCTTAAAAATCATAAACTGAAAAAATAAAAAGAAAAACCCATCTTCCTCTTTCTTCCAAAATCTCTCTGAATGCCCCGTAGCCTTCCAAACAATCCCTCAGATTTGTTTGACCCTGAAATTGAGCGAACACTTCGCCAACTTAGGAGGAACATAAGAGATAATCAAATAATTCAAGAACCAGTCCTCATTCAACCAATTGAATTAGATATGGCCAATCCTAGGGAAAAAACATTGAAAGAACTTGCTGCCCCTGATATGAATTACCAACCTCTTGGTATTCAATATCCAAACATAGAGGCTGACTTCGAACTCAAGTCGGGTTTGATTCATCTTCTTCCTCATTTCCATGGTCTAGCTGGTGAGGATCCTCATCTTCACCTCAAAGAGTTCCAAGTGGTCTGCTCAACCATGAAACCTCAAGGGGTTTCTGAAGAACAAATCAAGCTTAGAGCTTTCCCCTTTTCCCTAGCGGATTCTGCCAAGTCTTGGCTCTACTACCTCCCACCTGGTTCCATAAACTCATGGGTTGACATGAAGAGACTTTTCCTTGAGAAGTTCTTTCCCGCTTCCCGAACAGCTCCTATCCGAAAGGAAATAAGCGGCATCCGTCAATTCCCTAATGAATCACTCCATGAGTATTGGGAGAGGTTCAAAAAGCTTGTGGCAAATTGTCCACACCATCAAATCCCTGACCAACTCCTGATCCAATACTTCTATGAGGGGTTATTGGCTATGGAGCGAACTCTCATTGATGCCGCAAGTGGCGGTGCTCTTGTTGATAAAACTCCTGCAGCTGCAAGAGAACTCATAAGCAACATGGCTGCAAACACGCAGCAATTCCATACTCGAGCACATGCTCAAGTGAAACAAGCCCAAGATAATCAATCTATAGAGCCCAACAAGATGACTGAGTGGATGAGTGAACTTACAGGTCTTGTGCGTCAACTAGCGGTGGCTACCAAAGCCCCAACCTCATCTTCTCCACAGTCACTATTCCCTGGACCTATCAAGAATTGTGGAATCTGCAACTCTCCATCTCATCCGACTGACACATGTCCACAACTTCAAGATGATCCATCTGATTCATCTAGTCCAATGGAGCTCAATGCGGCATATGCTCAGCGAAACTTCAACCCTCAACAATCAGGTCAGTTTGTTAGAAACTTCAACCAACCCCACTCTGAGCCCTTCTCTTCTACCTTTAACCCACCTCTGAGGTATGGTAATCCCATTTCTCATCCTCCTCAATTCCCTCCTCAAAACCCAAACCAATTCCAATATGGTCAAGGTGGTGGTAACTTCCATCAACCTTATCCTTTTGTTCCTCAACCTCAAAGGAACAATCCTCCTCCTGGATTCCACTATCCTAATGAGCCTTCCCAATTCCCCACCCAATACAATCGCTTTCCCAAGAACCAAAATCAAGGCCAACCCAATTTGGGACATGCCTCTTCTTCTAAACAACCATGGGAAAGTGCTGTAGAGGATCTTGCTTCCTTCACCCGTTCTAGCCTAAAGAACATTGAAACCCAAATAGGTCAACTTGCATCCCACCTTAGCCAGCAACAACCATCCAATTCATCCCAACTCCCAGCTCAACCATTACCCAACCCCAAGGGTAATGTAAGTGCAATTGCACTTAGATCAGGAAAGCAACTTGCTATGCCTCAAGATAAATCCTCAAACCCCCCTTTCGATGTTGATCTAGAAAATGAAAAGAACAAAAAGCTGGAAAAGGAACTTGAATCCACTCCTTCACCTTCTTCCATTACACTTAGGAACCCAATTCCTTTTCCTCAAGCCATCTCCAAGCCTAAGAAGTCCTTTGAACCTGATCCTGAAATGCTTGACATGTTTAGACGTGTTGAAGTGAACATCCCCCTCTTAGATGCCATCAAACAAATCCCTAAGTATGCCAAGTTTCTTAAGGAATTGTGCACCCATAAGAGGCAACTTAGGAACATTGAAAATGTTTCAACTCAACAGTCCATTCCCATGAAGTGCAAAGATCCAGGGACCTTCACGGTTCCATGTCAAATAGGGAGTTCCAACTTTGATGATGCACTCATAGACCTAGGAGCCTCAATTAATGTCATGCCCAAATCCATTTTCTCCAACCTTGGTCTAGGTCCCTTGCACCCAACGGGTATTGTCATTCAATTAGCCAATCGAAGCACTGCCAGTCCTGAGGGGATAATTGAGGATGTTCTTGTTCGGGTCAATGATCTTATCTTTCCAGCTGATTTCTATGTCCTTGACATGGAAGGTGAGACGACCTCTTCTCGATCTACCCTAATTCTAGGAAGACCATTCCTCATGACTGCGAGAACCAAAATTGATGTCCACTCAGGCATCTTATCCATGGAATTCGGTGACCAACTGGTCAAGTTCAACATTTTCCAAGCCATGCGATACCCATCTGAGGATCACTCTGCATTCTCAATCCATGCTTTTGAGGACACTTCTAAGATTCAATCGAACCCCAATCCACCATGTTCTTCATGTTCTAATGATAAAGGATCTTGTGAAATCTGCACCATGATTAACAAAGTCATAAATGGTGAAGTTTATGTGGACCTCTCATTCATAGACTCCATCAATCTAGAGGAACTTGAAGACTCTCTTGAATCCCACATCAACTCTGATCTCTACTGCTCCACCTTGGACAGTGTTGAGGAAAATGATCCAAACCCATCTAGAATCCCTTCTCCTACTCCTAACTTGTCTAGCTCTCCAATCAAGGCTGAAACTGATCTAAAACCACTTCCTTCACACCTCAAGTATGCATTCCTTTTCCATGATCCCTCCTACCCTGTCATTATCTATGCTTCACTTTCTGAAACTGAGGAGTCCCAACTTGTTCAAGTGTTAGAGGAAAACAAAAATGCCTTAGGTTGGACCCTAGAGGATATTCCAGGAATCAACCCTGCCCTTTGCATGCATCACATCCATCTAGAGGAATCATCCAAACCAATTAGGCAACCTCAAAGAAGACTCAATCCACTCATACTTGAGGTAGTTAGGGAAGAGATTACCAAGCTTCTTCAAGCTGGTATTATCTACCCAATTTCTGATAGTGAATGGGTTAGTCCAATTCAAGTCATTCCTAAGAAGGGCGGGATAACAGTTGTCACAAATGAACATGGAGAAGTGGTCACAACTCGAGTGAAAAACAAATGGCGTGTGTGCATCGATTATCGCAAATTGAATGCTGAAACACGAAAAGATTACTACCCACTTCCTTTCCTTGACCAAATGCTTGAGAGATTGGCCGGAAAGTCACACTATTGCTTTCTTGATGGTTACACCGGCTACTTCCAAATTCCAATCGCACCTCAAGACCAAGAAAAGACCACATTCACTTGCCCCTTTGGAACCTATGCCTATAGGAGAATGCCTTTTGGCCTTTGTAATGCTCCTGCAACATTCCAGCGGTGTATGATGAGTATCTTTTCTGAATTCATTGAGAATTGCATGGAGGTCTTCATGGATGACTTTACCATTTATGGCGAGTCATTTGAATCTTGCTTACATTCACTCTCTTTGGTCCTTCAAAAGTGTGTCAAGGGCAACCTTGTGCTGAATTTTGAAAAATGTCACTTTATGGTTTCAAATGGGATTGTTCTAGGGCACATAATTTCTCAAGAGGGTATCCAAGTTGATCCAGCCAAAATTGAGGTGATCCAATCACTTCCTGAACCCAAATCAGTTCGAGACATTCGGTCCTTCCTTGGTCATGCCGGTTTCTATCGGCGATTCATTCAGAACTTCAGCAAGATTTCCCTCCCACTCACTCGTTTACTTCAAAATGATGTCACATTCAATTTTGATGAGGCTTGCAAGAGAGCCTTCGTCGAACTCAAATCTGCTCTCACATCTTCTCCAATAATCCAACCCCCAGATTGGTCCTTACCATTTGAATTGATGTGTGATGCTTCTGATAGGGCCATTGGGGCTGTTCTTGGTCAAAGAAGAGAAAACATTCCTCATGTCATCTTTTATGCCTCAAAAACATTGGATGAAACTCAATCACACTACACTGTGACTGAAAAAGAACTTTTAGCTGTGGTTTTTGCCTTGGATAAATTCCGGCCCTATCTCTTAGGTGCCAAAATCATCATCTTCACGGACCACTCAGCATTAAAGTTCTTACTTAAGAAAAGTGATTCCAAACCAAGGCTAATAAGATGGATTTTAATGCTCCAAGAGTTTGACCTTGTGATAAAAGATAAACCTGGAAAAGAAAACCCTGTGGCTGACCACCTGAGTAGAATTTCTAATTCTTCTCATTCTGAAATAATTGATCCTGAATTTCCAACTGAACACCTCTCATCTCTCACTCAAAAGTTACCATGGTATGCCCCAATTGTCAATTACTTGGTTTCTGGTGTTTTCCCTGAATATTTTTCAAAAGAACAAAAAGAAAAGATGAAAAGTGATTCAAAGCATTATTTTTGGGAAGATAATAAACTTTGGAAAACTGGGGCTGACATGGTAATTAGGAGATGTGTTGATGAAACTGAACAATCCTCCATCTTGGAATTCTGCCACTCAATGCCTGGAGGTGGCCACTTTGGACCACAAAGGACTTCTCGAAAGGTCCTAGATTCTGGATTCATTTGGCCTTCACTCTTCAAGGACTCACACGAGTTCTGTCAATCGTGTCCCACTTGCCAAAAGTTTGGCACAATTTCTAAAAGAAACGAAATGCCTCAAAAGCCATTAATCTTCTCTGAGCTTTTCGATGTTTGGGGCATCGATTTCATGGGACCTTTTCCCCCTTCCAATGGATTATCCTACATTCTCCTTGCTGTTGACTATGTTTCTAGGTGGGTCGAGGCCAAACCCACTAGGAAAGACGATGCTCAAACTGTGAGTGAGTTCCTCAAAACTCATATCTTCCATCGATTCGGAACACCACGTGTTTTGATAAGTGACTTAGGAACTCATTTCTGTAATAGAACCATGGAGTCACTTTTGAAAAAGAATGGGGTTGTACATAAAACATCCACTGAATATCACCCTCAAACAAATGGAATGGCTGAACTTTCTAACAGAGAAGTGAAAAGAGTGCTTGAAAGAATTGTTAATCCCACAAGAAAAGACTGGCCCGATAGACTTGGTGAAGCACTCTGGGCCTATCGAACAGCCTATAAGACACCCATTGGGATGTCTCCATTTAGGCTAGTTTTTGGTAAAGCCTGTCATTTACCAGTTGAAATCCAACATAAGTCATTTTGGGCTGTCAAAACTTGTAATTTAGATTGTGAAAAATCTGGTGAAGAAAGATTGTTGCAGTTGACTGAATTGGAGGAGCTTCGACTCGATTCGTATGAGAACTCCATTCTCTACAAAGAAAAGGCAAAGTCACTCCATGACAAGCACATTATTCGAAAGGTATTTCATGAAGGTGAAAAGGTAATGCTCTTCAATTCTCGATTTCGACTTCACCCAGGTAAGCTCAATTCTCGTTGGGATGGACCTTTTATTATTACTAATGTTTACCCATTTGGTGCAGTGCAAGTCGAAGACCCTTCTTCAAAAAGAACATTCACGGTAAATGGACACCGGTTAAAGCATCACCATGAGAGGCCATTCACTTCAGGTTCCACATCGACTTCCATTGACCCACCACTAGATGGAAATGGCGACCCACCAAATCCAAACCAGGGGGCACCTCTTTCCCTTTAACTCTCTCTCTATCTCTTCCTCTCTCTACCTCTTTCTTCTTCTTCCTCTCTCTTTCATTTTGTTACCACTTTATTCATCAAACCCTTTCTTTTTATCTTTCTTGTGTGGGTGTGTATTTTTTTTTTAAAAAAAACCTTAAAAACTAAAAAAACCAACAAACACAATTACTTAAAAAAAAAATTACAAAAAAAGAGTCATGCTTACTCACCATCTAGTTTTGAAATTTTGTCCAACCATTTTGGGGAGTCAAAGGCTTGTTTTAAACTCAAATATATTGAATTTTTTATCTCAAACTTGGGTAAACAATTTTGTGTCAATAACAAACATTTTGAATGAACAATTTTTGGTGGAAATTGATTCTCCCCTACCGTGAGGAATAACATTAGCCTTCATTCCAAGGTCATCTATGGCCATCTTTTTCATTGTGTGTCTTCACCACTGATTGTGAGTCTTGAGTTTGTGGACCTTCGAGCTGAATTTCCATCTTTTGTGTGCATTAATATGATAGAGGCATTTTCTAAGCCACATGAGAATCAGAATAGACAAATAGCCTCCCGTTACCCTTACATTGATCCTACTTTTGAAAGCCCCTTTGAGCCTATGAAAACCTTTCTTCTGATAGCCACATTACAAGCCTAATACCTTGTCCCACCCAACATCTTCATGGATTTTCATTGTACAATTTATTGAAATTTAAGTGTGGGGGGAATGAACTTCATTTTTGGGCGTACTTTCATTGATTTCCAATGTGTCATCATATGCTTGAGGGAAAGCATCCATTCAAGTGTGGGGGAGAGGTTGTAATTCTGTGAGCTTTGGGGTGTATATGTGTAATTGTCATTTTTACAAAAGTCATTGAAAAGTGTTCAAAAAAAAATGAAAAAAAATTATATTAAAAAAAATGATGAAAAAAAAGGAATGGGTTGTGTCTTGGGTGGGTCAAAAATCATTCATCATCAACCTTTGATCGTGTTATAACTACTAAAATTAGTTCCATGAGAAGATCAAACATGGGTTGGGAGATGACTGTGAGACTCGTTTCAAGCACAACTTTCGAAAAAAAAGAGCAAAAAGAAAAAGAAAAAAAAAGAACACTTTAATCTTTTTGTATTGTGTCATTATTGGAAGTCTTCCATGTTGTACATATTCCATCATCTCACCCTATTCCATTTTCTATCTCCCTCACTTTTCATTCGTCACACATTCATTCCCTTGTAAATATGTGTTTCTATTTCCTTTCAAATCAAATTTCAAAAAAAATGTGCATTGATTTTTCCATGTTGGTGTTTTTAAACCCTCTTTTCCTTTGGACATTATATACCTACCATCCCATAGCCACTGAAAAACCCCTTAAAAGACCTCTTGATTCTTGTACACATTAGATTTGGGAATGGAAGCTGAGAGCTCTTACAAACTCTTGATTTTCACTTTTTGTTGGTGAATGAGTGAACCTCCTAAAATACATTTTTATCATCTTGAGAGGAGTAAGTTTTGAGTGCCTACATTTTCTAATTCAAACCTTGAACATGAAAAAATGAATTGTTTATGATGCATTATTGTGAACCAAATTTGTGATGGAATTCAATATGGATGAGTGAAATAGTCTAAACCTCCCCTGATTGAAGAAAACAAAATTTTTATATTTGTTGGTGAGTGAAAATGATTTTGTCATGTTTTTATATTTGTTGCACATGAGGACACGCGCAAATCTAAGTGTGGGGGAGTTGATGTTATTAATATTTTAATGACTTATTATATTCCCCCTTTACTTATTTTATATGAAATGTGCATAATTTGTGTGAAATATTAATGTTTTAATATTAAGTATAATATTTGAGCATTTTTAGAAGTAGTCAAATTGAGTCAGTTTAATGTTTTAATTATAACTATCACTATACTGATCCAAATTATGTGGTTCTTGTTTTGTAGGATTCTAATTTCAATATAAATCATTTCATTAGAAGGAACCATGATCCAATTCTGCCATTTGAAGGGTCATATGGTCCTCACAAACAAGACCAAAGAATCTGTGAAGAAACTGGACTATTCATGAAGATTGATTTACTGGGCTCAATCTAGAAGTTAAAAAACCTTAACTCTCCACCATAATTCGTGGGACACTACATGTCATCTTGGATAAAAATTACATGGCCCAAATCCAAGTACAAGGGGCCCAAATGAATCTTTGAAGTCCAGCCCATTATTCTGGCCGAGAATGAAAATCAGTATAGTATGAATGACATATCTCCTGATGAAATCATCCAAGAGAGCTGATATTTTGCAGTGTGAAAGAGGGGATTTAGGTGGCCGACTTTGTTGAAGAAACCATTCGTATTTGAAGGCATCTTAATATTCAAAAACCCTTTCACATTATGGACTTCAAAAAGACTGGATTGAAATGGACAGTTTATGTTTGTTTATTCAACCGGCCATAACTTTTTATCCTTACGTCCAAATGACTCCAAATTTTGAGAGTAGTCGGCCAACATTATTTCATACAACTTTGAAGAAGAATATATTTGAAGATTCGGCTGTCTGAATTGCCAAATTTGCGATGCAAGTGGAGGTACAGATTGGGAATGCAAACAGTCCACTCCTTGGGCTATAAATACTCTCCCCTTCTCTCCTTGAGAGGGGTTGGCATTTCAGAAGAGAGGAGATCATATTGGCACGACCAAAGATTTGCCAAAGGCTTGGGAGGACCTTCCAAACTCAAGTTTTCACTTGAGAGACCTTTCCTCCTCTCTTTCTTTTCACTTACTTTTGTGTTCTTCATTTTTGTAATCTTGTAATTCTCTTTCTTTGTAATTCTGTTTTAATGCAAGTTACTTCTTCAATATCTCTTATTCTCTTCCACCTTATGTATTTTAATATTAATGTTCTTAAAATAGTTTAAATTCAGTTCAATCCCCTTCCCTTCTTAAGCTTCCTCATTCAATCGAAATTCCATTTTTGATTCTTAAATTATTTCGTGTGTGTGTTCGGCACACTACTCTTATCTTGTCCCTTTCTTTTTCTTCTCTTTATAATTCATCACCATAAACATATATTACCAGATTATTAAACATCCAAATGGCTGAGTAAATCTCTCATTGGGGTGAGTTATAATTTGGGGATGTTAATTGATTGAGAGTTTTGCTCGATGGGTATTCTTTAAATTAATATTGTGTATGTTAAACTTAATATGTCATGGATTAATGATATGTTTTGTTTAACAAGTGGTTTCCATGGATTATTGGAACCATAAATACACTACCACAAATAAGTTTTGATTGAGTTGAGAACCCTAAGTTAAGTTAAGGCTTGGATTAAAGCTTTCACACTTAGGAATTCCAATCAACATCAACTTATGACATGGGTGTTAATTTAATGCAATACAAAGTAAGGCTCAAGGATATCACATGCTTAACTCCCCAATGATGAACTCACCCCAATCTTTATCAATTTGGTAAATCAAACATCATCCATAAATCATTTCAATTAAGCTCTGCAAACAAACCCCCTAATGAAAACACAATCAACTAAAAACAATCGACTATTACGAAGTACCATCACCGAGGATTCGACCCGAGTGCTGCTATACACATTAGCAGAGCACCAAAACTTTGACCGGTCGATAGGCGACAATCGGCCGTGCGTTTCAGGAAACTATAATAATAACTTAATAACAATATCAATAAGAAATTTTAATTCCATAAAACTCGACCTTGAATCTAACTCAAGCTATAGAGGGAAATCAGAATTATGTTTAACACAATCCAATCAAAATGTTATGTGTACCAAAAGCTAATATATGTGTTTCTTATAGTGCAATTATAAGGACCCAACCTTAAAACATTACATAATCTTGAATTCAATGAATAATTCACATTGAGGATCTTTTCAGGTTTAGAGTTTTATAGAATATGACCATAACTATTACATTACATCTCAAAAATTACAAAATAGAAACTTCTACCCAGCTTCCATTTTTTTATAAAATAAAAACTCTTAAAAGAAGGGTCATGTCTAGTTCCATTTTTTAGACATCATAAATTTTCCTTGATCTCAAACTTGACCCTATTCATCATTAATTCCTCTGAAAAACATTTCAAAACATAGGATGAGCATAAAAAACTCAGTAAGGGTTATAAAAGAAAGTCAGAAAACATTATTTCATCAATACATACATAACATAAGCTCTTTAACACACCTCATGAAATCATAAAGTTTATGAATAACACATAGTAATCACAAATCATAAAGGTAACTTGTGGCATCCATAACATACTTACATTGTAGATTTCATAACTACGTAGGGAGTTACATTTGGAATACCCATCATATTATATTCATTAAATATATTAGTAGAGACATTCACATTTACCTCCATCACATTACCCAATCCATTGTAGATCTATCTCAGGCTCACCTGCCCTAGGTTTATCATGGAACTGTCCATATACGTAAACAATGCCCAAGAGCCATAACATATTCATAAGACATAAAAGAAATATAAATGAAATATAACATTTCCACATTATTTAAATATATCAACATAACAAATCCATTATCAAAACCATTTAAAAACAAAAATACATAAAATATTACATGGTATTTATTTTCCTTTAAAAAACATTACATCTTATTAAGGACGCCATAGATCAAAAAATACTTGTGGAAAAATAAAAGGTCGTTATAACTTCTTACTTTAAAAATAAACATTTTTTTTGTCGTTTAGTAAAACGACTCATAGAAAAAGATTGAATTTTAATGAAATGAAAAGTCAAAGGTGTTTATACACCGTAAAAAAGAAAGTTGTGTATAAAAGAAAATATGCCTCAATGAAAGGAGATTGAGATGAAGTACCTTACAAAGATCATTTTTGTAATTAAAATATATTGATTATGTGTATTCACTATATGTACACATAATTAATGTACAAATACAAGATATTATATCAAAATTTATTTCATACATAATCATAGTATGACATAATTTAAAAGTAGAAGATTAACCCAATGAATAGAAATTGGGATAAGAGGTCCCCTTACCGATTTGGTAACTTACAAAACATAAACCACATGAAAGAAGTATCATACAATGAAGATTTAAATACCCATAAATTAAATTATATTACACAAATAATACAATCATGGGCAGTACATACACCACACAAAAGGAAATAGTGGCAAATATAGAATGAATCTCACGGGAATAAAAAGTGAGATGAAAACCCCTTACCTCATGTCTGACTTGACTCATTTGTTTCGTGTTCTTCCTAAATAATAAAATTAAGTTAATTTATACTTACTTAAGAACATTTTTCAAGTTTTTTATTCCTTCTATATCACTTATTACCTTGCAATAACAATTAGTTAATTATTTGACTTCACATCGGACATTTTGTTGATGTTTGGATGTTTAGTAAAAAATGAACTTGTTATAATTACAAATTTTCTATGTGGTCAGAAGTACATTATCTCCAGAATGATATTCATGATATAGATATCATATATATAAATTTTAAATGTTTTTATAATATTCCATTTCATTTGGAGTTAAGAAATGAAACACACTGTTCATGGAGACGGTAAGTCATACGAACGCATGAACGCTACTTTAATTTCTATTTTATATTTAAAGGAATGAAAACATAATAATAAATAGGTATATTATAATTCCAGTATAATATCTATGTTATGTAATTTAATTAGCTCCATCCTTTATACATTCCACGTATGGAATGAACGAGTCATGTCACTTTTAGGGGGCGGTAGTCCAGACTTCCTTAAATGAAATTATCGTATTTACCCATTATGGAAACCATTAAAGTATGATATAAATGAAAAATACAGAAGTATATAGACAATATAAATATAATATATATCACATGTAAATATATTTCCATATTAATGGCCACCATAAGATGTGGTAGGAGAATATTGAGAAATCATCATTTCGTGAGGCAATAGTTCACCATCCACAGAAATAATATGTTCTTTACCCATTAGATGGAGGTGTGTGTAAGTGTAGTCCGAATCCTTATCATAAAAAAACCTAGTATATTTAATATACTGGTGTTTTCATAAAATAAAGGAATAAAAATAATTTAGGGGGTTGGAGAAGTAAAATAAAAGAAAAGAACTCCAGAGAAGACATTACCTTTAAATCGGGTAACTCCTTTTGGTTTGAACCAAAAGGATTTCTTGAAGTTCTTTATGCCTAAGGTAAGGATTTTAGGTGGAAGATATACATCTTGAGAACTTATTTGGATAGATTTTGTATGATCCAAGTGGCTTTAGAGGTGTGAGTAATGGGTTATAGGTGAGGGATTTTTATAAGGGGGGGGAGGGGCTCCTTAAGAAAGTTTAAAAATATTATTTTATTATATAATGATTTTCAATTTCTAAAGGTCTAAAAATTATTAAAGTAGAATATAAGATTACTATTATTCGAAATAAAATCATCCAATAATAATTAGATAGGTTTTATATATTTTTTTAATCTTTATAAACTTATTTATTTAAATCATTCATTAATGAGGTAAACACTACATCATTATGGTGTCATAAATAATTTTATTTATTTGATGTCTAAAAATTATAAAAAAATTACCATGATGTGGGAAATATTTTTAGATTTAAAATTAATAATTATAGTTTAAGAGATAACTTATATAACCCCATGTAAAAATTTATTTACTAAAAGATATATGTTTATGTCAATTTTGTCTTTAATTTAAATTAATTAATATAAAGTGTCATTATCACTCCCAAGTGGCTCCATGGTGTCCCAAAATAAACCCAGGGATGCAAATGGTTGGACATGTATCAACCAATAGGATTAGGACACATGTTAGGGTAATTTATTATTATTATAATAATATTTGTTTACCCTTATTTACCAGATTTACCCTTTAACCATGGTAAATAAAATATTTACCGAAGTAAATATTCATAATGTCTAAAAATAAAAGTTACCTATTTAAAAAATTTAGACCTCCTGATTCCAAATATGGAATCAATTATTCCAAATTTGAAACACATAAGTGGAAAAGATTAATTTAAATTTATTCCCCATTGTCAAAACAAAAAGCGTGTTTTTAAGAAATAATAACTATCAAAATATTAACACTTGTTTATGTCTAATTTCATAGTGAAATTAATTATAATGATCAAAATTGGATTAAATTGTAAAAATATAATCTAATTATACTTTAAAACTAATTAAAAATATAATCTATCCATATAAATAAATTATATTAAAAGGAAGTTTTGAATTAAAATTGAGTATTTTTCATTATTCATTAAAAAATGAATTTTATTAGAAAAATACAAAAAATTTACCCAAAGTAAATTTTGATTTCCCGATTCTAAAGAATATTGTTATTTTTTCAAATAGAATATATAAAATTTATAAAAACTAGATTTAAAAAGGGTTCTTCATCAAAAGGTTGTAAAACGACCTTTTAAAGAATATTAGAGTATTTATGCTTAAAATCAGATTGCTTCTTATTTTAAGCCTCTAAAATTTATTGGATAATTGTAAAATCATTTAAACAAAAAGTATAATAATATTGTAGTTAAGTCTGTTAATTCCCTCCATTACAATGACTAGGTGTTAACTTCTATTTAAAATAATATTATATTATTATTTTTCAGTATGACTCAGAATTGTGTGCAACATTAGAATTAGGAGAAACCCGTTGTTGCATTTTAGGTACACCATCGAACATAGAATCTAATTTAATGTAAATTTAATATTTAATTTACAAATAAATTTTAAAATGTCTTATTCTTTATTTACCTGGGATGTTACATCCTTCCCCCCTTTTGGAAATTATTTCCTTTCAATTTTATTCACTTATTAAATAAATCAGGGTATTTATCACTCGTAGAATTTTCAGATTCCCACATTTCCTCTTCAACCATATAGTTTTTCCACAAAACCTTTACTTGATGAATTACCTTATTCTACAACACTTTCTCTCTTTGGTCACAAATCTAGACTGGTTGTTCCTTATAAGAGAGATTTTTTTTCCAAATAAACTACTTCTGGGATAAAAACATGAGATGAATCCGACATATACTTTATAAACATTGAAACATGAAAAACATTGTGTACCTGGGATAAACTTAGAGGTAAATCAACTCTATATGCAACTGATCCAACTTTATCTTGAATTTCATAAGGTCCAATGAACCTCAGACTCAACTTTCCCTTCTTACCAAAATGCATCACACTTTTCCATGGAAAAAATTTGAGAAAGACATGATCACATACCTCAAAATAATGATCCTTCCTCTAGTTATCCATATAACATTTCTACCCACTCTGAGCTGTTCTCATGTTCTTCTGAATCAATTGAACTTTTTTTGCCATCTCTTCTACCGATTCTGGTCCCACCAACTTTCTTTTAGTAAATTCATCCCAAAAATCTGAAGTTTGACACTGCTTCCCATATAATTCTTCAAATGGATCCATATGTATAATGGAATGAAAACTGTTATTATAAGAAAATTAAACCAAAAAAATATGTTAGTCCCAACTTCTCTGGTAATCCATTTAACAAGAACGTACACTACTGGAAATAGAGGATGTCCCAACGGTTTAGAACTGTTGGGAAAGGCTGGGGAACCGTTGGTATATGTTATACCAACAGTTCTGCCAACCGTGGGAAAGTAAGCCGTTGGGAAAAACTTTTCCCAACGGTTTACATTGAACCGTTGGTATAGGCTGAGAAAAATACTAAAAAAGATTCCCAACGGTTGTCAAACCGTTGGGAAAAATCAATAGTTTTTCCCAACTCCTAAACCGTTGGGAAAACTAAATATACATTTGGATGAACTCTTTCCCAATGGTTCTAAACCGTTGGGAAAAGAGTTATTACCAACGGTTCAATGAACCGTTGGTAAAAACATATTTTTAAGATTCTATACCAACGGTTTAAAACCGTTGGCATACCCTAGGCTGCAAATTGCAGCAGCCTGCAATTTGCACAGCCCCTCTGTACATCAGCCACCTCTCATCTCATCAGGCCTCATTCTCACCTCATTTTCGATCCAACTATTGTACCTGTAATAAACTAAAACATACATATACAATTACGAACAAATTCATACACATTTAACATATAATGGATCCTGAAACTATACACATCCATAATTAATTTACAATTCATAAACATACATAATTCATATATAATTCAATTTAAAATTTAGATGACAATTATATGTGGAATCCGATTGAGACGGGGATGATTGGTACACGTCACATATGAACCATGGATCGTTCTCCTAAAGTTTCAATGGAAACCGAATGCGTTTGGTCGGTTTTGCGTATGCCAGTTCTTTTCACTTATAATCCTACCCATTTTAAACAAAACAGACACAGTTAGAGCGGTGTTGGCCACACCGCGCCTCGGATTGAGTCGGGGATGACTCGTACACCTCACATATGACCCATGGATCGTTCTCCTAAAGTTTCAACAGAAACCGAATGCGTTTGGTCGGTTTTCCGTATGTACTTAAAATGATGTCCATTTTAATCAAAAGAGATCCACTTAGACTGATCCCGGCCACACCGCGACTCGGATTGAGCCCCAGTGGGCTCGTACATGTCACATACGACTGATGGATCGTTGTGATAAATTATCAATAGATTCGGAATGCGTTTGGTCGGTTTTGCGTATGCCAGTTGTTCATTTCACTTATAATCCTGTCCATTTTAAACAAAAGATACACAGTTAGAATGGTGTCGGCCACACCGCTCCTCGGATTGAGGCGGGATTGACTCGTACACATCACATACGACCCATGGATCCTTTTGCTAAAGTATCGACACAGTCCGAATGCCTTTGGTCGGTTTTTCGTATGTCACTTGATGATTTTCACTTAAAATGACGTCTTTTTGAAACAAAAGACCGACACTTTGAGTGGTGTCGGCCACACCGCGTCTCCGATTGTGGCGGGGTTGATTCGTACACGTCACATATGACCCATGGATCGTTCTCCTAAAGTTTCAATGGAAACCGAATCCGTTTGCTTGTTTTTCCGTATGTACTTAAAATGGTGTTCATTTTAAACAAAAGAGAGCCACTTAGACTTATCCCGGACACACCGCGACTCAGATTCATCCCGGGTTGGCTCGTACACGTCAAATATGACCCATGGATTGTTGGGATAAATTATCAACAGATTCGGAATGCGTTTGGTCGGTTTTCCGTATGCCAGTTGATGCTTTTCACTTAAAATGACGTCCTTTTGAAACAAAAGACGGACACTTTGAGTGGTGCCGGCCACACCGCATCTCCGGATTGAGATGAAACCACCGTGCAACATTCTAATTATTATTCGTGACGTGTACACGTAGACGGCACGTCAATCGGACGTGCCGTGTGCCCGCGGTGACCGACAACGCAGTTCTGGTGTCATAAACGGCCAAAACGGGCGTCCAACGGTCAAATTCATAGCGGACGACCTCGTATTGAGCTGAAACCACCGAGAAACATTCTAATTATTATTCGTGACGTGTACGCACAGACGGCACGTCAATCGGACGTGCGGTTTGCCCGGTACGGCTCAATATTCTTGTTTTAAGTGATGCGCGCGCTTCGTAAACGCGCGTGAGGGGGGTCCAAACGGGCCGAACGATGTTGGAATGGCTTGAAATCAGACGAAAAATACGGGTGAGTGATTTCTGAAGTGGTCGAGCAGACGACACATCAATCGGACATGACCTGTGCCCGCGGTGGCCGAGAACGCAGTTCGGGTGTCATAAACGGCCAAAACGGGCGTTAAACGGTCAAATTCATAGCGGACGACCAGAGATTTACCTGAAACCACCGTGAAACATTCTAATTATTATTTGTGACGTGTACGCGCAGACGGCACGTCAATCGGACATGCGGTTTGCCCGGTACGGCTCAATATTCGTGTTTTAAGTGATGCGCACGCTTCGAAACGCGCGTGTGGGGGGTCCAAACGGGCCGAACGATGTCGGAATGGCCTGAAATCAGACGAAAAATACGAGTGAGTGATTTATGAAGTGTTCGAGCAGACGAAACGTCAATCGGACGTGCCGTGTGCCCGCAGTGACCGACAACGCTGTTATGGTGTCATAAACGGCCAAAACGGGCGTCCAACGGTCAAATTCATAGCGGACGACCATGGATTCACCCGAAACCACCGTGAAACATTATAATTATTATTCGTGACGTGTACGCGCAGACGACATGTCAATCGGACATGCGGTTTGCACGGTACGGCTCAATATTCGTGTTTTAAGTGATGCGCGCGCTTCGTAAACGCGCGTGAGGGGGGTCCAAACGGGCCGAACGATGTCGGAATGGCCTGAAATCAGACGACAAATACGGGTGAGTGATTTATGAAGTGGTCGAGCAGACGGCACTTCAATCGGACTTGTCGTGTGCCCGCGGTGACCGACAACGCAGTTATGGTGTCATAAACGGTCAAAACGGGCGTCCAACGGTCAAATTCATAGCGTACGACCTCGGATTGATCTGAAACCACCGTGAAACATTTTAATTATTATCCGTGACGTGTACGCGCAGACGGCACGTCAATCGGACGTGCCGTGTGCCCGCGGTGACCGACAACGCAGTTATGGTGTCATAAACGGCCAAAACGGGCGTCCAACGGTCAAATTCATAGCGGACGACCACAGATTCACCCAAAACCACCGTGAAACATTCTAATTATTATTTGTGACGTGTACGCGCAGACGGTACGTCAATCGGACGTGCGGTTTGCCCGGTACGGCTCAATATTCTTGTTTTAAGTGATGCACGCGCTTCGTAAACGCGCGTGAGGGGGGTCCAAACGGGCCGAACGATGTCGGAATGGCCTGAAATCAGATGACAAATACGGGTGAGTGATTTCTGAAGTGGTCGAGCAGACGGCACATCAATCGGACATGACCTGTGCCCGCGGTGACCGAGAACGCAGTTCGGGTGTCATAAACGGCCAAAACGGGCGTTAAACGGTCAAATTCATAGCGGACGACCAGAGATTCACCCGAAACCACCGTGCAACATTCTAATTATTATTTGTGACGTGTACGCGCAGACGGCACGTCAATCGGAATGGCCTGAAATCAGACGACAAATACGGGACAATGATTTCTGAAGTGTTCGAGCAGACGACGCATCAATCGGACGTGCCGTGTGCCCGCGGTGACCGACAACGCAGTTCTGGTGTCATAAATGGCCAAAACGGGTGTCCAACGGTCAAATTCATAGCAGACGACCTCGGATTGAGGCGGGGTTGACTCGTACACGTCTGAAATGACCCATGGATCGTTGTCTTAAAGTATCAACCCAATCCGAATGCGTTTGGCCGGTTTTCCGTATGCCAGTTGATGGTTTTCACTTAAAATGATGTCCTTTTGAAACAAAAGACATACACTTTGAGTTGTTCCGACCAAACCGCGTCTCGGATTGAGGCGGGGATGACTCGTACACGTCACATATGACCCATGGATCGTTGTCCTAAAGCATCAACACATTTCGAATGCGTTTGGTCAGTTTTTCGTATGTCACTTTTTGTTTTCACTTAAAATCTTATGGAAATTCATATAGAATATTTTTATATCATATTTAGTATGGATTAGATTTTAGTTGATCGTGCTATGAAACATTTCAGAGCTAATGAAATTAAGGAAGGTGGAGGGGCTGTCCGGGGGGCTGTCCGGGGGGGCTGTCCGGTGGGTGTCCGGGGGGCTGTCCGGGGACCAAGGAGGAGGGTGGGGGGGCTGTGCGGGGTCTGTCCGGGGGGTGTTTGGGGGTTGTTCAGGGGGTTGTCCGGGGTTGTTCAGGGGGCTGTCCGGGGGTTGTTCAGGGGGTTGTTCAGGGGGTTGTCCGGGGGTGTTCAGGGGGCTGTCCGGGGGGTGTTTGGGGGGTTGTCCGGGGTCCAAGGGGGGGGGGGGGGGGGTTGTCCGGGGTCCAAGGGGGGGGGGGGGGGTTGTCCGGGGGGTTGTCCGGGGGGCTATCCGGGGTCCAGGGTGGAGGGTTGGGGGCTGTACGGGGGGCTGTCCAGGGGGCTGTCCGGGGGGGCTGTCCGGTGGGTGTCCGGGGGGCTGTCCGGGGACCAAGGAGGAGGGTGGGGGGGCTGTGCGGGGTCTGTCCGGGGTTGTTTAGGGGGTTGTCCGATGGTTGTTCAGGGGGTTGTCCGGGGTTGTTCAGGGGGTTGTCCGGGGGGTGTTTGGGGGGTTGTCCGGGGTCTAAGGGGGAGGGTGGGGGGGTTGTCCGGGGGGCTGTCCGGGGGGCTATCCGGGGTCCAGGGTGGAGGGTTGGGGGCTGTACGGGGGGCTGTCCAGGGGGCTGTCCAGGGGGCTGTCCGCGGGGCTGTCCGGGGGGTGTTTGGGGGGTGTTCGGGGTCCAAGGGGGAGGGGGGGTTGTCCAGGGTCCAAGAATGAGGGGGGTTGTCCAGGGAGTTCTCAAACACACAACCACTAAAAGACAACAACATCCATAAAAACAGACAATATATAAAAATAACTCAACTCCAATCTTATACTACGAGTCTAGATAAAACCAACTAGAATAGATTAAACATCAAATCTCAAGTCAAAAATGTAACAGATCAATATGTCCCACATCAGCATCACCATCTCCATCATCATCATCATCATCGCCCTCGTCATCGTCCTCCTCATCGTCCTCACCCTCCACAGCGCCTTCCTCCTCACCTTCGCCCTCCTCCTCGCCCTCCTCATCTCCCTCCTCTTCCGCATCAGACTGCTCGCCATCATCATCTTCAAGCTGGACATCAGCCTGACCACCACTGGAACTGCCACCTGGTGCACCATATATAGAATGTATCGACGACATGTATTCATCAATCGCTGGGCTGGCCTCTGCTGGAAGTGTTGGACGTAGAACTTCAATAAATTTCATAAATGCACTGTTTGCCCTAGCAGACTGTTCTGCCGTCTCTGTGGCCCTTTTCTCAGCCTGTTCTGCCTGTGCTCTAACTTGCTGCAGCTCAGTGGCACTACAACTCGTACCTGAGGTAGACCAATACCTCGTCGGGGCTATCCTAGGTCGGCAGCGTACTCTGCCAGAATGATCCTCTCCCAACACCTGATGTAAGTGATCAGATGGCCCAAAATTGTCTGCTTCTTGGGCATCGAGGGCCTCTAAAGAATCCTGTTACAAATATAAATATAATATTAAGTTACGAAATAGATATTAAAATATAAAATCAACAGATTAAAACTTACAATCTGCTGCTGAGTCGCTTCGTTGACAGCACGTCCATCCTTTTTTCGTCTACTCGAGCAAAACAGTTTTGCTCGAGGCACACGTCCTTCAATATTTTGTACTTGCCTCTACAATGACATTGAAAACAAAATTTATATAAAGACTTCAGAAAATAATTAAATAATTGAGGAAACAAAAGAAAATGTAAGTCGTAAAGAAAACTTATAAACAATTGTCATACCTGCTGCCTCTCATGATCCGGCATCGTCGTGCGTCCTAGTGTATGGAGGTATTTTTTTGCATCAATGTTTTTTTATTTTTTCCAGATGATTCCTAAATAAAATTCGATAATGCAAAGGATAATATTAATGCAAAACTTGAAAGTTATTATTTAAATACCTCAAATGTAATTCATACCTTAAACTGGGTACTCGTCCAATGAGTAATCATCTGACGATACTGCTCTATAGGACAATCATCCACGACTGGTACCGCCTCTAACTCAGTGCCAACTCTAGCACGCCAGCCAATATACAGCTCATGCTTGTAGGCTCTCCAAAGCTCGCCTAAATCCTTTAGACGTTCCAGTCGTGCACCCTCACCATCAGGAAAATTAAATCGAAGCTGAAATGAAAATATTAATTTATATAAATACAAAAAAAATTCATGGCATTAAATACAACAGATTTTTTTACCCATATCTCTGCCCAAGCTCTATCTTTGACCTCATGTGGCAAATGTCTCCACGACAGCGGGCTGACGGGAATGATGTCGGAGTATTTGGCAAGCGTCGCCATAAAACTCCGACATTGCTACCCTGTTTTCTCAACCATATGATTGTCTTCATTATATTCCACCATAACCTGTGTGCGACGGTTCCACACCGAACGCATGCGTGTACGGCCCCGCCCCCGCCTCCTGTCAGTAGATGTATCTGTCATGAAAGAAAAACAAATATTTTATCAAAACATGTTATAATGAAAATAAATATTGCTATAAAAATTTGATAGGGTTTTATAAATATACCTGTGCTAGTCTGATCAATGAGTGGAGCCGGATCCACATAACCTGATGGAACACCCTCTGGTGGAACAGGAGTCGAAGACGATGGAATATAAAAGCTCGGAGAGACAGAAGTAGAAGGAAAAGAAGATGGGACAACTGTATGACCTGATGCTGACTGGGGAGTGGGAATCATCATGGGATGTGAAAATGATGGGGCAGAAGATGCAGAAGGTAGCGAAAACATGGGAGGTCTAAATATCCCGTGTGTCCCTAACGACACACCGGGATCAGAATGTGGGAAGGCTGAAATGTCAGTGGGAGGGGCAGGGTCTAGTCGGGCACGCGCAGCTCTATGTCCACCTCTGGTACGAACCCTCCTCGTACCACCGGCCTGAGTACAAGGACCAGTACTAGGCTCCTCGTAGAATAACTGTCGACGTAATGGTGGATCCTACAAAAAAGTTTACAAAAAAAATTAATCACATGACATTATATATTCTGTAAATATATATATATATATATATTTGAAATAAAGTACTCACTGTAGGCACTAATGGTGGAATGCCCATCTCCTCCATCCGACGATTGTTCTCTGCCATTTTTTTTCTTCGTCTCTCTTCAATTGGCTTCATTTCCTGCATTGGAAAACAAATATGTAATTAATTAGAAAAAGAAAATTAATGTGTAAACCAAAAAACTAAATATATGAGGGAATGAGGGGATTCATTGGTAATTTAGCTATCAATTGTTTTAGAAGAGCTTGAATGAATTTAATAAAACATACAAGTTGTAATGTTCACCAAGTTAGAAATATTGTTTGATTTGGTTTGAATACAGTTCAATTCCAAATTAGAAAATGCAATTCAAATAAAACAGCAACCAATAAACATTGAAAATTCACATAACGGTCAAGTCAGCTAAAACATATTTGTGATCAATACTAAATAAATATGAATATTACCAACCTTAACAACCCAACTCGAGGTAAACCAAAAGAATTGAGAACATGGATGGATGATTCTATATATTTCCAACCACAACTTCAGGTTCACAATCAACTCTGACAATTGAGCTATTGGAGTCATCAAAAGAAATAAATGGATTGGTTCCAATGGCAATAGGGACAGTGTCAATTCCATCATCAGCATCATCAAAAATATGTCTTGGAATTACTTCAACTACGACACCAAATTCTGGTTGAAGTTGATCTTTGACATAAAAAACTTGTTTAGCCATTGATGCCAACACATATGGTTCTTCAGTTGCAAGAGTGCGGGTCATATTAATTACTCGAAATCCACAATCATCAATAAATGTGCCATGTCTCGTCATCGAATCAAACCAATGGCATTTCATCATTGTGACTCGTCCATGAGAGTAATAATCCAATATTATTATTTTCTCAACGACTCCATTATAACCCACATTTTCAAGTCGTGGTCTACTATCTGATGCACTGGCATAACAATCTGTTGTGGCAGTAACCATAATACCATCATGTTGTGTTCTCATGTTTTTGGCTCATTCAGTGACAATAAATCTGTACCCATTGATAACAATTGATTTACAGTCACGAACCACGGTATTAGGACCAAAAGCCAAAGCTCTTATTTCCTCAGAGACAGAGTCAGCAGACAAACTCAATACCTGCAATATAAATGACAGTTAAACTTAAGTAAATATTGAAATAATTAATTTAAACAGTAATATTTTTACCTTCAATTTTAACCAAGCAGAAAAATCTTTTCTATGCAAAGTCTCTCTCCTTCTCAAAGATAAATAACGATGCTTCCTATTTATCATTGTTTTATGTTCCCTGTAGATAAAAAAATATGAATAGTTTAACAGATATATATGTAAGATATATACGTATTCAATTTTGTTACCTGATATAGTCATCGAACAAATCACAGTTGAACAAAACTGTGCGATGTGCCATCTCCCGCTCTTCATGGCTTAATGTCTTCAATGTATATGATCCAGGAATTCCTCCTGTTTGAGGAAGTGCTGGAAAACTGGGTTCAATTTGCTCATATTGTTCTTCTTCATTTCTCATTGGTCTGTTCATTCTTGTAGTAAGATCAGACAAATACATTGAACAGAAATCCATACATTCTTGAGCTAAGTAACCGTTCACGATAGAACCTTCGGGATGATTCTTGTTTCGAACATAAGACTTTAATGTGAACATATTTCTTTCAGTTGGATACATCCAACGAAAAGAAACAGGTCCTCCGAGAAGTATTTCAGTTGGAATATGGACAGTCAGATGCAGCATGCATGTGAAAAATGATGGAGGAAATATTTTCTCCAACTCACACAAAATTAATGGGGCATCTGTCAACATTTTTTGCAAGAAAGACTTGGACAACTTCTTAGCACAAAGATCTCTAAACAAATGGCACAACCGAATAACACCCACCCTTACATTATTGGACAAAAGATGACGGATTGCTATTGGAAGCAACTCATGCAGTAGAACGTGATAATCATGAGTCTTCAAAGATTTTAGCTTCAACTCTCTTCTATTGACCCGTTTAGATATGTTGCATGAATAGCCATCAGGAACTCTAATAGTCTCTAATACTTCCAAAAATTGTTTTTTTTCAGTAGGTGTCATCACATAAGAAGCACATGGAAGTTGCCATTTATTTTCACTGATACGCACAGGATGCAATTCTGGTCTGATGCCCCAATCCACCAAGTCACGTTGAGATCGTAAATCATCTTTTGTCTTCCCCTTGACATTTAGAAGAACTGAAAGCAACATTTCACATATATTCTTTTCAATATGCATTACGTCTAAGCAATGACGTAGCAAATTGGTTGACCAATAAGGAAAATCAAAAAAGATACTCCTCTTCCTCCAATTGTAACAGGTTTATGTGGAAACATTCTTTCTCTTTCCAGATTTCATTTGACCCTTACCGAACGAAAAACTGAAATCTTTCAATTCATTAAGCACATCAGTTCCAGACATACGCTGAGGTGGATCATCGGTCTCTATAGTATTATCAAATCTTCGACGATTCATTCTATATGGATGATCCTTTGGCAAAAATCGTCGATGTCCCATAAAACTGAAACTACAACGATGTTTCAGTCTTCTGGATCGTGTATTCTTCATACAAACTGGACATGACAGTTTCCCCTTCGTGCTCCATCCAGACATCATTGCATAAGCCGGAAAATCATTGATTGTCCACATAAGCGCAGCGCGCATCTGAAATATGTCTTTCGAACATGCATCGTATGTGCGCACACCCACATCCCAAAGAAGCTTCAACTCTTTTATTAAAGGTTGCATGTATACATCAATATCAATGCCGGGATCAGAAGGACCAGATATGAGTATACTCATGAAAGTGAAAGATTTTTTCATACACAACCATGGGGGAAGATTATAAATGTGCATAAAAACGGTCCATGTGCTGTGCGAAGTAAGCATCTGCCCAAACGGATTAAAACCGTCGCATGAAAGACCCAGCCTCACATTATGCACGTCAGCTGCAAAATCAGGATGTCGAGCATCAAATATCTTCCATGCAAATCCATCTGCAGGATGAACCAACTCATCATCAGTCTTCTTTCTCTCGGTATCATGCCATCTCATTTTTATTGATATGTCATCAGACATAAAAAGATTCTGGAGTCTGGGGATCAATGGAAAGTGGCACATTACTTTCTGTGGAATGCGGGATGGTGTTCCATCAGATTTTGACTTCCAGCGGGACATGCCACATTTTATACATTCATTTCGTTCAGCGGTTTCCTCCCAGAATAAACTGCAATCTTTCGGGCAAGCATGAATTTTGTTTCTTGAAAATCCAAGTTCCTCAACTAACTTCCATGCCATATAGTGGTTTGAGGGAATATCTGCATCATCTGGAAGTAAATCCTTCAAGAGGGTAAGAATGTAATTGATTGCTGTATTAGAAATCCCATACATAGTTTTCCCATGAAATAATCGGATTAAAAATTCCAGCTTTTTCATTTTATCGCATTGTCGATATACTGGAGTCGTGGCAGCATCATTCAATTTTTTCACCCTATCAATATCATCATTTTCACTAGATGCATCAGCTGTCCTCATATCGAAGTCTTCTTGAGTCGAAATCCTTTCTTTTTCATGATGACGAATAAACGGAAACCGATCATCTAACAAATTCTCCATTCCAGTCTTTTCATTTCGATCATCACCAATTTGAGATTTCGTTTTCTCCCCATTGTGATACCACAGAAAGTAGTTTGCTTGAAACCCATTTTTGGTTATGTGGTAGCTGACTTCTTCACGGCTCAACCAAGGTCTACCAACACAATTGGAACATGGGCAGTGTATGCGACCACTATCTGAAGCATTGTGAAATGCAAAATCTATAAAGCTCTCCAAATTGTTTTGAAAATCGTCTGAGATCCGATCGGTTTCATACATCCAACTTCTGTCCATTCTGTAAAAAGAATTTATATAAGTCATTTTGTCATAAACAATTCAATAGGCATTAACTATAATAGAAAATACATTTAAGTAAACGATACAGGAAGAAAATAATCAAGGTATCAACTACACATGTCAAAAAAACATACAAATGTGTTATTGAAAAAATGTAAAACCAACAAGAACTTAATGTGTTATATCACATAACAGCATGACTCATCCCATAACCATATTAGTAGGGTATCATGAACATGAATAACATCAACCTTGTGCCATCCTCCTACCCTACATGACCCCAACCACATGCCACATCTTATTATAGCCTTATCACATCACACCTCACCGAAAAACACTAGGGAAATCATAGTACATCTCACCTGAAGACACATGGACAATCACATCGCATCTTGCCTAAAAACACATGGTCAATCACTTTTTAAGGAAGAGTAGGGAAGACATGGTAGCTATCCAAACATATAACCACCATCCTAGATATTAGAAAAAATACCCATAACTCAAAACCTCTGATCGTTGGTAAGTTTATCCAACTCTGGTTGGGAATGTGTAGAAATAACATAAAAATACATGATATATAGATAGCACAAAATACTCAACCTATGGGTTCACATTAACTACATAATCACACATTTCACTACTACCATAAAACACATAAACCACACCACCACCACACAAGACGCATATCATTGGAATATAATTCTACATTCAATAAGTCTATCTATGGAATTATCATAAGAATCCATGTATCAATTGGAATATAATTCTATATTCAATAAGTCTATCTATGGAATCCCTCCCTTGGATCCATGTATCACCAATGGCTTAATCAATATTCAAAGAAATGAGTCTATCCGTGGAATTCCACTGTGAATCCATTTATCACATAAAGCATATAAGTTAATAGAAACAAGATTATATACCTGACATCCTAATAGAATCCATGTATCACTATTTACTATTAATCATTTAATGAATTTAATTTCATTTAAACAATTCATTAAACATACCAAGGTCAAAAACAAAGGTATTTAATACAACTCACCTCAAAATGGCGACTCAATCAAATAATAACCTGAAAAGAATGAAGCTTCATTTACTCATGTTGTAATGAAAAGATAATGAGATTCTCTTGCTTAATCAATCAATTCCATATCATGGTCTCAACATAACTCATAATGGCTAGAAATTCAATGAAAATTAAAGCACTCACATGGGAATTTTAAATATAACACTCCTAACAAGACTATAAAGATATCACATGCATTAGTTATAATATATCTAACATGGTAACATAAAATATAAGTGTTAAAGGGGAATGCAAACCATAAAATACCCTTAATTAATTTAATTTACAATTCAATTCATAAATCGAACAATCAATTCGATTTATATAACCTTTCACAAATGACATCCCATGTTCAAAGGGTAAAATCCAAAAAGGAATTTTCAAGAAAACTCACCCTTAGGCGCCGACAGTAGCTCCAAAATCGTCTAAACTGAAGGGAAAAATAAAAATAAGTTTCAATACTATCCAAACATTTGAATACCTTTTGAGATAAAGAAGAAGAAGAACCTGAAGAAGAGCTTCAAGGTCCGGCCGGCAGTACTCCAAAATCACCTGCTGCTGCTCCCGTTAGGGCTCTGTAACGCGAATGGGGGAGAGAACGGGCTGCTGGGGATTTGGGGAAAACCTTTGCCAACGGTTTTTTAAAACCGTTGGCATATCTCCCCGAAACAAGGCCTATCCCAACGGTTCCTTAGAACCGTTGGGAAACACTCCCCAAAACAAGGTCTATCCCAACGGTTCCTTAGAACCGTTGGGAAAAACTCCCCAAAACAAGCCTACCCCAACGGTTCTAAGGAACCGTTGGGAAAAACTCCCCAAAACAAGGCCTATCCCAACGGTTCTAGGGAACCGTTGGGAAAAACTCCCCCAAACCAAGCTATCCCAATGGTTCTAAGAAACCGTTGGAAAAAACCTCTATTTTAATCATTTACCAACGGTTCTATCAAACCGTTGGTATGTAACTGTGGGGAAAAACCCACATTCCAGTAGTGGTAGCATATCCCCCAAGGTCTGAGTCGTTCATTCTGACTACCCATATGACTGAAGATGAAAAACTGTAATATAATTTACTTCAGTACCCAAAGACTTCTGAAGGCCTTTAAAAAAGTTATAAGTAAACCAGGGATCACGATTAGATACAATGGAAAGGGGAAATCTATGAAACCTGACTATCTCTTTAACATACAACTAAGAATATTTATCTAGAGACAAAGTATCTCGAATAGGAAGGAAATGAGAAAATTTATTCAATCGATCAACAGTAACCCAGATTGCATTATTACCTTGAGATGTATTTGGTAATCCTACAACAAAGTCCATGGATATATTTTCCCATTTCAACTATGGCACCGATAAAGAATGAAGCATCCCTTTGGTAACTTCCGTTCTACTTTGACCTGGTAACAAGTCAAACACTTCACAGTAAAATTAACAATATCTCTTTTCATCCCACCCCACTAGTAATACTTTCGAAGATCTCTATACAACTTAGTACTACTAAGATGAACTGAAAACAGAGAACTATAAGCTTCACATAAACTCTTTCTTCAACCGTGAATCACAAGGCATGAATAATCTCTTTCCAAATCTCAAAATACAATCATTATCAATGTTAAATTTAGGCAACTTGCCCTTTTGAACCAACTCTACCTTTTTCTGTAACTCACTATCTCCCTTCTATGCTGGCATAATTCTATCTGATAGAGATGATTTAACTGAAAACTGAAACAAAACATAGGAATTTCCTACACCAAAAACTTATATGCCAATGTTCATCAATTCATTAATCAAAGGATCATGTTCCAAAGGTAACATGGTTAATAAAGGGTTATTTTTTTGACCCAAAGCATCAGCCACTTTATTTTCTTTTCCTGGATGGTAATGGATCGTAAAATCATAATCCTTGATTAATTCCAAATATATCCTTTTCCTCGTGTTTAATTTGTTCTGAGTGAATATATACTTCAAACATTTTTAGTCAGTATATATTTCAAATTTTACTCCATACAGATGATACCTCCAAATTTTTAAAGCAAAAACAATACTAGATAATTCCAAATCATGTGTAGGGTAATTTAACTCATGAGGTTTCAACTAACATGAATCATAAGCAATTACCTGATCATTATTCATAAGGACACAAAAGAGTCCTTTCAACGAATCATCACGGTAGATAACAAACTCACCATTTTTGGAAGGCAGTTCCAAAACTGGAGTATTCAATAATCTTCTTTTCAATTTATAAAAATAATCCTCACATTCTTTTATCCAAATGAACATAACACATTTTCGAGTTAACTTAGTCATTGGGCTAGATAACCATGAAAAATTTCAACAAACATCTAGTAATAACCTTCCAAACCAAGAAAACTATGGATCTTGATTATATTTGTGGGTCTTGGCCATTCTTCAAAAACATTTGTTTTAGTAGGATCAACAGTTATTCCATTTTTTGAAACAATGTGACCATGGAATGAAATTTTTTGTAACCAAAACTCACATATTCTAAATTTACAAAATAGTTTATTTTCGTTTAGGGTTTGCAAGACATATTTTAAATAAATTTTATGTTCCTCTTTACTTTTGAAATAAACCAAAATATCATCAATAAACAAGACCAATATTTATCACCTGAGTCAACTGATCCATCACTATAAGAAACTGTTTAATCAGATTCTGACCATCTCAAGATCCTGATTTGGAAGTTCATTTCCCTATGTATGCCTTCACATGAAAATTGGCTTGATTCCTCTATGAAAATCCATTCTGAACACATAAATATCTTAAGAAAATCAACATGGTAGTCTATAAATGCTATATCATTTCAATCCCATAAATTGAAAATGATTTATGAATGTTAATTTAATAATATTATAACTCATAAAGTTGTCTAAAACAACCTATGATACCAACTATAATGACCCATCCTTAAAAAATTACATAATATTGAATTAAATGAATAGTTTATATTGAGGATACTTTCAGGTTTAGAGTTTTAGAGAATTAGGACATAACTATTACATTACATCTTAAAAATTACAAATTAGACACTTCTACTCAGTTTCAATTTTTTTAATAAAATAAAAAATTCTTAAAAAAAGAGTCATGTTTAATTCCATGTTTTAGACAACATGACTTTTCCTTGATCCCATCCATGACCCTATTCATCTTTAAGTCCTATGAAAAACATTTAAAAACATGGGATGAGCACAAAAAGCTTAGTAAGGGTTATAAAAAAAGAAAGAAAAAATTAGTTGATCAATACATAAATAACATAATATCTTTAACATAACTCATGAAATCATAAGATTTAGGAATAACACATAGTAATCACAAATCATAAAGGTAACTTGTGGCATCCATAAAATACTTACGTTGTATCTTTCACAGCTACACATGGAGTTACATTTGGAATAACCATCACAGTATATAATATAAATCTCTTAGGAGAAACATTCACATTTACCTCTGTCATGTTATCCAATGCATTAGAGAGCTGTCTCGAGCTCACCCACCTTAGGTTTATCATGTAACCACCCGTATATGTAAACAATTCCCAAGAAACACAACATATTCATAACACATAAAAAAATATAAAATAAAGATAACATTTCCACACCATTTAAATATATTAACATAACAAATCTATTATCAAAACCATTTTCAAATAAAAAATACGTAAAAGAGTATATGGTATTTATTTTCCTTTTAAAAACATTACTGCTTGTTAAAGAAGCCATAAATCAAATAATACTTGTGGTGGTGAAAAAAAGGTCATTGTCACCACTTAAGTTAAAAAGAAACATCATTTTTATGTCATTTAGTAAAACGCCTGGTAGAAAAATATTACCTTTAATGAAATGAAAATTCAAAGGGGTTTATACACTGTATTAAGGAAAGTTGTGTATAAAATAAAATATGCCTCAATGAAAGGAGATTGAGACAAATTCCCTTAAAAAGATCATTTTGTAAATAAAATAGATTGATTATGTGTATTTACTATATGTAAACATAATTAATGTACAAATACAATACAAGACATCAAAATTTATTTCTTACATAATCATAGTACGACATAATTAAAAAGTAGAAGATTAACCCAAAAAATGGAAATTGGGTTAAGAAGTTCGCTTACTGATTTGGTAACTTACAAAACATATGCCACATGAAAGAAATATCATACAATAAAGATTTAAATACCAATAAATTAAATTATAATACAAAAATAATATAATCCTGGGCAGTACATACACCACACAAAAGTAAATATTGGAAAATATAGCATGAATCTCATGGGAATAAAAATTTAGATGAAATCCCCTTACCTCATGTCCGACTTGAATCGTATGTTATGTGTTCTTCTTAAATAATAAACTTAAGTTAATTTATACTTCCTTAAGAACATTTTTAAATTTTATAATTCCTTTTATATCACTTATTACCTTTCTATAATAATTAGTTAATTATTTGAGTTCATATCGGACATTTTGTCGATGTTCAGAACTTTAGCAAAAAATGAACTTGTTATAACTACAAATTATCCATGTGATCAAAATTTCATTATCTCCAGAATAATATTCATGATTTATATATCATATATATCATATATATCCAGTGTATATGTATTTATAATATTCCATATCTTTTGTAGTTAAGAAATGAAATGCACTAGTCATGGAGACAGTAAGCCGTACGTACGCATGGACGATACTTTTATTTCAATTTTATATTTAAAGGAATAAAAAATTAATCATAAATGAATATATTATAATTCAAATATAATATATATGTTATTTAATTTAATAAACTCCATCCTTTATACGTTCCACGTATGGCATGAACGAGTCATATCACTTTGAGGGGGTGGTAGTCTGTACTGCCTCAAATGAAATTATCGTATTTAACCATTATGGAAACCATAAAGGTATGATATAAATGAAAAATAAAGAAGTATAGAGACAATATAAATATAGTATATATCACATGTAAATAAATTTCCATATTAATGGCCACCATAAGATGTGGTAGGAAAAGATTTAACAATCATCATTTTGTGAGATAGTAGTTCTCCATCCACAGAAGCAATATGTTCTTTACCCATTAGATGGAGGTGTGTGTAAGTGTAGTCCTAATAATTCTCATAAAAACAAACTAGTATATTTAGTAATATTTTATTTGTCATAAAATAATGGAATAAAATGAGTGTAGGGGGTTGTAGAAGTAAAATAAAAGAAAATAACTCAAGAGAATATGTTACCTTTAAATCGGGTAACTCCCTTTGGTTTGAACTAAAAGGATTTCTTGAAGTGAATTCTGCCTAACTTAAGGCTTTTAGGTGGAAGAGAGGGGTCTTGAGATCTTATTTTTGTAGAGTTTGGATGAGACAATGGGATTGAGAGGTGTGAGTAATGGGTTAGAGGTGAGGGATTTTTATAAGGGGGAGGAGGGGCTCTTTAGGAATGTTTGAAAATATTATTTTATTATATAATGATTTTCAATTTATAAAAGTACAAAACTTATTAAAGTCTAACATAAGATGACTATTGTTCAAAATAAAATTTTACAATAATAATTGGACATGTTTTGGATACTTTTTTAATCTTTATAAACTTATTTATTTAAGTCATTCATTAATGATGTAAACACTGCATCATTATTGTGTCATAAATAATTTTATTTATTTATGTCTAAAAATTATAAAAAAATATCATGATGATGAAATATTTTTAGATTTAAAATGAATATTTATATTTTAATAGATAACTTATATATCCCCATGTAAAAATTGATTTACTAAAAGATATATTTTTATGTCATTTTTGTCTTTACTTTAAATAATTAATAAAAAGTGCCATTATCACTACCAAGTGGCTCCATGGGGTCCCAAAATCTACCCAAGGATGCCAATGGTCAGACATGTATCAACCAATAGGAATAGGACACATGTTGGTGTAATTTAATATTATTATTATAATATTTATTTACCCTTATTTACTAGATTTACCCTTTAACCATGGTAAATAAAATATTTACCGAAGTAAATATTCATAATGTCTAAACAAAAGTTACATATTTAAACAATTTTTACCTCTTGATTCCAAATATGGAATAAATTTTTCCAAATTCAAAACACATAAGTGGAATAAATTAATTTAAAATTAATTCCCATTGTCAAAACAACAAATGTGTTTTTAAGAAATAATAACTATTAAAAGATTGACAATTGTTTATGTCCAATTTCAAACTGAAATTACTTACAACAATAAAAATTGGATTAAATGGTAACAATATAATATAATTAAACTTCAAAACCAATTAAAAAAAATAATCTATACATATAAATAAATTATATTAAATGGAAGTTTTGAATTAAAATACAGTATTTTTCACTATTCATTAAAAAATGAATTTTATCAGAAAAATACAAAAAATATACCCAAAGTAAATTTTTATGTCCCAATTTTAAAGAAAAATATTATATTGTCAAATAGAACATATAAATGTGAAAAAAATAGATTTAAATAGGGTTCTCCATCAAAAGGTGGTAAAACGACCTTTTAATGAATATTAGAGTATTTATGCTTAAAATTAGATACCTTATTATTTTAAGCCTCTAAAATTTATTGGATAAATGAAAAAACATTTAACAAAAATGTATAATCATATTGTAGTTAGTTTTGTTCATTCTTTCCATTACAATGTCTAGGCATTAACTACCATTTAAAATAATATTATATTACTATTTTTTAGTATGACTCAACATTGTGTGCAATATTAGACTTCGGAGAAACACGTTGTTGCGTATTGGGTTTTCCATAAAACATAGCGTCCCCTTTAATGTAAAATTAATATTTAATTCACCAATAAATATGAAAATGTCATATTCTTTATTTATCTGGGATGTTATGGCAATATTAAGTTGGTGTTGTGTATATTACAATCCAAATATAGTTCTTTCATATAACAAAAGCTATATTCAGTGTAGTATGAAATTCGAAATATAAAAAAAATTAAATTATTTGAGAAAAACATTTCACAAAATCTCAGGGTGTTATATTCTAGCCCCCTTAAAATGAATTTCATCCACATAATTTTTCTGGGTTATCAAAGGTTTAATACATGAATGTTCTTTTCATAGAAACCCACATCATAAAATTGGATACTAAAACTTCCATAAAAATGGGGATATTGGAAACATTATAGTCACCCAATTAACTCATAACTAGGTTTCAAAATATGATTACATAGTTTTTGAGTGAAAACAAGGACATGAAAAAGAAATATAACTATCAAGTTCTGATGGAGAATGATAGATAATATGGATAGGAGAAACTTAAAAATCACAAATCCATAACCCAAAGAGGCTTTAAAAAGGTAATAGATATAATAAAAATGATGATAACATGAAAACCATTTGTCTCAATACCGTTTTACTCATATTGAATAATTTTCATGAAAAGATATACTTACATTATTTCAGGATAATCTTTCCCTTTATTATTCATTGATCAACTTCTAATTCATCTCTTATTCTAGAAAATGAAGGTTAATTTTTCATTCTTAAAGTATTAACATATAATGAGATCTATAAATAGAATGATAACTCATTCAATCCATATTTATAAGAAAAAAGTTTATCATAAGTTATCCAATATAAATAAATCCTCACATGGAGTGATAATACATTAATCTTGAAAACCTCATCTGAAGTTTAACATAAAAAATTAAGAAAATGGTTAACCATATAACCCATCCAAAATATGAAATTCCAAAACACTATAAATATTGTCACTAAATAATATTAACAGTTGTCCCCCATATATAATAATCTAGCTTTTGGTTTTCACATTCTAAATATGTGAATAACTTCCTCATGTATTCTCTTGAAACATGGTAATAACTTGAATTATCATAAATCCTTTTGGAAACCATGAATGATTCCTTATTCCAATGATTATTGGATATATTATTTAAATCCAAGAAGTTGTAAGCAAAATTTTTCATAACATAGACAAATTTTTCAACAAATTAAAAATCAGTTACATGATAATTAGTACTATCCAATTTACTTTACCCAAATCAATCATCTCTTTATCCAAGATTAATGAAATTTTCTGAACATCTTGAATACATTATGGGTTACCATCCCTTAATAAAAATATCACCATTCTATTAAATCACATTTCATTTTCATCAAAACCCATTAAAATATCTTTTAGATTAATTAATGAAAAAATTCATACTAAAAATCATTATATATTTCACGATTCATATAACATAATATTTAAATTCCAAAACATATATACTCCAATCATCCAGCTTTATTATCAAACCATTACTCAAGATTAATCATCTTATTCTTTAATATATATTTCTTAGAATATAGAATATGAATAATGTCTTAATGTTACTAAACCTAAATATAATCTCTCTTCTTATATTTAATGTAAAAAATATTGTTAAAACATCCCATAAATTTCACATGTCATTTACGGTCTCATTGTATTCAATAGTATAACCAATACCCATACCACCTTCTAGATTCTCTTCATGAGATTTACACATAGGTAATAGATTCCCATAATTTCCATACCTTAAAAATATGAAACATTCAATTCTAACTATGTCACTTCTAGTTCTATCAATTGACGAAAACAAAAAATCATAGTGTGAGAATTAGTTATCACAATGTAAAAACACATAATCATGAAACATTACTTATAGGCTTCTTAAATAATATCACCAACTTATTTAATCTATGGAAACTTAGGTTTAACATATGTTTGTCATAGTAATATTCTATTAAAATCCTTAATTATGGTTCATAAAGAGTTTGTGAATTCTAAAAAAATATTCCCTAGGAGTGTCAAACCACGTGAATATAAAGGCCTATTTCGTGCACCAATTTCTGATCAAGTCTAGCTCAATACGAGTTTTTTGGAATTATTACCCCTATGTAAATATATTCTAGAGCCACATAAACTTGTACTATCCTGGATGGGATATATTTCAAGGAAACCATTCACTCTATCCTTTACCAAAAATATGGTACATTTTCCAAAACCCTAACTCATCCTTAGAATTATCCTTAGAGACATACCTAGACTTATCCTTAGAAATATCCCTATGGATCTCACTAAAGTTTTCTCATCCTAGTTTCCAGAGGTTGACTAAACCATTGAACTAATATGAACTATAGAGACCCTCAGTTTTCATACACTTACATGACATTATTTTTATATAATACTTAAAACGTTACACAAATAGATTCTCATAGACCATATTAGTTTAGTGCCTTTAGAAACATGGGAACATAAACATTGGCATATAAGTGAGATACATTATCTCACACTAGGTTCTTCATGAATAGAACCCTTCTTATACAAATCAAATATAAAACATTAATTCATAAAATGGGGAAGGAAACATAAAAAGGGGTGAGCTCAAATTCCCAGTAAGTGTAAACAAGAGAGATATCTATGCATAATCATGAGCATAAGGGTATAACAACATGATCAGAAAATTAGAAGATCATAACCTACATATCAATGATCATAAACATAAATAATGACATAAATATTAGAATTTCATAGGACATGAATCATAATGTAGCCGAGAACAAGAATCATGTGATCATGGAATTGGAATCAGACATAGACATGTGTCATACACATACGCATATATAGACATTCTCTATAAGTCAAGAACATTACCAAAGTTTATCAGGGATTTTCATAGGGACTATAAAAACATGGTGGGACACACCAATATCCCCAATCACATTCCTTTCTATATTTTGGATTGGGTTTCCCCATAATCCCATTGTGGATATAATTTTACCACATTTCCATAGTGGATCTTGTTTCCCTATCTTTCCATAGTGGATCAGGAAACAACTGTTTCCCATTTTGGATTAGGATGCACCTGTATCCCATTATGGATAAATCTCACCGAATTTCCCCCCATAATTATCTCATGATATATAAATCATTAACCATTTATTAAATGGATAAAAATTTCTCACCCATCATATAATAAAATCACATGCACATGTGCAACAAGATAATAAAACATGTGTAATATCATGGTCCATAAAAAGATATGGATTTCATAAACATCATATCAAAAACCCATGAAATGAAATGTCTATCATAAAAATTTCATTATATATTTACCTATGGAAAACGTATAGGCCTCATAATCATTTCATAAAATCATAAACTATGAAATGAAGTGTATTTAAAAAGGATATAACCCGTGGAAGAGAAAAAAGTGTCATAAACATCATTCCATCAAAACATAAATCATTTAATAAAGAACATGAATGGTATTCTTGGATAATATCTAGAGTAAAGTATAAACTATAAAAAAGTATGTTATATTAGATGGATAATTATTTTTAAAGATCATATCGAACATTTATTAAGGAAAATTTCCATACTTTGAAAATAATTTTTATAAAACCATTTCAAAAAACCTTGTCTTCTAAAGAAAGCTTTAGAATTTAATTTAAAAAATTTCCTGAGGGAAAATATACATTTTTATTTAAATAATTATTTTTAAAGAATAAACCTTGTGAAAAATGTTTTCCTTGAAAACATATAAAGTAATATAGAAAATATTTTGAAACCCTTTTCCTTGAAAATATATTTTAAAACTTATAAATGAGTCTTGAAATTATTCTGAAAACCATTTCTTTAAAAATAGGTTTGCGAACTTCTAAATAATGCTTGAAATAATTTTTGAAACCTTTTCTTTGATAATATATTTTAAAACTTAAAAAAAATCTTAAAAAAATTTTAAAAACCTTTTCTTTGAAAATATTTTTGAAAATTATAAATAAATCTTGATTAAAATTTGAAAACCTTTTCCTGGAAAATTACTTTGAAAACATATAAACGTAGCTTTGAGAATAAATTAAAATAAATTTTTTTTTTGGAAACAAATTTCTTTGAAAATTACATTGAAAACCTATAAATAAATCTTCAATTAAATTATGGTCATGACAATGTATAATTCTGTACATTTTGAGCATTCCTTCTATTCTGTAAAAATGATTGAAAAGTGCCTCGATCAGAAAACACAAAAAATGTTCATGTTTAAAAACCATTTTTTGAACAAGGTAAATAAGGGGTAAAATGAATTTTAAAAATAATTTTATAATTTTAGATCATTTTTGAAAACATTTTTTATAACATTGTTTTTACAGAACATATATTTCTGACCGAAGAGAGTGAAAATGTCATATTTTCATAAAAAAACGCTTTATTAATTATATTAAATACCAAAGAATGAAAAAATGGCACCAATACATTAATATATCATTAATAACTATATAATAATAAAACTAATCATATTTAATGAGATATGGATCATAATATTTCATCAATAGAATCATAACTATAAATAATCTCGATAAACGATGAGATTGTAGTAATAAAATTTTACCACTTTAATAACTTTGATTTATAATAATACGGGAATAATAACAATATTTGAGGTTAAAAATATCATTAAAATAAATATATTCATGATATAACATTTCAAAGGTAGTATATACACCTCTTACAAGAATATAGGTGTATAACATGACATGTGTCTCAAATAAGGCAAATTGAGAAAAACTTACATTACCGATTGGTAACTTTTGAACCGTAAAACCCAATGAAATATATATAATAAAATGTAAATTTAAATACCTATAAATTCATTTATAACAATCATATAATACATTAATTTGTAGTATATAAACCAAAAAAATAATTGAGTGGAGAATAAGGCATAAGTATCACAAAAATAAAAGTGAGACGAGAAAACCCTTACTACTTGAGTAACTTTTTAATTGTGATCCCCATGAAATAATAACTTAAATTGAAACTTATAATATCATGAAATAAATTAAATTCATGATATTACATGTTGTAGGTAAATATATTAACCAAAAAAATAAACAAGTCTTGAATATGGTATGTATCTCACACATACAAAAATTAAGATTAAATTCCCTTACCTTAAGTCTTTAATCTCATCGTACTCATACAAAACTCCTATATAATAAATAAAAATTTATTATAAATAAATTTTATAACCATATTAAAGTATATTACACAATATTTTACTTTATTATTTCCTTTAATTACCATTTAATTAACTCTACCATGTTCAAGTTACATTTCAGGTAATAACCGCTTTGTTTTTCACATGTGTTTTGATTTTTCATATTTTGGACCTCATACTTATATAATGATTTCATGAATATAAAAAATGTTATAAATATATTATATAAACAGTATATATACATTTTTAATAATCTATTAAATATAGAAATATGAAATAGAATCCACCATTCATAGAGACGGTAGGCTGTATGTACACCTGAACACAGTTTCTGTTTTATTGTCATTTTGAAAGAAAGAAAATAAATGGAATATGTATATATATAATATCACTAAAGTAGAATTATTATGTTATATATATCATATAAGTTAATTAAACCCACCCTTAATACATTTAATGTAATGTGTGAACAAATCTCATCACTTTGAGGAGGCAGTAGTCCACATGTCCACAAATGAAGTTATCATTTTTATAAAAAACATAAAGCATTAAGGATTGTTATATATAATAACTTAAGAATAAAAATTAAATCATAAATATCATATAAAACATATTAACCATAGATTTCATCATAACTCACAACCATGAGAGTGTTAATAGAAAAATAAAGAACATCATTTCATGAGGCGTTAATCCGCAGTAAACACGAACGGTAAGTTTCTTACCCATTTTTTAGAAGTGTATATATTTTTAAGTTGAAACATTAATATAAAAAATTCCCAGTATACTTATTATAATAATTATATTATGTATTAATTTAATAATAAGAGTTTATGGATAAAAATTAAAATAAAACAAAGTACCATGTCGAAGGATGTTACCTCTTCTTTTGGTAACTCCTTTTGGTTTGCACAAAAGGGATACCTTGGAAGGATTTCTACTTAAAGGGAAGAATCAAGGATGAAGGGAGATAATTTTGGAGATTATATGTGTATGGGTTGGACCAGATAAAGTGTCTTGAGATGTGTGAGGATGTTAGGGGGGGGGGGGAGTGCCCTTTTATAGCGGAGGATGAGTGGCATTTTTGTAAATATAAAAAATAAAGACTATTGAGTGGTCTCCCTTACATCATGGGAATCCAATAATTTTCCAAATTAGTTAAAATAGGAAAATGGGCCTAAATATTTCCAAAAAATTCCTTTTAGAAAAGTATATAGATCATATGGTCTCTTTATAATAAAGTTTAACTGTTAGGTAAACTCACTTTTACCTGAATCACTATAATTTGTTATAAATACATTCAATAATATTTTTGGTCAAAAAAGGTTGAACTTATTATAAATTATATATTGTTATAATTAAAAATAAGGAATCAATTTTTCCAAATTTATAATCACATAAGTGGAATAACATAATTTAAAATTAATCCTACAGACATGTTGTGACAATGGGGTTTTAAGAAAAAATGTTTTAAATTTTTAAATGATTTTATATCAAATTTCAATGGTAAATTAGTTCAAATTACATAATTAGATTAATTGATATAAAATTAATCTATTTAAAATTTTAAAATAAATTAAAATATAATTTTACTATATAAATAAATTGTATAAAAAAGTAGGTTTGAATTAAAATGCAGTGATTTTAACTCTATAAAAAAAATTAGACTTCTCAGAAAAAACCAAAAATTTACCCAAAGTAAATTTTAATATTTTGATTTAAAAAAATTATTTTATTTTTTAAAATTATAATTATAAAAGTGTATAAAATTATATTTAAAATGGAATTTCTATTAAACGGTGGTAAAATGATCTTTTTGAAAAAATATGTCTTTTTATTCTTAAAATTGGATTCATTATGATATCCTCTATAGAAAAAACATAAGATGAATGTTAAATAGTTGATAAAATGATATAAATACATATATATATATATATTTCAGAAAAATAATTTATGATAATTGTTTTAATTAAAATTTTAAGGTAAAACTCATTTGATTTCATAAATGTAGTTTTCTAGTGAATGACTTCCTATATTTTCCAAAGTGTTTTACATTCATTTCTAGAGAATTTTTCACCAAATAATTCCTACCGTATACACATGAAAACCATATTTTAATATTTTTAATAAATATTATTTGTAACATCCATTCCAAAGGCTATGTGGCAACTATAATAATATCTTAATAATAATATTAATAGTATATTGTAATTTGTTAAAACTCATCCTTTCCTATAATGCAAACTATCAAGGGAACTTGGAATTGTGTGTAACATAAGCCAAAAATAGTGTTTCATGTACACAAGTTAATATAAGTGTTGTGTGTCATAAAATATTAAACTGGTTTTGCATAAAATGAAAGCCCAATTTAGTTCATTCATATAAAAAATATATATTCAGTGTTGTGTGAAATGAAAAAAATATAAATAAATAAATAAATAACATTGAAAAAATATTCCAAAAAATATAGGGGTGTTACACATATTCTTATCTCCATGGTTTTTATATTTTCCTTTGAACCCTTTCTTACTTTTCTTATTTAAACCATGATATTGATACATAACTCCAACCTCCATTTCAATATTGATCTCACAACACATGATCTCTTCATAGATACTAGAGTCACTTATAGAAGATTCCCTTACAAGACATGGATTTAAGATATATATGAATCAATAAACCTTAATTTTTGGTTGAATGATAATACCATAAGTTTACTTCACAAGCCTTGTAAAATTATCCTCGTAGGTACCAACATATTCATCATCCTTTCTCATTAACTTAAGGAACTACCTTTCCATCTTCGTACAAAGAACATGAATAAAGTTCATGTTAAGTAATATATTCTTGAAATAATCAAATTACAAGGATTCAATTTCATCTTTCATCCACATATTCTTGATTAGAGTCCACCACTGGTCTGATTCACCTTCTAAGTAATAAACAACCATAATTACTTTTTCTTTTTCAGAACACTAGATGATAGGAAATATCTTTTTAGTTGTATTGATCTATTATTCAGCCACATGTGGATCAAGATACCCATGAAAGAAGGTGAATGTTTCCTTATAAAGGACTCAAAATAATTTTGTTTGCTCATTTTATCGTTTGGAAGTCTAGTATGATTCATTTCTTAAGAATCATGGTTGAGCATATCAATGAGATTTTTCATTCCAACCACTATAGAATTCAGTTACTATAGAAGAAAATCAATGCATTGTCAATCATAATTACCATTAACGCGGTTCCTTTGGGTTCTATCCATATAAAAAAAACAAAAATCATAGATTAATGAATATTTATCAAAGTGGGGAACCACATAATCATGAAAAACCACTTATAGGATGTATAAATCATGACAAATTATTTAATAAACGAAAATATAGGTTTATCATTTCTTATTTATAGACATATTATAATTAAATACATTATGATGGTTCTTGAAGAGTTCATGAATTCCCAAATCAAATCCCTCAGGAGTGTCAAACATGGTGTGCATCTAGGCCAGTTGTTGTGCACCAGTTCCTGATTGAGTCTAGCATAATACTTCATTTTCAGGGATGTTACCCCTATGTACATCTGTTCCATAGACACACCCAGTTGTAGTATCCAGAGGGGGATGTATTGCTTGGAATCTACTTTCTCTATCCTTTACCAAAAATCTAGGACATTTTACGATATTGTTCCTCATCCATATACTTATCACTACAAATTTCTTTAGGATTATCACTAAGGTTTTCTCATTATAGTTTCCAACTGCTAACTAATTTTTTTCTCTAATACAAACTATATAAAATATTTTTCAAAATACATTAACATTACATCATTTATGTGGAATATGTAATACATTACATAAAAAATTCCCAAAGATAGTATTGGTTTAGTTATTTTTAAAACATGGGAATATACAAACTAGAACATAAGTGAGATACATTATCTACCACTAGGTTCTATATGACTATAACCCTTCATAGACACACCATACATAATACATATCTTTATAACCATATGTCTTGACTCTCTTCATACTCATTCAAACAACCTCTTCTCTGGGTAACTCCTTTTTTTCACCAAAGGGATTCCTTGGTTGGATTTCTACCAAAATTGAGGCATCTAGGATTACGGGAGAGAATTTGGGAGTTTTTTGGGTATGGTTTGGATGAGACAAAGTTTCTTGAGAGGTGTGAATATATGGGGAGTAGTGGAGGCCTTTTATATGTGGGTAAAATGACACATTATGTATTCTAAAATATATTTGAGTGCTCCTCACATTATAATTTCCCCCTAAGGGTTCAAAATGGACCATTATATATACTTAGAGCTAGAATGGTTAAAATATAGCCATAAAATAATTTTTAGATAAGTTTATGGTCATTTTTACACCTTATAACCTATGTTTAGTCATTAATTAAGCTCTTTTTACCTTAATCACTGTATTTAATTTTAAATACTTTCACTGATATTTTTTTAAAAAAAATAATTTGACCTTATTAGAAATTATAAATTATGCTAATTAAAAATATGGAATCCATTTTCCAAATTCTAATCCCATAAGTATTGGAAATTTATTTAAAATTAATCCCATGGATAAGATGAGATGACAAGTTTCTAATGAGAAAAAGTACAATAGTTAGAAATGTTTTTATATCCTATTTCAATGTGAAATTTGTTCAAATGACCTAAATTGGATTAAATGATTTATAAATGATCTAATTATACCTTAAGACTAAATTAAAATATAATTTAAATGTATAAATAACTTAGATGAAAAATTAGCATTCAATTAAAATTTAGTATTTTTCACTATTCATCCAAAAATGATGTTTTTTAGAAAAATACATAAAAATCCCCTAAAGATAATTTTGATATTATTAATTCAAAAATTTAGTTTATTTTATCAAATTAAATTACTAAATGTGTATAAAATAAATTTTATCATTGTTCATAGTAGGTCATAAATATCATTTTTTATGAAAATAGTATTTTCAAACATGTAAAAAAATTACCAAGAATATTATGTTTTGTTATCAATATGTTTTATATAAAAAATCATAAATAAAATTTTAAAAGTATTTACTACTATTTATATTATTATGTTAATGATTATGTTATAACTATCTCATTTAAATAATTATAATATTAAAATTTTGTTTCATAGAAACCCAGTATTGCGTGTAACATATGCTAAGCCGGTGATGTCTCTAGTGTATTCTTAACTTGGGGTAGAGTATAATGCAAGCCATCAAAGAAATTTAGCTTATTCAAAAAAATGTACATAACAACTTGGGGTGTTATATAATTAATTTGATTAACTACTTTTCTAGATTTCCTTGACATATTAGGGATATAATAAAATATTATGTTTAATGTTTTCTTATTATCTTGATATTTATAAAATTCATTGTAATGGATAATGTGAATATTGAATTCAATAATATTTTAAAATAAATAATATTTTAATAAATGATATAAAATTCAAAAAAAATTTAAAATTTTCCTATAGATTGGGATAAGGTTGAACATATCATCAATGATTTTTATGGGTCTTTAATCATTTTATAGTAATTATATGAACCTAAAAAGAGTAAAAATCCATGTTGTCACGGTAAGAGTTAAAGAGAATAAATAAAAGTTAAAACGAAAAAATAATGGTATAACCATAACCAAAACATGTGAAAAAAAATTATTAAATGAATATTATTCAACATATATCACCTTAGGATATAATTGTTTTTGTTTAATGTACATGTGACCATGAAAATGACTTATATATTATTTAAATCAAATATAGTCACAAAATGTCACTCTCAATGTATTTAATATCTTTTATCTCTCTATATATGGAAAAAATGAAGATATTAATGAACCAAAATTTCTAATTTCATATAAATTTAATCAATTTCATTATAGAAATTTGTTTTTAATTTTGAGATATTATATAATTACCTTGAATTCTTTTGAAATGGTAAAACAATATTTGTTTAAATAACAAAAGAATACAATAAATTAATTTTAAAATATTATCATTGGTTTAATTTAAATGAATTAATGTGCGAAATGAATTAATAGATCTATATGAAATATTAGAGAGTTTTGAAATTATTATATTTTAATTTACCTTTTTTTATAGATGCATTTGAAGTCAATGTAAATGAATAATGTTAAAATTGACATTAATAATAATTTATCAAACTAATATTTTATTAAATTGTTTAAAAATAATAAAAATGTTTCAAAAAACAAAGTGATAATTATAAGTTCTATGGTTTAATAAATTTTCCATTTATGAAAAATTTAAACTATATAATAAAATTACAGTCTCTTAATATGATAAAATGTTGTCACTATAGTTAAAATTAATATTGGTTAACTATGGGATAAATAAAATTATAGGTTTAAAATAATAACAAAACAAATATAAAATATATTGGTTGATGATATTAAAACCTTAACATATCTTAGATTCACATAAAATTAAATTTGGTTGAATTAGGATAGAAAATAAAATTATTTCAATTTAATATTTTGAGAAATCCCAAAAGTGCCCATCAACCCAATTATCAAAAGGTACATCCTCCATCACTTAATCACATAGCTATGAGACTTATAGCTCAAACATACCCTAAAATTTCTATTATGAATATCTCTATATGAATTATAGATGTTTTGGGATTCTCAAATTACCAATTATAGATTCTTTTAGAGGAGATCTAGAGGACATGTTACAAAGAAGAGTTAATCGCTCTAACCGATCACTTCTTTTTTCTACCCTTTATTACCTCATATAAATATATTATTGTATCCTACTATAATAAATTTAGTATAATAAATATGATTAAATTTTATTATGATTACAAAAATACACTTATACACCATCTTTCCCATTAAATAAGAAGTAAAAGTAAAGCTCATGTGTAGATACATCTCACCATCTCCACATAGTTTTAAAATTCATTTTTGATAAACAAATTATATGGATGGATATTATTATTGTATTAATAAAAATATATTATATATATGATATAATATTAATTATGAAAGTTTTAATTATTATTTACCTTTCTTTCATTCCATCAATCAAAAAAATAAAAACCACATTCATGAATACATATGACCTAACATATCTATGAATTGTGTAATTAATTTTTTATATTGATAAATTAAATGAATTAATTTAAATAATATAATAAATAATATATTAGTAATTTATGAAATTATTAACAGTTTGAAAATTATGAGACCAAGTTCAATGTATAAAACCCAAGAATGCCGAACTGAAACAGTCTTGGAAAATAATGAAGATATCACTCAAAAATGTGTTTTTAATAACAAATTATTAATAAAAGGGTGATAAGATAATAAACATAATTTAAAAAAAGTATGATAAATATATTTTTATGGAATAAATGTTTCATAAATCCATATTTATTATACCATATGGTTCAATATGAACAAATAATATTGAGACTTGAGGTAATGGAATTCTTAACTCAATTTCCATTTATTGCATTAAAATATGATATCATTTATTATTTCATGATAAGATTATGTGTGAAATGAATTTGGATTATATTATGTTGTTTTTTCCCTTATTTTACGTGGATTTACAGCAAATTCACATAATCTATTTAATTTATTAATTATCATATCACTGATATGTTATATACAAGGGTTTATTTCACAATCTCATTATTATTTTAAATTGTTTATTATTAAAGTCCCCATTTGGGGAAATTTATCTTCCATATACATGTTTTCTAAAAATGATTTTAGAAATTGCTTTCTTGTATTCTCTTATAAATGTTTAAATTCATTTTTACCCATGCTTAACTTTTTACAAAATGTTTTTGAAAATATTATTTTGTTGGTTTTTTAAATAAGGATCTTTAAGACTTTTTGAGAATAATATATGAAAGTAATTTTCATTCAATATATATGGATTGAAGAGATTTTCCTTCATTCATGTCACCTTAATGTTTTTAATCTTCCTATACAATCTCACAAGTTTCCTTCCAATGGAAATGTTTTCCATTGTAATTGTAAAACTTAAAAAAACATTTTATAAATAGAATGGATATTTTCCTCAAGAATTATTTCAAGTGATTATTGAAATAATTTTCTATATAAGAAAACTTTATTTTATATTTGTTATGTATTAATGGGGATATGATCTAATGATACTATCCTTACTCTTTATCTATGTGGTTTATGTTTGTGATGGTATGATGTTTATAAAATTTGCTGTTATTCCATGGGTTATTAAATGAAGAAATGTTTATGAAACCCATTTATTTTAATGGGTTATAATATGATGAATGATTTATGTTAATGTGGAATAAATATTTATAGTTTTCATTATATGATGGGTGGACCAATATTTCTCTCTAATGAATTGGGTAAAGATTTATATCTCATGAGATAGATAAGGATTGAAAGGGAGTAAACCCATTTCCGCAATACATGGATGGAACACAAGGTAAATTAGTTTGGTAATAAAGGGATAGAACATGGAGTGAACTCATTTCAGTAAAGGAATATGTCCTCTATGAATATCTTGAAAATTAGCCTTGAATAAAATGGAAATGAATTTATTTTATTATGTGTATGAGACAAATTTTATGTCTTATGCTAATGTTATTTTCCCAAGGATCATGTTCTTTGATCTCATTATGATTCATGTCTTATAAACTATCAATATTTATTCTATAATACATGATTATGATCATTTATATGGAGGGTATAATTTACAAATGTTTTTTCCATGTTATTTTACCCTTAATATTATATTATTCTTATAAAATAATTGTTATCTTCCTTGGTTACCCTTACTGAGAATATGAGCTCACTATTTCTTATGTTTCAATTTACCTAGGTTATGATGAAATATTTTATGTAGGATATGTCTAAATAGGTTCTAGACAATATGAAACTATGGAAGATAATTTATATTTTTATGGGCCAGTTGTTTATATTTCTAAAATGTGTAAGAGTTTGTCCTAATTCCCTAAAACTCTAAACCCAAAAGAACCCTGGGTATATAATTGATACAATAATTCCTTTTTATGCTATATGTTTTTTGTGTAAAAAATTTGATCATATTTATAATGTTTTTGTCTTTATACCGAGATCTGGAAGTGTGGATTTGAAGCTGTTACATTATATCATAATGAAAAATACATCTTAACATAAAGTCAATATAACTGAGTTAAGGAGGATCCATCAGACTAGGAGTGGACATCGATCTATCTGATGATAAATAAGCATTGATCCATTATAATGATGCTTCAAAAAAGTCTCACAAAACCAATAAATCATCGGTCTGAGCAAAGTGTACAAATAATTCCATCGAAATTAGATGACTATCATAATGAAGAAGTGTTTGTAAATGTGATAATTATTGAGTAGTTTCAGGTATCTGAAGTCTTTATAAGTTACAACCATTTTTATAGTTGATTCACATCAGTTTTTTATTTTATCAAATGGTTGTCTCAAATCAATTGACCAAATACATCTTGATATTGATGCATCAGAATGTCTTGTTATAAGAAAGTGGATCAGATGCAGTTTCTACAAGAACTTATATCAAACTAATTTTGAGGAAGGAAAATCTATCAGAGTAAAAAAATTAAATGTAACCAGGCTCACCTAATCATACTGAAGAAAATTTAGTACATTCGTGAAGGGTGTTTTCTAAGAAGACTCACGAAGATCAAGAAGTTTCTAGAAGAGTAGAGAAGGGTTGATTTGGTCAAATTTGGAATTTAAATTTGGAAAATTAGAGAGCGGGAAAAGTTTTTTATTTACCTACCACTTCTATTTAAGGATGCTTATAAATATATGCATAGTATATTTTTACTTTTTAAACAATTCACACGTTCAAAAGGTTGAGTGATGTAGAGTTTGAGTCAGGGTTTTATTCAGAGTTACTTTCTTGATGAGAACTCATAGGAAGATCACACTACTAAATGTTTTGTTTACTATACTGAGGAAGATCAGACTAAGAATCTAAGGAGAGTTTGAGAAGTGCAGTTTAAGAAAGGTTAAATGTACTAATTCCATCGTACTGAGTTCATCAGAGTGATGTAGTTAGACCCAAGGGAATCAGATTGATATTCAAGATATATTTTTTGTAGATCGATTTTCTTTGTAATCATTTTAATTTGTGGATCAAATTGTTTGTAAGAAAACTTTTTAAACTAATGGGAGTTATTATAACAGTTTCTATTGGTATATAAAAGGTCACTGATGTGAGTTGACACAAGTTGTATGCAATTTCTCATTATAGTGAATTTCCATAGTCCCATAGTAGTGGCTATGGCAGGGATGTAGGTTGTCACACTGATTTGAAACCATGTAAATCTCATGTGATTTACTTTATTTTCTACTTTTTCATGAATGAGTATTTCTTATAGATGATAAGATAATAAAATTTAATAGGTTTTAGTGGTTATGTTTCTAAATGTCTTGCGACTAATAAATAGTAAATAACTGATTCAACCCCTGCATTATTAGGTGTTTTTCTATCCTTTGGAACTTCAATCCCCATACCATATCAAGGCTAAAAAATAATATGGTATTGGGTTTAATAAAATATTATCTTTTTTTATATTTTTTCAAAATCCTTTTTTCTAATTCTTTTTCATTATTGTTTTTTCCTTTTATATTTAATATCAATTCATTCATTTTTAATAGGATATAAATTGAAAAATAGTAAAAATATATAGTAATATATCCCCCACACCCAATGATAATACTTCACATCTCTATATTATAATAAAAAATATCATCTTCATAAAATGGAAAACATCTTCACCAAAACTTATTGTATTTAAAATCTTGAAAAATACAAAGTGTAGTGTAGGAAGGATAAAGTAGGATATTAATGAGAATCCCCTATCAATGTCATTGATATAATGTATGCTCTTAGAATAAATATATAATATAAATAATAGTCTCAATGGTATAAAAGAAAAAAAAGGAAAATCCCTCTATAATTTTAATGTAACTTTGTTTTTTCATATTATGACAAGATTTCAATGTAATTTATTAAAGGTCAATATGTAAAATTGTTTCTCAAAAAATATAGTGCAAGAAATAATGTTAAAAAATGGATTAGAAACATCTAATTAATGGAAAAAATATAATTTCTAACAATCGCTAATGTCATGAATAATAATAACAAATAAATAATCATAATATTAATGATACAAAATAATTAAAAAAAATTAGTGCATTTTCATAAACATAAATAAACTGATCCCCAAATCAGGATTCGTTAAATTAATATGCTCAAGCTTTCCTTTATATATTCTTCTCCCATATTACACATTCAATCATAGTAAAAAAATTAATTAAAACATGGTTTTAAAGGATTTATATAAATTTTATCATCATTGATAATAAATATAGAAAAAAGTTTAAGTGTCTATGTAACCTCCATACCTGACTGACCATTAACCTGGTATCTGGACCGGTGGGTCACATGGCCTCAAGTTCATCTCCTTGTATGATAGAGGCTACTGACTTGGTGAAAGGGTATCTAGAGGTGATAGTGGGGAGACTATACCCTCTTACTAGAGTTTCACAGTGGTATTATCATAGAATAACCAACAAGAAACAATGGAAACAATATGTATAGATGAAATAATAGTAAAAGACAATTATTAACAATTCACTAAATGTGTCCAATGACAATTTATACAATGCAGGAATGTATGCAAAGTGAGATTACATAAAAAAGCAGTAAACAAAATAAAATGATTTACAATATAGTACAATGATAATGAAAAGATAGAAATGCCCCGTGGGTGATCTCTATGAGCATCCCGAGCTTCTTCTCAGTCATTTACTCCTAACTCCTCGGGTACAAGCATAAAACAATCAAACTAGGTCCTTAAAATATAAGGTCTACTCAAGTACCAAGGGTACCCGAGCCGAGAGTGAGATTAATTCTTAGTAGGCCAACACCCACGATGTCAAGAACAATCCAGAGAGTGTAATATATATTTAACAGTGTGTGTATAAAATAAATAAAAATAGAATTGAAAGAATAAACAAACACCCTTCGAGGTTCCTAGGGGACACCTGACGGTGATACCTACTTCAGCCCATGGATGGTATGACTCATCATGTCAAAATTATATATATATATATATACTAATAGTATATATATAGATAGATATAATTTGGGGGCGGATTAGGACATACCTCTTCCATACAATTCTAGAGGATCTCTGACGGTCTGCTCCTAACCTATGTTCAAGATCCCTTATTCTCTTGTCCTCCATGCATTAGATTTTTGTTGGGGTGGATCAAGAAATACCACCTCCATCCAATTATATGGGAGATCACATAGTCTACCCCAAAACGCATTCCAAAAGTCCTTAGTATCTTGTAATTATTGCATTCAAAATATGTTCTGGGGTTGATCAGGACATACCATCACCATCCAATTTCAAGGGATCACTCATGGCCTCCCCTAACCCAATACCAAGTGCCCTTAGTCTCTTAGTATTCTCACATTTGATATAATGAAATCATGAGTGGAATGGGGTAAGTATGCCTCCCACCCAACAATTTTGTATATATAACTATCATGGGGTAAAACTGCCTCCCTCCTATAGGTATACATAACTTGCATGGGGTAAACTGCACCCCATCCATAATCATACATAAATGGAATGGGGTAAACTGCCTCCCATCTATAATCATTCATAATTTTCATGGGGTAAACTTCCTCCCATCCATAATCATTCAATCATTTCCGTAATTTTAACATAAATCATAAGGAAGTACCTCTTATGCATTTCAAATAACCATATACCACATTACACATAAGCACTCATGTTCACATTTATACTTAAGGAAAACCATCTTAAGAAATTAAATAAAAACATTAACATATTAATCACATTCAATTCATTACATGAGGCATGGGACTCTCATGCATGTCATTATTCATAATATATTTTATTTCAAGGATCTTTTTTTATCTAAATCATTTAATACAAGTCAAAAAAATTAAATATGGACAAACCATTTATTCAATTCATGCCACTTTAGTATGAGCCATCCTAGTAAAGGTCATTCTATTCAATGGATGAAACTATCTCATTAATCCATTACATTTACCTTAACCATTTCATTTAAACCATTGAGACATATTAGCTACATTACAAGGCTCATGTGTACAAAATAGGTTTCATTGAAATAAGGGTAGATTCCTACATGGGGGCTTCCACTGATAAGGCAGTTCATTAAATTTTAAAAATAGGAAAAATCCCCAATATTCTATTTATAACCAACAAATAATAATAATAATTAATCCAAGAAATGAACCAAGAAAGCATAAAATTCTAACACTACATTTTTAACATGAAGGTAACACACCTCCGTTGGAGGTTTTATTGTGAATACAAGACTTTGTTGGAAAAAAATAAAATATCACCTTTAATCACTTAATTTAATTTATCAAGAATAATTTTAGAAATGAAGAACCATATTAGGCAAGCACTAATGAAATTTTATAAATCCAAGTAATTAAATAATTAAGGCTTTAAAAAATAAACTGTTCAAGGAAAGGGATACTACCTCAAATAGGAAACAATATTACACTTGGTACTTGAAAAATTTATCGGCAACCACCTAGAACTGACCCAAACTCACACGCACACACACACATGTAGGCATACTTAACCTAGGTAATGTATTCCTCATGAAATGAGGGAATACATTCATAGAGGATTATATAAATTTATATATATACAAAACTATTTAACTGAGCGTGGACCTTTAAGATTGATCAAAACTACCGAAAACAAAATCTAGGCATCCTAAAACATCAAAGGACCAAAAATATAAAGAGTGAAACCAAATAGTGGATATAAAACTCACCTCAAAAGTTGGAAGATACACAAACCCAAGAGGAACATTCCAACACACTATTGATTAATTAAAATGAATCAAAAAACACTCAAATACCCTAATAAAAGATGTGAAAAACAAAGGAGAAGGTGTAAACCCTCACCTCTGATGGTGGTGACAAACCAATTTAGCCCTAATCACTTCAACTTTGGTATCAATTTTTATAAAACACACCAAAAAGACCCGATATATCCTTTGCATAACCTAGAACCAGAAGAAACAATGAAAAACCAGGTTAACCCCTTGCTAGGGTTTCATCCAAGTTACATTGGGTGATGAGGAGGCCAAAAAATGATGAATAGAAGGATGAGGATGGATGATAAGGCCATAACTTGATGATTTAGTAAGTAATCGTGAAGAAATGGAAGAAAAACAGTGGTCATAGTGGGATCCTAGAAGTGGGTCGAACTCACTGCTAGGGGAGAGCCCCCATTTGGGTGCATCACAATTTGATAGGATTGGGGAAAGGGTTTGGTTTAAGTTTCATTTATTTTAATTTAAAAAATATAATTCTTAAAATAGGGTCTTGGTACATGGTTTAGGTAATATAGTTTATCAAATCGTGTGCTGCTCGTGCGCCCCTTTACTAGGCACCTAGGCACCCCACACAACTTGTCCCACACAGTTTCGAAAGCATGAGCCAACCGTGCAGTGAATATTTTTTAGGTACTTCATAAACCTTTAACCACGAAGGATAGGTGAATGATTTGGAAAATCATGCGTATCCCATGCAACAATGTCTATACAATTGTAGCAAGCCACAAAGTTTCTTATTATAGGCCTCATGGTTTCAGAGAAACCATGCGCCCAGTGAAGGTCCTTCAAAACATTATTTTCCAACCCCAGTGCTCTCAAAACTCATTAAGATACCTAGGATACCTCTCAAGCCTTTACCCATGTACAAAAACATCACTTTGAAGGGTTCTAACCCTTAAAAATATGTTCTAAAGTTCAGTTTTAAAAACGGTCCATTCCGTAAATGAAAAAGTTCAAATTCCTCCACTTTTTAATTTGGTTCAAAACATGGGACATTACAACCTTCCCACCATAGAACTACTCGTCCATGAAAATCCTTCCAGAACAACGTACACATAATCTAAACTACACGGGTTATGAATTTTAATTCAAATGGTTGCGTTTTGTTTCTGAACACCCAACGTACCTTAAGTATAAACTTATGAAAGCGGCACTTAAGCCATTTAAAACACAATCCAACTCCAATTTTTCAACCAAAACCTTGAAACAGCTCTTACTTGATCCTGTTAAACCAGATACATGATATCATAATTGGCTTGTTAAGAACTTGGACAAATGTACTTCCCACCTAAGGCTTTAACTTTAAGATTCCAATTCAATAATATAACTCAACCATTGTTAGAATTGTCTTACCAACACACCTCTTAGCATTATAATGATGTTTTTTTTGTGATTACTAAAATGCTTAAGTTGATCGATCCCTATAAAACTCAAAGATAAATCGAGCTAAATTTTCCTGAAAAGCCCTAACTAACACTAACTGCACTCATATCCTCCTGATGGTGTGTCTTAGAACTATTATTCACTGACCATATTCATTAAACAAAATACGAAAATGATTCAAGACACATCAGCTAACTATTAAAAAGAATTCCATCTTAGACAACCAATGTTTTACAAGAAGAACTATGATGCCTTCTCTAAAGGTATTTTACATTTAAAAAAACACCCACAGAAGTACACACCCAACCTCTGGTGACATTCCTGAACAAACAAAACGTCCAACATGAAACACTATAAGAGAACCACCTAAAAAATCCCAAAATATTTATTGCATTAGACTGGTGTAAGACCTATGATCCCTTAGTACATCTAGGATGATGTCATGATAGGGGACATGCTAAAAACTAAATATAAAACACTAAGAGTATTTAACGGATTTCAGTCCAATGTGCCCTAAAACTAGAAAAGAGACTAGTCAAACTAAAATTTTTCAACTACAAGGAATGAACTCAACATCACCTACTAATGAACCACCATTAATTGAACACATGTATTTACCACCCAAAAGAATTATGTGTTTGTTCACAATTCACTACTGAAGCCTAACCACGAACAATGATGCTACTTAAGGGTTTCATTAATTTACAAAAACCAACAACCCAAGGGATTTCAAGGAAACAAACCATTTTTAAATGTTTAATTATTGTGTTCCTTCTACTTGGAAGAGAACATTTAATCAGAACTGATATGACACTCCCCACTATAAGAGTATTCTAGCTGCAAAGGAAAAGATAACTAGCCATTCATAAGTGTGTTCAATCAAAACCACCTTAAATGGATGTGTGTCATTCACTTGAGTCACACTCACACATAAAAACATAAAATGAAGTTCAAAACAACATGAATAGTGTTTCAGAACACTAGACTATTCCGAAATCCATCCCAAATATTAGGATGAAACAGAGTCTTTAATGATGGGCCACTCTACTAAGGATATTAAACAAGACCAAACTCATAGCTCAAGATCTGAATATTTAATCCATTGATAAACATGATAAATCCTATAAAAAACCTATGGTTTCATTTCAAGGAAACTCAAGGAAAGATCAAAACTTCCCATACATGAGGGTTTTCAATAGAGGACACCGTTACAGGTTCTATTTTCAATATCTTTGTATTTATTCACATTTAAAAATTAATTATTTAATTATTTAAATCAAAAATCAAGTACCCACTTTAAAAAGAAAGCACCAGGAACTTGAGTTTCCAACCAAAAACTCAAAGTAAGACATGGAAGTTTCATAAAACTCCCCTTTTAACCATTAAACACTTGTATACATCCTCCATGATAGGAAATTTAACATCCAAATTATTTTTTAACAATTAAGGCGACCTACTAGGGTCCCATTTAAACCAACCCGGGAACATCAAAATGAATCTCAAAAGAAGTTGTTAATTTCATTAAAGTTTCAAACACCCAAATAGTTCAAATCATAAGAAAAATTCCTTAACTAATATACATGGGTCTAATTTAACATTTAACCATTTAACCAATTTATTTTATATTAAAACAAAAAAATATTACATTTATAATAATTTCATAATATAACATAATCACATCCAAAGAGTTAAACTACATGGGTTTCCATTTACCAACACATGAAGCAGCCATACACTCCATGGATTGAAATTTGGATCCCATTAATCAAAACCAATCCCAATTAAAAATTTAACAGGATCATATACAATGGTCCATTCATACATGTAGCCACCTACAAACATGTAAAGCACCCACCCACATTACAGTTTGGAATTTGGATCTCTTTTCTCAAAATCAATTCACATCATCATCTTAATTTAGAATACTTCAAATTATAAAGAAGTATCTAAAATGTATATATATAAATATATGATCAAGATGGTTTGAATATATGAGTTACCATTTCCCAATTATAATATGCCTATACACCTTATGAGAAAAAACTGGTTCCTTCTCATTCACAACCCACATATTTCTAGCCCATGCTACAAACCATATATAACCAAAGTGAAACATGCCATTGTCAGCAATAAAAGCATAAGCATGTTATATAGTCAAGCATGGAATAAAAATTAGGGCACAAAATTAAATCAATAGGAAGCTCTAAAAATGAAACCACATGGCATGGTATATGAATGACATGTTAATTCATATGTACCTATTATGATGCATGTGATACTTTCTCTTTTCCATACCAGGAAAAGGGTCAAAATGTCATATAATAATAAATAAATAAATAATTGAAATTACACTAGTCACTCAAGATAAAATAATATCAACTGTAATAGAAAACAACATGGACCAAAATTCCCAGCCTTGGACACTTGGTCATTTCCCATATGTGGTGTGATTAGTCCCAGACACGAATATTAACCAAGCACCGAAACATTTATAGTATATTTTATACCAACCCATAATAGTAGGAAAAAGGAAAAAGTTAACTCAGACACCACTTTGTAACATCCCTTACTAACTTACCATTATCCTCGTAGCTGGACTGGTGGGTCACCTGACCATAAACACATCTCCCCTTATTCTAGAGGCTTTCGATTAACAACGAGGGTCTTAGGAGGTGATAATATGAAGAATATACCCTCTTATCAGAGTTTTATATTGGTATTATCAATGAATAACTGAGAAGAAATAGTAGAAACAATATATATACAGATGAAAAATAGTGGAAGAAAAATAATAACAATTCTCTAAAAGTGGACAACACCAGTTTATACAATGCATAAATAGATGTCAAGTGATGTTACATTGCTAAAATCAGAACAGAAAACATCATGATTTACAATAGCGTACAACGATAATGAAAAAGTCTTCATATCCCCATGACCGATCTCTATAAGAATCATGAGCTTCTTCCCAGTCCTTTTATTATAACTCCTTAGGTACAATCATAAAACAATCAATCTAGGTCCTGTAAACATAATGTACAACTAGGTACCAAGGGTACCAAAGAATGGTGTGAGATGAAATATCAGTAGGCCATAACCCATGGTGTCAAGACCAATCTAGACAGTGAAAAATATATTTAATAGTGTGCTGGTATACTATAAATAACAAAAAACTGAAAGAATAAACAATCACCCATCCATATTAGTAGGGGACACCTGACAATGATACCTAATTTTGCCATTGGATGGTATGTATGATCATATAAACCTTTTATATACATTCATATATATATATATATATATAAAGTAATAATATATATATATAGATAGATTGATATATGTTTGGGTGGAACATGACATAATTTTTCCATCCAATTCTAGGGGAGACCTCATGGTCTTCCCCTAACCCAGGTCTAAGAGCCCTTAGTATCTAATCCAACATGTATTATATTTATGTGGGGTAGATTGGGAGATACCACCACCATCCAATACCACGAGATCTCTCACATTCTGTCCCAAATCCATTACCAATATCCTTTAGTCTCTGTGTTCTTGCATTCAAAATATGTTTTTGGTGGATTGGGACATACCACCACCATCCAATTCCAAGTGAGCTCTCATGGCCTGCCCCTAACCCAATACCAAGATCCCTTAGTCTGTTGTCATTATTTCATTTGATATAACTAAATAAAAAGTGGTGTGGGGTAATCATGCATTCCACTCAACACATATCTATATAACTATAATGGGGTAAAACTACCTCCCACCCATAAGCATACATAACAAGCATGTGGTATACTTCCTCACACCCATAAGCATACATAACTAGAATGGGGTAAACTACCTCCCATAAATAATCATTCATAACTGACATGGGTTAAAATTACTACCATATGTAATCATTCAATCATTTCCATAATTATAATGTAAGGCATAAAGAAATACCTTATATGCATTTCAAATATCCATATACCACATTACACATAAAAACTCACATTCACATTTATACATAAGGAAAACCAAATTAAGTACGTTAATAAAAACATTAACATATTGATCACATTAAATTCATTACATGAGGCAATGTGCTCTCATGCATGTCATTAGGCATATTCTATTTCATTTTTAGGATCTTTTTTTATCTAAAAAATTTAATACAATTCAATCAATTCATTATGGATAAACCATTTATTCAAGTCATTACATTTGAGTATGAGCCATCCTATTCAAGGTTATTTAATTAAATGGATAAAACTATATCATTAAGCCATCCCATTTACATTAACTGTTTGATTTAACTCATTGATACATAATAGCTACATTACAAGGCTCAAGTGTATAGGAGAGCTATCATTGATATAAGGACAAATTCCTATATGGGGGTTTCCACTAACAAGGCAATTAATTTAATTTAAAAAATATTCCAGTGCCCTAACTGTCCATTTATAACCATGGAAGAAGCATAAGAAGTAATCCAAGCAATGAACCAATCAAGCATAAAATTCTAACAGTATATTTTTAGCTTGAAGGCAGCACACCTCCATTGGAGGGGTTTTATTATAAAAACCCAACTTTGTTGACAAAAAAATAATTTATCAACTTTAAGCACTTCATTAAAATTATCAAGGAATAATTTTAGAAATGAACTACTGTAACACCCAAAGCTTCCACGGTACACTTCTCTTTGAATAATACAGTAGCGTGTGTTGTACGCAACATCGAGTTCTAACACACACCACAACCAATCAAATTAGCGATTTTGAATAGTAATACCCACATTTTGAAATTTTATAAATTTTATCTTCCAAAATGGAATTCATTTTTGTATTCAGAATATCGAAATTATCCTAGGGTGAAATTTTGGTACTTTTTGGATAACTTGTATATTTTGATGAATAGTGAAAATTACTAAATATTAATTAAAATCAACTTTTTAATAGAAATAATTAACAGTGATAAATTATGAATTTGAGTTGTTTTAAAGCATATTTAGAATATATTTTTACCATTTAATACAATGTTGGTCATTGGACATAACTTCATAATTAAACCAGACATAAACAAATGTCAATCTTTTGATAGTCATTATCTCTTAAAAACATGCTTTTTGTTTTAACATCGGGAATTAATTTTAAATTAATTTCTGCCACTTCTGTGTTTTGAATTTAGAAAAATGGATTCCATATTTGGAATCATAATTTCCAAATTGTATAAATAGGTTACATTTATTTTTAGACATTTTGAATAATTACTTCGGTAAATATTTTATTTACCATGGTTAAAGGGTAAATCCGGTAAATAAGGGTAAAAAATAATAATATTATAATAATAATAAATTACCCTAAAACGTGTCTTAACCTGATTAGTTGATACTTTTCCGACCATGGAAATCTTTGGGTCGATTTTGGGACCCCATGGAGCCACTTGTTGGTGATAAGGACACTATATTAATTAAGTTAAAATAAATACAAAAATGAAATAAGAACATATCTTTTAGAAAACCAATTTTTACATAGGTTTATATATGTTGGATTTTATACTATAAATATTCATTAGAAAGACAAAAAGATTTTATACATAATGGTATTTTATTTATAATTTTTAGATATTTAATAATTAATATTATTTATGACACAATAATGATGAAGTATTTTCTTTATTAATGAAAGAATCAAATAATTGGTATTATAAATGTTAAAATAAATATAATTTGAAAGTTTTGATGACATCCATGAATTTTATTGGTTAATATGACATTATAGGATTTCTTAAATGAATTTGGTTCGAATTAATAATGTTTTTAAGACTTTAACAAAAATCAATTATTGAATAGTGTCAAAATTGACATAAATGAGTTTTTAAAATAAATATTATATTATTAATTGATATTCTATTCCTAAAAATATAAGGTTCGGACAAAAGACTTATATATTGATAGGTGTATCATTAATTGACCACTTGGGGGTATCTTGTATGTATATAATAAGTTTATTAACAATAAAATATAAAAATACAAAGTGACATGGTAAATGTCAAACTAATTAACTAAGAGTTAAAACTAAAAGATATGGTTAATATAATGACCCAAACCTGTCTAAAATATATTGGTTGAAAGTATTTAGACCCATACCCACCTTAGACATTTAATAATCCACTTAGGAGTCATTAGAAACTGAATATGAATTTATTATAAAATAATATTTCTATCTTTTCCAAAGGTGCCCCTCACCCCTCTTATAAAAGGGAACTCACCCTTCTCACTAATTCACATATTCAAAGCCTTTTGTCTCGGCCAACCCCTTGCCAAATATTCTCTAAACATCCCTCACTTCAACCTAGATGCATTAGTTTGATCAGAATGCCAACCTAAGGATCCCTTTTGATCAATCAAAAGGAAGAACCCAAATAAGAGGAGGTTAGCCTACCCTCAACCAAGGAAAAGTACAAGGTAAGGGGTTTTCATCTCACTCCTTATTCCTATTAGATTCAAGCCATGTTACCACTATTAACTTTTGTGTGGTGTATGTAATGCCCATAATTGTATTATTTATGTAATACACTTTATTTTATGTGTATTTACATATTCATTGTATGATACCTCTTTCATGGGGGGTATGTTTCGTAAGTTACCAAATTGGTAAGGGTTTATTTCACAATCTCTTTATTATCCGAGGTTGTTTATATGTAATTATCTACTAGGACCTCTTTATGATCCACATCCATGTTTATTAAAAATGTATTTCAAAACATTCTTACTATTTTACAGAATATGGGTTAAAGTCATTTATACCCTTGTTTGACTTTTTATAAGAAGTTTATAAAGGAATCTTTCTGTCGTTTTCCAAACAAGGTCCTTTTTAACCTTTTCGACAGAATTAAAGTAAGAATCTATTTTTTTAACTTATACAGCGGGTGCGGCTATTTTCTGCCGTTATAAAATCTTTGAAGCTTCCCTAACAATATTATAAGAACATTTTCAAAGTAAATGTTTTTTTATAATTATGTGACTTAAATAATTTTAAAAAAAGAGATATTTCTCTCAAATAGTGTTGATTTCATCTATTTCAACATCCTTTGATAAATTTTACACTTGTTTGAAGTTGATTTATTATGATAAAAATCATCCATATTGTATTTAAGGTTTTGTGATATGTTTGACTATGGATGAGTTATTTTAATGCCATTAATGGTTTATGATAAATGTTTTGGCATGCTAGTTTTAATACGAATGTTTATGTTATATTTCATCCTCTTCTTAAGATGAATGTGTTGGACTATTAAGTTCCGAGTTGGGGATCGGTAAAAGTAAGCCCTCCGGGTTGGGGTCCGGTTATAGCAGACCCTCCGGGTTGGTGTCTGGTTATTAGAGGCACTCTAGGATGGTGTCCGGTTATTAGAGGCACTCCGGGTTGGTGTCTGGTTATTAGAGGCACTCCAGGTTGGAGTCTGGTTACAGAGGCTTCCGGGATGGATTCCGGTTACAGAGGCTCTCCGGGTTTGGTTCCGGTTACAATTATCCCTTAGGTCTTGGCACGAGGCCTTGACATAGAAATTAAAGTTCGGCATTATGCATTTCCATCATTATGAAAGTGGTCAGTGATATTCCATGCGATTATTAGACTAGTAGAATATCCATGTGAATAACTAAATGACATTATTTCATTTTATCTTTTCCATATTATTATTAAGTTCAAGTTTTAAAGTTTTTTGTGTTATTTATACATTGCCTCAAATGTTTATTCTTATTTATGAAAGCTTCCTCTATATTGTTATCCTTACTGAGCATCTGAGCTCACCCCTTTCTATGTTTTATTTTTCCAGGATGTGAAGAAATATTTTATGACTGACCTGTAGGGATAGTCTGAAGAGGATATGAGTGTGGACTATAGAGACTATATTATTGTAGTTTTTCACTTTGTGATGTAATGTAAACCTTATGAATGTATCTAGTGATTCCAAAGCTACTAAACTAATCAGTCTTTAGAGACTTGATCTTTTGTGATCATGCCAATGTTACGTAATAATGCACCTACTCTGCGTAACTGGGGTCAGGGAATTACAGTTGGTATCAAATGTAGTTTAGTACAAACCTTGGAAGCTAGATTTAGACAAACTCTGATTAGATCACATAGACCTAAGATGGACTTTGAGGATTAGTATAGAAGAACTTCCTAGAATTTTGGTATTGTAGGGATTTTGTGAGTTTTCCGAGCAATACATCCCTGTCTGGATACAAGTAGGTAGCGGCGGCTCTAGCACAGATGTACCTAGGGGTAAAACCCAAAAACACCACTTTGAGCTAGACTCGAACGGGAATTGGTGCACGACAACGGGCCTTGCTGCACTCTTTGTTACGACACTCCCGGGGGATATGCTTAGGATAATTATCATTTTCTTTAAAAACCATTATGAAGGGTTTATGAGTATATACTTCCCCAAAGAAAACATTTTTTTATGATTATGGATTATATCCATAAATAGTTCAATTTATGTAAAGTTTTTTACAAGTATGGAATTATGTATTTTGAATCATAAACTGATCTAGTTTATGCCATTGTTTAGAAATGGCGCCTAGTGGAAAGAATGGAAACCGTATCAATGCACGCACTCCATGTATGGATTACCCTCCTACTCAAGATAATTATAGGGGATCTGGTGATGCAACTGGTGCTGATCAGCTAATCACCATACTGGGAAAACTCACTCAGGTTATAAATAATAACCTTACCCGTATGGAGCACCTTGATCCACAGCGTAGAGGATCAATGTTAGATCGCTTAATTGGAAAACAACCACCAACGTTAAATGGGAGTAAAAATCCAATTGTATCTAAGCAATGGATAAGTTCCCTAGAAAAAATATTTCAGGCATTGGGGAGTAGTGAAAGGGAGAAAGTTATCATGGCAGTTTATCGCCTCACTGGAGATGCTGATCAATTGTGGTCATTGATACAAAACACAAAGGAAGATGATGAAGTATCAAATATGGAATGGAGAGAGTTCAAAGAGCTTTTCTTAGGAAAATACTTTCCTCATGACCATCAAGCAGATATGGAAAGACAATTTCTGAGTCTAAGGATAAAGGAGGATGAGAATGTTGCAAAGTAGGAGTCTAACTTTACAAGGTTAGTGAGGCATGCTTCAGATTATATATGTAACCCAATAATTAATATTGATCATTTCTTTGATGGGTTAAAACCATTTATCCATTTAGATTTAGTATCACAATCCTTCTCATTGTACGAAGATATTGTCTCGTGTGCTATCAAGACAAAAAATGAATTCTATAAGTCTTATGACAAAAAAGTAAAGAAATAAAAGAAGATAACGGTGGAGCAAGAGACTGATAAAGGGAAGTAGGGAAAGAAGGATTTTCCATTATGTGATAATTGTGGTAAGAAACACCCCGGTACTTTCCTAAAAGGAATGGGTGTTTGTTACAAATGTGGAGAAAAAGTCACCAGACTCATGATTGCAAGGGAAAGAAAGAGGCTGCCAATGTTGAATGCTACAATTGTAGAGAAATAGGGCATTATTAAAATGAATGCCCTAAGCGTCAAGGAAACATACCTCAGAAAAGGCCAAGGGAGAAAATACAAGCTTATGTTGTTACTACAGATGAAGTTGAATAATTAATGTATTTGTGTTTTTGGACTCAAGGATTATATTCTGGTTATAAGAATAATGTGATATATATAATGATTGTACTGCAGTACTTATTGTTTTCATTAAGGTTTTAATATGTTGAAGGTAATCATATTTTTATTATGTGACAATAAGAATCATTACTTTGTTTGTGGAATCTGATGTTACAACTGATTTTGGAATTTAGAAACATTTAAGATAGAGAATTTAGATAGAATTGTTTTGGATAACTATAAAGGTTGGAATGGATTATGTTGAACTTTGGATAGTATGGATTAATGTTAAATCATTTCTTAATATTATTTTTGGGATATTATAATACTATAGTTTTAGGAAAAGGACAACCTGTAAGTCGGGGGATAAACTGTCATGTCGGAAAAGGTTGCTGGAATCGAACCCACAACCATAGTGCGACAGACCTTTATTACCTACCACTAGCCTATAGGAAGTCCCTGGTTATTACAAAATAGTTTTCCCAATGTGTTAATATTTGGGACCTTGTACGATTAGGATAAATATAATATTTTTGGGTTCTGTAATCTTTTTGAGTGAAATATGAGTTTGTGGGAGAAATTAGTTGAAGGTTGAAACTCTACTTGTCACACACATATATATATATACCTCTCTCTTATAAATTAATTCGTAAACATTAGGAAAAGTATATAAAAAATGTGTTATCCTAATAACTTATGTTTTGCTAAACTGATGATATTTTAAATCACCATAGATTGAAGGCTTTGAGGCCCTAAATTTTTCACTTGTTTGTGATTGATGACCTCAATCACTCCCTACAAATATTTATTTTTTTCCTCCAATTATGTGTCTCTAATTTCTACCAATGTTATTCTAATCGTGATCATAATTTGGTGGTGACTTTTTCATTTCCCTTTCCCTCTTATTAAGGCTAAATTTTCTGAACCTTATTTCCGATGTGGGTTTTCCACAAAGGTATTTTCTACTTTCAAACTTTTATTTTTGAAGAAAAATTTCAAATTGAGAGAATGCTATTTATTTAATGAGGGGAGAATGTAACACCCCAAGCTTCCTCGTTACACTTTTCTTTGAATAATATAGTAGCGTGTGTTGTACGCAACTTCGAGTTCTAACACACACCACAACCAATCAAACTAGCCGTTATGAATAGTAATACCCACATTTTGAAATTTTATAAATTTTATCTTTAAAAATGGACTTCATTTTTGTATTCATAATATCGAAATTAGACTAGGGTAAAATTTTGGTACATTTCGGATAACTTGTATATTTTGATGAATAGTGAAAATTACTAAATTTTAATTAAAAACAACTTTTTTAATCGAAATAATTAACAGTGATAAATTATAAATTTGAGTGGTTTTAAAGTATATTTAGAATATATTTTTACCATTTAATACAATGTTGGTCATTGGACATAATTTTATAATTAAACCAGATATAAACAAGTGTCAATCTTTTGATAGTTATTATCTCTTAAAAACACGCTTTTTGTTTTAACAATGGGAATTAATTTTAAATTAATTTCTGCCACTTATGTGTTCTGAATTTGGAAAAATGGATTCCATATTTGGAATCATAATTTCAAAATTTTGTAAGTAGGTAAATTTTATTTTTATACATTTTGAATAAGTACTTTGGTAAATATTTTATTTACCATGGTTAAAGGGTAAATCCGGTAAATAATGGTAAAAAATAATAATATTATAATAATAATAAATTACCCTAAAACGTGTCCTAACCTGATTGGTTGATACATGTCTGACCATGGGCATCATTGGGTCGATTTTGGGACCCCATGGAGCCACTTTTAGGTGACAAGGACACTTTATATTAATTAAGTTAAAATAAATACTAAAATGACGTAAGTATATATCTTTTAGAAAAATAATTTTTACATAGGGTTATATATGTAGGATTTTCAACTATAAATATTCATTATAAATCTAAAAATATTTTCTACATAATGAGATTTTATTTATAATTTTTAGACATTTAATAATTAATATTATTTATGACACAATAATGATGCATTATTTTCCTTATTAATGAAAGAATCAAATAATTGGTATTATAAATGTTAAAATAAATATAATATGAAAGTTTTGATGACATACATGAATTTTATTGGTTAATATGACATTATAGTATTACTTAATTGAATTTGGTTCGAATTAATAATGTTTTTAAGACTTTAACAAAAATCAATTATTGAATAGTGTCAGAATTGACATAAATGATTTTTTAAAACAAATATTATATAATTAATTGATATTCTATTCCTAAAAATCTATGGTTCGGCCAAAGGACTTATATCATGATAGGTGTATCATTAATGGACCACTTTGGGGTATCTTGGATGTATATAGTAAGTTTATTAATTATATAATATATTAATACAAAGTGACATGGTAAATGTCAAACTAATTAACTAAGAGTTAAAACTAAACGATATGGTTAATATAATGACCCAAACCTATCTAAAATCTATTGGTTTAAAGTATTTCAACCCATCCCGACCTTAGACTTTTAATAATCCACTTTGGAGCCATTAGAAACTGAAAATGAATTTATTATAAAAAAATATTTCTAGCTTTTACAAAGGTGCCCCTCACCCCTCTTATAAAAGGGCACTCCCCCTTCTCACTAATTCACACATTCAAAGCCTTTTGGCTCGGCCAACCCCTACCAAAATATCCTCTCAAATTCCCTCAATTCAACCTAGAGGCCTTAGTTTGATCAGAAATCCAACCTAAGGATCCCTTTTGATCAAATAAAAAGGAAGAACCCGAAGAAGATGAGGTTAGCCTACCCTCAACCAAGGAAAAGTACAAGGTAAGGGGTTTTCATCTCACTCCTTATTTTCATGAGATTCATGCCATATTGCCACTATTACCTTTTGTGTGGTGTATGTACTGCCCATAATTTTATTATTTATGTAATACAATTTAATTTATGTGTATTTACATATTCATTGTAGGATACCTCTTTCATGGGGTGTATGTTTCGTAGGTTACCAAATTGGTAAGGGTTTATTTCACAATCTCTTAATTATCTGAGGTTGTTTATACGTAATTATCTACTGGGACCTCTATATCATCCACATCCATGTTTCTTAAAAACGTATTTCAAAACATTCTTACTATTTTACAGAATATGGGTTAAAGTCATTTATACCCTTGTTTGACTTTTTATAAGAAGTTTATAAAGGAATATTTCCGTTGTTTTCAAAACAAGGTCCTTTTTAACCTTTTTGACAGAATTAAGGTAAGAATTTCTTTTTTTTAACTTATACGGAGGGTGTAGCTATTTTCTGCTGTTATAAAATATTTGAAGCTTCCCTTACAAGCTTATAAGAATAATTTCAAAGTAAATGTTTTTTTTATAATTATGTGAATTTTAAATAATTTAAAAAAAGCGATATTTCTCTCAAATAGTTTTGATTTCATCTATGTGAACATCCTTTGATAAATTTTACACTTTTTTGAAGTTGATTTATTATGATACAAATCATCCATATTGTATTTAAGGTTTTTTGATATGTTTGACTATGGATGAGTTATTTTTATGCCCTTAATGGTTTATGACTGATGTTTTGGCATGCTAGTTTTTATACGAATGTTTATGTTATATTTCATCCTATTCTTAAGATGAATGTGTTGGACTAGTAAGTTCTGGGTTGGGGACTAGTAAAAGTAAGCCCTCCGGGTTGGGGTCTGGTCACAGCAGACCCTCCAGGTTGGTGTCCGGTTATTAGAGGCACTTCGGGTTGCTGTCCGGTTATTAGAGGCACTTCGGGTTGGAGTCCAGTTACAGAGGCTCTCCGAGATGGAGTCCGGTTAAAGAGGCTCTCCGGGTTGGGTTCCAGTTACAATTATCCCTTAGGTCTTGGAACGAGGCCTTGACACAGAAATTAAAGTTCGGCATTATGCATTTCCATCATTATGAAAGTGGTCAGTGATATTGCATGCGATTATTCGACTAGTAGAATATCCATGTGAATAAGTAAATGGAATTATTTCATTTTATCATTGCCATATTATTCTGAAGTTCAAGTTTTAAAGAATCTTTTCTTAGTTATACATTGCCTAAAATGTTTATGATTATTTATTAATGATTTCACTATATTGTTATCCTTACTGAGCATCTGAGCTCAACCCTTTCTATGTTTTATTTTTCCCAGGATGTGAAGAAATATTTTATGACTGATCTGCAGGGATAGTCTGAAGGGGATATGAGTGTGGACTATGGAGACTATATTTTTTTAGTTTTTCACTTTATGATGTAATGTAAACCTTATGAATGTATCTAGTGATTCCAAGGCTACTAAACTAATCAGTCTTTCGAGACTTGATCTTTTTTGATCATGCCAATGTTACGTAATAATGCACCGACTCTGGATAACTGAGGTTAGGGCGTTACAACTACTATACAAGGAAAGCCTTAAATAAAATCTAAAAACCCTTGAAATTAATTAATTAGTTCTTTCATAAAGAAAAAAATTCCAGGAAAGGGATCCTACCTCAAAGAGGAACTGAGCCAACACTTAGAACTTGATAGATTTATTGGCGACCACCCAAAACCACCCCACACTCGCATACACATACATTTATAAACACATACACACACACACACACACAGATATATATATATCCTTAACCCAATGCATGTATTCCTTATGCCTTTAGGGAATATATATGGAGGATTATATATATTTATATATTTACATACCTATGTATCTGAGAGTGGACATTAAAGATTGATCAAAACTACCTAAAACAAAAACTAGGAATCCAAAGACATCCAATAACCCAATATATAAAGATTGAAACCAAACAATGGATATAAAACTCACCTTAGAAGGATGAGACAACCTGAATCCACACAACATAATCCAAAGAACTATCGATTAATTAAATGGAAGTAAACAAAACTCAAATTCCCTAATAAAAGAGGTAAAAAACAAAGAAATAGGTGTATACCCTCACCTCAGATAGCAGTAGTGAACCGATTCAACATGGATTGCTTCACTATTGTAGGTGGTTGTAAAAACACACACAAAAAATACTTCATATATCCTTCACATAACTAGAACCAGAAGAAACAAAGAAAATACAGGTTACCCCCTACCTAGGGTTCCAACCGAGCTACACCGAGAGGCAAGGAGGCCAAAAATGGTAGAATCATTGGAGGAGGATAATGGAAAGTCCATTACTTGATTATCTAGTGAAGAATCAAAAATAAAATAGAAAAAATGGTGGTTGAAGAGGTATACATGAAGGGGGTCGAGTGAACGACCATCGAAGAGCCCCCCTTAGGGTGCGCCATGATTTGAGAGGAGAGGGGTGAATATTTGTTTTATGTTTCAATTTTAATTTTAATTTAATTAATTTCATTTCTAAAATAGGTTCTCAATGCATAGTTTAGGACACACAGTTTATCAAACCATGCACCACCTGTGCGCCCCTTCACTGAGCTCCTAGGCACCCTGCACGACTTGTCTAACACAATTTAGAAACCATATGCCAACCGTGTAGTGAATAGTGTTTAGGTAAACCTGAACCCCTAATAATATGGGATAAATGCATAGTTTGGAAAATGATGCATAGCCTGTGTGATAGACTTTGTCCACTTGAAGTAATCCACATTTTTTCCTTCCCTAGGATGCACAATTTTATATAAACTTGTGCCCAATTTAGGTCCTTCAAAACCTAATTTTCTAACCCATGGCACTCCCAAAACTCCATGAGATATTTGGAAAGCCTCTCAAGACTTAACCAAGTAAAAATTATCAATTCTAATGGGTTTAAACCTCAGAAATAAGTTTTGAAGTTAAATTTTAAAATTGGTCCATCCAATAAATGAACAAGTTCAAATCCCTTTTCTTTTTTGTCTGGTTAAAAACAATGGAAATTATATTCTAATAAAAATTTAATTAAATTTCATGTGAAAATAAATTTAGTGGTGAAAAATAAATTATCCTTCAATGTATTTTACCTTACAAATGAATGAAAAAAAAGGTTTAATGGTATCGAGAACTGATAAAAATCCTATTTATTTACTTCATCTTGTTAGATATATTATAAATATGTAACTTTTATCCTTAATATATTGAAATATCCTCTTTTTTATCCCTTTATTATTATAATAAAGATCCATATTTATTCTTATCCTCATTTAAAATAGAATATATGAGTTTTTTTGTGATGAACTATGTTTTTCGAGATATGAAAATGAGAAGAAATTTTATTTTTTGGTTTTCATGTGATATAGAAGAAAAAATTGTTCTTTTCCCTAGTATATGATTACATAAATACATTATAATCACTTAATTTACCCTAGTATAGAGTTCTTATCCTAATAAAATAGTTTTTTTGGAATTATGATGTGTCCACTTTTTAGTAGAGTATTAATATTTAATTAATTAAATACTAATTATTTTCACATTTTTGAATGAAGATATCTTTTTAAAAGAGAATAATATTTAGATTTAGACACTGTGGTTGAATTCATAATTGGTATTTTTCCTTCCTAAGTCATAACCTCACATCACCCAATGGAGCTGGGCCTCAACCCAGTTTCCTTTTTCTTTTCTTTTCTTTATCCTTTTTAAATCTTCCCTTTTCTTTTCTTATTCCTCTACACAGCTTATAATGAATTCCAACATTTTATATTGACTTCATCTTGGTTGAAAGGAGGGGGAGGGATAGGGAGAGAGAGAGGGATAGGTTGTATCTATCCAATAACTTTATATGTGCTAGATCATTATGAAACAACTATGGATTATGGATCAGATGAATGAGTCAGTGCATTTTTTCCATAGGCAGGCTAAATTTTGAATTTTAATCCTTTATCCCACTATATTTTTTTTTAATTTATAAAACCCTATAATTATTATAAATGACCCCATGAGTATTGATATATTCTTATCTAGGAGTATTATGGGTTTCAGGTGATTTTAGGAGTTTCCCAATTCAGGAGACCCAATCACATGACGTGTAGTTTCATGAATGCATGTTGTGTTATCTTCCTATAATAGAATGAATAGAGGAGTTAAACTACATGGTTTTTAGTCTAGAAGAAATATGGTGTATGGTCTTTTTTTTGGTGGCTATGGTAATGGATAGAAAACCAATGTTAGTTCACATGTCCATGTATAATACATGGCCAGACTCCATGTGATGTACAAGGTGTAGAGAAGTACCACCCTATGTAGAACACAAGGTCATGATTTATATGGTACTTGAGTAGGTAACCAATATTGGTTACATTATGTATAGAAGATAGACACATCATATATGAGGGTTTTAAATGCCATGTATAGCTTATGTACATTCCCTGGTGTGGCATGGTAGTTTATGATTTATAAATGGACATACATGCAATATATATTTCCATTTAATGGGTTTTGATTTATTTTTCAATCTAATGAAGGGAATTTACTCAAGTAGAGTCCATTATATTTATTTTTCTATATATAACATGATAATATGATTTATTAAGAGATTCAAGATCTAATATGTGGTGATTTAAGGAGATCTATTTTTGATAGAGAGGTACTACTTCCAGTTATAGAATAAAAATATCCCCTAAGATAGACTTAGGATGAGTCCATGATAAGTTTAATGAGAATGGATGGAGGATGTTGAATACAATTTCAAAATACCCCATTTTACAGTATCATGAGATTTCCATTTGTTAGAATGATAGGGTTATGTTTAGAGGAAATATAAGGGATGGTTGTTTGGACTAACCTAGTCATGACTTGGTTTGTGAGATTATCCATGTGATGTCTTGTGTGACCAATTCAAGAATAGGATTCCTAAGAGGAAATATAGACCTCAAAAAGTTTTCAATGCTTTTAAGGTATAAGGACCCGACCTTAAACATTACATAATCTTGACTTAAATGAATAATTAACATTAAGGATATTTTCAGGTTTATAGTTTTATAGAATTATGAATAACAATTTCATTACATCTCAAAAATTACAAAGTAGACACTTCTACTCAGTTTCCATTTTTTTTCATAAAATAAAAACTCTTGAATAAATGAGACATGTCTAGTTCCATGTTTTAGATAGCATGATTTTCCTTGATCCCATCCTTGACCCTATTCCACTTTATGTCCTGTGAAAAACATTTCAAAAACTTGGAATGAGAATAAATAGCTCATTAAGGGATAAAAAAAGAAGGAAAACTGTCATATTTTCAAAACAACAAGTAATCCATGAATACTTTATCATAATTAATACTTTTCCCCTTTATGAAGTAGTAAATACTCTTCACTGAATAAAAGATCATTTCATACCCTTTTGTAACCAAAATATTACCATAAAACCCATATAAAAAACAAATAACATATAAAGGTATCTTGGGACATAAAAATTCTTAAGTGGAATAACCATAAGGCCCACTTCCACAAATACCACTAAATGAAATAGCCATATGACAGACTTACATACCCAATGCATTGGAGGTTATAACGTAACCACCCGTCCTGGTTTATCATGACACCACCCGTCATATGGTTTATCACATAACCACCCATAAAATGTCCAAGTACCATCATAACACATAAAATATTTCAAATATAAACATCTCACTAATAAAATTTCATTTGAAATCACTAGAAGTAATTTCAAGATATTGAAATAATCATTCCATTTTCATAAACCATTTAAAAAGAGATTTTTGAATCAAAGTGTCCCATACCAATTTGAATATTTTAAGGGAATTATAATTTTAAAACATTAATTTCCATATAAATAATTACTCAAAACAATTTTTAAAACATGGACATTAAAGATAATTATTTATAATAATAAATCTTTAAAACATTTAAAACGATATTTTAGTTAAAGCATTTTAGAAAAATGAGAGACTCTTGAATACAAATAATTGAGGAATAACATTTAACCTGAACTTTATAATATCATGAGAATAAAGGGATTCATGATATAATATGAAAAATGAAAATATATACACCATATAAGAGTGAATTGGTGCATAAAAACAATGAAGTCTCAATGGAAATGTAAATTGAGACGAAATCCATTATAAAGACGGTATCCTTAAATTAAGGATAAATCAATAACATAATTATGTGTGAGAAATATAAATACACCCAATATAAGAGGATATTAAGTGTAAAACAATTATAGGTCATTCACACATATTCAAAGGACAATATATTCAAGAAGTACAAGTTTAACCCAAAGAATTGAAATTGGGATGAGAAGTTCCCTTGTAAAATTCGAAAGCCTAATTAAGTCACTTTAAAAATCCAAAAATGATTTGATGTGATAAAAAGGGTATATAATCACTTGGAAATAAAATTTACATCAAAATGGATATATAATAACATATCCCAACATAATAAGATGTAAATTAAAAGACATAACAAAAAGAAGTCTTTTAAAAAGAGGAGGGTGAAAGGTTCCATTACCGATTTGGTAACTTACAAAACAAACACCACATGATAGAAGGATCATACAATGAATATTTAAATACTCATAAATGAAATTATATTACACAAATATCACAATCATGGTCAGTACATAAACCACACAAAGGTAAATAGTGGAAAATATAACAAGAATCTCCTGGGAATAAAAAGTGAGATGAAAATCCCTTACCACATTGTAATCAATCGTGTTGTATGACCAAAAGTTAATAACCAGAAAATGACTCAACGAAATAACATGAATATAAAAATTATAATGATAATTTATATCATATGGAAGTACAAAATACACCACATGATCTAAATTAGTGGTGAACAATGGAAATATCACGGAATTAAAAGTGAGATAAGAAATACCTTACCTCGTGTCCTACGTGACTTGTATGTTCCGTGTTATTACTGAATAATAAAATTAAGTTAATCTATACTTAATTAAGAAATTTTTTAATTTTTATTATTCATTTTATATCACTTATTATCTTGATATAACAATTAGTTAATTATTTGAGTTCATATTGGATATTGTATCAATGTTCGGAACTTGAGTCAAAAATGAAATTGTTATAATTACAATTTATCCATGTGGTCAAACGTCCATTATCACTAGAATGATATAAATGTTTTATATATAATATATATAATATATATCATATATATTTAGTGTATGTGTATTTATAATATTCCATATCATTTGGAGTTAAGAAATGAAATGCACCGTTCATGGAGATGGTAAGAGGTACGTACGCATGAACGCTACTTAATTTCTATTTTATATTTAAAACAATGAAAACTTAATGATACATTGGTATATTATAATTCTAGTATAACATAATATGATATTTATGTTACATAATTTCATTAACTCCATCTTTTATAAGTTCCATGTATATCATGAACGAATCATATCACCTTGAGGCGGTGGTAGTCTGCACTTCCTCAAATGAAATTATCGTGTTTACCCATAATGGAAACCATAAAGGTATGCTATAAATGAATAATACAGGAGCATAAAGAAGAAAAAAACATAATATACATAAAATATAAATATAGTGCCATATTTATGGCCACCATGTTAGGCTGTAGGAGATAATCGAACAACCATCATTTTGTGAGGCATTAGTTTTCCATCCACAGAAACAGTATGTTCTTCACCCATTAGATGGAGGTGTGTGTAAGTGTAGTTTTAATCCTTATTATAACAACATCATAGTATATTTAGTATACTGTTTTTGTTATAAAATAAAAGAATAAAAAGAGTTTAGGGAGTTGGAGAAGTAAAATAAAACAAAATAAAACAAAATAAAACAAAAGAATTTAAGAGAAACTGTTACATTTGATTTGGGTAACTTCTATTGGTTTGAACCAAAATGACTTCTTGAAGTGCCTTATACCTAAGGTAAGGCTTCTAGGAGGAAGATAGGAATCTTGAGAGATTATTTGGTCTAGGGTTGGACGATCCATGGGGCTTGAGAGGTGTGAGTAATGTTTTATAAGTGGTATCCTTTTATGGGGAGGAGGGGCTCTTTAGGAAAGTGTGAAAATATTATTTTATTATATAATTATATTCGGTTTCTAAAGGTCCAAAAATAATTAAAGTCGAATATAATATAAATAATGGTCGAAATAAAATAATCTAATAAGAATTTGACAAGTTTTGGATATTTTTTTAATATTTATAATTTTATTTATTTAAATCATTTATTAATGAGGTAAATACTGCATCATTATTGTGTCATATATAATTTAATTTATTTGATGTCAAAAAATTATAATAAAAATACGATGTTGTATTAAATATTTTTAGATTTCAAAATAATATTTATTGTTGAAAATTTGACTTATATAACCCCATGTAAAAATTGATTTACTAAAAGATATTTGTTTATGTCAATTTTTCCATTACTTTAAGTTAATTAAAATAAAGTGTCCTTATCATTCATAAGTAGCTCCATGGGGTCCCAAAAATCAACCCAAGGATGAAAATGGTAGGACATTACTCATACAATAAGGTTAGGACATATGTTAAGGTAATTTGGTATTATTATCATATTGTTTTTACCTTGAATTACCCTATTTATCTTTAACCGTGGTAAATAAAAGTCAAAAGTCACTATTCACAAAAAACTATTTTCATCTTATTGAACCAAATTTTATATAATAATAACAAATATGTATGTATAATTTTATAAATTCAATTCACAGAAGCTGTAAAATTTCATTTAAATGAAAAAGTCAGTTTTTTTAACTCCAACTAAGTGGTTTCACTATTCATCAAAATTGAAGTTTTTCAGAAAAATACCAATAATTCAGACTAATATATATTTGATATTACAAATTCAAAAATTATGTCTATTTTAACAAATTAAAAACATAGAAGTTTCATCAATTAATTTAAATTTAATTCACGTTGTCAAAACAAATAGCGTGTTTTTAAGAAACAATAACTATGAAAAGATTGACACTTGTTTATATCCGATTTCAAAGTAAAATTAATTCCAATGACCACCATTTGATTAAATGATAAAAATAAAGTCTAATTACACTTTAAAACCAATTAAAAAGACAATATAACCATATAAATAAATTAGGTTAAATGGTAGTTTTGAATTAAAATATAGTATTTTCACTATTCATCAAAAAACTGAATTTTATCAGAAAAATACCAAAATTTTATCCAAAGTGAATTTTCATGTCTCATTTCTAAATAATAATTTTATTTTATCAAAAAGAATATATAAAAGTGACCAAAACTAGATTTAAAGAGGGTTCTCCATCAAAAGGCGGTAAATCAACCTTTTAAAGTAAATTATGCTTAAAATTAGATTCATTCACATTTTAAGCCTCTAACTTTTATTAGATAAATGTAAAAACATTTAAAAAACATGTATAATCATATTGTAGTTAGTTTTTATCATTCTCTCCATTACAAAGGCTAAGCATTAACTACTATTTAAAATAATAATATTATATTATTATTTTTCAGTATGACTCATCATTGTGTGCAACGTAAGATTTCAAAGAAACCCATTATTGTGTATCAGGTATGCCATCGAATCATAGCATCCCATTTAAAGTAAAATTAATATCTAATTCACAAATATTAATAAATATGAAAATGCCTAACTCATTATTTACCTGGGATGTTACATCCTGCCCCCTTTTGGAAATTGCGTCCTTACAATTTTAAAACTCAGCTTGGAAACTTAATTGAATGTCCCGCATCAAAAAAAGTGTAAATAAATTTATCACTTTAAAATAAAGAAAGATAAGTACAAAGGTCACTCGAGATAATCCCATACTAAGAGTCCATGTTGAAAAAAATGGATATGGAAGAGAAAAAACATCAAGTTTTGATGGAGTGTGATAGAAAACATGGTTAGGAGAAAGTTAACCACTAGAAAATCACAAACTTGTGATGGGTTAAACAGTCTTTGATTTCCCAGTAGGAAAAGTTTGTAGTTATTGTTTTTGTTTTAAATTACTTTTCATAAATTTGTGGAATTTATTTATGAGCTTAACTAAAAACATAAGGAAACATACATACTAGTCATATAGACTTTCATCCTTTACTATCTTTCTAACAAAAAATCATATTTTCTCCAAACAATGAGTATTTAGGATGAATTTTTTATATTAAAGTAACTATAATCAACTTCGATAGAATCAAATAATCCTAAAAAGATGAAATATATATTACCCCTGTATTTATACCTTATCCAAAACCAAAAATGTTAGTACAAGATCAGATAATCCCCAAAAATGATAATTCTTTGTAAAAAGAAATACTATTCCTAATCTCCAAAATACAAAAAACAGTACCCTAAGTTCAACAAAGACCATTCAATAAATAAAATTAGTTAAAATTATTCAATATAATCCAAACTAACATTGAAAACTAAAACTCATAAGAATTTAATCCCATAGTCTTCCACAGTAAATCATATCATTTATCTCCAAATAACATCAACTACTTTTAAAGTCTCATACTGAAGTTTAATTAACCTAATCACATATTCTCTATGATGGTTTAATAATTTTCATAAATAACCCAAAATAAACTTATTCATAAGATCATATAACTAAAAATAATTATTCATACTAACCCGGGACTTCACGTAGTCCAATGGTAGACGATAAATCCTAATCACACTTTGGTTGTGGGTTCGATTCCAAAAGATTTGTCCCACACGACAGGTTGTCATGCGTTCTGCGTGTTATCCTTTTTCAAAAACTATATAATTTTATAACATTACCACAAAGAGATAAATTCATCAAAAATAACCATAACATATTGTAACAACAAAGGTTATCTAATAACTTTTATTTTTCATCCCAAAATGTATTAACCTGTAATTGACTGAAATTCAAGGATCATATAAACCCAAATGGTTTTTTTGTAACTATATCCACAAAAGAGAAGATAATAATTCCTTAAATAAAATTTTCATATATCAAACTTCAGGGTTATACATACTATATAAAGTTTTATAATATAATCCCATCATCAAAAGAGCCTTAATAATTTTAAGAATTTCACCATCCTAAAAGATTCCATAACTCTTGAACCCCTTATATGTTGACTTCTTACTCATTCAAAATTCTTCATGATCAATTAACCATTCTTTACCAACTTATTCTGAAATACTTCTTTCCTAAAAAAAAAATCATGAATCATATCCAAAGATTCAATAATGTCAAAACATATGTGTTGACACTCCTTTTTCGTCACATTGTCTAAAATAATGTAAAGAGAAATCACTTAGCACAAATTGATTCATCCTTTGAAAAAAACATAAAAAATCGACAAAGGCATGAACAAGGCTTCAAAAGCACATGTGCCGCGTAAGTTCCATCACTGTCACGCAAGTCCACTTGCGCGATGCCTAATGGTCATGAAAGTGACTTGCGCGACCTAAAGGATAACCGCTCGGGTCTTCTTCAGCCTATAAATAGACCCTGTGGGCCCCCCATTCAGCGAGGAATTTTTTCCAGAATTCAGATTTGAGCTCCCGGTGCCCTAGTATCTTCTCAAAGCTTCTGAAACACTTCTAAGGTAATTTCTTACCTAGAATGGAAGATATAAAGAGGGAGAGGAAGGCCTAAGTGTTGAAAATCATCAACACTTACGCGCATGAGTGGCCAGCCCTTAAGGGAAATGGCCACACTTGCGCACCGCCTAACTCCTTCAATAGAACTGGCGCGCCACTCTTCTGGAAGAACCTCAAGATGATTCTAAAGGCTTTAACCAAGAGTCACTCAAGTATTACCCTGCTGGTTAACCGTCGCACAAGTACCCTTGTGTCGCGCAGGTATACCTGCGTGACCGAACTTGCGCGCCCATGCAGTACCTGCGTGCCTGCCAGGACTTGCGCGCCCCTGGATTTTTGGGTTTCCTTCTTTCCCATATCACCCCTCTTAAGCCATTCCACCTCTCATATTCAAGATTCAGTCTTCAAGACACTCTTCAAAGCCATCTATGTAATGGTTTCTTGATTTCACTTCTTATCTAAAAGGAATTATGTTGAATATCTCTCAAAACCTAGTGATTTACACATCTTTATGTCACTAAAGATTGAGATTTCATTCATTCAACCTCATCCTTTAAGATGAGAGAACTCATTAACCTAGGCCTCCTTTTCAGGAATAAGCCCCAGTCATAATTATTAACTTGGGCCTTTTTTCAGGAGTAATCCCGATTCATAGTTCTTAACCTGGACCTTCTTTTCAGGAATAAGCCCCAGTCATAATCATTAACCTGGGACTCCTTTTTAGGAGTAAACCCCAGTATCAAATCTGGGCATCCTCCTTAGGAGTAAGCCCCAAGTCCTTTAATTTTTCAAGTCTCTTAACCTGGGCCTCCTTTTCAGGAGTAAGCCCCAGTCTTAATTTCTCTTAACCAGTCCTAATTTACCTTTGATCCGGGATTCCTTCTCAGGAGTAAAACCCAATCATAAGTCCTCTCTTAATTTGGGCCTCCTTTTCAAGAGTAAGCCCCAAGTTAGAGTATTCAAATCTCCATGAAGAACATATACCTTTATGGACCCTATTCCTGGATTTCTTCCCTAAAGTAAATCCTAATCTTCATTTATCTGGGAAGTCATACATACATAAGTCCCACATTCTTTATTATGATTGCATCTTTCATGGAACAATTGTCAAATTTTTACCAATACCTCTTGTTTCTCACACCGAGCATGACTCACGTGAGCTTAGTGAGTAAAAGTAATTATGACATCCTTCTGTGATCCATCAATCATAAACATCATACTCCCTTACTCTAACTACGTGGGTTCTGATTCCTTTTCTAAACAATGGATACATAGGTAGACCATCTGCGGGTTCGATCCCAACTCTTAAATAATCCATGTCCTTCTGAATGACAATAAACTTCAAGTTCCCCACTAAGTGGCTTTAAAACCAGCATGGTCATCATAATGACCAAGAGACATCTATATAAATGTGTCGAAGGATACCATTGACCAATAATCTCTAATAAATACAGATGATTCTCTATCGATGAAGAACCTCAAATACATATAAAAGATTCTATAAATTTCCTACATATTTAATCATTGATTGTCAAATCTGAAGGAAAGTTCATTTTATACTTTTTAATGTAATAAGGATTCACGAACATAACTTAAATCTATAAAGAGAGTCCCGGAGTAAACAATAATTCCCCTCAAAAAGGTGTGATGAGTCTGACCTCTCATCCTCTCGACCAATGCAAAATACAAAGCCTCATCAGTCCAGAAACTAATGAGAACCTACCTTTGGAAAGTAGGTCCAAATGGATGTGTAATCATTGGATGTTTCCGTTTCTACAAAAAAACCCGTTAGAAACTGATTGGAATGTTTGAACCTCCCATCAAGGAGGTCATCCCCAAATTCTGAGGGAAACAAAAAATGGTGAACCCGACGTGAATCCTTAACCAAGTTAAAATGATGTTTTACCTATTTGTTAGGCCCCTATTTAAAACTCAATGAGAGGGACAACAAAAACAATCATTGATATATGTTCTCATCCAAAAGATGTAGTGGCTGAATTTATCTTGATTATGTCTGTTATATCAAACAGGCACTCTTTTTCAAGATCTTATGCATTTCCAGAATTGATGCTCTCAAGTTCACACCTGTGAATACCACTGCTACAAATGCCACTACTGCTACTCCTGCTGGATCGTCGTCCGCTATGAGGATGACATCACCTACTCAGCATCTTCAATGCTGGGTATCAAATGCACTGGTTAAGGAGTACCGTCAATATAGTACCATCCCAACTCTGGAGGCTGCCCGACAAGCCCTCCAAGTGAACAACTCACACCGGTCGTCTGAACAACGATGACCAGTGATCAAGAAGCAGGCGGTTCTAACCACCATCTCCAACCCTTTCAGGTCATTATCCCCAGAACACAATCACCATTCACTCCCATATTCTAGGGAGGTAAATGATAAGGTCCCTTAGGGCCTTAATTCAAAGAATTAGGAGTCCTTCCTGAGGGATCCTATCAACAATCGCCGCCAGAATCGTGCGACAATATGCCCTCAACATGATGAGAGTACCGACTCCAGTCATTCAGCTCAGGTTCCTCGAACCCGAGCAGGCAAGACAAACCGCCAGAGGCAGAATCCGGTCAACAGTGAGAAGGTTCTTATCTTTTCCATCTCCAGAGAAGTCCACCAACCTAACTTGGTGGCAAGCAATGAGTGTGCACATACACCTTCCCATTTTAATTCCGCTGTCTAGCAGACTCGTCTGGCAGCATCACGCCAATCCCTCCAGGCAATTCCGACGGAGTACTATAGGCATGAATATGCACTTGTTTATACATCATCAGCTAATCATAAGGCTCGTCTGACTACATATGATGAAGCTTGTCAACCACGTTCGGTGAAGTACAATCAGTAGGCACATACACCTTCTCATACTAATCAATCCTACCAACAGTCTCGCTTGGTAGCACATGGAGAAGTCAGTCAGAAAGCTCCAACGACAAATAGGAGGTAAACTCAACTCTCTACCCCCACACTTGAGTACTATCAGGATTCACTGAAATGAAAAGGAGGACATGAGCAGGCACATACACCTACTCCAATCACGGAATGGACGTATATCCCCGTTCCGACAGTTGAAGTCACCAAGCATATTCTATCAATAGTGAAAGTGTAGAAGAAAATCCCTGCTCATATTCTAGATGATTTCCAGGATATTATAACAGCTTCAGCAACATCTTAGGGAAAGACACATAAATCTATCCCTACCAGTAGAGTGACACATCAACAATTCACTCCGGAACAGACACACACATCTGTTCCAGTCCAAGAGGGTTGTGGGGCATACTCCCCCATATCATACGGAAAACCAAGTCAGGCACATACACCTGATTTGAGTGTTGATCGTCAGCCTAACCTAGCCATATTTTATGATCAGGCACATACACCTGGTCAGAGAAGCCACTTTCGTCAACAAGTGGTTTCCAAAGCGAGTAAGGAGGCATAAGAAAAAGACCCACCCAGCACAGTCAAGAGATCAAGAGCCAATCTGTAACAAGGCCTTGCTCGATGCTGGAGTTCTTGAAGCCCTCAGACAATTATCTATTGGAATCCACGATTCTACTCCCTCATTTCCCAATAGTGGGAACATTAATTCCGAAGGTCTTCAATAGACACTTCCTCATGAAGGCTTGCTTTATGACAATTCGGTCGATCTCTAAGTTTCATCTTCAGATGAGAGCCACAGGAACCCTCTGTGTGGTCAGAAGACCAAGGAGCAAGAGATCCCATATTTTGCTGTAACCCATTATGGTGGTCTTCCCCATGATGATGAATTTCGCTGCGAAAGTCCTCTCCGTAGTAGTGATGCACATTTCCCGGAAAATGCTCCAGTGGAAAATGTAGTGTCGAGAAAGCCCTCTTATCTTGGGGCACTTGAAAATGCAAAACCAGTAATGTCTGATGCTTCATCGCTAGCAGGTGAAATACTTTCTCAATCAGAAGATAGCTCAGGGTGTAGGTCATTCTATGAACCACCCCTAAGTCATGCATCTTCTAGTTTGATCAATGATTTCTTTACCAATCTTGTTGAATCTGATGAAGCAACAAGGAAACACTGACTCTGGTCAAATCATGTAGAAGAATATTCATTGAATGATAAAGAGGAAATGATGAACATGAGAAAACAACTAGCAAAAGGTGAAGTACCAGTCATGTTTTGGCCTCTGACTGACTCTCAGTATGCCATTCCAAAGATGTTGATGGAAGATGGAATTCATGATATTCGTCTCAACATATGGAAAAATATTTGTTAGTTGAAGAGGAAAGTATTATCTTATGATGAATATTAAAATCATATTAAGATAATAGAAGGGTTACAACGTCATATTGATTTGGCATCTCTATCAGTCTCTCGATATCCGAAGGCTGAAAAGTAGCAGGGAGGCCTTCAACGTTCATGCCTTGGCGCACTAAGAATATTGCGTTAGTTAATTTCCAATGCCCCATCTGGTATTCATGTAAGAGGATGTGGTGTTCATGTAGCACTAACTTTCACAGTGCTTTCCAGTCAGCAAAGCCTGCAAAAAATGGTCTCATGCAATGTTATTGCCCATGGCCAGCCACAATCAATGAGATTTGTTTGTAATCAAAAGCTTGCCCAAGAACAGGCTTCAACTAGTTCCTCTCAAAATCAAGAATACAGAGAACAGGTTTTTGAATTACTCATGAATCAAGAAAATGAGAATATTGAACATGCCTCTCATATGGAGAAAGCACATCATCAAGTGACAGAAGTGTCAGAAATCATCCAACGGTCTTTTGAAGCAGGTGATAAAAGTGGATACAGGTTAATGCATCCAGCTAATTTCCAGACTAAGGTTCACAAGATGAGGAGAGAATTTAAGAAAGTCTCAGACATAGCATGCCAAGAGCCACCCCAGCTTTCCAGACTGGGGACTCTTTTAAACCAACCCTCAGAATCAACAAATAAGATTCGAGGAATTGAGCGGGAACAACCCCAGTCCACCGGACTGGGGACTTTTTCAAATCATCAATCCCCTCCTCAAAGAAAGTCGGTCTTTTCTTGATTGGGGAATAAGCCTCAAGAGGAACGAAGAGACAAATTATCAGGATATTCCCTCCAAATTACGGTTTGTCAAGAAGTTCCTGAGGGACCAAATCAACAAAAGGCAATGTCTCATCAAAGACATGGAAGAAGACAATATCACAGAAATGCTGATAGAAGGGATGCGATGCGTTATGCATCAATCAATGTCATCAATGCCATTGTTACTGATCCACCAGATGAGGCTCACTCATGGGACTCTGAAGAAGTGGTTCCTGCTCAATAATATTTACACACCAACACAAATGAAGAAGGTGTGCGTACAAGAAATCAAAGGATTACTCAGAACCTAGGTAATCCTTTGAGTAACCCACTTCCCCCTCTCCGAAAAGGATCCAACAAAGGGAGGGGAAAGAATCAGGTTACATATCCTCCCTCTGGAGAAGGACAATCTCTCTCACTAGAGCAAATGGTTGCACAACAGGAGGAAGAAATGAAGGAATTAAGGAGGTTGAATGTAGAACTACTTCAGGGTAGTCTTCTTCGTGAGCATTCTAGAGTCATTCAGCCAAGGGAATTTGTTGCAGCTACTGAGATGGATCAAGAATATTCTCCTCTATCAGTACACCCTCACAGTTCTAATCCTACAGGTCAAGTGCAACAACAGTTGGAAGTGATACCATCAGTTGCAGCACCAACCACCGCATCTGTCCAAGCTCCAGTCATTGCACCTACCCAAGTCCAAGTTCAACCGGATGTTTCTCAAAAGTTAATAAATACCATTGAATCATTAACAGATCAGTTAGAAACTATGGAAGGGAAACATGTGAAGGTTCAACCAGAAAATAAATTTTACCCTGAATGGGTAGATTCAATCTCTCCTCCATCCAGTTTTGGAAACATTTTATTCCCTATTTTCAATGGATCAGGTGACCCTGAACAACATTTGACGCATTACGTGTCTTGTTGTGATCTTATGATGGGAACTCCGGAGTAGCAAAAAGCAGTAAAACATAGATGCTTCGTACGGACCTTGCAAGGACCAGCCTTTGTCTGTTATACAAGCTTGCAATTTCGGTCAATTAACAAATGAGAGGATCTCCGTCAACAATTCCTTCTTCAGTTCATCTCAAATTTTCCAAATACAACAGTTTTCGATCTTACAAACTGTAAGTAAAGGGAGAATGAAAGGGTCTCAGATTTAATTTCTCACTGGAAGGGATTAACATATTCCCCAAAATTAGCATTCCCTCATGAATAATTATTGCCAATCTATGTGGCAAATTTGCGTGATGTGTTACGCACACCATTGATCCCAGTGAAATACACATGAGGGTTTCGAGACCTTACTTCAATCGCTCAGCAGATTGAAGATTCCCTTATACAGGCTAAGGCTAAATCTCGTGTAATTCCATCATCTCTAGGAAGGATAATGGGTAAAGCAGAAACTACTACAGTTATGCTTAAACAAGCACCTGTACCTGTTTCTACTTCAAAACCTTTGTCTTCTCTAAGGGCTCCACCTCCTGATCGACAACAACAAAGACCGTTTCGTCTAGATGATCAAAGATATAAAAGACGAAAAAAATTTGAGGATCTGAAGAGAAAAACATACTCTTTATGAAATGAACAAGTTCCTGGTTACTTCATTTCGGCCCTAGAGAATAATTTAGTTCAGCTGCCAAAGCCCAAGAGGCCAAACAAGGAAGGAGTTGAAGAACGTCCCAATTATTGACCCTTTCATCAAATGTTGGGGCATCCCATCCAAGAGTGTTTTTTCTTCAAAGACCTTCTACAAAATATGGTCGACTCGGGACAAGTCAAACTGAAAGGCTCTTCAGCCCAGGTAGCATGTGTCACTACTACAGTTCCAAAAGAGGAAGGCGAATGAAAAGAATTTAAACACAAAAATGAACAGAATTATGATGATTGGATGGTCAGAAAGACAATAAACCGAACTCATGCTATTTTTCGAACACAATGAAAGAAACCAATTGTGTATTCTTCCATGAATGTTGCGGAAAAACCCTCTTCATGAGAGGTAAAGTCCTCAACGAAATAGCATGATTCAAAGAAAGAAAAAGAATCAGAAGAAGATGAGTATGTGTCAAAGCCTAATTTGTCTTTGACTCTGGCAGACTTCATTCCATCTACTTCAAAGCCATGGGCACCTCCCCACCAAACAACACAGCCTAAACAGCCTAATCAGGAAGAGTCCTCATCAGACGAAGAATTAATCTTTGGTTCTGTTAATATGATTCAATTAATAGATCCATATGCCAGTCGCAGTTTCGATTTCGATGAGCCTGAATTCCCTATATCAAACAGGTGAATCAGAGGAAGTTTTAGAGGCTCAGGATACAGGGGAAGACGTGGATCTTTCAGAAGCCACTATTCCAATTCTACCCCTGATAGAAGTGTGTACGCAGTAGAAACTCATGGTAGATCCCTTCAACGAGCTCAGAAAGAAAAAGAAAGTTCTTCTACCAATAGCAAATTAAGTCCTAGCATAGTTATTTTGGAAGACCGGTTGAAGGTTCCATATTCTTCCTATCAACAAGTAAATGGATCTAATCGGTCTAATCTCCAAAACCAGGGATATTGCCAACTCCTATCCCGATACAAGATACATCAACTTCAAAAACATCTACTTCCAAGGTACCTGCTAAACCACATATTCCTGTTGGGAAACATAGACCTCTGGATCAAAAGTATGATGTATTGAAACACTTGGCCCAAGTACCATCCAAGTTATCAATTCTGGATGCTCTGAATCTGTCAAAAGATCTTCAGGAAGCACTCATCGAGGCTTTGTCAAGTCCTCAAGAGTTTGAAACTGAAATTGCTGCAGCTGAAGTCTATCACATAGAGAATAATCCTGCATAATTCCATGAAATAATATCTTTTACTGATAAAGTTGAAGATGGTTTTGTGCATGGGAATATTAGACATTTGTACTTATCTGGCAAGGTCAATGGTGTAGACGTCCTAAGAGCTTTCATTGACAATGGTTTAGAAGTCAACATCATGCCCATTCGTACACTTCGTCGATTGGGCCTCACAGAATCTGATTTATCTTATTCTACAATGATGTTACAAGGATATGATAAAAATGAACAAGAACCACTGGGCGAAGTTACACTTAGAATTTAGTTTGGAGATCTTGTATACAATTCATATTTCATGGTTGTTGATCAAGACTCATCTTTCAACATCTTGCTTGGAAGACCCTGGCTACATCAGCATGCGACTATCCCTTCATCATACCATCAATGTCTCAAATATTGTTTTGATGGTCAATTTGGGACATTGTATGGTGATAAGGACCCGTTCAAGACATGTGAGTCTCAATACATTGAGGCGGAATTCTATCACATGAAGGGAATGGAGAAATTCAAAACAAAGGAGATTACCAAAGTTAATTATCCATATGGATTGGAGAAGATTCCAGTAAATCCATTTACACATGTGAGTACAGATTATGTGTTGCCTATCAGTCAAATTGACAAGATAGACCCAAATCAAAATACTCTTATGGAATGATCCATAATGTCAATTACGACAATCAAGCCAGACCACATGGGAGAAATTGGTAACCCACCAAGTAGTGATGAAATCACAAATGGTGGCATCTTCATTTCATCTGCTGAAATCCAACAAGTCTATACTTCGCCAATTAGGCCAGAAGAAGTTATAGAAACATCAGAGGTGAATAATGATGTCTATTTTCAATCCATCATCTCCTCTTTATTACCCAAAGAAGACCCTTCATCATCAATCGGGTCGGAAATGGAAGATTCTTCTTCAATATGTGAAAATTTTGACATCTCTTCTAATCATAAAAATTCTGCTTTATCATCTACTATGAAATTAGAAATGGAAGAAATAACACATGAAGAAGAAGAAGAGGAAGATCTCAGAGATGCTCCTCCAGCATTTGAAGAGGGTATCTCTACCACTATGGATGAACTCAAGGAAATAAATATGGGTACAAAAGAAGATCCACGCCCCACTTTAATCAGTGCATCCATGACTTTTGAAGATCAAGAGATGTATATTTATTTTCTAAAGCAAAATAGAGATATATTTTCTTGGAAATATATAGAAATTCCCAGGCTTGATCCTGATGTTGCTACTCATCATTTGGGTTTACCAGAAGAACATCGCGGATTTAAGCAAGCCGCAAGAAGAACACACCCAACTTATGCTTCTAAAATTAAAGCTGATGTGGATAATCTTATCAAAGATAACTTTGTCAGAGAATTTCAGTATCTCAAGTGGTTGGGTAATATTGTCCTTGTAAAGAAGAAGAAAAGACAAATTAGAGTTTTCATCGATCTCAGAGATCTTAATCGGCATTGTCCTAAGGATGATTTCCCAATTCCGATTACAGAACTTTTAATTGATGCAACAGCTGTCTATGAAGCACTTTCCTTCATGGATGGATATTCCGAATATAATCAGATCCAAATGGCCCCAGAAGATGACGAATCCACAGCCTTTATAGCCCCTCAGGGTGTGTTTTTCTACCGGGTAATGCCCTTTGGCTTAAAGAATGTAGGTGCAACATATTAGTGTGCCATGCATCGTATCTTCAAACCCTTCTTAGGGAAGTTTGTTGAATGCTATATAGATGATTTGGTGGTTAAATACAAACATCATTCTAATCACTTGGCTAATTTAGAAGTCATATTCCGCAAGCTTCGACAACATAATTTGAAGATGAACCCCTTAAAATGTGCTTTTGGGGTAACCTCAGGAAAATTTCTCGGCTTTGTTGTACGCCATCATGGTATTGAAGTCGATCCTGAGAAGACCAAGTCAATCCTTGGTATGTCACCTCCTCGAAATTTGAAAGAATTAAGAGGATTTCAAGGAAACTTAGCCTATATTCAGAATTTCATCGCCAATTTGGCAGGAAAAAGTTTATCCTTAACCAAATTAATGAATAAGGGAGTCATTTACCAGTGGACTGAAGAATGTCAGGAAGCATTCGATATTCTCAAGAAATACATCTTGAGTCCACCGGTACTCATGCCACCTATTTAAGGAAGACCACTTATCCTCTATGTGACAGCTCTAGAGAGATCATTGGGTGCCTTTATTGCTCCAAAGAATGATGTTGGGAATGAAAACAACCTCTATTATCTCAGTCAAATTATGCTTGAAGCAGAAACCCAATATTCAAGTATTGAGAAGTGCTGCCTGGCATTAATCTTTGCAGTTCAGAAGTTGATACACTACCTGCAACATCACGAGGTCCAATTGGTATCTCACAATAACCCACTCAAATTCATCCTTAGTCGTCCAATGCTTACATGACTTCTGGAAAGGTGGGCAGTTATTTTTCAGCAATTCGACATTCATTATGTGTCTAAAAAGGCGATAAAGGGCCAAGCTCTGGCTGATTTCCTGGCTGAACACCCTTCAGTGGAAGACACATCTTCAGATATTGAACTCCCTGACGAGGAAGTCTTCTCTATTCAAGAAAGTCCTTAGGCATGGGAAATGTATTTTGATGGTTCTTCCAGAAGTCCAACAGGGAGGAAAATAGAAAATCCTAAATTCAACAAAGTTGGCTTAGGAATTGTGCTCATTTCTCCAGAAAAGGAAGTGTTACCGTATTGCTTATTATTGTGGGAAGGTGGTACCAATAATGAAGGCGAATACCAAGCTCTCATTGCAGGCTTGGAATTATCGCTTCAAGCACAAGTGAATCAATTAAAGGTGAAAGGTGATTCAGACCTGGTAATCAAACAAGTCAATGGGGATTATGCCATCAGAAAAGAGGAACTAATCCCTTTGTATGATTATGATAGAGAGTTAATGGTGAAATTCCCTTTAGAACCGATATTTTCTTATGTCCCAAGATCACAAAATGCTCAAGATGATGCACGGGCTAATATAGCCACAGCTCTGGCAGATCCAAATCGGGACGAGACAACCATCAGTATTGCCCACAGTCGTGCAATTTCACCTTATGTTCGAATCAGAACAGAGGAAATTAATGAAATTTGTCCCATTCCAAAACCGTATGGTCATAATATAGGATGTATGTCACCTATCAGGGAATACCTTCAAAATGGAATACTTCCACCTGATAGAGTCTAAAAAGAACAAATCCGGCGACATGTGGTCAATTTTACTCTTTCTGATAGCCCAGATCACTTAGAGAAAATTCTCTACAAACATGGTTTTGATGGAGTTCTCTTCAAATGCATTGATGGTGAAAAGACAATGGCTGTCAGGAAAGAAGTGCATGCAGGAGTCTGTGGTTCCCACCAGTCTGGACATATACTGTCTGATCAGATTCGAAGGCTGGGACACTTTTGGCCTTCAATGATACAAGATTGTGTCGATTTCACAAAGAAGTGTCATTCATTCCAAGTACATGCCAACTTCATTCATCAACCTCCAAATTTGCATCATATAACTAAATACTCATGGCCATTTTCCACATGGGTAATGGATGTGGTGGGACCTTACCCTTTGGCTACAGCCAAGCAGTTTAAGTACATTCTTACTGCTACTGATTTCTTTTCCAAATGGACAGAGGAAATACCTCTCAAGGAAGTTAGTTCTAAATGCATTGTTAGCTTCATCAAGTCTAACATAATTACCAGATTTGGTGTCCCTCATACCATATTGATGGAAAATGGCACCAACTTCTGTTCATCCGAAGTGAAGAAGTTGTATCAAGAATACAACACCAAATCCAACCATTCATCTCTGTATCATGCAGCGGCCAATGGCCAGATAGAAGCTTTCAACAAGACTCTGTCAAATATACTGAAAAAGATGGTGGATAAAGATAAGAATTCATGCCCTGATAAACTCTTTCATGCTTTATGGGCTTATCAGACTACCACCCGCACCACAACTCGGTCAACTCCATATTCACTGGTATATGGAACGAAATCAGTCTTGCCAATTGAAGTTCAACTACCCTCGCTCAGAGTTTCCATTTGTGATTAATCATCTACAGATAAACAATCTCAAAAGCGATTGAATGAATTAGAATGATTAGATGAGAAAAGATTGTGCACTTTGCACCACTTGGAAGTCTATCAGAATCGAATAGCACGAGATTTTAAAAAAAATGTTCGTGTTCATTCATTCACTCAGGGAGAATTGGTATTAGTTCTCAGAACTCCAATGATACCAGGAAAGAAACCTCCCATGCTTGATCCAAAATGGGAAGGAACTTACTCAATACATAGGGTCTACTCGAATGGAGCTTATTCATTAATCTCTATGGATGGAGAATTCATCACCACTCCAACCAATGCCAGATTTTTGAAGAATTATTTTTTATAAACAGAAAATATATATCATAAATGGTCCGGTATGACCTTAAACTGCACCACCATCCAACAATACGTTAAACTTCATCATCAATGGTCCATACATATGACCTTAAACTATTTTTACTTTCGTCCCACACGACGTTAAACTATGAAAAAGTTCCCTAAATGGTCTGGTATGACCTTAAACTGCACCACCATCTAGAATGACGTTAAAATTCATCATCAATGGTCCATACATATGACCTTAAACTATTTGTACTTTCATCCCACATGACGTTAAACTGTGAAAAAGTTCCCTAAATGGTCCGGTATGACCTTAAACTGCACCACCATCCAGCAAGATGTTAAACATCATCACCAATGGTCCATACATACGACCTTAACCTATTTGTACTTTCGTCCCACATGATGTTAAATTGTGAAAAAGTTCCCTAAATGGTCCGGTATGACCTTAAACTGCACCACCATCCAGCAAGATGTTAAACTTCATCATCAATGGTCCATACATATGACCTTAAACTATTTTTACTTTCGTCCCACATGATGTTAAACTGTGAAAAAGTTCCCTAAATGGTCCGGTATGACCTTAAAATGAACCACCTTCCAGCAAGATGTTAAACTTCATCATCATCAAAGGTCCATGCATATGACCCTAAACTATTTGCACATACATCCAACATGACGTTAAACTGTGTCCCCTTCATCATCCTTGCTATATGATGTTAAACTATACATCATCGGTCCATAAATATGACATTAAAATATTTTTATTCCTTTCATCTCACATGATGTTAAACTGTGACATCCTAACTACATGACGCTAAACTGTACAGAAGTCCCTTACGTCCAGCATGACATTAAACTACACTAGCTATGGTCCATGCATATGACCTTAATCTATTCGCACTTTCGTCCAACATAATGCTAAACTGTATCATCCCTTTTTTTCCAACATGACTTTAAACTGTGAAAAAGAAAAGTCCCCAATACGTCCAACATGACGTTAAATGGTGTACTCTTTTGTCCTCACTGCATGACATTAAACTGCACAGTCCCCCTTTCGTCCAACATGACGTTAAACTATATTTTCCCCATCTTCCTAACTACATGAAGCTAAACTATACAGAAAGTCCTTGATACGTCCTACATGAAATTAAACTGTACTTCATCCCTTCTACATGACATTAAACTGTGCAACACCAATAGTCCTAATTGCAAGACTTTAAACTGCATATTCCCTTTATACGTCCTACATGACGTTAAATTGTGTATCATTAAGTTTGTTGCTACCTCTTGTTTCTCACACCGAGTATGACTCATGTGAGCTTAGAGTAAACTTCAACCATAACAACCTCTCTGGTCCGCTAACCATGTGTAAGTCCCAACATCATTTTTTAGGTCGTTGTACCCAAAAATAACTTGATCACTAATTCATTCTTCAATTGAACTACGCAGACTTTGATCCCTGCCTTCCAGGATGGGTACGTAGGCAACCTACCAAGGTTCAAGCCCAAAACCAATCTCTTCACATCGGTTCACCTCCATCTCATATGATGTTGATTCGTGAAACCGCCCCTAGAATCAATATCTTTACATTGGTTCACTTTTGTCCTTATTATACGATGTTAAACTATATAACACTTTTGTCCAGTATGACAATAAACTACAATATTCTTTGATACCCTCACCTAATAGGGAACCATTATTTACATTGATTTTTCAATCATGTTTCATTTCACAGACTACGTACATACATGGCAATGCCCAAACCTTTTATCTTGGGTTAAACCATCATTGTACTAAAGTCTCCTTTCACCCTTCACATGTACGAACCAAATTTGTACAGAGGGTATTTCTAGAACTACGTGGGCTTGATTCCCATCCTTATGGGATACATAGGAACATTCAAGTGTCCCTCGAATCCAGCCCCAAGTCTTTTGGGCCTAACCCCAAATTCCACTTTCAGTCCCTTGGCTGAAAAGTCCCTATGAAAACACACACTGTGTATTTGTTATAATGGTCCAAGATCTATGACCCTAAACTAAGATCTCTAATACTTTTTTCCCACACAATGTTAAACTATAGTTTAATAACTACGTATGGCTTGATTCCCATCCTTATGGGATACGTAGTGAAGTCCAACATTTCCAGTCAGGGCCCAGCCACAACATGATTATGGTTAGCATTGATCTGTGTATCTCTGTATACATTAAACAATACCCATATTTATGTGTCATAATCCTAACCTTAAATATTTTCAAATCTTCATAACCCTTTTCTTGAATTTTAGTTACAAAAATGTCAAATTTCTGAGAGTTCTTTTACCTGACTATGCAGTACGTTCCCTTAGGCGGCCTTTCATAAACAGTCTCCATAACAGATTTGTCATCCAAAAGATACTATTATTTGACTATAGATCCAATTACCTTAGGTGGCCCTGCATAATTAAACCCCCTAATGGGTTTTTCAGATACTGGTAACTTCATTATTAGGAAGAAAGCCTCTTTTGTCCTTATTGGTCTTAAATGAAAGTATGTAGGGATCTGCAAAAATAACCATCCTTAACATATTTGTCCTATATCCTTTTTCATGATCTGAAAGTATTCAAGTTTATGGTTTATATTCTCCTTCCCTAAATTTGGGTCAGACCTTCATAGAAGTGATATCCATCCAGTTCTTCGATAATCTTGTTCAGAAATATCTTCTCCATATTCAAGTACCTTTTTCCATACAACAAACTCTATACTTTGGAAAATTTGAATCTCCATAAACTTTCACTGGATTTTAGTAGTAGAAAGGTAAATTTATGAGAGTTCTTTTTCCTGACTATGAAGCATGTGCCTTTAATCAGCCTTGCATAAACAGTCTAAATAACAGACTTGTTAGCCAAAAGTTGCTATTTATTTGAATATGCAGCCAATGCCCTTAGGTGGCCCTGCATAATTCAACCCCCTAACGGGTTTGTTAAATAATAGTAACTTCATTCTTGGAAACTAATTCTTCTGATGCCTTTTATCTCTTTTTCATATCATTCCTCATATTCAAATATTCTTAATCCATAGTTTAAACTTTTTCCCTCATACTTGAGTATGGTAATATGTTTTCAGATAAATTGTCAAAGAATTGAGTCAATTATAATTCATTCGGTCAAATCTATTTCTACCTTAAACATTAGCCTCCTTATGTCCGACGTGTATGACTTTAAACTACCCACAAAAGACAAAGGAACTCTGAATAAAAGTCAAGTTCCAGCTCACTACACATACATTTTGTATGATTTAGATAATATTGAGCAATTAAGAGTTTCAAAGTTTGTAGGGTTATTTATAATAATCCTAGTAAAAATAAAACTATGCTTATTAGGCCCATTGGCTTAGGTAAAATATAAAGCAGATATCAAAAGAGAATACAGGTACAAATGATTGAAGGTGAAAGTGTTTTTCATTGATGCACAAGAGTTAGAAGGACATCCACAGACTGGAGTCTCTTCTCTTTTTCAAGAATTACAAAAGACTTTCAACATAACTCTTCATTTGATTTACGAAATCCTGATCTTTATTATCAGCCACCTAGAATTCATTCATTCAACTGGATACCATAAGAGATGCAGTGATACTAGCTCTTCTTGGAACAATTGTAAAATAATGTTCTTGAGTGCGGTTTGAGAAGATTTTTTGCTGATCAAATAGTGACCCTGTTTCTGTCCAAGAGACTTGGAAGATGGATACATGGATTTGAGAATGAAGCATTGGAAGTAAAGAGACATTTGGAGAGAGTACTATTTTCAGATATTTCTCTAATGCCATGTTTGTCTTCTCTCCACTAACCGGCAGCGGAAAACATTTCAGCCCATGGGTTTTCCATTTTCATATCTTCAAGGAAATGACATGGAGGAAGAATTTGAAAGTTCACACCATTGTTGTTGATCTTAATGCACAGTATGACCGAAATAGAGGAGTAGTAGTGCAGCTGCATCTCAAGAATATAGTTCTTTGCATTTGGAACATTGACACCTTGCAGATGACCATGACCATACATGGACAGGTAGATTCTCTGTGGGAAATTAAGATGATATTTCTTCAAGTACTTAGCCAAATCTGGGAGAGTGTTATCATAGATATCATAGTATTCATGGACAACAATGTTCATCATGTCATCAATTCGCTTGATATCCAGTTCATCAGTCATTCTGATTCTCTTGAGAGCCATTGAATCTGCACAAAAGTTGAATAAACTAACTCTTAAATGGGTTTATTTTTCATAAAATTTGTGAAGGGATTCAAAAAAATAGATAAGGCATTAAGTCACACAAGTTTAAACTTGGCGCGCAAGTATGGATGTTCCGCGCAAGTATTTGGAGCACATGTATCACCGCACAGGTCTAGATACCTTGACAACAACGTGACATCAAGGAAACAACAGGAAATAGAGAAACTGGTGTGGCAAATACAACTTGCACGGTGAGAGCTCAAGAGTTTCAAATCCATATTCTTTTACGAAAGTGAGGCCCTCTATTTATAGACAAGGCCGTAAACCTGCACTCCATACCCTGCATAACCAAAGGTCCTACCCTGCATGCCAAATCCTGCACGCCCGAAGCTCATTTGGGCACCAGACCTTGCGCGCCCCAATTTCCTTTTGATTCTCATTTTCCTCAGAGTCAAATCCTCATTTCTTTCGGATCCAACTCTGAGGGGAGACTTTTGTTGACACTCCTTTTTCATCACATTGCCAAAAATAATGTAAAGGGAAATGACTTAGCACAAATTGGTTCATACTTTGAAGAAAACATCAAAAATCGACAAAGGCATGAACAAGGCTTCAAAACCACATGTGCCGCGCAAGTTCCATCACTATCGCGCAAGTCCACTTGCACGATGCCTAATGGTTGCACAAGTGACTTGCGCGCCCTAAAGGATAATCGACCTGGTCTTCTTCAGCCTATAAATAGACCCTGTGGGCCCCCCATTTAGGGAAGAATTTTTTCCAGAATTCAGATTTGAGCTCCCGGTGCCCTAGTCTCTTCTCAAAGCTTCTGAAACACTTCTAAGGTAATTTCTTACCTAGAACAGAAGATCTAAATAGGGGGAGGAAGGCCTAAGTTTTTAAAATCATCAACACTTGCGCGCCTGAGTGGCCAGCCCTTAAGGGAAATGGCCACACTTGTGCGCCGCCTAACTCCTTCAATAGAACTTGCGCGCCACTCTTCTGGAAGAACCTCAAGATGATTCTAAAGGCTTTAACCAAGAGTCGCTCAAGTATTACCCTGCTGGTTAACCGTCGTGCAAGTACCCATGTGTCGTGCAGGTATACCTGTGTGACCGAACTTGCGTGCCCACGCAGTACCTGCGCGCCTGCCAAGACTTGCGTGCCCATGCCTTTTTGGGTGCCCTTATTGCCCATTTCACCCCTCTTAAGCCATTCTACCTCTCTTATTCAAGATTCAGTCTTCAAGACACTCTTCAAAGCCATTTATGGAATGGTTTCTTGATTTTAATTCCTTATCTGAAAGGAATTATATGGAATATCTCTCAAAACCTAGTGATTTACACATCTTTATGTCACTAAAGATTGAGATTTCATTCATTCAACCTCATCCTTTAAGATGAGAGAACTCATTAACCTGGGCCTCCATTTCAAGAATAAGCCCCAGTCATAATCAATAACTTGGGTATTATTTTCAAGAGTAAGCCCAAGTCATAGTTCTTAACCTAGGCCTCCTTTTCAGGAATAAGCCCCAGTCATAATCATTAACCTAGGACTCCTTTTCAGGAGTAAGCCCCAGTCTCAAATCTGGGCATCCTCCTTAGGAGTAAGCCCCAAGTCCTTTTATTTTTCAAGTCTCTTAACCTGGGCCTCCTTTTCAGGAGTAATCCCCAGTCTTAATTTCTCTTAACCAGTCCTAATTTACCTTTGATCCAGGATTCCTTCTCAGGAGTAAAACCGAATCATAAGTCGTCTCCTAATTTGGGCCTCCTTTTCAGAAGTAAGCCCCAAGTTAGAGTATTCAAATCTTCATGAAGCACATATACCTTTATGGACCCTATTCTTGGATTTATTCCCTAAAGTAAATATTAATCTTCATTTATCTGGGCAGTCATACATACAGAAGTCCCACATTATTTCTAATGATTGCATCTTTCATGGCACAATTGACTAATTTTTACTAATACCTCTTGTTTCTCACACCGAGAATGACTCACATGAGATTAGAGTGTAAAATTAATTATGAAATCCTTCTTTGAGCCATCAATCATAAACATTATACTCCCTTACTCGAACTACATGGGTTCTGATTCCTTTTCTAAACAAAGGATACATAGGTATCCCATCTGCGGGTTCGATCCCAACTCTGAAATAATCCATGTCCTTATAAATGACAATAAACTTCATGTTCCCAACTGATTGGCTTTAAAACTAGCATGGTCATCATAATGACCAAGATACTTCTATATAAATGTGTCGAAGGATACCATTGACCAAGAATCTCTAATAAATATAGATGATTCTCTATCGATGAAGAACCTTGAATACATATAAAAGATTCTATAAATTTCCTACATATTTGATCATTTATTGTCAAATCTAAAGGAAAGTTCATTTTATACTTGGTAATGTAATAAGGATTCACGAACATAACATAAATCTATAAAGATAATCCTGGAGTAGAAAATAATTCCCCTCAAAAAGGTGTGATGAGTCCAACCTCCCATCCTCTCAACCAATGAAAATTCCTAAGCCTAATCAGTCCACAAACTAATGAGTACCTACCTTTGGAAAGTAGGTCCAAATGGGTTTGGAATCATTGGATGTTTCCGGTTCTACGAACAAACCCGTTAGAAACTGATTGGAATGTTTGAACCTCCCATCAAGGAGGTCATCCCCAAATTCCAAGGGAAACAATATGTTAAGAAATAATCCATACCTTTCATTGGTCATTTTCAGTTTCTTCATCCTCAATTAGAATGGAATTAGGTATTGGTAAAAATATATTTGTAGGATCCAGGTGATCCCATTCCCAAACCATCTTCGTAGGACATCTATTTGTATAATGACCATGCACACCACATTTAAAATATTAAATTGATCCCTTAAAAAGAACTTCTTTCCCTTTCCTAGAGTTAACTAGAAGCTTCCTTTTTCCATGGAAGGTTCTTGCTTTATGACCTTCATTCTCACATCTATAGCATCTTTCTATCCCTTTGAAGCATTTTCCTAGGTGTTTCTTTCCACATCCTTGACACATAGATTTTGAACATACTTACGTTTATGATTATTATCATAAATTCTATATGGATTTGTTTCTCACATATACGATGCCTTATAAATATAGCCATTTACTAATACCAAAAAGTTCAGTGTGAGTATATATGTAAAATCATCATATAATATCTTATGAGTACGGTAAATAATTATTCATGTTATCTTAAACTCATTTAAAATAATTACGACTCTTTCTAATATGCTAACCATTATGGTTATGTCAGTTATGCTTAGATAACACCCTAACCTCTAAAGTTATCTAAATCGACCTCTGATACCAACTATAGGGACCCAACCTTAAACATTACATAATATTGAATTAAATTAATAATTCACATTGAGGATATTTTCAGGTTTAGAGTTTTAGATAATTAGGAATAACAATTTCATTATATCTCAAAAATTAAAAGTAGACACTTCTACTCAGTTTCAAATTTTTTTTATAAAATAAAAACTTTTGAATAAATGAGACATGTCTAGTTCCATGTTTTAGATAACATGAATTTTCTTTGATCCCATCCTTGACCCTATTCCACTTTATGTACTATGAAAAACATTTCAAAAACTTGGGAAGAGCATAAAAAGCACAGTAATGGATACACAAAGAAGGAAAAATGTTATATTTTCAAAACAAAAAGTAAGCCATGGATACTTTATCATAAGTAATACTTTTCCCTTTATGAAGTAGTAAATACTCTTCACTGAATAAAAGATCATGGCTTACCCTTTTGTAACCAAAAGATTACCATAAAACCCATATAAAGAACACATAACATATAAAGGTAACCTGGGACATAAACATTCTTAATAGGAATAACCATACGACCGACTTCCAAAAATATCACTAAATGGAATAGCCATACGGCCGACTTCCATACCCAATGCATTAGAGGTTATAACATAACCACCCATCCTATTTTATCACGGAACCACCCGTTATATGGTTTATCAGGTAACCACCCGTAAAATGTCCAAGTATCATCATAACACATAAAATATTTCCAATATAAACATTTCACTAATAACATTTCATATGAAATCACAAGAAGTAATTTCAAGATATAGAAATAATCATTCTATTTTCATAAACCATTTTAAAAGAGATTTTTAAATCAAAGTGTCCCATACCACTTTGAATCTTTTAATGGAATAATAATTTCAAAACATTAATTTCCATATAAATAAATAATCGAAACCATTTTTAAAACATGGACATTAAAGATAATGATTTAGAATAATAAATCTTTAAAACATTTAAAATGATATTTTAGTTAAAGAGTTTTTAAAAAAATGAGAGACTCTTAAATACAAATAATTGAGGAATAACATTTAATATGAACTTTATAATATCATGAGAATAAATGGATTCAAGATATAACATGAAAAAAGACAATATATACACCATATAATAGTGAATTGGTGCATAACAACAATGAAGTCTCAATGGAAATGTAAATTGAGATGAAATCCCTTATAAAGACAGTATCCTTAAATTAAGGATAAATCAATCACTTAATTATGTGTGAAAAATATAAATACACCCCATATAAGTGGATATTAATTGTAAAACAATAAGAATTCATTCACAGATATTCATAGGATGACATATTCAAGAAGTACAAGTTTAACCCAAAGAATTGAAATTGGGTTAAGAAGTTACCTTGCAAAAATTCGAAAGCTTAACAGCATCACTTTAAAATTCAGAAAATGAGTTGATGAGATAAAAAGGTGATCTCATCACTTGTACATAAAATTTACATCAATAAGGATATAGAAGAACATATCTCAATAAGGATATTTTTGCGGATCCCTACATACTGTCATTTGAGAGGTGTGAGTAATGGGTTAGAAGTAGTGTCATTTTATAAGGGGGAGGAGGGGCTCTTTAGGAAAACATGGAAATATTATTTTATTATTTAATGATATTCAGTTTCTAAAGGTCCAAAACTAATTAAAGTCAAATATAAGATGACTCATGGTTGAAATAAAATCATCCAATAATAATTTGACAGGTTTTGGATATTGTTTTAATATTTAAAATCCTATTTATTTTAATCACTTATTAATGAGGTAAATACTGCATCATTATTGTGTCACATATAATTTAATTATTTGATGTTTAAAAATTATAATAAAAATACCAATATGTAGGAAATCATTTTAGATTCCCAAATAATATTTATAGTCGAAAATATGACTTGTATAACCCCATGTAAAAATTTATTTACTAAAAGATATTTGTTTTTGTCAATTTTACCTTTACTTTAAGTTAATTAAAATAAATTGTCATTATCATTCATAAGTAACTCCATGGGGTCCCAAAATCGACCCAAGGATGCCCATGGTTGGAAATTACTCATCCAATAAGGTTAGGATAAGTGTTAAGGTAATTTGGTATTATTATCATATTCTTTTTATCTTAAATTACCCTATTTACCTTTAACCGCGGTAAATAAATGTCAAAAGTTACTATTAATCAAAAATTATTTTCATATTATTGAACCTAATTTTACTTAATAATAAAAACCATGTATGTATTATTTTTTAACTTCAATTTACAGAAGCAGTAAAATTTCATTTAAATGAAAAAGTCAGCTTTTTAACTACTACTAAGTGGTTTCACTATTCATCAAAAATTGAAGCTTTTCAGAAAAATACCAAAAATTCAGCCTAAGATATATTTTATATTAAGAATTCAAAAATTATGTCTATTTTACCCAATTAGAAACATAGAAGTTGCATTAATTAATTTAAAATTAATTCCCATTGTCAAAACAAATAGCGTGTTTTTAAGAAACAATAACTGTCAAAAGATTTACACTTGTTTATGTCTAATTTCAATTTGAAAATAATTCAAATGACCACCATTGAATTAAATGGTATAAATATATTCTAATTACACTTTAAAATCAATTAAAAAGATAATCTAACCATATACATAAATTATATTAAAAGTCAGTTTTGAATTAAAATAAAGTATGTTCACTATTCATCAAAAAACTGAATTTTATCAGAAAAATACCAAAATTTTACACAAAGTGAATTTTGATGTCACGATTCTAAATAAGAATTTTATTTTATAAAAAAGAACATATAAAAGTGACCAAAACTAGATTTAAAGAGGGTTCACCATCAAAAGGGGGTAAATCAACCTTTTAAAGTAAATTATGCTTAAAATTAGATTCATTCACATTTTAAACCTCTAAATTTTATTAGATAAATGTAAAAACATTTAAAAAACATGTATAATCATATTGTATTTAGTTTTTTTACCTCCATTACAACGACTAATCTTTAACTGCTATTTAAAATAATAATATTATATTATTATTTTTCAGTATGACTCAGCATTTTGTGCAAATAAAGATTTCAAAGAAACCCATTGTTGCGTATCACGTATTCCATAGAATCATAGTGTCCCCTTTAAAGTAAAATTAATATTTAATTTATAAATATTAATAAATATGAAAATGTCTTCCTCATTATTTACCTGGGATGTTACATCCTTCCCCCCTTTTAGAAATTGCGTCCTCACAATTTTAAAACTAGGCTTGAAAACTTAATTGAAAGTCCTACATCGGAAATTGAGTCAATAAATATATCACTTTAAAAGGAAGAAAGATAAGTACAAAGGTCACCCGAGATAATCCCATACTAGGAGTCCATGTATGAAAACATGGATATGGAGGAGAAAAAAAACCATCAAGTTCTGATGGAGTTTGATAGAAAACATAGTTAGGAGAAAGTTAACCACCAGAAAATCAAAAACTTGTGATGGGTTAAACAGTATTTGATTCCCCAATAGGAAAAGTTAACGGTTAATGTTTTTGTTTTAAATTACTTTTCATAAAGTTTAGGAATTTATTTATGAGCTTAACTAAAAACATAAGGAAACATACATACTTGTCATGTAAACTTTCATCCTTTACTATCTTTCTAACACAAAATCATATTTTCTCCAAACGATGAGTACTTAAGATGATGTTTTTACATTAAAGTCTCTATAATCACCGTCAAGAGAATAAAATAATCCACAAAAGATGAAATATATATTTCCCATGTATTTAGGCCTTAACCAAAACCAAAAATCTTAGTACAAGATAAGATAATCCCCAAAAAGGATAATTCTTTATAAAAAGAAATACTATTCATAATCTCCAAAATTCAACAAAAAATACCCTAAGTTCAAAAAATACCATTCAATAAATAAAATTTCTTAAAATTATTCAATATAATCAAAACTAACATTGAAAAACAAAACTTAGATGAATTTCATCCCATAGTCTTCCACAGTAAATCTTAAAATTTATCTCCAAATAACATCGACTACTTTTAAAGTCTCATACTGAAGTGTAATTAACCTAATCACATATTATCTATGATTGGTTAATAATTTACATAAATATCCCAACATAAACTTATTCATAAGATCATCTAACTAAAAAAATTAATCATACTAACCAGGGAATTCACGTAGTCTAGTGGTAGATGATAAATCCTAGTCACACTTTGGTTGTGGGTTCAATTCCCATAGAATTTTACGACGTGATGGGTTGTCATGTGGTCTGTGTGTTGTACTTTTTCATAAACTATATAATTTTATAACATTCCAAAAAAGAGATAAATTCATCAAAAATAACCATAACATATTTAAAACACAAAGGTTATCTAATAACTTTTATTTTTCATCCCAAAATGTATTAACCTGTAATTGCCTCAAATTCAAGGATCATATAAACCCAAATGGTTCTTTATAACTATATCCACAAAAGAAAAGATAATTATTCCTTGAATAAAATTTTCATATATCAAACTTTAGGATCACACATACAATAAAAATTCTTCTAATGTAATACCATCATCAAAAGAGCCTTAATACTTCTAAGCATTTCACCATCCTAAAATATACCATAACTCTTGAATATATTATATGTTGACTTCTTAATCATTCAAAATTCTTCATGATCCATTAACCATTATTTACCAACTTATTCTGAAATACTTCTTTCCTAAAAATAAAATCACGAATCATATCCTAAGATTCAATAATGTCAAAACATATGATAAGAAATAATCCATAACTGTCATTGGTCATTGTCAGTTTCTTCATCCTCAATTGGAATGTCATTAGGTATTGGTAAACATATATTTGTACAATCTTGGGGATCCCATTACCAAAACGTCTTCGTAGGACACCTATTTGTATAATGACCATGCACACCACATTTAAAACATTTAATTGATCCCCCAGAAAGATCTTCTTTCCCTTTCCTAGAGTCAACTGGATGCTTCCTTTTTCTATGGAAGGTTTTTTCTTTATGACCATAATTCCCACATCTATAGCATCTTACCGTCCCTTTAGGGCTTTTTCCTAGGTGTTTCTTTGCACATCCTTGACATATAGGTTTTTGAACATACTTACCTTTATGATTATTACATGAAATTACGTTTGGATTTTTTTTCGAATATACGATGCTTTATAAAAATCTACAAGGTTCATGTTGTCAATCATGACTCCCAATAGTTGGTTGAGAATAACCACAAGAGTTCTCATTGCATCTCTCATTTCATTCAGTTGCTCATTCAGAACACCGTCACAGTTTTCTTCACAACCACAGTTACTTTGGTGCCTGATAGATCCAACCATTTACTAAACCCAAAAAGGTTAGTGTGATTATATCAGTAAAATCATCATATAATATCTTATAAGGAGGGTAAATACTAATTCATGTTATCTTAAACTCATTCAAAATAACTATGACTCTTTCTAATATGATAACCATTATGGTTATGTCGCTTAGATAACACCCTAAACTCTAAAGTGATCTAAACCGACATTTGATACCAACTATACAGACCCGACCTTAAAAATTACATAATCTTGAATTAAATGAACAATTCAAATTGAGGATATTTTTAGGTTTAGAGTTTTATATACTTATGAAAAAAAAATTCATTACATCTCAAAAATTACAAAGTAGACACTTCTACTCAGTTTCCATTTTTTTCATTAAATAAAAACTCTTGAATAAATGGGACATATCTAGTACCATGTTTTAGACAACATGAATTTTACTTAATCCCATCCTTGACCCTATTCAACTTTATGTCCTGTGAAAAACATTTCAAAAACTTGGGACAAGCATAAAAAGCTTAGTAAGGGATACACAAAGAAGAAAAACTGTTATATTTTCAAAACAAAAAGTAAGCCATGAATACTATATCATAAGTAATACTTGTCCACGTTATGAAGTAGTAAATAATATTCACTAAACAAAAGATCATTGCTTACCATTTTGTAACAAAAAAATTACCATAAAACCCATATAAAGAACACATAACATATAAAGGTAATTTGGGACATAAACATTCTTAAGTGGAATAACCATACGTCCCACTTCCACAAATATCACTAAATGGAATAGCCATATGGATGACTTCCATACCCAATGCATTAGAGGTTACAACGTAACCACCCATCCTAGTTTATCACGGCACCACCCGTCATATGGTTTATCACGTTACCACCCATAATATGTACAAGTACCATCATAACACATAAAATATTGAAAATATAAACATTTCACTAATAACATTTCATTTGAAATCACAAGAAGTAATTTCAATATATTGAAATAATAATTCCATTTTCATAAATCATTTAAAAAGATATTTTTGAATGAAAGTGTCCCATACCTCTTTGAATATTTTAATGGAATTATAATTTTAAAACATTAATGTCCATATAAATAAATAATCAAAACCATTTTTAAAACATGGACATTAAATCTAATGATTTAGAATAATAAATCTTTAAAACATTTAAAATGATATTTTAGTTAAAGAGTTTTAAACAAAATGAGAGACTCTTGAATATAAATAATTGAGGAATAATATTTAATCTAAACTTTATAATATCTTGAGAATAAAGGGATTCATGATATAATATGACAAAGGACAGTATAGACACCATATAAGAGTGAATTGGTACATAACAACAATGAAGTCTCAATGGATATGTAAATTGAGATGAAATCCCTTATAAAGACGGTATCCTTAAATTAAGGATAAATCAGTCACATAATTATTTGTAAAAAATATAAATACACTAAATATAAGTGGATATTAAGTGTAAAAAATTATAGGTCAATCACACATATTCATAGGACGACATATTCAAGAAGTGCAATTTTAACCTAAAGAATTGAAATTGGGTCAAGAAGTTCCCTTCCAAAAATTCGAAATCCTAATAGCGTCACTTTAAAATTCAAAAAATGAGTTGATCAGATAAAAAGGGTATCTCATCACTTGGACATAAAATTTACATCAATAAGGATATTTAAGAACATATCCCAACATAATTAGATGTAAATTAAAAGACATAACAAAAATAAGTCTTTTAAAAAGAGGAGGGTGAAAGGTTCCCTTACCGATTGGGTAACTTTCAAAACATATGCCACATGAATGAAGGATCATACAATGAAGATGTAAATCATCAGAAATGAAAGTATGTTACACAAAGAGTACAATCATGGGTAGTACATACACCACAGAAAAATAAATAGTAGAAAATATAGCATGAATCTCACGGGAATAAAAAGTGAGATGAAAATACCTTACCAAGTTGTAATCAATCGAGTCGTATGACCAAAAGTTAGTAACCACCAAATGATTCACAAGAATAACATGAATATAAAAAGGATCCTGATAATATATATCAAATTTCAGTACACAATACACCACATGTAATAAATTAGTGGCGAACAATGAAAATCTCACGGAATTAAAAGTGAGATAAGAAATCCATTACCTCGTGTCCTACTTGACTCATATGTTCCATGTTCTTCTTGAATAATAAACTTAAGTTAATATTTAATTCATTAAGAAAATTTTAAATGTTTATTATTCATTTTATATCACCTATTATCTTTCTATAAAAACTAGTTAATTATTTGAGTTCATATTGGATATTTTATCGATGTTCAGAACTTGAGTAAAAAATAAACTTGTTATAATTACAATTTTTCCATGTGGTAAAAATTACATTATCTCCAGAATGATATAAATGTTTTATATATCATATATATCATATATATCCAGTGTATATGTATTTATAATATTCCATATCATTTGGTGTTATGAAATGAAATGCACCGTTCCTGGAGACGGTAAGCCGTACGTATGCTTGAACGCTAGTTTCACTTCTATTTTATATTTAAAGGAATGAAAACTTAATGATACATTGGTATATTATATTTACAATATAATATCATATGATATTTATGTTACATAATTTCATTAAATCCATCCTTTATACGTTCTATGTATGTTATGAACGAATCATATGACCTTGAGAGGGCGGTAGTCCGCACTTCCTCAAATGAAATTATCACGTTTACCCATAATGGAAACCATAAAGGTATGCTATAAATGAATAATAAAGAAGCATAAAGAAAACATAAAAATAATATAAATCAAATATAAATACATTTCCATCTTAATGGCCACCATGTTAGGTGGTAGGAGATAAGCGAACAATCGTCATTTCGTGAGGCGTTAGTTTTCTATCCACAAAAACAATATGTTCTTCACCCATTAGATGGAAGTGTGTGTAAGTGTAGTTAGAATAATTATTATAAAAACATCCTAGTATATTGAGGATACTGTTTTTGTTTTAAAATAAAGGAATAAAAAGAGTTTATGGGGCTGGAGAAGTAAAATAAAACAAAATAAAATAAAAGAATTTAAGAGAAACTGTTGCCTTTTATTTAGGCAACTTCCTTTTGTTTGAACCAAAAAGACTTCTTGAAGTGCCTTCTGCCTAAGGTAAGGCTTCTAGGAGGAAGAGGTGCATATTGAGAGATTATTTAGGAATGTGATGGATGATCCAAGGTGCATGAGAGGTGTGAGGAATGGGTTAGAGGTGGTGTCCTTTTATAAGGGGGAGGAGGGGCTCTTTAGGAAAGTGTGAAAATATTATTTTATTATATAATGATAATTCGGTTTCTGAAGGTAAAAAACTAATTGAAGTTGAAGATAAGATGAATCATGGTCGAAATAAAATCACTGAATAAGAATCAGACATGTTTTTGATATCATTTTAATATTTTAAATTTTATTTATTCAAACCAGTTATTAATGAGGTAAATACTGCATCATTATTGTGTCATATATAATTTAATTTATTTAATGTATAAAAATTATAATAAAACTACCATGATGTATTAAATCATTTTATATTTCCAAAAAATATTTATAGTTGAAAATATGACTTATATAACCCCATGTAAAAATTGATTTACTAAAAGATATTTGTTTATGTCTATTTTGCCTTTACTTTAAGTTAATTAAAATAAAGTGTCATTATCATTCATAAGTGGATCATTGGGGTCCCAAAATCAACCCAAGGATGACCATTGTTGGAAATTACTCATCCAATAAGGTTAGGATAGGTTTTAAGTTAATTTGGTGTTGTTATCATATTTTATTTACCTTGAATTACCCAATTTACCTTTAACCATGGTAAATAAAACTAAAAAGTTACTATTCATAAAAAATTATTTTTATCTTATTGAACCACATTTTACTTGATAATAAAAAACATGTATGTCAGATTTTTAAAATTCAATTCACAGAATCAGTAAAATTTCATTTAAATTAAAAAGTTAGTTTTTTTAACTACTACTAAGTGGTTTCACTATTCATCAAAAATTGAAGCTTTTCAGAAAAATACCAAAATTTCAGCCTAAGATATATATGATATTACGAATTCAAAAATGATGTCTATTTTACCAAATTCAAAACATATAATTTGTATTAATTATTTTAAAATTAATTCCCATTGTTAAAACACATAACGTGTTTTTAAGAAACAGTAACTATCAAAAGATTGACACTTGTTTATGTCCAATTTTAAAGTGAAATTAATTCCAATGACCACCATTAGATTAAATGGTAAAAATATAATTTAATTAAACTTTAAAACAAATTAAAAAGACAATCTAACCAAATACATAAATTATATTAAAAGGAATTTTTGAATTAAAATACAGTATTTCCACTTTTCAACAAAAAACTGAATTTTATCAGAAAAATACCAAAATTTTTACCAAAGAGAATTTTTATGTCTCTATTCTAAATAAGAATTTTATTTTATCAAAAATAAAATATATAAGTGACCAAAACTATATTTGAAGAGGGTTCTCCATCAAAAGGCGGTAAATCAACCTTTTAAAGTAAATTATGCTTAAAATTAGATTCATCCACATTTTAATCCTCTAACTTTTATTAGAAAAATGTAAAAAACATTTTAAAAACATGTATAATCATATTGTAGTTAGTTTTTTTTGTTCTTGTAATTACAATGGATAAGAGTTAACTACTATTTAAAATAATAATATTATATTATTATTTTTCACTATGACTCAGCATTGTGTGCAACATAAGATTTCAAAGAAACCCGTTGTTGTATATCACGTATGCCATCAAATCATAGCGCCCCCTTTAAAAGAAAATTAATTTTTAATTCACAAATATTAATAATTAAGAAAATGTATTACTCATTAATTACATAGGATATTACATCCATCCCCCTTTTGAAAATTGCGTCCTCACAATTTTAAAACTGGGCTTAGAAACTTAATTGAAGGTCCCACATCGAAAAAAGAGTCAATAAATATATCAATTTAAAAGAAAGAAAGTGAAGTACAAAGGTCACCTGAGATAATCCCATACTAGGATTCCATGTAGGAAAACATGGATATGGAAGAGAAAATAAACAATCATGTTCTGATGGAGTGTGATAGAAAACATGGTTTGGAGAAAGTTAACGACCAGAAAATCAGAAACTTGTGATGGGTTAATCAATCTTTGATTCTCCAATAGATAAAATTAACCGTTAATGTTTTTGTTTTAAATTAATTTTCAAAAATTTGAGGAATTTATTTATGATCTTAACTAGTAACATAAGGAAACATACAAACTTGTCATGTAGACTTTCATCCTTTACTATATTTCTAACAAAAAATCATATTTTATCCAAATGGTAAGTATTTAGGATGACTTTTTTACATTATAGGTGCTATAATAAATTTCTAGAGAATCACATAATACAAAAAATATGAACTATATATTTCCCATGTATTTAGACCTTAACCAAAACCAAAAAGGTTAGTACAAGATCAGATAATCCCCAAAAGGATAATTCTTTATAAAAATAAATACTATTCCTAATCTCCAAAATTCAACAAATAGTACCATAAGTTCAAAAAATACCATTCAATAAATAAAATTCCATTAAATTATTCAATATAATCCAAACTAACATCGAAAACCAAAACTCAGAAGAATTTAATCTCATAGTATTCCACAGTAAATCTTAACATTTATCTCCAAATAACATTGACTACTTTTAAAGTCTCATACGGATGTGTAATTAACATAATTACATATTCTCTATGGTAGGTTAATAATTTATATAAATAACCAAAAATAAACTTATTCATAAGATCATATAACTAAAAATAATTAATCATACTAACTAGGGACTTCATGTAGTCCAATGGTAGGTGATAAATCCTAGTCACACTTTGGTTGTGGGTTCGATTCCCACAACTTTGTCCGATGCGATGGGTTGTCACGCAATCCTCTTGTTTTCCTTTTTCAAAAACTATATAATTTTATAAAATTCCCAAAAAAGAAATAAATTCATCAAAAATAACCATAACATATTTTAACCACAAAGGTTATCTAATATCTTTCATTTTTTATCCCAAAATGTATTAACCTGTAATTGCCTCAAATTCAAGGATCATATAAAACCAAATGGTTCTTTATAACTATATCCACAAAAGAAAAGATAATTATTCCTTGAATAGAATTTTCATATATCAAACTTCAGGGTTACACATACTATAAAAAGTCTTCTAATATAATCCAATCATCAAAATAGCCTTAATAATTTTAGGCATTTCACCATCCTACAATCTACCATAACTCTTGAATCCCTTATATGTTGACTTATTACTCATTCAACATTCTTCATGGTCCATTATTAATTATTTACCAACTTATTCTGAAATACTTCTTTCCTACAAACAAAATCAAGAATCATATCCTAATATTCAATAATGTCAAAACATATGTTAAGAAATAATCCATAACATTAATTGGTCATTGTCAGTTTCATCATCCTCAATTGGAATGGAATTAGGTAATGGTAAACATATATTTGTATGATCATGGTGATCCCATTATCGGAACATCTTCATAGGACATCATTTTGTATAATGACCATGCACACCACATTTAAAACATTTAATTAATCCCTCAGAAAGAACTTCTTTCCCTTTCCTAGAGTCAACTGGATGATTCCTTTTTTCCATGCCAGGTTCTTTCTTTATGACTTTTATTATCACATCTATAGAATCTTCCCATCCATTTGAAGCATTTTCTTAGGTGTTTCTTTCCACATTCTTGACACATAGGTTTTTGAACATACTTACCTTTATGATTATTACCTGAAATTCTATATGGATTTTTTCTCGCATATACGATGACTTATAAAAATAACCAAGGTTAAGGTTTTCAATCATGACTCTAGATAGTTGGTTGAGAATAACCAAAAGAGTTTTCATTGCAGCTATCATTTAAATCCATTGGTCATTCAGAAAATTGTCACAATTTTCTTCACATCCCCGGTTACTTTGGTGCCATATAGATCCAGCCATTTACTAAAACCAAAAAGGCCAGTGTGAGTATATCTATAAAATCATCATATAATATCTTATTAGGAGGGTAAATACTTATTCATGTTATCTTAAACTCATTAAAAATAACTATGACACTTTTTATGAAACCATTATGGTTATGTCACTTATAATTAGATATCACCCTAACCTCTAAAGTTATCTAAACCGACCTATGATACCAACTATAAGGACCTGACCTTAAACATTACATAATCTTGAATTAAATGAATAATTCACATTGAGGATCTTTTCATATTTAGTGTTTTAGAGAATTAGGAATAAAAATTTCATTACATCTCAAAAATTACAAAGTAGACACTTCTACTCAGTTTACATTTTTTTTTCATAAAATAAAAACTCTTGAACAAATGAGACATGTCTAGTTCCTTGTTTTAGACAGCATGAATTTTCCTTGATCCTATACTTGACCCTATTCCACTTTATTTCCAGTGAAAATCATTTAAAAAACTAGGGATGAGCATAAAAATCTCAGTAAGGGATACACAAAGAAGAGAAACTGTTATATTTTCAAAACAATAAGTAAGCTATGAATAGTTTATCATAAGTAATATTTTTCCCATTTATAAAATAGTAAATACTCTTCACTGAATAAAAGATCATTGCTTACCCTTTTGTAACCAAAATATTACCATAAAACCCATATAAAGAACACATAACATATAAAGGTAACATGGGACATAAACATTCTTAATTGGAATAACCATACGGTCAACTTGCACAAATATCACTAAATGGAATAGCCATATAGCTGACTTCCATACCCAATGCATTATAGGTTATAACGTAACCACCTATCCTGGTTCATCACAGCCCCACCCGTCATATGGTTTATCATGTAACCACCCATAAAATGTCCAAGTACCATCATAACACATAAAATATTTCAAATACAAACATTTCACTAATAATATTTCATTTAAAATCACAAGAACTAATTTCAAGATATTGAAATAATCATTCCATTTTCATAATCCATTTAAAAAGATATTTTTGAATCAAAGTGTCCCATACCACTTTGAAGCTTGTAATGGAATTATAATTTTAAAACATTAATTTCCATATAAATAAATACTCAAAACCATTTTTAAAACATGGACATTAAAGATAATGATAAAGAATAAAAAATCATTAAAACATTTAAAGTGATATTTTAGGCAAAGTGTTTTTAACAAAATGAAAGACTCTTGAATACAAATAAATGATGAATAAAATTTAATATGAACTTTATAATATCATAAGAATAAAGGGATTCATGATATAATATGAAAAAATACAGTATATACACCATATAAGAGTTAATTGGTGCACAACAATAATGAAGTTTCAATGGAAAGGAAAATTGAGATGAAATCCATTATAAAGATGGTATCCTTAAATTATAGAAAAATAAACCACATAATTATGCGTGAAAAATATAAATACACCCAATATAAGTGGATATTAAGTGTAAAAAAATTATAGGTCAGTCACACATATTCATGGGATGACATATTAAAGAAGTACAAGTTTGACCCAAAGAATTGAAATTGGGTTAAGAAGTTCCCTTGCAAAAATTTGAAATACTAACGACGTCATTTTAAAATTCAGAAAATGAGTTGATGAGATAAAATGGGTATATCTTCACTTGGACATAAAATTTACATCAATAAGAATATATAAGAACATATCCCAACAAAATAATATGTAAATTAATAGACATAACAAAAATAAGTCTTTTAAAAAGAGGACAGTGAAAGGTTCCCTTACTGATTTGGTAACTTACAAAACATACACCACATGAAATAAGGATCATACAATGAAGATTTAAATACTCATAATTGATAGTATATTACAAAAATATTAAAATAATGGGCAGTACATACACCATAAAAAAGTAAATAGTGGAAAATATAGCATGAATCTCATGGGAATAAAAAGTGAGATAAAAATTCCTTACAGCTTGGTAATCAATCGAGTCGTATGACCAAAAGTTAATAACCACCAAATTATTCACATAATAACATGAATATAAAAATTATCATGATAATATATATCAAATTTCAGTACACAATACACCACATTCAATAAAATAGTGAGAACAATGGAAATCTCACGGAATTAACAATGAGATAAGAAATCCCTTACCTCATGTCCTACTTGACTCGTATGTTCCGTGTTCTTTATGAATAATAAACTTAAGTTAATCTATAATTCATTAAGAAAATTTTAAAAGTTTATTATTCATTTTATATCACTTATTATTTTTCTATAACAACTAGTTAATTATTTGAGTTCATATTGGATATTTTATCGATGTTCGGAACTTGAGTCAAAAATGAACTTGTTATAATTACAATTTGTCAATGTGGTCAAAAGTCCATTATCTCCAGAATGATATAAGTTTTTTATATATCATATATATCATATCTATCTTGTAACACCCCAAGAATTCATAGTGTGTTATTTCTTCAAAATAATTCAATAACTTGCACTACACACAACACTGAGTTCAAGCACACCATGACTTACCAAACAAGCCGTTCAAAAGAGGTTATGAATAGTATTAACTAAATTTTAAACTTTATATAATACATATAATTTTAGAATCCATATTATGAGTTTCTTAGACATAATGTAAGAACAAATTCATTTTTAGTATTGCACTTTTACCAACTTTTAATAGTGAACCCTTTTTAAATCCAATATTTTAAACTTTTATATATTCAAATTTATTAAATAAATTTACTTTTTAGAATGGGGACATAAAAAATTTACAATGAAACATCCCAAGCTCCCACAGTACGCTTTCCTTTGAATAATACAGTAGCGTGTATTGTACGCAACTTCGAGTTCTAACACACACTACAACCAATCAAACTAGCCGTTATGAATAGTAATACCCACTTTTTGAAATTTTATAAATTTTATCTGCCAAAATGAAATTCATTTTTGGATTCGGAATATTGAATTTTTCCTAGGGTGAAATTATGGAACTTTTTGGATAACATTTATATTTTGATGAATAGTGAAAATTACTAAATTTTAATTAAAAACAAATTTTTTAATCGAAATAATTAACAGTGATAAATTATGAATTTGAGTGGTTTTAAAGTATTTTTAGAATATATTTTTACCTTTTAATAATGTTTTGGTCATTTTACATAATTTCACAATTAAACTGGATATAAACAGTTGTCAATCTTTGGATAGTTATTATCTCTTAAAAACACGCTTTTTGTTTTAACAACGGGAATTAATTTTAAATTAATTTCTGCCACTTATTTGTTTTGAATTTGGAAAAATGGATTCCATATTTGGAATCAAGATGTTCAAATTGTGTAAATAGGTAACTTTTATTTTTATACATTTTGAATAATTACTTCGGTAAATATTTAATTTACCACGGTTAAAGGGTAAATCCGGTAAATAAGGGTTAAAAAATAATATTATAATAATAAAAAATTACCCTAAAATGTATCCTAACCTTATTTTTGGATACATGTCCGACCATGGCCATATTTGGGTCGATTTTGGGACCCCATGGAGCCACTTGTTGGTGATAGGGACACTTTATTTTAATTAAGTTAAAATAAATACAAAAATGACATAAGGATATATCTTTTAGAAAAACAATTTTTACATAGGGTTATATATGTTTTATTTTCAACTATAAATATTAATTAGAAAGATAAAACTATTTCATACATAATAGTATTTTATTTATAAATTTTAGACATTAAATAATATAATTTATATATGAAACAATGATGATGCAGTAATTACCATAATATTGAAAAATTAAAATAATTAATATTATAAATACCCAAATAAATATAATTTGAGACTTTTTATGAATTAAACTAATTTTATAGGATAATATGACATTCTAGGATTTATTTAATTAACTATTTTAGAAGTAAAAATTCTGTTATGATTTTCACAAAAATCTATTTTCCAAATATTGTCAAAATTGACATAAAGAATTTTTTAAAAATCTTTTAAATTATTAATTGATATTCAATTTCAAAAAATCTAAGGCTCGGAAAAGAGACTTATATCATGATAGGTGTATCATTAATGGACCACTTGGTGGTCTCTTGGAGGTATATAGTATGTTTATTGACTATTTATTATAAAAATACAAAGTGACATGGTAAGTGTCAAACTAATTAACTAAGAGTTAAAACTAAAAGATAAGGTTAATATAATGACCCAAACCTGTCTAAATTCTAGTGGTTGAGTGGTTTTCGACCCATCCCCACCTTAACATTTAAATAATCCACTTTGGAGCCATTATAAACCGAATATGAATTTATTATAAATTAATATTTCTAGCTTTTCCAAAGGTGCCCCTCACCCCTCTTATAAAAGGGCACTCCCCCTTCTCATTAATTCACACCATCAAAGCCTTTTGGTTCGGCCAAAACCTGCCCAAATACTCTCTCAAATTCCCTCACTACAACCTAGAGGCCTTATTTGGATCATAAATCCAACCTAAGGAGCCTTTTTGATCAAATCAAAAGGAAGAACCAGAAGAAGAGGTAACGATTTCACCACCTTTTTTCAAGTTCCTTTCTTCTTACACTTCTTCTTTCATTGTTATTACCATTATAAAATAATACCTACATTATATTATATATACATTAATGTTATTATAAACATGTTATAACTATATTTCAGTATTCTATCCATCCTTTGAATGACATGTCACCATACGTGCGTACGTACGACTTACCGTCTCCACGTCGTGGTGTAATTGTTATTCAATAAATTATTATTTGGATGGGTATAATAATGATGTGTAATTCATGTAAATAATAAATATAACATTATAATTATTATGTATATATGATATACCATCCAATTATATATTATTTTAATATCAAAAGAATGATATTGTCGCTCGTGCGTACGTACGGACTACCGTCTCCACGAATGCGATGAGATTCATTCTCCATCGTATCCATTCAAGTATAATTCTCATTTGATGATTAAAAATAATGTTTATGGACTTGATATCATTCTGGATATAAATAAGATACAACCTATCCATGAAAAAAATGGCTTACGTAACCAAACATATAAAAGAAAACGAGTAAGCTAACACCCGAAACAACGATAATACTAAGATATTATTAACAAATAAATGTTAAAAAATCATATATGATAACATAATAATGTATATGATTCTTGTATAATTTAATAACAATTATTTCACCATTATAAAGGAGTTTAACCTACCCCCAACCAAGGAAAAGTACAAGGTAAGGGTTTATTTCACAATCTCTTCATTATTTGAGGTTGTTTATACGTAATAATCTACTGGGATCTCTTTATCATCCACATCCATGTTTCTTAAAAATTTATTTCAAAACATTCTTAATATTTTACAGAATATGGGTTAAAGTCATTTATACCCTTTTTTGACTTTTTATAAGATGTTTATAAAGTAATATTTCTGTCGTTCTCCAAACAAGGTGCTTTTTAACCTTTTCGACAAAATTAAGGTAAGAATGTTTTTTTACTTATACGGAGGGTGCAACTATTTTCTGCCATTATAACATCTTCAAATCTTCCTTTACAAGCTTTTGAGAATATTTTCAAATTAAATGTTTTATTTTATAATTATGTGAATTTTAAATGATTTAAAAAAAAGAGATATTTCTCTCAAATAGTTTTGATTTCATCTATGTCAACATCCTTTGATGGATTTTAAGCTTATTTGAAGTTTATTTATTATCATACAAAACTTCTATATTGTATTGAAGGTTTTGTGATATGTTTGACTGTGGATGTTTTATTTTTATACCATTCATGGTTTATAGAGAAAGTATTGACATTTCATATGGTAGTTTTAATACGAATGTTTATGTTATGTTTAAACCTGTTCATATGAGGAATGCATTGGACTTAATAAGTGACGGGTGGAGACCGTTATAGCTTCTAGATGCATCGGTAGGTCTCATGACACAAACTAGTGTCTTGACACAAGGCCTTGGAAAAATCTTATTTGTAGTCCTGGCACGAGGCCTTGGCTATGTGGTTATGATAGTCTAGCATTATGCATTCCATCATTATGAAAGTGGTTATTTATATTGAATGTGAATATTCGATTAGTAGAATATCCATGTGAATAAGTAAATGGCATTATTTAATTTTATTTTTTCCATACTATGTTGAAGTTTAAGTTTAAAAGGATTTTTTTTAGTTATACATTGCCTTAAATGTTTATTTTTATTTATGAAAGTTTCCGCTATATTGTTATCCTTACTGGGCATTTAAGCTCACCCCTTTTCTTTGTTTTATTTTTCCCAGGATGTGAAGAAGTAAATTATGAAATGACCTGCAGGGATAGTATGAGGGGATAAGAGTGTGGAATATGGAGACTATATTGTTTTAGTTTTCATTTTACGAGGTAATGTAAACATTATGAATGTATCTAGTGCTTCCAAGGCTACTAAACTAATCAGTCTTTTGTGATTTGATCTTTCTTGTGATCATGCCAATGTTATGTAATAATGCACCAAATCTGGGTAACTAGGGTGGGGGCATTACAGTTGGTATCAAAGGAAGTTTAGTACAAACCTTGGAAGATAGATTTAGACAAACTCTGATTAGGGAACATATATTTAATATGGAATTTGAGGATTAGTATAGAAGAAATTCCTAGAATAATGGTATTCTAGAGATTTTGTGAGTTTTCTGAGAAATACATCCCTGTCTGGAACAGGAACTGGTGCACGACAATGGGCCTTGTTGTACTCTTGGTTACGACACTCCCAGGGGATATGCTTAGGATAATTCTCATTTTCTTTACAAACCATTATGAAGGGTTTATGAGTATATAATTCCTCAAAGGAGACATTTTTATGATTATGGATTATATCCATAAACTATTTAATTTATGTTATGTGTTTTACAAGTTTGGGATTAGGTATTGTTATTCATAAACTAATCTAGTGTATGCCATTTTTTATAAAGGGCACCCAGTAGAAGGAATGAGAACTCCAACAATGCACATGATCCAAAGAGAAAGAAGGATCATATCTTTCATGGTCTTAAGCCAGAATTTATAAGAGAAATAGTCTCCCATATATTATCATCATATGAAGAAATAATATCATGTGTTGATAAGATAAGTAAAGAGTTTACTGAGTCCTATGGATTTGAAGGGAAGCAAGATAAGAAAAGCATGGAAGAGAGAAAGAAGGATAAAGGGAAGAGGGAAAAGATAAATTTTCCCATATGTGATAACTATGGGAAGAAACACCCTGGAACTTGCCTGAAAGGAATGAGAGTTTGTTATAAGTGTGGAGGAAAAGGGCACAAAGTACGTGACTGCAAGGGTAAGAAAATGTTTTCAAATGTACAATTCTTCATTTGCAAGGAGTTTGGACACTACGCGAACCTATGTCCCAGTCATCAGACTATGCCGCAAATGATGCTATTGGATAATAATCAAGTTATGATAATACAACAGATTAAGAGGAATGATTAGAGTTCTTATGTTGATTATGTCATTTGAGTTTTGTATCAACAATGTACTGGTTATAATAATTATGGAGTATATAAGGATTGTACTGTAGTACTATTTTATTAAGGACTTGAGATTGTGTGGAACAAAGAAAAGTGACTCAATAGCAGGTTAAATTTTTTGGAAAATATATGGTTGAGAGAAAGATAAACCATAATATGGTTCTGATACCAAGGTAATGATTTTAGAATAATACATGATTGATTTGGATAATTTATATTAGATATTCTTGACTACATTGAAACTGATTAATGATTTATATATTCCATCATTGTTGGGGTTTACAACATTTTTGGATTGAAGGAGTATATCTATTATTCTTTAAGGAATAAGTGATCATGAATATAATCAATAAGGTTTTATGGTAATTCAGGATGTTGCAGTTTTTTAAAAGAAAACATGATGAAGGTGTTCACATGTTATTACACGGAAAAAATGATCTTCATTATGTTTACCTTCCATATAAATTTTGGAATTAATTATTTTGGATAGTTCTAGTTTGGATTATTTTGGATTGCCATAAAAGGACAACCCGGAATCGGGCGGCAACCCGTCGTGTCCGGCAAGGCCGCGAGACTTGAACCCACAACCGAAGGGCGACAAGGGTGTATCACCTACCAGTGACCCACGTGATGTCCTGGATTGAATAATGTCATTTTTAATGGTTCTGCTATATGAATTATAAATTCATTTTTTAACCCTATACGAAAAGGGTAAATAGAATATTATTGTTAAGTTCTATTATCTTTTAGAGTGAAAGATGAGTTTGTGGTAGAACTTAGTTAAAGGATGAGACTATACTTGTCAAGTATATATTTTTCTTCTTCTCTTATTCATTGAAGAAATTAATTCTTATACTTTAGTGAAGGAATATTAAAACAAAAAAAACATGTTATCCTAATACCATATGTTTTGCTGAACCGATGGTATTTTAAATCATCATAGATTGATAAATTTAAGGCCCTCAATTTTACACTTGTTTGTGATTGATGACCTCAATCACTACCTATAAATATTTACATTTTTTCTCCAATTATATGTCTCTAATTTCCACAAATGTTCTCCGAATAGAGATCATAATTTGGTGGCGACCCTTTCATTTCTCTTTTCCTCTTATTAAGACTAAATTTTATTAACCCAATTTCTAATGTGGGTTTTCCCACAAAGATATTTTCTATATTCAAAATTTTATTTTCGAAGAACAATTTCAAATTGCGAGGACACAATTTTTTGAAGGAGGGGAGAATGTAACACCCCAAGATTTCATAGTGTGTTATTTCTTCAAAAATAATTCAATAACTTGCACTACACGCAACACCGAGTTCAAGTGCACCATGACTCACCAAACAAGCCGTTAAAAAGAAGTTATGAATAGTATTAACCAAATTTTAAACTTTATATAATCCTTATAATTTTAGAATCCATATTATGAGTTTCTTAGACATAATGTAAGAACAAATTCATTTTTAGTATTTCACTTTTACCAACTTTTAATAGTGAACCATTTTTAAATCAAATATTTTAAACTTTTATATATTAAATTTGACAAAATAAATTTACTTTTCTAGAATGGGGACATCAAAAATTTACAATTAAACATCCCAAGCTTCAACGGTACGCCTTCCTTTGAATAATACAGTAGCGTGTGTTGTACGCAACTTCGAGTTCTAACACACACTACAACCAATCAAACTAGCCGTTATGAATAGTAATACGTACTTTTGGATATTTTATAAATTCTATCACCAAAAATGGACTTAATTTTTGGATTCGTAATATCAAATTTAATCTAGGGTGAAATTTTGGAACTTTTCGGATAACATTTATATTTTAATGAATAGTGAAAATTACTAAATTTTTATTAAAAACAACTTTTTTAATCGACATAATTAATAGTGATAAATTATGAATTTGAGTGGTTTTAAATTATATTTAGAATATATTTTTACCATTTAATAAAATTTTGGTCATTGTACTTAATTTCACAATTAAACAGGACATAAACATGTGTCAATCTTTTGATAGTTATTATCTCTTAAAAACATGCTTTTTTGTTTTAACAACGGGCATTAATTTTAAATTAATTTCTGCCACTTCTGTGTTTTGAATTTGGAAAAATGGATTCCATATTTGGAATCAGGATGTTTAAATTTTGTAAATAGGTAACTTTTATTTTTAGACATTTTGAATAATTACTTCGGTAAATATTTTATTTACCATGGTTAAAGGGTAAATCCGGTAAATAAGGGTTAAAAAATATTATTATAATAGTAAAAAATTACCCTAAAACGTATCCTAAACTTATTGGTGGATGCATTTACGACCATGAGAATCTTTGGGTCGATTTTGGGACCCCATGGAGCCACATGTAGGTGATAGGGACACTTTATTTTAATTAAGTTAAAATAAATACAAAAATGATATAAGCATATATCTTTTAGCAAAACAATTTTTACATAGGGTTATATATGTTGGCTTTTCTACTATAAATATTAATTAGAAAGATAAAAATATTTAATACATAATGTTATTTTATTTATAATTTTTAGACATTAAATAATTTAATTTATATATGACATAATGATGATGCAGTAATTACCATAACAGTGAAAAATTAAAATAATTGATATTATAAATACCCAAATAAAAATAATTTGAGACTTATTATGAATTATAATAATTTTCAAGGCTAATATGACATGTTAGGATTGAGTTAATTAGATTTTTTCGAAGTAATCATTCTGTTATGATTTTCACAAAAATCAATTTTCCAAATAGTGTCAAAATTGACAAAAAAGAGCTTTTTAAAACAATATTATATTAGTAAATGATATTAAATTCTTAAAAACCTAAGGCTCGGACAAGATACTTATATCATGATAGGTGTATTATTAATGGACCACTTGGGGGTATTTTGGAGGTATATAGTAAGTTTATTAACTATATATTATAAAAATACAAAGTGACATAGTAAGTGTCAAACTAATTAACTAAGAGTTAAAACTAAAAGATAAGGTTAATATAATGACCAAAACCTGTCTAAATTATATTGGTTGAGTGGTTTTTGACCCATATCTACCTTAACCTATAAATAATCCACTTTTGATCCATTAGAAACCGAATATGAATTTATTATAAAATAATATTTCTAGCTTTTCCAAAGGTGCCCCTCACCCCTCTTATAAAAGGGCACTCCCCCTTCTCTTTAATTCACACCATCAAAACCTTTTGTTCTGGCCAAAACCTGCCCAAATACTCTCTCAACTTCCCTCACTACACCCTAGAGTACTTATTTTGATCAGAAATCCAACCTAATGATCCCTTTTGATCAAATCAAATGGAAGAACCCGAAGAAGAGGTAATGATTTCACCACCCTTTTTCAAGTTCCTTTCTTCTTCCACTTCTTCATTATTTTTATTACCATTCTAAAATAATAAATCCAGTATATTATATATAAATTAATGTTATTATAAACATTTTATAACCATATTTCAGTATTCTATCCATCCTTTGAATGACATGTCACCATACGTGCGTACGTAGAACTTACCGTCTCCACGTCGTGGTGTAATTGTTATTCAATAAATTATTATTTGGATGGGTATAATAATGATGTGTAATTAGTTTAAATAATAAATATAACATGATAATGATTCTGTATATATGATATAACATCCAATTATATATTATTTTAATATCAAAAAAATGATATTGTCGCTCGTGCGTACGTACGGACTACCGTCTCCACGAACGCGATGAGATTCATTCTCCATCGTATCCATTCAAGTATAATTATCATTTGATTATTAAAAATAATGTTTATGGACTTGATATCATTCTGGATATAAATAATATACAACCTATCCATGACAAACAGAGCTTACGTAACCAAACATATAAAATAAAACGAGTAAGCTAACACACGAAACAACGATAATACTAAGATATTATTAACAAATAAATGTTAAAAGATAATATATGATAACATAATAAAGTATATGATTCTTGTATAATTTAATAACAATTATTTCACCATTATACAGGAGGTTAAACTACCCCCAACCAAGGAAAAGTACAAGTTAAGATTTTATTTCGCAATCTCTTCATTATTCGAGGTTGTTTATACGTAATAATCTACTAGGATCTCTTTATCATCCACATCCATGTTTCTTAAAAATGTATTTCAAAACATTCTTACTATTTTACAGAATATGGGTTAATGTCTTTTATAACCTTGTTTGAATTTTTATAAGAATTTTATAAAGGAATCTTTCTGTCGTTTTCTAAACAAGGTGCTTTTTAACCTTGTCGACAAAATTAAGCTAAGAATTTTTTTTACTTATACGGTGGGTGCAGATATTTTCCACCATTATAAAACCTTCAAATCTCCCTTTACAATATTATAATAATATTTTAAAAGTAAATGTTTTATTTTATAATTATGTGACTTTTAAATGATTTAAAAAAAGAGATATTTATCTCAAATAGTTTTGATTTCATCTATGTCAACATCCTTTGTTGGATTTTAAGCTTATTTGAAGTTTATTTATTATGATACAAAACTTCCATATTGTATTGAAGTTTTTGTGATATGTTTGACTGTGTATGTGTTATTTTTATACCATTCATGGTTTATGGAGAAAGTATTGACATTTCGTATTCTAGTTTTAATACGAATGTTTATGTTATGTTTAAACATGTTCATATGAGGAATGCATTGGACTTAATAAGTGATGGGTGGAGCCCACTATACCTCCTCGATTCATTAGTAGGTCTCATGAGACAAACTAGTTTCTTGGAACAAGGCCTTGGAAAAATCTTATTTGTAGTCTTGGCACGAGGCCTTGGCTATGTGGTTATGATAGTCTGGCATTATGCATTCCATCATTATGAAAGTGGTTATTGATATTTCATGTGAATATTCTATCAGTAGAATATCCATGTGAATAAGTAAATGGAATTATTTCATTTTATCTTTGCTATACTATGTTGGAGTTCATGTTTAAATGGATTTTGTTTTAGTTATACATTGCCTTAAATGTTTATTCTTATTTATGAAAGTTTCTGCTATATTGTTATCCTTACTGGGCATTTGAGCTCACCCCTTTTCTATGTTTTATTTTTCCCAGGATGTGAAAAAGTAAATTACGAAATGACATGTAGGGACAGTATGAGAGGATAATAGTGTGAACTATGGAGACTATATTGTTGTAGTTTTCATTTTATGATGTAATGTAAACTTTATGAATGTATCTAGTGCTTCCAAGGCTACTAAACTAATTAGTCTTTCGAGATTTGTTCTTTCTTATGATCACACCAATGTTATGTAATAATGCACTGACTCTGGGTAACTAGGGTCGGGGCGTTACATATCTAGTGTATAGGTATTTATAATATTCCATATCATTTGGATTTATAAAATGAAACGCACCGTTCATGGAGACGATAAGCCACACGTTCGCATGAACGCTACTTTCATTTGTATTTTATATTTAAAATAATGAAAAATTAATGATACATTGGTATATTATAAATATAGTATAATATCATATGATATTAATGTTAAGTAATTTTATTAACTCCATCCTTTATACGTTCCATGTATGTTATGAACGAATCATATCACCTTGAGGGGGTAGTAGTCCGCACTTCCACAAATGAAATTATCGCATTTACCCATAATGGAAACCATAAAGGTATGCTATAAATGAATAATACAAAAGCATAATGAGAAAAATAAACATAATATACATCAAATATAAATACAGTTCCATCTTAAATGCCACCATGTTAGGCGGTAGGAGATAATCGAACAATCATCGTTTCGTGAGGCATTAGTTTATCATCCACAAAAATAGTATGTTTTTCACCCATTAGATGGAGGTGTGTGTAAGTGTAGTTCGAATCATTATTATAAAAAAATAGTAGTATATTTATGATACTAGTGTTTTATTAAAATAAAGGAATAAAAAGAGTCTAGGGGGTTGGAGAATTAAAATCAAACACAATAAAACAAAAGAATTTAAGAGAAACCGTTACCTTTAATTTGGGTAACATCCTTTGGATTGAACCAAAAGGACTTCTAGAAGTGCCTTCTGCCTAAGGTAAGGATTATAGGAGGAAGAGGGGAATATTAAGAGATTATTTTGGTAGGGTTTGGATGATCCAAGGGGCTTGAGAGGTGTGAGTAATGGGTTATAAGTGGTGTCCTTTTATAACAGGGAGGGGCTCTTTTGGAAAGTGTGAAAATATTATTTTATTATATAATGATATTCGGTTTCTAAAGGTCCAAAACTAATTAAAGTAGAATATAAAATGATTAATGGTAGAAATAAAATCATTAAATAAGAATTGGATAGGTTTTGGATATTGTTTTAATTTTTAAAATCATATTTATTTAAATCGTTTATTAATTAGGTAAATACTGCATCATTATTGTGTCATATATAATTTAACTTATTTGATGTATAAAAATTATAATAAAAATACCATGATGTATGAAATAATTTTATATTTATACAGAATATTTATAGTTGAAAATATGACTTATATAACCCCATGTAAAAATTGATTTACTAAAAGATATTTGTTTATGTCAATTTTGCCTTTACTTTAAGTTAATTAAAATAAAGTGTCATTATCATTCAAAAGTGGATCCATGGGGTCCCAAAATCGTCCCAAGTAAGACCATGGTTTTCCATTACTCGTCTAATAAGTTTAGGAGAAGTGTTAAAGTAATTTGGTATTATTATTATATTTATTTTACCTTGAATTACCCTATTTACCTTTAACCGCAGTAAATAAAAGTCAAAAGTTATTATTCACCAAAAATTATATTCATCTTATTGAACCAAATTTTACTTACTAATAACAAACATGTATGTAAATGTTTTCAAATTCAATTCACATAATTGGTAAAATTTCATTTAAATTGTATAGTCAGTTTTTTTAACTACTACTAAGCGGTTTCACTATTCATCAAAAATTGAAGCTTTTTAGAAAAATAACAAAAATTCAGCCCAATATATATTTGATATTACAAATTCAAAAATGATGTCTATTTTACCAAATTCAAAATATAGAAGTTTCAATAATTAATTTAAAATTATTTCCCGTTGTCCAAACACATAACGTGTTTTTAAGAAACAATAACTATCAAAAGATTGACACTTCTTTATGTCTAATTTAAAAGTGAAATTAATTTCAATGACCAACATTTTATTAAGTGGAAAAAATATAATCTAATTAAACTTAAAAAAAATTAAAAATATAATCTAACCATATACATAAATTATATTAAAAGGCAGTTTTGAATTAAAATACAGTATTTTCACTATTCATCAAAAAACTGAATTTTATCCAAAAAATACAAATATTTTATCCAAAGTAAATTTTTGTGTCCCAATTCTAAAATTTTTTTTTATGTTATCAAAAATAACATATAAAAGTGACCAAAACTAGATTTAAAGAGGGTTCTCCATCAAAAAGTGGTAAATCAACCTTTTAAAGTAAATTATGCTTAAAATTAGATTCATTCACATTTTGTACGGGGCAATGCTAGCCAATCAGAAATGCAAGGAGGGGATCTAGGTGATCAATGAAGCAGAAGCTGGGGAGGGGCCATTCAAGTGGTATGGGCCTATGGGTCATGTATTGGGCATGATATCCCTCAGGGCCTTCGGGTCATGTATTGCGAGTCAGTCAGGCCTTGTGCCTTGGGCCTACGGGGCATGTACGGGTTTCCCTAGAACCCTTAAAAGGGGGATTATCCATAATAAAATAAAAAATAAGGCCTTAAGGCCATTCAGTCTCTCTAGGCGTCTATTTAAAATAATAATATATTATTATTATTTTTCAGTATGACTCAGCATTGTGTGCAACGTAAGATTTCAAAGATACCCATTGTTGCGTATCGAGTATGCCATCGAATCATAGAATCCCTTTTAAAGTAAAATTAATATTTAATTCAAAAATATTAATAAATATGAAAATATCTTACTCATTATTTACCTAGGATGTTACATCCTTCCACCCTTTTAGAAATTGTGTCCTCACAATTTTAAAACTGGGCTTGGAAACTTAATTGAAAGTCCCACATCAGAAAAAGAGTCAATAAATATATCACATTAAAAGAAAGAAAGAGAAGTACAAAGGCCACTCGAGAAAATACCATACTAGGATTCCATGTAAGAAAACATGGATATGGAAGAGAAAAAAACCATCAAGTTCTGATCGAGTGTGATAGAAAACATGGTTAGGAGAAATTTAACCACCAAAAAATCATAAACTTGTGATGGGTTAAACATTCTTTGATTCCCCAGAAGGAAAATTTAATGGTTAATGTTTTTTTAAATTACTTTTCATAAAGTTGAGGAATTTATTTATGATTTTAAAATAAAGACATAAATAAACATACATACTTGTCATATAGACATTCATCCTTCACTAGATTTCTAACACAAACTCATATTTTCTACAAACGATGAGTATTCAGGATGAATTTTTTACATTAAAGGTGCTACAATCAACTTCGAGAGAATCAAATAATCCAAAAAGATGAACTATATATTTACCATGTATTTAGACCTTAACCAAAACCAAAACGGTTTGTAAAAGATAAGATAATCCCCAAAAAGACAATTCTTTATAAAAATAAATACTATTCCTAATCTCCAAAATTCAAAAAACAGTACCCTAAGTTCAAAAAAGACCATTAAATAAATAAAATTCCTTAAAATTCTTCAATATAATCCAAACTGACATTAAAAACAAAAACTCATAAGAATTTAATCTCATAGTCTTCCACATAAAATTTTAACATTTGTCTCCAAATAACATCAACTACTTTTAAAGTCAAATACTGAAGTGTAATAAACCAAATCACATAGTCTCTGTGATAGATTAAAAATTTTTAATAAATAACCCAAAATAAACTTATTCATAAGATCATATAACTAAAAATAATTACTCATACTAACTAGGGACTTCACTTAGTCCAGTGGTAGGTGATAAATCCTAGTCATAATTTGGTTGGGGGTTCGATTCCCATAGCTTTGTCCGAAACGACGTGTTGTCACACGGTCTGCATGTTGTCCTTTTTCAAAAAATATATAATTTTATAACATTCCCAAAAAGAGTTAAATTCATCAAAAATAACCATAACATATTTTAACCACAAAGGTTATCTAATAACTTTCATTTTTGATCCTAAAATGTGTTAACCTGTAATTGCCTCAAATTCAAGGATCATATAAACCCAAATGGTTCTTTATAACTACATCCACAAAAGAAAAGATAATTATTCCTTGAATAAAATTTTCATATATCAAACTTCATGGTTACACATACTATAAAAATCCTTCTAATATAATCCCATCATCAAAAGAGACTTAATACTTTTATGCATTTCACCATCCTAAAATCTACCATAACTCTTGAATCCCTTATATGTTGACTTCTTACTCATTTAACATTCTTCATGATCCATTAACCATTTTTTACCAACTTATTCGGAAATAATTCTTTCCTACAAACAAAATCATGAATCATATCCTAAGATACAAAAACGTCAAAACATATGTTAATAAATAATCCATACCTTTCATTGGTCATTGTCAGTTTCTTCATCCTCAATTATAATGGAATTAGGTATTGGTAAACATATATTTGTATGATTCTGGTGATCCCATTCCCGAAACATCTTCGTAGGTCATCTGTTTGTATAATAACCATGCACACCACATTTAAAACAGTCAATTGATCCCTCAGAAAGAACTTCTTTCCCTTTCCTAGAGTCAACTGGTTGCTTCCTTTTTCCATGGTAGGTTCTTGCTTTATAACCTTCATTCCCACATCAATAACATCTTCTCGTCCCTTTAAATCATTTTCCTAGTTATTTCTTTCCACATCCTTGACACATAGGTTTTTGAACATACTTACCTTTATGATTATTACCTGAAATTCCGTATGGATTTGTTTCTCGCATATATGATGCCTTATAAAAATCACCAATGTTCAGGATGTCAATCATGTCTCTATATTGTTGGTTCAGAATAACCACAAGAGTTCTTATTTCAGCTCTCATTTCATTCAGTTTCTCATTCAGAAAACCATCACAATTTTCTTCACATCCACAATTACTTTGGTGCCTGATAGATCCAGCCATTTACTAAAACAAAAAATGTCAGTGTGAGTATATCAGTAAAATCATCATATAATATATTATGAGGAGGGTAAATACTTTTTCATGTTATCTTAAACTCATTCAAAATAACTACAACTCTTTATAATATGCTAAAAATTATGGTTATGTCACTTATTCTTAGATAACACCCTAACCTCTAAAGTTATCTAAACCAAAATCTGATACCAACTATGAGGACCCAACCATAAACATTACATAATCTTGAATTAAATGAATAATTAAAATTGAGGATATTTTCAGGTTTATAGTTTTAGAGAATTAGGCATACAATTTCATTACATCTCAAAAATTACAAAGTAGACACTTCTACTCAATTTCAATTTTTTTCATAAAATAAAAACTCTGGAATAAAAGAGACATGTCTTGTTCAATGTTTTAGACATCATGAATTTTCCTTGATCCCATTCTTGACCCTATTCCACTTTATGTCCTGTGAAAAAAATTTCAAAAACATTGGATGAGCATAAAATTCTTAGTAAGGGATTCACAAAGAAAGAAAACTATTATATTTTCAAAACAACAAATAATCCATGAATACTTTATCATAAGTAATACTTTTCCACTTTATGAAGTAGTAAATACTCTTCATTGAATAAAAGATCATTTCTTACCCTTTTTTAACCAAAAGATTACCATAAAACCCATATAATGAACTCATAACATATAAAGGTAACTTTGGACATAAACATTCTTAAGTGAAATAACTATACGGTCGACTTCCACAAATATCACTAAATGGAATAGCCATACGACTGACTTCCATACCCAATGCATTGGAGGTTATAATGTAACCACCCATCCTGGTTTATCATGACACCACCCGTCATATGGTTTATCACGTAACCACCCATCAAATGTCCAAGTACAATCATAACACATAAAATATTTCAAATATAAACATTTCACTAATAACATTTCATTTGAAATCACAATAAGTAATTTCAAGATATTGAAATAATCATTCCATTTTCATAAACCATTTAAAAATAGATGTTTGAATCAAAGTGTCCCATACCACTTTGAATATTTTAATGGAATTATAATTTTAAAACATTAATGTCCATATAAATAAATACTCAAAACCATTTTTAAAACATGTACATTAAAGATAATTATTTAGAATAATAAATCTTTAAAACATTTAAAACAATATTTTAGTTAAAGAGTTTTTAAAAAAATGAGAGACTCTTCAATACAAATAATTTAGGAATAAAATTTAATCTGAACTTTATAATATCATGAGAATAAATGGATTCATGATATAATATGACAAAGGACAGTATATACACCATATAAGAGTGAATTTGTGCATAACAACAATGAAGTATCAATGAAAATGTAAATTTTGATGAAACCCCTTATAAAGACGATATCCTTAAATTAAGGATAAATCAATCACATAATTATGTGTGAAAAATAAAAATAAACCCAATATAAGTGGATATTAAGTGTAAAACAATTATAGTTCATTCACACATATTCATAGGATTACATATTCAAGAAGTACAAGTTTTACCCAAAGAATTGAAATTGGGTTATGAAGTTCCCTTAAAAAAATTCGAAAGCCTAACGACGTTACTTTAAAATTCAGAAAATGAGTTGATGAGATAAAAATGGAATATCATCACTTGGACATAAAATTTACATCAATAAAGATATATAATAAAATATTCCAACATAATAAGATGTAAATTAAAAGACATAAAAAAAGTAGTATTTTAAAAAGAGGGCGGTGAAATGTTCCCTTACCAATTTGGTAACTTACAAAAAATACTTCACATGAAATAAGGATCATAAAATGAAGATGTAAATACTCATAAATGAAAGTATATTACACAAAGAGTACAATCATGGGTAGTACATACACCACATAAAATAAAATAGTGGCAAATATAGCATGAATCTCACGAGAATAAAAAGTGAGATGAAAATATCTTACCATGTTGTAATCAATCATGTCGTATGACCAAAAGTTAATAACCACAAAATTATTCACATAATAACATGAATATAAAAATTATCCTGATAATATATATCAAATTTCAGTACACAATACACCACATGCAATAAATTAGTGTTGGAATTAAAAGTGAGATAAGAAACCCCTTACCTCGTGTCCTACTTGACTCATATGTTCCAAGTTATTCATGAATAATAAACTTAATTTAATATCTAATTAATTAAGAAAATTTCTAAAGTTTATTATTCATTTTATATCACTTATTATCGTTTTATAAAAACTAGTTAATTATTTGAGTTCATATTGGATATTTTACCGTTGTTCAGAATTTGAGTCAAAAATGAACTTGTTATAATTACAATTTGTCCATGTAGTCAAAATTACATTATCTATAGAATGATATAAATGTTTTATATATCATATATATCATATATATCATATATATCTAGTGTATATGTATTTATAATATTCCATATCATTTTGAGTTAATAAATGATACACACCGTTCATGGAGACGGTAAGCCGTACGTATGCATGAACGCTAGTTTCATTTCTATTTTATATTTAAAGGAATGAAAACATAATGATACATTAGTATATTATAATTCTAGTATAATATCATATGATATTTATGTTACATAATTTCATTAACTCCATCCTTTATATGTTCCATTTATGTTATGAACGAATCATATCACCTTGAGGGGGCGGTAGTCCACACTTCCTCAAATGAAATTATAACGTTTACCCATAATTGAAACCATAAAGGTATTATATAAATGAATAATAAATAAGAAAAAAGAAAACATAAATATAATATACATAAAATATAAATACAGTTCCATCTTAATGTCCACCATGTTAGGTGGTAGGAGATAATCGAACAATCATCGTTTCGTGAGGCGTTAGTTTTCCATCCATAGAAACAATATGTTCTTCACCAATTATATGGAGGTGTGTGTAAGTTTAGTTTGAATAATTATTATAAAAAAATCCTAGTATATTAATGATACTGGTGTTGTTATAAAAGAAATTAATAAATAGAGTTTAGGGGGTTGGAGAAGTAAAATAAGACAAAATAAAACAAAAGAATTTAAGAGAAACCATTACCTTTGATTTGGGTAACTTCCTTTGGTTTGAACCAAAAGGACTTCTTGAAGTGACTTATGCCTAAGTTAAGGATTATAGGAGGAAGAGGGGAATATTGAGAGATTATTTGGATAGGTTTTGGATGAGCTAAGGTGCTTGAGAGGTGTGAGAAATGAGTTAGAATTGGTGTCCTTTTAAAAGGGGGATGAGGGGCTCTTTAGGAATGTGTGAAAATATTATTTTATTATATAATGATATTCGGTTTATAAAGGTCCAAAACTTATAAAAGTCTAGGTTAAGATGAAACATGGTCTAAATAAAATCATCCAATGAGAACTGGACAGGTTTTGGATATTTTTTTTAATATTTATAATCTTATTTATTTAAATCATTTATTAATGAGGTAAATACTGTATCATTATTGTGTCATATATAATATAATTTAATTTATTTGATGTATAAAAATTATAATAAAAATACAATGATGTATTAAATATGTTTATCTTTCCAAAGAATATTTATAGTAAAAAATATGACTTATATAACCCCATGTAAAAATTGATTTACTAAAAGATATTTGTTTTTGTCAATTTTTCCTTTACTTTAAGTTAATTAAAATAAAGTGTCATTATCAATCATAAGTGGATTTATGGGGTCCCAAAATAGACCCAAGGATTCCCATGGTTGTCCATTACTCTTACAAAAAGGTTAGGACAAGTGTTAATGTAATTTGGTATTATTATCATATTCTTTTTACCTTGAATTACCCTATTTACCTTTAATAGTGGTAAATAAAAGTCAAAAGATACTATTCACTAAAAATTATTTTTTATCATATTGAACCAAATTTTACTTAATAATAACAACCATTTATGTTTTATTTTTGAAATTAAATTCACAGAAGTAGTAAAATTTCATTTAAATGAAAAAGTCAGTTTTTTTAACTACTACTTAGTGGTTTCACTATTCATCAAAAATTGAAGCTTTTCAGAAAAATACAAAAAAATCATCCTAAGATATATTTTATATTAAAAATTCAAAAATTATGTCTATTTTACCAAATTAAAAACATAAAATTTCATTAATTAATTTAAAATTAATTCTTGTTGTCAAAACAAATAGCGTGTTTTTATGAAACAATAATTATCAAAAGATTGACACTTGTTTATGTCCAATTTCTAAGTGAAATTAATTCCAATGACCACCATTGGATTAAATGGTAAAAATATAATCTAATTAAACTTTAAAACCAATCAATAAAGATAATCTAACTATATACATAAATTATATTAAAAGGCTGTTTTGAATTAAAATACAGTATTTTCACTGTTCATCAAAAAACTGAATTTTATTAGAAAAATACAAAAATTTTACCCAAAGTGAATTTTGATGTCCCAGTTCTAAATAAGAATTTTATTTTATCAAAAATAACATATAAAAGTGACCAAAACTATATTTAAAGAGGGTTCACCATCAAAAGGTGATAAATCAACCTTTTAAAGTAAATTATGCTTAAAATTAGATTCATTCACATTTTATGCCTCTAACTTTTATTAGATAAATTTAAAAACATTTAGCGAAAATGTATAATCATATTTTACTTAGTTTTGTTCATTACTACCATTACAACAGCTAAGCGTTAACTACTATTTAAAATAATAATTTTATATTATTATTTTTCAGTATGTCTCAGCGTTGTGTGCAACGTAAGATTTCAAAGAAAGCCATTGTTTCGTATCGAGTATGAAATTAAATCATTGAATCCACTTTAAAGTGAAATTAATATTTAATTCAAAAATATTAATAAATATGAAAATGTATTACTAATTATTTACCTAGGATGTTACATAAGGGATGTTATTACTTCTCTTTGTCCTAAGATGAAATGAGAGATATGTTGAGGATTACACACCCTTACAAGGTGTAAGTGATACGGTGAGACCTAGGAGACCCTATAGGGTACCCTAGTGATGTATTTCACCATAGAGAGAGGGTATACATTGCGATCAATTGTGATGGTGGGTTGGGAATTCAAAGAAACCTATTTATTTCTATTATTTATGTTGGAACTTGGTTTATGACATTGGAGATTAAATGATAAAATTGGGATACCATGGATTTAGTGTTTAATGTATTGATGGGATGCCATGGTATTGGATCACGGTGATAGATATTCCATACATTTAGAGCCTGGTGATGGAGTTATCATGGATTTTAATCTTTATGTTGGAGCTTCTATGGATTTAGAGCTTGGAGTTTTAACCTTCCATTAGATTGGTCCTTGTATACATGAAGATACAGAAGGATATACCTTAGATTTGGATCTTGGGGATAGATCTACCATGGATTTGGAGATCTAATGGTTTTAATACCATGGGATTTGTCCCTAGAGTAGTAATGATACAGATGGACCAACCAATGATTTGGATCTCAATGACTAAGATTCCATGGATTTGGAGTATGGTGATGGATCTTCCATAGATTCATATTTTTTATGCTTGGAATTTCATTGTATGGGTCCCTGGATCTTTGAGGATATAAATATATATTCCATGGACTTGGATATTGGTGATGGAGATACCATGTAAATAGATCATGAATGTATAGACTAATGAGGGATGGGTCCCTGAAGTCTTTTGTATATGGTTTGGGATACAATGTAATTGAATCCTTTGTGTTACTAAGTTTGAATATTCATCATGATGTTCTCAGAGACTATATTTTTCTAATGCAGGTATGGTCAATTTAGTTTGTGGGCCTTTTTATCGATAGTGGATTTAATTATTTATTTTTACTGAATTTGTTTTTCCAATAAGCATGTAATATTTCATGATCATAGACTAATGATAGTATGTTATCAGTCCACTATTTTAGTGGCCTATTGGGATTCATTTCTCACACCCTATATGTTCACCTCAGTGTGCATGTAGTCTTCATGTCTACTTTTAGGTTGAGAAAAGGGAATAATAGATAGGGAGGAGGCCCATGACAAAATGATTGATCCAGAATACTTGAATGGTGTTTATCAGTCATCCTGATGGGAGATCAGTCGTGTATATGAGATTAAACATTCGATCCTTTTTAACTTATACTATTCATTTGATATATCATGCATCTATTTATTTTTTTATTATGTAGTCTATTATGGATGTTTATTTACTTCCATGGATAATATTTGGTTTATTATTATAAAGTTTTTTAATTTGATATAGGTGGTGTAGCCTTCCGATGACAAATACTTTTACCCCCAATACTAGATAAAGGCCTCTGAAATTTGTGATTTTATACCTAAGGTCACATAACACCTCTAGTATGAATAAAATTCAGAGTTATCATGGATGGGAAATTATAATTTTTATCAGAGGATTATTTTTTTCAATGTTATTACTATTTAGGATTTGGTATCTAGGATATTTAAGAATATGTTAGTGACTGTGATTGATATTTGGCAGGTTCAACATAAAAACCTTCAATAATAGGAATTCTAGGTTACTAGTGTATTTAGGTTACTTATCTTTACAAGAGATTTTATGATTAAAATTATTTCACCTTATGCGATGTACATGTTTTTTGGATTTTTTTATTATGATTAATATTATACTTTTAGCTCTTGGCCTATGGGTAAGAGGTCCTTATTTGAATTTTGGATCTTGGTTAAGGGGAAATAAGAATCACATGCATCATCCTCTATAAGTAAGAATCACATGACATGTATGGCTATTCTAGTGTGGTTTTTATATTGACTGAGGGTCAACTGTTTAAAGTGCCAACAATTTCCCATTTGATTTTTCCTATATAAGTACTTGGGTTTATTATATTTAGCTAGGATAACATGTAGATATATTTCCATCTAATGGGGGGAATGTTTATCCTTGATGAGATAACCAATGGGGAGAATGTTAGTGTTGTCCAATAGTGTATAGGGTATGGGGTGGTGCTAGTAGTTCTCTACAACACCTAATGATTTAGTGGGAACCCCCTCATGGTTCATTAGAGTTCAGGTTTGATTATTTAATATTCCATAAATAACCAATATAGTGTTTTCTAAATATTGGAGTGGAATTCAACTTACCCAAGTTAGTAGGTTTATATCTCAGCCCATGTCATCAAGGATGATGTCATTGTTTATGGCATAAATGAACAATGTGTGTACGTGTGATTCTATAGGAATAATTCCTATTAGTGGATTCTCAATGGAGATTGGTTCCTCATTGGATGCTGATTTTTTCAAGGTAACACTAGATGTTGTGTTTTTTGAGACACTTGTGTGGGTAGTTTGGCAAGGGAGGTGTCATGTGATGTTTGAGACGAGTGCAGTGATTATTATTCTATGAGTTATGACCTATATATCAGGCCCAAATTTTAAACTATGTGGGAGAAACTAGTGCTTTTTGGTACACAACTATGACCCTAGTGGGATGGAGATTAGTGTTCTTAAGAGGAAAACCTGAGTGAGGGGTTATACCAATCTTTCTAGTTATTTTTTTAATTCGAATCACATGTTGGTGTTTTGGGCTATTATAAAATACATTTGGGGCACCACTTGGATTAAAAAATCGATATGTAAACACCATGAGGCTATGGGGAAGCACCTTGATTGTTATTTCTTTTTTATAAAAAAAAGTTTTGAATGGAATGGTCATTTGTGCTTTCAGTACTTCTTACTTGGGATGCATTTTAGAAGTGTGGTGAACATCTTTTAGGGAAATTTCATATTTGGAATGATTTTGGGTGTAAAAATTCCTATGATATAATATGACATGAGTTAGGTGCCTGATTTTGAATAGGATTACCAAGGGAACTCTAGTTTGTGTGGAATTACCTACCCCATGGTGGGGTTAGTGTTTAAGAACATTATCATTGTTCTAGAGATATGTGAATCATGGATGCGTGAATTGGGTTTGGAGATCGGGTGGTATAGAAGATTACACAATTTTGGGGATGGGTAAAATCAAGGAACACACGTAGGGTATGCATGGTGCAATTGAATTGTGAAATAGTGAGAAATTTTTTGTGAACTGATGATCGATGGTTTTAATGAGATTTTTTGGGCATGTTTTATAGGAACCTAGGATTTTCTTACCTAAATAATATATATTTTAAGATAAACATTTAATAAATATCACAAATACACACATGAGGACTGAAAATGATTAGTGTATTTGGATATTGGATAGATAATATGATTATCTCATGAAATATATTCAATATATCCCATAAATATATTACCATATAGTACTATTCTTATAAATAACCTACTTAAATCATGTTTCATAATCTAGGGAAAGGAAACATAAGAAATGAAAAAATTAGATGATCATGAAGGGAAAACAAGGGTGATATCATTGATCACTTTAGGATAACTTGAGTCAATTGATATGAGGAACATGTTATTAACATTTTAAACAAATTCCCCAAATAACATAGATCACAATATTCAATCATTGAAAAAATAATGGTAGTTTAGAAGATGTGAATCATAAAGGAAATCAATGATCACAAGTTTTGAGGGCATAATATAGATAGAATAATATAATAAAAACAAAATCACTGGCGGTGCCTATATGAGTTTAGGTGCTATCCACTATGAGTGTTGTGATTTAAAACCTCTAGTACTACTTATAAATATCTTGAATGTGTTCATGGTTACTTGAAGAGGTTATTATAAGTTCCAAGTGGAGGTTTAAAAACACCCACATGTTTTTTTACCGTAGCACACTTTGTGGTCTATAACAAGAGACTCTGGGATGAAAAATCATGGGGTATTAGGTGTATAAAACATGATTAGTTATTGGTTAAAAGCCGAAATAGGTCACATGATTTCATCTTTCAACTTAATATGTGGAGGTAAATTTTTCTCTTAATCACCCAAGGATCCTATCATCACTATTTGGAAAAGTATGGGAGGTAGCACCACATACCTCTTATATTTCTATATTTATAGTAGAAGAGACATCATACAAGCAAACTATCTTAGGAATGAAGGATTCACTTTTAGGTTGGAGAAATATTCATGACTATACCCATGTAGAATGGGAATATATATACTTATTATAGTTGGGAAAGTCATCACTGAATGTTGATTTGACAGGGTTATCAACTTCATCAAAGGGTTTCAATCCAGAATTTAACGTCACCCCTAAAACCATAAGGATGTGAAGAGGAGGGAAAATGATGGTCATAAGTATAGTTGAATGGAGAGTCCCTGAATGTAATCTAAGATGACTTGAATATATTGGTACATGTGGAGGGATCCAAGGACTTTGTGAACCTCATCCTCAAGGATAGTAATTCTTAGCTGATAGGTTCCTTTACCCAGGTTTGGTTGTGGAGGATTATACATTTCCATCAAGTATTTGTCTATATTAAAAATTTAAATTTTGATGGTGTTATGGTGTTTCCTATGAACATGTTTCCAATGGTAACACATGATATCCATGATCATGATTCCCTGATGGTTGTGTGAATTTTTTAAATTCATGTTTCATCTAATGCTATATATAGGGGTTTCATGGTGTCTAACTATCCTTATACCCCTTGAAGGACCCTTGGGTAATCAAAAGTCTTTGTCATAAGGATTTACTCCATGTAAGATGTTTATTTCACGAGGAGGACCTCCACAATATGATTCATTATTATATGGATATCTCTAATGATGGTATTCAATGGAACCCTTGGTGAGGAGAGTGAACTTAGCTTACCAGATGGATGGATGGGTATCGATCAAAACTGGGTTAGGATATTCCCCCGCATAATTGTTAGGATGGAATGAGGTGCCTCAGTGGTTGAAGGGGACACTAGATATGTCATAAAAGTATCCTTTTGAGAAGGGTTGGAGGATTTCCCCAAGCATGGAAACCACATGTTCTGGACCAAGGTTGATAGAACTTTGATGAGATCAAACCACTCTTGGTATATAGAGTCGATTGGTGTTGTTGGTTTCCCTAGTTGGTAGGATCCCTCTTTGGTTAATCTTTGGTTCTGGTTAAATATAGTGTGACCAGTATATCTTATACTTATTTGAAATAGGGGAGGGAGCTATCAGAGTACTCTAGGGAGAGACTCTAATAACATGTTTTTTGGTAATGGGGGATATGAGCACCCTGTGTTGTTTATGAGGGCGGTGATAATGGTGCAGTGCCATGACTTCCAAGTATTATTATTACATTTACCTTATATGGATGACCCATTAATCACACTCCACTAGAAAATATCTAAGGGGGAGATAAGAAAAGGGTGACTATGTTCTATGGGAGTAATGTTCATTGCAATAGAATCACAGTTCTATGGGATTTCACCAAAATCAGTCCACCTACTCCTCCACCTATTGGAAACATGACATCAAGCAAAAAAAAACTATAGTATCTATGAATGATATATAAAGTAAACCATTAATACATTTCTTGTGAAGGAAATTATCAATGTGACCATTGATACTCAACCTCTCATGGGTGGTGAAGGGATTCATTTAAACAATTTTTATAAGTGGTTACAACCAACGCTTCTTGTATTCCACTAATTACTGGAGTATATATTCATGTATGGGTCAACATTTTTTCTAACACATCCCCTAGCACACACATTTAGTGTAAATCTAGGACCCATACCATTAGGTTGGTCATGGATCCTCATAGACCCACAATATCATTTTTAGAGTGTGGTGTCCTTTAGAACACTTATTTATGATGTTAGATCCTTTATATGAATGATATAATGAGATTTTGTCTCTTTTTTTAGGGATTCCACCTTGGAGTTCTTTGATTAGTACATGAGTACATTATAGATATAAGACATGATTGTGAATCTCATTCCTATAACCATATTCTATTTGACCCTGGTTAGTTATGTCACTTATAGTCATGACAGACATGCTACCTATTGTTGGAGATTATGATGACCTTAGGTATGCTTGGAATCTTTGAAGTCATCCTAATTATGGTTTTGGGGTATCTCATTCTCATGTAATAAAGAATATCAGGTGAATAACCAAAGGCATATCATGATTATTTTAGAGAATATTTCATTTGATATGTATGGAATTTTGGGATCTTTATCTTAGACAACATCTTCTCATCACATAAGGTATCTCTCATTTGTCAAGCGAGGCATCCAATTCTTTTCAATATAAGAAAAATATTGTCATCACATTAGTCTTCCAAGGATTATCACTTAGGTTTGGGATTATGATGCATGATTTAGGAGTTGTAGGTTTAATGATGATTGATGATGCTTTACATAATTATATTCTGGGGTGGATGACCCCATACACACTCATCATGTTTGCATAAATCACTTTTTTAAAGTCCAATGGGTATGTTTCCCATAAAAATTAATCAGATATTGTGGTGAGAATATGTTATAACCCTAAGGTAACACTAAAGTCAAGTGGGGTAATTTCATTTGTATGGTGGGAAACTTGGAATACTCCAAAAAAGTGATCATGTTTTGATGCTACCACCAAAAAATGAGATCATATATTTTTGGTAAGTTTGGGATTGATCCTCATAGTGGTATCCCACATAAACTATTAGGATATTAGGATCAAAACCCATGTAATTTTATAAAAAAAATTATTATTTTTTGGTGACACCATACTATATAGTTTAACATTGTCTGGTAAGGATTCTTGTGTCATGAAATGGGTGACCATGAGGAATTTTGTGGGGATTATTCATGAATTTTCTCAAAATGTGAGGGAATCATATGATTCTTGTCACATGAGGAATATCATACTCATCACACGAGGCATCCTATACTCAATAAATAGGGTATCACATGCTCATCTCATAAGGTAAGGCTATAGTAAAACATCATGTTCTACGGATATTGTCATCCAGTTTAAGATAATGTGAATAGGGAATCATGTTATATAGTTTAAAGTATTACATCTCAAAATTTGTTAGAGACTATATGTGTATCTTCCCATTCCTAGTTTGGGTGGTAGGAGATAAGGATACAAGGACCCCACATGCACTCATTGAGGGAAATGTTGGAAAATTCCCCATAAAAATTCCATGGTTGGGGATAACATGTCTGTTGAATAGGTTTTTAGAAAGAAAAAATCATAAACACTTCCAATTATAGGTAGTTGATTGGGGTCATGATGTGAGAGTTCCTGTTAATTAGACTAGAAAGAAACGAGGATTCCCTTCCCATTTTGGTAGTTAAGGGATTGGGTGTGATGTTTAATGAGACTAGTCAGGAGAATGAGTTTTATATTGGAAAACATGAGTTAAATGGATATGAGGCCCATGAGAACTCAAATTTCATGTAACTATGTTTGGGGAATGAATGTATTGAAAAGGGTAAATGAAGGTTTTATAAAAAAATTTGGATTTTCTTGGATCCATGAGGATGCATGGATCTTGTGATCTATTATATGGGAAGGACATGGATGCTGAAGGCATTGATATACACAATATTTGGTTTCACATGATATAAGAATGTTATTGGTTGAATTTCCTATTGCATGATCTAATTTGGTTAACAATGGAAGTTGAGATAATTAATATTTGATATGCGGCAAAGTGTCTTACAGCCCATGTGAGGGATGTATCACATGTTTTCTATATTTAGGAAGCCATAGGATGCTCTGGTTATGATAGATTAATTAAACATAGGGTTTCACGAACGAAATAACAAATCATAATCTTTTATAGAATCATACCCTAAATAAGGGATTGATTCTCTATTTATAGACACATTGGAATGTTGGGGATAAGTGTCATTCAAATTCATCCATGTCATGCAACATGGAATTGGATCATGCAATTGTGTGTTGTGAGATAGCTAGGCCATTTCTGCTGAAGGATGACTGGGTGAGGCTCTCATTTGATAACACCATTCTCATGAAACATTCTACATCATGGAGTTTTGAGCACTATGAGAAATATTCACATAACCATCCCCATTATTTTTTTAAGGCTCATCTAGTATCCATGGAATATTGGTTACTTGATATCACCTATAATTCACAATTGTGTTGCACCCTAAATTTAGATGTTGAGTGAACATTTATAAAATTGCGTGAAAATTATTCCCTTGTCCCAGACATGTCTAAAGGGATGAGTTTGTGCCTCACATCCGGAAAATCATTAATTCTAAGATCCATGATGATTTTTATAGAAATAATGGTGTCATCATCTATAAAATCATGAGAAGGCTTCTACATGCTTTGATATGTGAAGAAGAACTGAGTAACATAATGGATTTAGGATTTTGTGATCAAGAAAAAGAGGATGTGGTTAGATTCTCGACCTATATAAAGGAATAATTAGATCTTGTGTACATGATGATATATGAATTTTCTTGAAGATATAAAAATACAATAAATAATTATTGAAAAAACTAAGACAATTTACAAACACTTGGATTTCAAGAGAAAGATGAAAACTGATAGTGAGTGGCAGCGTTGGAGAAATGATACACCAAGTACCACTTTTGGTTGGAATAAAAAAAGATAATGTTTACAAAAACCAAATATTAGAACTAGTGCATGCATTAATGAAATATTCTCATGGATATGAATGAATGATAATTTCAGGAAACATATTTCAATTTGGTATGGTCGAGCCAAATTATGAAAATAGAACCATATATTGAGACATATACGATTAACCTAAGAGGAAAAATAAAGGAGATAATAAATAGCACATGAAATAATTAAAATAATATATATGTTTCCAAAGGTTTTATTTATAACTCATGAATTATGAATTACGTGTCACATGAATTTGAATAAAATATGGTGAGAATTTTGAAAATATTGAAGTTATATTGTGAAATTTTATTCATGAAATAAAAAATATAGAACAAATTTTAACTAAAGACCATGAAATGTTTAATAGAAGATGAAACATTTTTCTTGATTTATCTCACATATTGAGAAGATCATATAATTGTTTAAAGATCATAAGTATTAAAAAATATAAAAAAACAATCTATCAGCTATAAATTATCTTGAATATGTGTATATAATATAGCTAGTTTCTTTAAGAAGATTATTGTGGAATATATAAATCTATTGGTTTCAGAGAAACACTGAGAATAAGGAGATATTTATTTCAAAGTATCAGAAAAATATGATGTTTATATATGGGTTTTTTATCCTATTGTTTAAGAGTCTTATGATTGGGTGTGGTAGTGGTGGTTGTGGGGGGGGGGGGGTGTCTAACCAATTAGTGAAAAATAATGGTGAATTTATGGAGTATAGAAATTTTTTAAATGTGGATTGGTGTTAAGTTAATAATTAATTTCTATGGGGGTTCAAAAAATTTATTATTTGTAATCACTAGTTGTAATAGTAGAGAATCCATGTTTTTTGAGTCTAATCGACCAGAAAAGGAGTAGCCCATCACATTGATGTCAAACCTTGAAAATCATTGTGTTCAATTCCATTATTTATGGAATCATTATAGGCGAGGATGTGAGTTATTAGAATAGTGAATCAAGGTTTTAACCTACTATAATGGTTGAAATTAAATTAAAGAATTAATAAAAAAAGGGATCATTGATTCACACCTACCACTCAAGTGATCTCACACAGGTCTAGGATCTATAAATGTTATCAGAGTAATGGACCCATTAGAAAGATTCAACCTTTTTGATTGATTAATTGGTATCATAAGATATGAGGTGTGTATTTGAAGTTATATAAGAAAATTATCATATGGAAAATTTAATCCCAATCCTGTTTAAGAAATTAAGGAATGATCAGCTAAGACTGTAAAGAACAAGAAGATAAGAGAAAAAAATATGAAGTAAAATTAAATGAAAAAAATAAGGATCATCAATATTTTATGATAGTCCTAAAATAATGATTCATGTTGATGGTAATTATTCTAATGAATCATTCTCAAGTTGTGATGAATAAATTCTCAAGAATCCTAAATTCAATTACTCATTCAAGTCATGGATCATTTTTTATGATCTCTGATCTTTTATCAATTATGGATTCCAATAAATTTAGTCTAATTCCTTTTTATGGACCTAATTTGATTTCCATTTGAGGTTAAAAAGGTTACGGAGGGTTTTGAGGATTTTTCTAGATCCTAGAACCCTAGAAAGTGGAAAAAATAGTCTGGCCACATTGTTAGGAGAAACCATACGGGGTGAGACACATGATTATCCCTAACTATGTGGGGCCTAAAAGAGAGTATAAGGGGCCTACATGATTTAAGGAAACCATGTTCCAAGGGCCACATGCCCATATAGATAGAACAAATAAATTTCGTAGTGGTGTTTTTTATGGATGGACCACAATTTCTCTAACTGTGTGGCGTAACCATGAGGGTACCCTCCTTAGGCACTAATCCTTCCATGTTCTATGTGTGGGTTGTCCAACACTGTAAACAAACCATACAATCCTATTTTTTGAGTGAATTTTCAAAATTTCCCTTAATGATGTATAAGCTTACTCATCCACTCCTTTTATCATATTCTCTAACATTAAGGGGGTTTATTCTCCCGTTGAGCTCCCTTTTGGCCTAACCTATGTAATATTATTACATTTAAATCCAATGTCCAATCCAATATAAATTGTTCTTGGATTCCTCTAGGTAAGAGCTACAACCCACTTGAGATGTTCTCTGCTTATTTTCATCTCAATGATGTTATTAAGGTACATTCCCATATACACAATTTTCTGGGCATCGATCTATTTTTCAATTTTCTCTAAATATAGAACAAATTAATGGGAAATAATGTATGTGGAGAGTCATATGATCATGAAGTATGTGGTCTTGTAACTCCTGCTTCATGTCTTGATGTTTTATAAGATGTGCTAATGTTCCCCATGAAGATATTACATGTGTTGACATAAATTTCATTTTCCTTGATTTGGTTGACTTATTAGAACCGTAATCATATAATGGTATACGACCATTTATTGATCCATACCATTCGGTGTTCAATCCTTATGCCTATTCAGCTTTTAATCTTTTATAACCAAAAAAACTACTGTTGTGTTTGGACTTATTTAAAATTATGATATCATATTGATATGGAATTAAATGTATTAGTGTTTCAGGGACAACATCCATATAAATTATAATTAATTGAGTTTATTGTGGGTTGTATGAGAATTTCACCCTTAAAAATGGTTACACCCTTGTTATAATGAAATGTCAATAGATGTAAAGCCTATTTTACTATTATTAGGAAACAAAAAAATGGGAATGATGACCCTCTTTAATTATTGTAAAAAGACATGACGACCCTTAAGCATGCTGAATATAATTGGGAATGAAATCACTTATTTTTTATATCAAATGGGTATGAAGTCCCTTAATAATTATACTAAATGTTCATGGAAACCCCTGTAATATATAAATGGGAATGATGACCCTTAAGATTATATAACAATACGGGCATAGTGTCCTTTAATATAAATGTGATACCTAGAATGATAGCCCTATACTATGATACTAGGAATGGAATTCTCTAATATTGTGATACTCGGCATGGGGTCACTTACTACAGTGATACTGGGCATGACACAACTATTCTGTGGTGTTGGGAAATATGTTCCCTATTTTGTGATTGTTGGCATGGATTCCCTATAATGTGATACTGGGAATGATGTCCCCTATAACTATAAAACCGAGCATTATATAACTTTTTCAATTGTTTAGAGATATTTTGGCATGCGATGAAGAAGTTAGAGTCATCATGGTTTCCCTCAGGAACCGCTTTCCACCCATTTATTATTGTTATTACTGCTTTATGTTTTTATATATGCACACTAACATGTTATAAACATAGATTGAATATTTTTAGAAGACATTGGTGGTGGCCTACTGGGTGTATATCCCACCCAATATGGTATTATTATTGAACACATATAGATTATATGCTTATAAATGTAGATAAGGGGAAGCATCCAATTGTTGATACATTAAATTATGGAATGTATTATGATAGATCTTGGTAGAAGATGACCAGGATGGTGTTCAGGATATTGGGATGGATTTTTCCCTTTCACACCATTTGGTATAGTACCGTTTCCTGATACTTGTATACATGTTTTACTACTTTATAGATACATGAAATACCTTATCATCATTTTTTTATGATTCAGTTTCTAGTAATTAAGTCATAATTATCGCTTAGATATTTATATTGGCTTCCACTACGGTGGGTTACTAATCCAATCAGTATAGAGTCTATTTCCTCTATTCCATTTATTTATATATTCATCAAATATTTACTTGTAATTACTTATCTGATATGATCCAATATAGTAATGAGGGAATAGTCTCCCTACAAAAATACCCAAGGCCCTCACCATTTTTCAAAAGCCTCTATAATTCGTGGAGATGTGTTTGATCCCATGTTGACAACCGGTCTTGGGGAACCATTTATGTGGAACCCAGGTTCGAGATGTCACAATGTGGTATTAATGATCCTTATTTTCTATCATTACTATTTTGAGAATAAAATCAAGAGATGATATAGGAATTTAGGTTTGGTAATGAGTTGTTCCTGGTAGTATCTAACCCATGTACAGGGAAGATCCAAATCACCTTGAATAAAAATTTCTATTTTCTTCATTTCATAGATTAATGTTGAATTCATTCCACTGTTGGTTGATACACATGAATTGTGATATTAATATTGATTTATTTTAGGTTTATCTTTTAACCTTGGGCACATGATATAAGGTAAAGGTAATAATTGAGCATGCATCATACTAGGAAATTTTTAGGAAATTCACATGCCATGCGTATACCATTCTATACAGGAGAATTATGTGGATTTCATTTCTTGTGATTTCCATGAGTGAATTGATTTATAGGAATATAATTTTTATTACCCAAAGATTCATACTATTATTTTAGAAAACATTGTTGGTTTATATATTACATACTATAACCTAATAGTATCTTACTGCGTAGGCTATGTAGACACCCTAAGTAGTCAACTATGGCATGTTGATTCATGGACTATTGGTTACATGGACTCGAAAATGTGATGGTATGGATTGATTGGATGGAAAATTTTGGTTTATAAGGTGTATGGGACCTTATTAATCAGAAGTGGTGAACCATTCAGTTAAACCATTTAAATTTTAACATGAATATGAATTTAAAATCAAACTAAAATTTAGAAACATAGATCTTGACCCAATATCAGCCTTAGTAGTGGGAAGTATATAGAATCTATGTTGTTTTATATAAATGATTTTATAATCTAAAACTGAATATTTGATCTAACAAGGGTGATATTATTATATAGAAATTCTTTGTACCTATTCTATTTATATTTTATGTCTTATTCCATTATCAAATATTATATGAAGAGTGTTCTTCGAAATTTTATACCAATGCCACAATGACATCCTCCACTTGTATGATATGAGGGAGGTGACAAGCATGCCTTAGAGGTGGTGGGCCTTGAGCTTCCAGTTATACCTCCAGTAGTGCCTATTTTGGAACGTCTTATTTTTCCCATTGTAGTCAATAACTCCATGTTTTGAATAGATTTCTTGTGTCTTAGGCATAAATTATTATGATCTATGCGCTCTAACCCTTCAATGTGAGAGTCTACTCAAGAGATAAAACAATATCATTTTCCCACAAGACACATAGTTATGGCTCGATATAGTAATTTCTATATTCTAGCATCTTTAGAAACTTCCTGAGAGGATATTATAACTCACAAATTCTATATTATAAGGATGCTCCAAACACTGGTGGGATATTCAGAATTAGGATGTTCAACATTGGGAAGTGACTTGGAGGGATTTATAGTCGAGATTTGTTGACTATTCATTTACAAAGACCATATGGGATGATCATTCCATGGAGTTCATGAACCTTCATTTGTGTTTGACGATAGTTATGGAATATTTTTCTCATTTTATAGAGCTCAGTTCTTTGCACCCATCTATATAGATGATGAGCTAGAGAAAGAGAGATGATTTGATGATGGACTTAAAAATCATATTAGTTTTTGGTATATGATTTATGGTTAAAATCTGCATCTGATTTAGTGAACTGAGCCCTCATCATTGGGTGGAAACTGTGGAAATAAGACGGTTTGAGCTAGGGTTGTTAAGAACCAAGATAAAGTGGTGGTTCGACTTGTAGTTAGAGGTCAAGATTTGAGAATTATCGTGTGAGAATCATTAAGAAGATGACACCCCAAGACTGTTATTTGGTATATCACTAGTGTGTGAAGACTAGGAATAAGAGGCCCAATGTTCCATAGACTCCGTTCAGTGTCAAGGATTTGGAATATTGGGGCATCTTCAATGATTCTGTAGGAAATTCCCATCTATTTTGAGTATGAGAGGATCCATTCTAGACCCACCTTCAAGAGTTGGTTCTGTAGCACCTCTCCAGGAAGGTATCAGTAGTACTATTGTCTATATAGGAAGAAGAGTAGTCCATGGTTATGGTATCTATGATTTAGATATATAGTTCCACCAGATTTGACATGTTCCAGGTAATCATGTTGTACCACAGGGCCATGGATAATCCCATATCTATTCAGTGTAGCCTATACAATAGGATTTGGAAATTGGGATATCTACTATTAAAGTTAATATTCTAGAAGCCTATATTCTCATTTCTACCTTATTCAATATAGGTTCATCACATCATTTCATATTTTTTCTAGTTTTAGGGAGTCTCCAACATCATGTTGAGTACTCTTATGGTATGATGATGTTAGATAAATTTTTCTGTACAGTATAAGAGAGTGTATGCCAGTGTAAGAAAATTCCTCTTGATGTAGTTAGCCTTTTTTTCTTATGAAACCTATATGTATTCTAGATGAATGGCTTTGATGTCATTATCAGGATGAACTGGTTGGTTTCGTATCACACCTATGTGTATTTTTATAACTGGAGGGTGTAGTTTACATATCTTGAAGGTGGTAATAATATACACAAGGGGTAGTGGGATATCCAGGAAGGTAGATCTAGACCATAGAATCTCAAGCTAGGTTATGTGACCACACATACTGATATCCTTTACATAGAGGATCAAATACTGCAACAGACTAGGTTCCATCCTATAGTCGATCTATTTAGGGATGTATTCACCATTGAATTTTTAGGATAACCTCAATAGATAAAGGTATAGTTTACTATCAAACTACTTCATAGAGCTAAACTGATATCCATTCCTCCTTAAAAATGGATACTACTTAGTTGTAGGAGATCAAGCGGTAACTAGAGGTTTTAGAGGCCAATGGTTTTATATGGACTAATGCTTCTCCTTTGGGTTCATTGGTCCTCACTAGGAACCCAACTGGAACCATCAGGATTTTCATGGATTACCGAAACATGAATCATCAAATATTGAAAATCCTATTATCCCTTACCTCAAATAGATAATATTTTTGACCTTCTCAGAAGAGTGAAAGTGTTTTCGAAGATCAACCTATGACCATGCTATCATCATGTTCGAGTTAGGACATCATATATTCCATGTATGAATTTCCACTATTGGTACAACTTATATGAGTGTATCATGATGTTTTTTGGTCTTAATAAATAACATTCCATATTTATGGAATTGATGAATAGGGTTTTACATCCCTATCAAGACACCTTTTTATTGATCTTAAGAGAGGACATCTTGGTGTATTATCTTACATGATGCGACCATGCCACTCATGTTGAGATCATTTTGAATACACTGAGAGAGCACAGACTATATGGTAACATTAGTTAAATTAACTTTAAGATCGATAAGGTACATTTACTAGGCCATATTATCACAAAAAAATGAGTTTCAATTGACTCATAGAACATGAGAGCTATGGTTACTTGGAAGTATCCTCAGAATGACTTTGACATATATAGTTTTTTTGGGCTATATAGATACTAAAAGTATTTTATACAAGACTAATCATTCTTAGAGGAACATTTTATAGTATTGGAAAAGAAGGGTGTGATGTTTATATGGTCCAAAACCTGTGATAAAACCTTTAGGAAGATGAAAGGAATATTTTATTCAGCTCCGATCCTGATTCTTACATAGTCGGGAAGGAATTATACATTCTATTTTGATACATTAGGCATCGTTATAGGAGTAATTTTGATTTATTAAGATAGATATTTTGCATATAGGTCATGAAAGTTGAGGCCTCATGAGAAACATTACCCAACACATGATCTCAAGTTGGTAGATATTGTATACGCCTTGCGATGTTGGAGGAATTACCTGCTTAGAGAGAGTTTTGTAGTGATTAAAAAACAAAATAGATTCAGGTATATTTTGACACAACTATACTTAAGTCCTGGTCAATGAGTATGGTTTGGATATCTACTGTCCTTTAAATTATTGATATCCTATAAGACTATGAATGGGAATAATGTTGTAGATTATATGAGAAGGAGAACTCAGATGCATGCAGTTCAAAAGGCCAGTAGAAAATGGAAGCATATGGATTTATTTTATGATATGCACATAGTGTTTTATAAAAACTATGAACAATATGCAATTTTATCGCTATTAGTGACTTATTTACTTTTAAATCATGTTTTGATGAGTAGGTTTTCAGATATTGTAGGCTTAGACCTATAAGAGAGCATTGTTGGTGAGGAACCACCTCTATATTGAACTATAGACGATGATAAAATTTTGTATATACATTGGTATATCTAGGTTCTCATAGATATAAGAGAGGAGCTATTGTGGGAGTCACATTCTTCTCAGTAGGTATCTCATCCAGGCATCTCTAAGATTTATTGTGATATGCATTGAAAGTACTGGTGTCTAGGGATAGAGTGTTAGACAACGAGTTTTATCACTAGGTGTTCCACCTATTAGTAGGTGAAGGTAGAACACCAACAACATTTTGGAATGTTACATCCATTACCAATCCCAGAATAGAAATGGTAGAATATTTTTATGTATATATTTGTCATCTTTCCAAGGTCTCCCTGAGGTAACAACATAGTTTAGGTAGTTATGGATCAACTGAAGAAAGTATACCACATCATTCCTATCTAAGAGAATTTCTCAATAGATGATATGGAGAGATTATATGTCCGTTAGATTGTATGACTATAAAGGTCCCCTCATACTATCTTTTTAGATAGGGATACTCATTTTACATCGTGGTTCTGGGAAGGGTTTTCCAAGGCTATGTATACACAGGTTCTTATGAGCATATTATTTTAACCTCAGACTGACAGCCAGTTAAATGAACTATACAAGATCTACTGGACATTCTATGAGAATGAATCCATGATTTTAGTAGTTATTTGGTGAAGAATATTCCTCTCATTGAGTTTTCCTACAATAACAGTCATCAGGTGACACTACAGATGGATCCTTATAATGACCTATATGGAAGGACATTCAATTAACTCATATGCTGGTTAGAGGTAAGAGGGGCAGTGCTATTGGGTCACCATCTCATTTAGGAGAACTTGAAGAAGGTTCATTTAATCTGGAAGCAGATGAATTCTAACTAGTCTGTATAGAAATATTATGTCTATCATAGTGAATGACATATGAATATTGAGGTCATGGATCTTGTTTTCTCTTAGGTATCATCGAGACTTGGGCATAGATGAATTTAGAGTCATTGGAAGATATCACCATGCTTTTTCAAGTAGTTTGATATTATAGATAGAGTTAGGATGATATCCTATCAGTTTATTTTTCCTAAAAGGTATCATTAAATGCATGATGTATTCCAAGTTTTATAGCTTCACCAATATCATATTGACCTATCACATACTTTTGATCCTGAAGATATTGAGCTATATACTGATACTTCTTTTGAGGAGTGTTGTATACACATCATTTATCAGAGAATAATATATATATAAGGTCGATGTGTCCATTTATTCTTCATGATATGGCATCATGTTCAGGTATAATATGAGACTTGGGACCAGGAAGCTGATGTACTTGCTATGTTGATGGATTTATTATCAGACAAAGTTCTTATGTTTTTGGAAGGTGAACTCAAGTGAGAGTTACTTTAGGGGGGGTGTAAAATTATAGATTTTCTATAATTTATAGATCTTTTTAAATTTAGTCTAATTAATTGTTATAGAAATAATTTGGATGAAATTTGAGGTTAGAATGGCTACGGGGGTGTATGAGGCATGTTTAGAGCCCAAAACTTCGGCTAGTGGGAAAAAAATAAAGGTTGCAAGGTTTTTTAACCATTTGGGGTAGGACACATGGTAATTCCTAACCATGTGGTTCTTGATAGAGTGATGTAGGGAGATGTACGGTTTAAGAAAACTATGAAACCAGCAACAAAAGGCCATACTGATTGCACAGAAAAATGCAGTGTAGTTGTTTTTCATGGTCGACACACAATTTCTATATTTATGCAGCCATAACCTATAGGTACCCTACTTATTTAGTAATACTTTCAGGGTCATTGAATGGTTTGGACAACCATGCTGCCAAACAATGAGAACCTTTGTTTTATGTTGAATTTCAAAAATTTCCCTTAATTATGTACAAGCCTACCCCACTTCTAATTTTCTTATATTCTTTAGTGTGTAAGAGTTTACTCACCCATTGATATACCTTTTTCCATAACCTAGGTAATTTTATATCTTTTAATCATAATTCTGATCCAACTTCAATTGGTCTACTTGGATTCTTCTAGGTAAGAGCTACAATCATCTTGATCTGTTCCCTTTTTATCTTCCTCTAGCTGAAGTTATCATGGTGTATTCTCATATATGCAATTTTGAAGTAATTAACATTTTATTCAATTTTATATCAATTTGGACCAAATCAAGGGTCTATAATGGATGCAGATAGTTGTATTAGCTCAAAATAGGGGTTTAGTAACCATCCCATCATATCTTGATATTTTATAATATATGTCAATGTACCACATGACAATTTTACCATGTATTTAAATAAATTAAATCTTCCTTAAATCAGATGTCTTGTTAGAACCCACATCATATCATGTTCTACAACCTTGGAGTGATTCGTCCCTTTGGGTGTGCCCTCCTTAAGACTATTTGGATTACAAAATTTTAAACCCAAAAAACTTAATGGTGTGTTTGGTTTTATTTAAAATTATGAGACAATATTGATATGGAAGTAAATGTAGTGGAATGGAATGGAAAACACCATTATGAATTATAATGAATTGTGTTTATTGTGTGTGGCATGACCACATTACCATTTTAAATGGATATGCCCTTGTTAGAATGTAACATCAATAGTAGTAAATAATATTTTACTATTGTTATGCTATAAACTAAAAGGGAATGATGACCCTATTTAATTATGGTGAATGGGAATGATGACCCTTATGAATGTTGAATATAATTAGAAATGACGTCCCTTTAGCTTTATATCATATGGGATGAAGACCCTTAATAATTATTCTAAATTGACTTAATGACCCTTACTATACTAAATGGGCATGACGAACCTTGTTATATATATATGGGCATAATGACCATTTTTATTTTATAATTATACAGGAATAGAGTCCCTTTATATAAATGAAATACTGGTCATAACATCCTTATACTGTGATACTGGTCATGACATTCCATACTATTGTGATACAGGGCACAACATCCCTTACTAATGTGATAATGGGATTGGAATCCCTTATTATATGATATTAGGCATGGAATACCTATAATGTGAAACTGGTCATGACATCCCATACTACTATGATACTAGGAATTACATCCCTTGTTCACTTGTTTAGAGATATTATGCCATGGGGGAAAGTAGGTAGAGTATGCCATGATTCCATTAAGAACAAGATCCGACCCTTTAAAAATTGTTATAACTATTTACCTTATTATATCTACAAACTACACAATTATATAATCGAAATTGATATTTATAGATGTTGTTGGAGGTGGTCTACTAAGTTTGTCTCACACCCTATTTAGGCCACCTGTGTCACCTGATAATATTATATGCTTTTAGGTATAGATAAGGTGAATTTTCCTCTTACTGATGCGTGACATTTATGAATGTCTTAGGATGGATTTCATTAGTATATGACTAGGTTGGAGCTTTGGATATTGGGATAGATCTTTCCCTTATATACCTTTTTGTATGATATTATTGTCAGCTTCTTGCATCCATGTTTTCCTAAATTATATATACATGAAATACATTATCATCCATTTGTTTTTGAGTTAGTTTCTAGTTGTTAGATCATTATTATTGCTTGGATATTTATATCAGATTTTTCTATGATGAGTTACTAGTCCAATTAGTATAGTGTCTATTTCCATAGTGCAATTTATTTATATATTCTTTTGATATTTACCTATTATTACTTATTCACTATGCTCCACTCTTTTTATAAGGGCATAGTCTCCTCAAGGACACTCCTTATCCCCTCACTGCTAGTCATATGCCTCTAGAATTCGAAGAGATACACTTGAGGCCATGTGGCCAACTGGGCTTAGGAAACCATTTAAGTAGAACTTGGGTCCAAGATGTCACACATTTATGGAGGTCCTTGTTTAATTTTTTTGAATATAAATTTGAAAACATGAAGAGAATGTTTAGTGAAAAATATTAGCTTCAATAAGAATTTGTACAATTTATGATGAATTATAAAAAAATGGTATAATGTTTCAATTCTATAAATAAGATTTATGAAGACTAAGATGAAAAATTAATTCTATATAATGATATTTTTACCAATTTTGAAGAATACAAGGAACAATCTTTATCACTTTTCAATAGAAACCCATCACTAATTGATGATTTTTTTAAATAATTATATATGGGAAAGATGTGATATAAATATTTATTTTAAAAGTAATACATGTATGAAAAAAATCATAATAAATCTTTGAATTTACCATATTCTGATTTATAAGATAAAGAAAAGTATATAGAGAAGCTAGATAAATCTCTAAAAGTGACATGAAGGAGGTATGCTGATTTGATCCGGAATCTGAATAATGATTATAATAAAAGGATAATATCAGTTGATAAGGTGAATAATTATATTCACATGAAATATATTGAATATGAAATAATATTTAAATATCTATAAATGAAACTTATTTGAACTTCCTAAAACAATTTAAAAAAAGTATTATACTTTACAAATTTCAAATAATAATCAAATCTCTCCAAAGGATCATATTATTAGTGAAGAATTTATAATATCATCTAATGAATTATTCCCATCAAGAGCATACAAAGAGGTCACCCACTACTTCTATAAATACGATTTTCAAAAAATATAGTTTTTTCTACTATTATAGGATGAAAATAGAAAATTAGACATGTGTCAGAGTATAATATCGATGCAAATCCTACAATATCTACAATGGTGGATGTAATGAAGTTGAATAATTCTTGTCCCATATAAAAATCTCAGAAGAAGAAAAATGTTTTCGAAAAGCAATAAGGAGTAAAATAAAATTAGAATATTTCATAAAATAAGAAAAAATGTTTTTTTGCCAACTAATTGTGTTTTTAGATGATGGATTAAGACCTTAAAATTTTTGTTAATGGATCTCTTTGATTGATATCTTTCCGGACATGAAATACCGAGCTTAATGTAAATGGTGATATACTATTAATAATAATATTATTAAAATATGACCATTATAAACTATCAGTTTTATTACTGGGTGTGTGTACTCGTAACCACATTATGAAATACATGAATAACGTTCTTCCCTAATACAAAAGGTCTAATTTATCTTGTGAATAAACAATCAATTTTTAATAAAGTTATTTTTATCCTTCAAAAATGATTTATTAAAAATAGTTTTTATTAAACTTTTTGTGTGTGGAAAATATAATTAAATTATGTATCATTTAGATATTTTTAAGAATTGATAAAAATTTTTTAACTCAGAATATCTAAATTAACATATTGTGAACATTTTTCAACTTTATAAAATGATTTCTTTTAAATGAATAGATAAAAATTACAATTTTACAAATACTAAAATTAAATCATGTTTTTTAAAAGTCTTAATAGTTTTTGGATTTATTCCTAAAGTAACATATAACTCATTTAATTTGGTAAAATCATGTTAATACATAATAATGTCCATTATATTTTATTTTTATATAAGTTCATTTTTAGGTTTGAAAACAATTTTTTTTTCTAAAACTTATCTTTCATTTTTTTGTCAACATATTTTAAATATATATATATATATATATATTAAATTATAGAAATTGAATTTGATAAAATGGATTCCATAATTTGAATCTTAATTTTTAAATTTATTAATGAATAGACTTTCTTTTTTGTTTATAATGAATAAAAAAAATTGTAAAAATGTCCCACAGTTAAGGTTAAAATGGGTTTATCAAGGGAGGTGGGTGGGGGGTTAAACTAAATGGTAATGGAAATAATTCAAAAAAAGATTATAATAATTATTTTTTGATAAAAGTTTTAACCTATATAATGTTATCTTTGAAGATTATTCCTTTTGGTTCTACTTTCTCATGAAAATAACTTTATATTATTGAAATACTTCATGTAATTACATGTGTGTCCTCTCCCTTGATTATAAAAGGAAACATATTCTCCACCATTATTCATAAATTTTGTGTGTTTTAGATAATCTGATACCTACCTAATACCTTCCAAGATTAGATCCATTCATCCTATAACCCTTTTTCTTCTCTTAATACAAACCTTTTAAACACTTAAAAATTAATAAAAAGGAGGTCTCACAAAGAAAAAGTAAGTTGTATTACCCATTTTTTTCAAATTATTTATTATTATTACTAATATGATCCTATTTCATCAATCCAAACATGATCAATCTATTATAACTAATATTATGAGATTTTATTATGATTATTACATAACCATTTTCCACCTCCTTTCCATCAAATGAAAAATAAAAGTATCACACGTGTGTACATATGGACTATCACCTCCAAGTAGTGAATGATTAATTTTCCACCATTACCTTTTATGGATTGGATTAATGTTTAATTAAATGAAACTGTCACGTTCATGAATGATGTAATTCATTTTTATAACTTTTCCTATTATGTAAAGTTAAATATATATGATAAATATTATATATATATATATATTGACCATGAATTATAATATTATTATACCATCCCTATGATGAAATAATAAAAAATTACTTAATAGTAAAATTCTTGAAAAACAAAATAGTTAACACCCAGAAACTAAGATTTAAATAATGAATTATTAATAAATAGTTGTTAAAATTTTACATTTGTATCAAATTTGATATTATAAATATAAATATAGTTCTTCTAAATAATTATTATAAATATACATTTATTAAATAATAATTTAATGGACATACAAATCAAGCAAGACCTAAGGTAAAGGTTCTTATGTTATTTCAATGATACATGTTTAATGTTAGACACTTATTTATATTTATTTGGTGTATATTGTACTATTTTTATGGGTAATATAATGAATATACTTATATTCATGATATTTTAATATTAATTCTAATTTATCCTTTCATGTGGATTTTGATTCAAATGTTACCAAATAATTAATTGTTAATTATTTGATCTCACTTGTAATGAGAATAATGTATTATTAAATTAAAATTAGGAGAATGGTATACTTACAATATCCTAAAATACCATTTATTTGATTTATCTCTATTTAATTCTATTTTTTATGTTTTCTTCTCAATTTCCTCATTTATGTTATCAAATTATATAAATCACATTTTTAAGTAAAACTATTGTTATTTCTCCCATTTAATTGAGATATTTTTAATCAATGTCCATGTTTTTATTTTTTTGAAAATAATATCATTAATAATATTCAATGATTATTTAAATTTATTTTTTATTATTGTTTGGATATCTAAAAAATGTTTAAAAATAATCATCTCTTCTTTTTAAAAAATAGGTAATTTTTAATAAAGGAGAGTAAAAATTATTTATTTTAATAATCAAAACATGAATAGAATTTACCATTATCCAGATTTTTCATTTAATTAATAAATATATTAAATTATTATATGGTTATTTTACAAGAAAATGATTTTCCAAATATTTTAGATTTTTCTATATTTTAAATTTGTGAATATAAAATGAAAAAAAGTATTTTAATTAAGAAATCTTCCAATTATCTTTTAATGGAATTATTCATCAAATTGAACATAATTTGATTCATTTTATGTTCTAATGTGTATTATAATTTAATACATCATTTTTGTTCATTCCTTGTATAGTTTATGATGATTTTTAAGGAAATTAACATGAAACCCATTTCTTTTTTATAAGTTATTTAGTCAATGAAATACTTTATGAATATAATGATTAAATCTTGTTGAAACCCCTTTACATTTTAATGGATTAAGATAAGATGAAATTAAAATATTTTTATTATATTTTTTCATAAATATGGATATATTATGATAATATGTTGTGTGGGTCCATTATAGCCCTCAAATATATTACGTAATGAGGCAAAAGTTAATTGGGCAGAAGTTAATCCTATAATAATGATGTAAAACACTGGGAATGATTTTCTATAATGTGTTTATTAACACTAATAAATCATGGTATTAGATGTTACCCTTTAAAAATTATATATATGATTATCATTATTCCACACTTTATGATAATATTTTATGAGTGCACATATGCTTATGATATGCTCTTCTGACCCATGAATTTTGATTCTTTTATGATTAATGTATTTTTAATAGCTATGAATTATTACATTACTCATTATTATGCTCTATGAATTTTGGATATGGTCTTATGTTGTTATTCTCATGTTATCATACCATTATGATCATGTTGTGCATACAAATGACCATCAACTGATATCTCCCATTTTTACTCTTACTAAGTATCTCTGATCACCCTTTCTTATGTTTTCCTTTCACTAGGATATAAAGAGAGTTTTTAACTATGTAAATCCTAAAAGGATACAGTATGTGATGAATTTAGTTATATATGTTATATAATTTTATAAACCATTTTTTATCTATCCATGCTTAAAAGAAACTAAACATCTATAGTTTTGAAGAATGAATTGTAGTAAATGTAGTGAATATTCCTCAAATAAGATTAAATATTTATGTATGTTTTTTTGAGTCACTTAATTTTTTATTGAAGAATGATTTAGTTATTTTTGGAAACTAGTATAAATTTTTTTTTGTGTAAACACTTTGGATAAGACTAGGTATTGAAGAAAAGATTGTGTTTTGATAAATAAAGAGTGTTTTGTTTCCTAGAAATTAAATCCCTATCAATATACTAAAAAGTTAATATAGGATATTGAATATATGTAACAAGTTATAATAACACTAAAGGGGTTATAATGAGGTTTTACTCGATCATCACATGATGCATGATAAAGAGGCCTAACAACATACATAGATAAATAGTATAGAGGAATATTGTTGTGTTAATTGACATACTAATTACATAAAATTTTAAATTATTTTAATATAAGATGATCAAGGATGACCTGGGTTAAACATTAGGTTTCATAGATTGATTGAAATAAGTCCTGATTTATATATCTTATAATTTCCACAATTATATGACTTCTCACTTTGATATTTTTCCAAATATGCTATTTGGTTTCTTTCAATGGACGAAGCATGAAGGAAAAAAGATAAAAATGTGTGTAAAGGATGCTACGATGGTTTCCATTGTAAGAAATTACACACGATAATAGATGGAGGGAAAAATATTATTTTTATAACTAAACATCTATCTAGATTTATGATTAACAACCTAAACATATGTGATTTTCCTAACACACATAATAAAAGAAAAATATATTTTTGTTTAAATTATATATGATATATACCATATAGAAATAAAGATATAATTTCCTTTATGTATGAAATGTGGAAAACAGAACTCAAGGGAATGGATCAGGGGAATAAGTATATATTTTATGTGTACAAAAGAAGGGTATAGAGTAAATTTCCCCATATAACTAAAGATTTAAAATAATTAAATTAAGGCGAATAAGGTTATTCCAATGGTATGAATTGAGTGTTTTAAATGTTGTGATCATAGGAATTCTGAAAACCAGTGTCTTATGGAAAATAATTAGAAAATTATGAGAACATTTTTAACGTAAAAGAATTTAATGTCAATGATGAATATAATATGAGTGAAATATAAGAGGTATTAATTATTTTAATAGTAGTTATTTTGTTAAAATAAAAATATATGAATAAATCAAGAATGTGGATTTTTATTAAATGATTTATATACCATATTATTGGATTGATGAATTATAGAAAAGATGAAAAAGTATGGTTAATATTTTTTTTAAATAATATTGAATGAGTAAAGTGTCTACAAATTGGGTTTCAAGAATTTTTTATGTTGTGGTATTTTATTTAAGAATGATAATAAGTTTAAAATAACTGACACTATTTATATATTTTATGTCATTTTAAAGAAATATGATTAAGGATACATTGGGTGAAATTTATTATTTTTAGTTGATTATTGATGTATATGTAACAATTATCTTTAACTTGAATTTTAGTGAAAATATAACTTAAGGAGGAATGATAATATATTTTATAGTCATAATTTTAATAGAATTGATAATAATTAGTCTTAAGATGTTATTTTATGTTGAAATAATTACGGTTTAATGGTTATTAAATTTTTGGAACATATTATTTATAATATATATAACCTTGGGATTGAAAAGTTATTTGGGGGTATGTAATTAATGTTATTTCTGAAAAATCTCACTCTATTGTAAAAGGTACATGATTTAGGTAAACATAATATTGTTAGAAAAGAGGGAAAATTACTTATGTAACAATGGTTAAGTTATCTTTTGTAAGCCTATATAATTTTATAATGGATTTTTGGGGATTTTTTTTTATTTTTTGAACTCATAATATGGATAATACATATACAATTTTATGTATAAATTATTTTGAGTGATTAATATAGTTTGGGAATAAATTCTATGTTTAATTTTAATGAATATATGATAAAATAGTTGTATTTAAAATTGTTCTAGAATATTTTTTTTGAAGAATGATATAGATAGTAATTTAAAAAAAGTTTTAATTTTAACATTGGATATTGTTGTTAATGTTTTAGAGATTTATATGTAACAGCCTATTAATAAGGAATGTTATTTTAACTTATTCTTAGAATTTGTGTTTTTACATAAAATTAAATAAAAAAGGAGTATCTTATCATTTATTTTGGATATTAGTGTCAATTATAAGTGTATTATAGTGCCTCAAAATTGAAAATTTCATTTTGTTCATTCATGATTTGAGCATTGGATGTAAATAGGTTAAAACTAATTGAAATATAAAACCGAAGGATGAAATTTCATCTATTGGTTTAGATAAGTCATGTAAGTATATTATCTCTCATCATCAGGTATAATAAAACCTTAAATCTAGGAAAGGATGTTGAAAATAATTTTTTTTACTTTTTACAATCATTTTTAATGAAATAATTATCTTCTTTACCTCTCACTCATTTATAGTTTTGTGGTATTTACATTACGATAATCATGTTATATAACATTCTCCCTAATTACATAGAGATTGAATTTTTTTCCATTTCAAGATTTCCAATTCCCACTAATTCTATATTTATTTGGGAACCAAGTTATTTGATAATCAAGGTGACCTTCATATTTTCATCTTCCAACTTTTACAGAAGTAAGTGTTAATATCCATTTTTATGATGCGGGTTTTCAAAAAAGTATTTTCAAAACATTAACCCTTGATTATCAATATCAAAATAAAATTGAGAGGGAATAATTAATTTAGGTTTTGGGGAGAATTTAACACCCTGATAATTTAGTTAAAGGAACATTATGTTTGATATCTTTCTCTACATACAACATTGACTTGAAATGAATTGTTATATACTATAATGAATATTATTATTTAAATATCAGAATTATAACATAAAATTTTATTGGATTTTATAATTAGTGGTAAAAAAATTATGAAATATATGTATAAGGTTATTATTTAATAAAAATGCATTAATTTATTCATAAGAACTAACCTCTAAATTTATAGTAAAGTCATTTTATGTTTAGAAATGAATTTTGATACAAAATATATTTTATTTTATTTTTTCGTTGAAATTTTTTAAATAATTTAGTTCACATTTAGAAATTATAACTTATAAAATGAAAATAATTTTTAAATCATCTTATTAAAATTTTAGTGTGGTGTTTTGGGATCTTTCTGAAATGATTGATTTTTAAATGAATAGAGAAAATACCAATTTTCCAAATATTGCCCTTAAATCATGATATTTAAAATTTATAACATGGTTTAGATTTTATATTAAATTAAAAATCAATTTATTTGGTTATAAATAATCTAATCAGTCACATAATAATGGTAATTATATTTTATTTTCGTATAAGTTCATTTTTAGATTTAAAAATGACTTTTTTCTAAAAAAAGTTTTATCTTATATTTCGTGCACTTATTTTAAAATAAGATTTTTAAAATTATAGATATTTAATTTAAAAAAATGGATTTGAAATTTATATTCTTCATATTCAAATTTAGTAATATTTAAAATTTCATTTTTTTAATCATGAATAATAAAAACACTATAAATTTGTTAACATGGTTAAGGATAAAATGGGTTTATCGGGGGTTAAAATAAATGTTAAGGGTAGAAATGCAACATAAAATTGCTAAATTATTTTTGTATGAAGATAATTATACCCTATAATATCATAAATTCAAATATTTTTTCAATATTATTTCAGTTATAGAAAAAATTTATTTTATTTTATTAAAATATTTTAAGTAATTTCATGTGTGTCATCTGCACCAATTATAAAAGAGAAACTCTTCTCCACACTTATTAAATTTTTTTTAGACATATATATATAAAAAATAATATCATAATATATTCCTAAATACATTAAATTTTTACTATATCATCTCTTATTCCACTCAAAAAACTTTTCAAGGCTTAAAGTGTATGCCAAAGGAGGTCTCCCAGAGGAGAGGTAAATTGTATCACCCGACTTCATTAATTTTATTTTTGTTTCTTACACCTATAAATATATTGTATCTAGTATGAAATGATCAATCCATTATAATAAATATTCTTATATTTTATTATTATTATTATTATAAAACCATTCCCACCTCTATTCAAACAAATGGGAAATGAAATGATCACATGTGCGTACAGGTGGACGACATCCTCTACGTAGTGATATGAATCATCTTCCATAAGCTTATTTCATAGATGAAAATAATTTTATATTTAAATAATATATGATATTAATTTTTTAATTAATATTCTTGAATGATAAAATATTATATACTATTTTTTCATCTTTATATTAGAAAATGATAGGTATTATTCATATATATATATAGACTACATTTTCCATAAATGATGTAATTTATTTTTATGTCTTGATATTTTTTGGAAAATTATAAATCTATAAATTATTTATATATATGGTACTTATATAATGATAAATATTCTTTATATTATGAATCCTTGACCATAATTCAAGAAACAAATAGATGAACTAAGACATTCATGAAAAAAGAAACACTTAAAACATGGAAATGATGATTTTAATAAATAATTAAGAATAAAAATTTGTTGAAATGTTATAAGTAAATCACATATGATATTAAAAATATGAATATTGTCCTATTATATAAGTATAATAAATCTATGTTTTTTATATATCAGGTTAAAAAACATACAAATCAAGTCATAATTAAGGTAAAAGATCTTCATCACAATATTGTTCCATTGAGACACGTTTGATGTTATGATCGTATATATGTTTATGAGGCGTATATACATCAAATTTTACATATTATACCATAAATATAACTATGTTCATGATATGAAAATTTTTATCTATTATTATCCTTTTATGGGGTATTCGATTCAATAATTACCAAAGTGGTAATGGTTAATTCATTAATATCACTTATTAATGGGATCACTTATGTTTAAATTTTATTTAGGGTAATGTTATTCCTTGAATCTCCAATGATACGATTTAATTTATATTCTTATTTTAAATTATGATGTTTTTAATTTTTTCTCCCATTTCCCTCTCTTATGTACTCAAAAAATATATAGATCTTGTTTTTAAGTAAAACTGATCTTGTATATCTCTTTTAACCTTGAATAATTTTCTTTAATGTCCATGTTTTCATTAAATTGTTTTAAAATAAAGTTTTTACTAAAATTTAATGAGTTTTGAAATTCTTTTTACCCATTATTTATCTTATATGAATGGGTTTAAAAATAATCCATATTTTTTATATAAATAATGGACTTTTATTTGATGATGTGAATAGAATAATTGTTTAAATGATTGAGTCATGAATGGAATTCCTTGAAATCATCTCCATTCATTACATTAATTATCCATTGTGTGTTGTTTTGAAAATTCATTATTATATTGAAATTACGGAATATCTTAATGAACAACTAATATTTTATTTATTGGTTTTGGAATATAGAATTCTTAAGTAATATAAATTTTAACTTCTCCTATAATCATGGATGATATGACACCTCAATGGAGAGTGTGACACCTTTTAGGACCAATCTCCATCATATTTCATTTCATACATTAAATGAATCAACACTATAATAATAAGATCTTGTGTCTAAAAAAAGGGAGACATATAATTTTTAAAAAATAGAGGTAAATATCCATGTCATAGTGTAAAATATTAATACTCATGTATGTCACTTTAATTCACCAAAAAATAAAACAAAAACATAAATGAAATTATGTGCAGAATTCTAGAACACCCAACCTCTATTTAGGACAAACCTCATGTCAACCTCCCATTTTCATATGTAAGAGGAAACTTGGTGGATGAATGTGTATAAGAAAATAAAATAAAAATAAAATAAAGAAGACTGATATATAAACTGAAAAATAAAATAAATTAAAATAGAATAGGACGGTGTAAGAACACTTGGTAAAAAAAAGAATAGAATAAAGAGAAATATTCATGTGTTATTTTATTTTAAGAAACTAAATTAAAATTACATAATAAAAAAACTAAGGAAAAAAATAAAATAAATGAAGAAGAATAAGAAAGAGGACCACAACTATTTCCTTATACATCATGTGGCCTCTCTTCACTCTTTATCATTGGAAGTTGTAATATACCCCTCCATTAATATAAGATGAGTCCTCCTTCAAATTTTATTAAAATTATTCCCATGTCTTTAATCAAATATTTCCATTTTTAAAATTTTAATTATGTATTTTAACAATGTTTTTTCCTAAAATATACCACAAATCACGGGGTTTCTAATCTGAAGTGTAGACTTGACCTTTTGGAATTTCTTCGCACATTTATGGTGTGCATGACTTGTCTATGGAGATGTGGATATGTGTAATAGCCTCGGTGGGTTATAAAGTGGAAAATGAATCATTCTCTATGTGTTCTAGAATATTAATATTCTAGATGAAGAATTCACAACTTTTTCTCTTCAACAAGGTCTTCATGAAGCTCATCTGATGTTTATGGAGTGATCCAAGGTGGTCTAGTATAGCAACAATGGGTACCAGATTGAGCCCAATAATCCCAGTGGTATTCCACTACAATTCCAAGGATTCAAAATGGATGCGGTGGTGTTGAATGGTAGATTAGTTGGGAGAGAGAGGTGATGTTGTGTGTGTGAGGTGAGAGAGTGCACAAGTGATGTAGAACGAAAATTTTTTAGTTATGATAAATAATAATACAGATAAAACTATACCACATCAGAAATGGAGTTGGTATGGTTGCTCATTTATAATGAATCTCATGAAATCCATTCATCTATGGTTCCCTTCTGGGATAGGATTTCAGTTAAACATACACACATTGATATGTGATTGTGCCGACCTGCACAGGCCCACATGAGCTTTATCCCCCCTTATTCACCCATGAGATCTTCCCTGCGGGACTGAGCACCTCTTTCTACCAAGGTCAGCCCTCTCAATGAACTATTTGGTTGGACGACCCCTTCATGGGGCTACCTAGATGTATTGTGGGCTATTTTTTGAGGGAAATCCTATGGTTGACCTAATTTTTTTACATAATTATTAATCGAACAAAAATAATAAATTTTAAAAAATAATCTTCAATAAAATGAATCATTAAAAATCTTTATTTTAATTCATTTTAACTATTTAATTTTAAATCCCTATATATTAATAAAAAATTGTATTAAATGGAAGTATTTTCCAAAATTCATTTAAAATCATTAGAAACTTTTTACATTTTCCTTGAAAATATAGTTTCATTAAATGGGCACTCACTATATCAATGATTGACCTCAAGCATTAAATATCAGCATTGAATTTAAGAGGGAACCAATGTTAACAATATTTAAAATAAATATAAATAATTTTTTAATAATTATTAATGGAATTCCAAATTTTTAATTTATACAAAAAATATCAATTTGATTTCATAGTTTTCAATGAAAAAACCAATCCATAGGTTTTACATTCTCTATTTAGAAAATAGAAGAACCTATCCTCTCATTCATTCAAGTCACCCAATTTATTATAATTAAACACACCAAATCACGATCCACCTCAGTTTGAATATTTTCACTCATCACTCATGATACAAATTCAAGAAGAGTTATTCTCATATCATGAGAACATGATCCTTATCCAAAATTTTTGGAAATAAAACATTTATACACTTTTTAATGACAAAAGGCACATAAAATCATAAAGATGTGAAATAATGGTTCATATTACAGTAAGGATTTTGTTATGCAAAAATTGATGTAAACAATTAATGATCAAATAAGTGTCTTATATCCTGAATTGTAAACTATGATTTTAAAAGAAAAGGTGTAATTAAATTTTACCCTTAAAAACAAAAACTCCCACATCCCAATATCAAATAAAAGGTTATGGTTCATATGAAAGAGTAATGAATGATGCTAACCTTATTGAATTTTTTATAATTTTATAATGATATTTAAAATTAAAATTTCATATAATTTTTAATCTTTTTAAAAGGTATTAATGGAACTGACCTCAAATCCACCACATAACCACATATGATAAAAATCATCAGTCTAATAATGTTTATTTTTTATTCTTCAAGTCATAAACCAATCCATTTTTTTCATTTTGTTTCATTTTTTAATAAGGTAAACCAATTTATTTTCAAACGATGAAACATAATACTTTTTGATTCAAAAATTATAACCCCACACATTTTAATTACAATATAGTGCATCCATTTCACCATGAATTACTCACCCCCCACATATCAACATTAAAACACCATGAATGTTTATAAGTGTAGGGTATGAATGGAAAAAATGGATTAAAATATAGCTCATCACTAACAAGATCATTCATGGTATTTATGGGATGAAAAAGGATTAATGTATAAGGCAGTATCAAGGATTAAGTATTATCAATAAAAATTCATCAATAATTTTAAATGTGTCATTTCATAGTCATTGTATTCTAGAAGATTCAATGCATGTTATAGTATGTGGCATTCCCCAATATCAATCAAGTAATATGTTCAATATAAAATAGGAAGTACATATTCTAGAAACACTCTCAAGGATTGGACACATTACATTGGATGTAACTCCCCAAGCTTTCACGATACACTTCTCTTTGAATAATACAATAGATTTCCATGTACACAACTTTGAGTTCTAACACACCACAACTAATCAAACTAGCCATTATGAATAATAATACTCACTTTTTTAAATTTTAAAAATTTTATTTTTCAAAATGAACTTCATTTTTGGATTCATAATATCAAAATTAGCTTAGGGTGAATTTTTGGTATTTTTATAAAAACTTTCAATTTTTGATGTATAGTGAAAAACAACGTGTTATTGCTTAAAACCAACTTTTTATTTAAATAATTATTTATTTTATTTAAATTTATTTTAGGAAAAAATAGATACATAATACATATATAAGTTCAATTTAATTCATTAGAGTCATTTTATAATATGTTTAGATATATAAAATTTTATTGAACTTTTTACGTCTTTTACCCACCTTCTAGGTGCATTTGCAAATTTACAATAAAATTAATTTTACCGATTTTGTGAATTGAATTTCAAAAATTTGAGAGACACGGTTGAAATCAGTAAGTAAAATGTGGTTCAATAAGATGAAAATAATTTTTGGTGAATAGTAACTTTTGACTTTTATTTACCACGGTTAAAAATAAATGGGGTAATTAAAGATAAAAATGATATTATAATTATCCTGAAACATGTCCCAATTCTACTGGATAAGTTTATTTTAACTAAAATCAACCTTAGTAATAAAATATAATCATTTTGATCTACTTTCATTAGATTAAAAAATTTATTATTATTTTATTTAAAGTAGAGTTAAAAGTGTTAAATTCAAAGTTTACTAACTAATTTTTTTTTCAATATAAAGTTATACGTAAGATAAATTAGACTATAATAATTCATTAGAAATCTAAAATTATTTCCTACATAATGGTATTTTACTTATAATTTTTAGATATTAAATAATTAAATTTATTTATGACATAATGATTATGGAGTAATTACCCGATTAATGATTGATTAAAAAAGTGATATTATAAATATTAAAATAAATTTAATTTGAGCATTATAATGCATTCCAAGAATATTATAGGTTAATATGACCTGTTAGAGTGGATTAAATAAATTTTATTCTAAGTGATAAAGTTGTTATGACTTTCAAAAAAATCAAATACTAAATAGTCTCAAAATTGACATAAATGAGTTTTCATAACAAATACTATTTTATAAAATGATATAATATACCTAAAAATATAATGTTCAGACAAAGGACTTAGATAAGGTTAGATATATTAATAATGAACCACTTGGGGTACTTTTGGCAGTTTATAGTAAGTTTATTAACCATATAATATAAATATACAAAGAGACACGGTAAATGTCAAACTATTTAACTAAGAGTAAAATATAAAAGATAAGGTTAATATGGTGACCTAAACATATCTAAAACCTATAGGTTGAAAGGTTTTCAACCCATCTACACCTTATCCTTGAAATAAATCTTTTTGGAGCCATTAGAAACTGAGAATGAGTTTATTATAAAATAATATTTCATGCTTTTCCTAAAGTGACCCTCACCTCTCTTATAAATGGGAACTTCCCCTTCTCTCAAAATCACACCCCCAAGCCATTTGGCTCAGCCAAAACCTGCCAAAATATCATCCCAACTACCCTCACCTCATCCTAGAGGCAATTCATTGATCAGAATCCAACCTAAAGTTCCCTTTTGATCAAATCAAAAGGAAGCACCTGAAGAAGAGGCAATTATTTCACCACCTCTTTCAAGTTTTTTTCTTCTTCCACTTCCTCTTTCTATGTTATTCCCATAAAAAAATAATAAATCCAGTACCTTATTCATACTTCGATGTTATTAAAAATATGGTATGACCATATTTATTATTCTATTCACCCTATGAATGACAAAGTCACCATACGTGCGTACGTACAACTTACCGTCTTCACGTCGTGGTGTAGTTGTTATTCAAGTACTTAATTATTTGGATGGGTATAATAACAATGTATAACTGATGTAAATAATAAATATAGAATGTTAATAATTCTGTATATATTATATAACATTCAATTATACTTGATTTCACCTTCAATTTAATGATATTGTCTCTCATGCGTTCGTACAGATTACCGTCTCCCAAAATGCGATGAGATTCATTCCCCATCGTAACCATTCAAGAATAATTTATATATTAGGGTTAAAAAAATGTTTAGAAACATAATATCATTATGGATATGAATCAAATACATCATATCCATAATTAACATTACTTACGTAACAAAACATATAATGAAAAATGAATCAGTTAACACCTGAAACAATGATACTATTGACATATTCTTAACAAATAAATATTAAAAGATCATATATGATTTCATATTTATGTATATATTTATTGTATAATTTAATAAAAATTATTTAACTATTATACAGGAGGTTAACATACCCTCGACCAAGGAATATTACAAGGTAAATGTTAATTTCACAATCACTTTATTATCCAAGGTTGTTTTTATGTAAGTATCTATTGGGACTTCTTTATCATCCACATCCACATTTTTAAAAAATTCATTTCAATTTTTTTTTACTAGAATATGGTTTAAAGTCATTTATAACCTTTTTATACTTTTTATAAATATTTGAAAAGAATTTTTTTTCTTTTTCCAAACAAGGTACTTTATGACCTTTTTGATAAATTAAGGTAAGAATGTTTTTAACGTATACGGCAGGTGCAACTATTTTTTGCTGTTATAACATCTTCAAAGATTCTCTTACAAGCTTATAAGAATACTTTCAAAATAAATGTTTTATTTTATAATTACATGACTTTTAAATAATTTCAAAATAGAAAGATATATTTCTCTCAAATAGTTTTGATTTCATTGATGTCAACATCCTTTAATTTCTTTCATACTTCTTAGAAGTTGATTTATGATGATACATATATTCCATATTGTATTGAAGGTTTTTTGATATGTTTGACTATGGATGTGTTATTTTTATACCATTAATTTTTTTTGGTTAATGTATTAACATTTCGTATGCTAGTTTTAAAATGAATGTTTATGTTATGTTTCAAACTTTTTATATGAGGAATGCATTAGACTTAGTAAGTGACTGGTGGAGCCTGCTATAGCTCCTCGATGCATCTATAGGTCTCATGAGACAAAATAGTGTCTTGGCATAAGGCCTTGAAAAAATCTTTATTTGTAGTCTAGACATGAGGCCTTGACTATGTAGTTACGATGTTCGACATTATGCATTCCATCATTATTAAATTGGCTATTGATGTTGCATGTGATTATTCGACTAGTAGAATATCCATGTGAATTAGTAATTGGAATTATTTGATTTATATTTTCAATATAATGCTGAAATTTAAGTTTAAAATTCTTTTGTTTTAGTCTTATACATTTACATAAATGTTTATGCTTATTTATGAAAGTTTCCACGATATTGTTATCCTTACTGAGCATCTGAGCTCACCCATTTCTTATGTTTTATTTTTCCCAGGATGTGAAGAAGTATTTTATGGTTGACCTGCAGGGATAGTCTACGAGATATGAGTGTGTATAAAGGAGACACAATGTTTTTGTTTTTCATTTCATAATGTAATGTAAATCATATGTATGTATCTAGTACTTCCAAGGTACTAAACTAATCAGTCTTTCGGGATTTGACCCCTTGTGATCATGCCATTATTATGTAATAATGCACTAACTCTAGGTAACTAGGTTTGATGAATTACATTGGACAATTAATCATGCAATGATTACTAATAAAAAATCAATTCATATAAATTTAAAAAACCCAAATTATAAAAAATTATATGTAAATTTCATTTACATGAATCAACAAAGTACTTAAAATTAGGAGTCATCATTTTATATCCATGCTTCAATCTAATCATTGAATTCTAAATTCTAATCATTTAATGTAATTATCATTTAAATCTAGAGGATGGAATCACAGGGTTTCTAAAAAACTCATGTCTCCTAGATAAGTCAATTAAAGAAAGAACTCTATTTATGGTCATTTAATTTATAATTTAAATATAATAATAAATGGGACTAGTATTTCTTCTGCCTCTATAGGGGAATTACTAACTGTCATACATAATTAGTTGGTAGGTAGAGATTATTTGATTTTAACCACCACATGTGGATTTTTCCATCATCTAATTTTTCTTTATTGATGAAGATTAAATGTATAGATTATACCAAATCCAAACCCTTCAAAATATGTCAAAGCATGAATGGTGGGTTTAGGATGTAGAGAGTTTAATGAGATTTTCTTAGAAAAACACTTTCTTCATGACCATCGAGCAGATATGGAAACACAAATTCTGAGTCTGGGAAAAAATGATGATGAAAATGTCGCAAAGTATGAGGCTAACTTTACAAGGTTAGAAAGGCATGCTGGAAATTATATACGTAACCCAATTAGTAATATTGATCAATTATTTGAGGGGTTTAAACCATTTCTTTGTCAAGAATTAGTCTCACAATCCTTCTTATCGTACAAAGATATTGTCTCATGTGCTGTCAAGACAGAAAAATAATTCTCTAAGTCTTAAGACATTAAAGAAGAGAAAGAGAAGAAGAGATCTGCAGAACACTCTGGAAAAGAAAATAAGCAGAATAAGGGAAAAGTTGAATATCTATCATGCGGTAAATGTGGGAAAAAACACCTTAGTAGTTGACTGAAGGTAATGAGAGTCTATTAAAAGTGTAGTGAAGAAGGCCACCAAGCTCGTGATTTCAAGGTAAAGGAAGAGACTATCAATGTTGAATGCTACAATTGTAGGGAAATGGGGAATTATGAAAATGAATGTACTATGTGAAAAGGAAACATACCATAGAAAAGTATAAGGGAGAAAGGATAAGCTTATATGATCACTACTTCTGAGGTTGAAGCTCTGAAAGATGTGGTGGCATGTAATTTAATGGTTTCTTTATGTTTAACCAATGCTTTATTTGATTATAGATCATCGCATTGTTTCATATCTTCCCAATTTTCTATGAAAATTAAATATTTCCAATTTGATTTAACAAGGGAGTTGTCAGTCAAAACTCTTTAGGGAAGTATCATTACAACAAATTTTTTTTCAATCACTTCCCATTAAGGAATATAAATTTTATTTATCTTCTGATCTCATCACCATACCCATGATTGAATTTGATATAATCTTCAGAATGGATTGTATTTCATATCATGATGCAAAAATTTATTGTAAGAAGAAGGCGGTTAGAATTTTTGGTGATGATAAGGAGTACCTTATCTTTATAGAAGAAACGCCACCATCTGATTATTATATAGATCCACCCCTAGTGGCTCTAATAAATTCAATTATTAGGGAGTAAGAGAGTGAAATAACAATGGGCGAGGAAATAAATGTTCAAATAGAGGACACACCTATTGTACAAGAATATGTTGATGTGTTTCCAAAGGATTTATTCTCCCTAGTTTTTCTCCATGGGAAGCCCATATTATTTCTGTTAAGAAGAAAGATGGATTTATGAGGTTGTGTATTGAATACAGGGAGATCAATGCAATAACAATAAAGAACAAGTATCCCCTACCTCACATTGATGATTTAGTCAATCAAATTTATGGAGATCAATATTTTTCAAAGATTGACCTTCGATCTGGATATCATCAATTGTGTGTGAAGGAGGAGGACATTCCAAAGACAGCATTTCATACCAGGTATGTGCATTACGAGTTTACAATAATGACTTTTGGACTAACTAATGCACCCTTTGTCTTCATGGATCTAATGAATAGAGTTTTTAAGGAATATCTTGATGACTTTGTATTGGTATATATTGATGATATCTTGGTATACTAAAAAATCTATGAAGATCATGAAAATCACTTTCACACTATTCTAAATAATCTTAGAAGAAATAAATTATATGGGAAGTTTAGGAAGTGTGAATTCTGGATTCAAGAGATTTATTTTCTTGACCATATTGTCTCTAAGGATGGAATCTTTGTTGATCCTTAGAAGACAAGAGAAATCCCAGAATGGACAGCACCAACATCTGTAACTAAGGTACACAGTTTTATTGGTTTAGAAGGTTATTATTGGTGTTTCGTCTAGAATTTTTCCCGATTGGATAACCCATTAACCAAAATCACATGAAAATGGGTTAGATATGTTTGGACAAAATAGTGTGAAGAATGTTTTTAAGAACTGAAGAGAATATTTGTCAATGATACTATATTGACTCTACCAACAAGGAATGATTGGTTTATTATTTATAGTGATGCTTTAAAAAAGGACTTGGTTGTTTACTTATACAGAATGATAGGGTTATTGCCTATGCGTCATGACAGCTAAAAATTCATGAACAAAACTATCCCACTCATGATCTTGAGTTAGCAGCTATAATCTTTGCTCTGAATATATGGATACACTATCTCTATGGTGAAAAATGTGAGATTCATACTAATCACAAGATCTTGAAGTATATTTTCTCACAAAAATAACTCAACATGAGACAAATAAGATGGCTCTAACTACTCAAGTATTATGATTACACCATACAATACCACCCAGGGAAGGAAAATAAAGTGGTAGATGCTTTGAGTAGAAAGTATCATGGAGTTCTGAACAAGATGATAGTTAAAAAGTATCCTATATATATGGATCTAGTAAATATGGACATGGGAATAACCATGGAAGGTGAAACATTAATACTTTTTCAAATATTTGATAAACCATCTTTACTAGAAAGGATAAATAGTTTTCAAAATGATGATGAGGAGTTTCAAAAAAAATTAAAGATGCGAATTATGAGAGATTGATCACCTTCGTATATGATGATGAAATTTTGAAATTTGGGAAGAGAGTTTGTGTTCCCGATATAACTGATCTAAAGAGGGAATTGTTGGATGATTCTCATAGTTCTAATTTCTCTATACACCCTGATAGCACTAAGATGTATAAATATTTTAAGGAACATTTTTGGTGGGACATTATGAAGATGGAGATTGTTGCTTATGTATCAAGATGTATGGTTTGTCGACATGTGAAGGCTGGAAGACAACATCCTCGAGGATTCATGAAAACTATTCTCATACCTGAGTAGAAATGGGACGATATTACGATGGACTTTTTCATGGGGCTACCAAGGACTCTTAGAAGAGATGATGAAATATGAGTCATTATTGATTGTCTTACCAAGTCAGCACATTTTCTTGCCATAAGAGAAGATTTACCACTTGAACTTTTAGCAAGACTATATATTAATGAAGTTGTAAGACTTCATGGTGTACCCCTACCGATTGTTTCTGATCATGATCCCCATTTTACATCCAGATTCTGGAAATTTTTTCATAAATCCTTGGATACTAAACTCTATTTGAGCACTGCATTCCACCCTCAAACTGATGGAATATCAGAAAAAACTATTCAAGCCTTAGAATACTTGTTGTAATCTTTCTCACATGACTTTCAAGGTATGTGGGATCAGTATTTACCTCTGGTAGAATTTTCCTATAATAATAGCTTCCATTAAACTATTCAGAAGGCACCATATGAAGCGTTATATGGAAAGAGATGTCAAACACAAACTTGTTGGGATGATGTTGGTGAGAGATAAATCGTAGGCCTAGAAATTGTTAAGGAAACAATAGAAAAGGTGAATATTACCCAAACCCACATCAAAACAGCTCAAAGTAGAAAAAAGAGCTATGTTAATAACCGAAGGAAGGATTTATATTTTCACGTAGGAGAGATTCTTTTATTGAAGGTATCTCCATAGAAAAGGGTTATACGATTCAGTTAGAAGGGTAAATTAAGTCCCAGGTACATCAGCCCTTTCAAAATTATAGAATGAATTGGGGCTGGAGAATTCCATTTGAAAATGCCGCCAAGCCTCTACAATGTTCATGATGTGTTCCATGTATCATTATTGAGAAAATACATGCCAGACCCAACACATGTACTCACCTATGAAGATATAGACATGGAGCCCGATATGTCTTATTGTGATGAGCCTATCAAGATTATAGATACAAGAGAAAAAAGTATTGATAACACAGACAACTCTTCTGGTAAAAGTTCTATGGATAAACCATAAGATAGAAGAGGCAACGTAGGAACCAAAAGAACTTATGATGAAGAACCACCAGAATATTTTTATACAATAATATTCTAGAAATTTTGAGGTTGAAATTATTTGAATGAGGGGAGAATGTAACACCCCAATCTTCCATGGTACGCTTCTCTTTGAATAAAACAATAGCTTGTGCTGTACTCATCATCTAGTTCTAACACACCACAACCAATAAAACTATCCATTATGAATAGTAATAACTACTTTTTAAACTTTTAAAATTTTTATTTCAAAATGGACTTCATTTTTGGATTCGGAATATCAAAATTAGCATAGGGTGAATTTTTGGTATTTTTCTAAAACTTTAAATTTTTTATGAATAGTGAAAAATAATGTGTAATTTTTTAAAACTGACTTTCTATTTAAATTATTATTTATTTTATTTAAATTTATCCTTGGTCAAAATATATACATAATACCTATATAAGTTCAATGTAATTCATTGGAGTCATTCTATAATAAGTTTAGATATATAAAATTTTATTGAACTTTTTATCGTCTTTACCCACCTTCTAGGTGCATTTGAAAATTTGCATAAAACTTAATTTTTCCACTTTTTTGAATAGAATTTAGAAAATCAGAGAGAAAGAGTTGACATCAGTAAGTAAAATGTGGTTTGATAAGATGAAAATAATTTTAGGTGAATAGTAACTTTTGACTTTTATTTACCACGATTAAAAGTAAATGGGGGTAATTAAAGGTAAAAGTGATATTATAATTACCATTAAACATGACCTAATTCTTTTGGATAAGTTTCTTTAGACTAAAATCAACCTTATGAAAAATATATAACACTTTTGGTCCACTTGGATTAGATTAAGACATTTATTATTATTTTATTTAAAGAAGAGTTAAAAAAGTTAAATTCAAAGTTTAATAACTAAACCATTTTTAATATTGAGTTATACATAAGTTGAATTAGACTATAAATATTCATTATAAAGATAAAAATATTTCTTACATAATTGTATTTTATTTATAATTTTTAGATATTAAATAATTCAATTTATTTATGACAGAATGATGATGCAGTAATTACCCTATTATTGAAAAATTAAAACAACTGATATTTTAAATATTAAAAAAATGTAATTTGAGAATTTTAAGTCATTACAAGAATTTTATAGGTTAACTTGACATGTTAGGGTGTATTAAAAAAAATTTATTCGAATAAAAAAAGTTTTTATGACTTTCACAAAAATGGAATAATAAATAGTGTCAAAATTGGCATAAATGAGTTTTTAAAACAAATACTATTTTATTAAATGATATAATATACCTAAAAATCTAATATTCGAAAAAATGACTTATATAAGGTTATATATATCAATAATGAACCACTTGGGGTTCTCTTGGTAGTTTGTAGTAAGGTTATTAACCATATAATATAAAAATACAAAGAGACACGGTAAATGTCAAACTATTTAACTAAGAGTTAAATCTAAAAGATAAGGGTAATATAGTGACCTAAACTTGTCTAAAAACTATTGGTTGAGAGGTTGTATTCCCATAACCAACTTATCCTCTAAATAAAGCCTTCTGGATCCATTATAAACCGAAAATTATTTTATTATAAAATAATATTTCAAGCATTTCCTAAAGTGACCCTCACCTCTCTTATAAAAGGTCACTTACTCTTTTCTCAAAATCACAACTACAAAGCAATTTGGATCGGCAAAAACCTGTAAAAATATCCTCCCAACTACCCTCAATTAATCCTAGAGGCATTCATTTGATCAAGAGCCAACACAATGATCCCTTTTGATCAAATAAAAAAGAACCACCTGAAGAAGAGGTAATTATTTCACCACCTCTTTCAAGTTCTTTTATTCTTCCACTTCCTATTTATTTGTTATTCCCCAAAAAAATAATAACTCCAGTAACTTATTCATACCATAATGTTATTATAAATTTGGTATGACCATATTCATTATTCTATCCATCCTATGAATGACAAAGTCACCATATGTGTGTGCGTACGGCTTACCGTCTCCACGTTGTGGTGTAGTTGTTATTCAAACACTTCATTGTTTGGATGAGAATAATAACAATGTATAATTGATGTAGATAATAATTATAACATGTTAATTATTATTTATATATGATATAACATTCAATTATATAATATTCACCTTCAATTGAATGATATTGTCGCTTGTGCGTATGTTCGGATTACCGTCTCCACGAACACGATGAGATTCATTCTCCATCATAACCATTAAAGAAAAATTTAGTAATTTTAATTTAATGGGTAAAAATAATGTTTAAGAACATAATATCATTATGGATATGAATAAAATACATCCTATCTATAACAAACATTACTTACGTAACAAAACATATAAAGGAAAATGAATCAGTTAACACGCGAAACAATGATACTACTAAAATATTATTAACAAAGCAATATTAGAAGATCATATATGATATCATATTTATTTATATAGTTCATTTATTATTTTATAAAAATTATATAACTATTATACAAGAGTTTAACGTACCCATGATTAAGGAAAAGTATAATTTAAGGGTTAGTTTCACAATCTCTTTATTATCCGAGGTTGTTTTTATGTAACTATCTACTAGGACTTCTTTATCTTCCACATACACATTTCTTAAAAATGTATTTCAAATTTTTTTTACTAAAATATGGTTTAAAGTAATTTATACCCTCGTTTTAATTTTTATAAATATTTTATAGAAATATTTCCATCGTTTTCTAAATAAGGTACTTTATGACCTTTTCGAAAAATTAAGGTAAGAATGTTTTTAACATATATGGCGGGGGCGACTATTTTACACCATTGTAACATTTTCAAAGATTCAATTAAAATATTATAAGAATATTTTAAAAATAAAATTTTCTTTTATAATTACATGACTTTTAAATTATTTCAAAATAGAAAGAGATATTTCTCTCAAATAGTTTTGATTTCATCTATGTCAACATCCTTTAATATATTTTATACTTGTTTGAAGTTATTTTATAAAGATACAAATCATCCATATTGTATTGAAGGTTTTTTTATATATTTTACTATCGATGTTTTATTTTTATACCATTCATGGTTTATGGTTAATTTATTAACATTTCATATGCTAGTTTTAATGAGAATGTTTATGTTATGTTTCATCCTTTTCATAAGCGTAATGCATTGGAATTAGTAACTGACAGGTGTAGCCTGCTATAACTTCTTCATGCATTGGTAGGTCTAATGAGACAAACTAGTGTCTTAGTAGAAGGGCTTGAAAAAATCTTTATTTGTAGTCTTGGAATGAGTCCTTGACTATGTGATTATTATGTTCAGCATTATGCATTCCATCATTATAAAATTTGCTATTGATGTTTCATGTGATTATTCTACTAGTAGAATATCCATGTGAATAAGTAAATGGAATTTTTCAATTTATATTTTCCATATTATACAGAAGTTTAGTTTAAAAGGCTTTTGTTTTAATATTATAAATTGCCTTAAATGTTTATGATTATTTATGAAAGTTTCCACTATATTGTTATCCTTACTGAGAATCTAAGCTCACCCCTTTCTTATGTTTTATTTTTTCCAGGATGTGAAGAAGTATTTTATAGTTGACCAGAAGGGATAGTCTACGAGATATGAGCATCTCTAAAGGAGACACAATGTTTTTGTTTTTCATTTCCTAATGTAGTGTAAATCTTATGTATGTATCTAGTACTTTCAAGGATACTAAACTAATTGGTCTTTCAAGATTTAATCCCTTGTAATCATGCCAATATTATGTAATAATGCACCGACTCTGGGTAACTAGGGCCGAGACATTACATTGGACAATTACTCATGGCATGATTACTAATAACAAATCAATTCATATAAATTTAAAAAATCCAAAGTATAAAAAATTATATTTAAATATCATTTACATGAATCAACAAAGTCCTTAAAATAAGGAGCCATAATTTTATATCCATTCTTCAATCTAATCTTTGAATTCTACATTTTACTCATTTAATAGAATTATCATTTAAATCTATAGCATGGAATCATATGGTTTCTAAGAAACTCATGTCTTCTAGATAAGTCAATTAAATAAATAACCCTATGCATGGTCATTTAATTTATAATTTAAATCTAAAAATAAATGGGCCTTGTATTCCTACCGCCTCTAGAGGGGAAGTACTAGCTATCATACATAATTAGTTGGTAGGTGGATATTTTTTGATTTTAACCACCACATGTTTCTTTTCCCATCATCCAATTTTTATTTATTGATTACGATTTAGTGTATAGAGAATACCAAATCAACCCCTTCACAATATGTCAAAGCATGAATGGTGGGTTTAAGATGTAGTATAGATCATCCTATTTATCAGTTTCTACACATTAAATATAATCTTTATTTACTAGTGTTGTAAGAATATGGGATTAATGAATTTAATTTTCAAAGGTGATTTGAGAATGTAATTTTAAATTTAAAAAATCAAAACCCTTATTCTCCATTTCAATGCAGGAATCATGTGTATTAGTTTCATTGGTATCAACCACTTGGACCTTCTTATGAGATTCCTGTAATTCATATTCATAAAAATTAGGGATCTCCATATCTTTCTCAGTAGGTACATGTTATAATTATTTATCTTATTAAAATATATGACATGTATTGGAGAAATCAGAAAATTCAAAAAATGAAGTGATACTGAGTTCAGATTTAATAAAATTATATTAGATAAAGTTTAAGATAGGATTATATAAGTATACTGGTTCTGGTTAAATATCTTTCTCAATGGTAAGGATCTATTTAAATTGAGAATCAATTGATATATTTAGGTATTAAAACTCTTTTATATTTTATTTAAATCACATCTTATATGTGTATTCTTATTTTTCAAATTCTATACTTTTATGAAATGGTGTTGGATCTTCTGCCTTGTTTATAGAAAGATAACTTTCCATTTCATCATCTTCACAATCATGAAAAAACTGATGTTGATCTTGGTGATCAATTAGGTTCACATTAACACATTTGTAACACCTCATGATTATTTGAAATATATATATTTGAATTAATTTAAACTTTTTGATATTTTTCATTTCACGCAAACATTGAATGCAGCTTTTTTATATGAAATAAATATGTTTAGCTTGCATTATATGCAACCCCAAGTTATTATTTCACTACATGAAATAGTTAAATTATCATGTGTAACACTCAAAACTATTTTTGAATTATGTTACACGTAATACCAAGTCCCATCGATATCATTTTTTACACATAAGACTAAGTTTTACTACATTAAAATATACTTTTAGTATTATTATTAAAATACAAATATAATTACGACATAGACCTTAAAATTAAATATATGAATGAGATTGATTAAAATATGAAACTATGGTTTAAACATGTTTTAAAAACTTAATACTATGGTTAACAATTAGTTAGAAATAAATGTAATAACTATTTGATAATAAAGAAAATCATTTTCTGTAAAAAATAAATTTTATATCAAAACACCATTTTATCGCAATACAATAAAATCTTAAATTTAAGGACTTTATTTAATAATAATAATATATATATATTATATTCAATTAAATATTATGAATCTCATTTAATATATTTTATTGGTATAAAATAGGAATAAATAGAATTTTATGAATAAAAAGATGTATTTTCAAGAAGGTAATTTTATCACCTTTTAAGGGAGATACCATATTAAATATATTTTTTAACACTTTTATAATATTTATTTGAAAAAATAAACCTCATTTTATAAAATGGTAATATCATAATTTACATAGGAATATTTTTTGGAATTTGTCTGAGAAGTTTCATTTTTAATGAATAGTGAAAATTACTAAATTATAATTGAAAACTGCATTTTATTCTAATTTAATAATGTAGCTTAATTATATTTTTAATTAATTTTAAACATAATTTACATCAATTTAACATCAATAAATCCAATTTAGTTAATTGGAATCAATTTTACAATAAAATTGGATATAAAAACAATTCAAATTCTTGAATATTTTCACTTTAAAAACATGTTGTTTCGTCCCATCAATGGGATTATTTTAAATTAATTTATCTACATATGTGTCTGTAATTTGAGAAAATGGATTCCATATTTGGATTAGGAATAAATTATAATTTTTAATAATGTCAACATAATTTTTGACAAAAACTATTAGTGAAAGTAATTAAAAATAATTATAGCGATTAATGTAAAAATGAGTTTAATTCGTGGTTAAACAATAACTTACATGGAAAAATAACCTAGAAACAAGTCTAAAATCCATTTTATAGCCATAGTTTAACCATATAATACTTTTTTCTACAATATGGGAAATTATTTTAAGCATATAACGTAAGTAACTGACCTTAAACATAACTTATTCTGGTGTTTTAAATCTAGAATTCACATTCAAGGATGTTTTCAGTTTAAATATTTAGAGAATTTGGAAAAAATATTAAAAACTAAACTCACACCACACAAGTGGAAAATAATATATAATATCTATTTTTTCTAATAAAGGAAGACCTAAACAACATGATGGCTTTTCGAGACACATCGTCAATTCTTTAATCAAGACATCTTCTTTGTCTTTACCAATCTTAAGACCTATAGAAAACATTTTAAAACACTATATGAAAAAAAAATCTTAGTAACGTATATAAAAAAATAAATAATTCTTTATTCCATGAAAACTAATAAACCCATGAACTAATTTTTAAAGAGTTATACTTTTCACCCATAAAATATAAGATATTAAGTTTACATCAAGAAATCATAAGATTACCATAATACTCCATAAAAAACATAAATAAAAACGTTAACATTTGGAATAAATTCTATACCACTATTAAATTAGACATCATAGATATATAGGGAGTAACCATCATGTTTTTAATTGGAATTCCCACCACAGTATACTCCCTTAATCTCGTATGAAAAACCCTACTGATTTACTTCGTCTCATTACCCAATGCATTGGAGAGATATCACTAGCTCACCTACCCTCAGATTATCACATAACCACCAATAATTATAAATAATTCCAAAGAACCATATAATAATCTTAAAACATAACATAGTCATAAAATAAAAAAACATTTCAATTTTGAAAGCACATTAAAATTTTAAAAAGCCACACACTCGTAAATAAAAACACTTTATTTGAAAATAAAATTGTAAACATGTAAGGGAAACATAAAAACATTAAAGTGGCATGTAATCAAGAAATTTCATTTATGTTGTATATGTTAAACAAAATTAATATATTTATTTTGTAAAAATAGTTGAATGAGTTACTTTAAAAGAGGTATTTAAATGAAAATTTCCATAAAAAGATCATATTGTTAATTAAAATAATTAATTTTGAGTATACACTCTAAATAAAAATAAATATCATGTAAGATATTCAAAATCCAATTCATACATAACCTAATCATCACATTATCAATGAAAAATAAGCTTAACCAAATGAATGAAAAAAGAGATAAGAAATCCCTTACCAAAATTCATTTCAAAAAATGATACACAAAAAAGAGAAAGGGGGTTTATTTTTATTTTTAAAAACATGAAGGATTATATAGGAATACAACTAGAAAATAATTATAATAGTCATGGAGAATTTATTGTCACAATATACATTAAAAAACATTCCTTTTTCATTTATAAATAAAGTCAAACATTTTTCATAGAAAACCTAAAAGGTTACATTTTGAACAACATTGAATTAGATTCAAAATAGAATTAAAATTTCCATTATAATACTTTTATATCCATATAAATAATTATGTAAAACAATATTTATAATATTTACATGGAGAATAATATTTCATAATTAAATATTTTAACACCCAATGTGTCTCATACCACTTTGTACAATTAAATCATAATCTCAATGAAAGAATATATTTATCAAAAAATTCAAAAACATGATTATATATAAAAATAGGGATATTAAATGTCATACTAGATGTATATACGCATTATAAAATAAAAATGCTGCATATCATCAATGAATTCCTCAATGAAAGGAAATTGAAATGAAATCTCTTACCTTTATCCTGACTTGTAACATAAAATTCATATATTCCTGAATAAAATAAATAGGTTAATTTTTTTTACTTGATTTATAACCGTTTGACCATTTATTATTCCTTTTATATAATTTATTACAATGTTATAACAATTAGATAATTATTTAAGTTCATATCAGACATTTTTATAGTATTTTGTACATGACTCAAAAAGGATTTTGATATAATGTCAAAAGAATCATTGGTCATAAGACCATCATATCTAGAATAATATTCATGACATAATAATAAGTTTAATACATCATATATACTTTCAAATAAAACCACATATGTTTGGTTATTAAATATGAAAAACATTATAATCATGGAGATTGTAGGCCATACATACAGATGAGTATCATTTTCATTTTTCATCGATCATTATAGAAATAATTTAAATACTATATAATATTTATAGAATTATCATAATATACATAATAAAATATTAATTATTTTAATAAACTTATATATATCAGCTATGTGATGTGGTGATGACAAATGAACCACATCACTTCATGTAGGTGGTAGTTCACACAAACACACGAATAAAGCTATCATTTTTCCATTCATGGAAAGGTAAAAAATTAAATAATATATTATCATTTTATAATGATAAATATATTATGAATATCATATATAATCATTAATTACATCACTATAACTAGTATTGATATACAGTGATGAAAAATGAATTATATCGGTTTGTGGATGTGATAGTTCACACATGCGCATGAACAAATAATTCTTTTTTATTTGATGGAAAGAAGATGAATTTATCTGATGATATTAATATAAAACATCTTATAATATTTATGATATTGGAATTATTATTTCATAATGGTTTAATTAGATTTTATGGAAGTGGAAGATGAAATAAAATAGAAACACATAATTAAAAAATCAATATTTCCTTTGGACGACCTCATTTGATTGACACCTTAATAAATCTAATGAGGGTGTGATGCCTAAACTAAGGCCTATATAATGGGGGTAATGGTTTTAGGAAGGTATTTATATATATATTTTACAACACAAAATGGTTTTGAAGTGTGAGGAATAGATAAGAATGGGTTCCCTTTTATAGGATAGGGGAGAGGCACTCTTAGAATTATTCAAAATATTAAATTAATATAAATTCATTTTCAAATAAAAATGGATCCAAAATGATTTATTTGGAATATAGGACGGTATTGGGTTTGATAAATTTCATTTAATTAAAATTATATATATTTTAACAATTTTTAATCCTTATCTTTTTGTTTTATCATTTGTTAATTTTTACCCTAATATCATATAATTTACACTTTGAGGTTTAATATAATTACAATGAAATTCCAAATGAAAAAAATGAGTCATTTATGAAATTTTTATACTTATCCCAATATGTTTTAGAAATTATTTATATTTTGTAATTTTATATCATTTAAGAAAATATTATTTTTTTTAAAATATCATAAATGTGAATTTTGACACTATTCATTATTTGACTTTTTAAAGATATCTTAAAAACATGATATGCTATAAAAAACTACATAAAATAATAGATAATATGTCAATGTAATCCATAAAATTCATGGATTACATCAATTATATAAAATTATATTTATTTTATTATTTTAATCTCATTTATTTTATTCCCTCATTAATAATCATTTACTACATCATCATTGTGTCACTATTTAATTTAATTATTTTTTTAAAAAATTTCTAAATAATTTATAATGATATATATAAACTTTTTATATTTCAAAATACTATTTATAGTCGAACATATCCCTTATAGAAACCCATAATAGAAATATTTCTCTTGTGAAAAATAGAAGAATGAGCAAATTGACTTTCCATTAAATATAATATTTTAAAGGTTATAGCCTCATCCAAAGAGCCATAAATGGTCTCATAAACTCTAATTTAATTATTAGGGATGAAAAAAACTTATCCAATAAAATTAAGATAAGTGTTAGGGTAATTTGATAATATTTATAATATCTTTTTTACACTTAATTACCCGATTTACCCTTAACATTGGTAATAAAAAAACTACAGTTGGTATTCATAACATCAATAAATATAAGAAAATATTTAAATAATTTGGAAAAAATTATTCAAAATAAGAAATCCAAATATTAAAATTTAGAACACATAATAATTAGTAATTAAACTAAAATTAATCCCATTGAGGGAATGAGAAAACACCTTTTTTACACATAAAAATCATCAAAATATTGAAATGTTTTTATAACCAGTTTTAATGTTAAATTGATTTCAATGACATAAATTGGATTAAATGATAAAAATATAATTTTAATATGCTATAAAACCATTCCAAAATATAATTTTACTCTATAAATAAATTTTATTAAAAGTGTTTTCAATTAAAATATAGTATTTTATTTCACTTTTCATATAAACATGAATCTTTTCAGAAAATACCAAAATTCAGACCAAAGTAAATTGTGATAATATTATTTAAAAGAATAAGTTTATTTTTTCAACTATAATTTATAAAAATTTCAAAAACTTTATTTAAAATAGGAATTCAATCAAAATCTGAGAAAACATCCTTTTTAGGGAAATACTCCTTTTATCCATAAAATTGAATTTGTTCTTATATCATGACTAGAAAATATATAAGATGATTTGTAAAATTATATTTAATATTATATATATATAATTAATAGTATCCAAAAATATGGATATTATTATTTTAGAAACAAACTTATTTTCATCTAAATTACTTTTAAGAAAATTATTTTCTTTTATTTTAAAAAGGTTTTTATTTTTGTATAAAAATAATTGGTCCCCAAATAATTAATTATATCTACATTTATAAACCTAATTTTCATAATTCAATTAATTATATTCATTCCCTTCAATTTAAGGGATATGTTATAATGGTAACATTTAGATAATAATATTTAGTTGTCTGTTTATGCTCGGTGTGGCATATCATGCACTCTATAGAACGTAGTGTTTAATTTTAAAGAAATGGGATGTTACATACTCCCCCATTTAATGAATTTCATCCTCGTAATTTAAAATCATTATTGAATACTAAGGGTTTTCAAAATAAAGTTATCTAAATCTCATATAGGAAAAAGGGTTAATAGAAATTCTACTTTAAAATAATGAAAGGAAAGTAAAAATGTCACCTCAGACAACACATAATAGGGTTCTATGTAGAAAAACATGGAAATTTTAAAGGAAACTAACTATCATGTTTTTATATAGAGTGATAGAGAACACGATAATAATAAAGTTAAAAATCATAAAACCATAAGTATATGATGGTTTAAAAGGTCATTGATTTCTTAGTAAGAAAAGTAAACAGATAACATTTTTGGTAAGATCCTTTTCCTAGAGTTGAGAAATTCATTTACATTTTAAAATAAAAACACAAGGAAAATTAATTTCTTGAAAAGTATAGTCTCATCCTTTAATAAATTTCCATCAAAAACTAATATTTTCTCCAAATTATTAGTATTTAGGATGTATATTTCAAACTAGAATCACTAGAATCAACATCTAGATAATGGAAAAAATTTGTGAATGATTGACTATCTATTTCTCTTGTCTTTGGAAATTAGAACAAACCAAAATTGTTAGTATAAAATAAAATTATTCCTAAAAAATAATAAACACCTTTTAACGAAGAACAACTTCCTACTCCAAAATTCAATAGTAATACAAAATGTTCAACATAGACCATTAATCATATAATTGTCCTTAAAAATACTCAAAATTAACCATAACTAAGACTAAAACACAATATTCTAAATAAATTGATAATAAAGTCTTTCAAGATAAATTTTTACATTTATCTCTAAATAACATCAATCAATATTAATGTATCATACAAAAAAAATGTAATTTCCTATATCACATAATATCTATGATATGATAATTACTTCCACAAAGAACTTGAATCACCTAAAGTCCACAATAAAATAACAGTTTCTTCAAAAATATAGTTCAACCTTTAATCATCAATTAAAATCTTATATTATTCTATTAACCTTAATCTTATTAAGTTCCCAAAATTGTGAAAATCCTCTAAAATAATATTAATTACTTAATCACCAATTCATTTTCGAATCCTAAGGTTAAATCTATGATAAAAGATATGTTCCCAAAATTCACATATTATTCATTTATAAAAAATTTTATCTAAAAATAATAATCCATACTAACTATGAATTCAAGTAATCTTGTGGTAGGTGATTCACCCTTATTTCCCTTCAGTTGTGGGTTCGATTACCTTGGCCTTTCAGGGCACGACGAGTCATCACCAAACCTACGAGTTTTCCTTTTAATAAAAATATTTTTTTAACATTTCCAAAATAAAATCCAAAAAAAAAACATAAAATTTTTTATCCTCAAATTTTATATCATAAATTTCATTTTTCATCCCAAAAAGTAATAACCCATAATTACTTCCAAAATAAATTCTCCAAAAATACCATTGGTCACTTTAAAATTTGATAACCTAAAGCCTCAAAAGGGTTTATAAGACACCGAAATTATGATAAACCAGAACATTGTAAAATCATGATGATATCCTTAACTCTTAACAAGTCATCCTAATCTATAAAGTTGTCTAAACTGGCCCTTGATACAAAATGTATGGACCTGTCCTTAGACATAACTTATTTTAGTGTTTTTGAACTAGAATTCACATTTGAAGATATTTTCAGTTTAAATATTTAAATAGTTAAGAAAATAATTACAAAATAAACCTATAAAATACAAGTTCCCACTAATATACATTATCCATTTTTTCAATAAAATGAAACACTAAAAAACCAATATTTATTTTCGATACACATCTCTAATTATTTCATCTTGACATATTATTTCTCCTTAAAAATCTTAAGACCTATGATTTTTTTTGAAAAATTGGGATGAGAAAAAAAATATTAGTATGGTACATAAAAATAATGAAAGAAACTCTTAGTCCATGAATTATACTAAACCAAAAAATTCATATTATAAAAGTTATACTTTTCAGCCATAAAATATAAGTTATTTAGTTTACCTCATGAAATCATAAGTTTCTTGTAAAACTTCATAATAAACATAAATCATAATGGAATCTTGTGGAATAAATTCCATATCAATATTACAGTATATTTTATGGCTACATAGGTAAGGACTATCATGGTTGCATTTTGAATAACCAATGTAGTATAATCCCTTACGCACTTTGAAGAAACCCTATTAGTTAACTATGTCTCATTACCCAATTCATTGTATATATATCATGGGATCACCCACCCTCAGTTTATCATTGAACTACCCATACTCAAAAACAATTCCCAATAACCATAACATAATCATAATACGTAACAAAAGTATAAAGGAAAAATAACATTTCCACTTTGAAATCACATTTCAGTTTTACAAATATGCACGCTCATAATATAATACACTTTATTTTAAAATAAAATCATAAAATTGTAATGGAAAAATCAAAACATTAAAGCAACATGAAATCCTGATATTTCGTTTATGTTGTTTATGTTAAAAATCATTCATTTTTTCTTTTGTAAAAATAGTTGAAAGAGTAACCTTAATAGAGGGTTTTAAATGAAAATCCCCTTACAAAGATCATATTGTTAATTAGAAGAATAAATTATGTGTCTCTAATGTAAATCCACATAAAAGAAATTCTATATAAGATATTCCAAATTTAATTCACACATAACCTTACCATCACAAAATCAATGAAAAAGAACTTTAACCTAATGAATGAAAATTAAGATAAAAAATACCTCACCAAAACCAATTTAAAAGAAAAAATACCCATAAAATGGAAAAAGGTTTCTTTTTTATTTTTAAAAACATGAATTCTTATATAGTAATTTTACTATAAAATAATATTCATAGTGGTGGAGATGTTATTTTCACCATATACATTAAAAAAATCACCCTTTGGTCGTTTATAAAGAAAGTCAAACGTTATGTATAGAAAAAAAGTCTTGTTTGAAAACATTTGAATGATATTAAAAAGAAAAGAAAATTTTACTTTAAAAATATTTTTTATCCATATAAATAAATATTTTAAATAATATCAAGAATATTGACATAGAGAAGATGATTTGATAATTAAATCTTTTAACACTCAAAGTGTCCTATACCAATTTGAACATTATAATATAATCCAAGTGGAAGATTACATTTAAAAAATCATTAAATAACATTATTATCAATAAAAATATGGATATTAATTATCATAGTATCTGTATATACACCTTATAAAATAATACAGGTGCATATCATCATGAAATGCCTCAATGAAAGGAAATTGAGATGAAATCACTTACCTTTAGTTCGAATCATCATGTAAAATTATTATATTTCTGAATAATAATCTCATGTTGATTAATTTATAACCTTTTAAAGTTTTTTGTTCCTTTTATATGATTTATTACCTTTTTATAACAATTTTTTTAATTATTTAAGTTCACGTTGGACGTTTTGATAATATTTGGTACATGAATCAAATATGATTTTGATATGACATCAACATTTAAAATCAGTCACAAGTCTATAATCTCAAGAATAATATTTATGATATAATAATAACTTTATACATAATTTATAATTTCAAATTAGACCACCTATGTAAGGTGATAAAAGATGAACAATGTTATAATCATGGAGATGGTAGGTCATACGTACGGATGAGTTACAATTTTTCATTTATCATTGATCATTATGAAATGAATTTAAGTATTATTTAATCTATCTATAATTATTATAATATCATTAATATCATATTGATTTTTTAAATATACTTACATATATCATCCATGTGATGTTTTAATGAAAAATGAACCACATCGCTTTGTAGAGGCGATTGTTCACACGTACACACGAATGATGTTATCATTTTTCTGTGAATTAAAAGGAAATAACATAAATTTTATATTTTTTAAAATGATAAATATGTCATTAATATCATATATAATAATTAATTACATCAGCATAAATAGTCTTGAAAGATAGTGATGAAAATCTAATTATATCTCTTCCTGGAAGTGATGGTTCACACGTAGACATGAATGTATAATTATTTTTCCATTTGATGGAAAGGAGATGATATTAATATAATTACATCTCAGTGTATTGTGAATACTAGATTTATTATTTCATCAAGGTTGAAGGATATTTCAAGGAAGTGTGAGAATAAATAAAATAGAAACACATAATTAAAAACGATAACTTTCTTTCGGACGACCTCTTATGATTAAGACATTAACACCTCTAAGATGGGTGTTATGATTTAAAAATGACTCTAGAATGTGGGGATGGAATCTAATAAGATAATTGGGTATTTATTAGAATAACTAAAATGATTTTTAAGTTTTTTAATAGAGAAGAATGGATGCCCTTTTATAGGAGACGGGAGGGGCACTTTTGGAAGTCATCAAAATATTAAATTAATATAAATTAATTTTATATGAAAAATGGATAAAAACTAATTTATTTTGAAGCTAGGATGATATTGGTTTGAAAAACCTTCATCAAAATAAAATTAGATATGTTTTGAAATTTTTTTAATCCTTATATTTTTTTAACTCTTAGGAAAAGGGAATCCCCAAGAGTGGCCTTTTCGAACACTCCACACCCAAGAACCCCTCTCCCCATGAAGAGATCACTCTAGAGAGATCCCCAACTAAGAAGTAGATATTATTTGATGATATGGGAGAGCGTCCCATGGAGTTATTTCTTGACCAAAAATGAAATAAAATTACATTTATTTTATTATTTTTAATATCGATTATCTGATTCTCCCATTAATAAATCAATTAATGTGCCATCATTGTGTCATAATTTAATTTAATTATTTATTTTATAGAAATTTAAATAAATTACCATGATGAAGATAAAACTTTTACCTTTGATAATAATATTTATATTCAAATATAACCCTTAAATAACCCCAAAATAAAAATATTTCTCTTTTTTAAAAATAAAAATATGAGCTAATTAACATTACATTTAATGTAAAATTATAAAGGTTATATTCTCATCCAAAAAGCCATTAATAATCTCATAGCCAATCCTTTAATTCCTGGGGATGAAAAATACTCATCCTATAAAATTAAGACAAGTGTATGGGTAATTTTATATTATTTATAATATCATTTTTACTAGTAATTACCTGATTTGCCATTAACCATGGTAAATAAAAAATTAATACAATTGCTATTCACAATTTCAAAAAATAAAATAAACCAATTTTAAAAATTTTGATCTATGGATTAAAAATATGGAAAAAAAATTAAAAAATTTAAAACAAAGAAGTTGCAACAATTAAATTAAAATTATTCCTGTCGATGGAATGAGGAAACAAGTTTTTCAAAATTAAAGACCATCAGAAGATTGAACTATTTTTATATCCAATTTAAATGTGATATTGATTTCAATGACCAAGATTGGATTAAATGATAAAAAATAATGTTAATATACTTTTACACCTTTAAAAATTTAATCTAACAATATAAATAAATTTGATTAAAAAGGTGTTTTCTATTTACTTGTAGTATTTAATTTATCTTGACCGATCTATGAAATGGATTTGAATTATCAATAAAAGAACACACCACATGAACCTTCATCTTCTTAGAGAATTTTTCAACTGAATTTACCTCTATATTGGCTCCAACCCATTCAGATAGCCCTCATTCCTTGTCATCTGGCATTATGAAGGCTGTGAAGTCCCCTAGTTTAGAGGCCCCACCTTTCCCTTGGGTCTGTCTATTAAACAAGCCTTGCACAATGGATCTAAAACATAGTTCTATACCTCACCCTCATTTCAAGAAGTTTAGATTGGTTCAACAGTAGAAATATTAGATTTGAAATCAAAATAATAATGTTGGTTTTTTTATAAACCAGCGTTTACGGTTTGCACAAGAAATTTTTGGCGTCAGTTTTACTAAAAACCGACGCCAAAAATTTTTATGAGTGGTTTTTGGAATCAGGTTTTCTAAAAACCAATGCCAACCACTATAATATGATTATTTTTGGCATCAGTTTATGTTAAAATATATTCTAAAAATAAAACACGTTTTCTTCATCGGTTTTAAGAAAAACTGATGCCATAGGTATAATTCTCAACGTCCATTTTCCAAAAAACCGACGCCTAAAATAAAATAACCGAATACTTTCGATGTTGGTTTTTTTCAAAACTGACACTGAAACTAAAAAAAATATATTATTGGCATCAGTTTTTGAAAAAACTGACATAGATTTTATATTATTTTCGGCATCATTTTTGGTTGAAAATGTTGCCGAAAGTCATTTAAAAAATATAGGGATTGGGAAACCCTCATCTTCTTCATTCTTAGAAATCAAAACTCACGATGACTCCTCTCAACTCATGACAAATTTGAAACCTTATTTGTGATCTCCAAACACCATTTTTGATGATTTTCTTCTATTTTCACGATCTGCGGTCTACATTCTTCATTATATTCTCTTCTTTGACTGTCTATGGATTATTTGTTCTTCTGAATGCTATTTTGAGTGACTTTTAACCAGGGTTTGATTTTAGTTTATTTTTTATTTTTATTTTTCTTTGTTACAATCATTTTTTGTCTAGATCTTGTAGTGCTTAATTTTACAAATATTTATATGGATCAATTTTTAGATTGGGGATCTATTTTGGTGTTAAACTCCAAATTTTGTAAGTTTTTTTTTATTTTGATGATAAATTATTGATCTTTTAATTTTAATTTTTATTTTCATAAAATATTAGTTTATAGATTATTTAAAATGTGTTGGAACATAGTAAATTGTCATCCCTAAGAGTGATTAGTTAGTGTTCTTGATATGGATTGGAGTTTTGTGATTTTAGGTTATGAATTTTTATCTTACATTATTTTTATCTGACATTATGTGATTTTAGGTTATGAATTTTTATATGACATTATATATAAATGTATTAGTAAATGTTCTTGACTAAATTATACCAAAAACCAATTGAATTATTTTTATCTAACATTATTTTTATCTAAAATTATGTATACATTTATTTGTCAATGTTGTTGACCAATTGTATTAGTCAATGTGTGGAATTGTTTTTATCTGAAATTATTTTTATCTAGAAAAATTGATTAAATAATGTTCCTAAATTATTTTTATCTGAAATTATGAGTCCTCATAGGACTGAGAAAATACTCCTGAGAAGGATGGGGGTGGGGGGATTGAATGAGGTCTACCTAAATTATACCAAAAACTAATTGAATTATTTTTAATCATTTCTACTACTTTGGTCTATTGAAACTCTATGGCCAGTTATGACATAAATAGATATTTTTATCTTTTACCCAATAATCCACAACCATAGTTAATATAAAATATAAATTGAAAATCTAAATGTGTTATTTGTACGTGATTTAGATTAGATTTAGAAAACTATCTCCTTATCATATTTAACTCCCATTAAGACATATATTCTCTGCTATAATACATTAATCATCTATAATGGGGTTCAAAGGATTATATTGACTCTAAATTTTCCATAATTCACATGAAGATACATAATATAACCCATGAAAACTTATTAATACATCCCACAATATCTTTGTATTGGAATCTCATAGGTTCTTCCTCAAACTACTTCTTATTGAAGTTACTCACCACTAATACTAAGGTTGTCAATACATCCAAATAGTAGGCCTTATTTCTCACCAAAACATCTTTGAATGTCTGTAGATCATCAAGAAATAAATATATTTATATTGAACTTTGATATTCTGATCAGATACCAATTCTTATGAATCAGTTTATGGAATTATCCACTAATTTCATCAGTAGTGATCCTAACCAATAAAACATAGATTGGATTTCTCTTCAATTTCTTCATTTCATTCTTTGTGAGTTCAAAACTTTCATCTCAATCACACCAACTCTTTATTCTTCCCCACAACTCATAGATATTTTTTATTGCACATTTTCACAAAATAATATATGTATATACTCATTAGAACACACAATAGATCCACAACCACTTATTATTCCTCAAATGATTTTATTATTCTCTAAACCAACTGTGTTGTAGGATATATTAATTTAGTTATGCATTTAATTTAATCTGTAATAATTTTGGGAGTATTAGGATTGATTTAACTTATAATAAAAACATTTACTCTAATTATTATTTCATATTACTAATAATAACTAATTGTTTCCCTTAAAATTAATGTAATCATCAATAATTTTGACACATGCAACATCAAAATAATGCAACAACTGTGTAAAATGAAAAAATAAATTTAATAATATTTATATTATAATTTAATTATAATATCAATATAACACATGTATATAATATGAAATTAAAATGTTTTTTATTTGTAAATCTATTTCATATCAAATGTTTAATATCTGATTATCAATAGTTTTTATTAAATGTTTTTCTATTTAAAATTTATCTGCAATTATATATATATATATATATATATTTAAATGTTTAAATGTTTTAATATATTCACCAATTATTTTGTGATATTACATATTGAATGGATCATAATTGGATACTTTTACAAAAAACCAATAGTGAATATTATAAAGGAGTTGATGAATTATTGGAATTTTCTATACGACATATTTAAAACATTGATTTGATTTTCTGTCAATGTTTAAAGTGTTTAAATATGAGAAAGTTAAAATCCAAATAAATCAAGGTCCATCTCATTTGTTATTATTTTAGCCTTAATTATACACGTTGGATCTGGCATGGTGAAAGAACTGAAAATTCAACATCCAATGTTGATGAAAATATTCATAACGATGAATAAGATCAAATTGAATAATTAATTCATGATTTAGGTGTTGAAACCATTGAAAAAAGAACCACCATTGAATGACTGTATAGAGATTCGGAGAAACCATTATTCCCGGGTTGCAATAAATATACAGTGTTATCACTAGTTTTGAGATTAGTTAACTTAAAAGAAAAAAATGGGGGGAGTGATAAAAGCTTCTCCAACTTACTTGAGATTTTAAAAGAGATACTTACAGAAGGCAATGAGCTTCCATATTCCAATTATGAGGTGATGAAAATTTTATACCTAATGGGATTTGGGTATAAAAAGATACATGCTTGCCCCAATGATTTTGTACTCTATAAGAAGGATAATGAATATCTATCAAATTGTTCTACATGTGGGAAATCACGCTATATGATAGATGGGAATGTCAACTCAGATTCATTCTCAGGTGATGTCATCTAACATCATGAAAAATCAATTTTTTACTTTCTAATGAAATCATCCAATATTGTTTTCATACAATTTTGATATTTCAATTGGGATTCATTTTTAGGCACCATAATTAAAACTCCTACTAAAAAAATTTGGTACCTTCTAATAATTCCTCATTTGAATAATCTATTTGAAAATTATGTTGATGAAAATAAGGTTAAGATGACATTCAGATGAGTGCATCTCTGATGGTAACTTATGTCACCCTGCTGATTCACCACAGTGGAAAAATTTTGATAAAAAAATTCATGATTTTGGAAGTGAAGTTATAAATATAATAATGGGATTGTGTACTGATGGAATAAATCCATATCGGAGACTCAGTATCCAACATAGTTCATGGCCTATTTTTCAAGTATTTTACAACTTGTCCCCACATCTATTTATGAAACTATATGTTAGGATGCGATTGATGATTTTTGGACCAAAACAGCTAGGAAATGATATTTATTTGTATCTTCCACCATTGATTAATGATTTGAAACTTCTATGGGATGAAATTGTTAAAGTTTTATACGCATACAAGAAAGAGTATTTTATTTTGTGTGCTATGATAATGTTCACAATAAATGAATTTCCTTCATATGAAAACTTATCTGGATATAGTTTTATGTGACATAAATCATGTACAATTTTTGAAGAACATACTTCATATTATCAATTTCAGAATGGAAGAAAGACAATGTACATGGGACATCAATGATTTTTGAAAATTGATCATCCTAATTGTAGATTGAAAAAATCATTTAACAGATTACAAGAATACAAACTTCCCCCTCGACCATTGTCATCTGAAGAATATTATGACAGGGCAAAAGATATTGATTTGAAATTTGGAAAGAAAAGAAGTTATAGTCTTCAAAGAAATATCTAAAATAACTAGTCTATTGTTTTTCAAACTACTTTTTTGGAGAGTTTTAGAGATAAAACATATAATTGATTTTATGAATGTTGAGAAAAACATATGTGATATTTTTATTAGAACTTTGTTAGACATAAAAGGAAATACAAAATATGGATTGTATTATTTATTGGAGTTGATATTAATGAGAATACGTTTGGAGTTAGATCCCACTATGAATGAAAACAAAACATATTTACCTTTGGCTTGTCACACATTAAGAAATATTGAAAAGATGAATTTCTGTCAATGTCTTCATGGTATTAAAGTACTCAATGGTTTTTCTTCAAATGTGAATAATTTGGTGTCATTTAAGGATTGTAAATTAATAGGTATCAAATATTATTATTTCCATGTGTTGATGCAAGAACTTCTACCAGTAGTAGTGCATCGTATATTGCCGAAAACTATCATAAAGACTATCATCAGGTTATGTAATTTTTTTAAATTTATTTGTATCAAAGTTGTTGATAAAAATTTGTTAGATGTGTTGGAGAAGGAAGCAAATCTTATTATTTTTCAATTATAAATGTATTTCCCACAAACATTTTTTGATATAATTGTTCATCTACTAATTCATTTGTTACGTGAGATAATAATATGTGGTCCTACTTATTTAAGATGGATGTATCCTTTTGAATGATATATGAAACTTTTTAAGGGTTATGTTAAAAATACTTATTGACCAGAGGCCTCTATTATTCAATAATATGTATCAGAAGAGGTGATTGAGTTCTGTACTGAATATTTGTATGAGGTAAAGGATATTAGTCTCCCTATATCTCAATATATGATAGTTGATAGTGAAGGTAGAGGGGTTCAAGTCTTAAAGGTAAAGTTAATTCCATGTGATGAATTAATGTAGGAACATTTATACATTTTGAACAACACAGATAAGGTTCAATCATATATATCCTCACATATTTCTAAATTAAAGTCATGATATCAGAAAATAAATGAAAAGTGGTGGATGAATGTGCATAAGAAGACATTTGTTTCATGGTTTAAAGAGAAAGTCACCACAGATATATCTGCATCAGAAACATTAAAGTGGTTAGCAAGGGAGAAATCTCTTAATGTGATCACATGGTCTTGTTTTGATATAAATGGATACACATTTTACACAAAAAACCTAGATGAAAAGATTACCATTCAGAATAATGGTGTGATGGTTTTTGCTGAAGTAGTTCATTTTTTGAGTTCCAAAGATAAAAACTCAATTTCTATAACAACGCCATATTTTGGAGTTCTAGAAGACATATGGTAAATTTATTATATTAAATTTCAAGTCACTATTTTTAAGTGTAATTGGGTTTATATTAATAGTGGTGTGAAACATGATGAACATGGGTTTAAACTGGTTGATTTGAAAATATTTAATTACAATGAAGAATAATTTAGCATGGTGACACCTGAAAAGAAAGTATTTTATGTCATTGATCCCTCAAATGATTAGTGGTTAGTTATTTTTCAAGGAAAAAGATAACATTTGGGTGATGAGGATGATGCTAATGATGTTAGTGATTTACATAAGCCTTATTCATCTAATATTTAATTTCTGGATGATTAAAATGAATACAAGATAGACACAATGCATGTAGTTAGTAATGATCATGAGAATGTCATGTGGGAAAAAACTAATTTTTTCTATTAATTTTTTTGGTAAATATTTATATTTATATTTTATTTTTTGAAACATGAAAATGTAAGTCTCTTTTTTTACTTACTTATTTTTTTCTTCCTTGTTTCTAAATATTTAGTTTTCTAATGATTTGAAGGCACACAAAATTTCAATAAAATTTATAGTAGAAATGGTAGATACAGATAGAGAGGATCAATTACTGAGGTATATCTATTTTTATATATTATTAAATATTCATTAATATACTAATTTAGTGAAATAAAATTATTAATTTACAAAAAAATTGCAGGACTAATGATGTGTCCTCAGTGAAGGAGACTTCACCTATTACTACTAAAAAATCAAGTTCTCATGTTAGTAAACGTGGTATTACACATTTAATAAAACTATCACTTACTCATGATGATGATAGAGTACACATCCGTTTTGATGATGATAATAATGCAATTGGCCCAAATGCAGTTCAGTTTGTTAGTTTTATAGCGATGTAGAGCCGTTAAAGGATTATTATTCTGTATCCTGATCGGAAGTCAGTGGGTGGGATGACAAAGAAACATCTTTGGGAGGCTGTGATATTAAAATAACTTAATTGATTTCTTTTATATCATTTTTAATATTATATATTTTAAATGAAATATTTAATTTATTCAATTATAGGTGACATTCAATTTTGAGGAAACCAAATAAATTAATAGAATACATCTATCTTTAGTGGCAGTTCAATAGACAGATTTTAAAACAAAACTGACAAAAAATTATGTTTTTGAAAAGATGTGGTTTGAAAACCCATGCCTCAAGTATCCGTTTATAGATGAATATACATGGAAGTGATTTTTTGAAAGTCGTAATGAAGAATAATTTCAAGTATTGTAATTTTTTTATATTATAAAATTTATTATATATTTTTCTTATTACGAAGTAATTTATTTATATATAGCAAGCCTCTCAAAGATCTAATCAAGAGAACTAGTTGATAAATGTATATCCTCATACTTTATCACGTGGTGGGTACTTGTACTTAGAGTAGAAAATGATTGAAGAAAAATTTGAATCATTAAGAGATCGATCAAGTTGTGGTTCATAAGTGGTCCAATTTGGTCCTCCATCTCCTCCCACTCGCCATGAAAAATGCAAATGAGAAATAAGAAGGAAAATTGAACAATATCGTATAGAAGAATCTAAACAAGTAGATGATAAAATTGTAAGTAAATATTATTTATTTGTTATCAATTTTTATATTTTTTAAATTTTAAACACCAATATAACTTTTTTATTTTTCATTTCAGGACGAACTTCAAGAGCAGGAGACACATGGATCTTTTATCCCCATGGGTAGGATGGACATCCTAGCCACTTCTTTGGGAAAGGAAGAAAACCCCTGCTAAATTAGAGGATATCAGGTGGGTGATTATATTTGAAAGGTTTTTGGTAAGATTAATAAATCAAGATACCTAGAAATAGAATCCTTAAAATAAGAGATAAAAGATATGAAATAGTCTATGGGTGATCAAATTCAAGAAACAGTTTAGAAGGCTTTGTTAGAACACATGGCAAGGCAGTCACAATCCGCGCAGCCTTCCCAGGTATATTATTTATTTTTCATCAATTTTTCTATTTTATAAATTATAAACACTAATATAAATTTTTTGTTTTTCAGCATTCCCATCCTGCTCACCCGGACTACCCCGCCTCATCTGCCTACCCTGCCCTGTATGAGTAGCCTTCCAATGTATATTATTTCATTCCTTATTTTTTTATAAATTATAAACACTAATATAACCATTTCATTTTTCAGCCTTCCTAGCCTGCTCACCCGGACTACCCTACCCCATCTTCCTACCCGACCTCGTATGAGTAGGCTTCCCAGGTATATTATTTATTTTTTATCAATTTTTCTATTTTATAAATTATAAACACTAATATAAAATTTTCATTTTTTAGCCTTCCTAGCCTACTCACTCAGACTACCTTGCCCCATTTACCTACCCCTCTCTGTATGAGAAACCTTCCCAAGTACATTATTTATTTGCTATCAATTTTTCTTTTTTATAAATTATAAAAACTAATATAACATTTTCATTTTTCATCCTTCACAGACTTCTCACCCGGACAACCCTTCCTCATCTACTTGCTTTGATTCTCCACCACCTCTCTTGGACCAAAACATATATTGTGATTTGTTTGCTGAAGATACTCACATAGATATTGTTGCATTAGGACTCGTGCATTTTTTGGGGGATTCTGTACATCACCAGCCTATGCATATGGGTCAGGTTAGAGTATCCGTACTCGATATTATAGATCCTAATTCTCTACTACCATTTCCTACTGTGGAGATCACCAGAGTTGGGGATTCTATGGGTCATTTTTTACTTTGGCCAACTATTTTTCTTCGTTATATTTCATATGAGGTATGTGTTTTTTAAATATTAATTACAAATGATTAAAAATTAATTATAAATTTTTCTAAAATTTAACTTATATAGGATTATCTAAAATCAAAATAAGCTGCACAAATGAAACAAAATGTTCAGGAATAATCGAGTGTAGATACTTTAGATATATATCATGGGATACATAGATTATCTCAATCATCGTCTTCATTGAATTATATCTAAAAGTTTTGGATGATGAACACTATATACATAAGAGAATATCTATTTATATTACTCAAAGAATATATCATGAATCTAATATATTTTGAAGAGCTTGGCCAGGACGTAGTGCAGTTTTTTACCATGTAATTAAATTGACATTTGAATTTTTATTTATCTAATAAAATATGATTTTAAATTGACTAAATATATATTATTTTTAAATTATGTATCTACAAAAACTTCTTCTATAAAATTAAAGTACATACATTTATAGTTTTATAGATCCATAATTCATTTCTATAGAAGTGAAACATGTGAAGAATCTTAATAGAGTTGCATAAATTTGTGAGAGATTATCACATAAGAAGATTCAGTGATGATTTAGGCCATTTCATGTTAAGTAAGAACAGAAACATAATTATGAACTAATGGTCATTATAATTTCATTAATTGTGAACTTCATGTATTGTAGGGGATATTGGATGTTAGGTGTATTGTTCCCAAGTGAATGCGATGTATATTGATTTTTCTCCTTATTAGAGAATGTTCGTAAAAAAAATTCCACCTTATTAGAAATGTATGTTTTTTTGTTCTTATAAGCTCATTATATTTTATTATCATTGTTTAGATATGTATTATTAGTTCATATATTTTAAAATACAGTTCATGTAAAAAAATTTGAAAGGAATAAAAATAGATAAAGACAACAAATAAAATCTAATATGTGAAAGTACAGGTAATTAGTTTTTATATTAGAATTTTTTTCTGATTTTTTGTTATATATTAATTTTTATTAACAGTTTAATGTTTGATAACTATAGTTTCATCTTCAAAAAGAAAATTCTTAATGTGGTTATTATATTCTACGATTAATTTATGAGATAGTCACATCTAGGTTAACTACTGAATTTGATAAGGTTAGTTGTATTAATTTTTTTTATATTTTCTGCCATATTATTCTATTTTTTATCTCATATCATTCAATGTTATTATAGGCATTCAATTATTCACTATCTTATTCCCTATATGATATGACTCATATTAAATCTATTTTTGAGAACTATTTGTTAAGTCTGATTAGGATTTGAGGTATGTATATTCTAATATTTATAAATAATATTATATATGGGTTCAAAAAACAAACTCTTTTGATATATTAGGTGTTTTAACCTACTAATAATCAAATTAATGCTTCATTAATAACACAAAATGAGAATTTTGTAAATTTTAGTTGTGTGTATTTCAGTTCTACTTTATTTTTAAAGTTCAATATTCAGAATTTTTTAATTTTTTGTATCTTTCAGTGTAGGTTTTTTTGTTTATGCTTGTTATATGAAAAAAATAAACAATCAATAAACTATGTGCTGAGAGGCTATATACTATCCAAGATGAGATGAACCCATGTCATACCTACTATAATTCCATGCCAAAAGGATAAAAAATACATTATAAGTGACTAAGAACAATCCAAAAGTGCATTAAACATATTACATGGTATCCTTAAGGCATTGAGTATTGAGTCAGGAAAAAATGATGAAGAGTGAACATGTACTTGATATCCATATGGCATTAATTTCTTACACAACACTTAGTATCCATAATGAATTGAATTTTAGGTCTAGCTAGAGGCCTCTCATAGGTACATCGTAGTCATTGTCTTGTGTTAGGTCAACCACACTAGTATAATCATATCATGATGGTCCACTTGTTCCAACTACAAAATAATGATTATTTAGGTATGGTAATAAATTAAACAGGAAATATCATTAAAGGAAGAATAATACAATTCATCATGAAATATATTGATGCATTGATCTTTAACTATAATTAATTAAGTTATCTCAAGTGCCTTTGAAATGAATTTTTCTAATTTTTTATAATATTTATTGATTCATTTATCTTTAACTAGAATCCATATAAATTTTTCAGTGACTCAAATGTATTGTCTTTGATATCAAAGAATAGTTGGCTGGTAAGATAATTGAAAATGCATGAGTCGTGGGACTTACAAAGGTCACCATCTTTTTGAAAGAAGTCATTGATTTCTAGGACATGTATTTTAATTCTACTTTATAATAAAAATGCGTAGATAAATTTTTGATTAACTAGATAAAATTATGTAATTTATATATATTTTTCGAATGATAAATACTATTCGATTATTGTATATTGTTTTTTTAAATGGGTTTCGATTTTATTGTAATTGTAGTTTTTCTGAATTTTCTAATTTTTTTAACTTATAGCATCAGTTATTTTAAAAACTCATGTTGATTTTTTTAAAAAATTATGGGCTTTTGGAATATTTTTTCAATAAAATCGATATTGAACATCAGTTTATAGCATCGGTGTTATCCAAAACCAACACCATAAACATGATCCTATTTGATTTTCAATGTCGGTTTTAGGTAAAACCGACACTGAAAATCAGTTATCGGCGTCGATTTAGTTAATAAATTGATATTGAAACCCTTAACAAAAATTATTTCAATTGTCAATTTTTATAAAATTGATGCCGAAAATAATATTATTTACGTCTCCTTTATAGAATTCGTTAAAAAACCATTTTCAAAAATAATAAAAACCGACGTTAAAATTTGTTTTTGCACTAGTGGATCCTCATCATCTGGGTCACTGGTTGGGATGCTGGTCCTGTATTTCCTAGTGTCTAATTTTGTTGAATCTTCAGACCTTCTCTTGTAGACCTTGGCTGTGTGTTTCGATTGGATAATCCCCCATTGGGTTTCTTATAGAACATCATTCATTCTTGGAACCCAAATTTCTTGGTGAGGATCTCAAAGATCAGCAAGAAACCATTCCTCATTGTCTTGGATTCATGGGATGACTTCATCAATGCCTGGGTGCATAGCCCTCTAACACTCAACATGTTACGTTTTTATCTCACCTAGTGGTTGATGGACGTACATAGGGGTCGGGAGTCCGCTCTTGCGGTTGTGTGGATTAAGATACCTAGGATCCTTATTCCTTTTAAAATTTATTACATCCTAGAGATGATAGGTGATTCCCTTAGAGAATTTATATGTGTGGATTCCCAGAATCTACATCACCAATATACTGTAGCTCCTAGAGTATGTGTTTCCCTGGACTTGTCATCTCCTCCTCCATCCCAAATGATTCTTTCAGGTTAAAGATATGGTGGAGTGGAGGCTGGTGATACTATTCCCAATGAAGTCTCGCTTGAGTAATGATTGTGGTATTCATGTGAATGCATCATCATATCTCATTATTTTCTTTTGTGTATTCTAGATGCGAAAAAACACTTTGGGAGAAACTGTGGCTTGACCAGAACTCCATAAACACTAGGGAAACAGTTTGGTTAGTGGGAGGGGACTTCAACACCGTCTTAGATTCTTCAGATAAAAATAGTGGAGGTCCCCTACCTCATAGTGATAGGATGGAATTCTCATATTTTTCTAGTTAGGAGGGGATTATGATCCTCAAGTACTCGAGGGAAAAGTATACCAGGTGAAATAGTCATCAAAGAAATTTAAGCATGTAGTGCAGACTGGACCATGGCTTTGGGAATCTTCAATATATTTCTTTCTTTCTGATAATTGAGTTCACCCATATTCTATGTGAATTATCTAAAAATTCTCCACTCCTCATCCACATTAGGATGGGAACTGAAGGTAACATGAACTTCCTTTTCTCCAACTATTTGCTGCACTACCTTGCCTTCCTCTCAACGATGCATCATTTGTGGGAAGTTGTATCTTAGGGGGTATAGTGGATTGGTTTCTATACAAATTTGTGCCACCTTATATATGATCTTAATCCCTAGGATGAGTACCTTCCCTTGGACCTTGAAATCTTGGATAAAGATAAAAGGTAAATCTAGAGGGTCGAAGCCAAACATGAATTGACCAGGGATAAATATATCTTCATTCTACTGGTCTCAAAAAGAAGCACCTAAATAGAATCATTATTAAATATGAGAGTGGTATCCATGAAAGGTAATGATCTACATGTATAAGATAAGGTTATCACAACACATCCTACATCCATGTTCTCCTGTACGAAATAAATCAGAACTTCATGCCTAATATTCATCGTGCCGAGGGCTCTCACACTAGTTACTTGGAGGAGATTAGTGGTATGGTGAATAAAAATTTTAATTCCTTATTATGTAAGCCTAACCCTTTTATGTAGAGTGGTTATCCTGAAGTCCATGATTATTTCATAAACACTATCCCGATTGTAGTGTTTAACCATGCCAATTTTTTCCTCGGTAGCATCTCGGAAGAGGAAGAGGTGTGGACCTCAGTTTTCTCCCTCAATTAGGAATGTGCACCATGCCCCAATGGATTTCAAGGATCTTTCTAAGTTAGTGCATGGTGGATCATCAAGGAGGACATTATCGTGTCCATCCATGGCTTCTTCTAATGATGGGAACTCCCACGGGTAATGTGTTCTACTACAATGGTCCTTTTACCCAAAGTGCAATACCCATCCTCAAACAACCAATTACGTCTAATCAGCATGTGAAACTTTTCATATAAGGTTATAGTTACTATCATCAATAGGATATAGTCTTGTTTAATTCAATCCTATGTCATAAATGAACAAAAATACTTCATCTAAGGAAAATCTATTCAAGTAACTATAGGAATTTCTCAATAGATGGTTGATGATAATGACATAAATGTGATAGTTTCTAACCTTACCATTAATGTCAACATGGACAAGGATTGTGATATCATGGTGTGGCATTTCATCCTTAGGGTGATGATGGGCATGGGGTTATCTCAATGGACCACTGACTTACTGTTCTGTTGTTATATCTCACTATGGTTCAACATCATGTTTAAGGGGAGGTGATGGGGATTATTGAAATCTATTAAGGGTCTAAGAAAAGTATACCCTCTTTCCTACACCATTTTTATTATGATTCAATATGATCTAAATAAAATTGTAGCCTCCAACATATAGTAGGTCCAACTCAATTCTAACCATTACAAAGGAAATTTCAAAGGGGTGTCTCATCTCTTATTTGTATATGACATGGTCTTCATCATAAATGGTATAAGCACTTCAGTTAGGGGATTCAACCAAATCATCAATGGATATGCCAAATAGAGTGAAAAAATTATCAACCATAACAAGGGAAATATATTCTATTCATGTAAATTTCCTTCCATACGAAGGTATATAATTGAATAAATCATGGGAATTGGGGACAAAATCATTCCTACAGAATATTTGGGTCCACCCATCACACCTGGAAAGGTCCATTAAGTCACATTCATGTTTTCTACAACAAGATCACCAATCAAATTAATAACTGGTAGAATGGATTTCACTTGTTTATTCAGAGGATTTCCCCTATTAATTTTGTGCTCTCCTAAATTCCCATGCACATTCTTTAGGTGCTCTAGGTGAACAATTCATTCCTAAAATATATATAGAATCTATTAATCTCCTTAATCTACGATTTCCAATGGGGGGACATATGCAATTAGGCCTCCTTATATAGGCCCTAAAAACTAGTGGATCAAGGGGGATTAGGAACACAAGATATGGTTGGATTTGGGGGGATTTAACATACTCCCGAGTGTGATTGAGTCGATGGTAAAATTTATCTACAGATGGTTCGTAGCATCAGGAAGGAACACCCATGAGGAGAAGGCTCAAATGATTATCTTTGTGGATGGTTGGTGGTCCCTTTGGAATGCTCACAATAAATATCAGAACAATGGCCATCCCCCATTTTTTAATTTCCAGTTTGTGAAGGAAAAATGTCTTATGCCTGGTCTATCAATTCTACTGAAACACTGAGAGGAATTTAGTTCCCCCAGATGATTGTTTTTTCTGAAGATCCCCTCCTGAAGCGTCCACACCTGATCGGTAGGTCAACTGGGTGTTCTGGTCTCCTCTTACAGAAGGGCTCAAGATTAATATCATTGGATCAAGTATAATGGGGTCCATGTATGAGGGTAGTGGTCCGAGATCCTCTTTATTCTGTGTTTCATAACATTAATGCCTTTTATGGGGTATGTAACAACTTGCAAGTTGAAGCTAATGCCTTTCTTAGTGGTCTGGAGTTGTTCCACTCGAGGAAGATCACTCTAACCATAGTAGAATCTGATTCTATAATTATTTTGTGCTCTCTTAAATACCCATGTACCATGATTTGGAATAATACAGACCCAATCCTCAAATGCACATATCATATTTTCAATGAGACCGAACTCCTCCATACGTGGAATGAAGGTAATCATGTTGCTGACTTTCTTACAACAAAATCTTCACAGGACCCCACCCTCAAGGAATTCTTTACCCTTAAGTCCCTCCCAACAGGAAGTATTGATTTTGTGATGGGTTTTTTCCTTAGACTATATTTTTTAGACCTCTCAGAATGATTTGTACCCCTGACCTCCAATCATTAATAAAATAATAAATGTCTCTAATCATGAGTACCTTATTTCACTATTCATCCAAATATGAATCTTTTCAGAAAATACAAAAATTTCAACCATTGTAAATTTTGATACTATTATTTCAAAGAGGAAGTTTATTTAGTCATATATAATTTATAAAAATTTTGAAAACTATATTTAAAATAGGTGCACCATCAAAAGGAGGAAAAATGCCTTTTAAAAAAAATACTCTTTTTATCCATAAAATTAAATGTTTTCGTATATCTTGTCTAGAAAACATATAAGATTATTATTAAAAATTAGACTGAATATATATATATATATATATATATATATATTATTAATAGAATCCAAAATACATATTTTTTATATATCAGAAACAAACTTATTTACATTTAAATAGATTTTCATAAAAACAACTTCTTTTTATTTTAAGAAGGGTTTTAATTTTAATTATAAATAATGTCACCAATGAATTAATTACATACACATGTATAAACTTATTTTTTATAATTCTGTTAATACTGTTCACTCTTAACATTCTAATGGCTAGGTTATAACAATAACATTTAAATTAAAATATTTAGTTGATCATTTAAGATCGAGGTGGATTATCATGTACGCTATCGAACATAGTGTTTAATTTTAAAAACATGGGATGTTACACATGATTTAAGGGATGCCACTAAATAATTTTTACAATTTTATATTTTCAATAATTCCACTCCTCCTCCACTATAAAAGAGCACTCACCCCTCACTTATTCAAACCTATGAAGTAATTTTTCTCATCCAAACACTACCCAAATATGCTCCTAATATATCTTATCTCATTATAGAAGCACCACATTGTGTATAATGATGACCAAGGAAACCATTTTGTGCAATCCAAAAGGTTTTACCTAAAAATGAGGCAACATTCTACAATGTGCATTTCTATTTTCTTTTTTTCTCCAACAATTCAATTATTATTATTGCTTGATTATATAATAAAATTGGTATAATAAATATAATGATATGTTTTTATTATACTTTTTTGACCTAAAAACACACAAACATCCATCAAATGGGTAATAAACAAACCATTTTTGTGTACGACATAATAACCCCTCCCGAAACGATGTCATTCTTTTTTTCCTTTACCGCCTCTCATGGTTGTTAATTATGATAAAAATACTATTTTTATATGATATAGATGTTTTTTATGATGTAATTATTCTTCTTTAATTATTATATAATATATAAATTCATGATTTCCATTTTTTTGTAATAAAATTGTAACGACCCAAATCTAGAGCCCCTCCACTGGTGCCCCGTACCCGGTTCGCCACATGACATCAAGCGTGTTTCCCTAAATTCCAGAGGCTTCTGAATAGCAGCGAGGGCCTTGGTGAGTTGGTGGGGAAACTATGCCCTCATTTGGTAAATTATACAGTGGAAGAACAACCATTCACAATAACGGAAACAATAAACAACATACAACAACTGAACTGAACATCAGAAGCAATGTATAAAGTAATGATGATGCATCATAGAACATATGTCTATGCAAAGTAGTAAACAACCAACGTTCTGAAGTACAACTGAAAAAATAGAAATAAAACAAAGTAAACTCCTCAGTATCGCAAGCCACGACTCAGTCCCATGCTCTCCAACTCTAGTGTAATCAAGAACCTGAAGTAGAAGGGTGCTTTCCCTTATCTATACTTGCAGCAACATAGTCTGCTTGGGCCCAAAATCCTGACCCAAAAAGGGTGTGAGATACAATCCCAGTAAGAAATCACCCTAAGATTTGTGCCTAACAGTCAATTAATACATGGCAGTAATAAAACAAGAAGCAGTAAACAGGGAAGCACAAGCAGCTACAATCCACAGTTCTAACAAACAGAGTACAAAATTAAACAACCATCAATAATAAGGAAAAATAGGTAACCCTCTGGGTATCTCTCATAGCCTAACCCCTATGGTTCATCCTACAAGTACTAGCAACCCTTTAGGAGGCACACACAGTCTCACCCCTCTAGTTCAGCTAAGAAAATTAATAATAGACTCTCTGAGGAAGCACTCACCGTCAATTCCCCCTATAGTCTCGTATCATACTAAAGGCTCTCTGGGGAAGCAATCAACGTCTCATTCCCCCTGTGGCCCGCTTTAAAGAACTATAGACTCTCTGAGGAAGCACTCATCGTCAATTCCCCCTGTGGTCTCACATCGTATTGAAAGACACTCTGGAGAAGCCCTTATGTCAATTCTCCCTTTGGTCTACTACTCTAGGTTCTCACAGTCCTGAGTGAAAATAAACCTATATAGCGTGCGTGTATCATCCAAGTAAACCTCAAGAACTACTTGGATATCATTATAAGGCTCAACATGATAATAAAGTAGTAGTTCCACTATCCTATGGCTAGGAATGGAAACTGGAAGAAATCAAAACAAGAAAAACAAACATGGAAAAGCATCCTGAGTACAAAATAAATTACTCCACTTACAAGCATAAACCTCTACTATAGTAATCAAGAAAAAGCAGGCAAATATCAGGGGCAAAACAGGAAACCCACAATTCCCCACCCAAGGGAATTTGTGGAAATTTAACAAAATACTCATCGACTTTCAACAGAAAGGAAAAAACCACCTACCTCGATCCTAGGAGATCGATATACGTGACCCACGACGATTGATTCCCCTTAGAACGTCATAGATCTGAGAAAATGCACAAAATGCTCAACCCACGATAACTCAGAAATAAAGAGGAATCAGAAAATGATACTCAATCAGAAGGAAGATCTTACCACTGTGATTTCAACGTAATTGACTATGTTCGAATCGGAGAACGGACGAGGAGACGAGAGCTCGTCTAAGATTCGGCCGAACGGGTCACTCTCGGACGAACGAGACCTAGAAGGAGGTAATCCTGTGCTTCAGACACGACCCTAGTCCGTTTAGAGAAAAAAAGAAAGTACATGGCGTGTACTTTTAGAGTACACAACGTGTACTGGGTCTTTTCCGTACTCTGCCAAAATCGGCCTCCACGTCATCCCTACACACCGTGTGTGTGGCCCGGTCATGGCCAGCACACGGCTTCGAGCCGGAGAAGAGTACACAGTGTGTACTCAGAAAGTACACGCCGTGTACTTCAAAAATTTCCAGAAAGTTCATCTTTCTTAAAAACTCCAGAAAAGGGAAAAAAATACTTAAAAAGAAGATCCAGGTTCTTACAAACTTCCCCCATTAAAAAAATTCATCCCCGAATTTCCCTAACATGGCATAGAAGAAGGATCCTCGAACAGCTCTGGCCACTACGATCGCACATCAGCCTGCCTTTCCCTAGTCTCATCCTGTACTCGCCCGTGCTTCCATAGCACCCGTACCAGAGGAACAAACTGCCCATAGAGAACCTTCATACTGCGATCGACAACCCGGATAGGATGCTCCTCAAATGATGCATCCGCTTCAAGCTCAACCTCCTCAGGTTGAAAGACATGAGACGAGTCTGAAAAGTAGCGTCGGAGCTGAGAGACATGGAAGTCTTCGTGCATGGCCTGGTACTGTTGAGGTAACTGCAGTCGATAAGCAACTAGCCCCACCCTCTCCAAGACCTCAAACGGCCCGACGTACCGTGGTGAAAGCTTACCCTGTCTATGAATCCTATTGTGTCCCATCCTCGGTGTGGCACGCAATAAGACCTGATCCCCGACCTCGAAATCCAGAGGCCGTCTCCACTTATCAGCATAAGACTTCTACCGAGACTGAGCTGTATCCATCCTCTTCCGAATTATCTCTATCTTCTCTGAGGTCTCCTGAATGAGATGAGGTCCTAGAAAAGCTGCCTCTCCCACCTCCAGCCAGCACAAGGGTGATCAGTATGTCCTACCGTAAAAATCCTTGTATGGTTCCATCTGAATGGTCGCCTAGAAACTGTTTTTGTAGGCGAACTTCACCAGAGGAATATGCTTCTTCCAAGAACCACCAAAGTCTAGAATGCAGGCTCGAAGCATATCCTCAAGCACCTGGATCGTGCGCTTGGACTGGCCATCAGTCTGGGGATGGTATGCTGTACTCTAAAGTACCTGGGTGCCCAAGGCCTTCTGAAGTCCCTGCCAGAACTGAGAAGTAAAGCACGCATCCTAGTCTGAAACAATGGAGTGGGGAACTCCATGCAGACGAATGATCTCTTGGATGTAAAGTCATCCCAGATCATCGACACTGACGGTCTCCTTAATTGGTAAGAAGTGGCAACCTTCATGAGCCTGTCGATGACAACCCAAACAACATCGTTTCCCCGAGGCATCCTCGGAAATACGGTCACAAATTCCATTGAAACATCATTCCACTTCCACTCCAGAATGGGTAAATGCCGTAAAAGGCCTGCTGGTCGCTGATACATTGATTTCACCTGCTGACAAGTAGAACATCTCATGATAAAAATAGCAACATATTTCTTCATACCTGGCCACCAGTACTGGCGATGAAGGTCCCGATACATCTTGTTGACGCTAGGATGAACTGCCCATACTGAGGAATGAAAGTCCCACATCAGCTCCTCGTGTATGTCTGTCGGCACCCATACACGTCCCTAGAAACAAAATATCTCATCCTCGCCCACTGTCCATCCAGGAAGAGGGTCCTCTCTTGACACACTCTACTGCATGACCAAGCCTTTAGAGTCTGATAGCTGCCTCATCCGTACCCGATCAAGTAGTGTAGAGGTAAAATATACAGAGGATAGAAAGGTCTATCCCTGTCTATCATGAACCTCCAGATGTATCTCAGAGAATAGAGCCATAAGCTTCCACTCACTACTGGCTTCCTAAACTGCCTGAATTTGAGTTCTCTTTCTCAACATGTCTGCCACTGCATTGACCTTTCCCGGCATATAGGCAAGATCGAAATCAAAATACTGAAGGTACTCGACCCACCTTCACTACCTTAGATTCAGATTACGCTGAGTGAAGATATACTTGAGACTATTGTGGTCATTGAAGACCACAAAGTGATCTCCCAGAAGATAGTGTCTCAAAAAGAGTAAGGCATGAACAACAACTACCAACTCTAGATCGTGCGTCGGGTAGTTCCTCTCATGTGGCCTCAATTGCCGAGACCCGTACGCAACAACTCCATATCCCTACATAAGCACATCTCCTAGCCCGATACCTAAACCATCACAATAAATACTGCATCTCTTTCCTAGATCTGGAAAGACAAGTATCGGTGCTGACGTCAACCACCCTTTCAGCTCCTGAAAGGCTGACTCACAAGAATCTGACCATAAGAACTTCGACCCCTTCTTGGTCAGACCTGTTAAATGTGCTGCTAGATGAGAAAAGTCCTGAATGAAGCGTCTGTAGTATCCAGCCATCCCTAGGAAGCTCCATACCTCAAAGACATTCTTCAGCTGCTCCCAGGAAACTACAAGTCTCACTTTCTCTGGGTCCACAGATACTCCTGCCTCAGAGATGACGTGACCCAAGAAGTGAATCTAATCCATCCATAAGTGGCACTTAGAGAGTTTAGTATAAAGTCGATGCTCTCTCAGTGTACTCAAAATGATCTCAAGATGGGTAGCATGGTCTTGTCGAGTGTGAGAGTACACCAAGATATCATCCACGAATACCATGATGAAAGTGTCCAAATAAGGATGGAACACTCGGTTCATCAGTTCCATGAAAACTACAGGCACTTTCGTGAGACCGAACGACATGACTGTATACTCGTATAGACCATAACTACTTCTGACGGCTTTCATAGGTATATCTGATAGTCTAATGCACAACTGATGATAACCGAACCTCAAATCGATCTTCGAGAACACCCAGGATCCTCGAATCTGGTCAAAGAGGTTATCGATCCTTATCAATGGATATCGGTTCTTGACCGTCAACTGGTTCAGATTCTGATAATCCACACAAAGCCAAAGGGTACCGTTTGCCTTCTTTGTAAATAGGACAATAGAACCCCAAGGAGAAGTACTCAGTCAGATGAATCCCTTAGCCTCCAACTCCTCCAACTACTTCTTGAGCTCATGCAACTCAGGAGTATCCATCCTATAAGGAGGAATAGACACTGGTGCTGCTCCTAGCACGAGCTCAATAGAAAAGTCTACCTCATGCTCCGGAGGTAAACCTGATAAGTCCTCTAGAAAGACATCCCTAAAGTGATATACCAATGGAGGAAAGTCCAACTGTGGAGTCCCTTGATCATCCAGATAAAGACTATCAATCTGGGCTGTCACCCTTCCTAGCCCATGATGCTCGAGTCCTACTCGACTTGCTTGAACATCCCATTCGCCTCTATGAAGAAAGGATTCAACCTCTGGTGAAAATAAAATCAATCTGAGGTGATAACAGTCAACGACTGCCTGGAAGGGAACCAACCAGTCCATCTCGAGGATGACATCATAGCTTGTCATCTCTAGGACATAGAGATCCCATAAGAAACGATACCATGAAACCTAGAGAGGGCACTCTCTACACTGGCGTACACTATATGTCCTCGTCCCCAAAGGTGTGTCTAGTGGCAATGAGTCGGAATAAGAAAAGATGCTAAGCCCAAGGCTCTCCATGAAAGAAAGAGAGATAAAACTATGCGTAGTTCCAGTATCAAAAAGGGCTGAAGATAAAACTGAGACAACTAAAATCGTACCTTGAACTTTTGAAGGGTTGGGATCCTGCTCCTGATAGATATACTCCATGACAAAAGACTGGCCTACACCACGGCCTTACACCCCTGGCTGACCACTCTGAGCTGATCCATCCTGCTGATGCTGAGGGAACGGTGGCTGACCACCACGACATCGACCTCCACCTCAGCCCGAATGGCCAGAAGAACTACAGTTCCCCAACCGGTGAGAAATAGGTGGTGCTGCTCCTGAACGAGGAGTCATGGAAAAAACCTAGTCACCAGCTTCTGGTGAGAAAACCTGGTAGAAACATTGATGGTGACCCATTTTTTCACAAGTTCGGCACTCCACGGGGTCCCTATAGCACTGTGGCCTTGTGTGCCCTGACCGGCCACACTGGTATCATGTCACATGGCTGCCTGACGATGCATCACGCTTCCTCGGATCACCGCGCGTAGACTCCCTACGAAACTTATTGCTATCATCTGGAGGAAAACCAGCTTTGGAAGCAGAACCGCCCTAGCTTGCAGCTCTAGAGTCTCTCAGATTGCGCTCCGCGATCAGTGCCTGGTTGAAGATGGAAGTGATAGAAGTCAGCTAGAAGATGTTCACCTGCGAGAAGATCTCCCTCCTAAGACCATCCTCAAACTTCCTTGATAAGAACACCCCACTCTTATCCCGGAGGGGTTTGAAACACTGCAGCTCGGTGAAGCGAGAGGAATACTCCATGAAAGAAAGAGTACCCTGCTCTAAGCTCATGAACTCCCGGCCTCGGTCGGCCCTCAGGGTCTCTGGGTAGAAGTTGTTGTAGAACACGCGTTGGAACTCCTCCCAAGCCATAGCCTGCTAGTAACTTGCCTGTGAGATCACGTCCCACCACCTCTTGGAAGAGTCTCGGAGCATTTAGGTGGAGAGATTGACCCACCTCTCTGGAGGCGTCTCCAGATGCTCGAAGATAGTCAGCATGGATTCTATCCATGACTCTGTAGCCTGAGGTCCTCCTTCACCCGAGAATGTGGGAGGATGCTACTGCTGAAAAACTCGCGTCAAGTATGCCATAGTTTTGGCAGGAGGCGGAACTCCCTGGAAGGCTTGCATCATCCTCATGAAACCTTCCCTGAAATACGCATCAGTGCCTGCAACTGGTATGACAGCCAGTGCCAAGGATGGCTCGACTGGAGGATTGGCAGGAAGTCCCTGTTCAGCCCTGTCTGGCGTCTGATCACTTCCTGACGACAGACGTACGACCGGAGGACATCTAAGAGGCATAACTCTGAAAGATCAAAGTACACCTTAGATCAGAAAAATAAGGACATAGAATACAAGAGTACAAAATAGAAACAGGGGAACGATAACACAAAAGTTTACAAAACTCGACTACACAATGTGTATAAAAACTACATGGCGTGTATTATTAAACCACTGACATGGGCGTTTACTCCTTCCCTACAAGTAATGTACACCTCAAACTACACGACGTGTTGTACCCACACACGACATATACTTGAAAACAATTCCCCTGCTCGAGTTCCTTACACGGATAACCCACACAGTTTTTCTTAAACTGAGACTACTCAGCGTGTTCCCTGCGGACACGGCGTGTAGTGGAAAAGGATTCGGCAGACTATTTCATTAAACACACGGCCATCTACATGAATGAAACTTACACGACATGATCTGAACAAACTCGGAGTGTACAGACAAGGTGACACTGTCCCGTGTTGTTCGTGACATGACCGGGTACCTGGAAAGACTACACGGTGTGCTCCAAAAGTAACACGACGTTTTTGAGAGAAGGCCACACCGACCCGTGTTGTTTGTGACATGGCTAGGTACCTGGAAGGGACTACATGGCGTGTTACGTTACAACATGGCGTGTGCTAATTGAGCTTCCCCGACCCGTGTTGTTAGTGACACGGCCAGGTACATGGCTCATTACTACACTGCGTGTACCTACCATACACGGCGTGTTCCTAAAGTTAATTTCATGACACCATGTTCTGCTCACACGGTCAGTGACATAGCCTGATAACTATATGGAATGTATCCAAAATGTACACACCATGTATTCTGGGTTTTTCTAGGTAGTAGCTTAGAAACTGCATAGAACCCAAAAAACACTAAAAACAAGGCAAAGAGGTGCCAAATTCTGATTTGTGGGGGCCCCTACTCCCTGAGAATCAATGCTTGGCGTCTACTACAGTCACATACAAGGGAAAACAAACATATCTATAACATAACTGCAGGGATTATATCAAGCATCTATCAGAACAACATGCATAATCTACACAAAACCTATCACAACAGCATGAAATCTCTAATGCACCCAAGATGGCATGGAAAAAATGCATGGCATGTGATTCTACAAGTGCCTATATGATGCATGAGATGGCATACCCTCATCTCATTAGACTGAGACAAAAATAAAACCACAATCGTCAAGAAAATAACAACACAAAGCATGTGAAGCACTCTAGGTGAAATCATATCAACCGTAATATCTCAAAATAAGCAAACTGAAATTAACGAGGTAGTATGGATTTTCCCTATGCACGGGTTAGCTACTCTCGAGAACAGCTTAATACCAAGTACCGATTTCATCCTATCCCTGGATAAGGTCTCCAAACTATAAAGAAAGAGAAAATAACTCCTTTGATACCGCTTCGTAACGACCTGAATCTGGAGCCCCTCCACTGGAGCCCCGTACCTGGTTCACCAAATGACCTCAAGCGCGTTTCCCCGAACAACAGAGGCTGATGACTAGCAGTGAGGGCCTTGTTGAGTCGGTGGGGAAACTATGCCCTCATTCGGTAAAGTATACAATAGAAGAACAACCAGTCACAATAACAAAAACAATAAACAACATACAACAACTGAACTAAATAGCGGAAGCAATATATAAAGTAATGATGATGCATCATGGTACATATATCTATGGAAAGCAGTAAACAACCAACGTGCTGAAGTACTACTGAAAGAAAGAAAAATAAATAAAAGTAAACTCCTCAGCATCGCAAGCCACAGCTTGCTCCTATGCTCTCCAACTCCAGTGCAATCAAGAAACTGAAGTAGAAGGGCGCTTTACCTTATCTATACCTGCAACAACATAGTCTGCTTGTGCCCAAAAGCATGACCCAAACAGGGTGTGAGATACAATCCCAGTAGGAAATCACCCAATGATTTGTGCCTAATAGTCAATGAATACATGGCAGTAATAAAACAAGAAGAAGTAAATAGGGAAGCACAAGCAGCTACAATCCACAGTTCTGACAAACAGAGTACATAAGTAAACAGAAAGCAACAATAAGGAAAAACAGGTAACCCTCTGGGTAGCTCTCATAGACTAACCCCTATGGTTCAACCTAAAAGTACTAGAAACCCTCTAGAAGTCACACACAGTCTCACCCCTCTGGTTCAGCTAAGAAAATTAATAATAGACTCTCTGAGGAAGCACTCACCATCAATTCCCCCTATAGTCTCGTATCGTACTAAAGGCTCTCTGGGTAAGCACTCAACATCTCATTCCCACTGTGGCCCGCGTCGAGGATCTACAGACTCTCCGAGGAAGCACTCATTGTCAATTCCCCCTATGGTCTCGCATCGTATTTAAAGACACTCTAGAGAAGCCCTTATGTTAATTCTCCCTTTGGTATACTACTCTAGGTTCTCACAGTCCTGAGTAAAAATAAACCTGCATAGCATGTCTGTATCGTCCAAGTAAACCTCAAGAACTACTTGGCTATCATTCTAAGTCTCCACAACATAATAAATTAGCAGTTCTACTATCCTACGTCTAGGCATGGAAACTGGAAAAAATCCAAACAGGAAGAACAAACATGGTAAAGCATCTTGAGCACAAAATAAATTACTCTACTTACAAGCATAAACCTCTACTATAGCAATCAAGAAAAAGCAGGCAAACAGCAGGGGAAAAACAAAAAACCCACAATTCCCCACCCAAGTTAATTTGTTGAATTTGCAAAAAATACTCATCGACTTTCAACAGAAAGGCACAAACCACCTACCTCGATCCTATGAGATCGATATACATGAACCATAATGATTGATTCCCCTTAGAACGTCGTAGATCTAAGAAAACGCCCAAAAAGCTCAACCCACGATAACTCAGAAACAAAGAGGAATAAGAAAATGAAGCTCAAGCAGAAAGAAGATCTTACCATTGCGATTCCAATGCAGTCGACCGTGCTCTAATCGAAGAACATACAAGGAGACGAGAGCTCGTCGAAGATTCGGCCGTACGGGTCTCTCTCGAACGAACGGGACCAAGGAGGTATTCATATGCATCAGGCGCGACCCCAGTCCATTTAGAGAAAAAAATAAAGTACACGACATGTACTGGGTCTTTTCCGTACTCTGCCAAAATCGGCCTCCACGTCATCCCTATGCACCGTGTGTGTGGCCCGGGCATGGCCAGCTCACTGCTCCGAGCCGGAGAAGAGTACACGGCGTGTACTCAGAAAGTACACAGTGTGTACTTCAAAAATTTCCAGAAAGTTAATTTTTGTTAAAAACTCTAGAAAAAGGAAAAACATATCTAAAAATAAGATATGGGTTCTTACAACAATAACAACATTTGTGGTCATGAGGACTACAACCTCTTCAAAGCGAACATGATGTCCATTTTTTTGGGAATATGATAACATGAATCATTCACCAATCACATGGAATTTATTAAGGTTAGGTTTAGTAAAATAGTATGATATATATGAAAAAATAATTATAATAAAATTTTAATACAAAAACACATAGATATATATATATATATTAGTTACTTTTATCATTTAATAAAATAAGAATACAAAAACAGAATTCATAAGTATGTACGACCTACCATCTCCAAGAACAATGTATTTCATTTCATAATTCTATCTTTTACATATTATTATAAATACTTATAAACTATATATATATATAATATTTATATCATTTTTTATACTCTATAAATAAATATATCATGATCTATGTAAGAGGATCAAGAATGAAAATTCAAAACATAATAAGGGATAATTAATAAATGGGTAATATAAAGTTACAATAAAATCATATATAGTAAGATATAAAATAATATGGGTCTATGGTATATTTTAAAAAACATATATTTAATAATAATGAGGTTTTAATGTGTACCAAGAGATTTATGACTTAAGATAAGTGTTTTCTCATCTCACTTTTATTTCTATTAGATATATGATATATTCAACACTTATTCTTATTGTGTGGTCTATATTCTTTATTATAAAATTGTATATCTTGAATTTAGTTTATTTAAAAATAATAAAAGTTTAAATTTATGTTATTCTTTCATGGATATCATGAGAAATAATTTAATCATATAGTAATGGGATTACTAGTCTCACTTTTATTTCTGCGAGACTCAGGCCATATTCACCACTCATTTCTTTTATGTTTTGTATATAATTATTATGAATGTAATTTATGATTATTATCATTAAATTTATATGTTTTTAAATATAAATTTTGGGAACTATATTTTATGTGGTTTATGACTCAAAATTTATCTAATCGGTAAATAAATTTTATCTCAATTTTTCTTCTTTGAGACAAATTTTTTTGATGAACCTATATTTTTCGACGAGGTGTTTATAATTACCTTTGTAATGTTTTATCAAGAATACCAATATTTTCAGGATATTTTATTATTAATTCAATTTTATTTTTTCATGGGTATTTTTATTCAAATTAACCAACATGGTAAGAGTTGTTTGCTACAATCTAATCATTTATTCATATTGTTTATGATTATACTTCAATTCATGAAGTATTATGATATATCTTTCATGAAATCTCATTAATTATCCTCTTATAAATTTATTTATGTTATATTCATATAATCATAACATATATCAACTCATTGGTACTTAATATGATTACAAAAATGTTTTAAAGAATATCATACTTCATATCTCATCATTCTAAAATCAGTTTTATTAAAAAAAATGGTTTCTAAAAATGTATTTAAATGATCTATTAAGATCATTTTCAAAGAAAATAAATTTAATTAGAAACAATTATTTTATAGAGTGTTTAAAATGATTTTCAAATAATCTTTTATATGTTTTCAAGGTTATTTGCAATGAATTTGTTTTTTCAAAAATGTTTTAAATTTTAAAATGTTTTTTTCAATGTAGAAAGGATATTTTTATAATGAAATGTTTTAAATATATTTTAATGATTACTTCATATGGTTTCAGTGTTGTATTCAAATAAATGGTTCTTGAAAATGTTTTATGATTTCTAAAGAAATGTTATTTTCCTTAAGAACTATTCCAAGTGATCCTTCAAAATCCTTATATATATGAGATGTTATTCTTTTATATAGTTATAATTTACTATGTATATGATCAAAGGAAACCATTCATATTATTTATCATGATGGTTTATGTTTTGATGGAATGATGACTATGGAACCATTTTCTTTTCCTCAAATAAATCACATTTCAAAGATATTGACATAAAACCCATTTCTTTTCAACAGGTTATACCAGAATAAATTCTTACGAAACATGATTTCTTTCATGAGTAATTCTATGATAGAAGTATAATCCATCCAATGTCCTAAAGGCCTTAAATAATTTTAATTAAAATAATACCCCCTTTTATTGGAAGAAGGGGGAACCCAAAAAGACATAATGAACATAAGGAAAATCATGACCTAAAGGACTTAAAGAGAAAAACCAGGCTGAAAACATGATGCTTCCCCTCCCAAGCATTTGATCATGATGAATCTCTCCATTGTTTCATGGCTGTTCGGCTAGAAAGTGTCTTTTATCAGAGAATAGGCCCGCTCCAATGGATGACTCCATAGCCTCACAAACATACAAATCAAAAAGCTCTATAAATATGAACTGACAAGTCTAAAACCTAATCTGTGGCCCGATCCTTGTGGTTGAGTCTGTCTACATCACCATTCTATAAGTAGAACAAAATAGGGCTCACAAACCAATGCGCTATAAAAAAATCATCCACAAGAATAAAAAACCTTTGTAGAAAAAAATAAATTCAAAATTTAAACATAAAATAGGAAACTTCCAATCATGCCTTGAGCTGTGGGATCTACTGTACACAAAGCAATCAAACCCTCATCACTTTCATCATCACTTAAAACACCGACAAATAAATCCCGAAGACACACCAAATTGCCAATGAGAATCCACAGAAACAAACCAATGACATAGCCCTCCTCAGGAAATAACCATCATCACCTTCTCAGATGTTACCATAATCAACATCAAACCAAAGAAATGCCTTCTTGCCTGGAAGTAAGCTGCTAGAGATCACCATTGTCACTAAAATTGCAAAATCCAAGGTAGGAATACAAACATCAAATCCCTTCTTGATGAAGATACTGGAAAGAAACCCCCTTGGGGTCGAAGAACATAGTACCACACCAATGATGAAGATCATGTTACTGGAAACACAACAGCCCCCAAAACCACATCCCAAAATCTCGGCGTCACCTTGCTCCTGATTCACCTTAGAGAGGCATGGAGAAACAAGAGTCCCGATCAGGGAACAAATAGGATGAGGGAACCAAATGAAAACAAGACGATGAGGCATGAAACTCAAACCCAAAAAATGGAAACAACCCAACTCCGGAGTTCCTTGAGAACCACCAGATAACAAACCTCCAAATCCCAAAACCTCCCTATAACCCCACTTCAGATCTGACATGGAGAGTCGTAGGGATCTAGAATTCATTGTAGAGGAAAAGCAGGGAAAGATCCTATTCAAACCTTTTTCCATCCTTAAAACCACCCACAAAAAAGAAATAAAGAGTCCCTTGAAGGAATCACATAGACATGGAAGGACTAATGAGAAATAGGTGGAAATAGGGAAAGAGAGGGAGGGAAAATAATGGAGGAGAAGTACTCAAATTCACCTCTTAAACCACAACATAGGTTTTTAGGAGGAAATCTTTGGTGGGGAGGTGATTATATGAGATTAGAGGGTACATGATTTTTACCCCAATATTAAAAACAATAGTGTACATTGGTTGTAGCTCATGGCCAAAACAAGAGGGTATATTGGAGGGCATCCAAAACCCACAACAAGAGGGTACCTGGGAGTGTGTCATAATACCTCAACAGGAGGGTACATTGGAGGAAATCCCAATCCTAAAATAAGAGGGTGCAAGTAAGGGAATCCCAAGCCTAAGACAAGAGGGTACACGGGAGGTCATCTAATGTCTGAATTAGGTAAATGGGTGATTAAACCAATCATAACATGTTATTAAGGTATTGGTAGGTAGTCTTGACCTATGATTTTCTATGTTCATTTTTATAGAACACTTTCAGGTCTTAGTCCTCTATAATGATCTCATGGATTATCATCTTAATTCTATTTTGATCTATTTCTTATAAACTACAAAATATTTATGCTAGAATACTAGATTATGATCTTTTATGTTAAGGGTATGATATTTTATTATTATGATCAAGTTTTCATACCCATATTAACATGTTATGCTTACATATCTCCCTTGTTTCACCTTACTATGAATCTAATCTCATTAGTTTATTATCTTTACTTTCTAGTGGTTATGAAAAGGGTTTTATGTATGAGTACTATAGGGTATGATCTATTAGAGAGATATTTAATATCTTTTACCATGTCCAAAGATTATGTTTCAATGATTTCAGAGACTCTAAACTATTATAGTCCTCAGAATTTTTTTTAATGTGTCTTATATTCATCTATAATTATGTAATATGAATGTATATTAATCCTAGTTCACTATAGTTGGTATTAGTGGAAAATTTTAGTTCACATTTTTAAACTTGGATGAAAACAATTAGTGAGATATATAAGGATATTTCTATGTATATGTCTAGGGATGTTTCTAAAGATAAGAATAATGTGTCGTAGATTTAAAATTATGTGTCACAATTTAGGTATCCTATAATTAATATTTCATTATTATGTGGTTTTCTTCTATTATAAATGTTGCTCACACTATGATTTTGGTTCATAGTCAATAGACTGATCTAGAAGAACATTGTTAACATTGAATGTTTCAGATGTGGAATGTATGAGTATTATACAAATCAATGTCCTAAGTGGAAATCTCATGAATAGAATCTAGAAGGTGGTATGAGTATTGGTTATACTACTAAAGGTAAAGAGACCACAAATGACATGTGAAACATATGATACGTTTTAACAGTATTTATTACATTAAACATAAAAACATGATTAAATTGAGGTTGAGGAAACCTAAGAAATGATTCATAATTCATATTAATGGAAAATGGTATTAAAGAATTATATTATAAATCCTATGTAATGGTTTAAGAATAAAGTGGGATGATTGATGTGTATATGTAACTTAATTGAAGAATTTTGTTATATGAGTCATGGAGTATATGTTTTCAATTAATGATTTGAAAAAAATATTCTAAATGTTTTTGAGGAAACAGAAAATATATTTAGTGGAATGGTGAAATTTTTATTAAGGGAATGTAACCCTTAATGTGTCTCTGATGTTGAGAAATTTTATTTAGCTTGGATAAAGAGATTATTGATATGTATAATGAAAAATAGATAGTACCGACTACCCTGGAAAAAATTATTTATTTGTTGAAAAAGTGGTCTATTCTACCATGGATGATGTTTTCAAAAACAAAAATTTGGTTTTAAAGAATATATCCAATAATATTTTTAATAATTAAGCATTCAGGTTTTAAATATGATTTTATGGTAATTTAGGTTATTTCTATGTTTTAAGAGAAAACATGATAATAGTATTCACCTGTATGGAATTTGACAACCAAGAGATATTTTATGATATATGGGGGATCAATGTTGAACTTATTTGGATAAATTTAGTGAACTTATTTATAAAGGTTTGAGTTTTCATATTTTGGAAGGCTTACAATGTTATCCATTTGTGTAACAGTTTAAGTTAAACATCAAATGAGGTTTCAATGATTAAAGAATTATCTCACCATATAAGGATTTATGCATATTAGATAACCAATGATAACAATTTTTATATGATGTTAACTAAAGAAATATGGAATTAATTATTATTCTGCATCATTTCCTATTATCACTTTAGGAATTAATAATTAACCATCATTTATTAGAGTAAGAGATGAAGTGAAACTCGAGAAAGGAAAACTAAAGGGTTATATCATGTATATAAAAATGAATAAAATAAATTTGGAATATTTCCTTATGTTTTTAGAAAATAAAATAATTCCTAAAATATAGGAAAAGGACATTGAAAAATATTTAACCTAGTTCATTTTTTAGGAACCTATATTCATATAAATCATCATATAATTATAGTTTTATGTTTTTAAATTTACATTAATAAATAACTTACAGTTGATCAATGATATTCATAACCCTCTAAACTTATTTATAATTTTCTACAATGTTTAATATTCACTCCCAACAGATGTTATCCTATATAGAAATCTAGTTATGGGTTTATTTAGGTAACCATTATAGTTTTATCCTTCCCTTTTATAAATGAAGTATTAGTATTTATTTTTACGATGTGGGTTTCTGAGAAAGGAATATTCAAGTATTAAACCCTTTAATAACTCAAATGATTTTTATAGGAGAAATTAATTTTAAGGGGTAGAATGTAACACCCTGATATTTTTTGGAATATTTTTTTTGAATTAATTTAATTATTTTGATATTTTTCATTTCATGAAACATTGAATATATTTTGTGTTATACAAAAGCACTATGTTTTCCTTGAGTTATACACATAATGAAGTTAATATCTCACAACATAAAACACATATATTAGCTTTTAGTATACACAAGACTATGTTTATCTTGTGTTACACATAATAATGAGTCGATATGAATATTTTATTTATAGGAAAGACCAATTTTTACCAAACTAGAATATATGATTAATAATATTATTAAATTAAAATTATAATTATCACCTGGCCATTAGAATGGAATATATTAATGAGGATGACTAAATTTTGAAATTATGTTTTAAACATGTATATAAAATTAATCATTTTCTTATCAATTATATATGCATGAAAGTAAGAACTAATTGAGAATAAAGAAACTCATTTTATATAAAAACTATTCTTGTATGTACAAACACCATAACATCTCAAAGAATTAAAGAAACCAGTTTTGATGAATTTATTTAATTATATATATATATATATTATATTCAATAAATTTTTTTGACACTCATAAAAAGATTTTATATGCATAAGATACGAATAAATATAATTTAATGAATAAAATGACGCATTCTTAAAAAATGTAATTTTAATGCCTTTTATTGGTGAACCCATTTTAAATCTATTTATTGAAAATTTTATAATTTTTGGTTGAAAATGTAAAATTATTATTATTTTTTAAAATAGGAATATAAAAATTTCCTTTGAGTTATCTTTTGTTAATTTTTTGAGAAGTTTCTATTTTTATTGAGTAGTGAATATACTGAATTTTAATTGGAAAATGAATTTTCATATAATTTAATTACATAAGTTAAATTATATTTTAAGTTTGTTATAATGTTAATTTAGATCAATGTTATATAAATTAATTAAATTTTGGTCACATTAATAAATTTAAAATCGAAATTGGATATATAAACAATTCAAACTTTTGGACATCTTCACTTTAAGAACCCATTATTTGTTCCCATCTATGAGATTATTTTTAAATTGATTTCTACCACTTATATGTTTGGAATTTTGAAAAATAGATTCCATATTTGTGTTTAAAATGATTTGTAATGTCTAATAATTTCAACTTAATTTATGACTAAAAATTTATATGAAATTAATTAATATAATTACAGCGATTAAGGTAAAAATTAGATAACTTAGTGGTTAAACATTAAAATAAGAAGAAAATACCCTACAAACATGTCTAAAAGATACTTTCATGACATAATTTGATCATATCCTTAATTTTATCATCAATTTTAAATTATTGGAAGTACATGATGTATTTTAGAACTCTCAATAGTGTTTACATATTTATATTTACAAGAATTCCACTCCTCCTCCACTATAAATGGGAACAAACCCTCACTTATTCACAGTTATAAAGCCCTATGGCTCAAAAAACCCCTACGATAATAATCTTCCAATATACCCCTATATTCATAGAATCATCACATTATAAAAAAATCCAACAAAGTAATCCATTTGGTGCAAACAAAAAGGTGTTATCTGGAAAAGTGGAAAAATTATTCAATGTACATTTCTATTTTATTTATTTCTTCACCCATTAATTTATTCTTATTATATGATTAAATAATAAAATAAGTTTACTCATTATAATTATATATTTTTATTTTATGGTATCTACCTACATCTATACACAATTTCATCAAATGGGTAACATACTTGTCATTTGTGTTTACAACAGACTATCACCTCATGATATGATGACGTTCATTTTTTCTTTATCACCTATCATGTATGAGAATTATTATTAGAAAATGTTTTTATATGATATAAATGATATTTATTATGTGGGTTTTCTTATTTAATTATTATATAACACATACCTTCTTCTTTTCCATTTTGTGGGAATATGATAACTTCGTTTTTAGATTTACAGACTACTACCTACTCGAAGTAATGTGATTCTTTCACACTTTACATGGAATTTATTAGGGAGGGGTTTAGTAAAATTATATTATATATATGAAATAATAACTCTAATTGAAATATTATTTACATATATATACATATATTTTCTTTACTTACACTCCTTCAATACTATATGAAAATAGAAAATATTTTCAAGTGTACATACAGCCTATCGTCTTCATGAATGATGTATTTCATTTCATATTTATATAATTAATATATTTTAATATATAAATATATAATAAATATATAATAAATATATATTATATTTATATCATTTTTTACATAATGAAATTAATTAAATTATTATCTAATGAATAGGATAATGATTAACAAGACAAAACATATACAAAAAAGAAGATATTACCTGAAATGTACCACTAACATGGAATTGTTAATAAATTACCAATATAAAGTAATAATAGAAAAATAAATGTTAACATACATAGGAATATGTTTATTTTTTTTTGTAAATTTATAATAAACTTATATTTATCATACGGGTGGTCTTAACATGTACAAAGAATTTCTAGACTTAAGGTAAGAGTTTTGTTATCTCATATTTTTTTCTGTGAGATATATGTTATATTCACAACATATTATTTTTTTGTGGGGTATATACTTCCATATGGCATGTTATATCATGAATTTAATTTATTTAATGATATTAAAAGTATCAATTCATGTTATTCTCTCATGTATCTTAATATTTAAAAGTTACCCAATTAGTATGGGGATTTCTAGTCTCACTTTTATTTCTATGAGACTCATGCCTTATTCACCAATAATTTATTTTGTGTGGTATATATAATTACCATTTATTTATTATATTATTATTATCCCTAAATATATGAGTATTTAAATATCAATTATTTATTGATGAGGATTCAATGTATAGAGTATACCAAATCCAACCCCTTCACAATATGTCAAAGCATGAATAGTGGGTTTAGGATGTAGTATAGATCATACTCTTTATCATTTGCTACATATGAAATATAATATTTGTTTACTAGTACTAGAATATTATGGGATTCATTAATTTAATTTTCTAATTTGATTTGATAATTTAAATTTAAATATAAAAAATCAAAATCATTATTCTCCCTTTCAATGCGGGCATCCTGTGTATTAGTTCCCTTAGTCTAAACCACATGGATCTTCTTATGAGATTCCTATATTTCATATTCATCAAAATTAGGGATCTACATGTATTCCTCAGTAGGTACATGTTATCATTATTTATCTTATTAAAATATATGACATGTATTGGAGAAATAAAAAAATTCAAATAATGGATTGATACTAAGTTCAGATTTAATAAAATCAGATTAGATAAAGTTTAAGATATGATTATATAAATATAATGGTTCTGGTACAATATATTTCTCAAAGTTAAGGATATATTTCAATTGAGTATCAATTGATAGATTTATGTAGTAAAACTTCTATTTATTTTATTTAAATTTCATCTCATGTGTGTATTATTATTTTTCAAATTCTATACATATATGAAATGGTGTTGGCTCTTCTACCTTGTATATAGAAAGATAATTTTTCATTTCATCATCTTCCCAATCATGAAAAAACTAATGTTGATCTTGGTGATCATTCATGTTCACATCACCACATGTGTAACACCTCGAGATTTTGTGAAATATATATTTTAATTAATTTAAACTTTTTTATATTTTTCATTTCATGCAACCTTGAATATAACTTTTTTATATGAAAGAACTATGTTTATCTTGTATTATATGAAACACCATGTTATTATTTCACTATATGAAACAATTAAATTTTCATTTGTTACACTAAAAACTATTTTTTACTTAGGTTACACATAATACCAAGTCACTTTGATAGCATTTGTTACGCATAAGACCAAGTTTTACTAAATTATAATATAATTTTAGTATTATTATTAAAATAAAAATATAATTACCACATAGCCCTTAAAATGGAAGATATTAATGAGATTGAATAAAATATGGTACTATGGTTTAAACATGTATAAAAAATTAATCCTTTGGTTAACAATTAGATAGAAATTAAAGTAATAAATATTTGAGAATAAAGAAACTCATTTTCTGTAAAAAATAATTTTTATATCCAAGCACCATTTTATCGTAATATAATAAAATCCCAATTTTAAGGCATTTTTTTAATAATATATATATATATATATATATATTATAATCAATTAAATTTTATGAAACTCATTTAATATATTTTCTAGTTATAATATAGTAATAAATCAAATTTTATGAATAAAAAGGTGTATTTTCAAGAAGGTAATTTTATCACCTTTTAAGGGAGATACCATATTAAATATAATTTTTGTCTCTTTTATAATTTTTATTTCATAAAATAAACTTCATTTTTTGAAAGTGTAATATTATAATTTAATTAGATTTATTTTTTGGAATTTTTTTGAGATGTTTTATTTTTTAATGTATAGTGAAAATTACTAAATTATAATTGAAAGCTGAATTTTATTCTAATTTAATCATGTAGTTTAATTATAATTTTAATTTATTTTAAACTTAATTTATATAAATTAATCCAATTTAGGTAATTAGAATTAATTTTACAACAAAATTGGATTTAAAAACAATTCCAATTCTTGAATATTTTCACTTTAAAAACTTGTTGTTTTGTCCAATCAATGGGATTATTTGAAATTAATTTATCCACATATGTGTATGTAATTTGAGAAAATGGATTCCATATTTGGATTAGGAATAAATTATAATTTCTAATAAGGTTAACATAATATTTTACAAATAATATTAGTGAATGTAATTAAAATTAATTATAGCAATTAATGTAAAAATGAGTTTCATTAGTGGTTAAACATTAACTTACGTGTATAAATAACCTAGAAACATGTCTAAAATCCATTTTATAGCCATATTTTAACCATATCATCCTTCTATAGAATATGGGAAATTATTGGAAGCACATGACGTAAGGAACCGACCGTAAACATAGCTTATTCTAGTGTTTTTAATATAGAATTCACATTCATGGATGTTTTCAGATTAAATATTTAGTGAATTAGGAAAAAATATTAAAAACTATACTCACACCACACATGTGGACACTAATATATTCTATCTATTTTTTCCACTAATGGATGACCTGAAAACATGATGCCTTTTCGAGACACAACTTAATTTCTTTCATCAGGACATCTTCTTTGTACTTACCAATATTAAGTCCTATGGATTTTTTTAATCCCTAGATGAACAAAAAAATATTAGAAGGAATATATAAAAGATAAGCCTTTATTCCCTGAAAACTAATAAACCCATGAACTTATTTTTAAAAAGTTATACTTTTAACCCATAAAACATAAGATATTTAGTTTACATTAAAAAATCATAAGATTCTCATAAAACTCCATAAAATACATAAATAAAAATGGTAACTTTTGGAATAAATTATATATCACTATTAATGTAGACTTCATAGCTATATAGGGAGTAATAATCATGTTTACAATTGGAATTCCCACTACAGTATACTTCCTTAATCTCTTAACAAAAACCCTATCGGTTTACTTTGTCTCATTACCCAATGCATTGGAGAGATATCACTGGATCACCTACCCTCAGATTATAACATAACCCCCCATACTCATAAATAATTCCCAAGAACCATAACATAATCATAATACATAACATAGTCATAAAGGAAAAATAACATTTCCATTTTGAAATCACATTAAAATTTTAAAAATCCGCGCACTCTTAAATAAAAAATCTTTATTTGGAAATAAAATTTTAAACATGTAAACGAAACATAAAAACATTAATGTGAAATTTAAGAAATAAATTTCATTTATGTTGTATATATTAAACAAAACTACTTTTTTTCTTTTGTAAAAATAGTTGAAAGAGATAATTTAAAAGTGGTATTTAAATGAAAATTTCCATAAAATAATCATATTGTTAATTAAAAGAATTAATTTTATGTATCCATTATAAAAAAACAAATAAAATATAAGATATTAAAAATCAAATTCACACCTAACCTTACCATCACATTATAAATGAAAAATGTTTAACCCAATGAATGAAAAAAGAGGTAAGAAACCCCTTACCAAAATTCATTTCAAAAAATGAAACCCAAAAAAGTAAAGGGGGTTTATTTTTATTTTAAAAAATATGAAGGATTATATAGGAATCCAACAAGAAAATAATTATAATAGTCACAGAGAAGTAGTTTTCATAATATACATTAAAAAACATTGATTTTTCATTTATAAAGAAAGGCAAACGTTTTGTATAGAAATCCTAAAAAGGTTCCTCTTTGGAAAGCATTGAATTAGATTCAAAATAGAATTAAAATTTCCTTTATAATCCTTTTATATCCATATAAATCAATATGTAAAACAATATCAATAATATTTACATGGAGAAGAAGATTGGATAATTAAATATTTTAACACTCAAAGTGTCTCATACCACTTTGTACATTTAAATCATAATCTCAATGAAAAAATATATTTATCAAAACATTAAGCAACATGATTATATATAAAAATATGGATATTAAATGTAATAGTATCTGTATATACACCTTATAAAATAATAATGCTGCATATCATCAAGGATTTCCTCAATGAAAGGAAATTGAGATGAAATATCTTACCTTTAACCTGACTTGTCACATACAATTGATATATTACTGAAAAACAAACATAGGTTAATTTTTTTACATGATTTATTACTTTTTCCCCATTTATTATTCATTTTATATAATTTATTACAATGTTATAACAATTAGATAATTATTTAAGTTCATATCAGACATTTTGACGGTATTTTGTACATGAGTCAAAAATGATTTTGATATGATGTCAAAAGAATCAGTGGTCATATGACAATCATATATAGAATAATATTCATGACATAATAATCAATTTAATACATCATTTATACTTTCAAATAAAACCACATATGTATGGTTATTAAATATGAACAATATTATAATCATGGAGATGGTACACTACAAAAAAAACATGGTTTAGCGGCAGTTTTGTGGCGGCGGTTCACAAAACTGCCGCTAAACCTTTTTCGGTGAAGGTTTCGCGGTGGTTTTTAATAAACCGCCGCGAAACCCAAATTATTTTACACAGATGCCGACCCTTTCCCCCTTCCCCTTCGCGATCCCTAACCCTCGCGACTCCGCAACCCCCGCGCTGCCGGCGACTCCCCACCCCCCGCGCTGCCGACGACTCCTCCCCCCGCGCTCTCCGGCGAAACCCACACCCCCCGGCGCCCCCTCGACCACCGGCGACCCCCTCGACCACCGTCGACCCCCACGCCCCCCGCGCCCCCCCGCGCCCCCCGCGCCACCGGCAACCCCGGCACCCCCCCACGCCCCCCGCGGCCTTCGGCGACCCCCCGCACCTGATTTGTGAGGTAATATAATGACCTGATTTATAGTAAAACATAAAACCCACATTGGAATTTTACACCATTAATTATTAGAGATTGAATGTTTAACATACTAGTGCATCCTAACTTATTTAATTAGAAGGGGACATGTTCTTAGTTTTTTGAACTATGTTTTTCTATTTTGAATCTTGTTACAATTCATTGTTGATTTGGTATAGGGAGTGGTACAATATTGTGCCTTTTCTTTATTAATGCATGATTCCCATTCCATGTGATTTGAAAATGCATTATATTCATTTTTTTCATGAATTATTTAGTGTACTATTGAATCTAATATTGAGATTATATACATCAAATAGTTTTTTACAATTCATGCCTTTTGCGCAAAGATTAATTTGTTGGGTTGTGAATAATTGTTGATATATATATTTAATTACACATATATTTTTGAACATCACAATGATATATTGATGTGGTCATAAACTAATAGCATTTCTTGTTAATGAATCAAAGTTTGTTTTAGTCTTTAAAATTAATTATTCTATATGTTATTTCAAATTTAGTTTCTTTGTAAATATATAGTCCCTAAATTATATTAATTGATGATAAATCATAGGTTATTAACTTTTCTTTTTCATGTTAATTGAGTACATGTTTTTAGTTGTGAATTAATGCTGTAATAAATGGCATTCTTATCATTGTTTTCCATACGATGTATTGGTGCATGCAGCCCTCCAGGACCTGTACTTAGAAAACCAGTTTGGGTTAGAAAATTTCTCTTTAAAAGGTTAAATATTCAAAATACTTTATTTGAAAATGAACAAAAATGTGTCTAGAGATCATGAACACTTGGTCAATAATGGATTCAGTTGATGGAGCACTATTTTTCTTTAATAACAATCTCAACATATTCATACTAAATTATTTTGATAACAAGAAAACATTATTAATAATTAGTTACTGTATAGAGGTATGTTACTAATTTAATATACTCTCTTAAATAATTTATTCCTTTATTAACTGATATCAATATGGATCAAACATCTTAATTTCTTATCATAATGCTCTGTTGGGTTTTGATCTGAAATTATTGTTGTCATTGAACTTTTTCCAGCATGGAATTCTTTTTGCACTATGTCCTAAGTTGCAGTTTCTTGGATGGCAGTTCTTGCACATTTCTTATTTTTCATCCAAGATCAAGTACTTGCATTATCTGTTATCTATTAATGTTATTTCAGTTGTGTTTTAGGCCAATGATGTCATCTATTTCATTTGGGAAATATTTTTGGTTCCAACAATTTGAGTTGTGGATGAATTGCAGATTTGTTTGTAGATTCACTGATATTTTCATTTACTACTATTTAGGCCCATCTGGAGTGGTTTTTTTTTGAATTTTAACTATTATATTCTACTGGAATGAGAGTTCTTATTTGTATTTGAGGAATGAATGTCAAGCTTCAAACTGGTTGCAGGTTCCACGTTATTAATTTGTTGTCATAGTGCTACGAATGCTTTGTGTTTTGGTTTTCTTTTTGTTATTTTGTTTCTTTTCATTTATTGCCTTTGGTTTATTGGTTCCAATGTAATCCCCATGGTGTTTCATAGACAGTCGTGCAAAGTTTTATTATTTGTGTTTGTGTTGTTTTGTTTGATTTGAGTGTACTACTTCTCTATTTATATAATATGACTTGAAGTACCATTCTATATTGCACCAGGGTGGTGGTCTTATATCCATAAATATTGTATCCCCTTTCACACTAGGGTGTAGGTTCACAATAAAAATTATGTAGAAATATATTATGTAATCCCTATAACCCTAGGAAGAGGGCCCTCCATAATACAGGATGGTTCTCCCCAGGAACATGTTTTGTGGATCCACCATACACATTATGCCGAAATAAAGGAGGTAATACACTATTACACAATGTAGAGATTCCTCAACCCACGGTTGTTATGATCCATATGATTATAGAAAATTGATGAGGTGTTGGTCCTCCTCAATAATTCCCTGAACAAATTAGCATGATACTGGGCATTGATGTTATTTCATTAGAGAAGTTGTGAAACCATTATTTTGGACTGGTATTTGAGATAGATATAACCTTTCTCTCCATTTCGGTTTTCATTGAAGAACATATCTCTTTATTGTTGGGTTGTTTTTTTCGTCAATCTTTAGGCTCAGATGTCTAATATTAACATGTATTCTATTCCTCCTATATCGGGTTTGGATGCGAAAGGTTGGGTATATATGTGCTCAAACCTAATTGAGTTATTCCCACACATGTCATGTATATATAGATAATGTACAAATTAGTTGTGTATTATGTTGGGAAAAGGGATAATTGGGTTAATTTGACCTTACATGGTGGTCGGTGATTATAGATCAATATTCGATCTCTCAATAATTCATTCATTTCATATTATTGTCAGGATATGTAATATTTCCCTATTAGGTGTATATTTTTTCCATTTGTTTTCATATTACCTATTGTACTATTTTTTATTCTCTAAAGTAAATAACATGATAGAATGTAAATATTTAGTTTATTTTATCTTATTTTTATTATTATGAATATATTCATATATATGGTTGGGTGCATGCCTATATGTACATTATGAAGAGGCCTACCATTATAATTATTCATTCTCGTCACTTATCTTTAAAAAATGGCCTATGGTGGAAAGAATTGGGTTTTGGTGGCCTAGTCTTCCACCGTGAGGAGGTCATTACTGCGTCGAGTCTCAAAAAACCATAATGGGAAATAAAAACACATGGGTCATCAAAATAATGAAATATATAAAAAATTATTTCAATTATGACTAATATACATTCCACCTTATCAACAACTGCATGACTTAAATATTTCAAAATACCAACATATATACCTATGATGTAGACATTGTTTTTGGGAGAGGCAGATAGATAGAGAAGGGAAAGGGGAATAAATTATATGGTTAGGAAGAAGTATATGTAACCAACACATCAAAAAGGTGATGCTAATGTCAAATAGGACATCATTTGATTATAAATGGAAAGATTTCAAATGGATGTATGAGAAGCTACCCAGTGGTGAGCAGGTAAATCACAAAAAAATAAAAATCATTTAGTTTGCAAACTTTTATTGGTTTTAAGTTGTATTATAAATATGAAAAAATATTTAATTTTCAATATAATGTTCTTACAGGTGGCAGCAGGTGGTGGAGATGAAGGTGGAGAGTGTGACGATGCAGCATCAGATGATGAGTAGTAGTATTGTTGATGTGTTGAACAAGTATGATAACGGTTAGTTTTTATATGTAACATTTATGGCACATATTTGCCACCAAAAATTTCCATATATGTAACCCATATTAATACCATTTCTACTATATATCATCATTCGGGTAGCCCCATTGTGTAAGATCGATTCATAAATGGATTGGGTGTTCTGACACGCTGGTCGGGTTGGTTTCATCTTTTATGACAAATGTTATGGTGTTTGTGAGTGTGAATCAGATAAGTGTCACATGTGCGATTAAGGTGAATCTAACCTAGTTCTCTTATGATCATTTGGTCTATCTCTTCTTTTCATGACTAGGACACTCCTAATTTGGGGAACATCGTGTCAGATATAGTAAAAATGTCCTTCTAGGTAGTAGAAGTGATGGAAGTGTCTTAGAGGTGATGGAAGTGTCTCCAATATTCTGATAATATTTATACTCTCTTAGTGTACTCTTGCTTAGAAACAAGCATGTCCCCTATCTTTACGTCATCCTCGATGCACTAAGAGAGCATCAGTTATATGGTGGGTCAAAAATGTCTTCTGAGAAAGATTGCATGACTAGTTTCAGTTAGACTAATTGGCATTTGACTGTTTCTTTATAGTAAGGTCCCTATTATGCCCTCATAAGTATTTAGGATTTCCCAATTAGAAGAAAAATTCCAATATTATCATTGGAAATCTTTGGATATTCTTTAGAGGAAATTACAATGGTGGAGAATACTATGGTTCATAATTTTCTGTTAATGTTAAAACCTATGGTGGGGAGCACCATCGGTTGGATGCTTAAAGGGATGACGATGTGATCATTTATCTAGTTGAACGGGCCTAGGTAAGCACCAAAAATATCAAGTTTGGGTGGTATGATAGGTGCACACAGTTTGTCTAAAACTGTGTGAACCTATAGTAGAAAACCATGCGGCTGGAGTAGGTGAGAAGAAGTGCCCCACACGAGCTGCACACAGTTTTCCAATCTGTGTTCCTAGCTCACATGGTTAGTGCCACTTAGGAATTATTATCACACAATTAATTACACATTTGTCACATGGTTAGGGTAAACTATGTGGGGAAACCATGTGAGGTAGGATTCCTAAGTAGTGGGAGTATCACGGTTGGTGTACGGTTTGGAAATTCATATAGCCAAACCATGTGAACTATTATTAAGGGTGAAATTACCATTTTTCCATTAATAGGTTAAATGGTTTAACTCCCTTTCTTTCCTCCTCCTTCTTCTCCAGCATTCACAGCTCCCTCCTCTATGGGTTTTTCCACCTCCCTCCATTAGGATTTGATGGTTCTCCTTCATCCATCATCTGATTTTATCACCATCGATCCCTAATTTATCAAGTTACAATATCTTTTCCCCTATTTTCAAGGTGGATGTATGTTTCTTAGATTTATTACCTTAGGGATTTTAGTTATTTTATTTATTCATGTACTAATGTGTATCATGCTACCTTCTATATGTATACTATTTTTTATTTTTTTATCTTCATCTGGACATGAATTCATGGTTTTAAATTGTCATTGGCCTTTTATATTTAGTTTATATTATTCATCCAATGCTTTGTCTTTCATTTACTGTTGATTTAATTATTGTATGTTGTTTCTCTATTTATTATACCGCTATCCTACACTACCAAGAAGGGGGTCAAGATCCCCATGAAACCTAGGTGATCTCTATATTCTAGTTTGATTTATTTTTCAGGGCAGTGGTGTAGTAGAACCAAAATTATTTTTTTTCCAGTTCAGCATTTAGCTGCGGTTTTAACCGCCGCTAATGCCATACTTGGTAGCATTTAGCGGCGGTTAAAACTGCCGCTAAATGATTTGCTGGGCAGAATTTATCGGCGGTTAAAACCGCCGCTAAATATATTACGTTTATATTTAGCGGTGGTTTTTACAGCCTCAAAATAGGTGCATCAAACGACAAAATTTTACGGCGGTTAAAACCGCCGCGAATAAAAAAGTGTGGCATACCCATAAAACCACCGCTAAATGGAGAGAAACCGCCGGGAAATGAGGCATCTACGACACATTTTTAAGCCTCCGCGAAATAGAAAAAACCGCCACTAAAAGATTTCCAACGCCATGTTTAGCGGCGGTTTAAACCGCTGCTAAATGGGGAAAAACCGCCGCTAAGGGTTGCTTTTGTTGTAGTGGTAAGTCGTACGTACGCATTAGTATCATTTTCATTTTTCATCGATCATTAAGAAATAATTTAAGTAATATATTATATTTATATAATTAACATAATATAAATAATATAATATTATTCATTTATATAAAATTATATATATCATCTATGTGATGTGGTGATGACAAATGAATCACATCACTTCATGCAGGTGGTAGTTCACACATATGCATGAATGATTCTATCATTTTTCCATTCATGGAATGGTAAGAAAGTAAATAATAAATTATCATTTTATAATGATAAATATTTCATGAATATCATATATAATAATTAATTCCATCATTTTAACTAGTCTTGATAGACAGGGATGAAAATCGAATTATATCGGTTCGTGGATGTGATAGTTCACACATATGTATGAACAAATAAATATTTTTTATTTGATGGAAAAAAGATAAATTTAGCTGATGATATTAATATAATAACATCTTATAATATTTAGGATATTGGAATTATTATTTTAGCATTGTTGATTTATATTTTATGGAAGTCGAAGGTGAAATAAAATAGAAGTGCATAATTAAAAAATCAATATTTCCTTTGGATGACCTCCTTTGATTAACACCTTAACAAATATAATGAGGGTGTGATGCCTAAACTAAGGCCTATAGAATGTGGGGAAGGATTTTAAAAATGCAGTTTTATAGATATTTTACAACACAAAATTCTTTTGAAGTGTGAGTAATAGATAAGAATAGGTTCCCTTTTATATGATAGGGGAGAGGAACTCTTAGAATTCTTCAAAATATTAAATTAATATAAATTCATTTTCAAATAAAAATGGATCCAAAATGATTTATTTGGAATATAGGATGGTATTGGGTTGGATAAATTTCATCTAATTAAAATTATATATATTCTATCAATTTTTAATCCTTATCTTTTTTTATCATTTATTAATTTTTACCCTAATATCATGTAATTTACACTTTCAGGGTTAATATAATTACTATGAAATTCCAAATGAAAAAAATGAGCCATTTAATAAATTTTGATACTTATACCAATATGTTTTAATAATTATTAATATTTAGTAATTTTATATCATTTAAGAAAATATTATTTATTTTAAAATCTCATAAATGTCAATTTGGACACTATTCATTATTTGACTTTTTAAAGATATCATAAAAACCTGATACCCAATAAAAAACTACATAAAATAATCTATAATATTCCAAAGTAATGCATAAAAGTCATGGATGACATCAATTATATATAATTATATTTGTTTTAATATTTTAATATCATTTATTTGATTCTCTCATTAATAATCATTTACTGCATTATCATTGTGTCACTATTTAATTTAATTATTATTTTAAAAAATTTATAAATAATTTATAATGATATATATAAACATTTTATATTTCAAAATATAATTTATAGTCAAACATATCCCTTATAAAAACCCATAACAGAAATATTTCTCTCATGAAAAACAAATGAATGAGAAAATCAAATTTCCATTAAATATAATATTTTAAAGGTTATAGTCTCATCTAAAGGGCCATAAATGGTATCATAACCACTAATTTAATTATTAGGGATTAAAAATACTTATCTAATAAAATTAATATAAGTGTTGGGGTAATTTGATAATATTTGTAATATATTTTTTACACTTAATTACCCGATTTACCCTTATCCTTGGTAATAAAAAAACTAAAGTTAGTATTCATAATGTCAATAAATAAAATAAAATATTTAAATAATTTGGTACAAATGATTCCAAATATGAAATACAATTTTTAAAATTTGGAACACATAAGAATTAGTAATTAAACTAAAATTAATCTCATTGACGGAATGAGAAAACATGTTTTTACACGTAAAAACCATCAAAAGATTGAAATGTTTTTATTACCTATTTCAATGTTTAATTAATTCCAATGACCTAAATTGGATTTAATGATAAAAAGTTAATTTAAATATTCTTTAAAACCATTCAAAAAAATATAATTTTACTCTATAAATAAATTTTATTTTAAATGTTTTCAATTAAAATGCAGTATTTTCTTTCACTTTTCATCTAAACAAGAATATTTTCAGAAAAATACCAAAATTTTAACCAAAATAAATTGTCATGGTATTATTTAAAAGAAATAGATTATTTTTTAAAATAAAATTTATAGAAATGCCAAAAAATATATTTAAAATTTGTATTCCATCAAAAGCCGACAAAACACCCTTTTAGGCAAATACTCACTTTATCTATAAAATAGAATTTGTTCATATATAATGACTAGAAATTATATAAGATGATTTTTATATTTAAATTTAATATTATATATATATATTTAATTAATAGTATCCAAAAATATTGATATTATTATTTTATAAACAAACTTATTTTCATTTAAATAGCTTTTAAAAAATGATTTCCTTTTATTATAAAAATGTTTTTATTTTTATTTAAAAAAAATAGGTCCCCAAGGAATTAATTATATATACATTTATTAACCTAATTTTCATAATTCAATTAATTCTATTCATTACCTTCATTTTAATGGCTAAGTTATAATGGTAACATTAAGACAATAATATTTAGTTGTTCGCTTATGCTCGGTGTGGCATATCATGAACTCTATAGAACATAGTGTTTAATTTTAAAAACATGGGATGTTACATACACCCCAATTTAATGAATCACCTCCTCATAATTTGAAATCATTATTGAATACTAAAGGTTTTCAAAATACCATTATCTAAATATCATATATGAACAAGGGTTAATTGAAATTCCACTTTAAAAGAATGAAAGGAAAGTACAAAGGTCACCTATGATAACACATAATAGGGTTCCATGTAGAAAAACATGGACATTTTATAGGAAAATAACTATCTTGTTTTTATGGAGAGTGATAGAGAACAATATAATAATAATGTTAAAAATCAAAAAACCATTACTCTGTGATGGGTTAAAAGGTCATTGATTTCTTAGTAAGAAAATTAATCAAATAACATTTTTTAATATCCTTATCCAAGAGTTGAGAAATTCATTTACATTCTAGAATAAAAACATAAGGAAACTTACATTATTGAATATTTTAGTTTCATCCTTTAATCAATTTCCAACAGAAACTCATATTTTTTCCAAATTATTAGAATTTATGATGTATATTTCACACCAGAATCACTAGAATCCACATCTAGATAATGAAAAAAATTTAAATGATTAACTCTCTATTTATCTTATCATTGAAAATTAAAACAAACCAAAATGATTAGTATAAGATAAAATTATTCCTTAAAAATAATAAACATTGTTTAACGAAGAATAACTTCATAATATAAAATTAAATAGTAATACAAAATGTTCAACATAGACCATTCATTATATAATTGTCCTTAAAAATCCCCAAAATTAACTAAAACTAAGACTTAAACACAATATTTTGAAGGATTTGATAACAAAGTCTTTCAAGATAAATTTTTACATTTATCTCTAAATTAAATCAATCAATATTAATGTATCATACAAAAAAATGTAATTTCCTATATCACATAATCTCTATGATATGATAATTACTTCCCCAAAGAACTTGAATCACCCAAAGTCCACAATAAAATAACAGATTCTTCCAAAATATAATTCAACCTTTAATCATCAATTAAAATATTATATTATTCTATTAACCTTAATAATATTAAGTTCCAAAAATTTTGAACGTCCTCTAAAATAATATTAATTACTTAATCACCAATTCATTTTCTAATCCCAAGGTTAAATCTCTGATAAAATATATATTCCCAAAATTAACATATTATTCATTTATCAAATTTTTTATCTAAAAATAAAAATACATAATAACTATGAAATCAAGTAATATAGTGGTAGGTGATGCACCCTTTTTTCCCTTCAGTTGTGGGTTTTATTCCCTTGGCTTTGCAAGACACGATGGGCCGTCACCCATCCTACGGGTTTTCCTTTTACTAAAAATATATAATTTTCTAACATTCCCAAAATAAAATACTAAAAAATAAACTTTAAATTTTTTATCCTCAAATGTTATCTCATAAATTTCTTTTTTCATCCCAAAAAGCAATAATCAATAATTAATTCCAAAATAAATTCTCAAAAAATACCATTAGTCACCTTAAAATTTGATAACTTAAAGCCTCAAATGGGTTTATAGGACACAGAACTTATGATAAAACAGAAAATTGTAAAATCATGATGATATACTTAACTCTTAAGAATACATACTAATATCTAAAGTTGTCTAAACCGTCCCTTGATACAAAATGTAATGAACTGTCATTAATCAAAAATTATTTTCGTGTTTTTGACCAAGAATTCACATTTGAAGATATTTTTAGTTTATATATTTAAATAATTAAGAAAATAATTACAAAATAAACCTATAAAACACAATTGTACAGTAATATACATTATCCATTTTTTCAAAAAAATGAAACCCTTAAAAACCAATATTTCATTTCAAGTCACATCTCTAATTATTTAAACATGACATATTATTTCTCCTTACCAATAATAATAACTGTGATTTTTTTTGAAAAATTGGGATGAGAAAAAAATATTAGTAAGGTATAAAAGAATAATGAAATAAAATCTTTGTCCATAAATACTAATAAACCAAAAAATTCATATTATAAAAGTTGTAATTTTTATCCAAAAAATATAAGTTATTTGGTTTATCTCATGAAACCATAAGTTTCTTGTAAAACTCTATAATTAAAATAAATCATAATGGAAACTTGTGGAATGAATTACATATCAATATTATAGTATATTTCATGGCTACATAGGGAGTAACCATCATGGTTACATTTTCAATACCCAATTTAGTATAATCCCTTAGGTACTTTGAAGAAACCCTTTTAGTTAACAATGTCTCATTACCCAATTTATTGCTTATATATCATGGGATCACCCACCCTCATATTATCATTGAACTACCCATACTCAAAAACAGTTATGAAGAACTATAACATAATCATAATATGTAACACAAGTATAAATTAAAAATAACATTTCCACTTAGAAATCACATTTCTATTTTACAAATCCGCGCACTCATAATATAAGACACTTTATCTTAAAATAAATTCATAAAATTGTAATGGAAAAATCAAAATATTAAAGCAACATGAAATCCTAAAATTTCGTTTAGGTTGTATATGTTAAAAATCATTCTTTTTTTCTTTTTTAAAAATAGTTGAAAGAGTAACCTTAAAAGAGGGTTTTAAATGAAAAGTCCCTTACAAAGATCATATTGTTAATTGAAAGAATAAATTATGTGTCTCTAATTTAAATACACATAAAACTGAATCCATATATGATATTACAAAGTTAATTCACACATAACCTTACCATAACAAAATCAATGAAATAGAATTTTAACCCAATGAATGAAAATTGAGATAATAAATACATTACCAAAACCCATTTAAAAGACAAAATACCCCGAAAATGAAAAAAATGTTTCTTTTTTCTTTTTAAAAACATGAATTCATATATATGAATCTGACTATAAAATAATATTCATAATAGTGGAGAAGTTATTTTTACCTTATACATTAAACAAATTTCCCTTTGGTCATTTATAAAGAAATTCAAACGTTATGTATGGAAAGAAATCCCATTTGATAACATTTGAATTATATTCAAAATAGAATTAAATTTTAATTTAAAATTATTTTATATCCATATAAAAAAATATGTAATATAATATCAAGAATATTGACATAAATAATATGATTTGATAATTAAATCTTTTAATAATCAAAGTGACCCATACCAATTTGAACATTTAAATCATAATCCATATAGAAGATTATAGTTAAAAAATCATTAAATAACATGATTATAAATAAACATATGGATATTGTAGACCCCTGAAAACGCATCCCAAAATTTTTTCCAATGCTCCCATAAATGATCCAAGATCGTATAACTTTTCTCAAGATTCTATTTGGTAGTTCGTAGGGCCCGAACGGAGTTACGGATTAGGAGTTATGGACATTTGAAGTTGGGCTGGAAAACTTGTTCGGAAAGCCCATTTGTGAAGCCCCCTCTACGATTGCGGAGCGCCGCCGCGAAGCAATGAGGCGGGAAGCTCTGCGAACCTATTTGATGTTTGTGATGTGCCGTGAAGACCTGCCGTGAAGAATAAGAGGCGGGATGCTCCTCGAATGAATTTGATGTTCACGAACCCGCCACGAAGCAGAGGAGGTGGGACGGCTCCGCGAAGTGCTTTGACATTCGCGATGCGCCGCGAAGATCCGTCGCGAAGAAAGATTCATCTTCGCGCCGCGTGAGCATAACTTCGCGGCTCCCCTACCTATAAATACCCATCTCACCCCCCTTCTCATGAGGGACGGCCAAGGCCACTTCGCCCCTTGGGTGGCCGATCTCCCGGTTCGCGGAGCTCCGCATTGCGGCTCTGCGGGGCCATGATCCGCGAGCAGCTTCCTTCACATTTCTGCTCCGCGAGCCGAGGCTCCGTGAGTCAATGATTTGTGATCCCATGCTCTGTGAGACCACACTCCGTGAGTCCATGCTCTGTGAGCCAATGCTCCACGATGCTGCTCCGTGATGCTGCTCCGTGAGACCAAGCTCCACGAGGCCCCTTTGCTCTGTGAGAGACCATTGCTCCACGAGGCCATGCTCCGCGAAGCTACTTCGCGAAGACCTATCCTTTGCGAGGATCCTACCTTTGCACCCACCAGTCCATACTATGGGGGATGCACCCCTGCACACCCACTGGGGGTCAGTGCTGGGCTGCGGTCCCGTCCCTCCGGGCCGGTCCCTTCGCTACCGTCACAGACCCCCATGAAAAATGGAGTGTCGCACCGCGACCTTTTTGGGCCGGGATGTCGGGATTTTCCATTGCGCACTTATGCACTCCCACCATCCACCTATAGAATACCATGATTATATATACTCCTCCACACTCCATGAAACACCTTGATTTGACATATTCCTCTTGGTTTCATTCCATGTCGTCAGTTTAGATTCTCATCATCAATTCACCGAGTACCTTGAGTCGAGCTATTCCTCAGGAAACTCTTCCAAATCCTATCACTTGGCTCCTATGCCAGGTTGAACCAGAAAGGGATGCCCTTGCGTAAGACCCAAAACCATCCATTCCCAGTCACCTTATGCCTAACAGTCCTATATACATGACTTTAAACTGTAGTACACCCTATCTAACAAATGAAAGGCTGCCTCTTACTCCAAACAAGAGATGCCTCTTGCCCTATACGAGAGATGCCTTATGCTCCAAGCATAATATGCCAATGATCCTATCTACATGACTATAAAATGTCATACTCCCTATCTAAAAAATGATAGGATGCCTCTTACCCTATACGAGAGATGCCTTATGCTCCAAGAATAAGATACCAACAGTCCTATCTACATGACTATAAACTGTAGTACTCCCTATATAACGACTGATAGGATGCCTCTTGCCCTATACAAGAGATGCCTTATGATCCAAGAATGAGATGCCAATAGTCCTATCTACATGACTATAAACTGTAGTACTCCCTATCTAATGAATGATAGGATGCCTCTTGCCTTATACAAGAGATGCCTTATGCTCCTAGCATGAGATGCCAACAATCCTTTCTAAATGACTATAAACTGTAGTAATCCCTATGTTCTAGACATAGGATTCCTCTTGCTCCAAATAAGAGATGCCTTATGCTCCAAGCATGAGATGCTAATAGTCCAATCTACATGACTATAAACTGTAGTAATCCCTATGTTCCAGACATAGGATGCATCTTTCCCTATACAAGAGATGCCTTATGCTCCAAGCATGAGATGCCAATAGTCCTATCTACAAGACTCTAAACTATAGTACACCCTATGTGCCAATAATAGGATGCCTCTTGTTCCAAATAAGAGATGCCTTATTCTCCAAGAATAAGACACCTAATTCCATGATTAAAGTGGAATAATTCCAACACCCCTTAGAGTTATCCCACTTGTGCACTAGCGCATAGGTGTAGAATCATAAACCTCAACCCACCAGTGAGTTGGGATGCCCTCATGGCCAGACATGAGGAAGACATTGCAGGCAACATCTTTAAATAAGTCCCATTCACCATTTTCGCTCCATAGCGGCACCATGGAAGCATCTTTGCGTAAGCCACATCCATGATTGTCGCTCCATAGAGGCACCCGGGCAGCTTCCAGGCGTAAGCCCCATCCGCAATTGTTGCTCTATAGCGGCACCCGGGCGGCTTCCTAGCGTGAACCCCATTCACCAGTGCCTCTCTATAGCGGCACCCGGGCAGCTTCTTAGCGTAAGCCCCATTCACCATTTCTGCTCCATAACGACACTCGGGCAGCTTCCTAGCATAAGCCCCATAAATGATTGTCGCTCCTTAGCGGCGCCCGGGCAGCTTCCCTGCATAAGCCCCATTCACCATTGCCGCTCCATAGCAGCACCCAGAAAACTTCTTTGCATAATCCCCATCCACTATTGTGATCCTATGCAGTGGTATGCCGTTGAAATCCTTATGCAGCGGTAAGCCGTTGAAATCCTTATCCAACGGTAAGCTGTTGTGATCCTTATCCAGCAGTAAGCTGTTGTGATCCTTATCCAGCGGTAAGCCGTTGTGACCCAATTCAGCGGTAAGCCGTTGACATCTTCATATAGCGGTACGCCGTTCACACCCAATCCAGCAGTAAGCCGCTGAAACCCCCAATCGGCGGTATGCCGCCATCAGGAGAACTATGCAGACTTTGATTCCCTGCCACAAGGATACGTAGGAAACCTCTTCAAGGATCACGCCCGAAACTATCATCATCATTTTCCTCGAGCCTCCATCCTGGAGTAAGTCCCAACACCATGGGCCGCCTAACGCGTAAGCCCCTCTTCGCTTCTAACAGACGCACCCCTCACGACGTGATCGTCAGGTCTTTGCTACCTCTTGTTTCTCACACCAAGCATGACTCACTTGGGCTTAGAGTAAGCATCGGCCGTGGAAATGCCCTCATCCAGCATGACGTTAAACTGTATGCCCTTATCCAGTATGATGTTAAACTGTATTCCCTTGTCCCGCATGACATTAAACTGCAAACCCATTTGAACTACGCGGTCTTTGATCCATGTCATGACATGGTACATAGGAAGCCTCCACGAGGTTGAAGACCACCCATCATTTATTCACATCCAGCTCTACCTTCGTCTAGTATGATGTTAAACTGCATTCCAGTCCGATGGCAAGCCGTTGTGACCAACCCGAACTACGAGGACTTTGATCCATGTCAAGGCTTGGTACGTAGGAATCCTCCCTGAAGATCAAGCCCATCTCCCATCGGACCAAGGTTATTTCCTCACGTCGGTTCTCTGACACCCACCATCCCAAACTACAAGGACTTTGATCCATGTCAAGGCATGGTACGTAGGAAGCCTCAAAAGGTTCAAGCTTGCCCCCAGTGGACCCCCAGGTTCACCTTCACGTCGGTTCGCCGACGAAGCCCTTTGAACTACGAGGTCTTTGATCCATGTCATGACATGGTACATAGGAAGACTCCCAGAGGTTCAAGCCCACCACCTGCTGGTCACTCCGACCCTCTTCACGTTAGGTGACCAGCACCTGGGCAACCTAGTGTGTAAGCCCCACACCATCCGGACCAAGGTCTTGACTCACGTCGGTTCACCGAAACACCATCTGAACTATGTGGTCTTTGATCCATGTCAAGGAATGGTACGTAAGAAGCCTCCATAAGGTTCAAGCCCATCACCTGGTCATTCCAAACTCACTCACGTCGGTTCACCCCCGTCCCGCTTGACGTTAAACTGTATTCCACATTCCATATGAACTACGGGGACTTTGATCCATGTCAAGGCATGGTACGTAGGAAGCCTTCATAAGGTTCAAACCCACCACTAGTGGACCCCTGGGTTCACCTTCACGTTGGTTTGCTGGCGATGCCCATCGGACCAAGGTCCACCTTCACGTCAGCTCGCCGACACCATCCTGAACTACGCGGACTTTGATTCCCTACCATGGGGATACGTAGGAGGTCTCTTCGAGGCTCAAACCCATCTTCACCGTCTCCATTACGATGGTCCTATTTCATTACCCTTCCACTGCATTCATCCTTCCATAATCCGCCCTGATTCTTACCCAGGCTGCTATATCCTGGTGGGATCATGCCATCCACTTCCTTGCTGCTCCAAGCGGTACATGGGCCGCTATCCACACGGAAGCCCCAACATGTATTCGGGTCGTTGTTCTATGTGTACGCCCCAATTCATCAACCCTTCGAACTACGTGGGTTTTGGTCCTTATCCTCTACACAGGGTACGTAAAAAACCTTCATGAGGTTCAATCCCAGCTAATGGTAGACCTTGGTGTCCCCAATTCTGGGGTGTACTCTCCCTGATCCGCCCTCACTGGTGTTCAGATCAACCATTACGGTGTGACATCTCCCCTCCATGGGGCGCACCACCTCAGATACGTCCTCATTGGGCATTCTGATCCATCCCCCTGGTAAACCTTCCAGGTGTTCCCTCCTAGGGATATACCAATCTGATCCGTCTCTATGGGACATTCTGATCACCCTCATTCCGTCTCCGGAAGATGATAAACTCACAGCCTACCTCGTGATAAACATGAGATGCCTGAGGAAAACCTGGGATGACACGCCTTTGGCATAACTGTATCTGGAAAACGTTAAACTCATGGCCTACCTCATGATAAACATGAGATTCCTGAGGAAAACCTCGGATGAAATGCCTTTCGCGTAACCGTCTCCGTAAGACGTTAAACTCATGGCCTACCACGTGATAAACATGAGATGCCTGAGGAAAACCTCAGATGACACGCCTTTGGCGTAACCGTCTTCGCAAGACGTTAATCTCGCGGAATTCCCCGTGATAAACATGGGAAGATGAGGAAAACCTAAGATGGAATATGATTCCCCACATCGGATGTGGGATTCCTCGGGTTATGCACCCTTGGGATGCCCTCTTATGAGGAAGAATACATGTTCCCCTATGTCCACACACTCAGAGATGCCCCGACATGCCTGATGTTGCCATCTACCCCGACCGAAGGTCACTACCATGTCAAGACCCTATGGAAAGTCTTGATAGAAGAAGTGTAATTAACCGACATCCATGAAGATATGGCACCAGGAATGAGATTCACAAACAATGTATTAAATCTATGAGGGAGACCCGGACTTGGTGACGAGTTCCGAGGAGGAATCCACGGAAGGAAGAACTTACATCCCATCATCCCGTTTCGATCAAGGAGCAGACGTACCTGAAAAAGGAATGAATGTTTCCCGCCTTTGGAAAGTGGGAATGCGGGGCAACAGCAGCGTGTCCTCCATAGATGGATGCACGTGCCGTGACGAAAGCGTCGGAAATAGAGATTAAATGACATAGTATCTGTATATACACATTATAAAATAATACAGGTGCATATCGTCATGAAATGCCTCAATGAAAGGAAATTGAGATGAAATACCTTACCTTTAGTCGGACTCATCATGTAAAATAATTATATTCCTAAATAATAATCTCATGTTAATTAATTTATAACATTTTCATGTTTTTTTTCCTTTTATATGATTTATTACCTTGTTATAACAATTTTTAATTATTTAAGGTCACGCTGGAAATTTTGATAATATTTGGTACATGAATCAAAAATGATTTTGATATGATGTCAAAACTAAATGTAGTCATAAGTATATAATCATTATAATAATATTCATGACATAATAATCACTTTTATAAATCATTTATAATCTCAAATCAGACCACTTATGTATGGTGATGAAAGATAAACAATGTTATAATCATGAAGATGGTAAGTCATACGTACGAATGAGTAACATTTTTTCATTTATCATTGATAAATATGGAATGAATTAAAATATTATTTTATCTATCCAGATTTATCATAATATCAGAAATATCATATTACTTTTCAAAAGATACTTACATATATCATCCATGTGATGTGTTGATGAAAAATGAATCACATCGCTTCATGGAGGTGATTGTTCACACATACGTATGAATGATGTTATCATTTTTCTATGAATTGAAAGGTAAGAACATAAATGTTATATTTTTTTTATAATGATAAATTTGATATTAATATCATATATAATCATTAATTACATCAGCATAACTAGTATTGAATGAAAATGATGAAAATTTAATTATATCTCTTCGTGGAAGTGATGGTTCACACGTACACATGAACATATAATTAGTTTTGCATTTGATGGAAAGGATATGATATTAATATAATAAAATCTCAGTGTAATTTGAATACTGGATTTATTTTTTCATCAAGGTTGAAGGATATTTCAAGGAAGAGTAAGAATAAATAAAATACAAACACATAATTAAAAATGATACATTTTTTCAGATGACCTCCTATGATTAAGACATTAACACCTCTAAGATGGGTGTAATGCTTTAAAAGGGACTCTGGAATGTGGGGATAGACTCTAAAAAGGAAATTGGGTAGGTCTTGGAAGAACTAAAAAGATTTTTATGTTTTATGAATATAGAAGAATGGATGCCATTTTATAAAAGATGGGAGGGGAACTTTTGCAAGTCATCAAAATATTAAATTAATATAAATTAATTTGATATGAAAAATGGATCAAAACTAATTTATTTTGAAGCTAGGATGATATTGGTTTGAAACCTATTCATCCAAATAAAGGTAGATATGGTTTGAAAATTTTTTAATCCTAATATTGTTTTAACTCTTAGGAAAAGGGAATCCCTAAGAGTGGCCTTTTCGAACCCTCCACACCCAAGAACCCCTTTCACCAGGAAGGGATCACTCTAGAGAGAGACCCATATGAGAAGTAGATATTACAAGACAATATGGAAGAGTGTCCCATGGGGTGATTTCCTGATCAACAATGGAATCAATTTATATTTAATTTAATATGTTTAATATCATTTATCTGATTATGGCATTAATAAATTAATTAATGTTCCATCATTGTGTCACAATTTAATTTAATTATTTATTTTATAAAAATATAAATAAATTACCATGATTTAGATAACAATTTTACCTTTGAATATACTATTTATAGTCAAATATAACCCTTAAATAAACCCAAAATAAAAATATTTTTCTTTTTAAAAAATAAAAGTATGAGATAATTGAATTTCTTTTTAATATAATATTATAAAGGTTATATTCTCATCCAAAAAAACATTAATGGTCTCATAGCCAATCTTTTAATTATTGGGGATGAAAAGTACTCATCTTATAAAATTAAGACAAGTGTTAGGGTAATTTTATCTTATTTATAATATCATTTTTACCAGTAATTACCTGATTTACCATTAACCATAGTAAATAAAAAATTAAAACAGTTACTATTCACAATGTAAAAAAATAAAATAAACCTATTTAAAAAATTTTGATCTATGGATTACAAATATGGAAAAATTTTCCAAAATTTAAAACAAAGAATATGCAACAACTAAATTAAAACCATTCCTGTTGATGGAAAGAAGAAACAAGTTTTTTAAAATTAAAGACCATCAGAAGATTGAACTATTTTTTATCCAATTTCAATGTGATATTGATTTCAATGACCAAAATTGGATTAAATGATAAAAAATAATGTTAATACACTTTAAAACCTTTAAAAATATAATCTAACACTATAAATAAATTTTTTTAAAAAGTCTTTTTCAATTAACATGAAGTATTTTATTTATCTTGACCAATATATGAAATGGATTTGAATTATCAATAAAAGAACACATCACATGAACCTCCATCTTCTTAGAGAACTGTTCAATCGACTTTACCTCCATATTGGCTCCAACCCATTCAAATAGCCCTCATTCAGCGCCATCTAGCATTACAGATGCTGTGAACTCCCATAGTTTAGAGGCCCCACCTTTCCCTTGGGTCGGTCTATTAAATAAGCCTTGCACAATGGATCTAAAACATAGTTCTCTCCCTCAACCCCATTTATAGCAGTGAATATTGGACCACTAGTAGAAATATGAGATTTTAAATCAAATTAATAAGTTTTTTTTTTATAAACCAGCGTTGATGGTTTGTGAGAGAAATTTTGGGCGTCAGTTTTATGAAAAACCGACGCCAAAACTTTTTATGAGTGGTTTTTAGCATCAGTTTTACTAAGAACCAACACCAAACAATAGAATACGATGATTTTTGGAATCATTTTATCTTAAAACATATGAAAAAAATAAAAAAAGGTTTTCTGCATCAGTTTTAAGAAAAACTGATGCCATAGGTATAATTTTCGTCATCCATTTTCCAAAAAACCTACACCTAAAATAAAAAAACTGAATAATTTCGATGTTGGTTTTTACCAAAACTGATGCTGAAACAAAAAAAAATATTATTGGCGTCGGTTTGGGAAAAACTGACATAGATTTTTTATTATTTTTGCATCAGTTTTTGTAAAATACGATGCAGAAATTCATTTAAAAAAATATCAGGATTGAGAAAGCCTCATCTTCTTCATTCTTCGAAATCAAAACCCACGACGACTCCTCTCAACTCATGATGAATTCAAAGTCTTATTTGTGATCTTAAACAACCATTGTTGATGATTTTATTCCCTTTTCTTGATCTTTGGTCTGTGTTCTTCATTATATTCTCTTCTTTGATCATTTACAGATTATCTGTTCTTCTTAATGCTATTTTGAGTGACTTTCAACCAGGGTTTGAATTTAGTTTATTTTTTATTTTTATTTTTCATTTTTACAATAATTTTTTTTTCTAGATCTTGTAGTGATTAATTTTATAAATATTTATAGGGATCAAAGTTCAGATAGGGGATCTATTTTTGGTTTAAACTCCAAATTTTGTAAGTTTTTTTTTTAATTTTGAAGATAAATTATTTATCATTTAATTTTGATTTTTATTTTCTTAAAATATTAGTTTATAGTCTATTTAAAATATATTGGAACATAGTTAATAGTAATCCCTAAGAGTTATTAGTCAGTGTTCTTGATATGGATTGGATTTTTGTGCTTTTAGTTTATGAATTTTAATCTGACATTATTTTTATCTCTCGTTATGTGATTTTAGGTTATGAATTTTTATATAACATTATGTATAAATGTATTAGTAAATGTTCTTTACTAAATTATACCAAAAACCAATTGAGTTATTTTTATCTAACATTATTTAATCTAAAACCATGTATAAATGTATTTTTCAATGTTCTTGACCAGTTGTATTAGTCAACGTGTGGAATTTTTTTATCTGACATTATTTTTATCTTGAACAATTGACTAAATAATGTTCCTAAATTATTGTTATCTGACACTATGAGTCCTCACCGGACTGATAAAATATTTATAATAGGGGGGGGGATTGAATTAGGCCTACCTAAATTATACCAAAAACCAATTGAATTATATTTATGCATTTCTACTACTTTGGTCTATTGAAACTCTATGGTCAGTTATGACATAAATTGATATTTTTACCTTTTACCCAATAATCCAAAACCATTATTAATATAAAATCTAAATAGAAAATCTAAATGTTTTATTTGTACATGATTTAGACTAGATTTATAAAACCTACTCCCTATCCTATTAAACTCCCATTGAGACATATATTCTATTCTATAATATATTAATAATTTATAATGGGTGTCCAAGGATTATATTGACTCTAAATTTTCCATAATTCACAAGAAGATACATAATATTACCCATGAAAAATTAGTACTACATCCCACAACACCATTGTATTGGAATCTCACAGGTTCTTCTTTAAACTACTTTTTATTGAAGTTACTCACCACTAATACGAAGGTTGTCACTACATACAAATAATAGGCCTTATTTCTCACCACAACATCTTTGAATGCGTTTAGATCATCAAGATATAAAAATATTTAAATTTGACTCTAATATTCTGATTAGATCCCAATTCTTATGAATTAGTTTATGGAATTATCCACTAATGTCATCAGTAGTGATCCTGACCAATAAAGCATAGATTGGATTTCTCTTCAATTTCTTCATTTCATTCTTTGTGAGTTGAAGACTCTCATCTCAGTCAAACCAACTCTTTATTCATCCTCAGAATTTATAGATCTTTTTTCTTGCACAGTTTTACCAAATAATATATGTATATACTCATTCGAAAATGAAATGGATCCACAACCACTTATTATTCCTCAAATTATTCAATTTTTCTCTCAACCAACTGTGTTGTAAGATATATCAATTTAGTTATTTATTTAATTTCATCTTTCATAATTTAGGGATTATTAGGATTGATTTCACTTAAAATATGAACATTTACTATAATTATTATTTCATATTACTAGTAATAACTATTTTCACCCTTTAAATTAATGCAATCTTCAATAATTTTGACACATGCAACAACAAAATAACCCAAAAACTATGTAAAATAGACTAATAAATTTTAGAAGATTGATATTATAATTTAATTATAATATCAATATAACACATGTATATAATATAAAAATAAAATGTTTATTATTTGTAAATGTATTTCATATCAGATGTTTTATATATAATTATCAATAGTTTTTATTAAATTTGTTTCTGTCTACAAATTATCTTCAATTATATATATATATATTTAAATGTTTATATGTTTTAATATATTCACCAATTATTTTGTGATACCAGATATTGAATTGATCATAATTGGATACATTTACGAAGAACCAATAGTGAATATGATAAAAGAGTTTATGAATTATTGAAATTTTCTAAATGACATCTTTAAAATATTGATTTGATTTTCTTTCAATGTGTGAAGTGTTTACATATGAGAAAGTTAAACTCTAGATAAATCAAGGACCATCTCATTTATTATGGTTTTGGCCTTAATTATACACATTAGATCTATCATGGTGAGCAAATTGAAAATTCAACATCCAATGTTGATGAAAATATTCATAACGAGGCATAAGATTAAATTGAATAATTAATTCATGATTTAGGTGTTGAAACCATTATAAAAGCAACCACCATTGAACTTTTTTATAGATATTCTGAGAAACCATTATTCCTAGGTTGCAATTAATATATAATGTTATCAGCAGTTTTGAGATTAGTTAACTTAAAAGAAAAAAATGGGTAGAGTGATAAAAGTTTCTCCAGCTTACTTGAGATTTTTAAAGAGATACTTCCAGAAGGCAACGAGCTTCCATATTCCAATTATGAGGAGAAGAAAATTTTATGCCCAATGGGATTAGGGTATAAAAAGATACATGATTTCCTTAATGATTGTGTACTGTATATAAAAGAAAATGAATATCTATCTAATTGTTCTACATGTGAGACATCACACTATAAGATAGATGGGAAAGTAAACTCAGATTCATTCTCAGGTGATGTCATATAACATCATAAAAAATCAATTTTGTACTTTCTAATGATATCATCCAATATTGTTTTCATACAATTTTGATATTTCAATTGTGATTCATTTTTAGGTACCAAAATTAAATCTCCTTCTAAAAAAATGTGGTACCTTCTAATAATTCCTCATTTGAATCATCTATTTGAAAATTCAATTGATGAAAATAAGGTTAAGTTGACATTCAGATGAGTGCATCTCTGATGGTAACTTATGTTACCCTGCTGATTCACCACAGTGGAAAAGTTTTGATAAAAAAAATCATGATTTTGGAAGTGAGGTTAGAAATATCATAATGGGATTGTGTACTGATGGAATAAATCCATATCAGAGGCTCAGTAGCCAACATAGTTCATGGCCTATTTTGCAAGAATTTGACAATTTTTTCCCACATCTGTTTATGAAAAAAATATGTTATGATGAGATTGATGATTTCTGGACCAAAAAAACCAAGAAATTATATTTATTTGTATCTTACACCATTGATTTATGATTTGAAACTTCTATGGGAAGCAATTGTTAAAGTTTTCTATGCATACAAGAAAGAGTATTTTATTTTGCATGCTATGAAAATGTTCATTATAAATGAATTTCCTTCATATGACAACTTATCTGGATATAGTTTTAAGTGACATAAATCATGTCTAATTTGTGAAGAACATAATTCATATTATCAATTTCAGAATGGAAGAAAGACCGTACACATGGGATATTAATGATTTTTGAAAATTGATCATCCTAATTGTAGATTGAAAAAATCATTTAACATATTACAAGAATACAAAATCCCCCCTGGGCCATTTTCATCTGAAGAATATTATGACAGGGTGAAAAATATTGATTTGAAATTTGGAAAGAAAAGAAGTTCTAGTCTTCAAAAAAATATCTAGAATAAGTAGTTTTTTTTTTTTTCAAACCACCTTGTTTGAGATTTTTAGAGATAAAACATAACATCGATGTTATGCATGTTGAGAAAAACATATGTGATAGTTTTATTAGAACTTTGTTAGACATAAAAGGAAAGAAAAAATATGGATTGTATGATTGATTGATGTTGATATGAATGGGAATATGTTTGGAGTTATATTCCACTGTGAACGAAAACAAAACATATTTACCTTCAGCTTGTCACACATTAAGCAATATTGAAAAGATGAATTTCTATCAGTGTCTTCATGGTATTAAAGTACTCAATGGTTTTTATTCAAATGTGAATAATTTGGTGTCATTTAAGGATTGTAAATTAATAATTATCATATATCATTATTTCCATGTGTTGATGCAAGAACTTCTACCAGTAGTAGTGCATGGTATATTGCTGACAGCTGTCAGAAAGACTATCATTAGGTTATGTAATTTTTTCAAATTTATTTGTATCAATGTTGTTGATCAAAATTTGTTATATGTGTTGGAGAATGAAGCAACTCTTATTCTTCTTCAATTATAAATGTATTTACCACCCACTTTTTTTGATATAATGGTTCATCTACTGATTCATTTGTTACGTGAGATAAGAATATTTGGTCCTACTTATTTAAGATGGATGTATCCTTTTGAATGATATATGAAATTTTTTATGGGTTATGTTAAAAATACTTATTAACCAAAGGCATATATTATTCAAAAATATGTATTAGAAGAGGTGATTGTGTTTTGTACTGATTATTTGGTGGAGGATATTGGTCTCCCTGTATCTCGACATATGACAGTTGACAGTGAAGGTAGAGGGGTTCAAGGCTTAAAGGTAAAGTTCATTCCACATGATGAAGTGATGTAGGAAAATTTATACATTTTGAACGACACAGATAAGGTTAAATCATATATATCCTCAAATATTGCTTAATTAAAGTTATGACATCAGAACAAAAAATGAAAAGTGGTTGACGAATGAGCATAAGAAGATGTTTGTTTCATGGTTTAAAGAGAAAGTCACCCAAGATATATATGCTTCAGAAACATTAATCTGGTTAGCAGGGGGGCCATCTCTTAACAATATCACATGGTTTGGTTTTGATATCAATAGATACACATTTTACACAAAAAACGTTAATGATAAGAGTACCATTTCGAATAGGGGTGTGATGGTTTTTGCTGAAGCAGAGCATTTTTCGAGTGCCAAAGATAAAAACACAATTTCTACAACAATGCCATATTTTGGAGTTCTAGAAGACATATGTGAAATTTATTATATTAAATTTAAAGTCAATGTTTTTAAGTGTAATTGAGTTTATAGTTATAGTGGTGTGAAACATGATGAATATGGGTTTAAACTGGTTGATTTGAAAATATTTAATTACAATGAAGAACCATTTATCATGGTGACATATGAAAAGAAAGTATTTTATCTCATTTTTCCTTAAAATTATTAGTGGTTAGTCATTTTTCAAGGAAAAAGATACCATTTTGGTGATGAGGATGATGCTGATGATGTTAGTGGTTTACATAAGAATTATTCATCTATTACAAAATTTCCGAATGATTAAAATGAATACAAGATAGACCTAGTGCATGTAGTATGTAATGATCATGATGAAGGCACGTGAGAAAACACTAATTTTGTCTCCTAATTTTTGTAGTAAATATTTATATTTTTTATTTTTTTGAAACCTGAAAATGAAAGCCTGTTTTTTTACATACTTATTTTTTTCTTCCTTGTTTCTACATATTCAGTTTTCTAATGATACGAAGGTACACAAAATTTCATTACACTTTCTAGTAGAAATGTTAGATACAGATAGAGAGGAGCAGTTATCGAGGTATATCTATTTTTATATATTATTAAATATTCATAAATATACTCATTTAATGAAATAAAATTCTTAATTTTAAAAAAAATTGTAGGAATACTGATGTGTCCTCGGCGGAGGAGAATTCTCCTGTTACTACTACAAAATCAAGTTCTAAAGTTAATAAACATGGTATTACAAATTTACTAAAACTATCACTTGCTCATGATGATGACATAGTACACATCCATTTTGGTATTCATAATAATGCAATTGGCCCAAATGCAGTTCAGTTTGTTAGTTTTATAGCGATGCAGAGCCATTGTAAGATTAATATTTTATATCCTGATTGGAAGTCAGTGGGCATGATGAAAAAGCAACATCTTTGGGAGGCCGTGATTGTAAAATAACTTAATTGACTTATTTTATCTAATTTTTTAATATTATATATTTTAAATAACATATTTAATTTATTCAATTACAGATTACATTCAATTTTGGGGAAACCAAAGAAATTAAGAAAAGACATCTCTCTTTAGCGGCGGTTCAATGGAGATATTTTAGAAGAAAACTGAAAAAATATGTTTTTGGAAAGAGATGGTTTGAAAACCCATGTCTTAATTATCTATTTATATATGAATATACATGGAAGTGATTTTTTGAAAGTCGTAGTGAATAAATATTTCATGTTATTTTTTTATATTGTAATATTTATTATATATTTTTCTAATTACCCAATATTTTTTATTATATAGCAGGCCTATCGGAGATCTCATCAGGAGATCCAGTTGATAAATATATACCCTCATACTTTATCTTGTGGAGGGTACTTGTACTTGGAGCAGAAAATGATTGATGAAAAATTTGAATAATTAAGTGCTCAATCTAGTAGTGGTTCATAAGTGGTCCAATTTGGTCCTCCATCTCCTTCCACTCGCCATGAAAAATAGAAATGAGCAAGAAAAAGGAAAATTGAACTGTATCTTATAGAAAAATATAAAAAAGTAGATGATAAAATTTTAAGTAAATATTATTTATTTGTTATCAATTTTTATATTTTATAAAATTTAAAAACTAACATGAATTTTTTATTTTTCATTTCAGGATGAAGTTCAAGAACACGAGACACAGGGATCTTTTATCCCCAAGGGTAGGATAGAAATCCTAACCACTTCTTTGGGAAAGGAAAAAAAACCCTACTGTGTTAGAGGATATCAGGTGGGTGATAGTATTCAGAAGGTTTTCGGTAAGAGTAATAAATCAAGAGACCAAAAAATAGAATCCTAAAAAGAAGAGATAAAAGATATGAAACAATCTGTGAGAGATAAAATTCAAGAAACAACATTCAAGTATTTGTTAGAACACATTGGAAAGACAGTCACAGTCTGCGCAGCCTTCCCAGGTATATTATTTATTTTTCATCAATTTTTCTATTTTAGAAATTATAAAAACAAATATAACTTTTTGATTTTTCAGCCTTCCTAGCCTACTCACCCGGACTACCCTTCCCCATCTGCCTACCCTTCCCCGTATGGGAAACCTTCCAATGTATAATATTTTTTTTTCATCAATTTTTTGATTTTATAAATTATAAACACTAATATAACCTTTTCATTTTTCAGCCTTTCCAGCCTGCTCACCCAGACTACCCTACCCCATCTTTCAACCCCACCATGTATGAGCAGCCTTCCCATGTATATTATTTATTTATTATCAATTTTTATATTTTAGAAATTATAAACACTGATATAATTTTTTGTTTTTTTAGCCTTCCCAGCCTACTCACTCGGACTACCCTGCTCCATCTTCTTACCCCGCCCTGTATGAGAAACCTTCCCAATTATATTATTTATTTGTTATCAATTTTTTTATTTTATAAATTATAAACACTAATATAACTTTTTCATTTTTCATCCTTCCCAGCCTTCTCACCTGGACTACCCTTCCCCATTTTCTTGCTTTGATTCTACACCACCTATCTTAGACCAAAAAATATATTGTGAGTTGTTTGTTGGATATCCTCACATACATATTACTACATTAGGACTTTTTAATTTTTTGGGGGATTCTGTACATCACCAGCCTATGCATATGGGTCAGGATAGAGTATTAGTACTCGATATTATAGATCCTAATATTCTAATACCATTTCCTACTATAGAGATCACCAGAGACGGGGAGTGTGTGAGTCGTTTTTTTTACTTTGGATAACTGGTTTTATTCATTATATTTCATATGAGGTATGTGTTTTTTAAATATTAATTACAAATTATTCAAAATTAATTATAATTTTTTATAAAATTTAAATTATTTAAGATTGTCTAAAATCAAAAGAAACTGCACAAATGAAACAAAATGTTCATGAATAATCGATTATAGATACTTCAGATATTTCTCATGGGATACAAAAATTATCTCAGGCATGTTTTTCATTGAATTATATCTACGAGTTTTTGATTATGAATGATATATGTAGAAGAGAATATCCATTGAGATTACTCAAAGAATATATCCTGCATCTAATAGATTTTGAAGCACTTGGCCAGAAGGTAGTGCAGTTGTTCACCTTGTAAGTAAATTGACATTTTAATTTTTATTTCTTTAATAAAATATAATTTTAAATTGACGAACAATATATTATTTTTAAATTATGTATCTACACACACTTCTTCTACAAAATGAAATTACATACATTTATGGTTTTATAGATCCATAATTCATTTCCATAGAAGTGAAACATGTGAAGAATCCAGATAGAGTTGCATTTATGTGTGGGAGATTATCAAATAAGAAGATTCAGTGATGATTTATGCCATTTCTTGATAAGTAAGAAAAGAAACAAAATTATGAACTCATGATCATTATAACATCATTAATTGTGAACTTTTTTTATTGTAGGGGGTATTGGATGTTAGGCATATTTTGCCCAAGTGAATTCATTGTAAATTGATTTTTCTCTTTATTAGAGAATGTTTGTAAAAAAAATTTCCTCCTTATTAGAAATGTATGTTTTTTTGTTTTTATAAGATCATTATGTTTTATTCTCATTGTTCAGATATGTATTATTACTTCATATATTTGAAAATATAGTTTGTGTAAAAAATTTATAAAGGAAAACACATCAATAAAGACAGTGAATAAAATAAAATATATGAAAGTATAGGTAATTAGTTTTTATATTATAATTTTTTCTGATTTACTTTATATATTAATTTTTATTATCAGTTTAATGTTTTATAACTATAGTGTCCTCTTTAAAAAGGCCATTTTTAATGTGGTTATTATATTCTATGATTAATAATGAGATAATCACAACTTGCGAAACTACTAAATTTGATAATGTTAATTGTATTAATTTATTTATATTTTCTGCCATATTATTCTATTTTTTATCTCATATCATTCAATGTTATTATAGGCATTTAATGATTCACTGTTTATTCCCAATCTGATATGACTCATATTCAATCTATTTTTGGGAACTATTTGTTATTTTTGATTAGGATTTGAGGTATGTATATTCTAATTTTTATAAATAATATTATATATGGGATAAAAAAACTAACTCTTTTGATATATTAGGTTTTTAACCTTCTAATAATCAAATTAATGTTTTAAAAATAACGGACAATGAGCATGCTATAAATGTTAGGTAAGTGTATTTTAATTCTACTTTATTTTGAAAGTTTAATATTCTGATTTTATTTATTTTTTTTTGTAACTTTCAGAATAGGGTTTCTTATTTATGCTGGTTATATGAATAAATAAATAATCAATCAACTATGTGCTGAGAGGCTATGTACTATCCAAGTTGAGATTAACCCAAGTTATACATACTAAAACTCCATGCTAAAAGGATAAAAAAGACATTAGAAGTGACCAAGAATAATCTAAAAGTGAATTAAACATATTACATGGTATCCTTAAGGGATTGAGTATTGAGCCAGGACACAATGATGAAGAGTGAACACGTACTTGATATCCACATGGCATCAATTTATTGAACGATACTTTGTATCCATAACAAATTGAATTTTAGGTCTAGGTAGAGGCCTATCATAGGTAAATCATAGTCATTTTATTATGTTAGGTCAACCACATTGGTATAATCATATCATGAAAATCCACTTATTCCAACTAAAAAATAATGATTCCTTAGGTATGGTAATAAATTCAACAAGAAGTATCATTAAAAGAATCATAATACATGTCATCATGAAATATATTGATGCATTGAACTTTAACTATAATTCATTGAGTTCTCTCAAGTTCCTCTAAAATTTATTTGTCTAAATTTTTATAATATTTACTGATATATTAATCTTGAACTAGAATCCATGTAAATTTTTCAGTGAATCAAATGTATTGTCTTTGATATCAAAGAATAGATGGCCTGTAAGAGAACTGAAAATGCTGGAGTTGTGGGACTTTCAAAGGTCAAAATATTTTTGAAAGAAGTCATTGATTTCTGGTATGTTTATTTTAATTATACTTTATAATACAAATACGTAGATTATCTTTTGATTAACTAGATAAAAGTATGTAATTTATATATTTTTATTGAATGATAAATACTCTTTTATTGTTGTATATTGTTTTTTAAAGGGGTTTCGATTTTATTGTAATTGTAGTTTTTCTGAATTTTCTAAAAAAAAATCAGCTTACAACATCGGTTATTTTAAAAACTGATGCCAATTTTATAAAAAATAATGGGCTTTCGGCAGCAGTTTTCAATAAAATCGACGTTGAACATCGGTGTACCACATTATTTTTATTAAAAACCAGCTTTGTAAACATAATCCTATTTGATTTTCGATGTCGGTTTTAGGTAAAACCAACACTGAAAATCGGTTATTGGCATCAATTTATTTAATAAAATGATGTCGAAACCCTTAACGAAAATGATTTTATGCGTCAGTTTTTAGAAAATCGATGCTGAAAATAATATTATTTATGTCTCCTTTATAGAAAATCGTTTAAAAAATGATGTTAAAAATAATAAAAACCTACATTAAAATGTGTTTTTTTTCACTAGTAGATCCTCATTGTTTGTGTCACTAGATGGGATGCTGGTCTTGTATTTCCTAGTGTATAAATTTTTTGAAGCTTCAGACCTTCTCAAGTAGACCCTATTTGTGTGTTTCGACTGGGATAACCCCCCATTGGGTTTCTTCTTGAACATCATTCATTCTTGGTACCTAAATGTTTTGGAGAGGATCTCAAAGATCAATAAGAAATCATTCCTCATTGTCTTGGATTCATGGGATGACTTCATCAATTCCTTAGTGCATAGCCATCTAACACTCAACATGTTTCTTTTTCATCTAACCTAGTGGTTGATAGACATACATAGGGGCCGGGAGTCCACTCTTGCGATTGTGTGGAGGAAGATTCCTAAGCTCCCTCTTCCTTTTCAAATATCTTACATCCTAGAGATGATAGGTGATTCCCTTGGAGAATTTTTGTGTGTTGATTATAAGACTCTACATCACCAAGATACTGTAGCACCTCTAATATGTCTTTCTTGAGACTTGTCATCCCCTCCTCCATCCTAGATGATTATTCGGGTTAAATATATGGTAGAGTGGAGGCTGGTGATACTATTCCCAATTAAGTCTCACTTGAGTAAATATTGTGGTCTTTATAGTAATGCATCATCAGATCTCATTATTTTCTTTTGTGTATTCTAGATGAGAAAAAAGACTTTGGGAGAAACTATGGCTTGACCTTAACTCCATTAACCCTGGTGAAGTAGTTTGGTTAGTGGGAGGGGACTTCAACACCATCTTAGAGTCTTCAGAGGAAAACAGTGGAGGTCCCCTACCTAATAGTGATATGATGGAATTCTCATATATTTCTAGTCAGGAGGGGATCATGAAACTCAGGTACTCAGGGGAAAAGTATACCAGGTGAAATAATCATCAAGGAAATTTATGTATGTGGTGTAGACTGGACCGGTGCTTTGGGAGTCTTCTATATATTTCCATATTTCTAATAATTGAGTTTACCCATCTTCTGGGTAAATTATTTAAAAATTATCCACTCCTCGTCCACATGAGGATGGGAACTGAAGGTAACATGCACTTCCATTTCTCCAACTATTGGCTGCACCACCATGCCTTCCTCTTGAAATTGTATCATCTGTGGGAAGATCTATCTTAGGGGGTATGGTGTCTTGGTTTCTATAAAAATTTGTACCACCTAATATATGATCTTATTCCTTAGTATGAGTACCTTCCCATGGACCATGCAATCTAGGATGAAGATAAAAGGTAAATCTATAGCATCGAATCCAAACATGAAGTGACTTGGGATAAATATATCTTTGTTGTATTGGTCTAAAAAAGAAGAACCTCAATGGAATTATTATGGAATATGAGAGAGGTCACCATGAAAGGTCATGAGATACATGGATAAGATAAGGTTATCACAACACATGCTATATCCATGTTTTCCTATATGAAATAAATTGTAACTACATGCCTAATATTCATCGTACCGAGGGCTCTCACACTAGTTACTTGGAGGGGATTAGTGGTATGGTGCACAACCATTTTAATTCCTTATTATGTAAGAATAACCCTTTTATGCAGAGTGGTTATCCTAAAGGATATGATTATTTTCTAAACACTATCCCAATTGTAGTGTTCAACCATGCCAGTGTTTTCCTTGGTAGCATCCCAGAAGAGGAAGAGGTGTGGAACTCGGTTTTCTCCCTCAATCAAAAATGTGCACCAACACCCGATGGATTTCTAGGATCTTTCTATGTTAGTGCATGATGGATCATCAAGGAGGACATTATCATGTTCATCGAAGGCTTCTCCTAATAATGTGAACTCCCATGGGCTATGTGTTCTACTACAACGGTCCTTATACCCAATGTGAATACCCAGCCTCAATCAACCAATTACATCTAATAAATATGTGAAACTTTTGATATAAGGTTTTGGTTACTATCATAAATAGGATATTGGCTTGGTTCATTCACTCTTATGTTATAAATTAACATCAATACTTCATCTAAGGAAAATCTATTCAAGTAACTATAGGAATTTATCAATATATGTTTGATGATAATAACGTAAATATGATAGTTTCTAACATTACCATTAATGTCAAAAAAAACAGATTGTGATTTCATGGTGTGACATTTAATCCTTCAGGTGATGATGTGCATGGGGTTTTATCAATGGACCACTGACTTACTGTTCTGTTGTTATATCTCACTATGGTTCAACATCTTGTTTAAGAGGAGGTGATGAGGATTATTGAAATCTATTAGGGGTCTAAGAAAAGGGGTCCCTTTTTCCCCAACCATTTTTATTAGGATTCAATATGCTATAAATAAAATTGTAGCCTCCTACATACAATAGGGTCTGATCAGTTATAAGCATTACAAAGGTCATTTTAAAGGGGTGTCTTATATCCTATTTGCATAACAAATGGTCTTCAACATCAATGGTATAAGCTCTTATGTTAAGTGATTCAACCAAATTATGTATGAATATTCCATATAGAGTTGAAAATTATCGACCAAAACAAGAGAAATGTCTTATTTTCATGTAAATTTCCTTCCATGTGAAGGTATATAATTGAATATATCATTGGAATTGGGGCCAAAATCATTCCTAAAGAATATTTGGGTGCACCCATCACACCTAGAAAGTCCCTTTAAGGAACATTAATATTTTCTACAACAAGATCACCAAACAAATTAATAACTAGAAGAATGGATTTCACTTGTTTATTCGAAGGATTTACAATATTAATTGTGTGATCTCCTCAATTCCCATGCACATTATTTAGGTGATCAAGGTGAAAAAGTCATTCCTAAAATATATAGAAAATCTATTAATCTCCTTCAACTCGGATTCCCAATGAGAGGACATATGAAATTATTCCTCCTCATGTAGTCCCTCAAAACCGGTGGATCAAGGGGGAATAAATGCAAGGATTGTGGGGGAAGAAATGAATTCCCTCTAGGAGAAATTGGCATGGGATGCCTTTGATGGCAGATCCCACTAGAGTAAGTGTACCATAGAGAAATATGGCCACAGTCCTAGAGAAAAATAATCCAAAACACCACCTTATGGAATAAATTATGGTGGAACATACCAACTCTACAACACTATTATCGATGGATCCTTGGCAATGGGGATATCAACTTCTAGGAAATAACTGGTTCTGTGAGGTCTTGGGATTTCATAGATTCCCCATTCCAGAAAATTCTTTCAAGCATGCCTATGAAAACCTTACTTTAATCTATTCAATCCTCAACCAGACCTATATAATTACTTTTGATGGTATAAGGATGGATAACATCCCTGACCATTGTGTATTCACTAACTCTTCATCTTGAAAATTATCTTCCAGAGTGTATAGGAGGCTGTTGCACGTGGATCATGGAAACAATAAATTTGGAAGATGTCTCTAGTTTAAATATATCACTATAAAATAAAATTTTTTAGTTTAGATATTCCAAAACCAGGACAATGAAAAAAATGTGGCTATGAAAGGAAAATTAATTCACCTCACCTCAAAGTGCTCTTATTGATTTTTTCTCAGAGGGATATATATACTACATCCCTTCTTCGAGGGAGATTGGGAACACAAGATATGGTTGGATTTGGGGGAATTTAACATCCTCCCTAGTGTGATTGAGTCTATGGGAAAATTTATTTACGGATGGTTCATAGCATTAGGCAAGAACACCCATGAAGAGAAGGCTCAAATGACTATATTTGTGGATGGTTGTTGGTCCCTTTGGAATGGTCGCAATAAATATCAAAAAAATGGACAACACCCATTATCTACTTTCCGGGTTGTGAAGGCCAAATGTATTATTCATGGTCTATCAATCCTACTAAAACACAGAGAGGAATCTCTTTCCCTTAGAAAGAAAATTTTTCGGAAGATCCCCTCCTGAAGCGTCCACACCTGATCGGTAGGTCAACTGGGTGTTCTGGTCTCCTCTTACAAACACGATCTAGATTAATATTATTGGAACTAGTAGAAAGGGGTCCATGTATGGGGGGAGTGGTATGAGATCCCTTTTATTCTGTGTTGTATACCTTTAATGCCTTTTATGCGGTAAGTAACTACTTGAAAGCTGAAGCTAAGGCCTTTCTTAGTAGTCTGGAGTTGTTCCACTCAAGGAATATCACTATAACCATAGTGGAAACTAATTCTATAATTATGTTGGGATCTATTAAATACCCATCTACCATACTCTGGAATATTACCTACCTGATCCACAAATGCATAGATCATATTTTCGATTAGACTGAACTCCTCCATATGTGGCATAAAGGTAATTAGGTTGCTGAATTTCTTACAACAGAAGCTTCACAGGACCCCACCCTTAAGGAATTATTTACCCTTAGGTCCCTTCCCATGGGAATTATTTATTTTATGATGGGTTATTTTCCTTGGAATCCATTTTTCATACCACTCAGAATGCTTTGTACCCCTAACCTGCAATCATTAATAAAATAATAAATGTCTCTAATCATGAGTACTTTATTTCACTATTCATCCAAATGTGAATCTTTTTAGAAAAATACAAAAAATTCAGCTATTGTAAATTTTGATACTATTATTTCAAATAGGAAGTTTATTTTGTCAAATATAATTTATAAAAATTCTTAAAACTATATTTAAAATAGGTGCTCCATCAAAAGGAGGGAAAATGCATTTTTTAAAAAAATACTCCTTTTATCCATAAAATTGAATTTTTTCTTATATAATATCTAGAAAACATATAAGATTATTATTAAACATTACATTGAATATATATATATTATGAATAGAATCCAAAATACAGATTTGTTCAATTTTGGAACAAACTTATTTATAATTAAATGGATTTTCAAAAAAATAGTTTCCTGTTATTTTAAGAAGGGTTTTAATGTTATTTATAATTAATATCACCAATGAATTAATTATATACTCATGTATAAACTTATTTTTTATAATTCAGTTAATAATATTCATTTCCATCATTCTAATGGCTAGGTTAGAACAGTAACATTTAAATTATAATATTTAGTTGATCATTTAAGATCGAGGTGGATTATTATATACGCTATCGAACATAGTGTTTAATTTTATAAACATGGTATGTTACACATGATTTAAGGGATTCCACTAAATAATCATTACCATTTTATATTCTCAATAATTCTTCTCCTCATCCACTATAAAAGAGCACTCAACCCCTCACTTATTCGAGCCTATGAAGCCCTTTTCCTCATCCAAACACTACCCAAATAAGCTCCTAACATCTCTCATATCATTATAAAATCCCCAAATTCTGTATATAGATTACCAAGGAAACCATTTTGTAAAAAACAAAAGGAATTACCTGAAAAGGAGGCAATATTATATAATGTGCATTTTTGTTTTCTTTCATTCTCCACCAATTCAATTTTTATTATTGCTTGATTATATAATAAAATCGGTATCTTAAATATTATGATATGTTTTTATTATAATGTTTCTACCTAAAACTACACAAAAATCCATCAAATGGGAAATAAACTAACCATTTTTGTGCACGGAAGAATAACCCCTCCCGAAACGATGTCATTCTTTTTTCCTTTACCACCTCTCATGGTTGTTAATTATGATGAAAACACTATTTTTATATGATATACATGTTTTTTAGGATGTAAATAAGCTTATTTAATTATTATATAATATATAAATTCATTATTTCCAGTTTTTTTAATACAATAACATCATTTGTGGTCATGAGGACTACCGCCTCCTCAAAGCGAATATGATGTCTATTTTTTTGGGAATATGATTACATGATTCATTCACCAATCACATAGAATTTATTAAGGATATGTTTAGTAAAATTATATGATATATATGAAATAATAATTCTAATAAAATATTAAAACAAAAACACACAGATATATATATATATATATATTATTTACTCTTTCCATTTAATACAACAAGAATACAGAAACCAAATTCTGGAGTATGTATGACATACCGTCTCCAAGAACGATGTATTTCATTTCATAATTCTATATTTTATAGTTTATTATAAATACTTATTGTAACACCCCAAGCTTCCATGGTATGCTTCTCTTTGAATAATACAGTAGCATGTGTTGTACCCAACTTCGAGTTCTAACACACACCACAACCAATCAAACTAGCCATTATGAATAGTAATGCCAACTTTTTGAAAATTTATACATTTTATCTTTAAAAATAGACTTCATTTTTGGATTTTTAATATAAAAATTATCTTAGGGTGAATTTTTGGTACCTTTCGGATAACTTTCATATTTTGATGAATAGTGAAAATTACTAAATTTTAATTAAAAACAACTTTTTTAATCGAAATAATTAATAGTCATAAAATATGAATTTGAGTGATTTTAGAGTATAATTAGATTATATTTTTACCATTTAATCCAATGTTGGTCATTGGACATAATTTCACATTTAAACTAGAAATAAGCAAATGTCAATCTTTTGATAGTTATTATCTCTTAAAAACGCGTTTTTTGTTTTAACAACGAGAATTAATTTTAAACTATTATTTTCCACTTATGTGTTTTGAATTTTGAAAAATTGATTCCATATTTAGAATAAGGAGGTCCAAATTGTGTAAATAGGTAATTTTTTTTAGAAATTTTGAATAATTACTTCGGTAAATAGTTTATTTACCGCGGTTAAAGGGTAAATTCGGTAAATAAGGGTAAAAAATAATATTATAGTGATAATAAATTACCCTAAAACAAGTCCTAACCCAATTGGATGATACATGTCCGAAAATGGGAAACTTTGGGTTGATTTTAGAACCCCATGGATCCACTTCTAAGTGATAATGAAACTTTATATTAATTAAGTTAAAGTAAATACAATAATGACATAAGCATATATCTTTTAGAAAAACAATTTTACATAGGGTTATATATGTTAAATTTTAGACTATAATATTAATTATAAATATTAAAAGATTTAATATGTAATTTAATTTAATTTTTATTTTTATACATTTAATAAGTAAATTTATTTATGACACAATAATGATACAATACTTTCTTTATTAATGAAACAATCAAATAATTGGTATTATAAATATTGAAATAAATAAAATTTGAAAGTTTTGATGCAATCCAAGAATGTTTTTGATTAATATGACATGTTAGTATTGATTAAATAAATTAATTTTGAATTAATAAAGTTTTTATGACTTTAACAAAAATAAATTATTAAATAGTGACAAAATTGACATAAAAGAGTTTTTTAAACAAATATTATATTATTAATTCATATTCTTTTTATAAAAGTCTAAGGTTCGACCAAAGTACTTATATAATAATAGGTTTATTATTAATGGACCACTTGGGGGTCTCTTAGAAGTATATAGTATGTTTAGTAACCATATAATATAAATATACAAAGTGACATGGTAAATGTAAAACTATTTAACTAAGAGTTAAGTATAAATGATAAGGTTAATATAGTGACACAAACCTGTCTAAAATATATTGGATGAAAGTATTTATACCCATACCCACCTTAGACTTTTAATATTCTACTTTGGAGAAATTATAAACAGAATATTAATTTATTATAAATTAATACTTTCAGTTTTTCTTAAAGAGCCCCTCCCCCTTATAAAAGGACACCACTTCTAACCAATTATTTATCCCTTCAAAGCCTTTTGGTTTTGGAAAACCCTGCCCAATTATCCTCTAAAATTCCCTAAATTCAATCTATAGGATTTATTTTGATTATAAATCCAACCTAAGGAGCCATTTTGATCAAATCAAAAGGAAGAACCCGAAGAAGAGGTAATGTTTTCACCACCCTCTTTCAAGTTCCTTTTTCTTCAACTTCTTATTTCTTTTTTATTTCCATTATATAATAATATCTACAATATATCATATATATATTGATGTTATTATAAATATGGTACAACCATAGTCAGTATTCTATCCATCCTTTGAATGACATGTCACCATACGTGCGTACGTAAGGCTTACCGTCTCCACGTCGTGGCGTAATTGTTATTCAAAACATTATTATTTGGATGGGTATGATGATGATGTGTAATTAAAGTAAATAATAAATATAACATTATAATCATTCTGTATATATGATATAACATCCAATTATATATTATTTTAATATCAAAATAATGATATTGTCGCTCGTGCGTACTTACAGACTACCGTCTCCACAAACGCGATGAGATTCATTCCCCATCGTATCCATTCAAGTATAATTATCATTTGATGATTAAAAATAACGTTTAAGGACTTGATATCATTCTGGATATTAATAATATAAAACCTATGGATAACAAACATGGATTATGTAACAAAACATATAATATAAAACGAGTAAGTGAACACCCGAAACGACAATAATACTAAAATATTATTAACAAAGAAATATTAAAAGATCATATATGATATCATATTTATGTATATGATTCTTGTATAATTTATTAACAATGATTTAACTGTTATATAGGAGGTTAAACTACCCTCGGCTAAGGAAAAGTTCAAGGTAAGGGGTTTTCATCTCAATCTTTATTCCCGTGAGATTCGTGCCATATTGCCAACATTTTGTGTGGTGTATGTACTGCCCATAATTGTATTATTTGTGTAATACACTTTAATTTATGTGTATTTAAATATTAATTGTATGATACCTCTTTCATGTGGTGTATGTTTCCTAAGTTACCAAATTGGTAAGGGTTTATTTCACAATCTCTTCATTATCTGAGGTTGTTTATACGTAATTATCTACTAGGACCTCTTTATCATCCACATCCATGTTTCTTAAAAATATATTTCAAATCATTATTATTATTTTACAGACTATTGGTTAAAGTCATTTATACCCTTTTTTGACTTTTTATAAGATGTTTATAAAGTAATCTTTCTATCATTTTCCAAACAAGGTTCTTTTAAGCTTTTCGAAAAAGTTAAGGTAAGAATATTTTGTCTTCTTAACTTATACAGCGGGTGTAGCTATTTTCCACCATTATAAAATTTTTGAAGCTTCCCTTAAAATATTATAATAATATCTTCAATGAAAATGTTTTATTTTATAATTATGTGACTTTTAAATGATTTAAAAATGAATATTTTAAAATTTTTTGAAAGGTAATCTTTATAAAGATCATAATTTTAAATGTTTTAAAGATTTATCTTTGTAAATCTATTTAATTAATGTCCATGTTTTCAAAAAAATTTAAGGATTTATTTATATGGACATGAATGTTTTGAAATTTTATTTCTTTTTAAAAGTTTCAAAGTGGTATGGGAGACTTTGATTCAAAAATCTCTTTTAAATTACTTTTTTTTATAAATGTGTGACTTTTCAATGATTAAAAAAAGAGATATTTCTCTCAAATAGTTTTTATTTCATCTATTTAAACATCCTTTGATGGATTTTAAGCTTATTTGAAGTTGATTTATTATGATACAAAACTTCTGTATTGTATTGAAGGTTTTGTGATATGTTTGAAAATGGATGTGTTATTTTTATACCATTCACGATTTATGGAGAAAGTATTTATATTTCGTATGCTAGTTTTAATGTGAATGTTTATGTTATGTTTAAACCTGTTCATATGAGGATTGAATAGGACTTAGTAAGTGACGGGTGGAGCTCTCTATAGATCCTCGATGCATCTGTTGGTATCATGAGACAAACTAGTGTCTTGGCACAAGGCCTTGAAAAAATCTTATTTCTAGTCTTGGCAAGAGGCCTTAAATATGTGGTTATGATAGTCTAGAATTATGCATTCCATCATTGTAAAACTGGTTATTGATATTGAATGTGATTATTAAACTAGTATAATATCAACGTAAATAAGTAAATGGCATTATTTCATTTTATTTTTTCCATATTATACATAAGTTCAAGTTTAAAAGGATTTTATTTTAGTTATACATTTCCTTAAATGTTTTTTCTTATTTATAAATGTTTCCACTATATTGTTATCCTTACTGATCATCTGAGCTCACCCCTTTCTATGTTTTATTTTTCCCTGGATATGAAGAAATTTTTAATGATTGACCTGAATGGATTGTCTTATAGGGATATGAGTGTGGACTATGGAGACTATGCTATTGTAGTTTTTCACTTTATGATGTAATGTAAGGATTATGTATATATCTAGTGTTTAAAGGGCTACTTAACTAATCGGTCATTCTAGATTGGATCTTTTGTGATCATGCCAATGTTATGTAATAATGCACCGACGCTGGGTAACTAGATTCAGGGTGTTACAGTTGGTATTAGAGGAAGTTTAGTACAAACCTTGGAAGCTCGATTTAAATAAACTTTGATTAGAGCATATAGACCTAAGATAGACATTGAGGATTAGTATAGAATAAATTCCTAGAATTTTGGTATGGTAGAGATTTTGTGAGTTTTCCGAGCAATAAATCCCTGTCCGGATACAAGCTGGTAGAGGTGGATCTAGAACAGATGTACCTAGGGGTAAAACCCGAAAACACCGCTTTGAGGTAGACTCCAACAGGAACTGGTGCAGGACAATGAGCCTTGATGCACTCTTGATTACGACACTCTAGGGGGATATGCTTAGGATAATTCTCATTTTCTTTACAAACCATTATGAAGGGTTTATGAGTATATACTTTTTCAAAGAAAACATTTTTATGATTATGGATTATATCCATAAACTGTTCAATTTTTATTAAGTGTTTTACAAGTTTGGATTTATTGCAATTCAGAAACTAATCTAGTGTATGACATTGTTTAGAAATGGCGTCTAGTGGAAGAAATGGAAACTGTATCAATGAACGTACTCCATATAGGGATTCCCTCCTGATCAAGATAATTATAGTGGTGCTGGTGATGCAACTGGTGCTGATCAGCTAATCACCATACTGGGACAACTTACTTTGGTTATGAATAATAACTTTGCCCATATAGAGCACCCTAATCCGCAGTGTGGAGAATCAATGTTAGATCGCTTCATGAGGCAACAACCACCAACATTAAATGGGGGTAAAAATCTCCTAGTAGCTAAGCAATGGATAAATTCATTAGAGAAAATATTTTATGCTTTGGGTTGTAGCGAAATGGAAAAAGTTGTCATGACTGTTTACTGCCTCACTGGAGATGTTGATCCATGGTGGTCATTGATTCAAAATACAAAGGATGACGAGGAAGTATCAAATATGTAATGGAGGGAGTTTAAAGATATTTTCATAGAAAAATAATTTCCTCATGACCATCGAGCGGATATGAAAATACAATTTCTAAGTGTGAGGCAAAAGGAGGAATAGAATGTTGCAAAGTATGAGTCTAACTTTACAAGGTTAGCAAGGCATTCTGCAAATTATATACGTAACACAAGAAGTAATATTGATCGTTTCTTTTATGGGTTAAAACCATTTCTCTGTCAAGTATTAGTCTAACAATCCTTCTCATCGTACGAAGATATTGTCTCATGTGCTAGCAAGAAAGAAAAAGAATTATCTAAGTCTTATGACTTTAAAGAAAAGCAAGATAAGAAGAGAACGGTGGAGCAAGAGAGAGATAAAGGGAAAAAGGGAAAGAATAATTTTCCATTATGTGATAATTGTGGGAAGAAATACCCTGATTCTTGCCTAAAAGGAATGGGAGTTTGTTACAAATGTGGAGAAAAAGGTCACCAGTCTCGTGATTGCAAGAGAAAGAAAGAGGTTGTCAATGTTGAATGCTATAATTGTAGAGAAATGGGGAATTATGAAAATGAATGCCTTAAAAGGAAAGGAAACTTACCTTAGAAATGATCAAGGGATCAAGGCCAATCTTAGGCTGTTACTACAATTGAAGTGGAATAATTAATGTATTTGTGTTTTTGGACTCAAATATTATATTCTTGTTATAAGAATAATGTGATATATATAAGGATTATACTTCAATACATGTTGCTTTCATTAAGGTTTTAATATGACTAAGGTAATCCTATTTTCAGTATGTGACAATAAGATAATCATTACTCTGTCTGGGGAATCTGATGTGACAATTGATTTTGGAATTTAGATACCTTTTACAGAGAGTCTGGACAGAGGTACTTTGGATAACTATAATGTTTGGAGTGGGTTAAGTTAAAATTTGGATAGTATTGTTTAAGGTTAAAATAATTATTATGATTAATTTTTGTAGTATTATGATACTATAGTTTTAGGAAAAGGACAACCTATAGGTCAGGCGATAACCAGTCATGTCGGAGAAAGCTGTAGGAATCGAACCCACAACCATAGTGTGACATGACTTTATTAACTACCACAAGTCTACAAGAAGTCCCTGGTTATTTCAAAATATATTTTTTCATTTTAATGGTATGTGTTAATATTTTGAACCCTATATGATTAGGATAAATATAATATTTTTGAGTTCTATTATCTTTTGGAGTGAAAGATGAGTTTGTGGTAGAAATTAGTTGAAGGATGAAACTCTACTTGTCGAGTATATATATATATATATATATATATATATATATATATATATATATATTTCTATTATTCTATGAAGAAATTAATTTTTAAACTTTAGGGAAGGGATATTAAAACAAAAAAATGTGTTATCCTAATACATTATGTTTTTTTGAACTGATGATATTTGAAATCATCATAGATTGATGGCTTTGAGGCCCTAAATTTTACACTTCTTTGTGATTGATGACCTCAATAACTCCATATAAATATTTAAATTTTTCCTCTAATTACGTTTCTATAATTTCCAACAATTTTATCCTATTTAAAACCATAATTTGGTGGTGACATTTCCATTTCCCTTTCCCACTTATTAAAACTAAATTTTATTAACCCTAATTCTGATATGGGTTTTCCACAAAAGTATTTTCTATTTTCAACATTTTATTTTCTAAAAACAATTTCAAATTTTTAGGACATAATTTATTGAAATAGGGGATAATGTAACACCCCAATATTACATGGTGTGCTTCTCTTTGAATAATACAGTAGTGTGTGTTGTACGTAACTTCGAGTTATAACACACACCACAACCAAACAAACTAGCAGTTATTAATAGTAATACCCACTTTTTGAAATTTTATACATTTTATCCTTCAAAATGGACATCATTTTTGGATTTGGAATATAGAAATTATCTTAGGGTAAATTTTTGGTACCTTTCGGATAACATTCATATTTTGATGAATAGTGAAAATTACTAAATTTTAATTAAAAAAAAACTTTTTTAATCAAAATAATTAATAGTGAGAAATTTTTAATTTGAGTGATTTTAAAGTATAATTAGATTATATTTTTACCATTTAATCCAATTTTTTTCATTGTAAATAATTTCACATTTAAACTGGATATAAGCAAGTGCCAATCTGTTGATAGTTATTATCTCTTAAAAACAAGCTTTTTTGTTTTAACAATGAGAATTAAGTTTAAATTAATTTCCGTTACTTCATTATTTTGAATTTTGAAAAATGGATTTCATATTTAGAATCAGGTGGTCCAAATTGTGTAAATAGGTATCTTTTATTTTTAGACATTTTAAAAAATTACATTGGTAAATATTTTAATTACCATGGTTAAAGGGTAAATCCAGTAAAAAAGGGTAAAACATTATATTATAATAATAATAAATTACCCTAAAACATGTCCTAAAACTATTGGTAGATACATGTATGACCATGGGCATATTTAAGTCTATTTTTTGACCCCATGGATCCACTTTTAAGTGATAATGACACTTTATATTAATTAAGTTAAAGTAAATACAAAAATGACATAAGCATATATATTTTAGCAAAACAATTTTTACATAGGGTTATATATGTTATATTTTAGACTATAAATATTCCTTATAAATATAAAAATAATTCAGAAATAATGATATTTTATTTATAATTTTTAGACATTTAATAATTAAATTTATTTATGACACAATAATGATGCAGTATTTTCCCTATTAATGAAAGAAACAAATAATTGGTATGATAAATATTAAAATAAATATAATTTCAAAGTTTTGATGCCATCCAAGAATTTTATTGATTAATATGACCAGTTATGATTGCTTAAAAATATTGGTTCTAATTATTAAAGTTTTTAAGACTTTAACAAAAATCAATTATTAAATTGTGTCAAAATTGACATAAAAGAGTTTTTAAAAAAATATTATATTATTAATTCATATTCTTTTTCTAAATGTCCAAGTTTCGACCAAAGTCCTTATATAATAATAGGTGTCTTATTAATGGACCACTTGTGAGTCTCTTGGAAGTATATAGTATGTTTAGTAACCATATAATATAAATATACAAAGTGACATGGTAAATGTCAAACTATTTAACTATGAGTTAAATATAAATGATAATGTAAATATAGTGACCAAAACCTATCTAAAATATATTAGATGAAAGGATTTAGACCCATACCCACCTTATACTTTTAATAATACACTTTGGAGAAATTATAAACTGAATATTAATTTATTATAAATTAATACTATAAGTTTTTCCTAAAGAGCCCCTCCCCCCCTTATAAAAGGACACCACTTCTAACCAATTATTCATACATTCAAAGCCTTTTGGTTCAGAAAAGCCCTGACCAATTATCCTCTCAACTTACCTAAATTCAATCCAGAGGATTTATTTTTATTATAAAACCATCTTGAGGAGCCCTTTCGATCAAATCAAAAGGAAGAACCCGAAGAAGAGGTACTGTTTTCACAACCCTCTTTCAAGTTCCTTTCTTCTTCAACTTCTTCTTTCTTTTTTATTTCCATTATAAAATAATAACTCCAGTATCTTCTATATACTGTGATGTTATTATAAATATGGTACAAACATATTCAGTATTCTATCCATCCTTTGAATGACATGTCACCATACGTGCGTACGTACAACTTACCGTCTCCACGTCGTGGTTGAATTGTTATTCAAAACATTATTATTTGGATGGGTATGATAATGATGTGTAATTGAAGTAAATAATAAATATAACATTATAATTATTCTGTATATATTATATACCATCCAATTATATATTATTTTAATATCAAAATAATGATATTGTCACTCGTGCGTACGTACAGACTACCGTCTCCACAAACACGATGAGATTCATTCCCCATCGTATCCATTCAAGTATAATTATCATTTGATGATTAAAAATAATGTTTAAGGACTTTATATAATTATGGATTTTTATAATATAAAACCTATGTATAACAAACATGGCTAATGTAACAAAACATATAAAAGAAAATGAGTAACTGAACACCCGAAACGACGATAATACTAAAATATTATTAACAAAGCAATACTAAAAGTTCATATATGATATCATATTTATGTATATGATTCTTGTATAATTTAATAACAATGATTTAATTATTATACAGTAGGTTAAACTACCCTTGGCTAAGGAAAAGTTCAAGGTAAGGGGTTTTCATCTCAATCCTTATTCCCGTGAGATTCGTGCCATATTGACAACCTTTTGTGTGGTGTATGTACTACCCATAATTGTATTCTTTGAGTAATACACTTTAATTTATGTGTATTTACATATTCGTTGTATGATACCTCTTTCATGGGGTTTATGTTTTGTAATTTACCAAATTGGTAAGGGTTTATTTCACAATCGCTTCATTATCCGAGGTTGTTTATACGTAATTATCTACTGTGACCTCTTTATCATCCACATCCATGTTTCTTAAAAATGTATTTCAAATCATTATTATTATTTTACAGAATATGGGTTAAATTAATTTATACCCTAGTTTGAATTTTTATAAGATGTTTATAAAGGAATCTTTTTATCATTTTCCAAACAAGGTCCTTTTAACCTTTTCGATAAAATTATGGTAAGAATGTTTTGTCTTTTAAACTTATACGGTGGGTGAAACTATTTTCCACCATTATAAAATTTTCAAAACTTCTCTTACAAGCTTAAAATAATATTCTCAAAGTAAATGTTTTATTTTATAATTATGTTTCTTTTAAATTATTTGAAAATGAATATTTTAAGAATTTGTGAAAGGTACTCTTTATCAAGATCAAAATTTAAATGTTTTAAATATTTATCTTTCTAAATATTTTTAATTAATGTCCATGTTTTCAAAATGATTTTAAGGATTTATTTATATGAACATGAATGTTTTGAAATGGAATTTCCTTTCAAAAGTTTCAAAGTGATATGGGACACTTTGATTCAAAAATCTCTTTTAAATTACTTCCTTTATAAATGTGTGAGTTTTCAATGATTTAAAATAAAGAGATATTTCTATCAAATAGTTTTGATTTCATCTATGTCAACATCCTTTGATGGATTTTAAGATTATTTGAAGTTGATTTATTATGATACAAAACATCCATATTGTATTGAAGGTTTTGTGATATGATTGACTGTGGATGTGTTATTTTTATACCATTCATGGTTTATGGATAAAGTATTTACATTTCGTATGCTAGTTTTAATACGAATGTTTATGTTATGTTTAAACCTGTTCATATGAGGAATTCATTGGACTTAGTAAGTGATGAGTGGATCCCGCTATAGCTCCTCGATGCATCGATATGTCTCATGAGACAAACTAGTTTCTTGGCACAAGTACTTGACAAAATCTTATTGGTAGTCTTGACACGAGGCCTTGCTATGTGGTTATGATAGTCTGGCATTATGCATTCCATCATTATGAAAGTGGTTATTAATATTTCATGTGATTATTCGACTAGTAGAATATCCATGTGAATAAGTAAATGACATTATTTCATTTTATTTTTTCCATATTATGTTGAAGTTCAAGTTTAAAAGGCTTTTTTTTAGTTAAACATTGCCTTAAATGTTTATGCTTATTTATAAAAGTTTACACTATATTGTTATCCTTACTGAGCATCTGAGCTCACCCCTTTATATGTTTTATTTTTTCCAGGATGTGAAGAAATACTTTATGACTGACCTGCAGGGATAGTCTGATAGGGATATGAGTGTGGACTATGTAGACTATGTTATTGTAGTTTTTCACTTTATGATGTAATGTAAGACTTATGAATATATCTATTTTTTCCAAGGTTATTAAACTAATCGGTCTTTCGAGATTTGATCTTTTGTGATCATGCCAATTTTATGTAATAATTCACCGACTCTGGGTAGCTGGGGTAGGGGCATTACACTTATATAATAAATATATATATAATATATATATAATTTTTTATACTATATAAATAAATATATCATGATCTATGTAAGAAGATCATGAATAAAAATTCAAAACATATACAAAAAACAAATTAGATATTACCTCAAAATGTAAAATTAATAAAGTATTATTAATAAATGGGTAATATAAAGTGATAATAAAATCATATATGGTAAGATATAAAAGAATATGGGTCTATAAAAGATTTAAAAAAAACTTATATTTAATACTAATGAGGTTTTAATGTGTACGAAGAGATTTAAGACTTAAGGTAAGGGGTTTTTTCATCTCACTTTTATTTCTATTAGATATATGATATATTCACCAAGTATTATTATTTTGTGGTTTATATTAGGTCCTATAAAATTTTATATCTTGAATTTAGTTTATATAAGAATAATAAATGTTTCAATTTATTTTATTCTTTCATGTATATATTGATCAAAAATTTAATCATAAATTAATGGGATTTCTAGTCTCACTTTTATTTCTATGAGACTCAGGACATATTCACCACTCATTTATTTTATGTTTTGTATATAATTATTATGAATGTACATTATGATTATTATCATTAAATTTATGGGGTTTTAGATATAAATTTTGTGAACACTCTTTCATGTGGTATATGACTCAAAATTTAACAAATCAGTAAAGTAATTTTGTCTCAATTTTCTTTAATTGAGACACATTTTATTTGATGAACCTATATTTTTCTATGAGGTTTTTATAATTCCTTTTTAAATGTTTTATCAGAAATACCAATATTTTCAGAACATTTTATGATTAATTCAAATTTATTCTTTCATGGGTATTTTTATTCAAATTAACCAACATGGTAAGAGTTTATTGCTACAATATAATAGTTTATTCAGACTGTTTTTTATTATACTTCCATTCATGAAGTATTTTGATCCATATCTCATGAAATATCATGAATTATGTTCTTATAAATTTATTTATGATATATTTATATAATTATATCATTTATAAATTCATTGGTATTTAATATTATTACAAAAATGTTTTAAAGAATATCAGACTTCATCTCTCATCATTCAAAAATCTGTTTTATTTAAAAAATATGTTTTCTAAAAATTTATTTAAACGATCTATTAAGTTTATTTTCAAGGAAAAATATTTTAATTAAAAATCATTATTTTTTAAAGTGTTTAAAATTATTTTCAAATAATATTTTATTTGTTTTGAAGGTTATTTTCAATGAAAAATGTTTTAAAAAATGTTTTAAATTTTAAAATGTTTTTTTTCAAAGTAGAAAGGATATTTTTAAAATGAAAATTTTTAAATAAATTTTAATTATTACTTCACATGGTTTCAATGTTGTATTCATAGAAATGGCTCTTGAAAATGTTTTATGATCTCTAAATAAATGTTATTTTCTTTATGAACTATTCCAAGTGATCCTTCAAAATCCTTACCCATATAAGATTTTATTGTTTTATATAGTTATGCTTTACTACGTATATGATCAAAGGATTCCATTCATATTATTTATCTTAATGGTTTATATTCTGATGGAATGATTATTATGGAACCCTTTTTTTCCTCAAGTAAATCATGTTTCAATGATATTGATATGAAACACATTTCTCTTCAACAAGTTATACCATAATAAATTCTTATGAAACATGCTTCCTTTCATGAGTTATTCTATGATGAATGTATAATCCATCCAGTGTCCTAAAGGACTTCAGTTTTTTTATTAAAATAAGACCCCCTTTTATGGGAAGAATGGGGAACCCAAACAGACATAAGGAACATAAGACAAATCATGACTCAAAGGTCTTAAAGAGAAAATCCAGATTGCCAACACGTAGCTTCCCCTCTCAAGCATTTGATCGCAATGAAGATCTCCACCATTTCATGGCTATTTGTCTAAAAAGTATCTTTTTGTCAGAGCATATGCACGACTCAATGGATGATTCCATACCCTCCCAAACATCCAAATCAAAAAATCTCTATAAATATGACCCACCAGGTCTAAAAACTCATCAGGGGCCTGATCTAGGTGGTTGAGTCTGGCTGCATCACCCTTCCTCAAACAGACCAAAACAAGGCTCACAAACCAATAAGCTAGTAAAAAATCTTCCATAAGAAACAGTCAACCATATGATAAAACAAGAAAATCAAAATACAAAATTAAAATAAGAAAACTCCAGTCATGCCTTGAGATGCGAGATCTACCATACACAAAGAAACCAAACCCTCATGAATGTCATCATCACTTACAACACAAACAAATAAATCCTGAAGGCACACTAAATCACAAATGAGAATCCACAGAAACAAACCAATGGCATAGACCAACTTAGGAAATAACCATCATCACCTTCTCAGATATAACCATCATCACCATCAAATTTAATACTCTCTTGATTTCTTGGAAGGAAGTCGTTGGAGATCACCATTGTCACTGAAATTGCCAAATCCTAGGCAAGAATACCAACACCAAAGCCCTTCTTGATGATGATACTAGAAATAAATAACTTTGTGGTTGAAGAACATAGTACCTCACCACTGATGAAGAGAACGTTCCTGTAAACCCAACAGCCACCAAACCCACATCCCAAAACCTTGGCGTAACCCTACTCCTGATTCGCCTTAGAGATACCCGGAGAAACAAGAGTCTAGATCAGGGAACAAATAAGATAAGGGCACGAAATAAAAACAATACTACAAGGCATAAAACAAGATCCAAAAAAATGGAGAAAATATGACTTCGGAGTTCCTTGAGAACCAACAGACACTGAACCAACAAATCCCAAAACCTCTATGTTACCCCACTTCAGATCTAACTTGGAGAGTCGCAGGGAACTATAAGTTAGAGTATAGGAAATTCTGCCAAAGCTCCAATTCAAAGCTTCTTATAGCCTCAAAAACACACAAAAAAAAAAGAAATTAAGAGGACCATGAAGGGAACCCACATACATGGAAGGAAAAAGGAGAAAGCGGTGGAAATAGAGAAAGAGAGGGAGGGAAAGGAATGGACGATAATTACTCAGATGCACCTCCAAACCCTCAACATAGGGTTTTAGGAGGAAACCCTTGGCGAGGAGGCAATTATATGAGCTCAGAGGGTACATGAGTTTTATCCCAAGCATGAAAAAAATAGTGTACATTGGTTGTAGCTCAATGCTAAAACAAGAGGGTACATGGAAGGGCATCCAAAACCCAAAACAAGAGGGTACCTAGAAGTGTTTCACAATACCTCAAAAAGAGGGTACATGGGAGTGAATCCTAATCCTAAAACAAGAGGGTGCATGTGAGGGAATCCCAAGACTAATACAAGATTGTACATAAGAGGTAATACCATGTCTAAATTAGGTACATGGGTGATTAGAACAATCATAACATGTTATGAAGGTATTAATAGGTAGTCTTGACCTAGGATTTTTTATGTTAATTTTTATGGAACACTTCCAGGTCTTAGTCCTCTATTATTCTATCATGGATTATCATCTTAATTCTATTTTTATTTATTTCTTATGAAATATAAATATTTATGCCATGATTCTAGATTATTATCTTTGATATGAAGGGTATGATCTTTTATTGTTACGATCACGTTCTCATACCCATATTATCATGTTATGCTTACATATCTCCCTTGTTTCACCTTACTGAGAATCTTATCTCACCACTTTCTTATCTTTATTTTCTAGTGGTTATGAAAAGGTTTTATGTATGATTACTATAGGGGATGATCTATTAGAGAGATATTGAATATCTTTCACCATGTACAAGTATTATGTTTCAATGTTTTCAGAGACACTAAACTATTATGGTCTTAAAACATATTTTTTTATATGTTTTATATTCATATAAAATTATGTAATATGAATTTATTTTAATAACGGGTCACTATAGTTGGTAGTAGTGTAAATGCTTAGTTAAGATTATAAACTTGGATGGAAAAAATTAGTGATATATGTAGAGATATTTCTAAGTATATATCTAGGGATTTATCTAAGGATAAGAGCAAAGTGTCATAGATTTAAAATTAGGTGTCACAATTTAGGTATCCTATAATTAATATTTCATTATTATGTGGTTTTCTTCTATTATAAATGTTGCTCACACTATGATTTCTGTTCGTAGTCAATAGCATGAACAAGAAGATATTTTTTAACATTGAATGTTTCAGATGTGGAAATTATGGGTATTATACAAATCAATGTCCTAAGTGGAAATCTCATGAATAGAATCTGGAAGGTGGTACGAGTATTGGTTATACTGCTAAAGGTAAATAGACCACAAATGGAATGTGAAAGGTAAGAGATGTTTAAACAGTATTTATTACATTAAACATAAGAAACATGATTAAATTGAGGTTGAGGAAACTTAAGAAGTGATTCATAATTCGTATTACTGGAAAAGGGTATTAAATAATTAGATTATGATGCCTATGTAATGGTTTAAGAATAAAGTGGGATGATTTATGGGTATATATAAAAGAATTGAAATTTTTTGTTATATGAGTCATGGAGTATATGTTTTGAATTAATGATTTGAAAAAATATATTAAATAGTTTTGATGAAATTGAAAATGTATTTAATGGAATGGAGAAATTTTATTTTGGGAATGTAACCCTTAATGTGTTTTTGATGTTGAGAAATTTTTTTAAGCTTGGATAAAGAGATTATTGATATAGATAATGAAAATTAGATAGTACTGACTACCCTGGAACTAATTATTTATCTGTTGAAAAAGCGGTCTATTCTACCGTGGAGGATGTTTTCAAAAACATTTGGATTTAATGAATATATCCAATAATATTTTGAATAATAAAGAATTCATGTTTTCAATATGGTTTTATGGTAATTTAGGTTATAACCATGTTTCATGAGAAAAGATCATTGTTGAACTTATTTGGATGAATTTAGTGACCTTATTTATAAAGGATTGAATTTTCATATTTTGGATGGATTACAAGGTTATCCATTTGTGTAATGGTTTAAGTTAAACATCAAATGAGGTTTCAGTGATTAAAGACTTATCTCACCATATGAGGATTTATGCATATTACATAACCAATGATAACCATTTTTATATGATGTTAACTAAAGAAATATGTAATGAATTATTATTTTGCATCATTTCCTATCAGCACTCCAGGAATTAATAATTAACCATCATTTATTAGAGTAAGAGATGAAGTGAAACTCGAGAAAGGGACAACCAAAGGGTTATATTGTGTATACTAAAATGAATAAAATCAATTAGGTATATTTCCTTATGTTTTTAGAAAATAAAATAATTCCTAAAATCTAGAAAAGGGATATTGAAGAATATTTACCCTAATTCCATTGTTTTTTGGAACCAACAGTCATATAAATCATCATAGAATTATGGTTTTAAGCCCTTAAATTTCCATTAATAATTAACTTACTGTTGATCAATGATATTCATCACCCTCTAAAATTATTTATAATTTTTTACAATGTCTAATATTCACTCCTAACCGATGTTATCCTATATGGAAACCTAGTTATGAGTTTCTTTGGTTTACCATTATGGTTCTAACCTTCCATTTCTAAATGAAGTATTAGTATTTATTTTTATGATGTGGGTTTCTATGAAAGGAACATTCATTTATTAAACCCATTGATAACCCAAATTATTTTTAAAGGAGAAATTAATTTTAAGGGGCTAGAATGTAACACCTTAATATTTTGTGAAATATATTTTATGAATTAATTAAAACATTTTTATATTTTTCATTTCATGAAAAATTGAATATATATTGTCTTATACAAAAGCACTAAGTTCTCCTTGAGTTATAAACATAATTAAGTTTATATTTCACAACATGAAACACACATATTAGCTTGTAGTATACAAAAGACTATGTTTAGCTTGTGTTACACATAATAATGAGTCCATATGATAGCTTTTTTTATAGGAAAGACCGATTTTTACCAAAATAGAATATATGATTAATAATATTATTAAATTAAAATTATAATTATCACCTAGACATTAGAATGGAATATATTAATGAGGATGACTAAATTTTAAAATTATGTTTTACACATGTATATAAAATTAATCATTTTCTTGTCAATTATATTTTTCATGAAAGTAAGAACTAATTGAGAATAAAGAAACTCATTTTCTATAAAAACTATTCTTTTATGTAAAAATACCATAATATCTAAAAGAATTAAAAAACCAATTTTGATGAATTTATTTAATAATATAATTATATATTATATTCAATAAATTTTTTGACACTCATAAAAAAAATTTATATGCATAAGATACGAATAAATCTAATTTAATGAATAAAATGATGTATTTTTCAAAAAGGTAATTTTAATTCCTTTTAGTGGTGAACCCATTTTAAATATATTTATTGAAAATATTATAATTTTTGGTTGAAAAAATAAAAATAATTTTTTTAAATAGGAATATAAAAATGTACGGTGGGTTATCTTTTGTTAATCTTTTCAGAAGTTTCTATTTTTATTGAATAATGAATATAATGAATTTTAATTGGAAAATGTATTTTCATCTAATTTAATTACATAAGTTAAATTATATTTTAATTTTGTTCTAATTTTAATTTCGATCAATTTTATATAAATTAATTCAATTTATGTCACTTTAATAAATTTCAAATTGAAATTGGATATATAAACAATTCAATATTTTGAACATATTCACATTAAAAACATGTTGTTTGTTCTCATCTGTGGGATTATTTTTAAATTTATTTCTCACAATTATATGGTTGTAATTTTGAAAAATAGATTCCATATTTGTGTTTAAAATAATTTTTAATGTTTAATAATTTCAACTTAATTTCTGTCCAAAAATACATATGAAATTATTTAATATAATTATAGCGATTAAGGTAAAAATCAGATTACATAGTGGTTAATCATTAAAATAAGAGAAAAATACCATAAAAAATGTCCAAAAGAAATTATCTTGACATAATTTTACCATATCCATAATTTTATAATAAATTTTAAATTATTGTATGAACATGATGTATTTTAGAACTCTCAATCGTGTTTACATATTTATATTTACAAGAATGCCGCTCCTCCTCCACCATAAATATGAACACTCCCCTCACTTAGTCACAGCTATAAATCCCTTTGGATAAAAAACCTACCAAAATAATCTTCCAACATACCCCTATCTTCATATAATCATCACTTTATAAAAAAATCCAACAAAGGAATCTCTTTGGTGCAAACCAAAAGGTGTTCTCCGGAAAAGTGGAAACATTCATCAATGTACATTTATATTTTATTTCTTTATTCAAAAATTAATTTATTCTTATTACATGATTAAATAATAAAATAATTTTACTAATTATAATTATATATTATTATTCTATTTTATCTACCTACATCTATACACAATTTCATCAAATGGGTAACATACCTGTCATTTGTTTATACAACGGATTGTCACCTCATGATATGATGTCGTTCATTTTCTCTTTATCACCTATCGTGGTTGAGCATTATCATGAGAATATTTTTTATATGATATAAATGATATTTATTATGTATTTATTCTTATTTTATTATTATATAACACGTACCTTCTCTTTTTCCATTTTGTGGGAATATGATTACTTTGTTTTTAGATTTGTGGGCTACTGCCTCCTCGAAGTAATGTGATTCATTCACACTTTACATGGAATTTATTAATGATGGGTTTAGTAAAATTATATTATATATATGAAATAAAAATTTGAATGGAAATATTATATACATATATATACATATATTTTATTTACTTACACTCCTTCAATGCGATATGAAAATAGAAACAATTTTCAGGCGTACATACAGCCTACCGTCTTCATGAAAGATGTATTTCATTTAGTATTTATATAATTAATATATTATTTTATATACATATATAATAAATATATATTATATTTATATCTTGTTTTACATTATTAAAATAATTAAATTATTATGTAATTAAGAGGATCATGATTAAAAAGTCCGGACATATAGAAAAAAGTTGATATTACCCGAAATGTACCATTAAAATCAAATTGCTAATAAATTTCTAATATAACGTCATAATAAAAAATATATGGTAATATACATAAGAATACGTTTATTTTTTTATATTTATAATAAACTTATATTCATCATACAGGTGGTTTTAACATGTACAAAGAATTTCTAGACTTAAGGTAAGAGTTTTCTCATCTCATATTTATTTCTGTTAGATATATGTTATATTCACAACATATTATTTTTGTGTGGGGTATATAATTTCATATGAAATGTTATATAATGAATTTAATTAATTTAATGATATTAAAATTATCAATTCATGTTATTCTTTCACGGATCATACAATTCAAAAGTTACCCAATTAGTATGGGGATTTCTAGTCTCACTTTTATTTCTGTTAGACTCATGACTTATTCACCAATCATTTATTTTGTGTGGTATATATAATCCCCATTTATTTATTAAATTATTATTATCCCTAAATATAAGGGTATTTATATATCAATTTTTATCTATATTTCATGTGTCTTACAACTCAAAATTTTCCAAATCAGTAAAGTAATTTTGTCTCAATTTTCCTTCTTTGAGACACATGTAATAACATGCACCAATATTCTTCTTTGAGGATTATATAATTACATTTGAAATGTTGTATCATGAATATAATTAATTAAATTATATTTTAATATTCATTTAATTTTTTGCTTTCATGTGTATTTTTATTCAATGTTACCAATTTGGTAATAGTTTTTTCTACAATCTCAACCTATTTCGTGATTTTTTATAATTATGCTTCCATTAATGAAGTCATATGAACCATATATCATGAAATATCATGAATGTTTTTATCCTATGATTATTAATGATATATTTATATAATGGTATAATTTTTCCATGCCATGGTACATAATATAACTAATAAAATGTTTTTAAAAATTTAGACATTATCTCACTCTTCAGTCAAAAATGTATTTTATTTACAAACCATGTTTTATAAAAATGTTTTAAAAAATTATTTTAAATGATATATTAATATCATAATCAATTAAAATTATTTTAAATAATTTTTTTATTTAATGTTTTTAAAATGGTATTAAAATCTTCCTTTTTAAATTGACAAGGTTATTTTAAAAGAAGATGGGTTTTAAAATGTTTTATGTTTTTAAAAGAATTTTTCAAATTGGAAAGGATATTTTTCTTAAGAAATTATTCAAATGATTTTTAAAATTTTTATAATTAGTTTTCAATGTGGTATTCAGAGAGAATGATCTTGAAATTGTTATATGATTTCCAAAGAAATGTTACTTTCATTAGAACTTTTCCAAGTGGTATTTTAAAAAACATCCCCATCTATGATAAAATCTTTTAATATAGTTATTATTTTCAAGAAATATTATCCAAGGATTACATTCAATTTATTTCCATGAATGGTTTTTGTTTTTATAGAATGATTATAGAATCCTTTATTTTTCTTACATTACTATTACATTATTTTAATGATAATAAAAATAAAATCAATACATGACCAGGATCCAAAGGTTTAGTGTCTTGGGAAAACTAGGAGAATAACTAAAATTTACAACATAAAACATTAACATTTATTTAATTTCTTCTTCTATAGCATCTTATTGGCCCTTGACTTATCCTTAGAACAAGGGGTTACTGGAGGATATACATAAAAAATAGGTGATATAAAAGCACAATAAGAGGATAAATATGAACATGAAACAATATAACATGGGGTGAGAATAATTATAACATCATCAAAAAAATTACGAGAAAAATAACAAGATAAATTCATGGAATGCGAAAATGTATAAAAACGAAACATCATGTCTTAGTGGTCAACTACCACACAATGTTTGAAACAAAGCTAGTAACATGTTCATTCATTATTCTCTTTAACTCATGATGATCATAACATTACCCAATCTATTAGAGTTTTATATAAATTGGGGATTATATGTCACATTATATCATTTACATTGTGCTACATAATTCTAGGTGCACCCATCACATCATAACATTTTCATTATCATTCATGCCACATAGAATGTATATCAATATTTGACAAAAAATAACCCATTTAAAGGAATGTGTTTAATTTTAAAAATAATACATTAAAAAAATTGGTATTTATAAATGAAAAAGGTAATAACATACTTGATATAAGAATCATTATTCAGGAGTGAATATGAAACAATATCGAGAAGTAAAAGGTGTGTTCTTTTGAAAGAAGAGTTCTTTTGGAAAACATTGTGTTAGTAATAAACTCATGATGGAATAATTTAAATCCAAGAAAATGTAATATAATGATGATTAAATTAATGTTAACAATCATACATATAAGAAATTGGGTGAAATAGAGAAGACCCAAAGACATGGTGTTGGGTTTGAGAATTCACCTTACATTACGTCCGAAAGCTTTATCCACATTAATATCCTATTCAGTCACATTAGAGTCATTAATTAACAATTATAGAACCTATTATACATGAATTTAATTCATTAGTGTTTTATTATGTTCTTTTATGGGCCTTTGGATGAGTTATAGAGTTTAAATTCACTGTTCGAGAGTGTTTGTTTTCTTAGTTTTCATAATCGTTTCACTTGTATACATGAATAGAAATTCTTCTAAAAAGAGGATAAATGTACAAATTTATTGTTATATTTTATTAATGATATTACAGGAGTTTAAATGATATTATAATTAATTTTCTTACATACCGTGAGGATGAATCAATAGATAAAAGTTAATAATTATTGTTTTTTGGTTAATTAGGGCGGTTTTTTGATCACAATGAAGTTGTTTTGTTTCATCATTTAGTATTATCTATATAAGTTAGTTCCAGAACATAAAAGGGGTTACAAACATAAAAATTAAAATAAGTTTTCATCCATTTTATGGTTTTATTAACAACATTTAAAGTTTTAAAGGAAAATGGAAGTGCATCACCCACGATGTCAGTAAATTGGTACATCACGAGAAATGATTTCATTTTTTAAAGGAAAAGAGTGGGAGGGAGGTGTTTAATAATAGGTATTATATTAACATGATATAAATCCATTATATGTTATTTTTTATATTTAATCATTGAATTTTTATGAAGGTATGTGAGGTGGTCATAATAAAATAAATGAAATTGAAAGAAAAATAAATGAAAATAGAAAGAGGAATTGCCTCTGGAATTCTCCCCTTAAGATCCTCCACAAAGAACATAGGCTCTCTCTTTTGATGAGACCAACTGGTAAAGGATGTGGGTTATAAGATATGGAAGATTATTGGTCAGAAAATAAGTAAGGATCATGGCTTGATAGGTGTGAGGAGAAGATGGGATGAGGGGTGGTATTTATAGTGGAGGGGAGGGGTGTTTTCTGATTTTTTAACCATTATTTTATTATTTTTTCTCTCAACTATGAATATTTTGATAATTATCACTAAATATAATATAATAAAGAGTTATGGTTCTATATCATAATCCTAAATCATCATTACATCAACTGTGACTCAATAAATTCATGTATTTAGCATTTATTGTAAATTATTGTATTTTACTATTCACAAAAATTCAAGTATTTTAGAAAAATCCCAAAAATTTACCCTAAAAATTTTTCAACATGTAGAATTAAAAAATTAACTTCATTTTATGAAAATAATTTTAAAATATGAGTAATTTAATTTTTAATTAAAATCATCATTTACATTGAAAATATAGATTTTAAAACTATAACTAATTTTGTAACAAAATGAAAAATTACATAAGGTATCATAATATAATCTTTAAATCATAAGACATAAATATATTAATTTATGAATACATTTTATGAAAATAATTTTTCTTCTAAATTATTAAATTAATTATAAAATTTCAATTAAACATTTATGACTTATAAAAATTCCAAAAATTAATTAATAAATTTTAAAACACTTATTTAATTAGACTATTATATAATTATATCACATTCCCATTTATAAGATGAAAAAATTTTATTTATAATTTAATAGTTGAGGTCACTATTTATTTGGTCGGTTTACTATTCATAAGGGTCTTATTACTATTCCTAAGTCCAGGTTAGAATTTGATGAGTATAAGTTCCTTAACTTCTAGAAACACTTATTATCTAATTAATTATTCATTTATAATTATTTTATTATTGTCTAAAAGTGATTTTATTTTATTTATGACATTACTATAATAAAGGAGAAATTACACTAATATAAGTTTGGGTTGTTACATTCTTTACCCCTTTTGAAATTTCACCCTTGCAATTCTGTTTTACATAAATAGGTGAGGGTAATTCTCCATCATCACCTCCTCTGGTTCCCATGTTTCTTCTTAATACTTATGGTTCATCCACAAAACATTGAAATGGTGGCTTGTCTTGTTGCGTAGAAACTTATCTCTATGATCTAGTATTTTTACTAGTTTCTCCCCATAAGAGAGATCATCTTCCTACTATACCACCTATGAGTTCAGTACATGTAAGTGATCTGGTATGTGCTTGCTCAAGAGTGATATGTGAAACAAGTCATGAACTTGATCCATATTTGTTGGAAGTGAAATCCTATATGCCACGTCTCCAATGCGATCAAGGATCTCAAAGGGGCCAATGTACCTTGGAATTAGCTTCCCTTTCATTCCAAACCACATGACTCTCTTACATGGTGATATTTGAAAGAATAATTAGTCTCCAATGTTGAACTACAAGTCCCTTCGACAGTTGTTAGGAACGTTCTTTTTACAACTCTCAGCAGGTTTGATATGTTTCTGAATGAACTGAACCTTCTCTGTCATCTATTTCACAAGATCAGGTCCATGTATTTCCTTTCACCAACTTCATCACAAAATGTTGGAGTTCTACATCTCTTTCCATATAGATCTTCATATGGATCCATTTAAATATTACAGTGGAATCTATTATTGTATGATAACCCAACCAGTGAGATATGTTGATCCCATTCGACAGTGAATTCTAAATGGAATTCTATTTTTATATATTCAACCATATAAATATTTATTTTAGATTTTCCATTAGTTTTGGGGTGATAAGCCATACTGAAATTTAATTCAGCACTCAAAGCATGTTGAATATTCCTCCAAAATTTAGATATTAACCTGAGATCACGATATGAGACAATCGATATTGGAACCCCATATAGTCTCAAAAAATCCTTCACATATAAAATTTCATGTTTTTCAAGTAATATATCATCTTGAATATATATAAAGTGGGAAGTATTGGTACACCGGTCCACCAGAACCCATATCACATTGTTTCCTTTGGATGCTTTCGAGAGACTCGTGACAAAGTCCATAGTGACATTCTACCATTTCCACATGAGTATAGGAAATGGTTGCATCTTCCCTTTGGAATTTTTTTCACTCTTCTTTAACATGATGAAATATCATGGAAGTTGAGATATACTCAAAAACCACCTTCTTCATGTTGTCCCACCAGAAGTGTTCACAGAGATCACAATACATCTTGGTACTCTTATGATGGATAGAGAAATTTGAGCTACGTGAATTATCAAATAACTCATTTTTCATCCCAGGTTATGAAGGCACATAAAGCCTTGTTCCAAATAAAATTACACCATCATCATCAATATGGAACTCTTTCAACTTCCCTTCCTTTACTACATTCACATTATTTTTTAACTAAAGATCATCCCTTTATGCCTCTTTAATCTTCTCTTTGATATATGTTTGGGAAATAATTTGGGAACGGTAGGATGTATTTATTTCCATTATGATTTACAAATCCATTATTTTCATGTGAAAGAATATAGTTTATTTCTCATTTTACTACATGGATATATTAGTAGGTTCTTTTCTTCGAAGAGCATTAACTATCTTGTTCGGCTTGTGGGGATGATAATGAATCGATAAATCATAGTCTTTGATTAGATCAAACCATCTCCTTTGATTCATTTTGAGCTTATTTTGTGTGAATATATAATTTAGGATCTTTTTATTGGTATATATGTCACACATCACCCCATAGAGGTAGTGCCGCTAGATTTTTAAGGAAAAATCAAAACTGATAGCTTTAGATCTTGTGTTGGGTAGTTTTGCTTATGGTTCTTCAACTTTTGTGAGGCACATGAAATCAAATTTTCATTTTTCAATAGTACACAACCCAATCATTTCTTTGAATCATCGTTGTATATCACAAAACAGTCCTCACACTTTGGTAATGAGAGTACAGGTGTAGTGATCAACCTTATCTTTAGCTTCTTAATGATTTCCACACATTAATCTTTCTTGACATCCTTTACTCCATTCCTTGTTAACCTATTTAGTGGGCTTGAAAATCAGGAGAAATTTCTCCAAAACATAAGTAGTACCCTCATAATCCATGAAAACTATGGATTTTCATGACAATAGAGGGTCCTAGACATTCCTTAATTGCCTTTGTTTTTGAATGGTCTATATAAATTCCCTCACTTATGATCACATGTCCCAAGAATGTGAATTTTTTAATTCAAATGTCACACTTGATGAACATGGCGTACAAATTATCCTTTTTTAAAGTCTCCAACACAATCCATAGATGTTCTTCATATTACTCTTTTCTCTTGGAGCAGATGAGACTATCACTGATAAACACTACAAAATGTTTGTCAAGGTAATGTCTATAAACCATATTCACCAAATCCATGAATATTTAAGGGGAATTGGTAATTACTAAGGGAATCAATAGAAACTCATAGTTACTATACCTTGTATAGAAGGAAGTATTCTGAATATCTTTCTTCTTAACAATAAGCTGATGATATTCAGAACAAAGATTCAACTTTTAGAAGTATTGAGCTCATTTCAAATGATCGAACAAGTCATAAATCCATCGAAAAGGATACTTGTTCTTTACAGTGACCTTATTGAGTTCCTGATAATCGATGTAAAACCGTATTGACCTATCCATCTTTTTGACAAAGATCACTGGCGCACCCCAAGGTGATACACTAGGGTAGATGAACCCTTTGTCCAAATTCTCTTGCAGCTGCTTCTTTAACTCCTCCAGTTTGGTAGGAGCCATCCTATAGAGCCAATTTGAGATAAGAGTATCTCTATTTATGAGTTCTATTAAGAAATATACCTCATGATACATGTGAATTTATGGTAACTCTTCGGAAAATACATCATTATATTCCCTCATGATGGGAATTTCCCCAAGGTTGATACCTTCCCTTGAATCAACAATTTCAACTAGGTATGTTTTTTCAATGGGAATAAACACCCAGAATGTAGAAGGATTTTCCAAAGGAGATTTATGATATTACTTTCATTTTTAGGGGATCATAGGATAGTTCATAATATTAAAATCTATTTTATTTTCATGATAGTTTTTATGTTCTATATATAACCAGAGCCAATCCATTCCCATTATAGCATAAAATTCCACCAAGGGAAGTATCGCGAGATTCACTGGTCAAACATTCACACATATGCCAACAAGATAAGAGTCCAAAACTTATGTTTCACTAATTACACCACATGGTTATTTTATAGATATATCTACTTCAATGTTTTAGGGCTTCAATTATATAGTTCTAGAAAACTTTTATGATAGAAAGAAATGTGTAGAACCAGAATCAAATAATACTTTTCCCATTATTTAGTGAATAGAAAGTGTACAATGTATAAATTTATTTTCTTTCCCCACTTATTTATTAGTGATGGAATAATCCTTGCCTTTATCTTTTTGATTTGGTAGCTGTGGATGCTGATTACTCTCGAGGACTTGAGGTTTAGTACACTAGATTTTATAGTTCCCATTCCACCTACAATTGATGCATTGAAACTTGGGTAGTTCTCTCCTTTACTCCACTAAATTTTCCTACTTCCTCATGTCTTTTCGACATTCATGACCTCTAAAGACTTCTATTACACTCATGAATAATTTACCTGTCCCTTTTTGGTAGTTCTCATGATGATTCTTCAAATATTTTTTACATCTAGCTGGTTGGGTTTTCATTCCACCATTGTCATTAGATCCTCTGGCTAAATCTCCATATTATCTTTCCTATCACCATATCCATGGGACCATTCTCCAAACTCAATATCCACTTTTATAGAACATCAAACAACTTCTTCATAACTACTAAAGTCTTTACTTTCTTATGCCTTTCAAAGATGTCATTTTAATACACTAAAAAATCTATCATTTTTTATATCATTGTTGATAACATAAACTAAAGCATACCTTGAAAGACTTATGAAATTTTCTTCATAGGTTGTGAAAGACACTACTTCCTTTTTCTTCAGCTCTATTAATTCTCTCTCCATGTTTTTATGATTATTTCCTATGAAATAATTGTTAATAAACATTATCTTAAAGTCTTCCCAATCCTTCTCTTCAATTTCAACCCTCATCATGGTGTTCTTAATCAATTTCCCACCATTGATTGGCATGTACATCTAGAAGGTAAATAGATAGATTCTACTACTACATATCAAAAAAGTAGATCATAGAAAAGATTTTATCCATGGAGGGGACCCACTATTTCATGACTAGTGGATTAGAAGACCCACTAAAATTCAATGATCATTGACGCATAAAAAACATGATATCCAGTTTCTCCCTATTAGGTGAAGGAGGATATTCCATATTATTAAAGTTATTGTTAATAATTTGATAGAGCTATATAAGAATCTCCATGAATTTTTGAAATCCACCTCCCAATGCATTGGGGATGTTATTCTATAAATCACCACATTGTCCCTCACATGGGTTGTTTGCCTAGTTTCTCTTTATTCCCATCATTTTCTAAAATAGAAAAGGTTAGAACAAAACATAAGTCAATAAATCATGAATAAACAATTTATTCCTTTCTGAAATTATGTCTATGGGAATATCTTTTGGGATCCCTATGTTTAGAAATTTATTAAATGAATCTTCTTGGGTGTTAATCATACTTAGTCTTATACTAAGAGTTTTCATTAAGGTTCTCTTACCCTAATTACCAAATTAACTAAATTGTGCTCTCATACCAACTATAGAGACCCTATTTTTTCTTACATTAGTATTACATCATCGTAATGATAATAAACATAAAATAATTACATTAATTAGATCAAAAGGTTTAGTGACTTGGGAAAACATGGACCATACATAACTTTTACAACATAACACATAAAAATTTATTTAATTCATTTTTCTTTATCTTCTTATTGGGCCTTGAATGATCCATAGTTCGGGTATTCACCTGGTGATATACATCAAAAATGGGTGAGATAAAATCTGATTAGGTGGATAGATAAGAACATGAAACAATATAACACGAGGTGGGAATAATATTAACATCATCAACATAATCATAAGAGGAATCATTAGATAAAGTCATGGAATGTGGAAATATATAAAAATGAAACATCATGTCTTAGTTTCCAACTACCAAAAATAGTTGTGAACAAAGAAAGCATAATGTGCATGTATTATTTACTTCAAATCATGAGGTTCATCACATTATCCAATTCATTGGTGTTATATATAATTCTAGGTTCACCCATCACATAATATCATTTACATTGCACTATATAATTTCGGGCACACCCGTTACATGATAACATTTTCATTATCATGCATGATGCACAAAATGTATATTAATTCTTGGATATAAAATAACCCATGGAAAATAATGGATTTAATTTCATAAATCATACATTCAAATAAATTGGGTTCCCAAATAAAATATGGAATAACATACTAGATATAATAATCATTATTCTTGTGTGAACATGAAACAATCTCGAGATGTAAAAGGTGTGTTCTTTTTAAAGAAGAGTTCTTCTGGAAAAAAATATATTATAGTTATAAACTCATGTAGAAAATATTTATATCCCAGAAAAGGTTATATAATGATGAATAAATTATATTTAAGGATTATTCATATAGAAAATGGGGCGAAAGAGGAAAAACCCAAAGAAAGAGTGTCAGGTTCGAGAATTCTCCTTTCCTTGCATCTGAAAGCTTTCATCACATTAATATCCTGCAAAATCACATTAGATTCATTAATTAACAATTATAAAAACTTTTATACATTAATTTTATAAGGACCCAGCCTTAAACATTACATAATCTTGAATTAAATGAATAATTCACATTGAGGATCTTTTTAGGTTTAGAGTTTTAGAGAATTAGGCCATAACTATTACATAAGAAATTAAATATTACAAGTAGACACTACTACTCAGTATCTATTTTTTTCATAAAATAAAATCTCTTAAAAAGAAACATGTCTAGTTCCATGTTTTAGATAGAATGACTTTTCCTTGATCCCGTCCATGACCCTATTCATCTTTAACTCCTGTGGAAAACATTTCAAAAAAACTTGGGATGAGCATAAAAAGCTCAGTAAGGGTTATAAAATAAAGAAAGGAAACATTAACCCATCAATAAAAAAAAATCAATGAAACCAATACCTTTCATTTATAACATACCTTATGAAATCATATGACTTATGAATAAGACACAGAAATCATAAATCATAAAGGTAACTTATGGTATTCATAACATACTTACATTGTAGCTATCAAAGCTACATAGGGAGTCACATTTGGAATACCTATCACAGTGTATTTCCTAAATCTCTTAGGAGAAACATACACATTTACCTCTTTCCCTTTACACATTGCATTTGAGTGCTATCTCGGGCTCACCAGCCCTAGGTTTATCACGGAACCACCCGTATACGTAAAAAATTCGCAATAACCATAAAATAACACATAAAACCATAATAAAGGAAAGATAACATTTCCACATTCCAATCACAATATATCATATCAATATAATGAAATAAACAATGTTTTATCAAACCATTTTCATAACCATTAAAAACATTTAACAAATAGATTTTTGAATTAAAGTGTCCCATACCACTTTGAAGATTTTAAATAAATTAACATTTTAAAACATTAATGTCCATATAAATAATTCCCAAAACAATTTTTAAAACATAGACATTGATGATAAATATTTATAAGAATAAATCTTTAAAACATTTAAAACGACATTTTAGTTAAAGAGTTTTTAACAAAATGAGAGACGCCTGAATAAAAATAATTGAGGAATAAAATTTAATCATAAATTTATAATATAATGAGAATAAAAGGATTCATGATATAATATGTCAAAGGATATAATATAAACCATATAAGAGTGAATTGGTGCATAAAAATAATGAAGTCTTAATGGAATGTAAATTGAGAGGCAATCCCTTATAAAACGGTATACATAGATTAAGGATAAATCAATGAAAAAATTTATGTTTGAAAAATATAAATACACCCAATATAAGTTTATATTAATTGTAAAACAATCAGAGTTCAGTCACACATATTTATATCATGACATAATCAACAAATAGAAGTTTAACCCAAAGAATTGAAATTGGGTTAGGAAGCCACTTTACAAAAATTCGACAGCCTAACGACGTCAGTTTAAAATTCAGAAAATTAGTTTATGAGATAAAAAGGGTATCTCATCACATGGAAATAAAATTTACATCAATAAGGACATAGAATAACATATCCCAACATAATAAGATGTAAATTTAAAGACATAACAAAAATAAGTCTTTTAAAAAGAGGAGGGTGAAAGGTTCCCTTACCGATTTGGTAACTTTCGAAACATACACCACATGAAATAAGGATAATAGAATGATGATGTAATTACCCATAAAATAATGTGTATTAAACATTGAATACTTTCATAGGCATTACATACACCACATGAAATAAATAAGTGGCGAACAATGGAAATCTCATGGAATTGAAAGTGAGATAAGAAATCCCTTGCGAAAATTTGGCAACCTAATGGCGCCACTTAAAAATTATTAAAATGAACTGATGAGAGTAATAGGGGGTCTCTCATAATGTTAAAATACAAATTAAATTATGTTTAATATAAAATAACATCCTCCAACATAAGAACATGGAGCATAGAAGAAATGACATAAAAGAGAGTACTTGAAAAGAAAGAGAGAGGTCTGATCCCTTACCTCGTGTCCGACTTGACTCAATAATTCTTTAATCTCATGAATAATAAACTAAATTAATTTATAATTTCTTAAGAACCTTTTTCATGTTTAATATTCCTTTTATATCACTTATTACCATGTTATAAACATTATACAATCATTTATGTTAATAACGTTCTTTTTGTCGATATTTGGTACTTGAGTAAAAATGAACAACTTATACTTACAAGTTGTCCATGTGGACAAAGTTTCATTATATCCAGAATGATATTTATGATTTGGATATCATATATATCATATATATCCAGTATATACATGTTTTTAGAATAGTACATAACATCTAGAGGTAAGAAATGAAATGCACCGTTCATGGAGACGGTAAGCCGTACGTACGCATGAACACTAAATTCATTTCTATTTTCTTATTATAATGGAAATAAAACATAATGATATATAGTTATATTTTAATTCCAGTAAAATATCATATATAATATCATTAAAAATATCCTTTATACATCCCACATAAGGCATTAACGAGTCTCATCACTTTAAGGGGGCGGTAGTCCGCACTTCCTCAAATGAGATTATCGTATTTACCCACTATGGAAACCATAAAGGATTGATATAATTGGAAAGTACAGAAGCATAATGAAGTAATAAAAATAATATATATCATATATAAATATAGTACTGTCATAATGGCCACCATGAGAGGAGGTAAGATGTAATTGAACAATCATCGTTTCATGAGGCGTTAGTTTGCCATCCACAGAAACATTATGTTCTTCATCCATTAGATGGAGGTGTGTGTAAGTTTAGTTCTAATCCTTATTATAAAAACATACTATTATATTTAGGATACTTGTTTTGTTACAAAAGAAAGAAATAAAAAGTGTTTAGGGGTTGGAGAAGTAAAATAAAAGAAAACAATTTAAGAGAAACTGTTACTGTTAATTTGGGTAACTCCCTTTGGTTTGAACCAAAAGACTTCTTGAAGTTCCTTTTGCCTAAGGTAAGGCTTCTAAAAAGATGAGAGGGATATTGAGAGCTTAATTGGTAAGAGTTTGGACGAGACAAATGGCTTGAGAGGTGTGAATAATTGGTTAGAAGTGGTCTCCTTTTATAAGGGGGAGGATGGGCTCTTTAGGAAAGTGTGAAACTATTATTTTATTATATAACGATATTCTGTTTCTAATGGTACAAAAATCATTATATTAGAAGATAAGATGACTCATGGTCGAAATAAAATCATCCAATCATAATTGGACATGTTTTTGATAATATTTTAATCATTGTAATTTTATTTTTTTAAATCATTTATTAATGATGTAAATACTGCATCATTATTGTGTCATTAATAATTTAATTTATTAGATAAATAAAAATTATAAAAAAAATACAATCATGTAGTAAATAAATTAAAATTTCCAATTAATATTTATAGGAAAAAATATAATATATATAACCCCTTATAAAAAATAATTTACTTAAAGATATTTGCTTTTGTCATATTTTCCTTTACTTTAAGTTAATTAATCTAAATTGTCATTATCACACCCAAGTGAATCAAAGGGGTCCCAAAATAGACCCAAAGAAGAGCATGGTCATTAATGACTCAACCAATAATTTTTGGACAAGTGTTAAGGTAATTTTAAATTATTATAATATTTTTTTAACCTTGAATTACCCTATTTACCTTTAACCGCGGTAAATAAAAGTCAAAAGTTACTATTCAAAAAAAATTATTTTCATCTTAATGAACCAAATTTTACTTCTTTATAACAACCATTTATGTTATATTTTTGAAATTCAATTCACAGAATTGGAAAAGTTTCATTTAAATGAAAAATTCAGTTTTTTAACTACCAATAAGTGGTTTCACTATTCATCAAAAATTGAAGTCTTTCAGAAAAATACAAAAAATTCAGCCTAAGATATATTCGATATTCCAAATTCAAAAATGATTTCCGTTTTTAAAAATTAAAAAAATAAAATTGGCATTAATTAATTTAAAAATTAATTCCTGTTGTTAAAACAAATAGCGTTTTTTAAGAAACAATAACTATCAAAAGATGGACAGTTGATTAAGTCCAATTTCAAAGTGAAATTACTTCCAATGAACAACATCGGATTAAATGGTAAAAATATATTCTAATTAAAATTTAAAACCAAATAAAAAGATAAACTAACCATATAAATAAATTATATTAAAAGACACTTTTGAATTAAAATAAAATATTTTTCACTATTCATTAAAAAAATGAACTTTATCAGAAAAATTACAAAAATTTACACAAAGTAAATTTTGATGTCCACATTCTAAAGAAGGATTTTATTTGGTCATATAGACTATATTAAATTAACCAAAACAATATTTAAAGAGGGTTCTCCATTAAAAGGCGACAAATCAACCTTTTAATGCAAATTATACTTAAAATTAGATTCATTCACATTTTAAGCCTCTAACTTTTTATTAGATAATGTAAATACATTTAACAATCATGTATAATCATATTGTAGTTAGTTTTGTTCATTCCCCCCAATACAATGGATATGAGTTAACTACCACATAAAATAATAATATTATATTATTAGTATGCCACGTAAGTTTTCAAAGAAACCCATTGTTGCGTATCGGGTACGCTATCGAACATAGAAACCCCTTTAAAGTAAAATTAATATTTAATTCACAAATATTAATAAATATGAAATATTTATTAGTCTTTATTTACATGGGATGTTACAAATTGTATTTAGTATGGTTTTATTAATTTCTTTTATTGGACTTTGGATGAGTTATAGAGTTGAAATCTATTGTTCGGGAGTGTTCATTTTCTTAGTTTTCAGGATTGGTTCACTTGTATACATGAATGAAAGTTAATGTAAAATGAAAATAACAATACAGAATTGTTATTATATATTATTAATGATATATCTGGAGTTTAAATGATCATATAATTAGTTTGGTAATATACCATGAGGATTAATCATTAGATAAAAGTTAATGATGATCATTTTTGGTTTATTTGGGTGGTTTTTCAATCACAACCAACTTATTTTATTTGATCATTTAGAATTATGTATATAAGTTAGTTACATGAAATAAAAAGGGTTACAACATAAATTGTAAAATATCTGTTCAACTATTTAATTGTTTTATTAATATCCTTGAAGGTGTCAAAAGAAAATGGAAGTGCATTGCCCATGATGTCGGTAAATTGGCATGTCACAGGCGACGATTTCATTTAAAAAAAATAAGAGTGAGAGTGAAATGTTTAATGATTGATATTACATTAACATGATATAATTCTAGTATATGTATGTTATTAGAGTTTATCATTACATTTGTACAAAGGGATGTGGGGAGGGAATAACGAAATAAATGAAATTGAAAGATAATTTAATGAAAAGAGAGAGGAATTATATCTTGAATTCTCCTATTCAGATCCTCCGCAAGGCCCCTAGGCTTAGTATTTTGATGAGAACAAGAGATCCGGACGGTTAGGGAGGGTCTAATAAAGATTATTGGGCCGAACATAGTCAAGAACTAAGGCTTTATAGGTGTGAGTATTAGAGGGGGTGAAGAGTGGTGTTTATAGTGGATAAGAGGAGTATTTTCTCATTATTTTAATCATTAGTTTATTATTTTGGCTATCTGCTATGAATAGTTTGAGAATTAACACTAAATATAATGAAGTATGGTTTGAGATTATGGGATTATAATAGCATTAACTATGACTCAATAAATTCATGTTTTTAGCATTTATCATAAATTATTATATTTTCCTTTCACCAAAATTCAAGTATTTCAGAAAAATCCCTAAAATTACAACTAACCATTTTTCAATGTGTAGAATTAAAAAATGACCTACATTTTATGAAAATAAGTTTCTTAAATATGAGTACTTTAAATTTAAAATAAAATCATAATTTTTTTTAAAATACACATTTTAAAATTATAACTGATTTTGTAACACATTGAAAACTTACTCAAGGTCTCATAAAAATACCTCAAAATAATAATACATAAAATCCATAATTTATGAATACATTTTAGTAAACTAAATTTATTTTAAAATATTAAATTAATTATGATATTATAATTAAATATTTATTACTTATAAATATGCCAACACTTAATTAATAATATTTAAAACAATTATTTAATTTGACAATGATAAAATTATATCATATTAACATTTATAAGATTCATAAATTTTATGTATACTTTCATGGGTGAGGTCACTATTCATTTGGTCAGTTTACTATTCATAAGGGCCATATTACTACTCCTAAGGTCAAGTTAACATGTCATCAGTATTAGTTCCTTAACTTCTAGAAACACTTTATATATCATCAATTATTCATTTATAATGATTTTATTATGGTCTATAAGTAATTTTATCTGATTTATGACATTACTATATGAATGGAGAAAATCCAATGATAGAATTTTGGGTCGTTCCAATGATGTTTTTGGAACACAGTTCTTTTCCATGAGTAAATCATTTTTCCAAGAGACTAACATGAAACTCATTTCTCTTCCATGGGTTATACCATGATAAATGATTATGAAACCCACGTCCTTTCATGGGTTATTCTAGGATAAAATGATTATGAAACCAATATCCTTTCAATAGGTTATTATATGATTAATTTTTTATGATTCCCATTTCATTTCATGATTTATGATATAATGTTTATAAAACTAATCTTCTTTTATGGGTCATGATATGATAAATATTTTATTATTTTTGGCACATGTATGTGTGATTTAATTACGTGATGGGTGTGACCTATATCTCCATCCAATGTATTTGTTAATAATAAATTTTATAAAATCTCATACGGTACACGAGTTTTATCCCATGCTAGAAAACAAGAGGGTAAATGGGTTTTATCCCAATCCAAAGAAAAAGAGGGTGCATAAGACGAAATCCCAAGACCACAACAGGAGGGTACACTAGAAGGCATGCCATGCCTATTGAAAGAGGGTACACATGAGGGAATCTCAAGCCCAAACCAAGAGGGAACATGTTCGGGAATCCATATCCCAAAATAAGAGGGTACACTAGAGGGAATCCCATGCCCTAAGTAGGTACACATATGATTTTCCAAAGAAAAACATGTTATAAAGATCTTGGTTCGAAGCCTTAAAATAAGATTTTCTATACTTATGTGTATGTAAAAAATTGCATGTCTTATTAATCTTTTATTATCTAAGGGATTATTCTATCAATTCCTTTATTATTAATTCCTTATTAAATGCAAATATTTATTCCATGACTCTTGATTATGATCTTTGATATGCAGGAAATTATCCTCTAATGTTATAATAATGTTTTCATACCCATAGGCTAGTGTTATGCTTACATATATCCCTTTATTACCCTAAATGAGAATCTAATATCACTTATTTCTAATTTTTCTTTTACTCAAGTTATGGATAATGGTTTTAAATAAGAGTAAAAAAGGGGAATATCTTTACGGGAGATGCTGAAGAACTTTCACCAAGTTAGAAGATTATGATTCCAAGTTTCCACATACACTAAACTGTTACAGCCCTCAGACATGTATTTTTATAATGTGTTGAATATTCACCTATAATTATGTAATATATATGTATAGTATGTAACATCCATTTTTTAAATAAAACACTATGTTTGGTAGAATATATTATACACTACATATATCTTAGACAAACATTTGAATATTTTTATTTAAATGTTATCGTTATAAATTAGTAGTCAGAAAGGAGAGTATGAGCAATATTAACTGGGTTATGAAAATATTATTTACACACAAAAACACACACACATATATAACTAAGTATTTGGTGACCAATTAATTATAAATTACTATAAAACCCATTTAAAAATAAAAATAAATGTTATTACGGAAAAATTATTTAAATTAAAATAAGTGTTTATAAAATAATAAAATAACTTATTTTAATATTAGATTAATGAAATATATATATATATATATAATAGAAAATCTAATGTTTAATATTCATTTATATATTTTATTGACTTGATATAAGAAAAAATTTAATTATACGGATTAAAGGAGTGTTTTTCTTAAAAGGAAATTTTTCCACCTTTTTTTGGAGCACCTATTTTAAATCTAGTTTTTGACACATTTAAAAATTATATTTTACAAAATAAACTTCTTATTTGAAATAATAGTGTAAAAAAATTTATATTTTTAAAAATTTGGTAAGTTTCATGTTTGGATGAATAGTGATAAAATACTACATTTTAATTGAAAAAATATTTTTCATAAAATTCATTTAAAGTGTTAAATTATATTTTTAAGGGTTTCATAGTATAATTTGGTGATGTTTTTGTAATTTAATCCAATTTATGTCAATGTAATAAATTTTACATTGAAACTCGAAATGAAAACATTTAAATCTTTTAATGGTTTTTACTTTTAAAAAACATGTTTTCTCGTTCCTTTAACATGATTAATTTTAATTTAATTATTAAAACATATGTGTCTCAAATTTGTAAAAATGTATTTCATATTTGGAATCATTTGTTAAAAATTATGTTAATAGGTCCTTTTAGTTTTTGACATTATCATTAGTATCTGTTGAAATTTTTTTATTACCATTGTTATATCTAAATAAGGTAATTTACTTTTAATATTATATTATAAATATTATAAAATTATCCTAAAGCATGTCCTAATTTTATTTTGAGAGTATTTTTATTCTCAAATAATTAAAGTATTGGTTATGATACCATTTATTACCTTTTGGATGAGAATAAAACCTTTATAATATTATATTTAATGGAATATAAATTTTGGCATACATTTTTTTTACAAGGCAAATGTTTTTAATATGGGGCTATATAAGGGATATATTCCAATATAAATCGTCTTTTTTAAGATAAAATATTTATCAACATCATAGTAATTTATTTAAATTTTTTAAGAAGGAAATAATTAAATTAAATTGTGACACAATGATGATGTACTAATTGTTTAATTAATGGAAGAATCAAATAAATGATATTGACAATATTAAAATAAATATAATTTAAAATAATTTTATCATCCATGAATTTTATAGACGAATTTGACTTATTAAGTATGATTTTATAGTGTTTTTTGGAAGATATCAGGTTGTTATGATATTTTTAAAATGTAAAATAATGAATAGTGTCAAAATTGACATCAATGATATTTTAAAATAGAAAATATTTCATCAAATGATGTAAAATCCATAAAAATATAAAATTCATCTAATTTTTTTGGGTAAGTCAAAAAAATTTCATCAATGACTCATTTTTGCTCGTTTTTTACTTTATAATAATTATATTAACCCTCAAAGTGTATAGTATAAAAAATTTATAGCATCCCGCCTTTTTGTCACATAAACTTTCATTACATTATACAAAACTGAGGATCTTTAAGGTTTGGTGTCTTGGAAACCAGGAACTTAATACATGAAACAAAAAAACATTCTTCTTAAACACTTGAAAGGATTATCCTTATGTTTATACTAGGTTTATTACTGCATCTCATAACCTGGGTACATACATCAAAAGAAAGGGTGAGCAGAAGGCCTAGTAAGGGAAACAAGGGAAACATTTAACATGTGAACTTGAGATACATCAATAAAGTCATGAAAATAACTTTAAGGCATGAGAATGAAATCATAAGGCATATCATAATAAAAATAACTTATTTCATAACTTGAAGATGTGGCTACAACATTTAAAAAAGACAATCATTTCTGTTTCACCATGGTCCATCCCCAAGGTGTCAATAAAAATTACAAAGGTTATTCAACAAGGTATCAGTCTAAAAGGTCATCTCTAGAGATTAAGTCTTTACCCAATGCATTGGAGCGCTATCAGGGCGCACCCTTGACATGTCTTTATTATAATGTGACCCACATATATCATAATCAATCATTTCATAAACAACCCATATAGCATAAAAGAAATGGGTTTCATTACATAATCATAAAATTTTAAAAACTGCTTTAAAGACATGATCTTTGTGTCACTTTAAAACCCACAGAAAAGGAAGGTGGGTCTCCTGTATGTAAATCCCAGAATTTAAAATATAAAAACTTGGTATATATGTGAATACCCCCATATAATAGATATCTTTGAGTATTCACTTAATAAAATAAAAGAACTTTATAAAATAGAGAGACATTTTGAGACAAAAATTCTGCAGCATAAAGGCTATGTTATGAGGTTTTAGAAAACATTGAAAAGAGAGGGGAAATGGGTCACCCACTGCTAAATGATCCACAAAACAGTAGGGGAACAGAATATAAAGGATTTAAGAACATGGTAATGAAATTTTAAAGACATATCATATGAAATGATGAACATGAAAGGAAGACAAAAATAATATTTCTCTTATGAAAATTCGGCAGCCTAACGACGTCACATAAACTTCAACAAAAATGAATTGAAGAAATAAAATAGGGTCTCTTATCATATGAACATAAAATATCAGCATGATAGATTTATAGATCATACCCCAAAATAATAAAAAGGAACATGAAATACTTGACCTGAAAATAGATCTTGAAAATGAGAAGGGTGAAAGAATCCCTTAAAAATTCGGCAGCCTAACGACGCCACTTAAACATCAAAAAAAAAATGAATTGACGAGATCAAATAGGGTCTCTAATCATATGAAAATAAAAGATCAGTATGATAGATTTAGAGATCATACCCCAACAAAATAAAAAGGAACATGAAAGACCTGACAAGAAAATAGATCTTGAAAACGAGAAGGGTGAAAGAATCCTTCAAAAATTCGGAATCCTAACGGCGCCACTTAAACATCAACACAAAATAATAGATGAGATCAAATAGGGTCTCTAATAATATGAAAATAAAAGATAAGTATGATATATTTAGAGATCATACCTCAACATAATAAAAAGGAACATGAAATACTTGACATGAAAATAGATCTTGAAAACGAGAAGGGTGAAAGAAACCCATAAAAATTCGGCAGCTTAACGGCGCCACTTAAACTTCAACAAAAATGAATTGACGATATCAAATAGGGTCTATCCTCATATGAACATAAAAGATTAGTATGATAGATTTAGAGATCATACCCCAACATAATAAAAAATAACATGAAAGACTTGACATGAAAATAGATCTTGAAAACGAGAAGGGTGAAAGAATCCCTTAAAAATTCGGCAGCCTAACGGCGCGACTTTAACATTATTCAAATGAAATGATGAGAGAAAGAGAAGATCTATAATCATATGAATATTAAAAGGGAATTAATATTAATATAAAATAACATCCTTCATCATAAGATCATGGAGCATAAAAGAAATGACATAAAAGAGATTACTTGAAGGAAAGAGAGAGGTAGGACCCCTTACCTTAAAATGGAACTCTTAAAACTCAAAGGTTGGGACCTTGAGTGCTTGGGGAACCTTGGTAGGACTCCTTGGGAGGTAATGAGACCCTATCTTAGTTAGGGGATATATGGGAGTCAAATGGATGAGAGGATGGCTTGGTATTTATAGGGAAAGTGAGGGGACAAGGCATTAATGGCCAAGGGACACCTCATTGGTTGTTTTGGAAAAACCATGGGCTTGCCCATGGTATTTTACCATGGTATTGGCCACTTGGGACACATCATACCTTATCTTTCTATTAATAAGTCGACCATATTGATTACATACTTAATACATCATTTAATGATGTCATTAAACACCCCTAACTTAAGAACTGTATTTTCACTAATCATCGAAAATTCAACTTTCTCAGAAAAATCCCAAAATTTCACCTTAACCAAATATCGATGCTCTAATTTCAAAAATTAACTCCATTTTATAAAAATAATTTTCTAAATATTTTTAATTTAACTTTTAAATAAATACACTATTAACCGAAAATTCATTTTTTTCAGAAAAATCCCCAAAAATTATCTTAACATAATATCGATGCTCTGAGTTCAAAAATGAAATCCATTTTATAAAAATAATTTTCTAAATATTTTTAATTTAATTTTTAATTAAAAAACACTATTCACCCGAAAAAACAAATACTTGACTAATAATTTATGAAACTATTATTTAACCATTTTATTGAATCACATTACATAATCAAGGTGCCTGATTATATTAATACTTTATTTAAGTGATATTACTAATCCATTTGGTCACATTACTAATCCTAAGCATAAAATCACTATTCATAATTTACTATTCATCATAAATTAAGTTGATCTTATTAGACTCTAAATATCATACTGAACATAATTGTAGAAGACCATTTTTTGAAAATCATTACACATTTTTAATTCTTTAAGGTTTACATAATTTTTTTTAAAATATCCTTTCTCTAAGATTCACCAAAAATACGAATACTATATTTATCCAGACATTTGAAAATTCATAAACTTCATCATAAGAAGAAATAAATTTTTTTATTTAAAACAAAGGATTATACAAGGCAGTTACGGTCTCCTTACATAGCCCCTTATCACACCAGCATAGGACCTAAGTGTAAGGTGTGCTAAGGTGAGAGAATCCGAGGGAGGCTCGACCAACATCGCACGAGTAGTAATTTCTATCAGTTTGAACTTCTCGCGAAGGCGATTCCGTTCTAGCTTCACATGATGAAGTTCGGCTTGGGTTTGGTCCAGAGCAAAGCCCAGTGGTGCTATCTCCTTCCCAAGATCTATTAGATGGGCTTCGATCGGTCCAAGACTACTGGGTGAGGCCATCGAATCTTCTTCCTATATTAATTAACCAATATCACTTGTATTTAGAGACAAATATTGAAATGTTTAGTTTCCAGCGGTCATATTGACCAACGGTCATATAATAGTCAAAATCCAACAGTCTCATTTTTATTATACTCATGTTATCAAATGAAACAATTTTCTTGAGTATGAAAAATAAAATAACACACAAAATTAAGAAACAAGATTTATTCAATATTTCAGGTTGTTACAATCTTCTCCCCTTAATAAATTGCGTCCTCAAAATTTTTAAAATTGGGTTTTGAAATTTCATTGAAAGACCCACATAGGAAAAAGAGCCAGTAACACTATTACTTTAAAAGAAGGAAAAGAAAGTAAAAAGCCCACCCGAGTTAACCCATATAAGGATTCCATGTAGGAAAACATGGATATGGAAGAAAAACAAAAGGTCAAGTTCTGAGGGAGACTGATAGAAAACATCATTAGGAGAAATTTAACCATAATAAAATCACAAACTTATGATGTGTGTAAACAGTGTTTGACTACCCAGTAGGAAACTTAAACCGACAACATTTTTGTTTTACGTTCCATTTAATAATTTTGAGGCATTAATTTACTACATAGAATAAAAACATAAAGAAATATACCTACCTTCCAGTAGAGTTTCATCCTTTAATAAATTTCTACCAAAACTAATATTTTCTCCAAACGATGAGCATTCAAAACTACTTGGTGTCATCAAAGCACAAGAATCATCTTATAGAGAATCACATTATCCACCAAAGATTAAATATCTATTTCTTATATCATTAAACATTATCCCAAAAATAGAAAGTGTATGATAAAACGACTCTTCCAAAAGAAAGAACCCAAGAGGAAGGGAAACTACTTTAAATCTTCAAGGTTCCACAGTACTACCCAAAGTTCATCATAGACCATTCCATAAATAACTATCCTTAAAATTACTCAAAATAAACCAAACTATGATTGAAACCCAAATACAAGAATGATTTGATAACATAGTCTTCCAAGGGAAGCTTTATCATTCATCTCCAAACAACATCAACCACTCCTAAAATCTTATAACAAAACTAACTAACCTAAACATATTTACCCCAAGATAGGTTAATTATTTCCATAAGTAACCTAAATTACTATAAGTCCGCCTTAAATTCATCGATTATTCAAAATATAAGTCAAACATTACTCCTCAAAGAAAATACCATAGTAATCTATTTACCTCGATGAAATAGGGTTCCCAAAAGAGTGAAATTCTTCCAAAATAATAATAATCTTTTAATCCCCTAATCATCTCTGCCATATTAATACAACAATCGTCACATTTCCTATCACATTGGTTATTGTGACATGTTCTTCCATTTCTCTCCATTAACTAAGAAACTAAAGTACAATTAGGGGCTTAAATTCTTAGCCAATAATCATGAAAGGAACTTAAAGCATATAAGGATAACTTGTAAAAGAAAAGTATACCCTAAATTGTGATCCCTAAGGTTCCAGACTAGGTTATCCATGATCATATATTCTTATGTAAATATTTATTTTATTTTATCTTTTTTCCTTTTATAATGGTTCATACTAAGCTTATGAATGTACCAAAGCATATCCCCCGGGAGTGTCATAACCAAGAGTGCAACAAGGCCCGTTGTCATGTACCCGTTCCCATTAGAGTCTAGCTCAAAGCAGTGTTTTCGGGTTTTACCCGTATGTACATCTATGCCAGAGCCACCTCTACCTGCTCGTATCGAGACAGGGATGTATTTACTTGGAAACCCCTTACTCAATACTCACCAAAATACCAGGAATATTTCCTATATTTAAACTTTTCTAAAGGCTTCTTCCTAAAGTTTTCATATCCTAATTTTCATAGATAACTAGACCATCCTTTGATACCAACTATAGCATCCCACCTTTTTGTCACATAAACTTTCATTACATTATACAAAACTGAGGATCTTTAAGGTTTAGTGTCTTTGAAACCAGGAACTTAATACATGAAACAAAAAAACATTCTTCTTAAAAACTTGAAAGGATTCTCCTTATGTTTATCCTAGATTCATTATTGCATCTCATAACCTGGGTACATTCATCAAAAGAAAGGGTGAGCAGAAGGACCAATAAGGGAAACAAGGGAAACATTTAACATGTGAACTTGAGATACATCAATAAAGTCATGAAAATAACTTTAAGGCTTGAGAATGAAATCATGAGGCATATCATAATAAAAATAACGTATTTCATAACTTGAATATGTGGCTACAAAATTTAACAAAGACAATCATTTCTGTTTCACCAAGGTCCATCCCCAAGGTGTCAATAAAATTTACCAAGGTTATTCACCAAGGTATCAGTCTAAAAGGTCATCTCTAGAGATTTAGTCTTTACCCAATGCATTAGAGCGCTATCAGGGCGCACCCTTGAAATGTATTTATTATCATGTGAGACACATATGTCATCATAAATAATTTCATAAACAACCCATATAGCATAAAAGAAATGGGTTTCATTTCATAATTATATTGTTTTAAAAACTTCTTTAAAGACATGATCTTTGTGTCACTTTAAAACCCATAGAAAAGGAAAGTGGGTCTCATGTATTTAAATACCATAATTTAAAATATAAAAACATGGTATATATGTTAATACCCCCATAGAAGAGAGAGCTTTGAGTATTCACTTAATAAAATAAAAGAACTTTAGAAAAAGAGAGATACATTTTGAGATGGAAATTCTGCAGCATAAAGGCTATGTTATGAGGTTTTAGAAAACATTGGAAAGAGAGGGGACATGGGTCAACCACTCATAAATGATCCATAAAATAGTAGGGGAACAGAATATAAATTATTTAAGAACATGGTAATGAAATTTGAAATACATACCATATGAAATGAAGAACATGAAAGGAAGAAAAAAATAAGATTTCTCTTATGAAAATTCGACATCCTAACGACGTCACTTAAACTTCAACAAAAATGAAGTGAAGAGATAAAATAGGGTCTCTCATCATATGAACATAAAATATCATCATGATAGATTTATAGATCATACCCCAACATAATAAAAAGGAACATGAAATACTTGACATGAAAATAGATCTTGAAAACGATAAGGGTGAAAGAATCCCTTAAAAATTCGGCAGCCTAACGACGCCACTTAAACTTCAACAAAAATGAATTGATGAGATCAAATAGGGTATCTCATAATATGAACTTAAAAGACAATTATGATAGATTTAGAGATAATAACCCAACATAATAAAAAGTAACATGAAAGACTTGACATGAAAATAGATCTTGAAAACGAGAAGGGTGAAAGAATCCCTTAAAAATTCGGCAGCCTAACGGTGCCACTTAAACTTCAACAAAAATGAATTGAAGATATAAAATAGGGCCTCTCATCATATGAAAATAAAAGATAAGTATGATAGATTTATATATCATACCCCCAACATAATAAAAAGGAACATGAAAGACTTGACAAGAAAATAGATCTTGAAAACGTGAAGGGTGAAAGAATCCCTTAAAAATTCGGCAGCCTAACGGCGCCACTTACACTTCAACAAAAATGAACTGACGAGATCAAATAGGGTCTCTCATAATATGAACATAAAATATTAGTATGATATATTTATAGATCATACCCCAACATAATAAAAAGGAATATGAAAGACTTGACATGAAAATAGATCTTGAAAACGAGAAGGGTGAGAGAATCCCTTACAAATTCGGCAGCCTAACGGTGCCACTTTAAAATTATTAAAAAGAAATGATGAGAGAAAGAGGGGGTCTATAATCATATGAACATGAAAAGGGAAGTAATATGAATATAAAATAACATCCTTCAACATAAGATCATGAAGTATAAAAGAAATGACATAAAAGAGATTACTTGAAAGAAAGAGAGAGGTAGGATCCCTTACCTTAAAACGTAACTCTTAAAACTCAAAGGTTGGGACCTTGAGAGCTTAGGGGCACCTTGGGAGGACTCCATGGGAGGTAATGAGACCAGAGCTTCGTTGGTGGAGAGTTGGGAGTCGAATGGATGAGAGGATGACTTGGTATTTACTGGGAAAGTGAGTGGACAAGGCATTAATGGCCAAGGGACACCTCATTGGTGGTTTTGGAAAAACCATGGGCTTGCCCATGGTATTTCCCCATGGTATTGGCCACTTGGTACACCACATACCTTATCTTACTATTCATAAGTCTACCATATTGATTACATACTTAATACATCATTTAATGATGTCATTAAACACCCGTAACTTAAGAACTGTATTTTCACTATTCATTGAAAATTCAACTTGCCCAGAAAAATCCCAAAATTTCACCTTAACAAAATATCGATGCTCTGATTTCAAAAATGAAATCCATTTTTTAAAAAAAATTTCTAAATATTTTTAATTTAGTTTTTAAATAAATACACTATTCACTAAAAATTCATTTTTTTCAGAAAAATCCCCAAAAATTATCTTAACATAATATCAATGCTCTGAGTTCAAAAATGAAATCCATTTTATAAAAATAATTTTCTAAATATTTTTAATTTAATTTTTAATTAAAAAACACTATTCACCCCAAAAAACTTATACTTGACTAATAATTTATGAAACCGTTATTTAACCATTTTATTGAATCACATTACTTAATAAAGGTTCCTAGATTATATTAATACTTTATTTAAGTGAGATTAATAATCCATTCGGTCAAATTATTAATCCTAAGCATAAAATCACTATTCATAATTTACTATTCATAAAAAATTAAGTTGATCTTAGTAGACTCTAAATTTCGTACTGAACATAATTGTAGAAGACCATTTTTTTAAAATCATTACACATTTTTAATTATTTAAGGTTTACATAAACATTTTTTAAAATATCCTTTCTCTAAGATTCACCAAAAATATGCATACTATATTTATCCAGACATTTGAAAATTCATAAACTTCATCAAAAGAAGAAATAATTTTTTTATTTAAAACAAAGGATTACACAAGGCAGTTATGGTCTCCTTACATATCCCCTTATCACACCAGCATAGGACCTAAGTGTAAGGTGTGCTAAGGTGAGAGAATCCGTGGGAGGATCGACCAACATCACACGAGTAGTAATTTCTATCAGGTTGAACTTCTCGCGATGGCGATTATGTTCTAGCTTCACACGATGAAGTTAGGCTTGTGTTTGGTCTAGAGAAAATCCCAGTGGTGCTACCTCCTTCCCAAGTTCTATTAGATGGGCTTCAATCGGGCCAAGACTGCTGGGTGAGGCCATCTAATCTTCTTTCTATATTAATTAACCAAGATCACTTATATTTAGAGACAAATATCGAAATGTTTAGTTTCCAGCGGTCATATTGATAAATGGTCACATAACAGTCAAAACCCAACAGTCTCATTTTTATTATACTCATGTTATCAAATGAAATAGTTTTGTTGATTATGAAAAATAAAATAACACACAAAATTAGGAAACAAGATTTATTCAAAATTTCGTGTCGTTACAATATTACAATAAGAATTAATAAGGTTTAAAAATTCAAACACATCCAATTTTAATTGGATGAATGGATCCAGACCCATAATAATTCTATATTCAATATAAATAAGTTTATATCAATTTTTAATATTAAATAAATTTATATTAATTTAATATTTTCAATAATGCCAAGAGTGCACTTCCCCTCTCCTATAAAAGGGAACCCATTATTCTCTTTTCTTCACACCTAAAAACATACTTTTTTGGAAAACATCTACCAAAATACATTAATACAATCCATCCCCACACTCTAGATATCTTATTTTAGGTATAACACTCACGTTATCTATGTGAAGGTGTTAAGAAAATGAGATCATTCGATGAAGATGTATTGTTTTAATCAATCATTTCTGTTTTGTTTCTTCTTAATATTCCTTAAAATATTCTTAAAACATTATGAAATAATAAATAAAATATCCTAAATATAATTATATGTTATTTTGTTAATATCATCTCCTAAATCCATCTACAATTTAATCAAATGGGAAATGAATTATTCGTTCTTGTGTACGAAAGACTACCACCACATGTACCGATATAGTTAATTTTACATCACCATATATCAATAAAAGTTATAATGATGGAAATAATTCTTATATATATTATATTAAAGACATATTAATCATTATTAAATAAAAATATTTCATTTATTTTCTTACATTTCCATGAACATAAAAATGGTAATGTCGTTCGTGCGTACGTGTGAACTATCACCTCCACAAAATGATGTGATTCATTTTTCATCACCACATAACATGGATGATAAATATAAGTAAATTTAAATTATTAATATTCTATTCATGATATTATTATTAGTTTATATGAATATATTAATAATTAACTTCTTTCCATAATGATCAGTGAAAATGGAAATGTTACTCATGTGTATGTATGACCTACCATATCCATGGTTATAACATTGTTCATTTTTCATATCCATAAACAAGTGGTTTGATTTAAAAGTATAATGGATATATAAAATTTATTATTATTTCAGGAGTAATATATTATATATGATATAATCTTATCCATTTTGACTATATTAATCATTTCAAAGTCACTTTTAACTAATGTACCGAATATAGACAATACGACCGAAATTGAATTAAATAATTAAGTAATTTTTACAACATGATACTATATGATATAAAATAAATAATAAAATTTTAAAGGTTATAAATAAATTATATAATTATCCTATGTTTATTATTTATGAATATAATGATTGTACGCGATGATCTAGACTCAATGTAAGGATTTTCATTTCAAGCTCCTTTCATTGAGGAATGTATTGATTATATTCACAATTATTCTTTTATAATGTGTATGTAAGACTACTATGATATATAATATCAATATTTTACCTATAATCATGTTATTTAATGTTTTGGTAAAACTATTATTCCAGGGTGATTATGATTTAAATGTTTAAAGTTATATGGTATACCATTAATTTTTAAATATTTAATTATAAAATATTTTTCTCTATGTCAATATTCTTTTTATTATTATACATATATATTTATATGGATATAAAAGTATTTTAAAGGAAATAATATGTATATATTTAATTTCATTCAATGGATTTTAAAAAGGAATCTATTTACATGTTCTATATAGAATTTTTTGATAAACAAAAAAATTAATGTTCTATTCTTAATGTACACAATGAAAATGACTTTTCTGCCACTGTGTCTATTATTTATTTCATATATTCCATTATAATATTACATATTTTCTTAAAATAATTATCTTGTTTTAATTTTTAGATATTTTTTTAATTTAAAATATATTTTTAAATGAAATTTATATTTTTAATGAAAGTGTTTTTCATATGGTATTAGAAAAGATTTAAAAGGATTTAAGGATGAAAAGTTTTTTATTCCAGAAATGGTACATGATAATTAAATGAAATGGGTGAGAAGGATAAAGATTATATGATAGTATTATCCCCATTATAGATTACGATTGATCCCTATATGACTTATATGAGGAGATGTACCCCATTATAGTCCATGGGTGAGACCGATATGGCTTATATGAAGGGACGAGCCAAATTATATCTCACAGGTGAAACCGATATAGCTTATATAAAAGATGATCCCCATTATAAATCTATATTTCATTGGGTAATAACAATATTTAACGTTTTTCATATTTTTATTAAAATAAAAAGGGCTTTGAAATGGTTTTTTGTATATGATTATCTAACTCACCTAAATGAGTTTAAATTTCATGCTATGGGAATTATGATTTTCTTAAAGCCAAATTTGTGTTTATTTTCCATGTGAAAATGTTTTATTCTTATTCATAGATAACATTAAAGAAAAAGGTATATATTATATGAGTTTTTGGTTTATTTATTGAGCTAATAGTTTCCTCCCTTTTTATATCCCTTAATGAGGGTTTTTTGACCCTATGTTTTAAAATGTCTTTTACAGGATATAAGGGTGTATTGAGAAAAAGATGAGATCAAGGGTATAATTTTAATGATATTTCATAAAGATAAATCATGTTATTTTAAAGAGATTTATATATTGAAAAAATGGACATTTAGTATAAGTGTCGACTTCTAATATATGGGTTTACATTGTTAGAATTTGTCAAAATTCATGAAAAGTCTAAACTGAAATGATCCTCAATGCGAATGAATGTAATTCTCATTAAAAAAACTCAAGTTTAGGTATTGTTTAAGGTAATTTCCATATATGGTTCGACTGGGTCACTATAACATGAGTCATTATCATCATTTTCTTGATCCTCTTGGTAGTTATGGATATGATATTTGAGATAGTCAGGTTATGGATATTCCTCAAGATAGGACTAAACCACTTTAATGCCTTCAAAAAAGTGGGAATATCTATCGGTGGTCCCCTCATAGCCTTCAATCATTTATGATTATACATGAATTGATTAAGAATGATCACTAGATCATTATGTGAGATACTCATGTCATTCCCACTGAAAATATGAATCATTAAATCAATTATTTTATTAATCATTTATAGGAGGGACTCCTATACATAGTTAGCTACTTATTCCCAGTTCGACAGCCCTGTTAAATTATTCTATGTATAGTAATAATAATTTAAAATCTTCATGGAAAAATAAATTTTATTCATTTTTTTTGTTTTGAAATGTAATATAAATACATCAAAAAAGCGAACAAAAATCTACGTAACCAACTCACTGAATCCCAAGAAATGATGACTTATTTTGACATCACACATATCACATGGTGTAGAAAAAGATAATTTTTATACTTTCCTTGTGCAGTACAGTGGCTGAACGGGTTCTTCTTAGATGAGGAGATTCTGAGTTTGTTCACATACTAATACTAATTAACCTAATAACTACTTACATTTGTTGCTTTTAATATTTTATAAAATATATTGAATTTTAAGAAATTAATAAAGTGAAAAACTAAAAATATACTTACTTGAAATCAAGTATGAGATTAGAAATAAAGTATATGTCCCTTTGGATCAGTCTCAAGTTACTATATTATCTATTTTTTAAAAATTCAATATGATAATTCAATTCATAAATATCTTGCATGAACTACTAATCTTTTTTTATTATAGAATGTAGAATTTTAATAAATATAAACTCTACCTTCTACATTAATTTATGTTGATGGAACACCTCAATAAAGAGTGTTACAACATCTAGGACCTAGATCTATTGTATGTCGTTTCATCCAATGAACAACTAATCTTTACCATATAAAGATTTTTTTTCAAAAATAAGGGAGGGAAATGATTTAAAAAAACTAAGTGAGGTAAATATCCATGATGTACGAGAAAATAATTAAACTCATGCATGCCACATTAATTCTCCAAAAACATAAATAAAAACATTAATGAAATTAAGTGCATAATTCAAGAACATCCAACCTACTTTGATGAAAATCCTTGAGCCAGCCTCCCATTATTAAGAGTAAGAGGTCACCTATTATAAGAATGGGTAGAATATAATAAAGTAAAAAATAAACAAAGAAGAATTAATGAGAATGATAAATAAAATAAAATAGAATTGAAGAGGATAGTGGAAGAATAATTAGAGGAAACACTTGAATATAAGGAGATGAAAAATGTAGGTATTATATTATTTGATGAAACTATGATAAAAATACATAATAAATAAATAAATAAATCTAAATTAAAAAATAATAATGAACAAAAATAAAGAGTATATTAGCTTCATATTCATCCAATATGTGACCTCTATTAGCTCTTCATCCCTAGTATTGTAAAGATCTACCTATATTTATAGATGATGAGTCCCTATTAAATATTTTTCAAAATTCACCCCATATCTTTGGTCAAGGTTTTCAAACTATCAAATTTTGATTCTCCGTTTGAATAATTTTTTCTTCTAAATTCTCCTGTAGATCTAGAGGATTCTAATATACAACATTGACCTGAGAGTTTGGCATGGATTTGTATGTTCATGGTGTGCATGACTTGTGCTTCGTGACACGCCCATTTGGACTTTCCTTGGAGCGTGCAGCGGTGGAGAAGGAATCCTCTTTCAATTCATCCTTCTTTATTAGTGGACAAGTGAAGCCTCTATGGCTTTCCATATTTAATAAGTGATTCATGAAGTTTGTCTGAGATCCAGGTAGTGATCCAGGGTGGTTTGAGGCCTTGGAAGTGTGTAAGAACCCCATCATGAGCTTCCTAGTGGCCATCCATGTAGATTTTTGTTATTGAAGATAGTGACAGTGGCATCAAGTGAAATTATATACCACTCAGAGTGGCGACATTGTGTGTCTAAAATGGGAGAGAGAAAAAGTGATACAGAATTATGGAGTTGGAGTTATGAAGAAAAATACATATTAAACAACCATCACACATTAAAAAACTAGTTGGTCAAGTAAATCATCTACAATAAATACTCTATCAACCATTCACTTAAATATTTATCTAGGTAAGGGATTCCGGTCACAAATACAAGAACCGATATGGTCTCATACTGATACACAAAGGAAAACACACGATTTTCCCACATTAAACACCTGTGGGTTCCTCCACACAGGCCTGGGCACCTCTATACTTCCAAGGTCATCCCACCCAATGGCCTACTTGGCTGGTTAACCCCTTCAAAGGATGTCTAGATGGCTTGTGCATTGTTAGTTGATGGATATCCCATGGATGGCCTAGTTTTTTACCAAAATATTCATCAATAAAACATTCACCAAAAAATAATCATTTAAATATTTAAATTGACATTCATATTTAAATTAATTATAATTATTTATTTATAATTCCCTTTATATTAATAAAATATTTGAGTATATAGAATTATTTGTTGAAATTCATTTAAAATCAACAAAAATTGTTTACATTCTTTCTTGAGAATATAAGTGAATAAATGAAATGATAATGTTTTCTTCATCTTGTGGCATACATATGAATGAATTATAATAAGTTGATGGTTGGATCTGTTATGTCCCTCCAATGCATTGGGTAATTATGACCAAATTTACTGGGTTTAAGTTACTCATATGATATTACTAGAATTGATTAGGTAGGTCTTTCCCTAATAATTTTATGTCAACTATTAGATAATGGTATTTTAGTTGATTCTTCAAAAATTATTTCTATGATAATTAATAGGAAAAACTTTATTATAAAATTTTATGAAATTAATATATACTTGTGATATGTTCTATTAGATCATGAATTCTGATTATCTTATGAATTAGGTCTTATGAACATCCAAATAGTATTCCTTGAATAATTATAATGATATATAATTATTGGGAATGATTTTCTATTATTATTATCATGTTTTCATACCTTTTTTCTCATTTTATTCTTATAAGTGATCATTTAATGATATTAACCACGTTAAACATTACTGATAACAAGATATCACCTTTTCGTATGTTTTCATTTAACTAGGATATGAAGAATTATTTTAATTATGTTTTAAATAAAAAGGTTACTATATGTGATGAAATTAGTGGGAGGTATTTCACACTTTTATGAACTAGTTGTCTATATATCTATGTTTCCAATGGAAATATACTATAGGGTTCTTAGTATTTATTTATATTTAATGTATTTAATACTCATCAAATAAGATGAAATTATTACTGTTATTTTACTTTTGTCACCACATTTTGGGGATTAGGAAATTTACTGCTATTATAATTTTTCAATTTATGATAATTACAAAAGATAAGAATCAAGGGGGATATGATTTTTTGATATAAGAATGTATATAAAATAGGATGAAGGTAAGTCACCCATGTGTTTAAAAAAAGAGTGTTGTTAATCATACTAATCCCAACGATAGTGTAATGAATGTAAATAAATGAGGTCATAAACACAATAAAAAATATGATTTCACAATGATAATAAAGTACAAACCATGGATCATTATAATCATGCCATGAAAATTCAAAACAATAGAAGAAAAATTAATTCAGATAAAGAATAATTAAATGGGAGAAATAAGAAAATTGGATTGATAAAAAACATCTGAGATAATGATATAAAGAACTTACATAAAAGGCACAACATCAAAACCAAGACGAAATATTTTTGGAGCTTTAATAATATTTTTCATGTAATAAGTAAATGTATAATTGTGTATCCAGAACAATTAAATCTTTATAAACAATAGTTAGAATTCGAGAACATTTATGAGGCCATAGGAAATCAAGTGGTGATAGATGAAAAGGCTAATGAACATGAAGATTCATCCATATTTGGTGATTTGAAAATTCATGTATATTTATGTAAACTGTTTGAGTAGACTAATCCTAATACAAAACAATGTTGGAAAATTATTCATTTTCAAAATTAAATGCATGAAAAGATGAAAAATAATCTAAAAGATTATTTAGATAAATACTTCTCACTTGAAAAATACGAACAAACCATTCTACAGAAGGATTAAAATACTATAAATAAGATGATAAATAATCATGTTAAGTTAGTAAATAGGAACATAATTTATATGAATGGAAGAATAATGATTTTTGGGTTGACAAGAAACACTCAAATTCTGTGTATCATCTATGGGAAAATCAATTTACTTCCTTATTAAATTATTATTGTGTATCTGAAATGACCAGAAGGGAAGTAATAGAGAAGAAATGTTATAAAATACATAAATTTCAATGAATATAAAAGAACTTTATCCATTTATTGGAATTAAAACTAATGTTGAGGTATATATATCACACTTTATATACCATCCATAAATTATTACAAAATATACATCAAGGGGGATTGATATATCAAGTAAAGGATAAGGTGGAAAAGAGTAATATTTTATACAATTGAATTGTTTTTATATTGTTTTTGACAAGATTACATGTTATTTCTTGAAAACATGCTCATATTTCTTCTAAAATCAAGATATTAGAATGGGTTTGGTAATTGTATCACATAATAGAATTCTTTATGATAGATTTGATTCATTGCTAACATCACACTTATTTTATACACAAGGATAACCTACCTAGACATAGAGTCCTTTAACTAAAATATCATTGATTTATAAGAGTTTGGTTCCATTCTTTTATAAGAGATAAAAATTAGATGTTGAAAATAAGTTTTTGAATTCTGATGCGACGAAATCCCTAAGTACACATGTTTTAATCTATCGAACCAGATGTCATTAAAATGGTTCCCCGAGCTGGTTGGTTATGAGGCCTTAAGCGCACCTACCCATATTCTAGAGGATTTCAACTAACATTGAGAGCCTAGGACGTGACAATGGGGAGTCTGTGACCTCGTGTTAGAGTTAGAAATTAATTGAAATAGCTATATATCATACAGAGTAGTAAATAAATAGAGTGTAGAAGAAGTAAATAAAATAAAATATAAAATTTTATAATAATAAATGAAAATTCTGTAAAATCTTTAATAGCTATTCTATACATATAACACTGTTCAACCATTGGACAAACCATACAGATACAATAGCACACTAAAAACTGAAATAAAATTATATGACACTCCTACTAACTCCAATCTAGAACAAAAAACTAGTCTACAGATACCATTGAATTACTCCAACCTAATTAGAATAACCTACATAAGAATCTATATTGATCATGCAACACTAGGCCTCAACCTAATGACCATGCAACTGCGTTTAAACTAAAAAAATACATAAGGTCTACATATACACTATGGTGTAGTTGCATCGGTGAGAAAAAATCTCAGTAGGCTACCCCCAATAACAAACCCATAAAAAACGTAGATATAAGTTTTTATGAATGAAAAGTGTTCATCCTACATGGGACACAAATAAATAGATAAGTAAAGAAAATAAATGTGAATCCACAGGCAAACCACAGGTCTAAAATACCAATTAATTAGGAATCTGCGACCATGCTTGTCCATAGCTATATGTGTATACATGTATAGTCCCATAGCTATAAATATATAAATAATCATTAATATTCAAGATTAAGTGAATCAACTAACATAAAACTATCAACAACCAATCCTTGGGATTATAATCTTGATCACCTCAACATCCAGTAAAAGGGAATTGATTTGAACATTGTGCTACTCAAGATGTGTATCATTAATTCGATCATTGTCTCCATAATCCCAATTGGCATATACCTACTTCGGCCAACACTAGAAATATCTTTGAGCAATCTACATCATTATAAGGGGTTAAATGTCCTATATTTGGGTTCACCCATACTCACCTAAAATCATTGTAAAGATGGATTCAAGTAAGTACATCTAGATATCATGTAAATGGTAACTAAGCTAGTCAACATACTCCCCATTCCTAGTGAATCCATTCCAATGTCAGATCCCTAGGTCTTGGTCCATAGGAGGTCCTAACATTATTACATAGATAAACCTTAAGTGTTTGACCCTTAGGCAATTTGTAGGAGAGCTCACTGGTGAGATGTTGGGCCCACCCCTCATGATATAGAAGTGAACATCAATCATATTTGTGAGATTCCATGCTCCACCAACCTAACAAGAAATGAGAGAACGTTTGTAGATACATATCATATGAAAAATTGAGGTGATCATAATCATCATATATAAGACATAGTTAAAGGATAGCATAATCATCTTCTATATCCCACATGTATAGGATAGAATATTCATCCATTGGAAACCCCAGATTGAAGTGATAATAATCAGCCTCACTTAATCGATGAGCTAAGGGGAGCATAATCATCCTCATCACTTGGGATAGTGTAATCACACATGAGTATCACAACTAGGAATTACATGAATTCATATTATAATCATTGGATTAATATCAAGACCCCAAAAAGCACCTATAGAAATCCCAATTATTTAATAATTAAATATACATTCTCAACAACTAGATCCCAGGTAGTACCTCTTGGTGTAAAAATAAATATAAGAAATTACATGGCTCAAAATCTAGACCCTATGAAAGCACGTCTGGGTATACAAAATTGAAAGAAATACACTTCACATCAGAATCAATATCCACTAACTAGAAAACACCTTTGGTAATTATTTAAGAATTATCAATAAAAAAGTGAATGTATAATCAAAAGAGTGGTGGACAAATGACTAAAATCAAAACTACTGACACAACATTTATAATCATATAGGTTCATCAGGGGTTCTATGGTGACACCTAATACCATATCTACCCAACCTGATGTACTAAATCAAGTTCGATCAAACAATGGGGTACCCATTGGGTCCCTTAGGTGAAAACACTAAAGAGGCATCTTGTATGGTATCATCAAAGTATAAACATAAGATAAAGAATACTAATTTGGATACATTGTTGAAAAGGTATATTGAGAAATTATACATGGGTTCCTTGAATGAAAAGTTGACCAAGGCATCCAATAAATGATTCCCACAAAGGAAAGTCAATAACGACATTGTACAAGGGATCCTCAAAAAAGTACAATGGTTTTGAGCTACTACTAAGAATTACTAAGGTCAAAACATAATAAAAGGAATCCCATAGGGGACCCATGGTAGCAATAAGAAGATAGAGGAATACTAAATGGGATCCTTGAGGTTGAACCACAAGTAGTGGATTCCTATAGTGGATCCTCAAAATCAATTGGTCTAATAGGCTATTAGGCTGGAAGGGATAATCTCACTCGGGAAACATACTCAAAAGGAAGAGCTATGAAACAATGATCTAGATAGATAAATCATGGATAATCTCAAATCAAAGTCTCATTCTCAGTAGACATTAGATTTTATTATTAGATAAAGAACATCTATTTTTAGGTAAAATACCTTAAAAAACCCACTAGGAGTTCTCATAGCTCTTCATGGGTTTCACCACTACGATCTATTTGAAAAAATAATCAGAATGGACTCATATTATGTCCAAATCTGAATATAGGGTTAAAAAAACACCGAAATGAAGGTTTCAAATGGGTAATTACATGGAGGGTCTCCCTATGTACACAATGTGTGCTTAGAAAGGCCCACATGGGCTGTACTCTGGCCAGACATGGAGTGTAAATGCCCAAGTACATGGTATGTTGGGAGGGTACACAAAATGTAACCTACCCAATGTACGTACCCTTGTCCCACCTATTGCATGACCATGTATTTTATGTTTTTGTGTAAATCTACAATAGGTTTGACCCACACTGGGTCTTTTCATGTACTCTACACTTCCATGTTCCCCTTACACGGGTAACATGGTCGGGTACTCGGCTACACGAATGAGTACTAGTACATGACTTTTATAACCCATACACAGTGTGTACTTTAGTAATACCATCATACCCAAACATGAATAACACATAGATTGTGTTCCCAGAACCATGTGCCATGTACATTGGTTTTCCCAAACATAAGACCCATGAATCACCATAAAACATCCATTTTCACCCCCCAACAAGTAGATTTACATTAAGGGGTCTTAAAAATGAATATAAGGGGTTTAAAAAATCAAAACTATTAAAATAAGGGGTTTTATCGAAAAAAATTATAACATCCTACAATTGAGATGAATATTCTGAAGCTTCTCCAATTTCTATAGTCCACGGTTATGACATGACGATCCTGTGCATCCTGAGATCTACTACGATACCTCCTTTTCTCCCCCTCCCTTTTTGTCTCTCTATATCCCTTTATATTAGTCCCATAGTGGTGGAATTACCTAGGGAAATACATGATAATCCATAAGAGGAAATAATAATGAAAAATAAAACAATGAAAAGAAAAAAATAAAAAATAAAATATGGGGTCCAACTGGCCCTAATGCCCAACAAGAGTTTATGCCTCAAGTAGGAAAAACTTCCCATTTTAGACTCAATAATAGAGACATAATCTCAAATTGACACTCCATTCAAATTATATGGATGAAAAAACCTACTCAAATAAATTAATATTTATTTTATAAAATTAGAATTATTAATTATTCCTTTAAAATTAAAATACCTCTAACTTCCACAAAACTCTTGTCTTAAGGTAAAAACCGTATTTCAGGACCAAATAAGAGGTTAAAAAATTATCTGAGATAATATACTAGCAGAAATGACCATTTACCCCTTAAAAACATCTGAAAAAAAATTCTACTAAAAATTGAAGTATAAAAAACATGGGTCCTTATAATCTCCCAAACATAAACCTTATTGTCCCCATGAACCTTGGTGGTAAGACTTGAATTCATGTTCCCATCCATAGAATCTACAAAAAATATATCTAGGTTTTCAAAAGACTTGTATTATAGTGTCAACAACTATCTCCCATATGGGAGATGTTTAAATATGACTGTTTTGGTACTCCCCACGATAGGAATACCCTTATTATCATATCCAAATGAAACTCTACGCCCAAAAGATCATGGAAAATTCTGATTTTAAAAGGAAAATGAGATCCACCATCCTCAAATAGACAATGGTTCAGTCCCTACCACACGTCTTACCTTATACTACACCTTGAGTGAAACCACAATAGGTCCCTTCCTAAACCAAGGAAGTGAAGGACCGTAGACCACCCTGAGAGGGGGGGGGGGCTATGGTATCAACTTTTTCTATTGCTTATTGGATCCTGTTACCACATTGGTAGGAACTTGTTTAAACCTGTATGATGGATATGTATATTAATTACAATATTCACATGTAGAATGAAAACACAACACGTCACGGCCCGTCCCCTAGGGCCCATGTCGTGACTACCCCAAGATCGCCATCCATAGACCAGGGGTTAGCGACTGTCATCAGAAAGACATATCCAAAAAACGGAAGGCATTTACTTTAAAACTGTACTCATAGAGACTAGGTACACAACAAAAGAGAACCACAAATTAGAACAACTAATATAAAAAGTGTGAACTGAAAGTAAACAGGTCCAGTATAAAAACCCATATGAAAATAAATTACAAAAAAAAGGAAAAAACATGATACCATGGTCTTCCACCAAGGATCCTACCTGAAGGGTAGGTACAGCTCATTGTCTGTCATCACTACCACTCCCCATGATTATCAATCACCTCTGAGCACCGTCTAGCCTTGGCTCCCCAAGTCTCAGTCAAGATGTTCGTTGTCAGTACATGACACAACAAGGTGTGGGCAAAACCCATGCATGAGTGAGTATAACAATACCTAGTAGGGAACCTAATACTCCCAAAGGTCTCACAAAATTACACAAGGGAAAAACCACAAAGCATCATCTCAATCACAATGCATAAAGTAAAGGATAGATCACACACGGTATGCAACTTAATGAACAAGAATAAAGATGATCATTATTAAGCTAGATCATTATATTCTTTTCAGTGGATTGGCTACTGATCTGAGAATGTTTTATCTGATGTAGATCCACAAGGCTTCACACTACTGCCAATCCATGAAGGGCCGCTCTTATAACAATCCACAGAGGGTTGTATTGCTGCCGATACAGGGATGGGTTCTCTCATGCTGATCCATGAAGGGTTTTTTCATTTCCGATCCATGGACGGTTGCTCTTCTTTCGATCCACAGAAAGTAACTTTCATACCGATCCACAGAGGGTCTATTTTAAATTGACAGCTAGCCACAGGATTCCCACACAAAGTGCACTTGAGATCCATATATTATTCTCCTCAGGATATCGATCGTAAATCATCCACCACGAAGTCTCACATAGAAGTAACCTAATGGACTGTCTTGTCTTAAGGGTTACAACATGACAGACAATGAATCAATCAGATTACCGGTTTGTATGTTACAGGAAAAAAGGTAAATAGGGCGCATTTGAATTTGAGGCATGTCCGGGTCTAGTGGGGGCCTTGGTCCGGTAGGTTTCTGGTTCGGTCGGGTTCGTTTATGGTAGGGGTCCGGCCCGCTTCGCGGGTCCGCCCTTACCGGTGGGTCTAGCTTGGCTGGCAGGTCTGACCCGGCTTGCGGGTCTGACCCACATGTGGGATGGTTCTCCTAGATGGTAGTGCCAGCAGGGTGCCACCCCTCCTTCCGAAATGGCCAGCTAGAGACGACCATTATGTCCTTCCGATCAGCCATTCCATCTACCCAGTCTGGTGCATCGGTGTTGTACCATTCCACCCTCCACGATGTCTACAGGGTCTTCAATCTCCATGTGGCTGGATCGAACTGAGCATCACCACCGATCACCGACGCCACTGCACTAGTGGTGCCACACCAGTAGTTGCTTCTGCGGGCCCCTAGAGATGTTTTTATGATCCGTTTTCCTACCCATCTATTCCTACGGGCCTATCGGGCCGCCACCTCCACTTTAAGGATCTTACATTTGTCTTGCCGCCACGTTACCCGATCACGCACAAAGAAAGCACATAAACCAAGAACAGAGGGGGTCCAGACCTTGTTCGGATTGGCCCGTGCCCTCCGCATTAGTGTTCTAGCATGGGGGAAACATCAATTATCATTTAAAATAAGGAAATACCCAAAATGAATCCTAAAACAAATACCAATACTAAAGAAATATTCATGGATCCACCCAATGGTTGGTTGATCCATGTTCTTCATATTATTCAAGAATGAAAAGGAGGAGTCTTTTAAACACATAAAACAATTAAACCCTCTACCTGGATTTGGTGAAATCCGTTGCGGATGGAGGAGGTAATCCGCGTTCAGAGTCGTTCATTATTGTTCATCGATGTTTATTTAGAGTTATCTAACGGTCTCCGATCGATCACCATAATTCATTAGAGGGTGACATCATCAATGTTTGTTCAGAGCATTCTCCTATGTTTGTGAATTCACATGATAAAAATTTTATTTTTAAAAGATATAATCCACATGTTGTGTTCATTATTATGGTTCATTAATGAATCTTAATTAATTAACCTATTAAACACACATGAATTACAGTTACATGACAAAGTAACATGTCATTTATTGATCTTCAATTAATGTCTGTTGTTACAATACAGTCCCACCAACCATCGTTCAACGGTTGAATAAGAATAAAATAACTCAACAAGTTATTTTATAATTTTTTTTTTGAAAATTCAAAAAGATAAATTTTCAAACCAACCCTTATTGGCTGATGTTATGCTTTTAATATGTGAATCTCGGCGCTGTGAATTCAACAGTGCTCTCAGATTTTAGATCTGAGCACTAGTTCAAAAGATAGAAAATCCTACCTTCATTTTTAATGAACGTATCTTAAAAAAGTTCAAAATTCCATTTTGGGCTCTTAGGGCCTCATAATCACGTGTCGTTGAATATCGCAGTCTCTTAATAATTTCATATAATTAGAATATATATATATATATATTGGATTTATAGATCTTTACACAAAAAATTTACTTGGTTCACCACTAAGGGATATGTCCAAGGAGCATACACCGACAAGTTTCTGGTTATACCTAATTCCACTATTCTTCACTAGTGGTGGATTAAAATTATTCATGAGCAATAACTCTATCCCAAGCACACTCCCTAATGTTTTAGCGATACCTCACTGCCTCCCTCAGATCACTTCCATAGACTCCCCGTGGCTCATTGCCTTGGAGAGGTCTTCACTCAGGGTTTCGACTTGAATGCCGCTTCAACAGATTGACATGAAAGTCTTTCTCTCTCTTCAGAATGACACACAAATTGCATCGAAGTCCATAATTGATGCTATTTTATATTTAGTTTTACCATTTAGTGGAATTACTAAATTCACTAAAACATATTATTCTTTTTTCTAGAATCACAAAATCTCTTTATGATGTTTCTTGTTCTGCGAACTGTCCCAGATTATGTGAACTATATCTAATCAGTTTATTGTGCATTCTCCACATACTGCACTTTCTCTACATACCGTACCTGCTCCATGCACCGCACCTACTCCACACATCGCACCTACTCTGTAGACCGCACCTACTCTGAGTACCATGCCTGATCCACTCACTACGCCTGCTCCATGCACAACCACTAGGTACCGACTCCTCATACCGCTTCTACTTACCACCTTTGCGTACTGCCTCTGCATTTTACCTTCACATACCATTTCTTCCATTTGCGGACTTCTTCTTCCAATTCTGCGAATTATATCATCTCCCGCATACCAATTTTTCCTACACAAAATATCTTCCATGGACTTCTGCTTACAATTTCGTAAACCGTTTCATCATTCACCTAACACTTAATCCTATGAAGAACCTCTCCTATATACCATTTTCAGATTTTTCCAATTTCTTCTATAGTGGTGATATTTTATTATCGAATTTTCTCTCTCAAAATAATGGAATTAGCAATCTTTATATAGGAAAATAACTCTGAAAATTTTTCTAATCTGTTTTACCCAAATTTTCAATGTGGGACAATCCTCATCGCATACTGAACTCCATCTGCGTATTGTAAGCCTCCACTGCATACTGCTCCTGTTTTGTGAACTGCGACAATCCTATGAACCATTAGCCGCATACCTTTAAACATTCGTGTATCGTAATCCTATCGGTACACGCACTTCATCTCTTCTACCAATGAATATTCATCCCACATACCACAATTATTTCTGAAAACCATTTTTGGTACCGCGACATGTTCTGCAAACCATTCCATTTACCTTTCTCGCTACATGGTACGCTGTCGCGAACCATTCCCGAACATGGTACATAGTCCATGTTCTGAGGTATGCAGTTTTCTTCCTTTTTCAATTTATTTCCCCATTCTGCATCTTGTTCACTAATATACAGAAATCCTTTCATTTCCAAAAATAAAATCCTGATTTGAAGGTCTAAAAATTTGGTAAATTCTGGGAAATGGCACCGCCTTAAATATCCAATTCAGTAAGAACAACAATGCTCCTTTACTATCTTCTAGCTTCTTCAATAGTTATAATCTTTCATCATGAACTCCTTCCACCATTATATATACTCTTTGAACAATCATTTTTCGCATCGTCAGATTCTCCAGGGAATATACTAAAACATCCCTATCTTCCAGCAACATTAGTCTTTCCAGTCAACACTGAATATTACTAGAATCATCTGCTCATCCTTATAGGATCACTCTTAAATCTTCATATCTACACATGATCCATCATGAAAGAATACACGTATCTTCAGTTAGGATATTTCATTGTCTCTTTGAATAGTGATATGTTTCATGATCACTTTATAACTTATATCCCTTCAACACTCTCTGAGATGATTTCATTATTGTAGAAAATGTATCACCTTTGATACATGTACATTAAACTTAATATTAGTTCAACAATCATTTGAATATATCACTCTCAATAACTTGGGAGTTCTTCTCCATATCATTATTCATTTTAATCTTTATTGACAACTTTAAACAACATATAAAACTTTATACCCATCATGGTCCCAACAATCCCCCCTTTGTATTTTGATTTCAATACGTTAAATTTCTCTTCAAATGAATGAGTCAATATCAAAATGATAATCTTCTCTCTCCCCTTACTTATTTCTTCCCCCCAAACATTATTTTAAATTATCTCCCCCTATTGATAAGAAATTAAATGTTCATGGGAAAGGGGTATCAATCCATACTTGAGAAATGTGTCATCAATAATTTCACTTTAAGTATAATTGTGCAATTCTCGATGCAGAAAACAAGAGGATTTGATTTAGACAAAAAATATGTCCATTATCTACTGATCATGATACCTTATGGGATGAGAACTCATGTAATTTGTCTTCAAGGGTTTTCCACTTTCATTCCAAACTAAAGAAATTGAATTTAATAGGGAATAATTAACTTGAAACTCTTACACTCACCTCAACAAACATATCAAAAAAATTCAAGTGCAATTGGTAGGATAAGTGGCCTTGAGGAACATCCATTATTGTTTGGTCACAGATTAATTTAGTTACTCTCCCTTTGTAATTTTTTTTTCATTTCAAGTAACCAAGATTGATAGATTAATAAATGACATACATTTTTCAATGAAAAGTTCTTCTAGTGATTTCTAGAGTAATTGATTTTAATACCAACTTAAGTTGATAATGATTAAAATAATAACTCTGGAAGCTTCTTCATTTATCTCCAATTCAAGGGAAACACTTCTCATCATATTCATCAAGGGCGATCCTTCATCATTTTAATATTTGAATATCAATTTAATAATCTTCCAAGGATAGAAACTTCTTCATATTAGCTATCAGAAGTTAACAACATTCACTACTTCTCAGGTTCCCCCCCTAAGAGCATGCTTCACCTTAAATTAGCTATATTATGAGCACAAATACAACACAATAATTATTAAGAGAATAAGGAGGTTCCTCCTTTCTTCTTCAATGTGAGAAAGAATGTTGAGATGGTTTTCTCAGGTAAGATGCTCTATATTCTCCAATCATCCTGCTTTCACATATAAATATCTTTTCTGATCTATGATGATGTGAAATGGATCTCTTCACATTAAATTATTCTTCATGTGGAGAGTTATTCTTCTTGACAACCATCATGAATGATACATTCCTACTTCTTTTAAAGACTACTTTTATTTATAGTGTTAAGGTTAGACAACCTTTTGCAATGTGACCCGATTTCATACATCTCTCACACAAAACTTCTTCAACACATGTGTCTCATTTGGTTTTCACTCTCTCATGAACTTTATCTTCATCACATGAAAGTTTTTCTTTTTTTACTTTAGCACAAACCTTAGCTTTTTCATCTTGAAGTTTTCACATTCTTTCAAAAATATTCTGTCTAGATGACGAACATATCAGTTGGAACTATTAAAACTAGTTTAGATCTCTAACACTGGTTCATCTGCGTGTTATCCCTCTTTTTTCCTCTTTTGGATGAATTTACCTTCAATTTCATGGATCTGAAATCTAGGGTCTTCTCAGGTTACCTACTTGAGATCCTCTTGGGGAAATTTTCATTCACAATATTCTTCTATATTCTTCCCAAGGAAGTCTCTTCATACATAGCCGGTATCAGAGGTCTTATTTGTTTTTATCAAAGATGAATGCATGCTAAGAAGGGCATGTATTTACCTTATGACCACTTCCATTGCATACATCATAGAGGTTATTAGTCATTCCAAATCTTTTTGTGGTAAACCAATGCTTATATAATTGTGGATGTTTCTTCTTCTTCTCTAGATTTCTTCCCCATGAGGTAGGCTTACATTATAATTTTACATTATGAGGGTTGTACGAGTAGTTTATTGCACAGTTCCCAAATTTGTTATAGCACCAACATTGACCCAAAAATATTTATTTTTTAAGTATTATATTGTTGGGCCATCTTCTTGACTTGTATTGATATTTGTGGAGAACCACCGTCCACATTTTTCATTCTATTCACCCTAGACATGGTGATAGGTAACTCCCCACCTTTCATAATCCATACTAGTTTTTAATTTCTCTTCTAACCTATACTTCTTGTGGAAACATATTTATAAACATGAGTACAAGATGGTTTGGATGGTACCTTATTATTCTCAACTACTTGTGATAGATCAATGAGTAAATCCATGATCTTCTTCTCACATGTTTTAGGTATTATAATAGTATAATCCTCCAATGAGAATTGAGTAACAATATACATTATTTCTTGAGATAGATCATCAAGAGTTTTTATAATCTTCGTGTCACATGTTGGAGGCATTTTAGCATTATAATCCTCCAGTGGACACTGATTACTAGTAGGAATTGTTTCTTTCTTTTGTAAAGGCTAAATTTGAGTATTATTGAGATTGGTCAATTGAGATACCAATTTTAGACTTTCTATATTGAGGATGATATTATGATCTTTAATCATGATCATATTATCTCCACAAGTCTTCTTCAATATGTAAAGCCCTGGAAATTCAGTATATTATTTTTTTAATTATATGAAATTATTACGAGACTGTGAAAATTGATGTCATGTGATTCTAAGGCCCACAGGGCTTGAAATGGAATTTTGATCTTTTTTAAGGTACATTCAGTAATCGTTCAGGTGGGATTTTCTATCTTTTGAACTGGTTCTCAGATTGAAAATCTGAGAGAACCATTAAATTTGCAGCATCAAAATTTGGTTAGTCGAACCTTAAGATTAACTAGAAAGGGTAATAAATTATATTTAATTTTCATAGCCTTTAAAAGAAAATAATAAAATAACATTGAAAAGTGTTATTTTATTTTTCAAACTCTTTAGTGGCGACAATGCGGTGCCAGTGCGACACTTTAATGAAGGTCTTTTAATGGATCACTTAATTAGGTCCATTAATAAGTGCCATTAATGATGCAAAGTCTCATCGTAATTAAAACACAATGACATGTTTCATTATTTAATTAATCTATTGGTAAGTGAATTTACAACCCGTGGGTGGAAGCTCTGACGAAACGCAGATGACGTTACCCTCCAACGAAGTATGGTTATCGATTGACGACCATTGGAGAACTCGAATCGGACATCAACGAAAAACTTCATGCATGGAATTATTTCCTTTTTCCAAGTGGATTCCACAAAATCCAAGTAGTGGGTTTAGTTGTTTTATGTTTTTTAATGATTCCTCTTCCCCATTCTTAAATAATACGAAGAACGCAGATCAACCAACCAATAGGTTGATCTGGGATTCATTCTTAGCTGCGGGTGGTAGTTGTGGGATTCAGTTGGGATATTTTACTTCTTTTTAATGATGAGTGATCTTTTACTTATGTTAAAACAATAATGCAGAGGGAGTGGGCCAATCCGAAAAAGTCTTTGACCCCCTCTATTCATCGTTTATGTGCGTTCATTGTACGTGACCAGACAACATGGTGGAAAGACGAATCGAAGGGCTTCATAGTAATGGTGGCAACCCAGGAGGCCTGTAGGCACAGACGAGAAGGATAATGGAACACTAGAGAATCTCCAGTGGTCCATGGATGTAGCCACTTGCTTTGAACCACCGGCGGTGGCGGCCGGTCCGAGCCGACCATGTGGAGACGGCAGCACCCACATGCGCCACAAATGGTGTAGAGGCAGTGTGCCAGCACTGCATGGGAGGGGAGAGGCTTGCTCGGCCTACTCAGCTAGACACTAATGACCATCTCTAGCCAGCCATTTTGAAAGACAAGTCAGTGCCCTGTGACAACACCAGATGGGAGGAAATGGATGCCCATCATCCGGTTCAGCTCGACCGGCCTACACCACATGGGATGGGTTTTCCAAGCAGTCCAGACCCGTTGGCTGGGCCAGATTGTAACACCCCAGCCCTAGTTACCCAAAGTCGGTGCATTATTACATAAAATTGGAATAATCACAAGAGATCAAGTCTCTAAAGACTAATTAGTTTAGTATCCTTGGAAGTACTAGATACATACATAAGTTTTACATTACATCATGAAATAAAAAAAATAACAGCATTGTGTCCCCTTTGAACACACTCATATCTCTTAGCCAATCTCTTAAGGTCAATCATAATATACTTCTTCACATCTTGGAAAATAACATAATAAAGGGGTGATATCAAATTATCAATAAGGATAACAATATAGCTGAAACTATCATAAATAAGTATAAACATTTAAGGCAATGTATAAGACTAAAACACAAGACTTTTTAACTTAGACTTCAGAATAATATGGAAAAGATAAATAAAATAATTACATTTACTTATGAACATGGATGTTATACTAGTCTAATAGTCACATATAATATCAGTTGTTAATTTCATAAAGATGGAATGCATAATGCCAGACACCATAACCACATATTCAAAGCCTCGTGCTAAGACTACAAATAAGATTTTGTCAAAACCTTGTGCCAAGATACTAGTTTTTATAATGAGACCTACGGATGCATCGAGAGTGTATAATGGTCCTTGCCTGTCAATTACTAAGTCCAATGAATTCCTCAAATGAAAAGGCTGAAACATAATCTAAACATTCAAATTAAACTACCATACGAAATGTCAATATTTTAACCACAAACCCTGAATGGTATAAAAATAGCACATAAAAAGTCAAACATAACTCATTTAATACAGTATAGAAGATTTTATTATAATAAATCAACCTAAATCAATAATAATGAAGGATATTGACATATATGAAAATAATAAACAAAACTATTTGAGAAAAATATCCCCTTTTTCTTGAAAACATTTAAAAGTCTCACTATTTTTCAAGAAGCCTTTTAAAAGAAATTTTTGAATCAAAGTGTCTCATACCACTTTGAAACTTTATAAAGGAATTTTAACTTTTAAAACATCCATTTCCATATAAATAAATCCTTAAAACCATTTTAAGACATGGATATTAATGATAATGATTTAGTAGAATAAATCTTTAAAACATTTAAAATGATATTTTTTTAGATTTCCTTACCAAATGAGATATGCTTGAATTAAAATAATTGAAGTAATAAAAACATTACAATATCATGATAATAAAGGGATTCATGATATTCTATGTCAGAGGATAGTATATACACCATATAAAAGTGAATTAGAGCATAATAATAAAGAAGTCTCAATGGAATGCAAATTGAGATGAAATACCTTATAAAGACTATATCCTTAGATTAAAGATAAATCAATGAAATAATTATGTTTGAATAATATAAATACACTAAATATGATTTTATATTCAATATAAATCAATCAGAGGACATTCACACATATTCTTGTAAAGACAACACCAATGACTTTGATGTTTAACTCAATGAATGTAAATTGAGTTAAGCTTACCCTTACCAAGTTCATATCAATGACTTGAGAATTTATAAATGGATTTATTATGTGTATCAAAAGTATATCCACGAAATGAGTATTGTAAAGTACTAAATAAATATATAAATAGTGATTCCACACAAAATCATGGATTAAAATAGTAAATGAAGAATGCGTAAAACCAAATTAGTGGAAATTGAAATTAGAAATTCCCATACCGATTTGGTTACTTACGAAACATACACCACATGAAAAAAGGATCATATAAATAATATGTAAATACCTATAAATTAAATTATATTATATAAAGAATACAATCATGGGCAGTGCATACACCTCACAAAAGGAAATAGTGGAAAATGTAGCATGAATCTCATGGGAATAAAAACTGGGATAAAAAACCATGCCTTGTCATTTTATATAGTCGAGGGTATGTTAAACCTCTATATAATAGTTAAATCATTGTTATGAAATTATACAAGAACCACATACCTAAATATGATATCATACATGATCTTCTAATACTGCTTTGTTAAAAATATTTCATTAGTATCATTGTTTCGGGTGTTAACGATTCGTTTTCCTTTATATGTTTTGTTACGTATGTCATGTTTATTTGATTCATATCCAGAATTATATTAGGGTCTTAAAAATTATTTTTAATCATAAAAGAAAAATTATTCTTTAATGGTTATGATGGAGAATTAATCTCTTCGCGTTCTTGGAGACCGTAATCCGTACGTATGCAAGAGAAACAATATCAATCTATTGATGGTGAAATAGTATGTAATTGGATGGTATATCAAGTATACAGAATATTTGACATGTTATATTTATTATTTACATCAATTATATTCATTATTATACCCATCTAAATAATGAAGTATTGAATAACAAACTACACCATGACGTGAAGACGGAAAGCCGTACGTACGCACATATGGTGACTTTGTCATTCATAGGGTGGATAGAATAATGAATATGGTTGTAACATATTTATAATAACATCAAATTATGTATAAGGTACTGGATTTATTATTTTGGTATGGAAACAAAAAAGAAATAGGAAGTGGAAGAAGAAAATAACTTTGAAAGTGGTGATGAAATTATTAACTCTTCTTCGAGTGATTCCTTTTGATTTGATCAAAAGGAATCCTTAGGATGGCTTTATGATCAAAGTAAGGCCTCTAGGTTAATGTGAGGGTAGTTGGGATAATAATTGATCAGGGTTTGGCTGATACAAATGGCTTGGTGGTGTGAAATTAAGAGAAGGGAAAGTACCCTTTTATAAGAGAAGTGAGGGTCACTTTAAGAAAAGTTTGAAATATTATTTTATTATAAAACAATTTTTGTTTTATAATGTATACAAATGAATTTATATCTAATATAAGGTGGGAATGGGTCTAAATATTCTCAACCAATAGGTTTTAGACAATTTTAGGTTTCCATATTACCCTTATATTTTAGATTTAATTCTTAGTTAAATAGTTTAACTTTTATCATGTATTCTTGTATTTTTATATTACATGGTTAATAAACTTAATATAAAATGCTAAAAAAACATAAAGTGGCTCATTAATGAAATATAAATAATTAAATAATTATTTTTTCCTAACCTTATATTTTTAGGAATATTATATCAATTAATATTGTAGAATTTGTTCTAAATACTCATTTATGTCATTTTGGACACTATTTAGTATTTGGTTTTTGTGAAAGTAAAAAAACATGATTACTTAAAAACAAATACATTACATAAACCCTAACATATCATATTAACCATTAAAATTAGTTTAATTCATCAAAAGTCTCAATTTACATTTATTTTGTTATTTATAATATCGATTATTTTAATCATTCATTAATAAGGTAGTTACTGCATCATCATTGTGTCATAAATAAATTGAATTATTTAAAGTCTAAAAATTATAAATAAAATACCACGATATATGAAATAATTTTATATTCATAATTAATATTTATAGTAAAATTTATCTGATTTATAACACTATATTAAAAATGATTTAGTTATTAAACATTGAATTTTACACTTTTAATTCTTCTCTACATAAAATAATAATAAATGTCCTAATCTAATCCAAGTGGATAAAATAGGATAATAATTTATTCATAAGGTTTATTTTGGTCAAAAAACACTTATATAATAGAATTAGTACATGTTTTAGGGTTATTATAATATCATTTTTACCTTTAATTACCGTATTTACTTTTAACCGTGGTAAATAAAATTCAAAAGTTAGTATTTAAAAAAAAATATTTTCATCCTATTGAAAAAAAATTAATACGGATTTCAACAGTGTCTCTTGGATTTTGGAAATTCAATTCACAAAAGCGTTAAAATTAGGTTTTATGTAAATTTGCAAACGTGCCTAGAAGGTGGGTAAAAGAAGTTAAAAAGTTCAATAAAATTTTATACATCTAATATTATTATAAAATGACTCCAGTAAATTAAATTGAAATAATATAGGTATTATGAATAAATTTGGGCTTTAAAATAAATTAAAATAGAAAAAATAATTATTTAAATAAAAGTCAGTTTTAAATAAATATGTAGTGTTTTCACTATTCATTAAAAATTGAATGTTCTCAGAAAAATACCAAAACATCACCCTAAGATAATTTTTAGGTTTTCAATTTAAATAAGATGTCTATTTTATCAAATTCAATACATGTATGTTTCATTAATTAATTTAAAATTAATTTCCATTGTGAAAACCAGAAAGTGGGTTTTTAAGAAGTAAACGCTATAAAAAAATTGATACGTGTTTATATCCAATTAAAATGTAAAATTACTTCCAATGACCAACATTATATAAAATGATAAAAATATAATATATATATACTCTAATTTAAATTAATAAGATAATCTAAAAATAAAAATAAATTGGGTGAAAATGCAGTTTTGAATTAAAACAATGAATTTTTCACTATTCATTAAAAAATAAAACTTGTCATAAAATTACCAAACATTCACCCTAATCTAATATTTGTATTGTGAATTCAAAAATTAATTCAATTTCTCCAAATTGAATATATAATTTTGTGTAAAATTAAATTTATTATTGTTCACAAAAAGACATAAGAAGTAGTTCCTTAATCAAAATAGTACTTATATTTTAATAAAACTTATACATTTCCTTATAGATATTATTTATTTATGTGATAGAATTATAAATGGCATTTAGAATTTATTTGTTACTATTTTTATTAATTTATTTAATAATTATATTATAAATATATCATTTGAATAATTAAAGTGTTGCTTCGTAGAAACTCAATCTTCCATATAATGTAAGCCAAGTCAGTATTCTGTGAAGTATAAGTTATTGAATTAATTTAATGATATAAATTACTATAAAATATTGGCATGATACATTCTCTCCTCATGTAAATAATTTCGTCCTCAAAATTTATGCTCAGAATCAAAAAACTCGGGGTTTGACATTTCAAAACATAATTGGTGAAATCTCACATCATTAAAAGAGTAAATAAAATTATCACTTTAAAAGAAATAAAGAGAAGTACAAAGGTCATCCGAGATAAACCATTCTAGGGTTCAATGCAGGAGACATGGATATAGAAGAAAAAAACCCATCATGTTCTGATGGAGAGTGATAGAAAACATGATCAAGAGAAAGTTAACTACTAGAAAACCATAAACTTGTGATGAGTTAAACGGTCTTTGATTACCAAGTAAGAAGAGTAAACAATTTTTTTTTGTTTTACGTTCCTTTTAATAATTTTGGGAATTTATTTATGAGACTAACTAAGAACATAAGGAGATATACATACTTTTCAAGTATAGTTTCCTCCTTTATTAAATTTCTACCACAAACTCATGTTTTTCTCCAAACGATGTGTATTCAAGATGACTTGGTCACACCTAAAGAACTTGAATAAACTTATAGAGAATCACATAATCCACAAAAAATTAACCATATATTTACCTTCTCCAAAGACATTAAAAAAAACCAAAATGGTTAGTACACGATCAGATGATCCCCAAAAAGGATAATCCATTATTCAAATAAATAAGACTCTTAATCTCCATAATTAAACAAAAATTACCCAAAGTTAAAAAAAGGTGGTTCAAAAAAAAATTGTCCTTAAAATTCATCAAAATAATCCAAGCTATATTTTAAAATAAAAATTCGGAATGATTTGTTCACATATTCTTCCACGATAAATCTTAACATTTAACTCCAAATAAAATCGACTACTCTTAAATTCACATACTTAAAAGTAATTTAACTAATCACATACTCTCTATGATAGGTTAAGAAATTTGCATAACTAACCAAAATACCTATATGTCCACAATAAAAACATACATTCTTCTAAAATAAAAATCCACCATTACTCCTTAAATGAAATCCCATAGTATTCTATTTTCCTTAGGCATAAAGTGTTCTCAAAAGAGCGAACGTCTTCCAAAATAACAATTTTCACATAATCACCAAATCATTTTACTATACTAATGATAAATAATAAGTTATGAAAAAATATATTCTTGATCCATAGAATCATTTAACTATAAATAATTAGTCATACAAACCAGGGACTTCACATAGTCTAGTGGTAGGCGATAAATCCCAATCACACTTTGGTTTTGGGTTCGATTCTCATATCTTTGTCTAATGAAATGGGTTGTCCCATGGGATGTGTGTTGTACTTTTTCAAAAACTATATAATTATATAACATTCCCAAAAATGAGATAAATTCCTCCAAAATAACCATAACATATTTTAACCAAAAATGATATCTCATACCTTGCATTTTCTTCCCAAAAAGCAATAACCTATAATTGACTCAAATTCAAGGATCATATAAATCCAAAAGGTTCTTTATAACTATATGCACAAAATAAAAGATAATTATTCCTCAAATAGCATTTTCACATAACAATCTATAGGGTTACATATACAAGAGAAAAGTATTCCAAAGTAATCCCATCAACAAATAGCATTAATTCTTTTAAACATTTCGCCATACATTTATTTCCACATAGATTATTACTTGACTTGGAGGTTATCCTATAGAATAGGACATTGAATCGGGTAATGACTAGGTCCCCTACATTTATGAAAAATGACTGTAAATGGATTCTTAGGATTAATTTTATTTTCTTCCATAGTACTATTCATTTTTCCTCAACTGTTCTTTACTTTATGTCCTTATTTCCCACACATAAAGCATTTCTTTATTCCATTGATACACTTTCCTAGGTTTATCCTTCCACATTTCTTGCATGATGGAAAATGAGCTCTCTTTTTTCTATGGTATCCATTACTGGAGCTCTTATCATTATCTACCTTTCTCTTCATTATTGAGTTTGGGAGTTTGTTAATGTATATGTTGTTGATCATATTTTTAGAAAATTGATTCAACATGAACACAATATCTTTTAATCCTATCAACATTATATTTTTTTCCTCATTTCCACCACCATACCCACCTTTTACATCATGTTCAATGTTACTATGACTTCCTTAGAATCCATCCAATGAGTAAAACAAAAAAGAAAAGTGTGAGTATCAATAGTCATAAAGTCATTTAGAGAATATAATGACACATTATTTTCAATCTAAAACACCTTATGATTAACAAAGGTTATTTATTATTTGTTTCCTCTGGAAATGGGGATTACCTTGTTTGTTTAATGTTAAAACATTCCAATCGGTTTCTAACGGGTTTGTTCATAGAACCAGAAACATCCAATGATTCTATATCCATTTGGACTAACTTTCCAAAGGTAGGTGCTCATTTGTTGTGGACCGATGAGGCTTAAGAATTTGCATTGGTCAAGAGGATGGGAGGTCGGACTCATAAAACCTTTTTGGGGGGAATTATTGTCTACTTCGGGACTCTCTTTTATAGATTTAAGGTATGTTCGTGAATCCTTATTACACTACCATGTATGAAAATGAGCTTTCCTTAAGATCTGACAATCAATGATTAATATGTATGAGATTTAGAAAATCTTTTATATGTATTTTAGGTTCTTCATCAATAAATAATCATCTGTATTTGTTATAGATTATTAGTCAATGGTATCCTTCAACACATTATATAAAGATCTCTTGGCCATTATGATAACCATACTAGTTTTAAAGCCACTCAGCGGGGCACTTGAAGTTTATTGTCGTTCATAAGGACATGGAGTATTTCAGAGTTTGGATCATTCCTGTAGATAGGCTACCTACGTATCCTTTTTAGAAAATTAATCAGAACCCACATAGTTCGAGAATTAAGATATAGTTTAATTTCATATGGAACAGATTACAATTAATGGGTGATGGTCTTGAACCTTAGAAAGGCTTCCTACATACTCCACTTTTAAAGTAGAGAAAAAATTCCACGTATTTAGGTTGGGAATTGCAGGCCTACGTATGATTAATGTCCCAAAGAGATGTGTCGTTGTTACTTTTACACTATAAGCTCACGTGAGTCATGCTTGGTGTGAGAAACAAGAGGTATTAGTAAACCTGAAAATTTGTTCCACGAAAGATGCAGTCACAAGGAATGATATGGGGCTTATGTATGTATGATTTCCCAAATAGCTAAAGATTAGGACTTAATTTAGAGAAGAAGTCGGAGAAAAAGGTCCATAAAGGTATATGTTCTCTATGGAGATTTGGATACTCTAACTTGGGGCTTACTCCTGAGGAGGATTCCCAAATTAATAGGGGACTTGTGACTGGGTTTTATTCTCGAGAAGGAAGCCCAAATCAAAAGAAGTTAAGACTGGTTAAGAGAAATTAGGACTGGGGATTACTCCTGAGAAGGAGGCCCAGGTTAAAGGACTTGAGAACTTGGGCTTACACCTGAGAAGGAGGTCCATGTTAAGGGAATTTGGGATTTGAGGCTTACTCCTAAGGAGGATTTCCATATTTGGGAACATGTGGATCACTCCTAAAGAGGATGCCCAAATTAGGGAACTTGGACTGGGACTTACTCCTGAAAAGGAGGCCCAGGTTAGAAAATTATAAATGGGGATTACTCATGAAAAGGATTCCGAGGTTAGGGAATTTTGATTGGGACTTACTCCTGAGAAGGAGACCCAAAATAAAGGGAACATGAAGACTGGGGCTTACTCCTGAAGAGGATACCCAGGTTAGGGAATTATGACTTGGGATTAATCCTAAAAAAGTGGCCCAGGTTAGGGGAATTATGACTAGGGCATAATCCTAAAAAGGGGGACGAGGTTAAATATCTTCTCATGTTTAAGGGATAAGGTTGAAAGAATGAAATATCTCACCTTAGTGACATGAAGATAAGTAAATCACTAGGTTTTGAGAGATGTTCCTCATAATTCCTTTCAGATAAGGAATCCAACCAAAGAATCATAACCTAAATGGATTTGAAGAGGATTCTGAAGGCTAAATCTTGAATAGAAGAGGCGGATTTGAAGAAAATAGATTAATGGAAAAGAGGGGAACCCAAAAGAAGGTAGGCGCACAGGTCCTGTTTGGGCGCGTAGGTCCTGGTCGTGCAGGTATACCTGCACGACAGCGGTGGACCTGCGCGATGGTCAACACATAGGGTAATACTTGGGCGAGGCTTGGCTCAAGCCCTTAGTATTATCCCTAAAGACTTTTAAATGAGTGGCGTGCATGTTTTGTTAAGGGATAAGGCAGTTCTCAAGTGTCTTCAATTCCCTGAATGTTTAGACACTTAGGCGCGCAGGTGTTGATGAATTTCAACACTTAGGCCTTGTTCCCCCTCTTTAGATCTTCCGCTCTAGGTAAGAAATTTCCTTAAAATCATTATGAAGTATTCAAGAAGAGACTAGGGCGCCGAGATCTCAAATCTGAGTTTATGTATTTTTCTTCCTCGAAATGGGGGGGTCCACAAGGGGTATTTATAGGCTACTGAATACCATGGGAGAATATCATATAGGGTGCTCATATAACCTTCACGCCCAATATGTGGCATGTAGGTACCTTGAGTGACCCTCTTGGAACTTGAGCGGCCCATGCTGAAGCAAGTCCTTGTTCATTCCTTTGCCAATTTTTGATATTTCTTCAAAGGATGAATCACTTTGTGTTAATGTATTTCCCTTTTCATTAGTTTAGACTCTGCGACAGAAAGGAGCATCAACAAAAGTCCCCACTCATATTTGGATCCGAAAGAAAGGAGGATGTGACTCTTAGGTAAAAAAGAAAACCCAAGGAATTGCAACACGCTGGTGTTGAGCACACAGATGGCATCACATAGGTGCGAGCTGTACAGGCTTCGGCGCGCAGGGGTGTGACTTTGCCTATAAATATGTGGTCATTCTTGTGCAAAGCACCCGGGTTTCAAAGAACTAAGCTCTCACCGTGCAGGTTTCTCTCGTCGTGAAAGTATACTAATTTTATGCGTTTTCATTGCTTCTGTTCGTGTCGCGCTGCTATAGAGGTATTTTGACCTGCACTGTGATACCTATGCACTAAAAACCTACACGACACAGTTACACTTGCATGCCAAAATTGGACTTGCGCGCCTTAATTCCGTAGCCATTTTTTCACTTTTCTTCACAAATTTTATGAAAAATAAACTAACTTAAGAGTTTATTATTCGACCTTTGTGCAGATTCAATGGCTCCTAGAATAATTGGAATGGCTAATGAAATGTCTAGAAAGTGGATTGATGATATGATGAACATTATTGGCCATGATTACTATGATATCTGTGATAGCAGTCTTCCAGATTTGACCAAGTACTTGAAGAAGTATCATCGTGACCTTCCATAGAGAATCTACTTGCCTCTGTATGGCCATGGTCATCTGCAAGAAGTCAATATTCCAGATGAAAAGAACTATATGCCTGAGATATAGCCGCACTGCTACTCCTCTATTTTGGTTATGCTGTACATTAAGAGCAACAACAGGGATGCGAAATTTCAAATTTTTCCTCCATGCCATTTCTTTGCAGATATGAAAATGGAAAACCATGGGATGATATTATTTCCGCTGTCGGTTAATAGAGAGAAGACTATCATGACATTAGAAACAATATCTGAAAAGAGTAATCTCTCCAAATGTCTCTTTACTTCCAATGCCCCATTCTCAAATCCATGTATCCATCTTCCAAGTCTCTTAGAGAGAAATAGAGTCACTGTTTTATCAGTAGAAAATTTTCTCAAACCGCACTCAAGAACATTCTTTCACAATTGTTCCAAGAAGAGCCGGTATCCATGTGTCTCTTATTTTATCCAGTTGAATGAATGAATTCAAGGTGGCTGCTGATGAAGCTCAGGATTCCATAAATCAAATGAAGAGTTATGTTGATATCCTGTTATAATTCTTGGAAAAGAGAAGAGAATCCAATCTATGGATATCCTTCTAACTTTTGTGCATCAAATGATAAACACTTTCAACTTCAATCATTTGTGCTTGTATTCTTTTTCTTCCTGCATTAAAGTTTTACCTAATCCAATGGGCCTAGTAAGCATAGTTTTATTTTTGGGCTAGGATTATAAAAATAACCCTACAAACATTGAATATTTTTAATTTCTCAATATTACCTAAATCATACAAAGTATATGTTTAGTGACCTGGGACTTGACTTTTGTTCAGAGTTCCCTTTTATTTTATGGGTAGTTTAAAGTCATGCACATCGGACATAAAAAGGCTAATGTTTAAGCTTGAAATTTCTTTGACTAAATGGATTAAAATTGACTCAATTCCTTGATAATTTATCTAAAAACATATTACCATATTCAAGTAAGGGGGAAAACATGTGAAATACGACTTAAGAAATTTTGAATATGAGGAATGATACGAAAAAGGGATAAAAGGAATTAGAAGAATTATTTCCCAAGAATGAAGTTACCATTATTTAACAAAACCGTTATGGGGTTGAATTACACAGGGCCGCTTAAGGGAATTGGCTGCATAGTCAAATAATAGCATCTTTTGGCTGACATGCCCATTATGTAGAATACTTATGTAAGGCTACCTAAGGGAACATACTGCATAGTCAGGGAAAAGAACTCTCAAAAATTTTACTTTTCTATTGCTAAAAATCTAGTGAAAGTTTATGGAGATTCAAATTTTCCAAATCACAGAGTCTGCTATATAGAAAGAGGTACTTGAATATAGAGATGATATTTCCAATAAATATTATCAAATAATTGGATGAATGTCACTCTTGCGAAGGTCTGACCCAAACATAGGGAAGGGAAATATAAACCATAGACTTGAATACTTTTCGATCATGAAAAAGAGTATTGGATAAATATATTAAGGATGGCTATTTTTTTGGATCCCTACATATTATCATTAAGACCAATAAGGAAAAAAAGAGCATTTTTTCCCAAGATTGATGTTACCTCTTTTTGAAAAACCAGTTTTGGGGTTGAATTAGGCAGGTCCAACTAAGGGCATTGGCTGCATGGTCAAATAATAGCATATTTTGGCTGACAGGTCCATTATGTAGACTGTTTATGCAAAGAAACCTAAGGGAACATGCTTCATGGTCATGAAAAAGAACTCTCAGGTATCTGGAATTTTGTGACTAGAAGTCAAGAAAAGGATTATGGAGATCTTGAAGTATTTAAGGTTAGGAGTATGATACATTAAAAACGAGTATTGTCCAATGCATGAAGGGGATACACAGACCAATGCTAACCATAATCATGTTGTGGCTAGGTCCTGGATTAAGGTGTTAGACTTCACTATGTATCCCATAATGATGAAAATCAAGCCAAACTTAGTTCTTGAAATACATTTTAACATCATGTGGGACAAGAGTGTAAGAGATCTTAGTTTAGGGTCATAGAGCTTGGACCATTATAAGGAATACATAGTGTGTGTTTTATAAACATGATGTGAATGAAGACCAGTGTGTTCATACCATATTCATGTTTTCACAAGGGGAATTTTCATCCAAGGGACTAAAAGTGATGTTTGGGGTTAGGCCCGAAGACTTGGGGCTCGATTCGAGGGATGATTGAACATTACTACGTATCCCATAAGGATGGGAATCAAGCCACACATAGTTATTGAAATACAGTTTAACATCATGTGGGACAAGAGTGCAGGAGATCTTAGTTTAGGGTCATAGAGCTCATTCCATCATAAGGAATACAAAGTGTGTGTTTTATAAACCTGATGTGAATGAAGACCAGGGTTTTCATACCACATTCATGTTTTCATAGGGGGACTTTTCAGCCAAGGGACTAAAAGTGGAATTTGGGGTTAGGCCCAAAGACTTGGGGCTAGATTCGAGGGATGCTCGAACATTCCTACATATCCCATAAGGATGTGAATCAAGCTGCACGTAGTTCTTGAAATACCCTTTGTATAGATTTGGTTCGTACAAGTGAAGGGTGAAAGGGGGACTTTAGTACAATGATGGATTGACACAAGATAAAAGGTTTGGGCATTTCCATGTATGCACATAGTCTTTGGAATATAACATGATTATAGATCAATGTAAATAATTATTCCCTCTCAGGTGAGGGTGTCAATAAATGTTGTAGTTTATTGTCGCACAAGAAAAAAAGTGCGAATAATTTAACGTCATATAGCAAGGATGATGGTGAAAAAATGTAAAAAGTATTGGTTCTAGGGCTGCTTCACATATCAACAACATATGAGATGGAGGTGAACCGATGTGAAGAGATTGGTTTCGGGTTTGAACCTGAGGAGGTTTCCTACGTACCCAGCCTATAAGGCAAGGATCAAATTCGGTGTAGTTTAATCAAAGAATTAATTGGTGATCAAGTTTTTCTTGATGAAAACGGCCTAAAAAAATGGTGTTCATACTTACACATGGTTAGCGGCCAGAGAGGGTATTATGGTTGAAGTTTAATCTAAGCTCATGTGAGTCATACTCTGTGTGAGAAACCAGAGGTAGCAACAACTTTAACGATGCATAGTTTAACGTCATGTTGGATGAAGAGACTATGCAGTTTAAAGTCTTGAAATGAGGACTATTGGAGCTGCACAGTTTAGTGTCATGTAGTAGGGACAAAATAAAGTTTTACATCACGTAGGGTGAATGAGAAGTACAGTTTAACATCATGTAGGACAAATATAGGGACACAGTTTAACATCATATTGGACGTGAACATAGTTTTGCATCATGTTGGACAATAAGATGTTGTACAGTTTAGCGTCTTATAGCTAAGACGATGAGAACAATACAGTTTAATATCAATTTGGATAAAAGGGGGACTATGCAGTTTAATGTCATGTTGTAAGGACAAAAGAGGAAAAAGTTTAATGTCATGTTGGACGTATTAGGGAATTTTTCACAGTTTAACATCATGTTGGACGATGGCACAGTTTAACGTCATGTTGGACGATGGTGTCAATAGTTTAAGGTCATATGTATAGACTGACAATTATGTAGTTTAACATCTTGCAAGATGTAAGGTACTTCTGTACAGTTTAGCATCATGTAACTAGGATGTCACAGTTTAACGTCATGTTGGACGTAAGGGACTATGCAATTTAAAGTCTTTCAGCAAGGACAACACAGTTTAACGTCATGTTGGATGATGGTGTGAATAGTATAAAGTCATATGCATGGACCAGCGATGTATTTGTATTACACAAAATACTTCTTCAAAAATATGGCATTGGTTGGAGATGCAATGAGTTCTCTATCCATTGAGATTAAATAATAATCTCCATTAGAGTAGACCTTATGTATTGAGTAAGGTCCTTCCCATTTTGGCTCATGCTTGGAAGTATTCTTTCCTAGTATTATTGGAGTTCTGAGTACCAATACCAATTCTCCCTGAGTGAATGAATGAAGATGAAATTTTTTGTTAAAAGATCATGTTATTCGATTATGATAGGCTTCTATGTGGTGTCAGGTGCAAACTATTTTCTCATATAATCGTTCCAATTCATCCAATCACTTTTGAGATTGTTCATCTATAGATGACTGATCATAAATGGCTACCCTGATTGAGGGTAATTGAACCTCAATGGGAAAGACTGCTTCTGTTCCATATACCAATGAATATGGAGTTGACTATGTTGTAGTGTAGGTGGTGGTCCGATAAGCCCATAAAGCATGAAAGAGTTTATCAGGCCATGATTTATTATCTTTATCCTCCATCTTTTGTAGTATATTTGAAAAAGTCTTGTTGAAGGCTTCTATTTGGCCATTGGATGCTGAATGATACTGAGAGTAATGATTGGATTTGATGTTGTATTCTTGATACACCTTCCTTACCTCAGATGAATAGAAGTTTTTGCCATTTTCCATCAATATGGTATGAGGGACACCAAATATGGTAATGATATTAGACTTGATGAAGCTAACAATGGTTTTAGAACTAACTTATTTGAGAGTTATTGCCTCTGCCCATTTGGAAAAGAAGTCGGTAGCAGTAAGAATGTACTTAAACTGCTTGGATGTAGCTGAAGGATAAGGTCATACTATATCCATTCCTCATGTGGAAAATGGCCATGAGTATTTGGCTATATGGATAAACTCTGGGGGTTGATGAATGAAATTTTCATGTACATGGAAAGAATAAAACTTCTTTGTGAAATAAAAAAAATCTTGTATCATTGAAGGCCAAAAGTATCCAAGCCTTCTAATTTGATCAGATAGTCTATGTTCAAACTGGTGGGCACCACAGACTCATGCATGCACTTCTTTTATGATAGCCACTGTCTCTTCACCGTCAATGCATCTGAAGATAATTCCATCAAAACCTCTTTTGTAGAGAATTTTTCTAAGTGATATAGGCTATCATAAAGAGTAAAATTGACCACACATTTCCAGATTTATTCTTTCCCGACTCTATTAGGTAGAAGTGTTCCTTTTGAAGGTATTCCATGATAGGTGTCATCCATCCTGTAGTATGCCCATATGGTTCTGGAATGGGACTAATTTAACTGATTACCTCTTTTCTAGTTTGAACATAAGGTGAAATTTTACGACGGTAGGCAATATTGATGATTGTCTCATCCTGATTTGGATCTGCCAGAGTTGTGGCTATATTATCCAATGCATCATCTTGAGCATTTTGTGATCGCGAGTCATAAGAAAATGTCATTTCCAAAAAAAAATCCACCATTAACTCTCTGATGTAATCATACAAATGGATTAACTCTTCTTTTTCTGATGGCATAATCCCCATTGACTTGTTTGATTACCAGGTCTGAATCACCTTTCACTTTTATGTGATTCACTTGTGCTTGAAGCGCCAACTCTAATCCTGCAATGAGAGATTGGTATTTTTCTTCATTATTTGTACCAACTCCAAAAAATGAGAAGGAATAAGGTAGCACTGCCTTTTCTGGAGAAATAAGTACAATTCCTAATCCTACTTTGTTGAATTTAGGATCTTCCATTTTCTTCCCAGTTGGACTTCTAGAAGAACCATCAAAGTACATTTCCCATGTATGAATATTATCTTGAATAGAAAAGACTTATTCATCAGGAAGTTAAATATCTAAAGATGTATCTTCCACTGAAGGGTGTTCATCAAGGAAATCAGCCAAAGCTTGGACCTTTATTTCCTTTTGAGACACATACTGGATATCAAATTGATGCAAAATAACTACCCACCTTTCCAGATGTCCTGTAAGCATTGGAAGACTAAGGTTGAATTTGAGCAGGTTATTACGAGATACCAATTGGACCTCATGATATTGTAGGTAGTGTCTAAAATTTTGAACTGCAAAGATTAATTCAAGGTAGCACTTTTCAATACTTGAATATCGGGTTTCTGCTTCAAGCATAGTCCCATTGAGATAGTAAAGGTTGTTTTCATTCCTACCATTATTTTTTTTGGGAAATTAAGGCACCCAAGGATCACTCTAAGGCTATCAAATAATGAATATGTGGTCTTTCTTCAAAATGTGGAATTAATACTGGTGGACTCAAGATATATTTATTGAGAATATCAAATTCTTCTTGACATTCTTCAGTCCACTGGTAGGTGGCTTCCTTCTTCATCAATTTGGTGAAGGGTGAAATTTTTCCTGCCAGATTGGCGATGAAACTCCGAATATAGGCTAAGTGTCATTGAAGTCCTCTCAATTATTTCATATATTGAGGAGGTGACATACCAAGGATTGACTTTGTCTTCTCATAATCAACTTCAATACCACGATGGCATACAAAAAAGCTGAGAAATTTTACTGAGGTTACCCTAAAAGCACATTTCAAGGGGTTAATCTTCAAATTGTGTTGTCAAAGTTTGTGGAATATGACTTCCAAATCTTCCAAGTGATTAAAATGTTGTTTGGATTTAACCACCAAATATTCCACATAACATTCAACAAATTTCCCTAAAAAGGGTTTGAAAATATGGTGCATGGCATGTTGATATGTTGCACCTGCAATCTTCAGGCCAAAGGGAATTACCTGATAGAAAAACACACCATGAGGGGCTCTAAAAGCTGTAGATTCTTTATATTCTGGAGGAATTCAGATTTGATTGTACCTGAAATATCCATCCCTGAAGTAATGTTCTTCATATCCATTTGTTGCATCAATCAAGAGTTCTGTAATCGAAACTGGAAAATCATCCTTAGGACAATGCTGATTAAGATCTCTGAAATCAATGCAAACTATAAATTTTCCATTCTTCTTTTTCACAGTTAAAATATTAGCCAACCATTTGGGATATTGAGCTTCTCTAACGAAGTTAGCTTTGATATGCTTATCCACTTCAGCTTCAATTTTGGAAGCATAAGTTGGGTGTGTTCTTCTTGCGGCTTACCTAAATCCTCGATGTTCTTTTGGAAAACCCAAACGATGAGTAGCATCATCAGAATCAAGACTTGGAATTTCTGTATAATTCCAAGAAAATATATCTCAATTTTTCTTTAAAAATAAAATATGCATTTCTTTCTCTTCAAGAGTCATGGCCGCACTAATTAAAGTGGGTTGTGGATCTTCTTTTGTACCGAGATTTATTTCTCTGAGTTCATCCACAGTAGTAGAGATACCCTCTTCAAATGCTGGTGGAGCATCCCTGATATCTTTCTCTTCTTCTTCAACACATGTTATCTATTCTGAATCTACTTTCATAGTAGATGATGAAGAAAAATTTCCATGATTAGGAGAGATGTTAAAATTTGAACATCTTGAAGAAGAGCCTTCCATTTCTATCCCTATTGATGATGAAGGGTCTTCCTTGGGTAATAAAGAAGAGATGAGGGATTGAGAATCAACATCATCGTTCACCTCTGACACTGTTATAACTTCTTCTAGCCTGGTTGGTGAAGTATAGACTTGCTAGATTTCAGCGGATGAAATGAAGACATCTCCATTTGAGATTTCATCATTGCCAGGTGAATCACCACCTTCTTTTATGCTGTCTGGCTTGATTAACATAATTGACATTATGGAATATTCCATAAGTGTATTTGGATTCGGGTCTATCCTGTCAATTTGACTGATAGGCAACACATAATCTGTACTCATATGTGTGAATGGGTTTACTATAATCTTTTCCAAACCATATGGAACATTAACTTTGGTAACCTCCCTTGTTATGGATTTCTCCTTACCCTTCATGTGATAAAATTCTGCCTCAATGTATTGAGATTAAAATGTTTTTACGGGGGATTTATCACCATACAATGTACCAATTTGACCATCGAAAAAATATATGAGGCATTGATGATATAATGAAGGGATAGACGGATGTTGATGTAGCCAAGGTCTTCCAAACAAAACATTAAAGGCTGTATCATGATCAACAACCATGAAATCTAAATTGGATACAGGGTCTCCAAATAGAGAGTGTAATCTCGCCCAGTGGTTCATGTTCCTTTTTATCATATCCTTACAACATCAGAGTAGAAGGAGATAAATTAGATTCTGTGAGGCCTAATCGACAAAGTGTACGGATGGGGATGAGGTTGACTCCTGAACCATTATCAATGAAATCTCTTCGGATGTCCACACCGTTGACCTTGCCATATAAAGACAAAGGTCTACTGTGTCCATGTACAACATCATCCTCATATTCATATGTGAAAGATCTCACTACATGGCATTCTGCAGGATCATTTTCTACATGGTAGACATCAGCCGCAACAATTTCAGTTGCGAATTCCTGAGGACTTGACAAAGCCTCAATGAGTGCCTCCCAAAGATCCTTGCATAGATTCAAGGAATCCAGAATTGATAGCCTTGACAGTACTTGGGACAAATGTTTCAAGACCTTATATTTTTGATCCAAAGGTCTGCGTTTCCCAGCAAGAACATGTGGTTTCACAGTGCCTTAGAAGTTGGTGCTTTGGAAGTAGATGCATCTTGTATCAGGGTAGGAGTTGTAAATACTCCTGGAATTGGGAGATTAGACCGAATAGGTCTATTTAATTGCTATGAGGAAGAAGGAGGAACCTCTAACTGATCCTCCAGAATAACTGTACCAGGACTGAATCTACCTCGTGTGGAAGAATTTTCTAGTTCTTGTTGAGACCACTAAATGGATCTACAATGAGTTTCTGCTGCATACATAGTTCTAGCAGGGGTAGAATTGGAATAGTGGTTTCTGGGATATCCACATCTTCCTATATATCCCAGACCTCTGTAACTCCATTTATTTCCTATATCTGATACAGGGAACTCAGACTCATCAAGATAGAAGTTGTGACTGGGATAAGGATCTTTTAAATTAATCATGTTAACAGAACCAAAGATCAACTCTTCATATGATGAAGATTCTGCCTGATTAGCCCATTTAGGTTGTTCTGTTTGGCGGGCTGGGGCCCATGGCTTTGAAGTAGATGACATATAATCTTATAGAGTCAAAGAAAACTTGGGCTTTGATACAATCTCATCTTCTTTTGATTGTTCCTCTTTCTTTGAATTATGTCATTTCTTTGAGGATTTTTCCTCTGATGAAGAAGGTTTTGCTATGGCATTCATAACAGAAGACAAAATTGGTTTCATCAATTGCATTCACAAAATGGAATGATTTCGATTGATTATTTTCTTGACCATCCAATCATCATATTTATGTGAATTTTTTTTGACTTCTTGCCTCTCGCCTTCTTCATATGGATTTGTAGCAGTAAGACATGCTACCTGAGCTAAAGAACCTTTTAATTTGACTTGTCACAAGTCCACCATTTTTTGAAGGAGTTATTTGAAGATAAAACACTCCTGAATGGGATACCCCAACATCTAATGAAATGGGGAATAATTGGGATAGTCTTCATCTCATTCATTGTTAGGCCTTTTGGGCCTTGGCAACTGAACCAAATTATTTTCCAGAGCCCAAATGAAATAACCAGGAACTTGTTCATTTTGGAAAGAGTAAAATTTTATCTTTAGATCCTCAATTTGTTTCTGTCTTTTATCTCTTTGATCATATTTATGAGACGACCTCTGTTTTTGACACTCTAGAGGTGGAGCCCTTTAATAAGATGAAGTTTTTGAAGTAGAAGCAGGTACATGTGCTTGTTTAAGCGTAAATGTAGCAGTCTCTGATTTATCCATTCTCATTCCAAGAGTTGATGGAATTACACGAGTTTTATCCTTAGTATTTATAAGAGAGTCTCCAATCTACTGAACGATCGAATTAAGGTCTCAAAACCCTCCTGTGTATTTAACAGGGATCAATGGTGTGCGTAATTCATCACACAAATTTTCCACACAGATTGGCAAGAACTCTTCTTGAGGGAGTGATATGCTTAGGGAATATGTTAATCCCTTCCAGTGAGCCAAGAAATCTAAAACACTTTAATTATCCCTTTTCTTACAATTTTTAAGATCCAAAATTGTTGTCTTTGGCAAAGTTGAGCTGAATTGAAGATGGAATCATTAACGGAGATCCTCCCATCCGGTAATTGATTGGGATTTCAAGCTTGTATACCAGACAACAACATGCCCTTGTAATGACATTACAAAAAACCTTAACTGCTTCTTGTTGCTGAGGGGTTCCCTTCATAGGATCTCAATGAGAAACAAAATGTGTTAAGTGTTGTTATGGGTCTCCCAAACCATTAATGATTGGGAATGTGGTTCATGCAAAATTTGATGGGGGTGGAATTGCATCAACCCATTCAGGGTAAGCTCTCTATTATGGTTGAACCAGTGCACGCATTCCTTACAAAGCTTCCAACTGAGCTGTTAATGACTCAATGGTAGTCATTAATTTTTGAGAAACATTCGGTTGAGCTTGGACCTGTTCAGGTTCAATAACTGGAGCTTGGATATGTGTGGTGACCGGGACTGCCAATGATGGTAGTATTTCTGGTTGTTGTTGCGTATAACCCATAGGATTAGACCTGTGAGGGTGTACTGGTAAATGAGGATATTCTTGATCCATCTCAGTAGCCGCAAAAAAATTCCCTTGGCTGACTGAATCCTGCATGCTTAGGAGGAAGACTACTATGAATTAGTTCTGTATTCAACATACTTAATTCCTTCATTTACACCTCTTGTTATGCGAATATTTTCTATAGTGAGAGTGATTGGCCTTCTCTAGAGGAAGGGTATGTAACCTGATTCTTTCCTTTCACCTTGTTGGATGCCTTTTAGAGAGGGGAAAGTTGGTTATTTGAAGGAATACCCAAATTCTGGGTAAGCCTTTGATTTCTTGTACGCACACCTTCTTCATTTGTGTCTCTATGTACAACTTCTTGAGTAGGAAATCCCTCATCTGATCCCTCTGAGTGAGCCTCATGTTCTAGAGGATCATAAAAAATGGCATTGATGGAATTTATTGATGGATAATTCATTTCATATCTTCTATCGGCATTTCTGTGATATTGTCTTCTTCGACTTCCCTGATGAGGCATTGCCTTTTGTTGAGTTAATCCCTTAGGAACTTCTTGACGAATCATAATTTGGATAGAATCTCCTGATAATTCAGCTCTTCGTTCCTCTTAAGGATTCATCCCTAATTGAGAGAAGACTGACTTTCTCTGAGGAAGATATTGAGGATTTGAAAAAGTACCCAGTCCTATGGACTGGGGTAGTTCCTACTATTTCTGTTCAACTCCTCGAATCCTATTTGTCGATTCCGAGGGTTGGGCTAAAAGAGTCCCCCACCTGGAAAGATGGGGTAGTTCTTGAGCTGCTACATCTGAGACTTTCTTAAAAGATCATCTGATCTTGCAGACTTTAGTCCAAAAATTGGATGGATTCATCAACCTATATCTACTCAAATCACCTGGCTCAAATGACCATTGGATGATTTCTGACACTTCTGTCATTGATGATATGCTCGCTCTAAATGAGAAACCTGTTTGATATTCTCATTGGCCTAGTGCAAGAGTAATTCTACAACTTGTCCTCTATATTCCTGATTTTTAGAAGAACAAGTTGAAGCCTGTTCTTGATAAATCCATTGATTACAAACAAAACCAATTTGTTGTGGTAGGCCATGGGAAATACCATTGAATGCGACCATTTTTTGTGGGCTTTTTGGGATGGAGAGTACAATGAAATGTAGTGCTCCATGGACACACCATCCCCTGATATGAATACCTGATGGGGTATTGACAATTAACTGGTGCAACATTTTTATTGCGCCAAGGCATGAACGCTGATGTGCTCTCTGAAGGTTCCGGGTGCAGAGGAAGCGCGTGGGTGGATGTTCCCACTTGGCTTTTTGTCATTAGAAATGACCAATCCAGGATCAATATGATGATAAATGCCAGTCTCCACGGATTGAATCACAGAAAGAGACAAAGAAGATGGTTTGTCCCACAACCACAAACAAGGATCGTTACAGGTTGATTATAATTAATTTAATTAATTATAAAGAAATACCTTTTGGGTGTTCTTTCTTCATTGATGTTCTTGATCACGTTGTCGATGCGATCCTTCGTTTCATCGTAGAATCCAAGTGTAAACTCCCTCTAGCGTTGATCCACACGTGTACCTCGTATCTCTAGACGTTTCCAAAGGATTCTCCGGGTGCTACCATGGAGAAGCCTTTTCTTGCGTTGTCCACCTTAGATCGTCTTGATCTGATGGAAGAGGATCTCTCTCGGTCTTGAGATAATTTTTGGAGGAAGAGGTTCTTTAAGCCTTGAAAGAATTCTCCAGAGATGTTGTTCACAACGATTCTCTTGTGTGTTGGAAAAGAGTTGGGGTTGTGAGGATATTTATAATTGGGTGTGTGGGGATATAGAGTTATGATAATAAATAAACGTGTTACACATTTTATTTATTTAATTGAATCTTATATAAAACCCCCATGTCGAATAAATAATTCCTTGACATGCACCCACGCTGATTATAATAAAAATCATTTAAAATAATATTATATACTCAAAATCTCGACTGGAAAAACTACACGGCGTGTAATAATAAATACACGACATGTACTTGTTTTTCATTGAAAACTACACGGCATGTACATTAAATGTACATGGAATTTATATCTTGTTTTCATTTATTCATTTCCTTTCCAAATAAAACTACACGGTGTGTAAATTTAATAATACACGGCGTGTACTTGTTTTTATTTTATTTTTCCTCCATCATTTAAACAAATTAGGCTTCCTTGAATAATTATTAAACCATGTATGGGAATAATCTTTATTCAACTTGAGATACTTGGATACACTTAGTGTGTGACCCTCTAGGCCTCTTTCTCATTGGCATTAGGCGGGCTTGCCTAAAGTCCAAGATTACTGTCTAGCAACAGGTCATGGCACCCAAGAGAAAGAAGTTGACGCCGCATTGACATATCACCTTATACGAATGCTTACTGTGTAATTTAATCCCTTTTTATCGATATCTCATCAAGTAGGTTTCATGGCAGTGTCATAAACCTATATTCTTGATCCTTTGTTCTTTGACTACCTGAAATAAACTCATCGTTCACACCATGGACATGGAATTTAATGCAACAGTTCTTTTTCAATCAAAGGGCCAAGATATCAACTTCCATAAATGGAAGGGACAAATCCTTCCTCGACTAATCCATTAACAACATGTCACTCGTAACACACCCAACGTACCCTACTTCCCGCCAACTGTTTTCATGACGGTTTTTGTCAATAAATCTAAGTGCGTGATTCATGACATGAGTTAATGATAATCTTCCAGTTTAAGGACCATTACATAGGCTCGTAGATAGAAATGTACGATGACACCAAGACATGAAAAATTACTATTGGCGGGTCTGTTCTCATAATCTCCCATCTTGGAGATTACCAAGTGCGAACTCCATGATAGAGAGTCCCATCTTCTTACGAGTACTCGCACATGATGGTCTGAATACTATGTTTCCTATCATAGTATGTCATCCAACCGCAAAACGTTTTTTAAGAATATTGTTATAGCATTTCAAGGTTCTCATCAAAGCGGGGATCTGCTATGACCTTATTAATGAAACAAATATTCCAGGACATTATTATATTATAGTCATGCAGAACAATGAAAAATATATAATAAGTGAACATTCATGTAATCAAAGTAAAAAATAGTTGGTTATGAGGACACCAACCCTTAAAAACTCCCACTTGGACTAGAGCCAACTGCCTACGACTTTTAGTCTGTTAGACCTCACATGATTATCATGTTTCTGCTGAGTCAAGGCTTTAGTAAATGGGTCCTCCATGTTGTCTTCCATAGAAATTCTTCTCACTGCAACTTCACCTCTCTGAGAAAAATCCCTCAAGAGATGATACTTCGGAAGTATGTGCTTTGTCCACTGATGTGACGTTGGCTCTTTTGCAATTGCCACCACTGTAGTATTATCACAATAGAGTGTGATAAGATCTTTACTGATCGGTACTACATCCAGCTCTTGGACGAAGCTTCGCATCTATATTGCTTCTTTAGCTGCCTCAGAAGCTGTGATATACTCAGACTCTGCTATAGAATCTACCACCACACTTTGCTTTGAGCTCTTCCAGCTCACTGCACCTCCATTCAAACTGAAGATGTATACAGTATGTGACTTCATGTCATCCTGCTCAGTGTGGAAAATAGAATCTATATGTCCTCTGATGACTAGTTCCTCACCTCCTCCATAAACCATGAACATATCCTTAGTATGCCTCAAATACTTAAGGATTGTCTTGACAGCCATCAAATGGCGGTCTCCTGGATCAGCTTGATATCTGCTTACCGCACTTAATGCGTAGGCAACATCTAGCCCCGTACATAGTATAACATACATGACTGACCCAATCGCGGATGCGTAAGGGATCCTCACCATTATCTTTCTTTCCTCATGTGTCTGAGGACACATTTTATTGGAAAGATGAATGCCATGTGACACTAGAAACAATCCCCTCTTGGACTATTCCATACTGAATATCTTCAGTATCTTGTCAATGTATGTACTTTGACTCAGGCCCAGCATTCTCTTGGATCTATCATGATGAATCTTGATCCCAAGAATATATGCCACCTCACCCAAGTCTTTCATGGAGAAGCATTTATGCAACCATTCCTTAACTGACTGTAAGACAGGTACTTCATTTCCAATTAGTAATATTTCATCAACAAATAATATTAGGAAAACTACTGCACTCCCATTAAACCTCTTGTAGACACAAGGCTCACATTTGTTCTTAACAAAGACAAATTCTGTTATAGCTTCATCAAAACGAATGTTCCATGATCTTGATGCTTTCTTTAATCCATAAATGGATTTATGAAACTTGCATACCTTGTTGGCATCCTTTGGAGTCACAAGCTCTTCAGGTTGTGTCATGTAGACATCTTCCTAGAGGTTACCTTTAAGGAAAGATGTTTTGACATCCATTTTCCAAATTTCATAGTCATGGTAAGCAGCAATGGCCAATAAGATTTTGATGGATTTTAGCATCGCAACTGGTGAAAAGGTTTCATCATAGTCAATTCCTTGATGCTGTCTAAAACCTTTTGTAACCATTCGTTCCTTGTAGGTGCTAACTTGCCCCTCCATGTCCAGTTTCTTCTTGAATACCCATTTATTACCAATAGGATTTACATCAACTAGAGGATCTACCAAAATCTAGACTTGGTTTTGGTACATGGAATCCATTTGAGAATTCATGGCTTCTTGCCACTTGGAAACGTCTGTGCCTTCAACTGCTTCCTTGTAGGTAAGAGGATCATCATTGTCAACTAATAATGAGTCACTATCCTCGTTGATAAGAAAAAAATATCGTTCTGGTTCTCTCACCTATCTCGTGCTCCTATGCAATTCTTGTGTATTTGAAACAATTGTTCTTCCATGGGGCTTTGTGGAATCTGTTCTTGTACCAACTCATGTGTATCTTGAGACTCGACTTCATTGATGTCTATCTCGCTCCCACTATCTCTTTTGGAGATGTGCTCCCTCTCATGGAATATGGCGTGTCTTTCCACTGTAACCTTTTTTTCTGAGGGGTTGTATAGGTAATATCCCCTTGTTTCCTTAGGATATCCTATAAAGATACACTTTGTACCTCGGGGCGCAAGTTTGTTACTTGAAGAGGCCTTAACAAATGCTTCGCTACCCCACACATGTAAATTCGATAACATGGCTTTGCGTCCACTCCATAACTCGTATGGAATACCATTTATCGATTTAGTTGGTACTTGGTTTAGTATGTGTGCTGCTATTTGTAATTCATATCCCCAAAAGGATAATGGAAGACTCACATGACTCATCATTGATCTCACCATGTCCAACATGGTGCGGTTCCTCCTTTCACATACACCATTCCACTGTGGTGTGTAAGGAGGAGTGAGTTGAGATAGAATCCCAAACTCCCGTAAGAAATCAATGAAGTCCTGATTAAGATATTCCCCTCCTCTATCTAAGTTGAGTTTCTTAATCTTCTTACCAAGCTAGTTCTCAACTTCATTATTGTATTCTTTGAACCGATCAAAAGAATCTAACTTATACCTCATTAAGTAGATATATCCATATCTACTAAAATCATCTGTAGAAGTTATGAATTATGAGAACCCACCCCTTGCCTCAACTGGAAATGGCCCACACACATCTGTGTGAACTAATTATAGAATCTCTTTAGCTCTTTCACCTTTCCCACTAAATGGGGCTTTGGTAATTTTTCCTTTTAGACATGCATGACATACACCAAGTGGTTTTAGTTCGAAAGAATCTAAATACCCATCTTGATGTAATTTTGTCAAACATTTCTCATTGACATGACCTAGCCGGTGATGCCAAATTTGGGTGTGGTATGAGTCATGTGAATTACCTTTTTCATCGATTTCCATTACTTGGTTTGTGTAGTCTAACACATAAAGGTAGTTATATAAATGTGCCCTACCAAAACAAATGCTATCTTTAAAAAAATAGCAACATCCACTTCCCAACATGAAGATGAATCCATCAGTATCTAATCTGGATACTGAAATAATGTTTTTGGTTACAGAGGGTACATAATAACATCCTTTAAAAACCAAGACCATCATTGTAGGCAATGTGAGGTGGTAGTCCCTGACAGCTACAACAACAAGTCTGGCTCCGTTGGCTGCTCATAGATCTTCCTCCCCTTGATCAATCTTCTTGAATCTACTTGGTTCCTGTATTTGGAAACAGATGTGAGCACCACAAGCAGTATCTAATACCCAATTTGTAGAAATAGATAGATTTCATTTGATAACAAACACACTTGAAGCTTCCCTTGATTCCTTGGCTTGGTTCAGTTTTTCTTCCAGTGGCCCTTCTTGCCACATGCAAAACAAACAGCATCCTGTTCCTTTGCCTCCCCTTTAATCTTTCTTTTCTTGGAAGGACTTGAAGAAGATTTGGCCTAAAAGCTCTTCGCCTTCCCTTTCCTTTTATTCACCATGAGGACAGAAGGATTTTCACGCTTCATATCAGTGTCCACTTGGCGAATGAGGATGAGATGATCAGACAGAGACTTCTTAATGTTGTTCATATTGAAGTTCACAAAAAAGGTTGAGAAGCTCTGGGGGAGTGATGCAAGAATGAGATTGGTACCTAGTTCTTCAGGGAGTTTAAACCCTAGAAACTCCAAGCGCTCAATGTAGCCAATGAGCTTGACTACATGAGGCCCGGCTGGGGAACCCTCTCCATGCTTGCTCTGAAATAGATCCTTGGAGATCTGAAACCTTTCTTGTCTTGATCTCTCCTGGTATAGACCACAGAGATGATCGAGCATGCTATATGAATCTATGTCTTCATGAGACTTCATGAGCTCACTAGACATCAATGATAGCATCAAACATTGATCGTCGAGAGTGTCGTTCAAATGTTGATCATAGACCAAGAAATCTTCATCACTCTCCCCTGGGGTAGGAGAATTATGAAGTGAGGACTCCAGCATGTAAAACTTTCGTTCATGGCATAGGATAACCCGAAGGTTCCTAAACCATTCCTGAAAGTTACTGCTGGTGAGGATATTGTCTTTATCCAGTATTGATCGCAGAGAAAATGTGGTTGATGAGTTTGTCATTTCGATTCTACAAATTAAAAGAGCAGATTTATCAGTACTTTTTTTGATTACATTTTATGAGAAATAATAAATTAATTAATTCTACCACTATTTTATCAAGTCCCAATGGCCCTCACCATTGAACTTAGAAAGTACAGCTGCTTTGACATTCTAGTGGCAAGGATCCATATTTCCCTTCGCATAACCCCAACAAGGGTTGGTCAAGCTATTTGAAGGTATTTAGGTAGGCAGGTCTTTGCCAACTGTGAGGTTACAGTTCCTTGATCTGTTGAGTAGACTCCCCAATCCTGAAATCCTGACTTGGATTTCCTCAACTCTTGCCTCCAATATTACACCAAGTCTAGCAAGGGCTACTTCACTTGATGTAATATGGTTAAGTCAACCCGAAACCTTTCATAAGGGCTTCCTTTATAAAAGTAAGTGTCCCAACAAGGGTTGTTCAAACACAATGTTTTATTGAGTCTTTCCCTTAATCAGGTAAAAGAAGGCTTGGTCTGACTTAATATGGTATTGAGGGATTTTATTCCATTATGCGTAGTTTCACATTATCAAATTTTTTAATATTAAGTGATGCTTTCTTAAGTGATTAACCATGTTCTGATAATGTTTACGCATAGTCCGGTTTTTATTTTATTCCATCTTTGCATGCTTTTTCATTTTATTAATTATGTGATTGCGAAAACACATACATAATAAATAAACCATGCAATCAGACCGAAATAAAATAAGATGGCATGATCATGAGCTTCACCTTGAACCTGTTGGTTCATGTTTTGCAGCTCCCACCTTTCCACCCTTATATCTTCTTGTGTAGGTTTCGCCTCTGCTTCGGGATTTGAACTTTCTCCTCTGGCATGGGAGATCCTCCATTACATGGGTTTACATTAAAGAAACCATGGGCACGCAGGCCTATATTTTATTGGAAGAAGGCTCGCAGGCCAAATTTTTTTAATTAAATAAACTTAAATAAAACCATACAGATACAAAGGGTCTTTGGTCTAGCTCATGATCATCCATAATATGAAATGACATTTATGAATATTTAGAATTCAAATTCTTTTAATCATTATTTTATTTAAGATAAGACGTGCTTGAATTCAATTAATTATGATCTTATAATTAATCAATTATTTATCTTAAATTCCTTTCTAAATTTCCTTGAGATTCTTCTCATCCATATTCATTGTACGGGTCTTTGTACATTAGAGGAAACCTGGTGAAATTTCATTTCTGGAAAGTACATGGCGTCTAGTTTATAATTACACAGCGGGTATTTTTCTTTTCACCCTTTATCTAAAGTACACGCTGGGGCTTTGGCATGTTTTCTGTACTTTCGAAATTTTGGAGTACACAGCGTGTAGATGAATCATACACAGTGTGTACTTCCTTGTTACACGGTAACCGACATGGAGATCCCGTGTACGCGGTACACGGCTTATCTATGTACATGGTTTCACTTAGGCCGGAACGGACTACACAACAAGTTGCTCCAACATACACGTCGTGTATTCCAGTTTCCACGCGCCATTCAATTCTGGTCAACATGGCGTGATTAAAACTTAGGCATAATCAATTCACACAACATGGTTTGGAGGACCAGTGCCGGTTCGTTTAACATATGTACACGGCATCTAGTTTTAATTACAAGCCGTGTAATCTCGTGTTGTAAAGAAAGAAAGAGAGACTTCTCCAGATGAATTCCTCTTTTTTATTTTAATCAAAATTAAAATTAAAAATTCATTTATGTGATATGAATCGAGAAACGAAGTAGGAAGAATAGATCTCGTTTTTTCAGATTAAAAGAACGATATATTTCGAATTGAATCAAATATAAATGCGTAAATTATCAACGAAAATTAAACAACTATAATCAACATTGTAACCTCCCTCTAATACCATTTGAAGGTTTCAGGCGTAGCGGAAGCACGTGGGTGGATGTGCCCACTTGGATTTTTGTCATTAGAAATGATCAATCCGGGATCAATACGATGATAAACGCCAGTCTCCACAGATCGAATCACAAAAAGATACAAAGATGATTGTTTGTCCTAGAACCAAAAATAAGGATCGTTACAGGTTGATTATAATTTATTTAATTAATTATAAAGAAGTAACTTTTGGGTGTTCTTTCTTCGTTGATGTTCTTGATCACGTTGTCGATGTGATCCGTCATTGCATCGCAGAAGCCAAGTGTAGAATCCCTCTAGCGGTGATCCACACGTGTACCTCGTATCTCTGGACATCGCCAAAGGATTCTCCGGGTGCTAGCGTGGAGAAGCCTTTGCTTGCGTTGTCCACCTTAGATCGTCTTGATCTGATGGAAGAGGATCTCTCTCAGTCTTAAGAGCTTTCTTGGAGGAAGAGGTTCTTTTGTCCTTGAAATAATTATCCAGAGATGTTGTGCTCAACGATTATCTTGTGTGTTGGAAAAGAGTTGGGGTTGTGAGGATATTTATAATCGGGTGTGTGGGGTTATAGAGTTATGACAATAAATAAACACGTTGTGCGTTTTATTTATATAATTGACTCTTATTTAAAACCCCCATGTCGAATAAATAATTCCTTGACATGCGCCCATTCTGATTATAATAAATATCATTTAAAAAAACAATATATCCTCAATATCCCGACTGGAAAAACTACACAGCGTGTACATTAAATGTACACGACGTGTATATCTTGTTTTCATTTATTCATTTCCATTCCAAAATAAAACTACACAGCGTGTACATTTAATAATACACAGCGTGTACTTGTTTTATTTTATTTTTCCTTCATCATTTAAAACAACTTAGGCTTTCTTGAATAATTATTAAACAACGTACGGGAATAATATTTATTCAACTTGAGATACTTGGATACACTTAGTGTGTTACCCTCTAGGCCTCTTTCTTGTTGGCATTAGGTGGGCTTGCCTAAAGTCCAAGATTACTGTCTAGAAATGGGTCAAGGCACCCAAGAGAAAGAATTTGATGCCGCATTGACGTATCACCTCATACAAATGCTTACTGTGTAATTTAATCCCTTTGTCTTGATATCTCATCAAGCAGGTTTCATGGCAGTGTCATAAACCTATATTCTTGATCTGTCGTTCTTTGAGTACCTGAAATAAACTCATCGTTCACACCATGGCCATGGAATTTAATGAAACAGTTCTATATCAATCAACGGGCCGAGATATCAACTTCCATAAATGGAAGGGACAAATACTTCCTCGACTTATCCATTAACAACATGTCACTCGTGACGCACCCAACGTACCCTACTTCCCACCAACTGTCTGCGTGACGGTTTTCATCAGTAAATCTAAGTGTGCAAGTCATGACATGATTTAATGATAATCTTCCAGTCTATGGACCATTACACACGCTTGTAGATAGCAATGTATGATGACACCAAGACATGCAGAATTTCTATTGGTGAGTCTGTTCTCATAATCTCCCATCTTGGAGATTACCAAGTGAAAACTCCATGAGAGAGAGTCTCGTCTTCTTACGAGTACTCGCACATGACGGTCTATATACTATGTGTCCTATCATAGTATGTCATCCAACCATAGAACATTATTTAAGAATATAGTTATAGCATTTCAAGGTTCTCATCATAGCGGGGATCTCCTATGACCTTATTAATGCAACAAATATTCCAGGACATTATTATATTATAGTCATGTAGAATAATGAAAAATATATAATAAGTGAGCATTCATATAATCAAAGTACAAAATATTTGGTTCTGAGGACACCAATCCTTACACTCTCTGCTGCTTTTTAGCCTTCAGATATCGAGAAACTGAGAGAGAGGCCAAATCAATTTGGCATTGTAACCCTTCCATTATCTTGACATGATTTTCATATTCATCAAAAGATAATATTATCTTTTTCAATTGACAAAGAATTTTCCACTTGTTGAGACTAATATCGTTAATATAATATTCTATCAACATTTCTCGAATGTCATATTGAGAGTCAGCCAAAGGCCAAAACATGACTGGTACTTCACCTTTCGTCAGTTGTTTCCTCATATTCAGAATTTCCTCTTTATCATTCGATGAAGATTTATCTACCTGTTTGGACCAAATCTGGTGCTTCTTTGTTGCTTCATCATATTAAACAATATTGGTATAGAATTCAATTACTAAATTAGAAGATGCATGACTCATGGGTGGTTCAGAGAATTACCTACACCCCAAGCTATCTTCTGGTTGAGAAATTATTTCACCTGCTATTGGTAAAGCATCATACATGACTGGCTTTACATTTTCAAGTGCCTCAAGATAAAAGGGCTTTCTCGTTACTGCATTGTCCTTTGAAACTTTTTCCTAGAAATGTTAATTACTACTGTAGAGAGAGCTTTCACATCTAAATTCATCATCATAGGGAGGACCACCATAGTGGGTTATAGTAAAAGATAAAACCTCTTGCTCCTTATTCTTCTACCCACACAGAGTGTAAGAACCCGATTCTTAGTTTTGAGGTACGACCTTCTTCTTTTCTCTTTCCCTTAAGTGTTTTTAAGAAAATAAGGAAAATGAGGAGAAATCCTAAATTTTGGAAAATACACGCCATGTACTTTTCTACACATAGTTTACTTTTGTCCATGTGGGAAGAGTACACAGGGTGTGTAGCCATGTCGGCAACGAAGGGTGTAATGACCGACTACACGCCGTGTAGTGGTCCCTTACACGCCATATAGTCAGTCGACAGGCGAATAGTAAAGAGGTGGCTAGATATACAACCGAACACATCGTGTACTCAAGGATACACGCCATGTAGTCATGTCAGTAGATGAACAGTGCCATGCTGGTGGGAAACGGCCAAAGGAACAGTTATAAAATGGGAAGTACACGCCGTATACTTGGAAGTACACACCGTGTAATTTGTTTTTTTCACTTAAAATGGGAAGTAGCCTCCCCTGTTCACAGGGAAGGCTTAGAATGGGAAGAGAGATCAGGAGGGATGGCCGAATCTTTGATGATTCACTGAGTGCACAACGTGAATCTTATTCCGCCTCAGTCGATCTCGTTGGAACCGCACGGGAAGCCCTCTCATCTCCTGGTGTGTCTCTTGCCACTTCTTCCTAAAATAGAAGTTATTTGCATTTAAGAGAGAATTATTTTACCTCAGATCTACAACGTCTTTGGGTGTTTCGGGAATCGACATTTGTGTATATCATTCGTTGGTGTTAAAGGTAGGTGGCTTGGTGTTCATTTTCCAACTGTCGTGAATTTTAGTGTGTTTTTGAGCTATGAACCCATATTTGGGGTGACGTGTGGCTGAGTCCGTGGATATTTTAAATACCTAAAATTGTGTAGGTAATTAAATGTGTTATTAAAATGTTTTTTGGGATCACTGCTTGGATCCAGGACAACCCTGGGGGGTGCGTTCCTCTGTTTAGTCGTTTGGCCAGGATACCTGAGGGTATTCCTTGTTTATTTTATGCATTACTGTTTCCTTGAGAGGAATTGTATGTGAACTGCTTATTTACATGTTGGGAGTGGACCTGTTATTTGTGCCTAAGGGTAGTTTTATACTATAGCCTGAGGGCATGACTATATTAGCCTGACAATAGTGGTTATTTTAGCCAGAGGGAAACTTCTTTCCTGCCTATGGGCGATAGACTCTGTGCCTAAGGGTGACACTTCATACGCCTGAGGGAAATATCTGTTATTCCTGAGGCAAGATTCTGATTACCTAAGAATAAAGGTTTGCGTGTCTAAGGACACTGAGATTTTACATAGAAATTCACTGTGGTGGTTTATTCAATAATAAATAATGAAATAAATGTTAAAATAGAAATAACTGGTAAGTTAGTTACTTTGAGTACAACTTAGTTTATTGCATTTTACTACAGCTTACTGTTGTTGCATATTTTCACATAGTTGGGCACGAGCCTTTGGTGAGTGCCTACTGGGATATATTTCTCACACCCGGTTTGAGCCATGCTTTTCGGCCCAAACAGATTACGTTTCTGCAGTTGTAGATAAGGGCAAGGGTCCCTATACAGGTACTTGATTGCTGCGGGGGTGTAGGAGAACATGGGACCGAGCATTGGATCATGATGCTGCTGGCTGTTCTATTTTTCTTTCTTGTACTTGTACTTCAGTTGTATTGTATTGTATTGTAGTGTTACATGCTCTGGATGTTTTCATATAATTGAGGCATGTTGCATCATTTTATATACTAGTTGGTTATATCTACTATATTTGTTAAATTTAGTTGTGTTTGGTTTACTGCTTCCGCTGTTGTTGTATGTCTATTTTATATTCCACTGTGCTACACATTGACAAATGAGGGCATAGTTTCCCCACTATCAAACCTGGGCCCTCACTACTACTCGGAAGCCTCTGGCATTTGGGGAAATGTGCTTGAGGTCATGTGGAGAACCGGGTTCGGGGAACCTGTGGAGTGGTACCCGGAACCAAGACGTTACAAAGTTGTATCAGAGGAGTTATTTTCTTTGAATTAATATTTGAAGAATTATTCATAGATAGGACGAGAATGGTAGTTGGTAATAAGCTGTGCCCGGGCTTAGCTAATCCGTGTACAGGGAAAATCCAATTTACCTTGTGTTGTAATTTTACTGATTTTGAAATCTACAGATGAATTGATTTTCACCGAAGTGTGATGCACTTGTATTTTGATGTTGATATTTTATTAATGGGTTCTATTTAGTTGCAACCTGACGGGATGAGGGTATTCCATATCATGCATCATTTACGTACATGATAGAAATCACATGCGATGCATATTTTCCATGCCATGTAGGTGCATTAGAAATTTCATGTTGTTGTGATAGATGTCATGCTAGTAAAAGCATGCTGTTTTGAGAGCTGCTTGGATAGAAACCTACGGTTTGAGAGGGTATTATTGTGTGATCCTGATTTTAGAATAGACACCAAACTTTGGTTTTTGGGGAGTATGGGCCCCCATTGACCGGAATTTTGTGGACCATTGATGATTTAATATGTTATAAAATAGATAAGATGTCAAAATTTGATTCGTGGGGAGTATGGGCCCTCGTGGATCGGAATTTGACACTTAGGGGTTGTTTTTCTGTGTTTTTTGGGTTCCAGGGATGTTTTGAGGCATAATGTCTGGAATTCCTAGTATACATGTCATGTGGTACCTTTAACATGCCGTGTATGGTATTTTGTTTGGGAAGAATAATAAACATTTTGAGTACATGCCGTGTACCCTGAGTATACGCCGTGTAGTCTCTACCTGTGTCACAAACTATGTGGGCGGTGACACGGGGAAGGGAAGAGCTTGGGGTGAACACGCCATGTACTGGATGTACACACCGTGTAGAGGTGACCCAGAGACCCGACCGTGTAACTAACAAACATGGGCCGGTGTAATAGTTTCTCGAACACACCGTGTCAATAAAGAACAGGTCGTGTAGTGTGACCCGGAGACCCGACCATGTAACTAACAAACATGGGTCGGTGTAATCATTTCTTGAACATGACATGTCAATGAAGAACACGCCGTATAGTGTGAACTCGGGACCTGGCCGTGTAACTAACAACATGGGTCGGTGTAATCCTTTCGTGTACACGTCGTGTGTATATTGAACACGCCGTGTAGTTGGAGCCGTGTATCCGACTGTGTAACTAACTACACGGGTCGGCGAAGCTCGTATAGTACAAACCGTGTACCTGTGGGACATGCCATGTAGTCGTGTCCGAGGACAGACCGTGTGGACTTAGCCGTGTGGTTGGGAAATGGGGTGGAGTACACGCCGTGTTCGGGTGTAACAAGCTGTGTAGTGTCAAGCCGAGTAGTCGGCCATGTCACAAGTGATAAGGGCAGTTGGAAAATTACACCATACATGCCGTGTAGATGATACACACACCGGGTAGTTTTGTTAAAACTAGAGCCATGTGGCTCAGCCGTGTAGAAGGACCCGGGTAGGGAAAAAGAAGTCAAGAGCACACCCTGTAGTCTTATTTTGCAAATTTTGAATGCCTTCTTCCTCCTGTTCCCTTTTGGGTTTCTTCGTTTTCAGTCTTTGAAAATCTTGTTCTAATGGTGTGAATTTGACCTTGTAGAGTCATGCTGCCAAGAAGACCATGCGTTGTTCACCAGGAGAGCAGCAACAATTATACTCCAGAAATGGTGGGTCATGGGCTACCAGTTGATCCTCCAGCAGAGCTAGATGTGACGCCAGCCGTTATACCAGACACAGGCACAGAGGCGGAGTTTTGTGAAGGCTTTATGCGGTTCATGCAGACCTTTCAGGGAGCACCGTCGGCTGACACATCTATGGCAGAGCTAACACGTATCTTCCAGCAGCAGCATCCGCCTACGTTTTCAGGAGATGGAGGACCACAGGCTGCAGAGTCTTGGTTGGGGTCGATGCAGACTATTTTCGAGCATCTTGAAACGCCTCAAGGGTGGAGGGTCAAGCTCGTGACTTATATGCTGCGTGAATCCACCAAGATATGGTTGGATTTTTCCACCCAGTCAGAGCATCACATAGACATGGCGTGAGAAGATTTACATATATCCTTTTATGACTTCTTCTCCCAGAAACACTGAGGTACGATAGAGCTCAAGAGTTTATGAATCTGTATTAGGGAACTATGTCGGTGATGGATTATTTTGCTTGCTTTACCAAACATCAGCATTTTTCACCCGTTCTAGTTGGTGATGAGACATTGAGAGCCAGGCGCTTTAAGGATGGTCTTCGGTATGACATCCGAGCGCTGGTGAATGTTTTCAGGTTGCCTTTAGTACATGATATTGTGAACCAGGCACTGATCATAGAGAGGAACCTACGGGAATCTTGTGGTGTGGGCCAGGGTGGTTCAACACCAATTTCTGGTACTATTTCTACTGGTAAGAGGATGAGACAGATGAAATTATCTCAGGGTGGCAGTACCAGCCAAAAGAATGTTTCAGGTGGTCAGGTCAGGTGCCACTAGTTTGGTAAAGAGGGGCACAAGAGGTCGTAGGGTCCACATGATTCAGTGGAGTGCCGAGCTTGCGGAAAGATGGTTCATCTGAAGCGCTTTTGCAAGGAGTTTCTATCAGTGACTAGTGATAGGGGTTCTGTGTAGACTCCACGAGTGGGAGCAGGACCAACAGGTTCTTACCAGTCAGGGAACTAGATTATGTCAGGGCGTGCAAGCAGAGATGGTGGTCGTGGTCGTGGTAGCCAGAAACCAGGATCTCAGAGGTAGTAGGGTGGTATAGATCATGGTAGCCAGGCTGTATTGCCGGGCCATGGCATTGGGAAGGCATATGCAGTGCAATAGACCCAGCTGGACTGGGATCCCGGACCTTCTACTGTCATAGGTACTATTCTAGTAGCATCTATCTTATCTTTAGTTCTTTTCAATACAGGTTCTACACATAGTTCCATATCTGTGCCCGTTGTGGAGAGCCTTGGGCTATGTGTTTCTTTTTCTTCTGCTATCATGATGCTAGACACTTAGTTGGGGACTAGAACGGCTGGTGTGCTTCAGTGCAAGGAGCGTCCCCTTGAGGTTTGTGGGTGTCACTTCCTTTGGGGTCTCTATGTCTTGGAGATGACGAGCTATGATATGATTCTTGGTATGGACGGGTTGGTTCCCTTTCAAGCCATTGTGGATTTCTATTGTCGTAGGGTGAGTTTCACGTCACCAGAGGGTGGAGAGTTTCTATACAAAGGCGAATATGATGTTCAGGCGAGTCGAGCTGGATTAGAGCATCATGGGCAAGGTGGTATCATAGCCCAGATTGCGATCTTATATCTGGACGACCAGGGGACTTGTTAGAAGGATTTCCCTCCAATGGTTGATCGTTTAAGGGATGTCTTCCCGGACTACTTTTCAGGCCTTCCTCCGGAGCGTGAGGTGGATTTCTCTATTGAGCGTGTGCGAGGAGTAACACCGGTGTCCATTCCTCCTTATTGGATGGCCAAACCTGAGTTTCAGGTGCTCAATAGAAAATTAGAGGATTTACAGGAAAAGGGGTTCATCCGACCCCGTACTTCACCTTGGGGTTCTCCTGTCCTTTTTGCAAAGAAGGTAGACGATAGCCTCAAACTCTGTGTGTATTATCGGAAGTTGAACCAGTTGACGGTTAAGAACCGATATGCCTTGCCAAGTATTGATGATATTTTTGATCAAATTCATGGAGCACGAGTGTTCTCAAAGATTTAATTGAGATCAGGATATCATTAGCTATGGGTTAGACCATCTGATATACCTTTCACAGCTTTCAGGAGTAGGTATGGTCTATATGAGTACTTGGTTATGCCGTTCGGACTCACGAACATGCCATCAGTTTTTATGGCTCTAATGAATCGTGTCTTCCATCCGTATCTTGATTATTTTGTGTTAGTATTCGTGGAAGATATCTTGGTGTACTCTCACAGTCGACACGACCATTCCACCCATCTTGAGATCGTTTTGAGTACACTGAGAGAGCATCGACTATATGTTAATCTCTCAAAGTGCCACTTTTGGAAGGACCAGATTCCCTTCCCAGGTCATATCATCTCAGAGGTAGGAGTTGCTGTAGACCCAAAGAAGGTGAGAGAAATAGTTTCTTGGGAGCATCCTAAGAACATTTTTGAGATACAGAGTTTCTTAGGGCTGGCCGGTTACTACGGGCGTTTTATACAGGACTTCTCCCGCTTGGCAGCGCCGTTGACAGGCTTGAGTAAGAAGCATGTGAAGTTCATTTGGTCAGAAGCTTGTGAGACAACCTTTTAGGAAATGAAGGGAAGGTTGACATCAACACTGATCCTGATACTCCTAGAGTATGGAAGAGCTATATAAGTCAGTTTTAAATAATAACGTAGTTTTTTCCCTATTCATTAAAAATTGAATGTTTTTAGAAAAATACCAAAACTTCACCCTAAGATGATTTTTAGGTTTTGAATCTAAAAAGATTTCTATTTTATCAAATTCAATACATGTATGTTTTATTAATTAATTTAAAATTAATTCCCGTTGTGAAAACCAGAAAGTGGGTTTTTAAGAAGTAAACACTATCAAAAGATTGACATGTGTTTATATCCAATTTAAATGTAAAATTACTTCTAATGACCAACATTACATAAAATGATAAAAATATAATATATATATACTCTAAAAAAATTAATAATATAATCTAAAAATAAAAATAAATTGGGTGAAAAAGGCAGTTTTGAATTAAAACACAGTATTTTTCACTATTCATTAAAAAATGAAACTTCTCATAAAATTACCAAAAATTCACCCTAATATAATATTGGTATTGTGATTTCAAAAATTAATTCAATTTCTCCAAATTGAATATATAATTGTGTGTAAAATTAAATTTATTATTGTTCACAAAAGGACATAAGAAGTAGTTCCTTAATCATAATAGTACTTATATTTTAAAAAAACATATACATTTCCTTATAAATTTTATTTATTTATGTGATATAATTATAAATGGAATTTATAATTTATTTGTTACTATTTTTATTACTATATTTAATAATTATATTATAAATATATCATTTGTATAATTAAAGTGTTGCTTTGTAGAAACTCAATCTTCCATATAATGTAAGCCATGTTGGTATTGCGTGAAGTATAAGTTATTGAATTACTTTAATGATATAAATTTCTATGAAATATTTGGGTGTTACATTATCTCCTCATTTAAATTATTTCGTCCTCAAAATTTAAGCTCAGAATCAAAAACTAGGGGTTTAACATTTCAAATCATATTTGGTGAAATCCCACATCATAAAAAGAGTCAATAAAATTATCACTTTAATAGAAATACAGATAATTACAAAGATCACCCGAGATAAACCATACTAGGGTTAAATTTAGGAAAACATGGATATAGAAGAAAAAAACCCATCATGTTTTGATGGAGAGTGATAGAAAACATGATCAAGATAAAGTTAACTACTAGAAAACCATAAAATTGTGATGAGTTAAACAATGTTTGATTACCGAGTAAGAAGAGTAAACAAACAACATTTTTGTTTTATGTTCCTTTTAATAATTTTGGGAAATTATTTATTAGATTAACTAAGAACATAAGGAGATATTCATACTTTTCAAGTATAGTTTCATCCTTTATTAAATTTCTACCACAAACTCATCTTTTTCTCCAAACAATGGGTATTCAAGATGACTTGGTCACTCATAAAGCACTAGAATCAACTTATAGAGAATCACATAATCCACAAAAAATGAACCATATATTTACCTTTTCCATAGACATTAACAAAAACCAAAATGGTTAGTACACGATCAGATGATCCCCAAAAAGGATAATCCATTATTAAAAGAAATACAAATATTAATCTCCATAATTAAACGAAAAATACCCAAAGTTAAAAAAAGATCATTTAAAAAAATTGTCCTTAGAAATCATCAATATAATCCAAGATATATTTGAAACTCAAAATCCAGAAGGATTTGTTCACATATTCTTCCACAATAATTCTTAACATTTATCTCCAAATAAAATCGACTACTCTTAAATTCACATACTTAAAGGTAATTTAACTAATCACATACTCTCTATGATCTGTTAAAATTTTTCATAACTAACCCACATCCATATAAGTCCACAATAAAAACTTACATTCTTCCAAAATAAAAATACACCATTACTCTTTAAATGAAATCCCATAGTATTCTATTTTACTTAGGGATAAAGTGTTCTCTAAAGAGCAAACATCTTCCAAAATAACATTTATCACTTAATCACCAAATCATTTTCCTATACTAATGATAAATAATAAGTTATCAAAATAAAAAATATTCTTGATCCATAGAATCATTTAACTAAAAATAATTAGTCATACTAACCAGGGACTTCACATAGTCTAGTGGTAGGCGATAAATCCCAATCACAATTTGGTTGTGGGTTCGATTCCCATATCATTGTCTGGTGTGACAGGTTGTCCCATAGCATGTGTGTTGTCCTTTTTCAAAAACTATATAATTTTATAACATTCCTGAAAATGAGATAAATTCCTCAAAAATACCATAACATATTTTAACCACAAATGTTATCTCATACCTTGCATTTTCATCCCCAAAAGTAATAACCTATAATTGACTCAAATTCAAGGATCATATAAACCCAAATGGTTCTTTATAACTATATACAAAAAATATTAGATAATTCTTCCTCAAATAGCATTTTCATATAACAAGCTGTAGGGTTACACATACAAGAGAAAAGTATTCCAAAGTAATCCCATCAACAAAGAGCATTAATACTTTTAAACATTTCGCCATACATTTATTTCCAAATAGATTATTCCTTGACTTGGAGGTTATCCTATAGAATAGGACATTGAATCGGGTAATGAATAGGTCCCCTACATTTATGAAAAGTCACTATAAATGGATTCTTAGGATTATTTTTATTTTCTTCCATAGTACTCTTCATTTTTCCTGAATTGTTCTTTACTTTATGTCCTTATTTACCACACATAAAGCATTTATTTATTCCATTAAGACACTTTCCAAGGTGTGTCCTTCCAAATTTCCTACATGATGGAAAATGATCTCTCTTTTCTCTATGGTATCCATTATTGGAGCTCTTATCATTATCTACCTTTCTCTTCTTTGTTGAGTTTGGGAGTTTGTTAATATATATGTTGTTGATCATATTTTTAGAAAATTGATTCGACATGAACACAATATCTTTTACTCCTATCAACATTATATTTTTCTTCTCATTTCCACCACCATACCCACCTTGTACATCATATTCAATGTTACTATGACTTCCATAGAATCCAGCCATTGACTAAAACAAAAAACCAAAGTGTGAGTAACAATAGTCATAAAGTCATTTAGAGAATATCATGACACCTTATTTTCAATCTAAAACACCTTATGATTAACCAAGGTTATTTATTCTCTGTTTCCTCTGGAAATGGGGATGACCTTGTTTGTTTAATTTTCAAACATTTCAATCAGTTTCTAACAGTTCTGTTCGTAGAACCGGAAACATACAATGATTCTATATCCATTTGGACCAACTTTCCAAAGGTAGGTGCTAATTAGTTGTGGACCGATGAGGCTTAAGAATTTGTATTGGTCGAGAGGATGGGAGGTCGGACACATAAAACCTTTTTTGGTGGAATTATTGTCTACTTTGAGACTCTATTTATAGATTTAAGTTATGTTCGTGAATCCTTATTACACTACCAAGTATGAAAATGAGATTTCCTTAAGATCTGACAATCAATAATTAATATGTATGAGATTTAGAGAATATTTTATATGTATTTGAGGTTCTTAATCAATAAAGAATCATATGTATTTGTTAGAAATTATTAGTCAATGGTATCCTTCACCACATTATATAAAGATCTCTAGGTCATTATGATAACCATACTGGTTTTAAATCCACTCAGCGGGGCACTTAAAGTTTATTGTCATTCATAAGGACATAGAGTATTTTGGAGTTGGGATCGTACCCGTAGATGGGCTACCTATGTATCCTTGTTAGAAAAGGAATCATAACCCACATAGTTAGAGAATTAAGATATAGTTTAATGTCATATGGGACAGATTATAATTAATGGGTGATTGACTTAAAACTTATAAAGGAATCCTATGTACTCCACTTTTAAGGTAGAGATCAAATTCCACGTAGTTAGGTTGGGAATTGCGGGCTTACATATGATTAATGGCCCAAAGAGATGTGTCGTGGTTACTTTTACACTCTAATATCACGCGATTCATGCTTGTTGTGAGAAATAGGAGGTATTAGTAAACCTGACAATTTGTGCCATGAAATATGTAGTCACAAGGAATGATATGGGGTTTATATATGTATGATTTCCCAAATAGATAAAGATCAGGACTTAATTTAGAGAAGAATTCAGGTAAAAAGGTCCATAAATGTATATGTTCTTTATGGAGATTTGGATACTCTGACTTGGGGATTACTCCTGAGGAGGATGCCCAAATTAAGATGGGACTTGTGATTGGGTTTTATTCTCAAGAGGGAAGAAAAAATCAAAAGAAGTTAATATTGGTTTAGAGAAATTATGACTAGGGCTTACTCCTGAGAAGGAGGCCCAGGTTAAAGGACTTGAGAACTGGGGCTTACAACTGATAAGGAGGCCCATGTTAAGTGAATTTGGGATTTGTGGATTACTCCTAAGGAGGATTCCCATATTTGGGAACATGGGGATCACTCCTAAAGAGGATTCCCAAATTAGGGAACTTGGACCAGGACTTACTCCTAAAAAGGAGGCCCAGGTTAAGAAAATTATATTTGGGGCTTACTCCTGAAAAGGAGTCCCAAGTTAGGGAATTATGATTGGGACTTACTCCTGAGAAGGAGGCCAAAAATTTAGGGAACTTGAAGACTGTGGCTTACTCATGAAGAGGATTCCCAGGTTAGGGAATTATGACTGGGGATTACTCCTAAAAAGCATCCTAGGTTAGGGGAATTATGACTAGGGCTTAATCCTAAAAAAGAGGCATAGGTTAAAGATCTTCTTATGTTTTAAGGATACGGTTGAGTGAATAAAATATATCACCTTAGCGACATGAAGATATGTAAATCACTAGGTTTTGAGAGATGTTCCTCATAATTCCTTTCAGATAAGGAATCCAACCAAATAATCATGCCATAAATGGATTTTAAGAGGACTCTGAAGGCTAACTCTTGAATAGGAGAGGTGGATTTGAAGAAAAGAGATGAATGGAAAAGAGGGGCACCCAAAAGAAGGTAGGCGCATAGGTCCTGTTTGGGCGTAAAGGTTCTGGTCATACATGTATACCTGCACGACATCGGTGGACTTGAGCGACGGTCAACCCATAGGGTAATTCTTGGGTGAGGCTTGGGTAAAGACCTTAGTATTATCCCTAAAGACTTTTAAATGGGTGGTGTGCAAGTTTTATTAAGGGATAAGGTGGTGCTCAAGTGTCTTCAATTCCCTGAAGGTTTAGACACTTAGGCGTGCAGGTGATGATAAATTACAACACTTAGGCCTTGTTCCCCCTCTTTAGATCTTCCACTCTAGGTAAGGAGTTACCATATAAGTGTTCGGAAGGCTTTAAGAAGAGACTAGGTCCCCGAGATCTCAAATCTGAGTTTTTGGATTTTTTGTCCTAGAAATGGGGGGCCCACAAGGAGACTTTATAGGATACTGAATACCTTGGGAGAAAATCATATAGGGTGTGAAAGTCACCTACGTGGCCAATATGTGGCGCGTAGGTACCCTGCGCGACCCTCCTGGAACTTGAGCGACCCATGCTGAAGCAAGTCCTTGTTCATGCCTTTGCCAATTTTTGATATTTCTTCAAAGGATGATTCACTTTGTGTTAAGGTATTTCCATTTTCATTTGTTTAGACTCTGTGATGGAAAGGATCATCAACAAAATTCCCCCCTCAGAGTTGGATCTGAGAGAAAGGAGGACGTGACTCTGAGTTAAAGAAGAAAACCCAAGTAATTGCAGCACACAGGTGTTGAGCGCGCATATGGCATCGCGCAGGTGCGAGCCGCACTGGCTTCGGCGCGTAGGGGTGCGACCTTGCCTATAAATATGCGGTCATTCTTGCGCAAATCAACTGGGTTTCAAAGCACTTCGCTCTCACCGCGCAAGTTGCTCTCGTCAAGCAAGTATACTAGTTTTTCGCATTTTCATTACTTCTGTTCGTGTCGCACTGCTGCAGAGGTATTTTAACCTACGTGGTGATACCTACGTGCTAAAAAATTGTGCGACACGGTTACACTTGCGTGCCAAAATTGGACTTGCTCACCTTAATTCCTTAGCCATTTTTTCACTTTTCTTCACAAATTTTATGAAAAATCAACTTACTTAAGAGTTAATTATTTTACTTTTGTGTAGATTCAATGGCTCTTAGAAGAATTGGAACGGCTGATGAAATGTCTAGAAAGTGGATTTATGATATGATGAACATTATTGGCCATGATTTCTATGATATTTGCAACAACACTCTTCCATATTTGAAAAAGTACTTGAAGAAGTATCATCATGACTTTCCACAGAGAATTTACTTGCCTCTGTATGGCCATGATCATCTGCAAGAAGTCAACATTCCAGATGAAAAAAACTATATTCCTGAGATACAGCCCCACTGATACTCCTCTATTTTGGTTATGCTGTGCATTTAGAGAAACAAAAATGATGTGAACTTTCAAATTTTTCCTCCATGCCATTTCTTTGTAGATATGAAAATGGAAAACCATGGGCTGATATGATTTCCTCTACCAGTTGATGGAGAGAAGACTATCATGACATTAGAAACAATATCTGAAAAGAGTACTCTCTCCAAATGTCTCTTTACATCCAATTATCCATTATCAAACCCATGTATCCATCTTCCAAGTCTCTTGGACAGAAACAGAGTCACTGTTTGATCAGTAGAAAATTTTCTCAAACCGCACTCAAGAACATTCTTTTATAATTTTTCCAAGAAGAGCCAGTATCCCTGCATCTCTTATTTTTTCTAGTTGAATGAATGAATTCCAGGTGGCTGCTGATGAAGCTTGGGATGCCGTAAATCAAATGAAGAGTTATGTTGATAGCCTATTGTAATTATTGGAAAAGAGAAGAGAATCCAATCTATGGATATCCTTCTAACTCTTGTGCATCAAATGACAAACACTTTCAACTTCAATCATTTGTGCTTGAATTCTTTTGCTTCCTGCTTTAAATTTTTACTTAAGCCAATGGGCCTAGTAAGCAGAGTTTGATTTTTTTCTAGGATTATAAAAATAACCCTACAAACGTTGAATCTTTTTAATTTCTCAATATTACCTAAATCATACAAAGTATATGTTTAGTGACTTGGGATTTGACTTTTCTTCAGAGTTCCCTTTTATTTTTTGGGCAGTTTAAAGTCGTGCACATCGAACATAAAAAGGCTAATGTTAAAGGTTGAAATAGGTTTGACCAAATAGATTAAAATTGACTCAATTCCTTGATAATTTATCCAAAAATATATTACCATATTCATGTATGGGGGAAAACATGTAAACTATGACTTAAGAAATTTTGAATCTGAGGAATGATACGAAAAAGGGATAAAAGGCATCAGAAGAAGTATTTCTCATGAATGAAGCCACCATTATTTAACAAACCCGTTAGGGGGTTGAATTATATAGGGCCGCTTAAGGTAATTGGTTGCATAGTAAAAAAATAGAATCTTTTGGATGATAGGTCCATTATGTAGGCTACTTATGCAAGGCTGTCTAAGGGAACGTGCTATATAGTCAGGAAAAAGAACTCTCAGAAATTTTACTTTTCTATCACTAAAAAGCCAGTGAAAGTTTATGGAGATTCAAAATTTCGAAAGAATAGAGTCTGCTGTATGGAAAGAGGTACTTAAATATGGAGATGATATTTCTAATCAAGATTATCAAATAATTGGATGAATGTCACTCCTGTGAAGGTCTGACCCAAACGTAGGAAAGGGAAATATAAACCATAGACTTGAATACTTTCAGATCATGAAAAAGAGAATGGGATAAATATGTTATGGATGGCTATTTTTGTGGATCCCTAAATATTATCATTAAGACAAATAAGTATAAAAATAGGATTTCATCCAAAGATTGATGTTACCACTATTTGACAAACTAGTTAGGGGGTTGAATTATACAGGGCCACCTAAGGGAATTGGCTGCATAGTCAAAAAATAGCATCTTTTGGCTGACGGGTCCATTATGTAGACTGTTTATGCAAGGCTTTCGAAGAGAACATTCTACAAGGTCAAGCAAAAGAACTATCGAGTATCAGTCATTTTGTGACCAGAAGTCAAGAAAAGGATTATAGAGATCTTAAAGTATTTAAGGTTAGGAGTATGACACATGAAAATTGAGTATTATCCAATGCATGAAGGGAATACACAGACCAGTGCTAACCATAATCATATTGTGGCTGGGTCCTGGATTAATGTTTTGGACTTCACTACGTATCCCATAAAGATGATAATCATGCCAAACATAGTTCTTAAAATACATTTTAACATCATGTGGGACAAGAGTGTAGGAGATCTTAGTTTAGGGTCATAGAGCTTGGACCATTATAATGAATACACAATGTGTGTTTTATAAACTTGATGTGAATGAAGACCAGTGTGTTCATACCACATTCATGTTTTCACAATGGGAATTTTCAGCCAAGGGACTAAAAGTGATGGTTGGGGTTAGGCCCAAAGACTTTTGGCTGGATTTGAGGGATGATCGAACATTACTACGTATCCCATAAGGATGGGAATCAATCCACACGTAGTTCATGAAATACAGTTTAACGTCATGTGGGACAAGAGTGTAGGAGATATTAGTTTAGGTTCATAGAGCTCAGGACATTATAAGGAATACACAGTGTGTGTTTTATAAACCTAATGCGAAATAAGACTAGGGTTTTCAGACCACAATCATGTTTTCATCGGGGGACTTTTCAGCTAAGGGACTGAAAGTAGAATTTGGGGTTAGGCCCAAAGACTCGGGGATGAATTCGAGGCATGCTCGAACATTCCTACATATCCCATAAGGATGGGAATCAAGCTGCACGTAGTTCTTGAAATACCCTTTGTACAGATTTGGTTCGTACAAGTGAAGGGTGAAAGGGGGACTTTAGTGCAATGATAGATTGACCCAAGATAAAAGGTTTGGTCATTTCCATGTATGTACATAGTCTTTGGAACATAACATGATTAGAGATCAATGTAAATAATGATTCCCTCTCATGTGAGGGTGTCGAAGAATGATGTAGTTTATTGTCGTACATGAAAAAAAGTGAAAATAGTTTAACATCATATAACAATGCCGATGGTGAACCAATGTAAAAAGTATTGGTTCTGGGGCTACTTCACATATCAACATCATATGAGATGGATGTGAACCGATGTGAAGATATTGGTTTTGGGCTTGAACCTGAGGAGGTTGCCTACGTACCCAGCCTAGAAGGCAAGGATCAAAGTCTATGTAGTTCAATCAAATAATGAATTGGTGATCAAGTTGTTCTTGAGGACAAAGACCTAAACAAATGGTGTCCATACTTACACATGGTTAGCGGCCCAGAGAGGGTGTTATGGTTAAAGTTTACTCTAAGTTTAGGTGATTCATACTAGGTGTGAGAAACAAGAGGTAGAAACAACATTAACGATGCATAGTTTAACATCATGTTGGACGAAGAGACTATGCCGTTTAAAGTATTGCAATGAAAAATATTGGTGCTACAAAGTTTAGTGTCATGTATTAGGGACAAAATAAAGTTTTATGTCATGTAGGATGAATGAGAAGTACAGTTTATCATCATATTGGAAAAATATGGGGACACATTTTAACATCATGTTGGATGTGAACACAGTTTGGCATCATGTTGGACAATAAGGTGTTGTACAGTTTAGTGTCATGTAGCTAAGACGATGGGGACAATATAGTTTAACATCATGTTGGACAAAAGGGGGACTGTGCAATTTAATGTCATGCTTTAAGGACAAAAGAGGACAATTTTTAACGTCATGTTGAACGTATTAGGGAATTTTTCACAGTTTAATGTCATGTTGGACGATGCCATAGTTTAACATCATGTTGGAAGATGGTGCAAATAGTTTAAGGTCATATGTATGGTCTGAAAATTATGCAGTTTAATATCTTACTAGACATAAGGTACTTCTGTACAGTTTAGCGTCATGTAACTAGGACGTCACAGTTTAACGTCATGTTGGACATAAAGGACTATTCAGTTTAAAGTCTTGCTGCAAGGGCAACACAGTTTAACATCATGTTGGATGATGCAGCAAATAGTTTAAGGTCATATGCATGGATCAGTGATGTATTTGTATTACATAAAATAATTCTTCAGAAATATGGCATTGGTTTGAGTCGAAATGAGTTCACCATCCATTGAGATTAAAGAATAAGCTCCATTGGAGTAGACCTTATGTATTGAGTAAGGTCCTTCCCATTCTGGCTCAAGCTTAGGAGTATACTTTCCTGGTATCATTGGAGTTCTGAGAACCAATACCAATTCTCCCTAAATGAATTAATGAAGAATTTTTTTTTGTTTAAAGCTCATGCTATTTTATTATGACATACTTCTAAGTGGTGCAAGGTGCAAAATATTTTCTAATCTAATCATTATAATTCATCCAATCACTTTTGAGATTGTTCATCTCAAGATGAATGATCATAAATGGATACCCTAATTGAGGGTAATTGATCCTCAATGGGCATGACTGCTTCTGTTCCATATACTAATGAATATGGAGTTGAATGTGTTGCAGTGTAGGTGGTGGTCCGATACGCCCTTAAAGCATGAAAGAGTTTATTAGGCCATGATTTCTTATATTTTTCCACCATCTTTTGCAGTATATTTGAAACAGTCTTGTTGAAGGCTTCTATTTGGCCATTGTTCATTGCATGATATTTAGAGGAATGATTGGATTTGATGTTGTATTCTTGATACAACTTCCTTACCTCAGATGAATAGAAGTTGGTGCCATTGTCCGTCAATATGGTATGAGGGACACCAAATCCGGTAATGATGTTAGACTTGATGAAGCGAACAATGGTTTTAGAACTAATTTCTTTGAGAGGTATTGCCTCTTCCCATTCGAAAAGAAGTTTGTAGCAGTAAGAATGTACTTAAACTTCTTGGATGTAGCTGAAGGATAATGTCCTACTATATCCATTCCCCATGTGGAAAATGGCTACGAGTATTTGGCTATATGAAGCAACTCCGGGGGTTGATGAATGAAGCTGGCATGTACATGGAAAGAATGACGCTTGTTTGTGAAATCAACACAATCTTGTATCATTGAAGGCCAAAAGTATCCAAGCCTTCAAATTTGATCAGATAGTATATGTCCAGACTAGTGGGCACCACAGACTCATGCATGCATTTCTTTCATGATATCCATTATCTCTTCACGCTCATTGCATCTGAAGAGAATTCCATCAAAACCTTTTTTGTATAGAATTTTCTATAGGTGATCTGGGCTATCATAAAGAGTAAAATTGACCACACATCGCTGGATTTGTTCTTTCCTGACTCTATCAGGTGGAAGTGTTCCATTGTTAAGGTATTCTCTGATAGGTGTCATCCATCTTGTAGTATGACCATATGGTTCAACAAGGGGACTAATTTCACTAATTTCCTCCGTTTTGGTTTGAACATAAGGTGAAATTGTATGACGGTGGGCAATACTGATGATTGTCTTGTCCCGATTAGGATCTCCCAGAGTTGTGGCTATATTAGACAATGCATCATATTGAGCATTTTGTGATCACAGGACATAAGAAAATGTTGGTTCCGAAGGAAATTCTACCATTAAATCTCTGACGTAATCATACAAAGGGATTAAATCTTCTTTTCTGATGACATAATCCTTATTGACTTGTTTGATTACCAGGTCTGAATCACCTTTCACTTTTATGTGATTCACTTGTGCTTGAAGCACCAACTCTAATCCTGTGATGAGAGATTGGTATTCTGCTTCATTATTTTTACCACCTCCCAAAAATGAGAAGGAATAAGGTAGAATTTCCTTTTTTGGGGAAATAAGTACAATTCCTAATCCTACTTTGTTGAATATTGGATCTTCAATTTTCTTCCCTGTTGGACTTCTAGAAGAAATATCAAAGTACATTTCCCATGTTTGAATATTATCCTGAATAGAAAAGACTTCGTCATCAGGAAGATAAATATCTAAAGATGTATCTTCCACTGAAGGGTGTTCATCCAGGAAATCAGCCAGAGCATGGCCCTTTATTGCCTTTTGAGACACATACTGGATATCAAATTGCAGCAAAATAACTGCCCACCTTGCCAGATGACCTGTAAGAATTGGACAACTAAGGATGAATTTGAGCGGGTTATTGTGAGATACCAGTTGGACCTCATGATATTGAAGGTAGTGTCTCAAATTTTGAACTGCAAAGATTAATGACAGGTAGCACTTTTAAATACTTGAATAACGGTTTTCTGCTTCAAGCATAGTCCCACTGAGATAGTAAAGGCTATTTTCATTCCCATCATCATTTTTCTGGGCAATTAAGGCACCCAATTATCGCTCTAAGGCTATCACATAAAGAATAAGTGGTCTTCCTTCAACAGGTGGCATTAATACCGGTGGACTCAAGAGATATTTCTTGAGAATATCAATGATTCTTGACATTCTTCAGTCCATTGGTAGGTGGCTCCCTTCTTCATCAATTTGGTGAAGGGTAAAATATTTCCAGCTATATTGGTGATGAAATACCGAATATAGGATAAGTGTCCTTGAACTCCCTCAATTATTTCAGATTTCGAGGAGGTGAAATACCAAGGATGGACTTTGTCTTCTCAGAATCGAATTCTATACCACGATGGCATACAACAAAGCCGACAAATGTTCCTGAGGTTAACCCAAAATCACATTTCAAGGGGTTCATCTTCAAATTTTATTGTCAAAGTTTGTGGAATATGACTTCCAAATCAGCAGAGTGATTAGAAAATTGTTTGGATTTAACCACCAAATCTCTTCCACATAACATTCAACAGATTTCCCTAAAAAGGGTTTGAAGATATGGTGCATGGCACGTTGTTATGTTACACCTGCAATCTTCAGGCCAAAGGTAATTACCCTATAGAAAAACACACCCTGAGGGGATCTTAAGGCTGTAGATTCTTTATATTATGGATCCATTCAGATTTGATTATACCCAAAATATCCATACCTGAAGGAAAGTGATTCATAGACAGCTGTTGCATCAATCAAGAGTTCTGTAATCAGAACTGGAAAATCATCCTTAGGATAATGCCAATTAAGATCTCTGAAATCAATGCAAACTCTAATTTTTCCATTCATCTTTTTCATAGGGACAATATTAGCCAACCATTTTGGATATTGAGCTTCTATGATGAAGTTATCTTTGAAATCCTTATCCACTTCAGCTTCAATTTTGGAAGCATAAGTTGGGTTTGTTCTTCTTGTGGCTTGCTTAAATCCTTGATGTTCTTCTGTAAAACCCAAACGATGAGTAGCAATATCAGAATCAAGCTCAGGAATTTCTGTATAATTCAAAGAAAAATATTTCTTGATTTTTCTTTAAAAATGAAATATACATTTCATGCTCTTCAAGATTCATGGCCTCACTAATTAAAGTGGGGTGTGGATCTTCTTCTGTACCCAGATTTATTTCTCTGAGTTTATCCACAGTAGTGGAGATACCCTCTTCAAATGCTGGATGATCATCCCTGATATCTTCTTATTCTTCTTCAACACATGTTATCTCTTCTTCTTCAACATGCATAGTAGATGATGAAGTAGTATTTCCATGATCAAGAGAGATGTTAAAATTTGAACATCTTGAAGAATATGCATCCATTTATAATCAAATTGATTATGAATGGTCTTCCATGGGTAATAATGGGGAGATTAGGGATTGAGAATCAACATCATCGTTCACCTCTAACACTGCTATAACTTCTTCGGGTGAGGTTGGTGAAGTATTGACTTACTGGATTTCAGAAGATGAAATGAAGACATCTCCATTTGAGATTTCATTATTGCCTAGTGAATCAACAACTTATCCCATGCTGTCTGGATTGATTTCCATAATTGACATTATGGAAGTTTCCATAAGAGGATTTGGATTTGGGTCTATCCTGTCAATTTGACTGATAGGAAACACATAATTTGTACTCACATGTGTGAATGGGTTTATTAGAATCTTTTCCAAACCATATGGAACCTTAACTTTGGTAACCTCCCTTGTTGTGGATTTATCCTTACCCTTCATGTGATAAAATTATGCCTCAATGTATTGAGATTCACATGTTTTAAAGGGGGATTTATCACCATACAATGTCCCAATTTGACCATCAAAACAATATATAAGGCATTGATGGTATGATGAATGGATAACCACATGTTGACATAGCCAAGGTCTTCCAAGAAAAACATTGAAGGCTGTATCGTGATCAACAACTATGAAATCTAAATTGGATACAAGGTCTCCAAACAAAGTTCTGAGTGTAATCTCACCCAGTGGTTCTTGTTCATTTTTATCATATACTTGCAACATCATATTAGAAGCAGATAAATCAGATTATGTGAGGCCCAATGGACGAAGTGTACGAATGGGGATGAGGTTCACTCCTGAACCATTATCAATGAAAGCTTTTCGGATGTCCACACCATTTACCATGCTATATAAATACAAAGGTCTAATGTGTCCATGCACAACATCATCCTCGTCTTCATTTGTGAAAGATATCACTACATGGAATTCTGCATGGTCATTCTCAACATGGTAGACTTAAGCCGCAACAATTTCAGTTGCGAATTCCAAAGGACTTGACAAATCCTCAATGAGTGAAACCCGAAGATCCTTAGATATATTAAAGGAATCCAGAATTGATAACTTGGCCGGTACTTGGGCCAAATTTTTCCAGACATTATATTTTTGATCCAAAGGTCTGCGTTTCCCAACATGAACATGTGGTTTCACAGGGGCCTTAGAATTTGGTTCTTTGGAAGTAGATGCATCTTGTATCAGGGTAGGAGTTGCAAATACTCCTAGATTTGGGAGATTAGACCGAATTGGAATATTTACTTGATGATAGGAAGAAGGAGGAACCTCTAACTGATCCTCCAGAATAACTGTACCAGGAATGAATCTACCTTGTGTGGAAGAATTTTCTTGTTCTTGTTGAGCCCACTAAAGGGATCTACCACGATTTTCTACTGCATACACAGTTCTAGTAGGGGTAGAATTGGAATAGTGGTTTCTAGGATATCCACGTCTTCCTCTGTATCCCAGACTTATGGAACTCCCTTTATTTCCTCTATTTGATACAGGGAACTCATGCTCATCAATATTGAAGATGTGACTAGGATAAGGATCTGTTAAATTAATCATGTTAATAGAACCAAAGATAAACTCTTCATCTGATGAATATTCTACCTGATTAGCCTGTTTAGGCTATGCCGTTTGGCGTGGTGGGGCCCATGGATTTGAAGTTGATGACACATAATCTGCCAGATTCAAAGACAAATTGGGATTTGACACAATCTCATATTCTTCTGATTGTTCCTCTTTCTTTGAATTATGTTGTTTCTTTGAGGAGTTTCCCTCTAATGAAGAGGGTTTTGCTATGGAATTCATGACAGAAGACACAATTGGTTTCTTAAATTGCATTTTCAAAATGTAATGAGTTTGGTTGATCATTTTCTTGACCATCCAATCATTATACTTATGCGCATTTTTGTTTTTGACTTCTCGTCACTCATCTTCTTCCTCAAGATTTGTAGTAGTAAGACATGCTACCTGAACTGAAGAACCTTTCAATTTGACTTTCCCTAACTCAACCATTTTTTTCAAGAGGTCTTTGAAGAAAAAACACTCCTCAATGGGATGCCCCAACATTTGATGAAATGGGAAATAATTGGGATGGTCTTCATCTCATTCCTTGTTAGGCCTTTTGGGCCTTGGCAACTGAACCACATTTTTTTCTAGAGCCGAAATGAATTAACTAAAAACTTTTTCATTTTAGAAAGAGTAAAATTTTCTCTTTAGATCCTCAATTTTTTTCTTTCTTTGATCTCTTTGATCATATTGATGAAAAGGCCTCTGTTGTTGACACTCACAAGGTGGAGCCCTTCAATAAGATGAAGTTTTTGAAGTAGAAGCAGGTACAGGTGCTTGTTTAAGCGTAATTTTTGCAGTCTTCGATTTACCCATTCTTCTTCCTAGAGTTGATGGAATTACACGAGTTTTATTCCTAGTATTTATAAGAGAGTCTTGAATCTACTGAGCGATCAATGTAAGGTCTCGAAACCCTCTTGTGTATTTCACAGGGATCAATGATGTGCATAATTCATCACGCAAATTTTCCAAATAGATTGGAAAAAACTCTTATTGAGGGAGTGCTATGCTTAGGGAATATTTTAATCCATTCCAGTGAGCAATGAAATCTGAAACCCTTTCATTCTCCCTTTTATTACAATTTTTAAGATAAAAAACTGTTGTCTTTGGCATAGTTGAGCTGAATTAAAGAAGGAATCATTGATGGAGATCCTCCCATCTAGAAATTGACCGGGATTGCAAGCTTGTATACTAGACAAAAGCAGGCCCTTGTAATGAATTTACAAAACACCTGATCTTAACTGCTTCTTTTTACTGAGGGGTTCCCATCATAGGATTCCAATGATAAAAAAAATGTGTTAAGTGTTGTTATGGGTCTCCCAAACCATTAAAGATTGGGGATGTGGTACTTACAAAATTTGATGGGGGAGGAATTTCATCAACCCATTCAGGGTAAGCTCTCTTTTCTGGTTGAACCAGTGCATGATTTCCTTATATAGCTTCCAACCGAGCTGTTAATGACACAATGGTAGTCATTAATTTTTGTGAAACATTCGGCTGAGCTTGGACCTGTGCAGGTTCAATAACTGGAGCCTGGATATGTGTGGTGACCGGGACTGCCACTGATGGTAGTATTGATGGTTGTTGTTGCGTATAACCCATACGATTAGAACTGTGAGGGTGTACTAGTAAAGGAGGATATTCTTGATCCATCTTAGTAGCCGCAACAAATTCCCTTGTCTTACTAAATCCAGCATGCTTAGGAGGAATACTACTTTTAAGTAGTTCTTCTTTCAACCTTCTTAATTCCTTCATTTACACCTCTTGTTATGCGAATCTTTTCTCTAGTGAGAGTGATTGGCCTTCCATAGAGGAAGGTTATGTAACCTGATTCTTTCCTTTCCCCTTGTTGGATGCCTTTAGGAGAGAGAAAATTTGGTTATTTGAAGGAATAACCAAATTCTGGGTAAGCCTTTGATTTTTTATAAGCACACCTTCTTCATTTGTGTCTGTGTATACAAATGCTTGAGCAGGAACTTCTTCATCCGATCCCTCTGAGTGAGCCTCATGTTCTAGAGGATCACAAACAATGGAATTGATGAAATTTATTGATGCATAACACATTTCATCTCTTCTATCGACATTTCTTTGATATTTTCTTCTTCCATTTACTTGATGAGACACTGCCTTCTGTTGAGTTGATCCCTCATGAACATCTTGATGAATTGTATTTCAGAGAGAATCTCCTGATAATTCGTATCTTTGTTCCACTTGAGGATTCTTCCCTAATTGATAGAAGACTGACTTTCTCTGAGGAAGAGATTGAGGATTTGAAAAAATACCCAGTCCTGTGGACTGGGGCTGTTCCTGCTATTTCTATTCAACTCCTCGAATCCTATTTGTTGATTCTGAGGGTTGGGCTAAAAGAGTCCCCATTCTGGAAATATGGGGTGGTTCCTAGGCTACTACATCTTAGACTTTATTAAAATCTCTTCTAATCTTGCGGACTTTAGTATGAAAATTATAAGGATGCATCAACATACATCCACTCAAATCACCTGGCTCAAATGACCATTGGATGATTTCTGACACTTCTGTCCCTTGATGATGCGCTCGCTCTAAATGAGAAACCTGTTTTATATTCTCATTGGCCTGGTGCAAGAGTAATTTGACAAATTCTGCTCTGTATTCCTGATTTTGAGAAGAACTAGTTGAAGCCTGTTCTTGAGCAAGCCATTGATTACAAACAAAACCAATTGGTTGTGGCCGGCCATGGGCAATAACATTGAATGAGACCATTTTTGTTGGGATTTGTTGGATGGATAGTACAATGAAATGTAGTGCTCCATGGACACCCCATCTCCTGATATGAATACCAGATGGGGCATTGGTAATTAACTGGCGCAAAAGTTTTAGTTTGCCAAGGCATGAACACTGAAGTGATCTTTATTGCTTTTCAGCCTTCGGATATCGAGAAACTGAGAGAGAGGAAAAATCTATTTGTCATTATAACCCTTCTATTATCTTGACATGATTTTCATATTCATCATAAGATAATATTTTCCTTTTCAATTGACAAAGAATTTTCCACATGTTGAGACAAATATTGTGAATACAATATTCCATCAACATTTCTAGAATGTCTTACTGAGATTCATCCAAAGCCCAAAACATGACTGGTACATCACCTTTCTTCAACTGTTTCCTCATATTCAGCATTTCATCTTTATCATTCAAAGAATATTTATCTACCTTTTTAAACCAAAGCTGGTGCTTCTTTGTTGCTTCATCAGATTCAATAATATTGGTAGAGAATTCATTTACCAAATTAGAAGATGCATGACTCAGAAGTGGTTTAGAGAATTACCTACACCCCAAGCTATCTTCTGGTTGAGAAAGTATTTCACCTGCTATTGGTAAAGCATCAAACATGACTAGATTTAAATTTTCAATTTCCTCAAGATAAGAGGGCTTTCTCGTTACTGCATTTTCATTTGAAATTTTTCCAGGAAATGCGAATTACTACTACGGAGAGGAATTTCGTAGATAAATTCATCATCATAGGGAGGACCACCATGGTGGGTTATAGCAAAAGATGAAACCTCTTTCTCCTTAGTCTTCTGTCCACACAGAGTGTAAGAACCCGGTTCTTTGTTTTGAGGTACAAGCTTCTTCTTTTCTATTTTCCTTACGTGTTTTTAAGAAAATAATGAAAATGGGGAGAAATCCTAAATTTTGGAAAATACACACCATGTACTTTTCTACATGCCATGTACTTTTCGACACGCCATGTACTTTGGCCGTGTGGGAAGAGTACACAGGGTGTGTAGCCATGTCAGCAACGAAGGGTGTAAAGACCGACTACACGCCATGTAGTGGTCCCTTACACGCCGTGTAGTCATTCAGCAGGCGAATAGTAAGGCGGTGGCCAGCTGTGTGACCGAACGTGCAGTGTACTCACGGAGACATGTTGTGTAGTCATGTCGGCATATGAACAGTGCCACACTGGTGGGAAATAGCCATAGGAACAGTTAAAAAATGGGAAGTACACACCGTGTACTTGGAAGTACACGCCATGTACTTTTTTTCACTTAAAATGGGCAGTAGCCTCCCCTGTTCACAGGTAATGCTTATAACGGGAAGAGAGACCAGGAGGGACGACCGAATATTTGAGGATCCACTAGGTGCATGTTGGGAATCCGATTCCACCTCCGTCGATCTCATTGGAACCGCACGGGTAAGACCCCTCATCTCCTGGTGTGTCTCTTGCCAATTCTTCCTCAAATGGAAGTTATTTTCATTTAAGAGAGAATTATTTTACCTCAGATCCACAATGTATTTGGGCGTTTCTTGAATTGACATTTTCGTATATCGTTCGTTGGTCTTAAAGGTAGATGGTTGGGGTTTATTTTCCAACTGTCGTGCGCTTTTGTGTGTTTTTGAGCTACGAACCCATATTTGGGGTGTCGTGTGGCTGATTCCATGGCTATTTTAAATACCTAGAATTGTGTAGATAATTAAATGTGTTATTAAAATATTTTTTGGGATCACTGCTTAGATCCAAGACCACCCAGGGGGGTGCGTTCCTCTGTTTAGTCGTTTGGCCAGGATACCCGAGGGTATGCCTTTTTTATTTTATGCATTACTGTTTCCTTGAGAGGAATTGTATGTGAAATTATTATTTACATGTTGGGCATGGCCCAGTTATTTGTGCCTAAGGGAAGTATTATACTATAGCCTGAGGGCATGACTGTCTTAGCCTGAGGGTAGTGGTAATTTCAGCATGAGGGAAACTTCTTTCGTGCTTGTGGGTGATAGACACTATGCCTGAGGGAGACACTTCATACGCCTGAGGGAAATATCTGTTATGCCTGAGGGAAATATTCTGATTACCTGAGGGTAAGGGTTTACGTGTCTAAGGACACCGATAGTTTACATAGAAATTCACTATAGTGGTTTCTTCAATAATAAATAATGAAATAATTGTTAAAATGGAATCACTGGTAAGTTAGTTACTTTTAGTACTTCTTAGTTTATTGCATTTTAATACTGCACACCGTTGTTGCATATTTTCACATAGTTGGGCATGAGCCTTTAGTGGGTGCCTACTGGGATATATTTCTCACACCCTGTTTGGGCCATGATTTTCGGCCCAAAAAGATTACGTTTCTGTAGGTGTAGAGAAGGGAAAGGGTCCCTATACAGGTACTTGATTGCTTCTGGGGTGTAGGAGAGCATGGGACTGAGCATTGGCTCGCGATGCCACTGGATGTTCTATTTTGATTTCGTGTACTTGTACTTCAGTTGTGTTGTATTGTATTGCGGTGTAACATGTTCTGGTTGTTTTCATATAATTGAGTCATTTTGCATCATTTTATATACCGGTTGGTTATATCTACTAAAATTGTCAAATTCATTTGTGTATGGTTTACTATTTCTATTGTTGTTGTATGTCTATTTTATATTCTGCTGTGCTTCACTTCGAAAAATGAGGGCATAGTTTCCCCACTATCAGACTTGGACCCTCGCTGCTTGTCGGCAGCCTCTGGCGTTTGGGGAAATGTGCTTGAGGTCACGTGGCAAACCAGGTTCGGGGCACCTGTGGAGTGGTACCCGGAACCGAGACATTACAAAGTTGTATCATAGGAGTTCTTTTCGTTGACTTACTATTTTAAGGTTTAGTCAGGGATAGGATGAGAATGGTAGTTGGTAATATGTTGTGCCCGAGCATAGCTAACCCGTGTACAGGGAAAAGTCAATTTACCTCGTGTTGTAATTTTACTGATTTTGCAATTTATGGTTGAATTGATTTTCACCGAAGGGTGACACACTTGTATTGTGATGTTTATATTTTATTAATGGGTTCTGTTTACTTTCAGCCCGATGATATGAGGGTATGAAATCTCATGCATCATTTAGGCACATGCTAGAAATCACATGCCATGCATAGTTTCCATGCCATGATGGTGCATTAGAAATTTCATGTTGTTGTCATAGATGTCGTGCTAGTAAAAGCATGCTGTTGTGATAGCTGCTTGGATAGATACCTGCTGTTTGATAGGGTATTATTGTGTGATCCTGATTTTAGAATGGACAACAAACTTTGGTTTTTGGGGAATATGGGCCCCTATAGACCGGAATTTGGTGGACCATTGAGGATTTATTATGTTATAACACAGATAAGATGTCAAACTTTGATTCGTGGGGAGTATGGGCCCTCATGGATCGTACTTTGACACTTAGGTGTTGTTTTTCAGTGTTTTCTCGGTTCTGGGGAAGTTTCTGAGGGATAATGTCTGGAATTCCCAGTATACATGTCGTGTGGTACCTTCAACACGCCGTGTATGGTCTTCTGTTTGGGAAGAAAAATAAACTTTTTGAGTACACACCATGTACCCTGAGTACACTCCGTGTAGTCTCTACCCATGTCACAAACCATGTGGGTGGTGACACGGGGAAGGGAAGAGCTTGGGGTGAAAATGCCGTGTACAGGATGTACACGCCTTGTAGAGTTGACCTGGAGACCCGGCCGTGTAACTAACAAACACGAGCCGGTGTAATCGTTTCTTGAACACACCGTGTCAATGAAGAACACTTCGTGTAGTGTGACCCGGAGACCCGTCCATGTAACTAACAAACACGGGCCGGTGTAATCATTTATTGACAAGCCATGTCAATGAAGAACACGCCGTGTAGTGTGACCTGGGGACACGACCGTGTAACTGACAACATAGGTCAGTGTAATCCTTTCGTGTACACGCCGTGTGTATATTGAACACGACGTGTAGTTGAAGTCATGTATCCGGCTGTGTATCTAACAACACAGGTCAGTGGAGCTCGTCTAGTACACGTCGTGTACCTGTGGGACATGCCGTGTAGTCTTGTCGGAGGAAAAACCATGTGGACTTAGCTATGTGGTTGGAAAATGGGGTGGAGTACACACCATGTTCGGGTGTCACAATCCATGTAGTGTCAAGTCGAATTGTCGGCCGTGTCACAAGTGACAAGGGCAGTTGGAAAATTACACCATACACACCGTGTAGATTATATACATGCCATGTAGTTTTGTTCAAATGGGAGCTGTGTGGCTCAGCCATGTAAAAGGACCCAGGCAGGGAAAGAGAAGTCAAGTAAACACCGTGTAGTCAGTATACACACTGTGTAGTCTTGTTTTGCAAATTTTGAACGCCTTCTTCCTCCTGTTCCCTTTTGAGTTTCTTCATTTTCGGTCTTTGAAAATCTTGTTCTAAAGGTGTGCATTTGACCTTGTAGTGTTATGCTGCTAAGACGACCGCGTGTTGTTTTCCAGGAGAGCAGCAACAATTATACTCTAGAAATGGTGGGCCATGGGCTACCAGTTGATCCTCCTGCAGAGCCAGATGCGGCGCCAGCTGTTATATCGGACATAGGCGCATATGGCCAGTTCTTTGAAGGATTTATGCTGTTCATGCTGACCTTTCAGGGAGCACCACCAGCTGCCACATCTATGGAAGAGCTGACATGTATCTTCCAGCAGCAGCATCTGCCTATGTTTTCAGGGGATGGCAGACCAAAGGCTGAGAAGTCTTGGCTGGGGTCGATGCAGACTATTTTCGAGCATCTTGAGATGCCTCCAGGGCGGAGGGTCAAGCTCGCGACTTATATGCGGCGTGATTCCTCCAAGAGGTGGTGGGATGTTACCACCCAGTCATAGAATCACAGAGACATGACGTGGGAAGATTTACAGATAGCCTTTTATGACTTCTTCTTCCCAGAGATGCTGAGGGAAGATAGAGCTCGAGAGTTCATGAATCTGCATTAGGGCGTTATATCGGTGATGGATTATTCTGCTCTCTTTACCGAACTTTAGCATTTTGCACCCGTTCTGGTGGGTGATGAGACATTGAGGGCCAAGCGATTTGAGGATGGTATTCGGTATGACATCCGAGCGCTGGTGAATGTTTTAAGTTTGCCTTCAGTATATGCTATTTTGAACCAGGCGCTGATCACAGAGAGGAACCTGCGGGAAACTAGTGGTGTGGGCCAGGGCGGTTCAGCACCAGTTCCGGGTAACATTTGTACTAGTAAGAGGAAGAGACGGATGGAATTATCTCAAGGTGGCAGTACCAACCAGAAGAATGTTTTAGGTGGTCAGGTCAGGTGCTACCAGTGTGGTAAAGAGGGGTACAAGAGGCCGCAATGTACATGTGATCCAGTGGAGTGCCGAGCTGGCAGCAAGATAGGTCATCTGCAGTGCTTTTATTGGGCGTTTCTACCAGTGTCTAGTGAGCGGGGTTCTGTGCAGACTCCGTGAGAAGGAGCAGGACCAGTAGCTTCTTACCAGTCAGGGAACTGGAATACGTCAGGGCGTGCAGGAAGAGATGGTGGTCGTGGCTACGGTAGCCAGACACAAGGATCTCAGAGGTAGCAGGGCGGGACAGCTTAGGGTAGCCAGGCTGTGTTGCAGGGCCACAACACTGGGTAGGCATATGCAGTGCAACAGACCTAGCAAGAGAAGGATCTCAGACCTTCTTCCTTCAGAGGTACTATTCTAGTAGCTTCTATCTAATCTTTAGTACTTTTCGATACGGGTGCGGCACATAGTTTCATATCTATGCCCATTGTGGAGAGCCTTGGGATTTGTGTTTCTCCTTCTTCTGCTATCATGACTCTAGACACTCTGTTGGGGACTAGAATGGCTGGTGTGCGTCAGTGAAAGGAGTGCCCCCTTGAGTTTGGTGGGTGTCACTTCCTTTGGGACCTCTATGTTTTGGAGATGATGAGCTATGATTTCATTCTCGGGATGGAATGGTTTGTTCCCTTTCTAGCCTTTGTGAATTTCTATCATTTCAGGGTGAGTTTCATGTCACCAGAGGGCGGAAAGTTTCTATACAAAGGCAAATGGGATGTTCAGGCGAGTCGAGCTGGACTAGAGCATCATGGGAAAGGTGGTATCACAGCCTATATTGTGAGCTTATATCTAGATGAACAGGGTAATTGTTAGAAAGATTTCCCTCTAATGGTTGATCGTTTTAGGGATGTCTTCTCGGATGACTTTTCAGGTCTTCTTCTGGAGCATGAGGTGTATTTCTCAATTGAGCTTGTGCCAGGAGTAGCACCGGTGCCCATTCCACCTTATAGGATGGAAAGCCTAAGTTTCAGGAGCTCAAGAGGTAGTTAGAGCAGTTACAGGCAAAGGAGTTCATCCAACCCAGTTCTTCTCCTTGGGGTTCTCCTGTCCTTTTTACGAAGAAGGTGGACAGTAGCCTCAAACTCTGTGTGGATTATCGGAAGATGAACAAGTTGACGGTTAAGAACCGATATCCCTTTCCAAGGATTGATGATATTTTTTATCAACTTTGTGGAGAACGAGTGTTCTAGAAGATTGAAATGAGATCAGGATATCATCATCTTGTACGTTAGACCATCTGATATACCTCTCACAGCTTTCAAAAGTAGGTATGGTCTATACGAGTACTTGTTTATTCCGTTCGGACTCACAAACATGCCAATAGTTTTTATCGATCTGATGAATCGTGTGTTCCATCCGTATCTAGATTCTTTTGTGGTAGTATTCATGGATGATATCTTAGTGTACAATCACACTCTACACGACCATGCCAACTATCTTGAGATCGTATTTATTACACTAAGAGAGCATCGACTATATGTTAAGATCTCAATGTTCTACTTTTGGATGGACCAGATTCACTTCCGGGGTCATATCATCTTGGAGGCAAGAGTTGCAGTAGACCCAGAGAAGGTGAGAGCATTAGTTTCCTATAAGAAGCCTAAGAACGTGTTTGAGATACGGAGTTTCTTTGGGCTGTACGGTTACTAAAAGCATTTTATACAGGACTTCTCCCGCTTGGCAGCGCCGTTGACGGGCTTGACTAAGAAGGGTGTGAAGTTTGTTTGGCCAGAAGCTTGCGAGACAGCTTTTCAGGACCTGAAGGGAAGGTTGACATCAGCACTGATCTTAATACTCCTAGAGCAGGGGAGGAGCTATACAGTTTACTATAATGCATTAGGTATTGGGCTGGGATCAGTGTTGATGCATGGCGATTGAGTTGTTACGTACGGTTCTTAGCAGTTGAGGCCGCATGAGAGGAATTACCTGACGCATGATCTCGAGTTGGCTGCAGTTGTGAATGCGTTGCGCTGTTGGAGACATTACCTATTGGGAGAATGTTTTGTGGTTTTCACCAACCACAAAAGTCTCAAGTATATCTTTACTCAGGGTGACTTGAATCCAAGGCAGCGAAGGTGGGTCGAATACCTTTAGTCCTTCGATTTTGAGCTTGCCTATGCACCTAGTAATGGTAATGCAATAACTAATGCACTAAACAGGAAGACTCAGGTACAAATAGTGCATAAAGCTAGTGGTGAATAGAAGCTTATGGATTTGTTCTCTGAGATGAATTTGGAGGTGCACGATAGTCAGGGGCAAACTTATCTTTCATCTTTAGCTGTGACCTCTACCCTCCTGGATAGAGTGAGGATGAGACAAATATCTGATTCAGAAGGCCTAGTTCTATGGAAGTTGGTGGCAAGTGAGGACCCTCCTCCTAGGTGGACGATAGGAGATGATGGAGTTTTGCATTTCCATGTATGAGTGTGGGTTCTAGGGGATATACGCGAGGAGCTAATGCGGGAGTTTCATGATTCATCTTGGACAGTTCATCCCGGAGGTACCAAGATGTACTGAGACTTGAGACGTCAGTACTGGTGGCTAGTTATGAAGAGAGATGTAGCTGGTTTTGTTACGAGATGTTCCACCTGTCAGTAGGTGAAGGTGGAGAATCAGAGACCAGATGGACTGTTACAACAGTTACCCATCCCTAATAGGAAATGGAACGATGTCACGATGGACTTCATGATTGGTTTGTTGAGGTCATCTCGAGTCAATGATTCCATGTGGGTTATTGGTGATAGACTCACGAAGGTAGCTCACTTATTTCCGATCAAGGAGACCTTCTATGTTGATGAACTCAAAAGTATGTATATCCAAGATACCGTACGTCTTCATGGGCTCCATCATTATATCATTTTAGATAGGAACTCCCATTTTACATCTTGTTTTTGGCAAGGTTTTTAGAGGGTACTGGGTACACATGTGCTTATGAGCACGGCTTAACACCCTCAGACAGATGGCCAGTCAGAGTGTATGATACAGGTTCTTGAGGACATGTTGCGTGCATGCGTCCTAGACTTTGGGGGCTCTTGGGAGAAACACATACCCCTAGCCGAGTTTACCTATAATAACAGTTTTCAGGCAATTGTTGAGATGACACCATACAAGGCTTTATATGGTAGTCCATGCCCATCACCTTTGTGCTGGTTAAAGGCAGGTGTGGTAGTTTACTAGGACAACGTCTCATACATGAGACTTCTGAGCAGGTCCAGTTGATTCAGAAGCAGATGGCTTCCACGCAGTCTCGTCAGAAGTCTTATGCTGATCGCCGCATCTAACCTTTGGAGTTCGTGGTTGGAGATCAGGTTTTTCTATGTGTTTCGCTGAGGTTGGGACAAAGGAAGATTAGGAGACAGGGTAATTTTTCACCGAGGTATGTGGGGAAATTTGAGATTTTGGAGAGAGTCAGGCTGGTTGCTTATCGGTTTCAGTTACCACAGAGGTACCAGGCCATGCATGACGTCCTCCAAGTACCTCAGTTGCGCCGTTATCATTTAGACCCATCTCACGCCTTTCAGCCCGAGGAGGTTTAGCTTTAGGTAGACGTGTCTTTTAAGGGGCATCTGATTCGTATCGTTGATTGGAGCACGAAGTTTCTCCGAGGCTGGCTAGTTCCTCTCGTACGGGTGCTATGAAAGCATGGCAGAGTGTAGGACAAAACCTGGGAGCGGGAGACCGATGTACGTGCTCAGTGGCCGGAGTTGTTCACGACTATATCTTCACCACCCTTGGAAAGGAAATTCGAGGATGAAATTCTTTAAGGGGGGAAGTTTTTAAGAACCCATTTCCTAGTTTTGAGGTAAGGGATTCTTCTTTTATCTTTTCCTTAAGTGTTTTTAAGAAAATAAGGAAAATGGAAAGAAATCCTAAATTTTGGAAAATACACGCCGTTTACTTTTCTACACGCCATGTACTTTGGCCGTGTGGGAAGAGTACATAGGGTGTGTAGCCATGTCGGCAACGAAGGGTGTAAAGACCGACTACACAGCGTGTAGTGGTCCCTTACACGCCGTGTAGTCAATTGGCAGATGAATAGTAAGGTGGTGGCTAGCTGTGCGACCGAACACGTCGTGTACTCAAGGAGACACGCCATGTATTTATGTCGGAAGATGAACAGTGCCACGCTGGTGGGAAACCGCCAAAGGAACAGATAAAAAATGGGAAGTACATGCCGTGTACTTTGTTTTTTTTCTCTTAAAATGGGCTATAGCCTCCCCTATTCATAGGTAAGGCTTAGAATAGGAAGAGAGCTTGGGAGGGATGGACAAATCTTCAAGGATCCACCAAGTGCATGTCGGGAATCTGATTTCGCCTCTGTCAATCTCGTTGGAACCGCGTGGGTAAGACCTCTCATCTCCTGATGTGTCTCTTTCCAATTCTTCTTCAAATGGAATTTATTTGCATTTAAGTGAGAATTATTTTACCTCATATCTACAACTCCTTTGGGAATTTTTGGAATCGACGTTCGTGTATATCATTGGTTGGTGTTAAAGGTTGGTGGCTTGGTGTTTATTTTCTAACTATTGTGCATTTTTGTATGTTTTTAAGCTACGAACCCATATTTGGGGGGGTCATGTGGCTGAGGCCATGGATATTTTAAATATATAGAGTTTTTTAGGTAATTAAATGTGTTACTAAAATGTTTTTTGGGATCACTGCTTGGATCCAGGACCACCCTGGGGGGTGCGGTCCTCTGTTTAGCCGTTTGGTTAGGATAACCAAGGGTATGCCTTATTTATTTTATGTACTACTTTTTCGTTGAGAGAAATTATATGTGAAATGCTTATTTACATGTTGGACGTGGCCCAGTTACTTTTGAATGAGGGTAGTGTTATATTATAGCCTCAGGTCATGACTGTATTAGCTTGAGGGCAGTGGTTATTTCGGCCTGAGGGAAACTTCTTTTGTGCCTGTGGGGGATAGACTCTGTGCCCGGAGGACACACTTCATATGCCTGAGGCCAATATCTGTTAGTCCTGAGGGAAAGATTCTGATTACCTGAGGGTAAGTGTTTGCATGTCAGAGGATACTGACAGTTTACATAGAAATTCAATGTGGTGGTTTCTTCAATAATAAATAATGAAATAAATGTTAAAATGGAAATAATTGGTAAGTTAGTTACTTTGAGTACTGCTTAGTTTATTGCATTTTACTATTGCACACTGTTGTTGCAGATTTTCACACAGTTGGGTACGAGCCTTTGGTGGGTGCCTACTGGGATATATTTCTCACACCCTATTTGGGCCATGCTTTTCAGCCCAAACAGATTACATTTCTGTAGGTTTATATAAGGGAAAGTTTCCCTATATAGGTACTTGATTGTTGATGGGGTGTAGGAGAGCATGAGACCGAGCATTGGCTCGTGATGCTGTTGGATATTCTGTTTTTCTTTCTTGTACTTGTACTTCAGTTGTATTGTATTGTATTGGAGTGTAACATGTTATGGTTATTTTCATAGAATTGAGGCATGTTACATCATTTTATATACTGGATGGTCATATCTACTACATTTGTTAAATTCAATTGTGTATGGTTTACTGCTTCCACTTTTGCTGTATGCCTATTTTATAATCCGCTACACTACACTTTGAAAAATGAGGGTATAGTTTCCCCACTATCAGACCTAGGCCCTCGCTGCTAGTCATCAGCCTCTGGCATTTGGGAAAATGCGCTTGAGGTCGCATGACGAACCGGGTTCGGGGAACCCGTGGAGTGGTACCCAGAACCGGTACATTACACAGATGGTTATCATGGCTCTCATATGAAGATGATACTTTGAGATCGACCAAACTGTCATGAAGAAAGACTTCATGAGGATGTTTCTAATGCAGACCATCAGAATTAATGTCCCCACTATTGGGAAATGAGATAGTAGAATATGAAGTTGCAACAGGTAATTGTCTGAGTGCATCATGAACTCTAGCACTGAGCAAGGCCTTATTACATATTGGTTCTTAATTTCTTGACTATGCTGGATGGGTATTTTTCTTAGATTCATTCTTACTCACTTTAGGAAGCACTTGTTGAAGAAAGTTGTTATTATGGGAAGGTGTATATGCCTTCTCATGAGAAATAGTCAGGTTAGGCTGATTATCTCTACTCAAATCAGGTGTATGTGCCTGACTTGGTTGTCCGTATGATATGGGGGAGTATGCCCCACAACCCTCTTGGACTAGAACAGAGGTGTGTTTCTATTTCAGAGTGAACTGTTGATGTACCACTCCACTAGAAGGGATAGATTTTCATTTCTTTCCATGTGATGCTGCTGGAGCTGTTATAATATCCTGGCAGGCATCTAGAATATGAGTAGGGATTTTCTTCCTCTCTTTCACCATTGCCAGAATGTTCTTGGTGACTTCAACTACCAGAACAGGAATATACCTCCATTTTGTGCTTGGAGTAGGTGTGTGTTCCTGCTTCTATCCTCCTTTTCCTGTCAGTGAGTTCGGACAATACTTATGTGTGGGGGCAGAGAGTTGAGTCTGCTCCAATTTTGTCATTGGGGCTTTCCGACTGACTTTTCCGAGTGCTACCAAACAAGACTGTTGGTAGGCTTGATCAATACTAGCAGGTTTATGGGCCTTCAAATTGCACTCCATAGAACGTGGTTGATGAAATTCCTTCAATACTAGAAGACGAGACATTCTGGCAGGATTGATGAGTGTATGTGCCTGTTTATCAGTTGTCAACACATTGGGTTGGCGGGCTTCATCATATGTAGTCAGACGAGCCTGCTGACTAGATGATGATTTATAAACAGGTGTATATGCCTGCCTATAATACTATGCCAGAATTTCTTGGAAGGATTGGTGTGTTGCTGCCAGACGAGTCTGCTGGACAGTGGGATTAAAACGGACGGGTGTGTGTGCCTTCTCGTTTCTTTCCACTAAGTTAGGTCTGTGGACTTCTCCTGAAATGGAAGAGATAATAACCTGCTCACTATTGGTAGGTTGTCGCCTTTGGTGGTTCATCTTTCCCGATCGGTTTTGAGGAACCTGAGCTGAACTCCTGGAGACGACACCCTAATCATGTTGAGGGTGCACTGCTACATGATTCTGGCGACGATTGTTGGTGGGAGCCCTCTGGATGGACTAATGTCTCCATGAATTAAGGCCTTGAGTGAGCTTCTCATTCACCTCCTCATAATATGGGAGGGACAGGTTGTTTTGTTCTGGGGATAACGACCCGAAACGGTTAGAGACGGTGGTTAGAACTGCCTGATTCTTGATCGCTAGTAGCCGCTGTCCGGATGACCAGGGTGAATTATTGACTTGGAGGGCTTGTCGAGCGGCATCCAGAGTAAGAATGGTACCATGTCGATGGTATTCCTTTACCAGTGCATTTAATACCCAGCGTTGAATACGCTGAGTAGGTGATGTCATCCTCATAATGGACGACAATCCAGTGGGAGTAGCAGTAGAGGTATTTACAGTAGAGGCATTCACAGGTGTGAACTTAAGAGAATCCATTTCTATAATGCAGAAGATCTTGGAAAAGAGTGTCTATTTGATATAATAGACATAATCGAGATATGTTCAGCCACTACATCTTTTGGATTAGCACATATGTTATGGATTGTTTTGTTGACCCTCACATTGAGTTTAAATAGGGGCCTAAAAAATAAGTAAAACATCATTTTAACTTGGTTAAGGATTCACGTCGGGTTCACCATTTTTTGTTTCCTATGGAAATGGGGATGACCTTGTTTGTTTAAGGTTAAAACATTTCAATTGGTTTCTAACAGGTTTGTTCATAGAACCGCAAACATCCAATGATTCTATATCCATTTGGACATAATTTCTACAGGTAGGTACTCATTAGTTATGGACCGATGAGTCTTAAGAATTTGCATTGGTCGAGAGGATGGGAGGTCAGACTCATCACAATTTTTTGGAGGAAGTTATTGTATACTCTGGGACTCTCTTTATATATTTATATTATTTTCATGAATCCTTATTACAATAATAAATATGAAAATGTGCTTTCCTTATGATCTGACAATCAATGATTAATATGTATGAGATTTATAGAATCTTTTATATGTATTTGAGGTTATTCATCGATAGAAAATAATCTATATTTGTTAGATATTATTAGTCAATGGTATCATTCAACACATTATATAAATATTTATTGTCATTATGATAACCATACTAGTTTTAAAGCCACTCAGTGGGGCACTTGAATTTTATTGTCGTTCAGAAGGACATGGAGTATTTCAAAGTTGGGATTATACCCGCAGATGGGATACCTACGTATCCTTGGTAGAAAAGGAATCAGAACCCACGTCGTTCGGGAATTAAGATATAGTTTAATGTCATATGGGATGGATTAGAATTAATGGGTGATGGGATTGAACCTCAGAAAGGCTTCCCACATACTCCAATTTTAAGTTAGAGATCAAAGTCCACGTAGTTCGGTTGGGAATTGCGGGGTTTACGTAAGATTAACAGCTCAAATAAATGTTTCGTGGTTACTTTTACACTCTATGATCATGTGAGTCATGCTCGGTGTGAGAAACAAGAGGTATTAGTAAACCTGACAATTTGTGCCATGAAATATGCGGTCACAAGGAATGATATGGGGATTATGTATATATGATTTCCCAAATAGATAAAGATTAGGAATTACATTAGAGAAGAAGTCTGGGAACAAGGTCCATAAAGTTATATGTGATTTATAGAGATTTGGATACTCTAACTTGGGGATTAATCATGAGGAGAATGCCCAAATTAGGAGGGGACTTGTGATTGGGTTTTATTCATGAGATGGAATCCCAAGTCAAAATCAGTTAAGACTGGTTAAGATAAATTATGACTAGGGCTTACTCTAGAGAAGGAGGCCTAGGTTAATGGACTTGAGAACATGGTCTTACTCCTGAGAAGGAGGCCCAGGTTAAGGTTATTTGTGATTTGGGGCTTACTCCTAAGGAGGATTCCCATATTTGGAAACTTGGGGATTACTCTTAAGGAGGATGCCCAAATTAGGGAACTTGGACTGGGACTTACTTTTGAAAAGGGGGCCCAGGTTAGAAAATTATAATTGGGGCTTACTCTTGAAAATGAGGCCCAGGTTAGTGAATTATGATTGGGACTTACCCCTGAGAAGGAGGCCCGAAATTAAGGGAACTTGAAAATGGGGCTTACTCCTAGAGAGGATGCCCATGTTAGGGAATTATGACTTGGGCTTACACCTGAAGAGGATGCCCAGGTTAGGGAATTATGACTGGGGATTAATCATGAAAAAGATGCACAGGTTAGGGGAATTATGACTGGGGATTACTCTTGAAAAGGAGGCCCAGGTTAAGGATCTTATCATCTTTAAAGGATGAGGTTGAATGATTGAAATCTCTCACTTTAGCGACATGAAGATATGTAAATCACTAGGTTTTGAGAGATGTTCCACTGAATTCCTTTCAGATAAGGAAGTCAACCAAGGAATCATGCCATAAATGGATTTGGAGAGGATTCTAAAGGCAAAATCTTGAAGAAGAGAGGTGGATTTGAAGAAAAGAGATGAATGAACAGGAGGGGAACCCAAAAGAAGGTAAGCGTGTAGGTCTTGTTTGGGCATGCAGGTCTTGGTCGCGCAGGTATACCTGCGTGACATAGGTGTACTTTCGTAACGGTCAACCCATCGGGTAATACTTTGGAAAGGCTTGGCTCAAGCCCTTAGTATTATCCCTAAAGACTTTTAAATGAGTGGCACACAAGTTCTGTTGATGGGATAAGGTGGCTCGCAAGTGTCTACAATTCCCTGAAGGGTTAGACACTTAGGCGCGTAGGTGTTGATGAATTTCAACACTTAGGCCTTGTTCCCCATCTTTAGATATTATGTTCTATGTAAGAAATTACCTTAGAAGTGTTCGGAAGGCTTTGAGAAGAGATTAGGGCGCCGAGAGCTCAAATCTGAGTTTCTGGATTTTTTGTCCTCGAAATAGGGGGCCCACAAGGGGTTTTTATAGGCTACTGAAGACCTTGGATGAAAATCATATAGGGCACACAGGTCACCTACGCGCCCAATATGTGGCATGTAGGTACCCGGCGTGACCCTCTTGGAACTTGCGCGACCCATGCTGAAGCAAGTCCTTGTTCATTCCTTTGCCAATTTTTTTATATTTCTTTATAGGATGAAGCACTTTGTGTTAAGGTATTTCCCTTTTCATTTGTTTAGACTCTATGACGGAAATGAGCTTCAACATTTTCATCTTACATTAAAATCCTTCAAATCGTTGTGTAAATAAAATGTCACTTATCCAAAGAATATCCCTCGGGAGTGTCAATAACAAGAGTACAAGAAGGCTCGTTGTCATGTACAAGGATACCCCGAGTCAAGTACAAAACTCATTGTTGAAGTTTTCACTCATAGGTACATCTATGCTAGAGCCACCTCTACTTGTTTGTATCTAGATAGGGATGTATTTTCGTTGAAAACCCACATAATATTTACAATGCCAAATTTTTTGTATGTTCTTCTATATTAATCCTCAAAGCCTATATTGGGGTAATGTTTTCTAATCAGAGTTTATCAAAATATAGTTCCCAAGGTTTGTACTAAAATTTCTATAATAAAAACTGTAACGCCCCAACCCTGGTTACCTAAAGTCAGTGCATTGGTACATAACATTGGCATGATCAGAAGAGATCAAGTCTCGAAAGACCGATTAGTTTATTATCCTTGTAACCAGGAAGGTGCAGGACTAGGCCAAATGCACAGCCCCATAGAAAATTATAAATAAAAAATGATAGTACAAACGCAGTGAGAGAAATAAATAAAACAGCAAACCTCAAAGCCTCACAGCCTCATGAACTAGAGCACATCAAACACATCATCACCTCCACCTTCTGAGAACTCATCCGGGTCTGCCGACTCCCATTCAGATTGTGGATCATATTGACTTAGCATTTGTATATATTTCTCCCTCAGTCGTAGTTTCGCTGGGGACATGGGATTCTTGCTCTATCGTCCCTTCTTTTTCTCCGATTCTTTCAGCTTTCCATTTTTGGAAGACGACCTGGTTGCAATGGTCCTTGGTGTGTTGGAGTAATCTTTCCTATGTTTCCTCTTCGGTGGAGCAGTGGAAGCTCCATTACTCTCAGACCTTTGCCCCACTTTTATGAGAATATCACTATACGACTCTTTGATCACACTATTTGATCTGCCTCCTTGATTCTCCTTCCCCTCACCTGCCCCTAAAGAGCCCTCATGCACCAGAGGGGTTGTAACCTGAACAGATTCCCTGTTACCATCTCTAGGTGTCAAACATGGATACTGGTCCTCATTATTCTGCCTCTTGAAACTTCCCTCTAAGCAGTCCTGCTTGTTCAAAGATGTTACCCTGCCATTTTGCCGCTCTGAAATATCAGTATCACTCAATACATCCTCTGAAATTTTCCCAACATCATCTTCAGCTGGCTCCTCCTGTATCAGAAAATTAGGACCCCCATCAGCCAGCTCACCGAAGTCCTCAGCTAGCTCCCCCTCTATCAGAGTAGCAGGATCCCCATTCGCCTCCTCCAAACCCCCATTCCCACTACGACCAAACATTTCAGCACCATCTGCAGCCGTAACCTGTTGTGAGTGTACTGCTCCTTGATCAGTGGAGTCCAGATCAACCAAATCTAAAAATCTGTTGCCCAGAGATACACCGCTAACTTGCTTCATCAAATCTTCACCTTCTCCCTTGTCTAGCATCCTGTTTCCACATTCAGAAACTGGAATTTCTTTTTCCATGTCGGATTCAATACCAACATTGCACTTTAGATCCTGCTTCAGTCTTTTATAAACATCTCCAACCGATGGGTTCATCAACCCACTAGATATCCTCTTCTGAAAAGAAACTTCAGCACACGGGGCCCCAGTGTGTGCATATTCCACGGCTGTAATAACAGCAGCTCCCTGTAGTCCATCTGTCTCTGGAACCATCTCTCGGTCAGGAGCAACAAAAGTTGATGCTGCGCCAACCTCGCCACGACGTGTGCTACGACGACATAGCAGATCCGAATGACCAAGGCGGCAACAAATCCCACAGAAGGGCGTCCATGACTCAAAGAGGACAGACTGATTCCATCTAAGCTCACCCTCCACCTCAACGCAGACAGACTCAATCGGCTCTATCGAAACATATAATTCCACACAAATTCGCGGTGCAACTGGATGGAAAGCAACCCGTGTTCACTGGTCCATACACAAGAAACGGCCAATCAGATTTCCAATGACACGAAGAATTGTAGGATTCTGGAAAGGTAATGCGAGCCCAGGAAGCGTAACCCATAACACTACGGTCGGAGGATCACGATGAAGATGAAAGTCAACAGACCAGCGAAACAGGAAAAATCTAAACCCATTAACCACTCTCGGCGCAGAAGACCAGGCTGTAATTAAATCTTCCTCGCTAGAAAAACGTATTTGAAAATGCCTCGAATCCAACAGCCCAATAACCACTTTGTCTTGAAGCATCCAGGAGGAGGAGACAAATCTGTGGAAGCAGTCCAAAGAGGGCCGATCCTTTCCGAATCTTGTGACAAGGGTATGATCCATCCACGACACCACCTTCGCAAACTCCAGAGAAGAGATTGAGACCGCGATTTCACCATTCACCCGATTCAGTACCTTAGGGAAAACCTCAATTTCCGGGAAGTCCGAGAATGAAGAAGGGTCCACACGCCATGGACAAGGAGAGTTGATACCCCCCTCTGGCCGAGGCATAGAGGGGGCTTGCCGCTGCGAGCTCATGTGCTACTCCATCGAGGGATTCTCCGGGACGCCGCTCTCTCCCAGATCTCCACCCATGATCCCATAAAAACCAAACGTGTTGTATTGTGTCCCCTTTGAACACACTCATATCCCTTAGCCTATCCCTTTAGTTCAATCATAATATATTTCTTCACATCCTGGGAAAAAGAAAACATAAGAATGGGGTGACCTCATATTCTCAGTAAGGATAACAATATAGTGTAAACTATCATAAATAAACATAAACATTTAAGGCAATGTATAAGACTAAAACACAAGACTTTTAATCTTAAACACAAGCATTATATAGAAAAGATAAATAAAATAATTCCATTTAATTATTCAAATGAATATTCTACTAGTCAAATTATCACATTTATTATCAATAACTAATTTCATATTAATGGAATGCATAATTTTGGACGTCATAACCACATAGTCAAGGCCTCATGCAAAGAATACAAATAATAGTTTGTCAAAGGCTTGTGAAAAGACACTAGTTTGTCTCATGAGATATACCGAGTAATCTAGGGGATATAGAGGGCCCCTCCCATAACTTAATAAGTCCAATTCATTCCTCATTTGAAAATGGTAAAACATAATCTAAACATTTATATTAAACTAGCTTTATAAATGTCAATATTTTAACCACAAACCGCAAATGGTATAAAAATAACACATATACGGTCAAAAATAAATCATATAATACAATATAGAAGATTATATTATTATAAATCAACCTAAATAAATAGTAATTAATGATATTTACAAAGATGAAAATAATCAATAAAACTATTTGAGAGAAATATCACATTTTTCTTGAAAACATTTAAAAGTATCACTTTTTATGAAGAAGTCATTTAAAAGATATTTTTGAATAAAAGTGTCCCATACCACTTTGAAACTTTTCAATTGAATTTTAATTTTAAAATATCCACATCTATATAAATAAATCCTTAAAACCATTTTTAAAACATAGACATTAATGACAAAGATTTAGATGAATAAATATTTAAAATATTTAAAATGATATTTTAGTTAGAGTTCCTAACCAAATAAGAGACACTTGAATACAAATAATTGAGGTAATCAAAAAATTTTAATATCTTAAGAATAAAGGGATTCATGATATTCTATTTAAAAGGATAGTATATACACCATATAACAGTGAATTGGAGCATAACAATAAAGAAGTCTCAATGGAATGTAAATTGAGATGAAATCCCTTATAAAGACCACATCCTTAGATTAAGGGAAATCAATGACATAATTATGTGTGAAAGATATAAATAAACTCAATATTATTGGATATTCAGTGTAAATAAATCCTTGTACATTCACACATATTCTTGTAAAATCAACACCAATGACTCAGATGTTTAACTCAATGAATTGAAATTGAGTTAAGATTACCCTTACCAAGTTCATATCAATGACTTGAGAATTTATAAATGGATTGATTATGTGTATCAAAAGTATATCCACACAAATGGGAGTGGGAAATATTAAATAAATAAATAAATAGTTATTTCTCACATAATCTTAGTGTAAAACAGTCAACGATGTATGCGTAAAACCAAATGAGTGGAAATTGAAATTAGAATTTCTCTAACCGATTTGGTAACTTAAAAAACATACACCCCATGAATGAAGGATCATAAAATTAAGAATTAAATACCCATAAATTAAATTATATTATACATAGAATACAATCATGGGTAGTACATACACCACACAAAAGGAAATAGTGGAAAATGTAGCAACAATCTCATGGGAATAAAAAGTGAGATGAAAAACCCTTACCATGTACTTTTCCATAGTCAAGGGTACATTATCATCCTTTATAATAGTTAAATAAATTTTATTAAATTATAAAATAACCACATACCTAAATATGATATTATATATGATCTTTTAATATTTCTTCGTTAATAATATTTCAGTAGTATCATTGTATCAGGTGTTAACTGATTCGTATTCCTTTATATGATTTGTTACATAAGTCATGTTTGTTATGGATATGATGTATTTGATTTATATACATAATGATATAAATTTCTTAAATATTATTTTTAATCATAAAATGAAAATTATTCTAGAATGGTCATGATGGGGAAGGAATCTCATCACGTTCGTGGAGATGGGAATCCGTACATACACACGAGAAACAATATCATTCTATTGATAGTGAAATCATATTTAATTGGATGATATATCATATATAAAGAATCATTAATATGTTATATTTATTATTTACTAAAATGATACTCATTATTAGACCCATCCAAATAATGAAGTGTTGAATAACAAACTACACCACAACGTGGAGATGGTAAGTCGTACATACGCACGTATAGTGACTTTGTCATTCATAGGTTGGATAGAATAAGGAATATGGTTGTAACATATTTATAATAACATCATACTATTTATAATTTACTGGATTTTTTTTATGGAAACAACAATGAAAGAGGAAGTGGAATAAGAAATGATCGTTGAAAGAGGTGATGAAATTATTACCCCTTCTTCTAGTTCTTCCTTTTGATTGGATCAAAATGGATCCTTAGGTTGGCTTTTTGATCAATATAAAGCATATTGGTTGAAGTGATGGTTTTTTGGGAGGATATTTGAGTAGGTTTTTGTCGACCCAAATGGCTTTGGAGGTGTGAAATTAATAGAAGGGTAAGTACACTTTTATAAGAGAGGTGAGAGTCACTTTATGAAAAGGTTGAAATATTATTTTATTATAAAATAATTTTCAGTTTATAATGGCTCAAAATAGATTTATTTCAAGGCTAAGGTGGGGATGGGTCGAAATATTCTCAACCAATAGGTTTTAGACAATTTTAGTTCACCCTATCAACCTTATCTTTTAGATTTAATTCTTACTTAAATAGTTTAACTTTTACCATGTCTTCTTGTATTTTTATATTATATTGTTAATAAACATACTATAAAATGTCAAGTGAACCTAAAGTGGTTAATTAATGACATATATATAATTATATAAGTCATTTTTATGAACTTTATATTTTTAGGAATATTATATCATTTAATAATATTTTATTTGTCTAAAAAACTCATTTATGTTAATTTTGACACTATTTAGTATTTTTTTGTGATAGTCAACGAAACATGATTATTTCAAAACAAAAAAAAATTAAATCAACCATAAATTGAAATATTAACCTATAAAGTTATTGGAATGCATCAAAAGTCTCAATTTACCTTTTTTTATATTTATAATATCGATTATTTTAATCTTTCATTAATAAGGTAATTACCGCATCATCATTGTGTCATAAATGAATTTAATTATTTAATGTCTAAAAATTATAAGTAAAATACCATGATGTAGGAAATATTTTTTGTTTTCTAATTAATATTTATAGTCAAATTTATCTTATGTATAACCCTATATTAAAAATGGTTTTGTTAGTAAACATTCAATTTTACACTTTTAACTCATCTTTAAATAAAATAATAATAATTCTCTTAATCTAATATAAGTGGATCATAGAGGATCATAATTTATTCATAAGGATTATTTTGGTAGAAAACATCTTATCCAGTTGAATTAGGACAAATTTTAGGGTAATTATAATATCATTTTTACCTTTAATTATCAGATTAACTTTTAACTGTGGTAAGTAAAATTCAAAAGTTACTATTCACCAAATATTATTTTCATCCTATTTAACCAAATTTTACATACTGATGTCAACCATGTCTTTAAAATTTTTGAAATTCAATTCACAAAAGTGTTTAAATTACGTTTTATGCAAATTTTCAAATGTTCCTAGAACTTGTGTAAAAGACATTAAAAAGATCAATAAAATTTTATACATTTAATCTTATTATAAAATGACTAAAATGAATTAAATTGAACTAATATAGGTATTATGTATCTTCTTTGACTTTAAAATTAATTTAAATAAATATAATAATTTTTTAAATGAAATTCGGTTTTAAAAAATAACGTAGTGTTTTTCACTATTCATAAAAAATTTAATGTTTTCGAAAAATACCAAAAATTAACCCTAATGTAATTTTGATATTTCAAATTTAAAAAAGATGTATATTTTACCAAATTTAAGACATATATGTTGAATTAATTAATTTAAAATTAATTCCTGTTTGGAAAACCAGAAAGCCGGTTTTTAAGAATTAAAAACTATCAAAAGATTGACAAGAGTTTATATCAAATTTAATTGTGAAATTACATCCAATGACCAAAATTATATAAAATGATAAAAAAATAATATATATATATACTCTAAAACTAATTAAAAGGATAATCTAACAATATAAATAAATTGGGTGAAAAGCAGTTTTGAATTAAAACACAATATTTATATCTATACACTAAAAATGAAACTTCTCTTAAAATTACCAAACATGAGCCCTAATTTAATATTTGTATTATGAATTTAAAAAGTAATTCAATTTCACCAAATTGAATTTATAATAGTGTATAAAATTAATTTTATTATTATTCACAAAAGAACATAAGAAGTAGTTCCTTTATCAAAAAAGAACTTATATTTTAATGAAACTTATACATTTCTTTATAAATATGGTCTATTTATGTGATAGAATTATAAATGACATTTAAAAATCATTTTTTAATATTCATATTACTATATTTAACTATTATATTATAAATATATCATTTGAATAATTAAAGTGTTGTTTTGTAGAAACTCAATCTTTTATATAATGTAAGCCAGGTTAGTGCTGCGTGAAATATAAGCTATTGAATTACTTTAATGATAAAATATACTATGAAATCTTGGGGTGTTACATGGACCCTCTGGTCGGGCCAGACCCCTATCGGACCTAGACCTGACTATCCCCATTTCAATAAAACATTAGTATCTTGAAAACTGGGTGCCCGATTAACATAATGTCAATAGTGTTGGGAACCTTGAGACGAGATGGTCCTTTTGAGATACTTCACTTGGGTTTTGGAATAATTTCTTCTATAGCTGGGTTGGATCGGACTGGAATCCAATCTGGCCATTTTTACCTTGTTTTCTAATAACTTACAGACCGAGCGTCCGATTGACACGCCGTCTTTTGCGTTTGAACCCTTATAAAAATGGTCCTTTGGTTTACTTCTTATTGGGAAATCACGATAGTTGAGGTACGACTAATATCTTGAGGATCTGATCCTCTAGAACTCAAGTGCACCAAGTACGAGAATCCTATGGCTTGTTGTCAAGTGAAGAGAGACCCTCTATGGTTAGGCAATGGTGAGACCCTTCATGGATTGATATGATTGGGACCCTCTGTTGATCGGAAATAGTGTGCCCCTTTGTGGATCAACATGAGAGAGACCCTCCATGGATTGGAAGCCGTGCGACCCTCTATGGATTGATGGTAGTGTGACCCTCTGTGGATCGACAGTAGAGTGACCCTTGGTGGATCAGCAGTATAGAGACCCTTCATGGTTTAGTAATATTACCTCTCAATAGAAAAAAATGATCCAGCTAAACACTAATAATCTTTTCTTTATATTCTCTAAGTTGAATACCTTGTGTGAGTTATATTTTCATTATGATTTGTGATTGAGATCATTCTTTGTGGTTTTTCTGTTGAGGAATTCAGGGAGAATTTCAAGGGTATCAGGGTCCCTACTGGGTATTTTTATACTCACCCTTGAATGGGATTCACATGCACCTTATTGTGTCTTGTGCAAATGGTAGACATCTTGACTCAGACTTCGGGGAGATAGGGTTAAACGGTGCTCAGAGGTGAATAATAGATGTGGTGAGCGACATTGACCAAAGAAAATGAGATGTACCTACACTTCAGGTATGATTCTCGGTGGATGAAATTCAGAGCATGTTTTACCTTTTCTCTGTACTTTCTTTTCAGTTGGGTTTATATACTAGACCATTATACTTTCAGATAAAACTTTTTCTATCAAGAGTTCTTCTTTGTGATTTGCTTTTTTTGTGTACCTAGTCTATGTGTGTACAAGTTTAAAGGCAATGCCTTCCCTTTTTGGGATATGCATTTCTAGTTCTACTCACCAACCCCTAGCCTATGGAAGGAGGGCTTGGGGTAGTCATGACATATACCCCGGGGGATGGGTCATGGAAAAGTGGTATCAGAGGGTTTGGTTCTACTAGACGAAATAAAAATATGTATTTTTAGTGGATCAATAGTGTTAAGTGTCTTGAGTTTGGATTTTAGTTCAGGGAGTCCAGTGTTGGGGCGACGACCGAAATATCGATACACCGTGACCCTGAGTTCTGATTTTTGACTCGATACAGGAAAAAAACTGTTTGCATGTGTTTTGTAAATGTTCTTCTTTTGATCTTTTTTGAGTCATCTCACTTGTTATAACTTATTGATCATGCTGCATATGTTTTTTTACAGGATGTTGGCGCATAGATCCCCAGCTAGAATTCCATTGAGTGATCACAATGCTAGCACACTGAGCGATGAGGCATCGGTGTAGGGATGTCTTACAACGATAGAACCTTCGAGTGGTGTACCAGCAACACCACCCATGTATGGTAGCTGATGCCACTATCCCCACCTATGGACCATTCACACCACCTTATCTCATTAAAAAATATCCAGATATAGAGGCATTTGAGGTTTCGAGGTGAGACAGATCTCTAGGCAGCTAAGGACTGGATGGAAGTTGTGGCATTATTTTCTTGTTTAGTTGAGACACCAGTAGACCAGATGGTGATCCAAGATTATAGTCACTTTCAGGGCACTATAGGGATATGGTAGATCTTGAAACTCCAGAAACATGGGGAGAAGACTCTTTCCTGGTTCGACATTCAGTGCCTCTTCAGGATAGAGTTTGAACAAGTGAAATTACACTCAGTGCATATTCAAGAGCTACTACACTTACAGAAGGGTAGCCGGACAGTGGCCCAATACTCAGAGAGATTCACTGACCTCTCTCACTACTCCACTAACATGGTGCATGTCTCTTTATTCAAGTACAAGACCTTTGAGGAAGGTCTCTAGTGGGATATCAGAGCGTTGATGATATCACTCAGCATCCCGACGTAGGCTGGAGTTCTAGAGCGACCACTATTAGTGGAGGGCTTCCTAGCTGAGCAGGAACCGACTTTGAGAGCCACCACATAACAATAGGAAGCTGAGTCATCTGCAGTAGGTATTAGGTAGATGAAATAGAGGTCCAAATGGGCCAGACCTTCTGGAGGAAGACCCCGGGATGTAGGGTCGGAGGTGCGGAACTCAAAGGGCAGGGGAAGTCAGTAGAGGAGTAGACTGTGCTACTCATGTTGTGGGTAGGGTCCCACGGATCATGACTTCCCAAACCTCCATACTGATGATCAGTAGATAGATGAGGGACCATCGAGGAAGAGGAAAATGTTCAAGTGAGGAGGTCTACAAGGTGGTGGATGTGGCAGAGGAGCAGGTCGTGTAGTAGGCGGTGGATAACAGTTTGAGGTACTACCGCCTCCACCCCCAGGCAGTCCTCCCCGACCTCAGAGAACTGGTGGATAAAGATGATCTCAACTCTAAGTGGAAGAGTCTTATAAAAACAGTGCTACAAAGATGATTCAAGGTATGATCTATGTATACTCCACCCTAGATTCAGCTCTTATAGAAACATGTTCTAGTCACTCTTTTATTACCATGGCTCTCATTCAGAGCTTTCAGAATCTTATGGATCTGTTGGATCGATCATTAGGATTTGATACTTCAATGAGAGAGGATTCAATGATTACACACTAGTTCTGATAGTGTGAGCTTAAACTTGGAGGTGAGATCTTTGGCTAGGATCTCATAGTATCAACGTCAAGGCCATACAATGTCATCTTGGGTATGGAATGGTTATCCATGGTCCATGCTCAGATCGACTATTTTAGGCACAAAGTATGGGGTGTTCATGAGGATGGGACTAGGTTTTACTTCACCAGTGAGAAGGGAACATTTGTAGCACTGGATGGACATTTTCGGAGGAGGGTGTAGTAGATCACTCACCAGTTGGCTAGCATCACCCTCGGTGAAGTTGATGAGGGGAGTTTGAGAAATCTTGTAGTGGTGGACCAGTATACTGATGTCATTCTTGATGATGTTATGGGACTACTTTCTCAAAGATTGGTAGACTTCTACATCGACCTGTACCCTGGGATGACACAAATATCAACACCAAAGCATTGGATGGATTCCGTGGACCTTTGTGAGTTGTGGGTATAGTTGGAGGTCTTGGAGTGGAAGGAGTTCATAAGGCCAAGTGTTTCCCTGCGGGTAGCACCAATATTTTTTTCCAAGAAGGTAAATGAGAGTTTGAGGTTTTGCATAGACTATCGGTACCTAAAATAGGTGACCATGAAGAACAAGTATCCTCTACTGAGGATTGATGATTTCTTTGATCTACTGAAGGGAGCTCGGTGGTTCTCGAAGATAGACCTCAGATTAGGCTTTCATAAGCTTTGGGTGTGGGATGAGGACGTAACGAAGATAGCCTTATGATGCCAGTATGGCGACTATGAGTTCTCAATAATTCCTTTCAGCATGACAAATGCCCTATAAGTGTTCATGGGACTCATGAATAGGATATTCCAGCCTTACCTCAATCACTTCGTTGTGGTCTTCATTGATTAAATATTGGTGTACTCGGTGTCAGAGGAGGAGCACACCACACATCTGTAGATAGTACTGGATACACATAGAGAGAACCATCTTTATGGAAATCTCTCAAATTTCCAATTTTGGATATGATATTTCCACTTTATGGGACATGTTATCTCAGAGGATAGATTTTTAGTGGATCTAAATAATATAGAGGAAATACTTTCTTAGGACCCACCTAGGAGCGTGACTGAAGTGTGCAGTTTCATGGGGTTGGTAGTGTACTACCAAATATTTGTATATGACTTTTCTAGAGTAGGAGCACCCTTGTCATCTTTGAGAAAGAATGGGAAACCCTTCGTATGGATGGAGAGATTCCAAAACCTTTTCCATGAGATGAGGAAGAGACTGAAGAGTACCCCCATATTGAGGTTATGAAAAAAGGGTGTTGGGTTTGTAGTCTACCACGACGCATCAAGGACCAGACTAGGGTGTGTCCTGATGCAAGAGTGAGTGGTGACCTTTTACGACTTTCAACAGCTGAGGAAACATGAGAAGAACTATGTGACCCATGACTTGGAGTTAGCAGCAGTGGTCTTTGCATTGAATATGTAGTGGAACAACTTGATGGGTTAACAATTTACTTTATACTCCAATCAAAAGAGTATCAGGTATATCTTCTCATAGAAGGACCTGAACCTGAGACAACGACGATGCCTGGAGTTCCTCTAGGACTATGAATTTGAGATAGTCTACACTTCTGGGAAGGGAAATTTAGTAGTGGACACACTCAGTAAGAGGTTGGGTCTAAAACTGCTGAGCAATTCAACAGATAATCTAGCCGCATTGTAGATTTCCTTCGTGCATAGTGATGGGGCAGAATACCTCCAGTCTATGAATGTCACTCCCCACTCCTTCAACGATTTTGGGAGGCACAACTTGTGGATGTTGACTATGATTACTAACATGATCAGATATCCTTAGGAAAATGTCTATATGGATTTTCAATAGGTGGGGAGCATGTGATCCTTTTTAAAGAACAGACCACATCACCAGTAATATTTTAGGAGGATGTGTTAGGGTAGTTCCATATATACCCTTTGGTGGTACATCCTCGAGTGGCGAAGAATTACCAAGACCCCCAACGTCTGTTCTGGTGTCCATGGATGAAGAATGGAGTGGAGAGGTTTTTTTATCGATTCCTCACTTTTCAACAAGTGAATGACACATATCACGTTCCAATAGGCTTGACTCAATCACTCGAGGTACATGAGTAGAAATGGGATGGTATCTCAATGGACTTTGTGATGGGGTTACCACGTATGTCTAGGGGCCATGACTCTATCTAGGTGATCATTGACCAACTCTGTAAGTCAGATAATTTTTTACCCATCAAAGAGGAGGGATCAGTATAGGGCCTAGGACGAATCTATGTCCAAGAGATAGTATGGCTTCATAGGGTACCATTGGAGATTGTTTTAGACCGTGACACTTGTTTTACATCCTGGCTATGGAGAGGATTATAGGAGGAGTTCAAGACTCAGCTGTGGTTGAGAACCACCTTTCACCCCCAAAATGATGTTCAGATAGAGAAGACTATACAAAAACTTGAGTACATGCTTCGCGCTTGCGTCCTTGATTTTGGCTGCAGTTGGGAGGACCACCTGCGACTGGTGGAGTTTGAATAAAACAACAGATATCAATCAACCATTAGAATGGAACCGTTTTAGGTGTACGAGCGAATTTTTAGATAACCTCTATGCTGGACATACCTAGGGTAGTCAGCACTTTGGGGTCCAGAGTTAGTACGAGCTACCACTAAAAAGGTGTAGATCATCCAGGAGCGGATGCTGATTGCACAAAGCCAGAACGAGTCTTATGCTGATAGGAGATAGATACCCCTGGAGTTTGAGGATGGTGGTCATGTTTTCATTTGGGTATCACCTCAACGAGGATTGCATATATTTGTCCAGGTCATAATGATATCTCTATGGTTTATTGGACTATTACAAATTCTTAACAGAGTTGGCGAGGTGGCGTACCGCCTAGCTCTTCCCCCACAGATGCACCTAGTGCATAATGATTCCATGTGTCATAGGTAAGGAGATATGTGGATGATCCATCGCATGTCATTGACTGGGGTGAACTGGACATTGATGATGGGGTGACATTCACAGAGTTCCTCATGGAGATAGAGGATCGACAGGAGTGGGTCCTATGGGGGTGGTCAGTTCCTCTAGTATGAGTTCAGTGGCATCACGAGAACTTCCGTGAGAGCACATGGAAACGAGAGGCTTAAATTAATTTTTAGTATCCCAATTTTTTTTTCTGAGCATTTGTTATGGATTTTGGGGATGTAAATCTCTAAGGTGGGAAAAATGTGAAGACTTGGAAATTCTGTAGAGGTTTTTAATTATATTGAATTATTATGAGTCTATGAAACTCAACAGCACATGATTCCGAGGTCCAGAGATACAAGAACGAAATTTTGATCTTTTTTTAAGATAAATTCAGTAAACATGCGGGTGAGATTTTATATCTTTTGAATCAGTACTCAGATTGGAAAATTGAGAGCACCCTTGAATTCACAGTACCCAGATTTGCTTATGTGAAGCATAAGTTTTACCGACAAGTGTCGAATAGAATAGTTAATTTTCAAACCATTTAAAATAAATAATAAAATAACTTTTTACAATGTTATTTTATTTTTGAAACTATTGAGCAGTGACACTACAGTGCCAGCGAGATGCTTTAATGAATGTCTTTTAGTGGTTCACTTAATGAGTGTCATTAATGAGAATCATTAATGACGTAACATCGCAACATAATTAAAATGCTACGACGTGTTTCATTATTCAATTAATCTGTTGGTAAAAGAATTCACAACCCACATGAGGAAGCTCTGATAAAACATCAATGAAGTCACCCTCTAAAAAAGAATTGTGATCGATCTGGGACTGTTGGAGAACTCCAACCGAACATCGATGAACAACATCAAGGGAAGAATTATTTCCTTCGTCCGTAGTGGATTCCACTGAATCCAGGCAGGGGGTTTATTTGTTTTATGTGTTTAAATGATTTCTCTTCAATGTTCTTGAATAAAATGTAGAACACAGATCAATTGAACAACAAGTTGATCCATGATTAATTCTTAACAATAGGTGGTTGTTGCAGGATTTGTTTTGGGGATTTTTATTCTTTCAAATGATGAATGATGTTTTACCCATGTTAAAACACTAACGAAGAGGGCATGGGCCAGTCCAAAGAAGGCCCAGACCCCCCACTATTCTTTTTTTATGTGATTTCAATGTACTTGACTAGGAAACATGGCGGCAAGCCAAATCCAAGGGCTTCGTAGTAAAGGTGGAAACATGGGAGGCCCGTAGGTGCAGACAAGAAGGAGAACATACCACTAAAACATCTTTGGTGGCCCGTGGAAGCAGACACCAATGCGACACCACCGACATGGCCCCACCGACGCGGCACCACCAGTGCGATGGAAGGTCTGAGCCGACCGTGTGGAGAATACAATGCCTATAGGCTCTGTAGTGACAGGATCCATGGAGGGTGGAGACGTGGCATGCCAGTGCTGCGTGGGAGAGGAGAGACCCACTCAGACCGCTCAGATGGACACCAACGATCGGCTCCAGCTGGCTATTTCAGAAGACAAGGCTGTAACCCACTGACCCTAGTTACCCAAAGTCAGGGCATTATTTTAATAAATTATAATGATTACAAGGAATCATGTCCCAAAGGACCCATCGACTTAGTATTCTTGGAAAATAGATTATGTACATGAAATTCAAGATTACAACATAAAAAAATAGTAATTTATTCCATTAGAAATGTCCAAGCCTCCTGGATTATGCCTAAAAGTCACTCATAACTAAGTTCTCCGCATCCTGGTAAAAATAAAACATAGAAAAGGGTGAGATCAGATGCTCACTAAGGATAGAAATATAGTGGAAACTTTCATAAATAAGCATAAACATTCAAGGCTATGTATAAGACTAAAACAAAAGACTTTTAAACTTGAACTTCAGAATAATATTGGAAAGATAAAATCAAATAATTCCATTTACTTATTTCAATGGATATTCTACTAGTCAAATAATCTGATGCAATATCAATATCCACTTTCATAATGATGGAATGCATAATTCCAGACTTCATAACCACATAGCCAAGGCCTTGTGCCAAGATTAAAAATAATATTTTGTCAAGGCCTTATTCCAAGACACTAGTTTTTCTCATTAGACTTACTGATGTATCGAGGAGCTATAGCAGGCTCCACCTGTCAGTTACTATGTCCAATGCATTCCTCATATGAAGAGGTTTAAAAATAACATAAACATTCGTATTAAAAATAGCATACGAAATGTCAATACTTTATCCATAAACCATGAATGGTATAAAAATAAAACATCCAAAGTCAAACATATCACAAAAACTTCAATACAATATGGATGTTTTGTATCATAATAAATCAACTTCAAATAAGATTAAAATTCATCAAAGGATTTTTACATAGATGAAATCAAAACCTTTTTTTAGAAAAATATATTTTACTATTTATAAATCATTTAAAACTCATATAATTATAAAAGAAAAAATTTACATTGAAAATATTCTTATAAGTTTGTAAGGGAAGCTTCAATGACGTGATAATTGCAGAATATATCAGCACCCTCCATATAAGTTAAAAAAACATTCTTACCTTAATATTGTCGAAAAGGTCATAAAGTAACTAGTTTGGAAAACGACGGAAAGATTACTTTCAAAACATATAAGGTCAAATAAGGATATAAAATACTTTAAACCATAGTATTGTAAGTAGTAAAAATGTTTTGGAATACATTTTTAAGAAATCACATATGTATATGATAAAGAGGTCTCAATAGATACTTACGTAAAAACAACCTCGGATAATAAAGAGATTTTGAAATTAACCCTTACCTTGTAATTTTCCTTGGTCGAGGGTAGGTTAACCTCCTGTATAATGGTGAAATAATGGTTATTAAATTATACTAGAATCATATACATTAATATGATATCATATATGATCTTTTAACATTGTTTTGTTAATAATAACTTATTATTATCGTCGTTTCGGGTGTTAACTGATTCATTTTACTTTATATGACTGTATATGTAAGTAATGTTTGTTATAGATAGGATGTATATTTTTCATATTCAGAATGATATTAATTCTATAAAAATAATTTTTAATTATCTAATGAAAATTATTCCTGAATGGATTACGATGGGGAATGAATCTCATCGCATTCGTGGAGACGGTAATCCATACATACGCATGAGCGACAATATCATTATTTTGATATTAAAATAATATATAATTGAATGTTATATCATATAAAAATAATAATTATCATGTTATATTTGTTATTTACCTCAATTACACATCATTATTATACCCATCCAAATAATAATGTATGGAATAATAATTACACCACGACGTGGAGACAGTAAGCTGTACGTACGCACGTATGGTGACATGTCATTCAAAGGATGGATAGAATAATGAATATGGTCGTACAATATTTATAATAACATCAAAGTATATAGAGTATACTAGATTTATTATTTTAGAATCAAAACAACAAAGAAATAGGAAGTGGAAGAAGGACGAAACTTGAAAGAAGTGATGAAATATTTATCTCTTATTCGGGTTCTTCAATTTGATTTGATCAAAAAGGATCCTTAGGTTGGATTTATGACTAAAGTAAGGACTATAAGATTAAGGGAGGACAGTTGAGATGGTATTTGGGCCAAGGTTGGCTGAGACAAATGGCTTTGAAGGTGTGAATTAGAGAGAAGGGGGAGTGACCTTTTATAAAAGGGGTGAGGGACACCTTCTGAAAAGCTAGAAATATTATTTTATAATGAAATAATTTTTGGTTTATAAAGGCTCAAAAATGAATTTTTTAAATATTAGGTGGGGATTGGTCAAAAACCACCCAACCAATAAGTTTTAGATAGGTTTGGGTCACTATATTAAACTTATCATTTCGATTTATCTCTCAGTTAAATAGTTTGACATTTACCATGTCTCTTTGTATTTTTATATTATATGGTTAATAAACATACAATATACATCCAATAACACCACAAGTGGTTTATTAATGATACAAAAATCATTATATATGTCCTTTGGCTGAAACTTATATTTTTAGGAATTGAAAATCAATTAATAATATAATATTTGTTTTAAAAACACTTTTATGTCAATTTTGACACTAATTGGTATTTTGTTTTTGATAAATTCATAAAAGAATTATTACTTCGAAAACAATTCATCTAAACAACCCTAACATGTCATATTAACCTAGAAAATTAGTGTAATTCATAAAAAGTCTCAAATTACATTTATTTGGATGATTATAATATCAAATATTTTAATATTTCATTAATTAGGTTATTACTGCATCACCATTGTGTCATAATTAAATTAAATTATTTAATTTATAAAGAATATAAATTAAATTTCATTATTTAGGAAACCGTTTTATCTTTTTAATGAATATTTATAGTCCAATTTATCTTATGTGTAACCCTATATTGAAAATGGTTTAGTTATTAAACATTGAATTTGAAAATTTCAACTCTTCTTTGAATTAAAATATAATAAATGTCCTAATATAATAAAAGTGAACCTAAAGTATCATATTTTATTTATAAGGTTGTTTTTGGTCGAGTTACAATTATCCAATAGAATTAGGACATGTGTTAGGGTAATAATAATATCATTTTTACCTTTAATTACCCTATTTACTTTTAACCATGGTAAATAAAAGTCAAAAGTTACTATTCACAAAATTACTTTTATCTTATTGAACCACATTTTACTTAAGAATATAAATCGTGCCTCTCAGATATTTGAAATTCAACTTACATAAGTGGAAAAATCATGTTTTATGAAAATTTGCAAATGCTCCTAGGAGGTGGGTAAAAGACGGTAAAATTTCAATAAACTTTTTATATATCTAAACTTATTATAAAATGATTCAATTGAATTAAATTGAACTTATATAGTTATTATGTATCTATTTTAACCTAAAATAAATTTAAATAAAATAAATAATTATTTAAATAAAAAGTCGATTTTAACAAATAACACAGTGTATTTCACTATTCATCAAAAATTGAAAGTTTTCAGAAACATACCAAAAATTCACCCTAAGATAATTTTGATATTACAAATTCAAAAATGAAGTCTATTTTACCAAATTAAAAACATTGAAATTTCATTTATTAATTTCAAATTAATTCTAATTGTCAAAACCAAAAAGTGTATTTTTGGAAAATAATAACTATCAAAAGATTGATACTTGTTTATGTCCAATGTCAAAGTAAAATTATTTACAATGACTAGAATTGGATTATATGGTAAAAATATAATCTATTTATACTTCCAAACCATTAAAATGTATAATTTTACACTATAAATTATTTTTATTAAAAAAGTTGTTTTCAACTAAAATATAGTATTTTTTACTATTCACACAAATATGAAAGTTAACAGAAAAACACCAAAAAATTATTGAAACTAAATTATTGTGTCCCAATTCTAAATAAGAAGTTTATTCTGTTAAATTTAATATATAAAAGTTTCAAATATTGTATTTAAAGAGGGTTTTCCATCAAAAGGCGGTAAAATTGCATTAAAAAAAATACTTCTTTTATCTGAAAAAATGAATTTGTTCTAAAATTATGTCTAAGAAACTCACAATATGTTTATAAAATTATAAGAATTATATAAAGTTTAAAATTAAGTTAATATTATTCATAACTGCTTTTGAATGGCTAGTTTGGTAAGTCGTGGTGCGCTTGAACTTGGTGTTGCGTGTAGTGCAAGTTATTGAATTACATTAAAGAAATAGCATACTATGAAATCATGGGGTGTTACATTCTACCATCCATCAATAAATTTCATCCTCGCAATATGAAATTGTTCTTCAAAATTAAAAGGTTAAAAATAGAAAAATACCTTTATGGAGAACCCAAATCAGAAATTAGGTTAATGAAATTTATTCTTAATAAAAGGGAAATGGAAATGAAAAAGTCACCACCAAATTATGATCTCTATTAGGAGAACATTGGTGGAAATTAGAGGCATATAATTGGAGGAAAAATGTAAATATTTATTTGTAGTGATTGTGGTCATCAATCACAAACATGTGTAAAATTGAGGGCCTCAAATCCTTCAATCTATGATGATTTAAAATACCATCGGTTCAAAAAAACATAAGGTATTAGGATAACCCATTTTTTGGTTTTAAGATCCATTACCAAAAGTTTACGAATTAATTTACCCATAGAATTGGAGGGAAAAAATTATATATATATATATATATACTTGACAAGTAGAGTTTCATTCTTTAACTAATTCCTACCACAAACTCATCTTTCACTCCAAATGATTTCAAAAAAATATATTCTATTTATCCTAATCGTATAGGGTTCCAAAAATAATGAATTTATAAATCACCTATCAGAACCTTTAAAAAACGAAACTACATATACAATCTAGGGGCTTCACATAGTCCAGTGGTAGGTGATAAATCCCAATCACACTATGGTTGTGGGTTCAATTCCCGAAGTCTTGTCTGACGCGACGGATTGTCACATGGTCTGCATGTTGTGCTTTTTATAAAAATCCAAAAATAACCATAACAATAATTTCCAATTTCAATATTAATCCATTACAACCTTTTAAATTATCCTAATACTTTATCCAAACTCACAGTCCAAAATTTATAAGGAAGATAAACACAATGAAGATCCTTTTTTCCACATAATAACATGTTAGAAACTTCATCAAGTATTAATTTATAACATGGTAACACCTTGAATTACCATATAACCTTATTTATTACATTCATCCTCCCTTATCCTTTATATAATACAGGATATACTCCTTATATCCAATTTTTTTAATATTCCAACAATGATGAAATAAAAAAACTATTAATCAGTTCCAAGGAAGCCATGAATATCCAATATAATTTATCCAAATCAACAAACTCTTATTCCAAAATCAATACCTCATTATCAGATCCATATTATGTATTACCTTTCCTTAAACCATGTATTTTTCCAAAAAAAAATAGCTTAGTATAAAGTCACTTTTCTTAGTAAAGTATAATCTCAAATCCTCAATAAAATAGTACTATAGTACAATCCTTATTTATCTCCATAATTCATATAACCATTATATTTTTTATACAAAACTCAAATGAAATAATTATATAATAACAACATAAGAACACTAGTCATTCATCTTTATCTGAGGTAGTATCATAACTTGATTATTATCCAATAACATAATTTGCGGTATATTCTGATGACTGGGACATTGATTCACGTAGTGTCCCAACGCCTTGCAGATGAAGCATTTTACATTTGAAAACTTTTTCTTCCCCTTGTAATCACGTACTTAGTGTAATTTTTCTTCACACTTATAACAAACTCCCATTATCTTCTAGCATTTACCAAGGTGATTATTTTCGTATCTATCACATATGGAAAAATCCTTCTTTCCCCACTTCCCTTTACCCATCTTTCACTCTACCATCATTTTCTTCTCTTGCTCCCCCTCAAAGCCATATGACATATATAATTCATTACTCATCTTATTAACAGGTGATATTATTTCTTCATATGTTGAGAATACATGGGATACTATTTACCTTCTAAATTTTGGTTTAATACCATGAATGATATGATCGTTCTTACTCTTTGGATCATATGTATTGCTGGAGTTCTGATTCCTTCTACTGGGACCCATTTCTATACAATGGCATACACTAGGTTAGTTTATGAATTGCAATGAATAATTCAAAACTTGTAAATACCAAAAGGAAATTGAACAGTTTATGGATATAATCTGTATTTATAAAAATATTTTATTTGAGGAGGTATATACTCATAAATCCTTCATAATGATTTGTAAATAAACTAAGAATTATCCTAAGCATATCCCTTGAGAGTGTCGTAAAAAAGAGTGCAGCAAGGCCCATTGTCATGCACAGGTTCCCATTCGAGTCTAGCTCAAAGCAGTGTTTTCGGGTTTTACCCCAAGGTATATCTGTGCCAGAGCTGCCTCTACGTTCTCGTATCCAGGGAGGAATGTATTTATTGGAAAACTCACAAAATCTCTACATTAACAAAATTCGAGGAAGTTCTTCTTTACCAATCTTCAAAGTATATCTTAAGATAATGTGCTCTAATCAGAGTTTATCTAAATCTAGTATCCAAGGTTTGTACTAAACTTATTCTGATACAAAATGTAACGCCCTGACCCTAGTTACCCAGAGAGAGTGCATTATTTTAATATATTGGCAAGATTATATGGAATCAATTCCTGAATGACCTATTAGTTTAGTTGTCTTGGAAAATAGATTACATACAAGAAGTTTAATATTACAACTTGAAAAGAAAAAACAACAGTAATTTATTCCCTTAGAAATTTCCAAGCCTCCTATTATATGCCTGAAAGTAACTCATAACTAACTTTTTTTTTCATCCTGGAGAAAATAAAACATAAAAAGGGTTGAGCTCAGATTCTCTTTAAAGATAACAATATAGCGGAAACTTTCATAAATAAACATAAACATTTAAGGCATTGTAAAAGATTAAAACATAAGCCTTTTAAACATGGACTTCAGTATAATATGGAAAAGATAAAATAAAATAATTTCATTTACTTATTCACATGGATATTCTACTAGTCTAATAATCACATGCAATATCAATAGCCACTTTCATAATGATGGAATGCATAATGCCAGACTTCATAACAACATAGTCAAGGACTTACCCCAATACTATAAATAATATTTTTCAAGGCCTTGTTCCAAGACACTAGTTTGTCTCATGAGACCTAACAATGCATCGGGGAGCTATAAAGGGATCCACCCGTCACTTACTAAGTCCAATACATTCCTCATATGAAATGTTTTAAACATATAATAAACATTCATATTAAAACTAGCATACGAAATGTCAATACTTTATACCGAAATCATGAATGGTATAAAAATAACACATCCACAGTAAAACATATCACAAAACCTTTAATACAATATGGATGTTTTGTATCATAATAAATCAACATCAAATAAGATTAAAATCTATGAAAGGATGTTGATATAGATGAAATGAAAACATTTTTTTAAAGAAATATCTCTTACTATTTTGAAATAATTTAAAAGGCATATAATTATAAAATAAAACATTTTTTTGAAAATAGTTTTATATGCTTGTAAGGGAAGATTCAATGACATTATAATTGTGGAATATAGCTGCACACGTCATATAAGTTAAAAAAATATCCTTACCTTAATTTTGTCAAAAATGTCATAAAGTAACTTGTTTGAAAAATGATGGAAGGATTCCTTTCAAAATGTATAAGGTCAAATAAGGATATAAATGAATTTAACCCACAATATTGTAATTTTTAAAAATGATTTGTAATACATTATTAGGAAAACACAGATGTGGATGATAAAGAGGTCCTAGTAGATACTTACGTAAAAATAACCTCCGATAATAAAGAGATTGTGAAATTAACACTTACCTTATAATTTTTCTTGGTCGAGGGTTGTTTAACATCTTGTATAATGGTTAATTTTTTTTATTAAATTAAAATAGAATAAGATATATTAATATTATATCATATATGATCTTTTATCATTTCTTTGTTAATAATATCTTAGTATTATCATCGTTTCAGGTGTTAACTGATTCATTTTCCTTTATATGATTCGTTATGTAAGTAATGTTTTTAATGGATAGGTTGTATCTTATTCATAATTATATTATGTCTTTAAAAATTATTTTTAATCATCTAATGAAATTTAGTCTTGAATGGATTACGATGGGGAATGAATCTCAAAGCGTTCGTGGAGGCGGTAATCCGTACGTACGCACGAGCGACAATATCATTCTTTTGATATTAAAATAATTTATAATTGGATGGTATAACATATATAAAGAATCATTATCATGTTATATTTATAATTTAAATCAGTTACACATCATTATTATACCCATCCAAATAATAATGTATTGAATACCAATTACACCACGACGTGGAGACGGTAAGCCGTACATACACACGTATGGTGACATGTCATTCAAAGGAAGGATAGAATAATGAATATGATATTACCATAAATATAATAAAATAAAATTATATAGAATATACTGGATTTATTATTTTAGAATGGAAACAAAAAAGAAAGAGGAAGTGGAAAAAGAAAGGAACTTGAAAGAGGTGATGAAATATTTACCTCTTTTCCGGGTTCTTTGTTTTGATTTGATCAAAATGGCTCCTTAGGTTGTCTTTATGGCTAATAGACGGAATATAGGATGAAGGTAGGACAATTGATAGGGTATTTGGGTAGAGTTTGACTGATCCAAATGGCTTTGAAGGTGCGAATTAGAGTGAAGGGGGAGTGCCCTTTTATAAGAGGGGTGAGGGGCATCTTAGGAAAAGCTAGAAATATTATTTTATAATAAAATTATTTTCTATTTATAATGGCTCCAAAATTAATTATTTAAAGTATAAAAGGGGTAGGGGTTTAAAACCACTCAAAAAATAGGTTTTAGATAGGTTTGGGTTACTATATTAACCTTATCTTTTAGATTTAACTCTTAGTTAAATAGTCTGACATTTACAATGTCTCTTTGTATTTTTATATTATATGGTTAATAAATATACTATATACTTACACGATAACCCCAAGTGGTTCATTAGTAATACACATATCATTATATAAGTCTTTTGTCTATACATTAGATTTTTAGGAATAGAATATCAATTAATAATATAATATTTGTTTTTAAAACTCTTTTATTTCAATTTTGACACTATTTGGTATTTTGTTATTTATAAATTTATAAAAACATTATTACTTAGAGAAAAATTCATCTAACCAACCCTAAAATGTCATATTAACCTATGAAATTAGTTTAATTCTTAAAAAGTCTCAAATTAAATTTATTTGGATGTTTATAATATCGAATATTTTAATATTCCATTAATTTGTTATTAAATTTATCATCATTGTGTCATTTATAAATTAAATTATTTAATGTCTAAAAAATATTAATAAAATACCATTATGTATTAAATATTTTTATCTTTATAATGAATATTTATAGTCTAATTTATCTTATATGTAACCCTATATTAAAAATGGTTTAGTTATTAAATTTTGAATTTAACACTTTTAACACTTCTTTGAATTAAATAATAATAAATGTCCTAATCTAATCGAAGTGGACCTAAAGGATCATATTTTATTCATAAGGTTATTTTTTGGTCGAATTAAACTTATCCAATAGAATTAAGACATGCGTTAGGGTAATAATAATATCATTTTTATCTTTAATTTCCATAATTACTTTTAACCGTGGTAAATAAAAGTCAAAAGTTACTATTCCCAAAAATTGTTTTTATCTTATTGAACAAAATTTTACATATTGATATCAACTGTGTCTCTCAGATTTTTGAAATTCAATTCATAGAAGTGGAAAAAAAATTTAATGCAAATTTTCAAATGCTCGTAGGAGGTGGGTAAAAGACGGTAAAATTTCAATTAAATTTATATATATATAAACTTATTATAAAATAACTCCTATGTATTACATTGAACATATATAGGTATTATGTATCTATTTTTACCTAAAATAAATTTTTATAAAATAAATAATTATTTAAAAGACAAGTCGGTTTCATCCAATAACGTACTGTTTTCCACTATTCATCAAAAATTGAAAGTTTTCAGAAATATACCAAAAATTCACCCAAAGCTAATTTTGATATTACAAATTAAAAAATAAATCATATTTCACCAAATTAAAAATATATAAATTACATTTATTAATTTAAAATTAATTCCCATTTTCAAAACAAAAAAGCGTATTTTTAAGAAATAATAACTATCAGAAGATTGACACTTGTTTATGTCCAATTTCAAAGTAAAATTACTTATAATGACCAGAATTGGATTAAATGGTAAAAATATAATCTATTAATACTTCCAAACCATTAAAATGTATAATTTTACACTATAAATTATTTTGATTAAAAAATTTGTTTTGAGATAAAATGTAGTATTTTTCCTTACTCATCAAAATATGAAAGTTATTAGAAAAACACCAAAAATTTATTGAAACTAAATTTTTATGTCCTGATTCTAAATAAGAAGTTTATTTTGTCAAATTGAATATATAAGAGTTTCAAATATTGGATTTAATGAGGGTTATCCATCAAAATATGTTAAACTTGCATTAAAAAAAATATTTCTTTTATCTAAAAAATATAAATTTGTTCTTACATTATGTCTAAGAAACTCAAAATATGGTTTCTAAAATTATAAAGACTATATAAAGTTTAAAATTTAGTTAATACTATTCATAACCACTTTTGAAAAGGCTAGTTTGGTATATAGGGGTGCGCTTGAACTAGGTGTTGCGTGTTGTGCATGTTATTGAATTACATTGAAGAAATAACGTACTATGAAATCATGGGGTGTTACATTATCCCCTATTTAAATAAATCTAGTCCTCGCAATTTTAAATTGTTCTTTGAAAATAAATTGTTAAAAATAGAAAAATATCTTTGTGGAGAACCCACATTAGATGTTAGGTTAATAAAATTTATTCTTAATAAGAGGGAAATGGAAATGAAAAAGTCACCAACAAATTATGATATCTATTAAGATAAAATTAGTGACAATTAGAGGAACAAAATTGGAGGAAAACGTAAATATTTATTGGGATTGATTGAGGTCATCAATCCCAAACAAGTGTAAAATTGAGGGCCTAAAATCCATCAATCTATGATGATTTAAAATACCCCTGGTTCAACAAAACATAAGGTATTAAGATAACACATTTATGGTTTTAAGATCCATTCCTGAATGTTTCAGAATTAATTTACCCATAGGATGGGAGAAAAAAATTATATATATATATATACTTGACAAGTAAAGTTTCATTCTTTAACTATTTCCTACCACAAACTCATCTTTCACTCTAAAAGATTTAAAAATATATATATTCTATTTATCCTAATCATATAGGGTTCAAAAAATAATGAATTTATAATTCACCTATCAAAACCTTTAAAAAAAGAAACTACATTATACAATCTAGTGACTTCACGTAGTCCAGTGGTAGGTGATAAATCCCAATCGCACTATGGTTGTAGGTTCGATTCCTGTAGCTTTGTCTGACACGACGGGTTGTCACACGGTCTGCGTGTTGTCCTTTTTATAACAATCCAAAAGTAACCTTAACAAGAGTATCCAATTTCAAACATAATCTATTAAAACCTTTACACTTATCCAAAATACTTCTATCCAAACTCAGAGTCCAAAATTTATAAGAAAGTTAAACACAATTAAGATCCTTTTTTCCACGTAATAACTTGTGAACAAATTCATCTTGTATTATTTTAAAACATGGTAACACTCTGAATTACCATAAAACCTTATTGATTTCATTCATGCTCTCTGATCCTTTATATAATACTAAATATATTCCTTATATCCAATTTTTTTTAATATTCCAACAATAATGAAATAAACAAACTATTAATTATTTCTATGTAAGTCATGAATATCCAATATAATTTATCCAAATCAACCATCTATTATTCCAAAATCACTACCTCATTATCAGGACCATTTTAAGGATTACCTTTCCTTAAAACATTTATTTTTCTAAAAAGTGTAGCTTACTATTATGTCACTTTTCATAGAACCATATAATCTCAAATCCTCAATAAAATGCTACTACAGTACAATCTTTATTTATCTCTATAATTCATATATCCAGTATATTGTTGATATAATATTCAAATGAAATAATTCTATAACAACAACATAAGAACACCAGTAATTTATATTCATCTGAGGTAGTATTATAACTAGATTATTATAAAATAACATCATTTTCCATATACTCTGATGATTGAGAAATTGATTCACGTAGTGTCCCAACTCCTTTCAGATGAATCATTTCACATTTGGAACCTTTTTCTTACCCTTGCAATCATATGCTTGGTGTACTTTTCCTCCACACTTATAACAAACTCCCATTACCTTCAAGCATTTACCAAAGTGATTATTTCTTCATTAATCACATATGAAAAAAATCCTTCTTTCCTGTCTTCCCTTTATCCATCTTTCTCTCTACAATCATTTTATTCTCTTGCTTCCCTTCAAAGCCATAGGACATAGATAATTATTTACTTATCTTATTAACACATGATATAGTTTCTTTATATGTTGAGAATACATGGGATACTATTTCTTTTATAAATTTTGGATTAATACCATGAATGATATGATCCTTCTTACTCTTTGGATCATATGTATTGCTGGAGTTATCATTCCTTCTGCTGGGCACTATTTTTATACAATGGCATGCACTGGATCAGTTTATGAATCGCAATACATAATTCAAAATATGTAAAATTACTAACGTAAATTTAACAGTTAATGGATATAATACGTAATCATAAAAATATTTTTTTGAGGAGGTATATAATCATAAATCCTTAATAATTATTTTTAAATAAAATAAGAATTATCCTAAACATATCCCCCGGGAGTGTTGTAACCAAGAGTGCAGTAAGGCCCATTGTCATGCACCAGTTCTTGTTCGAGTCCAGCTCAATGCAGTGTTTTCAGGTCTACCCCTAAGTACATTTGTTCCAGAGCCACCACTACCTGATCATATCCAGACAGGGATACATTGTTTTGAAAACTCACAAAATCACTACATTACCAAAATTATAAGAAGTTCTTCTATACTAATCCTCAAAGTCTATATTAGGATAATGTGCTCGAATCAGAGTTTATCTAAATATAATTTCAAAGGATTGTAATAAACTTACTCTGATACCAATTGTAATGCCCCAACCCCAATTACCCAGAGTCGGTGCATTATTTTAATACATTGTCATGATTACAAGGAATAAATTTCCAAAGGACCGATCAGTTTAGTAGTCTTAGAATATATATTATATACATGAAGTTCAACATTACAACTTGAAAAGAAAAAACAATAGTAATTTATTCCATTTTAAATGTCCAAGCCTCCTAGATTATGGCTGCAAGTCACTCATAACTAAATTCTTCGTATCCCAAGAAAAATAAAACATATAAAGGGGTGAGCTCAGATACTGAGTAAGGATATCAATATAGTGGAAACTTTCATAAATAAGAATAAAAATTTAAGGAAATGTATATCACTAAAATATAAGCCTTTTAAACCTAATCTTCAGCATAATATGGCAAAGATAAAATCAAATAATTCCATTTACTTATTCACAAGGATATTCTACTAGTCGAATAATGACATGCAATATCAATATCCACTTTCATAATGATAGAATGCATAATTCCAGACTTCATAACCAAATAGTCATGGCCTTGTGGCAAGATTACAAATAATATTTTGTTAAATCCTTGTTCCCAGACACTAGTTTTTCTCATGAGACCCACCATTGCATTGAGGAGCTATAACGAGCTCCACCAATCACTTACTAAGTCCAATGCATTCTTCATATGAAAAAGTTTAGACATAACATAAACATTCATATTAAAACTTTCATATGAAATGTTAATACTTTATCCATAAACTATGAATGTTATAAAAATAACACATCCATAGTCAAACATATCACAAATATTTCAATAAAATATAGAAGTTTTGTATCATAATTAATCATCTTCAAATAAGCATAAAATCCATCAAAAGATGTTGACATAGATGAAATCCAAACATTTTTAGAGAAATATCTCATATAATTATGAAATCATTTAAATGTAATATAATTATAAAAGAAAATATTTATTTTGAAAATATTCTTATAAGTTTGTAAGGGAAGATTTGACGATGTTATAATGGCAGAATATAGCCACACCCACTGTATAAGTTTTAAAAAATATTCTTACCTTAATTTTTTTGAAAAGGTTATAATGTAACTTGTTTGTAAAACGCCGAAAAGATTCCTTTCAAAACGTATAGGGTCAAATAAAGATATAAATGACTTTAACCCATATTATTTTAAGTATTAATTTTTTTGGAATATATTTTTAGGAAAACATGGATGTGGATGATAAAGAGGTTCCAGTAGATACTTATGTAAAAACAAACTCGGATAATAAAGAGATTGTGAAATTAAACCTTAAATTTTACTTTTCCTTGGTCAAGGGTTGGTTAACTTCAAGTATAATGGTGAAATAATTGTTTTTATATTAAAAAAGAATCATATACATTAATACGATATCATATATGATCTTTTAACATTGCTTTTTAAATAATATCTTATCATTATTCTCATTTCTGGTGTTAACTGATTCGTTTTCCTTTATATGATTTGTTACATAAGTAATGTTTTTATGAATAGGATGTAACTTATTTATATTCAGAATGATATTAAGTCTTTAAAAATTATTTTTATCATCTAATGAAAATTAGTCTTGAATGGATTACAATGGGGAATGAATCTCATCACGTTCGTGGAGACAGTTATCTGTACATACGCACGAGTGACAATATCATTTTTTTGATATTAAAAGATTATATAATTGGATGTTATATCATATATAAAGAAAAATTATCATGTTATATTTATTATTTACATCAATTATACATCATTATTATACACATCCAAATAATAATGTATTGAATAACAATTACACCACGATGTGGAGATGGTAAGCCGTACGTACACACGTTTGGTGACATGTCATTCAAAAGATGGATATAATAATGAATATGGTTGTACCATATTTATAATAACATCAAATTATATATAAGATAATGGATTTATTATTTTATAATGGAAACAAAAAATAAAGAGGAAGTGAAAGAAGAAAGGAACATGAAAGAGGTGATGAAATATTTACCTCTTATTCGGGTTCTTTCCTTTGATTTGATCAAAAGGGCTTAATAGATTGGATTTATGATTAATGTAAGTCCTCTAGGATGAAGGTAGGATAGTTGAGAGGGTATTTGGGTAGAGTTTATCTGATCCAAATGGATTTGAAGGTGTGAATTTAGAGAGAATGGGGAGTTCCCTTTTATTAGAGGGTTGAGGGGCACCTTAGGAAAAGCTAGAAATATAATTTTATAATAAAATCATTTTAGGTTTCTAATGGCTCAAAAAACGAATTATTTAAAGGATAAGGAGGTTATGTGTTGAACAACACTCAACCAATATGTTTTAGATAGGTGTGGGTTACTATGATAACCTTATCTTTTAGATTTAACTCTTAATTAAATAATTTCACATTTACCATGTCTCTTTGTATTTTTATATTATATGGTTAATAAATTTACTATATACTTCCAAGAGAACCCCAAGTGGTTCATTAATAATACACCTATCATTATATAAACCTTTTTTTCTGAACCTTGGATTTTTTGGAATAGAGTATCAATTAATAATATAATATTTTTTTAAAAACTCTTTTATGTCAATTTTGACACTATTTGGCATTTTGTTTTTGATAAATTCATAACAGAATTATTAATTAAACAAAAATTCATCTAAAAAACCCTAAATTGTCATATTAATCTATAAAATTATTGTAATTCATAAAAAGTCTCAAAATACATTTATTTGGATGTTTATAATATAAAATATTTTATTATTAGATAAATTAGGAAATTACTACATCATCATTGTGTCATATATAAATTTAATAATTTAATGTCTAAAAAATATAAATAAAATACCATTATGTAGGAAAATATTTTTTATTTCTAATTAATATTTATAGTCTTGTTTATCTTATGTTTTTCCTTATATTAAAAATGGTTTAGTTATTATACTTTGAATTTAACACTTTTAACTCTTCTTTGAATTAAATAATAATAAATGACATAATCTAATCCAGGTGGACCTAAAGGATTATATTTTATTCATAAGGTTGTTTTTTTTGAATTAAATTTATCAAATATAATTAAGACATGTGTTAGAGTAATAATAATATCATTTTTACTTTTAATTTCCCTATTTACTTTTAACGGTGGTAAATAAAAGTCAAAAGTTACTGTTCACAAAATTTTTTTTATGTTATTGAACCAAACTTTACTTACTAATATCAACCATGTCTCTTGGATTTTTGAAATTTGATTCACAGAAGTGATAAGATTATGTTTTATGCAAATTTGAAAATGCTCATAGGAGGTGGGTAAAAGAAAGTAAACTTTTAATAAAATTTTTATATATCTAAACATATTATAAAATGAATCCAATGAATTACATTGAACTCATATAGGTATTATGTATCAATTTGGACCTAAAATAATTTTAAATAAAATAAATATTTATTTAAATGAAAAGTCAGTTTGATCCAATAATGTAGTGTTTTTCACTATTCATTAAAAATTGAATGTTTTCAGAAACATGGAAAAAATTCACCCTAAGCTGGTTTTGATATTCCGAATTCAAAAATAAAGTATATTTTATCAAATTAAAAACAAAAAAATGCATTTATTAATTTAAAATTAATTCTTGTTGTCAAAACAAAAAAAGAGTATTTTTAAGTAATAATAAATATCAAATGATTAACACTTGTTTATGTCCAATTTCAAAGTGAAATTAGTTATAATGACCAGGATTGGATTAAATGGTGAAAATATAATCTATTTAAATATCCAAACCATTAAAATGTATAATTTTAGACTATAAATTATTTTGATTAAAAAAGGTGTTTTCAGCTAAAATATAGTATTTTCATTATTCACCCAAATATGAAAGTTATCAGAAAAACACTTAAAATTTATTGAAACTAAATTCTTATTCCCCAATTTTAAAGAAGAAGTATATTTCATAAAATTGAATATATAAAAGTTTAAAATATTGTATTTAAAGAGGGTTTCCATCAAAAGGCGGTAAAATTTCATTTTAAAAAAATAATTCTTTTATCTAAAAAATATGAATTTGTTCTTACATTATGTCTAAAAAACTCACAATATGGTTTCTAATATTATAAGAATTATATAATGTTCAAAATTCAATTAACACTATTCACAACTGCTTTTGAACAACTAGTTTGGTAAGTTGAGGTGTGCTTGAACTCGGTGTTGCGTGTAGTATAAGTTATTGAATTATACTGAAGAAATAACGTACTATAAATCATGGGGTGTTACAAAAGTGGCACCCTGATGTACTGCCAACTGGGAGGAACTGGATGCCCAGCATTCGGTTTGGCTCGAACGACCCACACCGTGCTGGATGGGTTTTCCTGGTGGGCCAGAATTGCTGGTCGGGCCAGACTCGTTGGCTGGGCTAGACCCTTACCGGACCCAGACACGACCCGTCCCATTTCACTAAAACATGAGTATCTCAAAAAACGGGCACCCAATTGATGCTCCATAGGTTGCGTTGGGACCCTTGGTATGAGGTAGTCGTTTTGAGATACTCCACATGGGCTTTGGAAGAAGTTAAGGCGTGGACGAGATGGATCGTACTCAAATCCAACCAGATACTTTTTACATTTTTGTGTATAACTTACAGACAGTGAGTCCAATTGACACATCATCTATTGTGTTGGAACCCTTATGAAAAAATGTTCTTTTGGTTAAATCATCATGGGACTTCTTGATGGTTGAGGTAAAACCGATATCTTGAGGAGAAGAATCTCCAAAACTCAAGTGCACCATGTGTGGGAATCTTGTGTTTGTATGTAAAGTGAAAAGTGACCCTCCATGGATCGACAATGCCACGAACATTCATGGATAAACATGAGTGAGACCCTCCATGGATCAGAAATGGTGTGACCCTTTGTGGATCAAACTGAGAGAGACCCACCATGGATCAGAATAAGTGTGACCCTCTGTGGATCGATAGTAGTGCGACCCTCTGTGGATCGGTAGTAGAGTGACCCTTGGAGGATCGACAGTATAGCGAACCTTTATAGATCAGCAGAAAAACCTCTCAATAAAATAAAATGATCTAGATAAAGACTAATCATATTTATTCTTATTCTCAAATTCTTATACCTAGTGTGACCTGTCTATTTTTATGATTTTTGATTGAGATCATGCTTTGTGGGTTTTCCTTTGTGGAATCATGGGAGTCCTTCGGGGGTCTTTGGGTCCATACTGAATATTATTATACTGACCCTAGCATAGGTTTAAACCAAACCTTGTTTTGCCTTGTGCAAACAACAGAAAACATGATTGAGACTTAGGGAGCGAAGGATAGATAGTGCTCAGAGGTGATTGATATACATGGTGAGTAGCAGTGGAGACAAAAGACGAGTTGTACATATACTTCAGGTATGATTCTTAGTGGATGACATTTAGAGAACGTTTTTTCATTTTGGTTGTACTTTTTTTAGTTGGTTTTGTATACTAGCCCATTTAACTTTTGAATCACAGTTTTTCTATTAGTAGTTGTTCATTTTTTTTATTTTTTTGTGTACCATGTCTGTGTGTGTACAGATTTAAAGGAATTGACTTCCCTTTTTGGGATATTCCTTTCCGGTGCTAGTCGAAAACCCCTGGCCTATGGAAGGTGGGCTTGGGGTAGTCACGGTATGGGCTGAAGGGGATGGGTCATGACACAAAAATTTAACCTCATCTTCATGCATCTTAACTTTATTTTGCAATGAATATTAATTTTTTTTGATCTTCTTGGATGTTTCCTTCAAATATAAACCTTTTTTTCATTTTCCTTCTTCATCTCATGTCCATGTGCATGGATCTTTTCTTCCAAAGCCTTATTTACTCTCCTATTTTTCTTTAACTTTTTTGATCCATTTTGAGGTATTTATTTCATGCTTCCTCATTGTTTTATCAAAGGTTTCCATGTTTCTGTAGAGCTTTAATCATTCACAATTTTTAGCTTCTATTCCCTCTTCCATATTGTCTACTTGTCTCTCTAACTGAGTGATCCTGGACAACATACATTGAAATATTCTAGAAAAAGATAGTTCTTTCTTTAGGAACATCATGCAGATAATTTCTTATTTTCTCAATTATTTGCTCATGTGGAGTAAAAAATTGATCAACGCCACAACTTTTGTTGGAAACCTTATGTTTAGTGAAAACCTAAGCCACCTGCTCTTTACTTTACAAGCATGATTTTTCTTTATTATTATAAAGGCCTTGAGAATCAAAAACATAAACTTCTTTAGAAATGAGGGACTTCTTAAAATATCTATTCTTTTTTCCTTTTCCTATTTTTCATTGTCCTACTAGATATAGAATTATTCTCAAGAATAACTAAATCTTCATCAACACTGAACGTAATTGTTGACTCAGGAAAGAGAAACTCATATCCTACTATGAATAAAATAACTATAGAGTATCCAATATATGTGAAACTTTTACCTCTAATACAAATTAAAGGACTATTGACCACCCTGAGAGGTGGTGTGTGTGAATCACTACGTCATCGTTTTCCCTTATTTACTGGATCTTGTTCCCACATTGATAGGAAATTTTTTAAAGCTATATGATGGATATATGTAGTAATTAGAACAATCCAATGTAGAAAGACAACACAAAACATTGACTTTTTCCACCACTAAGGGCTACATCTAAGGAGAATACACCGAAAGGTTGTCGGTCTTACATAATTCCACTAATATTATCAAGCCGTGGATTAAAAAGGTTCAGGAACAATCCCTATGTCCTAAGAAAACTACCTAAAGGTTTAGGGATAACTCAATTCCTCCCTCGGATAACTTCTATAGACTTCCCCTACCTCACTACCTTGGAGACGTCTTTACTTAGTTTATCTTCTTGAAGGTCTCTTCAATTGAATTGTCATGAATGTATTTATCTATATTTATCACGAAACACTCCTTGCATTGAAGTCCCGAATTGATTCTCTTTTATATTCAGTCTTCTACTTTATTGAAATTACTAAATGTACTAAAACTATTCATATTTTTTCTAGAATCAAAAAATCCATTTATTATGTTTCTTCTTCTACAAAATATCCTGATTCTGTAGACTGTCTCTGATCTGCATATCGCGCCTGCTCTGTGGACCATACCTACTCTGTGTACCGTGCCTACTTTTCATACATTGCTTACTTCGCATACCACGCATAATCCATGCACCATGCCTGTTCCACATACGGTTCCTTCTCTATATACCATGCCTGCTCCGTGTATCACACCTAATCCGTGCACTATGCCTGCTCTGCGCACCACCTCTATGTACCGACTCCACGTACTGCCTTTGTGTACCTCCTTTGCATACCAACTTCATGTACTGCCTCTGCGTTCTAACTTTGTGCACCATTTCTTCCTTATGAGTACTTATTCATCAAATTATTCAAATTATTTCATCTCCTGCATACCACTCTTTCCAATGAAAAATATCATCCACGGACTGATCCTTCTAATTTCAAAAACCATTTCATCTTTCGTGTACCACTTCTTCCTATGAGGAATCTCCCCCACGTTCCACTTTCGGACTTAGCCAAGTTCTTCCACAACGACTATATTTGAGTATCAAATTTTCTCTCTCTAAATTATGGGATTATAACTCCTTATATAGGTAAATAAATCCGAAAATTTCATTAATTCATTTTACCAAAATTTTCAATGTGGGAAAAACATCATCTTATACTAAACTCTATCCATGTACTATAAGCCTCCACTAAGTACAACTTCTGTTTTTTGAACCATAGCAATCTTGTGAACTGTTAGCTCTGTTCTATTAACCTTCCATATACTGTAATCCTACCATTCTACATACTTCACCCCTTCCACTAATGATGAGTAATCACTCGTACCAGAACTCCTTCCACTGCAAACCATTTTTTGTACCATGACCCGTTCCACAAACCACATATCGTACCTTTCACAAAAATGGTATGCATTCGAAAACCATTCTCAAACATGGTATGAAATCCATATTCTGAGGTACACAATTTTCTTTCATTCGATTTCCTTCACCATTCCATATATCATTCACTCTTATGAAGAAATCATTCCATTTTAAAAAATAAAATCCCAATATGGAGGTCTAAATATTTTGCAAATACTGGGAAATGGTACCGCATTAAATATATGATTTATTAAGAACATCATTTCTCCTTTACTGTCTTATAGCTTCTTTAACAGTCAGCATCTTTCATCACAAAATCCTTGAACTGTGATATTAACTCTTTAACATTCAATTTCAGCATCATCAGATTATCAAGGGAATGTACTATAACATCCTTTTATTCCAGAAACATCAGACATTCCAGTCAACACTGAATATGATGGGCATAATCTTCTCATCTTTGTATGATCATTCCTAAATATTCAAATCTCCAAATGATCCCTCATGAAATAATTCATTTATCTTCAGGTAGTCTCCTGAATTGTCTTTTAGGATAGTGATATGTTGCATGATCACTTTATAACTTCAAGAACATCAACACTCTCTGAGATGGTTTTGTTGTTGTAGAAAATGTATCACCTTTGATAAATATTCTTTAAACTTACGATCACTTAAACAATTATTTGAATTTATCACCCTTAATAACTTGGGTGTTCTTATTTATTTTCTCCTTCATTTTGATCTTCATTGACAACTGTTGATGACAAATACTACCTTATACACAAAGTGGTCTCAATTGGAAGAACATTTAAATGAACGGAAGATCAGTGTGGGGCCGATCATCTATTTATTTACTCAATACAATGTCAAGATACACCTTGATCATCTCTAACCATGATTACAATAAGATTCAATTGAAAGGCATGTATATCTCTCTTTTATCCATGCACACCATCCTATCAATACTTGAACAGTATTTAGTCATAGGTCAACCATCTTATTGTTCCCAATTTATTCATGATGTCTTATCTTCCATGTAGGGACATTTGTCATTTAACCAAAACATTAGGGAAACCAAGCCCAAGAAAAGACATTAAAAAATCCATTCTCTACATGCACCCAAACCCTTACCAATATACGATTTTAACATCACTATGTGCAACCATTATATACTTTTATAACCCAAATAATTCTATAGTTAGTCATCCAACACAATTCCAAGCTAACCATGCTCCATGACACATCTGTTTTAACTAGCCAAAATCTCCCTTGGATTTCTTATTCTTAATCAGGAACCCCACATATTCCATAAATTATTTCAATGACTACACATCATCTGAAATCATTCGAGTCATGAGAATCTACCCACACTTTGAAAACATTTTCAATAGTAGAAACACTAATCGACTAGGCCAGACACCCAAACAGTCCTGCCAGTCGAATCTAGTCTTGATAACAATGTACCTTAGGTGCTTGTCAAAATATGAAGGCTTCAAGATACCTACAATTAAAAACTTGAGAACCTATCATTACTTGATTATAAGAAGGAACAGAAAACCATGATCACTACATAAAAAGTAATTCAAAAACATGTTCTAAAACCGCTAATAGGTTTCCCTCAAATAAAAAAAATGTTTTCTACAAGGTATTAAGTCCAAAAGAGGGTCTCTAGGTCTCCCTTTTTTCCCAATAGATCATTTCTCACAACTGGGTGACAGGGTATAAACCACATGGTGAAAAAGACTAATCCTCTTGAAATAAGGAAAAGACCAAAATGAACTATGAGGGACCAAACTATCAACACGACCAACAAGGGATTGATCCTCACAGATTATCCTCATAAGGAACATATCCATAGAGGTCATGATACCAATAGAGAAGATACATTGAACTAACACTCACCTAAAATACATATGCATTAATAACCCATGGAGGTATAATTCATAAGAAATAAGGAGGTAGATATTGACATTGTACTCTAATATTTGACTAGATAACCACAAACAAGGGTTGGTTAAGAATAATTTTATTCCAATCTATGTAGAAACACTTTATTGGTTTTAAATGACACCAAAACTAATTGAACCTGATAAAGAGCACCCTACAAGGGGTACAACAGAAATATATCACATGCCATATCAACCTACTAGGGTTCCTCCATCTCTCATGAATGAGGACTGATTCATTAGACTTAGCATGAAATCATTCTACATAGATCTACATAAACTACCATTGAAAGTAATTATATATGTAATAACCACACACTAATGGTCCTATATGATTTAAATTCTACATGAAAAATATGATGCATGAGATGCCTCCTACCTATACTGGCCAAGAGTCAAAATCTAACCTCTTTCCAGTGGGAAAAGAGTCAGATATCCATAATAAATCATAATAACCAAACAACATATGAATCATTAAAGGAGGAAATCATATAAAATCGTAACATGAATGATCAGAATAGAAATACCATACCATTGGAAACTAGAACTTCTTATCAAAATAACTATTCTCGATGCTGCAGTTTGATATCCATCCCAGGTTCCGACACATTCCTAATAATTATTTCTACTATATCTCAAATAGTAAAATCACCGAATATAATAGCTCTGATACCACTTTGTAACATCATTTCCCAGATTCTTCTAATATGGCTCTTTGAGTTCGTTGGTTATGATGAATCAAGCACACCTCCCCATACACTAGAGGAGCGTGATTAGCAGTGATGACCTAGGGTGTGATAGTGGAGAGACTATTCTCTCATATGTAAGTAAGGAAATAGAACAAATAGCTAAATATGATACAATATATAAAATAAAAAGAGTTTAAAAGTATTATATAAACTAAAATGAACATTTTATAACAAAAAAATAAAATTCTATAAAATCTTGATTAGCTATACTATACATAAAACACTGGTCACCCATTGAGTCAATCGTATAGATATAAGAATAAAAAGTAAACTAAAATAAAATTACATTGCTCTACTACTATATCTGATCCATACAACATTCCTGGAATCAAGACAATGTCGAACTCCACCAACCTGATCAGAAAAAGACACACAAGAAGGTCTACTCAATCATGAAAGACTGGTCCTCATCCCAATCCACCAACCAACTGTTCTTAACCAGAAAAGTAGACATAAGGTCTACACATATGCACAAGTTCATTTTCAGGGGTGAGAAACAATCTCAGTAGGCCACTCAAATGATGAAACTATAAGATGTACTGGTATAATTGAATACAAAAGAAATGTACATGGAATAGTAAGTACACAACTAAAAATATAAGTAATTCTAATAAACGTGAAACCACAGTTGAACCTGAGGTCCAAAATCCCGATCGAATAAGAATGTTCCACCATGGATGTACATATCACTATGTGTATACCTATATAGTCTCATACCTATACATATATAGATAAATATGAATATCCCAGTGAAATTGAATCAAGTAACATAAAACCATTAACAATCGATACTTCAGTTTGTAATCCTGATCACGTGGACATCTTGTGCATGGGAATTGAGGAAGACATTATGCCACTCAATCCATGTATCGTTAAGTTGATCTATGAGCCCATAATCCTAATCAACATATAATTTATTTGTCCAGTGCTAGAAATATATTTGAGTAAGCTATGCCACCATAGGTGGATACTTATCTTATAACTCAGTTCACCTATACTTTATTCTAATAAATGTAAATAAGTAATATAGGGAAGTACATTTGACATATTTTAAATGGTAAATAATCTAGTCATCACACTTCTTATGTCATTTAAATCTATTCCATCATAAAAAAACTAGGTCCCAATTTGTTGGCGGTCATGACATTGTGACTCATATGAACCATAAGGGTATGTACCACTGGCAATAAGTAAGAGATCTCACTGGCGATACATCATGCCCACCCCTCAAGATCTAAAAGTGAACATCAGTTGTAGGTGTGAGATGCCATGCTCAACCTCCCAGAAAAGAAAAGTTATCATAATCATTATACCAGAGAGAAGTTCTAGATATCTATATCATATAAAAATTATAGGAGATGGTATTCATCCTCTATTAGGCACAAGTCAAAGAGAGCATACTCATACTCTATAGACCACATACTATGGAGAGTGTAATCATCAACCAACTACACTCGGTTGAGGATAGGATAATCATAATCATTTAACCATTGAGTAGAGGAGAGCATAATCATCCTCACCACTATGGAAATTGTAATCATCTATGAGTAAAATTAATAGGGATTTCATGCCTATATATCATAATCCAATTCCCTATAGTTAGATACTTAGAAGAACCTATGGAAATCTAAATTATATAATAATAAAATATACAAGTTAAGAAACCATATTCCATGTAGTACTAATAGATAGATAAACATTTATAAGAAATAACATGGCTCAAAAATTAGATCCATAGAAATCACATCTAGGAAACCCAAAGATAAAGAAATTTGTCTTGCGGTAGGCTCAATAGCCATCAACCAGTAAACACATCTAGTAATCATCACTACATGAAAAATAAACATGTGAATGTATAAAAAATAGAGTGTGGGTGACCGAATTCCTAAACCCACCACTACTGATATATCCCTAACAAGATTACATATTCATAATGGGTTCAATGGTGACACATAATACCAATACCAACTATACCAAACTCGATATACTAACTCAGGGTCGATCAAACAATGGGGAACCCACTGGGTCTGTTAAGTCAAAACTGTAAAGAGGCATCCTTTTCGGGATCCTCAAGGACTAAACACAATTAAATTCAACTTACATAGTATTCTTATATGAAAATGTGAAATGAGGAATATTATATGGGATCCTTGAATGAATATTCAAAAGAGGAAACCTCACGTGGAAAGTCAACAAAGGCATCCTAAAAGTGATTCTAGAAATGGTACACAAGTGAAGGGATATGATAGGGTATTCCTTAGGTCAACATGTGGGTAAATGAATCATACATGGGACTCTTTGTAACAGCCCGAGATTTTATGAAAAATGTTCCTTTTAATTTTATTTATGTCTTTTGTTGTATGCTACACCAAAAGGGGCTTGCACAACACACATCCTTGACTTGCCTTGCATTACACGCAATCACGACCTTCCTCGATATTATTAAAACTAGCTGTTGTGAATAGTAATAACCACTTTTTAAAATTTTAGAAATTTTAGCTCTCAAAATGGACTTCATTTTTGGATTCGGAGTATCGAATTTAGCCTAAGGTGAAATTTTGGTACTTTTCAGATAACTTTCATATTCTGATGAATAGTGAAAATTACTAAATTATAATTAAAAACAAATTTTTTAATCGAAATAATTAATAGTGATAAATTATTAATTTGAGTGGTTTTAAAGTATATTTAGAATATATTTTTACAATTTAATACAATGTTGGTCATTGGATGTAATTTCACATTTAAACCAGACATAATCAAGTGTCAATCTTTTGATAGATATTGTTTCTTAAAAACACGCTATTTGTTTTAACAGCGGGATTTAATTATAAAATTAATTAATGCAACTTCTATGTTATGAATTTGGTAAAATAGACTTTATTTTTGAATTCAGAATATGAAATATAGCTTAGGATGAAATTTTGACATTGTTCTGAAAAACATCAATTTTTGATGAATAGTGAAACTACTAAGTGGTAGTTAAAAAAACTGAATTTGTCATAAAACTTAATTTTACCGCTTCTGTGAATGGAATTTCAAAAATCCGAGAGACACGGTTGATGTCAGTAAGTAAAATGTGGTTCAATGAGATGAAAATAATTTTTGGTGAATAGTAACTTTTTACTTTTTTTTTACCACGGTTAAAAGTAAATAGGGCAACTAAGGGTAAATTTGATATTACTATTACCCTAACACATGTCCTAATTCTATTGGATAAGTTTAATTTGACCAAAAACAAACTTAGGAATAATATATGACCATTTAGGCCCACTTGGATTAGATTAGGACATTTATTATTATTTAATTCAAAGAAGAGTTAAAAGAGTTAAAATCAAAGTTTATTTACTAAAACATTTTTAATATAGGGTTATACATAAGCTAAATTCGACTATAAATATTCATTATAAAGATAAAAATATTTCCTACATAATGATATTTTATTTATAATTTTTAGACTTTAAATAAATTAATTTATTTATGACACAACGATGATGCAGTAATTACCCTTTTAAGGAAATATTAACATAATTGATGTTATAAATGCTCAAATGAATGTAATTTGAGACTTTTTATGAATTCCACTAATTTTATAGGTTACTATGATATATTAGTGTTGATATAATCAACTTGGTTCGAACATATAATTCTGTTATGACTTTCACAAAAATCATATATCAAATAGTGTCAAAATTGACACAAAATAGTTTTTAAATCAAATATTATATTATTAATTGTTATTTTATTCCTAAAAATATAAGGTTAGGAGAAATGACTTATATAAGAATATATATATTAATAATAAACAATTTGGGGTTCGTTTGGCATATTATAGTAATTGTATTAACCATATAGTGAAAGAAAACAAAAAGACACGGTAAAAGTTAAATTATTTAACTTAGAGTTAAATCTAATTGATAAGGTTAAAATAATACCCTAAACTTGTCTAAATCCTATTGGATGATATTATTTCGACCCCTCCAAACTTTATCTTCGAAATAAGACCCTTTTTAACCATTATAAACCGATTTTGACTTTAATATAAAATAATATTTTGAGATATTCCTAAGGTGCCCCTCTCCCACCTTATAAAAGGGTACCTCCTCCCCCTCCTCCTCACACCAATTTGAGCACTCAAGCTCGGCCAACCCCTGCCAAAATCCCTTCTCCACTTCCCTATAATAATCCTAGAGGTCCTGGTCTTCTTAAAAGACCAATCTTAGTTCCCTATGCGGAGGATTCTAAGAGGCGTTCCAAAGAAGAGGTAATATCCGTTACCGATCTTTTCAATTTCTTTCTTCTTCAACTTCTTCTTCTTTAGTTGTTTCATGATAAAGTAATAACATCAGTATTACTTACATACTGATATGTTATTATAAATATGAAACAACTCTAATTCACCTTCTATCCATCCTACGGAAAAATGAAATCACCGCGCGTGCGTACGTACGGAATACCGTCTCCACGCCGTGGTGTAATATATTTTCCGTCACCACCTTAATTGGATGGGTATAATGGTTTAATTAGTAACTATATATGATTATTATAAATAGATATTGATACTGAAATAGTATACATACACTTCAACACCATTCCACGACCATGGGAACGATATCATCGCTCGTGCGTACGTACAGACTACCCTCTCCACGACGCGATGAGATTCATTCTCAATGATTAACCATTCATGAATGATTATAAAGTATATATAATAAGTACTAATTAAATATATGACCTTATAATGATACTGGAATTATTTATATTTATATGTATGTAATCTACTTAATTCCATTCAATTCAATAAGGAAACGAAAACAGCGTTCATGCGTACGTACGGACTACCGTCTCCATGAACGGTGTATTTCTTTCCATTTACTGATTTATTATATATGTATATTCTGAATATATATATAAATCATGTTTTATATTCTGGAATTAAGTAATAATGATCTAAGTAATCATATTAATAATTACAAGTTAAAAACACGAACGACAAATGAGACGATTCAACCCAAAACGCTACTTTAACATGAATTTACAAAAGAACGGGTAATATAAAGTCATAAGTGGACCATATATGATATAATAACAATGAATATGATTCTGGAATAAGTCAATAACATGATTTAAATCATTATACAGGAGGTTCGGACACTTACAAAGCAAGTCGGACCTAAGGTAAGGGAAATATCACAATCTCATTTTTATCCGAAATTGTTTGTACTTTGAAATTTACTGGGGTGTATTTTATTATCCACATCCATGTTTCCTCAATATGTAATATTATTTCCATCCACCTACAATTTTTTAAATCCAATTTTACCCTTCGATGAGTTTTTAGTAAAGGATATGAAAGGAATCTTTTTTCGTTTTTCGTACGAGGTTCTTTTTGACTTTTCCGACAAAAGTACGAAGAATTTTTTTTTAACTTATACGGCACGAACGGATTTTTACGGTTTTATAAAGCCTTATTTTCATGAACCTTCCTCCAAAATATTTCATAACTATTTTCAATAAAATCTCTTTCTTTTAAAATTGCATGATGTTTTGTGAAAAGAAATTGATTTTGAAGAAGAAAGGATATTTTCCTCAAGAATTCAATTCAAGTGTTTTATCAAAATTATTTTCCATCTAAGATAATAAAGGGTTCTGTTTCTATCCATATTTTTACATTGATTTGACTATGTTGTGATGGAATTATGTTTATGAATTCCTTTATCTTATATGAATGGTTTTATGATGTCATGTTGTTTAAGAATCCCATTTTTATTACATGGGTTATGCAATGATGTATGATTTATGATTTTGTGGCACACATAAGAATAGTATCATTATGAGATTGGTGGTACCTATATCTCCCTCCAATTCATTGGGTAAAGATTTTATATCTCATGAGATAGACATGGCTGGAATGGTAGGTTATACCGGTTCAGTGAAACAGGACTGAAACAAGGGTTACTCGATTCAGAAAGGGACTTTGTCCACTAAGATAGTCTTGGCAATGAGTCTTGACTAACAAGAAATGATTCTCTATGATTATGTGTGAATGCCACAAAGTTTCATGTTTTAATTTATGATTATTGTGATTACATTTCACTACCATGATTTATCCCATGTTATGAAATTATGCTCTCTTTTCAGGTTATGATTTCCAAAATGTTATGTTCTTATGAATACGATGTGATTGATATTTCTTTTGTTTACCCTTACTGAGCATTTGAGCTCACCCTTTTATGTTTTCTTTTCCCCAGGATATAAAGAAAGGTTTTAGGTAAAAAAAAGGAAGATCGTTATGGGAGATGTTAAAGATCTTTCACCACGATTAGAAGATTTTATTCCGAGTTTCCAAAGACACTAAACAATTATGATCCTTGTGTGTGTGTTTTTGTTATGTACTAAGTATTCCTCAAAAGTAATGTAATGTTCATGTACGTCAAGATACGGGTCTCTACAGTTGGTATCAGAGGAAAGTTTTAGTCAACCTTTGGAAACTAGGATGCGAGAACTTTATTGAGATCCCAAGAGATATTTATAAGGTATGTCTAGGGATGTCCCTAAGGATTAGTATACGTATAGGATAGAGTCCTAGAACTACGGTAACGATCATAGAATTTAACCTAAGATGTTAGATATTGAGGATACTCCACCTTTATTATGTTGTTTTCCCTAGCATGATTTTTGCCTCTCACACTATTTTTTTGGGTTTTAGAAAATGGATAGAAACAAGATGATTCACGATAATGGAGGATATGATGAACAATGGAATGATATTCTTCATAAGGAAATGGGATTTGGAAGTCCAAACATCATTATTATGCCGAATCAGCAATCTCATAATATGATCAATAAAGTAAAATTTGGTAAGTTTCCTGACTCGGCTAATAAGAGAAAGATGGAGTTTCATGATGATCATAGAGGAAAGAAAGTTCAATTTCCACAATGTAAATCATGTGGGAAGAGGCATCAAGGAGAATGTTTCAATGGAACTGTAAGATTCTTTGGGTTTGGAAAAGAAGGACACAAATCCAGTAAGTGCAAAGTAAAAGGTTCAGTTAACACCAGGGATGAGGATAATGGTATTGCTACGAAATCAACAATGGTTAAATGTTTTAAATGTGGAATGTACGAGCATTATGCAAACCAATTCCCTAAGGGAAAGTCTCATGAAGAGAATCAGTATGGTCGTATGGGTAGTATTTATGTTGATGATGATGAAGAGACTACAAATGATATGTGAGATGAAAGAATTGTTGAAGCTCGGTCAATGGTTTAAGAAGGTAGTGGAATGATTACATGTTTATCAAGTATAATGTTGTATAAAGAATCTCATGGTACTATGGAATAAAGAGACATCTAAAGATTGTTACATTGTTGTCTTTCATTGAGTTTTGAAAGTGTGTGATTAATGCTACCAGTATCCATGAAAGGTTATTCAGATATTTTTGGAATGAAGATGATATGCGCATAATGAAGGGATAAAGAGAAAATTAAATGTTTGATAGTATTCATGAGCTCATGATTGATATAAGGACTAAGTGATATCATGGTTTGAGTATATAGAATTTTGAGGATTTTGGTATGTGAAAAGTGTTAAATTTAACTGCATTCAAGTTTTCACTATGGTTCAATGGGTATTCAAGAGAATACATTATTAAGGACTTTGAATGTTTGGAATGTGACCAACAAAACATATCTTATGATCGACGATGGTGTTAAATCTCTGGTAATCGTTTTCACTATGTTATGAGAGTGGATTGCAGTATTATGGATAAGCCTAAAGATTGGAATGGATTATGTTGGACATAAGTTAGTATTGTTTAAGGATAGAAGTTTTTTTTTCGATATTATTGATGGGATGTTATAGTATTATAGTTTTAGAAAAAGGACAACCTGCAGGACGGGCGACAGCCCATCGCGTCGGACAAGGCTGTGGGAATCGAACCCACAACCGAAGTGCGACTGGCCTTTATCGCCTACCACTGGCCTACAGGAAGTCCCTGTTTAGTAGAAACTAGTTTTATTATATTAATCAGTATCATATATTAAGTATAAGTCCATTTTAGGAACCATATATGATTAATCTCACTATAGATCGACTTATGCTAACCTTTTGTTTGAGACAGATGGAATGACCCGTCATTCTATCACATGATCTGCTAACACTTCACGAATAACAAATTCATCTTCATTTATTTAATAGATGAAGTGGAAATTATTCAAGGCACGAACAACAGTGAGATTGTACCAAAATAAAGTAAGTATTTATTCTAATGCAAAATTTCAACTTTAGGGAAATGATCTTGAAAACCAAAAATGTTGTCCTAGTGATCTTATACCTGATGAATTAGATGGTACCTTATATCATCACAAATTTATGGATTTGTGATTACTGGCTTTTCCATAGCCATGTTCTCTACCACTCTCCATCAGAATATGATGGTTAGATTTCTCTTCCATATCCATATTTTCACCTCTGTGGAAACCCAGTGATTAGTTTATTTGGGTAATCGTTACATTTCATACTTTAGTTTTTAAAGCCAGGTTTTGGTATTTTTTTACGATGCTGGTTTCTATTAAAGAAACTTTCGAATAGTAAACCATTTATAACCCCGACGAATTTCGAGGGCGAAATTCATATTAAGGGGGGTAGAATGTAACAGCCCGGGATTTTATGAAAAATGTTCCTTTTAATTTTATTTATGTCTTGTGTTGTACACTACACCAAAAGGAGCTTTCACAACACACATCCTTGACTTGCCTTGCATTACACGCAATCACGACCTTCCTCGATAGCGTCTGTTGTACGCAACAACAAGTTTCGCTAAACAACGATATGCTATTAAGATATTATTAAAACTAACTGTTGTGAATAGTAATAACCACTTTTTAAAATTTTAGAAATTTTAGCCCTCAAAATGGACTTCATTTTTGGATTCGGAGTATCGAATTTAGCCTAAGGTGAAATTTTGGTACTTTTCGGATAACTTTCATATTCTGATGAATAGTGAAAATTACTAAATTATAATTAAAAACAACTTTTTTAATCTAAATAATTAATAGTGATAAATTATTAATTTGAGTGGTTTTAAAGTATATTTAGAATATATTTTTACAATTTAATACAATGTTGGTCATTGGATGTAATTTCACATTTAAACCAGACATAATCAAGTGTCAATCTTTTGATAGATATTGTTTCTTAAAAACACGCTATTTGTTTTAACAGCGGGATTTGATTATAAAATTAATTAATGCAACTTATATGTTATGAATTTGGTAAAATAGACTTTATTTTTGAATTCGGAATATGAAATATAGCTTAGGATGAAATTTTGGCATTGTTCTGAAAAACATCAATTTTTGATGAATAGTGAAACTACTATGTGGTAGTTAAAAAAACTGAATTTGTCATAAAACTTAATTTTACCGCTTCTGTGAATGGAATTTAAAAAATCCGAGAGACACGGTTGATTTCAGTAAGTAAAATGTGGTTCAATGAGATGAAAATAATTTTTGGTGAATAGTAACTTTTTAATTTTTTTTACCACGGTTAAAAGTAAATAGGGCAAATAAGGGTAAATTTGATATTACTATTACCCTAACACATGTCCTAATTCTATTGGATAAGTTTAATTCGACCAAAAACAAACTTAGGAATAATATATGACCATTTAGGCCCACTTGGATTAGATTAGGACATTTATTATTATTTAATTCAAAGAAGAGTTAAAAGAGTTAAAATCAAAGTTTATTTACTAAAACATTTTTAATATAGGGTTATACATAAGCTAAATTCGACTATAAATATTCATTATAAAGATAAAAATATTTCCTACATAATGATATTTTATTTATAATTTTTAGACTTTAAATAAATTAATTTATTTATGACACAACGATGATGCAGTAATTACCCTTTTAAGGAAATATTAACATAATTGATGTTATAAATGCTCAAATGAATGTAATTTGAGACTTTTTATGAATTCCACTAATTTTATAGGTTACTATGATAGATTAGTGTTGATATAATCAACTTGGTTCGAACATATAATTCTGTTATGACTTTCACAAAAATCATATATCAAATAGTGTCAAAATTGACACAAAATAGTTTTTAAATCAAATATTATATTATTAATTGTTATTTTATTCCTAAAAATATAAGGTTAGGAGAAATGACTTATATAAGGATATATATATTAATAATAAAAAATTTGGGGTTCGTTTGGCATATTATAGTAAGTGTATTAACCATATAGTGAAAGAAAACAAAAAGACACGGTAAAAGTTAAATTATTTAACTTAGAGTTAAATCTAATTGATAAGGTTAAAATAATACCCTAAACTTGTCTAAATCCTATTGGATGATATTATTTCGACCCCTCCAAACTTTATCTTCGAAATAAGACCCTTTGTAACCATTATAAACCGATTTTGACTTTAATATAAAATAATATTTTGAGATATTCCTAAGGTGCCCCTCTCCCACCTTATAAAAGGGTACCTCCTCCCCCTCCTCCTCACACCAATTTGAGCACTCAAGCTCGGCCAACCCCTGCCAAAATCCCTTCTCCACTTCCCTAGAATAATCCTAGAGGTCCTGGTCTTCTTCAAAGACCAATCTTAGTTCCCTATGCGGAGGATTCTAAGAGGCGTTCCAAAGAAGAGGTAATATCCATTACCGATCTTTTCAATTTCTTTCTTCTTCAACTTCTTCTTATTTAGTTGTTTCATGATAAAGTAATAACATCAGTATTACTTACATACTGATATGTTATTATAAATATGAAACAACTCTAATTCACCTTCTATCCATCCTACGGAAAAATGAAATCACCGCGCGTGCGTACGTACGGAATACCGTCTCCACGCCGTGGTGTAATATATTTTCCGTCACCACCTTAATTGGATGGGTATAATGGTTTAATTAGTAACTATATATGATTATTATAAAGTGATATTGATACTGAAATATTATACATACACTTCAACACTATTCCACGACCATGGGAACGATATCATCGCTCGTGCGTACGTACGGACTACCGTCTCCACGACGCGATGAGATTCATTCTCAATGATTAACCATTAATGAATGATTATAAAGTATATATAATAAGTAATAATGAAATATATGACCTTATAATGATACTGGAATTATTTATATTTATATGTATTTCATCTACTTAATTCCATTCAATTCAATAACGAAACGAAAACAGCGTTCATGCGTACGTACGGACTACCGTCTCCATGAACGGTGTATTTCTTTCCATTTACTGATTTATTATATATGTATATTCTGAATATATATATAAATCATGATTTATATTCTGGAATTAAGTAATCATGATCTAAGTAATCATATTAATAATTACAAGTTAAAAACACGAACGACAAATGAGACGATTCTACCCAAAACGGTACTTTAACATGAATTTACAAAAGAACGGGTAATATAAAGTCATAAGTGGACCATATATGATATAATAACAATGAATATGATTCTGGAATAAGTCAATAACATGATTTAAATCATTATACAGGAGGTTCGGACACTTACAAAGCAAGTCGGACCTAAGGTAAGGGAAATATCACAATCTCATTTTTATCCGAAATTGTTTGTACTTTGAAATTTACTAGGGTGTATTTTATTATCCACATACATGTTTCCTCAATATGTAATATTATTTCCATCCACCTAAAATTTTTTAAATCCAATTTTACCCTTCGATGAGTATTTAGTAAAGGATATGAAAGGAATCTTTTTTCGTTTTTCGTACGAGGTACTTTTTGACTTTTCCGACAAAAGTACGAAGAATTTTTTTTAACTTATACGACACGAACGGATTTTTACGGTTTTATAAAGCCTTATTTTCATGAACCTTCCTCCAAAATATTTCATGACTATTTTCAATAAAATCTCTTTCTTTTAAAATTGCATGATGTTTTGTGAAAAGAAATTGATTTTGAAGAAGAAAGGATATTTTCCTCAAGAATTCAATTCAAGTGTTTTATCAAAATTATTTTCCATCTAAGATAATAAAGGGTTCTGTTTCTATCCATATTTTTACATTGATTTGACTATGTTGTGATGGAATTATGTTTATGAATTCATTTATCTTATATGAATGGTTTTATGATGTCATGTTGTTTAGGAATCCCATTTTTATTACATGGGTTATGCAATGATGTATGATTTATGATTTTGTGGCACACATAAGAATGGTATCATTATGAGATGGGTGGGACCTATATCTCTCTCCAATGCATTGGGTAAAGATTTTATATCCCATGAGATAGACATGGCTGGAATGGTAGGTTATACCGGTTCAGTGAAACAGGACTGAAACGAGGGTTACTCGATTCAGAAAGGGACTTTGTCCACTAAGATAGTCTTAGCAATGAGTCTTGACTAACAAGAAATGATTCTCTATGATTATGTGTGAATGCCACAAAGTTTCATGTTTTAATTTATGATTATTGTTATTACATTTCACTACAATGATTTATCCCATGTTATGAAATTATGCTTCTTTTCAGGTTATGATTTCCAAAATGTTATGTTCTTATGAATACGATGTGATTGATATTTCTTTTGTTTACCCTTACTGAGCATTTGAGCTCACCCTTTTATGTTTTCATTTCCCCAGGATATAAAGAAAGGTTTTAGGTAAAAAAAGGAAGATCTTTATGGGAGATGTTGAAGATCTTTCACCACGATTAGATGATTTTATTCCGAGTTTCCAAAGACACTAAACTATTACGATCCTTGTGTGTGTGTTTTTGTTATGTACTAAGTATTCCGAAAAAGTAATGTAATGTTCATGTACGTCAAGCTTCGGGTCTCTACACTCTTGGTATGAGAAATAAAATAGAGTAATCCTACTTGGGATCCTCTAGGTAGATATGGAGGAAGATGAATCCTATAGGGGATCCTCGAACGAAACTAGTATCACATCCTCTTAGGCTAGAAGTTCAAATCACACCCTGGAGACATCCTCAAAGTACAATATATGAAACAAAAATCTTGAGAGATAGCTTATGAACCATATAATATAAATTTGTAACTCTCATGAGACATTGGATTCGATTATCGAAGGAAGAACCTCTTTATTTATGTAAAATCCCCAAACCACGCATTATGAGTTCTCGAAACACCCCACAGGTTTCACCGTCATGATCTATAAAGAAACAAACTCAGAATGGACTCATCTTATGTCCATATCCTTATCAAGGGAGAAAAGACATTAAATCCCTAAAAATGTTTGAAAAAGGGGAAGTATACAGAGTGTGTCCCTAAGTACATGGTGTGTACTCTCAAATCGACTACTAGGTGTGTACTCTGGTCAGACATGGCATGTAAATTCCCAAGTACATGGCATGTTTGATGGGTACATGATGTCTACCATACAAGGTGTACCTCCTAATGCACCTACTATGTTTGTTCCATGTATTTATTATTTTTAGGTACTTCTACATGGTGTGTGACCCACACGGGGTTGAGCTGTGTACTCTACGCGGCCTTGTGCCCCTAACACGAGCTACCATGCTAGGTACTCAGCTACACAAATATATACTGGTACACAATGTGTATGAACCATAAAAAATGTGTACATTGTATTTTTTAGTCTTCCTAAAAAAGGTAGAACACATAGTGTGTGTTCCTTGAACAACATGTCATATACATGGGTTTTCTTGAATAGAAAACTCTTGGATCACCCTGAAACCCCTCTTTTCACCGAAAAATAGTAGATCGACCCTCATAGGATCCTAAGAATGAATATAAGTGGTTAAAATATAGTGAATGGTTGGTTTACAAGTATTTGTGTAAAATTATTAAAACAAACTATGTTTGGGAGGAATCCACCGAAGCTTCACCCATTTTTGCGGTCCACATTTGCTACATGAAGATCTGACCCATCCTATGCTTTGCGGTGGTACCTCATTCTATCCCTCTTTCTTTATCTCTCTTATTATCTCACTCCCATGGTCTCATGGAGGAGTAAACTACCACAAAACTGGGCAAGGCCAGTGCCACCCCGTTATCAGCACTAACGAAAAAGCGCTAATAAAGGGACCCCTTTATCAGTGCTTTTTTAGTAGCGCTAATAAGGGGGGGGGGGGGGCTGTATCAGTGCTTTTTTTAAAAGCGCTGATAAAGGGATCGACTTCAAAACAAAAATTAAAAATTAAAAATAATATATAAATATATCAATATAGTCATATTGATATAAATATAATATATAAATTTTAAATATATTTTGTATTATTATAAATATACATTTACACTTAATATACTTAATATATAAGATATTTAGTGAAAAGGGCTTATAAAAAATTTTATTTTTTTTAATTAATAATTTTCTAATTATTATGGATTAATAGTAATTTAATAACAAATTGAAGACTAAAAAATTAAAAAAATTAAAAAATGATCCAAAATATGTTGAAAACGCAACTCAAACTTCAAACAGCCATAACTTTTGATCCAGGTGTCGGTTGGAGCTCTACCACATATCAAATCGAAGCCTACGACAGGCTCTACATCATATTGATTATGGTGGCCCTAGTCAAGGTTTTTTCAAGGCCAAAAAGGCCCAGAAGACCTCCAAAACTGAGTTTTTAGTCGGGGTACCCCGATTTTTTAACATTTTGTGGATTTTCAACCTCGTTTAAGGGGGTATTATTCGATTTTTTGGTGGGGAATGAATTTTTTCCAAGGTATTAAATTAATATTGATATTAAGTTTTTGAAATTTTATCATTTTTTATAATGCACTACAATTTATATTCAAATATATAACTATATGTACATATTTTTGTATATATTCACACCTTAAAATGTAATTTTTTAAATAAATAATTAAACATATTTACATATAAAATATAGTAGCTTTATATATATAATAACTAATATCCATTTTATATAAAATACTAATATATAAATATATATATAACTATATATATATATTAATATTACTATAAATATATATATATATATTAATATAACTATAAATATATATATTAATATAACTATATATTTATTAATATAACTATATATATTAACATAAATATATATTACTATATGAATAAATATATCTAAATATATATATAAATTAATAGATATATCGTAAATAAGAGAACAATTAAATATAGGGGAGTGGCAAAGGCTTTATGTGCGCATGAGGGAGGTCTCAAGATCAAATCCAGGTGGAGGCAGGGGCACACGCACAGGGGTGATTTAGAGGGTCTAGAACTGATAAAGGGTGTAGGCAGTGCGTGTAGGCACTGGAGGAGTGGAAAAGAACTGATAGGGGGGGGGGCTCAAGAGATATAAAAATCCCTCCCGAGATTGGGAGTATTTTTTTAATTTTTTTTTAATTTTTTTAGTTTTATCAGTGCTAAAAAAAGTGCTGATAAAAGGGGACTTTATCAGTGCTTTTTGGGGCGCTCATAAAGGTGACCCCCATTTTCTCTTCTCCAAAATTAATAGTGCTTTTCTAGCACTGTTAAAGGCCATTTTTAGCAGTTATAAAAGTCATATTTTTAGTTGTGGTAATCCTCCTTGGGGAGTATATAGGTTTATAGAGGAGGAAAGAAGAAATGAAAAAAATAAAAGAAGAAAATGAAAATAAAAATAAAAGGGGGCCACAACGAATCCCCCACACCCAACATGAGTTTAGGCCCCACCTAGGAAACAATTACCATTCTAGACTAAGAAATGGAGACATAATATCAATATGACACCCCATTAAAAAGATATTCCCAAACAAAATGATGGAAATAAATTAATATTTAATTTAGTAAATTTGAAATATTAATTATTCTGCTAAAATTCAGACAGATTAGATTTCCATAAAACTACTGTCATAGGGTAAATAACATATTTTGATAATAACAAAGTGGTAAAAAAAATTATCTATGATCAGCTACATGTTAAAAAAAGTCCATTTTACCCCTTATAAGCATCTGAAAGAAAAAAAATTCAAATTTATGTTCAAAATTACAGTAAAATAAACATCTCCTTAAACCATTAAATTTTTTATCATTAAATGGGATAAACAGATAATTTTGGAAGAAATAACATTGATATATGTATTATAAACATTATTGTGAATTTTAGATGGAGAGACATTGAATTTTGAATACTGAGTATTATTGAATAAAACCAAATTGAATGATTTTATATCCCAATGTGTGATTTTGTATTTTTTGTTAACAAGGTAGAATAGATGTGGCTCAAGTCAATGTTTTGATGTGTAGTGATGAATTGAGGAATATATTCCCCACATACATGCGGTGACTGGTAAACCATTTTGAAATGCTCATTGAAATATATTAATGGAGGTAAAATAATGTTTACAAAATTATGTTTCCATATATAGTTAGATGACCAAACTATGAAGCTCAAGTATAGATTGAGATCCATAGGAACAACCTTAATCTATAAATATTGAGTGGAAAGAACATGGGTTGTATATGTCATCATGAGTTTACACCAGTGGTGTGAGGATCATAATTTCCCACATGGGGTGGTGTAACTTTTCTGTTCGGGTATATGTATGGTGAATCCCAAAGAAGAACAAGTTACTCACCTTAACTACTCCAAATCTGAATCGAGGTGTATAATGTATAATTTTAATGGTTGGTGTAATAATTTTGTAGAACATGAGGTGTGTAATTATTGTTGCACTTAAAAAAATTAGTTTATAGTATTATCACCTAATCACAGTTGATCCAATACCACTCAATCATCCACTCCATTATCTTCTATTTGGAATAGGGTTACGAATTTCATATGAGATATTTGAAAAACATACTACCATGAATTAATAGTACTTTGTTTTATGAACTAGTACTCAAAAAAAATGATACACATTGTAATGAATTCATGATCTCACAAACATGGCATAATTATTTCAAAAAAGATGATACATCCAAGAATAATAAATTGAAATTTAGAAGTTATTAATTAATGTAAACACATGAATGAGTTTTAAGGATTTTAAAGTTATTATTACAGATGCACATGGGTTTTGATCATGAATTAAATTGATTTATATGTAATGAAAAAACAACATAATATTTTTCATTCAAAGAATATGAGGATCTATAATGATATTTAGGTGTTGAAATGAAATGATCTTTAGAGAATTTAAATAATCATTACATAAAAATTAAATAATAACCAATGATTATGGAATATCCTCTATAAATATTTAAACCAAGGATAAAAATAAGTTGGAATAAAATATAAGAATGATGAAATTTGGGATGATATTTTTTTCATAGGATCTATTTTATAGAAACCAACATGTAACATAACTATTTAGACATATTTTCATGATTTTATTCACAATATTCAAAGATCTCTTATAGTGACATCATCTTCACTAACCTGAAGAGGTTTCTTTGTATGATAATACTTAATGAAAAAATTAAGTATCGTGATGGTATCATGGTTTCACAAACAAATAAAGCAAATGTTTTTCATACTCTTTCTTATGTTAAGGATAAATAATATATCACTTACACATTAGTATGAATTAGATAATGATATTCCATGAATTCCTCAAGGATTTTTTGATGTATCTCAGTCATCACAAAGACAACTATCTTTATTGAAGAAGAAGAAGAACATGAATAGTGAGTGGAAACATAGGATAGTTGTGACATAGAATATTAGTTTAGATTTTTGTGAATAAGAATGTTATTTCATGAATATGGGAGGTGAAATTTTTCATGCATGCATGCATGATATATGTGAATCCACAAATAGAAAAATTTTAGGAAACATTTTTTGTATAATTGACCCTCATGAAGAAAGAAGTACCAAGAGTTGAAAAATATAATATTTACATATGTGGAATATTTAAGGAGAGAATACAAACCAAAATAAATTATAATAACAATATATATATTCCATAAGGGGTATTAATAACACATACACTATGAATTATGCATGAATTGAATTTGGAAAGACTAAGGTGGGAAATCTCAAATTATTGATATGAGATTGTGATATTTTTTTATTTCATAAAATAATATTGATGATATATTTATATGAGGCTCAAACTTCTTTAATATAATGAAGAACATCGTTCTAGAAAATTTGACACTTACTGTGAAGACTTGATCACTAAGTAATAGTTATAGGTATTGAGAAATACCAAAATACATATTTATTATCTTTATAAGGGGTTTTATGAAGTATAAAAAATCTAGATAATTTATCCATCATACTTGTGGAGGAAGATTTACATCCAATGGTGATGGAAAAACCAAGTGAAAAAATAGATATTTATTTCAAAGGATCTAGACTAACATTGATTTTTAGATGGGGTATCTAACTAGTTTATGGGGAGGCTTGGGATTAAATAGTTTAACCAATTACTATTTGTAACCCCATGTTAAAATAGTGTAGAATCTTTGTTAGGGGGTCTAACCATCATAGAAAGGATTAGTTTTCCATATTCAGGCCAAACACGGGTTTCAATTCCATTTTTCATTACATCATTCAAGGTGAGTTTATGTGAAAAAATTATAATGTAATATATATTTAAAAATCCATATATTCTTATTTGAAAGGAAAAAAATTCATAAAATGAAAAGTTCCCACTTATTTATCCCCTCCCCTCTCATTGATCTCCCATGTATTTGAGGTCTACACTTCTCATGATGATCTCCCTTTATAATCTACAAGATAGGAGGATAAAAGAATAAACCTACATGTATTGATTCAATATATTATAAAGGATATTGATTATTCCAATTTTTGAAAATGTGAATTGTTATTTATACTTTAGGTTAATATTAATGTATATCACAAGTCATACACTTAGTTGTATGGTTGAACAATTTTAGAACATATTCTCATATAGTGGTAGAATATATTGGGTGAATAATGAGTGATATAAAATTAATGAAAATTCAAGAGAGTATTTTTCCATTTCAAATTAATAGATGTAGATATCATATATATAACATCCCAACTTGAACAACTGAGTCTGATCTAATGATCAACTTGACAAAATTATTGCATCACTATATGAAATAGGCTATTGACTAGTGGTGAGGGTTGATTTCTATCAGTGGGGAGACTATACCCTTAGAATTATGTCATATGACTACAATAAATAAAAATATTATAATAAATAAACATACTAACATGTGTAAATTAAAATATTAAATAAAGTTTTTACAATAAATAAATGTAACTTTGTAAGGATCCCATGTATGTGGTAAATATAGTAAGTAAAAGTTGTAGTAGACATCCCACTAAAACTCCATCCAACAATGTTTACATATTATAGATAGACCTTTTAAAAAAACAAACCATAGGGCCATTTCCCTTCTATATATTTTTAGTAATGAAATATTCTGGAGCACTAAAATTATCAAATAGGGAGTGAGTATAAATCCATTTAGGACAACACCAATAGACATTAATATTAATAAATACAATATAATATAACATTACATTAATTTATAAATGGTATAGATATAAAAATAATATATTACACACATATAAAACATATATCCAACATTTGGTTACCAAATATCCTTACCTCAACACCATGATAGAAGAAACTTTTCCTACTTTTGAAGCACACTGTAAGAAATCACTATAATCTTCCTAACACATCACCCTTGATTGGATACGAAAAAATCATTTACAAAACATCCCATCAATTCATATATCCCAAATATATGGTAACAAAATGTTTGACACATCTATATTAGAGGATACTCCAAATATAGACGACACATATTGTCACCTAGTATATCCCCTATACATACCAACCAATGATTGGAACATCCCTCTTAGGGGATAATTCACTAGTCTCAACCTTCATGCACAACTGTAGATGATATGACATTAAAACATATTATACAAGTTGGGAATGATATATCAAGAATAATGTTATATAAAGAATATCATAATCATGAAAATCCAAATATAAGAAACATAAGCATTGATCACGGTTACACAGACACACCTCATGTAATTAATCATTAGACATATGTTTAGAAAAAATACATACACAAATTTTCATTACAATAAAAAATAAAAAACATGCACTAAATTCCAAGGGAGTCAGTCCTTAATCAATTTGATGAAAAAGTACACGATTCTTTAAAGATACATCACCCAAATCACGTCGATGTATTTTTCAACTCAAACTGTTGAGAAATAAAACCTTGAACATATTCCAAACATTTAATTTCAATATAAATAAAATAATCATGTGTGGAAAAACATTATCTATATTATATATATTTTCATGTTATGATTTTATTCAAAAACATGTTTTATAAATATCTTCTTCAATAAATAATTATAAAACCCCACGTGATAATCCATATCTATTGGATAATCTGGTAATACATGTGGTAGTTACTTATAATTTTCATTTGATACTTCTGTATGATTATCCTTTCTAATTATATATAATTGTCTTGGGATAATTCAATATGATTATCCTCTACTAATTATATAGTATTATCTTTTTAATTATATATAATTATCTTTCGATAATTTGGGTCTATTATATCACAAACCTTACATGAATTATTGGGAAGAAGAAACACCAATTTATACCTTGAATCTATCTCCCTTAAAACATTTAACCTAGAAATAGAAGAGTGTGTGTGAGGGTTCTCCTATACCTAGAACCCTATACGAATAAATTATATTGGTCGTGGAAGGATTCAATAATTTTGAATGAGGCTATTATGGAATTCTTGGAATAATGTGGATATACAAAATGTTAGTGTAATGGTTTATGTATTTTTCATGAAGGAAAAACCATGTATAAGAAAATATATTAAATCCATAAATGAAATTAAAAATTCAATTTTTATTACAAATATATTTTTAATAGATTAAATTTAAAAACATATTCATGAATTCAATATTATTATCTTATATATATAAAACCATTGAAACACATTACACAGTTGTTCTGGAGAAGTACTAGTGAAATGTTATATTTTTAATGAATTTATCCAATAAAAGGAACTGCATAAGGGTAACATGGTTTACACATACATAGCCCAAATCAGTCACATAATCATAGTAGGTTTTACTAAAATGTGTGTGCCATAAGATTTTGTATCCCTTGTATGATAAGGGTAACAGTTTCACATCCTCTACTTACCTTTACACATCCTTTAGAGATAAGGAGGTGCAGTTACTATAATGACCCAACATTAATCATTATATATTATAGTGACGTTATACTATAATATTTTTATTTAATTCTTGAAGATAATTTTGGATCATATTTTTAGAAAATTATGAAAAAATAATATAGAGTAAACTCATACATTACAAGTGAGAAATTATATTCAATATCAATTGTTTTCACAAATAAAACATGTTTTCTCTTCATGACAAACCTTAAAAATATGACCTTTACATCATACTTTCCCTTAATCATCATTAAATCCCTATGAAATAAATTTTAATACATGGTATGAGAAAAAAATTATCAGTATTGGATATAAAGAAATAATTCTATCAGTATAGTGAAAAACTAGAATACACATTGAAAAAATATTCATAGAAACATACAATTTAATTTGAAAAGAGAATCATTTTCCCTTAAAAATCATTATATTTACATTTGAAAAAAAATTCCATGTGAACTTAGTGGAACTCATAGATAATTCATATAAGTTCCTTAGGACATAATCATATAAGAACCTCTAAAAACCCCTTACAAGAACCCTTATGAATTCAGATAACCATACGACCGACTTGCAATATTATTTTTCGGAGAAAAGAATCATTACCCACTACATTAGAGTACTATCCAGGCGCACCCATATTATAATCTATAATTGGATCACCCTCAAACTAAAATAAGGCTAAACCCATGGTAAAAAATTTCCATTCACCATATCATGATTAAACCCAGTGAAAACAATTTTAAGCTCATGTACAAAATAGTTTTGGATACAAAAAACCGTTTTTCTTAAAATAAATATTTTAAAATAAAAAACTACACATATAATAAATAAAAAAATTTATAATAAAATTATGAAAAATTATAATGGAAACAAAAAATAATTAAGGATTTATGATGGTGTAAAATTTCACTCATTCATTATAAGTTAAAAACCATTCCTTCATATTTTTGATGAAAAAGTCACAAAGTACCCCATTTGAAAAATGAAACAAAGTGTTCCTTAAAAACATATAATAAAAAGTCAAAATGGGTAAATATATCATTTAAATTTTATAGTAAAATAGTAGGAAAATTATTTAAAACAATTTTATAATATTTGGATTTGTGAGAAAAAGGGGGATTTTAAGGGAAACATTAAAAAAATAATTTTTAAACGAAATTTCTTAACCTTGGGTTAGAATAATCATGTTCATTATTTATATTAGTAAATAATAAAATTAGGATACTTATTTAATTTATTAATAATATTTTTCATGTTTATTATTATTTATATATCAATTATTAAAATGTTATATATAATTACATAATCATTTAAATTTACATAGGTTGTTTTGATGAAATTAGTTTCATAAGTCCAAGAAAACATTGGTAACTTGAATATAGAAAAAGTGATCAAAATTAAAACATATAAAGAATAACAATAATAAAATAATTATAAATTTTGTAATATCAATTATAATTTTAAATCCATATATTAAATATGGTTTTGAAAACTAAACTATGTTACAATCATGTAGACTATAGGATGTATGTACGCAGGAGTAATGCTTCTATTTTTCAACTATCATTATTCAAAGAAAAAAGTATCATATTATATTTCTAGAATGATAATTATACCACACAAATATCATATTATTTATTTAAATATACTTAATAATAATTAATTTTATGTTGTGATTAAAAAAAATCACATTACTTCATGGAGGTGGTAGTCAACACAAATGCACAGACGATGTTATAATTTTTCTGCACATGGAATGGAATGACTATAAATTATATATTGATTTTTAAGAATGATTAATATTCCATTTATATAATATGTAAAATAATCATTATAATATGTCTTGAGATACAGTGATGGGAGAAAAATTATATCAATTCTTGTGGCGGTAGTCTATTGTTCACGTAAATGACGGTTTTGGTTCTCATTTGATCGAAGAGTAGATTTATATACGTTGTGTTATTAAAAAATGATATATAATAATATTGAGGATACATTTTGTTATTATTTTGTCATGTTTTTATAATTTTGTATGTATTTTTATGAATCAATAAAACTAAAACAGGGTGAAAAAATATACTTCTCCATTAAAAACATCATTTACTTAACATCATAAGACATAATATTGATATAATTCCCAAACCAAGACCTCTAAAATTATGGGAGATATTATTCGGCAGTATTTGGGAAGGTATTTTTAAATAAAAATGGGTATTTTTGTGTCAAGTATTGATTAGAATAGGTTCCATTTTATAAGAGTGGGGAGTTGTACTCTTCAAATTTCTAAAAAAAGAAATTAATATAAATTATATTTCAATTAAAAATTTATCCAAAGTGATTTATTTATATGATTATATGGGTAATGGTTGAAGTAAAATTATATAATAAATATTATACAAAATTTCTCTATATTTAATCCCATATATTTAAGTATTAACCCCTACTTAAACCCTATAACTCTTACCATGTCAATTTGGTTTTGTAATATTTGAGCCAATATAGATACTCTAAAATGATAAAAGTACCATAAATTGATTATGGTTGATATTTAACATCGAATCCAATTAATTTTGATAAATTGTATATATTTTGAAATTTATATCACTTAATAAACTGTTATTTTCTATGAATTATTTATATTATCAATTTTTTAAAATGTGGATTACATTAAACTTAATAATATAAATAAAAAAAATAAAATTAGAAAAATTCATTTTTATATAAAAATATTTTAAATTCAATCAAATATTTTTATTTATAAAATTATTTATCTCAAATTATATTTATTATAGTATTTTTATAATCATTTATTTGAATTTTGTCATTAATTCAATAATTACAACACCAGTGTTATGTATACATTTCAGGAAATTATTTCTTCAATAATTTTTTTATAAATTATATTAATTAATATTAATATTTTAACTTTATGAATAACCCTTATAGTCAAACATAACCTTTGGATAACATCATATTAAAAATACTACACTTATTAAAATCATTATAGTGACATGTTTGAATTTTCATTGAATAAAATATTATAAAAGTCAAAATCTCATAAAAGAGGAAAAAGGGTCATAAATTCATCCCTTGGATGTCTATTTTCAATATATATTTATCCTATAAAATTTATTCATGTTTTTTAGAATTCAATGGTTCTTGTCATTTAATTTGAAACCACAATTAAAAGATTTACCCCTTACCAAGGTTTCAAAATTACAATATTTTATATTCATATCAAGAAAAAGTGGGAAACATTAAGTAATTTTTTCTCATATAATTCAAAATATGGAATCTATTTCTCAAAAAACAAATCATGTAAGTGTAATAATATAATTTAAATTATATCGACAAAATGAAAGGATAACTGATTTTTAAAAAATTATCTTTTTAAATATAAATAATTTTATACTAAATTTATCTATAAAAAACAATTCAGAAAAAATAATTGGATTATTTTAAATCAAACTCAACTATTTAAAATTTTATAGTAATCCATCAGAAAATTTAACTGGTAAAAAATTAATATAAATACTGTTTTCAATATAAATTGGTATTCTTCAATATTAATTTAAAAATCAATATTTTCATAAAATAATCAAAAATTACTCATAACATAAGTTTTTAGAATATTGTTAAATTGAAATTAAATTTTTCAATTTAAAATTAAATTATTTTCAAATAATACTTTGAAATTAAATTTAGTTTGAAATGAGATTAATAAAACCATTTCCTTTTTGATTTTAAGAATTTATTTATTTATCTATAATGAATATAACTAATTATTTTAGGTATAATATTAAATATTGAAATATTTATTATATAATAATCTTGGTTTTATGTGCTCTGAAAATTTACAAATTGCATCCTCAAAATTTGAATTCGGGATTGAAAACTATGATTTTTTCTTTTTAAAATACCTTTGATAAAATCCCATATGAAAAATATAATTAATAATACTTCCTTTTTAAATGAGATAAATGAAGGTATTAAGGTCATATGGAATAATACAAAGTTTTTTTCCATGTAGGATAACATAATAGGGAAGTGAAAACATGGATATGGATGAAAAACCTAACTACTAAATACTCATGGAGAGTGATAGAGAACATATTTATGTGAAAGTTAACAGTTATAAAACTTTAAATTTGAGACGGGTTAAAAGTCCATTGATTTCTCTATAATATCCTATTGTTGAGGAATTCATTTACTACCTAGACTGAGAACAGAAGGAAATATACTTACTTAAATTGTGGAGTTTCATCCTTTTAAAATATTTACACCAAAAACTCACATTTTTATCCAAATGATGAGTATTATAGATGAATTTTTTATGCCTAAAGAACTAGAATTATTTTTTAAGTATTAGAAATCCACCAATTAATAACTATCTATTCCTACTACCCTTATTAATTAACTAAGACCAATATGGTCAACATGAAAATAAATACTTTCCCAAATGAATAATACATAAAATGAAGAATACTAATTTTATTCAACAAAATTTAAAACTAATATCAAAAATTGAACTTATTTCATTCAATAAATAACTACCCTTAAAATTTGTCAAAAATATTAAAGACTAATATTGAAACCCAAAAAATAGAATAATTTTATCACATACTATTTTCTAATAAATTAAATATTTATATCCAAATAATATTAATCACTCTTAAAGTCATATAAAAAATGTAATTTCCCAAATCACATGACCTTTGTGATATTCTAATCATTTCCATAAATCTACCAAGTCACCGTTAATAAAAATTATGATAATATATTCTCCCAAAATTTATTTCAAACTTAAATTCTCAAATAAAATCCCATATTATAGTATAATGTTCCCCAAATAACATTGATCAAAAAATAAATTTAAAAGAATATATATGTTCCCAAATTATAACAACCATATTATGTCACAATTAGAAACCACATAAACCATAAAGACCAACAATAACTTTAAACTGATTTCCACCAAAATTAAATTCAATTTTTTTCTAAATAACCTTTTTTATATCATAGAATTAAGGGTTACATGTACCTAAAAAATTTATCAAAACTCAATAAATGTGTCCCAAAAGTATCTAATTTTCACTACCCTACTTTTGAAAGGTATCAATTCTATATTAAATATATTTAATTTTTTTTGAAAAAAATAAAGTATTGAAAAAAAATATGGGGTTTCCCTGATTATTATAACATTTAGAATATATGATAATATTATTAGTAAAATATTATTAAATAATAATTGAGAAGGCTCATTATATAAACAGATAAATTATTTATCTTTTATATTAAACATTTAACCATGATTTTTCATCTCTTTAAGAGATAAAAAATATTTAATTTTTAATATTCAACATCACCGAATTATTATTTCTACTTATATCACATGACAATAATTTGAACCTCAAATCCTTACATCACAGTTTTTCTTTATGCGGTTGATTTCCCCTTTATCTTCTATCAATTAGTCCCTATTTCTGGAAAAGAAATATTTAATTACATGGTGGTATTCTACTTTTTAAATGAGGTGGATTGGTCAAGTATTTGAAATCAGATTAGAGAGATACCATGATCCATATAAATGTTTTAGAAATAATTGTTTTGGGTAGATCAAATAGTTTTATACATGTGATTTGGATACTAAAAAATATTTCAAGATCATATGAACAGGAATTTTCCATGATAGTTATGATTATATCATATGGAAGTGAAAAGAAGGTTTTTTAAAACATCTTCATTTAATATAGATAAATTATCTTTAATCTGTAGAGAATAACATTATTAAAACATGCAATTAACGTTAAAATAAAACTGTTCCTTTTAATGAAAATACCCATATATATTCTATAATATTTTATCCTTTAAAAGAAAACATATTAACTTCAATATAAAATAATTTTTTAACCTCAAATTGTTTATGTTCATATCCACAAAATGTAATAAAATTATTCTAAAAAAATCATTCACGTGAACCGCAAGGGTTAAATGTACTTCATCCCAATAAAACAACTCTCAAAATTTCATTTTCACATTAATATCACATGAAATAAAATCTAAAAAATGAGGTTTATATACCTTTTAAACATACTACTGTCTGGGATAGACCGTATAAATAGATACCTATATCTGGATCCTACCTATTTGGGAAAACTCCACTAAGATCAACAAGTGTGGTCAAGAAAATAATACAAGAAGAATATCACATATGATATAATATTAAAATGAAAGATCATATATCACATAATGTAAATAGTATCATAATAATCACAATCATTATGAAGGAAACATTATGAATGTTGAAAAATACACACACACACAAAACGTTATCAAGAATTAGATATTGGTTTCTAAGGGTGACACATGAAATCAAACTATATTTACAATAATATATATATATATAATATACATTAATGTCAAGGTATTCCTACCTTGATATCATTGATGAATAAATAATACATTTATCTGGAAAAAATAAAATGAATCACATTCATGTATTCATCCAATAAAAGAACTATCTACAGACTCCTAAAAATAATTCCAAACATTTTATTTCAGTATAAATAAATGATACATATGCTATAAAAATTTAACTCTCTTGGATATTGTAGAATTTATAATTTTATTCTAATGAATGTTCTAGAAATATCATTCTTAATGAATTGTTTTAAAATAACATTAGATAATATATCTCTTTAGGATAATCAAAGAATACATGTTGTAGTTATTTATAATTCTACTTTCATAATTTTTTATAAATATCCATTGATAATTATATAAATAAATCCATTGATAATTATATATCATTATCTGTCAATGATTTTTTATTATTATTTCAAAAATTTCATAAGAAATAATTTTATAAGAATCACCAATCCCTATCTAGAATTTATCTTCTATAAAATAATACACTATACAATAAAAGAGAGATAGTGTGATAATTAATCTATTCCTAGAACCCTTGATGAATAAGTCATATTATTTGTGGAAGGATTATTCAATTTTGAATGAGGGGATTCTAGACTGGTTGAACTCATAAGGATACAAAAAATTAAGGTAGAAGGCCCTACATATTATTCAAGAAAAAAATATATAGTTCAAAGTACGAATGATTCAAATTAAATTAAAATTATAACTTGTCTTCATAATTTTTTTGATACAATAGAATTAAAATCCAAACAAAGCATTTAATTGTATGATTTTTTTAATTTAAAACAATTTAAAAACATTCCAGAGCCATTCTGGAGGGGGATGATTTAAAAATAATTTTTTTAAATTATTTTCTCCATAATATGTGGTTGGAAAGAGTGACATGATTTACCGTTCCCCAGCCTATTACACTCATGGATGGGGAAGAGGTTTTACCCCTACGGGGGTCTCCTAGACTTACACATCCCCTGTATGTTATGAGTTACCATTAGAAATCTTATAGTTACCATTGAGCGGCCCATAGAAACTAGGAGGTAATATTACTAAGCTTAGGAGTTACCTTTATGAAAGCTTTAGAATTTTTGGTCAACCTTATGTGAATATATAACTACCCTTACACTGACTAGGATTTATGCAATGAACCAGACCAGGTCAACAAGACAAGTAACTCGAGATGGACGGCCACATGGTGAAGTGAAACAAATAACACTTGTCTAATGTATAATTATTGAAAAAATAATATTAAAAAGAAAAGAAATAGTACATATCCATGATACATAGAATGTTAATCCAAATATAATAAACCTATAAATGTAAAATAGGAAAAGACCAACCCATGTCTCCATGTGAGCATCTGTCACCACCAAACCATCCAACTAAGAAAGATATAAAAAATGAGAAAAACTCGTATGTTACACAATAAATTTACCATTACAAGGGTCCTATAAAAGAACATCTACGATTTCAAAAATGAAAAATTTGGTTGTGAGCACAAATACAATTAGGATTTCCAAAAAAATCTATAAAAAGTTTAATACCATGAAACCAATAGCACTATCTTTAAAATAAATCTAGTTTATAATGTATTTTCGTAAAAGAATACAATTTTTAAAAACAAATAATTGGATTTAATAAAAATAATTCAATATTAAATATAATAATGAATATGAAATGAATATGTGAGATATAATGAAAAAAGAATAAAAACAAACAATGGATATACTATAATAGAATAATGTGAGAAAATAACGATGAAATAAAAAATTATGTGAAAAAATAAACATAAATGAAAAATCTCACTATTTGGGATCTAATCTATGGGTATACATTCTAGATATGAAAATAAATTCCTAATCGAGGCATAATATGAATCGAATCCCAACTGAGTCCTATTATATGTCTTTCGATATGAAGAAATCCTTAGTATCATAACGCACACACTAAGAGTGACAAGTCTATTTCTCGATGCACCCAATGTTCTATAATGTGCTATGTTTTTCCAAAATTCATTTAAAATCCAGTATCATGATTTATAAATATTTTTCATTATAATTAATATCTGAATCCATGTTTGAGAATAAATTTTAGAACCAAAACTCACATTGATTCATGTCTTTAAACACATAGTGTGAACAAATATGTTTTTGAAGAAGAAACAATTTAATAACATGAATCTATTTAAAAAACCATATAATCATGAATAACTCAATGTAATTAAATATCCCAAATTAATATAAAATAATATAAATAAATTCACTAGTGATAATGCTTTTATAGAGACACATACTACATGAATGGAGGGAAAACTAGTCACCAATGAAAATAGAGATCCAAAAAGAGTAGACCAGGTTCTTATAATCATAGATACATATGAAATAATATAAATCCTCTATCAAACCCCTTATATATATTATCCAAATCCCATTCTAGTCCTATTAAGTATTATGTGATGTAATATAGAAAATATATATAATGAAAAGGAAAAAAAGTATCAAAAGTACAATATACCATGAAGAGACCCATCACGAACAAATGAGAAACATCAAGAATAAAAGAGGAGAAACATCTAGAGATTCAAGGAAGGATTACATCAAGATAAAAGGGGAGTATATGTATATGATAAATAAAAATGATCAAGGTAAAATGGAAAATTTCCAATTTTTAATGGAACATAGGATATATAATTATTAGGAAGTATGATTTGAAGAACTGTGTGACAAACATGTACAACCTCTACCATTTGAGAAAATAGGGTGCATGATTTCATGGAGTTGAGCTACATGGTTTGGAAAACCATGCTCAAACCATGTGACACCCATAGAAAATCACCCATACCTTACACTGTTCACTTTTTCTGTTTTATGGTTTTTCTAACCATGATAAAACTATGCAATAAGATATTAAAAACTCACATAGTAATTCCATATGGTTACCTCATGGTTAATACTAACCATGTGATAACTGTGTTCCTAGATTTCCTTCACCCAAAAAATATTTTGTAACCCCAATTCCTAAATATCCTATAGAAAAACCCCAAATATGTTCTATGATAAAATTAAATCAAACCTAGGACTTGATGAGTGTCAAAATAATCTTCATATTGAATTCTTTCTATCTCTAGAATGTGATCAATATTTTGGACTCAAAAAAGAGAAAGTGACTACCACCTCATCAATAATTCCAACTCCCATGACTGATGGATATCCCATTAGCATGTCCAAATTACACATACTTGGGGAATTGTTTTAAATTATTGTATTTTATCTTAGAGATCTATAATTTGAACATGTTTCTCAACTATGGTGGTGTTGGTATTAAGACAATCATCTTCCCAGTCAATCACATGGGAAGTGTCTCGTTCATACCTCCTTAACTAGGACTGTTGAAACACGTCATATTCGATGTCAAGAGAGATTAAAAGTTCAAATGAGTCACAAAATTCCAAATTCATTCAATTATTTCAAAGTGAAAAACAAAATTTTGTGCCAACAGACCATGCTTACCAAATCTATAGTGTACCAACTGATGTCAAAATATTAGAAGAATCTAATCACTAAGATCAAAATCAAGTTCCCAACAACAAGAATCCACATTATATTTTTGAGAAATATGTGTTGTGACCAATATATCCTAGAAAAATTAAACCTTTTATGTTATCTCATGAATAAGTCTCAGTCAAACCAAGGATAATTCATGTAATTTACTATAATATAAAAGGAAGAACATTGTATTCCATATCATGTATGACACACAACACCAAGCTTGTAAGGGAATATAATATATCAAGAATTTACAATATATATACTATCTTAAATAAATTTAATTATTCTATAGCTTCAATTCACAAAACCCTATGTTATCTTGCATAAAATGCAACAACAAGTTTCTTCAATAGTTTGCGATTCACGCAAGACCACGTTCTACTGACCAAAAAATATGTCATTAAAATATTAGTATTTAATATAATAAGATATATCCTAGTATTTAAATTAGTGGTTATGAATATTATTAACTAACTTGTGAAAATATATTTTTTATAAAAATATAATATGAATTAAATGGTTACCAATTTAATAGAAATGAAAATAAAAACCAATTGGATATAAAAGAAATATTATTATTTTTATGCGCTGAAAGGATTTTTCTCTTCATAATTTTTTTATTATAATTACCAAATTATATTAAAGGAATATAAGTGGTATATATTAAACCAAATATTTTTATATTCATAAAATATGTTTTATAATCATAAGATAAGAATAAATCAAATTTTATGCATAAAATCCAATATTTAAATAAAGGCATTTTACATCCTTTTAATGTAGAACCTATTTTAAATAAATTTTTTGAAATTTTATACATATTAAATGTCAAAATAAATTCATCATAGAAATATAACCAAAAAAATTTTCTTAAGGTGATTTGTTTTTATATTTTGGGTCAATTTTCGTTTTTCAATGAAAGAAAAAAAATACAGAATTTTAATTCAAAATTATATTTTCATCTAATTCAATTATAATGTTAAATTTTATTTTTTATTAGTTTTAAAAATTTATTAGATTAATTTTACATAATTTAATAAAATTATGGTCATTTTAACCATTTTTACATCGATGTTGGATATAAACACATATCAAAATTTTTAAAAATTTTAAACTAAAAACCCACATTGTCGTCCCGTCCGTCAGATTACATTTAAATTAATGTACATCACTTATGTGATTTGAATTTGTAAAATTGGATTCAATATTTGAAATTAGATTGATTTATAATTTATAAAAAGGTTATATTATTATTTGAGCAAAACTATTAGTAAACTTTGTTGAAATTAATTACAATAATTAAGATAAAATTAATCTTGACAAGGACTAAACCTTAAACTTAATGGAAAAAATAAACTAGTAAATTATATTAAAGTAATTGTATGGACATATTTTTGACCATATAATATATTTTATATATATTTTCCCACTATTGGATCCACATGACATGGTAAAAATATTGGTGGAATTCCTTTGTAAAAAATTTAATAAAATACCACTCATCCCCTGCTATAAAAAGGTATTCTCTATTACCCTTATTCGCACCTCCCAATAAACATTACATCATCCCAATTATTCCCAAAAATTTTCCCAAAATTACTAACATTGACCTAAAATCCTAAATTTTGGATTAAATCAATCCAAGGAATCCCATTGGGCAAATCAAAAGAAGTTTCCCGAATAAGAGGTGACATTACCTCTCAAAATATTTTATTCTATTTTCATTATCCACCCCCTAAAATCTTCTTATTCAATGAATAAATAATAAAAAAAATATAATTAATATATTTGTATTTTGTTTTGTTAAGGGTTCTACCTACACTTACACAAACTTCTATCTAATTTGTAACGAACACACCATTCGTGTACGGAGAACTACCACCTCACGAAATGATGATTGTTCATTTTTTCTTTTACCACCTCATGGGTGAGAATTATGATGAAAAATATATTTTTATATGATATATATGATATTTATACTATTTGTATTCTTAATTAATTTTTATACAACACATTCCATAATTTTTTCTATATTAGGGGATCCGATAACTTCATTTGTGGATATGTGGACCATCACCTCTTCAAAGTGATGAAATTCATCTAAGATATACATGGAATGTATTAAGGATGGTTTCATTAAAATTATATGATATATATTAAAACAATATTATAATGGAATTATAATAAACATATATATACATATCATTTACTTCTCATTATATTAAAATATGATAATGAAATGAAAGTAGCGTTCATACATACATAAGACCTATCATCTCCATGAAGGGTACATTTAATTTCCTATCAAAAAAGATTATTGATTATTATAAATAAATATATAATGAATTTATATGATAATTAAATTATGTTTTTCACTCTAGAGATTATTAAATCAGGATCTATTAAAAATGAAAAATAAAGAACATGTCAAGACATACATGAGAAACATGGAAATTTATAACCAACAGAGTGAAATTATGAAAGATTACTAACAAATGGTTAATAAGATATTATAGGAGGATCATATATTATAAAATAAATATTAATATGCTTCTGTAATAAGGTAGAATCATGTTTAAAACCATTATACATGAGATTAAATGATGCTTCCCAAAAGGAAACGCATGGTAAGATATTTTCATATCACTTTTTTACATTTGTCATACAAATTTAATATTCACCACTTCCTTTTTTATGTATCTACTACCCATTTTGTTATATAATATCATGATTTATTTATTATTAATGATATATTGAGTTTTAATTTGAATTATTTTATATAATGGGATTTTATTTAAGCGTTACCATGTGGAAAAGATATTTCATAACCCGACTCCTTTTCATTGGTTTATACTACTTCCTCATTGAAATTAATATTATATGATGACATATATAATAAATTTTACTACCGAGTGATATATTTCCACTTATTTATGCGGAATTTTATTTTATACAAATACGTTTCTCATTTATTGATTCTTACTTCAACATTATAATCTTTTCAAGGGTTTAATTTACAATCTCATTTTGTTCGAGATTTCTTACACTTGAATTTCCATCAGAGGAATTTATTTGATAATTTTTAAATAAACCATTTAATTTGATTATCTTATTGTTAATAATGACACTTTTCAAGTAATTTTATCATTTTTCTACTATTTTGAACTCAAAATGTATGAGAATATGTTTTTAAGAAAACCTGATATCATTTTCATCTTTATTTAGAGAACTTGTTTTCTTCTAAAAACACTATTTTCTAAAAATGTTTTCCAAAATGTTTTTAACATTTAGAAGGTGATTTAATAAATAAATTTTTATTTTTTATTAATTTTTTCATAGTTATCATCTTGACTATTATTAGAAAGTTCATTTCTCTGCCTTTTTTATGTTTCAAAAATAATGTTCTTTTTACCTCGTACAACATATACAGATTAACCCACCCTAATTTAATTAGAATTTATTTTTCTATTATAAAATTGTTATTGTAATGAATTTTTTTTAAAAGTGATTTTAAATTAAAAATATTTCCAAATGGTTTTTCCAAATGTTTTAAAAAGGGAGAATTTTTATGAAGAATATATTTCAAGTTCATACTTTATTTAATAATTTAAAATAACCCTATATTTTTTCCGCTTGAGAAATTTCTCACTGATACAATACTTATTATTCCTCTAGATGGTTTTCTAGTTGTTTGTCTTAGGATAGTATTGATATTCAATTCCCTGATTATTTTTTTAATCCCCTTGAAATATTCAATTTATATTAATTATTCAACATCATGTTGTCCATAAATATCCCTATCATTTATTGTGGATATTATTATTACCAAAACTGTATAACATTTTTATATATGGTGTTTTATTTGATTTTAATTTGATTAATTGGAGAATTATTGATAAATCCATATCTTTTATCCAATATATATATTTGATATGGAATATTTTTCACGAAATAAGCCAGTTATTATATATTTGAGGAATGATTTGGACATGTATGAAATTGGTGGGCACCAATTATTGATATCCCATTGATGCATCAATAGCCTCATTGGACAAATCAGTTAGCAAGCCTAAGTAAGTGGGTTTTAACCCAATATGTTGTAAACTATATTTTTAAATGTTTTTATGGTAACAGTACCATGTACCTAGGAAAAATGGCTTCTAATAATTAATAATTTAAATATCATAGATTCTGTTATTATTTATCCATGACATTTTTTGTTACTATTTCTATGGTTATATTTCCTTTTCAGTTCATTGATTAAATTAAATTGTTTCAATTTTTTTCCATTCCATATTTATTATTCTGTATTCCATTATTTGAATGACATGAGTATTTAGTTATCACCATACCATATTTTTTATTCACATCCTTTTGAGTATGTTGATCAGATTACAAGTGTGTACAATTATTTAGTTTTACATGTTTATTTATTCTTATTGATTCATTATTTCTTCCACTTTACATACCCTTACTGATCATTTGAGATCACCCTTATTTATTTCCATCCCTAAGAATATAATAAGTATACTAAGCAATATATGCAGTGATATTCTAAGTGAAATTATTATTATCCTTAACAGAATCCAAAAAAATTATATTTCAATTAGTGCGGTCATTTGTAATAATATTATCATGTATATATCTGGTTTACCAATAATACTAAACTCTTCGGTCATTCCATATTTGATTCCTTTCAATAATTACAATTGGATAGATAGCATCCACTAGATTTAGGTTTTAGGGGTCATGTTCATAAATTTGGTATTAAAGAATGTTTATTAGCAACCTTGGAAATTAGATTTAGGAAAAACTAGTTTAGAAATCATATCCCTAAGATAGAATTTGATGATTTATATACAATAGAATCCTATATTTTTTTAAGGTGTATATTTTTTGTGTCTTCCTAGAAAAAAATACATGTCTGGATGCTAAAAGTTGACATAGTTCTAGTATAGATGTATCTAGGGGAAATAACACTGACAAGATGGATTGGGCTTGAATCGACATAACCCAGTACATGACAATATGCCTTACTGTGCACTTAGTTTGACACCATTGAGGGATATGATTAGGATAATTCAAATTTTATTTACAAAATTTATGAAGAGTTTTATTATATAATGAAAATTGATAATCTTATTTAAAGCAAAGTTAATTTAGATTGAAAATAAATTTCAATGATTTAGATATCTTATAAATTATTATACACATTTCTAACTACGATAATTTTCATTCACACTATGCTCCCTTGATTTAGTCAATGGATGGAAACTGAAGGATTTAAATTAATATTGAACATAAAGGACAAGGTGGTGAAAATGAGAAATCAAATGAGGTGCTGATAGGATTTAAAGATATTAGGTTTTTGCCTAATCTGTTTTCATGAAATATGATTATCAACATATACCTTTACCAAATCTTGAGCTCACAAGATAAGTATACAGTGGAGGTTTTTATGAGCTTTAGTGTTGGATTCTATAGATCCAAGAATACTTGATTTGAATCATGCAAATAATGTGGAAGGAAACACCTAAGAATTTGTCTTAATGGAATGGGTAAATTCATTATGTGTAGAGAGGGACATAAAGAAAATAATTTCCAATGAGAAATGAAGAGTACAATATAAGGAAATTAAAATCATCCTAAAGATCCATTTTTTCATTAAATGTGGGGAACTTGGGAATTACCAGAGTAAATGTACTCTTAAAAAGGATAAGATCATGTCTAAGGAAGGACATATATGGAAATAAATGGATAAAGTAGTTATGTATTGGGGTTTTATTCAAAACCTTAGTTAAAAGGATATTTAATGGTAAAATTGCAAAGTTGTCTTGAAAATTAATTTTGGATATTATAATATAATGGTTTAGTAAAGAAAAACATGTATGTTAGGAGAAAACCTATCAAGTCTGAAAAGGTCGTACGCCTTGAACCCTTGATCGAAGGACGATAAAGGTTTCACACATTGTACTGGCCTACATGATATCTTGGTTAATATATCATTACGTTTAGATAATCAATAAGATGAAAGGTTTAGATATTATTTTATTAACCATATCAATTTTTTAAAATAGTTGGATTCAGATAAAAATATTTGTTTTACAGATCATAAGATTTATTAAAAGAAAATTTTAGTTGTTCAAGAAAATAAATTCATTATTAGGAATTAATTTAATTGATTAATGTATAAATTATAATTTTATTGAATCATGAACAAAAGTTGAATTTTTTATTTTAGATATACATTAAGTAAGTATATTTTCTTATAATTTATGTAGTAAAATAATTACTCAACTTTAAGAAAATTATCTTAAAGTAAAGTGTTTTTCTAATACCATAATTTTTGTTTAACCAATGATAATTTAATTAATCATATATTTATGGTTTTGTGGCCCTAAAATTTCTATTTATCATTAACATTTTTGTGATCAATTAAGTCAATCACTCCCAATAAATAATTACAATTTTCCGCCTAGTCTATATTTTCACTTTCCACTAATTTTCTCCTTCTTAGAGACCTAGTCATATGTCGTGGCCTTTGTACTTATCATTATCTCTTTTATAGAGTATGTTTTATGAAACATTCTCCCGATGTGGGATTACAAAAAAGGAGATTTCAAATATCATATCCAATATTATAGAGATCAACTTTAAATTATGAGAATGAAATTTAATTAAAGTGGGGTGAATGTATCACCCCAAAATTCTAAAGTAAGAACATTGTATTCAATAGCGAGTATGACATGTAATACCAAGAACATAAGGGGATATATTATCCTACGACATTATAATATATATTTACTATCGTAAATAAATTTTATATATTATCTATGTTGGAAGGCATGAAACACTGAGTTATCTTGCATCACAAGCAAGAGAATGTTTCTTTAATAGCTTGTGTTGCATTCAAGACTGAGTGCTACTGGATAAAAATATATTATTAAAATATTATTATATAATATAATATGATATATACAAGATTATAAATTAGTGTTTATGAAAAGTATTAAATAACCTATGAAAATATATAGTTTATAAAAATATAAAATGAATTATTTGGTTACCAATTAATTAGAAATTTAAATATAAACCAACTTGATATAAAAAAGATAATATTATTTTTATACTCCCAAATGAGTTTTGTATTAATAAACTAAATTAATTAAAATTAGTGAATTAAATTAATGAAATATATATTCTATATATTCAATAAACTATTTTTTATATTCATCCATTTTTTTGATAGGCATAAGTCATGAAAATAATCCAATTTTACCCATAAAAACCTATATTTTTATAAAGGCAGTTTAACCACTATTTATTGAAGAAAATATTTTAAATCCAATATATAGACCTTTTAATAATTTTATATGTCCAAAAAAGTTAATATTTTAATTTGAAACAAAAAATATATGTTAGGGTGAATTTTTGTTGTTTTTTGGTGAAGTTTCATTTTTTAATAAGTAGTTAAAAATACAAGGATTTAATTTAAAAATAATTTTTTTGTCTAACTTATTTAGAAGGGTAAATTAAAATTTTTATTGGGTTAAAATAATAATTTTATAAATTTTTAATAAGTTATAAAATTGATGTATTTTTAATCAATTTCACATTGGAATTGGATATAAACACATCTCAAACTTTTGAACATTTTTACTTTAAAAACCCCACATTATCTTCCCATATATGGGATTAAATTTAAAATAATTTCTAACACATAGGTTATTAGAATTTGAAAAAATGGATTCCATATTTATATTTATAATTTTTTATTATGTATAATATGGTCATATTTTTGACCAAATGACTAGTGAAAGATATTGAAATTAATTACAATGATTAAGGTAAAATTAAGCTTAACAAGGATTAAACCATTAACATAAGGGCCAAAAAAACCTGAGAACATGTCCTAAATACACTCTCTAGAAATATTTCGACCCTATACTTCCATGGATCAACTTTGGTCTATTGTTTGATCTAATTGATATGGGGAAAATATAGGTGGAATTCTATTGTAAAAAACATACATGAATGCCACTCCTTCTCCACTATAAAAATAAATTCTCTATTCCCCTTATTCAAACCTATCAATCAACATTGGATCATCCAAAATCTACCTAGATAGTCTCCAAGAAACCCTCTCCCCAACCTATAATCCTAAATTTTTTCAAAAATCAATTGAAGGAAACCCATTCGTACAAACTAAAAGGAGTTTCCCAAATAAGGGGTAAGATTACATCTCAAGCTCTTTTATTTTTTTCTCTTTATCCACCCCATAAAATAGCATAACTACATGATAAATTATAATAGAAGTATCCTAAATGTATTGAAAAAATTTTATTTTAATATTTTTACCTACACTTACAGACACATACATCTAATGGGAAACAGACTTATCAGTAATGTATGATGAACTACCACCTTATGAAAATATGATTTTCTGTTTTTCAATTACCACCTCTCATGGGTGGGAATTATGATGGAAAATCTATTTTTATTTGATATATATGATATTAATACTATCTTTATGCCTTTTTAATTATTATATAACATATAAGTTCATGTGTTTTATATTGTTGGGACACGATAACATTGTTTGGGATGCGTGGAGTACCGCCTCCTCAAAGCGATGTGATTCGTTTGTGAAATACATGGAATATATTAGTGATGGATTTAATAAAGCTATATTGAATATATTAAATAAATATTATACTAAAATTTTAAAATATATATATATATATATCATTTAATTTTAATTCTTTTAAAATACTTCAATGAAATGAATCTAGAGTTCTTGCGTACGTATGGGAAACCGTCTCTATGAATAGTACATTTCATTTCCTATCTACAAATATGAAAGATTACTATAAATACATATATAATGACTATATATGTTATATTAATCATGGATTACATTTGGATATGATGAAATCATGATCTTTGAAAAAGAAACAATTGTAACAGATCAATACTTACTCGAGAAACTAGGCGATTAACACTCGAAAAAGTGAAAATAATGAAAAATTACTAACAATAGGGTAATAAGATATATTTAGAGGATCAAATATTATATCATAAATATTAATATGGTTTTGGAATATGTTACTGACATGTTTAAACCGATTATATATGAGGTTTGAGGACGGTCACTCGAAAGGAAACACGAGGTAAGGGATTTTCATCTAACTTTTTATATATGTGAGAAAAATATCATATTCACCACTTAATTCCATTTTATGGTGTATTTAATGAAAATTATGGTAAATAATTTCATTATTATTATATTATTAACTCTATTTTATGTTTTAATTTTAATTATTTCATCGTAGGTGATTTGATTTATGTGTTATAAAGTGAAAAATAAATTCCAAAACTCGACTACTTTTCATTAGGTTATACTGCTTCCTCATTGCCATTTATATTTTATGATTATGTGAATAATAAAATTTACTATATACTGATTTATTTCCACTTAATTATGTGGATTTATATTTTGAACACATAATCTACTCATTTATTTATTCTCAAACCAAAGTTATAATCTTTTCAAGGGTTTACATTACAATCACATTTTGTTTAGGGAGTGTTTACACATGGATTAATATCAGAAAAAATTATTAGGTCACTATTTAATAACAAATTTATATTCTTCTCTTATGGTTACTAATGAACCTTTTTAAGTAATAGTACCATTTTTTTCACTTTATGGTACCCAAAATATTTTAGATGTTGGTTTTAAGATAATCTAACTTCATTTCCTTCTTTAATCGAAGAACCTATTTTATTTTAAAAATCTATTTTTCAAAATTGTTTTATTTTTTATCCTTTCCATGATGATTTGGTAAAGTAATATTTACCCATTTTTCTTTTAAATGTTTAAGGAATATTCTTGTTTATTTTCAAACAAGACACTTTTCTACATTTTTTTACCTTCTAAAGGGAATATTATTTTTACATTTTACGACATGTAAGAATTTACCTGCCATAATTTTGTTGAAGATTCATTTTTTTTATGAAAATTGATTCTAAAAGAATAGTATTTTCAAATGATTTTTCAAAACCGAATAATATTTTACTCAAAAATATTTTTAAGGCACTTTATTTATTTTATCAATGACAATGACCATTTATTTCTACTCCACTTGGGATATTTTTCATTGATACCATCCTTGTTGTTCCTCTAGATGGTTTTTGATTTATTTATCCTTGTATAGTATTTATATTCACTTCCTTAGTTATTTTCCCCTTGAAATATTCAATTTCAAGTATTTATTTGAAATTATATTTCCCATAAATATCTATATCACTTATCATCAATATCATTATTTCTTAAACCATAAACCATTTTTACACAGGATGTTTACTTTGATAGAAATTTGATTGACTGGGGAATTATTGATAAATCATGATCTTTTATTCAATACAGATTTTTAATAAGGAACATTGTTCAGGAATTAAATGAAATTATTATATATATGAGGAATTATTTTGATAGGTATAACATGGGTGGGGCCTGGTTATAGATAGCCCATTGATGCACTAGTAGTATCATGGAATGAATATTTGGAAAGCCCAACCTAATATGTTTTTACCCATTATGTTGTAAACCATATTTCGAAAGTTCATGATGATAAAGGTATCGTGTACCTCAGAAGCATGGTGCCTTGTAATTAATAATATCCTGAATTTGTATTCAACTATTAATCGAGGCATGAAATAAAGATAGATTAGAAGGATGTATCTTGATTCCTCTTCTCCGGGTGTGAATGAAAGGGTTGCTTCATGAGTTAAGTTAACTAGTGAAAGGTGGGTTATAATCTAATGTTATATGAAATTTTATTAACATGCATATATATCAACGCGATGGTCAGGGAGGTTGGGTGTATTGGAAACCTCCAAGTATTGGATTGATGTCGAATGTGGATGGTTCCTTTTTGAATGGAAAAATGTGTGTGGGGGGGGGTGTCTAGTGCGGGACATGAATGGATCTGTTTTTGTGGATTTTAATATATTTTACAGACTGAGGAGTTTATTGGGTGCAGAGGTGTGGGCATTGCATTCTGGCCTTATGTTTTGTAAAAATACTGGCTTGATGACTTCAAAGGTGGAGTCAGAATCTGAGGTGATGGTTTGATAATTACGAGGGGAACGTGTGATACCTTGGGGTTTGACCTACCTGGTTCATGGTTGTGCTTTAGAAATTTATCATGGATGCGTGGTCTGACATATCCCTAGAGAGGCAACCTTCACTGCTAATTCTCTTTCTTGCGGTAGTTTTCATATTGATCCCTTGATGATTTTTTATACAATGGGATCCATACTTCAAGAATGCTTGAGTTTTTTTTCTAGGGGAGATTTAGGTCTTCATCATTATAGACCGCCTTGATCTTTTGTTGTGTGTAAGGTTTTTTAATTTGAATAAAAAACAAATTTCAGCTCTGTATTCAGTTATTATTCATCTATTAGATTTTTTGTTGACATAAATATCGATACATTTCACTCCCAGTTCATTTATTAAATGGAATGTGTTTTAGTTATTTGGATTTTTATATTGATTATGCCTTATTCAGTTATTTTAATGACATGTGTTTTCATTTGTTTCTTTCTATATTGTTTATTCACTTCCATTTCAGTATATTGATTACATGGCATGGATGTACTATTATTTTATTTTCCATGTTGATTTATTCTTATTAATTCATTATTGATTTTGATTTAATGATCGTTAATAAGATTTTTAGATCATCTATATTTTTTCCTTCCCAAAGACTCCAAAAACTATATTAAGAATGATACGAAAGGATATTCTAAGTGGGTATGATGTTATCCTTGAAAGAAGAAGAAAAAAATTATATTCGAATTAGTGTAGTCATTTTTAATAAAATTCTTATGTATATATATTGTTTACCAAGAAAAATATACTCTTCCATACTTTCTTATTTGATTTCATACCATCGTTCCAATGTAATTGATAAGAGACAATGATTCTTGGTTTTTGGGGTCAAGTCATTATAGTTCTCCTAACTCTTCCCAACACAAAGGATATCAACATGGACTACCATAGAATTATTCAATTGGTTCTACCATAATTGAATAATAATAACTATCACCATATGAAAATTTTACCTGAGGAAGATTCTATTCCCAGTAACCACAAAAATCAAGCACACATGGATGAAGTATATCTTCAAGGATGTAGTTAAATTTCTTACTCTTCCCTTTAATCTATGGATGATTATCAATTCATAGACTCAATTAAGAATAAATAAACTCTGAAAAACCTATCCCAAACCAATATGTTAACAATTTAACCCAATTTTAAATAATCACAAGGAGAATCACCTGATTTCAGATAACCAATGAAACATAAAAGTGACCAAGAGGCTTCACTCTTAGTATCTACTTAATATAGATGAAATATGCATATTTAATTAGTTGATAAATGATCACCCAAATAACATCCTTCCCACTTTTATTTCGTGGAATACTAAAGGTTTATTCTAAGAAATATTATCCTACTTCCATAATAGAATGTTTATGGTTTCCAAAAAAACCCATAATTGTTTGGTTTTTCGACTTAAATTTCAGACATCTGAGGCACCATTAAACAATGTTTGTGATCAACCACATCATCCCATGAAATCAATAATGAAATCTCAATATATTATACATATTAGTGATCCTAGGGTGAATGGACCAACAATACTATTTTTTACTATTCATCAATCCCATCATAATAGATATTTGAACTACCAACATACTATAGAGACACAAAGAACCATAAAAAGACTAAGACCACTCACCCAAGGTCTCCCCAACATTTAGGATTTTTCTAAAATGCTATCAAATAGTATTTTTCACCTATTAAAGCTAAATTTCTCTCTAAATGATGATTCAGAACTCACGGAAGCTAAAAACATCTTAAACAAATCCTCTTTAAGTCCCAGACTCATTTTCAAAAAATAACTATCAGATATTACTTATATAGTGACTCATTTAAAACATGATTACCCACTCAATGAATCAATGAAAAAAACTCCATTCCCACAAGTATATGTAATATTAAAATTAAAGGTCTAAAGATACTCAACCTAGTGTCTTAGTCACGTGTTCAGATCCCTACGAGTGAAAATATACCTCAGGCCCCTATGATCAGAATATAAATTAAATATCTCCCCAAAGATATAGAGACACCACATTTTGTGTGAATTAATAACTTATTCAACTCAAGATCATTGGTAGGATATCTCTTCTCATGAGGTTGTAAATGGATATATCCATAGTCTAACAACCAATTTTATATCAATAAGACATATCCCAAATCGATACAGTTGAATTACTGAAAATATCATAACATGATCTTGGTTTTGGAAGAATTACAACTAGAGATAATGACAATGTTACCTTCAATTCCTCAAAAGATCTAAAACATAAGTCATTCAATTAAAACATAAAACCCTTCTGGATAAAATATATCATCATATATAAATAATTGGAAAATTCATGAACAAACCACCTATAGTATCTTACTAACCAAAAAAAATTTCTTGCATGCTCCCAAGAAATTACCTCATGTATCTTCTTAGGATCCATTAAGACATGTATCTCAGATATAACAATCCCTAGAAACCACACTTCATGGATTCAAATTTCCCCATTTTAAAGAATACCATAAACATGATTTTCCCTCAAGGTTCTATTGATGATTTCCAAAGGATCTCGGTACCCCACTATGACCAATAGTACTCGAAAATATCATCCAATCACATGACTACAAAAGAGTCTAAGAAAACATGAATGATATTTTTAATCAACACCATAAACACAACATGAGTGTTAGTTATAAAAAATGAAATAACCCATAATATGAAATTCCATATCGACTAATAAATATTGTCTTAGGTATATAATATTCTAAAACTCTTATTTGGTGGTGCCCTGAGAAAAGGTCAATCAATAAAAACTAATGATCCACTCCGAGTTGATCAAATATTTCATAAATCCAAGGAAAGATATTTTTTTTCTTAATGGTAACTTTATTTATCATTCAATATTCTATTCAATTCTCAAGGCACCCATTTTCCTTCATAGAAAATATTTCAGGAAAATTACAAAGAGATAATGTTAGATTAATGAATCCATTAAAATCATGCTTTAAAAGAAGGATTTTATATTCCACTAACTCAGAAGGATACACTCAATAATATAGAATTGATGTGGGAATTATTCAAGTGAGAAATTAAATGGTGAACATGACCACTCTTTATGGTGGTAAACTAGAAAAATATTCTGGAAATAACATGAGCATATACACAAACCACTGAAGGAAGATGAATACTCAAAAAATGATGAAATTAATCAGAGAACATCTTCAAAAACTGGAATTAGATCACCTCATCATATGAAACAATTGGACATGGTATCCTTGATGTCAAATTTTACTCACCTTGAAAGAAATTAGGGGACCAATTGGGTGATATAAAATGGAAATGATTATGAAGAAAGTGAATTTGGGCGAAACATTGATCATCCAATAAATTGAAATAATGAGGTAAAAGATACCAAGAACTAGAACCAAGAAATCCCACACCCCTTCAAAGATTCCTATCCCTACCTAACATGTGGGAAATTAAAATGGTTTTTTAGAACTCTATTTAAAAAGTGAAGAATGGTCCATCACAAAAAACATATGTTTTGAAAAAAATACTTAAACATAACATAACATCAATGATATAAAATTTTGAGTAGAAATTCTATCAAACAATTATAGTAGCATCAGAGATGAAATAAAAACTGTACAACTAATAGTATCCAACCCTACTTCAGATTCATCTAGTGTTTACAACATTTAATAAATTCATCCAGTATCAGATTATTTTTATGTTTTATTATCTACAAAACATCCACATTTTCATGAGATTATGACCCAACTCCCTTAGAAGAACCCAAAGGAACCATTTAGAATTTGGTGAGAGTGGTTACATACATACTAATTTAGGGAACCACATGGATTAATGGGAGTGGAAGGAGGTGCCACCATATGGGGGAATGGTGGTAGAGTGGGCATGAGAGCATGCTAGCAGAGGACAACTGATACATGGAGGTATTAGGGAAGGGGAATAGAGCCAATTGAGGGATGGATGGGAGCTCAAGGCTTATAAGGATGACTCATAATACCCTTCATTTTGATATGGGATATGTTTTTTTAGTAGAGATCTAATCTCAACTGTTTGATCTAGCTGTGTGAGATCTAGACCACAAGATCTGGTCTCGAGTTTGAATCGTTTCACCGTGACCCATTCCTCTACATTTTATTCAGCCATCCAATTGAGGAATCATCAGATCTCATCCACCTAACTATTTTAAAATTTCCGATCAAACCATGGTCATCAGATAAAAATTGATATTTAATCTCATATTTCCAACCTTTTTAAAACCATGAAACCATCCATAGTCATTTGATCAGGTCTCATTTTATTTGGATCGTCTAATCTTTTCCCCATTTTCTCCTCGCTTCTTCTTCTTCCTTGGGGCAAATAGTGGTTCAACCAATGGTTTTCTTCTCATCCTTCCTCATCCCTTATCCTAAGATCCTCCACCACTATCCTTTGGTCTATCCCATGGTTTCTACCTATAATCCCTCCTATGGTATTATTTATTTTTGTAATTTATTTCATTTTCTTTGTATTACCTTTTATTGTTTTCTAAAAACTTTATATATATATATATATATTATAATCACTGAATAGTTTCAGGTTTATTTTATAATAGTGTATTAGGCTTGGTTTATAGAGGTCTTTTTTCTTGGGTCATTGTTTTTGTTTTAAGTCAAAACCAATTTATAATATATATATATTTTATATAAACCTCTTTTTTCACCTCAAACCTATGGTTTCTTGCTTCTCAAATTCCTCTCCAAGACTCTATATGGCTCTGTCTCTCTCGTGAAGCCATGTAAGGGATTAATTTTCTTCATTTTCATTATGAAAAACTCTTATACCTTTGTGTATTTACATATATATATATATATAGTTTTGTACAACTTCTAAATCCTAACTCATTTTATGTTTTCTAAATGTGTTGATCAATGTTTTTGAAATGTATAAAACATGTAAGGGATTATTTCATCTTGTTTACCATATAAAAAACCCATGTTTACAACCTTTGTATACACGATTATATATATATTCATATATATATATATGTGTGTGCTTATTTATATGAGAAATATATTATGATTTTATGATTTTACAAAAAATGATTGTTTGTTTTTAAGGTTTTCTTAATAAATTTTATCCATATAAGGGTTTACATTTTATGGGTTTAAAAAAACCATATTCATATATATATATATATATATATATATATATATATAAATTTATAAAAAAAACCTAATTGGGTTTTATGGTTTTTGAATGTTGAAGATGCGTTTCTAAATAATGTCTTTATATACAAGTAAATCATATAAGGAATCAACTTGGCTTTATTTAATTGCAAATTGAAAACATATATGTGTATATATGGTTATGTGTATATATAAATATTTGGGTTGTAATTATAATCTGAATTAGTTTTTCATAAAACCTATTTTAGTAATTAATTATGATTTTGAAGTGTAAAACATTTATAAGGATTTTTTAAACCTTGTTTTGGGTTGTGAAAATCCCATGAAAACACTTTGTGTTTATATATGGTTTTATATAAATTTCAAACCCACATACATAAAAACATGTATTTCAACCTTTACTCTTTATGTTTTTAATTGGTATTGGTGGATATATTAGTATGTTATATAATTGATTCCATGATAAAGCATAAATGTATATATATATACATAAGAACATATATTCAATTATGAATAATTGTCATGAAATTATGGTTTTACATCCATGATTTTTTTCAATTTTCTTCAGGGAATGCCTTTACATATTTATGTTTATGTTTTAATCTGTTAGATAATTCAATTAATATTGCATTCTTTAATCAAGAATAATAGGTATCTCAAAATCAAAACATGAAAATCATGGTATAAAAAGGCTCACATTAATGTGAAAGGGTTTTAATTAAAGAGTTATTATTTGATATTAAAATCCATTATATTATGTTTACTAGTTATTACCATATGTACAAAAGCATTTCATTTTAGTCCATGCATGTAACTATAAAATCTAATGCATCCATAACCTAAAACTAACAATTCTAGATGGTTTTTTTTACATTTATTGCACAATTCACTTCATGCATGAATATGTATGAAAAAATGAATTTTATCTCTCTTGATAAATCATTGATTAAGAAGGTAAGAATTCAATGTGGTAAAGGAAAATTTGAAAATAAGACCAGAAAAGACATATAAAGAATGTATTGGACATAAATGATAAAATGTGTGCGAACAGATAGCTCTCCAATGCATTGGGTAAAGTTAAGTCTCATGAGATGTTATGTGCGATGGTCTCAACGGTTAGCCTTGGATTGTTCTAATATGTGAAACAATCTTGACAGTTAGCCTTGACTGGTACTATGTTATGTTTTATGTATGGTGTGCATGCATATCCTTGATAAATTCTGGAATTATTAATTTCCTCATTATGTATTAGTATATGACCATCCAAGTGATTATTCGACTTGTATAATATCTCTAGTTTCAGAATATCTTATGATAATGGTGATGAATGAATATAGAATAAATATAGTACACACATGGAATGTTATATAAACAAAATGTATCAAAATGATGAAACTAAAATTGATGTTACACCTATAAATCCATTGATTTCATATTAAGTGTTAAGGGAATCATGAAATTTTTACTTATGCAATTACATGCAGGTGTTAATTTATGTGCTAATTTGTACTTATAACCATGCATGTCCCCTTTAAAAATGGTTCGATTAATTTACAGATTATGTAGTATTCCATGCATTTTTGTACATGTATAGGCACTCTGATATATGTTTTACATATAGTTCCTAAGTAAATACATATAATTATATGCAAGAGATTTTACAGAAAATATCTTCAAGTAACCATTGAAAAATGTTGACGACGTGTTTTAAGAAATGTTGTTTTCCTCTTAATAAAACATTTTGTGATTATTTCAAAGGTTGTTTGTTAAAAAAAGGAATTTTTATAAAACTATTTTGTAACATCCCAAGAAAATAAAGAATATGAAATTTTAATATTTATTAATATTTGTGATTTAAATATTAATTTTATTTTAAAAGGGATGCAATGGTTGATGGCTAACCTGATACGCAACAACATGTTTTTTGAAATCTTACATTGCACATTAATAATATAATAATATTATTTTAAATCGTAGTTAACACATTGAAATTTTATTGAATGGAATGAATAGAACTAACTAAAATTTGATTATACATGTTTCTTAAATGTATTTATGTTTATCCAATAAATTTTAGTGGCTTAAAATAAGAAAGAATCCTATTTTAAGCATAAATAGTCTGACATTCATTAAAAGGCTGATTTTCTTCCTTTTAATGTAAAACCCACTTTAAATATTTTATTGGTCACTTTTATATGTTTTATTTTAAGAAATAATATTCGTATTTAGAATAGGGACATCAAAATTTACTTTTGAGAATTTTTTTTTGTATTTTTCTAATAAATTTCATTTTTTATGAATAGTGAAAAATACAATATTTTAATTCAAAACATCCTTTTAATATAATTCATTTATATTGTTAGATTATCTTTATAGTTGTTTTTAAAGTTTAATAAGATTATATTTTTACCATTTAATCCAATGTTTGTCATTTGAAGTAATTTCACTTTTAAATTGGACATAAACAAGTGTTAATATTTTGATAGTTATTATTACTTAAAAACACGCTTTTTTGTTTTGCCAACGGGAATTAATTTCAAATAATTTTATGCCACTTATATTTGTTAAACATGGAAAAAATTATTCCATATTTGGAATTAAGTGGTCCAAATTAAGTAATTAATAACTTTTATTTACAGAAATTTTGAATATTTACTATAGTAAATATTTTTTTACGATCTTTACAAGGTAAATGTAAAAATATAAGGGTAATGAAATTATATTTAAAATAATATTAAATTACCGTAACACATGTCCCAATCCTATTTGTTGATACAATTTCGAACATGGGCATCCTTGGGTCGATTTTGGGACCCGATGGAGCCACTTGGGAGTGATAATGGCACTTTATATTTATTAATTTAAACTAAAGACAAAAACGACATAAACAAATATCTTTTAGTAAATTAATTTTTACATAGGGTTGTATAAGTTATCATTTATACTATAAATATTATTTTTAAATACAAAAATATTTCCTATATCATGGTAGTTTTGTATAATTTTTAGACATCAAATAAATAAGATTATTAACGACACAATAATGATGCAGTATTTACCTCAAAAATAAATGATTTAAATAAAAAAGATTATAATGATTAAAATAATATCCAAAACCTGTACAATTATTATTATATGATTTTATTTTTACCATGAGTCATCTTATCTTAGAATTTAATTAGTTTTGGACTTTTATAAACTTAAAATCATTATATAATAAAATAATATTTTCACACTTTCCTAAAGCGCCCCTACCCCATATAAAAGGACACCACTTTTAACTCATTGGCCAGTCCTATAAATCCCCTTGGATTGTAAAAATTCAACCTTAATAAGCTCCCAAAATCCCTCTCCTCTTCCTAGAAGCCTTAACTTATTCATATAGAACTTTAAGTAATCCTTTCGGTTCAAACCAAAGGGAGATACCTGATTTAAAGGCAAAATCATCTTTTATGTTTTTTCTTTATTTTACTTTTCCAACCCCATAAAATATTTTTATTACATTATTTTATAACACAACAAGTATCATAAATATACTAGGTCATTTTTATGGGATTTATTCAAGCTAAACTTACATACACCTCCATCTAATGGGTAAAAACATACTGTTTCTGTGGATGACAAACTAACGCCTCACGAAACTATGATTGTTAAATTATCTCCAAACGCCTCTTATGGTGGCCATTATGATGGAACTGTATTTATATATGATATATTGTATGTTTATTTTTCCTTTATTCTTATGTATTTATAATTTATAGCATACCTTTATTGTTTCCATTATGAGTAAACGTGATAATTTCATTTGAGGAAGTGCAGACTACCGCCTCTTCAAAGTGATATGACTCATTCATAACATACATGGGACTTATAAAAGATGTATTTATAGAAATTATATATGATATGATACTGGAATTATAATATTACTGTGTATCATTTTGGTTTCACTGAATTAAAATATGCAATATAAATGAAAGTAGTGTTTATGCGTACACACGACTTATCGTCTGCAATAACAGTGCATTTCATTTCTTATCTATAAATGTTATGTAAAATTATAGATGCATATATATAATAGATATATATATTATATATGATATCTAAATCATGAATATTATTATATAGATAATGGACTCTTGACCACGTGGAAAACATGTAATTATATGGAGTTCATTTTTCACTCACGTACCAAATATCGACAAAACGGCCATTATTAAATTAAACGATTACATAATGTTTATAATAAGGAAATAAGTGATATAAAAGGAATAATAATCCTGAAAATGGTTCTTACTAAATAATAAATTTACTTTAGTTTATTATTCCGGAGATTAAAGAATGAACGGGTCATGTCGGACACGAGGTAAGGGGTTTCTTGTCTCACTTTTAATTATGTGAGATTTCTATTGTTCACCACTAATATATTGCATGTGGTGAATTGTGTACTGAAATTTGATATATATTATCATAATTATATTTATATTTATTTCATTATGTGAATCATTTGGGTGTTATTAACTTTTGTCCATATGACTCAATTGATAACAACATGGTAAGGGATTTTCATGTCACTTTTTATTCCGGTGAGATTCATGCTATATTTAACACTATTTCATTTTGTGTGGTGTACGTACTACATATGATTGTATTATTTTTTTAATATAATTTCATTTATGGGTATTTAAATCTTCATTGTATGATCCCTCTTTCATGGGGTGTATGTTTCATATGTTACCAAATCTGTAAGGGAAAATTTTACCCTCTTCTTTTTAAAAGACCTCTTTTTGTTATGTCTTTTAATTTACATATTCTTATGTTGGGATATGTTCCTTTATATCCTTATTGATGTAAATTTTATGACCAAGTGATTTTATACCCTTTTCTATCTCATCAATATATTTTATAAATTATTAAGTGATGCCGGTAGGCTGTCGAATTTCTGTAAGGGAACTTCTCACCCAATTTCAATTCTTTGAGTTAATGTTCTACTTCTTGATTAGGTCATGCTATAAATCTGTGTGAATAAAATATGATTGTTTTAAAATTAATATCCACTTATATTGGGTTTATTTATATTGGTCTCACATAATTAGGTCATTGATTTATCCTTAATATAAGGATACCGTCTTTATAAGGGATTTTATCTCAATTTACATTTCATTGAAACTTTATTGTTGTTATGCACCGATTCACTTTTATATGGCATATATAATGCCTTTTGGAATATTATATCATTAATACATTTATTCTCACAATATAATAATGTTTTGAGTAAATGTTATTCCTCAATTATTTTTATTCAATCATATCTCATTTTGTTAACAACTCTTGAACTAAAATATCATTTAAAATGTTTTAATGATTTATTATTCTAAATAATTATCATTAATTTCCTTGTTTTAAAAATGGGTTTTAAGATTTATTTACATGGAAATTATTGTTTTCAAATGATAATTCATTTAAATGATTCAAATTGGTATGAGACACATTAATTTAAAATATCTTTATTAAATGTTTTAAATGGTTTTGAAAATTGTTTCATAAAGAATTGTTTATTTCAATATCCTAATTTGATATATTATTATTTGAATGTGGAAATATTATCTTTTATTTTTTACTTGTGTTATGTGTTGTGATTATGTTATTGTTATTGGTAATTTTTTACATATATAGGTGGTTTTGTGATAAACCTAGTGTGGGTGAGCCCGAGATAGCTCTCCAATGCATTGGGTAAGGTAACAGAGGTAAAAGTGAATGTTTATCTTAAGAGATTGAGGTAACATAATGTGATGGGTATTACAACGTAACTACCTATGTAGCTGTGATAGATATAACGTAAGTATGTTATAAATGTCATAAGTTACCTTTATGATTTATTATTTCTATGTGTTATTCATAAATCTTATGATTTTGTAAGGTATGTTATGATAGAAAATTATGTTTTCATTGATTTGTATTTATTGATGGGTAAATGTTTTCCTTCCTTTTTTATAACCCTTATCTTTTTATGCTCATCCCACATTTTTGAAATGTTTTCCACAAGACATAAAGATGAATATGGTCAAGGATGGAATCAAGGAAATGTCATGCTGTGGAAAATATAGAACTAGAAATCACACTTTTTCTCAATAGTTTTTATTTTATGAAGAAAAGGATACTAAGTAGTAGTGTCTATATGTAATATTCAAGTTGTTATGTAATAGTTATGGCCTAATTTTCTAATTCTATAAACCAGAAAATATCCTTAATTTGAATTTTTGACATAATTCAAGATTATGTAATTTTTAAGGCTGGGTCCTTATAGTTGGTATCAGAGGGAGGTTTAGATAACTTTAGAGGTTAGGGTGTTATTTAATATTAAGTTACATAATCATAATGGTTAGCATATTAAAAATATCCATAGTTATTTTAGATAAGTTTAATGAGTTTAAGATTACATGAATAAGTCTATCTTAGTATTTAACCTCCTCAAAAGATATTATATGATGATTTTACTGATATACTCACACTGACAATTTTTGTTTCAGTAAATGGTTGGATATAGCATGATACAACATAAAAATATATGTGAAAGAAACTATGGTGGTTTTCTTAATGACAAACCAAATGAAATGGGAGATGCAATGAGAACTCTTGTGGTTAAAATATTTTATGGTTATTTTGAGGAATTTATCTCATTTTTTGGAATGTTATAAATTTATATGGTTTTCAAAAAAGGACAACCTATAGGAAGGGTGAAAGCCCGTCACATCCGGTAAGGCTGTGGGAATCGAGCCCACAACCAAAGGGTGACAAGGGCACATCCCCTACCATTGGCCTACATGAAGTCCCTAGTTAGTATGATTAATTATTTTTAGTTAAATGATTTTATGGATCAATAATAAGTTGAACTTATGATTTATCAAATTGAATTCATTAGTATAGGAAAATTATTTGGTGATTAATTGATTCAAGATAGTTTAGAAGACGTTCTCTCTTTTGGGAACATAACATGCTTAAGGAAAATAGAATACTATTGGATATTATTAGTGGAGTAATAGTTGAAATTTTATTTTGGAAGAATCTATGTTTTTATTATGGACATATGGTGATTTGAGTTATTTATTGAAATGATTAACCTATCATAGATAATATGTGATTAGGTTAATTACACTTCTATATAAGACTTTAAGAGTAGATGATGTTTCTAGAGATAAATGTTAAGATTTACTGTGGAAGACTATGTGATTAAATCCTTCTATGTTTTGGGTTTCAATCATAGTATGGATTAATTTGAATAATTTTAAGAACAATTATATATCGAATGGTCTTTCTTGAACTTTGGGTTCTTTTTATTGTATTTTGGAGATTAAGAGTAGTATTTCTTTTTATAAAGGATTATCCTTTTGGGGATTATCTGATCTGGTACTAACCAATTTTGGTTTTGGTTGTTGTCTAAAGATAGGGGGAATATATAGTTCATCTTTTGTAGATTATGTGATACTCTATAATTTTATTCTAGAACTTTAGGTGTGACAAAGTCATCTGGAATACTTACCGTTTGGAGAAAAGATGAGTTTGTGGAATAATTTTATTAAAGGATGAAACTTTACATGATAAGTAAGTATATTTACTTATGATATTAGTCTTGTTATTAATAAAATTCTTCAACTCTATTAAAATAATCTTTAAGAAAAAATGTTATAAGATCTCTTTTATCATCAAAATTTTACCCAACCACAAATTTATGGTATTTTGGTGGTTAACTTTCTGTGATCAAGTTATCTATCACTCTCTATTAATATATGAGAGTTAGAAACTCTTCCATATATAGTTTTTCATGGAATCCAAGTATCTATTGTCTTGGGTGACCTTGGAACTTCTATTTAATTCTTTTAATGTGATAGTTTTATTGACTCTTTTTCTGATGTGGGACTTTTAATGATGTTTCCAAGCAAAATATTAAAATTGCGAGGATGCAATTTTGAAAAGGGGGGAAGGATGTTACATCCTAGGAAAATAAATAAAATGACATTTTCCTATTTATTAATATTTTTTATTTAAATATTAATTTAATTTAAAAATGGATTCAATGTTCGATGGCTAACCCGATACACAACAACATGTTTCTTTAAAATCTTACATTGCACACTAATAATATAATAATATTATTTTAAATGGTACTTAATGCATAGTCTTTGTATTGACCGGAATAAATAAAACTAACTAAAATATGATTATAAAGTTTTGTTAAATGTTTTTACATTTATCCAATAAATTGTAGAGGCTTAAAATAATAAAGAATCTGATTTTAAGCATAAATACTCTAATATTAATTAAAAAGTCGATTTATTGTCTTTTAATGGAGAACCCTCTTAAAATATAGTTTTGGTCACTTTTATATGTTATATTTGACAAAATAATATTATTATTTAGAATCAAGACATCAAAATTTACTTTGGATAATATATTGGTATTTTTCTGATAAAGTTCATTTTTATGAATAGTTAAAATACTGTATTTTAATTCAAAACTACCTTTTAATCTCAATTATTTATTGGGATAGATTATATTTTTAATTTTTTTAGAGTTTAATTAGATTATATTTTTTCCATTTAATCCAATTTATGTCATTGGAAGTAATTATACTTTGAAATTTGACATAATCAAGTGTTAATCTTTTGATAGTTATTATTTCTAAAAAACACGTTTTTTATTTTTCAATTGGAATTAATTTTAAATTAATTTCTACCACTTCTGTGTTTTGAATTTAGAAAAATTGATTTCATATTTTGAATTAGGAGGTCCGAATTATGTAAATATGTAAATTGTTTTAGACATTAGGAATATTTACTTCAGTAAATATTTTATTTACCATGGTTAAAGGGTAAATCTGGTAAATTAGGGTAAACAAATATTATTATAATAATGTAAAATTACCATAACATGTGTCCTAATACTATGTTTTGATACATATACGACCATGGGAATCCTTGGGTCGATTTGGGGACCCCATGGAGCCCCTTGGGAGTGATAATGACACTTTATATTAATTAATTTAAAGTAAAGACAAAAATGACATAAAAAAATATTTTTTCATAAAATATTTTTTTACATAAGGTTATATAAGTTATCATTTAGACTGTAAATATTTTTTTAAAAAATATAAAAATATTTCCTACATCATGGTATTATTTTTATAGATTTTATAAATTAAATAAATAAAATTATTTATGATATAACAACGATGCAGTGTTTACCTCATTAATAAATGATTTAAATAAATAATATTATAATGAGTAAAATAATATCCAAAATCTGTAAAATTCCTATTAGATGAATTTATTCCAACCATGAGTCATATTATATTCTACTTTAATTATTTTGGGACTTTTAGAAACCAAAAAGCATTATATAATAAAATAATATTTTCACACTTTCCAAAAGAGTCCCTCCTCCCCCTTATAAAAGGACACCATATCTAAATCATTCCTCACACCTATCAAGCTCCTTGGATAGTACAACCTATACCTAAAAAATCTCACCAACATCCCTCTTCTCCTCTTAGAATCCTTAACCTAGGAATAAGGAATTTCAACTAATCCTTTTGGTTCAAATCAAAGCGAGATACCAGATTTAAGGGTAACATCTTTTTTTAAGTTATTTTATTTTCATTTTTCTTATACAACCCCAAAAACCTTTTTATTCAGTTATATTATAACTGAACTAGTATCCTAAATATACTAGTTTTTTTTATGATAAGGATTCAAACAATAATAACCCGCACCTCCATCTAATGGGTAAAGAACATACTGTTTCGGTGGATGACAAACTAACGCCTCACGAAATGATGATTGTTCAATTATCTCTTACCACCTATTATGGTGTCCATAACGATAGAACTGTATTTATATATGATATATATTATTTTTATGTTTTCTTTTTTATTCTGTATTTTTAATTTACATCATACTTTTATGGTTTCCATTATGAGTAAACGCAATAATTTCATTTGAGGAAGTGCGGACTACCGCCCCCTCAAAGTGATATGACTCTTTCATACCATACATGGGACATTTAAATGATAGATTTATTGTAACTATATATTATATTATAGTGGAATTATAATATATCTATGTATCATTAATTTTTCATTCAATTAAAATATGAAATAGAAGTGAAAGTAGCGTTCATGTGTACGTACGACTTACCATCTCCATTAACGATACATTTCATTTCTTATCTCCAAATGTTATGTGCTGTTATAAATGACTATATATACTAGATATATATGATATATTTGTTATATAAATAATTAATATCATTCTGGAGATAATTTACTCTTTACCACATGGACAACTTGTTATTATAAGGTGTTCATTTTTGACTCAAGTACCAAATATCGACAAAACGACCATTATTAACTAAAATGATTAAATAATGTTTATAACATGTAAATAAGTTATATAAAAAGAATAATAGACTTGAAAAATGTTCTTAAGAAATTATAACTTATCTTTAGTTTATTATTCAGGAGATTAAAGAATGAACGTGTCAAGTTGGACATGAGGTAAGGGGTTTCTTGTATCACTTTTAATTCAATGAGATTTCCATTGTTCACCACTAATTTATAGCATGTGGTGTATTGTGTACAGACATTTGATATATATTTTGATTATTATATTTATATTAATTTTATTCTATGAATAATTTGGTGGTTATTAACTTTTGGTTATACGACTCGATTGATTACAACATGGTAATTGATTTTCATCTCACTTTTAATTCCCATGAGATTCATCCTATATTTGACACTATTTAATTTTGTGTGGTGTATATACTACACATGATTTTATTAATTTTGTAATATCCTTTAATTTATGGGTATTTAAATCTTCATTGTATGATATTTCTTTCATGGGGTGTATGTTTCGTATGTTACTAAATCGATAAGGGAACCTTTCACCCTATTCTTTTTAAATCACTTCTTTTTGTTATGTCTTTTAATTTACATATTATTATTTTGGGATAAGTTCCATTATGTACTTATTACTATAAATTTTATGTACAAGTTATGAAATACCCTTTTCTCTCTCATCAATTCATTTTCTGAATTTTAATGTGACGCCAGTAGGCTGTTGAATTTTTGTAAGGGAACTTCTTCACCCAGTTTCAATTCTTTGGGATAAACTTCTACTTCTTGATTATGTCATGCTATAAATATGTGTGAATATACTCTTATTGTTTTAAACTTAATATCCACTTATATTGGATGTATTTATATTTTTTATACATAATTATGCCATTGATTTATCATTAATCTAAGGATATTGTCTTTATAAGGTATTTCATCTCAAATCACATTTAATTCAGACTTAATTGTTTTTATACGCCAATTCACATTTATATTGTGTATATACTGTACTATGGAATATTATATCATGAATAAATTTATTCTTTGGATATAATAAAGTATTGATTAAATTTTATTCTTTAATTATTTGAATTTAAGCGTATCTCATTTTGTTAAAATTTTTTAACAAAAATATCCTTTTAAATGTTTTAAATATTTATTCTACTAAATATTTATCATTAATGTTCATGTTTTAAAAATGGTTTTTAGGAATTATTTATATGGACATCAATGTATTCAAATGATAATTCATTTAAAATCCTCAAAGTGGTATGGGACACTTTGATTCAAAAATCTATTTATTAAATATTTTTAATGGTTTGGAAAATCATTTGATAAAACAATATTTATTTCATTATCCTGATTTGACATATTGTGATTAGAATGAGGAAATGTTATCTTTAATTTATTCTTGTGTTATGTGTTATGATTATGTTATGGTTATTGGGCATTATTTACTTATATGAGTGGTTTAATTATAAACCTAGGGCAGGTGAGTCCGAGATAGCTCTCCAATGCATTAGGTAACGTGAAGGAGGTAAACATGAATGTTTTTCCTAATAGATTTAAGGAATATAATGTGAGGGGTATTCCAATGTATCTCCCTATATAGTTTTGCTATCTACAATTTATGTATGTTATAAATGTCATAAGTTACCTTTATGATTTATGATTTCTATTTGTTATTAATAAATCTTATGATTTCGTAAGGCATGTTATGATAGAAAAGTATGGTTTATTGATTTGTATTTATTGATGGGATAATGTTTTTTCCTTATTTTATAACCCTTAATAAGCTTTTTATGCCCATCCTATGCTTTTGAAATGTTTTCCACATGACTTAATGATGAATAGGGTCAAGGATAGGATCAAGGAAAATTCATTGCTGTATAAAATATGGAACTAGACAAGACTCTTTTTTTCAAGAGTTTATTTTTTGAAAAAAATAGATATTGAGTAGTAGTGTCTATATGTAACATTCATGTGGTTATTTAATAGTTATTGCCTAACTCTCTAAAACATTAAATCGGAAAAAATATTCAATGTTAATTCTTGACATAATTCATGATTACGTAATGTTTAAGGTCGGGTCCTTATATGTTTTTTAAAAACCCTTACAAGAAATTATTATGTCATCCCTATGTTTTTAGTTTATTTTTATAGGTCTTAGTGGATTCTACAATCTTTGAGTATTTCTATGTGATGACTAAAATATAATGTCTATCTTTGTCATGTTTTTTAATAAATATATCAGATGTATATCATTTTCCAGGACCTAAACCGAAACGAACCTTTGTGATGGAACGAGATGTGTAATTTTTATCTGTATATTTTATTAGAAAAAAATTACACATAATGTTTTAGGCACCGACTCTGGGATTCTGAGTATTGGGTCGCTACATAAACTTGGTGTTGTGTGTAAGACCAAGTCACAAAGAAATAGAATTATTTATAGAGAAATATTTCAGAAAAAAATTATTGGGGTGTTAGGGAGGTTAAAATTAAGATATGGAGGAAAAAATGAATATCTAAATAATGATTGAGAGTGACATAACACATTGTTCAAAATAATGTAAAAAATGATGAGAAAGTTAATGACAATAACACCATAAACCAAAGAGATGAAAAAAGGCCAACAATTCATCAAAAATGAAGGTAATATTATAATTTTTTTAAATAGCCTCATGCAATAGTTTAGGAGTTCCTTTACTATTTAGACTAATAACATAAGGAAATATACTTAATTGTCAAGTATACATTTATTTGTTAATAATTTTTCATCTCAATTTCATATTATTCTCTAAATTATAAATATTCAACATGAAATATTATTTTATAGAGAACTAAAATCAACTTTTATAATATCATATAATCCAAAAAAAGATAAATTTATATAAATATTATTTATGCAAATAACCAAAATCAGTATGGTTGGAACAAGGTAAGTTATTTCCTTAAATTAATGAATATTCATATAATGGAATGAAATATTAACCACTAAATCCTAAAAAAATTACTCCCAATGTTTAACATAGATAATTTGATAAATAAATAACAATAAAATTATTCAAAATGTTCCAAACCATGTTAGAAACCCAAAAATCAAAAATATTAAATCATATAATCTTCTAAAATAAATATAACATGTATATTTAAACAACCTCAGTATCATAAATTCATATATGAAAAATTTATATTCCTTAATCATACAATCTCAAAAAATATATTAATATTTTCCATAAATAACATGAGTTACCATAAATAAAAATTTAAATAACATATACAACCAAAAGTTATTTCAACTTTTATTCCTCAAGTTAAAATCCTTCTTAACCAAAATTATTTTTCCATTTTCCTTTATCAAAAATGTTCCAAAAATAGTGAAATTATTCTCAATAAAATATAAATCTCTTTTTTACCAAATCACATTTCAATCCCATGATTATCTATATCATAAATCATATTCTCCTAAAATGTAATAAACTTTTAATACAAAATTATGGAATAAAAATAATGATTAAATAATATGTCAACATAAAATGTTATATCATTCCAATAATCTTAAATCCAAAAAATTATAATATAATTCTTCCCAAAAAATCCTTACCTTTAAATTAAATAGTTACATGTACTTTATCTTATCAAAATGTCTCCAATACTATCATTAATCTTTTTAAAATACCATCAATTAAAACAAAAAGTGGGTGCATACACATTTGATGATATGATAAAATGTAAAATTATAATCCCATGATGGTATTAAGAAAATATATGTTAAACTCATTTGATAACATCAAAATATCTAAAGTAATCAAAAATAGTTCTTTGATACCACAATCCATTCTTTTATTTCATTAAAAATCCACTTACAAGTGGGAACCAACAGAATCCTTCAATATCCAGTCATAGCATCACAAAACACACATTATATAATTCAAATATAAAAATAATAAAAAAGAACCAAAACATCATGACATGACAATCAACACACACCTATTTCAGAATTTAAACCATCATCACCGCAAATCACGCAAATCCCGTAAGTTGACTGGGGAACTAAATCGACAGCATTGAGGAAAGTCTCGTCCTGACAACATTTTGTTTCCATCATCCCATCACCTTTCCATATTCACCAGAATCCGCCAACACAAGAAGTAACAAAAAATACCAAACCATTATCTATGTCCATCAACCTCATCATCTTCTCCGATTAAACCAGGGTCAGAGACACCCGATCACCAGAAACCATCGTAACTGCCAATAAAAACCATAACAGAACTCAATGGAAATAGAGAAATAAAACCAAACCCAACAAATCTAATTCACTCCAACTCCAGCGGCTTGATGCTCTTCGAATGATGAACCGCATATCCCAAAACCACGTAGTTACCTCTGAGCTTGATCCAACTAGGAGAGGTGCATAGGAACTTGGGGTCAGAGTAGGTTGAGCGGCCAAGGAGCTCTTTAGCACAGAACTGTCATCAGGCCCGAGAAAACAACATCAAAATAGTATTTCTCGTCACCAAATGGAACCAAAGAACCTTCTATTCCAAGAGGGTGGAGTAGGAAAAAAAGAGGAGACAAAAACTGAGAAAAAGGAAAACGCCAAACCAACACCCAAGCTGCGGAAGATCCATACCAGCACTCCACCGTCACCATCCCAAATATGCCTAAGTAACCAACATATTGGACCAAGATGGGGTCTTAGTACGATGGGAAAGGGGGAAATGGTAGAGGAGGAGGAAGCAAGAAACTCGGGCCACATGATGGAAGAAACAAAGGCCGATCGACGAGAAGGACATTGCCAGAAGAGAAGAACCGAAAAAACCAGGGTGAGTGAAACAAAAGAGAGACAAAAGAAAGGATAAGAAGGAACAAGCTTCATATAACTAGAGAAGGTGGTAGAAGATGAAATCACAGGGGAAGGAGAGTGGTGCTCAAGGGGAAAAGAAATAGAGAGTCAGGAGAGAAAGGGTATCACCGAAATCTTCTGAGAAAGGGGTTGAGGGTAGAGGGAGCGGCAGTGGAGAAGAGCCTCGCACCGCGATATGATGACAAGAGGGAGGGAGGGAGAGGCAGCGCTAGGAAACCCTTGTAATAGGGGATGAAACCTGGAGACTCGGGAGCCATACTAGTTCTTTGATACCAACTATGGGGACTTAACCATAAAAAATAAATAAATTTAATATTTAGAAAATAAGTCACATTATTTCATTTTGGTGATGTTTTGAGTTTACATTTTTAGATAATTAGGTCACAAAATTTACATAAGAAATCAATAAATTACAATTTTTACACTTAAATTAATTATACAAGTAAAAAACTAAATATTTAGTTTTAATAAATAATAAGCTAGATAGATTTCTTGACACACAACACCATGCATTAAACAAAATGAGATATAATATATTATTTAAATGTAGAAATTATAAAATTATAATTATTTGGTGCTCAAACATATGAGTAACAAAATTATGAAATATATTTATAATGGTCAAACTCAATAACATTGTAATGACTAATATTTAGGAAATAAGCCCTCATTTTATGATTTAAAAATCCATTTTATTAAAAAATATTTTTTTTAGAAATTTTTGAATTGCAATTATAATTAATTTATGAAATATTTATAAATTTTACTATATAAAATAAAAACCATTTTAAAAATTAACATATAAAAAATAAATTTGGGTAAAATTTTGATATTATTCCTAAAATGTTTGATTTTTCAGTGAATAGTAAAAATATTTATTGATATAATACTATGAATATTTTTCCTTTAATTAGCTAGTTAATATTTCAAATTATATTTTGTATTTTTTCTTAACATTACATTTAATCCATCTGATTTATAATTATATAATTAATTCTATTTTAATCAGCCATATTGATGATATTGATGTAAGTTAATTTTTATGCGTAATGTTTTTTTCACAACAGTTTTTTTATTGAGTTTTAATAAATTATATTAAAATTTATTTATATAAATTATAATGATTTATTATCAAAAAAATGATACCATATTGTGAATCTGGAGGATCATATTTTTTAAATAGGTCACTTATATTATTTTTCATTATAAATAGCAATAGTGATAAACATGCATCGAATCAGTAAGAGTAAAATGGGAAACGCATGGTTAAAACTATATGATAAAGTTTCAAAATCATCCTAAAACTTTACATAATTTAATTTTATAGAATACATTTTATCATATGTATCCAAAATTTTAATATATTGTATTTTGGTTCCATTTTTCCTTGATAGTTACATGTATTCAATAAGTAACTAAAATTCTAAAACGTTACACTAGTAAATTTAAAGTATTTTTTATATAAGGTTATAAGGAGGATAATTTGTCTTTTAAATATTTATATGAAAATTGAATTCATTTTTTTTTCAATTTAATTTATTTTTAAATTTTAATTATTAAATAATTACATTCAATTCTTACATAATGGAGACACAATTATTACAGAAGGTGTAGAAAAATCAAGTAAATGATTTTAAAAACACTAAATGTAATATTATTTGGATGCTTTTAAGTTGAAAATTAATTTTTTAAAATAATATAATATATTAATAAAATATTAATGTTTTATATTTGAATTAATTTATCTTGATGATGCCTATAATTTCTAATTAAATGAAAAATGACAAAAATGAAAAAAATGATATTTTATGAAAATTAATATTGTATTTAATTATTCAAAAATATTAAAAATTATGAAATAGGAAAATTTGGATGAGATATTCTTTAAAAGTTCACCCATTTTTAAAAAATTATCTAATTGAAACTATGTAAGTAAAATTATATCTTTTTTACGATTGAAATATTTGTTACCGTAATAAGGGTTTAAAATTGTCAACAAAAGGGATAATCAAAAATTAAAAGTCTAAAATGAAATATTAATCAATATTAATTTTATTAGATGATTATATTAGGTCTATATGTTCCTTATAAAAATTTCATTCCAATTTGGAAGCATTTTCTCATGAATGTGACGTTATTATTATTTTAATATTTTTAAAAATTAAATGAGTGCCCCACCTCACTTTAAAAGGATACCCATTCTATATTTTCTTTACACCTTCATGTAATAAATATATCATGCAAAACCTGAATAATTTACTCCTAAAATTCACCATACACATGTTAGAGGTTCTGGTAATCTTATATTTCCATTAGAAAGGTTATTACGAAGGGATCGAATGGATTTCTACCAATGAAGTTGAAATAATCTTTACCAACATATTCAAATTTAATTATTTTTCTAAATCATATAAATTGATTGAAATCATCTTAAAATAATAAATCAAATTTCATAAATATACTTATATGTTAATATTATTACGGTAAAAAAAATTTATACATCTTTTTTTATCATATCAAAAGAGATAACATCCCTTTTGCATATGAATTCCATACCATCTCTATGTAGGGATAAAATTCATTTTTAAAAACCATTTTACTTGGATGTTAATAAATATAAAAATAATTAACATGTATGATATTTAGGATATATTTCTAATTCAAAAATTAAAATATCTTATCTACCATCTTACCTTTCAATCCATTGGAAAATGATAATTTTTCTCATGAGTACCTGTGGACAACCACCTTTAAGAAGTGGTGTAAACCAATTTTATTTTATACATTACATGGATAGTAATAAGGATTTATTTACTAATTATTTATTATATAATAATTGATATATAAATTTTAATTATTATTTACCTTTATTTATTTATATCCTTTGAATGGGAAAACAACGTTCGTGCGTATGTATAGCTTGTCGTCTCTATGAATAGTGTAATTGATTTATATTTATATATACCTTTTATGTATTAATATATATATATATATATATAAATTTATAATGAATATATATGATATTAATAACATGATTAAAATTTTGGTTATGATGTAACCATTATCAATGTACAAGTACTGGAACTACAAAACTGATTTTTTCAAGAAAAATGAAATAGTTAACCCTGAGAAACAACACATTTAATAAGTAATTATTCATGAATAGGTGTTTAAATGTTATAGGTGGATAATATAAGATATTATAATTATGTTAATTAATTTATTATATAATCATAAAAATATATATTTATTATTAAAGAGTTTAGAGGGGGTTTTATTTATGTTGAACTTGATGTATGGTGATTTCTCATCTTACGTTTATTTTTATGAGAAATATGACATATTCACTATTTGTTTAAATTATGTTGTGTGTAAATTTATAATGAATTTATTTTATATTTATTTTAATGAAAATAATGTGGATTTAAAATCCATATAAGGTTGTCTCTTTAATATGGTTTTGATTCAGAAATTAAAAAAGCGACAAGGGTTACTCATCTCAACATTGTATTATTGAAACATGTTTGATGTAATTAACCTATTTTATTTTGTGAGGGGTATAAAAAATCCCATTGAAATTATGTATCATTATTACCATTATTTTCATTATAATTATTAATTAATTAGTGTTTATTCCTTCATGGGATTTGTAATTTAAAAGTTACCTTAATGGTAATAAAGTTTTGATAGATTCTCATTGTTTAGCAGAATTGTTTATGATTATATTTTTATGATAAAATTTTAAGATATAATAAATCATGAAAATAATTAATTTTTTTCCAAATAAGCTTATATCATGATACTCCATGTTTAAATTTCATTTTCCCCTCTCCCTGACCCCAGCAGACCGAGTTATATAAATGAAAATCGACATTATTTATCTCTTTAGTTGAAAATACATTTTTTTACCAAAATATGTTTTATAATAATGTTTTCAATTTTGTATTTAATAATATAAAAATATTTTTAAAGTATTTTTTTAAAAAAATTTATTTATAAAAACTATTTTATATGGAATGTTCTTCTCATTTTCTGAACATGTTATATTTAACCTTTTACCAAAAATTTGAGATGAATAATTATTTTAATGTACATGGAATTAATGAAATTTCCCACCATATTTAATAATAATTTATTTTAAGAATTATTTACTTGTGTCCATGGTTATTTTAACAGAAAATGATTTATTTATTATTAATTAAAATACCATTATTTTAATAATGTGATTTCAATGTTAAAAGGGTAAATTCTCTAAGAAATATTACTGTGATCTTTTAAACACATTTTTTCCATTAAGAATAAATATTATGAAATTACAATAGATTTATTGGGGATATAATCCAATGATAAAATCCTCATTATTTTCTAGACAGTTTATAATTATGATGATGAGATAATTATGGAACTCATTTATTTTCCATAGGTTATTCCATGATGAAATGATTTTAAAACCAATTTCCATTACATAGGTTATACTATAATGAATGTTTTATGATTCTGAAAAATACAAATATTTTATGTTCATTATGTGATGGTTGGGGATATAATTATATATCTCTCTAATTCATTGGGTACAGATAGACATCTCATGCGATAATAATAATTTGAATGGGGTGTCAACCCAGTTTAATAAGGGATTCTATCCAATATGATATTTTTGGGAGTGATCCTTGACAAAGGATATGATTGAATGGAGAGTGAACCAAATGAAATACGAATTTCTTAGAAGTGATACTTGACAAATGAAAATATTTTCTATGCTTACTTGTATACTAGAAACATATGTCTCCTACTGATGTTATGATCTCATTTATCATGTCCTTTAATTCCCTTTCAATTCATGTATTTTTACCTTTCCAGATCTATTACATAATCTATGATTATGATATTTGATATAATAACAATTTTTTTCAAAATTTATTCTCAGTTTATTATACCCTTATGTTCCTATTATACTTTTATGATAACCGATATGTCGATTTTTTATACTTATTGAGCATCTAAGCTAACTATTTATTATTTTCCATTCCCATGCTGTAAAGAAAGGATTTATTTAGGGTATGTCATAGAAGAATATTGTATTGACATATACTTGTTGGTGATATTGAAGATTATTCCTGAAATAAGAATATTTTGTAACTAGTCTCAAATGACACTAAAATATTATATTTTACTAAAATGATGAGTACCTACACTAGGGTAAAGACAGTTAATTAAAAATAAATGAAGGTTTTAAAAAAGATGAAAATATGATGTTTTATAATAATCCATTTGAAATAGGGGCATGAGTTCCACATAAAGATGATTATAGAATAACCATCCCTCCATATTGATGCCTTTTTTCTATCCCAAATAAAATATAATTGACCCTAAAACAATATTTTCCTCAATCATTTAATTGAAAAATATATTTAATATTCATATATTAAGATGTATTATATTTATATGAAAAGAGTGGGTCAATATAGTGTTGTTAGGGGTAGGCTTAGTCAATGTGTGGAGATTAGGACTAGAGAAATATGGTGAAAACCCTAGGAATAATTCAATGCTTAGGATAACATCCCAATGCTTTGTTAAGGAAGAGATTATGTGGATTTAGTACAAATAAATCACTATTAGTTTACTAAAAGTGGTTGTGGTTTTGGAATAGATTCCCCTAGGTGTAATACCCTCATAAAAGTGTTAGTCATGTATATATTGACTATTATTATAGTGTGTGGTAAATTTTCCCTTGTTGTGCACTAAGTTTATGACATTCTAAGAATATTATTGGGTTTACTAACATTTTCATTATGAACCATTATGATTAATTTTAATATATAAGGTCCATGGATGACCTATATTCATCCTATGTCATCATATATTAAAAAGAATGTGTCCTGATTTATAAATACTAAGGATAATTATTCATGATTACAAGATTAATTAATATGATTAAAGCTTCTCATGCTACTCTATTTGGTTTTTGTCAATTGATTGAACCATTATGGTTCATATAAATGAAGAATGTGATAAACAATAGAATTATTTTCCTCATGAGTAACCAAATGAAAAGTGATATGGACGGAAAAACCATGTGATTATTCCTAATCGTCTATCCTATTATAATATAACAGCATAAATTTTGGTGATATTCTTGACACACATAATAATATTAAAATGAAATTTTATGAATAAATATAAGGAAATAAAATGTAGAATTTAATAGGTGTAGAATTTTGGAAGAAGAAATCAACCGAATTTCTCAGTGGAACATGAAGATGATTTTTAGTGTGGAATAGAAGGACACATAACATGTAACTTCTAAGAAAAAATAAAGAGGTTTAGTCATCATAATGGATGATAATAATGGTTTCCCAAAATAAACATCAATATTTGAATGTTTTACATATTAAAATTACAAGAATTATGAAAATTGAGGTTTTTGGGGGAAATATGAAGAATTGGATCAGTAAGGTTATATAAGGTACAGTTTTTATATTGATGATAAAGAGGATATAAATGAAGTATGTTATGGAAGAGGTATTAAGGAATAAGATGATGAAGGGTAATTATTTATTTAAGAAGTAAGTTCAATGATTGAAGTGTTTATTTATTGGGATTTAAGAATTATATTGTTGAATTATTTTAATAAATGTTATTAAAGTAATAAGAATCATGAAAATTCAAAATGTTTCTCTTTAATAGTTTTTTTAATTAATTTTCAAGAATATGATGAATGTTTCTGATGTCCTAGAAAAATAATTTACTAGTAATGAAATAATTTTTTAAAATACACGATTGATGGAAATATAACACTTAATATATTCCCAATTTTTATATAATAATAATTAGTTGACATAAAGAGATTATTAAATTTTATAAAGTAAATGGGATAGTATTTGTCTCCTTGAAATTAGTTAGTGATTTGATGACACTATGATTTAGGTCATGTTTGATGTTGTTTATTGGACTTTTTTATTTATGGTATATATTTTATAGAGTTAATTTCATCAAAAACGCATGTTTATTGAGGGTTTATAGTGATTTATATTATTTTGGGAAATTGTTAAAATATTTGAGGAGAATATATAGTCATCATATTCACATGTTTGGTATGTGACATTATAAGATACTTCATATTGTTTGGGGATAAATGATATAATATATATAGGAAAAAGATATAGGACAATATATTTCAAATTTTTAGGTTTTGCATTTAGACTGACATATTCTGTACGATTCATAAGGTTGACTATAAATTAAATTGAATAAGATAGACTTGGGATGTTACCTTTGAGGTTTTAGAGATTAATGTATTATTTTAAAAAATTAATATTTACCCATATTGGATGACTTGCACTAATCATTTTTGTCTTAATACTAACTTGATATAAAAGGAATGAATTATAATTATTTTATGAATCATATGATCTCTTAAAAAGTTAATTTTACTTCTTTAGGAAGGAAAATTTCATCTTAAATATTCATTTCATTGTGTAAGAAATGATGTGGAATATAATCAAAGCATAGTGAAAATATGATTCTTTACATATGGAATGGAAAGAAATTAAGTTAGAATATTTTCCCATGTTCTCTATATTTATAGTAAAATGAGACGAATGAATTTAAAAAGGGACCATAAAATAAAAAATTTATAATTTTACATTAATTTCTAATGAACTGATGGTCATTTCAGTCATCATAGATTTAGGGTTTTGTGGCCATGAAATTTCTCATGATCATATTCTCTATAACTCTATATTAGTCATTGAACATTATTGTTATCAATATATATATATATATATATATTAAATTCATTCTAATTTTCTCTTTATCTAGGAACCTTATTTTGTGTTAATTATGGTAACCTTGATGTTTTCCATGTTACGTTTTTTAAAACTTTTTATTATCCCTTTATAGAATGTGGGATTTAAATAATGGTATTTTCAAATTATAACCTTTGATGACTAAGATAAATTACGAGGTAATAATTTCTTCATTGTGAGGGTGAAAATGTAACCCACTAAAAATTTATTTTAAAAGGATAATAATCTTGATATCATTCTTAACATGCAACACCGATCTTTAACCAATATTAATATATATTATATTATTAAATTATAAAGGTTACAAAATAGATTTTTAATTGGAGGATGTGAATATGAGTGATAAAATTATGAAATATATGTATATATATATCCTTGTAAAGAAAAATTTATTGATTAATTTTTAGGAAATAAGAAGTCGACTGTAAGTAATGTCATTTTATGCTTCAAATAGGCATTTTTCCCGGAAAATGAATTTTTTTAGATTTTGTGCATGAAATTTATAATTAATTTTTTAACATTTGAAAGATTTTATTTTATAAAATTAAAAAAAATTCTGAAATCCAAATATGAAAATTAACGTAGAGTGAATTTTTGATATTTTTATCAAATGGTTGACTTTTTATTGAGTAGTGAAAAATATCAATTTTTCAAATACTGTCATTTATTTCTATTAAATCATGTAATTTAATAGAAACATTATTTTATTAGATTAAATATTAAATTTAGTTATGATCCTTTATATTTATAATAATATAATTAATTCGAATTTAGTAAAGAATATAGATTATTTTGATATAATATAGTTTTTATTCTAAAAAACATATTTTTCAATTTTTTTGTGTTTTAGGAATACATATTATAATTGATTTATTATAATTATATGTATTGAATATTTTAAAATGGATTCCATATTTTGAAACAGTAGGTTAATAATTTTTAAAATGGTCTTTTTTTTATTTTTGGTTATTATTGATAGTAAGTGTAACAAATATTTTTTACATTGGTAAGGGTAAAGAGAGTAAAAATGGGTTAAACCAAAGATATAAATTCATAAAATCAACTCCAAACATGACTTAATTTCATTTTATAGTATAAATTCGTCCTTATATATCAAGAATCCAAATATAAGTCATTTTGGGTTGATTTTCTATTAAAGAATTTCATTGATATTATTTTAAGTAAATAAAATTAAAAAATTTCAATCTTTTGACTTTAATATCATAAATATTTTTATGTTTTGATTAAAAGGGATAAATTTTCTTAGAAAATGTTTATTTAAAATATTAAATAATTTTTTGTCATAATAATTTATTTTGATGAAATAATTACCATAAATGTTACACAACATCGACAGTGTGCTTATGAAAATAGTAGAAAAATAAAATAGTATTTTAGAAACCCTAAATGTAATATTATATGGATGATTTTTAGTGATTCAAAAATTTTATAGGGTAATATAAAATATAATTTATTTATTATATTTTTATATAAAAATTAATTTCTTTTCTTGATTCCTTAAAGATAAATTTAATGAAAAGTTTCTAAAGGACTATAATGATGCCTTATGAAAATAATATTTTATTAACTTATTTAAAAAACATAAAATTGTTGAAATAGAAAATTAATGATAAATAATTGTATAAAATTTTATACCTTGGATTTTTATGAGACATTTTGTGTCCTGTACTTGAAATTACAACCCTTTAGTATTTAAGTATTTATTACCACAATCATGGTTAGAAATAGTAAATGAAGTGGATATTAAAAAAATATAGTAAAAAATGATATGTAGACCTATATAAATTTTATGGTAGGGTTAAATTAGTACTATATCCTTATTATGTTTTACAAAATTTCATTTTGGTACCACATTTTATTTTATGCGACTTTAATATTTTTCAATATTTTTAAACATTTCAAGACTGTCCTTCCCCTCACTTATAAAAGGAAACCCCTTCTCTCTTTTCATTACACATGTTAAGAAAACTATCTCAACCAAAACATACCCAATTACCTAATTATATTACCTATATAAAATATAGAGTCTATTTCACTTTTACTAGACAATTCCTTTGGTGATTAAGAATGGATTTAAAGATGTCAATATAATATTTGGAAATCATCTTTTCTAACACTTCCAAATTTATTTCTTCTTATGCTTCTTATAGATATACTATACCAACTAAAAATAATAAATCCATTATCCTAAATATTATTATATTTTATAATTATTAGGTGAAAGCTATTTTTTCATATCTTTTTATCCTATTAAAAGAAAAAAGATCGCTCAGGTGTATGTCCCCTCTTACCATCTCTACTTAGTTGTGATTTTATTTCAACACTATTTTACATGGTGGTTATAAGGATTTAAATGAATAATATATATATTATTTTTGAAATAATTATATTTATTTAATCATTATATCACATCTATTCTCTTACCTTACAACCCTTTGGAAAACCATAACGTCACTCGTGTGTATGTGTGGACTACCACCTCAACGAGGTGATGTAATATGTTTTTCATTTTATCATTACATGGATTTGTAATAAGGATATATTTAATGAATATTTATGATTTATATGATATAATAATAATTCTTTATGGGTGAATTATTTTTACATATCTCTCATTCAATCTATCGTAATGTGAAAATAGTGTTCATGTGTACGTACGACCTTCCGTCCCCATAAACGGTGTAGTTAATTTCTCTACAGATTAAATTTATGGATGAATCTCACTATATATATTTAATGAGTATATAAATATTATATTTATATAATTATTTATATTTTATATATTATCTAACCATGATCAAATTACAATAACAACAACTACCGAATTAAAATTTAAATGAAAAATGAAATAGATAACACTCAGAAATAATGATTTTAATAAATAATTATTAATAAATGGGTGTTAAAATTTTATAGGTGGACCATATAAGTTATTTGATGTAGTACATTATTATTTTATATAATTATTATAAATTTTAATTAATTATAAATGTGTCTAGAGAGCATTTAAAGTAAGTCAAATGTAAGGTGAGGGGATTTCTCATCCCACTTTTATTTCCACAAGACATATTCCATATTAATCACTTGTTATAATTATGTGGTGTATATAATTTCCATGAAAATATTTAATTAATATTTTAATGAATATAATTTGGATTTAAATATATAGATAAATTTTTAAATTTCATAACGTTTCGATTTGGATATTAGCCAAGCGGTAATGGTTATTTAACTCAATGTTCTCTCATTGAGACACATTTTATTTTATGAACCTATTTATGCTTATACGGTGTATATACAACCTTAGTGGTAAGTCATATCATAATTACCCTTATGTTTATGATATTTAATGTTTATTTTGAAGTTATTATTTAATGTGGATTATGATTGAAATGTTACAAATTTGGTAAGAGATTAATGTTACAATGTCATTATTTAGCAGGATTATTTACGATTATGTTTATGATGATGTAATTTTATATAATATGTCTCGATAAACTCATGAATTATCTTCAACAACAGTTATTTTTTATTATTTAATTTTTTTACTTCAATTTTTTCTCTTTAATTACTCAAGATTTCAATTTTTGAAAGAAATATGACTGTATTTCTCTCTTCGATCAAAAATAATTTTCCTTCCATATAACTATTTCTAAAACTTTTTCAATAATGTTTTTACTATTTTACTATAATTTATTAGTGATTTCTTACTAATATGTTACTTTTTTAAAAAACGTTATAACATAAATATTTTTCCATTTTCCAAACTAGGTAATTTGTATTTCTAGTGAAAATGTTAATGCAATATTTATCTTAAAATACACAGGATAAACAAAATTTCCCAACATCATTAAATATAATTTATTTGAATTTTTTTTTATCATTTTCGAAGTTCATTATCAAATAAAATTGTTTCCAAAATAGTTTGGAAATATTTTGATTTTTGATAAGTTATTTAACGTGAAGAGTTATTTTTCTTATGATATATTATGGAGATATTTTTAAGACGTTTTTAATATAAGGTGAAATACTTTTTTATTACTTATGATTTACAATAGATATGATCTGATGATACGATCCATATTCATTTTCTGAATTTTTTATGGTCATAATGATTAAATTATTATGAGACTCTTTTATTTTCCTTGAGTTATTATATGTTAGAATGTCTGTGAATCTTGTTTCCATTCCATAGTTTATGGTATTATGAGTGTTTTATTATCTTTTGGTAAAAATATATATATCTTTCATTATCTAATTTTTTGGTCCAAAATTATATGTACCTCCTATTCATTTATTAAATATGGAAATAAAATTTGATATTAAGGATTAGAATATTTAGGGAACATAGTTCTATAAAGAATGATAGTTTTGGTAGTGAAACTTTTCTAAGGATATGATAGAATGAGGAGTGAAACCAATCCACTTTGATAGTCTTGGAAGTGATCCAGGATTACGAAAATTATTTTATATGATTATGTGTTTGAAATGAAACATATATATTATTCCAATTTTATGCCCTCATGGTACATGATTTTTGACACCATTATGATTTATTTTGTTTTAAATGAGACTCATTAATCAATAATTAAAAATTATGACCTATGATATACTGGTCATGGGTTCATAATTTTAATTTCATGTTATAAAACCCTTATGCTCATTTTATATTTATGTGATTATTGATATCTTTATTTTTTACACTTACTAGGTATGTAAGGTCAATATTTCTTATGTTTTATTACCCCCAATTATAAATAAAGGTTTTTGGTAAGGAATATCTATGAAGAGTACTATATGGGATGATCTTTATGGGAGAAGTTGATGAGATTTCATGAAATAATATGATTTTTTTATCTCATGTCCAAATACACAAAACTGTTATGGTCCTTGGGTGTATATTTGTAAAATATACAGAATATTCATCTCTTCATATGTAATATCTATACATGAAAAGATTGGGTCATTATATTCCATTTTCCCCACAATACATGACTTTTAAAATAAAACATGTTTTCTTTTCTTGAATTATCATAATGATTTTCTGAATAACATTTCATTCATTCATGCATATCCTTAAAAACAAGTAATGATATTTGAAAATGTCTAATGAGAACAAAAATCATAGTAAGGGATACATAAATAGAAATAAAGACCTTGTTAGTCCATTTTTGAACCTTTAGATCATAAAAGAGAGTTTTCCATTGATATAATTAACATTGTGATCAATTGATAATTTATATACCCATGATATCATATTTACCACCCAAAACCTTATACAAGAGAAGGTATAATAAAACATTACAGAAAATCATAATTATATGGGTTTCTTAGAAAACACGAGAACCCATGAAAACAGTAATTTTAGAAACATAAATTTTTACCACAAAAGGAAATAATTATTATTTTAAAACATTTGAACATTAAAATCACATTTAAAAACAAATAATTATCCTGAAATATATTATCCATAATAGAAAATTCATATAGTTTCATTAAGTAATCATTTTCATACACCCCTTACAAGAACAATTATATGTCCAATCACCAATACGACCAACTGCCTACATAAGTTTCTAGATAACAAAATCATTACCTAATGCATTAGAGATCTATATTGAGATTATTGAATGATAAAAATTTATGAAGGACCATAAAATATATAAAACACATACAATTATTCATTTAAATCAAAAAAATTAAAAAAATATTTTTTTTAAAGGTTGGGGCCGAAGCCTCATTTTATTACCAAAGAAAATCAAAGACCTCTTATAACTGGGTAGAGGGAGATCTATTACATAGCCTGAAGGCCCAGTGGGCTTGTATCCCATTACATAGCCCATAAAACCAATTTATTGGCCCAATTTCCATTCTATGAATAGTAACCCGACTACTACAGTACCCACACAGTACCGCCGCTGCTACAGTGCCCTACCCCCGCTACAGTGACCCGACGATCTATAGCACCACTGCTGCTATAGCACTGCTACAGTACCTACGCTCAATGGGTTTTAAACCCCCAATTTTCATGTAGGATTACAGGGTGCTTACCACTAATCCAAACCCCAACTACAATCATGAAAATATACTTTATAACCAATAATGAAAACATTTTCATATTTTGATATATATTTTTTCCTTTATGACCTAATATTCGAAACCTAAATATCAGGAATGAAGGGAAGGAAGGTTTCTTGATTGAATAAAACATGGAAAATTATAATATAATCCAATAGTTAAACAATGGTTGTGGTGGAGGAAAAAATATATCGATGCGTCATATGTTAAAATAGAACATTCCTTTATTTCCTTTTATAAATAATGTCAAATCATTTCATTTAAAATATGTAAAAAGATTCCATTTGAAAACCATTGAATGGAATTAAAATGTGTCATAAAATATCATTTTTAATTAATTTATGTTCATTTAAATATATCTATAAAAAAATTTAATAATAAGGAAACAGAATAATTTTTTTTTGAAAGTATGTTTTTAAAACATTAAAAACGTGGTTTTTCAGATAAAGTGTCCCTTACATCAAGTTTGAATTTTTAATGTATATTATTAATAATCCATAATAATAAAAATAAATAAAAAATTAATTAATTAAAAATATTCTTAAGTGTATTATTCCTTTTATTTTATTTATTATCAAGTTATACATAATTGCATAGTCAATTTAATCAATGATGGTTGTTTTGATTATATTAGGATTATATGTCCCAAATGACTATGGTAAGTATAAAATGGTCAAAACATTCACAATTACATAATTAATAGAATAATAATCATGAAATAATTTCCATTTTATACAAAACATGTAGTTTTAAAACTAACCATGAGTGATGGTTATGAAAAATGAACTACGTTACAATCCTGGAGATGGTAGGCCATACCTACACATGAGTGATACTTCTACTTTTTGATAAATATTTTGGGGAAATTATCAGTATAATTTTACCAATAAATAATTTTTATTATATTATAAATATAATTTCAAAATTTAAAATTCACTTTCATATAGTGTCTATGTTATTTTATCCTAAAAAGAAAATCACTTTGCTTTGTGGAGGTGGTATTCCACACGTAATCATGAACAGTGTCAACCCTCTTCAATGGATGAAAATATTTGAATAAATATGTTATATTTTCATTATATAATGAAAATTATGACATGAAGATAATATATGTATACATTAAATCCATCACTATAAACATCTATGTGAGGCTGTGATGGGAAACGAAACACATCGATTTGTTGAGGTGATAGTCCACACGTATACACGAATGATGCTTTAATTCACCATATGACAAAAAAGAAGATGAAAAAGGGTTGAAATATAGGTATAATAATTTCTATTTATAGAGGATACACTGTTTTTATTATATTATCCTGCTTTAAAAATATTTTAATGAGTATGGAAAATAAATGAATTCAAAGAGGCTGGGTTGAACGACTGCCATTTCTTCAGAAAACCTTCTTTCTTTAAACAGTAATCACTACAGGGATCATATTTTTCACAAACTATAAAATATAGAATGTGAGTAGGGATGATATTAAGGGTTATGGATAGGCCTTGCCTTAAAAAAGTATATTTAAGTGTGAAGCAGGGAGGATAGGGTGTTCCCTTTTACAAGTGAGGGGTGGGACATTATTGAAATTTCTTAATATATGAAATCTATACAATTCAATTATCTTGTTAAAATAGAAAGAAATTGATAGATTTTTAATGTATGATACTTATGATTTTGAAACTCTAATAATTGTTTTTATTTTTTTAGGTGTTTTTTCAACCTTATCTCTCTGTTTTTACCCCTTATTAACCCTTTTGATAATTACCATGATATCAATGTTTTTTAATTTTTATGGGTGACTAATGTTAATAAAAAATAAAAAATAGACCCATAAATGGAAAATAATTTCTCTATTAAAATATATCCAATTTACTTGAAAGAATATAGTTGTTTTATTAACTCTCAATCTTTAAAAAATATATTTTTTATCATAAAATATTATTAATTCCATTTTTAGAAATGAACGAATATTATATTTTAATTCATGTCTAAATAAGGTAAAATGGTTCCAAAATGCAATGAATTATAGTATATGGAGTATATGGTCTCAATTGAATCTTATAATATATTTTTTATTGGTTTAGATATCATTTTATACCTTATATGCTGGTTTAAAACCTTTCTTAACCTATCTTAACATTAACCATGATAATGTTTTCTTCATCATTAATGTTTTATAATTATAATTATAGTGTTAAAAGTGGGTCATAAATGGAATATTGAAAATAATTTAAACCATTTAACATATTAAATTTCTTATTTGAGTTTTTTTAAATTATGTTTGAGTAAATTAAGAAAATATTATTTAACACAAAAAATAATTGATTTTTTTAACACCATTCATTTAATTTGACGTTAATGTTTGCATGATAGTAATTTAATTCAATTTAGAAAATATAAAAAAAACCTAATATTTTATATTGATTTATAAAATTCTTATGAAACCCTAACTCACCAAAATAAATAAATTTCAGAAATTTTAATGTCATTTACTTGATTTTCTAACTACGTGCCACAATACTGTATTGTCATTGTGTATGATTTTAAGGTAATTATTTAAAAATTAAGAAATAAAAATAAATTAACATGATAAAAAATAATATATATTTTAAATAAAAATTTATAAAGAAATTTATTTTATTTTTTATATTTAATAAAAATATTAATACTATTGAAAGTAAGATAGTGACATTTTTTACATTATCCTTTTATTGAAATTATATAATGTCAAAAATTAAATTTAAATAGAAAAAATGTGATATTATTTGTTTTTGGATTATATTATATGAAATAGACTCATAAAATTAAATTAATGAATTTTTTATATAGTTTGAAATCCAATCACATTATTTTAACCATAATTAACCCATTTTACCTTTACAATGGAAACAAATTATTACAATTGTCATTATACATATTGATCAAGATTATATTGAATTTATTGCATTATATTAATTATGAATATTCTAAATATGGATTCTATTTCATCAAATTAAATTCACATAAGTACGTGAATATAATTTAAAATTAATCTAAAAAAACGTGATGAATTTCAGTTTTCTAGAAAAATGTGGTTTATGTGTAAAAATATTTTTATACAAAATTCAATTATAATGATTTTTAGAATAAAAAGTATTGGATTAAATTTAAAATTATAATCTAAATAAATTTTAATAACAAATCCAAAATTGAATGTGACTTTATATTTACAAGAAAATAAAAGGCAATTTTTTTAAAAAAAATCAGTATTTTTCATAATTTATTAAAAAATCAAAATTTATGAAAAATTATCAAAAGCTCATCGTAATATTATTTCATCACAATGAATTAAAAAATTGTATACATTTTTTGAACAATAAAAAATCTATAAGTTCTATTAATTAATTATTATATTTTCTCTACAAAATCAATAAAATATATCATTGGAAGAAAACATATTTTTGAAGCATAAACTGAATTTACAGAAAAATAGTGTTCTTATTTCCTAAAAATTAATATATAAATTTATACTAATTTGGAAGTTATATATATTTCATATTGTGGTCGATCACATTTATACCAGAAATTTAAAGGGCTAAGTTAAAATTTAACAATTAAGAAATAATATTTCACGGTTCATTTATGCTCGGTGTTGCATGTTGTTTATATTATAGATCAATTTTTTCTTTTAAAATCTCAAAATATTAAACCAAGATCAATATATTAAATATTTTGATCATTCTTTAGGGTGTATAATTTTATATATGTAATAAAAAATAGTTTATATATCAAAGAATGTATCTAACTGCAACAACCCAAATCCGGATCCCCTATATTGGTGCCCTGTACCCGGTTCACCACATGACCTCAAGCGCATTTTCCCAAATTCCAGAGGCTGCCGACTAGTAGTGAGGGCCTTGGTAAGTTATTGGGGAATCTATGCCCTCATTTGGTAATGTATACAAGGTAAAGAAAACAACAGTCAATAGCGGAAGTAGTAACAACATACATAACTATAACCAAACAGCAGAAGGATAAATATATATCAATGATGATAATAATGCAACAGGTACAAGTCTCTAAGGAAAGCAGCAAACACAACAAAATGCTGAAATAAAACTTGAACACAATTTATTAACGCAATAGTAACTCCAGCAGTATCGCAAGCCGAAGCTTGGTCCCATGCTCTCCAGCTCCACAGCAAGTCAAACACCTGAAGTAGAAGGGCGCTTGCCCTTATCTATACCTGCAACAACATAATCTTATTGGGCCCAAAAAAGTTTCCCAAACAGGGTGTGACATTAAATCCCAGTAGGCAACCACCCAAATATCTGTGCCTAATAGTCAATGAATACATGGCATGTAAAGTACAGGAACAGTAAATAGGAAATACACAGCAGCTACAAATTACCGTCTAGAATATAAACTACACAAGTATAAGGAAAACTACAAGTAAAACCAAGGTATCCCCCTGGGTAGTTCTCACAGCCTAACCCTTATGGTTCAACCTATATGTACTAGCAACCCTCTAGAAAGAACACACAGTCCCACCCCACTGGTTCAGCTAAAGAATTAATAGACTCTCTGGGGAAGCACTCACCATCAATTCAACCTATATTCTTGTATCATACTAAAGGCTCTTTGGGGAAGCACTAAATGTCTATTCCCCCTATGACATGTGTCGAGGAACTACAGACTCTCTGGGGAAGCACTCAACGTCAATTCCTCTTATGGTCTCGCATCGTAATTTAAGACACTATGGAGAAGCCATTCTGTCCATTATCGCTATGGTCAACTACACTAGGTTCTCGCAGCCCTGTATAAAATAAACATTCAAAGTGTGCGTGTATCACCCAAGTAAACCACAAGAACTACTTGGCTATCATTCTAAGGCTCAACAATAAAGCAGCACAATAGTTCCACTATCCTGCAACTAGGCATGGAAACTGTATTAACGCCTAATAGGAAAATAAAGTATAGAAAACATCCAGAGTACAACAAAACTACTCTATTCACATAGGTAAACCTACACTAAAGCAATCAAGTAAGCATGCAATCAATCATGGGAAAACAGGAAAACACACATTTCCCATTCATGGGAATTGGTGAAATTGCACAATATATTCAATGACTATCTAAATAAAGGCACGAACCACCTAACATGATCCTAGGAGATCAATATACATGAACAAGGATGAAAGATTCTTCTTAGAACGTCGTAGATCTGAGAAAATGCCTGAAACACATAAACCACGATAACTTGAGATAGAGGTGGAGTTGGAAAAAAAGGCTCAAGTAGAAGGAATAACTCACCGCTGTGATTCCAATGCAATCAATGGTTCTCTAATCAGAGAAAGGATAGAAAGGCGGGGTCTTGTCGAAGATTCGCAGATCCTCGTGCTCTCGGACGAATGAAACCTAGAGGAAGATGTTTCTGTACGTCAGGCGCAACCTCATTCCGTTTAATGAGAAAAAAAAGAAAGTACACGACATGTACTTTTAGAGTACACGATGCGTACTTGGTCTTTCCGTACTCTGCAAAAATTGGCCTGCACGTCACCCCTACACACCGTGTGTGTGGCCCGAACACAGCCATTACACGGCTTCGAGCGGGAATAGAGTACACGATGTGTACTCAAAAAAGTACACAACGCGTACTTCAAAAATTTCCAGAAACTCCATTTTTCATAAAAATTCCAGAAAAAGGAATGGCGTACCTAAAACAAAGATCCAAGTTCTTACAAACTTCCCCCCTTAATGAAATTCATCCACAAACTTCCCTAGCTAGGCGTAGAAGAAGAAACCCCAAACAGCACTGGCCACTACGATCGTACATCGGCCTCCCTTTCCCAGGTATAGTCCTGTAATCACCCATGCTGCCATAACACCCGTACAAGAGGGACAGAATGCCTACGGAGAACCTTCTTACTGCGATCAACAATCCGGATGAGATTCTCCTCAAACGATGCATCCTCTTCGAGCTCAACCTCCTCAGGCTGAAAGAAATGAGACGGGTCTTAAAAGTAACGTCGGAGATGAGAGATGTGGAAGACATCGTTCATAGCCCGGTACCTCTGGGGTAGCTGCAAACAATAAGTGACTGACCCCACTCTCTCCAAAACCTCAAATGGCCCAACGTACCGTGGTGTAAGATTACCCTGCCTCCGAATCCTCTAGTGTCCCAACCTCGGTACGATAAATAGGAAAACCTAATCCCCGACCTCAAACTCCAGAGGTTTTCTCCGCTGATTCACATAAGACTTCTGTCGAGACTGTGTTGAAGCCATCCTCTTCTAAATTAGCTCTATTTACACTGAAGTCTCCTAAATGAGATGAGGTCCCAACAAGGCTGCCTCTCCTGCCTCTATATAGCATAAGGGTGATCGACATGGCCTATCGTACAAAGCCTCGTATGGTGCCATTTGAATGGTCGCCTGAAAACCTTTGCTCTAGGAAAACTCCACCAGAGTGATATGATTCTACCAAGAACCGCCAATGTCTAGGATGCAAGCTCAGAGAATATCCTCAAGCACATGGATCATGTGCTCGGACTGGCCATCAATCTGGGGATGGTATGCTGTACTCAAAAGTACCTGTGTACCCAAGGCCTTCTGAAGTCCCTGATAGAACCGAGAGGTAAAATGCGCATCCCTGTTTGAAACAATAGAGTGTGTAACTCCATGCATACGAACTATCTCTCAGATGTATAGTCATCCCAGATCATCAAAACTAAAGGTATCCTTGATCGGCAAGAAATGTGAAACCTTCGTAAGCCTATCGATGACAACCCAAACAACATCACTCCCTCGAGGTAACCTCAGCAACTCTGTCACAAAGTCCATCACAACATCGTTCCACTTCCACTACAGAATGGGTAACTGTTGTAAAAGGCTTTCTAGTCGTTGATGCTCTGCCTTCACCTGCTGACAAGTAAAACATCTCATGAAAAAACCAACGACATCTTTCTTCATACCTAGCCACCAGTACTGTCGAAGAAGATCCTGATACATCTTGGTGACGCCTGGATGAACTGCACAAACTGAGGAATGAAAATCCTGTATCAGCTCTTCGTGTATGTCTGTTGGCACCCATAAACGTCCTTGTAAAGAAAAGATCTCATCCTCACCCACTATCCATTCATGAAGAGGGTCCTCTCCTGACACACTCTACCACATGACTAATCCTTCTAAGTCTAATAGCTGCCTCATCCATACCCGATCAAGTAGTGTAGAGGTAACAGATACAGAAGATTGGAAGGTCTGTCCCTATCTGTTTTGCACCTCCAGATGCATCTCAGAGAACAAATCCCTAAGCTGCCACTCACTACTAGACTCTTGAACTTCCTGAATCTGAGTTCTGCTGCTCAACGCATCTTCCACTGCGTTTCCATTTCCCGATGTATAGGCAAGCTCGAAATCAAAAGACTGAAGATACACGACCCACCTGTGATTCCTCAGATTCAGATCATGCTGACTGAAGATATACTTGAGACACTTGTGGTCGGTGAAGACCACAAAGTGCTCAACCAAAATATAGTGTCTTCAACAGTATAAGGAATGAACAACAGCTGCCAACTCTAGATCATGCATAGGGTAGTTCCTCTCATGTGGCCTCAACTACTGAGACCCGTACCCAACGACTCCATCTACCTGCATAAGCACAACACCTAGTACGATACCTAAAGCATCATAATAGACAGTATAGCTCTTTCCTGGCTCTGGAAAGACTAGTATTGGTGCCGACGTCAATCTTCCCTTCAGATCCTGACAGGCTGACTCACAAGAATCTGACCATAAGAACTTCGCCCCCTTCTTGGTCAGACATGTCAATGGTGCTTCTAGGCATGATAAGTCCTAGACAATGCGTCTGTACTATCCAGCCAGCCCTAGGAAACTCTGTATCTCAAAAAAGTTCCTTGGATTCTCCTAGGAGACTATAGCTCTCATTTTCTCTTGGTCCACAGATACTCCTTCCTCTGAGTTGACGTAACCCAAGAAGTGAATTTGTTCCATCTAGAAGGGGGACTTCGAGAGTTTAGCTTAAAGCCGATTCTATCTTAGTGTACTCAAAACGATCTCAAGATGGGTAGAATGGTCGTGTCGAGTATGTGAGTACACTAAGATATCATACATGAAGACCATGATGAAGGAATCGAGGTACGAATGGAACACTCGGTTCATCAGAGCCAAGAAAACTACTAGCGCATTTGTGAGACCAAACAACATGACTGTATACTCGTAGAGACCAAACCTGCTCTTGATGGCTGTCCGAGGTATATCTGATTATCTAACACATAACTGATGATAACCAGACCTTAAATGGATCTTCAAGAACACCCGGGATCCTCGAATCTGATCAAAGAGGTCATCAATCGTCAAAAAGGGATATCAGTTCTTGACCGTTAGTTGGTTCATATTCCGATAATCCACACAAAGCCAAAGTGTACCGTCTTCCTTCTTCACAAACAGGACAGGCGAACCCCAAGGAGAAGTACTAGGTAGGATGAAACCCTTTTCCTGCAACTCCTCTAACTGCTTCTTGAGCTCTTATAACTCAGGCGTAGCCATACTATAATGGGGAATGGACACCGGTGCCGCTCTTAGCATGCAATCAATAGAGAAGTCTACCTCACGCTCCCGAGGAAAACCTGAAAAGTTCTCTAGGAAGAATTCCCTGAAATGATCCACCACAAGAGGAAAGTCTAGCTGCGAAGTTCCATGATCATCCAGATAAAGTCTAGAAATCTGGGCTGTCACCCTTCCTAGCCCATGATGCTCGAGCCCTGCTCGACTCGCCTAAACATCACATTCACCTCTATAAAGAAAAGATTCTCCCTCTAGTGGAAAGAAACTCACTCTGCGGCAATAGCAGTCAATGACTGCCTGGAAGGGAGCCAACCAGTCCATCCTAATGATTCCATCATAGCCTGTCATCCTTAGGACATAGAGATCCCACAAGAAACGATACCCTGTAACCTCGAGAGGGCACTCTATACACTGATGTGCACTAGATGTCCTTGTCCCGAAAGGTGTGTCTAGTGTCAACGAGTCGGAATAAGAAAATATACAGAGCCCAAGACTCTCCAAGACAGAAATGGAGATAAATCCATCCATAACACCATTATTGAAGAGGGCTAAAGATAAAACTGAGGCTACTAAAATCATACCTCAAAGTGTAGAGGATCCGAGATCCTTCTCCTGATAGGTCTGCTCCACAGCAAAGGTCTATCCTTCCCTACGGCCATGTGACCCTGTGTGACCACTCTAGGATGAACCTCCCTGTTAGCGCTGAAGGACTGGTGACTGACTGCCACGACCTCGACCTCCTCCTCAGCCCGAATGGCTGGATGAACTCCAGTTCCCCGACTGGTGTGAAAATGGTGGTGCTACTTCGGAACGAGGATTCATGGAAGAACCCTCGCCACCAGTAATTGGTGAGGAAACCTAGTAGAAACACTGAAGGAGACCCATCTTTCTACAGTATTGGCACTCCACAGGGTCCCTCTGGCACTGCAGCCTTGTATGCCCACTCCTATCGCACTGGTAGCATACAACCTGGCTGTCAGAAGATGTGTCTCGCATCCTCGGATCACCGCGCGTAGGCTCCCTACGGCGCTTCCTACTATCAACTGGAGGAATACTAGCTCTGGATGCAGAACCGCCCTGGCTTGTAGCTCCTAAGTCTCTCAGATTGTGCTCTGCAATTAATGCCTGGTTGACGATAGAAGTGATGGAAGTCAACTACAAGAGATTCACCTGCGAGCGGATCTCCCGCCTGAGACCATCCTCAAACTACCTTGCTAAGAACACCCCACTACCATCCCAGAGGGGTGTGAAACACTGCAGCTCGGTAAAATGAGAAGAATACTCCATAACAGATAGAGTACCCTACTCTAGACTCATGATCTCCCAGGCTCGATCGGCCCTCAGGGTCTCCGGGTAGAAGTACTCGTAGAACACGTGCTGGAACTCATCCCAAGCCGTAACCTGCTAATGACATGCCTGTGAGATCATGTCCCACCACCTCTTGGAAGATTCTCGGAGCATGTAGGTTGTGAGCTTGACCCGCCTCTCTGGAGGCGTCTCTAGATGCTCCAAGATAGTCAGCATGGCTTCCAGCCAAGACTATGCAGCCTGTGGTCCTCCTTCCCCCGAGAAAGTAAGAGGATGCTGCTGCTGGAAAACCCGCGTCAATTTTGCAATAGGTGTGGCAGAAGGTGGTGCTGTCTGAAAGGTCTGCATCATCCTCATAAAACCTTCCCCGAACTGTCTATCATCACCCGCAACTGGTATGAAATTTGGTGCCAAGGATGGCCCGACTGGAGGATCGGCAGGAAATCCCTGATCAGCCATATCTGGCGTATGATCACTACCTGATGACTGAAGTAAAACTGTAGGACATCTCGGAGGCATAAATTTGAAGGATCAAAATCACACCTTAGATCACAATTAACAAAGACAGAGAAAACAAGAGTACAAAATGGGAATTGGGGAAGGAAAACACACAAGTTTACAAAACACGACTACACGGTGTGTATAAAAACTACATGACGTGTCTTCTTAGGCCACTGACATGGGTGTGTACCCCTACCCTAAAGGTCATGTAATACCTCAATATACATGGCGTTTTGACCCCATACAGGGTGTGTACTTGAAAACTATTCCCCTTTCCGATTCTCTTTACACAGCTAACCACACGGTCCGACTTTACCCGAGACTACACGGCGTGTTCTGAACACACATGGTGTGTACTAGACAAGGCTTCAGCGGCCCGTGTTATTAGATACACAGTTTTCTACACGGCTGGACCTTACACGGAATGTTCTGAACAAACATGACATGTATAGGTGAAGGTGACACAGTCCCGTGTTGTTCGTGACACGGTCGTGTACCTGAAAAAGACTACACGGCGTGTTCCGAAAACAACACGGCGTGTCTAAGAGAAGGTAACGCCGACCCATGTTGTTCGTGACATTGCCGGGTACATGGAGAGGACTACATGGAGGGTTCCTTTATAACACAACGTGTTCTACTCGAGCTTCCCCGACCTATGTTGTTAGTGACACGGCCGGGTACACGGCCCGAACTACACAGTGTGTACCTACCGTACACGGTGTGTTCCTAAAGTTATTTCTACAACAGCATGTCCCTACTCACACGGTCAGTGACACGGTCTAAAAACTACACAGTGTGTTGTCAAAAGGTACATGCCGTGTATTCTGGGTGTTTCTGGGAAGTAGCTCAGAACTGCACAGAAGCCCAGAAAACACTGAAAACAAGGTAGAAAGGTTCCAAATTCTGATTCGTGAGGGCCCATAATCCCCACGAAATGAAACATTACGTTTATTTAAGAAGGGTAGAATACAAACAATACTCTAAAAAGGAAGTAAAGATTATATCAAGAATCTATCATAACAACATACATAATCTACACAATGTCTATCACAACAACATGCAATCGCTAATGCACCCTAGATGGCATGGCAAGAATGCATGGCATGTGATTTCTACAAGTGCGTATATGATGCATGAAATGGAATAACCTCATCTCATTACGTTGCGGCAGAAATAGAACCACAATACTCAAGAAAATAACAACAAAAATCATGTGAATCACTCTAGGTGAAATCTTATCAACCGTAAAAACTCAAAACCAGCAAATTGCAATTAATAAGGTAGTATGGCTTTTCCCTATACACGGGTTAGCTAATCCCGAGCACAACTTAATACCATGTACTGAATATGTCCTACCCCTAGATAAAGGCTCTAAACAGTAAATCAAGAGAAAGAAACTCCTCTAATACCACTTTGAAATGACCCGAATCCGTAGCCCCTCCACTGGTGCCCCGTACCCGGTTCATCACATGACCTCAAGTGCATTTCCCAAAATTCCAGAGGCTTCCGACTAGTAGAAAGGGCCTTGGTAAGTTATTAGGGAAACTATGACCTCATTTGGTACTGTATACAAGGTAAGGAAATCAACATTCAATAGAAGAAGCAATAACAACATACATAACTGTAACCAAACAGCAGAAGGATAAATATATATCAATGATGATAATGCTGCAGCAGGTACAAGTCTCTAAGGAAAGCAGCAAACACAACAACGTGCTAAAATACAACTGAACACAAAGTACTAAAGCAATAGCAACTCTAGTAGCATTGCAAGCCAAAGCTTGGTCACATGCTTCCTATCTCCACAGCAAGTCAAAAACCTGAAGTAGAAGGGCGCTTGCCCTTATCTATACCTGCATCAACATAATCTGCTTGGTCCCAAAAGCATGGCCCAAACAGGGTGTGAGATAAAATCCCAGTAGGCAACCACCCAAATTACTATGCCTAACAGTCAATGAATACATGGCAAGTAAAGTACATGAACAGTAAATAAGAAATACATAGCAGCTACAAATTACCGTCTAGCATATAAACTACACAAGTATAAGGAAAATAACAAGTAAAACAAAGATAAACCACTAGGTAGTTCTCAAATCCTAACCCTTATGGTTCAACCTATATGTACTAGAAACCCTCTGGAAATCACACACAGTCCCGCCCCATTGGTTTAGCTAAAGAATTAATAGACTCTCTAGGGAAGCACTCACCGTCAATTCGCCATATAGTCTCGTATCGTACTAAAATCTCTCTGGGGAAGCACTCAACTTCTATTCCACCTATGGCCCACGTCGAGTAACTACAGACTCTCTAAGGAAGAACTCAATGTCATTTCCCCCTATGATCCCTCATTGTAATTTAAGACACTTTAGAGAAGACCTTCCATCCATTCTCCCTATGGTCCACTAAACTAGGATCTCGAAGTCTTGTGTAAAATAAACATGCAAAGCACACGTGTATCTCCAAAGTAAACCTGAAGAACTACTTGGATATCATTCTAAGGCTAAACATCAAAACAAAACAACAGTTGCAGTATCCTACAACTAGGCATGGGAATTGGAATAACGCCTAACAGGAAAATCAAGCATTGAAAACATACAGAGTATAAAAAAACTACTATATTCACAAAGGTAAACCTCTACTAAAGAAATCAAGAAAGAAAGGAATCAATCAGGGGAAAATAGGAAAAAGCACAATTCTCGTTCAAGGGAATTGGCAAAATTGCATAAATATTCAAAGACATTCTACAGAAAGGCACAAACCACCTACCTCAATCCTAGTACATTGATATATGTGAACAACAATGACATATTCTTCTTATAATTTCGTAGATCTGAGAAAATTTCCAAAACACATAAACCACAATAACATGAGAAAGAGGAGGAATTGGAAAGCCAGGCTCAAGCAGAACGAATAACTCACTACTGTGATTCCAACACAATCAATGGTGCTAAAATCATAGAATGGACAGAGTGGCAGGGGCTCGTCGAAGATTCATGGATCCTTGGTGCACTCGGATGAACAAAACCTAGAAGAAGGCGTTTCTGTGCATTAGGTGCAACCCTGACCCGTTTAATGAAAAAAAGTACACAGCGTGTACTAGGTCTTTCCGTACACCACCAAATTCGGCCTCCACGTCACCCCTACACACCGTGTGTGTGGTCCAGACACAGCCAATACACGGCTTCGAGCAGGAAAAGAGTACACGACGTGTACTCATAAAGTACACGACGCGTACTTCAAAAATTTCCAGAAACTCCATTTTTCTTAAAAACTCCAGAAAAAGGAAAGGCATACCTGCAATGAAGATTCGGGTTCTTAAACTAACATTATTGTCTTTATTAATGAAAATATCTTATTTATAAATGGTCATGGTATTTTGAATAATATTATAACTGACCTACATTTATTAATTAAGATAAATATTTTGGAGATGATGATGACTTTATTATACCTCTAAATTTCTCAAGTGGAGGATTACATTTTTCATGAACCATCCTCAATACTCTTTTACTCTGATACCTGTGTTGGCTCTGACAAGGACCCAACAAATTTCCCGATACCCAAATTTTAGGGACTAAAAACTATCGTAATAAAAGATCAAATAGGGAATGATTTTTCCACAAAAAATAAGAAGAAAAAGGATACCAGTTAGTATGATCAACACTCCTAAGGGATAATTTACCAAAAATAAATAGGTAACATAATATCCGAATATAAAGATAAACCACCTAATGGAAACGAAAACATCAACTATAAAAAAATCTCAAAATTTCCAATATAATAAGTATACAACAGCTCCATCGGTCATCATTATCACTCCATAGTCCCATGAATCCAGAAAAACCCCCACCTTAAAGTGGAACTTTCTCTTTTTTCAGACCTATCATAACAAATTCTATAAACTCACGATGTAAAATGAAGGGTCTGAGCTATAAAGTCCAATAGGATCTCAACAATTTCTTTATAATCAATTCTATAATAATTAAATCAATTATTTTTGCATTTTAAAAAAATATTAAAAAATATTTGGCATTTTATTAATATATTTTAAACAAAATTTTTTTCTCACATCTAAAGAGATGGAAGATATATAAAAAATGGCTTAAACATTCTATATAATTCATATATATAAAAAAGAATTCATGGATAAAATAGTTCAGTAATAAAGTTTATGTATATTCAAGTTAAGAAATTATATAACCATGTAAAAAATCCGCATAGTTTATTAGTTTAGATAACAAGATCCTCACACATATCAATTGTGATCTTTGATCAAGATTGGTGAACACACTCAAGTATGTATACACCCCAAATCGGGGAACACTCATGGGTTATCTATGCACCCAAAAGGGAACCCCCTCGGGTGTTCATGCAACAATTTTTTTGTTAGAGTTTTCATTAGTAACCCATTACTAGGGATTCCAGGTCCCACCTTTCTTTTCCCAATTATCACTAACTACCTGTGATATCATGTGCATCAAAAAATAAAAAAATCAATCCTGAAAAAATATATATTTTTAATTCAATTCAATTTAAAAATGACCGGTTTTATTTTTCAAAACGCATTTCTTATTTCAAATATAAAATAGAGGTTTTCATCAATACATGCCAACAAAAATAAACATTCACATTATGGAATGTTTTTAATGGATATAAATAATATAAATTTTCAAATAAATTTCACATTCAATCCAACATATTTCTTAAAATCTACCCAAAATTTTAATTTCTCAAATTTATGGGTTTTCGTCAATTCGATTCCAATATAAAAAATAATAAATCTAATACTTTCAAATAATTTTTTTAAATAAACTAAATAATAACTTCAATTAAATTAACAAATTTAAAGATTTAATTGTAGGGAAATAAATTATTGTAACACCCCGAGCTTCCACGATACGCTTCTCATTCAATAATGCAATAGCTTGCATTGTACGCAACTTCGAGTTCTAAAACACCGCGACTAATCAAAGTAGCCGTTATAAATAGTAATAACCACTTTTTAAAATTATAGAAATTTTATATTTCAAAATGGACTTCATTTTTGTATTCGTAATATCGAAATTATCCAAATTTAAATTTTTTTGTAATATTCTGAGAACTTCGAATTTTTTATGAATAGTGAAAATTACTTAAATTTTTTTTAATCAAATTAATTTATAGTGATAAATTATACTATTTAGTGGTTTTAAAGTATAATTATAATATATTTTTACCATTTTAACCAATGGTGGTCATTAGAATTAATTTAACATTGAAATTGGACATAAACAATTGTCAATCTTTTGATATAAATTGTTTCTTAAAAACACGCAATTGTTGTGACAGCGGGAATTAATTATAAAATTAATTAATGTAACTTATATGTTTGTAATTTTTTAAAATAGACATCATTTTTGAATTCGGAATATCAATTATAGCTTAGGGTGAAATTTTGGCATTGTTCTGAAAAACTTCAATTTTTGATGAATAGTGAAACCACTAAGTGGTAGTTAAATAACTGATTTTTCATTTAAATGAAATATTACCACTTCTGTTATTTGATTTTCAAAAATCCGACATACATGGTTGTCATTAAGAAGTAAAATGTGGTTCAATGAGATTAAAATAATTTTTTGGTGAATAGTAACTTTTAAGTTCTTAATCGCGATTAGAGGTAATTAGTGTAGTTTAACTTAAAAATAATGTTTTAATAATATGGGATGAGCTTGACACATGTCCAACCCTCATTGGATGTGCCATGGCCGACCAAGACAATCCATGGGTCAACTTGGGGACCCCATGGAGCCACTTTAGTTGGAAAATGACATAAATACCTTTTATTTAATGTTAAAGTAAAAAATGACACAAACATGAAATGTTTTACTAAAACAATTTTTACATGCGGTTATAAAAGTCATATTTTTGATTATAAATAGTCATTGGAAATATAAAAAGATTTTCTACATCATAGTATTTTTTTTATAATTTTTAGACATTAAATAAATTAAATTATTTATGACATCATGATGATGGAGTGATGACCTCATTATTTAACGATTTAAATAAAATGAGAAGATAATGTAAAATACAAGGCTTAAACTTGTCCAAAGCCTATTTTATGAGGATATTTCGAACCCTTATCACCTTAGCCTCGAATTATACAAATGTGGGACCTTTTGAATCCGAAAAGCATTGTATAATAGAAAAACATTTCATTACTTTCCAAAAGTGCCCCTCCTCTCCACTTATAAAAGGCCCCCACCACTCCCACCTTATTCACACCTTCAAGCCATTTGGATCAGACAACCTCTGCCCAAATACTCTCCCAACATCCCTCACTTAATCCTAGAAGCCTCACTTTGGGCATAATTCTTCCCAAGGAAGCCTTTGTCTCAAATCAAAAAGAGTTACCCGATTTTTTAGATAATGTCTTCTCTAATGTTGTTTTGTTTTATTTTGCTTCTCCAACCCCTTAAACTCTTTTCATTCCTTTCTTTTGTAACAAAACCAGTATCTACAATATACTAGGATGTTTTTATGATATGTATTTGGTTTACACTTACACACGCCTTCGTCTAATGGTTAAAGAACATACTGTTTCTGTGGGTGGCGAAATACTGCCTCACGAAATGATGATTGTTCAAATTCTTTTAACACCTATAAGGGAAGCCATTTTGATGACACTATTTTCATATATGATATATATATTATGTTTATGTTTTCCTTATGCTTCTGTATTTCTCATTTATGGCATACTTTATGATTTTCATTATGGGTAAAAGCGATAATTTCATTTTAGGAAGTGGGGACTACCGCCCCCTCAAAGTGATGTGAATCGTTAATTCCATATGTGGGATGTATAAAGGATGGATTAAATGATATTAGATATGATATTATACTGGAACTATATTATACCTTTATATAATTATGATTTCATTCCATTAAATATGAAATAGAAATGAAAGTAGCGTTCATGCGTACGTACGGCTTACCGTCTCCATGAACGGTGCATTTCATTTCTTACCTCTAAATGTTACGTAATATTATGAATGAATGTATATACTGGATATATATGATATATATGACATCTAAATCATGAATATAATTCTGGAGATAATGGATATTCTACCACATAAACAACTCGTAATTTTAAGAAGTTTGTTGTTGACTCAAGTACCAAAGATCGACAAAACGACCTTTATTAGCTTAAATAATTATATAATGTTCATAACATGGTAATAAGTGATATAAAAGGAATAATGAACATAAAAAAGGTTCTTATGTAAATATAAATTAACTCTAGTTTATTATTCATGAGGTTAAAGAAAGGTCAAGTTAGGACAAGACGCAAGGTAAGGGAACTTCTTAACCCAAATTCCATTCTTTGGGTTAATCTCCTACTTTCAAATTATGTCATGATGTTATTATGTACTATTTTGTATTTTTACTTTCTTTATGTGTACCTATAGTGAATACACATAATATATCTATTTTATTTTAAAAATGATCTTTTTAAGGACTTCGTCTCAATCTTCTTTCATTGAGGCATATTTGGTTTTATACACAACTTTCTTTTATAAGGTGTATAAACCCCTTTGACTTTTACATTTATTCAAAAGGTTTTCTTTTATAATTATGTGATTTTTAAATGATTTCAAAAAAAAAGATATTCCTCTCAAATATATGGAAATCCAGTGAAAATGTATATGTATTTAACGCAAGCTTAAAAATGTTTTAAGAAAACCCGACTCTCGAGTATGGTAGACAAGAAGGGATTGAGAGTGGACCCATCATGGCATGTTATTAGTCGAGCAGTCTCAGAATTAGTTATTTTGTTTTCAGAAGCTTGCATAATGTTTTCAGAAAAACACTGGAGTATATTTGATCAATTTTAAACGTAAGTATCTTCAAAAAAAAATTCATCGGTAGGTCTCATGAGACAAACTAGTGTCTTGGCACGAGGCCTTGACAAAATCTTATTTGTGGTCTTGGCACGAGGCCTTGGCTACGTGGTTATGATATTCTGACATTATGCATTCCATCATTATAAAAGTGGTTATTGATATTGCATGTGATTATTCGACCAGTAGAATATCCATGTGAAGAAGTAAATGGCATTATCTCATTTTGCTTTTGCCATATTATGTTGATGTTCATGTTTAAAAGGCTTTTCTTTTAGTTATACATTGCCTTAAATGTTTATGTTTATTCATGAAAGCTTCCGAAATATTGTTATCCTTACTGAGAATCTGAGCTCACCCCTTTCAATGTTTCAATATTTTCTAGGATGTGAAGAAGTATTTTATGAATGACTTGCAGGGATATTCAGAAGAGGATATGAGTGTGGACTATGAAGAATTTATTATTAGTTTTTCAATTTATGATGTAATGTATCATTTATGAATGTATCTAGTGTTTCCAAGGCTACTAAACTAATCGGTCTTTCGAGACTTGATCTTTTGTGATCATGACAATGTTACGAAGTAATGCACCGACTCTGGGTAGCTGGGGTCGGGGCGTTACAGTTGGTATCAGAGACAGTTTAGTACTAACCTTGGAAGCTAGATTTAGATAAACTCTGATTAGAGGACATAGCCCGAAGATTGACTTTAAGGATTAGTATAGAATAACTTCCTATAATTTTGGTATTATAGAGATTTTGTGTATTTTCCGAGAAATATGTAACTGTCTGGATATGAGCAAGTAGAGGCGGCTCTGGCAGAGATGTACCTAGGGGTAAAACCCGAAAACACTGCTTTGAGCTAGACTCGAACGAGAACTGGTGCACGACAACGGGCCTTGCTGCACTCTTGGTTACGACACTCCCGGGGCTATCCTTAGGATAATTCTCATTTCTTCAGAAACCACTATGAAGGGTTATGAGTATATACTTCCTCAAAGAAAACCTTTTTTTTAAGATTATGGATTATATCCATAAAATAGTTCAATTAGTGTTAAGTGTTTTACAAGTATGGAATTATGTATTTTGATTCATAAATTAATCTAGTTTATGCAATTGTATAGAAATGGAACCTAGTGGAAGGAATGGAAACTGTATCAATGCACGAACTCCGTGTAGGGATTTCCCTCCTACTCAAGATAATTATTGTGGATCTGGAGATACAACTGGTGCTAATCAACGTATTACCATACTGGGACAACTCACTCAGGTTATGAATAATAACCTTACTCGTATGGAGCACCCTGATCCGCAACGTGGAGGATCAATGTTAGACCGCTTCATGAGGCAACAACCACCAACATTTAATGGGGGTACAAATCCGTTAGTAGCTGAGCAATGGATAAACTCCTTAGAGAAAATATTCCACGCCTTGGGGAGTAGCGAAAGGGAGAAGGTTGCCATGGCAGTTTACCGCCTCACTGGAGATGCCGATCAGTGGTGGTCGCTGATTCAAAACACAAAGGAAGATGATGACGTATCGAATATGGAATGGAGGAAGTTCAAAGAGCTTTTCTTAGAAAAATACTTTCCTCGTGACCATCGAGCAGATATGGAAAGGCAATTTCTGAGTCTGAGGCAGAAGGAGGATGAGAATGTCGCAAAGTATGAGGCTAACTTTACAAGGTTAGAGAGGCATGCTGCCGATTATATACGTAACCCAAGGAGTAAGATTGATCATTTCTTTGATGGGTTAAAACCATTTCCCCGTCGATCTTTAGTATCACAATCCTTCTCATCATACGAAGATATTGTCTCGTGTGCTATCAAGACAGAAAATGAATTCTCTAAGTCTTATGACAACAAAGTAAAGCAAGAGAAGAAGAGAACGGTGGAACAAGAGACAGATAAAGGGAAAAAGGGAAAGAAGGATTTTCCATTATGTGATAATTGTGGGAGGAATCACCCTGGTACTTGCTCAAAAGGAATGGGAGTTTGTTATAAATGTGGAGAAAAGGGTCACCAGGCTTGTGATTGCAAGGGAAAGAAAGAGGCTATCAATGTTGAATGCTACAATTGTAGAGAAATGGGTCATTATGCAAATGAATGTCCTAAGCGTCAGGGAAACATACCTCAGAAAAAGGCCAAGGGACCAAGGACAATCTTATGTTGTTACTACAGTTGAAGAAGAATAACTAATGTATTGGTGCTTTTGGAATATTATGATACTATAGTTTCAAGAAATGGACAACCTGTAGGGTGGGGCATAACCCGTCGCGTCGGACAAAGCTGCAGGAATCGAACCCACAATCATAGTGCGACAGGCCTTTATTTCCTACCACTAGCCTACAGGAAGTCCCTGGTTATTAAAAAATAATTTTACTAATCTAAATGGTATGTGTTAACATTTGGAACCTTATAAAATTAGGATAAGTATAATATTTTTGAGTTCTATTATCTTTTTGAGTGAAAGATGAGTTGAAGGTTGAAACTCTAATTGTCAAGCATAAATATATATATACCTATCACTTATTCAATGAATAAATTAATTCTTAAACTTTAGTAAGGGGATATTAAAACAAAAAAATGTGTTATCCTAATACCTTATGTCTTGTTGAACTGATGATATTTTAAATCAACATAGATTGAAGGCTTTGAGGCCCTCAATTTGAAAGTTGATTGTGATTGATGACCTCAATCACTCCCTACAAATATTTACGTTTTCCCTCCAATTATATGTCTCTAATTTCCACCAATGTTCTCCTAATCGAGATCATAATTGGGTGGTGACTTTTTCATTTCCCTTTACGTCTTATTAAGGCTAAATTTTATTAATCTTATTTCCGATGTGGGTTTTCCTCAAAGGTATTTTCTCTTTTCAACCTTTTATTTTCAAAGAAAAATTTCAAATTGCGAGGACGCAATTTATTGAAGGAGGGGAGAATGTAACACCCCGAGCTTCCACGATACGCTTCTCATTCAATAATGCAATAGCTTGCATTGTACGAAACTTCGAGTTCTAAAACACCGTGACTAATCAAAGTAGCCGTTATGAATAGTAATAACCACCTTTTAAAATTATAGAAATTTTATATTTCAAAATGGACTTCATTTCTGTATTCGTAATATCGAAATTATCCAAAGTTGAATTTTTTTGTAATATTCGGAGAACTTTTAATTTTTTATGAATAGTGAAAATTACTTAAAAACAACTTTTTTAATCAAAATAATTTATAGTGATAAATTATACTATTTAGTGGTTTTAAAGTATAATTAGAATATATTTTGACCATTTTATCCAATGGTGGTCATTAGAATTAATTTAACATTGAAATTGGACATAAACAATTGTCAATCTTTTGATATAAATTGTTTCTTAAAAACACGTTATTGTTGTGACAGTGGGAATTAATTATAAAATTAATTAATGAAACTTATATGTTTGGAATTTTGTAAAATAGACATCATTTTTTAATTCGGAATATCAATTATAGCTTAGGGTGAAATTTTGGCATTGTTCTGAAAAACTTCAATTTTTGATGAATAGTGAAACCACTAAGTGGTGGTTAAATAACTGATTTTTCGTTTAAATGAAATATTACCACTTCTGTGATTTGATTTTCAAAAATCCGACATACATGGTTTTAATTAAGAAGCAAAATGTGGTTCAAGGAGATTAAAATAATTTTTTGGTGAATAGTAACTTTTAAGTTCTTAATCGCGATTAGAGGTAATTAGTGTAGTTTAAGGTAAAAATAATGTTTTAATAATATGATATTAGATTGAAACATGTCCTACCCTCATTGGATGTTCCATGGCCAACCAAGACAATCCATGGGTCAACTTGGGGACCCCATGGAGCCACTTTAGTTGGAAAATGACATAAATTCCTTTTATTTAATGTTAAAGTAAAAAAATGACACAAACATGAAATGTTTTACTAAAACAATTTTTACATGGGGTTATACAAGTCATATTTTTGATTATAAATAGTCATTGGAAAACTAAAACGATTTCCTACGTCATAGTATTTTTTTTATAATTTTTATACATTAAATAAAATAAATTATTTATGACATCATGATGATGCAGCGATGACCTCATTATTTAACGATTTAAATAAAATGAGGAGATAATGTAAAATCCAAGGCTTAAACTTTCCAAAGCCTATTGGATGAGGAGATTTAGAACCCATATCACCTTACCCTCTAATTATACAAGTGTGGGACATTTAGAATCCGAAAAGCATTGTATAATAGAATAACATTTCATTACTTTCCAAAAGTGCCCCTCCTCTTCACTTATAAAAGGCCCCCACCACTCCCACCTTATTCACACCTTCAATCCATTTGGCTCGGCCAAACTCTGCCCAAATACTCTCCCAACATACCTCACTTACTCCTAGAAGCCTCTCTTTGGGAATAATTCTTCCCAAGGAATCCTTTGTCTCAAATCAAAAAGAGTTACCTGATTTTTTAGGTAATGTCTTCTCTAATGTTGTTTTGTTTTATTTTGATTCTCCAACCCCATAAACTCTTTTCATTCCTTTATTTTGTAACAACAACAGTATCTAAAATATACTAGGATGTTTTTATGATAAGTATTTGGTTTACACTTACACATACCTTCGTCTAATGTTTAAAGAACATACTGTTTCTGTGGGTGGCGAAATACTGCCTCACGAAACGATGATTGTTCAAATTCTTTTAACACCTATAATGGTGGCCATTTTGATGAAACTATTTTCATATATGATATATATATTATGTTTATGTTTTTATTTTGCTTCTGTATTTCTCATTTACGGAATACTTTATGATTTCCATTATCGGTAAATGCGATAATTTCATTTTAGGAAGTGCGGACTACTGCCCCCTCAAAGTGATGTGAATCATTAATGCCATATGTGGGATGTATAAAGGATGGAGTAAATGATATTATATATGATATTATACTGGAACTATATTATACATTTATATAATTATGATTTCATTCCATGAAATACGAAATAGAAACGAAAGTAGCGTTCATGCCTACGTACGGCTTACCGTCTCCATGAACGGTGCATTTCATTTCTTACCTCTAAATGTTACGTAATATTATGAATGAATGTATATACTGGATATATATTATATATATGACATCTAAATCATGAATATAATTATGGAGATAATGGATATTCTACCACATAAACAACTTGTAATTATAAGAAGTTTATTGTTGACTCAAGTACCAAAGATCGACAAAACGACCATTATTAACATAAATAATTACATAATGTTCATAACATGGTAATAAGTGATATAAAAGGAATAATGAACATAAAAAAGGTTCTTAAGTAAATAGAAATTAACTATAGTTTATTATTCAGGAGGTTAAAGAATGGTCGAGTCAGGACAAGACGCAAGGTAAGGGAACTTCTTAACCAAACTTCCATTCATTGGGTTAATCTCCTACTTTCAAATTATGTCATGATGTTATTATGTACTATTTTGTATTTTTACTTTCTTTATGTGTACTTATAGTGAATACACATAATAGATCTATTTTATTTTAAAAATTATATTTTTAAGGGCTTCGTCCCAATCTCTTTTCATTGAGGCATATTTGGTTTTATACACAACTTTCTTTTATACGGTGTATAAACCCCTTTGACTTTTACGTTTATTCAAAAGATTTTCTTTTATAATTATTTGATTTTTAAATGATTTCAAAAAAAAATAGATATTCCTCTCAAATATATGGAAGTCCAGTGAAAATGTATATGTATTTAACGCAAGATTAAAAATGTTTTTAGAAAACCCGACTCTCGAGTATGGTAGACAGGAAGGGATTGGGAGTGGACCCATCATGGCCTGTTATTAGTCGAGCAGTCTCAGAATTAGTTATTTTGTTTTTAGAATCTTGCATAATGTTTTCAGAAAAACACTGGAGTATATTTGATCAATTTTAAACGTATGTATCTTCAAAAAAATTGCATCGGTAGGTCTCATGAGACAAACTGGTGTCTTGGCACGAGGCCTTGACAAAATCTTATTTGTGGTCTTGGAACGAGGCCTTGGCTACGTGGTTATGATAGTCTGACATTATGAATTCCATCATTATGAAAGTGGTTATTGATATTTCATGTGATTATTCGACCAGTAGAATATCCATGTGAAGAAGTAAATGGCATTATCTCATTTTACATTTGCCATATTATGTTGATGTTCATGTTTAAAAGGATTTTGTTTTAGTTATACATTGCTTTAAATGTTTATGTTTATTTATGAAAGCTTCCGCAATATTGTTATCCTTACTGAGCATCTGAGCTAACCCCTTTCAATGTTTTAATATTTTCCAGGATGTGAAGAAGTATTTTATGAATGACCTGCAGGGATAGTCAGAAGAGGATATGAGTGTGGACTATGAAGACTTTGTTATTAGTTTTTCACTTTATGATGTAATGTAACATTTATGAATGTATCTAGTGTTTTCAAGGCTACTAAACTAATCGGTCTTTCGAGACTTGATCTTTTGTGATCATGCCAATGTTACGAAGTAATGCACCGACTCTGGGTAGCTGGGGTCGGGGCGTTACAATTATGGAACTTATAGTGACCCAAGATTGACATATATGGATAATACATCAGTTTTGTGGGATACACAATATAATACAAAAACACAATCCCAAAGACTATATTATTTTAGTGACTTTGAAAACATGGAACCCATTATTCTAGTTTTATGAATGATCATCAATATCTCCCAAAAATAAATTCCCCTTTAGAACCCCTAACTGAAAACATTCATTATAACCTAGGAAAAACAAAACATAAGAAAATGAGTGAGCTTAGAGGATTAGTAAGGGTTAACAAGGGAGACATGTAAACATAATCATGAGAAGAAAGGTATGTGGACATGATCTTGAAAATAAAGTATCATATCTTGCATGTCAATGATCATAAACAAGAGTCATGGCTTATATATTGGAAGTTCATAAGACATGAATCATAATGAAATAAAAAACAAAATACTTGAAATCAAAACATATAAAAAATACATGAAATTTATGGCAGACACAAAATCCAATAAAATGATTTCTATAGTGTTTAAGGCATAAATTCCATGACTATATTAATAGTATGGGCTCACTCCCCATACTATCTTGGTAGCCATGGTTCAATCCGATAACTATCTTGGTATTTATGGTTCACTCCCATAACAATATTGGTAGTCTTGGTTCCCTCCCATAACCATCTTGGTAGAAATGCTCTTTTATGTTTATCTCATGAGATATAAATATTTTCACAATGCATTGGAGGGAGATATAGTTCTCACCCATCTCATAATTAAATCATAAATACATGTTCCTCAAGATCATAAACAATCATATAATAACCCATGAAATGAAATGGGTATCATAAACCTGTAATGATATCCTAACCTAAGGAAAAGAGAAATGTTTTAAAATTATTTCTCCAAAGAATAACACATGGAAAGAAGGGGATTTCATAATCATATAACCTAGAGAAGAGAAAATTATTTCATAAATATCTTGATAATAAACTTAAACTTTTTAGAGAAGTAATATGAATTGAAACATTTTTTTTACTTCCCAAAAAAGATTGAGTAACTCTCATAGGATTTATTAAAGAGGGGTAATAATGCGATAAGATCTTTTAAAAAAAATTTAGGAAAATTTTCTTTCTTATTTGGAATAGTTTTCTTTTTTAATATATTACATAATTTTATAAGGGAACATTTTCTTAAAAACAATATCCCTGTAATCTTGTTAGGTATGATTGAAAGAATTAATTCATCATAAAGGTGTAAAAATTCATTCCATTAATATAAATTTAAAAAATCATTCTCATACTTTTTCCAAAAAATTTAAAAAGTAACTCACTGGGAAAAAGATAAAATATTCCTTTCAAACCGTTTAATAAAAATCGATACAGGGGTAAAAATGAATTTAATAAATTATAGAAGAATAGTACAAATATTTCAAAACACATTTTAAAGAAACATGTATATGGAAGATAAATATTTCTCAGAAGATACATACATATAAATAATACCAAAAACAAATAGATTGTAGAAATAACCCTTACCATAGGTTTGATTCCCTCCGTACCTGTTTGAAACTCCACTTCTTTGACGATGACCCTATATATCATCTCTTAGGGATGAAAGAGTTGGTATTTTGAATAAAAAATCATCTATAATGTTACTAGGGATGTTGATAAGGGAAATGGGTAGGGGATGGTTGATCTTTAAGGCACAATGTGGTGTGGGAAAGTGAGGGTGTAGGTACACTTTTATAATTGAGGCGATATGAACTTTTTAGAAATCCTCCAAATATTAAAATATAACCTGGATATTCTAGAGACAAAAACAATGAAATGAGATATCAGTTAATGGTGTGTGAAATTTTAGATCATTTTGAATCCCTTTGGTGAGTATTTATATTTTTTTTTGATTTTATATAATTTAATAACATATTAATTCAATAAAATATCATTACTTTCACAGTTGATACTATTCATTTAATGTGGATTTAAATATATAAATACAAAGTGGGAATTAAAATGTAATGGTTTTAAACATATTAAATATATATTTTAGATCTATAAAATTATTTTTACACTTTAATTAATACAAATATATATAAAAATTATTATTTTTAAAATATATTATTTTATATTTTCTGTCAATTAAACAAATATTGTTTTAACATTATAGATGTATATATGGTAATTATATAGTTTCTAAAAATTAAAAATAAAATTTTATAATGAAATTAATTTTATTATGATCAAAATAGTCATTAATATTCGTTCATATATTGATTGTGTCCCTATGTAGACACCTAAAAGATATTAAATACAAGAGAGTGATATTTTGTAACTATTCTTGACTTTAAATAACATATTTGTTATTTTCATGGACTAGTGTCCATTAAAAAATTAAAATTTAATATTAAGGTGATAAGGGTTGAATATTATTCATCCAATAACTTTTGAACATGTTTCAATTTTATTTTAGAAATTATCATTTTTATTTTCCCTTAATTAATATTTTTTAATTATAATTATTATAACAACATTTTAAATATCAGATGGTTTTAAATTATTACTCATATGTGGTAAATTGTATATAAAGAGATAATAAATGAAATTTTAGACCTCATAATAATCCTTTTTAAATTTTTAAGGATATTTAGATTTTTAATTAATTTATTATAATTTTATTTTTATAAAATATAATTAGTAAAAACATCAACACTATTCTAAACTTTTTCATTAAATAAAATTTCAAAAGAGAGATAATTTTGAACCAAACCAATTATGACCCTCATAAAACATAATAGTAATATATAATTTTTTTTCACCATAATTAATTCATATTATATTTATTTTAATATTTTTAATAACATTTACTTGATCCTTTTATTAATTAAACAACTACTACATTATAATTATGTCACTATTTATGTAAATTATTATCACTAAAAATTACAAATAAATTATCAAGATTTATAAAAAAATATTATCATTCAAATTACTATTTATTATCCAATTTATATTTATTATATCCCTTTATTAAAAATTCTATAGTTTTAAAAATATGCGTATGACCTTTTTAAGTAATCAGTAAATAAAATATAACAAATGTAATATTCTTAACCAAGTGGGTTAAAAATGATATAAGTTATAGATAAGGATGATTTTACTTTAATATTACTTATAAAATTATATTTGGATAAGTTTTATTATACTTTTATAATAATATAATATTATTTTCACCTTTAATTATCTAATTTACCCTTAACAGAGTTAAATAGAAATTTACTACAGTTACAATTAATAACATACAATATAATAAGTTGATTTTATTAGAATCTAAATATCATAATTATTACAAAAATTTAGAACTATTTTTCTAAATTTAATTTATAAAAGAGGGATAATTAATTTTAACGCAAATCTCGTCAACATGGCGTGGTGGGTAAAAAGAACATTCAAAAGTTTAATAAGTTTTTATATCTAATTTCAATGTAAAAATATTTATTGTGATCTAAATTGGATTAATATATTCATAATTGATTTATTATAACTTTAAAAATCAATTTAAAGTTTAATAAATATTTATATAAAAAAGACAGTTTTTAACTATAAAGGAGTATTTTTCACAATTCATCAAAAAAATATAACTTATAAGAAAACTACTTAAAATCATTGTTATGTTAAATGCTAAATTCAAAAATAAAAATTAATATCTTATCAAATTAAATTGTTAGTGTGTCTAAAATTAAATTTTTTATTGTTCATAGAAGGACATAAAAAGTAGTTACATTAAAAAAATAGTATTTCTAAAAATATAAATACTTTACCAAAATATATATATTTGACCATAAATATGTTTTATTTGTGTGAAAAAAATTTAAAAATTTGTTATTAATATTCATAATACTGTTTTTAAAGGCTAATTTATAACTATATCATTTAAGTAATTATAATTGTAAAGTGTTGTTTGATAGAAACTTATTGTTGCATGTAACTCAAGTCAAGTTGGTGTTGCGTTTAGTGGAACCATAACTTGGTATTGCATATAAAATAATCCAAAACTAGTGATTTTATATAATAATCAAAAATCATTATTCAACATTATGTGAAGTGAAAAATATCAAAAATATTAAATTAATTCAAAAAAATAATTCAATAAATCATGGGGTGTTATAGAACCACATACCATTAAATCAAAAGATCAAACCACACAATTAGCAAATGGGGAACACTAATAAAGAAAAAATGAAAGACATATCATAAAACACAAAGTAGAATTAATATCCATCAAAATGGAGTTTTTATCCAATAATAACATGATGATCCATCACTATCTAGGGATGAGATAAAGAGAGATAGATAGAAACTATCTAAGAGGTTATCTACTTACCTAACTTTGTTGTAGACCAAAGGGTATTGCTAACCCCCATCAGTTTGTGACTAGCACATAGAATCATACAATTAATAATGGAAATGTTTTTTCCCAAGAAAATAAAAAAAAAAATAAAAGTTACAATTCCATATTATTAACACTCCAGAAAGTACTAAAATGATATCTTACATTTCATGATCTAAGGGGTTTTAGCCATATGCATATGGAATAATGTTTCTTCACACAGTGAAAGAGTCTCCAAAGGTAGATGATATAGGTCTAGTTACATTTAGAGTTACTATCCCTATAGCTTCATCTTTAGTGACTAATTTATTTTATATTATTTCATATAAATTTTTTATATCAACCCATATTGTGAACCTTCTATGTCACCCTACATAGCATTTCTCCAGTGTGACAGATATTACTATGACCCTTCGAATAAATAGTGAGAAGTGTCTCCATTATCTAGCTGGATTTTTTCCATTTATCATAGATTACCCATAAGTGATATTTTCAATATTTAAAGATGAAGCCTCTAGATGTCAATTTTAATAAGGTTTGGTTGATTTATCAAACTATCTAGTTAAACTATTACCTTTTGTGAGGATCCTTTACTATAAAAAATTGGGTGTGTTGTGTATTTCTAGGGAAATGAAACCTGAGGTAGAGTATAGTTGGATAGAATTTTCTAGTGTTTAGAATGCTAATATTGGTGTATTCTTTTTATTTGGAGTGAAAGTCTTTGAGTGATGATCTCCCTCTAGTAATTATTGGGTTTATTGACCTGTTTCTTTCAGATTTCTCTGTTATTCCACTAGTAAGATTGGTAGAGTCTTATATTATTTTAGTATATGGTACTTATTTAGTATCTATTCATTCTTACGGTATAAAAATAATAGAGTCTAATGAGTTAAAGTCTCATTTTAATGATCTATAAGAGAATGTATTTATCTGCCTGAGTGTGTCACCTAGGGTGGTTCTTATACTCTTGGAAATGAATTTTTATGGCATAATATACCTTTTTGTTGATTATAGGAAAAAATAATTCAAGTTAAGGTAATGAATATTTATTTTCTACCATATATTTATGATATTTTTTAATTTTTGAAATTGTAGAAGTGGTTATCAAATAGAGATCATCGATCTGGTATCACCAAATGGGAATTAAATAAGTTGATATTCAAAATACTTTATGAAAAGGATGGTATGGTCACATTTAGTAAATTTATATGCCCTTTGGCCTGACTAATGATCCTATGGTATTTATGGCTTAGAATACTTGAATATTCCATGGGTACCTCAATTCATTTTTTTCTGGATTTTTTAGATGCTATTTTTTTACTCCTAATCTGAGGAGGATCATGTGCGTAATTTGATAACAGTCCTAAAAATCTTGAGAAATCAAAAAAATTAGACAAACTATTCAAAATGAAAATTTTCTATTTGGGAAGGGAAATTATTTGGTTATGTAGTGTAAGAAAAATGTGTCTCTATTGATCCTGATAATGTAAAATCTGTTATGACCAGGTAGAAACAACATAAGTTTTTCAAGATATGTAGTTTCTTAGGAAAAATAGTTTATTAATACATGTAATTTAAAAATTTATTGAATTTTATTTCACCAATAACTGCCCCCAATAAGAAAGGATTAGACTTCTTAAGTAATGAAAAATCACGAAGTTTTTTCATTGATTTGAATTATATTTTAGCTCTTGTAAAAATGTTGACTCGACTAGTAGCTAGGAAGGGATATAAAGTCTTTTTTTAGAAATCATGTTTGGGTTTGAGATGTGTTATTATATAGGGGGCAGGTGGTATTATATGGCTCCATACATCTTTAACCAAATGAGAGGGGTTGGACATACCTACATGAGATCAAATCCAATCATCAGAGAATTGATCCACTAATAAGTGAAAATAACCTTCGGGGATCTTTCTAGGAATAATAATTCAATTTAGGATTGAAACAAGGTTATTAAATGTTAAACCAAAGGGATTAGGAATTTTATAAATTTTTAGGGTGAATTAAAACATACATGAATGTTTTTATTGGTAGGTATGAAATTTTATTAATAATCATGCTCCCGACCATGTTCCCATACGTGTATTCTATTTGGTTTTCATAGTTTGAGAAAAAACTAAACTATCTGTGTGAAATAAAGACATTAACACAAACCCTAAGGATCATGGTTTGGTGGAATGGATGCATGGTTTAGAAAAAAACCTATTACCTCTTCCAATAGATTACAACAGGAAACATGATTTTTTTGGAAAAAGTGCATGATTTTCCCTAACAATCTTCCAAATATGAATAATTCCATGGGCTTCCAAAATTTTCAAAATTCTCTCAAGATGAACCCAAAAAATGACACAATGTAAATGAGATCAAAACAAGGTTCATGAAATACATGAAAGAAAGTAATGTAATGTTAAAAAATCCATACAATAAAAGTTTTTTATTCCATTAAATGATACGAAGAATACTCTAAACAAAAGTGATGGGGTCACTAAAATATCATAAATACCTCATGTTCCCATGTATAATATGATTCATCCCCACGATACAATAGAAAACAAATGAAAGGTTTTATCCTAAAATAAAGTGCATTTTTCCTAGAGTTGACAATCCTAACGGGATGCTCACTCATGGATAAATCAAGCTCAATATAATGATCCTCCCATCTCAATATGTGAGATGGTTTATAATTATAATTCCAAAGTTGTGCTATATGAACACATTATGTATTGTTTCTAACTATGGTGGATGTTATAAAAGGTAATCCACCTTCCCAATTTGATCAAAAAAATCAAATAGTTCCACAATCCATGATGTATGATTACTTAGTTTCTAAAGCTATTGATCACCTAAATAATGTGAAACTCTAAAAAACCCATGTTCACCAACTAAAAATTCCAAAGGTCATTTTAGATGGAAAGAAATGATTTGTACTAGATATGTTCCATAAATATTCTCTGATGAATCTACTAAATCTTTATCTTCATATCTTGGTACAAACTTGGTCCAAACAAAGAACATTCACCAATCTCTAACCAACACAATAGAAATATACTAGGCATACCATATAAGGCCTCAAAATAAAACATTATGATAACATACTTGAATCTATTGTTTTAGGAAATCTAATATAGTTCCATGTGGACATCCCAAGATCCACCAAAGTCAAGAACTCAAGAGAAAATAATTTCATCAAGGATATGTGTAACTCACTTAATTTGGAAATCCTTATGTGGATGATATCCCAAACTGAAGATTACCTATGACCCAATTTCCCCTAGAGGCCTCTCCAAAGGAATGAAGTGAACTCATGATCTCTATAAAAAATATAACATACGGACAACCACAAAACATGAAAATATTCTTCATATAGAGATGTCTCATTTCCTCAAAATTAGTTTTATATTGAATGGGAATAAAGTGGGCCAATTTGGTCATCATATCAATCACAAACCATATTGTATTCCTCATTAAAGGGGTATGTATAAACCCAATAAAAAATTCCATAGATATCTACTATATTTTCAATCTTACAAGAGAAATTGATTGGAGAAAAAAATATGGTTTCTAGTGCTTCTGTTTTACATACTAAGAAGTATAAAAATGAGAATTTTTTTAATGATGTATCATTAGATACCTAGCCACCAGAGTCATTCAAATATATAAAAAAACATTTTCATGGTTCTTAGGTTAATAACTCACTAGGAATTTTAGAAATTATCTAACACAACATTTCTCATGGGAGATGAATAACATGTCCTAAACATATAATATTCCTTCAGAATAGAACATATACTCACTGATGGGATTCCCACCATAAAGTGAGAACCTGATTCTATATAACTCATCCTTAAGATGCTTATCCTTAATAAAAATCATGAGAAAAGAGGAGGAAAATGAAAAAAATTCCAAGATAACCTAGACTCTTCCTCCAAAATTTTAAGATAAAAATAAGAAAATAGAACCACTAGGTTCCACTATTTGGATGAATCTTTAATGGATATGATCATAAGTGTCTTTAAAAAATAATTAATAAGAACATTACCCTTTACCAGAGTGTAAAAAATATTAAAATAAAAAACAATAAGTACTCCACCAAAATCCTTTTACAGAGGTTCAAATTATTTTTAAAAAAGATACAACACATGATTTTTTTGTCATAATAAATAGTAAAACATAATCCAAAAAGGTATTGATACCATGATTTTTGAGAATTCATCACAACTACATGTTCTATATAGTGGTTTGTAATTTTTTTCTCATTTTCCCCATGATTTCTGGTTCTATATGCTACCAAATGATCCTCATGTATAATAAAAGAACACAAATTTGAACTCAACGTGTTATATAAGAGCAGATATCCCTTCTTATGATTGGGAAGAGTTATCATTGGCACATAAGTCAAAATATTTCTTAACTTAGTGAATGAACTTTGAAATATTCAAATCTACAAGAATTTCACTTCCTTCCGAGTGGGGGAAGTCAATAGAGAATCCACATTTGAGAAATGTTTAACAAACATATAGGAATTCCCATAATGCCTAAGATGTTTTTTATCTAGAAAAAAATTTGTAGTTTCTACCTTGTTATAAAAAAATTCACCTTCTTAAGATCAAATTAGTTACCATGTTATGAAACTATGTGTCCCGAGAATTTCACATCCCAAATCTAGAAATTTAATTTTGAATGATTTACGTAAAGTTTATGCTTTCTCTACATTCCCAGTACTTCTCTAAAATGATGAAAATGATCTTACTCTGTTTTTGAGTATCCCAAAATATCACCAAAAAATACAACCCTAAATGAATCAATGTACTCATGGAATATTCTATTCATAAAATCTATAATGGTCACAATATAATTAGTTAAGTCAAATGGAATAATAAGATATTTGGAGTGACCATACCAACATCTCAAAGTGGTATCTTGAATGTCTGATTATTTTATTATCTATTGGTGAAAACCAAATTTAATATCAATCTTTGAGAACCACTTTACCCTTAACACTAGTAAAATAGATAATCTATTCACGATAATTGATAATTTTCCTTTATAGTCACTAAATTGAGTTTTTGGTAATCAAACCAGAGGTGGAGTATAACATCATATTTATTTCCAATGATAATAATAAAAAACCTAGGTGACACAATAGGTCATATAAATCCTTTATCAAAAATATCATTTAACTAAGACATTAAATTTTTGACCACTTCTAGTTATATACGTAAAGAATGAATAAATACAGGATGATTAATATGTATTAAAATAATAAAGGACTCTACATCTCTTATCAGTGGAAGACCAAGAAAGAAGAAATAGAAATAAAAAGAAACATGATGAAAAATAGAGGGAGATAATCACTCAAGGACTCTTACTTAAAGTTAAATAAAAATAATAATATTACCCTACCATACATTGGAAATATTTATCTAGCTCTACTCAACCTTGGGAACCATTATTTCTGAAGGACCCGACACACCCCATTTCTCATAGTAAAGGAGACCCATTAAAAATAAAAATTAATATTAGTTTTATAATAAATAAACCAAACCATACTAAAAATTACGTAATTATGTTTCATACCGAGAACTAGAAAATCCATGTTATTCTCAATATGTAATAAAGATAAAACACAAGTAAGACATAGGGGACCCTAATCTCACCTGGTTATGAGTGGAGTAGTAATATTCATCAAATTGGAAAAATATCCATTAGAATATTTAAAATGATTATAATATGAGTCAATATTAATGAGTGAGACACACTAGTATCAAATAAAATGTCACTAATGATGAATCTATTAAGATGTTACCTCTCATAGTCACCTGAACTGTATCATCTACCAAAAGTAACTGTTCTACTATGTGAAGAATATTTATTTTGGATGCATATAGTTGGAGCCACCTAAATATTTTATAATATAATCAATCCATGGTACTCATTGGAGCTGATCTAATCCTTATACTATGTCTAATTGAAAAGAAGTGGATGAAAGTTTGTAGATAACCTTATTGACAATAGGAACTTCCAATATTTTTCCCCTCAGTACAAATATGTCTTGAATCCTTGACCTTTCAGCACTAAAATAAAGTGAATGGGATGTTTTCTAGGCACAACAAGAGGTCTTGAATATGCCTACTATCTAGAACCAACATGGTACTCATTAGGCATCATGTTAACTCATAGAACTATCATTAGAAGAAAAAGAACTCATTCCAACAGTTTTTTTATCGAACTCTTGCTAAATCATCAATATCTTATATAGAACATCATCACAAGAATCCATATTTAGAAATAAAACCAAATATCAGAAGTCAGATCAAAGAACCAACTAAAATCTTCATACCTCCAACTTATCATTATTCATAACATTAGGAGAAAACTAGACATGATGAGGAATTATTTTTATACTGATTCGTTGTTACGTCACCCTATTTTGAGTTAAGAATCTCAATGTATTTCACAAGGACCATAGATTCTAGATACAACAGATTAATTAAAAGATCTTGAAAGTATTTATATTCTAAACACACATGATTATTCTCCATCACCACTAATTCAAGAAATCTCATACAAGGCCATTATTGTTTAAAGGTAACAAAATTAAACTTAATGACATTGGGATTTTCCAAGAACTAAAAAAGGATAGATATCTTTTCCATAATGTACAAAACCTCTTGAAGATCATGAGAGACTAGAGTAGATAGGGGATTATGGAGAAGGATGTCTTGAGGATGGTAACCAGACTCATTTCTTTGTGGTTCCGCTAATAAATCATGAATGAGAATGAGTGAGGGTACTTTTCCTTGTGCATGGAAACATTATCCGCTATATCAAAAGGATTCTGGTCCACTAGATAATTTTACCAATGTGGTTACCTGGAAGCTTCTACTATAGAATATTTACATGACTTATAAAGGGAATAATGATAAAAAAAATTAATAAAAATAATAATGAAATTAGAATGTACACACAGATCAAGGAAATAATAATATAAATTTTTTCTAGAATAAATTTTTTATTGGTATTTTATCATATTATGACCAAATGCATGGGGAATATTAAAAATAAGATCAAATCTTTCCCTAAAGGCACTTTTCCAAAACACCCATGGTGACTTAAGGCTCATTACAGTAATGAATTTCCATGAAATTACTCGCAATTACCTCCTAAATAATGACATCCCAAAAATAAAACTGATAACTAGTGATATTGTTTAACCTATATCCCAGATACCAATTTTTCATGAAACAACCCAGATACCCTAGTACCCTGATACATGATTCGACTATATCATAACCTAAAAGACATTCCCAATTCCCTCAATTTGGAGACTATCACCAAGAATAATACATGATTAAATATATATCTTTTTCCCCAAAATAGAATATGATAACATATAAAAGTTAGTATGATAAACACTCCAAAGAGATAATCTACCAAAAACCAATTAGTTAAATAGTTTCCAGATAAAAATATAAACAATCCAAAATTAAAATCAATTCAAAAAAGAAAAAATTATCAAATTATATTGCATAATAAGTGGAAAATAACTACACTAGTCTTCCTCATCACTCCACAATCCCAAAGATCAAGGAAATTGACCACCTACGTGTGGAGCTTTCTTTTTCTTATACATGGCATAAAAGTGTCTAAAAATTCCTTAAAGCACTCCAAGGTTATGAACTATAATATATTGTTAGGTCTCACTATGTTCTCTATTATCAATTCCAATATAATTCAACCCTGTAGGATTTCATAAAAAAAATTGAACAATGCATGGAATTTGATTCACTTATTTTTCAAAAAACATGCCTTCACATCAAAAGTGAGAAATATCAAAACATTATAAAATAAAAAACTTATTAAAAAACTTATATAAATATTCTTGAATAATTAAAATAGTTTAATTATGAATGACATGTATATCCAAGTCAATAAATCATTGAACCTTGCAGAAAATCCATGAATTATTTTAGTTAATGTAATAGGATTTTCACACATCGAAAATATGATCTCAAATAAATATATTTTTTCACACTCAATTACAACTAGAACCCAATCAGGGTAACCACATGGGCCTTATACACCCCCAAATGGGAATCCTCTGGGTGTTCAAGCTACAAATTTTTAGTTATAGTTTTCATCAACAATCAATTTTTAGGGAGTCAAGTTCATAGGGTTATTTTCCCAGTAAAAAATAACTAACCAAGATAAAATTTTCATTACTAATTAAATCAATAAAATATTTCAAGTCAATTCAAATAAAAATTTCCTATTTGAATTTTCTACATTAGTTTCTCATTTCAAAAAAAAACATTCGATTTAATCAATTCATTCCCTTATATATTATCTTTCAATTCATGAAATTTTTCTAAATATTCATAATAAAATGAATTTATCAAATGATTTTGAAAATAAAGTCATCATTTTTTCAAATATCCACCCCAAATTTCAATTCTATTAAAATTTGTTTTTTCATCAATTCCCTGCGAATCAAAAATCAGACAAAAAATTCATAACGTAAGGGTTTTAAAATATATTAAAAACTCATTTTGAATCAATTAATCAATCAATATAAGGTTAAAAATGTTGGGAAAATTATTATGGAACAACCTACCTTCAAATAAATAGATCACAATGCAAAATACCTAAAATGTGTAACACCAATCGAGAATAAAGGGAGGAGAGAAAAATAAACACAACCTAGAATCAATAGCCACCAAAAATGAATTTAGATACATATATAACATGATGATACATCACTCTACATGGTGGATAGAAATATATATTGATGAAAAAATATGAGAAGAAACCCACATACCTAGCTTAGATCGAACGTAATCAATGGAGCTTCTATTTACTAAGAAGAGCGTTCAGAGTAGTAAAAATCACCTCTTGGGAGCCTCTAAGAAGTATGGATATTTTTTAGTGTTTAAATATGATCTTTAGGGTTTAAATAGGTGTTTATTGATATTTTAATAAAATTTTTGTTGTAATAAAAACCCGTACACATGGTGTTCTATGTAGGGCCACATAATTTGTAGTTACCATGCATCCTAACAGTGTTCTCTTAACTGTCGTCTATTTGGGGTGCATAATTATGTAGTATGATTAAACTAAACATGTGATAATAATTAATTTTCCAGTATAAATGGGGTTTATAGTCTAGAATGATGGAATCATGGTTTAGATAAACAATGTACCACTTATAGTTGATTTAAATAGGTTGAATAGTTTTCTTGGCCAAGCTACACATTTTTTTCATAATTTTGAACCAACCATGCATAACCCCTTATGCTTTACAACATTAAAAATTCTCTTGAAATGACCCCAAAACATGACCCAATTTAAAGTAGATAAAAATAGGATTCAATGAATACCTAAATGAAAGTAACGAGTTGTTAGAACATTTTACTCCATTTCACATGTTGTTAAATCACAATGCTTATAATTTTATTTGATAGAAGTTAAAATGCTTCATGTAATCCAATTAAAAATGTTCCTAGTGAAATGGGAATTCATGTGGTTTCACTAGTGTGACAATGGGGTTATTATATAGGTGTATTAAGGAAAGGAGATAATGTTGACCTATTGGGAAAATGATGCCTCATGAACAATATAACCAAAATAGATTTATGATTATTAAGGGTATTTTTCCTTTTTTTAAAGATTTTTGGTAAAGTGAAAAAACTGAAATTTATACTCGAATTTCAAAGGCAATGAAAATTCCAAGAGACGATGAAGGTAAATTGGTGAATTAGTTAGAGTTCATAAAACCCAATATAAGTTAAATATTATTTATTGATTTTTTACTAAAAATATTATATATTTTCATGATATGTGCATATAATCAAGGAATACTAATGGAGACTATCTTTATTAAGATTAATTTGTTTCTTTAGTAAAACAATGGATATTTTGATTTATTTTTGGATAATTTATTATAATAATATAAGGCCAAATCATTAACCATTTACAAATTTATACTAGAATAAAAATGTATTTGATATGGATTATATACCAAGGATATTTCATCATTTTGGGAAAATATTCAAGTATTAACACACAATGAATAAATTTAAAATTATTTTCACTACAATAAAAAAGTATATATTTCTATTAATCATGAAAGAACACAATTTTTTGAATGAGAACACAACTAGAAGATCCCATGGTTAAAATGATGTTTCCAAAAAAATATTGGTGGATAATGATCATTATATAATAAATAATATATGAAATATAGTGTAACATTATAGACTAATGCTTATAGATAACACAAACCACTTCATAAAGAAAATTTTGGAATACGTTGTAGTAAATTTAGATTTTCCCATATTAAGGAAAAAATGGTTAATAACATTACCAAAAAATAATATAATGATTTTGATCTGTATTTAAGGATAATGATGAGAGTTTTACTTGAAACTTCATAATTCTATGGTTCAGTTCCCTATACACTACCTCACTAAATATTACATGTTTATGGAGAGTGATATAAAAAGATGAAAAAATTAAACCAAATATATATATATATTCCAAATATGTAGAAATAAAATAATAATAGTTGTTATATATGTATATGATGCTAATTAAAAAGGTAATTTTATGAAATCAACCTCCACCTATAGTGTTTTTGTTTAAAGAATTGATTTTTGAATGTTTTTCTAAATTTGTAAGTGTGGGATATATTATACCATTTTTATTGAGAATGTGGTTTGGAAATTTATTTTTATCATGAATAAAAACAATTAAGAGAATATATATTGAGAATAAAATCTAATATGACAATTTAAATTTGAATTATAGTTACATTTTTGGATGTAATTGATGTTATTAGTCATTATTCTTATCTTATACATTGATTTTTCTCACATTGGTTTAAAGTAATGAAATTATGATTTATTCCTACATTTGAGAGAGATTTATATTTGATGGTTATAAAGAAAATAAAAATTTGGGGAAATTATTTTTGTAATATAATATGTTTTTTTAAAATAGTGCCTACGTTCGATAGTGTAAAAAATATGCAACACTGAGAGTAAACAAACCAAGAAAGTTTTTATATAAATATGTTCATTATAAAATATCCATTAAATTAGTACATATGAATAGGATTTAATACCTTTTGAAATATATGTGAATGTTTTAATTAATGCATATGAATTTATTATTTCATAGGAAATAATAATTATTTGTTTTGTGAATCCATTTTATTATTCAAAGATAAGTTTTCTTAAAAAATAATATATATTTATTTTTATGAAAAAATAATTATTAATAATTTAATGCACTAATAAAAAGGTTTTTTGATAAAAATTATTTCATTTTTTAAATTAGTATATTAAAATTTTCATTGGGTGATATTTTGGAATCTTTATGAAAAGATTGATTAGTTGTGAATAGTGAAGTATATTGATTTTTAAAGAAACCAATATTTTATTTAAATTTTTTAAAATGTAAAATTATATTATTGATATGTTTTAAACTTTAATACATAACTATTTATTTAAAGTAATTAAATCATGGGTTTATAAATAAATTTTATAAAGAAATTTCGTATAAAAATATTTTATATTTAAAATGGGTATTTTGCTGAAAAGACCTTTTTCATCACATTTTACAGGGTTGAATTTTAAATTAAATAATTCTAATTATTTATTTTGAATTCGGAAAATTTGATTCCATTTTTGGAATCATTAGGTCCACATTTTTCAAATATAACACTTTTATTGTTTGTTAAAATGAATAGTAACCTCAGTAATTTTTTACAATGTTAATGGGTAAATCAGGTAATTAAAGTTTAAATTCACTTCGTAAGGATTATAAAATGACTAATAACATGACCTTATTTTATTTGATGAGTCCATTTCATCTATACTCATCCAATATTTGTTAATATGGATTTTTGTTTCCATTTTTATCTAATTAAAATATTTATATCATTTTTTGTAAAGACAAGAAATAAAGTCACACTATTATTTTTAATAATGATAATATTTTAATAAATGGTATATCAATAGTATATGTAACATTAATATAATTTTTTATGAAATATTTTTCTTTAAATAATTTGATTTACCTGATAGATTTCAATATATACAACACAATTTTTAAATACACCGTGATATACTACTAAAAATTAATTATTTAAAATGAGAGTTGTCTCATAGTCATTGGATTTCCTAATATTAATATGATTAAATTAATTAGAAAGAACACATGGTTAAATATATAAAAAATTCATTAACTTTTTACTAAATTATTATAAATAAATTAAATCATTTGGAGTAAAAAGAATTTTATTTGGAAAATTATTTTTTATGCGCACAATGTATTTTTATCATAATAAATTAAATTAATCCTTATTAATGAATTATTATAAATATATATATATATATATATATAATTTAGTTTAAAAAATATTTTAAAAATTTATAAAATCTACTTCTAGGCATTGGAAACAAAAAAATACATATATAGGTTTATAAATTATATTTTTCAAATAAAATTGTGTTTATCAAATTTTAGAAACATACATAAAAATTAATTTATAACATTAAAATATTTAATTAGATAAAATAAATCACATATTTCAAATTATGATGTTCAAATTTTAAAAATAGGATCCTTTTATTTATTTTCAGTATGAATATTAATTTTTTGAATATTTATCACCTCAGTTAAGGGTTGATTTGGTTAATCTAGATTAAAAATAATTTGTAAGACCATAACTTCTATTCATAATTATTATTATATGAATGTAATTAGTGCTGTTAAACCATATTAGTGTTATTTATTAGTTTAATGGAAACTTATCCTCAAAATACGTATATAATATTTATATTTATGAAAGTTAAAAAATTTCACTCTGTTTTTAATATCTATAATATGTCCACATAGGGAAAAATCATGTTTTTAATGAAGATAAATGTATATATTTAGATTAATGAAATTTTTTATCAAATATAAATTTATTTTTAACATTTCTTATTTATACAGTGACCTTAATTACTTATGCTACATGAGTACACTGTTTCTCTATTTAATAAGAAATATATTAAATAATCTATAATATATTTAAAGGGATCGAATTTTATTGAATTAATATCTAAAATTAGTTTTCTAGATCTACATGAGACTTTATTGATTTTTGAGTGTATTATTTTATAATTTAATGTTTTTATAGAGGTATTTAAAATTAAATTAAATTAGTTGTGCCATAGATGCCATTAATGTAATTTTATTTTACATAATATATTATTAAATGATATAAAATTCCTAAAAATATTATATTCATCAAACTAATGGGATATGGTTTTAAAAATCAATCATGATCTATTTATAGTTCATTTTTAAATTTTATCATTACATTATTAACCCTTAAAATGTAGAAATATTTAATATTAGGGTAACTGTCAAAAGGGTTAATAGGGGTTAAACCTAAAATATAATGGTATAAATGTTATATTTTGTAATGGATCGGACCTCTCAGGCCCATTCCTTTGTCAAAAAGATGTCCACGAAGTGTTCTGGAGGGTAAAATGGACTTTTCCCACACATTCCAGAATTTTGAAACTACATGCCGTGTAATTTGAGTACACGCCGTGTACCTCCTTTCTGGGTATACCCCGTGTTGAAGGCCGTGTCCTTGCCATGTGAAATAAATTGGTACACGTCGTGTATCCCATACTACACACCGTGTAGTCTCTCCCCGCGCACACGTTACCAGTCAACGGCCGTGTGCCATGTTGGAGCCGTGTCTTTGTCGTGTGAAATAAATGGGTACACACCATGTGTTCAAACTACATGCCGTGTAGTCCCTCCCCGCGTATGCCTTACCTTCAAGCCGTGTGTTGACCATTAAATAGCCGCATTCCGCGTTGAAGGCCGTGTTGGAAGCCGCGTGGTGACCGTGTGAAACTGCCGAGTACACGCCGTGTACCATAAAGTACACGCCGTGTACTTTTGCTTTTCTCACCTATAAAAGGAGGGATCCCTCCTCCTTTTGATCTCACCCCTCTCCTCCCCTTTCCTTTGAGCAGAGCTCTCCCAAGAGACTCGAAGGCACATTTTTCTTCCATAACAACTTTGTCCGAGCTCTGATTTACGATCCGTCAGCGGCCACGGGATCGTAACAATGAGGTGGAACTTATGAGCTTAGATTCATTATCTTTCCTTTGGCCTTTCCTTTCCGACTTCCACCCAAGGAGGTTTTTTTGAGACTCGACAGAGGTGAAGGATGTCGACGGACGTCTTCTAAGGTTGATCCGGGGAGCGTTATGATCAGAACCTGTTGAGGTAGGGATCTTACCTTCGTCTCTCTAATTTTTGCATCATGCGGGATGGGTATCCTCTTATATCCATGAGAAATGGTTGAACCAGTTTAATAAAGATAATAACTGGCTTATATAACGGGGTTGGGATGTCATGATTACTATTACTTTACTTTCTATTTCCTATGATACTATGTTGTGAATTTAATAGGTTTATGCCTATTGAATATCATGGTCGTTGGGGGCCTTTGCTTGCACAATTATATGTTGCCCTATCTTTCTAGACTGTTTTTTTGAATGGAAACTTCATGGAATGTGGAAATTTGTTAATCATGTAAATTTGGCTGATTAAATGGAAATCTGGAACCCTTGTGTGATCACCCTGGTTGAACTAAACTAAAATTATAAACATGTGGGTGTTGTTGGGGTTAATTTATATGAAGGGGGTGTTTTCATGGGTTGTTGTGGATCGGGTGAGCAGTAGGGCTGCAGTTGGCTTGGTTGTGGGTTGGTTTGAATGATATGTTAGTGATGGGTAGCGGGGCTGCGATAAATGGTATAAAGGGGTGATGATGTATGATGTGGTTGTTGCTATGGTGGTTGGCAGCGGGGCTGTCGGGATGGGCTTGAATGTGAATGAACTATGGGTTGTGATTATTAAATGAAAGTGGAAAAGTTAGTGAATGGTGGGGCATGATAGTGTAATGGGAATAATAGTTAATGGGATTGGTTGGTTAATAAAAAGGACATGGTTGTGTTGCTTGTGTTTTTATAACATGATTTGTGGATGGCAGTGATATGTTTTACAAACGTTTGATGTGGTTGGTTGTGGATAGTTGCCCAGTAGTTAAGGAACTAAAGAACTAAATCTTCTGAAATGTGAAAAAATAAATGGGATTGGGGTTGTTTGTTGTTTTCATGCTTCTTAGTAGCAGTGCCGAGGCATGTGCTAAGTTTCTCTGTTTAGAAGACACATGTTGGGCTGTGTGTTTGGTATAGATATATAAATATGTATCTTTTGTGTTTTGTCACACCCCACTCATGTTGATCACTTAGTGCCAAACACTCCCATTTCACGGGAGAGGGTGTTTTCCTTTTATTTACTATCTCAGTCCTGATCCTTCCCTAGGCTGTGATGGCTTGAGGTGACCTTACACCTAAGACTCTTCGGGGAGGTTTTGATTGGGGTGGATTGGCCCAAGATACTTCGAGCAGGTTTGTTTCCCAAGAATCTTCGGGATGAGGCCCAGGTGTCTTCGAGTGAGAGTTCTATTACTATTAATGTTCCCAAGAATCTTCGGGATGAGGTCCAGGTGTGTGAAGGTGGGATGTGTGGTTGTGAGGCCCAGGTGTGTGCGGGTGGGATGTGTGGCTGTGAGGCCTAGGTGTGTGTGGGCGGGATACGTGGTGGTGAGGCCCAGGTGTTTGCGGGTGGGATGTGTGGTTGTGAGGCCTAGGTGTGTACAGCCTGGAAGAGTGTGGCAGGGTCAGGACGTTCTCCGTTAGGAATAGAAACTAACTAAAGGGGAATGGCGCAGGGTACCCAATATTCTTGTTCTTATATACTACTGCCTGTTGTGATTATGTTTTTGGTGAGTGTGGCTGGTGAGGTTGGGTGGATAAAATTCTTTGCTAGGATTCTTCTGTTGTCCTCACGGGACATTAGGATGTCTCCCCACTTGTGCACAAGAGATATAGGATTCCGTACTGAGTATACTTGTATGCTAACCCTATGTTTACTTTCAGGTTTCCAGGAGGACTACCAGGGCCGTGGGGGACCCTACTAGTCGGACAATTGGAGTTGTTGCTGTTGATGTACACTTGTTTCTTTTGGTATTGTACTTTGATCTTTCTTTTACTTTCACCATGTTATATAATTGTTTAAACATGCAAGTGGGCTTGGTTTGGGTTTATTTCTATACACTTTTTGTTTCATTTTTGGTGGATGACTTGTCCTATTTCCCGATCATAAAATAATAAAAGGGTAATGCCTTCGATATTTGTGAAAACTCATACCCTTGGTGCTAGTTGCCAACCCGGGGCCTATTGGAGGCGGGACTTGGGGGTCATTATCTCCCTTTCACCATTTCCAACTCAGGAGGGGCATCTTTGGTGGGAGGGGGTCGTGACAGAATGGTATCAAAGGTGATGGTTGAGAGATAGGATGGAGTCTGGAGTTAGGCACAGTGAGGATTGCATGGGAAGGTAGGGAAACAGTGTTGGTTAATCTTGGTGCATGACATAGGCCAGGGAAGACCGGCTAGGACATGGGATTGTAGGGCCCCCTGTGATCTGATTCAAGGACTCTGAGCCTATTGAACGACCATGTGAGACCACATTGATTGTAGGGTAGAGACCCTAGGGAAGGTACATGCATCATCATGATTGTGTTTTACTTGATTTGGGCGTTCTGGGAAGGAAATTAAAATAATGTGATAAAACCATGAGAAATTTCCTTACTACTTGGGCTTAGGTGATCCTTGTTTACCGTACAGGTATGGAACCCGGACGTTGTCCCAGGGTGGCTCAGATGGCCGAGGCCCAGCAGATACAGGCGGTCGATTAGTTGAGGATTGACCGAGAGGAGGAAGGTAGCCAGTGGCAGAAGACTCTCTGTTCTTTCCAGCAGCAGAACCTCAAGAAGTACAAGGGTAGTACTTCGGATACAGAGACGAAGGGGTGGCTTGAGGAGCTGGGGATCTCTTTTACCTTGCTCCATGCTCCGAGGGAGTACTGGGTTCCCCTAGCAGTTATTCAGCTGAGAGGTGCGGCGCGACAGTGGTGGACGCTCTACCTTGGAGAGAGGATATAGACAGAGGTTCAATGGGATGAATTTGAGAAGGAATTCCGAGAGGAAATCCTTTCTTCCATGATCAAGGAAGAGAAGCGGCAGGAGTTACTCTCCCTCTAGCAGGGGAGTATGTCTGTACGAGAGTTGGGGATCAAGTTCAAGGATCTCTTACGCTTTGCTCCAGATCTCTTTCCAGATGAGGAGTCTCGGGCGAGACGTTTGGAGGAGGTGCTTCGTCCTTCACTCCGGTATTCTGTTACCCCCTTCACCCTTCCGAAGTACTTAGAGGTACAAAATAAGGCAGAGTTTGTAGAGAGGATGCACTCACTGGGAGGTGCACCACGAGAGGGGATCCAGCCGGGATCGTCGAAGGGGAAGGCAGTCAACAGCAGGTCTCTTGCGATGGGACCTTCCTGGTTCAGGCCAGTGTGGAGGAGGCCCCAACAGTTCCGGTTCAGATCTTCGGGTCCTCGTCCCTTTTTCACGAGCCCCAGACCAAAGTGTTTTTCTTGTGGAGGTTTCAGGCATGTTCAGAGTTAGTGCCCAACCCGAGCTCAGTACGGTAGAGGTGGGCCGGTTCAGCGCCCACCTCAGCAGCACCAGTTTCCGGTGATTCCCTTCCAGCAACAGCAGGACCATGATCTTCCGAGGGCAGACTTTACGAGAGGAGCCCGACCTCAGGGTGCTCCTCAGGGACCTCGACCAGGGTGTGGTCGGGGAGGTGGACGACGTCATAGAGGCAGAAGAGATGGGCGTGGATAGTTGCATGCAACAGAGTTGATAGCTCTAGCAGGACCAGAGGTGGTGTGTGGTACGATTTGTTTTTTCAGTACTCTTGTTTCTGCTTTGTTTGATTCGGGAGCTTCACACTCCTTTGTTTCACCTGGTCTAGCCCATGCTTTGGGACTAGATGTGGAGAGTCTTTCCGTAACACTGGTGTTGAGTACACTAGTTAGAGGACAGACTAGCGTATGTTGTGTTTGCCGGAGATGTGGGCTGACGTTGGGACCACATCAATATAGTGGGGACCTTCTTCTGTTATAGATGCATCCATACGATGTCATCCAAGGCATCGACTGGTTGTTTTCTGTTAGTGCTGTTATTGACTACTTCCAGAGAAGAGTCGTGTTCTTCGATGTGGACGAGCAACGTGTAGCTTTTGTTAGTGAGAGGAGCTATCAGGTGGGAAGCCGGCGTGTGGAGCCTCTCCTTTCTTTTTTAGGCGGGTTATCAGTGGTTCCAGCTAATGAAGAGATGATGGATATCCCATAGGTTGTTGGGTATTTCCTCGATGTTTTTCCCGAGGAGGTTGTGACTCTCCCCCCCCCCGATGTGATGTTGAGTTCGGGATAGATTTACAGCCTGGTGCCCATCTGATTTCGATGCCCTCTTATCGGATGGCACCTTTGGAGTTGCGGGAGTTGCGGATTTTGATTGAAAATCTTATGGAGAAGGGTTTTGTTCGACCCAGTGTGTCGCCATGGGGTGCTCTAGTTTTTTTCATGAAGAAGCCAGATGGTGGCCTTAGACTATGCATAGACTACCGAAGGCTGAACCAGGTAACGATCAAGAACCGTTACCCCCTCCCAAGGATAGATTATCTCTTCGACCAGCTGAGGAGAGCATGTTGGTTCTCTATCTGCGATCAGGATATCATCAGCTGAGGGTGAAGGATAGTGACATCTTGAAGAAAGCTTTTAGGTGCAGGTATGGGCACTTCGAGTTTGTAGTGATGTCATTTGGAGTTACGAATGCACCAGTTGTGTTCATGAGACTTATGAACAATGTCATCCACGAGTTTCTAGACCGGTTCATCATTGTGTTTATCGATGACATCCTGGTCTACTCAAGATCAGAGGAGGAGCACGTAAATCATCTCAGGGAAGTCTTGGAAGTCCTTCGACACCACCAGCTTTACGGGAAATTGTCGAAGTGTAAGTTCCTGACACAAGAAGTACACTTCCTTGGGCATGTGGTGTCTCATCATGGAGTGACAGTGGACCCGTCGAAGGTGGAAGCAGTTGTTTCATGGGCATCACCCAAGAGCGTGGCAGAAGTTCGTTGTTTCCTGGGGTTTGCAGGTTACTATAGGAGGATTGTTTCAGACTTTTCTTGAGAAGCTACTCCACTGGAATATTTGACTAGGAAAAACCAGGTCTTCTTATGGAGAGATCAGTGACAAAAAGCTTTCGACTACCTAAATGAGAAGTTGGTCAATGCTCTCGTACTCAGGTTTCCAGAGGAAGGGTTGTTGTATGAGGTGTTTTGTGATGATTCTGGCCTTGGTCTGGGGTACGTGTTGATTATGAAGAAGGGAGTGATCTGTTATGGGTCTAGGAAGTTACGCCCTCATGAGCATAACTATGCCACCCATGACCTAGAGCTTGTAGCTGTAGTGTTCACACTGATGTTTTGGCGACATTACCTCTTTGGGGAGCACTTTGTGGTCTTCTCAGATCACAAGAGCCTATGTTATATCTTCTCCCAGCGTGACCTGAACTTACGGTAGCGGAGATGGGTCGAGTTTCTCCATGACTATGACTTTGAGATCTCTTACACTGATGGTAAGGGAAATGTTGTGGCTGATGCCCTGAGTAGGAAGTCACATAGGGAAGTGGTTCTGGAATCCACTGATGCTTGGAAAGAAATGGGAGAGTTGGGTTCGTTGCACTTGGATGAAAGGGTAGAGGGTGTTAGAGGCTGTTTGTTTCAGATGACGGTGTAGTCCTCCTTGACGCAACAGGTGGAAGAGTCTTAGTGGGGGGACTCCGAGGCAGAAGTGATGCGGGATCGTGTTGATCAGGGAAATGCTCCAGAAGGATGGTCGGAGGATATCCGACATCAGATGCTTTTCCATAGAAGGATGTTTATTCCGGAGGAGATGCTTGAGGGAGTTCTCCATGAGTTCCATAGCTCAACTTTGGCAGTAAATTCGGGAGTTTCAAAAATGTACCGAGGCCTGAGGGAATAGTTTTGGTGGCCCAGGGTGAAAGGGGCAGTGGCGGAGTTTGTGGCTAAGTGCCCTGTGTGTCAGCAGGTAAAGGCTGAACACCATGTTCCCAGTGGTTTGTTGCATCCTTTAGATGTCCCCGAGTGGAAGTGGGATGACATCTTGTTGGACTTTGTCACAGGACTACCCAGAGCTCCGGGAGGATATGATTATATCTCGGTAGTGGTGGATCATCCAACGAGATCATCTCACTTCTTAGCAATTAAGGATTCGGGCCCAGTGGGTACCTTATCACAGAGGTACATAGACGAGGTGGTGCATTTTCATGGAGTTACGAAGACTATCATCTCAGAATGGGATACTCGGTTTACCTCACGAGTCTAGAGGGGGTAACAACATGGTTTTGGCACCCATCTACGCCTTAGCACTGCTTTCCACCCCCAGACCAATGTTCAGACAGAGCAGACTATACAGACAATGGAGGACATGCTGTGAGCATGCGTTCTAGATTTCGGAGGATCATGGGTATGAAACTTGCCTTTAGTAGAGTTTGCCTAAAACAACAGCTTTTACTCTATTATTGGCATGGCGCCATTTGAGGCTTTGTATGGAAGACCATGTCGTTTAGCCATTTGCTGGGCAGAGGTTGGTGAGACAGGTGCTCTTGGGCTAGAGGTAGTGCAGACCACCACAGAGAAAGTCCAGCTTGTACGTGAAAGGATGAAAGCGGCTCAGGACCGACAGAAGTCTTATGCTGATCATCGGAGGAGGCCCTTGAAGTTCGAGGTGGGAGATCATGTATTCTTGAAGGTTTCCCCTCTACGGGGGCAGAGGAGGTTTGGGAAAGGGAGTAAGCTCTCCCCTAGGTTCATCGGACCTTTTGAGGTGGTGAGGCTAGTCGGCGAGGTGGCATATCAGCTAGCCCTACCACCTTAGTTGGAGAAGGTTCATGATGTCTTCCACGTCTCCCAGCTTCTTCGGTACTTACACGACGAATCACATGTTATCGACTAGGGAGAGTTAGATATGGGAGACGATGGGACCTTTGAGGAACGACCAGTCAGAATCGAAGATTGTAAAGAGAATGTGCTTTGTGGACGAACCATTCCCATGGTTTGCGTGTTGTGGAGGCATGACAGCCTCGAGGAGAGCACTTGGGAGTGAGAGACCCAGATGCGCGCTCAGTACCCGGAGTTGTTTTGACTTGTGTTTTACCTTATTCTTCTAAGCTTGTTTTTGTACTCTGTACCTTTGATATATGGAATTCTTGGCTTGTCAGTTATGAGGCCTTTTATTTCATTGTTCTCTGGGATTCTGTAACATTTCCGGGCATGTGGGGAAGGAAAAAAACTGATCCTTAATCGAGATGAATTAATGCGGATGCGATTGAACCCATGCAGGTGAGTCACTGTCGCCTAAAGCGGATAATATCTCGACATAGGAAAATGAATTTCCCCCAAACCACATTTTCGGGCAGTGTGTGGGTTGTGCGGTGTTGGGGGCAATGCGAGTTGAAAAATACTAATGTATGGAAGTGTGAAGACCTGAATCTTAATCGAGACAAATTAATGACGATGCGATTAAACCCGTTCAGTTGAGTCAGTGCCGCCTAAAGAGGATAATATCTCGACAGAGGAGAAGGAATTCCTAACACCTATAATTAGGGTTGTTGGTTGGGTTCCTGTTATAACACAAACTCTAAGAGGTATCTTTTTGGGTTCTTCTGGGTTGATTTTTGAATTTTCGGGGACGAGAATGTTTTAAGAGGTATATGATGTAATGGCCCAGACCTCTCCGGCACATTACATTGTCAAAAAGAAGTCCACGAAGTGTTCTGGAGGGTAAAATGGAATTTTCCCACACATTACAGAATTTTGAAACTACACGCCATGTAATTTGGGTACACGCTGTGTACCCCCTTGCCGGGTATACCCCGTGTTGAAGGCTGTGTCCTTGCCGTGTGAAATAAATGGGTACACACCGTGTATCCAATACTACACGCCGTGTAGTCTCTCCCCGCGTACGCGTTACCAGTCAACGACCGTGTGCTGTGTTGGAGATGTGTTTTTGCCATGTGAAATAAATGGCTACACGTCGTGTGTCCAAAATACACGTTGTGTAGTCCCTCCCCATGTATGTGTTACCTTCAAGCCTTGTGTTGACCAGTCAACGGCTGCGTTCTGCGTTGAAGGCCATGTTGGAAGCCGCGGGGTGAACGTGTGAAACGGCCGAGTACATGCTGTGTACCATAAAGTACACGTCGTGTACTTTTTATTTTCTCACCTATGAAAGGAGGGGTCCCCTCCTCCTTTTCAACTCACCCCTCTCCACCCCTTTTCTCTAAGCAGAGCTCTCCTAAGAGACTCGAAGGCTCCTTTTTCTTCCATAACTCCTTCATACGAGCTCCGATTTACAATCCGTCAGTGGCCACGAGATCGTAAAGATGAGGTGGAACTTCTGTGCTTGGATCCATTGTATTTACTTTGGCCTTTCCTTTCCTACATCCACCCGAGGAGGTTTTTCCGGGACTCGATAGAGGTGACAGATGCCGACGGACATCTTCTAAGGTTGATCCGGGGGAGCGTTGTGATCAGAACCTGTTGAGGTAGGGATCTTACATTCATCTCTCTAATTTCTGCATCATGAGGGATCAGTATCCTCTTATTTCCATGAGAAACGGTTTAACTAGTTTAATAAAGATAATAACTGGCTTATATAATGGGGTTGGGATGTCATGATTACTGTTACTTTACTTTCTATATCCTGTGATATTATGTTTTGAATTGAATATGCTAATGCCTACTAGAAATCACAGTCGTTGGGGGCATTTTCTTTCTCAATTAAATGTTTTCCTATCTTTTTAGGCCATTTTTGTGAATGGAAACATCATAGAATGTGGAAATTTGTTAATCACGTAAAGTTGGCTGATTAATTGGAAATCTGGAACCCTTTTGTGATCACCATGGTTGAACTAAACTGAAATAATAAACATGTGGGTGATTTGGGGGTTAATTTATGTGAAGGGGGTGTTTCATGAGTTGTTGTGGATCGGGTGAGCAGCGGGGCTATAGTTGTCTTGGTTGTGGGTTGGTGTGAAAGATATTTTACTGATGGGAAGCGAGGCTGCGATAAATGGTACCAAGGGGTGATGATGTACGGTGTGGTTGTGGATATGGTGGTTGGCAGCAGGGCTACCGGGATGGGCTTGAATGTGAATGAACTATGTGTTGTGATTAATAAATGAAAGTGGAAAAGTTAGTGAATGGTGGGGCATGATAGTGTAATGGGAATAATAGTTAATGGGGTTGGTTGGTTAATAAAAAGGAATTGGTTGTGTTGCTTGTGTTTTCCTAACTTGATTTGTGTATGGAAGGGATATGTTTTATGAACGTTTGATGTGGTTGGTTGTGGATAGTTGCCCAGTAGTTAAGGATCTAAAGAAATAAATCTGCTGAAACGTGAAAAACTAAATGGTATTGGGGTTGTTTGTTGTATGCATGCTTCGTAGTAGCAGTGTCGAGGGACATGATCAATTTCTCTATTTAGAAGCCATTGGTTGGGCTGTTTGTTTGGTATACATATATATATCTGTATCTTTTGTGTTTTATCGCACCCCACCCATGTTGAGACATTCGTTCCGAACACTCCCATTTCATGGGAGAGGGTGTTTTCTCCTTAGTTACTAGCTCCTTCCCACTCCTTCTTCCCTAGGATGTGATGGCTTGAGGCAACCTTACACCTAAGACTCTTCAGGTAGATTTTGATTGGGGTGGATTGGCCCAGACTCTTCAGTCAGGTTTGTTTTCCAATAATCTTCGGGATGAGGCCCATGTGTCTTCAAGTGAGAGTTCTATTACTATTAATGTTCCCAAGAATCTTCGGGATGAGGCCCAGGTGTGTGCGTGGGAGATGTATGGTTATGAGGCCCAGGTGTGTGCGGGTGGGATGTGTGGTTGTGAGGCCCAGGTGTGTGCAGGCAGGATACATGGTGGTGAGGCCCAGGTGTGTGCGGGCGGAATGTGTGGTTGTGAGGCCCAGGTGTGTACGGGCGGGAAGAGTGTGGCAGTGTCAGGACGTTTTCCATTAGGAAGAGCTTCTAACATAAGGGGAATGGTGTGGGGTACCCAATACTCTTGTTCTTATATACTACGACCTGTTGTGATTTTGTTTTTTGTGAGCGTGGCTGGTGAGGTTGGGTGGATAGAATTCCTTGCTTGGTTTCTTCTGTTGTTCTCACGGGACATAAGGATGTCTCCCCACTTGTGCACGAGAGCTTTAGGTTTCCCTACTGAGTATACTTGTATGCTCACCCTACATTTACTTTCAGGTTTCTAGGAGGACTACCAGGGCCATGCGACACCCTACTAGTCAGACAGTTGGAGTTGTTGATGTTGTTGTACACTTGTTTCTTTTGGTAGTATACTTTGATCTTTCTTGTACTTGCACCTTGTTATAAAATTGTTTAAACATGCATGTGGGCTTGGTTTGGATTTATTTCTATACACTTGTTCTTTCCTTTTTGGTGGTTGACTTGTCCTATTTCTCTATCATAAAATAATTAAAGGGTAATGCCTCTCATATTTGTAAAAACTCATACCCTAGGTGCTAGTCCCCAACCCAGGGCCTACTGGAGGAGGAACTCGGGTGTCATTATGTCCCTTTCACCATTTCCAGCTCAGGAGGGGCATCTTTGGTGGGAGGGGGTCATGACATATACAGTTGTTCCAAATTTAATGGATCAGACTATTTTGACTAATAATCATATTAGCTTCAAATAACTATAAATTGGATCCATTTGTAAGTTAAAATTAATTTAAATTAATTTATTATTTTCAGAAATTCTAACAATGGCCCCCTCAATTAAAAAAGGGAGGCATAATTTCTCTTCTTCACGTAACAGTGATCATTTTATCTGTACCAAAATCTAACAATTTATCTTCATATAATTATCTAGAAACAACATCAAGATTTTTTTCTCCAAATAGACCAACCCTAGATCACTTTAGTGGAGATCTAGAGTAGTCATTTCAAAGAGGTGGTAATATCCTTAACCGAACACTTTCATTAAAAAACCATTATATTTATTCATATTAATCTTTTATAATCATAAAAATTTAACAATTTTAGTGTACTAAATATAATTAAATATTATTATTATAAATACAACATTATACACTATCTTCACCATTAAGTAGGAGGTTTAATTATAGCTCGTGCGTGAAAACGACTTACTGTCTCCCCATAGTGATAAAATGAGTTTTTTATTACCATATTTTATGGTTCGGTATTATTATGGGTTTAATATTTATATATGATATTAACAAATCAATTAAAATTATATAATTATAATATCATGTCTACCTTATGACAATCCAATCATATAAGAAACGATAAAATTGCTCATGCGTACGTGTGAACTACCACATTTACGAGGTGATGTGAACCATTTTCTAATTTATATTTAACTTTGATGGTAATGAATAAGACTTTTATGAATATAAATGATATATATAATATAATAATAATCCAATAATGTTGAATTACTATTTAACTTTTTTATTTTATCTAGAAAAAAATCAAAACATTGTTCATGTGAAACACATACAAGCTACCATCTCCAGGAATGACGTAATACATTTTTGTATCAATAATTTTTTTTGTATTTCTATAAATATATATATATATATATATTATATTTATAACATTATTAATAATAAAAATATTATGTAACCAAGAAAAATGGACAATGATAAGAATTGCTGAGGTAAAATACTCACAATCAACAAAATAGTTCACAACTGGAGATGGAGAATATAATAATGAATTATTAATTAAGTTAAGAGTGGAAATGTTATAAATGGATATAACTTGATAATATATTTATGAAAATTATATTCTATAATTTTAATATAAATTTATAATTATTATATATAATGTTATAGTGATTTCATAGCAAGGTGAACTCTATGAAGGGTATTATATCACAATATCATTTTTTTATCAATAATGATTCAGACTATGCCTCCAATGAGGAAATATTATTATATATATCACAATATAAATTTTAATTTTCTTATAATTTGGTTATGTTTTCAAATTAAATTTTATATTTTCATTGTACCCATCTTATGTACTCAAGTGATTGAAAATACATTTATAAGGAAAATTGAATTCATTTCTATCTTCAGTAAGAAAACCATTTTATTCCAAATACATGTTTTCTAACTATTTTTTATAATGTTTTTAATGTTATTATATAATTTTTAATTTTTTTTATTTTTACTTGTTACAATGAAATTTCTAAAATTATTTTCATTTTCCAAATGAGGTACTCTGTGACTTTTCTAAAAAAACTATGGAAGGCAATTTTTTAACTTATACAACATGAATATATTTTTCCGATGTCATGACTAATTTTTTCTTGGATGAATACGTTAAAAGTTTACATGGTTATTTTAAAATAAAAGTTATTCTTTTATAGTTTATTTATTTTTAATAAGTGCTTTCAAAATTGAATGGATATTTTCCTCAATAATGTGTTAATAATCATTTAATGGTAGTTATGTTCATTAAATAAAGCAACCCATTATTTAAAATTTTAATTAGTAGGGATATGGGGAAAGGATTATTTACTTATAATTTCTCTAAATGGTCTATGTTTATTAGTTCATGTTTTTATTTAAGTCATTTCCTTAATATAGGTTATGCTATTAAATTTTTTTATGAAACACATTTTTTTAGATTATAATAGGATTAATGGTTTATGATCTTATGGCATAAAAATGTATGAATTATGTGATGTGTGAGACCTATATCTCCCTAAAATTCATTGTTTAATGATAGATATCTAATGAGATAACTTGGAATGGAATGGAGAGTGAACCCGATTAAATAAGGGACAATGTCAATTATGATAGTCTAGGGAGTGAACCATAACTACAATGATGTCTTGGGGGTGAACCCCATCAACTATGATATTCATTAAAGTTATCCTTAACCTTAAGGAAATTATTTTCTATTCATATGTTTATTCCACAAATCCATGTATTTTCTCAATGTTAAAATATCACGCATCATTTTATTCGATACATTGATTATTCATGTCTTATAAACTAACATGCTTTTTTTTCATGACTGATGTTTTTGATCTATGATATGCAGGGTATGGTATTCAAATATTAAGCTCATAATATGAAACTATTTTTCTCATATTATTATTATATGACCATAAATATCTCAATTTTATACCTTTACTAAGCAACCATTTCTTATGTTTCCTTTCCTCAGGTTATGAAGAAAGATATTAAGTAGGATATGTCTTATATTGGTGCTTGTTTTAAAGAAATAAGTGAGAGATGATGTAGATATTTTAAGAACAAATTCTGTATGTTTCAATGTTTCCAAAGAAACTATACCTATTTTTTTGGTCTGGAACAAAATGTTATGTAATGAATATTCATCTTTTAAGATGCAATATATATTTATACTAATTTTCGGTTGGAGTGGGTTTCAGAGTATGGTTCATTTAAACATTAGAAACTTGGATGAGATAACATTAGTGATAACCTTTGGGATAACTCTATGTATATGATAAAATAATAATGTTTTATTAATGATTATGAATGAAATATGATAAATAAATGGTTTAATAGTATAATATTTCCTGATTTAGACATCATATAAATGATTTTTCATGACTACATCATTTCACACCTTGATTATTGTCTCTAATAATATGATGTTTGGTTTAATTGAGTTTTCTTGAAGCTAAAGGAATCATATTAATATTGGATAGGATGGACAAAAATATATTGTTCTTCTTTAGAAACAAAATATTATAAGAGGTGAAATAGAAAAATATTATTTTTATAATCATAATACATTCTCTAGCAACGAGTCACATCAAGTTTCCAAATGAGAAAATCATGGAAAAATATTCTGTTGAGTCCTTAATGATGTAAAATTCACCTTCTTTAAGTGGGTCCACTAATCCACATGGGTTTGAGCATTGGATAAGTACAATTGAAAATATATTTTTCATCTTTCAGTGTTCAAAACATGATAAAGTTACTATGGATATTTTTTATTTGGTAGAAGAAGAATATCAGCTATGGACTCTTATCAAGAACATAAGAAAATGGGATCAAATTGTATCTATGAAGAGGGATGAATTTAAAAATTATTTTTCAATAAGTAATTTAATTATATTATTCATATGAATATAGAGAAAGAATTCATTTATTGAACATGCATGAAGTTTAACATGTTGGTACTTTTGAGGAAAACATTACAAGGCTTATAAGGAATGATTCTGCTATTATCATCAAACCTAAAAGTATGGGTGATCAATTTTTTAGTGTCTTAAAACCATGTATCCGAAATATATTATCAATAAGTGAAATTAGTAGTTATTAAGAGATTTTTCTATGTGATCTCAAAGCTGAGATTTATATTAGAGTTACCCATCAATAGCATGGTTTAGATAATAAAAGGAAAATGGAATTCAAAAGAAATTATTAAAATAATTGAGATAATAATTTGGTCCTTCATTTATAGTAAAAGTGTCGGAGGATACATGAGGGATATTTTCATAAGGGAACTGGTATATTTTTAATGTATATTTTCATTAGGAAATAAAATTCCAAACCGATGGGAAGATGTTAGATAATGATAACATCATAGATAAAGCTGCATATAATTAACCTCCCATACTTTAACGATTTAAATAAAAGAAATATGAGAATTATTCTAACAAGTGACAAAATGGAAAGGTTAATAATTATGATCAAAATAAAAAAAACTCATAATCCTATAGAAAAAATGAAATATCATGTAGTCACTATTTTTGATGAGGGTATGATAATGATGTGGTGAAAGGTACACTAACTATGGAAATATATAACTGCTAATTTATTATATGATTCTTGATCGAAAAAATATTTGATATTTAATGAATTTTTAATGGATATCATAGCACCAAATAAAAATAGATCATGCGTTACTAGTGAAAACACCTAATGTTACAGTGATTGAATTTCAATTCTATTAATCTTCTCTTGTTGATGTATGTTGGAAAAATTTTCCAGAAAATATTCTATTCCTTCCACTAGTTGAATTCATTTTTATTTTGGGCACGGATTGGATTTCATTATATAATGGTCATATACATTACAAAGAGAAGCAAAATTTGGTATTCCAAACCAAAAAATTATCATTTATCAATTTGATGATAGAAAATAATTTTTGATGGAAATTATATCCATATTATTAGTATTGATTCCTTTTCAAAACTAGTGTTTATCATAGATGGTTGGGGAGAATATCAATATCAAATAAATTCCAAATGTTCACAGTTTAATAATGTATTTATAGAATACTTTATGGTCCTTCCACAATATGTTTCAATTCATTTTTTAATTTAACTCATACCTGGTGCTATACCTATTTCAATAACTCCATATAGAATAGACCAAATTCAATTATGAGAATTAAAGAAGAAACTAAAAGAGAATACTTAAAAGGGACTCATTCAACAAAGTGCATCACCTTGGTGTGAAACTACATTATTGTTAATAAATAACATGAATCAATGCGACTCTAAATTGATTATAGAGAACATAACAAGGTCAATATTAATAAAAATTGTCCCCTAACACCTATTGATGACATGTTTGATAAATTATATAATGATATATACCTGTTCGAGATTGTTATTAATTCCTAATATCAATATTTGAGGGATAATAATGAATATATACACTAGAAAACATTCCATACAAGGTATGGACACTTTGAATATATATTTACATTAGTGGATCTGACTAGTTCCCCATCTATCTTCATGGAATTAATGAATAGTTACTTTAGATAATACTTTGATAACTTTTCGGTATCATTCATATAAGATATTATTATTTATTTAATTTATAATAAAAACAAGAAGATTAATTCAAGATTATGATAAAGACACTAAGGAATGAGGAGTTTTATGAAAAAATTTACAAGTGTGAATTTTGGATTTGGAATTTTTTATTATGGATTATTATTATCTCATGCGAGGGTATATTAGTAAAACCATCAAAGAAATAAGCTATTAATCATTGGACCAGACCAACCCCTATGATAGAGATCCATATTTTTGTTGGTTTTGTTGGATATTATTGATTCTATTTGGATAATTTTTGATTACTATCAAATCCAGTAATCAAATTAACTGAGAACGGATCCAATTTTCTTTGGATAGATGAATATGAGGAATGTTTTTAAGAACTAAATAGAAGGATAGTGAGAACACATATGCTTACGCTAACCTGATGTGAGAAGTGATTGTAATTTATAGTGATGAAACAAAGAAGATACTGTGATGAATCCTGATACATAATGATTTTTTTATAGATTATACCATATGAAAATTTATGGACCATGAGAAAAATTACCCAAATCAATATTTGGACTTGGATGTAGTAATTTTTTCATTAATGATATAGATGAATCATATCTATGGGGGAATGTTGTGAGATATATTATAGATACCTATGGTTAATATTTATGGATATTAAATCATTTTAGATTAATATTCATCACATAACAAAAATATATGTTGGGGGACTATAATAGTTTAGTATATTTGGAAATTTGGAAACATAAATTCCTATCTTGGTGAAATATCTTCAACATATTACTTAAATACCTTCCCCTTTTGTACTCCTACATATATCATTTCTTCATAAACTTGGTATTGGAATCATAAGAAAGGGGTGAGTTCAAACAAGGGAGATATGTAATCATAACTTGAGTATAAGGGTTTGAAAATATTATTGTATCATTAAAATATCCTAACCTTCATATCAACGATCATAAACATGAATCATGGAATAAATATTGGAAGTTAATAAGACATCAATTATAAAAAATATAAAAAGAGCATGATTCATGAGAGAATCGTATTTGAATAAGATATAGTTTTGTGGAATACACATTAACATATTACCTTGTGACCATGTGTAAATATAAATAGGATCAATAATTTGGTTTAGTACATTAAATCAAGTCATAATATAAACTTGTAGACATGAAATCAGGTCTATGAAAAAAAAGTGAATATGTAATCATGTTCATGAATAACATTTTGAAAATGTAATCAGGTACATATATAACATTGTGAACATGTAATTGGGTTCATACATAAATTTATGGATATAAAACTATGTTCATGCATTGAATTGTGAACATGTAATCAAGTTCATTTATAACATTGTGAAAAAGTAATTAGTTTTTTGAATACACTTGTGGACATGCAAATTATTTCATGCATAACATTTTGAACGTGTAATTTGGTTCACACCTAACATTGTGAACATGTAATAAAATTCACACATAAATATATGGACAATAATCCATGTCCAATCATAACATTATGAACAAGTAATCTGGTTAATCCAAAATATTGTAAACATGTTATATGGTTCACACATAAACATATGGACATGAAACCAGGTAAATGAATAAAATTTCGAATGTGTAATTAGATTCATACGTAACATTGTGAACATATAGTCAGGTTCACACATAACATTGTGAACATTTAATCAGTTTCACACATAAAATATGTACTCATGAGTCATCAATCACTAACCAATTCATTGGAGGGAGATATAGGTTCCACCTATCACATAATGAAATCGTACATATGTGTTCAAAAATATCATAATAATCAATAATATAATAGACCGTAAAAGGAAATGAGTATTATTAGAACATCATATTTTCACAACTTATGTAAAATAGAAAGGTCTCATAGTAATTTAATCATTGAATAATCATTAAAGGGAGTGAGTTTCTTAAGCATTTTATCATGGTATCACCTATGGAAGAGAAATTGGTTTCATAAGTAACTTGTAATCATTGATCTAAAAAATTTAATAATAGAATAATAATGGAATCCTTGGATATTATCAACAATAAATAATAAGTTATGTCAAAGGATTCCAGATTAGATGGATCAAGAATTTTGAAAGACCACAAAGAGCATTTGTGAAGGGAAACAAATTTTGTTTGAAAATAAATTAAAACATAAATCACATTCAAAATCATTTTCATTGATTTTTTTTTGAAAACATATATATTATGTGATGAAAATAATTAAAAATAATTTTTTATAATATAACATTTTAATACCATTTTCATTGAAAATATCTTCAAAAAAGAAATAAAGTAATATTTAAAAATCATTTCGAACACTTCTTCAACATACAAAATTACTTAAAACATTTTTCATTGAAATCCAATTTTAAAATAATGAATTTTATAAATATTGGGAGAGAAATTATTAAAAAAATCCTGTAAACATTCAATATAATCTGAATTGAAATGATGGTCATTATGGAGAATAAATTTATACATGTCGAACATTTATTTTTCATTGTAAAATCGTTGAAAAGTGCCTTGATTGGAAAATGAAAAAAAGATTAATTTTCTGAAAACCCATTTTGATAAAACGGTAAAACATAAAAAATGTCTTTTAAATATTATATTATAATATTATATTAATTTTTAAAACCTTTTTTTGAAAACTTGGCTTTTAATGAACACATATCTCCAACTGAAACGAGAAATAAAGATAGATTTTTTGAAAAAAATAATTATCTTAAGTATAAGAGAGGAAAATGGTAGAATTACATTAATATATCATGAACAATAATATTATAATAAAATACATGAGAGTTATTGAGATATGTATCATAATATTTTATCAATCAAATCATAATCATAATTAATCTGGATAAATGATGAGATTGTAGCAATAAACTACAACCACTTTGGTAACTGAAAATCATATTCTCCATGAAAAAAACATTAAATGAATCATGAAATATAATTAAAATAAGGATATTAATGATATAAATTTCAAATGACATTATATATACATCATAGAATAATATATGTGAAAAATGGAATGTTTCTCAAAGAATAAAAATTGAGAAAAAATTACTCCACCGAGTCGGTAAATTTTGATATATAAAACCCACTAAAATTGAGATCATATAATTGAAATGTAAATATACATAAATTTAAGGATAAATATCATATAATAAGTTTATGGACTCCATATACCTCATACAAAACATGTGTTTTAAATGAGGCATATGTCTCTTAGAAATAAAAGTGAAACTATAAATCCCTTACTAGTTGAGTAACATTTGAATCCTGAGACCTGTGAAATAAAAAAAAATAAAAAAACCTTTTAATATTATGAAATAAATTAAATCCACTAAATAAAATTTATTGGGTAGTATATACACAACACCACAAAAATAATTTGTGGATATAACATATATCACATAGAAATAAAAATGAGACGAGAAAACCCTTACTATAAGTCTTGGCGTTCTTTATACACATTCAAACCTCATTTATAATATGTATAAGTTTATTTTAACTATACCATAAAACCATATTATTACATATCTAACCATTTATTATTTGATTATGAATCTATATTACCCTTTTATTAACAATTTAATGTTAATATTATGTTTCGGGTAATATCCTCTTTGTTTTTAGTATATTTTTGGACTTGTTATTCTTGTCCATATTATTTTGATAATGATATAATTATTTCTAAAATTTAAAATATTATTTAAATATCATATATTTTCAGAATATATATAATTATAATAATATATAAATTATAGAAAAGTTTAATGGAATACACTGCTCATGGAGATAGTAGGTCCTGTTTATGAAATAATGTTGCGTCCATTCTGTTGTTGTATAGAAAAAAATAAATTAAAATAAATAAATAAATAAATACATATATTATAATTATAATAGAATTATTATTATTATATATATATATATATATATTAAATTTACTAAAACCATATTTAATACATTCCATGTAATGTGTGAATGAATCACTTTTATTTTAGGAGGTCGTAGTCCACGCATCCACAAACAATGTTATTGTATTCCAACAAAATGGAATGAATGAAGGTATGGGTTATAAAATAATTCCATAATATTAAATAAATTTTAAATATCACACATATCATATAAAACATAATTTCCACCATTATTTACCTCTATTAGAGGTGACAATCGAAGAACAAATGATGTTAGTTCGTGATGTGGTAGTACATCATACACGTGAACAATGATTATGTGTCCCATTTAATGGAAATAATTATTAAAATAGATTAAATTATTAACATAAAAATATAATTCTATTGAGGATACATTTGTTAATGCATATTAATTTAATAAGAACAATTTATGGAAAGAGATTGAAAATATTACAATCAAACTTTTTGAATGATACTACATGTTCTTTGGATAATTAATTTTGGTTTGCAACAAAGGGAAAACTTGATATTGTTTTTGACCAAAGTGTGTCTTCTAGGATAAAGATATTAAATTTGGAAACTTATTTTTTTAGGTTTGAAATAATCCAAAGGGATTCATAGGTGTGAATAGTTAGAGGGGGAGGGGTTATTTTTACAGTGGAGGAGGAGTGAAATTCTTGTAAATATAAAATGGTTTAAACTATTGAGAACTACCAATTACATCATGTGTCTAAAATAATGGTAAATATTTTATACAATGGAGTATATGGTATAAATTTATCCATACAATGGATTTTGACACGTTTCTAGGTTACTTTTCCACTTAAGTTAATGTTTAACCACAATGTAAACGTCTCTTTACCTTAATCATTATAATTAATTTTAATTACTTTCACTAAAATTTTAGATAAAAAACTATATTGAACATATTAAAAATTATAATTTGTTGTCATTCCAATTTTGGAATCCATTTTCTCACATTTTAATAATAAAAGTTTTTGTAATATATTTTAAAACTAATCCCGCAGACATGATGGGTAAGAAACTTTTTATAGAAAAGAGTTAATAAGATTGAAATCTTTTTATATACAATTTGAATGTGAAATTAGTTAAAATGACCCAAATATGATTAATATATTTATATTTTATCTAAATATACCTTTAGTATATTTTCAAATACAATTTAAATATATAAAAAATTAGATTAAAAATCATATCTCTATTACAATTTAGTGTTTTTTCACTACTCATCTAATTATGAAACTTCTCTAAAAAATATAAAGAAATAATCAAAATTAAATTTTGATATATTGATTAAAAATTATTATTTATTTTAAATAAAAATTATAAAATTTTCAATAAATATATTTAAAATGAGTTCTACAATAAAGGGCGGTAAAATTTCCTTTTAGAAATATATATATTGTTGTTAATAAAATTGGATTTATTATAATATTATGCCTATGAAAGATATTATATGGGTGTAAAAAAAATTAACTCAATATATGATATGCAAATTTTAATAAAAACATTCAACAATAGTGGTATGTTTGATTTATTGAGGTAAAATGGTGTTTGTATATTATTTTCTTAGAAATAGAATTTCATTCTTTTCTAATCGTTATTACTTTCATTTCTATTTATAACTGAAGGATTCATTTTATATAAATATGAAAACCGTATTTTCATAATTTTATTAATCATATTCATAAATATCATCAAAACAACTAGGTGGTAACTGTATTGATATTTTAATAACAATATAAATAGTAAAGTGTAGTTTGTTAAAACATGAACTCATGTGCTACATAATCTATCAAAAGAACTGAATATTGCATATAAAATAATAAAAACATAGTGTTTCATGTTAAAAAATAAAAAATAAGTTTTTTGTGTAGTGAAATAATATCTTGGTGTTTCATATAATGATATCCGAACATAGTGATTTCATATAGAAAAATCTATATTTAGTTTTGTGTAAAATGAAAAATATCAAAAAAATTATTTAAAAAAAATCAAACAATCTTAGCGTGCTGCATTCTAACCCCCTTAAAATGAATTTGTCCCTCTAAATATTAATGGGTTTTCGGAGTACTAATAATTGAAATATCCCTTCTTAGAATCCCACATCATAAAAATGAATACTAAATCTTCCTTTAATAAGGGAAATTCGGAACCACAAAAGTTACCCAAAGTAACTCATAACTAGGTTTCCATGTTGGATAACATTGGTTGTAAGTGAAAACATAGGCATGGAATAGAAATGTAACTATTATGTTCTAATGGAGAGTGATTGAGAACATGGTCAAGAGAATGTTAAAAATTAATAATCTATAAATCTATGATGATCTAATTAACTATTTGATTCATTATAATTGAAGGTTCTAGGATAACTGTTTTTGTTTCAATAATATTTCCCTAAAGCTAAAGAACATTTACATAAATGTTATAATAAATTAATTTCATCACAATCTCGCCATTTTGTTATTCCTTGAACAATTTACCCTTCATCTCTTATTTCAAAAATGAAGGTTAATTTCTTATGTCTAAATCACTAATGGAACATATGATATATAAATGATGATAAGTCATTTAACCTGAATATAGTTATCCTTATTAAAAAATGGTTTTCATAGGTTATCTAATATTCCTAAATCCTCATGTGAAGAGATAATACATTAATATCTATAGCCTTATCTGCATCTTATCTTAAATCATTCCGTAAATGGTCAACCTTGGAACCCTTCCATGAGGTGAAAATCTAAAAAAATAAGAAATAATGCAACTAAATCATTATTACATTAATCCCCTATGTAATTTAAAATATCTCTTGGTTGTCACATTCCAAATATATGAATAACTTCATCATATATTCTCCTGAAACATGGTAGTAACATTAATTACCAAAAATATTTTTGTAAAACATCCATTCTTTCTCATTCAAATGTTTATTGGATATATTGTTTAAACCCAAGAAGTTGTGAAAATCATCCATGATAACATTAACCAGATTGTCCAAAAATCAATAATAATTTCCATGGTAATCAATACTATGAAATTTAATTTATCAATATCAAGAACTTATTAACACAATTTTCCAAACATCAGGAGTGTAGGACCCTTCATGATAATGTATTTTTCATAATCACAAATCAATTCAGAATACAGATTCATATCTTTCATGCCAATTTTAATAAGTAAACTGCTTATAAGTCATGAATAAATATGTTTACAAGTGTATCTTTTACATATAATTTGATTAACAATTCATCTTGTAATGGTATATGAAAGACAGATTCTTCACAATATTTCTTGGATTCCCTAACACTAAAGTTTAACTCACCGAAGCCAACTCAACAAAGCGGACTCACCGATATATGACACACCTAAGTTTGACAGACTGAAACCAAAGTATGACAGACCAATGTTATCAGAACGAAGTATGACACATCAAAGTTCGATAGACCAAAGTCGACTCATCAAAGATGATACATCGAAACTGAAGTATGACAGACCGAATTTTGACAGACCGAAAAAGAAGTTCGACAGACCAAAGTCGACTCACCAAAGATAACACACCAAAACCGAAGTTCGACAAACCGAAGTCGACTCACTAAAGATGATACACCGAAATCGATGTACGATAGACCGATGTTTGATAGACCGAAGTTGACACACCGAAGTTGAAATGCCGAATATGACACACAAAAGATGACAGAACATAGTTATCAAACCAAAGACAATATACCGAAGATTACTCGCCGATTGATATAAATAATTGTTTCCATTTTATTAATTCAAATTTATTTCTAACGGTCATATGTATACAAATTAATGTTTCTGACATTATTTAATATTGTCTCTAGGACAATACATAGACAAGTATGAGGAACAAGCACGTGCAAAGATCCTTAAGTGTAAAGAATCGTGGAGTATAAAAGGACCTCATCTTTTAAGATATGATGACGACGATAACAGTAGCAGTACACACTAATACACAGACCGTGGTAATACCAAAAGTGAAGAACTAAGCGCATGAGATTACAAGAAGACTGTGACAAGCTATCTTTACTAAAAAGGCTCAATATACATTGAGACATCAACAAGATGAACCTTTTCACTCCCTGAAGCTAGATTACAGAAACTACGATAGTTTATTTTGAATACAACATCGAGAAGAATACTCAAATACCATATTCTCAACATTCATTGAGTCTAGAGCTTTAGTTCACAACACACAGAGAATTGTTAACTATATTCTCATCCTTAACTCTATTGTGTTTTATATTTTCCATTTTGAGCAGTGTGAATATATATTTTTATAACACACACTGTCTTTTGAACATAACTGGACGATATCAAACTATCCTCATTCTCAATATCTTATTTCTTTTGTTTCCAATGAATAACTGTGGTAGAGGTCAAGTGTGACCTGGACAGCTAGGTGTGCTATTGTAAAAACATAATACAGGGTGTGGATAAAAAGTTTATTTATATAATCATATTGGTGTCAGGTGATCACCAAGTGGAGAGGATTATGTCTATGCTTGAGACTGAACCTCTTTTTTACATTGTTGTTCAAACCTTCAATTACTATTTTTTGTTTTATCCACTGCTTATATTTTCTAAAACACAAAACTGTTTTTTATTAAACTTTGATAGTTAGTTTTGGTTAGTGTGTGTATTTGTTTAATTAATTAAACACATTTCAAAAGTTGAATTAGTGTTCCACACTAATTTATCTGAGGACTAATAACCATTTAAGAAACATGTTGACCAATTGACCATTTACATTTCTACTACCTAAATTAACTAGGCCATTTATAAAATTTGGGGTTTTCTTTCCATAATTTTTTTAAACAGAAATTTTAATTGGGACTCAATTCACCCCCTATTTTGTATCAACTCTAACCAACATTTGGTATCATAGGGTTTATTTATTTTAATGTTTTTCAAATTATTTTCAACTGTGATTTTAGTTTTATGTTAAAGATCTTAAAATTTCAGTCATATCTAAATTTACAGTTCATAAAATTCTAAGTAACTATGGAAACTAGAGTTGAGGGTGCTGTTACTAACATGACACCATTGTTTAATGGTAATAACTATTCTTAGTGGAAATTAAAAATGAAAATGTATCTAGAAAGTATGGGACTTGAAATCTGGGACACAATTGAAGGACAACATACATTACCTACTAATACTAGGGATACATGGTCTCAGTTGACTAAAACTACATATAACAATAACTATAAAGAAAGGAATGCCTTGTACTATTCTCTAGGGGATGATGAATTCAATAGAATGTATTCTTGTAAAATTTCATATGAGATTTGGGATACTTTATCTGTTTCTCATGAGGGAATGACCAGCGTTATATAAATGAGACTAAATACATACACTATTATATATGATAATTTTATAATGAAGCCTAATGAATCTATCAATGAAATGTATCTCAAGTTCAACGAAATTGTTAACACTAAGAGTCTACTTGGAAAACCAGTGGAAAACAATGACCAGATTATGAGACTGCTTTGATGCCAACCAGATAGATGGAGGGGAAATTCTGTTTCCATCTGAGAATCTTGTCACATAAGAAAGCTACCAGTAAAATATCTATTTGGATAACTTATGATGTATGAGTAATAAATTAAGGTGAACCATGAAGCAGATGAGGAACAAAGGAAGAAGTCAGTAGCATTGAAGACTACTACCTCAAATAGAAAAAACAAATAAAAAGTTTATGTTCCTATAGACAGGTCCACTAGTGAAGAGTCGGATTCAGACAATGATGAGGAGAAGGCTCATCTTTCTAGAAGGTTCAAAAAGTTTTGCCGAAAAAGAAATAATTTAGAAATTCAAACTACAAGGGAAAGTATAATAGTAAAGGAAAATGGAATAAAGACAGAAAATAGAATGACAACTCAAATAAAATAATATGCTATGAGTGAAAACGAAAAGGACATGTGAAGGCAGACTGTCCCAAGATGAAATTCAAGAAGAAATATGAAGACAAGGGAAATGGATATAAAAAGGCTATGAATGCTACCTAGAGTGCTTCCAAATACAACTCCTATGGATCTGATGCTTCTGATAGTGAATAGAACAATCATGCCAACTTATGTTTTATAACAGAGACATCTGAGGTAACACTTAACTCTCTTATACATAATGCCTATTTTTATGAAATAAGAGTGAGTTACATAATGATGAAGATATGAATAAGGGTGAAATGTTTGAATATTGGGAAATGATTGAAGATACCTTTATTGAGCTCAAGGAAAAGTATAAATCATTAAAGAAACAACATGCTTTAAATGAAGATTATAAGTCAAGTTAGGATATTGAAAATGAAAAACTCTCTCAACTATTAAAAGAAAATACCGAACTCAAATTATCAAATGATCATTTAAAGAAAGATCTTGAAAATTTTAATACAGGTAGTGACACTTTTACTCAGTTTCTAGGACAAAAGATTGCTCCAAAATATACAATAGGTATGGGATATCATCCTGGACAAAGAGGGATCATTAAAACTAAATTTATTCCAAAATCTAGACAATTTACTGCTAGTTCAAGTTGCGGACCATGTCTTGAAATTTTTTTTCTAAAGGACCAAAAAAAGTGTTTATATATCAAAATATATCTGCTAATTATAGAAAATCTGTGAGACAAGTATGGCTTCCCAAAATGTTACTTGCTAACCTCTCAGGACCCAAGAAAATATGGGTACGAAAGTTACCCCATGTCTAATCTATTTTGCAGGGATGTTGCCTAAAGAATTATTATAAGACTCTTTAGTATTTGGAAAGTGGATGTTCAAGATATATGATAGGGTAATACTCACACTTCAAGAGCCTAATAAAGTTTGATGGTGGTCACATAACTTTTGGTGACAATGCAAATCGAAAAATCGTTATCTTATGCTAGATCAGTAACCCTTATACAATATTAATTTCCAAAGTACTTTTTTTGATGGATTAATGTAAAACTTACTTAGAATATATCAGTTGTGTGATGATTATTTCAATGTCTAATTTTAAAATGATGCATGTAAATTTTTTAATTCCAAAAATGATTTAATATGAACATCTCTGAGAAATGAGAATTTGTATGCTGTTGATGTTAATGCTTTAGCTAAGAAAAATTTTTCTTTCTTAAATGCTTTTCATAAGGATTCTTGGCTGTGGCATAGAAGATTAGGACACTGTAATGTGCACTCTCTTAGGAAACTGACTACGAATGGTTTAGTTAAAGACTTACATAAACGGGAATTCCCACATAAAAAAGTGTGAAATCCTTGTCAAAAGGGAAAGAAACACAAAGTTTCTTTTAAACCAAAGAAATAAGTTTATACTTTTCAAACGCTTGAGTTAGTTCAAATAGACTTGTTTTACCATTAAGAGTTTAAAGTTTAAATGGGAAGTACCATGTTTATGTTCTTGTAGATGATTTTTCTAGGTACACATGGGTATAATTTCTAGCTCACCAAATTGAAGCTTGTTCTTATTTTATCAAATACTCAAAGTCTGTAGAAAATCTTAGTGGACTTAGAATTTAGACCTTAAGAAGTGATCATGGCCGTGAGTTTGAAAATCATGAGTTTCAATACTATTGATCACACAATGGTTATAGTCACAATTTCTCTGCACCTAGAACACCACAACAAAATGGAGTTGTGGAAACAAGAAATAGGACCCTTCAAGAAATAACTATGACTATTCTCAGTGAATATAATGTAACTATTTATTTTTGGCCTGAAGCTTTGAATATAGCTTGTTATACCATTAATAGAGTCTAGATTAGACATGCTATTAAGAAGACCCCTTATGAAACTTGGAATAATAGAAAGCCTAAGGTTAACTACTTCAGAGTTTTTGTTTTCAACGTATTTATCCTAAACGCTAAAGATAATCTTGAAAAATTTTCCTCCAACAGTGATGAAGGAATTTTTCTAGGTTACTCTACCACCAGTAAAGCGTATATAGTATTCAATAAGAAGACCAAATGTTTGTAAGAGTCAGTTCATGTCAAATTTTATGAGACTGATCCACATGAACCCAAAACCTCTCTTGAATATCTTGAGGAAGATATGTCAATTCTGAACCTTAATGATAATGATAGTGAATCCCCTGTAAAAGTGACAAGTTCTAGGAATCTTCCAGATCTGCACTTATTGATTCTGAAAAAATAGACAATCCTAAGGGATCTTGTTAGAATCTTTTTAGAAGTATTCAAACTCTCAAGAATCATACTTTATATGTTGTATTATCTGATTTAAACTGAGGGACACAAACTAGAGATTCTCTAAGAAACCAGGTTGAACATCAAGATTTTCTTTCAAAAATTGAACCCAAAAATATTAATGATTCTATAAATGATGAATTTTGGGTGATGGCTATGCAAGAAGAATTAAATCAATTTGAATGAAACAAAGTCTAGGAACTAGTTGAAATACTTAAAGACACATTGACCACAAGCACTAAATGGGTTTTTGAAAACAAAGTTGATGAGTGTAGAAATATATCTTGTAACAAAGCTAGGGTAGTAGCAAAAGTATATAGTCAAAAGGAAGGAATAGTCTACTAGGAGACCTTTACACCTGTATCTAGGTTAAAGGCCATTAGGATACTACTTTCTTATGCATTTCATCTAATTTTCAAACTTTATCAAAGAGATGTCAAAAGTGATTTTCTAAATGGGTATATAGTTGAGGATGTATTTGTTGAACAACCGATAGCATTACAAATACCAACTTTTCAAATCATATTATTAAACTTTATAAAGCTTTATATGGTCTAAAGAAAGATCCAAAAGCTTGGTATGATATAAATATCTCCTTTCCTATTTCAAAAGGTTTTACTAAAGGAATAAAAGATCCTACTTTGTTTATTAAAAATATTTCCAAAGATGTTTTGATAGTACAAATTTATGTAGATGATATAATTTTGGGATCTTCTAAAAATGCTTTGTGAACTGATTTTTCAAAAATAATGCAAAATGAATTTGAAATGTGTTTAATGGGAGAACATAAATTTATCATTGGATTTTAGATTTTTGAAAATAAAGATGGTATTATTTTAAATCAAAGTAAATATACTAAATAATTTTTAAATTTTTTTGGTTTGGATGGTAGTATATGTAGTGATACACATATGAGTACCACTTGTAAGTTGGATACTGATGAACCTGGATAATTAGTGGATCAAACCGACTACAAAGGCATGATAGGGAGTCTGCTCTACCTTAGTGCTAGAAGACCTAATATTATGTTCAGTGTATGCATGTGTGCTCTCTTTCAAGATAATCCCAAATAATCTCATTTAAATAATGTTAAAATTATTTTCAAATATCACAAATATAATCCCAACTTAGGACTATTTTATCTAAGAGGACAAACATTTGATTTAATAAGAAATTCAGATTGTGACTTTGCTGGTTGTAAGCTAGATAGAAAAAAACCTATAGGACATGTCACATGTTAGGAAAGTCACTAGTATCATGGTGCAATATAAAGTAGAATTTAGTTGTATTATCTACTTCCGAGGCAGAATAAATTTCTACTAGTAATTTTTGTGCCCAAATTTTGAGGATGAAATACACTTTACTGGACTATGGATATCAATTCAAACCTTTCCCCATCAACTTTGAAAACACAAGTGCTATTAAAATTTCTAAAAATCCAAAATCTCATTCAAGAACAGAGCATATTGATGTAAGACATCACTTTTTGAGATATCATTATCAAAAAGGTGATATAACTCTTGAATTTATTGGGTCTGAACATCAGCTTGCTAATATATTTACTAAACCCTTAAATTATGAGAGAATGAATTATTTAGACATGAAATAGGAATGTTATCTTTATGAAAATGATCTTTATGAAACTGATCTTTATAAAACTGATCTTTATAAGACCGATTTTTATAAAACAGATTTTTATAAAAATTATCTTTATGAAACCGATTTTTATGAAACTGATATTTATGAAACCAATTTTTTTAAAACCAATTTTTATGAAACCAATATTTATGAAACCGATTTTTATGAAATTGATCATCATGAAACTGATTTTTATAAAACCAAATTTTATAAAACTGATCCTTATGAAACCAATTTTTATAAAACCGATTTTTATGAAACCGATTTTTATGAAACCGATTTTTATAAAACCGATTTTTATGAAACCGATTTTTATGAAACCAATTTTTATGAAACCGATAATTATAAAACTGATTTTTATGAAACTGATATTTATGAAACTGATTTTTATAAAACCGATTTTTTTGAAACAAATTGTTATGAACCCCATCTTCTTGGAACCGATTCTGTGACACCGATACACTTAAGGGGTATTTTTTAAATTTCGTGTGCCATAAGTGAAACAACGCAGTTTTATTTCTTTATACTTACCACATTTAAATTTTATGTTTTCCGATTTACAATACCTAAATGATATATTAAGTGAAATCCATCTTGAACTTTCACCTTCTCCATAGCTGTAAAGCCTTTTATACTTAGTCACACTCTCTCTCTCTCTCGACTCTCAACCTCTCGACTTAGTTAGAATTTGATGCTTCGCCCTGGAAAGAACTAAGAGTGCAATGGAAAAGCCTAAAAAATCTTCTCCTACTAAGTGTCATAAGGGTGAAACCAGTGGGACTAGGAAACCAAGCCTATAAAGTCAGGTTGTTATAGCTGAAAAGGAAGTGTCTACTGGGTGGCTTCTGTCAATAAAATCTTTTCTGCTAAATGTACTGGAATCTCAAGGGTAGATCAGTTGGTTTATCAATAATGAAAGACCCTAATATACTCATCTTATGCATGAATTCTATCAAAATTTATGTATATCTACGGATGAAACTGAGGAAGAAAGTATTAAGTCTATATTAATGCTAAAGTAAGTGGTTTTCTCTTCCAAGGAATGGGATGAATTCCTAAGGGTATCTCAAGAAGGTGTCTATACTGACTATCCTGGTAATATTCCACCTTCATAAAATTTGTTTTCATATAAAAATGCTCTGAAGGAGCTTATTGGAAATGAAGAATCCAGGAAAACCATTGAAAAATGAATTTGAAGGAGAAGTAAGATTGCTTTTTAAGTTCATTCGACATCAAATCTACCCAAGGAAGGGAGATTTCTATGTTGTGAAATATCAGGATATGTTCTTGATATTTTTTTTGAATCATTGAATAAAGGTGAATCTATGCAGATATCTTATGGTACATATTTCGAAATTGATTAAGCCATCTAATAAGGTAACCTGCTTATACTATCTGAGAATGATTTCTGCCATGCTGATGAAATTAGACTGTGTAGAAGATGAAGATGTAATGATACTAACCTATAGTGGTTTCTGTCTTCAAAAAGACATTTGTAAAAGGATGATGATCTTTTGGAACCCATGGAAGAGATGTTGGGTAGGAGATGAAGAAATTATTTATGAGGAATTCAATCCAGTTGACCATCCTTCTAGAACAAAGGACCAAGTCGATCCTATTCTCATACCAAGAGATGTTCCTATCTAATTTGAAGAAGAAGATGTGGCTAAAGTTCCTAGAGAAGAAGGATCCGATTTTGATGATAGGAGTGATAATTATATTGCTGAAAGTCCCAAGAATATGACTTATGGACCTGCTAGTCCACCTATGGAACTTCCTTCAATAGAAACTATTCTAGGTGATGAAGAAGAGGAAGAAACCAATGTTTTTGGAGTTGAAGGTTATGCTAGCAAATTGGATGAGGAATCTGATGATGATGATGATAATGATGATGGTGATAATGGTGATGATGGAGGAGGTGTTTGTCATGTGAGTGACTCTCTATAAGTGGGACAACAATTGGTTGACAGATCTATAGAGGAATTTGTTCATGGAGCTAGTTATGGAATAGAGCTTGCTGATCAACAGAATGATGATCATAGAGACGATGGAAATGAGGACAGACCACTCCATACCGTTGCTGAAAATCAAGAGATCATTCAGGAATTGAATGGTATTATGGATACTATCCAGGAAGAAGAAGATGTAGTTCCACTACCTCAAATTAAGGAAGTTCCTAGTGAAGTTGAAGAAGCTAGAGCTCAGGCAGAACCTGATGTTCGATTGGTTCCTGTCCCCAGACAAGATATTATGGCCAGAGACCAGAATGACAAAACTGGTGATATAGATTTTATTCCTGGGCCTCAGGGATGAAGGGTACGAATTGATACCATTGATCTAAGATATTGGACATGTTATAGAGAGTGTAATAGTAATCCAGGATATATTATTTTTGATTTAGAATATTACTCAGATGAGGAAGTGGTATATCCTCCTCTTGTACCTAAAGTCCATGTTGACCCAGAGCCTACTGCTCCTCTTCCAACAGTTTCATCTCTAGCAGTAGACATAGTTTCTTAGTCAGTGCCTAGTGACTATGTCACTAAGGGTGATTTGGAAATGTCTAAGAATGAGATATGTGAATCTGTGCTAGCATCAGTGGGATCCAGAAATGAAGCCTAAACCTCAATAAGTATCTCGAATGCTGATGCATAAAATATTGTAAGAATTGTGATTCAGGAGATTCAACTGAATCTAATTACTACATAAGAAACTATTATTATACACAACACTTTGTTGAGAGAAGAAGTACGAAATATGACCAATGAACTGAATTCCTTAACCTATGAATTCAAGACCTCCTTTAGTGGTGTTCTGGAAGTTGTTAAGAACATGGAAACTCATCTACTCAGTGTTGATTTGAAAAGGTTGAAAGAATAGATTGGAAAAATATTGACTGACCCATCTAGTTCCAGGAGCGGGAGAAGTACTTCTGCTAATTTAGAGTCTCTCAAGACTTTGGTGAGAGTGGAGATTCAGAAACTCCAGATTGTTTCAGATAAGGAAACCCTTGAAAAGTTACATCAGAATACCAATATTTTTTACAATACGGTCAGACAATGCACTAATGAAGCCTCTATGACTCAGAAGGAAATTCGCAAAAATGTGGATAAATATTTCAATAATATATATATCAAGCCTGACCTCATCAATAGTTTCAATATTCTGGCAGAAAATCTTCAAATTCACCCAGTCACAGAAGCTTTCAAAAAGCATGTTCTCTAGTTGAAAGATTTTACACCTTACGTAGTATGTTAATGGAGTTTAAGGACGACTTTGAGAAGGAAATTCAATATGGAGGAGAAGTCATAAATGACTTCCTCAAACTGATCAACCTTATCTACATGTTTAGGATGAAGCTGTTGTGGTCCCTCCAGCTGCTTCAGCTGGTACAACCTCTTGGCCTCTTGCTCAAATGACCATCTCTCAAGCTCTTACATAGATTTGACCAATCATTACTAAGCAATCTACCGGTTGTGTGTTGTCATAGAGAAGGCATACTCTTGTAGCTATTTTTCCTACATGACTTTCTCTACCTGGTGTTATAATAAGGTCACCTCCATCCTCTACTACTCCCAACCCTTCTTCTTCTCCTTTGGATCCTTCAGAAAAAGGAAAAGATCCTCTACATCCAAACCCTTAGTAGTGATGGATTGTTTCATTTTGATAGGGATTTGATCTTTCTTGATTGTCTTGGAGTCTTATGATTTTGAATGAAAATTCTTGTGATATATTTCTTTTATCTTATTTTTTCTTTCTGATTTTCTCTTTTTGTTAATCCAAAAAGGGGGAGAAAGTCAGGATGGCATATGAAATAGGGGGAGAAAGTATGGATGATGAGAAAATAAGGGCAGAATATACTCTATTTCATCCATCTAGTGAGGGAGAGATTTTTTTTAAATAAATTCTAGCAATGTCAAACTTTAGTTATATTGGACAAGTATATTCAGCCATGTTTATATATGCAATAATTTGTGATTATCAAAAGGGGGAGATTGTTGGACCCTTCATGATAATGTATTTTTCATAATCACAATTCATGTTAATATACATATTCATATCTTTCATGCCAATTTTAATAAGTCAACTTCTTATAAGTCATAAATCAATATGTTTACAAGTGTATCTTTTACATTAACTTTGATTAAAAATTCATCTTGTAATTGTATATGCAAGAAAATTTCTTTACAATATCTATTGGATTCCCTAACACTGATGTTTAACTCACTGAAGCTGAGTCACCAAAGATGACTCACCGAAGTATAACACACCTATGTTCAACAGACCGAAACCGAAGTACGACAGACGGATGTTATCAGACTAAAGTATGACACACCAAAGATCGATAGAACGAAGGTGACTAACTGAAGATGACACACCAAAACTGAAGTAGGATAGACTGAAGTTTGACAGACCAAAATTGAAGATTGATAGACTGAAGTTGACTTACCGAAGATGACATAATAAAACCGAAGTATGACAGGCCGAAGTTTGACAGATTGAAACTGATGTTCGACAGACCGAATTCGAGTCACCAAAGATGACACACCAAAACTGAAGTATGAAAGACCGAAGTTTGATAGACTGAAGTTGACACATCAAAGTCAACACACCGAGGATGACACACCGAAGATGACATAACAAAGTTATCAAATTGAAGACAACAGACTGAAGAGTACTCGCCGATTGATTAAAATAATTGTTTCCATTTTGTTAATTCAAATTTATTTATAATGGTCATATGTAGAAAAATTAATGTTTCTAACATTATTTAATGTTGTCTGTAGGACAATCCATAGACAAGTATGAGGTACACGCATGTGCGAAGATCCTTATATGTAGATAATTGTGGAGTATAAAAGGACCTCATCTTTTACGATACGATGCCGACGATAACAGTAGGAGTACACACTGATACATAGATAGTGCCAATACCAAAAGAGAAGAACTAAGTACATGAGATTACAAGAAGAGCGTGACAAGCTATCTTCACCAACAAGGCTCAATATACATCGAGACATCAACGAGCTGAACCTTTTCACTCCTTGAAGCTGGATTACAGAAACTGCGATACACTGGTTTGAAGAAAACATTGAGAAGAAGACACAAATACCACATTCTCAACATCCATTGAGTCTAGCGCTTTATTTAAAAACACAAATAGAATTCTTAAATCAATTCACATGCTTAACTCTATTGTGTTTTATATTTTCTATTTTGAGTAGTGTGAATATCAATTTGTATAACACACACTGTCTCCTGAGCATAACTATAGGATATCAATCTATCCTCATACTCAATCTCTTATTTCTTCTGTTTCCCACGAATAACTTTGGTATAGCTCAAGTGTGACCCGGATAGCGAGGTGTGCTATTGTAAAACCTCGATCCAGGGTGTGGATCAAAGGTTTATTTATATAAACATATTAGTGGCAGGTAATCACCAAGTGGAGACGATTAAGTCTCATCTTGAGATTGAACCTCTTGTTTACATTGTTCTACAAATCTTCAATTACTCTATTTTCTTTTATCCAATACTTATATTTTCTAAAACATAAAACAATTTTTTCTTACACATTGATAGTTAGTTTTGGTTAGTGTGTGTATATGGTTAATTCATTAAACTTGTTTCAAAGGTTGAATTAGTGTTCCACACTAATTTATCTGAAGACTAATCACCCTTTGCGAAACCTGTTGACCAATGAAACATTTACATTTTTACTTCCTAATTAAAGTAAGATGTTTTTAAAATTGGGGGTTTTCTTACTGTAAAGTTTTTAAATTGAAATTTTAATTGGAACTCAATTCACCCCCCTCTTGAGTATCCACTCTGACCAATAAAGAGCACATTAAGTGTTACTTTCCCTTAAAAAATATCTCATTCCCCTTAAATCCATTTTCTTGGTTATCAAAATCATTCAATACATTTTTTAAAATACTTAATTCAAATAATATACTCTATGATTCAAATAGGATAATTCTTGATTTATAATATATATACACTTCAATCATCCAACTTTATTCATTAACCTTTAATTTGGATTCATTAACATTTTTACTTAATACCCCTTTCTTAGAATAAGAAATATGAATCATGTATTAAGGTTCATAATCCTCAATCTTATAATACTTATAATTCTTAATGTAAACATCGATGTTAGAACATCCCATCCATTTCACGCATCATTTTCTACGCTTTTATACTCAAAAGTATACCCAATACTTATACCACCTTCCAAATAATAATTTTTAGATTTCCACTTACGACATCATTTTTTTTGTAATACCCATACTTTACACATAAAAAATATTCAATTTCAACCCCATTATTTATAGTTACCACTATTTACTAAGAATATAAATCATAGTGTGATAAACATTTATCAATGAAGAAAACCATATATTCATGAAAAATTACTTATAACATCCCTAAATCATGAAAAATTCTTTTAAATTGATAAAACTGTAGGTTTATCCTAAATACATCCCTAAACATATCCTTTGACATATCCCTAGGGATCTCACTAATTTTTTATCGACCTAGTTTTCAATGTTTTACTAAACCATTAATTTGATACCATATATAAGGACCTGAGCTTAATATATATGTATATTACTTCATTTTAGATGAATATTAATCACATTACAAAAAATCATGCCCATATACCATGGTAATTTAGTGTATTTATATTTATGGATACATAAGATTATATCTTGGTAAAATCTTTTCAAAGTCTCCTTTAAAGATATTCCCCTTTACTACTCCAACTTAAAACCAATATTCATAATCTAACGAATTGAAACATAATAATTGGCTGAGATCAGATACTTAGTAAATGTAAATAAGGGAGATATGTAAGAATAAAATTAAAATAATGGTATGAGAACAAGACTGTATCATTAGTATATCATTCCCTGTATATCAAAGATCATAGACATGAATCATGGAATTTGATATTAGGAGTTCATAAGATAAGAATCATAAGAAAATAAAAGAAAATTGGTCTTGAGATCAGAATAATTGAATAAAAAATATTCATGTGGAATAAAAATTATCTTAAAACAATTTGATTTTTTTAAATAGAAATATGTTCACTCATTGGGTCCTGTACATGAAATTAGGACCTCACATAAACGTATGGGCTATATCAATGCATATCATTTTGAGCATGTAATCAGGTGCACACATAATATTGGCTACATGAAACCAGGTTCGTGCATAACATTGTGAACATGTAATCAGGTTCACGTATAAAATTATGAACATGAAACCATGTCCATGTATAACATTTTTAACATGGAATCAGGATTACAGATAACATTGTGAACATGTAATCAGGTTCATGCATACACATATGGAAATAGAACCAGGTCCACGCATAACATTGCGAACATGTAACCAGGTTTATGATTAATATTTTGAACATTTAATAAGATTCTCATGTAAAAATATGGAAACAAAACCCAATCCATTCAAAACCTTTTGAACTTGTAATCTGGTTTATGCATAATATTGTGAACATGTAATAAGGTTCATGCATAAACATATGAATATGAAAACATGTCTATGAATAAAATTGTGAACATGTAATTAGGTTCACACATAGGATTGTGGAAATGTAATTAGGTTCACCAATAACATAGTGGATATTTATTTAGCTTTACACATAACATATTTACTCATACGTTGTCCGTAATTACCCAATGCATTAGAGGGATATATGGGTCTCCCATGTCACATAATGAAATCATACTTGTGGGTTTCAAAGGATAATAAAAATTCATAATATCATAAACCATGAAATTAATTGGTTATGATAAAAATTTATTCCTATCATAAACTATGGAAAATAGATAGATTTCATAATAATTTAATCATAGAATAAGCCTTGAAATTAATATAGTTTCATAAGTGTTTTTATGGTATAACTGATGGATGTGAAACAATTTTCATAAAAACCTTGTAATATTAGACCTAAAACATTGTAATAAAGAATATTAATAGTTTCCTCGGATCATATAGAAATTAAATGATAAAAAATATCAAAGTATTTCACCATAGATAGAGGATTATTTTTTAAGGATCACTTGGAGCATTTCTTAATGAAAATAATCTTTTATTTCAAATCTATTAAAACCAATAACATTTTCAAAATCATTTTATATGAATAAAACACATTGAAAAATTATAAAGATGGTTTTTAAAATCATTTAGAACAATTTTTAATCATAAAAATTTCTTATAACATTTTGTATTGAAAATAGCTTCAAATACATATAAAGAAAGTATTGAAAATAATTTAAAATAGTTATTGAATATTACCCATTTTTAAAATCATATTTCATTAAAATAAAAATTAAAATAATTCCCATAAAATTAGGGGAAATTTTTTCTTTAAAAATATAATATTTTAATCTTTCGAAGGAAGGTTCAAATAAACAACAATAATGTGGGTGGATAAATTTGTATATGCTGAATATTCATTTAGTTCTGTAAAAGTTTAGAATAGTTAATATATTGGAAAACTAAAAGAAGATTCCATTTTGAAAAACAATTTTCTTATAATGGTAAAACATAGGTAATAATTTATCTTAATGATCATAGTATAGTAGTAAAAAAAATTCAAACATTTTTTTAGAAAACATGGTGTTGAAAGAACACAAATTTTTATCTGAAAAGAGAAATAATGATAGATTTTTTAAAAAGATTTTTTTATATAAATTAACATCAAAATTATAGATAAATGGTAAATTTACATGAATATACCACTAATAACTATATATTAACAAAATTAATGATATATCTGGAGATATATATGAAAATATTTTGACAATGGAATAATAATCATAAAAAATCCCGACAAATAATGAAATTGTAGTAATAAACTATTATGACTTTGGAAACATATAATGATAATACCCCTAAATGAATAACATTACATTATTCTTAAAATAAAATTAAAATAATGAGATTAATGATATAATTTTTCAATAGGCAGTATATTCCCCTTATAGAAAAATATAGGTGCATAACATGGAATGTGTATTAATGAAAGAAAATTGAGACAAAATTACTTTACCAAGGTGGTAACTTTTGAACTGTAAATCCCCATGAATTATAGATAATTAATTGGGTAAGAAAATACATAAATTTATCGACAATGACCATATAATAAATTTATGGAAATTATATACATCACATAAAAGAAAAGAGTGGTGAATAAGACAATAGGTCTATAGAAATAAATGTGATACTAGAAATCCCCTTACTACTTGAGTAACATTTAAACCAAAGATACATGAAATAATAACATCCATTTAAACAATAAATATCATTAAATTAATTAAATTATTGATATAACATGATATATATAATTATATACACCATACAATAACCATCAGTGGTTAATATAGCATATATCTCACAAGAATAGATGTGTGATGAGAAAACCCTTACCTAATGTTTTTCCTTTCTTTGTAAACATTTGAAAATCCTTTATTATAAGTCTATGATTATTATAAATGCACTTAAGATCCATATTCTTATATATCACACAATATATGAATATATTTTTACTTTATATTACCTATTTATTAACAATTTTATGTTAATTTTATGTTTTGGGTAATATCACCTTTTTTATATATGTCATGACTAGTTATTCAATATCCTATTAATTTGATAATGATTTAAATATTTAAATAATGTAAAAAATTATTGAAATATAATATATTTTAATTATATATATATATATATAATAATCTATAAAATATAGAAATATAAAATGGAATACACCGTTCATGGAGACAGTAGGTCGTACGTATGCATGAAAGTTGCTTACATTTTCATATCGTATTGAATGAAAGAAAGTAAATGGTATATATATATATATTATAGTATAATTATTATGTTATATATATCATATAAGTATACTAAACTCATCCTTAATAAATTCCTTGTAATTTTTGAATGAATCACATCACATTGAGGTAGAGGTAGTCCACACGTTCACAAACAACGATATCATATTCAACAAAAATTTAAATCAAGATGGTATGTGTTATATAGTAACTAAAAAAGCATAAATAAATCATAAATATCTTAAATAAAATATTAATATATAAATTATATCATTATTTTTAACCATGAGAGGTGTAAATGGATGAATGAATGACATCGTTTCGTGATGTGGTAGTCCTCCATACGCACGAACAATAAATGCATATCCAATTTGATAGAAGTGTGTATGAGTGTAGATCAGAACCATAAAATATAAACTTCTAAAAATATTTTTTAATTTTTTTATTATATAATCATGGAAGAAGAGTAATTTAGTGGTTGTATAATGAAAAAAAACAAAACTTCTTATTGAATAATGTTACATATTATTTGGGTAATTTCTTTTAGTTTTCACCAAAGGACTAACTTGGTATTCTAAGTGAGTATTATAGGGTAAATAGAGTGAATTTTGGAGCTTATTTTTCCTAGGGTTGGATGATATAATGGTCTTAAGAAGTGTTAATAAGTAAGGGGGTGCTTTTTATAGTGGATGAGGAGTCCATTATTGCCAATATAAGAATACAAACACTGTTGGAGGCGAGCCATTACATAATGTTTCTCCAAAAATAGAAAATGTTTGATAAAATAAAGGATATTTTAGAAATTTTTCCATAAAATCTATTCTGGTCATGTGTAAAGGTTATTTGGTGACATAAGACAATGTTTAATAACTAAGTAAACTCATTTTTAGCTTAATTTTTGTAATAAATTTTAATTACATTAAAAAAATTTGGCAGAAAAATTTAATCGACCTTACTCTAAAAATATTGTTATGCTGATTCAGAATATGGAAACCCATTTTCAAAATTATAATCTCAAAAGTGATAGAGAATAATTTAAAATCAATCTCATAGATGTTACGGGAAAGCATGTTTTTATAGTAAAAAGGTTCAAAAGCTTGAAATGTTTTTATATCCAATTTACTTGTGAAATTGATTCAAATGACCTAAATTTTATTAATTGATGTATAATTCACCAAAATATTCATTAAATATAATTTAAAATAAAATTTTTCTATGAAAAAAAATTATATGAAGAAGTAGTCTTCATTTGAAATTCCATTTTTTATAAATATTCATCAAAATATGAACCTTTTATGAAGCTTTTAAAATATTTAAGGGGTAAATTTGTTTTCCGGATTTAAAAAATGATTAATATAATTTAAAATAATATTTATAAAAGTGTCAAAAATTATATTTATAATGGGTTCTACATTAAAAGGCTATAAAATTACCTATTAAAAATATACATCTTTCTATTCATAAAATTGAATTTATTTTTATCTTATTCCTACAAAACTATTGGATAAGTTTAAAAATAATTTGATTTAATATTTATTACATAAATTTTATTTATAACACTCATTAATAGTGTATGGTTTAATTTATTGGGGTAAAATTATGTTTGCATATTGTTTTCTTTAAAAAATTTCTTAATATTTTTAAATTTGTTTTTACATTCATTTATAACTATTTGATAACCCAAGGAAATATTTTATATACATGTGCAAACCCTATTTTCAAAATTTAATTAATCCTATATATAACTACCATTCTAATATCTATGTGGTAACTGTAATGAAATTTTAATAAAAATAAATAAATTATATTTTAGTTTGGTAAAACAGGGTCACACATGTAAGACAAGATATTGAAGGATCTAGGCATTGTATGTAATGAATAAAAGACATAGTGTTTAATTATTACAATCTAATATATGTTTGGTGTTTAGTGTAATACTAACTTGGAATTTTTATAATTCAAGACAAAATTAGTTCCTTCATATAACTCATTCTATATTCTCTGTCATGTGAAATGAAAAATATAAAAAATATTAAATTAATATGAAGAAAATATTCCATAAAATCAATGGGAATTACATATATACTGATCACAATATTTTAATGTATATTTTCACCCCAAAATATATTTACCTGCACTAAAGAAGATGGTTGGATATAATTAAATATTATCATTTCTAAATACATTTCCAATATTGTAATGAAGACAAGGTGATATAATATTTGAGTGAAAAGTATCATTCTAGAATATCTATGAAGAGGATGAAAAAATCTTTAATATTTATTTACTGGAAAATAAAATTCTTTGAAATAATGAATAAAGGTGAGAAATATCAACATTTTAAAATGTGTGTTCAAAAACCTAATCAAGTGAAGGTTAAATAGGAATATAAGGAATATGTAGATAATTAAAAGATGGTGAGAAATGTTCTTTAGTTCAAAATGTTTTGGGATGGAATAATAAGGTTTAATAACCATGTATGTGTCCCTTCAGTGTCAGATTTGAAGGAGCTGTTGGATAAAGCCCAATGTTCTTCATTCTCTATTCATCCTGGATGATTGATGATATATAGATATTTGAAAGATATTTTTTGGTGGGATGGAATAACGAGAGATATTTCAGAGTATGATTCTTGGTTCTTATTATTTCAACAATTAATTCTGGGAGATCTATGTTAGTGGGGATTCTACAACCATTACTCATTCCATATTGCAAATCGGAAACATCACCAAGGATTTTGACATCAGACTACACAAAATATCTAAAATTCATAAGGCTATATGGGTTATAATCGATCACCTAATGAATTATATAATACTTTATGATTGGTAGACAATATTTCTTTCATGGTAATCTTACATGATTATATATTAATAATTTTAAAATATTTATTTTTTAACACAATCAATTTTATCTAATCAAGATCCATAGTTTATCGTGACATTTGGAGAAGTACTTATCATGAACTACATACAATGGTAATTATCGACACTACATAACATCCTCATAATGATGTTCAGTCTAATTAGAATTTTGAAACTCTAGAACACATATTGAGATATTTCTCTATGAATTTAAATGGTTTTTGGGATCAAATACTTACTTAGGTTGAATTTTCTTATAAAAATATCTTCCAATCCAACATTCATATGGCTCATTAGGAATCCCTTTATTATAATATGTGTATAAAAATATTTTTCTAGAATGAAGCAATAGAAAAAAGAAGCTATTGGGACCTGATCTAGTGGAGGAAACAGTAGTGAAGGTTATATCCATTCCACAAAATATAAGAGTATCTCATAGGTGAGAAAAATTATGTTGAAAATCATTGGAAATATCTATATTTTGATGTTGGTGATAAGGTATTCCTACAAATTACTCTATGGAAGTGGGTTATTCCATTTAACAATATGGTAAAGAAAAAACCTAAATATATTCATCCTTTTGGAATAATTATTAGTATCAGGATGTTATCATTTCGATTTTTGGTTCCACTTAATCACTCTTTTGTTTTTTATTTGTTATACGTATCTCTTATGAGGAAGTACATACATGACCCTTAAAATGTTCAAATATTAAATGTTATATTACTAGAGTGAGATATTTATTATGAAGAATAAATTTTAATCATTATGGGTTGTAGATAAAATGATCTATGCAAGAGGACTACTCTGATGGTTAATGTTATTGGCCAAACTAAAATTTTAGGGAAGCTATAACAGAACCTGAGGATGTGATGAGGCAGAAATATCCCCACCTTTTTGTATTATAGTGAATAATTTTGAGGGTGAAATTAACTTTAAGGGGAGAAATCTATAACAACTATGGGAATTTTATGAAATATTTTATCTTTCTACGATAGTTTGTGTTACATGCAACAACGAGTTTAAAAACATTGTCAGATACTATTGAAATATTATTATTTAAAATGATTATTTTCAAATAACCCTTTAATTGGTGGGTATTAATAGGAATAAATACATTTTTAAAAAATTGTGGTCATATACATATATGATTAATTCATTAGTTATCAATTAATTAGTAATAAAAATAAATCATTTGAAAGAAAATGAAATATTCTTATAAAAAACAAATTTTTATATGCTCAATGCACTTTTATGTTAGTAAATTAAATTAATACTAAATTTTTATTGAATGTTACAATAATTAAATATTATTTACATGATCAAATGATTTAAATATTCAACAAATATTTTTATAGTTATATGGTATGAATAAATATAATTTCATACATAAAATTGTAATTTATTTTCTAAAAAGTAGTTTTGGTGTCATTATGAAAACATAATTTAAATTAATTAATTCTATATATATAAATATAATTGTATAAATTGAAATATATATTAATAAATAAGACTTTCAAATTTTCTAAATATTCCCCTTATATTTTTGGTAAAAATGAATAATAATCGTTGTAAAATTTATGACCTTAGTAATTGGTAAATTTGGTTGATTTAGATTAAAAATAGGTGGTAAGGGTATAATTTTTCATCCTAAATATTATTTTATGAGGTTAATTTGACCCTTAACACCAAAGTAAATAAATTTATTAGTATAAGTGAAAATTTTCTAGGAAAAGTACCTATGTAATATTTTAATCTATGAAAGTTAGAAAATTACAATAGATTTGTTTTTAATATCTGTTATGTGTCCATATAGGTAAAAAAAGTAAGTTATTAATGAGTCTAAGTGTCAATTATAATATTTATGAAATTATTTTTATGATATAAATTCAATTTTTATTTTTTTAGTTATATAATTAACAGAAAGATTTATGAAACAGTAATACATTACATCTAGGTTTAATAAAAAATGAAATAAATTATTTTAATAATATTAAAAGTCTTATAATTTTTACAATTTAATGCATCACATGAATTTTAAAGATATATATATGACATATTAATGAGGTTTTAAGGCATCATATTTAAATTTCTTTGTGGTATTGATGTATTTTAATATAAATTAAATTAATATTGTTAAAAATTACAAATTATATTTTATAATAAATAATATTTTATTAATTGATAATAAAACTAGTAAAAACATATATTCCGTTGAATTAATATGAAATTTTATTTAATATATAACATGATATATTTATGGGATGTTTTTTATTTTATTGTTAGATTATTAACCGATAAAGTGTAGGAAACATAAAATTATGGTAATTTTCAAAAGGGTTAATGGGTGTTAGAACTAAAAGATAAGAGTAAATATGTAATCCAAAATTGTCTGAAATTTATTAGATTAGAGGATATTAACTATTTCTTATCTTATATTATAATATTATCAATTTGGATCCTTTTTAAATAAAAATTAATTTATTTTATTTTAATATGCTATCAGATTTCATGAGTACCACTCTCCTCTATTATAAAGGCTTCCTCCTTTTTATTCTTAAGACCATGCTTCCCTTGTATCCCAGCCTTCCTCTATAGTTTTATATCATCTAATTCATTATACATATCATAATGGTTTTATTCTTCACAAATGACCAATCCTATACCCCTTTTGGGTATATCTAAAGCAGTCACTTCAAATAAGATGCAATATCCTTAACCGATCACATTGTTTTAAATTCATCCATCACATCCTCTAAAACCATTATATTTTTTTTAAAATTAATAAATTAATTATCATCATACAATCTAAATTTTATTATTATTATTATTAAAAACATAATTTTACACCCTCTTTCCAATCAAATGGGATGTTAAAGTATCACTCATGGGTAAAAAAGTCTTTCTATCACCATGTAAAAATAAAAATAATTTTTATCTCTATATTTTTTGTATGGATATTATTATGGGTTTAGAATTTATCTATAATATTTATGTCATAATTATATATATTTATTATTAATATCATTTCTACCATATTACCATACAATCATTTTGGAAATGCTAACATCCCTTGTTTGTATAGGTGGACTACCACCTCCACGAAGCAATGCGATTTATTTTTCATTTATATTTTACTTGGACATAAATGATTAATAACTTGATTAATATATATGATATAATTTATATAATAATTACACTATAAATTTTAATGAATATTTACCAATCTTTCATTCCATCCGTTAAAAAATGGATAAGCGTTCATGCATAGGAATGGTCTACCATCTCCCTGAACAAAGTAATTTGTTATTATATATCACTATTTTATGGATTTCTATAAAAATAAGAAATTAATATATTTGAAACTTTATAATGATTAATATATTGAGATGATATAATAATTAAAAATGTATATGTACCAGAACTACTAAGTAGATATACTAATTATCAAAAAAACAATTAACACTCGAAAATAAATATTTTAATAAGGATTTTTAATAAAAAAAGGGTTTTAAATGTTATAAAGGTACCATATATGATATTATAAGTATAAAATGAATCTTTAATAGAATTATAATAACATTATTTTAATTACACATAAGGTTAGAGTGATTTTGAAGCAAGGTGAACTCAATGTCATGGTTTTATATCCCAATCCAATTGTTTATTAGTGTTGATTATGACTACACCTATGATGATGAAATATTTTGATCTATCTACAAATTAAATTTTTTAATATACTTATCTATTATTAATTTCTTTAAAATACATGTGGTCTTTTCATTTTCCTCATCTTATGTATTGAAGATACAAAAAATATTTTTTAAGGTAAAATGACTTCATTTCTCTCTTTGTTCCGAAAATATTTTTCTTTTATATCCATGTTTTCTAAGAATGTTTTAAATAAGGTTTTTAATATTGAAATATTTTTTTATAGTGGTTTATACACATGGTTTAATTTTTAAAAAATTGGTTGGAAGGATTCTTTTTTTACTTTTCTAAGTGATGTACTTTTTAGCCTTTTTGAATAAATAATAGAAATTTTTTTAAACATAATAGTAATAAAAAACTATTCCCACCATTATGAATTTTTTTATTTAATGAATATTTTATTATAGTGCATGTTTATTTGAAATTAAAATTATATTATTTATATTTTTTCAGTTGTTTTAATAATTTAATTCAAAATCTAAAATAATTTTTCCTCATTGATATTTTAACAATCTTTCAATTCTATTTCTAGTAATCATTGAAAAAAACCATTGATTTAATATAAAATACCAAAGGCCTTAAAATTTTATTGATATATGGAAAATATACATTTTTTAGGTTGATATGGAACCGTTACATGACCCGTAGGCCCAGTGGCACAATGCCCAAACATGACTTGAACACCCATATGTATAAGGCCCAATACAAGATATTTTGAAGGTGCAAGACCTAAAAACACTTTTTTGAACTACCTATCCTCAACATCAAACAACTTTGAATGATCCTAGAGCCCTACCGAAAATCAATGTTTAGCATGAATTTCTCCATATTGAGATGCATTGTGCCTGGTACCAATGGAATGTGCCGAACTCTCTCATTCTTCAAATCTGATTAGCTCTGCTATAGTGGATGATACTTTCTTTGAATCCTCTTTTCGTACAAAGTCCTAGGTAGTCTTTCTGAACTAATTCTTAGTTCATTATGACTCGGTGTCCCTAAAGGCCCAATGGCCTAAAGTCCTTTTAATGGACCAAAATCCCCATGGGTCGATGTCCATAGTGGCCCGATGCCCCTGAGACCCATAGGACCACACCAGTTGCCTGAAGGACCAAATGAGATGACATTTTCTTGTTTCTATAGTACCACATATTACCTTCAATAATAAACTTCTACATTGTATCTACAATGAACCTGAAATTCAACCCCATATAGATTTGATCTTAGGTATCTTAAATTACAAGGAAGAGCCTGTAGAACTCTATTATAGGATCAATGGTAGTAACCCTTGATTTTAATTTTTATTTATTTATTATATAATCCTTGGATCTTGTCCATATTCATTATATAGATGGTTTATGTATATAATAGAAATATATACACCAAACCCATATCTTTTATATGGTTTGTGCTATGAATAAATATTTATGAAACCCGTTTCTTTTCTTGGTATTATGATATGATTAATGTTTTATGATCTTGTGGAACACATATTTAAGTATTATGTGTATTGTGGGACCTATATTTCTCTCCAATTCATTGGGTAATGATTTTCATATAATGAGATTAACATGATTGGAATGGCAAGTAAACTTTGTTTAGGAAATGACTTTATCCACTGTGATAGACTTAGATGTAATCCATTACTACTACGATGTTTTGGGATGTAAACCCAAACTACTAAGATAGTATTGGAAGTTATATTATATGATTAAGTAAATTATTTTATTATTTTTTCTGTGTACAACAATTCCATGTCATATGAATTTTTTTTTCACTCATGTTTCATCTTCTTTGATTCTTTTATGATTCATGTCTTATAAACTGAAATATTATTCCATTACTCATACATAAGATCTACGATATGACAGTAATGGTTATGAAATGTTATGATAAGGTTCTAATACCCTTTTTCTTATGAAAATCTTATATGATCCTTTATATCTTCATTTTTCCCTTAATGATAATCAGAGGTCACCCTTTCTTATAGATCTTTTCCACATGATATAAGGAAAGGAAATAATCATGATATGTCAAATAAGGGTCATAGTTAAAAAGAAATAAGTGAGAGATGATATAGATATTTATGAACATGTTTTTTATGTTTCTATATTTCCAAAGACGCTATACCTACATGATTATTGTGTGGATCAAAATGTTATGTAATTAATATTCATATATTAATATGTAATATCTATATTTGAAATGTCCAATTCCCTAAAAGATATGTTAATTTAAAAAATTTATTTTTAAAGATAAATTATTTATCGTTATCATAGTAATTTATTTTTAATTTTTAATGTATAAATATATATCTTAAATTATTACACAATGATGAACCAGTAAATATTCAATTAAAGGTTAAATAAAATAAATGATATTAAAAATATAAAAAATTTATCACCTGTTAGAATTAATGTGACACATAAATTTTATGGATTAAAATAACATTTTTGTAAAGTATTAAATGATATTATTTGGATATATTTTAATTTATTTATTTTAAAATGTCAATGTAAAATAATAGTTATAAAATTGACATAATTTAATTTTATGATAAAAATATTTTTTAAAATAATATAAAATCAAAAATATTATATATTTAGAAATTATATTATTATACAGTTTTATATATAAATTAGGTTTCATTAATGTGACATTTTCCATTTATATTACCAATAATGACCACTAATGAATGAATAACATTGTTGCCACGGTAAGCGATAAAAGGGTTAATGGGTGTTTAAACAAAATGTTAATGGTATAAAGTAAAAACTTTTAAAAATATAGTTTTATGATTTTATTTTATATCAAACTTATATTATATTAAAATATTATCAATTGGGATTCATTTTTTGTTCAAAATTAATTTATATTAATTTAATATTTTATGATATTCCAAGAGTCCCCCTCCTCTCTTATAAAAGGGAACATATTCCTCTCATTTCATCACACCTAAAAAAACATATTATTGGACACTATAAACAATGTACATTACTAATATACCTAGACAAATTATATAGGTATTGTTTAGGAAGAATACCAGCCTTATAAGGCATAATCTGTATAGAAAAAGAGGTTGTTCAAATAACATCCATAGTTCTGCACCGATTATTTTAATTATATTTCTTCTTCCACCAACTTCAAATATTACCCAATCATGATGAGATAATAAAACCAATTTATAAAATATATTTATATACTATTATTTTAATTTAATAACTCATATCAACCTCCAACCTCCATTAAATGGGACACAAATTCATTCTTCGTGTGTATGGAGGGCTACCGCCTCACAGATCGATGTAATTCATTTTCCATCACCACCTCTCATGAATGGTTATCATTATATATTTAATGTTATTATATGATATTAATGAAAAAAATTTATTATTAAAATATAATATATCATTTAATTTTGAAACATTCCATCCACTAAAAAATGATAACATCATTAATATGTACATGTGGACTTCCACCTCCACGAAGCAATGTGATTCAATTTTCATCAACACATTAAATGGATGATATATATAAGTATATAGAGATAAATAATATGATATTTATGATATTATTATAATTATAGAAAGACAAAATAGTATTTATATTTTTTCCATAATTATTTTTGAATAATTGGAATATTTCTCATGCGCTCGTATAACCTACAATCTCTATGATTGTAACATAGTTCATTTTTCAGAAAGTGATTAATGATTGGTTTTAAAAGTAATGTTAATTTCTAAAAATTATAAATTATATCATGAATGTTATTATAGAGATTTTATAATAATTACCCCATTTACCACATTTAACACAGTGAAGTTGATTGGAAATTATGGATTCAACATTCTCAAAGTACCCTATATAGACTTAACTGATTAAGTAATTAATTATATAACCAAGATAAATGAAATGAACATATTAAAGAAAATGTATTAATCCTATAATATTTTATTATGAAATCATATAATTTATTTGATTTTACTATACTAGAGTTAAAAGTAAATACATGGAATGTCTTTACTCAAGGTAATGGATTTTGTCACAATTTCTGTTTATTGAGGTATATTTCAATGTAATGCATCTAATTTATTTTATATATTGTATATAAAACACGTTTAAAATTTTATATCACTAATAACACATAATTAAATATATTTAATGTTTCAATTGGATTTATTTTATCCATGGGGATTTTATTTGAAAGTTACCTAGTGGTAAAGGGTTTCCCAACTCATTTCCTATTAATTTGGTTACAAATATTTTCATTGAAATTGTTATGACCTGATTGTGTTTCAGTTTGTCTATAAAATTTTATATTAATTATTTACACTTTTTTTAATATTTAAATATTTTATACATAATATCTCTATTTAATAATTCTCAATTCAATTATATGATCTTTATAATGTTTTCAATCTCAAATTCTATTTATTTGGGACATATATTGTGGTTATGAAACAAAAATATTTTATGAGGTGAATTTAATACCCATTTTAAAATTTATATCATTAATATCTGTTTTATCATTTCATTTAATGTTTCATTTAATGTTACTATATAACAGGTCATATGATTGAAAAATACCAAAGTGGAAATTGCTTTATGGGGTAATCTTATTTCCTTTAGATATTTTTTGTCTTTAAGTAAGACTGGGAGAGTATTATGATAATATTTTATTGAAACTCATATATTTTATTCTAAAATGGTTTTGAATTATTTTTACATTTTCTTCTTCTATTCTGATTTTATTTAATAAGAAACATCATGATGGTTCACTGAATGTGATACCAATATTTTAACTTTTTTTAGATCATTAATATTTCCCTTCCAAATAAATGTTGTCTAAAATGTTTTCAAAAATACTATTTTGAAAATTTAAATGATATATTAATTTTATTTAACATGATATTAGATATTTTTTAATAGTATTCAAAATTGAATTTTCATTTTCTACAAAATATTGGAGACTTCTGAACCCATTTTAAAAAAAAATTGAAACCTTTTTTTTCAATGTTTACAACATGAACATATTTTCCCACTAGTATTTACATTTTTTGACCCAAATATTCCTTTATAATTTTCTAATTTTACTTTTAATGAAAAATATTTTAAAAATATTATCTTAATTTTTATTTTTTAAAAATGAATTTCAAAGTGAAAATTATATTTTCCACAAGAATATGTTTCTTGATATTTTAATTGAATATTCACTCATCATTATAAAAATACCTTTATGTTACATATGCTCCACTAGGGATAGTTTTTATTTATTCCATACTAATTATTTCTATAGATGGATTATGATTATTTCAAATAGGTTTACATGGAACTCATTTCTTTTCCACTGGTAAATATAGAGATAATAGAAAAATATTTAACATTTTATTGAAAATTGAGTGATTATAAATATTTTACTCACAAATAGTAGATGAAAATTATTTATGATTAATGAGTTACCCTGATACAACTTATACAAAGGGTTGATTCCTATTCTAGCTCTCCAATGCATTGGGTAATGAGACAAAGTTAGTCATTGAGATTTATTATAAGAGAGTATGGGAATATACTATGATAGTCATTCCATGTATAACTGTGATAGTTATTTGTAGTGTATCTATGATAGTTACTCCATGTATAACCTTAGTGTTCATTCGAGGTGTAACTCTGAGGGTTACTCCACTTATAACCATGAAGTTTTTTCTATATGTAATAGTGATATTAAAATGTTTCAAGATACTAGAATGTATTTTTGTACTTGTTAGGCTTTATGAAAGTTTCAATTTATCAAAATAGACATAACTTATATCATTATTATTTATTCCAACGACACTTTCCTTTGTTAATGATTTATAAAATATTTCATGATTTTTAAACCAAGTATATATGGTTCTTAATTTAATTATAATATGCTCATAAAAAATATTATGTCATCGTACCCTTATTCTCACCCTTCTTTGGTTTCCTTTTCCCTAGGTTATGAAAATTATCATAGCGTTATTGAGACTATAATGGTTTAACATGTGAAGAAATTTTTGGGAGATGTAGATGACTTAACATGTGATATGATAAGTTTATTATAGTGTAAAAATACAATCTTAAATATATAGGAAATGTTTAAGTAAGAGTGTTCCCAAATTCTATAAAAGTATAAATCTAAATAGTTCATGGGTATTTAATTGATCCAATATATCAATTTTTTTTTGATTTATGGTTTGGATTAAAAAAAATTGATCAGATTTATTATTATCAAATCCGTTAATTTAATGTTTATGTTTTTAGAATTGGATCAAGAAGTAGAGGTTAATGGATGTTACAACTATTACTAATTTTTTTTCTAGTGTGTAGATGTACCAATATATGAATTTTTTATAAATGGAATATTTTTGGTTGATTATGAAGGGAATAAAAAATAAATTCATAAAATTAGTTTTTTTTTCAATTATTGATTCCTAAAAAATAGTTTATTTTAATTTTTTCAAACAATTTGAACAACATTAAGATATTTCGATGTGTATAGAAGAGTCTTGAAGTTTATGTTTTGTATTTTGAGTTTCATGAAGTGAATTTTAGAAAAACACAAGTTGTTTTTGGAAAAAATATTCCTTGATATCATGGATCTTGGTAAATAGTAAGTGGAGTTTATAAAATGAACTTATTTTTGACTTTAGTGTTAAAAAACCATTTTCACCTTAGGGCTGCCACATTAGGTTCTGATATAGTGATTTATGGTCATTATATTTTGTAGATGTACAAAAATATGGATATATTTTTTTTGTGAACATATAATGTTATCCATGGTTAAAAAGCTAAAAAACATCACATGGCTCCTTGGGATTCAAGAATAGAGATTTTTTATGGTCTTGGGTGTGGAATATAAGTATAATAGACATTTTATATAGTCTATATGAAGTGTTTAGGATTCTGATTATTTTTTCAAATGGGTTTACTAGTCCGAGTGGAGAAATCAGAAGGGGGTGAATTGATTTCCAAATATAATGTTATTTTAAAATTATTAAAAACTCAAATCCCCCAATTTATTAAAAATTACAAGATAACTAATAGTATAGAATTATATAATTTTTTCAATCAAAATGTTTTCCTACATTTTAATATGAAAGAAAGTTAATGTAATTTTGAAAATTATTTAAATATTTAAATAAATTTACCAATAATAAACACCTTATATAAAAATTAGTTAAATAAAAATATAAGAGTGATTTTTTTTATTTGTTTTAAAATAAAAACATGAATGATATTTTAAAATGAGTTAATAAAAATGGAAGTCATGTATTGGATATTAAATAAGTGGTTTAGTTATAAGACATGAAATAATAAACACCACTTGTAAATTACCTACTACCAAGAAACTTATTATTTATTAAATTGACCCCCCCTCAGGATCAGGTTTTATATAAAACTATACCAAGATAGTCAAGGAAAAAAGTTTCCTCCCATAGTTAAACATGGGAGTAAAAAATAGTTCTGGTTACACATGGCCTCTTCCATAGTTATATGTGGGATTACATATAAAATTAATTGGGTGTAAATCACTCCCTAATTTATTATAAGATATTTTGTTTTCTAATAAATATAGTATAATAAAACACAGCTCAATAGAATAAGTAAAAAAGAAAGATAAATGGCGAGGGTTATGAAAACTAGGTGTAGCTCAACTTGATCATCTTTGGGTTATTTTATTTCATTGATAATTATAAATGAAAATATGTAACCATGTTTTCATAGAATTTGTAGAAAAATAGAACCCTGTAATATTTTTTAATGGGTCATACATATAGAATAGTTTCACACCAAAATGATCCTTTGTTATTATCTTTATCGGTTGGTAGAAAATATTATTCTTAAATGTTCTCGTTTTTTTAAAATAACCCAATATAATTGTATACATTAGATAAAAATTAATGTAGACTGAGTTGAATTGATTTTGTAATTATTTCTTCAAAATATAGATATTGGAGAGTTGAAAATGGACCACTATTTAAGTTATAAATGAATGGTTTTTCATCTCCTAGTCATGGTCACTATTTCTCATGTATAGTAGGAATTGTCTATTGTAACAATACAATAACATGACAAATTTCTACAGTCACTTACTTCCTTCATGTGGTTAGTCAATTTTCTCATATGGTAGGTTCATGACATCAAATGCTCACTTATTTTTTACTAATAGTTAGTGAATTTATCCATGCTATAGGCAGTTGTTATTACGTTTTCTAAAAATGAGCATACACATGGTTAATAGAAGAAAATGATAATATTTTCATACATATCACATGATAGGTTGGTTGTTCATGTATTAAGCTGATATTAAATTCATGATAGGTTCTTTAATACGTGGTGAGTTTATGAATTAAGATAGAATTTCATCATCTATCTTGTGGCAGGAAGTTTATCCATGTGGTAAGTTGGAGTACATCATGTGTTTGGTTCCACACAATAAATTTACCTTCATGTTCAGTTTCGATTATTTACATGGTAATTAAATTACACATGTGGTAGGTTACTATGGTATGTTCCATACTTATAATTTTTTGAAAATATAATCAGAAAAACATTTTCTAAAAGAAACATGGAATTAATTAATTACATTATAACCATGATTTTGGACACTAAAAAAGTATGATCTTGTATAATCAAGCAACATTCTACTTTTGATGACAAAAATCATGACATTTAAAATGAAATGAAATGAATATATAAAAAAATACTTCCAACAAAGTGAAATAATCATTATGGAAAACCACAGAGTGTTACAAAAAATTAATAAAATCAATTTAGTTATCACTCTTATTTCTCCCACTTTTTGGATTATAAAAAATATAATAGATCATATGAAATATAAAAAGTGAAAATTTAACATAGAAAGAAGAATGATAATAAAACGCAATATTATAATAATGATTTAAAATAGGATTACAAAATGTTTTACAATAATTACCAACAAATAATTCTACTCAGAATCTAAATTTGGGACATTCCACTTATATAAAGTAAGGATATTTTCATTTAATATAAGTTTATAATAAGGTTAATAGGTTTAGTTTGAGTCACAAAGGTAGAAGAATTGTCACAAATTACTATACATATCTTAATAATTATCATAGGATAAACTTCTTGTCTATGGGACAAGCCAAATTGTTTTATAGTACAAAAGGTATTGGATGTTGACAAGGACAAAGTGATAGTTGGAGGATCTTTCCCGATAGTATGGGTTATGTATAATAAGCATACGATAAATCTAATAAAGTCACTAACTTCAAAATGAAAATTCTCTAAATCATGATGAAAATATTCTTTGATTACCATAAAGGCTTCTAAAATAGGGGTTACCACCATATGATTCTCAAATTCAGACATAAAATCCAAGATTAATGGTGGAATTTAGAGATTAAAGTCAAGTGTTCTAAAAACCACATTAAACATGTCTTTGTAATGAATTGGATGTTGTCGAAATCAATATACTTCTTCATTTTTTCTCAAACATTCATAGTTTTACTAACATCTTCTAGGAAAAATGCCATGGTTTTAACATAATGCATTTGAAGGCATCAAAAATAGCTTCTCTGTTCTTCTTAAACTCTTCAAAGACATTCATGTACTCATTCATTATTTTTTTTTTCTGTTTTTCTCCTCATCAAAAAGAGATTAATGGGGGGAGAAATTGGAGAGACATAAACAAGAATTGAAGTGGGAGCTAGCTAAAACATTTCATTCATTAATCATTGATCAGACTATGACACCATATCAAATATATATATTTAAAAAGAACCTATCTCTACTTTTAAACCCTCAATATCATTTCTAATTAAATTAATCTCAATATGATACTTGGGATGAAGATGGAAAATCACTAACATCATTGTCCTGTTAATATCTTCTTCATGAGTATGCTATAAATAATTTCCAAATCCATGAAAATAATCATTTAAAACACCTATAAGATCTAATTTAAATTCATTCAAATAATAATTTGTGACAAATTATATAGTATAAATAGATTTATATGGATCAAAATCTTATTGAGTTCATTATTACTCAGGTAAAACATTTAATAATCCATATTATTCAAACTAATCTACAACTATAATACTAGTATCCACATCATCATTATAAATAGAATGTTTAGAATCCTTGAAATCCTATATACAAGAAAAACCTTGATCAGTTTATTAATCATCCTTAGTGGGAGAAAGACTGAAGATATTTTGGAGTGTTTTGAAACTCAGGTCTCAAGTGATATACCACATGTCTTTCTTGATAATCTATGACAACAATGAGAGATTCCTCTAGAAATATATGCATAGAAGGGATGGCAGGTCTACCCTGCCTTGGTGGTATTCCCCATTATCATCAATAAAATATGAATACTCTAGGCCCAAGATAACTTTACTAGGGTACTTCTCCCCCACTGCAGGTGAATTAGAAATATGTTGTCTAAGAGTGCTTCCAAAAATATATGATCCTTCTAAGTCATTTTCTTCCTCATTAGAATCATGAGACTCATCCCACTCATTCATATAGCCACTGAAAGATACCAATTTTTTAACAAGATCATAAGGATACATATCATCCTCATGTGACAGTAATGATATGGTAGAGTTAGGGGGTCAATAATACATGAAAGGAGTGACTATCCTTTCATCTTAATGATTCGACATGGATTCATCATTAAGATTGGACATATCATTCCCATCATCATACTCTTCTTCTTGAACTCTCTCAACTTCATATTCTTCTATATCAATAATCAATTAATCATCAATGTACTCAATAATATAATCATATTCATGACATGTATAAATAATATTCCTTTTCATAATAGAAAACTTGACTAGATCAAACATCTCAAGAAGCTTTATCAGGTCATCCACTCACTGCCTATTCCGTGGGTTCTAGTTGACTATAATTTTCTTATAGGTCATAAGAGATATGTGAAGACAATATGACGAATTCTTTATTCTTTATTCAATGTAACTACTACATTAGATTCCTACATGGCTAAAATTATCTTTGAAAAATGTAAATTACTAAACTTAAAATCAAGCATACACAACACATACACATGTCTCATGAAATAATAATTCAAATTGATTTGAAAATTATTATTCATTAAAATCAATAAAAACATATCCCAGTGCATTCAGATTCTAAAATCCCATTTTCTCGGGCAAATAAAGTGTTTGATAAATTAGAACAATGTCCAATATTTTTCATTAAGATCAATATAGGTTGGTCTTATAACAGTTTAATTCCCAGTAATCTCTTCAAAAGAACTTTGAAATTATAGTTTGCATGATTTATAGGATAACAGATTTATCAATATATAAATTATCATTTATAAAAAATTTCTAATAACCTTTCCCAATTTTGAAAAGAAAAACCCAAGAAATTCACATTAATAATTTCCATAAATATATCTCTTTTCTCTTCAGATAAAAAATCTAGTTATACATAAAATTATATATTATGTTTTATGTAGAATGGATCAACATTTTATTTAAAAAAGTCATCCAATTATTGATCCTAAAACTCATCCCAAATCACCTGTTTTCTTTATTACAAGCATTATTCATCAACTTCTTTTTTAGTAGAAACTAGACGATCGACAAGATGTAGATTTTATACCTTCACTATTGTGCTTAGGATGGTTTTTTTCATCTTCAAATTCTTTGATGGAGGTGAGTTGACATGAAATGAAGCTTCTATGACAATCGTCAACCTCAATATTCATGAATCCATTTTTAATTCATGAAAGCAGTACAAGAAATTTATTTCCACTAATATAAATAAAGCAACTGATAAAATATTTGTTGGTTAAAATGATTAATTCCAACGTATATAATGTTTCTTATAAATAAATATAGATATAAATATTTATCAACACCAAAAAATATACCTATAAAAATTAAGTGTTTTATACACACAAATATCTTATAAAAACCAAATATTTTATTATATCATATTAATAATAACACCGGTTTTTCAAAAAAATTAATATGTTATTATTATATAATATTACTAAAAAACATATCACTATTTTATAATTTTGTTTCATTAAACAATTTATTGAAAATCAATACTTTAATAAATAATTTAATATATATTTATTTATCATTTAGTACTAATACATAAATTAACAAAATAAAAATTATATGATTATGTGTTGTATTAAATTATTTATAATTTATTTATGTTTCATAGAATAATATATATGTATATATATATATATTAGTTGAATGAAAATATTTATAATTTTTTTAAGAGTAGTGATATGAATTGGTCACCCAATTCCTACCCAAGAATGTTATTCAAATAAAAAAGAAGCAGTATAAGAACAGGAGGTGTAAATATCATACAACAACAAGGATTAAATTGGAGTACAAGAAGAGATACCATTTGAAAGAATATGCAGTACAAGAAACTGAAATTTGATTGAGAAGCCTTTACAGTAGCTTTCCCTTGGACTCTATGAAGTTATGTATGGTGATAGAATCTAACATCTTTGGGAATCCACTAGGTTCTCCTATTGTGTTCCTTAAATACAACAAATGAGAAATTCTGCATGGTCAGCATCAGAAATAGTGGAAGAAATGGTGAACGATTGGATTTCAAGAAACTATCAACAAGATTAGTCCACTCACAACAATAGTTTAGACAACATTAGATGCATACCCCTCAGCAAAAACTGCCATTTATATAGCCGTTCTAGGACCAAGTGGAATCATTATAGTATCAATAACAACCACGATGGTTCAACCCTCATTAAAACCCACCTTGATTCTCCATTAGGTCATACTCGTAGTGTGAACTCTTTCAAGGACCACATGAAAAATAACAGAAGTATCCATTTTCATGTTAATGAGTCCATGATTTTCTTCTTTCACTCCATGAAGGGTTTTGGTAGTGCTGCCCCTTATATGCCAAAAAGGAATGTCAATACCATTCATAGTAAGCACCTCCATGAGGTAAACAAATAATGGGTTCACAGGTTAAAGCACAGGGGACATCAGCTGGTTAGCCTCATCCAAAACAGAATTGATCAAAACAGCAAAAAGAAGATCCATTCTTAGTGATAACCATTGTTCTAGATAGATAGTTTTTTCACCAAAAGTTAACACATAAAAATCCCTATAGAATTAGCCATCAATACAATATTAGGCCTCCACCAGATTCTTTTGCATCGAACTATCCTCAACTACAACAGATTCCACAAGCATGTCTTCAAAACAGAATGAAATAACAAAGAACACTTGACTCAAGTGTTCAAAAATAGATGAATCAAGAAATATCCAACCAAATAGATCATGATATAAATTCAGATATGACTAGAAAACTGCCACAAAATCAACAAAAAAAATCATCTTAAAAGAGAAACCATCAAATGAAGCGATGAGGCGAGAAATGTAAATCCCAAGGAATGTCTCTAAAGATGAAATCTAGATTTTTTTGTATTATTCAACCATCTTCATAAACAAACGCTTCCTAATTTGAAGTTACATATCATCTAAAATAACATCATTTATGTATTTTTGGAAAGTGTTTTAATACTATTAATCCATCCATGCATCAATTTCGACACTCACAATATCCGTCTCTTCTACCTTGTAGGCATCTCTATACACTAGGTCATTATCTTTATCATAGTCCTCATCCTCCAAATATGGGGTTACAACATTTTCAAGGGATATATGTTGTTTTGGAGGATTAGTGATTTCATTCCAAGAGGGTTATAATGATCTTGTAAAAATGGTTCTCTCAAGAGTAGAATAATCCCAACATTTCCTAGTTATTTTGGGATTTAGTGTAATGTATTCATCAGAATCCACCATAGACTTTTCCCATTCCTAGAATGAAATTTGAAGTATTTATCTACAATTTTATTAGTTTGATCTTCATCCTCCTTAAGAGAGACACTAAACTCAGGGATGTAACCATGTTCTCTGTCTCATGTGTCATGTGATTCAGATTGTCTCTCCTATTGCTCCACCAGAATAGGAATGTTAGTCTTGGTAGAAGACTCGGAAGAAACAAGGCCTAACATTAATCAATTTTCATTAGGCTAATCATTATTAAACAAAACCTCATTTATCATAACAATACTTTGTTCTTCATTAGATATCCCAGGGGGGGCCAAATTAGTACAAATAGAAGTTCTGTCTGTCTGAGAAATAGGTGGCCCTTTAGGGCATCCTTTTCCACCCAATTAGATTTGATGTGAGAGAATGGAAGAGGATAATTAAATTGATTCTAAAATTTATTCAAATAGTGACCAATTGTTGAACATTTTTTACCGAAATTTGGATCATTCTCAAAGACCACATCCGGTATGAAACTGTTATCCCCACATTGAATCCAAAAATGTGAAGGAAAATCATAGGAGATATCAATTTTATTATAAATCCTACGAACAAAGGTTGATGTTAAATTGAATGTGGTAATGTAAATATTGATGGGTTGACTGAAATTAAAAGGAATGGCTAATAAGGAATTCTTGTAGAAAATTTGTGAAGGAAAATTCAGGAACTGAGGCCAAATGGGGACAGTAGGGGGTTCTGCATCTGCACTAAAATCTGGAGACCATATTAAACATTTCTATCTACAACACCCAAAAGACCAGTAACCTCATGTAAAGAATTTATTTCTTTATCCTATAATAAATATCAAAAACGTACATGCAACGAATTCAATAGTCCAATATGAAAATTAGAAAATCCTCTGCATTTAAGGGTTTTGTGAACAAAAATATGGGAGGGTCTATGTTTGAAAAACATACCAACCAAAGTAAACTGTAGATTCAGGAAGAGAATACGAACCATGTATTTTGAGATTGAAATCACTAATAAACCTCTATGAGAGAATATTTTTGGCACAATATGCTTAGAGGTCTTTGAACGAGCACAACTCGTCATGACATCTCCGAAAGATCATGCATCAGGGGTTCCAGTTTTTTTGGAATTGCTAGGGTTTCATCAATGGTCACCCAAGGGGGTCAGTGTCTCCTAAGTTGTTTTCATCATCATCCACCAGAAAATATATTTATAATTTAAATTATAATTATATTTCATCAAATAATATATAAATATTTATAATATATAGATTAAAATTACTGATAACAGAACATAATTATGGGCGTACATGTAATATCTAAAAAAATATAGTCAAGTTCAAACGAATATGGTGTGGATAATTTTTATTAATTTGAAATAAAAAAAAATTTGATTGGGTTGAGAGGGAACTCATTTCAATGAAAAGGATAAAAACATGCATGGCCTAATGGATTGAAAAGCCTAAAAATTTTGATGGCATGTGATACCAATGAAATAATGTGAAAAACATGATCTAAATGCCCACTGAGATGTTGTCTAAAATTACCATAAAAAATAGTCAAATTTCATTGAAAAAAGTCTACATTTCTTGGATAAGCCCACTCTGAACATATAGAACCCTATGTAGAGAAATTCAGCTAATCTATCCTCATCACAGCCTGATGCCACACCTTTATCTGACTAGACTCTTGTAAGATGTTTCCATAAAACCAGAACACCATCATGACACCCACAATTTAAATCCATCATTGATAGTATGAATATTTACCTATGATATCATTTATGATATTACCCACATTCCACAATAATGTGACTTCATGATTCTTCTCACCATTCCATGTAGTAGGTTTGAAGCGGCCAATTCACTACCTCACAGTTCATAAATTCCTAGGTTCTTTCTCCTTCTTCATATCACATTCCTACTCATATTGAGCATCCCCCACTCATAATCTTTTAAACCTTCCACTCATAATTTTTCATCAGTGGTAGGTAATTCTTATTTTTAATGATTATCTTCCTACAATTTACATTAGTTATTTTATTCATTTTTTAGTCTTCCGTTCCGGGTTCTTCAATCTATTTTTAAATCCCTGAAATGTCATATAGTGACTTAAAGGATCATAAAGCATGTTAAAAATAATTTAGGATAATCGAAAACACATATAAAAAGGGAAACCAATATCTAATTAGGGTAATTTTTAGAGTCCATCGATTTTTTTAAATGGGTAATAGAGTCTAATTGATTATAAATATTTTTATTATATGACTTCAATAATTGGATGCACACCCCAACTAATAAATGATATATTATATTAACAGAATTTTTAATGTTTTTATTAGATTTATTTTTCTCCTACATCACATGAGATATATATTTGAAGGGAATTATGTTTTATTTAACATACTATATATTATAAATTAATATCTCAAACATATTTATTTATAATAATTTTAGTTCATTCATTAAAGACCCAATTAAAATATTTTATAGAAAACTACATATGTCACTTTTCACTTATTATTAGTGATTATTTACATATATTTACCAAATGTTTTATTGAAAAGGTGGTTCCCACAATGTTAAACTATTATTCATTTGGTATATAAGAACTAATATTTCATAGATCATAATTTGGGTTCCAATGAATGGGGTTATGTTTTGTGATCTATATCCTATAATTATATTCAATTTGTCTGTGATTTTGTTTTCCCATAACATTATTATGTTGTTTTATCTATTTTTTATGTACAATAATTATGATAAAATATAAAAGATTTATTCCACTTGCAAATCATAGAGGTTAAATATACTATTATATATTAAACATGTTAATAGTATAACAAATTATTGGTTTGTAGAATATTTTTGAATTAGAAAAAAAGTGTCAAACCTCCATTAAAATTATTTTATTTATTTCCATTTTATGAACACATCTATTTTTGTATATTTTTACTTTGTTAATTATTATAATGCTTTGGACAAATTAAGTGAATGTCTTTGTTAAGGTCACCCTCATTTTCTTTTTTCTAAATCCTTTTATTAACAAGTGGTATTCCTTATAATAATTTTCTATGTTTTTACAACACTTACCACTTTTATAATTTTTTAAAAAAGAACCATTTTGTTAAATTTTGAAAAAAAAGTTCCTCATAGATTTATAAAAAACAAACTCATTACAAAAAAGTTTGTTTAATATGAAAATTTTAAACATGCACACAAACTAAATTTCTATTATGATGTTTTTACTATAACTTAAATTTGTATATAACTCGTCCCTCTTTATAAGATTCAAGAAAAAATATGTTGTGTTTTTTTATACCTAGAAAATATTCACAATTAAATTACTTAATAAAATCACCTAAATAGGTTTCCAAAAAAACCTTTTTAGAAAAACAATTATTGAATTATTTATATAACAGATCATATCAATGAGCATTATCATGTAGAAGGGATGTACCTGGATAAAATTATATATGTACTTTAAAATAGAGCCTGAAATATTTTATCCATAATTGGAATATGGTGTTGAATTTTCCTCAAAAATTATCCTTATATTTTTCTCATTTTTCTGTAGGGATTGATGCAAAAAATATATAACACATTTTATTTGTATTGGAAAATGAATCCTAAAAAATATATAAATCATCTAGATCATCAGGTAATTTTATATTTTTTATATTTATTTACATATTATAGAATTATATTAACAATTCATATATATATAAATCGCTAAAAATAATTAAATTAAAACAATACATTAATGCTTTAGATTTATTTTGAAATCAACCTATTTTTTATGATGTTTAGAGACATAAATCCTATTTTTGTTAATATATACATTCTTATATAATATAATTTTCAAGAATCAATGTTTTACTTATTATTTATATCTAGAAAGTCAAAAAAATTTGTGTACTATTAAAATTAGTTTAGTAATAAATGGATTTAAATGGTATATTAGTTTCCCATAAACACTAATACAGAATTGTTAATAAATCATATTACATATGATAAGTGATTTTGTATATGTGTTTCCAATTATGTAAAATCAAACACCACTATTTGAAAAAATCTCACAACATTTTTTACTTATAAAAATTATTTTTTATTTTTTCATTTCTAGATAAGTGTCGTCAAAAGGATCTGTGATATAGTTTGGAAAAAGGTTTGTCAAATATATCTTGAATATATTTTTTCCTTTGGTAATGAAAAAAATTATTTCAAAAAACCAATAATTATAATATTGTTATAATACTTATTAATCATGATAAGTTATTTTGTATATGGATTTCCAAATAGGTGTTGTCAAACATATCCATAAAATAGTTTGGTTCCATTGGTTATGAAATAAGAGTTGTCAAACAAAAATAATTGAGAAATACTCTTAATAGTTAATAATTTTCATAAGTTATTCTGAATATGAATTTTAAAATATTGTTTTATAATATTTTACATTAGAAATGATGACAATAATTATTACTTATGAAATGTGATTTTGGATATTTTTTCCCATATTTATTATTTAAAATTTTCTCATTATGTTTATTTTGTGGCATTCTTATGGGATATAAGTGTAAATGGTTTTTTTTCCAAAATAGAATAGGCAAAACATTTATTTCGAACTACATATCCTATTTTATTAGTTTCATTAGAATTTTCTAAATGAGTGCTGTTAAATTTTTCCATAATATAGTTTTTCCCACAGTATTGAAAATGTTTCTAGAATGTGTCCAATAATTTTTTTTCATGTTTAAATATAAAAGTTCAAGTTTTGAATATTTCTATTTCTTTTATTTTAACTTGAGTACGTTTGAAAAAATTTAGATGTATCATATAGTGGTTTATTGATTTTATCTTTCCCCCACATTCTTATAAGTCATTCTAATTAGTAGTTAGAAATTCACATCTTCTAGATCTCCTTTATCATATAATACTTTTTATATTATGTATTTTATTTTCTAAAAAATGTTGAATCTATAAGTAATCTATCATACTTTAAAATAAAATTAGAAAATTTAAAACTAAAAATGTTATCAAAAACCAAATTCACAATTAACAAATCTTATAAATATTTATCCAGTCGACTAAACATCATTCACTTATTTTTTATTTAAAATTTGTTTTTAAATCATGAGTTACAACTATTAATGTTTGGTATTATTACTATATTAAATAAGAATAAATTTTTGTAGGAATACATGATATACTTAATATTTTATTTTCATTATATTTTTTATTATGATTTCATGATCTATTATTTCTATATAAAAAATTATAAATTAACAATGAAGAAGATCATAATTGATCATGGAATTTGAGGAATTATTCATCACACCCTGGTTACAAAATGATATTTTGGAACCACTATACCCATCCTTAGAGTCGACTACACCTTAGAACAAACATTTTGGTAGCTATAATTTACTCATAAGCTTCACATCGACCATAAGTTTTGTAATTACTCAAAAATGATCATGTACTAACATAAAAACTAGTTGAAATTGGATTCCAAATGCATAGTCAATTTATAGAATAATATAATATTATTGAATGATTATGAAAATAAGATCAACTTTATAAATTTATCTCAATTCATGAACGTTCACATGTCACAGTAATCCAAGAAACTAGATTCCACAATGATTGAAAAATTGTCCCCTAATTTCAATCCAATGTTGTCCAAAATGGAAGAAAAAGGATTTTTTTTGTTTATATCATTGTTTTTTTTATTTTTATATGTTTAAAAATAGATTTATTAGAATTAAATTGATCACCCTTGAAAAAAGAAAAAAATTATAAAAGGATACAACTAAATATTCTATATACTCACAGAAAGTATCTCTATTTTAAAATAAATGGTCATTTAACACTTCAAAAATAAATATAATAATAAAAATTATGGGAATTTGGTTATGAGTAATTTTTAATTTATCTCAGTATAAGTTCTTTTAATCATTTTTTGTTAAATTTTTATGATATTATTATTATAAAATAGATATTAGTTTTAAACTATTACATAATTCATATGATCCAATTTCACACCCTACTATTTATTAGGCTATCTGGTCTTGTTAGGAATAGAAAAACATAGACATGTTTTAGATGAATCATATGGATGATCAGATGTAAATTTCCATTTTAGGTATACATTATGGTGATTAAAAAGAACTATATTTATAGATATCATTTTTTTGTTAAAATATTGATTGTTTCTAGATATATTGTTTTACAAATATTATGATTATGGATTCCATGATTTACGTTATAGGTTTACAATTTGATGTTTAGGGGTTTCCCTGATTTTATGTTTTTTTGATAAATTTTTTCCATTTGACATAAATAGGTTCGATGGATTGTATATATTTTGTTATGGGATCCCATATTACTGGTTAAAAATTAACGGCTTTCTAGCATGTATATTATCTTGTAGAAATTTAAAAAATGTCAAGATGGAGTTTTATAGTATTTCACATTATAATTTTATAAGATCCATGATAGTTTTTTTACATGTTTTTAGTTATGAATGTTTTTTATTATTGAATTATTGTTTTACATGTTTTTTGGTTTCAAGTTTACCTATTTATAAATTTATGGGTTTTCTAATTATAGTTATTAAATTTCCAAAATTATAGGTTACATGTTTTTAGCATGCAATATGAATGTTCACTTGTGAAATAAATAAAATGAAGTATGAAAGTTCAAAGGTTCAATGACTATAGTTGTAAACAATTATCATCATATCCATGGGTTTGTGACATTATCAATGTTTTTTTGAATTGATTCACTCATTAATGATTTAGTGTGTGGTAAGAGTAGAAATTGTTATTTTATAGTTCATGGTTTATTTAATGTATTTAGTTGTTAAACATTTTAATAAACCAAACATAAACTTATTTAAATAATGAAAAAGAGGTGGATTAATTGGTATTTTTTGTTACAGGTGTTTAATGGTGGAACTGATGTCAGATATAGATGAAATGATGTGGATAGAGGTTAATGTGGTTGTTCGAGAGTCTCACTAAGTAATCATCAGAGTTGGCTTCATTGCATGTGTTATAAGGTAGGAATACACCATAAATAAAAAGAACCTAGGAAATAATGGATGAGATATGATTCTAGTCACAGAAGAAAATTGGAATACCTAATGAGAATCTCACTAAAAAAATTAATGAATTTGTTTCTTCCACCAATGAATCATTTCACACTGTGTTATAAAAATAAAATGTTGAAAGTTATCTAAAACTGTAAACTAGGATGGACTAATAAACATTGTTATTGAGATCTAGTTTGGATTTTAGGGATTAAAAACATAACCCATAATAATTATATTGAACCAATATAAAATTTATTTAAAAATACATTGAAATGAATGTAATTTTACATTAGGATGATTTACACACAAGTTATTTTTGTTCTCTGTGTAAGATGGAATGAATTGATTATATAAATAAGTGTATAAAAAAGTGTATTTCCTACATGTATGGTAGAACATGAAACTAAAAACTATCACATTGACATTTTCTTCCATTTATATGTATAATTACATTAAATGGGATACTAAACAAACATAATGAAATGGGAAAACATGGTAACCCATAACAATGAAAACCATCTCAAATAAGTATACTTTCACCCATAAGTAAATGAGTATAAAAAGGGAACTAGAGGAAATGATACCTTCTCACATGTGTGGATATCCTCCCCAACCTAAACTAGGACAATTACATCTGGTGCATGATAAAATCATGAACATTTTTATAAATTTTCGTTCAACATGTTTTTTAAATGAATGAATTTTATATAGTTTGATATAAGATAATTTTATAATTATTATATAATATTTAATCAAAATATATTATATATTTTTAGATTAATAAGTATAATATGAAATTATATAAACAAGTATTAGAATACTAGTAAATAATAATTTTTTTAAAAATGACAAATAAATATTATTTTATTGTATTACTTCTAAAATTGTTAATAACAACAGTAATGGAAAGACAAATTTTTTAAAACATTTATCAAAAAAATATTTATGTTATATGATTATATAGCTAAAATTTTTTACCAACATATATATTATATGTTCGTATTATTAAAATTGAAACAAAATTGATTCATCTATCCCAATAACATTTAGAGATATTTTTTCCAATAATTAATTAACACAATTATTTATTTCGTAAATTTATGTACCAATAGAAAATGAGCTTTTACAAATATATGTACCCATGTTGGAAAAAATAAAATTAATTTTTAGTAAAGGACTGGTTTCAGAATAGTGAGGGATCAAGACAATATATTTTCAATATTCCCCAAGGATTTCAAATGTAAGGATGTATTTTTAAGGAAAGGGATATAGACAATTTAGACTATACTTTGAATTTTATTTCAACCATTTAGGGATTAATAACCAAATAAAAGTAAGATAAATCCAACCAAAATATTTTTATAAAAAAGTCAATTTATAATTCAGAACTAAAAGGTTTTCCAACCATGGATCGATGATAAAAATGGTAATTTAGGAATACTAAACTTGACCTCATGGTACGTATACTAACTCTAGGAATAAAATATTCATGGTATATATGTAGTGAAAATGTGATTAAAGATCCATGGTAGGTATACTAACCACATGACCAACTAAACATGGTAGGTTTATTTATCATATGAAAGAAAACCACAATTGATATACTGACTATGTGAACCATACTTCACGATTATTTTTTGGAAAATTATCATATACATAAGATAAGAATTTAATGAAAAAATTGAAATATATAATAAGGATAAAATAAAATTGAAATAGTTGGTTGTATTTTATCAAACCCAATTCGTGTCTGGTATAATTAATTCTCTCAATATTCAATGGATTTGTAAATATTTTAGTAATACGATGTTCAGAACAAATGAATTGCAGAGTTATATCAACTTTTGTAAAATGATCTCTTAAAAATTGATGTCTTATATCAATGTTTCTTTATACAGTGTGATAAAGAGTTGTTATAAATATTTATAACACTTTTAATATTAAATTTATCAAGTAAATTTCAAAATGTATTTCCATTGTTTAGTAAAGTGGGTTTCATCCCCAAAATCTATGCACAATAAAATCCTACATCAATGAACTCAACATCAAAAGTAGATAATTAAATAGTTTTTTTTAAAGGATGGGGCCAAAGACTCATTTTATTATTTAAAGCAAATACCTCTTTTAGATTGGGTAGAAGGTGACCAATTACATATCATAAAGTCCCAAGGCCAAGTGGCCTGAATACAAGGCTTGAAATCCCATTTTTTGGCCCAAAGGACCCCTCAAGGAACTGTAAAAATACAGTACCTGCATAACTAAAGTAACTACTACAATACCACCACTGCTACAGTAATGCTACAGTACTGCTACAGAACCCTAAAAATTCACCCCTACCTGGATTAGATCATGGGTATTTTGGATGCCAAAGAGGAGCATGTACCACAAGGGTACAAGCTCATTGGCGTAGATAATTAAATAGTGGTTTGTTTCTTACTACAACATTAAACAAATATAATTTCTCAAAAGGCTACATCTTCCCAGAGTTCTTTTTTAATCTAACTTAAAACCACCAAAATATGTATATGAATAACTCAGTAACATAGTTGTCCACCCATTAGAGTAAAACAATTGTAATTATGTTTTAATATTGATGGATTTAAAAAATATTTTCATAGAAAATAAATTTTATTCTTTTTGATTTGATTTAAAATGATCAAACGTACATACACTAAATATAATTTATAGTATTTTATAAGTTATATATAGCAAATAACCAATATTTAATATATATAATGTTTGATAACCCGATTTACAAGTTTCATCAAGATCCAATTTATAGCTTGTAATCCTAGGAGTATCAATAACTTTAGAACTATCCTTACCAAATATTTTTAAAAATATATTTAGTGTACTTTATTTGATTGAAAATAATTTATTCCTTATTTTAAAAATTCTAAATTCTTTGGTATAATTTTAATTCTCCCATTAAAAAAATTTCAAATACATTTCACAATATTTTTGAAAATTCAATACACAAATAATTTATTAAATATCTAAATGTAATATCATCAACAAAACATTTTACAAAAAATCATCATTTTAAGTTATTTTAATAAATTGAGTATGGTTATATATTACTTTTGTTTTTTAATGTTAAAAAAGTTCCAATCCAATAATACCCAGCTCTAGGACATTATTTTAAAAAATATAAATCTTTTTTTTAATTTAAAAACATTATTTGGAATGTTTTGGTTTTGTAATCCATTAGGTTGTTCATGAAAAACAAACTCGACTATATAAACATTCAATAATACTCTCTTGTAATCCATTTAATATAATTTTAAATCCAAATGTACTACATATATGAGAAACATTATAATAGATTTATGTATAGATATAGTTGAAATGGTTTCTTCATAGTCCATTCATTCCTCTTGATTGTATCCTTGTGCATCCAATCTAGATTTATTTATAATTAGAGTTCTAGACTCATCAACCTTGTTTCTAAACACCCATGTTTTGATTGTGGTTAGGTAGTCCTTCAGTATTTAAACTTGTTCCCAGGCTTTCTATCTTTCAAAATGACTTTGCTCTTCATTCACTTATATCACCCATAATACCTCATCAATTTATTTTATAATATTCTCAGTTTCTTGTTGTCAGAATAATGTTTTCTATTCAGTATGATTTCTTAGGGAAGCTCTAGATTAAGTTACTCTAGTAATATATCTTATAGAAATATCTAATGGGTGTTCTCTATGGGTTCTAATAACTCTAGGGATATAAGTATTTGATAATTCATTTTCACCTATAGGATCAGGTTTAAGAAATTCATAGGAACTAGGTGATTTCTCTATAGAAGTTCTAAGAGAATTTTCACTATATTTAGAAATGATATCTAGATTGGAATATCCATCCTCAAGGTTCTATAAATTTTTCTTAGGTTCACATTTATCTATCTTATTTAATTTTACATGTATATATTATTCCAAATCATCATCCATTAACACAACAGAATATGTGAATTACTATATATTTAATATCCTTGGAAAATTCCATCATCTCTTTTGGGTGATTCTTTTTAAAATATAAATTTGTATTGGATATAAGCACTTTACGAACTAATACTCAAATGTAATTAAATTTTGGATTTATACAATTACATAATTCATATCAGATCCTCTTTAAAGGAGGTCTTACTATATCTTTATTAATTACAAAAAATGATTGATTGACAGCCCCTTCCCAAAAATAATTTGGTAAATCATACTCATTGAGCATTGTGTGAAAATTGTTTTCAATGTTTCTATTTCTTATTTTTATTACTCTATTATACTATGGTGTATATGGACAATTTAAAGTGATAATATATTCAATATGTGACCATATAGATTCAAAATAATTATTTTCAAACTCATAATCATTATCCATTTATAAGGCCTTCTTTCTAGGTCCACTGTGATTCTATATAGTATATAATATTTATATAAATAGTTTGGAAATTCAATTTTATGAGCATGGAAAAATATTACCTATTAAATATTGAATAATAATCATCTATAACACATTCATAATGATTTCCTATTAAAATATACGCTCTATAAGGTAAGAAAATCATTTTAGCCAACCCTAGATTTTGATAAGTTGAAATTTCATTCCTTGGTTGGAAAGAGATTTTAATCTATTTTCCCATTTGATATAGATTAGAGAGTTTTTCAGATGATAATTCTTGTTTTGTCATATTCTTGAGTAGTACACTCATATTTCAATATCTAAGCGTGTGTAGGTTTCAATGGAATAGTTTAATATTCCAAATCAATGAGTCTTTGTGAATGGCACAAAAAAATAAATATTTTGAGGAAATAATTAACTTAAATAACCAGTATAATAATTATAATTAGTAATATCATTAAATAATAAAAAAATTAGAATCATAAACTGTGAAATAATCATTCAAATTAATAACATGCTAAAAATTATTACATTACATTGAAATTATAAATAGTTTATAATTCAATAAATCTACACATAATGCATTAGAAATTAAAATAGTGATATAGTTACAAATTTGACCAAGTCCAATTATCATTTCATTCACATTATCAATAAATTTGACATGTATACCATCCAAATAAAAATGATTCTTGAAACATGAGTAGTCCCCAGGATTGTGTCTATAATATCCACTATCTAGATACTAAAAAATACATATAAGTAATATTCAGGTAGCATTCAAATGATAAAATTTAAATAAGAAATGATTTTTGTACCCATATATTATTGGGTCTTGAAATGTTAGTAATAGTAAATTGATGAATCAAATTATTTTAATTGGATTAAATAGATTTGAAAATAAAAACATTGTTAGCTATAGAAGAATAAGAAATATTAATTTAATTTCATGAATTATAACTACAAACAAATTCATTCTAATAAATTTTTATATTTTTAATTTGGAATCAAATAATAATATTATATTTTTGAGTGGGTTTCTTATCAGGAATCCATGTTAGGGTTTTCATAACATTAGTGCATCTTTTCATATCCTTCTTTAATTTCCCATTAGACAATTTATATTCATTTCTTACATTAACAATTGAGGATTATTGCCTTTTTTACAGAGAAGTAAATTTTAATGTTATTAAAAAATAATGATCCTTCATTAAAAATTATCATATATCACTAAGTTTATTAAATGTTTTGTAAAAAATATTATTGTATCCCTATTGAATAAAACCATACTTATTTTTATCATTGTTTTCATTCTCAGAATGACTTGAAAAATGTTCATCTGATATTGGAAATTAATTTGATAACTCGGATGTGTTTTTCATTGAACACACGTTTTTCCTATCATATTCATCTTATATTTTTGAGTTTAAATCACTTGGGTTGTAATAAGAGGAGCTCTAAGTGGGTTTTATAAAAAAAATTAAACCATTTACAATTTTTCTCAAACATTTTCATATATTTTTATCTCAGGACATTCTTGTTTTATATATCCTTTTCTCTTACACTCATAATAGGTTACTCCATTAAGAGAATAGTCGTTTTCCCACTCTTAACACAAATTTACCTTATTGTCTTATGTACCTCAGTAATTTAATTTCATTATGAATTAATTTTTTTCTATAGATGTTCTTGAATTATATAGAGAGGTGATCAATTTCCTTATCCCCGTCATTAAGAAATTACCCATCACATGAACTTTTAACTACGATATTATATTTAAGTTCTGATTCATAATTCTGGACGGCTAATGACTCACTCCTTAGTTCATTACTATCTAATTGATTTACATCCAAATATTTCTCATTACTCATATGTTTTCCATTGATTTATTTTACTACTAGTTTACTAATGTTATATGATTATCTGATGGAAAATGTAGTTCCTCTCATTAAGTGAGGTAGATATAATAGAAATCACAAAACATGATCTTTGTTATTAATTTTATTTCTATGTGCATACATAGTGCTGACTATTACATTAAACCCAATATGATTTTTTTAGAAAAATAATAAGGTTTCTATTAAATGTATCATATTTAATAGTATAATTATTTAAATACATTTTTATTAAAATTTGCGGTTCCTTCATGAGATATAACAAGATTATAAAATCATTCGAATTCAGCTTTGTAATAAACTATTCTTTTAATTCATATTATCCTAATGAACAATATTATAAATTCATTACCATAAAATTTTAATCATCTAAATATTTTACAATAGAATTCCAAATGGTTCTTTCAGTTTGGGAAATTTCATATTTTTCTACAATTACATTTCAAATGTCAAATCTCATGATCTCTATATGAATTTTTATTCAGATCTTCAATTGAAATTTTTTTTTCTATTAAAGTAAGGAGGTTGGTTATTTGAATCTCTTTTACGAATAATATAACCCATAAAGATATAAATATATAAGTAGTTGAAATTTAAAATCAATAAATATAACTTGATAATAGTAAACAAGTATTTTGAAAATTCAATTCTGGTAAATATTTTTCATAGTGGACAACTCAAAATTGGGTGAATTGTGTTTCCATTGAACATTTCTCTTAAAAATATTCAAAACAAAAATAAACTAATTTAATACAAATCCCATGTTCAGAAAAACTATATATTAATATACTTTTTTCTTTTTAATAGTTTCTCAACCATTTGATTAAAAACATAGATAAAGTAATTTTTAAATATCATTGTGTTTTGTAAAAAGTTTCTTAGTAATATACCCCTTATATAAAGTACATGTTACATCCAATTATCCGATTAATTTTTATTAGTTTTAAACTAGATACTAGTTCGCTGTTTAAAATTGTAAATAAATTCAAAGTCACACAATATAAATTATACAAGGCCTTCATTTTCAAAAATACCTAGTCACCTCAACTTGGAAAACACCAATATAAAAGTAGTTTATTTTTAAATAAATTGATCAACCACCTGAGTCGGATTTTAAAAACACCATTACGAAGAAATTATAGGCTTAAACCATATAGAATAGTTTAACATGGGAGAAGAAATGTTCACATCACAAATGATTTATTCCATAGTTATACATGATATTACACCTGAAAAGTATTGACAAATTTTTTAATGTAATCTCATGTTTAGTACATGAGACTTTTCTTGTATATAAATAGAATATAATAGAAGAAAAATGAATGAATAGATAAAATAGAAATGAAAATTTATTATAGATGTGAATGATTTGTTAAAATTAATTTTGAAAAGCTTCACTTGATCTAATGTCTTCGAATTCCATCTTGAAACTCTTAGACTATAACTTCCCGACCCCAGTTACCTAGAGTCGGTGCATTATTACGTAACATTGGCATGATCACAAAAGATCAAGTCTTGAAAAACCGATTAGTTTAGTAGACTTGGAATAAATATATACATTCATAAGGTTTACATTACATCATAAAGTGAAAAACTACAATAATATAATCTCCATATTCCACACTCATATCCCCTTCAGACTATCCCTACAGGTAAGTCATAAAATATTTCTTCACATCCTGGAAAAAATAAATCATAGAAAGGGGTGAGCTCAGATGCTCAGTAAGGATAAAAATATAGCATAAGCTTTCATAAATAAGCATAAAAATTTGAGGCAATGTATACCTAAAACAAAAGCCTTCAAAACTGGAACTTCAGAATAATATGGAAAAGATAAAATGAAATAATGCCATTTACTTATTCTCATGGATATTCAACTAGTCGAATAATCGCATCCAATATCACAACCCACTTTCATAATGATGGAAATGAATAATTCCAACATTTAATTTATGTATCAAGGACTTGTGCCAAGTCCTAAGGGATAATTATAACTCGAACCCAACTCGGAGAGCCTTTATAATAGGACTCCATCCCAGAGATCCTCTGTAACCGGACTCCAACAAGGAGTGCCTTTAATAACCGGACACAAACCCAGAGTGTCTCTAATAACCAGAGACTAACCCGGAGTGCCTCTAATAACCAGACACCAACCCAGAGGGTATTCTATAACCGGGACCCAACCTGGAGGGCTTACTTTTAATGGTCCCTAACCCGGAACTTACTAGTCCAACACATTCGTCTTAAGAAGAGGATGAAATATAACATAAAAATTTGTATTAAAACTAGCATGCCAAAACATTAATCATACAACATTAATGGCATAAACATAACTCATCCATATTAGAACATATCAAAAAACCTTAAATACAATATGGATGATTTTTTTCAAAATAAATCAACTTCAAACAAGTGTAAAATTTATCAAAGGAGGTTGACATAGATGAAATCAAAACTATTTGAGAGAAATATGTCTTTTTTTATTTATTTAATAGTCACATAATTATAAAAAATTTACATTGAAAATATTCTTATAAGCTTGTAAGGGAAGCTTCAAAGATTTTATAAAAGTGGAAAAAATCCGCACCTGCCGTATAAGTTAAAAAAAGACATTGTTACCTTAATTCTGTCGAAAAGGTTAAAAAGGACCTTGTTTGGAAAATGACGGAAAGATTATTTTATAAACGTCTTATAAAAATTCCAACAAAGGTATAAATGACTTTTACCCATATTCTGTAAAATAGTAAGAATTTTTTGAAATACATTTCTAAGAAACATGGATGTGGATGATAAAGAGGTCCCAGTAGATAATTACGTTTAAACAACCTCGGATAACGAAGAGATTGTGAAATAAACCATTACCAATTTGGTAAATTACGAAACATACATCCCATGAAAGAGGTATCATAAAATTAATATGTAAATAAACATAAATTAAAGTTTATTACATAAAGAATACAATTATGGGTAGTACATACACCACACAAAATGTAATAGTGGCAATATGGCATGAATCTCATGGGAATAATGAGTGAGATGAAAACCCCTTACCTTGTACTTTTCCTTGGTTAAGGGTAGGATAACCTCCTGTATAATGGTGAAATAATTCTTATTAAATTATACAAGAATCATATACATTAATATGATACCATATACGATCTTTTAATATTTCGTTGTTAATAATATCTTAGTATTATTGTTGTTTCAGGTGTTAACTAACTCGTTTTCTTTTATATGTTTTGTTACATAAGCCATGTTTTTTTGGGATAGGTTGTATCTTATTCATACCCAGAATGATATCAAGTCCTTAAAATTTATTTTCAATCATCAAATAAGAATTATACTTGAATGGATATGACGGGGAATGAATCTCATCGTGTTTATGGAGATGGTAGTCCGTACGTATGCACGAGCGACAATATCACTCTTTTGATATTAGAATAATATATAATTGGATATTATATCATACATAAAGAATAATTATCAAGGTATATTTATTATTTACATAAATTACACATCATTATTATACTCATCCAAATAATAATTTTTTGAATAACAATTACACCACGACGTGGAGACGGTAAGCCGTACGTACGCATGTATGGTGACATGTCATTCAAAGGATGGATAGAATACTGAATATGGTTGTATCATATTTATAATAACATTATATTATATAGAGGATACTCATGTAATTATTTTATAATGGTAATAACATAGAAATAATAAGTTGAAGAAGAAAGGAACTCGAAAGAGGGTGGTGAAAACAATACCTCTTCTTCGGGTTCTTTCATTTGATTTGATCAAAAGGGATCCTTAGGTTGGATTTTTGATCAAAATAAGGACTCTAGGTTGAAGTGAGGGAAGTTTAGAGGATATTTAGGCAGGGATTTTCTGATCCAAAAGGCTTTGAATGTGTGAATTAGTGTGATGGGTGATTGCCCTTTTATTTGAAGGGTGAGGGGTACCTTTGGAAAAGCTAGAAATATTATTTTATAATAAATTCATATTAGGTTAATAATGGCTCCAAAGTAGATTATCAAAAGTCTAAGGTGGGTATTGGACGAAATAAGTTAAACCAATATATTTTAAACTGGTTTGAGTCATTACATTAACAATATATTTTAGTTTTAACTATTAGTTAATTAGTTTGACATTTACCGTGTCACTTTGAATTTTTATATTTTATAGTTAATAAACATACTATATATATCCAAAGGACTTCCATGTGGTCCATTAATGATAAAAATATCATTATATATGTTTTTCGTCCAAACCATAGATTTTTAGGAATAGAATATCATTTAATAATATAATATTTTTCTTAAAAACTCATTTATGTAAATTTTGACACTATTCAATTATTGATTTTTGTTAGTCTTAAAAACATTATTAATTGGAACCAAACTCATTTAAGAAATAATATAATGTCATATTAACCAATAAAATTCATGGATTTCATCAAAGCTTTCAAATTATATTTATTTTATCATTTATAATACAATTTATTTGATTCATTCATTAATATGGAAAATACTGCATCATTATTGTGTCATAAATAATATTAAATATTAAATGTCTAAAAATTACAAATAAAATACCATTATGTAGAAAATATTTTTAGATTTATAATGAATATATATAGTTTATAATCCATCATATATAACCCTATGTAAAAATTGTTTTTCGAAAAGATATATGCTTATGTGATTTTTGTATTTAGTTTAACTTAATTAATATAAATTGTCTTTATCACCTACAAATGGCTCCATGGGGACCCAAAATCGACCCCAATATGACCATGGTCAGACATTTATCAACCAATCAGGTTAGGACAAGTTTTAAGGGAATTTATTATTATTATAATATTATTTTTTACCTTTATTTATCGGATTTACCCTTTAACCATGGTAAATAAAATATTTACCGAAGTAATTATTCAAAATGTCTGAAAATAAAAGTTACCTATTTACAAAATTTTGAAATTCTAATTCCAAATATGGAATCTATTTTTCCAAATTCAAAACATAGAAGTGTCAGGAGGTAATTTAAAATTAAATCCCCGTTGTTAAAATAAAAAGCATATTTTAAAGAGATAATGACTATCAAAAGATTGACACATGTTTATATACAGTTTAATTCTGAAATTATGCCCAATGACCAAAATTGTATTAAATTGTAAAAATATATTCTAAATATACTTTAAAACCACTAATGTTCATAATTTATCACCATTAATTATTTCGATTAATAAAGTTGTTTTTAATTAAAATTTAGTCATTTTCACTATTCATCAAAATATAAACATTATCTGAAAAGTACCAAAATCCCAACCTAGGATAATTTAGATATTACGAATACAAAAATTAAGTCCGTTTTGAAGGATAAAATTTATAAAATTTCAAAATGTGGGTATTAATATTCATAACGGTTAGTTTGATTGGTTGTGGTGTGTGTTAGAACTCGACATTGCATACAACACACACTACTATATTATTCAAAGAGAAGCGTACTGTGGAAGCTTGGGGTGATACATTATCCCATCCTTCAATAAATTGTATCCTCAAAATCTGAAATTGTTCTTCGATAATAAAAGGTTAAAAGTAGAAAATACCTTTGTGGAAAACCCAAATCGGATATAAGGTTCATAAAATTTTGCATTAATAAGAGGGAAAGGGAAATGAAAAAGTCACCACCAAATTATGATCTTGATTAGGAGAACATTGGTGGAAATTAGAGACCAATAATTGGAAGAAAAATGTAAATATTTGTAAGGAGTGATTGAGGTAATCAATCACAAACAAGTGTAAAATTAAGGGCCTCAAATCCTTCAATCTATGGTGATTTAAAATATCATCAGTTCAACAAAACAAAATTTATTAGAATAAACGATTTTTTGTATACCTTTCCTAAAGTTTAAGAATAAATTTAAATGAGAGAGGTATATATATATATACGTTACAAGTAGAGTTTCCACCTTCAACTAATTTCTCCCACAAACTCATATTTCACTCAAAAAGATAACAGAACTCAAAAATATTATATTTATCCTAATCGTAAAAGGTTCCAGATATTAAAACATACCATTTATATTGGAAAAAATATTTTGTAATAACCAGGGACTTCTTGTAGTCTAGTGGTAGGTAATAAAGTCATGTCGCACTATGTTTGTGGGTTCGATTCCCGCAGCATTGTCCGACGCGGTGGGTTATCCCCCGACCTGCAGGTTTTCCTTTTCCAAAAAATATAGTATTATAATATCCCAAAAATAATATTAAGAAATTATTTAACATTAATCCATACTATCCAAAGTTCAACATAATATATTCCAACCTTTATAGTTATCTAAAATACTTTTATCCAAATTCTATCTCTTAAAGGTTTCTAAATTCCAAAAATCAGTTGTAACATCAGATTCCCCAAACAAAGTAATGATTCTTATTGTCACATACTAAAAATATGATTACCTTCATCATATTAAAACCTTAATGAAAACAACAAGTAATGAAGTACAATCCTTATATATATCACATTATTCTTATAACCAGAATATAATCCTTGAGTCCAAAACACAAATACATTAATTATTCAACTTCATGTGTAGTAACAATACAAGGTTGGCCTTGCCCCCTTTTCCTTTTCTGACGTAAGTTTCCTTGATGCTTAGGTAATTCATTTTCATAATGCCTCATTTCTCTACAATTGTAGCATTAAACATTGACAACCTGTTTTATTCCCTTGCAATCACGAGTCTGCTGACCTTTTTATCCACATTTGTAACAAACTCTCATTCCTTTTAGGCAAGTACCAGGGTGTTTCTTAACACAATTACCACATAATGGAAAATCCTTCTTTCCCTTTTTCCCATTATCTATCTCTTTCTCCACCGTTATCTTCTTTTCTTTCTTTACTTTGTTGTCATAATACATAGAGAGTTTCTTTTCTATCTTGATAGCACATGAGACAATATCTTCGTACGATGAGAAGGATTGTGATACTAATGCTCAGCAGAGAAATGGTTTTAACCCATCAAAGAAATGATAAATCTATCTTCTTGGGTTATGTATATAATCTGAAGCATGTCTCGATAACCTTGTAATGTTAGACTCATACATTGCAACATTCTCATCCTCCTTTTTCCTCAGACACAGAAATTTCCTTTCCATATCTGCTCGATGGTCACAAGGAAAGTATTTTCCTACGAAAATCTCTTTGAACTCTCCCCATTCCATATTTGATAATTAATCATCTTCCTTTGTGTTTTGTATCAATGACCACCATTTATTAGCCTCTTTAGTGAGGCGATAAACAGCCATGATAACTTTCTCCCTTTCACTACTCCCCAAAGCCTAAAATATTTTTTCTAGGGAACATATCCATTGCTCAGCTACCAATTGATTTGTACTCCCAATGAACATCGGTGGTTGTTTCCTCATGAGGAGATATAACATTGATCCTCCACGATGTGGATCAGGGTGCTCCATATGGGTAAGGTTATTATTCATAACCTGAGTGAGTTGTCCCAGTATGGTGATTAGTTGATCATCACTAGTTGCCTCACTAGATCCACTATAATTATCTTGAGCAGGAGGGAAATCCTTACATGGAGTGTGTGCATTGATATGGTTTCCATTCCTCCCACTAGGTTCCATTTCTAAACAATGGAATAATCTATATCAGTTTATGACTCAAAACACATATTTCCATTCTTGTAAAACACTTTACATAAATTGAACTATTTATAAATATAATCCATAATCATAAAAAAATGTTTTCTTTGAGGAAGTATATACTCATAAACCCATCATAATGGTTTGTAATGAAAATGAGAATTATCCTAAACATATCCCCCGGGAGTGTCGTAACCAATAGTGTAGCAAGGCCCATTTTCGTGCACTAGTTCCCGTTCGAGTCTAGCTCAAAGAGGTGTTTTCGGGTTTTACACCTAGGTACATCTGTGCCAGAGACGCCTCTACCTACTCGTATCCACACAGGGATGTATTGCTTGGAAAACTCACAAAATCTCTACAATACCAAAATTCTAGGATGTTCTTCTATACTAATCCTCAAAGTCCATCTTAGTTCTATGTTATCTCATTAGAGTTTTTCTAAATCTAGCTTCCAAGGTTTGTACTAACTAAATTTGATACCAACTGTATCACCCCGAGCCCAATTACCCAGAGTCGGTGCATTATTACATAACATTGGCATGATCAAAAAATATCAAGTCTTGAAAGACCGATTTGTTTAGTATCCTTGGAATCAGTAGATACATACATAAGGTTTACATTACATCATAAAGTGAAAAACTACAATAATATAGTCTCCATATTCCACACTCATATCGCCTTCAGACTATCCCTACAGGTCAGCCAAAAACTATTTATTCACATATTTGGAAAAGTAAAACATAGAAAGGAGTGAGCTCAGATGCTTAGTAATGAGAAAAATATAGAGGAAGCTTTCATAAATAAGCATAAACATTTGAGGCAATGTATAACTAAAACAAAAGCCTTTAAAATGTGAACTTCAGAATAATATGGAAATGATAAAATGAAATAGTTCCATTTACTTATTCACATGGATATTGTACTAGTCGAATAATCGCATGCAATATCACTGACCACATTCATAATGATGGAAATGCATAATGCCGAACTTTAATTTCTATGTCAAGGCCTTATGCTAAGACCTAAGGGATAATTGTAACCTGAACCCATCCCGGAGAGCCTCTGTAACTGAACTCCATCACAGAGAGCCTTTGTAACTGGAATCCAACCCGGAGTGCCTCTAATAACCAGACACCAACCTGGAGGGTCTGCTGTAACCGGACCCCAACCTGGAGGGCTTACTTTTACCAATCCCCAACCCAGAACTTACTAGTCCAACACTTTCTTCTTAAGAAGAGGATGAAATATAACATAAACATTCATTTTAAAACTAGCATGCCAAAACATTAATCATAAACCATTAATGGCTTAGAAATAACTCATCCATAGTCAAACATATCACAAAACCTTAAATACAATATGGATGATTTGTATCATAATAAATCAACTTCAAACAAGTGTAAAATTTATCAAAGGATGTTGGCATAGATGAAATCAAAACTATTTGAGAGAGATATCTCTTTTTCTAATTATTTAAAAGTCACATAATTATAAAAAACATTTACTTTGAAGATATACTTATAATATTTTAAGGTAATCTTAAAAGATTTTATAATGGCATAAAATAGCCGCACCCACCTTATAAGTTAAAAAAAGAAATTCTTACCTTAATTCTGTCGAAAAGGTTAAAAAGGACTTTGTTTGGAAAATGAAGGAAAGATTCCTTTATAAAATTCTTATAAAAATTCAAAAAGGGTATAAATGACTTTAACCCATATTCTGTAAAATATTAAGAATGTTTTGAATTATATTTTTAAGAAACATGGATGTGGATGATAAAGAGGTCCCGATAGATAATTATGTATAAACAACCTCAGATAATGAAGAGATTGTGAAATAAACCATTACCAATTTGGAACCTTACAAAACATACACCCCATGAAAGAGGTATCATACAATGAATATGTAAATAACCATAAATTAAATTTTATTACATAGAGAATAAAATTATGGGTAGTACAAACACCACACAAAAGGTAATAGTGGCAATATGTTAGAAATCTCATGGGAATAAAGAGTGAGATGAAAACCCCTTACCTTGTACATTTCCTTGATTGAGGGTAGGATAACCTAATGTATAATGGTGAAATAATTTTTATTAAATTATTAAAGAATTATATACATTAATATCATATCATATATGATCTTTTAACAATGCTTTGTTAATAATATTTTAGTATTATTGTCGTTTCGGGGGTTAACTTACTCGTTTTCTTTTATATGTTTTGTTACATAAGACATGTTTTTTATGGATATGTTGTATCTTATTCATATCCAGAATGATATAAAGTCCTTAAAAATTATTTTTAATCATCAAAGTAGAATTATACTTGAATGGATACGATGGAGAATGAATCTCAATGCATTCATGGAGGCAGTAGTCCGTACGTACGCACGAACGACAATATCACTCTTTTTATATTAAAGTAATATATAATTGGATAGTATATCATATATACAGAATAATTATCATGTTATATTTATTATCTATATGAATCAAACATCATTATCATACTCATCCAAATAATAATTGTTTTAATAACAATTACACTACGAAGTGGAGACGGTAAGTCGTACATACACATGTATGGTGACATGTCATTCAAAGGATGGAGATAATACTCAATATGGTTGTACCATATTTATAATAACATCATAGTATATATAGGATACTGGAGTTATTATTTTATAATTGGAATAAAAAATAAAGAATAAGTTTAAGAAGAAAGGAACTTGAAAGAGGGTGGTGAAAATATTACCTCTTCTTCGGGTTCTTCCTTTTGATTTGATCAAAAGGGATCCTTAGGTTGGATTTCTGGTAAAACATAGGACTCTAGGTTGAATTGAAGGAAGTTGAGAGGATATTTGGGCAGTGTTTGGCTGAGCCAAAAGGTTTTAAATGGGTGAATTAGTGGGAAGGGGGAGTGCCCTTTTATAAGAGGGGTGAGGGGAACCATTGGAAAAACTAGAAATATTATTTTATAATAAATTCATATTCGGTTTCTAATGGATACAAAGTGGATTATTAAAATTATAATGTGAGTATTTTTCAAAATACTTTAAACTAATAGATTTTAGACAGGTTTGGGTCATTATATTAACTATATCTTTTAGTTTTATCTCTTAGTTAATTAGTTTGACATTTACCATGTCACTTTGTATTTTTATATTTTATAGTTAATAAAAATACTATATACATACAAGAGATCCCAAAGTGGTCAATTAATGATATACCTATCATGATATAAGTCATTTTACCGAACCTTATAATTTTAGGAATAGAATATCAATTAATAATATAATATTTGTTTTAAAAACTCATTTATGTCAATTTTGACACTATTCAATAATTGATTTTTGTTAAAGTCTTAACAACATTATTAATTCAAACCAAATTAATTTAAGCAATCATATAATGTCATATTGACCAATAAAATTAATGGATGTCATAAAAACATTCAAATTATATTCATTTTAACATTTATAATACAAATTATTTGATTCTTTCATTAATAAAGAAAATACTACGTCATTATTGTGTCATAAATAATATTAATTATTAACTATCTAATAATTATAAATAAAATACCATTATGTAGAAAATAATTTTATCTTTATAATGAATATTTATAGTCGAAAATCCAACATATATAACCCTATGTAAAAATTGTTTTTCTAAAAGATAAATGCTTTTGTCATTTTTGTATTTATTTTAACTTAATTAATATAAAGTGTCCTTATCACCTACAAGTGGCTCCATGGGGTCCCAAAATCGACTCAAATATGCCCATGGTTAGAAATGTATCAAAAAATCAGGTTATGAGATGTTTTATGGTAAATTATTATTATTATTATATTATTATTATTTTTACCCTTATTTACCGGATTTACCCTTTAACCGTGGTAAATAAAATATTTACCGAAGTAATTATTCAAAATATCTAAAAGTAAAATTTTACCTATTTACACAATTTTAACATTATGATTCCAAAAATGGAATCCATTTTTCCAAATTCAAAACACAATAGTAGTAGAAATTAATTTAAAATTTATTCCTGTTATTAAAAAAAGCGTGTTTTTAAGAGATAATAACTATTAAAAGATTGACACCTGTTTATGTCCGGTTTAATTATGAAATTATGTCCAGTGACCAAAATTGTATTAAATGGTAAAAATATATTATAAATATACTTTAAACTCAATAAAATTCAAATTTTATCACTGTTAATTATTTCGATAAAAAAAGTTGTTTTTAATTAAATTTTAGTAATTTTCACTATCCATCAAAATATAAAAGTTATCCGAAAAGTACCAAAATTTTACCCTAGGCTAATTTAGATATTACGAATAAAAAAATGAAGTTCTTTTTAAAAGATAAAATTTATAAAATTTCATAATGTGGATATTACTATTCATAACAGCTAGTTTGATTGGTTGTGGTTTGTGTTAGAACTCGATGTTGCGTACAACACACACTACTGTATTATTCAAAGAGAAGCGTTCCGTGGAAGCTTGGGTGTTTCATCAACCATGTTATCATAATATGTGCATAAAAATGAGAGTTTTAAAGTTATTTAAATGATTCCTATGAATAGAAGAAGTGTATGCCAAAATTATTATCCATTGTTTTATATATGATTCTTTAAATTCTATTTTATCTACATGTGGTTTTTTTCATAAGAATAACTCTATCACAATGTAGTTAGAGAAAATTAATATATCATTAATTGTATAAACATTGTAATTAATTCTATGAAACCAAACCAATGGATATTTTAAAAAAATTGACCACTACTTATGTTAGATATAGAAGGATGGTATTAACATATAAACAGTCACTATGTATCATAGTTAATAGGAATGGTCGATTCGAATGATTAGTTGACATGGAAACAAGCCACGATCACTTTATTCTTCCGTGCAGTCAATCCATTTTTTCAACTGGTAGCTTCATGGATTTGCATGGTCACTTAATATTTAATCAACGTAAGTACATCTCTTCATGAGGTTTGTAGTTATTCATGAGGTTACTAAAATAAAAAATACACATGATTAATACCTGATTTTGAGAAATTTATCTTTCAAATCACACATTAAGTTGGTTTTTCATTCTGTATGTTGATCTTCGATGCCCAATAAGTTCTTCAATCTATGTATAGTTTATGATTTAATGTAATGTTTGATCATATGATGAACATTAATTATTTTATCATTTATTCAACTAGAATACATTATACGGCAGGTTTTACATGGTGACTTGGATATCATTGTTTGTTCAAATTCTTCACACTGCATGTATATTAAACATGTATTAGGTTTTTTTTGTATGTTCCAAACAAATCCATTTTTTCAAAATTTGTCTTGAAAAACATTTTCTAATAAGAAACATGGTATTTTTTAGTAATATTGTAAAAACTATTTGGGATAATTATAATAAATATGTTCTAGTTTAATCCAAATGGTTCAAAATGGATGAGGTAGTTATTCTATGATTGTGATTCACCATTTCATAGAGTAGAAGTAAAAATAGAATAGAATATCCATGAAATTATTATTATTGTTATATAGGAATCTACACATTAGTTCTATAACACCCAAGAAATTATTATTAGGGGTATATTTATTATTTAATTTATTTTATATATTTAATTCCTTTATGTTTGGATTTTAGTTAGAAGAATAAAATTTAATACTCGGACTGTTTGGTTATGGTGAATAGTTATACTAACTCTCTATATGAAATATAAATGTTAGTGGAATAATTAAATAGATCTATATGGATAGACACATGGTTTTCATGATTATTCAACCTAACCATTTATAACATTTAAATATCATTAGTTTTAAAATATTTATTTATGTGAATCATATCCCTAGTTCTTCCTTATATTATAATGAACTCTCCATGAGCATCATCCCCAATATAATCCTTAATATAACCCAATTATATACATTTTCATAGAGAAAAATTAATCATATTGAATTTTTTTGGGAAAAAATATCAATCCAATTATATTTAAATATGAATTCCTCTCCTCATTCTTCAGTAATACTTCCCTCTCATAGCTTTTGAAGAATTAGGTTCATGTTGAATGAATATACATATGTTGTTTTTCTAATATTATGTATTTTAAACATCTTCTACATACTCTTGATTATATATGTTTGTGTAAAAACATAAAAAATCATTTATTTCATTAGTTTTTTAAGGTTTTCTATATATCATTTATAAAAATTTATATAATGCATTATTGAATATTTGAAATTATTTTCCCCATAATATTAATCTTTATTTTAAATCCATAATTAAAATCGGTGGATTAAATTTTTATATATATAATAATCTATTTATATGGATAAAATATATCCAAAACCTTTTAAATCTATTTTTATGTAAATTATGCACATAATGTGTAGAGTGACATTTCCATGTTATTTATTTAATGATATAATCAATATTACTTTTGAGGAATTTTATATTATGAATTATAAAGGGAAATTAAATGCTTTTCACCATGTTCATTAATTATAAAATGAATTTTCATAGGATTATACAGTATAATATTTTTTTTATCCTTCAGCATATTTTATTTGGACCTTTTCTATTTTGAAAATTTTAGGTATAATTTTTTTATGATTTTAAATAATTTTTTTTGATATTTTTAAAAAGATATTAATTTTTATGGGTCTTAGGTGGTGTGATTAGTGATTATTTAGTGAATATAATTGAAATATATTATCATTGTGATATGGAAAACCTCATATGAATTTCTTGGGTACTAAGGTAGGAATCTATTTCCACTTATGCAGATTTTTAACATCAATCATTCTCACCCTAGAATTGAGTGTAAACTAGTATTTATAGGTTATTTTAGGAATGTTCTCTAGGTAGTTCAATTTGGGATCTATTTATTGTTTTGGATTATTCATGGATTAGTGTATTAAGTAATACTTTAATATTACACTCTACCCATTATCCTACTCATCTTTCAGGGTTTTTTATTAGGATCATTTATTTCATTAATATATTCTTATAGGTATAATCCAATGATTTTTGACATAAACTATGAAATTAAAGTGTTTTAAATTATAATTTAATTAATATAATTTTTTTTTTAATGGTCATCGATAACTTTTATTAATTAAAAAATAATAAAAATGAGATAATCCCTTGTTATTTTTTTCATAAAAATTATAATATTACGTTGATTTTTTTTAATACTAGTTTAACATGGGTTATTTCTAAAAATATTTCTATATAACCATAGGGGTCTTCTATTAGTTAATATTTCTCACATCCCATATACGTAGATTGTGAGTATACAAAACTAATTTAAATTGATATATTTATGGGATTATATATTATTTTTCATAAACAATTCTGTTAATTTTTTCTAATATTTTAGTGGAGGTGACAAGTGTATGATTTAAACTCATAGTATTGAGATGGAATATTTTGGAATGTTCTTTTTTTCAACCATGTATAAGATAAAATTTTATTCTAATCCCATTCTAAATTTTTTTAGATTTATTTTTATATAATTTATAATGGTAGGACATATATAATTTTTTTATTTTATATGATACAATCGTATTTATATTTTTTAGTGACATATTTTTCATATACTTCCTTTTTTAGTATATATTATATTGAAAAGTAATTATTTCATATGTATGACATCTACATGTTATATAATATCCTTGATTTATTTTAGGGAGGACTTGTAATTACAATTGTACATATTAGTTGGAGAAAAATCCCCAATGGTTAAACTAATTACCATAAACTAGTTTCTATATGATGGTGAATAAGAATTCACTTTGGGCCATAAAAGGATTAGGCTTTGGTTTTTATACTTGGTATCCTAGGTAGGTTTATAATATAACCCTCACATACCTTAGTTTTGATAATGAAACTTCCAAAATAAGGTACACACAATCTTACGGGATAAATGACTAGAACATCTCTAACGATCATTTGTTTCTTATGTGGGATGAGTCTCTATTAGATGTATGAAATAAATAATTCTAACTTTGAGCTTGGTTGTGTATTAGATTCCCATAGGATCTTATCTTAATAATTTAAAATTTAATAAATTTAAAAGTATTTAATATTTGGTTAAATGATTGATGAACCATTCCATGTAAAGGTTAAACTTCTTTTAGATAAACTAGAATTATTTGAATGATTGATGTATAATTTGAGAGACTAATAATATATAATATGCATCATGAAAATTATGTTCATTTTTATTTAAATATTTTGAAAAAATTTATATGATATTTTTTTATGTCTAAGAGATATTTTTTATTTTATTTAATTTTATTCTATTTGATTAATACTACACTTCAATGTGCATATGGAATTTTAATTTTCATTAACATTTCTATATTGTGAATCATCTCAGAAGAGTCCCAAAAAATCATTAGATGGGGGTAATGGATGATTTTGTTCATGTCAATTTTCATTTAATGTTATTAATCAAATTTTTATTATGATATTTATAGTAAACTGTTTATATAATCAACTATATTTGAATTGTATGAAATTTTTTAGTGGTATTTCCAAATTTATCACATGTAGAAAAATAATACTCTAGTGAATCAAAGATACATTATACATTGAACTTTTATTTAGTTTATTAATTTATTTTCATTATTTTATTTTCATATGAAAACCTCCTAAAATCACATACATAGTTTTTTTGGAGATAGAAATATGTTGTAACAATAAATATATTTATTATGTCCATTTTATCTCCAAAATCAATATCTCTTTCCAAAATATAGTATTATTAGAGGATGAGAAATATATTATTCAGCATCCATATATTGGTTGTATATATTTTATAAAGTAATGTAATTTTCATTAACAATCAAATTAATATTTTATTTTTATGTTATTCTATATTTTCCTATATTTTTAGAATATTCCTCCATTATCTTTAGCATAACACTGTGGATTTTTTTTAATATATGTTTCATGTATCAACGTGGTTATATATTTTTTATATCAAAGATTAAATTTTAATTCTCTTTATGTTAAAATTAACATCATATTTATTGTTCCTTATATATCTAATGTGTTTAGTAAATTCTTATTTGGATAATAAATAATTCTCATAGTGGAATTGAAAAACATTAAAAATATTTTAAATATTGTTAAAAAATATTTTTAGATTTCAAAAAATCAAAATAGATAATGATTTTATAAACCCTCAACTTTAATAAAACTATTCATCAATGGAGTTTTCCTCTTCTTAATTGAATAAAAAATTATCTAGCTAAAATAAATCATTTAGTCACTTTTCATAATAATATATGTTAAGGTTATCAATATTTGTAAAAAAAATAATATAATTTACAATATCTATCTTGATATTAGATTTCTAAAAAATGGATTTTATAATTATATATATCTCCAGAGTATTAAATAAAATTATTATTTTCCATCTTGATATTAGTTTTTTCAATGAGTTTCATTATCGAATATTCATACCCCACATTCACTATATACATTAAAACTAATATTTGGAGTTAATATTAATGTGAACTCCTTATCTATTTCTTTATTTTCGTTATATACTTCATTACAAACTTCTTTATATGATAATTCATTAGTTTTTCTTTATTATTATTTACCAGATTTAATAAACTCATATATTTTTTTTTCATTTTATCTACCTTCTTTATGTAAAGAAACACTTTATTTATTGATACATAATTCTTTTTCATTATTGAATTTTCTGTCACCTTCCCCATTCCTTTATTATATTTTTTAACGTTATATCCAACTTTTACCTTATTAATTTTATTTTGTGATATGCTGGATTGACTATCATTATTATCATCATTATCATTCTTATAGAAATTTGATTTAATATATCTAATCACTCTAAAATAGAAATATTGGAAACTTTGTTTTCCATTATTCTTACATTTCACTATTTTCTATTCATTAGAAAAAATTGACAAACACTACTTAGATTTAATAAAATATTAATAAATATAAGATTTATATTTATAATATCACTTGTATTAATTAATCTTGATGCATTTGATGATTTTAAAAATAGTTTCTTTCAATGATTTAATATTCCAAATTCAGGTGATATCTTTTAAAATCTCGCTATCTATTAAGATATAATATAGTATTTCAATTGTATGATTAAATATATATTGATAATAAAATGTTAAAATCATATAATATCAATTTACCTACATGATTATTATCCATTTATTCCCCATTGTTTCATATTAAAAAATTTATCTATAAATTCTAATTGAGGTATGAATTTTTTTTGTAAATCCATAATTTTTTGTTTTCATAAATGAAATTCCATATTCCTCAACTTCATCTATTTTTTTGGTGTTTATTCATATTTTTGGAAATATACCGAGGGCTTTGAGAATTCTATTGAGTCTTAATGGTATCATTAAAATGCATATTACAAAAATATTAGTAGATGTAAAGAAAAATATAAGACCACACCATAGGGGAATTTTGTCTATTGTGCAATTGTGGTTGCGGGTTAGTGGTGTAATAGAGTGTAATGAAATTACATAATAGTAAGGGTTGAAATATAGTTATGGTGGTTGATGGATGATATAACAAAACCCATTAATGTGTATTCAAAGTGAGGATACACAATAGTGTCTTGGAAAACACTACATTTCCTCTCTCTATGTGGTGTAGTTATGCCTCAAACATTCAAACATAGTGATTTATGGATACAAATGATCAATTTTTATTTTTATATGGGATTATGTTTCATTATTTAATGTGGTATTTCATGAAGCATAAATGAAGGCCTTCTATAAGGTTTGAGCCCTCCAAATTCCTCGGTATTCCATCTCATTCATCATCAATCTGGACCTCTGAAGGGATCCATAGATGAATAAATGTAGATGAATGCATATTTAAACAATTGAATATTGTGACTCATCTAGGCTAAAAACTAAATTTCGTACCATTTCAACATAGAAGTTTAGTTCCAGCAAACTCCACATAGTAGTTTCATGTCTTGTGACCAAAGAATTTTGCTGTCAAAGAACCCACACCGTAATCATTATACCTACACTTTGGTGAAATTATTCATGTAAGTCATGTTCTGTTGGGTCCCACTATTCACTGTGGTGCCCTCTCTCTTATATTTCTCCATTAAAAATAACTGTGTTTCCATTGTGGAGCCCCCAAAATTTTTGAACATCATGTTTTTTTCCTGAATACCACAATCAGATAAATTGGGCTATATGTCTTAGACTTGAATCTCAATACTTTACTCTAAAACCTATGAAATATTGGATTTTAATTGGTTCTAGGATTTCTTTTAATGAGACCATGTTCTGTTTGGTGTTAGAATGTTATTTGGGTAACGACACCCATGATAACCCATGCTATCAATATAGAAACATTTGGAAATAATTTCATTGCCTTTTTGGATTTTTTATAAACATGTTACCACATTATGAAACAAAAGTTTTCCATAGTTTATTGTGATATCATGTGGTTTTTTGCATAGATTTTGGGAGCCTTATGTGCTACTGGATTCCATATTTAATTTAGTAGCTTTCTGTTCATGTTCGATAAATATAACATTTATTATTTTTTTATACCTTTATGATTGATGATATGTAATGCTTGATTTTATGTTGTACCTTATTATGTGTGATTTTAGATGGATTATTATACATTCTCAATAAAAGGGAACCAATGTGACATGTGTATTCCTTATAGGGTGTGTAAGATTTCGACAATGAAAATAATAGATAGAGGCACTAGGTAGGGATGTGTCATTACCTCATGGATCTCGTGTGTTATGGTCAAGGACCATAACATGCCAAGGAGTATATCAATAAAGTCTTAGTATATTCTAATTAGTGGTTTACACAATTCATAGTAGATTTTGAGGATATTTATTAATTTATTATTATTTGAAATAGAGTGGTATGTACACACAATGCTGAGCAACATGACTATTAGTAGATACGAAGGGGTATGCCACTTGAGGTCTTATGGATGTCAAGTAGCTTGAATAATCAATGGGAAGTAAAAACTAAGGAAATTAATTGATTGATACTTATAAGATGTTGTTTGGAATGGACTTGTGTAAAATTTAGATAGATCGAATATCATGAATTTGATTTCAGAATGGAGCCGAAGAAGGTATAGCTGGGGATTTTGGTGGCATGGTTAGAAACAATCACTCAGTTTTGGATTGTTATTTATTATGCATTCAATATTATTTTTTACATTAACTCTTTTTACATGGGTATATAATATTTTATTCATTGGTGGTGTTCTAATGAGTGATGTACTCACACCTTACCTTGGAAATGTAGTACACATATAGATTTTATGACTAGAAATGAAGTAATGGAATTGACCTTATTGTGTATGGAAGATCGGTGGAGCATTGAGATGGTAGAGGATAAGAATAGACCCTGATGCTTTTTTATTTATTTATTTACATTTAAACTAATGTTTTCTTACAACTTTGAGATCCCATTTATTCTATGACATGTATGCCATTCTTTTTTCAATTTCTACTCATACCCCAATTATTATTATATATTTATTTGGTTTATTATAAGTCATATTCCATGGTAAAGAGGGTACAATTTACTATTTAAAGACTATGACCATCACTTTAGGTAAAAAAAATCTTGAATATGGGGATGTCACATGAGGTCATGTGGAAATCTGGCTTAGACCTGGTGGTTTGGGTCAGGATGTTACAAAATGGTATTCGAGCGGTAAGATCCAGTAACATGTGATTCCATATGACTTGGTTTGCGATATGGTAGAAAGCTAATATGACGGTTAGAGAATAGCTATAGGAACTATGACTATGCCAAGACAACACTGTATAATTGTCCTATGATTTTCCATAAAATAAGAATTATTGTTTTTTGGTTACAGATTATTAAATTCACCTTGGGTGATGCAGCATTTGTTGATATATTATTTTTGAGTTTTTGGGTGAATTCAATAATCTTTACTACTCACATAGGTTAAAATTAAATATACATATATATATACACATTTTTTAGTTCTTCGTAATAGTTTTTTAATAAAATTTCATTCTTCTTCTATCTGTTTGGGATAGGTTCCCTATTGCATGATATATATTTATTAAAATTAATTAGTTGAATTGATCATGCAATTATTTCATTATCTGTATATATATATATATTTATTGTAAGTAACATGTTGGGATGGAGAACTGGGTTAGTGATAGGAGGGTTAAACCGTTGGTTGAAGGCACAATCCATGGGGAATCGTACAAGATCCCATATACTAGTTAGGAATTAATATGTTCCTAATGTTTATTGTGTTGAAGATATGCCATCTTGGAAAATTATTAAAGGACTACAAGCTATGGAATCCCAATATTATCATGTTCCACCAACTGTGGTGTGTGAGAATTTATGCTAGCATTTCCATGAACTAGAACAAGTGGTTTGAGGCATTAGATATGGTATGACCTAGAATTATTCTTATTTTGCCTATCCAGAGTGGTACTACCTACGAGAACATAAATGACCTTGATTAGAATTATCATCTCTTATGTATTTTTATATTCCATGGTAATGGTGTTCTAATGGATGAAATAGACTGGTTGGAGTTTTCTAAGATCAATTTTTTGCTGGTCTATATACCAAATAAATGGAAATTAATTCTTGTAACCTTCATATTTTGATGACCCTCTAGGAAATTATGGACCACCACGATCCACATTGGGAGACCAGAGGGTATTAAATTTTAGAAATATAATGATATATATTTTGAGTAGTACTTTCATGAAATGATGAATATAGACTCTACCTAGGAGTTTATAGAGTTATGAATGGTTTCTATGATGGTATCCAAATATTATTCTCAATTTACAATCTTAATTTTCCTTTATCATTTATTGGATAGTAATAAGCATCATAAGGCTCAATGGTTTGAGATATGAATTGAAAAATATTAGATATCTAGTTTGGGGATTTTACCTAACAGTGTACTCTCAGGTGCTTCCTAGGGCCCTCAGTTTTGAGATGGGGTTATTGGATTATAGGGATTGAAGCATACATCCAATACATAGAGGGATACTGTTTAATATTTATCTCACAACTATGGGAGTTCCTTTAAGAATTATGAAGAGGAAGGATGAGAATGTAAAACAGGTTAGAGATATTCCATTATAGTAGGACTCTTCTTATTCAATCCCCTTAGGTGGAGTCCCTCCATGATTAAAATTTTTGGAGTTCAATCATTAACACAGAGACTTCACAACACCTTATAGAACAATCTAGTAGTGTTGAAATATAGGGAACCTTCACCAGTTCTTCTCTATATGAATTGATTTTAAAAAATTTAATGTCATACATGAGTAGGGGATTCGGGATTTGGTTGGGGTCCTCACCAATAGGCCGTGAAGATAAGGACTTGGGTGAGTCAAAGGAATGGTGATGGAGTGGAGGAAATCCATGAATGTGAAATGTATCAGACCCCAAAAGATGGTTATGTGGAACCTATAATTTTATTTTTTATATTATTGAATGTGGATATTTTATCTTCTACCCTATTTAATATTACTGTTTCTCTTCCTCTAATCTTCATGATCTATTTATGGATATGGAATTCAGTTACCTGATACATTATAGTGTGATAACATTAAGACCCTAGTATATAAGAGTGGTAGTCTATATTTTCATTAGTGATATACTGATGAAGAAATTATATACCATAAGGTAAGAGAATATAATTACATACTCAGTGACATGTTTTATAGAACCCCAATAAATTGTGATGTTTCATGAGTGATTTTTGATCTTTTTATAAAGGTTGTTCACTTCTTACTGATTTGAGATGTTCACTGAACAATCAACCTTGAATGTATTTATAACTATGGGATTATAATATTACATGGAGTTTTATTGTTCATTTTCTTCATATAATGGTGCATGTTTTATGTGAATGAATTGAGAGGATTTGTAAAAGTACATAAAGACTTATCTAACATTTTTACGTCTTACTATTATTAAAAAAATATAGAGTGTGAGAGGATGATAAGTACACTATAGGATATGTTATTATATCATTTCATAGAATTCAGTGGATATTGGGATTGTCATGTATAATTTTTTGAGTCTGTTAATAGAAACAGTTACCCGATTACAATTTAGACAACACCTTATGGGTTTGTGAGGTAGCAGTTCTGGTAACTAATATTGATCTAGAGAAATTAAATAGAGTATATCCAACTGTAAAGATGTTTATAATCCCTTCGAATGGATATATAACTTCTCTCATTAAAAGTATAATACTATTGGAGTTCACTATGAGAAGTTAAGTTTTCTTAAGTGTGACTCTTTAAGGAAACAACATATGAGGATGAAGTGTAATCTAGAAACTCATTTTATTAGACCCTTTTGGATCACTAATCATTTTGAACAGTATATGTCATGAACCCCTCCTGACAATGTATACCTTTCCATGGCTAGCAATGTGAGAAGCGAGATAGTGAACCCTGATTCACACCTCTAGTATGCCTTGGGTTGGCGATTAGAACATAGGGAACCATAAACACACAGATGGGAGGCATTACCCTCTAATATAACACATGTGAAAGAGAGAGATATAAAAAACACCAAGAAACTCCAAATAAGCCTAGAATATAACATAATCTGATTTACATGTATGTAATGACATGAAATAACTACAAAAATTGAATGGGAAAGATTCAAGTTCCAAAAAAAGTAAAACAACAACAACCAAAAAGCCCGAATAGCTCCCATAAACCCCAATCTAGTAGTAATAAGATGGATATCCAAATTTATCAAAGTGACCTAAAAAAATTTTAAATAACTCAGGGTGATTATAAAAATATACTATCTATGAAACTCCCTAGAGAATATCATGAAAAAGTAATAAATAATGGTAAAGGATAGTGAACAACAAGTGAATCTATCTTATCACCTAAATATGTACTCTATGTTCCCTGCCTCACCATGGATAATCTCACCAAGTATCATATACAAGAGTATATAATATAATAAATAATATCAAGGTTACCATGATACCACTTCCCCACTCTTTTTCCACTTTTCCCCAACATCGAATGTCTTAAGTCATCTCTCTAAAAAAAGGATGTCTTAAAGACAACTGGGTGAGCACCATGACCAGAAACTCATGTAACAAAAAGGATTTCCCACTGAAACATGGGTGAATAACCACAATATCCTCACAAAAAAACTAACTAGGTAGTTTTCAGGATCCACATCATCTCGCATAACATGTATTTTATGTTATCTATAATAACTCAAGCCATTACATCCCATACATCGAGTTAGGATCATCAAGACATCATATCCTATACCCATTACACTTATAATAGTACATAGGAAACTATATCTAGAATATATGTGCGTGAATAACCACAATACATTTCATACCATTATACAAATATACGGGGAAAACTAACCACCGTGACTACAAACAAAAGTAACCACCAAGAGAAGAGAGTGAGGCAAAAGAAGGTAGTATGTCGTACATCCTCCAACAAAGAGGTTAGGGAAAACACCCCCCCGGGGATCAGAATCCTCAGTGTGTTAGTTTACCTTACCGATAGGGCGAATTAGTGTATAGAAACAAAAAAAATAATGAATATTATATAGATCACACTATGGAAAAAACCTAGCCATAGACTCAACATTAGCTAATGTCTATCTGAATCCTGAATTCCACTACTAAGATGAGATATCCTATTAGCACCCAACCATTTAAAGAGATTTATTAAATCATCTTATCCCTTTTTATTAGTTACAATTTATGTAAATTAATTATTTAACCATTAATTAACTATTAAAAATTTCCACATTACATTCTAGTATCATCACAATAAACTTCCATGGCCTCCAAGAAAAACCAAACTGAGTCCACAGCTTCTCAGAAAGATAACATCAATACTACATCCCCACATACTCTAACCCCATTGGTTCAATATAATTTATTCAGTCATTTATTAATTGTATTAACACTTTTCCATAATTCTATGCATTCTTGAAAAGAAATTCTAAAATACCAAACCCAAGGGGCTCAACATGGTGAGTAGAGGAACCAATCATCAAGTCTTTTCCACATATATCATGAGTGTAGACCCATCCTCCCTCAAGAACCTAAACATGTAAAGCATGTGGGATACCCCATGCGTCCTCACCTTTTTTGGAAAGTGGGTAAGCAAGACCAGCCACGTAAAGCAATGAGGAAATTAAAGAAGACAAAAAGAACAAGCATTACAACATTCACATCTATGGTTATGCCTAGCTTCAACCCATTCCATCATCCTAGTTGTTCTCCTCGACACCCACATGCATAAACTACTGCATCTCCCCAGTCTAGGCATCAACTGCCACCACAACCACTGGGCCTCCCTAACCCACATACCACAACAACCTTCCATGCTAAAATCACATCAAAAGTAAAACGAAAAAGCATGAAACTGGGATCCTGGACCCAATAAAGGAATTCAACCTTTAAACATAATGATCACTCACATCTACAAAGAAAATGGCTCCTGGAATTTACAAGTAAGAGGGTAACATAGAGAACTACCATGAATTAACCTTTATAAAAAACTAGTTCTTTAATCTATCTTGAATTAACCGATTCATTATTGGTAAGTTCCAACTATGGTAAACCTAACCAGAAATCTAGTATTTCTATCACAAATTAATTAAACATTCCTATATCATCAATTTGATTATAATCGAAATACAACAACAAAAATATTCATTTACGTGTATCTTTATCTTTGGCCAAATAATTTACAATTAATCATAGCTTTATATTCTTTACCCATTTCCATCAAGAACAATATGCTAAACAAGAAATGAATAGATATCACACTATCTAGAAAATCAATAGGCGACAATATACGATCAAAAACAATTCTTTAATGCAGTTCAAATATTTGTTATCTCAATTCCATTATGATCCAGCTTGATAAAACATGTTAACACTACTACTACACATGAATATAATAGATAATCCAAGAATCCCCTACCTCATAAGTTTTACAACATTTTCTTCTTGAGAATATGTCAACACAATAGATCACAATCACCTCTATCACAACGAATGCATCCACCCATGGATTCCACGGAATGACAACATCATCCAACACGCAATAAATATCTACTAGAAACATTGAGATCACATTCCATCACATGTAAAGGATAAAAAGGACGAAACATATCCAAGAACCCTGAGAATGGAGGTATAACATACCTTATCAATGACTAATTGACACTTCCATGTTTTCCCAAAATAGGGGGTGCACATAAGCAGAAAGAAAAACACCAAAGGGAAAAAAATGAATTGAAGATTTTTTGATTGCACGAATCTTATGGTATTGAAATGTATGGGTATATCATTTTAGAGGGAAAAAATAAGGAAGAATATGTTTATGGGTATTTCACACTGAGAAATAACTAAACAGAGTAGTTTTTTAGATATGTTTTATATTTTCCATTAAAATCATATCACATTAAACAACACAGTTTGACCAATTAAAAGCCTTCTTATTTTTAGAAAATCAAAGATATGATTTATATCACTTGAAACAGCTTCTAACCCACTTAAATATGGAATTCAACTCATTTTATTTCAAAGAAAGATGTCAAATGGGGATAAATAGGAAATTTTGGAAAAAAACAGGAATTTGACAAACTATTGGAAATGCCTCACTGATATGGAAGAACTATTCCTGAAACCATTTAGAAAATTTGAAAAAGGAAATGACTCACTATTCTGGAACCACTGTTCAGGACACCATTCCAAAATTTTAGAAGAGGAAATGACTCACTATTCTAGATACACTATTCCTAAATCTATTCTAGAAATTTTGACTAGAAAACCAGTCACTATTCTAGAAACACCATTTTGGAAATTTGAAAAAGGAAATGAGTCATCACTATGAAAACACTATTAATGAAACTGTTCTTGAAATTTGAAAAAGGAATTGACTCACCAATTGGGAAACACTGTTTACTACACAGTTCGAGAAATTTGTAAAAGTAAGTGACTCATCATTCTTAAAAAACTATTCATGACATAATTCTACAAATTTGGAATAGGAAAGGACTCCCTATTCTAGAAATAGTATTCATGAAAACATTCCAGAAAATTGGAAAAGGAAATGACTCACTGTTCTGGAAACACAGTTCATAGAATTGGAAATTTGGAAAAGTGTGAGGTATATGTCACACTGACCTCTCAGAACTCCTCAAAAACTAGATTCTGAAAAATAAATAGACTTGAGTGGTATTATCCATTACTTAAGATACATCTCAAAATAATATTGTCCTCAAGAATACACCACCAACCAAAAGAGGAAACTGAAAAAGGGGGTTGAGAAACCACCCTTTTAGATACCTCTCCTGGTTCATTCCACCAAAGAAGCTCAAATACTTCAAAACGAAACATGTAAAACCACACGACAACCATAACCAACTCTAAAACACACTCATGGTGGAGATACCCCTCAAAAAAGATAAATCAACAATAAGAGACAAAATAGAGCCATCATATAACCTTGATTGTTCTACAACTACAAAACAAACATCATTGTTAGAAATGATAGAAAAATCAAATAGCTCAGGGGTACTGATCATGTATCTATGACTCAAATTCCCATGAAAAATCATCCCAGACACTATGCCAACACAATACACGAACAAAGGGGATATCAGGCCCATGAACCACCTTCTCCTTGGGGACATGGATCTCTACATGATTCTCTTCGGTGGTTGCATCATCATCAACATCGATATCACCCCAATATATGACATGGGAGTCATCATGAAGGAAATGATGGTGCTGAAAAACATGAAAAACACGGTGTATTTTTATCATCTACGGGTGGAGTGCTACCCAATACGCTATGAATCCAACTCGAGCCAACATCTCAAAAGGCCCAACAAATCAGGGATAAAGCATAATACAATGTCCAAACCTTCTAGGGTCTCACCACAAATAAATCAGTCACTCTAGTCCTACACCTCAAGAACCCCCAACTCAGAATCTTCCACATTCTACACGAAATATGATTGCACCATCATCTGAAAAATAAAACCTCTACCCCCAACTTCTCCTATATCTAGATGTAATGTTGAATGATATTTCATCACACTCCAAGAATCAACACACTTATGCACAGTGTCACTAAGTGAATTCATGCTCAGTGCATTAGCTACATCATTCCCTTTACTAGGTGGATACTAGATAATCCTATAAGTAATCAATAACCATATGTTGTCACATGTTCAATTCATGCTGGGAGAAAACACACCTCATGCTATTATGATCGGTGGAAACCAAAAGTGCTCTTTATTGTGGTAATGTGTCCATAATATCACAAAAAATACCACAACCATAAAATTGGGATCTTTGGTGGTGTAGTAATGTTCATGGGGATGAAACTACTAAGACCCATAATAAATGACTGATCTCTGCTGAATCAAAATCCAACCCAACCCCAGATGCGAAACATCACATAAAACCATGAACTAAACTTCTTCTACTGGTAGACAAAAAACTGGACCAATAACCATCTTCACATTTAGTTTAAGAAAAGCTACCTAACACTGATCATTCAAGAATAATTTTTTATCCTTCCTGGTCAATCTTGTTAGAGGAGTCACAACCTGAGAAAAATTGGCTACAAACCTCTTATAATATCCTATGATAATAATGGAACTCTGTACCTTTACCACTATCTTGGATGCACCCCAAGACAAAACAGATTCTATCTTCAACCGATCCATATCTACTCCCTACTTGGATACAACATGCCCCATATAAAAAGACATCTCAAGCCCAAAATATACACTTTGACAATATCCGAAGCACCTGTTATTGACGAAGAACTCCCAAAATGTCACATAGATGCTCTGCATTCTCCTCCTTAGACATGATGTACACAAGAATTTATTAGATGAAAACTACCAGGAACTTATCAAGAAACTCACAGAAGACAACGATCATCAACCCATTGAACACATCAATTGCATTTGTCACACTGAACAACATCACCAAGAACTCATAATGCTTATGATGCCAACTGAAAGTAGTCTTCAGAATATCCTCATTATTAACATGCAATTGTTGATATCTAGACAAAAAATAGTTCTCTGAAAAGAAAATTGCACACATTAGTTGATCAAACATGTCATAATTCTGGGAAAGGGGATGGTTGTACTTCATGGTCACTTTATTCAAGCTATTATAATTGATACACAACCACAAACTGTTGTTATCCTTCCTCATTATTAAAACCTGATCACCCCAAAGTGAAACAGTTGAAAAAAACCATACTGAAACATACGATCGAGCTGTATATAGAGATCTCGCATCTCATAAGGTGGAATATTATACAAATACATAAATATTTAAGACAAATGAGGATGTTGTTCGATCTCGAACTTGATATCCTGTCAGGGGGGGGGTAATGCTACAACCACATCAGGAAATAAATTAGGGTACTCTTCAATGACCCTAGGAAATGATGACTTCTGAACCTACATTAAACGAATTATTATATTATCCATCAAGGATGATAATGAATAAACTCACCTTTAACCCTTCTGTGGGTAGCACTCACCGACAAACACTACAGGATCTCTATTAGTATCTAAGAACACTAACTATCTATGGAATAAATCTATAATAGCCTACTCTAAATACCAATAATCCATGATAAGGATGAAATAATATGGTTGTACCTGTAAACATAAGAAATATCATTAATAGTGGTGCTTCCCTAGAACTAGCTCATAGTCTCTACATAATCCAAAAAATTCATGTTGACCTCTAACTATGTAGTAAACACCAAGGGCACTTGAAGCCTCTCTACCACAATTCCCAATGTGTGGAGAAGGGTTGGGGATATGAAGGAGTGTGTCACTCCTGAATCAAACCAAGAATTAACCCAAGTATAAAACAAGAAAATGGTACCTCAAAAGACATGTCGATCTCCTGGAGCTACCAACGCTAATGCATGATGCTTACCATGACCTACTCCACAACCTCTATGACCATGATAACCACCACCACCAAGGTCGATCTCTACTCTACGAGGATGAGGAGAATCCTAGGGATATACTCTACATGTACCATATATAAACTATTGATCCAAAGCTGCTGCAACCTAAAGCTGCTGCCTCAGATGGAACTGCCTCAATGGAGGAACCTGAAGAGGTTCACTTGTGGCATGTTAACTGCTCTGAATGGTTGGGAACACTCGTTGTTTATGACCTCAACTTCTGTAAGAAAAATAATTATCTGATTCCTTGGCATGGGCCTATGAACTTTCACCCTTGGAGAAATGATATTCTATGTGATGAGACCTACCCTTAGCCGAATTGAAAGTCTTCTAACCTTAAAACCAGAGAACCAAGGATCAAAGCAATTCATCTTGATAAATCCCGAAGAATAGCCTCCTGTGAAGACATGATTCTAGATAATGTCCTCTCAATAACCTAATACCTCACAGGAACCTCGAGATCTGTATTCATCATTAATGGGGTAAACTAGCACTGGATCACTAGACACAAAGCCTCCTCAAAATTCCTTACCTTGTTCTCCCTATCTTAAAATAGGTTTGAAGCTTATCACATTAGTTTTCAAAAATAGATCCAAAACCGTCAAACATAGTAGCTTCCCTGCTGAAGGGTAAGTAGCTCATGGAGACTAGCCATCGTCACAGTAGAATAAATAAACTAGTCTCAAAATATTTCTTGGAACATCTCCTATGATATTTTTGAGTCGTTTTGATCCTTTAGGATCAAGAATCACTATTTCCCAACTGCTCTATGAAACATTGTCACCACCAATGAGACCCAGTGCTCCTTATGAGAAAGGATTATCTGAAATCTATCTCAAACTCATCAAGCCCACCATTCATGACTTCATCTAAAATGTATCCCTCGTACTATTGAAGACTCTTGTACTAAAACTCTCAGGGTTTCCTCCTCCAAGTGTCATCCTCATCCACCTCTACTATACCCGAATCTACTGGTGCATCCATCTAGACATCATCTATACGAACTTGACGTCATCAACATGGATCCATACATACAAAAGGAAAAACAATTATAACTCCTAAACCTAAAATATAGAATAATAAACAATTAATTAATTGTTTTATTTTATTAACTTTATGTAAACATATCCCAAGGTCTTCCCATTCAAACACATGTTTAAAAAGGAATGATGCATGATCCTTTCTTAGGTACTTATCATGCAACCAGTATAATCTAATTTATTAACCACTGTAAACATAATGGTTTTTTCATTAAATCACATGGGACTCTAAATACTAGTTTATTAGCTAGTATAAAGTGTTTACAGCACTCTCTAAGCTTAACTTACTCCATTTCCCTACCAACCCATTCAATCTCACCTGTCCCCAACTCGAAATTCCATATTATAGATAAACCAGAGCTCTGATACCATTCAATCATGACCTCCTCCCTACATTGTGTACCCCTATGAGGATAGAAATGTGAGAAGGGAGATACTTACCTCCTCATGTGTTTTCTCAATTAGGCCCCTGGTTGGGGACTAGCACCGAGGGTATTGTAAACAGACATATAAAAGGCAGAAAAGTCTAAGAGAACACATGCAAAAGAGAGAGATAAGATAGAAAACAACCCACTCAAACTCGGAAAACAATATAAAAGAACCCAAGTACATGTAAGTAATTACAAGAAGAAAAACTACAAATGAAAGAGAAAACTACAAATACCAAAAGAAAGTATAACAAAAGAAATCATGAAGCCTATAAAACTGCTGTAAATGCTAAGTTAGTAGTAACAATTATGATCTCTATCCTGCTCCAATTAAAATGAAAAATGGTTTATATAACATTGGGTGAGTATAACAGTATACTCAGTAGGATACCCCCTAAATCATATCGTCAAAAGTAAGAATTCATGCTAATTCATAGTGAAAAAAATGAAACTAACCTATAACCTAAAAAGGTATACTATGCTCCCAGCCTCAACATGGATGCTCTCACTAAGTATCACATACAATATTATATAATATAATAAATAATATTAAGTGTACCCCACTACCACATCCCCAATGGTTTTCCATATTTCACAAACATCGCACATCCTAATCCATCTCTCTCCAAAAAGGGTCGACTCGAAGACACCTGGGCTAGAACCCCAACATGCCCCTCACCCAACAAAAATGTTTTCTAGTAGAATCCTAGGCAAATAACCATAATATATCAACAACCAAAGTTAACCAGTTAGTTTCTAGGAGCCACCACAGCTTTCATAATGTTTATCATAAATCGAGTATTATACCTCAATCCATTACATCCCATACACTATGTAAAGATCCTCAATCCATCACAACCTTTAAGCGTTACACCTATAGTTGTTCATGAGAATCTATATCAAGAATATATGCCTTTGAATAACCACAATCCTTTACATCCCTCTACACATATACGTGGAAAAAAATATTTTTCGTACTTTCCAGCACAAGTAACTGCATAGAGAAGAGAGCATGGAAAAAGGGGGTAGTCATCCATCCATTCTCAAATCAAGATGTTGGGGAAAACACCCCTAGGGTTCAGAATACCCAGTTTGCCTATTTCCCTAACCGAGAGGGTGGAGTAGTGTATAAAAACACCAAAAGTTCATACTATAATATTCCTCACAACCACAATATTTGAAAAACCTAGTATTAGACTCAACTGCAGCTAACGTCTCTCGGACTCCTGGCTGCCACTTTTGGGACTAGATATCAATTTAGAACCCAACCATTTAATGTGACTTATTAATTCATCATGCCATTTTTTCATTTTTACATTACATTAATTAATTCTTTAAGCATTAATTAACCATTGAAAATTTCTACATCACATTACCCTATCATCACAAAAAAACACCATTCCCTCTAAGAGAAACAAAATTGACCCCACGACTTCTCAAAAAGATAACCTCAATAGTGAATCCTAGAAAGCTCCTACCCCATTGGTTTATCATAATTTATTCAATCATTTATTAAAAGAAATCAAAATTTTCAATAATTTTAAGGATTCTAGAAAATAAAATCTATGCTACCAAATACATGTGGCTCAACATGGGGAGTGGATGAACCACCTGTCGAGTATTTTCCATATATAGTAGGGGTGTAAACCCATCCACTCTTGAGAATATAAACCCCTAAAGCATGCTAAACACCCCACACATATTCACCTCTTTTAGAAGGATGGTAAGAAAGACCAGATGCCTCAACCCATGTGGAATGTAATGTAGTAAAACAAACAAAGCATAATAATATTCACATATATGAGTAAGCCTAACTTCAACCCCTTCCATCCTTCTTGATATCCTCCTCAACACCCACATGAATAAATTGATGCATGTCACCACTCTAGGCGTCAAATACTGCCAAATAAATGGATCCTCCCTTCCCCATAAACCATAAAACCCTTCTAGGCTCAAATCACATCACAAGTAGTAACAAACAACAAGAAACTGGGATCTTGGCCCCAATTAAGGCATTAAACCCTCACAGATTATGAGCACTCATATCTCTAAAGAATAAGGCTCTAGGCATTTACAAGTAAAAGGGTATCTTAGAACCCTACCAGGCATTATCCTTTACCAACAACTAATTATTTAATCCATCTTGATTCAAAAGATTCATTATTAGTAGGTTCCAACTATTGGAAACCTAAGAAGCAAGATACCATATCTATCCGAAATTAATTAAATATTCTTATTGTATCAATTTGATTATCATTAAATTAAAATAAAAACTAGATTAATTTTCATTCCACTTTATATTTTACCACTTAATTTATAATTATTCCCATATTTACATTCTTTACAAATTTCCATCAATAATGGCATGCTAAACAAGAAAAGGATAAGTATCACACTATCTAGAAAATCAAGAGTCAACAATATATGATCGAAAACAATTCGTTAATTTGGTTAAAATATTAATTATGTCAATTCCATTGTGATGTAGTGGGATAAAACATGATTACTATAATACTCACAAAAATTGAATATAGAACCAATGAATCCCCTACCTCAAAATTTTTCCTACATTATTTTCACTATAACATGCTTACACAATGGATCATGATCACCTCTCCTGCAATAATTGCATCCACCCGCAGATGCCATGGAACAAAAACATCATCCAACACCCAATAAAGATCCCTTAGAAACATGGAGATCACATTCCATCACATGGAAAGGAGAAATAAGAGGAAACTTATTTAAGAACCCAAAATAATGATGGAAGAACATAACTTATAAAATACTAATTGACACTTCTGTGTTTCCCCAAAGAAAGGGTTGGACTTAAGAAGTAGAAAAACCTCCGAGGGGAAAATCCTAGGATGAATGTTTGATTGCATGAATCTTATGGGAAAGAAAGATCCAAGTTTATCCTGCCAGATGAATCAAATAAGAAAAAAGGGGAATGGTATCTCATCCTTAGAAGGATCAAAATAGAGTAGTTGTTTATATATGTTTTTGATTTTCCATTGAAAGAGGATCATATTAAACCATGTAGTTTGAAAAATTGAAAGCCTCCAAATTTTTTGAATATAAATTATATGATTTATATCCCTTGAAATGACTTAAAACCCAAAAAAATATAGAATTCAACTCATTTTACAATAAAAAAAGACATCAAAAGTGAAAAACTGGGAAATAGAGAAAAAATATAGGAAGTTGACAAACTGTTTAAAATGTCTCACCATTCTAAAAGAAATGTCCATACCACCCTTCCAAAAATTTGGTAAAGGAAATGACTCATCGTTATGGAATCACTATTCATAACACTGTTCTAGAAATTTTTCAAAGGAAATGACTCACTATTTTGGAAACACTATTCATGACATCGTTCCAAAAATTTGAAAAAAGAAATAACTCATCATTCTGGAAACATTTTTTGTGACCCCATTATTGAAATTAAAAAAAGGAAATGGGTCACTATTCTAGAAACATTATTCAATACATGGTTTATGAAATATGGAAAAGGAAATGTATCACCATTCTGGAAACAATGTTCACAGAATTGGAAATTTGGAAAAGTGTTGGGGATAAGTCACATTAGCCTCCCAGAATAACTCAAACACCATATTTAGAATAGGAATGGACTATAGTGAACTCAAAAATTACAGTATATAACTATTTGGACCTTTCTTTACATTATCATGGAAGGCCTAATGTGTTCTACGTTTTTCAGCTTTATAGGTTCACACCATATCATCTGCTTTTCACAGATTGTGATGACGTTGTAACACCCATGATTCAATTATAGTAATTAAATATTAAATTTCAAAAAATATATATTATAATTAATATATTAAAATTTCAATTAAAACGTATTTTAAATATATATTATTACTATTATTTTTTAATATAATAGGTAAAAATAACCATAGAATGAAAATTTTAAATTTCCCATAAGGAAAAAAGATTTTATAAATAATTGAGAATGAATTATTTAAACATTCATAAATAAATTTATAATATTTTGTTTATAATATATAGAATTATTTATTTTTTATATTAATTTTATTGAAATAATGATTTGATCATTTTATGGTTAAAAGTGATATTTTTTTAGAAAACTATTTAAAAAGAAGCCTAATGTACTTTTATTTTAATTAAGTAAAATAATATTTAATGACGAATGATTTTAATGAAATTTATATAATATGTTTCTACCAATATAAATTTAAATCCATTAAATTATTATTCTTATTCATATAGTTAATTTATGAGCATCTTATACTTAAAAAATATATTTCCTAAAAAACTATTTGGGACATGTTTTATAGGTTCACTTTTAAAATTAAAATCTATTACTTAGGGTAATTAAATTTGATTAAATGCATTACATATTTTTAAATTATAAATTATTATTAAGTAATAAGTTCAACACAAGTTTTTTCCCATGGAATTTTAAAAGTAGTAAAAAATTATTTATCATGGTTAAGGTTAATGAAAGTTTACCATGAATAATCCTAAAATGAAAATGGTTAAAATGAAATAAAAATATTCTAAAATACCATTAATTTTTATATTTTTACCCTAACATTATTACCTTATAATATTATACATTTTAAAAATAAATTGAAGAAGGTTTCGTGTAGTTATTTTAAAACATTGAAAAATTACATGTGTATTACTCACCTCAATTATAAAAACGAACCACCTCTGCTCACATATTCCCACCTCATAATCCATTTATCTCAATAAGAATCATCCAAAATATCTCCACAACATCAATATATACGTTCTAGATATTTTTTTACTTCCAAAAAGTCTTAAACTTAGGTCATTAATAAATTGTTCAAATGATGGTTTTCTAAGAGAGTGTATTTGTCTTCACCAAGATCAATATTTTTTTACTTCATCTTTTACAAATTTCAAAGAAATATTCAATATTACTAAATAAATAAACCCTTATCTACCATATAACTATATTTTATTATGTTTATGAAATAATATTAATCTTTCTCATTCTTCATCAAATGGGAAACAAAACCATAGCTCCTGGGTACGATTGACAACGTCCTTGGAAACTGATGTACTTTGTTTTCAATAACTAACTCGCATGGATAGTCATAATCATGGAACAAATGAATATATATATATATATGATACATATGATATAATATTTATTCTAAAAATTTAACATATAATATACTTCATTTACTTTTTACACATAATTGAAATGATAAGATCACTTGTGCATACGTATGACCAATCATCTCCAAGAATCAATACAATTCATTTTTTATGTTCAAAGTTAATTAATGATTTCAAAAAGTTTATAATTAAAAAATATGAATATTATAACTATAATAATAAAATTTAGATTATGTAACTATACCCTATTAATAAAAACTAGAACTTGTATTATAAAAGACGAAAGAGAAAATGAAGCATTTAACACCCAAAAACATGGTAATAATGAAAAATTATTAACAAACATGCGATAAGATGTTATTATTGGACCATATATGATATTATAAATATAAATATAGTTCTTTAATAAATTAATAAATTTTGTAAAATCATTATATATTAGGTTAAATCATGTTCATCAAAATTAAATCATTAAGTAAAGGGATTTTTTTCTCAATTTTCACTCAATTGATATATATTTTTTATTGTGAACATATTTACTTTTAATACGATGTATATAAATACCCAATAATATATTTGAAAATAATAACTATTTATTTATTATGATTAATTTTTAAATCCAAATATATTCTTTCATGGTTTTAAAATTTAAAATTTACTGAAGAGGTAAGGTTAAATTTAATATGCTCTTCTATTTGGGATTTACATAATTTTTATTGAAGTAATATCATAATCCATCCTTTATAAAAATCAACATATTTTCTTATCTTATAGATATATTATAATTTTCTATATTTTATTCAAAATATTCCACTAATTGTTACTTTAATAGAGAAAATACATGTTTAAAATAAAATTTGACCTTATTTCACTTTTTGAGTGGTTATATATTTCATCACGGTCTATATTTTAAAAAATTATTTCATAAAATTAATTTATTTACTAAAATGATTTATTAAGTAAATTATAAGATATCCATGACTCTTCAAATGTTTTAAAAGAATATTAACATGTTTTTCCAAATGATTTTTTTCTGGATTTCTTTTAAAAATGTCAAAAATAATGTTTTTAAATTATAAAGAATTAATTGACTTCCATGATGCCATACCAAAATTATGATATATATGTTCTTATATAAATTTATAATTATTTTAAAAATGAAACAATATAATTATATATTATTTTAATATCTTTTTTCAATTTATATTATTTTTCTAGAGGACTTGATTTTATTACAAAACAAATATTTCATATGAATTGATGGTCATATATTATCATTTATTAATTTTGTGTTAATTAACATTATCATTAAAAATAAACTTTATTTTGATAATTGGAAATCAAATTTATCTTAAGTATTCATATTCTATGTGTCATGGATATTGTTTTTTGTCAAAATGTTTTCCATTTTTTAGATATAGCGTTTTACTATGTACTTAATTTTATTGACTAGTTAAGTCATGATAAATTTATATTTTTTTAGTTAACACATATATATATTTATAAGGAATATGATATTTGAATTTAATTTACCATTAATGTTTTTGTAATAAATTGTACATGCAGTGATGGGAGGGTCCAAGTTATAGATAGTGCCTTGATGCATCTACATGAATCATAAGAAACATTAGTTGTCCAAATTGTTTTTTCTAGTATTTACCAACATATAATTTAAATTGTCTTCTCATATGATCTTTATGGTATATATATCATGATATATAATAACATAATGTTTAATATTATGTATTCCCTTCATTGTGATATCATTTATTATTGTCTAGCTAATTATTTCATTGATAGTACTAATTGAATAATTTTTTCTCATGTAATTACCTATATGATATTTTTTTTCTTATAATTAAATTTCCATATTGCTTATATATTATTTAATCCTGATACATTCCCCTTTAATAAACCCTTAATGATCATTTTAGTTAACTATTATTATTTTTCCATTCCGTATAATATGAAAAGGATTTTTTTGAATGAGTACAAGGATACATGATGTTATATATTTCTACATTCATTAATTTTTCCCTTTTTCAAATGGGTATCATGTGTGTATATATATATCTAATACTAATAATATAATCTGTATTATGGAACTATAACCCTTGTATCTATTCTAATGTAATAATATTTACACCAACTCCGGGTTACTAGAATTTGGGTTGTTACAACATTGATTTAAACCCTAATTAATTGATTAAAGGTCACCCAACGTGGGTTTTATACTAGTGTGAGAAAAACCTTAATGTGAAAATAATGATACTTTCTTAAATTTAGTGTATGTATGGGTTGATTGAGGAAGATAATTAAGACTGAGATAATTTCATTCATGCTTAGTGGAACATATTGTTAGACAGTTATCATTGATGATTCTTCTCAAGGAGAATTTCATAGGGGGATTACAGACCCTAATATTTGGTTATCTAAAATTGAAATCCATGTTCTTCTTATCCTCGTTATTTTATATTAATATATCTTTTTGAAAAAATTATGAGGGATTTGGAATGCCCAGAGAGTATTTTGTGTGTTTTTTGGAAAGTGTTCCCCCAAAATAGGGGTGGATGAACCAAAACACATAAGAACTATCAAAAGGGGAATTGGAGGCACCATGGAGTGGTTGATGTGCACTAGTGGTACTATAGAGGTTAATTCCATGCCTCATCAGTATGAGAAAAACTATAGTTATTGTAGCTGATAGAGGTTTTGCTGATGGAAGTGGAAGGATATTCTACAAGAGAATACAGTGTGTTTCCTTCAACCATGATGTGGTACCTCACTCCATGTTGTATAGTTGTTTGCGCATAATTTAGTATTCATGAGTTATGGATTTAAATGATAGATTTTGCAATTGAATTGGGGAATAGGAAAATTAATAAGGCATAAAAAGGACTCCCAATGTGTATGATACTTATAAATTCCCTAGACTTTATCCTTATTTAGTATCCATCCAGACCTTCAATGTTCCATAGATAAAAATACACTCCCAAGGCTCCTCATAATTCCATATAATAATGTGAATCCAAAACATTCTATATTTCATTTCATACCCTTATTACATAAAATTCAAGCTCTAATGAACTCAACATCATAGTAACCTATCATTATTCCATGGTGTTCCTCTATTAGAGATCCCACACCACAATAATCAAACCTGTTCCATAGTGGAAATCTCTAAGTATACCCATTTTCATCATGTACCACAACTCATAGTGGTGGGGGATTTTCATATATATCTTAATTCCATAACACCTTTCTTTCGACATGGGGCATCTCAAATTTCATTAACATCATGCTTTTTCCCAATGATCACCTTTTTGTAGGTTTGGATATATCCTTTTTACATGTAACTCTTTAACTGACTCTATAGTTCGGCACATGTTAGATTGGAACTAGTTCTAGGAGGAATTGCAATGCGATCATCTTCAATTTGTTTTGTGAATTTGGTTTGGGTCGTGAAATCCATGGAAAACCTCATATTCGATATTGAATCCTTTGATAGGAAGTTATATACCTTTGTGGATATAAAACACACTTCTGACCATGCTATAAGAATTCAATTTATTTTTCTTGATTTTTATGACAAGTGGGAGTGTGTATCTCATGTGAGGATTGTGTTTTATTTGAGGCGAAGTGTATATTTGTAGCCTGTTGTTCTTGATTTTTGATGATAACATGTATTTTATGTAACTACCTGTAAACATGATGATATGTTATGTTTTCTTGAATGATGTAGTCAATTATTTGTTCTATTAAGGGCATTATTCTTGGTTACCAAAGTCAATGGGCCATCATTTTGTGTTTATTACTTGAGGGGGGAGGGGGTACATGATTGATAGGATGGGTATTATAGATTACTACATAGGGTATGGATACAACGATGCATTGTAGATGTTTTTTTGTTATAATCAAGTCATATATGATTCCATGGAGTATGTCACTCAAGTTCTAATAGATGTTTATTAGTGATATAATCAATGCCTTTTGGATGCATAGGACCTAACTTACTTGATTCCATGTGGATTCTAAGTGGTGCATACACATGATGACAAGTACCATGACTACTAGTGGATAGGAAGGAGTATGTCACTCAATGAATATTGCGTGATGAATTGTACAATAATTTAGTTCCTACTGTAAACTGAATACATGAATCCCATGATGTTCAAAGGGTACTGGGTGACATGATTTATAGACTTATGTATAGTTTTGGTTACTTTCAATATCATAAAATTTCTTCTAGTATAGAGATGAAGTATGTACAGTCTTGGATCATAGTTTCTTGGATGGTACACAGTTTCTTAGTCCTGGATTGTTATTTCTTGAGAATTTATTTCTTTCTATAGAATATACTTTTTTATATAAACTTACATGGCTAAAGATGAATTGGTGTTTTCCCACTATGTTTTTCACTCACACTCAACTCACAAAGTTTTTACTCTTATATATTTCATAACTACTGATGTTCTGAAGGGAAAGTTACCTACGGTGTATGGATGAGTGGTGGTAAATAGAGATGAAAAATGACCATGGATGACCCCAAAAATTATTAATTTATTTATCTACATCTATACTCTACTGTATTTACACTTTGGGATCTTTGTGTTATTGTATGAAACTTATTCAATCCTTTTCATTTCATCATATACATAGAATAATAGTGTATTGTTTATGATTTATTACTGATCCAATGACTGGATACAAAGGGTATTTTCTCCACATTAATAAATTCGGACACTAAAATCTAGTTCTAATCCTATTATATATGGAGGGTCAACCATTATGTCATTTTTTAAACTAGTGAAAACTCGATGTTTTAGGTCAACATGTTATAGTGTTCATATAAATAGATAATTCTTACCTGAATCATCCCCAACAATATGTATATCATTGATTTGAGAATTCTATTTTCGATATTATCGTTAACTCACCTTGTTGGAAATTTTATAGATATGATGATGATTCATATATATAGTCATCCCTAATTTTAAAATAATAAATATTATCAATTCCTTCTCTTAGAGAGATGATATAAAACCATTATTATTTATCCAATAATATCCCATATTCTTTTGATTGTAAAATATAAAATTTAAATAATTTACTTTGATTCTCCCCATTCAATATGATTTAATGAATAAATATTCTCAATGAAACATGATATAGACCTAAATATTCTAGCAAATTTTGAATAATATTTCAATAAAATTTAATAAAAACTTTTTTAAACAGCATTCATGCTCTTTAAAAAATTCATTAATTGTGAATGATCAAAGTGAAGGTTAAAAACCTATATTATGGGTAACTTTTTTTTCTAATATATTAATTTAAATACATAGAAATAAATATATAACATGAATACTGATATAAAATATTGTTCATAAGATGGAATATAAATATTTCTATATGGGGGGGATGAACTAGTGTGACAAAAACATTTAAAAAAAACACATGATACTATCATGTGTGTTTCTATATAGTATCTTCATTTGATGATGAAAAAAATTATGAAAATATATATTGATAAAGGTAAAATATAACTTTAATAGATGATTTTATTTATGCGGTTTCTTTACACATTTTTTCACATCGTTAGTCCTTCATGTTTTATATTTATTAACACATGTCACGTATCCATTATAATTTTCAAATAATTACTAACTACTGTGAATAGTAATATGGGAAAATAAAAATTAGTGATCATGAAATTGGGGGTTTAAAAACCCCATAAAAACATCAAACAACCATTCCCCAGTATAAATAATTTTAAAGGATGAATAATTATTTTGGAATTTTATAAGCATAAAGGTAATAATAAACATGTATTACAAAATATTTAAGGAAACCAATCTACTCCATTAATCCATTCTGAAATTGTTAATGTTTATCTAATTATTTTGATATATTACAAGTCATTTTATAGATAATTTAATATTTAATTGGTTTAATATATTCTAGTTCACATCTATATAATTAATACAATTTCAATGTGATACCCTATATCATATGTATTTTAGAAAATGTGTTTAAATATTAATTATAAAAAAAATTCTACTGGATAGATATATCCCATATCAAACCAAGTGTTATAGGTTTTGAATAAATTTTTCTTCAATTCCATTATTTCACTAATGAATTATCAAAATTTCTCATATTAATTGTTCTTCATTATATATTTAATCCCTTTAAATAACAACTAAAACACATATATATAAAACATTAAACTATATTAGATCTTCTATAATATAAAATAACAATATTTAGGATTTACAATTTAAAACTAAAATATTCATCAATTATATATCCTTAATTGTTACCCATGTGTCTATGTGTCATTGGAATTGATTATTTATTAAACTAATATCCATAAACATAAGGAAAATCATAACCTCTAGGAGAATATCAGTGATATTAATGAAATAAAGGGACTTTGTGGGATCTCAATAAAACACATATATATTTGTACTGTAATAAACTATATGTGTCTTCATATATCATTAATATGTTTACTCTATCATTTTAAAATATATTGAGTAAACAATATACATGAAATACGTAAATCAATTATAGTTTGACACATCAATTCATTATTATCCATGTTTATCCATTCATATAATTGGATTTATATTTGGGATTCCACATTAAACACTAATATATGTTGAAACATAAAACATGTTACATTTTTGTATTAGTAATAAATTTTATATCTCTATATGAGGGCTTACTCATAGTACTCTTAAAAGTTTATAAGAAACTAATTCTGTCAACATTGACAGTCAATTTGGTGAAACTAATATATTTTTAATTGATGGGTTGTTAATTTTTTCAAGTCACATATTATAAATTTATAATCCATGAATAAATGATATTATAGACATTTAATTTTATTTTAAATAATGAATCATTTAATATATCCATAAACATTCCATTTGGGAATAACTTCAGTACAAATGATGATCACATTATCAAGCCATGTCAAATAAATTATTATTATTTACTAGAATTTAGATTGTATAAAATGAACTATAGAGAATATATTGAATATTCCTTATATAATTATATTAAAATAAAATTAATATTTTATAAAATAAAATTGATAGATATTTTTTAGTTAATATCAAGAAACAGGTATACATAAGAAATTGTTAAATGTAAGTGAAAATTTATTATGGTAATCATATAATATTAATATTGGAGAATCTAATGTTTAAAAAAAAAATCTATGTGAAAATGGGTTATATATTATAATTGTTTTTAGAAAATAATAAAAATATTTTTTATGTGACGTATTAATTGAAATTATTTTAATGATTGTTTATAAAATTGATGTGATTCACTAATGATTATAAATAATAAAATATTTATGTCTAAATTCATAATATTGACCCATCATGTAATAAAATAATTAAATAAAACTTTTTAATCTAATTTTTTTTAATAAATTGATCATATAAAATATATAGAGAAGGTCAAAATTATTTTCATATGTAGTTTATTTTGTAATATCGATTTCAAGAACTCCATGTCTGAGAAAAAATATGGAATGGAGAATTCAAGTGTGATTCACCATTAAAATTGGTACCTTAAGACACTATACTTTGAATTTGAGAGTGAAATATTAGTATAAAACACAAAAAGTTTAGAGAATATTAAAATTAAATTAAAAAAAAAATAGAAATAAAAAAATAATTCTAACTAAGATAAAATGTTGAATTATATAAGGTTTATTATGATGTGACAACAAATATTTTAGGTTTCATGGAATATGGAGTAAGAGAAAAAAATTCCCATAAACTATTATTTATATATATAGTTGATATATAATTATATATATTAATTTTGTGTGAGGGTATTTTGCTATACTTATTTAATGGTTTCACTATGAAAGTAATTTTTTGTGGGGTAGATGCGATGATCATGACTTAGTTATTTCCTAATCATTATCTATTGGGAGATATACATTTAAATTAAAATAGTTATTAGAATTTTATGAATTCTATGAAATATTTTTGGGTTTTATATTACATTATAATCAACTTAATTAGATTTTTATACCTTTTTCATGCCCATTTAGTGAGATATGTTTAGTTCAATCCAACCACAATTTCATCTTTTTATATGTTTCTTTTATTCTTTTAAGTATTTAATTTCACTCATGGCCTCATTAAATATATATTTTCTCATGATCTATAAATTCTAAAATTATATTTTTTCTAATTTGGATTAGTTTATATATAGTTATTATAATGAAACTAAAATGAAATCCAATTTGGAAACTATAAAAATATTGAATCCCATAATTTGAAAACATATATATTACATATTATTAGAAAAATATTCATTAAATAACATAACAATCCTTGATAGGATAATATAATAATAGTGGATTTAAATATAGGGATTCATAAATAATTGTATTATAAATGTATAACATCATCTCCAACTAATTTGTTTATACTACCATCATTCTATAAATTGAATACTTAAAACCATTCTTCATAACATATATAGAAGAAATATAAGAAGGGGTGAGCTCGGATTCTCAGTAAGGGTAAACATTGAAGATATCAATAAATGATAATATGAAAGTATATGATAATCGTAAAGGTGTAGGATCAATACTATAGATTAAGAAGTTCATCATCAATATATTAAATATACTAAACATGAGTCATGGAATAAATATTTATCATTTCAAAAGACATGAATCAAAATAATTTGAAAACATCATAAACCCATAACTAACCATAGGTTCATGTCATAAAAACTTGTCACCATCATTTGAATATAAACCATTTCACTTATCATGTTTCACAACCAAGAATGTAAATTAATAATGGATAAGTCCAGAGCTCTTGTTTCCCACATTATATCAAGGACACTAATGTGTTTTTTATAATACATCAATCTCATCATCTTGTTTCATATAATGGATTAAACATGTCCACTTGTTTCCCATAATACATCATGCACACCAACATGTTTCTCATAATGGATCATGCACATATACTTGTTTCCCATAGTTCTATCATGAGGTATAAAACATTATCTAATAAATTAGAGGGACATATAATTATGGGCCCCCTTCACTAATAAAAACTATACATTTGTGTTCCAAAAATATCATAAAACTTTTATCATATCACCATATCACCATATCACCATATCATTGCCCATGTAAAGAAATAAGGTTTCAAAAAAATTTAATTATTTCATCATAGAACAACCCTTGAATAATAAATGGGTTTTACAAATATCTCATCATTAAAATAATAGACCATATAAATATATAATGATAGTTTTTAAATTGGATCACATACCTAGGAAAACACATGTAACTCCAAATTCTATTTTCGTTGAAGAATAAAAAGATAATTGAATTTTTTTTTGAAGAAAATACCTATTCAATTTCGAAATGAATTCTTAAAAATATAAAAATTTCCAAAACATACTGGAAAAAATTTCATTTGAAATGAAACATGGATGCATATAAATTATGTTTCATATTAATGAGCAGTCATGACTTCATAAAACTTTGTTTCATGTATGTATTAAACAAAAATTTTATTTAACATTAATAATAAAAATGTTAAAACGTACCATATTCAAAAAATGAAAAGAAGATTACATTTAAAACATTTTTTATAAATTATTAAAATTAAAAATGACTTTAAATGAAAAATTCACAATATTATAATCATTCTACAAGTTATTTTTTATAAAATATGGTTAGGGAATAGAATTATTCCTTACTAAATAGTAAAACATGGTCAGTTTCCCTTAGAAATATTATTTCATTGTCTTGAGTATATAAATCGTGGAAAATAAAAGGAAACATATATTTATTAAGAAATAAAGAGGATAGTATGAATTATATGTAATTAGAATGTATGGATCATATAATTTACTCAAAGGAAATTCAATAAGAAACAATATTGATTAAAATACGATTGAAACATAAACCCCTTACCGCTTTTTCTACTTTTGAATCATAATCCCCATGAAATATTAAATAAAATATAAACATTTAAAATAATAAAAATGAGTGTATTTATACTATACTATTTTATATGGTTTATATATACACATCATAAAATAATATATGTTCCGAACACATCATATGTCTTAAATAACAAAATCTAAGATGATAAACCCTTACCTCATGTATCGCCTTTCCTGGTTCACATTCTAACCTCCCATATAATAAATATATATTTCAATTACATGTATTAGAAAAAAAATATTCATATATATAATAAATTTTTGATTTATTTATGATATCTTATAATCTATTTATTTATATTTTGTTTTTAAAATCATTGTTCTGGGTGATATTTTCTTCATTTTTCAAGAATGTTTTTGTTTCGTAGTCCAGGTACTTGTAGATAAATTATGGTTATATAAATTACATAATATTAATAATGATATAAATAACATATATATTCACTATATATATTTATATTCATCCCTTAATATAGAGATAGAAAAATGAATTACACCATTCCTGAAGAGGGAAATTCTTAAATACACACAAACGTTATTTTGATTTTCTACAGATTGAGATAATGAATGGTAAATTAGAATTGACCTTTATATAATCAATACTATATAATATAAATTATACATATTTATCTAATAAATAATTATTACCATCTATTTAAATCACATATGAAAAATGAATCACATCACTTCTTGGATGTAGTATTCCTCAAGTACACATGAGCGATATTATTGTTTTCAAACAGTTTGAATGGTAAGAATTTTGATATGATATTATCATTGAATAAGTATAAATAACTCATTTATATAATATGAAAATATTAAACCCATTATAATACCCATCCATAGATATAGGGGATGAAATATTCATTATAACTCTATGGGGTGACGGAAAGTCATGCGTACGCATGAGTGATACTTTGAAATTCTATTTGATGGAGATTATGGTGAATAGTGATTTTTTAATTATAAAATTAACATTTATTAATATTTATTATAAAAAATTTATTAATTTATTAGTTTATTAATAATATAAATTATTTAGAATTTGTAATAGAATAACAAAAAATGATGTGATTGGTTATGTCGAATATCTCTTCTTTCAAACAACTCCTTTAGATCACCTATTAAGGATCATGAGGATGGTATTTCGTGAATAAAATCACATTTAGAATGAGTATAAGAATGTTTATAAGTGTTTTATTTATGGTATGGTAGAGGGTGAAGGCTCAATGTGGTGTGATTGTTATAAATGATGGGTACCCTTTTATAATTCTATTGGGAGGCACGTTTGAAATTATTCAAATATTAAATTATAATAGAGTAATTATCATGTTAAATAATTAAAAATACAAATATAGGAGAATATAAGTTTATATTTGGTATTAATAATAATTAAAATATTTTCAAAGGTTTAGGTGGTGATTTAAACCTTATCATTGGTTGAACCACTTAATTGGCCCTTTTTAACATTAATAATGGTAACAATTTTTTCAAATTTAAAGGGTTATAATTAAAATTATAAGGTAAATATTAACTCATAAATGAAAAAGGTATAAAATTTTATACCATAAAATTTCCAAAATAATACTATTTAATTTTTTTATATTTAAATAATTTAGTAATATATTATTTTGATAAAATACTATTTATGCCAATTTTTACACTAATAAATTTATTGGACGTAAAATTAATAAATAAAAAGTTGAACATCGATTCTGAAACTTTTAAACATAACTATAATGTTATATTTATCTTATAAAATTTTAAAAAACTAAACAAACACTAATTATATTAAATTTAATATTTTAAAAATCATTTATAATAATTTTTTAATTAAATAAATATTGAATTATTGTTGCATATGAATTTAAGGTAACTATTTAATTAATAAAATAAGAAATCAATTATATCATGAATATAATATCATTATTCAAAAAATAGACATTTATATTCTTTCATAAGTTATTTTTTCCCTATTTATACCAAAAAATATATTTAATACTAATACAATGACATTTTTTGAAATTTTTTTCTTCGAATATTATATAGGTCATTTTCAGGATTATTTTCCATTAAAAAATATTTGAGCCTAATGTGTTATTTATATAATTAATTATTCCAATAAGATTTCAAATGAAAAATATTGGCCTCATCACTTATTTTTAACCTAGCTTATCAAAATTTATCGTTTACTCATGTGAAAGTTTTACCACGGTTATTATTCATATGAAGAAACAATTAGGGGAAAATATTTTAAAAAATTGACCATTTTAATTCCAAATAATTATTCTATTTTATCAAATTAAATTATTTAAATTAAAATAATTTAAGCTTAAATTTAGTGTGAAAATTTTATGGAATCGAATTTTTAGAAAATTTCCTTCTTTGTAGAAAATTGTTTTATACGAAAATGATAGTATAAAATTCATTAAAAATAATATAACTGGATTATTTTAAATAAAAATAAATGATTTTTTATCTAATCCAAAATATATTAATATTTTATTAATTATATATAAGAAAGCACAATTTTCTATAAAAATCCATATTTTTCATTATTTATTCAAAATCATACTTTTTAGAAAATCTTAAAAATTCATCAAAAATTAATTTTGATAAGATGATTTAAAAAATTATCCTTTTATGAAAAAATGGTTTAAAAATTACATAAAATAATTATCATAACATCTAAAAAGTGAAATAAATACCAATTTGAAGAAAATATATTTTAAAATAATATAATGTATTTATTAAAACATGAGTTTGGAATTGTTAATAATTAATCAATAAATCTATAATTATTATATCCTTTATATATATTTCATTATACAATTAATCTTATTAATTCTAACAAATTCATCAAATATGTTGTAATAGTAATATTTAAATAATAATATTTAATGGTTCGTTTAAGCTTGGTGCTTCATATCGTATTTGATATCAATCAAAATAGCCTTTATGAAAAATCTAAGTGCCTTACATTCACATACTTTAATAAATTTCACCCTCCTAATAAAATAATTTTTTCAATAATCATGGGTTGGATATTTGAATATTTTTCTGTTGAAAACCCACATAATAATAAGGGTTAATAAAATTGTCTCTTATAAATAGGGAAAGAGAAATATTAATATCTTGTGAAATAATAATAAAATGGTATAATAAATCAAATATAATTAGTGGTATGTGAAAATATTGATATATAAGAGAAAAATAATTCCCTATAAATAATAGAGTGTGATATAAAACTTGTTCAATATAAATATAACAACCCTAAAATGATAAAGCTGTGATGGGGGAAATGAAATTTTATTCATAAAAAATGAATGTAAAATTATAGCATTTTATTTGAAGATGAAATTCTTTATTTTGTTGTATTTTTTCACTATAATGATAAATAAAATGTGAAAATATATATTCTTGGTTTATTTATATTTCAGAAGAATGATTTCATCTTTTGGTGGTGATTTGATCAATTTAAACATTATATCATACTCCCTGAAATGAATATTCAATATTAATTAATTACTCCAGAAGCACTAAAATGAACTTCAATAGATTATAAGATCTAAAAAATAATGAAAATTTATTCATACTATCCCTAGACATTTACAAAAATCATGAATAGTTAAAACAAGGAAAGATGATTCCAAAAATTAATTAACCTTGGAATAATAAATTTCAGTCCAAAATTATCGAAACAACAAAAAAAGGTTCCACTATGATAATTTCATAAATAAATTCAAAATTAAAGAGTTTTTAACTTTAATTTTAATATCATATCTCTTATCTTGCATACCCAAACTTTAATTACATTCTATTCGATTAATATCTAATTTTTTATCACATGTTAATCCTAAGAGTTTCATATACCTTAATCCAATATAGAGTCCCCCAAAATTTAATGATTCACCATGAATGATTTTATAATATAGTGTACTTCACTAAAATATCATATATTAAATTTAAATACAAACTTTAAATATAATCCATATCTTTGCCAAAAATATGTCTAAAAATGTTTCATTTTCAATTAATCACTTTTAAAATATCAAAATTATCTTTATCTCACTATCCAATAGAAAAAAATTATATTAACAAAATTCATTTACATACCCAAATGGAAATATAACCATCAGTAGAGTATTCATCCTGAAACCAAGTAAAAGTATCAAATAATCTCAAATTCACATCACTTAAACACTTAAAATGGGAATTTATTCATATAAACCAATGAACCCAAGTTGTTATTCATAACTCTTATGTTAACCTCACATGAGAAAATATATTCCTACACAATCCTTATTCCTTAGACAAAATTAGAGTATAAAATGGAAAAAACACTATCAAGAATGATATAAACCACTATTTCAATATATCACTAACCAATTCCAATGAAACCAATACTATCACATTTACTTCATCAGTGTGAGTCATATCTTTTAAACCAATTAAACATTACTACTATAACTCTAAATAAATTTCCATGTTTATCCGTACCATTCAACATTTCGTTTTCAACTCCATAATGAGAAACTCATATTGAACAATCCTTAGATATTTCATGATTATTTTTCCCAAAAAATAATTCTTGAATCACAATACATAAACACTTCAATAATTAAAATAAAAAGTGTTTCAATACAGAGGTCCTTCATTATTGTAGGAATAAATCCTTAGAATAAGTTATTGTCTTAGATAATTCCCTTATTCCCAAACATGATATGTTGAACTATAAATGATACATTGGGTTGGAAATTATCTTCCTTCATTAAGATTATTATTTTTACTCAATATTTACATACTATATGACCTTAGTTTACACATATAAGACATATTCTTGTTCCTCTAATACATTAAATTAGGTGACTCTTCCATCATTATTGACGTATAGGAAACATTATCTTATTTACTTCATATTTTCTACTATCTAAGATGTTAGTGAACTCTATCCTTCTCATATTTTATGTATTTTAGCATTTGTTATGGTGGATTTTTTTAATAATATATAATTATAATTTATTATTCCTAATAATATGTTTGACATTCAAGATCTCATATCATTTGGTTCCATATGAGTAAAATAATTCTAGTTCCCATCAGTATTAATAAGAATTCTCATAGTTCCAACAATTGACTAAAACCAAAAACCACAGTGTGAGTAAAAGTAGTTATAGTGAGGAATCATAAAAAATAATTTATTGGAAATCTAAATCGTGATACATCATTTTCAATATTTGAGACCTTTATTTTAGCCCAATTAATCAAATATTATTACTAAAATAGTATAATTTTATCATATACACATACTTATCCTCATGTTTTTTCGATAAATTATCTATTCAAAGTTTCTAATGGTTATTGAATCCTTGATATGATACCAACTATAATGACCCATACATTTTATACATATATATTACATATTATTAAAATAATATTCCTTAAATAATATAATTATACATTCATTACTAATTCAAGTTTTATTTATTTGGAAACACGGATACATAAACAACTACTTCATAAGTACATGACATCATCTCCTACTAAAATAATCATAATTAAATCCTTATTTATAATTTCATTTATAAAAACATTTTTTATAATCTATGGAAATGAAAAATAAGAAAGGGTGAACACATATGCTTAGTAAGGGTAAAAAATGCAATATATGAATCAATGATCATATAAAAGTGTAAGATAATGATAGGGGTGTGAGATTATGAAAATAACTTACAATGTTTATACCCAATCTATAAAATATCAAAAAATATTGTCTTGGAATAAATAATTTTTATTTTAAAATACAAGAATCAGAATATTAATAAAACATCATAAATCTATCTCTAACCATAAAATCATGTCATAAAAACATAGAAATATAATATGAAAAGAAAAACGTTTATATATCAAGTTTTACTATAATTACCATAGAATTATAATGGATTTGATCACAACACTCATTTCCTAGAATTAAACAATCTTGTTAACTTGTTTCCCAAAATGGATCAATCTAGTCAACATGATTCCCATTATGTATCTAGAATATCAACTTGTTTTCTATATTGGATCAACCACATAAAATTATTTTTTTAATGGATCAATCACATAAACTTATTTAACATAGTTATATCAATATATATAAAACATTTCCCAATTAATTATAGGGATATATAATTTGAGTACCACATTTTACATAATTAAAACAATGTCTATGTGTTCCACAAGATGAAAAACCATTCATAATTTCATAATTTCATAACCCATGAAATGAAAATTGGTTTCATAATCTTTTCATTATATCATCACAGAATAACACATGTAAAATAATATAGTTCTATAAATATTTCATCATAATCATAATAAAATATCCATATAATGAATAAGGATGTTAACATTAGAGCACATCCCTTGAAAAATGAATAGAAAAAAAATGTATTTTGTCAGTGTTGAAGAAAAATATTATAAAAAAAATTCTAAAAGAAAATAAAATTTCCATTTTAAAATGCATTTATTTAAATACAAGAAACAATAAAATAATACGTAAAACTATTAATTTGAAAAGAAATAAGGAAATTTATAATTTAATATTCAAATAATTGATTTTTTATTACTATGTTCTGTTCATTCCATTTATGTTAAACAAAACATTTCATTTATATATTTCATAAAAAGGTGAAAAATCACCTGATTTGGAAAATGATAAGAAAATTAAAATTAAAAAATTTCTTATAAATTTAAATAATGGTAAGAATTATTCTTAATTAAAATTTCATAATAGAAAAATCATTCCTGAAATTTCTTTAGAATACATGCAATGGAATAGAAATATTCCATACCAAACAGTATAGCACAGTCTATTTTCCTTAAGAAAATCTACCCAGTCTCTTGAGTAATTAAATGGGATAAAATTCAAGGAAAACTTGTATTTATCATTAAATCACTATAATATAATAATCAATTGAGGTATTTATTTTTTATGGATCAAATATTTCTCTCAAGGAAAATTCAACAACAAACAATCACTAATAAAACAGGATTGAAACATATATCACTTACAACTTTTATAACATTTAAATTATAAGCCCCCTGAAAGAGTAACTTCAAATGAATAATTAAATATAATGAAAATACGGTGGTTTTTGATGTTAATTGTCAAATTGGTCTTATAAATACCTCATAATTGATGATTGGTTCCCAACATTACACATATCCTAAAGAAGACAATTTATGACGATAAACCCTTAACTTACGTATTTCCTTTCATCATTCTTATTAAAACCTCCAATATAAATTTTTTGGATTTATTAAACATGTATTATAGATATATATTAATATATATTGGAGCATATATGATTTATTTTTGAAATATTGTCACCTGTTTATTAATAATTGTTTCAAAAATTCATTATTTTGGGTGATATTTTTGCTTCATTTTTCAAGCATGTTCTGGTTTTATAGTCTCGATCCTTGAACATTGATATTGGTTATATCATTTATATAATTTTAATAATGATATAAATATCATAAATATCCATTATATATATATATATATTTATATTAATTCATAAATGTTAAAATATATAAGATTGGCCTACAGAGTTCTTGAAGATGATAGAGCAAATTTACACAAAAACACTATTTCCATTTATCTACTAATAAAACAAAATAAATAATAATAATAATTCTATTTTAAATTATAATTATTATATCAAATTATTCATATATATTAATCAAATCAATCTTTGGTACCATCCATTTAAATAAGAGATCAAAATGATTCATATCGCTTGGTGGAGGTGGTAGTCGACATGTAAACATGAACAATGTTATTGTTTTCCAATTTTTTAAATGGTAATAACATGGATATTATAATATAATTATAGGAAAATAATTTATTCATTAATATTACATATGAGAATTAAACTCATTTTAACATTCATCCATAAAATATTGTGACGAAAAATTAATTGTATCTCTCTATGGAGGCGGTATGTTGTACATATGAATGATTGATACATTCACATCCCATGAGATACAAAATAGGATGAATAAAATAGTTTTAATAATAATTATAAAATTTTATTATATTTTATATAAATAATTAACTATTTTAGGAATAATATCAATGACTTAGAGTAGGTAAAAGAATAATTAAAAAGGAAATGACCCATTAAGGCTACTACAACTTCTTTGTAGCAACTCTTTCGATCACCTCTTATGATACTTATTTCGGTATTTTAGTAATAAAATAACATCAATAATGTGTATAAGTAATTTGATATGGGATTTTTTTGGGGGATGGACAAAATATAAGGCACAAATTTGTGTGAAAAATAGAACGGAAGGGTGGTTTTTATAGCTGATATGAGGGGTAATTTTGAATTTCTTTAAAGGATTAAATTACAATGGAGTAATTAGAAATCAAAATACTTCCTTATGAACATAGATTAAATTTTATTTGAAAATATGGTTTTAATCCTGTCAATATCATTAAGTTTTAATCTATATTAACCTGATTTACCCTTTAATGAGGTGATAAATTTTACCATGACTAATATTTATATTGAAAATATACATAAACTATAAAATTTAATAAATTTGAAAATCCAAATTAAAAAAGTGAATACATTTTTTTCAAATTAATTACATTTAATTGGATGTAATTAATTTTAAAATAAGTGAGCCAAGCGTGATGAACATCAATTGATTAGAAACATTCCTTTTATGTACAAAATTTTTTTATAAAACATTCAATTATAAAATTAATTAAAAACACTATAATTGAATTAATTAAAATAAAAATATACTAATTATATTTTTAATGTAATAAAAAAAATTTCTTTATAAATAATATAAACTAAAATTCTATTTTTAATAAAAATTAGTATTTTTCAATATTCATTGAAATATCATACTATTCATAAAAGTATAAAGCATTCACAATAATAAATTTTTTTAATATATGGTTTAAAATGATATAATTTTTAGAAAAAAAAATTATTAATGATGTAGAATTTCATTATAATATTTTCTCACAAAAAGCAATAAATCCATTTAAAAAAAATTAATTTTTAAGAAATAATTATTTTGAAAAAAACCAGTGCATAATTTTTAACTATTAATCCAATATTATTTATATTACGGTAATTTTATATATTTTATAAAAATTTTAATCTTATTTTTTTTAAATCATCATCTAGTACATGTTTGTCATATTTAAATAATAATATTTTTAGTTCATTTACGATCAGTGTTGCATTTCATATAAGATATCAAACATAATGTACTTATTTAAAAATATATGGACATTAAAAAAGAGTTAATATAAATTATAAATCTATTTAATTTCTTCGTAATACTCATGTTTATATTTTATGGAGTTATATTCAATCAAATAATTTTATGTAATTTTTCAATTGAAAAATAAATAATGTTACTGAAACTAAATTATTTTCCAGGTATTGTAAGGTTTTATTTGATATATTAAATTATAAATTAAATAATTTGAAATAGATTAAATGGAATTCATTGTTTACATAAGCATATTGAAACAATTATATGGTGATTGTTTATAATTTTTCCAAAAATAATTTTTTAAGTTAATGGTAAACAAATATTACTTTAAATTTCCATATATTTTCCTTAGATTAACTACTCACAAGAATCATTTTTATTTTGAATAGTTTTATTCTTGTCATGTGTATACCCTTATATTATAAATAAATCAATAAATTACATATGGATTTATTCAAAAAATTATTGTGTCATAAATTCATTTGTATACTAAATAGAGGTTTATTACAAAAAATAGTTATTTATGGAATTTTATAGAATTAATTTTGAATGAATTTTTACCACTTATAGAATTTAATATTGTAAAATAAATTCCAAATTTTTAATTATCACATTATAAATTTTCAATATGATGAATTATATTCTTCAAAAAATGAATTGTTACTTTAGTAATAGTTACTCACTATAATAAAGGGTAATATTGTTAATAAGAAGGGTTAAACTAAGTGATAAAGCTTAAAATATCTCTAAAAATTTATGGAAATAAAATTTATAGTGGATTATTACCTTACACTATCCTATATATGAAATTTTAATATATATTTTGAAATTTCAGTTTGAAAAGAGTTTAATATATTTTAAATTTAAAAATATTTACAATGGTTCCACTCCTCTCACTTTAAAATGGAATCCTCCTCTACTCACATCACCACAAACATTGAGAGATCTAGCTTGAACATTTTATGCATGAATCCATCCCAAGATATCATTACCATGTCTTAGAGTTGATGGTCTCAATAAATGACCAACCATATAATATTTAATGTGTTAGAGGAAGGAATATATACAAAAAAGTGGTATTAGTAATATCAAAAGTCATCCAATTTTATATCTTCTTATACATCCTATAAATATATTATTAACTTAAAAAAAATTAAATCATTATATTTACTATAATAAAATTTTGTTACGATGAAGAAAAAAATATCTTAAACCTCCTTTCTATTTGATATGAATTTGAAACATTTCTCATGTATATGTATATAATAAAACCTCTATAAATCAATATATATAAATTTTCACAACCAAATCAGATAGATATTTATAATGATCTAAAAAAATAAAATTTATGATATGTATCAAATAATAATAATAATTTATTAATATTCTATTTTTCACCTTCAAACCCAAAACAATTTTTAAAAATTGATAACAACTTCTATGTGAATGGGTGGATTATGATCTCTACAAAGTGATGTGATTCATATTCAATTTCTCCCTCACATGGATAGTAATAAAGATGGATATAATTAATAAATATTATATTTATAATATTATAATGTTTTTTTAATGTAAAAAGTTTTATACCTTATTTTCAACAAATTTCATTAGAAAAATAGAAATGTTTCTCATGTGTACGTGCAGACAACAACCTACCTAAAATGAGGCATTCAATTTTTTATTATTACTACACACATATAGTAATAAAATTATATTTATTGTATATAATTGGGAAATAATTTTTTTTAAATATTTTTGATATGTTCTAACTTTAAAAATTTCAATATGATCAACAAAAAAAAATCATCTCTAGACCCAATGTCCCCAAAACAACAACTGAGAACTGAACTCACATATTAACTAAGTAAAAAAATGGAAAAAATGGAATACAATGAAGAAAAATAATGTAATGAAAAAGAAAACATTTCAATATAATGTATATAATAAATAAAATTTTATTATTCAGGAATGTTAAAGGATTACATGATAACTTTGGAGATGTGGTAAGGGATTTATATTAAAGAATCGTTTTGTCATTGTCCATTAAAAATATTTCCCTTCCATAAACATGTTATTAAAAATATTTAAATAATGGTCTTATCTATACTATTAGGATTTTTTAATATTATTTTAAAATATCAAACAATTGTTTATAAATGATTTAAAAATTATATTTTTAAACTTTTCTGTATATGTAACTTTTCACTCTTTTATATGGAGAATAAATGATTTTTTATCTTTAAAGTATTACAAAATCTTCATACCATCAGTACTATTATTCATTATAATGATTCCTCTAAGAATTTTTATAAATTTATATATAAGGAAAATTTATTATTATTTTGGGTATTCAAAATTTTTAAATTTTATTCAAAAGGAAAGGAAATTCTAAATCATATCTACAAGACAATTAAAAGGGTATTTTATTATGAGATAAAATGATTTTTTGTATTATAATTTAAATTAAATGTAATATTTTTTTTACTCATGTTATGTTTCATGTAAATTATTTATCATTATTGATAAGCGTGATATACCCATATAATGCATTGGATAATGATATGATCTGAAGAAGTTCCATGTGTAAATAATTTATCCCATTATAAGGGTTAATGTATGGGTACTAGCAGGGGTTATTATAAAGATAATGTCATAAGATTAATACATTGTTTTTCAATTATTTCTATGAGTTTTAATGTAAAACATTTTATTTCATTATGTTAGTAAATCGGATTATGTGAGGTTTTTTCCTTTTAATGGAGAATGGTATATTTTTCATGGAAAATGTTTTCAAGAGTTCTTATATTTTCTTACAAAGCTATCATTTTTATGATTTAAAATATATGTTTTCTAACAGATTCATTATAAGCAAATATTGGGTAATTTTTATTTTTTATAGATTAAGTAAAAAATTATTTAAACTCTAATTTTTTCAAGAGGAAAACATATATATGGATATTTAGGTTATTGAAATTGACTAAAGGGTATAATTTATTTTTATTTAACTTCTTGGGATTTTATTTTACCATACCTTGATTCAAATTATTTTTAATAGGGATGAAGGTTTTATATATTTCATAGTAGGGGAATTAGTAAAATTTTACTGTTGGTATCATAAAAAATATTTATATAGAATAAGTGATATAGTATTCGAAAACAAATTAAGATATTATATTTTATTATTTTATGACCATGAAAAAGATTTTGAGTATTTTATTATCTATTTATCAAATCCATGTCAATTCAAAATGGTTTTCGATAGAAGAAATATAAATAATATTATAAAAAGTACACCAGAGAATGATATCATTCTGAACGAGTAACCAAAAAGTGACCAAATTGGAATTATGCAGTTTATAGCTATATTAATTGAATTGATACTATCTCTAAATGGTGGTAAACATAGAAGGGATTCAGCAAATTATTTATAGTGAAACAAGTCTAACGTGAAACCTGGTATGAAACAATAACCTCTATCTATTGGAGTATATTAATATATAGTGGTTTACTAAAGGAAATGAAACATATTTAGAGTATATTTTAATTATTTTGGGATATTTGGATCATTTAGAAACAACAACCAAAATTTATAATTTTGAAGATGAATCCAATCAATGATGGTCACTGATTAAGAAAACCAAGGAATAAGATGAGATTGATACCCTAGAAGTAATGAAATTTAAGGATATTTTCCTTAGGATATATATATTCATAAAGCTATATAAATAAAAATGGAAAAGAAACTCATTAAAGTTAAGTAAACTTTGGATGGCTCGATTACCACCTATGAAAAATTTATAAGTAAACTATCCACCTAAGAACAAAATATTTTTAATGTCCACGATAGTAAAATTGATATATTTTACTCAGTATTGAAACTAAATTTTTTGTGTTATTTTTTAATTGTGAGTTTGGAGGTTATGAAGACATTTTGGAGTCTTTGAGAAGGTGGAGATGTATTATTTTATTTTTATATCAAAAAAAACAAGTTGTCCTAGTTTAATAAATAGTGAATAATCCATCCATGTTATATGAAGGTATAAAAATTATTGTCAAAGAATAATACCTAGAATCAAGAATAAAACCTTTATTATTATTTTATATTTTTAGTTTCCTGGACATTTATAACCTGTGAGTTGTTTTTTGGGTTTTTGGTGGAAGTAGGATTCCATTGGAAAATTAGTGGACGAAACAGACTAAATGGTGTATGTTGGAAGAAATCCAAAATTATTATAGGTTCCACCATCTTGCTGGTGGGTGACCACCAACTATCAGATATAGGTCTTGGATGTATAGACATTATACATATATCCACTGACCAGTTGGAAGGATTTCCCTAATAATACAATGGGATAATTGGTGGTAATTGTTTTTGTACAAACCAGCCTGCCAGTGAGGCATAGTGATACGCTGGTGACATGGATTGGTGTGTAATTAAGTAATGGTAAAAGTATTATTTTGACCCATTTTAATGATTTAATCTCCTATAATTTCAACTATACACCCTAATTCTTTTTCTCATGATCTCAATTCTCCATAGTGACATTAATATCCATCTACATCTCTCTGGTGGTGAATCCTAGTGTTGGTTGGAATCAGGGATATCTATTGTATGAAATCTAGAAAAGGGATCATTTCTAATCCATTTTTATCTATTATAATCTAGTGTTCTATATTATATTATACTCTATTTATATATATAGGAAGAAAATATTTAATTTATATGGTTTTCATTTAATATAGCTTCTTGAGAATAGGATCTCTGACTCTACCATCATCAACCTAGAAGGAAATGAGGATTTCAATATTCTTTGGGTATTTCTATCTATCATATTCTCTATCCCTTGGTTATTAGAGATTTATTTTATTTCCTTCCATTTGTTTTAAATATTTAAATTTACATTAATTATTTGGGGAGATGGAAATATGGTTTTCAAAATGGGGTTTTTTAAAAACATGATTTATAAATATGGTGTGTTTTATATAAAGGCCTAAAAGATGGATTTAAAATGATATTTTTTCAATCATGTATGTATTATGGAATTTCTGTAGAATATGTTTTATTATAATGTGGTATTGGATTTTAAATTTCTCTTTTTTCTTATAAAATTTATTATGAAGCATAAATTTGGATTATTCAACCTAATAATGATAAAAATAACATTGGGAGACCTTATATAATGGGGGAAATCCCAACATGGAAAATACATTATTGAGTAATATATCACTAGAGGAGGTTCCCATGATTCCATTGATGCTAAGGGGTATTCTTTTTCAGGGACCAAGGTTCTAAAAAATTAGAATTTATATATTAAGTAAAATTTTCCTCAGTGTGTATTAATTTATTAGTTGTTTACACCCTCGTGTCATGGATTTCCCTCTTATGATGCTTTCAAATTTCATTATGTTCATGGATATTTGATATTATTATTTATCTAAGTGATTATGAAATGGATATTGATTCTTGAAAACTATTTTTTAACTATTTTTCCACTAGATATGTGATATTCCATATTTATTGGTTTATTTAAATATGGGTGGATTTTGAAAGTAATGGAATATTTTTTAAAGTAAATCCAATGGATGATTTTTATATATATAAATATTTCATTAAAAGTGTTTTAGAAATATATTTTTTTGTAATAACTAAAGGATACACAAGGATAATAATTATTTAAAATATTATTGGTATTATATTGAGATTTAGTTCTCACCCCCCGACATATTCTTTTATTGATTATAACCATGTATTTATAGGATACAAGTAAAGAAAATAGATTTATATAGAGGTTGGATCTATTAATTTTTGTTTCTTATTTATGGGTTGGGATGGTGGTGTCAAGAGGACTGATGAAGTTGGACCACGGGAAAATCTTCTTTCCATGTTGAGGGTTTATCATTTTTTAGTCCCTACAATCCCATTATTATATTTTACCATTATGGCATTATTCTTTCGAGATATTATATATCTTTGGTATCTATTGATACACTCTATTTTTTAAATATATTTTAAGTGTATTTAAGATAACATTTTCCCCATGTTTCCATGTATTATATTTAGGTTCTTATCACCTACCCATGGTTATTTAGAACATGATTAGGGCCTTGTGGTGGGTCAATTAAGGTTAAATTACTAGTCACCCTAGGATGGTAAATTAAAAATTGGCATCAAAGAGTTAGGTTGTCATTGAATTTTGTGCTCATACTTGTTTAACACCCTCTGGTGTTTGGTGGATTTTGATAGATCATAGATAATATTTTATGTGCTCTAGAGGTTATGGGGGTGTGTTGATGGTCTTATCAGTTTGATAGATATCCTTGTGATACTATTGAATGTATGGGGTTGTTTAGGTACCATGTTTATATTTTTAGCCTCTTTGATTTATTTCATAATATTCCAATTTATGATAGTGAAATAAAATTATGTTATAAATATTTTTCATAGGCTTTTATATTATACTATCCATCCATTAATAATAAAAAATTTGAATACTATAGAGGAAACAGTGAAGAATATCCCATCGGTGAATCCTCAAACTAACTCAAATTTTATGACAACAATCATCTAAATATCTAGTCTATGGAAGATGTATCCATCATCAAATGAGGAATGGTGGACCATGATTCAGAATTCATTGAGTAGCATTGACTAATTTTTCATAGGGATTGGGGTCTAAAGGAAGAAGAAGAATGGATTGAGAGTATTGTCAACATTATGTTCACTCTAGAAGACTCTATGTTTGCCTTAAAATCATATATTATTGAAATTTCATTAATGAATTTGTGGGAATATAACATGCAATTCATTTATCTTAATGATATAACTTGGATAGACTTAAATAAAACTATAAAAAACAGTTCAATCCAATGATATTGATAACAGTGAAGGTATGAGAGTTTGTTACTTTGGAGAAGGGACATGTTTTTTCCCGGAGTATACTACTTGGTTTCTTGGGGGTGTCATAGCTATCTCTAAAGTTGGTTTACAAATATTATTTCAATGATAGTAGGATAAATAAATTATTTTAGATATCTGATCAATACTAATTATAATATACCTACCAACCAATGTGGAGATTTCATACAAGGTATTTATGTCTTAGAGAAAAATATATTGGAAGATAAAAACCTTTTGTGTATCAGTTATAGCATGAGGTTTCCAAATTTTACTTTCTAATCAAAAAAGGATGTTAGATGATCAATAATGAGGTGGGGGTATGGGATAAAAATGCATATCATAGGGGAGTTAGGAATTCTTTTACCGATGTGGAAAGAAATGGACACCACAAACCTTGATTGTATGGTTGAACACAATGTGTATCACACATGTGGGAAATATATTATTCTTTTACTTTTTGTGGTAGATAATCTTTTGGAAATAAAGATGAATCCTCTTCCACCAAGGGATCTCAGCTTAGATATAGTGACATAGAATGTGTGGGATCTCGGCCACATTCATCAGGGGATTCATTGATTATAAAAAATGGATAGGATTCATCTAGATGTATTTATATAGTGTAGTGTGTACTGAGATGGTTAGGGGTAGGATTGAATACCATGATAGGTATGGTGTTTATTAAATACTATATGGTTATAGATTTATTTAATACCATTTCAACTTATTCCATTATCTCATATATGTTTATAGAGATGTTGGGATTATGTTCTGATTATATTTATTTCTTGATAATTTTTGAAATAATTTGTGGAAGATGTTCAAACGGGAATTTAAATTTCCTCTATGATGAATGATAATCTAAAAACATGAAATTTTATTGAAGATTATATTTCTTGATCATGATATCATAGATAACATCAATTTCTTGGATTCAATTATTATCAATAATGAATATATCTATTGATATAATCATCACGTATAATTTATTTCTTTCAATAGAGTCACTCACACCTTCCATGGTGAGTGGGACCTAATACATAGTAGTGAAGGTCATGTTTCTCCTATTGTTGAGGTGATATCTTTCCATTTATTGAAGTTATTTCTTGATGCTATTGATATATTTATTAGTAGTCATATTCTAGTGTTGGTGAGTGAGTATCACAATGTTTTTTAAGATGATTTATCTTGTTTAAGTCCTCATAGTGAATTTAGCTCTTTATAGAGTTAATTCCCAAGCCAGTATTGCTTTTAGGCCACATTTAAGCCATTTGGACCACCTTAAGGCTTTCGGGCCACATCTAGTTTCCCAAGAAAGACTCTATAAAAAATAAGCATCCCAATTGGAGGATTCAGAATAGGCTCACTCACTAGATTAGAACCAAATTTATTTGGATATAATGAGAGGGTTTGGTTATGCCATCGAGACCAGCATGTTCTTGTATGGGATGCTTAACCAGACAACCATGGAAATGTAGAGATCAACCAACATGATGCAGATGCTGGGAAGGGGTAGTTACTTGTAGTTATAGTTTGGTTGAATTTTATATGACCTTCGGGTCATGTAATGTCTCTCAAGCCTACAAGAAATGTAATATCTTAAGTCTATGGGCCTTGTTAGGGTTCCCCCTCATCCCCTGAAAGGTGGTTATCAAAAATTAATAAAAAAGGCCTTCAGGTCATTCAGGAAACAAATTGATATTGAAACAAATATATCCATTTCCTAGTATTTATGACATTTTTTATCAGATCATAGTGGCTTGTGATTGTAAAAACCTATTTTTAAATTTTGATACCAGCAGTAAAGGGCCTAAGAGAAATATATTCCATAAATGATATTTTGTGAATTTATAGGAATTATTGGTATTTGTTAATGTCTTTTGGCCTTATTAAAGATCCTATAGTGTTTATGGATTTAGTGAATAATATTTTCCAATAGTTTATGTATTGTATTTATGTTTTCTCTAAGGAATACATCTCGGTTATTCCATATTGTATAGGATCATGTAGTGAATTTTAATATCTTATTAGGAACCTTAAGAGATAATCATGAGTAAGAAAATCTATCCAAATAAAAGTTATATATGAAATATTTTAAATTTAAAGGTCATATTATTTATGATAAGTGTGGTTCAGTGGATCCTGAAAATATTTAGGAAGTAATGTCTTGGAAATATCCCATTAATTTATTTGAAATCTAATTTTATTGGGGTTTACTATTATTGTTAATTGATTAAAAAAATATATTCATTATTTTTATATTCATGACAGAATATATTTGTATTAGCTTGATAGAATCTATCGTAAATATATATTTATGTTACATGGAGTTCTAATTCACATTATATCGGATCTTAATCGGAAGTTTACATCAATTTTTTGGAAAGGAATTGTGATTTCATTTTGTATTGTATTAAATTTTAGAATACCATATTATTCTCAATATTATAGACAATTAGAGTGAGATATTTATAATTTAGAAAATATAAATTTGGTAAAATATCTATATTTATAGGTACATTGGTATCATTATCATTCCTTGATTAAATTTTCTTATAAAAATAGCTTTTATTCTATTATATACATCGCACTATTTAAACAATTATATGGAAATTACAATCGAATGATAACATATTGCGTAAAATTTAGTAAATGGATGTTATTAGGAATTATATAAGATATATATGGGAAGTTAATGATGATTAAACACTATATTAAAGAAGCTCAAAGAAACCTGAAGAGTTATATAGATAATAGAATGAAATATATCTTGTTAGTGGTAGGAGACCATGTTTTTCATGAAATATCTCTTAAATAATTTTGTTATACATGTTCTTATAAAAGAAATTTTTTCTTATTCATTAATTCCATCATATTAAATTCATGACAATGTTACAATAGTTTCTTTTAATGTTTCCACACATTTTATATTTTCTCAGAAACCTGATTTTTTTTATGTTTCATTGTTGTGGAAATATATATCTGATGCATCTCATGTTTTGATTCATTAAGTAGTTCATTTGGAAGGTAATATTTCTTATAAGATTTTTTTTATATTCTTGAATCCATGATACTGGTGTTATGGAATAATGATACATTCCTGGTTAAATCCTTATGGTTGAAACATATAATTTTGGATGAAACATAATAATCTGAATGAATTTTTAGAGAAAAGTATTGTAACTTGTTTAATAAATAATAAAATTTTGAGAACATTATTTATTTAAGAGGGGAATAATTTAACAAAAGCATTTATATAAATAATAAATGAATTTATTATCTTAGTAATATTACTGATTTTATTTTATGAATTCTTCTTTACAATAATAATTTTATGTAAATTTTAAATAAAAAGTGGTTTTCTTCAAAGAAAATTGTTTTTCATCTTTTATACGGTTCTATATGAAATATAAAATTATATATTTTAGAAACTTGTTTCATGAAATTATAATATTTTTTGATATCATCATGATAAAAATGTCATAGTGTGTTTTTATGGGAAATTTCATTAAAATATTGGTTTTTAGGTTGATAGTGAGAGATATAAAATTTGGAAATAATGGATCTCTTCCTATGATTAAGAAATCACAAGGAAAATTTTAGTTCTAAATTGGTTTTATAATCATATTTATCTAAACTATTTGTTGATAAATTAATAAACTGTATGGGTATCAATTCTATATAATAATTTGGTGTAAAACAGTTTTAATGGATTAAAAATACATTTTTTGGAAAATTGGTTTTCTTTGAATTTTAATAAATATACATTAAAATAAATTTTTACCAATTCTAGAAACTTAATATTGAAAAATTTGATTCCAAATTTTGAAACCTCGTATTCAAAATTTGGAAATGAGATAAATTTTAGTTTTACTCAAAATAAATATCTAAGATTGTTATTGTTTTCCCACAATGTAGAAATTTTAAAGTGATAACATGGGGGATTAATACAATAGATAAGGATTCAAATATCATTAAAAAATTTATAAATTTATATTTTTATGTGGAAACTGAACATATCATATCTTATCTATGAAATCAAAAATGATTGGATCCACATTCCATGGGAAATACATTTACAATATTTTAATATACACAATATTTACCAGGGTTCTACTTCTCTCAGTTATAAAAGTGGTCCTCCTATCCTCAATTATCCAAATATTTTGAGAACTATGTGTTGAAAATTCACTACCTAAATCCATCCACCGGTCCCCTCCCCATTTTCTAGTTTTCTTGAACATAAAAAATAATCAACCCTATAAGACTTATGGTTAAAAGAAAAGGATGATATCCAAGGATGAGGTATAAGTATTGAGTGAATTCTATTGAGTTTGTTTCTTTTTATACTAAAATATATTCTGACAATTCTTACATGATTTCATCAGTATCATAAATATATATAAATTTATTCATGATGATGGAATTACTATTATCTTCCTCCTTTCTATTCTATGTCAAATGATAACATTGCTGGTGTGTATGTGTAGAATAAAACATCCATAAAGTGATTAATTTTTTCATTAACACCTAATAATGATGGTTATAAATATGAATTTAATATAAATATATGATATTTATAAACAATTGTGATTTTTTAATTATATAATGTTTTCAACCTTCATACCCTCCCATCCCATTTAATATCATAACGTTGCTAGTTAATATGTACAAATACCACCTCAACGAAGCAATGTGATTAATTTTTCATTTTCAACTCAAATGGTTGGTTATAGGGATGGAGTTAATGACAAATTTTATATTCACAATTTTATTATGATTTTATGAAGTTAATTTTTTTCTACTTTAATTACGTTTTGTGCATTTTAAAAATGGAAATGTCACCTATGTGTATGTGTATACTACTCCCTTTGTGAAAAAGTACATTTCTGTTTTTTTGAACTCCTTTCAAAGATTTTCCTTAAAAATATTTTTTTTATTAAAATGATAAGTATAATATTTTACTAAATATTGATAGGATATAACATTTACAATTATGACCATGATAAACATACAAAATCTCTTTTGGATTGAATGACAACAAAATATATGAGATGAACCTAACTGACTTGGTAACCAAATAAAAAATGTGATAAGTAAAATAAATGAAGTAATTATAAATTAATAAACATTAATAAGGTTTTTAATCAATTAGATAATTAATATAATTTTATTACATAGGATTATAAATGATAATCTGATATATTGGGAGATGAGGTTAGTATTTTTATTTATAATATAGTTTTAATGATATCCTTTAAAAATCTTTATATCCCATACACATGTTAAAATAAATGTCTCTATAATGATATTATATATACTCTAGTAATTAATAAAACTCATTTTGGACATTTCCTTGAAATTTTTTCCAATTTTTTAAAATTAAAACATTTTTATGCTTTCCCTTCTAGTCAATTTTGAAAAATTTAAACAAAGATAAAATGTATGTTTAATTTATCATGTATCGAATGATGAAGTTTTATCATCATCACAAATTTTATTAATTGTAGATATTCATATATAATTGCATATGATTATTAAAATAATAAAACCTCTTATTAATCGTGTATTTTTTTATAAATATTTTCAAAATAAAATAATAATTATTCTCATTTTTATGAAAAAATAAAATTTTATTTTTATTATACGATGATATTCATATTTTATAGTTTTTAAGATGAAAATTAATTTATTTATGCCTTTAATTCATTTTATGGTTCTGATATAATTATTATGATGGTGGTTGGGTATAATATAAACCTCTAATAAATTGGTTAGTGATATGTTCTCTAGAAGATACATATTGAATTTACCATTTGGAATATTCCACTATAGTGTCTATATAAGGGTTCTTATTCGGGTTCTTGTAGGGATGATGTAACAATTGTACTAAATTATTTTTAAATGATTAATCTAGTTATTAATTAAAATATTTTGATTTCATGAGGTAAATAAAATGTATTATGAGTGGTTTTGACCTCTTAATAGATAACGGTTTGTTTTTAAATGAAATGATTTTCTAGAGTTGTGGTGTTTTCTAAAGAAACAAATATTTATATGATTCTCCTTTAATCATAGCTATAAATTTTTTATTGAATGAAAATGTGTAATAAGTTTATTTTCATGAGTATGTAAATAATTATGTAAGCCTAAGGATCCTTTTGTAAAAGGAAAACTTCATTATCGATTTTTCTTTTTTAAAATAGTCTAAATTGAGTCCTTTTTCATAATTACCTTAATAAAATGTTTTTTAACATCACAATTTATTTTTTAAAAAATTCACAAGGCCTAATTATGTTTAATAATTTTAATAATGTCAATAGTAACAAATCATTAATAATGAAAAAGATTTATAAATGACATAGAAGTGTAAATATAAAAATATGTTGTTTGGAAAAAATTTACACCGTGTGGAAATATCAAAATTATTTTATAATTCTATTCTTAATTATTCTCAATCTAAAAATTGTATAGATCTTTTAATTGAATGAACACAAAATCATCACAAAGTATCTTGAAATTATGTTCTTTTAGTGTTATGGGATGTTATAGTTGTAATATAAAACATTATAATTTATGTTTAGTATCACTAGATAAACATTTTTTCAAAAGTAATTCCATTTAGGGATCCCACACAAATTCATTAGAGGAGTATCTAGAGTCTATCTCTTTGAAATTATTTTGGGATACATGATTTTATTATATAATAGAATCATGAAGACATTAGGTCCCACTATTAATTGTGTGGGTTTTTCAAATTATATAAAACACACACTTACATATTTCTAGATAAATAATTTTGAATCTTAAAATTGGATAGAAAATGTAAATTGCAAGGTGAATGTTTCAATGTGTGTGTTCCTATATAAATTGTGTTTAGTGATATTAATAAGTAAAAAATGATAAAAATCCAAAATTATATTTTATCCCATATACTAATTAAATATTTATATATATCAAAATATTATCTATTATAGGATCATGGTAAGAACATATAATCCCTCTAAGACACTAATAAATAGAGTATAATCCCAATTTTATATGTTATTTTAAATAAATAATATAATTTAATATATAATTAATTATTATTTAATAATTATATATTAATACCAACAAAAAAATCAAGAAATTTTAAGTGTTTGAGAATATATAATATATCACTTTTCGACCACACCTCTACACCTAAAACATTGAAAACATATAGAAGGTCACTCTCAATGATAATGAAAATAAATATTCATCAAATATGATCCAAATTAAATTTTTTCCCAAACTATTTTAAATCAGTTTTATAAAAATAAACATCATTAAATTTAATTCAATTTATAAAACATTTTATTTAAAATATAATAAAATGTGTCACTGTAAAATCAAATGGGATGAAATAGAAACATGTAAGAAAATTTTTCTTCTTGGATAATTTATATTCCACAATTAAAAGATAATCAAAATATATTTTATCACTAATTGTTATTATCACTGAAACCTATTATTACTCTTTACAACCAATGAAAAATTTTCCATTTTTAAATATAGATCAAAATATATTGAAATTCAATCCTCGGGTTCTTAAGGAAGATATCAAAGTATTTTTTTATATTTCTTCAATCCCTATAACATTTATATATAAATATTTGTTTTTTGTATTTTAAATGATGTGAAATCTGTTGCTTACATATATTGATTATTAGTTATAGTCAAAATCATATTTATTAATTGTCTTGTTCTAAGTCTATTATGTATGAACAATGTGAATTCCTTTATAAATAATTATTTATTTACATTAATGTTATTTTATTATAAAATAAATAATTAAATATTATGAATTATGTATTTTTAAAATATTTCATTTTTATAAAATAATCCTGATTTAGAAGAAACTAAAAAGTATTTCTATCTTCTAAATAGTTTTATAAAAACACAATGAATAATAATATTTATAAATTATGAATTTATTGAATAAAATAACTAATAAATTATTTTATGTCCAGATGAGGAAATTTATAATTTAACACAACATGTTTTGTAATTTTTATCACATGAACCGACAAAGTGGATACATTTCCACCTATCCCATGTTTAGTGGAAATAAATTTGGTCATACAATACTAGTTTATAAACAAAAAATAAGATAAAACACATGAGTAATAATTTTTTTTACTTTTTTTAAAATATTGATAAAAAAATCCAACAATATATGACATTAAATCCTTCACACCAAAAAATATACATTTTACACAATGTAATCAAATAATATAAGTATATTAGTAAATAAATTTTTATATTATCGAAATATTTCTAAGTGGTTACATATACAGAATCCTTCCACAATACTTTCTCTGATATATGATTTAAAAAATCTCTATAGAAATGTTTGAGACACTTACCAATGGGAATATTTCTTTTTCACAAGGATAATATAAAACATGTATTAAACTAAATGGTTAAACAAGAGTTATAGTATAAGGATCAATTAATAAATAACGATTCTTACATGGATAAATATTTTGAAAGGTATATTACATGAGGACATTCTCCCTAATATGTAATATTCAAAGAAAATTTATATCATCATTGAAATTTTTTTTATTCTCCATTAGGGTTTTTATATCTATTATTAATAACATTTTTTTTATTTTCAATAAATATTTTTTTGTATTCTCTCCAAATAGAGAGATTTATATTACAATTGTATTTACCAAATACCCGTGGTAATATTCCACCATGAAGATACTGAATATATTTTAAAAAATATTATAAAATGGATAAAAATTTATTAGTGTTTCACAATTATTATAGTAACTCCAATGTGTAACACCTATGTTCACAATACAGTATATCATGATTGGTTTTTTTATTTTCGAAATTTTTTTTAACCAGCCAATTTAATATTTTATATTTTCAATTATTTTGGAGATAATTGGAATAATAAATATTATGTCCAATATAATTTATAATTAGAAAGTATGACATATTGATTTTAAATAGTATGAGATATGGTTTCTAGCTATAACCCAAATAATTCCAAACATGCTAAATCTTTGAGAAATCATAAATTTAATTAACAAATGCGGGATATCTATTATTGATTCTTTTTGGTCTACCCATTATGTGACATTGTAAATAATTAAGATGATATATAATATTTTAGATTAATTATAGCATGTAACCATTAATTTAGTTTATGTTATATCAATAAGGACCCAACCTTAAAACATTACATAATCGTGAATTTAAATAATAATTCACATTTAATATCTTTTCATGTTGAGAGTTTTAGAGATTTTGGCCATAACTATTACATTACATCCAAAAAAATTACAACATAGACACATTGACTCAGTTTCTATTTTTTTCATAAAATATAAACTCTTAAAAAAAGTAACATGTTTAGTTCAATGTTTTAGAAAACATGACATTTTCATTGAAACCATCCTTGACGAAATTCAAGTTTAAGTCATTTGAAAAACGTTTCAAAACATGGGATGATAATAAAAAGCTCAATAAGGGTTAAAAAATAAATAATGTAAACATTATCCCATTAGTATATACAAATCAATGAAACCATAACATTTAGTCATAACTTAACTCATGATGTCCTAAGATTTATGAATAACACATAGAAATCATAAATAATAAAGGTAACTTGTGGAATCCATATCATACATACACAGTAGCTATCACAGCTATGTAGGTAGTTATGATGGAATACCCATCATAGTATATTCCCTAAATTTCTTAGAAGAAACATTAATGTTTACCTCCATCACATTACCGAATTCATTAGAGAGCTATCTTGGGCTCACCCACCAAAGGATTATCATGAAACCACCTGTATATGTAAAAATTCCCAATAACCATAACTTATTCATAAAAAATAAAAAAATCATAAAATAAAGATAACATTTCCAAATTGCAATCACAATATATCATTTGAAGATATTGGCATAATCAATGCTTTATCAAACCATTTTCAATCCCAATTTAAACATTTAATAAAGAATTTTTTGAATCAATGTGTCCCATAATACTTTGAAACATTTAAATGAATAATCATTTGAAAACATTAATTTCAATAAAAAAAATCATAAAAACCATTTTGAAAACATGTACATTAATGAGAATTATTTATAAGAATAAATCTTTAAAACATTTTAATAGATATTTTAATTAAAGAGTTTTTAACATATTGAGTGATGATGGAATCAAAATAATTGAGGTATAACATTGAATCAGAACATTATAAAATCATGAGAAGAAAGGTATTCATGATATAATATTCCAATGGATAGTATTGAAACCATATAAGGGTGAATTGGTGTATAACAGCAATAACGTATCAATAGAATGTAAATTGTGACATAATCACTTATAAAAACCGTATCCTTAGATGAAAGATAAACAATTACATAATAATTTGTGACAAATATAAATATATAAAATATGACTGGATATTCAGTGTAAATCAATCAGATAATATTCACACATATTTTTGTAAAAACAACACCAATGACTAGGATTTTTAACTCAATGAATGGAAATTGAGTTAAAATTACTCCTATCAAGTTCATATCGATGACTTGAGAATTTATAAATGGATTTATTATGTGTATAAAAAGTATATCCACACAAATGGGAGGTAAATTACAACATAAATAAATAAATAGTGATTCCACACATAATCATAACTTGACATAATTAAGAATTATAATATTAACCAAAGGAATGGAAATTAGGATAAAAAGTTCCCTTGCCGATTTGGTAACATACAAAACATGCACCACATGAAAGTAGGATCATAAAATAGAGATGTAAATACCAAGAAATTAATCTATATTATAAAAATAGTAAAATAATTTTAATTACATACACCACACAAAAGGAAATAGTGGAACATATAGCATGAATCTCATGGAAAAAAGTGGTGAGAAGAAAAACCCTTCAACACATTGTAATAAATATAGTCATATGAAAAAAAGTTAATAACCACAAAATGAATCATATAATACCATGAATATAATGATAATCATGATAATATATATCAAATTTTTGAACACAATACCTCACATGCAATAAATAAGTGGCGAACAATGGAAATCTCACAGAAGTAAAAGTGAATTACGAAACCCCTTACCACGTTTTAATCAATTGAGTCATATGAAAAAAAGTTAATAACCAAAAAATGTATCATATAATAACATGTATATAAATTTAATAATTATATTATATATCATATATAAGTACACAATATAGAAAATTCAATAAATAGTGGAGAATAATGGAAATCTCACAGAATTAAAAGAGAGATTAGTAACCCACATACATCATGTTTAACTTGACCTGTTCGTTATTTAATCTCTTGAATAATAAACTTAAAATAATTTATACTTGATTAAGAGAATTTTTAAAGTTTATTATTATTTTTATATCACTTATTACCATGTTATAAACATTATTCAAGCATTTATGTTAATTATGGTCATTTTGTCGATATTTGGTACTTGAGTCAAAAATGAACTTCTTATAATTACAAGTTGTTTATGTGGTCCATATTTCATTATATCCAGGATTATATTTATAATTTAGATATCATATATATCCATTAAATGTTTTTATTTATAATATTACATAACATTTGGAGATAAGAAATGAAATGCATTGTTCATGAAGACGGTAAGCCATACGTATGCATGGACATTACATTCATTTTTATTTCATATTTAATGGAAGGATAACTTAATGATAAATTTACATATTATAATTACATTATAATATCATATGGTATATATGTTACATTATTTCATTAAATCCATACTTTATACATTCCATGTATGTCATGAACGAATCATATAACCGTGAGTGGGTGGTAGTCCACACCTTCTCAAATGAAATTATCATATTTACATATATTGGAAAGCATAAAGGAATGTTTATAAATGAAAATTTCATAATCATAGAGAAAAAATAAAAAAACAATTATATATAAATACAGTTCCGTGATAATGGACACTATGAGAGGTGTTAAAAGAAGATTGAACAATCATCGTTTCGTGAGGCAATAGTTCGCTATCCGCAGAAACAATATGTTCTTTACCCATTTGATGGAGATGTGTGTAATTACAGTATAAATACATATCATAAAAAAGACCTTGAATATTTGTTATAATTTTTTTATTATAAAATAATGTAATAAAAATAGTTTAAGGGGGTGGAGAAGTAAAATAAAACAAAATAACATAAGAGAAGATGTTACATTTAAATCTGGTATCTCCCTTTTGTTTTAACCAAAAGGTTTACTGGATTTTCATTCTGCCTTGGGGAAGGCTCCTAAGAGTAGTATATAGATTTTGGGTGCTTAATTGGTTAGAGTATGGATGAGCCAAGGGGCTTTCGAAATGTGAGTAATGGGTTAGAAGTGAGATATTTTTATGAGGGGGATGAGGGGCTCCTTATGAATGTTTAAAAATATTATTTTATCATATAATGATTTATGGTTTCTAAAGGTTCAAAACTTATTAAAGTCAAATATAAGATGACTATTGTTCTAAATAAAATCACCCAATAATAATTGGATAGGTTTTGGGTACTGTTTTAATCATTATAAAATTATTCATTTAAATCATTCACTAATGTGGCTAACACTGTATCATTACTGTGTCATAAGTAATTTTATATATCTGATGTCTAAAAATTATTAAAAAAACCATGATGTAGGAAATAGTTTTATCTATCTAATTAATTTTTATAGTCTAAGATATAGCTTATATAACCCCATGTAAAAAATGACTTACTAAATGATATATGTTTTTGTCATTTATGTCTTTACTTTAAATTAATTAATATAAATAGTCATTGTCACTCTAAAATGGATTCATGGGGTCCCAAAAATGACATAAGGATACCCATGGATGGAAATGTATCATCCAATAGGTTTAGGACATGTGTTAGGGTCGTTTAATATTTTTTAGAATATTATTCTGTTAAAATTATTTACCAGATTTACCTTTTAACCATGGTAAATAAAATATTTACTAAAGTGAATATTCGTAATTTCATGAAATAAAAATTACATATTTTGATATTTTCAGCCTCGTGATTCAAAATATGTAATCCATTATTCCAAATTCAAAACAAATAAGTGCGTGAAATTAATTTAAAATAAATTACTGTTGTCAAAACAAAAAGATTGTTTTTAAGAAATAATAACTATCCAAAGATCAACAATTGTTTATGACGATTTTCAAAGTGAAATTACTTAAAATGACCAAAATTGTATTATAGGGAAAAAATAATCTAATTAAACTTTAAAACCTTTTAAAAGTTTATTTTTAATTAAAATACAATATTTTTCTCTATTCATTAAAAATGAACTTTATCAAAAAAATATCAAAAATTTACCAAAAGTAAATTTTGATGTATTGATTCTAAAGAAGAATTTTATTTTGTATTATAGAACATATAAAAGTTACCAAAACTATATTTAAATTGGTTTCACCCTCAAAAGGCGGTAAATCTATCACTTAATGAATATCATAGTATTTATTCTTAAAATTATATTCATTCACATTTTAAGACTCTAAATATTATTTGATACATGTAAAAACATCTAACAAACATATGTAATCATATTATAGTTATTTATATTTATTTCTACCAATACAAAAGTAATATGTTAAATACCATTAAAAATAATAATAATATTATATTATTTTTCAATATAACTCAACGTTGTGTGCAATATAAGATTTCAAAGAAACCAGTTGTTGTGTATCGAGTACGCCATCAAACATATCATCCCATTTAAAGTAAAATTAATATATAATTCGCAAATATTAATAATTATAGAATGTTTATAATCTTTATTTACCTAGGATGTTATAGTATAATCCCTTTAATGGGAATGAAATGGGTGTTAGAGAATTTTATTCCTATATTTATTCAATATATGATAATGTTATTTAAAAAATCAATAAAACTGATTAAAATCATGTAACAATATAACCATGTAAATAATGGTGTGAATGATCTTTCAATAAGTTCATTGAGTAGAAATATTTCCCATGTAATCAATAATGAGATAGAACTCTAAAAAACATATTAATGGAAACTATTTGAAAAAAAATATAATTTAACCATTTTAGTTTTTTACTCATAAATTTAGATGAATATTCATTAAATATTCAGATAAACCATTATTAATCATTATAAAATGATTATTTAAATATTTATAAAAATATATATCATGTTGTTAGAAGAAAAAACCCCACGTCGTAAAAGAAATCAAACCATTCTTCATTTTAAAAGTTGGGAAATTATTTTACGTAAATATAGTGAAGTGAAGACTCAATTCAAACCAACATTATTTGAAGTCAACATGTGGTTAAAATTTTATGGTGTTGATAAATACCCTATTATTTATCTTGGAATTATAATGTTGTGATGGTTGAATTTTTTTTTCAAATGTTGTGTGTTTTTAAAATGATTTTTCCTAGAATTCACAAAATATCATATAAATTTTTTTCAATGGTGCACCTTTATGAAATAAATAATTTGGGTAGTTAAACATGAATATATAGAAAATTATATATATATATATATTGGTGAATGTGCTATAAAACTAAAGAAACCACATCGTTTTTTATTCTATATTATGTAATTTTATTTTGAGATATATTTTATTAACTAAAAATTGAATAATTTCTAACATTTTATTTCGAACATTCCATGATTTTCTTAGGATATTATTTGAAATATTAATATTTTTGTGAAATTATGTCATCTTTTTTGTGTGTTTTATTTATATATTTTAAATAGTCAAATATCCTTTTAAATTTAAAGATCTAGTAAATGATTTCTTGATATTATTTAACACTATTGAATGAATTTTTTATCCCGGAAAAAGGTGATGATTGGTAGAATGTTATGAAAGGATAAAAAAATATCATGTTACCTTATCAGCTAATCAAATTTAATTGATTAAGTTAAAATTCTATAAATATAACTATAAAATAAAATATAATTCATAGATTCAAAAAAATATAAAGTTGAATAGAACTAATACTAGTGAATTCTTCTTAAATGAGGTAGATTTTTTATAATTTCCAAACAATAATTCAAATAAACAAATAAAATTATATATTCAATAATATGATGAACATAATATGAATACTCCAAATTAAATGTGTTATCACTAATCTCTTTCACCATGGACAACACTTTATTCACAAGATCAATAGTGTTTCATGTCCTCTAAATGAGTACAATAAAATTTCAAAGAGTATCTGGTTCTAAAAATGGTATAGTTCATATAATATTTTAGTTTTTATAAGTAATTAAATTTGCATTATTTTTTTACATTATTACTTCAATTTTGTATAATCATTTTGTAATAATCACTGATGGGCTGAGCCTAATTAAAATAATTTCCAAATCATAAAGAATTTCAAAAATGTTCCCTTGTGGAGGTTTAATGTGGAAGGAAAAATCCCTACATTATAGGGTTTTAGTATTATATCATATATAACTCAAACACCTAGAATAAATATTTAAATCCATAAAATAATTGTTCTGAGTACCATGAAGTTGTAGGCTTTGTGTTACTCATAACACTACTTAATAGTTTTTATGTCTAAAGTCATCGGATAGAGTTTCAAGGGAGGTATGATTAAAACATTATAAGGTTGGGGTCAATACCTATCATGTGTAATCTCTTTGAGGGGTTGTTATCGTCTTATTTTGTGAGGTTATCGTTCCGAGTATTTGGTGTGTACGACAAAGGATATTAAGATTAAAGGGACCAATTAATGTAATAATACCATATAAGATGATGCTAGACGCCTCAATAACTATTTCTAATAACTACACCTTATAGATATTACACATTGAAGATACTATCCACATCTATGTGGGGCTTTAATCTTACATCCCCTGTAACAAAAACCCATGACTACATATATAAAAGAAACCCATGAAGCATTATGAGTACTTCTAAGTAACTCAATGGTACTTATAACTCTACATAGTTTTTTTAATTCTTAAGGTCACAAGTTCATGTTATGGGGGAGGAGATATTGAAGCCACATAAGGCAGGGGATAAAATATTTTCTGTATAAGCTTCATGAGGGCCATTGTCATTTTTCTGTGTGAGGTGTTCGATCTTGTGGTTGAGCTCATCCCATTAGTGATCATTACACATTGGGCATATAATAATAAAATTTAACGAAGAATAATTTCATTACACCCACAATTTTAATACTTTTGTATATAGAGAAGAAGAGAGATGAGTACCCAATAATGAAGAAATTATAATATTAAAGGGTATAATTTTGAGACACTTTCCATGAATCACACCACACCAACATTTCCTTATGTATACTGCCTGGTGAGAAGAATGAGCTTCATCAGAGAAAAAAAATTTCATTACATATTGTTTATTATCTAGAACAAATATTTCTATAATTGTATATTTTATAGAGATTTGAACTTTTATAATAATAAATTATAATTATGGGAGAATTAAATGAAATAAAATATAGGATAACATATAATTAACATGTATATGGTTTTTATTTATAGAATTGTAATTATTATTGAATGTAGTGAACTAATTGAATAAGAAATCAATAACAATATATTTTTAAACTAATTAAGTCAACAATGAACTAAGATGATTTTCTAGTATATTTTTTATGAATGTGATTTCGTTTAATTTTCTAACACTGTTTCTGAAACATTTATACATGTATATTAATCTGATTCAATGGTGATTATGACTAGGATTTATGTTTTTTGGGAAAAAAATATGTAGACCTAAAAATATAGCTGAAAAAATAATTTTATTTCTCTTTAACCATGTGAATGTTTATATGGAAGAAAATTTTAAAATTATGTATACAATTGATTATGTGAGTATTGTGATGTTATCTATTATAAGTATACCTATTAATTTAATATTTATGTTATTTTTTGTAATGGAATGTGATCAAAGACTATATCATTTGATTACTTGCAATGTATCCTCATAATATATGAGATGAGAATGAATGAGAATAATATTTCGATAGAGGTGATATATAGGGAAGTTCCATTAAGGGGGATATAAAAAATCACCAAGAAGGATAATCTATAATAGAGGGATGCTGATTAAGAAATTTAAAAACATTTATGAAATTTAGAAATACCTAAACTAAAAGCTTAATTTGAATCACACACCTAGAAAAATTAGAGATGGAATGGTTGTGATCATTATTGAAAATTTTATAATATTTTGTTCCATCATATGGAGGATGATCCAATAATGGAAATATATCCACAATTGATGTGGATAATTAATATATATATAAGATTTTAACAAGTGTAAAATTTTATAACAATATTATATGTTAGTATAATTAGAAGCTAAATAGATTAAAGACTAAAAATACTATTTTGAAGAAGTAATTATGACGGTCGTTAGAAAATAAGAAATAAAATTATATTGAAATGGTGTACTAGTTTATGTTAAATTCTTTAACCACAATATATATTTATATGATAAAATCTATAATATTAATTTTTTTAGAGTTAGTGAAAAAATATAATTTAGTAGTTTGTGACATGAAATATTATAAGGAAATACATAAAAAAGAGAAGTATGCGGTTAAGGATGAGAAAAAAATAAAAAATTTAAAATCATTTGGCCTATATAAATTATTTGAGATTAAAATAAAATTTAAAGGGAATATTGTGATTGAATTTACTACTAATATGTAGAATTGTATGTTCTATAAAATTAGGGAAATTGAAGGAGATAGTGCCTATGTAATGAAAAATCATGACGGCCAACAATAGTATATAACACCTGAGGCCACTTAAATAATATTTATTATATAATTTTTAAAAGTTCAAAGCAAGGAATAGATATCCCATAATAGAGAATACATATTTCCTATAAGAACAAAAATTTATTTAGGAGTGTGATGTTGTGGTAGGACATGATACCAATCGAGATTCTATGAACACTATAGAAAAAATGTTATAACACCATTGAAGATGAATGATTTTAGAGAGACCTAATATAATATATTATCCCCAATTAATATATATTATAAAACACCTCAAATAATATTTCATTATTTTATAAATATAGGGAACTTAAAAAATAATATATCCATAGCTAAATAGTGTTTAAATGAACTATATTATTAATAACATGTGAAACAAATTAATAACAATATCATTACATTCTCAATGGATATATATTTTTTAGTTTGAGTTATATAGATACAAATACATATATTTATCATCATTGATGAATAAGTTTGTTCTTGGGGATATGAAAATTAGTTCTATGATACTATTGAAGGAGATGTTAGGAAAAATAAAATTTTAAAATAGGTTTTTATCTTTTAAATATGATAATGATTATTCATATTATGAGTATGGTCATGATTTTCATCCACCAATGGATATTGATTTAAAATATAGTCTAATAGGAAGAAAGATAATAAAGATAAAGAAGAATATATACCTCAAAGTGGAATTGATTGAATTAGTTTTTAGATTTAGGATAATGAGAGTACATTCATGATGATGGGAGAAAAGTATCTCCAAAAATAGAAAAAATGATTACAATGAAAGTAGCTATGAGTAATACATGATGAAATAATATAGAGTTTTTTTGTTCTAAATTCCATAAATTTTTAATGATCATTATATTGATAAATATATTAGTGGTGGATGTTTTATGAAACCATTATTTATGGGGAATTTATTTCTGTGACTCAATACTTGAAATTAAATTTTCTATGCTGAATTTTTCTATAAAAAAGTAATAGGAATAGTAGATTATTTATTATATAGTGAAAGAAAAGTTTTGTTGTGTATTACTACATAAAAATATACAAGATAGTTTTCAACATTAGAAAATCATATCTTAAGATATTCTGAAAAGTTTGAGGAATTTTTTTAGGTTTCAAATAGAAAATTCTAATTACTTTTGGGTTGATATATTTTAGATATATGAATTATTTAATTTCATAAGTAGAATCTCAATCAATAAATAGAAGATCATTTATATGAGTATTTTTGTAACCAAAGATTGATATATAAAATCATAATCTCTTAGGAATATATGTTGGGAAATGATTATGATTTTTTCTATTCTTCCATAATCGTAGATTATATGATAGGTCCTATGTAATCTAATGTAGTTCCTACAGTTAAATTGGAATATAATGATTCCCTAATAAATGTTATTATGAAACTAGTTGATAAATATATGTTTTAATATGTCCCATAATGAATTTGGTGATAATAAAATGATTACTCATATCACAAAAATACTATATCTAAAAGATATAAAAATATTTCACCTATTGATTTTTAGCATAAACCCATAGAAAGTGTGTATTAATATAGGATTTTTATTACATTTTCATATTATAGTTATTTATGTTAATAGAATTATTATTATATAAATGTACTTCATTAAAATGATGAAAAAGTATTTATAGAATTTCAGAGCTTTTTACTAATATCAATGATTATTATTACTTTAATGTGAATGTTTGTAACATATAACTATTATATCAATGGTTACCAAATAGATAATTATGAAGATAAATTTATGTGTTAGTTTTAGTTTTTTCAGTACTTGGGTGTCTATATTCATTTTTGAGGGTTTTAATAGGAAATTTTTTAATTTATATTTTTTTATAAAAGTTAGCTTATAAGACATAATATTTTCTCATCACCTCTTCTAAAATAACTTTTTCTTATCCATTTATAACTTTTCCAAGAGTTTTGTTTCCAAAAATATGATTGAAATATCTATAATAATACTAATACTTAATTAAATAATAATATTATAATTTTAAACATAATTATTTTTGAATAGTTTAAAAATAGAAAGTTTTTGTGTATATAAAGGGTGATTTTAGCCCTATCTAACTACATGTGAGGAATAATAGGGATTTATTTTTTCAATTTAAGTGCATGAAAAATGTAAATTACTATATATACAAATATTTGACAGAACAAGGAGAGGGTAAGGGGTTTATTAGTCTATAAGAGCTAAGGGATCAAAGGTGAGTCTTGGAAAATGGATTGACATGGTAAAAAATTTTAAAATAAAAATATTCTTCAACTATGTAGAAAAACATGGAGGATTTAAAGGGGAATGGTATAGTCAACATAAATTATGATGACACACTGATTTATTTATATAATTTTGAAAAATATAAAAAAAAATTTAATGTGGGAGTGTTAAAAACATGATCATCATCCAAATTAATGTTCATCGATTTTCAAATATTATTAGTCATTCTCTCTAAAATTCGTCCATGTTTTGAATAAGATATCTTTTGTATTATTTATCTATTTGATTAAGTATTTTCCTAGTTTAAAGAAATTCATTTCATAAATGATAAACAATCATTTTCTCAACTATAGTCATCGTGTGATATTGTTTATATATATATATATATATATTTCAATATAGTTTATTGAATTTAATATTTTGGACGGTTTTATTGATTTATTTGTTTTTTATCTAAAAATAATCCATTGATTTATAAAAATGTCAGTGTGTAACTCTATTTTTGTAGTACTAAATAAAATTAAATTATATCACTTATGATTTTTATGAGATATTTTTTAAATGTGTTTTCCAATTGGGTTGAAATATTATTTAATTATTTATAAAATAAATTACATTATTATTTTTTTAAAATGTTTTCGATTTATATGTGTTATGTTGTTTAGAATAATTTTAATAAACAAAAAATGGATAAGTATTTTGTAATTGAGTTAAAATAATTAATGGATAAATATAATCAAAATTATATATAATAATAATGACGACATTATACTAGTAATTATGAGTTTTACATTATATTAATTATTAAATATTATTTATATTTTTACATTAATTTAATTGTTGTAATATGATTTTTTTTGAAATAATATAATTTATAAAGTAGGATTTTACATATTATAATATGTTATTATGTGTGTAAAATTAAATTTTCTTCTAAAATATATATTTTTACATGAAATGATATTTGGAATGTGTTAAGTGTATTGGAGTCCTTATAGAAACATGATTAATATTTAATTATAAAGATAATGTAGTGTTATTCAAAGTAGGTATAAATAGTTTTTCTGTTGGAATATATTTTATTTATTTTAATTAATGATTTAATTATAATTATTTGTGGTTTCTATAAGATAAAAATTTTTTATTTAAAAAGTTATATTTTTTTAAAAATCTTATATTTTGGAAATTTTAAATAGGGTTTACATGCTAAGTACTTTTCAATAAATATTTGAAGTGATAATAGATATTAAAAAAGAGTAAAATCATATCAATAAGTGTCATGAGATTTTTAAAAAAAATTTAATGTGATTTTTAGTGTTCAAACTAGGTAATAAATGAAAAAATGTTTTTTAAATGAAATTTTCTGAAAAAATATTTGATAGAACTAATTCATTACATCAGAAATTTAAATATTAAAAACTATATTTTATTTAAATAAATATTGTGTTAATAATACATTTATATTTTTAATATCTATTTTATTAGATGATTGGAAAGTGTGACCGATTGTCGTCTATCGACCGGTCAAAGATTTGATGCTCTGCTAATATGTATTGAAGCACTCAGGTCGAATCCTCGGTGATGATAATTTTTTTAATAGTTGATTGTTTTATTTTTGATTGGGTGGTTTGTTTGCAGAGATTATGAAATAATTTATGGATGATGTTTGATTTAAAAAATTTATAAAGATTGGGGTGATTTCATTATTATGGAGTTAAGCAGGTGATATCCTTGAGCTTATCTTTATATTGAATTTAAATTAACACCCACATCACAAGATAACGTTGATTGGAATTCCTAAGTGTTAAGGATTTAATCCAAGACTTAAATTATATTAGGGTTCTAATATCAATTATATATTGTTTATGGTAGTGTATTTATGGTTCCATTAATCTATAGAAACCACACGTTAGACAAAACAAGTCATTAATCCAAGACATGTTAAGTCCAACATACACAATGTTAAATTAAAGAATACTCATCGAGCAAAAGCTCTCAACCACATAAAATCATTAAATAATGACTCACCCTAATGGGAGATTTACTCATAAATTGAAATAATTAGTAATCTGGTTATAATTATTATGATCACAAATTATGAAGATAAAAAAAGAAAGGGATAAGAAAATATTGGTGCGATGAACAGACTCACAAATAATGATGATGAAAAATAAACTTTAGAATGAATATGAAAGGAAAATAAGGGAAGGGGATTAAATGGTATTTAAAATATTTTATGAAAATTAATATTAAACTACATAAGTTGGATGAAAATAAGAGATATTGAAGAAGAATGTTTCCTTAAAACATAATTACAAAACACAAAAACATACACGATTACAAAGGAAGAACAACACAAAAGTAAATGAAAGGAAGCAAGGAGGAATGGTTTATCAAGTTAAAACACGAGTATAGAAGATCCTCTAAAGACTTTGAAAGAGCCTTGGTTGTTCCAACATATCCTCCTTTTCTCATAATTTCCATCTCCATTTTAGGAGAGGAGGGGGATGTATTTATAGCCCAAGGAAGTGGACTATTTTCATTCCAAATCTGTCCCTCCACTTGGCTCGATGATTTAGACATCCAGATAGCCAAATCAAGATATATATCCTTATTCAAAGTTTTATATAATAATATTTTCTGACTACTCTTAAAATTTGGAGGCATTTGGACTTATGGATCCAAAGTTATGGTGGTTTCCATAAACAATGTAAAACTCTCCATTTTTATCTATTATTTTTTGATGGCCAAAATGTGACTAGATTTTGGAATAGGAAGATTTATAAAAATCCTAATGCTTCTTTAAACAAAGTCGGACGCCTATATCTATTATTTACCACTTCAATTTATCCACTTGATTGGATTCTTACATCATGAGATATGTCATGAATACTATACTAATTCTATTTACCGACCAGAATTGTGGGCTAAGTTTAGATGAATAATTTGGGCCCCTTGTATTTGGAGTTGGTCCTTGAATGTTCATACAAGACTCCTTACATTGTTGCCTGAACATTGGAGGATCATAAAAGAATTTGGACTTCTTAATGGTGCCCAGAAATTAAATCTTCATGGCAGGTCCAGTTTCGTCACAGATTATGTAGGCCTTCTTGTGTGGTTTATATGGGCCTTCAAAGGGCAGAATTGTCCCATGATTCATTCTAATGCAATGTTTTGTATTGAATAATTAATCCTAAAAAATAAAAAACCACACAATTTTCATTATTTTGGTGAGAGTTGTAAAAAATAGTAAACCGACTCAATTGGAATACTTATAAAAATGATCGAAAATTACACTTAAAATTAAAACATTATTATTTCACAAAAATTATGCACATTTCATATAAAATTAGTAAAGGGAGTATATAATAAGTCATGAAAATATTAATAACATCAACTTTCCCACACATAGTCTTATGCATGTCCCAATCTACAATAAATATAAAAACATGAGAAAATAATTTTCACTCACCAAAAAATATTAATGTTTTTTCCCTAACCAGGGGAGGTTTATAAAATTTCACTCATCCATATTTAATTCCACCATAAGTTCTTAAAAAACAATGTTCCTAAAACAATTCATTTTTTCATGTAGAAAATTAGAAATGGAAATGGTGACACAAAAAACTTACTCCTCTCAAGATGATAAAATTAATTTATGGAGCTTCACTCATTTACTAACCAAAAGAGAAAATCTTAGAGTTTCAAAGAGATCTCATCTTCCATTACCTATCCAAAATTGATCAAAAATAAAGAAGTCTTTTTAGCAGTTTTTTTATGGATATGGGATGGTAGGAAGATGATATCAAAAAGATTGAAAAATGGGGGTAAAACACCTACATAGATAAAGAAATGCACATTTTTTTTAAATTAAACATGGAAGAAAATGAAAATATATATTTAAAAGATAATTATTGTGTAAATAATGACATAAGAGAATAAAAAAATTTGAAGTGGATGAGAAGATGAAATATTTACAAAACACAAAACTTCTTCCAATGATATAAGAATATAATGCAAGTGTTTTTTCTATTTTTTCAAAATTTGTACTAGGAAAATATCTCACACTAATATCCCAACCCATGATTGTTCTCGTCAAGACAGTAATTGTAAAATTTAAAACAAGATCAAATGTTAAGGAAGAGTTATTTTTGACCTACCTAAGACACAACAAAATTTTATTGTTCTTTTTTTTATTTTTTATTTTTTATTTTGATTTTTTTGAACACTTGTCAACAATATTTAGAAATTTACATAAATAAAAGTACATTGCATTACCCAAAATACAATGAATGAAAACCTATCTCCCACATTTAAATGGATTCTTGCCCTCAAGCATATAATAACACGGTGAAATCAAAAAAGGGTACCCAAAATGAAATCCATTCCACCCACACTTAAATTTTAAAAAAATTATGAAATGAAAATACATGATGATATTGGGTGGGATAATGTATTTTTCTTGTAATGTGTTTATAAAAGAAAAGGTTTTCATAGGCTTGAAGGGGATTTCAAATGGAGGATTAATGTATGGTTAATGAGAGGCTATTTGGCTATTATAATTCTCATGAGGTTCAGAAAATTCCTCTATCATATTAATGCACACTAAAGTAATAAATTCCGCTTGAAGGTCCACAAACTCAAGATTCACAAATGGTGGTGAAAAAAAAACATTTTGAAAAGAGGGTTATAAGTAGCCTTGTCATGAATGTAAATTTTTTCCCCGCAGTTTGGGAAAAAAAATTTACAAATCCAAAAAGAAGAATTCAAAATTGGTTGGTTTTGACAAAATATTTTTTATCCAAATTTATGATGAAACCAAAAAATTTTTGAGATGAAACCATGTATTTTTACTCTAAAAAATAGTTGGAAAATTTTTGAAAATTGGATGGTGAGTAAGTATGACTCTTTTTTGTTATTTTTTTTTATTTTTTATGTTTTTTGTATTTTTAAATTACACAACCACACAAGAGATAAAGAGTAAATAAAAAAATATGATGAGGAAAGTGGTAAAAAATGAGAATAATGGAGGAAGAAGAATAAAGATGATGATAGAGAGAGGGATAAATAGATAATATGAGTTAATGGGAATGAGGTGCCCCCTAGTTTGGATTTGGTGGGTCTTCGTCTCCATATATTGGTGGGTCAACTGCAGAAGATAGGGATTTGAGGGAAGTTGATGTTGTTTCAGGATTGTGTGATGTTACCTAAAAAAGAAAATCTATTATTCATCTAACGAAAATCAAAAAAGAAATTAAAATTTCATAAAACTAAATGAAAAAATGGGTTGCCTCCCAAGAAGCACTGAATTTATTTTTCTATAGCTAGAATGTTGCAGTGGACTACCCATAGTCTGACGGTGGCCATCGTACTTTTTCAACTACAGCGTGCTTCCAGAAAATCTTATCCTTTGGGATGCCTGATTGTTCATTGGATAATTTATCCCCTTCTATAATTTTGTGCTTGCAATTAAATAGAGGTTGAAAGAGAATATGACTATCCTCCCTTTGGTCTTCAATGTGTGGACTGATTTTATCAACAAAGTGATGGTTTTCTATACTTGTAAATTTAGGAATATGACTCAATTTTGATGGTTTATTTATGTTAGGATCACATAACATAAAACCAGAGTATGAGATCCCAATGGTTTTTGACTCATTTATTTTATCACTTACCAATATAGGGTAATGAGGATCAGTAGAGTCATAATACTGAATAAAATTTTCAATATCCTTTATATCAATGTTGTTCACCAAATAATGGTAAATTTCAATATCACCAGTGATCAGTTTATTAATTATGGAACAAATCTCACAACCCTCACTACCATTAAGACAATATAAACACATTGTTACAGGGTTCACCTCACATATAATAAATTTTTTGGAATCATGGATAGGAAATAATGAATGTTGGATAAACTGATCTTAATCAAAAAATGAGAATTCTATCTCATTTTCTTCATTATCATCCAAGTTGGAGAAGTGGAGGTCAGAGTCAAGATGAGATTCTAAAGATTTTTCAAGATCCTTTAGATCAAAGGAGTTTGTATTTGTAATTTCAACATCAACTTCTCCATTTATGAATTGGTTAATGCGGATGAAATATTCACAAACTCCAATATCTATAGAATAAGAAGGACATTATGGATTGAGCTTCTACAGACTCTTAGTGAGAGTTTTAGAAGAATGGATAGAGAATAAAGATTCATTCTCTGATGGATATCACATGTATTATAAAATAAAAAACATGACTAGTGGTTACCAAATTCTATGGATAAGATGCCATCATGGACATAATTTTTGGTTTTAGAAGTCATAAGGAAAGGTCTTCCTAAAATCAGTGGAGTTTGGCAAGAAGTTGTCTCACATTCCATGTCAAGGACATAGAAGGCAGCTCGGATGATAAGATTATTGACTTGTACATGGACATCATCAATTATACCCTGAGTACTAGTAGTGATTTGATTGTCCAATTGAATAACAACAGCCATTAGGTGCAAGGGGCCTAGACCAAGTTTGGATAACATGGATTTGGGAATTACATTAATTGAGGCTCCTAGGTCTATGAGTGCATCATCAATGTCGGAACTTCCAATTTGGCATGGAACTATAAAGGTACCTAGATCATTGTACTTTATGGGAATAGGCTGTTAGGTGGAAACATTTTCAATTGTCCTAAGTTTCCTCTTTTGGGTACACAACTCCTTGAGAAACTTGGCATACATAGGAATTTGTTTAATGCCATATAAGAGGGTAATGTTGACTTAAACACGTCAAAAAATGTCAAAAATTTCATGATCAGGTCCAAATGACTTCTTTGGCATAAAAATGACTTGAGGAAAAAGAGTTGGGTTCCTAAGTGGAATAGATGGAGGTGAGGGAATGAATTTGGATTCGTTTTAATGATTATTTTTCTTTTAATTTTCTTGGTTAACATTCAAATGGGGTTGGAGGACTTATCTTGAGGAATATCAATTTTCTTTCCTGGTGTAAGTGTAATTGTACTTACATTACCCTAGGGGTTGGGTAATGGTTGAGCTGGGAGTTGGGAAGAATTTGATTGTTGTTGCTGGCTTAGGTGGGACACAAGTTGACCAATTTGGGTTTCAATGTTTTTGAGGCTGGAACGGGTGAATGAGGCAAGATCATCAACTCACTTTACCATGGTTTCATGGAAGAAGAGACTTGTCCTGGATTGGGATTTCCTTTATTTTGGTTCTTGGGAAAGTGATTATATTGGTTTGGGAATTGAGAAGGGTCACTAGAATATTGGAAGCCTCGAGTAGGATTGTTCCTTTATTGTTGAGGAACAAAAGGATAAGGTTGTTAGAAGTTACCAACACCTTGACCATATTGAAACTGGTTTGGGTATTGAGTATGAAATTGAGGGGGATGAGATATGTCATTACCATACCTCATGCCATGGTTATAGGAAGAAGAGAAGGTCTCAGAGTGAGGTTGGTTGATGTTTCTAATGAACTGACCTGATTGTTGTGGTTTGGGGTTCTGCTGAGTATATGAGGCATTGATCTCCATTGGTTAGATGAATCAGATTTATCCTCTTGACGTTGTGTACATGTGTTAGTTGTATGATTTGGAGAATTGCAGATTCCACAGTTTTTGATAGGTCCAGCAAACATTGATTGCGGAGAAGACGAGGTTAGGGATTTGGGAGCCAAAACTAATTATCGCACAAGACCTATAAGTTCACTCATCCACTATGTCATATTGTTCAGATCTATTGATTGACTATCTTGGGCATGTTTGACTTGATCATCTGATCGAGTATTAAATTTTTGTGTGTTTTCAACCATATTTCTTTTGAGATCTCTTATAGCTCTGGGGGTTTTATCAACAAGAGCACCACCATTTGCAGCATCAATGAGGGTTCTCTCCATATACAATAACTCCTCATAGAAGTATTGGATCGAGAGTTGGACAAGGTTATTGTGATGTGGACAGGTTGCCACAAGATTTTTGAACCTCTCCCAGTACTAATGGAGTGATTAATTTGGGAATTGATGGATATCACTTATTTCCTTTTAGATAGAAGCAGTTCGAGAAGTAGTAAAGAATTTTTCTTAGAAAAGTCACTTCATGTCATTCAATGTGGTTATATAACCTAGAGGGATGTAGTAGAGACATGACTTCGCAGAGACAGCTAGGGATAAAGGGAATGCTCAAAGTTTGATTTTTTTCCTTAGAAATCCCTTGAGTCTTCATGGTAGAGCACACCACTTAGAACTATTTAAGGTGGAGATGTGGATCCTCACATGCTAGCCCATGGAAATGAGGATGAATATGAATAAACCGGATTTGAATTCAAAGTCAACCTCTATGTTTGGATATTGAATACCAAGAGGTTGGAAATTCATATCAGGGGAAGAAAATTCTTTAAGTGTTTGTTCCATAGGATTGGCCATATCTAATTCAATTGGTTGGAAAAGGATATGTTCTTGAATGAGTCGATTATCTCTTATGTTCCTCCTAAGTTGGAGAAGTGTTATCTCAATTTCATGGTAAACCAAATCTGAGGGATTCTTTGGGAGGCTATAGGGAATTCAAATAGATTTTGGATGAAATAGAAAGACATGTTTTTCTTTGGGTTTTTTTCTATTTATGATTTTTATTAGAAGGTGGGTTTTTGTGTGTGTTTTTTTAAAAAAATTTTAATTTTGTTATATTAAAATCACCAGAAACTAAAGATCTTTTAATTTCACCATCCCCAGAAATAGTGCCATTTGTAATCATGTCAAATTTTCTTCAACCGACTGGTCAATGTTTCGATGCTCTGCTAATGTGTATTTCAGTACTCGGGTCAAATCCTCAGCGATGATACTTTTTTTAATTGTCGATTGTTTTTAGTTGATTGTTTTTCTGATTGGGAGGATTGTTTGTAGAGATTATGAAATAATTTATGAATGATTTTTGATTTAACAAATTGATAAAGATTTTTGTGAGTTCATTATTAAGGATTTAATCATGGGATATCCTTGAGCTTTGCTATATATTGCCTTTAAATTAACACCCACCTTACAATATAATGTTGATTGTAATTCCTAAGTGTTAAGGATTTAATACAAACCTTAACTTATCATAAGGTTCTAATATCAATTATATCTTTTTTATGTTAGTGTATTTAAGGTTCCAATAATCCATGGAAACCACACATTAAACAAAACAAGTCATTAATCGATGACATGTTAAGTCCAACATACACAATAATAAATTAGTGAATACACATCTAGAGAAATCTCTCAATAACCTAGAATCTCTAAATAATGACTCCCCCAATGTGATATTTACTCATCCATTTAAATAATTAGTAATTTGGTTATAATTATTATGAAGAAAAATTAATAAGATAAGAAAATGAAAGAGATAAGAAAATATTGGTGCGACGAACACACAGACAAACGATAATGATAAAAAAGGAACTTTAGATTTAACGACAAAGGAAAATAAGGGAAATAGATTCAACTATATTTAAACTATTTTAAAATCATTAATATTAAATTACAGAAGGTGGATAAGAATAAGTGATATTGAAAAAGAAACTGTCATTAAAACAAAATTACAAAACACAAACACATACACGATTACAAACGAAGAACAAAACAAAAGTAAATGAAAGGAAACACGGAGGAATGGTTTATCAAGTATAAAATTGAGTATAGAAGATCCACCCAATAAATTGGCAGATACTTTTTCATGCCAACCTATCCTCCTTTTCTCTTAAATTCTAACTCCTTTGAAGGAGGGGAGGGGGTTGTATTAATAGCCCAAAAAGTCGACTGTTTGCATTCCCAAACTGTCCCTCCACTTGGATCAAGAATTTAGACATTCAGAAAGATGAATCTAGAGATATCTTCTTCTTACAAGTTGTAGATGATGATGTTTTATTACTACTCTCAATATTTGGAGGAATTTGGACATATGGATCCAAAGTAATAGCGGTTTCAATAAACATTGGTAAATTGTCCATTTCAATCAATACATTTTCGATGACCAAAATGTGAATGGATTTTGGAAAAGGAAAATTCCTTAAAATCCAAATACTTTCTTCAGCAACATCTTCCGAATATATCTCTTATTTCACACTACAAAATATCATCTTGATTGGATGCTTACATCATTAGATATGTCAGGAATATTGTACTGACTTTATTTCCTGGCCTGAATAGTGGGCTGAGATTAAATGAATAATTTGGGCCCCTTGTGTTTGGATTTGGGCTTGAAATTTTATCCAAGACTCCTTACATTGTTCCTAAAACTTTGCAGAAGAAAAAAGGAATTTTAGCGTCTTAATTGAGCTCAGAAATTAATTATTCATGGCTGGTCCAGTTTCATCACAGATTCTGTAGGCCTTATTCTGTTGTCCACATGGCCCTACAAATAGAAGAATTGTCCCATGATTTCTTCTAATGAAATTTTTTATATTAAATAAGGAATACGAAAAAATTAAAACTAAACAATTTGGATTAGTAGGGTGAGAGTTATAAATAAAATAGTAAACTGACTCAATTGGACTACTTCTAAAAATGTTTAAAAATTATAATTAGTATTAGAACATTAATATTTGACATAAATTTTTCACATTTCATATAAAATAAGTAAAGGGAGTATATAATAATTCATTAAAATATTAATAACATCAACTCCCCACACTTAGTCTTGTGTATGTTCTCATGTGCAACAAAAATAAAAACATGAAAAAATCATTTTCACTCACTAACAAATATTAAGATTTTGTTTTCCCCAATCATGGTAGGTTTAGACAATTTCAATCATACATATTTATTTTCACCACATGTTGTTATAGAAAAAATGTTCAAAAAACAAATCATTTTTTCATGCTCAAATTTAGAAATGAAAATGGTGGAACACAAAACTTACTTTTATCAAGATGATAAAATTAATTTATGGAGCTTCACTCATTCACCAACAAAAATTGAAAATCTTAGAGTTTGAAAGATCTCTCATCTTCCATTCCCAATCCTAAATTGATCAAAAATCCATAGGCCTTTTAGTGGTTTTTTTGTGGCTATGGGACGGTAGGAAGATGATATCCAAAATATAAGAAAAAGGGGTAAAGACCAACATAGAAAAAGCAATGCACATTTATTTTGAAATGAAACATAGAAGAAAATGAAAACAGATATTTACAAGATATTTATTGTGTGAAGAAAGACAAAAGAGGGGAAATGTTTTTGTAGGGTATGAGAAGATGACATATTTACAAAACACAAAACTTCTCCCAATGACATAATAATATAATGCAAGTGTCCTTTTTAACTTTTTCCACTTTTTTTGAATGTCGAACTTGGAAGAGACCTCACACTCATATCCCATCCCATGATCGATCTCCTAATAATACTAATTGTAATAGTTATAACAAGATAAATGGTTAAGGAAAGTGATTTTTGACCTACTCAAGAAACAAGCCAATTTTTTTTCTTTTTTTTTTCTTTTTTTATTTTGATTTTTTTGAACACTTGTCAATAACATTTACAAAATTACATAAATGAAAGTAAATTACATTCCACAAAACACAACGATTGAAAAACTCTCCCCCACAATGAAATGGATGCTTTCCCTCAAGCATATGATAACATAGTGAAATAAAAAATGGGTACCCAAAATAAAATCCATTCCCCACACACTTAAATTAAAAAAAATTCAATTAAAATCCATGTTGTAATTGGGTGGGATAAGGTATTGGGCTTGTTATGTGGCTATAAAATAAAATGTTTTCATAGGCTCGAAAAAGATTTCAAAAGAAGGAATAATGTATGGTTAATGGGAGGCTATTTAGCTATTGTAATTCTCATGAGGCTAAGAAAATACCTCTATCATATAAATGCATACTAAATTAAAAAATTCAGCTCAAAGGCCCACAAAATCAAGATTCACAAATGGGGGTGAAAAGACTCATTTCGAAAAGATGGCCATAGGTAGCCTTCGCATGAAAGCTAATTTTGTTCTTCACAGTTTGGGATAAACATCTTACAAATCAAAAATTGAGCATTCAAAATTGGTTGGTTTTGACACACTATTCTTTATCCAAATTTATAAAGAAACCACAAAATTTTTGAGATGAAACAATGTCTTTTGTCTCCCAAAAATGGTTGGACACAATAAAAAATGGAAGGTGAGTATGTATGACTCATTTTTGTTCATTATTTTTCAAAAATTTACCTTTTTTGTGTATTTAAATTACACACCCACACAAAATAGAAAGAGTAAATAAAATAATGTGATGAGGAAAGTGGTAAAAAATGAGAATGATGGAGGAAGAAGAAGAAATAGAATGATATAGAGAGAGATAAAGAGAGAAGATGAGTTAATGGGAAAGTGGTTCCCCCTGGTTTAGATTTGGTGGGTCGTCATCTCCATCCATTGGTGGGTCAACTGCAGAAGATAAGGATTCGATGGAAGTCAATGTTGTTCCAGGATTGTGTGATGTTACCTGAAAAAGAAAAATCAGTATTCATCTAACGAAAAACTAAAAAGAAATTAATGTTTCATAAAACTAAAGGAAAAAATTTGTTGCCTCCCAAGAAGTTCTGCATTATATTTCTACAGCTGGATAGTTGCAGTGGACTACCCATAGTCTGATGGTGGCCATCGTGAAATTTCAACTCAAATGTGCTTTCAGAAAAACTTCTCCAATGGGATTCTTGAATGTTCAATGGATAATGTATCCCCTTCATTGATTATGTGCTTGAAATTAAATGGAGGTGAAAATAGAATATGACTATCCTCCCTTTGGTCTTCGATGTGAGGATTAATTTTATCCACAAATTGATTGTTTTCTATGCATGGAAATTCAAGAATATATCTCAATTATAATGTTTCATTTATGTAAGGATCAGAAAACATAAAACCATAGTATGAGATCCTAGTTTTTTTTGAATAATTTATTTTATCACATACCAATGTAGATTAATGAGGATCAGTAGAGTTGTATTACTGGATTAAATTTTCAATATCCTTTATATAAATTTTGTTCGCTAAAGAATGGAAAATTTCAAAATCACCAGTTATCACTTTATTAATTATTGAACAAATATCACAACATTCACTCCCATTGTGACAATATAAACACATTGGTTTAGGGATCATCTCACATATAACAGAATTTTTAGAATCATGGAAAGGAAATGATGAATGTTGGATAAACTGATCTAAATAAAAAAATGAGTATTCTTGTTCATTTTCCTCATTACCATCCATGTTGGAGAAGTAGAGGTCAGAGGCAATATGAGATTCTAAAGATTTTTCCCGATCCTTTAGATCAATGGATTTTTCATTTGTAATGTCAACATTAACTTCTCTATTTATGACTTGGTTAATGAGGATTCAATATTCACAAACTCCTCTATATGTAGAATTAGAAGGACCTGAAGGATTGGGCTTCAACACACTCTTGGAGAGAGTTTTAGAAGAATTTATGGAGAATGTAGATTCATTATTTGATGGGTATCACATTGGTTGAAAAATATTAAACATGACTAATTGGTCACCAAATTCTATGGGTAAGATGCCAGCATGGAAATAAATTTTGATTTTATATTTTATAAAGAATGGTCTTCCAAAAATCACTAGAGATTAGAAATAAGTTGTCTCACCTTCCATGTCAAAGACATAGAAGTCAACTAGGGAGATAAGATCATTAACTCAGACAAGGACGTCCTCAATTATACCCTTAGTACTATCACTGCTTCGATTATCCAATTGAATAACAACACCTATTGGGTGAAAGGGATATAGACCGTGGTTGGAGAAGATAGATATTTTCATGACATTAATTGAGGATCCTAGGTCTATGAGTGCATCATCAAAGTTGGAACATCTAATTTGGAATGGAACTATGAGGGTCCCTAGATCTTTTCACTTTATGGGAATAGACTGTTGGGTGGAAAAAATTTCAATGGTCCAAAGTTTCCTCTTATGGGTACTCAACTCTTTGAGAAACATCGAATACTTAGGAATTTGTTTAATGGAATCTAAGAGGGGAATGTTGACTTCAACACATCTAATCATGTTAGGCATTTCAATATCAGGTTCAAATGACTTCTTTGGATTAGAAATGGCTTGAGGAAAAGGAATTGGGTTCCAAAGTGGAATGGAATGAGGCATGGAAATGAATTCAGATTCCTTTTTAAGTTTCTTTTTCTTATCATTTTCTATGTCAACATTCAAAGGGGGGTTGGAGGACTTATCTTGAGGAATCTCTTTTTTCTTTCCCGATCTAAGTGAAAATTCACATACATTACCCTTGGGGTTGGGTAAGGTTTTAGCTAGGATTTGGGAAGAATTTTATTGTTGTTTCTGGCTCAGTTGGGATGCACGTTGACCAACTTGGGTTTCAATGTTTTTGAAGATGGAATGGGTGAATGAGCCAAGATCTTCAACTGCACTTTCCCATGGCTTCTTGGAAGAAGAGTCTTATCCTGGATTGAGATTTCCCTGATTTTGGTTCTTAGGAAAGTGATTGTATTCGCTTGGGAATTGAGATAGATCACTAGGATAATAGAATCCAGGAGGAGGATTGTTCCTTTGTTGTTGAGGAACAAAAGGATATGGTTGTTTAAAGTTTCCAACACCTTGACCATATTGATACTGATTTGCGTTTTGAGGAGGGAATTGAGGGGGATGGGAGAAGAGATTACCATACCTCATGCCTTGGTTATAGGAAGAAGTGAAGGTCTCAGAGTGATGTTGGTAGAAGTTTCAAATGAACTGACCAGATTATTGAGGGTTGGGGTTCCACTAAGCATATGCTGCATTGATCTCCATTGGTCCAATTGAATCAGATTTATCCTCTTGAATTTTTTGACATGTTCCAGTTTCATGATATGGAGAGTTTCAGATTCCACTGTTTTTTGATATGTCGAGGAAGCATTGATTGTGGAGAATACGAGGTTGGGGATTTGGTATCCATAGCTAGTTCTCGCACAAGACCGATAAGTTCACTCATCCACTCTGCCATCTTATTCAGCTCTATTAATTGATTATATTGGGATTTTTTGACTTGATCATGTGCTCTATTATGAAATTATTGTGTGTTTTCATCCATATTTCTTATGATATCTCTTGAAGTTGCGGGAGTTTTATAAAAAAGAGCACCACCACTTGCAGCATCAATGGGGGTTCTCTCCATAGCCAAAAACCCCTCATTGAAGTATTGGATCAAGTGTTGGTTTGGGATTTGGTGATATGTACTGGTTTGCAAAAGATTTTTAAACCTCTCCTATTACTCATGGAGTGATTAATTTGGGAATTGATGGATACCAATTATTTCCTTTCAGATAAAATAAATAAGAGAAGCATGAAAGAATTTTTCTAAGAAAAGTCGCTTCATGTCATTCCATGTGGTTATGAAACCTAGAGGGAGGTAGTAGATCCATGACTAGGTGGAGTCAGCTGGGGAGAAAGGGAATTCTCGACGTTTGATTTGTTCCTCAGAAACCCCTTAAGGATTCATGGTAGAGAACACCATTTGGAACTCTTTAAGTTGGCAATGTGGATCCTCACCGGCTTGCCTATGGAAATGAGAAAGAAGATGAATCAAACCCAATTTCAGTTCAAAGTAATCCACTTTTTTTGGATATTGAATACCCAGAGGTTGGTAATTAATATCATGGGAAGAATGTTCTTTAAGTGTTTATTCCCAAGGATTGGACATATATAATTAAATTGGTTGGACAAGATAGGTTCTTGAATGAGTTGATTATCTCTTTTGTTCCTCTTAAGTTCGTGAAGTGTTCACTCAATTTCAGGGACAAAAAAATATGGGGGATTTCTTGGAAGGATATATGGAATTCATATATATTTTCTAAGAAATAGGAAGATGAGTTTATCTTTTTTTTTTCTGTTTATGATTTTTATGAGAAGGCGGGTTTTTCTTTGTGTTTTTCTTCATTTTTCTAATTTTTCTGCTATTTTTTTGCAATAACCAGAAACTAATGACTATTTAATTGCACCATCCATGGAAAAGACACCATTTTAATGCATATTAAATTTCCACTTATTGACCTGTCAAAGTTATGATGCTATGATAATTTGTATACCCGCACTAGGGTCGAATCCTCAACGATGAAACTTTTTTAATAGTTGATTATTTTTAGTTGATTTTTTTTGATTGGGAGGTTTTTTTTCAGATCTTATGAAATAATTTATGGATGATTTTTTATTTAACTAATTGATTAAGATTTGGGTGAGTTCATTATTAGGGGGTTAAGAATGTGGTATCCTTGAGCTTTTCTTTATATTGCATCTAAATTAATACCCACTTCAGTAGATAACGTTGATTGGAATTTCTAATTGTTAAGGCTTTAATATAATCCTTAACTTATATTAGGGTTATAATATCAATTAGATATTGATTATGGTAGGGTATATAAGGTTCCAATAATCCATAGAAACCACATGGTAAAAAAACAAGTCATTAATCCATGACATGTTAAGTCCAACAAACTCAATGTTAAATTAAAGAATACTCACCAAACAAAAGCTCTCAATAACTTAACATCTATAAATAATGACTCACCCCAATGGGATATTTACTCAGCCATTGAAATAATTAGTAATCTAGTTATAAATAATATGATGATAAATTAAGAATATAAGAAAAATAAGGGGATAATAAAATATTGGTGAAACTAACACACACACAAATGATGATGATAAAAAATGAACTTTAGATTGAATGAGAACGGAAAAATAAGGAAAGGGATTAAACTATATTTAAACTATTTTGAGAACATTAATATTAAAATACAGAATGTGGATGATAATAAGAGATATTGAAGAAGAAAATTTCCTTAAAACAGATTTTCAAAACACATACTCTTACACAATTTCAAATGAAGAACAACACAAAGGTAGATGAAAGGAAGAAAGGAATAATGGTTTCTCAAATAAAAACATGAGTATGGAAGATCCTCCCAAGACTTTGGCCAAGTCTTTTTCATTCCAAACTATCCTCCTTTTCTCTAAAATTCCAACCCTTTTATGGATAAGAGGGGGATGTATTTATAGCCCAAGTAAGTGGACTATTTTCATTCCCAATCTGTCCCTCCACTTGGCTCGACGATTTGGAAATCCATACTGCCGAATCTAGAGATATCCTCTTCTTAAAAGGTGTAGATACAAATCATGTCCTACTACTATCAAAAGATGTAGGAATTTAGACTTATGGATCCATAATTATGGTGGATTAAATAAACAATTCTAAAACTTCCCATTTCAATCCATGATATTTTGACAGCCAATATGTGAATGGATTTTGGTATAGGAATATTCCTTCAAATATGAATGCTTTCTTCAACGAAGTCCACCACCTATATTTCTTCTTTCACACAAAAAAAAATCTCATATTTATTGGAAGTTTAAATATTGATATATTTCATGAATAATGTACTGAATTTGTTTCCCATCTAGAATGGTGGGATCAGTTGAAATGAGTCATTTGGGACTATTTTATTTTGAGTTGGGACTTGAAATTTTTATCCAAGACTCCTTACATTGTACCCCAAACGATGGAGGATAATAAATGAATTTGGACTACTTAATTGATCCAAGCAAGTAAATCTTCATGGCTGCTCCAGTTTCGTCACATATTCTGTAGGCCTTCTTGTGTGATCCAAATGGGCCTTCAAATTGCAGAATTGGCCCATTGTCCCTTCTAATTAAATGTTTTATATTGAATAAGGAATCCTAAAAAACAGAAACCACATAATTTTGATCATTATGGAGAGGGTTCTAAATAATATAGTAAACTAACTCAATTAGACTACTTCTATAAATGCTCAAAAATTATACTTAGTATTAAAACATTAATATTTCACACAAATTATGCTCACTTCATATAAAATCAGATAAGGAAGTATATAATAAGTCATGAAAATATTAATAAACTCATGGTTATAACTTAATTTTATGAAAAAAATTGGGTGAATACTTTAATAATGGGATGACATGATTGTTTTGAATTGATGTGATGATTGAGTGAGATTGGTTTGAAGTGTTAAATTAAATAAAGGGACATACGTCATTATTATATATCAAATATTGATTTTTATGATATTTGAGTTTTTATAAAACCACAAGAAACCATTTTGTTTTTTTATAATGTAACATAATATGATCTATTGGATTTAATGGGCATTTTTTTCAATCCATAATCTATGTTACAACATGTGTTTGTAGTAGAAAATTTATATTAATCCACTGTGGTTGAGTTTTTATAAGTTATATAGGCTTGAATATGGTTTTATAGGATCTCTATGGTTGGATATAACATAACATATTATAAATAGTATGTATCTTCCATCCTTTGGGGAAATAGGTGCATGAGGTAACTAAGAGACTTGGTTAGTTCCAAAAATATTATAATGTGTTCTTTTAATGAATTGTTATATTTAATTATATAAACCTAAACTAACCATATAAGAAAATATAAAAATTATGGTATTATATTGGATTTTATCTTTTTATAATATAATTTTTTCCCATACATTGAATATACACAACTCATGTTTATAATAATTTATATAAAGTGTTGTGGAAAAAGATATCGGGCCTTTGAAAATTGGAGTTGATGTCTGAAGACCCAAATGATATTATTCATCAATTATTTAATTTTCCGGTAAAGGATATTTTTTATTTTAATTTTTATCATTTTGGATACTGTCACAACCCTCCCTAGGGAATACCTCCTGACTTGGAAGTGACTATCAGATTACACCTCAATAGAAATCTCCAACAGGATATGGGTTAGTGACTTGTATTGTAGGTATACAAACATACATATAAGAATAATATTCATCATATATTCCTAATAATATATAAATAAGAACCACCATTCAACTTAATGCAGTATAAAAAAAACCAATATATAAGAAATACATCTTAAAAATCCATAATGATAAACTCCATAATAAAATAAAAACCATAACTTCAATCGTAGTTGAGAATGATCACTAGAAAAAAATTACATGGGTTATAATGTCCAAACTGATCACCAAAACCCTTTTGTATCACAAGAAAACACACACCCACAGATATATATTCATAAAAAACGGTGAGTGTGCATGTATGATCAGTCAGATCAACCCCCAAAAAACTCATTTTCATATATAAGAAGCACAATAATTCTCTATTAAATAAATATTATAACCCACTCACACCTAAAACTATTACACAGTCTCCTAAACTCACTATGGCTCCCTCAAATCTTAATGTATCGATTTTTTGTAACATCCCATAAAATTAATATATCATGTAGGTGCCCCATAACCACATCCTCACTAATATAGTCAATATCATGTCCCAATGAAATACTTCTTCATGCTGCTATCCTATACACACATGTAATACCACATCATGAACTTATCCACATATCTCACACCATAATTACAACATAAATTAAAAACATTCACATGGTATTCCACTACATCACATCCATATAAGAGTAGTGTTAACATGATCCTGAAGGAAATAATCCTCATGACCTCATCTTAACTCACAAGCTCCCCTCCCTGTATTGTAACCTTCAAAACATCATCTAGTCACATTATAGAAACTATAACAGATGTATCAAAACACAACTGAATCTTCAAACCTAATGGGTGTTAGTAAGTTTATATGACTCAGGTGATGGTGAATAAAAAATAAAATGAAAAATTCATAGGTTGATATTAATGAAAAAATTAATTCTAAAGTGTAGAATCTTAATAGATTAATAAATATTAAACTACCACCTTATCCTAACCACCTTACATCAGCCACTACAACCACAAGTACTACACCACAATACAAACGAACCATGAATAACATAACCATAAATGAATAATTTCATATTTTGTAACATCACTAGTAAATTATATAATTACTATCACAAGACACATTATGTTAATTTACAAATATAATGTCAAATAAATCATCAGCTATTATTATTGATTCCCTTTATCTTGGCATCAAACCAATTTATTTCATTTAACAACTAGCTATTTATCAAATTAGTCTCGCTTCCCTTGAAAACATCAACAATTCCAACCACATTCCATATGGGTTTTAGAGAATCATCATATAATCAATATAACATATGAATCCCATAATAATGTTCCTGTCATATAACAATAAATCATTATGTAGTGTGAATAAAATTAAAAAATAGGTATATATTCTATTCAGTATGCTCTATCAACACAAAACTACAAGATTTTTCTTGATATATATCACAGTTCCATTAAAAAATAGCCACGACTCTATAGGTTGTACACTAATAATTTGTAGCCTCATTTGTAATACATTGAATCAAAGACACTATATTTTTGGTACCACCTTATCCAAGATAATAAATATTGAACATGGATTAAATGTGTATTTTTAATATATTGATCATATCACGTGTGCATACAAAAGCTAAAAGAAAAGATATCATATCCTTTATATAGGATCTCTTTATTCAATACAGGGAGACATATGTTGATTAAAATAACACGAATCCCAAAAAATATTAATAACATATACATAATTATTTTTAATAATATTTGAATATATCATTGATTTGATCATATATGTATTTCCATAAATGAAATAGCCCATTAATTCATAACAGATGATAAACTATGTTCAAGACAAGACTATTTTCTTTTAGGTGGAATCTCATATCACAAATCTATCATATACTGTGATATATATCAATCTTAAAAAACAATATGGGAAAAAATCATATATAATAGGCTATGTATTAGGGGATATTGTATAATAAGATGTGTTTATTATAGTTTATAATCAATAATATCCCAATTTCACTTAAATTATATAAAAAATTACATAAAACATCCAAACCATTGTGAATCCATTGAAACATTTTTAGATAATGTTTTTCAATCTCTTTTAATTTTGGAATAAACACTTTTTCAAACATTTAATTATTATTTGTAGGACTAACTATGTGACCATGTGAGAATTTTTATCATTGAAAGAAAACATGGAATCCTAATTTCATAAATGGAAGAAAATATTGACCTTTGGGTTAATACATGTTCTAGTAAAGATACAAAATAGTCTGGGGAAATCGTGATCAAACATACACATATCATCATGTTAATATATCTACCACTATATATTTCACATATATAACATGAATACTAATATATTCCAATTCTATTTGGTATTGTTAAACATTACACTTTTAAAATTTCAATATAATTTATAACATTACATATAATCACAATTTTACAAAATAGACAAACCATATTGATGAATAAATTAGATGTCATTCATCTTAATGATAATAATATCACATGTTCCACAACCTTGAACCTAATAATATCATATGTAACATAGAAATACATGGATATAAATTTCATTAGCCTAATTCAATTATTTCCCCAGATGTATTTTTCTTTCTTATGTTATAACAAATACCAGACCTATTAAAATCTAAATGACTAAATCATCCAGAATATAACAAACCACCCATGGAAATAAAAGCCTCAATGACTTTATAATATATTTATTAGTGTATAATGGTTAAAATACTATTTATCTAACCAAACAATGTTTTTAGGGATTCATAGTATGTATATAACCATAATTATATAAATGAATACACAACATTTAATGTAACATTCATTAGAGGGTCAGTCCAAATAATAAGCCTCAATTAATTACCACATTGGTGTGTTATTATTATCTCATTCAAAAACATATCAATCTATTAAAATATTATTTTTACACTAATATTAATATATCATCAAAACAAAAAATACACCGTGATTTTCATTAATTAGGGTCATTTAAAATTAATAATTTTAGGTCACAATTATAAGTTCACATAAGACAAAATATATATACAATATAGGAGAATGATAATGTGAATATTTCTTTTTTAGTTATCTTGGTAATTTTTTATATTCCTAAAATAATTTAAGAAAACATTATGAAAACATACATAAGAACATTCATAACATTTTAAATATGATAGACCACCAAATAAGCCTTTTTTCTACTTCATTTTTGTTGGTTTTTCTTAACTCATTACATTACAATATGATTTCTACCACATGTTTACTTGAACATCTGATAAAAAAAATACCACTATAATATTTAGTGGGTAAAATATATGATGTATTCTTGTTTTTATAATAATAAGAACATGTGATTATATTCCCAATATTCACCTCCTTGATCATATTGATACTTTATAACTTCACATGATCAAAATGATCCCGTAAAAAACATCCTAAGTTTATCATTAACATTTTGGGGACATTTTATAACACAAAATTTCTAATAAAATAATTTCAATCATTGTTTACTATTTACAAAAATCATGATGAAGTATAAAAAAATTATTTTAGGATACAAATTAACATTATCTTCGTATTTTGACACACATAAGTATTTATTTTTTCTCATTGACCTTATATTAATAGAAAATACTCCCACTATCCTCTTAAGCAAAATATTTTCTTTATAATTTCAATTTAATTTATAAAAAAATATTATTTTCTTTGGAAACAACTATTATTAACTTTTAATTGGAATCATAAACAAATTAACAATTGTTTTCATATCAAAAAGCTACTTTATCTATTTAGATAATTTTATTGAAAAAAGAGTATTCAGTAAATTTTCCACTACTAGTGGTGGGAACAAATTTCCTCATTTTTCAAAAATACATGGATAAAAACTTTTATCTAGAAGAAAACATTTTTCTCTTTGTCAATATTTAAAATAATCATTATTTAATGAATCATAAATGATCTTAATCCACTCATGTTTCTAATAACAATAATTTGTTTTTAAAAAAATTATCTTATCCTAAATGATAAATGATATTAATATAGTTATAAAACTACTAAAAATATGTCAATTATCAGCACTAAAATATTTCATTAACAGTACTAAAAAAAGTGTTGTTAATCGAGGTGAAGATAGGGGTCCCTTTTATCAGCACTCAGAAAAGCGTTGATAAAGGCACATTTTATCTGTGATAAAAACCCACTTCTGAAAGTACAATAAATAAATAAAAGAATTATATAATGCGGGTGGGGGCTTTTAACATTGTTGGACACCCCCCCCCCTTTATCAGCGCTAAGAGGACCCCCATCCTGACACTCTCCTGCATTTCCCTTCCCACGCGTCCCCCATATGCAGACATCTCCTTGCTTCCACCCAAACCCGAACCCATAACCTCGTCCTTGCACGCCTTCACCGTTACCACTAATCCATTTTGTTTTTTCTCTATTTAATGATATATCTATTTATATATATATAGTTATATTTATTTTTATATTAATATAGATTCATATTAATATAAATATTTTTTTATATTAATACATATATATTTATTCATATATTAGTGTATATATATATATATTCATTTGTATATTAATATATATTTTTATTTATTTATATATGTATTTTTAGTTATAATTTTTATCTGTATATTTATTTGTATATTAATATATATTTATAAGATCAGTTTTAAATATATTTATAAAATATGTTTGTTATGTTTGTTTATAAATAAATAAATAACTACATACATATATATATACAACACACACAAACATATAGGCACACACATATATATTTACGAAAAAATACATATATATGTGTATTTGAAAAGTCATAGAATCTTAAAACGACCATAACTTCTAATCCAGAAGCCAGTTTCAACTCCACAACTAGTAAAACCGAATAAAATGAAACAATATTTGATATGATTTGTGGTAGAAGCCTAAAGGACATCTGGACCAGAAGTTATACTTATTTTAATGTTAACAAATCGAGGTATCCTGAGTAAAAACTCAGTTTTGGTGGATTTATTGGCCTTTTTGAGCCACAAAAAGTGTGACAGAAAGTTTCCTTCAGTCACTAGCACATAGAGCTCATCGCAAGCTTCGATTTGATATGTTGTAGAGCTCAAACAGACACACAGATCAAAATTTATGGCCCTTTGAAGTTTGAGTTACATTTTCAAATTATTTTAGAACTTTTATTAAATTTTGTCGATTTTTTGTGTCTTAGAAATGTTACTAAATTATTATTAATAGATAATTATCACAGATTATTAATTAATAATATTTTTTAAAATATTTTAATATTATTTCCAGTTAATGTATTGTATATTAAAATTAATAGTATATTTATACTTATCTAAAACATATTTAAGAAATATATATTATATTTATATCAATATAAATATACTCATTTAACAATTTATTTTTCATGATTTTTTGAAACATAAAATTTATCAGCGCAAGAAAATAGCGCTGATAAATCCCCCCTTTATCATTTCTACTAAAAAATTAATAAAGGGCGCCTTTATCAGCATAAATAAAGTGTAGATAAATGGGGGGGGATTTATTAGTGCTAGAAAAAAAACTGATAAATGGTCACTTTTAACAATTCTTTTTTAATGCTCTTAAAAGTTCCACATTATTAGTGCTTTTGTTTTAGCGCTGATAATGACCCCCCTTTATCATCTATTTGTTTTATCACTTTTTTTTACTGCTGATAAAGGGTGCCACTGATAAAAGTGCTTTTTTATCAGCATTTTTTAGCACTGATAAAAGGTGACTTTATTAGCTCTTTTCCAAGGACTGATAAAAGGGACCCCTTTATATTTTCCTCAATTAATATTGCTTTTTTTAGCATTGTTAATGAACTTTTCTAGCACTGATAATGTTAATATATGTAGTAGTGGATATATTTGAACATGATAAATTCAAATACAATAAAATTTTAGATATAGAACATCATAACCTCATCTCTTAAATGTAAATTTTAGTATTTGTTAATTTTTCCTATATTTTAAAATCCTTCAAATATAAAAATTTTAAATTTTATATTTTTTTCACATATGCTTCAATACAAGTGAATATATTTTTATAATATTGTTACCCTAAATAAAAAATCCATGTATTTTCTAAAACATGTTCATGTACTCCAAAAATTCTATCATATGGAATCTTAACCCTACATATTTGATAAGGCATTAGAGTTTCATAAAATAATACTACCTACTAGATGAATCACAGTCGATCTTTCAAAATAAATTGTCTTCTTTTTCTTTACACTTTTATCAACATATTCAATCAACACAACACCAAAAACTAGACATCTAAGAACTAGTTCATCTATTGTCCATATATTGAGAAAATAAGGTAAAATTTCTATAACTAATTCACATTGTTTATGTTTTTATAGTAATGAAAATTGAATGAATTAATTACATTTTGAAACCCTTAATGGGAATATTAAATAACACTATGTATGTGATATAATCAATCATATTCACTGTGTGATTTGGGAATGAAATTCCATTAATGAATTTGAATCTAATTCCTTTGAACCCATAGTTAAATCATTACTTTATTATCTAAATTTCAGTTTTTGAAAAAGTACATAGTTCATTTATTCATTAGGTTATTTTTATAACATATATAATATCTATTACATAAGAAATTTTCATATGGTACTAGTATTAAGAGTTTCTTTTAAAAAGATAATCCATCTCAAGGAATAATATTTGTGTTTAGTGTGACAATAATTATGTTTATGATGCAATTAAACTATTAATAAAGAATTTATCTAATGAGTATCATGTTTTACATATTTTGATAAATGAGTTTTTATGAAATGAATCACATTAAACTAAGGACCCATTTATATTCATCATATCCATTTTTAATGTAAGATCCTTAATTCACTAATAAATAAACCAACTTTAATTTTATAGTCGCATAAATCATATATTTTTTATTATAAAATCATTACCCAAATCAACTAAATAGTTAAACCCAACCATATTATCATTATATCACAACTCATAGGGTTTCCCAAGTATGTGTATCCCAAATAAAAAAAATTATTTGGTTTTCTAACTCATTGAGTAAGGGATTTTCTTTATTCATTAGAGTATATAATCCATGGGTACCCTACATTGTTGAAACATACATAGTTTAATGATTAAGGTCTTGACATGTTCCCCTTTGGAAGGAATTTATCAATCATTATTTGAGGGATTTTCTATTAAAATAACTTATATATTTTCTCATGTTATTCCATTATCATGTATTTCATTTTATTGTGATTTAGTTTGAAATGATATTCCTTCAATAAAACCAAAATATTTCAATTATATTGATTTGCATCTCTTTATAATACATAAATATGTTTTTACTCACAAAAAATAAAATTAAAAAATACTTAAACATATCTAAATGGATACCATGTATGATGTGTATAAAATTTTCATTTTAAGGATTAGTACTATAATAAATTAATCACATTATGAGTATGTTTGGAGACATATATATCCATCCCTCCCTTTCTAGAATATAAAATAGGCCTCCTGGACTTTACAAATTTTGAAACAAAGTCTCAATACTCAAGGATACTTTATATCAAATGGATTTTAATCCCATCATTTCTCTAACACCAAATATATATATAAATTTATAAGTAAATACATTTAAGATAAAAATGTTAATTACTAATTTAAATCATGAGAGAAGAAAGAAAGATCTATTATCTACAAAGAATTTCACTTCTTATATACATGCATGATAATTTATCGATATAGTTTAATAACAATAAATAAAATAAGGTCGAAAAAATCATAGTATAAAAATTAAATTTATGAATAATTCAATGAATTTATTTTCAATTAATGTAGAAGTTGACATATATAAAAATGAGATAAGAATTTAAGAAAAAAATAAAAAACAAACTTAATTTAAATACATTATAGTTTAACTAACATTATGTATATTAAAAAATATTATGTTTTTACTTATCCTATAAAATTATTAATATAAAATATTTCATATTATTAAATATAATATATTTACATTAAATATATGATAATAAAAAAACATAAACACATTATATTTCAAATTACATTATTTCAATAATTTATATAATCCGAATATGAAATAACTATTATTATTTAAAATCTGATCAATTAAGTCATCAAAACTCCTTTTGAAATTATTTTAAATATATCATAAAATAATGCCTCAAATTTCATCATTTCTAATTAATTATTAATAATAATTAAAAATTTTAAATACAAAATACTTTCATATATAGAAATATTTTTTAACTTATAAACACTTTATTAATCACACATATAATTTCAAAATAAATCATTTGAATTAAAACTATAATCCATTGCATATTATTTTAAAAACTTTTGTATAAATTATATGTATTTTAAATCCATAAATATTTATTTACATTCAATATTTATTGTCTCAAGTTCTATTCCACAGTTCTTTATTAAAAATCTATCTCTAAAATTTTTCTATTATATTAAGATATAATAAAATTGTTAAACTGTATTATATATATAGATGAGTATTTTAAGTGAAATAAAAGAATAAATATACATTTTTATTTATTTTAAAACTACTTATATTTTATTTTAGTAAATATTAATGGAGTAGGTTCCATATAACCAATATCTATATAATTTACTATTACATATATTGATTATTTTTAGTATTAATGTGAAATTATTATGAAATCATGATTAGTATTATTATCTATAGCAAAGTATATAATAATATCCCAAGGGTAACTATCACACTGAAATGTTTTAACATTTCCCTACTATAGTGAGAACCTAGAAGTACCACTAAAATATTAATCAATATATGTTCAATAGAAAAAAAAATGCCATTTTAAGAGACACAAATGATAAATTCTATAAATCATGGAGACACATAGGACATTGAGACACTTTCACATGGTGTATGCCTATCATAATTTCTAGAGTAAGATAACATGATATTCCGACCTACTAGTAATAAATCTATATTTATATGTGTCATTAGATATTCCGATATATGGATGTGTTTAATGGTAATTAGTCTTTATTATTTTTATTATTTTATTACAAGAGTTTCATAAGTTGGTGATGTGAAAAAAATTATAATGTTATTTTCATTTGGGAAGTAGGGTACATTAGGTGTGTCAAGACAAATATTGCATTAATGATTAATGAGAAAAGGGATATGACATATTTGTTAGGAATAGAAGATAGTATCCTTCTCCCATTGATGGGAATGAAACTACCAAATTATGTTTATGGTTTTTTTATATAATAGTGAGTTAATTCATAAATATCCAAAGGAAGTGACATTGATAATATAATTTATAGACACTAGTATTCAACCAGTTTGATTAGAAATATAATGGTAAAGTGTATATATTAAACTACATGCATTAATAAGAGATTTTATGTTATTAAAACAATAACTTAATTATTTATGTAAAACATGGAATATTGCATGATTTTTACCTTGCACTTTAGTAGATATATCTTAATTACAATGAGATAGGGATCTACAGGGTAAAATACTTGGTGTATTCAAAACCTTAGTTAAATTCAATAGTAAATTAACATTTTATAACATACTTGGTTTAATAATTTTTCAGGTTTTGTTGGTTTCATATATTTAATCACCGGTTAGTCAAGAAAATATATATGTGTGTTTAATATTTAATAATTATTAATCCATCGTATAATTTATTATTTAATTAACTGAATATATAATATTTATCTTTTCTATTTTATTCAAAAGGAGACATATAATTATTTTGTGATGTGAATATTTGGTAAATATGTTTTCACCAATTTTGTGAATATAGTATTTTTTTAAATTTATTTGTCAAAAACTAAATGATATTTGTTTAATTAGATAAATATTCATTATTTATGGCATGATAAATCATTAAGAGGATTGGTAGTTAGAGTTTCATTATCTAGGGAGAAATGTCATATTATATATTCATTGAATAAATATTAATTTATTTTATAATGGACATAATATTTACTGTATCGACAATTTAAATGTGCGTAATATAAATAATAATAATACTAATTTTACTAAGACACGAGTTTCATCAGGGATAATGATAATAATCCAGTAACTTATGTTTTTTTCTGGGACTAGAAATATTTAAATCAAGTTATGTTTTTTTTGAATATCAACTCTTATCCTAATCACTGTACAAGATTATGTCTTGAGAGGATTATCTCAAACCCTAGAGATTTATACAAATAAAATTATCTAAAGTTTCTGGATATATTCTATACATCCAAAAGTGTTTTTCACTCACACATTGTATGATTCTATTGAAACCAATATTGATTTCTAAAAGCATTATATCCTTTTATGATGAAACTTGAAGGACATCTAAGTGATGATCAGAGGTTCACAAAACATATGTAAATCTCAAAAATATGGAATCTACCCTTTATTCTTAGGAAATAAATATATTAGGAAAATATTTCATGTTTTTATTATTGAAAATGAATAAATAATTCAATAAAAATAAATTCTTATAAACATAATTAACTTAAATAATTTCTAAAAAGAAACTCCCTTTATGGTATCAAGTTTCTATTAATAAATATTAATTATTATTATTCTATTCATGACATTAGTTATCATGTACGTTATGTATTTTTCATACATTATGATAATAATGTGGAGTTAGACATTCCCAATAGGTTTTTTCACTATGGTCAATACCACTAATTTTTTTAGAGTGGTCACATAATTATTTATAATTATCTATCATTCAATTATTGATAATACAAAGTTCATGAATATTTTCACTTAAATTTTATTCTTTCATTAATAAATATTTTAATGAACAAGTTTTTCACTTATTAACATGACTTGGTAATGTTTTATATAATCTTTAATAAATTAAGAACAAATGAATTATGATTTTTGATGTTTTATGGATGCGAAAAGGATTCAATGTGGTAGACATAGATACATCACATGAGATTTATTTTATACACCATTTACAGACCTTATGTACACGTATAAATTTCCTTGGATACAAAATTCTCTACGTTGTAAATAACATGTGGTTTATTTAATGCACAATTCAAGCTGATATGGTTATACTAGCACACAGTTTAGAATATTGCACACATGTATCTAGTGTACAAATTGTGTAGTATAAATGGTTTAGAGGTTACAATATTTCTATATGTGGTCACAAAAAAATTATATGACATATAGGACTGGTATATTTAATAATTAATGAGTACTTACTATGTAGTTTCCATCATGGATAGGTGACTCATCCTCCCTACTTCTAGAGAACCTGATAAGTAGGTATGTGGGTTTCACATACACATGGTTAGTGGAGCACTGGTCATTTTGAATGTTAGTACACACATTTTGTAACAGGACATACAACATCAACCAATATTATCTCTTTAATTAGCTGACAACAAGTCTTGATGGATGTTTCCAATTTCCACAAGCTGCTATAAGAAATATTGTATCATAAAAAGAAGTGTGGGAAGGATTTCTCACTCAATAGATATGTGATAAGATAGAATCAAAAATGGTATTCAAAAATATATTAATTTTGTCCCAAATATATTGAATATCATAATAGTGGGTGAATCATGGTATGATAGATTTAAACAACTACCCCTTCATATCATGATTCATTGTAAAAAACACATTAATCTTCCATTCCTATAGCAATGTCTGTGAAAACATTAATGCATGCACAAGGCACAATAGTTTTATGTGGTTCTCCCATGTTGGGCTACATATATAGAACATACAAATAAAATGTTCTTATGCACTAAATCCAGTGAAGTGCACTACTATTGCAATGTTCTGGTAAGACTCACTATCCCTCATAGTTTACAACCAACCACTTTTTGAAAACTCATGCTCTCCCAACTAAAGAGTGTTCACTACTCCTTCAGATTATTTTTCTTCTAATCGCATGATGAAATAGTTTTTAAACCTATTTGGGTGCATCATTAATTTAAAATTTCAACTACATGTTGTGTACCACTTTACCATATATTTACTAGAAAAATCATTATCAATAATTTTTTGATGATAACTATTTTAATGAATCCCACACAAAACTCAAAAAATGGGAAATTCTATAGAAGAATATCCTGATTTCATAGTCCCTAAACCTATTATGAAGTCCAATAAATTTTTTTGGCTCAATAATTCTACAAAGATCACTATATTCACGATGAAGACTAATTTTGTGAAGCTCAACCCTCTCACAAAGCATATATATCCTTTGTGAACATTCTATCTTTGAGGATTTTCCCCAAAATCAACATTCACGAATCTCCTTTTCTAATTCAGAGAATTTATGTTCATTATGGATTACTCTCATATTTTGATGTGCGAATAGTCCTATTTATGTGATGTATCTCTGATTCCTGAAGCATACAATATCACCAACACATTATATCAACGATTTCCAATCTTCTTATCAAAGATCCTTATTTTCACAAATATCAAGGGAACTATTTCAACTTGCGACACTTCTTGTAGTCATAAAGATACCTTCTTTCCATTCCACATTCACTATCCTTCAAACCTTAATGAAAAAGATATCCTTCATGAAACAAAACGTCTTCACAAAACTGAAATATTTTATGCAATAATGAATTTACCGTGTATATGAAGAGTTATTTCTAGATAACTATATATCATAAATCTTGAGGCATCCTCCCAATTTTTTATGCCAAAAAATTGGCATTAAGTGGGAAATTGTTACACCTTGTGTCAATATTTTTTTTACCACCTCCATATGATACATTCATTTGTCTTTGATATTTTTCAACATACCATGTAAAAAAAATAATCATGAACTAAAAAATTGACCCTATCCACCAACTTTTTTAGGAAACACAATCAACCCCAATACTCTTCATAGTAACCTTCAGATATTTTTTCCAAACAATCCAAGATAAATTATATGTAAAGAAACAATAAACATCAAAGTAACATCCAAATTATAGATACAAATGTCTAGATAAACAAGCTATAAGACCAACAACATGTAACACAAATAACCCATGAGTATTATCTTCATGGATATATGTCAACATCATCCCAACCCACCAGTAAGAAACAATAACTATGAGAGTCATACTCTTCAGTAAAATATTCCCTTTAATTGTATCATTTAAAAGAAAGGCTAAAAACACCCAATGTAAAAAGTGGGGTGTGACCACATAATATCAATAAAATCCCACAAAGAATATAAATAATGTATACCTATATACAAACATTATTTCATTAATATCATTTTTTAAAATAGTTAAATCAATTTATTTTCACATAAAAATCAAAATTTGGTTTTCTTTTAAGAACATGACATCATCTAATAAGAAAATAAATATTACATAATATCTATTCATGAGGAATAAAAAGATGTAAAAAATAGGATTAATGAATAATATCCTTATCAAGTGGTAAATAAGTGCATCAAATTAATATTCACATAATGAATCCATATAAAAAGGTTATTATCAAGACATAAGGGTATAAAAATATAAGAAAAATAAGAACCACTATCCGAAAAATGGGAAGACTAAATTCTGGGAATCTTTTTTCCCTATAAATACTACCAACTAAAAATCCATTGAAAAATGCTTACAAACCTTATTGATATATAAATTCAATAGGGATTCCATATTTCTTATTTTACTTATATAGAATGATTTTCTCAATATGATAATATATTTCAATTCCATTCAGGAAACCAAATTCCTATTATATAAGAAAAATTCAAACATTTCTGATGAAAATTATATTGTGATTTCACTTATCTCACATCGAATGAAACCTCATTTCAGAAAAAACATTGAGGCATTCCATTATTTAACTTTAAAAATAAATTTTTAGTGAAAATACCCTTAAAAAAATTTTCTTATCCAAATAATATCAAACTCTCCCCACAAATATATAAAATCCCCATTTCCATAGTTCAAAACCTATGAAAATTAAAGGAACATAATTCCTGATAATGTATACACCATAGAATAATTTTTCATACCTCAAAAGAAAATAAAACTATTTTTCATTTCAAATCAATGATGGAAAATGAGTAGATCTTGTCCAACAGAGACTAAATCAACATGTATCCAAACAAATAAGAATGAAGACACCCAAGGTCAACACTAGATGGTTAAATAATTCCCTATTTACTTAATGAATCACCCTCATTCTAAAATTCGATACAGATAGCTGTGAAAGAATAATTAAATAGTTGAAAAAAAGGTAAAACATTCTTAAATACACACCATTGAGGTTGCACCAATCTAGAGTAACATCCCCCCTAGGACCAGGAGTTGATCGGGTGTTAAAATATTCAAAACCCCACCACAAAACCTAAGTGGAACTCCCTATGGATGTGGAGTATTAGAAAGTGGAGAACCATGATGATTGACCATTCTCAGGTCCCAAAACCCATTCCATTTTGGCTAATTCAGGGCTTCCACCACACTAATGAAAGGGTTTTAAACTATAGCACAAAATGAAACCACCTACACACTCTACCCAAGGCCACACACACCCCGTGGAATTTTGGGCAGGGTATTTCCAATAGGTAACAAGGACAACACACCACAACCACCCCCAAAACTATAGTCAGAACCATTTTCACCAAATTCCCAAAACATTTTTTTAATCCACTGAACAACAAAATACCTATAAAACTGAAAATTCAAGGACACATGAATCTCTATAACTAATCCCACATGTATTTTTAAAAAAATTAATACCACTATAAAATATTTATGTACCTTGAATGCATTAGGTTCCTAATCTTATAAGGATATGAGGAAATTGATAGATCATTAAGACCTCTCACTCCTATGTCTCATGGTTATCCATATCACATTTTAGTATTACACCTATAAATAGAATCATTATACCATGAATCACATTGTCTTTCCTTTTCATTATATGAATTTTTATTTCATCTAATGAAAATGTTTTTTTTAATTTCAACATCCTCTAACTCAATCATGTTGGATGGATCAAGTTGATACTTCTTCAATTGGGAGTCATGAAAAAAATCATGGATATAATTCATATGAATATATATTTATAATAGATAAGACCCATTCCAAATTCACTACATAATCTAAAATTAGTGGAAATAATGAGGTGATAAAATTCATTTTTTTTCCAAACATATATATACCAAATGAGTATAAAATTAATTTACAATTTTTTTATAACCTCAAACTCCAACTGATAATTATTTGAATCAACATACATTTTTTGGAGACATGGTCCATCAATAATCTCTCTCAGATCAAATTTACAATATCTACAAAAACCAGAATGATGATCATTCCCACCATGAACTATTCCCCAACCTATTCCCAACAATAAGGTGATATAGAAGGCCTTCCATACAACTCTTAAAAAGATATCATTTTTTATTGTTATAAACTATTATTGAAATAAAAAATAGAAAAATGGTATATGTTTCTCCCAAGATACACTAAATTCAATAATTAACTACAAAATAATCTCTTCAGTAAGATAAATTGCTTTCATTGATAGGCCACCCATCTAGGAATGAGAAGTCATGCTCTACTACAATTGAGAACCCATTATTGTCTGCAATCAACTCTAAAATAGTGACATTAACTTACGGGACTGGTGTGAATAGAAAAATATTTGAACACCGTTGATTATAACAATCTCATACAGGTACAAGATTCCATGATCATTTATATTTACTAACTCTTTGATATGTACGAAATATACTTATTTTTTAACTATAAATAGTCACCCACATCACATCATTATAAGTAGGAGTATGAAATTATCGGAAGAAAATAATCATTGTTTTATTATATCGACCTACCATTATTACAAATTTATATTAAATCATTTTTTATGAAAATTTAATATATTACATAAATAGACACATTAAGATCATAAAGGTATAATGCCTTTAGAAACATGAAACAAAAGAAACTAGTTCATTGGTAAAATAAATCATCTTCTCCTACAAGCTATATAACTACAAAAATTTATATAAATAACATACATAATACATTTATTCATAACATAGTGAAATGAAACATGTGAAAGGATGAGTTCTGAAACTCAGTAAGGGTAAAAAAGGGAGATACGTTAGCCTAACATGAATATAAGTGTGAGAGAAAACGAGAATAATATTTTAAATCTATAAACTATATTTTAAAGAATAATATATTGAGTATTTTTGTAAATATTAGATGTTCATCTATCAAGAATAATAATTGAGTTAAAAAACATGATCTATGAGACTATAATATTGGTATATGACATTGATATTTTTCTTACACATTACAACAGAAAATAATTTATATAGTGGTTAAGGTTTACTATAAATGAAATCATATTGGAATGATTTCACAACATAAACTAGCATAGTATTAAAAGTTCACTCACGAGACCATCATAATAGAAAAAGTCCCTACTTAATCGGGTTTACTCCTCAATATAGTACTATCTATCTTATAAGATATAAATATTTACCCTATGAATTCGAGTGTGGTGTAGTTCCCACTCATCTCATCATGAAAATCATATATATGTTTGTTATAAGATCATATAAAACTCATAAAACCATTAATCATGATATGAAATTGGTTTCATAAACATTTCATCATATCAGCGCTTGCGTAAAAGAGATAATTTTGAAATTAATTTCATTATTTCTTCATCAAAACCCCATGAAAAATCTAGTTTCATAAGTATTTAATCATTAGAAAACTTTTGGAATTAAAATGGGTTTCATAAACATATTTCTATAATAAACCTTTAAAAATAATTATAATTTTATCCCTGGAATATTTCCTTTGAAAAGCATAAATGTTATCAAGGAATTAAATCTTAGATGGGGAATGATTTTGAAAAGATAAAATTCTTGGGACTTTTGTTGAGGAAGAAAAATTTTCTTTTAAAATTACATTTTTAAACTAAAATGTTCTTAAAAAATTTTGGAAACTCATTTCTTTTAAAATAACTATGTATCTTATAATGAAATTTTCAAAATCATTTAACATATTTCATGAGAAAAATATCCTTTCCACTTTGAGAAAAAATTCAAATCATATGAAATTTGGAAAATAATTTTATTTGGAAATAGAAATTAAATTGTATAAAGGAAGATTAAAAGAAAATAATTTTTATGATGGAATGATATTTCATTCATGTCATAAAAATTAAAACAATGATTCCATTCACATTTTTAGTAAAATCCAAAAAGATGTTTTTTTGAAAATGACAGGAATATTCCATTAAAAAATATATAAAAAGTTTGATATGGGTAAAATTATCATTAATATATAATTTGGATAGTTTAAAAAAAATTGAAATCATGTTTAGAAAATATAGTTTATGATGAAAATATGTTTTCGACTGAAAAGATAAATAAAGATGATTTTTTTATTAAAATATTATTATGAAATCTTCAATACATAAAGAAATGAAAATGAGGGGAAACAATTTATCATCACGACATAAACATAGGAAAGGAAAATTGTTGTCTTTCATGAGAAGTGGATAATAATATTCTATCATTAGAAAATAATCATAATGATTCCTAATAAATGATGAAATTGTGACATAAAATCTTTACCACATTGGTAACATTGAATTGAAAGGTCGATGAAAGAATAAAATTAAATAAAATATTAAATATCATGATAAAAAATAAATTCATGGTACTCAATGTTAAATGGGTTGTGTATACACCTCGTAAAAGAAGATTGTTTCATAACATAACATATGTATCAAGGAAATAACATTAAGAAGAAAACAATTAACTTAAGTATTGAATTATTTTTCACATGTTAGAACCTTATATATAATAAATATAATTCTGTTATAAATCTATTACATAACCATACTCAAATATAACATACCATATACAAAATTATTATGACCTTTTAGTTCCTATTTATTAGCCATTCCATGTTAATGTCATGTTTTGGGAAATCACCGCTTTGTTTTTTGTGTATATTTTGAGTTATTATTTCTGGTATACATATTTTGATCATGTTTATAGAAAATATATAATTATAACCATTATAACCATAGAATATAAATTCATGGTATATGTATTTATAGTTATTCATAAAGGTTATATATATAAACCAAAATACACCAATCATGAAGATAGTAGGTCGTACATAAACATGAATGTCCTTTCCAATTTCCTGGTGGATTCAAATAAATAATGGAAAAACAATATATTATAATTATAAAATTATTTTTATGTTATATATATCACATATTTCTATTAAAACCATCCTTATTATCTAGCTTATAAAGCATGGGTGAATCACATTGCTTTGCGAGGTGATGCTCCATCGTACACACGAGCGATGTTATCATGTTCCCACAGAATAGAAAGAATATAGGTATATGGGATACAAGAATTGCAAATTTATAATAATATTATAAATATAATATATAATAATTTAATCCAAACTTATATCCAATCGTGAGATGTGGTATTGGAAAAAGAATGACATCGGCTCCTAACACTGTAGTACACCATACACATGAATGGTGATTTTATAACCCATTTGATAGAAGTGGCGATAGTTCTAAGTAATTTCAATAGAATAAAAACATCTCATTATATTTAATATATTGGAGTTATTATATCATCATGTATTATAGTAATTCAATGATGTGGAGGAGGATAAAAATATAAATTCTCGATGAAGAATATTACCTCTTCCTCTTGTAACTACCTTAGGGTTGCATAAAAATTCATCCAAGGATAAACATATGACCTATATAAGGTATCTTGGAGGATATGAGTAAATTAAGAAAGTGATTTGGAAATTTTATGGTTGAACCAAAATGGTTATATTATGTGAATTGTAGAGGAGTGGGTGACCTTTTATTAGGTTGGTGAGTGGTACACTAGGAATATTTTTGAATGGAAAAAGGATTACCCATTTTTTTTATCTTTTAAAAAGGTTCTATAACAGAGTGTTATAGTAAATAATACATTATATGGTTTTAATAAATATATAAAATATATTTTATATATGTTTAATGTCATTCCAACAATTCTATTTTTAGTATAATATCTTCTAAACCCATTTTTACCTTAACCGTAGTAATTAATTTTTAATGTTTTCACTATTAATTTTGGTTTAAAAAGAAGTTAATATTATTAGATAATATAAATTATTATTATTCCATATATTAAAACCATGTTTAAAAATACAGTTCATGTATCCATCTAAATTTAATTTACAATTATTCCCATAGATACAATGAGAAAGCGGGTTTTCCAAGAGAAAAAGTTTAAAAGATTACAAGTATTATATATCAAAATTAAATATTAAAATCATTCAAATGACCATCACTTAATTAATTGATATATAGTTTTACTAATTTTTATTTATATCCAAATTAAAAATCCATTTTACTTCATAAATAATTTAATCAAAAAGGCATTTTCAATTAAAATTCAATATTTTTAACTATTCACCAAAATAATTGACCTTTTTTGAAAATTTTCATCAATACACCCAAAAATAAATTTTATATGATGACTTAAGAAATTAATTTTATTTTATATAATATGTTTTTTAAAATTTTCAAAATAAAATATTCAATTTATTAATAAAAAAACATTTGTTTTGTAAATTGTTTATCAAAACATATAAAGACAGATAAAAAATTAAGTATTTTTTACCAATATATTTTTTATATAAAACCATTATACATAATATTTAATCTATTTCCATTAATAATTATATATATATATGTGTGTGTCTGTGTGTGTTTAGAATCTAGTTTATAATACTCCCATTTTAATAATATTAACAATACATCACATTTTTGTTAAAATTATGTTTCATGTGTAACATATGCTAAACCCATGGTTTTGTGTATTGCAATATCAACTCAGTTTTCTGTATAACAGACACGATAAATGAAATAAAATTTATCAAATAAAAATCCAAAAAAATCACATGTTATTAAATTATAACATTTAATATTAATTTCTCCTTCAAATTTTATCAATCTGAAATAAGAAAATGAGGATAATTCAACCTATTAGTTTCCTCGGGTTCCCACATGGATTACTAAAACTAGTGGTTTCACCAAAAAGCAGTCAACATGTGAGTGGTATTGTTTCATACAACATTTTCTGTGTGATCCATAATATCCACCAACTATTTTCCATATGAAATAATTTTCTACAATTGTATAAACTCAAATTTTAGTTTATCTGGAGGGTCAGATATGTACTATCTTAGGAGAGATACAGGGAACACATCATGGACTTTAGAAAGTTTTGTTGGATGAACCATAAAATAGGATTCCATATTAAAATGATCAATAATTTATAAGGGAGAGATATACCTAGGGATTAATTTTACATTATTCCTAAATCTCATTTTTTTTCTTAGAGAAATTATTAGAAACACCTTATCACAAACTCTAATTTCTATATCATTCCATTGATTGTCAGCGTAAATTTTATGATAACTATAAGTTTCCTTGATTTTTTTCTAAATATATCTTACTTCCTCTACCAAATCATTAGATATATCAAGTGCCAAACTCTTTATTTCTACATCTTCATTACATCACATTGGAGCCTTACATTTTTTTCATTGAGGAATTTATAAGGAGCCAGTAGAATTTCTGATTGAAATATATTATTCTATAAAAAATAAACTAGAGGAAGTTATTGATCCAAATTTACTTTAAATTCCAAATAAATAAATATCTCAATGTATACTATAGGGTTTAAATTTTACTATCAGACTGACTATCTATCGAAGGATTATATGTAGAGATAAACTCAAATCCATGTCAATAGCTTACAGAAGATCTTTTGAGGTATACATTACTTCTAGTTTAATTCATGATCATAAACAATATAGTTTCTATTGCTATGAATATTCTAGATATATAACAATTATAGGGTTATTTCTTATTCCTTGGGGATTATGAGGATTTATCTATTCTTTGGGAGTTACTCAAAGATATTTTTCAATAATTCTTTCTATCAACCACGAAGGATGTTTTTCTACAAGATCCTTTTACCCTTCACTAAAGGAGATCCAATGTGAAGGTGTTTAGTCAATCATATAGAAACTTACTTACTTATTATTACTATCTTTATACATGTGAGATATATTTGTTTGGGTATATAAAAGATTCTTTATATCCACATATCTAATTCCAAGTCACCCTGTTTATGTAGAATAAATTTTACAAGGTACTTGTTGGGGAATGTGTTATTCAAGGGACATTCGCGAGGACTAGATCATCTTGTGAGAAAAGTTATCCAAACTTCATTTTGGATTAAGATAAGAGATATGATCTTAATTTTTTCTCCATATGAAGAAGTTTCAAAGAGTGGTGAGTCATTTCCAACAATAGTTGTAACAAATTTAAATTTTATGAAAAGTATTTTGAATAAAATTTGTTTTTGTAGATATATTAAATGGAACACCATGTTTTTAATGAACCATGATATATAATTAATACTTTTTAATAATGTGAATCATAAAATAGTTGATAAACATGGATTGATATATTGGAATTGAAATGTTTTAAATTTTATGTATATTTTTTTATATAATGACATATATATTTATAAAAAACTACTCAATTTGTTGTAAAATCATTATATTCATTGGAAATAATTTCAAATAAAAGATATATATATATATATTGAAAAAATAAGGAAACTAATATTTGATACCTTTATAAATATTATGTTATTAAATGAACTTAATTTTTAATAAATATTTCAAAATTATCTTATGGGGACTTTTTTGTATTTTTCTAAAAAGGTTAATTTTTTTATGAAGATTGAAAAATACTAGTTTTTATTGAAATTTTACTTTTATTTTAAATAAATTTTAAGGTTAAAAATTAATTTAACAGGGTTTAAAAATTTAAAAAACGATAAATATAATATAATTAATCCATTTTTTCATTTTAATCAATTTAATATTGATTATTTATATAAAAACATTTTAAACATTGGAAATATTTCTCATTTGAAAATTACATTTTCATTGCATCTATGTGATTATTTTTAAATGAAAAATTCCTACTTAAACAAGTTTAATTTGATAAATTAGAGCCATATTTTGAATAATAATACTAATAAATAGTATATAATATTTGTCTCCATAATCATTCGGATAAATTAATACTGAAAATAGATAAATCAAATATCATGGTAAAGTTTGAAATAGGTTTACCTGAGGTAAAACTAAATATAAAAGTGGTAACATGTCCAAGGAACTTTTCCAAATCACATTGTATGAACATATTTATGCCTTGAAACTAATAATTTTCTATATTGACTCATTTTCAAGCATTTTTTATATGAAAAACATGTGTGCAGTTTATTATTTTCAAAAATTCCATGTGTTTCCTCTCCCCACTTATAAAATTCCACCCTCTCCTCTCCTCATCACACATAAAAAACAAATAGATTCATTCTAAAAATTCCAAAAACTATTAATTAATTCCCTTACCATAATATATATTCCTTATTTTTATTATTAAATCGTAATGCCTTATGTATAAACCTAAATAGGTTTTTCAAAGAAGAGGCAAAATTCTTAACCATAAGTTTTCTTTAATTTCTTCTTTCCCCTAATTATAATAATCTTCAAATATTATGATATAATAAAACTAATATCTACCATATATTGAGATTTTATTATGATAATTTAATAAAATAAATCCCAATCCTCTTCTATAAAATGGGAAATAAATTCATGGATAGTGTGTATAACAAACTACCGCCTCGCAAACCAGTGTTATTAATTTTTCATAACCACATATCATGGATGAACATAATGACAGATTTATTGTTTATATATTATATTTATGAAATTATTATACTTATTTAAATATAATATCACATATACATTCTCACATTCCATTCTTTGAGAATATAATAACGTCACTCGTGTGTATGACAGACTACCAGCTCCCGAAGCGATGTGATTAGTTTTTCACATATGCATTAAATGGAATGAAATAAGGGTATTTTTAATGAATATATTTGATATATTTGATTTTAAAATTATCTTTTTATGTTAATGTATTATTTATTAATACTTTTTCTTATTTTTCATGAAAATGGATATAGCGTTAACACATATGTATGTCCAACTATCTCCATGAATGATGAAAATAATTTTCAATCTCTAACATTAATAGATTACTCAAAAATATATATAATGAATATATATTATAATTATATAATGGTTAAAATATTATTTATTATTTAACCTTGATTATTTTAATAGTACCAAGAATATGAAACCAAAACATTCTTGAAAATTATAAAGTTATTACCTAAACATGATTTCTATAAGAAATTATTAATAAATCTGAAATAAATGGTAATTAGTAAATTATATATGTTGTTTTAAAATTGTTAATTCTTATTTAAAATATTTACAATAAATATATATTTATTATATATAATTCTAAAATGTTTATGAAGGACTTCAAGACTTAAGTAAAGGAATTTTATCTCAAATTGTCTAATTTGGGATATATGTTAGGTTATACACCTATATTATTTTATCAGGTGTATATATAGTGAAATTTAAAAGTAGTATTGGGAAATTATATATTCCCATGATATTTAATGTTTCAATTAATTTTATTCTTTCATGGGTAATATGATTCAAAAGCTACCAAATTGGAAATAGTTTGATGCTATAATCTCATTGTATATTAGGATTGTTAATAATTATGATTTTAATAATGAAATATTATAATTTATTTTCAATGAAACGTATTTATTTTATTCTTTTTTAGTTATTTATTAAGGTTATATGTTTTTCCTATATCTTCATTTCAAAATGTACTCAATAATACAAAATATATTTTTTAAATAAAATTGGATTTATTTCAATATTTAGTCAAATTCCATTTTTTTTATTAATTTTTTCTTAAAATGGATTAAAAAATATTTAAATGTTCATATATATTTTTTGTAATGTCATTTTCATATTTTTTGACAATTTAGAATATACGTTAAAAGGAAAATTAATTTTTGTTTCTAAACATGCCTCGTTTTTATCAAACATATGAATGGAAAAGTTATTTTAACATGTATGATATGAAAAAAAACTCCCACCGTTATGACCACTCAATATTGTAAATATTCTATTATATTTTTTCAAGGATATTTTCAATGAAAACCATTTATAAAATATTTTCTGAATTTTTTGTTTTAAAATTGTCATTTTTGAAGGGAGGTTATTTCCTTAAGTAAATTTTCGAAGTGATTTTATTTTTCGAATAATTTTCTGTCTAAGATGAGATATTTTCAGGTTATATAAGATTTATTGGGGATATGGTCCCATGATCCCATATTTATTATTTCCCTAGATATTTTATGTTTTTTATGTAAGGATTTTTTTTGAAACTGTATCTATTCTAAAGGATATCCAATGAATAAATGTTTATGGAAACCATTTCTATTGATTGGTTTTGATATGATAACTATGTTATTAATACCATTTCATTTCATGATGTTCGATATGATAAAATTTTTATAGAGAATATTTCATACCATGGGTTCTGATATGATAAATAGTTTTTGTTCAAGTTGAAATGTATGTATATATTTTATTATGTAATGGGCGGTAACAATATCTCCATCGAATTCATTAGGAGATGATTGAAATATTCTAACAAAAATAGGATTTTAATGGAGATTAAACAATGTTACATAAGGTTAATTATACTCTATAGTATTCATGGGATTGAACCATGACTACTATTATGTTTTAGTGAGTGAAACAAATCAACTATGATAGTATTGTGAGTGAGAATGGAAAACTATGACGGTTTGGGTGGTGAACCCAATCCACTATGATAATATTGGTAATGAGACTTTTAAATTATGGAAATGAATTTCTATAATTATGTGTATGACATATATCCATTTCTTATTCAAATTTTAGGCCCTTATAGATTATTCTCTTTGATTCCATTTTTATTAATGTCATAAGAACTACCAAAATTAAGGTAATCACTTAGGTTTATAATAAATGATATACATGGTATGGTTTTCAAGTGGTAAACTCATTATCTCCCAAAATTAATGTCATGTTATTCACATGTCATCATTGCTATCTCCCTTTTTTTACTATTGATGATAATATAATATCATCATTCATTAGGTTTTAATCCCTTGGTTATGAAGAATGATTTTATTTATTATATGTAAATGAATGGTGGTATATATCAATAAATTATAGAGTTAAGATATACTTCACCTATGAAGCGGTTTTTTAGTTTCAAAATTACTAAAGTCACTATACCTAAATGAACATAGCATGTAACATTATAATATTTTATGAATATTCATCTATTATTATGTAAAATCTATTTATGAAAATTATGAGTCTCTATAGTTGGTATCAAATTAAATATTTAGTTAACTATTGGGAATTAGGATGAGTAAACTTTAGTGATAGATCAAAGGATATCCAAAGATATTTATAAGGATATGTCTATGGATAAGTCATTGTATAATTAAAAATATTGAAAAATATATTGGAATTGTGGTGAATGTTAGATAAAGTTGTTTCAAAGAAATTACATCCTTGTATAGATACTACAAGTGGTTATGGATCTATAACAATTGAACTAAGCAGTAATAACTTATAAAAAGGCACATTGATCTGTACTCAATAATCACCAAGTGTGTGACAATGGTAATTTTTGAACACTTGGTTTGGATCCCTCGATGGATATTTTTTTTTGAAATTAATAGACTCTTTAAAATCCATCATGGTGGATTTGAATAATGAACATGAATGACCTTGGTTAAGCATTAAGAGTCAATGATTGAAAAGAAGGTGTAATGATTTAGAAATAATATGAATGTTTTTTCATAATTAAATATTTCTGATGGTTTTTATAAATATTTTCAATAAAGGGGTTTCAGTTGGTATAATGAATATGGGGTGGTGAAAACAATGCTAAAATATTAAAGTATCTTATTTGAGATAATTTATTAAAATTATATTATATAATGAAAAGTGTATTGGAATTCCACTTCTATCCTTTAAACATTAGATTCAAAATTAGTATTGAAAACCAATAATGTTAAAATGATTTCATCCCAAGTCTATGTTTCTTCTTTTATTAACATTTGTTGAAATTTACTTCCTGAATTTGTTTTCTTCCTTGGGATGAATTTGATGTTTTATTATATATAGATTTGTATTTCGCTATATAAATTTTACATCAATTTGATAGGAAGGAATGTCATGTTTTATATTAAAAAAAACATGTGATCATCTATCAATGTGAAAATAAATTTAAACCATTGATGGAAATAAAATCCATTAACTTATTTTTTATTCTTTTTCTAAAGGGGTGTTTATCTCAGATGGTTGGTGAGAAAATAAACATCGATGGTATTCTTATTTTATGGTTGTTTGTTGATGTTTTTTTTTTTGAAATACATACCTAGTTTTCTACTGAAATGTGATCTTTAGATCACAATAGAATTCATTTATGGTGCCAATAATATATCAAAGACCCAATATATGATGGCCTCGATTGATTATCATGAATTGAAGAATAAACTACAGGATAACAATAACAACAGATTAATTTATCAATGTGTGTCTCCTTGGAATGCATCTGTAATTTTGGTTAAGAAGAAACATAGATTAGTAGATATCTATTTTTATTATTTGTAACTAAACAATGTAGAAATTTATAACATGTATCCTCTACCCTTTAAAGGGTCATGTTTCATCAATTTTGTGAGGCTCAATCATTTTAAATGATTTACGTTCATTCAATATATCATAAATTATGGGTCAAAAAGGAGTATATTCATAATAAGTAAATCCTTACATGGTATGGACACTATGAGTATAATTTTATTCTATTTTTTATTACAAATTAACATTTTATGCTTGTGGATTTAATTAATGGAGTCTCTATTGTTACCCTTGATTTGTTTGTGGTTGTCTTTATGGATGATATTTTCTTTTAATAAAAGTGAATGAAAGAGAGTGGAAATAAATTCATAATTGTACTAATTACCCCAAAGAAGTAGAAATTATATGAAGGATCAAATGTTTTTTATTTTTTAAATTAAAAGGATTAATTTTTATTTTAAATAATCACAAGAGAGGGTATATCTGCAGATCCATCAAAGATAGAGGATATTGATCATTGGAAAGTAACAATAGGTGTGACCGATATATATAGTTTTCTTGGTTTTTCATGATAGTATTGATGGTTTGTGGATATTTATTCAGGACTATAGAATTTACTAACCATGTTAACTCATAAGGGGGAAAATTGCCTCTTGATAGATGAATGTGAGGAAAATTTCAAGGAACTAAAGATAATATTAATCATTTTACCTATTATTACATTACCTTGTAGTGTAGAATTTTTTGTAATCTATTGATATGTATCCATGAAGGGATTTAGATGTTTTCTCAAGAAAAATTACATGGTTATAGCTTATGCCTCCAGAAAATTGAAGGTTAATGAGTAAAATTACCCAACTATTGATTCAGAGTTAATTATAGAATTTTTTTTCATTTATTATATGATTAAAACATATTTATGTAGGAAAGTGTGATATATAAATATATATGTATGTATGTATCAAAAACACTAAAGGAGTTGAATACACATATGATGTTTAGATCTATGTAAATGTTACAAATTCTCAATACATTAAAACCTAGGGAATTTTAACATGTTGGTAGATGCATTGATAAATATGGATTATACAAACTTATATTTGGTATCTACAACAAAAGATAGAATATTTTCATATTTAAAAATTATGCATCTTGAAATATTGAAGATGTGAGAGAAATATTATCTTTATCCAATAAGTGTTCAACCATTTATCCATGTGAGAATAAAAGAATTTGTAAAAGGATTATATGGTGCTTTATAAAACGGTGATAAGTATTCTAAGGTTTATCCTTGATCATGAGGGAATGATAAGGTTTTGGAAATATTTATGTGTTCCATCCATAACAAATTTTATGAATGATATATTAGATGCATCTCATAGTTATTCATTCTGTATCCACCCTGAATGTAAAATGATGTATAGAAATATAAACTAGTATTTTTGGTGGGGCAGATGAAGATCTATATTGAAAATATTGTATATTTAAGTGTGATATGTCATCATTTTAAATATGAGGGATATACTTGTAATGTAATTTTAAAATATTACCCATTCTATAATGAAAATTGGAAAAATCACAATTGATTTTGTCACTAAACTCTCCAAAAAATATAGATGGCATAATACTATTTGGGTTATAGTCAAAATCCTTACAAAGTTATCACAGTTTAATTATTTGAAACAATATTTTAATATATAAAGTATTTCCACAATATAAATTAATTAATTTTTAAGGTTTCATGGAGTACAACATTCAATTTAATCTAATCTGAATTAGATATTTATTTCAATGTCACGTGCAAGTATTTAATAAGCCTTCATCTGATGTTTTTTTAGAACTATGTATCATCCTAAAATAAATGGTCGGACTAAGAGAACCATTCAAACCATATAGGAAATTACAAGATATGGTTCAATTGATTTGAAATGTCGTTGAGACCCACACCTTCCTCTAATTGATTTTTCCTATAATAATAGCTTTCAATCAAGAATTTATGTTTCTCATTATTAATTACACTATTGAAATATGTGTAGAAATCCAAAGTTCATGGCAAATTTTGGAGAAAATAATATATTAGGACCTAAGGTAGCTGAATAAATGGAAGACAATATATTATCTATACCACAACATAAAAGGATGACAAAACATTAGTACAAATATTAGTTAAAAATCACTAGTGTGATCTAGAATTTAAAGTTGGTGACAATATATTTATTTGAATTTCTCTATGGAACAAGGTTATTAGATTTTGGAATAAATCAAGAAAATATATTATTTATATCAATCACTTTGAATTTCATAATCATTTTCAGTGGGTATCTTATCGATTTGTTCCTCCAATGAACTTCTCTCAAGTCCAGGAGGTGTTCCATGTATCTTTCTAGAATAAGTACATAATTTATCCTTTATATGTATTAGACCCATAGGTCATACCATTAAACCAAGATATTTTTTATGAAGAACAACTAGTGGGCAATATTTTCCATACACATAAACTAATTGAAACAAGACCACTCACCTAGTAAATGATTTGTGGTGAAACCAGTAGTTTGAGGAAGATGTGTGGGGAAATAAGGATGTAATATAGTAGAAGTATACTCAGTTATTTTTACAAAATTAATGGAAATTCAAGGGAAATTTTTTTATTAAGAGGATAATAATTTTTCATCATGTTATTTTTTGAAGAATATGTTTTTGAATAAATTTAATTTTCTCGATTTCTTATGTTACACATATCTAGGAGTTTTAACATAGTGGGATGTTCTATTAATATTAGTTAAAATTTAACATTATAACATATTTTTAAACATATATTAATTATTAATAAAAATAAATTTACCTATTAATGATAATAAATGTTATATAAATAAAATTTATTTACAAAAAAATCTTAATGTTTTGTAAGGAATTTTAGGAATCAAAAATAGAATTTTTTCTAAAAACTGATTTGTATTACTTTTCATAAAAATGGAATAAAAATAATTTTTTAAATCTTTTATAAAATATATTTTAATTAAATAAAATCATTTTTACAATGAAAATTTCAAAATTACGTTCAGTTGAGTGTTTGGGATTTTTCTGAAAAGGATTCTTTTCAGATGAGTAATAAAAAATGATTGTTTTTATTAAAAAATTCCATTTCATATAAAACATTTATAATATAATATTGGTTTTAAAATGGTTCAAAAAGAAAAATTTACAATTCTTATATTATTATTAATCAATTTTAGGTCAGTGGAATCAATTTTTTATTACATTTTATCCAAATTATTTTAAAACATTTGAAACTCTTTTCTCCATAAGCCAAAATTTTCATTATGTATGCAGGATTAATTTAAAATTAAATTTCAAAAATTATATGAATTTAATTTTTAAAAATATATTAAATATATTTAAATATCATAATTCACATTATATAATAAGTTATGCTTAATTTTTTGTCGAAATGAATATTAAAAATAGTAAAATTGTATTACCATAATTAAGGAAAAAATAGGTCTATCGGGGGTACTAAAATGATAAGGTAAAAAATATACTATTAACAAGTCCAAATACAATATTTTGGAAATGTATTTACATTATGACCTATATTGTTTGATAAAAACTTATTTGGAGCTTTTTTAACATGAAAAACATGTGTAGACAATATTATTTTCTAAATTTCCATGTGTGTCATATCCCACACTTATAAAAGGTCACCCTCTATCCTATCCACTTCACATATAAAAAACTGTTTGGTTTTGAAATTAACTACTAAAATATCATAATTATTTCATTACCCACATCCTATAGGATGTATTTTCAATAGTAAAACCACCTTATATGAATTTAGGTATAAACCTAAAGAGCTACCCCGAAGAAGGGGTAATGTTACTAGCCTTGTGTTTTTTTTCTTTCTACACCTCTATAAATTATTATTCCAATATACTGAAATATATCACAAATATATTTATTATATATATATATATATATGTTATTATATTAATGTAATTACATATATCCATATCTTCTTCTATTAAGGGGTAATTGAAACTGTCGATGGTGTGTATGGAGGACTACTACATCATGAACTGATGTTATTCATTATACATCACCACCTATAATAGAAAGAAATTATGGATGTTATAATGTTAATATATTATATTTATAATAATATTATACTTATATAAATTTTATATGACTTATAATTTCTTATTCTCCATTCAGTGGGAGTATGATAATGTGTCTCATGGGTACGACGGACTATCGCCTCGCAAAGCGATGTGATTTGTTTTTCACATTCACATTATATGGAATGATCAAATGGTAAATTTAATTAATATATGTAATATAATTGATATAAAAATGATTATTATAAGGTAAAATATTATTTAAATTCAATTCTTTTTATTCTTTTAGAAATTGGAAACAAAGTTCATGCATAGAAACGACCAACCATCGCAATTAATTGTGTAACTAATTTTCTATATCTACCCTAAAATTATTATTATAAATAAATATATAATTAATATATGTGATATTTATATCATGGTCATCAGTATTTTTATGATTTAACTATGATAAAATTAAAAGTACTTAGAAGATCATTAAAAATATTACACGAAAATGAAAAAGTTATTACCTAAAAAATGAATTTAAAATGAAATTGTTGTTAAATGGGAAGAAGGTCATAACTAAATAATATATTTTATGATGAATTTAGCACCCAATATTTCATGTAATGAACCCTTTATTTATGTATTTAATGTATATATAGTTATTAGGATAGGTTTCAGGTGTTTTGGAAGAGATTTTGCATATTTTTAGAGCTTTTTTATTGGTTCAATGTTTTAGAACAGTTAGTATGAACCATATTTCATGTTCTAAGAAATTTTGAAAATTAAAACAGTTGTCACTGGGTGTGATCATGTATATATTCATGTATTGGCCAAACTATGTGGCCACCCTAGAGAAACCATGCAAAGAATGTTTAATGGGATTAACACTTTTGGAAAATAGTTTTTTATAACCAGGTTATCCAATTGTAAAGGGGGGTGTTTAGAGGTAGTGGTTAGCACATGGATAACATGATTTTTTCCTATTTATGGCACCAAACCATTCTCTTTTTAAAAATTATCTATATTATCTATATTTAATTTAGTTTACACCTTTAAAGATTTATTTACCCTAATCCAACCATAACACACGTTCCACTCCTTCCCATAGATTTAGAGGAATTTTCTCTTGATCTGGGAGTGATCCATTAGAGAATCTATTTGGGTTAGAGGGCCATATTCCTTGGTTTTTTCACTTTCTTATTGTTTTTACTCAAATTTATTCATTTTGACTCTCATATAATCATGTTTATAATTCTATAGGGTTATATCCAAGGACTGTGTTTCCAATATTGATGAGAAATGGTTGTTTTTGGTAATGGGAACAAGATCTAAGGGAATTTATGGTATTTTTAAGAATGTTTTTTGTTTTTCTATACAATTATTTATTTTATCCAAACATAGAGAGTTAGGTGGATTAACTCCCAAATACTTTTTGTCATTACATGAAGGATTGATTTCAAATTGATTTAATATATTGAATTAAATTGTAAAATCAATGTTAAAATATTGGTGGAAACCCACTTCAGTGATGGTTTGTGAAATTGTTAAAATTAGTTATTTTGTGTAAATTGTTTTATGTCATGATTTTAAAATGGTGATTTAAATTATGGATTTATTTTTATTCAAGTACTTTTTTTGGAAACATGTTTAATAAAATAAATATTTCATTGAAATGTCTTGGAATGGGTTTTGGAATACATGATTGGAATTTGTTTAGGTTTGTTTGGGATAAATAAGGTTATACGGTTTCCCCCATCAAAACAATTGAAAAAATTGGGGATGATGTTTCCGCCATAACAATTGTTTTCCAAGATGTGTCCTAGTGAAATTATGGATTACCAATCACAAGTATTTGGATGTAAATAGTTTCAATTATGTGGTGATGTGTGGATTTTTGTTTGTGTGGAAACGGAGGGGGTACGCCATAATGGAATTTGATAAATGGATTTAATGAAATGTTTGGTTGATACTATTGGAAAATTGGTTGGATTGGAATATTTTTTTCCCTTGAAATAAACTGATTTAAATTATTTTAAACTATTTTATATAAATGTGATAACATGATCTATCTTACTAGTGTGAGTTAGGAAGTCATTGGGGAAATTATATGGAGTTTTATACCCACCCATTCTTAGGAACTATTGTGAATTTGAATATATTTTAAATCAGGACACAAGTAATGACAGGGTATCTCATTTCATTTGTGTTTCATCATGATACAATGGGCATGGATTGTTTATTTTAATCACGGATAAGTTTGGGAGTTACTGTGTTGATGACTTCTGTGTCATTGATTTTATTGTTCTTGGTTTCTACATTGTAATTTCACATAGCATGTCTTGTTTCGTTTCTATTGGTGTTTCATTACATTGTTATAATAAATTTTAGAGTATTTATTTCATATGATTATATAGTATGATTGCTTTATTTTAAAAATTCAAATTTTTTCTTAATTGTTATGGATCTATCAAAAAAATTCCCATCCTTTGGTGTTTTGGGGATGCCACCTAAGGCCAGTAACACCCTCTTCCCCTTCCCAATTATGTTATGAATGGTATTAGGTTGTTTGACCATAGTGTTGGAAAATTATTGTTATTTATTCCTTTATATGTGGTTGGTAGAAATGAGTAGGATTATGAGAACATGAAATATAGAGAATAAAATTCCATGGATAATCTATTTATACCGAACATGAAGTTACCAGGTAGATGGGTACGTGAGTCTTTTGAGACACTTCAATGCATTTTAATCTCATTATCAAGGGTTTAGATGATGAGAAGATAATAACATGAATTTATTTAAATGAATTCTCACTAGGAGTGCATTATTTATTTTGAATATTGATTTATAATTGGGTAAAAATATGCTTGTTTTTTAAAAATGTTAAATATAGTTTTATTTTCAAAGAGTACACTTGAATTAATAATAATGGTTTGAATGTGCAAACATGTTGAATTTTTGTGATCCTGGTTATGATATGTGTGATGTGGTAAATTCTAAATTTATAAGCCTTTATTTACTAGAGAGTGAGACTAAATGGAATTTTATTTTGGTTATGGAAATCATAACATCTTAGGCATAGAAGAAACATACTCAAAGCGGCTTCTAAAAATGTGGCTACACATAATCCATATGTTAACCAATATTTGGTTCATATAATTTCCCAGGAATTTAAGGCAATGAATATAAGAGACATAAAAGAAAACCCACGGTAATAGAATCACTCAGTTAATTTAAAAAGTATAATCCACCCAACCATCAGGGTGATTCAGAACTATAAAAGTTAGAGGATTGGTTGAATTGGATGAATTTAATATTATATTCTTTTATGAAAGGAAGATTAGCTGAAAATAAAGATAGAAGCTCACATGCTGTAGGATCTCGTATGCTAGTTGTGGGATTTAGCAGTTCAAGATAAATTGAAAAAGTTAATGCATTTTATCTTTTTGAATAATTTTTATAAAAATAATTTTATCCTATCACATTTAGAATTACTGGAAAAATAGATTTATTCATTTTTAAGCATTATAATCTCATAGTGTTAGATTGTGTGGCACAATTTATGAATGTAGTTTTATTTTTATAGGAATTTATTTGAAGTGTTTCTTTGAAAGAATGCATTTTTAATTTAGGGTTGAGGCCATATATTTCCTCAATGATTTCAATGCTTTGTATATAATATTATATAGAGATAGTAAATAGACTGACAGTTGAATAAAGTAAAATCTCATTAACTACAATCGGAGGAGGCATGTTGATACCTATAAGAGATATGGAAACTTTAATTACTAAAATAAGAGGAATAGATATACCAATTTACAAATTAATGGTTTGAATTAGAATTTGGAAAGGGGATTAGTAAATCCTCATCCGAAAACAACAAGTAAGATGAGATGTTTAAAATATTTTTTTTCAATGACATAAAACAAGATTATAAAACATGATCTGGATCATGTCACAATTGCAACCAAATGTGACATCCTTGAGCTATTGTCAATGTTCTAGAAGTTAGGGTTCTGGGGACACATCTCATGTTTTAAATACATCGTATGCTTTGACAGGATAAGGGGAAAAATAATTATTATTAGAAAAACCCATCATACCATGATAATTATAGGAATAAAATGACCCTTCAAAAAATGAAATCCCAAAAGGGTAATAAAGAGTATAGTACATAGAGTATGAAATTTAATGAAGATTAGAAAATGATCATGGATGACCAATAAACACCTTCATTGGTGAACGGTATGATTCATTTGAATTCAATATTTATGAAATATTCTTTGATACCTAGGAGTCACATTTATTTATTTATTTTAATTATTTGTATCTTTTAGGTTTTCATATTGAGATGATTCCTTATATTTTTAAACATCAAACTCCTCTTGGAGGAATTTAATGATGAGCATTTTTATGAAAAGCTTATTCTATAACTATTTATGGGACTAAATTGATATGGAATTTCTATATTCTTGAGATCAATTTCTATAACTTAATACTTGGTATGTATTGTTCGACAATGTTTAAATCTCAAATCGACTGTTATACATGAGGGTTAATTTTACAATTGATGATGGCATCAAGAATTTTTTTACAAGAAAGAAAAAATGAAAAGGAAAGTGGATCCTGATTATTGGAAATAGTATTTGGAACTATATTATACTAGTTGTTAGATTTAAAAATGGCATTGGTATAAGTGTTAAAGGATAAGGAATTTCCATAAAATATATTTAGTTTCTTGAAGTTTTTCCAATAATTTTTCATGGTTTTAACTAATAAGATAAGTGGAGTTTACAATTGAAGTGTTATCATGGAATAATCCTTTCTATATTTTATATTATAATATCGGACTAGTATAATTAATGGAATTATATGTATTGTTAGAAGAGATATAAATAAAAGGGTTCATCTTCTTGAGTTTATCTCTATTAGCAGAAAGGTATTTTTTTTTAAAACAAGTAGAAAAAACTCTTTAACTCTGTGTGGATTATTATAAGACCAATCATGTTACGATTTATCCTCTTCCATTCATTGATTATACATTTGATCAATTTAGGTAATCCCTATGGATCTCAAAAATTTATTCGTGATTGGGGTTTTCAAAATTAAGAGTTTAGAAGGAGGATATTACAAAAAAACAACTCTCTTGAGTAGTTATAGTGATTATGAGTTTGTTGTTTTGCCTTTTGGTCTTACAAATTAACCAATAGTCTTTATGTAATTGATTAGTCATATATTTTAACGGTATATGGATTCTTTATTTGTGGTGTTATTTATGACATATTGGTGTTTTCAAGAACAAAGTATGGGGATGAGAAATGCTTGGTAAATTAGTTGGAATTATGTGGGATCATTATCTATATAGAAAACTTTAAAAGATTGATAATTTAATACAAGAGGTATTATTCCCTATCCATGTATTCTCTATAAAACATTGTTTGTATAGATCCAGAAAATATTGAGATTGTATTCTCTTAGTGATCGCTAAATTATACCTTCAAGATATATAGTTTCCATGGTATGGATGGTTATTACCATAATTTTGTTCAAGATATATCATGTATTCTTCACCAATGAGAGCTTTGAAAAGGAAAAATAATCCATTACAATGGTATGATGAATGTAAAAATCCTTTTTAAGATATTAAATTTTACCTTATATCATCATCGACCTTGAAATTTCTATATTACACATAAGTTTATATGGTTTATTATGATGCTTCAAAGTATATATTAGTGTGTGTTGTCTTAAAAGTAGATCATATTGTAGATTAAGGGTCCTAGAAGATATGGTTTCATGATAAGAGCTACCTAACACAAGATCTTGAATTACATACACTAGTAAATTCTTTGAATAAATTTTGTCACTACCTATTTGGTGAGATATTTACAGTTTTTGTAGATCATAAGAGATTGGAACACATTTTCCAACAAATACATTTGAATCTTATAAAAAGAATATTTAAAGAGTACCTTCAAATGTTTTCCTTTGACATTATGTACATATCAGATAAGGAAAATTTGGTGGAGGGTGCCTTAAACAGAAAGTTGTATATTCAGTTGGAAAAGGGTATTCAAATAAATGGTAGTCGATGTTGAAGATAACAGACATACAGTTGGATATTGATTACAATTGTAGTGTGGTTGTCTTCTTCCCAATTTATTTCGTTGAGGATTTTTTTAGATGGTTAATGAGTCACAGAAATATGAGTTTTAATGTGTTTCTATGTGGTCAATAATATATTGTGGAGAGACAATTTAAATATATATGTTTGATAGAGGATTGAGGTTTTATTTTGAAGATAATATTGACATACATATATATTTTAAAAAAAACTCCTTCATTCTAAAAATAATCAATATGGGCTATTCATTTTGGAATATATATGATATATATGGCTATGAAATAAAATTTTTGGTGGGATGGAATACGAAGAATGGTTTTTAAGTATGTTTTTTGATGACTATTTTATAATCACATTAAGGCAACATACCAACAACTAACATGCACGCTACATTCATGAACTATTCCTATTTTGAAATTGGAGTAGATAGTAATGTAATTTTGAACATGTCTGCCAAGGATGGTTTAGAAACATAATTTCATATGGGTAGTAGTGTATTGGATTATGTATTCAACCCATTTCCTACCTAATCAAGAATCTCCTTTGATGAAAGGATTTTTGAAAATCTAAAATCGATAATTTTTAAAAATTAATGGATTACCAATTTTGATGGTATCAAATAGAAAACCCAGGTTTACATCTAGTATTTGGAAATACTTACATCAATCCCATGGTAAACACATGACTATGAGAATGATGTATAATCCTTAAATGGATAGACAATCCCGAAAGGTTGATACAAACAATAGGAAACATTCATAGTAACTGTGTGATGGATTCTAGTGGCTCATGGGAGGATCATCAACCTTTAGTGGAATTGTTATATAACTGAAATTATCGTGCCTCAGTGCACATGGATAATTTTGAAAAAATTTATGGGAATCCTTATCGTTCTACATTTTTGTTGTGTGGAAACAGGGGATACTTCACTAGTTTGACCAAGAGTAATACAAGAGGAAATGAAAAAGAATCATTTGATTAGAAAAATGGAAGGACATGGATCTGAGTCATCATAAATTATATGAAAATCATCATCAATAGTATTTTTCAATAGAGGTGAGTGATCATTTATTCTTTAGAATATATCCAATGCTTGGGAATCATTGTTTTGGAAATTGGGTTAAGTTTTATCCTAGATAAATGGGATTTTAGAGATACTTGAATTGGTAGGGTAGGTGTCATATCAGTTGGATTTTACACTAATTCTCAATTTAGTCCATAATGTGCTTTATATATCTCAATTGAAGATGTATTAGCTTGATCCTGATCATGTGATTTTATGGGATAACACTGACATAGAGCTAGTGGATTTGTTTTTTCATGTGTTAGGGAATATTGTGGATATGTAAGATAAATTATTGTATGGGAAAATCATTGATATAGTGTAGATTTTTTTAACATGGTCGGAGTTTGGAAGAAACATGAGAGAATGAAAAGGTATGGATTGATCGATGGTGTGAAAAATTTTAGGATATTAGTGTTTTTAAACATTCTAGGGATAGAAGGACCGATGGATGAGAGAATGTAGAATCCCTTGTTTTTGTTAATAAGCCTTTTGTTTATATTTATTAATTTTGTAAAGTGATTGGGTTATGTTTAAGGAGGTTTAAAGTATATTTGGAATTTTTGGTGGATTTTCTAGATGTGTATAGTTTAATCAAGGTTAATATAATCAATGAAGTACCATCTAAGAAACCATGTTACTAAAATGGTGGAAACTAGGTAGGTGCATGAATTGGCCTAACTATGTGGGAACCCAAAAGAAACCATTAATATAGGGATATATATGTTTAACATGGTTGGAACATTATTTTTCTAACCATGTTAACCAACTATGTGAGGGGTGTATGGAGGAAGTGTTTATCCCACTATTAGCACATGATATTCCAAACTGTGTTCCATAACCATTCACTAATAAAAACATGATCCCAAATTTTTGAATCCAACTCGATTTACCACCTAATGAATTTTCCCCCTTAATCTAACCCTAACATGATCTCCAACCATTCTAAAGGCTCGATAGATGTTTCCCCTTGATATGGGAATAATACATTGGTGAATCTAAGTGTGTCAGAGGCCTAGATCCCATGGTGATTTGTTATTATTAGTGGTTTCCATATATTTAATCTTTTACCTTCTCTTTGAAGAATGTATCTATCCATTTGGGGTTATCCATGGTGTATGATGATAATAATGAGGATATTTGGTTGTTTCTTATCGAGGTTAAACAATCTAAGGAATTTTCTTGGAGTTTCAAGAAGATTTTTTTGATGATTTATGTCGTTCTTCAATTTAACCAATATTTGGAATGTGCGTGGATTTACTATCAACTAATATAATTTATAACATAAAGGAATAAATTTTTAATTGATTGAATATCATGAATTTAATTTTGAAACTTATGTGAAAATCATGATGGAATCCCTCTTTAGTGATGATTTTTAAATTGAGTAAATTGTTTGTTTTTTGGAAAGTGCTTTGTTTAATGATTTTAAAATGGTGATTTTAGAATATTATTCTGTTCCGATTCTTGTAAAATAATTATGGGAATGTCTTCATTAATTTTTTTAAATTTAAAAGTCATGTAATGGGGGATGAAAGATACTGTTGGCTTGTGTTCATGTAAATTTAGGATGGATAAGGGTTTGAAATTTCCCCTATGAAAAGAATGGTATGGACAAGGGATTGAAGTTTCCCCTATAAAAATGGTTCAACAAGTGATTTCTTGGTGGATGGAAAACTCACCACTCATGAGTAATGGGAGGCCCATGGTTTCATGCGTATATAGATGCGTGGATATATAATGGGTATACCAAAATGGAATATGAGAAATGATTTTAATGAAATGTTTGTTTAATTTACTTAGTTAATTGGTTAATTTTTATGATGTTTCTTATTTTTCATAAAATTATTATAATTGTTTTATATTGTTTTATTTAAACTTTCCAACTTATTCTATCATAGTGGCATGATTTGGGTTGCAATTGGGGAAATAATAACTAGTATTAAACTCACCCTTTCATGGTCAAATTGGTGCATTTTTAGATATTTTATATTGGGTCACATTTAAAAGAAATATATCTAATTTCTTTAGTGATTTCTCGTGATGCCAAGGGAGTGCCTTATAGATTTATAGATTGGAAAGGTTTGTATTTTCTATATTGATTTCTTTTAAGTATGTATATTTTTTGGCCTTGGTTTACATATTGTACCCTAATATAGTTTTATTGGGTTTGTTTCTCTTTATGTCTTATTACATTTTCACATGCTACATGTAGTGGTTTTTTTAATTATGATTATTTGGTGTTGTTGATTTATTCTCTAAGGGAAACTATTCTCCAAATTGTTATCAAGCCATCAAAATTTATTTCTATCCTCTAGTGACTTTGGGATGTCACATAAGTCTATTAATACCCTCTACCTCTTCCAAAAAATATGGTTAATGGGTGTTATTTTAAAACACATATAATTATAGTTCATTAAAATTTGTATAATAAACATATATTTATTATTAATGAGTTTGAACGTGTATAAAGGAAGTTGAGGTAAAAGAATTTTTACTCAAATTTTCCTCTTTGGGGAATATGTTATGTTTTGAGCCTATCATATATTATGAGGTGAAATTTAATCCTCTTTTAAATTTTATATTATGAATTCATTTGTTATAATGTGGTTTATTGTTATTCTTTCATATGTCTTACGATTAAAAAGTGACCTCAGCGGTAAGGGTTTCATTTTATTATCTCATTATTTATCAGTATTCATTATGATTATGCTTTTGATAATGAAAAATTATGATCTATTTCTTAAGAACATGATAATTTTTATTATCTCATAGTACTTTCTTGAGAATTCATTTTTCCTTAGTTTTTCATCTTTTTATTTACTAATGATTCCAACATAAGAATTTTAAAGAAAACCAATTTTTTTAACTTTGGGAGAAATAAATTTTTTATTTTATATCGGGGTTTTAAAAATAACATTTTATGATTAGTATAATATTCCTATATAATTTTTAAAATTAATTTTTATGAAGAATTTAATTATTAAAAAACATTTAAAAGAATATTATTTTAATTTTTTGAACAAGTTCCAATAGTCTTTTACCTAAAATCTGAATGGAATAATTGTTTTATCATATAAAAAATTAATATAATTTTCCACTATCATTGCCACACAATGATTTATATATTACTTTAAAATTTTTAAAATTTATTTACATATAATTTTATGAATTTATTGTTTTAAAATGATTAATTCAAATAAATTTTATTTTCCATAATAAATGTTCCCACTGGAATTATTTTTAAAATAATTTCCCATCTAAGAAGAAAAACATTTATGTTAATAAATATTTATTAGGGATATGATCAAATGATATCATAATTATTATTTCTATTGATTTTTTATCTTTAAGATGAAATGATTTTTATGGAACCTATTTCTTTTCACTTGGTTATTCTGTGGTTAAATGTTTATGGAAACCATTTCCTTTCTAGGGCTATGATACGATAAATGAGTTATGAAGCCTAAATATTTTTAGGTGTTCTAATATGATAAATATTATATAAATATCATTTATTTTAATGGTTTATGATATGATAATTTTTATTAACTTATGGGATGCATATGTATGATTTTCATTATCAGACATGTGGGACCTATATCTCCCACTAACGCATTGGGTAATGATTAAGATCGCATGGGATAAATTTAACTATAATGGGGATTTAAACCTATTCAGTAAGTGACTTTTTCTGTATAATAGTCAAGTTAATGAACCATGACTATTACAATAATTTGGGGTGTGAACCAAGTCCACTATAAAAGTCATGGGACTAAACCTTGACTGCTATGATTTTTAGGGGAGTGATCCAAATCATCTATGATAGTATTTTAATTGATTATTAATACAAAAAAAATAATTTCCAATTCTTTCATGAATTCCATAAATCAATATCTTATGACAATTTTATTCCCCTATCACTTATGTTATTCCATTTGTTTTATGATTTAAGTCATAAAAACTACCAATATTTAGTCCATGAAATAAGTTTATGATATATGATTTGAAAAATATGGTTTTAAAATGTTAATATCAAGTCATTTTACCTTTACAATCAGGTTATTCTTATATTATAATTAATATCCCCCTTATTTACCCTTACTAAGAATCTGAGATCACTCATTATTATCATTTGTTCCCTAGTTTATGAAGAAAGGTTTTATATATGATAATTATATAGAATGATATATGTATATGAAGAAATTAATTGGGGTATATTTAATTCACCTATGAACCATTTGATTTTGCTTTAAATTTTCCAAATGTACTATACCTAATTGACTCTTGTGTGGATCATTATGTTCTCTATAGAATATTCATGTATTATAAAATATTGTTGAATGAAAATTTTTGGTTCGACATATTATTCAACTCATTTTATTAGAGTTATCCGTCATTATTCCTCTTCCATTGGATGTCTCAGTGGTTTTTATAATTATTATGTCATTTAGATTGAATGAATGTGTTTATAAACCACCTTGGTAGTTAAAATACATATGGCCAGCTCAACCATTTTAGTAGTATTCTATAAGGTGGTAGTGTCATTAGACAGTTCCATATAGTGACTAATAGAAATGGGACAAGTAAATTTGAGGATACCCAATGATTCCCTTCATCCTTAGGTATAATAAGTAGAGAAAACCTTTTTAATTGGTCTCAATCCAGGTCAGAGAGGTCCTAGGGTAGTTCATGTTCAAATGCATACCTTAGTTATGATAACAATAGGATATGTAGACATCTTTTGGGGGTACAATATGATTTTTCTACATGTCTATATTTTAATTTAATTCTATATATGTAAAATCATTAATTGAAAATTTTATTTTATTTTATTTAAAATTTGTGGTGAAATAACTTTAGATGCCATTTTTGTTAACTATAACAGTTGGAGGTTGAGCTATCTTTCTAGAGAAGTATCAATCTTACAAAAATTTTCTATTTCTATAAATACAATGACATACAAATTTCTCAATATGGTTGGGTTATATTATGATATGGTAATTATTTCATTGTTTAGGTGGATTGTTATATTATAGGAGGCTTATGGGGAGAGGGTTCTATTTATTAGTGCCAGAGACACACCGATAGATCAAAGGATTGTTGAGTATCTATTTTCATTAATAGATATGTTGATGTTGAGTCTTATTTCCTATCACCCAATGGTTATTCTAATATTACTATAATAGTACAATTATATCTTTTTATCAGAGGTTAATATGGTATACCGAATGATAGATTAAACTTACGATGGAGATATAGTTTGGTGTTTTTTATATATCAAAATCTCTATAACGGATGGACTCTTATGAATTACAGTAGATTAAAATTCAGATTTTTGAAATTCGTTAGTGAGGATATATTTAACTATGTTTGTCTCTTTGGAGTTTCCCAACTCTCTTTATGAAGAATATTTATTGATTTATGCTCGTATGTATCAATTATAATCCATTTATTTAGGTGAACAGGAAGGAAAATAGTCATCCCCCTTGTATTGGAAATTTATTCATACAATTAAATTTAGATATCTACTTTAAAATGTTCAATTTTTGATCATGGAATAATCTGATGTTAGTGATGGATGAGGATATCCGGAATACAACTTTTAGAGTTGTTATTGGTATTATTAGTTTTTCATGATGTCCCATAATTAAAAAAACACACAATCTATGTTATTGTGACTGATCAAAATAGTGTTTTATTATTTTTGAGAATGAATCATGCTGGTGATTATTGATTAAATCCCTATATTATAAGATTTAGAGAAGGAGAACAAATATAATTTATAGAAAGTTTGTGAGTTATTTATTAATAGCACAAACATAGAATATTTCAATGTTTAATTTCTAAAAAGAGGATGATCATTTCCTAGAAATGTTTTCTATCAGTGTAGTGAATTTGTGAGTCCATGGAGGGATGTGGGGGTATTTTCTATAAGGGAACTATATAATTTCAATAATGTGTTTAGTTTGAATCATGTTGATGGATATGAAAAATCTGTCCTTCCAAGATTTTCTTAGATTATAAATACTTTAACGGCCTTTAATTTAAAAGAATACATATCTATGTAGTAAAACAAGTTCTAGGATTCTTTAGATTTTTTTAAGAAGTATTTGGTCTGTTATCTAGCTCTTTGTATGCAAGATGGTAGTGTCTTGTTTGAGGGTTATTGTGATTCATCAAATATTTAGATTAATATATAGTTAATAAATTATTGGTGGGTTATCTCTTATGAGTCTTGGTAGGTTTGGCCTCTTGTGGTCATGTTTCCACTAAATTTATTGAATCCTTACCAAATCAATGAAATATTTTTGGTCTTTATATATCGGAACTACATGATGTAAGTCAAATACCAAAGGGACTGAATTTCCAATTGGGACGGTGGACGAAGTTTATAAGGGATTATGAATTCATTTTTTAATGTATATTTGTAAATGAAAATCTTATGTTTGATTATTTGATTATAAAGCCTCACACTAATTTTTTATATGAGAAAAGGGACACATAGAGTGTATTGGTGATTTTTTTTCATTTCACCGTGATATATGGTATTTTAATGATGATGGAATTCTCTATCATATGTTGATACATTCATCACTGGTGTAGAATGTGGATGTGTCCTCTATGGTGGATTATAAGGATGAGGTCTAGGAAGATAGAGTTATTTTTGGTGATTCCCTAGTGGGTTGGTGAAATGATAGTTAATATTGGGTATTCTTCCATGGAAGCCTCTTTAGTCCTTTAGTGTTGTGTGATGTGGATTTCTATGAGTTTTATTGACCAACCTTGTTGGTATATGTTAGTCTAGAAAAGATGTATCACACCTTCCATTTTATTTTATAGCGGTATTGAATAGTGATGTCAGTTGTAGTGTTTTTCTATATAGCGGTCTTAAACACTATGTTACTGGTGGGTTGTTTTAGCCATATTATTTTCTCTAATGGAAGGTGGGATATTTTTGTGTGGATATTTAGAATAGTTTACCTTCTTATCAGGGATCTGGGGATGCTATAAGGGTGATCGTGGACTTCTTGAAGATCATTTCTAACTTTATATTGATAAAGGAGTCGAGCTCAATGGAGGAAATATTGGTGATGTATCTAAAGGTATTAGTGATGGTTCATAGTTTTATATATATTGTCATATTTTATCATGATAACTAGTTAACCTATGGATATTGGAGTGGTTTCTAACATGTTTATTTCTCATAATTATAAATTTCTTTTACTATGTTTATGAGAGGATTGATATAAAAGACTGTATTTACTCTAGAGTTCCTTTTTCATGCTTGAAATCTAGTTTTTATTGCCTCATGGGTGAGGCACATACCCTTGGTGGGTATATCTTATTAAAATAGTAATTACTCAACTATTTGTATGGATCCTATCAAAGAAATATATGAATAATTTTTTAATCATCATTATGTTCAATTTGAGGTTAAAGATTTAGTTTTTATTTAACATGAATTAGTACCAAACATGATAGATAAAGTTCAAGTGATCAGTGAGAAAATGAAGGTAGTACAGGATCAACAGAAATCCATATGATGATCAGATTAGGAGGACATGATTGTTTAATATTATAGTTCATGATTTCTTAATTTTATATCCTTGTTATAGGTAGATAATTTTTTCTCATTAGAGTAAGATTTATCTTTGGTCTATTAGATCATTCAATTTTATTTTATATATTGAATTGACAGTCTATCAGTTATAACATGCTATATATGTTGGATGAATACATCTTGTCTTTACTGTATCATATTTTCATCAATATCTTATTGATTATTATCACAAAAATGATTTGGGTGAACTCAATGTTCTTGATGATGTGATCATTAAGAATGAACATATTATGATAAAGAAATGTTATTAGAGGCCTTTGTGTGGTTATGTTATTCGATTAATTCAAATCAATTGTTATCAAGGTTCTTCCTAATAAAGCACTAGGGAGATTGAATTGTTGTTTACTGAACTATAAACTAATTTTATTGAGGTTTGGTCTTTCTTATGATGCTTTATCTGATATTTTTTGAGATTCATGGAATATCATTTTCTTGTTTTATAATATATAAATTATTCCCTATTTTTTTATTATTTCTCTATGTTTTTTTGGTTATATTAATGTTATAGAGAGACTTCAATGATGTATCTCATGGATTGGTTGACTGAACCACCTCTCATTCTCTTTATAGTTGGATTTAAATTTTAGAGGATGAGAATTGTTTGAGTTATATTTGATGTAAGGGAATGTGTCCTTATATCCCTCTCTTTTTGATTTCTTATGGTATTTAGGTGTTTAGGGGGGGTTCAAGAAGTGTTTCAATGTCCAGAAAAGGATTTGTTTATCTGAAAAATTAATTAATTTAAAATAATTCTTACCCATAACCTGATCCTAATCCCTATATAAAAGTTAACTCCACTACATGTCATTGAACATGGTTTTTTATGTGTATGGTTGTTCTAATTAATTGTGTGTGGTTAGTTTCTATGATTCTGAAAGGTTAATATTATTCTTCAAATGTTGTGTAAACAAAACATATCTCATGTAAGTGTAATGAGCCTCGTGAATGTTATTCTTTAGATCACATGAAGGTTATCTCTAGATATAAGGGTAACTTGAGATATCTAAAGATTAAATCATGGTGGATACTGTTACGTGTAAGGGAAACCTACCTCATGTCAGTGAAGATTTATTTAAACATAAATCCTTCTCCCACCTAAGATTCAATCATGTGAAATTATTCGTGTTAGGGTGTTCGATCTCATGTAACATTTAGTTTTGGAGTTTCCTGTTTGATGTGGGGGTTCACCATGGTGGGTGACATTGGATAGTTGGTCCTTTTAATGGTAGTCAATCCTTGGAGTTTCTTCTTATAAGAATTCATTAATAGTACATCCCCCTAGGATTCTATTTTGATGAGAGTGAAATTTCAGAAATGATAATGCATTACGTAATGAACATTATGAATTATTATATGAGAAACATGAAATTTAGAAACCAATATGCGATAGAGATAGGAATTGTAGAATGAAATATTATTAGTATGGATTTATAGTGTAGTAAAGAAGAGTGATTGTAGATGATGTTGTGAGAGAGACCTTACCATGCCATAGCGTAGGGGTATTGTAAATTTAAATATTGAAATACATTCTCCTACACCATGGTGGTTGGATGTAGTGACTATCTAGGTGAAAAAACTCTGTAAAACATCTCAAAGGGTTGTCCATGGAATCAGTCAGGTTGATAAATTCAATTATTAATGGTTCTGAATCCCTTATGATTTAAGGAACCTAAAATTAGTAACTTTATTATCATGATGAATCGTGGGTATAGTGTAATCCACTATTCCATAGTTTAGGGCTTCGACTCTTCCACCATATATCAAGGTTTAACATTCAATTGGTTTTATTTATCTTTTCTTCTCTTGAACACAAGTCTACCACTTTTCATCACAATACTCTCCAACACTTCTCATGATATTTTACATATATTGGTTCATTCAAATCAATGTATTATGAATCATGGTACTCTTTATTATACTTATATAATTTTTTCTTGTTCTCAGATTCCTATAGGTTTATAGTCATAAAATATTACATGGTTTCGGATGAAAACCATGAACATTTTTTTATGCCTTAATATTTTCAGGTTTCTGTGAAATTCGATTAAGTTTTTAGAAAGTTTGTTTTATTATGTTCTTTTATGAGCAGTGATTTTCACTACTTATCATTATATTTTTCATCCAAATTTAACAAAACCTAATTTACCTATATAAAATAATAGAATTAACCTAAATTATGATATTAAAATATTATGGAATGAATTGGTCATAGGTTGTTGTGATCACACGTAATTTCTTTGTGTTGATGTTGCATTTTGATATACTATGTATTGTAATGTAAAATTATCATGGTTGTTGTTATGTTTAAGATGATTAATTATCTTGTAATTTAATAAAACCATAAATTTGGAATGTTGTATTATATAAGTAAATATGCATGTAAATATATTTTCTTCTTCTTTGAAATTATTTAAATTTTGATGTAATGATAATGGAATTGTTATGGATAATTGATATTTTTTGGTTAGTTTTTCTAATTCGGCTTCTTCTTGATTCATCATTTTTCTAATGAACCAATTATATTAGGAAATAAATTAATGGAGTTTTTCTAAAAATAAATCATTGGGGCTGAGTAAACCCTTTCTTCATTTAGAATATCTTGAATGCATCGGTTATATGGACACAATTTCTTCAAGAATGTACCATTTTGAAAATACTATTAGTTTATTATATTCATTTCCATGTATTTCAGATCCAAAATTTGTTTATTTGATAACCTTTTCTGGTTTAGATATTTAGATAATATTTAGGTGTTTTCATAGGGTTATAGTGCCTAATTAATGTCTATAATATTGAAATAGAATGGTATTTTCCATTGGATTGAGAGATTAAACAAAGGTAGATTGGATGAGTTGATATATTGGATCTATATTTGGTCCTTGGATGATGATTCATATTAATTGGATAGTTATTTTACGGTTTCAATGTATGATTCTAAAATTCCTTCTATAATTGATTCTATTCATGCCATGTTTTTCATTACATGTAGTATTATATAATAATTCATTACATACCTAGAATTATTGTAATGTTATTTTTATTATAAATTGAACCCATGTGATTAGTGTTATTAGAATAAGGATTTGGTACTCATCATATCTCTCTTTGTTGTTGGAATTGGAGGGGTACCATTTGATGGGGTTGTGACATGGACGAGAGGTAAAATTATGATGTAGAACTCCCTCAAAGACATGATGTAAAACAATAATATTGACGAGATATGATTATAGATGATACAACATGTATCTTTATTGCATAATCCATATATCCCCTCTTTAAAACACATACAACAATCCACTCATTGATCTCCATGAAAAATATAACATTGTTATTTAATCTATATTTACCCAAATAATGTCAAATTTTTCATTAAATCATATAAAAATATGGATTAAATCCATAATAATGTTCCTTAATGTCTTTTAAATTGAATATAATGATATTATAAATAATCTAAGGACGTGATTCTACATATTAACCATCTAAAAAAATAAATCCCAAGACATTAATTCTAAAACGTTTCTTTATAAACTCAAACACTAGAACCAACACTATAAAACATGATACATAAAGGAAATAGTAAGAAATATATCTAAGAGTGAGCTATGATACACTTTTAGAATCACCTCAAGAATCATCATCTGATTAAATAACTCTCTTGGAAAAAAAACCATATTAGGTCCATTCTCTTACTATCCAATCAGAGCATCACCATAAATGATATTATCAACCTAAACATTTACCTCAAGATATCCAAATTGGGACTCATGATTTAGATATACCAAGGTTCATTTCATAGTTATATAATACTGAGAACCACTAGAACCATCTTCCCCCAAAATCAAGATGCAAGGATTTATGTTCATACATCACATTCCATGCATCTCCAGAATCCACAATAGTATCTTTCTATGACTTACTAATTAATGAAATGACAACTATATTCCTTTTCCCTTGTATATAAGAGATCTCAATGTCATTGTTCTAAAATATCTTTTTACAAATCGATAGAAATTTATTATTTTATCATTGAGATAAGATATTCCTCAAGATTTTATGATTTATAAAGATCACAAAAAATTTCGTAATTATCTATTATCACCACAACATCATCATATAGAACATCATGGATAAATCAAGATTATGGGTGGAATAATTAATCTCATGTCATGTAAAATAAAACACGCATATGATAAAAATATTTTTTAATATGTCAAAAAACTTCCTAAAATGATATGATAAGTCTCACATTAAACCATGAAAATAACTTCCACCTCTAGAAACTGAAATGATGAATCATTGATAAACATATCCTTTAGGTAGACTTAATCATCTAGACAGTGATATTCCCAAATAAAGCCTTAATCTTTCCTATTTAAGACCATAATAAGGTACATGATTTAAAATTAATCATATATGATCATATGATATGAGTTTTTAAAGCCATATAAAATGTGGAATACACCATATTAATTATGGTTCTCATGAATAATTTACTTTTATATTCGAGGAATATAATTTTATTTTCTATAAGACACTATATGGAAATTGAAATACTCCTCATGTCTCCAAGATGCGATCTTTCAATAATTCCAATATAAATTACGCATATGAAGAACCTTCATAGTAGTCCATTGTTGTATAGATTCATTCGTTTCTAAAATGAGTACACACAGGTTCCATTAATGAATATTACTAGAAACTGAATTAGGAACTCTTGAAAAGTGATTTTCATGAGTCCCATGAAAACATATAAGGAATTTGTGACATCTATTTAGAAAACAACTAAATAAAAATTCCCATAATGGAATCCAAATGAATAGTTTATGATATTATACTTTTTCACCCTCATAAAATTATTTCCAAACCACCAATCATTTTTAATGTAAGGTTAGATCCATTAAACTGATTCATCATATCATTTATCCATATAAGGGGTCATAGTTCCTCAAATTGTTAGGTTCATCCACCATTAGTCTCTTAATAACAATAAATTATTATCTTACATATTTGAAAATATCTTTAGTACACCCAAATGACACACCCTAGTCGAGATAAAACCCATATTTTTTAAATAATGGATCTGAATCCTTATCTCTCAAAAATTTTAAGGTTTTATCAAATAAGGATCCAACAAAATTATATCCAACATGTTAATACTCAATCCTGAAATGAAGATCTTGTTGAGCAGGTAGTGTCCTAATCTATTTTTTGAAGACATCAGTAAACTTTTATATAACTCTTGGGAATAAAAAATATTTCACTTATTATAATATAAAATAAAAAAAACCAAATTAATGAAGGGAAGAGCATTATAATCCTAAAACACTTTTGATTATCTCACTCACAAACTAACTCTACATGTTGGCCAAATGCATCAATAAACACTACATTCCCAAAAAATAATATTGATTATAACATGAAAAAATTAAATAAAACTCATTCTATTAATAATTTTATTTGTTTTAATTATAAGAAAATTAAATAAATAAATGTATAATATTGTCTCCTTATCAGCTAAATAACCAAAAACACATTAAATAGAAATGATAAACCACTAACTTCCATATACTACTCAATGGGATCTTAAAGAGACACTACCATGATCCCAAAAACTATTACTATAGTTGGAAATATAAAGGATGGTGCCACTTTTGAGTCAAACAAAACATATTGTATAGTATGACATAATTAAATGGTACCTCATATGATCTCTATCCAGTATAAGGTTAGAATATATATTTCAATATATTAACCACACCCTACTCCTATACATCATAAATCCTACTAGTGATGATCTCCTTATCATTTAATATTTTATACACCTATTGGTAAGAGATGTCATTGGCTTTCTTCTTCCTACACAACCGTATCTTAGATGACATAAATCCTTATATCCATGAGGATAATAAGGACTTATAAGGATATTATTTTGGGGATACATCAAAAGTTAACTACCTATGACATGATGTCTTGTGAAAAAATTCCGATATTAGAAACAAAAATTTTCATAACCTTGACAAGATATGAACAATATAATGGATCTCCAAATAAAATATTAGGAACTACTTGATTTGGATATGTATGAGGATTACTATACCATTTTACTTTTATCTAAAACCCAAATTACTCTAGAAATAAAGAACCACTATATTATATTGTACTCTATAAAAATATTTGATGATTCTCCTTTCAAGATAATTCAAATGGTACATGCATATTATTAATAAATTTATCCTTTTTTACTACATCCAGATAGATAGGTAACATAAATGAAATGAAATTATACTAAATCATCACTTAAAATTATTATTGAGAAGATCATGATTTGATTTATTCATTTGTGAATAAGTTGAACTACGTCATTGAATACTCTTAAACCTGACCGCAAACTCAAAACTTTCACAATCTCTTAAAAATGATAAAATATTTCATAACATCTAGATATCATTAACATCAATAAGATAAGCTCTATAAGAAAATTAAAAATAAAATTACCCCATGATAACTTTTAATTATACATATCACCAAGATATATAAACAATAATTAATCATTAACACCTCTGAACAGAATAAATTTTTAAGGGATCCAAAGAAACTCTCAAGCATAGAATACACTAAATTCAATGTTGGGATCCATTGTCTACCTCTCAACCACCTATTTAGAGGAAATATCTACATATTTTAGTAATAACTGATTGGAAACTCTCACTGTAACATATTCTTGGACTAAACATCCCCAGGTGGGTCATCCATCATATGAACAACTAGATAAATCATTCTTACCACCTAGGCCTGAATGACATGTTAATGATTACCGCCATCATTCACTAAAACACAGAACATGGGAACACCGAATACTAGATTCATAGAATTAATTTATGATTATTTCCTTAATTTATTTCATTATTAAAAATTTATATTAATTAAAATAAATATAAAAACAACAAGAAATATGTATGACACATAAGTATCTATCATATAGGAAGTATCATTATATTCGAAAATTTAAATAAGTTATGGTCCGTGAATTGGATCACATGGGGATGTAAATGTATATATTTTAGTTCCTCCTCCTTACAATGTTTTATTATTGGTTTGAATGACATTTTTTTACATAAAAACATTTATTCCTCACTAGTCCCAATCTCAGTAATCTACCCTAACTCCCAATGAAACATATTATACAACTATATATTTACACACTCTCTTGTTTTCATCTTCTTTATGGGGTTCCTCTCTTATCTTTTGGTGATTTTGGTTTTATTTTGGGTATGGGGTTCGATTTAGGGTTTCAATCTTGGGTTTTAGGTTTGATTCTTTTAGTTAGGGTTTTTTCTTGCAATGTCATGGTGTGAATGTGGTGTGGATAAGATTTCACACATGTTTCCAAAATGTTTTTCATGAGTGGTAGTGGATCCATGCCCTAGCATATATGAATGGTCTATTTTGTTTTTTTATGTAATTTTGACACGGTTTTACCATATTTATGTTTTTTGAATCATGTTTCTGAGTTCCATTGAAAATGTTATGTTGGAAAAGGATTTTTATAAACGAAATATACTTGGTCTTGGGGATTTTTTATATAGGTCTTCTTATAAATGAATTTAGTCCTTGTTTAAAATATTTGAAATGATTTTTCTTGGTACTTGAGGTGTGTGCGTTGAAAATTTAATTTTTTTGGAAAATGAGTCGTTTTGGTGAATTGGCCTTATTATACACTTTTGAGCATGAATTGATAAATCTTTAAATAATATAAAATCTTGTTCTAAAAAAGGTATCAATGTATGTGTAGTTTTAAAAAGGGGCCTAGCCTATGGATGTTTTTGGTTGATTATAAGCACTTTCTTTTGGATAGAACTAAATGAGTTTTTATGAAATTTTCATGGAATATTATGTGCATTTTTTAATCTGTTTTGGTGTGGTTAAAAAGGAAAGGTGTCTTTTTTGTTTAAAAATTTATATTTTCTTGGAATTCTTGGTAAATGATTTTGTGAGTGGTCTATTTTTTTGTATGTGAATAGTAACCTGAACACAAGGTAACCTCGTGTATCTAGGTGGGAAGAATAGATATAGTAAGCTAGTGATTTAGAAGTGGTTTGTCCCGGTTTCACTTATCATGATTGAAACAAACAATAATAACAAAACTATGAAGATTATTGATGGCCACTTGAACACTGGATGTTTCAAATCTATAGTGTCTCGTTCATGAGGATGATGACAATTTTGGTTACTATATTATCTTTCACGAAGGTACGAGGTTCTAGGGTTCCACTTAAGCTAGATCAACCCTAGGGGATTCACGAATAGAGCTCAGCTATATATTATGTGGTTATATCTATCATCATATGGTGGACCACTTGAGTATATATTCTATTTATACAATCTCTTTCTCATTTAATATAGTTTTTCTGAAATAGTATTCCTTTAAAGTGTTCCTTTTTAAATTTTTACCGAATAACTTTATTTCATAGAGGTGTTTTCATTTAAATATTTCATTTAGATGGGAATGTTATATTATATTTTAATGTTATATCATGGAACCTCTTTCTGTGTTGGCGTCCTACTGGTCTTTGCCTGATACCCTACATATTCCCTTGGGTGTATGTTAATCTAGTATGTTTTTATTCCAGGAATGTTAAGATATTCAGGGATCATGGTGCGGGTTGTTAGTGCTCATCGCTTTTGGGTTTTTTAGTGGTATCTTGTGGATATGGTCAATCATGTTTCATGAAGTTTTAGGAGGGTGTTATTAGTTTTTCAGTCCTTTTGGGGTTTCTGTTTAAAGTGGTAAATTTTAATTCTGAAAATCTTTAAGGGATTATTTCGTTATGAAATTTCAGATTTGGAACATTTAATGTTATTTATTGTCTATAAATATGGTAAAATTGTTCCCAAATTAATTTATTGAAACCCAGTCAGTAGTTTCTAGACTTTGGGGTTCAAAAAATCCCCTTGGGTATGCCATAGACCGGGTTAAAAACTAGGTTGGATGTCGACCTGAAATCATTGGTGAAAAAAATTCTATCAAAGGGGGTATTCTTCTTTGGGAAATGTTAATTGGGTACCATTATTTGGTAAACTAGAGTTAAGATTTTTAGGACAAATTTTCTAGTTATGAGTATGGCTTCTGGCCAGCACACCTCCTGATTATACTGAAGTCATCGGGGGGAAGTCTGGATTCATCAGAGTCATTTGGTTTTTGTGGTTTGTTAATGTCCGGGGAAATGAAAAGAGTGTTGGGTAAATGGACTTAGTGAGCTCACCGGGCAAGGAAATCCATCTGGAGCTAGGGGTATTTCCCTAGATCAATGTCTATGATGATTAAGTGATTGGATTATGGTCTCCAACTATATTTCTTAGCAATACACTAACACAAATTTCCTCTCTCTTGGTCTTGTGTGTCATTGGGTTTTGAAAAAAAAAACCCTGAAAACCATTGTTTTAATACTATGTACAATAATTTTTTTTAAAAATGAAAATGGTTTTGAGTTGATGGGGTTTATTTTAGAGGGATTGGATTTTAATAATATAAATGTGTGTTTTATTGAAATAATATGTTTGGAAAGAATAAATTAAAATGGGTTTTGGAAAATCTGTTTTAAATGGGATTTACTAAACTATTGGAAAGTATTTTGAATGGGAGGAAATGTTTTGGGATTAATGTATGATTTTTGGAAAAATTATTTTATTTAGTAATTAGTTTTAATTAAAAATGTTTAATGAATTTTTTGAAGCTTGTTTTGAATTAGGATTAATGTGTATTAAATGAGAGAATATTGATGAAACAGATATTTTTGGGAAACTAGGAGTTTTTAAAGTAAAATGAAATTATTTGAGGTAGATTCCAAATGGTTGTGTAACATCCCAGGAAGAGGAAGAATAAGAAATATTTCATATCTATTAATATTTGTGAATTAAATATTAATTTTACTTTAAGGGGGTTGCTATGTTCGATAGCGTACCTGATACGCAACAACGGGTTTCTTTGAAATCTTACGTTGCACACTAATAATATAATATTATTATTTTAAATGATAGTTAACTCCTAGCCGTTGTATTGGTGGGAATGAATGAAACTAACTATAGTATGATTATACATATTTGTTAAGTGTATTTACATTTATCCAATAAAATTTAGAGGCTTAAAATGTGAATGAATCTAATTTTAAAGATAATTTACATTAAAAGGCCGATTTATCACCTTTTAATGGCGAACCCTCTTTAAATATAGTTTTGGTCACTTTAATACATTATAATTGATCAAATAAGATCCTTCTTTAGAATTGGGGCATCAAATTTTACTTTGGGTATTTTTTTGGTATTTTTTTGATAAAGTTCATTTTTTTAATGAATAGTGAAAAATATTGTATTTTAATTCAAAAGTTCCTTTTAATCTAATTTATTTATATGGTTAGATTATATTTTTAATTGGTTTTAAAGTGAATTTGAAATATATTTTTACCATTTAATCAAATTTTGGTATATATAATTAATTTCAATTCAAAATTGGACTTAATCAAGTGTCGATCTTTTGAGAGCTATTATTTCTTAAAAACACAGTATTTGTTTTAACAACGGGAATTAACTTTTAAATTAATTACTACCACTTATATGTTTTAAATTTGTAATAATAGAAATCAATTTTGAATTTGTAATATCAAATAATTCTTAGGCTGAATTTTTGGTATTTTTTTTGAAAAACATCAATTTTGATGAATAGTGACACCACTTAGTGGTAGTTAAAAAACTGAATTTTTCATTTAAATGAAATTTTACCACTTCTGTGAATTGAATTTCAAAAATACAACATACATGGTTGTTATCAAGAAGTAAAATTTGGTTCATTAAGACGACAATAATTTTCGGTGAATGGTAACTTTTGACTTTTATTTACCGCGGTTAAAGGTAAATAAGGTAATTCATGGTAAAAAGAATATTGTAATAATTTATAATTACCTTAACACTTGTCCTAACCTTATTGGGTGATTATTGGCCAACCATGGGAATACTTTGGTTGATTTTGGGACCCCATGGAGCCACTTATAAAAGATAATGACACTTTACATTAATTAATTTAATGTAAAGACAAAATTGACAATAACAAAACTCTTTTAGTAAATTAACCTTCATATGGTGATATATAAGTCATATTTTTGACTATAAATATTCATTTTTAATCTAAAAAGATTTACTACATGATAGTTTTTTTTATAATTTTTAGACATAGAATAAATTAAATTAGTTATGACACAATAATGATGCAGTGTTTACCTCATTAATAAATCATTTAAATAAATAAGATTATAATGATTAAAATATTATCCAAAACATGTCCAATTCTGATTGGATGATTTTATTTCCACCTTGAGTCATATTATATTTGAATATAATGATTTTTGGACCATTATAAACCGAATATCATTATATAATAATATAATAGTTTCACACTTTCCTAAAGAGCCCCTCCTCCCCCTTATAAAAGGAGACCATTTATGACTAATTCCACACACCTCTCAAGCCATTTGGCTCCTAGAAACTCTACCCAATTAAGCTCTTAACATCCCAATACTCCTCTTATAAGCCTTACCTTAGTCATAAGGAATGTAAGGAAGTCTGTTGGTTTAAACCAAAGGGAGTTACCCAAATTAAAGGTAACAGTTTCTCTTAAATTATTTTCTTTTATTTTACTTCTCCAACCCATAAACTCTTTTTTATTACTTTCTTTTGTAACAGAACTATTATACTCAATATACTAGGATTCTGTTATGAGAAGGATTCAAACTGTACTTACACACACCTCCATCTAATGGATGAATAACTTAATGTTTTTGTGGATGGAAAACTAACACCTCACGAAACTATGATTGTTCAATTACTTATTAACACCTCTCATGGTTGCCATTATGATGGAACTATATTTATATATGATATATACTATGTTTATGATTTCATTATTATTCTGTACTTTGCATTTATATCATGCCTTTATGGTTTCCATAGTGGGTAAATACGATAATCTCATTTGAGGAAGTGCGGACTACCACCCCCTCAAAGTGATTTGATTCGTTAATACCTTATGTGGGATGTATAAAGGATTGAGTTAATGATATTATATATGATATTATACTGGAATGATAATATACCTATGTATAATTAGGTTTTATTTACATTAAAATAAGAAATAGAAAAGAAAGTAGCGTTCATGCGTACGTACGACTTACGGTCTCCATGAACGGTGCATTTAATTTTTTACCCCTAAATGTTATGTACTATTATAGAAACAAGTATATACTGGATATATATGATATATATGATATCCAAATCATTAATATCATTCTTGATATAATGAACCTTTGATCACAATAACAACTTGTACATATAAGTTGTTCATTTTTACTCAAGTACCAAATATCAACAAAATGAACATTATTAACATAAATGATTGCATAATGTTTATAACATGGTAATAAGTTATATAAAAGGACTAATAAACCTGAAAAGGTTCTTAATCAAGTAGAAATTAACTTTAGTTTATTATTTAGAAGATTAAATAATGATCGAGTCAAGTCGGACGCGAGGTAAGGGACTTCGTCTCAATCTCCTTTCATTGATGCGTTTTTAGTTTAATACACGACCTTATTTTATAAGGTGTATAAATACCTTTGACTTTTCATTTTAATACAAGGGAATATTTTTATATGAATATTTTTACTAAATGACAAAAAAGAATGTTTTTTAACGTAATTGGTGACAACGACCTTTCTGTCGTTGCGAGTATTATTAGATATTTGACTTACCTAACAAACCGTAATGTTTTTAAAAGGAAAAATAAAAACCATATACTCTTTTTAGGTATTTTGATAATGAAAATGATTTTGAGAATGGATTTGTTATTTCAATATCTTGAAATGATTTTTTTATTCCAATGTGGAAATGTTATCTTCCTTTATGCTTGTGTTATGTGTTATGATCATGTTATGGTTCTTGGGAATTATTTACGTATACAGGTGGTTCCGTGATAAACCTAGGGAGGGTGAGCCAACAATACTCTCCAATGCATTGGGTAACGTGATGGAGGTAAACATGAATGTTTCTCCGAAGAGATTTTAGTGAATATACTATGATGAGTATTCCAAAGTAACTCCTTATGTAGTTGTGATAGCTACAATGTAAGTATGATTTGGATGCCACAAGTTACCTTTATGATTAATGATTTCGATGTGTCTTTCATAAATCTAATGATTTCATGAGGTAAGTAAAAGAGTTCATGTTTTTCATGTATTTATGAAAAAAAAAATTTATTATTATTTTTATAACCCTTACTGAGATTTTTATGCTCATCCCATGTTTTGAAATGTTTTCACAGGACTTAAAGATGAATATGGTCAAGGATGGGATCAAGGAAAAGTCATGCTATCTAAAACATGGAACATGACCTGAATATTTTTTCCAAGAGTTTTTATTTTATGAAAAAAATGGAAACTATGTAGATATGTCTCCCTTGTAATCTTTTGAGATGTAATAGTTATGTCCTAATTCTCTAAAACTCTAAACCTGAGAAGATCCTCAATGTGAATTTTTTATTTAATTCAATATTATGTAATGTTTAAGGCTGGGTCTTTGTAGTTGGTATCAGAGGTCAATTTAGATAAATTTAGGTGTTATGGTATTGTTAAAGTAATATCCATAAATTAATTTATGTTAATATTGACATCATATAGAATTTCCAGATTACCATGTAGCTTCACCTAAGATATTTCTATGTTCAGAATGGTTTTCCGCAAAGGAAATAGGGCAGCTATGTTGGGACGACATCAGGAGGAAGACAACCTTCCAAATCAGCAACCTGGGATGATCGGAATCAGAACTGAACATTTTGTTGTAGTGATGTCACATTTGACTCAGGATATAAATGGTGGTCGTATCCATGTACGAGATCAGCTAGATCAACCACAGAGGAGCATTTTAGTAGTGGAGCATTTCATAAGGCAACATCCCCCATCATTCATAGGATCATCTTACCCTATGCTAGCTTAAGTGTGGATTAAAGCACTCTAAATGATTTTTTATGTCATGGGTTTTTCAGAACATCAAAAGGTTAGTCTTGTTGTTTACCATTTTGAAGGTGATGCTAATTAGTGGTGGTCAATGGTGAAACATATCAGTGATAGTGAGGAGATTGATGCTCTTTTTTGGGATGAGTTCAAAGGTATGTTTCTTGAGAAATATTTTCCTAAGGTGGTTCGTCTTAGGATGGAAAAACAATTCCTAGAATTGAGGCAGGAGGATGACTCAGTGGTTACTTATGAAGAAAAATTCACTCAACTTTCAAGGTATGCTCTGAATTTCATACGAGATCTTAATAGTAAAATCAACCATTTTTACTCAAGATTAAATCCAAATTATCAAAGGGATTTAGCTTCTCATGAGTTCAAAAGTTATAAAAAACTACGTTGTGTGGAGAAGGTGGAAATGGAGTTTGCCGATGATCAGGTATTCTTTGAAAAACAACATAATAAGAGGTCAAGGTGGCATGCGAAAGGGAAGAAATCTTCAAAATAGAATGATGGTAAGAAACTTATGTTTACAATTTGTGATAATTGTGGTAAAAATCATGCTGGGGAATTTCTTTTGAATTCTGTTAAGTGCTACCTATGTGGTAAAATGGGACATAAGGCTTGTAATTACACTGAAAAAGATCAGGCTAATAGTAAGACAACATCTTATTTACAGTCAGTAAAATGTTTTAAGTGCAATGAAATGGTTCATTATGAAAATGAGTGTCTAACAAAGAACTCAACCCAAGGAAAGAAGCCAGGCTACAAGCAGAAATGTGTGTAAAAATCCTTTGCAACAACTTTAGTAGATGTTGGGCCATCAAATGAAGTTGTATCAGGTACACTGTTTGTTTGTTTAGATTATTCCAATGTGTTGTTTGATTTGGGGTCTACACACTCTTTCATTTCTGATATATTTTCTAGTAAATAGGGAATTCCATATTAAGATATGAATACATAACTTATGGTAAAAAAACCTGGAGGAAATTTTGAGACAAAAATAAAACATAAGAACATTCATATCCTTGTGTGCGGAAAGAATCTACCTACAAACCTTATTGTTTTTTCTCTAGTAGAGTTTGATATTATTTTGGACATAGATTGGTTTTCTATTTATCATGATAATATTGATTGCAGAGCTAAAGATGTTTTTTTCAGAATAATTTTCAGTTTCTATACAAAAATGAACTCTTGTTGTTGATAACATATCAGGAAGCTGAGAAACTAGTAAAATATGGAAATGAATCTTACCTTGCACATATTGTTGAAAACAAAGGAACTGTTCTGATTAATGATGTTTCAGGGGTAAATGAGTACCTTGATGTTTTTTCTGATGAGTTTCCTGGTATTATACCTGATCGGGAAGTTGAATTTACTGTTGACTTAGTTCCGGATTCTAATACAATTTCAAAACCACGTTATCGAATGGCTGAAATTGAATGTTTAGAGTTAAAGAATCAATTGCAGGAGTTATTAGATAAATGTTTCATTCGACCTAGCACGTCACCATGGGGAGGTCCTGTCTTGTTTGTTAAAAAGAAATATAGTTCAATGAGACTTTTCATTGATTATATAGCATTGAATAACATCACTGTTAAGAATAAGTATCATTTGCATCATATAGATGATTTGTTTGATCATCACTAGGGAGCTCAGTATTTTTCGAATAATGACTTGAGGTTGGGGTACCATCAGTTGAAATTAAAGGAAGCAGATGTTTCAAATACCACGTTTCGTACTAGATATGGCCATTATAAATTTTTATTTATGCCTTTTGGGTTAACCAATTCAACTGCTGTATTCATGGATCTTATAAATAGAATTTTCAGTGAGTTCTTGGATAAGTTTGTGGTTGTCTTCATTGATGATATTTTGGTTTATTCCAAAATTAAATATGAACATGAAAGTCATTTATGGGTTGTCTTTAAAAAATTTAAAGAAAATAAAATTTATGGGAAATTCAGCAAGTGTGAGTTTTGGTTATAAAAAATTTCATTCCTTGGTAACATTTTTTCAGAAAATGGCATAACTGTTGATCCTGCTAAAACGGAAGTTGTTGAAGAATGGCCAAGACCCAAAAATATAACTGAGATCCATAGTTTTCTTGGTTTTTAAGTTTATTACTAGAGATTTGTTGAAAATTTGTCACGGTTATCTAGTCCAATGACTAAGATAACTCGAAAAGGTGTTAAGTTCATCTGGCAAAAGAATGTGATGATTGTCTTCTGGAATTGAAAAGAATATTGGTGAATGTTACAGTTCTGGCACTACCATTCCTGAAATGGTGAGTTTGTTATCTACATTAATGCTTCATTGAAAGGACTTGGTTTTTTCCTAATGAAAAATGATCAGGTAATTGCTTATGCTTCACGTCAGTTGAAACCACATGAGTTAACTTACCCTACACATGATTTGGAATTTGCGACAGCTGTTTTTTCTTTAAAAATTTGGAGGCATCATTTGTATGGAGTGAAGTTTCTAATATATACTGATCACAAAAGTTTGAAGTATATATTCACTCAGAGAAAATTGAACATGAGAGAGAGGAGATAGTTGGAATGTATCAAGGATTATGATTGCACGATCCTTTACCATACGAGAAAATAAAATAAAGTGGATGATGCTTTGAGTCGAAAAAGTAATGTCTCATTAGCCATGCTACGTTTGGAACAAGATCCTTTGGTTTTTTATTTGATGAACTTTGGAATAGAAGTTGATGTTGTAGAAAATTATTCTATTTTTTTAGGTGTCAGTGAAATCATCTCTATCAGATATAATTAAGCAAGTGCAGAAGGAAAACAGTGAGTTGAAGAAAAAGGTTGTGTTGGTTCAGATGGGTAAGTTTCTTGAATTTAACATTGATAATGATTATGTTTTGAGATTTGGTAAGAGATTATGTGTACCTTGTGATTCACAGTTGAAGAATGAGTTGTTATGTGAAACTCATAGTTCTCTATTTTCAGTTCATCCTGGTAGTACTAAGATATACCGAGATATTCGGGAGTATTACTAGTGGGATGGAAGGAAAAGAGATATTGCTGATTTTACTATTAAGTGTTTGAATTGTCATCAGGTTAAAGCAGTGCGACAGTTACTAAAAGGAATTCTTCAGCCTTTATTGGTGCCAGAGTGGAAATGGGAAAATATATCCATGGACTTTGTTATGGGATTACCAAAGACATCTCGAGGTAATAATACTATCAAGGTTATTGTTGATTGATTGAATAAATGTTCTCATTTCTTTCCTATTTTAGATACTCATTCTTTAGATCAACTTGCTTAGTTATATGTTAAAGAGATAGTCAGGTTTCATGGAGTTCCCCTATCCATTGTATCTGATCATGATCTCAAGTTCACTTCTAACTTTTGGAAAGGCTTTCAGAAGTCATTGGGTACTGAATTAAACTTTAGTAAAACTTTTCATCCTCAATCAGATGGGCAGTCAGAATGAACAATTCAGACCTTGGAGGATATGTTACGTGCTTGCTTGATGGATTACCAGGGAAGTTGGGACCTACATCTTTCTTTCTGTGAAGTTTATTATAATAACGGCTTTCATTCCAGTATACAGATGGATTCATTTGAGGCATTATATAGAAATCTTTGTTGAACTCCAGCTTTTTGGGATGAAGTAGGTGAAAGGAAGCTGATGCGACCAGAATTGGTAGAAGAGATGGCATAGAAAGTTCAGTTGATTCAGAAGCATATGAGAATAACTCAGAGTAGTTAGAAAAGTTATACTGATAATGTAAGAACCTGGATATTCATTTCAAGTATGGTTTTTCTTTTTCCGGAGTTTTTAAGAAAAATGTCCTTTTTTGAAATTTTCAAAGTACACATCGTCTACTTTGTGAGTACATGCCGTGTAATCTTCTCCAGCTCGAAGCCATGTGCTGGCCGTGCCCGGGCCACACACATGGTGTGTAGGGGTGACGTGGGGCCTATTTTTGGTAGAGTACAGAAAAAACCACTACACACTGTGTACTTTGAAAATACATGCCGTGTACTTTTCTTTTTTTCATTCAACAGACCGGGGTCACGCCTAACCCCTGAATTCATCTTCTTCTCCAGATTTGTTCCACCCGAGAGTGACTGTACGACCCGATCTTCGACGAGATCCCGCCTCTTCTTCTACTCTTCAATTCGAACACGGTCGAATGCATTGGAATCGCAGCAGTGAGCTCTCCCTTCTGCTTGAGTCATGTTTCATGATTCCTCCTTGTTTTCAAGTTATCGTAGGATGATTGTTTTGTGCATTTTCTCAGATCTACATCGTTCTAAGGGGGATCTGTCGTCATCGTTCATGTATATTGATCTCCTAGTATCGAGGTAGGTGGTTTGTGCCTTTCCATAGAATGTTTATGAATATTTTGTGAAAATTCCACCAATACATTTGAACAGGGTATTGTGTGTTCCTGTTTTTCCCTTGTTGTATTGCCTAATTTTCTTGATTTTTAGAGTAGATGTTTTTCCTATGATTATGGTAGCTTTACATTACTTTGGATGTTTTCTATGCTTGTTCTGCCTATTTTGCATTTTTTCAGTTGCCCTGCTTAGTCCTAGGACAGTGGAACTGCTACCTTATTATACTACTGAGCCTTAGTTGATAGCCAAGTAGTTATTGAGGTTTACTGGGATAATGTATGCATGCTAAGCATGTTTATTTTCACTCAAGTCTATGAGAACCTAGAGTAGTAGACCAAAGGGATAATTGACGGAAGGGCTTCTCCAGAGTGTCTTTTAATTACGATGTGAGACCACAGGGGGAATTGACGTTGAGTGCTTCCTCAGAGAGTCTGTAGTTCCTCGACGCGGGCCACAGAAGGAATATACGATGAGTGCTTCCCCAGAGATGCTTTAACACAATACGATACAATAGGGGGAATTGACGTTGAGTGCTTCCCCAGAGAGTCTATTAATTTCATAGCTGAATCAGAGGGGTGAGACTATGTGTGCCTCCTAGAGGGTTACTAATACTTGTAGGTTGAACCATAGGGGTTAGGCTGTGAGAGCTACCTAGAGGATTACCTATTTTCTTCTTGTTGTTGGCTGTTATCTAGTGCACTTTTGTTGTTAGAATTGTGGTTTGTAGCTGCTTGTGTTTTCCTGTTTACTGCTTCCTGTTTTATTTACTTCCATATATTCATTGACTGTTAGGCACAAAAATTTGGGTGATTGCCTACTGGGATTGTATCTCACACCCTGTTTGGGCCATTCTTTTGGGCCCAAGTAGACTATGTTGTTGCAGGTGTAGATAAGGGAAAGTGTCCATCTACTTCAGGTTCTTGATTGCGCTGGAGCTGGAGAGCATCGGACCGATCCAGGGCTCGCGATGCTGAGGAGTTTATTTTGTTTTCCTTTGAAATTGTTTTTAGTTGTATTCTAGCACATTGTTGTATTTTCTGCTTTCTATAGATACTTATACCTACTGCATCATTGTCATTATTGCTATATATACTCATTGCTTCTGCTATTTGGTTTCTGTTGTTGTTCATGTTGTTACTATATCCGTTGTTGACTACTGTTTTTCCTCTGTATACCTTACCGAATGAGGGAATAGTTTCCCCAACGGCTCACCAAGGCCCTCGCTGCTAGTCGGAAGCCTCTGGCATTTTGGGAAACATGCTTGAGGTCATGTGGCAAACTCGGTACGGGGCGCTAGTGGAGGGGCTCTGGATTCGGGTCATTACAAAGTGGTTTCAAAGGAGTTATTTTCTCTTGCTTGATATTTGGAGACTTTATCTAGGGATAGGATGGATTCAGTACTTGACATTAAGCTGGGCTCGGGAGTAGCTAACTCGTGTACAGGTAAAAGCCATACTACCTTGTTAATTTCAGTTTTTATGGTTTTGAGATTTTATGGTTGATCTGAGTCCACCTAGAGTGATTCCCCTGACTTGTGCTATTTTTTTTGATACTTCAGTTCTATTTCTGTCGCAACCTGATGAGATGAGGGTATACCATCTTATGCATCATATAATCACTTGTAGAAATCACATTCCATGCATTCTTGTCATGCCATCTAGGGTGCATTAGAGATTGCATTCTGTTTTGATAGACTTCCTATAGATTATTCATGCTGTTGTGATAGATTCTTAATAGATTCTCTGTTGTCATGTAAGAAAACTATTTGTTTTGTTCCTTTCTTAAAATGAATTCCAAATTTTGGATCTTGAGGTTTTATGGGCCCTCATTAATCGAAACCTGGGGGATCGTGATCCTTTTTCTCTCGTATAAAATTGTGGGAGATGCCAGGCTTTGATTCGTGGGGAGTATGAGACCTCATGGATCAGAATTTCGCACCTCCTTCCCTTGTTTTTAGTGTTTCTGGGGTTCTGTGCAGTTTCAGAGCTACTGCCTAGAAAACCCAGAATACACGGCGTGTACTTTTTGGATACATGCCGTGTAGTTTTCAAGCCATTTCAAAGACCATGTGAGCAGAAAACGGTGTCGTGCGAGTAAGTTTAGGAACACTCTGTGTACGACTGGTACACGTCGTGTACGTTTGGAGCCATGTACCCGGCCATGTCACTAACAACACGGCCTAGGGAAGCTCAGTTAGAACACGCCGTGTCCTTATGGAACACGCCGTGTAGTCCTATCCAGGTACCCGACCGTGTCACGAACAACACGGGCCGACGTTACCTTCTTTTCTAGACGCTGTGTTTGTTCGAAACATGTTGTGTAGTCTTGTCCAGGTACTCGGCCGTTTCACGAACAACACGGTATGGGGTCACCTTGCCTATGCACGCCGTGTAATGTTCAGCCGTGTATACGGCCGTGTGATTAACCACACGGGCCACTGAAGCCTTGTCTAGTACATGCCGTGTTTGTTTTGAACACGCCGTGTAGTCTCGGGTTACGTCGGACCATGTGGGTTAGCCATGTAAAGAAACTAGGGCAGAGGAACAACTTTCAAGTACAGGTCGTGTCTGGGGTCAACACTCCGTGTAGTTTGAGGTGTACACGACTTGTAGCCAGGAGTACATGCCCATGTCTGTGGCTTACGAATAAACGTCGTGTAGTTTTTATACATGCCTTGTAGTTGAGTTTTTTAAACATGTGTACTTTTCTTCCCCTGTTATCATTTTGTACTCTTGTGTTCTATGTCCTTGTTTTTCTGATATAAGGTGTACTTTTGATCTTTCAGAGCTATGCCTCTGAGACGTCCTCTAGTCATAAGTCTATAGTCAGGCAGGGATCAGACGCCAGATATGGCTGATCAAAGACTTCCTGCTGATCCTCCCGTCAGGCCTGCCTTGGAACTGGATGTCATACCAGTTTCATGCACGAATGCGTAGTTCAGGGAAGGTTTCATGAGGATGATGCAGGCCTTCCAGGGTGTGCCGCCTCCAGCAACGTCTATGGAACACTTGACGCGGGGTTTTCAGCAACAACATCCTCCCACGTTCTTGGGGGAAGGAGGAACTTAGGCTGTAGAGTCATTGTTTGAAGCCATGCTGACTATCATCGAGCATCTAGAGACACCTCCAAAGAGGCGGGTCAAGCTCGCCACCAACAAACTCCGAGACTCCACCAAGAGGTGGTGGGATGTGATCTCACAGGCAGGTTAGCAGCAAGCTATGGCTTGGGAAGAGTTTCAGCATGTGTTCTATGACTACTTCTACCTGAAGACCCTGAGGTCCGACCGAGGCCAAGATTTCATGAGCGTAGAGCAAGGCACTCTGTCTGTCATGGAGTATTCCGCTCGTTTCACTGAGCTGTAGTGATTCACGCCCCACCAAGATGGGAGTGAGGTGTTCTTAGCAAGTAATTTTAAGGATGGTCTCAGGCGAATGATTCGCTCACAGGTGAACATCTTCTAGCTGACTTCCATTACATCCATCGTCAACCAGGCACTGATTGTGGAGTGTAATCTGAGAGACTCTGGAGCTGTGAGCTAGGGTGGTTCTGTTTCCAAAGCCAATTTTCCCTTAGATGAAAGCATGAAGCGCCGTAGAGAGCCTACACGTGGTGATCCGAGGAAGCGAGATGCATTGTCAGGAAGCCAACTAATTTTCTACCAATGTGGCCGGTCAGGGCACACAAGACCGTAGTGCTAGAGGGACCCCGTGGAGTGCCGATCTTGAAGCAATATGGGTCACCTTCAGCGTTTCTATTAGGTTTTCTCACCAGTAGATGGTGACCGTGGTTCTTCCATGAATCCTCATTCAGGAGCAGCACCACTATTTTCTCACCAGTAGGGGAACTGGAGTTATTCCGGCCGTTCGGTCCGTTTTGGAGGTCGAGGCCGTGGCGGTCAGCCACCAGTTCCTCAGAACCAGCAAGGTGGTTTACCTCAGAGGGGTCAGCCGAGGGCACAGGGCCGCGGTGTAGGACAATCTTTTTCCATGGAGCAGACTTATCAAGAGCAGGATCCCAACCCTTCTACTGTTCGAGGTATGTTTTTAGTAGCCTCAGTTTTATTTTCAGCCCTTTTCAATACTGGTGCTACGCATAACTTTATCTTTGTTGCTATTGTGGAGAGCCTTGGAATCTACATCTTTTCGTCTACCGACTCATTGACACTAGACACACCTTTGGGGATGAGGACATCTAGTGTACGCTAGTGTAGAGAGTGCCCTCTCGAGGTTTCAGGGTATCGCTTCTTATGGGATCTCTATGTCCTAGAGATGACAGGCTATGATATCATCCTTGGCATGGATTGGTTGATTCTCTTTCAGGCAGTCATCGACTGCTATCTCCGCAGAGTGAGTTTCGTTTTACCAGAGGGCGAGTCTTTTCATCATAATGGGGAGTGGGACGTTTGGGTGTGTCGTGCAGGACTCAAGCATCTTGGGCTCAGAGAGGTGACATCCCAGATTTCTAGTCTTTATCTGGATGATCAGGGGACTACACAGTTGGATTTTCTACTAGTGATGGATCGCTTCATGGATGTCCTTCCAGAGGACTTTTCTGGTTTGCCTCCGGGGCGTGAGGTAGAATTCTCTATTGAGCTCGTGCCAGGAGCGGCACCGGTGTCCATTCTACCTATAATATGGCCACACCTGAGTTGTAGGAGCTCAAGAAGCAGTTGAAGGAGCTACAAGCTAAGGCTTTCATCCGACCCGGTACTTCTCCATGGGGTTCTCCTGTCCTTTTGCGAATAAGGAAGACAGTAACTGTAACACCCCGAGCTTCCATGATATGCTTCTCATTCAATAATGTAATAGCTTGCATTGTACGCAACATCGAGTTCTAACACACTGCAACTAATCAAAGTAGCCGTTATGAATAGTAATAACCACTTTTTAAATTTATAGAAATTTTATATTTCAAAATGGACTTCATTTTTGTATTCCTAATATTGATATTATCCTATGTTGAATTTTTTGTAATTTTCTGAGAACTTCAAAATTTTTATGAATAGTGAAAAATAATTAAAACAACTTTTTTAATCAAAATAATTTATAGTTATAAGTTATACTATTGAGTGGTTTTAAAGTATAATTAGAATATATTTTTACCATTTTATCCAATGGTGGTCATTAGAATTAATTTCACTTTGAAATTGGATATACACAATTGTCAATCTTTTGATATAAATTGTTTCTTAAAAACACGCTATTTGTTGTGAAAGTGGGAATTAATTATAAAATTAATTAATGAAAATTATATGTTTGGAATTTAATAAAATAGAAATCATTTTTGAATTCATAATATTAAAATAGCTTAGGGTGAAATTTTGGCATTGTTCTGAAAAACTTCAATTTTTGATGAATAGTGAAACCACTAAGTGGTAGTTAAATAACTGATTTTTCATTTAAATGAAATATTACAACTTCTGTGCTTTGATTTTCAAAAATCCTACAGACATGGTTGTCATTAAGAAGTAAAATATGGTTCAATGAGATTTAAAATAATTTTTTTGTGAATAGTAACTTTTAAGTTCTTAATCGCGATTAGAGGTAATTAGTGTAGTATAAGGTAAAAATAATGTTTTAATAATATGAGATGAGCTTGAAACATGTCCTAACCTCATTGGATGTGCCATGGCCGACCAAGACAATCCATGGGTCAACTTGGGGACCCCATGGAGCCACTTTATTTGGAAAATGACATAAATACCTTTTATTTAATGTTAAAGTAAAAAATGACACAAACATGAAATGTTTTACTAAAACAATTTTTACATGGGGTTATGCAAGTCATATTTTTGATTATAAATAGTCATTGGAAAGATAAAAAGATATCTTACATCATAGTATTTTTTTATAATTTTTATACATTAAATAAATTAAATTATTTATGACATCATGATGATGCAGCGATGACCTCATTATTTAACGATTTAAATAAAATGAGAAGATAATGTAAAATCCAAGGCTTACACTTGTCCAAAGCCTATTGGATGAGGGGATTTCGAACCCTTATCACCTTAGCCTCGAATTATACTAGTGTGGGACCTTTAGAATCCTAAAATCATTGTATAATAGAATAACATTTCATTACTTTCCAAAAGTGCCCCTCCTCTCCACTTATAAAAGGCCCCCACCACTCCCACCTTATTCACACCTTCAAGCCATTTGGCTCAGCAAAACTCTGCCCAAATACTCTCCTAACATCCCTCACTTACTCCTAGAAGCCTCACATTGGGCATAATTCTTCCCAAGGAAGCTTTTGTCTCAAATCAAAAAGAGTTAACCGATTTTTTAGGTAATGTCTTCTCTAATGTTGTTTTGTTTTATTTTGCTTCTCCAACCCCTTAAACTCTTTTCATTCCTTTCATTTGTAACAACACCAGTATCTAAAATATACTAGGATGTTTTTATGATAAGTATTTGGTTTATACTTACACACACCTTCGTCTAATGGTTAAAGAACATACTGTTTCTGTGGGTGGTGAAATACTGCCTCACGAAACGATGATTGTTCAAATTCTTTTAACACCTTTAATGGTGGCCATTTTGATGAAAATATTTTCATATATGATAAATATATTATGTTTATGTTTTCCTTATGCTTATGTATTTTTCATTTATGGAATACTTTATGATTTCCATTATGGGTAAAAACGATAATTTCATTTTAGGAAGTGCGGACTACCGCCCCCTCAAAGTGATGTGAATCGTTAATGCCATATGTGGGATGTATAAAGGATAAAGTAAATGATATTATATATGTTATTATACTGGAAATATATTATACATTTATATAATTATGATTTCATTCCATTAAATATGAAATATAAATGAAAGTAGCGTTCATGCGTACGTACGGCTTACCGTCTCCATGAACGGTGCATTTCATTTCTTACCTCGAAATGTTACGTAATATTATGAATGAATGTATATACTGGATATATATGATATATATGACATCTAAATCAAGAATATAATTCTACAGATAATGGATATTCTACCACATAAACAACTTGTAATTATAAGAAGTTTATTGTTGACTCAAGTACCAAAGATCGACAAAACGACCGTTATTAACTTAAATAATTACATAATGTTCATAACATGGTAATAAGTGATATAAAAGGAATAATGAACATAAAAAAGGTTCTTATGTAAATAGAAATTAACTCTAGTTTATTATTCAGGAGGCTAAAGAACGGTCGAGTCAGGACAAGACGCAAGGTAAGGGAATTTCTTAACCAAACTTCCATTATTTGGGTTAATCTCCTACTTTCAAATTATGTCATGATATTATTATTTCTTATTTTGTATTCTTTATGTGTACCTATAGTGAATACACATAATAGATCTATTTTATTTTAAAAATGATCTTTTTAAGGACTTCGTCTCAATCTCCTTTCATTGAGGCATATTTGGTTTTATACACAACTTTCTTCTATACGGTGTATAAACCCCTTTGACTTTTACGTTTGTTCAAAAGTAATCTTATTTATACGAAGCATTTTACTAAACGACAAAAAGGGAATGTTTTTCTTTCCGTACATATGCGGCGACAACGACTTCTCCACCGCCGTGACCATTATTTGAGTTTCGGCTTCCTCTACAAGCCATCATTTTTTTTAATGAAAAATAAATACAAAGTTTTATATTTCTTTTATTTTGGTATTGAAAATGGTTTTGAAAGCGTTTTTATATTATCAATGTGCTGTATTGATATCTTGTGATTGAAATGTGGAAATGTTATGTTTCCTTTATGCATGTTTTATGTGATACGGTTATGTTATGGTTTATGATATGTTTAAACCTATTCATATGAGGAATGCATTGGACTTAATAAGTGACGGGTGGAGCCCGCTATAGCTCCTCGATGCATCAGTAGGTCTCATGAGAACACTAGACGTGGAATTGGCCGAGGCCCTTTCCCCATTTGATTTGTGATTTTGGCCGAGGCCTTAATCATTTTAGACGTCTTGGCCGAGGCTTTGGCAAAATGTTTCAGAATGTCTGGCATTATGCATTCCATCATTATGAAAGCGGTTATTGATATTGCATGTGATTATTCGACCAGTAGAATATCCATGTGAAGAAGTAAATGGCATTATCTCATTTTACTTTTGCCATATTATGTTTATGTTCATGTTTAAAAGGCTTTTGTTTTAGTTATACATTGCCTTAAATGTTTATGTTTATTTATGAAATCTTCCGCAATATTGTTATCCTTACTGAGCATCTGAGCTCACCCCTTTCAATGTTTTAATATTTTCAGGACGTGAAGAAGTATTTTATGAATTACCTGCATGGATAGTCAGAAGATGATATGAGTGTGGACTATGAAGACTTTGTTATTAGGTTTTCACTTTATGATGTAATGTAACCTTTTTAAATGTATCTAGTGTTTCCAAGGATACTAAACTAATCGGTCTTTCGAGACTTGATCTTTTGTGATCATGCCAATGTTACGAAGTAATGCACCGACTCTGGGTAGCTGGGGTCGGGGCGTTACAGTTGGTATCAGAGGCAGTTTAGTACTAACATTGGAAGCTAGATTTAGATAAACTCTGATTAGAGCACATAGCCCGAAGATAGACTTTAAGGATTAGTATAGAAGAACTTCCTATAATTTTGGTATTATAGAGATTCTGTGAGTTTTCCGAGCAATACGTCCCTGTCTGGATACGAGAAAGTAGAGGCGGCTCTGGCACAGATGTACCTAGGGGTAAAACCCGAAAACACCACTTTGAGATAGACTTGAATGAGAACTGGTGCACGACAACGGGCCTTGCTGCACTCTTGGTTACGACACTCCCGGGGGATATGCTTTGGATAATTCTCATTTTCTTTATAAACCACTATGAAGGGTTATGAGTATATACTTCATCAAAGAAAACATTTTTATGGATTATATCCATAAATAGTTCAATTTATGTTAAAATATCTTACAAGTATGGAATTATGTATTTTGATTCATAAACTAATATAGTTTATGCCATTGTTTAGAAATGGCGCCTAGTGGAAGGAATGGAAACCTTATCAATGCATGCACTCCGTGTAGGGATTTCCCTCCTGTTCAAGATAATTATTGTGGAGATGGAGATACAACTTATGCTGATCAACTTATTACCATACTGGGACAACTCACTCAGGTTATGAATAATAACCTTACTCGTATGGAGCACCCTGATCCGCAACGTGGAGGATCAATGTTAGACCGCTTCATGAGGCAACAACCACCAACATTTAATGGGGGTACAAATCCATTAGTAGCTGAGCAATGGATAAACCCCTTAGAGAAAATATTCCACGCCTTGGGGAGTAGTGAAAGGGAAAAGGTTATCATGGCAGTTTACCGCCTCACTAGAGATGTTGATCAATGGTGGTCATTGATTCAAAACACAAAGGAAGATGATGACAAATCGAATCTGGAATGGATGGAGTTCAAAGATCTTTTCATAGAGAAATACTTTCCTCATGACCATAGAGAAGATATGGAAAGGCAATTTCTAAGTCTGAAACAAAAGGAGGATGAGAATGTCGCAAAGTATGAGCCAATATTACAAGGATAGCGAGGTATGCTACAGATTATATACGTAACCCAAGAGGTAAGACTGATCGTTTCTTTTATGGGTTAAAACCATTTCTCCGTCGAGCTTTAGTATCACAATCGTTCTCAACATACGAAGATATTGTCTCATGTGCTATCAAGACAGAAAAGGAATTATCTAAGTCTTATGACAACAAAGTAAAGCAAGAGAAGAAGAGAATGGTGGAACAAGAGACAGATAAAGGGAAAATGGGAATGAAGGATTTTCCATTATGTGATAATTGTTGGAAGAATCACCCTGGTACTTGTCTAAAAGGAATGGGAGTTTGTTATAAATGTGGGGAAAAAGGTCACCAGGTGCGTGATTGCAAGGGAAAGAAATAGGCTATCAATGTTGAATGCTACAATTGTAGGGAAATGGGGCATTATGCAAATGAATGCCCTAAGCGTCAGGAAAACTTACCTCAGAAAAGGCCAAGGGTTCAAGGACAATCTTATGCTATTACTATAGTTGAAGCAAAATAATTAATGTATTGGTGCCTTTGGACTCTTGGATTATATTCTGGTTATTAGAATAATGTGATATATATATATATATAAGGATTGTACTGCAGTACTTGTTTATTTCAGTAAGGTTTTAATATGAGGAAGGTAATTATATTTTTAGTATATGAAAATAATAGAAACTTTACTTTGTTTGGGGAATCTGATAAATTGATTTTGGAATTAAGAGTCCTTTTAGAGAAAGTCTGGACAGAGGTATTTTGGATAACTATAAAGGTTGGAGTGGATTAAGTTGATCTTTGGATACTATTGTTTAAGGTTAAAAATTTATGAAGATTATTTTTGAAGATTATAATACTATAGTTTTAGGAAAAGGACAACCTGCAGGGTGGGGCATAACCCGTCGCGTCAGACAAAGATGCAGGAATCGAACCCACAATCATAGTGCGACAGGCCTTTATTTACTACCACTAGCCTACAGGAAGTCCCTGGTCATTACAAAATAATTTTACTAATCTAAATGGTATGTGTTAACATTTGGAACCTTATACAATTAGGATAAGTATAATATTTTTGAGTTCTATTATCTTTTTGAGTGAAAGATGAGTTGAAGATTGAAACTCTAATTGTCAAGCATAAACATATATATACCTATCTCTTATTCAATGAATAAATTAATTCTTAAACTTTAGTAAAGGGATATTAAAACAAAAAAACGTGTTATCCTAATACCTTATGTCTTATTGAACTGATGATATTTTAAATCAACATAAATTGAAGTCTTTGAGGCCCTCAATTTGACAGTTGATTGTGATTGATGACCTCAATCACTCCCTATAAATATTTACGTTTTTCCTCCAATTATATATCTTTAATTGCCACCAATGTTCTCCTAATCGAGATCATAATTGGGTGGTGACTTTTTCATTTCCCTTTCCCTCTTATTAAGTGTAAATTTTATTAATCTTATTTCCGATGTGGGTTTTCCACAAAGGTATTTTCTCTTTTCAACCTTTTATTTACAAAGAAAACTTTCAAATTGCGAGGACGCAATTTGTTGAAGGAGGGGATAATGTAACACCCCGAGCTTCCATGATACGCTTCTCATTCAATAATGTAATAGCTTGCATTGTACGCAACATCGAGTTCCAACACACTGCAACTAATCAAAGTAGCCGTTATGAATAGTAATAACCACTTTTTAAATTTATAGAAATTTTATATTTCAAAATGGATGTCATTTTTGTATTCCTAATATTTAAATTAGCCTATGTTGAATTTTTTGTAATTTTCTGAGAACTTCAAAATTTTTATGAATAGTGAAAAATACTTAAAACAAATTTTTTAATAAAAATAATTTAGAGTGATAAGTTATACTATTGAGTGGTTTTAAAGTATAATTAGAATATATTTTTACCATTTTATCCAAAGGTGGTCATTAGAATTAATTTTACTTTGAAATTGGACATAAACAATTGTCAATCTTTTGATATAAATTGTTTCTTAAAAACACGCTATTTGTTGTGACAGTGGGAATTAATTATAAAATTAATTAATTCATATTATATGTTTGTAATATCATAAAATAGAAATCATTTTTAAATTAGGAATAACAATTATAGCTTAGGGTGAAATTTTGGCATTGTTCTGAAAAACTTCAATTTTTTATGAATAGTGAAACCACTAAGTGGTAGTTAAATAACTGATTTTTCGTTTTAATGAAATATTACCACTTCTGTGATTTAATTTTCAAAAATACGACATACATGGTTGTCATTAAGAATTAAAATGTGGTTCAATGAGATTAAAATAATTTTTTGGTGAATATTAACTTTTATGTTTTTAATCGTGATTAGAGGTAATTAATGTAGTTTAAGGTAAAAATAATGTTTTAATAATATGAGATGAGCTTGACACATGTCCTACCCTCATTGGATGTGCCATGGCAGACCATGAAAATCCATGGGTCAACTTGGGGACCCCATGGAGCCACTTTAGTTGGAAAATGACATAAATACCTTTTATTTAATGTTAAAGTAAAAAATGACACAAACATGAAATGTTTTACTAAAACAATTTTTACATGGGGTTATACAAGTCATATTTTTGATTATAAATAGTAATTGGAAAGATAAAAATCTTTCCTACATCATAGTTTTTTTTTAATAATTTTTAGACATTAAATAAATTAAATTATTTATGACATCATGATGATGCAGCGATGACCTCATTATTTAACGATTTAAATAAAATGAGAAGATAATGTAAAATCCAACACTTACACTTGTCCAAAGCCTATTGGATGAATATATTTCGAACCCTTATCACCTTAGCCTCGAATTATACAAGTGTGGGACCTTTAGAATCCGAAAATCATTGTATAATAGAATAACATTTCATTACTTTCCAAAAGTGCCCCTCCCCTCCACTTATAAAAGGCCCCCACCACTCCCACCTTATTTACACCTTCAAGCCATTTGGCTCGGCCAAACTCTGCCTAAATACTCTCCCAACATCCCTCTATTACTCCTAGAAGCCTCACTTAGGGCAGAATGCTTCCCAAAGAAGCCTTTGTCTCAAATCAAAAAGAGTTACCCGATTTTTTAGGTAATGTCTTCTCTAATGTTGTTTTGTTTTATTTTGCTTCTCCAACCCCTTAAACTCTTTTCATTACTTTATTTTGTAACAACACCAGTATCTAAAATATACTAGGATGTTGTTATGATAATTATTTGGTTTAAACATACACACACCTTCTTATAATGGGTAAAGAACATACTGTTTCTGTGGGTGGCGAAATACTGCCTCACGAAACGATGATTGTTCAAATTCTTTTAACACCTATAATGGTGGCCATTTTGATGACACTATTTTCATATATGATATATATATTATGTTTATGTTTTCATTATGCTTCTTTATTTCTCATTTATGGCATACTTTATGATTTCCATTATGGGTAAACGCGATAATTTCATTTTAGGAAGTGCGGACTACCGCCCCCTCAAAGTGATGTGAATCGTTAATGCCATATGTGGGATGTATAAAGGATGGAGTAAATGATATTATATATGAGATTATACTGGAACTATATTATACCTTTATATAATTATTATTTCATTCCATTAAATATGAAATAGAAATGAAAGTAGCGTTCATGCGTACGTACGGCTTACCGTCTCCATGAACGGTGCATTTCATTTCTTACCTCTAAATGTTACTTAATATTATGAATGAATGTATACACTGGATATATATGATATATATGACCTCTAAATCATGAATATAATTCTGGAGATAATGGATATTCTACCACATAAACAACTTGTAATTATAATAAGTTTATTGTTGACTCAAGTACCAAAGATCGACAAAACGACCGTTATTAACTTAAATAATTACATAATGTTCATAACATGGTAATAAGTGATATAAAAGGAATAATGAACATAAAAAAGGATCTTAATTAAATATAAATTAACTCTAGTTTATTATTCATGAGGTTAAAGAACGGTCGAGTCGGGACAAGACGCAAGGTAAGGGAATTTCTTAACCCAACTTCCATTATTTGGGTTAATCTCCTACTTCCAAATTATGTCATGATATTATTATTTCTTATTATGTATTCTTTATGTATACCTATAGTGAATACACATAATATATCTATTTTATTTTAAAAATGATCTTTTTAAGGACATCGTCTCAATCTCCTTTCATTGAGGCATATTTGGTTTTATACACAACTTTCTTTTATACGGTGTATAAACCCCTTTGACTTTTACGTTTATTCAAAAGGAATATTTTTTATACGAAGCGTTTTACTAAACGAAAAAAAGGAAATGTTTTTCTTTCCAGACTTATGCGGCGACAATGACTTCTCCGCCGCCGTGACCATTATTTGAGTTTCGGCTTCCTCTACAAGCCATCATTTTTTTAATGAAAAATAAATACAAAGTTTTAACTTTCTTTTATTTTGGTATTGAAAACGGTTTTGAAAGCATTTTTATTATATCAATGTGCTGTATTGATATCTTGTGATTGAAATGTGGAAATGTTATGTTTCCTTTATGCATGTTTTATGTGATACGATTATGTTATGGTTTATGATATGTTTAAACCTATTCATATGAGGAATGCATTGGACATAATAAGTGACGGGTGGAGACTGCTATAGCTCCTCGATGCATCGGTAGGTCTCATGAGACAACTAGATGTGGAATTGGCCGAGGCCCTTTCCCCATTTGATTTGTGATTTTGGCCGAGGCCTTAATCATTTTAGACGTCTTGGCCGAGGCCTTGACAAAATGTTTCAGAATGTCTGGCATTATGCATTCCATCATTATGAAAGTCGTTATTGATATTGCATGTGATTATTCGACCAGTAGAATATCCATGTGAAGAAGTAAATGGCATTATCTCATTTTACTTTTTCCATATTATGTTGATGTTCATGTTTAAAAGGCTTTTGTTTTAGTTATACATTGCCTTAAATGTTTATGTTTATTTATAAAAGCTTCCACAATATTGTTATCCTTACTGAGCATATGAGCTCACCCCTTTCAATGTTTTAATATTTTCCAGGATGTGAAGAAGTATTTTATGAATGACCTGCAGGGATAGTCAGAAGAGGATATGAGTGTGGACTATGAAGACTTTGTTATTAGTTTTTCACTTTATGATGTAATGTAACATTTATGAATGTATCTAGTGTTTCCAAGGCTACTAAACTAATCAGTCTTTCAAGACTTGATCTTTTGTGATCATGCCAATGTTACGAAGTAATGCACCGACTCTGGGTAGCTGGGGTCGGGGCGTTACAGTAACCTTCGGCTTTTTCTGGATTATTGGAAGCTGAACCAGTTGATGGTCAAGAAGAGATATCCTTTGACGAGAATTGACAACCTTTTCAATCAGCTTCGAAGAGCCCGAGTGTTCTAGAAGATTGACTTGAGGTCTGGTTATCATCAGTTGCGCATTAGACCATCATATATACCTCTAACAGCCTTTAGTGGCAGGTATGGTGTATACGAGTATATAGTCATGTTGTTAGGTCTCACGAACGCACCAGTAGTTTTCATGGCACTGATGAACTGAGTGTTCCATCCTTAACTGGACACCTTTGTCGTGGTCTCCGTGGATGATATCTTGGTGTACTATCACACTCGACACAACCATTCCACACATCTTGAGATCATTCTGAGTACACTGAGAGACCATCGACATTATGATAAACTCTCAAAGTGCCACTTCTGGATGGATTAGATTCACTTCTTGGGTCACGTCATCTCAGAGGATAGAGTATCTGTGGACCCAGAGAAATTGAGAGATGTAGTTTCCTGGGAGCATCCGTAGAACAACTTTGAGGTACGGAGCTTCCTAGGGCTGGCTGGATACTACAGATTCTTCATTCAGGACTCTTCTCTTCTGGTATCACCATTGACAGGTCTGACCAAGAAGGGGGCGAAGTTATTATGGTCATATTCTTGTGAGTCTGCCTTTTAGGAGCTGAAAGGGAGGATGACGTCAACACTGATACTAGTCTTGCCAGATCTAGGCATGAACTACATTGTTTATTGTGATGCATTCGGTATCAGGCTGGGAGCTATTCTTATACAGGGGGAAGGAGTTGTTGCATATGGGTCTCGGCAGTTGAGGCCACGTGAGAGGAACTACCCAATGAACGATCTAGAGTTATAAGCTGTTGTTTATGTCATACGCTGTTGGAGACACTTTTTTCTAGGGGAGCACTTTGGGGTCTTCACTGACCACAAGATTCTCATGTATATCTTCACTCAGCGTGATCTGATTCTAACGAATCGCAAGTGGGTTGAGTATCTACAGTCTTTTGACTTAGAGCTTGCCTATACGCAGGGTAAGGGAAATGTAGTGGCTGATGCATTGAGTAGCAGAACTCAGATTCAGGCAGTTCAGGAGAAACTGATGGATTTGTTCTCTGAGATGCATCTAGAGGTGCACGACAGTCAGGGACAGACCTTCCTATGTTCTGTAGCTGTTACCTCTACACTTCTTGATCGGGTACGGATGAGGCAACTATCATACTCTAAAGGCATAGTCCTACGGGAGAGTGTGTCAGAAGGGGACCCTCTTCCCGGATGGACAATGGGTGAGGATGAGATCTTGCATTTCCAGGGACACGTATGGGTTTCAGAAGACATACGTGAGGAGATAATGTAGTATTTTCATTCCTTAGTTTGGTAAGTTCATCATGGAGTTACCAAGATGTATCGGGATATTCATCGCCAGTACTGGTGGCCAGGTATGAAGAAGGATGTTGCTGGTTTCATGATGAGATGTTCTACCTGTCTGTAGGTGAAGGCAGAGCATCAGTGACTAGCAGGCCTTTTATAGCAGTTACCCATTTTGGAGTGGAAATGGAACGACGTCGCGATGGACTTCGTGACTGGGTTGTCATAGATGCCTCGAGGGAACAATGTATATTGGGTTGTCGTTGACAGGCTTACGAAGGTTGTGCACTTCTTGCCGATTAAGGAGACCTTCAGTGTTGATGATCTGGGACGACTTTACATCGGGTATATCGTTTGTCTGCATGGAGTTCTACACTCCATTGTTTCAGATAGGGATGCGCGCTTTACCTCTCCGTTCTGGCAAGGACTTTAGATGGCCTTGGGTACACAGGTACTTTTGAGTACAGAATATCATCCCCAGACTGATGGCCAGTCTGAGTCCACGATCTAGGTGCATGAGGATATGCTCCGAGCTTGCATCCTAGACTTTGGAAGTTCATGGGAGAAGCATATCCCTCTTGTGGATTTCTCCTATAACAACAGTTTCCGGGAAACCATTGAGATGGCACCATACGAAGCTTTGTACGGTAGGACATACCGGTCACCCTTATACTGGCTGGAGGAAAGAGAGGTAGCCTTGCTGGGAAATTGTCTCGTTCAAGAGACCTCAGAGCATATAGAGCTGATTCGGAAGAGGATGGCTACAACACAGTCTCGATAGAAGACTTATGCTGAACCGCTGAGACAACCTCTGGAGTTTGAGGTGGAGATTAGGTTTTCCTGCACCTCGCACCGAGGTTGTGACATAAATGGATTCTGAGACTGGGTAAGCTTTCACCGCGATACGTCGGGCCATTTGAGGTCTTGGAAAGAGTGGGGTCGGTCGCCTATCAGTTGCATCTACCTCAGCGGAACTGGTCCATGCACGACATCTTCCACATCTCTCGGATCCGATGTTACTTTTCGGACCTGTATCATGTCTTTCATCGTGAGGTGGTTGAACTTGAAGTGGATGCATTGTTCGAGGAGAATCCTATCAGGATTGTCGACCACAGTACAAAGGTTCTCCTTGGATGGTCTGTCCCTCTGTTACGAGTGCTATGGAAGCACGAGCGAGTACAGAACGAGACCTGGGAGAGGGAGGATGACGTACGATTGCAATGGCCGGAGCTATTCGGGGTTTCTTCTTTTCCGCCTCATTAGGGAAATTCGGGGATGAATTTATTTAATGGGGGAAGTTTTTAAGAACCTGGATCTTCATTTTAGGTATGGTTTCCTTTTTATGTACTTTTTAAGAAAAATGAAATTTCTGGAAATTTTTGAAGTACACGTCGTGTACTTTGTGAGTACACATTGTGTACTCTTCTCCGGCTTGAAGCCTTGTGATGATTGTTCTCGGGCCACACACATGGTGTGTAGGGGTCACGTGGAGGCAATTTTTGGCGGAGTATGGAAAAAAACACTACACGTAGTGTACATTAAAAATAAACACCGTGTACTTTTCTTTTTTTCATTAAACAGAATGGCATTGCGCCTAACCCAAAATTCATCTTCTTCTCCAGATTCTCTCTGCCTGAGAGCGACCGTACGATCAGATCTTCGACTAGATCCTGCCACATCGTCCGTTCTCTGATTTGAACGTGGTCTATTGTGTTGGAATCACAGCAGTGAGCTCTCCCTTCTGCTTGACTCTTGTTTCTTGATTCCTCTTTGTTTTCAAGTTATTGTAGGTTGAGAATTTTGTGCATTTTATCAGATCTACATCAATCTAAGGGGGATCCGTCATTGTCATTCACGTATATCGATCTACTAGTATCAAGGTAGGTGGATTTTGCCTTTCTGTAGAGATTTGATGAATATTTTGTGCAAATTCAACCAATACCTTTGAATGGGCTATTGTTTGTTCTGGTTTTTCCCTTATTGTATTGCCTGATTTGCTTGATTGATAGAGTAGATGTTTAGCCTATGATTATGGTTGCTTTACTGTACATTGGATGTTTGCTATGGTTGTTCTGCTTGTTTGGAGTTTTTCCAATTTCCATGCTTAGTCAGAGGATAGTGGAACTGCTACCTTGATATACTGCTGAGCCTTAGTTGATAGACAAGTAGTTCTTGAGGATTAATTGAATGATGTACGCACGTTGAGCATGTTTAGTTTCACTCAGGACTGTGAGAACCTAGATTAGTAGACCAAAGGGAGAATTGACCGAAGGTCTTCTCCAGAGTGTCTTTTAATTACGATGCGAGACCACAGGTGGAATTGGCATTGAGTGCTTTCTCAGAGAGTATTTAGTTCCTCGGCACGGGCCATATGGGGAATAGACGATGAGTGCTTCCCCAGAGAGCCTTTAGAATGATACGAGACTATATGGGAAATTTATGGTGAGTGCTTCCCCAGAGAGTCTATTAATTTCATAGTTGAACCAGAGGGGTGAGACTGTGTGTGCCTCCAAGTGGGTTTTTAATACTTGTAGGATGAACCATAGTGGTTAGGTTGTGAGAGCTACCCAGAGGGTTACCTGTTTTCTTCTTGTTTCTAGTTGTTTTCTTGTGCACTTTTGTTGTTAGAATTGTGGTTTGTAGATGCTTGTGTTTTCCAGGTTACTGATTCCTGTTTTATTTAGTGCCATATATTCATTGACTATTAGGAACAAATCTTTGGGTGATTTCCTACTGGGATCGTATCTCACACCCTGTTTGGGCTATGCTTTTGAGCCCAAGAAGACTATATTGTTGCAGCTGTAGATAAGGGCAAGCACCCTTCTACTTCAGGTTATTTATTGCGCTGGAGATGGAGAGCATGGGATCGAGCTGGGGATCGTGATGCTGAGGAGTTTATTTTGTTTTCCCTTGCACTTGATTTCAGTTTTATTCCATCATGTTGTTGTGTTTTCTGCTTTACATAGATACTTGTACCTACTGCATCATTGTCAACATTGCTATATTTACTCATTTCTTCTGATGTTTGGTTTCTATTTTTGTGCATATTGTTATTTTTTCTGCTGTTGATTGCTTTTTTTCCACTGTATACCTTACCAAATGAGGGAATATTTTCCTGACCGGCTCACCAAGGCCCTCACTACTAGTCGGCAGCCTCTGGCGTTTGGTGGAATGCGCTTGAGGTCATGTGGTGAACCGGGTACGGGGCACTAGTGGATAGGATTCGGATTCATGTCGTTACAGATAACCAGAGGATGGATCTTTCTTTTGAGGTATGTGATCATGTCTTTCTCAAATTTTCTCCATGGAAAAGTGTGATGCGTTTTGGTAAGAAGGGAAAGTTGAGTTTGAGGTTCATTGGACCTTATGAAATTTTAGAGAAGGTTGGATCAGTTGCGTATAGAGTGGATTTACCTCCATGTTTATCCCAAGGACACACTTTTTTTCATGTTTTGATGTTGAGAAAGTATATGCCAGATCCATCTCATGTTTTGAGCCCAGAGGTAGTTCAGTTGGAAGAGAATCTCTCTTATGAAGAACAACCAGTCCAGATTCCTGGCCGTAGAGAGCAGGTGTTGCTGAATAAGTTAATTCACCTGGTAAAGGTTGTGTGGAAACCCCATATGGTTGAAGAGGCAATGTGGGAATCTGAAAATTCTATGAGGGATAAATACCCCCACTTATTTTGATAAGTGAATAAAAATTGAGAGGACGCAATTCCCAAAAGGAGGGAAGGATGTCACATCCCAGGTAAATGAAAAATAATACATATATCATATTTATTAATATTTGTGAATTAAATATAAATTTTACTTTAAAATGGTTGCTATTTTTGATAGCATAACTGATACGCAACAATGGGTTTCTTTGGAATCATACATTGCACGCTAATAATACAATATTATTATTTAAAATGGTTGTTAACTCCTAGCCATTGTATTGGCAGGAATGAGTGAAACTAACTACAATATGATTATAAATATTTGTTAAATGTATTTACATATATCCAATAAATGTTAGAGGCTTAAAATGTGAATGAATATAATTTTAAGCATAATTTACATTAAAAGGCTGATTTATCTCCTTTTAATGGACCCTCTTTAAATATAGTTTTGGTCACATTAATAAATTATAATTCACCAAATAAAATCCTTTTTAGAATGTGGACATCAAATTTTACCTTGGGTGTTTTCTTGATATTTTTCTGTTAAAGTACATTTTTTAATGAATAGTGAAAATTATTGTATTTTAATTGAAAAGTGCCCTTTAATCTAATTTATTTATATGGTTATATTACCTTTTTAATTGGTTTTAATGTGAAATTGAAATATATTTTTACCATTTAATCCAATGTTGTTCATTAGAATTAATATCACTTCGAAATTGGACTTAATCAAGTGTCGATCTTTTGATAGTTATTGTTTCTTAAAAACAGGCTATTTGTTTTAACAACGGGAATTAATTTTTAAATTAATTACTTCCACTTCAATGTTTTTAATTTGAAAAATAGACATAAATTTTTAATTTGGAATATCAAATAATTCTTATGCTGAATTTTTTGTATTTTTTTGAACAACTTCAATTTTTGATGAATAGTGACACCACTTAGTGGTAGTTAAAAAAACTAACTTTTTCATTTAAATGAAATTTTACTACTTTGGTGAATTGAATTTCAAAAATCTGACATAAATGGTTGTTATCAAGAAGTAAAATGTGGTTCATTAAGATGAAAATAATTTTTGGTGAATAGTATCTTTTGACTTTTATTTATCGCAATTAAAGGTAAATAAGGTAATTCAAGGTAGAATGAATATTATAATATTTCAAAATTACCATAAAACGTGTCCTAACCTTATCAGATGAGTATTGGCCGACCATGGGCATACTTGGGTCTTTTTGGGACCCCATGGAGCCACTTATGAACGATAATGACTCTTTAGATTAATTAATTTAATGTAAAGACAAAATTGACAATAACCAAACTCTTTTAGTAAATTAATTTTTATATGGTGATATATAAGTCATATTTTTGACTATATATATTAATTGGAAACATAAAAATATTTCCTACATGATATTATTTTTTATAATTTTTAGACATTGAATAAATTAAATTATTTATGACATAATAATGATGCAGTGTTTACCTCATTAATAAATCATTTAAATAAATAAGATTATAATGATTAAAATATTATCCAAAAAATGTCCAATTCTGATTGGATGATTTTATTTCTACCATGAGTCATCTTATCTTCAAATATAAATATTTTTGTACCATTAGAAACTGAATATCATTATATAATAAAATAATAGTTTCATGCTTTCCTAAAGAGCCCCTCCTCCCACTTATAAAAGGAGACCACTTATAACTAATTTCACACACCTATTAAGCCATTTTTTTCATCAAAACTCTACCCAATTAATCTCTCAACATCCCTCTCCTCCTATTAGAAGCCTTACCTTAGGTATAAGGCACTTCAAGAAGTCCTTTGGTTCAAACCAAAGGGAGTTACCCAAATTAATGGTAACGGTTTATCTTAAATTATTTTCTTTTATTTTACTTCTCCAAACCCTAAATTATTTTTTATTCCTTTATTTTGTAAAAACACCAGTATTTTAAATTTACTAGTATGTTTTTATGAGAAGGATTCGAACTACAATTACACACACCTCCATCTAATGGTTGAAGAACATAATGTTTCTGTGGATGGAAATCTAACGCTTCATGAAACGATGAATGTTCAATTACATCTTACCACCTCTCATGGTGGCCATTATGATTGCACCATATTTATATATGATATATATTATGTTTAGGATTTCTTTATGGTTTTGTACTTCCCATTTATATCATGCCTTTATGGTTTCCATAGTGGGTGAATACGATAATCTCATTTGAGGAAGTGCGTACTACCGCCCCCACAAAGTGATTTGATTCGTTAATGCCTTATGTGGGATGTATAAAGGATGGAGTTAATGATATTATATATGATATTATACTGGAATTATAATATACCTATGTATTTTTGTTTTTTTTCCATTAAAAATAATAAATAGAAGTGAAAATAGCGTTCATGCGTACGTACGACTTACCGTCTCCATTAATAGTCCATTTCATTTATTACCTCTAAATGTTATGTACTATTATAAAAACATGTATATACTGGATATATATGATATATATGATATCCAAATCATGAATATCATCTTGTATATAATGAATCTTTGACCACAGGAACAACTTGTAAAAATAATTTGATCATTTTTACTCAAGTACCAAATATCAACAAAATGAGGGTTGTTAACATAAATTATTGCATAATATTTATAACATGGTAATATGTTATATAAAAGGAATAATAAACATGAAAAAGGTTCTTAAGATAGTTGAAATTAACTTTAGTTTATTATTCATGAGATTAAAGAATGATTGAGTCAAGTCGGACGCGAGGTAAGGGACTTCGTCTCAATCTCCTTTCATTGAGGAATTTTTAGTTTTATACACGACTTTATGTTATACAGTTTATAAACACCTTTTACTTTTCATTTCATTCATAGGGAATATTTTTATACGAAGTATTTTAATAAATGAAAAAAAGGAATGTTTTTTTAACGTAAGCGCTGACAACGACCTTTTTGCTGCCGTGAGTATTATTTGATCTTTGGCTTCCTTAACAAGCTGTAATGTTTTTAAAAGGAAAAATAAAAATCATATACTCTTTTTATGTATTTTTTTTTATTGAAAATGATTTTGATAATGTATTTATTATTTCAATATTTTGAAATGATATTTTGTTATTGCAATGTGGAAATTTTTTCTTTCCTTTATGCTTTTGTTATGTGTTATGATCATGATATGGTTCTTGGGCATTATTTACATATACGGGTAGTTCTATGATAAACCTAGGGTGGGTGAGCCTGAGATAGCTCTCCAATGCATTGGGTAACATGATGGAGGTAAATGTGAATGTTTCTCCTAAGAGATTTTAGGGAATATACTGTTATGGGTATTCCAATGTAACTCCCTATATAGTTGTGATAGCTACAATGTAAGTATGATATGGATGCCACAAGTTACCTTTATTATTAATTATTTCTATGTGTCTTTCATAAATCTTATGATTTGATGAGGTAAGTAAAATAGTTCCTGTTTTATTTGTATTTATGAACAAATGTTTTCGTTCATTGTTTTATAACCCTTACTGAGCTTTTTATGCTCATCCCATGTTTTGAAATGTATTCACAGGACTTAAAGATGAATGAGGTCAAGTATGGGATCAAGGAAAAGTCATGTTGTCTAAAACATGGAACTAGACATGACTCTTTTTTTCATGAGTTTTTATTTTATGAAAATAATAGAAACTATGAAGATATGTCTACCTTGTAATCTTTTGAGATGTAATAGTTATGTCCTAATTCCTTAAAAATATAAACCTAAAAAGATCCTCAATGTGAATTATTCATTTAATTCAATATTATGTAATGTTTAAGGTCGAGTCCTTATAGGTTGAAATTGAGTTTTTTTGTTGGAATGGTTGGTGTTTTTTTAAAGTATATTGTTAAAATCCGATTGAGTTTTTTTGTCTAGTAGGTTATAAAAAATGATTTAGTGGATATTAAAAATGGAATGGTGAGTTGAATGTTTGTTTTGGAAGGTGGAATAGTTTTCCTTTAACCTTTTGTATAAATGTGAGTAGTCACATGTATAGGATATATACTAGATTTGAACGAGTGACCAGTTTGGAACAACAAAAATGCATGTGAGTGACTCCATGGGACACCATTTGTGAATGTGAAACTCACAAATCCAGTTTTATCTTCAAAGGTGTTTTCGATGAAAATTGTGATGTGTGTCTTTTCGTATTTTAGGAATATTTTCATTGGGTTATTTTGGGTTGGAAAATCCAATTTGTTTGATCAACATTTTGGGTATGAAATATGATAGTAAGTTGGGTTGAAGTGTTTGTTAGTTTTCTTTATTGATAAGTGTTTCGAGAATCCTTTTTGGTTGTTCCACTTGTGTGTTCGCTTCTGTTTTGTGTCATGTTTTGGCCAATGGATAATTTTTATTGGTCCCTTGGTTTTCTTGATTTGCTAGTGTATGTCCCCATAAGGAATTGAAGACAAGATTAATGCATTTCCATGGATGATTCACTATCGACAGGTCCTCCAGTTGATTAATGTAAGGACCCTCTTCTTGAATTTAGGATGAAAAGACATCTTACTTTTGTCTTAGTAAATTGAGTCCTCTTATTATAGGATAGAAGATGCAAAATAATTTGAAGGAATTTTTGGTCTCATTGATTTTGTGTGTTTGAAGACCCTTCCTAAAAATGGTGATGGTAATTCTAGAGAAGAAAAGTGAGCATTTTGGAGTCGATAGTGTTGGATTATATCATTATGGTCCTTTGGGTATTTCATTTGTCTTGTCTAAGAAGGGATTCATGCTAGACTACCAGTGTTGCATGTCTGGTTAAAAATGTTGTTACGAACATTTTATGAATTGTGTTCTATTTGGGACCGGGTTTATTGTACTTCTCCTTGTAATGTTTCTATCATTTGTAGTGTTTGTGTTTGGTGACACCATGTGGTGTTGTGTTCTCACTCATCTTCAAGGGTGTTGTTTGTGAAATTTTTTCTGAGAACTCCTATTTTGACAGAAGTGGGTTTCCATTCATAAAATCATAAATTCCATCATTTTAGTGGAAGGTGTCTACTATGTGTTCTTCCTCCAAATTTTTATTGTTTTATGTAATATGGGGTGATTCGTGTACACCATCTAAGTGATTTTTTGGTCAATGTGCTATGTGGGGGTAAGTGGATGTCAAGGTGTGTTGTGTGTGATGGTATTGTCCTGAAAGTGGTATGTTTTCTTGAGGCCCCCAAAAAATAAGTTCAGTTTGGGGGATTAAATGCTTGACTATGAGGAAGGAGATTATTCAATCAAAAGGGCTCAATCCATAGGTCCTAATGTGATGCTAACATGTAGTTAGGAGTTCCTAGGGGTATAAAGGATCTTTCTCTTATTTTTGTTTTTAGTGTTGTGAATAGATATAGTCTAAGAATTCAATGTGGCGTTTTAGTTTCTGGTGGTCCCATGGGGAAGAAAGAGACACGGGGTCCATGCCTTTCAATGTTGTGATATGTGTTGGTGGGAGAGTCCATCCTTGGTTATAATATGGTGGGTAGGTTTTCTTTTCTCAAACCCCAATGCATGAACAATTATCGGGGAAACACTCTATATAGTTTTTTTATGGATGAACAGACTTGTAAGTACACTTCAGTATCCGTTTTAGTTGGGTTTATGGGGATCATAATGATGGTGGGAGTGGTGATATGCATAATGCATTTTTTGGGCTTGATGTTTCTTGGTCAGGTCCCTTACGGTAGGGAATTTGGTTGGGTTGGAAGCTCCCATGTTATCCCATGTCAGGTCACTTTTTTATTAGTTCATTCTAGATGGATATGTTGGTTAGTTATTATGGTGAGGAGACACATTGTGTTTCTCACTGAAATTACCTGGGAGAAAATCAATGATATCCTATTCATTATAGTGGGGAGTCCATTCGGGCCTCCCCATGTTGGCATCAGAGTTTCATCTTGAGTAATAAGGTGATTCTTATAGAGGGGAGCTCATTCAGGCCTCCCAGTGACTATATTTTGGTTCTATTAGTGGTGATATATTGGATTTAGGTGGTTTAGTTTAGAATTATCTATACCAAAGATCTTTCCTTGGGTAAGCATTAAGAATGGAGCGTACCCAATGGGTTTGGTGAGTTAATGTCATTCGAGTGTTCATCTGTTGTGATTTGGTCTTGTTTGTTCATTCTAGACAAGTGGTGTGGGTTCTGTTTAATTGTTCTTGAGGGGTTTCAGTTTGAGATGTTGGATTACGTAGGTGTAATAATTCATTTCCTTGATCGACCAACTAGAGGGGTTTTGGCGTTTGGGGGTAAGTGACACTTAACGGAATGTCCATTTAGGTATCCCAATTTTGTCTCATAATCCTCTTTTTCTGGCTGCTAGAATTTTTGACATCATACCTTTTTTCATTCGTAGGGATGTTCTTAGGGTTAAAAAGAGTACCAATTATCCCTTTAGACTCAATTTTTACAAGGTTTTCTAGGGGAAGAAAGTGTTATAGTGGGGATAATTTTCACACCCAGGTTTTTTAGTTATCCTTTTTTTTATTTAGGTAATGTTCTTGGACATTTCCCTTGTGAACCCAATATTACATGTTTTGTTTTTTGTTTCATATTATCCCATTATACCTGGTCTAGCTTCCCCTATTTTGGTTTTCTATTTAATTTTATAGTAAAATGGAACATTTTAGGTGAGTAGGAACCTACGAACAGTTGGCATATGGTTGTGGGTATGGTTGTGGCTGCTTGAGGATATGGTTTTTCATGTGGCATGATGTTTTCTGTTGGAGTAGTTAGTCTTAATTATTGTAGTCCTTTTTTGGGTTTTTATTAAACTGAAAATTTAAATTCTGAAAATTATTTTGGGCTACTGTGGTTGTTTAATTTTAGTTTATGCACATTTATACATGTTTGTTTTTTATATGTTTACAATTGGGTAAAATCATTCCCAAATTATGTTATAGATACCCCGACATTAGTTTCTAGCCCATGGAAATTGGGAACATCCATTGGGTCATTCCAAAGACTAGGTCGAGTACTAGTTCGGATGGAAAACATTCTTGGTTCGTAACACATACTATCATTATCCCAAGGGTTGACTAACCATCACAACAATAACCATTGTGACAACTTATGCACCACCATATTCAATAACCATGAAAAATCACAACATAATATTGCAACTTACCAATTAATCACATCATCAGTAAATTATATATTTAACATTAGCACACCCATTTTTTCAATGATCTATATATAATTAAACAATTGATTAATCATTATCAATACTTATTATATATGTTATATTTAATTACAAGAATCTTGTTTTATTGAAAAACCCCTCATATATTTTTTCCTCTCTATTTATAATTACCAATTTCATGAATTTTAACAAGATTTCATGCCACGTGAAAACTATAACACAAACCCACAATATACATTTCTAAAACTATATGTCCTTCCATACTAACCTTTCTAAAACCCAATATAAAATCCATATAATCATCTCATTTCTACACAACCAACCAATCAACTACATCTAAAATCACACAACAACCCATATTCCAATACTATATCAAAAAACACACATCATCTTCCGAATTAAAAATTAAAAAAGCACGGTTACACAAAAATGTTTAAGACCCCAGAACTAGAGACTAAATCCTTTCCCCCATACACAAACATGATATACATCATGTATAGACCAATACATAAAGCGAAACACAATAGTGAATGAAACCATATATAAGAACAACCAAAGATTTAAAAAACATAATGTTATTCCTGTGTCTAAAAAAATTCTATCCGAAGACATCTATTTCGTATACTAGATTCATAATCCTTATATTTTACATCAAATAAAACTTGATACCTACAATTCCAATTTTTTTTGAGAAATTCCATTCACATACTAATAAACTAGTTTACAACATAAATATAGAATTTTTTGTGACATTTTTTCTTGTTTACTGATAAATAAATAAATAAATATATATATATATTAAAATGATATAGAAAAATTTATTTAAAAGAAAAATATTACATGCGTCTAAAGGACAAGATCATTTTACAATATTTATCATGATGTTGACGAATATCAGTGGGAAGTTCATCAAGCTTGGTAATGTCTTGATTTTCCCCCTTGTTAGCAAATCCATCTGAAATTGTATTTGCTTCATTATATATATGAGTTATAATGTAGTTTTTTTTCTAAAATGAGAAGGTGCAATCTATCTATCGGGAAGTGATCGACCATGCAAGGTGTGCCACACTACTTTAAGTTTCTTACACCATAGAAGTAAAATCGTTTTGAAACCAGGGATTCTTCCAACCATGATTCCTTGATAAAAAACGACATGTATCATACCTATAATTTTGGCATCCAAAGAAGAGGCAACGCCGCAGTTCCCAAGAAATCATCTGAGGATCTGACCAAGATGATTCCCGAAGATAGCACCACAACCTATGGGACCGGGATTGCCTTTTGAGGCACCATCCACATTGACTATTATGATACATTATCATATTATATATGATTATTTGGAATGGTAATGTTGAAATATCATATTATGACTCATCTAAATAGAAAGCACTCCCCTTGTGATTCTTCTAAACCCCCATCTCCAGATTCTTTCCACTAGTGTTCTAGTAGTATAGTTAAGAAATTCTTATTTTTCACATTGGTATAATAATCATGTAAAGGAGGGGTTTTATTAAAAAAAATTTATGATATTTTTAATTTATATGTTATTAGTATGTGGAAAATTTTGTAGAATGAATATTATAGGGTAGTGTTAGTTATAAAAAAAATATGATTGTGTATATCCACAAAAACAAAATATAAGAAAAAATGTGCCGTAAAGTGCAGGATAGTATAGTTTGATTTTAAAATGAGATTTTATGGTTCTATATTCAAAATTATTTTGGGTGAATAATGGGGTTACAAATTATCATCTCAAGACTTAGGGATATAAAACATGGGTTAATGAATTTGATTGTCCGAAAATTTTATTTTAAGCAAGAAATTGACATTAGTTAGATGATTCTGATGTTAAGAAGCTAAATAATTTTTTATTAAATAGTTTAATACAATTAATTAGATTAATATAATACATGATATGATATTGACTTCATGGAGTGATTAGTTTTCGAGAAAAATGAGATCTGTTCAAATGTTTTATAGGATGATTGTAGAAAATTGAATTGATACATAATAATTTAAGGTAATTAGTAATTAGATATATTAAACATTAAAATATTTAAAAATAAATTTATATAAATTTTCTTATTTATTTTCTTATCATTAAATTATATATATATATATATGGAGGATAATGAATAAAAAAATAAAACATGTATTGACTTGGTGATTTGTGTCTCATCATAATAAGAGCTGGCCAAGAATTGACTACAATATACCTATAATGTATTGAAAATCCTTTCTTTAGCCTTACATACATCCTAAGACATGGAAAACCCCTATAACCCGAGTTTATGAAAACAAATTGTAATGAACCTACTAGAATTCCATCTCAAACTGGTACATATCCCGATAAACCACATATATGAAGGTTCCCACCAATCCCCATGAGTTGTTGACAAGCACCCGAGAATCAAACAACAAACAAAGTCAATGATTTTTTCCAACTTCAAGAAAAGATATGTAACATATAAATAATAGATTGAAATAATTGGATAGAAACATATTTCAAAATTAAAACTAAATGATGAAAGTTAAACCCAAAAAATCCATGTTATAATGTAGGTAGACTCTTACCAACTTAGAACTATCTACACATCAACTATGAAATAAAACCTTAGCACCTCACTATGGAATCCCTGGATTCCTTATATCAAAATACATACCCCATTATATGCACTGCAAAGTGTGTATACTGGTTGTGAGCTAATTGGATCAGTAGGGTCTCACACAGATGTTCGATAACAATTATATGAAAAATAATTCAAAAATTTTCATATTTAATGAAAATAATGAATGATGATGTTTCGACAGGTTTTATATCAAATGAATGGGGTAAATTTTAATTTCTACTATTTATATATTTACACAAAAGAAGGTAAATCAGTTTCAAATAATTTCATTCCCAAATATTTCAGCCAATATATCAAGGAAAACAATAATTCATCTCATATCATATCAAAATCAATTGAAGAATAAAAATAGTACAAACCAAAAGTATCCTAAATCAGCCATGAAATAAAGGTAACAACATGATAGGGATCACGATAAGTCCATAAATCTAGAAAACTCATACCTAAAAAAAATATATTACACATCACTCCCATAGAAATATTCTTCCGATCTATAGGGAAGAGGAACACCCTAGAAATTTAACCCCCCAATAGGTCTAAGAAGTCCCTAGAAGGATGGGATTAGAGAGTATAGATATGCTCAATGAGAAAATCCCACATTAGTGGAAGATAATTATTACTTTACGTTCCACCAAAGTACCCATGTCTTCCCATGATATATATTTTCCAAATCAATTCAGAAATCTATTATCATTATTTAAGACCATGAAAACCATTTCAGAAAACAATTTCACAATTTGTTGAAAACCCTTTTCATTTACCAAAATATAGGGAAAACTGTATTTTATAAAAACCTAATTCTATGAACATAAATAAAATCTATAATTTTATTTGATTTAATTTAATAAAATAATTTATCCAAATAAGAGAAATGAAGTTCTCCAAAAAATTCTAGAGATGAGAATACCTAACCAAAACATTAGGTCGCACATGAGTGTGACATAACCCACAACAAAAGGATTCAATAATGACAACAAGGTCCCTTAAACTAAATTAATCATCTTATAATAGATTCAAACAATTAAAATTAACATCAAAGAACATGAATGAATACATAAATCAATAATGAACACTAATGGAACCAGAACAAATAAAGGAATGGACCTCAGAATAAAATCTAACAATAGATCTAAAAGGAAACAAGAGAAAACATATCAGTGAGTCAATGAATCTGATAACATAATAGAAAGGTATTATTCTGATCAAATAAATGAATAATTAGAAACGTTTACTCACTTGGAGAGATGTAACCCAACCATAATAGTGATCAACCACCAAATGAATCCATCTGGGTAAAATTGAGACTCCAATAATAACAAACGAATCCTTCAAGGATAAGAGAAAATGGATATGGAGAAGAATTTAATAATATATCACCTATACACTTCCCTTAAATACATATTCAGGACATAAACATGGTGTGTGATCCATTTGAATGGAGTGCAATCTATAAGGATCACATACGCCATAAAAATTGTCACCTTGTTAATAAAAACCAATCTTTTACTGTTACATGACATGTAATATATACACACCTTGTACTCAATTCACGATGTGTATGAGGCCCATGGTGCCTCCAATAGAAATTTTACACATCTTGTACACTAATTACAGTAAGTTTATATATCCTGAAAACTGAGAAATTTATAGATTCATACATGAAAACCCAAAAAAACTTAGGCATTCCCCAAACTCAAGGGGGAACCCTGCTAATCTATTATATGTTTATACACAGATTCCATTAATTAAAACTAACACCCATCCCATAAATATAATTAATATTTCTCATTAAAATATATCTATTCTACAATATACAAAGATACACCCAATTAAATAGGGAAAAAAGAAAACATAAGGGAATTATCATTAAGAGGGCAATATGAAGATACACACATTGATATTATTTATGAAGGTAATAAATTCAATTTGAATAAATATTTTTTTGGAGTTCCAATAAATAGGATTATGGTTAAATATTTAAAAACATAATTTATTTTTTGAAAGATGATGTAAATAATTAATACAAGGAATTCAAATTTTTTCAATTGATGTCATTTCAACACATTTGACATACCACCCTAAGATCATTAATATCTATTTTACAATTTCATGGAATATGATGACCCATATTTCTAGATATATTAAAGATGACCATCAAAACCAGATCCCAATTTTTGTCTCAATTATTTGAAAAAAAATATTTAATGTATGTTATCATATATAAGAGTTCTCTATATCAAACTCTACTATAATTCCCAATGTGGATGTATTTACACTCTACTAAAATAATAATAGAAATTTTAGAAATTTTTTTTACTTCCACAGTGGTTCAAAATTCATTGAATAATCTTTAATATCTAGTTTTTAACATATGACCAAATAGGAATATATCGAATTCCCTGGGAATAATACAGTTCTACGTTTATTAAATAATTTGAAAATTTTATTCCTGTATTTCTTGACAATGAATTATCAATATTACTCAAGTGCTTCATACTATCCAAATTAATCATTAATATAGAATGTTATAATAACATTTCTAAAATATTGATCTTCATATATAATCTCCCATTTAATGTGTAGGTTTTCTACCTATTTAATTTGGGTTACATACAATATTCTTATATAATTATTGAAATTACAAAAACCTTTTGAGTAATAGTAAAGCTATGCATTTTAAGATATTAAATCTAGGTATATGGTTGTATAATTAGGTTTATTAAAAACTAAAAACAAATATAATAAAAAATAGATTGATAATAATATCAATATTAAAGAACATGGAGTTATATGAATCCCATAGAGGACCTATCAACATACTTTTATTATTTAGAAAACACAACCATCAAACTAGTTTAACGAATGTATTTATATAGAAACAAAAGGATCCCCATGCATATGTGGTTTTAAATTAATCTTAATAATATTTCATGCATTCATTAAATTGAATTTTTCTAATGTTTTTTAAATATTTATTGAATTATAAGCCTCGATATTGGGTTTTTATATTTTATCTAAGATATGATGAATTACATGGTTTGTGAAAATTTTCTATTGATGCTAATTACGAATATTTAACATCAATAAATAACAATCATATATTGTCCCTTTGAATAAAGTAATGTTGTAGAATAAATCCATGGAGAAACATGAGAAGTTGAAAGTTATAGGATCATATATCTATATATAAGGCAACTAAAAACCCAAAGACATTAAATTATATATTAATCTAAGACATAATATGTTTGATAACATCTGATGCATGTAACCACAAACACAATGAATTGGGAAAAAGTATATAAACATTAAGATGTACCCATGGAATTTCATGGTAAAATATAATCCAAAATAATTGTGAAATATATGTATAAAAAATAATTGTTTCTTTAAATTTAATGGAATTAATAAATTAAATTATTATAGATAAATAACTAATAATACTGATATAAGCTTAAAAATTTTACTTTTAAAAAATTCTATCTATGTGATTGATTTTAAAAAACTAAATAAATTATGGTGTTAATATAATATTGGTATTAACAATTAATTAACCGAAATTTTATTATTAACTGATGTGAAACAATAATATTATTATTTAATATTTTTAAAAGGTTTTTTACAAATCATTTTCCATTATATTTTTATGATTTTATTTAAAAAAATAATATATCAAATTTTAGAAATATAAATTTAAAAAATAAAATTTATTTTTAGATATATATGAAAATATCATCTTAATATGAAAATTTTGAATTTAAAGATAGAATTTTATGTGAATAGTGAAAGAACCATTTTTATTAAAACTTTAACTTTAATAGAATCACTTGAAAAAAAATAATTCTAAAAGAAAATCATACTAAAAAACAATTATATAATTTATAAAATAATATTTAAAGTATTATGTTCAAATTTTAAATGATTATAATATATTTTAAATAAAAATTTTCATTTCATGAATATTATTTTATTGTATTTGACATTTAATATTTTAAAAATAAGTTATTTTAATTATAAAACATTATGTAACTAAATGATATAATAATAATCAATTAGCAGGTATATGTTATTTAATAAGTGATATTTTATTTTTTAGGCATACAAAAAATGATTTACGAAGTTAAAAACAAGTAAATGTAGTAAAAGTAAAAACTGGTAATAGTGGAAAATTTAATGGTAAATATTTGAATAAATGTATTAAACCAATGTGAAATTGAATTGTATAGTATTTATTTACTATAAATCTACCTTACTCCATTATTTCGAAATTTTGGATTTATTTTCCTTGAGGGTGACTCGACCTTGTTAAAAAGTTAAAGGTATTTATAAAAATGTCATCCCTTTTCCCTTTTAGAAGGGGCCTTAATAACCCCATCAATAACACTCAAAAAAATTAGTTTCATAAAAAACATCATCACTTAGAATATTATATTTGTTAAATTACCTTCCAGTCTTTGAATCATATCATAATAACTCCTTTTCCAAGGGTTCTTCAATGGAATTCTCCAAGTGTTCAACATGAGTAATCATTTTTTACTTTAACACATTATCTTTTTATTTTACCTTTGGAATTATAATATTCTCCAAATTTTCAGAAAGTTATTATATAATATATATTTATTTTTAATATGTTAAATGAATAATATTATACAACCTTTCCCCTCTTCTGTTATTAAATGAAAAATGTGATTTGTGTGTATGTGTGCACTAAAACCTCCATGAACGAACTTGTTCATTATGATTCACTGACATTTATTTTAGGTCCAAATAAATAATTTAATATATAATAAGTATATTAATAATTTATTTATGGTTCTAAAATAATATACCCTGGAATTTATTTCTCTCATTATTTGAAATTGAAATCATTAACCATGAATACACGTGAACTACAGCCTCACAGAATAATGCATTCCTCTTTTCACTACCACTAAGTATGGACTATCCTAAGAATGAATTTAGTTGGTAGAATTTATTTATTTCTGATATAATAATGTTGGTTTTATAAAAAATTTATAACCTATGACTAAAATTTCAATAAATAATTATCTTTAATTAAATTGTTTTAAATAATTTCACATAGAGGAAAATATTTTTACTCATATTATGTGATATTATCATAACAATTTATTCTTGTTATACTTTATTACAAATTATAATATATCACATCAATAAATACTAAATAATATCTTTGTTCTTATGGTATCATGATAATACAACTAAAAAAGAACATAAACATTTATTAATCATTATATTTCAATGTTTGGGTATATTTTCCCACCTACATCAGCAATGCTTTGAATTTATATCATGGATGAATTTTGGAAAATAATTATTACATTAATATTACATAAATATATAACTTATGATTTATTTGGTCCTATAATAGATAATTTATTATTAAAATCATTAACTAATAAAATACAATTTGTTCATAAAGAATCACAATACATGATCATCATTAATTTCAACTTTTATTGATAGTGAAAAAAATACAATAGAATATCATTGTACACTTAAAAATATAATTCAACACCAATTAAAATACATTTAATGATTTTGGTATGATTAAATTTGAAAGAAGAATGAATACCATCACCATTTTTATGAAGCTAGTTGAAAACGATCAAGATTTCATTCTCCCCATATTAAATATAGTAAATATCTAAATAGAATTCACAGAGAATCATTATAACTAAATATTATAAATGGAAATGATAATATTATATTTTATGAATATATTATTAATAAATATTAGATATATTTTACAAGATTATATAGCGAGTTTGTGGAATCATAGAAAAAATTTAATGTTTCTCTAATCATTTCTAAATTCATAATACATGTTTAATATTGTACACCATCATTTATCTTATGTTATATGATTACTTTTTTATGAATATATATCTAAATATTCCTGAAATTCAATGGTTTTGATGGTAAATTTAGGGTAATTTATTTATATAATCTTTGGTTCAGATGATAATAATGTTGTATGGGATTTCTTGGTCTCAATTATAATTCTATGAGAAATCATACATTTTGTGCACCATGTTTTCAACTTATGGTGTGTTTAATTTAGAAAGATTTACCTCTATTATAATTTTTTTATTTCATGTGATATTCCAATCCAAATATTATTACTTTCTTTAATTGGTTATTGACTCAATTTGTTCCCCTATAGTAATGATTTTTGGTATTTCAATATGCATTCAAAGAGTTAATATTGTTATGATGATATTATTTCATATAAGTTGGGTATATTCTACAATTGATTTTATGATTTATTATTATCATGATGATTTATGTAGAATTAAATTACATCCACATAAATAATTGTTGAATATTTCGTAACTTATGGAGTATGTTTCCCGAAAATGATATTGAAAGATAAAATCTCCTTTGATTGATTTATGAAGTTCAATCATGAACACTATTATTTTAATGTTTTTTTCTACCACCGTAATAATTTATTATGTTTTATTTTATTATTTTTTTTGGAAAAATTAATATTTAATAAAAATAATGATTTATTACATATTTTACAATGTTATTTTTCAATAATGGTTATTTTAAAATACTAAAAACATCCCTTTGAAAATAAAATGATTTAAATTCCCCTTGAAATTTTCTCCAAAAAAAACATTATTTCATTTTCAAGACATTATTATGTGAAATTAATTTGAAATGTAAAAATTTTCAAGATCATTCTCTTCACATTTTAAAAAAATATTTTTGAATGTGAGAAGTTAGTTTTTATTTTACATTAATAATACAGATGTTTTATAGAAATAATTATTTTTCAATGGGTTCTTCAGGATTTGATGAAGGTTTGATTTATATAGCGCTCATATGTATGGATGTTGATATGTGGGACCATATTTAAAACTCTAATTCATTGGTTAAATATTAAAATTATATTATATAATGAAATGATTCATGAATGTTTTTTTACATTTTTTTTCTATATGAGTTTTGTGAATATTTTTTCATATGTTTTTTTAGTGAATGAGATTCAAAATTATTTTCTCACAAATTTTATATGCCTATGTGTGTACTATATTTGAATGATGTTTCATAGTATTATGTTTAATCTCATTAATGTTTATAATTTCATGGCTTAGATTTATAAATTAACTATATCACCTAAATATTTTTGGAGATATAGTATTTTGAATTAATTTATTTTAATCGATAACTTACATTATATGCAACACTGAGTTTTAAAAAACCATTAAAACTATCAATAATATAATTAAACATTAATGTTATTACCTAGTTTTTAATATTTTACGAATAAATATGAATAAAAATATTTCTAATATTAATTCTAATATGTTTAAAATAATGAAACCTTGTTGATAGAAATTTATTATAAAATATCAGTATACTTTATATAATTTGAAAATTAAATTTTCTCAAAAAACATATTTTTATGATGTAGTAATAAATTTAGATTTTGAAAATTTTAGAATGCTTATTTGAAAAAATAAATTTTATTTTTCATATCATTATCTTAATATTATCGTGGGGTTATGTTTTGGGATTTTAATGGCAATTTAAATTTTTTGATGAATAATAAGAATTTTTTTTATTGAAATCAGCCTATTAATTTAAAGAATATATTTATATAATTTTGTATTAAAATAACTTTTAAAAACCAAATAAGTTTAATTTAATATTTATTAATCCTATTTATATCATTTTACATAATTATATATTGAATTTTGATATGATTTTTAATCATTTTTACATATTATATTTGGAAAACTATTTTCAATCATGTCCATGGATATAATATTAAATTAAACTTTTTCACTTTTGTGAAAAGTTTCATGAATAAATGATTTATTATTTGAAATAATAATAATTTATATTACAAAATATTTAAAAATATTTTTTTGAAAAAAAGGAATAATAAAAAATTGTAACAATTAATTATCATAGTTACAGTTAAAACAATTATACCAGGGGGGTCAAACTAAACTTATATGGGTTAAAATTACCTATAAACATTTACAACACCCATTTAATGGATATATTTAGACATTATCATCCATAAGGTATGAAAACTTCCCATTCTATATATTTTTGTCAAGTGAAAACATTATTACACATTATTCCTTAAAAAACATCCATGTGTGTTATTTCACCAGCTTTTAAATGGCCATCCACTCTTATATATTATTAACCCTTAAAAATCCATTTTTATTAAAAAAAATTATTGTGATTTTCTATTAATTATATCCTTCTATATGTATACATTCCACATTTAGATTAAAAAAAATTCATGATGACTTTAGATTAAACCTAAATAGGTAATGTTTTAAACAACATGTTTTAGTTTTACTTATTCATATAAATCATTAAAATAATATTAAATTTTATTGATATAAAAACAATATTGTAAACAATTTTTGGATATTTTCTTAATTTGATTTATTAAATTTTAACCATCTCCTCTACGATCAAATGGGAAGTGAAATTGTTGATCGTGTGTACAGTAGACTACTACCTCAAAAACCGAGGTTACCCATTTTCCATCATCAACTATCAAGTATGAATATAACGGTAGATTATATATATATATATATTATATTATTATATATCTTGAATTATATTAACACATATACCTTATTACCTTCAACCATTTGGTAACTAATAATGTCTCAAGTGTGTACGGTGGACTACCACCTCACGAATCGATATGCCGTGTTTTTTATTTATGTATTACATATATTTTAACATATATATATTAAACAAGTATATATGATAATTGTAACATAATAATTCTTATGGATTTATTATTTAATATATACCTTCTTACCTTCCAATCCGTGGGGTATGATAAAATCATTTGTGTGTATGAAAGACCCCCACCTCACAAAGCGATGTGATTTATTTTTCCCAACCGCATAGAAAGAAAGGTAATTAGGGTAAATATAATGAGTGTATATGATATAATTTTCATAAAAATGATTCTATAAATGTTGTAATTTTTTTTACATTCTTTCATTTAATCCATCCCGAAAATGGAAATATCATTCATGCGTACATATGTCATACCGTATCCCTAAACAATGTATTTCATTTTCATTCTTGAATTTTTATGAATTAAAATAAATTAATATATTTTGAATATATAGGATATTAATATAAAAATAATTATTAAGTATATTATTACACCATGATCAACTTATGAGGGAAAAAATAACTAATAAAAATATACATAAAAACAATGGAGTAATTGCCTAAAACATGATTTTAACATTGAATTGTTAATAAACTGGTAATAAAAGGTCATATGTGTGTCATATTTTGTATGAAATATATATGTATTATTATTTAATAGATTTATAGTAAAATAATATTTATTATTTAATAGTTTTTAATGTGTATGAATGAAGTGGATATGTACATTATGAGATTGTTTCTTCAAATATTCTTCTTTGGGGTGTACGTTATGCTACCCTCCTATATTCATTGATGAAGTGTATATACATCCCAATTAACAATTAATATTTGGAATTAATTAACATGATATTCTATGATTCATTAATGTTATCCCTTCATGTGGATTTTAATTCAATGTTACCAAATTATTAAGGATTTTTGGATATAATCTCATTATTTATCAAGATTGATTATGTTGATGATTTAAATGTTGAAATATTATGAACTGTCTATCATAAAACCCATGAAATTTATTACCCTTTGGTTATTTCATGAGAATTTATGTATCACATTGATTTTTTTCTTTATTTACTCATTATTTTAAAATAAAATTTTAAAATAAAACCTACATTATTCCACTACTCTGTTGAAAACCCATTTTTCCACAATATCCAAATTTTATGAAATTTTATCATTTTTTAATATTCTTATATGTTTTATTAAAGTAATTTTTACACTTTCTTGAATATATTAGAAAACATTAATTTAATGTTTATGTTGTTTTCAAAACAATTACATTTCAGCTATTACTGAAAATATGAGAGGTATCATTATTTTAACATGTATTCAATTTAAAAACAATATAAAAACTAAATGATTTAAAGAATATTTTATATGTTTTAAATTTTTTTTAATAAAATGATATTACCATAATAGATTATGATTTTATTAAAATTTAATTTCAATTAATGGGTTATTCCTCTATAAATTTTCCTACGGACTTATCCACTACAATTTACCTCTAAGATAAAATCATTTAATGTTAATTATGCTATATTGGTGAAATAATCCAGTTATACCCTTATTAATATTTGTCATGATGGTTTATTTTTATGATGAAAACATTTTTATGGAAATATTTCTATTCCATGGGTTATTATTGGATTAAATATTTATAAACCCAATCTATTTTCATAGATTCTAATATGATTAATGTTTTATGATATTTTTTAAGACAAACTATAGATTACATGATGAGTGGAAACTATATATACCTCCAATTCGGTGGGTGATGATTACTTTTATTTGAAAAGCCCAACAAGTCCAGCCAGAAACTAAGCTTCTGACCATTTATTAAAATAAAATAAAAAAGCACACAAAGAGATGGGCGGGGTCAAACAAAGTGGGTTTTTTCCGCATTCATCAAAAAAGGTAATGTTCATAATAATACATGTCATTCCCATAATCAGAGTCATCAGCAGTTTCTCAGTCAGATTGAGACTTACCCTTATTGTGGATTTTATGAATATCGGAATTGAACATGCCTTGTAGCTTAGAGGAATTGGTAGACACAATGAGAGGTGTGTTAGAATAGTCCTTCCTCGGCCCTCTCTTTTAGGGAGCAGGAGTGAGATCCATACAATCATCTATCTTCCCTTTTATAGAAAGGAGGGCATCTTTTAATGATATAGGATCCCCGATGTTCTCTTCCACCCCTTCGACTTCAGATATTTCACCCCAATTTTCGGATACTTTAGTGGAATTGAAAAGATTATAGATTTCAATATGACAATCAACATGTTCAGGAGTCCCAAGGTGATCCAACCCATGATTCGACTAAACAGTCCCATCACAGAGCAATCATGCATGAGGACTAACATTCATGTTTTGAGATGCAGGGTCTGAATGATCAGGATGCACACTAGTAGAGAGTCTAGAAGATTTTACAATCTCAAACAATTCAGCAGGATCATTGGATGTGATATCCTAAGAAAAATAAGAGGGAACACTAGTAGTTCGCATCATGGACTTATCCACCACGAGACCTTTTCCTTTCAAACTCAACACATGAGGGTCAAACTTGTTCACCATATCATCCTTAGTGGAATCTACTTTGTCAAGAACCTCATCATCATGAACAAGAGACTTTGACAAAGCCACATGCTTTCTCTCAAGATTCCTTATATAGAGAGTAGGTGAATGACCCTTCATACCACATCTCTCACATGAGATCTTCTTCCGAAATAACTCTGAAGAATGTCCAACAGCCATACATTCAATACAGAAAAGAGGCTTCCTTTCATATTTAACATCAATATGAATATTATCAGTGAGGGTGGAGAGATTTACCATATCAATCAAGGTGGAGCTCAGATCAATCTCCACAAGTATTCTGGAAAAATATCCAAAACAGACTACTTCAGTTTCCTTGTCGAGATGAATAGGAGTTCCAATTGCCATACTAATGCCATGCAGAATATTTGGATACCAAAGGACCCAATTAAGTCCATGAAAATGAACCCATACTTTATAAAATGCATTTCTTGCACACGAGGCATTGAATTAGTGAGACCATTCTTGAAGGTGAAGCTATCCAGGATACAGAGCCAACAACCCAATTCTCCAGGCATGTATTTTGCAAGAATTCGACGGAAATATGAAATGAAAGAATCCATGACCTAGAGAAACACACCGCAAATCAGAGGATCCCCATAAACAAGAGATTCTCTTGATGAGATCATAAAATCTCCAAGTATTCTCACACTTTGGTATAACAAGACGTGCAATTAGGGAGTTCTTCCCAACCGCAATCCTTGTAGCAAACATATCATGATTAACATAAACCGGAGCAGCTGATCCCTTTCGAAGGATCCTACTAGATGAGTTAGTGAGCGAGGAAAATTGAGGTACCAATGCATGACTTTACATTGCAACTCTACCATTTAGATCATTTATAGAATCACCGCAATTCAGGACCTTCAAGACATCATGTGATGTCTTCAACCGAGTACCATAAATCACAGCATTCGAAGCAGAATTTAGTAAAACCCTCCTCGGCACAGATTACACCTGGACTGATTCATTCATGTGATGAGAAGCATTATCCTGAGAATCCAAATTAGATCTGGAATCATGGACTACCGTAACATTCAACACAACTGATGAAGAAGGGTTTTTCATACTACCATCAACAGGACCCCGATCTGCACGATCCGAAGCGATTAATTTTATTTGAGAATATTGGGAACATTGGAAGTTATCCCAATCCTAAAATATTGGTATAGAGGATGTTATCCAAATATCAAATCAGGTACACATGTGGTTATCCCAAGACAAAAATGAAATGGATGTCTAGGTGGGTATCCTTGACATATGGTTTTATATTATCATATGTTTTTCACAACTCTCTGTATTATTAAAATGTTATTAAATCATGGAATATATTCATTGATCCCTTATTATTCATATCTTATTAACTACCATTATTTATGCATTATCTAAAGTTAATGATCTATGATTTTCATGTTATTATTTTATTAAAAGTTTAATCTCATGTACACATACCCTTATACCAATTTTATATTAATATATCCCTATTTTACCTTGATAAAGAATCCAATTTCACCATTTCTTATGTTTCCATTACTGATGTTTTGAATAAATATATAATGTATGATATGTATGAAAAGGATTCATCTTATAAAGAACATAATTTTATATGTTTTAGTTCACTTATGAACCAGTTTTTTATCTAACTGTGTTTCCAAAGGCACTAGTACAAAATGATTATTGAATGGATAATTATGATATGTAATAAATTTTAATATATTAATTTTTAATATTTATTTATAACAAAATTATGAATCTATAGCTGGTATCATGGAATGTTTTAGTTAATCATTCAGAAATAAGAATGAGTAAAATTGAAAGAGAATAATAAAGATAAGTCTATGTATTGGATAACATCCTAGGATTTTGGTGATGCATAGAGTGAGTGGTTTGCAAGGGATGTCATCACTATGTTTAAAGTAAAAGTGAACGTGTTTATGAAACAATTGTACATATGGGTTATATATCTGATAGTGGCATGGTGAGCTTCACTGGAGTGTTAATTATTACATGAAAATAGACCCTACTGTGCACCTAGTTTGATACTACTATGTGGTATTTCTTTTAAATTCATAGAATATTTATGTACCATCAAGAAGGACATGAATAATGACCAATAATTAAATAGGTTAAACACAAGGTTTCATAGATTCAATATAATGGCTCATGACATTGACATCATTTAACTGATTTTTTTGATAATTTGTATTCCCACTATGATTAGTTTCACTGATAATATGTTTTTTCTTTTTAATAACAGTTATAACCCACTAGAACTATGCTAATTGAGAAAAAAATGTAAAATGAAATTAATTTCTTCCTAAGAAACCAAATGTTATGGGAGATGTAATACACAATAATTTTTTCAGTGATCACACAACTTTCCAAGTCTATGAATGATACTGATCTTATAAATGAGAAAATGATGAAACAAAGTTCTAATCGATCCTTCATGAGTAAACATCCAACATATTTTAGTGGTTATTTTGATACAAAAATATCAAAGAAATGGATGACTACAATTGAAAATATATATTCCATTCTCTAGTTTTTTAATCATGAAATAATTATTTCTTCCACCTTATTTAAGGAGAAGAGAATCAATGGTGGAATATTATCATTAATATGAGAAAATTTGATAAACCTGACTCCATAGAGTGGGATGTGTTTAAGTGATTATGTTTAAATATTTACTTCCATTGTATTGTTTATAAGAAAATTGATAAAGAATTTTTTTGTGCCAAATCAAACGGATGATAAATTTTTTGGCATCTATGAGGCAAATTTTACCAGACTAGTGAGATTTTCTTCTCATATTATCATCAATCCTAATAGTAAGAGTGGTATATTCTTTAGTTGATTAAAAGAAATTCATTCAATGGACCTAGGCATATGAGCATTCAATATCTATAAAAATCATTCATTTTTCAAACAATTTGGAAATATAGATTATAGTGACCAGTAAATTTCATGGTTTCTACACGAAATGAATGATGGAATTCAAGGGAAACTCTATAATTCTTAGTGAGAATAAGAAAATATTTCCTTCACTCAAGAGGTGTGGAAGGAACTATACATTAAATTGTTTTAAGAGAACAAATAAATTTATAAGTATGAAAATTATGATCATGGATCAGGTGAATAATGATGTTATGGGAAGAAGAGAGATAATTATATTAATAAATATAAATCGCCATAGAATAAACCACCCACACATTAGAATTTCAAATACAATAATTTATTTCATTATAATAACAAGTGCCTATATTTTAGATTAAATGAAAATGAACAATTTCATTGACAATTTAAACTGAGGGACACAACTAATTCTCATGTGATAATTATTTCATATTATGGGTGTGATAATGATGTGATTATAGATATACATACCATCCACTCCATAAAAAGTAATATACTATTTTAATCTATATCTACTAATTAAATGATATATGAATAATTTACCAAGGGTATGAAAATACCACCTCAATTATTATGTCATGAATTAACAGTGAAAACCCCAAATGGAATGATGATGACATCACAAGTATATGATTCCTCCCCGATTAATGTTTATGGGAATGTAATTCCTGTAAATATTTTCATTCTTCAACTAGATTAATTATATGTTATCTTAGTAATTGATTTTATTCTCTACATAAATACCTCATAAATTTCCGAGGTGGGGAATCCATGTTTGATATTCCAAACCATACTATTATTATCTATCAGTGCAATGTTAAATAAGAACATTTAATGTAAATATAATCCATTGTATGGTTTTTTATTCTTAATCAAAGGCGGTGTTTCTCTCATATGAATATGGATAAAATAAACATTGATGATATCCCTATTTTAAGGGATTTTATTTTATTATCTTTAATAGTTATATAGTCTTCCATAGAATTGTGATATTTAGTGTTCAATATAACTCATACATGATGCTACCCCCAACTTCAATGAATCGTAATAGAATGGCTCTAATTGAGTTACTGGAATTGAAGAGGAAACATTAGGAGAAACATGATAATGGATTTAGTCATCCAAGTGTGTCACCTTGTCTTGAACCCATTTTTTATTTAAAAATGAAATATATATATTGATGCAACTCTACATTTTCTATCGGGAGATGAACAAGATATCGATCAAGAAAAAATATCATTTACCCCACATTGATGACTTTTTTGATCAATTGTTTAGAGATGAATACTTTTAAAAGATTGAAATTAATTCTAGATATCATTAATTTAGGGTCGATAATGATTATATACCAAAGATAGAATTCCATACAATGTGTGAACATTATGAGTATAGTTTAATGTCATTCTATCTTACTAATTAATCCACAATAATCATATATTTAATGAATATAATATTTAGATATTACATTTAGATATTTATTGTAGTGCATATATCATAAATTATTATTTAATCAATGATAAAGAAAATAATGATCATCTCTTGAGAATTGCACTAATGAACAAATGGAAGGAGAAACTATGTGAAAATTTTACAGAGTGGTACATTTTTCTATAAATAGTTTCATTTATGGGAAATATAATCTTATAAATGTTGGTAAGAGTTGAAACATCAAGGAGAAATGTTTATGAATGTTGTCCAGGATTAACCATTTTGTTTAAAATCTGCAGTGGTGTTGCCTTTATTGGATATTGGTGTTGCTTTTTGGAGAATTTCTCAGGACTATATAATCAAATCAACAAGTTAATGCAAAAGGGATCCATGTTCATTTGGATAGATGAATGCAATGATGATTTAATGGAACTATAGATTAGATTATTGAGTTACCCATTATAACATTAATCTATAGTGGACAATGTTTTTTAATCTAAAATTAGTTATCCAAAACAAGATTGTGATGCGTTCTTATGAAAAATGACAAGGTCTTATCTCATGATTCACAAAAATTGGATGATGAACTTAAAAGTTATCCAACTAATGTTTTGAAGTTAGTTATAGTAATTTTTTCATTAAATATATGGAGGAATTATCATTTTAGATAAAATGTGGCATATATATTAATAAAAATAATTCAAAGTATATATTCACACAGAGGGAGTTGAACATGCACCAGAGAAGATGGTTATAGATAATTATTGATTATGACCTCTCAATACATACCAACCTGGGAAAGAGAACAAGGAGGCTGACTCTTTGAGTAAAAAGGATCGAGATGACTTATCCATGATAAGGATAATAAAATATCCAAGATTTAAGGAAATTTAAAAGGATGCATATGGAAATCCCAAAATAAGGTTATAGATCTCATCATTCAAAAATTTTTGTTCAAACTTTTATCTATTTAATGATAAAAGCGACATAGAAGAAAGAAATAGATATTTAGAAGAATGTAAGAAATTTTCTTGAGTTTAACTATGAATTTTATGGCATTATAAGGTTTAGTAATAAATCATGTGGTATATCCATACCATATTTGAAGATGTATTTATTATATAATGCTCATAATTTCTTATTCTCTATTATTCTAGGATGTGAGAATTTATATACATAATTAAATGATTATTTTTGGAGGGATAACATGAAGAGAGATATCATAGAGTTTTTATCTTAGTGATTGGTATGTTAGAAAGTTATGTTTGAAGAAAAAATCAGAAGGTGATGTCATAACCATTACCCTTACCATAATGGGAAATGGAAAACAACACCTTTGATTTTTACATTGGACTCCCCAAAACATCTAAATGGGATAATGACATATGTGTCATAGTCTATCACTATATAGAGTCAAATCATTTCTTCATAATCAATGAAGTGATATATTTTATTTTGGATACCATATTATACATTAATGATCTATTAATGTTTAATGGAATACCATATTTCATTTCATTTTACCGGGATCTGAGGATTACCTCAATGATCGGGCTATGTCTCCAGAAAGATCTTAATATAGATTTTATTTTTAGTATTGTATATAATCCTCATAATGATGCTCATCTTGAGGATATTTCAAACCCTTGAGGATATGTTGACATTATTTTTTATGGATTTAATAGGTAGTTCGGATCAAAAAAATTCCAATAATTGAATTTCTATATAATAATAAATTACACTCAATCATTCAGATGGATCCTTATTAAGCCCTCTATGAAAATAAGTGTAGAACTCTAATTGTTTTGGGATGAATATAGATAAAAAAATATATAAGGATCCTAAATTGAAGATTAAATTGTGGCGATTTTAGATACATGCTAAATCATATAAAGGGGGAAAATATTAGACTATGAAGTTATGATGAAAAACATAGATGTGATCTAGAATCTGAAGTTAGTGAAATGTTTTTTCAATACATTTCTTTATATAATAAGTTAAATAATGGAAAAATATCCCTAGGAATATCATTTCCCTTGAAATTGTTGCATATATCAGGATCTTGGCTTATCACTTTGACCTTCCACTAAACCTCTCTAAATTTCATATGGTGTTTGATGAATATCTAATAAAGAAGTGCATTACAAATCCAAAACAGGTACTAAACTCCTAGGTCATATCATTTTATGATGATTTTTCTTATGAGGAAAAATGGTTCAATATTCTAGATCCTACAGAGAATGTTTAATGATGCAATAATACTCACTTAGTTAATGTTTTTTAGCCAAACCTCTATCTTGATGAAGCTACATGGGAATATAAATATGTAATGAGAAAAAAGTACCCCCATCTTGTTAAGTGATTACATTCAATGGATAAATTAATTTTAAGGGGGTTTTAATGTAACACCATGAGATTTTATAAAATAGTTTTTTTGAATAGATTTAATTTTTTTGATAGCTTGTGTAACACACAACACTATGTATTAAGGATCCTTGAAAAACTATTAATATTATTATTTAAAGACATCCATTATTAACTACCTATTAAAATTTTTGGATGATTTGGAATAACCTAATTTTCAATACTAATTAAAATGGTTAAAATTTAAGAAGACATATTTATACAAAAATACGCAATTTCTTTTTTAAAGTCATTATATGTTTTAAAAATACTATTATGTCAAAATCAGATTTTTAGTAAAAAATAATAAGAGTCTTTTTGGAAACTTTTTATTTTTATAAAAAATAATATTACAAATTTTATTTGACTTGTCAAAATTATATTAGGTTTATTTTTAGGGGTTTTTATCAAAATATGAATATATCGATGAATAATGACAAATAAAAGATATTATTGGAAACTGCATTTTCATTTGAGGAATGTATATGGTTAATTATGTTTTAATATTATTTTGAAACTAAAATTAGTAAAATTATATATTTTTTAATCCAATTTATTTCATTTGAGTCAAATTCATTTATATGTTTTATATAAATTTTTTTATCCTTTTGAACATATTCTAACAGGAAATCAGCTTTATTGTAATATCTATGGGTTTGATTATAAATTAAAAAATTTCGTCTATGTGAAATTAATTTAGGAAAAATGGTTTCATTATTTCTAATCATAATAATTTATGTTACATAATATGGAATGATTAGTTTTTTAAAAAAATGAGTAATAAATAAAATAAATATTAATTACAACTTTAATGGTTAAAACATGTTTACCAAGGGTTAAAATATAAATATAAGTGTTTAAATGGCCAATAAACATTTAAAAAACCCATTTAGTCAAGATATTTACAGGTTATCAGATATATATTTCTACAATGGCCCATTTTTTATTTTTATTTCATTTACGAAATTTGGTTACAATTTATTCTATTCAAAAATTACAAGTGTTTCATCTTCCCCACTTATAAAAGGACACATCATTTCCTCTCAACATTTAACTTATAAAACACATTGGTTCATAAAATATCTACCCTAAACTATTAATTTAATCCCTAAAAAAAATTTATTCTTAGGGTATTTCATAGTTTCCATCTAAGGATTTAGGGTAAACATAAAGAGGTTTTCTTGAGAAGTGGTATATTTTAAGCTAGGCATTTTTTGATTTACTTCTTCCTATAACTCATACAAATATTATTAAATAATGATGAAAAAAATTATCCCCATATACTAATATGTTATTATTTTTGTTTAATAAGTTTTATCAATCTCCTATTCTATAAAATTGGAAATGAAACCATTGATCATGTTTTCGGTGGACTGCTACCTCGCGAATCAATGTTATTCATTTTCCATCACCAGATATCACTGCTAGATATAATGAAATATTTAATGTTAATGTATTATTTGTTGATATTATTATACCTATAAAGTTATTAATAAACATATACCTTCTCAACTCCGATCCTCTTGGAAAATAATAATTTCTCTCCTGTATACGTCAAACTACCACCTCATGAAACGACGTGATTTGTTTTTCAATTCTGTTTAACATTAATGTTAATAAGGATAGATTATATTATTCTAAATAAATTTTTTTAACCTAATTATACTTATTTAATTATAATATCAAATATACATTCATACATAACATTACATGGGGGAAATGATAACGCTGTTCATGTACGACAAACTACTACCTCATAAAAAACATGGCTCATTTTTCACTAATGATTTTCATGAAAATTTATTTGATTGGATTTAAAATTTATAAGTTTTATATATGAATTAAAAATTAATATTTAATTTTAATAAATTATTTATATTTCCTTTATATCACATATAGAGAAAATGGAAACAACATTCATGCATACATATGACCTACCATCTCCAAGAAATGTGTCTTTCTTTTTCTATTGCTATTTTTTTGGATTAATACAAATAAATATATTCGTAATATATTATGATAGTTATTTAGTAGATAAAATTATGGATATGACAGAACCATGATCAATGTAATAATATTGAAAATAAAAAAATAAAAAAATAAATGAAAAATGAAGTAGTTATCGCCTGAAGTGTGATATTAACATGGAATTGTTGATAAATTGTTAAAGAAGATCATAATAACTCCATATATTTTATGATATATCTAATTGTGGTTTTATAATATATCTATAATAAAATTATATTTTTATATAGCATCATCAAATGTGTATAAAGGAAGTAAAGTCGTGTGGTAATTGATTTTTTGTCAATTTGTATTTTTTGAGTCACACATTAAGTTAGGCACCAATCATCTTTAATGAGGTGTATATACATAAAATTTGAAATCAAATATAATAAATTTATTCTCATTATATTTTTAGATTCATTTAATATTTTTCTATTATGGGGATTATAATTATATTTTTCAAATTTTGTATTGGTTTTATGATAAAATCACATTATTTATCAGGATTGTTTTGGTTTATGCTTCGGAGGATGAAATTATGTGAACTGTATTCCACGAAACACATTAATTTTATATTAATATGTTGATTTATGTATAATAAATTTTTCCCTACATTTTATTATCTTTTTATAATCATTAATCCAAATGATTTTTTTAAAGATACCCGAATGTATTTAACTCTTCGGTCAAATACAATTTTTCTATTCCATATCCTTGTTTTCTAAATGAGATTTAATTTTTTTAAAATGTTTATATGGGATATATTTAATTTATTTTTACCCTTTATTCACTTTTTATTATATTTTAAAAAAATAAATATCTAGTTTATTTTCAAAAAAATGACCATTTTAATTTTATCAAAAATGTTAATGGAATCATTATTTTAATGTGTATTGAATTTCTCTCCATCATGACCACATAATGATTTAAATCCTTCCTTGTAAGTTTCAATGATGTAATAAAGTAAATTATTTCTATATTTTGTTGATTTTTTTATTTAGTAAGTGGGTTTTATAGAAAGGTTATTTTCCCTAAGAAATCATCCTAGTGTATTTTACAAATAATTTTCAATCTAATATGACATTTTATCATGTTAATTTTGATTTTATGGGTATGTGAGCTAATAAAACCTTTATTAGTATTTATATGTTTGGTTTATGATTATGATGATAATATTTTTATGAAAGGCATTTCTTTTCTAGGGTTCATGATTTGATGAAATGTTTATGAAACACATTTCATTCCTTGGGTTCTGATATAATGAATGTTTCAGGATCTTATGGAACCCAAATGTATGGATTAACAGATGGGTGGGACCTATATCACTATCCAATGCACTGGGCAATGATTAATGATTTTCGAGCTTAGATGGTAAATAGGAGGTAATCTGAAGCCCAAAAAGTGGGTACATGGGAGGTCATCCCATTCCCGAGACATGTACATGGTTGGTTAGCCCAAACCTAACATGTAAAAAATTTCATGGTGGCTGTCTGTAAAATAATATTTTATATTCTTATATGTTTTCTATAAATCTATGTATTAATTCAATGGTATGATCTCATACCCTATATTCATGGATTATTTTATTATTAATGTCTTAAAAACTACCATGATTTATTCCAAGATTCCTGTTTATGATCTATGATATGAAGGGTATAATTTGGTTTTCAAATATTATTATCATTTTCTCAAAACCTTTTTAGAATTCTATATCGACATATCCCTTGTATACCGTTAATAAGAGTATGAGTTTATTGTTTCAAATAAATCAATTTTCTCAGTTTATGAATAATGATATTATGTATTTTATGTATAAGAAGGGATATATATATGATGCAGTTAGGGGGAGATGATTTATTTAACTTATCAAAAAGTTTTCTTATGTATACATGTTTCCAGAGTACTTACGAATAAATGATTATGGAATTCATAGTTATGATATATAACAAATATGCATTTATTAAGCTAGAATATTTATGTGCGAGAAGTTTGGTCTCTCCATGCACTCTGTTGATTCATGTCTTACTGTATTTCATGATGTGATTCATGATTTATAAACTAATCTTGGTTTATTATTATTTTAAAAAATATATATATATATACTGATTATACCCACACACTCACCATATACTTATATAAGATATTTTATTATTAAAACATTCTTTCCCCCTTACTACAAATTTGATCCTACCCCTTTCCTATTTTTTTTATTTTACCCTAGGTATAAATATGAAAATTTATTTTTTAATATATATGAGAGGGTTTATATTATAGAGAAATATTCATATTGGTGTAATAAATACATTATGGTTAACGTATCCAAATAAAATAAACAATTAGTAGCCATGGGGTTTATGAGGTTTCATGTGAATATGTTGAAGGATTTTTATATATTATGTTATTTCTTATTTAGTGAAAAAAATTTAATTCCCATTAGTTGAGAAATACATGGCCTTTATTATTTTATGATGTTTCTTAATTATCTAAATATCTAAACATAAAAGATTTGGGAAATTTTTACAATGAAATATTTTATTTAATTTATAAAAGTATGGGTTTGGAATGTCTTTAAATATATAGTTTGTATAACATATATAATGTAATGTATGTATTTATTGTACAAAATATTTTAGTGTTTTCCCAGGGTTCTATAATTGTTATCATAGTAGGGTAAGGATGACATTAATTAATATAGTGACATCAATTAAGGATGTAATTTTTGTTAAGGGTTGGAATGTTATATTTTATAATACTTTTAATGATATAGATAACCCATTATGATATTTCAAGAATTATTTAGATTTTTCTGTATTGGGATAGGATAAAATTAGTAAAAACATTGGTCTAAGTCTAAATAGAATTCTAATTTTAAGATAACATCCCAAAATTTTGGAAAATTATATATTTTCATGTTCTCTTAGAAATTAAATCTAATATTAGATACTACATGTTTAATTAGGATCTGTAAAAGATATACCTATTGATAATAACCTAAAAAGGGTGTATTAGGGATTGAATTGAGTATCACCTAGTGTTTGACAAAGAGTTTTAAATAGACCCTCAGTTTGAAAATCGTATGGGATAATATTTGGTTAATCAAAATCTATTTTTGAATACATAATGCATTATTTTTTTCATTTTAATTTAAGGGATTAGGTCAAAAACTACAATAGATCCTGACATAAAAAATAGATTGATCTAAAATTATCCTTATACTAAATTAATGCGTCCTTAAAGAAGACAATTTATGATTTCATTTTTACATTCATGTGATCATTTACTCTAATTTTATTGATAATAATTATTGATCTTATTATTAGGTTGAAACATGATCATAGAAATTAATATGATAAATATTAGTACCTAAAAACTAGTATTTCTTATAACTGATTAAGGGAAAATAACTAAATGGTTGAGAAACAAAGTATATTCTCGTTATGATAGAAATGGTGACTTTCCTAGTGTCACCTTTTTTAGAGAGGTTGATATTTGAATTGAAAATAATTCATGATACTCATGGATTATTTTATTAGTGGGTGATATTTATAGATGTTATTCTATTTTATTATAAATTTTATGATGATATTTGAATTATTTAAAAATTAATATTAATTTTTTTCATCATATATTTTAATACATATATTAATTGGTATAAAAACTCAAAAAAGTTATTTTATGAAAAAAAAACATTTTTGGGATAAATATTGAAGAAGACATGAGTAAAGAGATATATAACTATTGATATTTGTATATGCTTTATGTTGTGATAATAAAGGGTTGATTGGTTTTAAAAAAGGTTAGTTAAACTATATTAGAAATAATGGGAGTGGTAATTAATTCATGGTATTTTGGGATAATTTCTTCACATAATTATGATTGTGTAATATATTGTCTAGTGTGATACATTATGACATAGTTATTAAAATCATTTGAGGGTTAATTATATTGGTAATTTCCTAAAGAATATACGGTTTCATGATGGTTGAATGTATTAGAGATTCAAAGGTTTTTTGGGATGGTATATTTAATAGAATATATGATTGGGGTATATACATATCTAAGTATATAAATTTTGAATGAATAATTTTCTTGAGGAAAAATATAAAATATAATCTAGCCTATGATGTTAAGTTATATATCATATTATAAATAATATCAAAATTGATAAATATGATAATAATTACCTCAACTACATTCATTAGTGAGAAGAATTATAATTCTGAGGATGTGTTTTATTTATGGGGGTGAAATTTAATGACAAGGGAGATTATATTACATATAACTTTAAGAAAAAATATTTTTCATATCATGTGAAACTCATAAAACCAAACCACGATGAACCATGAAATGGCATATAACCATTGAAATCTAGATGTTAAATTTGTATGTAATAGTCGATGAACCTAAATAATTAAATATATATTGAAATAAATGTATAGGTCGCTACCAATTGGGTCACACCAAACACCTATACCATACAATAGAATCTTTTACACCATCACCATTAGTTAGTACCATAACTCCCAATTACTGAGATGTCAGTCTGACAACCATTCCAATAAAAAATAGCCACACAAGCCCTAACAAATACCCTTGATTCAAATCATATAAACCATCCTAGATTCCATCATTTAATACCATGTTATATATATTATTCCATTAAATTTCCACATTGAATTTTAAAATATTTCATTTCCTTTCTTTATGAGCAATTGTTTTTAAACAAAGACTATATTTGATAGCCAATACAACAAGCAACACCAAGCTAAAACAAACTGTTGTATACTATTTATACAACGACTTTATGAATTGTATACTAAAATTAGAGGTATGAATAGTAATAACCACTTCTTGAAAATTATTTATAAATAATTTAGATGGATAAAATTTATTGATAAATTGGTAATTTATTATTAGTAAAGTATTTATATACTCTAAAATATATATTTTTTTATAAAAAATGTTTTTCTTTCAATATATGAGAAATAATATAATTAATTTTTTCCAATTTCAAAAAATTTATATTCCACAATGAACATAATTATTGAAATTTGAATGTAAAAATTTACTTATGGTTAAAATTTGTGATTTTTCATGAAAGATAAAATTTTTAGTTAATATTAAAAAATATTATTTCTTATTACTTTAATTCCTTTTAAATAAATTAATTAATTTAAAAGTTTAATTTTGAATTGATTTTCGTTAAAATTAAAATGTTTTTTTAGTGTAAATAATTTAATTAAATATATTTTAATATTATTTTTACTAGTTTTTTATATGTTTATTTTTTGGGTTTAAAATGCATATTTATGGGAATAGTTTTTATGTTAAAATTATTTCTCCATTTTAGAATTTTAAAATAAAAATTTATAATGAAATATAAAAACGTAATTTATTGATTATATATCAATATATATAATTTAAACCCAAATAATAATGATTAAAAGTCATATATTTAATGTAATATCATCTTATGATTGAAAATGCATTTATTGAAAAACTATTTTATCATCATGATTGTGGGTTTATTTTAAAATTATGTTTTTCCACTTCAATAAATTTAATTTCATAAAATGTGTTGTATAATTTTAATCATCACAATTAATATAATATATTAATTTAAACATAATTTTTGTCATAATTGATGGAAACCCCATTAAGAATTAATTTCTGTAATTAAGGTTAAAATGAGGTTTTGCGCATTACATGTGCTTATGTTAAAATTAATTTTCCACACACAATGAGTTTTTATTTGATAAAATTAGTATAATATATATATCTAGTGTATCAAACTTATATAAAATCATTATTTTATTTTAGGGTCGAAGATATATTAAATAGGTTAAAAATACTAGTTACTGTTGTGAATTTTTTTTTTAGTAATGTGACTATCCTTGGAGGTAAAGTGAAACAGGTATTAAAGAAGTTTCATTTTAGTATTTTAGGTTATTATTGACCACATAATACCTCTTCCACATTATATATCCATTTTTTAGACACTTGGTTCGATATTGATTTCTTATTAGTGAATACTTTTGAGTTTTTACAAAAATGACACTCATCCTCAATTATAAATTGCATCCCCCTCCAATCACTTTTTCACTCATATCAAGCCATTTTGTCATGAAAACCCATTAAAAAATATATCCCTAAAAAAAATTTCAAATTCAGGTGGTACTTTTCTTCTGAAAATCTTAATCATAGGGTCTTTAATAAGAGATCAAAAGGTGATTTCTCTATAAAAAGGTATTCATCTCCCCTCAGCCCTTTAATTTTTTTACGTCTTCTTTTACCCCATTTATTTGTGTATTAAAAATTAAAATATACTAATATATGTATCTAAAATAGAATATGATATTAATATATTGGTGGAAAAATATTGATAAATCTTATTCACCATCAAATGGGATGCAAAGTCATCGCTCTTTTGTACGATAGATTTCTACTTCATGAACTGATGCTATTTTTTCCATCATTTACTCACATGGATAATAATAATAATGAGGATAATTAATATATATGATAAATATTAAATGACATTAAGTCAACGAAATTAATATATCACATAGTTATTTAAATTTTTTATAACATCCAAATATTTTTATGAAATATATATATTTTTTATACCATATAATTTCTTTGATGTCGGGCATTACATTTAACATTTTCTTAGCCTATGTTATACAGATCATCAAGTTCACATTAAATATCATATTATTTTTATTAAAATAATATAATAAGCTAAATTTTAAATTAGGGGTTATGAGTAATATTTAGATTATTATGAAAATATATTCTTTTTTGATGAATTTATTACTTACCAATTACCTAGAAATGAAAATACATACCCACTGTATACAAAGGAAATATTTTCATTTCTATCTTACCAAATTCATTTTGTCCATTTAAAGTAAACTAATTACAATTAGTTATTGATAACAATGAAATAAATATGTTCTATATTAAATCAAATATTTCTATTATTTATCCAATATATTTTATAGGCATAATATAAGAATAAAACTAATTCTATAAATAATAAGATATATTTTTCAAATTTGTATTTTTACCTCATATTAATGGGGAACACATTTTAAATATAATTTTTGACACTTTCACAAATTTTATATGTAAAATTAAACCTCATTTTTGATATTGGGATATTAAAATTTACTTTTTTAAATTTATTTATTTTTCTCGTAACTTTCTTGTTTTAGTAAAATTCAAATTTCTATTTAGGATACTATATTTTATTTAAAAGTATTTACAATTAAATATTATGTATTAAATTATTTTTAAAAATAATTATATCATTTTAATTTAAAATAGTACAATTATGGTTTCTGAAAAGGATTTTACACATGGTTATATAAAAAACATTTCTTATTTTAAAATAACATTTTTTCAAAAAACAGTTTTTTATGACATTTTACCAGTTTTATTTTATATTAAATTTTGATACTTAAATGTTTTGAAATTTTAAATAGGAATAGGAAATTATATTAATAAGTACTAAATATAGTTAATATGGTCTTTTATTTTGTTTCCAATATGAATAGTAACCATGGTAAATTTTGTTACCACGATAATGGGTAATTTCGGTAATTTCGGTTAAAAATAAAATTGTAAAGAATACAAAATCACAATAAAAAATTCCAATTTTTTTATGAATTAAATTTGACCCTTAAAACATAAATATCTAAATTAAGTAATTTAATGGACACTTATCCTTTAAAATGACTTATATAATATTTAAATCAAATAAAGGAAAGAAATGTAATTTTATATGTGTTTAATAAATCTTATGCCGCCACATGGGAAGAAATGATTGTTATGAATGAATATAAATTTAATTTTTTATAATAGTAAACATATATTTATGATATAAATTTAGTTTTGACATTTTTAGCCACTTTGAATAAATTATGATAATTATAAAAATTTATATAATAAAAATTTAATGATTTTGCATTCATGTTTTAAATAATATATCATTTTTAATATAGGTATATACAATATATATATTGTACTATAAAAAATATTCTGAAATACAAATTATATATATTCATTATAGTTATTTATATTTTATTTTTAGTGAAAAATTATGATATATTTTTACACAACACTAAGGTGGTAATTATTTTAATAATGGAAACACTAATGAAATATTGTAAACAATATTACAATAAAAATAATTTCATATAATTAATGTTTCCAAATATATAATATATTACCATGAAAATTTTGGGATATTATAAAATATTTATTTCTAAGTTAATTTTTTATATTTATATTTTTGAAAATCCAATAAATAAATAGTTTCCACATTGAAACTATTGATAATTTATAAAAAACAATGCATTATTAATTTTTTTTAAATCATAAACATATTTAAAAATTCTAAGTAATTATAATATGGTATAAAAAGTTGAAAATGAATCATTTAGGAAATTTTTGACAAAGAATCACTAAAAATTACAACCATTTAATATTAAAGAAGTTGTTACCTGTGTGAAAATTATATTGGTTGACCAAGGGTTAATAAAAATTAAATGGATTAAAATAATAACAAAACTTGTAAAAAATAAATTGTATGATGATATTATAAACATATCTTATCTTATATTCAAATACATGTAGTTTTGGATGTATTTGGATTGATATTGATTTTATTATAAATTAATATTTTCAAATTTATGGATGTGTCCCTCGCCTCAATTGATAAAATAGAACCTCCTCCCTCACTTATTCACATCCAATTGAGCTTTATAAATCATCCAACCCCTAAATATTTCCCTTATAAACATCTATATATACATTTTAGAGATTACGGTTTTCTCAAAAGACCAAATATAGTGTCTCTAAGAGAAGATCTAGATGTATTTATTCAAATAATTAGAATTTCTAATATGTACGAAAGAACACAGACCTAATGTAAAGGTAAATTTTACAATCCCATTATTATCTGATATTGTTTCTACGTAATTATTTACAATTATTTATATATCATCCACATATATGTTTTCTAAAAATGTTTCCTAAATATTTTCACTATTCCTCTAGAATTGTTTAATGTCAATTTTACCTTTTTTTTAGTTTTTACTAAACAGTTTAAGAGGAATAGTTTTTCATTTACCCTATGATTCTCTTTTCCGACTTATCTAGAAAAGATATGAGAATACTATTTTCATTTTACATATCTAGTATAAATGTATTTTTATTCTTTCAGGCCAAATTATTTCCATTAAGCTTACCTTAAAAGCATACAATGTTATTTTAGAAGAAAATTTTTTCTTTAAAAGTTTCATGAAATTTTAAGAAAAGTAAATGTTCTCAGAGAAAAAATGATAATTTTGCCAAGAATTATTTTCAACTAATAAATCAAAATTATTTTCCATCTAATATAATATTCATTGATGTTATAGGGGTATGTTTCAAGTATAATATCACTTATATTTCTTATGATTTAGTTATGTTAATGATAGAATGATATATAATAAATTCTTTTCTTTTCATGGATTATGTAATGATGAAATAATGTTTATGAAACAAATTTTATTCCATGAGATATGATCTGATGAATTATACAAGTTCTCATGGAACAAATATGTGTGGTTTTATTTATATGATGTTTGGAACTAATATCTCCCTTCTATGCATTGGGTAAATATTTATATCTCTTGAGATATATAGGAATGGAATGGGAAATGATCTCGGTTTAGTAGTATATTTCTAGAACAAAAGTGAAACTAGTTCAGTAACACAATGATTGAATAAGGATGAAACATAGTTCAATAATGGATATTTTCCACTATTTTGTTCTTGGAATTGATCCTTCACTAATATGGAAATGATTTTCAATAATTATGCTTATGCAAAAAAATTATATGTATTTTGTTATGCTCTGTGGGAATATGTTTTTGGATGAAATTCGATGATTTATCCCACGAAATGATATCTTGATCTTTGATATACAAGATTTAATTTTAAAATTTTATGTTTATATTATTATGTCTTATGATTATCATAACACCCCAAGCTTCCATCGTATTTATCTTTTTAAATAGTTCAATAGCATGAGTTGTATGCTTCATGAAGTTCGAAGCACACCATGATCTATCAAACTAGTCGTTTACAAAGTAGTTCTGAATATTATTCACCAAATTATGAAATTTATTGATTTTATTTTTCAATATATAGATAGTTTTTTAATTTTTACTATAAAATTTAACTTTGGGTGATTTTTTGTATTATTAAAAAATGTTTCAATTTTTTATAAATAATGCATTATTGTTAAAAACTATAATTTTCATTTAAATAATTATGTAAATTTAAACAACTTTTAATTTCACAAAAGATATATAATAAATATATTAACCCAATTTCTTTCATTGGAATCATTTTTATAATATAATTAGATATAAAAATTTATTGAACTTTTGAACGTCTCTTTTACCCTCTTTCTCACCACATCAGAATGATTTGCAGTAAAAGTAAATTTTCCATTTATATGAATTTAATTTTTATCAAAAGCCATAATTTTTAAAATTATCATGAATTTTTTGATCTAAGGGGTTCAAATTAATTTTTTTTAATAGTACCTTTGGAAAAAATTTATTTATTTACCACAATTAATGGTATATAAGGTAATTAATGTCAATAATTATTGTATAATATTGTAAAATTATCCAAACACTTATCCTAATTTAATTTGATAAGTTTATTTCTATACAAATCATCCTTATTCTGAAATTATGTTCTTTTTAAGATAGTGGGTAATGAATAAGACATTTATTATATTTTATTTAACGATTAATTACAAATGCCGTACTCAAAATTTTAATAACCAAATCATTTTTAATATAGTGCCATAGATATGATTAATTAGACCATAAATATTCATTTTCAATAAATAAAATTTATCTTTATCATGATAAATTATTTTTAATCTCTAGATAATAATTATGTTAATTAAAAAATTGTATAATAATAATGTAGTAATTGTTAAATTATTTGAGATATTAAATAAATGATATTAAAAATATTAAAATATATATAATTTCATATAATTAATGATATAAAATAATTTTATAGATATTTTAGACATTTTAGTGATGCATTTGAAGTATTTTTTTGATATTATCATGACATTATTGTATTTTTAAAAATGAAAATAATTAATAGTATCAATATTGACATAAATGATTCATTAAATTAAAAAAAAATTATGAATTTTTATAAAATTCATTAAAATATATATATTGGTAAAATAACTAGGATAATGTAAAATATGTCCTAAATTATCCAAATTTTGTTCTTTTTTCTTTTTGGAATAAATGAATTTAACCCTATCGTGTAAGAAAACAAGTATTCTTAGTAATATTTAAATTGTTTAATTGAGGGATAACACCAAATGATAATGTTAACATTGTGTCTGAAATATGATCAAGAATAATATTTTGATATTATATCTACCCATACTCATATTATCTTTAAAATAACTCCCATTGGATTTATCTGAAATTGAAAATAAATTTATAATAAATTTATAGTGGTTGATTTTCTAAAATTTCTCCGCCCCTCTCTTATAGAAGATCAATTATCCATCTATTTTATTCACACCTATAAATGAATTTGGATTTACCAATACCTAACAATTTCTCCTCCAAAAAACACTCACTTAATCATAGAGACCATACATTGGTCATAAATCCAACATAATGTGTCCTTTTGTGGAAATCAATAGAAGGCTCTCTAAGAAGAGGTAATTGTTTTACTAACTCTTTCAAAGTTATTTTCGTCTTATAAATTATTTTCAGATGTTTTTCCCACACTATAGTAATATATGATGAATCTAATATATTCAAAAGTTTATTTTTTATTATGGGAAAACAATATTCCCCCTTTTACTATTCTTATGAAAAACAATGTCATCATGCATGAGTACGTACGACTTACCATCCCCACATTGTAGTGTTAACTGTTTATCATCTATACTCTTTATTTATGCTTATAATGATAAATAAAAAGTATGTAAATAAAAAATATTACATTATATTATTTCTTTATAATTCATATTTCTTCAGAATCCTTACCCATTACCTTTGCGGAATGATACCTATCGCTCATGCGTACATACAACATACCATCTCAATGATGTGATAAGATTTATCATCTACTACAACCATTTTTAAATTATTATTAAATTCTATATAATGATTTAATATAATATTTAAGAACTTAATATAATATTGGATATTAATAATTTATATCCAATGGATTAGAAACAAGACTTACATGAAAAAATAAACATCAGAAAATGAAGCAGTCACCACCCAAAATAGTGCTAATAATGAAATATTATTAGGAACATGAGATAAGAGGATTATATATGATATCATAAATCTAGGATATAGTTCTGATATAATGTTATAAATTTTTTTAACCATTATACAGTAAGTTAAATTACCTTATGTTAAATAATAGTTCGCAGTAATGGTTAGTTTTTAATCTCTTTATTATTCGAGATAAATTTTACATAAAAATTTTATAGGGAATATTTATCATCCATTTCAATGTTTCATAAAAAGATATTTAAAATCATTATTAATTTTCATTTACAATTCTTTAAATATATTTTTACCCATGTTTTATTTTATAAAAGGAATTCTTTTTTTCATTTTCCTTATGTGGTATTTTTTTCAACAATGTATGAGAAGAATGTTTTTTAAATTATACTGTGTGAGTGAATTTTACAAAATCAAGATGGCTTAAAAGTTTGATGGTTTAATTAAAATATTAAAAGAGTATTTTTATTGAAAATATTTTCCTTTTAAATTATATGGTATTTTAAATAAAATTTTTTAATAAAAGGGGTATTTCTCTATATAAGTTTCCTATGATTTTATTGAAAACACTTTCATCTATGTCAACAAACATTATTGGATATTATGTTTAATTTTTCTTGATTTCATATGATACAATCTATCATATTGTATTGAAGGGTTTATGAATTGTATAATTGTGGTTGTGCTACTATTATACCATTCACTGTTTAGGGATAATGTATTAAGATTCAATATATAAGTTTCAATAAAAATGTTTGTATTGGTTATGTTTTACCCCTTTTATAACAAGAATTCATTAGACTTTATATGTGATGGAAAGGGCCTACTATATCTCATCGATGTATCCATAGGTCTCATCAGAAAAAACTAATTTTGGTTTTTACTTATTTATGTATGGTATTATCTTGAGACCGTGAAGGTATGGTTATGACATCTAAGATTATGCATTCTATCATTATGAGATTAGTTATTGACATTACATGTTATTATTCAGCTAGTAGAATATCAATGTGAATGTTTAAATGGGATAATTTGATTAATTATTTTCATATCGAGATTAATACTGTATTTTAAAGGCTTGCCTTACAATTTTATACCTTGCATTAAAATTTTATGCTTATTTATGATAGCTTCTACTATATTTTTTATCTTTACTGAGAATCTAATCTCACCCCTTCTTATGTTTTATTCTTTCCCAGGTCACAAAGAGGTATATTATGATGGACCACCAGGGTTATTATAATGAATATGAGTGTTTTAAATGGAGATATTATATTGTTTTACATTATAATGATGTAATATAAAACATATGTTTGTATCTAGTTTTTTAAGGATACTAAACTGATTGGTCCTTTGGGATTTGATCTCTTGTTATCATTACATTATGTTTAAATAATGCCCCAGGTCTGGGCTTTTGGGGTTAGGACATTACAGTTGGTATCAAAGCATGTTTTTTAAAAACCCTGGAAACTATATTTAGAAAAACATTGATCATATAAAATTACCCTAAGATAGACATTGTGTATAAGTATAGAAGAATATCCTAAAATTTTTGTAATGTAGATATTATGTGGGTATTACTAGAAAATACATCTATGTTTGGATACTATAATTGGGTGTGGTTCTTGCGTAGATATATCTATGAGTAATAATTCTGACAAGGTGTTCCAAGCCTAAAACAGGGTAACATGGAACATGACAACAATCCTTACTACGCACTTGGTTTGACAATCATAGGGGATATGCTTAAGATAATTTACATTTTCTTTATGAACCATTATAAATGATTTAAATGAAAATATGTCCCCAATTAAATAATTTTTATGATTATGATATTATATTTGAATTAATTTATCTATTTATGTTTCATATTTTGAAATTAAGCATTATGATTCATAACATATTCCAGTGAATGTTGTTGTTTTGAAATAGAACATAGTGATTAAATAGATATCCAATCAACACACATAATCCATAAAATGATTTCCCTATTATATAAGAAAATATTTTGAGAGATGTAGCTTCAAATAGAGCATAAGAACTTATAACTATACTAGGAAAAATGACTCGGGTTAGGAATAATAACCCAACCCATATAGATCATCCTAGTCCGCAATGTAGAGGATCAATGTTAGACCACTTCACGATACTACAACCTCCAATATTCAATGGGACTAAAAAGCCATTTGTAACTTAGAAATGGATAAGTTTCATAGGGAATATATTTCAATCATTGGGATGTAATGAATGGGAAAATGTTTTTAGAAAAGTTAATCATCTTTTTGGACATGCAGATTAATAGTGGTTGTTGATTCCAAACACAAAAGAAGATAAAAAATTTGAAAACATGGAATGTGGGGAATATGAATAACTCTTCATAAAAAAATAAATTCCTCGTGATCTGTGATATGATATAGAGAAAAAGATTTTGAGCCTGAGGTATAAGGATGATAAGAATGTGGAAAAGTATGAAGATACCTTCACAAGTGTAACAAGCTATGCAACATACTAAATAAGTATCCCAAGAAGTAAAATTAATTGATTATTTTATGGTTTAAAACCATTCCCCTAATGGGAACTAGTCTTACAATCATTCTGATCATACGATGATGTAATCTCATGTGCTATCAAGCCAAAAAAGTGATTCTCTATATCAAAACTTTAAAGGAAATCAAGGGAATAAGAGGGCTTATAAACACACTAGAAAAGGGAAATAAGGAAAATATAAATAATGGATGAATTGAATTTCCATAATGCTATAAATGTGGAAATAAACATCATGGAATATTTCAGTTGGGGATGAAAGTTTTTTACAAGTGTGTAGAAAAAGGCCCCCAAGCCCGCAGTTGAATGGGAAAGAAAGAAGTTACTAATATTCAATGATATAATTGTAATAATATGAAAAATTAAAAAATTATAGTCCTATGAGTTAAGGAGATTTTTCATAGAAAATTACGAGGGATAATGGACAAGCCTATGTGACCAAAACATCAGATTTTGATGCTCCAAATGATGTAGTGGTTGGTAAAATAATTATCTCCTCAAAGTTTCCTAAATCTTTCTCTGATTCTAGATCCTCGTATTCATTTATATATTCTATATTTTATTTAAAAATTAAATATTCCAATTCACATTAAAAAGGTCCCTTTTAGTCTAAACCTCTAAGGGATAACTCATTCCAATAAAAATATGTCAGACAGTACCCATTATGGTATACAAACCTTCTTTATGTATTGATATTATAATCATACCTTTAGTCGACTTTGATATAATCCTCATTATGGACTGGATATCATAATATAATGTGAAACTTTATTGAAAGAAATGGTATGTTATGATTTGTAAGGAATATCTAGAATCCATTATCTTTAAATTAAAAACTACATCATCTGATTCATATCTAAATCCACCCTAATATCTCTTCTGAATGAAATGAAAGAGGAGGAAGAGAAAACTTCTTCCATGGGTGAAGAAATAAATATTAAAATTTAAGATATAACTATTGTGCAATAATACATTGATTTATTTTCAATGAATTTACTTAGACATTCTCTAGAGAATGAGGTTGGATTTAATATTTATTTAATCCCCAATTCAAGGAAAATATCATAAAATCCCTATAGAATTACTATTGTGGATTTAATAGAGCTGAAAAAACCATTAGAGGAGTTGAGTAATAAGTAATTTTTTCTCCCAACTATTTTTCAATGGGGAGCCTGAATTCTTTTTATTATGAAGAATGATTTATCAATGAGGTATTGCATTGACTATTGAGAAATAAATGTTATTACAATAAAGAAAATATATCCTCCACCTCACATTGATGAGTTTTTTGATCAACTTCATTGAGTGTAATATTTTTTTTCAGATTGAACTTCTTTCTAGATATCATTAATTGTGTGTAAAGAAGTAATATATTACAAAGATAGAATTATGATGCAGTTATAGACATTATATGTTTAATGTAATTCTACATAGACTAACTAATTCCCTCTATGTACTCATGTATCTAATGAACAGAGTGTTCACAAAATATCTTGATGATATTTTAATAGTATTTATTAATGATATCTTGATATTCTCCAAAAGCTATGAAGACCTTATGAATCACATGTGGACTGTTATGTAGACTCTGAGAATAAATGAGTTATATAGTAAATTTAATAAGTGTGAATGCTAGATTCAATAATTTTCCTTTCTTGGACATATTGTCTATAGGAATGGAATCTATTTTGATCCTACAAATACAATGTGAATTCAATAATTTCCATCACCAAAAAACATAACTAAGGTTTTCCGTTTTATTATTTTTGCAGGTTATTACCAGTATTTCATCTAGAATTTTTCCATATTGGATAACCAAATAACTAATATCATACATAAAGGGGTTAGATTAATTTGTAAAAAATATTGCAAGGAATGTAATGATTAATTGATGAGAATATTGGTCAGTTCTCAAATCTTGGATTTTTAATCTAGAAATAATGGTTATGTGATTTATAGTGATGCATCAAGGAAATGAATTGATTGATTTCTTATGAGAAATGATTGATTTGTTTTCTATGCATATAAGAAATTAGTAATTCATGAATAAAACTACCCAACTCATGATCTTGACTTAGCTACTGTAATATGTTTTATGATGATATGGATAAAATATCTCTATTATAAAAGATGTCATATATATACTAATCACAAGATATTGTAATATATTTTCACAAAAAAAAAATAATTCAACATGAGACAAAGGATATGGTTGAGGTACTCAATGATTAGGATTTCACAATACACCAAATCACAGGGAGGGAAAATCTAGTGGAAAATCATTTAGAAAGAATAATCATGGAGTTATAAAAACAATTTTACATGAAAGGTATCATATGATAATAGATCTGGTAAAGATGGATATGGGAATTTATAGGGAGGTTGAAACACCACTATGTATTCAAATAGTTTCTAAACTATATTTATTAGAAAATATAATAAGTTATAAGTAAGACGATGATAATTTTCAAAAAAAATTAATGTTTTGAATGATGAGATATTGATGGAATTCATATATGAAGATGTAGTTTTGAAAATTGGAAAGTTTATGTTTATTCACTCTATACCCTTGAAAAAGAGAGTTTTTGGGTGATTGTAATAGATCAAATTTTTTATACATCCTAGTAGCACTAAGATGTATATATATTTGATGGAACGTTTTTTGTGGGATAATATGATTTAGGAAATTGCTGACTATGTGTTTATAATGTCTTGTTTTCCAATATGTGAATTCTATGTGAAAACATCCTAAAGGAATCTTGCAACCTATAACTATACCTATGTTGAAATGGAATGACAATAGGATGTAAATTTCCACATGACTATTAAATCTCCCAGAAGGAATGATGCAATTGGGGATATTATTGGTTTCTATACCAATTAGTATATTTTATAACCATAAAAGAAGATATACGTCTTGAACACCTATCAGAAGTCTATATTAATTAATTTTAAGACTTCATGGTTCACCTCTATCGATTATGTCGGATTTTGATCCCTATTTTACAAAAAAAGTCTAGAAAAAACATTAAAAGTCTATAGATACTGAGTTTCAATTGAGAATTTCCTACCACCCACAAACTGATGGACAATCAAAAAGGCCTATCCAAACATTATAAGACAAGTTTAGATCTATCTCATTTAAATTTCATGGTATATATCATCAGTATCTACCGTTAGTAGAATTTTCCTACAATAATAGATTCTATTCAAGTATTCAAATAAAACGTATGAATCATTATATGGAAGGAGATGTCATACACCAACATATTGGGTGGAAGTTAGTGAAAAGAAGTTTATAGGCCAAGAACAGGTGGTGAAAAAATAATAGAAAAAGTAAAGACTATTCAATCCCATATCAAAATACCTCAATGTCAGAAAAAGGAGAAATAATGAAAATCAAATGAGGGATTTGGGGTTTCAAGTAGGAGATCATTATTTATTTATGGCTTCTCTATTGTAGGGAGTTATAAGAATCGAAAATAAAGGGCGATTGAGCCCAAGTTATAGCAGGTCTTTTGAAATTCTAGAATATATTAGAGTTATAGCATACCATTTAGAAATCCCACCAAGTCTATCCAAAGTTTGTGATGTATTCTAGGATCTACATTAAGGAAATACATGAAATCCCAAATTCATGTACTCACCTATGAATTAATTTAACTAGAACTAGATATATCTTATTGTGAAGTGCATATCAAAAATCTTGATACTATGGAAACCTTTTGAGGAATTAGATGACTCGATTGGTAATATTTCATTATAGAAATCATAAAATGTATAAGGTAATATGGTAAACTAAAAAATATATAATTATGAACCACTCAAATATTATTATGAAGTTATATTTTGGAAATTTATAGAAATAAATTTTTGAAGGAGGGAAGAATGTTACACCCCAAGATTCAATATTACACTTCTTTATAAACAATTCAATATCATGTGTTGGACGCGACACTGAGTTCAAAGCGCACCATGTTCTACCAAACTTACCATTTAAAATGAAATTATGAATAGTAATATCAAAATTATAAATTTTATGAATTTTATTTTTCAAAATATACTTCATTTTTTAATTTATAATATACAAATAATCTTTGGGAAATTTTTTGGTATTTTTCTAAAAGGCTTAAATTTCGATTAATAGTGTATTATTTTTAAATAAAATACCTTTCCATTTAAATAATAATTTTAATTTAAATTAATTTTAATTTCTAAATAGTTAAATAATATATAAATTAACCCAATTTAGTTCATTTAAATAATTTTTGAATTACATATAAATATCTATTAATCTTTTGAATGTCTCTTTTACCCGCTTTCTCACCACATTTACTGGATTTCCATTAAAGTTAATTTTTTCATGTGTGTGAATTGAATTTTGAAAAATATAAATACATGTTTTTAATTTTTATATTATTTTTTATCTAATAGGATCAAATTCATTTTTTGGTTAATATAAACTTTAGTAAATTTTTATTAGTTTACCAAAATTAAGGTTAAATTGGGTAATTAACGGTAAGAATAAGATTTTAATATATTAAAATTACCCTAACACTTGTCCTAACATAATTGGAAAATTTTTTATTTACCGAATCAACCTTAGGACTACATTATGATATTTTTATGGAACTTTCCTAAGAATAAGAAATTTTAAATATTTTATTTAAAGAGAAATTAAAAATGTCATACTCAGACAATTAGTAACTAAATAATATTTAATATAGGGTTATACAAAATATAAAATATTCTAAAAATATTTATTTTAAGCCTAAGAAATTTATATTAACCATGATTTTTATACTTTTATATTTTTGAAAAGAAATTACTTAATTAAAGTCTTATATAATAATGATGCAGTAAAAGTTTAATTAATTAGGATATCAAACAAATGAATTTAAATATATATATATATATATATATATATTATAATTAATGACATCCATGAAAAATTAAAGATAACTTAATCATGTTATTGATATATTAGAAGTATTTTTTTGTTGATATCATGTTGATATGTTATTTTTAAAAATTAGAATAATTAATTGTATCAAACATGACATAAATGATTCTTTAAAATAAATAATATTTTTTAAAATGTTATAAAATATATAAAAATATATAATTAAAATTAATAAATATTATAATAATAAAAATTCCATAAATAATCCAATTTTGGTTCATTTATCATTTTATAGTAACTAAATTATCCATATAGTGTTAGAAATAAGTAGTGATATTAATAGTTAAATTGTTTAACTAAGGGATGAAGTAAAAAAGATAAGGTTAATATTGTTACCTAAATGTGTATAAAATTAATTGGTTTAGTGTATTTTGACCCATTCTCATATTATCTTCGACATAACCATCATTGTAGATATTTTAAATTGAAAATAAATTGAATCAAATTCATAGTTTTGGGGTTTCCTAATGTGCATCTCGAATCTCTTATAAAAGTGTGCCTATCCTTCTCTATTATTATCACCTATAAATATCTTTTTACTGGATAAAACCTACCTAGTTCAACAATAAAATTATCTCACTTCATTCTAGAAACCATAATTTCATAAAAAAGAAAACTTATCATGTCCTTTTGTGAAAATATAAAGGAGACACTCAAAGAAGTTATAATTGTTTTACTAATTCTTTCAAAGTTATTTTCTTCTTCTAGTTATTTTACAATTTTATTTCCATACTAAATTAATAAATCTAGAATATAATATATGTTGAGATTTTTTTATGATTATGGGACAAAAATATTCTTCCTTTTTCCCATCATATAGAAAACAATATCACCAAGAGTGCGTACATACATCGTACCATCTCCACACCTTGATGTGAAATTTTTTCACCTATAAATTATTTATATGGGTTTAAAGATGAATATAAAGTATGTAAAAAATAAATATGGTGTGATAATATTTCTATATATTTCATATTCTATTTTATTCCTTACCATTTACCTTTATCGAATGATATCATCGCTCGTGTGTACATATGACCTACCATATCCACAACGTGATGAGTTTAATCCTCTACTACAACAATTTGGTTATTATTATGGAAATGTATATAATTAATTAATATTATATTTATGAACCAAATATCATTCTAGGCATTAACAAGGAATATCATTTTCATAAGAAACAAAACTTATGATAAAAAATTATCATATGAATATGAAGCAGTTCACGCCTGAAATAATGATAATAATGAAATATTATTTGGAAAATGATTTAAGAGGATAATATATGATGTCATAAAATATGTATATATATATGGTATAACATAATAACATTATTTAACCATTATACAAGAGTTTAATTCACCCTTGAATAAAGGATAGTATGAGGTAAGGTTTAATTTCACAATCTCTTTCTTATCCTGGATTTCTTTTACGTAAGAATTTACTTGGAAATATTTATAATCAATGTATATGTACCATAAACATAAACTTCAAATCATAATTAATATTCATTAAAAAAAATAATGTCATTTTTACCCATGTTTTATTTTATAAATGTAATATTCTTTTCAATTTCCTTACAAGGTAATTTTGTTGACTTCTTCGTCAAAGCATGAGAAGAATGTTTTTTAACTTATATGGTGTGACTGGATTTTCCCACCATCATGAAACCTTAATGTTTGGATGATTACATTACAATATCACAAAATTATTTTCAATGAATTTTTATTTAAATTTTATTGAATTTTAAATAACTATTTTCAATAAAATGGTAATTTCTCTAAAGAATATTCTAATGATTTTATTAAAAACATTTTCATCTATGTCAATTTCATTTATTGTATTTTATGTTTAATTAGGATTGATTTATTATGATAAAAACTATCATATTTTATTTAATGGTTTAGGAATATTTAAAATGTGGAAGTTCTACTATTATACCATTTTTGGTTTATGGATAATGTATTAAGATTTCATATGTCAGTTTTAATATGAATTCTTATGTTGTTTATGTTTCACCACTTGTGTAGGATAAGTGCCTTTTGAATAGTATGTGATGCGTGAGTCCCACTATAGACTCTCTATGTATCGGTAGGTTTCATGAGAAAACCATTTTTGGTTTTTTACCCATTTGTGTATTTTCTTAGTACGATTCCTTGACAATGTTGTTAGGAAGTCTGATATTATGAATTATGGCATTATGAGATTAGTTATTGTTATTATATGTTATTATTGGACAACAATAATATCCCTGTGAATGTTTACATGGGATTATTTAACTACTTCTTTCCATATTGTGTTGAAGATCAGGTTCAAAAATCTTATGTTTTGGTTTTATGCCTTTCTTTAAACTTTTATACTTTTTAATGAAATATTCTACTATATTATTTATCATTACTATGTATTTGAGCCGACCCCTATATTATGATTCATTTTCCCCTGGTTGTGATGAGGTATATTTTTACTGACTTATATGGATATTCGAAGGGATATTATTATTTCCAATGGAGATTCCCTATTTTTTCATGTCTTGATGTAATGTAAAATTTATGTTTCTATCTACTTTTTCTAGGGCTACAAAACTTATTGCCTTTTAAGATTTGGTTTTTTCTGATCATGCCAATGCCTCTAGCTCTGGGATTCTTGGGTTGGGGAATTACAATTATGATATGATTGATATCTACAGTTTTTACCCTTTCTATGAATCTTAACTCAAAATTTATTATGTTTTTTTCCTAGGAAATGAAGAAGGGTGTTATGTAAGATGTGTTAGAAAGGGTTTTATTTATAATGGAATAAGAGGGAGATGAGGCAGATGTTTTACAAACTAGTAGTTTAGGTTTAATAGTTTTTAATGACATAAATCCTATATGGTTCTAGAATGGTTTTGTTATGACCTATAATGGGTGTTATTCTATTTAAATTTAGTATATATGTATAAAATGTAGGTTTCATTATAGTTGGTATCTAAGAAAACGTTTAGTTATACTTTTGAAGCTATGATAAGAAAACCTGAGTAAAAACCCTAAAAAAAGTCTATATATAAGTTACAATCCAAGTGTTTTGGTAATGATCAGGAATAACCTAGGATAAAACATGTGGTATCCAAAATTAAAATTTTATAAGTAATTAACCTTGATTATGAGGTATTCCCATTATGTGTAGTGTTTCTCAGTGTAGATTTTTTGGTTCTAGTGAATTGCTGGAAACTAAAGGAACCGTTAATAATAAATGTGATGGTAAATTCAATGATTTTCCTCTTGAGAAATTTCATTTTATTATTTGTATAAAAAAAAAATTATTTCTATGTTCACAATAATTTTAAAAGCTATGAATCATGATAGAATCCAAAATGGGAAAAGGAGGGTAAAGTATAATTTTTAATCCTTTATAGGTTAGCGTGTAGCTTCTTTTAGTGGGTCTTTTAATCTATTAGTGACTGAATAATGGATCACTACAAATGATCATATATTTTTAGTCATTCAGTGTTCATAATATGATAATATAATATTAAAAGTATATCGTTTAGAAGGTTAAGTTGATCAATGGTGTAATATCATCATGATTACAAGATGGTGGGATGAAATTTAATCAATAGAATTTGATGAGTTAAAGAGGATATTCATAAACAAGTACATCCCTTATATTTTAACAATGTATATGGTGGATGAATTTATTTAAATGAAGTAAAAGTATTATGAATCCATCAGTACATATGAGGTAAATATTATAAGGATTCAATGGTATTCCTCTTATGTAATTATGAGTCAGGAAAATAAAAATGAATGATTATTTGGTGGTTTAATACCAAGTATCTGAATGGAATTATCTAGAAGATATTTTGGTAGAAATGAGTAAATATTTTGATGTTCTCTCACATTTGATATAAAGACTGTAGTTACCCATCAATCATATTCATTTGATAAGAAGTTAAAAAATTAAATTCAAGAGAATATATAAAAACCATAGTGAAAATAAGGTGATCATTCCATTATGCTCAATGTTTGGAAATAAACATGAAGGAAACTTAAATAAGGGGACAATAAATTTTTTAATGTGGGAAAGATTTTCATGAGGCAATTGACTACCGCAATGATGAGAAAAAGGTATCTAATGATGTGAATAGAGATAATGATACTCAAAATGCACCTCTAACACATTAGTGTTACTAGTGAAAGTAAATGGGTACTTTTTATACTTATTACCCTAATCCAAAAGTTAGCGATGAATATCAATATCAATAACCTCTTATGGAAAAAAGACAAAGGAAAATTAAATGCGATCACTATTGGTCATGAAGAGTACAACAACACAATGTTGGAATGACTGAGTGGTTTTGTAATGGGATTCCAGAATAATGTTATAGATTCAGTTTTATTGTACTATGTAATATTTAAATATTTAATTATTGTTCCACTTGGGTTTCCTATAAGTATTTTAATGCTTATGTTGAATGGAATAAATAAACATCACAATTGATTAAGATATTTTTGGAAAAAAATGATTAATGATAACCCTTAATATGGGCATAATGTTGGAGTAATGAATTAAAGATATTTTTGATAGTTATAATAACCTTTGGAATGATATGATGAAAAATTGTTTTATGATATGATGGATTGAGTTTATAGAATATGTGGTATGTAGAAATAAGTAATTTTTAAAAGAAGGAATGTTTTTACTAAGGTTCTAGGGTTAATTTATTTTATTCCAATTTCTAAAGAGAAAGATGGTAATAATTTTCACATGTTTGGTGGGTGAAAATTAATAGCTACATTACATTTTTTTGGGATTAATGATAATTTGAATTAAAATATTTAGTGACCTTATTATAAATGTTTTAGATTTTAATCTTATGGAAGAATAAAAAAGGACTCCATTGATGAAATTTGTTTGAATCTTTAATGATTAAAGTATTATCTCTCCATATAATGATTCATTCATTATGGATAACCATTTTTTGTGATTTTAACCTATCATTCTTAGGATCTCATGATTTTCTAATACTTAAAAAATGAAAAATTATATCATATTTTATAAAATAAGAGATGAAGTGTAAATTGATTAGGTCATAATAAAATGATGAGATTATATGTCATCTTGTAAGTATTTCTTCTCATAAAAATTAATCAATGCTAGTTAAATTCTATTGAAATCAAAAATGATGTTTTAGTATTAGTTTTTACCATTTTGAATTTTATGAAAAAAACATTTAATTATTAATACTTTAATAAACCATAAACATTTTGAGTGTGAAAATAATTTTAAGGGGAGTATAATGTAACAACTTTAATTTTTTTTAAAATATAATTTTTAAGACCATTTTATTTCTTTGATATCTTTCTTTATAAGCAATACCAATATTGCTTACATTACACACAACCTTGAGTTTCTATAAGATATCATTTTGTTATTATTTAAATAAAGAAATGACCTATCCATTAAATTAAATGTTATGAATTCTATTAACTAACTTTTGAAAATATGTGGTTTATAGTTTTAATTTATTATTTACCAATTACATAGAAACTAAAATACATAATAATTGAATATAAAGGAAATGTTTTTAATTTTATGATACACGTGTCATTAATTCTTTATAAATTAAATTAGTTCCAATTAGTGAGTTATAGAAATAAAATAAAGATATTATATATTCAATCAAATATTTTTTCTATTCATAAAATATATTTTATGGGCATAAAATAAGAATTAATCTATGTCCATGAGAAAAAAGATATTTCTTCCAAAGAGTACACTCTCAACATTTTAATGGATGACCGATTTTAAATCTAATTTGTGATAATTAAATATTTTTATATGAAAAATAATTATTCATCTTTTAATGTGGGAAATAAAAACATACATTGGGTGAATTTTTTTCATTATTCTGGTAAGATACAGGCTTTAGTAATATACATATTTTAAGTACAGAAACATTATTTTTTAAAAAGTAATTAAATTTTCAAATTATGTTTTGAATTAGTTTTAAATTTGAACTATTTCATTTGAATTTAAAATAGTATAATTAGGATTTTCCCAATTATTTTATACATTATTTTACTATAAAAACATTTTTTTGGTTTAAAAGGATATTTTAAAAAAAATCCATGGAATTTTAGCATTTTAATTTCAAATTAAATTCTAAAAATGATATATTATTAATTTTGAAAAATTTAATCTAAAACTATATTAAAAATTTCTAAATTTATTCAATAGGTATGTTTTATTTTTTTTCCAATATGAATAGTAACCACGATACGTTTTGTTATCATGATATGATTTAAATTAGGTAGATTATTTTAAAAAGAAAATTATAAAGACTATGATATTTTCCTAAAAATGAAAATATATTATTGGATGATTTAAATTAGTTCCTTAACACTTGAGGATGAATATTATTTCATTTAATGGACACTTTTCCTAAAAAATGACATATATTATATTTAAATTAAAGAAAGACAAAAAAATGTCATTTTCTTTATCTTTAAAATATCTTATGTATCCATATTGGAAAAATGAGTGTTTTGAATGAATATACATGTCAATTTTTAGCGTAATAAATATATATTTATGATATAAATTTATTTTTTATATTTTGAGAAACATGGATGAAATTATTATTACAATAATATTATGTTTAAAATCAATTTAATGATTTATCATTCAGGTTATAAATAATATATATTTTTTAATATAATGATATACAATATATATATTCAACTATAAAAATTATTATAAAATATAAAATATATATCTTTATTATAGTAATTTATTTTAATTTTTTAGTGTTAAAAGTCTATTAAATTGTTATACAACACTAATGTTGTAATTATTTTATTAATGGAAATATTAATGAAATGTTATTATAAAAAAATAATTTTGTGTTAATTAATGTATGGAATGCAATTTCTTGATGAAAATGACCTATTAGGGGTATAATAAATTTTAATAACATAACTTTTTAACTTGTAATTTTGAAAAATCCAAAAAATAAATTCTATCAAAATTGACACTATTGATATTTTATTAATATATTGTTTTAATAAATTTGATTAAGATAATAAAACAGATATAAAAATACAAAATACTTATAATATTGTTTAAAATTCTATAAATCAACAATTTATTTTTTAATTGACATCAAATAAGTAAACATTACATCCATTTGATATTAAACGATTTGATACCTTAGTTAAAATTAAATAACTTAACTATGAGTTAATAAAAATGATAAGGCTTAAAATAATACCAAAACATGTCCAAAATCTATTGGATAATGAGATTAAAAACTTATCCCATATTTTATTCAAATTTATATAATTTTGGAGGTATTTTATTGAGATTTCTTTTTTTGGAATTTCTATAAGTACCCTTCACCTCAATTATAAAATGGAACACCATCCCTCAATTATTCACATACAATTAAGAATTAAATTTTGACAATACCATACCAATTTACCTTCACAACTTCACTAGTCACTTTCTACAGATGATGGTCTTATCAAAAGACCAACTCTCATTTCCATAAGAGATTATCTAGAGGTATCTCGCTAAAGAAGTGGAGTTTCTGATATGTTTGAAAGAACCCATAACTAAGGTATTCTTAATTTCACAATATCATTATTATATGAAATTATTTATATGTATGAAATTATTGGTCTATAAATATCCTCCGTGTCTATATTTCAAAAAAAAATTAAAAATATTTTTACCATTCTTCTATAATTATTTATAGTAAATTTTACCTAGTTTTAAGTTTTTACTAATCAGTTTGAAATAAATATTTTTTTATTTTACCTTTGAGGAACTTTTTGGCTTATATGGAAAAATTAAGAGAAGATCATTTTCTTTTAACTTGCATGGAATGAACAGATATTTACACTTTCATGTCAGCTTATTTCTTTTAATATTCTCTTATAATCTTATAACATTATTTTTGAAGAAAAGGTTTTCATTAAATGTTTTTCAGAATATTAAGAAAAGAAAAAATTCTTGAAGAATAATGTATATATTTATCATGATTTTTTTTCATGTAATCATTAATAATTATTTTACATGTATGGTATACTATTTTTTGGTTACATATAATTTATATGTTTCATGGGTACAATCCCTATTATTAATTTTGTTTGATTGTGTCTATGATTGAATAATATTTATTAAATCCATTTCTTTTTCATGGATTATGATATGATGGAATTGTGTTTATGAAACCCATTTACTTCTATGGGTATGATATGATGAATGATTTTTGTTCTTGTGGAACACATATGAATAATTTTCATTGTGTGATATATGAGACCTTTATATCCTTCCAATTAATTGGGAAAAGATTAAAATTTAATGAGATAGATATGGATAAAATGGGAATTGATCTTAGTTTAGTAATATAGTGTTGGAATGGGAGTAAACCTGGTTTAATAACAAATAGTTGGAATAATGAGTGAAGTCGGTTCAGTAAAGGACTTTATCCACTATGATGGTCCTAGAAATGAGAATTCACTAATATGTAAATGATTTTATATATTTATGTATATGAAAAAAATCACATGTTTTATTTTATGCTCTCTAGGAATATTTCATTTGATTAAGTACTATGATTTATCTAATGAAATTGTATCATGGTATATAATTTTTAGGATTTAATTTTAAAATGTTATGTTTATGTTTATATGTCTTGTGATTACAATATGATTAATACCTACATTTTTTACCCTCATTGATCATATTATGTTTTTTTCTCTATGATATAAAGAAGGATATAAAGATAGTTGTGTCAAAATGGGGTTTATAATAGTTGGAATAAGAGGGAGATGATGTAGATGTTATATGAACCAATTTTTTATGTTTCCCAATTTCTAAAGACACTAAACGAATATGGTATTTGGTAATGTTATTTTTAAACCAAAAATATGATTTAATATCCATGTACTTTAAGTATGATTTTTTATACATTAACCCATTAATATAATGATATTTTCAATCATCATTGGGTATGTAATTCTATATAGATAAAGTGATGTAATTAATTTTTCAAGTCCAAATTTCATGACATCCAATATTAAAAAGTTCATTAATTTATAATTAAGTAATTATAATCCATGATATTACTAACTAGATATTATCAACACCTTAATTTTAATATCACACAATCATTTCTATGGAATTTTTAGATGATCATGTATTCCTAACATATAAATATATATGTGAGTATGTTATTCATTAAATAGAATGTTTTTTCATTTATTTTCCTTTATATAATTTCTATTCCTTATTTATTCATGATAGATTCCACTGTATGTTACCTGTACTACAGATTTGTGCTCGTGGGTATTTAATTTCCCTTACCTAGGATATGAAGAATTAATCTTTGAATGAGTTTAGAGGTTCTTAATGGTTACATTTACTCTATTATAATTTATTTTTTCAAATATAGTGAAATACTAAAGTATGTATCTAGTTTACCAAAGTCTACTATACAATCTGGTTCATTAGGATACGAACTCTTGTATATTATGTTAATTTAATAATTTAACCACCAAATCTAGGATACTATGGTTGGGGTATTTATAAGGTTTATTACAGATAGTTTAGTAGAAACATTGGGAACTAGATTAAGGGAAATATATTTGGTAACATAAGCATATATTAGGCATTTTGGATATGTAAATTTGTGGGATAATCCTATTAGTTTGTAAGGAAGATAATTTATAGTTTCAATATAATTTAATCTACTTTCAAATACTACAAGTGGATGTTTCTCAGGAATAGTTTTACCTAGGTGAAATAAATAAAAAATGTATATACTTGGTTTGAATTGATTGTTAATTGATGCATGAAAACGAACCCTACTGTAAATATAGCTAGACTATCATTGGAGAGATTCTTGGGTTAATTAACATGTTTTCTTTGAAAATATATAATGAATTGACCTATGAAAACTAAGGAAATTCCAGAGTGATATGGGATAACAATAATTATTATTTTGTTGGAATATCTATGTTTAATGATTTGTTTAATCAGTACTAGAATTTCGGCTATTAGCGACGGGTTATTAGTGACTGAATCCCATTGCAAAAAATATTACCTATGATGGGAAAACTTCCCATCGCAAATGGATCTCCGATTAAATTCATTATATATAAAAGAACACATTGTGACATGCCCATCTCAAAAAGGATTCGCGATGGGGAGAGGCCCCATCCCAAATAGATTTATATTATAAACTTGTTGTGACATGCCCATCACAAAAACGTTTTTGCGATGGGAAAGTCACCTATCACAAAAACATTTAAAATATATATATATATATAATATATTGGTGACGGGGTCCCATCCCAGAAGGCCCCATCGCAAATATTTAATAAAATAAAATAATTAATATAGTTACTATTTATTACAATTTGATCATATTTGTTACTATTTAATAATATTTGTTACAATTTATTACTATTTATTACAATTTAATTCTAATTTATTACTATTCATTACTATTCATTACTATTTTATTACTATTTTATTACTATTTTATTAATATTTTAGTACTATTATATTACCATTTTATCACCATTTTGTTACTATTTTATTACTGTTTTATTACTATTTTATTAATATTTTATTACTATTTATTACTATTTATTACTAAGTATTACCCATTTTTACTAATTATTACTAATTGTTAATAATAATTAATAATTATTAGTATTTATTAATATTTATTGCTGATAATTAATGATTATTACTGATTATTACAGATTATCACTGATTATTACTGATTATTACTCATTATTACTGATTATTAATATTATTACTAATTATTACTAATTCGTTTTCATTAATACTCATTATTACTTATTATTACCCATTATTACTCATTATAACTAATTATTACTCATTATTACCCATTATTAAAAATTATTAATAATTATTACTCTTTATTAATAATTATTACTAAATATTAATATTTATTACTCTTTACTAGTATTTATTACTATTTATTACTATTTATTACTATTTATTTGTATTTGTTACTAATTATTACTAATTATAACTAATTATTACTAGTTATTACTAATTATATAAAATTATTTCTAATTATTTCTAATTATTACTAATTATTACTAATTATTACTAATTATTACTAATTATTTCTAATTATTACTAATATAAAATTTATAACCACTTATCACTATTTATTTTTTTATTAATAATTTTTAGTATTTTTTAATATTTATTAGTATTTATTACTATTTATTAGTATTTATTACTAATTATTACTATTTATTAGTATTTATTACCAATTATTACTAATTAATACTATTTATCTATAAATGTAAATATTTATAACTATTTTTTTCTAATTGTAACTATTTACTTCTAATTATTACTAATTAGTGTTAAATTATATTAATTCTTCTAAAATATAGCAACAAATTACTAACTATCACTAATTATTTATATGCATTACTAATTATTGTTAATAATTTTAATTATTACTAATTACTACGAATTACTACTAAGAATTAAATTTTATTATTACAAATAAATATTGATGACAAAAAAATTTAAATCTAACTTAATTAGAACAAATCAATAATAAATAAAATTAATATAAATAAATGAAATAAATACTAAATCAAATAAAACATAAATACATTTAAACATGATCTATTATAATTGTAGATTTCTTCAAAACTTCTTTATAAAAAAACTAACTGTCAAAAAGTTTCACACAAAAATTAGTGTCTAGATAAGCAGAGCAAGAAGGAATTCCAGAGGAGAGAAGAAAAAACGAATGGGGGGTATAAAGGTTAGATTAGTTTAGACGAGACTATTTGTGACGAGATTCCCATCGCAAATAGTACTTGTTTTTTTAAAGGTTGGGGTTGAAGCCTCAATTTATTATTAAAGAAAAGTCCTCTTTAGACTAGTTATAGGGTGACCCATTACATATCCCAAAGGCCCAAGGCCAAGTGGCCTGCATACATGGCTTCAAATCCAATATTTTGGCCCAAAGGACCCCTCAGTGAACAGTTCCTTCTACAGTACCTGCACATCTATAGTACCTTCTACAGTACAGCCACCGCTAGAGGCCCTGCTATAGTCCCTCCGCTGCTACAGTTCTACCACTTATACAGTCACCGCTGCTATAGTCGCCACTGCTACAATACCCTCCTATAATACTCGAGAATTCTCCCCTACCTGGAATTGATCCTTGGTCTTTTGGATGCCAAGAAGGAGCCTGCACCACTAGTGTAGAGGCTCGTTGGCATCAAAAATAGTACTTGTTCTGATGGGGCCCATCACAAATAACTTTTGCTGCATTAATTACGGTCGATGGTTAATAGATAATTTTTGACAGGGCCCGTCGCAAATGTTAACCTACCAACACACTATTTTCAATAGGACAACATCCCGTGGAAACTAGTTTTTTTTTACCATTGTCGGTTATTTGCGATGGGCGATGCCTACCCATCACAAATACCCTTTCGCATGGTTTGGCGATGTTTTTGTGCCAAACCGTGCTAATGTTTTTGTGATGGGGTGCCCATTTCCGTCGCAAATAAGTAGTTATTTGAAAAATATTGATTGTCCCATCACAAATAATCTCTTAGATGGATTTTTGTGATGAGATTTATTACCGTTGAAAATAACTCATCACAACAAACGGGTTTTCCCATAGTGAAAGGAGTAAATATCTATTCTGATAATTAGTGAGATAATAAATTAATGTGGTTAAGGATTTTTTTTGGAAAAATATTATAGGAATACATCTATTCAGTTTAGTATTAGATTTAATGAGAATTTTATTTCAAAAATGATGAATTAATATTTTATTTAGATAAGTTTTAATTTATTGATAACCTTTACAATTAATATGAACATTATTGTTAAAGTAATAATTTAAATTTAAAATTATTTGGTTTTTAGAAAAAAAAATTATTGAAAAACATAGTGGTTAAAGAGTTATTTGATGATTAATTATATTTTGGGGAATTTATTTTTATATTTGGTAATATAATAAGAATTACATATATATAGTTATAGAAATGGGAAAACCCAAATTACCAGAAACAACTCATCACATCTAGAAATGTTTTGGGGAATGATCGTAAAACCAAAGGAAGACAAGGGTGTAGTGCCTTGCACTGGAAAATGTGATTTCCTGATAAATACGTATATTTTTTTCATAAACAATTTGATTGATAAATATTATGTTTAACTTTGGGTGTTATTTTTAATGTTGAGAAATTAATGTATTATATGGGAAAACTTATTATTACCATTTTAGTTTTGGTAAATATTTCTATATAGTTGAAAAGTCATTATAATATTTTTTTATATTATTATCTATAAAAAGTAAATTTTAATGATTTAGTAACAAAAAACACATCTTGGATATTCATTCCTATTTGTATGAACTATGTTTAAATTGATTAAATTCTAACAAAATGATAAAATTATTCTTAGTAAATAGAAATATATCTATATTATTATCATGTGTTCTATATCATGATACTAAATGACACTCTCAACTCTTTTAAAAGGATCTTGAAACATAAATTTTATTTTATTACCTTTATATCAGATGAATTCATGACATTTTAACCCATCACATATTTATTGTTTTCTGGAGGTTAACTTTCTTCGAAAAATGTTTTATTTCCATACTTATTACTCCTTGAGTGTTATATTTCTCTTTCATGTATATTTTTGTACGTGACACTAATGTTACATTTTTTATACCTATATTTGTGACGTCCTTTGTATTTTTCTTCTATATATTTTCATGTTTTTGTTTTATTAACTATCTTATTATGTGGGTGTTCCACAAAGGGAATCCCAATTATCAAAACCTTAATTTTTTGGGCACATGTTAATATTATGACTATGAAATTTATTGAATGTGGGGAGAATATAACACCCCATGTTTTTAAAATGAATACTATGTTTGATAGCGTATATAACACGAAAAACCAAGCCTATATTAATCATGATATACTATTTTAACATTACCATTGTGAATTAAATGTTATAATTGGTTGTATGAATTAGAATAAAACTTTTTGAAAATTATGTATATATATTTTAGATTAATAAAATATTATGGTAAATAAGAACTCAATTTTTTGTAATATCATTACATACTTCAAAAAATATAGATTTGGTGAAAATGATTTTATTTATTTATGTGATAAAATAATATAATTAAAATATTTTAATTTATGAAATTTCATTATATAAAATGAACGTCACTTTTGAAATAACCATGTCTTAATTAACATAGGAATAAATTTTTTCGTTTTTTCTAAATAATTGATTTTTCTGTAAATAGTTAAAATCACTTTATTTCTTAAATTGACATTCCTTTTTATCAAATTATGTATTTTAAATGTCTCAATATTATGTTATTTTGTTTTCAATGTAAAATAAATATTTTTTAGTTACAATTAATCTAAATATTAAAATTTTAATCATATTTATACTTCTTCTTGGTATATGTTTTATTAGTCTTTAAAACCAATTCTTATGGGTACTTTTCTTAAGTGCATAATGATTACCCATATAAATTAATTTAAATAATAAACGATAATTAATAATTTAAATGAAATTTATATATTTTTTATCCGAATATATTAATTTACATCCATATAATGATTATTTATATTATATAGTTATGGTAAGATCATCTTCATCAGGGAAAGTGTATTTCTTGAAATCCTATTTTGTAATGCAATTACTGGTATTTTTATAGAAATTGATAACAATTATATAATTTAAATAAGTTCAAATATATTCCATAGTTTTTAATCAAATTAGTCAATATTAGTTAATATATTTTATATAATTTTAGTTTATAATGGATGGTGAAAATGGTAAAAACAAATTTCTACAGTTACTGTCCAAACAGTTTTGTGTGTGTTATATGTTCTTTTGTTGGAATTGAATTTACAATCATATAAATTTTATTTTATAAATTTTATTTCACATTTAGAATCATTGTGTCCAAATTATATAATAATTAAACTTTTATTTTATTCATAAAGGATAAATTAACTAGTTCAAAAAACAAGTTACCATGGTGAAAAGTAAAATAGTAAGAGTGAGTAATTGTGGAGATAAAGGAAATTAAATTTTAAAAACATGATTGTTTACACTGGTGGAGGTATCGATTGAAATTATTTACTATAAACCCCATTCTTTATCAATTTTTTGGAACTTTATTTGATAGTGACATCCCATTATTTAATAGTTAGAAGTATATAAAAAAGTACTCTAATCCTTAATTATAAACGGTGACCCCTAGTTTCATCAAAACTCTGAATCCATTTATCTCAAAAAACCCTAACAAAATGTCTCCCAAAAATTCTTATATTCATTATTGTGTTTTTTTACTTCCCAAAATACTAATCTTATGGTCCATAATAAGATAACCAAATGTGCTCTCTCAAAGTGAAGGTAATTGTCATTATCAAGTTCATTCTTTTTGACTTATTCTTTTATAGCCTATAATTATGAATGTTATATTCAAATATGATAACCCTTGTATCTACCATATTCATTCATGTCATTATGTTGATGAAATTATCTTTATCCATCAACTTACCAGAAAAATAAGAAACAAATTGATTGCTCATGTGTATCGTGAACTACCACGTCACAAACTGATTTAATTTTTGATCCATCGTAGAACCACATTGATAGTGATAATAATGGAAATAATAAATATATATGATACATATGACATGATATTAATTATTTAAAATTAATATATCAATAACTTCCATGTCCTTTCACCCATTAAGTGAAATATTTCATTACTCATGCGTGCATTCCTCCTACTATCTCAATAATGTGATGTTATTCATTTTCATTGTAAAAATTTCAATAATGGTTCTAAAAGTTTATCCAATTAATAAATATTATATTTAAAACATAAAAATAATTATATATAATATTTAACAACATCATATTCACAAGAACCATAACTTTCGTGACAAAACATGCATGAGAAAATGAAGTAGATAACACCCGAATCAATAGTAATAATGAAATATTATTAAAAAAATATGTGGTGAGAAGTTATAAGTGGATAAAAATATAATATTATAAATATTATTTTGTTTTATATAAATTAATTACATTCTTAAAACAAATATATATGAGGCTAGAACACACTTTTCTAAAGTCTAGCTTGGGGTAAGAGATGTCATCTCAATTTCCCATCATTGTGACATATTTTAATGCTATGAACCTAACTCATTTTATATGGTGAATATACATCACCATTTATATATTATATCCAAAATACTTAATATTACATCATATTTTAATTTTAAATATTAATTATGTCATCCAATGGAATTTGACATTAATTTTACCAAGTGGAAAGGAATTTCAAAACTCAATTTATTTTCATAGTTTTATTTTACATCTTGATTACCTTCACTATTCTATGATTATCTGGGTAATTTTTTTTATTTGTATTCATACTTTTTTTATTTGGATTTAAATTTATTTCACACTACCAATTTTTTAAATAATCCTTATTTAAATGTTATGATTATTATACAATATTTCATAACAATTTCCTCTCATACTGACATATTATGTATTATAATGGAATTTATTATTATGAGGTTAATCTAATACACATATGATATGTTATATCATGAATCACTTTATATTCATGTTATTTAATATTTTATCTGATGTTATTTATTTCATGTGGGTTTTGATTCAAAGGTTATTAAAGCGGTAGGAGATTATTCTTCAACAGCATTTTAATTATGATTATTTATGATTGAATTCCATTGAAGAAAATTATTTGAAAAATTCCTTATAAAACCCTATAATTTTATTATAATATGGTTATTCATAATATTTTCATATAATTTTAACATTTTACTCTTTTTGGTACATAAAATTACTGAAAAAATATTTATAAGAGAAGATAACTTACTTTTTCATTGTGGTCAAAAATAATTAGTCTTCTATATCTGTAATTTCCCTAAAATGTTCTGAATAAAATTTATAATATTATAAAATGGTATATTTAAGAAATGTTTTCCCATGTTTTACTATTTACATAATATTTTAAAAATAATCTTATTATCTCTTTCGTAAGGTGAAATTTTTTTTCTTTTCTAAAAAATCAGAAAGTCACAAAATTATTACATGTTTACATGAACAATATTTTTGACCATCATGATCACTTAATACATTTAATATTCATTTAAATGTTTAAAAGTATCATTTAAAATAAATTGTTTCTATTGATATTCTATAATATTTTAGTTTGAAAAATGTATTTTCAAAGTGAAAGAGTAATTTTCTTTAAGAAAGTTCACAATGATCTTTTTGTGGTATTTCTTTCTGTCAATGGTAACAATCATTTTTTTAAAATATTATCATATAGGGTTTTTGTGATAATATCATCATAATTGTTTACATGGATGGTTTATGATATATTGGACCATGGAATGTATTGACATTGAATTTCTGAAATTATTTTATGTTTCTCAACCTTATCTGGAAGCATTTAATTTTTTCGTGAACATCAGGCATGACATTTTATTTAAATATCCATATTATTTATCATGGATATGTTTATTTCTTAAATATGATTTCCATTATAAATATGTTGTTTTACATTAAATGTTATTTTATATAGTAGGGAAATATTGATATTCCATATTTTTTATTCAATAACTTCAATTTTTAATAATAAATATTTTTCATGATCTAAATCTATCATTCAATATATAAGGAATGCTTTTTAAATGAAGTAAGGAGTAGGGCCCAAATTATGTTTCTAGATGGTGCATAAATAGGTATCATGAGGCAAATTTTGTATGATGAAATTAATTGGGTTTTTGGATTATGCCTACCCATTGTTAAACTTTATTAGTACATGGTCTTGATGGTATATATATCATGATGTCTAAGATCATGAAATCCAATATTAGTAATTTTATTCATTAAAAATTTTGTTATTATTATCTTGGAAATTACACCAATGATATTTACCATTTATTTTTTTCAAGATATTGATAATATTTATATATTATTATTTTAATATCACTTATTCGTACTATATTATTATTTATGCTCATATTACTTCTTAAATTAAATGTGTTTTTCTTTATATATGTATCAATATTGTTTACACCTAATTTATTCATGGTTAATTCCACTATTCATAACTCTTATTGAGCATTCATGCTCACAAATACTTTATTTACCTTCCCCATTATATGAGGAAGGAATAACTGAATAAGTTCAAAGATACATAATTTATGTTTTTACTATATTTTTATTGATTTTTAGAAATGTAATGTGAGACTCAAATGTGTATCAATTTTACTATACTACTAAACTATCTAGTAATTTGGAATGAAATATCATGTAACTTATTCCTATTTATTAAATTAACCACTAACTCTGGGATAATGTGGTTGGGGTATTTACACTGTACCCACACTACACTCAATTAATTTCCCATTATATTCAAGAATCATTGATTCGTTTAAAAACAATATACTCCCATTTACAACCCATTTTGTCACAAAAAGATGATTAACAACCGAATTCCTTTTCAATAATCCACCTCACCATTTTAATCATATCATTTATTATTTCAAAATATTTCATCTTTATTATTTATATAATAATTGATTTTAAAAAAAACTACACAATCAGTATCAAAAAATCTATATTTCTATTTTCGTCATCTCTAGTTATATTTCATTCTACCTGTCACTTACAACACATTGAGTCAATTTCTATCCAATGAGAACACAATTCAAACATATCAATAGCCTTGGGAGATAAAATAATTTATTGCATAAAACACACCATATACTAACTAATAATTATCATATATTATAATCAGGGCTAACATAATCATCATCTCATTTTCTTGTTATTTTTTCACACAACTATTTCTTTATCATCATTATTCAATTAACTCATTATGAGTGGTTATAGAAAAAACTAAATCCTCGGAATGTATTATAAATCATTTCTGTAATAAAATCTTTATCTCATTAATAAAAACCTATAAATTCCCTCTTTTAAGCGTTTTTATTCATTAATTTTTCAACACATCCATAAGAAATAATTTCTTAATAACCATTTTCACACTAACAATTAATTACATTATTTGCGATGTATAGTGTTTTATGAAAGATAATTGGAATAGATAAAGTAAAATAGAAATTAAAAATCACCACAATATGAAATTATTTTTCACAACATAACCACAATTTATCAATAAAAAATTATTGGTAACAATAAGAGTAAATATATAAACCCATATGACATTCAACCCAATTCCCATTATTTTCATTAGTCCCAATTCATTATCATTGATATGTGAATTATTTCTATGAACCTAGAGGAAACATAAGTATGTATCCACTAAAGTTAAAAAATAAAATAGATTTCTGAAATATGTTACCTTAATAGAATATTTCATAATTTATTTGAAATATTGAAGTGATGATGATATGATCACCTACCTATATTTAATCCAGGGGACCAAAATAACCTAATAAATGTCAATAAACATCAACCATTACTATAAAAAGTTGATTTGACTCCCAATAAACAACTATTTATTCCCCAAAAGTATAATGAGCGAGGAATCATGTCTAAAAAGTAATATACTTGCCTCAAATGAAAAAAATTATTTATCATACATTTCTATGGATGATAAAAATAAATGGTTTCATGAATATCAAAAAATAAACTAGAATACAATGTTAATTAAATATAAAATTGAAGGTCCAGAATAAAATAATGGAGTTCTATAAAATATTTTATCTTCTAGGAAAAAATAGGTTCATAGTAAAACATGAAATTACCACATCAAGTATTTAGGAGGAAATACAGAATTGTAGTATCAAATTCTATCATAATGTAACAATAAATCCAATTCCACATAAGATTTATAATTTTACCACCAAGACCAAAAATATCTCTCATTAAAATCCTAACTAATCTCTTCAATCCATCAAACCCTACGAAGGGTTACAATACAATACATGATCTATGTTACAATAGTACCTAAAATGGTATGACTATATTATGAAACCAAATAATGTTTAATTAATTAGATCTACCAATGTTACATTCACCACCAAAATTACGATTTTTATTTCAAATAACACCCCACACATAACAACAACAACAAATGCGGTCCCCCCTACGGAGGGCGAAAATAATGTAGCCCAAGTGCGTCTCCCCTAATCAGATTGACTCCCTCAGGTCTAATGGGCACCACATTATCCACCCAAACCATATTAACCCCCAGAACCGTAATTGAAGCAAAGTAGTCCGCAACTTTGTTCCCTTCCCGCCAGGTATGAGTAACCCCTACGTTGTTCCCCATGATCGCCTTGCACTGCCTAATAGTGTAAGAAATTCTCCACGGTATCGTTCCATGTTCATGTAACGCGTCATGTATAATTTTTGAGTCAGTCTCTATCTGCTCCACCACCAGGCCTTTGTCCAAAAACAATGATATCCCTGAAAGGACTGCCAAGGCCTCTGCCTGCACCGAGCTCCCCCTCCTGTAGTGTACCGCGAAAGCCAGCAACACACTACTGCTACCATCACGAAGCACCCCACCACCACGTATGTTCTCTCCCACGTACGCCCCATCGACGTTCAACATCAGACCGCTCACTGGAGGAATCCATCGAACCCACAACCCCCGCCTTCTGAAAGTCTCCTGACCACCTCTCATCCCCAGGGATATCAACCCCCGTAAAGAGGGAACAATTTCTCCAAAACTAGCCATTTTCACAAGATCAAGCAGTAGAAACCTTACCCTTTCCACCACCGCCCTCCCAGTGGATACATGCCCCTCATACCTGGATCGGTTCCACACATCCCACAGAACCCAGCACCCCGCATTGTAATGAACTGATCGAACCTCTTTACCCTCCACGTTGCCACCACCCCCCGGAAACCACAAGCCCAAAAACTGCTCCCAGGTATCATCATGACCAGAGTACCCTATGAGGGTTCCCAAAAAGCTCCAAACAACTCTAGCCCATTCTCCTTCGAGGAAAATGTGCTCCATGCTCTCCTCCCTCCTTCGTTTGCAGCACTGACATCCAGATGCGAGACTAACGCCCAGGAATTTGATATTCTCATCCTAGGGGTTGGCCTTTTGCATGATCCTCCACGTTAAAAAATTCATTTTCGAGGGGACCCTTCTACTCAACTTCACCTTGCTTCCCGACTCCTACATCTGCTGGTCAATGGAGCTCCTGCGGAAATATTTCAAGTTGAACCTACCCGAAACCGAGGGAGTGAAAACACAATTATCCCCCTCCTAGTTAATCACCACCGAATCAAAGATCCTTCGTGACTCTGCATCCAGCACCGCCTTGAAAAACAGAGGGTGACTCTTGGCCTCCCAAAAAGAGATCCTCGGGGCCGGACACCCCATGACGCATGCACCCTTCCTGACCAGTTGCAATCCCAGAAACCAATCCTCCCCTCCCCGATGATCCACTGAGCATGATTTCACAACACCGGGACTATATTACCCACCTCGGCCCACATGGAAAACCCTCTTGCCGGAAGTTCGGCGAGACTATCCTCGTACCTGCCCGGCATACACCTGCCCCACAACGTCTCTCCCTCCGTAATTTCCCATGATATCTTCACACGTAATCCATGAACCATATTCTCCATGCATCGAACCCCGATCCCTCCTTCTGTGATTGGTCTTGCCATTTTCCTCCATGAGGACCACTGTCTCCTCCCCTCCCACGAGGCATCCAAGATGAAACGCGCTAGCACCCTATCGATGGAGTTAATGACTCCATTGGGGATGTTAACTGCCGCAACTGCATGCACCAGTATAGTTTCCAGCACACTGTTTACTAAGGTGATCCAACCCCCAAAGGATAGGAAGTGATTTTTCCAATCCATGATCGGGGCTAGCATCTTGGAAACAACCCTGTCAAAATCCCTACTCTGCAACTGACAGGTAGATACCGGTGCACCCAGATACTCCATCGGTAAGTACCCTCTCCCCATGCACAACACCACTCTCACCGCATCCATCCTGTCCTCTCTACACGAAGTCGCCAGATAAAAATAGCTCTTCTCCCGATTCACCAGCTGGCCGCTCCAATGATAGTATTCCTTCAGTAAGTCATTGAAATCCCTCACAGACCTCATCCCAGCATTCAAAAACACAATCGTATCATCTGCATACATGAGGTGAGATACCGAGAGATGCCCCTGTTTCCTGCGGAATGGAAATATCGTCCCCTGCCAATTCCATTGTTGATAATTCTACTAAAAGAGTCTTGCGTCATTATAAACAAGCTTGGGGATAGAGGGTCCCCTTGTCGCAGGCCACAGACGGATTTGAAGAAGCCACGCGTTCTCCCCAGGAAAGACACTGCCATCCACGATGAACTAACGCATCTGAAGAAAATATCACATTCCCAGGCCGAGAACCCCATCCTCCACAGAACTCCATTCATGAAGCCCCACTCCATTCTATCTTATGATTTACTCATATCCAGCTTGACCGCCATATTGGCTCCTCGGGTCTTCATGTTTAAATCCCTCATCAGCTCCTGTGTCATCACCATAGCTCCCTGTATCGACCTCCCTTTAACAAAACCATGCTGCTCCGTCGACACCCACCTCGGTAGTAAATTAGACAGCCTACTATTAATCACAACCGCCAACACATTGTACGAGAAATTACACATACTAACCGGCCGGTAGTGATTGAGTGAGGTAGGTTCTTTGCACTTAGGTAACAGGACCAAGGTAGTCACCACCGCAACCCGAGGAAGAACACCCCCTCGAAAAAAGTCTTGAATGGCCTGCACCAGATCATTCTTCACACAGTCCCAACAGCCTTTGTAAAAACACCTCGGGAAACCATCCGGTCCCGCAGCACTATCAGTGTTCAACTGCCATACTGCCGCCTGCACCTCCCTTTCATCGGGAATGGACTGAAACTATTCGTTCTCCTTCCTTGAGACCACCTCCGGTATCACGTCCCATAACTGAGAATCACCGGAGGGAAACCCCTCCTGCCCATCACCTCTCGAACCAGCCAACAAATCCTTGAAATTCTACAGCGCGCGACCCCCGACCACCACCCTGTCATCCGAGAAAGAACCGTCCTCCAAATCCATGTTGGGATTCACCTCCCACCGTCTCTCCCTTATGCATGCATGGAAGTAGGCCGTGTTTCTATCACCCTCCCTGATCCATCTCACCCTCGACTGAACCCTTGCCCTGCGTTCCAATAAAAGCAGCCTCACCACCAAAGCCTCCTTCTTCTCTGAGAGCTCCTCAAACACAACCTCATCCCACCTACCTTCCAGAATAACCTCCATCAGGTCTATGTCTGATTTGAGAGACTCCAGCTCCTAATCCCAAGCTGGTAAAGAACTGACCCACCGTATGAGCTCCTTTTTCAGCCGCCGCAACTTACCATGCAACGCCACCCATGTGTGCCCCCTGGAAGGCTCTCCCCAAACCCGCATAACCATCCCAAGGAAAGACGAGTCGTCAATCCACCACTTGGAAAACCGAAAGCCCTCCTAAGGCCTCTCAGCCCTTCCAAAGGATAATAGCAGTGGAGAGTGATCTGAAACCCCCCTAGCCAAATGGAGAACCTTCACCTCCCCAAGCATCTTAAAAGCCCGAAGGTTCGCGAAACACCTATCCAGCCTTGCCCAACTGCGATTCTCCCCTCTGCGATTGTTACACCAAGTGAAAGGGTCCCCCGAGAAGACAACATCCCTGAGACCTTTCCCCGCCATGCACTGCACAAAAACCATGCTTGCCCGGCTCTAAAATTCACCCCTCCCATTCTTTTATTCCGGACCTGCAACAATATTAATGTCCCCTACCACTATCCATGGGAAATCCCCTGAGTCGAAATCATCTAGCTCCGCCAAAGACCCTCCTTCTGACGCGCATCACAACTCCCATAAACAAATGACATGAACCTCTCCAACCCGTTCCACGTCACCTTCGTTGTGATAACGTGATCCCATACCTTCAACAGTGTCACTAAAACACCACTCTTCCAGAACAACCAGATATGGTTATTCGATGGGGCTCCATCCATGGCTCCATGCATCTTCAGCCTTCTAGAAAACTTTGGTATCTTGTCACTCCTCTGTTTATGCTCGATAACCGCCACCAAGATGGCATTATACTTTCTTACTTCCGAAACAATGTAGTCAGTTTTAACCCCATCCCCCACCCCACGAGCATTACAAATAAGAAAGGGGGACATTAAGCCTCAGTCGTCCTGGTGCTGGCCCCAGGCGATATAGCCCGCTGAACGGGGGAGATGGACCTCCCTCCAGCAAGTAGCTTCTTCCTCATCCTCCTGATGATCACCCCGGGGCTCCCTCCCTGTAGCCCCTCCCAACCGCATGACCGCCCATGGTGACTGGAGGAGCCGCCCTCCATTCTAACGGCAGCCATGGATGACCCACCATCCCCCACATAATCAAGCACCGAAACCTGACCCTCCTCTGTGTTACACAGAGCCTGTGAAGAAACGAGAAACCCACTGAAAGGCCCCTCACACCGCCGCCTTCCATCCCCAAGCAACCCCTTCTGCGAACCGCCACCCTGAGAGACCGGCTCTGCCTAAAAGCCACCCCTGTGAGGCACCACTGCACGCACGCCAGCCCCCCTATCCAACCGAGGATAACCAAAACCGTCCCAGGGAAATGAAGAGGCAGGGAACGACGTCAGAACAGAAATCCAAAGGCCCCTTAAGAACGTCCCTAGAACAGCCCCGGAGGCCGACGTGGGATCCAAAGGGCCAGACACCGGCTGACGACACCCAGCCACAACAGCGGAGCTTCCAGACATAGCTAGACCACCACCCTGAACCGCCTCCCTCTCACGAGCAAGAGGTCTGCGAACCGGCACCAAGGCAGAAGAAACAGGGCTACCAGGACGAGCCCCCACAAACAAGGAAATACGACTGCCTGTTCGAAGAGAACCATGAAGCCTGCTGCAAGACTGCACCGAGTTACCCTGCAACAAACAAGCCAAACAATACCGCAGAATCACCAGAAAAACAACATCCTGCACCCACTCCACAACACCCATCACTGATAGAGTGATCTTCTCCGGTACCGGTAAAGAGAGGTCCAGCTCCACGTAGAGCCTAGCCACCAAAGACTCCGCGCCAGACACCGAAGACTCTGCCACACATAAGAACCCCCCCAAGGCATCCACAATAGCCTTTAAAAAGGTGCCATTTTGGAAAGGTAGAGGTAGACCAGGAAGACTGATCCAAACCACCGCCTTTGGCCCCTCCCTGCCATGATGCGCCTTCATCGACCACCGAGACAGACTAAACCTCTAGTGCCCAAACGCCCAGGGGCCCCTGCACAACAGCTGCAAGAAGTCCGCCTCCGAGGCTAGCACCACACAGAAGGAACCCCAATGCCGCACCGACACCCGAACAGCCCCCTGCAAACACTAGGTGTCCATGAAACGACGGAGAACAGGGAGAGAAGGCATGAGAAACCCAAACCTTGCCACCAGGGTCCATTTCAGGGCCACAACCGCCTCGGTGAAAGCCCCCCCCCCCCCGGCACCACCAGTGAAACCGAGGAGCCCTACCTCACCATCGAGTGCGAAAATTATTTTCATCCTTCATAATAAATAATCCACCAAGAATAAAATAGCGACTCCCAATCTGACACTCTATGGAGATACATCTCAAATAAAGATGATTCCATTACTAGAAATAAAATTTGATTCCCTGAAATACAATATAAATCATATCAACATATAATAATTTACATAAATGATAACTCTATTGAGTAAAATAATCACCTAAAGTACATATATTATGGTTTGGTCAACCCTAACGATTACAACACTATAAAAGGAACTACACCACCACCCTATAGAGGACTATACCACTAAGGTGGAAACATCCAAATCCCAAGGACTTTAACTCTTAAATGGGTTTGTACACAATTTAAAAAAACCCTCAAATTAAATATTTCACCAATACCATAAATCCTAATATAGTATCAAAAACATTAAAATTTATCTATAACATGATATATGTAACACCCCGAGATTTTATGAGATATATTATTTTTAATTTCTTTGATGTATTCTATTATACAATACACCATGATTAGCTTATACTATATGTTACACCATATTAGCTTGCAGTATATACAACACTATTCTTGGCTCGTGTTACCCAACATTTCCAGTTCGTTTTGTGGAAATTATTCTATGCAACATTTAGTACAGATTTTGTTTAATGTATAAATGAAATATGTTTTGATTATGTTATATGAAATACCAAACAAAGCTTTCACTAAATGCATCCCTAAATTGGGTTACATTACAGGCAATCAAGACCTTATTCGATAACATGTGTAGTACGCAATACCATGTTTTACTAAACGATATATTTTTATAATATTATTATGAACTAGCCATTATGAATATTAATACCCACTTTTTGAAATTTTATAAATTTTATCTTTCAAAATGGACTTCATTATTATATTCAGAATATCAAAATTAACCTAGGGTGAATTTTTGGTACTTTTCTGAAAACTTTCAATTTTTGATGAATAGTGAAAACACTGGGTTACTATTTAGAAACCGACTTTTTATTTAAATAATAATTTATTTTATTTAAATTTATTTTAGGTAAAAATTGATACATAATACAAATATATGTTCAATGTATTTTATTTGAGTCATCTTATAATAATTTTAGATATATAAAAATTTTGTTGAACTTTTCACTGTCTTTTACCCACCTCTTAGAAGAATTTGAAAATTTACATAAAACATAATTTTACAGCTTCTGTGAGTGGAATTTCGAAAATCCGAGAGACATGATTAATATCAAGGACTAAAATGTGGTTAAATAAGATAAAAATAATTTTTGTTGAATAGTGACTTTTTTCTTTTATTTACCACGGTTAAAAGTAAATATGGTAATTAAGGGTAAAAATGATATTATTATTACCCTAACACATGTCCTCATTCTATTGGATAAGTTTAATTCGACCAAAAATAACATTAGGGATAAAATATTTCCCTTTAGGTCCACTTGGATTAGATTAGGACATTTATTATTATTTTATTTAAAAAAGAATTAAAATAGTCAAAATCAAAGTTTAATAACTAAAACATTCTTAATATAGGGTTATAAATAAGATAAATTCTACTATAAATATTAATTAGAAATCTAAAAAAAATTCCTACATAATGGTATTTGTTTTATAATTTTTAGACCTTAAATAAGTAAATTTATTTATGACATAATGATGATGCAGTAATTAGCTTATTAATGAAATATTAACATAATTGATATTATAAATACCCAAATAAATGTAATTTAATACTTTTTATTAATTAAAATAATCTTATAGGTTAATATGACATGTTATTATTAACTTAATTAACTTTTTTAAACTAATCATTTTGTTATAATTTTCACAAAATCAATTACCCAATAGTGTCAAAATTGACATAAAATAGTTTTTAAAACAAATATTATATTATTAATTGTTATTATATTCATAGAAATATAAGTATTATCAAAATGACTTAGATAAGGTTATATATATTAATAATGAACCACTTGGGGTTCATTTGGCTTGTTATATTACATTTACTAACCATACAGTGTTAGAAAACAAGAAGACATAGTAAAAGTTAAATTATTTAACTTAGAGTTAAATCTAAATGAAAATGTTAAAACAGTAACCTAAACATTTATAAAAGCTATTGGTTGAGAGTATTTATACCCATACTCACTTTATCTTCTAAATAAATCAATTTGGAGCTATTATAAACCGAATATGACATTATTATAAAATAATATTTTAAGTTTTCTCAAAGGTGCCCCTCTCCTCCCTTAAAAAAGGGAAACCCTTCCCTCTTCTCTTCACACCCTATTGAGCCTTGAATCTCAGCCAAACCCTACTAATTACTCTTATCAACCTATCTATTTATATCATAGAGGTTCCGGTCTTCTCAAAAGAGCAACCCTAGTGCCCTAAGAAGAAGTTTAAGGGAGCTGCGTCGAGGAAGAGGTAATCTCTTCTACCGACTCTTTCATGTTTCTTTCTTCTTATACTTCCTCTTATTTAGTTGTTTCATTATAAAGTAATAACATAAGTATTAATTATATACTGATATGTTATTATAAATATTAAACAACCCTATTTCACCTTCTATCCTTCCTACGGAAAATGAAATCACCACACGTGCGTACGTACGGAATACCATCTCACGACGCGATGAGATTCATTTTCCATGTTAACAATTAAAGAATGATTATAAAGTATATATAATAGGTATTCATGAAATATATTACCTAATAATTCTACTGGATTTATGTATATATATATGTATGTCATCTACTTAATTCCATTCAATTCAATAAGGAAACAATAAACAGCGTTCATGCGTACGTACAGCCTACCGTCTCCCTGAATGGTGTATTTATTTCCATTTATCAATAAATTGTATATGTATATTCTGAATATATATTATATATAAATCATTTTTTATATTCTTTAATTAATTAACCATGATCTAAGTAATCATATTAATAATTACATGTCAAAACACGGACGATAAATGAAAAGATTTTACCCAAAACGCTGCTTAACATGGAATTGACAAATGAACGGATAATATAAAATCATAAGTGAATCATATATGATATCATAAATATTATTATGGTTCTATTAAAATTTAATAATATGTCTGAACCCACTATACAGGAGTCTCAGACACATATGGAAGAAATTGGACATAAGGTAGGGGATAATTTTTCAATCTCATTTTTATTCGAGATTGCTTATACGTAAGTATTTACTGGGGTTATATTTTTCATCCATGTTCATAAAATGTTTTTCATAAAGTGTTTAATATTCTTCGATGTATTTTTAATGTCATTTTTACCCCCTCTTTGACTTTTACTTTGTGTTATAGAATTAATCTTTCTTTTGTTTACCATATGTGCTACTTTTTGACTTTTTCAATAAAAGTATGAGGAGAAAGTTTTTTTAACTTATACAACATGAATGTATTTTTACGGTTTAATAATGCCTTATTTTCATGAAGCTTACTCTAAAATATTTCATGAATATTTTCAAAAAATTATTTTCTTTTAATATTTCATTTCATTTATGGAAATAAAAATGATTTTTAAGAAGAAAGGATATTTTCCTCATGAATTCTTTTCAAGTGTTTTATCAAAACCATTTTCCATATAAGATGAGAATATTTTATATGTGTATGTTTCATGTATAATATCTCTATGATTTACATGGTTTCACTTTTCTTATGATGAAATGATGTCCATTTTTTTATATGGATTATGTTATGATGGGATGATGTTTATGAAACCCATTTTTATTCACTAGGTTATGATGAATGATTTATGTTTATGTTGTGGCACAAGTAAGAATTATTTCATTATGAGATGGGTGGGACCTATATCTCCCTCCAATTTATTGGGTAAATATTTATATCTCATGATATAGACATGGATGGAATGGTAAATTAATCTGGTTCAGTGATACAGGACTGGAATGAGGAGTGAACTCGATTTAGAAAGGGACTTTGTCCACTAAGATGGTCTTGGCAGAAATGACATGGATACTATGGAAATAATAACATGTTCTTAATGGGTTCCACAATTACATGTCTTATTCCCATGCTATTTCATCAAGATTAATGTTCCTTTATGACATATTCCTTATTTACTACCAAGATTTATGTAACAACTCATGATTTTGATGTTTAACCATTATGTTCATGTTTGAAGTCGAAATGTATATGGTTTTTTTTATTTTCTCCATGCTTACACTTACTGAGAATTTGAGCTCACCCTTTATATGTTTTCTTTTCCCCAGATATAAAGAAAGGTTTTAGGTGAGAAAAAAAGGGGAAGATCTTTATGGGAGATGTTGAAGATCTTTCACCACGATTAGAAGATTTTGTTCTGAGTTTCCAAAGACACTAAAATATTACAGTCCTTGTATGTTTGTTTTTGTTATGTATTAACTATTTCAAAAAAGTAATTTAATGTCCATGTACATCAAGCTTTCGGTCTCTACAGTTGGTATCAAAGGAAATGTTTAGTTAACCTCTGGAAACTAGGATGTGAAAACTTTAGTGAGATCCCTAGAGATATTTCTAAGGTATGTCTAGGGATGTCCCTAAGGATAAGTATAAATATAGGATATAGTCCTAGAATTATGATAACGATCTTCGAATTAAACCTATGATGTTAGATTTTGAAGGTACTCCCCCTTTATTATGTTGTTTTCCTTAGAATGAATTTTGCCTCTGACACTATTCTTTTTGGGTTTTAGATGGTGGTTGGAACCCGAAGGAACCGTGTTGATCAATGTAATGGACAATGCAATGATTTTCCTCATGAACAAGCCAATGTTATGGGAGTTGAAGTGCAAAATAATATTGCTATACTTACACAATTTATGAATCATTCTGGACTTCCAAATGAACAGAGAATGGAACAATATTCTATTTAGTCCATCATGAGGCAACGTCCACCTTCTTTCAATGGGTCTTCTGATCCACTTGTTGCTGAACAATGGATCAGTACCATTGAATAGATATTTTCCATAATTCTATATTCGGAACATGAAAAAATCATTTTGTCTATTTACTATTTAGAAGGTGAATCATATTAATGGTGGACTCTAATTAAGAATAGGAGGCCCCGAGATGAAATTTAATCCATGGAATGGAATGAGTTCAAGAACTTATTTTTCAAAAAGTACTTCCCTCGTACTCTTTGAACAAAGATGGAAAATGATTTCCTTGATCTTAAGTAAAAGGATGATGAATCTGTTGGTATATACGAAGAAAATTTTACAAGGCATGCAATTTATGCATATGGATTTATCATCCAACCTAAAAGTAAATTTCATCGATTTTTCAGTGGATTAAAACCAAGTCTTCGAAGGGAATTATCTATAAGAGACTTCAGTAGATATGATGAAATTTTGCGTTCTTCTATCAAGGTAGAAATGGATTTTGGTGTTACATATCCATCTCATGGTTTTGACAAGAAATGAAAGATGGATTTCATGGAGAAATCTCAAAATAATGGTGAAAAGAAGATGAATGATTCTTTATGCTCAAAGTGTGGAAAGAAGCATGGTGGAGATTGACTTAATGGGACTAGAAAATGTTTTAAGTGTGTAAAATAAGGTCATCGAGCAGCTGAGTGTCGAAGTAAGGGAAAAAGGGTTGTTAATGATGTGAATAAAGAAAATACTACAGAGAACTCACCACCAACACTTCAATGATTCAAGTGCAAGTAAATGGGGCATTATTCTAATCAATGCCCTAATCCAAGGGTTAATGATGATCAATGTGAGAAACCTATTAAGGAAAAGGATAAAGGGAAGTCACATGTGATCACTATTTGTGATGTTGAGTATGATAATGATGTTGTGTAACGATTAAGTGTTTATGTAATGGTATTTCAAAATAGTATCATGGAATCTCATTTATGGCATCGTGGAATTTTGGAATATCTATGTATTGGTACCGGTAACCATGAAAAGTGATTGAAATATTTTTGGAAAGAAGATGATATGCGCATAATGAAGCGATAAAGAAAAAATGAAATGAGATCATGACTGATATAAGGACAATGTTACATCAAGGTTTGAGTATATAAAAATTTTGGGATTTTGGTATGTGGAATGTGTTAAATTTTTACAACATTTGTGTTTTCACTAAGAGTCAATAGCTATTATTTTTTTAAGAGAATACATGATTAAGGTATTCACATGTTTCTAATTTGACCAACAAAATATATCAGGGATAAATGATGGTATTCACATGCTCGGCAGATGACATTTCTAGTAATTGTTTTCTTTATACTATAAGCTTGGACAAAAGTATTTTGGATAAGCCTAAAGATTAGAATGGATTATGTTGGACATAAGTTAGTATTGTTTAAGTCTAGAACTTTTTTCGATATTATTTATGGAATGTTATAATAATGTAGTTTTAGAAAAAGGACAACCTACAGGATGAGCGAAAACCTGTCGCGTCGGACAAGGTTGTGGGAAATCGAACCCACAACTGAAGTGCGACATGCCTTTATGGCCTACAACTGGCCTATAGGAAGTCCCTGGTTAGTCGAAACTTGTTTTATTATATTAACCAGTATGATATATGAAGTATAGGTCCATTTTAGGAACCATATATGATTAATCTCACTATAGATGGACTTATGTATTTTTGATAAATTTTTATAACCTTTTGTTTGAGACAGATAGAATGACCCATCAATCTGTCACATGATCTGCTAACACTTCACGAATAACAAATTAAACTTCATTTCATTAAGAGATGAATTGGAAATTGTACAAGGAACGTCCAACGGTGATATTGTACCAAAATCAAGAAAGTATTTCTCCTAATTCCAATTTCGTCATCTTTATGGAAATGATCTTGAAAACCAAAAACATTGTCCTAGTGCCCTTATATCTGATGATTTAGATGGTACCTTAGATCATCACAAATGTATGGCTTTGTGATTGTTGTATTTCTCATAGCCATGTCCTCTACCACTCTTCATCAGAAGTTCATGGTTATATTTCTCTTCCATATCCATATTATCACCTATGTTGTCCTATGTAGAAACCCAGTGCTGAGTTACTTTGGGTGACTATTATGATTCTAACTTCTCTTTTTAAAATTAAGTTTTAGTATTCCTTTTAATGATGTGGGTTTCTATGAAAAATACATTCAAGTAGTAAACCATTTATAACCCCGAAGAATTTCGAGGACGAAATTCATTTTAAGGGGGGTATAATGTAACACCCTGAGATTTTATGAGATATATTATTTTTAATTTCATTGATGTCTTCTATTATACACTACACCAAGATTAGCTTGTACTATACATTACACCGTATTATCTTGCAGTATATTCAACACTATTCTTGGCCCGTGTTACACACAATTTCATGTTTGTTTTGTGGAAATTATTCTAAGCAACATTAAGTATAGATTTTTTTTAATGTATAAATGAAATAAGTTTTGATTATGTTATACCCAACACCAAATGGAGCATTAACTACATGCAGCCCGGACTTGTCTTTCATGACACGCAATCAATACCTTCTTTGATAGCGTGTGTAGTATGCAATACCAAGTTTAACTAAATGAGATATTATTATAATAATATTATGAACTAGCCTATATGAATATTAATACCCACTTATTTAAATTTTATAAATTTTATCTTTCAAAATGGAATTCATTTTTGGATTCAGAATATCAAATTAACCTAGGGTGAATTTTTTGTATTTTTCTGAAAACATTCAATTTTTGATGAATAGTGAAAACACTAGGTTACTATTTAAAACCCGACTTTTTATTCAAATAATTATTTATTTTATTTAAATTTATTTTAGGACATAATTGATACATAATACCTATATAAGTTCAACATAATTCATTTGAGTCATTTTATAATAATTTTAGATATATAACAATTTTATTGAACTTTTAACTGTCTTTTACCCACCTCCTAGGAGGATTTGAAAATTTTCATAAAACATAATTTTACCACTTTTGTGAGTGGAATTTCGAAAATCTGAGAGACACGGTTAATATCAAGGAGTAAAATGAGGTTCAATACGATAAAACTAATATTTTGTGAATAGTAACTTTTACTTTTATTTACCACGGTTAAAAGTAAATATGGTAATTAAGGGTAAAAATGATATTATTATTACCCTAAAAAATGTCCTAATTCTATTGAATAAGTTTAATTCGACCAAAAACAACCTTAGGGATAAAATATTACCCTCCAGGTACACATGGATTAGATTAGGACATTTATTATTATGTTATTTAAAAAAAGAGTTAAAATACTTAAAATCAATGTTTATTAACTAAAACTTTTTGAATATAGGGTTATACATAAGATAAATTCTACTATAAAATTAATTAGAAAGATAAAATGATTTCCTACGTAATGATATTTTTTTTTATAATTTTTATACATAAAATAAGTTAATTTATATATGAAATAATGATGATACTGTAATTACTTTATTAATGAAATATTAACATAATTGATATTATAAATAACCAAATATATATAATTTGATACTTTTTATGAATTAAACTAATTTTATAGGTTAATATGACATGTTATTATTAACTTAATTAATTTTTTTAACTAATAGGGTTGTTATAATTTTCACAAAAATCAATTACCAAATAGTGTCAAAATCGACATAAAATAGTTTTTAAAACAAATATTATATTATTAATTGTTATTATATTCATAAAAATATAAGGTTAGGAAAATATGACTTAGATAAGGTTATATATATTAATAATGAACCACTTGGGATTCTTTTGGCTTCTTATAGTATGTTAATTAACCATATAGTGTAAGAAAACAAGAAGACACGGTAAAAGTTAAATTATTTAACATAGAGTTAAATCTAAATGATAATGTTAAAATAGTAACATAAAACTGTCTGAAACCTATTAGTTGAGAGTATTTCTTCCCATCCACACATTAGCTTCTAAATTAATCAATTTAGATCTATTATAACCCAAATATGACTTTATTATAAAATAATATTTTACATTTTTCCAAAGGTGCCCCTCTCCTCCCTTATAAAAGGGAACCTTTTACCTCTTATCTTCACATCCTTTTGAGCCTTGAGGCTCTGACAACCCCTACCAATTACTCTTCTCAACTTCACTAGTTATATTATAGAGGTTATGTTCTTCTCAAAAGACCATCTCTAGTTCCCTAATAAAATGTTTAAGGGAGGTGCGTAAAGGAAGAGGTAATCTTTTCTACCTACTCTTTCAAGTTTCTTTCTTCTTCTACATCCTCTTCTTTAGTTGTCTCATTATAATGTAATAACATAAGTATTACTTATATAATGGTAAGTTATTATAAATATGAAACAACCCTATTTTACCTTCTATCCATCCTATGGAAAATGAAATCACCGCACGTGCGTACGTATGGAATACCATCTCACGAAGCGATGAGATTCATTTTCCATGTTAACAATTAAAAAATGATTATAAATTATTTATAATAAGTAATCATTAAATATATTACACAATAATTCTACTATATTTATATATATGTATATGTTTGTCATCTACTTAATTGCATTCAATTCAATAAGGAAACTAAAAACATTGTTCATGCGTACGTACAGCCTACCGTCTCCATGAACGGTGTATTTCATTCCATTTATCTATCTATTATATATATGTATGTTCTGAATATATATTATATAAAAATAATGTTTTATATTCTGGATTTAATTAATCATGATCTAAGTAATCATATTAATAATTACAAGTCAAAACACGGATGATAAATGAAAAGATTTTACCCAAAACGATGCTTTAACATGGAATTGACAAATAAATGAATAATATAAAGTCATAAGTGAATAATATATGATATCATAAAAATTATTATGGTTATGTTACAAGTTAATAATATTTTTAATCCCAATATACAGGAGTCTCATACACATACATAAGAAATTGGACAAAAGGTAAGGGATAATTTTTCAATTTCATTTTTATTTGAGATTGCTTATACGTAAGTATTTACTGGGGTTATATTTTTCATCCATGTCCATACAATGTTTTTCATAAAGGTTTTAATATTATTCCATGTATTTTTAAATTCATGTTTACCCCTATTTGAATTTTACTTTCTGTTATGTAATTAATCATTCTTTTGTTAACCATACGTGCTACTTTTTGACTTTTTCGTTAAAAGTATGAGGAGAATGTTTTTTTAACTTATACGGCATGAACAGATTTTTACCATTTTATAACACCTTATTTTCATGAACCTTACTCTACAATATTTCATGAATATTTTCAACAAAATCATTTTATTTTAAAAATTCACGTAGTTTTTTGAAATGAAAATTGTTTTTAAGAAGAAAGGATATTTTCCGCAAGAATTATTTTCAAGTGTTTTATCAAAACAATTTTCCATCTAAGATGAAATTATTTCATATGTGTATGTTTCAAGTATAATATCTCTATGATTTACATGGTTCCACTTTTCTTATGCCGAAACGATATCCATTTTTTTATATGGATTATGTTATGATGGGATGATGTTTATGAAACCCATTTTTATTCTTTGGGTTATGATGAATGATTTATGTTTATATTGTGGAACAAGTAAGAATGATTTCATTATGAGATGGGTGGGACCTATTTCTCACTCCAACGCATTGGGTAATGATTTATAGCTCATGAGATAGACATGGCCGGATCATTAAGTTAATACGGTTTAGTGATACAAGACTAGAATGAGGAGTGAACTCAATTCAGGAAGGGACTTTGTCCACTAAGATGTTGTTGGCAGAAATCCCTTGGCTACTATGGAAATCATAACATGTTATTAATGGTTGCCACAATTACATGTTATATTCCCATTCTATTTTAACATTAGTAATGTTCATTTATGACATATGCCTTACGTACTTCCAAGATTTATGTAACAACTCATGATTTTGATGTGTAAACATTATTTTCATGTTTTCAAGTTAAAATGTATGTTGTTTGATTTATTTTCACCATGCGTACCCTTACTGAGAATTTGAGCATACCCTTTATATGTGTTCTTTTCCCCGGGATATAAATAAAGGTTTTAGGAAAGAAACCAAAAGGGGAAGATCTTTATGGGAGATGTTGATGATCTTTCACCACGATTAGAAGATTATGCTCCGAGTTTCCAAAGACACTAAACTATTATGGTCCTTGTGTGTTTGTTTTTGTTATGTATTAACTATTCCGCAAAATTAATGTAATGTCCATATACATCAAGCTTTGGGTCTCTACAATATACCTCTAAAATGGAATGATAATACGATGTATGGATATGAAATTAACTAAATATTAATATGAAATCATACAAAATCTCACAACCAAGTAGAAAAACACTTAAATAAAAACATCACCTATATATGGGAACTAAAGAGAGCAGTAGAAGACAACACAAACAATTCAATCCCCAATATAATCCCCCAAATTAAAAAATATTTCTTTTTAAATAATATTTAAATATAATAAAAATTTTCATTTATTAAAATATTACTTAGCCCAAACATTACTTATAGATTTCAATGCATCCACGAATGAATTAAAAAATATTTTTTTTCTCCAATAAAAAACCATTCATTATTTTGTAAACAAATGAACTGTAACAATTCCTTTAATCTTAAGTAATTATGTTAATAGAGTTAGGTTGTAAATGTTCCCTTGAAAATATTTTTTAAAATAAAATTTAAAAAAATAATTCAATGGAATATTATTATATATGGGATAAGGATATTGACTAAAACAGATATTTATTCTCAAAAAAATTTATTTTATATTAATCTACTAGTCAGGGGATCCCTATCATCCTACTGAATAATGAAACCACTTCACATTAAAATATGGATACAATAAATCATGGGGAATTCAAAATATTAGTTCCCCAAGATGTTATAATGAAAATATATTAGCATATCCATTTTGTAACACCTATATGAAATTCCCCCAACCCAATACTCCCTTATGTGACTATGCTAGGTTGGTTACGTTTCCTTGGGTGCACTTCACTATATGCCATAGTTTTACAACTAGTAGAGATGGTGTAAGGAATATAGGTCTGATACAAAAACCCCTCATATAAAGATGAATGAAATAGAAGAAAAATAAATCCATAGTAGAAGAATCAATACAAATAATCAGACATGAATCCATATAAGATTAAAGGATAATAAGATAATATAATGATAATAGAATCAAGTAATGATTGGAATAGGTTATCTAAATGAAAAACTGAATGTTATATAAATAAAATAAATAAAATATTATAAAATTCCCCAAAATCACTGTTCCCAAGATACATGTTGGTTCGATCTCAAAACTCTAAAACATCCAATAAGAAATCAACCAAAGATGGGGCCCTTACCTTGATCAAAACATGCATGCTTGAAAAATATTTTGGTACCAATATAAATCCAATATAGTGTTTCAATATAACATAATAGTTTGAAACCACAAATTCAAAATTCCATTGTGAATATATAGTGAATTCAATAAACTGATAAATAGGTGTATTGGTTAATAAATTAATACTACTCATGTAATACACCCTTTGACCTACATGATGCAGGCTAACACATAGAGATATATAAACTTATGATAGAATAATGCCATATATATATTTGATCATGTCAAAGAATGATTCCAGTCATAACCATGGCCCTCGTAGGGTAGGTCCCACAAATCAAAATGAGAAAATTGTGAAAAAATCTTATAAGTGTTTTATCAAATTTGAGGAAATCCCTCTAAGCATTATAGAAAATCAAGGTAACACCATATAAGAATTACAATTTTTTTATATACATCTAATAATTTTATAATATTTTTTCAAGTCCCACAAAGTATTATTAAATTACCATGAAGAGATCTCTAAAAATTGTATCACATCCAGGAACTATTCTTTATGAATTACAATAGACTAAGAAGTCATAATATAAAATAATACAATCCAATATAACACATGGGAACACATGTAGAATTTTAAAACATGTCATAAAAAATACTAATTCAAACAATTAAACTATTAGGTCAAATTCATTATAATATACCTCCTCTCTAGTGGTTTCAATTTGATTCCTTGAAGCATTTTTTAGAAGTGAACCCCATGAGTGCTATATAAAACTCCCAAGAACCAATGATATCAAAATCAATAGATACCAACATGTTAACCAAATTAATAATTATTAATTTACATTTCATATTAGTTTGTGGATGACATGATATAATCAAAATAACTTCTAATCTCAAATTTTTTTTGGACCCATATCCTGAATCAATATGTGGAATGGGGATCTCAGTCCGAAATTATTCTCTTGAGAACATAATGAAACCATGTTATCTATCGCTTGTACAGACTACGCATATCATCATTAGTGGAGGTCACCCATATAAGAATAAAGTGGGAAACCTTATTCACTAGATCTACAATCACCCATGATGTGTCATTTTTTAGGTAATCTAGGATAATTGTATGATTATATCTTTAGTGACATCATCCCACTTCTATTCTAAAATGGGCAGTTGCCGAAAAAAATAGCAAGCCTCTGATTTTTAGACCTCGTCTGTTGATTGGTGAAACATGTCACTATAAATATTACAATATCCTTATTCATTTCTAGAAACCAAAAATTTCTACAAATACCAAACTAAATAATTGTTAGACCACGATATACCACCCACTAAGAAGCATGAAATTCCATAAAAAATTTCCTCACTAAAACCCTTTGAATCCCATACCCGGTCATACAAAAGAAAAAAATAATTGCTTCCAAAGGACCATATCAATGGTGGCTCACCAATATATATTCTATACCTTAGATATAATACTTCCAAATTAGATAAATTATCAATATTTTCCTGGTCTAGAATCATTGGAATAATAGCTATTGATTATAGAGATACTCGTTCGTGGGACTTGAAAACATCTAGATAGTTGTCCAGAAAGAGTTCTATCAGATGCCACTTGTTTCCTTAAACCTAAACTACCCCAATCTACATTTTCTAGCATTAGGAATCAGCAACATAGTTTCCTTTTCTTAATGTTTAAGCTAGATAAATATTAAAATTTAACAGATACATGACACACCGCCTCTTTCAAAGGATCATGTATAACTGAGGGAAGAAGTACTGAAGGATCTTATAGTCTATTAACAATTTTATCCTCTCTTCCAAAAGATAATTATGAAAGAATATCAATTAATTTACCAATTAATATAACTCTAGTTCATTATTGGGGTAATAACTCTCATCCGACCTTAGTTTCCTTGATCCATAAGCAACTACTAGGTCCTCCTACATGTAAACTGCTACAAGTATAACTCCAGACACATCATAGAACATGGTTTATGACTTAACTGATATAGTTTAGGTGAGGATTGGTTATAAGACCAACCTTTTATCTAGATCATATAAATCCCTTTTATAAGTATCTAACAAAAAAAATTTCACTACATTCTTTTTCATCCTTGTCCTTAGTACTTCCAGATTGGATAAGTCTAAGATGAAACAATGATAGTAACATGCTAGACCAAGAAAAATCCAAATATTGAATATATTTTGGATTATTACTAAGATATTATAGATAAAACCTTATCTAGAACCATTGAATTAACATTATCTAATATAATAGGGTCTAGGAAATGGACTCTATTAAATCATAAGTTTAATTTAGTTATCCTATCGTATAGATAATTATCTCCAAATATAATCAAGATAATTTCATGATATTGAAAATTATCATCTATATAATGGGATTACACTAAGACATAATGGATTAAAACTACCACAAAATGATCTAGTAAAGGTTAAAAAATAATATTCATTAGTTCCATTAATACGGTTGGTGTATTTTTATGACCAAACAACTTATTCACAAAATCGTATAAGGCATACCAACTTTTAAAAGTAGTAAATTCTATGTCTAATGGTCTCTCCCTCAACTAATGTCACCCATACATTAATTAAATCATGTAGAAGATGATTTTCCCCCTTCTATGATATAACAGACAATTTATGAAAAGAACGGGGTTCTGATTTTTTACTTTAATCTAGTTCAGTATTCGATAATCCACATATAAGTGTAACATACTATCATCCATCGTGGGAAAAAAGAATGAAAGAACCCCATAAATTTGTGGAATACAATATGAACCCGTTTTCTACTATATTTTCCAACTAATAATTCATATAATAAATCTCCATTGGTGATATCTTGTAAGGAGGAATAAAAACTAACTCATCTTCCATCACCAACTCGATCATGAACATGATCCCACACTCGAGTAGTAAGTGAAAAAAAATATTCAAGAAATACATCCTAAGAATGATCTACCACTAGAGGAAAATTCCCTACTATTTTCCATCATCATCCAGAACAAGGATCTCAAATTGGGATATGATTCAATGAAATTATTCTTACACAATCTACCTAAGGATCCCATTTACCCCAAAGGAAGAAGTTTCCTCTTTATGTAGATAAAAATGTAACTCTCCTAGGATAATAGTCTATATGGTCTCAGTACTAATCTATTTAATCCCCAACAAAGATAAAATTAAATCTGTCCACTTCTTTCATTAAAAATATCATAAAAAATGGTATCACCCAAATCCAAGAGAAAATTACTTGTAATGTATTATATCCTTTAACCATACTCCAAATGCTGTGTTGATTTTCATAATTCCATCAATGGAATCCAGAATTAATACCAATATATTTATAAAAAAAATTATTAAAATTGAATTAAATTAAATTATATTAAGGAAACTGAAGTAATGCATAGATTCTAAAAGAAATGTTCCTCTGATGATAGAAGTTGAGCATCCAGTCTACTTAGAGTAGACTACATTGCTTTAAACAAACTAACTCCTCTACCATATGAACCAATCAAAATCCCCTATAAATATATCTCTATGTAGTAATACCTCTTTTACACTGGGGTACCAAGTTTCCTTACATATATATAATTATTTATGGAACTCCAGCAACCTATTGATCGCATTGTCGAGCATGTAAAGTTAGATATTTAGTTTGACTAATATTTCTATAGTATAGCAGGATCCCGAGGTTGTCTCTCAGTGGAACCATAGATCATTAATTAAAAAATATAGTTTTGATTATTTAAATTAAAATGGAATGGTATTTTTGAAAATAAGGGGGTTTATAATTTAAGAATTCAATATAAAAATAAAAGTGATAAAACAAATCGATAATTAACAGAATTGATAAAGAGTAATCAACCTGGAGAAATCTCATGAATCGCATCCTTCATCTCTTCAAGATACAAGGTTTTAATATTTTAATTCATGGTTTTTTATCACAAGTAACTATTTTATTAATAATTTTACAAAATTATACATCTTTTTCTCTATTCAAAACATAATATTATTCACTAGTAACCAGCGATTATTGGGTTACTTGTGTTTGAATTCATAGATAAAACTCACCATGGAAACACATGAAGAACTTGATATTCTATCCATGATTGTATATTATTTCTTTTTTCTCCCATGACATAAATTTACATGGACATTACATTGAATATGACATTTAAATTGAATAATATGAACCACATAAACACCTTAATTAAAATAGTTAATAGGAGATGGTGAATAATTATCATTAAATTAAAATTTAATCTATGATGGAAATTTTATCAACCAATACTCACATCAATGAGTTAGTCTCAGTGATAATTGGAAAAGGTGTCCTATAAATTATATCAGAATGAAATTCTATGTGATACATGATTCCAATATAAGAAAATAAATTATAATTTAACCATGTAATTAATTATCCATGTGTTCATGTGACAAAAATTTCATTCTATTCATTCCCATTTCTATCCAACAAATAAAGGTTATTTTAAAAAAATTATACTTCAAATATTTTTTCCACCGAACATGCCCTACATCCTTTGCAATCAAATTTAATGACCCACTCACTTAAACATTAAAACATTTGAAAATGTATTATCATGACCTAAATACTCTCATATGTAGTAAATTTCATCACTCAACTCATTTATTATTATTATTATTATTTTCAAATGTTGCATTTGGAATAAATCTCACACTCATCACTAAACCCTTATTTTATCTCGTCAGGACACTAATTTTAATAGTTATAATAGAAAATACTTTTGGGAACTTTATTTGACCTTTCCAAGACACAACCCATATTTTTATGTTGTTTTATTATCATTATTTTTATTCTCAATTTTTATGGGCGTACAATAGTCAGATAATAGGTACAAATTCATAACTTCATCTGGTTCATTAATGAAATAGATCTGATAAGGAATGAACATATGAAAAAATAATTTTTTAAAGATGATAAATACTTACCTATTTATATTTACCTTATATTAAGTAATAAATATTACACTTGAGGGTTGGGTTCAAAGATATATAGAGATATTAACTAAAAAATTTATCCCAAAATCTACTCACACAAAGGGTTTCATTATTCTAAATGGATTCAATGTGATACCACAATTTATATCGTTTAAAAAAACAATTTTAGATAAAGTAACACATCAATTTTGAATTCATACTAAAATAAAAATTCAATTATTGAAAATAAAATACTTTTTTAACGTTATAAAAAAATGAAAAAAAGGAAATTCCTTATGCATTATCAATAAATTTCAGGATTATGTGGGCCTCATTTTCTCTGATTAAGTGGTAATCAGAAATGAATATTTGAGCACCAAATCTAGGGGTGATGGAGGAAGGTAAAAATACTATCCAGAAATACCAAAAGAAAAAAAGCAGAAAGATGATGAAAATTCATAACTAACCAATGAATATACCCACCCCCACACGTAGAGTGTGTAGTTCCAACACTATAATAATGGATATGGTGGGAAGGAAGGATAAAACCTTATGGGATTCACTGGTATTTTTCTTCCTAAATGTCGATTTCCTCCACTGGATGCTTTAGAAAATCCTCATAAATGTGTTTATGTCTCTTTTTATTGAGTGTAATACATCAAGCACTATTCTCTTGAAAACCATGTATTTTACAAAATGGGTATGCATTATTTATAGTATAAGGACTGAGCCATCGAGAAAAGGATTACCCAGGTGAATATTTATCTTCAAATTTTACTTTAGGACCTTCTCGCCATTATGAAACATCCATTGATGAATCATCCAAAAATTGATATCAATTGTCTTCATTATATTGATTATATGTTTCTCAAATGTATAATTCCAAATTTATTTTAATTATTAATCTAAAACTCCTTATACTCACCTACATCTGAGATATTCATTGTACATTGATTAATATCCCAATTAATATGGTGATCTACCTCCACCATTCGGTGAAAATCATTTCTAAGCACAATCATGTATGGTGAAATTCAGATTGGTGTTTTAAAATTGGTATGGTACACACAAAGTTCATCATCCATGAACAAAATCTAATCATTCTTATTGTGTTATACCATTTTTTTCAAGATACTCTTAACATCATGATTTGAGATTTCAGCTTCTCCATTAGTTTGTGGGATATATTTTGCGGTGACTTCATAAACAATAGTATACTTATATAACAATTTTTTGATATTATAATTACAAAATGTGATCTCTGATCACCAATGATGAATCCTAGAAAACCAATCCTTCTGAAAATATAGGACCTCAAAAAATTAGCAACTACACGAGATTCATCAGTACTCATTAGTTTTTATTCCACCCATTTGGAAATATAGTCAACAACTAGTAATATGGACACAAATCCAAATGAATTGAGAAAATGTCCCATGAATTAAATTTCCATAGGAATCGAATCATTCACAAAATAACATGGGCTGCTTGGGATTTTCAATCCCCTTGGAGATATTCTATATGAATTGACATTCAGTACAAGACTTAAAAAAGTAATTAACATCCCTATAAAATTTGGAAAATTATTTCCTGAGTCAACAACATTTCGAGCTATATGTTGAGATCCAAAGTAGGCCCCACAAGCTAATGTGTGGAAGAAGCTAAAAAATTAGCTGAACTCATGGTTATGGACAAACCTATGAATAACATATACACTATAAATTATCAACAAGTATGGGTCATACAAAATGTACCACATTGAATAATTCTTAAATCTATTGGATTATAAGGTGCTAAAATTAGTGAGAACTCTATATTCTACTAGAAAAATCACAATTTCTACATACTAGCCAGTAAGTTCCACAAAATAAAAAATGTTCTCATGAGTAAATAATTCTCCAATGGGGTAGGAGGAGTTAACATAGTGGTCTAATGATGGGTAAATCGTAGTAATGTGGTTAGCTACCACATTCTCTACTCATTTCTAATATTGAATCTTGATGTAAAATTTTTGGATGAGGATCATCCACGGTATAAGGTGGGGCATCAATACGTGTATCCTTAAGAGAAAATTAATGAAAGTATGATGAGAAATTAGAATGATTTTTGAAACTATAATATATGAATTAAATTTTTCTAATGAAAAAACAAATAGAAATAAGGTCTTTTTTAGAGGTTGTGTAGTTCACATGGGCAACATCAAAGTTATGTGAGGCTTATGCAATGACATGAAGATCCTTCTCCACCCTCTATGATAAAACATCCCCAACTGCAATGTTATATGAATAACATATATGTTCTTAGGGGATATCCCACCTCAATGGTTGAATTATGAGGGGTGATGTGAGACTTCTTTTTACTGAATTAAAATAATTATAAAAACATTTATAAAAAAAAATTATAATCCTTTAGTGACAATTGAGATAAGGGAAGTGTGATATTAATAAAGTATTTAATGAATCTATAGTAAAAATACTTCCATGAACCAAGTAAGGTCACACCACATAGACACATTTTTGATATGGAAGGGATGAAATATATTAAATTTTTGATATATCCACCTGAATTAACTCGTTTGAAATAACATTCCCAAGAACTATCCCTCACTCATCCATAAAATTACATTTCTCTAATTTAATAAAATATCTAATTTAATGAAATGATGGAGGACAGAGCCTAGGTGTTATAAAATGTTTTCATAGGTAGATACATAAAACAGGAAATCATGCACAAATACTTCCATAAAATTTTCAAGGTTCTCAGAAATAATACCCAATAAACATCGCAAAAAAGTACCAGGAACATTATAAAGACCAAATGGTATCCATTTATATAAAAATTATCATAATAGATAGGTAATTTTTTTCACTGATCCTTAGGGGATATAAAGATTTTGAAATAACATGAATATATATCAATAAATCTATAATGGGACTTTCCAACCAATATATCTTATATTTGGTCATTGAAAGGTAGAAGAAAGTAGTTGTTTCATGTTTTTTATTCATTCGATAGTATTTAATACAGATTCACCAACTTTTTTCATATTATTTGGAACCTTTTCGTTCATTCAATTTGAAAATATTTATATTCAAGTTTTTTTAGGCACAATTCTCATTAGGCTAACCCATTTACTATAAGATATATGATAAATGGTCCCAATAACAATAAATTATCTGATTTATAATTATACCACCTCAAGGAGTGTCGGATTTCAACAGCATGGGGATTTCCTTATGGGTTTATCCTAATCATATAAATGTATATATATATATATAAATATAGATGTTCTTATCCTAGGATTATGAGCCAATGTCCATCTATTTGACTTTTTACACTCTCATGAAAGGTCCGTAGTTTTGATTCATACTCTGGAGAGTGGTTTTCGAAATAATGATGGGAATTTGATAAATTTCCTCAATATATCCCTATTTTAAATTAGATAGAAGTTTTTTTTATTCCAATACTAGTTGTTTTCAAATTAAGGGAGGGAATTTTGGGGGAGTGTGGTCCATGAAACTATATATCTTCTCATGTTTATTCTCTATTGAATGATAATATATAGAAATATGATTTATAGAATCATCGATGATCATGGGTACCTAATAATGAACAAACTCGTCAATTAATTCACAAAATTTACAATTTTATGAACCCACACAACACTCAAAACATAAATTGAAACTCGAATCAACCAATGGTAAAGACGATGAAAATAAATCATAGTATGGGACAACGAGAGAATGTTGTATGTGTGTCATTAGAGAGCACTTACATTGAATATATAGGATGAGTGTAGTGATATTTAATGTGGTTGTTTCATGGAATCAAGTATACTAAAATATACCTTTTCTCCAACAAACTACATGAAGAGTGTACCATTGTGAACGTTGCTAAATTTCATTGCAAGTTTAAGGGATGAAATTCCCAGTATGAGAGAGGCATGTCCATGGGATCAGGTATCTTCTATCTCTAGAATATAGATGTCGGTGTGGAGGATTATATTTTTCAATCTTATGAGGACATCCTCGATCACTCCAAATGGGTGTGTTTTTTCCTGGTTGGCAATTTTCATGATGATTCCCATTGTTTTAATCTCTCCAACCAATAGAGAAGTGTACACAAAATAAGTCATCAAATTAATAAAATCACCCAAATATTTCATTTTATCATAAAACAAGTTCTCCCTTATGGTGAAAGGTAGTATTAAGGGTGACATAGTCCTTCACAAGTGGACTCTCTCAATCCCCTTTAATTATCATCTATGGGTGTAAAGCTATTTATGCAATTTGGCGTAGTGAGGAATTGGTTAAACTACATCCAATAATTGAATATTAACTTATAAAATTTTAAATGTATTTGTTATTTCATTATGAATCTCATTTATTAAAATTTTCATATATTTAGAGAGTCTTTAGGGGAAAGATGATGAATGTATTTTTCAGGAAAATCATCAATGATAATTTTTTTACACTTTTTTATTAAATTTTTCTTCACATGAAACTATTATGGTAAGAGAAAAAAGATTTTTCATGAGGAGGGAATACCTGTTGGGTTGAATCATTGGAAAAAGAAGCATATTTACCACTATAGAGTTTGATTTCACTAACATTACCATTGTATTTTGGATTCAGAGCATGCTGGGATGGTAGTTTTCTAGAAACTTATATCTTTATCTCACCGGTGGTGTTATCCAATTGTCCTAATTGAGTTCATAGGTCTCGAATAGTATATTATGTGTTCTATTGGAACTAGAGGTTCTAGGTTTCCATTTTCAACCCCATGTACTCATGTATTGGTTTAGATTTGGGAGGATGAGAATTTTTTGATATTTTTAAGGATATGAAGGTTTCATACCTTGGCCTTGTTAATACTAGTTCTATTAAGGGTACCTCGAGTCGCCTCTTTATTGGTATTGAAGTTGTACTTTCCACCTGGGGTTTGGATTTGTCCTGAATAATTCTTTCTTGTACGGTGGTTCTTTTTAACACATACACCATTGGAATAATATTTCACAAGACTCCAATTAATCTTGAAGATGCAGACACTGGTAAGAAAAATTAGGATTATCAGAACAAATACAATATTGTAATGTAACAGAAGAGTGTGAATTAAATTGTACTTGAGTTGATTTCATTAGGAGGGTATGAATTTCATCATGTATATTAACTGGTATTTATCTAATGATGGACGAATTACCTCATGAACTCCTCTATTTAGTAAAATTTCTCATGTACCAAATTGCTGTGCATTTTTACCCATATCTGCTATTAAGTCACCAGTATTATATGAAGTTTTATCAATTAGGGAACAAAAAACTATTGAATATATCATTCCATGATCCATGGGGACATGTAACTCATTTAATTATTTAATTAGAAATTTTTCACATATTTGGTGGTGGGGGAAACATGAGAAAATTCATTTGAATATCTCCTAATATCCATCAAGGGTCTCTCCTTGTGATTTCCTAATTCCACAGATTTGTTTTCGTGTCGTTGCAGATCGGGAGGTGAGGAAAAACTCTATATAAAGTGTCATTTATGTTCATTTCATCTACAAATTGTGGTAGGAATGTAGTATTTCTAGTTTTTGGCTACACTATCATGGGAGAAATGGATGGCCGTAAACATTATGAGGAACTCAGACACAATTTGTGGTTTTATGTTTGAGTAAACTATGTGAAACTCTTAATGATGTTTGCAAGGGTCATTATCAAGAATAATAATGATTTTATTAATGAGGTGTATGGGGATTATTTCATCTCATATTTGGCCACTTCCTGAGGATATTGGAGGTACGCTAGTTGCTACTCCACATCTAGGGATGTCTATTCTTTTAAAGATCAAATATTTTAAACCATAATTTATGTCATTTTATTTAGTTCCATTTTTTATTGGGTTGGTACCAAAAATGGTTCCACAATGTGTTCCATAGTGTTATATTATTATAATACTCTAGATTACCTAATTTTTTTAATTTAAATTTCTTTTTTATTTCATAATCAAATTTATGTAGTTGTTCTTTATCTGATCGGGTCATAAAAAACAATTTTGATGTTTTTTTTTTGTTTTTTCTATTTATGAATGAATATGGAGAAAAATAAAATCACAAAAGAAGGTTGAAAGGATAAAATAAAATATAAGGATATAATATATAATTAGAGAGAGATATGAAGAGAGTGAAATGAAGAAACCCACAAAAATAAATAATTGTGCAAACACAAAAATAATGAAAATGGATGGAGTGGATTTTTAAAAGAGTAATAATTATGAAATGAAATAAATAATTAAAAAGATATAAATATAAAAATGATATTGTATCTGTGGAAATGATACTAAAATTTGATCGTGTGGTCGATCATGTCAAATTAGATGTATAATTTTACTAAAATTTTTGAAGTATGATAGGAACCCTAGGTAATTTCTTGAAAGATCCTTATATCATTAATAAAAAAAGATAGTTTTGATTATTAATATTAAAGGGTACTGTAATTTTTGAAAACATGGGGTTTGATAATTTTATAATAATATAGAAAAATGAATGTGATAAAATAATGAAGAAATTAACAGAATTGATTAAATGTGATCAACCTGGGGAAATGTCCTAATGCTCATCCTTTATCACTTAAATAGATTAGATTATGAAATTTTAATATCTAATTTTATCACATATTAGAAGGTTTTAAAAAATTTAACACTAGGATACTTTCTGCAGTTCAGTCAAAAAACAAACAGATTCACATGTTACCGAAGATGATTATGTGATTTCTGTTCGAATTCATAAACAAAACTAACCAATAAAACACAATAAGAACTTGATGGGTTGTCCAATTTTATATTATGGTTCTTTATGATACCATAATATAAATTTACAGGGACATGAAAGTTTTTATGGGAGTTCAATTGACCAATATGAACCATAAAAATTCCGTAATTAAAAGAGGTGAGAGGAAATAGTGAGTGGTGTGTAAAACATCACATGAAAGGGTAACCCCTAACATGATTATATGAGTTGAGTATGGCATAAAAATATATAAATAAATAAAATAAGAAGATAATATGAATAATAACAACAAACAAATCTATAATTAAAAACATCGTTCAAATATTACAAACATAATGTTTATATCCAAAGGAATTTTGAATCATCTAACAAAACATCAAGCCATATGAATATAAAAATTAGTAGCAGTGTGTGGTAGAGTTCACTAGTGTTCATGGATTCATTTATAATTTGAGACTAATTTTTTTAACTTCATTGTGGATCCTCAAAATCACATCCACCTATAAGGAAAATATCAAAACAAGTGAAATAGATATTTTTATGATGATAAACACAAAATAATTTAATCAAACATGAAGTGAATTTTTTTATTAAAGATTGAATTTATGTTACAAAATCTACTTAACATAGTGATATAAGGGTCAAAAATAATATTGAATTTTAGTGTGATCAGCTATCTGTTGTTGGGTATCTGATTCCTTTCCATACGATAGTTCCCATCCTAATCCTCAAACATTTTTCTACTATAGTGATACTGTAACGCCCTGGCTCCCGAATACCCAGAGCTGGTGCCAAACAGAAGAACTAATTCAGTTCGGGTACTGGGAAACCAACTACTATTAAAATTCCTCTTCTACTAAAATATGATACCTAAAAAAAGTATTTAAAAAATGTAGGGTGAGCATATGAAATCCCCGTAAGGGGTTTTAAAATAAACTAATATAACTTTTGAAAACATTATTTTAAACTTTCCATAAAACGTTTCTCTTTAAGGAAAGCTATAACACATGTAACAAATTATAAAAGTGACCAATTAAAAACATGATATCAGAATTATAAGGGTGCATGATTAAAATATAGGAATGCTCATTCCATGTAATAAATAACATTCATTCTAAACATGCATAGCATATGTTTGTGAGATCACAAATTAGACCGCTAAGGGTAACGAATAATCAGAGTTGCAGGTAAAGGTATTAACTTCAACTGAATACTAGTTCAATGAGTGTATTTGTAATTCCATAAGAATTTACTATTCTGATACTCATATATACTGGCTCTTAACCATGGTTATTCTACTAATCGAATATCCATTTGTTAATTAATTGTCATACAAATAATTAGGGAATGTATAATGCCAGACATTAATTTCTATGTTAAGGCCTCAGCCAATACCTAGTGGCTAACTGTAATCGAATCCCAACCCAGAGAGCCTATGTTACCTGACTCCATCATGGAGAGCCTTTGTAACCAGATTCCAACCCGGAGGGTCTGCTGTAACCAGACCCCAACCTGAAGGGCGTACTTTTACCGGTCCCCAACCCGAAACATACTATTATGATACATTCCTCATAAGGTCATGTATCCAAAGTTTCCCATACCACATTCAATACCTAATTCCATGTCTTTAATTTGGGTTTCCCCATACCACTCCAAATAATTAAATTCTTAATTCCTTATCATAAGTGATGAATAATAAATAGTTTTATTTATCACATAAATTAATAACTTTACAACTACTTCCATAAACATTTGATGCATTACATTGGAATTTTATAAATTTGGATAGGTATTATTCATGATCAATTCATTCACTGATAATGGGAAATGACATTGGACTAAATCATAATATATTGGTTATTATTTAAATAATAATCTTCCCAACAACATGCATAAACTAGTAAACATTCTTTGCACATGTGATATTAATTTCAAAAACGTAAGAAATGAATGGATGGGGTTACCACATAAAATGGTAGTTCCTTAATTTCTAAAATACAAGATTTATGGAAATGAATATTTATTTTCTGAAATGACTATGTTTTAATTAAGATAGAAGTCATTTGTACATGAAGCATGCACTGATAAACAGTCTTGTCTTGTTAAATTTCCATGCCTTATGTTGCATAGCATTTGAGGCCAATTGATTGCAGTGCAACAATTGTTTTATGTTGTGAATGCATTCATGATATTTTAATTAAATATATCAAAATCATAATTTAACTACCGAAGTTTATTTTAGGCCAAGTTAATTCAGATTATAGTCCAAACATATAGGTGCACAAATATAACCATAACCACTATTATTTAATACAAATAGTGGAGAGTAACTCATACATGTGAATATAATTTAGCAGGCCTCAAATATTTATAATAATGAATTAAGTATATCAAATTTTATTTTAAATAACTAAACTTAGGGTTTTGTGAAAAACATTCATTCAACTGAGTGTGCATAAGAAGTAGTGTTTAATCATATCCAAAAGAAAATATTAGAAAAAACATGTTTTGTACTTTTTTCACAATCCTTGGAAATTTTTAGAAACACAATTGGTGATTGAAGCTGGCTTATATACACACATACTCACATACCTGATTATACATTATCAGTATACATAAGGATGTTATACCTTTCTTATTTGACAGTTTCAAGATTATCAGAAATATGAACTAAAAGTATAATGATGAAATTCCTAGAACCGCATGTATATATATTGTAAATATATATTTAAGATCATACATAATCAAGTATAAAACTTTTCTTATAAAAATAACTCATTGGATTTCATAGTTCTTCAATAACATTGAAACACAAACATAGAAATCTTAAATATGGGCTTATGGGATTTGTGAAACATTGAGGGTTGTGTATATTATACTTATATTTTTATATAAATAAATAGTTATATGTATCCGATTATATATATAAGGTATAAAATAAATATGCATGAGGTATCCATAATTTGGGTCTACTAACAACCTGTAACTTAGAATCTTCAAACTCTAAATTGGGTAAAGAATGATTTAGACACAAGCTGTAAGATTATGTATATTTATATAACAAGTTTATATAAACATACAACTTAAAACTCAACAAGAAAATAAATTATAAATTACCTACCATAGATTGAGGAGGAATAAGGTCTTGCAAAAATGCTAGAAAACTTGGAGGACTTGTCGAGGTCTACTGGGAACTTGAGTCTAAAGAAAAAAGAGGTTCTTGAGATGCCTCAGGTTGCTTATAAAATATACCTACACTTAATATTTTAAAGCAAGTTGTATGGAATCCAAGGTCCAAGTGTCCTTAAAAAAACTTATAGTCAGCACTTGTGGAATACACATGAAGGAGGGAGACCAGTGGCTATCACGGGAGAAGAAAAATAGTGAAATATAGGGTGTAGGGTTACTAGTTTAGTGAATTCCATGGGGAATACGATTGCACAGAAGAGAAATATAGGAAAAAAATGAACGGTCAGGATTTGATCTTGGTTCGATGCAACAGTCGGGGTACATGCATGGTTTTAAAGGTGATGGACGGCTCAGATCGATCTATTGTAAGATCAGGTGGCTCATGATTTTCGTGATATTTTAAAAACCTCAAACGGCCATGATTTGATAACACAGGATCAAACGGCCCATAAAAAATGCAGTGAAATTCACAGTTGCTGAGGGTCGAGCTCAGGGTCGAGGTCGACGACCCAGATTGTGTGATACGTGATCCAACGTCCATGTTCTAGTTTTGCAAAAAAAATACATCCCACATCGAATTGGGGAGGTGCGTGTGACATCCTTATATGACTAAGCCTCTAAAGAATCACTCAGATATCACACAGAACACACACAGGGGCCTCACAGACGGTCTCCTGCTTCCCCCGCAGGCCTTGGCCTACCCATGCCCCAACACGGCCTTGCGCCCGCGTTGTGCAGTGATGCACTCCTGCTCCCATTCAACCTTAGGGAACCATAAGCTCGTGCTCAGGCTAGCCCAGGCTTGGGATGAGGGCTACTCTCAGCCACCTAGCGTGATATGCCTCCCTTGGCCCATCCATAAAGAGCTGGCCCAAGCGGGCCCAATTGTTTTTATAAAAATTAACCTAAAAAGAGTATATAGTCTTAAGTAAAAATACTATATAAAAATTATCCTTTTTAAAAATAACCTTTATAAAAAAAGTTTAATGAATACCTAAATATTCATTATCTAAATATATTATTACTCAAGTTGTTTATAAAAACAAAAGCTTTAACATACAAGGTTATAAATTGAGATTTTGTTATACCAATAAAAATCTTTTATACTAATATTATATTAGTCAAAATTAAGTTATTAAAAATACATTGTTTGGTCAAAAGAATTTTGAACATAGTTTAAAACGCTTTTTTAAAGAGGTTAAGATCATTACGTTGTATTTTTGGAATATTTTCATATTATTTTGAATTATTTAATACTTTTCAAAGGCCTATAATTCAAAAAAAGTCACCATAACTAGGAGACATCTTATTATCTCCAATTACTAAATTTTGGAAAACTAAGTTATAGTCAAATATTTTTAGTTAATCCACCTCATGGAAAATGACTATAATTATGGTTGTTGGAATTCAACGGTCAACCGTGGCAATGATCAAGTCATCGCATTTTATAAAACCATGCCATAGGGTGTCCTAAATTCAAGGCAATTTGAAGAAGATGGTTCACGTCATACCATTGGTGCCTGGTGTGGCTTCAGTTCCTTAGGCCATTCTTATGTTAATTATAACAAATTCTAGGGACCCATATTATTTTCTTGGGGTCTCATTGTTTTATGAGGTCTCCATGTATTTATTATTGGGTTTTTAATCGGTATATTTGTTTATCATGATTTCAATTTTGATCTCGATGTATTGTAAACATTACGGTGTTCTCATTTAAGTGAAAATCCTTGTGTCCATTTGTGTGTTTTACTCAGTTTCATTTTAATATTAATTAAAACGGTATTATTACTTTCTCATGAGAAGCATGTTTTGTTTAGTTATTGTCAAATTAAAAAAAATTAAACATAAACATATCAATACATGATGTTCGACTTTTAGGGTGTTACATCATTCCCCCTATGATGAATTGTGTCCTCGCAATTAATTCTACATACGCATTAGAGAAATACTCATTTATTATCTTCACCATAACCTCCATCATTGAGGGTCCCCTGGTGTGGCTAGGTGAATTCCCAAGTTTATGTTCAACTCTTCAGCTTCTCTGGACCAGATATTTTATGAGCAGAAAGGGTTGAACCTTTTCATAGTGCATTTGGGCCTCCACAGAGATACTCGAATGGTGGAATGTTCGGAGATGTCCAAATGGACCATCTTATGAAGAATTCGATGGACTGACTCTCGATTGAGGATATCCAAGTCATAGGAATTTTCCTATAAACTGAAACTGAGGAGTTGGTATATATAAGATGCACAACGGTCTCCATCCAATGAAGCCTCTTGAAATCTTTCTCTAGCCATGATGTTCCGGCCTAGAGTAAAGCATATAAATAGTCCTTCTTGGTATTTCCCTCTTCTCCTGTACTCTGCAAACTGTACCATGGCTATTCTATGGTATATGTAGGAATTCTCCTGACAGTAATGGAGATTGTATGGGCTGTTTGACACTTTGAAGAGTTTCTTGCATTTTTTTCATATTTGAGAAAGGTTGGTACTCTTCTTCACAGGTTTTAACCATGATAGTCTCTAGTATCTCGGTAGGGAGAGAAAGGATGTGAGTGAGTCCTTTCATCTGAGAATTAATTATGAACGATCAATCAGTGAAACTAATTCAGAATCATAAACCCAAAAAAGATAGAATGAAAAAAAGGATTAAAAAATTGCATTCTCATATCACCACATGTTCATAAAAGATAAATTCCATTGGTTTCCCCAGTTCCTTAATACATGAATCCCCAAAACATGATCAAATCTTTCAATCTCCCAAAACCATATTCAAATCAAGCAATATGGTTCAATATCGTGGGTGAACTTGTGATGTCTCCAGAGTTTGACTTGTGGGGTGTAAAAATTTGAGATGTTCGTATGTAATTGTTTTCTATACATATAATTGGAGGCTTCATATTCAAGGATGTAGAAGTTCATTACAAGACCATAATGGCCATAGGATAGGACTTGACAAATATGAGTTGTGTGGAGTTCTCCTGCTACTGCAAGTTCTTGGAAGGTCGTGAGGGACTGGATGCCTTCTGCTGTAGTGAAGCATCTAAAATGCCCCTCATAGTTTTTTCACTGTCGTACGTAGGATGGAAATTGGGATTGCATCATAAAGATGTAATCCTAACCCAGTATTCGGTGGAGTTGAAGTACTCAGGGAGAGTTCGATAGATCATATAGGTGCTTACACGTCATTCAGATATGGGCATAGTTTATACAATTTTCATAGTTGGCTATGGAAATTGTGGTTTCCAGGGCCTCATTGGGAAGAGACATAAGACTTGTACATTCATTTTCCATCTGTAAATCAGGAAAACATTCATATTTAGTAATGCATAATTATATTTTTCTTTGTTTCAGTTCTGGTTTTCTATAGTTATCTGAAATGAATCCTCTAATATCGATTACCACGCCCCAGCTCCCGAATACCTGGAGATGGTTCCATACAGAGGATCGAATTTAGTTCGGGATCTTTGGAACTATCTACTTATGAAATTCTTCTTCTAATAAATGCTTATAATTGAAAATTTTATTTTAAAAATGTAGGGGGAGCACACGAATTCTGAGTAAGGGTTTTAAAATAAACCAATATATCTTTTGAAAACATTTATTAAAGATTATCATAAAACGTTTCTCATTTATAAAATCAATAACATATGTAACAAATTATAAAAGTGATCAAATAAAAACATGCTAATATAATTATATGGGTGCGTGATTCAACTATAGGCATTCTCATTCAGAGTAATAAATAAAATTTATTCTAAACATGTATGACATATTCATCTGGGATCACAATTTAAATAGTTAAGGGTAATAAATAATCATAGTTGTGCATAATAGTATTGAATTCAACTAAATACAAATTCAATGAGTTTATATGTAATTCCATAATCATTTACTTTTATGATACACATACATAATGGCTCTTACCAATGGTTATTCTACGAATCGAATATCCATTTGGTTAATTAATTATGATACACATAATGAGGGAATGTATAATGCTGGACTTTAATTTCTATGTCAAGGCCTCGGCCAAGACCTAGTGGATAACTATAATCGGACCCCAACCCAAAGATCCTTTGTAACCAGACTCCATCCCGGAGAGCCTATGTAACCGGACTCCAACTTGGAGGGTCTGCTATAACCGAACCCCAACCCGAATGGCTTACTTTTACTGATCCCCAACCCGAAACATACTAGTCAAATTTATTCCTCATTAGGTCATGTATCCAAAGTGTCCCATACCACTTTGAATAACTAATTCCTTGACTTTTTTGGGGGTGTCCCATACCACTCCAAATAATTAAATTCTTAATTAATTATCATAATTGATGAATAATTAATAGTTTGATTTATCACATAAATTAATAACTTTAAAAATGCTTCCATAAATATTAAATGAACTACATTGCATGTTTATAACTTCATATAGGTATTAATCATGCTCAATTCAAGCACTGATAAAGGGAAATGACATTGGACTAAATCATAATATGTTAGTTATTATTTAAATAATAATATTCACAATGGCATGCATGAACTAGTAAACATTCTTTTCACATGTGATATTAATTTAAAACACGTAAGAAATGAATGGACAGGGTTACCACCTAAAATGGTAGTTCCTTAGTTTTCAAAATCCCTGATTTATGGAAATAAATATTTATTGTTTAAAATGACTATGTTTGAATTAAGACAGAATTTATTTGTACATGAATCAAGTACTGATAAAAGGTCTCTTCTTGTTAAATGGACATTCCTTATGTTTCATACATTTAAGGCCAATTGGTTTGCATTGGAAAAATTGTTTTATGTTGTGCATGCATTCATCATCTTTTAATTAAACATATCAAATCATACTTTTCTACTGAATTTTTTTTTAGGAAAAGTTAATTCAGAATATGGTTAAAAATTCTAGGTTCATACATATAACCATAACCGCTATCATTTAATACAAACAGTGGAGAGTAACTCATACATGTGAGTATAATGTGGAAACCCTCCAATATTTATACTCATGAATTAAGTATATCAAAATAATGGATTTTTAAATAACTATGGTTAGGGTTTTGTGTAAAACATTCATTCAACTGAGTGTGCTTAAGAAGTAGTGTTTAATCAAAGCCAAAAGAAAATATTTGAAAACACATGTTTTTTACTTTCATCACAAAACATGGAAATATTTATAAACACAATTGGGGATTGAAGCTGGATTATATACACACGTACTCATATACCAGATTATACATTATGAGTATACGTAAGGATCTCATACCTTTCTTATTTGACACATGAAAGATATTAAAAAAAATATTAACTAAAAGTATAATGATGGAATGCCTAGAACTGCATGTATATAAATTATAAATATATATATTTAAGATCATACATAATCAGTTATAAATGTTTTCTTACAAAAATAACTCCATGGATTTCATAGTTCTTTATTAAATTTGAAACTCAAACTTAGAAATCTTAAATCTGCGATTATGGGGTTTTTGCATTTCTGAGGGCTCTATATATTACACTTATATATTTATACACATATATAGATATATGTATCCAATTATGTATATAAAGTATAAAGTAAATTTGTATGAGGTAACCATACTTTGGGTCTACTAACAACCTATAACTCAGAATGTCGAAACTATAAATTGGGTATAGAAAGATTTAGACTCAAGTAGAAAGATGATGAATATTTATATAACATGTGTGTATAAACATACAACTTAACACACAACAATAAAGGCAATTATGAATACCTAACCTTAGATTGAGGAGGCATAAGGGCTCATGGAAATGCTGGAAAACTCAGAGGACATGTCGTGGTCTATTGGGAACTTGAGTGAAAATAACCAAGAGGTTCTTGGGATTCCTCGGGTGGCTTATAAACTATACCTACTCTGAATATTTTAAAGCATGTTGTATTGGATATGAGGCCCAAGTGGCCTTAAAAAACTAATAGTCAACACTTGTGGAAACGGCATAAAGGCGGGAGACCAGCGGCTGTCATGGGAGAAGAAAAATAGTGACATATAGGGTGTAGGTTTACTGGTTTGGGGCACGCTGTAGGGAAGAATATAGTGCAGAAGAGAAATATCAGAAACAAATGAATGGTCGGGATTTGATCCGGGTTTGATCCAATAGTCGGGGTATATCCATGGTTTCTAATGGTGATGGACGGCTCGTATCGATCTATGGTAATATCAGGTGGCTCATGATCATCAATACATTTTAAAAATGTTGAACAACCATAATTAGATCGTGTCAGATTGAACGACCCATGAAAAAGGTGGTGAAATTCATGGTTGCTTAGGTTCGAGCGTGGGGTCGAGATCGACGGCCCAAATCGCACGATACGTGATCCAATGGCCATGTTCTCATTTCTCCTGAAAAGACTTATTCCACATCGAATCAGGGAGGTGTGTGCAGTTTCCTTATAAGCCTAAGCCTCTGAAGCATCACTCATAAATCACACAACACACACACAGGGGGAAAACACACGGGCTCCCGCCTCCCCCACAGGCCTCGGCCAACTGGCACACACCTATCGTAGGGTGTGGAAAAACAATTATTTCCTAAGTTAAAATATATTAATGTGGTTGACCTAGGATGTCTCTCTAAGACGAGTTGACACAAAATATTTTTTCACTTTAAAACGAGGGTAAAAATGTTGTGCTTTTGAAAGGAAATTTGAAATTCAAATGATTGAAAGCCATGATATTAAAAGGGTCATTATGTTGGGGTCAGTTTCATAATTTTAATTCTATCCTTGTTCAATTTAATTCAAACCTTTTTTTCTTAGTTGATTAATGTGAGTTTTCACAATTGTTTCCTCTCACTTCTTTGGTGAAATTATAATTGTCAGAGAAAACCTTACCAATATCTCGGTTTGGTCAACTCTCCTTCTATGTGTAAAATAGTTGTATTGAGTAGACAAAATTGAAATGGGCAATACCTGATTGGGCCTTGTCTTTCCAAAAAAATCTAGAACATTCACTACACCTTTTACATGTTCTGATGATCGTTGAGTACTTCACCACTAATCTGAGGTTTATTCTATCGTATATAAACTAGAAATTAGTGGAGGGAGATAATGATTATTTTACCAAGAAAAAAATCAATAATGGAATTATAATTCAAGAATGATCTCTATTGATAATAAAATACACTATATGAAACTTAAAATAACTTTGAAGAAGGAAAAAATTTAATTCAGTTACATTCAAGAACTCAAACATTACAACATAGAAAACCAACCCTTCCCCAGTCACTCAAATGTTAAATCCACCATGGTAAGGGTAATAGAGATGAATGGGGAAGAATAAGTCATTACAAAACTATAAAAAAGAAATGAAATAAAATAGAAAGCCGAAAAGTTCTCCTTCTAGGTGTCCTGGAAGAAATGGGATGCAGAATGAGATGCTTTGAGAAGGAGGAGATCTCCTTCTTTTATATCCAGAATTCGTCCCCTGAATGCTGACACATTGTATCCCCATTAAATTACATCTTCACGCATTTCACCCTTCTTTATTGTTGTTCATAATTATCTTGGGTGTTTCCCCTCAAATGCTAAGCAGATTTCTACAAGTATTTTAGGAGTTATGTCTGTTTTACTCTAACCATTTATTCTATCCTGTCTTACTCCGCATAACACCAACCCCTAGATTATAAATCATTAATTTCCCCTTCAATGGAAAATTAACGAAGCCTTTCCTCATTAATGATGCTCCAAAACTCCTTGCTCGTCCCCCCACTGAATTTGACAACAATAGGTCCCACAATGAATGAGTTATGGACCACACACCCAAACTAGGCATAACTGAAAACAGTTTTCTTGAGCCATATTGTGAGCTTTGTTTTAGCTTCCATATGGTCGATTAAGCTTTTGGTCCAAAGAGATGAACTAAATCCCTGGATGTGTATAATCTTTAAAAGAACTAATTTTTCAATTTTAATTAGTTTATAAAATGTTATGGAAAAATTAAAAAAATATGTTAAAACAGTTAAAAATCAGAAAAGGGCCATTTTTACTGTTCAGCTCAAAATAACACCAATACCATAAAAATGTAGAAATTCATCATAGAGAAACACTTTTGTGGGTTTAAAAAAAATAAATTCAATATAAATTTAATTGAAAATATTGGTCTATCAATTCCCCCAAACTTAGAACTTAGACTCCTGGACAAGTAAACATCAAAAGAAAATCAAATCATATCCAAAACACACACCAATGAGATCTACCAAATCAATACCAAGAAATAAAAAGATATCATGACTCATCAAAAAAAATTATTTCAAGTTCTCCATTTTAGATTATTCAAAATATTTCCACTTCATTTCTTATCACATGCACACAAAACACCTATCTCACATGAATTTTCTCTCATCTCACAAATATAAATGCTCAACAAGTATTTTCTCATCCAAACTCACACAAGAGTAACCAGAGGCTTGATAAATGCCTATTGCTCCACCCGATGTGATTCAAGCACATGTGTTTCTCAGGAGGACTTTTTAGGGTTGTTTTGTGTCTTCCAATTGGTAGGATATAGATGTTAATAATTTTGAGGCTGAAAAAGGAGGGCTTGACTCTTTTTGAAGAAAAATTGCAAGGTTCCAATTATCACTCAAACATGATATCCTTCTCTCCCCCTTTATAGAAAATAGGCTCCATCATCATTCAATCATCTCAGGATTTCAGCAGAAAAAATTTCATTCTTTTCAAACATGATTTTTCTTGAAAGCTCCAGATAGGATCAAATTTCATTTTTTAACATCGGAAGCTCCAGAAAGGCTCATCTTCTCTTATCATGAAATCTCCAGAAAAGGCACAGCTTTTAACAAAATAAATTATTCAGTAGAAACATCAGCTCTTCAACATTTTATATTCCACCAAAAGTTTCACCAAATGAGGTAGTACACCACAATACATCTTCCTCCACACTTAACTTCATCTAGATCATGCAATTTCTCTTCAAGAGTATGTTGGATAGGGAAAATTGGCTTGTAATATGGCTTATAACTATAAGGTAATTCATGGCATCTAAGGGATTATGAAAGATAAATGTAAAGGTGGGACAAGGATTATTTTGAAAAAGGTGGCTCCAAACCCAATAAATGACTCAATCATTTAAAACACATGTACCACAAAACCTCATGTTTTTAAAGGAATATATCAAATTCTGGTTAAAGAAAGCATGGTCTGGTTCCCTCAAGAATTTAAGAGAATGAAAAGAATATGACAAAAATGGTTTTGAAGCCTCACAGAAATGTGATTTCAAATATATAGACAGTGAAATATGGCATGAGATTCAAAAATTAGTGTACTTTTCATGAAATTAAAAAAAAATTGAACTTTAAACAAATTCATTTCAGCATCCATTTAAGCTCAGTTTCATGGAATACATTTCTTTACTCATTGAAATGGGTTTGATAAATTGAAATGATTATCATTTCAGTTAAAAAGTTTCAAAAACACACAAAATTTTATAAATAAACACACAAAAATTCAAAAAACACATAACAATTGTTTTTTGGAAAACATTAAAACAAAATATAAATGAAAATAATTAACTAAAAAGGTTCCCTCCATCACACTTAAATGATGCAGTGTCCTCAATGAATTGGAGTGTATATGATATGTAAGATGATTTTAAAATGAATCACAACATGAAGAATGTGTGAAGGAGAGGTACAACCTAATGGATATTATTGATAGATAGGTTAGAGGAGCATGATCTCCTCCACTGGCTTTGATAGAAGGGTCCCAATGAATTTCATCAATGTATGCCCACTCATAGTGAATGGATCCTTCTCTCCATCATTAATAATCTATACATCACCAAAAGGATATACATGAGTAACTATAAATGGACCTTCCCATCTAGAACAAAGTTTACATGGAATCATCTTGAGTCTTGAGTTGAATAATAACACTTTTTCACCAGGAATGAAGTCTTTTGGTCTGATCAGCTTGTCATGGGGCTCTCTTGTTTTATCATTGTAAATAATGGAATTTTCAAATGTTTCCCTTATTATTTCCTCCAACTCTTGAAAATTCAATCTTCTTTTCTTCCCAGCACTTTCAAGGTCCAAATTCATTTTCCTCATAGTCCAATACACCTTATTCTCCAATTCTATAGGTAGGTGGAAGCTTTTCCCATAAATCAGCCTATATGGACTCATTCCAATCAGGGTTTTGTAAGCTATCCTATAAGACCATAAGGTATCATCCAACCTTTAGATCCAATCCTTCCTGTTTGGATTTAATATCTTTTCCAAAATTCCCTTGATTTACCTATTTGAAACATCAGCTTTCCCGTTAGTCTGTGGATGACAGGGAGTTGTTATTTTTTGATTCACCCCATACTTATATAGCAATGTCTCCATTCTCCAACTTCCAAAATGAGTCACTTGATCCCTGATGATTTCTCTGGGCACTCCAAACCTACAAAATATATTAGACATGACAAAATCACAAACAATATTAGCATCATCAGTTCTGGTTGCTTTCTCTTCCACCCATTTTGAAACATAGTCTACAGCCAAAAGAATATATGAATTTCCAAATGGCATTGGGAACGGTCCCATGAAATCTATTCCCCAAACTTCAAAATTTTCAAAAAAGTTATTGGATTTTGATTCATTTCATGTCTTTTGGATATGTTACGATAAAATTGGCATTTTTTACATCTTTTACTAAATTCATATGCATCCTTGAATAAGGTGGGCTAGTAGAGTCCAGATTATAAAACATTATGGGTAGTCCTCTGAGGTCCAAATTGGCCTCCACAAGATAATTTATGACAAAATTCAAACAATGATTCAATTTCACTTATTGGTAAGAGCCTTCTTATGATTTGATCATTACAAATTCTCCACAAAACGGATCATCCCAAATGTAAAATTTTTATTCATATTTATGCTTGTGTTGTTGATGAGAGCTTAGATGAGAGGGTACTTGAGATGTAACAAAATATTTGACAATGTTGGCATACCATGGTACTTAACTACTATTGATGTAGAGTTTTTCTCCAGGAAGCTCATCATTAAGTGGGTTATTCTTTGGGATTTCTGCTTCAGCGATGTGAGGCAGTTGACTGAGATGATCAGCCACTTGATTTTAGGTCCCCTTCTTATCATTGATTTCCAAATTTAACTATTGTAAGAGTAGCATCCATCTCACCAATCGTGGTTTAGCATCCGCATTTTTCATTAAGTACCTAAGTGTTTCATGATCAGAAAAAACTACAACTTTAGTGCCAAGAATATATGATTGGAATTTTTCTTGTGCAAAAAAGGTGGCAAGGCACTCCTTCTCAATGGTTGGGTAATTTATTTTTGTTGCATCCAAGTTCCTTGATGTGTAGGAGATGACTTGAGGCCTATTGTCAATTCTATGTGATAGGGCAGCTCCCACTGCTTGGTTGAATGCATCACAAAGTATCTTGAAAGGGTAATCCTAATAGGGTGGATGCATTATTGGTGGTGTTATCTGCCTTTAATTTAATTCATCAAATGATTCTCTACACATACAATAAAAATTAAAGTCATCATCCTTTAAAAGTAATCTTGAGAGTGGGAGAGAAATCTTACTGAAACCGAATCATTCATTTTCCATGCACCCGTAAGGGGCATAGCGGTGATTAGGTTTCCATTCGTCGCAGCCCGCTCCCCCTCTGGCCTTCTCCCTTTCCTGAAGATCGACGTGTTCGTGGTTGGAGGCCCTCTTCTTGCACGACCCCATCATCACCCTCGGATTTTTTGCATCGTTTCCTGGCCTCTTCGTCAAGGAGGCGGGATGATGCTCCAGGGTGTGAGATCTATGTTTTGTTTTGGGGTTTTCAATGGGATCTGTGTAGATCATTTTTGCTTTGGGAAGTTCTGGTCAGAGGGTGTGTTCTCAAAGGTGGCGACGGGGTTCTGTTGTTCGGTGTTCTGGTATGACTTTTCTTTTCTCAACTATTTGTTTGGCGATGTTATGGTTTTGTTTCGGATGGATTCGCTTCATCCCGTTGTTTTGCGGTATAGTTTTTTGTGTGATGGTATCGGTGATGATTTCGGAAATGTTTGTCGGGGGGTGTTTTCGGCTCTATTTGTCGTGGTGAAGATGAATGTTATGCGCTGGTGCCCCTGGTGACAACGACAGTCGCCGGCGTGTGCGTTATGAGGCATGGCGTGATGGGCGATGTGTGGGACGTCGGTACTCTCCTCCGACAAGATGAGTGGGAATTGCGGCGGCATCTTGGCTGCTCGTATGGGGTGGCGGTGACACACCTCTTGAGATGTATTAATTTTCGGGCCTGTTAGTGAGTGGCTCAAGGTGCATCGGTCATTGGGCTCGCGTTTGAAATTTGAATTTGGTGGTTGAATTTGATGGTTGAATTTGATGTGGCGGTAGATATAAAAACATGGTATTTGGGTGTTTGGTTACCGGCAACCCGGAAACTGGTTCGCGATGTAGTGAATTTGAAGTGGGAAATCATGTATGGGGTACCGGAAACCCTTAAACCAGCTTTTAGAAAATGGGAAAAATGATTTGCAGGCCTTTAAAGGATCTAACATGTTTTTCACAAGTTGGATATGGAAAGGAATTTATTACATCAATTTTGGTTTTGTCAACCTCAATACCATTTTGTGAAATTATATGCCCCAACACTATCCATTTTTAAACAATGAAATGACACTTTTCGATATTTATGGAAAGGTTCTTTTCAATGCATGTTTTCAATACTTTTTCCAAATTTCCCATGCAATGATCAAAGGAATTTCCAAAAAATGTTAAATAGTCAAGAAAAACCTCCAAGAATTCCTCAATGTGGTCTGAGAAAATACTCACCATACACCGTTGAAATGTACCTGGGGCATTACATAGCCAGAAAGGTATCCTTTTGTAGGAAAATGTTCCAAAAGGACAGGTGAAGTTCATCTTCTCCTGGTCATCTGGTGAGATTGGTACCTGAAAATATCCAAAGAATCCATCTAAAAAATAGTATTGAGTTTTTACAAATAACCTTTCAAGCATATGATCAATTAATAGAATAGGAAAGTGGTCTTTTCTGTTAACTTGATTTAGCTTCCTGTAATCTACACACTCTCTAACTGTTTTGTACTCTCATGAGGATCAGTTCATTTCATTCACTTATAACAGTGGTCAAGCCGGTTTTCTTGGGGAATATATGAATTGGGTTGACCCATTGAGAATCAGAGATTGGGTAAATGATGTCAGCTGCCAATAATTTCTCTATATCTTTCATAAAGACCTCCACAATTGTGGGATTGATTCTTCTTTTAGGTTGTCTAACTGGTCAGGAATCACTTTCTAAAAATATCCTGTTAGAGAATACCTTAGGGCTGATTCCGATAATATCACCTAAACTCTATCCTACAGCTTTGATATTCATTTTGAGAAGGTCAATCCATGTTTTTTCATGTGAATGGGATATGTTATTGGCAATGATTACTCGCAATTTCTCTCCTTCCATTAGGTAAGAATACTTCAAATCACATGGAAACAGCTTCAATTCTAATCATGGGGTTGTTTAAGGGATGATATTACTTTTAGGTTTGGTACTTATAAGGCTGTATTATCTGGTATATTCTCACTCTCTTTTAACAAATTATCGCAAAAATCCGATTTTACCTCATCCTCCAACATGATATCATAATTTTTAGGTTCTTGGGAATTATAACATTCAAATGAAAATTGTTCTCCGACTGATAAGAAGTCAAAAAGCATACTTGAGTCTTAAATTGGTCCTATACCTTAATCAAGGGAGATCTCATAAATTGAGTGACAGTTAAATGGGTGTTTCATCATATCAAGAATGTTGAAGTGTACCATACTGTCTCTGAGCTCCATGGTTAGTGTTATTTCATGAACATTGATGACGGTCCTTGCTGTTTTTAGGAATGGTCTCCATAGGATAATCAGGAGATTGGGTTGGTGCTCAGTCTTCCTCGATGGAAAGGGCATAAAAGTCTACTGGAAAGATTAATCCTCTCACTCCTATAAGTATATCTTTAATAACTCCAGCTGGGAAACCTGTGGATCTGTTTTCTAATTGTACCACCACCCGAGATGGTTTTAGTTCTATGATCTACAAAGATTAAAACACTAAGTGAGGCATAACATTTATCGAATCTCCAAGATCACATAGTGCATATATAAAATTTAAAGAACCTATAGTTCATGGAATAGAAAAAGTCTTTGGGTATTTTCATTTTTGCAGTATTGGTGGTGTGATCAATGCTGAGATGCTTCTTCCTAAGTTGATTCTTTCATTTCCATCCACCCTCCTTATTTTAGTACAAAACTCCTTTATAATTTTTTCATATTTAGGGATTTTTTGGATTGCATCCAGTAGTGGGATATTAATCTCAACTTTCGAGAATGTTTCCTGAATTTCTCATTGAAGTCATTCTTCTTCATTTTTCTTTGACTCAACCAATGCAGATAGGAATAGAGTTGGGATATCTTTTTTCGCCCTTTATTGTTTTTTCAAAGGTGTTTTTGTCCTTTCCTTCCTAAACATTGTTCTTTATCCATTTTTGTTATTAAATTTATCTTTTGGATGGATTGGATGAGCTTCAGGAGGTTCCCTGGAATCATCCTCCTCACATTGTACTGGTGGTGTGAGGTCTTTCCCGCTTTGGGTGGTGATTTCACTAACATTATCCTTTGGATTGGTAATTTTTTGTGGGGGAAGATTACCTTGGTTCTTTGTGAGATAATCCATAATGCTTGGAAATTGATCATCTATCTTGTCCATATTATCTTCTATTCCCACAACTCTTGTCTTTAGCTGTTGATCTTCAGTTTTCGGTGCACTTATGGATGGTTTCTCATAATTATTTCATTGGAAATGTGGTGGTTGGAATGGTTTTTGTCATTGGAAGGGCTCATTATAAGGCTATTGTAATGCTATCGGGTTCTGATATAGCTGGTGAAAAGGTGGTCTGGTTTTGTTATGTTAAAACCAATACCCTGGTTGGGTTTGCGGTTAGTATTTCATTTGTTGATAGGCTGTAGCACGACATTCTTTCCCCTGCACTTCTAGACATTGATCAGTGCAATGAGAATTAGAAGGGCATAAACTACATACCTGATTCGGTTCTCATTGTTCCTTCACATGGTTAATAGTTATTTGTCACACTAACCTGGTTAGTTCACCAATTTTGTTTCTAATCAAATCTACTGAATCAGGTGTTCTTACCTCATGGATTCCTCTGGTGATCGTACCTCGAGTTCCAAAATGCTGTGAATTTTGTGAAATATTTTCAATCAATTATATGGAATCCGTTGGTGACTTTTCAATCAAGTCTCCTCCAGATGATGCGTCTAGAATGTTTCAATCTTTTTCAAGAAATCCTTGGTAAAAGAAAACAATGAAATGGTGTTCTTCCATATTCTGATGTGGAAATCTAGCACAGAGCTTCTTGAATTGCTCCCAGTACTCATAAAGTGTTCCACCGGTTGATTTTCGAAAGGAATAAATCACTTTTCATATAGGTGTGCTCCTAGATTCAGGGAAAAACCGTTGCATGAAGCATCATTGAAGATCTTACCAGTCTTGTAAATCTCCTTATTGTAGACTATACAACCATTCCTTTACTGCTCCCTTGAGTGATAAGTGGAATTCCCTCCACTCTACCTGTTCTTCTGCAAAACCTCGGGGTCTCCAGCTAGAGCACACATTTGTAAATTCTTGGATATGCATGTTGGGGTCTTCACCTGCCAGAACATAGAATTTACGAAGAATTTGAATCATGTTAATGCGCAATTTGACATCATTTTCTAAGGCCAGAATAGCTAGTTGATTTCGTTGGATAGCGAATTGTGGGGTGAAAATATCACGTAATGTTTGGTTGGGATTTCCATCCATTGGAGTTTTAGAGTGATCACAGGATGTGTCACTTGAATATATAAGGTGAATTTCATCAAACTATATTTTCATATTTTTCTTTCTCAATTGGTTTATTGTTCTCTCAATTTCTGGATCAAATTCAATTAAATGGTGGTTTGAACTATGGGTCATTCAAAATAAATAGGAAAACAAATTTAAAGGGTTTTGAGGCATTGCCTCCCTAGCAACAGTGCCAAGTTTGACGCACTCCTGTTGTAGGGTGTGGAAAACAATTATTTCCTATATTAAAATTCAGTAATGTTGTTGACCTAGGATGTCTCCCAAATAGGAGTGCACAAAAAATATTTTGTCACCTTAAAACGAGGGTAAAAATGTTGTGCTTTTGAAAGGAAATTTGAAATTCAAATGATTTAAAACTATGTTATTAAAAGGGTGATGAGGTCAGGTTCAGTGTCTTAATTATAATGTTATCCTTGTTCAATGTAATTCAAACATCTTCTTCTTAGTTGATTAAAGTGAGTTTCTACAATCGTTTCCTCTCACTTCCTTAGTGAAATTGTGATTGTGAGAGAAAACCTTACCAATATCTCAATTTGTTCAACAATCCTTCCATTTGTGATATATTTGTATTGAATATACTTAATTAACATGGTAAATGCTCGATCGGGTCTTGATTATCCCAAAAAATCAAGAACATTCACTACACCGTTTACACGTACTGACGATCGTCGAGTATTTCACCACTAATCTCTGGTTTATTCCATCGTATATAATCCAGAAATTAGTGGAGGGAGATAATGATTATTTTACCAAGGAAAAATTCAATAACGGAATTAAAATTCAATAACAATCACACTTGATAATAAACTCCTTTATATGAAATTGAAAACAACTCTGAATAAGAAAGAAATTTCAATTAATTACATTTAAGAACTCAAGCATTAAAACATAGAAAACCAACTCTTCCCCAATCACTCCAAATGTTTTCCCCACCACAGTAAGGGTAAGAGAGATTAATGGGGAAGAAGAAGGAATTATAATATTATAAAAAAAATAAAATAGAAAGCTGAAAAGTTCTCCTTCTTGGTGTTATGGAAGGAATGAGATGGAGAATGGGATGCTTTGAGAGGGAGGAGCTCTCCTCCTTTTATAGCCAGAATTCTTCCCTCGATTGTTGATGCATTGTAGCCCCATTAAATGGCATCCTCAAGTGTTTTACAGATTTTAAATGTTGTTCATAATTATCTTTGGCATTTCTCCTCAAAAACTCAGTGGATTTGGACAAGTATTCCAATAGTTATTCTCGTTTTACTCTGACCATTTATTATGTCCCATAAGACTCGCCAAAATTCCAACCCCCTTAGATTAAGAAGCTTTAATGTCTTCTTAAACGGCCAATTCACAAGGCCTTGACTTCATTAATGATTCTCGAAAAATCCTTTCTTCTTCCCCCACTGAATTTCATAACAATAGGGCCCACCATGATGAGTTATGGACCCCACCCCAAAACTTCGAAAAACTGAAAACAGTTATCTTGAGCCAACTTGTGATCTTTGTTTCAACTTTCATATGTCCGATTCAGCTTTTGATCCAAAGTTATAAAATGAATCCCTAGATGTTTAGAATCTGGAAAAAACATAATTTTCCAATTTGGATTAGTGTAGAAAATGTTATGGCCAAACTATAGAAATAAGTTAAATAGTTAGAAATTCGAAATGAGCCATTATTACTGTTAAGATCAAAATAACACCAATATCATAATACTATAGAATTTCATCATAGAGAAACACTTTTGTGGGTTTTAAAAATGAAATTAAATTGAAAATATTTTCTCTATCACCAACCCATTCCCCACCACGGTCATGCGCCCACGCTGCGCTACATGCCCTCCAACTCCCATGCGGCCTTCGCGAACTCTATGCCCATGCTTGTGCTTGACCCATCATGGGCTGAGGGCTAGGCTTAACCACCTAGAATGAGTTTCCTCCCTTTCCCCAGCTATAAAGGGCTAGCCCTAGTGGGCCCAATTTTTTTTATAAAAATTAACCTAAAAAGAGTATGAAATCTTAAGAAATAATACTATATAAAAATTATAGTTTTTAAACATAACCTTTATAAAAATGTTTAATGAATACATAATATACTTTATCTAAATATATTATTACTAAAGTTTTTTATAAACACTTAATCTTCAACATTCAAGGTTATAAATTAAAATTTTGGTATACACACATAAAATCTTTTATACTAATATTATAGTAATCAAAATTAAGTTAATAAAATAACATAGATTGGTTTAATGAATTTTGAACATAGTTTAAAACACTTATCTTAGAGATTAAGATCATTAAATTTTATATTTGGAATATTTGCATAGATTTGGGAATTCCTTCATACTTTTCAAAATTGTGTAATTGAAAAATTTTCACAAAAACTAGGAGTCGTCTTATAATATCCAATTTGTAAATTATGGAAAACTAAGTTGTACTCAAATATTTTTTGTTAATTCACCTCAAGGAAAAAAACTACAATTATAAACATTGTAATTCAATAGTCACCCAAGGTAGTGGTCAAGTCTTTGCCTTATCTAAAACCATGCCTCAGGGTGTCTTAAATTCAAGGAGATTTGAAGAAGATGGTTCGCGTCATACCATTGGTGCTTAGTGTGGATGCAGTGGCCTTAGCCATTATTATGTTCATTATGACAAATTCTAGGGACCCATATTATTTTCTTGGGGTTCTCGTTGTTTTAAGTGGTCTCCCAATAATTCTGATAGGGTTTTAAATAGGTATATTTGGTTAGCATGATATCTCTTTTGATCTCGGCATAGTGTAAACATTACAGTGTGCTAATTTAAATGAAAAACTTATATCCATTTGTGTGTTTTACTCGGTTTCATTATAATATAATTTAAAACCGTATTATTAACTTCTCATGAGAACCATGTTTTTCTCAGTAATTATGAAATTCAAACAAAATGTAAACATAAAAATATCAATACATGAGGTTCGAGTTTTGGGGTGTTACAGATACCCTTCAATACCTCTAGAGATGGCCTAACCAACCATAAGAAAGGAACTCCATAATATTGTAACAACCATGTATGTGCCAATGTCTAGTATTTCCACATTGGATGTAATGAAATATGTCATTTTTATTAGATAACAATATACTTCCCTAGATATATTTCCCTCTACTAACCAGGTTGCAATTTTCATTGTTATTGTTATAGCTACAAAAAAATGTTCCCTTATATAGAACTGATGAAACTTCTTGACTACCACATGGGGATACTCTCAGCTTTCCACCCATGATGTGATCCTGTATCATCATATCTGCCAAAAAATATTAGTAAAATATTTTCACATATAACCAAATCTCATAGTGAAGTAAATTTTTAAATCAATTCTCTCTAGTGACCTCATAATAAATGTTATAATAAAAAAATTAAATAGTTATGGTGTCACATAATATCATTATTTAACCATTATTCCAGAGGATAATTCACCCTTGAATAATGGATAGTATGAGGTAAGGTTTATTTTCACAATCTCTTTATTAACTATGATTTATTTTAAGTATGAATTTACTGGGACATATTTATCTTCCAGGTCTATGTTTCATAAAAATATATTTAAAATCATACTTAATATTCATTAAAAATAATTTAACGACATTTTTACCCTCGTTTTATTTTATAAATGGAATTTTTTTCCAGTTTCCTTATAAGGTAATTTTTTTGACATCTTCATCAAAGCATAAGAAGAATTTTTTTAAACTTATATGGTGTAAATATATTTTTACAACATCATGAAACTTTAATGTTTAGAAGATTACTTTAAAAACTTAAATATTTTTTTGAATTATTATTTTTTAAATTATATGGAATTTCAAATAACTACTTCCAATAAATGGGTATTTATCTAAATTAGTTTCTAAGGATTTTTGTACAAAAAATTTCATCTATTCCAACATACTTTATTGGATATTATGATTAATTAGGGTTGATTTCTTATTCTAAAAAATATCATATTTTATTAAATGGTTTATGAATATTTTAAATGTGGATGTTCCACTTTTATAACATTCTTGGTATATGGATATTGTATTAATATTTCAAATGTTATCTTTAATATGAATTCTTATGTTGGTTATGTTTTGCATCTTTTAAATGAGGAAAGAATTTGTAATATTAAGTGATGCGCATAGCCCACTATAGCCTCTCAATGTATTGGTAGGTCTCATGAGAAAAACTAGTTTAGTTTATTTACACATTTGTGTATTTTCTTTATACGATTCCTTGAAAATATTGTTATGTTTTTTGATATTATGAATTCCCGCATTATTAAATTAGGTATTGATATTACATGTGATTATTTGGCTACAATAATATCCATGTGAATGGTAAAATGGGATTATTTTACTACTTCTTTTCCATATTGTGCTCAAGATTATGTTTAAAAATCATTGTTTCCATTTTTATACCTTTCTTTAACATTTTAAACTTTTTAATGGTAGATTCCACTATATTTTTTATATTTACTGAGTATTTGAGATCACCCCTATATTATGTCTCATTTCCCTCAAGATGTGATAAGGTATATTTTCACTGAATTGTAGGGATATTCTAAGGGATATTATTTTTTTCAATGGAGATTTTCTATTTTTTCATGTCCTGATTTAATTTAAAATTTAAGATCATATCTTCTTTTTCTAAGGCTACTAAACTATTTTTCCTTCAGGATTTGGTTTTTTGTGATCTTGAAAATGCGTTAAAATAATTCACCAGGTCTAGGATTCTAAGGTCAGGGAATTTCAATTATGATATGATTGATATCTACCATTTTTACACTTACGTAGAATCTTAACTCAATCATTATTATGTTTCTTTTCCCTAGGAAATGTATAATGGTGTTAAGTAAGATGTGTTAGACAGGGTTTTTATTTATAATGGAATAAGCAGGATATTAGGTAGATGTTTTTGAACTAGTAGTTTATGTTTCCTTGTTTCTAATAACAATAAACATATATGTTTCTAGAATTGAATTTTTATGCCATATAATAGATATTATTCAATTTAAATATAGTATATATATGAATAAAATGTAGGGGTCATTACAGTTGGTATCTGAGAAAAGGTTTTGTTAGCGTTTGGAAACTATGATAGGGAAATCTTAGAAAGAATCATATGGAAAAGCCTATGTATAAGTTAAAATCATAGTGTTTTGGTAATGATCAGGAATAACATTAGATAAAATTTGTCGTGTCCGAAATTTAAATTTTATAAGTAATTCCCCTTTATTATGCAGTTTTCCCATTTGATTAGTGTTTCTCACAATAAGTTTTTTTGGTTCTAGTCAATTTCTTGGAACTGAAGGAACCATGTTAATACTAAATGTGATGGAAAATGGAATGATTTTCCTCCTGAGAAGCTACATTTTTTCAGAGGTAGAATGAAAAATATTATTTCTATGTTCACACAACTTTTACTAGTTATGAATGATGCTAGAATCCCAAATGAGAAAATGATGGAACAATATTATTTTTAATACTTTATAAGGTAACGTACAACTACATTTAGTGGGTCTTTTAAACTATTAGTGTTTGAAAAATGGATCAGTACAAATAAAGATATATTTGTAGTCCTCCAATGTTCATAATATTATAATTTAATCTTAAAATTATATAGTTCAAAACCTGAAGTGGATCAATGGTGGAATATCATCATGATTACAAGATAGCGTGATGATATTGAATCAATGTAATTTGATGAGTTAAAAGGGATATTGGAAAACAAATACTTCCCTATATTTTACAAACATAGATGGTGAATAAATTTATTTTGATGAAGTAAAAGTATAATGAATCCATCAGTGCATATAAGGTATATTTTATGAGGATTAAAAGGTATTCATGTGGTATAATTATAAGTCTTGAAAATAAAATTGATCGATTATTTGTTGGTTTAATTGCAATTATCCAAATAAAAATATCTAGAACATATTTTGGTAGAAATGAGTAATTATTTCAATTTTATCTCACTTTTGATAGGGAGACTATAGTTACCCATCAATCATTTTCATTTGATAAGATGTAAAAAATGAAATTCAAGAGAAAATATTAAAAACCATAGTTAAAGTAAGGTGATCATTCCTTTATGCTCATATATTGGAAATAAACCTGGAGGAAACTTCCTTAAGGGGATATTATATTTTGTAAATGGGGGAAAATTTACATCAGAAAATTGACCACCGTAGTAATGAGAAACTAGTATTTAATGATGTGAATAGTGATAAGGATACACAAAATGCACCTCATACACTATAATTTCATGTACAAGGAAATAGTTAATTATTCTAATTATTATGCTTATCCAAAAGTTATCTAGGATGATCGATATCAACAACCTCTTATTGCCAATGACAAATGAAAATCACATGCGATCAGTATTGGTGATGTAGAGTACAACAAAAAAGTGTTGGATTGACAGAGTGTTTATGTAATGGGATTCTAGAAATCTATTTTAGAATAACATTTATGGTATTATAGAATATTCAAATATTTAATTATTGGACCATCGTTGGTTTTATATATGTATTTTATAGCTTATGTTGAATGGAACAAGTAAACATGAAAAGTGATTGTAATATTTTTGGAAAACACAGGATTAGTGATAACCATTAATATGTGCATAATTTTGGAGTAATGAATTAAAGATATTTTTGATAGTATTAATCAAAATGGGATTTATATGTTGAAAAAATTGGTTTATGATGTGATTGATTGTGTTTATAGAATTTTTGGTATGTAGAAATAATTATTTTTTGAAAGAAAGCATTTTTTCACTAAGGTTCTTGGGTAATTTATGTTATTACCATGTCTTAAGAGAATAAATTATAATATTTTCCACATGTTTGGTTTGTGACAATTAATAGGTATATTACATTTTTTAGGGATTAATGAGAATTTGAATTAAAAAATTTATTGACCTTCGCATAAATGTTTTGGATTTCAATATTTTAGAAGAATCACCAATGATACCATTTATGAAATTTTTTTAATGTTTTAAAGATTAATGTATTATCTCCCAACATAATGATTCATTCATAAGGGATAACCTGTGTTTATTTTATTTGTGATTTTAAAATATCATTCATTGGATCTCATGATTTTCTAATACTTAATGACAAAAAAAATTCTCTGACATTTCATAAAATAAGAGAAGAAGTGGAAATTTATTAGGGCGTAATAAAATGATGGGATTATGGGTCATCAATTAAGTATTTCTTCTCATGAAAAGTTAATGAACTCCAGGGAAATAATTTTGAAACCAATTTTTTTTCCTATTATCTTATTTTTGGATTAATAATATAGTCCCATAGAACATCATAGATTTATAGCTTTGTGAACATTAACTTTCTCCTAACCATGTTCTCTGCTACTCTTCATTAGAGCTTGATGGTTTAATTTATCTTCCATGACAATTTTTTTACTTTCCAACTATCTTCCCCGATGATGAAACTTATTTATGGGTTACATTGAGTAATATTAATGTTTCTATCATTGCTTTTTTAAAGGATGTTTTAGTATTAGTATTCACAATTTGGATTTCTAGGAACGAAACATTTAATTATTAATCCTATAATAAAACCTAATAATTTTGAGGGTGTAATTACTTTTAAGCGGAGTAAAATGTAACAACTTCAAATTTTTATGAAATATAATTATAAAACCCATTTTATTTCATTGATATCTTTCTTTATAAGAAACACCAACTTATCTTGTATTACACGTAACCCTAAGTTTCTATGAAACATCATTTTATTATTATTTAAATAAGAAAATAACCTAGCCATTAAATTAAAATTTCTTAATAGTATTAACTATGTTATGAAAATATGTGGTTTATATTTGGAATTTATTATTTACCCATTAATTATAAATTAAAATACATAATAATTGAATATAAAGGCAATGTATTTAGTTTTATGATACTCATGTCATTTTATCATTAAAAATTTAATTTATTTCAATTAGTGAGTGATAGTACTGAAATAAAAATATTATATATGAAATCAAATATTTTTTCAACTCATAAAATATATTTTGTGGGCATAAAATAAAAATAAATCCAATTCCATGAAAAAAAGATATTTTTTCTAAAGGGAAATTTAATATCATTATAATGGAGAACCCATTCTAAATCAAATTTATGACACTTTTATAATTTTTATATGAAAAATAAAACTTCTTCTTCTAAATTGGTATATAAAAACATGCATTTTTTGAGTTTTGATTATCATAAGATTATGGATTTAGTGAAATACATATTTATAGTAAAGAAACATTATTATTTTTAAAGTAATTACTATAAAAAATTATATATTGAATTAGTTTTAAATTTTAATTATTTCAGTTTAATTTAAAATAGTACAATTATGATTTTTCAAAATTATTTTATACATTATTTTACTATGAAAACATTTTTTATTCTAAAATGACATTTTCAATAAACTATTTTTTAATGAATTTTACCATTTTTATTTAAAATTAAATTCTGAAAATTCAATATTATTAATTTTAAAAATTTTATTCTATATCTAGATTCAGAATTTCCAAATTTATTAAATAGGTTTATTTTATTTTGTTTCTAATATAAATAGTAATCATTGTACATTTTGTTACCATGATAAAATTTAAATTTGGTTGATTATGTTAAAAAGAAAATTATAAATACTATGATATTGCCCAAAAAATTATATTATATAACAGGATGATTCAATTTTGATCCTTAACAATTATGGATCAAAATTATTTCATTTAATGGACACTTTCATTTTAAAATGAATTATATAATATTTAAATTAGGGAAAGACAAAAAATTTAATTTTATTTGTCTTTAATATCTCTTATGTATCCAAATGGAAAAATAAGTGTTATGAAAGAATATAAATTTCAATTTTTAACATAATAAACATATATTTATGATATAAATTTATTTTTTATATTTCTAGCAACATGGATGAAATTATTATAATAATAATGTTATGTTTAATAAAAATTTAATGATTTCACATTCATGTTTTAAATAATATATCTTTTTTAATATAATGATATAAAATATATATATTCAACTATAAATATTATTATGAAATTTACAAGATATATCTTTATTATATTAATTTATTTTAATGTTTTAGTAAAAAAATTATATTAAATTATTATACAACACTAATGTTATAATTATTTTATTAATGTAAATATTATTTAAATATTACTATAAAAACAAATTTGAGTTATTTAATTTATGTAATTTAATTTATATATGAACATGACTAATTAGGGATATAATAAATTTTTATAACATAACTTGTTATCTTGAAATTTTGAAAAATCCAAAAAATAAATACTATCAAAGATGACACTATTGACATTTTATCAATATAATGTTTTATTAAATTTGTTAAAAATCATAACATTGATATAAAATTAAAAAATATATATAATATAGTATAAAATTATATAAATCTATAATTTATGATTTAGTTAACATCAAATAAGTAAACATTACATCCATTTGATATTAAATGATTTTCTACCTTAGTTAAAATGAAATAGGTTAACTATGAGCTAATCAAAATGATAAGGCTTAAAATAATAACCAAACTTGTCAAAAATCTATTGGTTGATGATATTTAAAACTTATCTCATATTAGCTTTGAATTTATATTATTTGGGAGGTATTTGTATTGAGATTTATTTTATTATATTTTTTTGGAATTTCCATATGTACCCTTCACCTCAATGATAAAAATAAACATCCTCCCTCAAGTATTCACAAACCATTAATCCTTAAATGTGGAAAATACCATGCCCATATACCTTACCAACTTCACTAGAAACTTTCTATAGATGATGGTCTTCTCAAAAGACCAAATCTAGTTTTCATTAGAGGATATCGAGAAGGATCTCACTAAGGAAGAGGGGTTTATGATATGTACGAATAAACCCATAACTAATTTATGGTTAATTTCAAAATCTCATTATTATAGGAGATTTTTTTATATGTATGAATTTATCGGTGTATATTTATCCTCAATGTCCATGTTTCTTAAAAAAAAGTCAAAAATATTTTTACCATTCTTCTTCAATTATTTAAAATCAATTTTACCTAGTTTTCAGTTTTTACTAATTGGTCTGAATTGAATATTTTGTTATTTTCCCAATGAGAAACTTTTTGAGTTATCTGGAAAAATTTCGAGGACTTTTTCTTTTAACTTTAATAGAATGAACATATTTTTACACTTTCATATCACTTTATTTATTTTAAGCATCCCTTATAATATAACAACATTATTTCTAAAGAAAATGTTTTAATTAAATATTTTGTGGAATTTTACAAAAGGGAAACATTCTCAAAGAATAAAGGATATTTTTATCATGATTTATTTTTTAGTAATCACTCAAAATTATTTTACATCTATGGTAAACTATTTTGATGTTACATATAATTTAATAGGGATATGTTTCATGTATACTATCCCTAATATTAAATTTATTTCATTGTGTTTATTATTGAATAATATTTATTAAATCCATTTCTTTTTCATAGATTATGATATGATAGAAGGATGTTTATGAAACCCATTTACTCTTATAGGCTATGATATGATGAATAATTTATGTTCTTGTGGCCCACATATGTATTGTTTTCATTATACTGTGTATTAGACCTATATATCCTTCTAATTAATTTGTAAGAGATTAATATTTCACGAGATAGATATGTATATAATGGGAAAAGATATTAGTTCAGTAATACAAGGCTGGAATGGGAAGTAAACCTGGTTTAATAACACACGGTTGGAATAATGAGTGAAGTCGGTTCAGTAAAGAATTTTTTCCACTATAAGGGTCCTAGAAATGATACTTCACTAATATGTAATTTATTTTATATATTTATGTGTATGAAAAAAATCCCATGTCTTATTTTATGCTCTATGGGAATATTTCCTTTGATGGAATCTATGATTTATCCAATGAAATGATATCATGATATTTGATTTGTAAGATTTAATTTTAAAATTTAATGATTATGTTCTTATGTCTAATGATTATGATATGATTAATATCTACATTTTTCACACTTATTGATCATATTATGTTTCATTTCCCTAGGATATGAAGAAGGATATGATGATAGATGTGTCAAAAAGGGTTTTATAAAGGCTAGCATAAGTGGAAGATGGTGTAGATGTTTTATGAACAAGTTCTTTATGTTTCCCAATTTCCAAAGACACTAAACGAATATGGTATTTGGTAATATTATTTTTATTCAAAAAATATGATTTAATATCCATGAATTTCAATATTTATTCGTTATAATTTCACCCATTAATGTAACGATATTTTCACTCATCTATGGGTATGGAATTCCATTCAGATGAAGCGATGTGATTCAATATTCAAGTCCAAATTTCATGACATCCAATATTAAAAATTTTACTAATTGATAATTAATTTATTATAATCCAGGATATTACGAAATAGATATTTTCAATACCTTAATTTCCAGATCACACAATTATTTCAATGGAATATTAAATCATCATTTATTCCTAACATATTATTCGTCTTGATTATGTTATTCATTAAATGGAATGTTTTTTATTTATTTATATTGACATATTTTTTATTCCTTATTTATTCATTATACATTAAATAATATGTAACCTGTATTGTGGATTTTTTCTCATGGGTATTTAATTTCCCGTCCCTAGGATATGAAGAAGGAATCCTTGAATGAGTTAATCGGTGCCTAATAGTTATATTTACTATGTGATAATTTATTTTTTGAAATATAATGAAAGACTAAACTATGTATCTAGTCTACTAGAGACTACTAAACAATCTTGATCATTTGAACATAAACTCTTGACTATTATGTTAATGTAATAATGTAACCACTGAATATAGGATACTATGGTTGGGGTATTTACAATGTGTATCAGAGAATGTTTAGTAGAAAAATTTAGAACTAGATTCAGGAAAAAACATATTTTGGAACATAATCCTATATTGGAATTTTAGAGTATATAAAATTGTGGAATAACATCCTATTATTTTGTAAGGAATATATATTATAGTTTTTATATAATTAAATATATCCCTAGATACTACATGTGGATGTTTCTTAGGTATAGTTTTCCCTAAAATAAATAAAGAAAATATGTATATCTAGTTTGAATTGATAGTTACTTGATGCATGAAAAATAACCTTGCTGTAAATATAGCTTAGCTGCCATGGGGGAGATGCTTGGGTTAATTCACATTTTCACTTTGAACATCTATAATGAATTAACCTCTAAAAAATGATGATATTCTAGAGTGACATGAGATAAACATAATTTTAATTTATATGGCTTATCTACGTTTGATCATTTGTTTAAAATGAGTAAATATCTATTTTGAGAATTAGTGTGATAATAAAGTAATGTGGTTAAGGATTTTTTGGAAATATTTTATAGGAATACAACCATTCAGTTTGGTATATCATTTAATGAGAATGTTATTTTAGAAGTGATGAATTAGTATTTTATTTTGATAATTTTTAATATATTGATAATATTTACACTTAATATTATCATTATTGTTAATGTAATTTTTTTCATTTAAAGTTATTTATTTTTTATGAAAAAATTTGAATTAAAAACTATAGTGGTTAGGATGTTATTTTATGATGAATTATATTTTATAGATTTTATTTTAATTTTTTAAATATTATAATAATTTCATATATATAGTTTTAGAAATGGGAAAACCCAAATTCTAGGAAACAACTCCTCAAATCTATAATTTTTTTGGGGAATGAACCCAAAAATAAATAAAGACAAGAGTGTAGTTCCTAGAACTGGATAATGTTATTTCTTTATTAATAGGAAATTATTTTTTAATAAACAATTTGATGGATAAATATTATATTTAAATTTGGGTGTTATTGTTAATGTGGATAAATCAATGAATTATGTGGGATAACTAATGACAACCATTTTCGTTTTGGAAAATATTTAGACATAGTTCAAAAGTCATTTCAATATTTTATGTAACTTATTATATAATAAATGTTATTTTTAATACTGTAGGAATAAAAAACACATCATTGATATTCATTTCTATTAGTATTAAATAAGATAAAATTGATGAAATTAGGCTTATTAAAAAAATATCTATAGTATTTTATTATGATCTATATAACGATATTAAATGAAACACTCAACTCTTATAAAAGGATCTTTAAACAAAAATCTTATTATATCACCTTCATATTTGATTAATTCATGACATTTTAACACATCACATATTTATGGTTTGTTTGATGTTAAATTTCTACTAAAAATGTTTTATATAAACATATATTACTCCTGGAGTGTTATATTTATCTTCCATGTATAATTTTGTACTTGACACTAATGTTATCTTATTTTTATTCCTATATTAGTGATGCCCTTTGTATTTATCTTCTATATATTTTCAAGTCGTTATTTTATTAACTGTCTTTTTTTGTTGGTGTTCCGTAAAGGGATTTACAATTATAAAATCCTTAATGTTTTTAGCACATGTTAATGTTATGAGTATGCAATATTTTAAATGTGGGGAGAATATAACACCCCATGTTTTTAAAATTAAGACTATGTTTGATAGCATATATAACACACAACAAAAAGCCTATATCAATCGTGATATACTATTTTAAAATTTCCATTACGAATTAAATGTTAAAATTGGTTGTATGAATTTGAGAAAAAAATTATAAAAAATATTTATAAATATTTTTTAAGAAGAAAATATAATGTTTAATAAGAACTCAATTTTTAGAAATATCATTACATACTTCAAAAAATATTGATTTGGTAAAAAATGTTGTTATTTATTTGTGTGATAAAATAATATAATTAAAATATTTTAATTTAGAAAATTTCATTATAAAAAATTAATTTCACTTTTTAAATAACCATTTATTTATTAAAATAGGTTGATAATTTTACTTTTTTTAAATGATTGATTTTTTTGTAAATAGTTTAAAACACTTTATTGCTTAAATTGTTATACCTTTTTGAGAATTTATGTAATTTTAATGTCTCAATATTATTTCAATTGGTTTTAAAAGTAAAATAATTATTTTTTAGTTATAATTAATCATATTATATAAAATTTAATCATATTTATACTGAATTTCAGTATTTGTTTATTTTTTAGTCTTTAAAACATATTTTATGGGTACTTTTTATTTATGTGCATAATGATTACCAATTTAAATTAATTAAAATAATCAATCATAATTAATAATTTAAATGAAATTAATATATTTTATATCTATATATATTAATTTAAATCTAAATAATGATGATTTGTATTATATAGTTATGGTAAGATCATCTTATTTTGGGATAGTTTATTTCTCAAAAAACTATTTTTTATTGCGATTACTGGATTATTTTTAATGAAAATTATAACAATTTTATAATTTAAATTAGATAAAATATATTAAATATTTTTAATCAAATTATTCAAAATTAGTTAATATTTTCAAACAAAAATTAGTTTATAATGAATGGTAAAAATAGTAAAAACAAATTTATATGGTTGTTGTGCAAACTGTTTTTTGTGTGTTACATATTCTTTTGTTGAAATTGAAATTTCAATCATATAAATTTTATTTTATAAATTTTATTTCATATTTAGAATCATTGGGTCCAAATATTATAATAATTATACCTTTATTTTATTCGTAAATGATAAATTTACTAGGCCAAAAAACTAGTTACCAAAGTGATAAGTAAAATGGTAAAAGTGGGTTATTATGGAGGAAAAGGAAAATAAATTTCAAAAACACGATTCTTTAAATTTGGGGAGGTATGTATTGATATTATTTTCTATAAACCCAATTTTTTTATCAATTTTTCTGTAACATGATTTAATAGTTACTTCCCATTATTTAATAGTTATGAGTATATAAAAAAAGTACCCTCCTTCTTAATTATAAGTGGTCACCCCCTAGTTTCTTCAAAACTCTCAATCCATTTATCTCAAAAAACCCCTAAAAAAATTCCTCCCAAAAATATTTATAAGAACTTATTGTGTTTGTTTACATCCCAAAATACCAATCCTACAGTCCTTAAAAAGATAACCAAATGTGGTTTCTCTAAGTGATGGTAATGGTCTTCATCAAGTTCATTCTTTTTTAATTATTTTTTATAACCTCTAATTATGTATTTTATATTTCATTATAATAACCCCAGTATCTTACATACTTTTATGTGTCCTTATGTTGATGAAATTATCTTTATCCATCAACTTATCAGTAAAATAATAACCAAATTGATCACTCATATGTATGGTGGACTACCGCATCACAAACTGATTTAATTTTTGTTCCATCACTAAAGTACATGGACTGCAATAATAATGGGAATAATAAATATATATTATAAAAATAACATGATATGAATTATTTTAAATTCATATATCATCTAATTCCCTACCCTTTCACCCATTAATTGAAATATTTTATTACTTATGCGTACATTCGTCCTACTATCTCAATAAAGCGATGTGATTCATTTTCAATAAAAATAATTCAATAATGGTTCTAAAAATGATTTAAATTAATAAATATGATATTTAAAAATCTAATATAATTCTATATAATATTTAACTACATCATATTCACAAAAACCATAACTTTCATGAAAAAACTTGCATGAGAAAATGAAGCAGCTAACACTTGAATAAATAGTGATAATGAAATATTATTAATAAATAGGTGGTGAGATGTTATAAGATGTTAACATGAAATATTATAAATATTAATTTGTTTTTTTAATAAATTAATTACATTCTTAAAATAATTATATATGAGTCTAAAACACATTTTTATAATTGGATGCATGAGGTAAGACACATCATCTCAATTTCCCTTAATTACGACATATTTAAATGCTATGTACCTAATTCATTTAATATGGTGAATATACATTCCCTTTAATATATTATATCCTAAATCCTTAATATTACATGGCATTTTAATATTAAATATTAATTATTTCATCAAATAGTATTTGACATAAATGTTACCAAGTGGTAAGGAATTTCAAAAATCAATTTATTTTCATTGGGTTATTTTACAACTTGGTAGCCTTACTATACTATGATAATCTAGGTAATAATTCTTTTTGTATTCGTGATTTTTTATTTTGATTTAAATTTATTTCACATTATCAATTTTTTATTAATTATCAATTCAATGTTATGATCTTTATAAGAAATTTTATATCAATTTTCTCTCATTCAGATATATTATGTATTATAAAGATATTTATTTATAATGAGGTTAATATACTACGCCTTTGATATGTTATATCATCAATCACATTATATTCTGTTATTTAATATGCTATTTTATGTTATTTATTTCTTGGGTTTTTTGATTCAAAAGTCATTAAAGTGGTTGGAGATTATTCATCAACCTCATTTTAATTATGATTGTTTATGATTGAATTCCATTGAAAAATATTATTTTAAAAATTCTATATAAAATACTATAATTTTATTATAATGTGGTTATTTAAAATATTTTCATGTAATTGTACCATTTTTCTCAGTTTGGTACTTAAAATTATTGATAATATAATTATAAGAGAAGAAAACTTAATTTTTCATTTTGGTAAAAAATAACTTGTCTTTTATATATGTAATTTCCATAAAATTTTATGAATAATATTTCTAATATTATAAAATGATTTATTAAATAAATTTTTACCCATGTTTTACTATTTAGATAATATTTCAAAAAGAATATTGTTATCTCTTTTAGAAAGAGAAACTTTTTATCTTTTCTAAAAATGAGACAGTCGTAATTTTGTATCATGTTTGAGAGGAACAATATTTTAGTCCATTATGATCACTTAATACATTGAATATTAATTTGATTGTTTAAAAGGATCATTTCAAAAAAAAATATTGATAGAATTTTTTAGTTTTCAAAATTTATTTTCAATGTGAAAAGGGTATCTCTTCAAGAATGTTCTCAATGATCTTCTTATGGAATTTTTTTCCTCAATTGTAACAATCCATTATTTTACATATACTCCTATAGGCTTCTTGGTGATAATAACATAATTATTGTTAGCATGGATGGTTTATGTTATGTTGGGACATGGAATTTATTGACATTCAATTTCTGAAATTATTTTGTGGTTCTTAACCTTCTTTGGAATAATTCAATTTTTTATGAACATTAGGCATTACATTTTATATAAATATCCATATTATTTATCATGGGTATTTTTATTTTTTAAATAGGATATTGTTTATAAATATGGTGTTTTACATTAAATTTTATTTTACATACTTGGGAAATATTGATATTCCATATTATTTATTCAATATGGTCAATTGTTAATATGAAATATTGTTCATAAAATAAATCGATCATTCAATATACGAGGAATAATTTTTAACTGCAAATACGAGTGGGGACCAATTTTATTTCCCCATGATGCATAAATAGGTATCATAAGACAAATTAGTAAGATAAAATTAATTTTATTTTTGGTGTATGCATACCCATTTTAAATCTTTCTAGGTGCAATGTATTGATGGAATTGATATCATAATGTCTAAGATCATGAAATACAATATTAGTAATTTTATTCATTGAAAATTTAGTTATTATTATCTAGGAAATCACTCCATTGATATTGTACATTTATTTTTTTCAAAATATTGAAAATATTTATATATTATTATTTTAACATCACTTATGCTTACTATATTATTCTTCATGCTCATATTACTTATCAAAATAAATATGTTCTTCTTTATATTTGTATCAATTTTGTTTACACATAATTTATTGATGATTACTTCCACTATTCATAACTCTTACTAGGAATTTATGCTCTCAATTACATTATTTCACTTCCCCATTATATGAGAAAGGAATCAATAAACTAGCTTCAAGATACATAATATAAATTTTCACTATGTTTTAATTGATTTTTAGAAATGTAATGTGAGACTCAAATGTGTATCTAGTTTACCCTTTCTACTAAACTATCTAGTCTTTTGGAATGCAATATCCTGTAACTTATTCTAATTTAATATTATAAAAAATTTACTCTAGGAAATTGTGGTTGGGGTATTTACTCTTTATCAACATTACACTCTATCTATTTCCCATTATCTTCAAGAATCATTGATTCATTTAAAAATAATATTCTCCCATTTACAAACCATTTAGTCATTAAATATGGATTAACAACTCACGCCCTTTTCAAGACTATACCACACCAATTTATTAAAATAAATTATTATTTATTTATTTTTCAACTATAATATTTATATAATTTATGATTTATAAAAAATAATTTCACAATAAGTTTCAACACATAACCCTTTCTACTTTCGTTATCTCTAGTCATTTTTTATTCAACCAGTCACTTACACAACATTGAAAAAATCTCCTACCAATGAGAACACAGTTCCAACATATCAATAAATTTGGGAGATAAAATAATTTATAGCATAAAAAACACCATATAGTAACTAATAACTCTCACATATTATAATCAAGGCTAACATAATCATCATCTCATTTTCTTACAATTTTTTCACACAACTATTTCATTATCATCATTGTTCAATTATCTCATTATGAGTGGTTATAGAAAAAAAAAATCATATCAAAGGATTACAAATATTTCATGTAATAAAAATTTATCTCATTTATAAACACTTATATATCCCCCCTTTTAAGCATTTTTATTCATGAATTTTTCAAAAAATCCATGAGAAATAATATGTTGATTACCATTTTCACACAAACAATTAATTACCTTATTTATGTTGTCTAGTATTTAATGAATGATAATTGGAATAGATCAACCAAAATAGACATCATAAATCACTACAATATGAAATTATTTTTCACAAAATAATCTAAATTTATCATTCATAAATTAATGATAACAATAAGAGGACATATATAAACCCGTATGACACATAACCCAATTCCCATTATTTCCTTTAGGCCCAATTCATTATCATTGATATGTGAATTATTTCTACCCACCTAGAGGAAACATAAGTATGTATCCAATATAGTATAAAAAATAAAAGAGAGTTCTTAAATATGTTACCATAATAGAATGATTAATAATTTATATGAAATATTGATGTGATGATGATATGACAACCTACCTAGATTCAGTCCAAGGGACCTCAATAAACTAAGAAATGATAATATCCAAAACCTATTACTAAAAAAAGTTGATCTAAATCCTAAGAAACTACTATTTATTCCCCAAAAGTATAATGGGCTAGGAATCATGTTCAAAATGGAATTAAAATGCCTTCAATGAAAAATTTATTAATCATACAATTCTAGGGATGAGATAAATGTAGTGGGTTCAAGAATATATATAAATAAAATAGAACACATCATTAATTATATATCAAATTAATGGTCTAGAATAAAGTCATGGATTTTTATGAAATATTTTATCTTCTAGGATAAAATATGTTCTTGTTAAAACATGAAATCACTACATAAATTCCATAGGAAAAAATACTCAATTTTAGTATCAGAATCCATCATAATGTTATTATAAATTCAATTCCACATATGATTTATAATTTTACCCACAAGACACCATATACCACTCATTCAAATCCTAATTAACCTCTTCAATCCATCAAACCCTACAAAGGGTCAATATAATTCATGATCTATGTTATGATAGTGCCTAAAATGGTATGACCATATTATGAGCCCAACTAATGTAAAATCAATTAGATCTACTAATGTTACATTCACCATGACATTTAGTTTAACATGTTGTTATAACAGAAATAATAAATAAATACTACATATGAGATCCCATTATCTAAAATCCAATCAAACATATCTTTTAATAAACATCAACATGATTCAATGACTAACTAGATAATTTAATTCAAACGTACTTCTAGAGACTCACTTCACACAATGATTCGCAAGGAAATTTCATGCCCTACTTGACTGTTGTGCCTCAAATTTCCATCCATTTGACACCAATATCATCACAGTAAGTGTCATGATGTGATGCACCTTATACATCTATAATCATCTACTCCAAAGATCATTACATCAATATATCACCTCCATGACACCAAAAATCACAAAAAAAAATTAATATAATAAAAAATTCTTAGAATTTAATTTATATACCATAAAAATGATTTTCATCCTTCATAATAAATAATCCACCAAGAATAAAATAGTGACTCCCAATCTCACACTACTTGGAGATACATCTCAAATAGTGATTACTCAATTACTAGAAATCAAATTTTATTTATAGAACAACAATATAAATCATATAAACATATAATCATTAATGTAAATGATAACTCTATTGAGTAAATTAACCTCCTAAAATACATACATTATGGTTATGAACATCCTAAGGATAACAACACTGTTAAAGGGACTACACATGTAACATCCCAAGTAAGTAATGAATAATTGTTATTTTTATCAATGTCTATTTATGAATAAGATAGTGTTTTAGATACTTAAAATGAGAATAAATCTAATATTAAGCATGGAATACACAAATATTTTTAAAAGATTGTTTTACTGGTTTTTGATGGAAATAAAAATTTTAAATCAAAATTTTGACAATTTTATAAGATCTATTTGGAAAAATAATCATATTCTTTATGATTGGGACATTGAAATTTAAATTAGATAAATTTTTGGTATTTTTCTGACAATGTTCTTTTTTTAATGAATAGTGAAAAATTCTGCATTTTACATCAAAACTGCTTTTTCATCTAATTTAATTCTGTGGTTAGATTATATTATTAATTGTTTATAAATTGTAAATAGAATATAGTTTTATCATGTAATCCAATTGTGGTAATTGGGATTAATTTCACATTGGAATTGGGCATAAACAAGTGCCAAAATTTTCATAGATATTGTTTCAAAAAATCCCGCTATTTGTTTTGACAACGGGGATTATTTTTAAATTAACTATTGAAATTTATATGTTTGGAATTTGGTTAAATAGATTCCTAATTTGGAATCATAAGGTCCAAAATATGTAATTAAGACTGTTGTTTTGGACATTATGAATAGTAATAACGGTAATTATCTTTAATTATCTTGATTAATGAGATCAGGTAGTTAATGATAATAAAATAATATCATAATAATATAAAATGACTCCAACATATGTCCTAATGCTACTGGTTGTCTCATGGCCGACCGTACGATTCCTTGTGCAAAACTTGGGGACCCCATGCAATCACTTTTGTGTGAATCTGACTTTTTGTCTTTTTATTTTTGAAGAAGGTTAAATATAACAAAGAATATATCACCTGAGTAAAACATTTTTAATTTTGTCTACATAAATGATCTATTGGACTATAAATAGACATTTGAATGATAAAAAGATTTAATACATTATAGTATTTGTTTTGTAGTTTTTAGACATTAAATAAATTAAATTATTTATGACATCATGATGATGTAGCGATTACCTCATTATTTAATGATTTAAAGAAAATGAAAAGATAATATAAACTCTATGACCTAAACATGTCAAAAACCTATTGGATGAGTATATTTAGAACCCTAATCACCTTATCCTATAAATTCATCTATGTGGGACCTTTAAAATCCGAAGCTCATTCAAAAATAAAGTAACATTTTGTAACATTCAAGAGTGCCCCTCCTCTCCTCTTATAAAAGGCCCCCACCTCTACCTCTTTACCCAAACCTCTCAAGCCTTTGGATTGTCCAACCCCTGCCAATTTTGCCTTTCCACATCCCTATATTACTCCTTGAAGCCTCACATTGGGTATAAGTCTTCCGAAGGAAGCCTTTGAGCTCAAATCAAAAAGAGATACCCATTTTAAAGGTAGTGTTTCTCTTATGTTCTTATGTTTTGTTTTGCTTCACCAACACTCTAACCTATTTTTATTCATTTATTTTGTAACCACTCTAGTATCTTTAATATACTAGGATGTTTCTATAAGAATCATTCGAGCTACAGTTACACTCACCTACATCTAATGGTTAAAGAATATATTGTTCCTGTGGATGGCGAATTTCTACCTCCTGAAACGATCATTGTTCAATATTCTTGTTACACCATCAAAGGTGGACATTAAGATGTAACTATATTTATATATGATATATGATATGTTTATGTTTTACTTATTCTTCTGTATTTTTCATTTATGGCATACCTTTATGGTTTCCATTAAGGGAAAACGCAATATCTTCATTTTAGGAAGTGCGGACTACCGACCCCTCAAAGTGATTTGATTCGTTAATACCATATGTGGTATGTATAACTGATAGATTGAATTATATTATATATGATACAATACTGGAATTATAATACTATTATGTATCATTATGTTTTAATTCCATTTAATATGAAATAGAAATGGGAGTAGCATTCATGTATACGTACGGCTTACCATCTCCATGAACGGTGCATTTCATTTCTTACCTCTAAATGTTATGTAATATTATAAATGCATGTATATACTGGATATATATGATATATATGATATATAAATCATGAGTATAATCTTGGATATATTGAATACATGAACAACTTTTGATTATAAAGAGCATATTTTTTACTCAAGTACAAATGATCGTTAAAATGACTGTTATTAACTTAAATAATTACATAGTGTTTATGACATGATAATAAGTGATATTAAAGTAATAATGAACTTGAAAAAGGTTCATAAGAAAGTATAAATTAACTCAAGTTTATTATTCAAGACATTAATGAATGATCTAGTCATGTTGGACCCGAGGTAAGGGACTTCGTCTCAATCTCCATTCATTGAGGCATATTTTGTTTTATAGACAACTTTCTGTTATACGGTGTATAAACCCCTTTAACATTTAAGCTTATTACAAAGGAATATTTTTTTATAAAAAGTGTTTACTAAATGACAAAAGGAATGTTTTTTGTGTCATACGTATGCGGTGACAATGACTTCTCCACCGCCATGACCATTATTTGAGTTTCGGCTTCCTCTACAAGCCATAACCTTTTTTAAATGAAAAATAAATCCCATTTTTTACTTTTACTTTATTTTTGTATGGAAAATGGTTTGAATAATGTTTTTATTATATCAATTTGTTTTATTTATATCTTGTGATTGAAATGTGGAAATGTTGTGTTTCCTTTGTGCATGTTTTATGTGATATGATTATGTTATGGTTCTTGGGAATTGTTATAAAGACAGGTGGTTCCGTGATAAACTAAGGGCGGGTGAGCCCGATATAGCTCTCCAATGCATTGGGTAATGAGAATGAGTTAAACATTAAGGTTTCTCCGAAGATATTTAGGGAATATACTGTGATGGGTATTCAAAACGTAACCGAGAGGGTTACTCCATACATAAGAATGTTATGAATGCCTCAAGTTACCTTTATGTCTTATGATTTCTATGATTTATTCATTATTTGATGTGGTATGTTAATGTGCCTATGTTTTATGGTTAAGTTATGATTTCATTCTTATGTTTATATGAACTCGTGTTTCCTTTACATATTTTTATAACCCTTACTGAGATTTTTATGCTCATCCCATGTTTTTGAAATGTTTTTCATAGGTCAAGGGAAAGGTACATGATGTGATGATATTGTCAAGGAAGTGTCAAGAAATAATCCATGTTTTATTTTAAATATGTTTCCGTTGATGGGAAAAATGAAAACTATGTTTTATGTAACCACTTTGTTTAAATGTGGAATGTAATGAATCTTTTATGATCTAATTCTCTAAAAATATAATCCTGAATAGATCCTCAATGTGTAATCTTGTAATAACTCAAGATTAAGTAAGCATTAAGGCTGGGGCCTTATATTTGGTATCAGAGGGAGGTTTAGATAACATTAGGTGTTATAATTCTATCAAATGATTATCCAAAAATATTTTTTTGAAATGATATAGCATTTGATGATTACCATGTTTCTTCATCTAAGACATGTTTGTTCAAAATGGTTTTCCATAGAGGAAACATGGAAGTAGGGCTATGAAGGCATACAGAAGGAAATAACCTTCCGAATCAGCATCATGAGATGGTCGGAATTGGAACTGAACAGTTTTTTTGCAGTAATGACATAGTTGAATCAAGTGATAAATGGTGGTGGTATAAATGCACGAGATCAGCCAGATCAACCGCAGGGGAACCTGTCAGTGGTGGAACATTTCATGAGGAAAATTGCCCATCATTTAGAGGATTATCTGACCCTGTGCTAGCTAAAGGGTGGATTAATGCAATGTAGAATATTTTTGATGTCATGGGGTGTTCAGACAATCAAAAGGTTAGACTTTCTATTTACCATTTGGAGGGTGAAGCAGATCAGTGGTGGTCAATGGTAAAAAATATCAGGGACGTTGATGAGATTGATGCTCTCGACTGGGATGAATTCAAAGGTATGTTTCTTGAGAAGTAATTTCTTAAGGCTTCTCGACTAAGGATGGAAAACAATTCTTGGAATTGATGCAAGAGGAAGACTCAGTGGCTGCCTATGAAGAAAAGTTCACTTGATTGGCAATGTATGCTCCAAAATTTATCCGAGACCTTGATAGTAAAATTAATCTTTTTTACTCAGGATTATAGCCAAAATATTGAATGGAATTAGCTTCTTGTGAGTTCAAAAGTTATGAAAAGCTTGTTCGATGTGCTGAGAAGGTGGAAATGGAGTTTTCTGATGATCAAGTGTTCAATAACAACCAATATAAGAAGAGACCGAGGTGGCAAGAGAAAAGAAAGAATTCTTCAAAATGGTCTGATGGTAAGAATACTAAATTTCTAGTTTGTGATAAATGTGGTAAAAGGCTTGCTGGGGAATGTCTTCTGAATTCTAGAAAGTGCTACCGATAATGTAAGATGGGACATAAAGCTCGTGATTTCCCTAAAAAGATCATGGTGATGGTAAGGCCAAATTTTATTTATAGTTAGTGAAATGTTTTAAGTGCAATGAGATGGGTCATTATGAAAACGAGTGTCCGACAAAGAGATTGAGTGATGAGAAGCAGTTACACTACAAGCAGAAAAGGGTGGTCAAATCCTTTGCAACTACTTCAGCAGATGTGAGGCCATCAAATGAAGTTGTATCAGGTACTTTGTTTGTTTTTTCAGATTATGCCAGTGTGTTGTTTGATTCGGGGTCTACACATTCTTTCATCTCTGAAACCTTTTATAGTATAATGGGAATACCATCTCAAAAAATGACTCTTGAACTTGTGGTAAAAACAACTGGGGAAATGTTGAGGCAAAATTAATTCAAAAGAATCTTCCTATCCTTATCTGTGGAATGATCCCACTTGCGAACCTTATTTTTTTTACCTCTAGTAGAGTTTGATGTTATTCTGGGTATGGATTGGCTCTATATTTACCATGCTAAGTTTGACTATAGGGATAAAGAATATTCCTTTCAGTAATACTTTCAGTTTGTGTAAAATAATGAACTCTTACTGTTGATAACATATAAAGAGGCCAATAAAATTGTAAAAGATTGAAATTAATGTTACCTTGCACATATCATTGAAAAAAAGGGAACTGTTCAGATTAATGATGTGCCAGTGGTAAATGAGTATCCTGATGTTTTTCCTGATTAGTTTCCTGGAATAATACCACATTAGGATGTTGAATTTACTATTGACTTAGTTCATGATTCTAAGCCAATTTCAAAAACCCCTTATCGAATGGCTCAAATTGAACTTTTAGAGTTGACGGAGCAATTGCAAGATTTATTAGTGAAAGGATTCATTCGACCTAGCACATCACTATGGGGTACTCTGGTTTTATTTGTTAAAAATAAATATGGTTCTATGAGACTTTGCATTGATTATAGAGCTTTGAATAACATCACTATTACGAAAAAATATCCTTTGAATCATATCGATGATTTGGTTGAGCAGCTCCAGGGAGCTCAGTTTTTTTCAAAGATTGACCTGAGATTGGGGTACCATCAGTTGAAGGTAAAGGAAGCAGATATTCCAAAGACTGCATTCTATACAAGATATGGCCATTATGAATTTTTAGTAATGCCTTTTGGGCTAACCAATGCACCTGTTCTATCCATGGACTTAATGAATAGAATTTTCCCCGAGTTATTTGATAAGTTTGTGGTTGTTTTCATTGATGATATTTTGGTGTTTTCTAAAAGTAAATAGGATCATGAAAGACATTTAAGGGTTATTTTGAAAACCTTAAAAGAAAATAAATTGTATGGGAAATTCAGCAAGTGTGATTTTTGGTTGCAACAAATTTCTTTCCTTGGTCATATTGTTTCTAAAGATGGCATAACTGTTGATCCTGCAAAATCAAAGGTTTTTGAAGAATGGCCAAGACCCACAAATGTAACTGAGATTCGTAGCTTCCTTGGTTATTCAGGCTATTACAGAAGGATTGTTAGAAATTTTTAACAATTATCTAGTCCAATGACTAAGCTAACTCGGAAGGGTGTTATGTTTATCTGGACAAAAGAATGTGATCATTGTTTTCAGTAACTGAAATGAAGACTGGTGAATGCTCCAGTTTTGATACTACCTTCCAGGAATGGGGAGTTTGTTATCTACAGTGATGATTCATTGAAAGGACTTGGTTGTGTCCTAATGTAGAATGATCAGGTAATTGCTTATGCTTCATGATAGTTGAAAATTCATGAGGTAAATTACCCTACACATGATTTGGAATTAGTTGTTGTTGTGTTCGCTTTAAAAATTTGGAGGCATCATTTGTATAGAGTAAAGTGTGAAATATATACCGATCACAAAATTTTAAAGTATATATTCACTCAGAATGAATTGAACATGAGACAGAGGAGATGTCTAGAATTAATCAAGGATTATGATTGTACAATTCATTACCATCCGGGAAAAGCAAATAAAGTGGCTGATGCTTTGAGTCGAAAGAGTAATGCTTCATTCACAATGTTGCATTTGGAACGTGATCCCTTGGTTAAGGATTTGATGAAATTTGGAATATAAGTTGTTGGTGTCGGATGTCCATCTGTTTTTTTTCAGGTATCAGTGAAATATTCTCTATCAGACAGAATCAAGCAAGCAGAGAGGCAAGACAGTGAGTTGCAGAAATAGGTAGAGCTAGTTCAGAAGGGTAAGTTGCCTAAATTAAACATTGATAATGATTGTGTTTTGAGATTTGGGAATAGATTGTGTTTTCCTTGTGATTCACAGTTGAAGAGAGAGTTGTTATGTGAAGCTCATAGTTCTTCATTTTCAGTTCATCCTGGTAGTTCTATGATGTACAGAGATCTGTGGGAGTAAAACTGGTGGGATGGAATGAAAAGAGATATTTCTGATTTTACTGTGAAGTGTTTGACATGTCAACAGGTTAAAGTAGAGCAGCTGTTACTGAAAGGGATGCTTCAGCCTTTACCAGTTCCAGAGTGGAAATGGGAGAACATATCCTTGGACTTTGTTGTGGGATTACCGAAGACATCTCGAGGTAATAATGAAATCTGGGTTATTATTAATCGTTTGACTAAATCTGCTCATTTCCTTGCTATACGAGATACTTTTTCCCAAGATCAACTTTCCTGTTTGTATCATAAAGAGATAATTAGGTTACATGGAGTTCCTCTCTCCATTGTATCTGACCGTGATCCCAGGTTCACTTCTAACTTTTGGAAAGGCCTTCAGAAGTAGTTGGGTACTGAATTAAATTTTAGTACATCATTTCATCCTCAATCAGATGGGCAATCATAATGAACAATTCAGTGTTTGGAAGATATGTTACATGCTTGTTCGGTGGATTATCAGGGATGTTGGGACCAACATCTTTCTTTGGTTGAATTTTCATATAATAACAATTTTCATTCCATTATACATATGGCACCATTTGATGCGTTATATAGGAAGCGGTGTTGAACTCTAGCTTTCTAGGATGAAGTGGGTGAAAGGAAGTTGAAGGGACGTGAATTGGCAGAAGAGATGGAAGAAAAGTTCAGTTGATTCAGAAACACATGAGAACAGCTCAGAGCAGGCAGAAGAGTTATTCGGATAAACGGAGGAAGGATCTATCTTTCAGGGTAGGTGATCATGTTTTTCTCACAGTTTCACCATGGAAAAGTGTGATGCGATTTGGTAAGAAATGAAAGTTGAGTCCAAGGTTCATTGGACCATATGAAATTCTAGAGAGAGTTGGATCAGTTGCATACTGAGTGGCATTACCTTTGAGTTTATCTCAGGTACAAAATGTTTTTCATGTTTCAATGATTAGGAAGTACATGCCAGATCCATCTCATGTTTTGAGTCTAGAGGTAGTTCAGCCGGAAGAGAACCTATCATATGAGGAAAAACCAGTCTAGATTATTGACCACAGGTAGAAAGTGTAATAGAATAAGTTAATTCACCAGGTAAAGGTTTTATGGAAAACCCATATGGTTGAAGAGGCAACAAGGGAATCTGAAAATGCTATGAGGGATAAATACCCCCACTTATTTGGATAAGTAAATAAATTGTGGGGACACAATTTTCTAAATGGGGGAAGGATGTAACATCCCAAGTAAGTAATGAATAATGGATATTATTATCTATGTCTATTTATGAATAAGATAGTGATTTAGAGGCTAAAAATTAGAATAAATCCAATCTTATGCATGGAATACACTAATATTTTTAAAAGATTGTTTTACTACTTTTTGATGGAAAACCATTTTTAAATCAAACTTTTGACAATTTTATAAGATCTATTTGTCAAAATAATCATATTATTTATGATTGGGACATTGAAATTTACATTGGATATATTTTTGGTATTTTTCTGACAATGTTCATTTTTTAATGAATACTGAAAAATACTGCATTTTATATCAAAACTGCTTTTTCAACTAATTTAATTATATAGTTAGATTGTCATTTTAACTAGTTTTAAACTGTAAATAGAATATATTTTTACCATGTAATCCAATGGTGGTAATTGGGATTAATTTCACTTCGGAATTGGGCATAAACAAGTGCCCAACATTTCATAGATATTGTTTCAAAAAAACCCGCTATTTGTTTTGACAATCGGAATTATTTTTGAATTAACTATTGCAATTTATATGTTTGGAATTTGGTAAAATGGATTCAATTTTTAGAATCATATCGTCCAAAATATGTAATTACGACTGTTGTTTTTTAACATTATGAATAGTAGCAACAATAATTATCTTTAATTATCTTGATTAATGAGATTGGGAAGTTAAGGATAATAAAATAATATCATACTAATAAAAAATGAACCCAACATGTGTCCTAATGCTACTTGTTGTCTCATTACCGACCATGGGATGCCTTGTGCAAAACTTGGGGACCCCATGGAATCACTTTTGTGTGGAAGTGACTTTTTATCTTTTTATTTTTAAAGAATGTTTAATATAACAAAGAATGTATCACCTGAGTAAAACATTTTTAATTTTGACTACATAAATGATCTATTAGACTATAAATTTTCATTAGAAATATAAAAAGATTTAATACATTATATTATTTTTTTGTAATTTTCAGACATTAAATAAATTAAATTATTTATGACATCATGATGATGCAGTGATTACCTCATTATTTAACGATTTAAATAAAATGAAAAGATAATATAAATTCTAAGACCTAAAAATGTAAAAAACCTATAGGATGAGAATATTTAGAACCCTTATCACCTTCTCATCGATATAAATCAATGTGGGACCTTTAAAATCCGAAACTTATTTGAAAATAAAGTAAGATTTTGTAACTTTCCAAGACTGCCCCTCCTCTCCTCTTATAAAAGGCCCCCACCTCTACCTCTTTACCCAAACCTCTAATGCCATTTTATCGGCCAAACCCTGCTCATTTTGTCTTTCTACATCCCTCTCTCACTCTTTGAAGCCTCAATTTTGACAGAAGTCTTCCCAAGGAAGCTTTTGAGCTCAAATCAAAAAGAGTTACCCATTTTAAAGGTAGTGTTTTCTCTTGTGTTCTTATGTTTTATTTTGCTTCTCCAACCCTCTAAACTCTTTTTATTAATTTATTTTGTAACAAATACAGTGTATTAAATATACTAGGATGTTGTTATAAGAAGCATTCGATCTACACTTACACACACCTACATCTAATGGTTAATGAACATACTGTTCCTATAGATGGCGAATTTCTGCCTCACGAAACGATGATTGTTCAATATTCTTCTAACACCTTCAAAGGTGGCCATTAAGATGTAACTATATTTATATATGATATATAATATGTTTATTTTTTACTTAATCTTCTGCATTTTTCATTTATGGCATACCATTATGGTTTCCATTATGGGGAAACGTGATATCTTAATTTTAGGAAGTGCGGACTATTGCCCCCTCAAAGTGATTTGATTCGTTAATACCATATGTGGTACATATAAAGGATAGATTGAATGATATTATATATGATAAAATAATGGAATTATAATAATATTATGTATCATTATGTTTTAATTCCATTAAATATGAAATAGAAATGGGAGTAGCGTTCATGCGTACGTACGACTTACCGTCTCCATGAACGGTGCATTTCATTTCTTACCTGTAAATGTTATGTAATATTATAAATTCATGTGTATAATGGATATATATGATATATATGATATATAAATCATGAGTATAACTTTGTATATAATGGATACATTAAAAACTTGTGATTATAAAGAGCATATTTTTGACTCAAGTACCAGTGATCGTTAAAATGACCGTTATTAACTTAAGTAATTACATAGTGTTTATGACATGGTAATAAGTGATATAAAATGAATAATGAACTTGAAAATGATTCTTAAGAAAGTATAAATTAACTCATGTTTATTATTTAGGACGTTAAAGAATGATCGAGTCATGTCAGACCTGAGGTAAGGGACTTTGTCTCAATCTTCATTCATTGAGGCATATTTTGTTTTATACACAACATTATTTTATATGGTGTATAAACCCCTTTGAAATTTATTATTATAAAAAAGGAATATTTTTTTATACGAAGCATTTACTAAATGACAAAAGGCATGTTTTTTGTGTCGTATGTATGCGGCGACAATGACATCTCTGCCGTCATGACCATTATTTGAGTTTCGGCTTCCTCTACATGCCATAACCTTTTTTGAACAAAAACTAAATCCCATGTTTTACTTTTCTTTTATTTTGGTATATAAATGGTTTTCATAATTTTTTTATTTTATCAATGTGTTGTATTGATATCTTATGATTGAAATGTGGAAATTTTATGTTTCCTTTATGCATGTTTTATGTGATATGATTATGTTATGGTTCTTGGGCATTGTTATGAAGACGGGTGGTTATGTGATAAACTAAGGGCGGGTGAGCCTGATATATCTCTCCAATGCATTGGGTAAGGTTAAGGAGTTAAACATTAAGGTTTCTCCGAATATATTTATGGAATATACTGTGATGGGTATTCCAAATGTAACCAAGAGGGTTACTCCCTACGTAAGAATGTTATGAATGCCTCAAGTTAGCTTTATGTCTTATGATTTCTATGATTTATTCATTATTTGATGAGGTATGTTAAAGTGCCTATGTTTTATGGGTAAAGTATTATTTCATTCTTATGTATATTTAAACTCATGTTTCCTTTCCTTATTTTTATAACCCTTACTGAGCTTTTTGTGCTCATCCCAAGTTTTTGAAATGTTTTTCACAGGTCAAGGGAAAGGTACAAGATGTGATGATATTTTCAAGGAAGTGTCAATAAAGAATCCATGTTTTATTTTAAATATGTTTCCGTTGATGGGAAAAATGAATACTATATTTTATGTAACCAATTTGTTTAAATGTGGAATGTAATGCAGGTTTTATGATCTAATTCTATAAAACACGAAACATGAAAAGATCCTCAATGTGTAATCTTGTAATAACTCATGATTAAGTAAGGTTTAAGGCTGGGGCCTTATAACACCACAACTCTATGGAGAAATATACCACTATGGTGGATACATCCCAATCCTAATGACATTAACACTCAAATAGATTCATCCATTATTTAACAAAAACCCTTATATAAAATATTTCAACAATGCCATAAATCTGAAAACAGTAGGGAAAACAATAAAATCCATCTATAACATGATATAACTCTCAAATAGAATGATAATAATAGATTCGGTTATAACATAAAATCAATATTAATAAGAAAACATCCAAAATCTCACAACCATGAAGAAAAAAATAAATAAAAACATTACCTACATGTGAGAACTCTAGAGAGTAGGAAAAGACAACACAAACATCTCAACCCCAAATCTAATCCTCCCAATTAAAAAAATACTAGTTAAATAATATTTAAATATAATGAAAAATTTCATTTATATACAAAAAAAACAGGCACAAACATTACTTATAGATTTTAATGCATCCATGAATGAAGTGTAAAAATAATATTTTTTTCTCCATAAAAAAATCATTCATTATTTTGTAAACAAATGATCTAAAATAGTTCATTTAATCTTAAGTAATTATGTTAATAGATTTAGGTTCAAAAAGTTCCCTTAAAAATATTTTTTTAAAAAAAATTAAAAAAAAATTCAATGAAGGATTATTATATATGGTATAAAAATATTGAATAAAACATATATTTATTCTCAAACAATTTTACTCCATCCTAATTGACCAGCCATGGGATCCCTATCATCCTACTGAACAAAGAAACCACTTCACTTTAAACTAGGGATAAAATGAATCATGGGGAATTCAAACTATTAGTTCCCCAAGCCGTTATAATGAAAATAAATTAGCATATCCATTGTATAACACAAATATAAAGTTACCCCAACCCTATAATCCCTTATGTGACGATGTTAGGTTGGTTTCGTTTCCTAAGGTTCACATTGGTTTATGCAATAGTTTTACAAAGAGTAGAGATGGTGTGGTAAATATAGGTTTGAGACAAAAAACCATCATATAAAGTTGAAAAAATATAAGGAAAATAATACCAAAGTAGAAGAATCAATATAAATAATCAGACATGCATCTATAGAAGATTAAAATATAATAAGATAATCTAAGAAAAATAGAATCAAGTAATGATTGGAATAAGTTATCTAAATGACATACTAAATGTTATATAAATAAATTTGAAATCAATATATTAAAGTCCCCAAAAACCATTGTCATGTGCCACATGTGGGTACCATCTCTAAAATATAACACATCCACTAAGAAATCAATCAATTAAGGGGGCCTTTCCTTGATCCAAACATGAATTCATGAAAAATATCTGGGTGCCAAACAAAATCCCATATAGTGTTTCAATATAAAACAATATGTTAAAACGAAAAATTTACAAATAAATTATGATAATATAGTGAATTAATTAAAGTGATTAATAGGGGTATTGGTTAATAAAATAATACTTCTCATGTAATACACCCTTTGACCCACATGTGGTAGGATAACACTCAAGGATATCCAAACCTACTATAGAATAATGTTATATAAACATGATATTGTCAAGGACTGATGCGGAACATAACCATGGACCTCCTAGGGTATGTCTCACAAATCAAAACCATAAAATTGTGAAAGAAATCCAACAAGAGTTTTATCATATTTGAGTAAATCCCTCAAAGCATTATAGAACATCTAGGTAACACCCTATAATTATTACAATTTATCTATGTATATCAATCTAATAATTGTATAATATTTATTGAAATCCCTATAAGTTTTATTAAATTACCAAGAAGAGATATCTTAGAATTATATCACATCAGTGAACTATTCTCTATTAATTACAATATACCATAAATTCATAATATAAAATAATACAATAAAATATTACACATGGGAACACATCCATAATTTTTGAACATGTCATAAAAATTAAAAATTCATACAATTATACTATTTGGCCAAATTAATTATAATGGTCCACCTCTAATGTGGTAGAATGTTGATTCCTAGAAGCATTTTTTAAAAGTGAACTCCATGAGTGCTATATGTAAAATCCCAAAAACCAATGAAATCCAAAACAATAGATTACAACATTTCTACCAGAATCATAATTATCCATTTAGATTGGACATTAGTTTGTTGATGATATGATATAATCAAAATAACTTGTAATCCCAAATATTTTTTGGACACCTATCCTGAAAAAATACGTGGAACAAGGATCTCAATTAGAAATTATTCCCCTTAGAACACAATGAAACCATATTATATATCGCTTATATAGACTTCCAATATCATCAACAGTGAAGGTTACCTAGATAAGAAATATGTGGGAAACCTTATTCACTAGATCTACAATAAACCATGACACATTAATTTTTAGGGAATCTAGAATAATCCTATGATGATATCTATAGTGACATTATCCCACTTCTATTCGAAAATGGGTAGTGGCTACAAAAAAACATAGTGGACATCTGATATTCAGCCCCCGTCTGTTGATATGTGAAAAATGTCACTATAAATATTAAAATATCTTTTATCATTCCTAGAAACCACTAATTCTTAAAAATACCAAACTACAACTTTTTTAGGCCATGATATTCCACTAATTAAGATGTATTAAATTATATAAAAATTCCCCTCACTAGAACCCTTTGAATCCCATACTCGGTCATAAAACATAAAAAAAAATTCTTACCAAAGGACCATATCAATTGTGGATCCCCAATAAATAATCCATCCCTTAGAGATAATACTACCAAATTTGATAAATTCTCTATCTTTACACAGTCAAAAATCATTGTAATAATAGTTGTTGATATCAGAGATACTCACTCATGGAACGTATGAACATCTTGATAATTGTCTATAAATAGTTCCATTAAATGCCACTTGTTACCAGAAACATGTGCTACCCCAATCTACATCTTTCGGTATTTGGAATCAGCAACAAAGTATCCATTTCATAATGTGTAGGCTATATAAATATTAAAATTCATCAGATACATGACACACCCCCTCTATCAAAAGATCAGGTATAACAAAAATAAGAAGTACTTAACGCTCTTGTAGTTTGTTAACACTACAAACAACTCTTAAAAAAGAAAATTATGAAAACATATCAAGTAATTTACCACTAAATTTAACTCTAGTTTAGGATTGGGGTAATTCCTCTCATATGGCCTTAGTTTTCTTAATACATAAGCAACCACTATGTCCTTTTACCTGTAAACTGGTACATGTATAACTCCAGACACATCCCAAAAAGTGGTCTATGACTTACCTTATATAGGTAAAGTGAGGATTGGTTCTAAGACCAACATGTTATTTAAATCATATAAATCCCTCACATAAGTATTTAACCAAATATATATCACAGCTTTCTTTTTCATCTTTGTCCTTGGTACTACCAGATTGGAGAAGTCCAATATGAAAAAATGATAGTAACCAGCTAGACCAAGAATAATCCAAATCTGGAATACATTGTTTGATCATTCAAAAGATATTATGGATGGAACCTTTTCTAGGTCCATTGACATTACATCCTCTGATATGAGATGGGGAAAGAAATGGACTCTATTAACCCATATGTTTCATTTATATATCCCATCATATAGATAATTCTATAACAATATAATCAAGATAATTTCAAGATATTGGGAATTATCATCTATATAATTGGAGTACACTAAGGCATAATGGATTAAAACAACCCCAAAATGATCAAGGAAGGGTAAAAAAAATATTATTTATTAGTTCCAATAATACTTTTGGTGAATTTGTATAACCAAACAACCTACCCACAAAATCATATAAGATACACCTAATTCTGAATGAATTATAGGTTATTTCTAGTGGTCTCACCCTCAACTAATGTTACACATACATTAGTTAAATCATTTATAAGATCATTTCCCCTCTTATATGATCTATGAAACAATTTATGAAAAGAAGGGGGGTTCCTTTTTTTACTTTAATCTAGTTCAGACTTCGATAATCTATATATAAGTGGAACATCCTATCATCCATGATGGGAATAAAAGAATGATAGAACCCCAAAATTTTGTATAATACAATATGGACCATGTTCCTACTATATTTTACAACTAATAATTCATTTTATGTGGCTCCATTGGTGATATCATATAAGGAGGAAAAAAATAACCCATATCCCATCACCAACTCGATCATGAACTTGATCCCACACTCGAGTAGAAAGTGGAATAAATCTTCAAGAAATACATTGTAAGAATGGTATACTACTAGAGGAAAATTCCATACTATTTTTCATCATCATCCAGAATATGAATCTGCAATTAGGATATTATTCAATCAAATTAGTCCTACACAACCTATCTAAAGATCCCATTTTCCCCAAATGAAGAAGATTCCTCTTTATAGAGATAAAAATATAACTATACTAGGATAATAGTAGATATGATACTGGTACAACTCTATCAAATCCATAATAATGATGAAATAAAATCCTTCCATTTCTAGCATATAAATATCATAGGAAACTATATCCCCAAAATCCAAGAGAACATTACTTGTAATGTTTTAAATCTTTTAACCATACTTCAAATGTTGTGTCGAATGTCATAATTCCATCAATGGAATCCAGAATTAATACAAATATATTTTAAAAAATATTAGTTAAAATTAAAATAAATTAAATTATATCATGAAAAATGATGGAATGTGTAGATGATACAAGAATTGTTCCTCAAACTGTAGAATATGAGAACCGAGTCCACTCGGAGTATACTACATTACATGAAACGAACTCACCCCTCTACCATAAGAACTAGTAATAATCCCATATACTTATATATTTAACTAGTAACACATCTATTACACTGGGGTACTGGGATTCCTTCCACAGATATAATTCTTGATGGAACTCGAGCAACCTTCTGATCGCATTGTCGAGCATGTAAAATAAGATATTTAGTTTGACTAATATTACTATAGTATAGCTGGATCTCGAGGTCGTCTCTCAATGGAACCTTAGATCATTAATTCAAAAATATTGTTTTGATTTTTAAAATTGAAACGGAATGCTATTTTGGAAAACACAATGTTTTAAAATTTAACAATTCAATATAAAAAAGAAAGTGATGAAACAAATAGAAAATTAATATAATTGATAAAGAGTAATCAACCTAGAGAAATCTCTGATTCTCATCCATTGTCACATCAAGATATAAGGTTGTGATATTTTAATCCCTGTTTTTTATCACATATGACTAGGTTATTACTAATTTTATAGTATTATACATCATAGTATTCATTCAAAAAGCAATATTATTCACTAGTTGCCAGCGATGATTGGGTGGCTTGTGTTTGAATTCATAGCTAAAACTCACCAAGGCAACACATGGAGAACTTGATATTATATCCAACGTTGAATGTTATTTATTTTAGCTCTCATGACATAAATGTACATAGAAATTACATTGTTAATGAGATTTCAATTGAATAATACAAACCAAAAAAAACACCTTAATTAAAATAGGGAATAAAAGATGGTGAACAGTGTGTGAAACATCACGTGAATGGGTTCCCCCAAACATGATCACATGAGTCATGTATGAAATACCATTCTATAAATCAATAATAGAATAACATAATATGAATAAATAACATAAAAACCTAGAATTAAAAATATCATTCAAATATTAAAAACATTAATCATGAGATTCTATCATGTTCCTTCTTAGGTGATCATATGGAATTTTGAAAACCATGAGAGGAGAGTGAAAAAATAATGATGACTTAGAACATACCATGAACTCCACAACATCTAGGATTGAGTAAAAGAATCCTTTGGGACTCTAAAATTGTAGAACCTTTCCCCATGGTTATACTTCTAAATGCGGTGCCCAATTAGTTTTTTAAAGCCAAAATGGGAGGTGGTTTAGGGCACCCTCATTTCAATAAATGACTTGGTCCAGGTTTTTTGGAAAATAGAAAATGTTATAATGATTTTAACAGAACTAAAAACTAGTTTTAAAAAAACATTATATCTCCATATCAAAATTTTGAGCCATATAATATATATAATAAGTGATATTTATAAAAAATAGTGGAAAACATTTTATGTTGTACATGTTCACTTTATCTGAAAAATAGGTTTTATTATGCCTCTAAATGAATTAATTTGGCTTAGGATCCTTTATTAAAATTATATCCCACTAAATTATAGATTATCTTATAAAATCTCATCCTACATTTATATATGTATTAGTTTTAGTGTGTGGTCAAGTCCAATGGTGTCCATGGATTCATGCATTGTTTGGGCCTCATTTATTGAGTGTCATTGTGGATCCTTTAAATCACCCCCAACTATGATGAAAATATCAAAACAAGTGAAATATACATTTTTAACAAACCAATAAACAAAATAATGGACTATAAAATTAATTGAAATACGTTATTAAATTAGAATTGTATGATACAAAATCAGTTTAACATAGTGGTATGAGGGTCAAAATAAGCAGTGAATCGTGGCGCGATCGAGCCCCCACACATAAAATTTTTCACTCTTGAAAAATGTAAAATTACACAAAATTACTCATAAAGATATTCCCAACAATATTAATATTTATCATTACATTAAATTTTAATCTATGTTGGATATTTGATCAAATAAAAATCCCATCAAGGATTTATTCTCAGGGATCATTGGAAAATATGTCTCATAAATTATATAAGAATGAAATTCTATGTGATGCATGATACCAATATGAGAAAATAAATCCGAATTTAACCATGTCATTAATTCTCCATGTGTTCATGGGACGAAAATTTCATGTTATTATTTCCAGATTCTATCTAAAAAATAAAGGCTATTTTAAAAAATTATACATTAATTATTTTGTCCATCGAATATTCCCTACATCCTTTGAAAAAAAGTTTCAAGACCCAATCACTTAATCATTCCCAGATATAAAACTGTAATATCATGACTTAGATACTCCCATATGTTTGTGCATTTCATCACTCCCCTCATTTATTATTATTTTTTTAATTTTTTTCAAATTTTTAATTTGGAATAATTCTCTCACTCATCACTAAACCATTTTTTAACCTCCTCAAGAGACTAATTCTAATAGTTATAACAAGATCAAAGGTTGAGGTACTTTGGTTTTTGACCTTAACAAGACACAATAAATGATTTTATGTTTTTTATTATTATTATTATTATTTTCAATTTTTAAGGGTGTAAAACAATTAGATAACATGTACACATCCATAGATCAATCAGGTAAATTAATGAAACAGATAAAATATGTAATGAATATATGAAAAATCATTTTTGAATGATGATAAATACTAACCTATCTTATATTTACCTTATATTATGTAATAAATATTTACACTTCACGGTTGGGTTCAAAGATATAAAGAGATATTAGGTGACAAAATTATTCCATAAACTACTCACACAACGGTTACCATTATTCTAAATGGTTTCAATGTGATACAAAAATTTATATCATTAAAAAAATAAATTTCAAATAATGTAACACAGTAATTTTTAATTCATAATAAAATAAACATTCCATTATTGATACAAAATTATTTTTTATCATTATAAAAAAATGAAAAATAGAAATTCATTATTCAATATCAATAAATTCTATGATTATGTGGGCCTCATATTCCCTGATTAAGTGGTAATCAAAAATGAATATTCGAGCAGAAAAGACAATGGTGGTAGGGGATGGTAACTATACTATCCAGCAATACAAAAAGAGAAAAAACATAAAGATGATGAAAATTCCAAACTAAACAAAGAATATACCCATCCCCCACACCTAGAGTGTGCTGTGCCGACACTGTAATAAAGGATAAGATAGGATAGAAGGATACAACCTTATTGGATTCACTAGTATTTTTCTTCCTGAAAGTGGATTTCCTCTACTGGATTATTTGGAAAATCCTCGTCAAAGTGTTTATGTCTCTTTTTATTGATTGTAATACATCAAGCACTCTCCTCTTGAAAAACCTATATTTTACCAAATGGGAATACCTTGTATAAGGACTGAGCCATTGGGAAAAATATTACCTAGGTGGATATATAGCTTGGAATTTTATATTAGGACCTTCTCGCCATTATGAAACTTCCATTGATGAATCATCCTATCATGGATATCCATTTACTTCATTATATAGACTTGATATTTCTCATATGTACCATGCTAATGTTTTTAGAAAATTATTAATCTGAAACTTCTTATACTCAGATATATCTAAGAGATTCATATTACATTGATTAATATCCCAATGTTCATGGTGATCTAGACACATAATGAGGTGAAAAACCATTCTGAGCACAATCATGTGTGGTGAAATTCATATTGGAGTTTTAAAAGTGGTATGGTACACCCAAAGTACATCATCCAAGTAGAAACTCTAATCATTTTTATTGGGATATTCTATTTTTCCAATATGCTTTTAACTTTCTGATTTTGAATTTTAGTTTGTCCTCTATCTTGGGGACTATATGTTGGGTTCCCTTCATGAACAACCCCATACATAGATAAAAAAAATTTCATATTGAAATTTCAAAAATTTGAACCCTAATCCCCAATGATGAATAATAGTAAACCAATCCTACTAAAAATATGGGACCTTAGAAAATTAGAAACTACTTGAGATTAATTAGTACTCATTACCATTTCTTCCACCCATTTGGAAATTTATTCAAGAACAAGTAAGAGGTACACAATTCCAAATGAATGTAGAAAATGTCCAATGAATTCAATTTCCTCAGGAATATAATCATTTACAAAATAACATGGGTAGTAGGGGATTTTCAATCCTCTTGGAGATATTCTCTATGAATTGAAATTCAATACATGACTTAAAAAACTGATTGACATCCTTATACAATTTTGGACAACGATTTTCTGAGTCAATGACATTTCAAGATATATGTTGATAGCCAAAGAGGCCCCCATAATCTAATGTGAGGAAGATTCTCAAAAATTAGGTGAAGTCATCATCATGGAAAAACCTATGAATAACATATACACTATAAATTCATAACATGTATGGGCTATCCAAAATGAACCATCTTGAATCATTCTTAAATCTCTAGGATTATATGGTGCTGAAATTAATGAGGACTCCAGATTCTGCTATAAAATTCACAATTTTAGCATGCTTGCTAGTAAGTTACACACCATAAAAAATGTGCTCATGAAGAAATAATTCTCTAATAGGGTGGGAGGATTCAACATTGTGGTCAAATGGTAGGTAAATCATAGTAACATGGTTAGCTACCACATTTTCCACTCATATCTTATATTGAATCATAAGGTCAAAATTTTAGATGAGGATCATCCATAGTATAATGTAGGGATTAGATTTGAGTATCGTTAGAAGAAATTGAATGGAAGTATGATGGGAAAAGGAAATGATTTTTGACACTATAATTTATTAATTAAAATTTTATATTGAAAACCAAATAGAAATAAGTTATTTTTAGTGGTTGTGTAGTTTACATGGGAAACATCAAGGGTATATGCGGCATATGCGATGACATGAGGATCCTTCTCCACCATTTGTGATAAAATATCCCCAACTACTCTGTGATAGTCATCACACATATGTTATAAGGGGTGATCCCTCCTTAGTGGTTGGATTATGGATGGTGATATGAGATTCCTTTTTAGTGAATTAAAATAATTATAAAAAATTTTATCAAAAAGAAATTAATAATCATTTTGCGACAATTGAGACAAGGGAAGTATGATCCTAATAAATTCTTTAATAAATCCATAGTGAAAACAAGCATGACCTAATAAAGGACGCACCTCACTGACACATTTTTTATATGGAAGGGAGGATATATATTAAATTTTTGATATATCCACATGAATTACTTCATTTGAAATAACATTCCCAAGAAATATCCTGCACTCATCCATGAATTAACATTTCTCTAATTTAATATAGTATCCTTTTCTATGAAATAATGTAGGGTAGAGCCTAGGTGTTCCAAAAATTCTTCGCAGGTAGTGACATATGCCAGGAAATCATCCAAAAATACTTTCATACAATTTTCAAGGTTCTTAGAAATAATACTCAACTAACAATGCTAAAATGTACTAGGAGAATCATAGAGACCAAAATGTATCCTTTTATATGAAAATATTCCTAATGGATTGGTAAATGTTTTCTATTGATCCTTAGGGGTTATAAGGATTTTGAAATAAAATGAATATCTATCAAGGAATCAATAATGGGTCTTTCAAACCAATATATCATTGATTTAGTTAGTAAAAGGTAGAGGAAAGTAGTGGTTTCATGTGGCTGGATTCAGTCAATAGTATTCAATATAGACTCACCAACTATTTTTCATAAGATATGGAACCAATTCATTCCTTCAATTTGACTCTAATGTTATTCCATTTTTTTAGTCACAATTCTCACTAAGCTTACCCAATTACTATAAGATATATGATTTGTGGTCCCAACATCAATTAATTTTCTGATTTCTAATTTTACCTCATCAAGGTGGGTTGGATATCACTAGCAAGGAGATTTACTTATGGGTTTATCTAAATCATAAAAAATTATATTGTACATAAAAATAGATGTTCTTATCCCAATAATACCAGCCATTTTCCATTTGGTTGACTTTATACACTCTCATAAAAAGGTCAATAGTTCTGATTCCTACCACGAAGAGAGGATTTTTAAATAATTACGAGAATTTAATCAATACCCTCAATATAGACCTATTTAAAATTATATGGATTAGTTTTAATTACAATACAAATGGTTTTTATATTAAGGGATGGGATTTTAGGGGAGTGAGGTCCATGAAACTGCCTATCTTCTATTTTTTATTCTCTATTGAAATAGAATATATAAAAATTTGATTTATAAAATCATCGATGATCATGGGAACATAAGAATGATCAAACTCATCAATTAATTAACAAAATTGACAATTATATAAACCCACACAACACTCAAAACATAAATGAAAACTCAAATCAACCAATGGTGAATAATATGAAAATAAGTCATAGTACGGGTCAATGAGAGAATCTTGTGTGTGTGTATCATTGGAGAGCACTTCCATTGAATATATAAGATGAGTGGATTGCTCTATAATGGGGGTTTTTCATGGAATCAAGTATACTAAAACATAACTTTTCTCCATCGAACTACATAGATAGAGTACCATTGTGAACATTGATAAATTTCATTGCTATTTTAAGGAATGAAATTTCCAGTATGAGAGTAGTATGTCCATGAATTCAGGTATCTTCTATCTATATAATATATAATTCGGTTTGGATGATTAGATTTTGCACTCTTATGAGGATATCCTCGATCACTGAAGATGGGTATGTTGTGCCCTGTTTGGCAATTTTCAGGGTGATTCCTATTGGTTGAATCTCTCCAACCTATAGAGAAGTGTACACAAAATAAGTCATCACATTAATCAAATCACCCAAATATTTCATAGTATCATAAAATAAGGTCTCCTCTATGGTGAAAGGTATTATTAAGGGTGACATAGTCCTTCGTAGGTGAACTCTCTCAATCCCTTTAAATCATTATCTATGGGTGTAAAGCTATTTGTAATATATGGCGTAGCAAGGAATCTGTTAAACTAAAACTAATAATGGAATATTAAATTATACCTTTTTACATTTATCCATTATTTCATTATGAATATCATTATAAAAAAATTAGATTTAGAGGGTCTTTAAGAGAAATGTAGATGAATGTATACTTCAAGAGAATCCTCAATGATAATTTAATTACACTTTTAATTCGGTTTTCTTCACTACAAACTGTTATGGTAAGAGAAATAAGAGTTTTCAAGAGGAGGACATACCAGTTGGGTTGAATCATTCCAATAACCCTATATATTTATCTCACTGGTGCTATATTTCAATTGTCTTAATTGAGCTCATAGGTCTCGAATAATATATTTTGGGTTTTATTAGAACTGCAGGTTAAGGGTTTCCATTTTCTTCCCCATATACTAATGGATTGGTTTAGATTTGGGAAGATGATAATTTTTTTGTGATGTGTAAGGACATGAAGGTTTTCATACATTGGCCTTGTTGATACTACTTCTACTAATGGTAACTCATGTTTCCTCTTTTTTGGTATTGTAGTTGTGATTTCCACCTTGGGTTTAGATTTGTCCAGAATAGTTATTTCTTGTACAGTGGTTCATTCTAAAAAGGACACCATATGAATACTATTTCACAAAACTAAAATTAATCCTAAATTTGCGGGCACTGGTATGAAAAATTAGTATTATTTGAAAAAATACAATAATGTAATGTAATAGAAGTAGTGTGTGAATTACATTGTAAATGAGATAATTTCTTTAAGAGGGTATGAATTTCATAATGTATGTTAACTAACATTTTTTACAGGGATGGATGAATTACCTCATGAACTCCTCAGTTTAGTAGAATTTCTCATGTAGCAAATTGTTTTGGATTTTGATCCAAGTTCACTATTAAGTCACTAGAGGTATATGGAGTTTTATCAATTGGGAAACCACCATTTGTTGAATATATCAATCCATGATCCATGGGGACATGTACTTCATTGAATTATTGAATTTGAAATTGTTCACATATTTGGTGGTGGGTGAAACATGTGAATTTGTTTGAATCCCTCCGAATAATTATCAAGGGTCTCTCCTTGTGATTTTTTAATTACAAAGATTTCTTTTCTAGATGTTGCAGATCGGGAGGTGGGGAATACATTCTCTTGATTGAGTCAATTAAGTTCATTTCATCCACCAATTGTGGTTGTAATGTATTATATATAGTTCTTGTCTACTATATCAAGGGAGAAATGGAAGGCCCTAAACATTATGAGGTCCTCAGACACAACTTGGGATTTTATGGTCGAGTAAACTTTGTGAAACTCCTTATGATGATTGTGAGGTTCATCCTTAGGAATACCAAGGATTTTATGAATGTGTTGGATGGGGATGATTTTATCTCATATTTGGTCACTTCGAGAGGATATTGGATGTACACTGATTGCTACTCCACATCTGGGAATGATTATAATTTTAAAGATCATTTATTTTATGCCATAATTTATGTGGTTTGATTTGGTTGAATTTTTGATTGGTTTGGTACCACTTAAGGTTCCACAATTGGTTCCTTAGTGTTATATTATTCTACTACTCTATATTACCTAATTTGTTTATTTAAGACTCTCTTTAATTTCATTATAAAATTCAATAATTTTATATTTATCTAATAGGGTCATGAAAAACATTTTTAATATTTTATTGTGTGTTTTTCTTCTTATGATTAAATATGGAGAAAAATAAAATCACTTAAGAAGGATGAAAGGATAAAATAAAATAAAATGTTATAATACATAATTCGAGAGAGATGAAGAGAGAGTAATGTAGGAACACACAAAAACAAATAATAGCACAAAAAAACAAAATTAATTAAAATGGATGGAGGGGATATTTAAAAAGAGTACTAATTAATAAGTTAAATAAAGAAATAAAATTAAATAAATTAAAAAATGATATTGTATCTATAGAAATGATACTAAAATTTGATCGCGTAGTCGAGCACGTCAAATTAGATGTATAGTTTCACTAAAATTTATGCAGTATGACAGGAACCCTAGGTCATCTCTTGACAGAGCCTTATATCATTAATTAAAAACTATAGTTTTGATTATAAAAAGTAAGGGGTAATGTAATTTTTTAAAACATGGGTTTTTATAATTTTATAATTTCATAGAAAAATGAAAGTGATAAAACAAAGCATAAATTGATAGAATTGATTAAATGTGATCAACCTGGAGAAATTTTATGATGCTCATCTATTATCACTTCAATAGATAAGATTATGATATTTTAATACTTATTTTTTACATCTATTACTAGGTTATTACTAATTTTACACTTGGATACTTCCTACAGTTCAATAAGAAAAACAAAAATATTCACAGGATACCTCCGATGATTAGCTGATTTTTGTTTGACTTCATAACCAAAAATCACCAAGAAAACACAATAAGAACTTGGTGGGTTGTCCATGTTTGTATTATGTTTCATTATAATACCATAAATTAAATTTACATGGACATGACAGTGTTTATGAGAGTTCAATTGACAAATATGAACCATAAAAACATCGAAATTAAAAGAGGGAAGAGGAAATGGTTAGTGGTGTGCAAAACATCACATGAAAGGGTACCCCCAAACAAGATCATATGAGTCAAGTATGGCATAATAATACATAAACAACTAAATGAAGAAGATAATATGAATAAAAACAACATAAAAATATATAATTAAAAAGTCCGTTCAAATATTACAAAAAAGAATTTTATATCCAAAGGAACTTTGGATCATCTCACAAAACATCAGGCCAAATGAATATACAAATTAGTAGCTGGGTGTGGTAGAGTCCACTGTTGATCTTGGATTCATTCATAATTTGGGACTCATTTGTTTAAATTCATTGTGGATCATAAAAATCACATCCACATATATGTAAAATATAAAAACAAGTAAAATTGATATTTTAATAGTGATAAACACAAAATAATTTAATCAAATATGATGTGAATTTTTTTATTAAATTTTGAATTTATGATACAAAATCATATTATCATATTGGTATGAGGGTCAAAATGAATATTTAATTTTTGTGTGATCAGCTATCTATTTTAGAGTTTCTAAGTCCTTTCCATACTCTAGTTCCCATCTTGATCCTCTACCATTTTTCTACTACTGAGATACCCTTAAATACCACTTGAGATGGCTTAACCTGCCATATGAAATGAACTCCATAATAGGGTAACAACCATGTCAGTGTCAATGTCTAGTATTTACATATTGGACGTAATAAAATAGCTCATTTTTATTGGACAAATATATAATTCCCTAGATACATTTCCACTACTAACTAGGTGGTAATTTTCTTTTTTATTCTTCTAGCTACAAAAATATGATCTCTCATATAGATTAGATGACAATTTCTGACCACCACATTGGAATAATATTAGGTTTCCATTAATTATGTGATCTAAAATCATCATGTATGAAAAAAATTAATTGGAAAATATTTTCACATATAACCATATCTCATATTGAAGCCCATATTGAAATTTTTTCTCCCTAGTGACCTCATCAGCTTCTATATTTGGAGAAAAATGATTTCTTGTAGTGAACCATCATTTATAGCCCGTCACTAAAATTCAATATTATGCTAGATTTATGAAATTTGGTGCCCTTTCTCCCACAATATATCTAGATACAATTGGATCTAGAAATTTTTAAAAATTTCCTTCGAGGATAAATCTTCTTGTTATCTTTTCTAGTATAGGACATCCCACCAAATCTTGGTCCGCTCCCATAATATAAATTTATCAACATTAACCCTCATATATTAAGTTGTCTTGAGGTCCGTATATATCATTTGGAAAGAAAAATACATAATTATTCTTCCTACGGTATTCCCTCTATAGTGAATGTAGGTAGATTTTTCAATATTGTGAAAAAATATTCCATTTCCATGGATCTCATTATGATCAAGAATTTATCAGGAAGCTAATCATTTACTAGATTCCATGGAGCTAAAAAAAGTACTAATATGAATATGTTAGGAGTGTGATTATTCCCACTCCCATGAATCTAAATTTAATGTCTATGAGGATAAATTAAATATACAAGGTTTAACACACAATGTAGAACACCTGTTTCTGAACAAGTTCATACTCAATATGGGATGTAACCATAATCCACTGACTCAACTCTCACATGTACATAACTAATAAAGTGAATTGGTATAACATAATGGATTATTTAATTTATATTTATTATACATATCAATGTTTTCATTTCAGAGATTATATGGGAAAAATATTTCACGTGTAATAAATATATCACAAGCATGAATAATCCATGTGAATATATATCCCTACATGTGTTTCAGGATTTATGAATACTCATCTCATTCCATACCATCCCATGAGTAAAAATATTAATAGGAATTTACATAACCTAATAACTAAATAATATAAATTGAACTAACAACATCATTATTAAAGGAAAAACAAAAACACAAATCCCATATCTATAAACTTAGATTATCCCCCCACACATAGGTTAGCTACTCTCATGGACGACCTCATTACCAATAATAGACATAATCCTAGTCTCCATTATACCATTTCCAAATTGTAAATATAATATAAATAAACATACTATGATGACATATGGTAACATCCCTGACACAATATTTGCTATTTTGAGTGAATTAGATTTGATACATGACTTCTGGAGAGCCTCCCTACATTCCATAGGCTGCCAACTAGTAGTAAGGGTGTAAATAAAATATTGGGGAGACTATAACCCATCAAAAAATGTTATAATAATTTTGAAAAAATAATATTAGAGTAGAAAAAACAATATAAACTATCAATAATTCATCCATTTTAGGGTAAAGGATAATCATGTAATCTAATAACAACATAAATATATAAATATAGGTTGTGAGTATCTAAAGGACATGGTTGATATAATTCAAATTAATGAAATTAAAAAAATTAACAAAATAATCAAAAAACCTTGGTCTTAATCCCCATGTAGCTCAAATCTATAAAACCAAACCATCAAACAAGAAATTAATAAAATAAGGTCTAATTTTCGTTATGAAAAACTACATGCATCAAATCTATCTGGGTACCAAACAGTGCCTTTACTAGGGTGTGAGTAAAACTCACTAGGTTGGAACCACCATGTCTAAACAAATCATGTATTATAATATAATGAAATCTATAATGTGATAAACATATATACTAATTAAAAAATAAATACTTGTCTTATAATACAACCACTAAACCACAATATCCGGGTTGACACTAAGGGATAGATAAACCTAATTTGGCATGACACTAGATTTCTATCAGTATTTCACAAAACCATTTGAATCATATCCTTGTTCCATCCTGTGTATAAAAAAATAATAATCAAAAGAAAAATGGATAGAACCCTATAATAATTTTAGATTATTTAGGAAGATCCCTTTTAGAATTACTACACATTTTAACAAATAAATCTTAGATATAAAAGATATCCTGGATGATCCCTCTAATAATTACAACATATATAGGTTGGGACCTCTAAGAATAATAGCATATCCTATAAGATCTCTCTATAAATTACACCAAATCCGAGTAGATCCCTATAATAAATTATGAATAATAGTAATTTATAATATAAAATAATATAATCTAATATAACACATGTGGACCCATCAATCATGTAAATACATGTCATCAAAATTATCGATTCCCTGAATTTTATTCTTATATAAAATTCACATTAAAAATGGATTCTCATTTTGTCAAAAATTGAATGGTGTGATCACATCCCAACTAGATGAATGTATTATATCCATTTCAATGGATCCAGAATAATCTAATGGGAGTTCTAGGCATTTGAAATTAAATAAATAGTGAATTATCAAATCAATTTGGTAATGAAAAAGGTGTGTCGGATCGATCTCACGTATTACTCATTCCATAGATGATTAAATGTGACAAAAGGTATATGTGTTAGACCACCCACATGAAAACAATGTGGATGATGAAAATTATTATAATCTATGGTAATTTAGGTTTTTTACACCCTTTTATTTAATCTCAAGATTCAGATTATCATGATCAAACTAAGCAAGATTATAGATTGATAGGGATGTCTCACACATTTCCACTGGTAGATCTCAAATATAGAAGGATGTGAATGCATATTCTCAATTATTTTTGTCCACTATATCATTTGAATAGGTAGATCACAAATAATTTTGTATATGAATATGGGATTCATAGTTCAAAATTTTTGATTCCTAAATACACCAATTTTTTTTCCTTATCTTACAAACAGATGAAAAATATTATATATCAGAAAATTTATATTAAATAATAATTTTTAAAATCACAACATTCCTTAATACATTTATATCTATCTGTATTTTATGGGTTCAGTATGTCAAATTTACATTATAAAATGAAAATTTATGTTGTAAATTCATTATGCAGCAAGAATCTGACTTTCCTCCTCATGAATTTGAAAACATTTCCTAGAACCAGTTCATGTATCCCAATACATGATTACAAAGGATTAAATGAAACATAGTCAATCCCCAAAAAATTTTACTAAAAAATTATATAGAGACCTATTTGGAAATGATAGGATATTTAACTAGATCTAATTAAACTGAATCTTACAACTACATTGAATAGTTGAGTGATCACTTCATATCATACATATACTTATCATAAGAACTATATCTCAATGTGTAACCACCATATTTCATATCCTCTGATTGAAAACCCACCTTGATCAATGAATCATGATCCCCCACTTCCTTCAAAGAATTCAACAAGAAATCTATCGACAATACTTTGAATCAATTTCTACAATTTAGATTGGAAATATCTTGTTTCCATGCTATCATCATCATTGTTTTCAAAAAACACAACTATCAATGAACTGAAATAGATTCCAAGAGCATGCACACTGGAATCACTTTTTTTGAATTTTATGTGTTCCTTTATAATATCATCCTTTCCCACATGGAGAGAAACACCACCTAGGAAATTATATTGAACCCTTCTTTGTAAACATATACTACTCAACCATAATTCTCAGTCCCCCACACTCAATACACACCTCAGTGAAACCCCACAGAAAATGAATCATGTAATATTTTTGGAGTCTTACTAAATTCAAAACTAACCCTAGTCACCTCTAACCACTCATCATCTAAAAGACATGATAATCCACCGAGGAACATAGACACAATATTTTTTCTCAAACATCATTTGATTCCTCTACCATTATTCTATATATTTCTCTCTATAATACTGACTAAGTAATTAACCTATACTAGTTTATTTTCCAAAAAATAAAAATATATATGGTTATTTCAAGTAAAAAAATCACAAAATCATACTATAAAAATTCGACCACACTATATGAATAAACACAAACATATTACCAAAAATACTTAAACTAAATCACCCTTCCTCGATGATGTCCTATATTTCACACAACTGAAATATTTCTTTTGATAATACATTATCCCACCACCACTCAAACCATTTTTTATCATACCATAAACAGTTAAATAGTCCCATTAGATAATCCTTTTTGGGAGGAAATTAAGGCCTTATCTAAGCATCTTAAACTTCTCAAACTCAATGAATGGTTAGTTAAAAACCATCATAATTTCAAATGCTTAAAGGTGGAATACATACGTTCTAAATTCATTCATCACTATCACAAAGGGAAAATAATTAAAATATTGAATAATGCCATAACCATTAATGGTTTCACTTTCACATTAGAAACTAGCATTTTTAATGATTTGTTCAAATATTTTAATGATCTATATTCAGACATTTGAATTGATATCTCCCATCATATGGTTTATAGTATTACAACATTTATTTAAGGTCATAAAAATAAAATTTTTATCCTGGATCATTTTTAAGAACATGTCAACAATTACTTTTCTATCTCAATATTGATATTGTACCCACACCGGATAAAATTTGAAAAAAATCATGTTTTACTAGGACAGATTAAGCAGTAAGGTGATACTTTATGTCAATGATTTTCTTAACCATTCCTAGATGCCTTATGGAATCATATATAGTTTCATTTCTATCAAAAACAAGATAATGAATTTTATTAACATCAAGGAAATCAAGCCTGTTACCATTGGGAACACCATTCCAAAAATTCTTAGTAAAATCATTGTAATCAGATAAGGGGATATTATAACAGAACAAATCAGTCTAAATCAGTATGGATTTGTTCCATGATGAAATATTTGGTATTTTGTTGTTACTGCCATTGAATGTGTCAATTTAACAAGGAATAATATAAATAATGGAAACTTTTCTATGAAAATTGATTTCTCAAAATTCATTCACTCCATTAAATGGAGTTTTATTAATGTTTTCTTAAAAAATATGGGTTTTAAACTTCCTTTATAAACCCGATCAACACTATTTTGTACACTACAATGTTTCCTATCATTATCAAAGGATCCCCTCGAGGATTCTTCAAATGCTTCAATGGTGTGGGGAAAGGTGACCCCCTATCAGATATTATGTTTTCAGTGTATACAGATTATATAAGAAGCTTCATTAATGAACTCGCTAAATATGGAATTTATGATAGAATTAAGGATGGGTGATAATTGTTCACCCACTCTCACCTTCATTATGATAATGATTTCCTTTTGTTTGGAATTATTCCACAAGCACATTACATGAAATTAAATCTATCTTTAGACATTACAAAGATATGGAAGCCTAAGCCATCAACTGGACCAAATCATTTATTATCGTTGGGGGATAAAATCACTATTACAAGAAAAAATATAATTACTGGATTTTTTGGAGTTAAAAGAGGGACTTTACAATTTACCTATATTGATGTCCCACTTTACATGGGTATATTTATGAGATACCACCATGAAAAAATTTGTGCCAATATTTTCACTCAAATAGATAGGTGGAATAGGAAGTCTATATCATAAGATGGAAGATTATGTTTTTTCAAATATGTGATCACCTAGAGGTTTTTTTATTCTTTATCTTTATATAAGTTTCCAAGAGATATTCTTAATAATTTTCAGATTCTAATCAGAAACATTATTTGGACAAGTTCTATCTAAGAAAAGAAGATCATTGTTATTTATTGGAAGGAGTGCAGAAAATTCATTGACATGTGGGATTAGATATCAAATACCTCATACTTTTTAAGAATTCTTGGAATAAAAAACATACATGTTTCCTTATAGATTATAATAATATTTATCTTGATTTGTTGTCAAGAAGGATACATAGCAAGCTTCTGAATGTATTCTATTATTATCATTCTTCATCTTTTTGGACAACCATCAGGAAAAAATAAAAATGACATGATGATTAACTCAATGTGGTTGGTCTATAAAATATAAAATCTGATCCTATGGGGGAAAACCTAGATTAATTAGCCTCTTGAAGACACTATGACTATTACATTTCACATGTGGAATATGTCAATTGATGATATCACTTATAGAAAAAATATCATGAATACCATACTTCCCTCTCATTTAAATATTGAATTAAAAAGACATTTTTTGTCGACAATGAAAATTTAATATGGATTCTAAATGGAAATTCCTTCATTAACACTATGTAGAATTAGAAGATGAAATGTGGGGTTAGCATCAACCCACTCATATGGCTGATAATTTTCAATAATCCTTCCATTCAGTCCCCAAGATGGACTTTATTATGGATGATTTGGAAGGGGATGCTACCTATACAAGATAGGGTTCAAAATACTAGAATTCACCTACGCTCAGCTTATTTGAATTGTTTGAAAAGTGAGAAAAACATACAACAACTATTTATTAAATGTTAAATTTTTACTACTTTGTGGACTTACATGGATGATATCTTTGAAACTATTTCAGATGCTTTCGTTGGGGAACGTGCATCCATCACGTAGAGGACGTGTAGCTGTAACCCCACATTACCTCTTTCCAAAGGCAGGTCGCATCTGCTCCTTATTCAGGGATGTCTTCTCCTTGATCGAAACGGGATGATGGGATGTCGGTTCTTCCATCCATGGATTCCTCCTCAGAGCTCATCACCTAGTACGAGTCTCCCTCACAGATTTAAGATGTTGTTTGTGAAACTCTTCCTGGTGCCATATCATCATGGACACCAATTAATTACGATGCTTCTATTAAGACATTACATGGGGTCCGGTCAGGGCAGAAACCTTTGGTTAGGGGAGTAATCATGTGGGGAATCACTGGCAGGTCTAGATGCTGGGGGATTAGAATGTCTGTCTTCTGTCCCTTATTATAGGGCCTCTCAAGGGTGCCGAAGCCCGATGGATCCCACATCGAACGTGGGGAATCATACACCATGGGCGGGTATCTGAGGTTTTCCTCATCTACCCATGTTTGAAACAGGTCATGCCGCAAGATTAATGTCCAGCGGAGACGAATCGGACTGATCAGAACACTGATTAGAGTGGACCAGATGAAGTAACCCCCTAGAGGGAACACCGGTACATGGGGAAATACGTGGGTGGATTCTCAAATTTTGTCAAATGGAATGGGGAAAGGGGTTGCATGATCTCACCGGGATGTGGCAGCCAGGGTAAGAATCTAGATGGATGATGGAGAGTTTAATGGAGTATAGGGTAATGAAATGGGATCATCGTGAAGATGACATTAGTGTTGGTCTTGAGCCTCAAATATACTTTCTATGTATCTCCGTGGTAGGGAATCAATATCTACGTAGTTCAGTGGGATGATGGGTCACTTAAGGAGGTGGCCCATGTGAATGGATTCAAGGATGGGACCTAGAGGAAGTGGAACCTCTGGGTTAGGGCATAACCTTCCCTTGACACATAGGATCGAGGGAGAGGTCAGGATGAGACATGAGTTATGGGGATTGAACCTCATGGAGGCATCCTATGTACCATGCCTTGACATGGATCAAAGTCCCCATAGTTCATATGGAAAATACAATTTTACTTCATGTGGGACAGGGGTGAACCAAAGTTAAAGGGGTCGGAATGATCAGGTGGTGGGATTGAACCTTGTGGAGGCTTCTTATGTACCATGCTTTTACATCGATCAATGTACATGTAGTTCTGGATAGATTGGGGCTTACACTCTGAGGCGGCCCAATGTGATGGGGCTTGAACCTTGTGGAGGGTTCTTATGTACCATTCTTTGACATGGATCAAAGTCCTCGTAGTTTGTGATGGATTGGGGCTTACACTCTGAGGTGGCCCAAGGTGTTGGGGCTTGAACCTCATGGAGGCTTCTTACATACAATGCCTTGACATGGATGAATGTCCCTGTAGTTTGGGATGGATTGGGGTTTTTACTCTGAGGCAGCCCAAGGTGTTGGGGTTTGAACATCATGGAGGCTTCCTATGTATCATTCCTTGACATGGATCAAAGTCCCTGTAGTTCGGGAAAGGGTTGGGCCTTACACTCTGAGGCGGCCTAATGTGTTGGAGCTTGAACATCGTACAGGATTCATACGTACCATTCCTCGACATGGATAAATGTCCCCATTGTTCGGGAAAGGGTTGGGGATTACACTCTAAGGTGGCCCAAGGTGTTGAGGCTTGAACCCTGTGGAGGCTTCCTACGTACCATGCCTTGACATGGATAAAAGTCCCCTTAGTTCGGCGTAGATTGGGTCATACACTCTGAGGCGACCCAAGGTGTTGGTCATGGTCGATGCTTTCTCTAATCTCATGTGAGTCATGCTCAGTGTGAGAAATAAGAGATAGTAGAGACCTGACGATGAGGTCGCGAAAGGTGAGTTTGTGGGAAGTGAAGTGGGGCTTATGCGTTGAGCAGCCCAAAGAGGAAATAAAGGCTTACGCGTGGTTATTAGACCGAGAATCCAGGACTTACTCCAGGATAGAGGCTCATGGTGAAAAAGCGCAGCGGGAGGGGGACTTGGGACTGACGAAAGAAGAAGCAGCTTTCCCTACCACACCCTTTGCTGGCCATAGGGCAGAAGATAAGAGGAGGAGCAGGGATGTTGCCTCCTATAATGAAATCTAGGGGCTTACAACAAGGTGGTGGACCTTTCCTCATTGACAAACTTCACTCCAATAAGGAGGATATCATCCCCTATGAGGGGTGATACCATCCCCATGGAGACGAGTGGGCGTAGAGAATGTCCAAGGCAGGGGGCCTTGTGTGTGTGGCACGGGGTGAGGTCATAGTTTAACATCTTGTGCTGAGGATGAAGATACTTGGCAGTTTAATGTCCTGTAAATCAGATGAGGTGGGTTTTCTCTACAACCCTAGGACATACATAACCAGTACCCTATGCTCCTTGTGGGAGGGAAGGCATCGACAATGCTATATGAGGGGGTTTCATAGAGAGAACCATCTAGGGTTCCACGTTAGCCTGGTTATGCGAAGAAGCAATAGCCATTAGCATGCCTATGCAAGAAGCATGAGGCGAAGCAATTCAATAGGCAGTATCATACAGGGGACTTTGAAGTTATTTCGTACGAACCTAGAAGTTCGCACGGGAAAATGGTTCATGATGTAGATGCTCGAGGCATGAGAGTCACCCGTGAATGGCATCCATAAGAAAAGAATCAAGCACTCTCACAAGGGGACGCCTGGGGAGCACCGAGGTGAGGGGTCCTGAGGAATTGGGCGCAACCTTTGAGGCTTTCTTACGAAATCAGCATCCCTGCACCAAAAACACTAGGTTGGCGTGAAATCAATGAGGATTTGCCGTGGAAGTGGAGCCGAGGTTTTGCGTGAAACTATAAAGGATTACATGCAAGGATTACTAATTGCGCGCAATCGCGAGATGCTGCATGTAATGACTGGGGTGTGAGAAATTGAAGATGATTGTTCGCGATTGGCTGGGGTATGCGCAATGGAAGGGAATTGTGCGCCATTGGCCACCCTACATGCAAGTGGAAGGGATTGTGCACAAAGGGCAGACCCCGAAGGGATTGGAATTCAGTCTTAAACCATGGGAATCTCGTGCGAGGTGGACCCTAGGGTGACTTGGCGTGAAAATAACTTTACTTTAATTCCATCTTTGCATGCACAAAAGGAGAATTTCATGCATGAGAGTCGGTTTAGATTATTCATCCCTATAGTGGAAGGTGGTCACCTTCTATTTATAGGCGTCTAGCAGCGTGGAAAGTAGGCCGGTGTGAAAGAATTGTACGCTGAGGGTGCTGGCGTGAAATTTCCATCATGCGGGGAGAGGGTGCAAAATATTTCATGCCCATGCTGCTGAACTCTCGTGAATACCGGAACATTCCATGCGAGGCATAATATTTACACGCACTTAAGAATTGTTTTCACACGGCTCCTTCGAGGCACCTAGACTGGGTTTCCAGATCCAAATATGACTTTTCATTGTCATTTTGAAACCTTCCTCCACATGTGAGCGTTTTTTACTATCTATAAATGCCTCCCCTCGAAATTAGATCGATGAGGGGTCACAACGGTCAAATTCCAAGGGAAACACGAAAATGCAAGGCTCCATTTGGCACATGCATGCAAAAACATAAAGTAGCACGCAAACCTCACGGAGGTTCGGAATCCACTTTTCACATCGGTATGGAAACCAGGATTTTCCTATAAAAGTATCTGTGGGTCCCATTCTCTGTATTAATTTCCTCATGTGACAATCTTTAAGCTCTCGTGCACGCAAATTTATCCGGCCCTGTGCGAAAAATCGCTTCAGCTACGCACAATTCCACTGAGAACATGCATTTTTTTTCATGCGAACCTGGGGTTTTTTACATTGTAGTCTAATTTTTTGCGACACCCGCGGATTTTACGTGCCACCCTCTTATATTCGACGCCATATACTCAGTCACTTGTCGGAAGAAGATGGCCACAAAACAGGCTGATGAGGGAGAAGTCGGTGCTCGAAGGGCCGAAATGGTCTCCAACCCGGAGGTGTAAGGCTTCTAAAGGGTTTTATCCAATAACCATACACTTTTAAATATGATAACACTTTCCCCAAAGGAGTACACTCTATCCAACAACCTGCTGCTATGGGAATTCGATATTTTGGAGGAGGTTCCCTTGCCGAGTTTTGAGGTGGATACCCCGCAGTCATGGGTGACCCGTGAGGATGATCTCTCTCGATACAACATCACCAAAAATGGTCATCCTACCCAAGATTATAGGCACATGGAAGTTTAAATCTTGAATTAGAGGACTAGAACCATTGCTGGGATTGACCCTATCTCAAATAGTTCCCCAGGCCTCTACGCGAGCACCTTCCGTCAGAGCGTCACTGACGAGGATAAAGGCTGGCTGTATGACTGGGAGCTATGGTCTAGAAGAAATTTCACTAGAAAATGGGCCTGGGAATACTAGTTTTTCCATACATGTGACCAATTTGAGGCTGAGCTGTAGCATATCAGCTTATTTTAGGCAGTATCGACATCACAATTTCACTTCAAATGCCAGCACGAGCTCGTTCCAGATCTGTTCACTTGGTGGTCCCCCAATACCAATACCTTTCATCTCCATCACAGGAAAGTCAATATTAGTGTTTGGGACATTAACTGTATCAGGGGTATCCCTTTAGAAGACCACCAATATGATGAATTCCTTCCACCGATGAGCACTTGGGGAGACAGATCACAAACCCCCATACTAACGTGGCACCTGCTGGAGCTGTCCAGGGAGAGGTTGGGGGTTAAGGATTTATTAAAGGACATCACCTACAAGGAGTGGTCTAGCATGTTCTTGGAGACCGATCCGGCATTCAAGATGTCAGGGTGAGGGAGACTGTGTACAACCGTGGCGTAGAGGAGAAAGAGCGGATCATACTGGAGGATCCTGGAGGTGGGGCACTACCAGTCATGGGGAGACAGTATAAATGAGATTCAGGACCTGAATGATTGGTATGCCACATTCCTCACCACATTCCTGAGCGGGTGGCTCTTTCCGGTGAGAGACACAAGGATGGGAGTCCGTCCAATGACCCTGGTTATGGCTAGCATCATGGCTGCCATCAAAAGATTAAACCAAGGGATCCCCATTCTAGCTCGTCTGTATGCCATTTTTGGGACACATCTTGAGAAGGGGTGGGGGGGGTCACCTAGGAGAATCTGTTGCCCCTTCCAGATCTTCTACGACTGGGTTGCAGCTCATTATGGTGGATATACCCTCCCGAATGCCATCCAACCTCTAGGAAATGGCATGCAACCTTCCATGCTGAACATTGCCAGGGTCATGCCTCTAACGCTCAATGAGAAAGGAGTAAGGATCAGAATTGGTAACCATACCAATTTCTCCATCATCCGATTCCCCACCCCAACTGGCCAGGTGATAGACAATGGGAAAGGATCATTACAGCAGATAGAGTACTTCCATAGCATCAGAGGTGGTGTGATTGTGGCCCAGATTGATGGTTGATCCTTGTGTTCTTTGCCAAATGTGGCTGATGTTCATGACCCATGGCTCTGGAGACATCATCACCTTTCCTCCCACTGGAGTTGATACTAGCCTCTCAACTGAGTATTCCGAACATTGGGCCATAGCATACCCTAAGTGGCTTTTGCGCATGCGAGTTTGGAAACTCAAGGTATCTAGTGTAGATCCCGGGTGGCGAGAGATCAGGTAGTGTGCCGCTATTGGGGGATGATCAGAAGCATGTCAGACAATGGGGAACACACAGGTCGTGTCCTCAGTATTGGGGATGTTTAATGGCATGGAAATGCCCTCATCGCCTATAGGATTGTCCCACAGAGCAGCCAGAGAACTTCCCGGGAATAACATAAGATATCTGCTTCAACCTTCTCATGGAACAATCTTCCCTACGCTATGGTTGGCCTAGCTAACCCTATTGCATTTTTTAAGTACTCACACCCTCTCGATGAATATAGTGCAAGATGTGATCCAGTTTTCAGAAGTCGGGCTTGTCTAGATTGACAACAGAGTGAAATTCCATCGACGACATGAATATCTGACAACCATGGACATTTACGCATGCCAGCATGGTCGGTGTGTGGAGCCACCATTCTTTGTGAATGTGATGTGCAGTTAGGAGCATGATCCCTAAACAATGTCTTCATGGGATGATGCTAGAAATGATGAGTCAGAGGGCGGCGAGACAGAAGAGGAGGACACAGAATGAGAAGGTGAAGGAGATGAGGATCTCGAAGGTGAAGGGTCTGAGGGGGTGTCCCACCAATGGAGTCTCCGGGAGAGTGGCGAGATCTTCGACTCTGATAAGGATGTGACTGAACTACTCCAGATATACTCCAACCCTTATATATCATTCTCCTATATCTACTGTCCATTGAAATCCTTAATCCACCCTCCTTATCTTACTCAGGAGCATATTGTTGCTGATCAGGCGTCTCCAGTCGAAGGGGGGGGGGGGGGAGAATCACCTGTGGAACACAGTGGGGCACAAACTCCCATTATCGAATTTAAGAGAACCGAGGGATCTCCTACTATGATATCTCCTATAGCGGCCATAACACTGGAGGTTGATGCCTTAGGTTCCTGTAAGTTTCTTGCTTCGATACTAGTACTTACCATCGACGGACTCAATTGATATGGGTGCTCCTTGCCTGTACAATGATCATGGCATTGGAGGCTCGTCGAGCTGCTGAGCTCGGATCATCCACGAGCGAGCCAATGGAAAATGTACTACCATATCCAGGACATACGTCCCAAACTGAGTTAGCCCCTTCACTTGGTGAGCAGAGAGCAGCAGACATTAGTGGCGCTGCTGTAGGGGCAAGGACGAAAGTTGACGAAGGTGCCACCAGGGTCTAGACAAGAGTGGTAGGTCGCTCAGATGCTGAGTAGCCTATTCTCCTAGGAAGAATCTCTGAGGAAGACCCTACTTCTAGCATATTGGCTATCTTTCCTATCTATCAGCCAGTTGAACCCGAGGAAATATATTATTTCGGACTCAGAAGCGGCTGTGGAGAGCCAGATGACATGACACAAAGAGTGGAAGTGCATCTGACGTTTTCTTAGTTAGCCTTAGATGGAATGGATGAATCTGATGGGATCACTCCACAACTGGCTGTGTTTCTTATGTGATGGAGGGGCAGATGCTCAACGCCTCCACTAGATGGATCATGATTACTTAACCGAGAAGATGCACAAGAGATGCCGTCACTCAGACATCACCCAGTTTTGCGAGGAGTCAGGGAGTACCCGAGCATTTTTGATGGTGGAGAAGGGGGTTCGACGCCTAAAAGAACAGGCAAAAGAAAAAAAGATATTCATTGCAAACTGTTCTGAGATCATGGAGAAATTGAGGGCCCAGTGGGTAGATGCCCAAGAACAACTAGTGGAAGTGAGTTCCCAGGTGAATGAGCTCCAAACTGAATAGGTGTGGGCACGGGCTAGGGTCATCGAACTGCGCTCTGTGACCGCTGATGAAGAGAGAGACATCAGGGGGTGGGAAGCATTCCTGGAGGCCACCATCCAAAATGTAGTAGCGTTCGAACAATCTATCCAAGAAGTCGTCCCTTAAGGGCCCTATTTTTTCCAAACCCATAAATTTATTTCGACTTATGGCTTATATTGAATTGTATGTATGTACAAATTTATTTACTTGTCCTTTTGGTATAATGCACTCAACCATAATCCCAAAATAAGAGAAATTTATTCCTAAGTTTGTGTGGGTCATACCCGATGTGATTAACAAGGAATGCTCATAATATCACTTAGTTTGATCACAGGAGTGTCAACCAAGTTTTGGGCATTCAATATTTGAATCTGGATTTCCAAGGAGAAGAGGGAGGCCCTATCAAAGAAAGTGGACCTCAAACCAATCAATGTATCATCTTCTCAATGTGCTATAGCGCACGAGTGGGGAAATTCTAGGGGCATTAGAAGCAGTTCGAACATAAGGGAATGAAAATTTTGAATCACGTTACCCCAAATTGAAAACACTGTGGGAGGGGCGTGGAAGTAAGGGGAAACTATTGACCATGTTCTAAACACAACATCCCAATTGTGTTAGCCTAAAATGGGGACAACAAATGAGGGTCGACCACTGACCATGTGCGCAACATGGGTCCTTACTCAAATATAGTCCATCAGTCTTCCAGAACATTTGCCCCGGATAGCAGGTGCACCATAGGTCAAGCATCCATACTGTTTAGGGGTCCCTTCAGACGTGAAAGAGGACGTGGGTCTGAATAAACGGGCACGCAAAGCATGGAAGGTGGAGTGGTGGTTTGTTTGAACAGAATCCACCAATCTTGAAATTATGCCAGCGTGGTGGAAGAAAATTAGGTGGATTGATTAATCTGGGCATGGATCATCCCTACTTTTAGACAGTACCTCTCTGGTGAGGGAACCGTCTCTTCCCAATGTAACTATGGGGCATCCCGAACTTGTTCTCAGAAAATGATTTAGTTAAACAACTCCTCCAAGGGTCAGGACAAGGGGCCGATGGCGGGGAAAGTATGGGATTTGTGATTCCTAGGGATGGACCCAAGACTAAATGTCTGGGCCTTCCTACATATCCCATATGAATGGAAATCAAGCCATACGTAGTTCTGGAAAGGGTCTTAGTTTATGGTCTAAGAAAACGGACCAGGGAATGGTATGGAATGCGGGGGACACATGGTAAGGTGATTATGAAACCTGACGATAATGAGGTCATAAGTCCAGATTACCATGTGTTCCTTGGGGAGGTGTTTAGATCATGTGACCGAACACGAAAATTAGGTTGGGCCCATGGGGCAGTGCCTGAGCATTCCTATATATCTCATGAGAATGATAATCAAGCCATACATAGTTTTGTGCGGTAGCACAGTAAGGTACTAGTGAAAAGGATGAAAGGGGCGTGCGGGTCTGACCCTCTCACCAAAAGAAGCGGTATTTGATGTTTCTTGTTTGTCCTTTAAGGTGAATGGTTTTTTTGTGAAGCGACATGCATAGGGTAGAAGTTATCGGCATCTCCAAAAGAATCAAGCTGTTTATAGGCATTGGAAAATGGTATGGTGGATGACTAGTACCCAACGTGATGTCCCCTATGATGAGGTTATCACAATGCAGTGCCGTTTTTTGTCGTGCGGCCGGGATGATATTATCACAGTTTAGGGTCATGTGATTGGACCCGATAGCACAGTTTAAATTCATGTGGCTTGGACATGAATTAATGTACACGATGTGATAAATAATACCCAATGTGAACGAAGAAGAGGTCTAAATCATTACCAGGTGTAATTTTGGGAGAGGAACCTCGGGCCAAGAGGCCAGTGAGGGTCAAAGGATAAAGGGGCAGGAGAAACTAGCATCCAGTTTAGATGGACCTGAAAACACAATGTCCGGGTGATCTCACATATCCCATGATGATGAGGATCATGCCGAACATAGCTCTTATAGAAGATCCCAGTTTATAGTAATATCGCTCGGATTGCGGGAGCCCTGAAGGACGCCGTATTGCAGCTTTGTCCCCATGACGTGCGGAGGTGCACTAGGGGATATTTCCAAGAGTGTCAAAACTCTACCTGGACATGATGGGGTGGAAAATAATGTGAATCATGTAACCAACATTCAAGGCCTGAAGGGGCTAGTGTGAAAATAGAGGATTATTGTTGACCATGTTTTCAACACAACATCCTATCGTGTTAGCCTAAAATGTGGGAAAACAAATGAGTGTCGACCGCTAACCATGTTCGCAACACTAGACTTGTGTCAATTTTTTGTCTCAAACCCTTGGCGGATTTGGCCCATAATTGTAGGAGATCCCTTAGGCCTAGAATCCATGCTGTTTTGGGGGTCCCTTCAGGTGTGAAAGATAACGGGGGACCAAATGAATGGGAACATGAAGCTTTAAAAGTGGAAAGAACTGGCCCAAGTTGAACCTGACACTCCAGGTCCAAGACCAGAGTACTCTTGGACACATCGGTGAACAACTATAATGGGTAGACGAGCTCATCTTGAGAGCATCCAAGAGATGGATAACTCCCAAGAGAAGGGGGGAATGGTGCCAAAAAACCAACGCGAAGGAAGGGAATAACCCTGTACCACACAGACACATCCTTCTCATGGAAAGGAAAAAGCCAAGGGGCCTAGGTGACCGGGAGATCTGTAAGAGATGGGGATGGACCCAAAATCTAAATGTTCGGGAAGTCCTACGTATCCCATGAGGATAAGAATCAAGACACAATTAGTTATTTAAATAATAGTTTAATATCATCCAGGACTGTGTACAGATTAACGTCGTGTGAGACCTTATAGTTGAAAGTTATGTTGGACTAGCGTGTAGTTTAGGGGCATGCAGGACCAAATATAGTTAATGTTCATGCAGGACTAGCAGTTTAAGGTTGTGCAGGACCATATGGCATAGGAAAAGTATTGGTTAAGGAACTTGGCATTGGTGGGAGTAGTTATACGCTGACCATCCATAGTCACCAGGGAGTATTCTCTATTGGGGTAAACCTTATGAAAATTGAATGTTCATTCCCATTTGGGATCCAACTTGGGTGGTTTCCTGCTAGGGATCATTTGTGTTTTCAGAGCCAGCACCAAGTCACCTTGTAGGATAGAGCAGAGGCGAACCTTCTTGTTGAAGGCTCGAGCCATCCTTCTCAGATGCCTTTATAGATTGTATTGGGCAAGAAGCCTATTCTCATCATGTGAATCCAATTCATCTAGAGGGAGTTCAGTTACTCTATGTGGTGCTTTCTAGTCATATAACGTTGTGTGCAATGAGGGAAACTGAATCTCTATGGGGAGGACGGCCTCAGTTCCGTATACTAGGGAATTTGGGGTCACCTAGGTGGAATTACAAGTCGCTGTCTGATATGCCCAGAGGGAATTGGGGAGGTTATCCAACCAACTCTTCTTATTCTGACCATCCATTTGTTGTAGAATGTTTGAGAGGGTTTTATTGAACGCATCGATCTTCCCATTTTCCTGCGCATGATAGCGGGAGGTATGGTTAGAGCTGATGTTGTACTTAGCGTACAACTTTTTCATCCCGACTACTCAAAAGTTGGTGTTGTTATCGATGAGGATTACATTAGGAACCCCAAACGTATGGATGATATTGTAACTCATGATGTCCATGATAGAATGGGCCTTGACTTCCTTGATCCGAATTGCCTCTTCCCGCTTGGAAAATAAATCTGTAGCAGTTAGACTGAACCGGCATTGGCGAGACTTTTCCGGCAGGTATAGTCCTACGACATCTAATCCCCAGACTGCAAAGGGCCAAGAGTACTTGGTAGTGTGGAGATGCTTCGGTGGCCGATGCACAAAGTTAGCATGAACTTGGCATGCATGGCACCTCTTGGCGAAGTCGATGCAGTTGTTGATCATGGAGGGAAAAATACCCTAATCTCTGGATCTTGTGAGACAGTTTTGGCCCAGCCTGATGGGCACCACCAGAACCGGCATGAACCTCTTGCATGACCTATGTAATCTCAACCCCCTGAATACAACAGAGAATAATACCATCAAACTCGCTCTTATTGAGGATTGACTCAAGAATGGGACCATTATGGAGGTTAAACTGTAGCACACAGTGTCGTATTCGCTTGCGCTCTGCCTGGTATGATGGGAGATTACTGTGTTGGAGGTATTCAACCATGGTTATCCTCCAATAGGAAATAATTTTGATCACTGAATTTAGAAGACCTAGGGTTCCTGGCGTAGAGGCACCGATGGTAAGATGGCTTACCTATGGACTGTCATCGCCATCTGGGGTAACATGAGTTATGACTCTCCGATGTGCCATGTGGATGATCAGATCATCCTGTTCGGGCTCTGCAAGTGATGCAACTATGCTGGCCAAAGCATTCGCTCGACCATTATGTGACCGAGGGACATGGGTAACCTCTGGCCGAGAAGGGAACTGAGACATTATCTAGAGGGTGCACACCAAAAATGGTACGAGATCTAGATTCCTAACAACATAGTCATCATTCACCTGCTTAATGACTAGCTTAGAGTCCCGTTTCACATGCAAATGGGGCACGTCGATCTCAAGGGCTAGCTTCAGGCAAGTAATGATAGCCTGATACTCCGCCTCATTGTTGGTGAAGTGTTCCTATAGCAGGAATGAATACGGTAGAATGGCTTGCACTGAGGTAATAAAGATGATACCCAGGCCTACTCTATTGAGTCGAGGATCATTGAGCCTCCTACCAGTGGGGATCTGAGAGGCACCATCAAATAGCATTTTCCAACATGGGATGGCTTGATTGACCAAGAGGATTTCCTCTTTGTGGAAATCCTTGTCCAAGTACTGGTCCACGGAGGTTGGATGGGAAGCAAGGAAATCGGCTAATGCCTTCCACTTGATAGCCTTATGGGGAACAAACATGATGTTGAACTGCTGGAGGATTACCGCCCACCGCTCTAGTCGGCCAGTCAACATGGGTCGGTTCAGAATTTACTTCAGCAGGTCAACCTGAGAGACCAGTTGTACCTCATAGTGATTTAGGTAGTGTCACCACTTCTGTATTGTGAATACCCACGCAAGACAGCACTTTTCTATGAGGGAGTATCTTCTCTCTGTATTGAGGAGTATGCAACTGAGGTAGTAGAGATTGTTTAACATCCCCTCACTGTTCATTTGGGTGAGAAGGGAGTCGAAGGACTGTTCCAGGGCAGTCACGTACAGGATTAGTGGCTTCTCAGAGATGGGTGGCTTCAAGACCGGAGGATGGAGCAGATACTGCTTGATTTCCTTGAACGTGGTCTGGCACTCTTCGTCCCATTCATAGGCAAAGACTTTCTTCATTAGCCTAGAAAAGGGAATACACTTTCCAGCCAGATTTGCAATGAAACATCGTTTTTTATCTAAGTGGCCTTAGAAACCTCAAATCTCCCAAATATTTCTTGGAGAAGGCATCTGGATGATGGCCTTGATCTTCTCTCGGTCAATATCGATGCCCCCGTAACTGAAAACTATGCCAAGGAACATCCCAGAAGTGACCATGAAGGAACACTTCAATGGGTTCTTCTTCAAGTGGTGGGAGCGAAGGAAGATGAACACTTTCTCAAGGTCCTTGATATGGTCCTGTAATTTGTGAGATTTAACCACCAGATCGCCCACATAGAATTCCACCAACATTCTGAGGATTGGCTTCAATATGCGATGCATGGCCCGTTGATAGGTGGCACCTGCATTCTTCAAGCTGAAGGGGCTAACCTAGTAACAGAAGGAACCTTAGGGAACCTAGTATGAGTTGTATTCCTCATCCTTGGGAGCCATCCGGACTTGATTATATTCATAGAAACCGTCCATGATGGAGAGGTCATGGAACCCAGCCGTAGTGTCGATCAATAATTCTGTCACTAGAAGGTGAAAATTATCATTCGAACAATGGCGATTGAGATCTCAGTAGTCGACACACACTCTGATATGTCTTTTTTTATTCCTGACCAGTTCATTGTTGTCTAGCCAATTGGGGTGTTGGACCTCCTTAACGATATTGGCTCTGATGAGCTTGTCATCTTTGGCCTCGACCATGGCACCATGAGACGGATGCATCTTTCTAGGAGGTTGTTTGAACCCGCGATGATTTTCCGGAAGACCATGACAGTGGACACCTACCTGAGGATCTAGTCCCGACATATCATCTTAACTCTAGGCAAATACCTCATGGTGTTGTTTAAGGAAGCCTACATAATGCTGCTGCTCCTCGGGTGACATATCAGCGCTGATGAATGTGGGTCTCGGGTCTGCCTCGCTTCTGAGGTTCTCTTGTACCAACTCTTCGATAATGGTGGAGACGTCTTCCTCAAAGTTAGGGGGAATCCTATATATCCTCTTCTCCAATTTTGGTGGGATATTCGGCAAGGTAGGTTTCTCTTGAGTTTCCACACCCTGATGGGAGGCTGGTACCAGCTTTATTGGTAGTAGATATAGCATTGGGGAACTCTGGTGGTGCCGAGACCATGGCTATAAAGGCTGTCGACCTGATCCCATCTGGTCTCCGGCCCACGGGGCCACACAAGATAATATCAAAGCAGTGGTGGCGCGTCATTTAGTGCTGACTTATTCCATCCTGGTGAAATAGACAAGTATGATGTACTGTCGTTGCCATGAGCTGGATGCCCCGATACCTGACGGGAGTGGGAGGATCCGGGATCACTACGTCTTGATTCATATAAGAATAAAAAGTTATCTTTCGATGCCACCTAGATTTGGGAGCATGACTCCCTCTTGTCCCGGAAACGACAAAACATTACCCCATATTGGGGGGTCGTGGCCTCCAACTGAGAGGTCAGGAAGACATAAGCGCCATTCAGGCCTGCCCAAGGGTCGGTCGTAGCGATGAAGGGCTCTACTTCACTTTCCTAGACTTACATATCCTTTCTCTTGTAATAGTTAGCATCCAAATAGATAGCATCACAATAGGTGAAGGACGATTCATAACCTTGGAGTACACCTACTCGACCATTAAGGGAGTACTTGAGGCATTGGTGATACGACGAGGGGACCGCCATGTGCAGGTGGAGCCATGGTTTACCCATCAAAGAATTGTACATGGTGTCCTAGGAGACAACTATAAACTCAGTGCTGGAAACTAGGCCACCGAACTGGGTCTTCAAATAGATCTTGCGACCAGGGTCTACTCTGTCATATCGTATCCCTGGATTATTAAATCGTAGAGTTTCAGGTCATTTTTGGATAACCCCAGCTTTCGCAGTGCCTGTGTTGGGATACGATTAATCTCGTAGCCGGTGTCAACGAGACAACAGTGAACCTCGACACCGTTAAATTGACCGGTGATATACAGCGGGAAGATGTTCCACAGTATGGGGGAGCCTTCATCCTCTCCTGAGAACGAATTGATGGTTTGGAACTCTGAATCCTCAACTATTTCAGCATGGAAAGGTTCTGAAGCTGCTACCTCCATCTCAAACTGGAGGGGGGCTCCGTAAAGCCTCAGTGAAGGCCTCACGCATATCTGGTGAAAGGTGAAGGGATCCAAGGATGGAAATCCTCGCTAGGATGATGGTGAGATTCTTAATAACATCATACTTATGCACTAGGCACGAACTTCTACTTGCGGGAAGATGCTCTGTGTTAGATTGAATGGCAGGCCCTACTGGATGGACCAATGGCTGACTAGTACTGAGAATATCCCAATGTTCACAAGTCGAAGCCCAGAGAGAAGCTGTCGGATGTGGACCAGATAGCTGATATCGGCCTATGGTAGGTTGAAGCTGGTCGTGGCATGGCCGATGTGCTTCTGCCTGATCCAGTAGCACAAATAGTTGTGGAGGCGGTCCTGATGACACCAGATGAAGAGGTTATGAGTACTGAGATATGTGTCGGGCCTGTTTCCTGATCTAAGTGGCATTCACGACCTAGCTAGAGGTGCCAAATGGCATTCCCTAATGACCCATACGGTCGTGGCTCCACCGATATTGGCATCAGCTTGGGACATTAGGGAGGCTTTCCTGGCACCCCGCCCCCCTCATCCGGACTCATATAGGGATTTACCAACTCAACGGTATTAATTGAAGGATACACTTGACTATCACTTGATGAATCCTCCATTACTTGGTGGATTCTTGAGGGAATCCCCATCTCTGAGGGCATAAAGTCACCGAGAGTGCGGGAGGACGACGACATTGGCAGGGTGCGTTGCTTTTTCATGTGTCACCGATGCTTGATCTACTGGGAAATGGTCGGCTAGGATGATGATATAGAAGTGGTGGCCATAGCCTCTAAAGGCTCTGGCTAATTTAGGCATGCATGTATAATTCTATGGGAAAGGGTGACCACTTTATGGGCCATCCAATCATTATACTTCTGAGACCCGTGGTGAGACACCTGCTGCCACTCGCCTTCGCTGTCCCTACTACTATCTGACCATACAATGGCACTCGCCACTTGTTCCAGGGCCAGGCCCTACTTTAATATGTTGTTGTAAATCTATTTTTGGATCCATTCCTTGAACACATATAATTTCCTAAAGGTGTGCCCCGATATTCGGTGGTAAGGGCAGTAGTTGGGGTGATCAGTGAGATTCGCCTCCTCTAGATTTCTACACTTAGGCAAGAATACAAGTTCCTGCTCTATGGAACTGCGAAAGTAACCAGGGACCTAAGCCTCGTTGAACGAGTAGGTCCAATTTCTTCTGTTCGGAATGGGGGCTCTAGGATCCTGGCCCTGATGAGGGGCCGAAAAAGCCTGCCGAGGAGGCTGACCCTATTGTCCTGCCTGGGCGGTGGCAGCACATTACGCGGAGGCTCTTGCCAATTCTGAGGACGGTGGTGAGCCGGAGGCTGTTCCTGAGGAGGAGGACCTATGCAAGGATCTAGGTCTGATGCCACTGGGGACCAACTCTAGCTATCTGAGGGATTCTATTTGGGACACCGCGTCGAGCTCGGCACTGGAATATCACTTTGCTGGGATCGCAGGGGGCAACAGATGTGACTGGCAGTCCTGTTGCAGGGCTTTTTCAAGGTGTTGGGCCTTATATGAGAAATCTTGGAACCCTCCAGGATAGTTCTGAGTGATTAGGGAGGGAACTTGATCTGTTGTGACATTCCCCATGCACATCGTCTGTATTTGTTCCTAAGTAGTTGGCATGTCAAGAGAGTATGTGAGCCCCTTCCACCGAGTGATAAAGTCTATGAATTGATAATCTGGCCTTTGATTTCACTTGAAGAGGTCTGTGATACTCATCTTCTGGGTGGTAGATCTGAACTAGTAGAGGAATTTCCTACAATGGTCCTCCCAGCTGGTCATAGATCTAACAATGATCTGGTTGTACCAGAAGAATGTCGACCCCTCTTGTGTCTGAACAAAACAACGGAGCATAGAGGCCTCCTGCTACAATGGGGTCCCTATCATAGGCACACACCATGAGTTGAAGTGGGTTAGCTGCTGCGGTGGGTACCCATTCTCGTTAAATAAGGAGAAGGTGGGATTCCCAAAACCTAGGTGTGTTGGCATATCATCCACCCATGCCGGATATGTCTTGCCATCCGGTGGGATGGACACCTATCGCATTTCTAATGCCTCTAGGTGGGCAATGATTATCGACATTGGATCACCCGGTCGGGGGTCCCTGTCTTGATGGGGGTCCCAAACCATGAGTGTGTTTTTGGGCCCTTCCATTTTGTAGAAAATCTCAGAGGCTTGTGGAGCGGCTTGTGGAGTGACCCTTGGGGCGATCAGGGGAGCCTGAGAAGGGTTCCTTGGATTATCTTGCCATTCAATAGGGTTTGACGAGACAAACCACACCCTCTTTCCGTGAGCATCGACTTCTGCCCTGTCAGTGAGAGTGGCATGATCAGGGTGGCCTAGGGGTTGTTCGCCAAGTGGAAGATGTTCCTGCCACTGCTGCCCCAGCCTTGGATTACCGTAGTCGGGTCGTCGCTCTACAACACATTCAGATAGTAGTTCGTTGACCAATATGTTGTGCTCAGAAAGTTTCTGGAGAAATGTAGCCTTATCAAGGTCCTCTTTTATCTTCTGTATTGAAGCGGACGGTTTGGAGTGCTTTACAGCTCTGATGTGCTCTTTGCCCATACCGAGATTCCGACATAGAAAACGTAACTTAGTGGATGGAGGAAGACCTAGGAGGCTCCTCTGCTGACAAGTAACCCTACCCAATGGATCCAGTAGTGGTGGAACATCCTCAGGGAGGACGTTCCAATAAAGACGTTCTTTCTCGTTTTCCCCTCCTGATAGATCAGTCATATTGACCACAACTCTTCTTGGGGGTATGTCCTCAATGTCTCCTAGCGAGTCGGGATGACGGCGAATAGCGCTGAAGAATAGGGTAGCGTACTTCCCCCCATCTATGAACATGTGTGTGGGGGTAGCCTCCTTAATAACCATGAAGAGTACTTTGAATCTATGAATGCATTGCTGTTGGAGGGCCCTGCGGTGACCATGTGACCCAGGATGCTGGAACATGAGGAGTGTGGTCAGGTCAACCAGATGGCATTGTTCACCGATGTCTTCATGGTACACTTGGCGCCCTGGGATAAGACACTTGCTGGTGGAGGAGACGGAAGTGAGTCACCGAGAGGGTCTGGCAGAAACATTGAAACATCTCTGGGGTCAATGATTCTTGCGTACAAATATTTGGTCCTACGACCGGCCAAAACTTCTCAGAGAATTAGTCCACTACAAGGATAGTCCCGAAGCTCTTCGGCTCAGATTCAGGGTCTGGCCTTTGATTACCCCACTCATCCATTGGGGGTTGATGAGGAACTGGCAGCGGCACTGAGGTAGACCACTGGGATGGCAGGCTGGCCGGCGGAGAATACGGCGAGCGGGTGGACTGTCCGATGAACCTTAGGCTATCCTATGAGGACTGTAGCAACCTGGCTGCTATATCACGATAGGATGGACCAGCATCCAAAGCTCCTGACATAGCATCAGCGTCTGCCGAGGGTGGGCTATGTCATTGCTCTTCGGCCATTGACCCCAAAAATCGATCTCCATAGTCTCTAGCCAAGATAGAGGGTGCACCCGGAGATGTCGATGGAGACTATGTGGTTGGTCCCTAGGGACATGCCATGTTCTCATCCTCCTGGATATACCTTCAGAGGGAGATAAGGATCCTATGGATCTCGCATTCTGGGAGTACGAGGCTGATGCACCTCATTTCTGCACCTTCCCTTGACTTCGAGGACTTATGAGAGGGATCCAGCACTGAGTCATACTCCGACTCGGAGTCTGAGAAGCAAACTAGTCTGATTCCTATCCCACCCTGCCCAGAATTCATCTTGCATCTGCGATGACCCGCCTTCCTTCCCCTGGGTGGATCCTTGAGACAGGGCTGATTTCTAACATGGGGTCCTCCGACCATGCTGGTGTTGGGGTGGATAGAGTTTCCACCCTAGAAAGTCAGGGTGTGAGGAGCATCAGGACAAATGTCAAAAGGGACATGTGGAGGACCTCCGTACTGGTGGGTGAGCAGGCATGCAATGTCTCCATACATGAGGTATGCAGTAGGGGGAGTGACCTCCTACCTAGTGTAGTGAGCTTGGGAGAGACCCCCCATATGGAGTGTTGATCTCATGGGGAAGATCCTTGCTTGGGTTAAAGGTGGCATGGGTAAGACCTCCATGACGAGGTCGGAAGTAGAGAGGGCATGCACCATTCATAGTGGTGGTAAGGAGTGGGCCTCTGCACTAGGTGGAATCGCTGCAGATTGGTCCGTAGCGGCCATCACCTTTGCCGACGATCGAGAGATTCGACCCAGCCTACCCGTGGGGCAGTTGGGGCCTCAATCTAGGTAGGGCGTATAACTGTTCTTGCTCGATGTATGCAAGGAGTTGGTGATATGAGTCCTCGGTGGCTCGATCCATAGTAGTCACTGACGTTGACGCCCCATAGCGGGCTCCCTCTTCTATTTTTTCTCGACGCAGGCACCACGTCAGATGAATTGGAGCTGGTGGTGCAAGCGTGTGGCTTACCTGCTCTTTGGCATAGGGAACCGGGTGGCGGCGCTGACGCAACTTGGTGGGAGCACTCGCAAGGAGCCCATGGAACGGTACTCTGATCAGGCCGACACGGGCATCCCCCACCTCATCGGCATATGTCAGGGTGTTGTCAAGGTGTTCTAGGGACAATCTCCTGAAACAATTTAATGTTTGTGTGGGGAGCAGCGGCTCCCTACGCGGCCATCGTGGGCGGCGTTGATGGTGAGGCACGACCACCTTGAGATCTAGGTGGCCCATATCCATGGGCGGATGATCCCCTCCTAGTCGTACCTGCGTACAAGTTCATTAATTACCCTTTTCTAGAGAATTTCTGATGGGGAGATGGGTCTTGGGGGCCCAGAAGTCATGAAGATTGAGGTTTTCGTGGAAGAGGCAGAACCGTGCGGGGTAGACTCGTTGATATTGCCCCTCCCCTGCGTCGGTGGGCATGTGATCGAGCTACGGATGCAACAACTTGGTTCCTGAAAGAAGGTAGACGAACTCATTAACATTTATTGGAAAATAAATCGAAAAATAGTTCCACAACATCATTCCATCTTCCATGGCCAGAAAAAGGGATCTACAGTAAAAACATCACAGAACAGAATGCTCAATGTCCTGACTGACCCGACTTATTGCGAGTTACACGTCAGGCCCTCTTCATGGGACATGGTACCCGATATTGGGGTCAGATGACATGCTAAAACATTGATTCCTCTAATTCCACTAGTCTCAATGTCGAGGAGAAGACCTTCATGTAGGGTTCACTATTTTTGTTTCTGATGCTTTTGCTGGGGAGCACGCATCCGTCACATAGAGGAATCGCAGCTGTCACCCCGCATTCCCACATTCCAAAGGCAGGTGACATCTGTTCCTTATTCAGGGAAATCTTTTCCTTGATCTAAATAGGATGATGGGATGTCAGTTCTTCCTTCTGTGGATTCCACCTCGGAGCACATCACCCAGTCCGGGTCTCCCTCATAGATTTAAGATGTTGTTCGTGAAACTTTTCCCGGAGCCCTATCTTCATGGACCCCAGTTAGTTATGCTGCTTCTGTCAGGACATTCCAAGGGGTCTGGTCAAGGCAGCAACCTTTGGTTATGGGAGTAGTCATGTGGGGAATCACCGGCGTGTCTATACATTGGGGGATTGTCGTGTTTCTCTTCTCTCCCTTATTATAGGGCTTCTCGAGGGTGAAGAAGCCCAAGGCCTCCCACATCGAACGTGGGTAATCATATGCCATGGGCGTGTATCTGAGGTTTTTCTCAGCTTCCCATGTTTGACACATGGCATGTCGCAAGTTTAACATCTTTCAAATATGGATCAAATTTATTAGAACACTTATTAGAGTCGATCAAATAGATTAAACCCCTAGAAGTAACACTGATACTGGGGCCAATACATGGGTGGCTTCTCGAATGTTGGCAAATGGAATGGGGAATGGGGTGGCATGATCTCACCGAGATGTGGGGGCCTGGGTAAGAATCAGGATGGATGATGGAGAGTTGAATGGAGTGGAGGGGGAATGAGATGGGATCGTCATGAAGATGACAGTATTGTTTTTATTGGGCCTCAAATAGACTTCCTACGTATCATCGTGGCAGGGAATCAACTTCTGAGTAGTTCGGTGGGTCGATGGGACAGCTGAAGAGGCGACCTGTGTGAATGGATGAATGGATGGGACCTATAGAATGTGGAACCTCTAGAATAGGGCATGACCTTCCCAAGACACATAGGCTCAAGGGAGAGGTAAGGATGAGACATGAGTGATGGGGCTTGAACCTCGTGGAGGATTCCTACGTACCATGAATTGACATGGATCAATGTCCCCATAGTTCAGATTGAAAATATAGTTTAACATCATGTGGGACGGGGGAAAACCGACATGAAGGGGGTCAGAATGACCAGGTGGTGCGATTGATCCTCATGGAGGCTTCCTTGGTACCATGCATAGACATGGATCAAAGTCCCCGTAGTTCAGGATGGATTGGGGCTTACACTTTGAGGTGGCCTAAGGTGTCGTGTTTGGAACCTCGTGGATGCTTCATACATACCATGCCATTACATGGATCATAGTCATCGTAGTTCAGGATGGATTGGGGCTTACACTCTGAGGTGGACCAAGGTGTTGGGGCTTGAACCTCCTGGAGGCTTCCTACGTACCATGCCTTGAAATTGATCAAAGTCCCTGTAGTTTGGGATGGATTGAGGCTTACACTATGAGGCCGCCCAAGGTGTTGGGGCTGGAACCTCGTGGAGGCTTCCTACATACCATACGTTTTCATGGATCAAATTCCCCATAGTTTGGGAAAGGATTGGGGCTTACACTCTATGGCGGCCCAAGGTGTTGGGGCTTAAACCTCTTGGAGGCTTCCTACGTACCATGCCCTATCATGGATCAAATTCCCCGTAGTTCAGGAAAGGGTTGGGGCGTACACTCTGAGGCGGCCCAAGGTGTTGGGGATTGAACCTTGTGGAGGCTTCCTACGTACTATACCATGACATGGATCAAAGTCCTCATAGTTAGGGATAGATTGGGGCTTACACTCTGAGGTGGTCCAAGGTGTTGTTCATGGTCGATGCTTGCTCTAAGGTCACGTGAGTCGTTCTCGGTGTGAGAAACAAGAGATAGCAGAGACCTGACGATCATGTCATGAATGGTGCATCTATGGGAAGTGAGGTGGGCCTTATGCATTGAGCGGCCCAAAGAGGAAACACAGGCTTACACGTGGTTAGTATCCTGAGAAGTCGGGACTTACTCAAAGATGGAGGCCCATGGTGATAAAACGCAGCAGGAGAGGGACTTGGGACCAAAGAAAGGAGAACCACCTTTCCCTACCATTCCATTCGCTGGACCTAGTGACTGAAGATGAAAGGAGGAGTAGGGATGCTGCCTCCTAGAAGGAATTCTAGGGGATTACACCAAGGTGGATTCCATTTCCACACGGAAAAACGCCACTCCGATAAGGAGGATATCATCCCCTATGAGGGGTGATCCTATCCCCATGGAGACGAGTGGGTGTGGAGAATGTCCAGGGTGGGGGACCTGCGTGCATGGAATGGGGTGAGGTCGTAGTTTAACATCATGTGCTGAGGACGAAGATGCTTGGTATTTTAACGTCTTGTATCTCGGACGAGGTGGGTTTGCTCCGCACCCCTAGGACTTACATAACTATTACACTCTGCTCCTTGTGGGAGGGAAGGCATCAACAACGCCGTAATGAGGGGATGTCATGGAGCGAATCATCTAGGGGTCCAAGTTTGCATGGATATGAAAAGACCAATAGCCGTTAGCGTGCCTATGCAAAGAATTAGTACGTGAAGCAACACAATAGGTGGTTTTGTCCATGGGACTTTGAAGTTACTTCATACGAGCCTAAAAGGTCACACGGGAAAACGGTTCATGATGTGGATGACCGGGGCGTGAGAGGCACCTATGAATGGAATCTATAAGAAAGTAATTGTGAAATCACGCAAGGGGACACCCAGGGATCATCGAGGTGGGGGTCCTGAGGAATTGCGCACAACCATTGAGGCTAGCGTGTGAAATCAGTAGCCCTGTGAGAAAAACACCAGGTTGGCATGAAATAAATGAGGATTTGGCACTGAAGTGGAGCTAAGGTTTTTCACTTAACTAGAATGGATTTCGTGCAAGGAGTACGAATTGTGTGCAATTGGGGGAGGCTGCGCGCAATGACATGTGTTCGTGCAATTGAAGAGGATTGCACGTGATTGGTTGGGGTGCACGCAATGGAAGGGAATTACATACCATTGGCCGGCCTGCGCACAAGTGGAAGGGATTGCATGCAAAGGTTTGACCCCGAAGGGATTAGAATTCAGTCTTACACTAAGGGAATCTCACATGAATGTGGACAATGGGGTGACGTGGTGCGAAAAGAACCGTAGCTGAAGGCCATCTTTGCGTGCACAAAAGGTGAATTTCGCACACGAGAGCCGGTTCAAATTCTTCAGTCCCAAAGTGGAAGGTGGTGACTTCAATTTATAGGCGTTTGGGGGCACAAAAACTAGGTCGGTGTGAATTAATTTCGCACGCGAGGGTGGCGGTGAAACATTTACACCGCACGGGGTGGGGGCGCAAAATATTTTGTTCCCATGCTGCTGAACACTTTTGAATCCCGAAACATTCTGCACGGGGCATAATTTTTTCACGCACTTAAGAATTTTTATCACGCAGCTCCTCTGGGACCCCCGGTCTGGGTCGCCGGATCTGAATATGACTTAGCTTGCTCATTTCGAAACATTCCTCAGCACTTGAGAATTTGTTAGAACCAACAAACACCATGATATGTATAGACTGGAAGTATCATGACATGTTTTCCTCAGTTATATTTTCTATCAGTAGTGATTATATTTGAAATCTACTAATGGAATTAGATACATAAATCATTATTCACATCTGGAAGGCAAAAAATGATCATCTATTTTTCGATCAGAATCCTTCTCTTCATGTAGAATGAATGGATATGTACAGATACATGAATTCATATTCCAAAATTTATATGGGTTCTATGAATAATACTATTATTGAGCTAAATATTATATGGACAATGTGTGTGTGTGGAAGGCCCAAAAACAATTGATATTGAAATCAATCCAATGTATTCCACCAATTCCTCTATGGGTCAATGTGAATATTTATGTGGCGAATTCTAGAAAGCCAGACCCATATGGATGTGGAGGGGTTTTGTGTACACATAATGGGTTAGTTAAAGGTTGAATCCATCACTAAATTAGTATTACATTGGTTTATGAGGTTGAGCTATGGTCCATCATCCATTCTATCAATTATACATTCTATGTTTATTAAGATCATTTATGGATTCAATCATGCTCGAAGCATGTAATTGATATGGATAAAGGTAAAACTAGGAATGTCCCATTGAATGTGTTACCACAATGGATCAAATTTATTCACACCATTTTACTTTTCAATATTGTTATATATCATGCATACAGGAAAGGGGATCTGGTTGTATAAAATTTATAAAAGAAAGAAGTGATGAGGATGAATTCAATAAGGTCTTTTGGAACCCAATACTTATTCACTTATTTTTTTGACGCAGACATGCATGGTGTTATTCATTCCCACCTTTAAAATTCCCCTTATAATGCATGAACTGTACTATTCAATTTTCAATAATTTTTTTAGAATTGGGTTTTCACCTGAACTTGAACCATTTGGACTATGTTAATTATATAATTAATTTTTATTATTTAATATATTGTTAATAATTACTCACTATATTTATTATATTCTAAAATAGTAATTATATTATCAGTCAAAAAATTTATACATAAATAAATAATTTTTTATATTTAAATTATCTTTCCTTAATTATATTATTAATTGTAAATAATTTAACATCTATGATTAATTATTAATTTTAATTTTCAAATGTTGTTTATTTTAATTATCATGTTGTTTAATAATTTAAATTAATTAATTATTCATTACAACTGATTAGTTTCTAGGGATGAATCTCACTGATTCATAGGGTTCTATATAAGTTTATTTGTTCACTATTGGAAAACTTACAATATGTGAGATTCATTATAGATCCTTACTTGAGGCTTCAGGGAGGTTGCTACCAACCAGTATTGATTCACTAACAACTACATCAATGACTAAAAAGTATGAAATGGGTTATTATTTCAAGCTAAATATATTCATGAAAGGGGTTTCATCAATATTTCGTAGTAGAAACCTATATAAGTATGGGTGATGATTAACATATATTGATCATTGAATGAAATCTATGATAAGATAGTAAAGGGGTAATATTAACTAATAATAATGGATATATGATAAGATCCTTCTATCATCAGTGCGGAAAAACTTTTACAATGTATCTAGAAAATCATGGTTTCATCGAGGCTAACAATGTTGTCACATAACACAAATAGATGAATGTTCAGCTTGACTATGACTTAAATTCTATTTTTTAAGATATTCGAAAAGATAAATTCAACAACTAATGGGATTTACTCCATCAATAGGAGAAATGTTTGTTATTTTTTTTCTCCCTTAATTTTTTATTACACACACATTATGAGAGACGAACTCCATAATAGTCATCTTTCAAAAAAAGATAATATTTTCCAATACACGGTGATTCTAGATACTCTTAGATTTTATTTTAAGGATATAGGTCATAATGATAAATGTAAAACCAATGTCACTCCACTCATGCAAGATTTTCATTTCAATTTTATTGGTAAGGGACTTTGCTCTTTGAAAACCTCCCCTCATTAATTATTAATTATATCTGATGAGATTAATTTTTTTAACTAATACACATGCTTAGGGACTTGTGAATATATACAGCTATATATAGAAAATATAGAATTAAAAAAATTGATTTTTTCAAAAAAAATGGAAGAATTATGAATGGTGTTCAAACCTCATGCTTGAGTTGTAGATAAACCTTTAACCATGTTCATGTTTCCTCACTGATGTGGAATCATGAATGGTATTCACATGTCCATGAATCCCAAATATATAATACTTATAAAACTGTACCATTATTCTTTATTTAAATCAACCAAAAAAATCTTGACTGACCCCAGACTATCATAAAATTTATTTACCTCACCTCATAACAACATAGTTCTAGTCATATCTATAATTATTCAAAAATATTTTCTATAAGTCAGTTACCAATGAAAACCTATATGAAAACCAAACTCATGGTAAATCCTTATTCATATCACCTTCATATCCATAAGGAACTTCATTAATATGTAAAAATCAACTAACCTTGCACAGAGGCACTACCACTACGATAGAGTATTGAGACCTTAAATCACCACACTATATGAGTAGAGGAATCCTAATACATTGGTCATCCCTATTTTATATCATATATCAAAAAATATAGATTTTTTAATTCCATACCAGTGATTATTTGAAGGCACAATGTTGGTTCAATTTATCCTTATCGATTATGTGAATTAATGGATGATGAGTTTGAAAATTAGCAAACACAGTTTTAGAAATCATTTTCATATATTTCATTGGTTTTTTTCATCATCCATAATCGTGAAAATTTTTAAATATTACACTACTTTATTTAATATGTGATTATTTTGGTATAAGAATTAAAAATTCTAACTATGAATTATAATCAAACTACCTCAATTATATGGAATGATTGAAATTAAAAAATATTCATGATCTTAATACAAAGTGCCTTCGCCCCTTCCTCTCATTATATGAATTTCATTATCTTGTTTCTTATGAGAAATGTGTGATTAAAAGATATAAAAAATTTATTTATAAACAATATTCCTTAGATAATATCAATATAAAATTATATCAACCTTAATTGTAACATTTCATTCAGAGTGACACTACACTAGCAATTTCTCAATCCATGTGATGGATTTCATTATACTATAATTTTCCATTTAATATAAATAATACTCAAAAACACCATATAAGAAAAATAATTCATTTAATACTCAAAAAAATAAAATATATATTTATTCATACAATATTTCCATAGTAATGTAAACATTTCATTTTCATAATAATGAAACCATACAAAATATTAAAGGATAATTTACAGTGATAAAATAAAATATTATTTAGTTCATAAAAAAGTAACAAAAGTTTTTGATGAACTTCCCAAACTCCATAAATATAAATTTTAGAACATTATAATTTAGATAGATTCCAAAAATTCCATCCAAAAAACACTAATTCACCCTTATATTCATAGATAAAAAAATATATAAATTCCTAAAAATTTATATCATGATCATTTACTAAGGATATCACTTGAAAAATTCTCTGCTATAATTCAGAATCTGAATATAAACATAACATACATTATTAAAAGATATGATCCATAATTAATGAGGTTAATACAATAATTATAAATAAAAACAACATTTTTCAATCAATTTATTTATCAGTAATCATTATCACTATATGAAACTTCAGTCTGATAAAAATGGAAGGAATGAATTTCATGGAATAATTCCTTCATCATAAACATTTCATCCCAAGTTCTCACATATTTTTAACCATATCTAAATTAAATTTACACTAAAAAACATACATCCCTCTTATAAAATATTAGTTATATGAATAAACTTCTTCATTACACCAAAAAAACATGATTAATTGGTTTTAGGGTCCACTAAAATAACATACCTTCTCCTTTAATCATTTGATTGAACATTAGAGTAAGGAAAAACATTATGATCACAAAAAATAATCAGTGAAATGTTACATAACCATAGTATCTTATCTATCATAATGTCATCAAGGAAAACCATTTGAAAAATCATTTACTAATGATTAATTATATTATAAGTAAATGTAAAATAATTGATATTCAATTATATTGTAATATTGAAAAAACATCATATAAATTTTCTTGAAATAAACTCTAAAAATTTACATCCACTCTTAACAAAATAATTGACTATCCTTACAATTATTATAGGTATTATATCTCAATAGGATATAAATTAGTGTGCTCCATCATACTTGTATTTATATATCTAAATATTGCATAATTCTACAATTATATATGATGAAGAATAAATGTTTTTGATGAAATAGTTAGTTATACTACCTTATCACTATCACATTACCTCATGATAATGAACTACTCCTTGAATTTCATATCAATCATGAATTCATTTTATTATCCCTTATTTTTATTAAATGTTTCTACAGATCCTTTACCGAATCAATGTTATATCAAATACTCATACTACAACCACACAATAATAAAGTGTATTACTCATGAAAAAGTTGAATGTTTCACCCTTTATTCATGAAGGTCAGTTTCGTTATGATAATTATTATGAGGCACTATAACACTAGAAATCCTTATCTACATTGAGACATATTTTTTATAAATCTATTTACCAAAAAATTAATCTGATTAAATAATTAAAATTCAATTAAAACTAACTCTCCTTATACTATAACCTATTCTTTTTTTGGTTTTTATAGTAGTTTTTATTTAATCCTAGATACATAATCCATTATAATTCTAAAACTCAATATCTGTTAGTTTTTGAGGACACACAATACATAATTGGAAACATTCATAATTTGTTAAAATATCTTATTTCATTATAAAATCATGGTTTAATTTTAATTATGTCCATAAATAATGTAGTTTTAGAGATAATTACTAATATAAATAAGATCATATTATCTTAATTAAATATCACACATTTTCAAAATCCTCTTAATAATATTCCCATTAGGGACCTGTATCTCCTAAAATAGAAAACTTTTATGGTTTCCCTCATTACCTATAATAGTCGACCATTAATATCATTGAAATAATACACTTATCAAGTCATTATAAATTATACTGAAATAACTAGAAAGGGAAATCCAATATGAGAAAAAAATATCCAATATTATTCTATATGAAAACATCCAATAAAATGACCGTATTAAAATTTTCAAAAAAATAATAATAATTTTGATTACTCATAATTATATAATAATAATTTATACCTATAATGTTAAAACTATAAGCATGCTACCCTCCACATTGTTTGATTTAAAATTTCAATCATAACTAAACAAATGTTATGTTATCATTCACATGAATATTTAAATAAAAAATCTCAAAATAACAATCATGGTGGAACCATTATTCCAATAGTATCAATCACCATCACAATATTATAGATGAAATTAAATTTTGAACTCCTTCACTAATTAATAATCCATATTTAGTTCATATATCATACATTCTCTAATTAATTCATTAAGTGTATAATCAATCGACCATACCCAAAATCACTTTCTCTATCTAAATATACCTCATATCCTCATCACATAAAACATTAAATAGACAAAGAAACATTCATTTTAATATATAATATATACAATATATTGAATACATCACATGTAATATGTCTTTGCTGAATTTTCCATTATAAAAATAAAAAAACATTGGTCAATAGATTATAACCAATGCCACTTAGCCAAGGAACATCCCTCATAAGCTCAAGTAATCATTTCCATGTTTTTTTACTATTATTCAATCTACGTTATTATGAATTAAATATCATGTATAGAAAGTTTCTAAATAAGAAAGACCCCATATGGGTTTTATCCAACTTCGATTATCAGAAAAACGATTATCAATAAATGATTTATAAACATCCAAAATGGCCTCCACAATAAGGTAAATCATTGATATGGTAGTACTAATAAACCCCTAAAAATCTAATTTCATCATCTTTAGGATAAAAAATGTGTGTCACTCTAGAAACATTAGACCCATTCATTCAAATAAGATTAAATTAAAAAAATGTTCATACAAGATATGCTATATCAATCATGTTAATCCAAAAATAACAATATTTTCAAAGTATAATGTTGATAAAATTGTAGAAAATACCATTGAAATTTCCAAACCATTTTCGTAAACATATTTTACCATAAGATACCATGCACATATACCATGTTCTAAACACAATAAATGCATCCTCAAACCAAAAATAACATGTAATCATTAATTTTATAACTCATGTTATTTAGTAAACTATCATATTTCTCTTATAATAATTCACTAATTATCACAACATAATTAAAAATACATATGTAACAAGTTTTGTTGGTGTAATTAGAAAAAATAATATTTTCAAACCACTAAATTAAATATAATAAGTATATAAAATTAAATGAAAATCATCATACCTTGTATAATAAATAATCATCGATAAAATAGTAACATAGTTATTGTAACAATAATAAATTTCATAAAATATATACAAAATTATATAATGCTAAAAAATTAATTCACGTAAAACTACCCAAAATGAAAAAGAATTTTAATCAACCAATATATACTAATAGTGCATAAGAAAATTATAAAACACCAATCTACAATTATGAACAACGATATTGAACTAAAATCATTTGAAAACATTATAAAATATTTCATATAACCCTATATATAAATTTCAGGTAAATTAATACCACATACTTTGTAGAATATCTCCAAAGTATTTATATAAATTAAATATAAAGTGTTAAAAAAAGAAAAATAGTAAAATAATTATACATAGTCACATCCTCACTAACAAAACCCTCTATAAGATATAAAAAATAGAAATCCAATAAAAAACACCATACTTATAAACCCCCCATGATGATATATAAAATGATAGTCAATTATAGAAAGCCATAGGTTTTGTTAAAAAATGTGTTCTTTTGAAAGTACACGGTCTTAAATATCATCAAAAACATCCCTCAGTACAGATATCTGTATGTATAGTATAACAATCACAATACAAGTATATAAAGGGCCATGTATACCAATTCAGAATAATATATATACACACACACACACACAGTTCTTAATGTCCCATCACCTGCCCACTATTATAATCAAGCCACATCCTCTATGATTATGGATTTGAAGAGAAATAAATAAATTATGTTTTTAATCAATCAAAAATATTTACACCATAGTAGGTTGGGAGAAGGTATATTATTTGGGCCATATACTACTTCATTCCACTGATCCCTATGTTGGGATTGAAATTGACCATCCAATTAGGATCCCAAATAGTATATCAATGAGTAGAGTTTCTAACCCCCTCCTCACCCCCTCAGTACAACCTCTAATAGGCCCTGGGGCGGTGACATTAACCGAGTAGGAATATCACCCATCATAAAAGGCCTCATCCAGATGTATAAATAAAAAACTGCTAGTGTATAAAAAAATATATATGATTAATGAAATTTGATAAATAACACACTAGAATACTTATATTCAAGTAATATATGATCCAATTTGGGACTGAATGAGAATTTCACAATCTATAATGTAAGGTAGAAAATACATAACAAAAAATAAAATAGGGGAACCAAACTAAGGTAAATGAGGTAAATGGAATTGAATAATGAAATTGATTCTGACCTTGGGATTATTTTCAATCATATCCTATAGGTAAAACTAATATCAAACTCAAACAACATTCTATACACCATTAACAACAATATATCATCCATGGTCTATATAAGATTCATCACAAGTGTGAGAAATGGACGTCTTGGGTTGTGTATTTTAATACCTAATAGAAATCCATTTCAACTTAAAATGTAAAATGAAACAAACAAGTAGATGAATATCATGAAAGAAGAAGATATTATTTAAGATATAAATATATTTAAAATAAATAAAACTCATTAAATCCTTTCTATTTGATTTATAAGACACTATAATAAAGGATGATATGAACTACCTTGTAATATGATACCCATTTCATCTCACCAATAGTTGTGGGAGAATTCCACCATACAAAGGAATGAGCTTTTTAGGGAGTTTTAATCCATAATGGAGAACCAAATCCTTATTTAGAGAGTGCATCAAACATGTATGTACTTAAATAAGTATTTTTTGAACCTACACCCCACAGCTTTATGGAATGATGGTTATACGAAATACATCTCTATTTTACCCTTTCAAGGACCCACACACTATAATTTTAAATTATGTACCAACCTAGTGGAAAAATAATAATTGAACTACAACCCATGTTTGATAGGGAGTGTTGAAATTTGTAACACTGTCAGGGATCCATGCCTTTTTATCAGTCACACTACCTGAGGTGTACAGAACACTAATGTATCATGAAATTTTCATCCAAGAACTATAATTTCGATCCTACAAACCTAGACCATTATTCAATATATCATGTTTCACAATGAACTTTGATTACAAAACATAATTCTCTATTTTTATCTATATTTAAAACATATAGATATATTATTTACATTATTTACAAAAAATGGGTGTACTCTCCTACTATAGGAGTGACAGACTTGATGGATAGTTCGTCTGCTAAAAATGTTTACCCCCCATTGTTTGGATGATCATACATTCACTATTTTTTGGGATGAGACCTACTTTCTCATTATACCTTGTGTCATCTACTATCCTTCTTTCCCTTTGTATCTCTTACTGATACCCCTTCTACTTTTAGGGTGACCTAATGGGTATGTATATACCCACCCTATATGTATTTTCCCACATGTGTTGTGTCTTATGTAAATAACAGACAGGTCGACCATGAAATCAGAGAAGATTTGGGATACTAGGTTCTTGGACAATATATGGTGGTCGTATATTGGGATTCTAGAGTTGGTATCTCCTTTAGTTGTTTACTTTTTCTGTTTTTATTGTTTGGGACATATTTCTTGTTGGGAATGTATTTTCCCCCTTTACAGGTAATTTACAATAGAAAATTTTATTACAATCTAGAGGTTCATGTATTATTGGTTTAATTTACAACAATATTGCATCATTTAGCATTCCCTATGCACTTTTATGTTGACTAGGTTGTGTGTATTCATATATAGGTTTTTAGGAAATGGATTACTTGAGTTATTTATGAATGTGGTAATTGTTTCCACCCATTTTCCTATGGAGGTTTGCTTGGGGTAGTCATGGCTCGATCCCCTGCATGAGTTGAGTTGGGACAGATTGGTATTAGAGAAAGTTCATTCCGTGGGACATCATCCCAACATTTCCACTTAAGAGGATTTTGGTTGGGATTATGGAAATAATCTCAAAGTGAATCGAGTGAGGATATACGTCAAGGGAGTCCAGTGCAGGTGTGACGACCGATGAATCCATTCACTAGAACCTTGACTGCGTTCTTGTCGATTCAATAGGACGAGACATTGGTTTCAAGGAAAAAAATTACGTTCATCATATAGGATTGATTATTTTACTTTATTTCATGAGTCATCTCTCCATTATTGTTTATATATATATATTATCATATTACCACAGTACTCCTTGATAAATTTTAGGATTCCTCCATGAGAACAGAAAACCAGGATACCAACTCCAGTTCACGATAATTGTCTGATGAGTAATGAGGCATGTGTTCATGGTCAATCCCACCAACTTCTTTCCCCATGTTGGAAGGTAGTAGAACCTCCCCGAATCTATTATAATTTCATTCCATAAGAGAATTATAAATAAAAATATAGACTTATCGTGCTCTATGAGTAGTAGCATCTAATACCGTTGAGGATTCATGGCGAGCCAGATCATCCGGCTATAGAAGATTCGCTGGAGTGGTTGGTCCATATCTTCAAGATTCTGAAAACTCTAAATGATTATATTGTTGGGTTAATAGATATCCTATTCTATAGTGAATTTTGAGGTTGGTGATTCCTTATTACATAGATGCATAAGGAGTCATCACTCTCGTAGATTGACTTCTAGTAGCTATTTCATGAGGAGTACTACCCCTCAATCATGTGCTCAATACAGATCAAGGAACTTATGGAGTAGCAGTAGGAAGGGAAGATGGTAGAAGTGTATGGGGTGAGGTTTACATAAAATAAATTGAACTCTCTTGACATGATTCGAAATGGATAATTAAAAGTAAGGATGTTTCAGTAGGGTCTATGTAAAGGGATCCAAGCTGTAGCTGTGCCCCTACGAATCCACACCTATGAAGGGGTTCTAGAGAAGGAACATGTGATAGAGATATTCTTTTCAGATGTATTCTAAAAATATATATCTATTATTGGGAACCACATATCTGAGTCATCTACTATAGCTTTCATATTCCATGCTCTAGGATCTTTGTATAGAATATCCTTCCAGGATGGGACTTGGTGCATGGTCAGAGGCAGCATAGTGGTCCAAGGAATCCTATAGATGGTTGGTTATTTACTTGTGATGGGTGAGGTCACATGGTGTAAGACAACTCAACTAGGTGTTTCGAGTAGCATAGGAAGATAGATGATGGACCTCCATGGAAGAGGCAGCGCTGTGATCAATGATTTCCTAGGAGTTGAAAGGGTGTTCCCCAAGGAGGTGGACCTGGTAGAGTAGTATGACGAGAAAGGGGTGGTGGAAACAATTATGAGATCCTTCCAATACCGTCACTAGGAGTCCTATGTCAGGATCAAGGATCTAGTGGTCGAGGTTATAAACAGCTGTAGGCTTTGATGGCTTATGACTTCGGAGCACATGAGATGCTTATAGGTACAATATGTGTTTATTATACTCTTACCTTAGTAATAGTAGACAAAATTTCTAGTCATTCCTTTATATCTTGACTCATGGTGCGAGAGATAGATATCCTAATTGAGATTCTATTACAATATCTTCATCTTGAGGTTCTTAGAGGGAACATATCTTTTGTATCTTTCTTCGGACTACAGGGTTATCTATCACATCGATGAGAGAGTTTCATGTGGGAAATTTTGGCTATCATGATGGAACCCTATGACACCATCTTTGGTATGGATTATATATAAATGGTCTGATCCCATATTAAATATCACCATATGAATGTCTAATTGCTCCACAATGATGGGACAATATTCCCCTTTTTTTATGACAGAGATCTCATGGTAGGGAAAGTGAGTTCTTTGAGAAAGAAGATTCAACCAATCACCAATCATATATTGAGTATAACACTTAGAGTACCTAGATATTTAGGTTTCCGGGTTCCTTAAATTGTGGATGAACATATGGATTTCTTTCAATATGATGTTTTGGGACTACCTATGACATGAGAGATAGAGTTTTTCTTCATCCTACATGAAGGGAAAACTATGATATCTTCTATGGCATATTGGTTGGTTCCTACTATGTTCCGAGACCTATAGTTTTCGTTGGAGTATATTTCAAGAAATTATTCATTAGGCCTAGTGTGTCCCCCTAAAAATCTCTAATTTTATTTGTGAAAAAAGGGTATGCGATCATTTGAATTTGTGTGGATTATAATCACACACACTAGGCCATGATAATGAATAACTACCCCTTGTTGATGATTGAATTCATATTTGATCAGTTTTAAGGCATGAGATAGTTCTCAAAGATAAATATATGGTCCTGTTACCACCAATTTAGGGCTCACAAGGCTAGTATTCCAAATATTTTCATTCTGATGTCACTACATCATTATGAGTTCCTAGTGAATCCCTTTGGTGTGAAGAATTACCCTTCCAAGTTACGGCTTTGATAAACCTAGTTTCCCAGCAATACATGGACCATTTTCTGTAGTTATCATTGATGAAACAATCATCTACAATTCAATAGTGAAGACGAATGTAGATCCCTTGAGGATGGTCCTATACTTTCTTCGAGAGAAGCACTAATTTGTAAAACTCTGTAAGTGCGAGCACATGGTACATGGGGTTTACTTTTTCAGGAATGTTATTTATTACCATATTTTATTCTTGGATCCAACAAATATTAATGTAGTTATTTATTGGGAGTCACCTAATAGTGTGTAAGAGTTTCATATTTTTCTTGGCTTGGCTGGGTACTATTGGAGGTCTGTGGTGGGCTACTCCCGTAGCCCCATTAACTACCCTGACGCTAAAAGGGAATTAATTTACCTATTCTAAGCAGTGCCACAGGGACATCAATGACTTAAGGAAGAGAATTTGTAGTGCTCCAGTGATGAGACTACAAGAGGAGTGTGTGGAGTTCAAAGTGTTTTTGCGATGTATTAGGAGTTGGTCTTGGCTATTTATTGATGTATTGATGGGCAGTTATCACATACGGGTCAAGGAAGTTGATACACCATGTGCAGAAATATATGAATCATGAGCTAGATATAGATTCTGTAATATTTACTTTGAAGATGTAAGGGCACTACCTTATGGTAGGGTGCTTCGTGGTTTACTCAGACCAGCGGAGTCTCTGGTGCATCTTTACTTGGAGGGATATAAACCTAGGATAATGACACTAGACAGTGTTCCTATAGGACTATGACTTTGAGATAGTTTATAATCCAGGGAACGATAATGTTTTATCACATTCCCTTAGTAGGAAGTATCATTTTTGATTAGTGGAGGAAGCTTCAGAGTAGTCATCCACCCTACAACTAACCCTGTAGAAGTTGGATGGTACAACTTTTCTTCAGTCAATGGGGTTCACTCATTCAATTATTGATTGTGAGAGAGAGTCCCAACTGGGAGATAATGACTGGGAAATTTATGTGATAATATATCCATAGGTGGCTCACCATATGGATATTCTGAAAGAGTGAATCACATAATCTTATTCCAGTGAAAAATAGTGGTTCCCGCCATGTTGCAGTAGGAGGGGATGCGGGAGCTCCTCACTTCTCCCCTATATTTATATCCTAGTGTGAGGATGATGTAACAAAAACATTTAGTTGAAGTTTTTTTGGTCTAGAAAATATGAAGCCTAGGTAATTTTATCTCTCAATGCCTCACATGTCAGTATGTAAAGGATAAGAATCATGTTTTGATAGGTTTGTTGCATCCACTTCAGATCCTATAGTGGAAATGGTACTAATGTCCATATACATTGTCCCATGGATTCCACAAACAATGGAGGTTATTGATACCATATGTGTGATAGTTGAACGACTCATGAAGTCTACTCACTTCCATTCCATCAGGGAGGAGAGTTAGGTGGAGAGTTTTGGGTAGTTTTATATAAAAAATATTATTCTCCTTCATGGGGAAACCACGATGATTATCCCCGATCATGATGGATGGTTTTGGTAATGATTATGTAGAGGCTTGAAGGAGGCCTTTAAGACCCAATTTTGGATCAATATGACCTTCCAACCCCAGACTGATGGGCATACCGAGAACACTATCCATGTGATATTTGATATACTAATGGATTGTGGGTTGTAATTTTTCCAGAGCGGGGAGGATCACTTTCCCTTGGTATAGTTTTGTGTACAATAATAGCTAAAACTCTACCATAGGTATGGAAACTTTTGAGGACCTGTCTGGGAGACCCTATAGGCTACCCTCATGATGGATAGAGATTTGTGAGAAACCTCATTTGGGGCCAGAGATGGTGTAGGCATTGAAGGATAATGTCCAAGTCATGCATGAGTGGATGAGGACAACCGAGAGAAGACATAAATCTTATGCAGATCACCATCATATGCACTCAGTGTTCCAACAAGGAGACCATGATTTCTTATGAGTCTCCCAAAAATCTGAATTGAAGAGATTAAGATGGGGAGTAAAGCTATCCCCGAGTTTCATCAGACATTTCTAGATCATTAAGATTGTTTTCAGGGGTTTTTACTGTCATTCCCCACACCCACATCTATAATAGGTTCCCAATGTCTTCTACGTATCATAGCGGATGAGATACATGCATTATCATATGCATATCATCAACTATTGTGATCTAGACATTGAGGATGAAGTATCCATTGAGGAGAACCCAGTGGTGATCAAAGATCTATATTAGAGGACCCTGTATAGGTGGACCACCCCATTATATCGCATGTTTTGGCAGCATGGAAACATACATGAGATTTCCTGGGAGTGGTAAATCCATGTGAGAGCTTAGTATCCCAATATTTTTTCCTTGTATTTTTTTATCGGGGAAAAATATTGAAGGAGATAATGATATAGAGGACTTGTTTCTTCTTTTTAAAACATTGAAATATTTTTTTATATATTTTCAATTCTATGCACTGAAATGACTTCAGATTACGAGGCCGAGTGTAGAGGAAATTAATTTTATAAAAATATTAAATATATATAATATTGAACGTATGTATCTACTTAAATATAATGGGATAACTCTCAAATGGTTGGATATATCATAAATATGATTCCATTGATGTGTTTGGACTACAGTTTTACCCCATCTCTGACCCAAAATGAGTCGATGTGGGATGTTCAGACCCCTCACTCATGGGTGGTATATTTAAGTGGATTAATTAATTTATTAAATTTGATAATTAATTATTAATTGTACTAAATAAAATATTACAAATTTTTAATTCTGTAAATATCTTCAGGTTTAGCCACATAAACCAAGAATTATTTGTGAGGTGTATTTTCCTCCTTCCATTGGTGGATCATATCACACGACAATAGAACAGTGACTTGTATTAGATCAAGATGCAAAGAACATGAAAGATCCTCTAAGTCTATTGGTGGGTGCGTAATTCATCAATGATCAATAAATAATCAATGTAGGAATCATTATATGTGGTTTTCCACCGTTATTATTTAATTTATTGATAAAATCATTCTTCATTCTTCGATTGACACCCTTTTGTGGCCTTTGCATGATCCCATATACTATATTTCAATTTTTTAATCAATGTTATAACCTTTGTGTGACTAATCATGGTTATTGGATAAGAACTCTAGTCCAAAAATGTTTGAACCATATTTTTCGGTGCTTTTATCCCTTATTTATTCACATGCTTCATAGATTGGGCCCCACGGATCAAGTTCGACAATTGTGGGGATGTACCAAGACCGATCAAACATATGAATTCATGTTGGATTGATGAAACAACAATGGATCAATGATATCATCATAGATCATCAAATACTATGGGACATATATGATCATTTCAACATTTTGAGATCACAAAATAGCCAAAAGAATGATTTTGACATGCATGAGGTGAGACATGCATATGGCTTTGCATGAAACAACAATCAGATCATGTTTTCGGCCCTCTAAGGGATACAATCCATCGACTGACATTAGAACCATGATTTTTTTAGATATAGGGTTGAAATATAATTAATGTACCATATTTAAAGAACCGAAGTTTGATATGAAGATACAAGAAAATTCCCAACTACAAGACATAATCAATGATGAACAAACGACATGGTTCCCCTCCCATGGAGGCAGGTATGGATTGTGAAAAATTAAGGATGTCACACTATTTAGTCTCGCCTACACACTGTATACCCACTTCTCGATTGGGAAACATGAGTTATGAGTACATGGGTGGGAACTTGTGTGGAGGTATACAGGGTGAGGTACACTCTAGTGTACTCCTGTAACAAACACGGAGAGTAGCACACGGCCCCGGTCCGGTTAGCTAGGACACTCTATGTAGTCCACCTACACATTGTGCACTTCTAAAAAAATTGGAATCATTGTGATGAATAAGGACAAAACCATGTTATGAGGTGGGGAAACTCATCGTATAGGTCCCCATACAAGCCATGTTCCACCCTTGGTTCCATTGAGGCAACTTCCATGATCAATATATCCTTTGTTTTATCTTAGTTTTTGGCATGTGAGTAGCATATCCTATGTATTTTTACAGGTAGAAATTGATGGTTCCCGTGGTTATGGCTTTAAAGATACTATTTAGATTTTCCCAAGCATGAAACCTTCTGATGAGATACCTTATAATAGAAGTGATTAGGTAGGATCATCATAGGCTTCTTCTAGTGTGGAAAATTCCAGTTGGGATGGGAAAATGTACCCAATGACTTATATAGTGGAACCCTCGTGATGGGTTTAGAATGGATCCTATAAAGAATCCCTATTAGAACCATCCTGCAGTGCTGGGCATGGGTCCTCGATGACTATAAGAGTATAACCCTCCAGTAGGGTCATCCATGGGTCCTCAACTGCTCAAGGGTAACCCTCGTGCTAGGCTCAGCATGGATCCTCGTTGACTCCCAAGTCAAACCCTCCAGCCAAGATGGACATGGGTCCTTGACCACTAGAGTGGAACCCTACAATTATACCAGGTCATGGGTCCACTACATAGGATTTTTGGCCCCTAAACTATGTGGAATAGTGATGATACATGGTTTGATATATCTTTTGACTTGTGAAAAAGATGAACAATTTACCCACTGAGATGTGTTTCTGAGATGAAACCAAAACCATGTATGTGAGAAAGTTCCACCCAAATTGGATAGAATTATGGTGTGTTCAACAATTTCATTAGGCTATTCTATTTAGGTCATACATGGGAGATGCTAGGAATATTTTTTGGAGTTTTGTAAATGTTGGATACTCGTCATTAGAGGCTGATATATAGTCTGGATATTCCCTTATTCAGTTGTTTAGTCTTCTTTTCACTAAGCATATATATATCCTTCTTCTGTAACCACTCAATGGATTTGGTTACTCTTCTACTATGAGAGAAAAAGTCACGCAGGATATGGAATATTCTTTTCATGTTTAACTTCTCATGGTAGTATGGATATACTCTTTTTCTATATATGGAGAAAACTTGATGGGTAGTTCATCTACTCACCATTTGACAACCCCTTGTTTTCAGACGATCTTACCTTCAATAATTACTGGGTTGAGATATACTTCTTCACTATATATTTTTCAATATAATATATTTTTCCACTTTTATCCATTACTTATCACCCTACATATTTTGGGGTTTACTATTAGGTATGTTTATACTCACGCCTTCATGGACTCTGCCCACATGTGTTGTATCTTAAATAGATGACAAAGAGGTCAATCGTGACATCATAAAAGCATACCAGTACTAGGTTCTTGGGAATCGTATTGTGGTCATATCATGGGATTAAAGATTTAATATCTCCCTCATAATTTTAATTATCTTGTTTTTTTAGGTTGGGGAATGTTTCTGGTTGAGAATTTATTTTGTCCCATTACATTCAGTTTACATTTATGTGTTATTGTACTGTCTAGATGTCCATGCATGTTTTAATTACTTTATAGTAGGGTTGCATCTTTTTATTTCTCCCACTGCACTTTTCCATTAAGATAGTTTTGTGTGGGAATACATTTACATAGGGAAACCCCCCAAGTTTGTTATTAATTTTCCACTTATTGGCACCCCCTTTACTTTAAATTCAAACTTTTGGTAGTTTTGGCTCGATCCCCAACAAGGTCTGGGTCACGAAATAACATGGGATTTTTCCTGGGACCCACTAATGTGAACTCAAATTATATCACTCATAGGGTAATACCACCTTTTTGAATTCCAACAAAGTGTCATAATTCCCATCCAATAATTCATTTTTACAATATAATTAATTTACCATGAACACATGTGAGAAGACTAAATATACTCTATTATTTTTAATGTATTACTTATGATAATATATGATAGTAGATACTTACTTGTAAATTAATGATAAATCGGAAAATTTTATCTAAAATATTTCAAATTGATCAAATAAAAAATATAGTTTTATTCTTGGAAAAACAACCACCAAGGTGTTGATTTGAATTTAATGTTCTATAAAAATTTAAATAGTATATAATAGAATAGTTATAGTTTAAATTATCCTATAACATTAACCAACCTTATAACAAGTTATATTTGTGTCTATTATTAACAATATTATTAACAAATCCATATATACCATCATTATACAATATGAATCATTCCCAGTTTTTATTCTCAATGTTTTCCCATGTTACGGAACTCTTGATTAAAATTTCTCTAAAAATTTATAATATCAACTTTTCCACAAAAAAAACATATCATCATTCATGATATTTCCTCCACATTAGAAGATACCTGTAATTGTAATACATCTACATATCATATTACAAACAATCCATATTTTCATCAAAATATAAATATGTGAGATAATAACTCTCCAAAATAACCCATGTATTCAAAAGATATATTACAAGAAAAATCCAAGTAGTATTCCCCTTAACTGGGTCAATTAATTATAGTTAGACAAAAACATCTAAATATTCTACCATAAATAATAGAACAAAAAATTGTATATATTACCCACAAATGGTAGAGATCATAGAAAATTATAAATATCATAATAGACAATTCCACCTCATAGTTAAACATATGAGAATATATTTGATGTTAATCAAATATATCAAAATGATGAATCATATATTTCATCATTAAAGACTATAATATATTATGTTCACATAATATCGCTATAAATTCTATATTTATAATACCAATAGAATAACTTTTCTAATAAATTTATTTCCTTATCAATCTACATAATTCCAAAAAATCAATCACTAATTGTGTATTATTCACCAATGTTTCATCAACACAATCCATCTTAATAAACATCATCTATTGATTTTCTATGTAATAGATCCACTAAAACATCTATCTAATTATTTTTAAACTACAAATAAGTTAGTAGACCTGAGAAATATATTCATCATGTTTTTCGTGTCCATATCTTTTTTGAAAATTGTCTAACCACTTTAATGATTCCAATTATGGGGAAATTATTGAGTGAAAAATAATTAAATATCTAATATTTTATACCATATATATTATGTAGTTTTTATGGAATATATGGAATAATTAATTTTATATAAAATCATTACATCCATTATCTGGAGTATAATTTTGATATTTATAAGATATCAATAGACAATGATGATTCAAGTAGTTTCTATGAATAATGATGTTTTATATTTAAACATTAGTTATGTGACTGGTGTTCCAAAATGGTGAGGGAATGATGATTTGTTGAAATTAATCTAATATATTCCATATATTCCAATGTGGATCAAACAAAATATATATAGTACCACATTAGGAACATGCATCACCTTGGATAATAGAGGATTATCACATACATAATGTGTATTTATAAATGGGGTTTAACTCCAATTTGTGAAGGGGTTTTGTTGTAGGGTAATATAATTGGGTAATTATATATGATATTATGTAAATAAAAAAATATTTATCGATTTATTAATGGGGTTTAAAAGACTTGAATCCCATAAAAGACATCCTGAAGATAGGGTATAAAAATTTTCCATTGATAATGCTAATGGGTTGGCTCGAAAAACTATACTACATTTATGAAGTGAATCAATATTAGATGCACATAAATAGATAATCACACTATTTTCTGAATTATTTTTCAAATAGGTGGGTAATATAACCAAATCTATATGGTCCTTTTATAATCCAAAACAATTATACGTGATTAGTTTACTCTAATACAATTGTTTATTTGTAAACATATATTTTATAATGTTTTGGGTTATTTAATAACATTTTTCATTGATAAATTGTTGGGATAGTGTTATATTAGAACCCACAGACATTTTAATTATCAATTTATTACTTATACCATATTTATGATATTGGTGGGATTCAATAAATTCATAGAAAAAATTAATTTATATCCGTTTATATTTTCAAATAAAATATAATATATAAATAACATATTATTTTTATTTTTAAACAATACATGAATTGATAATAAAAATAAAACATAAATATTTATACCAGATCAATATCCCATCACACCGTACCAATTGTCCTTTCCTAACCATGAATCCCAATTATCCACTAATATATTATTTATATTATTATAATTATCTTAAATATTATTTTAGTAATAGATTAGATAAATAATATTTTTGAATGTGAAAATTAAATGTGATGAAATTTATAACCCTAGTCATTATGCGATGGCACTAGGGATTATTGATCTTCTACCCCATTCTTCAACCTCTTTAATTTTATACTTTCTGACCTTAATATCATTTGTTCCGAAATATTGTAGCACTGATCCACTATCATCCAAAAAAAAAATATGATCTCACAAAATCCATCACACTCTACCTCAAATCACCCATGAAACATCCTATTTCTAATTACAACAAAGAATTTAAAAAATAACTTTTTTTCTATACACTCACACCAATGTAGCTACCCACCATAAAATAACATAAATACTTAATATAAACATTTATATAATGAAACAACCATCAACTTAACTATTCCATCACTATAGGGATCTTCATATGGAACTAGTACATCTCCTTCCATCCACATGGATGATACAAGAGAACTAGAGTGTCTAGATCATTTGTGAAACCCATTAAAATTCTAGTGGAAAATTGATGTATATAAATAAAATATTGTGATTTCAACATATAATATCATTTCATGATTTTTTGAATTCTGCACATGTAGTAAATATTTTCCTTGTTGGTGATTTAACATAAACATTTCAATGGTTCAAAAGAAGCATAAATAGATTTATTCACCAATATAAAACAAATAATTTTATTTAGCTAAAAATTTTGAGCCAAATGTTTAAGAATAAGGAGTATAAAAAGTTTAACAATTAGAAGAATAAATTTAAATATATAATTACATGATATAATATTAAAAAATTAGAGGATAAAATTGTAATTAAATACACATGATAAAATAAAATAAATGTTATTCACTTGATTTCATGATTCTACATTAAGGAGACACAATATAATTTATATAATATTATAGATTTATTCCACTGGATATCTTTGATATTTGATAAATTTTGTGTTAAAAACCCTACTCATTGAAGTGGATACATTGTCGTGTTGGTTTTGGGACCACAACCTAATAAAAAATTACAATAAAGATAAATGATAAACTCCATCACAAGTTATAATAACATGATTTTAGGCACCATAAAATGTGTTCCATGCACTTTTCTGTAGAGTGAAGATATGATTATCACATAGAAAAAAATGTCACGTATGAGTGATGATGTTCTCACTGTAAAGGAAGAATATGTAGGCTTGATTTTTATGTGCCAAAATACTACTCCATACTTATGGATTAGTGGAATGATTCCCCATGTATGAGTAGGAAATGGATTCCCAGGATCGATGACGAAAAGGAATAGACACATTAAATATAATTTCCGAGTTTATTCTGAGAAAACATCGTGTATTTACCATCTCAAGAAGTGTAGATCTTTTCAAGAGCTTATATTTTACTAGTCATAGAGCCTAAATGGACTTATAGATCAAATGTTACGGCACTGAGAAGATAGAAATATTTTATCCTGAAGAGCAATATGGAGGACCTATTCAGAAGACCAACACGTAGGACCTACGCAAAGGACATACGCGGAAGACCTACGCGGAAAATGAAATTTTACACCCCTATGTGGAAGACCTGCGTGAAATACCTACGTGTAAGACGTACACGAACAACATTCCTTCGCCCAAGTCCCCATCCTTTCCAATAAATAGGAACCTTGGGCTTCCCATTTCAAAGATGGAAAATGTTATAAGACGTACCAAATCTCCCATTGTGTAGCTCTTTCGCCAAGATCCCCCAATTGTTCTCAGGTAGCTCTCTAAAACATGAGATAAGAGATGATTGAATGGGGAAACATTGATCAAAGTCCCATCATGGTCTAGAACACATGGGGCTGTGAATAGCACCATTGGGGAGCACCTGTGTAGAGCACCTGCATGACCCAACTTAATGGATCACTTTCGTGAAGAACCTATGCGACACACCTTGGCGGAGCACCTGCACATAGCACCTGTATGACACACCTTGGAGGAGCAACTGCACATCCTACCTACGCGAGGAACCTTGGTGGACCACCTATGAGGACCAGCTGGTACATACTATGGGGGCTACGCCCTTGCACCCCTGCTCAGGTTCCGTGTCGGGCTACGGTCCCGGCTTTTCGGGCTGTTCCCTTCGCTTCCATCACTGACGCTCATTAAAAAATGAAGAGTCACACCGTGGAATTTTCAAATCTGGTCGAGGGAATTATCCACTGTGCCCTTTATGTGGCCCAATATCAAACCTTCAAATACTACGATTTGAGACAATAAATAACACTCAATGATGTTCCTTGAGTTGACTTATTCCTCTTAGCCCCTTTCACATATTGTGAGTTTGGACTCTCCTTATGGATTCCTTGAGTACCTTGAGTCGATACACTACTCAAGAAACTCCTAAAACTTCATCACCTGACTTCTATGCCATATTAAATCTCAAATGGGAATCCACCTTAGGAGTAATCCCCAACCAATCTCAAATGGGCATCCTACTTTGGAGTAAGCCCCAACCAATCAAAAATTGGGAATCCTCCTTAGGAGTAATCCCCAACCAATCTCAAATGGGCATCCTTTTTATTAAGGAATAAGCCCCAACCAATTTCAAATGGGAATCCTTTTTAGGAGTAAGCCCTAACCAATTCCCAAAAGGGAATCCATCCTAGTGTAATCCCCTCAACTTCATCCCTTCCTCCTTACATTGGACCCTTGTCCAATGTAAATAGAACATAGGGAAGGCTCGTCACCTTGCCCTCTTCCACAGTCACGTCAACCTCATTCACCTTGGACACCGGTGGTGCGTCATCATCCACCAATGGAGGAGGAAAATTTTGGATGTGTGAATGAATTGGAATTTTTTTTGACATTCTCTTGTATCTCATACTGAGGATGACTCACATGGTCTTAGATATTTTTAATGATCTCTACATTTGCGCAAACTGAAGTACTACGAGAACATTGATTCATGTCGAATCCAGGATATGTAAAAATTTATTTCATGGCCCGAGATCATTGGATATCCTCCTCAAGAATCCAACCCTAATTCCCCAAATTTGGGCATCCTCCTTAGGAAATATGCCCCAAATTCATTCCTTAAATCATAAATGCATCTTTTTCAGGAAGTAATACTAAACTCATCTCTCATAGAGGACCATACTTTCCTATGATATTTATTGAACTACGTGGCTTCGATTCCAATTAATATGGGATATATAGGAAGCATCCTTGATGTTCAAACCCAACACTTCAAATCAATCATGTTCTCCTTGGGACATATTCCCAATAGTGTCTGGTCCTACTTGGAAACCTATATACTTTCCAAAGTTCCTTCGAATTCTTACTCATAAGTCGCAAACTATGTTTCAACTAAGAACCTTCCATTTAGATTTCCTTATCACATGACCTTAAAAGAGATGATGTGTCTCATTCAGTGGCACTGAACTACGAGGGTTCTGATTCCTTTCACAAGGATATGTAGGTAGCATATCTTATGGGTAGGATCCCAAAAACAAACCAATCCTTAATCTACCTAGATGACAATAAAATTCCATAGTGCCCCACTGAGTGGCTTAAAAACCAATATCATCACAATAATGATTAAAAGAATCTCTAATAGGTATATTTGAGAATACCATTGATGGAAAACCTTAAATAAATATATATATTTCCATTTGTGAAGAACCTTGAATGCATACTAGTGATTCTAAATTTTATACATGTTAATAAGTGATTATAAATTCCAAGGGAAACTTATGATGTACTAGGTGAATTAATAAGGATTTATGAAAATATCTTAAATATAAATAGAGAGTCCCAGATTGGACACTAATTCCCCCCCAAAAATGGTATTATGAATCCAACCTCCCATCCTCTTGACCAATGCACATTCTTATGTATCATAAAGTCCAAACATAACAAATGTCAGCCATTGGAAAGAAGTTCCACATTGGATAATAAACTGTTGGAAGTTTCCAGTTCCATAAATAAATCCAATGGAAACCGAAAAGAAATAATGATTCTGAAAACTATAACCCATGTTTCAAGGAACTACCAAAAAATGATAGATTAACAATCTAATAAATAATATTTCAAATGTCACTCTTTTTTCCAATGATGGATGAATAGTTTTCATAATATGAATAATTTATTAATTAAAAAATTTAGAAAATAAAAAACACAACAAATATATATCAAACATTCAACCAAATTTAAACACAAAATATTGAGATCAATAGAGCCATTATAAAAATTAATAATGGAAAATTTATTATTTTAAATTTCCATCATTAAATTCTATTATGAAAATTACTAAATATAGTTTGAAACTCCAAAAATAATGTTTTCTAGGATTTATACATATCTTAATTTATAATTATTATAATTTCAAAATGATTTGTTAAATACTTGTCTTATTAATTACTGTAAGAATTATGTATTATTTAAGAGAATATCTCTTACATTAACTATATTTTGAAGTTCATTCTTTTTTCTATCATGATTTGGGATCCAAATATTATGGATCATTTATGAATATAATGATATTGACAACAATAGTGAAAAAATGAAGGTACCACTTTAATTTGGTAATAAAATAATAATTTTAAAAACTAATAATACTATTTTAATTCTTGTCCCTGATAAATAATTTTCATAATATTCACCATCTTCAACTCACATATTCAAAAATATAGTTTTATGGAAGAAAATGAAATATCAGCTAAATCCATATTCATATATTTTTATGTTATTTGGATTGATTTACTCATGTTTTTTAGGAAACTATTGTCTAGTATATATACCCACTCATCCCACCTATAAAAAATTCATATGTTTTAATAAAAGTACTGAAAAATTATATTTTTTTAGAAATTTATATTACAAAAATAAAATATAAAATACTAGGTTTGATTTTTTTCATTTTAATGTAAAAATGAATAATCCTCTAGATCTATTTTATGTTTTAAAAAATTAACTTATAAAGTATTTTATTAATAATATTAACCTATTAAAATAAAAGAACTAATTCTATATTATATATATTATTGGGTAAATTCATATTTAATTATTATTAGTTTACCATTAAATATTTTTCCTTTTAATTATTTTTAGGGATATAGATATGTAAATTATATCTTATATAACAATTAGAAACCTAACTGAAAAAAAGATTTCCCAAATTTATATAATGAGTTGTATAGATTCTATTACTATATATATATAAAAGTTATAATAATATATCTTAATATAGCCCCATTTTTCTGTTATACATAAGAACCTAAATATTTGGGTCCCATATATTCACCTTTCCTTACCGAACAAAATGATTGGGAACTAAACTACAATAGTCACATATAACAAATGATTAATGGGATAAAAATTATCAAGTTGATGGGAATATAACATGTGATATTTTAAAATTCTTTTTATTACTTTCTATATAATCATTTAATTTATTCCATAAATTTACATGTTCTAATGAATTAATATGTATATATTTTATCATTATATTGTCCCCTGCTAAGTGTAAATACCCTATGTGGGGCTGGAGTGAATTAAGGAATTATAAATTTCCTTCCTCAATTAAAGATAATGATCATATTACCATATACTAAAAGCATATCTCTCTCTACATATTTTATGATATTAAGAAATTATTAAAAAATGAAGGGACACACCATATTATAATTAGTTAATAAAAATTAGAAAATACAAAGATAATTCAAGCAAGTATATCTATTCACTAGAAACAACAAATCTAAATGATTACATGTTTAGTGAAGTAAAAATGAACATTATAATTTTCAACCATCAAAAGATGAATTATCACTACTCAAAAATTCTACGGAAATAGACTACTCCTCTATGTGTTAATTTTTTTATGCTCTAAAATATTGAATATGATAAAACAAAATATAGTGTCATAATTATCTCAACCAAATGAATTATTGATGTAGTCCAAAAACATAGACTAAGAATACATATTATATCTCATTTTTCATCTTCTATAATATTCCATAATTCACCTATAACTTCAGTCTAAATATATTTTATGTTTACTTATGTTCTTTAACATCACGTGTTTTGTAAAAATATCTAAAATAAGTTTTTATAAATAATTTAAGAATCATCCGTTAACATATTAGTTTGGATTAATTTTCCAATTCAAAATCCTTAGGGATCATTCCCTATACCCACACATTTAAGGAGTTTGTTAGTATCTAAAAACATTGAATGAATCCCAGAAGTTCATTCTTAATATTAAATATTATATTCATGTTGTAATTAAAAAAATGATTCTTCAGGATGAAAAATGATTCACCATAATTTGGTTTAACATTGCATCTATAGATTTGATGAGTGATATACATTATGAAGTGTAGTGTTTAATAATACAATCTAATATAAAAAATATTTTTATATTTTTCAATTCTAATACAGTCTTGTTCTTGGAATTATTTCCTCAGACTACATTATCATCAAACTTGTTGTAGCATATTAATTTTCATTATGGTGTGGATAGAAAGTTGATCAAGATTACTATTTTAGTATTAACTATTTCATCATAAAAAAATTAATAAAAATATATTAGAATACAAAAAAAAATCAATGTGAAACCCTTATCATGGCATAGTATCTTTATAACAATAAAATTTTAATCATATATTTTCAGAATATATTGCATGTTATATTAAGAAAATCATGGAAAACACCCATTTGGTTGGGCCACCAAAAATATCATATGATATTTTATGGCACAGATACTACATACATCATAGAAACCACTATTTTCCTAGAAATAGATATATATAAATATATATATCCTTACAAATAATATTATGATTCTCAAATAGATCCCGCTATGGGAAACCATACTCTTCCATAAAGAAAAAAAATATGAAAATGGAATCAACTAAGAATGATAAACCCATTCTGAGCATCATGATCCTTCATTGTGGTGTAGAAACATTCCAAATAAGAAAGATGTTGAACTAAACTAAACACACCTCATGTTGAAATATAATGTACTGGAAAAATGATATTATGCTTCATATATATTTCTCTCCTACCACTCCTATAATGCATCATCCCTCTTTATAATTTGGAAAATTTTATTGGGATACATCTGGACAACCTTAAAATAAAATATTAAATAATTATATTTTAAGAAAAAACATAAGATATTTTTTCTATTAAAACCCCCTTTTAATTTTTTACAAATTCTATATTTAAATAATTTTTTATTTTCAATAAATAAATTCAATAAAATATAATCATAACTATATCATAATTTTAAAATATTTCATAAAATGAGTGTTCCATTGATTCACTATTTACAAAATACAATCCCCAATGAAACATTTTCAGTGTGATAAAAATAATATTTGAGAAATAATTATAAAAACACTTCATTGTTATTTATCCACATAAATATTCACTATTGAAAAAACTCTTCCAAATTAAAAATATAATAATTCTCCACCATTCCAAAACAACATGGCTCCCACTATGTTATCAGGCAGGAACAAACCATAAATATCTTCCCTTATTTCATACATAAACTTCATACCCCATTTATAAATAATCCCAATGATAACATAATTAAATTTCCACAATATAGAATTATTTATTTAAAAAATTAATAAAATATAGAGTTACCAACACTTTTTCTGTAAAATTACATCCCATAATGAATTGAGGTTCCCTGGTAGAAATCATTTATTTAGATGGAGTCAGTTTGTAGTGAACCTGACCCCAAGAACCCAGATCTTGTGTCTACATTATTATATTAGAAGTAGATAAAAGTAATTATATCATCAATGATAAATTGTTTCACAATATATGTAAAATATATAAATAAATTATTTCAATCAAATTAAATAATATTTTTTTTACAGAATATCATTATTCCCTCTAGAATATTGTTACACATCTTTTGTAGTACACTTCTAGGATTCATGGAAATGGAAACAAAACTATATTGATATCAAATTCTCAATAAAGTTAATGTACAACATAAGAGAAAATGATATATAATCACAATCATTATGTTACGTTAAATATATGAACACACATTCCATGAAACAAATAAACAATGAAGGAATTGCATCCAAAGTTAATATCAATTGAAATATCATGTAGAAAATAAATTAATATATAGAGGTAGACTATAGAAATAATAGTTCCATTTAACTAGTTACATGACTATCATAATTGGATAAGTTATAGTCAACATGGAAGTTTAATTAACTGAAAACACATGCAATTTAATAAATTAACTAAGAATAAAATGAATCGAGATATAATATTTTTGAAAAAATATCATGCATAAAAATAAATGAATTCCTAATAAAGGAAATATTTAATTTCTTTATTTCATGTTCCCCAATCACAGAGTACTTCACCTTCATGATCAATGATTATGATAGTTCAGAACTAATTGGTCGAAACACAATTATCTGAAGATTTAAAACTGATTCATCCCATAATACTACCGATGCATTGAGTGGATATCTATAAATGGTTCATAAGAATTTATTGAATTCCTATATCATTCCTCATATATTTAATAATCTATTTAATTCATAAATAATATTCCTTAACATCAAATATCCATATTGGTAATAAATGAAAGATTTAACAATATTTCCCAAGATAGAAAAATGATCTTTAATATAGAACACTATATGTAGAAATGATAAATTATTTAAGAAATAAACATATACATGATATATAATAGGGATATTTAGGGGAAATTTAATTAACAATGAACACATGAAATCAAACATTTCAAAGGAGTGATATTAAATATAAAAATAAATTGAGGAAGTGAATTTCAATAATATACTTTTTCAAAATAATAATAACCCATCCATAGGAAGAATAATTATGGAATAAATAAAATATATTCATAGTGGGGTATGTGTAAAATAATTGGTTTTTGGTTTTGAATAATATAAATACCATAAAAAGATATTCAAAAAAATTCTGGGGGAAAATATATTTTCATTATGAAAATAACTTTTTAAAATTTAAAGTTCATAAAAAACATTGAAAATAAATTTATTTAATAATTCAATTTTTATAATATAAAATAATTATTTAAAAATTTCAGTGGTCATCAATATTATAAATTACATTCATATCATACATGTTAAAAAAGTATTCCTTTCACTTTGATAGTAAAATAAAAAATGGAATTATTTTGAAAATGATGTGATGATTCCTTTCAAAAAAATTTCAAAATAAAAATGGCTAAAAATAACATTAATAAATAATTTTTAAAATTTTATGTTGTTTTTAAAAATTTTTTTGATAAAATGTTTTGGTAAAAAATGGATTTCTGATCAAAGTGATGATTAAAATCAGCTTTTCATAAAAAAAATAGTAAACTATTTGATATACCAAATTGTGAGAAATTTTAAGTATTAATTTATAATATCATGATGAAAATAATGATAATAAAATTTAATTTTTTGGTTGTAAATTTTCAAATAATTATCTTCAATTAAAGTTCAATAATAACTAATCTCTATCAGAATTATATTGATAAATGAACCATTAGAATGATCATAATGTTGAATTTAGAATTAAAAAATAAATTAATTAAGTGTATCGATTATAAATCCACATAACAAAGTGTGACTTAATAATAAGATAATAAAAATTCCTTTCACACATAATCATTGAATATGAAATACAACGAAGATTTTTTATAACCTAATAAAAAAAATTGAGTTGTGAAATTCTTTACCACTGGGTAAATTTTAAATCAATTCACCTTCCATGAAATAATTAAAACTAAATTATAAAATACCATGAAATATTAATGAATTTTTATATTAGATTTAATATGTTCCATATATAAACCATATAAAATAAATTAGGTGAATTACGTTACAGTATTCCTTAATAATGGGAAATTTAGATGATGTCCCTTACCTCCCAATTCCATTGGATTTAAAAACAATTAGAATCTTGTATATTTATTTTTAACATGTTATTAATTGACACAATAAATAAATTATTTTTTACAATATCATATATGATCCTTTTATAACATATTTCCTCCCTTTCATTAATGTTTTTTCATTATTTTCCTTTTTTTGGGTGGTAATTGTCTTGTTTTCTCCTACATGTTTCATCATAAAAAATATGGCTATTTTACTTATTTAATCATTAATTGATATCTATAATAATAATCAAAAATAATTATTATATTTTTACATCAATTATACATTTAAAACTAGTCATTTATGATGGTTATGAAAAATTAACTATGTTCCAATCATGGAGACGATAAGTCATATTTACGCATGAGTAATATTTTCATTTTTCAATGATCATAATGGAAACAATGTAAGTAATATTTTATCCATTCATAATGATAATAATATAATATATACCATATTATTTAATAATATATAGTTATATATGTCATCCATGTGGTGTGGGATAATAAGAGAGTCACATTGCTTTGTGAAGGTGGTAGTCCACACGTCCATGAAGATAGTTATCATCTTTAATTGTAAAAAATAAAATGATATATTATCTTTAAAATGATAAATATTTGAATAATATCATAAATATTTTATTTATATCACATATATTCAGTAAATTTATCCTAATTTCCATTCATATATATCATTAGTTAAAAATAAATGGCATCGCTTTGTGAGGCAGTAGTCCCCCGTACACATGAGAAATGTTATCACATACCATATAGAATGAAAAGAAAAAAATAATTTTATAAGATATAATGACTCTAAAGGTAAAATTATGTTATAAATATCATATTTATAATTTTTATCCATCATCATACGTATCCATGATTGGTGGTAATCAGAAATCAATTGGAATTAATTCAAGTTGTCGTAGTCTGCCACACATGATAATGGTGAATCTGTAACCCATTTGATAGAGTTGGGGATATTTTTAGGTCATTAACATAACATGACCTATTATTATATTTAATATACATATTATATTATATTATAAACTTTTAATAATAATCTATGGGTGTGGAGGAAGAAATAAAATAAATATGGTCATTAAATAACATTATCTATTTTTCTTGTATCCTCTTGAGGTTTTCCACAAAACCCTTCCTAGATCAGTTTTATTCCAAAACAGATGGCCTATAGGATGTGTGGAGTGGAATTTGGAAATGATTATGGATGTTATTTTCTAAACCAAATTGGTTTGAAGGTATGATTATTTGAATAGTTGTTGTGGCCTTTTATAAATGAAGTGATTGGAAAACTTATATATTTTGGAAATAAATGGTGTAACCACCTTTTAGACATGACCCTTTAGGGTCTTAAAAACTATGAAATGGGAATAAAAATATTCCAACAAACTTGATGAAGGAATAAGATGCAGGTTCAGTTGAAAATTTGAGGAGAATATTTAAGAAATCGAATTTGGAAAAGGCCCAAAGTGGTATGCATAATGATTTTGAGGAATGGTACGTAGATGGCATTGCCTACAATCCAAATTTTACAAGGATGGAATTTCCCAAAAACAAAACAGTATGTAGAAAACCCATGAAATTCGAGCCCATGATGTATTGGTAAATGAATTAGGTCATTAATTGAATAAATGATTAATGGAACCACGACCCTATAAACCATGTTGTTCACAGAATTGATGCGAAGAAATTCCACCCGCGAACTATGGCCCTATGACTCATTGGATGAAGCATTACAAAGAGGTATTTCCACACACAACGTCTCCACAAAAATAGTGTGCATATGTGATGGGTCTGGAAGATTCCAATGAACTACATCATTCTCCAGATCGAGGCGGTGATTCCGGCTACCAAGAACCACAATCCCATGAATAATAGCCCCATTAACCTCATCCCCACTGACCTTGGTTGACCGAGTCGACCGCGAGATGTGAGATTTCTTCATCGGAATATAAAAATAGTTCAATTTGACCCAAATATATAGATTCCATATTAATCTATAAAAGGAAACATAGGGGAAACTATGTGAAGAGAGGATCATGGTAGAAAACCTAGAGTATAGAGATGTAATAATTTCATGGAAAACGATCGATGTAGTATAGAACCATGAATGGTTTCCAGCATGTGTAAATCTACCACAATTCATAAAAAAGGAGGAACCATAATAATTTTGTTGAACCGAGAACCAAATTAGAAATATGAGAATGATATCCCTTTCATGGATGAACTCCCCACTAACTTTATGACCAATTCTCCTTCTCAAACCCGGTGTACTGCATAAAACGGTGCTATGTGGATGAAACCATGCCCTGCATAGTGTCCCACTACACTGATGGACCCCATCACCACATACCACTGTGGCATGGAGAGGGAACCTGAGTCCAAATACCAATTTAGTACAGAGACAACATCTAGGTCTATTAACCACCTTGGTATTCAAATTGAATCCAGGTCCATGCACCACCTCAGTACGCAGATGTAATCTAGGTCCAGATATCATCTCAATACGCGGATGCCATATAGGTCTGCGTATGACCCTAGTACATGGATGCCATCCAATTCTGTGTGCCACCTTAGTATGTGGATGGCACCTAGGTCCATATACATCCTTGGTACGTCGAAGGAATCTATGTCTGTATACCACCCCAGTACGAAGATGGACCCTCCACTTTCTTAGTAGTATGCTATTCGGAGGGTATCCCACCCAATTTGAAAAAGTGGTATGTATAATGGGGTACCTTTGGGCTTTCTACCTTTTGGTACTGATCATTACCTCTAGTTTCAATTCAATCCTCCAAATCCCCTCCGCTAAACAGTCAATCAGAATTAGGCCAAGGCCTCTCCCAAATCCACATGATCTATATGAGAAAAATGTTGGTCACATCTGTGAAACCTTTTGAGTTTACATACATAGGTAAGTGGTGTCACGTGTGTAATTCTCAAAAGGGTGTGGGCCCATGGAATGTCTTTATGTACACATTCCCACGGCAAACTGGGGCCCAACATTGGAATAATCATGTGATCAATTCCAATATAGGGATCAAGGTTAATCACATGATTTTCCATTCAATGAGGGATAGAGACAAGCCAAAGGGATCATACATGATTGTACCTTTGAAAAAATTTAATGCTTATCCCCTTTCAAAGAACTCATTTTATGGAACTCTCTCTGAGGTAATCCCCCAACCCTTCCACAGGAGGTAGCGCTCTGGATCCCTTTTAGGCTTGGCCTGGGATATGTTCAGATGGATGTACAATCATGGATGTCCTCGATATTAACATGGGAGAAGAATTTGGAACATACAATGGCTCCCTATCCCTTTAGGATATAGTACAATCTATCAATAGATGATATGGGACATGAGATTCAATGATCCACTTTTATCTATGTTTCTCAGACCGATCATGACCTGCATAGGATTAGAGTGTGGTGGTTATCACGACACTTGAATAGCCCAAAAACATGGGCCTCCTCAAAGGTGTAAGCCCTAATCAAACCACCAAATCTGTATGAGTTGGGATCCTCCACATGGTTCTAGAAATATGGGCCTCCTCCTAGGTGTAAGACCCAAATAAATAAACTACAAGAACTCTAATTCATGCACTAAATTGGATACCTTGGATGCCTACATGAGGGCCTGAGCTCAAGAGGATCTATTTCAATGGTTAATCCCCAATAAATCTCCAATGAAATGGGGCCTCCTTTAAGGTATAGTATAAAACATAAACTAAACTATAAGGTATTTTTTCCTAATTAACTGGGGTATGTAGGAAGCCTCCATGAGGTCCAAATATAGCACCCAAATCATAATAGTGTTCACGAGTTCTTATCCCCAATAGGTCCATGTCTACCCAAGAGACTATGCCTCTCTTGAGCGTCCTAAGACACTTCAGCATAAGTCCCCTAGAAAATATTGACTTGGAATATTCCACCTAGACTTCCTAGCCACATGACGTTAAACTACATTAGTGGGTTCTCATCACATGAACTTAAAAGGAGACGTGTTCGTTTAAGACGACCAAAACTATGTGGGTCCTGATTCCTCTCATGAGGATACGTAAGAAGCGAATCGTCTGGGTTCAATCCTGATGTCAAAGAAACTTACATCCATCCTATATTATAAAAAACACTAGAGAACCTCATCATTGTGACTAAACTAGTATTGTATCTTCAATTCTTCACCCATGAGTATAATGGTTAACCTTGCAACCCAGGGGTAACCCAAAAACTCCTTCATCATAAAGAACCAAGGATTAAAGAACATATGAACATTTCTTAAATCTATAGGAGAGTCCAAGAGTGGGAAAAAATCCCCCAAAAGGGTGTGATGAGCCCAAAATCCCATCATATCTATCATTGGAGTCATTTTGTTTTTTGTCCAAATCATTAAATGAAATTCTACCTTTGGAGAGTATGTTCAATGATTATAGATAAAAGGGGCATTAGGTTTTTCTAGATCCATAAATAAACCCATTGGAGACCATTTGATGACATCGTACTGGATACTCACTAATTTCGCGCATATGCAACCCACCTAAAATAACCATTTATGACTGTTCAACTATGGAACCTCCCTCAAAATTCAAAAGGGACACACTGCTGAGTCTCGGTGCAACCATCTTTCCCACCTAAAATGGTCAAGATGTGAATCAGGTCTAAATGAAATGTTACAAATGAGGTGAAAATATATAATAACAAGCAGTTATCTTCTATCCATTAGAATGTTTTTTTCTCCTTGGTATGATGTGAATCGGGATGAAACAAAAGTAGTGAACTCGATGTGAAACTCTATAATTGAAATTAGATTACTACTTTCTATCCGACAATTTTATTCACCCTAGTATGATGTGAATCAAGATAAATCAACTGAAAAGGATAAAATGGTGTATTTTAGAGCCTTATAGATGGTATAGTCAAAATATATCTAGATAATAAATTTTATACAATTTTTTTGGTCAATTATCCATTATCGATTTAGTCTAACCCCAAGGTAAACCCATTTTTACCTTAATCATTGTAATTATTGTTTACTATTTTCACAATTTATTTAGATGAAAAAATATGTTAACATTATAGTAAAATATATATTATATTTTTTAAAAATATGGAATCCACTTTTAATAATTTAATTCATAGCATTGGTAAAATACGGTTAAATACATATCTCATAGACATTATAAAAAATTGGGTTTTCAAAGAGAAAATGTTCACAATATTAAAATATTTTTCTATAATAACTAATTATGAAAATTAATAAAATTAAATAAATTTTATTTATATATATATGGAATAGTTTTACTTTGAACTCAATAAAAAATATAATTGTACATTTCAAATATTTTATTAAAAATGCTCTTTTTAACTAAAATTCATTATTTCTCGCTATTCATCAAAACATGAACCTTTTCATATAAACCAAATAACATCACCCTATGATAATTTTGATATTATGATTTTAAAAATTAATTTAATTTACTAAAACAAATTTTCTAAAATTTTAAAATATAAATTTTAACTTAATTTTTAAATGTATGAACAAACCATCTTTTAGAAAAATATAGTTCTTTAAAAAAATTTATTTTTTCATTAAATGATTATTTTTTAATTTATAATAAATAGATATCCATTATTTTTTATGATTTACATATTAATAATAAAACCCATAAATTTAACAACTAATTTATAATTGTATACTATATTGCGGTGTATTTAGACTTGAGGATTCATGTTCCACAATCTATCGAAGAGAATAAATTTAAAGATATATATAATTTTGGTTATTTATGCTTTGTATTATGTGTCTCATGTAATATCAAGTAAAATGTTATTAATTCATAATTTTTGGATGTTACATTCTCCCCACCTTAATTAAATTTCATCTTAAAACATTAAACTTGATCTCGATAATTAGAAGTTTAATATTTGAAAATAAATTTTTTGAAAACCCAAATCATAAAAAGAGATAATAAGATAACTTCTTAATAAGATTGAATGTGAAGTACCAAGGTCATATGGAATAACACATAAATTGGATTCTATGTAGGATAACATTTGTGGAAAATGTAATCCTAGACATTGAATGAAAGAAAAAATAATTATAATGATTGATTGGTGTCATTGATCACAAGAAACATAATGATATATGAAAAGAGAAAGGCATAAAGATCATAAATCTGTGATGACTAAAGAGACCATTTGATTTATCAAATATGTATATAGTAGGATAATTTTTTTTGTTTCATGATCATTTCCCTAAAGTTGTGGAATTCATTTGGTCTTTAAGAAATTAAATATATATAACTACTTTATACATTTCTATTTTGTTAGAAAAATTTCATCCTTTGGTTATGGTTCGATTAATTTCCAATTTATCATTTACTCCATGAAATGAATATATAATAATTATTTTTTAATCTAGAATAAATAAAATAAACTTTTTATAGATTATATGATCTATGAAAGAGTGAAAAGTGTTTCTTTAAGTGTCTAGCTATTTTCAAATACCACGATTGTTATCACATGTTATCAAATATTATAATATTAATATCTAAACCAAAACATAACATCACATGTTTATTATTAATAAATATTTTTCAAATTTATTGACTAAAAGCAACGACATGTTTACATCGAAATTACCTAGGCCAATGGTAGGTGTTAAACACTTATTATCCTTTAGTATTCCCTTCAAGCCCCATGGAATCACCTTATGTGGAGGGTTTTCACCTTCCATGTGGGTTCAACATTTTATAAAAATATGTTATTATAATTCCCATAATTTTCCTAAAAAATATGAATAAAATCCTTGAAATAATTATAATCATAAAAAGAAATTTTTACTACGATCTTCAATACAACCAATTTTTTCCACAATGTCTGATAATATTATTTTGATATTATTAAAATGTATCTAATGATGATATCAAGACATAAGGTTATCGATACCATTAAACATGTTTCAATAAAATGAAAGGAATTATTCCTCAAATAACATTTTTACTAAAACATACAATTTCCATAAATTTCTCCAAAATATTTTTAATCTTGTGACACTCTAATGACAATATTTTTTAAAAGTGGTGTTTAAAACTGTGAACTTATGAAAAACCATAAAATCATTTCATGTGATGGTATCCATAACTCTTATGCTAATGAAAACACATAAACTTATAAAATTTTACTCAATCCATAGATGTTTCATGATATTTAAACCAAAATACCATTGGTGAAAATACTTATAAAATTTAATTCATGAACCTAATACAAAAATTATTCATCTTATTTATTTCAATATAACTCTTTCATTATTCTAAAGGTTAACCATTCGAAGAGGTCATTTAATAGGATAAATCCAAGATTATTCACATTGAAGACAAAAAAACAATAAAGGGATCCCTAGGATAAGATTTATTTACTTCCATCATGTACATCATTTTCCCATTTCAATTCATTTCTCCAGCCCTCTTTTTTCTCACATAAAACATTTTACACTACCTTTAAGTCGTCATATTTTCAATCTATGACTCTTTAGGATTAATATTGGACTTTCATTGTCATAATATTTGAAAATATTTCACAATTTTCATCAGAGATAATGTGAATTTCCATAAGTATATACCTTTGGAGTGTCAAACCTGATTTATACTAACACCCATTATTATGAACCAAGTGATGAACAAGTCATGTCCAATTAACTCTTTTTAGAGATATTTACCCTAGGTACATCTATTTTAGAACGACATCCACTTTTAGTAACCAAAACGGTTGTATTTATAATATAAGCTACATAATATCTTCCATAACAAAACATTAGTATGTTCTTATATGCTTATCCTTAATTTTTATGAGAGTGTCATGTTCCCGAATCTATATTTTCCAAAAATATAGATTCCAAAGATTATACCAAACATCCTTTTATACAAATTACAGATACACTGAACCTAGTAACCCTGAGCTAGTGTCTAATTTATTGAATTGGTATAAGTGGTGAGGAATCACATTCTTATAGACTAAATATTTTAGTTGTTTTGGAAAACATGACATATACATGATTAACATATTTCATTTGAGTTCAAAAATTAAATTTTTTTTTTCAAGAAAATTATTATCACCCCAATAATATTCTTACATATTATTCATAGCACAGTTAATGAATTCCTGGAAATAGAAAAAGATATGGCTGAGCTCAAATCATCAATAAGGGATAATTATAGCAAAATAAATCATGACTCAATAATCATAATCAATATAGAGATGTAAATAACTCTACACTCGTGATGTATAATCAATAAAAAAATAATTAATTCATATAAGGATTATATAAATTAAAAATATGATTGATAATTATTAATATGAAAATGTAAATGACATAGTACACATTACATCTAATCAATAACATGACTATAATAAATGGATAAAAATAATAAACTAGGAATGGTAAATGACTAAAAAACATGTGAAATTTAATCAATGGAGATAGAAATTCTTCCATATATAATATCATTAAAAAAATCTCTTGTAACATAATAATTGAATTCTTAAAAAAGAAAATATATAATTATTAGATATTATTTTTCCCTAGAACATTATACATTTACTATCAAGATATATTCTCAATATAATATTAGAATAATAGGTAGAAACCCATTTAACCAAGGTTGAACATATGACTCATCCCATGAGACTTATGATGAATCAATGATCTATCTATAACTAGAACCCACCTATATATTTTATGTCTAAATACATCTTTATATATCAAATAATCAATTTGATTAATATGTAATGTTCCTTATCATCAAATATATATATATTTCATAAGGAACACAGATTTATTAATATTACCAAGTATAAAACAATTATAGAAATTGTATATGGGCTTTACAATAATCAAATTAATGTATAATAGTTAGAATATTTAGCGTAATTTAATTTTTCATGGTCATAGTAATGTGACCATTTCAAAAGAATTTTATTGAATACAAAAATGAATCATTGAATTGAATTTCAATACTATCCTGGTCAAAATAATATTAAAATAACCACAAGATTAATAAGGATAATATTAAAATAAAACATTTCAACAGGAATATATATAATATAATGGCTTATTTCCCTTTAAGAATAAAAATACCACTAAACCATATTTAAAAAAAATCTTTTGGAAAATATCCTTTTCATTTGGAAAATCACATATTGAAATTAGAAGATCATAAAAAAATAGTTTTATTTTGAAAATATTTTCGAAATATGATAACATAATAGTGAAAAAAAATTATTGGTAATAAAAATTTTAAATCTCTTTCCTGCCATATATGTTAAAAAAATATTCCTTCCAGTTTTTCAGTAATATCCAAATAACATTTTTTTTTGAAAATTACAATAACATTATATTCTAAATATTTTTAAAAAATTACAACTGAGTAAAAAATATTCATTTAAACTAATTTGTAATAGTGTAAAACCTTTTTTTAAAACCTTTTTAGAAATTTTTTTTTGTAAAAAATGGATTTTTGACTGAAGAGAGAAATGAAATTTTATTTTCATAAAAAACATTTTATAAATACATTTAAGTATCAACGAGTGTAAAAAATGTATTATTACTTTAAAATTGACTGAATTACCAATGGATAAATAAGATTAAAATTGTTAAATTATGAAATTATGAAATTATTTCCTTTATCTAAAATTCATGAATAAATAATGTCGCTTAGAATTAGATTGTGAAATAAACCCTTATGATCATCATAATGTTGAAGTGTGAATTAATCAACTAATAAAAGAAGTGTATCAAGTAAAATCAACATAAAAAGTATACATAAAACATATGTAAACAGAAATTAATTTTAGACATAATATTAGAATATCAAATAAAATGAAGAATTAATATTACCCAATGAGAATAAATTGAGTTATGAAATTCAGTACCACTTTCATTATTTTAAATCAAATCACCTTAGATGAAAGAATTCATTAAAAAATATATTGAATTATTAATGAATCATTTTAATACAGTTAAGAGTGGAAATATATACACGATATACAAAATTGGGATCATAACATTACTGTATGCCTCAATGAAGGTAAATACATAAAAAGCCCATTACTGTACAATTCCTTTTTGTAAACAAAATTTAAAATTTTTATAGTGGTTTTAAACATGTTATTAGCTAATTAAAGAACTGTATTAATAATTATAATGTCATATGTTATCAGTTTATAACATGTTATCAGCCATTTGTTAATATTATTTACCTATTTTCATATGTTTTTTGTGTTATTTTTCTTGTTTTCCCACGTGTTTTTCTTCATAAAAGATCATTTTCTAACATATATTATATATATATATATTATCTCCAACATAATAATCATGAAATAATTATCATTATTTTACATCAATTATTAATTTAAAACCAATTATTAAATTTTGTTATTAAAAATTGACAATGTTACCATCATGGAGATGGTAGGCCATACATACAAATGAGTAACGATTCCATTTTTAATGATCATTTCTGATAGGGTGTAGTTAATAAATTTATTTTATAGAATGATCATAAAATAATATATAGCATATTATCTATTTAAATATTCTTATATATATTTATTTATATATCATTAATGTGATTTGGTGAGGAAAATATAGTAACATCTCTTTTTGAAGGCACTAGTTCACACGTACGTGAACGTTATTATCTTCATTTTGTGAAAGAAAGAAAATGATATATTATATATTTGAAATTTTTAATATGTCACTAATATAATAATTATTTAATTTATATCACATATATTCATTGAAATTTTACTTATTACATTTCATTTAAATTTTTTTTAAAAGTGAATCACATCAATTTGTGAAGCGGTAGTCCGATGTACACGGAAGCTAAGTTATCGTATCCCCAACGGAATGTAATGTAAAATAGATATATATTATATAATTTTTATTAAGGTATAATAATTTTTATTAATATAATATATATTCATTTTATCTATCCTAATCTCTAATCATGAGATATGGTAATAGAAAAATGAATGATATCGGTTCATGAGGCTGTAGTCCGCTATACACATGAATGATGACTTTGCAACCCTTTTGATAGAAGTGGTGAATCTTTTAGGATATTAAAATACCATAAAAAATATAATTATATTTTATATTTAATTTTTATTATATAAACATTTCCTAATGAAAATTTGTGGAGGTGGATGAATAAATAAAATTAAAACTCTAGTTGAAGAATGTTTCAACTTCTTTGGGATTTGACTTTATGTTTACACCAAAGGCCAAACAAGGATGGAATTATAAATGTACTGTGGCCTATATTTTTAGAGTATGGGTATTGGTAAGTGATTTGAGTATGTATTTTTTGAACAAAAAACTTTATAAGATGTCAATAATAGAGGGTTGGTGGTTGGATTTTATATGCAATGTTTGTGGCACACTTGTAACTTTTGGATAGAAAAAGGGACACCCATTTTTTCAACATTCCAAAAGGGTCCTAAAATGGAGTATTATATATCCTTAGACATGATATTCTAGAAATATATACATAAAATATATTTTATAAAAGTTTTTAGGTCAACTGAAACATCATCATTTTAGTTTAACCCTCAGTAAATCCTTTTTACCTTAACTGCGGTAATTAATTTTTACTATTTTCACTATTCATTTTGGTAAATCATTAATGAAATCATAATTTATAATATAAATTTTTATTCTAATAATTATTGATTTAACATTTCATAATCCCGTTAATATAATTGGAAAATTTTATTTTAACATTAACCTTGTAGATTCTATGATAATGTGGTTTTTCAAAGAAAAAATGTTCAAAAGATTACAATATTTTTATATCAAAATTCAATATTAAAATTATTACAATGAAATAAATAGTATTAATATATATATATATATTATCTAATTTTAATTTTAATAAAATTGAAAATAAAATTTAACATTATAAATAATTTAAATGAAAAGTTGGTATTGAGTTAAAATTTGTTATTTTTAATTATTCATACAAAATGGTACTTTTCTAAAGCATTCGAAAAATTCATCCTAAGATAATTTCGATATTAAATTTTCGAAAAAATTATTTCATTTTCTAAAAGAATTTCAAAATAGGAATATTTTAATTTTAAATTATGTGTGCAGAGAAAAACAATACCATTTATTTAGAAAAGTACAATTTTATAGAATTTTTTTTTTGATTTAAAATATTATTATTCTACGTATAATAAATAGATATATATAATTCTCATAATTTATATAGTGAAATTCATACCTTGAAATATAAAATCTATTTTAAATTAGTACACTATATTATATATTTTTTAGACATGGGGTTGAGTGTTCCACATGTTATCAAAGATAATACATTTAATGATATATATATTTAACCAGTTTTTTATGATTTTTGTTGACTATTAAAAAAATATGGAATACATTGTTGTTGTTTTATAATTTAAGTTTATAACACAATCATACATTGAGAGCCAAAATATTCTCTTTAAAATCTATCTTTGGTATTTCTATGGACTGAATTTCACATTCTGATTTGGTATTGGAATATTCCCCAATATAACTACCCATTACAATAATTTTACCTCGATGAAGTTATTATTTATATTAATATAAATTTTCATTGAATAAATGATTGTATATTTTATACGATTAATAGAACTTTATTTCTCACACATAATAAAAATTATGGATTTTAAATATACTCTAATTTTCTCAATCTGTTGTGGAATCAATTTTTTAGTACATAATTAAGTCACCACTTTGTATTTTTCCTCCATGATACTTAATGAAATTAAGTAATACTTATTAATAATCCTTGAAGTGAAAAAATTTAAAATATATATTGAAAACCGAAATGTATAATTATAGTATTTAGGAGAACTATTCAAATTTAAATCATTATTTTCCATCAATTTTATCCACATTTTCACAAATAAAATAACACATAGTCCACCATATCACTGACATAGAGATATATATTTTTCCCCACTATTATGTGAAATTTTTTTCATTGGTAGTGAACATCGAATAATGTGTATATACAATATCTTGTAGTGTTTCTATAAGGTATATCTATCTCACTATAATTTTCATTTATTTCATCATAATTTTCTCTTTTCTAACCTAATTCCTTGAAAATGTAAATCTGTTAGAATTAAAAGTTATAATTAGTCTTGAATCTTATATTTGGTACCTATTTCTTATTAAATTGAAAAAATTATTGTGAGAAATAAAATTACCATCCTTACATTGGATCACATTCAATCCAAGGGAAAATATCACTTCTATAATTAATGGAATATCAAAATCAAACCTCATGCATTCAAAAAAGTCTTGCATTATGATAATGAAACACATACTACATGATGTCCAAGATTTTTTAAGTACTAATAAATTCAATATTATCTTGATCTTGGGGCTTGTTTCAGCAAATAAATTTCTTTATTCAGTTGATATACTTTATTTTCAACATGGATAATAAGAAATGAATCTAGGTGTATAACAGTGATCTCTTACATGATAATATCATAGAGGAATGTTGGTTTGACATCTTTTAATATACATTTAATAATTTTTTCACTTCCATAACTAAGAACAATTGTACAGTTTTTAATTAATACACATGCACAATTATATAATCAATATTCATATATATATTTCATTTGTAAGTAACCACTACACACTATATACCATTAGTTTCATGTATGATTTCCATCATCCTTAATCCTATTATAAAATACTTGCTTAGTTATGTGGGTGCTCTTATAACTAATACTTAGAAAACATTCTCAATTTTTTTTCATTTCTATTTAGTCAAACCCTTCATTCATTTCCTCTTCCCATTTATCATTATTAATGCCTAAATTAATTTTTTGGATCCACCCATGATAGGAGTGAAGTTATCTTCTATGAATTTATTCAATGATTTTTACCATAACTATTTGGTCACCAACTATAGTTATATCACTTATTTCAGTTTTCATAATTGTTCATTTCATAATAATAAAAAAATGATTTACTTTTTATAATCATTGTATTATTTTCATTCAATTTTATCCTTGTGATATTTTACTGAGCTTCTCACTAAAGCACTATTTTACTCCTCAGTTTTCGTAGTACTACTTAGAGTTCTTCATTATAGTTTTCACATTCTTCTTATTCTCAAAAACAATTAATTCTATTATTTCAATAATATATCAGATAATCCTGTAATAACACTTATTCACCAAGAATTTACATGAATATATGAGGTAATCAACTTTATCCAAATTTGATTTCAACATTCACTGTTTTTTGGTGAATAAAATAGATACTTTTCAATATATGAATATGTTTAGGATTATTCTTCCTCTTAAACAATAAATAGTATGAGGACTTCCCATCATGGATAACTAGAAAGTATCTTGTGGGGATATAAAATGATTTATGAACTAAATCCTTTAAATATTTAGTTGGGAGTTTTTTCTCAGTGAACATTATATAAGCCATGTTGTTAATGATCCAGTTCCACCTATATATATATACATATATATATTATAAGGAGTCCTCAATAATTAAAAATGATTTAAAAACATATGTTTTTCATATAATCATTCACCTTTGTCTTGGTATATTAAAAACCATTATAATTTCAGATATTATATTTAAAAAAAATTATTTATCATTATTACGGTATTAGGTAATACACATGTAAATGTAAAATTTGTGGAGAATGTCCCTCATAATTCTATCCAACTATAATCATCAATGAATAAGATAAAATTAATTTTCCCATACAATGAGTAAGGTTTCATCGACTCATATATATAGATATAAACTAGATTAACAGACTGCAATGATTTTTACCTATTTTTCATGAATGTAATTTGAATAATCATAAATTTCTAACAAGTATAACAGTTAGGAGTCTAATCATGTGTGATCTCGGGGAATTCATGACCTCCTTCATTTCAAGCTATTTGATCTGAAGAGCACCGGCTTAAATTATAGTGAAACTTCATACAAAGATACTTCTACAATTATTTGGATATAATACAACATCATTTTCCAACAAACCTGACATTGTGGTTTCCCATAGTATTTCATACTTACAAAAAAATGTTTCATATCTCCCTTTTTTGTCATGTGTTTTTTAAAATCACTTTACACCCCAAATTAGTTTTTTGCATAAAACATAGAAAATTGTTTTTTATTAATTCAATGAACAACACTTATGTAAACCTAAGGTATTTAACATCTAATTTGTAATTTCCTCAGCCAATAATTTGTAGTACGAAATTATTTTTAAAAACAACCAACATAATACATTTTATTTTTATATTGAATTAAATACCATTATTTTATGAAATTTATGGTGGAAAACTAAAATTAGATATGCATTTTCCAGTTCCTTTTCATTCCCAAAATTAAAGTTAAACTTTGATTGGGGTATTAATTAATATTTTTCCTCTCTCGTATTTTCTTCTTTATTTATTTGGATAATGGAAAGCCTTGCATCACATATAACTCAATATATTTTACTTAATACATTAAGGATTAAAATCTATAAATTGGTTTTAATATAATTGACGGTGTCTCTACATCTTAATTAATCTTCTTCAAAATCTCATTTAGTACACTCCTTCAAACTTATAACGAGGAATCCATTACCTCATGTACATACCACTACCACCAACGACAGTAACCCTTAAAATCATAATAATTACAAGAGTTTATTATTTATTATATTTTTTGTTCTTTATCATTGATATATATATTTTTAAAATAGTGCGAAAATATTTAATATCCCCATGTTTCTATAACAATATAACAAAATTTTTGGTGCATTTTAAGGTGGAATAAATATTCTACCTGTGTCCCTTTGGATATTTTAATTTTTCCATAAATAAATATTCACCCAAGAAGTTTATACTTCATGATTTTCACAAACTAACACTAATTTTCTATTACAGTAATATTACACAACTGATTTTCTATTAACAGTCAATTATTGTACATGATTAATAGACACAAAATCATGTGAAATTTTTATTCATGATTATTTCCAATCATTGAAATCGTTTGAAATTGATCTCTTCATTATGATACTAGGAGTAATAATTCATTTTTCCTCATTACACATCCCTCAAAACATCATGAATTCACCTTTGAGTTATTTTAAAAAATATCATATTTTAAATCATTAGATCTCCCATATTAATTATAAATTAGACTTTTTTTATTACCACATATTTTATTTTGAGCCATTAAAATAATTATTTCTTTTTTTTAAATCTAATAGCATATTTCTCCCAGAGTGGAATTAATTTTAGCTTTAAGGTTAGATTTGTGCTTGATTTCACCACCTTTATTATAATTGTCTCACACTTGTTTCTTTTATAGAATTCTCACTAGAAATTATTTATAATGGAATATATAGTCCAAAATATTATTTAATTATATGTAATTAATGTTTTTTTCCTTCAATATATATAAAACAATTCTATTGAGTAATTTCTACTGTGGATTCCCCATAATTGTTTCACCTTTTATATTTGTATTCAAAGGTTTCTCCTCCACACAATAATCTTAAAAATTCATTAGACACATGGAATAAAAATTACCTAGATTACCACATCAAAATAATTCATGTATAATTTTTATATTATACTTCCATTACATGTGTAAAAACATAAGGACATAAAATAATAACCCCTTTAAATTATTATTCACATATTTCCTCCTATAAATAATGTTTCTTTATTTCCATGAAATGAACCTATGGATAATGTTTTATAATATGGAATTTATTAATTCATTCATTATATTGTATTTAATGAGGGTATTTTAAAATAGATCTCTCATCATCTCCTTTAGATCATTATCCTATGGAATCGATGCCTTTTCACTGAAATGAGGAGGTAATATTCTAAATGTACTTTTATAATTTTTGACAACATAAGTGGTCTCTCTATGTCTACACGTATATTAAAATTTAATATTAAGTTGATTAAATAGTGAATCAACCATATCATTCAAATCATTAATATTTATGCATTCATAATCAATTTCACCTCTATATTTTCTTTCTAGAACTTCTGAATCTCATTCTTAAATATTGATATGTATGTCCCAAATATGATTGGAGGTTTTTCATGAAATCACATTTGTTCAAATAGGTTTTTTCAAAATATCATAGTAATTTACAAATATATCTGGTATCGATACTAATATCTTCCTGATCCCTATCTGATATAGCCTCAGCCTTCAAACAATATCATTCTCCAAGCATTGCAACTATGTTATTACTCATTCTAAATAATCAAAAGCAGTGATTTATTGGGGGTTTCAATGAAAATATTTTAATGAATTTGATAATTGTGATTAAATTATGATTAATAATGGTTGCCATTACATATTAGAGAGTTAAACCCCACTATAATGCTTTATTTTTGAAACCACATGCTAGCACCAAATAAGGGAAAATAGCTTGGGAGTGTGATTTAATTCAGGCTATTATAAATTTCATTAATAAAAATTTATTGATGATCTTATTCCTATTGAAGAGGTAAATATATTTCATACAATAATCTAATATAAATAAATAAATAATTAAATATGGGATACATGGTATTTAACTTTGTTCACCCAAAAGAACTAATCCAAGGAAAAATCATAGTAATTTTCCTTTGTTGAGTTAATAAGGATTCCTTATGACCTTTCCAATCCTTTATGTTTTTAAAATAACAAACACTCAATCTTAAGGCAAATATTATTTTCCATAATTTATTTTATATAAGGAAATTTTCTCCTTACCTAAATTATTCTTAACAAGGAAAATTCATCCTTGCCTATTTTTCATTGTTCATATTTTAGTTTCTCAAAATCTAACTCTTTTCATTACAATGAGAAAATTTTGATTTCACATCTAAAACCTGGGAATTCTATAAATACTTAGATATTGATTATTCTGTTTTCAGGATCAAAATTCAGGTTCCGAATTCTCTAAAATTCAGGTTCCGAATTCTCTGAATTCAGACACTGAATTTCTCTGAATTCAAATTCTGAATTCCTTATAATTCAGACTTCGAATTCTCAGAAAATCAGAAACTGAATTCTCTGAAATTCAGGTTCCAAAATCTATGAATTCAGACTCTGAATTATTCTAAATTCCAATTTCAAATTCTTTAGAATTCGAACTCGAAATTATTTGAAATTTAGAATCCAAATTCTCTGAAATTCAGGTTCCGGATTCTTTAAAATTCAGAATTTGAATTCTCTAAAATTCAGGTTCTCAATTTCAATGAATTCAGACGCTAAATTCCTTAAAATATAGGTTCTCAATTCCTTAGAATTCAGACTCAAAATTCCTTAAAATTCGACTTCTAAATTCCTTAGAATTATGACTCTTAATTACTTATAATTTAGACTCTAAATTCCTTAGAATTTAGACAACTAATTACTCATAATTTTGACTCGTAACTCCTCAGAATTCACACTCTGAATTCTACAAAATTCTGATTCTGAATTACATGGAAAACAGAATCTAAATATCCATGTAATATAGACTCCGAATGTTTTCTTCTTAGACTCTGAACTTTATATCTTCCTTAGACATCAAAAAATAGATTTGATAGAGCAACCATATTTTACTTACCCTTTTTATAGTTATAAAACTATGTCGTGCATTATGTTTCTACCTAACTATTGTTTAAGTGACACGTGTATAGGTCCCTTCGAAATTCATGGAAAAATATGGCCATTGAAGGAGGGAGCCGACGGTTGAAGATGTGCCTATAAATAGGAGCTCATTTGAATGAGCCCAAGATATTTTTCTACAAATATTGAGATTGCATACTACTGAACTGATTTCTGGATAGAGAAAATCTCATTGTTTGTGCGTACTGAATATCTTGTTTAGATTGCTTCACACAACTCTGATTGTTGTTGTGTATAATTGAGGGATTCCCGGGATAGGAATACAGAGGTGTTGACTACCTTAAAGTTCGATGACTTCCTTGATAAGGAAGACAAGGGTTCCAACTATCTTGAAGTTCAAGGGATTATAAATATGGAAAGACATACTTTGATATTCCTATCGAGGGATTACCCTAGTGTGGGTAAGACAGACATTCTGGAATGTATAAATCAAGGGATCTTTATTCATGGTTGTTATATACCCTACACTTTGGGTTAAAAGATTTCATACTTGTTACTTGTATGGTTTCATATTTGTTTTCCACTGAATTTTTATTATTAAGAAAATTATAGCATTATTATACATTCTAATACTTGTATACTATAATTAGTAAGATTTTATGTGCTTTAAGGTAGAGTCTTTTTCCTTGTAAACTTATCTTAAGTTTTGTTTCCTGAACCATATTTCTGGAATCTATCATGTTTGTAGAACTAAGAGGTCTTGTGAATTTACCTTGTTTAACATTATTAAACAATAAAAAGTTTAGTACCATCCATAATATTTTCCAAGGAATTTTAAAAAGCATACAATTGAACCCTCCTCTTCTATATTGAGAATCTACATTATATTTCAATACTACAATTTTTATCAAAGGAGATCCTTGAAATAAATATATTCACATATAAGTTTTCATGCTCAAGGATCCTTTGTTCTATTTTTCCTTGCTTAGGATTTTTAGCCTTGTTTACTAACTTTTATTACTAACAAGATTCTGTGGAAATATTTTTTTAAGATGGAAAGAAAGAATGTTGGTTCGATTGACAATCTAAATCCTACTAGACCTCCTATATTTGATTGGAATGATTATGAATATTGGAGAGATTGTATGAACACTTTTTTCATTAACACTGGAGTCCAAATCTTTGTAATTCTTACTAGAGATTACATGATTCTTGATAAAGAATTCATAACTTTTACTAATCAAGAAACATCAGAATATCAACTAAACTACAAGGTATGCAATACATTATTGTGTTCCATGGCTAGGAATATATATAGCTAGATTTCTTCTTGTGAAGTTGCAAATTGTATTTGGAAGAAAGTTGAGGATACTCATTTTTGGAACTTCCAATGTTATTGAAACAAGAAGAGCTATGATTATAGTAGAATATCCTATATTTTAATTTCCTTATAGAGAACAAGTGTGCAAGGTACAATAGAGGTTTATAAATATTGTTAAGAGTTTACAATCTATGGGTGAAAAAATGTTTAGATGATGAAGCTTTTGTGGACAATATTTTAGATATCATGCCTAATGAGTGGGAATCAAAGAGAACAACTATCGATGAGAATAGGAAACTCTCACAGATTACTCATGATGATATTTTTGGAACTCTTCTTCAACATGACACAAGAATGAAGAGAGATGATAATATAATTAAGAAGAAGAATGGAAACGGAAGTGTTTCTTTTACAACTACTTCAATTCATATGAAATCCAAGACTCTTGAGAGGGTTACTAGATCCAAGTCGAATAAGGTCACTATTTTATCTGAATCTATTGAAAGTGAATATTTAGAAAATGATTCTTCTAATCATTCCCGAAGGATGAACAAGATTATTAGACAGAATAAAATTCAATTTATATACAAGAAAAAATAATGAAAAGACCAGAAAGACTCAGAAGTCACATGCTATGAATTCAAAAGAGCAGGGCATATAAGGCCAGATTGTCCAATGCCTAAGAGAAAAGATAGAATGGAAACGTATTCTGAGAGGAATATAAAGAAGTACTAAAATACTAAATCTAAAAAAAATTAAATCAAATGACACCTGGAGTGATAGTGGTGGTGACTCTTCTGAAGAATCCTCAGAGTACGAATCTTCTGGACATAAGAATCTTGGTCTATTAGCCAAGCTACCTATTGAAAATCATTTTCTAATGGCTAAGGTACACAATGTTGAATCCATCACCAATGTATCCATAGACTATAATTATAGTGATAGTAAATATTATGAATCCTAGGTTGAAAAATCTTCTTATAATGAAGATAATACTTTATCTACATATGAAGAAGTGTCTAGGTTTTCTATGCTCCTTGAGAATTAAAATTCTAATGTCATGAAAAATCATTACAAATCAAATTCTAGAATTACTATTCCTACTAAGGAAATATCAGATCTTTATAAAGATCTTGAAAAGAAAACCATTGATTTTTAATGTATTTAAAAAACCATGAGGATGTTAATTCAAAGAAGGATAAAATTTCTAAGGATCTAGAAAAAGTAATTTTAAAGAAAAATGTTTTAGAGAATAAATATATGGATAAAAATAATGTTTTGAGGATAAAAAAAATTTATTAAACGGAAGTCTGAAATATTTTCCTTGAGGCTGTCTTTTTCAAAATTTACCTTAGGTAAAGGAAACTTTGATAAGATGAATTCTCAAATTCGACCTCTAAAGAATAATTCTGGTTTTGGTTATAATCATTCAAAACCGACTATTAGTAATAATTATTTTGTACCACAAATTTCTCCATTCTACACTAAGTTTCAGTGTAGTAGGCATTGGGAAAAATAATTATCCTTATATAAAACTCATTCTTTAGGTTTTCATAAAACCTTTTTTTTACTGAAAATGTGGATTCCTAAAATTTTTCATTTTGATGATTCCAGATCCAATAAAGTTTGGGTTCCGAAAGACTAACACACATATTTTCAGGAAAATAAAGAAAGTACCAACAACAATACATGGTACATAGATAGTGGATTTTCCCAGAATATGACTGGTTACAAAAAACATATTTGAAAATATTATCAATATAAAAGGATGAAATGTAAATTTTGGAGATAATTCTCAGGGATTAATTATTGGTATAGGTAACATTGTTCTTCTTGAAAAAACATTGATTTAAAATGTTTTATTCATTAAGGGTCTTAGGAACAACCTTATTAGCATAATTTAATTATGTGATGAAGGCCACCTTGTGAATTTTAGGAATGATAAGTGTTTAGAACATAATTAGAAGGAAGGTTTTATTCTATGTATCAATAGGAAAAATAATGTATACATACTAAAAATAGAATACCAAAAGAGCCACGATATACCTTGTCTCATGTTAATAGAAGATCAATCTTGATTATGGCATAGAAGTTTAGGATACTATAACTTTAGGAACCTATGTAAAATCTCTAAGAAAATACTATTTAAGGATATACTGGAGCTTAGATATGATTCTTCAAAAGTTTGTGATCCTTGTCGATATGGAAAGCAATATAAATAAAGTTTTAAATAAATTGGTGAAGTCTCAACTACAAATGCATTATAGTTAGGGCATATGGATATTTTTGGTCCAACACAAACCAGAGGCATTAGAGGAAAATATTATGTATTTTTTTAGTTGATTATTACACTAGATTTATATGGGTCTACTTTCTAGAAAAAAAACTAAATCATATTCTTATTTCAAAAGTTTTAGAGCCCATGTAAAAAATGAGAAAAACCTTCCATTTTTAACTATTCATAGTGATCATGGAAGAGAATTTCAAAATTATAATTTTGAAACTATTTGTATTAGAAAAGGAATTTCTCATAACTTCTTAGCCCCAAGAACTCCTGAACTAAATGGTGTTATTGAAAGAAAAAATATAATTCTTCAAGAGAAAACAAGAACCATGTTGAGTGAATATTCAGTACCCAATCATTTTTGAGTTTAAGTAGTATGTACTGATTTTTGAACTATAAATTGTGTTTTGATTAGACATTTTCTTAATAAAACTCCTTATGAGTTGTGGAATGGTAGAAAATATAGAATTTCCTACTACAAAGTATATGGATGAAAAGTATTCATCTTGAATACTAAATATATTTTCCATAAATTTCCAGCCAAATCCAATGATGTAATTTTCTTAGGCTACTCCACAACCTCTAAGGCCTATTGTGTTTCCAATAAAAATACATGTACTGTTGAAGAAACTATACATTTCAAATTTGATGAAACTAATCCTTTTGTTTTTAAACAACCTCAACCTCCATCCTTTGATGTGTTTTCAACAACTGATTATCAACCCCTGATAGAATATCATTCTGATATACAAAATTTGAAAGAAAATATTTCTAAAGAATTTACCCCGGAATATTTCCTACCATGTATTGAAGAATAGGTTTTAAAAAACCCAAATCATATGTTTCTAAAGAATTACCTCAGTGATAGAATCATTGGTGATATAAATCAACCTGTAAGGACTAGAAGTTCCTTAGGAAATGAAATACACCACCTAAATTTTGTTTCCTAATTAGAACAAAAAATCACTAATGAAGATTTAGGTGATGACAATTGGAAAAAATCTATGAAAGTTGTGCTAGATGAATTCGAAAGGAATAAATTTGGAATTTTTTTGAAAGACCTAAGGGGTCTTCTATTATTGGAGTAAAATGGGTTTTTATAACTAAGTGTGATGAAAATGGAATCATTGTTAGAAATAATTCTAGATTGGTTGTTAAAGGCTATAATCAACAAGAAGGAATAGACTACGAAGAAACCTATGCTCCAGTATCTAGACTTGAATCCATTCGTATTCTACTTTCCTTCGCAACATTATTCAACTCTAGAATTTTTCAAATGGATGATAAATGTGATTTCCTTTATAGTTATGTTAAAGAAGAAGTTTTTGTTGAACAACCACCTGGTATTGAAGATAAAAAAAATACTGAACATGTTTTCAAACTTACTGATGCTCTGTATGGACTTAAACAAGCTCTTAGGTCCAGGTATGATAGACTTATAGGATTTTTACTTAAAAACAATTATTTCAATGGAAATGCTGATCCAACCCTTTTTATAAATAACGATAATAATTTTTTTTGATTGTTCAAATCTATGTTGATATCATTATATTTGGTTCAACTCAGCAATCTTTAACTGATTGTTTTGTGGATCTAATGAAATCTGAGTTTGAAATGAGTATGATGGGTGAGTTAACATTTTTCCTTGGTTTTAAAATTTCTCAAAAATCAAGAGGAATCTATTTCTCCCAACATAATTATATTATGATCTTCATAAAAAGTATGGATATGAAAACACTAAGAGTATAAGTTCTCCCATTAGCACCTCAAATTTACTTGATCTTGATGAAGCTGGGAAAACAGGAGATAAAACATCCTTTAGATGTATTGTAGAGACCCAAATCATGATGTACATGGACATTACATTACTTTTGAAGAATATTTAATACATAAGAAAAACAAACACACAAGTACCATAACAGTTTGGTGTCTTTGGAAAAACACAGAACATAATCTTCTAATTGTGGTGAAAGATCATAAACATCTCCAACAAAAATTATCCCCTTTTGTTTTCTTACCTAAAACCTTTCATTATATCTTGGGGAAAAGAAAACATATGAAGGGTGAGCTCAAATGCTCAGTACGAGTAATAATGGAGAAAATAAAACATACCATATAGATTTGAAATTCAAAACATGAACATAAATTTTACACATCAAAATCATGAGTCGTTACATAAATCTTAGCAGTATGTAAGACATATGTCATAAAGGAATATTAATCATGATAAAATAGAATGGGAATAAAACATGTAATTCTGGCAACCATTATGCACATTTTATGATTTCCATAGTATCCAAGGCATTTCTTCCAAGACCATCTTAGTGGACAAAGTCCCTTTCTGAATTGAGTTCTTTCCTCATTCTAGTCCTGTATCACTGAACCGGATTAACATACCGTTCCATCCACGTCTATCTCATGAGATATAAATCTTTACCCAATGCATTAGAGAGAGATATAGGTCTCACTCATCTCATAATTAAATCATTCTTACTTGTTCCACAACAAAATCAGAAATCATTCGTCATAACCCAAATAATAAAAATATGTTTCATAAACATCATCCCATCACAACATAATCCATATAAAACAAATGGATATAATTTCTTTATAAGAAAAGTGAAACCATGTAAATAATAGAGATATTATAATTCAAACATACACATATGAAATAATGACATCTTATAGGGAAAATGGTTTTGATAAAACACTTGAAAAGAATTCTTGAGGAAAATATCCTTTCTTCTTAAAAATCATTTTCTTTTCAAAAAATGCCATGAAATTTTAAAAGAAAAGGATTTCTTGGAAAATTTTCCTGAAATTTTGTATATTAAGCTTCAAGAAAATAAGGTGTTATAAAACCAAAAAAATCTGTGTATGCTATATAAGTTAGAAAAACATTCTCCTCATACTTTTAACAAAAAAAATAAAAAAGTAGCACGTATGGTAAACAAAAGAAATATTCAGTCCATAACACAAAGTAAAAGTCAAATAGGGTTCAACATGACATTAAACATACATGGAAGAATATTAAACACTTTATGAAAAACATTTTATGGACATGGATGAAAAATATTACCCCAGTAAATACTTACGTATAAGAAATCTCGAATAAAAATGAGATTGAAAAATTATCCCTTACCTTATGTCCAATTTCATCCGTATGTGTCCGAGACTCCTTTATAGTGGGTTTAAACATATTATTAACTTGTATCAGAACCATAATAACATTTATTATATCATATATGATTCACTTTCGACTTTATATTATCCATTTTTTGTCTATTCCAGGTTAAAGCAGCGTTTTGGATAAAATCTTTTCATTTATCGTCTATGTTTTGACTTGTAATTATTAATATGATTACATAGATCATGATTAATTAATTCCAGAATATAAAACATGATTTATATATAATATATATTCATAATATACATATATATAATAGATCCATAATTGGAAAGAAATACACCGTTCATGGAGATGGTAGGCCTTATGTACGCATGAATGTTGTTTTTCATTTCCTTATTGAATTGAATGGAATTAAGTAGATGAAATACATAAATATATACATAAATCTAGTATAATTTTATGTAATATATATCATTATTACTTAATATATATAATTTATAATAATTCTAGAATTTTTATCATGGAAAATGAATCTCATCGCGTCGTGAGACGGTATTCCGTACGTACGCACGCGTGGTGATTTCATTTTCCGTAGGATGGATAGAAAGTGAAATAGGGTTGTTTAATATTTATAATAACATATCAGTATATAATTAATACTGATGTTATTACTTTATAATGAAGAAAATAAATAAGAGGAAGTAGAAGAAGAAATAAACTTGAAAGAGTCGGTAGAAGATATTACCTCTTCCTCGACGCACCTCCCTTAAACTTCTTGTTAGGGCACTAGAGTTGGTCTTTTTAGAAGACCAGAACCTATATGATATAACTAGAGAGGTTTAGAAGAGTAATATTTAGTGTTTGGCTGAGCTTCAAGGCTCAAAAGGGTGTGAAGAGAAGAGGGAAGGGATGCCCTTTGATAAGGGAGGAGAGGGGCACCTTTTTAAAAACTTAAAATATTATTTTATAATAAAGTCATATTCGGTTAATAATAGCTCCAAATTGATTTATTTAGAAGATAAAGTGGGGATTTCTCTAAATTCTCTCAACCAATAGGTTTTAGAAAAGTTTCGGTTACTATTTTAACCTTATCATTTAGATTAAACTCTAAGATAAATAATTTAACTTTTACCGTGTCTTCTTGTTTTCTTACACCATATGGTTAATAAACTTAATATAACAAGAAAAACGTACCCCAAGTGGTTAATTATTAATATATATAACCTTATCTAAGTCATTTGGACGAACCTTATATTTTTAGGAATATAATAACAATTAATAATATAATATTTGTTTTAAAAACTATTTTATGTCAATTTTGACACTATTTGGTAATTGATTTTTTTCAAAATTATAACAAAATTATTAGTAAAAAAAAGTTTATTAAGTTAATAATAACATGTCATATTAACCTATAAAATTATTGTAATTCATAAAAAGTATCAAATTACATATATTTGCGTATTTATAATATAAATTTTGTTAATATTTCATTAATAAGGTAATTACTGCATCATCATTGTGTCAAAAATAAATTAACTTATTTAATGTATAAAAATTATAAAAAAATACCATTATGTAGTAAATATCTTTATATTTATAATGAATATTTATAGTAGAATATATCTTATTTACAACCCTATATTAAAAATGTTTTAGTTATAAAACATTGATTTTAACTATTTAAACTCTTTTTTTAAATAAAATAATAATAAATGTCCTAATATAATCCAAGTGGACCTAAAGGGTAATATTTTATCCCTAAGGTTGGTTCTGGTTGAATTACACTTATCCACTAGAATTAGGACTTGTGTTTGTTTAATAATAATATCATTTTTATCCTTAATTACCATATTTACTTTTAACCGTGGTAAATAAAAGTAAAAAGTTACTATTCACCAAAAATTATTATTATCTTATAGAACCACATTTTACTCCTTGATATTAACCGTTTCTCTCAGATTTTTAAAATTTCACTCACAAAAGCTGTAATAATTAAGTTTTATGTAAATTTTCAAATTCTCCTAGGAGGTGGGTAAAAGACGGTGAAAAGTTCAATAAATTTTTTATATATCTAAAATTATTATAAAATGACTCAAATGAATTACATTTGACTTAAATAGGTATTATGTATCAATTTTGAACTAAAATAAATTTAAATAAAATAAATAATTTTTTAAATAGTAACCTAGTGTTTTCACTATTCTTCAGAAATTTAAATTTTTCAGAAAATTACCAAAAATTAACCCTAGGTTAATTTTGATATTCTGAATCCAAAAATGAAGTCCATTTTGAATGATAAAATTTATAAATTTTCAAAAAGTGGGTATTAATATTCATAACGGCTAGTTCAACATAATATTGTAATAATATTTCGTTTAGTGAAACTTGGCATTGCGTACTGCACACGCTATCGAAGAAGGTCTTGATTGCATGTAATGAAAGCCAAGTCAGGGTTACGTGTAGTTAAAGCTCCATTTGGTGTTGCGTATAACATAATAAAAACTTATTTCAGTTATACATTAAACAAAATCTATACTTAATGTTGCGTAGAATAATTTCCACAAAATGAACATGAAATTGTGTGTAACACAAGCCAAGAATAGTGTTGCGTATACTGCAAGCTAATACGGTGTAAAGTATAGTACAATCTAATCTTGTTGTAGTGTATAATAGTATACATCAAAGAAATTAAAAATAATATATCTCATAAAATATCAGGGTGTTACATTCTACCCCCCTTAAAATGAATTTTTCCCTCGAAATTCGTCGGGGTTATAAATGGTTTACTACTTGAAAGTTGCTTTCATAGAAACCCACATTGTAAAAAGTAATACTAAAACATCATTTTAAAAAGGGATGTTAGAATCATAACAGTCACCCAAAAGTAACTCATCACTGGGTTTCCACATAGGACAACATAGGTGAAAATATTGATATGGAAGAGAAATATAACCATGAACTTATGATGAAGAGTGGTAGAGGACATGGATATGAAAAATACAACAATAAAAAAGCCATAAATTTGTGATGATTTAAGGTACCATCTATGTCATCATATATAAGGGCACTAGGACATCATTTTTGGTTTTCAAGATCATTTACCTAAAGTTTATGAAATTGGAATTAGGAGAAAAAAAATTTGTAGTTTGGTTCAATCTCACCATTGGCCATTCCTTGAACAATTTCCCATTCATCTCTTAAAGAAATGAAGTTGAATTTGTCACTCGTGATGTTTTGGCAGATCATGTGATAGAATGATGGGTCATTCCATCTACCTCAAACAAAAGGTCAGAAAAAAGTTATCAAAAATACATAAGTCCATCTTTAGTGAGATTAATCATATATGGTTCCTAAAATGGAATTATACTTCATATATCATACTACTGAATATAATAAAACTAGTTTCTACTAACCAGGGACATTCTTTAGGCCAGTGGTAGTTGAAAAAGGCATGTCGCACTTTGGTTGTGGGTTCGATTCCCACAGCCTTGTCCGACGTGATGGGTTGTCGCTCGTCCTGCAGGTTGTCATTTTTCTAAAACAACATTATTATAACATTCCATAAATAATATCGAAAAAATTTCTTGCCTTAAACAATACTGACTTATGTCCAAAATATTCCATTCCAATCTTTAGGCTTATCCAAAATACTTCTATCCAAGATCATAGTATAAAGAAAGCAATTACTAGAAATGTCATCTGTCGAGCATGTCAATACCATAATTTATCCCTGATATATCTTATTGGTCAAATTAAAATCATGTTAATACCTTAATCATGTATTCTCTTGAAAAATTATTACCCATTGACTCTTAGTGAAAACAAGAATGCTGTAAAAATTTAACACTTCCCACATACCAAAATCCCAAAATTTTTATATACTCAAACATTGATATAACTTTGTCCTTATATCAGTCATGAGCTCATTTCATTTTTTCATTATCGCTTCATTATGCGCATATCATCTTCTTTCAAAAAATATTTCAATCACTTTTCATGGCTACCAATAACAATACATAGACATTCCAAAATTCCACGATGCCATAAATGAGATTCCATGATACTATTTTGAAATCCCATTACATAAACACTTAATATAAGGCCCCAGCCTTAAACCTCACTTAATCTTGTGTTAATACAAGATTACACATTGAGGATCTTTTCAGTTTTAGAGTTTTAGAGAATTAGATCATAAAACTTGCATTACATTCCACATTAAAAAAAAGAGTGGTTACATAAAAGACATTATTCATTCCTCCTATCAACGGAAACATATTATAAATGAAACATGGATTTTTTCTTGACACATCCTCGACACTATCATCACATCATGTACCTTTCCCTTGACCTGTGAAAAACATTTCAAAAACATGGGATGAGCATAAAAGGCCCAGTAAGGGTTATAAAAATATGGAAAGGAAACATGAGTTCATATTTACATAAGAATGAAATCATACTTTACCCATAAAACATAGGCATATCAAATCATGAATAAATCATAGAAAACATAAGACATGGAGGTAACTTGAGGCATTCATAACATTCTTACGTAGGGAGTAACCCTCTTGGTTACGTTTGGAATACCCATCACAGTATATTCCCTAAATCTCTTCGGAGAAACCTTAACGTTTCACTCCTTCGCGTTACCCAATGCATTGGAGAGCTATAACGGGCTCACCCGCCCTTAGTTTATCACGGAACCACCCGTTTTCATAACAATGCCCAAGAACCATAACATAAATGTGTCACATAAAACATGCATAAAGGAAACATAACATTTCCATATTTCAATCACAATATAACATTTTAGTATATCGAAATATTGAATCCCAAATGAAACCATTTCCAAAACCGTTTAAAACATTTAATAAAGAGATTTTTGAATCAAAGTGTCCCATACCACCTTGAAGTTTTTAACATTTTAAACCATTAATATCCATATAAATAAATCCTTAAAACCATTTTGAAAACATGGATATTAATGAGAACAAATAATTAAAACATTTAAAACGATATTTTGGTTAAAGGGGTTTTACCAAAATTAGAGACACTTGAATGCAATAATCGAGGAATAACATTTAGTCAGAACTTTATAATATCATGAGAATAAAAGGATTCATGATATAATACTCCAAAGGACAGTATATACACCATATAAGAGTGAATTGGTGCATAACAACAATGAACCCTCAATAGAAATGTCAAATGTGATGAAATCCCTTATAAAGAAGGTATCCTTAAATTAAGGACAAATCATTCTCAAAATATGTGTGACAAATATAAATACACCCAATATAAGTGGATATTAAGTGTAAAATAATAAAAGGTCATTCACACATATTCAATGGATGACATATTCAATGACTACATGTTGAACCCAAAGAAATCGAAATTGGGTTGAAAGTTCCCTTGACAGCCTAACGTCGTCACATCAAAATGAGTTGATGAGAGATAAAAAGTGTATCTCATCACTTGGACATAAAATTTACATCAATAAGGATATATGAGAACATATCCCAACATAACAATATGTAAATTAAAAGACCCAACAAAATAAGTCTTTTAAAAAAAAGAGGAGGGTGAAAGGTTCCCTTACCGACTTGGGTATCTTTCAAAACATACACCCCATGAAAGAAGGACAATAGATCATTGATGTAAATACTCATAAACGAAAGTATATTACACAAAGAGTAGAATAATGGTCAGTAGATACACCACTCAATGGAATTTGTGGAGAATGTAGCATAAATCTCACGGGAATAAAAGTGAGATGAAAAATCCCTTATGAAAATTCGGCAGCCTAACGGCGCCACTCAAAACTTCCAAAATGGATTGATGAGAGAGAATAGGGTCTCTCATAACATGAACATAGAAATTACAGTAAGTTTAATATAAAAGATCATCCCAATAACAAGAAAGATGAGCTTTAAAAGTAATGACATAAAAGTGTGTACTTAAATAGAAAGAGAGGAGTAGGACCCCTTACCTCGGGTCCGACTTGACTCGATCGTTCTTTAATCTCCTGAATAATAAACATGAGTTAATTTATACTTCCTTAAGAACCTTTTTCAAGTTCATTATTCCTTTTATACCACTTATTATTCTGTCATAAACATTATGTAATCATTTAAGTTAATAATATTTGTTTTGCCGATATTTGGTTCTTAAGTCCAAAGTGGACTTCTTACAATTACATGTTGTTCGTGTGGACAAATGTTTATTATATCCAGAATTGTATTCATGATGTAGATATAACATATGTCATATATATCCAGTACATTCATGCATTTATAACATTACATAAACATTTAGAGGTAAGAAATGAAATGCACCGTTCATGGAGACGGTAAGCCGTACGTACGCATGAACGCTACTTTCATTTCTATTTCGTATTTTATAGAATTTAATAATAATGATATAAAGGTATATAATAATTCCAGTATAATATCATATATAATATCATAGTTCCATCCTTTATACGTCCCACATATGTTATTTAACGAATCAAATCACTTTGAGGGGGCGGTAGTCCGCACTTCCTTAAATGAAGATATCGCGTTTACCCATAATGGAAACCATAAAGGTAAGACACAAATGAAAAATACAGAAGCATAAGTAAAACATAAAAATATTATATATCATATATAAAAATAGTGACATCATAATGGTCACCTTTGAAGGTGTTAAATGAGTATTGAACAATCATCGTTTCGGGAGGCAGAATTTTGCCATCCACGGAAACCGTATGTTCTTTAACCATTTGATGTAGTTGTGTGAGAGTGTAGATCAAATAAATCTTATAACAACATACTAGTATATTGAAGATACTGGTGTTGTTACAAAATAAATAAATAAAAAGAGTTTAGGGGGTTGGAGAAGCAAAATAAAACAAATGAACATGAGAGAATGAATTACCTTTAAAAGTGTAACGCTTTTTGATTTTAGCCTAAAGATTTCCTTTGAAAGGATTCTGCCCAAAGGGAATCCTCTAGGATGAGGAGAGGGATGTGGAGAGAGTAAATGGGCAGGGTTTGGCCGAGCCAAAGGCTTGAGTAGTGTGTGAAATGAGGTGGAGGTGGGGGCCTTTTATAAGAGGAGAGGAGGGGCACTTTTGGAAGGTAAGAAATATTACTTTATTTGAAAATGTGTTTCGGTTTCAAAAGGTCCCACATTGATATAATTCGTGGATAAGGTGATAAGGCATCTAAATCCACACATCCAATTGGTTTTGGCCATGTGTAGGTTGTATATTTTCCATTATCTTTCCATTTTCATTAAATCGTCAAATAATGATGTCATCGCTGCATCATTATTATGTCATAAATAATTTAATTTCTTTAATGTCTAAAAATTATAAAAAAAATACTATGATATAGGAAATCTTTTTAGCTTTCTAATGACTATTTATAATCAAAATTTGGACTTGTATTACCCCACTTAAAAATTGTTTTTGTAAAACATATTATGTTTGTGTCATTTTCACTTTAACATTAAATAAAAAGTAATTTATGTCATTTCCCAACAAAAGTGGATGAATGGGGTCCCCAAGTTGACCCATGGCTTTTCATGGTCGTCCATGACACAACCAATGAGGTTGTGACATGTGTCAAGTTCATTTCATTTTATTAAAGCATTATTTTTACATTAAACTACACTAATTACCACTAAACGCGATTAAAAACTTAATAAGTTACTATTCACCAAAAAATTATTTTTATCCCATTGAACCACATTTTACTTCTTAATGACAACCATGTATGTCGGATTTTTGAAATTCAAAACACATAAGTGGTAAAATTTCATTTAAACGAAAAATCAGCTTTTATAAGTACCACTTAGTGGTTTCACTATTCATCAAAAATTGAAGTTTTTCAGAAAATTACCAAAAATTCACCCTAAGATATATTTGATATTCCGAATTCAAAAATGAAGTCCGTTTTACGAAATTCAAAACATATTAGTCACATTAATTAATTTAATAATTAATTCCCGTTGTCAGCGCAAATAGCGTGTTTTTTATAAAACAATAAGTATCAAAAGATTGACACTAGTTTAAGTCTGATTTCAAAGTGAAATTAATTCCAACGACCACTATTGGATTTAATGGTAAAAATATTTTCTAATTTCACTTTAAAACCAATTCAAAATATTATCTAATCATATAAATAAATTAGATTAAAAAGAGGTTTTGAATTAAAACACAACATTTTACACTATTCATTAAAAAATGAACTTTATCGGAAAAATACCAAAAAATTACACAAATTAAAATTTGAGGTCCCGATTCTTAATAAGAGTTTTATTTGGTCCAAAATAATTTATAAGAGTGATCAAAACTATATTTAAGGATGGTTCACCATCAAAAGGTGATAAGTGAACCTTTAGTGAAAACTAGGGCATATACGCCTAAAATTGAATTCTTTCCATATTTTAAGCCTCTATCCTTTATTGGATAAATGTAAAAACATTTAAAAACATATATAATCATATTTTAGTTATTTCTATCCATTCCCACCAATACAACGGCTACATGTTAACTACCATTTAAAATAATATTATTAGAGTGCAACGCAAGATTCCCACGAAACTCGTTGTTACGTGTTGGGTACGCCATCGAGCATAGCATCCCCTTTAAAGTCATATTAATATTTTATTCACAAATAGGGATAAATATGAAAATGTCATATTATTTATTTACCTGGGGTGTTACATCCTTCCCCCCTTTTTGGAATTGCGTCCTCGCAATTTTAAAATTGCACTTGGAAACATCCTTGAAAGTCCCACATCGGAACAAGAGTTGGTAAAACAAACACTTTAAAATAAAGAGAGATAAGTATAAAGGTCACCCGAGTTAACCCATACTAGGATTCCAAGTTTGAAAATATGGACATGGAGGAAAAAACAAAGAGTCATGTTCTGATGGAGAGTGATAGAAAACATGTTTAGGAGAAAGTTAACCACGAGAAATTCACAAACTTGTGATGGGTTAAACGGTATTCGATTCCCCAGTAGGAAAAGTTAATAGACAACATTTTTGTTTTAAGTTACTTTTTGTTGAGGAATTTATTTATAAGGAAACATAATTACTTATCATGTTTACTTTCATCTTTTACTAGATTCCTTAGTCAAACTCATATTTTTTTCCAAAAGGCGAGTATTTAGGGAGTCTTGTTTGCATTAAGAGTACTATAATCAACTTCTAGAGAATCACCTAATCCACAAAATAGATCTATATACTTCCCATGTCTTTAGACTTTAACCAAAACCAAAAAGGTTATTACAAGATCAGATAATCCAGAAAAGGATAACCCTTTATAAAAAAAGAAAATCTATTCTTAACCTCCAAAATTTGTCCAACAAAACCCAAAGTTCAACGAGGACCATTTGATAACAAATTTGTCCATAAAAATACTTCAAAGTAAACCAATCTAAGATTGAATCCCAAATATTTGAAGGATTTAGTGACATAGTCTTCCAAGTTAAATCGTAACATTTATCTCCAAACAATATCAGTTGCTCCTAAAGTCTCATTTTGAAAAGTGATTAACCTAATAACATATCCTCCATGATATGTTAATCATTTTCATAAATAACAAAAAATCAACTTACTCTTAATTCATAAAATCATATAACTAAAAAGAATCAGTCAAACTAACCAGGGACTTCACGTAGTCCAGTGGTAGGCGATAAATACCAGTCGCACTTTGGTTGTGGGTTCGATTCCCGCAGCTTTGTCCGACGCGACGGGTTGTCACACGATCTGCGTGTTGTCCTTTTTTCAAAACTATATAATTCTCAAAACAATCCCCAAAACGAGATAAAATATTCAAAAATAATCATAACATATTTTAACCTCAATTTTATCTCATGCCTTTCACTTCAATCATAACATTTAGTAACCCATAATTACCTCAAAAGTAAGGATCATATAAACCCAAATGGTTCTTTATAACTATGTCCACAAAAGAAAAGATAACTATTCCTTGGATAGAATTTGCCTATATTAAACATCAGGGTTACACATAATATAAAAAGTCTTCTAATGTAACCCCATCATAAAAAGAGACTTAATACTCTTAAGAATTTCACCATAACTCTCTTGAAGCCCTTATATGTTGACATCTTACTCATTCAACATTCTTCATGATCCATTATCCATTCCTTCCCAACTTATTCCGAAATACCTCTTTCCTACAAACAAAATCATGAATCATATCCTAAGATTCCAAAATAGGAAAACAATAGTCATGAAATAGTACATACCTTTGATTGGTCATTGTCAGTTTCTTCATCCTCAATTGGAATGGCATTAGGTATTGGTAAATGAATATTGGTACGCTCTTGGTGACCCCATTCACGAAACTTCTTCATAGGACATGTGTTTGCATAATGACCATGCACACCACATTTAAAACATTCAATTGATCCCTCAGAAAGAACTTCTTTCCCTTTCCTCGAGTCAACTGGATGCTTCCTTTTTCCATGGCAGGTTCTTGCTTTATGACCTTCATTTCCACATCTATAGCATATTTCTGTCCCTTTGAAACATTTTCCTAGGTTTTACTTTACACATCTTTGACACATAGGTTTTTGAACACACTTACCTTTATAATTATTACCTGTACCTCCGTAGGGATTTGTTTCTTGCATATATGATGTCTTAGAGAAATCTACAAGGTTTAGGTGGTCAATCATGACTCCAGATAGTTGGTTGAGGATAATCACAAGAGTTCTCATTGCAGCTCCCATATCATTCAGTTGCTTGCTCAAAAAACTGTCACAGTTTCCTTCACATCCACTGTTACTTTGGTGCCTGCTAGATCCAGCCATTTACTAAAACCAAAAAGGTCAGTGTGAGTATATCAACAAAACCATCATGTACTAATGAGTAAGATAAACACTAAGATATACTTACTCATTCAATTTATCTAAAACCGGGACTCTTTCTAAAATCCTAACCATTATGGTAATGTCACTTATGCTTAAAGAATACCCTAACCTCTAAAGTTATCTAAACCGACCTTTGATACCAACTATAAGGCCCCAGCCTTAAACCTCACTTAATCTTGTGTTAATACAAGATTACACGTTGAGGATATTTTCAGGTTTAGAGTTTTAGAGAATTATATCATAAAACTTGCATTACATTCCACATTAAAAAAAGAGTGGTTATATAAAAGACATTATTCATGCCTCCTATCAATGGAAACATATTAAAAATGAAACATGGATTTTTTCTTGACACATCCTCGACACTATCATCACATCATGTACCTTTCCCTTGACCTGTAAAAAACATTTCAAAAACTTGGGATGAGCATAAAAGGCTCAGTAAGGGTTATAAAAATATGGAAAGGAAACATGAGTTCATATTTACATAATAATGAAATCATACTTTACCCATAAAACATAGGCATATCAAATCATGAATAAATCATAGAAAACATAATACATGGAGGTAACTTGAGGCATTCATAACATTCTTACGTAGGGAGTAACCCTCTTGGTTACGTTTGGAATACCCATCACAGTATATTCCCTAAATCTCTTCGGAGAAACCTTAACGTTTCACTCCTTCGCGTTACCCAATGCATTGGAGAGCTATAACGGGCTCACCCGCCATTAGTTTATAACGGAACCACCAATTTTCATAACAATGACCAAGAACCATAACATAAATGTGTCACATAAAACATGCATAAAGGAAACATAACATTTCCATATTTCAATCACAATATAACATTTTAGTATATCGAAATATTGAATCCAAAATGAAACCATTTCCAAAACCGTTTAAAACATTTAATAAAGAGATTTTTGAATCAAAGTGTCCCATACCACCTTGAATTTTTTAACATTTTAAACCATTAATATCCATATAAATAAATCCTTAAAACCATTTTGAAAACATGGATATTAATGAGAACAAATAATTAAAACATTTGAAACGATATTTTGGTTAAAGGGGTTTTACCAAAATTAGAGACACTTGAATGCAATAATCGAGGAATAACATTTAGTCAGAACTTTATAATATCATGAGAATAAAAGGATTCATGATATAATACTCCAAAGGACAGTATATACACCATATAAGAGTGAATTGGTGCATAACAACAATGAACCCTCAATAGAAATGTCAAGTGTGATGAAATCCCTTATAAAGAAGGTATCCTTAAATTAAGGACAAATCAATCTCAATATATGTGTGAAAAATATAAATACACCCAATATAAGTGGATATTAAGTGTAAAACAATAAAAGGTCATTCACACATATTCAATGGATGACATATTCAATGACTACATGTTGATCCCAAAGAAATCGAAATTGGGTTGAAAGTTCCCTTGACAGCCTAACGTCGTCACATCAAAATGAGTTGATGAGAGATAAAAAGTGTATCTCATCACTTGGACATAAAATTTACATCAATAAGGATATATGAGAACATATTCCAACATAAAAATATGTAAATTAAAAGACCCAACAAAAGAAGTCTTTTAAAAAAAAGAGGAGGGTGAAAGGTTCCCTTACTGACTTGGGTATCTTTCAAAACATACACCCCATGAAAGAAGGACAATAGATAATTGATGTAAATACTCATAAACAAAAGTATATTACACAAAGAGTAGAAAAATGGGAAGTACATACACCCCTCAATGGAATTTGTGGAGAATGTAGCATAAATCTCACGGGAATAAAAGTGAGATGAAAAATCCCTTACGCAAATTCGGCAGCCTAACGGCGCCACTCAAAACATCCAAAATGGATTGATGAGAGAGAATAGGGTCTCTCATAACATGAACATAGAAATTACAGTAAGTGTAATATAAAATATCATCCCAATAACAAGAATGATGAGCTTTAAAAGTAATGACATAAAAGTGTGTACTTAAATAGAAAGAGAGGAGTAGGATCCCTTACCTCGGGTCCGACTTGACTCGATCGTTCTTTAATCTCCTGAATAATAAACATGAGTTAATTTATACTTCCTTAAGAACCTTTTTCAAGTTCATTATTCCTTTTATACCACTTATTACCATGTCATAAACATTATGTAATCATTTAAGTTAATAATATTTGTTTTGCCGATATTTGGTTCTTAAGTCCAAAGTGGACTTCTTACAATTACATGTTGTTCGTGTGGCCAAATGTTTATTATATCCAGAATTGTATTCATGATGTAGATATAACATATGTCATATATATCCAGTACATTCATTCATTTATAACATTACATAATCATTTAGAGGTAAGAAATGAAATGCACCGTTCATGGAGACGGTAAGCCATACGTACGCATGAATGCTACTTTCATTTCTTTTTCGTATTTTATAGAATTGAATAATAATGATATAAAAGTATATTATAATTCCAGTATAATATAATTTATAATATCATAGTTCCATCCTTTATACGTCCCACATATGGTATTTAAAGAATCAAATCACTTTGAGGGGGCGGTAGTCCGCACTTCCTTAAATGAAGATATCGCGTTTACCCATAATGGAAACCATAAAGGTAAGACACAAATGAAAAATACAGAAGCATAAGTAAAACATAAACATATTTTATATCATATATAAAAATAGTGACATCATAATGGCCACCTTTGAAGGTGTTAAATGAGTATTGAACAATCATCGTTTCGGGAGGCAGAATTTCGCCATCCACGGAAACCGTATGTTCTTTAACCATTTGATGTAGTTGTGTGATAGTGTAGCAAGAATAAATCTTATAACAACATCCTACTATATTTAAGATACTGGTGTTGTTACAAAAGAAATAAATAAAAAGAGTTTAGGGGGTTGGAGAAGCAAAATAAAACAAATGAACATGAGAGAATGAATTACCTTTAAAAGTGTAACTCTTTTTGATTTTAGCCTAAAGACTTCCTTTGAAAGGATTCTTCCCAAAGGGAATCCTCTAGGATGAGGAGAGGGATGTGGAGAGAGTAAATGGGCAGGGTTTGGCCGAGCCAAAGGCTTGAGGAGTGTGTGAAATGAGGTAGAGGTGGGGGCCTTTTATAAGAGGAGAGGAGGGGCACTTTTGGAAGGTAAGAAATATTACTTTATTTGAAAATGTGTTTCGGTTTCAAAAGGTCCCACATTGATATAATTCGTGTATAAGTTGATAAGGCATCGAAATCCACTCATCCAATTGTTTTTGGCCATGTGTAGGTTGTATATTTTTCATTATCTTTCCATTTTAATTAAATCGTCAAATAATGATGTCATCGTTGCATCATTATTATGTCATAATTAATTTAATTTCTTTAATGTCCAAAAATTATAAAAAAAATACTATGATATAGGAAATCTTTTTATATTTCCCATGACTATTTATAATCAAAATTTGGACTTGTATTACCACACTTAAAAATTGTTTTTGTAAAACATATTATGTTTGTGTCATTTTCACTTTAACATTAAATAAAAAGTAATTTATGTCATTTCCCAACAAACGTTGATGCATGGGGTCCCCAAGTTGACCCATGGCTTGTCATGGTCGGCCATGACACAAAAAATGAGGTTGGGACATGTGTCTAGTTCATTTCATTTTATTAAAGCATTATTTTTACCTTAAACTACAGTAATTACCACTAAACGCGATTAAAAACTTAATAAGATACTATTCACCAAAAAATTATTTTTATCCCATTGAACCACATTTTACTTCTTAATGACAACCATGTATGTCGGATTTTTGAAATTCAAAACACAAAAGTGGTAAAATTTCATTTAAATGAAAAATCAGCTTTTATAAGTACCACTTAGTGGTTTCACTATTCATCAAAAATTGCAGTTTTTCAGAAAGATACCAAAAATTCACCCTAAGCTATATTTGATATTACGAATTCAAAAATGAAGTCCGTTTTACAAAATTCAAAACATATTAGTCACATTAATTAATTTAATAATTAATTCCCGCTGTCAACGCAAATAGCGTGTTTTTTATAAAACAATAAGTATCAAAAGATTAACACTAGTTTAAGTCTGATTTCAAAGTGAAATTAATTCCAACGACCACTATTGGATTTAATGGTAAAAATATTTTCTAATTTAACTTTAAAATCAATTCAAAATATTATCTAATCATATAAATAAATTAGATTAAAAAGAGGTTTTGAATTAAAACACAACATTTTACACTACTCATTAAAAAATGAACTTTATCAGAAAAATACCAAAAAATTACACAAATTAAAATTTGATGTCCCGATTCTTAATAAGAGTTTTATTTGGTCCAAAATAATGTATAAGAGTGATCAAAACTATATTTAAGGATGGTTCACCATCAAAAGGTGATAAGTGAACCTTTAGTGAAAACTAGGGCATATACGCCTAAAATTGAATTCTTTCCATATTTTAAGCCTCTATCCTTTATTGGATAAATGTAAAAACATTTAAAAACATTTATAATCATATTTTAGTTATTTCTATCCATTCCCGCCAATACAACGGCTACATGTTAACTACCATTTAAAATAATATTATTAGAGTGCAACGTAAGATTCCCACGAAACTCGTTGTTGCGTGTTGGGTACGCCATCGAGCATAGCGTCCCCTTTAAAGTCATATTAATATTTTATTCATAAATAGGGATAAATATGAAAATGTCATATTCTTTATTTACCTGGGGTGTTACACAACATCATTATTATACTCAATATCACAAATAGTGATCGCTTGTTCCTTTGCCTTAATAGTTTGCTCAGGTTGATCATCATTAACCACTGGATTAGGGAATTTATTAGAATAATGCCTCATTTACATGCACTTGAAGAATTGAATTGTTGGTGGTGTGTTCTCTGCAGTCTTTTCTTTATTCACATCATTAGACACCCTTTTTCCCTTACTTAGACATTCATCTGCTCGATGGCCTTCTTTTCCACACTTAAAACATTTTCTAGTCCCTTTAAGACAATCTCCACCACGCTTCTTTCCACACATTGATCATAATGAAACATTCATCTTCTTTTCACCATTATTATGAGATTTCTCCTTGAACTCCATCTTTTTTTTCTTTTCAAAACCAAGAGATGGATATGTAACACCAAATTCCATTTCTAACTTGATATCACAACGCACAATTTCTTCATAGCTACTAAAATATCTTATAGATAATGCCCTTAGAAGACTTGGTTTTAAGCCACTAAAGAATCAATCAACTTTACTTTGAGGTTGGATGATAAAGCCAGACGCATACCTTGTGTGCCTTGTAAAATTCGCTTCGTATATACCAATAGATTTATCATCCTTTTTCTTAAGCTCAAGGAAATCCTTTTCCATCTTTCTTCGAAGAATATAAGGTAAGTACTTATTGAAAAATAAGTTCTTGAACACATCCCATTCCATGGATTCAATTTCATTTCACGGCCTTATATTCTTAATTAGAGTCCACCATTGATGTACTTCACCTTCTAAAAGGTAAATAGTTAGAATGACATTTTCATGTTCCGAACAGCGAAGTATGGAAAATATCTTTTCAATGGTACTGATCCATTGTTCAGAAACAAGTGGATCTGAAGACCCTTTGAAAGAAGGTGGACGTTGCCTCATGAAGGACTAAATAGAATATTGTTCCCTTCTCTGTTCATTTGGATGTCCAGAATGATTCATAGCTTGTCTAAGTATAGCAATAAGATTTTTCACTCCATCTCCCATAACATTGGTTTGTTCAAGAGGAGAATCATTGCACTTTTCATTACATTGATCAACACGGTTCCTTCGGGTTCCAGCCATCGTCTAAAACCCATAATGAATAGTGTGAGAGGAAAAAATCATGCTAGAGAAAACAACATAATAAAGGGGGAGTACCTTCAATATCTAACATATTAGGTTTAATTCTAAGATTGTTACCATAATTCTAGGACTATAACCTATTCTTATGCTTATCCTTAGGGACATCCCTAGACATACCTTAGAAATATCTATAGGGATCTCACTAAAGTGTTCGCATCCTAGTTTCCAAAGGTTAACTAAACCTTTCCTCTGATACCAAATGTAGAGACCCAAAGCTTGACGTACATGGACATTACATTATTTTTGCGGAATAGTTAATACATAACAAAAACAAACACATAAGGACCGTAATAGTTTACTGTCTTTAGAATCTCGGAACATAATCTTCTAATCGGGGTGAAAGATCTTCAGCATCTCCCATAAAGATCTTCCCCTTTTGATTTCCTACTAAAACCAATCTTTATATCTTGGGGAAAAGAATAAATATAAAGGGTGAACTCAAATGCTCAGTAAGGGTAAGAATGGAGAAAATAAAACAAACCATATACATTTGAACTTAAAATCATGAACCTAAAGTTTACACATCAAAATCACATGTTGTTGCATAAATCTTGGCAGTACGTAAAGAATATGTCATAAAGGAACATTAATCCTGATAAAATAGAATGGGAATAAAACATGTAATTTTGGAAACCATTAATCACATGTTATTATTTCCATAGTATCCAAGTCATTTCTGCCAAGACCATCTTAGTGGACAAAGTTCCTTTCTGAATCGAGTTCACTCCCCGTTCCTGTCCTATATCACAGAACCGGATTAACTAACCATTCCAGCCATGTCTATCTCATAAGATATAAATCTTTATCCAATACATTGGAGGGATATATAGGTTCCACACATATCATAATGAAATCATTCTTACTTGTGCCATAACATAAACATAAATCATTTATCATAACCTAAAGAATAAAAATGGGTTTCATAAACATCATCCCATCATAACATAATCCATATAAAAAAATGGATATCGTTTAATCATAAGATAAGTGAAACCATTTAAATCATAGACATATTATACTTTAAACATACATATATTAAATAATTTCATCTTATATGTAAAATGGTTTTGATAAAACTCTTGAAAAGAATTCTTGAGGAAAATATCCTTTCTTCTTAAAAATCATTTTCTTTTCAAAAAATTCCATTCAATTTTAAACGAAAAGGATTTTGTTTAAAATATTCAGGAAATATTGTAGAGTATGCTTCATGAAAATAAGGTGTTATAAAACCATAAAAATCCGTTCATGCCGTATAAGTTAAAAAATACATTCTTCTCAAACTTGTAACGAAAAAGTCAAAAAGTAGCACGTATGGTAAACAAAAGAAAGAATAATTATATAACAAAAATTAAAATAAAAAGAGGGGTAAACATGACTTTAATCATACATGGAATAATATTAAACACTTTATGAAAATCATTCTACGGACATGGATGAAAAATATAACCCCAGTAACTATTTACGTATAAGCAATCTCGAATAAAAATGAGATTGAAAAATTATCCCTTACCATATGTCCAATTTCTTCCATATGTGTCCGATACTTCTATATAGTGGGTTTAAACATATTATTAACTTGTAACATAACAATAATAATATTTATGATATCATATATTATTCACTTACGACTTTATATTATACGTTCATTTGTCAATTCCATGTTAAAGCAGCGTTTTGGGTAAAATATTTTCATTTATCATCCGTGTTTTGACTTGTAGTTATTAATATGATTACATAGATCATGATTAATTAATTATATAATATAAAACATTACTTATATATAATATATATTCATAATATACATATATATAATAGATCCATAAATGGAAATAAATACACCGTTCATAGAGACGGTTGGCCGTATGTACGCATGAATGCTGTTTTTTGTTTCCTTATTGAGTTGATTGGAATTAAGTAGATGACATACATGTATATATAAATAAATACAGTATCATTTTTATGTAATATATTTCATAATTACTTATTATATATACTTTATAATCATTCTTGAATTGTTAACATGGAAAATGAATCTCATCACGTCATGAGACAATATTCTGTACGTACGCATGCGCGATGATTTCATTTTCCGTAGGATGGATAAAAGGTGAAATAAGGTTGTTTCATATTTTATATAACATATCCGTATATAAGTAATACTGATGTTAATAATTTATAATGAAACAACTAAAGAAGAGGAAGTAAAAAAAGAAAGAAACTTGAATGAGTCGGTAGAAGATATTACCTCTTCCTCGACGCACCTCCCTTTAATTTCTTCTTAGGGAACCAGAGTTGGTCTTTTGAGAAGACCATAACCTCTATGATATAAAAAGAGAGGTTTATAAGAGTAATTATCAGGGATTTTCCGAGCTTCAAGTCTCAAAAAGGTGTGAAGAGAAGAGGGAAGGGGTGCCCTTTTATAAGGGAGGAGAGGGGCACCTTTGGAAATACTTAAAATATAATTTTATAATAATGTAATAATCGGTTTATAATTGCTCCAAATTGATTTATTTGGAAGATAAATTGGGTATGGGTATAAAGCCTCTCAACCAATAGGTTTTAGACATGTTTGGGTTACTATTTTAACCTTATCATTTAGATTTAACTCTAAGTTAAATAATTTCACTTTTACCAAGTCTTCTTGTTTGCTTACACTATATGATTAATAAACATACTATAACAAGCCAAAAGAACACCAAGTGGTTCATTATTACTATATATAACCTTATCTAAGTCATTTGGCTGAACCTTAGATTTTTAGGAATATAATAACAATTAATAATATAATATTTGTTTTAAAAACTATTTTATGTCAATTTTGACACTATTTTGTAATTGATTTTTGCGAAAATTATAACATGATTAGTTAAAAAAAGTTAATTAAGTTAATAATAACATTTCATATTAACCTAAAAAATTAGTGTAATTCATAAAAAGTCTGAAATTACATTTATTTGGGTATTTATAACATCAATTATGTTAATATTTTATTAATAAGGTAATTACTGCATCATGATTGTGTCATAAATAAATTAACTTATTTAATGTCTAATAATTATAAAAAATACCATTATGTATGAAATCTTTTTATCTTTATAATGAGTATCTATAGTGGAATTTATCTTATGTATAATCCTATATTAAAAATGTTTTATGTTATTAAACTTTAATTTTAACTATTTTAACACTTTTTATAAATAAAATAATAATAAATGTTTTAATCTAATTCAAGTGGACCTAAAGGGTAATATTTTATCCCTAAGGTTGTTTTTGGTCGAATTACACTTATCCAATAGAATTAGTAGATGTGTTAGTGTAATAATAATATCATTTTTACCCTTAATTGCCATATTTACTTTTAACCATGGCAAATAAAAGTAAAAAGTTACTATTCACCAAAAATTATTTTTATCTTATTGAACCACATTTTACTCCTTGATATTAACCGTGTCTCTCAGATTTTCAAAAATACACTCATAGAAGTGGTAAAATTAAGTTTTATGTAAATTTTTAAATTCTCCTAGGAGGTGGGTAAAAGACGGTGAAAAGTTTAATAAAATTTTTATATATCTAAAATTATTATAAAATGACTCAAATGAATTACTTTGAACTTATATAGGTATTATGTATCAATTTTGACCTAAAATAAATTTAAATAAAATAAATAATTATTTAAATAAAAAGTCGGTTTTTAAATAGTAACATAGTGTTTTCACTATTCATGAAAAATTAAAAGTTTTCTGAAAAATACCAAAAATTCACCCTAGGTTAATTTCAATATTCCGAATCCAAAAATGAAGTCCATTTTGAAAGATAAAATTTATAAAATTTCAAAAAGTGGGTATTAATATTCATAACGGCTAGTTCAAAATAATATTATAATAATATCTCGTTTAGTGAAACATGGTATTTCATACTATACACACTATCGAAGAAGGTCTTGATTGCATGTAATGAAAGCCAAGTCAGGGTTGCGTGTAGTGAAAGCTCTGTTTGGTGTTCCATATAACATAATCAAAACATATTTTATTTATAGATTAAACAAAATCTATACTTAATGTTGCGTAGAATAATTTCCACAAAACGAACATGAAATTGTGTGTAATACAAGCTAAGAATAGTGTTGCGTATACTGCAAGCTAATACGGTGTAACGTATATTACAATTTAATCTTGGTGTAGTGTATAATAGAAGACATCAAAGAAATTAAAAATAATATATCTCATAAAATCTTGGGGTGTTTACATGTATGATAGGAAGTCTACATTACTTGAAATCTAGTCATCCATATGTAATGTTCTCAGTATGCTTATGTGCAAGAAATCAATCCAATCCCATGAAATCTCATTTAAAGGTAGTGAAAAGGATTTTTCGATACTAAAAGAGAAGCATTGATTTAGGACTCTTTTATACTTCTGGAAATGATATTGTTTTAAAAATATTTTTAAATGCTGACTTTGGTGGATGTAGAATAGAGATGAAAAGTACATCCGAAACTTGTCATTTATTAGGAGATTCATTAGATTCTTGGTCATGAAAAAAGAAACACTCATTTTCATTTTCCACTGCTAAAGCTGAATATGTAGCAGCTGTAACTTGTTGGGCTCAAGTATTTTGGATACAACACACAATCATAGACTATGGTATGAGTTTTACCAAAAAAAAATTTTTGTGAGATTACTAGTGTCATTTCCTTAAGCAAAAACCATGCACATCACTCTCGTGAAACACAAATAGATATTTGGAATCAATTTCTTAGGGATCACAAAAAATATATATCATTCTTCAATTTATCGGAATGCAAGATCAACTTGTTGATATTCTCACAAAATATTTACCATCCGATAGATTTTAATACATTAAACATAATTTAAAATTGATTATTATAAGGTAATATTCCTTATTAACTTCTTGTTGAAACCTATCTTCTTATAGTAAAAAACTCCTTTTTATAAGGGGAGTACATTTTCTTGTTGTTCAAAATTTTCGTAATCCAAAATTTTTGTAATCTAATTTTTTTTCATAATCTAAAAATATTCATAATCCAATTTCAAGGAATCTAATGTTCTTCAAGAATAATTTTACTAATTTCGAATAATCTTCCTAGCAATACGAAAGGTTTGTTTACTTTCCTAAATTTTCGTAATCATCTTTAACTTATTGGATCTCTTATTTTGTTTTCTAAATTTTCGAATTCACTTTTCCATAAATTTGAATGTTTTTTATAAAAACCTCAAATGATCAGAATCTATCAAAATCCTTCTTTGGATATCATCTAAACCGTTAGATCTTTTCAAGATGTTTTCAACCATTGGATCAATCATGGAAGTTGAAAGGTCGCCTCAATTTCCTATATAAAGGACCCCCTGATGGTTGTCCTACATTGAATCCCAAACACTTGTGTGCTAAAGCTCTGCCCTTACTACTAAACATTGTTTCGAATTTCTCAAGTATTTATTAGTTCTAAATGTCTAAAGAAGCCTCTCCTCGAAAATAACTATCAACCATAAAGTAAATATCTTAATGGAAGATTTATCATGAAAGGTTGGTAGACCCAGACTTCTTTAATAAGTATGATGCACTCAACTCAATGAACATCTAGATAAATAGCTATGAGAGTATAGTTGTATCTAAACCCATGGTAGTGGATCTGGTGATTCCAGAGTTGCTAGTAGAGTTCTATAAATACGTATCTATTTTTAATCAAGGAGGAAAAGAGAAATTATATTTCAAGAGTTGTGGTAAGACTTACAGTCTTTTTTGTTCTAAGGCATCTAGTCTGATTGGAATACCTTATGAAGGATAAGATGAATTTTGTTCACATAAGTTGCCTAATTTTGAAGGAAGCTTTGATAAGGAGAAGTCCATAGAGTTACTTGGTTTGGTTGGAGTCAAGACTCTGAAGATTCTTCATCTTTCTTCAAATTTCCAGATTCTTGAACTTTTGGTTCGAGGCTTTATCATTCTGAGGAAAAGAGAAAAAGATACTCTGAAGAAAAGTGATATATATGTTTTGGATTTCTTTCATGAACCTCCTAAAGCAGAATCTAGTTATGTATATTTTGATTATGATTGAGTTTTTCAAGAATGGAAATATAAAGTCTCAGATTATCATGTATCTGGAAATTCTATCAAAGATCATTGTTTCTTGTTTAGAATCAATGAAAATTTACTACAAATCAAAGTCATGAAATTTCAGAGTAATGTTGTTAAGTGATGACACTCTAAGGGAAATAAAAATAGTATTTTCTGGTGAATGCAGAGATTTTTATGATTTATCAAATGAATAAGTTTAAGGTTTATCAAAGAAGCATGTTATAGATAAAACCTCCAAGAAAGGTGGAAGGAAGAAGAATTTTAATGAAATTCAAGAGATATAAGATGATTTTGTTGCCAAGGTAATTCAATCTGCACCACAAAGTCAAAGAAGGAAAAATTTCATCCTGATGAGGTAGTTGCAAAATGGAGAGAAGATATGAAAAAAAAGAGGTGCCTAAGTTTCGCTTAGACCCTACTAAGGAAAAATCCTTAAAGGAAAAGGTTGCTGAAGATCTTGAGAAACTACAAAAAAGACAATAAGTAAAAGACGAATATTTCTAAGGTTGAGATAACACAATATCTTATTAAGTATTCTTAGAAAGATTTTGTGAAAATTCAGGTGCCAGAATTGTTTTTAACAAAATCAATACTAAATACAATGGGAAAGAAGTTGGTGATTCCGAACCAAGATCATGAAGAAGAAATATGGCAGGAAGAAGAAGTGGAAGAAGAAGAAGATGGGAGTGGTCATTCTAAAGATATGATAAATAAAGTAGAAGATTATCATGAGAAGGATAGTCCCTCTAAGATGTTAAATATCTAAACTTCTGAAGCCGAGTCTTTAAAACTTGCTACACTAAGAAATGATAAGAAGGGTGAGGAAGAAGTAAATAAATTGTCTCAAGAAAAATTAGCAATCATGATTTCATACAGCCAGAAGATGTTGAGGAAGGAGATGAGAAGGAAGATGTTGATGACAATAAGATTTTTCAGCTATCAGATAGTGAACATGAATCACCTAAACAAGAAGAAATCATTTCAAGATTAGATAATGGAAATCAGTTGATGGTTGATAATCTTACCAAGTCTTTGGTCTGTAAAAAAGATATCAGTGCTTCATCAAATAGTAAAGCTGATGTGCTTTAAAAGGAATACTTATCAACAGTGCATTAGAATTCATAATAATCTTCTCTTGTATATGAATTTGTTGTTCAGTCTTTAAAAAAGTTGGTAGGTAATACTCTGTTATTTCCAAGAATAGATTCAAGATGTCAAATGCTTCAGCATTCCTTAAATTAGAAAATAGATTCAGTATCCATGGTGATGGAAAAGTGTGTCAAACATGAGGCCGATTTCAAAACATTTTTCATTAATTTTGAATCCCATAAAAGATCTTGCAAGATGATGACTAGTTGGTCAAGGAAAAATATTGAAGAGATGAGAATTATCGATGTGTTTCAAGATAATGTCTAGATTTATTTTAAAAATGAGGATGCTAAATTCAAGGATCTCACCAAGTCTTTTGAAGAAAAGATAACCCTTGAAGTAACTACTCAAAATCAAGAAGTGAAACATTAGAATGGGAAATTTTATTTACTTTCTCAGAGTTGGAAGAGGGAAAGGGATCTTAGAATCGAACTTGAGGAAAAACTTTCTAAACAAGAAGAAGCCATGACAGATCAGGCTGACATGCTTAAAGCACGGAAAGAAAAAATTAATGCCTTAGAAAAGAAAAGTGAAGATCAAGATCGGCTAGTCAAGCACATGGAAGATGATTACCAGGAACTCAAGAAGCTTAAGACTATTGTGAAGAAGATTATTCCTAACGAGAAAGAGGGATAATTTCATTAAAATCCAATCTTTTATTTTATTTCAATATTATACAAATTCATTCAATCTTAGTGAAATTTTCATTACAATTCTTATATTTGGTGGTTTAGTACAAATATTTCAGGTACCATATTTTCTTTTCGATTCCCTACATTACCTTTTAAATATCAAAAAGGGGGTTTAAGGAATGAAAATAAATAATACTATGTCAAGAAGAAATTTCTCTAAGTAATGGGAAGTTAATTTAAGGGGGAGGTTTTATCATCAAGATTTTCATATTCAAGAAATTACAAAATATCATTTAGAAAATCAAAAATATGATCCCTAGGGATTTCAAAGCCTAAGGGGGAGTTAGTAGTATTCATTATGATCCATAAATAAAGGGAGATATTTTTTTATTTTCAGGTTCATAAATATTTCATAGTCCTTATATTATTTTTAGTAAAGATGTTTTTTCTCTCCAAAAAAGAGGATATTATTGAGTCAATAAGGTTTCCTTATCAATTTTCTATTCCATTATGTTTTGAAAATAAAAAACACTCTATCTAAAGGAAAATTTTATTTTCCCTAAGTTTTTTATATAAGTAATTTTTCTCCTTACGCCGATTTCCCTTAATAAGGAAAATTTTTCTTCTCCATGGAAAATTTATCCTTACCTATTTTCTAAATCTAACTCTTTTTATTCCAAAGTGAAAAAATCAGGTTCACATCTAAGACCTCAGAATTATAAAAATACTTAGACATAGAGTATTCTGTTTTCAGGATCATAATTCAGGTTCCGAATTCTCTGAAATTTAGGTTCTGAATTCATTGCATTCAGACTCCGAATTTCTCTGAATTCTGATTTGGAATTCCTTTGAATTCAGACTCTGAAATCAATGAAATTTAGATTCTATATTCTCTAAAACTCATGTTCCCAATTCTCTAAATTTAGACTCTGAATTCCTATAAATTCAGATTCCTAATTCCATAGAATTAGGACTCTGAGTTCTTTGAAATTCTGAATCTGAATTCATAGAAATTTAGGGTCTTAATTCTCTGAATTTTAGGATCCGAATTATCTGAAATTCAGACTTTTAATTATGTAGAATTCATACTACAAAATCCTTAGAATTCAGACTCGTAATTCCTCTTGATTTGGACTCCAAATTTCTTTAAATTTGTGTTCATAATTCCATAGAAGTCAGACTCTGAATTCCTTAGAATTCAGACTCAGAATTCCTTAGAATTCCGACTCCTAATTCTATATAATTTAGACTCTGAATTCCTCAGATTTTAGACTCTGAATTATATAAAATTCTGATTCTGAATTCCTTGGAAAAAAGAATCCAAATATCTATTTAATATAGACTCTGAATTCTTTTCTGTTAGACTCTGAACTCTATTTATTCCTTAGACTATAATAATTATATTTGATAGAGGAACCATATTTTAATTACACTTGTTATTTTGATAAAATGATGTTGTACACTCTGTTTCTAACTAACTGTTGTTTATGTGACACATATACAAGTGTCTCAGAAATTCAAGGAATAATATGTCCATTGGAGGAGGGAGCCGACTGTTGGATATGTTCCTATAAATAGGAGCTCATTTGAAGGATCCCAAGATGTTGTTCTACCACTCTATAGATTAAATGCTGCTGAAGTGATTTCTAAATGGAGAAACTCTCATGATTTGTGCATACTGAACATCTTGTTCAGATTTCTTCATGCGACTCTGATTATTTCTGTGTACAATCGAGGGTTTATGGGGATAGAAAGACAAAGGTTCCAACTACTTTAAAGTTTTAGGACTTCCTTGATATGGAAGACACAGGTTCCGACTACCTTGAAGTTCGAGGGCTTGTATGGATAGAAAGACAGACTCTGATATTCCTATCGTGGGCTTAACCTGGTGTTGGTAAGACAAACTTTCTTGAAAGTATAAATCAAGGGACCTTTTTCCCAGTTTGTTGGATACCCTACTCTTTGGGTTAAAATATTTCATACTTAGTACTTGTATTGTTTCAAGTTTGTTTTCCACTACATTTTTATTATTAAACAAATTATAACTATCTTATATTTTCGTATACTTTTATACTTTGATTAGTAAGATTCTATACGCTTTATGGAAGAATCTTTGTCCTTTTAATCTTCTCTTAAGTTTCATTTCCATAATGATATTTCCGGAATCTAGAAAGTTTGTTAAACTAAAAGGTCTTGTGAATTTACCTTGTTTAACATTGTTAAAAAATAAGAATTTTGACACCATCTTTAAAAGTTCCAAGGGAACTTTTTAAAGCATACAATTCACCCCCTCTAGTATATTGAGCATCTATATCATATTTTGATTCTACATCCTTTTCATGAGAAACAATAAACTTTATTTTTTAATACTGATTCATATTATTCACACTAACCTTCCTAGGTTACAACACTCACAATATCACATCTCTCAAATTCTTAAGGAACCCACTTATCCTTTAATCATTAATTTATGATTTTCTCAAATATAGATTAATTTAACACCAATTATAGTGTCTAATTTTGATCAACCTTCTTCATTTTTGATGTAGTGTAAAAAATATTTTAGTGAGAATAAAGACTAGGCCTCCACTTCATTCATCATAGCCTTTATAAAACTCTATTTGATCTCTAATTTATGATTTTATGCATTTTAACTTTGTTTTTAGATATTTTATATTCTATAAAAACTATTGAATTTTTTTTATAATATCCACTATAATAAAACTCTTAATAAAATTCCTTGGAATAATTTCACCTTAACTAAAACTCAGGGATCACACCACCTGAACAATATATTTTAATGTTGTTATTAATTATTAAAAATACCATGTAAGATTTTTTATGTTCGATCTTAATTTGTAATATTTCATTCTTTTTATACCTAGAAAACAACCAACGTCATGAACTATAATTATTCCCCAATAAGTGGTTTGACTCATCTTCAACAATTACATGGAATGTACTCCATTTCATTGATTCATGTCTATTTACTGTAAAAATATAAAAAATAAACTAATTTTATTCTAATTTAATACTACCATGTTCTTATCTTGATTTCCATGAACTTTTATTTTCATCGATCATACTATGGCATGGTGATTTTACTTTTCATCTAGTCTACCGGGTGATCAAGAATAATGTGTTGTGAATATCTCCAGTGGAATAGGAATCATAGAAATGGTAGATACAAAACAATTATTCCAAAACCCACTTTTATTTCCAAACCCTCCACATGGAACAAACAACATTTCATAAAAAAAATATGTACACTATTCCTATATGGTGTGAAACATTATCCTCAATGTGGAGATATCAAAATTAGAAGGGCCACTAAAAATTCCTTAAAATCATTTATGGTTTGTACAATCCTTCTATTGAACAATACACTATTTCAATTAAATGGAAATGTATAGATCCTTAAAAAATTATGAATCTTAAATTAAGATCAATTATTTCACAAAAAACTACTCCATGGTGAAAAAAAAGAAATTGAAACCGCACTGACCTGAAAATAAAGCTTATTAGGAATGGTCCTTCATTATAGTGTGGATACCATCATAATTATAGAGAATCCAAATTACTACCAATGAAACCCATTGTGTAGGCTATATTTATATAGTACAGTTTTAATCCCCTAGAACTATTTCTCTCGAACAACATCGAAACATTATTATCCATCATTGTGAAATTGGAATCTCTTTTCAGATACTACCACGAAACCTTCAAATTGAATTCATAAAAAATAGTAAATAAAAATCAATTATGGGATTCAATTTAGCACTTTAAATAACATAACATGGTTCACTCACACAAAATTATAACACGTATATTAAAATTTATGTGCATTGAGAATCATTTATAAAAGAATTAATTATAATTTTATATATTTATCCATAATCAAATTTTTAAAAAATAACATGAAAAAACTTTACTATATATGAATAAAAACACCAGAAACGAAAATAGCATTATAGAGTATGTTTAGTGTGAGGGGCACCAATCCTCCACCTATCATCCTAGAATATTTTCTTATTAGATTGTGTAATCATAGAAAAAAATATATATCATCCATAAATTTCCCATTATGATCCCATTAATGTAATAAAGTTAATTAAATTTAATATTTCTAATAGTTATAAAAATCCTTCTTATTGACAATAATAATTAAACTATTAAATACAGATAAACTAAATTAATTATAATTACATTTATAACAAAATTATATTTTTTAAATAATTTAGAATAATATTATTTTTAAATTAATAATGAAATGTAGTTTAAATTAGATTGTCTCTCAAAGGAATACAATAGGGTGGATATTTTAAAAATGATAAAAAATTTACTCCACAGGGGAAGTGTTGCTCACATCCAAACCACAATGAGAGGAAACTAGAAATAATGAAGGCCAAAAGTATCTATTCTTTGAAAACATTCATCAACTATTATTTTGGTGGTAATAAATTTTTAGTGCTACATATTTTATATTTTTTATAAGGTCTACAAAGATTATATTATTATCCCCAAAAACTATTTTAAAACTAGGTTATATTAGGGTTTTTTGGGTTTTTTTTATTAATCAAAATTTTATTTTCTCTATTGTTTAATAGATGCATTGGTTGTTTATCTCCCTTTCATATCAACATTCCAATATTTACTTCATCAATCCAAAAATATCATTCCTTGGGAGAATGTGATTTTTTAGTGGTTTTCAACCTCTCTCTCTCTCTACTAGACTAATTTTAGGTTACAATTTCTCAATTAGATCCATTAATTTTTATTATCAATTTTACTCAACTAAATTATTATTCATTTGTTTTATAGGCTTTGTAAAATTTATTTATTTTAATTATATAATATTTTCAGTCATTGTATAGATAATTGAAATATATAATGGTATATGGTTCATAGAATATTTTCTATTAACTTTTTTGGTTCAAAGCAGATCATTATATAGGGTTGCGTAAATTAACACATTGGATATAAATGGGAAAAAGTGTTTCCAGAAATTTATATATTTAATTCATGAATCCAATTTAAATTACAAAGAATGATTTATCGATGATATATTTTTTTCTTTGTTAACAAAAATTTCCTCTTTAAAAAAATAGTAAAATAATCTATAAGGATATTTGAATAGATATCAGGTTATAAAAAATTGAAGAATCAACATTTGTTTTTCCATGTTACCATTAAACAAAATAATTATAATATTTACTATTTGGTAAAATGGTGAATTATGTGTTTCCTGACATTTTAAATAATTATTAATGGACTAATGGTAATCGTGGATGGATATTTCTAATCATTTTATAGGTATTATTGGAAATAGAAATCAATGAAACAGTTTTATTATTATTTAGTGTGATAGATGATTAGGGCATCACCTTTCCATTTTAATTATTTTTTCCTTGAATAACTTAGTTATACATTAATATATAGAATTAATAAACTTTACTGGTATTGGTCTATAATAATCCATGACCCTTAGTTTTTTGGGATAGTTAATTAATCCCAATATCATATGAAACTAATTATGAATATCAGTTATAATAAAAAAGAACAATTAAATATTTTATTACAAAATAAAAAATAGAAACAAAAAAATGTAAAGGAGGTATGATGTTATGGATCCCAAGGTAATCCCTATAAAAAAGGTCTTATAATCTATTAATAAGGAACTAATGCATGAATAAATAGTCATACCCATTGATAAGTCACCTTCTAATGAAAGATGGTAAACCATAATATTACCCTTATAAAAATAGAGTTGATTATGCACATTATACTATATTTTTCAACAATATGTTGTAATGGTATGTGTAGTTCTCAAGTGACTAGGATGGAGACCAGATATGGACGTGAAAGCCAAGTTGATGTTTTATTGAACAACGGACATTTCACTTTTTTGAGTTTTAAACAATGACTAAATTATTAGGTAGGTATAGGAGTTTTCATTAAAATAACATCTTTCTCTATAGAAATAATAATGACCCAAAAAATATATCCTTGGCATCCTCAAATGATAGCTCATTTTCTAATGATTCCGAGGTCATAAGATCTTCCAGATATAAGTTTTATACCCTAGGTAATTTTATTCAATATAATCAATGGTCACTGTTCTCCTGTGTATTTTTCTTCACGGATATAGAGAAAGAAATTTTCTCTATACTGTAAAGGGGAGGAATCATATTATTATAGAGTAGTATATGAGAGATTGTAAATGAAAATAATTTTGCATTTATATAGTCTATACTTAATCTCAAAACCTAGTATCTTGACCCCCTCCTTCTAAACAAACCATAATGAGGAGAGAGATATTATAACCCCCTACGTCCTACCCTGAGTAGGCCCCAGTTTGGCTAATAGTACTGAGGGTGTAGAAATCTCACAATATTGGTGGCATTACCCTTTTATAAAGAAAAATGATCAGGAGATAAGATGAATCAACTATAAAAAATTTAGGGAATGAATATAAAGCGTATTCCAAAAACAATTCCACATGCATGTATAAATTGAAATGATACAAAATAAAATAATTTATGCAAAGTAAACTCCCAGAAGTTAGTATAATGAAATGAAACAATAACTGTAAATGATCAGAGCTAGTAATGTCATGCACGGTCTGTGAAATCCACCCAGAAACCTCAAATTATTTCTATATATGTATGGTGAGCATACAAGTATAATCAGTTGGAAACAGAAAGTACCATGTGACAATTTGAACGAAGCTTATTAATGATCCTATATCAAAACAATTGAACAAAACAACACCTAAATCGATAAACTAAAAATCCCAACAAAAACAAGGCACACACACCAAATTAAAAAAACATGTTATATAATATAATGTAAATCACATTGATGATAGGATATCCCACACCACTTTCCCACTGATTAGACGCTCTCACACCCTAATAAAAAACATCCTCATACTCCAACCTCTTCCTAATATACAAATTCACATCCCACCCACACACATTTAAGCTTCAAAACACATCCTACCTACACACACCTAGCCCTCACAACACATCCGACCCATACACACATAAGCATGAAAAAATATCCCACCCACACAGACATGGGGCTCACTAAACTTCACATATCATCCCAAAGAAACCAAGGACACCACATCACAACTCATCCTGAAGACACCTAAGAAATTATGTGACAACACATCTTAAGGACACCTGGGATACCACATCTCATCATCTAATGCACTATCAGACTTTCAGTCACTACATCCTATGAAATAGATACCTTTCCTTGAAGACAGATCCTAGAAGTGCGGGTGGCCAACCATTCATCCTCCCATCTGAATATTTAGGAAAGACTTCCCACACATTAAGATGCGAGTGTTCGATACATAGTTCTCAACATGGATGGGATTTATATAAAATCAGAATAATATACAAGTATATATATATATAATACCCAAAACTCAAGCACAACATATGGGTTTACCAATAAACCAACTAACTCACAACACTTTCACTTTTGATACCACAACAAAATGCATTTATTAGTACCTATAAGAGTCATTTTAGATGGTGAAAAACCCAGATAATTTAATGTAGACTAACATTTCAACCTTATTTTACACTGAATAATTTCATTATATTGCATCAACCACCATTAATCACACAACCCATCATTAAATTATATGATAACAATTCTCATATGATTACCAAACCAACCCATGCCATTTCAAAAATTATTACACTTATTTAGTCTATCATGGATCATGAATCTATCATAACATAACCACTTTTCAAAAATTGTTCATCATTATGTTTCTATCTTCCCCAAAATCTCATCTAAACAAACATGCTCCTCACCTCACTAAAATCACAACCACACCAAACTCTTTCTCAGTGCCCAAAAGTCATGGAAAAACAACCACATATCCCAGCAACCCCCAACCACACATCATCTCCCCACTATAATTTCCTCACATAAAAACACATCAAAATAATTTTACAATTTTACAAATTGGATTTTATCACATTCTACTTAATTTTTGGTGTTTTATCACATAAACTAATATCATGGGGAAAACATTTCATTAGAAAAGTATAATTAATTAACAAACTCTCATATAGGGTGATATGACAATAATCGAAACCAAAGAAAAAATCAGAGAAGATATATCTAGGGAAAACAAATCCCCCAATGACCCCATTTTTAGTGGGGCATCAAACCTAAACAATGAAAATATCATTATAACAAAAAATTTGTAAGAATGTGAGTATAAACCCCATTAGCAATTAAACATAATTAACAAGTAGTTTATATTTAACTAATCCAAAACCAGTATAGTCAATATTTAAACAAAATCAACTCCTCCCAAAATATACAAAATAAGTAGAAACAGGGGAATCCTACCCTCAATGAAGATTTCCAACTCGTTGTGCACTCCAGGGAGAAGAATAATGCCTAAAAACCAGAACAACACCACGAGGAATCAAAAATCAACCTAAAACACATCCCAAGACCATGAAAATTCAAACTAACACACACTCAAAACAAAACTGTACCACTATATTGATCTCTGAGGAAGAACGGAAGAAAACCATTCTAGAAAGGGAGGATGACTCACTACGATCAAGCACATATCATCAATGAAAAAACACTGGAATCAATGGACAAAAGAGGGAGGAAAAGGACTCTAAGAATACCTTGTGGCACCTAGATGTCACCCAAAATGAGAGTAATAATAAACCATGACTTAATGAATGATGTTTTGGCCAGATAATAATTTTTAAATTGCACTGGATTAGGGAATTACATGATTTGTAATCCACTTTCACATAGTGTAATCCCAGGGTCCAGTTTCATCAAAAAATGCATAAACATTTAATTATTTAACCTTGTAAATTCCTAGTTCAAGAACCATACCTAGAAAATTCATGATACCAACATTCACATCGTGTAATCGACTTATAGGATATGTAATTCCTTCAACAGTGTTGAGACACCTCCAAAATACCCTAAAAAAACCCAGAACCACCCCCAAACACCTACATCACTCAAAACCAGTTATTGAATGGACAAAGAAGAAATATAATGTAACATTATATGTCACTTTTATGATTCTAACTCTTGAGAAACCACAACCCATTATAGAAAAAAGGGGGTATGAATAACCACCCCATGATACACCTCTGAAGGATATCATCATAACTCAAATACTACCATGAGGAAAACCCGAAAAACTAGACAAACACAAGATCATTGTTAAACCACATCAGAATTAAACAAAATACAAAACTATATCCTCTCACACAAATACACTACCACACCACTATTTTATAACCATCTCAACCTCAACATAGCTCAAACCAACACAAAATACAATCAATGAATGACACCATCCCCAAAACATAAATCATAGAATTCTATCTTCCATGTAAAGACACTTTATTCTCTAGGAGGAACTGACTCACTACCATGGGATTAATATCATCCCATTTAATGTGTCTCAATTAGGAATCAGTCCCCCCAATTAATATTTCAGGACATTATCACACATTTCACCACACAAATCAAAAACTGAGGAAACCTACTCATCTCAAAAAAAATGTTCAAAAATAAAATTACAAAGAAAACAATAAAAATAAAAAACATAAAAAAACACTAGGTAATAGGTACACATATGTGTCTATCAATCCCATGTACTCTCCTCTTGGCCACCATGCATCCACAACATATAAACCAATGGAATTTTCCATCCATTTAGTTCCCTCCCTTTGAAATCATGGATCTCTACCAACCCTTCCAAAAATGTCACATCATCCCCAATATCAGACACTCTCAATTCAATGAAATGTGAGTCATCATGAAGATACACACAAAGATGAGAGACAAGAATGATGTCACAGATCCTCTCTAAACATAGTAGAAAAGCCAACGGGTACACCACATCACTAACTCACCCTGTCACCTCTAAGGGACTAACAAGCCTGGGAGAATTATTAATACCTCATCCAATCTTCACTTCCCACATATAGAGGAAAACTTCAATAAAACATGTTCCCCAACCTTGAACTATTAGGGCCTCTTTATATAATTTTTATAAGTATTATATTGGTGTTGTGCTGCTTTCATCCTCTCTCAAATGAGTTGAGCATTTTTATAATGCTCTGCACCACATCGGGACCTGGAATGGTTATCTCCCCAAAAATCTCCCATTATAATGGAGAATTAAACAATCTACCATAAAAAGACTCAAATGGGGGATTTCCAAAGGTAGATTGATAACTATTTTTATAAGAAAACTCTACCAAAGGAAGGTTTTGTAAACAAGATCCACCAATGTCTAAGATGCACGACCCTAACATATCCTCAATTATATGGCTAGTCTATTCTGTTTTCCCATCTGTCTGGGGGTGGACAGAATTGTGGTGGTGTAACTAAGTGGAAAATTAATGCTACAATTTTCTCTGGAGTCATGAGGTAAAATGTGCATCCCTATCTAAGATATTGAACCTTAGAACTCAATGAAATCACACCACCTCATACACTTACCTCTTATCCAAATCATCTACTACACCCAACTCCTTGATCACTAAAAAGTGGGATGATTAATTCAAATTATCCACTATCACCTAGAAGGAATCACAAAATCCCTATGATCTGGGTAACTCTTTGAATAAATACATCGAGATGTCATCTGATTTACACTCAGGAATATCCATATGCAGTAAAAAAATATGAAGAACACCATGCTAAGCCCTTTCCTACTAATAAAACAGACACCAACCACAAACTATGCCACTTCCTATTTCATTTCATGACAAAAAAACTATATCATCGAGCCATTGTAAATTTTGGAAACTCATGGGTGGACTAGAAAAGGCGAGTTATGTAAATCATGAAGGAATCCATTTCTCATTGATATCACAAAAAAATCCTCCAATGAAAGAACATCTAGTTCTGACCATCCTTTAACCATCACTCTGAAGCATCTCCATGACCCACATGATGGTATATATACATTTTATCTATGTCTCCTCACTGATACTCCTCCACATGATGCATCAGAGACGACTATATCATCATCTAAAATAAATATTCTCTACCATCATCCACTCTTGCATCTATGTTCCAGGCTCCAACTCCTCTTTTTTCTCCAAGAATTCCCAAACTATTGAAAATCTCCCTTCCATGACAGACATCTCAATTAGTCAACCACATAATTCCCCTTTTCTAAGGTTTTATAGATCTCAAAAATAATAATCCTAAAGACACTCCATCCTTCCCCGCTATCACAAATTCAGATATCACTAGGAGAAGATATACCTAAAACACTTGTGATATATGAAGACTCCAATGTGATCCCCAATGACGTAATGTCACTAAAACATCATCAACATCCCAACTACTTATAGATATAGATCCTGGGTGGCATAGTTGCCCTCGTGGGTTCGTAAATGCATAGAACCATAAGAGATCACTTATCACTAATACATCAACATGCATCCCAATCCCAGAAAATAAGAGTAACATAACCCCTTGAATAGCACACCATCCTCTAATAGCTAAATTACTATATTATTGAATGAAATCTACTTACGGTTGTCGAAAACTACATAAAATTGATCAATCAACACAAAATATTAGACCTTCCTGGTCAAAGCTGTCATTAGGGATTCAATTCAAGAGAAATTTGCTAAAATACATAGATAATAGCTTGAGAGACCAAGGAAAATGTGAACCCCTTTTACATTCATGGGATATTTCAAAGAAAATAGTACTTCAACCATTGATGATTCTACTACCACACCCTACAAAGAAACCACTTTCCCCACGAAATTTAACTTTCACTTCGAAATCAAACACTTGGACAAATTTCTATAGAGATGGTGGAATCAATGAATATGTAAAGAAATTCTCAAATGTTTAAAATTATACTCCTCTGACTTCGAGTAGATCAAGATATCATCGATGAATATGATGTAAAACCAGTCTAGGAACTCTTGAAACATTGAGTTCATAATCCCCTTGATCACGATTGGTGTGTTAATAACACCGAATGGAATCACTACAAACTCAATGTTCCCATACCTACATCTGAAGGATGTCTTCGAGATATCACCCCCCTTAAATCCAAACAAGTGATATCCAGACTATAGTTTATCCTATAAAATAAACTCACCACTCGTAGCTAGTCAAGAATATCATCTCCTCTCGTATGTGGGTAATGGTTTTTGATCATCACCTGATTCAACCTCTCATATTCAATACACAATCTCAGTATACCTTTTGACTTCTTAAAAAACACTAGAGAACCCCTCAGTGACACACTCAGCTGAATAAAACCCTTCCTCATCAGTTCATCTATCTGAATAGTCATCTCCCACAACTGAAAAGGTGTTATTTGATATGGAAACATCAATGTTGGAGAATCACCAGGATGAAAATGTATCTTGAAATCAACATCACTTCAAGAGGTAAGTGTCCCATACTCCTCAGGATAAACATCAAGGAACTCTATAACAACCAAGGTAACCTCCACTATCATATAATCCATTAATTAAACTAATAACTCACCAACCATGGAATAGAGGAAATCCCCATGCCAATTGGACACCTTAAAACCCAGATATCCAATGAAAAAAACACATTGGTCTTCTAAATTTGAAAACATTACTCCCAACCAGAAACAGTCAATAAAAGAACATACGGAAAAAATCCATTCGATGAAAATAATAATGTCATATGGATGAATCTATAGAAATAGAATATTCGAAAAGGACCGATGTGGCCCCATCTTCAGTCCATACCCCTAGCACACATGAAAAAATCTAGTCTATCCTATAACTTGCATAGTCAACACCGGGGGTATGAGAATCCTCCCTATGTCATGTCCCAAAGAATGGGTTAGAGCAGGTGTAACAAAGGTGTTTGAAGTTCCCGAATCAAACAATGGAAAAAAGGGCACTAAAAAATGATCATACCTCTTACGATCTATGGAACCTATGAAACTATAGCCTCCAATGCGTAAAACTGACAACACCCATATCCTATACCTCACTAAAAATAACCGCCTCCATGGTCATGCTTCAGTCTTGGTCTCTAAACATGTGGAAAATTATTTGGTCAGCCTCGACCAACTCTATCTTCCCTTGATGTACAAAAAATATGTTTCCCCTAATGCTGAAATAGTCTCATAGGCAACTGTTATTGAGGCTGGAACTGAAGCTATCCACATCTACCAAAACAAGCTTGGGGAAACAATGACTAATGTATTTGGTGAAGTAAATAAATCACAAAACCAAAACATAATGGCACAAATCTCCTAGTAAAATCATGGAAACCACAAAAACCAAAATGAAGGAATATAAGATATTGATTTTGAATTCCTTTTAATAAAAAAACTCAATGGATCTAGTGCCTAAGACCTTCAACTGATAACTATTACCCTTAAGGAATCCAACTGGGTCCCCTCTGGTGGTGAAAGTCCACATTATTTCATCTTCTTTATCTCCACTATTTTCTCCTAAAACTACCTATATGTCAGCAACATAAAAGGAATAACTACATACTAGATAGAAAGAATTAGTGCCTCAACAAGATGTCTCTTGTGAGACTCTCCATCTAAAATTTTATTTCTAAAATATTTAATGAGGTCCTTGAACTTGATTTCTATCTCATATACTAACATGCTCCCCTACTGAAGAGAAAATAGCTTGTGCCTCCTCACAGCTATCATGGTCGAAAAAGGTAACTATACTAAAACTTCTTTCTAGTTGTTGGCCCACTAAACATATGTATCTTTCCACTCTCTCAAATACAACATCCACCACTAACATGTATCCCCCCATATCTGACTAACTACCAATTGGACCCTATACCCCATTGGGGCCTAGATAAAACTAAATGTGATCTCAAGATCATCCTACAATCTCTCTATCTCCACATCTAAAACACAACCCTCGTACATCGCCAAAACATTCCACTAGAAATCACACAATCCCTTATAACAAAAAACATCATCCTATACCGAATAATCTTAAAGTGATCAACCATATTAGCCTACTGAACCACAACTACTTAAGGCACATGCATACAATGACATAGAGCCATAGCAGAATGGAAAATAAGGATTTCAAAATCCTTAGTAGTATGAAATATTTATTATGATATGTTTTAATTAAATTTAATCCTTTTATTTAATGTTATCCATTTTGACTTTCCCTAGATAAACCAACTCAAACATTACCATAATTAATTATTATGCATATACCTCTCCCAGTTATCTACCCTGTAAGCAAGTCCATATCACTTGGCCACTCAATAAGCTTAGAGTCCTTGTACTAGGACATTGGTGGAATTGAAATCCCATGTCATAGAAATTATCCTTAGCCTATGTCACATACCAAGTTCAACTAGAAATTTTTTCATACAAGAACATGAAATCATCACTCTTTCAAATTCAAAAATCTATCCCATATATAAACCATCATCTCTTATGACATTTTTTCGTGACCCCATCCCTCAAAAGATGCCACAACGAGGGGATAGAGATAATGACCCATGAGTCCAATATCAAGTAAGACCTAGGTTGGAGACAAGCCCAAGGGTTTACAAATATGACAATAAGGGAGGAATTACCCTTTTGTAGGGAAAAAGATCATGAGATAAGATGAATCATAGACAAAAACTCCAAGGATTGAATATAAAAAGTAATCCAAACCCATCCAAAACACATGTATAAATATTATTGATACAAAATGCATTAAAGTATCCAAATTTAATACTCAAATATAATTCTAATGTAGTGAATTATAAACTGTCAGGGATTTCATATAGTAAGGTCCATAATGGTTTGTAAAGTCCTCCCAAAAACATTAAAATATATTAATATAAGTATGGAGATAATACATGTTTACTATGTAGGAATACCAGTGCATCTCTTGTAAATGTTAATGATGTATACTACTTCTCTTTTGAGAAAACAACAGAACCAAACAATAGAAAAAAGGTATACTAACCATCAAAACCTCACTAAGGCGTTCTCACTAAATAATGTAAATCAGATAATATAATACAATGTGTACCACATTGACAATAGGGTACCCTGTACCATTTTCCCACTAATTATCCACTCTCAAACCCCAATTGAAAATTTCATGGAACTCCCAACTCTTTTTAATATACCACATCATATCTCACCTTCACACACCTAGGCCTTGAAACACATCATTCCCACACACAACTGGGCCTCCCAACACATCCTGTCGGTACACCTATGACTCAAAACACATCATGCCTCGCTCACACCTGGTCCTGACAATATATCCCACCCCCACACTCTTTGTCCTCACAACACATCAGATCTCATCATGAATACAGTAGGGATACCCCAACACAACTCAACTCGAAGACTCATGGGAAATCACATACAAATGACCCCAAAGTCACATTGGATACCACATATAATCATCTAATACTCTAACAGACATATGACCATTACAACCTCTAGAGTACCTACCTCTCCTAGAAGAGGGTGCATGGAAGTGCGGGTGGCCAGCTATCTATCCTCCCATTAGGATGTTTGGTAATGGCACACCCGCATGAGGATCTGGGTGTTTGGAATATAGTGCTCAACATGGGTGGGGTGAATATTGAAATCACCATTATATATATAATATCAAATACTCAAGACCAATATATGGGTTCTCAAACAGACCAACCAACTCAAAACACTGTCACTTTTGATAGCACCTCTAAATTCATTTATTATTATATAAAATAGTCATTTTATATAGTGAGGAGCCCTTATAATTTAATATAGCTTCACATTTCCTCCACGTGTAACTCCAATTCATTTCATTATTTAGCATAAACCACCATTAATCACACAACCCATCATTAAATTATTTTTTAATAATTATCAAACCATTAACAAAATCAACCTATTTCATTTAAAACATAATTAAACAATTATTTATTTCATAATTAATATAGAATCTATCACAACACCACCAAATTTAACAAATAGCTCATCATTCAGTCACCTCCCCTCGCCAAACACACGGACACATAAACCACCTCATCATCACACCAAAATCACAGCCACACAAAGAACCTTCTCACCACCCCAAAATCACAAACAAAAAACTACATGTTTCCCCACACCCTAGCCACACATAATTGTTCTACAAGAATGACCTAACATCAAAAAAACATGAAGATCATTTTATAAATGTACAAAGGGGGTTTAATCAGATTCTAATTTATTTTATGGGAGTTATCAAATAAACAATTATCCTGGGGAAACTATTTCATTATCCAAGTATAATTAATTAAAAAATTATTATTTAGGGTGATATCACAACAATAAAAACTAAATAATTAATCAGAACAGATATATCCAACCCAAAAAAATCCCACAACGATTACAGTTTTTCTATAGGGAATAAAACCCAAAAAATCAAGATATAACTATAATAATACAGTTGTAAGAACATGATAAAAACCCCTTTACTCTTCAATTTAAATAACTAATCCTTTATATTTAACTAATGTAGCATAATCATAATCCATAGGTAAACAAGTTTAACCCCTACTGTAATATACACAATAAGGAGAAATAATGGAATCTCAACCTCCAAGAATCCTTCCAACTCATTACGCACTATAGGGTGAAGACGAATGCCCACAAACCACAATACCATAATGTGGAATTGAATTTTAACCTACACCACATCTGAATGTCATAAAAATGTAACCTAACACACCCCAAACAAAACCGTATGACCATAGTGATCTATGAGGTATAATAGAAGAAACCCAACCAAGAAATGGAGAAGGGAACACCATGGATCAAACACAGATCACCAATGAACAACCACTAGGACTAATAGATCAAAGAGGGGGTAAAGTGGATTGATGAACATCTGGGGAACATAGGTTTCACCCAAAGCAAGTGAATGAATAAACCATAGATGAATGACTGAGGGTTTGACTAGAAAATAATTTGAAAATTGTACTGGATTAGGGAATTACATGACTAGTAATCCCCTTTCATGTTTGGTAATCCCCCAAGTTTAGTTTCAATGAAATAAATGTTTTATTTTTTATTATTTAACTAGAAATATTCACCTGAAGTGAATTAGGCCTAGGCAAGAAATGATACCAAGTTTCAAATTGTGTAATATACTTACACAACATGTAATTCCTACAGTAGTTTGATTGCACTTCTAGCATCCACCAAAAACTACAGAATCCTCCCACAAACACTTCTAACACTCAAAACTAGAAATATAATAGACTGGGATGGCACAAACCATTACACAATAGAAAAAAAAATTTATTATCCTCCCTTATTTTAAAATAGATAGGGGGGAAATCATACATTAGACCAAATTTTCATGGTAGATAACTAAATTGGGAAGAAATCTATATGAAAGAAATGGTTAAATATAATTTTGAAAATTATTTCTCATAATGAATACAATGTGATTATACTATATATAGTTTCCAAATGTTACTTCAAAAAAAGTGGACAATCTATTTAAAAATATAATTAATACAAAAAATACATTTGGAGGCTACATAAATACCTTTTTGAATTTTTTCATATATTAAAATGGAATAATATATGTATAAATTATATGATGAATAGTTTTTTTGGATAATGTTTCACTAGATGTTTTCAATCCATTCATCACAGATATGTTTTATGAGAATCATCTTTTGGTAATATAAGATGTTAAAGGTGGCTGAAGAGGTTGGGGTGAATATGAACATTTCAAGTTAATTATCTTGTTATATGGTAGATAATATGGGTTTTTTATTCATTTATACATAATTTAATGAATATAGAAATACCATTTTATTTATTTATGTTGAGGTACAAAACCAGGAACTAGGGGAAGAAGAGAATATTCCCTATCCATTTAACATTATAGAAGGAAATATTAAACCTACCTTTTATCCATTGAGAGTTATTATAAATTATTAAAACAATTTATCAGATACTAAACCAAAAATAGAAGACTATAGAGTTTTATTAAATCTATAATATGGGAGATCTCCAATATTGTTTCCATGTTTAATTATTATAATGGTAATTCTTCAAGAAAGCTTACCTAGCATGATTTTAGTTTTTTGTAATGTGTTTTTTAATCCATATTTCTGTGTTAAATAATTCTATCATCTGATTATCTTGTTATCCTAAAACATAAATCATAATGGTTTGTACCATTCTATGGTGAATCCCAAATAAATCTATTTAGAGTGATTTTAATCATTATATTCACATCTTTGGGTACCATAAGAACTAAGATAAAGCTGAATGAAATATATGTGAGAAAAAATATAACGTGAGTTTTTTGGACTTGAAATATTTGTAAAAGTATCTTCCAATTAGTGATTTAACCAATTATTTTTCAATCCATTAATTGAAATGGTGAATACAAATTCATCTATTTGATAAATGGGCACTAGGATATTTCATTTGAATGTTTTTATGTATATTAGATGATAATGTTCAGTGATCTTGGATTTTCTATCTGATATTTTTTAGATATATATACACTAATAAAATTAATATTTAATCATTTCCCATTCATATAAACATACACATTAATATTTACCAAAAAATTTTAGATCAATCCTACTCTTCAATTCATGAAGAATAAAATTTCCTTTGAAAAAAACAATGTGAGATGAAAATGAATCCATACTCAGCTCCAAATGACTACACTAGTACATTGGATATCTTAAGAACTAAATTCTTACTAATCAAGTTCTAGGTCAAGATAAATAAGTTTTGAGTTTGAGGATGTCATTTTTGTAGGAATTGAACTTGATTAAAGAATCTAAATCATTTATTCATTAAATATATTTTAAACTAGTGTGAGAAATAACTACTAATGAAGAAGATAAAATTCCATTAAGAAAATCCATGTCACCACATGTCATTTGGAATTATTCAATATTTATATTTATCAAAATTCTTTTCCATATTTATGCTAAAAATAAATTTATATCTTCCCACATTCCTATCTATATTCTCTATCATTTCATGGAGATGTCCAACTACTCCCTATTTGCTTTTACATATGAGGAGACAATATTTTCCATCATATATTTTATGTGGATGGTTTTGAGAGATATTTTTTTAGGATCACAACATTCACTTATTTGGAAATTCTAATCATACTAATGGGTTAAAACTAGCCAAGGAAACTTGGTTGATTCACCTTGGTGATTGTTACAATATTAGTTTCTATAGGTAACCTCAAAAGTCGTACTCCATTAAAATGATACTATAAAAATTAGATAACATATTATTTTATGAAATCCAATACAAAAGTATAAAAATATATTTTGAATCCTTCAATCCATAAACAACTATCTCGTTTAATATAATTTAAATCCATATAGTTATCCGACTTATCCGAAATGGTTCTGAAAATGTGTTTATTCCCATGCTCAAATATCCCATGAATGATCATAATTAATTGTCCATGAAAATGATTCAATAAGTCATCCTATATTAATCCTTGGTGGGGTATTATTATTAAGGATGTAAGGTAGAAAACCAAAAGTGGACCAAAAATTTTAATATCACTAAAATATGTTCAATATTTTTGAATCATGTTGTGTTTACCAATAAAATACATGTCCTTTATAAATCTATAAATGAATGTTGTATTACTATATCCATTCATCATCCATATTTTCATATAATTTCCCCTCATAATTCTCAAATTATCATGAATTTTTTCCTCAAGATAGAAATATTTGTTGGAGATAATCCTAAATTATTTATCATCCCATATGTATTATAGCTAACCTCTCAAATTTCCAATATCCACATAATTATCTTCCAAATTTTCACTATAGGTTAACTAGTCATTATTATATTAAAGAATATCCATTAATTCTTATAATATTATTTTAAAGAGGATAACATGAATTGTATTACGTGGTGGAGTTTCGCAATTAGGGAACCAGTTACCAAAAAAATTCATCTTGAAATCATCATTAAGAGAAATAAATATACAATGTCAACTCGTAATGAATTTAATCAAGAAAAGAAGTGGTGAGATGTCTATTGAGGTTGAATCAAAATTAGTGGCTAGTTTATGGAGGAATCATGGTATATTTTTAATGTTAAATAAGAAATTCTCCAAATGTATTTGTTCTAATACTTCCTATATGGTTATTAAACCATAGGAAGGTGTATTTGGTGAAACCTAGGTAATAATTGTTTTTGAGATCGAGGGAAGGTGTGAAAATCATCCATTGACCTTATGACTATGCGTACCCTACATATTTTCTTATTATTTAATGATATTAATTAAACAACTCATATAAACCTAGATTTGGACCCATGATATAAGGATGAGAGTGCTTTTCACAACTCCTTACATTTATTTATTTCAAATTTAGAATAGATAAAGGATATATAAAAAGGAGGAAAATTTACAAAAATTATAAAAATATTTTTGGAGGATTCATTTTGATTCTCACTATGTATTTTACTGGTCTATAAAATCCAAAAAATCATTATTAATTGTACCCCATGTATTCTTTTAGCTACATGGAATTTTATATAAAACTCTTATCTAGATGAATCCCAATGATCAGTTTTAGATTTTCAATAATGAGATTTTATCGTTCGATATAATTGTTTTTTGAAAATAAATTATTTTTCTAGGAGCCAAGAGTAATGGAAATTCATTTTAAAAATGGGATATGAGAAGAGAGTGGGAAAGGACTTATACAATAAAGATTTATTGTATTAATAATGATTAGGTACACTTTTTCTGTTATAAACATTGACTGAGTAACCAAACTACTTGAAGAAGAGGTGATATGTTTATTTATCTGTCAATATCCAAGAATTGGGGGAGATAATTAAGCATATAAACCTACCAGATATAGATTATCAAATGAATTATTGTGTAGATTAGGGTCTTCTAGTTTATAAGAAGCCAAGGTCCACTCACCAATCCAATATAGATAAAGATCACACCAGAAACCAAGATGTGGATAACTTATGGAATTGGGAATTTCCTTGGTATATGCAATTTTATGTATAATTATTTAAGATTGTAATGATTATTCTAAGTATGCTATGGAAAGAGATTATAATGTGTCACATAAAGGATTATGATTTGGGGAGTTTTAATAGTAACTGGGTAATTTGGGTAGACACGAGATAAGGATTTTAATGGTTGAGAAAACACAAGTTCATATGTCTTCATAACCCATAATTCTAACTCTTTTTCAAAAGTCACTAGTATTGAAGTGGGTGCTGCATAAGGTTACAAGGGGCCAAAATATGAAATCATGATTGAATCAGACCATACATATTTAAAACAAACATCCCTTGGGTTTTTTGATGATGGATCCTATAAATAGACCAATCATAGTAGCCCATAATTAGTGGTTACTTTATTAGATTGGAACTAGATACAAGAAATCACATCCTAAAATTCCAAATAGTTCAGTAGTCTTGGTAATCTAGATAGATACTTGAATCTAAATTATAATTTAGATCATAATAATAAAAATATATTTACTTTGAGAACATCACTATTCTCTCTGGAATATATTTTAAAATGATTCATAGTAAACATAAAATCCTGAGAGAAGGAAAAAAATAAAGGTGACCTATAATGATCCATGAGGATTATGTAGAGAGGAATCTATATTTATTACACAAGGAATAATAATTTGGAATGGAAATAACTAAAAAAATCCATTTAATTAATAACATGATCATGACTAAAACTGTTGAAGGAATAAATGAATATCAAATAATGACTTATAAATAATTACACCAGCATAAAACATGTCCATGTATATCCTAACTATCTAACTAACCACATGGTAAAAAAAAATTCATCATGATGTAATTCATCATTTCAGACATCTTAAATATACCTTTGGGTTCTCATTCCATGAAATACTAAATATAACATCATGACCTCTTACATAGACATCATACAAAAATGTGTAAGGCCTTAGAAAAATACCCAAATTTATTTGTCCCGGGAGAGCTACTGATGCATCAAGAGGATATGTAATTCTTGGAACCACCCATCACATAATAAGGCTAATTAATTCATCATGTAAATAAATAATAAAAAATAATTAGAAAATTATTAATAATTATATGTATCAGAAGAACTAGTATACTGATTTCCAATACATCCCCCGGTCAAACTAATCATATAACATTCATATAGTTAATAAGGATGGTATAATTACCACATATCCCTAATGGATTATATCATAAATCAGGTGGGGTTTTTATTTAGTAATACAAATACGATTAAAATATAATTAAATATTTTTTGAAGAACAAACCCTTTCCACATTCCAAACAACTTTTAAAACCTAAAAATGTCAATAATATTAGGGAAAATATATTCACGGAATTGAAAAATGGAAAATTGTAAAGTAACATTTAACTAAATGAGTGGAAATGATGATTGGAAATTATTTTCATAATGATTACGTTTGAACAAGAATTTCATTCACATTTTTGAGTTGAAGTAATAATATTTCTTATTTTAAAATTGAAAATAATATTCCTTATAAATATATTTATGGAAAGTGAATCATGGGTAAAAATAAATTTAAAAAAAGTATAATATTAATAACATTATTCAATTCATTTTAATGAATATATTTTCATGAAAGAAAAACATTCTTGCCCGAATGGAAAATGTATAGGTTTTACATACATACTTTAATTTGTTATCTTGAGTACATAAAAAGAGAAATATTAAAGTAAAAACTGTAATTTATAGAAATAACTAATGTATGGAGGAAAATATTGGGTTTATGAAAAAAAATCATATAATTCTTCTAGTGGTGTCTTAAATGTACGAAATCACAAATTATGAAGATATAGTTAAATAAACTCATACCACTATATAAACATTAGAATCATAATCCTAATGATAGATATAACTTCAAATGAAACATTAAATAACATTAATTTAATCAGAATCATGATATAACATATCAAATGGTTATTATATTTAACACACGAAAGAAACAAGTGGAAAATATTTCATATGTCTTACAAAAGTAAAAGTGACAAGGGAAACCATTATCATTCGAATAAATTTTTTTAGCGATCTAACCTCCCATGTAATATATATAAACCTATAATCGCTATACAAATAATTAATTTAATTAATTATAATATCTTATAATATCATCTTAAAACATTTCAAAAACAATGCTTTAATAATTCACAAATAAAATCAGCATTTCAAGGTGTTAACTATTTTTTTCATAGATTATTTTGTTCACGAGTTATATATCTTGAACAATTATCTTTTTTAAATAATCTATTAAATTTTTTATTATATATAGATATCATATGTATTCTTATATATAAATTTATCTATAGTCATCTGTAAAATAAATAGATCAAAAAATGAAGGACACCGTTTATAGAGATGATTGGCTATACGTACACATAAACATTGTTGTAACTTTTTAACAAATTGATGAAAAAAATGGAAGAAATAATTAATTATTATATAATATTTATTGAATCATATATATAAATTATATTATTTAACTTCATCACTATTTAAATAATTATAAAATAAAAATTAGAAAATGAATCACATCACTTCATGGATGTGGTAGTCTACACGTATGCACGAGTGACATTATCATTTTCTAGAAGATTGGAATAAGGGGGATAATGGGTTTTTCCTAATCATAATGAAAATTAATAGTTTTTAACATAATTAAATAATTATTTTAGAATCAATACCGTATAATAATATGAGGTAGAAGATGAAATAAAATTGAAAAAAATTGGTTAAGAGTTCTACATCTTTGTTGAGGAATCTCTTTTGGCATACACCTTAATCCCTGGAGGGATGACCTTTTACCAAGAAAAAAATATTTACGGTGTGGTTGTGGAAGCTAGGTTGGTATAATTAATGTTATTTCATTAGATATATTTCTAAAAACATATCATCAAGATATTATAATTGGGTCCATTTTTTTATGTGAGTGGAGGGACATGTGGAATTTAGTAAAGTATTGATTTAATATAAATTAATTTTAATAATAACATGATCCAAAATTGAAACAATTATATTATCGGATGATTATAAGTATATATCATTTCATAATATGAAATTTGGATTTTTTTTAGGTGATTTATTATTCATTATATCTTTGTTTTTCCCCTATTAACCCTTTGGATAATTACCACAGAATAAAATATTTCTACTCTTTATTAGTCAATAATGATACCATTTAAGTAAATTGGATATATAAATGAAACATGGTCAAATTTTCCCCATTTACCATTTACATGAATTAATATAGTATTTTTATGGATTTTAAATCATTTATAAAAATGTTATTTATTATAAATTAAAATTAATGTCATTTTATGAAATACCTGAGATATTGTAATATAATATGTATTAAATATTGTAAAATGTTTCCCAAATTACATGTATAATAATATATCGAATATACAGTCTTAATATAATCATCAAATAAAATTTTGATATGTTTAAATATCATTTTCAAACATATCATATAGTTCAACCCCCTGTTAAGAAATTTTAACCATAATTTTTGTAAATACATTTTAAATATTAATGGTATATAATTTTGATTATGAGGTGAAAATAAGCTAAAAAATGGACCGATGGTTGAAATTTTAGACCATTTATCCTTCTATTTTTTCTTCTATAATTTTTTTATTTTTTAACAATTAATTAGAATATTATTTAACATAAAAAATTATTAATTTCATTTTAATAATAGTTCATATAATTTTACTTTGACAATTACATGGAAGTAGTTAAATTAAAAAAATCTTTTAAACACCTGTAATATGTTATATTTATCTATAAAATTTTTGAGACACTATAATACACTTTATAAAAATTTCTTTTATAATTTTTTAAATAATTTATTTGATTTCTATACTACTTGCACATGTAGTATGTTGGTGTTACATAAGAATTTTGGATAATTATTTCATCACACTAAAAAATAAAAATAAATTTCAATAATAAAAATCATTCCTATTTTCTATAGGAATTTATAATTAGACATAAGTTTTTTTTCTCTATCAAAATATATTATATATATTAAAAGTATGAAAATGTAATTTTTAACAATTCATTGTACATAAATATTATAATGTTCAAATTAAAGTAAAATTCAAAAAATCATATTTTCGAATTATGGATTTTTAGTGATTAAATAGACATATGAAAGAAAATTAATGTGAGTATTTGAATTAATTTGAAGACTTATTACATTATTTTTAACTGTAGTGTACTCATTTTACCATTATCCTAGTAAGAAAAATTTTATATGGTTTCTATTAATATTAACTAGAAATAACAATGCACTATTTACAAAATTTTGACATCCTCATTAAAAATAAGGAATAAATTTTCTACGATTAAATTTCTATAATTTTCAGAAATTAATTTATGATAAAATTTCAAAATGATATGAAAAATAAGTTTCCCTAAAAAATCTTTTATTTGTTTAATTTTTTTATAAAAAATTTTACAATAAAATTAATTTATATAAATCTATAAAGAATATTTATAACATAATTTAATAAATTTTAATTTCAATCCAATTTTAAAAAATGAAATATTTTCAAATGTTGAAATAAAAATATTTTTTCATTATAAAGATTATTTGTAAATATTAATTAGAAAATCAATATTTTTATAAAAATGAAAAACAATTAAACAAATGTTAATTTTAATATGTTGATTTCAAAAATAATTACATTTTTTATCCAATAAAAATTATATAATTTCATTAATTTAATTATAATATTAAATCACAAAAAATCCACAAAAAACATTTTTGAAGAAATATTATTATCTAATAATATAGTTTATGTACTACAAAAGTGAGTATTTATTTTCTATATATTAATCAATGTATTCTATATTTTTAAAATCAATATTCATATTTTTTATAATATTTTTAGTCCAATCCAAACCGCTAATTTTTAGTGGAATGGTTATAAACGTTTTTTAAATAATAATATTTTAATAGTATATCACTGTTTGTTTAAACAAAAAGTTGTGTGTAATGAATGTTTTTAGAGAAAATATATTTATATGCAAGTAAATAAACTATAAAATATCGAGGTATTATATTCTACCCAAATAAATAAATTTTTCCTTTTAAATATTATCATAGTCATTCAAAGGTTCAACCATTTTTGAAAACCCACATCATATATAGGGAATGTAGAACTTTTTTGGAAATATATGTGACAAACACAATGGTTACTTAAAATATCATATATTCACGTTTTTATATTAGAAGAACATTAGAGGGAAGTAAAAAATATATGCATATAGAATAAAATTAGCCTCAAATGATGAATAAAGAGTGATAAGGAACATAGCTATGATAATGTTGATGACTAAAAAACCATAAATTAGTGAGCAGTGAAAAGGCCAATAATTTATTGGATGTAAAGAGAAAACTATCCCATTTTCATTTCAGGACACTTTCCCTAATGTTGAGAAACTATGTTACCTTCTATTCTATGGTCATAAGGAAATATAATTACATTATAGGTATAATTTTATCCATTAATTAATTTCCTCAAGAATCATATCTTTTTCTCCGATAGATGAGTGTTCAAGATGAATTTTTCATGCATGAAGCACTAAAATTCAGTAATAATGGGTAACATATTCTCCAAAATAATGAAAATTTATTCCTCATATCTGTAATAAAACCAAAAAATCTAACACAGATTAAGATAATTCCCAAATATGAATAAACTTTCCTATGATGAAATAATACATTAATCTCAAAAACACAATAATAAAACCAGATGTTTAATAGGGATAAATTAATTACCAAATATTCAAAAAAATCTTAATAACCTAAATAATTATGATTATTTAGACCATAATTTTTATCTAATACCCTTTATATTGAAACTAAAAAATTTAATGACATTCATCCCAACAAATACATTATGTGAAACCTAATAGTTATATATACTTCAACCCAATAAACAATCTCCCAAAATATCATTAGTCACATAAAAATACATAAAAATCCAAAAGAATTGACCCCATAATATGATTCAAAAAATTAACACAATAATTATACATAAAATAAGATTAATTATCAATGGAATACTAATTATGAGATCACATGGGCATATGGTAGGTGATACACCATTGTCAATAATCGGTTGTGGGTTTATGTTGCATTACCCTTTAGGATGTGATTTGTTGTCACCCAACTATTGGGACATTCTTTTTTAAAAATATACTAAGATAAATAATATATTTTCCATAAAATTTGATAAAAACCTCAAAAAAAATATTAATAATAAAATAACATTTATCAACTAAGTAATATATATATATATATATATATATCTTATTTTTTCTACAATATCAAATATTCTTAAATTAATATTAATACCTTACTATCAATGATCATTTTAACCCAATTGTTTCAATAATATTAAATGAAAATACACAAAATATAATGTCATTATTCCTCAAAAAATATTCTCATAAAATAAATATTCTAATCCAAAGGGTTCTATTCCCTTACATGTCTCCAAAAATATCTATAATCAGGTTAAACATATATCACATTAATCCTCAAAATGGGTACCAGTGACTTTTAAACATGATCAATCATCAGCCTATCAACCCATTAAACATTAGGTTTTATACCATCTCATTATGTAATATCATATTTTTTTCATACATTTTATTCTCTCCTTCACCAAAATGGTTCATAAAGAACATGAAAAAATAACCCAAGAATATCCCTGGAGTACATAGTAAAAGAACCCTCATCATGCACTAGAGTGATGGATGAGATATACTAGACAAAATATTTTCAGTGTTATTAACCCTATATTAGTATATTCCAAAACCATATTTATTGTATAATCCATACAAGTATGTATTTCTTTTAATGTAACATAACTAAACATTATAAAAACATTAGGACATTATCTTATACTTAGACTTACCCTCAAACTCAATCATAGGGTCATACTACCTACAATATATTTTCCTAAATATCAATCCTATAGTTTATAAAAATATTATTCTAATACTAGATATAATGGTCAAAACCCTGGTAGCCGAGAGATGATGGTTACATTATTACATTTCCACTAGATACAAGTTATGAAATATTAAAGAACTGAATAATTTATTAGTCTTGATAAAATAGATACATACTTGAATATCAATTACATTTGAATGAAAAATATCCAAAAATGTATTTCCTTTGATAACATCTTAATCCCCTATATCATATTCCTTCATATAAATCGTAGTATAATTTGTATAATCCTGTGAGAAGGAAAAAAAGAATAGAGGTATGAAATTCTTAGTAAGGGTTATATATAGTGAAATATATCTTAAGTAAATATGGAATAACAAATATATAAAGGAAAATAACTTAATAAACATTCTATTTAATCAATAGATTGGAATAATAATAATTATATAGAAGAAAGTAATGATAATGAAATAATTATGTATAAATAATCACATCTACTTGAAACATATCAATGAATATCATAATTATTCAAATAATCACATGGACACCAATAAATGATTTCATAATTGTGGAATGCATAATTACAGAGATTTTAAACACACCATCAGGGAATTATTCCAATAAATCCTAGACAACCCATCCATGACTTGGGACTATAAATCTTTCATAAATGGGTAAGGCCTTAGAGAAATACCAGATGTTTTTTTTCTAATGAGACCTACTAATACAATGAGGGCCTTTGTAAATTTCTTACCCATTCATAAAATAATATATATAATTCATTAATCATATAAATAATAATATAATATAATAAACAAATAATTAACCACTATCTATTTTAGAAGAAATAGAATACATAATGTCAATAATTTTGCTATTCAAACTGATCATAAACCATCTAGATAAAGAATAAGTAGGGTATCATTATTTTTTTTCCGAAATGGATAATAAGTTATATCATGTTTTTGTATTTTTTGATGAAAATAAGCAACATAATGTTTTTTATTAAAAATATTATAGGGGAAATAACATTTCATTTTGGAAATAATTTTTAATGAATAATTTTTTTTGAATATTAAGGAAAATAGTTTCATTGAAAGGAACCATGGAAAACTATAATGGAAGATTCAATCCATTAATTGTTAATTAATTAGATAAATTCCATTCATGATGGGGGTTAGGACCAAAAAAATCATAATGGATCAGTGTAAACTATGAAAAACATTTATAATAACATAATGGAGGAATTGAGTAAAACATTTCATAGTAAATAGATATGTAAAGAAACCATCATTATTCATCATAACACATATTTTATACCAAAACCATAGATATTCATGGAACCCCACAAATGAAAATCATTTGTTTGGTGATGTGGTTGTCTCATGGATCTACTAAAAAAATTCTTTTCCAGATGAGGAGGTCATCTAATACCCCCTATAAATGAGAAATTTTTTGTTCTGAGACTTATTTTATTTTCCACCAAAAAGTGTAAGGTATGCTATGTGGTCATCAATTTAAATAAAATTTTTATTATTAAACCCCCTATAAATACCCAATGTTCTCTATGAAATAATGGGTAGAGGGTGGAGGGTGGATGTAAGAGACATGATAAACATTGAATGATGGAATTTCATTTCTAAAAGCTTTCTAAAAAGAATATTTAATTCATGCTCCATAATGGAATGGGGAATCCCACATGAAGTAACAAATAATGTATAAGTATTTCATAAATAGAAATACCCTCTTTAAATGATATGCCAACCCAGTCATAGACAAAAAGTGTCATTACATTCTTTAAGGAACCTCCTTTCTGGAAGAGCCTTCGTGATATCCTCACTTCGCATAACAAGTATAGTACATGTAATGGTGTATCCTCAAGATATTAATTGTTCCACTCTCAAAAATATAATCCCATTTGTCATTAATATTCATGTTTTCCACTTTATAAATTATATAAATTATTCATTATAACCAATACTAAGGCCCTTATAATTCCAAATTGAATCCTCCTCCTTGACCTTAATATTCAACGTATCAAGGTATCAGATACACAAGTGTGACCTCCCTTCAATCATGAATTCCCTTGGTAAGGAATTTCCCACACCTAACCTCATTAATAGTTTGAATCCTCTAGATGTTCAAAATAATTAATTCTTATTGAAATAAGGATCCCATCCTTGGAGGAGACGTTAGGAGGCTTCTCGATTCAGGCATCAGTATTCATCCCCTGTATGTTACATGAAATCTAAATTGAATTTGGTAGTATCTACACATACTATTATCTAATCAATATATTCATAAGACCCAATATTATGGTAAAAAATATGAATGATTTTTAAATCATGCAATATATATATTAATTATTACTCAACCATATCACCAGCCTCATCCACCAACTGATGGGGGTGTACATATTATGTGGTATCTCTTATACAATAAGCCCCTATAATTTCTTATAGGTTACAATACATGTCTTATAATCCATAACCTTGACCTAATCTTCCAGATCAATAGGAATAATGTTCTCATGGGGATCCATATATGTGAATTCCCTAATATTTTACCAATCATCTCAAAGGGTTTTATTCACAATGAGTCAATCCTTTAGTGTTCCATATTCTAGATGAAGCATTATTGGGATTCTAACTTAGGTGTAAATACCTTATAGATATTATCATGAAGGATGGTGGTCTTCTATTATCTCTTATTTCTTACACTAATCATGGGTCATATGGGATTAGGTATCAGGGGTGATCATGACACTAAAATAGTTTAAATACCTACTGAGCCTCTAATTCGGATATAAGACACCAAACCTTATGATTTATATGGGATTTGATTCCTACCCTGATAGGATATATAGGAAGCCTACATGAGGTTGAAAACCACCATAAAAAATCCACCAATACCTTTATTGGGACATATTTCTTGTAACGTATTCTCTTACTATTGAGGCCATATACCTTTTGGGTATTTTCTCATGTCATGCTCACTGACCCATATTTCTATTGAGATCTATCTGCATAGGTATATATTCCTTATAATATTAATTAAACACTATTGGTCCATATTCCAAATAATATATTCTATAAATATCCATTCATAAGTATACCCCACAATATCGGTTTCAAGTAACATTTCAACTAAACATCCCTATCGCATGATCCAAAATGTATGGTCTGGTACTTGCCGCATGACCTTAAAATGTACAATGTTACCTATTATGTGGAACCAAAATATATGGGCTTTTACTCCTTACTCAAGAATACATAATAAGACACTTTTATGGGCCTAATTCCAATTTAAAATATGATCCACCTATTAGATGATAAAAAATTACAAAATGCCTAGTTTTGAAGCTTTAAAACATAATTCCTCAAAATAGTTCATTAATGAGTACATTTAAAAAGAGGATGTAGAACCAATAACCCATATAGATGGATATATAAATGGAGAACCACACATACATACTAATTTTTTCACTTATAGATATCCTCATATATATATTTATTGTTCTTCTCCCATGCATAAGTGGTCGATTTCAAATGTAAACGGTGATCAGCCTTATATTAAGACTTATAATGGATTCACAAATATAAGATAAATATAAATGTAATTCCAAAAGTTGGAAACATTTCCCACAAAAAGGTAGTTATGAGCCTAACCTATCATTATCATAACTTAGAAAAGTATCCAAGAATAATTTGTAAATTGATTGATGGTCCCCTTCATTTGGAAAGTAGTATAGTATCATAGATATATGAACCATTGGGTGATTCCAATTTCACTAATAAACCCCATTTGAAACCATCATCAGTGTTCATAAAATATATGACAAAATATTAAGCTGCATTACACCATTGTTAAAAAGTAATAATTTAAAATTAATGTTAATTGTTTATAACAATGTCTCCCACATGTCAGTCTATTACATTTTATGTGTTTTGAAGAATCAAAAGTGAGCTCCTCATATATATTTTTAAAAAATAAATCATGAATTTATATTTTTAAATGTGATACTAAATTGATTTATTTTATTTTATTTTTCATTATACACCCCCACAAATATTTTTTGGGACTTTATTTAAACAAAAATGGAATCTTATAATCAACAAAAAAATGTACAAATATACTTTCATATAAGTTAGGTCCTCATAAATAAAAAAGGATACCATCCCCCATCCAACATATTCAACTCTTGGTCTCAAATAACCTAATATAAGAGTACCACCATGATGGCACCATCTCAAACATAGAGGCAACATGAAGAGATCTCAAATACATAAGGACGAAGTGAGTATCCACCCCGAAATTATCAGTGATAAAGAAGAAAACAACACCTAGTACTATCTCAAATACTTTTGGGATATATCCATAGAATGTAACCAATAGTTCCACCATTATCATAGGTAGGTAGATAAGGAGGATGATCGTGTCCTTTTCACCTCAATATAGGAGATACCCAAAAGGTCTTATACCAGAATTTCTTTTATCCAGTGCCACATGGTGTAAAACCCTCGACCTATTGAGTGTCACACGCAATGGGACCCGACTCAAGTCACCCAATCCAAAGCACTCAAGAAAGATCACTTGGGGTAGAAAATAGTGGAAAAATGGAAGTAGGCCCCTTTTCCATCCCCATCAAAAAACTCTACAAAATTAATGTGCTTTTATTTCATGTGTAGGTGCATATTGGTTCCCACGTCTATGAATTATTTCAATATAGTATAGAAATAATCAAAGATGTTTGTTAGAATATATTGACATCAAATAGTTGGAAGACCCATGTTTCTTCCCCTACACCTCATATTGATTAGTATATTCTAATAAGATATGGGGGATAAGAATAGGAATATATCCCTTATCAAACAATGTAATGGTAATATATCCACGTTCCAACTATGAATCTCAGCCTACAAATCTTGGATGTAATGGAGTGAAATACCTCATTACATAATAATATTAAATAAATATTTCAACATAACATGATATATAAAAATGATTTTATGAATCATGAACAAATCACAGTACTCACCATTATATTGTTTAATTTTTTTATTGTGATGGTTACTCATGAGAAGGTCCATATTCCTTATCCTATTAATGATTTTTATTGGAAAATTCACACGAAAAATATACAATATGATTAGGAAAAATCCCATTTAAAGAGGATATTATCTTCCTACAATAATGGAAACATTTGGGTAGGAACATATCTCTGGAGAAGACCTATAATATTGTCAGTATTTTCATGTAGAAACATGGGAGATGCACAAGTGGGATCTCAAATATAATATTTTTAGTCCAAAACATGTGACTCTAACCACCCAACTGAAAAATCAAAAAAGGAACACTCATCAATGGAGATCATAAATAAAGAAGAAATATAATACCCTTGTTCTTTTAGATACTAGTTTTCTTATGATCCCCAAATATCTATCAATGAAAGATAAAGATGAATTAATCTCATCGCTATATTCGGGATATAGAAATTATTGTTATGAATCCCCTACCCAAAAATTTTCTACAAAAAACTATAGAGGTCCTCTATAGAATATTCCCCAAAAATGTTTCCTTCATGGTCCTAATCAGATAAGTCATGAGAAACTTTCTCGTCATTGGTTCCTTGAAATCCCCACTTAAGGTCTGAAGATCAAACTGAATTGATTTCTTCCCATTTCCAACATCAAACAAGAAGCCTCCCTATGGTATATAGTATATGAATCCCACAAGTGTCCAGACAATAAGATATAATGGTAGTAATCTCCAACACAGAATTCATTTTTATGTTCATCCCCACTATAATATTTCAGTTTATTATGAAGTTCATACCCTTTCTAAATAAACTATGTGAAAGACCCCTTATCAGGAGTTTCTTAGACAGATACAGTAATAAATTTATTATTTCCTTTGAATGAAAAGTACTACTATTTATCAACTAGATGATATCCAACGAAAATTTTAATAATTTCAACCACCCTTGAATCTTTTTATAGCCAGTGTAGCAGAGAAGATTCCTTCCCGTCCTGCTGCCTATAATAAGGCTACCGAGAAATTCCCACATTAGTAGAATCATGTTGAGGAATATCTAACATATAAAAAATAAGACATATTAATCATATGGAATCAACTAGATCTAGATAACATATCATCCATGTTCGGGCCCTTGTATACCCGTTGATTTGATATTATAGTTACTTTTTCTGAAAGATGCATACATCAAATTATTCTGGATCTATGGGAAACTCTTCAAAATTTGAAAGAATATTATTATCCTAAAATAAGCATGTGGATCATGTTATGTAAATATAATATAAACATAATAAAAATGATTTAGTAGATATTTCTATTGTCTGATGCCCAAAATTTGGTAATTAGCATGAAAAAATTTAACATGCTCGCATTAACAAATTATGAAACCTACGTTAATTGATGATTAGTTCCCCATCAGAAATCCATTTCATTGGATAGGGAGAAAATGTGGTACTATATCTCAGCCCACACCTTATTCAAAAAATATTTCTAGAGGTTAAATCATGCAATTTCCTTCTTTTTAGTTGTCTCCCTAAAATAGTCTCTTCTCATAAAATATGCACACTAAAAAATAATCATCCTATTGCAACTATCTGAAATGTCTGTCTTAGAGAAAGAGATCCATCGAGAGACTCTTGGGTAAAACATATTAAATTATAGAACAAGTTTATAATTTTTCTATATCCAGTAAATTATTGGTATAAAATCCATAAAAAAATATTTATCCAATAATAAAATCATAAATTGTACCCAACTCATACAAAAAATAGATTAACAAGTTCATGACTATAACAACAATATATTTTTTCACATCAATACAATTGAATCACTAGTCTGTAAGGTTTTGTGAACATTTAACACAATATTATATATCCAAGGTATAAAATCCATATTGAAATGATTCAAAAATCGATCATGGGAATCTATATCCTATCCGAATGGGGTCATTAATATATCAACCCTATCCCCTATGGATTTCAGTGGTTTCTAGACAATGTGGTGTGTCATTGAATGAGTAATAATAGTGTGTCTCATATAGTGCAGTGTATTTCTCCGAGATGAAATATACAACATGGTTCTATGAAGTTTCTCTTCGGGCCACCGATCCCAAGATAGCCTCAACAGAATCCATGCAATAAAGGATGATTCCTAGGAGAGTTCACAAGATAAATCTTCCAGAAATGGGTAAAGGTCATGACTTTGTCAATGGATATTGTGAGGGTGATCTCCCTCCTATCATCCTAGTGGTGATGCGACACTAGAAAGTAATTATTCAATGATAAAAGTCATTAGCACTGGATATGAATATGCAACAGAACATGAAACCAATATAGGAAAACAGAAGGAGGATGCTTCATTTTGAATCATAGTCCATACTAAAATTATTGAAGAAGGTGTGAATAATACAAATATGAGGATCTCCAGAAATTTTGTGGTTTTTTGAATTCTAATATAGAATTTACTCAATGGGGTCAAATCAAGGTAAAGTTTAAAGGTATTGATACATCTTATCCTTTACCAAATGAAGAAAAAACCCGTATTCTTGAAGAATTATTCACTCAGTATGAGGTAGAGGAGAAGGAGGTTAAGAAAATAAGTAAACAACTACTCATATGTAATATCCCCACAATCTGTGTCAATAATGAATATCCTCATCTTACTATCCTAACTGATTTATTTGGATAAGAAAATCTCATCATACTAATGCGAGTAGAGAAAAACATTTTCTAAACTTGGGTTCTAGAAAACAATTTATTTGATCCAATGATGCTGGTATATATTGTGTTCCCACTATTTGAGAAGTGACCAGAACTATATAATTTGAATTCTCATAGGCCAAAATGCATGTTACAACAAAAATTTAAATATATCCAACACATCTAAACCCACTTATTTATGTCCATGTTCAAGATCTCTATTATCTAGTTATACCATATGAGCTCATTGTCACTATTTATTTATTAACATCCATGTTTTTAGCCATGTAAGGATGGTGTACACCAGTGTTGATGGAGAGGAAGCCTTATCTGAATTGGTTAATAGAAACTCTTCCCCCGTCAAACTTTTTAAATATTATATATCTCATATTCAATGGATTGGGTGATCTAAAACAGCACCTGATGCGTTTTTTATGTTAGTGTGGCCCTATATTTGGGACCATTGAATTCCAATAAGATTAAAAACACTGTTTATTCACATAGAACATAGAATGAATGGCCTTCCACTGGTATAGTATTTTAGTGTCCATTTCATTCAAATAAAGGGAAGATATCAAATAGAAGTTTTATTATCACATCAGCTAAACATTTTATAAGAAAATTATCCTTAAAATATCAAATTGAAAATACTCAAAAAATGAGAGTGTATTGGATTTCATTACTAGGTGGAAGGGTTCCATTTACTCCATAAATATGGAGCACCATCATTAAATTATTTTCCTTTATATATGGATAAATTATAATGAGTTTAAAATAACTCTCATCTTAGTAAATTGTCTAGGTAGGTATTAAGAACATTCCATAATTGCACAAAGGATGGAAGATTCAATTGGGGTTTCAAAATAAAATTCTAAAACCATGTTTTTAGATCCTGGGAAAAGATAGGGTAAGGTAGAAAATGTGGCCATCACACTTAATGGAACACCTATACCAACTCCATATCTGAAGCTCCGGCCTTTTTTTCCTGAAACCCCCACCTAAAGGAAAACATAGTAATACCCATATTGGGATGAAAAAAGGTACTGAAATGTCTTCAATTTTAGGACTGAAATATGAAAATTTATTCTTTAAATTATGGATATGATTCTCTACTACATTATAGAAGATATTTAAAACAACTTACTAATCATTGAGAACACTAGAAATCATGATCATGTCATCCTCAAAGACAACTCAATTTATTTTCTGTTTATCAAGTGTTGGGCTATACCACATATGATATATTTTAAAAAAAATACATTATTTAAGAGTTGGATGAATATGGGAAGGTAAAACTGGGAAAACTATTGACACAACTGGCATGAGTTTCTACAACCATTCTAGAAGAAGAGGGTGAATAAAAAGAAGTTTCATGAAAGGAATCATTGAATATCATTGATTATATTTCCATGAAGGAAATCGACCAAAATCATTTTATCCTCATGGAATAGTTAAACCATCCAATTTTACCCCCATTTTCATCTTCCACAATGATACAATCCTCATTAGCACTACATTTCTCAATAATCTTATCTTCCCTAAAACCATGTAAATGAAACGAAAAAAACACCTGAATTTGAATATGAAAATGTACTATGGAAAAATTTAGTCTTGAACCCCCTCAAACATCATGCCTCTATCCTATAGAGCATGACCACTATCCCACCAAAATGTACCATGTGAATTTCCCTACCAAACATAAACATTGAGAGATGAATAATTATTAATCAATTATTTTAATTTCAATCATTTAATGGATCCCATCTCTAATGATGAGTATGGGTAAGAATATGATCTTCCTATGCAAGATTCGAGAACCAATGTTAGAGGCCACAAGAGATGAGGGAACAGGTTTTGTCCTGGATGAGCTTAATATTTTCAAAACATCCTTACGAGATCTATTTACACTACCAAAAATAATGTAATTCCCTTCAGCGATCTAATATGCTAATGAAAAGAACCCCATATTTTCTAGTATTTTTTCATGGTCTATTTTATTTGAATACCAGTTGGTGGGGGTGAAACGATTTAAATAATTAAGACTAGTGTCTAGACCATGTCATACCAATCCACCATTGACAAGTATTCCCTATGTTTCTATTCAAAGGACCTACATACCTACCATGATAACTTCAGCCCCAAAAGACCCACTAAGTTAATGTATGATGATAGGAGGCCATTAACATTTTCTTAAAAATATTACATCTTTAAATAGTTGTCAATGGTTTTCTCTCTGATTTCACTCTTAGATTCTCCAAATTTCTTAAATGGTCATTAATCACTTATATAATCCTTTTTAAGTCCTCAAGAGTTTTATACAAATGGTTACACTAATAAAGTATGTCCTGATGGGATCAATCCTATATAATTTCACATAGTCATTACGTTCATCGGGAAGGATACATGTAGGGTTATGTAGGGACACATTAGAGCTGTGTATGAATCTAATACACTATATGTCCTTGGAATTCATCAATATTCATTGATAATGTCACATTAGTCATTCTAATTTCAATATGCACTCTTAATCTATATTTTTACATAAAATCTAAATTGTATACTAATTATATAATAGATCTTGGTTATTACAAGAGTGGGTAAAAACCTCTTGGGTGAATCATAATTTTTATTCCACTTGGTAACCATGTATCCTATTTTAAATTTCTAGTTGTTCATCATTATATGATAATAAATTTTCTAATAGTAAGGACATGGTTAGATAAAAAAGAAACAGCCCCTTCATCATACAATCAATTTTTCAAATATTATGTCACTGGAAAAATCAGTAAATTGGATCGTGATAAGGGTCTATTTGAATTTGGTGAATCTTAATATATTGACGCAATGTTTTACAAGAGAGAAGACAAAAAAACCATTAATGATGATTTAACTTAGTTAAATACCCCAAATGATCTATAATTTCCCCAATATAACCTATTTAATGATCTTGGTAATGAATATGTATTTCTCACTAACCAAATCAAAAGAACAATTTCAAATTTGAGTATAAGTGAATTAATTCAGATTATATCAGTTGTGCTAACCGAACTAATCAATGTTCAATAGGCCTATGAACATCAAAAATATTGAAACACCATGGTAAATATTCCCCAATTTTGTTTATAGATATTCAGAAGACCCCTATATTGGCATTTATGTCAAAACAACTGTCACACCATTGATAGAGAATGGGGATAACTGTACTACATTTTTTGGGTGTCATGATATTGATTTTTCTCCTAAATCTAATTATTCTTATTCATTACCCATTCTATTTGATATTGGAATTGTGGAAGATGATGAAGAATAATTGGGTGAACAAAAATATTGCACTCCCTCATTGGAAGAAGGGGTATCTACCACCATTGATGAGCTTTTACGGATAAATCTTATGAAAGAGGAGGATCAATGACCCACAGTATTCCACAAGACCATATTCAATGATGAAAATGGGATATATTGTTCATTTATAATTAAATATTGTGATGTGATCTAAATGAATAATATTGAAATTTTATTACTTAATCCCTATATATCCACCCACCTCTTGGGTCAATTAAAAGGTCACCTCAGTTAAAAATAGACTTCCATAAGAATATATAATACTCACACACCTAAGGTTAATGAGGATTTTGATAAAATCATTAATGATAAATTTATTTGTGAAGTCCAATACCTAATGTGTATATCTAATATTGTCCCAATGAAAAAGAAGAGTCAAAATATTAGAGTTAACATCAATTTAAGTTATCTCATATAGCATTTTCTAAAATATGATTTCCCATTATTGATTATAGAGTTTATAATTGATAAATATGCCATATATGACGCCAAAAAATTTATAGATGGATATTGAGGATATTGAAAAATCCATAGGGAAAATAAATATAAATACTCCACTACTCAAAAGGAATAATAATGTGTATAGTACAATTTGGTTATACCTTTTGGTTTGATGAATACTATTCTAACATACTAGTAAGAATTGTCTAATATACGAAATCATTCTTAAGAAAATCCATTTAATGTTACATAATCAATTATATGGTAAATTAATAATAGATTTATTAACATCTTTTCATCCATGAGATTTTGTTTATAAATATATGTCAACATGATATTAAAATGAATTCATTAAAATTCACTTTCAGTGTATCCTCTAGAATGATTTATAGATTCTAGATATGACATCATGGAATAAAATATTATCCTGATAAGAAAAATAATATCCTTTATATTTCACCTATTTTAATTATCAATGATTATAAAGGACTAAAAGGATACCTGACATACATTTGATCCTTCACTAAAAATACTGAAGGAAATTTTTTTCCCTTCTACAGTCTAATGAAAATTGAGGGCCACTTATCAATGAACTAGAGGTTATCAAGATGCATTCATGTGAACCAATAAATTTAATATCATTCCACCAATACTAATTCCTCCTATTGAATTTATTCCCCTCATGCAATACAAAAATACCATAGAGGGATCACTGGGTGTTTTTCCCACACAGAAATATGATAAAAAATGGGAGCAATCTCTATTATCTCAATTGAACCATGCTCGACACTAAGACTTGTGTTTCAGATATTATGAATATTAGCCTTGCATTAATCTTTAAAGTTCATATGCTAAGAAACTTCCTATAGAACCATAAGGTCCACTGGTTACCTACCTATGAACAACTCAAAATTATCCTCAGCTATACAATGCTAAATCGATGCTTAAAGTATTAAAAATTCAATATATATTATTTTAACATTATTTCCAACAACAAAAGAAGAAAAAGGTAACACATTATGAAATTTCCATGCGGATAAACCCTTTATAGAAATAACTACATTTGAAACTAAGATACATGATGAATAAATTTTCTATATTTAATATTAGCTCGAGACATGGTAAATTAACTTTTATGTTTCTTTTATAATCTCAAATCATGAAGAGAATGGAAAAATCCAATATCAAGGATTACATTATGGTAGTCATTATTATTTCTCATGTGAAGGTATTTATACTTTATTATATTCCATTTTTATAAGAGTTCAAAAATAATGAGGTGGAATAAAAAGGCCACATTGAAGGTTCAAAACACATATTATAGAGACAAGTGGCCCACATAAAGGTAAAAAGTTATTCTCAATAGGTAATCAAGTAGATCAATGATTAATATTCCGTAAAATAGGAATATATAATCCCCTCACTTGACTGTGTGTGAGGGTTGAAAGGTGAATAATACATAGAGGTATAATTAACTTGTATCCCATGATCCTAGAATAACCATGCCAATACATTAGAAAATCTGGCTATATCCTTGTAAAATCAAGATAGATAAGTGATAATCAACTAAATTTTACACCATAGGATGGTGTTTTTGTTCAATGGAAAGAGCCTGAAAGAGATCAATGTGGTCAATTCCATCACAAAATATGATGATTATATACGCGGTTGGATGAAACCCATATTATATTAACTCCAAAGTGGGATTCTCCCATAATACAGAGAGAGAAAAGAATAAATCTAATGGATGGAAGTCAACTTTACTCTATAAAATAGCATGGATCATCAAAAAGTCATCTATATATGAGTCTTTGTTGAATTTTTCCAACGATGCATTGATAGATGATAAACTATTTCTATCAAGCATGACATGCATGTGAAACCCACTAGTTAGGGATCAAAATTACAAACCAAATTAAGTGGATGGGGTATTTCAATACTTCAATGATATTTGATTGTTCAAAATTCACCAAAAGGTGTAACTCCTATAAGAGACATGAAAACATTATCCCTCTAACATCGAAGATGTTTCATACATCCATATATTCACGAAAAATTTTCATATGAGAAATGCATATCATAAGGCCATATCCCCTAGATAGAACCAAGAAGTTTAAGTACATCTTTATTGTTATTTAATTATTCATTAAATGGGATAAGGCCATATCCCTCATGGAATTTGAGATAGATAACATCAGTAACGTTGAGACTTCTAACATCATCACTAGATTTGGGTTCCCTCACCTAATGTTGATGGCCAATGAAACAAATTTATTTTTATCGAAAATGTTTTTTTATCTAGAGTATAATTACTAATCATACCATTTGTCTCATTATCAAGATATGGAATGTGATAGATAAATGATTTTAATAAGACATAATAAAACATACTCATGAAGATAGTGACAAATAAAATAAATCTTGGACTAACAAAATTTTTAATTTGTTGAGTTCCTATCATACCACAACCCATACTACTACATAGGACAACCCATATTAACATATATATATATATGGGAATGATTTAGTCCTACCCATTCTGGTTCAACTACCCTTCTTATGAAATAACCATTTTCAATTAGTAATCCATAGATGATCAATCTCAGAAGCAGCTAGATCAATTATAAAAACACAATGACAAAATATTATCTACCTTGCATCATTTATAGGTTAAAAAACTAGATATCATTATATTTTAATAATAAATTTATCCTTCATTGATTTGTCTAAGGGGAACTTGTATTGGCTCTTAATACCCTGATGATACCTGGGAAGAAGCCTATGGTGTTAAAACAAAAATGGGAGGGACATATTTTTCGTAAACAAAGTATACTACAATGATAATTTTTTTTTATTATCATGAATGGGGAGGGAATTATTACTGGATCGAACACATGTTTTCTCAAGAAATATTTCTTATGGGTAGTACATACCATCCTACATTCATTACCATAAAAGGCATGATGGTTCCTAGATGTATGACCACAGAAGGAACACCTTACACCCTAACCATATAATGTTAAATGTTGTGTCTTATGTGTTTACAATGAGACATTAAACTACATGTTCATCAATGGTTCTTGGTTGCATAGAATTAAACTATGGGATAACATATCCAAAACCTGATAAAGAATATATAGGTTCTCATCAGGAACAATAATTGACATATTTTTTCATAAAATCTCCATGACCCCCCCCCCCAATTTCAAATTTTTATCACACCAATAATGTCTAAAATGAGGTTATATATTTCAGTAGATTATCAAAGTTTTCATTATTAAATAAAATTGTGATCATAGTTGAGAATTTTTTAGTCCTATATTCAAGAACATAAACGAATCAAATTTTATCTTTATCATGTGATGATAAATTGTAGGACCACATCCTTTCATTAAGACATTAAGGTGCCTGGTTCTTGTACCTATCACATGATATAAAATTGTATGATATATTTTCCATCACCTAAGAGGACACCTATTCTTGGTGTTAGTTTCCTACCATACCAATTTCACTACAAGAACTACGTATGGATTTATTCAAGCTTATACAAGATACCTAGTGATTCCAGGATCCCTTATTCTAGGCTCAGTCAGGAAAAAATTCCCCCTCTTACAAATACAACCTATATCCCCGTTAAAATATTCCAAAACAAATTTCCTCATTTAGAACCCAATGTTTAATGTAAAATGCACCTCCCCACATATCACGATGATATATATAGTGGTTGTTCTGTTATATAACTATACTTGGGTTGATTCTCATCACAATGAGATATATAGTGATTTTCAAACTACATATAATGGGAAAAGTTGCAAAGTCAATATGAATGTACAAATATGATAGCTCTATAAAGTTTAATATTGATATCTTGATGGAATCAAAGTCACCCATTCAGGTCCAACTCCTTTCTGAATACAACCATTTTACTGTAAGGACATCTTCCTTTCATAATCCCTATTTCATGTCATGTGAAACTAGATCCCTGCAATCCTTACCTGTTCATCGATGATAAGAGAATATACCTTTGAAGGACACCATTTTTCTAACTGTTCATATTATTCCTAATTTGTATCTACATAATATGTTCCTATAATGTGACCCATCTACCAGAGTCATTTTTTCATTAGAAGAAAATTCTTTTATCATTTTATTCCCTTATAACATCATAATAGAATGAGCATTTTGAATATTGTCTTTTTTTGTCTGATATGTATGTGTGCCGTGTTAGCACCTCATATCTGAGTTCCCCGTGATCATGGACTATAACTCCTCCCCTAATATCCCAATGATGTTGAAGGATTCTCTATCTGTAATCCTTAATTTTGGTCATTGCAACTATAATCATTTGTTCCAATCCTTGTGAATATAAACTATTGAAATATTATATACTAGTAATATGGTGTAAAAAAGGAAAATTTCTTAGTCATATGACACTATAAATCTATATAACATCCATTTTGTATGATGTTAAACATCACTATTCACATCTCTATCACACAAAGTACAATTTTGTGATGTTTTGGTCCCTTCCGGAGAGCCCCAGTTTTTTGTTTGTCCCTACTATACCATCTTCTCCTTAAATGTATTTATTCTTTCTCCAACAATCCATGTTGTGATTCCTGAAAACTACATCCTATTACATCCCCAATGTAACAAAAATTCAAATTTTTCTTTTATATGAGTTAGATCTATACAGGGAAATCCTTGTTGGATGCATGGGAATTATGGGTTTGATAACACAATGTGACCAAAATAACCCATCCATGAGAATAATATGTTTGAACACTCTCTTCATGATATTATAAAATATTATTTTCATATACCACAATTAGGGTCTTTGGAAACTCATATCATCAAAAAAATGCTCTAACCACTAGTTATAAGAGAATTAGACTCCATAACTAATCCCTGTTTTAACAATGCATACTATGCCGAATATGGATCTGTATATTTTGTGCCCCCATTCCATCCTTAACACCAAAATCATATTCATCCTTAGTAGAATGTCCTTATATTTTCATACACCCTGAAAAAATCATAATGGAAACCATCTTTCTAACATGGTACATGGAAACTCCTTTAATGTTAGTCTCTTCTCCCCACCCTATATCTATGGACACTAGGACTACAACATACATTGACCCTCCTTCATGTTATAAAAACATTTTGAAAGAATAATTTCTCGATGGACCTTATTGATATTACAAATACCATTTTATTATTATTAACTCCATGAATATAAAAACATTTCACCCCTAGGTATGAAATGCATGACCTTAAAATTATTATAGAGATACAATACATATCATAATTCAAACCCATAATGGGAATTGTGAACAGGGTTTAGTATTCACTTTCAATACATAAAATTTTCATGACGTAGGAATAATAATTCATTTGAAATTGAAATGTACCAAATCTTATTAGGTAAGAAACCTACAAGGGTATGCCTTTTCAAAATCCAAACCTTACCCGTTATGTCTTTCTAATATTAAACTTAGATGAAAATTAGGATTGAAAAAATGAACAATTCTCGTAGGGTAAAGCATATGGAACCAACAAGAGTAAATTTATATTCGATAGGCCTCTTGGACTAGGAAAAATATAGAGTGATGAATCTATAAAATTATAACATTTCCGTTATGATATTCAATAAAAAATACTTGCAAAATAATTTCAAGAGAGAATTCATTCAAAAAGGCCATCTATAAGGTTGTTGTGATGGACGTTGTACCTACACATGTTCATGATAAAAACATAAAGAAAAAATATCATTTCAACTTATTTATACATAATTTTGACCTTTATTATTATTAGATGATCAGATAATCTAGGATATTTTTTTGTCACCTTTCAAATAACTACAATTTAAAATGAGGTGACTATTCAATTAAGACAAAAGATACAAAAATTGAAGGAAAAAAATTCTCATCCAATCATAAAATTATAAAAAGGAAGAACATCCATAAACTATATCATATCCTTGACATTATGAGTAAAGAGAAACTTATAATATAGCTATAACAACAATTTACCATTTTGTTCAACAAATCGTCTAGCAATTCTAGAGAATTTTTAATAGAATGCTGAATATTTTTCAACTGATTGGATTCCACCTTGACCAATTGGAATGTTTTCTTAACATATGTATCTATCTCTTTACATATTAAAATGATGTATTTAATATATTTTTTAAGATAAATTTCCTTTATCCTTTCTACATGGGCCACAAATTCTTGATGCACTGTAGTATATGCAACAAAACAATCATAGATATGTTCTTCCTAAGTGACCAAATAATGAAACTACACATAATTTTCTTATAAGATTCAATATAATGATATGAAATAATGGGTTTCATGTAGTGAAATTATTAGGATGGAAGCTCCTCCATGGAAATTATAACATGATGGACAATGATATACAAATATAGGTTGTCAAACCCACCTATTCCCATGTAAGGGAAAAATTAAAAGAGACATTCTACCATAACAAAAATATTCTCTAAATGAATCCATTTGTTAATAGTTAAAATGGGTTCTAAAATAATATTCTCATGGAATGGACTTCTAGAGTCCCATTGGTATCCAAAATCAGTTCATCTGTTATAAATATATAGTCTGAAACCATGTTCCTTATAGTTAGATTTGATTCAATTAGTGTGACATTTGTAGGGGGAATATTTATCATTGTTTCTAGGTTAACATCAATTTTAGGGTCGAGAATCATGGAATCTACTAATTATGTTATCAATTATGATATAGTGGTGTTAATTTTAGTGAAAAAACATGTAACATTGGTTAAAAATGTTAGGCATATACCACTCATGAAGGGAGGAGGAAATAAAGAATAATATTTCCTAAAGAATATTGATTTTTTGGTCATATGATTATTTGTCATGAAAATTTATTACATAAGAATTGTGAGAAAGATCCCTATGGGAACCAATGATGTATTTTCCTATTCAAATATCTTAACTAATATCACAGCTAGATAATACCACCCATACATTGGAGATTTAAATTTATAATTTATCCAAATAACTAATGGAAGGTAATATGATATCAATGTCAATATCCTAATGCATAATCATCATCATAAATTAATGGAGGATGACTGGATGTCTCCCACACTTAATCTAGGTAAAAGATAGTAATTTAACCTATTATAGACCGCTAATGTTTCATACAATCCTTTAAAGGGCATGGGGTTCAAATGATACTGCTCTATATATTTGAGAGGTCAGAATCCTATATCAAAATGAAATTTTGTGGGAATGTACATTTACGGTTACCCCTCCGCTATCTATTACCATACCATAAGTTATAATGTATGGGATGAAAGTGAACTAAATAAAGATACTCAATATTGTACTAGTTTCAAAATCATTCCAGGATTTTCAAAAAAAATATTAATAAAATTGGGATAAAGGTAGAATGAGGAATTGTGGTAATATTTTGGTATTGATAGCATTGAAAGTGGTCTTCCATCTAGCCTTATAAAAATTGAAATGGTCCACCAAGGAAATATGGAGACAATATTCCTTACATATGACCTAGAAGACTATAAATCAATGAAAGGGTGGGTAAAACTGAGTTTATAGTATATCCTTGAACCAATGTAGATGAAACCATATATGTTATTATCTTGATAGTTGGATAAAAATCATTGGTTAAGAAAATCCATTTTCATAAAAACATAGACAAGTACCACACCATACAAAGGTATGTGGTCATATTCAAACAAACCATGTAACCCCATGTTGCATATTTCCTAATGTCTTGGGTTGTACAACATGAGGCATGATCATATCTATATTTTTTATTTGGGTTTGTTTGGGTGCTCCTAAAATTTGGAATTTCATCACTCTGTTGCATGATGATTTTTACCCAGTCACTAAGTGTGATGATGGTATGGGGATAAAGATATTCTTCTATTGACTTTTCTTCCATAGTAAATAAGTCTCTCTTTAGAAGATAAATTTATTCATTATCTTCATATGTGTATTCCATTAGGAGGAACTCATCATACATGCCCTTGTGGACTGGGATTCCATTTATTTGGTAGATATCCCGTAAATTAATCTAGAATTTACTATCAGGTATACATAATGGGCTAATGTTTAAATACCATGAACTAATCATTTTGGGTAAGATCCATGTTGTTGGGTATATTAAAAAGTGTGAAGTCCACATTACTTGATATAAACCAACAACTTCTAAATACATAAGAAATTATATATAGAACTAATGAACCTCAATAGAATTGGCCCATTTATTAGAGAAGCTCCCACAAAACCACATGTCCCACAATAAACTCCATCCTCTAATGGAAATATCCCGTTATTGTTTAAAAATGGATTGGTAGTTTAAAGTGATATATTACAGGTCCATATCATTGATATTCCAATTATAATGGATCCAAAAATATCCTTTCAATACGAAAACACATCCTTGAATCGAAACTCGGTTTATATGACCCATAGTAGATATGATCCGATGGAAATTTCATGAGGAAACCCAAAACCAATAAGACAGAAGGCATTGATTAGACATCGGTATTGGGGGTTCATCCTATAATCCAAAAATATATTGTGGTTTCCTTCTTAATAATGTATAATTTATATATTAGAATGTAATAAAAATATTTAGATCATAATCTTGTGATATATTAAGTTATTGAGGACCGACATCAATTTTTTCAAGGATATACATTCTCCTACAATCTATAGACATCAGGCAAGATAGATGAATTAAATCATAATCCATTTTATCTATAAGAAATTTTGATAAAATAAGTCAACATATATTGATAAAAAAGAAATATTGGAATTTTTGAAAATCCAAGAAACCACATAAGATGATAAGTGGGATATATAACATGCTATTTACCAAGATGAATTTGAAATTGTTATGAAAATATTGTTCCACCATTAATCAATGTATTCAGTTTGTAGGAATACTAAGTTAATTTACTATAATACTTCAGTATATGAAAGGGTCTGATCTTAAAGGGAGTTTGATATATTGAGATAACCAATGGTCAATAGTTTATATAAAACCAAAAGACAACTAAAACTGACTATATGAAACATTAATTCTCTTCAAAACATTACATAAGCATGCACCCCTACTGGTCCACCGATACACCCTAATGAATTGAAGTGGCATAGATTCATTCCTCTAAATTGACTCATCTTCATACTAATCAGTCTCTATTCTAATGGGGGAAATTTTTGGTCTTAAAATAATATGAAGGATCATAGTAAAATAACAAGAAAAATCAGAATTAGATAAAGGATTAATGGATTAAAATAATTAGAAAATTAAATGGGACTGCACAATAACCCATTTTCCACATACCACACCTGTTATGTAGATTTCATGGAAATGAATGGAACAACATAAATAAAAAAGTCATTTTCTTGGAGATCAGATAATATCTACCAAAATAAAAATTATATATGTGGTATGGTAGTACCCCACCCCCCAAAAGAAAATAATTGGTTGTATGAAGTGTCTTTTGTTGTTCTCTACATTGCATCAGGTATACTACAAGACCATAAATTTCTAGAAAGTGGTTATTCATTATCCACCTATGTACACATGATTTTCTCTATGATAAAAAGAATATGTACTGGAGGTTGAAGATATGTTATATGAGAAAGATCAAAAAATAAAATTCCATTTTAGAAAGCTCTCTAGAAAGCACAGGTAATTCACTCCCCACAAAATAATCAGAAATACCATGAAAATGAACCCTTAATTTAAATTAATTTCTTGTAGGTGCATACCATAGGAATGTAAGACCCTGATTTGGTCATCCACCAAAAGGATCTTCACATTCATGAAGTAATTCCTTCATGACAATACCCCATCATCAACATTCAAATTTTTATTAAGAGGGAACAACAAATACAAACGAAATGTATATAATGGAAGAACACAAGAAACACAACCAGACCTATGGAGGTCTAAAACAATAAAGACTGAGCACATCCCCTCTTATCAAATTGACCCCCTCCGGCTTCAAACTAAAAAATTCATGAAACACAACACTATTACCATCATAAGAACATACCAATGCTAAGTAGTACATAACATTATTTCCCTCCCTCCTGGTATGATAAACCATGATATTATACCCCAAGATACTATGACAATTCCTAATGATATAAATAATAGACTAAAGAATTATATCTACACCATGAATAGAATCGTACAACAATATATAGTCTGTTTCAACCTCTATAAAAACCAATCCTTTTTGTCTACGAAAAATGAGACCCTAAAGCATAGTTCTTGCTTCATCCAGAAGATATTTCACGTGCCCAAGATGAATGGAAACAGCCAGAAATGATGAACCTCTCTTTTCTCACACCACCCCTCCTCCATGATGATTTCCATCTATATAGAAACCATAAAAATTCAATTTAAGACCTTCAGCAGTAGGACACCAATATAACCAATTGCCCAAATTACATACACGCCTCTGAGAATATATATCAGAGCCCTACAACTACCACTGTAGAGTAGTAGATTCCAACTATTTACCCAAGTATTTAGAAAAATCAACTATCATACATTTAACTTTGGATATAATCTGGTATCCCTTCAAGACCACCCCTTCAAAAGCCATTTATTCTGCGCATTCCACAAGCACCAGCATCCAATATGATGAATTAATGTTCAAGCAGATATTTCCATGATACCTATCCGCATGCCATGGGACCATCGGTCAAGGAAATACATATAATCTATATTAGAATTATACCAAAATGTAAACTCACCAAAATAACCCCACCTCACGTGCCCATTCACTTCTGAAGAAAAGATGATCTGAGATTTCTTCCTTATGCACCATGCAACATTAACGTCTACAAAAACTATTAACACTACACTACTTTATATTATCATATGTAGGAATAACATTATGTCGAATCCTCCAGATAATAAAATTAATCTTAGTTAGAAAATTTTTCACCCAATGAGTCTCATTCCAAACATCACCCTGATTCTTCATATTCAGAGACATAAGGTAATCCCTAGTAGTGAAAAGGATAGATGGGGAATGGTAAAACCTACTTATCGGGATCATTGGTTATTTCAATAATATTACACAGATATTTCTGATTTTTATTCATGAATTCTTTAACAAACATAGGATATTGACAATCCTATTTGATAGAAATAGAAGTAGTAGTGAAAAATAGATAAGCAAGGACCTCCCCACTCCAATTGTTATTCCAAAAAAACAGTCCCTTTACCAATTATCTAGTGAGATTGATTCCTCAGACTATCAATAATAGGCCCAATATCAGACCAAAGTGAAGATGTTTTCTGATCAATATCAACATAATCCCTCAAAGAGTTACCATGCATTGAACACCCTCATTAAGATGTTTTATCCGACACTTCCCCAGCCAACTTATCATGCATATAGTGAATATAGTCCTAAAGTTTTCTAACATTAATTCCTCCTTTAATAATTAGTCGAGTCATCCTATTCCATGAGGCCCAATGTATTTTCGTTTTCCCCTTTGAATCCCATATAAAACTTGAAAGAATTCTGTCAATGTTTTTGATAACACCTTTAGGTACTTTGAACAAGGAGATGAAATTAATAGGGGCAGCCAATAATACACTATTCACCAAGGCAATTCTGCCACCAATGGAGAGGAAAGTATTTTTCTAATTAAGTACACGAACTAGGATTCTGCTAACAAGATTGTAAAAATCAAAAATCTAAAGACATTTAGGGGAAAGAGGGGGCCCAATTATTTAGTAGGAAAATGACCCATTTTCATATCCAGAATAAGACTCACCCTATACATTCTAAAAACTGGGTAGGTTTTGGATATAAAGAAACTACTCATTCTTTTATTCACAAACTGGCCACTCCAATGACAATAACATTCCAACATACTATTACAACTTCTTAATGATTTACTCAAAGAATTCATGAATATCATTGTATCATCTTCAAAGATAAGATGAGAAACCAATGGGGGATCCATTCTTCTACAATATGGGATCAAATCAATATTTCATCTGTTTTTATGAATGAGACAACTAAGAACATCTTGATATACAATAATAAAAATAAGGGAAATACGATCCCCCTAGTCTAGACCCCGGGAAGCCTTAAAGAAACTAAAGGGTTTAGCCATGAAGGAAACAACCATCCATGTAGAACTAAAACATCTAAAAACAGTATCAAAATTCCAAAGAGTGAATCCCATACCTGAAATGACTCTGTCAATTAAACACCATTCCATAAGGTCATAGGCATTGTTCATATCAAGCTTAATAATCATATTGGATCCACAAGTTTTGATTTTAATATCATTGCACAATTTTTGAGCCAAATCTATATCCCCCGGTATTGATCTCCCACTCACAAAACCATGTTGTTCCATAGAAATCCACTAAGGAAGATGACACAATAGACTAGAATTGATAACACAGGAAAGAATCATGTAAGGGGGACTACACATACTAATCAGATGAAAGTGGAAGATAGATGAAGGATCCTTAGTCTTAGGGATGAGCACCACATGGGTGGTACAAGAAATTCTGTGAAAGAATCCACCCTGAAAAAATCTTGAACCACCATAATCACATCTTCTATAATAGTATCCCAAGAATCTCAATAAAAAGAGGCAGAACACCCATCCGGACCAGCAGAACTATATAGATTTAGATTCATCATAGCAGCAAAAAATCTCAACCTCCTGCGGAATGGAACAAAGAATTTTATTATCACTTTAAAAAACATTGGTAGGAATCACATCAAAAACATGAAAAGGACCCCCTAGTTACCCATTAGGCAGCTGCAGATTAGGACCACCAAGAAGTTCATTGAAATAAATTTTATCCATTTTACAAATTACATTCCTATTATTAGTGAAAGAATGATCCTGTTATGTGAAAATGAGAGAGTGGGGGGAAATAGAAGAAAACTATGTATTTCGAAATAGCAGCAGAATTACAATAGCAGAATTAAAGCAGAAAACTAGCCATAAAACAGAAATGGAAGGGAGAGAGAGAAAAGATAGGAGAGTGAGAGAAATAGATGAAACCCGTGGAAGACCACTCCCAAGCCTCCTGCTGGTCGTCCCAATGAACCATCCCTCAACAGCAACCTGCTTTGAAAATATTCTAGAAAAATCATTCTCTCTTCCTAACACTGACCCCCATTATTTAAAGGGCCATCTAGCCCCCACCAACCACCCAACTACTCCAGGTAGTCCTCCTCCCAGCCTGAATATTCTCCTCTCTCCTCCAACAAACCAACTGCTTCTGGTGGTCCCCCTCCCAACCAGAATATTCCCCTCTCCTCTAATAGCCCAACTGCTTCAAATTCAAGTGGTCCCCCTCCCATCCAGAATATTCCCCTCTTTCCTCTAACAGCCCAAGTATGAGCAGCCCCAGTAACAGCCCGAGATTTTATGAAAAAAATATTCTTTTTATTTTACTAATGTCTTGTGTTATACGCTACACCAAAAGGAGCTTGCACAACACGCATCCTTGACTTACCTTGCATTACACGCAATCGCAACCTTCCTCGATAGCGTGTGTGGTACGTAATCCTGAGTTTCACGAAACAATGATATGCTATTAAAATATTAATAAAACTAGCCGTTATGAATAGTAATAACCACTTTTTAAATTTTAGAAATTTTAACTCTCAAAATGGACTTCATTTTTGGATTCGTAGTATCGAATTTAGCCTAAGGTGAAATTTTGGTACTTTTCGGATAACTTTCATATTCTGATGAATAGTGAAAATTACCAAATTATAATTAAAAACAACTTTTTTAATCGAAATAATTAATAGTGATAAATCATTAATTTGAGTGGTTTTAAAGTATATTTAGAATATATTTTTACAATTTAATACAATGTTGGTCATTGGATGTAATTTCACATTTAAACTAGACATAAACAAGTGTCAATCTTTTGATAGATTTTGTTTCTTAAAAACACGCTATTTGTTTTAACAGCGGGATTTAATTATAAAATTAATTAATGCAACTTATATGTTGGGAATTTTGTAAAATAGAAATCATTTTTGAATTCGGAATATCAATTATAGCTTAGGGTGAAATTTTGGCATTTTTCTGAAAAACTTCAATTTTTGATGAATAGTGAAACCACTAAGTGGTAGGTTAAAAACTGAATTTTGCATAAAACTTAATTTTACCGCTTCTGTGAATGGAATTTCGAAAATCCGAGAGACACGGTTAATATCAAGGACTAAAATGTGGTTCAATGAGATGAAAATAATTTTTGGTGAATAGTAACTTTTTACTTTTTTTTACCGCGGTTAATAGTAAATAGGGTAACTAAGGGTAAATATGATATTAATATTACCCTAACACATGTCCTAATTCTATTGGACAAGTGGAATTCGACCAAAAACAAACATAGGAATAAAATATGACCATTTAGGCCCACTTGGATTAGATTAGGACTTTTATTATTAATTTATTTAAAGAAGGGTTAAAATAGTTAATATCAAAGTTTAATAAGTAAATCATTTTTAATATGGGGTTATACATAAGATAAATTCGACTATAAATATTCATTAGAAATATAAAAAGATTTCCTACATTATGGTATTTTATTTGTAATTTTTAGACATCAAATAATTTAATTTATTTATGACACAACGATGATGCAGTAATTATCTTATTAATGAAATATTGACATAATTGATGTTATAAACACCAAAATAAATGTAATTTGAGACTTTTTATGAATTCCACTAATTTTCTAGGTTACTATGATATATTAATGTTGATTTAATCAACTTGGTTCGAACATTTAATTCTGTTATGACTTTCACAAAAATCATATATCAAATAGTGTCAAAATTGACACAAAATAGTTTTTAAATAAAATATTATATTATTAATTGTTATTGTATTCCTAAAAATCTAAGGTTCGGCCAAATGACTTATATAAGGATATATATATTAATAATAAACAATTTGGGGTTCGTTTGGCATGTTATAGTAAGTGTATTAACCATATAGTGTAAGAAAACAAAAAGACACGGTAAAAGTTAAATTATTTAACTTAGAGTTAAATCTAATTGATAAGGTTAAAATAATACCCTAAACTTGTCTAAATCCTATTGGTTGATAGGATTTCGACCCATCCCCACTTTATCTTCTAAATAAGACCCTTTGGAACCATTATAAACCGATTTTGACTTTAATATAAAATAATATTTTGAGATATTCCTAAGGTGCCCCTCTCCTCCCTTATAAAAGGGCACCTCCTCCCCCTCCTCCTCACACCAAATTGAGCACTCAAGATCGGCCAACCCCTGCCATTTTCCCTTCTCCACTTCCCTAGAATAATCCTAGAGGTCCTGGTCTTCTCCAAAGACCAATCTTAGTTCCTTAAGTGGAGGATTCAAAAAGGCGTTCCAAAGAAGAGGTAATATCCATTACCGATATTTTCAATTTCTTTCTTCTTCAACTTCTTCTTCTTTAGTTGTTTCATGATAAAGTAATAACATCAGTATTACTTACATACTGATATGTTATTATAAATATGAAACAACCCTAATTCACCTTCTATCCATCCTACGGAAAAATGAAATCACCGCGCGTGCGTACGTACGGAATACCGTCTCCACGCCGTGGTGTAATCTATTTTCCACCATCACCTTACAAGGATGGGTATAATGGTGTAATCAGTAACTATATATGATTATTATTAAGTAATATTGATACTGAAATAATATATATATATACTCCAATACAATTCCACGATCATAGGAACGATATCATCACTCGTGCGTACGTACGGAATACCGTCTCCACGATGTGATGCGACTCGTTCTACATGATCTTCATTTCATAATGATTATATAAATGAATTGAATGAATGAATATGGTATATACTACACTAATACCATTCTGGAAATAAATTATCTATAACCTAAAGATAAGAATTAGAATTTATTCGACAAAACACGCATAAGAACAAAAAGTTATAAAGACCCGAGTAACAAGTAACAATGAAATATTACTAACAAGAAGCTAATAATATGACCATATATGATCTCATATCAATATGTATGATTCTGGAATAAGTCAATAACATTATTTAAACCATTATACAGGAGCTTCGGACACGAACAAAGCAAATCGGACCTAAGGTAAGGGAAAATACCACAATCTCATTTTTATCCGAGATTGTTTATTCGTAAGTATTTACTGGGGTGTATTTTATCATCCACATCCATGTTCCCTCAATATGTAATATTGTTTTCATCCACTTACAATAGTTTAAATCCAATTTTACCCTTCGGTGAGTTTTTAGTAAAGAATATGAAAGGAATCTTTTGTCGTTTTTCATACGAGGTACTTTTTGACTTTTCCGACAAAAGTACGAAGAATGTTTTTCTTTAACTTATACGGCAAGAATGGATTTTTAAAACATTATTTCCAAGAATCTTCCTTTATAAGTTCTCAAGTTTATTTTTGATCAACTTCTTTTAGTATGACATGTTAAGAAAAGAAAAGTGTTTTTGAATAAGAAAGGATATTTTCCTCAAGAATGGAGTTCAAGTGTTTTATCAAAATTATTTTCCATCTAAGATAATAAAGGGTTCTGTTTTTATCCCTTTAATTACATTGATTTGATTATGTTATGAGGGAATTATTTTTATGAAGTCATTTGCCTTATAATATTTGTTTTATGATGTCATGATGTTTCAAGAATCCCATTTTTGTTACATGTGTTATGCGATGATGTATGTTTTATGATTATGTGGCACACATAAGAAAGGATTCATTATAAGATGGGTGGGACCTATATCTCCCTCCAATGCATTGGGTAATGATTTTATATCTCATGAGATAGACATGGCTGGAACGGAAGGTTATTTCGGTTCAGTGATACAGGACTGAAACGAGGAGTGAACTCGGTTCAGAAAGGGACTTTGTCCACTAAGATAGTCTTGGCAATGAGTCATGACTAACAAGAAATGATTTTCCATGATTATGTGTGCATGCCACAAAGATTCAAGTTTTATGTTATGATTATGGGGATCTCATTTTCACTTCTATGATTTATCCCATGTTATGATATTATGAGCTCTTTTGCAGGTTAAGATTTCCAAAGGCTATGTTCTTATGTATATGATGTGATTGATATTTCTTTTGTTTACCCTTACTGAGCATTTGAGCTCACCCTTTTATGTTTTCTTTTCCCCAGGATATAAAGAAAGGTTTTAGGTAAAAAAAAAGGAAGATCTTTATGGGAGATTTTGAAGATCTTTCACCACGATTAGAAGATTATAGTCCGAGTTTCCAAAGACACTAAACTATTACGGTCCTTGTGTGTGTGTTTTTTTGTAATGTACTAAGTATTCGGCAAAAGTAATGTAATGTCCATGTACGATAAGCTACGGGTCTCTACAGTTGGTATCAGAGGAAGGTTTAGTCAACCTTTGGAAACTAGGATGCAAAAACGTTAGTGAAATCCCTAGAGATATTTCTAAGGTATGTCTAGGTATGTCTCTAAGGTTAAGTATACGTATAGGTTATAGTCCTAGAATTGCGGTAACGATCTTCAAATTTAACCTAAGATGTTAGATATTGAGGGTACTAACCCTTTATTATGTTGTTTTCCCTAGCATGATTTTTGCCTCTCACACAATTCTTTTGGGGTTTTAGACGATGGCTGGAACCCGAAGGAACCGTGTTAATGCGGAATGCGATGGGCAATGCAATGATTGTCCCCCTGAGCAACCAAACGATATGGGAGCTGGAATGCAAAATCTTGTAGCCATGCTCACACAACTTTCTCAAGCTATGAATCATGCAGGATTTCCAAACGAACAAAGGAGGGAGCAACATTCTGTTGAATCCTTCATGAGGCAGCGTCCACCATCTTTCAGCGGGTCTACTGATCCATTAGTTGCTGAACAATGGATTAGTACTACTGAAAAGATATTTTCAGTTCTTCAATGTTCTGAGCATGATAAAGTCATCCTAGCAGTGTATCGTTTGGAAGGAGATGTTGATCAAAGGTGGAATCTTGTTAAGAATACAAGGCAAAGGGATGAAATTGAGTCTATGGAATGGGACGAGTTCAAGAACTTATTTTTCAATAAGTACTTCCCTCGTATTCTTCGAACAAAGATGGAGAAAGAGTTTCTTGAACTGAAGCAAAGGGACGATGAATCTGTTGGTACCTATGAAACAAATTTTACAAGACTTGCAAGGTATGCTTCTGGAATTATCATCCAACCTGAAAGTAAAGTTGATCGATTTTTCAGTGGCTTAAAACCAAGTCTTCGAAGGGCATTAGCTATAAGAGAATTCAGTAGCTATGAAGAAATTGTGCGTTGTGCTATCAAGGTAGAAATGGAAGTTGGTGTTACATATCCATCTCATGGTTTTGACAAGAAACGAAAGATGGAGTTCAAGGAGAAATCTCAGAATAATGGTGAAAAGAAGATGAATGTTTCCTTATGCACAAAGTGTGGAAAGAAGCATGGTGGAGATTGTCTAAAAGGGACTAGAAAATGTTTTAAGTGTGGAAAAGAAGGTCATCGAGCATCTGAGTGTCGAAGTAATTTAAAAAGGGTTTCTAATGATAAAGCAAACACTGCAGAGAACGCACCGCCAACACTTCAATGCTTCAAGTGCAAGGAAATGGGGCATTATGCTAATAATTGCCCTAATCCAAGGGATAGTGATGATCAACATGAGCAACCACTGAAGGCAAAGGACAAAGGGAAATCACATGCGATCACTATTGGCAATGTTGAATATGACAACGATGTGGTGGAATGATTAAGTGTTTATGTAATGGGATTCCAAAATAATGTTGTATCATTGAGTATTGCAATATTTATTGATGTGGTATTCAAAGTGATTGAGATATTTTTTGGAAATAACATGATATGCGCATAATGAAGATGAGAAAATGAAATGTTTAATAGTATTCATGAGCTCATGATTGATATAAGGACTAAGTGATATCATGGTTTGAGTATATAGAATTTTGAGGATTTTGGTATGTGGAAAGTGTTAACTTTTAACTGCACTCATGTTTTAACTAAGGTATTCAAGAGAATACACGATTAAGGACTTTGAATGTTTGGATATCTTATGATATGTGGGGATCAATGACAGTATTAAATCTCCGGTAATCGTTGTCACTATATTATGAGAGTGGACTGCAGTATTATGTATAAGCCTAAAGATTAGACTGGATTATGTTGGACATAAGTTAGTATTGTTTAAGGATATAAGATTTTCGATATTATTGATGGGATGTTATAGTAACGTAGTTTTAGAAAAAAGGACAACCTGCAGGACGGGCGACAGCCCATCGCTTCGGACAAGGCTGTAGGAATCGAACCCACAACCGAAGTGCGACTGGCCTTTATCGCCTACCACTGACCTACAGGAAGTCCCTGTTTAGTAGAAACTAGTTTTATTATATTAAGCAGTATGATATATGAATTATAATTCCATTTTAGAAACCATATGTGATTAATCTCACTATAGATCGACTTATGTATATAATTTTGCTAACCTTTTGTTTGAAACAGATGGAATGACCCGTCATTCTATCACATGATCTGCTAGCACTTCACGAATAACAAATTCAACTTCATTTATTTAAGAGATGAAGTGGAAATTGTTAAAGGCACGAACAACAGTGAGATTGTACTGAAATAAAGTAAGTATTTATTCTAATTCAAATTCATTAACTTTAGGGAAATGATCTTGAAAACCAAAAATGTTGTCCTAGTTCTCTTATACCTGATGAATCAGATGGTACCTTAGATCGTCACAAATTTATGGATTTGTGATTACTGGCTTTTCCATAGCCATGTTCTCTACCACTCTCCATCATAACATGATGGTTAGATTTCTCTTCCATATCCATATTTTCACCTATGTGGAAACCCAGTGATTAGTTTATTTGGGTAATCGTTACATTTCATACTTTAGTTTTTAAAAGCCAAGTTTTGGTATTCCCTTTTACGATGTGGGTTTCTATTAAAGAAACTTTCAAATAGTAAACCATTTATAACCCCGAAGAATTTCGAGGGCGAAATTCATTTTAAGGGGGGTAGAATGTAACAGCCCGATATTTTATGAAAAAAATATTCTTTTTATTTTACTAATGTCTTGTGTTATACGCTACACCAAAAGGAGCTTGCACAACACGCATCCTTGACTTACCTTGCATTACACGCAATCACAACCTTCCTCGATAGCGTGTGTGGTACGTAATACTGAGTTTCACGAAACAATGATATTCTATTAAAATATTATTAAAACTAGCCGTTATGAATAGTAATAACCACTTTTTAAATTTTAGAAATTTTAACTCTCAAAATGGACTTCATTTTTGGATTCGGAGTATCGAATTTATCCTAAGGTGAAATTTTGGTACTTTTCGGATAACTTTCATATTCTGATGAATAGTGAAAATTACCAAATTATAATTAAAAACAACTTTTTTAATCGAAATAATTAATAGTGATAAATAATTAATTTGAGTGGTTTTAAAGTATATTTAGAATATATTTTTACAATTTAATACAATGTTGGTCATTGGATGTAATTTCACATTTAAACTAGACATAAACATGTGTCAATCTTTTGATAGATTTTGTTTCTTAAAAACACGCTATTTGTTTTAACAGCGGGATTTAATTATAAAATTAATTAATGCAAATTTATGTTGGGAATTTTGTAAAATAGAAATCATTTTTGAATTCAGAATATCAATTATAGCTTAGGGTGAAATTTTGGCATTTTTCTGAAAAACTTCAATTTTTGATGAATAGTGAAACCACTAAGTGGTAGGTTAAAAACTGAATTTTGCATAAAACTTAATTTTACCGCTTCTGTGAATGGAATTTCGAAAATCCGAGAGACACGGTTAATATCAAGGACTAAAATGTGGTTCAATGAGATGAAAATAATTTTTGGTGAATAGTAACTTTTTACTTTTTTTTACCGCTGTTAATAGTAAATAGGGTAACTAAGGGTAAATATGATATTAATATTACCCTAACACATGTCCTAATTCTATTGGACAAGTGGAATTCGACCAAAAACAAACTTAGGAATAAAATATGACCATTTAGGCCCACTTGGATTAGATTAGGACTTTTATTATTAATTTATTTAAAGAAGGGTTAAAATAGTTAAAATCAATGTTTAATAAGTAAATCATATTTAATATGAGGTTATACATAAGATAAATTCGACTATAAATATTCATTAGAAAGATAAAAATATTTCCTACATTATGGTATTTTATTTGTAATTTTTAGACATCAAATAATTTAATTTATTTATGACACAACGATGATACAGTAATTATCTTATTAATGAAATATTGACATAATTGATGTTATAAACACAAAAATAAATGTAATTTGAGACTTTTTATGAATTCCACTAATTTTCTAGGTTACTATGATATATTAATGTTGATTTAATCAACTTGGTTCGAACATTTAATTCTGTTATGACTTTCACAAAAATCATATATCAAATAGTGTCAAAATTGACACAAAATAGTTTTTAAATCAAATATTATATTATTAATTGTTATTGTATTCCTCAAAATCTAAGGTTCGGCCAAATGACTTAGATAAGGATATATATATTAATAATAAACAATTTGGGGTTCGTTTGGAATGTTATAGTAAGTGTATTAACCATATAGTGTAAGAAAACAAAAAGACACGGTAAAAGTTAAATTATTTAACTTAGAGTTAAATCTAATTGATAAGGTTAAAATAATACCCTAAACTTGTCTAAATCCTATTGGTTGATAGGATTGCGACCCATCCCCACTTTATCTTCGAAATAAGACCCTTTGGAACCATTATAAACCGATTTTGACTTTAATATAAAATAATATTTTGAGATATTCCTAAGGTACCCCTCTCCTCCCTTATAAAAGGGCACCTCCTCCCCCTCCTCCTCACACCAAATTGAGCACTCAAGCTCGGCCAACCCCTGCCATTTTCCCTTCTCCACTTCCCTAGAATAATCCTAGAGGTCCTGGTCTTCTCCAAAGACCAATCTTAGTTCCTTAAGTGGAGGATTCAAAAAGGCGTTCCAAAGAAGAGGTAATATCCATTACCGATCTTTTCAATTTCTTTCTTCTTCAACTTCTTCTTCTTTAGTTGTTTCATGATAAAGTAATAACATCAGTATTACTTACATACTGATATGTTATTATAAATATGAAACAACCCTAATTCACCTTCTATCCATCCTACGGAAAAATGAAATCACCGTGCGTGCGTACGTACGGAATACCGTCTCCACGCCGTGGTGTAATCTATTTTCCACCATCACCTTACAAGGATGGGTATAATGGTGTAATCAGTAACTATATATGATTATTATTAAGTAATATTGATACTGAAATAATATATATTTATACTCCAATACAATTCCACGATCATAGGAACGATATCATCACTCGTGCGTACGTACGGAATACCGTCTCCACGATGTGATGCGACTCGTTCTACATGATCTTCATTTCATAATGATTATATAAATGAATTGAATGAATGAATATGGTATATACTACACTAATACCATTATGGAAATAAATTTTCTATAACCTAAAGATAAGAATAAGAATTTATTCGACAAAACACGCATAAGAACAAAAAGTTATAAAGACCCGAGTAACAAGTAACAATGAAATATTACTAACAAGAAGCTAATAATATGACCATATATGATCTCATATCAATATGTATGATTCTGGAATAAGTCAATAACATTATTTAAACCATTATACAGGAGCTTCGGACACGAACAAAGCAAATCGGACCTAAGGTAAGGGAAAATACCACAATCTCATTTTTATCCGAGATTGTTTATTCGTAAGTATTTACTGGGGTGTATTTTATCATCCACATCCATGTTCCCTCAATATGTAATATTGTTTTCATCCACCTACAATAGTTTAAATCCAATTTTACCCTTCTGTGAGTTTTTAGTAAAGAATATGAAAGGAATCTTTTGTCGTTTTTCATACGAGGTACTTTTTGACTTTTCCGACAAAAGTACGAAGAATGTTTTTATTTAACTTATACGGCAAGAATGGATTTTTAAAACATTATTTCCAAGAATATTCCTTTATAAGTTTTCAAGTTTATTTTTGATCAACTTCTTTTAGTATGACATGTTAAGAAAAGAAAAGTGTTTTTGAATAAGAAAGGATATTTTCCTCAAGAATGGAGTTCAAGTGTTTTATCAAAATTATTTTCCATCTAAGATAATAAAGGGTTCTGTTTTTATCCATTTAATTACATTGATTTGATTATGTTATGAGGGAATTATTTTTATGAAGTCATTTGCCTTATAAGATTTGTTTTATGATGTCATGATGTTTCAAGAATCCCATTTTTGTTACATGTGTTATGCGATGATGTATGTTTTATGATTATGTGGCACACATAAGAAAGGATTCATTATAAGATGGGTGGGACCTATATCTCCCTCCAATGAATTGGGTAATGATTTTATATCTCATGAGATAGACATGGCTGGAATGGAAGGTTATTTCGGTTCAGTGATACAGGACTGAAACGAGGAGTGAACTCGGTTCAGAAAGGGACTTTGTCCACTAAGATAGTCTTGGAAATGAGTCATGACTAACAAGAAATGATTTTCCATGATTATGTGTGCATGCCACAAAGATTCAAGTTTTATGTTATGATTATGGGGATCTCATTTTCACTTCTATGATTTATCCCATGTTATGATATTATGAGCTCTTTTGCAGGTTAAGATTTCCAAAGGCTATGTTCTTATGTATATGATGTGATTGATATTTCTTTTGTTTACCCTTACTGAGCATTTGAGCTCACCCTTTTATGTTTTCTTTTCCCCAGGATATAAAGAAAGGTTTTAGGTAAAAAAAGGAAGATCTTTATGGGATATTTTGAAGATCTTTCACCACGATTAGAAGATTATAGTCCGAGTTTCCAAAGACACTAAACTATTACGGTCCTTGTGTGTGTGTTTTTTTGTAATGTACTAAGTATTCCGCAAAAGTAATGTAATGTCCATGTACGATAAGCTACGGGTCTCTACAGCCCCCAACAAGGCCACAAAAACCCCCTGCCATCCCCTATTCATAACATTTACCTCGTGCTGAAAAAACACCTTGTCCTCACGGTGGGTCTCTACTACTCGGTTGGGCCCTTTGAGACGATGAAACACTTTCCGATGTGGTGGTTCTTGCTCTCCTATCCGGTCTCTAACAGCACAATAAGACCCTTTTTCTCCATAAATTCCAGCCAACCCCTCATCATTAATTTTCACCATTTTTGGCTGTTTGGGATGTCTAGCAGTTGTAGAAATTCTTTTCATCACACTGCTTACTAAACTTCCCTAATCAAAACTTTGCAAAAATTATTCATCCTTGTTGTAAAAAATTTCTACTACAGCCCCATGGACAAAAGAATGATAAGCAGACCCCTTTCCCAAAAGCAGCCACAACATTGTCTAAACTCCAACTGGTGCTTCCCAACAAAGAAGATCAAGAATATTTGCCACAGCCACCAGGACTACAAAATTACCACAACAAGAGGAAGCTTGTACTGCCCAATATGAACTGTTGGTTGAATATATGCATGAGTTGTAGACCAATATATCTTTCCACAGCCAACATAAAGTGCAACCAGAAAAACTCTGCAGAAAATGTACCCCTGGTGGTGGCCTTGGTGGCGGCCTAAACATCAACCCCTCAGTTGCTACCCCAACAGCTTGATGTAGCAGGCTTAACTACTTGGATAACATTACAACTCACCAATACGGTTGTGACAATGTCAGGGTGAAGCACCCAAACTTCTCTAGTTTCTTGGCCCCGTCCGGATTGGTTATTGAGATCACCAGCAGGAAGTACTACCTCTCCATATGCCCCGACCTGCTCCGTGTATGTCTCTGACGCCCAACCAGTAGGCTCTTGTTTTCTAGCAGCCTTCATTCCCTTCATTTCAATTGTATCCGAGCAGCCTTGACTCCCAAAAGCCAAACCCCCTCCAGGTATCAAGTCCTTATTTGTCCAATCCTTCACCCGAACAACAACACAAACTCCAAACAAAACCAAGGCACAAAAAACATATCTGTAAGGCCCTGCTGCCACAACAAGGGTAAGATAGCCCGACACCCAAACAGACTCGCTTCCGTCAGGCTGCTGGCAAACTAAATCCGCCCACTTCAACCAATATTTATGTAGCAGATTTGAGTTTTCAGTCAAGTGGTCTGTTCTGCAAATTTGAAAGCATTTTTCAAAGGGTCTGATAACAGCTTTGGTTCTTCGAACAGTCAGTGCATCACCAAAATCCCAATAAGAGTTTATAAAAGGAAATATCATTGTCACTACAAACTCTACTACAAATGTCACATCTTGTCCAACATAATTTACGGCTATGAAAACATCCAAATGATGATATTTTTCTTTTATTTTTCCTTTCATCTCAACTGACACAATAGTATGTTTAAGGTCCCCTTGGCTGTCCGCAAAAACTAGTGTCAAATTGTATCCTAGATCCACATCATATATGGCGGCAACTAGCATTGACCATAAGACCATCCGGGAAAAAGAGTAGCGGCTTCCTATGTTTAGACCATGTCCGGAGCCCACTTGAGCTGAATAGTCCACTGGTATGAAGAGTCGGCAGTAAGTAGTCGCTGGCCTAATCCCAGAAACAGTAATACATCTAGTACCTTTAACAAGAGAGAAATATGAGTAAAGTGCATGCACTGCAATAACCTCCAAATAAAACTCTGCATGTGGAGGAGTAAAACTAGAGTTAAAGGCCAGTGAATAGGCAGTGCCCCACCCATTAGTGGTAGGACTAAAATATGCAGCAGTAGTGGAAACTCCTTCCATATCCAAAGCATTAGATTTATATTGAAAGGCCTTTTGAAATAGCGGTATTTGATCCTTCAAGCCTCTCTTTCAGCCCCCTCCAGTTTTTGTTAGTAGTCGTCCGTAGCTCCCAACAGCTGCAGGTCGAACTACTCACGGACCCTTGTTTTCAGTCTCAACAACCACATTTTCCGTTTTAAACCGTTCGCCCAACTCATATGTTGTCTCAGACTCAAACTCACATCTCGACTTAGTCATAGTAGAAAATTCATCAAACATAAACAAACTAATATTCTGTTCAATGGTTACCACTACAAGCCATTCTGTAATGTTTCCAAGTTGACCCTCCAGCTCTCCACTGATGATCCATTTCTGGATAGCTTGAAAACTTCTCAAGTTTTCTGTCTCTCCATTCACTACCATTTGATTCACTTTCATGCTAAAATACGGATCAAATTTTACCTCTTCAGAACAAATCGGGTTGACTTCAAGTTGCCGCTCCTTTGCAAAGTTTCCAACGAATGCACATATAGTAGCTTTGTCACCTTGCTTCATAGAATCTGAGCCACGAGACTCTTGTGCCTCCTACTCCCTTGCCTATGCTCTCAAGAACAACAGCTGTTCTTTTACAATTGATAGTAGTTCTTGTATCACGACAGCTTGAGCTTGCATATTTTGTACCTCTGTAGCAAATCCTGACTCCATCATAGACTGAAGACAATCTTACACAGCGCTCGGTGTCCACTCTTCAACGTACTGGATCCCCCACGTCCAAACATCACTGCAGCGATAATGGTTCTGCAACGGCAATCAGATCCCTCTTCCTTAGCAGCGAACGATTCTCTTGCACGTCGATTCCTTAGCGGAGTCGCCAAATTGTTATGTAAAAATGACCGAGTGGGGGGAAATAGAAGTAAACTGTGTATTTCAAAATAGCAGTAGAATTACAATAGCAGAATTACAGCTGAAAACTAGCAAAAAAACAATAATCAAAGGGAGAGAGAGAAAATATAAGAGAGTGAGAGAAAGAGAGGAATCCCGTGGAAGACCACTCTCGAGCCTCCTTCTGGTCATCCCAACGAAGCAGCCCTCAACAGCATCCTCCTGTAAAAATATTCCAGAAAAATCAGTCCCTCTTCCTTACACTGACCCCCTTTATTTAAAGGCCCCTCCAGCCCCCTCCAACCAACCAACTGCTCCAGGTCGTCCTCCTCCTAGCCAAAATATTCCCCTCTCCTCCAACAAACCAACTGCCTCAGGTGGTCCCCCTCCCAAACAGAATATTCCCCTCTCCTCTAACAGCCCAACTGCTTCAAAATCTAGGAGGTCCTCCTCCCAGCTAGAATACTCCCCTCTTTCCTCTAACAGCCCAAGTATGAGTAGCCCCCAATAAGTCCACAACAACCCCCTACTAGCCCCTATTCCTAACAGATCCCTCTGGCCTAATATTTGGTTTTTCAAACACATTCCTAAACTTGATACATGAATGGAAATACTCAGTATTTTCACCCCTCTTTTAACCACATTATCCTTGCATCATCCTGGGAAATTCTCTCTTTTTTCAAAAATATATCTGACCAAAAGTCCTTCTTAACAACCAGATCCTTAAAACCCGACTCGCTCCAATCTTCCTCCAATTTGTTTTCAAGAAAATCAACATATTTCATTACTTCATCAAGATCCCTATCTTGGGAAGGAATATCCCTTTCCCATATCTTGAATTTAATCATAAGGAATCCGAGTTTGTTATAAATCTTCATCTATGTATGCCCCTAATAGGGCTCATTCCATATTAGGAAAACTATATCATGAAAACCAAGAATTCCAGCCCAATGAAATAAATACTTGAGCCTCTCATTGTTCTCATTTCTAGAAGCAAAATTAAGTAGGAGAAGGGAGTGATCAAAAAACTACGAGCCAAATGAATCACCTCAGAAATGGAAAACATAGAAATAGCCCGCATATTTCCCAATCATCTATCCAATCGACTCCATGAATGGAAACCCCCTTCTTGATTATTACACCACCTAAACTTGTCACCTGAAATAAAAATATCCATAAGATGTTTACCCACCATAAATTTATTAAAATCAAAGCCTTCTCTTCTGGAAAAAGGGCCTATCCTCTTTCTTTCATTTGGATCAGCCACTACATTATAATCACCTGCTACAAATCATTGGAAAGAATCAGGATCAAATTGATTAATATCAATCCAAAAAGGCTACCTCTACTTGGAATCACAACTGCAATATACAGAGGAAAATAGAAAAGAGTGAAAATCACTAGTCACCCTGACTATAATAAGCTGGTCACTGACCTGGATTTGATCCACCTTGAGACTCTTTCTCCAGAATAACCAGATATATCTATTACTTGGATCTGTATTCATGCATCCTTTCATTTTAAGTTTCCTTGAAAACCCTCAATAATATTAGGATTCTTCTTGTGATAATGAATACCAAACAAAGTTATCTTCCTCCTGTTAACTTCAGAAACCACAAAATCAGTCTTAACCCGAGCTCCCAAACCTCTAGCATTCCATATTAGAATAAAAATCATTGAAACTAATATGGCATGGTTTTGACCACAGGTGTTTCGGTCAGATTAGTATACGAGGACAAAAGTTCCTTCATAGATCGAAACTTTTCTATTGTGCACACTCCTTTTTCTAGTAGTGATGATAATTTCATAGGTGAAGCTAAAAATGATCTAATCCAAAATGATCCCCATTCCAACTTATTTGGAGGAGATCGATTGCCCTATCTTTTAAAAATATGAGCTATAAAACGACATTTCATACCATTATCTATTTTCTCATTAGAAGCAGACCATGCTTTATTATCAACTAATGTTGAATAAAAAGATTTACTACCATCACCAGGAATAGATTTGTTATCAACATTCTTTTGTAAAGCCTCTATTCCGTACAATCTCGCCATCAGAGGAATTTGAAATAACATCATACCATACAAAGCCTGATTATCCGGCCATGACCATGAAATTATGAAGCCTTTAATATTTATATACACACTCGATATTCCATTCATCATTTTTGGCCACAGAAAACCCTGTAAAGAGTCATTAATACCATAAGTACTCAAATACTGGATGCAGTTTGTAATGTCCAATATAAGATAATTACAAGTATGCTCAGGTTCTACAAAATAGGCATCATTCACATTCTACATTTCTATAAGGTCATCATCATATATCTTAGTAGGAATGTTCAAGGTAGGATCTATTCTATGGAAGACAACACGCCATCGCTTCCTACAAACTTGAATCGAATTCCCCTGCAATGAACATTGAGAAAAAAACCTTGGAAGCACCGAATATACAATATCCTGATTCCCAGAAATCAAATCTTTCACCTTTGGTGATATATTATGAAACATTGGGCTCAACAGGTCCAATTCAACACATATCTTCACAGACGAAACATCCGCACAACTACGGGTACAGACATCTGAACAAAGAAATCCCCAAGGGAATCCCCAATTACTCTATGTATAGACTCATTATGCATCGGTAGAGGCGAACCTGGAAGACAAATCCACACCTCCCATCCTATATAATTAGATGAGTGCACATAATGGCGTGTTTGTAGGATATTCACTATGCCACTCTCACCATTCTCCTATCACATAGATTTTGGATTCATTTTATAAGAAATGCAAATTGTTGAAATGGTTCCTTATATCCAATAAAAAAAACTAAAGAATGCCTAATTTAAACCTCCCATATGAACATTAGATTCACCTTGGTAGGGTATCAGACACAGAATCATGTCCTCCCTTTAATTTTGAATACCCTTGGTAATAGATATCCTATATTTAACCTCCAATATTGTTCGGGTCATAGGAATGTTCACAATCATTATTTCCCATGGAAATGAGGATACCATCCTTGGGGTGGTTGGGGGATTCTTGGGTTAGGTAGTAACATTCATCTCATTCATGATACCTAAAATATGATGTGATTTGGAAAATATATGTCTTGTATTTTTTCCCACTATTAGAACTTTAAACCCGAAACTATGTTTTATAAATATGAATGAAGATGAAAATGGGTAATCCATATCTTTCTTCCTGATTGACCCACTATATCCCCTCCATCATCCACTAGAGTATAATATAGAACATATCCCATGAGATTCCTTTATTGAGTAAGACCCAAGAATTTATTACAGGATACCATAATTTTATCACATTCCATATCCATGACATAATCCAATAGTTGATGAATAATAATGTTATCATGGGTCACCTACTTTGTGTAAGACCCAACTATGTTAACAACTTCTTAGTGAGTTATATTTCCTGTCACAAAAACCATCAAAGGTCCACACTCCCAATAAAGTAGCATTGGGATTCAAATTAAAATGTAATTACCTCCCAAAAAAGATTTTTTGATGTGTTAGTCTTATATAATATCTTATTTATCACATTGAGAATGACTCACATGGTCTTAGGGATCTGTGGGGATCATCACCCTAGCATGGTTAAAATATTTATTTGGACTCCAATTAAAAAGTTTTCCCTAGATCATTATGAACTATGTGGTCTTAAATTCCGACCCCAAATGAATACATAGGTAGCCTATATGGTGTTCAAACATGACACATCTAAACACCACCACCTTTGTTGGGATATATTCGAAGTAAGATCTTCCCCCACTAGGGAGGCCATAAAATTTTTAGGTCATTTTCTATTTCACCATCATCAGACCATATATGTAATGATATCTATCTTAAACGGGGTATATTACATGAATGATTAATACAATATCGTTGGTCTATATTTCTTTATTAAATCAACTATAATGTTCAATTTATGAGTAATCCCCCCACAAAAAGTTTGCAGAAACCTTCCACATAAACATCCTTGCTTCATGACATTAAACTACATGGTATGGTCCCTATCACATGACTTTTAAAGGTATGTGTTTCCCATTAAGTTTCATCAAACTATATGTGTTATTATTACTTATTTAAGTATTTATTGGAATACCATATCATTGTTCTGATCCCGACATCAAAACACCAACTTCCTTTAGACAACAATAAATTACAATGTTCCCATTTATGAGGCATTAAATCCTAAATCCAAAAAATATGGTATTAATGTGTAAATAAATACCAAGATAGATGCATAAAAAATTTATATGTGGATGTATTAATGAAGAAACTCATATAAATTAAATATGTTCAACTAATGGACAACCTTAGATACATACAGATAGCTATTCCTGCATACATAATTTAGAAAATACAGATGTAAAGGGTTTGCAGAATTCTATTTGGACTTATAAAGGATTCTGAAACATGACTTAAATATAAAAGAGATTCTTAGAGTAAAACAAACTCACCCTAAAATGGTTTAGGAGCCCAAATTTCCAACTTATTATTCAAAATCAATTCCCTAATAGTCATTGATAAAGTACTTGATGATCGCCTGCCTCTAGAGCGCGGGCATATATGACTGTTGTATAAATCACAGGGTGTTTTTGGCTCAATGAATAAAACCCATAAAAACAATATTTAGTGTCCAACTAATATATTAATATCCTTTCTTCATCCTTTTATTCCTGGTCTGAAATACTTAGTACGTGAAAATAATGATTCCAATCACATTTTCCATAAAAAGTACAAAATTATGATGTTTGGAAAATGATAAGATTCATTTGAATTTTTTTCTATAAAAATTATAGATAGGTAAAAAGAATTTAAAAAAATAATATTATAATATAAAATTCATTATATAAATACATTTTAGATGAAATATGATCATGGAGTAATGTTTCCCAATCGAATAGAAAAAAAAATCATTTTCCCTTAAAAACATTTCACTGGGCACTTAAGTACTTGAAATAAGAAAAATAAAGGAAACATTTAGTTTTATGAAATAAAAAATGAATACAAAAAAATATTTTTTATTATATGTATTTATTAAATAATTTTCCCAACAACAATTTAAACATAAATAATCCTAAATAATGTTCAGGTTATGAAATAAACTTTTAACATTTAGGTCGCTTTTGAATAATAACCCCATGAAAGATATAACTTCAAATAAAAAATTAATTTCCATGGGTATAAAAATATTAATGATATAATATATCAATGGTTAATAATATACTCCATGCATAAAGAATACATGGTTAATGTGGAATTTGTCTCATAGAAGTAAAAGTGGGATGAAAATCCCTGACCGCTGGTCCAAATTTCTTTGTTAGTGGTATAACATCATAAAATATAAATATAATTTTATAATTATTGTATAAAAAATTATATAAAAATATATAATATCATATATGATCTACTTATAATATTTCATCAACCATTTATTATTAATTCTTCATTACAATTTTAATTTCATGGTGTAAAATGTTTCATTTTTCAAGGAAGTTCTAGTTCTACCATTCATATCTTTTAACTTATATCAGGACTCCATAATATATTTATTTTTAAATAATATATTAATAATATATTTATTAAATATATATATTTATATCCACAAAATATATATATATATATCAATTACACTGTTCATAGAAATAGTATGTCGTATGTTTGCATTAATGTTGTTTTCATTATTCGACAGATGGAACAAAATATATTTAAATAGTAATTAACCTTAATAGAATGAAAAATATATCATATTTATATTATATAATCATTTAATATATCTTTATTATCATAAATTTTAAATTAAAATGGATCACAAGTCACATCGCTTTGTGGATGTGGTAGTCCCCATGTACGCGTGAGCGACATTATAATTTTACAATAGATGAGAATAAGGTGGATAATGGTTGTTTAATAAATATAATCATACTTAAAAATATTTAACATAGTTATGTAATTAATTTTTAAGGGATACCATAGAATTATAGGAGTTATAAGAAGAAATAAAATTGAAAACCCTCGATTAAAAGTTATACCTATTTGTTGAGAAACCCCCACTTCCCTACACATTAATCCTTAAAGAGATTGTATTTTGTAAATTAAAGAATTTATAGGATGTGTTTAATGAATATAAGAATTTATTATGATAGATATTATCTATGATAAAGGATAAAATGTTTTGAGAAAGGGAGTATAATAGGTTCCCTTTAATAAGTTGTTGGAGGTACACACTTTGAAATACATAATATAAAAGATTAATATAAATTAATTATTTTATAAATCGACTCAAAATTAAAATAATTATAATATGGGATTATTATATGTTTTAATCCTATCATACAATAAAATCTATAAAATATTTCATTATTCATACAATGCTATCACTATTTTTATCCCCCTCTTAATCATTTTGACAATTAGAACAAAATCAATGTTTTCTAGTCTTATTATGTTATGAATATTAACATAATAGGACAAGTGAAACATAAATTCATGATGATTGATATTTTAAACCATATACCATTATCATTGAAATTTATTTTATTTTTATTAATTTTTAATCATTCTGTAAACTATAATTTTTTAGAAATATTAAGAAATATTTAGAAATACATGAAATATTAAAATATAATTTGTCTCTATCTCATGTAGAATGGTTCCATAATGACAAGGAAAAAATTATAAGTAATTTAAAGCCTTAATATAATAATTAAGTATAATTTTTATAGGATTAGATATAGTTTCAAAACTTATCTTCAGGTCTAACACATTAGTTAAAAAATTTTAACCTTAACCATGGTGATGAATTTTTTAATACTAATGGATTATAATTTTATTTATAAGGTCTAAATTAGCTAATAAATAAACAATTAATGAAATTTCACAACATCCTTCATCACAATTTTTTTGCTTAAAAGTTTTATATTTTTTAAATAATTAAAAAAATATAATATAACATAAATACAATTATTATATATTTAAGAACTATACATTCAATACAGCTATGAAAACTACTTGGTTATAATATAATTCTAACATATAACATTCACACACCAAATAAATTTCATATTGATCATAAAAATTCATGGCCCACTATAACCCACCAAAAAATATTGGTTTTATAATTTCTAGAATAATTCAAATGATTTATTTATTGTTCACACAAGAATGATGTCGATGATGGATAATCATTTGGGGTAATTATTTCAAAAATTGAAATTAAGAAAATACCATGATAAAAAAAATCATTAATATTTAATATTACCTTTTATAAACTTTGAGAATTTATTTTTATCCATCTTTCAATAAAATATATGTATTAAAATAAAAATGTTAAAATTTTGATATTGTATTTTACTTAAAAACAATGCAGGTAAAAATCAACATTAAATGAAAAAAGGTTCATATTTTAGAATTGGGATGATTATAAAAGAAATATAATCAATATATGATATAAATTCTTTTTTTTAATTAATTTTACGTCTTGTCACATTAGTTGAACCTTAATTAACCCATTTTACATATATTGTGGTGAAAACAAATTACTATGTTTACTATTTATATTAACCAAAAATAAAAGTGAAAATTTACCAAATTTAAATCCTTTAATTAAAGATACTGATTCCTTTTTTCAAGATTCAATTTCTTTACAAGGAATAATTTAATTTAAGATTTAAACATAAAGTGTAGTGAAAAACTACTATTTTGAAAAATATTTTTAAAGTATAAAATTATTTTTCAACAAATTCATTGATAAAATTGATTCCAATGAACATAATAGGATTATTTATAATATAATAGAAAAAATATTACATTTAATCCACTTCAAAACTAAATGAATCATTTTCAATTCTTGAAATAGAAATACAATTATCATAAAAAATCAATATTTTCACTATTGACTATAAAATTATTATTGTTTTTAAAAATACCAAACATTTACCCTCAGATAATTTGGAGACGATGATTTTAAAAACTAAATCAATTTTCTCAAATAAAAAGTATAAATTTTCCAAAAATTAACTATAATATTCACTTAAAAAATTACAAAAAAAAACATTTCATAAGAAATCGTGTTTTTGAGGAGTTAAATGTGTTACTAAAAAAATTGAATAATAGTTTATTATAAATTAATAAACATTTTTGAATTGTATAAGAATATTATCTATATTATCTATATGGTTTTTTTTTCATATACATACTTCCATCCATAATGACGAGATTATAGTTGTCATATTTAAATAAAAATATTTTAATAATATATCATGGTTTGTTTAAACATGTTTTCTCATGTAATGAAACCTATCAAAAATAATTAAATTTATTTTAGAAAAATATATTCAAAAATATTGGGATGTTATATTCTAACAATACAAATATATTACACCATAATTATTTTATATTTTTCATCAATGTTTCAATATTATTTGAAACCCACATATTATAGGGGTAATATAACTACTTTTAAAAAGGGGATGATATAACCATAATGGTTTCATAAAAATCACATCTTTATGTTACCATATAAGGATAACATTAGAGGGGTTATAAAATATGGACATTTAGAATAAAAATAATTCCCAATTAATAATAGAGAGTGAACGAGATGTTGTTTTGGATAAAGTTAACGGCCAGAAAACCTTATCATAGAGAGGGGTGAAAATACCATAAATTCATAAGAAATGAAGGAAAAAGGATAAAATTTTTATTTCATCATCATTTCATAAATTTTAGCAGTTCCTTTTCCATAAACTATAATATTATAAGTAAATATACTTAATTGAAAACTATAAATTCATCCTTTCATAAATTTCTTTTAGATAATGACCATAATGTGTAAAAGATCATATGAAAAAATAATACACTAATCACACAAATTTAACCATAAAACTAATGTTTAAACACTGATCGGTAAAGACCATAATTCTCAAATAACATCAAGAAACTGAACAATAAAAAATGTTTTAACCTAATATATTATCTTATATCATTCACATTAAACCTAAATAACATAATATTATTCATCTTAAATAATCATTTATGTAATACAAGGTTATACATACTTCATCTTAATAAAACGTGTCTAGGAATATCATTAACCATATCTAAATTAAAAAAATTAAAAAATGTGATCCTATCATATACATCCCCACATCAAATTAATATTTATCCATAACACAATTTAAAAAAAGTACTATTACAAATACATCACGTAGGCCAGTGGTAGGGGTTCCACACTTTTCACCCTTCAGTTATTGTTTCTAGCCCAACAAACTTGCCAGATGTGATGGGTGGTTTCTTAACTAGGGAAATGTTATTTTTCTAAAAAAAATATAAATATAATTCCTATATTGTTCCATTTATTTTGAACATCCCAAAAATAACAGAAATCATAAATTCACATTTTGACCATTGAGGTTTTTTGTACATCTTATTTATCAAAAAACTAAAATTATCATATTTTATTATTATTACCTTAATATTGATTATCTTGTCAAACCTAAAGGTTACCAATAAATTAAAGTATAGTAACAAAAAAATAAAAGAATTTATATTGAAACAAAATTAAAAATAATACATATACCAAAAAAACATTTTTAATTCCCATAGATATCGCCCAAAATATCTTTAATCTTGTCAAACTCCCATAAAATAAAACCTCAAAACGGGTATCTATTCCTTAAAAATATGATCAAATTTATACTTACCAATAATGTAAACTATAGTATTATTTCATTTCATAATGTAATTTCATATGATTCCATATTATTGATTCCCACATTCATAATAATGGTTTATAATTTAAATATGATTTAACCTAAGAATGTCCCATGACAGTGACAAACAAGGTGTGTCATAAGGGCACCCACACTGTGCACCAGAATTATAGTTATGATATAATCGAACAATATTTTTTGGGGTTATTACCAAATATTAATATATGATAAACCCATTTCCAAATTTTGTATCCACACATGGATTTATTTCTAGTGAAACCACATAATCACTGCCTTACTAAATGTATATGATTTAATCATATACCTAGACTTATCCTCAATTTCAGTCATACGATTTTGTTCCCTAATATATGATTTCGAAAATCTAGTACTAAAGGATTTTAAAAAAATCTCTATAATAAAAAACATATTACTCTTACCCTAGTATCCCAAATATAGTGGATAATTTATTACATTGGTACTAAATACAGGAAATATCATCCTAAAGGACTAAAAAGTTTAATAATATTAATAAACTATATGGGTACATGAAACTAACATTCATTTGAAATAAAAGTGTAAAAAAAATTATTTTTCTATTGGATCATCATTATTGACTTTGTCATATCCATTAATATCAATCTTAGTACACCTTCTAACATTATGGGGAAAAGAATAAAAATAAGGGTGAGGTCAAAATACCGAATAAAGTTTATGTACATTGGAAGTTATCTTGAATAAATATGTTATAATCAAAATAGTAATGTAAATAACTGAAAAAAATTATATTTAATCAATAACTTTATCATGATGAATAATATGGAAGAAATAAACTATTATAAAATAATGACATATAAATAATCACTTGATCATGAAACTTATCTATTGATATCTTATTAATTAAAAATAACATAGACATCAATAAATTACATGATAATAGTGGGTTTCATAATTATTAACATCATTAACTTATCATATATGCCTCATTTGAAGTCATTATAATCATACATTACAGGCCTCATGCCTAGACCTATTACATAAAAGTGTAAGGGCTCGGCCAAAAACCCAACATGTTCTGTCTTATGATACATATCGATGCATCAATGGGATGTTAAATTTTTTGCCTCACTTTTCATTTAATAATTCTAATGAATTATTTATATGAATAAAAATAAAACTTTATCAATGACTTTGATTATAAGCAATCATATTGAAAAAACTATCATAAAAATTTTCAACACATTCCCTAATAAAACCCATCATAAACCTTTAATATAAATAATAATGTTAGTATCATTATAACTTATCCCCATTTGAAAAAAATTCAAATCATATTTTTTTATAATTTATGAATAAAAAACCCCCAAAAAAGATATTTAAAATGTATTGAAAAAAAAACATCAATACCACCCCTGATTTTTGTTAATTTTGTTTTCTAATTATTTAATTCAATTGATGACATGAATTAAATGAAACACTGAGTTTTAATAATCCAAAATATATTATTGATTTTATTACATAAACCTGATTTTTATAAAATATACATTTAACTTTTTGGTATTAATAGAAATAACCACATTTTAAAATTTAAGTATAATGGGTTTATATAACTTAAAAATAGTAATAAAGTACTTATTTATTAATATAATTTTTATATGTTTCAAAATTATATTTTATAAAAAAAATGTTTCTATTTATTCTTTTAATAAATTATAATTTTTTGAATAATTTTATAAAATATATTTAGAAAAAATTATTTCATTTTGGAGAAAAAATGTAAAAAATATCATAGAGTGAATTTTGGACAATTCTATTGAAAGATTGATTTTTTGATTAACATTAAAAATTTAATAATTTTTATTAAAAACATAAATTTCATTTAATGAATTTACGAGATCCATTTTATATTAATATCAGTTTGAATGTAAAATTAGTTCAATTATATATTTATTAGTCCAATTTTTTAATTTTAATAATCTTATTATTTTATATTGAAATTAAAACTTTCGATTCATTTGTAAATATTCTCTTTAGAAAACCACTTTCTCATCCCATCTGTAGAATTAATATTAAATTTAATTCTACCACTTATATGATTTTAATTTGATTAAATGGATTAAATATTTTGAATAATAATAATTTATATTACATACTATAGTTAAATTAATATAAGATCATTTATATTTATATACATAATAAAAATTTATTACCCTAATTAATGTTGATACATGGTTTTGCACATTAAAAGTGCATTTGTTAAAATTAAATTTCTAGAAACATAGGATTTGTATGTAATAAATTGGATTTAATATTTATAATCCATGAATCCAAATTTTCTTTTAATTTTATTTTCATTTATGTATTAATGGATAAACTAACCAGGTCATTAAAAAGATACAAGTTACCATGGTGAACACAAAATTAGTAAAATTATGTAAACTTAATGGCCAAGGAATAACATGTTTAAAACTTATTTATTTTATTATATGTGTTTATTTTCCATACTATATATCCACTCCATTACATAGAAATTTTGGAGGGACCATGGGTGAGAGTGACTCCCCATTAATGAATTGTTTCTCTTATTTAACAAAATGACACTCCTCCTCAATTATATAAGGGAACAACCTCCCCTAAAATATTCCAAAAAATTATGCACTTTTTCTTGACCAGAAACTGACAAATCTCTCCCCAGTATCCTTATCCATGTTCAAGAGCTACTAGTATTCCCAACATACCAATTCTATAGTCTCTAATAAGAGATCTATATGATGTTATTCTAAAAGAATGTAATTCCCATCAAAAAGATCTTTCATTTTTACAAAATCTCTTATCAACGTCATTAATCTATAAAACATTAAAATATATTTACACCATTTTCAAACACATGATGATATTTTGTTAAGTTTATGTAATATCTTACACTCATTTTATCTTCTATCAAATTAGAAATGAAACTCACATCCGTGTGTATAGAAGAATAATGCCACAGGAACCGAGGTAAATCATTTTCCATTAACACCTATCATAATTGAATACAATTAAATATTTAAGGATTATTTTTGATATTATATAAATAATTATACTTGTTGAATTTTTAAATCACACATACCATTTAACAGTCCATTCCCCGGGAATAACTTAATGTCGATAATGTGTATGGTGGACTACCCCCTCCAGAAGTGATGTGAATCAATTTTCTCTTACATTTTTCATGGAAGGTAATAAGGGTAAATTTAATGAATATTAGTCATACATATGAAATAATAAGGACTTTAGGAAGGTGATATATTATATAAAATTATTTTGTTTCATCCATCGATAAAATTGAAATAGTGTTTGTGTGTACGTATAAATTATCATCTCAATGAACAGTGTCATTCATTTTCTATTTATATATTTAATGGAATAATATAACAACATATATAATTAATATATATTATTTTTAATTTATTTTTAACATTATTAAGATTATGTAACCATGATCCAAATAAAAGGCCTGAGAATAAAAAACCAAAACATATATGAAAAATGATGCAATTATTACCCAGAATGTTGTTTTATTAAAAAATTTCTAAAAAATGGTTACTAAAAGAGAATAATATATAAATATGGTAAAATATATTTAAATTCTATTTAATAATATATGTAAAATATACCAATATTTATTACCAATTATTTCAAAATGTCTATTAAGAAAGTTTTGAAATGAGGTAAGCGAATTTTATCTAAAATGATCTATGTTGGGACATATAGTATATGATGTACCTATATTATTTTATGAGAATAATATATGGAAAATATGAATTTAAATTTAATAAATTATTTAATATACATATATTTAATTTTTATATTTAATGTTGTTGGTTCATGGTGTTTATAATTAAAATCTTACCAAAATAGGCAATGGATTTATAATATCTCATTTATTTTTAAAAGTCATATTCCATAATCAAGAATTATTTATTTTTTTGTGGTGTATATAGTTATCATGAATTTTATATGAGGATTAATATGATGGGAATTATATAATATAAATATTATTCTAAATTTACCACATTTATGGGGTTTATGATTCAAAAGTTACAAAAGTGGCAGGGAAGTGATGTCACAATATCAATGTATATGAGGATTATTTATTATTATGATTTCAATGAAAAAATAACACAGTATATTTATAAAAATCACCATGAATTTTCTCCTTCTCTAGTAATTTCTGGAGAATATATTTTTTCGATTCATTTTCCTATCTTTATGAACTCACGTTTCCAAATGAAATTTTTCAAATAAGATAATCATTATTTATCTCTTTGGTCGAAAACACTTTTTCATCCATATATGTATTTTCATAAAAAATAAACAATTTTTTAGTTATCCTCTAGGATTTGTAACGTCCTTTTTATACTGGTTTATATTTTTACAAAAAAAAATTAAATGGAATCTTCATGTTGTTTTCCGAATAATGAGTGTCTTGATTTTATCAAAAAAGTGAATGAAATATTTTTTTAACATATATGTTATGATTCAAATTTCCCCGACTATAAAAAAATTTTTTTTGTAGAAATTAATTTATAATTTTCAAATGTTATATTTAAAAAAAATCACAATGTTCTTTGATATTTTTTTTAACTATTATTTTTAAACCTGAAAATTATTTTTCTCTAATTAAATGTTCATAAAAATATATCAAAATATTATTCCATATAATATGTAATCTTTTGATGTTACATAAAATTCACTAGGGATATGATATAATGAAACCAAATTTATTCTTTCTCTGGATGTTTTATGTTTATAATGACAATAATTTTAGGAAACCAATTTCTTTTCTTGGGTTATAATAGGATGAAATTTTTATGAAACAAATTTCTTTTATGGGTTCTGATATGAAAGATATTTTATGAAGATCATTTATTTTCATGGGTTCTAATATGATAAATTTGTTATGAATATCATTTCTTTTCATGGGTTCTGATGTGATGAATGTGTTTTGAATCCCATTTCTTTTCTGTGGTCATGATCTGATGAATGTATTATAATCATGCGGAACTAGTATGTATTATTTTCATTATTTTATGGGTGTGACCTATATATACCTCCATGCATGGGGTAATTATTTAGATCTCATGATATAAATAATATTATAAAGACGAGTTAACCATGTTTATTAAGAGAATATTTCCACTATGATACTCATGAGATTGAAAAATGACTAATAAAATGGTTTAGGAGTTAACTAACTCCACTTTTATATTCTTGTGAATGATCATTGACTACTATGGTGGTTTGGTGAATGAAATCAATCTACTATAATATTACTTTAAATAATTATTGACTAAAGAAAAAATTATTTTCAATTCTTACGTTATTGCCACAAAAAAAATATTGTATACCAATGTTAAATTCTTAGGGTTCATATTATTTTATTCTTCTATGATTCATGTCATATAAACTACCATGATTTATTATGTGACTCACATTTATGATCTATGATGGATCTGGTATGGTTTCAAAATTAAATCCTCATATTATCATATCCTTGTACTCATGCTATATAGATATCTCCCTTATTTACCTTTCATGATCATCAGGTAACACCATTTATTAAGTTTCCTTTCACCAGGTAATAAACAATTTTTTTATTTATTATATGTGTAAGATGGGCGGTAGTTATGAGAAGCGAAGTGGCATATGATGTAGAACTCTTGTGAACCAGTTTTTTATGTTTCTATGATTCCAAGGCACTAGAACAATACTATTCTAGCATGGATTTTTACATTATGTAATGAATATTATACTATTAAGATTTAATATATTTTTATGAAATGTATGTGATTCTACAGTGGGTATCATAGGACAGTTTAGTTAACCATTGAAAACAATGATGATAAAACAATAGTGAGAAACATTAAGATAATCCAAAGTATATAAAGACATCATATGTTATGGTAAATAAATCAGTTTGATTTTTGAATAAAAAAGTATCTGTCTAAATAATAAAAGTTGATGTGGCAATGGAAAAATAAAACATAGGGGTAATAACACTAAAGGGTTAAATTTGTTCGGACTCGATCATCAGCTCGTGCATCATAATGGGGATTTCTTCACACCTATTATGATAGTCCCAGGGGATAAGCTTTGGATAATCCTCCTTCACATTTTAGAACATTTATAACAGATTTGTTTAGATGATAATGATGGATAAACTAGTATTAACCTATGTTTTCATAGTTTTAAATAATTGTGTCTTCATTTAAACATCATTTAAATGATTCTTTAGGTCCATGTGCTTTCTCATTATGATTATATTTTTTAGAATACTCTATTTGGTATTGGTTAATGGATGGAACCTAATTGGATCACATTAATGTTGAATAAAATAGAAAATGTTATAATTGAACTCATTAGAAAGAAAATTCATGGGAATGGGAATTAATCATATTGTTTATATAATCACACAATTTTCTCGAGCTATAAATTGTACTGAACATACAAACAAGAAAAGGAGGGAATAATATTCTATTGATTATATCATGGGGAAACATACACCATCATTTAGTGGTTCTACTAAACTAATATTCACAAAACATTGGATGAGTCAATTGAATTTTATTTCATCCTCTATTGTTTAGAGCATGGAGAAGTCATTTTTTCAAATATACTATTTTGAATGATAGTTGTATCAGTGGTGAAAACATGTTAAGAATATGAGTCGGTAAAAAAACATTTAATCCATTGAATGTGATGTGATTAAGTAGAGATTTAGTTGTAAATAATTCCCATATAATTTATGAACAAGGATGAGGAAGTAATTTCTTGACCTCAAATATAAGGATACTGAATCTATTGGTACCTATGAAGATAATTTTATATGACATGCCAATAACCTTCTAGTTGAATTAGAATCACTGAATAAAAAATTGATTGATTCTTTGTTGTCCTAAAATAATGTATTTTAAAGGAGTTGGATGTAATAAAACATAGAAGCTATGAAGATGTTACTTATTGCATACTAAAGGTAGAAATAGAAATAAATTATTCTAACCATTCCCATGGTTTTGATAAGAAAGAGATATGGTATCACATGAACTCAAAAAAAATGAAGTATTGTAATGATTTATTGTAACATATAAATTTAAAATATTGGAATAAATAACTATGGATAATTCATTAAGGGTAAAATAGGGATTTTTGTGTGTGGGAATCCTGGTCATCAAAAAAGAATGTATAAGTGATAAAAAGAGGCCATTCAATGAAATTAATAGAGAGTGAGAGATCTCAACTGAATGCACCGCCCATATAGTAGTTTTACAATTTCTCATATTTTGGGAATTATGAAAATAAATTCTCTAATCCAAAGGAAAAAAGGATGATAATATACAAGAACCATTAATGATAAAAGAAAAACTGAAATATAAGGGAATCACAACAACTGAAGTGAATCATGTTAATTAGGGAAATTTATAATGGTGAATTTAATGTTAGATTTTGTATGAATGAGATCAATGAAAATTTTATTACGCATAATTTTGTAATATTTTATGTTTAACTAAGCATTAATTATCTATATCTACACATATATTGGAACAATTATATCATATTTTATATTGTGAATCAACTTATGATCATCTATCTGTTCAATGATGAACATGGATTTTCAATGTAAATGTTTTCGTCTATGATATAATTTTAGTTAAGTAATAATGTTAATTTATGTTTTCAAAGAATATATTATTTTTAACTTTTATAATTGATTTGGGATTATATAATTTTTTATAACACTTTATTAGTGTCTAGTTGACATTAAAGGATATGCGATCAATTCATTAAAATATTTTTGATTCCTTTTTAGTCAAACGTGTTTTATAGTATCCTTAAGGATAAATATTTATAAAATAGATTGAATAAAACCATTGATGTTATTATTTAGATACATAAAACCATTTTGGTTTTGGAATATATTTAATGGTTGAAGGAACACTTTTTGATCTTACGAAAACATTAGTGCTTCAGTAATTAAAAAATAATTAGGAATGATCATTTCATGGAGTAAGAGATGAGGTTGAAAATTGTTAATTAAAACCAAAGGTTGGTATTGTGATTATGATATAAAGGAAATATAAGCCCAAGATATTTGGTTCTTATTGAAATTCTTGATCTTATCAGAATAATAACATATCCTTTGTCTCTTCCATCGAATATCTCTCACTTTCACACTGGGTTTCATTTTTTTCCCATATGGTTGTATATACTAGATATTTCACATGTAAAAAACATAGTGGAAATGTCACTAAAAAAATGATGTTTCCAATAAATAATATCCAATAACTATTTTGGATCATAGAATGAATTTTTTATAAAACAATAACCTTCACATGGTCAATGTTTTTTTTGAAATAACATGGTTTATGAAGATATGTGGGAACCTGAGGATATAATGAAGAAAAAGTATCCTCATTTGATTATATAAATGTTCTAAATTTTTATATAGAAAATAATTTTAAGGGTTATAAAATAAAAAACCCTGAGTTTTTATGAAATATATATTTTTTAATAATTTAGCTCCTTTGATAACTTGCATTACAAACCACATTGAGTTTTAACGAACTAGTATATACCAATAATATTATTATTTAAACATGTCCACTATAATCAAGACATAAAACATTGTGCTTTGAATATTAATAAACCCATATTAAAATATTGTATAAATGTTTTATATAAAAAAATTATTTCAAAAATACTAATTAACTTCTTAATAAATTTTATATGTTTTAACAATATTATTTTCTCAATAAAAATATTTTTATTTATTTTGGGAACAAATATTAAATTTAATTTTTGAAACTTTTTATAAAATTAATTTTAAAAAATTAAATTAATTTTTGGGATTAGTATTGAAAAATTATCTTCTGGGTAAACTATTGATTTTTTTAAATATTAATTTCCTGATGAATAAAAAAATATACTGTTTTTTAATAAATATTGTATTTTCATTTAAGGAATTTACTAGAAATTTTTTTTAATATGGATTTGAAAGTAATATTAAATCAATTATATAGTTATAGATCCTATTTAGTTCACTATAATTAATTTCATTTTGAATATTGATATTAAAACTTTCTATATTTTTGAGTCTTTTCTCATCAGAAACATGCTTTTTAATCACTTCTACAGGATTAATAATAAATTAAATTCTATCACTTTTGGAATTTGAATTTATAATAAGGAATCCATATTTAAATTAATAATAAATTATATTATATAATTAGGTAAAATTTTTATTTTTCCATAATACTTAATTAATACATTAAAAATTAATTATTGCGATTAAGGTTAAAATGAGGTTTTGTGTGTTACATATCTTTATGTTAAAACTAATCATACATTGAAATGTGTTTTTTATTTAAAAATATTATTTAATATTTTTATCAATTGGTGCCAAATTATCTAATATAGATAATTTTATTTTTATTATTAAATGATTAATTACCTAGGTAAATAAAAATATACAAGTTTCTGTCTTTTAAACTAAAATGTTAAAATTAAGTAGACTGATTGGATAATAAATAACATATTTATGAAATATATTTTATCATTTATAGCTGTAAATCATACTTATTATCCTAAAATCCATTATTTATCAATTTAGGAATCTGTTTGAGTGATAATGACATCTCATTTTAAAATATTTTTGGGTGTTCACTAAAATGACACTATTCATAAATTTTAAAATGAAACATCCTCCCCTAAACTTTTCACACATTCTATTCACATTAACTCCAAAAAACTCACAAAAATCTCCCCCAAAATACATATCCATGTTCTATAGATAAGTTTCTCCCTAAAAGTCTAAACATAAAGTCCCTAACAAGGTATCCAAAGGAGGTTGTTCTATGAAAAGGTAAATGTTTTCAATAAGCTCTACGTTTTTTAAATTCATATATTACAACCTTAATTCATGTAATAATAATTAAAATATAATAAAAATACTACCTAAAATATAATGATATTTTACTGTGATTTTGTAAAAACTTATACCCATCACCTCTACAATCATCTGGGAAATGAAACTGTCGATTATTTGTACGGTAGAATACCGCCTCACAAAGAAATGTAATTCATTTTCCATGTCATGGTTGTATATAATTATGGATTTAGTTTTTATAAATGATATCTATAATATTATTATATTAGATCTATTATAATATCACATATATCTTATTAATTTCCATTCTGTGGGTAAATGATAACACAACTCGTATGTACAAAAGGCTATCGCCTCAGGATATGATGTGAACCATATTTGAATTTAAATTTAAATTAATGTTTCTAAGGATAAATTTAATAAATATATGTGCTATAAATGAAATCATAATTACTCTATACTGGATATGTATTAATTTTCATTCTTTTTTTATATGTTGAGAAGCTGGAAACAATGTTTATATGTATGTACGGTCTACCGTCTCCATGAATGGTGCAATTTACTTTCTATTTATATCTATTATGGAATAAAAAAAATTCACATATAATTAATGTATATAATTTTTCAATCATATTTAAAATTTTGGAGATTATTTAACCATGATATAAATAAAAGGATCAAAAATACCAAAAGAAAACGTACATGAAAATGATGAAGTTGTAACCCGAAATATGTTTTTGACAATGAATTACTAATAAATGCATAATAAAAGGGACTAAGTAATTGATATATGTTATGATATATATGGTTATGGTTATGTAATATATTTATTACATTGGTGGTTCTAAGTTTTTTACAGAAATTCCAGACTTGTGGTTTGGGAATTCCATCTCAAATATTATTCTATTAGACATATGTTATGTTATGGTCATATATTCTTTTATCTTGTTTATATAAAGACCCTTTTAAATTTTATATCATTAATTTGTTTATTCTGATTATTTATAAAGTGTTATTTAATATTATTCATTAATGTTGTATAGGATTCAAAATTTACCAAAGTAGGTAAGGGATTTCTATTTTCAATTTTATTTATGGCAGTCATTTTCTGTATTTACCATTTGTTTCATTTGTGAGGAGTACATACCTCCCATGAAATTATTTTATGATTATTATCATCAAAATTAGGGGATATAATTACCCTTATAAGGTTATCTCTATCATGGGTCCTACGATTCAAATTTTATAGATATGGTATGGTTTTGATGTTACAATCTCACTGTTTATTAGGATGTTTTTATTATTTTATTGATGATAAAATATTATGATATATTTTTATGAAAATTCATGAATTATATCCTCTAATTATTATTTCCTTAATATAAATGTTTCCATTAGATTTATTTTCATTTTGTACTCAATATTCTAAATAAGTGTTTGTAAATAAAACTAACAATATTTCTATCTTTAGTCCAAAACTATTTTTCATACATATTAATGTCTTCTTATAATGTTTTAAAAAATGTTTTAATTATAAAATATTTTTTTTAATGTAAAATTTAACTCTATTTTATTTTTTGATAATTTTTTTAAATGTTATCTTCATTATTTTTTCCAAAGAAATCTCATTTGGTTTTCTCTTTGAATGTGAAAAGATCATGGTTCTTTCATGAACGATATGAATAAAATTTCACACATCCATGAACACTCAACATTTTCATGTTTACCTTATAATTTTCAAGGGTTATTTTTCAAATAAAATCATTTTCAAAATGTGTTTTGATCTTTTATTTTTAAAAAGGTTATTTTCAAATAAAAAAAGATTATTTTCCTCAAGAAATGTTCTATGTGTTCATTCAAAATCATTTTCTTATAGGAAGACGTCTTTTTATGTTACATATGATTTTATGTGGATATGATCCAATGACACCATCATATTATTTACATATATTTTTTATGTTTTTTATGAAAATATTTTTATGAAACCTACTTGGTTTTCATAGGTTATGCTATGATGAAATGTTTATTAGAATCATTTATCATCATGGGTTCTGATATGATAAATGTGTTATAAAAACCAATTATTTTAATGTGTTATAATATGATAAATGTGTTATGATTTTCATTTATTTTCATGGGTTATAATATGATAAATGTTTCAAGAATCCCATTTTTTATTGGATTATAATAAAATGATTTTTCATAATCATGGGTCATACATATGTATGATTTCCATTATTTTTTCAATTTCTCCTATACCTTACTCCAATTCATTCTGTAACGATAGATATATTGTTTGATAAAGATGATTATAATCTGTTTGAACCCATTTTAGTAATGCATTATTTCTACTGTGATGGTTATGGGAGTGACCCATGGATACTATGATGTTTTGGGGAGTGAACTAAATCCAATATTATTGTTTTTTGAGTGAACATTGGATACTACAATGGGTTGGAGAGTGAATCATATCCATCATGATAGTCTTGGAATGGATTTTTAACTATAAGGAAATTATTTTATTTGTTTATCTGTAATCCACAAATCTATATCAAATGCCAATGATATTTTCTCATAGCTCATGTTATTTGATTCTTTTATGTTTCATGTCTTATGAACAACCGTAATTTATACCATGAGTTACACTTATGATCTATGATATTTGATGTATGGTTTTGAATTGAAAACTATTGTCCTCACACCCTTATGCTCATGTTCTAATAAAATCACCTTTTTTTTTACCATTTCTAGGGATGTTATATCACATTTTGTTTTGTTTTCATTCCCCAGGATATGAAGAAAGATATTATGTATGATCTGTCTAAAAAGGGTGATAGTTATGAGGAACTATGTTTGAGATGATGTAGAACTATTTTGAACAAATTGTTTAGGATTTCGTGAATCTAGAAGAACTATAACTATATGATTATAGTGTGGATAATTATGTTATGTAATGAATAATTTTTTTATTATTATGAAATATATATTTATGAAAAAAAGTGAGTCTTTATAACTTTACACTTTTAAAATCACTTTACAAAACAAAAAGTTTCCATAATATTTGTGGAAATATTTCCTATTAAAAGAAAAATAGAAAATGATAACAGAAGATTCAAATCATTGAGTGGTCGGGATGATAGAAAATTCGGTTCATGAAGTGTTTTTTCGAAAAACCCCATCCCATTTTTGGTAAAATATTAAAAGGGTAACTTATTTGAAAAGTGACATGAATATTACTCTGTAATATTTTAAATTGAAAGTAAAATAAGAGTAAAAGTGAATTTAAAAATTTATTTTAAAATTGTAAAAATGTTATAGAAAATATTTCAATGAAAAAAAGGACATGGAAGAAAACAATCCCTGACAAAATAGAAAAAATGTATTTTTTTCCATAAAATCATTCTTCTTGTATGCTCTGTATATAAAAAGTGGAAAATATGAGAAGACTTTTAACTTCCAGAAAGGTACAATGGTTAATAAAATAGCGCATGAGCCTTAGTCCGATTGGAAAAGGTCTCCGTTTGTGCATCCAAGCGACCAGTGATCAAATCCAGACAGGGATATAATTTCCGGGCACTGTAGCAACACTGTAGCAGGAACTGTAGCGGGAACTCTAGTAGGCAATGTTTGGCACTGTAGCAGCCAGGAATATGCCCCCGTTTGGGCCTTCAGGCCTCCGATTTGGTCCCCGGGTCCTTCGTAGGACTTCGGGCACCCAGGCCTTCGGGTCAGTTGTGCCTTTAGGCCACTTCAAGGCCTTCGGGCCACCTTTGTGCGGATACAAGCTAGACAAAACCTACACGGAACAAAGCTATACAAGGAGGATGAGTAAGGAGCTTTCACCAAAGCAGGAGCTAAACGGGTTGCAAGAATGAGAGGGTATGGCACCTACCATCGGGACAAGCCTATGAATGCACGAGAATGCCTAGTCGAACAGCCATGTGAAGGTGGAGAGCTGATTTCATGATGAAGATACTGGGGAGGATCAGTTATAAGTAGTTATTCTAGGTTTTATGTAATGTTTTTTCTACGGGCAATGAATTCCTATAAGGCCTACAGTCATGTAATCATTCGCCTACGGGCATTGTTGGGTTCCACCTCATCCCTTGAATGGTGGATTATCAAAAATAAATAAAAAATGAAGGCCTTAGGGCCATTGGAGGATAATAAAATATAGCTGGTGTAATATTTTAATGTAATATGATTCCCCCAATAGATTCTTAAACATATACAATCCATAATAATGATAATATTGACAAATAAACCCTTATCATTATGGTAAATTTTGGATCATAACTCCCATGAAAGATTTAAATTCAAAAAATTCATTAAATAAAATGAGTATAAAAATATTACTAATATAAAAAATTAATGTGGAATTATATATACTACACAAAAGAAACAAGTGATGAATGTGGCCTATGCCTCACAAAAGTGAAAGTGAGATGAGAAACCTTAACCACTATTCAAAATTTCATTATAAGCACACAATCCTCCTATATCATTGAATAAAAATTACTATAATTTTTTACTATAATAATTTTAAGAATTATAATGCCATATATTATCCACTTATATCATTTCAATACAAATTTATTAGTAATTATTTATTAAAATTGTCATTTTTATGTGTTAATTGTTTCTCTTTTCATAGAAGTTTCAACTCTATGATTCTAGTACAAAATAATTGATCACAGATCCAAGATATATAGAATATTAACTATGATAAAAAGATTATATATATTCATTACATATTTATATTTATATCTAACAATAAAATTAATATATATAAAAATGAATTATCTCATTCACGAAGACATTAGGTAGTTCATATGCAAGAACCTTATATGGAACTTTTGATGGATAGAATAAAAAGGTAAATTATAATTCTCTTTCCTGTAATCATTATTAAGTCATTTATATCATATATATTAATTAATATTATCTTTATTATCATCCATATAAAATAAAAATTTAAAAACAAATAGCATCACATCATGGTGGTGGTAGTCTACACGTATATACTATAAAAGTTACAGATTCCCAATGGATGAGAAGAAGGTATATAATGGTTGTTACAAAATCAAAATAATAATTCATCAAATTTAATTTACTTAATTAATTAATGTATAATGCGTACCATATAATTAAATAAGTTATAAGAATACATAATATTGATAATTATCGGTTAAGATTTAAACCTCTTCAAAGAGAAACCATTTTTGGATACACCTTAAGTCTTAAAGGTATGGGTTATTGGAAATTAAAAAGTAGTAATATGTGTTGAATGCATATATAAAGGAATTATTCTAGGTATTTTCTGATATAGTGGGATAATAATGATTGTGCAAGTGAGGATAAGTGGTTCCCTTTTACAATTGAGGGAAAAACACTCTTGGAATAACATATATAATTAAATTAAAATAAATTAGTTTTATAAATAAACTCAAAATTGACATATTTTGAATATAGGATGAGTATAAATATAAATAATCTCATATCATAATTTTTTAACAAATTTGGTTTATTTTTTCACAATTATTTCATTATTTTAACCATCCTTAACCATTTTGACAAATACCATAAAATCAATGATATTTGCTCTTTAGGTGTTATGATTGTTAAAATAAAAGGAAATGTGACTAATAAAGGGACCATAAATGAGATTTTTAACCATATACCATTTAAATGGACGAATATAGTACTTTAATTAATTTTAAATAATTTAATAAAACATTTCTTATTATAAAATAACATTAATGTAATTTTTGGTAACATATGAAATATTACTATATAAAATGTGTATAAAATATTTAAAATGGTTCAAAAATGTAATGTATTAAACGAAAAGTAATATATAATCACAATATAATAATTGTCAAAATCCACCTTCACCTTAAGGAGGGTAGGTTCAGTAGATTGCCAGGCCCTTCCTTCTTCAAGTTGGACGAGAGATAATGACCCCCGAAACCCGCCTTTAATAGGTCCCGGAGTGGAGACCAGTGCCAAGGGTACAGAATCACTCACTAAATGGAAGGAATTACCCTTTTTCTGTTAATAGGATCAGGAGATAAGATGGTAAATCCCAACAACACCAAAAGCGGAAAGTAAAATCAAATCCATGAACCATTCCCAATGCATGTTACAAAAGTAAAAAATCCACAAAGTACAAGGTGACTACAAGGGTAAAGTAAGAAAGAATGAAAAAAAGAAACTGAAACTGCCCCAAAGGTCCGAGCTAGTATGGCCCCGTGTGATCCCCGAAGTCCTCCTGGAGACCTGAAAGCAGTTTTATATACGTAGGGTGACCATAAAAGTATACTCATTAGGGAAAACCAAAGACACTTGTGCACAAGTGGGGGAACGTACTAAAGTCCCATGAGAAAAGAATAAACCAAACACCAAACAAGATAAACTATCCACCCAAGCCTCACCAAGGCACACTCCCCAAATAATGCAAGACAAGTAATGTATAGTAATATCACATCGATGTTTGGGTACCCCGTGCCACCTTCCCACTGGTTATTGAAGACATCCTACGCATCAGACCAATCCCGCCATTCTCAATGCAGCCCCACTACCACACCCCGCCCGCACACACCTAGTCCATAACCTCACCGCCGTCCCAATGCCAAACCCCGCCTGCACACACCTAGGCCACAACTATCACACGTAACCACGCCTGCAAACACCTAGGACAGAACAACCACCACCACGGCCGAAGACACCTGGGCCTCATTCCGAAGACACTTGGGAAAACCACCTGCCCGTACACACCTGGGAAAACCACCACAATACCCTGCCCAAAGATTATTGGGCTAATAATGGACTTCAGTCCATCATAGCCTGCCCGAAGATACTTGGGCTATCCGGGAAAGGGAGAAGAAATGATCTAACAACCATCCACTAATAGAAGTGTTGGAAAAAACACCTTCCCCCATAAAATGGGGGTGTTCGGTACTAAGTGTTCAACTTTGGTGGGGCGCGAATAAGAAACACAAAACTACAAGTATATGTATAGGTAACAAGAACTCTCCCAAAGTTAAGATTTTTCTTCAGCCTACCTAAAGAACACAATCAGTACCATGTCCAAGTCACAACTCACACCAAACCAAAACCCATTTGTCCCACCCTGGTTTACATGTTCAATAATAATGTTTAAATATGTTTCTACACCTACTTGGGAAATTAGTAATCATAAGCACCAGTCAAGGGAAAACAAACAGTGATGAATCAACCACAAAACCCACACCCGGTTCTCTTATAAATCCAAAACAACCAAAGAAAACCCCAATATATAGCCCCATTTCCAATATCCAGGAGAAAAAAGGTTTCTCAACAACAGAGGATCCCACCCCAATTCGTGATATAACAGAGGATCTCATCCTCAATTTTGTAACCACTGAGAGTATAATAATAGGGGATCTCATACCCACCCACATCACCCAGCAATCGGCCCGTGAGTGGAAAGGAAAGAGAAACCCACTGCCATCAACACAAAGCAAGCCCATGCCGGTATTTTCAGATTTATAAGATTTAACACACTCCATGATTTTCAAATTCTCTGTGATTTATCCGGGGTTATCACAGAAGGAGTTGATCCTAGTGCTTTCAATTTGTTTAGCCGAATATAAGTAATTAACTGAATTACTTTCCATGGTAGGGGTTCACAACCACAAAAAAATCCATTAAACATCACCAGAGGCAAGGGTTCATTAGTGCACAGAGAAAGACCACCAATGGCCATGATTTTCCGAAGGCGTAAGCCCGCACAATTCAGAAATAATAAATCATAGAAGATCATAAATCAAAGAATCATCGATCACAACCCCCCCCCCCCCTCATTCATTAGAGTTCATTCATTATCATCATTAAGGTTCGGGTTTATCCAATTCTACAGAATCAAAAGCATGCCCACCCCGCATGATACACAAAGAGGAAGAGATGAAGGATAAATTCCCTACTTGATGATCAATTATCGACGCTAGACCTGGGCGTGTAACTCCACATATTGCGATATGGCTCGTCTGAATGAATAGCGGCTCGTCTGAACGAAGGGGACTCATAGCACAGGGTGATCGGGAAAAGAAACATAGGGAGAGCCCTTTTTGTTTATAAAGGTTGGAGACGACTGAGATAAGAACACAAAACCTCGTAAGGAGTGGGGTCGTGGGTTGACCATGCGGTTGAGACACCCCACATGTCATTAGTGGGTCCCTGCGGTTTAAACCGTTGCACACCAGGTTAATTCATTAAATATTTAATTAAACAACATTTATGGATGTTACTGGGCTTTAACACAAGATTAAAAGGGTAAAAATAGGGTTTAAAACCCAATTTGCACAAAAAGGAGGCGCTGCTGGAAAAACTGGTGGGGTTAGCTGAGAGCTACTGGTAGCCGAGCTACAAGTAGGTTGCAGCTACTGGTAGTCGGGAGCTACCGGTGGCTGATAGATATCGGTAGTCTGAGCTACCGGTAGCCGGGCTACTGGAAGCCAAGCTACTGTTAGGTTGCGGCTACCGGTAGACCGATCTACTGGTAGGCAAAGATACCGGTAGGCTGTGGCTACTAGTAGACCGATCTATCGGTAGGGCGATCTATCGGTAGGCTTAGACTACTGGTAGATCGAGCTACCGGGAGGCCTGCTACCGATAGGTTAAGGGTACCAGTAGGCCTATTGTGGGTCAAACTTGACTGAGAAGTTGGGATGGCCTCCCAGACCACCCAAAACACCTCAAGCATCATATTTTTACAATGTAATGGACCTCCCAAAATCCGGGCCATTACAATAATATAATAAAATTCTGATATTTTAGATATGATTTTAAAAATCATCTTTTTATATGAATTCTTTGTTAACCCATTTTAACATTAACCATTTTAATGAAATTTTCAACAATAATGGGTTATACTTTTTCATAGCAGGTTACAATTTTCTCAAAAATACACAATAGATGTCATTTTAGACTATTAATTGTCTTAATTTTACTCTTTTAATATTTTTATTATTTTTAAATAATGTAATAAAATTTTATTTTACATAAAACACTATTAATATCATGTTATGTATTATTTATATTATTTTATAATTAAAAAAAACATGAAAACAATGTAATTGTAATATAAAACTTGTAAACACCTAGAATATGTTATATTGATAATTAAAATTACTATGATAACATAAACCACCAGAATAATATATCCTTTAGTGTTTATATAATAATTTTCATGATTTTTTTACTTATTCCACAAGCATTGTATGAGTGTTGTGTAAGAATTTATGGTAATTTTTTTATCACTAAATGTTACAAATAAATTTAGTGAGAAAAAAATCATTCAACATTAAAATATAAATTTATTATATAACATAATATTTTTATACCTCTATCACAAAATTCTATAGATATTAAAAATAAATAAAGTGAACTTTTGGAATTTATCTTTTACATAAATATTATAATGTTAAAAATCAAGGTTAAATGAAAAAATGTCATCCTATCAAACATTGGATGATTATTGATGAAATATACACATTTAATTAAATACCGGAATGTGGTTCAATCTATTATAAGTCTTATCACATTATTTTTATACCTAATTAACCAATTATTCTTTAATCATGACAAAATACATTTTTTATCATTAGAATTCATGTTTCTGAAAAATAAAGGGTAAACAGTTACCAACTTATTACCTCTTAATTCAATATGTGGAATCCATTTTGAAAGATTCTATTTCTATAATATGAGGATAGGATAACTCTTAGGAAAACATAAGATATTAAATTAATATTATTTGACTTGAAATGGATTTCAAAAGAAAATGAAACATTGTAAATTAATGAAACAAAATTATAGTTTTCAATAAAAATTAGTATTTCCCAATATTAAATTAAAACAATATTTTTTGAAAAATTCCAAAATATTCACCTAATGATATTTTGATATTATATTCTCAAATATTGTACACATTTTCTCAAGTAAAATTTTAAAATATTCTGAAATTAATTATAATATTCACCCATAAAAAAATAATATTTTTGAAGAAAATATCAGTTTGAATAATAAAATAGATTTAAAAAAATAAGTAATTATTTTTTATGAATTATTTTGTGTATTTTATTTATATAAAAACTTAATATATATTTTCCATAATTTTTTATTCCTATTTATATTTCATATCATACTAAAAGGGTTGTAACAATTATGTTTAAATAATAATATTTTAATTGTACAATATAGTTTGTTGAAAATTGATATTTCATGTAATTCAAGCTATAACAGAAAATTGAATTTATTTATTGATAAATATATTATAAAACCGTGGGGTATAACATATCCCCAGAGATTGTAGTGGTGTATTTTTTGTGATTCCTTACATGGGGAACCCCTAAAGTGTTTATCATTAGATTCAGAAAGAGGGGAGACATAATTGTTTTCTCACACACATGGTCTCTATGTCCGTTAATGTGATAGATTTTGTGAAAAAAATACATTAATATGGTATATAATATTCTACCTGAAACTAATATTAAAACTGGTACATAGAAGAAAAAATCATGAAACAGATATCCTAAATGAATCTCAACATAATTATTAGATACCATTATATGATCCATCCGTATAAAGGAATTATCCATGTAGATGAAATGGAAAATGACATTTCCAAAACACTTACAGATTATTACAGTATGAAAAAAAATGAGTTGACATCGGATCTGTAGACATGTCATTGTCAATGAGATGTCTCATACACTATAGATGTCTACAGACCCAAACAGTGGTAATTTCCTCCTTATTTCTTATGAAAATTAGTCCCTATCCCAAACATAAATGAATTAAAACATTGTGAAGATTTGAATTCATAAGGATATATAACATGGGACAGAGATGGATTTAAGGCCAGGGTGTTTCTCCAAACAAATGATCTGAACAAACACAATAAGGGATTGACGATACACACCAAATTTTTAAATTAATGACCATACATGGTAATAATTTACTACTTCAATATCATATAATTAAATTAAAAGATACAAAAACAAGAATCCATTTCTCGTTTCATCAAGTCCATAAGTATTAGTGGATTAGTATAAGGGGTTCCCACAAACAAGAAATAGGGAAATGTAGAATGTTCCTTTTAAATATCCTTCTAAGGATTAAGGTTATGACTATACTTATGGAAATCACTAGAGTATTTAAAAATATAGGATAACCTCAAAATGAAATATAATAATAGATCCATCTAGAATAGATGATCATATTCTTATGGTTCTAGCTAGGGTGAGGATTTGATCGGGGAAATTATAATGGAAAAGAGGCAACATATATCGTGTGAAATTTCTTATAGATGTTGATACATATCTATTATCTTGGATAGGTTTCTATAATAATGATAGATAACCTACCTCAGGTGGTGGTCTAATGATTTTTCTACATGCACCAACATATATAAAATTCATTACAATATTATGTACATAATATATTTTTCATGGGATATTCTTCAAACCCAAATTCAGATATACAATCCATAATTTAATCTGGACCCAAATCCTATTATAATACTTCGAGAAGGTTATTTTATACAATGAAACATTGTTTAATTTTTGAGACTTAGGAATATATCTACTGACATTATTTTGGCAGGACTCAAAGTAAGATGTTATATGGTATAATGATTTAGGATATGGAAAAAAATTATCAACTATTTAATTGGGTATAATAAGATTTTTTGATGTATTTTTTTATTAAATAATGTCGTAATTCAGAAATTTTTTAAATATATCATTCTTGATATAACATTTATGACATTATCATTCATCTTCTTATAAATACATAATATTTTTATATTTTTATATGTGGTTTTCTATGTAATATCATTCTCATATCATAAATTTTTATTTAAATGTATGATGTAACGACCCAAAGTTTCATTAATGGAAAATCCCTCTTGATCCAGTTAAATGTTTCTTTATGAAAAATGTTTTTATAAGATGTCAACTTCTTTATTTTAGGTTATGATTTGTGACTGTTACTTTTATAGCCGTTGAACAGTGATCATCTAAGTAGTATAAATATAAGGCTTTAACGAACCCATTTCTACTCAGACAAAGGAAGCGATGGCCTCATCCAGTAGAATTTCCCCTTACAAAGCCCATTTTTCAGAGCTCGGAAAAGAGGTGGCGTCTTTGGGCTTTTCCCTTGACCAAGCCCAAGCTGAGCTTCATCAAGTCAAGCTCGAATGTGATCGTCTACGGGAAAAGTGGAAGTTGATTGAAATTACCACTCGAGCGATATTATCTGAGCCGCCCCAAGAGTCTGTCACCATCGCACACCTTACCCTTAGGTCTTATGCAGTTATTTTAAGGGGTTATGTAACAAATAAGTAGTATCATATTCATGCACATTACTTTTGTATATAATAATGAATATAATTTCTAGTCATTTTTGATACATTGTAATTAGTTTTAAAAGTACAAATGGTGTTTTTAGTTATTATTTAATTAAGAATTATATTTTATTTAATTAAAGGATTTTTGAATTAAATAATATTTTAATAAAATATTATTATTAATATTACATTACTTTTTATTAAATATGAATGATCTTATAATTTTATGAATGCAATTAAAATTTTATTAAGGTTTGAAAGCCATTTCTGTCAAAACCCGTGAATTTTTTTTATAAATGTCGGTTTTTATTTTACATATGAAAATAAACATATTTAGAAAATTATTTAGATTAAATAAATATTATTTTTGGAATCAGGACGTCGAAATTATCCAACAGTGAAATTTTCATAATTTTCTGAGACAGTCAAATTTCTGGGTAAAAATTAAATACCATTTAAATATATTATGTGTTTTATGACATCAGAATGACCCAATGGTGATGTAATAAAATACCATAGTCCTTATGTTCGGCCAATATATGTTTTATCATTAAAATAATGAGGTTTTGGTTTTGTTTTACACACTTTTCAAAGCATTAATGGAGCCCTCAAGACTTATTCAACACTTTGCCTTTTAAAATTAATTTCCATGGGAGTGTGACTCACCTCCACATAAGCAACCCTAATTTTTAATAAGTTAGGACCTTGGCCTTGTAAAATATTGTTTTCCTCTTCCCTTTTCCAGAAACCATGTGAAAATACCATGGGATGGTTTGTGATTTGGATTATTTTAATATAAGGGGTCCCAAACCTAAATAATAAAGAATTCTCTCAGATTTCCTATATAAACCCACCCAAGATCCCACTTCCTCCTCACTCAAAGCCCTTGAAGTTCGTCCAACCTCTGCCCTACTATCTCTAGAATCCTCCCAAGGTGCCCCAAGCTCCCAAGAAGCCTCTCACAAGCCTCTCTCTAGCCTTTGGAAGCACACTTCCAAGGAAGGGTTTTTTCTTCCTTTCTCATTTTTGTCAATTTTCATTAAGTTGTATTGACCTTTTAATTTCAATTATGAATGTTGGGGTATGGTTTCTCACCTCTCCCATACTTCCCTCTTATTGTTTGAATGATTGGAGACCCCTTTCCCTCTCATTAAAAGCATCCCATCTACACCCGTTACTATGTCGAAATTCCGAAAGAAACCTTTTTGTCCTCTTTTATATTCAAGCAATACTTTTGTATCATGAATCTAAATTCCTTTTCAATTTTTGGGAAATGTATCTATATGAACTCATTACTGTCCATTACATGTAAATATGATGAGGAACCCCTTTCTATCTCATCAACCTTTTTTATGAATTCTTATGTCACGCCGTTACGCTGCCGAAATCACACCGATTTTCTAAGCCAATATCATTGTGTAGTGAATACCATGCCGATTTCTCCATCAAGGGTATTCACCTTTATTCACATTTACATATTGATTATAAAGTTTCATGTATTAATTCCACATTCCTTTATCGTGGAATAAATTATTATGGTTTATGAATCCATGTTTTATGATCCATGTGGCACACTTATGCATGAAATGAAATGTTTAAGAAGGGTGCGCCCATTATAGCCCTCCAATGCATTGGGTAATGTATAGTATCATGATACGTCATGTGAAATGAGTGTTTACACATTCTAATTCAAGTACAACGAGGGTTTACTCGTGCTTCAAGTGCAATGAGGGTTTACTCATGCTTCATGTGCAATGAGCCTTGGCTCATGCTAATTCAATGTTAAGTGTTGTTGCCACATTTCCATGTTATGATTATCATGATTTATCATGCCTTTATGTTCATGTTTTTCTTATGCTCTATTGATATGCCTATTTCCTAACATGTATTGTACTCCTTATGTTATTCATTGTGTACTCCCTTACTGGGCTTTATAGCTCACCCTTTTCTTATGCATGTCCTCAGGTTATCCCATGCAATGCTAAGTACAAAGGAATGTAGTGGTCATGTAATGGAAGTTTTCAATAAAGATGTTGTATTTCAAGTTTAAAGTTTTTATGTAATGATCCTAAGCCCCAAAGACACTAAACCTCTCGATCTTCTTTATTGTATCAAGTGAAGTTTTATGTAATAAAGCATGTTTAATATGTAATAAAAAGCAGGGTTGTCATAGTTGGTATCAGAGGATTGGTTTAGTTATTTTGGGATTAGGAAACCCTAGTAAAGCATTTGATACAAGACTACATATAATAAAAGCATCCCTAAAGTTTTGGTAAATACTATGTTAGTGGTTTATCAAACAAATACATCCCTGTCTGGATACGAGCAGGTAGAGGCGGCTCTGGCACAGATGTATCCTAGGGGTAAAACCTGAAAACACCGCTTTGAGCTAGACTTGAACGGGAACTAGTGCACGACAATGGGCCTTGCTGAACTCTTGGTTACGACACTCCCAGGGGATATGTTTTGATAAATTCAAAATCTTAGTATGAACCCTTATTAAGGAAAAAATGCTCCTAAGAATATATGTTAAAAGGAAGATCATGAAAATCCTAGATTGAATCCTATAGACTCATGAGTTAAAGAGATTAAAGTTTATTTATAAGTCATCAACTTTTGTCTTTGGATTACCCTTTATTTGTTACCCCTAAGTTTCCTTTTATTCCATACAATGGACGGTATTAGGAGAACTCGGGCTAACAACCGTTGTGAAGATCAGTGTGATGATTGTACTTATGAGATGCCCAATCCAATGGGAGCGGGAATCGCGAACTTTGTCACGCTTCTCTCTCAGATAACTCAAGTTTTGAATAGAAACACTGGTCAAGAGGAACGTTCAACCCCCCTAAGAAAGAACAAGTCGCTATTGAAAGCTTCATGAGACAAAGGCCTCCTACTTTTAGTGGATCATCCGATCCCACGATCGCTGAACAATGGATCAACTCTATTGAAAAGATATTCTCCATCCTCCAATGCTCTGAAAAAGAGAAGGTTCTCCTGGCGGCTTATCGTATGGAGGGTGAAGATGATCAATGGTGGACGTTGATCAAAAATACGAAGCCTGAGGAGGAGATCGAGGCTTTGGAATGGAAGGAATTCTGGAAGATGTTTTTCGATAAATACTTTCCATGCACCCTCCGTCTTAAGATGGAAATGGACTTCCTTTCCCTCAAACAGAAAGATGAAGAATCTGTGGGAGCATACGAGGCAAACTTCACAAGGCTTGCACGATACGCTTCCAGATTTGTCGTTACCCCCGAATGCAAGGTTGTCCGCTCCTTTGGTGGGCTGAAGCCTAGCTTGCGGAAAGCATTAGTGATCCATGACTTCGACAGCTATGAGTAAATTGTCTGATGTGCCCTCAAGGTTGAAATGGAGATCAGAGAATCACAGGGGTATCATGGGGACAAGAAGCGTAAGGTGGACTTCAATGCTGGTGGTCCGATGGATAAATCCAACGGCGCTAAGAAATTCCAGCACCCCACTTGCCAAAAGTGTGGAAAGAAGCACCCTGGAAATTTCCTTAGGGGGACAAGAAAATGCTTCAAGTGTGGAAGAGAAGGGCACCTAGCTGTTAACTGTCAGCAAGAAGGACCCGCGGCTGCGACAGAGGAGAGGAATGCTCCGTTCAAACCTCAACGCGTTGTTCAATTCTTCAAATGCAAAGAACCAGGTCATTTTGCGAATCAGTGCCCTAATCCAAGGGTTATCGGAGGCAATCAACAACCTCCAAGACAGCAAGGAAGTACTTTTTCCATCACTTCTGCCGAAGTGAACCCCGACAACGAAGTGGTGACAGGTACGCTAGTTATTCATTCAAGAATAGCGAACGTACTTTTTGATTCAGGTTCTACGCATTATTTTATATCTAAAAAGTTTAGTAGCGGTGGCAGAGTACTGTAGCGGTGGAGGTACTGTGCAGCACTGTAGCAGTGCAGGTACTGTAGCAGTACTATTCACAGAATGGGCTTCGGGCCAAAAAAATCGGTCTACGGGCCATGTAATGGGATAAATTCCCACTGGGCCTTCGGGCTATGTAATGGGTCTCCCTCTACCCAGTTAAAGAGGTCTTTGCTTTCCTTTAATAATAAATGAGGCTTCGGCCCCAACCTTTTAAAAAAAAGGAAGTAAAGATGTCGGTGAGTACGGAAAATGGGGCATTCATTGCATCCCATGAATATAAGTCCTCCCCTGTTATAATATGTGGATTGTATTTCCCGGTGAACCTCTTCATACTCCCTTTGGTGGAATTTGATGCAATTCTTGGCATGGATTGGCTTTCCTTATATAGAGCCAACAAAAATTGTCGGGAGAGGGAAATCACACTCCACATGGAGAATCGACCCCCGATTCTTTACAAGTGTCAGGAGGAAGATGAATCTCCTTTAGCTCCATCATCTCAAGCATGGATATTACTGGCTTATGAGCACGCATATCTGTCTCAGATGATTGAGTCCAAGGAAGAAACCACCCTTGAAGAAATGCCTATTTTGAGGGAATTTGCTGAAGTATTTCCCAAGGAACTTCCTGGTCTTCCTCCAAGAAGAGATGATGAGTTCTCAATTGAACTTATACCTGGGGGGCTACCAATATCCAAGACTCCATATAGAATGGCTGTTGCTGAGCTTGAAGAGCTGAAGAAACAACTACAGGAGAATCTGGATAAAGGGTTTATACGCCCAAGTGCATCACCATGGGGTGCACCAGTCCTCTTTGTCAAGAAGAAGGATGGGTCAATTAGGCTTTGCATCGATTATCGCGAACTTAACAAAATCACGATAAAGAACAAGTATCCTCTCCCAAGAATTGATGACTTGTTTGATCAGCTGCGTGGAGCACAATACTTCTCCAAGGTCGACTTGCGGTCGGGATATTATCAAGTAAGGGTGAAGAAGGAAGATATCCCCAAGACTGCTTTTCGTACAAGGTATGGGCACTATGAATTCAGAGTAATGCCTTTCGGACTCACCAATTCTCCAGAAATATCCATGGACTTGATGAATAGAGTCTTTAGAGATTACCTAGACAAATTTGTGGTAGTCTTTATAGATGATATTCTAATATACTCCAAAACCAAGGAGGACCATGAGGAGCATTTAAAAACTGTACTAGAGACTTTGCACAAGGAGAAGCTCTATGCAAAGTACAACAAGTGTGAGTTTTGGTTGAAGGAAGTCTCATTCTTGGGCCATATCATCACAAGCAATGGGATATCTGTGGACCCCTCCAAAATAGATGCAATTGAGGGATGGCCGAGGCCAACATCGGTAACTGATATCCGTAGCTTCTTTGGGTTAGCTGGATATTATCGACGATTTGTGAGAAATTTATCACGGTTTTCCAACCCTCTTACCAAGCTAACTCGAAAGGGAGTAAAGTTTTCTTGGAGTGATGAATGCGAACAAAGCTTCAAGGAGTTGAAAAGGAGGCTTATCACTGCACCCCTTCTCACTTTACCCACAAGTGGGGAGCTTTTTGTGGTATTCAGTGATGCTTTGAAGAAGGGCTTAGGATGTGTGCTGATGCAGAATGATAAAGTGATATCCTATGGCTTAAGGCAGTTGAAAATCCATGAGCGAAACTATCCAACGAATGATCTGGAGTTGGCGGCAGTGATCTTTGCCTTGAAAATCTGGCGGCATTATCTCTATGGAGAGAAATGTGAGATATATACTGACCACAAGAGTCTTAAATATATATTCACACAGAAAGAGCTTAATATGCGCCAGAGAAGATGGATAGAGCTCATCAAGGATTATGACTGTTCAATACATTACCACCCTGGGAAAGCGAACAAGGTGGCGGATGCCCTAAGTAGAAAGGATCCAGCTATTTTATCAACGATGAGAATTGAGAAGGATCCAATCTTCTTAGACTTGATGAAGATGGATATGGGAATCATAAAGAAGGGAACATCATCAATCCTTTCACAAATGATTGCTCAACCATCTTTTTTGGAAATGTTAAAGGATGCTCAAAAGGATGATGCGAGAATCCAAGAAAAAGTGGAAGCTATCAAAAATGGAAAATCCTCAGAGTTTAATGTTAATGAAGAAGGAATTGTGCGGTTTGGGAAAAGACTATGTGTTCCATCAAGTCCAGAGCTGAAGAAGGAACTTTTGGATGATGCACATAGTTCAAATTTCTCTATTCACCCAGGGAGCACAAAGATGTATCGAGATCTCCGAGAAAACTTTTGGTGGGATAATATGAAGAAGGAGATCGCTGAATATAAATCAAAGTGCCTGGTGCGTCAGCAAGTGAAGGCAGAGAGGCAGAAGTCTAAGGGGATGATACAACCATTGCCCATACCAGAATGGAAATGGGAGAACATCACCATGGACTTTGTCACCGGACTTCCAAGGACATCCAAAGGAAACAATGCAATCTGGGTTGTTGTGGATCGTCTTACAAAGAATGCACACTTCATTTCTATTTGAGAGGATTTCTCTTTGGATCAACTGGCACGGATATATATCAGGGATGTGGTACGGTTTCATGGAGTACCACTATCTATTGTGTCTGACCGAGATCCAAGATTTACCTCTATGTTTTGGAAGAGTCTTCAACATGCTCTGAATACTGAACTGAACTTCATTACGGCCTATCATCCTCAAACTGATGGCCAATTCGAGCAGACTATCCAAACACTTGAGGATATGTTGAGAGCATGCTCAATGGAATTTAAAGGAGGATGGGATCAACATCTTCCTCTAGTTTAGTTCTCTTATAATAATAGTTTCCACTCGAGCATCCAAATGGCACCATATGAAGCCCTGTATGGGAAAAGGTGTAGAACACTGGCATGTTGGGATGAGGTCGGTGAATGTAAGCCGCTTGGACCAGAAATGGTCGAAGAAATGGTGGAGAAGGTGAAAACCATTCAGCAGCATATCACGGTATCCCAAAGTCGACAGAAGAGTTATGCAGATAATCGTCGATGAGACCTTGAGTTTAAAGTCGGAGACATGGTGTTTTTACGCATATCTCCACGGAAGAAGGTCATGAGGTTTGGAAAGAAAGGGAAGTTAAGTCCAAGGTACATCGGCCCCTTCGAGGTTCTTGATCCTGTTGGGGCTGTGGCCTATGGACTAGCACTTCCACCTACTATGGCCAAGGTGCATGATGTCTTTCATGTATCCCTCTTAAGGAAGTACATACCGGACCCTTCACATGTACTCTCTTCCGAGGTGGTACAATTGGAAGATGATCTTTCTTATGAGGAGCAACCAGTGAAGATCTTAGATCGTAGAGAAAAAGTTCTACGAAATAAGGCAATGCCCCTCGTCAATGTGTTGTGGAGAAACCACAAGATTGAAGAATCAACTTGGGAGTCGGAGGATATGATGAAGCTGAGTTACCCACATTTGTTTTAGTGTGGGAAAAGGTAAATTTCAAGGGCGAAATTTCTTAAGGGGGGAATATTGTAACGACCCAAAGTTTCATTAATGGAAAATCTCTCTTGATCCAGTTAAATGTTTATTTATGAAAAATGTTTTTATAAGATGTCAACTTCATTAGTTTTACGTTATGATTTGTGACTGTTACTTTTATAGTCGTTGAACAGTGATCATCTAAGTAGTATAAATATAAGGCTTTAACGAACCCCATTTCTACTCAGACAAAGGAAGCGATGGCATCATCCAGTAGAATTGCCCCTTACAAAGCCCATTTTTCAGAGCTCGGAAAAGAGGTGGCGTCTTTGGGATTTTCCCTTGACCAAGCCCAAGCTGAGCTTCATCAAGTCAAGCTCGAACGTGATCGCCTATGGGAAAAGTGGAAGTTGATTGAAATTACCACTCGAGCAATGTTATCCGAGCCGCCCCAAGAGTCTGTCACCATCGCACACCTTACCCTTAGGTCTTATGCCACTATTTTATGGGGTTATGTAAAAAATAAGTAGTATCATGTACATGCACATTACTTTTTTATATAATAATGAATATAATTTCTAGTCATTTTTGATACATTGTAATTAGTTTTTAAAGTACAAATGGTGTTTTTAGTTATTATTTTATTAAGAATTATAATTTATTAAATTAAAGGATTTTTGAATTAAATAATATTTTAATAAAATATTATTATTAATATTACATTAATTTTTATTAAATATAAATGATCTTATAATTTTACGAATGGAATTAAAATTTTTATTAAGGTTTGAAAGCCATTTCTGTCAAAACCTATGAATTTTTTTCATAAATGTCGGTTTTTATATTAAAAATGAAAATTCACATATTTAGAAAATTATTTAGATAAAATAAATATTATTTTTGGAATCAGGACGTCGAAATTATCCATCAGTGAAATTTTCATAATTTTCTATGACAGTCAAATTTCTGGGTAAAAATTAAATACCATTTAAATATATAATGTGTTTTATGACATCATAATGACCCAATGGTGATGTAATAAAATACCATAATCCTTATGTTCGGCCAATATATGTTTTATCATTAACATAATGAGGTTTTGGGTTTGTTTGACTAACTTTTCAAAGCATTAATGGAGCCCTCAAGACTTATTCAACACTTTGCCTTTTTAAATTAATTTCCATGGGAGTGTGACTCACCTCCACATAAGAAACCCTAATTTTTAATAAGTTCGGACCTTGGCCTTGTAAAATATTTTTTTCCTCTTCCCTTTTCCAGAAACCATGGGAAAATACCATGGGATGGTTTGTGGTTTGGATTATTTTAATATAAGGGGTCCCAAACCTAAATAATAAAGAATTCTCTCACCTTTCCTATATAAACCCACCCAAGATCTCACTTCCTCCTCACTCAAAGCCCTTGAAGTTCGTCCAACCACTGCCCTACTCTCTCTAGAATCCTCCCAAGGTGCCCCAAGCTCCCAAGAAGCCTCTCACAAGCCTCTCTCTAGCCTTTGTAAGCACACTTCCAAGTAAGGGTTTTTTCTTCCTTTCTAATTTTTGTCAATTTTTTTTAAGTTGTATTGACCTTTTAATTTCAATTATGAATGTTGGGGTATGGTTTCGCACCTCTCCCATACTTCCCTCTTATTGTTTGAATGATGGGAGACCTCTTTCTCTCTCATTAAAGGCATCCCATGTACACCCGTTACTATGTCGAAATTCCGAAAGAAACCTTTTTCTCCACTTTTATATTCAAGAAATACTTTTGTATCATGAATCTAAATTCCTTTTCAATTGTTGGGACATGTATCTATATGACCTCATTACTGTCCATTACATGTAAATATGATGAGGAACCCCTTTCTCTCTCATCAACCTTTTTTATGAATTCTTATGTCACGCCGTTACGCTGCCGAAATCACACCGATTTTCTAAGCCAATATCATTGTGTAGTGAATACCATGCCCATTTCTCCATCAAGGGTATTCACCTTTATGCACATTTACTTATTGATTATAAAGTTTCATGTATGAATTCCACATTCCTTTATCGTGGAATAAATTATTATGTTTTATGAATCCATTTTTTATGATCCATGTGGCACACTTATGCATGAAATGAAATGTTTAAGAAGGGTGCGCCCTTTATAGCGCTCCAATACATTGGGTAAAGTATAGTATCATGATAAGTCATGTGAAATGAGTGTTTACTCATGCTAATTAAAGTACAACGAGGGTTTACCCGTGCTTCAAGTTCAATGAGGGTTTACTCATGCTCCATGTGCAATGAGCCTTGGCTCATGCTAATTCAATGTTAAGTGTTGTTGCCACATTTCCATGTTATGATTATCATGCTTTATCATGCCTTTATGTTCATGTTTTTATTATGCTCTATTGATATTCCTATTGCCTAACATGTATTGTACTCCTCATGGTATTCATTGTGTACTCCCTTACTGGGCTTTATAGCTCACCCTTTTCTTATGCATGTCCTCAGGTTATCCCATGCAATGCTAAGTACGAAAGAATGTAGTGGTCATGTAAAGGAAGTTTTCAATAATGATATTGTATTTCAAGTTTAATGTTTTTATGTATTGATCCTAATCCCCAAAGAAACTAAAACTCTCGATCTTCTTTGTTGTATCAAGTGAAGTTTAATGTAATAAAGCATGTTTAAGATGTAATAAAAAGCAAGGTTGTTATATATGACCTCTATAACAAAACATATGATGGTTATATAATTATATTGTTATTTTATTCATTATATTTATATTTTTGAAATTATTATATAGGTATTGTTTCTACTATGCTATTATTATTTATTTATATATATTTTATTTTAGAGTAAATAAGCCTGCCTATAAAAAATTTTGATCCCTTGGGTCTATTTACCATCCTCGAGTTACTAGGGAGTGTGTTTGAAGTCTCATCACTACTGAAAATAAGACTTTTCCCAACACTTGCATACCAACGGTTCAAAGAAACCATTGGTGTAGGTAGTCTTTCCAAACGGTTTCATCAAACCGTTGGGAAATATGTTTTAAAAGTATCTTTTCCCAACGGTTTGATGAAACCATTGGGAAAGAGTTTCATTTCCCAACAGTTTAATGAAACCATTGGGAAAGATGTTTAAAAACATCCCTTTTCCCAACGGTTCCATGGAACCGTTGGGAAAGATTAACTTTCCCCAACAGTTTTTAAAAACCGTTGGGAAAAAAATGCCCCAAATTAGACCGAAGCCTCCCCACGATTACAGAACCATTCTGCTTATCTCCAGAATCTCTCCAGAAGCGATTCCTTTGTAGAAACCCTTGAGAAGCCCCGCCTTTTCCATCGGATCAGCTACTGCGAGGTTACACTCCTTCCATATTTTATTAGGGATATAGTTTCTCCCCTTATCAATCATATCCTTCTATTCTCAAGGATTTGGTTATTCACAGGTTTTAGGGTTTTGGTGAAATTTTATGATACACTAATCCACGAATTGTGTACTCAAATCACTACATCGGTGTATGTCCATTAATGTTTTCATTACACATTTACATTTATAAGGGCATGGTGTCTATTGTGTTCTAATTTTAATGATTCATTGTTTTTTTTAATTTCAATACTTCAAATATTACAACTTCATGTATATAAACTCATAAGAAATTATTTGTAATATTTATTGATATCATTTCATGAAAATCACTCCTTTTATTAAGATCATGTCAAACATGAAGATCTTGTTCATATTAATTTATTTACAGTATGTGTATTACATAACAAGTATGTATCATGTTTCTATCAAAATCTATATATATATTTATAAAATGACACATTGTTCACATATCCTTTGCACAATAGAACATATGGAGTATCTTCTTGAACTTTGTAAAATATTATGTGGTCCCTAATTAGTACTTCTTCCTTCTTCATGAAACTAATTCATAGAATGTCAAATTCGCAATATTAGTGAATATTAGTTTTTCTAATATAACCATTAATCATTCTGACTTCGACATCTTACATGTGTTATTCAATCACCTTTTTAAAACACAATGACCATTTTCACTGATTTGGGGTTCCTCAAAATGCTTGGGAAAATCAAAAAAATGCATGTATTGAATCGTGTTTCTCATATGGTTTCATGGATACAAGTTCATCTCAGATAATAATGACTGCGTGGTTCAAATATCATGAGGACTATGAGATTATAACTTTTCACAGAAATGAAGTTGTTTACTGCAACTATGTGTTTTTTTTCACTTTTGATTTGGCTGAAAAGGGAGATTTGTTGTCATTAATCATGGTTATGGGTGGTCATTTAGGATTTAAGATAGTGATACATCATTTTACTTGATATATCCAATATTATTATTGATTTTATGTTCAATTTGATTATCTTTAACATGTGATGTTGTTTAATAAGTTGTTATTAATGCTTGTAATAATTACAATATGGCCCCCCAGACACCCCCTAGACAACCCCTCAGACAGCCCCACGGACAGTCCCCCACCCTCCTCCCTGGACCCTAGACAGCACCCCAGACACCCACAGACACCCCCCGAATAGCCCTCGGACAGCCCCCGGACAGCCCCCCCACCCTCTTCCATGGACCCCAGAGAGCCCCCCAGACACCCCCTGTAACACCCCAAGATTTTATGAAAAATATTCTTTTAATTTCATTAATGTCTTGTGTTTTATGCTACACCATGATTACCTTACGCTATACGCAACACCGTATTAGCTTGCAGTATACGCAACACTATTCTTAGATCGTGTTACACACAATTTTGATAATAGTTATTCTACGCAACATTGAGTATATATATATATATATATATTCAATGTATGAATGAAATATGGTTGGTTTATGTTATACGAAACAACAAAGTATTCTTACACAACACGCAACCCTGACTTGTCTTGCATTACACGCAAGCACGGCCTTCTGTGATTCCGTGTGTTGTACGCAATACAGAGTTTCGCTAAACAATGATATGCTATTAAAATATTATTAAAAATAGCCATTATGAATTGTAATAACCACTTTTTGAAATTTTGTAAATTTTATTTTTCAAAATGGACTTCATTTTTGGATTCGGAATATCAAAATTAGCTTAGGGTTAAATTTTGGTACTTTTTGGATAACTTTCATTTTCTGATGAATAGTGAAAATTACTAAATTTTAATTAAAAACAACCTTTTTAATTGAAATAATTAATAGTGATAAATTATTAATTTGAGTGGTTTTAAAGTATATTTAGAATATATTTTTACAATTTAATACAATGTTGGTCATTGGATGCAATTTCACATTTAAACCAGACATAAACAGGTGTCAATCTTTTGATAGTTATTATCTCTTAAGAACACGCTATTTGTTTTGACGACATGAATTAATTTTTAAATTAAGTAATGAAACTGATATGTTTCTAATTTGGTAAAATAGACATCATTTTTGAGTTCATAATATCAAATATAGATTAGGCCTAATTTTTGGTATTTCTCTGGAACCTTTCATTTTTTGATGAACAGTGAAACCACTAAGTGGTAGTTAAAAAAATGTATTTTTCATAAAACATAATTTTATCACTTATATGAGTGGAATTTCAAAAAATCCGAGAGACACGGTTGATGTCAGTAAGTAAAATGTGGTTCAATGAGATGAAAATAATTTTTGGTGAATAGTAACTTTTTACTTTTTTTTCCACGGTTAAAAGTAAATAGGGTAATTAAGGGTAAAAATGATAATATTATTACCCTAAAACATGTCCTAATTCTATTGTATAAGTTTAATTCGACCAAAAACAGCCTTAGGAATAAAATATGACCATTTAGGCCCACATGGATTAGATTAGGACATTTATTATTAATTTATTTAATGAAGGGTTAAAATAGTTAAAATCAAAGTTTAATAAGTAGTTAATTTTTAATATAGGGTTATACATAAGATAAATTAGACTATAAATATTCATTAGAAATATAAGGAGATTTCCTACATAATGATATTTTATTTGTAATTCTTATACTTTAAATAATATAATTTATTTATGACACATATATGATGCAGTAATTATCTGATTAATGAAATATTGACATAATTAATGTTATAAATACCCAAATAAATGTAATTTGAAACTTTTTATGAATTAAACTAATTTTATAGGTTAATAGGACATGTTATTATTGATTTAATTTACTTTTTTTGAACTAATCATTCTGTTATGATTTTCACAAAAATCAATTACTAAATAGTGTAAAAATTTACATAAAATAGGTTTTAAAACAAATATTATATAATTAATTGTTATTTTAGTCCTAAAAATCAAAGGTTCGGCCAAATGACATAGATAAAGTTATATATATTAATAATAAACAACTTGGGGTTCGTTTGGATTGTTATTGTATGTTTATTAACCTTACAGTGTAAGAACAGAAGAAGACACGGTAAAAGTAAAATTATTTAACTTAATGTTAAATATAAATGATAAGGTCAAAATAGGAACCTAAAATTGTATAAATTATATTGGATGAGAGTATTTAGTCCCATACCCACCTTATCTTCGAAATAAATTAATTTGGAGCTATTTAAAACCGAATTGTTCGTTATAATAAATTAATAGTTTTAGTTATTCCAATGGTGCCCCTCTCCTCCCTTATAAAAGCGCATCTCCTCCCACTCTTCCTCACACCACTTTGAGCCATCAAGCTCTGACAAACACTACCAAATTCTCCTCTCCACTTCCCTAGAGACATCCTAGAGGTCCTGGTCTTCTTTAAAGACTAATTTTAGTGCCCTAAAATGAGGTCTCAATGAAGCACTTCAAAGAAGAGGTAATGTCTGTAACCGATTCTTTCATCTTCATTTCTTCTTCCACTTCTTCTTCTTTAGTTGTTTCATTATGAAGTAATAACATTATTATCACTCATATACTATTATGTTATTATAAGTATGAAAACCCATATTTCACCATCTATCCATCCTACGGAAAATGAAATCACCGCGCGTGCGTACGTACGGAATACCGTCTCCACGCCGTGGTGTAATCTACTTTCCACCACCACCTTACATGGATGGGTGTAATGGTGTAAATAATGACTATATATGATTATTGTAAAGTGATATTGATTCTGAAATAGTATACATACACTCCAATACAATTCCATGATCATGGGAATAATATCAACGCTCGTGTGTACGTACGGAATACCATCTCCACGATGTGATGGGAATCGTTCTACATGATCTTTATTGCATAATAATTATATAAATGAATTGAATATATTAATATTATATATATTACCCTAATAACATTCTTGAAATGAGGTATCTATAACCTAAAGAGAATAATAATAATTTATTCGACAAAACACACATAAGAACAAAAAGTAATAATCACCCGAATAACAAGTTGTAATGAAATATTACTAATAAGAAGCTAAGAATATGACCATATATGATATCATAAGAATAATTATAATTCTTGAATAAGTCAATAACATTATTTAAATCATTATAAAGGAGGTTCGGACACTTACGAGGCAAATCGGACCTAAGGTAAGGGAAATATCACAATCTCACTTTTATCCGAGATTGTTTATACTTCAGAAATTACTAGGGTGTATTTTATCATCCACATCCATGTTTCCAAAATATGTAATATTATTTCCATCCACCTACAATTTTTTAAATCCAATTTTACCCTTTGGTGAGTTTTTAGTAAAGGATACGAAAGGAATCTTTTTTTTGTTTTTCGTACGAGGTACTTTTTGACTTTTTCGACAAAAGTACGAAGAATGTTTTTTTAACTTATACGGCATGAATGGATTTTTAAAACATTATTTCCAATAAGATTCCTCTACACGTTTTCAAGTTTATTTTTAATCAACTTCTTTTAGTTTATAGTTGTACGACATGTTAAGAAATGAAAAGTGTTTTTGAAGGAGAAAGGATATTTTCCTCAAGAAAGGAGTTCAAGTGTTTTATCAAAATTATTTTCCATCTATGATAATAAATGGTTATTTTTTTATCCCTATTATTACCTTGATTTGATTATGTTGTGATGAAATTATATTTTTATGAATTCCTTTTTCTTATATAAATTGTTTTATGATGTCACGATGATTAAGATTCCCATTTTTATTACATGGGTTATGCAATGATGTATGATTTATGATTTTGTGGATCACATAAGAATGGTATGATTATGAGATAGGTGGGACCTATATCTCCCTCCAATGTATTGGGTAAATATTTTATATCTCATGAGATAGACATGGATGGAACGGCAGGTTAAACTGGTTCTGTGAAACAGGACTGAAACGAGGAGTGAACTCGGTTCAGAAATGGACTTTGTCCACTAAGATAGTCTTGGCAATGAGTCTTGACTAATAAGAAATGATTCTCTATGATTATGTGTGTATGCCACAAAGTTTCATGTTTTAGGTTATGATTATTGGGATTACATTTCTCTACTATGATTTAACCCATGTTATGATATTAAGATCTCTTTTGTAGGTTAAGATTTCCAAAGTGTTATGTTCTTATGAAGATGATGTGATTGATATTTCTTTTGTTTACCCTAACTGAGCATTTGAGCTCACCCTTTTATTTTTTCTTTTCCCCAAGATATAAAGAATGGTTTTACGTAAAAAAAGGGAAGATCTTTATGGGAGATGTTGAAGATCTTTCACCAAGATTAGAATATTATATTCCGAGTTTCCAAAGACACTAAACTATTACGGTCCTTGTGTGTGTGTTTTTTGTTATGTACTAAGTATTTCACAGAAGTATTGTAATGTCCATGTACGTTAAGCTTCGGGTCTCTACAGTTGGTATCAGGGGAAAGGTTTAGTCAACCTTTGGAAACTAGGATGCGAGAACTTTAGTGAGATCCATAGAGATATTTCTAAGGTATGTCTAGGTATGTCACTAAGGTTAAGTATAATTATAGGTTATAGAACTAGAATTATGGTAACCCAAGATGTTAGATATTGAAGGTACTCCTCATTTATTGTCTTGTTTTCCCTAGCATGATTTTTGCCTCACACACTATTCTTTCTGGGTTTTAGACGATGGTTGGAAGCTGAAGGAACCATGTTGATCAATGTAATGGAAAATGCAATGATTGTCCTCCTGAACAAACAAATGTTATGGGAGATGGAGTGAAAAATCTTATTGCTATACTCACACAAGCTATGAACCATTCTGGACTTCCAAATGAGCAGATAACGGAACAATATTCTACTGAGTCCTTCATGAGGCAACGTCCACCTTCTTTCAGTGGGTCTTCCGATCCACTTGTTGCAGAACAATGGATTAGTACCACTTAAATGATATTTTCAGTTCTTCAATGTTCTGAACATGATAAAGTCATCTTAGCAGTATATCATTTGGAAGGTGAAGCTGATCAATGGTGGAATCTTATCAAGAATACGAGGCCAATAGATGAAATTGAGTCCATGGAATGGGACGAGTTCAAGAACTTATTTTTCAATATGTACTTCCCTCGTATTCTTCGAACAATGATAGAGAAGGAGTTTATTGAACTCAATCAAAAGGATGATGAATCTGTTGGTATATATGAAGTGAATTTTACAAGGCATGAAAGGTATGCATCTGGATTTATCATCCAACCTGAAAGTAAAGTTGATCAATTCTTCATTGGAATAAAACCAAATCTTCGAAGGGAATTAGCTATAAGAGACTTCAGTAGCTATGAAGAAATTGTGTGTTGTGCTATCAAGGTAGAAATGGAAGTTGGTGTTACTTATCCATCTCATAGTTTTGACAAAAAACGAAAGATGGTGTTCAAGGAGAAATCTAAGAATAATGGTGAAAAGAAGATGAATGTTTTCTTATGCACAAAATGTGGAAAGAATTATAGTGGAGATTGTCTTAAAGGGACATGTAAATGTTTCAAATGTGGAAAGGAAGGTCATCAGACATTTGAATTCCGCAATAATGGGAAGAAGATGTCTAATGATGCAAACAAAGTAAGGGATACACAGAATGAACCTACTACACTTCAATTCTTCAAGTTCATGGAAATGGGGCATTATGCTAATAAATTCCCTAATCCAAGGGTTAGTGATGATCGGCATGAGCAACCACTTTAGGAAAAGGACAAAGGGAAGTGACATGCGATCACCATTGGCGATGTTGAATATGACAAAGATGTGGTGGAATGATTAAGTGTATATGTAATGGGATTCCAAAATAATGTTGTATATAGTATTGTGGAGTATTGGAATATTTATGTATTGGTTTACTGTGGTTTTCAATAATTTTATGGACAGGTAACCATGGAAAGTGATTGAGATATTTTTGGAAAAAAGATCATATATGCATAATGAATTGATAAGGAAAAATGAAATGTTTGACAGTATTCATGAGCACATGACTGATATAAGGAGAAGGTTATATCATGGTTTGAGTATATAGAATTTTTGGATTTTGGTATGTGGAAAGAGTTAAATTTTTACTGCATTCATATTTTCACTATGGTTCAATTAATGGGTATTCATTATTTAAGAGAATGTATGATTAAGGTATTCACATGTTTGTAATTTGACCGAAAAGATATATCTTCTGATATATGCGGGATAAATGATGACATTCACCTGGTTGTTATGTGACATTTCAAGTAATCATTTTCTTTATAATATGAGTTTGGACCGAAGTATTTTAGATAAGCCTAAAGATTGGAATGGATTATGTTGGACATAAGTTAGGATATAACTTTTTTTGATATTATTGATGGGATGGTATAGTAATATAGCTTTAGAAAAAGGACAACCTGCAGGACGGGTGACAACCCATCGTGTCGGACAGGGCTGTGGGAATCGAACCCACAACTGAAGTGCGACTGGCCTTTATCGCCTACCACTGGCCTAAAATATGTCTTTGGTTAATAGAAACTAGTTTTATTTTATTATGTGGTATGATATATGAAGTATAAGTTCATTTTTGGAATCGTAAACGATTAACCTCACCATAGATGGGCTTATGTATATTTGATAACTTTTTCTAACCTTTTGTTTGAAACAGATGGAATGACCCATCATTCTATCACATGATCTATTAACACTTCATGAATAAAAAATTCAACTTCATTTCTTTAAGAGATGAAGTGGAAATTGTTCAAAGCACGAACAATAGTGAAATTGTACCAAAATCATGTAAGTATTTCTTTTAATTCACCATCTTTTGGGAAATGATCTTGAAAACCAAAAATGTTGTCCTAGTGCCCTTATATATGATGAATCAGATGGTACCTTAGATCATCGCAAATCTATGGCTTTGTGATTGTTGGCTATTTCATGGCCATATTCTCTACCACTCTCCATCAGAACTTGATAGTTAGATTTTTCTTCCATATACATATTTTCACCTATGTTCTCCTACATAGAAACCTAGTGATGAGTTAATTTGGGTAACTGTTACATTCAATACATTAGTTTTTAAAGCCAAGTTTGGGTATTCCTTTTTATGATGTGGGTTTCTATTAAACAAACTTTCGAGTAGTAAACCATTCATAACCCCGACGAATTTCGAGGGCGAAATTCATTTTAAGGAGGGTGGAATGTAACACCCCGATATTTTATGAAAAATATTCTTTTAATTTCATTAATTTCTTCTGTTGTATGCTACACCAAAATTACCTTGCGCTATACGCAACACAGTATTAGCTTGCAGTATACGCAACACTATTCTTGGATTGTGATACACAAAATTTTGATAATAGTTATTCTACGCAACATTGAGTATATATATATATATATATATTCAATGTATAAATGAAATATGGTTGGATTATGTTATACAAAACAATGGAGGATTCTTGAACAACACGCAACCCTGACTTGGCTTGCATTACATGCAAGCGCGACCTTCCACGATAGCATGTGTTGTACGCAATACGGAGTTTCTCTAAACAATGATATGCTATTAAAATATTATTAAAACTAGCCGTTATGAATAGTAATAACCACTTTTTGAAATTTTGTAAATTTTAATTTTCAAAATGGACTTCATTTTTGGATTCAAAATATCAAAATTATCTTAGGGTCTAATTTTGGTACTTTTTGGATAACTTTCATTTTCTGATGAATAGTGAAAATTACTAAATTTTAATTAAAAACAACCTTTTTAATCGAAATAATTAATAGTGATAAATTATTAATTTGAGTGGTTTTAAAGTATATTTATAATATATTTTAACAATTTAATACAATGTTGGTCATTTCATGTAATTTCACATTTAAACCAAACATAAACAAGTGTCAATCTTTTGATAGTTATTATCTCTTAAGAACACGCTATTTGTTTTGACGACGGGAATTAATTTTTAAATTAAGTATTGCAACTGATATGTTTTAAATTTGGTAAAATTGAAATCATTTTTGAGTTCATAATATCAAATATATCTTAGGCCTAATTTTTGGTATTTTTCTGGAAACTTTCATTTTTTGATGAATAGTGAAACCACTAAGTGGTAGTTAAAAAAAATGAATTTTTCATAAAACTTAATTTTACCGCTTCTGTGAGTGGAATTTCAAAAAATCCGAGAGACACGGTTGATGTCATTAAGTAAAATGTGGTTCAATGAGATGAAAATAATATTTGTTGAATAGTAACTTTTTACTTTTTTTACCACGGTTAAAAGTAAATAGGGTAATTAAGGGTAAAAATGATATTATTATTACCCTAACACATGTTCTAATTATATTGTATAAGTTTAATTCGACCAAAAACAGCCTTAGGAATAAAATATGACCATTTAGGCCCACTTGGATTAGATTAGGACATTAATTATTAATTTATTTAAAGAAGGGTTAATATAGTTAAAATCAATGTTTAATAAGTAGTTAATTTTTTATATAGGGTTATAAATAAGATAAATTCGACTATAAATATTAATTAGAAATATAGAAAGATTTACTACATAATTATATTTTATTTTTAATTTTTAGACTTTAAATTATTTAATTTATTTATGACACAAAGATGATGCAGTAATTATCTTATTAATGAAATATTGGAATAATTGATGTTATAAATACCCAAATAAATGTAATTTGATAGTTTTTATGAATTAATATAATTTTATAGGTTAATATGACATGTTATTATTGATTTAATTAACCTTTTTCTAACTAATAATTCTGTTATGATTTTCACAAAAAATCAATTACTAAATAATGCCAAAATTGACATAAAATAGTGTTCAAAACAAATATTATATTATTAATTGTTATTTTATTCCTAAAAATCTAAGGTTCGGCCAAAAGACTTAGATAAGGTTATATATATTAATAATAAACAATTTGGGGTTCGTTTGGATTGGTATAGTAAGTTTATTAACCTTATAGTGTAAGAACACAAGAAGACACGGTAAAAGTAAAATTATTTAACTTAATGTTAAATATAAATGATAAGGTCAAAATAGGAACCTAAACTTGTCTAAATTATATTTTATTAGATGAGTTCTACCAATCCCCACCTTATATTCAAAATAAATCAATTTTGAGCTATTTAAAACCGAATTTTTCTTTATTATAAAATAATAGTTTTAGTTATTCCAAAGGTGCCCCTCTCCTCCCTTATAAAAGGGCACCTCCTCCCTCTCTTCCTCACACCACTTTGAGCCTTCAAGATCATCCAATCCATGCCACTTTCTCCTATCCACTCCCCTAGAGACATCATAGAGGTCCTGGTCATCTTCAAAGACCAATTTAGTGCCCTAAAAGGAGGTCTCAAAGAATCACTTCAAAGAAGAGGCAATGTCTGTTACCGATTCTTCCATCTTTATTTCTTCTTCCACTTCTTCTTCATTAGTTGTTTCATTATGAAGTAATAACATCAGTATCACTCATATACTATTATGTTATTATAAGTATTAAACAACCCTATTTCACCATCTATCCATCCTACGTAAAATGAAATCACCGCGCATGCGTACGTACGGATTACCGTCTCCACGCCGTGGTGTAATCTACTTTCCACCACCACCTTACTTGTATGGGTATAATGGTGTAAATAATGACTATATATGACTATTTTAAAGTGATTTTGTTTCTGAAACAGTATACATACACTCCAATACAATTCCATGATCTTGGGAACGATATCATCGCTCATGCGTACGTACGGAATACCGTCTCCAAGATGTGATGCGACGCGTTCTACATGATATTCATGGAATAATGATTATATAAATGAATTCAATGATTGAATATGATATATATTACACTAATAACATTCTGGAAATGAGTCATCTATAACCTAAAGAGAAGAATAATAATTTATTCAACAAAACACGCATAAGAACAAAAAGTAATAAACACCCAAATACTAAGTTGTAATGAAATATTACTAATAAGAAGCTAAGAATATGACCATATAGGATATAATAACTATAATTATGATTCTGGAATAATTCAATAACATTATTTAAATCATTATACAGGAGGTTCGGACACTTATAAGGAAAATCAGACCTAAGGTAAGGGAAATATCACAATCTCATTTTTTTTCTGAGATTGTTTATACTTCAGAAATTACATGGGAGTATTTTATCATCCACATCCATGTTTCCAAAATATTTAATATTATTTCCATCCACCTACAATTGATTAAATCCAATTTTACCCTTTGGTGTGTTTTTAGTAACGGATACGAAATGAATCTTTTGTCATTTTTCGTATGAGGTACTTTTTGACTTTTTCAACAAAAGTATGAAGAATGTTTTTTTATCTTATACGGGATGAATGTATTTTTAAAAAATTATTTCCAAGAAGCTTACATTACAAGTTTTCAAGTTTATTTTTAATCAACTTCTTTTAGTTTATAATTGTACGACATGTAAAGAAAGGAAATGTCTTTTTGAAGTAGAAAGGACATTTTCCTCAAGAATAGAGTTCATGTGTTTTATCAAAATTATTTTCCATCTAAGATAATAAAGGGTTCTGTTTTTATCCCTATTATTACCTTGATTTGATTATGTTGTGATGGAATTATATTTTTATGAATTCCATTATCTTATATGAATTGTTTTATGATGTCACGATGTTTATGATTCCCATTTTTATTACATGGGTTATGCAATGATGTATGATTTATGATTTTGTGGAACACATAAGAATGGTGTCATTATAAGATGGGTGGGACCTATATCTCCATCCAATTCATTGGGTAAAGATTTTATATCTCATGAGATAGAAATTGATGGAACGGCAGGTTAAACCGGTTCAGTGAAACAGAACTGAAATGACGAGTGAACTCGGTTCAGAAATGGACTTTGTCTACTAAGATAGTATTTGCAATGAGTCTTGACTAATAAGAAATGATTCATTATGATTATGTGTGTATGACACAAAGTTTAATGTTTTATGTTATGATTATTGGGATTACATTTCTCTACAATGATTTATCCAATTTTATGATATTATGATCTATTTTGCATGTTAAGATTTCCAAAGTGTTATGTTCTTATGAAGATGATGTGATTGATATTTATTGTGTTTACCCTTACTGAGCATTTGAGCTCACCCTTTTATTATTTCTTTTCTCCATGATGTAAATAAAGGGTTTAGGTGAAAAAAATGGAAGATCTTTATGGGAGATGTTGAAAATCTTTTACCACGATTTGAAGATTATATTCCGAGTTTCCAAAGACACTAAACTATTACGGTCCTTGTGTGTGTGTTTTTTTATGTACTAAGTATTTCGCAAAAGTAATGTAATGTCCATGTAAGTTAAGCTTTGGGTATCTACACCCCCCTGGACAGCCCCCACCCTCCTCCCTGGACCCTAGATAGCCCCCCGGACACCCCCCGGACAGCCCCTGAACAGCCCCAGACAGCCCCCCGGACAGCCCCCCCACACCCCCCTGGACACCCCCCGGACAGCCCACCCACCCTCCTCCCTGGTCCCCAAACAGGCCCTTGGACACCCCCCGGACATCCTCCCCCAACCTCCTCCTTGGTACCTGGACAACCCCCCATACATGCCCCCAGACAGCCCCGACCAGCCCCCCAGACACCCCTCGGGACCACTTAAAACTATCTCTCTTTTGTTCAAAATGGACTAAATTTTAAGTGAAATCAACAACTAACATACGAAAAACTGACCAAACGACTTCATATTCTGTTGAAACATTAGTAAAATGATCCATGGGTCATATGGGACGTGTAGGAGTCAACCTCACCTCAATACAAGGCGCTGTGTAGCCGACACCACCCAAACTGTCTCTCTTTTGTTTAAAATGGACAAAATTTTACGTACATACGCCAAACAAACCAAATGCCTACGGATTCTGTTGAAACATTACTAAAATGATCCCTGGGTCATATGAGACGTGTTCGAGTCAATCCTACCACAAACCAAGCCGCGGTGTGGCAGGGACCACTCAAATTGTCTCTCTTTTGTTCAAAATGGACTAAATTATAAGTGAAATAAAAAACTGACATACGGGAAACTGACCAAACTCATTTGGATTCTGTGGACACTTTAGAAAAAATATCCATGGATCATATGTGACATGTAAGAGTCAACCTCACCTCAATCCGAGGCACCGTGGGGCCAAGACCACCCAAACTACCTCTCTTTTGTTCCAAATGGACAATATTTTATGTACATACGCTAAACCGATCAAACGGATTCTGATTGTGTTGAAACAATAGGAAAATGATCCATGGAAAATATGTGACGTGTACGAGTAAACCCCGCCTCAATCCGAGTCCCGGTGTGGCCGACAGCACTCAAAGTGCCTCTTTTTTTAAATGTACTTAATTTTAATTGAAAACAACAACAGTCATACGGAAAACTGACCAAACACCTACAGATTCTTTTTAAACTTTAGGGAAATGATCCATGGGTTATATGTGATGTGTACGAGTCAATACCACCTTAATTAGAGGCACCATGGGGCCGAGACCACCCAAACTGCCTATCTTTTGTTGTAAATGGACTAAATTGTAAGTAAAATCAACAACTGTCATACGGGAAACTGACCAAATGCATTTTGATTCTATTGAAACTTTAGGAAAACGATCCATGGGTCATATGTGATGTATAAGAGTCAATCCTGCCTCATTCCGAGGCGCGGTGTGGTTGACACCACCCAAACTGTCTCTCTTATGTTAAAAATGAAAAATATTTTATGTACATACGCCAAACCGATCAAATGGATTCTAATTGTGTTGAAACATTAGGACAATGATCCATGGCTCATATGTGACGTGTAAGTGTCAACTCTGCCTCAATCCGAGGCATGGTGCGGCCGACACCACTCAAAGTGTCTCTCTTTTGATTAAAATGGACTTATTTTTAAGTGAAAACAACAACTAACATACGCCAAACCAACCAAACACCTACGGATTCTGTTGAAACATTAGGGAAATGATCCATGGGTCATATGTGACATGTATGAATCAACCCTGCCTCAATCCGAGCTGTGGTGTGGCCAGGACCACTCAAATTGTCTCTCTTTTGTTCAAAATGGACTAAATTGTAAGAGAAATCAACAACTGACATAAGAGAAACAAACCAAATGCCTTCAAATTCTATTAAAACTTTATTACAATGTTTCCTTGGTCATATGTAATGTGTACGAGTCATCCTCGCCTCAATATGAGGTGTCGTGCGGACGAGACCACCCAAAATGCCTTTCTTTTGTTCGAAATGGACAATATTTTATGTACATACGCCAAATCGATCAAACGGATTCTGATTGTGTTGAAACATTAGGAAAATGATCCATTTATCATATGTGATGTGTACGGGTCAGCCCCGCCTCAATCCGAGACCTAGTGTGTCCGACACCACTCAAAGTGGCTCTCTTTGGTTTAAAATGGACTTAATTTTAATTGAAAACAATAACTGACATACGTCAAACCAAACAAACTCATTTAGATTCTATTGAAACTTTAGGAAAACGATCCATGGGTCAGATGTGACGTGTATGAGTCAACCTCGCCTCAATACGAGCCGCGGTGTGGTCGGGACCACTAAAAATGTCTCTCTTTTGTTTAAAATGGACATAATTTTAAGTGAAAACAACAACTAACATACGCCAAACCAACCAAACAACTTCTAATTCTATTAAAACATTAGGAAAACGATTTATGGGTCATATGTGACATGTACGAGTCAACCCATCCTCAATCCGAGTTGCGGTGTGACCGGGACCACTCAAACTGTCTCTCTTTTGTTCAAAATGGAATAAATTGTATGTGAAATCAACAACTGACATACGGGAAACTGACCAAACGACTTCGGATTCTATTGAACCTTTCGGAAAATGATCCATGGGTAATATGTGACGTGTAAAAGTCAGTCGCGTCTCAATCCGAGGCACCGTGGGGCCGGGACCACCCGAACTACCTCTCTTTTGTTCCAAATGGACAATATTTTACGTACATAGGCCAAACCAATCAAACGGATTCTTATTGTGTTGAAACTCTATAAAAATTATCCATGGCTCATATGTGACGTGTATGATTTAACCCCACCTCAATAAGAGGCCTAGTGTGGCCGGCACCACTCAAAGTGCCACTTTTTTTTAATGTACTTAATTTTAAGTGAAAACAACAACTGGCATACGGAAAACCGACCAAAGGCCTATGGATTATGTTGACACTATAGGACAAAGATCCATGGGTCATATGTGACGTGTATGAGTCAACCCTACCTCAATCGGAGGCCCGGTGTGGCCGACACCACTCAATGTGCCTCTGTTTTGTTTAAAATGGACTTAATTTTAAGTGAAAACAACAACTGACATACGCCAAACTAAACAAAAACCTTCAGATTCGGTTGAAACATTAGTAAAACGATCCATGGGTCTTATTTGTTGTGTACGAGTCATCCTCACCTCAATCTGAGCTGTGGTTTGGCCGGGACCACTCAAAATGTCTCTCTTTTGTTCAAAATGGACTAAATTGTAAGTAATATCAACAAATGACATACGTGAAACCTACCAAACGCCTTCGGATTCTATTGAAACGTTAGGACAACAATCCATGGGTCATATGTGATGTGTAAAAGTCAACCCTGCCTCAATCCAAGGCGTCGTGTGGCCGGGGCCACCCAAACTGCCTCTCTTTTGTTCAAAATGGACAATATTTTATGTACATATTCCAAACCAATCAAACAGATTCTGATTATGTTGAAATTTCAGGAAAATGATCCATGGCTCATATGTGACGTGTAAAAGTAAACCTTTCCTCTATCTGAGGCCTGATGTGGCTGACACCACTCAGAGTTCCTCTCTTTTTTTTTTAAAATGAACTTAATTTTTAGCGAAAACAACAACTTACATAAGCCAAACTGACCAAACACCTTAGGATTCTTTTGAAACATTTGGAAAACAATCCATGGGTCATATGTGACATGTACGAGTCAACTCCGCCTCAATCCGAGCTGCAGTGTGGCTGGGACCACTCAAAATGTCTCCCTTTTGTTGAAAATGGACTAAATTGTAAGTGAAATCAACAAATGTCATACGGTAAATCAACCAAACGCCTTTAGATTCTATTGAAACATAAGAAAAACGATCCATGGGTCATATGTGATTTGTACGAGTCAATACTGCCTCAATCCGAGGCGTGGTGTGGCCGACACCACCCAAACTGTCTCCCTTTTGTTAAAAATGGAAAATCTTTTACGTACATATGCTAAACCAATCAAACGGATTTTGATTGTATTGAAACTATAGGAAAATGATCCAAGGATCATATGTCACATGTAAGAGTAAACTCTGCCTCAATCCTAGGCCCGGTGTGGCTGACACCACTCAATGTGCCTCTCTCTTTTTTAAAGACTTAATGTTAAGTGAAAACAACAACTGCCATATGCCAAACTAACCAAAAATCTTCATATTATATTTAAACATTAGGAAAATGATACATGGGACATATGTGACATGTATGAGTCAAACCTGCATAAATCTGAGCCGTGGTGTGGCTGGGACAACTCAAACTGTCTCTCTTTTGTTGAAAATGGACATAATTTTAAGTGAAAACAACAACTAACATACGCCAAACCAACCAAACATCTTCGGATTCTATTGAAACATTAGGAAAATGATCCGTGGCTCATATGTGACGTGTACGAGTCAACCCCACCTCAACCTGAGCCGTGGTGTGACTGGGACCACTCAAACTGTCTCTCTTTTGTTCAAAATGAACTAAATGGTAAGTGAAATAAACAACTGACATATGGGAAACCGAACAAATGCCTTTGGATTCTGTTGAAACCTTATGAAAATGATCCATGGGTCATATGTTATGTGTAAGATTCAACCCCGCCTCAATCCGAGACACCTTGTGGCCGGGACCACCCAAAATGCCTCTCTTTTGTTCAAAATGGACAATATTTTACGTACATATGCCAAAATGTTCAAACAGATTCTGATTGCTTTGAAACTTTATGAAAATGATCCATGGATCATATTTGACGTGTACGAGTCCACCCCACCTCAATCTGAGGCCCGGTGTGGCCGACACCACTCCAAGTGCCTCTGTTTTGGTTAAAATGGACTTAATTTTAAGTGAAAACAACAACTGACATATGCCAAACCAACCAAATGCCTACGGATTCTGTTGAAACTTTAGGAAAATTATCCATGGGTCATATGTAACGTTTATGAGTCAACCTCGCCTCAATCTGAGTTGCGGTGTGACCGAAAGCACTCAAACTGTCTCTCTTTTGTTTAAAATGGACTAAATTGTAAGTGAAATCAAAAACTGACATACGGGAAACTGACCAAATGCCTTCGGATTCTGTTTACACATTAGGAAAACGATCCATGGGTCATATGATATGTGTAAGAGTCAACCCCGCCTCAATCCGAGGAACCATAGGGTCAAGACCACCCAAACTGCCTCTCTTTTGTTCCAAATGGACAATATTTTATGTACATATGCCAAACCGATCAAACGGATTCTAATTGTGTTGAAAAATTAGGACAATGATTCATGGATCATATGTGACGTGTACGAGTCAACCTCGCCTCAATCCGAATCCCAGTGTGGCCGACACCACTCATAGTGCTACTTTTTTTTAAAAAAATGTACTTAATTTTAAGTGAAAACAACAACTATCATACGGAAAACTAACCAAACACCTACGTATTCTGTTGAAACATTACTACAATGATCAATGGTTCATATGTGACGTGTACGAGTCAACCCCAACTCAATCTGATCTGCGGTGTGGCTGGAACCACTACAACTGTCTCTCTTTTGTTGAAAATGAACTAAATTGTAAGTGAAATCAACAACTGTCATACAGGAAACTGAACAAAAGCCTTACGATTCTATTAACACTTTACGAAAATTATGCATGGGTCATATGTGATGTGTACGAGTCAATTCCGCCTCAATCCCAGGCGTGGTCTGGCCAACACCACCCAAACTGTCTCTCTTATGTTAAAAATGGACAATATTTTATGTACATATGCCAAACCGATCAAACAGATTCTAATTGTGTTGAAACATTAGGAAAAAGATCCATGGATAATATGTGATGTGTACGAGTCACTCCTTCCTCAATACAAGGCCCGGTGTGGCTATCACCACACAATGTTTCACTCTTTTGTTTAAAATGGACTTAATTTTCAGTGAAAACAACAACTAACATACACCAACCCAACCAAACGCCTTCAGATTCTATTGAAACTTTAGGAAAATGATCCATGGGTCATATTTTACGTTTAAGAGTCAACTCCGCCTTAATCCGAGCTGCAGTGTGGCCGGGACCACTCAAACTGTCTCTCTTTTGTTCAAAATGGACTAAATTGTAAGTGATATCAACAACTGACATATGAGAAACGGACCAAACGCATTTGGATTCTGTTGAAACTTTAGTAAAATGATCCATGGGTCATATGTGACTTGTATGAGTAAACCCTTACTCAATTAGAGTCATTGTGGGGCCGAGACCACCCAAACTTCCTCTCTTTTGTTCAAAATGGACCATATTTTACGTACATACGCCAAACCGATCAAACGGATTCTGATTATGTTGAAACTTTAGGAAAATGATTCATGGATCTTATGTGACGTGTACCTGTCAACCTTGAATCAATCTGAGGCCCGGTGTGGAACTTATGGAGTCACAAGTGATTTGAATCCTAAGAAAATACCTTTTCACCATATATTACAAAAGTGGTTGTCATATGAAGATTGAAATGGGTGTAAATAATATTTGAGTTATTTAAACTCTTATTCAACTATATTGGATGATTTTTTTATATGAGGATTAAAATGGGGAATTATTCACCATGTCTCTAATCAAAAAGGTGGTGTTTTTTTTGTGTTAAGTTTTTCACTGGTTTAAATGCAGTTTTTTATGTAGGTGTATGCACTGGAGGGGCTACTGGAGGGGATGCTATGATACAATTATAGAAATACACAATACCAATTTTTTACAACCATTGGTATACTTTGAGAAATAATTATACCAATGTTTCAATAAACCGTTGGTTAAAAACTATCCCAACGGTTAAAAACTGTTAGTATAGTATTTTTTATTGAACATATGCCAACTGTTTCATTGAAAATGTTGGGAAAAAAACTATACCAACGGTTGTGAACTGTTGGTATAATATCAAAATCAGAGAATTCCCAACAGTTCTAAACCATTGGGTAAACCTATACCAACGGTTCAACAAGAACTGTTGGCAAATCAATACATAGAGTGGGCTATTCCAACGGTTTAGTTCAAACCGTTGGTATAGATCTTTCCCCATGCCTTACTTCCCTACGGTTTGGACAACCGTTGGTATAGAATATACCAATGGTTTTCCAGCCTATACCAATGGTTTAGAACCGTTGGTATATCCTCCATTTCCAGTAGTGCATGTAACTCATTTTTAGGTTAAGATGGATATATTTAGCATATGTTAATAGATAATGATATTGGATACATTTATTATTTGATTTAATTATATATATATTTCAAGCGTAGAGAATGATATATTGGAAAATTTGATAAATATAAAATGCATGCTGTTACTCTTGAGAAAATAATAGTTTATAAATTAAATATTTCATAACAATATAGTGAATTACTAATCAATGGTACCAGTTTATCAAGACCACTTTAACTAATAATGGATGTTAAAAAATGAATGTGTATGGTCTATTTATATGTGATAATATTCTAATATAAACATCATATATTTTATTAGAACATGAAAAAATAATAATAATATAATCCACTAATTCAATATTCTGATTGAAGTAAAAAATTAGATGATATATTCAAGGGGTCGGTTGGAATAAATTCATTGTGAAAAAATATGATCTATGGTCATTTTGAACTTTAAGAATTATGGAAATTGGTAATATTTTCATTATAAAGATTCCATTGGTATTGTTTCATATTAAGGGTAATAAAAAGAGAATGTGGATGAATAAGGGAGAAACCCTAGCATCAATGAGATGTAATATCCCTTAAAATGATCATTTATCATATTGTGGGACGGAGGTTGAATCAATGTGGTCCTCCCATGACAATTCTAAATCCATGATTCAACAACTATGAATTGAGAGGAATCCCTTACAAGAGAACCTTAATAAATTATAGGTCACTACCAAATAAATATTAGCTGAAAACCCCCATTAATATACCACCATCGATCAACTTACCTTTTGTCATTATACTAGTGTGATAAAGGGGTTTTGTGTCTAGATTATATGTAGTATTAATGTGTAAATTCATTTAGAAATAAAATAATGGTATCATTGATGATGCAAATTTATTTAATGTATTTTACGTACATAATGGTAAAAATAAACCTGAATATAGAATTAATAATATAAAATATATTATTTATACAATGAAAACATAAATTTATTTTTTAAAAATATATATGTATACATTTAATTAAAATATATATTTTAGATAAATTTTTAAATTATAAATATGATTTTATTTTGATTAAAATTGTTCAAATAAAATTATATATTTATATGTAAATAATAAAATAATTTCATATAATAATAAGTAGTTTTGTAGTTAATAAAAATTTTATCGTGTATTAAAAATTTTAATTTTTCAATAAATAAGTATTTTATATAAAAATTCAATTTCCCATTTTTATAATATTATTTGGATATAATGAATTTCCTTTTAGATATTAATATGTCGAAGATTCCATTGGTTCTTTTTTCATAAATATATGATATGGTAGATGTTTTTGGTAAATGAAAAATAAAATAAGAATATATGGTAAGTAATATGACATAATATTGACTAAAAAAGGATGTAACAAATATTATATAATATTTATTTCCCAAAAATATAAATTTTCATTAAAATGATTTATTTTAAAGTAATAAAATTAATTTTAAAGGCAGATAATGAATCACCCAAAACATGAAATTTATTTCAATATTTTAAAAAATAATAACAACTTATAATTTTCCATGAAACCAAAAAATAGTATAATATAAAGGGACTCAATTCATAAATATTTAAAATACTAAAAACTAGGAACTACTTTCCAATTATCATGGATTATAACCATGGCATGTCCAATGGTTAAATATTTCTCTAACCCTTGGTTTGTGACAACTATTTTTAATTTAATAAATAATTCCCCCCTTATTTTACATAAATAATTGTCCATTATCCTATTTCTCTCCACTTCAAATCCATTGGTATATAATTTGATCTCATTTTCTACATCAGGATACTCTTTAATGAGTTTCAACAGTTTCAAGGAGCTCTTCTCTAGCTTTATGAAGGTATCATGGAAGGTAGGTGTTCTCTTCCGCTTTCTTCCACTCTATTCTAGAACATCCATTGTAATAATATTTTTTATTATCAATTTATTATTTTGTCAAAGAAAATAATTAATACCTTATTATCCAATAAATTCAATATTAATTCCATTATCTCTCATTAATTACATACTATAATATAATATGTACAACAATTATAAAATCAAAACCATTCTTCAATTTTCCATGCCTTACATCAATACCACAAATCCCCAAATATTCTATCCATCAAGGGTATTCCTATTTATATTACAATTCTTCTTTGGTTATGGATTTATTTATGCTAAACCCAAGTTCCTTATTTATTAGTTAAAGGGATTAAATACGTTTTCATGTTATAGGATATATGTTGCACACACAAGGCTATGCATAAGAAGAATAGTCCCCAATAACACTCTAATGGACTAGGTAAAGAATTAATCTCCTCAGATCAAATGATTATGACAAATTTGATTCATTAAATAATAATTATTCAATATACATTGGTAAAAAACCATGGGAATTTGTTTTATGACACCATGGTGATGAACCTTGTCTATATGATTTAGAAATTATCATTTTAAACATTCCACGTTTTTTATACACTCTTTATTATGATTTTTATTCCTCGCGTTTAATTCATGATGATTACTTACATTCCATTTCCTTTTTTCCCCAAACTATAATTTGTTCTAAAACATTCCTATTAATGTATGTTTCTATGAAATAATTTGTAGTTAGGAGACCTTGGATTTCATAAGAATGGATCCTCTAAAAATAACATGATAATGCTTATTTTTTGTGATCTATTTACTCATTATATTATGTGCCTAGTATTAATGAATCAAAACCATAGAATATGTTAAAAAATTCAATGCAATATATTTTCCAAGGAAATATGTTCAAAATCATGTTCGAAAATATGGGTAATAAAATTTGATATAAAATCAATATGTAGTTATTTTTGGAAATTTTGAATTCAAAACATTAGTAAAAAAATAAACAAACCTAAATATAGGAAAACATAATAAAATTTTGCTTAAGTATAGAGTGTTTTTTCCAGGAAATAACATCTATATTTAGATGCTAACAAGGGGATGCTAGATTCATACCGTGTTCACCATTGGGTAATGACACTGAAAAGATTGGTTGGGTATTAATATGATCTTTAATCAGTGCAGAACAACTTGACATGCCATAAAAGAATTTAAGAAATGTTAATGGCTATCATATGGTAGCTCATGAGATTTTTAAGCACCACTTTGATTGTGATATATCAAAATTATTTATTAATTTTTAAAAATGAATGACTTATATAGTTAATGAATGATATTATAAAATTTTAGTATTTTACAACCCTTTTGACCTATTATTATAATATTTATAATAGTAAATAATTTCATAGTTAATAATTCTTATTAAAATTATAGTAGGAAATATATGGACACATTTGAATAAATGATTCCATGAATAATTTAATAATGGGAATTCTAAAAAAATGGTAAAATATGTTGAAAACATCATGTTTGTTAAAAATTATATATCTAATTTTATTAAAAAAAATATAAACCATCTGGATTCTCCAAGGATGAATAATATAGTAGATTAACCCTCTATGAATCAATAAAAACTATCTTTTTGTGGAACCCATGATCCTCTGAATGATAAAAATTCATCATTTATATAGAAAATATTTTTTTTAACATTGTTGTTCTCAGAAAGAGAATGATAATATGGTAGTATATTTCTTAAAGGGAAAACTGATCAATGATGAACATTAATCAATAACATAAATAAGATAGATGATGTTAAATCTATGGAGTGTTTAGAGATCAATAAAACAATTTTTCACAATTATTTTCCTTCTACCCTTCGATGATCAATAGATTCTTTGTTATAAAAATAATTCATATATTGAAAATTTTATCCATCTAAGACATTAGGAGTTATATAGAGATAGTTCATTATTCTCTCATATTAGTGATATATTTCTATATTTCATAGTGGTATCATGGTCTAAATCATGGGAAGATAAATATGGGAAAGAATTTTTGGAATAATTTTGACGAAGAATTAGAAGTCAATAAACTACTGTTATCACTATTCAACAGTTGTGAGGGGAAAATTTTTGGGAATTTTCTAAAAAAATGTGGAATGTGTTACATAGTTAAAAAGGCTTGCCATAGATATTTAAATATTAATGCAATTGAAAAATCCCCATAATCCCAATACAGATAATAAAGGAAATAAATTGTATTAACAACCTACTGTATAATTATTTATGTGTGGAGAGGATAAACATTATTTGACCAATTTCCAAAGAAAAGGTAGTGTGTAGAATTATCCATAATCACAAACAGAGGCCAAGGAATGAATAATGTTTTTATTGAGTCATTGAGTCACATGATGAGCTACGGAATTATGTAGTAGAATGTATACAAATTTGTTATACTCAAAGATAGTTGGAAGATTACTTGATTTATAGTTCAACAAATATCTTTAGTTTATTCATGTCCACAAATAATTTCAAATACTAAAAATAATTTATAGAGATAAACTTATTAGATAAAACTCCTATAGGATTTATTCACGCATAATAATAATATTTTCATTACTTTATTATCTTTGGTTAGTGAAATATCATTTCAAACCTTGTGGTTATTATAAGGGTGAAAATTGAAATCATAATAAGGATATATTAACTCACCATGTTATGTGGAAAAATCAATAATAGAAACAATAAAATTTCAATATTATTTAAAGTATACCATGGGATTATTTTCAATAGAGATATATTCCTACAAGGATTTTCAAATATCCACCTCTAAGAGAATTATTTATATGAATTAGTGGTAGATAAGCTGGGGAAATTGAATCTATAAATAAAGGAAATGTACATATTTTTCATGAAAATATCTAACACCCCTATATTTCATGGTAAGTTATTTTCATTGAAGCAATTAAATAGCTTATGCTACACGTAACACCGAGTTCGAGCGCACCATGACTTACCAAACTAGCCATTCAAATGCAGTTATGAATTGTGTTAACTAAAATTTTAATTTCATATACTCCATAAAATTTTAGAATAAATATTATGTGTTTCCTAGACATAACATAAGAACATATTCATTTTTTCAGATAAAAACGTATTATTTAACAAATGCAATTTTACAACCTTTTAATGGAAATACCTTTTTAAAACCAATATTTTACTTTTTTTATATATTAAATTTAATGAAATTAAATTCTTTTTTAATATTGAAACATAAAAATTTATTCTGGATAAATTTTGGGTAATTTTCTGATAACTTTCATATTTTGATGAATACTGAAAAAATAATAACTTTTAATTGAAAACAACTTTTTTAATCAAAATATTTTATATTGTAAAATTAAGTATTTTTATATTTTGGAAGTATAAATATATTGTATTTTTATCATTTAATAATATTTACATCATTATATGTAATTTCACATTTAAATTTTACATAAACACATGTCAATCTTTTAAGAGTTTTTTTTAAAACCTGTTTTGGGTTTTGACAATGTGGATTAATTTAAAATTAATTACTGAAAATTATATGTTTTTAATTTGGTAAAAAAAGAATTCATTTTTGAATTTATAATATCAAAATTAGCTTAGGGTGAATTTTTGGTATTTTTCGGAAACCATTCAATTTTTTATAAATAGTGAAAAACAGTAAGTAATTGTTTAAAACTGACTCTTTATTTAAATAATTATTTATTTTATTTAAATTTATTTTAAGTCAATATATATATATAATACGTATATGTGTTCAATATAATTTATTGGTGTAATTTTATAATAATATTAGATGTATAAAATTTTATTAAACTTTTTAACGTCTTTTACACACCTCTTAGGAGCATTTGAAAATGTGCATAAAACGTAATTTTACTGCTTCTGTCAGTTGAATTTCAAAAATCTGAGAGACACAATTAATATAATTAAGTAAAATTTTGTTCAATAAGATTTAAATAATTTTTTAGTGAATAGTAACTTTTGACTTTTATTTACCATAGTTAGAAGTAAATAAGGTATTTAAGGGTAAAAATTATATCGTAATTACCCTAACACATGTCCTAATTCTATCAGATAAGTAAAATTCGACCAAAAATATCCTTATGAATAAAATATGTCTGCCTTTTTTCCACATGAATTAGATTAGGACATTTATTATTATTTTATTTAAAGAAGAGTTAAAAGAGTTAAATTCAACGTTTAATAACTAAACTATTCTTAATATAGGGTTTGACACAATATAAATTCAACTATAAATATTCATTAGAAAGATAAAAAAATATCCTACATAATGGTATTTTTTTGTAATTTTTATAAAATATATAATTTAATTTATTTATGACACAATAATGATGCAGTAATTACATTATAAATAAAATATTAAAATAATTGATATTATAAATACCCAAATAAATGTAAATTAAGACTTATGATGAATTCCACTAATTTTATGGGCTAAAATGGCATTTTATGGTTTGTTAAATTAATTTTATTCCATGTTATAAATTATTAATGGCTTTCCAAAAAAACAAATACTAAATAGGGTCAAAATTGACATAATTGAGTTTTTAAAACAAAACTATATTATTTGTTGATATAATATTCATAAAAATCTAAGGCTTGTCCAAAAGGCTTAAATAATATTATATATGTCATTAATGAATAACATGAGGTTATCTTTAATGTTTAGAGTAATTTAATTAAACATATAGTGTAATAATACAAGAAGTCATGTTAAAAGGTAAACTATTTAACTAAGTTAAATCTAAAAGATAAGGTAAACATGGTAACCTAAACATGTCTAAAACCAATTGGTTGAGAGTTTTTCGACCCATACCTACCTTATCCATTAAAGAATTCATTTTGGAGCCATTATAAACCAAAAATGATTTTATTATAAAATAATATTTTAATCTTTTCCTAAAGTTACCCTCTCCTCTCTTATAAAAGGGAACTTCCCCTTCCGTTAATTTATCAAATCCAAAGCCTTTTGGTTTGGCTAAAACCTTCCCAAATATCCTCCCAACTTTTATCCCTTCATTCTATAGGCCTTCCTTTTGTCATAAATCCATCCTAAGAGCCCTTTTCATCAAGTCAAAATGAAGAACACGAAGAAGGGGTAAATGTTTCATCACCTCTTTCATGTTCTTTTCTTCTTCCACATCCTCTTTATTTATTGTTTCCATTATAAAATAATAACTCCAGTATCTTCTATATAATGTGATTTTTTAGTAAAAAGTTTACAAACATATTCATTATTTTACCTATCCTATAAATGACAAAGTCACCATACGTGCGTAAGTATGGATTACCGTCTCTACATCGTGGTGTAGTTTAGTATTTAAACACTTAATTATTTGGATGGTTGTAATAATGAGTATAACTGATTTAAATAATAAATATAACATGTTAATTATTCTATATATATGATATACCATCCAATTACATACAATTTCACAATCAATATAATGATATTGTCGCTCGTTCGTATGTATGGATTATCGTCTCCACTAACGGGATAAGATTCATTCCTCATCAAAATCATTCAAAACTAATATCCATTTTATGATTAAAAATAATCTTTATGAACTTAATATCATTCTGTATATGAATAAAATACATCCTATCCATAAAAAACATTACTTACATAACCGAGTGTATAAAGGAAAACGGATCAGTTAACACCCGAAACAGTGATACTACTAAATTATTATTAACAGAGAAATATTAGAGGATTATGTATGATATCATATTTAAATACATACTTATTGTATAATTTAATAAATATTATTTAACTATTATACAAGAGGTTAATGTACCCTCGACCAAGGAAAATTACAAGGTAAGGGGTTTTTATCTCACTTTTATTCCCACGACATTCTTGCTATATTTTCCACTACTACCTTTTGTGTGGTGTATGTACTACCCATGATTGTATTGTTTGAATAATATAATATAATTTTTGTTTATTTACATCATCATTGGATGATCATTCATTCATGGGGTGTATTTTTCCTAAGTTACTAAATCGATAAGGGAATTTCAAATTTCAATTTCCATTAATTCGGTTTTACGCATACATCATTGATTACTTTACACCAAGAATATGTGTGGAATCAATATTTATTTACATATGCATTAATTTACACTCCACTTTTTTTAATATACTTTTGATACAAATAATCACTCTGTTGAAAAATTCTCAGGTCATCGATATAAACTTGATAAGAGTAATTTCTACTCAATTTCTATTCATTGAGTTAAACATCCAATTCATTCGAGTGGTTTTTACAAGAATATGTGTGAATGTCCTATGACTGATTTACACGGAATATACAATCATATGGAGTGTATATATATTTCTCCAACATAATTATGTCATTTATTTATCCATTACTTAAGCATACGGTCTTATTAAGGAATTCATCTCATCTTAAATTCCATTGAGACTTCTTTGTTGTTACGAGTCAATTCACTTTTATTTGGTGTATATACTATACATTGACATAGTATAACCAGAATCCCTTTATTCTCATGATATTATAATTTTTTATTACCTCGATTATATGTATTCACACATCTCTCATTTGGTTAGGAACTCGGAATAAAATATCATCTTAAATGTATTAAAATGTTATTCTTCTAAATCCTTCTCATTAATGTCCATGTTTTAAAAATGGTTTTAAGGTTTTATTTATATAGACCTTAATGTTTTAAAATTAAAATTCCTTTTAAAATATTCATAGTGGTATGGAAAACTTTGATTCAAAAATATATTTTAAATGGCTTCTTGATAAATAGTGATACTTTTAAATGTTTTAAATAAAAAGAATGATATTTTTCTCAAATAGTTTTGATGATTATTTTCATCTATGTCAATATACTTCATTATTCTCGATTGAGGTAGATTTATTATAATAAAATCTTCTATATTGTATGAATGAGCTATGTTTTACTGTTGATGTGTTATTTCAATACCATTCATGGTTTATGGATAAATTATTGATATTTCGTATGCTAGTTTTAATACTAATGTTTATATTATGTTTAAAACTTCTCATATGAGGAATGAATTGGATGTAATAAGTGATAGGAGGAGACCTCTATAGATCCTGAATCCATCGGTAGGTCTCATGAGACAAACTAGTTTCTTGGTCCAAGGCCTTGACAAAATCAAATTTTTATTCTTAGCACAAGGCCTTGACTATGTGGTTATGAAGTCTGGAATTATGCATTCAATAATTATGAAATTGGCTATTGATATTTCATGTGATTATTCGACTAGTATAATATCCATGAGAAAAATTATATGTAATTATTTTATTTTATCTATTCCATATTATACTGAAGTTCATGTTTAAAAGGCTTTTGATTTAGTCTTATACATTTCCATAAATGTTTATATTTATTTATGAATGTTTCTACTATATTGTTATCCTTACTGAGCATCTGAGCTGACCCCTTTCTATGTTTGATTTTTTCTATTATGTGAAGAAGTATTTTATGGTTGACCTAGAGGGATAGGATAAGGATATAAGTTTGTTTAAAATGGATACAAATTTTTTTGATCTTATTATTTCATGATATAATTTATAACTTATGAGTGTATCTTGTACTTCTAAGGCTAATGAACTGATCTGTCATTCTGGACATGATTCCTTGTAACGTGCCAATGTTTTGTAATAATGCACCGATTATGGGTAACTATGGTCAGGGAATTATAGTTGGTATCAGTTGAAGTTTAGTACAAAACATGGAAGCTGGACTTTGTAAAATTCTAATTATAGATAATTACCCTAAGATAGACATTGAGAAGTAGTATATAAGAACTTCATAGAATTTTTGTACTGTAGAAATTTTGTGATTTTTCCAAGGAATACATCCTTTTTTGGATTCGAGCTGGTAGAGGCGGCTCTAGTGCAGATGTACCTAGGGGTAAAACCCGAAAACACTACATTGAGCTAGACTCGAACAAGAACAAGTGCACGACAACGAGCCATGTTGCACTCTTGGTTACGACACTCCCAGGGGATATACATAGGATACATCAAATTTTCTTTACAAAACAATTTGATGGATTTTAATATAAGATGAGAATAAATAAACTTCGTTAATTCTAAGGTATTTTAGGTTGAAAATAAGGTGTTATGATTGTCTCTAAATTATTTTTTGACTCACACAATGTTTTCTTGTCTTAATCAATGGCTGAATTCCCAGGAATTCATAGTAACATTGAATATGATGTACAAGGTTGGAACGATGGTGGAAATGAGAAACGAAATGGAATGTTGATAGGAGTAAAATATATTATATTCATGCCGAATCAGTTTTCCAAAAATTTGATCAACAACATATATATTAACCAACTCTCAGACTCAACAAAGAAGAGAAATGTGGTGAATGATAAGAGCTCCAGTAGTGGAGACCATGGAGAAAAGAAATCTCAATCTTCATCATGCAGAAAATGTGAAAAAAAACCTAGGAAAGTGTCTCAATTAACAAATAAATTCATTATGTGTGGGAAATAAGGATATAAAGTAAAGAATTTCCAAGGAAAAATGAAGAGAACGATGGAAGAAAATAAAAATGATCCTAAGAATCCAATTACAGTAATTTTGCATAAATGTGAGGGTCCTTGTCATTAACTGATTCAATTCTCTATTCTATAGGATAATATCTATGTCAAGAAATAACCTATTTCTAAATAAATGGATTAAGAAATGTTTAAAATAATGGGATTACTTTGAAAGACTATTCTCTTGTATGTGTAACCATGTATTTTGTTATGTGAAAATTCTATTTGAGAAATAATTATCTTTTCTTTTGCGTGTATAGTTGTAAAGAACCATTTGAGTTTATATGATCCTTGAATTTGAGGCAATTATAGGTTCTTAATTTTTGGGATGAAAAATGAGAGATATGAGATTACATTTGTGGTTAAATTATGTTATAGTTATTTTGAGGAATTTATCTCTTTTTGGGAATATTATAAATATATAGTTTTTGAAATAGAACAACACAAAGACAGTGTGACAACCCATCGTGTTGGACAAAGCTGTGGGAATCAAACCCACAACCAGTGTGCTATAGGGATTTATCACCTACAACTGGACTACGTGAAGTCCCTGGTTAGTGTGAAAAATTCCTTTCAGTTAAACGATTTTATTGATCAATAATAAGTTTATTTGAGATCTTATGTATTATCAAATGGATATCCTTAGTATAAGAACATGAGTTGGTGATTAAGTGATAAATGTTATTTTGGAAGAAGTTCACTCAGTTGGGAACACTATATGCCTATGGAAAATAGAATACTATAGAATTTCATTTTAAGAGTGATGGTGGATTCTTATCTATGTTTTTACTGTGGATTTATAGAGATTTGGGTTATTTATGGAAATGATTAACCTATCATAGAGAATATGTCATTAGGTTAATTACATTTAAGCATGTTACATCAATAGTAGTTGATGTTATTTGGAGATACAATTTAATTTGGAAGACTGTGCAATTAAATTCTTCTACATTTTGGGTTTCAATAATAGTTTGGATTATATTGAAGGATTTTAAGGACAATTGTATATTGAATGGTATTTATTTAACTTTGGGTATTGTTGGTTTAATTTTAGAAATTAAGATTAGTATTTATTTCTCTAAAGGATTATACTTTTTAGGGGATCATCTGATCTTCTACTAAATATTTTTGTTTTTATTTGTCACTAAAGACAAGGTAAATATATATAGTTTAACCTTTGTGGATTATGTGATTCACTAGAAGTTTATTGTAGCACATCACGTGTGACCAAGTCATCTTGAATAATCATAGTTTGAAAAAAAATGAATTGGTGGTAGAAATTTATTAAAGGATGAAACTCTGCGTAAAAAGTAATAATATCTCTTTATGTTCTTAGTCAATCTCATAAATAAATTCCTCAACGTTATGAAATGGAACTTAATACAAAAAAAATGTTATTCATTTACTTTTCCTACTATAAAACTACTGATTGTTTATCCCATCACAAGTTTGTTGTTTTCTTGTTGTTAAATTTACCTCGATCATGTTTTCTATCACTCTCTATTAGAACTTGACACTCGGTTCATCTTACATATCCTTGTTTTCTTACATGGAATCCTAGTATGAGTTATCTCGGGTGACTTTTGTACTTGTCTTTCTTTATTTTAAAGTGATTGTTTTATTGAATATTATTTCAATGTGGGACTTTAAATGAAGTTCCCAAGCCCAATATTAAAATTTCAAGGACATAATTTCCAAAAGGGGGGAATAATGTAACACCCCAAGATTTCATAGTAAGTTATTTTCTTTGAAGTAATTCAATAGCTCGCGCTACATGCAACACCGAGTTCGAGTAAACCATGACTTACCAAACTAGCCATTCAAAACCAGTTATGAATAGTATTAATTGAAATTTGAATTTCATATAATCCATATAATTTTATAATACATATTATGTGTTTCTAAGACATAATATAAGAAGAAAATCATTTTTTTATATAAAATAATTAATTTTCAAAAAATGAAATTTTAACACCTTTTAATGGAAAACCCTTTTTGAAACCAATAATTGAAACTTTTATATATTCAAATTAATTAAATTAAATTATTCTTTAAAATCGGGACAATAAAATTTAGTTTGGATAATTTTTTGGTAGTTTTCTGATAAATTTCATATTTTGATGAATACTGAAAAATACTAAATTTTAATTGAAAACTACATTTTAATGAAAATAATTTATAGTATTAATTTATGTATTTTAATGGTTTTGAATTATATTTAGATTATATTTTTAGCATTTAATATAATGTAGGTCATTATAAGTAATTTCACATTTATATTTTACATAAACACATGTCAATCTTTTGATAGTTTTTGTTAAAACCCGCTTTTCAATTTTGAAAATGGGAATTAATTTTAAATTAATTAATGAAACTTATATGTTTTAAATTTGGTAAAACAGAATTCATTTTGGAATTTGGAATATCAAAATTATATTAGGGTGGATTTTTGGTATTTTTATGAAAACATTTAATTTTTTATGAATAGTAAAAAACACTGCGTTATAGTTTAAAACTGAATCTTTATTTAAATATTTTTTTATTTTATTTAAATTTAATTTAAGTTTAAATAGATGTATAATACATGAATAATTTCAATTTAATTCATTGGAGTCATTTTATAATAAAATTTGATGTATAAAATTTTATTGAACTTTTTACCATATTTTACCCACCTCCTAGGAGCATTTGAAAATTTGCATAAAACATAATTTTACCGCTTCAGTGATATTGAATTAAAAAATGTGAGAGACACGATTAATATTAGTAAGTAAAATATGGTTCAATAAGTTGATTTTTTTGTGAATATTAACTCTTTCCTTTTATTTACCACGGTTAAAAGTAAATTTGGTAATTAAGGGTAAAAATGATATCATAAATACCCTAACACATGTTCTAATTCTATTGGATAAGTATAATTTGACCAAAAACAACATTAGGAATAAAATAGTTCCCCCAATGATCCACATGAATTAGATATGGACATTTATTATTATTTTATTTAAATAAACGTTAAAAGAGTTAAATTCAATGTTTAATAACGAAACCATTTTTAATATAGAGTTACACACAATATTAATTCGACTATAAATATTCATTAGAAAGATAAAAATATTTTCTACATAATGGTTTTTTATTTATAATTTTTAGACATTATATTATTTAATTTATTTATGACACAATGATTATGCAGGACTATAGCAGCACTATAGTGCTTCTGTAGCAGTTGAGATACTATTGCAATGGTGACACTGTAGTAGTGGCAGGGGGAGTCTATCGGCGACAGGGGAATTGTAGCAGTGGCATGTATTGTGTGGTACTATAGCAGCAAGGGTATTGTAGCAGTACTATTCACAGAATTGGTTTTAGGCCAATAATTTGGGCCGATGAACTATATAATGTGCTAAATGCCCATTGTGTATTCAGGCTATGTAATGGGTATTCCTATACCAAGTTAAAGATTTATTTTCTTTTCATTAATAATAAAAATGAGGCTTTGACCCCAACCTTTAAAAAAATAATGATGCTGTAATTACCTTATTATTGAAATATTAAAATAATTGGTCATATAAATATCCAAATAAATGTAAATTGAGACATCTGATGAATCCCACTAATTTTATAGGTTAATATGACATTTTATGGTTGGTTAAATAATTTTAATTCGAAGTGATATTGTTTTAATGGCTTTCCAAAAAAATCAAATTCTAAATAGTGTCAAAATAGACATAATTGAGTTTTTAAAATAAATACTATATTATTGGTTGATATAATGTTCCTAAAATGCTATTTATTGGACAAAGGGTTTAAATAATATTATATATGTCATTAATTAACCACTTGAGGTAATCTTGGAAGTTTAGAGTAAGTTTATAACCCATATAGTGTAAGAATACAAGAAGACGTGGTAAAAGTTAAACTATTAATCTAAGAGTTAAATCTAAAAGATAATTTTAATATGGTAACCTAAACTTGTCTAAAACCTATTGGTTGAGAGGTTTTCGAACCATACCCATATTATCCTTTAAATAATTCATTTTGGAGGCATTAGAAACCGAAAATGAGATTATTATAAAATAATATCTCAAGCTTCTCCTAATGTGATCCTCACCTCTTTTATAAAAGGGCACTTCCCATTCTCTTAATTTCACACATCCAAAGCTTTTTGACTCGACCAAACCCTACCAAAATATCCTCCCAACTTTCCTCCCTTCATCCTATAGGCCTTCTGTTGGACAGAAAGCCATCCTATGGAACCCTTTTGATAAAATCAAAAGGAAGAACCTGAAAAAGAGGTGAATATTTAATCACCTCTTTCAAGTTCTTTTCTTCTTCCACTATCTATTTCTTTGTTGTTTCCATTATAAAATAATAACTCTAGTGTCTTCTATATACTGTGATTTTATTATAAAAATGGTACAACCATATTCATTATTCAATCCATCCTATAAAGGACAAAGTCACCATACGTGTGTATGTATGGATTACCATCTTCACGCCGTGCTGTAGTTTGATATTCAAACACTTCATTATTTGGATGGATATAATAATGAGTACAACTGATGTAAATAATAAATATAATATGTTAATGATTCTTTATATCTGATATACCATCCAATTACATATGATTTCACCATCAATATAATGATATTGTTGCTTGTGTGTACGTACAGATTATTGTCTCCACAAACGCGATGAGATTCATTCCCCATCATAATCATTAAAGAATAATTTTTATTTTATGATTTAAATAATTCTTATGAACTTAATATCATTCTGTATATGAATAAAATACATCCTATCCAAAAAAAACATGGCTTACGTAACTAAGTATATAAAGGAAAACAGACCAGTTCACACCCGAAACGATGATACTACTAAAATAATATTAACACAAAAATATTAGAGGATCATATATGATATCATATTCATGTATATATTTCTTTTATAATTTAATAAAAGTGATTTAACTATTATACAACAGGTTAATTTACAATCGACCAAGGAAAATTACATGTTAAGGGGCTTTCATCTCACCTTTACTCCTGTGAGATTCATGCTATATTTTCCACTACTGAATTTTGTGTGGTGTATGTACTGCTCATGATTGTATTATTTGAGTAATATAATTTAATTTATGGGTATTTACATCATCATTGTATGATCCTTCATTCATGCAATGTATGTTTCATATGTTACCAAATTGCTAAGGTAATTTCAAATTTCAATTTCCACTCATTCGATTTTACACAAACTTCATTGATTACATTACACCAAGATTATTTGTGAAATAACTATTGACTTAATTATGTTGAGTCAATAAGGTTTTCCTTATGACTTTTCCATTCCTTCTTGTTTTGAAAATCACAAACACCATATCTTTAAGGAAAATTTCTTTCTTAAGGAAAATTGCTTTTATAAGGAAAATTGCTTTCTTAAGGAGAATCGCTTTTATAAGAAAAATTATCCTTATCATATTTTCATTCATATTTTTCTTAAGTATGAGTTTCAGATTCATTTTCTCGGAATCATTGAAACTTTGATATAAAGCATTTTGTTTTAGGGTTCGGATTCTGGACAAGAACTATAAGGAAGTTTCATTCCGAATTCCAGATATGAACTCTGACTAAGTTCTATTCCAGATTCAGGATTCGAATTCTGAAGATGAATTCTCATTACGAATTCTAATGAAGAAATCCCATTCTGAATTCTCATTACGAATTCAGAAGAAAAATTCTCATTACGAATTCCAATGAAGAATTCTCATTAAGAATTCCAATGAAGAATTCTCATTACGAATTCTAATGAAGAAATCTCATTCCTAAATCTCATTACGAATTCTGATAGAGAATTCTCATTACGAATTCTGATGAAGAATTATCATTACAAATTCTAATGAAGAAATCTCATTCTGAAATCTCATTACGAATTCTGATAAAGAATTCTCATTACGAATTCTGATGATGAATTCTCATTACGAATTCTGATGACGAATTCTCATTACGAATTCTGATGACGAATTCTCATTACGAATTCTGATGATGAATTCTCATTACGAATTCTGATGATGAATTCTCATTACATTTTCTGATGACGAATTCCTATTCCGATTGCTCATTCCGAATTCACCTGTTAAACAGAATCTGATTATCATTGTTTTATACACTCTGAATTTATTCATTCCGAACCTTCACTCCGAAGTTTCTATTCCGAACCTTTATGTTAGAGTTTAAAATGATGTCGTACTTTCTGTTACACTCACTTTGTTATAAAACGATGTCGTCCATTTTGTTATAAACTAACCGTTGTCTAAGTGACACGTGTACAGGTCCCTCCGATCTTTAAGGAAAATATGACCGTTGGAGAGGAGCCGACCTTACCTATAAATAGGAGCTCATTTGAAAGAGCTCGATGCTGATGGCTAATATGCTGATTGCTGAAAAAGTGCTTACATGCTGTTGAAGTGATTTCTAGAGAGAGAGTCTCTTATCAACTCTCAAAGCTTCGTGCAACTCCGAATGTTGGTGATTACATTCGAGGGCTTCCGGGGATAGGAAGACAGAGGTGCCGACTACCTTAATGATTGAGGGCTTTCTTGCTGAGAAAGACAGAGGTTGCCAACTACCTTGAAGTTGAGGGCTTGCGGGGATAGCAAGACAGAGACTCCGATCTTCGTATCGAGGGCTTACCCTGGTGTGGGTAAGACAGACTTGCTTGAAGTTATAAATCAAGGGACCTTTATCCAAGGTTGTTGGATACCCTTCTCTTTGGGTTAAAAGACTATTATCTTGTTACTAGTAGTTTTACTACTTGTCTTTATTCCGCTGCAATTTGTATCTTAAGGAAAGTATAACTTTCTTATACTTCCTTACTTACTCTGATTCATTTAGATTCTATACGCTTTAAGGTAGAATCTCATATTCTAACTTTTGTTAAGTTTCAATTTCTGGAACCATATTTCCAGAACCTACTTTTGGAATCACTTTCCAAGTTCAGTTCGGTGTTAGAGGTGTTGTGAATTTACTTAGTTTAACATTGTTAAACTTAGCCCTCTCCTTTTCTTAAGGAAACTATAGTTTCTTAACTAACTTTAAAGGTTCCAAAGGAATTTTTTAAAGTATACAATTCACCCCCCCTCTTTTATATTGAGCATCTCATATTATATTTCGATCCTACAATTGGTATCAGAGGTTGGAAACCTCTTACTCTATACCATTATTACATTTGGTATCAGAGCCAAGGTTACTGAAATACTTGTACTCACATACAAGTTTTTCTTGCTCACTTTTCATTCCGAACTTTGTCATTCCGATTTATCCATTCCGAACTTTTCTTATTCCGAACTTTTCTTATTCCGAACTATCTTTGCTACTAACAAGTTTGTGTGCAAAGTTATTTTTAGTATGACAGGAATTAATGTTGGATCTATTGACAATCTGAATCCTACAAGACCACCTATATTTTATGGTAATGATTATGAATACTGGAGAGATCGTATGAAGTCATTTGTTATCAATACTGGGGTAGATAACTTTGTCATGCTTACTGGTAACTATAAAATTCCTGACAAGGAAGTCAGAACCTTTACTAACCAGGAAAAGCAATAATATCAACTCAACTATAAGGTACGCAACACTTTACTATGTTCAATGACTAGAAATATATATAGCCAAATTTCTTCTTGTGAAGCAGCTAATTGTATATGGAAGAAGTTAGAGGTTACACACTTTGGGACTTCTAAGGTGATTGAGACTAGAAGAGCTATGCTCAGAGCTGAATATCATGGCTTCAATTTTCCTTATGGAGAACCTATCTGTAAAGTTCAACAAAGATTTATGACTATCGTCAACAGTCTACAATCTATGGGAGAGAAAGGATTAGATGATGAAGCTCTTGTGGACAAGATAATTGACATTATTCCCAATGAGTGGGAATCCAAGAGAACATCTATAGATGAGAACAGGAAGGTCACTCAAATTACTCTTGATGAATTATTTGGAACTCTTCTACAACATGAAACTAGAATGAAGAGAGATGCTGACAACATCAAGAAAAAGAATGGAAATGGTACTGTTGCTTTTACTACAACTTCGAATCAGATGAAAGCTAAGACTCCTGAGAGAGTAACCAGATCCAAGTCTAAGAAAGTTATTTTCCAATCCGAATCTAGTGAGAGTGAAGTTTCAGAAAATCAATTAGCCAATCTTGCTCGAAGGATGAACAAGATAGCTGGACAGAGAAACTTTCAATCCAAGTATAATAAGAAGGATAGGAATGATAGGAAAGATGGAGAAGTAACTTGTTATGAATGCAAAAGAGCTGGACATATTAGACCAGATTGCCCGATGCTCAAAAAGAAAGAATGGAAGGAAAGACATTCAGGCAGGAACAGAAAGAAGTATTACAAAGCTAAAGCTAAGAAAGTTCTAAAAGCTAATGACACCTGGAGTGCCAGTGGTGGTGACTCTTCAGATGAATCTTCTGAATATGAATCTTCAGGACAGAAGAATCTTGGTCTTATAGCTAGATTACCTATTAATAATCATTGTCTTATGGCTAAGGTACAAAATGCTGAATCATTGACCAATGTTTCTTTAAATTCTAATGATAGTAAGTATTATAACTCTTCTGATGAAGAATCATCTTCTGATGAGGAAAATACTTTAACTACTTTTGAAGAAGTCTCTAGGTTTGCGGAACTTCTTGAGATTGAGAATTCTAAACTCAGTAAGAAACTTGATAAGGAAAATTCTAGGAATTCTATTCTTACTAAAGAGATATCAGATCTTTCTAAAGATCTTGATAAGAAAAATGCTGATTTTGAAAATATTTCAAAAAATCTTGAGGACGTAAGTTCTGAGAAGAACAAACTTTCTAAAGAGTTAGAAAAAGTAATTTCTAAGAAAAATGTTTTCGAGCCTAACTCTAGTTCTAAAACTAATGATTTTGAGGATAAAAACTTGGTTGTAAAACTCAAGTCCGAAATTTTTTCCTTAAAGAAGTGTTTATCAAACTTTACCCATGGTAAAGAAAATTTTGATAAGATGTATTCTCAAATACGACCTTTAAGAAATAAATCCGGATTTGGTTATACCCATGCAAAACCAGTTTTCAGTAACAATTATTTTGTTCCTCAGAGTGCCCCATTTTTCACTAAATGTCAATGTGGTGGTCACTGGGCAAAAAATTGTTCCTTAAACAAAACCCAATCCTTAGGTTTTCACAAAGCTTATTTTTCTAAGAAAATGTGGGTTCCTAAAATTTTATTGTCTGGAAATCTTGGATCCAAACAAGTTTGGATTTTGAAAATCTAACTTTGTTCTTGATTTCAGGAAAATAAAGGATGTTCCAGCAACAATATTTGGTACATGGATAGTGGATGTTCCCGGCACATGACTGGTAACAAAAGTTTTTTTGAAAAGATTATCAAAACGAAAGGAGGAAAGGTAACTTTCGGAGACAATGCTAAGGGAGAGATTGTTGGTATTGGTAATATAGTTTTTCTTGGTAAAACTTTGATTTCAAATGTTATTTTTGTTAAAGGTCTTAAGCACAACCTCATTAGCATAAGTCAGTTATGTGATGAAGGTTACCTTGTGAATTTTAGGAATGATAAATGCTTAGTTCACAATTCCAAGGAAGAATTTATTCTCTCAGCCAATAGGCAAGAGAATGTCTACACTTTGAACCTAGAAGACCTAAGAAGCCAAGATTTACCTTGCCTAAGTGCAATGGAAGATCATTCTTGGTTATGGAATAGAAGACTAGGACACTGTAATCTTAGAAACCTATGTAAACTCTCTAAGAAGAAACTTGTTAAGGATCTACCGGAGCTTAGATTTGATTCTTCTAAAGTTTGTGATCCTTGCCAATATGGAAAGCAACATAAATCTAGTTTTAAGTCAATCGGTGAAGTCTCAACAACCGATGCATTACAGTTGGTGCACATGGATCTTTTTGGTCCAACACAAACTGGAAGTATTGGAGGCAAATACTATGTGTTTGTTCTAGTTGATGATTACACTAGATTTACTTGGGTCTATTTTCTAGCAAAGAAATCTGAAGCTTTTTCTTATTTCAAAAGTTTTAGAGCTCATGTTAAAAATGAGAAAAACCTTCCATTGAAAACTATTCATAGTGATCATGGAGGAGAATTTCAAAATTCTGATTTTGAAACTTTTTGTAGTAAGAAAGGTATTACTCACAATTTTTCAGCACCTAGAACTCCTCAACAGAATGGTGTAGTTGAAAGAAGAAATAGAATTCTTCAAGAGGTAACTAGAACCATGTTGAGTGAATATTCTATTGCAAGACATTTCTGGGATGAAGCTGTAAGTACTGCTTGTTATACTATAAATCGAGTTTTGATTAGACCTTTTCTTAATAAAACTCCTTATGAGTTATAGAATGGTAGAAAACCTAGACTTTCCTACTTCAAGGTTTTTGGTTGCAAAGTATTCATTTTGAATACTAAAGATAACTTACATAAATTCGCACCAAAATCAGATGAAGGGATTTTCTTAGGTAATTCCACAACCTCTAAGGCTTATAGAGTTTTTAATAAAAACACTTGTACTGTTGAGGAAACAGTACATGTAAAATTTGATGAGTCAGATCCTTTTGATTTTAAACCATCCCAACTTACATCTTTGGATGTGTTTTCAAAAACTGATTATCAACCTTTGATAGAAGAACCTTCTGAGAAGGAAACTGTTCTAGAAGATACTTCTGAAACATTTACCCCAGAAGATTTTCTACCCTATGTTGATGAACAGGTTTTACAAAACCCAAATCAGGTGTTTCTTAAGAATCATCCTAGTGATAGTATCATTGGTGATGTAAATCAACCTGTAAGGACTAGAAGTTCCTTAAGAAATGAAGTAGAACATCTAGCATTTCTTTCCCAATTAGAACCTAAAAGCACTGATGAAGCTTTAGGTGATGATGATTGGATCAAAGCAATGCAAGATGAACTAAAAGAATTCGAAAGGAATAAAGTCTGGACCTTGGTTGAAAGACCTAAGGAAACTTTTGTTATTGGAGTAAAATGGGTTTTCAGAAATAAATGTGATGAAAATGGAATCATTGTTATAAATAAAGCTAGACTTGTTGCTAAAGGATATAATCAGCAAGAAGGAATAGACTATGAAGAAACCTATGCTCCAGTAGCTAGACTTGAATCTATCCGTATTCTACTTGCCTTTGCAGCATTCTTTAATTTCAAACTTTATCAAATGGATGTGAAATGTGCTTTTCTTAACGGTTATGTTCAAGAGGAAGTCTTTGTTGAACAACCACCTGGCTTTGAAGATACAAAACATCCTGATCATGTTTTTAGACTTACCAAAGCTTTGTATGGTCTTAAACAAGCCCCACGAGCATGGTATGATAGACTTACTAGATTTTTGCTTCAAAATAACTATGTTAAGGGAAATGAAGATCCAACCCTTTTTATAAAAAAAGATAATAAAAATGTCTTGATTGTTCAAATTTATGTTGATGACATTATATTTGGTTCAACTCAGCAATCTTTGACTGACTCTTTTGCTAGTCTAATGAAATCTGAGTTTGAAATGAGTATGATGGGTGAATTAACATTTTTCCTTGGTTTTCAAATCTCTCAAAAACCAGAAGGAACTTACATATCTCAACATAAGTATATTAAAGATCTTCTTAAAAAGTATGGTTATGACAACACTAAGAGTATAAATACTCCTATTGGTACCTCAAACTCTTTAGATCTTGATGATGCTGGGAAACCAGTAGATCAAACATCTTTTAGAGGTATGATTGGAAGTCTACTTTACTTAACAGCTAGTCGACCAGACTTAATGTTTTCAGTATGCTTATGTGCAAGATATCAATCCAATCCTAAGGAATCTCACTTAAAGGCAGTTAAAAGAATTTTTCGCTACCTTAAGGGAACCATGGATCTAGGATTATTTTATACTTCTGGAAATGATTTTGTTCTAAAAAGATTTTCTGATGCTGACTTTGGTGGATATAAAATGGATAGAAAGAGTACATCCGGAACTTGTCATTTCTTAGGAGATTCATTAGTTTCTTGGTCCTGCAAGAAGAAACATTCTGTAGCACTCTCCACTGCTGAAGCTGAATATGTAGCAGCTGGAAGTTGTTGTGTACAAGTGTTGTGGATGCAACACACACTCACAGACTATGGCTTGAGTTTTACTAAAACTCAAATTTTGTGTGATAACACAAGTGCCATTTCCCTATGTAAAAACCATGCACATCACTCTCGTGCAAAACACATAGATATTAGGCATCACTTTCTTAGGGATCACACACTTAAAGGAGATATTATTCTTCAGTTTATCGGAACGCAAGATCAACTTGCTGATATATTCACAAAGTCTTTGCCTTCTGATAGATTTGAATATATTAAACAGAAGTTAGGAATGATAACCGTAAGGTAATCTTTCTCAAGTAACTTTCTGTTGAAAAAGTCTCCTTACAGTAATAAACTCCTTTTCATAGGGGGGGTACATTTGATTGTCTGTTTAAGCAAAGTTTTTCAAAAAAAATTTTCAAACTTTTCGGAATAAAGATTTCCGGAATGAAAACTTCCGGAATGAAAATTTTCCAGAATGGATATTTTCGTACAGAATACTTCTGGAATGGAAGTATTCATATTGGAAATTTCCAGAATGAAAAACTTTCGTACTGGTATTTTCATAACGAAACTTTCGTACTGAATCTTCCATAACATGTTTTTTTTCTTTTTCATAATAAGTTTTTCGAATTAAGTTTTTCGTATTAAGTTTTTCGAATTAAGTTTTTCGTATTGAGTTTTTCGTATTGAGTTTTTCGTATTGAGTTTTTCGTATTGAGTTTTTCGTTTTTTTTTATTATTGAGTTTTTCGTAGTCATCTTTATATTACCCATTACGTACAACTTTCCTAAGCTAATCCGAAAGGTATGATTTCCTTACTAAAGTTTTCGTAATCATATTTTACTTGCTGGAAGTTTCTTATATTTTGTTTTCGGTTTTTAGTTTTCTTAAATCCTTGTTTTAATAAAACCTCAAAAAGATCAGATTCAAGCTCTCAACCGTCAGATCTGATCACAGCTCATTCCAACCGGTAGATCAACCGTGGAAGGTGAACCGTCATCCCATTGCCTATATAAAGGGGACCATTTTTTCTCGTCCCACATCAGTTTCAAGCTTTCGCGTGCTGAAGCTCTGACTCTCCGATTTAAGGCCGTTCCGAACCACAGTTTTCTCCGCTCCGAACTTCAGTCTTCTCTGTTCCGAATATCTCAGAAGACTTCAGATCCGAATGTCTGCAGAGTTAGCTTCTCAAGAAATGTCTTCAACCAAGCCTATATCTCAGTGGTTAATATACAGAGAAAGGTTAGTTCATCCGACTTTCTTCAGCAACTACGATTCTGTCATTTCAAAGAATATCAAGTTAAATGTCTGGGAAGATGTTGCGGTATCAAAAACTGGCAACCAAGATGAAGTGTACTCAGATTTGCTTGTTGAGTTTTATGAGTCAGTTGCTTTCTTCGAGGAAGATAATAAAGAAAAAATTTCGTTCAAATCATATGGCAAGATATATAAGCTTTCTTACACCAAGGCTGCAAGCTTGGTAGGGTTATCTTATGAAGGTAAAGCTGAGTTTATTTCTCACATATTGCCAGACTCCAAGGGTAGCTTCAACAAGGAAAAAGCCTTAGAAACTCTCGGATTGGATGATGACAAGGCTCCGAAAATTGCAAGCCTATCTACAAACTTCCGGATTCTGGAGTTATGGGTGCAAGGGCTTATCGTACCGAGAAAAGGTGATAAGGATAGCATGAAGAAGAGTGAGATATATATCTTATATTTCTTGATAAATCTAAGAAAGTTTAACCTGATGAAGCATATTCTTCTTAATATTGAGAATTTGAAGAAGGGGAATCTGAGAGCTCAGATTATCATGTACCAAGCAATATTATCAAAGATCATAGTTAGGTGCCTAGAATCTTTCAATGTAGCTTGAAGTTCTAAACCGAATGTTTGCAAGATCAAGTTGCTTAGTGATAGCACGCTTAAAAGGATGAATATAGCTTTTGACAAGAAGTCTGGGAAGTTTATTGATCTACCTCCTCAAGTGGAAGTGACTCTGAAATCTGCTGATCCGGAATCATCCAAGCCGGTAAGGAAGAGAAAACTGAAAGAAGTGGTAGTCGAAGCCGAGGAACCTAAGTCTAAGGAAGTCCACTCCGCACCACCAAAGCCTAAGAAGAAGAAGACCTATCCTGATGAAGTCGTTACAAAGTGGAGAGCTGACAAAGAGAAGAGGAAAGAAGGGGATCCGCAGTTCGGATTGGATCCTGCGGAGGCTAAAGCTTTGAAGGAAAAAGCTGCTGATGAGCTTGAGAAACAAGCTAAGGAAAAGAAGCTTAAGAAGAAAATGTCAGAAGCTGAGGCAGTCCAAGCGTTGTTGAAGTTCAATGAAATGGTTTCAGCAACAATTCCTGTTCCGAGAACTTTCTCCCTGGAATCTCTACCTGAGACTCCAGGAAGAAATCTTGTTGCTCCGGAAGAGGCAGTTGCCACAAATACTGAGGAAGAAGAGCAAGTGGAACAAGTTGAAGAGGCTGCTGAAGGATGTGGTGAGACAGGAGATGTGTTAAAACAAGTTGATGAGTACAAGGGAACTCCTTCGGAACACTTATCACTCCGGACTTCAGAAGCTGAATATTCGAAGCTTGTCACTCCTGCGATGGAAGAAGAGAAAGGAGAAGAAGAAGTTGCCTATCATGGAGAAGAAGAACAACTTTTACAAGATATTGCTCAGATGGGAAACGTATAGGTTGGTGTTCAAGAAGTTGCTAATGAGGAAGATTTGGTTGTTCAAGTTTCTGACAGTGAAAAGAAAACTCCGGAACAGGATTCTATTCCGGAAAAAGATAAGGGAAAGAAAATTCTTACTGAGACTCCGAGCTCAGTAGTAAGAAAGAGGAAGGAAGCTGGTAGTTCGACTAAGAGGAAATTGGAGCTTATTGAGGAAGAAAATTCTCCGAGCAAGATTTCAGATTCGGAGTCATCTTCGTTGGGGCATGATTTTGTTGTTCAGTCTTTGAAGAAGTTGGTAGGAACCATTCCGACCTTCTCAAGCATTGATTCACGATGTCAGATGCTCCAACATGCGTTGAATCAGAAAACTGACTCCGTATCGATGGTTATGGATAAGTGTGTTGAGATTGAAGCTCAGTTCAAAACATTCTTTGTTGGTTACGAAGATCATAAAAGATCTTGTAAGAGGATGACAAGCTGGTCAAAGAAAAATGTGGAAGAGATGAGGTTGCTTGATGAGTTTCAAGATAATGTTAAGGATGCCTTTGAGACCCAAGACAAGAAGATTAATGAGCTGACTGCATCCTTCGAAGAGAAATTGACAGGGGAAAAGAACTTTCAGATTCAGGAAGTGAGATATCTGAATGGAAAGATCAATTCCATTAATCAAAGTTGGAAATTTGAAAGGGATTATCGGATCGAGTTTGAAGAAAGGATGAAGGCTTAGGAAGAGAAGATGAAAGCTCAGGAAGAAAAGTTGAAGGCTCAGGAAGAAATAATTGAAGCTCAGTCAGCAAGAATAGTCGTCTTAAAGAAGCAAGCAGAGGAAGATCACAAAGACTTAAAGAAGATCAAGACGATTCTTAAGGGGCTAATGTCGAAGGAGAAAGATCCGAAATAACCAATCCGATCTTTTTGTTGTATTTTTTTGTTGTCGAGATTCTAATTTTAATGAAAGTCGTACTTATTGTTTCTATTGTTGTCATTTCTAATTTTTCAGGTACTTTGTTAAGTTTTTCCATTCCCTCCAATTCTTTTTGAAAATCACAAAGGGGGAGAAGGAAGAGATCCTTAAGAAAAAGAGGAACTCTAATAAGAGTTTATCAAATGGGGAGAAAGAAAAATACCCAAGGAAAAAGAACTCTAATTAGAGTTTGTTTATGGGGGAGTTTTTCTTAAAGAAGACCTTCTTATGAAACATCACTCCGGAAATATGAATACGATCCTTAGAGTTTCAAAGCCTAAGGGGGAGTTAGTCGTATTCATCTATATCCCTAAACCGAGGGAGATAAGCTTTAATGTGTTTCTTTCTTCTTGGAATAGTTTTTTCGTAAGGATGTTTGTGCTTTCCAAAAAGGGGGAGATTGTTGAGTCAATAAGGTTTTCCTTATGACTTTTCCATTCCTTCTTGTTTTTAAAATCACAAACACCTTATCTTTAAGGAAAATTGCTTTCTTAAAGAAAATTGCTTTTATAAGGAAAATTGCTTTCTTAAGGAAAATCGCTTTTATAAGAAAAATTATCCTTATCATATTTTCATTCATATTTTTCTTAAGTATGAGTTTCGGATTCATTTTCTCAGAATCATTGAAACTTTGATATAAAGCATTCTGTTTTAGGGTTCGGATTCTGGACAAGAACTATAAGGAAGTTTCATTCCGAATTCCGGATATGAACTCTGACTAAGTTCTATTCCAGATTCAGGATACGAATTCTGAAGAAGAATTCTCATTACGAATTCTAATGAAGAAATCCCATTCCGAATTCTCATTACGAATTCAGAAGAAAAATTCTCATTACGAATTCCAATGAAGAATTCTCATTACGCATTCCAATGAAGAATTATCATTACGAATTCTAATGAAGAAATCTCATTCCGAATTCTCCTTACGAATTCTGATAAAGAATTCTCATTACGAATTCTGATGAAGAATTCTCATTACGAATTCTAATGAAGAAATCTCATTCCGAATTCTCATTACGAATTCTGATAAAGAATTCTCATTACGAATTCTGATGATGAATTCTCATTATGAATTCTGATGACGAATTCTCATTACGAATTCTGATGACGAATTCTCATTACGAATTCTGATGATGAATTCTCATTACGAATTCTGATGATGAATTCTCATTACATTTTCTGATGACGAATTCCTATTCCGAATGCTCATTCCGAATTCACCTGTTAAACAGAATCTGATTATCATTGTTTTATACACTCTGAATTTATTCTTTCCGAACCTTCACTCCGAAGTTTCTATTCCGAACCTTTATGTTAGAGTTTAAAACGATGTCGTACTTTCTGTTACACTCACTTTGTTATAAAACGATGTCGTCCATTTTGTTATAAACTAACCGTTGTCTAAGTGACACGTGTACAGGTCCCTCCGATCATTAAGGAAAATACGACCGTTGGAGAGGAGCCGACCTTACCTATAAATAGGAGCTCATTTGAAAGAGCTCGATGCTGATGGCTAATATGCTGATTGCTGAAAAAGTGCTTACATGCTGTTGAAGTGATTTCTGGAGAGAGAGTCTCTTATCAACTCTCAAAGCTTTGTGCGACTCCGAATGTTGGTGATTACATTCGAGGGATTCCGGGGATAGGAAGACAGAGGTGCCGACTACCTTAAAGATCGAGGGATTTCTTGCTGAGAAATAAAGAGGTTGCCAACTACCTTGAAGTTCAGGGCTTGCGGGGATAGCAAGACAGAGACTCCGATCTTCGTATCGAGGGCTTACCCTGGTGTGGGTAAGACAGACTTGCTTGAAAGTATAAATCAAGGGACCTTTATCCAAGGTTGTTGGATACCCTTCTCTTTGGGTTAAAAGACTATTATCTTGTTACTAGTAGTTTTACTACTTGTCTTTATTCCGCTGCAATTTGTATCTTAAGGAAAGTATAACTTTCTTATACTTTCTTACTTACTCTGATTCATTTAGATTCTATACGCTTTAAGGTAGAATCTCATATTTTAACTTTTGTTAAGTTTCAATTTCCGGAACCATATTTCCAGAACCTACTTTTGGAATCACTTTCCAAGTTCAGTTCGGTGTTAGAGGTGTTGTGAATTTACTTAGTTTAACTTTGTTAAACTTAGCCCTTTCCTTTTCTTAAGGAAACTATAGTTTCTTAACTAACTTTAAAGGTTCCAAAAGAATTTTTTAAAGTATACAATTCACCCCCCCTCTTGTATATTGAGCATCTCATATTATATTTTGATCCTACAAATTATGTAGTAATTTCCACTCCCCTTTGTGTGGATATAATTTTGAAACACATAATCACTTCATTTATAAATTCTCAAGTAAATGATATAAACTTGATAAGAGTAATTTAAACTCAAGTACAATTCATTGAGTTAAACATCCAAGTCATTGGTGTTGTTTTTACCAGAATTTTTGTGAATTTCCTACGATTGACTTACATTTAATATCCAATCATATTGAATGTATTTATATTTTTCACACATAATTCTTTCATTGATTTATCATTAACTTAAAAATATTGTCTTATAAATTAATTCATCTCATCTTACAATCCATTTAGACTTATTTGTTGTTATGTGCCAATTCACTTTTATTTGGTGTATATAATATAATTTGACATAGTATATCATGAATCCATTTATTATCTTGGTTATATAATGTTTTTATTACCTCAATTATTTGTATTCAAGCGTCTCTCTTTTGGTTAGGAACTATGACTAAAATATCAGTTTAAATGTTTTAAAAATTTATTATTCTAAATCTTTCTCATTAATGTCCATGTTTTAAAAAAAATTTAAGGTTTTATTTATATTTAAATTAATGTTTTAAAATTTAAAATCCTTTTAAAAGTTTCCTTGTGTTATGGGACACTTTTATTTTAAAATCTATTTTAAATGGCTTCTTGATAAATTGTGAGACTTTTAAATGTTTAATGAAAAAGGGGGACATTTATCTCAAATAGTTTTGATGATTATTTTCATCTATGTCAATATCCTTCTTTATTATTGATTGAGGTTGATTTATTACAATAAAATCTTCCATATTTTATTGAATGAGTTATGTTTGACTGTGGATGTGATATTTTTATACCATTCATGGTTTATGGATAAATTATTGAAATTTGGTATGCTAGTTTTGATATGAATGTTTATGTTATGTTTAATCCTTCCCATATAAGGAATGCATTGGGCTTAGTAAGTGACGGGTGGAGCCCGCTATAGATCCTTGATGCATCAGTATGTCTCATGAGGCAAACTAGTGTCTTGGCACAAGGCCTTGACAAAATCTTATTTCTATTCTTGGCACTAGGCCTTGACTACGTGGTTATGAAGTCTGGCATTATGCATTCCATCATTATGAAAGTGGCTATTGATATTTCATATGATTATTCGACTAGTATAATATCCATGTGAATAAGTAAATGGAATTATTTGATTTTATCTTTTCCATATTATGTCGATGTTCATTTTTAAAAGGCTTTTGTTTTAGTCTTATATATTACCTTAAATGTTTATGTTTATTTATGAATGTTTCTGCTCTACTGTTATATTTACTGAGCATGAGATCTCACCCCTTTCTTTGTTTTATTTTTCCAAGGATGTGACGATGTATTATATGGTTGACTTGAAGGGATAGGATGAGGATATTAGTGTGTTTAAAAAAGGAAAAAAATGTTGTTGGTGTTTCTATTTCATGATATAATTTAAAACATAGGAATGTATCTAGTAATTAGAAGGATACTAAACTGATCGGTCTTTCAGTACATGGTTCCTCGTATCATGCCAATGTTATTTAATAATGAACATACTCTGTGTAACTGGGGTCGGGATGTTACAAAATATTAAAATATTTTTTGAAGAGTTGTATAGTCCTCACATTGAAATAGAGGTATAATTTATGTTATGAGTTATACCAAGATCAAAACTAGTATACAAAATCCCATGTATATTAAAATTAGTGGTGTTAAATGAATTTAAGAATAAACTACCTGATATTTTGGAGAAAGTTTTTATTCCAAATAGAGTGTTTCCATTGGAGAATCTGTTATCATTACGTGGAAAAATAATAGTTATTTAGGATGTGAATTTATTATAAGGATCGTAATGGGGTCATGTTAGAAAAAAAATATTTTCTTCAAAAGATAGATTATTTAATAAAACAGATTCTCAAAGAATAATACTTCTCTATAATTAGACTCCAATAATTATAAGATTATTTTCCTCCAATACTGTTATGATCTGTTTATATTGAGATATGAAGATGCCCCCAAGAACACTTTATTATAAAGATATGGACATTATTCATTTTCTTTTATGCACTTTTTAACTAATTCTCATATTATATTTATGTATTTATTAATATAATCTTTATAAACTACCACATTAAATTTTTTTGTCATTAGTTTTATGTATTCTAAAATTCATGATGCATATAATGATCATTTATGGGTTATACTAAAAAATCAAAATAAATATGGTTTTTTATTAAATTTATAAAATGTTTGTTTTTGTTAAAAAAACTAGTATTATTACAACACATTATAACAATTAAATATATAATGATTGATCAATTTTAGAATAATCTCAAAGAGGAGTAGACTCAAACTATAATTTTGATTTAGATCCATAGTTTCCTTCATCTATTAAAATTTTATAGTGGTTTTTAAAAAAACTCATGGACTTCAAATCAATTAAACATGTCAAATCCAAAGGGGGTCTATTTATCTAGATAATCGATCATGAATAATCCTTCCAAGAACTAGTGAATATTTTTTTAGTGAAATCAAACAAAGGTAACCCTATAACTGAGAGGGATTTATTATATATAGTGATTATTTCTTGAATGGATAAGAATGTTTAGTCATGGAAAACAATAAGTTGATTTCTTTATTCATCTGTGTAGTTGAATATTAATAAGGGGAATTATCCTACCATATAGTTGGAGTTTTATTGGGTTATTTTTGAATTAAAAATATAGATACATTATCTTCATAGGTAGAACTATTATATATTCAATGAACATCGTAATATAATGTATATATTCCAAGAAAATGAACTAAACTTTTGATAATGGAGATGGATGGGACCTTTTGAGGAGTATGATATTTCTAATAATTATCACTATATTTATGTAAAAAATTTCATTGATACCTTAATAAGGAATGAAAGTATGATTATTTGAAAAATTATGATTAATTGAGATCAAATGATTAATGACTTGGTAAATACAACCATGGATTTTATTAGGTATGTTACATCATTTTTTCATATCAATCATGATTTCACAACCATCATTTCTGAAGAAAATGAAGAAGGAATAAAGATATAAGTCATTGTTGTAAAAGATAATAGAATATATAAATGGCATTTTTAATGAGTTTTATATTGATAAATATAGATTATTAAGGTTTAGTACTATGTTATTTATCCCATTTATTAAAAATTTAATATAAGAGCCAATGGATGAAGTTCACAACACTACATTCTCAATAAATACTGGAATCACCAAAATATATAGAAATCTATGAGGTAATTATGGGTTGGATAGTATGAAGATGGATATTAATGATTGTACTATAAGTTTTTTTTGTAAATTAGAAAGATAAGGTAGATTTAAAATTTATGAAGGGTGTAATGTAGAAAATAGCCATACATATATGGATGTTGGAAAAAATCCTTATAAACATTTCTTATGAGAATACTAAGATATTAAATTGAAATAATTTCATATTCATAACTATTGATATTTATAAAAATATCTATTAATATAATCACTATATGATTTTATTTTTCCCTTGGGTAACTGTATTCATATATATTTGTAATTTGGTGAAACTTCATAGAGCACCATTTTCAATTATTTTGGATTGGGATCCATGATTTAGGTATATATTCTAAAATATCCTTTAAAATTATGTGAATAAAAAGAAAAACTAATCACAAAATATAATCCTCAAACTAATTGTATGTTTGAGATGACTATTTAAGCATTGGATTATATGTTTTGGCTACACTAACTTGATTCCCAGGGAGTTAGGGTCAATAGTTTTCACCAATTTAATTCCCTTATATCTAATAATTTCCAATTGATTATTGAAACCTCTCCTTATAAACCACTATATTGAAACAAATATAATACTAAAATATGTTAGTATGAATTTAGTTGATAAAAACATTTGTAATGAGATATTATGAAAGAAAATCTGGATAAAATATATGTTATCATGAATGATATCAAGGATACATAGAGTCGATAAAAGAATTATACTGACAATCAAAGTAAGGAAATAAACTTTCAAGTCAAGGATCTAACAATCCTTTAAATATAACAATTATAAAGAGTCATGATATAAATCAAGAAGGGGAAACATATTATAAGGTACATTAGGCCGTTATATATTAAAGATCATGTTGGGTCAATTCCCAATCAGTTTCCATGACCTCAAATAACATTTTAATATCCATGAAATCTTCCACATGACCCAGATTAAAAATTATATATCAAACCCAATGCATATACTCAACATTAATGTTTTGGTATTTAAATAATACCATTCATTATAGACTAATTGATAAATTATTTATATTAAATGAAATAATTATTTAATCATAATAAAACCTAACAAATAAAAGCCTTTTTGAGATGTCACCTATTTGAATAAGCAACCCAGTATCCTGGTGAAGCAATTAGAGAAACATATCCCCATTAATTTTGAGGTAATCCTAAAATTTCAAGGATGTTTTTTAAGTATGTGTAATGAAATAAAAATAAAATTAATGTATGTAATGAACATGTTTTATTAAAATTTAATGTGTTAAAAATCGAATTTAAAAAATTTAGAACCACTCTAATTAGAAATGAAAAATAGATAAAAATAAATACTGGATGTATATTGTATATGTATCCTAGTATATGTTATCCAATATAAATCATAATTATCATATGAATATTATATTATAAGAAGAATATAATCCTTGAATTAATATGTTTAATGATATAAAAAGGAGAAGAACTATATAATATATTGTTTGGAATAAATTTATATGATGAAAATATAACAACAAGACATTATGAAAGTTTATCATTATAAAAGTTTTTCGTTATAAAAATTGGGATTTATAAGAAGTTTTAATGTATTAATTATAAAGATATAATTATAATTAGAATATATTATGAGTAATGATGATATCTAGTTGACGAGAAAGTGAGATAACATGTCCTCAACCAATATGAACATGCCTTATGATGTTTATTTACCAGATCATATGGGGGAGGTTTCACAACTTGGTTTCACTATTGATGAAGCCTATGTAGAACATTAACAAATGAGACTATATTGAAATCATTTGTGATATATGTTTCAACCAGTATAGGTCATTACTAGATAAATATTAAGTGAACCACACCATGAATGCACAACCATATCACACTTTACCCTAAATGATTATACTGGTTTGATAAAGAGATACATATCTAGAACTAAGGTAGTAGTAAGGATAAATTATTTTTAGAAAATATTTACAACATACACTAACAATGTATTTTATTTATTTTAATACCCTAATATAAATGATTAAATTCATATGAATAGAGGGAGAAATGAAAAAATCTATTTTTGATACAATAAACCCATAACATTATTTAGAGAAAATATATATTTATAATTTTAAATGAAATTAATTATTATGATATATTCCAAAATTAAAAAATAAAATATTTTTTTCATTAAATTTTAAAAAAACAATATATATTACAATATAAATAATAATGACTTTTTTATGAAAACATATGTATTTTTTATATGGATTTAATATTTATTGTGTGATTTTTTTATTTAAAAAAATTATTTCTTATTACAATTAAATTTCACATATTTAAAATTTTTTTGATAAAATTGACCCATTTTAAATAATAATGTTAAAGTTAATAAATAATTATATTTTAATAATTTTATAATACTATTAATTTCTTGAGAAAAAGTAACATATGGTGTTAATATTTATTTTGTATTGTGACATCATAATAAAATCAGATGAAGTTAATTAATCTTCTACTGTATTTCATGACCTAAAATGGAGTTTTTTGTTAAAATATTTTATTTTAATGAATAAAATAACTTTTTAAACCCTTAAAAAATCATACAAAACCTAATATATATTTTCGAATTTTAAAAGTAAGATATTATTAATAAGAAATTTATTTACATCCAAAATAATATATCTTAAAGTAATTTGATACTTAAAATTTAAAATACAAAAAACCAAACCCTAAAAGTCATATACCATTTGATAAAACCACGGTAATGTCTACAGTTTTCTTTTTTCATAATCCAAAATTTATGTACTATGTGTTTAGACTAATAAACAATTCCCCCTCATTTTCTAAGAACCCCACCCACTATCTAATTCCTATTGAATCCAAATAAATTGAGGGGAAATTCCCACTTATTTTATCTCTTATGGAATATTCAATGATTTTTTAATGTTATAAGGGTATCTTCTAAATGTTTATGAATATGCCTTGCAATGTAAGACTTCCCTTCTTACTTACTCCTTGATATTCAAGTGATTCATTTATAATAAGACTTCTTATATTTTAGTTTATTATGTTTTTAGGAGTTATATTCAATTAGTTAAAATCATATGTATTCCCTATTAGTGCGATACAACCATTCTCTCTCATTAATTTCATTACAAAATTTTTTATGTATATCCATTTTGATATGGAAATATTTATTTTATTTTTCCTTCCATAAATAAAAATTATGAATACCTAACCCTAGAATACTTTATATATATTTAACCATTATATGTAGATTGGAGACTTCTATGTTTGAGTCCCACAATCCCTAATCTTGGATTAAGTAGATGCAATGCTTTCTTATGATATTTAATATATGGTGATGATATAATGTTAGGAATTTGAAAGGTGTTACTCAATAATTGTCAAACTCATTGGATATTGAATTAATCTATATAGATGAAATGTTTATGATTCAATTATACCATATTATGGAAATGTTTCATAATACATAACTATAAAATCTTGGAAAAATATTTTATGGAAACTTGTTAATAAACCCTAGTTACATGTTTATAATTATCTCAATTTTACAATGTCGCCACAATTTCTTATTATATCTTATATAATTTTTTTTCTATTATGTTTCTCCTTTTGTTTAATAAATAATGACCACTTACATTTCATTAAATTTATCTAAACCCTTAACATGAATTTAGCTTAACCTACCCTCTTAATATTTGTCCATAAGAAATTATTTACAGTAAGATTGCACTAGATTGAATTATACTGGATTATTTTAAGAGAATTAGTGATATTTTGTGTTTTTTTATCTACATACTGAATATATAAGTTAACTAGTTTCAAATAAACTAAAAAAATTAAAGTAATTTATCAATGAAATATTTTCTCATGGTAATGTGTAATGTTTTTTTGAAAATTATGGTTCTTCATATATATATTGGTGTGGAATTACATGTTAGTATTGTATATGGGATGTGTAAAATGGGTTTTTCAATAATTTTTATTTCCACCATCAATGAAATTTTCCTCGTCCTCATCCCCAAAATCAAGAAACCTCAGGCGATCCCAGATTTTAGACCTATCTGCATATGCAATGTCTCTTATAAAATCTTCTCAAAAATCTTGGTTAATCGGTTGCGTCCTTATCTTCTTGATATTATCTCTGAAAACCAGAGTGATTTTCTGGCCAATCGGCTGATTACTGACAATGCTATTGTGGCCCACGAAGTTTTCCACTCAATGAAAACACACTCTACATCAAAAAAAGGAACCATGGCCTAGAAACTGGACATGACCAAAGCCTATAATAAATTGGAATGGCAGTTCCTAAGAGGTGTGTTGTTGAGAATGGGATTCTACAATAAATGGACAGATATTGTCATGCAATGCATCTCGACCATCTCTTTCAGAATCAAGGTCAATGGGGAGATGACCAGAGGATTCTCCCCATCCTGAGGCCTGTGCCATGGAGATCCTCTCTCCCCTTTTCTCTTTATCATGGTGGCGGATGTTTTCTCTATCCTTATCTCCAGGGTGGCATCTTCTAGGTCTATTCATGGAGCAAAGGTCTGCCATGAGAGCCCAAAAGTGTCACATCTCATCTTTTCAGATGACTGCTTTTTTAAATCCAGAGTCACTATTAAGAATGCCAGGTGATCAGCCATGTGATCCAGAAATATGAGCAGGCTTCTGGATAGTCTATCAATCACAGCAAATCGGAGATCTCCTTCAGCACAGGGGTGCCTCCTTCCAAGATAGCTGAGCTTTGTGCTTTTGCAGGCATCCATATGGTTGATAAACACCATAAGTATCTCGGACTCCCTACGGTGATTGGCCAGCTCAGAAAGAAATTTTTCCATCTCTAGTGGACAGAATCGTGAAAAAAAATCAAGGCTAGACCCCAAAAAACATCTCTAAAGCTGGAAAAGAAACCCTCATTAATGTTGTCATCCAGTCTCTCCCCAGCTACTTTATGTCTATGATTAAGATCCCGGTGGCCATCGTTAAGCTGATCCATTCTCATACTGGCAAATTTTGGTGGGGGAAAACGATGGATAAAAGAGACCACACTAGTTGTCCTGGGAGAAACTCTGCCAACCCAAGTCAAAGGGAGGGATGGGATTCCAGAATATTCTTCTGTTAAATGATGCACTTCTGGCCAAGCAAGGATGGTGCCTTTTGAACCGTCTTTCATCTCTTTGTGCGCGAGTTCTCCATGCCAAGTATTATCCCCATAAAGACTTCCTTGGATCCTTCCACGGCCCCCGTCCTAGCTTCCCCTGAAAAAGTATTGGGGGGCCCGTAATCTCATTGAGAAAGGGTTGGGTTGTAGGATTGGTAATGGCTCATCTATCAACATCTAGACTAATCACTGGCTTATTGATAATAATGGTATGCAGGCCACATCCCCTGTCCAACTAGGTCTAGAGGCCGCCATTGTAAACTGCCTCTTCTCAGACAAGGGTCTGGGATGTTCTGTGGAAAATATCCAAGAATGGTTTAATGAAAGAGACCAAATAATTATCCTGAGCATCCCCTGTGTCCCTGATGTAGGCCCCGACCATCGTTTTTGGAACTATGATGTTTCAGGAAACTACACGGTGAGATCCAGATACAGACTGTCTCTTGTTTTTCATGCTCTCAACCAGGATTAGGGACCATGGAAAGTGCTCTGTAAGCTCAATGTCCCACAAACAATTCGCCAATTTTAGTGGCAGGTATGCACTGGCACCCTCCCTACCATGAGCCTCCTTGTTTACTGCCATATGGCCAGTGCTGAATCCTGTCCTTTCTTCTCGAATATTCCTGAAACCCCCTCACATGACATCTTTCACTGCCTGGGGGCTAAGGAAATTTGGAATAAATGGGGCTCGACTCCGGATGCTTCACTGGACATTACCGTTGATCCCCCTGATCTTCTGATGCACTGGTGTTCCTCTCTCTCATCGTCTGATGCAAGCTCCCATTACACCCTGGCCTGGATCATTTGGGTCTAGCATAATGATTCGGTTTTCCATCATGTCCACCGGACTCCCGAGTTTTGGATTGAATGAGCCTCTTCTTGTATTGTGGGATGGTAGGATCGTGAAGGATACTTTCTGCCAGGCGCTTCCCCCTCCTGGTCCCCTTACTGGATCCCTCCAAATGAAGGGAGTCTAAATATTAACGTGGATGCCTCTCTCCCCAAGGATGGGCCTGCTGCTCTTGGCCTCCTGGCTCAAAATCATATTGGCTAGATCATTTCAGCAAAATATGAACCACATTATGCCTTCTGGGAACCGAATGTTGCTGAGGCCTTTTCTATACTTGCAGGGATGATGCTCACTGTGGAACGCGGATTGGCCGATAACATTATCGAGTCTGACTGCCTTTCAGTTATCAATACTATTAACCACGGTGATGCCAGACTCTAGGCCTTTGGCGTTATCGTCAGAAGAATCTACTCGCTGCGCCATGACTTCTCTTACTGCACATTCTACTTTACCAAATGGGAATGAAACAATGCATCCCATCAGGTGGAGGCCTTAGGTCCCTTTGATGTCATCCAACTATGGCTGGAAAATTTCCCCTCTTGGATCTTCTTATGTGCGGCTGCTGATATTCACCATTAATATAATCCTTCTTTCTTTAAAAAAAATTACACTTTTATAAGGGAGATAATAGGGTGTGTGGATAAGAACCATACATGGTACATCGATCCACAAGTCATAAAATGACATTCAATTATTGTAATTAATGATTATTTTTGGTGTATTTTTATTTTAAAAATAATTTATTTATTATATTTCTAATGATAATATTGGTAGTATATTATTGAACTAAAACAACTAAAATTTCTACCAGGACTCTATTGCATGGGAATAATACATTAGTTGGATTTGTATAGGAACATACATCTCATGTTTCATATTATATGAAATTTCTTGAGTTATTGCTTAATATACACATGAAGTGGATTAAGTCATTAATAAAATTATATTTTGGGAATTATATTACATCTTTTGCTGGCCTTGTCAAATAAAATTTATATCTTCAATTTCATTCCAAGGTCTTGGATTGGTATAGTATTATTATACCTCCATGATAGAATCCTAAGGAATGTTGTAAGGATTAGATTAATCATGTTCCTCTAATTTGGTCTATGAAGGTTGTAGTTAATGAGAAACTCAACTGGAATCTACATGAAATTTTTTAAGTCATATAGATTTGAACATTATGGAGTGTACACACTATTTCTAATATCACAATGTTATTTTATATTCAATATCTTTCTAACTTATTAGGATTTATTAGAGCATAAATGTTGTTCATATGGAAGATGATGATATAGAAAATCCTCATGGTGGGAAACACCACACATGATTGTATGATGAATCTCAAAATTCACATATTAGAGGGTCCAATATGATTTTTTTTGTGTTTTTTCATACATTTTTATGATTACTTTTCTTCATGATTTTGATAATCAAAAGACATGATTATAATATTATTAATTTATTTAAATTTTATATTTTTAAAATGTCTGAATAAAATATTTATATACAATAATCATATATTAATTTTCATTATCCAAAAAACAATTTTTTTTCTTATTAGAAATGTAAAATCAAAATTATCAGGTCTATATGAGAATTGAAATATTATACAATCAAACATTAATTATAATATCAATAAATTATAATATCAAATGATGTGGTTGATATTCAAATGACCATTTATGCCAGTATTGAATTAAATAGTCTTCCATAAGGGTAAAATACTTATTTTATTCTCTAAAAAATTTATATATTGGTTGACTCCCATAAAATTTATTAATAAAATCCAAAATCAAACATTAGTGGTTTTTTATTAATAAATAGTAGGATTATTTGTCATGAACAAATGATAATGTTTTCAACAGTAATTTTTTGCATTGATTAAGAATTGATTGTTTTTTCAATTCATTGAGAGGAAAAATATTCAATAAAATGGTCATATTCAGAAGTATATATAATGGATTGAGTTTAAATTTGAATAATAACATTATATATTTCAAAAAATCACTCATTATCTACTCATTATGATAATGTTTTTTAGAGTTTCATTTTCTCATAGAATATACTTTCTTTTTCTAGTTCCCTAAATCATTGAAGATAATTCCAATATTGTATAGTTTTTCAATTATACTTGTAACCTTATTTTTTAATTTAAAATTATTAAATTAAATATATAATGAATCCATCCTTTTATACTCCACTAAAACTATACCATAATAAACTTATATTGAATGATAGAGGCATTATTAAAGACTCATTATAGATGTCTTATATTATTGTACATAGTACAAATCTATATTATTATTTATAATATCTTCAAAATTATTTGAGATAAATTATAATATGTTCTAGGTATAGGATCATTAATATCAATTTCTTGATTTGATACAAAAAAGTATAGATTATATATGCTAAACTACTTTTTCAATTATTATTTCATTTACCATCTATTATTCATTAATTTAGACCACTACATTATTGTAATTTTGATGTCTTCAATTAAGTCTATCTATTTGATCAAAATATAAATTTTTAAAGAGTTTCCTTAAAAAAATTATTAACTCCTTTTTACTATTTTCAATCCAATACATAATAATTCTAACATCACAAAAATATACTTCTTACACTCAAAATTTACTTATTTTTATTATCTATAATTTTACTTCACTCTTGAGGTTCAATGTAAAGTCTCAGCTGGGCTTACCATTGAACTGGTGGCCGGACCGGTAGGTAACATGGCCTCAAGCACGTCTCCTCATACACCAGAGGCTGCCGACTAGCAACGAGGGTCTCGGGAGGTGATATTGGGAATAATATACCCTATAATTAGAGTTTCACAGTGGTATCATTAGAGGTAAACACAATAAATAGTGGAAGTAGTGTAAAACAAGAACAAAAGCAGCGGAAGAAAATCAGTAATCATTTTATAAAAGGTGGCCAAAGCCAGTTGTCACAATATAGGGATGATGATAAAGATATGGAAATTAGTAAACAATACAACATTATTTCAATATAGTACAAAATAATAATGAAAGGACATAAATGCCCGAAAGGCGATCTCCTTGAGAATCCTGAGCTATAGCTCGGTCCTTTTCTCTTAACTCTAGGTACAAGCAGCACAACATACAACCTAAGTCCTTCAAGGAAGGAGGTCTACTCTAGTACCCTAGTGCAATGGCGGCCCGAGTAGGGTGTGAGATAATAATATCTATAGGTTGGAACCACCGGTGTCTAACCCAATCCAGACACTGCGTATTTAACTAAACAGTAAGCAGGTATAGCGGGTTAAATAAGCAGAACAACATAGAGTGACAACAGCCGTCCAGGTATCCCAAAGGAAACCTGACGGCTATACTAGCTTCGGCTCATTTCCGGGATATCAGTCCGATCATGCCACTACCGTTACATATGTATGTATTTATAGTAGATGGCATTGGGTAAGCATGCCTCCCACCCATCAGCTGAAGATAGCGGGCACAAGGTAAGAATGCCTCTCGTCCCTAGTATACAATGGCAACAAGGTAATAATTCCTCTCGTTCCTAGAAGATACTAGAAAGGGGTAAGAATTTCTCCCTTATATCACATTCATATTATTGGAAAGGGGTATAAATTACTCCCATCCAAACATGTAAATCATTACTAGAAGTCAACTAGAAAGGGGTAAGAATTCCTCCCTTCCAGACACGTATTTATCATTAGGTGGCCTTAGCATGTGCTCAACTTTATTATACTTCATTATGTGGCATCAACATGTTCGCACTCACAAAACAACCAAATCTATAGTATACTTCTTATGGCCTTACCTCATAAGCATTTAAAGGTCATATCACAATCAAAATCCATCATACAGCCCATATCCTCGTAAATGGTTATAATCACATTCATACAATTATACTTAAGGAAAACTGTCTCAAGTATCATTATCACATCATTTAACATATTCATCACATTTATATAAGGTACATGAGGCAACCCACTCATGTACGATACTCGCTAACCCCCGATTCATTATTCATTCCTTTTATATCATTTCAAAGACGTACGGGGATTTACAATTCATAAGGAGGTGCTATGGACTACCCCTCCTAGGTATGTCCAATTCACTAGATCCATTCCATTAACATAATTTGTGCTTATTACATTATTTTAATGCATGGTCTTACCACCCAAGTCCATTGCATTCAAGTTTAACGAAATCATAAAAAGGGTAAAGCTGTCATTCTTTAACAATTTGGTACCTGTAGGGTCCTAAAAATTCGTCAAGGGGGAAATCCAATTACCCCAAAACTTGTAAGAGGACTGAACTAGTCTGCTTACCGGCTTCAAGCAACAGTATGTGGCCAGTTCAGTGAACTGCCCTCCCGCAGATGCTGTTGTCAACGAAATGGAGGCGAAAGCCCCTCTACGGCCACAAAGCGAGACAAACATCAGACCGGTCCACCGCCGCGAGATGCCCCCTCCGCGTACTACTTTCGTTTGTGGGATAGAGGCAGAGTGGTGCACATCCAGGGAAGAATTCGACAGATATCTATTCCAAAAATCCCCAGTAGACTGAGTCATCCATGGGTGAGGATTCCTTCATGGGCTTCCGTAGAAAGTGTCATGTTCCCCATCGATACAGCCTCCTTTGTGACTCTATAAATCGTCACCAGGGGGCACCAAAAATAAAAGAAAAGAAGGTATGAGAGGAAGGATAGGTGAAAACTCATTGGGAGACATTAGAGAAATTGCTCCCAGCAGTAAAGTCCCGCGACCATCCGCGGACCCCATATCGTCCGCGGATGCACTCTTCCACGTAGAGGAGAAACCAGTCGGCGAACCACATGTAGCCTACTCCTCTGCGGCCATCCCATAGCAACCATTTCCTTCGAGGATAGTCCCTTCGCGGCTGAAAGAGCACTGTCGTGGGCACCCTCAAATGATTAGTGTGATTTTGACGTACTTAGGTTCAGTAGAGTGTCTAACCAAGGTCGTTTCTCAAAGGAGGAAATGAATTAAAACAACTTTTCCGTGGTATTCTAAAAAAATAATAGAGAATATAATTGAAACACTACTTAAAAGGATGGGGGTTTTTTATAGTTTATAAATCTAGAAGATATTTTCTCGAAGAATATTGTATTTTTTTTGTTTTTAATTTTGAAATGATGTTTGATTAAAAAGACACAACAAAAAGATATTTTTTTAGAAAATATTTTAAAAGGTGTAATCGATCTTAATATACCTATTCATTTATTTGTTAATCATTATAATTTAAATCAATATCCACTTAATTATGATCCCTTAATTTTTTAACCTGTGAACTCTACAAGAGTTAACTTAACAACAAAGATGGAATTACTTAATCCCTTGGCTAGCTTCGGAACACAAAATCAGAGCACCCTGCTTTGATTGTCAATCTAAGGTTAGCTAATTGTCAGTGGTTAATTAGAGAACATATCCATTCTGTAAATGGGGATGAATTGTGTTTAGGGATTATATTTTAACTCTACAAATGTATCTCGTGTGGTCTTGTATTACCGATTAAGATCACGCTCTCACAATTTACACAAAATCTCGACCTCGCTTGTTTTTGTGTTAATTATTCAATTACTTTCTTAGTTTCTTAAAAATTATAAAAACAATTCATGGATCATATTAAGTGAATTACAATAGCTCAATGATTCAAAATAATTTATTGAATAAGGATAGAGGTTGATCGATTACTAAAAAGAACTACTCTTCCATGGGCGGTGTAGTCATCGTGGCAATGTTTTGCATGAGCAAAGGATTGAAAGGGTAGAACCCAATATAATCTCCACTCTTCATTCCAACCCAATTAAGAAGATTAATAGAAGAAGAAAATGGAAGAACACAGAATATTATTTGAAGAAAAATTCAATAAACAAACATGAAATAAAATAAATACAAAGAGGAGGTGGGAGAGGAGAGCCTTTTTGGAAGAGAGGTTTGCAAAAAGCCTTAGTTCTTCCAAGAGTTGTTAGGGGATCTCAAGAGACACTCTTTCGGAAATGCCTTCCCAAAGCCTCGAACAGACCTCCCAAAGAGTTAAAACCCCATTTAAATATATTTTTTGAGGGCTAGGGTAAAATAAATTTTTAAGTGTGAAATGAAAAACTAGGCCAAATGTTTTATTCCACGTTTCACCTCCGAAACACGTGAATTGGCCGGCCTTATAAAAGGATTATTTGTGAAAAATAATGTCCCCAGGCTTTCATAAATATTTGGGCTCAATCCAAGCCCGGATGAACAAGATATGGCCTAAATACAGAACCCATGTCCATTATGTCGAGTCCAGCCCACCATTTGCTTAATGGCCCTTTTACTAAATCCAAATGCACTCTTTAGCTCTAATGTCCTGAATAAAAGTTGTAGAAAATTAAGTTAGGAACACTTCTAAAAAATATTAATTTAAAATATTTAATATTAAAATATTTATCTCTAAAATACTACAGTTCATTTTAAAAGGGTAAAACTAGAATTTTCATCAAATTTTCAAATGAATGATCTAATCCCAAATATTTCATAAATGAATATATTTAGCACAATTTGAGGAAATTATATCATCTATTATCAATAAAATATTCAACAAAATAGTGTTTTATCAACTCCCCCACACTTACCTTTTTATACTCCTGGGAAAAACCTCATGTCAATAAAACATCAATATCAAATCAAAATCAATATTAAAACACATATACTTGAGATCAAACAATTAGACACCAAGAAACAAAAGATATCATTCCGCATAAAAAACCATTATTTCATGTTTTTAATTTATATCATTCAATATACATCCACTTTATTTATCCTCACATGCACAAAACACTAACCTCACATGAATTTTCTCATATCACACAAATGTCAATTTTTTTTGCAATGTCTTTCTCATCCAAACACATACAAGGGTCACCATAGGCTTGATAAATTCCTACATTGCTACCCGATGTTAGTTACGGAAATATGTTTATCATGAGGTATTTTCTGGGTTGTTCTGTGGCTTTCAGTTGGTAGGATTTAGATGTGAAAAATTCTGAGGCTGAATGAGGAGGGCGTGACTCTTTTTGAAGAAAAATTGCATTAATCTATTTTTCACTTAAATATGGTCTTATTCTTCAATCCCCATAGTATCAATTCAGCTCCATCATCATAAAAAATAATGTAATTTTCACACCATTCAACATTTCCATAGTAAAAATTTCAATCTTCTTGAATATGATTTTCTTAAAAGCTCTAGATAGGTAAAACTTTCACCCTCTAATAGAAGCTCCAGAAAGGCACAACTTCTTTTATCATGAAAGCTCCAGAAAGGCACAACTTTCAATATAACGTTTTTATTCCACAACAAACAAATATCTTCATAATTTTATTTTTCATCTGAAGTATCACAAAATGTGGTAGCACAACACAAGACAGCTTCCCCCACACTTAATCTCAACTAGATTATGCAATTTCACTTTAAGAGTTGGTTGGATTGGGAACATTTTCCTGTAATGTGGCTATCCTAATAGGCTATGAATGGATTATAAGGGATAAAAGGATTAAATGTTCAATGTATGCCATTATAAAAAAGGATTCTTTGAAATAGGGGCTTTAATACAAAACAAATGCCTCAATAATTTAAACATAAGTAACTAAAACCCTCAAGTTTTGACAGGAATAAATAAAATTCTGGTTAAATCAAGCATGGTTTGGTTCTATCAAGAAGTGAGTTGAATGTAAAAGATATGGAAATAACGGTTCAGAAGCCTCACAGGAAAGTGATTTCAAATATAAAGACAATGAGATGTGGCATGAGATTCAAAATTCAGTGTACTTTTCATGAAATTATTAAATATTTGAACTTGAAACACAGTCATTTCAGCATTCATTTAAGCTTAGTTTCAAGTGATAAATTGTTTTAATTATTGATACAGTTTTAAAAATGGTGATGAGAATTATTTCAGCTCAAACGTTTCAAAAAAACCAACAAAATTGTAAAATAAACACAAAAAATTTGAAAAACACACAATTTTCTTTGTTTTTTTAAATCAGGAAAACAATTGAAATTACTAAACTAAAAAGTTCCTTACCCCACACTTAAAATATTGCATTGTCCTCAATGTGAACCGATGAGATTATATATGGAAATGAAATGTATAATTTTAAATAGGATAAAGAATTACAAAGTTAAAGGGTTAGGAACAGCCTGATGTGCTCAAGTGATGATGGGGTCATGCAGTGTGATAAAATCCAATGCATCAGTATGAAGTCCCTCAATGTATATCTTCAAACATTTCCCATTGACTGTAAAGATCCTTCATCTGTCCTCTTGTGTGATCTCCACTACACCATAAGGAAAAAAATTAGTCACAACATAAGGACCTAACCATCTGGAACGCAACTTACCATGCATTAGCTTAAGTCGTGAACTATAGAGAAGGACATTCTCTCCATCATGAAACTCCCTTTGTTGGATTAATTTGTCATGAGATGCTTTTGGTATTTCCTTATAGAGCCTTGAGTTCTCATATGAAGACAATAGAATCTCCTCAAGCTCTTGAATTTGCTGCTTCCTTTGGATTACAGCTTGGGCCAAATCCCTGTTGCATTTCTTAATAGCCCAATAAGCCTGATGCTCAACTTCCATTTGGAGATGACATGCTTTCCCAAAAAAAATCCGAAATGGGGACATACCAATGGGTGTCTTGTATGATATCTTATAATCCCACAATGCATCATCCAAGAGCCTGCTCCAATATTTCCTATTTGGCTGCACAATTTTCTCCAAAATTTGATTCAATTTCCTATTTGAAACCTCAGCCTGGCCATTTTTTTGAGGGTGGTATGGTGTTGATGTTTTTTGTGTCACCCCATACATCCGAAGAAGGGAAGCAAAATTCCGATTTTAGAAGTGTGTCCCTTGGTCACTGATGATGACTTTCGGTACTCCAAACCTGCAAAAAATCTGTGCTTTGACAATGTCCACAACAACATGAGAATCATAAGTCCTGGTGGCCTTAGCCTCCACCCATTTACTCACATAATCAACAGCAACTAAAAAATATAAAAATCTAAATGAACTAGGAAAATGACCCATAAAATCGATGCCCCATACATCAAAAATCTCACAGAATAGTATGGGTTGTTGAGGAATCTCATGTCTCCTAGAAATGTTCCCAGTGTGTTGGCAATGAGAGCATGTCTTAAAAAACACATTGGCATCATGTAATAAGCTAGGCCAATATAATTCAGAGTCCAAAACTTTCCTAGCTATCCGTTGGGGTCCAAAGTGTCCACCACAAGCAAGTGTATGACAAAAATGTAAAACAGACTCCAACTCATGATCAGGAACACACCTTCTAATAACTTGATCACTACACATACGCTAGAGGTATGGATTATCCCAAACATAATACCGAGACTCACTTTTTAATTTTTGGACTTGATGTTTCTTTAAATTTGTGGGGATTTTAGAGGAAACAAGGTATTTAACTAAATTTGCATACCAAGGATGTGTACCTAAGATGGAATAAAGATGATCATCAGGGAAAGTGTCCTGAAATGGTACCTGGTCCAAGGTTTCATCCTTTAGTGTGTGAGTAAGCCTACTCTTGTGGTCCACCACCAAGTTTTCTGACACATTTTTTTCCTTTATCTCAATATCGAATTCTTGAAGAAGGAGCATCCATCAGATCAGTCGGGTCTTTGCATCTGGGTTCTTCAATAGGTACCTCAAAAGTGCATGGTCAAAAAAACAACTACATTAGAGCCTAATAAATATGAACAAAATTTATCTAAAAAAATATGACAGCAAGAAACTCCTTCTCCCTGTTTTTGTAGTTTTATTGGGTTGAATCTAATGTCCTTGATGCATAAGCAATCACATGTGAACGTCCCACCTCCCTCTGAGATAAGACATCTCCAACAGCGAAGTTGGAGGTGTCACACATAAGCGCAAAAGGAATATCCCACAGTGGGGGATGTATGATAGGTGGAGTGGTCAGACACTTCTTTAGCTCATCAACGGAAGTCCTGTAAGAATCATCAAACACAAAATCAGAATCCTTTTGAAGTAATTGTGAAATTGGAAGAGAAATATTACTAAAATATTTAATGAAGTACCAATAAAACCCTGCATGCCCTAGGAATGATCTAACATCATGCACACATGAAGGATAGGGTAAGGATGAAATAATTTCTATCTTAGATCTATCAACCTCTATCCCATGTTTTGACAGTACATGCCCTAAGATAATGCATTGATCTACCATGAAATGACACTTTTCAAAGTTCAGGACCATATTCTTCTCAATACAATGATTCAATACCTACCCCAAACTATTTAGACATTCATAAAATGAGGATACTTACAGTGTAAAATCATACAAAAATACCTCCATGTAGGTCTCAATAAAATCTGAAAAAATACTCACCATGCATCTCTGAAAGGTACCTGGGGCATTTCAAAGTCCAAATGGAATCCTCCGGTAGGACAATGTGCTAAAGGTACAGGTGAATGTAGTCTTCTCTTGATCCTCTGGTGCTATAGGAACCTGGAAATATCCAGAAAATCCATCCATGAAACAATAGTGTGTCTTCCCAGCTAGTCTCGGAAGTATCTGATCAATAATTGGGAGGGGGAAATGGTATTTGTGAGTGGAATGATTTAGTTTCCTATAATCAATACACACATTCCAACTGTTTTGTACCCTCATTTTAACTAAATCATATTTCTCATATTTAACAATAGTAACACCACTTTTCTTAGGCACAACCTGAATAGGACTTACCCACTGAGAATCTGAAATGGGATAGATTATACCTGCCTTCAGAAATTTTTAAACCACTTTTTTAACAACCTCCACAAGGGTTGGATTGAGTCTCCTTTTTGGTTGCCTCACTGGTTTAGCACCATCCTCAAAAATAATCCTATTCATGAAAATGGAGGGGATAATACCTGATATGTCATCCAAGGTCCACCCGATTGCCCTGATGTTCTGCCTCAAAAGATTCAAAAGTTTTTCTTCATGTTCAAAAGGGAGATTGTTAGCAATGATAACAGGTAATTTCTCACCACTTAACAAGTATGAGTATTCGAGATTTGGCGGCAATGGCTTGAGTTCCATTGTAGGGGGGTGGTGTATGGATGGGGTCATAGAATGTACTGAAATGTGTTCCCAAAGAGAATCAGTATCAGAATATACATCATCAAAATCAGAGAATAAATCATCAAATCCATCAGCATACTCAACATCCATGACATAGTTAGATTTCACATGATCAAAATCAGAATATGATTCCATTCCAAAATCAAATCTTAGAGAGTCTTGTTCCTTATAAACGGGAGTGGAAGTACTCTTAGACATCAAACTAGAACCAATACTCATAATCTCCCTACGAATAGGAAAATCCAATTCCATTGTGTTTTTACTTGGTGGTTCAAAATGGTTGATAACAAATACAGAATGATCCTCTGAGGGGTACTTAATGGAATCCATAACATTAAATATCAAAACTTCATCCCCAAATTCCATGGAAATTGTACCCTCATTTACATTTATGATAGTTTTTGACGTTTTGAGGAAGGGCCTACCTAAGATAATGGGGGCATGAGAACTTACCTGATTATCCTCCATGTTAAGCATGTAGAAATATACTGGAAATATCATGTCTCTTACCTGGACAATTACAACCTCTAGAACTCCCACTGGATATGTCATAGCTCTATTTTCTAATTGCACCACTACTCTCATCAGTTTCAGCTCACCAACCTACAAAGAATAGAATACAGAGTGAGACATCACATTTATGGAAGCTCCCAAATCACAAGGAGCATTATATAAGTGCAACTCCCCTATTGTACATGGGATGTTGAATTTCCCGGGATCCTTACACATTGTTGGAATTTCTAGAGTTGGTGTAATGAGTGCTGAGACATTCCTTCCAAGGTTGATCCTCTCATTTCACTTGATCCCTCTTCGATTGGTGCAGAGTTATTTTAGGAATTTGGAATACCTTGGGATTTTATTGATGGCTTCAAGTAGAGGGATGTTGATCTCAACACACTTGAATGTGTCCAAAACCTCTTTTTTCATTACTTCTTCATCCATCTTCTTGGTTTGAACAACCCTATTTGTAAATGTATGAGGTTTAGGAGGAATATCATCAATATTTTTCTTACCTTTATCTTTCTCCTTGGGTTTCTCTCAGTTGGTATGGAATGGGGCTTCTCCAAAGTTAAGTTGAATCCCGGTGGAATGGTAGGTGGAGAAGCATATGTTTTTTACTTCCCACTTCTCAATGTGATGGCACTGACATTCGCATTTGTATTTGGAGTGGATTGACAAGGAAGATTTCCAGAATTCTTACTTACCAGTTCATAGAGGGCGGTGGCAATCTGGCTCATTTTAGTCATCGACACCCTCAGCATTGAACCTTGTCTTTTCAGCTAATTCTGTTGATTAAGAACAATTTGATTCAAAGGTCATCAGTGTTAGAATATACCTTTTTTGGGGGATTCCATTGTTGTTGGATTGTTGATTCTTGAGATTCAAATCTCCTTTGGGGTTGTTGGAAACCCTGCTGGTAAGGTGGAGGCTGCTGGAAGTTTGGTTGAAAAGGGGGACTTTGTTGTTGTTCAGATCCATACCTCATGTCTGATTGAGCCTTCCACCCATGGTTTTATGTTGGATCAAACTGATTTTGGGGATATGGTTGTTGTTGTTGTTTTTGTTGATATTGTCTACTAGGGAACACTACTGCACAATCTTCTGTTTCTTTGAGTTGTGGGTGACAATCAGTTGGGTGGCTTGTCTCAGTGCAAATACCACAAGGCCTTGAAGGAGGGGGTTGGGATGTCTTTTGAGCCAAAGAAATCTGCCTCACCATAGTGGTCAATTCTTCAAAATTGGTATCAATCAAATGACTTTCATGAGAAGAAGGACTTACCTGATGTACTCCCCTTCCATGTGGTGTACCTCTATCACCAAATTGTTGGGAGTTTTGGGCCTTCTTGTCGATCAATGCATGTGCAACTACTGGTGTCTTGTCCACCAATGACCCCCTACTGCGGCATCCACCATGCTCCTCTCCATAGGTGTGAGTCCTTCATAGAAGTACTGAATGAGGACTTTCTCACTAATTTAGTGATGTGGACAGCTTGCACACAACTTCTTGAATCGCTCCCAGTACTCATACATTAACTCCCCATGTGATTTCTTGATCTCCGAGATCTCATTACGAATGGAAGTGGTCCTTGATGCAAGAAAATATGTTTCAAATCGTTCCAACATGTTACATCTTCAGGTCGTAAATAGTACATCCAATCATTTGCTGCTCCATCAAGTGAAAATGGGAATGCTCTTAATTTTATTTGATCTTCAGAGACATTTTTATGTTCTAGGGTTGAGAAAACCACAATAAATTCTTTAAAATGTTTATTGGGATCCTCACCAGAGAGGCCATGAAACTTTGGAAGTAAGTGAATTAACCCAGATTTTAGTTCAAAGTCCGATTTGAGATTTGGGTTTGCAATACAATGTGGTTGATAGTTAATATCAGGTGCATCCAATTCTTGAATGGTTTTATTAAGTACATTTCCATTATTTTCAGCCATTGGTTCTTGTATTATAGTTTAATTTGAGTTGCTTCCAATTTCAATGTTCTGATATTGGAGTAATTCTTCAACTAGTTGAATGTTGAAACTTCCCATAGACTGAGAATTTCTGATTCGAGCCCTAAGGCTTTGTTCAATCTCAGGGTCAAGATCTAAGAGTTCTTTAGGATTAGTTCATGTCATAAATCAATTTATGATGAAAATAAGGAAAGTGTAACATAGTAAAATAAAAATTAGATGTTTGAAATGATGGTCTAAAAAGAAGTAGAAGAAAATAAAAGAAGAAGAAAAAAAATCAGATTGGGTAAAGAATGAAGAAATAAGAGAGGAAGAGAATAAAATGTAAAATAAAATAAATACTTCTAATTGGTTGAAATAATTACTTTCCTCCTTGGAAATGGCTCCAATTTGAATGAGCACTGTCGTGGGTTCCCTCAAATGATTAGTTTGGTTTTTTGGGTACTTAGGTGGAGCAGAGTGGCTGACCAAGGTCATTTCTCAAAGGAATAAGTGAATTAAAACAACTTTTCAGTGGTATTATAAAAAAAGATAATATAATTGAAACACTACTTAAAAGTATGGGGTTTGTTTATAGTTTATAAATCTAGAAGAAGTTTGCAGGATGAAGATTGCATTTTTTTTATTTAAATTTTGAAATGAAGTTTGATTAGAAAGACACAACAAGAAGATAATTTTTTAGAAAATATTTTAAAAGGTGTAATCGATATAACTCTAACTCTTCATTTACTTATTAATAATTATCATTTAAACCAATATACACTTAATTATTATCCCCTCATTTGTTAACCCTTGAACCCTACAAGATTAAACCTAACTACAAAGATGAAATTACTTAAACCCTAGGCTAGCTTCAGAACACGCAATCGCAGCACACTGCTTTGATTGTAGTTCTATGGTTAGCTTATGGTCAGTGGTTAATTAGAGCACATATACATTGTGGAAATGAGGATTAATTGTTTTTAGGGATTATATTTGAACTCTACAAATATATCCTATGTGATCTTGTATTACCGATTAAGATCGCGCTCTCACAATTTACACAAAATCTCGACCTCACGTGTTTTTGTGTTAATTATTCAATTGCTTTCATAGTTTCATACAATTTAAAAACACAATTCATGGATCATATTATGTTAATTACAGTAGCTCAATGATTCAATATAATTTAATTAATAAGTATAGAGGTCGATCGATTACTAAAAATAACTACTCTTCCATAGGCGGTGTAGTCAACGTGGAGACGTTTTGCATGAGCAAAGGATTGAAAAGGTAGAACCCAATATCGTCAAAACTCAAGATTACAACCCAATTAAGAAGATTAATAAAAAATGAAAAGGTAATAACATATAATATTATTTGAATAAAAATTTCAGAAACAAACATGAATGAAAATAAATACAAAGAGGAGGTGGGAGAGGAGAGCCTTTTTGGAAGAGAGGTTTTCAAAAAGACATACTTCTTCCAAGAAGTGTTATGAGCTCCCAAGAGACACTGTTTTGTAAACACCTTCTCAAAGCCTCTACCAGACCTTCCAAAGAGTTAAAACCTCCTTTAAATAGAGTTTGTGAGGGTTAAAGTTACATAACTTTATAAGTGTGAAATGAAAAACTTGGCCAATTATTTTATTCCATGTTGCACCACCTAGTTGACCTCTAAAATGCATGAATTTTCTGGCCTTCTAGAAGGATTTTTTGTGACAAAGTATGACCTAGATCTTTCCTAAAAATTTGGGATCAATCCAAACCCGGATGAGGAAGATATGGCCCAAATACAAAACCCATTTCCATTCTGCTGATTCCAGCCCACCATTGGTTTAATGGCTCATTTACTCCATCGAAATGCACTCTTTATCACTAGTGTCATGAATACAAGTTGTAGAAAATTAAGTTAGAAACACTGTTACAAAATATTAAGTTCAAATAATAAATTTTAAAATATTTATCTTAAAAATACTAAAGTGCATTTTAGAAGGATAAAACTGGAATTTTCATCAAATTTTTAAATGAATGATCTAATCCCAAATATTTCATAAATTAATATATTTAGCACAATGTGAGGAAATTATGTCATTTATTATCAATAAAATATTCAACAAAATAGTGTTTTATCACCGTCCACCTCCTCTGCGGACCAGTGTCATTCGCGAAATGGAGGCGGGAACCCCTCCGTGGGCGCGAAGTAGGATGAGCGTCGACCATCCTTTGCGGACAGCCTCCTCCGCGGCCATATCATCCGCAGACAGCCTCCTTCACGGCCTGATCCCTCACGGCCAGCTCCTCTGTAGACACCCTTCGCAGACAACCAAACCACGAACCATATCTGGCTAGCCCTTAGCAGCAATCCTTTGCAGACAGCCCCTCCGCAACCGTCTCCTATGCGACCAGCTCCGCCGTCGCCAGTCCCTTTGCAGCCAGCTCCTACATGGCCCACCCCATGCAGAAAACCCTGTGCACTCACTGGTGCATACCGCGGGGGTTGTGCCCCTGCACCCCCGCTTGAGGTCACTATCGGGTTACGGTCCTAACCCTCCAGGCTGTTCCCTTCGCTACCATCACTGATCCCCATGAAAAATGGAGAGTTTCACCATGAACTTTTTGGGCCTGGTCAACAGTATTTTAGATTGCACCCTTACATCACCCCAACATCCATCTTATACATTCCATGAGTCGAGCTACTCCTCTAGAATCTCCTATAACCCCATTTCCTTGATCCTTTTGCTAGGTTCATCCAAAAAGGGCTGCCCTTGTGTAAGTCCCACAACAACCATTGCTAGGTATCTCTTACCTAGTCATCCTGACCACATGACTTTAAACTGTGTGGCCCTTGTCCTATCCATATGATGTTAAACTATATGGAAACAGTCCTCCCTACATGACTATAAAAGGTAGCATTCCCCACCATTAAATAATTGGATGTCTCTTTCTCCATGCAAGAGATGCCTTATAATCCAAGCATAAGATACCTCGTGCCATGTTTACAGTGGCATATTTTCAAGAGCACTGGAATCCATTAAAACATTCCATCACTCCGCCTCACACTTTTCACGTCCTTCATTCAGATCTTCATTCTCTTACATGTCTGAAGGGACCCCCTAATGGCCTGGTCTCATGCTACATCGGCTCACCTACCAACCTGGGCCAAAGCCCAAGAAGACTTTTGACAACAATTTAAGTTAGGTCCTGTGTTTCGACCACGGTCAGCAGTCGACCCTCATTTGTTTGTCTCCATTTGAGGCTAATGCAATATGGAAGATGTGTTTCGAACATGCTCAATAGTTATCCTCTATTGTCATGCCTCCCTCACTGCGTTTCGAATGTTGGGCATGTAATTCACACCTTTCATCTCCCTTTGTTTGGACTGATTCCAATGCCCTTGGTGTTATCCCGCTTGTGCACTTAAGCATAGTTGTTTGCCCTCATTATATTCCTCAAACCATTAGAGGGTTGGGATGCCATCATGACCAGAAATGAGGAATAATTTTATGGGAGTCAATTTTTGAGTAAGCCCTGGCCTTATGGGACACTCCATGAATAATCCCAACTCCAGTTCTAACGGACGCACCTTTCACGATGTGATCATCTGGTCCCTACCGCCTCTTGTTTCTCACATCGAGAATGACTCACATGGGATTAGAGTAAGCATCTACCATGACATCCTCTTATGGGTTGCCTCAGAGCGTAAGCCCCACCCATCCGAACTACGTGGACTTTAATCCCTGTCTCCTAGGCAGGGTACGTAGGAAGCCTCCCAGGAGGTTCAAGCCCGATCATCGTCGGACCTTCGAGGTTTACCATCCCTCGGGTCCACCTTCATGTCGGTTCTCTGACACCCCAATTTGAACTTTGTGGACTTTGATCCCTATCTCCTAGGCATTGTACTTTGGAAGCCTCCCTGAAGTTCAAGCCCAATAACCCGCTGATCCGACTATCTTCACGTCGGTTCACCATACAAACCCTAGTGCCACCTCAATGAGTCCAGACCCCTCGGGATCATTAATCCAATGAGGGCTGGTAAACCTTGGGCATAAATGATTCTGAATCCCTACATCCAGCTGACCATTTCCAATCAAGAGAAATCTGTGGATACTATGCTTGGTTATAAACCATAGATTCGAAAACATATGAATACATCTTAAATCTATAAGAGAGTCCCATAATAGGCAATAATTCCCCCCAAAAGGGTGTGATGAGCCCAACTTCCCATCGTCTCGACCAATGTGAGTTCTTAAGTGTCGTTGGTCAAACCACCCAGCAAACGCCTTCCTTTGGAATGTAGGTCCATGTATTACTGGATATAGAACTGTTGGTAATTTTGAGGCAATAAATGGTGCACCTGATATGAGTGATTAAGTAGAACCCAAACTTCTCTAATCAACCATCGCGTAGCGCATGTTTCTTTCCCATGACCCCGTCGTGCGCTGGAAGACAAAAAATGGTGAACCAGATGTGAATATTTAACCAAGCATGATGGATTTAACCTAATCCCACCCCGTGCCCCCTTATAATCTCAAGGAGGTCCAAGCATGGTCATTAAATATGCATGGGATCATGATATGATACATTGACGTGTTTGCTATTTGTATTTGATAAAATATTTTACAGGTACCACACAGAGCCTCCTTCGATCTAATGGAATCACGAAGGAACTCACAAGCGCGTGCTTCCAACATCGCAATGATCAGACTTCCTCACAAACGGAGGACCTCGTCACCTACCCAGCTTCTTCAATGCTGGGTATCAGATGCACTGATCCGAGAGTACCACATGAACAGTACTCTCTCGATGGTGGAGGTGGCCATGCATGCCCTCCAGTCTACCAGGACTCATTGGTCACCTGCACAGCAGCAGCCGCAAAGGCAGACACAGACAACCCATCTTGTTATCTCCAACCATATCAGGAATCTATCCCAGAAATGGGACTACATGTACCTCCCTTATAATAGGGAGTTCGATGAGGTCGATGCTGAGGACCTCATCCCCACTGAGCAGGGTTCCGCTCCAAGGCCCCTACCGGAAGACGTCGTCACTATCACGCCACAACCCAACATCCTTTTCCTAGGGAGGACATCACCCCGAGGACCTAGACCCACACTCCCTGAGTTCTGGCCACTCGGACCGCCCGATGGGGGCGGAAAACGTACAATCGGGGACCGGTCATCACCCTTGTCCCCGAGGAGGAGCTCCACTGCCCAGTCACAGAGATGCATCACGAATAGGTACATACACATATTCGCTCTTCCCAATCCCTCCATCCAGATATGGAGGCATCATGCGAGTAGGTGTGCATCCCCACCAAGATCCATCAAGCCCGTCTCTAACACAGGACGACACTTACCGGGCAGGAACCTCTCCCTACCCAAGGTTGTGAAGCCTACCAACCCGACATGGTGGCGACCCAACATCTGCAGGGCCAGTTACTAGCATATCCCATTGACACCTACCATCCCAACATGGTGGCGATCAACAAAGACCGCCACCGAGATGTGGTGGCAACTCATAGGGAGGCACGTCTCCCCACTAACAAAGACCACTGACTCGATACGGTGAGAAACTAATAAATACAGGGCCAGCTCCCTGCGAATGCAAGTAAATTATGCCATCCCGATGTTGTAGTAAAAGAGTGATAAACCGATGTATCCCGGTACAGGGGCAGATTCGTTCGCCTACCCCGACACAGGAGAATTGTCAGTACCCGCTGACCACCGGAGGACCGGAGCAGGATATTCCTTCTCCGATACCAGAATGGGACTTCATACCCGTTCCAGCCAAATATGTCTGTCTGCATATCCTAGAAATCATGGTGGAGCAGGTATCGATCCCAGATCATATCTTCCAGACTTTCTAAAATGTAATTGCATCAGCGGCAACAACAAGGATTCAGTCCCGTGAGCCCGTCTCTCCAATTGATGTGACTCATCTAAGAGATGAGATAGCCGCCTCAAAGAATATCTGTATCCTTGATCCCTCCTAGGAGGGTCACCGACTATATTACGTGATGCAAGGGCATCCAGATCGAGCAGCTTCACTCGTTCCAACTAGGGGACACCCGTCCATAACGGCGGATGCTCTAGAGCAGGCATATATCCCTGCTAAAAGTAAATATGTTTGTCGGCATATCTCGACATCATCACTGGACCCAATTAAATAGGTACCCAAAGGTGAAGTCCATTTTCAACAGCAGACCATCCCCACTGCCCGTAAGAAAGCACCCTGAACACGCTGAAGGCAGCCAGAAAATAAAGAGCGGGTTCATGACTCTGCTCTATTGGAAGTTGGGGTTCCCAAGGCCTCTAAGAACACATCGCAGGCTCAAAACCCTACCCACCCATTACCATATTATGGGAGTGGTAGTATCAATTTCAATGGTCCTCCCTGCAATGTTGCTACCAGTATCTCTAAAGGTCTTCCCCAGAGAACACGTGGGGGCCTCCCCCATGACAATATAACGATCGATCTCGAGAGCTCCTATTTTGATGCGAGTCATGGAAACCCTCCACATGACCAGAATATCAAGCATCAAGAAGGTCCACCACTTGTTGTGGTCCACCCTGAAGGTCCTCCCCAGTGTATACGCTGAAAACTCTCTCCATGCATTGGGACGACAGATTATGATGGTAGTCTGTGCTATCATAGTCGCAACTGTGGAGGCCCTCCCCGCAGTGACGTCTCATCACGACAAGAAGTCCCTCCCCTTGTCGTGGCCTGCCCTGAATGTCCTCCCCAGGGGTTATGTTGCAACGAAACTCCGCGCAACTGGGCATCAGATCATAGTGGTAGTCCTCGCCACCCTGATAACGGAGTCCCTCCCTGTAGAGACGTCAAGCAACAATAAGGTCCTCCCCTCATTGTGGCACATTCTGAAGACCCTCCCCAGGGTGTGCCACACAGATATTCTCCCTATGGTAGTTGTTATGGTAGTCCTCGCCATTACAACATGTAATGACGCAAAGTTTTTCAATAGAAAATTGCCTTCTTATATCTATGTCATAAAAACACAAAATAATGAACTACTAAGTGATAAGTGACCTTTAAACATAATTTTGTCACCCCTATGTTTTGAATTTTAAAAATCTGACATACACAGTTGTGTTCAAGACAGTTTTTGGAGTTTAATGAAACAAAAATAATTTTTGTTGAATAGTAACCTACCCTTATGAATAATAACCTACCCTTATGAATAGTAACCTACCCTTATGAATAGTAAATAAGAGTAACATTACCTATGAATAATAAAATAAAATTTAGACATCATAGAAAGTGATAATTTGACCTTAGTAAACGTTTTTGGTATTTTATAAGTCACAAATAATTAATTATAATTAATTAACTAATTTAAAAGAATATTTACTTTCCTGAAATATATTCATAAATTATTGAATCAATGTATAATAGTTTTTAGATATTTTTATAAGACCCTAAGTAATTTTTGGAAGAATTGCAATATCAGTTTTAATTTTAAAAACTGTTTTTTAAGTAAATTATGATTTAATTAAATATTAAATTAATAATATTTAGAAAATTATATTTGAAAAATGGAATTCATTTTTGTATTCTGCACGTCGAAAAATGGTTGGGGTAAAATTTTGGGATTTTTCTGAGATACTTGAATTTTTGATGAATAGTAGAATACATTAATTTATCATATAAATACATTTTAATTAAAACCCACTATTCCTGACATCACAAGTGATGTAAGCACCCAAATCCTGAATTCACAAGTCAAATTTACTATTCTTAGTCATCCAAGACTCACTATTCCTTGTCTTGGGTGAAATTAAATAACTAATCAATTTTATATTAAGGAAACCCCTCTCCCCTCCACTATAAAAGCCACCCTTCACTCCCTCTTTTACTCACACCTCTCAAGCTCCAAGCCTTCTCTAAATTATTCCCAAACACCTTCCCTAGATCATCCCCCATGTCCAAAAGATTCTGGTCTCATCAAAAGACCAAGCCTAGCTTCTTTAAAGAGGATCTCAAGAGAATGATTCTAAAGGTAATTTCTCTCTCTCTTCTCCTTTAATTTCCTTTCAGGTTCAAGTTCCTTTCTTGATCTCTCTCTATCTATCTTCATCAAAATTGTTCTGTAAATCCATTATTATATATATAATGTAAAATTATGATTCTAATGTTATATTATATCACCCCACACCCTTTCCCACTTCCTTTTATTTTATTAAAGAGAACGTTGTTCATGTGGTGATAATTTATCACCTTCAAAAACAACATGCTCTCTTCTTCCTTTTATACCTTCAATCTGGTCATGAAACCATTTTTATGGTTCAACCAGAATTGTTTATATGTATTATGTTCTATTTTACATTCTGGAAATAACCTATGGCCATTCTACTAAGTGAAAAGTTAAAATGAGTTGGTTGTGATCCAAAAAAACCGCCCAAATTAGCCCAAATAATCTTCATTTAATTCTTATCTAATAATTCTGCCACATGGATCTAATATAACTCATTATAAAACCATTAATGCTTCTGTAATATCATTAATTACATGTAACATCAGTTCTGGATGTTTACCCATGATCTACCCAAACATCAAATTAAGAATACAAGTGGACCGCTCAAGAAAACCATGAAAAAGAACATCCCCGAACAATGTTTTTAAACTCTATAATTCATCCAAAGGAACATAATATGAAATAATGAAACCATAATGAACCCTATTAATGTATAAAATGTTCTGGAATTTCAAATTAATGAATATAATGTCATTATACAGGACATTAGGGGAAATCTCGAACCAAATTTTCTTCCTTTGGGTACTCCCTCTTTCACTCCATTTTTTATATGGTTACTCCTCAAAGGTCTTTTGTTCATATTTTCCTTTACTTTTCTGGGATATACATGTTTGTCACTGGTTTTTATGTCCATCAAAATTTTTTCCAAAAGAAATCTTCTTTCAAGATCTCACCTTTTACCTCTCATTCATGGTTGATGGTTCCTATATCAAGTATGTTGTTCCCTCTTTCTTTTGGGAACCCAAAGCTTATGAATGTGTAATTATGAGATGAAACCCATTCATTTCCAAGGGTTCTTTATTTACATGTTTGGTATGTGTTCTTTGTGGCAAGCAAGATAATGATAATGTTATGATGTGATGGGTGCGCCCGGAATTATATAACCCAATATGAATGTTTAAATGTGACGGGTGCACCCGGAATTATATAGCACTCCAATGAATTTGGTAAAGTGATGAATCTCATGAGTAAATGTTAAATGAGGCGTGAACATGATTATAGATTTTTTCACAAATATGTGTGGTATTTAACCACTAATACATGATGTTTCATTTTTATGCTTTGCCACATTTCAAGTTTATTGTTTATGCTCCTCTCATGTTCAAGATCTTCTTCCAATGTCATGATTATGCTCACCCCATGCTATATTGTTCTTATATATACTCTTACTGGGCTTTTATCTCACCCATTTTGATGTATATCCTCAGGTGACTACATGTACCAAGGAGAGGACAAGTGCTACTAAGAAGCTATAGAAGAAGAGATTAAATGAATTTTTATGCTTGATGTTGTACTTGTTATGTGTAGTCCTAGTTTGCTCAAGACACTAAACCTCTGGATCCTCCATGTGTAATACTATTATGTTGTTTATCTTTGAAATGATGTAATAGTAATGTAAGAAAAGGCCGGTCGTTATAGTTGGTATGAAAGGAAAGGTTTAGTTAATTTGGGAATTAGGATTAGTGAACCCTAAAGAAAACCTCTAGCATGAGACTAAGTACAAATATGCACACAAGGATATTTACCTAGGGATCCCATATGTTATGTTTTTGGTATAATGGTTTAAAAGGATATGTTATTCATTACTTGTTTGCTTATGTTTTGTTTAAACCTTTTCTATTTTAGAAAATGGTGGGAACCAGGAGAAATCAGGCCAACAACTCTTGCGAAGGCCAATGCAATGATTGCCCGAAGACATCCCCAATGATTTTGGAGGTGGAGTTCAAAACATCATGGCGATGCTTACCCAATTATCCCGGGTTATGAATAATAACCATAATAATGGGGAACGTCCTCCTTCACCAAAGAGGGAGCAGCTAGCTATCGAATGTTTTATGCTACAACGACCACCGACGTTTTGTGGATCTTCTGATCCACTAGTTGCGGAACAGTGGGTCAACTCCATGGAGAAGATCTTTTCTGTTCTTCACTGTTCTGAGACGGAAAAGGTGACTCTAGCCGTTTATCATCTAGATGGAGAAGCTGATCAATGGTGGGCTTTGATTAAGAACACCAAGCCAAGGGCCGAAATTGAAGATATGGAATGGGAAGACTTTAAGATAATGTTTCTTAATAAGTACTTCCCAAGAACTCTTTGCACGAAGATGGAGAGAGAATTCATAGAGCTCGAGCAAAAAGAAGGAGAATCTATCACAACCTATGAAGCAAATTTCACAAGGCTCGCAAGTTATTCTTCGGTTTTTGTTATCAACAATGATAGAAAAATTGATAGATTCTTTAGTGGATTAAAACCACATATTCGAAAGGCTCTTGCAATTCGAGACTTTGGGAGTTATGAAGAAGTTGTTCGGTGTGCTCTCAAAGTGGAGATGGAGTTTGGAGAATGTTCCCATGGCTATGGTGATAAGAAAAGAAAGATGGAGTTTCAAACTGGTGGATCTAGTGACAATGATGGGAAGAAAACACAACGACCCACTTGCCAAAAATGTGGGAAGTTGCACAATGGGAACTTCCTCAAAGGGACGGGTAAATGCATCAAGTGTGGGAAAGAAGGACACCTAGCTCACGAGTGTCGAAGAGACATGAAAAGGAAGGATAATGTAGCCGATGAAAGGAGAGAACCACTCGTGGTTCAATGCTACAACTGTAAGGAGATAGGATACTATTCAAACCAGTGCACTAAACCTCGAGCTTTCGAGGGTAATCAGCGCCAACAACCACCAAAGCCAAAGGAACAAGGGAAGGATTATGCCATCACTACTTCGGAGGTGGAACATGATAATGAAGTCGTACAAGGTACACTTCCTATTCACTCAAGAATGGAAAAAGTCTTATATGATTCTAGTTCTACGCATTCCTTTATATCGTGCAAGTTTGCTAGAACTATAGAATCGGAGCCCTGAAACCTTGAAGTAGAGATATTTGTAAAAACACCAAGTGGTGCAATCATTGCAACCCAAGTGTTTGATTCTTCTTCTGTTGACGTATGTGGGAAGATTCTTCCGACAAATATTGTAATACTTCCCTTGGTGGAATTTGACGCTATAATGGGAATGGATTGGCTCTCATTATATAGAGCACATATCAACTGTCAGGAAAGGGAAATATATTTTCATATTCCGAACCATCCCATGCTCCTCTACAAATGCAAGGAAGATCATGAATCTCCTTTGAGAAATCCTTTAATGGTGTGGGTGATGATTCCCTATGAAGAAGCATACCTCGCCCAAATGTTTGAGTCAAGGGAAAGTTCCAACCTTGAGGAAATGCCCATCGTAAGGGAATACGACAATGTATTTCCCGAAGTGTTACCCGGAATTTCCCCAGATCGTGAGGTAGAGTTCTCAATTGAACTCATACCCGGAGCTACTCCTATCTCAAAGCGCCCCTATAGGATGGCTCCTATCGAACTGGAGGAGTTAATGAAGCAGCTGCCAGAGCATCTGGACAAAGGGTTCATACACCCTAGTGCATCACATTGGGGTGCGCTAGTGCTCTTTGTGAAGAAGAAGGATGGTACCATGCGACTGTGTATTGATTATCGGGAACTCAACAAGATCACCATAAAGAACAAGTATCCTCTCCCAAGGATTGATGACTTGTTCGACCAGTTAAGAGGAGATCAATACTTCTCAAAGGTAGATCTTTGTTCTGGATATCATCAAGTAAAGGTGAAGAATGAAGATATTCAAAAGACTGCCTTCCGTACAAGGTATGGTCACTATGAGTTTTTGGTGATGCCCTTCGGACTTACTAATGCCCTTGCAATCTTCATGGATTTTATGAATAGAGTCTTTAGACTTTACCTCGAAAAATTTGTGGTAGTGTTTATCGATGATATTCTCATCTACTCTAAGAGCAAGGAGGAACATAAAGAACATCTAAGACTTGTGTTGGCGACATTGAGAAAGGAGAAGTTGTACGCCAAGTTCAGCAAGTGTGACTTTTGGATGAATCAAGTCTCTTTCTTGGGACATGTGATCAGAAGAGAGGGAATTTATGTGGACCCTTCAAAGACAAAGGCAATTGAAGAATGGCCTAGGCCCTCTAGTGTCACATAAATCCGTAGTTTTCTTGGATTAGCTGGGTACTACCGACGTTTTGTGAGAAACTTCTCACGATTTTCAAGCCCGCTAACTAAGTTAACAAGGAAAGGGGTAAAGTATGTATGGATGGAAGAATGTGAGGGAAGATTCAAGGAGCTAAAGAGAAGGCTGATAACTGCACCTGTACTCACACTACCGAAAAGTGGAGAAAGTTTTGTCATATACAGTGATGCTTCAAAGAAAGGCTTGGGTTGTGTACTCATGCAAAATGATAATGTGATAGCCTACGCCTCATAACAGTTGAAGATCCATGAGCAGAACTACCCGACGCATGATCTAGTGCTGGCAGCCATGATTTTTGCCTTGAAAATAGGGCGGTACTAACTTTATGGTGATAAGTGAGACATATACACCGACCACAAGATCCTAAAGTATATATTCACACAAAAGGAGCTCAACATGCGTCAAAGGAGATGGTTAGAGCTAATCACGGATTACGATTGCTCTATTCCCTATCATCCTGGAAAGGCAAACAAGGTAGCTGATGCTATAGGCAGTAAAGAACCTGCTACTCTATCCATGTTGAGGATTGAGAAAGACCCTATCTTCTTGGATATGCAAAGGATGGATTTGGAAATCGTAAGGGCAGGGGATACATCCTACCTTTCCCAAATGATTGCGCAACCATCCATCCAACAGATGATTAAGGAAGCACAAAGGGATGATGTAGAGATACAAAAGATGGTGAATGCAGTAAAGGAAGGGAAACTGCAAGAGTTCCATATCGACGATGATGGTGTGATTCGGTTTGGAACGCGGCTTTGTGTGCCTTCATCACTCGGAATAAAGAAGGAGCTATTGGATAATGCACATAGCTCAACTTTCTCTATTCATCCTGGAAGTACCAAGATGTATCGTGATTTCTGAGAACACTTCTGGTGGGATAACATGAAGAAGGAGATTGCGGAATATATATCAAGGTGCTTGATATGTCAGCAAGTTAAAGCTGAGCGGAAAACGTCCAAAGGTATGATGCAGCCATTGCCTATACCCATGTGGAAATGGGAAAATGTTACTATGGACTTTGTCATGGGTCTCCCGAAAACGTCAAGAGGAAATAATGCGATATGGGTTGTGGTTGACCGACTCACCAAGACAGCCCATTTTATCTCTATTCGGGAAGACCTCTACCTTGAACAACTTGCAAGGATATATGTGAAGGAAGTAGTGATATTTCATGGTGTTCCGCTCTCGATTGTCTCTGATCGTGATCCAAGGTTAACTTCTAAATTCTGGAGGAGCCTTCAACATGCTTTGAGTACTGAATTAAATTTCAGCACGACCTATCACCCCCAAATTGATGGCCAGTCTGAAAGGACTATTCAGACACTTGAAGATATGCTAAGATCCTGCTCTCTTGAATTCAAAAGTGGATGGGATCATCACCTTCCATTGATTGAGTTCTCATACAACAATAGCTTCCACTCGAGTATTCAGATGGCTCCGTATGAAGCTCTTTATGGGAAGCGATGTAGAACTCCAACCTATTGGGATGTAGTTGGAGAACAAAAACCACTTGGTCTCGATCTTGTTCAAGAGATGACAGAGAAGGTTCAAGTCATCATGAAACACATCAAAGCTGCTCAAAGTCGGAAAAAGAGCTATGCTGACAATCGTCGAAGGGAATTGGAGTTCGACGTTGGAGATAAAGTCATCTTTCGAATATCTCCAAGGAAGAGAGTCATGCGATTCGGGAAGAAAGGGAAGCTAAGCCCAAGGTACATTGGCCCCTTTGAGATCCTTGATCGTATAGGAGACGTGGCCTATCGACTGGCACTTCCACCGAATATGGCTCATGTTCATGATGTGTTTCACGTATCACTACTGAGGAAGTACATTCCAGACCCCTCACATGTACTAAACTCAGAGGTGGTACAGTTGGAAGATGATCTCTCATAAGAGGAGCAGCCGGTAAAAATTCTGGACCGAATTGATAAGGTTCTACGCAACAAGACAACCCGCCTTGTCAAAGTGTTGTGGCGAAACCAAAAGTTTGAGGAAGAAACTTGGGAACCGGAAGAGGCAATGAAAGAGAAGTACCATCACATGTTTGTGTAAAGTGAAATTTCAGGGGCGAAATTTCTTAAGGGGGGAAGAATGTAACGACCCAAAGTTTTTCAATAGAAAATTGCATTGTTATATCTATGTCATAAAAACACAAAATAATGAACTACTAAGTGATAAGTGACCTTTAAACATAATTTTGTCACCCCTATGTTTGGAATTTTAAAAATCTGACATACACAGTTGTGTTCAAGATAGTTTTTGGAGACTAATGAAACAAAAATAATTTTTGGTGAATAGTAACCTACCCTTATGAATAGTATCCTACCCTTATGAATAGTAGCCTACCCTTATGAATTGTAACCTACCCTTATGAATAGTAAATAAGGGTAACATTACCTATGAATAATAAAATAAAATTTAGACATCATAGAAAGGGATAATTTGACCTTAGTAAACGTTTTTGGTATTTTTTAAGTCACAAATAATTAATTATAATTAATTAATTAATTTAAAATAATATTTACTTTCCTGAAATATATTCATAAATTATTGAATCAATGTATAATAGTTTTTAGATAATTTTATAAGACCCTAAGTAATTTTTGAAAGAATTGCAAAATCAGTTTTAATTTTAAAAACTGTTTTTTAAGTAAATTATGATTTTAATTAAATGTTAAATTAATAATATTTAGAAAAATATATTTTAAAAATGGAATTCATTTTTGGATTCTGAACGTCGAAAAATGGTTGGGGTAAAATTTTGGAATTTTTCTGAGATACTTGAATTTTTGATGAATAGTAGAATACATTAATTTATCATATAAATACATTTTAATTAAAACCCACTATTCCTGACATCACAAGTGATGTAAGCACCCAAATCCCGAATTCACAAGTCAAATTTACTATTCTTAGTCATCCAAGACTCACTATTCCTTGTCTTGGGAGAAATTAATAAACTAAACAATTTTATATTAAGGAAACCCCTCTCCCCTCCACTATAAAAGCCACCCTTCACTCCCTCTTTTCCTCACACCTCTCAAGCTACAAGACTTCTCAAAATTCTTCCCAAACACCTTCCCTAGCTCATCCCCCACGTCCAAAAGCTACTGGTCTCATCAAAAGACCAATCCTAGATTCTTTAAAGATGATCTCAAGAGAAGGATTCTAAAGGTAATTTCTCTCTCTCTTCTCCTTTAATTTCCTTTCAAGTTCAAGTTCCTTTCTTGATCTCTCTCTATCTATCTTCATCCAAATTGTTCTGTAAATCCAGTATTATATATATAATGTAATATTATGATTCTAATGTTATATTATATCACCCCACACCCTTTCCCCCTTCCTTTTATTTTATTAAAGAGAACGTTGTTCATGTGGTGATAATTTATCACCTTCAAAAACAACATGCTCTCTTCTTCCATTTATACATTCAATCTGGTCATGAAACCATTTTTATGGTTGAACCAGAATGTTTTATATGTATTATGTTCTATTTTATGTTCTTGAAATAACCTATGGCTATTCTACTAAGTGAAAAGTTAAAATGAGTTGGTTGTGATCCAAAAACACCGCTCAAATTAGCCCAAATAATCTTCATTTAATTCTTATCTAATAATTCGGCCACATGGATCTAATATAACTCATTATAAAATAATTAAAGCTTCTGTAATATAATTAATTACATGAAACATCGGTTCTGGATGTTTACCCATGATCTACCCAAACATCAAATTAAGAATACAAGTGGACCGCTCAAGAAAACCATGAAAAAGAACATCCCCGAACAATGTTTTTAAACTCTATAAGTCATCCAAAGGAACATAATATGAAATAATGAAACCATAATGAACCCTATTAATGTATAAAAGGTTCTGGAATTTCTAATTAATGAATATAATTTCATTATACAGTACATTAAAGAGAAAGAGGCATTCGAGTACAAGGTAAGGGGAAATCTCGAACCCAATTTTCTTCCTTCGGGTTCTCCCTCTTTCACTCCATTTTTGATATGGTTAATCCTCAAAGGTATGTTGTTCATCTTTTCCTTTACGTTTCTGGGATATACATGTTTGTCACTGGTTTTAATTTCCATCAAAATGTTTTCCAAAAGAACTCTTCTTTCATGATCTCACCTTTTACCTCTCATTCAAGGTTGATGGTTCTTATATCAAGTATGTTGTTCCCTCTTTCTTTTGGGAACCCAAAGATTATGAATGTGTTATTATGAGATGAAACCCATTCCTTTCCATTGGTTATTTATGTACATGTTTGATATGCGTTCTTTGTGGCAAGCATGATAATGATAATGTTATGATGTGACAGGTGCTCCCTGAATTATATAGCGCTCCAATGCATTGGGTAAAGTGATGAATCTCATGAGTAAATGTGAAATGATGCATGAACATGATGATAGATTTGTTCAAAAATATGTGTGGTAGTTAACCACTAAGACATGATGTTTCATTTTTATGCTTTTCCACATTTCATGTTTATTGTTTATGATCCTCTGATGTTCAAGATCTTCTTCCTATGTCATGATTATGCTCACACCATGTTATATTGTTCTTATATATCCTTTTATTGGGCTTTTAGCTCACCCCTTTTGATGTATATCCTTAGGTGACTACATGTAATAAGGAGAGGACAAGTTCTACTAAGAAGCTATAGAAGAATAGATTAAATGAATTTTTATGCTTGATGTTGTACTTGTTATGTGTAGTCCAAGTTTGCCCAAGACACTAAACCTATGGATCCTCCATGTGTAATACTATTATGCTGTTTATCTTTGAAATGATGTAATTGTAATGTACAAAAAGGCCAAGTCGTTATACAACAACTGTGATGGTAGTCCTCACCACCACAGCTACCATTGTGAAGGTCCTCCCCGTAGTGGCCCCAAGAAACAAGAAGGTCCTCCCCTTGTCACTGTATGACTTGAAGGTCCTCCCCATGATACACACCAAACATTAAACCATGATGGTCATCCTCACCATGATGGCAGTTATTGCGAAGGCCCTCCCCATAACAACTCTAAGAAATAAGAAGGTCCTCCCCTTGTTGTGACATGCCTTGGAGGTCCTCCCCAGGGTATGCACTGTAAAAGTCCACTATAAAGTGAGGCATCAAGCTGTGATGGCAGTCCTCTCCATTTCCACCGCCATTGTGAAGGTCCTCCCTATAATGAAAAATAATATCGATAGGAAGGCCCTCCCCCTGTCTAATCAAGAACAGAAAAGCCCTCATATGCCGAGGCACTCAGAAGGACGGGATCAAGCATGTCGGATTCCCAGTTAGTCTCCAACGACATCCTTCTTCAATCAGGAGATGTTTCGGGGCCATGTCCATCTTCTGAACTGCCTTGGAATCACCCACATGAGGATTCAACACCTACCAGTCCCACTGCCTCCAACCACACTATCAGCGAGCGCCTTAGTTGTCCTGACTAGGTAGAGGAATCACTAGCGGAGGAATATGCCGACATGTTGAACCTGAGGAAATGAATGGCTAGGGATGATATACCAGTTATGTTTTGGCCTACAACCACCTCTCAGTTCAACATACCCAGAGAGTTTTCGGAAGAATGCATGCACGACATCTGCCACAATATATGGACGAACCTCTTCTGACTGAAATTAGGCTTCTGGCCCTACGACAGGTATGTAGACCACGTCAAGACAATAGGAGACCTCCTGCGTCACATCGTCCTGGAAGCTCTTCCTTTAGCGCAGCAACAGCGACCCAAGAGGTGCAAAGGGAACATGGAGATAGCCTGCCTCCATGCGTTGCACCAGCTACGACGCCTCATCGATGACACTCAAGAGGGAGTATATATATGAGGATGGTGGAACATAGAGCTTTTCATTACACTATTCTCCTCGTCCTGAAGAACCCATTCGGCATGGTGTCTTGCAAAATCATCACTTCAAGACGGTAATCGGGTGGTCTCCATGTTCCCGAAAGTGAATAAACGCAACAGAGTCGGGCCTTGAGTATGTCCCTAAAGCGTCAGGCCTGACAGGAACAAGCTAATCAAGAACTCATGAATCATGACACCGAGAGCATACAACAGGCCTCTTGCCTAACAGAGGCCAATCAACGATCTTTGCCTACCTCTCGAGAAGTGATTGATTCACAGAAGAACTCGGCACCAAACCTAGTTCACCCCAGAATGGGGGCACGCATGATTTGGCAGGTTGAAATAGCAGTATCCACTGCCGCAATCCAGAGTCAACCCCAGCCTGAAGGGTTGGGGGCATTTTTAACAACAAATTCACCCGCAAGACCAATAAAAATGGGAAGAAAATCGATGTCTAAGGAATGGATCCAACCCCATCCCTCAGGGCTGGGGGCATTATTACCCCCTCAACAACAACCTACCCCACGAGAGTCAGTATTCTCTCATATAGGGAGGATAGTCAGAAGAGGAGGTTCCCATCCTATCCCTTCATTTGAATCATCATCCCCTTCGAGAGGAAAGATCACCGTAAGGTTGCATCAAAGAACTCTCTGCATCACCCTTTGTCAGGAAGTCCGAGGGAAATCCCATGTCATGAAAGGGAAGGCCAGCAAAAGACGAGGGAGATCCTCTTCCTATTTGGAAGATGACGTCTTCTCTGCCTCGCGATATTAATCTATCAACATCATAGAGGTTAACACCACGGGTTACCCCAGAGATGCTGCAAATCAGGATGGATCAGGAGACGATAGTTCCGGTCAGGTCATGACTCACGACGAACCACCAGGTGTGCACACCCAGAATCAGAGGGCCGCCCTAAATATGGCCTCCCCTTTAGCTAACCCCCCATATGCTTACCTTTCAAGATTACAACAAGGATAAGAAAAAAGGATGGGTTACACTTAAGTTGTCCCCTTCTCTTGACAAAAACGATCCACTCACGCTTAAAGAGAGTTTCGCTTGACAGGAAGAGGAAATGAAATAATTGAGGTGGCTTAACGCCGAGCTACTCCAGAGGAACCATCTTATTTAAAACGCGTCCCAATAGGAGCCACATCGTGAACTCCCAGTAAGTGCACCTCAACGACCTAGGCTTACCCTGCCCAATGAGGCACCTAGTCTATCCAACTACCTAAATGTGGATTTAGATGAAGACCAAGACTTCCCTTCACTTAGGAAGCAACCAGAGAAAGTATGTCCGAGCCCTCCGAGGGTTCCCCGAATGGAATTTTCACCCTTGGTGCCAACTGAGCTAGATCCTTGAGAAATGCCTCATGCTGTACCTACCGAAGACCGGGCCCAACATGATGTAAACCAGGGTCTCGCCAATACCATCAAGGCGCTGACAGCTCGATTGGAGGTGATGGAGGGCCGACGCACTCCGATACAGCCAGAGCGGAAGCCCTACCCAGATTGGGTAAGCAACATGCCTCCCCCACCCAATTTTGGGAGCCCTGTATTACCTATCTTTAATGGATCAGGTGATCTGGAACATCATTTGATGCACTACGCATCCTATTGCGACCCTATGATGGGAACTCTTGACAACAAGAAGCAGTGAAACACAGATGATTCATACGAACCCTATAAAGATCGGCCTTCGTCTGGTATATGAATCTGCCATCCTAGTCAATCAAAAGTTGGGAATACCTTCGGCAGCAGTTCCTGTTCCACTTCAGCTCAACGTTTCCTAAGACAAAGGTCAGCGACCTCATGAATTGAAAGTAGAGGGAGAATGAGAGGGTCCCAGATTTCATCGCTAGATGGAATGTTTTGACCTACTCTCTGAATAGGCCAATGTCTCAAGATGAGTTGCTTTCCATATGCATCGACAATCTTCGAGATGAGCTACAAATGCCACTCAAACTAGTGGAGTGCACGAGTGGCTTTTTCCATCTCTCAGTCGTTGCCTAGAGAATCGAGGACTCCCTATAGCAGACCAATTTGAAGTCCCATATATCCTCACAAGCTTCGGTGAAGAGAACAGTTAGAGCTGGAGCATCCTCTATCATGCTCAAGGCAGCCCCTATGCCTGCTCTGCCGCTCAAGCCTCCACCAAATCATCAAGGGCCCCATGTACATCAGCGGCCACCTCCACCTAGCTGGGACAATCACAGAGGGTCTAAGTGGAACCAATTCAAGGAATGAAGACATAAATAATACTCATTCTGAGAGGACCAAGTCTATGGCTACTTCATCGCCACCATGAATTGAATCTTTATCTGCCTCCCGGAGCCGAGAAAACCCGAAGAAGTCAGCTGGGATGACATGCCAGACTACTGTTCTCACCATCGAATGTTGGGGCACAATATTCGGGAATGCTTCATCTTCAAAGACCTCCTGAAAAGAATGGTAGACTCCAGGAAGGTCGAGCTGGGACCACCCCCAGCACATGTGACATACATTGCTACCACTAACTCCGACAAAGGGGAGGGGTGGCAGGAAGTCACCAGAAAAAAGGGGCAAAATTTTGATAACTGGATGACTCGGAAGACTATCAACCGAGCCTATGGCATACTCTGAGATTATCTACGATAACCAGTGTTACCGCCAACAGCCCCAGATGCTGCACAACTGACAGTATTGGCCTCACAACCCTCCACGAGCCGGTCATCCAGGCATAATAAAAAGGGGAGGAGACAAGCGTAGGAAGAGAAATCTGGAACAAAGACAAAGTTAGCCCCGACGCTGTCAGATTTCATGCCCCCAAACATGGTGCCATGGGCACCGAACCACCAAACGCCACCATCAAGGACAACCGACCAGGTTGACCTGTCATAGTATGAAGAGACAATATTTGGTTCCATCAACGTCATCCATCTTATGGAATCATCCCTTGATGAAGGGTACATTTATGAACCTGAGTTCCCAACACAAGGGATTGGGGGGAGGAATCACAGAGGCAGGGGACACTAGGGGAGGCGCAGTCACGGCTGAAACCAACCCTACGGTTGGACCTCGGTCCAAACTGTCAATATCTAGGAAACCCGCAGGAGAGCCCTTCAACAGCCTCAATAGGAGAAGTAATATCCCCCACCTCTACAAGCCGCCAATCTGGACCTGTTGTTCTACGATACCCATCAGAGGAGGAACAAGCGTCTAGTCGCCTAGTGCGCACAAACAGACCAGCCGGGCCGAGTCATCAGAAAGTAGGAACATCGTCGGCATCCGACCCCACAACGGGTCCCTCCTCGTTACATATTCTTGCTCCCAAGCCTCTTGATAGAACCCTCCTGCCAGCAGAGAAGCATCAGCTGTTGGAGAACAAATACGATATCCTCAAGCAGCTGGTATCACCACCATCCAAGTTGTCCATCCTGGATGCCCTTAGTTTGTTAGCCGACCATAGAGAGGTGCTTATTGAAGCCTTTCTCAGCCCCTAAGAGTTTCAAGCTGAGGTAGATTCTGCCGACGTTTATCGGACGGAGATAGACCCGGCTGAATGAAATGCGGTGATTTTCTTCACCGATCAGGATAAAGATGACATCATACAAGGACACATCAAACCACTATACGTGTCTGACACATTGAATGATGTTGAGATCTGTAAAGTCTTCATCAACAACGGCTCTATAGTTAACCTCCTTCCCCTACGAACACTTCGTAAGTTGGGCTACATTGAGGATGATCTAATACCCTCAGCTATAACTTTGTTGGGTTAGGACAAGAGCGACTAGAATCCAATGGAAAAAATTAAGTTAAAGATCCATTTTGGTGACCTTGTGGCCTATTCGGAATTCCTGGTGGTCTGACAGAACACAACATTCAATGTCCTACTGGGGAGGTCGTGGCTCCATAAGCCCATGGTCGTTCCTTCATTATACCACCAGTGTATTAAGTATTGTATCAATGGGAAAGACAGAAAATTGTACACCGAAAAGGCCCTTTTCGAGCTCTCTGAGTCACAGTACATTGACACCGGATTCTATGAGAAAAAGATAAAGAAGCCTTTGGACAATGGTGTTGAATGGATCCCCGCTCCAAATGGTCTGGAAGTGGTTCCTAATGACCCCCTCAGATAGCTTGGCAGAGACTACATACTTCCCATCAAATATATTGAGAGCAGGGGTTCGAGTTCGGACACACACACAGCTGTCCTCAAGACATCAGCCACAATAGCGGAGCTTGAAAATGATGGAATGTATGCTAACCCACAATATGAGGATGAATACTCGAGTGGGGATTCCCACGATGTCTCTCCCTCACCACCAGACTCCTAAGAACTGACGCTGGGGGCTCTCCCCCCATCAGATCCAGAAGAAAAGGATTTTGGAGAAGAATAGGAGGAAGATCTCTGGGATGCACCTCCTGCATTTGAGGAAGTTATCTCCGCCACGGTGGACGAACTCAGGGAAATAAACCTGGGTACTGAGGATGATCCGAGGCCTACTCTCATTAGTGCAGCCATGTCCCCAGAGGATAAAAGGATATATACCTCCTTCCTGAAGCAACATCGAGATGTTTTTTCCTGAAATTATACAGAAATGTCGGGACTCGATTCTGAAGTGGCGACACATAATCTAGGTCTTCTAGAAGACCACCGGGGCTATAAACAGGCCTCTAGAAGGACACATCCCTCACATGCTGCCAAAATAGAGGCTAAAGTCAATAATCTCATTAAAGAAGGCTTCATTCGGGAGGTCCAGTACCCCATCTGGTTGGCCAACATCGTCCCCGTCAAGAAAAAAGAATGGGCAAATCCATGTCAGCATCGATTTATGGAATCTCAATTGGCATTTCCCGAGATATGACTTCTCGGTCCCGATCACTGAGTTATTTATTGATGTAAAGGCCGGGTATGAGGCTCTATCCATCATGGACGACTATTCTGGGTATAATAAAGTCTGAATGGCCCGAGAAGATGAATTAGACACTACCTTCAGATCCATCCCCAAGGAATATTCTGTTACAGGTTCATGCCCTTTGGCCTCAAGAATGCTGGCACCACATATCAGCGCGCCATGCATCGTATATTCAAGCCATTCCTGGGTAGATTCATTGATTGTTAGTAGATGACTTCATGGTCAAATCAAGATAGTGCCCAGATCACTTATCAGACCTTGAGATCGTCTTCAACAAACTTCGACAACATAGCCTAAAGATGAACCCCTTGAAGTGCACCTTCGGGGTTACCTTAGGGAAATTCCTTGGATTCATTGTACGCCATCGCAACACCGAAGTAGACCCTAAAAAGAAAAAGGCTATCCTTGACCTGCCTCCTCCCCACAATCCCACTGAGTTGAGAGGATTCCAAGGACACCTAGCCTATATAAGGCAATTCATAGCCAACCTGGCAGGAAAATGTTTTCCCTTCACCAGGTTAATGAAAAAGGGAGTCACGTACCAATGGACAGATGAATGCCAAGAGGCGTTTGACAGCCTAAAGAGGTACCTATTAAGCCCACCAGTGATCATGCCCTTGTTTGAAGGAAGACCTCTCCTCCTATACATGATGGCCCTAGAGCGGTCACTGGGAGCCTTCCTCACACAAAAGAATTACACCGACAGTGAAAACAGTATCTATTACCTCAGCCAAATCAAGATCAATACTGACACTCGATACTCAAACATTGAGAAGAGATGTTTGGCGTTGGTATTCGTAGTTCAAAAGTTATGACATTATCTGCAGCATCATGAAGTCCATTTGGTCTCGCGTAATAACCCTCTCAAGTACATCCTCAGTAGCCCAATGATGACTAGGCGCCTATCCCGATGGGCAGTCATCCTAAAATAGTTTGACATCTGGTTTGTGCCTCAAAAGGCCATCAAGGGCCTAGAGTTAGCAGACTTTCTGGCAGAGCACCCTCAGTGGGGACAACCACACTGGACATCAAGCTACCTGATGAAGACATCTTCTCGATTCAAGGGGAGCTCCCAACATGGGAAATGTACTTCGATGGCGCATCCTGGAACCCGGTCGGGAAGAGGATGGAAGACCCCAAATTTAACAAGGTAGGTTTGGGGATAATACTCATGTCCCCGAAAAAGGCAGTCTTTCCATATTCCTTCCTCCTATCATATGGATGTACGAACAATGAAGCGGAGTATCGAGCCATCATTTCAGGCCTGGAACTCACGCTCCAGGCACAAGTACAATAGCTTGAGGTCAAAGGTGACTCGGAACTGGTCATCAAGCAAGTCAAGGGTGACTATGATATCAAAAAGGAGGAGCTAATTCCTCTATTTGACCATGTCCGAGGGTTAATGGAGAAATTTTTCACGGAACCAACATTGACCTATATTCCCCGATCTGAGAATGCCTAGGATGACGCATTATCCAACGCGGCGATAGCCCTAGCTGACCCATACTGGGATGAAACAGTCATTAGTATTGCTCACCACCGAATGGTCTTACCATATGTTCAGACCAAGAAAGAGGAAATCCATGAAGTCAGTCCCACCCATGATCCATATGCTCCTACCACTGGATGGATGACCCCCATTGCAAACTACCTTCAATGGGGAGAACTTCCATCAGACAGGGCTGAAAGAGAGAAAATACAGAGAAGGGAAATCATCTTTGTCCTATATAGTGGCACGGGTTAGCAAGAAGTCCTCTGCAAGAGAGGCCTCGACAGAATCCTTCTTAGGTGCATTGATGAAGAAGATAATACTTCCCTCATGACTGAAGTGCATGCCGGAGTGTGTGGGGGAACATCAGTTGGGGACCAAGATTTCCCATCAGGTTCGAAGACTCGAGTACTATTGGCCCACAATGTCACGAGATTGCGAGCACTTTACCAAAAATTTCCACTCGTTCCGAATACATGCCAACTTCATACACCAACCCCCTGAGTTATTTCATCAGTCCAAGTACTCCTGGCCATTTGTCGTATGGGGAATGGACGTTGTGGGACCATATCCCCCGCCACAGCCAAACATATGAAGTATATCCTTACAACAACCGAATTCTTTTCCAAATGGGCAGAAGCTGTACCCCTTAAGGAAGTCGGGGCGAGAAACTTTGTTAGCGTTTTGAAAACCAATATCATCACTAGATTTGGTGTCCCTCATACCATACTGACGGATAACGACACCAACTTCTGCTCTGCTGAATTAGAGAAACTATACCAAGAGTATGGTATCAAGGCTAACCACTCATCCCGCTACCATGCAGTGGACAACAGATAGATAGTGGCTTTCAAAAAGACCATATCCAACATCCTCCAGAAAATGGTGGACAAAGACAAGAATTCATGGCCGGATAAACTCATTCATGCATTTTGGGCCTACCGAACCACAATCCGCACCACTACTCAAGCCACTCCGTACTCATTGGTATACGAAACATAAGTGGTCCTGCCTATTGAGATCAAATTACCCTCACTCAGCATTACCATTTGTGATCAATTATCCAATGATGAGTAATCAGAAAAGCGACTAGGTGAATTGGAACAGCAATACGAGAAGTGGATTCACACTTTTCACCATATGGATGTATACCAAAACCAGATTGCACGAGCCTTCAATAAAAAGGTCCATCTTTGGTCTTTCTTGGAAGGAGAATTGGTATTGGTCCTCCAGAAACCAATGATACTCGGAAGGAAACCTCCAAAGCTGGAGCCCAACTAGGAGGGACTATATGTTATACACAAGGTCTACTCCAATGGATAATATGCCATGATCTCAATGGATGAGAAATTCACCACCGCTCCTAGAAATGCGAGATTCCTGAAGATGTATTTCACATAGAAACAAAAAATGGAGTTCTTCCTTACCACACGATGATAAACTGCACAGATAAGAAGAAAATGAAAGAGGAAAAAAGGATCTTCTGAGCTGCATGACGTTAAACATCCAAGCACCCAACGGTCTTAACTCTATGACCATAAACTAATATTATTTAGTCCTCATCGCATGACGTTAAACTGCATGGATATGATTTTTTTTAAATTCCCCCCCACCCGTGTATGGACTAGAACTACACAGGGTGTATTGTCTTTCAAATATCTACGTACGTCTTGATTTCTGCCTTCGCAGGATACATAGTGACCCCAGAGTTCCTCATCCTGGCCCGAAAACCTCTCAAAAAAAAATACCCTCTTTCGCCCGTGTACAAACCAGACCTGCACAAGGTGTATTCTTCATCCTCACCACATGACGTTAAACTACACGGATTTCAGAGAACTACGTACGGCTTGATTCCTACCATCGTATGATATGTAGCGACACCGGGGTTCCTCATCCTGGCCCAGCCACCTCTCAAATAAAAAAATGTCCCCCTTCCCCCATGTACAGACCAGACCTACATGTGATGTATTTAGTAGAGAACTACGTACAACTTGATTCCTGCCTTCGCAGGATACATAGCGATGTCAGGATCCTGTCCTGGCCCAGCCACTCCCAAATGAAATAAAATAAAAGTTAACAATGTCCCCTTCCCCCGTGTATGGACCTTCCCTACACGGGGTGTACTTCTTATACAGAACTACGTACAGCTTGATTCCTGCCCTTGTAGGATACGTAGTGAAGACATGGTTCCCCGTCATGTCCCAGCCCCCCGAATAAAAGATAAAAATGCCCTTTCCCCCCATGTACGGACTAGACCAGTATGGGGGGTTCTCATCATCCTTTCCGTACGATGTTAAACTGCATGGATAGCAAGATTTAAAAATTCTCCCTTTTCCCTGTGTATGGACTAAACCTGTACGGGGTGTATTTTTCATCCTCACTGCACGACGTTAAACTACACGGATTTCATCACGAACCACCTAAGATATATGACGAAACTAGGTGTAAATACTCCTTGTGCCTTTGGATACATCCTCCCCATACATCAGACTCCACGACCTAGATAATTATGGATCTTCAAAACCATTCATGGCCATCGGAAGTGGAAATTCATCGACCCGTGGAAACCTTTGCATGACTATGCATACAATTCCCTCAGTAGCTCTGCATATTGATAGCCCCTATCCCATCTAGAAAAGGTAATATTTCCACAGGCGACACTCTTCTTAGCTCCATATGCTTACCAGCCTCAGAGCCCTCATAACATTACTCCTGATCCAGAAGTTTATGGCATAGTGTTTTACAAGTTCATTCCCTTTTCACATCCAAAATATCCATGGTATCCCTACCCAGTTAGCCTATGTATCTTCCCGTGGTTCACATGACGACCTACATCTACGAACATCAAGCCAGGACTAGGCTATTGTGACTCAGCGAACAATTATAGTGAAGATGTTTCTTGTATACTCGAACACCATTATCCCCACATGCCAAACTCTATACTATGAGCAATCTCGGATTTTCATAATCATTCATGGCCATTGGAAGTGGAAATTTATCGACCTGGGGACACCGTTGCATGACTATGCATACCATGCCCTTAGCAGCCCTTCATGTTGATAACATCGGGCCTGTCTACCAAAGGCATGATTTCCTTGGGCGGTACTCTTACTAACCCTGTACGCTTACCAGCCACAGAGCCCCCACACCATATATCATGATCTGGGAAACCTCGGAGTTTCAGTTTTCAACCTTGATCCCCTACCCTGTTTAGAGCATATTAGATCATGGTAACTCAGTTATCATTTGAGTGATTGCAGCAATAGTCACCTAGTGGTCTGAGCTCTATGATCGCTAAACTAGGAGTACATTGTCCTTATTGTACAACTTTAAACTGAAATGAGTGATGGTACACCCCCGTGTGCAAAATAAATCAGTGCAGGGAGCTCTCTAAGCTTTAACAACAATAAGGGACGAGCATGCCCAACATGCCCAGACATTTCCTTCCCAAATGACAGACTTCATGGCCTAGATAATTGCAGATCCTCATAACCATTCACGACCATCATAAGTGGAAGGATATTGACCCGTGGACACCGTTGCATGACTATGCATACCATGTCCTCAGCGGCTCTGCATATTGATAGCCCCTGGCCCGTCTACCAATGGCAAGATTTCCATAGGTAACACTCTTCCTAGCCCTGTACTCTTACCGGTCTTAGGAGCCCCATATCATTTATCCTGATCCAAGAAGCCCCAGAACCACGATTTACACAAATAAACCCTTCTCTACATCTGGGCATGCTGAGATGTTTGAGCCCAGTTGCATTATGATGAAGAGCGGCCTTTTCCACTACGTCCTTACCACATGATACTAAACTGCACGGAACATCCTGGCCGCTTGGCATAAAACTACGGAGACCAAGCATTAACCGTCCTGAGAAATGCCTTCAACTACAAGCATTTTCACTTGTTTAAAAATTCCCCCCGTCCTCGATGCATGACATAAAACTGCACAACATTCTTTAAAAATGTTCCCCATCTTTACCGCTGGACATTAAATTGCACAGAAGTCGTCCTCACCGGACGACGTTAAACTGCGCATACCCCCTTTCCTTTTACGTCGGCTCACCTTCGTTCTCACCGCATGATGTTAATCTGCATGGAGTTTGTCCTTACCACATGACGTTAAACTGCACGGGCTTCATTGAGACCCACCCACGATATACGGCGAAATGGGAAAGGAATACTCATGGCGCATTTGGATGCATCCTATTAATACACCGGACACCAAGAACCTGATAATTGCGGATCTTCATAACCACTCATGGCCATCAGAGGCGGAAGGCCATCGACCCATGGACACCATTGTGCGACTATGCATACCATGCCCTCAGCGACTCTACATAATGATAACCCCTAGCTCATCCATCAAAGGCAAGATTTCCCTAGGCAATACTCCTTCTATCTTCATACGCTCATCAGCCCTAGTACCCCCATGTCATATCTCCCGATCCAAAAATTTATGGAGAAGTGGTTTACAAGTTCATTCCTCACTCGCATCCATGTGTTGCCGGGGCCCCCCTGCCTGATGAGCCTATGTATCCGCCCGCAGTTCACATGAAAATTTGCATCTACAAGCATCAAGATAGAACTGGGCTACTCAGAATCAACTAGAAACTACCGTGAAGATGTCTTTTTTGTGCTCGGGACACCATTATCCCCATGTGTCAAAATCCGTGCTTTGACAAATCTCGGATTTTCATAATCATTCATGGCCATCGGGAGTGGAAATTTATTGAACTGTGGACACCTTTGTATGAATATGCATACCATTCCCTCAGCGGCTCTGCATAATGATAGACCATAGATCGTCCATCAATGGAAATATTACCTCAGGCGATACTCTTCCTAGCCCCATACGCTTACCGGCCTCAGAGCCCCCATATCATCTTTCCTGATCCGGGAAACCCTAGAGTTGCAGTTTACACCTTCATTCCAACAAACTTGTTCAGAGCATGCCAGAGCATCCTAACCCAATTTTCCTTTGAGTGATTGTAGCAATAGTCGCCCAATGGTCCGAGCACTATGACCGTTAAACTAAGAGTACTTCTTCCTCGCCGCATGACGTTAAACTGCATAGAATGTAAAAATGTCCCTTGTCCTTACTGCATGATGTTAAAATGCACAGACTCCATCTTTACCGCATGACGTCAAACTGCACGGCCAAACTAATCATGAGTCCATCCAGGGATAGCGGTTTTACTCCCCCCCCCCTCATTGAAAGGGACAGACCTGCAAAAACTACCACCTCACATCAGCGTGGGGAGGGATGACTTCACCTATTCCTAGAAATTTAGCTGGGACATTTCTCCCGTGTTCAGGCATCCTCTTTTCATAAACCATACTTTGCACCCAGAAAGAGCCGAACCCCTGTAAGCCACCCATGGTGGTCCCGAATTTCAACTTACCTTATGTTGTTTTGCTATCAGAAGAAAAAAAATAATTAACCTATGGACACCTTTTCATGATTATACATCCCATTCCCTTAGCAGCTCTGCATATTGATCGCCCCTGGCTCGTCTACCAAAGGTAAGATTTCTTTAGGCAATGCCTCTCTCCATACGCTTGCTGGCCTCTGAGCCCCCATATCCATTCGGAAACCCTCTGAGATGCAGTTTACTAACCTCTTCCATAACCCTTCTTGAATGCAATGGAACATCTTTGATAAGATTACTGAAAACTAGGGAAGGCCATCCCACTTCAAGAAATGTCCCAGCAGCATGACTCGAAACTGCGACAGGCTCCAACCGTCCTCCATGCTAACTAAATGTGTGGGATAGGGACCCTACGTCCCCACTCCTGGATTATATAGATGTTACCAAATCCCTTTCAGATGTCACATACCATTTCTGGGCCACCCTTGGTGGTTTTCATACTTCTCCGAGCCACCCATGGTGGTTCCCATAAGCCAGACTTTCATGATGTCCTGTGGCCATCAAAAATGGATAGTCACTGACTTCATGACACCTTTTGCATGACTATGCATATAATTCCTTCAGTGAATCTTTATATTGATCACCCCTGGCCTATCTACTAAAGGCAATATTTCCTTAGGCGATGCTCTTTCCACCTCTACACGTCTATACGACTCCCATGCCTTGAGACATGCCTTGAATGTCATTCAAATCTAAACACACTCCCTCCACATGTATCTGAAGGACACCGAGGCATCTTTTAACCAACCAAACCTCATTGGGGCCCTTGCCCCACTATATTTGGTCCAATATTTTCAACCTAAAACATCAGTAATGATAGTCATGATGACGGCACTTTCAACTGCTCAAAAATGAGGCACAAAGCCTGTTAGGCCGAAAACCCAAAAGGGGAGACCTAAGCAAAAGTCGGGCCATACCCTCTAGGTCCACACTAAATGAGCCTAGGAAAATTTAGGATATTAATAGAAAAGACAAAAATTTTGTGGGGTTTTTCTACAAAGACCTAACAATAGTCAAAATGTGCTCGCTGAGTCCTTTCACTCAAGCAAAATTTAGAGAATTTTCCAATCACTCATCGATTTTCAGGACCACTCTACATCAGAATGACCTCCTCTTCATTCCGATAAGACCCCATTCCGATGGGGGCATTTGTAGGGTCCTGAAAATTCCGCACGGGGCAAATCTGATTACCCCAAAACATAGAAGAGGACCAAACCGGTCCGCATACCGGCTCTTGGAAACAGTACGCGGACGGTTCGGCGAACCGACCTCCCGCTGACGCTGTCAGCCATGAAATGGAGGCGGAAGCCCCTCTGCGGCCGCGAAGCGGGACAGACGTCAGACAGGTCCACCACCACGAGCCTCCCCCTCCATGGACTACTGTCATTCGCAGGATAGAGGCGGAGTGGTGCACAACCACGGAGGAATTCCACAGATCCCTGTTCCAAAAATCCCCAGTTGACTGAGTCATCTATAGGTGGGGATTCCTTCATGGGCTTCCGCAGAAAGTGTCGTGTTCCCCATCGATAAAGCCTCCTTCATGACTCTATAAATAGTCACCGAGGGGCACCAAAAAATTGAAAAGAAGGGAGGAGAGGAAAGATGGGTGAAAACCCATGTGGAGACGCTGGAGAAATTTCCCCCAGCAGTAATGTCCCCCGACCATCCGCAGACCCCATATCATCCGTGGATGCACTCTTTCGCATAGAGGAGAAACTAGTCCGTGAACCACATGCGGCCAACTTATCCACGACCAGCCCATAGTGGCCATTTTCTTCGCGGATAGTCCCTTCGCGGCCTCCCCCTCCGTAGACCAGTGTTGTTCGCAAAATTGTGGCAGGAACCCCTCCGCGGGCGTGATGTAGTATGGGTGTTGTCCATTCATTGTGGACAGCCTCCTCGGCAGACATCTCATTCGTGGATAGCCTCCTTCGCGGCCTAACCCTTCGCGGACGGCCATCTCCTCCACGACCATCTCATCCACGGATAGCCTCCTTCACGGCCTGCTCCCTCGCAGCCAGATCTTCCGCGAACACCCTTCACAGTCAACCAAACCGCGAACCACATCCGACCATCCCTTAGCAGCCATCCTTCGCGAACAGCCCCTACGCGGCCGTCTCCTATGCGGCCAGCTCTGCTGCAGCCAGTCCCTTCGCGGCCAGCTCCTACGCGGCCCACCCTATGCGAAACACCCCATGCAATCGCTGGTACATACCGCGGGGGCCCTCTCACTGACCCCCCCTGAAAAATAGAGACTTGAAACATGAAATTTTCAGGCTGGGTCAACAGTATTTTACATTGCACCATTGCGTCGCCCCAACATCCATCCTATACATTCCATAAGTTGAGATACTCCCCATTAATCTCTTATAACCCATTTTCCTAGAACCTTTTTCAAGGTTCATCCAAAAAGGTCCACCCTTGTGTAAGTCCCACACCAACCATTGATAAGTATCTCTTACCTAGTCATCCTGACCACATGACGTTAAACCGTATGTCCCTAGTCCTATCCATATGACGTTAAACTATATGGAAACAGTCCTCGCTACTTGACTATAAACTATAGCATTCCCCCTCTTTCAATAATTGGATGTCTCTTACTCCATGCAAGAGATTCCTTATGATCCAAGCATAAGATGCCTCATGCCATGTTTACAGTGGCATAATTTCATGAGCGCTGGAATCCATTCAAACATTCCATCACTCCGCCTCACTCTCTACACGTCCTTCATTCGGATATTCATTCTCTTCCATGTTTGAAGGGACCCCCTAACGGCCTGGTCCCATGCTACATCGGCTCACCTACCATCGTGGACCAACGCCCCGGAAGTCTTTTGACAAAACATTGAGTCAGGTCCTGTGTTTCGAACTCGGTCAGCAGTAGACCCTCATTTGTTTTTCCCCATTTCAGGATAACGCAATATGGATGTTGTGTTTTGAACATGGTCAACAGTTATCCTGCATCGCCATGCCTCCCTCATTATGTTCCGAATGTTGGGCATGTAATTCACACTTTTCATCTCCCATTGTTCGTACTGATTCCAATGCCCTCGGTGTTATCCCGCTTGTGCACTCGCGCATAGGCGTTGGCCCCCATTATGTTCCTCAACCCATCAAAGGGTTGGGATGCCCTCATGACCAGAAATGAGGAATAAGTTTATGGGAATCCATCTTGGAGTAAGCCCCGACCTTATGGTCCGCTCCATGCATAAGACCCACTCCACTTCTCAGGAATGCACATTTCACGATGTGATCATCTGGTCTCTACTGCCTCTTGTTTCTCACACCGAGCATGACTCACATGGGCTTAGAGTAAGCATCGACCATGACATCCTCTTATGGTCGACCTCAGAGTGTAAGCCCCACCCATCCAAACTATGTGGACTTTGATCCCTGTCTCCTAGGTAGGGTACAAAGGAATCCTCCCAAGAGGTTCAAGCCAGATCACTGTCGGACCCTTGAGGTTTAACATCCCTCGGGTCCACCTTCGTGTCGGTTCTCCGACACCCCAATTCAAACTACGTGGACTTTGATCCCTGTCTCCTAGGAAGGGTACGTAGGAAGCCTCCCTAAGGTTCAAGGCCAATAACCGGCTGATCTGACTATCTTCACGTCAGTTCACCACACCAACCCTAGTGCCGCCTCAATGAGTCAAGACTCCTCGGGGTCATTAATCGAACAAGGGATGGTAAACCTCGGGCATAAATGATTTTGAATCGCTGCGTCCACATGACCATTTCCAATCAGGAGAAATCCGTGGATACTATACTTGGGTATAAACCAAAGATTTGAGAATATATGAATATGTCTTAAATCTATAGGAGAGTCCTGGAATAGGCAATAATTCCCCCCCAAAAGGGTGCGATGATCCCGACTTCCCATCCTCTTGACCAATGTGAGTTCTTAAGCATCGCTGGTCAAACCAACCAATAAACGTCTGCCTTTGGAATGTAGGTCCATGTATTATTGGATATAGAACCGTTGGGTGTTTCGAGGCAGAAAACGGTGCACACGATATGAGTGATTAAGTATAACCCAACCTCCTCTAATCAACCGTCGGGTAGCGCACGTTTCTTCCCCATGACCCCGTCGTGCGCTGCGACACAATACCATTCAAAGGAAACATGACATCATCAACTATCACCAAAGCATAACAAGAATTTAGAAGGCAAGAATAAAAGTCTACTTCCTACATTTATCTTGAAGACAGTGCACCTCTGATCGATGGGTTTTATTATTAAATCGTTAGTTTAGTGACCAAACAACCCTTTTAATCTTGTCCCTGCAATTCACCCTCTTTGCACAGAATCATTCACTTGAAACTAAACATGCATGATTAACAAAGTAAAGTAGTGTGGAAATAACTCATTAATACTTCACTTTAAATTAAAGGGCAAGCAGAGGGACCCTACCTCAAGGTGGATCCATCCGTCCACTCCGGCTCTTGACGCTTTCTAACTAAGAGCCTCTTCTACTGCCCCACGAGGCATATGTGATTTCACATACGTATAAGGAAACCTAGCCTCTATGCACATGTCCCACATGGCCATGATTGTGCGCAAGAGGATCCTTACGCATATGCTTATACACATAAGCCTATATCCGCTCACCTGAGCATGAACTTTTATATATGCAATTTGGAAAACTATCCCCATACGTTTATATTCACTGCCATGCATGAATATACGCATACTGGGGGAACCCACATACATATAAATACATACTTATTCCTACGCAGGCGAGTCGCCTAAGCTATGGCATCCTGAAACATGACCAAAACCACCAGCACACTAACTAGAACACACCAGAAACCCTTAGAAAAACTAATGACATTACATGGAAACTGCGAAACAACCAACAGTAGAAAACCCTTACCTCAGAAATAAACTGGCGGTTCAAAATCACCACAAACCGCTATTCCTTCGGTGGTAGACACCATAAACGCACCCACGAGGTCCCGAGGGACCCTCCGCATAACCCTAGAACATGCGAAGCAAGAAATTAAATGAAATCAAGAACCAATCCCCAACATAGGGTTTGGTCGAATGGGATTAGTGCAAGAGAGAATCCTAAAACTAGCCAAGAAACGGATGAGACTAGGGAGAATTCCTCACCACAATGATTTTAAGGAGAATCAAATGGAATCAGTAGAGGAATCACCGGTCGAAGGGAGGCTGAGGAGGGGGGTCGAGCGCGCCGCAGGGAGAGCTCCCTTGGGTTGGGGGTGAGGTATTAGATATTTAGGATTTTATTTTATTTCCTTTTATTTTTAATTTAATTAAAATACCAAACACACGCAAACCACACGGTTTAACTCGTAAGGTTTTCCAAACCGTGCACAAACCGTGTGGGGTCTACTGCCTCAAAGACTCCCATTGCACAGGCTAGGCGCATGGTTTGGGAAACCATGCGTAGCCCGTGTGCAAGCCACTGCCAACCTGATTTGGGCCGCAAGTTTTACGCCGCACGGCTTGGTCAGCCCGTGTGCCAACCGTGCGCCCACTTCAGCTCTTAAAAAACTGGGGCCCAACACTTATAAAACCCCTTGGGCCACCCGAGAAACTTAACGGGCCTTATCCCATGCCCAAAAACATAAAAACGAAGGGTTCAAACAAAAAAAAATCTCATTTCGAAGCCTGGTTTTAAAAATGACTTCTTCAGTAATTGAAAAAGATCAAATTTCTCTACTTTTTAACCCAGTTCAAAACGTGGGTCATTACAACCTTCCCACCTTGAACTTCTCGTCCCCAAGAATCCCTAAGGAACAACTCACACTTCATTCGACCTACAAGGGTTGTGAAGCTTCATTCAACGATCGCGTTACGTTTCCAAATGTTCAACGCTCCACGATCATCCACTTAAGCACACGACACTTAAGTCGTCAACACCCGTGCCAATGCCCATTTCCCCATAGAACCAACATGAAAGCTCTTACTTGAGCACATTACACAAGAGACACGATCACATCGTTGTCTCGTCAAGCAACCAAACAAATTTACTTCCCACATTAGATTTTTCACATTAAATGGCCAAGACTCAAACCACAGCTCCACCACATTTTGAACTGTCTTCGAAAAGCACGATCTTAGAATTCAAATGATGAACCTAGCTTGATTTTGAAACAATCAAATGGTCAATTTCTCCATCGACCTCTAAACCCAAGTCGAAATGAGTCAAGACACTCTGACTGACTATTCAAGAAGACACCTAGCTTAGGTGGTTGGTTCTTTACAGGCTGAAAAACGATGCCTTCTCCCAAGGAGTCCCGCATTCACCATGATGAAGTTCACCGAAAATCTCATAACCAACTCTCGGTGACGTCTCGAAGATAAAACCACGAACGAAACCATGCATGTAGCATGCAATGCCGAAAGGGAACAACCAACCAAGATCAACTACTTTTTGAAAATTTAGCGTGGCATTAGACCGACGCTCTCTTAGAATATCTAGGACGAAAACAAGATAGGGGACAAGATCTTCACGTAGCAGAGTACACTAAGAGTATTGAAAATGGATTCCAAATATTTATACCCAAAAATAGTAAAGGAGATCAGTCAAAAAAGCTCTTGTCGACTCCAAAGAAGAAACTCAGCTTCACCTGCTAGTGCATCATGATTTCAACCGATCACGATGCCTCTTCCCACACGAGGCATTCATAGATCAACCTTACCACCAAAACCCAAAATCATTCGAGAAAAACCCAACCATTTTCCAAGATGATCCTTCTTGGCATGTTCCTTCTACCCAGATGGACATGCTTTACTTAACTGGCACATAAATTCCCACCTTATAAGGGTCGGTGTCATCGAAAGGAGAAATAAAAGCTGCTCATAAGAAGACTTGTCCATAACTAACAGAATGGATGTGCGTATCTCCTTCGATCCATGATTACCACGTCAAATGTACAAGGAATCCAATGCAACAAGACCGGCGTGTTAACCACCCGAGTCTTCCTAAAATCATCCCGAGCATTGGGACACCTTGATTCTTAAACTCTCGGGTCACTATACCACGGAGATGACCCAAGACCGTACACAGCAGTGCAAGAGATACATCCAAATGCCATATTTCCCTATACGACCATTTGCTTGGATGATGACATGTCAATTCATCCATTACGGCACAAAAAGAAATGGTCAAACAACCAACAAGGCGACCGAACATGCCTGGGGTAGGTCTAACCAACTGATACAGAGCATTACCTGATGCTCAATCCCTTAACAAGATCAAAAGAAGCATGACCACCCTTCCAAACAAGGGTATCATTAAAACTAGAAGTCATATACCGGACAACGGTACCCGAACTGTACCAAACTTCAGAAAGTTCACTGAACAAGCCAAGCACATAAGCTCTAAGGGAACTACCTACCACGGGCTATCCCCTCACGAAAAACATGTGTCGACCCAAGCACTTGCTCAAGCCCAACAAAAGTCATCAGGCTCAAAGCCTAACATTTAATGTCATCACTAAAAGAAAACAGCCTATGGAAAATGCGTAAGGTTCTGTTCCAAGGCACTCACAAGAAAGACTTAACCTACCCTAACACAGGGTCTTAACAGAGGACACCACTATAGGTTCCTTTTCCAAGACCTTTATATTAATTAACATTTATCATTTAATCACATTAAAATATTAAATTCAACACATCAAGTACCCTTTTACAAACAAAAAATCACTAGGAACATGATCAATTTATCAACAAACATCTCAAATCAAAGTAGAAAAGTCTCAACAAATTCCCTAATAACCATTAAACATTTATCAGATAACCCATCTTATTCAGGAAATTTATCATAGTAAATCAATTTGAAACAAATCAGGCGACCTACGAGGGTCCCAACAAGCCAATTCACATCAGATCAAAACCAAACATCTTTCACACAAATAAGCATTTCTCAAAGCATGCTTCCATCACATTCATTATGGGTGGCCATTTTCCAAATCATGAAGCGCCCATACAGTCTATGGGATGAAATTTGGCTCCCATTAGATGAAAAAAATTACATTCCGTAATAAAACATGCTCAAAGCAATCTTCTAGTCATACGGGTGGCCACCTACCAATCTGTAAAGCACCCATACACTTTACAATTTAGCATTTGGCTCCCTTTAATCAAAACCAAACTCGTTTTATAATTTTACTTTTTCATCCTTTTTTCAGAAATCGGATTACAAAGGTTTCCATTTCCCAGCTATAAGGCTCCCATACAACTTGCAACTGAAAATTGGTTCCCATCATAATTAAAATCATTTAATTTGGTCAAAGCAACTAATTCAATATTAACTGAACCTAGAATGTTATCGAAAGCAGTAACATAGATACATGCTATATCACAGAAGCATGGAATAACAACCACATCACCTTTCACAATAAGAGGCATCATCTAATGCATCCAAGATCCCATGGAATAATTCATGGCATGTGACTTCTAAAAAAGTTACTATATGATACATGAAATGGAATACCCTCGTATCATCGTGTTGCAATAGAAATGGAACCATCAATTGCATCAATAGTATCAACGGAAACCATGTGCATCACCCAATGGTGAAATCAAATAAACTATAATAATCAAAATCAATAGAATAACAATTTAATTCGAAGAAATTTTTCTTTTCCCTGTACACAGGTTAGCTACTCCTGAGCAAAAATTATAACAAAATTCCATATCCTTCATATCCTGTCAAATGTTTCCAAATTGTAAAACAAATCAGAAGAGAAAACTCCTCTGATAGTACTTTGTAACATCCCGGGCTAGCTTACCATCAAACCGGTGGCCGGACCAGTAGGTCACATGGACTCAAGTGCATCTCCCCGTACGCCAGAGGCTGCCAACTAACAGTGAGGGTCTCATGAGGTGATAGTGGGGAGACTATACCCTCTTATCAGAGTTTCACAACGGTATCGTAAGGGGTAAACACAATAAACTGCGGAAGAAATGTAAAACAATAACAAAAGTATCGGAAGGAAATCCGTAATAATTTTATAAAAGGTGCCCAAAGCCAGTTTTCACAATACAGGGATGATGATACAGATATAGAAAGCAGTAATCAATACAAGAAGATTTCAATACAACACAAAAGAATAAATAAAGGACAGCATGGCCTGACGGGTGATCTCCTTGAGCATCCCGAGCTATAACTCGGTCCTTTGCTGTTAACTCCAGGTACAAGCAGCAGCACATACAACCTAGGTCCCGCATGAAAGAAGGTCTACTCGGGTACCCCAGTGCAATGGAGGCCTGAGTAGGGTGTGAGATAATTATCTCAGTAGGCTGGCACCACTAGTGTCTAACCCAATCCAGACAATGTGTATTTAATTAAGCAGTAAGCAGGTATAATAGGATTAAATAAGTAGAACAACATAGAGTGAAAACACCTTTTTGTGTTACCCAAAGGAAACCTGACAACTATACCAGCTTCGGCTCTTTGCCAGGATATCAGTCTGATCATGCCACTATCGTTACATATGTAAGTATTTTTAGTAGATGGAATGGGGTAAGAATGCATCCCACCCATCAGCTGAAGATAACAAGCACAATGTAAGAATTCCTCTCGCCCCTAGTATACAATGACAACGATGTAAGAATGCCTATCATTCCTAGAAGATACTGACAGGGGGTAAGAATGTCTCCCTTCCCTCACATTCTTATTAATGGCATGCGGTATAACTGCCTCCCATCCAAACACATAGATCATCACTAGAAGTCAACTGGAAAGGGGTAAGAATACCTCCCTTCCAGACACGTATTTATCACTATGTGTCCCCAACATGTGCTCACCTTTATTATACTTCATTATGTGGCATTAGCATGTGCACACTCACAAAACAAGAAAGTCTATAGTATAATGCTTATGGAATTACCTCATAATCATGAAAATGACAAATCACAATGACAATAAATCATACTTCCCATATCCATGTAAATGGATATTATCACATTCATACAATTATACTTAAGGAAAAATGTCTCAAGTATCATTATCACATCATTTAACGTATTCATCACATTTATATACGGTACATGAGGCAACCCACTCATGTACGGTATTGGCTAACCCCCAATTCATTCTTCATTCCTTTTATATCATTTCAAAATCATATGGGGATTTACACAGCATAAATAGGTGCTATGGAATACCCCTCCTAGGTAAGTCTCATTCACTTGATCCATTCCATTAACATAATTCGTGCTTATTCCATTATTATAAGGCATGGTCTTACCACCCTAGTCCATTTCATTCAAGTTTAACCTTTTCATAAAATGGGTACAATGGTCATGCTTAAACCATTTGGTACCATTCAAAGGAAATATGAAATTATCAACTATCCCTAAAGAATAACATGAATTGAGCAGGCAATCATAAGAGTCTACTTCCTACTTTTATCTTAAAGACAACACACCACTGATCAAGGGATTTTATTATTAAATCCTTAGTTTAGTGACCAAAAAACCCTTTTAATCTTGTCCCTACAATTCACACTCTTTGTAGAGAAGTATTAACTTGAAGATAAACTTGCAAGATTAACATACTAAAGTAGTGCAGAAATAACTCGTTAATACTTTAGTTTAAATTAAAGGGAAAGAAGAGGGACCCTACCTCAAGATGGATCCATCCATCCACTCTGGATCTTGATGATTTCTAACTAAGAGCCACTACTACTCCCCCACGAGGCATATCTGATTTCACATATGTATAAAGACACCTAGCCTCTATGCACACGTCCTGCATGGCCATGAGCATGCGCAAGAGGATCCTTATGCATATGATTATACACATAAGCCTGTCTCTGCTCACATGCACATGCACTTTTATAGATGCAATGGGGACAACTAGCACCGTACATGTATATTCGCAGCCATTCATGAATATATGCATACCGGGGGAACCCACATATATTTAAATACATACATATTCCTGCACAGCCAAGTTTCCTAAGCTCTGGAATCCCGAAACACGACCAAAACCACGAACCCCCTAACCAGAACACACCATGAACCCTTAGAACAACTAAAGACATTACTTGGAAACTGCGAAACATCCAACGGTAGAAAACCCTTACATCGGAAACAAACCAACGTTTTGAAATCAACGCAAAATGCTACACCTTCGGCGACAGACACCATATGCGCACCCATCAGGTCCCGAGGCACCCTTTGCATAACATCGGAACATGCGAAGCAAGAAAGAAAATGAAATCCTGAACCAATCCCCAACCTAGGGTTCGGCCGAACGGGATTAGGGTGAGGGAGAAGCCTATAACCAGCCACGAAATGGAGGAGACTAGGGAGAAGACCTTACCGTGACGATTTAAAGGAGAAACGAACGGAATCGGTAGAGGAATCACCGGTCAATGAGAGGCCGAGGTGGGGGGTTGAGCGCGCTGCAGGGAGAGCCCCCTCGGGCTGTTCATCGAGTGAGAGGGGAGAGTGTGAGGTATTAGATATTTATGAGTTTATTTTATTTCTTTTTATTTTTAATTTAATTAAAATACATAACACACCCAAACCGCACAGTTTAACCCACACGGTTTTCCAAAATGTGGGCAAACCATGCGGGGCTACTGCCTCCAAGACACCCACTGCAAGGGATAGGCGCACAGTTTGGGAAACCATGTCCAGCCTGTTTGCAAGCCACTGCCCACCTGATTTGGGTTGCACGGTTTAGGCCGCATGGCTTGGTCAGCCCGTGCACCAACCATGGGCCCTTTGCAACTCTTTAAAAACCGGGGCTTGGCGCTTCCAAAACCCCTCGGGCCACCCGAGAAACCTAACGGGCCTTCGCCCATTCCCAAAAACATAAAATTTAAGGGTTTCAACCTTCAGAATCTCATTCTGAAGCCCGATTATAAAAACGACCCGTTCAGTAATTGAAAAAGTTCAAATTTTTCCACTTTTTAACCCGGTTCAAAACATGGGTCATTACATTCAAGATTTGTAGAAAAATATTTTTTTGAGAGAATTTCTTTATAAAATAGTTTTATACACTAAATTTTGATATTGAAAATATTTTTTAAGAGACATCGATATCATGACAATATAATTAAAATAAATATTGGTTGAAACATCTGAACATTGATAAAACTAATTATTAGCACAAAAGAGCTTTAATGAAGAATTATTTTTCAAATAATGGAATTAATTTTTGGATCATATCAAAAACTAAATAAAAAATCCACAATTTTTTTTATAAATCATTGAATGATACAAAAATTGTGGAATATGTACTAAACTACTAGTCAAGGTTTACTCTTTTGTGTGCCATTTCACATATCATATTGAGATAATTTTCTTTCTATAAAAAACACATAAAATAGAGAAAATATGGAGTCTAAAAATTCATGAATAAAATAATTATTAAAAAAAACCAAATTATTCAATTTAAATATAAAAAACAAAAAAATTTACATAAAAAAGAATAGATAATGAGGAAAAATTCATAGAAAACTTTTTAATGGGATTTAAAACATTTGAAAAAATGATTGGAGGAGAAAAACAATTGAGAATGTAATTTTCATTCTTCTAATGTTATGAGAGTCAAATAGAACTATAATATAATACATGATGAGTATCATAATTACTTAAATAAATAGATTTTAGGTACTCCCAAGAAGTATTTTCATTAGCTTAAAATCAATTATGAGATATTTAATAATAAAATAATATCAATTACATTTAATGTAACAACTTTAATGTTATTAAATTTTAAATTTGTTAAAAATAATATAAAATTCATTTTCACAACAAAGACACACATTGGAAAGAATTTTAATTAAAATACATTCATAAAATAATAGATTATAAAGAATAGACAAGCATGATAGATTCAGATATGAATATAAATGGAAGTAATCTTTATTTCAGTATAAAAATATCTTATATATCATCTTTAACTAACCCAAAAATAAATAAAATACAAAAGTAAATTGATATGATTTTCAGGAAAAAGGAAATTAATTTAGTGGTAAGGAGTATTCGTGAAGAGTCAATATAATAGAGTGAATTTAAGCATTATGAAAAAAGAATTATTTAATGCTTGGTTGTCTATAAAATAAATAAAATCTTCATGGATATGTTTAGTGACTCATTGAAAATTTTCACTTTGATATATAAAACTGTATTGGATTATATAGAAACCAATATTTCTATAGAGGAACATAATAATTAATTATATTACATGAAAAAATATAAAATAAATATAGAAAAAAATTACATCAAAGATATATTAAATCTACCTATGAAAAATAAATGGATTTGAAAAATCAATGATTGTTTTTGATAACAACCTATAGTATCCCCACACTCCTCTAAATATAAAATAATTCTAAATAATGAATAAGTGGATGAAACTCTATTTAGTATATTAAAAATGTGAAAAATTGTATATATATATATCAAAAATATTTATTCTTCTCTAAAAAAAATCCTTGTTTTACACTGTACAAGGATATATAATATATTATAGAAAAAAAATCATTGTTAAAATATGAAAGAAATTATGAATTTTATACATTTTTTGAAATTAGAGAAAATGGGAGACAAATATTAATTTTAATTAAATGTCAACCCTCCATTGTCAAATATTTATTTTCATCAAGAAACCCTTTAGAATACAAGAATAGAATAGTTAAACAAATATGGGTACTGAAAGATTTATTTTACAATTTATTATGACCAATAAATATTTGGGTAAAATTATGAATAATATAAGGATATATATGATGTTTTTCTGAGTGCTAGTGGAAAAAAATATTTTGTATATAGAAATAGGTGTCATAAGGTACATGGTTTTAGAATATTGAAAAATATTTAACCTGATGGAATCTAATAAAGGATTTATCCAACATGTAGGTTATATAAAAGGAATTATTTTTATACTTGGTGATGTAAATTTATTATGAAAAATATTTAATTCTACAATAATTATAACTTTTGTGTTATTGAATTATCTCATCAGAAAATGTCTCCAAACTCATGATGGATATTCTATAATATTATTTAACAACTCATATTGATTAATAGATACTCAAGGAGATTATATAAATTTCATTTACTTCCTTGAAAATGTATTTAATATAAAATTTGTTTAATTTTAAAAATAAAAACCATATATACAGTATATTTATCATAATATATACCTAAATATTTAATGGGAATCTCAAACATTGAAACAATAATATATTTTTAAAATAATTATAAATAACCTAGTTAATGATATATCAGAGTTAATATTAACTTTCTTAGAAGTCATTAATTACTTTTAATATAGTAATTACAAAAAATTTATCATTATGGAAATAAATAGATTGATAGATTCACAACCACTATATTCAATTCATTTTAATATTTTTTGATTCATACTAACTACATGTACTATATTAAAGGAATATATTTCATTTTTAATCACTATTATCAATATAGTCAATGTTTTTCCTATTTCAAAAGAAAAAATTACTCAATATACATTTTTAGTTTTCTTAGTTAGTTTAAAATAAAAATACATTTTTAGTATTTATTATCTAATGTGATCATAATGTTGAGTTGGAAAATGAAGAATTTTATACATTTTTTATTGATAAATTTAGAAAAATAAATTTTACCATAGATATTTAAATAATAATTTTTGAATTTGAAAGGAAAAATAAAACACGTTATGATATTTCTTCTACTATATTATGTTTATGTATCATTTTAATGTAATTTTTTACACATGTGACAAAATTTTGGTACACAATAAAAAATATATACTTCATCATTTTCCAAGTAAAACCTATGGAATCATAGGAATATTTATATATTATAATTTAATGTCTTTGTATATATGTTATTAATTTTAAAATGTTGGATAATCATGGATAAATTAATTAAAAATATAGTTAATGAAGCATAACTTTTACTTCCATGATAGTGAGGAATGTTTAGTACTTAATTGAATTAAGTATGTCATTAATTAATTGATACACATGAAATTTGATGAAATAGAACCTCTTTAAAATTGTATTTATGAAACACTATAATATGAACCTAATAAGATTTTAAAAGAAACAATTAATTTAAAATATATTAATATCGATTATCTAAAACAAAAAATATAAATAAATAGAAATAAAATCTGTAGATGTGGTGGAATGGGAATATTTTTTACATGGGACTCAAAGAATATATTGGGATAACCATGTTTATAATGTAATTAATGATGTAGATCTTATAAATATCACAATTTTTTATATACATAATAAAAATGGAATTTTAAATATTTTTTCTATAATTTATTTTTATTTTAAACAACATTACTCTTTTTTAAATAGTTACCTTCTAGATCATGTGTCCAAATATACTAAATCAATAAATGGAAATAACCATGATATATGACATTGGTACGACTACAAGATAAATATTCCTTTTCCATTTTAAAAAAATGGATCTACATATCTATTCTTATGTATCAAAACTTTTTTTATAGACCCATTAAATATTTATATAATAGTATATGATATAATAATTGGATTATATCACAATTCACCTATATAATATCACCTTGAACATTTTTTTAGATAAAACATCATGTATATTTTCTTCTATATGTGCCTCATATAAGTCCAATATTGATGAAACTAAGACACTGGTAGATTATAGATCATATAATGGTGTGATCTGTTATCTATTATAACTTCTACTAATTCAACCATAACTCATTATATTGGTACATAAATTTAATTATTTTAAACGAAATCTAAAAACATTCCACCACATGGTAGTAGAAATAAATTATATGTATTTAAAAAATAATATCAGATCATGGGTTTTTTTAAATTTTTAGAAATTTCAATAAATTATTTAGGTAATGAAATTGGATAATATTAATTATTTAAAAGTAATATATATTTAACTAATTATTTCCTAAGTTAATCTCATATTTCTTGGTATAGTAATAAGAACAACAATGTTTCCCTTGAATAAATCATAATATACGATACTAAAAAGTGTTTCGACATGGGTATGTTAGACCAAATCTACAATTATTGATGTTAGATTCACATGCACTCACATAAATATTCACTATAAAAGATATATTCATATACAACTGTTAAATAAAGTGTTATATCAGTATACATGTAACAAAATTAATATTATGAATTAATTAACTTGATATATGACATAGAAATAAGATAAAACCATTGAGTTCATCAAAATTCGAAATTAGCTCAATGAAATTTTCATAAAATAGAGTGTTTAACATGAATTGAAGGATAATAATGATGAAATTAAAATACTAATAAACAATATTATAATAATAAATATTATTTAATACCAATTCTATGAAAAATATAGTGTATATCATCTTATATAAAATCATTCAAGGGTATGGATCCTAATAAAATGGAAAAATTCTAACACCAACAGGAATAACAATTCCCTATGAAAAATATCAGATCTCAAAAAATATATTATTATTAATTATTCTATTTAATATTTAAATGTCACTTTTGTCCATTGGGTATAAGCCACGATATCTCAAATTTATATAAATATTATCAAATTGTTGTATATATGATTATTAATTTTCCCATTATTTTATAAGATATTATATTGAACATATCTCTATAATTCTATGATTCTATCTTCTGTTGACTTGGATCGTGTGAACAGGGTCGACAGTGTGCGATTTTCTGATCCTTCGCTTGTGAATCATCAATCTGTGGCTTCTGTTTCTAGATCTGGGTGGGCAACAGGTCCAGCAGTGTTAATCGGGTGGATAGAGTTGGGTGGGATCTAGCTTTGGTTGGGTCACAGCTGCAATCTATGTCGAAGAGGGTGTTATAGAAGAGTTTATCCATGCTTTATGATCCCCATTTGGTGAATTTGAAAGATTATTCAACGGTTCAATATCGCATTGTAACATCACAGATAGGCCATCATATAGTTCCATCCATCTGCACCTTTGTTTTATTAATTCATTGATTCCTGCTCTCAAGTATGATTCATTCAATGCGGTTAGAATCTCATGTTGACTTCAGTCCTGATATATTAGATGATAGGATTATAAATGGGAAGAATTATCTAATTTAACATATTGTTTTAGCGAAGGGTGGGACATCCTGGTAGTTAGATAATCTGGTCAGACATGTCTCATTTTTGTAGGGTTGTTCTAAGTGGAAGTGTGTTTCTCATGGTTGGGGATTATTCCATTCCATTTTCCATCAAATTCATTCAAAATACATGTGTGGTGCATTGGGTCCCTATCTTTGAAATGTGGATGAATTCATCTTCATGAATGGTCTCTTGATTTCAATTCCTCTGATGCAAGGAATGTTTTTCTCAGGTCTGGGTGCATTTTCATGGGCATAATTGGGTCCTTTGATATCCAAAGATTCTTTATGACATTGGCATTGAAATTGGGTCCCCTATTCTCCTTGACAAGGAAAATAAAGTTATTATGTTTGGACATTTTTTTAGAATACTAGTGGAGGTTGATTTAATCTCCACCTTGATTGATATGGTAACTCTTTCCACTCCCACTAATAACATTAATATTGATGTTGAGTATGAAAGGAATAATCTTTTTTTGTACCAAATGCATGGCTGTTGGGAACTCGTTGGAGTTATGTCAGAAGAAGATCTCTTCTGAGAGATTTGGGATGAAGGGTCATCTAGCTAGTCTTTGTAGAAGTAAATATTAGGAGAAGCATGTGCATTTGTCAAATAATGATAGAGTTTCTCTCATAAAATCATCCGCCACTCAGGCTGAGATATTGACTTCTGTTAAATCTGTTTCTCATGTCTATAATTTGGATGAAAAATTTATTATAGTGGATAAGTCTCCGATGAGTGGTCCTTCTAATTCTTGGGATGATTTTTCCAAGGATATTGCATCTAAGGATGGTCAGGTTGTTACTCCCACTAGGTTAGTTTAGATTGGGCATCCTCCTAGTCTCTCTTTTGTTGGATCCATTGCTTGCACTGATCCTCCAAATATAATTATGAATGATAGTCATGATGCAGGACTAATATGAGATGAGACTATTGAGTTGGCTCCTTCCGTGCCTTCTCATAATGTTGATTGTCATCAAGAAATTCAGAATATTTTGATCTTATGTAATATTTCTGGGAAGTGGGTGACATCTCTAAGGCTGAAGATATAGCAGCAGGTCGTGGCAGTCTTAGTACATTCAAAGATGCACTACATTTTGGGAAATGGAATGTTGATGATTACTTAGTGTTATCTCTTACTCCCTCGAAGAGAAGACCAAGTGAGGACTATTCTAACACACCTCGTACTGTGTCTACATGATCTTCTAAGATTTATGGTAAGTTCAATTCTAATATTCTAAAGATCCTCAATCAGGGTAAGTCCCACTCTGATTGGGAAACTGCTGATTACTCTGATTATGGGAATGAGATGTCTTATTATGATCTATAATGTTGTGTTTGACAGATCCAGGCAAGTTCCTTTATTTAACCCCACCCACCTCCTCTGTAACTTTTTCTTTTATTCAATAAATAGTCAGAATCATAGCTTCTGGCTTGTCATGATGGTAATGAAAATGTAGATGTTTCATTGTTTTTTACAACACCATCACCAAACATCCGAGAGTATTTATTAATATATTAAATTTCATATGTATATTATTATTACCACCGATCATTGATTATTAACCGTGTACAAAGAAATTAGGTTTCCATTGATTTTGATTAATTCAAAATTCATGTGTGCTTTTCATTATTTTTGATACTAGATTTTCTACTAATGGGTAAGACGATCTAGGTTTATTGATACGGGGATATCAACATTCTCATGTTAATTTATATATACACACTTTACTTTTTTTCATGATGTGTCCATTAAATAATTTTTTAGTTATGTATGTTTGTATCAAATCCTTATCTTCCAAAAATATTAGGGTAATTATTCTTCCATATTGTGGAATAATTTCCCATATTATATTTTTTCAATATTCCAATCATATAGGGATTGGGAAAGATATTATATTATTGTCATAGTGAATAAAATAATTGTAAACATATTTAGAAAAAAATATTGTTACAATAAAAAAATAAAACATTTGGTCAACAAATAAATTAATGTCACTTATAATACTTTTTTCTATATAAAATCTTCTGAAATATACGTCTCCATAAAAGACTATAGCTTCTCCTTCTACTTTAGTCTTGTTTGTAGAGGTAGATTAGGATGAACAAATTATTCATCAATATCTATTTTCATAAGAGAAGTGTAATTATCAATATTTTTCAGGTGTCTTTGAAAAAGATAATGCAAGCAATGAATATACTTTAGGAGTCATATTTAAAAGAGAAAATTAGAAAACCATAGTCATAGTTTTAGTGGAATATATATAATGATACAATCATAAACCATGCATTCCAAATCTTAAACTTAATTACCTATCCTCTTCCAACAAGACCCTCCCAATCATATATGAACATACCTATCCAACACATCCTCCACCCTCCCTTCCTCTATTACCTAAAATTCAGTAATCTTGTTCCTCCCCTAATAATATCATTACCTCGATTTTGAAAACTAATATTCCCATCATAATTATTTTTATCATATATTCCCTTCCCAAAACAATAATTTCTTATCCCATAATAGCTCGTCAATCATCACAAGTTTTTTCCAATCATATCCATATATGAATAATTATTCATTAAAAAATTAATCTAAAATTACACTAACGTATTATTTATAAAACAATTCCCATTCCCTAAATTGTATTAATTAATAGACACACTCTTAGCATCACCAATTCTTACAGTTATGATCATTATTTCAACTACATCCAACCTTATATTTATAAACCCTAACATGTAATTGGAAATATTTTCAACATCATCCTTCTCTCGTTAATCATTAAACTTTTAATTATCTAACTATAAAAAATAATAACTCACTTAAAATCAATATTGTGAGCTTTACCATCACCCATAATCGCTAACCAATCATACTCATACGTCAAAATCCCTATAAAACTATATAATTAATTGATAATCATGTAAATGTTACATAAATAAAACCCCCACACAACCTAAAAGGCAAAATCTACATCAATATAAATAATAATTAGAAAAAAGGTGCATATAGTGAAATGAACTTATAGAAAAAGTTGATAACAGCTTTTATATGTTCACCACTATTTGATCTTAAAAACCATTATCAAAACATATTTATCTTCTAAAGCCCACTATTCTTAACACCTTAATTTGTATGCTTTTAATTCATTAAATAATAATATTATTACCCACTCATTTCTCAGAAAACTCTATATTAAATTACTCAAAGAATCTTTTTTCTTTATATGATCATAATAAAATTAGTAATATGAATTAGAAGGAATTATAATAACTATAAATTGAACATAATTATAATATAATATATCTATCTAACATCTAATATGACTAAATATAGTCCCTAATACCTCAATCCCATATTACTGTATACCACATGCAATTGACCAATGGTGAGTTTTTATATTTAAAGTATGCATAATATACCCTCTTTGGTAATGAAATCAAAAATAAAAAATGAATCATTATAAATACATTTTATTCATAAAATAGAATAATAATAAAGAAGGAAAACATGGATAAATTTAAAATACATTATTATGTTCACCCAATCAATATAAAATACATCACAATAATATCCACAAGTCATACATAAATGAAAAATATAACAGAAGGGAAAATCACATTATAAAAGTCGAAAAACGAAGTAAAAATTTAGAGGTGATAAAAAAATAAATCATGAGTCCCTGAATAGTCTAAAATACCAGATTTTATCTAATATGAACAACTCATCCAGAAATTATAGACCCTTTCCCCAACATGCACTATGAACCATAAAGCAAATTCAGGTACAATGGTTCTTGGGAAATATCTAATTACAACTCCGTATTATACATCCAATGGTGTCCCTAAATGAGTCTATTTTAAAAAATTGCAGGTTTAGTGTGATATATTTTTGAATATAAATCCAAGGGAAGAATATGTAATATTAAATTTTTCAAAATTATAGGTGTCATAGTGTGATCAATACCTACGTTGACAGGTGAATGAGTTTCTCTAAATAATAAAAGACACCCTTCAAAAACTCAACCCATATCTCTACTATAAAGATCCAACCATTAAAATATCTTGTTCAAGATACATTGAAAAAGAATTAACATTAGAATATATTTTTAGTAGTGTTTTAGGGAATTAGGAAAAAACTCTTACAGTGTATATTCATACATTACATGCAGACACTTATACTCATTATCCCCTTTTTCCACCAAAGGAAACCCTTTTCAAATAATTAGTTATTTATTTTCAAGACACATATTAATTTATTTAATCATGACATATTCTTTTTCCATACCTATCTTAAGATCTAGGAAAAACGTTTTAAAACCTGGGTTGAGCACAAAATCACAGTAAGGGACATAATGAAAGTAAATATTTAGTCGAGTGAAAACATGAAAACCCAATAATATATTTTCTCAAAAACTCATTAGAATGCATTGAAAAATCACATAGGTTTCTTGAGAAATCTTTACCATGTCATTCATAAAATCACCCTAACAAATGGAATAACGATATGATTGAATTCCATCTCTAGAATACCCAATGAATTAGAGAGATATAATGGGGATCCCCCTTCATATAAGCTATATTGGGATCACATATTTCTCATGAGCTATAATGGGAATCAACTCTTTGTATAAGCTATATCGAGGTCCCTTATTTAATATCCAAGTACCAATGCATAAATTGTTTCAATTTTTAACATGTCACTCATAAAAATTAATTTTCTTTCATATGATAAACAATCCATTTTTCAAATCAAATTTAATGCATTTACCAAAGTTATATGTGAATCATAGTGTACCATACAACTTTAAAGCATTTAAAATAAATACTATAATTAAAATTATAAAAAATTTATGTCTATATAACCATTTTTAATTCATGGATAAGAATTAGAAAGAACTCTATTTATACATATTTAAAACGCATAAAATGTTATTTTCGTTAAAGAGTCTATTACCACTTGAGAAACACTTTAATAAAAATTATTAGAGTAAAATTAATGAATGATTAAATATCATGATAATATTTTAATTAATGATATATCATGTTTAAAGGTTTTTATATACACCTTATAGGAAAATAAATGTGGAAACATCAAGGCATGCCACAATGAAAGGATATCGAGATGAAGTCCCTAACCTTGAGTCTGACTCCTCTCGTATGACTGTATTTTCCAAAATAATAATAATAGGTTAATTATTTAATTTATGAAGAATATTTATAAAGTTTATTATTCTTTATATATGACTGTTATCATGTCCTAAAAATTATGAAATTATTTATGTTCACATAAATAGATGGTAGGTTGTACGTACCATTTTTTATGGTATGAACAATGAATAACATTATAATCATGGAGATGGTAGGTCATACGTACGCAAGAGTAAAATCGTCATTTTTTGTTGATAATTATGGATGTTTGGTAATTAGTATTTTATCTTTTTATAATGATAATATCATCATTAATATCATACTAATAATATAAATATTATTACATATTTTAAACAAGTGATGAAGTAAAAATATTAATCGTATCACTTCGTGGAGGTTATAGTTCACACGTATGCACGAACGATGTTATCATTTTTATGTGCATGGAATATGATTGTAATTGATAAATTATTATACAATAAGTATTAAAATTTCACAAATATAACATATGAACATTAATTTTCTCATAAAAAATAGTCTTTAAAGATGGTGAAGAAAAATGCACTATATCAGTTCATGAGGCGGTAGTACATTGTACACACGAAAGCAAAGTTCATTTCTCATTTGATGAAATTGGATATGGATTAAGGTGATGATACTAACATAATAACATCTCAGAATTTTTTTGATATTAAAGTTATTATATCATCATGGTTGGATGATATTTTAAGGAAATGGAAGAATAAAAAAATAGAAATATTTAATGAAAATGATACCTCTTCTTCGGTTGACCACCCTTCAAGAGCAACATAAAACTTCTAAGGAGGGTGTTCTATAAAACAATATGGCCTAAAGAATGTCAGGAGGGATTTCTATTAATTTATTTTATATTTATTGGTTGTAACAACGTTTTAAATTTTATATGGATATATATTTTACTTATATTGGTTAAATTGACCAAAAATGGACTCTTTAGGACTTTTTACATCTTATCATAGTCACTCTATAATTTTTAAATATTTTTATGATTTTTAAATATTTTATTACCATATTATTTTTATAAAATTTCCATAGTGTCAATTTCAACTCTATTCATTTCATTAAATTTAAATAAAATCCAAACAGAGAGATAACATCAAAAAAAATCATTGAATAGAATTAAAATATGTCATAATAACCTATAAAATCATGGAGTACACTAATTGTAGAGGCCCTAAGCTTGACGTACATGTAATTTACATTACTTTTGCATAATACTTAATACATAACAAAAATAGACACACAAGGACCGTAATAGTTTAGTGTCTTTGGAAACTCGGAATAAAATATTCTAATCATGGTGAAAGATCTTCAACATCTCCCATAAAGATCTTCCCTTTTTTTTACCTAAAACCTTTCTTTATATACTGGGAAAAGGAAAACATAAAAAGGGTGAGCTCAAATGCTTAGTAAGGGTAATCATGGATAAAATAAAGCATACTATATACATTTGAACTTAAAAACATGAACATAATTTTTAAACATCAAAAGCATGAGCAATGAAATAAAACATGGAATTACATAAGGCATAGATCATAAAGAAACATTAAGAATGATAAAATGAAATGGGAATAAAACATGAAATTTTGGCAACCATTAAACACATGATATGATTTCCATATTAGCCAAGGCATTGCTGCCAAGACCATCTTAGTGGACAAAGTCCCTTTCTGAATCGAGTTCACTCCTCGTTCCAGTCATGTATTACTGAGCCGGTTTAACTTGTCGTTCCAGCCATGTCTATCTCATGAGATATAAATCTTTACCCAATTCATTAGAGGGAGATATAGGTCCCACCCATCTCATATTGAAATCATTCTTTAATGAGCCAAAATATAAACATACATCATTCATAATAACCCAATGAATAAAATGGGTTTCATAAACATCATCCCATCATAACATAATCCACTTAAAAGAAATGGATATCATTTCATAATAAGAAAAGTGAAACCATGTAAATCATAGAGACATTGTACTTGAAACATAAACATATGAAATAATGTCATCTTAGATGAAAAAATGGTTTTGATAAAACACTTGAAATGAATTCTTGAGGAAAATATCCTTTCTTCTTTAAAATAAATTTATTTTAACAAAACTTCATGCAATTTAAAAGAAAGAGATTTTGTTGAAAATATTCATGAAATATTTTGGAGGAAGCTTCATGAATATAAGGCTTTATAAAACCGTAAAAATCCTTTCATGCCGTATACGTTAAAAAAACACTTTTCTCGTACTTTTGTCGAAAAAGTCAAAAAGTACCATGTAGGGTAAATAAAACAAAGATTCCTTCCATACCATGGGGTAAAAGTAAAAATGGGTAAAAATTACATTAAACATACATGAAAACACTTTTATAAAACATGGACATGGATGATTACAATAACCCCAGTTAATACTTACGAATAAGCAATCTCGGATAAAAATGAGATTTGCAAAATTATCCCTTACCTTTGGTCCGATATGCTTCGTATGTATCCGAACATCTTGTATAATGATTTAAATAATGTCATTGACTTATTATAGAATCATATTCACTATTTTGATTTCATATATGGTTCACTTATGACTTTATATTACCCGTTCTTTTGTAAATTCCATGGTAAAGAGTGTTTTGGGTAAAATCGTTTCATTTGTCGTCCATGTTTTGACTTGTAATTATTCATATGATTACATAGATCATGATTACATAATTCCATGATTTATATATAATATATATTCAGAATATACATATATATAATAGATCAATAAATGGAAAGAAATACACTGTTCATGGAGACGGTAGGTCGTACGTACGCATGAACGCTGTTTTCGTTTCCTTATTGAGTTGAATGGAATTAAGTAGATGACATACATATATATACACATAAATCCAGTATCATTATTATGTCATATATTTCATGATTACTTATTATATATAATTTATAATCATTCATGAATGGTTAACGTGGAAAATGTATCTCATTGCGTCATGGAGACGGTAGTCCGTACGTACGCACGAGCGATGATATCGTTTTCATGATCGTGGAATTGTATTGGAGTGTATGTATACAATATCAGAATCAATATCACTTTACAATAATCATATATAGTTATTATGTACACCATTATACCCATCCAAGTAAGGTGGTGGTGGAAAATAGATTACACCACGGCGTGGAGATGGTATTCCGTACGTACGCACGCGCGGTGACTTCGTTTTCCGTAGGATGGATAGATGGTGAAATACGGTTGTTTCATACATATAATAACATATCCGTATATGAGTGATACTGATTTTATTACTTCATAATGAAACAACCTAAGAAGAAGAAGTGGATGAAGAAATAAAGTTGAATGAATCGGTAACGGACATTACCTCTTATTTGAAGAGCCTCTTTGAGATCTCCTTTTAGAGCACAAAAAATGGTCTCTCAGGAATACCAGAACCTCTAGGATGTTTCTATGGATGTTGAGAATGGAATTTGGCAGGGTTTGGCCGAACTTGAAGGCTCAAAGTGGTGCGAGGAAGAGTGGGAGGAGGTGCCCTTTTATAAGGGAGGAGAGGAGCTCCTTTGGAAAAACTATAATATATTATTTTATTATAAAGAACAATTCGTGTTTAAATAGCTACAAATTGATTTATTTCGAAGATAAGTTGGGGATGGGTCGAAATAATCTCATCCAATAGAATTTAGACAAGTTTAGGTTCCTATTTTAAACTTATCATTTATATTTAACATTAAGTAAAATAATTTTACTTTTACCATGTCTTCTTGTGTTCTTATACTATAAGGTTAATAAACATACTTTAAGAGGACAAAAGAACCCCACGTTTTTTATTATTTATATATATAACCTTATCTAAGTCATTTTTACCAAACCTTGAATTATTAGGAATAAAATAACAATTACTAATATAATATTTTTTTTAAAAACTATTTTATGTCAATTTTGAAACTATTTAGTATTTGATTTTTTGTGATAATCATAACAGAATGATTAGTTCGAAAAAAGTTAATTAAATCAATACTAACATGTCATATTAACCTATAAAATTAGTGGAATTCATAAAAAGTCTCAAATTATATTTATTTGGGTATTTAAAATATCAATTATTCTAATTTTTCACTATTTTGGTAAATACTTCATCATCATTGTGTCATAAATAAATTATTTTATTTAATGTCTAAAAATTATAAATAAAATATAATTATCTATTAGAACATATTATCTTTCTAATTAATATTTAAAATCGAATTTATCTTATATAGAACTCTATATTAAAAATGATGTAGTAAATAGACTTTGATTTTAACTCTTTTAACTCTTCTTTGAATTAAATAATAATAAATGTCCTAATCTAATCCAAGTGGGCATAAATGGTCATATTTTATTCCTAAGGTTGTTTTTGGTCGAATTACAATTATCCAATAGAATTAGGACATGTGTTAGGGTAATAATAATAACATTTTACCCCTAATTACCATATTTACTTTTAACCGTGGTAAAAAAATGTAAAAAGTTACTATTCACCAAAAATTATTTTCATCTCATTGAACCACATTTTACTTACTGACATCAACCGTGTCTCTCGTATTTTTTAAATTCCATTCACAAAAGAGGTAAAATTATGTTTTATGAAAAATTCATTTTTTTAACTACCACTTTGTGGTTTCACGATTCATCAAAACATGAAAGTTTCCAGAAAAATACTAAATTAGGCCTAAGATATATTTGATATTATGAACTCAAAAATGATGTCTATTTTACCAAATTAAAAACATATTAGTTGCATTAATTAATTTAAAAATTAATTCCCCTCATCAAAACAAATAGAATTTTCTTAAGAGATAATAACTATCAAAAGATTGATACTTGTTTATGTCTGGTTTAAATGTGAAATTACATCCAATGACCAACATTGTATTAAATTGTAAAAATATATTCTAAATATAATTTAAAACCACTCAAATTAATAATTTATCACTATTAATTATTTCGATTAAAAAGGTTGTTTTTAATTAAAAATTAGTAATTTTCACTATTCATCAGAAAATGAATGTTCTCCGAAAAGTACTAAAATTCCACCCTAAGCTAATTTTGATATTCCGAATCCAAAAATGAGGTCCATTTTGAAAAATAAAATTTAAAAAATTTCAAAAAGTGGTTATTACTATTCATAACGACTAGTTTTACTAATATTTTAATAGCATATCATTGTTTAGCGAAACTCGGTATTGCGTATAACACACGCTATCGCGGAAGTTCACGCTTGCGTGTAATGCAAGGAAAGTCAAGGATTCATGTTGTGCAAGCTTCTTTTGTTGTAGCGTACAACATAAGACATTAATGAAAATAAAAAGAATATTTTTCATAAAATCTCGGGGTGTTACATTCTACCCCACTTAAAATGAATTTCTCCCTCAAAATTATTCGGGGTTATAAATGGTATACTACTCGAAAGTTTGTTTAATAGAAACCCACATCGCAAAAAGGAATACCCAAACTTGGCTTTAAAAACTAATGTATGAAATGTAACGGTTACCCAAATTAACTCATCACTGGGGTTCCACATAGGAGAACATAAGTGAAAACATGGATATGGAAGAAAAATCTAACCATCAAGTTCTGATGGAGAGTGGTAGATAACATGGCTATGAAATAGCCAACAATCACAAAGCCATAGATTTGCGATGATCTAAGGTACCATCTGATTCATCAGATATAAGGGCACTAGGACAACATTTTTGGTTTTCAAGATCATTTCCCTAAAGTTGGTGAATTAAAAGAAATACTTACATGATTTTGGTACAATTTCAATGTTGTTCGTGCTTTGAACAATTTCCACTTCATCTCTTAAAGAAATGAATTTGAATTTGTTATTCATGAAGTGTTAAAAGATCATGTGATAGAATGATGGGTCATTCCATCTGTTTCAAACAAAAGGATATCAAAAGTTATCAAATATACATAAGACCATCTATGGTAAGGTTAATTGTATACGATTCCAAAAATGAACTTATACTTCATATATCATACCACTTAATAAAATAAATGTAGTTTCTACTTACCAGGGACTTCCTATAGGCCAGTGGTAGGCGATAAAGTCCAGTCGCACTTCGGTTGTGGGTTCGATTCCCACAGCCTTGTCCGACGCGATGGGCTTTTGCCCATCCTGCAAGTTGTCCTTTTTCTAAAGCTATATTAATATAACATCCCATCAATTATATCGAAAAAAGTTCTATCCTAACTTATTTCCAACATAATCCATTCCAATATTTTGGCTTATCTAAAATACTTCGGTCCAAGCTCATAGTATAAAGAAAATGATTACATAACAATCACGTGAAAGCAATCATTTATCCCCCATATATCATAAGATATATCTGGTTGGTCAAATTACAAACATGTGAATACCTTAATCATGTATTCTCTTGAAGTATGAATACCCATTAATTGAACCATAGTGAAAACATGAATGCAGTCAAAAGTTAACTCTTTCCATATACCAAAATCCAAAAATTCTATATACTCTAACCATGATATAACCTTATCCTTATATCAGTAATGAGATCATGAATATGGTCAAACATTTCATTTTCTCGTTTTCCTTTCATTATGCGCATATCATCTTTTTTTCCAAAAATATCTCAATAACATTCTATGGTTACCGGTTCCATTGAAAACCACAATATACCAATACATAAATATTCCAATATTCCACGATACTATATAAAACATTATTTTGGAATCCCAGTACATAAACACTTAATCATTCCACCAAATCGTTGTCATATTCAACATCACAAATAGTGATCGCATGTGACTTCACTTTGTCCATTGCCGTAAGTGGTTGCTCATGTCGATCATCACTAACCCTTGAATTAGGGAATTTATTAGCATAATTCCCCATTTCCTTTCACTTGAAGCATTGATGTTTTGGTGGTGCGTTATCTGCAGTCATTTATTTATTCACATAATTAGAAACCCTTTTTCCATTACATCGACAGTCAGCTACTCGATGACCTTCTTTTCCATACTTAAAACATTTTCTAGTCCCTTTAATTCAATCTCCACCATGCTTCTTTCCACACTTTGAGCATAAGGAAACATTCATATTCTTTTCACCATTATTCTGAGATTTATCCTTGAACTCCATCTTTCATTTCTTGTCAAAACTATGAGATGGATAAGTAACACCAACTTCCATTTCTATCTTGATAGCACAACACACAATTTCTTCATAGCTACTAAAGTCTCTTATAGCTAATGCCCTTCGAAGATTTGGTTTTAAGCCACTGAAGAATTGATCAACTTTACTTTCAGGTTGGATGATAAATCTAGATGCATACCTTGCAAGCCTTGTAAAATTCGCTTCGTATATACCAACAGATTCATCATCCTTTTGATTTAGTTCAAGAAACACCTTCTCCATATTTGTTCGAAGAATACGAGGGAATTACTTATTGAAAAATATGTTCTTGAACTCGTCCCATTCCATGGACTCAATTTCATCTCTTGGCCTCGTATTCTTGATAAGATTCCACCATTGATCAGCATCACCTTCTAAATGATACACTACTAAGATGAATTTATCATGTTCAGAACATTGACGAACTGAAAATAACTTTTCAGTAGTACTGATCCATTGTTCAGCAACAAGTGGATCAGAAGACCCACTGAAAGAAGGTGGGCGTTGCCTCATGAAGGACTCAATAGTATGTTGTTCCCTTCTCTGCTCATTGGGAAGTCCAGAATGATTCATAGCTTGTGTAAGTATAGCAATATGATTTTGCACTCCATCTCCCATAAAATTTGTTTGTTCATGAGGAAAATCATTGCATTGTACATTACATTGATAAACACGGTTCCTTCGGGTTTCAGCCATCGTCTAAAACCCAAAATGAATAGTGTGAGAGGTAAAAATCATAATAATGGGGGAATAACTTCAATATTCAACATCTTTGGTTTAATCTAATATCGTTACCATAGTTCTAGGACTATATCCTATACGTATACTTATCCTTAGGGGCATCCCTAACATACCGTAGAAATATCTCTAGGGATCTCAATAAAGTTCTCGCACCCTAGTTTCCAAAGGTTGACTAAACCTTTCCTCTAAAACCAACTGTAGAGACCCTAATCTTGATGTACATGGAAATTACATTACTTTTTTGGAATAATTAATACATAACAAAAATAGACACACAAGGGCCATAATAGTTTAGTGTCTTTGGAAACTCAGAATAAAATCTTCTAATCATGGTGAATGATCTTCAACATCTCCCATAAAGATCTTCCCCTTTTTTTTCTTACCTAAAACCTTTCTTTATATCCTGGGGAAAAGAAAACATAAAAATGGTGAGCTAAAATGCTTAGTAAGGGTAAGCATGGATAAAATAAAACATACTATATACATTTGAAATTGAGAACATGAACATAATGTTTAAACATCAAAAGATTGAGCAATGGAATAAAACATGGAAGTACGTAAGCCATAGATCATAAAGAAACATTAAGAATGATAAAATGGCATGGGAATAAAACATGTAATTGTGGAAACCATTAATCACATGATATGATTTCCATATTATCCAAGGTATTGCTGCCAAGACCATCTTAGTGGACAAAGTCCCTTTCTGAATCGAGTTCACTCCTCGTTCCAGTCCTGTATTTCTGAACCGGTTTAACTTGCCGTTCCAGCCATGTATATCTCATGAGATATAAATCTTTACCCAATTCATTAGAGGGAGATATAGGTCCCACACATCTCATATTGAAATCATTCTTTCATGTGCCACAATATAAAAATACATCATTCATAATAACCCAACGAATAAAATGGGTTTCATAAACATCATCCCATCATAACATAATCCATATAAAAGAATTGGATATCTTTTCATAATAAGAAAAGTGAAACCATGTAAGTCATAGAGACATTATACTTGAAAAATACACATATGAAATAATGTCATCTTAGATGAAATAATGGTTTTGATAAAACACTTGAAATGAATTCTTGAGGAAAATATCCTTTCTTCTTCAAAATCAATTTCTTTTAACAAAAAGTCATGCGATTTAAAAGAAAGAGATTTTGTTGAAAATAGTCATGAAATATTTTGGAGGAAGATTCATGAAAATAAGTCTTTATAAAACCATAAAATTACTTTCATGTCGTATACGTTAAAAAAACATTCTTCTCGTACTTTTGTCAGAAAAGTCAAAAAGTACCTTGTAGGGTAAATAAAAGAAAGATTCCTTCCATACCATGGGGTAAAAGTAAAAATGGGTAAAAAGGACTTTAAACATACATGAAAACACTTTTATAAAACATGGACATGGATGATTTCAATAACCCCAGTAAATACTTGCGAATAAGAAATCTCGGATAAAAATGAGATTTGCAAAATTATCCCTTACCTTTTGTCTGATATGATTCGTATGTATCCGAACCTCCTTTATAATGATTTAAATAATGTCATTGACTTATTACAGAATAATATTCATTGTTATGATATCATATATGGTTCACTTATGACTTTATATTACCCGTTCTTTTGTAAATTCCATGTTAAAGAGTGTTTTGGGTAAAATCGTTTCATTTGTCGTACGCGTTTTGACTTGTAATTATTCATTTGATTACATAGATCATGATTACATAATTACATGATTTATATATAATATATATTCAGAATATAAATATATATAATAGATCGATAAATGGAAAGAAATACACCGTTCATGGAGACGGTAGGCCATACATACGCATGAACGCTGTTTTCGTTTCCTTATTGAGTTGAATGGAATTAAGTAGATGACATACATATATATACACATAAATCCAATATCATTATTATGTCATATATTTCATTATTACTTATTATATATTCTATATAATCATTCATGAATGGTTAACGTGGTGAATGTATCTCATCGCGTCGTGAAGACGGTAGTCCTTACGTACGCACGAGCGATGATATCATTCTCATGATCGTGGAATTGTATTGGAGTGTATGTATAATATATCAGAATCAATATCACATTAAAATAATCATATATAGTTATTATTTACACCATTACACCCATCCAAGTAAGGTGGTGGTGGAAAATAGATTACACCACGGTGTGGAGACGGTATTCCGTAGGTACGCACGCGCGGTGATTTCATTTTCCGTGGGATGTATAGATGGTGAAATAGGGTTGTTTAATACTTATAATAAAATATCAGTATATAAGTGATACTGATTTTATTACTTCATAATGAAACATCCTAAGAAGAAGAAGTGGAAGAAGAAATAAAGTTGAAAGAATCGGTAATGGACATTACCTCTTCTTTGTAGGGCCTCTTTGAGATCTCCTTTTAGGGCACTAAAATTGGTCTTTGAGGAAGACCAGAACCTCTAGGATGTTGCTATCGAAGTGTATAATGGAATTTTGTAGGGGTTGGCCGAGCATGAAGGCTCAAAGTGGTGTGAGTAAGAGAGGGAGGAGGTGCCCTTTTATAAGGGAGGAGAGGGGCTCCTTTGGAAAAACTAAAAAATATTATTTTATTATAAAGAAAAATTCGGTTTTAAATAGATCGAAACTGATTTATTTAGAAGCTAAGGTGGGGATGGGTCGAAATCAAATCATCCAATATAATATAGACAAGTTTAGTTTTCTATTTTAACCTTATCATTTAGATTTAACATTAAGTAAAATAATTTTACTTTTACCGTGTCTTCTTGTGTTCTTATACGATAAGGTTAATAAACTTACTATAAGCAGCCAAAATAAACCCAAGTTGTTTATTATTAATATATATAACCTTATCTAAGTCATCTGTCCGAACCTTAGATTTTTAGGAATAAAATAACAATTACTAATATAATATCTGTTTTAAAAACTATTTTATTTCAATTTTGAAACTATTTAGTAATTGATTTTTGTGAAACTCATAACAGAATGATTAGTTCGAAAAAAGTTAATTAAATCAATACTAACATGTCATATTAAACTAGAAAATAAGAGGAATTCATAAAAAGTCTCAAATTATATTTATTTGGGTATTTATAATATCAATTATTCTAAGTTTTAACTATTATGGTAATTACTGCATCATCATTGTGTCATAAATAAATTAATTTATTTAATGTCTAAAAATTATAAATAAAATATCATTATGTAGGAAATCTTATTAGACGTCTAATGAATATTTAAAATAGAATTTATCTTGTAACATCCCACATAGGTAATGAATAATAGATATTTTTATCTATGTCTATTAATGAATTAGATAGTGTTTTAGAGTCTTAAAATGAAAATAAATCCAATCTTAAGCATGAAATACACTAATATTCTTAAAAGATTGTTTTAATGCCTTTTGATGGAAAACCCTTTTTAAATCTATCTTTTGACAATTTTATAAGCTATGTTTTTCAAAATAAAATTATTATTTATGATTGGGACATCAAAATTTACTTTGTGTGAATTTTTTTTATTTTTCCGATAAAGTTAATTTTTTATGAATAAGTGAAAAATGTTGTATTTTTATTCTAGACCTCTTTTAATATAATTTATTTGTATTATTAGGTTATCTTTTGAATTGTTTTTAACGTTAAACCATAAAATATTTCTACCATTTGATTCAATGGTGGACTTTGGAATTAATTTCACTTTGAAATTCGACATAAACAAATATCAATATTTTGATATATATTGTTTCTTAAAAACACGCTATTTGTTTTGACAGATGGAGTTAATTATTAAATTAGTTAATTATACTTATATTCTTTTAATTAGGTAATATAAACATCATTTTTGAATTCGGAATATCGAATATAGGTTAGAGTGAATTTTTTGTAATTTTCTGAAAAACTCCAATTTTTGATGAATAGTGAAACCACTAAGTGGTAATCAAGCAAACTGATTTTTCAGTTAAATGAAAGTTTACCACTAATGTGTATTTAATTTTTAAAATCTTACATACATGGTTGTCATTAGTATGTTAAATGTGGTTCAATGGGATGAAAATATTTTTTTGGTGAATAGTAACTTTTTTTCATTAATCGCGATTAGAGGTAATTAGTGTAATTTAAGATAAAAATGATATTATAAAAATGTGAAACACCATGAAACTTGTCCTACACATATTGGGTGAGTCATGTCCGACCAAGAAAACCCATGGGTCGATTTAGGGGACCCCATGGAGCCACTTGGGCGAGATAATGATTTTAAGGCCCTTTTTTTAAATAAAGGTGAAAATGACACTAACATAAATTGTTTTACTAAAACAATTTTTTAAAGGGGTTATACTAATCATATTTTTGTCTATAAATATTCATTGGAAATATAAAAAGATTTCCTACATCATAGTATTTTGTTTATAATTTTTAGACATTAAATAAATTAAATTATTTAGGACATAATAATGATGCAGCGATGACAGCATTATTTGATGATTTAAATAAAATAGAAAGATAATGTAAAATCTATGAACTACACATGTCCAAAACTTATTGTATGGGTGGATTTAGAACCCTTATCACCTTATCCACGAATTATATCAATGTGGGACCTTTTAAAACCGAAACAAATTTTCAAATAAAATAATAGTTTCATGGTTTCCAAAAGTGCCTCTCCTCTCCTCTTATAAATGTCCCCCACCTCTACCTCATTTCACAAAATCCTCAAGCCTTTGGCTCGTCCAAACCCTGCCCATTTACTCTCTCCAAATCCCTCTCCTCATCCTATAGGATTACCTTTGGGAATAATCCTTTAAAAGGAAGCCTTTCGGCTCAAATCAATAGGAGTTACACTTTTAAAGGTAATTCATTCTCTCAAGTTCATTTGTTTTATTTTGTTTCTCAAACCCCCTAAACTCTTTTTATTTTCTTCTTTTGTAACAACACCAGTATCTTAAATATACTAGGATGTTTTTATAAGATTTATTCGAGCTTCACTCTCACACAACTACATCAAATGGTTAAAGAACATACGGTTTCCGTGGATGGTGAGATTCTGCCTCCCGAAACGATGATTGTTCAATACTCATTTAACACCTTCAAAGGTGGCCATTATGATGTCAATATTTTTATATATGATATATAATATGTTTATTCTTTCCTTAAGCTTCTGTATTTTTCATTTATGGCATACCATTATTGTCTCCATTATGGGTAAACACGATATCTTCATTTTAGGAAGTGCGGACTACCGCCCCCTGAAAGTGATTTGATTCGTTAATACCATATGTGGGATGTGTAAAGGATAAAGTTAATGATATTATATATGTTATTATACTTGAATTATAATATACTCTTATATCATTATGATTCCATTCCAGAAAATACGAAATAGAAATGGAAGTAGCATTCATGCGTACATATGGCTTACCGTCTCCATGAACGGTGCATTTCATTTATTACCTCTAAATGTGATGTAATATTATAAATTCATGTATATTCTGAATATATATGATAAATATTTTATCGAAATAATTAATATCATTCTGGATATAACGAACCTTTGACCAAATTAACAACATATAAGTGTAAGAAGTCTATTTTTGACTTAAGAACCAAATACCGACAAAAGGAACATTATTAACTTAAATGATTACATGATGTTCATAACATGGTATAAAAGGAATAAGGAACATGAAAAAGATTCTTAAGCAAGTAGAGATTAACTCAAGTTTATTATTCAGGATATTAAAGAACGGTCGGGTCAAGTCGGATACGAGGTATGGGACTTCGTCTCAATCTCCTTTCATTGAGGCATATTTTATTTTATACACAACTTTCTATTAGACGGTGTATAAACCCCTTGGACTTTTATGTTTATCCAAAAGGAATCTTTTTTATACGAAGCGTTTTACAAAACGACAAAAGGGAATGTGTTTGTCGTACGTATGCGGCGACAACGACTTCTCTGCCGCGGTGACCATTATTTGAGTTTTGGCTTCCTCTACAGCCATACCTTCATTTTAAAATAAAAATAAATACCATGTTTTAATTTTCTTTTATTTGGGTATTGAAAATGGTTTTCATAATGTTTTTATATCAATGTGTTGTATTGATATCTTGTGATTGAAAGGTGGAAATGTTATGTTTTCTTTATGCATGTTTTATGTGATACGATTATGTTATGGTTCTTAGGAATTATTATAAAGACAGGTGGTTCTGTGATAAACTAAGGGCGGGTGAGCCCAATATAGCTCTCCAATGCATTGGGTAATGCGATGGAGTGAAACTTTAAGGTTTCTCTGAAGAGATTTAGGGAATATACTGTGATGGGTATTCCAAACGTAACCAAGAGTGTTACTACCTACGTAAGAATGTTATGAATGCCTCATGTTACCTTTATGTCTTATGATTTCTATGATTTACTCATGATTTGATGAGGTATGTTAAAGTGCTTATGTTTTATGGGTAAAGTATGATTTCATTCTTATGTATATATGTACCCATGTTTCCTTTCATAACCCATACTGAGCTTTTTTATGATCATCCCAAGTTTTTTTGAAATAATTTTCACAGGTCAAGGGAAAGGTACATGATATGATGATAGTGTCAAGGAAGTGTCAAGAAAGAATCCATGTTTTATCTTAAATATGTTTCCATTAATGGGAATGAAGAATACTATATTTATGTATCCACTTTGTTTATATGTGGAATGTAATGAAAGTATTATGATATAATTCTCTAAAACTCTAAACCCAAAAATATCCTCAATGCGTATTCTTGTAATAACTCAAGATTAAGTAAGGTTTAAGGCTGGGGCCTTATAGTTGGTATCAATGGTCGGTTTAGATAACTTTAGGAGTTATAATTATATTAAATTATTATCCAAAAATACTTTTTTTTTTGAAATTATATAGCATTTGAAGATTACCATGTTGCTTCATCTAAGACATGTTTGATCAGAATGATTTTCTGTACAGGAAACAGGGAAGCCGTGCTAGGAAGGCATACAAGAGGAAATAACCTTCCAAATCAGCATCCCGAGATGGTCGGAATTGGAACTGAACAGTTTGTTGCAATGATGGCACAGTTGACTCGGGTTATAAATGGTGGTGGTATCCATGCACGAGATCAGCCAGATCAACCGTAGAGGAACATGTCTGTAGTGGAACATTTCATGAGGCAATATCCCCCTTCATTCAGAGGATCATCTGACCCTGTGTTAGCTGAAGGGTGTATTAAAGCAGTGGAGAAGATTTTTGATGTCATGGGGTGTTTAGACAATAAAAAGTCTAGTCTTGTTATTTATCGTTTGGAGGGTGAAGCAGATCAGTGGTTGTCGATGGTTAAAAATATCAGGGACGCTGATGAGATTGATGCTATTGACTGAGATGAATTCAGAGGTATGTTTCATAAGAAGTATTTTCCTAAGGATGTTCGACTTAGGATGGAAAAAAAATTCTTGGAATTGAGGTAAGAGGATGACTCAGTGGCTACCTATGAAGAAATTTTCACTCAATTGTCAAGGTATGCTCCAAATTTTATCCGAGACCTTGATAGTAAAATCAATCGTTTTTACTCAGGATTAAAGCCAAAATATCGAAGGGCAATAGCCTCTCATGAGTTTAAAAGTTATGAAAATCTTGTCCGATGTGCTGAGAAGGTGGAAATGGAGTTTTCTGATGACCAAGTGTTCTATAACAACCAGCAGAAGAAGAGACTGAGGTGGCAGGAGAAAGGTAAGAATTCTTCAAAAAAGTCTGATGGTAAGAAAACTATGTTTCCATTTTGTGATAAATGTGGCAAAAGGCTTGCTGGGGAATGTCTTCTGAATTCTAGAAAGTGCTACCAATGTGGTAAGATGGGACATAAGGCTCGTGATTGAACTGAAAAGGATCAAGGTTAAGGTAAGAAAAAATTTGATTTACAGTTAGTGAAATGTTATAAGTGCAATGAGATAGGTCACTATGCAAACGAGTGTCCGACAAAGAGCTTGAGTGATGGGAAGCAGTTCGAATACAAGCAGAAAGGGGTGGTGAAATCCTTTGCAACTACTTTAGCAGATGTCGAGCAATCAAATGACGTTGTATCAGTTACTTTGTTTGTTTGTTCAGATTATGCCAGTGTGTTTTTTGATTCGGGGTCTACACATTCAATCATCTCTGAAAACTATTCTAGTAAAATGGGAATACCATCTCAGGAAGTGACTCCAGAACTAATGGTAAAAACACCTGGGTGGAATGTTGAGGCAAAAAGAATTTCTAAGAATCTTCATATCCTTATCTGTGGAAACAAACTACTTGCAAAGCTTATTGTTCTACCTCTAGTAGAGTTTGATGTTATCCTGGGTATGGATTGGCTCTCTATTTACCATGCTAAGATTGACTGTAGAGCTAAAGAAGTTTCTTTTCAGAAAGAATTTCAGTTTGTGTACAAGAATGAACCCTTACTGTTGATAACTTATCAAGAGGCCGAGAAACATGTAAAAGATGGAAATGAATGTTACCTTGCACACATCGTTGAAAATAAAGGAACTGTTCAGGTTAATGATGTGCCAGTGGTAAATGAGTATCCTGATGATTTTCTTGATGAGTTGCCTGGAATAATACCAGATCAGGAAGTTGAGTTTACTATTGACTTAGTTTCTAATGCTAAGCCAATTTCAAAACCTTTTTATCGAATGGCTCAAATTGAACTTTTAGAGTTGAAGGAGCAATTGCAAGATTTATTAGATAAAGGTTTCATTCGACCTAGCACATCACCATGGGGTGATCCTGTTTTATTTGTTAAAAAGAAAGATGGTTCTATGAGACTTTGTATTGATTATAGAGCCTTGAATAATATCACTGTTAAGAACAAATATCCTTTGCCTCATATCGATGATTTGTTTGATCAGCTCCAAGGAGCTCAGTTTTTTTCAAAGATTGACTTGAGATCGGGGTACCATCAGATGAAGGTAAAAGAGGCAGATATTCCGAAGACCGCGTTCCATACGAGATATGGCCATTATGAATTTGTAGTAATGCCTTTTGGGCTAACCAATGCACCTACTGTATTCATGGACTTAATGAATAGAATTTTCCATGAGTTCTTGGATATGTTTTTGGTGGTTTTCATTGATTATATTTTGGTGTTTTCTAAAAGTAAAGAGGAGCATGAAAGTTATTTTAAGGGTTATCTTGAAAACCTTAAAAGAAAATAAATTGTATGGGAAATTCAGTAAGTGTGAGTTTTGGTTGCAACAAATTTCATTCCTTGGTCACATTGTTTCTAAAGATGGGATAACTGTTGATACTGCAAAAACAAAAGTTGTTGATGACTGGCCAAGAACCACAAATGTAACTGAGATTCGTATCTTCCTTGGTTTGGAAGGCTATTACCGAAGGTTTGTTAGAAATTTTTCACGGTTATCTAGTCCAATGACTAAGCTAACTCGGAAGGGTGTTAAGTTTATCTGGACAAAAGATTGTGATGATTGTTTTCTGGAATTGAAAATAATATTGGTGAATGCTCCAGTTTTGGCACTACCTTCTAGGAATGGTGAGTTTGTTATATACAGTGATTCTTAATTGAAAGGACTTGGTTGCATCCTAATGCAGAATGATCAGGTAATTGCTTATGCTTCACGACAGTTGAACACTCATGAGGTAAATTACCCTACACATGATTTGGAATTAGCTGCTATTGTTTTTGCTTTAAAAATTTGGAGGCATCATTTGTATGGAGTAAGGTGTGAAATATATACTGATCAAAAAAGTTTAAAGTATATATTTACTCAGAAAGAATTGAACATGAGACAAAGGAGATGGCTAGAATTAATCAAGGATTATGATTGTACAATTCATTACCATCCGGGAAAAGCAAATAAAGTGGCCGATGCTTTGAGTCGAAAAAGTAATGCTTCATTAGCAATGATGTGTTTGGAACGTGATCCTTTGGTTAAGGATTTGATGAAATTTGGAATAGAAGTTGTTGGTGCAGGAAATCCTTTTATTTTGTTTCAGGTATCAGTGAGATCTTCTCTATCAGGCAGAATCAAGCAAGCACAGAAGCAAGACAGCGAGTTGCAGAAAAAGGTAGAGTTGGTTCAGAAAGTTAAGTTGCCTGAATTAAACATTGATAATGATTGTGTCTTGAGATTTGGGAAGAGATTGTGTGTGCCTTGTAATTCACAATTGAAGAGAGATTTGTTATGTGAAGCTCATAGTTCTCTATTTTCAGTTCATCCTGGCAGTACTAAGATGTACAGAGATCTGTGGGAGTATTACTGGTGGGATGGAATGAAAAGAGATATTGCTGATTTTACTGTAAAGTGTTTGACATGTCAACCGGTTAAAGCAGAGCGGCAGTTACCGAAAGGGATTCTTCAGCCTTTACCAGTGCCAAAGTGGAAATGGGAGAATATATCCATGGACTTTGTTGTGGGATTACCGAAGACATCTCGAGGTAATAATGCAATCTGGGTTATTGTTGATCGCTAGACCAAATCTGCTCATTTACTTGCTATACGAGATACTTTCTCTCTTGATCAACTTTCCCGTTTGTATCTTAATGAGATAGTCAGGTTACATGGAGTTCCTCTCTCCATTGTATCGAATCGTGATCCCAGGTTTACTTCTAACTTTTGGAATGGCCTTCAGAAGTCATTGAGTACTGAATTAAATTTTAGTACATCTTTTCATCCTCAATTAGATGGGCAGTCGGAATGAACAATTCAGACCTTGGAGGATATGATACGAGCTTGTTCGATGGATTATCAGGGAAGTTGGGACCAACATATTTCTTTGGTTGAATTTTCATATAATAACAGTTTTCATTCCAGTATATATATGGCACCATCTAAGGCATTATATGGGAAGCAGTGTCGAACTCCAGCTTTCTGGGATGAAGTGGGTGAAAGGAAGTTTATGGGACCAGAATTGGTAGAAGATATGGCAGAAAAAGTTCAACTAATTCAGAAGCACATGAGAACAGCTCAGAGCAGGCAGAAGAGTTATGCAGATAACCGGAGGAAGGATCTATCTTTCGAGGTAGGTGATCATGTTTTTCTCAAAGTATCACCATGGAAAAGTGTGATGCGATTTGGTAAGAAAGGAAAGCTGAGTCCAATGTTTATTGGACCATATGAAATTCTGGAGAGAGTAGGATCAGTTGCTTACCGAGTGGCTTTACCTCCGAGTTTATCTCAGGTACACAATGTTTTTCACGTTTCGATGTTGAGAAAGTACATGCCAGATCCATCTCATGTTTTGAGTCCAGAGGTAGTTCAGCTGGAAGAGAACCTATCTTATGAGGAACAACCGGTCCAGATTTTTGACCACAGGGATCAAGTGTTACGGAATAAGGTGATTCACCAGGTAAAGGTTTTGTGGCAAAACCACATGATTGAAGAGGCAACATGGGAATCTAAAAATGCAATGAGGGATAAGTACCCCCATTTATTCGATAAGTAAATAAATTGCGGGGACGCAATTTTCTAAAGGGGGGAAGGATGTAACATCCCAAGTAAGTAATTAATAATAGATATTTTTATCTATGTCTATTAATGAATTAGATAGTGTTTTAGAGGCTTAAAATGAAAATAAATCCAATCCTAAGCATGGAATACACTAATATTCTTAAAAGATTGTTTTACTGCCTTTTGATGGAAGACCCTTTTTAAATCTATCTTTTGACAATTTTATAAGCTATGTTTGTCAAAATAAAATTATTATTTATGATTGGGACATCAAAATTGACTTTGTGAGATTTTTTGGTATTTTTCCGATAAAGTTCATTTTTTATGAATAAGTGAAAAATGTTGTATTTTAATTATAAACCTCTTTTAATCTAATTTCTTTGTATGATTAGATTATCTTTTGAATTGGTTTTAAAGTGAAACCATAAAATATTTTTACCATTTGATTCAATGGTGGACTTTGGAATTAATTTCACTTTGAAATTCGACATAAACAAATATCAATCTTTTGATATATATTGTTTCTTAAAAACACGCTATTTGTTTTGACAACGGGAGTAAATTATTAAGTTAATTAATTCTACATATATTATTTGAATTAGGTAATATAAACATCATTTTTTAATTTGGAATATCGAATATATCTTAGAGTGAATTTTTGGAAATTTTCTGAAAAACTCCAATTTTTGATGAATAGTGAAACCATTAAGTGGTAATCAAGCAAACCGATTTTTCAGTTAAAAGAATGTTTACCACTAATGAGTATTGAATTTTGAAAATCCGACATACATGGTTGTCATTAGTATGTAAAGTGTGGTTCAATGGGATGAAAATAATTTTTTTGGTGAATAGTAACTTTTTTTCATTAATTACGATTAGAGGTAATTAGTGTAATTTAAGGTAAAAATGATATTATAAAAATGTGAAAACACCATGAAACTTGTCCTACACCTATCGGGTGAGTCCTGGCCGACCAAGAAAACCCATGGGTCGATTTAGGGGACTCCATGGAGCCACTTGGGTGAGATAATGATTTTAAGGCCCTTTTATTAAATAAAGGTGAAAATGACACTAACATAAATTGTTTTACTAAAACAATTTTTATAAGGGGTTATACTAATCATATTTTTGTCTATAAATATTCATTAGAAAGATAAAAGGATTTCCTACATCATAGTATTTTGTTTATAATTTTTATACATTATATATATTAAATTATTTATGACATAATAATGATGCAACGATGACATCATTATTTGACGATTTAAATAAAATAGAAAGATAATGTAAAATATATGAACTACACATGTCCAAAACTTATTGGAAGGGTGGATTTAGAACCCTTATCACCTTATAAACTAATTATATCAATGTGGGACCTTTTAAAACAGAATCACATTTTCAAATAAAATAATAGTTTCATGGTTTCCAAAAGTGCCCCTCCTCTCCTCTTATAAAAGACCCCCACCTCTACCTCATTTCACACACTCCTCAAGCCTTTGGCTCGGCCAAACACTGCCCATTTACTCTCTCCATATCCCTCTCCTCATCCTAGAGGATTCCCTTTGGGCAGAATCCTTTCAAAGGAAGCCTTTAGGCTCAAATCAAAAGGAGTTACACTTTTAAAGGTAATTCATTCTCTCTTGTTCATTTGTTTTATTTTGCTTATCCAACCCCCTAAACTCTTTTTATTTAATTCTTTTGTAGAATAACCAGTATATTCAATATACTATGATGTTTTTATAAGATTTATTCTAGATACACTCTCACACAACTACATCAAATGGTTAAAGAACATACGGTTTCCGTGGATGGTGAAATTCTGCCTCCCGAAGCGATGATTGTTCAATACTCATTTAACACCTTCAAAGGTGGACATTATGATGTCACTATTTTTATATATGATATATAATATGTTTATTCTTTCCTTAATCTTATGTATTTTTCATTTATGGAATACCATTATTGTTTCCATTATGGGTAAACACGATATCTTCATTTTAGAATGTGCGGACTACCGCCCCCTGAAAGTGACTTGATTCGTTAATACCATATGTGGGATGTGTAAAGGATAAAGTTAATGATATTATATCTGTTATTATACTTGAATTATAATATACTCTTATATAATTATGATTCCATTCCAGAAAATATGAAATAGAAATGGAAGTAGCGTTCATGCGTACGTACGACTTACCGTCACCATGAACGGCGCATTTCATTTCTTACCTCTAAATGTGATGTAATATTATAAATACATGTATATTCTGAATAGATATTATATATATGTTATCCAAATCATTAATATCATTCTGGATATAACTAACCTTTGACCAAATTAACAACATGTAAGTGTAAGAAGTCTATTTTTGACTTAAGAACCAAATACCGACAAAATGAACATTATTAACTTAAATGATTACATGATGTTCATAACATGGTATAAAAGGAATAATGAACTTGAAAAAGGTTCTTAAGAAAGTAGAGATTAACTCAAGTTTGTTATTCAGGAGATTAAAGAACAGTCGGGTCATGTCGGATACGAGGTATGGGACTTCGTCTCAATCTCCTTTCATTGAGGCATATTTTATTTTATACACAACTTTCTTTTATACGGTGTATAAACCCCTTGGACTTTTACATTTATCCAAAAGGAATCTTTTTTATACGAAGCGTTTTACAAAAATACAAAAGGGAATGTGTTTGTCGTACGTATGCGGCGACAACGACTTCTCTGCCGCGGTGACCATTATTTGAGTTTTGGCTTCCTCTACAAGCCATACCTTCTTTTTAAAAGAAAAATAAATACCATGTTTTATTTTTCTTTTATTTGGGTATTGAAAATGGTTTTCATAATGTTTTTATATCAATGTGTTGTATTGATATCTTGTGATTGAAAGGTGGAAATGTTAAGTTTCCTTTATGCATGTTTTATGTGATACGATTATGTTATGGTTCTTGGGCATTATTATGAAGACGGGTGGTTCCATGATAAAATAAGGGCGGGTGAGCCCGATATATCTCTCCAATGCATTGGGTAACGCAAAGGAGTGAACCGTTAAGGTTTCTCCGAAGAGATTTAGGGAATATACTGTGATGGGTATTCCAAACGTAACTAAGAGGGTTACTACCTACGTAAGAATGTTATGAATGCCTCAAGTTACCTTTATGTCTTATGATTTCTATGATTTTCTCATGATTTGATGAGTTATGTTAAAGTGATTTTGTTTTATGGGTAATGTATGATTTCATTCTTATTTATATATGTACCTATGTTTCCTTTCATAACCCATACTGATCTTTTTTATGCTCAACCTAAGATTTTTTGAAATGTTTTTCACAGGTCAAGGGAAAGGTACATGATATGATGATAGTGTCAAGGATGTGTCAATAAATAATCCACGTTTTATCTTAAATATGTTTCCATTAATGTGAATGAAGAATACTATCTTTATGTATCCACTTTGTTTATATGTGGAATGTAATGAAAGTTTTATGATCTTATTCTCTAAAATTCTAAACCCGAAAATATCGTCAATGCTTATTCTTGTAATAACTCAAGATTAAGTAAGTTTTAAGGCTGTGGCCTTATAGTTGGTATCAGAGGTCGGTTTAGATAACTTTAAGAGTTAGAATTATATTAAATGATTATCCAAAAATACTTTTTTTTTTGAAATTATATAGCATTTGAAGATTACCATGTTGCTTCATCTAAGACATGTTTTCTCAGAATGGTTTTCTGCAGAGGAAATAGGGAAGCAGTGCTAGGAAGGCATACAGAAGGAAATAACCTTCCAAATCAGTATCCCGAGATGGTCAGAATTGGAACTGAACAGTTTGTTGCAGTGATGGCACAGTTGACTCAGGCTATAAATGGTGGTGGTATCCATACACGAGATCAGCCAGATCAACCGCAGAGGAACATGTCTATGGTGGAACATTTCATGAGGCAACATCCCCCATCATTCAGAGGATCATCTGACCCTGTGTTAGATGAAGGGTGGATTAAAGCACTGGAGAAGATTTTCGATGTCATGGGGTGTTCAGACAATCAAAAGGTTAAACATGCTATTTATAGTTTGGAGGGTGAAGCAGATCAGTGGTGGTCGATGGTTAAAAATATCAGGGATGCTGATGAGATTTATGCTCTCGACTGGGATGAATTCAGAGGTATGTTTCTTGAGAAGTATTTTCCTAAGGCTGTTCGACTTAGGATGGAAAAAAAATTCTTGGAATTGAGGCAAGAGGAAGACTAAGTGGCTACCTATGAAGAACGTTTCACTCAATTGTCAAGGTATGCTCCAAATTTTATCCAAGACCTTGATAGTAAAATCAATAATTTTTACTCAGGATTAAAGCCAAAATATCGAAGGGCATTAGCCTCTCGTGAGTTTAAAAGTTATGAAAAGCTTGTCCAGTGTGCTGAGAAGGTGGAAATGGAGTTTTCCGATGACCAAGTGTTCTATAACAACCAGCAGAAGAAGAGACTGAGGTGGCAGGAGAAAGGTAAGAATTCTTCAAAAAAGTCTGATGGTAAGAAAACTAAGTTTCTTGTTTGTGATAATTGTGGCAAAAGGCATGCTTGGGAATGTCTTCTGAATTCTGGAAAGTGCTACCGATGTGGTAATATGGGACATAAGGCTCGTGATTGCACTGAAAAGGATCAAAGTGAAGGTAAGACCAAATTTGATTTACAGTTAGTGAAATGTTATAAGTGCAATGAGATGGTTCACTATGCAAACGAGTGTCCGACAAAGATCTTGAGTGATGGGAAGCAGTTAGAATACAAGCAGAAAGCGGTGGTGAAATCCTTTGCAACTACTTCAGCAGATGTCGAGCCATCAAATGAAGTTGTATCAGGAACATTGTTTGGTTTTTCAGATTATGCCAGTGTGTTGTTCGATTCGGGGTCCACACATTCTTTCATCTCTGAAAACTTTTCTAGTAAAATGGGAATACCATCTCAGGAAGTGACTCCTGAACTAATGGTAAAAACACCTAGGGGAAATGTTGAGGGAAAAAGAATTTATAAGAATCTTCCTATCCTTATCTGTGGAAACAACCTACTTGCAAACTTATTGTTCTACCTCTAGTAGAGTTTGATGTTATCCTGGGTATGGATTGGCTCTCTATTTACCATGCTATGATTGACTGTACAGCTAAAGAAGTTTCTTTTCAGAAATACTTTCAGTTTGTGTACAAGAATGAACCCTTACTGTTGATAACTTATCAAGGGGCCGAGAAACTTGTAAAAGATGGAAATGAATGTTACCTTGCACACATCGCTGAAAATAAAGGAACTGTTCAGATTAATGATGTGCCAGTGGTAAATGAGTATCCTGATGTTTTTCCTGATGAGTTTCCTAGAATAATACCAGATCTGGAAGTTGAGTTTACTGTTGACTTAGTTCCTGATTCTAAGCCAATTTCGAAACCTCCTTATCGAATGGAGCAAATTTAACTTTTAGAGTTGAAGGAGGAATTGCAAGATTTATTAGAGAAAGGTTTCATTCGACCTAGCACATCACCATGGGGTGCTCCTGTTTTATTTGTTAAAAAGAAAGATTGTTCTATGAGAATTTGTATTGATTATAGAGCCTTCAATAATATCACTGTAAAGAACAAATATCATTTGCCTCATATCGATGATTTGTTTGACCAGCTCCAGGGAGCTCAGTTTTTTTCAAAGATTGACTTGAGATTGGGGTACCATCAGCTGAAGGTAAAGGAGGCAGATATTCTGAAGACTGTGTTCCGTACGAGATATGGCCATTATGAATTTGTAGTAATGCCTTTTGGGCTAACCAATGCACCTGCTGTATTCATGGACTTAATGAATATAATTTTCCACGAGTTCTTGGATACGTTTGTGATGGTTTTAATTGATGATATTTTGGTTTTTTCTAAAAGTAAAGAGGATCATGAAAGACATTTAAGGGTTATCTTGCAAACCTTAAAAGAAAAGAAATTGTATGGGAAATTCAGCAAGTGTGAGTTTTGGTTGCAACAAATTTCTTTCCTTGGTAACACTGTTTCTAAAGATGGGATAACAGTTTATCCTGCAAAAAACAAAATTTGTTGAAGACTAGCCAAGACCCACAAATGTAACTGAGATTCGTAGCTTCCTTGGTCAGGCAGGCTATTACCGAAGTTTTGTTAGAAATTTTTCACGGTTATCTAGTCCAATGACTAAGCTAACTCGAAAGAGTGTTAAGTTTATCTGGACAAAAGAATGTGATGATTGTTTTCAGGAATTGAAAAGAAGATTGGTGAATGATCCAATTTTGGAACAACCTTCCAGGAATGGTGAGTTTTTTATATACAGTGATGCTTCATTGAAAGGACTTGGTTGCATCCTAATGCAGAATGATCAGGTAATTGCTTATGCTTCACGACAGTTGAAAACTCATTAGGTAAATTACCCTACACATGATTTGGAATTAGCTGCTGTTGTTTTTGCATTAAAAATTTAAAGGCATCATTTGTATGGAGTAAAGTGTGAAATATATACTGATCACAAAAGTTTAAAGTATATATATTCACTCAGAAATAATTGAATATGAGATAAAGGAGATGGATAGAATTAATCAAGGATTATGATTGTACAATTCATTACCATCCGGGAAAAGCAAATAAAGTGGCCGATGCTTTGAGTCGAAAAAGTAATGCTTCATTAGCAATGTTGCGTTTGGAACGTGATTCTTTGGTTAAGGATTTGATGAACTTTGAAATAGAAGTTGTTGGTGTAGGAAGTCCTTCTATTTTGTTTCAGGTATCAGTGAGATCTTCTCTATCATGTAGAATCAAGCAAACAAAGAAGCAAGACAGTGAGTTGCAGAAAAAGGTAGAGCTGGTTCAGAAAGGTAAGTTACCTGAATTCAACATTGATAATGATTGTGTTTTGATATTTGGGAAGAGATTGTGTGTGACTTGTGATTCACAGTTGAAGAGAGATTTGTTATGTGAAGCTCATAGTTCTCCATTTTCAGTTCATCCGGGCAGTATTAAGATGTACAAAGATCTGCGGGAGTATTACTGGTGGGATGGAATTAAAAGAGATATTGCTGATTTTACTGTAAAGTGTTTGACATGTCAACAGGTTAAAGTAGAGCGGCCGTTACAGAAAGGGATTATTCAGCCTTTACCAGTGCCAGAGTGGAAATGGGTGAATATATCCATGGACTTTGTTGTGAGATTACCGAAGACATCTTGAGGTAATAATGCAATCTTGGTTATTGTTGATCGTTTGACCAAATATGCTCATTTCCTTGCTATACGAGATACTTTATCTCTTGATCATCTTTCCCGATTGTATCTTAAAGAGATAGTCAGGTTACATAGATTTCTTCTATCCATTGTATCGGATCATGATCCCAGGTTTACTTCTAACTTTTGGAAAGGCCTCCCGAAGTCATTGGGTACTGAATTAAATTTTAGTACAGCTTTTCATCCTCAATCAGATGGGCAGTCGGAACTAACAATTCAGACCTTGGAGGATATGATACGAGCTTGTTCGATGGATTATCAGGGAAGTTGGGACCAACATCTTTCTTTGGTTGAATTTTCATATAATAACAGTTTTAATTCTAGTATACTGATGGCACCATTTTAGGCATTATATGGGAAGCGGTGTCGAACTCCAGCTTTCTGGGATGAAGTGGGTGAAAGGAAGTTGATGGGACCAGAATTGGTAGAAGAGATGGCAGAAAACGTTCTGCTGATTTAGAAGTACATGAGAACAGCTCAGAGCAGGCAGAAGAGTTATGCAGATAACCGGAGGAAGGATCTACCTTTCGAGGTAGGTGATCATGTTTTTCTCCAAATATCACCATGGAAAAGTGTGATGCGATTTGGTAAGAAAGGAAAGCTGAGTCCAAGGTTCATTGGACCATATGAAATTCTAGAGAGAGTTGGATCAGTTGCTTACCGAGTGGCTTTACCTCCGAGTTTATCTCAGGTACACAATGTTTTTCACGTTTCGATGTTGAGAAAGTACATGCGAGATCCATCTCATGTTTTGAGTCCAGAGGTAGTTCAGCTGGAAGAGAACCTATCTTATGAGGAACAACCGGTCCAGATTCTTGACCACAGGGAGCAAGTGTTACGGAATAAGGTGATTCACCAGGTAAATGTTTTGTGGCAAAACCACATGATTGAAGAGGCAACATGGGAATCTGAAAATGCAATGAGGGATAAGTACCCACATTTATTCGATAAGTAAATAAATTGCGGGGACGCAATTTTCTAAAGGGGGAAGGATGTAACATCCCATGTAAGTAATGAATAATAGATATTTTTATCTATGTCTATTAATGAATTAGATAGTGTTTTAGAGGCTTAAAATGAAAATAAATCCAATCTTAAGCATGGAATACACTAATATTCTTAAAAGATTGTTTTACTGCCTTTTGATGGAAAACCCTTTTTAAATCTATCTTTTGACAATTTTATAATCTATGTCTGTCAAAATAAAATTATTATTTATGATTGGGACATCAAAATTTACTTTGTGAGATTTTTTGGTATTTTTCCGATAAAGTTCATTTTTTTATGAATAAGTGAAAAATGTTGTATTTTAATTCTAAACCTCTTTTAATCTAATTTATTTGTATGATTAGGTTATATTTTTAATTGGTTTTAAAGTGAAACCATAAAATATTTTTACCATTTGATTAAATGGTGGACTTTGTAATTAATTTCACTTTGAAATTCGACATAAACAAATATCAATCTTTTGATATATATTGTTTCTTAAAACCACGCTATTTGTTTTGACAGCGGGTGTTAATTATTAAATTAATTAATTCTACTTATATTCTTTGAATTAAGTAATATAAACATCATTTTTGAATTCGGAATATCGAATATAGCTTAGAGTGATTTTTTGGTAATTTTCTGAAAAACTCCAATTTTTGATGAATAGTGAAACCACCAAGTGGTAATCAAGCAAACTGATTTTTCAGTTAAATGAATGTTTACCACTAATGTGAATTGAATTTTTATAATCAGACATACATGGTTGTCATTATTATGTAAAATGTGGTTCAATGGGATGAAAATAATTTTTTGGTGAATAGTAACTTTTTTTCATTAATCGCGATTAGAGGTAATTAGTGTAATTTAAGGTAAAAATGATATTATAAAAATGTGAAAACACCATGACACTTGTCCAGACCTATTGGGTGAGTCATGGCCGACCAAGACAACCCATGGGTCGATTTAGGGGACCCCATGGTGCCACTTGGGTGAGATAATGATTTTAAGGCAGTTTTTTTAAATAAAGGTGAAAATGACACTAACATAAATTGTTTTACTAAAACAATATTTAGAAGGGGTTATACTAATAATATTTTTGTCTATAAATATTAATTGGAAAGATAAAAATATTTCCTACATCATAGTATTTTGTTTATAATTTTTAGACATTAAATAAATTAAATTATTTATGACATAATCATGATGCAGCGATGACATCATTATTTGACGATTTAAATAAAATAGAAAGATAATGTAAAATCTATGAACTAAAAATGTCCAGAACTTATTGGAAGGGTGGATTTCGAACCCTTATCACCTTATACATGAATTATATCAATTTGGGACCTTTTAAAATCGAAACACATTTTCAAATAGAATAATAGTTTCATGGTTTCCTAAAGTGCCCCTCCTCTCCTCTTATAAAAGGCCCCCACCTCTACCTCATTTAACACACTCCTCAAGCCTTTGGCTCGGCCAAACCCTGCCCATTTACTCTCTCCACATCCCTCCCCTCATCCTAGAGGATTCCCTTTGGGAAGAATCCTTTCAAAGGAAGCATTTAGTCTCAAATAAAAAAGGAGTTACACTTTTAAAGGTAATTCATTCTCTCATGTTCATTTGTTTTATTTTGCTTCTCCAACCCCCTAAAATCTTTTTATTTACTTATTTTGTAACAACACCAGTATCTTAAATATACTATGATGTTGTTATAAGATTTATTCGAGCTAAACTCTCACAAAACTACATCAAACGGTTAAAGAACGTACGGTTTCTCTGGGTGGCGAAATTCTGCCTCCCGAAACGATGATTGTTCAATACTCATTTAACACCTTCAAAGGTGTCCATTATGATGTCTCTATTTTTATATATGGTATATAATATGTCTATTCTTTCCTTAAGATTCTGTATATTTCATTTATGGCATACCATTATTGTTTCCATTATGGGTAAACACGATATCTTCATTTTAGGAAGTGCGGACTACCACCCCTTAAAGTGATTTGATTCGTTAATACCATATATCGGATGTGTAAAGAATAAAGTTAATGATATTATATATGTTATTATACTTTAATTATAATATAATATTATATCATTATGATTCTATTCCAGAAAATACGAAATAGAAATGGATGTAGTGTTCATGCGTACGTACGGCTTACCGTCTCCATGAATGGTGCATTTCATTTCTTACCTCTAAATGTGATGTAATATTATAAATACATGTATATGCTGAATATATATGATATATATGTTATCCAAAACATTAATATAATGCTGGATATAACGAACCTTTGACCAAATTAACAACATGTAAGTGTAAGAAGTCTATTTTTGACTTAAGAACCAAATACCGACAAAATGAACATTATTAACTTAAATGATTACATGATGTTCATAACATGGTATAAAAAGAATAATGAAATTGAAAAGGTTCTTAAGAAAGTAGAGATTAACTCAAGTTTATTATTCATGAGATTAAAGAATGGTAGGGTCACGTTGGATATGAGGTATGGGACTTCGTCTCAATATCCTTTCATTGAGGCATAATTTATTTTATACACAACTTTCTTTTAGACGGTGTATAAACCCCTTTGACTTTTACGTTTATCCAAAAGGAATATTTTTTATATGAAGCTTTTTACAAAACGACAAAAGGGAATGTGTTTGTCATACGTATGCAGTGACAATGACTTCTCTGCCGCGGTGTCCATTATTTGAGTTTTGGATTCCTCTACAAGCCATACCTTCTTTTTAAAAGAAAAATAAATACCATGTTTTACTTTTCTTTTATTTGGGTATTTAAAATGGTTTTCATAATTTTTTTATATGAATGTGTTGTATTGATATCTTGTGATTGAAAGGTGGAAATGTTATGTTTACTTTATGCATGTTTTATGTGATACGATTATGTTTTGGTTCTTGGGCATTATTATGAAGACGGGTGGTTCTGTGATAAACTAAGGGTGGGTGAGCCCGATATAGCTCTCCAATGCATTGGGTAACACGAAGGAGTGAAACGTTAAGGTTTCTCCAAAGAGATTTTGGGAATATACTGTGATGGGTATTCCAAACGTAACCAAGAGGGTTACACCCTACGTAAGAATGTTATGAATGCCTCAAGTTACCTTTATGGCTTATGATTTCTATGATTTACTCATGATTTGATGAGGTATGTTAAAGTGCTTATGTTTTATGGGTAAAGTATGATTTTATTCTTATGTATATATGTACCGATGTTTCTTTCATAACCCATACTGAGCTTTTTTATGCTCATCCCAAGTTTTTTTGAAATGATTTTCACAGGTCAAGGGAAAGGTACATGATATGATGATAGTATCAAGGAAGTGTCAAGAAAGAATCCATGTTTTATATTAAATATGTTTCCATTAATGGGAATGAATAATACTATCTTTATGTAACCACTTTGTTTATATGTGGAATGTAATGCAAGTTTTATGATCTAATTCTCTAAAACTGTAAACCCGAAAAGATCCTCAATGCGTATTCTTGTAATAACTCAAGATTAAGTAAGGTTTAAGGCTGGGGACATATATATCTTATGTATAACCCTATATTAAAAATGATGTAGTAAATAAACTTTGTTTTTAACTCTTTTAACTCTTCTTTGAATTAAATAATAATAAATGTCATAATCTAATCCATGTGGGCCTAAATGGTCATATTTTATTCCTAAGGTTGTTTTGTGTCGAATTACACATATCCATTAGAATTAGGACATGTGTTAGGGTAATAATAATAACATTTTTACCCTTAATTACCATATTTACTTTTAACCATGGTTAAAAAGGTAAAAGTTACTATTCACCAAAAATTAATTTCATCTCATTGAACCACATTTTACATATAGACATCAACCGTGTCTCTTGGATTTTTGAAATTCCATTCACAAAAGTGGTAAAATTATGTGTTATGAAAAATTCATTTTCTTAACTACCACTTAGTGGTTTCACTATTCATCAAAAAAATGAAAGTTACCAGAAAAATACCAAAAATTAGGCCTAAGCTATATGTGATATTATGAACTAAAAAATGATGACTATTTTACCAAATTCAAAACATATCAGTTGCATTAATAAATTTAAAAATTAATTCCCGTCGTCAAAACAAATAGTGTGTTCTTGAGAGATAATAACTATCAAACGATTGACACGTGTTTATGTCTGGTTTAAATGTGAAATTACATCCAATGACCAACTTTGTATTATATTGTAAAAATATATTCTAAATATACTTTAAAACCACTCAAATTAATAATTTATCACTATTAATTATTTTGATTAAAAAGGATGTTTTTAATTAATATTTAGTAATTTTTACTATTCATCAAAAAATGAAAGTTATCCGAAAAGTACCAAAATTTCACCCTAAGATAATTTCGATATTTCGAATCCAAAAATAAAGTCCATTTTGAAAAATAAAGTTTAAAAATTTCAAAAAGTGGTTATTACTATTCATAACAGCTAGTTTTAATAATATTTTAATAGCATATCATTGTTTAGAGAAACTCGGTATTGCGTACAACACACGCTATCGTGGAAGGTCGCGCTTGCGTGTAATGCAAGGCAAGTCAAGGATGCATGTTGTGAAAGATTCTTTTGGTGTAGCGTACAACACAAGACATTAATGAAATTAAAAAGAATATTTCTCATAAAATCTCGGGGTGTTACACTAATTAATTCTAATAATATTTATTTTAATAATTTTCATATAATTTATTTTCTATTTCATTTTAATAAGTTAATTATGTTATGAATATTGTGTCAGTATTTATAGTTTTTATTAGATATAAATAAAAATAACTAAATTCCAATGATGTATATAATTCCATTATATACATCAGGACTATTTATTATTTAAATTTTATCATGTCTTTCATATATATAAATTTTTATACTTATATGAAATAAGAGAGTGGCATGTTCTCACTTTCTTATGTTTTAATAATATTCATAACAATTTAATAGATAAAAGTCAATTAAATGAGTAAATTATGATCCTTATCTGTTAAGGGTTTACCGTTATTCATTAAATAATATTTAAGTAGGAGTGATGGTAATTTTTTTATCCTTATAATATTATTTATTACCCAAATTTACTTGATTTACCTTTAACCATAGTAAATAAAAATTACCAAAAATAATATTCATAAAATCTAAAAAAGAGGAACATATTTATATATTTTGTCCCCACTTATTACAAATATGGAATGCATTTTTCTAAATTTAAAACCAAAAATTTTCAGTAATTAATTTAAAATTAAACTGTTTTTTCAAAATTAGAAAACATGTTTTTAAAAGTAAAAACAATCAACATATTGATATGTGTTTATATCTAATTTCACTATAAAAATACTTACAAAAGAAAAAATTGGATTAAATGATAAAAACATATTATAATTATACTTAAAAACCAATAAAAATAATATTTAACAAATTAAATAAATTATATGAAAATGTAGATTTGAATTAAAATGCCTTAATTTTCACTATTCATTTAAATATGAAATTTATCAAAAAAATACCAAACATTCCACCAAAGTAAATTTGTATATCCTACAAAAAAATAAGAAGTTTATTTTTTCAAATAGAATTTATGTAGTTTTAAAAAAGGATATTTAAAATGGAATTTCCATCAAAAGGTGGTAAAACTTTATTTCTGGAAAAATAATACTTTAATTCAGAAAAATTGAATTGGTTTTTATATCTTCTCTATAAAATACATAAGATTAATTTTAAATATTATATTTAATATATATTTAATTAATATAATACAAAAAGTGTGATTAGATTAGTTTATAAACACAATTATTCATATTTCAAAAGTTTTTCGTAAAAAAATATCTTTTATATTCAACTGGTTTTTATTTTTTTTATATTTAATTTTATAACCAACATAATTTCATAATTCAATTAATATTATTTATTACCACTATTATAATGGCTAGGTTATAAAGTTATGATTTAAAAAAATATATTTATTGTTTCACTAATGTTCGATGTGTTGTATCATAAACATTATGGAATATAGTGTCTCTTTTTAAAAACTCAGGATGTTACAGCATCCCCATTTTAATAAATTTTGTGCTCACAATTTAAATTCGGGGTCAGTAACTAAGGTATGACTTTTCAAAATACCTTTATTGTAATCCCATATCAAAAAATTGATTATTAAATTTTTACCCATAAAATAAACAAAAGGAAAATTCAACGATCACTTGAGATAACACATAATAGGATTCCAGGTATGAATACATGGATATAGAAGAGAAAATAACTATCATGTTCTTATAGAGAGTGATATAAAACATTTTTAAAAAATTTAAACAATCAGAAAGTTATAATTTATGATGGGGTAAATATTCCTAGACTTTGTTTTTGGAAAAAATAAATAGAAAACGTTTTTTTAAGATTCATTTCATAATTTTGAAGAATTATATTACAATATAGAATATGTTTATATGGAATCTTAGATGAATAGAAGTATTAGTTTCATCCTTTCATTAATTCTCACCACAAACTCATCTTTTTTTTAAATGATGATTATTTAAGATTAATCAACTTATATAGAATCACACAATCCACAAAAAAAATAACTATCCAGTTCTCCTATCTTGAAACATTAACCAAAACTTAATTGTTAGGAAAAGAGAAGTTAATTACCATAAAGAATAAAACATTTTATGATGAAAAATAACTTTAATCCCCATAATTCCATATTAATACCAATGTTCTATATAGACCATTTAATAAAAAAATTTCTTTAAAATACATCCAAATAATCCAAAAAAAATATTTAAATTGAAATTAGAATGATTTGATAACATATCCCATGAAGATAAATTTAAACATTTATCTCAAAATATCATCAAATAATAAAATTTATTGTTTTAATAATCATTAATATGTTCCATATATTTCCATAAATAAATAAAATCACCATAATTCCATCATCGATTCTTCCAAAATATAAATCATCCTCTATTCCTCAAATAAAATAGCAATGTATTTTATTTACCTTAATCATATAAAGGTTCCAAAAATAGTGAACATCTTCCAAAATTAGTTTTATTACATAATAACTAAATAATTTTCTCGATAACATGGATATATATTAGATAAAACATAAGTTCATTAATTCAACGTATTCATATTTCATCAACTCTATTAAATAAAATGAAAAATTTAAACTAATGAGGGACTTCACATCGGTTAGTGGTAGGTTATAAATCCTTGTCACACTTCAGTTGTGGGTCCGATTCCAACATCTCTGTTTAATGTGATGGGGTTTCACCCATCATGTGGGGTTTCCTTTTCATAAAATTATATAATTTTATAGAATTCCAAAAAAAGAGTTAAAATCATCAAAAATAATAGTTACATATTTTAACATCAAAGTTTATATCATGTCTTTAATTTTTCTTCCTAAAAATTATTAACCAATAATTACCTTAAAAATAAATGTATTCAAAAATATCATTAATCACCTTAAAATTTAGGAACATAAAGAATCAAAGGGTATATCTAAGAGATTTGAAATTTGATCAACCTAAAAATTATAAACTCATATTATATATCTTTCTCATTAGAAGACATCCTAATCTCCAAAGTTTTCTAAACCACCCTCTGATATAAACTATAAGGACGTAGCATTAAACATATATAATTGTAGTGTTTTTTAACTATAATTGACATTATTGGATATTTTCAGTTTATAGTTCTAGAGAATTAGGTATATAACTCATAAAAATTAAACCCATATATAATATGTGGACACTTATACTCAGTATCAACTTTTTCCACCAATGGAAAACCTTTTAAAATAAAACTTTATTTTTTTCCATGACATATATTAAATTCTTTTATCATGAAATATTTTTTCTCTATAAAATTTTTTAGACAAGTGAAAATAATTTATAACATGGGAAGAGAACAAAATATCAGGAAGGTATAGAAAGAAATTAAATCTTTAGTCTAATTATAACATGAAAAAGACATTAAAAACATTTCTTAAAAACTCATTAGAAAGAATAGAAAATCGTATAGGTGGATTAGAAAATCATTATCATATAACTCTTAAATTCATCCTTACAAATGGAGCAACCATACGGTTGAATTACATCTCTAGAATACCCAATTAATTGGAGATCTATAATGGGGATCAACCTTTATATAAGTCATATTGGGATAAATTGTTTTTCATGAGCTATAATGGGGATAAACCCTTCATATAATCTATATTAGGCTAATAAATGAGCTATAATGGGGATCATCCCTTTGTATATGATATATCAGGCTCACATGTTTAACATCTAAGTACCAATACATAAAATTGTTCAATTTTTAACATGTCACTTATAAAATTTAATTTCCATTCATAAGATAACCAACCCATTTTCAAAAACCAATTTAAAAAGTTTATAAAAGAGATTCTTGAATAAATGTTTTGGAAAACACTTAGAAAAGTTTACAATAAACTCACGAATTAAATTTTTTCAAAATTTATGTCTATATAATCATTTAGAAAACATGTACATGAATGAAAAATTATTTGAATAATAAATCTTTTAAACACGTAAATGATGTTTTAGTTAAACAGCCCCTTACCACATGAGTAACACGTGAATAATAATTATTAAAGAATAAAATAAAAAAAATTTAAATGTCATTATAATATATTAATTCATGTTATGAAGTGTCAAAGAGGTTTTATAAACACCTTATAGGATAATAAAGTGCATAATGTCAAGATATTCTTCAATGAAAGGAGATGGAGACGAAGTCCCTAACCTTGAGTCTGAAACATCATGTACGTTATTTATCATCATGAATAATAAAAATAGGTTAATTGTTTACATTACTAATAACCTATATAATACTTATTAATCTTTTTATATAAATACTATCATGTCATGACAAATATGAAATTATTTATATTCAATCAAGTGTTTTTTTCGATATTTGATACTCAAGCCGAAAATGAACATGATATAATATATATTGTCCATGTGGTCATAAGTCCCTTATATCCATAACAATATTGATTACTTTATTATCATTTTTATACATCAATTATTCTTTTAAATCAAACTGTTCATTTATGGTAAGAAAAATTAACAATGTTATAATCATATAGACGATAGGTTATACATAAACATATGTAATGTCTTCATTTTTCATTGATCATTATAGATGTAAGGTAATTATTTGTTAATATTTACTTAATGAAACTGTAATAATTAATATAATATTAATCAATTAAATATACTTACATATATAAAAAAATCTATGAAGTTAATAGAAACGAATCACATTGTTTTGTGGAGGTGATTTTTCACTCGTACGCCCGGAGGCGTTATCATTTTTATGTGCATGGAAGGTAAGATCATAACTGATATTTTAATAACTTATAATTATTAATATGTCATTAATATCTCATTTTAATATTAATTTCATAATTTAACAAGTCTTTATAAATTGTGATAAAAATGACTATATCGGTTCGCGAGGCCTTAGTCCATTGTAAAAGTATATCCCTATATTAAAATATATCATTTCACTAGTTTTATAGATTTTTTTTATTGATGATGTATCAAGTTTATCACTATATTAAAATTATTATACTTATAAGAAATAAGTGGGTAACATTTTGTCACTTTATTCTGTTTTAATAATATTTTTATAACTTTCATTTAAAAAAGTCTATTAAATGATTCAATTACAATCCTTAGGATTTAAGTCTTGACTTTTATTCATCCAAAATGATTACTCTAATTTACACAATTTAGCTTTTGACATGGTAAATAAAAATTTCCAAAGTTTCTGTTCCTAAAATCCAAAAAAATTAAAGAAATATATTTAAATAATTTGGCCACCATAATTAAAAATATAAAATCCATTTTTTTAATTTAAAACAAAGAATATACAGTAATTAATTTAATATTAATCAATTTTATTAAAACATGAAAATAGGTTTTCAAAAAGTTATAACCATCAAAACATTAACATGCGTTTATATCTAATTTCTATGTGAAATTACTACCAATACCTAATATTTAATTAAATTATAAAAACGTAGTCTAATTATTTTTAAAACCCAATTAAAATGATAATATTGAAATTTAAATAAAGTAGATGAAAAATAAGTTTTGATATAAAATGAATTATTTTCATTATTCATTGAAATATGAACATTATCATAAAAATACCAAAATTTCAACCAATGTAATATTTAATGTCCCAATTCCAAATAAAATGTTTATTTAGTCAATTATAACTTATAAAAGTGTTCAAATGACATTTAAAATGGGTTCTCCATCAAAAGGTGGTAAAACATCATTTAAATAAAATACTATTTTCATTCATCAAATTTATTTTGTTTTTATATCATGTTTAGAAATTACATGGGATTAATTTTAATCATTATATAGAATTTATATTTCATTAATATTATCCAAAAATGTGATTTTATTATTTTATAAACACAATTATTCACATTTAAATATTTCATTGTAAAAATACTTCCTTTACATTCAATCAGTTTTTATTTTCATTTATAATTAATTTTTTCAGAAACATATTTTCCTATTTAAGTTAATAATTTTAATTCCCACTATTATAAATACTAGTTTATAATGGTAACATTTAAATAAAAATATTTAGTTGTTCTATTATGTTTGATGTGTCATATCATATACCCTATGGAATATAGTTACTCTTTTTAAAAACATAGAATGCTACAAACTCTCCACATAATAAATTGAATCCTCAAATTTTGAATCTGGGGTCGGTAACTAAGGTATATCATTTAAAAATATATTTATTTAAATCCGACATTAGAAAAAGTGTTAATAATGAAATATAATTTAAAATAAGGAAATTGAAATATGATGGTCACCTGAGATAAGACATACTAGGATTACATGTATTAAACCATGGATATGACTGAAAAACTAACAATAATGTTATAACAGAGAGTGACAGAAAACACAATTAGGAAAAATTAAAAAATCACCAAGATATAAATTTGTGATATGTTATGTGGTCTTCAACATCATAGTAGGAAAAGTAAAAATATATCTTTTTTGTATTATAATTTTCATAAAGTTGAGGAATTATGTTATGACCTAGACTAAGATCATAAGGAATCATATTTACTTATAAAGTAATGTTTCCTCCTTTAGAAAATTTCCACCAACAAATCATATTTTTCTCTAAACAATGAGTTTTCAAGATGAATAAACTCTTATATAATCACATAATCCACAAACCATTAACTATCCATTTCACCTATCTTGAAACAATATCCAAAACAAATGTAGTTAGGACAATAGAAGTTAATTTCAATCAAGCATAAACCATTTTATGAATATAAAATACTTTTAATCTCTAAAATTTTATTGTAATACCCAAGTTATATATATACCATTTAATAAAAAATTGTCCTTAATGTCATTAAAAATAATCCAATGTAATACTGAACTCAATATTGGAAGGATTTACTAACATAGTCCTCCAAGATAAATTTTAACATTTATCTCCAAATATCATCAATTAAAAAAATTTATTCTCCTAATATTTTTCAAGATATTCTAAATATTTTTAATAATAACTCAAATCAACCTATGTCCATCATGGATTCTTCTATAATACAATTAAACCATTATTCCTTAAATAATATCACATTTTATTTTATTTACCTTAATTATATAAAGTTACCAAAATATTTAACGTATTCCAAAAAAATATAATCACACAATAACAAAATCATTATCCAATACCAAGGATATTCATTTTATAAATCATATGTTCATAAAATAATTTTTTTATTATTTCCTAAACTCATTTGAATAACATGAAAAAGTTATACAAAAAAGGGATTTCACGTAGGCTAGTGGTAGGCGATAAAGTTTGATGCACTTTACTTGTGGGATTGATTCCTAGATCCTTTTCTGATGTGATGGGTTGTCACTTATCTGATGGGTTTTATTTTTCCTAAAATTATATAATTTTCAAAAATTATAAAAAATATATACCCTAAAAAATATCCACAAAATATTTGAACCTCAATGTTTATCTCATTCCTTTCATTTTTCATCCCAAAAAGAAATTACCCATAATTACCAAAAAAAAATGTCTATAAATGTAATATTAATCAATGACAAATTTTGGAACATAAAGCCTCAAAATTGATTCTAAGACATTGACCATATGATCGAACTGAAAATTATAAACTCATATGATATCTCTATCTCTTAATAAGACATCCTAATCTCCAATGTTATCAAAATCATCATTGGATACAAACTACAAGGACCGAGCCTTAAACATAGATTACTCAATTATTTATGAACTATAATTGACATTAGATTATCTTTTTAGATTATAGTTTTAGAGAATTAGGAAAAAAACTCATACAAAGTAAACCCATACATTACATGTGGACACTTATTTTCATTGTCTATTTTATCATTAAAGGAAACCCTTTTAAAATAAAGCATGATTTATTTTCAAGACACATATTCTATTATTTTATAATTACCTATTACTTTTCCATAAAAATATTATGACATGTGAAAAACATTTTAAAACATTGTATGAGAAGAAAATCTCAGTAAGTGGCATAAAAAGTAAATTTTTATCAAAGTAAAAATATGAAAACCCATTAAAATATTTTATTAAAATCTCATTAGAATTTATAAAAAAATAACCTAGGTTTCTTGTTAAATAATTACCATATCACTCTAATATTCAACCCTACAATTGGAATAACCCCATGGTTGAATTCCCTCTCTAGAATACCCAATGAATTGGAGAGCTATAATGGGGCTCACCATTTATATAAGTTATATTGGGCTCACCCATTTTCAGGAGCTATAATGGGGCTCAACCCTTAGTATAAGATATATCAGGCACACCCATGAGCAATAATAGGGATAAACCCTTCATAAAATCTATATTGGGCTGACATGTTGAATTTACATGTACCAATGCATAAAATATTTTAAATTTGAACATGCCACTCAGAATATTTCATTATTATTCATAACAGAACAAATCAATTTTCTAAATCCAACTTAAAGGACTGACTCTAGATATTTTTGAATCAACGTTTTTCATAACACACTGAACCTTTTAAATGAAATTAAATAATATAAATTTTAAAAATTTTATTTCTGTAAAACTATTTTGAATATATGGATATTAATGAGGATGATTTTTAAGAATAAATATTTAAAACACGTAAAATGATATTTCAAATAACGAGTCCCTTAACACATGAGAAAGACTTGAATGATAATTTTTAAACAATTACATTAGAAAAAAATTAAATATCATCATAACATATTAATTAAAGATATAACATGACAAAATGTTTTTATAAAAAGCTTATTGGATCAGAATGGTGCATAATGATAAGATATTCCTCAATTAGATAAGATTGTGATGAAGTCCGTTACCTTGAGTCCAACTCATCTTGTAAGTTCATTATCATACTAAATAATAAATATAAGTCAATTATTTAAATTATTAATATCATTTAAAAAGTTTATTACTCTTTTTGATGTGACGGTTATAATTTCCTAACAATTACATAATTTTTAATGTTAAATCAGGTGATTAATTGATATTTGGTACTCGAGTCGAAAATAAAATTTGTATGAAGTATATAGTCCATGTGGTCATAATTCCATAATATATGTAGTAATATTCATGAAATTGTTATCATTTTTATAATTCAATTATACTCTTCAATCATAAATTTTTTTAAATACATGAAAAATGAACAATATTTTAATCATGTAGATGGTAGGTTGTACATACACAAGTGTAGCGTTTTCATTTTTAATTAACTATTTTGGAAGTTAGGTCATTATGATTTTATATTTAAATAATTAAAATATAATAATTAATTCCATATTAATCATATAAATATACTTAAAATATCATACAAGTGATGACGTTCATAAAAACGAATCAGATCGTTTCATGGAGTTGATAGTTCACAGGTTCGCATGAAAGGAATTATCATTTTTATATGTATGGAAAGTAAGATCATAATTTTTATATTATTATTTTATAATGATTAATATTTAATTAATATAACATATTGACATTAATTTAATCATTATAACCAATATTTTAAGATAGTGATGGAAAACGAACTATATTGGTTCACGATTCGTTAACCTATCGTACACACGAAAGAAAAGTTCATTTCCCATTTTATGAAATTGGAGATGGATTAAGGTGATGATATTAACATAATAAAACCTAAGTACATTGAGTGTAATATAGTTATTATCTCATCATTGTTGGTTGAAATTTTACGGCAGCGAATAAAAAAATAGAAATATCTAAAGAAAAACGACGCCTCTTCTTCGGTTAATCACCATTAATAAACTCCTTAACACCTATAAGGAGGGTGTTTTGCACAACTAGGGCCTCAAAATTTGGGGAGGGATGTTAGGAAGAGTTTTAGGTAGATCTTGGAGAACCAAGTTGTTTTTAATGTGTGATTATTCGATAATATTGGGTGCCTTTTATAGGTGAGGGGAGGGCACCCTTAGAAACTCTTAAATATATTAAATTAATATAAATTAATTCTTAAATAAAAATGACTAAAAAATTATTAATGACAAATTTAATATGAGAATACTTCTAAAAACTATAATCCAATAATTATTAGGCATAAATTCTTTTTTATTTCAAACCTTATCTTTTCCATTTACCAAAGATTAATCACATTAATTTTTATTGCGGTAACAACATTTTAAATATTTAGTGGATATAAATATTACTTATATGGGGTAAATGTACAATAATATCAAAATTAATCAACTTTTAGATATAATCATCTTCAATTTTAACTTTTTAAATATTTTTATATTTTATTAGTAATTTAATAAAATATTATTTTTATAAAATATCAATAGAATTGTATTTGACACTACTCAATTTGATTTATTTGAATAAAATAAAAAATAGTGACATAAATTATAAAAAACCATTTAATTTAAATATTATATGTAATAGTCACCAATAAAATTCATGTATTACTCTAAATAATTCGAATTATATTTATTTTAATAATTTTTATATTATTTATTAGATATTACTATTAATAAAATAATTGTTGTATCGCTGTTGTGTCTGTATTTATGGTAATTATATGATCTCTAAAAAATATAAATATATTTTCATTATGTATATAATTTCATTATATTTTTGGATACTATTTATTATGGATGTTTTATAGTGTTTATCGCAATACCAAAATTATTATACTGATAAAAAATAAGAGGGTGACATGTTGTCAATTTCTCTTGTTTTAATAATATATATAATACTTTCTTGGACAATGATAAATTAAATCAATAAATTATAATCCTTAGGTGTTTATGGGAATCTTTTTTTCATAAAATTTTATTTTTTTGGGTGTTTGGTTAATTTTATTGTCTATATCATATTATTTATTACCGAAATTAACCTGATTTACCTTTAATTATGGTAAAAAAAATTACCAAATTTATTATTCATAAAATCCATAAAAAGATCATATTTATATAATTTAGACCAACTTGTTAGAAATATGGAATATATTTTTAAAAATTTAAAATAAATAAGGTCCAATAATTAATTTAAAATTAATCAACGTTTTCAAAATGAGAAAACAAGTTTTTAAAAGTTAAAATGATCAAATGATTGACACACGTTTATATCTAAATTCAACATGGAATTTTTTTTCAAATAAAAAAATCTGTTTCAAAGATTAAAAATTATAATTATACATAATAATTAATTAAATGGATCATCTATAAATTTAAATAAATTATGTGAAAATTTAATTTTGAATTAAAATGAATTATTTTTCACTATTCATTAAAATATGAACTTTATCAAAAAAATAGCATAATTTAAACATAAGAAACGTTTTATGTCTCTATTATAAATAATAAATTTATTTCGTCAAATATAACTTATAAAAGTGTCAAAAATTAGATTTAAAATAGCTTCTCTATCAAAAGGTGGTATAAATTCAAATTTATAAAAATACTTTATTCATCCATAAAATGGAATTTGTTTTTATATCATGTATAGAAAATACATTGGAGTAAATTTAAACATTATATAAAATAAATATATCAACAATATAATCCAATAATTTTGATTTACCTATTTTATAAATACAATTATCCACATTTAGATATTTGTTTTATAAAAAAACATACTTTATATTCATAAAACAACATCCTTTATTTTAATAGAAACACATCCTTCAATTGGTTACCATCGTGGTTTCATAATTTATTAAATAATTTAAATTCCATCCATTTGGGAAACTTGGTTATTATGGTAACATTTAAATAAAAACATTTAGTTTTTATTATGTTTGACGTTGTGTATCATATACACTATAGAACATCATGTCTCCTTTTAAAAACTTGAGATGTTAAATCTACACCCTAAGGTCCAACCTATTATGTAAATAAAGGTATACATTATAATTGAATATCATTGGTAATATGAAATCTCAATGTATCCCATATCCAATCAATATGTTCCACATAATGGGAAAAATGAAGAAAAATATCATGGATCTAATAATATAGATAAGGCTTATGGGAAAAAAGGGGCCCCGACTCAACAACCACTTGTGTATCCTCATCCACACCCTCTAAGTTATAAATATTAGGATTTCAAGGTCGAATGTATTTATGATACCAAATTAATAAAATATATTCACATATATAACAAGTCCAATATAAAATATATGTTAAATAATAACAGGTCTAGTGAGCCACTACTCAATACACACCCTCAAGATTAATAGGGGTGTAACATAAATTTTTGATCACTCTCTATCTCTCTATTCCAAACCAGACCTCCCAAAAAAATTATATTATGTTATAAATAGGATAAAATTTATAAATTTATTTATAACTAAATAAAATCGTGCATCAGTTAAGTATAAATCTATCACCAATCTATATTTTAAATATTTATATCGAAAGTATAAATAAAAAATATCATAGAATAATCAAACTGATCAAATACATAAACCTTCTTGATATTCAACTGAACACTTTATAAAAATATATTACATGAATTTTCACACTTGTTTCATAAAAATATATGAATAAAAACCAATAAATATAAAAATTAATTATATTTAGATAAAGTAACACAATTAAATTCAAAAATCGTAGAACCACAATTTCATCCCTTTTAGTTTATACTTTCTAATATGTTAGTTAGATACATCAAAGAATAAGGCCTATATTAGATTTTATAAACATAAGATCTCTAATTTGGCATGTCCAAAATATAAATAAAAATGACAAAATCAAGTATTTGATACCACTTAATAGATTCTTTAATTTGATTTACCTCCACTGTGCTTGAGATATATGTCATAAACTACAAACGTGCCTCTTTGAAGACTGGATCATAATGACCAATAGAGGAGGTCTATATCTAATGTAGGAAGACTATAAACTCTTTGGTACATATATATAAATAAAAAAAATTATTATATATTAATAGTGGTCACTAAAAAACTGGAATAAATAAATGCATCGTACTGAAATTCCATATATAGTAATTATGTCATCCATAATATAAGAAAATGAACATATTGTATATTATTAATTAATATATATATTGTTATGATATATTTGGAATAATTAATATTACATTAGAGAATATGTAAGAAAATGTTTTTGAGATAATAATTAATCTAGTTTTTAGTCATTCCTTGGTCCCACCTACAAGCTTCTACCCATGCTCTATAGCTCATCCATCAACATAAAGTACCTTTCTCCTACAAGGATCGAAAACCATAAAGTATTTTTTGTACCAAGGAACCTTAGTATGGTGTTAGTAAAACTAATTAATCCACTATAAATGGTGTACCTGAACATATCTTATAAAATAAATTTCATGTATAGTGTGATTTTCTCATAAATAAAACTACACAGTCAGTTCCAGTATTAAAAAAATATTTCACATAAATGAGTGTTACAAAACTAAATAGTGTGATCAATAAATTATTCGGATAGTTACGTGGTTTCATAGAACATATCAAAAGATAATAAAGTATAATAATTTCAAAATTCATTATAAATGGTTATAATATTCTATGATAGAATAAATATCAATAAATGAAAAATATGTCCCAATGAAATGAACAGTGATATTAAAATTATTCCCCAATGATAACACAATCATCAATACATTGGAAATATGCATTTATTACAATTCAATAACTATTTTTATATCATCCAAGACTTTTAATATAAATATAAGAATTATATAAAAATCACATCGTCTATAATAGGTATATTTTGCGGCACCGTGGTTTTAATCTCATAAGCGAAGAGAAACCCTAGTCTAAGGTTATGTTAAATGAGGGTGGTGGAATCATTTCATAGAATCATTATTCTCATATTTTTATCTCATCCTTTTAATAAGAAGTGTCTCGTATTTAGTCATTAATTTCAATTAAAAGGGTAAAAGTGGATAATTGGGCAATGTTTCTAACCCGTATCATCATTGTAGTCTCATTGGATTTCCATCCCATTATAATGGGTGTAACATCTTACAAAAAAAAATTGTACGTAATTGGATAACCTCACTCATGATATATATGATGACATAAGTTGGCATTATGTTCTATCAATAGTTACCAATAAAAAAATGTCATATCATCCCATATACATAAGTAAAATATAGTTTTAAAATTTCACAATCACATAATAAAAGAATTTCATTCTATTTTTGAAACATTTTCTAACCTATATGTAGTAATCTAGGTTAGTCTTCTCATAATTGATCAATTTTTATAACCATAACTAAGGAAAAACACACCAAGGTACACAAGATAGTTGGGATGGAATGATCAACCCATACTAATTTGACTACCTATATGACATAGAGAAACTCATTTTTATATGATATAATAAACCAAATCCAATCCTTTCAAATATTATATATCTCTTAGTAATATTACGACATGATTAAAAAATATAGGTAAAATATGTAATCATTCAACTATGGGAACCATACAAGGGATTTTTTATAGGATACCTCTCACTTTAAGTTAATAAAATATCCATTAGAGGCTGATACATTATGGTATAACATCCAATAGGACAATGATAACCATAAATGTCATTACTATACAAAATCAATGTAAAACGTAATATATTTAGGAATTATCCAATTTCAATAAAATGTGGTCATTGAGATATTAAATCACACATCATATAAAATTCATAAACTATATGTATTAGTTACAATCCTACTACCTTGGATATACATTTCCCTCCTCATCATAGATATCGAATTTTTGTGATCATAAATTGAATAAATTATAAAACTAGGACAAATACATGAATTATGCTATAGCCATAGATATGTACTAAAAAAAGTTGTTATTTCTATTAATAGAAGAAAGATTTTAGGTATTCATAATCATATAAATCATTTATTATTTATATCACACACAGTTGAGACAGAAATAAAGAGATCAATGCTTGAATGATATAAGCAAATAGATGTTTTAAGGTAGTATAACGCTCTATATTTTTAAAAAGTACATTCATTCCATAAACTATATGTTTATAATTATAAACTATATTTTTTATTTTTTAAATTTAATTAAAATAGATTATGTAATATGTCATTTATGATAGGGATTAAACAAACAACTCTTTATTCACTCATAGTAAAACATTACAATGAAAGACGATAAAACTAATTATTACACACCCTATAGTAATGCTCGTCGTTGATGATTACATCCTTTAAATTTTCATATACTAAAAGTTTCTAATAAATAGAAAAGAATAAAATCATCAATAGTATGATATCTCATGGGCCATCTCTAACCATGAGGATCACAAGTGGCCAGCGAACCATATAATTGGAGATAATATCATTGAAGGATAAATTATATTGTGATATCTCAAATTGATAAAAATAAAATGATAAGTGAGTATTAAAAAATATTAATTAGAATAATTAAGGTTAGTAAGGATATATATAGTAATGAAATCAGGTCAGTATAAATACGGTCCTTGGAAATATTTTCTTAGGATATTCATGAATATAATAGGTACACTAAAATCATGTATTGTATGTATAAAATTTAAATTAATATAATTCATTGATAATAAAAAATTAATTAAAAATATGATATTAGAATTTCATAAATATATATACGTGTGTGTGTTACATATTAAAATTATTATTATTATAGTATGGAATAATGTATTTATAAAATTAAATGAATTATATTAATATTAATTTATTAGAAGAATTAAATTGTCAGAATAAAAATAATTAGATTTAATTGAATATGGTGATGTTTTTTTAACAAAGAAGTAATTTAATTCAAATAACACTATTTTTTAAAATTTATATATTTTATCGTAAAAACAATATTGAATACATTAAAAATAGGGTTACTATTTATTTACTATAATAACATTGTTTAGAAGAATTATTGATGATAATTACAACTAATAAAATTTAATCTCTAAAATGTATTTTTATTAATAAAAGTAGTTTCTATTTATATATTTAATTTTCCTCTAAAATTTAAATTTATAAATTTAAAAATTCTAATTCTTTGAGATGAACTTCATTTTATAATTCTTCATGAAAAAATTATACTAATATAAATTTATTAATCTTTTCTAAAATACATATTTTTGGTGAATTGTAAATAAGTACTTATTTTTATAATTCCACAAATTTTATGATAAAAATTATTTTGTTAAATTTTTATATAAAAATATTTCAATAGATAATATTTAAAAATATAAAATCTCTAATTTGAATTTATAAATCCAAAGGGTTATGTATTTTACATTTGAGTAATATTTTACTCTAAAAAGTGTTTTTATTCACAAATATTAAAATTTAGTCTGCATCCCTTTAATAAATTAAACAAAATGAATCTCATATTTTATATCAAAAATAATAGTACTATTTAAAATGGTTAATTTAATTTTTAATCAAACTTTTTTGAAAAATTTGATTAAGGATAATGACTATGATAATGGTGAAAATGTTATTTTCCAAGAATCGATTTTCCAATGTTTTGTATCGTTATATAATAAATTATAATGATCTTGTTTATATAATAATCTTGTTGTGATTTTTAGAAATATATATAAATATTTTATCAATTATTTAATTAGTAATCATTTTTGGATAGGTATTTGAATACTTAATAGTAACCACATTATTTTTCTACAAAACCATTTTTTCCTATGTATAAAATATATTAGTTTAAATGATAATATATTATAATTTTGAAATTTAATTTGATTAAATATATATTATTTTTAGGGTTATCATTGCTAAATTTTTTAATATGGGTTATTTAATTTTATTCTTTTAGAATATAAACAAAATTGGTGAAAACAATTTATAATTGTATAGATATAAAAAGTAAAAATAAAAATATGACAGTAACTAACTACAGAGATGTTAAAAAAATGTGACGAAATTATTATTTTAATATTACCTGACCCTCTATGAAAAAAAACTCCATTGTTTCTAAAGATTGTAATTGTACACCCTTGAAATGTGTTTTTCTATTGTTGAAAAATTATGGGTGATCACAAAAGACCAATTTTCTGCACTTTGAAAAGGAGGGTCACTTCCACCATCTCAATTTTTAACATGCTCTTATAAATAACCATGTAAGCCTTAAATATTTCTACTCCATGATGTCCCTTTTATGAATAAAATTCCTTTGTCCCAATATGTTATATTATGCCATTAATTTCCAAGGATATATTCGAAGTAATGTTCAAAGTCCTAATCAGAGTATTACATAGTCCATCACCTTTTTTCTTAATCATTCACCTAAAAACCTTCCAAATAAATATTAATATAAATAGAATGGTATAATTACTATACTGAATATTTATTATATTAATGTAAATTTCTAATTTTTTGTTTTTTAACAACTAATAAATATAAAATTATGTCTATCATGTGTACATGCGGGCTACCCCCTCCCTGAAGCGATGCACATTCTTTTCCATCACATCCTTAAATGAATGAAATGAAAAATATAATTATCATAAATAAATTATTTTTTTAAATGTTATAAATATTTTATTGATTAAATATAGTATATTCTATAAATGATATTGATAATAAATAATCATGTTAAACATAACTTCCTAAAATAAACATATAGAACTAACTTTCCTAATCTGAGTTCATGTATTATAAACCTCTATAAATTTTTACAATTTATTTAAATATAAAAACAAAGGATATAAAAACCTAAATTTTTTATGATTATGAATTTATTCTATAATATTAATTATGGTCAATATAAATAAAGAGTTATGTATAAATTAAACCAATAGCTTAAAATATGAAATATAAGAATAAACTATGAAATAAATAAATAGAATAAGAATATATTTGATTATTATTAAAAAAAATATGAATAAGGTCCCGAATAGAATTTCTAATTAATTTAATTTGATTATTCATGATGGAATATTCATGCATTGGGAGATTAAACACCAATGTAAGGGTTTTTGCTAACTCATATTTTCTTTTATTCAGAAATAATTATTTTTATTAAAATATATTATTATAAATTTGATTTATTATTTCTAATGAATAATTTTTAATATATTTCTTATTGATATTATTAGGTTTTACATTTCTTATTTATATCGGAATTACCAAATGATTCTTACCACAATGGTCTTATTACTTGAAAGGATTTGTGATCTCATTCTTTTTGTTTGAGGTATCATGTCATGATTTATGACTAATGTTCATTGAAATGTTTTAACCAATAACAATTAAATTTTTTTCTCAAAGATCATCCTTAATAATGTGATTCAATTAATAATCTGAAACCTCTCCTTCATATTTTTTAATCCAATTATTAATCATGTTTTAACAGGTTTTTCATCTCAAAATCCTTTCACTGAGTTAAATTTTTTCACATAATATTATTTATATAGTGTCTGTGAAACCTATTTTATTTATTATTTAATGAAATATTATTCATGAATTTTATTATGATTTAAATTTTAATATCTCTCAAATTCAATGGGTTTCTATTTAATTATTACTTGAGAATTAACATATTTCCCAACACAAATTCATTATCCTTGATTCATAAACTCCCTATATAAGAAAAATAATCTGAAAAAATCAAATATTTCCATTTTTAATGGTAATTTATATTTTTATCAAGGGAATGAGATTAATTTTATTAGTCTCATATTCTTGGTTGAAATACCATCTCAAATAAAGTTTTAATAATTTGAAAGGATAACTCCCATTTTTTTAATGGATGTGTTTACTCTATGACAATGTTTTCCTTCCCATCGATGCATTCTTAAATTTGTAGGCACTAAAATATTTATTAATTAATTATATCCCCCTACATCTCATCACCCATTCTCAAATTAAAATTTATTTTCTCTATTTATGATGTAATTTTTTAATAATGATGTTCCAAAATATAAAAACACATTTTGGGTCATTTATATATGACTAATACATCACTCCATGATTTTTATACAAGAAATTTTTGTAATTTCCATGAGTAAATTTTTATATATTTTTCATAAAGTAAAATTTTAATATATGTTAATTTTTTTCATTTCAAATTTTAAAAAAATTGATTTCCAAAATAAACTAGTGACATTGTCTCTTAGACTATTTTATAAAAGAAAGAGAAGGAACATGTTTTAAAAAAACTCATCAAAATATATTTTCGAGCATTTTAAACATTCTTTCTCATGTTTCATGGTTTTAAAATATCCATTCCATAATTGTATTCATGGAATATATTATTTTTAATCTATCTTATCTGGGTAAAATTAATTTATTCATCATAATTTATCATTTATATATTATTTGATTATTTACATTGTGTTATCAAAATTTTGTAATGATAAATATCTATAATTGATATAAAAAATAAAATCATTTTTCATTTCTTATAATTCTTAATGTAAAACCATAATTTTTCATCCAATTCTTTTCATTTATGAAAAAATATTTTTTATGCCATTGATTGAAGGGTGTTCACCTTGATTCCATACATCGATTGACAGAAAGATTTATTAACATAACAATATCCATTTATTAATTAGTTTCAAATACAATATGATTTATTATCTGTATTCCTGGTTATTTATATAATTCCCAATCAGTGGATCCTCTAATTGGATCCCCAATCCATTCAGTCCCATGCCGCCAAGAAAACCACCCTATATGCTAGAGGATACCTACAAGAAGTGAGGGTAAAATGTTGGTATGGTGGGGAGACTATAACGTCATTATTATAATAGCATTATGTTTTAGAATAAATAAATAAATAGTGAAATAAGTGTAAAATAAATTCATTTGAAATAAATCATATAACATGAAAATCCCAAATCATGCAACTATACAAGCCCATGTGAGGCTACAATACAAAAATCAATAGACCTAGAAGATGTGATAAAATAAATAATACAGAACAAAAATAGCATAAGAACCAAAGGCTATCTCCATGACCATATGGTCTCGAACTCAATATTTTTCTCTTCAACACTCATGTCCATGAATTTTATCAATAAAAATTATATAAAGGATGAAAAATCTAGAAAGAAGGTCCTCCAACCATTAGGTATTCTTGGTACCAAATGTCTTTTCAAATATAGAGTTAGATAAAATTAGTAGTCCACCACCAACAGTGTACAATTAAATACATTCCATGAATATAAAATAATCAATGTACATTTATAATAATGAGTCATTAAATAAATAAATGTAAATAAATTTTCATAGGACCCTCAAAGACACCTGATTGATCACACCTGCTTCAGCCTAATATGGAATATCTATGAAATTCCATCATGTATATATATATATATATGTGTAAAAACACATTTATAAAAATAAAAGTACCATTGAGAAACCAAGGATATAGAATAAGGGATCCACATAATTATAGTGTAAGAGTAACAAAATTTAGACATCATCCAGACATCCCAGTTTTGGAAGATATCCAAGGTCATAAAAGTATTACAGTCATGTAATACTCTAGTTAAACCCATGGAATACATGTACAATGGGGATCAGGCATGTAATAAATCACATTTCTTCTATGAACTCATGCATGGAATTCTTACCTAGGAATCATTATATCACATAAGGAGTAATGTGGATAGTCTAATAAATGATCACATCAAAATAATTGTTTATATGTAACTCAAGTATCACTCCATTGAATATTATAATTTAATCAACCAATTATCACATCCAAGGAGTTCTAAATAAGGAACCCATGTGTTACTAATGAAATAACATAATTCATTTAACCACAGATCCCATAAATGATGTTCCACATAAGGAAAATGACAATAAATAATGGTGTACTTAAATCATTTAATCTAATATCCCATCTAGGTAATTCTATAAAAAATGAACCCTAGTATCAGTCTAGGATTAATATAATTAATTGAAAAATTATCCCATCAAAAGAATTTGTAGTGGGGAGACCAAGGTTCGTTCAAGGTGTGATACATGTTATCTAGCCATTTAAATTTTACTAGTAAGGAAAAAAATTAATATAAGCATGTCGAAACATAGTCCATTTATGTATAGTAAAGAGGACATGTACATAACCATAATATATCAGATTTCAAGCACACAATTCAGACCATTTAATTAATAAGTAACTAATAAGTACATGGGTAGGTAAATTCCATTTATCATTTAAATTAGTCCACGTGATTTTTCCTTTTTATTAAATAAGATAATTTGCCTCATATATGGTTTTTTTACAAATTAAGGCATGTTTTTCATACCAAACCAATTAATTCAATTTAAAAATATATATTATTTGGGTCAATCCAACCATTCACAATGTTCATTAATGAGTAATTAGAGAATTCTAATCAAAAAATTTTAAACAACACCAAGAAAATGGTGAATTAATTTCCTAGATGAAGTATAGGTCATGTTCATATAAGAAACACACCCAAAGGGGTGGAACAAGTTTAGGTGAATAAAATATAATGTTATAAGTAATTACATATTGGTTATTTAATTTTAGGCACCTGATTCCATATAATAGATTTTACATTTTAAGGGGAACACATAGAAGGTTTTGTGTTCAACACCATATCATATTTCATAAATTGATGAAACAGTAATGAGAATCCAAAGACCACCTACCTAATTCTTAGGATGCTTCACTCATAAATTATCATGTTTTTATTTGATCCGGTTTGAGAGAAATCAAATAAATAGTAAAATTCCTTTAAAATAGGGCTCATGTGATTGCATTGAAATATTATTCATAAAAAAGACAAAAATTGAAAGGTCGGTTGAATAATTATAGACCCACTGAGTTTCTTCCAAAACATCTAAGGTGAGTGATTCTAAACATGAATAGAGGAGAAACCTAGATGTCTAGAATGTGGAGAGGGAGTTCGAGAGGCCTTATATTCATGTGATACATTAGGGAGAAAGAGATGTATTTGGGTTATGGAGTTCCATGGAAATGGGTAATTTAAGCCATTTTAATGATTTATAGGGTTCGGTCAAATGATTTTTCTAAACCGTGTTCTAACCATTCCCACCCACTGCCTAAGTGTAACTAAGTGTGCAGTTAGGCATACTGTTTATCAAAACATGCACAACCCAAGTAGTTGTATTTGAAATTTTATGAATATTCTTCAGATATTCATTATGCATTGGGTGTATAGTCTAATAAACAATGATATATCCTGTAGGAGCTACATTGTTGAGGTGCATGGTTAGGAGCGACCATGTGCAAACCACACACCTCATTAAGCATTCCAAAAACCAGGATTTCAAGGAATAATGATTCTAAAACACAATGGAACACCCGATAAAACTCCTGATACATAAACACCATATAAATAAAAATTATTTTTTAAATTTATAAGATTTATATTTTAATTATTGGTATTGGATTTGGCCCCTCTACCAAATGAAATTCTAAAATTAATTTGAAAATTATAGAGATCAGAAACACGGGACCGCATAATGTCCAAAACATATAACTTCTCTTACCCAATAAGCCTTGTAGAATAATGAAACACCACCCAACCTATGTGGGTCATGAAATTTCCCCTAAAATGGTTTTGTTTCATTTTAAACACACAACACCCTTTCAAGTGTCACTATAAAACACCTAGTACACAAGTCATTGAAGCTAGATCCAAAACTCTTATTCAAAATTGGAACATCAAAATTGTTCTTACCCAATTCCATTCATATCAAGAAATGATCAGATCATCATCTCCTTTAATAAAAATCATATGATGCTTTCAGCCATAGGTTCTAGTCGAAACATCCAATTTCAATTCATCATGATCCCACCATTGGAATTTCCTATTTAATCCATCCTTTTGTCTTCTGATGAATTTCCTAGAAAATTTATCCATTTTATATATAAATGACTTCCCAATAAACCATATATATCATAATATATCCTTGAATAAACATTTCACTAAAATCGCCTCTTCAAACAACATACCTAATTCAGGTCCCTTTAGATCCCATTCAACTAAACAATAGAAATAATGTTGGGCCACTACGGCCCTACTATTTCAGAAAACTATTATCTTCCAAACTTGATGGATATGAAAACTCAATCCTAATGAATTTAAAATTAGTTACCTTGAGATAACATTGATCATATTAACCAAATCCTAATACCAGCTTCTGATGACATCCCTATCTGAACTACAAATTTTTTCTTCATTCACCCAGCATGTCCAAGGGTGCATAATTGATCCCCTACCCTTGGATCATCACATTAAGGTTATGTCAACCAAACTAGAATTTGGGTCTAGGGTAATGTTAGAAAAAACTATTTTAGTCCACAGATCACATCCAAGTTATTTCACTCTCAATAGTTTATAATTCTGATTTAGGTACTTAGAAGAGATGTCCAAATGTTATGAACACTGACTGATCCCAACATTGGTTTCTTTCATGGAGACTCCTTCCAAGGCCTTCTTACTCTTGAATCTCAATATCACACATTAAAGTCCATGCCTAAAATATTATCCATTCTCTCATAGATAAACATTCAGGAATATATTCAATAAAGAGAAAATATTTTTAATTTCTTTTTATAGCATGATTTATAATCAATTCTCTCTTAATATATCATAGATGTTGTCTAGATAAGGGTAATGATCATGAATGAGTGAATAATATATTAATAAGATATAAAATATTTCCAATAAAACCCATAATACTCTCGTTGTTTCACAAATGAAGTTCCTTTCTTGGTTTCTAACCAAGCATAACTAATCGCACAATAGAAGAATAGTCCAACCACATTTGGAACCTTTCATTTAAAGGGACTATTTTAACCTACCAATACATCATAATTATGTGGAAATTATTACCAAACTAATATATAATTAAATTATTATATCTAAAACCCCCACCATAGTCTATTTTCAACCTAATTTTTTCTCAATGGTTGTATATACATCAAACCATTTTATCTATGTGATAACTTGCATGCACTGACACAACATAAGAGCATACCATTCTTGGCTTTCTCATGTACCCCAAGACTGAATCAATCATATAGACCAAATCCAAACCCATAAATAGGTTATATATTGAAAATAATATAAATTTCTAGAACCATGAACATACCAGCATGAAGGGCTTCCAAAATCATTGATGGGCACTCTAAAAATTCCAATTACGGTTGTTCTACCTCTACAATTATGGAAATGGTAAATTACATCCAACAAGATGATCCCCAACATATGGTGCTCCAAGTAATTGTTTACAATGAATGGTAAGTAAATCTACAAGACACACTCCATCCATTATTGATCACAAGTTACATATGTGGCTAACATGCTTTTAGTATGAACCGGATCCAATAAAGATGAAAATTATTAATATAAAGGTGTGTGAGATGATAATTTCTTTTATCAAAATGTGCAATCCTCTCCTAATCCAAGATCACACATGTAATTTTAATAATTCCTAAAATAAAAATCTAAACCAATCCATATTGTTATCATAGCCTATCATTTTTTATCTTTATACCACAACAGCAAAATTACTCAAAATTCACTATATGTCATGGTAATTCTACACTGAAAATGACCAGAGGATATTGTTTAACCATGAAAGGTTTTAACAATTCCATCAAAATATTATGGTTCAGTTCAACCTTTTTACAACATTACGTATTCCAAGTGTACCGAACTATACCACCCTAAGATATAATCATTATAGTGGCACATCAATTGATACTATCTATATCTCTTTCATACCAGTGAATCCTAGTATCTCATAGATTGTGTAAAAGATTTATCTTAGATTTTTATTATCCAAAATTAATATTAATCCACATGATAATTTTCTAGGTCATCAATTACTATAGAATAATAAGGATCATATGACCTACTAAGTGGTCAACCATTCCCTAGTAATTCCTAACCCACTAAACTACAGTGTTGCATGATGTTTATGATTCAAACAATGATCAACTAATGCATTAACATCACCCAACTAGGGTTTCATTCTATAAACTAAAGTTCATACTCAAGAAAACTAGTACTATAAAAATAACTCATGTTTGAAATACTTCATAATAATTTTTCAATTTTATTTTACCTCATACGGAACAACCTCAACTTGGTTATCCCCATGTTAAATTATAAATAATCAACCTTATTACTAGGTTCCACCAAAAGGTTATTAGGATCTCCACCATAATCAATATTTTTATTGTAAAAGAAAAGTTTAATAGGAACCTATTGGAAACCTACCCATTCCCATTTAAGGAGGAAACCATGGAAATATTTAAACTACCCTTAAATGTGGGTTGACACTAAAACACCATATTAGGGATTCATTTAACACATTACACAATTTCATTTTTCATTTATCCATAACATTAAAAAAGAATCAATTTAAATAATTACAGGTACCAATTATGAATGAAAACTATCCTTAGTAACTTATTTAGCTAACTCCACTATGAAAAATATGAATGTTATATCAAACATCCTTTCAAAAATTATATATTTAGCTGATAACATATCAAAAATTATGAAATTTTTCTAAGAAATTTATTTTTCATATTTTATATATCTATAAATATTCTCATATTTGGTTTAGATAAAGAAAATGTTAATTCAAATCTATATTGGAATAAATACTTTTGTATTTATTGGCATTTAAACTAACCAAATCCTCATGATAATAATGATCCAAAGTAGATAAAAGGTCATTTATCAATTAAAGTAGATCTGTTAAGTAAGATTCCACTGTATATTTATATATAACACTGTAGAAATGGCTACTGACTCCTTAAATAATTGTCTCTTTTCATAATGATTACACCCCCATGGGGTTAAGTAACACAAAATATAAAATATAAAGGATAACTAATAGATATCATGTTAAGATAAAATTGGTTCATTTAATTGAAACCCATAATAGTTAAATTATTAAAAATTTAGAGCAATCTTAATGGGTTTATCATATAAGAAAAATTCCCCAACTAACCAACGTATGCCTTGATATTAATTTAGGAATTCAATTCTATCATTCTTCATACCTGTGTTTTAGAAGAAAGAGCCAAAATAAATTTTAATTTTTTTTTCTTTATTTAGAGGAAATTATTTTCACTATGAATTATTTTACAAGATACATTTATCACAGTTCAATTATATAAATTAAAATTCCAATGTTATAAAAGTAATTTTCTTTATAATTCACTATTGGAATTCATGTAATTCCAACTAGGTTAAAATTTGTGGTCTTATAATATAACTTGTTCATATAAAAGGGATTAATTATATTGGTTACCCTTAAAAATATATAATGGTACATACACATTATAAATTATTATTGGCACACATTTAAGCATGCCTATTAATTTTTCGGCCTATACCACTGATGGCCCATCGCTAAAACATGTCATCACTAATAAAATAAGGTTCCACCATAAACATATATAGGAAAAAACATTTTGGATTATTCGTATTCTTTAATAATCCATCTCAGATCTTCAATATAACAAGGGATTATATCACATAGTAGTAAATAATATTGACTATTACACAGACAACCACAGAGGCATTATATATAGGAAAATCATACAACATTATTAGTAAAACATGGTATAAAAAAATCATGCTGCAAAATCATAGATGAAACATCCCTTGTGTATTTGGAATTCATTAAATTAAATATATACGGTATATAATATTAATGGAATGTGAAAAACTATTCTCTTATAATGATGAATGTAATAATATATCTCTACCATACCGGTCCAAGGGTATATATTATAAATCTCAAAAATCAATAATCATTAGAATGTAAATAAATCATTAAAGGTGAAATAATAATCATCTATAATAATAGAACTCATGAAAAACATTCCCATCCCCAACTATATGGTCTTTTCTCAGTGTGAGGATTGATTACACCTAAACAAGACTATTTATTGAGTGAGAAAACACTCTTGAACTCATATTTTCAAACCTAAAAAATAAAATAGAAATATATATTTAATACAATTTATAATGTCTCATCATGGGATTCAGTCAACCAATGCTCGGAGTCTGCCAACAACGTGGCCTCAAGCGCGCCTCCCCATATGCTAGAGGCCGACGACCAACAGCGATGATCCAATGATTTTATAGTGGGGTACTATACCATCATTATCATTATAGCATATTGGTATACAATAAATATATCGATAGAGTAATGATAATTAAAGAAATTAATAAGAAATAAATCTGATAACCTAGAAGTTCCCTATAATATAACTATACATGTACATGTGATACTACAATATTTAGAGTAATATAATTATTATAGGTGATATAATAACCAATAAAAAATGAAATGAACATAATAAATGAAGAATATATCCTTAATCATTATATTCTATGAATAATTTTTATTATCCTAAGATATCATGTCCGTTAATAAAACCAGAAAATTAATAACACCATGTAATCTGAATCAATAATTTTGATCCGGTAGCTACGAGGTCTATCAGGTTACCAAATGGAAGCTTGAAAAAGGTGTGATCTAAACTCAGTAGGCCACTTAGAATGGGTTTTAATGAAATCCATTCCATGAATATAAAATAAGCAGTGGCGTGGTATAGTAATAAATCAATAAATAAATAAATATAAATAAGCTAGCTCAAGTTCCTCATGGACACCAATCTAACCATACCTACATCAGCCTAAGATAGAATATCATAGAAATTCGATCATTTAGTTATATTCACATATGTAAGAATATATATATATATATATATATATACACAGAGATATATGATCACATATGAGGACCATAGTAATAATACTATAAAATCAACCTAATAGTATTAAAAGAGTGAAATACTTAATTAAGGCATTTACCAAAAATCACACCTGCTGAATATTTCTAAATCCATAAAAGTATAATATTTATATTATACCTAGGGTAATCCCTTGAATTCCATGTATAATGGCCATTGAGGATTTTAAAAATATCATTTCTCCTATAATCTCATGAATGGTTTTCCTATAATGGAATCCATGTATCACCCAATGAGTAATGTAAATCATCAAATCAATGTGCTCGTTCAAGGTGTTTCATATAAAGAACTCAAATGACACTCCGTGATAATTTATAATTCAATTAACCAATTATCCCATCCCTATTTTCCAGTATATGGAAACTAGGATTCTCTCCGGGATGAACATAATTCATGTAACCTATGAGACTGTCAAATGAGTTCTATTTATTCAACCTGAGTATCACTCATGGCATAAAAAATTCATCCAACCTATGATCCCTAAAAATTAATTTATTAAAAACATATCCTAGTGTTGTTCCAGGAATAATAAAATTCATATAACCAATGATATCATCCATGGAATTACAACATGGGAAACTAAGGTTCACTCACGGTTTGATAAAATTTTTCAAACCATTTGATTATAATTAATGATAAATTTTATTTTAATATGAATTTTGTGACACAATCCATGTTTTAAATTTAATGATTCCCTTTATATAAGGATTCTATGTCACAATTCAACTAAAAAGTTGGTCATTTTCGTTAAAAAGTAATTAATAGGGAAATAAGATGTTCCATTTAATTGGTCATTTCAATAAATCCGTTTTTACATTTTTATTAATTAATATAGTCCACCTCATTGGTTGTTTTGTTACAAAATGGAACATGGTTTTCATATATACTCAATTAAATCAATTTAAGTGTCTCTTACATCAGGGTTAATGCAACCCACCTCAATGGTGATTAATGAATAATAAGATCATTATAATTTAATAATTTAAAACAAGAACCCCAAAAGTGCGATTTAATTTCCAAGATGAAGCATAGGTCACCAGAATATAATAAACTCACCCAATTAGGGTTTTATAGTTGAGGTGAAGAACCTCCAATGATATTTTTAAGTACACAATTTCTATTTAATATAAATAATTTATTTCAATATTATAAATTTAAATTTTAAGGGAGGGACATTAAAACATTGGAATGTGGTACAACATCATATTTTAATATTCAAAGAAACATTAATGGAAAATAAAAATACCACCTACCTCATGCTTAGTATTATTCACTAATACATTATCGATAATGGATTTGAGATGGTTTTATAGAAATTGATGAAATATAAAAATACTATAAAATAGGGAACATGGAGTCACATTGAAATATATAATCAATAAGGATAGATAAATAGAGAATGGTGGAATATGGAATCATAGAATCGCCAAGATAATTCCAAGTTGAAAATGGTAAGTCATTTCGAGCACGAATAGAGGAATACTATGGAATCCTAGGAGGAGGATAGGGAGATCGGGCTGTCTCTTGTGTGTGAGGGAAAAGATGGTGAAATATATGGCATATATTTTAAAGAATATAGGGCCAAAATGGTAATAACATACTTTTTAAAGATGGGCTCGGTTTGGCTTCTCGGTTTGACAAAAACATGTGCCAAACATACTCACCCACTGTTTGGGTGGAACTAATCATGTGTCTAAGAATACATTTTGTCTAACTATGCATAACCCATGTGGTTTGGATTTAATAATTTCTGCAGATTCCTCACATGAATGTGTGGTCTCAATGGAATATCTTAATAAACTGTGTGTCACTCTCCATGACCCACATGGTTGAGGTTCATGTTTAGAAATAACTATTTTCTAACAATGATACACCCTCTATATTCCCAAAAACTAGGATTTCAAAGCCCAATGCTCCCAAAACTCAACAAAACACCTGAGAAATCAATTTCTCTTTAAAACAACCTCAAAAAAACAGCAATCATTGGTGTTACAATTCTCAAATTTACATTATAGTTTTTTTAGGATTCAGTCCATTTACCATATAAAAATATCCAATTCCTTTTAAATTACACATTTCAAAAACACGAGACATTAAAATTTACCTAGAAATCACTTATATATATTTGGATAAATTTTAATTTCAATGGATTTTTCATTATATTATTTTTTCGTATTTATAAATGATTTTATTATGTGATTATATATATAAAATATATAAAACAAGGTTTATTTTCATGGGTTATTTATGATATAATGAATGATTAAATTCATATGCAACACATATTTATATATGATAACTATAGGGGTCATGTATTTTCTTCCAATACATTGGTTAATTATTTAAATCCCATGAGATAAAAATTGATTGACATGATTTTATTTAATCACAACAAAAGGGTGGACATAATTAGATTTTTTCACAATAGAAAGCGTGGATATACTTGAATTTTCTCATAATGTGTTCCAATGATAATTATTTTAACTATGTTTTACTCTCATGGATCATGTTCATTTAGTCATGTTTCCAAATTATTCTTATTAATTTATTATATAATTCTAGGAATTATTCCATGTTTTATGACATATTCCTTAATAGGGATATCATTTTTATATATTTTGTGTATGCCGATATTCTCATCTTATGGCCACTTATGATATTTGATTTTTAAATCTAATGTTATTTTTTACAAATAATATCAGTTCGCCCTTTTTTTATGATTCCATTACCTAAAGCTAGTAAAATTATAAAAGTATAAAATTTCTCAAAGATTATATTAGGTGGTGAGTTTGTGGGAGATGTTAAAGTCTAGTTATAGATAAAGAAGATTTTTATAGTGGGAACCATTTCAATTAGTTTAAAATGACATATGGTTTTTTAGTAAATGGTTCATCATAATCCTATAAGTCTTTTGAATATCTTGTACATAAATATATTCATTACATCATTTAATGGATATGGTCTCACACATGGGGCATCATAGTTGGTAATTAAATAAGGTTTAAATTACTTTAGAGATTAGAATATTAATTAAGGACAATTTAAATGTGATAAGTTATGGTTGATAATAATTTATAAGCATAAATAACCCTTTAGTTTAGTTTAGGTAATATCGACGATTTTAGGGATTGGGATAAGATAAAAATAGTGAAAACCCTAGGGATAACTCCATGTTATAAGTATATATATATGATAACAGCCCAATGTTTTGATAATGTTAATATTGTGTTGTTATCTAAGGAAATAGATCCATGTATGGATATTAGATTATTTACTTTGATGTGCTAGAATTGAAACTAAGGGTAATATCCCTGAAATGGATGGTTGAATGTCAACTAAATATTCACTCTTATGCTTGATGATTTGTCCTATGAGTACACACCTAGATAGAAACTCATAGAGGATAGAATTTAGTTAATCATGTTATATTTACATTCCATTGATTCTTCATAAATATGGGGATGAATTTTATATGGTGGTATCATTTTGGGGTGTTCAATGTTCTACACAATCTTTCACATCGGAATTTCCAATTGTAATCCTTTCATGGAAACTCACAACAGTTTCTACATACATAAGTGTGTACGGAGCTATATTCTGAAGGTAAGTGGTTAGTTGGGGGTTTTAGGCTCAATTGTTCTTAGGAACTCACATTAGATGAGAGGATGGGAGGTTGTTTCCATCAAACCCTTTTGGGGGGAATTTTTTCCTACTAACAAACTATATTATAAATTTATTATCTATTATAGAATATATTATTAGTTGCGATACAAAACATATTACCCAAAAAAACGATCATAGGTAGTATCTATTTATATAAAATGAGATGGGGTTTTATTGGTAAAACCACCTATTTTAATATATGAGTTCTTTAACCATTTCCTTTTACTGGGTATCTATTTATATGTTTAATCCATATAACCAGGAACTCTAGAGATTGTTGTTATCTAGGGTGATGATTAATATTTTGAGGATGGAATTGGGCCATTATGCAGTGTCTTATGTATTCTATTTTATAATGGGAATCAAAACTCACATAGTTTGTTAAACCCGTGTAGTTTAATAATGAATGAAAAATACATATATGTGGGAACTAGAAATTTGAAATCAAACCTCAAGGATATATCCTATGTATCCTGGTTATGTTATGAATCAGAACCAACATAATTCCTAGAACCCATTTAGTTCAGCATCGTACACAAATAACATATATTTGGGCATTGAGGCACTAGATATATGAACTCAAACCTCAAGGAGGATTCCTATCTATCATGGTTATGATAGGATTCATAACCAACAAATTTTCTTAAACCCATGTAGTTTAAAATTATATATAAAGGATATATATGTCGAAAATGGGGAACTATATATTTGAGACCAACGCTTGGGGGATCATCTTATGTATCCTTATTATGGAGGTAATCAGTGTTACCATAGTTATTTCACACGTATGGGAATAACCCCAAGTTAGAAACTGTTGTGTGTTGGGTAGTTATATAATTCCACTATCTATTCTTACACACTGAGGTTTCCCTAGTTGGTAGAGATTCATAATGAAAATCATGTGATTATTAATACTCCATAATCCCATGTGAGATATGCTCTGTTTGAGACATAAGGGATAGAATTTAATCTAACTCATTGCATACTAATGTAGAGCTTACATGTTGGGAAAACCCATTTGATATATAATATAGAGCTAGGGCCTTAGGAAGTTTTTCTACATAATCTAGTTAGGGAAGAAATAAAATTCATCATAGATGATTTATTTCTTAACCCATTGGTGGATGAGAAAGTATCATTATAACATGTAATAGATTGAGTCCCAATAGTTGGAATTTGGGAGATATATCAGGAATTTCATGGAAGTGGATTCCCATTTTAGTTTTGGCTTAGGCATGAGGAAGGTATACAATGTATCCTTGTTGTAGTTGTAATTAGAGACTCATTAGATTAATTAGTTTGGGATTACACCCCATGGCTTTTCTAATATGTGAGAAAATCATATTATTAGGTTTATTGTGTATTACACATAGACGATCCCATAATATATATAGAGGATTATGAAATGAATTATGTGATCATTTCATCTCCCTACACCCATGCTATATTTTCATGGTGTGAGAAATAATGGATATAATATATTCATTTTCACTACCTATGGAAGCAGGAGATACACAATTGGATAGCCCTGTAGAGGTTTGATGTGGAGCTCCACCTAGGAAGCCATCCTAAATATACTAGTTATGGAATTAAATAGAATTATTTTAGTTTGTTATGTTATAGATTATATAGTGAGTCTATCGTTCATAGTGGATGGACACGATAATGATGTCCTGGGATACCCGCTTGACCTGGCCCTCTGGTTTGACTAGCAAACGTTTATTGTCTACTCAGCATACCCAGATTGTGTACTTGAAATGGTAGAGGGTGTCTACCTATCCTATCCAAAGATAATATCTGATCCAGTTTACTTGTCTATGGAATTTCATATGATCTATAAGAAATGTTTGGAATCCATCACTTGGCCAAGGATGAGTTTTCAAAGGGGCATCGCAATATCTAGCCAGTATATCATGCATGCTATCACACGACCTTAGATGACCTGATTGGATGGTGTCGAAATAATCAAATGAATTTCCTTAGTGTCACCATGAATGATGAATTACACACATAGAGGGTGTCTTGAGAGTAAATGTGACAAGTCTTGAGGGTTTGACATATCCTAGATGAATTATCATTGTGTCATAAACATAATATGTTGACATGTCCGCGGGACATTAGAAGAGCAAGTTAACATAACCCGAGGGTTTCGTAATATCAGGATAGATTTCTAGAGGATATCAAGAAAGAAAATTTACATGTCCTGATGTTATCATGAGATGTAACTAACATACACAGGCGAAACTGTATGATTTGGGTGACATGCCTAGAGGTCACCTTGAGTTATGATGTTGAGTAGGGAGGGTTTTTTGAGACATGGGTGGAATTCCTGAAGGGATCCATGTGGTCCACTATGACATGTCCTAGGACATCTCATGATCAAAATAATTTAAGAAACAATTGTCTCGTGATATGGGAGACATATCCTGGTGTCATCACCGGACCTGGTTGGTTCATGTGAAGTTTATGAGGATCAACATATATTTTTTTCATAATTCCCCCATATTTGTAGTATTTTTTCTTTCATTTTATTAAATGTTCCTTATGTTTTTTAGTGTTTTTTTAAGTCAGTCATGACTAATGTGGTATGTGGGATATCATTCTCAAAAGCTACCCAATGTCCTTCACGATATATAATATTGAACCGGAGAAGTTATTATGCATGTCACATGATATTCATAGGTAGTTCATTGAATCTTACCCATAGAAAAATATTTCAAATCATGATATTAGATTCATTAATAAATCCACATTGATTCCAAAGTGAGTCATTTTTAGGATCAATGAATGATTTTTTTGATGTTGGGGTGGCAGATTTATAGGCTTCCCCATGATAGTTATTCTCTTCTTTTCATGACACATATTGTACAAATCTAGACTGGCGTCAGTGGAAGGATTTGATGTAATTAATTTTCATGAGGTCTTTTCATAGATTATTTTAGTGTAATCACATGTTTTTTTAATGATTTTGAGGTCATTATATCAATTCCTCTTTGATTATATCATGGAAAATTAAAATTATCTTGTCCAATCTTGCGGACATAATGAGGGACTTTCATATTCTAAGGCCAAAAAATATATCGACTTTCGTGAGATTAGTATGCCTGCTGAAAGTCTTTCATGTTATCATTTCTACCTTTTACAGGATAACAAATGAGAAAATGATGGATTTATTGGGTTTTTATGAGATTATGCCATCAGGTTAAAGGGATTTTTGTTAGGTCTTTTAGAGAGCATGAGCATGTAACATGAAGTTTATAACCTCAAGAGGGTCCCACATTTTCTCTTTTATTTCGGTATTTTATTTTTGAATGTCTTGGGATCTTTTAAAGATGAATGAATTTTGTTGAGGACAATAACGCAACCCAAAGGTGATGTGTTGTGTGACAAACAAAGGGTCTTGTGGTGATACATGATAATTTCATGGAAAAGCCATTGTTTTTTTAATTTTAGTGCCAAGGGGGAATATGAATGATTGGAAATGTCTGAATCCCTCCATGTGGTAGGGATGAATTTCCAGTAGGCTCTTCTTTGGTGTGGTGGAAATGTCACGAGGGATTTTTTGTGACTTTTGAAAAACCATGGGTACATTGCATGAATTTTATGACTGCAAGAGGCTATTGTTCTTCCTATTTACATTTCCTTATTTATTTTAAAAGAAATTGGGGTCTCAAGAGTTTAATATAGTGTTTTCAAGAACAATCATTCAAACCATTGGTGGTGAATGATGTGGACAATAAAAGGTCTTTTGTTAATGAATGGGAATTATCATGGACAACCACTTATTTTCATGGATTCAAATAGAGATTGTGAGACTACCTGGACAAGTCTAAATCCATTTCCATGATGAGGGTGACATACTAGAGGGATCTTTAATGACAAGGAAGACATATCACTGGGACTTCCATTGGTCTCGCGAGATAAATGGTGGTGTCACATTAGTTTTATAGCTATATAAGGATCCTATAATTTGGATGGTGGTCTCTATAATTTCGAATGCTTTTGGGGGTGATTTTCTGTATAAAGTTTCAAGAAAATTTGTGTTACCTATGGGTTCTCATTTCGAAACATCCACATGATCACTGATAGTATAAGATTACTTCACAATAGAAAAATGACTTTTCAAAGGGGGTCCATGGGATCTTCCATAGGTTATGTCCTATGAATCGCTCCTTTATGTTACATTCAAAGGTCTTGTGATTTCACATATCTTGGAGGCTGATGCGATCCTTGTGATCATTTCTACCTTCTTATTCTTTTTCCTAACAGACCAAATAATACCCATATTTAGTTATTATTTCCCTTTTTTATTTTATGATGCTCATTTGGAAGGATTACACAAATTCCCCCCCCCCCTCAGGAGGGATGTCCATGAGGACAAAGGATCGCTTCTAAGGACAGTAAATTCCCACCTGAGGCTTCAGTGTTGTCAAGAATCTACATCCTTTGGTGATGATTATTATTCTATGGAACATAAGTTATTCCGAAAAATTATCTATGAAATTAAGAGATAATATTAACTCATTCACTAGCTACCCTAATTCTCAGAGCTCTTATTCCCAACCTTAATTCTGTTATCTTTTCAGAATACCTTTTCTAAAGAATCGACTGCAAGATCTGTTCATGATGACATCCTATGATAACTGCTTCACAAGAGCTGTTTTTCCAAAGAACATGATTTAATCAACCATGAACTAAATGTAGATAATTATTTTAACTTCATCCATAGGGATTCCAAGATACCATTGATGGTTTCATGATATCTTATGGATCAATTTTATAATCCTTTTTGACTATTTTAAGGCGTTAATGACCATGTAATGGTCACAAGATTGTGATAATTAAGAGGGGTCACAAGATTGTGTTATTTTCTTTGGGTTTATGTGGTCTGTGATATATTTATGAACCAAGTTATTTTTGATTCCGTTTTGAGTCTCACAATTGACCTGCAAATTCTTTTGATGTGCATGATGCTGTTGGAATTTTCTATCATTACATAGTGAAGATTTTATTTTTATCTGCCTGACATAAGCCTCATACATTTGTTCTGATGGATTATATCACTCATCATAGTTTCGCTACTAAGTCTAATCAAAGGGTCATGACTTATATAATCCCCAATGCTAAACCATAGTATCATAATAATTCTAATGATGGGGTTTTGAAATGGATTCTTTCATTAAAGATATAGAATTATTCCTAATCACACTAACATCCTCTATATTATTTTGTCTTGCTGGATGAAATTTTCATTCCTTATTTCGACTATAATATTCTATCCTTCTATGTTTCAAATTCTATTGAATTTATTTAGATGATAATTGATGATGTTGGAAAATTGGACAAAGATGGATCCAAGGGGTTCTGTTATATGTTGGAAAACTCTCCCTTGGGTCAAGAATGCTTGGATTTTTACGAATAGTCCATCTCCCAAATCTATATGAGTACAATTATCTATTCTCCAAATGAATCATGTAGTGGATGAAGCTTAAAATGGGACCTCATTTTTTGTTGATAATTTTATAGTGAATGGTTTGGCCATTATGGGTATAGGAATGGATCTAATTGATCACTAGATAGTTATATGATATCTTTAATTATAAAAAAGTATTGATTTTCCAATTTATTGATAATCACTAATATAATCTTCTTTGAAAACTAGTTATCCATTGGTGTAATAGAAACAAATTATTTTTATCTATCCCATAGTGAGGTGGGAATCAAACTATTAGATATCTACCAACTGGGTGGGATACTACATCTTTATGAGATGTACGATGAGTGCTCTCGCTTGTCGTTGACTGATGTTATATGCATCCAAAATTAATTACCGGTTCTTAATACTTTAGTATAGCATATGTTCGGGGTCGATCCACAGGGAACTATGGCGTGCATGAATTCAATTGAGTTAATACTTAATTAGGTGAAGTATGCAGAATTTAGAGTTGATTATTTTGATTTTTGGTTTTGGATTAAAACTACAATGTTTTACTTTGAAGAAATTATTAACAGTTTAATAGAAAACAACGAGTAAATTTAAAGAGTTTAAAACGGGAAGAAAAGACGTGTCAGGGATGTGGTGATTAAGGAGTTCTTATACAGATTTCTTAAATGGGTGTGTTGTTCATGATAATTCTTCATTCTGGATTTCATTTTGTTACAAGATTTCCTTGGTCCGGTTCCACTTGTTTTGAATAAGAGAAGTTGATTCCTTGGTCTGGTAGTCAGCGTTCTTAATTTTTTATTAAGTTCAGTCCATTATTTGAATTGGGGAAATCATTCCAATGGTCGTGGATGTTTTCACCATTACTTTTCTTTTGTATTGCTGAGAATTATTCCCTTGGCCCGGCTCAGAATTCTCAATTATACTTGATAGTGAATTATGAAGAGTAAGAAGATTTACAACGAGCAAATACAACTATATAAAGCAGCACACAAATTATGATCCTTACATATACAGCCCCAACATGAGGGGTTTAGTTACAAATAGTAAGCAGGAGAGAAACGACACACGTGATACCTGATGTATTCATTATATAAGCATTGAGGTAAAGTGTCGGAAGGCAGAATGGTGGAACGACGGTACGATGGAACCTCGGTGGCTTTGGGAATGGTAGTAGCAGAGCTTCTCTCCCTTCCAATGGTTTTCAACTCCTTAAATCCGAAGGCCAAGGCCACTTTTTATAGAAAAATAATGTACACATAGTGTATAGAAAGTACACGTCATGTACTTTTTGTCAACGCACTTTGGTGCCAATTTCTCCATGGGTAGGCGGCCTAACACGCCGTCTTTGACTTTTGAACACAGTGCCACCTGGTGGTTGAGTGTACACGGCGTGTAGAGCCTCCATACATGGCATGTAGTGTGAAAATTTGGCAACCAACTCCTTCTAGAATATCAGACATGGTGTGTAGAAATGGAACACGTTGTGTCTCTTTCAACGGCCACATTGGCATGGAGAACCTTCTCGACAAAAAACACTTCTAGAATGTAGTACACAACATGTAATGCCGTCGCACACGGTGTGTAGATTATGTCGGATGACATGGGCGTGTACACCCTCCTTCAGTCCGTGTCCCTGTCTGGATGTACACGATGTGTATAAAAAGTACACGCAGTGTAGTTTCAAGATTTTCACACACTTCCCTTGATTTATGTATTTCTGCCAGAAATCTCTTGAAAGTAAACAGTATCACCAAAATCAAAGAATATTTTCATGAAACAAGAGAGATTTTCTGAAAACATGATTTTATTTTCAATTATATATATGAAAATGTATACACAAATTGGGTTCATAAAACTCCCCCACACTTAGTCATTTTCTTGTCCTCAAGAAAAATCTCATCATCTACTTAAAAGAGTCTATACTTTTTGAAAGAGGGGCATTTAATTAATCAAAAGTGCAAATGATAAAGTTACTGAGGAAAATTATATAAGGCACAAACAAATTAAATTCATAAAATATTCAAATCATGCCTCATATATAATTCAATTAACTACTCTCATCCTCTTTCAAAACATTTTTCAACCTTATCAAAAATAAGCATGCCACTTGATGATCTACCTTACAAGTCAATATCACACTCCATACTCAAGATGTTTTGATTCAGAGTTATGCTCAATCTAAGGTATATACAATCTATCAATAGGTTTGCAAGATTCCTTGTTCCCTACTTCAGGAAAAATTGAATTACAAAAATCGTGAGGGCTTTTATAAATAAGGTTCAGATGTCTCTGTGGCTAAGGGTTGGTAGTTTCAGATGTGAAAAATAAATTCTGAGGTTTGAAAAAGGAGGGCTAATTCCTTTAACCAACATTACATGATATTCAAAGTAAATTTCAATGAAAATTATTCCTTTACAAGCTCAGTCGAATCCTGTTTGCAATCACCACCTTTTCCCTTAGTCAAGTAGGGTTCATGAGAAAATAAGTATAAGGTCCCCTTTTCTCTCTCTTTTTTTTCTTTTAAGAAGAAATAAAGGGAAACACTTATGAATACAACAAATAATTTTTTGGAACCGTTTCCACCCTAAATAGTCAGGAGGCACTCCCCCACACTTTCTTTCATGGATGTGCACAAAAAATATTCCATGTATTTACAACTCCCTCTTTGAAGCTCCAAAAATGAATAATCATGAAATTTTCAAAAAGAAATAGGGTAGGAAGGGAAATAGGCTTGTAACGTGGCTTCTTATAAAGGATGTTTATGGATTCTATGGGATTAATGAAGATTAAATGTAGGGTAGTACTCAAGATAAAGGGGTTGAAACAATCTAATGCCTCAATCATTTTAATGAAATTAAAAAAAATTCATGTTTTGAAAAGAAAAATTGCAAATTCTAGTAGTGATGCATATCCTAAGAATCTCTCATGAAAGAGGGTATTAGAAAAGAAATATGAAAAAGGGTTTAGAATACCTCTCAGGAGTGGAAAAATAATAAAGGGACAATCAGTTCATGACATGCATATAAATGATTAGCCTAATCAATTTAATTAATTAAGGATTAAAAGTTGCAATTGAAACTATATCAGAAATCATTTTAAAACACTTAAGAATCACAATAAGCATGCAACCCTCAAAAAGTTCTTACTAAATAACTCTAGAATTTATAATAATGATTAACAAAAATTTCTTTACACTAGAAAATATATAATCTAATAATTATGTCTCCTAGAATAGTTTAAGGGCAAAGACTAAGGTGAAAGAGATAGATGCTCCCCCACACTTAGTACTGCACATGTTCCACCAAGTGAAATACTAAGGTAAAGGGTGGGCAAGGGGGAGAAATAGGGGAAAAAAGAGGGAAAGCAGTGGAAGAATTAAATCCAAAAAGAAAGAAAATAGAAATGGAAAAATACCCCCCTCATGAAAAATGATTCCCAAGGCACTCCATGATAGTTGTGAATGTCGAGAAGAAATAAAAATGAAAACAAAAATAACATCATATCATAGAAAATGAAAAAATAGATATATAAGATAAAGAAAAATGTCACTATCATGGGGTCACCTCAGGGGAGGCAGCATCCTATACAAAACCAGCTGGCAGAGACAGCTCAGGAGCCATAGAAGCGGGAGGCTATGATGCTGCACTAGAAAGGGTATCTGGAGATGTAGGAGCCGCAGGTGCGAGATTTGACCAAGGAAGCTCAGCAGCAGGCCTGGGACCGGTAGCAGTGGCGGCGGCAGGATGAGTAGCAGCAAGGCTCACCATAGACAGCAGAACAGAAGTCGTGGCCTGTACAGGAGAGGGTGGTGGAGCAGCAGCATAAGTGCCAGGAGCTGAGGCAGAAGCTGGTGGCGGTGGAAATGGAAAACTGAGATGCTGAGCAATATGCACCAACATCTGTTCCATGCGGTCCTGGCGGTTGTTGAGATGAATCAAATGACGCGCTATGGTGTCCTGGCAGCCGATAATACGATCCAACCGCTGATCTATATGATCCTGTCGGCCGTCGAAGGGACCCAAGTCCTGCTCCATTACGGCTAGGTGGTGGGAAAGGGCAAGATCGACCGAGGGTGCGGGGGAAGGTGGGATGGTTGAAGGGACATAATAAATAATGTTAGAAGAAGTGGTGTAAGTAGGAGGTGGGTGAGGTTGAGAAGCCGGATGGGGTGGGGTAGGAGGAGAAGGGTCAGTAGCTGGGGCAGGAGGGTCAGCGGGTGACTGGGCACAAGCCTGAGCAATGATGTAAGCACCCCCTACATCCGGACTAATCCCATGAGAATGAGCATGAGGAATTCCATCCTCTTGGGTGAACCTAAAAAGTCATGATTTAAAGAGGGCTCAAATATCCCGAGGTGGGGGGAAAGACGGGTGGTGTAAAACTCTCCGTTCAGGTTACCCTGACAGCCGGTAAACATGGAATTGAAATAAGAGGCGGTGAGATAGGGGAGGTCTGGGTAGTCATGCCAGATGACACAAGTAAGAAGCTCCATCTCACGGATGGTCATGACCCCCATATCCTCAGGGCAGGGGAAAAGGATGGTGCTAAAGCACCGGTGGGTGAAGCGAAGGATGGGGTTGGCAATACGAGTGCTCTTATGGGATGTGGGGGAGTACCGATGGTCAGGCCCAGTGATCTCCTACCACATGGAAACGAGGTCAGAGCGCTCAGGCCGGGTCAAGGTAGAAACGGGGGGTGGAGTGAAAGGATAGGGGTAGAAGCCACACCCTTGGCCAAACTCTGTCATGGTAAGAGAGAAACATCGGCCGCCTAGCTGAAATGGAACTAAGACTACCACTTCACCAGGTTTCTCCTAGCACTCCGCTCCGTCAAACTCAAACGAGGCTGCAAAATCCAAAAATAAATCACAGAACATAGCAGTGATGACCTCGAAAATATCGAGTAGTGAGGTGTGCCCGAGGAGCGCCTTCAACTCCTCCCAAATACCAAGCTGCTATGGAATGCTACTGTCGAGGTATCAGCCACTCAATGGGATCGGCCGATGAGATAAGTGTCAGACCTTGTCATATGCGAGGTTGGTGACCGAGAATACCATGCAAGGATAGAGAGAACCTGCAGGTCCTGGCCTAGGTGCCAGTGCAGCAGTAGCGGCTAGCTCTGTGGGTGGATCTGCCGAAGTAGAGGGAGGCTCGGTGGAAGGTGTTCTCGAAGAGGGACCAGCTGCTGATGATGATGGAGCAGGTAGAGTGGCACCTGGGGTAGTAGAAGTAGTTCTAGTCTCTACCAAGGGAGTGAGTGGCGGCAGAATGGCCGAAGGAGGGATCTTGAATACTGGAGCATCTAGGTCCGGCTGCATCAGCGGTCAGAGTCGGATCCGACAAAAGAGGGACCCCCCGTCCTTAATGGCGGAGGCTGGCCGCTTCCCTCAGGAAGGCTCGGGATCTGCCATAATATTGAAAAAATAAATAAAATCCAAACAAAATAAAAAGAATAGAAAAGAAAAGAAAACAAGACAAAGAAAATGTGAGAAAACAGGAAAATAAAGTTACACATCGTGTACTCCTGAGTACACAACGTATAGGTGAAAATGTAGAGTATCCCGTGTTCTCTGGATAGACACACCGAGGATAAAAATAGACCATGTAAGACTACACAACATGTGTCGAACATACACTCTGTGTTCATTCAAATTTTAGGTGGTTGTGTGTGACAAACGACATGGCCATGTTTGTGAAAAAGATAACAATAAAGGACACACCCTGTATAAGGAGGACACGACGTGTACTCTACCAGAAGAACATGGCCGTGTGGAAGGGGAAACATGGTCCGGCCAAAGGAAAAGGTATACACGGCGTGTATCGAACACACTCACCTTGTATAGGAAAATGGTGTGTGAGGCCGTGTGCAAAGGAGGTACTCTGGCACGATGAAAAGAACATAGTGTGTACCAAACATACACACCGTGTATATTCAAATTTCAAATTATTTTGATTGTGTCCATGTACCGAACTACACAGCGTGTGTTCTTCATTTCGTGGCCATGTACAGGTGGAAGCCGAATGGTTGGACGATCTGAAAAACACCCTAAACGATTCTAAAAACATGAAATAGAGATTTTAGAATGACGTACCTTGACCAAGGATCACAATGTGAAAGAAATCAGAGCATGAAAATCCCCAAATAGATAGATTTGAGAGATGGGGATGTGGGTGTCGTTCGGGAGAAGAAATGGGAAGAAGGGGGAGAAATGGGGGGCCGTGTGACACGGGCTCAAGCTGGGTGGCTCGCGGCCTATATAAGCATGGTACACGGTGTGTATGTTTGGACTACACGCCATGTATCTCCAATTTATTATTATTATTATTAAATATAATATATAATAATTAATATTAATTAATTAAAAATAAAAGGAAAATAGGTGTATATATGTATATACAGAATTAAAAGAAAATAAAATTATACACATAATGTATTGGGAAATTACACACTGTGTGTTTAAAAAATAGAATAAAAGAAGTACAAACTTTGGTCCAGTTGTCGGGGCGAGATTTGAACCGGGGATCGGCTATTCCGAATGGAAGCCCTCAACCACTGGAGCGAAGGTTGTACTGCTGCCCATATTTTTCATTTATATGTATTTATTCTATATGCCCTATACACACGGAAAGAAAGAAAAGCACGACGTGTCGTTTTTATTTAGGAAATGATGGGGATAAAGCAGAGAGATTAGCGCGATTCGAAACCGTGTCTTTTGAACCTGGTGCTAAGACATTTGCAATCTGCCAAATTCACCTTCATGTAATTTATTATTTTAAAAATGTTTTTAATTTATATTTGAAAAATTATGGCGCACACGGAGTATATCAGAGTACACATCGTGTGGTTTTATTAAAATAACAAATGATGGAAATGGGACGGTTTTCTGGATTCGAACCCAGGTCCTTTGGAACTAGATTACGATTCTAGCCAACCGATCCATCCCCATCATGGGTTTTATTATATTTAAACAAAGACATATATATATATATATATGTAAAATACCACACATGCCGTGTAAAAAAAAGGAGGAACACTATGTCGAAGGTAGGTCGGGAGGATTCAAACCGGGGACGGCTCGAATAAACTCCAGTGACATTACCATCGGCACCGACATCATCCCTTGTTATTTATTTCTTATTCTATAGATTTATACTATTAATATTATAAATTAAAATGATATGTACATGCCGTGTATGTGAGTGGGACACGATGTGTAACCTCTAGGTTTTCTCCCAGGAAGTGCCTTTGTTTTAGGTCGTTGGCTCGACCTTCTTACCTTGCTTACCTGAGCTATATGGTGGACAACATTTCCACCGTGTTGTCTATAGGATGGTAGGCTTTCAAAAGCTGAATGTTTACCTTGAATAGTTGACCATCTTCTCTAGAGATTTCTACCACTCCATGATGGAATATGCGTACAACGTGGAATGGTCCAGACCATTGTGTATTTAACTTCCCTGGGAATAAGCGAAGACGAGAATGAAAGAGAAGTACCTGATCACCGAGATGTAAAGATTTTCGTGAAATCATCCGGTCGTGAATAGCTCTTGTCTTCTCCTTGTACATATTGGAATTCTCGTACGCCTCTAATCTGATTTCCTCTAGTTCCGACTGTTGGAACTTCCGTTTCTCTTCATCTGCCTTCAGATCAAAATTTTGGGCTTCGACGGCACAATAGGCTATGTGTTCCAATTCCACTAGAAGATGGAATGGCTTTCCATATATGAGGCAGACTGGGGACATTCCAAGTGGTGTTTTAAAAGTAGTTCGATATGCGCACAAGGCATCATCTATTTTCTTGGACCAGTCCTTCTGTGAAGTGTTCACTGTTTTCTCTAGGATTTTCTTGAGCTCATGGTTGGAGACCTCTACCTATCCACTGGACTAGGGATGATATGGTGTCCCCATCTTATGCTTTACTCATTACTTCGACAGTATTCCTCTCATCAGTGTGTTGTCAAAGTGGGTCCCTCTATCAATGATCAGTACTCATGGAACCCCAAACCTACTAAAAATATTTTTCTTTCAGAAATTCATGTCTACTTTGGTTGTTTCGTAAAATGTAGCAGTTGCTTCCACCCACATGGAGATGTAGTCGACATAGACTAGGATGTAAGTGTTCCTAAAAGATGGGGGAATAGGACACATGAATTCTATGCCCCAGAAGTCGAAAATCTCCACCTCCATGATGGGATGATGGGGCATCTTGGCTCTACGTCCCACATTACCGGTCTTCTGGCACCGATCACAACATGAAATAAAATCATGGGCATATCTATGCATGGTGGGCCAGAAAAATCCAGACTGCATGATCTTAGCTATGGTATGGTCCAGCCCATGATTTGCTCCTACTAGTGAGGCATGACAGAACTCCAGGACACAGTGAACTTCATTCTCTGGGAAGAAATGACATATCACTCCATCTACACAGGATCAAAATAGCAGAGGATCCTCCCAGAAGTACCTTTTCACATCTGAGAAAAATCTTTTCCTTTGCTAGGAGGAGAGGTCGGGGTGAACGACACCTGTAACTAGAAAATTAGCGATATCATCATACCATTGTATAGGTGTTTCATTGATCGAAAAGTAGTGATCATCAGGAAAATCCTCTCTGATCTCCAAATCATCTTCCTTCTCCAAATGAGGTAGCTCGAGGTGGGAGAGATGGTCAGCAATAAATTTCTCACTCCCTTTCTTATCTCAGATCTCATGATCTAATTATCGTAAGAGGAGTACCCAGTGTATCAATCAGGGCTTCACATCATTCTTGTTTAGTATGTACTTTAGTGTTTCATGGTTAGTATAAACAATAACTTTAGACAACACTAAGTAATAAAGAAACCTGTCAAATGCAAAAACCACTGCAAGCATCTCCTTTTCTGTGGTGGTGTAGTTGATCTGTGCCTCATTGAGTGTCCTGCTAGCATAATAGATAGGTCAGAAAATCCAGTCAAGTCACTGGCCCAAGACTACTCCCACTGCGTAGTTGTTTGCATCGCACATCACCTCAAATTGTTCCTCCCAGTTGGGAGAAATCACAACTGGAGCTTCCACCAGGCGCTGCTTTAGATGCTCAAAAGATCTTGACACATTTCTCATGAAACTCAAATATGGCATCCTTGGTTAGAATATTGGTGAGGGGATGGGATATTTTAGAGAAGTCGTGGAAAAAACGCCTGTAAAAACCTACATGCCCTAGGAAGCTGCGGATGGCGTGGACGGAAGTCAGTATAGGTAGTTGTGAATTGACTTCAATCTTCCCTAGGACCACCTCTATCCCCTTTGCTGAAATTTTGTGGCCAAGGACTATGCCACTTTGCACCATGAAATGACACTTTTCCCAGTTCAAGACTAGGTTATTGTGCTCACATCGTTTCAAAACTAGATCCAGCTACCGTAAAAAAAATGGTCAATGATTTTCCGTAAACGGAAATATCATCCATGAACACCTCCAGGATTTGTTCCACCATGTCGTGGAAGATGGCTAGCATACAGTGCTAGAAGGTGGCGAGGGCATTGCACATGCCAAAAGACATCCTTCGATAAGCAAATGTGTCGTAGGGGAAAGTTAATGTGCTCTTTTCCTGATCCTCTAGAGTGAAGGAGATTTGGTTATAGCTGGAAAAACCGTCGAGGAAGCAATAGAAGTTGTGCCCTACTAGACTCTCTAGCATTTGATCCATGAATGGAAAGGGGAAGGGATCCTTTCTTGTGGCATCGTTTAGCTTCTGGTAATCCACACAGACTCACCAGCCCAGGATAGTGATTGTAGGGATGAGCTCATTCTTTTCATTTAAAATCATAGTGATACCCCCCTTTTTGGGTTCCACTTGGAGGAGACTCACCCACGGACTATCTGAGATGTGATAGATGATGCCTACATCTAATAATTTGATCACCTATTTTTTTACAACTTCCTTCATGGGAGGATTCAACCGCCATTGTGGTTGCCGAGATTTCTTGGCACCTTCTTCAAGTAGCACCTTGTGAGTGCAAATGGTAGGGCTGATGACCTTCAGATCAGCGACTGTACACCCAATAGCATGATTCCTCTATTTGAGAACCTACATAAGTGCATCTTCCTGCTCCTGTGACAGTTATGCGTTAAGTATAACAGGCAATGTTGGATTGGGTCCTAAATACCCATACATGAGAGAAGATGGAAGAGGCTTCAATTTGAGTTCAGGTGCCTTTAAAATCGAATGCACAAGTGGATGCACCTTTTCCCATTCCAAACTATCAGGAAAAACTACACACTGCCAGTAGTGGCCACCCTGGCCTTCTAAGAATTGAAATTCTTCTGGCACTTATTCTAATAAAATATATGGGATAGTTAAATTATTTAAAGTAAAATAACATACCATATCACCCCATTCTTCCCTAAAATGGTTAACCATGATGGACACTACATAATCTTCCTCATGCTCGGAAAAGGAAGCATGTTTGAAGACCTTGAGGATGTTGTAGAAAACTGTTTCATCTCCTACCTGGAAGATAATCTCTTCTTGGTGCACATCGATCAATACCTTCTTAGTTGCCATGAAAGGTCTTCCAAGTATAAGAGTTGCTTCCTGGTTATCCCCCATGTCGAGGATGATGAAATCAGTGGGGAGGATCATTCTACCCACCTTGACCAGTACGTCCTCCAGTAGTCCCTTCAGGTGTTTTATGGATCGATCAGCAAGTTGAAGGGATGCACTAGTAGGCTTGAGCTCGTTGAGTCCCGACTTCTTGAAAACTATGAGGGGCATGAGGTTCACACTAGCCCCTAAGTTGCCGAGGGCCTTCACAAACTCACAGGATCCGATAGTACAAGGAATGGTAAAAATAACCAGGTCTTGGTATTTGGGGGGAATTGAATGCTGGACAACCGTGGAACACTCCTTTGTTAGTTTTATAATGCCCAGCTCCTCCATGTTCAACTTATTCGAAAGTATTTCCTTCATGAATTTTTCATATGTGGGCATTTGAGTCAGGGACTCTGCAAATGGGATGTTGATTTGTAGCTTTTTGAAAATGTCCATGAATTTTCTAAACTGGTTTTCCGGCTTCCTTTGTTTCAATCTTTCCAGAAAGGGTAATGCAGGTTCAAAAGGTTTTATAACCTACTTCCCTTTATTCTGTGAAACCTCCTTCTATGGGATTTTGGATGAGGAGGGGTCGGTATTGGTACCTTTTTCATCAAAAGTGGGTGTGGATGCACCTGGCTGTGCTGATTGCTTCTGTTGGAGCTCTTTTCCACTCCAGAGCATGATGGCATGGTCCTCCTCCCTTGGGTTCTTCTCGGTGTTTCCTGGTAGTGTACCAAGCTACCTTTCAGAAAGTTGATTTGTCGACTGGCCAATCTGATTATCTGATCCTCAAATCGAAGCATCATTATTTTGGAACCGAGTCTCAGCAGTAGATATGAATTTATTCGTCAGATCCTCTAACTTGGAGGTGTTCTACTACTGATGTGGTTGTGGAGTCGGTGGAGGAGGTGGCTGCTGTGGGCGAGGGGTTCGATACCCTTGTTGCTGATAAGGACACTACTGGGGTTTTTGTGGCCTTTGGTATTGGTTCTGGTAGGGAGGTTGGTTTTAGCAAGGCGGTCACTGGGGCAGAGGATTCTACTGTTGTTTTCATAGCCTGTGTTCTGTTGATCTCACTATGCCTGGTTCTGGTACTATTGGAACTGGTTGGGCCCTCAATTTTGGGGAATAGAAATCACCTCGCTCGTCGATTGGCCTCCAGTCGAACCCGGGAATTCTCCCATGATGTGGTTATCACCACAGTTTCCGCATGCTGGATGGTTCGCCGCATGAACTTGAGATGTTCCTTTTAGATTCAATGCATCAATTTTCATGGACACAGCGTCCAACTGAGTAGCTAACATAGTGGTAGCATCATTATTGTGTATAACTCGCTTTTGAGTCCCCCGCTCAGAGTGCCACTAGAATCTGTTGGATGACATGTCTTCCAGTAGTTCGAATAGTTCTTCGGGGGATTTCCGCATCACCGTACCTCCAGCAGTAGCATCCACCACAAACTAGGTATTCGTTGTAAGTCCTCCATAGAAGGTCTGGACTTACATCTAGAGTGGGAGCCTGTGGTGTGGGAATTTTCATAACATAACATGGAAGCGTCCCCAAGACTCATACAATGACTTGGAGTCGTGCTGCTGGATGTTATGGATCTCATTCAGTAGTATCCCCTTTTTTGATGGTGGGAAGTATTTGGACAGGAACGCCTAGGCTAGCTCCTCCTAGGTGAGGATAGATCATTATGGCAGCCCGTTGATGTAGTCTTTTGCCTTGTCCCGTTGAGAAAAGGGAAATAGACAAAGACAGATGGTGTCCTCAGACATGCCATGGTAATAAAATGTATCACAGATCTCCAGAAAGTTGGAGAGATGGGCATTCGGGTCTTTGCTGGGCAGGCCTCCAAATTGGACGGTGTTCTGGATCAGCGGCATGATTGCAGGATTGATCTCAAAGTGTTGGGCCTGGACTGGAGGACGGATGATGCCCGTATCAGTTCTGTGGATCTAAGGAATACTGTACTCAATAAGAGTATGTCTTGGAGGTCGCTGTTAAGGTGGTGGAGGTTGAAAATATTGCTGCTCCTGAGGGAAAAAATAGGGTCGTCGGAAGAGTTGTTGCGGTGGCCATTGGTAATCCCTCGGGAGGAATTCCATGAAGCCTCCAGGATGCTGCTCTAGTAGACCAGCAGCGGGAGGCTGCTGTTCTGATACTGATGCTCCGTAATAGTATCCACGACTGGTACTCCCTCTTCCATGTTCTCCATGGTAGAGGTTTTCTGGTTGTGAGTTTCTTTTAGTGCACGCCAATGACGAATCAGGGTCTGTTTGATCTCCGAGTCGAGCGGAAGTAGTTCCGATGACTCGGAACTCCTGGACCATGTTGGGTGTCAATTCATGCACATTAATCTTATGCATGATCACAACAAAAATACCAGGCGTAACAAGGGAAAGGTAAAAGAGAAAATTTTAAATGGAATTAGAAAAGATATTTTTCATAATTTTTTTTTATTTTCACTTAAATAAATTATTAACACAATTTAAATCATATCACTAAAACCAAAGATGTTCCGCAGCAACGACACCGAAATTTGGTCTCGCTTTTCGTTGACTGAAGTTATATGCATCCCAAATTAATTACCCATTCTTAAAACTTTATTATAGCATAAGTTCGGGGTCGATCCACAGGGAACTATTGCGTGTGTAAATTCAATTGAGTTAATAATTAATTAGGTGATGTATGAAGAATATAGAGTTGATTGGTTTGATTTTTGGTTTTGGATTAAAACTATATTGTTTTACTTTGAAGAAATGATTAACGGTTTTAATGAAAACAACGAGTGAATTTAAAGAGTTTAAAATGGGAATAAAAGATATGTCGGGGCTGTGGTGATTAAGGAGTTATTATGCAGATTTCTTAAATGGTTGTGTTGTTCATGATAATTCTTCGTTTTGGATTTCATTTTTTTACAAGATTTCCTTGGTCCGGTTCCTCTTGTTTGGAATTAGAGAAGTTGACTCCTTGGTCCGGTAGTTAGTGTTCTTAATTATTTATTATGTTCAGTATATTATTTGAATTGGTGAAATCATTCCAATGGTCATGGATGTTTTAACAATTACTTTTCTTTTGTATCGTTGAGAATTATTCCCTTGGTCCGGCTCAGAATTCTTTGTTATATTTGACAGTGAATTAAGAAGAGTAAGAATATTTACAATGATAAAACACAACTATATAAATCAGCACCCAAATTACAATCCTTTCATCCCCAACCCCAACATGAGGGGTTTAGTTACACATAGTAAGCAGGAGAGAAATGACACACGTTATACCTGATGGATTCATTATGTAAGCATTGAGGTAAAGTGTCGGAAGGTGGAATGGCAGAACGACGGTACGACGACACCTCGGTGGCTTTGGGAATGGTAGTAGCAGAGCTTATGTCCCTTCCAATGGTTTTAAACTCCTTAAATCTAAAGGCCAAGGCCTATTTTTATAGAAAAATAAAGTACACGGTGTGTAAAGAAAGTACCCGAAGTGTACTTTTTGTCAACGTGCTTTGGTGCCAATTTCTCCACGGGTAGGCTGCCTAACACGCCGTCTTTGACTTTTGAACACGGCGTCGCCTGGTGGTTGAGTGTACACAGCCTATAGAACTTTCATACATGGCGTGTACTGTAAAAATTTGGCAACCAACTCCTTCTAGAATATCATACATGGCGTGTAGAAATGGAACACGCCATGTCTCTTTCAACGGCCACATGGGCATGTAGAACCTTCTCGGCAACAAACGATTCTAGAATGTAGTACACATCATGTAATTCCGCCGCACACGGCCTGCAGATTTTTTCTGGTGACATGGGTGTGTACACCCTCCTTCGGTTCGTGTCCCCGTCTGGATGTACACGGCGTGTATAAAAAGTACACGTCATGTAGTTCCAAAATTTTCACAGACTTCCCTTGATTTATGTATTTCAGCAAGAAAGCTCTTGAAAGTAAATAGAATCACCAAAATCAAAGAATATGTTCATGAAACAATAGATATTTTCTGAAAACATTTTTTTATTGTCAATTATTTATATAAAAATGTATACACAAATTGGGTGCATCAATGAGTTCTTTCCGGTCGTAGATTTTTGAGATAACCCCTTCTAGATTCCATTTAGGATGAGGGACATGCAGATCATTTTAAAGGAAATGTTATGAAATGAGTTGAATTTTCACATTCTTATCTCTTTCAATGATTAAATCAACATTTTCCTTAGTCGAACCGAGCTTGTCTGATTACTATACACTTCCATCAGTTCTATTCCCATTTGGTTTAAGAAATTAATAGAATTTATTAAGCCATATTTGAAGCAAGGGATCATACATCATAGGGATATTGAGATAAGAAAAAGATAGATCCTACCCATAGGTGGGATGTCTTCATGGAAATGTTCCTTAATAGGTGTATTTTATTAGTTGGGGATGCATGTTGATGAATTCAGGTCAACAATCAGGTCATATAAGTTCAACTAGCAGAGGGAAAAAACCTTAATTTGGATTTCTCAAACCATTCCCATCTTTACAAAATCTTGGGAGACATTTATTAAGAAATTATCCCATATAATATCAGTGTTCCATTATATTTTTTATAAGTCTTGATAGGGGAGCACTTCTATATCTATGAATACTACAATTCCACAATGATCCCACATGCCGTATCTCATCCCATGTTTCTAAACTTATATAGGGTTGGGGGCATGTAACTAGTCTCTTATGAGGTTATTAATGTGTTGGGTAAAACATATAGCTTTTATTTCACCCTGTATCCTACAATGACAGGGCCAAACATTGATAATGGAGGCATCCCTCTCACTGAATGGTCGTATAAGATCTCCCATTGTGATGGGGTTCTTGTATCCATGATGGATTTTTCAATCATTTTCATTAAATATACACCGTATTAATTTTTTCTCATCAGTTCAGATACACCAAAAGGGTATGCCATCCTCCTTCTGCTTTCTTTCAAGATAGCGACACCCTAGGATCATCCACTTGTGTTGGATGATGATTCCATGTGAAGACAGTAATACAGATATCATTATTCCATCTGCTTATGCTCCTACCTATATTGCTCAGAATTATTCCCAGGCTAGGATAGTATCCTATCAGGGTGGTGTGATATGATTACTAGTTTATCATCTAGACAATCGATTTTCTTCACCTTCCCCATGGTTTATAGTAATGATGCAGTTGATTTAGTACATGGGAGAGATTTTGAGGAAGCACCCGCATCCTGGAGATGACCATCCTGATAGAAATATAGAATTCGTCAAAGAAATAATCCATCCAAAATAATTAATGGGTAATTCATATATTTAGATGAGGATATATGGATCCTACATTCCTCTTTTCTTTCCATATTAGCTAGCTATTACTCATTTTGGTGTTCATATCCCATTATTCATAGAAGCATAGACACAAAAAATGAATATTTGGCATCAGATACATGCCTTGACTACTAAGACTCCTTGGAATCATATTTTGATCAAGGGGAAAGTCTTCATTAGATATTAGATGAATTGGAGGAGACTGTATTTGATCATCGACTACTATACAAAATCACAGGTCAAATTATCCTGAAACATCATGAATTCTCCATGAATGATAGGGGCTTCCATTATCTTGACGATGAGGCTCCCCATGTCAAGCAAATGAATGGGGACTTATTGAAATTAAAGAAGAGTCTCTAGATTATATCTAATTTTAAATCCCATGTGGATTACTTGACCAGGTAGATATGGACATATGTGTAAATCAAAGCTATCCAAAAGTTTGTCCATTCAACATTGTCATCCTCATTGAATCTAGTCAAAAAAATTATTGAGGAGTTGACTACATTAGTCGAGACCCTCCAACTCAGGGTAGAAGAAAAAATGGGGGGGAGAGTGGCACTTGAGGCTTCCGTAGAATCTTTTCAATAGAATAATGAAAACTTGGCTAGCATAGCTGATCCAACAGGGAGACACCTAAATGAGGATATTCCCCTTATTTCACACTATTAATGAATCGATTTTTTAACCTTTCAAGTTACTATCTATTTTTATTTCATTCATTATGTTCATGACACATCACTAGTAGAATTTATTTAAATTTTTAATAATAAAAATCCTTTTCATAGTAACATGTAATTCTAAATATATGGATATGAAAATTTAAATAAAAACATCTTCTTCTGGAGAAGTTCTCATGAATTCCCACAAATTATGAGGTTCCACATTGATGTATCTATTCCAGTTTTCTTGAGATTACATTTTCCATAAAAGGACAATTGGGTAGAATATATGTCTCAAAGGGAGAGTGCTCTATCTATTACCAAATATGGCATTTAAGAAACCCTATATTTAATTTTTCTAAGGACATATGGTGAACCATAGAAGATTTTACATTCTTGTTGAATAAATTGTTTTTGTAATGTAGTTTAGGATATTTCATCATGGATCTCTTATTGTTGTTGTTTAGTATTTTTTAGAACATACCATCTATCTATTTAGTTTTAGGGTATTTTAGCATGGACCTTATATAATTGTAGTTAGTTTCATTTATCATGGTCCATCTATCACCATATTTTATTTTATTTTATATAATATTTTCTATCACTGTAGTTTATGGACTTTTATTCAGGACCTTCAATCGTTGTAACTTAGGGTCTTTTATCTCAAACCCTAGGGTTCCAAAAAGATTAAAATATTACCACCAGGAATGAATTTATGATCATAGAATATGGTAAAATCATGAAAGTAATGATCTAAAAAACACTAAGTGGTTGAGTTCTATCATAGTGTTGATGAGGCTCATGGGGATTACTAATCCTTTCATGTAAGGAGGATTTTCCTCTGGTTGTTTTTTCAAGTTCATTTTTCATTAGTAGAATTGTCAAACAGATGTGTCTCTACTCCTTTACCAGGGTCATTTATGATTTATAGGGGCAATATTGGATAAAGGAGAAATAATTTCGATGATAGGTTCCCCTAGATCGTTTTAATATGGGTGATATAATTCATTACACAAACTTTTGAGTAAATGAATAAGGAATGGGTAGGACATTATGGGGGTGCACCATAACACCATGAGGTGTTGTGTCTCTCAAAATTGTTTCTATGGATTTTATGTTTCTTATTTCCTTTTCTTCACAGAGTAGATTCCATTAGTTGGTTGGTAAAAACCCCTCATGTGTCAATATAGTGGTCAGGAAAAGTCAAACTCTACTCTTTTCTTATGGCCTTGAAAGATTCATGAAGAATCAAATATCAATATGATGAGGTTTGGTATGGTGGAAAGTTATCCAGTAAGGGTTCTAACACTCCATGTAATTTCATCTCTTATTTTTGAAACATGAGCCCAACATACTATGGTTTCAAATCATGAGGTGTGGGGTATCAAAGGTTTGGGAATGGAATGTAGAACTAATTTTTTGAGAAAGGGTACAAATAATAGTGACATAATATCGATGATGTTGAATCCTTTTTGATAATATTCTGAGGGGATTGTAAATCGTGGTCCGAAGTTCTCTTATCAGGAAGATGATATGGGAAAAACATACTAGGAATGGCATAGAATACACTAAGGTATGGGGTTCTAGCATAGCGATGTCAGGGATCACAAGAATTAGAAATCCATTTTGTAGAGTGACGCATTTGGTTGATGACCATAAGGTCATATAAAGTAGCCATATGCATACATTACTAGTAAAACAAAGTATCTCTTGAATTTAAGTTTCCTTTTTTATGGTCCATGTATGTTTAAAATGACAGGAGGTTCTCAAATCATGAATTTTGATTTTTTGAATGTGTAATATCAAAGAAGGGTTTCAGTACACTATAAAATGTGTCATTTCCTAGAGTACAAATTTCCATGGCATAGAGATGTGAAAAATAATTTCATTAACTTTTTACTAAATTAGGGGGTCCAATGAGAATAACTTGTATTTTACTAGGGCTAAAAGTAGGAGCTATGATCTTTTTGCCTTATTTATTTCACCCTAATTTTTAACTATACTCAATAGATGAATATTTTATAGAGTGAATACATGATTTATTATTAGGCTACCATTTGTGGGTTTTTAACCTTAAAAGGTTTATGTCTCTTTCACTAGAAGTTTCTATTTTTCAGATTTCGACCATTATATGATTGATTATATTATCATACAATGTTGACCAATATTTAAGCAGTTTAAGGCCATGATGTAAATAGACCTAATATTGGGTGTGTTACACAAGAAGACAATTTGTATAAATAGGGTCAAGATAACTTCAATACTCTTATGAGTATGAGATAAAAATGTTGTAAATCACATATCAAGGTTCTTAAGTCAGGAAAATTGATATAGTACAATCATACCAGGGATGTACCAAAACACACTAATGTGCTGACATCTTCCACGGTGACATGAAGCTCACAAGGATTATAAATCCCTCCTTACTGAGCCAATATTTCTCATGTTGTTAGGTATGAGACCTTATGAATCGATAGAATATTTACGTAAATAGAACCCTTTTCCATTCCAAGGTTCGTGTCAGGTTTGTAGAAATTGACGTTCTCTAGACATAAAGTGTGATTTATTAATTGAGGCACTTTAATGTTGGTGGAAGCACCTCACACTCCAACTGACTAAGATTAGGCTCTTTAGGCCCTTTAATTTTGGGTGGTAATGGATTATTTCTTGAATAGATTAATGTCATATAGAAAGGATGTGAATACTTAATTGTAGTTTAACATCATGTGCTAAGTATATCTTCCTTGTAGTATAATGTCTTTAGGTAAGGGCATACTTGTTTTGAAGTTTTAATGTCATGCCATAAGGATATTTGAATTACAGTTTAGTAATCTTGAGGTAAGGAAATCTTCCATGTAGTTTAATCATTATTTGGTAAGGATGGGGGATCCAACATGAACATTTATACAAAATATATTATAACCATAACTTGGGAGCATGTAGATCTTTCCCATATATAGGAATAATGGTATTGTAGGGCTCAAATCATATGTAGTTGGGGTGCATTTTTTATTGATTGTTTCATCTTGGCATAGGATTGGAGATTTAGTCCTTACTCTATATCTTGTTATTATTAAAATAAATCCACACAAAGTTCTTGAATGGTAAACTCTCTAAGTGGGTCTGAACCTTACCCATTGGTGGGAATTGGTTTCAATGAGTGTTATAGTTGGGGCCAATATTAGATATCTGGGAATTACTACATATCCTTTGAAGATATGAATCAAGCCACACATTTTTCGCAAGGAACCATGCATTTTAACATCATGATGAAAGAAAATAGGATTCCCAATGTAAGAATGTGATATTGCGGATAGACCCAAGGATAGAGTTTGGGGTGTCACTATATATCTTATGGTAATAGTAATCAATCAATATGTTGTTCTTGAAATAGGATCATATTGTGAACGTCTAACCTATAGACATGGATGGAGAATATTTTATTATTATTTGTTATGTGTGGATCTGATAATATAGATTAGTGCATTACTACATATCTTCTAATTTCAGGAATCAAGTCACATGTAGTTCTTAATAGGAGGTGTGGTTTGAAACCAAAACGAATAATATTGGTCCTCTAGGGGGAGATAAACATTAATGTGTAGTTTTATGGCCTAAAAATGACAGCAACTGTACATTTTAATTTCATGTGGTGAATAAACATGATATTCAATTTATGATCATGCACTTAGGACTATGATAACCATATTATGAGATTATATTCCATGTTCAATGGGGGAAACCCTTACTGAAATTCCTATGGTCACATGAGCTCTGTTCGGTGTGAGAAACAATAAATGGAAGTGATTCCTCTCACCATGATGAAGATATTAAGGATGAGACATTGGAATTTTTTTATCATGTGGTGGATTTAACAAGATATAGGATCAAGGAATGCCTATGTGTCACATTTAAATGGGAATCAATCCATACGTATTTCTAGTAACCCATGTATTTTAATGTTGTGAAGAAAGGGCATCAATCGGGTTGTTTAAATTCTTTTGGTAAGGATGGTGGTCCCTCATCATGAATTGGAAGTAAAACTGTGGTTATGCCAAAAAATATTTTCTCATGTGTCACTATATATACTATGATGGTAGGAATCAATCGATACATAGTACTTATAAGTAGGCAATCCCTTTGTGGAGCTGACTCTTACATGGGGAATGGGTCACTTCGTCCATCTTTTGCATTGATCTAGCTCATTTGTGGTGATTCATTAGTAAGATGGTGCTTCCCATTTATTATAAGGTCATGTGATGGGGAAATATTCCTTATAGTTTAGCATCATATGGTAAGGACCTCTATCACGACCCGACCTCGGGGCCCGTGCCGTGACTACCCCAAGCCCGCCTTCCATAGGCCAGGGGCTGGCGACTAGCACCAAGGCGTATAATCCCGGTAAACAGGGAAGGCATTGCCTTTATAAGTAACAACCACCACAGAGTCAGCAAGCGGAAAGTAACTACAAGAGCAGAAAAGTAAAGGGGGCCGGAATACAAGCCCAACTGAAAGTAAAGTACAACTCAAAAGGGAAAACAGCAACTGAAAGTACGAGCGGCTCCTGGGACGTCCTCCTCGATTCCTACCTGAAGGGTAGGTACAGATGGCTCAGCTCCTGGATCGTCCACCACGGATCCTACCTGAAGGGTAGGTACAGATAGCTCCACAACTCCTCGGGTCCAACTGTCCGCTCCAAGCACGTCCCGCTCAGTGGTCCTCCTCCGGGTACCGACCTACTCCGTAAGCCTCAACCGCAGTCAGCGCTGTCCGTCGTCTGCAACCAACACAACGAAGTGCGGGCATAGCCCGTGCAGGGGTGAGTATAAGATACTCAGTAGGGACCCCGAGACCCCCCGAAGGTCTCCTGAAATCCACAAAGGATAAACCACAAGAAGATACAATCACAAAGTAACACCCGACGTTGATTAGGTATATGCCCATACATATACCTATGTTACCAATTTCCGTTCGGCTCCAACACCGAGCCCAAGAACAACCCAATCCACAAAGATGAGTAAACAGTAAATCCACACAGGTTAACAGTACAAGTCTTCACAGTTTATAACAAGTTTATGAAATCAACGGATAACCATTACCCAGGTATATGCCCATACATATACCTAAGTTATCAAGCGACCCATCTCAATCATGAGGAAACACAAAGATCATTGACTCAGCTCAAACCAGGATTTTTATTATCGAAACCGTAACTACTGAAGAGCTCCGTCTCTAGAGTGTACAGTGGTCCTGTCACAACTCCGAGGTACTGCTCACTAACCTAAGACTGCTGAAGTACTCCTCCTGTCGAGTACCGCGGGTCTACTGCCAACTACCGGGCGCTCCGTCCGCTGAGGGTCTGCTGCCAAATACCGGGCGCTCACCCAGATAGCCTACTGAGGTACTCCTCCTGTCGAGTACCGCGGGTTTGCTGCCAACTACCAGGCGCTCCGTCCGCCGTGGGTCTGCTGCCAACTACTGGGCGCTCCGTCCACTGGGCTAGTCGACTCACTCCAAGTCGAGTCGGTCAAGCAGTCGTCAGGTCTCAGTCATCTACACGGTCTCCGTACTCCGCACGCACGCCTCCACCGTCGCGGTTCTGTCTCTACAACCAAGTGCACACTCTCCGTAGAGTATCGCGGGTCCGCCGCTACAACCAAGCGCTCCACCGCCAAGGGTCTGCTGCTGCATCCAAGCGCACCACCACTTTCAAGTACCACGGGTCCGCCGCTACACCCAAGCGCTCCACCGCCAAGGGTCTGCTGCTGCATCCAAGCGCAGCACCACTGTCAAGTACCACGGGTCCGCCGCTACACCCAAGCGCTCCACCGCCCAAGGTCAACAGAAGATTCAGCTCACACAGGTTCGGTAGCACTGTTCCACGTAGGATCGCTGAGTGCTGTAGTCGTCGTCGTCGAATCCACATAGGATCTCTGTACTGTCGTCGTCGCAGTCACAGTAGCAGTCGTAGCTGTAGTAGTCACAGTAACAGTCGCAGCCAGCACTAGGGTTCCCGAACACAGCAAGCTCGTTTGGAGGGTCCGCCCCACGAGCCGAGAGGCTGGTACATCAACTGTCACGAAGACTAGAGTTGATGTACCCAAAAGTTCTGTATCGTCAACAGGAACTCAATGCAACAGACGGCGCGTCGATCGGACGCCCGGTCTGAGAGTTATAGGTATTTTCGTCTCTGGGGCCCGGTTGGTTTTTAAGGTAAAACCAACCCGACCGTACTCCACCTGCGTCCAAACTTCGGGCGGAGTATGCCAAAAGATCCATCTCACTAATAGGAACACAACGCGACTGACGGCACGTCAATCGGACGTCCGAAGCTCAAGATATGAGCGTTTCTGCTCCGAAGGCCCGGTTGGTTTCGGAAACGAACCAACCCGGCCGAACTCAAAGTAAACCGAAACCTTGAGTGCGATATACCGAAACGACCGTCTCGATCCAAGGATCGTGTTGCCGTAGACGGTTCGTCGATCGGAGGACCGAGGCTCAAGTTATGGGCCAAAAACCAATTCTGGTTCGAAACGGGGGGGTCCGGGTCCGGGCCGACCCGGCCCGACCCCCCCCCCCCCCCCCTGGGACGGCGCGGTGGCCGGCGGCGCGCAGAGGTGGCGCGGCGGCGCGCGGAGGCGGCACAGCGGGGCGCTGGGGTGGCACGGCGGCGCGCTGGGCGGCGCGGCGGCGCGCTGGGCGCGCCGGCGGTGCGCGGGTGAGACCCCCGCCTCACCGTTTTTCCCCTGGCGGCGCGGCACGTGCCGCGCCGGTTTTAAGAAAAACCTCCCCCTCACATGAGGGGGCCTGCTTTTGAGCGGATCCGGGGGGTGGCGCTGCCCCCCCCTTCTAATGAAAACCGGCCCCCAATTTAATTGGGGGCCATTAAAGGTTAACCGGGGGAAATTAATTCCCCCGGTTTGACTTCCTTCCGGCCGGCCCGACCTGGCCGGCCGGTTCCCTTTCGTCTTCCGACACCGGCGGCCCGGTTGGCCGCCGGTCTTCTCGATCCGCCGCGGCCCGGAACGGGCCGCGGCCTTCGTCGTCCGGCGCGGTGCGACGACACCGCGCGCCTTCGCCGCGGCCCCGCTCCGGCCGCGGCGCCTTTGTTTTCTCCTCCGATGCGGCGCGGCGGCGTTGCATCCAACGGTCGCACTTCCTTTACTCCGCCGCGGCCAACGGGCCGCGCCTCATTGCTCCGGCGGCTTGTTCAGTCCGGCTGTGGGAGACCACCACGGCCCTTGTCGTCCGGAGTGGCGCGTCAAACTTGCGCACTCCCATGAAGCCCTCTACGTCCTTGCGCGGTGTCACGACACCGCACCGCCTCCTCTTCGATCCACGAGTAATCCAACAACAAGGTTTGGGAGGAGGATCGACCGTGTTGGTACGGTCCGTTCCCCTCCCATGTGAAAGATAACAAGTGGTCCAATAATTTATTTACGAAGGCGTAAATTAAATTAAGAATAAAGGTACAACCCCTACCTCGAAGGAAGTTCGCGGAGCTCGTTAACGATCCGCGAAGGACGAGCGTCGCGGAGATCGGACATCACGGAGGTCGGTCGTCACGGAAGAAGACGTCGTCGGCATCGCGGTAGACGGACGCGGGTTCGCCGCGAGAGGCACGTCGCGGAAAGTGCGTTGCGGCGTCGGACGTAGGTTCACCGCGGAAAGCACGTCACGGAGAGGATGCGTTGCGGCGTCGTGGAGGAAAACCAACGCGTTGCAGTCCGACGTCGTGGAAGAAGGACGCCGCGTTCTTCGTGAAGTTGAGTGTTCTTCGTGATGTTAAGCGTTCTTCATGATCTTCGTCAGAGATGAAGAAGAAGAAGAAAATGCTCTCCACCTCTCAAGGAACAAAGGGACTAACCCAAAAAAAATAATAAATTAAGCTCATACTTAATTTATTAACACAACACCAACCTTTGAAATTCAAGAGTTTGAATTTCAAAACTTTAATTAAACTCACTTATTAATGACATAGGTTATAACCTAAGTTTACATCATTAATTGTGAGTTGGGGAGGGTTAGAGAATATGAAGGGGTGGGGTTCGTGTGGGCCCCACCACCCACTTAACTTCCAAAGGGAAGTTGGGTTGTCACCCAACTTCCACCCAAAGGATAAAAACACTTAAGGAAGATAAAAATAAAAATTGAAGTCAAATTTTTATTTTAACATTCACAATTTTATTTTTTTACAACTCCCCTCGTGTAAACGCAACTTCGGGAAAGGTCTCCTTAAGCGAATATCGGCGCTGCGAGTTCATCGGTGCCCTCGGATTTCAATTCCGAGCACCGGATCAAAAGTTAGGAAAACCCGCTCGTTCGTTCACTGAACGTACCCGAGCCAAACATTGGAAAATGATTCCGGGCACTCCGGGCCTCGGAATCAGGTGCCGTCTGAAACAGCGCTCTTGTAAAATTCCAAAGAAAATTAAGAAAAAATTTCCCTTGAATTTTACGGGTCTTTACATTACTCCCACCTCAGGGCTTTACGTCCCCGTAAAGCTTCAACTCACACTTAAGGGAAACTAGGTAGTACTGAGCACGCAACTGAGCTTTACGCTCCCATATGCTCACCTGAAGATCTCGTGCTACCCGAGAAGCACCCCAGAGGAAGCAACCGTTCACGTAGATCCTGCTCCTGTCGATCCTCGATCTCTACTAGAACCTCTGTGCTTGTCGCCCTGTCATCGACGTCCAACTCCCCGGGGTCGATGACGTGTGAAGAAACATACACGTATCTCCACAGCTGAGACACGTGGTGGACATTATGCACCCGGTGCGACTGAGGTGGTAGGGTCAAGCGGTAAACCTCCTCGCCTACCCTGCTGAAGATCAAAAGGGTCCATCGAACTTCGGAGATAACATGCCGCCTCGGCCACATCTCCGAAACCTCATCGGGTTGAGACCGTATAAGAACGTGTTCGTCACCCTCGAATTCAAGAGGTTTCCCTTTTTAGGTTAGAACTGAAACTCAAAACTCCTGCTGCCATAAGGGTAGGGTTGACCAACTCAATAGTGATCGGTCACACCCTCTTATGCCTGAGTTTAACATGTGCTGCCCAGGGTTTCCTTTTCGCCGACCAAGGAAAACCCATTCCGACGTTTGCCTAAAACAGTCAACCGGGGTATGATTTGTGAATCAAAACCATACCCAGATCAACGTCGTAAGGCCTATACGCTGCCACCAAGAGATTCCAACCGAAACTCTCGCCTCGAGGTCAAATCACACCGTCGGCGTAAGTGTGATTATCGAGTCTCCTCCCAAAGGTATCTCCAGACGTGAGGGTCAAGTCTACGGCTTACCCGGAACCTCTATGTCTGGGACATGATTCGTGGAAGGGTAGAATGATTGGTTCCTATGTCTATAGATATGGCAGCTCGTAGTAGACATAATTCGTACCCCGAATCATTCTTAGAGCTCCTGGGTCACACTCCTTGACCGCAATGCAGCTACTCTCCTCCCCAGCCCTCCTGCTCCCTGAGCCTGGCGGGGACTACTAAGTCGGGTGGTCGTAACATGTCGAAATGTACACCACCACATGCTGCTCTCCAAGCTCCGCTTCCACGTCATCTACCCTGCAGATTCATCTGTCCTTAGTACTTCCTCCTCCTAAAACATTTTACACGCCTGAGTCTCTGAGACTGGCGCTAGTTTCCTGCCTTTCACTACTAAAGTTCACAACCACAAAGGTTCTCTCTAGCATCCTAGCATAGGTAGAAATGCATAGAGGAAATGTAATGGTTCGGATGTCCTTTAGACACACTTCGCTCAGAAGTTCGAGTCTAAAGAACTGATCACAACGTAACCAACGAGTACCAAGATTGATTGGTAAGCCACGTTGAGTGCTCGGCTTCCGACATGTCGTACTGTCGAAGCTGTATTAGCTCCAGAAAACTCACAACCACCTCCTCAAGCCAGTCCTCAGCCGCCTACGAGTCAGGCTCACCTCGAAACTTGAGGGATATCTGGTGCTAACACATATGTAAGGCACTAAGCCTGTGAGTCTCTGCTACCGGTACCGCCGGTAGTGTCTGCTGACCAACTGGTAGTGACATAGCTGGCGCACTACCCGTAGGTACTATCCCAGGTATCGGTTCGCGTACCGAAGCCTCATTACTATAAGGACCAACCTCATGGTCACTCACTGGAAACAACAGGAGCTAAGATCATCATCCGCTCTACTAGTATCCAAGCTAGGCGTAGAACTCTAGCAACCGCCTCCATCCAGTCCACTGCTGCCTGGGAAATCTGTCTCGCCTCGTATCCTCAGAGGCCTCTACTGCTGGAACTCGTGCATCGCGCTCTGCTAGCGTGCACCGTCAGCTAGTGGCATCCTCTGCCTAACGGGTGGTGGTGCTGCTGGTACACCACCCGAAGGTGCCAACACTGAAAAAGGGCCATGCACCGGAGTCTCGCTGCTCGGTGGGCCATCATCGAGAACTCTCTCGGAACTCCAGCTAACTATATGCATGGTGACATCCTGAACAGTTGTGTCACGGTCTACGATTTATACCTGGTGAGCTGACCTGGTTTGAGCTGACTTTAAACCTTTTGGGAAACACACACGCAATCAATGTTTTCGTGCATTAAGTCGGAAATCAGAAGTCAGGGTCCTGGTGTCTGGATACGTCGGCCGCCGCACCAACACTGGACTCCCTGGACTGATAACCACACTCAATACGCTAAACATTATTGCTTCACATAGAAAAGATCAGAGTTTGCGGTAGAACCGAACTCCTTTGATACCAATTTGTCACGACCCGACCTCGGGGCCCGTGCCGTGACTACCCCAAGCCCGCCTTCCATAGGCCAGGGGCTGGCGACTAGCACCAAGGTGTATAATCCTGGTAAACAGGGAAGGCATTGCCTTTATAAGTTACAACCACCACAGAGTCAGCAAGCGGAAAGTAACTACAAGAGCAGAAAAGTAAAGGGGGCCGGAATACAAGCCCAACTGAAAGTAAAGTACAACTCGAAAGGGAAAACAACAACTGAAAGTACGAGCGGCTCCTGGGACGTCCTCCTCGATTCCTACCTGAAGGGTAGGTACAGATGGCTCAGCTCCTGGATCGTCCACCACGGATCCTACCTGAAGGGTAGGTACAGATAGCTCCACAACTCCTCGGGTCCAACTGTCCGCTCCAAGCACGTCCCGCTCAGTGGTCCTCCTCTGGGTACCGACCTACTCCGTAAGCCTCAACCGCAGTCAGCGCTGTCCGTCGTCTGCAACCAACACAACGAAGTGCGGGCATAGCCCGTGCAGGGGTGAGTATAAGATAATCAGTAGGGACCCCGAGACCCCCCGAAGGTCTCCTGAAATCCACAAAGGATAAACCACAAGAAGATACAATCACAAAGTAACACCCGATGTTGATTAGGTATATGCCCATACATATACCTATGTTACCTATTTCCGTTCGGCTCCAACACCGAGCCCAAGAACAACCCAATACACAAAGATGAGTAAACAGTAAATCCACACAGGTTAACAGTACAAGTCTACACATTTTATAACAAGTTTATGAAATCAACGGATAACCATTACCCATGTATATGCCCACACATATACCTAAGTTATCAAGCGACCCATCTCAATCATGAGGAAACAGAAAGATCATTGACTCAGCTCAAACCAGGATTTTTATTATCGAAACCGTAACTACTGATGAGCTCCGTCTCTAGAGTGTACAGTGGTCATGTCACGACTCCGAGGTACTGCTCACTAACCTAAGACTGCTGAAGTACTCCTCCTGTCGAGTACCGCGGGTCTGCTGCCAACTACCGGGCGCTCCGTCCGCTGAGGGTCTGCTGCCAAATACCGGGCGCTCACCCAGATAGCCTACTGAGGTACTCCTCCTGTCGAGTACCACGGGTTTGCTGCCAACTACCAGGCGCTCCGTCCGCCGTGGGTCTGCTGCCAACTACTGGGTGCTCCGTCCACTGGGCTAGTCGACTCACTCCAAGTCGAGTCGGTCAAGCAGTCGTCAGGTCTCAGTCATCTACACGGTCTCCGTACTCCGCACGCACGCCTCCACCGTCGCGGTTCTGTCGCTACAACCAAGTGCACACACTCCGTAGAGTATCGCGGGTCCGCCGCTACAACCAAGCGCTCCACCGCCAAGGGTCTACTGCTGCATCCAAGCGCACCACCACTTTCAAGTACCACGGGTCCGCCGCTACACCAAAGCGCTCCACCGCCAAGGGTCTGCTGCTGCATCCAAGCGCACCACCACTGTCAAGTACCACGGGTCCGCCGCTACACCCAAGCGCTCCACCGCCCAAGGTCAACAGAAGATTCAGCTCACACAGGTTCGGTAGCACTGTTCCACGTAGGATCGCTGAGTGCTGTAGTCGTCATCGTCGAATCTACATAGGATCTCTGTACTGTCGTCGTCGCAGTCACAGTAGTAGTCGTAGCTGTAGTAGTCACAGTAACAGTCGCAGCCAGCACTAGGGTTCCCGCACACAGCAAGCTCGTTTGGAGGGTCCGCCCCACGAGCCGAGAGGCTGATACATCAACTGTCACGAAGACTAGAGTTGATGTACCCAAAAGTTCCGTATCGTCAACAGGAACTCAACGCAACAGACGGCGCGTCGATCGGACGCCCGGTCTGAGAGTTATAGGTATTTTCGTCTCCGGGGCCCGGTTGGTTTTTAAGGCAAAACCAACCCGACCGTACTCCACCTGCGTCCAAACTTCGGGCGGAGTATGCCAAAAGATCCGTCTCACTAAGAGGAACACAACGCGACTGACGGCACGTCAATCGGACGTCCGAAGCTCAAGATATGAGCGTTTCCGTTCTGAAGGCCCGGTTGGTTTCGTGAACGAACCAACCCGGCCGAACTCAAAGTAAACTGAAACCATGAGTGCGATATACCGAAACGACCGTCTCGATCCAAGGATCGCGTTTCCGTAGACGGTTCGTCGATCGGAGGTCCGAGGCTCAACTTATGGGCCAAAAACCAATTCTGGTTCGAAACGGGGGGGTCCGGGTCCGGGCCGACCCGGCCCGACCCCCCCCCCCCCCTGGGACGGCGCGGTGGCCGGCGGCGGCGGCCGGCGGCGCGTGGAGGCGGCGCGGCGGCGCGCGGAGGCGGCACGGCGGCGCGCTGGGGCGGCGCGGCGGCGCGCTGGGCGGCGCGCAGGCGGTGCGCGGTTGAGACCCCCGCCTCCCCGTTTTTCCCCTGGCGGCGCGGCACGTGCCGCGCCGGTTTTAAGAAAAACCGCCCCCTCACATGAGGGGGCCTGCTTTTGAGCGGATCCGGGGGGTGGCGCTGCCCCCCCCCTTCTAATGAAAACCGGCCCCCCATTTAATTGGGGGCCATTAAAGGTTAACCGGGGGAAATTAATTCCCCCGGTTTGACTTCCTTCCGGCCGGCCCGACGTGGCCGGCCGGTTCCCTTTCGTCTTCCGACACCGGCGGCCCGGTTGGCCGCCTGTCTTCTCGATCCGCCGCGGCCCGGAACCGGCCGCGGCCTTCGTCGTCCGGCGCGGTGTGACGACACCGCGCGCCTTCGCCGCGGCCCCGCTCCGGCCGCGGCGCCTTTGTTTTCTCCTCCGATGCGGCGCGGCGGCGTTGCATCCAACGGTCGCACTTCCTTTACTCCGCCGCGGCCAACGGGCCGCGCCTCATTGCTCTGGCGGCTTGTTCAGTCCGGCTGTGGGAGACCACCATGGCCCTCGTCGTCCGGATTGGCGCGTCAAACTTGCGCACTCCCATGAAGCCCTCTACGTCCTTGCGCGGTGTCACGACACCGCACCGCCTCCTCTTCGATCCACGAGTAATCCAACAACAAGGTTTGGGAGGAGGATCGACCGTGTTGGTACGGTCCGTTCCCCTCCCATGTGAAAGATAACAAGTGGTCCAATAATTTATTTACGAAGGCGTAAATTAAATTAAGAATAAAGGTACAACCCCTACCTCGAAGGAAGTTCGCGGAGCTCGTTAACGATCCGCGAAGGACGAGCGTCGCGGAGATCGGACATCACGGAGGTCGGTCGTCACGGAAGAAGACGTCGTCGACATCGCGGTAGACGGACGCGGGTTCGCCGCGAGAGGCATGTCGCGGAAAGTGCGTTGCGGCGTCGGACGTAGGTTCGCCGCGGAAAGCACGTCGCGGAGAGGATGTGTTGCGGCGTCGTGGAGGAAAACCAACGCGTTGCAGTCCGACGTCGTGGAAGAAGGACGCCGCGTTCTTCGTGAAGTTGAGTGTTCTTCGTGATGTTAAGCGTTCTTCGTGATCTTCGTCAGAGATGAAGAAGAAGAAGAAAATGATCTCCACCTCTCAAGGAACAAAGGGACTAACCCAAAAAAAATAATAAATTAAGCTCATACTTAATTTATTAACACAACACCAACCTTTGAAATTCAAGAGTTTGAATTTCAAAACTTTAATTAAACTCACTTATTAATGACATAGGTTATAACCTAAGTTTACATCATTAATTGTGAGTTGGGGAGGGTTAGAGAATATGAAGGGGTGGGGTTCGTGTGGGCCCCACCACCCACTTAACCGCCCAAGGGAAGTTGGGTTGTCACCCAACTTCCACCTAAAGGATAAAAACACTTAAGGAAGATAAAAATAAAAATTGAAGTTAAATTTTTATTTTAACATTCACAATTTTATTTTTTTACAACTCCCCTCGTGTAAACGCAACTTCGGGAAAGGTCTCCTTAAGCGAATATCGGCGCTACGAGTTCATCGGTGCCCTCGGATTTCAATTCCGAGCACCGGATCAAAAGTTAGGAAAACCCGCTCGTTCGTTCACTGAACGTACCCGAGCCAAACTTCGGAAAATGATTCCGGGCACTCCGGGCCTCGGAATCAGGTGCCGTCTGAAACAGCGCTCTTTTAAAATTCCAAAGAAAATTAAGAAAAAATTTCCCTTGAATTTTACGGGTCTTTACAACCTCTTCCAAATATTTTTACATCATGTTTTTAGGATGTGAGAAATTATGTAGTTTAAATTCATTCTGGTAGAACATGGGTCACCTGATATGAATGAAGATGAGCCATTAGGGGGTTCATGTTTTTTAATTTCATGTGGTTAGGACCAACTCCATACAATTTAACATCATGTGTTCAAGATATCATATACTATATACTTCAATGTCTTGCTTCTAGGACATGGAACTTCATGATATCTATGAAATATATTTCTTGAAAAACATTGCATTGGTGGGGGTGTGAAACACCCCCATCCATAGTATCTAATGAGTAGGTTCCATTTTGATAGAACTTATGTATGATACATGGTCCTTCCAACATGGGTTCTTTCTTTTTAATCTTATTCTATATTATCATTGGTGTTTTATCTAAAATCACCAGTTCTCCATTGAGTAATAGGCAGCAAGATACCTTTTTATTATAGTCTCCTGTGATCTTATTTTTATGCATTTCATGATTGTGTAATGTATGCATCCTATTCTTTTCAATCCATTCTAGTTCATCTAGTAACCTCTTTGATTTCTCATTATTCAAGAGTTTTTTGAAAATAGTTATTCGATGTGATGAAAAATGGGATTTGAGGTTTAAAACCACATTGGCCTCATACAACATTTAGTACTTATTTTCTAATATAGGAGTATATGTGCCGGTAAAATAGGCCCATTAAACATGAAGGATTTTATCTGGACATGAATTATTTTCTTTATTCATCTTTTTCTATAGAATATTTGATGATGTATTTTTGAAGTCCTCTATTTGACCATTTGTGGCTGCATGATATTAGGATGAGTGATTGGACTCAATGTTGTACTACAAGTACAATTTCATGAATTCTATAGAAAAGAATTTGGTTTCATTGTACATCAATATTCTATGAAGGCCCTAAACCTGGTTATGAAATAGGCCTTCATGAAGTGGATGATATTCTTTATCCTGAATTCCATCATGTGTATTTTATCATCCCATATAAAGAAGAATTTAGTAGCAATAATGATGTACTAGACCTTATTAGTTGTGGATGGTGGATATAGCCCACCAATATCCATTCCCCAAATGGAAAATGACCAGGAACATTGAAAATAATGTTAGAATTATAGGGGATAATGAATGAGTTTTTTATGGATATGGCATTCATGGAATTTCCATGTGAATTCCACATAATCTTGTATCAAGGTTTTCCATTAATAATCCAACCTCGTGATTTGGTGGGAGATCCTGGTCCAATAATGATAAGTGTTGAAGGATCCTTCATGGAATTCTCCCATGATGGGGTGAATCCATCTTTCTGTTATGCGTCTATGGTGGATTCTATCAAATCATCGCTTATAGAGGGATTGTTTCTTATTTGGGTCATCTCATGGGGTAATGTTCATTGAACAAAGCCAAATATATTCCCGTCCAGCTTAGTCTGTTGGGAGAGTACTATTTTGGAGATAACTTATTTTGGTATTTATTTATCTAGGTGTAGATATCAGTTCATCATACATTGTGGAAATTTTCACTTGATTTATTTCTTGCATATCAGAAATTTAGATTGAGTAGAACATTATTCAGTGTGTGATATAGAAGATTGCTTCATTAGGATTATGTTTGGGCAGGACTATGGCTACATTCGGCAATGCATGGGTGCAATCATTCTATGACTAGAGAATATAAATCAACATGAGATCAAAATAGGAATTCATCCATTAATCCAATGATATAACCAATGAGAGGGGTCAATTATTCCTTCTTGATGGCATATTCGCCATTGATCAAAAATATCACTAGATCTGAATCCTTTTTTATATTTAAATAGTTTATTAATATCTATAAGGATCATTCCAAGCTGATGATGAGGTCTTGTTATTCTACCTCATTATTTGTGAAACCATCATATATAAAGAAAATGTAGGGAAAAAATTCTTTTTTTATTAGAAATAAAAAAAATCTCAAATCCAACCTGATTTACCATCCGATTATACATCCTTTGGAAGTGAGGAATTTGGGAGGAACCATCCAAATACATCCCCCATGTCTAGGGGGTGTCATGGGTGTAGAAAACGTCCTCATCTAGGATTTATATACCTACTAGTATAATTTCTTGGCATGTATGTTCCACAAGTAAATCTACCAAGAAATTCCTTTTCACTACCTTCTATGACACAAACTAGATGTCATATTATTTCAGAATGACCACCCATCTGGAAAGATGTCTAGTTAGCATGAGGCTAGAAAGGATGTACCCAAGTAGATAAATAAGAGAGGCTATATGGACATCAAGGTGCGAAAATTAATGTCTCATCTTCTACACTGTAGATATGAGTGAGATTCCATTATATTCTACATCCTAGTATCAGGTCTCAGAACATATCATTGTTTGAGTGATTTATTAGAGACTATTCTCACTCCCTGCATCATTATTCAATTAATGGATGGTTCCAAGTGAGTGTTATGAGGCTTCCACATAAAATATAAGTGGATTTCCCTACACTTGTGGCATCAGAACTGATGGGCATAATAGATACTAATTGAGACTGTTAAATACTTCTTGGCAGTTCCTGTACCATTGGTAAGTGATTCACTTCATCATTATCTTGGTGAAAGGGATATATTTTCCAACCAAGTTGTATATGAATGGTAAAATATTCGGTAAGGTTCTATTGGAGTCCCCTAAATTCATTGGGATTTCTGGAAGGATTCCATTGTTATAGTGAAACTATTCTTATTTGGGTCAACATTTATGTCATGGTGGCATTACTCATTGCCAAGGAACATTCCGGATGTTATCCTAAAAGCACACTTCAATGGACTCATCTTCATAATATTCTGCCCCAGTATTTCAAATACTATTTGAAGATCCATGAAGTGATCACACCACTATTGGGATTTGAATACCTTGTCTTTTACATAACATTAAACTATCCTTCATATGAATGGATTAAAGATATGATGAATGGAGAGTATATAAGTGGTACAAGCATTATTTATGCCAAAGGGTATGAAATGCTAGAAAAATATCCCTTGGGGCACTCTATAGTTAGGGACTTCTTCGTTTTCACGGTCCATTTTTATCTTATTGTACCATGAATACCCATTAATGATCAAAATGGCTTGGAAGCTAGTAGTTTCCTTGATCAAGAGTTAAGTGTCAGCAATGGGAAGTCATCCTTTATGAAATTTTAATTATGGTTTATGAATCTTAGTCATTCCCTAATCATCCCATTATTTATCTTGATGGGGAAATATTTGCAAGCCATATTGGGTATTACACATCTCAAAAAAGTTGTATTTTATCAATTTATCACCATCCACCAGAAATGTGGTAGCATGATAGGGGTGCATCCTCTTGGGTATCATATTGAAGCCTCAATGATCATTAGGTAAGCCTATATTTTGTGTATCCAAATCTAGATTTAGTTTGGGAATTTTTGTATAGTTCTATGAAAAACATATTTTTGTTTCCTTAAAAATACAATGTACCTCTGCTACACTTCACAGGGAATGGATGAAATAATTATTTTATATAATGGGTCTTCTTTTAATCACATATTTAGCTTCCTGAGTGAATCAATGGTGGTGGAGACACCTTCTTCAAATCTTGGAGGAGAATTCCAGAGGTTATCTACTTCTTCACCAATATTTGAGTTTTTGGTTTAATTATTATATAGAGATGGAAATATGGGGGAATCTCTGTCACTATTGAGGTGAGATACGCCATAAGAAGAGACATTATCATCCCCTACTTCCATAGTTGTTAAAGAGAGATGTCTGAGATGATTGTCTTTTACACTGTCACTAGTGACTAGAGTGGATTGGACTTATTGCGCTAGGTCTATTTCATCAACTACATTTATGGTGAGCACATAGTCACTGTCGAACACACTACATGGATCTGTAGGTGCCTTCCCCAATACATTGAGAGATGCACCCAATATTTTATAATCCACCATTGGTTTTTTGCCTCCAATTTAATAGAATCCTACCTCAGCATATGTTCTATCTCATGTCTTGAAGGGGTTGTTGTGACCATGTAGTAAGATGACCATTCCTTTGACTGGGTATTTTAGTTATTGATAGAATGTTGAATGTACCACCATGTAAGTATGGCATCTGGGTCTTATGAGTAGGAAATTGAACTTTTTTTCATTATCTATAAACATAAACATAGTTTCATATGTGAGATCCAAAAAATGGGCATTGATTTTTATCTTCTTAAGATGATTTATCTCACTCTTATCAAACCCATGAATGGTAAGATTTGTGGGGGGAAAGTGCCCTTTTCTATATCCCAAGCATTAATGGGTTTTATTCAGGATGAGATTGATCTGGAAACCATATTCAATTAGATCCTTTCTAATTTTTACATTATTGAGTCTACCCAAAACATATAGATGTATTCTGTGTCCATGGATGAACTCTTATTTATCATGTTGTGTCAATGAGATGGATATATGGAATTATTATGACATGGTCACCATTCGATATACCTCAGATGCAGTCAATTATATCTAAAATTTATTTGGGGTTTGGAGGGATTTAACAATTAAAGGCATTCTTGGATGGGACAACTGTAACCTATTTAATAAAGTCATGCTTTTGTGAAAGAGGTATGATCTTCTTAAGGTGGTACATCTCAGTGACATGTGGTTCATTAGATGAGTCATTTGTGTTGTATGGGAATTGTTCTTTGGTAGATTTTTAGAGATCATATTATTTCTGTAGATGAGTTTGTTTTAGCCTTCCCTATTTCTTATGCTGACCGGGTAATCAAACCACATCTAGGTAGTTATGCAAGGTAATGATGTGAAAACAACCAATAGAGAGTTATGAGAAACCTATGTGTCTTTGTTGGGCTTGATGGAGTTCACACCTATGGATATACAATGCATATATGATCTCTATGTGGACATGAAGAAAATATTGGGTCTGACCGTGCTTGTGTTGTCCCATGTTTCCTTGATTCTTGCACATGCGGCCTTCTACGCCGTACTTTAGTGTAGGTTACTCATACTCAATGTCATATTCATCATCGGAGAAGGGGGATTACATGTTTATCACATTGACAGAATGAAATATGCTCTCTTCATATGATGAGGGTTTCATTTTGTGGGGTAGTTTCCATATTTTGGGTGTTGTTGGGTTGAAATATGAAAGAGATAGTGATTTTTTTGGGGAAGAATAATAATCCACCTCTTTTATTTCTTCCTACATTAGGTGGTTGTGTCCATATTTATGAGGCATATCTGATAAAACCTCCCTATATAATGGATCCTTTTTTGGTCTACAAATATATTCTCTTGGGTGCCATGAGCTTGTCTAGATGATTTTTATGTCATCTAGTTATTGTACTTCAATCCACACTTGGGAAAATTCTTTTTCTATTATAATCTTATTGTGAATGGGAAATAGTTATGTATGCCACCTACTATGAGGATTTATCTAACACCTCTTTTTAGGAATTGACCATTCCATGAAGGATGTCTATAAAGAAGAAAAAATGTTCGATATTATGACCCAAATATCTATGGAATGGGTGGTTGTAGAATAGTCGCTGAGGTTGCTCATTAGGCTTCATAGAGTGTGGTAGCTTTTGTACTTTTTTCTTGGAGGCTACGAAATTTCTAGGGATGTAGTCATTTAGGAAGGAGTAGGCTTTATTCATACACTCCATTAATCCTGGGTGTCTCTGGTTTCTATATGCCCTTAAATGAGGGTGGTTTTATTGTTTTTACCTCTCCATAAAGCCACCAGGTATTTTAGTGACATCATAAGTTCATTAATGTGCATTACTACTAGATTGAGGGTAATTGTGTAGCTTCTATAAAGCTGATCCATTTCCCTCATGCTGAAGGTATGAGTCTAGATTTAGCTTGGGTTCCCTTAATGTTATCCCCTAGATGTTTTGATGTTTCTCAAAACACATGGAACCCACCTATATACATTAATTTTATTATATGTGTATATAATTAATCCTATATATGTTAATCACGGAGATTCATCAATTTTTCCGGTGAAATGGGGATGCTGAGTGAATAAGTTAAACACTTACACAATGTGATTAAGTCATAAAACCTTTCATTTTTGTGTTTCTTATAGTTATTTAGATTTAGAATTGTTGTTTTTTTCAGTTTGTACTTGAACTTATAATGGAATTGATGATGAAGGTCTTTTCATCATGTAACAGATTCTACTAGAAGGCTGTTGTTCCAAACAAAGAATTTCCCTATCAATGTCTGTAAAAGCGACCCCATTTTGGTCACCTCCACTAGACTCAAGGGTATATCATCAGTCCATATCATGAAATTATGTTTTTAGATGTTTCTCAGGGTCTCATGTACCACCAAATGTGGAGAAGGTATAATATTATATGTCGTTTGGAGGTGAAGTTTCATCCAACCATTCATTGAATGGATTATTCTCAAGCTTCAAAGGTACATTTTACAAATTCATGACCTCTATTAGAGTATCTATGGACTTGATTATATTGATATGTTATGAATTTAATATTGTTTGAGATAAATCTCATTTACTAGGATTGGGTGAGTCTTGGTATAGTGTCACTATATTTGTCTCCTACTTATATTTAACTCTTTCAAGTATAGAGGGATTACCATGGCCTAGGAGAGGATTTCCATTTAATGGAGGGAAGTCATGATCATTTTTGACTTCTCCATGTATGCAGTATAGGTTCCTAGATCCATATATTAACTAATTCTCATGTGATTAATTTTCAGTCATAATGACTTTGCGAAGAGAAATAATCATCTCTTCCTGAAGATGATACACAACAGAAATACTTCCCTTTATTATCTCATCACTGATTTTTCTGATAATTTATAACTCATTCTAAAATTGTGACAAAGGTTATACTATGGAATGAATCATGATTATTCAAGGCATTTATTAGGATATATCCACACTCTTCCCTTTATCTTTGGAGTTGTTCTACCAGGGAGGTGGAAACTCGATATTTGGAAGATGGTGATTTTGTAACATTCATTGGCTCTAGGTTCATGCAACGTCATTTGTTGTATTCAAATCACCCTCCTCTCAATGTATGTTTTCAATTTTGTTCCCCCAAATTTTTTATTGATGCATCATATATTTTATGATGATATTGATGAAATTAATAGAGGTATATTGGGAATTTTTGGTTTTACCATTATATTCAACGTAATAGGATGATTCTTCACTACCGGTATTAGGGTGGTTTCTCAACCCCTTTTACATATTGGGTCATGTTAGCCTGTGACCCTGATGGGGTATGATTTCCTTCTCTACACGCTCCTCCAATCTAATCCTATGAGTAATTTCCTTGAGGAATTTCCTGGTTTTGGTTTCTGAATAGGCCCTAAATAACAATGGTTTGTCTTGTGGTGGGAGGAACGAATGGAATTCTTACCATGTAAATTTTCCTTCTAACTTATATAAGAAATATTCTATCCATAGTGATTATGATGATGAAAATTCCACAATCGACATAGGATGGTGTTTATCTAGGGTCACAGTTTGCATATATTGATCATATTATTGAGGATATGATGTTTCGAGTTGAGGATTTGATGATTCTTGTGACAAGCTATGAAGCATAAATTCCCATAGCATAGTGAGCTGGTGTTGATTTGGAATTTTCATAGATTCCCCCAAGACCTTTTCAGAGGATGATAAACCTGGTGATGGTGATTATGATACATATTCCCCTAGCCTAGTGGGATGGGGTTTTTTATGTTTGATGATGATATGTCTGAAATCATCTTGGGAATTGACTATATCAGAGGTGGAGGTGGTGTTACATATTTCTCGGACCAAGTGAGGTAGGTCCATTCCTAGATGGATACTATGGAATATACTTTTGTGGCCTATTTTATTTGGTATAGTATTGTTCATGTATGTGATGGGTTCAATAGAAGATCATGTCAAGAATCAGTTTCTACTAGATGTCGTCTGGTTGACAACAATGTTGGATTTTCTGTCTATAATGCATCTCTATTACTTTGAGGGATCGGGTTCAAGGTCATGTTTCCTATCCACTACATCCATTCATGACATATAGGAATCATTAATTTTGGGGCATTCTTTTTTAGTTACCATCTATCTTGAGTGTTACCCGGTCCTCTAATTTCTCCCGTGGCAATGACATAATATGACAACATATATGAGGGGTTCTATTATTCTAGGGGTTGGAAAAGTGTAATGCTATATAAATTCCCAATGACCAAATATAGATACATGAAATGGTGTTAGCAATCAATTTATGAAGATCTATTATGTAATGTCAGTAATATTGTTTCTGAACATTAATGTTTTTTTGTTTTGGATCCCAAGAGATGGAGACAAAATCCATCTCTAGCTGAAAACCATGTATCTTGATGGTCTAAAGGTGGCCCTCATATCATGGAAACGGGATGTATCTAGTATTTAGTTTTTAATTTGTTTCCCATGCATTTTTGGGTAGATGTGGCAATCACTCCTTTTCTAGATCATCTTGGTTCTTATAGTCAGAGCTGTAAAGAGGCCAGAATATGATGGTGAGGTTGTTTCTAGATAACTCTCTCCAAATATAAATGTATTCTCCCTCTTCTTCAGGCATACATGCTTCTATCCGATCAAACAATAAAATTTTCTTCTTGGGGTCCCATGCTGACTAAAGTGAAGTGCCACCAGGAGTTAATGAGGAACTATATATAGTTTATCCTAATGTTTTGACTACCCATCTACAAGAAGGAATCATAGTTTTGAAAACCTCTATATACATTGGTTTCCGGTAAAGGGAATAATTTCTTTAACCATGTGTGATATCATCATGAGGAGGTTAACCACAAGGTATGTATGGAGTAGAGTCCCTACGATCTATATCCACACTACCACAACGAGGACCATCATGATAATTAACATTGTTTATTTATATTGTAGAGTTTACAGACCCTTTGGTGTCTATAATTCATCAAGAAATACCTCAAGGACACTTGAATGGAGAATATTAGGAATATTAGACACATTATAATTCTGGGATAGAATATTTCAACATACCATCTTGAATTTATTTGGGAAATGAGTCTTATATATGAATGTTTTTGGACATAGTTTATAATCACCTAATGTTGCAGCAGTATGATCTCACTACTGATAATCTATTAGAATTTTCATATGAGATTATTTTATATTGGTAAGAATATGATCTTGTACTGATGTATGTTTCATTCTCACTTGGTGATCCTTAGTAAAAATGGGAATATGGTCCCGATCTCGAGCCTTTGAAATATAATGTTACTATTTTGTTAAAGGGATACGAGCCTACCCCAAGGCATGTTCCTCTCTAACATGTTAAGCCCCAGTTAGAATAGGAATATCATCCGACTCTAAATACATGTTCTCAACCAAAATATTCCAACAGACATCCATAATGTGAGAAGGGGTTTGATACTTATAATGTATTTCTTAAAAAGAATGATGGTGTAGTTTTTCATCTGTAGAAGTATGAATATCAACTAGGCTTCAGTGATGTGTTGAAATATTGCATAAAATTCACTAAAAGGAATATACGATTTTCCGGAGAAATCGTCCATTCACAAATTTTGAGACTAATCCAAAATAGGGATATAAGCATGATCCTGGGCCTTGGAATTATGCAATTTTACTTTTTTGATAGGAATGTGTCCTCATACTGGGACATGTTCCCCTATCACATGGTGTCCCCTGGATAAATGAGGATATGAGCCTAATCCTAGGCCCTCAGAATATGTCACCTGCTTTATTTGACATACATGTAGCCCTATTAATAGAAATGTACTACTCTCACTTGGTGATCCCCTATTTAGGAATATGGTTATGGATTATTTCTACATACTTTATGGAAGCCTTTCAATAATCTTACTGAACAAGATCAAGAATGCGAACTTTCTATAGAAAAACCACATATTCAAAAATATTAGAGTGTTTAGATGCCCTGGAAGTAATGTTAAGAATATTAACTTGTCCCTATATTTGTACCAGTGTTTGAATAATATGGATGAGTTCTTCATCAATTTCTAATTTGTAATGGAATTTTATAAATGTGTTACTATGGATATAAGCATGCACATTTTCCATATCCAAAAGATACTGTAAGATATCTTTGATTAAAGAGGGGATATGAGACCACTTTTTTCCTCCTTATTCAATTAGAATATTCTGATGGACATTATGAACTGGTTTAGTGATATGTGACTCCCCCATGCCTTCTATATAAATATTAACAAATACTTGTTTCGATAGAGAACATATATGATCATACTTGTTGTATATTGAAATAATATAATGGTACACATCATTGGTTGGATAACGGATATGATCCCACACATTATTATAAATATTCTTCTATTGTTTATTTGACTTAATTATTGGTCATTCATAGGTGTTAGAGGTGGTAGTGTGCTAGGAAGTGCCTTCAGTGGGCATATGATGTATATCTTTGGGATGACGTTGGTGATGGTGATTAACCAGATCCATCATCATTGGCCCCTGAACAAGAAGGGAACCATAGTTGGCCTCTTGATCCACCTTCATCATATACTTAAGGTGGTGAATCTCATACTCTGAGGATAAAATATTAATGTGGATATCCATGTAATCAAGGGTGAAGGGACTTAATAAAGATTTCATTCGATGTTGTAGAAACATCTATTTCAATACATGAATACCCTTAGTGGAATCCTTGATGGTTGATATCGTACCATGTTAAAAGTATAATAGTACCATTGTATTTCCCATTCAATGATGAATATGTTAGCTGGGTGTGGTCATTCTAAGGCCCATAGGGGTTGGAGTTGTTGATGATTTGTCATAATAGTCACCAGATGAAGGCATTGTCTCAGATCATGAAGTTGTTGATGAAAGTAGTATCTGCAGTCATATACATAATAAGATAAAAGGTTAATGATATGTGCACCATTGTACGCATGATATGTGATCAATCAGATATGAATGGGTAATAGAATTTTCTTTTTTTTTCTGATCTGGACATTCTAATCAAGGGAAAATATTAAAGGGAGGATGGACTTATTTATTGAGAACCCTATCTAAAGAGGACTAGCCGTAATATCAAATTTGAGGTTAACCGATCATTTTACAATTTGATGGTTTCATGAATGGTTCACCATTTTTTTCATATATTATTCAAGACAAAATGGACATACATATGATTAACCAATAATCCTGTTATTTGAGATATTCAACTTAGTTTAACCATTTTTGTATTCATTTATTATTTAATAAAAAATGGCTCGATGCATGATTAACTAATCATCAGGTCATTTGAGAGATTCGTGTCAGTTTTACCATTTTTGTTTCATTAGAATGATGGGTATTGATTTTTTCTAGTGTTCTAATTATGGGGGACCGACTTTATGTACAATCATTCTTGTTGATCTCTCCATTTGTTAAACATTCACAAAAGATCACAATGGTTACCACATCAGTAATTTGAAACATACCATCCTCCAAAAGGACTGATGTTAATTCGGTTTTTAGGAAGAATGGTTATTAGAAACTCACATTGGTTGAGAGGATTTGAGTTCGAGATCATCATAAAATTTTGGGGGAAATTATATCTTACTATGGGACTCTCTTATAGATTTAAGATATGTTCTATAATCACTTCCTCATCCAAATATGGGACCAGTTACAAAAATAGAATTATAATGGGTTATGTCTCATTATATATAAATAGTGGGAGGAGGTCTTGTTCGTGAATCCATATATATGTATTCTAGGTTCTTGATCCATTTCCTTTAATTGGGAAGCATCTTATGTATTGAAGTTGTATAACCAGGAACCCACTAGTTTTTTATTATCCAGGGAGGTGATTAATATTTCGATGATGGGATTGAGGCATTATCAAGCATCCTTTATATTATGATTTATAATAGGAATTAAAACCCATTTAGATTATAAATACAACGTTGTTTGTAATCATTAGAAAATAAAATATATGTGGTCACCGGGGCACCATATATTTTAACTTGAACCTATAACAGGTTTCCTACGTATCCTGGTTATGGATGGAATTATAACACATTTAGTTTGTTAAACACATGAATTTTAACATTTTTTAAAAAGGACATATATGGGGGCACTAGGAAACTGTATATTTGAACATGAACCATGAGGTGGCATCCTACTTGATCTGTATGTGGAAATAATCAAAACCCATTTAGTTAATTAAAAAAATGAAGCAAACACTCTAATAAAAATCATATATATGTGGGAAATGGGGCATCATATATTTGAAATTGAATGTCTAGGAGGAATCCTAAAAAACCTATTTATGGTACCAATCAATGTTAATATAGTTTATTCATACCCCCATGTATTTCCCCAAGGTAGATACAATTGTATGTTGGGTGGTTATTTCATTCCACTGATTGGGAAATACCCAATGAGGTTTCCCTACCTATTGTATAATCATGATTCCTATAATTTTCTTATTCCAACTCCCTAATCCCACATGATCTATTCTTGGTGCGAGAAATACCGAATATCAAGTAATTATCCTCATTGCAAATGAATATGGGGACTACATGCGGGTATAGACTATTGGGTGCTTAATATAGAGTTTGGGAATTAGAATGGAATCTTACATATCATGGTTATGGAAGGAAATAGATTCATTATAGTTCATTTATTTCTCAATTTGTTGGTGGATGAGGAAGGATCATCATCCCATGGCAGAGATTGAGTCCTATTTCGAAGAATGATAGAGAAATGACACGACTTACACTGAAGTGTATTCCCGTTTGATCTTGGGCTTGGTCCATAGGATGGAATCCTAAATTTACAAGTTATAGAAGGAATCAAAGTCCTCATAGTTCAATAAGTTGGGGATTACACATTCAGGCAGCCCATATTTGCAGAACGTATCATATTAAACCCTTAATTGGGGATTAGACATTGATGTATCCCTAGAAATTATAGAGGTGTATTATGTGAATGATGTTGTTATTTCAACTCCCTATGTATTTGTGATATTTTCTTAGTGTGAGAAAAATGTGATAGTAAATAATCAGACTCACTACCTATAGATTCATAACATACACATTGTGACAACCTACTGGGATATTAATATGCATTTTGAGCATTAGGAAGGAATCATGCATATTTTAGTTATGGTAGGAATTAGAGTTCTTTTTTTTCATTAATTCGGGACTTACACACATAGGATATCCATTATGGAGGATATACAAGGTTATCTAGTAATGGGATGTCTGATTGGCTTGGCCTGTTTGTATTTCTGACATATATTGATTTTCAAGTTTACATACCTTGACTTTATTATTGACATGTGTGAGGATATATTCATTCCATTTCTAAATGCAATCACATTATCTAGTTGACTTGTTTGAGGGAAATCACATAATCCGGATGGCATATCTAAAAGTTGTCTCATGAACAACGATGAATTGTCTATAATACATAACAAAACCTAGAAGGATGATGACATAATACATTTCATGATCTAATCTATCAATCATGGAGGGCTTGGTATGATCCTGCTAACTTTCCCTAGTTTCACCACAAATGTTGGTTAACACACATGGAGGGTGTCATGAGAGTTAATGCGATTTTCCTAGAGGGTGACACATGTCCTAGATGACTTTTCTTGGTGTCTTCATGAATGTATGATGACATTTCTATGGGTTTTCACAAGAGTCAACTAGCATACTTAGAGGGAATCATGAGATATAGTTGGCTTGTTCAAAGGACATTGCAAAATCCAATTGAATTGTCTGGATGTCATCTTGTGACTTAGTTTACATACACTTGTGCAGTTGTAAAATATGGGTGACATCTCTAGAGGTCATCAAGAAGTATGTTTGTAGATCCTGAAGGTTTTTTGAGACTTGGGTGGAATGCATGGAGGTCCCCATATTTCTTTCCTTGACACATCAAGAAGTCTTCTCATTATCCAAATAGTAAACCATAAGAGTATCTTCTAATCTGGGAAACATATATTGATGATGCCACACGACTTGGGTGGTTTATGTGAAGTACATAAGGATTTTCTTATATTTTCTTCACATATGTCTCGCATCTTTTTAGTCTTTGTTCCATCCTTTTATTCCATATTCCTAATATTTGTTTGGTGTTAATTTGTTCAAGTCCCACCTAATAGATTAGGTTTGTGGGGTATCTTTTTAATAAGATACCTATAGTTCACAACATGATCTATGAATGATAACATGGTGTAATTATTCATGTATCATGATCTTATTATATGGTTCATGGGATATTCATTACCAAAAAACTATTCCAGTCACAAGATCAGCTGCTTCGAGAAATACACTATTATGCATTACTGCACTGGTTTGACGATCCAAGGATGCATTTTTGGGATACTGGGGTGGGAGATTTATAGGCCTTTCCACCCTTATTTTTCACTCTATTGTATGACACATATCATGAATATCTAGGACGTGTTATCAGAGGTCCTTGGGGTTATGATTTTTCACGAGGGCTTGTCTTAATCATCCTGAGGGTGTTGAATAATTTTTTTTCTACCATGAGACCTTCTCATAAGTTTTATATTTATTCGATTATGACCAACTAAAGGGGTTATTCTGAATCATACAAACATTCTAAGGGACTTCCATATTTCCAAGTCTACATATCTATAGACTTTTTCAAGATCATGATGCTAGATAAAATGGGTTTTGATGATATTTGATTACTCATTTAGGATACTCCATGATATGAGGATGGAATTCTAGGGTGTCTTCATGACATCAATTCATCCCGATTAATTTATTTCTATGAGGTATTTCATAGCATATAATCTATTCTGTTTAATTTTATGACCACAAAAGGCCCCTATATTTCCCCATTTATTTACTAATTTTATTTTTCAAAGGATTGGGGGTATTGTGAGATTTCATTAGTGTTGTCGATTAAAATCACTCTCCGCACTGTTGATACCTCATGTAACCAACAATGGGTCCTGTGAAAACCCCTATATTTGACTTATGTATCCAAGGGGTTGTAGGAATTCATAGGCATGTCTGAATCCCTTCACATGTGGAAAAAGACCTTCCATTAGGCTCTCACATGGTGAGGTGGACATGTCACCAGGGTTTTTCATTGTCTTTTGATCCTCCTGGGGAATATCACATGATGTTTACACCAAAAATATTATCCTATATTTTCCCAATTTTATTTCCTTGTTTATAATACAAGGGAATAGGGTCTCATGATTTTTATTGATTGTTTTCGAGAAAAATCATTCTTCACATCAACGGTGAATTACATGGACAACAAAAGGTCTTATAGTGAGGCATGGACATTATCATAAACAAACCCTTAATCTTGTATTTGGAGACAATAGATCATAATGAGACTACCTAGACATGTATGAATCCCTGTGTGTGATGGGAGTGACCAGACAGCGGGCTCTTGTGTGACCAAGAGGACATGTCATCAGGGAATCTGTGTTGTCTCATGAACTACATTGGTTCATTGTGTGGGTTTTAAGGTGACTAAAGGATCTAATATTTTCAATATTTTTCTCCTTATTTTATATGGACCTTAGGATTTCTTATCCCGAACATTCTTCCGGGAAATTCATGTGATCTAGGAGTTCTTGTTTGACAGTCCCCTCATGATAACTGATGGTCTATGATTACTTCAAATGAGTTTAAGGGCATGTCAAAGTGGCTCCATTTTATCTTCCACAGGTTATGAACTATGCATGTCTCATTCTCATGACTATTGAAGGTCTCAAAGACTTGTGTATCTTGGTGGAACACATGAACCATGGGATCTTGGACACCTTCTTCATCATTTGAGTTACAGGGAAGATCATACCCATATTAAGGTATTTCATCCCTCGTGAATTTTTTTATTCTCATTTTTTGGGCATCAAAATAGATCATTAAGGATTTATTTCCTAAATAATATAACTGTGTAGGTTAATAATTATGATATAACACAACTTAATGTATCCAAATTTGTACAATATAGTTGTAGGATAAACAAAGTGTAACATATATGAAATTAATGTTTCATCGATTGAGATATAGGTGTCACTGGATAAGGCATAATTGGGTTGAGAATTCATATTTTTATGATCATATACTATGATAGTATTTTATGTTATCATAACCATTTTGGGACTATAATTTTGTTGGAAATCAGATCTTCAAATTGAATTTTCAAAATACATGTCACTAAAAACTCATAATACTAATCTGTAGTCCTATTTGAAATATATGGTTAGGAATTTTAATATTAACTTTTTTTTGGGAAAAATATGTAAAATAGTCTTCACGAAGATATTCATTTTTGTAACTCTTAAAATATATATCTTGAGTCATGATTATCTTTAGATACCCTTTAGTATGGTCATTCCTAAGATATAATTATTTTTTTAAAACAATTTATTTATGGGGGAGAATATAACACCATTGGGGTCTAGGAATAATATTCATCATATAAAATATCTGATTATAATTCTAGGATATTTTATTTATTTTTTAAGTGGAATTGAAATAGATTTATTAATAAATCATACTTTAGAGTAATTAAGCTAACAACACTTTATTCAGTTATAGTAAAACATTCTGAAAAAAATACATGAAACTAATTAGTAGAAACCATGGATCATTACACACCATAGATTATTACATACATCAAAAGAGAAAAAATTCAAAGGGTACAATAAATAAAGAGTAGTTAAACATTCCAAAATTAATGTTCTCCAGGATCATCGTCACCATTGAGGATCCCAGGTAGCTAATGAATACCTATAAGGATGAATAAAAATAGGAATGGAGAAATAATATTATGAGATCAAAAAATAAAAAATGTAAATGAGAGGTTTTACTTATGATGTGTTGGAAGAATAAATTAGGTTCCCTAAAGTAAATATATACAAATCCCTCATAATAAATATAAAATAAAATTTAAATACCTAAATCATATCCAATGTAAGTATAAAACTAGTTATATATTTATGACTATTCATTATGCACCATGTAAATATCAAGTCAATACAGAACTGTAAATTTTCATAATTATTAGCCATATGTGTATCAATTTTAGGGCCCAAAATAACATATTTTTTTCAATACAAGGATCCCATTTCGTAGAAATCACACACTCTATAATTTGCCAATATTTTTGTAGGTTTTTCTCTAATCCCTGGTGTATTAAATAATGCTCAATAGTTTTAATCATTAAAAAACAAAAATAGTCTACAGAAATAACTAAACACTAAACTGATACAAACACAGATGACCTAAGATAAACATGATTTTTTTTTTCAAAAATTATATTATTTTAACATTACATCTCCAAAATATATGAACAACCCCCAAAAAAAATTTAGGGTCTTTAGGGACTCTCTACATAACTTTTTAATTTGATATAATTGCATCAATATCTCTCACAAAATTTCTATATAAGGCAAACTTCTTATATGTTTTTGAGGAAAAGGGAATCATAAGAAGGGGTGTTCTTATAAACGTATAAAGTGGATATTATAAATGATTCACAAATATATTAAATTATATTAATATTATATAGAATTATCATGCAATAATTATTTGATTAATAGAATTTGGAATAAAAATAGTTATCCACAATTCAAGATAGAATGAGAATTACTCTGAAATGATTAATTATATATCATCGATATTGAGTGAAAGAATGTAAAAATGAGGATATTGAAGGAATAAAACACATCATAAAGGTATTACCTACACAATATCATAGGATATTATAAATATTGGTACATATCCATTCAAAATTATGGCCATACATAGCCTTTTTAAGCACATACAACCACATTTATACTCATAAAAATACTTCATGAGCAAATAAAAATATAAATACACTCATGAATAGTATTTGGGAACATATCAAACTAGACACACCCACACATAATTATTTAAACATATATTACTACAATTATATCCATACACAAAGTCATTATCTCTTGAATTAAAAACCTTAAATGAGCAATTAGTGGGTTATATAGGACCAAAAAATTCATATAATTATAATAATTATGAACATGTTCCACAAAAAATATATAACATACTAAATCTAGAATAACCCATGGAAATAAAATTTCTTTTGTAACATTCATAAATTATTTCACGTAAAATGACCTTAAGAGTTAGATAATTGATACCAAAGACTCAATCAACCAAAAAAACTTTTAAAAGGAAATTTTGATGGTGATTCATGAATCATTACTCTAAATGAGTTATATTTTTTTAGATAATGTTAAAAATGGATTTTAAATCATAAAAAAAGTTTTCATAAAAAGATATTCTCATCATAGAAAAACAAAATTATGGATCACTATAAAATTTTCTTTCAAAAAAATTACATAAAATACTTTTTAAAAACTTATTTGGAGATAAAAAAATAATAACACCTTAAAAATTTCATCATTTTTTAGTGGAAATATGGAGTGTAAGAATAAACAAACAACCATGGAAACAAAAAAATAATTAAAACTATAAAAAAATATTGTTGAGACCCACATCATAAAATTTGTAATAAAACATATTTTTCAAAATATGTAATTTAAAATATAAATAAAAAATTAAATAATACATGTTTTAATTTTAAAATAATTAAGTAAAACTTTTGTTGAATGTGGTGGTATGGATATGGTATAAATTTAGACTTTAAAGTGGTTTAGAATCATTCTTAACAATGTTACTATTTTTTGTGAATTAAATATATAATGGAAGAATATTTCAATTAAAATAATCATTTTTCCTATAGATGAAGATATAGTTTTACAAAATGATAACATAGAGAGGAATATACCAAAAAATAATAAATAATTTCAATAATAAAACTTAACTAAATAAATTGGAGATGAGTTAATAAAAAATCATACATTTACAAAAAACATCCATAAATGTGCACAATCCATTTTTATAATAAATAAATAACCTTTAAAATATATATCATAACCATATTGACATATATTCCATTTTTTAATTCTAAATTATAATTATTTATTATAAATTTATTAGGTAGTTATTCTTTTCATCATCATATGTTAGTTATTTTGATAGTTGTACACATGCTTTGTACTACCAATAGAGAAAATTGATATTTTATACCAAAATCATAATTCCCATATTTTTTTGTAGTTGTATAATAGTTTTTATACTGTTAATTATACTTTTATAATTTTATTCCATATTTATTTTAGTTACTATTTATATAGATAATATTTGTAACATGTTTATTGTGAAAATTCTTAACAAACAAATGGTAATTAATTTAAAATGATTTTAAATATTATTATTTCATTTATGATATATTAATCATGTGATAAATACTATTTTCATCCAATAAATTCATTCATAGATATATACTTATATGTCGATGATGAAAAAAGATATGTATTGCTCATGGAGGTAGTAATATGTACATATTGTGAGAGATGTTTTAATGTATCATTATAATGTATAGAGATATATTATGGTCATTCAGTTATCATAATAAATTATTAGTATTCCAATTAAAAAATTTATTTATATTATTATGGTTACTATTTTTTAGAATATTATAGTTGATAAAAATATAGGAAAATGCTTGGTAATGTACAATACTTATGTTGATAGTTTAAATTATCTCCTGAAGGATCGTATAGAAATGGTGTATTTGAGGCTTATTCTTACAACCAAAATTTGAAAAAAAAATTAAGATGGATATATGGGAATAAAATGCAATATTTTTTATATAGATACCCAAGACTCTGACATATATTATTATTTATCTTTTATTATAAATATATGATAATCAAAATCATAGTATCCATAATAAAAGTGTCTTTGGAGGAATAGGTTTATAATACATCAACAAGAAACTAAAAGAACAACGTAATTTATTTTTAATTTAGTTAATATGATATTAATTACATTTCAGAATCTAAAACTGCATTGGATAACCTAGGGAGTACATAAAAAAGGGGGGAGCTATAAATTATTGGATGTGAATAAGAATGATAATAAACCACAATATATGATTCAAACTGAATACTAAGGTATCATAAATGTAAATGCTCATAAAAAACTATATGGATAGCTAAAATAAAAAATAAAAAATAATAATAAACTTTAATCATACTCATATGGAAAAAAACACAAAACATTACATTAATTATAAGTAATTTCTCACTATAAAGACAACATAACATGGGTGTGAGGGACCCATTATATATTAGGTTTACTCCATAATCCCAAACATGTCATCTCACGAGATACAAAAATTACACAATTCATTAGAGATAAATATGGGAATTCCCATTTTAATAGGTAAATTCATATGTTTGACACCTATGTAAGGCATTCATAGGGCATAAAAAATTGAAACACCCCATTAAAAAAACTGAGTTATATATTCATTTCATATAGCATGAAAAAATTGAATTTTCTAAATATTTCCATAAAAGAATAAATTAAATACTTATTAGAAAATTAATGAGGTATTATTGAAGTGTAGACAAATTAAATAAATTAAAAGATATGTGAGTCCATTCAAAGTGTGGTAAACAGGTTTTGTAATGGACATATTATGTAATGTTTTTAGATAAAGCGTAATAAGTATTTATGGAGTGAGAGGGCCTGATAATTTTAAAAAATGACGAAATAGACCAAAATATTCAATATAACAATGATCATTTTTTAAAAAATATGGATCTTTAAAAAAATTCCATTGATTTGTACAATAAATTATGAAAGAAAATAGAGTGGATCCCATTAAATGGATATACTTAACAATTGAAATTGAGAAGGGTACCTTTAAAATGAATATATAACAATCAAAAAAGGTTGAATTAAACTAGGTATAAAAGTATGTGATATATATAAAAAATATAGAATAATTAAATAAGAATAAGATGTAGATAAATTCAGATAAAGATAGATAATTCATAACCTAATGAAAATTGTGTATCTTAGAGAGATCCCTTACCTAAGGTTCAGAATCACTCTTCCCATTCACTTAAACTCTTGAATAAAAAAATTAAATTTATTAAATACATGATTGAGAAAAATATTAAAATATATTTGATTTATCATTATGATTTTATGTTAGTTTAGATTCCTTTAATTGAGATATAATTTCTATTTGTACTATACCAAGGTCCTCTATGTCGTACTTCCAATGTTTCATTAGATGTGGATGATTATGGGAGTTTTTATGAAATGGTACAAAAACTATAATTCTATAATGATATCGATTTAATTTTCATTCAAAACTTTTTAATGGTTCTTATTATATGACACTATTTATAAATGTTCATGATCTATAGAGTATATTATATATACACTTATTAGATTTTGGAGGGTTTTCTAATCATGATAATGTTATTGTGTTTCTTTTAATATTATGGTTTTATATTAATTTAAATATAAATATCTATAATATAAATATTTAAATAACATTTAACAATTATGTGGGTACATAAACTAACCATGATGGTTTTAATGGATAATATATCCCATCATCCATTGAGATGGTGAACATACTATAACATGGAAATATTTTTAATTAAAAAGTAGAGATGATGTTGGATACGGGGTATTCCATAAACAAAATAACAAGTCATTATATTCATAAAAAATATTTTCCCATATTATAATATAATAAAAAGACACGAGAAGGTAGAATAAGAAATAATCAAATGTTATTTTGGATAAGACTATCACTTATTTGAATGTACTCTGTTAGACATCCTCACAAGGAACAACTGATTGGGATATTATTGAGAGAAAATATAACATGGAAATTAAGGAGAGACGAGCATAGAATTTCGTAAGGATTTGGTATATTATTTAATTTATAAGGTGTTATTATAAGTGGGTGAGGTGGGGTAATTATAAGGATATGAGAGTAGAGTTTTTGAATCAAGTAGTCATATATTTATAATTTTAGCTCAAGCCTATAAATTGTATTGATTATTTTTAAAAAGTAAATTAACTTATGCATGTGAGATTATGAAAATAGTCACATACCTTAACCATGAATCATTAGTGCATATAATGTTCTTGTAATGAAAATTACAATATTTTGTCACATTTTATTATTCATCATAAAATTCAAATATTTTAGAAAAATAAATAAAATAACCTTTAAAATTTTTTGGCATATGGATTCTAAATATTTAGAACCATTTAATGTAAATAATCTTGTAAATATATGATATATAGTTTTTAAATACAATTCTTATTTATTTTAAAAATATCAATTTTAAAATTATTATAAATTTTTAGACCATTTGAAAAATAATTTTTGTTTTCTGAGAATTATATTATTATAATAATTAAACATAATATTATTTTATAAAGAAAATTAAAAAGTTATTTTTATTTCAAAAAAATGATTTTTTATAAAAATATAAAAAACGAATATATTTTTCAAATATAAAAAGTATTGCATTGTAATTTATATAACATTTATCAACATGTATAATATATAAAAATTTCATGTTTTAATTTAATAAGATACATAAATATTAATTTATAATTACAATGGTGAGGATATTATTCAATCTTTCATATTAATATTCCTAATGGTCATATTACTATTCCAAAAATCAGATTACTATTACAATGGTCATATTTATAATAGTAATATGGGTTTCCAACCTTCTATAAATAAATCATATATTAATTCACTTCTATTTCAACACAATTGATTTTTTTATTTTTATTTTCATAATGAATATTTCATTTCTAATAATTTTTTTATTTCTATAATGTTGTTAGTTTTTGTCATCATTCTAAGTGATCAATGAGATCAAAATTTTCATATTGTATTTTTTTTCTTATTTTATCCAATTTTAATGATTAAATGTTTTTATTATATTTATACATGATATGTGTTGTTTAGGTCTAAATAATAATAAAAATTCCCTATATCTTGTTTAATATGTGATTTATATAATACTACATTACAAAATATGACACATTAATATAATCAAAATGGAAATTCCATTTATAAAATTCTAAGATGTTAGATTATTCCCATTTGATAAATTTCACCACCATAATTCCATTTCACCCAAAAATTTAAAAAATTTGGGTTATACTATTTCATTTCTTCCTCCGATCCCCATGATGACACATCATACTTATTTTTCAACTATATAACATTGACAAGGTTAGTAGTCTTATTCTATATAAATATTCCTCTATTGTTCAATATATTCTTTGGTTTCTCCTAATAAGATTAATCATGTTCCAAATATACCTCATCCTAATTATATAATTTTGAGGTATCTAGTATATACCAATATGATAGTGATACAAGGAACATATCATGTACTTCAAATAAGATTTGTGGATGTTGGATAAGACATAATTCTGATATGAGTAAGAATCGCAAAGGGGCCTAATTTTCTGGGAATTATCATTCCCTTCGTCCCAAATCTCATGTCTCTATTCCATTATGATATATATAGTAACACTTAATCTAAAATATTAAACAATTGGTGTCTCTTAAATTTATATAAATATCTATTACTTCGATTCAAAGATGCACTGATTTTTATTTTAATGGTATTAACCATTTCATCCATTTCTTATTTAATTTTAGGTCCCAAAATAATTTATTCACCAACCTCATCCCAACACAATACTATTTTATATTTCTTCTCATAATGAGCTTCGTATATACCCATTTTTATTCTATAGTGGAAACTATTATCATATTATAACATAACCTAAGGAATATATTGATATCATTATTCTTTTAAGTTTACTGTGTCTGCTCACAATATGTCCTCAATTTTATATATCATCTAATTTGATTATCCATTAGATTGGTGGTGATAAATCACACTAAAGATCAACACAGTGTTTATTGTATGTTGGACACTTTTTTAGAACACGGTTGTAAACTATGGATCATAACTAGATATAATAGAAATTGGTGTTCCATGCATCCTCACCACATACCTAAGATATATCGTTGTAAGTGGATCAAGTGTAAAGGCTTATAAAATTAAAATGAAGAGAAAATTCTTCGCAAGATAATCCACCATAACTCAAATTGAATTATTTTCAACTGATCTCTCTTGAAGACCAATGACACTGTCGACATGGATTTTTTCCCATTTATATACTAGTATAGGTAAGGGTTGAATTATACCCTTTAACTTTTACATTTCATTGCTAACTTTTGGATATACTGTCATCTTTTAATAATATTTTGGGATCTCATTCATCATATTATCACACCTATAATTATCTCATTGATCTCATTACGTATTTTTTATTCCTAGGTTGATAGATTTGGTCAATTATATGCATCATTCAATAATACATACTTTATCTCAAGCTTTGATGGTACATATATACTTAACCCAAATCTTGAAACCCCTTTTTCATCAATCTTAAAAACATAATATTTCCCTTCTTTTATAGATTCTTCATTCTTCAATATTTCACATTATCTCTTTAATCACCTTTTAACTTCTGTAGAATATATTATTACACAATTATTTGACCTAGAAAATATGTTATTACTTCCTTTATGATTTCCATATCAATACATTGAAAGTATAAGAATATTGGATCACTTCTAAATATTACCACTAATAATTTTCAGGAAAATTTCATCTATGATAATATTCCACATCATTTTCATTCATAGGATTGTAATGGATTGAGTACTTATAGTCCTTGATTAGTGGTAGCAATATTAATTGGTTCGTGTAATTATTTGTCTGTGTTAATAGATACTAGTGTCTTTTATAATCGATATATATTTCCCAAATAAGTTAACATGGATTATTCAACCAAATAATCAATGAAAAGATCACTACATCGAACTATTAATCATGTATTGGATAGTTTTACTCATCGAATTTTAACCACCTTAATGTGTATACTATGAATTTATATTTTTACATTAGTACACATCCCATTACCATCTTGGAATCCTCACTATATACCATAAAATGTTCTCTATAAAAGTATTGTGAAAATACTAATATGTGGTAAGACAATATTTGAATTCTATGAAGCTCTCTTTATAATAATTAGTCCTAAAAACCAACATTCCATTTGTATTTATCATCATTAGTAGGTTTTACAATTACATGAATATTCATATAAATCATTGATAATACCCATCTAGTCCAAGAACACAATGGATCATCATCACAAATTTTTCTTAGGTTACTCCTCAATCTCTATTTTCTTACATGGATGTCAAAATATATATTTTATAGAGAAAAAATAATCCTTGAATGATAATAACTATCAATACTACTCAAATTTAGTGATTTTTTTAAAAAACATAGTCATTATTAAGTTATTTAGGATTGTACTCATGTACATATCATTTTTATCCTTAATTTTAGATTATATCAGAATATCATTTATAACTAACACAACAAATATTTCAAGGTAAAATCTAATGACTTTATTAATCAAGTCCATGAATATTGTTGATTATCAATGAGTCCTAAGGAAATTATAATGAAATCATAGTGTATATACCATATTCAAAAATAATTATTGGGAATATTTTCATTCTTCAACTTTAATTATTGATATCTCGATTGATATTCAACCATATGTAAATGCAGGGCTACACATAGCTGATAAAACTATTCCTGAATTCATGGTAGGAGATACTTGTTCATTATCTCGATCTAGTTGAGTTCAAAATAATAATAGAATAGATTCATTGACCCATACTAATTCCAAATGAAGGGGATAGGTTCACCCCACAATGAATCACCTATGTGTATAAAACCATGATCAATATTCTCTTACACCTGATTCTATAGTTTTTCCAAATCAACTGAACTCATTTTGTAGGGAGACCTTGATATGGTTAGAGATCCTGGTATAATTTATATTGATATCTCAACCTCTCAGTCGAGGAGATTACTAGGAAACACTAAATTTAATACATTATTATAGTCCCCCATAATGGGAATTTCATCATGTATGATTTTCCCCTCTCTCTAAATAATTTGAGATAGATATGTATGATCATAAGGAAAAAAATTCCAATAATGAGAGAAATATTCCATATGAGATTCATCAAACTCATTTATTTTATAATAAATAGGATGATGACACTAAATTTGAATTGTTAACTCCCCCACATTTAATTTTATGTCAAATTTGTAAATGGAAGTCCATTAAAATCCAAATATTATATCAAATTATATTAATGGAAGTATTAAAAAATTTATGGTAGGTTTAATCCAGAAAATTTACTTTTGAATAATTTTATACATGGGATGAAATAGTTTCTATGCTTGATTTTATTAAATATATGTCAACCTAGATGTTTTGGTTTGGTTTTTGAATATTTATACTAAAATATCATTGTATAAAAAATTTTTAAATCTATATTGAAATAGTTCATTAGATATTAATCAATTTATGACAAGTGTACATATAACCACATCATTATCAAAATCCACCATACTAGTAATGAAAATATAATACCTTACTTACTGTCACAACCATGGAGAATTTTTTCATTTGCTAACTTCAATAACCCTAGGAATATATAATTATCATGTATAGTTTCTATGTTCCTTTCATATGATTGAATAAACTTCAGACTGAGTGTTTATTGGAATGTTCTTTTCTTCCATTTCATTAGTTGGATTATTCATCTACCTTAAAAATTTATTATCCTGATGCTACACTTTTTATCTCTAGAAATATATCTACATTCCCAATATATAGTTCTCTAGATATTTGTTTGGATAATTTTTTCATGTGGGATGTTTTGTTTATGTTGGGAAAAATCCATCAAGTTATCATTGAAGCATTTTTGAGTTGATTGTGTTTGTTGACAAAGTGGGCCTCCATGTTGTGTTTGTTCAGAAAGACGACCATGATGTATAATTCTTCGATAAAGGGGGTTTACATGGTGATTTTTCATCTTCAAGAGATGTTTTCGGCTATCCATGTTTAATAGAAGAACCCCAAAAAAGAAAGTGGTGTGCAAAATATTATCAGGGTGAGCGAAATAAACGAACAGAGTTTATCGTGCAAGAGGAGTTTCAAGATCAAAAGCTCTAAAATTTGGCAAGGAAGGAGAATCATGAATAATTAGAGAATTGTGAGAATATGGTGTTGTGATGATGATTTGTTTTTTCGCACTCAAAGAGGATTACGTGTGCAAGGAGGATTTATCACTTAGGGGTGATTTTTCCTATAATATGAAGTTGCCCCCTTATTCAAATAGAACTCAAGACATAGAAAGAATCTGAGCTCTGACACACGAAATTGGAGTAAACAAAGGTGTTTCACGTTAACATAATGTTTTTGCATAAAATAAGTGTTTGTGTGTAAAGAAAAGGTTGTGAATTAATGAATATTGTTGCACGTAAAATAATTATTTGCACGTAAAAGCGGTCTTGTGTGAAAAGTGGATTTCGCGCAAAAGCAGGGAAATACGCGCAAGTCCCAGTGAAGGTTGTGCATAAAAATTGGGGTTGCTCGATACAACTGGTGCAAAGAGAGATTCATCTGATGGTAAAATTTAGACATAAAGAAAGCATCAATTGAAAAATAAGGATATATATTTCATTAAAAATAATTAAGGGATCTACATGTCCATAAACTATGAGTGGATCTCTTCCAAGTGAAGTGAACAAAGGAAGAAGAAGAAGGTTATCATTTCTACTAGCAGTGAGACAGAGAAGGAGAAATTGGTAGTAACCCTTCAAAAAGTAGTGAGATAACCCTAAACATTGTAAAGGCAGTGATCATGGTCATAGATGTGATCTTTCCCAAACATTATTGGTAGTGTGCTTTAGTGTATTTTGTACCACGTCAAATCATCATAGTATGATCTTTGGATGTAGCCCAGTGAGGGTGAACCAAGTAAAATCTATGTGTCTTCCTAATTTCTCCCAAACATTGCTTCCAATGCATCATCGTCAAATAATGAAGATAATAAGTTGTCATAATAAACACACAGGTGTAAAAAAAGTGACCCATTGGATAAAAAGGTCAAGATCTAGTGGGGAAGCAAGAATTTAGAATAGAATATCCATACCCTAATTCACCACCACTCAGGGTATATAGTCCCCTTTTGGTCCTAACAATTGGTATTAGAGTGATGGTTGCTTTTATTGGATTTTTTCCCTAACTTGGTTTAGTCAATTTGTGAGGTTAAAGATTCATTCTACTCTTATTTTAGTGTTCCATGGAAAAGGAATGAACTTCAAGGAAGAAGTAGATGTATTTTGAAATTCCCTAGTGTGGAAGTATCAACAGAAAAATTGTGATTTAGTTAAAGAAATCATATAGTGAACAGAACAACGGTTTGGATGAATCATACAATGAAAATACTTACTCATTCAATGATGCTAAAGGAATGACTGAAACACCGGATATCCCAAGTAATGTTGAAACTACTGATGATGTAGGAACTCCCAAAAAGAAAAAAGTATAAGTTTTCTATGAAATAAATGAATTAGATCAGAAGTTGGGTGAAGAGATTAAATCTAAAGTTATCAAGATCAATGTAATGAAAATTTTGGTTAACAAGCTAAGAGGATTAAATCAAAGTCTTATTGGCATTGCCACTGATCTGAGGGGGAAGAATGATTCGCAGGCTGACGAACTGAAAAAGTTTCTTATAAAGAGATAGAATCTAAAAGACGATGTTAAGGTACATAATCTAAAATAATATGAAATTAAAAATTTGAAGTCTATAAAAGTTGATATTGTTACATAGCTATCTGAATTAGTTCAGGGAAATCAAATACTACAACAAGAGAATGCATACAGGTCTGATTCTATTGCTCAAGAAAAAATGAAAATAATGGAGCAATGTGATATTGTAGATAAACTCACATGATAACTGAAAGATGACATGAGTATTGGAAAGAATCTTAGAAGGGAATTTAATTCTCAATATAAATCTTGAGATCATAAGATTCTGGAACTAGAGGAAGATTTAGAGTTATTTAAGAAATAAATGTAGAAATATCATTCCAAAGAGAAGCCCATGTTGAATTATTCCTTACACATACTATTTGATTTCCCTTCAGTAGGTGATGATGAATTGAAATCCAAATATTCTACTTTAGAGGAGAATCATGATAGGATCGTATCAACTCAAAGGCCATCCATTTTGGGAAAATGTATAATTGTATATGATGTTCCCACTCTTATGCATGATAGGAAAAGAGCAGTGAAAATCTCAAGAGATAAGAAAAACCAAGTAAGTGATGGAGATAGACCTAAGAAAGGGTATTACACGAAGAAATTATAGAAAGTGTTATTTATGTTGGTTTCATAGTCATATATCGAGCTTTTATTCAGTGGCTAAGGAATACATTTCCTACTATAAAAATAGAAAATTTACTAAACCTGGGAATAAGAATATCTGTCATGAGAAATTTTAAAGAAGAGTCTCTTAGAGGAAATCATTCATTAGATGATATTACTGTGGAAGAATGGGATACACCATGAGTATGTGTCATGATGCTCATAAGCTCAATGTTAGAGTAATTTCAAGCTACATCTATATATCAACATATAAATGATGAAATGTTGTGCGACTTTGATGGAAAATGTTTTATATGTTCTGATTATCAGAATTTGATAAGAAATAGTTGTAAGAATAGAGAATTAAAATAATGGAACTTTAAAAAATATTCTTGACATCAGTGGCACATGATAAGAAATTATATAATGGAAGACAAAGTTGTTAGTTGAAGAACATACTTATAACATCTTGGAAATCACAAGGAGTTGGAGGAAAGGTGTATTAGTCACCTTATCTCTCACTCTCGAAACAGATCTCATGGGGAAAATGTGAAAAAACCGTGAAGATAAAGGGAAGATGTATTATAGTTGTGAGTAAAAAGAATGCACATTCACTGGAGGACTCTTCACCAGCGAAAAATAGTGTGGTGAGTCAGATATCTGATAAAATAATGATGAAAAAAGAATGTATTAAAAAATCACATGTCGTGTTCCATGAAGAGAAGTGTAGGAAAGAGGAATATCCCGGTAATGGTGGAAGAATCAAGGGAATATGATAAGAATATATATTCCTACTTAGAGAAGGAATTGAGGGAAGTGGCATATTAGTGGAACATCAAAGACAAAAATGTATACCAGTGGAATAAAACCACAAATTGTGAGAAAGGCCAAGCCCGTAGAACCTAAATATCAGAAAAAGACTCATCATGTGGGAATGGAATGCTTAGTCTTATGGCCAGAGCAATTGAAGGTGGCTAGGTAGCTAGAAGAAGTTAAGAAGAAGTGTGATGATCTCCACAAATGAATCAAAGGGTCGACACATCAAGATTAACCATCATTCTCACCATGAGGATTCTATAAGAACCCCTGTACCTAAGTATATAATTGTTTTTAACTGATGAATCAAGTGTTTCATGTTAAATGAGAGATATGATCCAGGGGAAGTGGTATCAAAAGATGGAGAGTAGTGATGTGATGTGATCCAAAATGTCAGCTGATTCAAATTAGTTACCATAACAGAAAAAGGAATCTAGTAGAATTACATGAATGTATTTAATGTTATATGGCAACTTGAGATAGGATTAGGATAATTATTGTGTGTCAACACATTGGTCCCAACAACAAGAAGAGTTTCAAAACAAAGGCGGAGATCTATATCTCCTAATTAGATGCAAGATATCATTGGGATATAATGGATATATAATGAAATTAATGAATCAGTAAGAGAATAAGGGGGATTAGAAGTGGAAAATGATAATTCAAAAGAGAATAAGGATAATTACCCAGAGGAAGTCAAATCAATATCAGTATGAAAGTCGATGAGACAAGATAAAATTGATTTGAAAGGTATGATTAGTAATCCGACAGTGGTAGTACATACATGGAAGATGAGGAATCTACAATAAGAAATGTAGTTATCAAAGGTACAGTCTAATTGGATTAGTGAAGAAGCTGCAGATGATAATTGGGTTCAGTTCATGAATAAAAAGAAGGATCAAATTGAGAACAATTAGACATGGGATATTTTTTCGAGGCCAAAAAATAAGACTTCCCTCGAGACTAAATTGGTTTATCAAGAAAAGATGAATGAGGATGGCATAGTGATTCAAAAAAAAGAGTGACTAGTGTGAAAATGATACTACAAGATAGTGGGAATAGATATTGATGAGAGATTTTCACCAGTTGCAAGGATGGAGACAATCTACTTAATCCTATCCATCATAGTGAATAGAATGTTCATAGTGTTCCTAATGGATGTCAAATCTGAATTCATGAATGGAGTTATAGAGGGAAAAGTATATATCGAGGATCGAGATGGTTTTCTCATTCATGAGGATGAGAACAGAGTTTGTCAACTGAAGAAGGCATTTTATGGTCTGAAACAAGCTCCAAGATCATGGTACTTAAGGCTGGATATATATTTGAAAAAGCATGGTTTATATTTTGTTGGCATTGATTACAATATCTATTTCATCAACAATAGTAATCGAAGGATGATGGTGCTAGTTTATGTCGATGAATTAATATTGGGTGGATCAGATGAAGCGCAATGCAGAAAGTTTTATGAATTCATGAAATTTGAGTTAGAAATGTCAATGATTGGAGAAATGATGTTTTCCCATGGTTTACAGGTGACAAAAGGAGGTAATTGATCATTCATTTCTCTATCCAAATATGCCACAGAGGTTTTGAGAATATTTGGAATGGAAAATTCCAAGGAGATAGACTCTAGTTGCCTCCTGAATGAAATTATAAAAATATGATAATAGTAATGTAGTTAATATCACAAAATTTAGGTAGATTATTGGGAGTTTACTGTACCTGATAGTGATAAGATCTGATATTGTTTTCTCCAGATGCAATAATCACAATATCAAAGTAATACCAACGAAATACACATGCTTGTAGTGAAAATAATACTTCAGTATATCAAGGGAATGGTGGATTTCAGTTTTTTATATAGTGAAAAATTTTAGTCAGAGTTCTTTGGATATACTGATGCAGATTGGGTCGGTTCAGTGGATGATAAGAAATCTATGTCTGTATATGCATTATAACTTGGGGGATTTTGTATTTCTCAGTTAATGAAGAATCCAAACTATATTTCATTAAGCGCTGTAGAAGATGAGTATATTGCGACCACTCAAGAATGCACACATTTACTGTGGATGAAGCATCACCTTGATGATATGGTATTAGAAGTGATGTCTCAAATTCGAATCCTGTGTGATAACTCAAGTGCAATAAATCTCAGGAAAAATCACATCTATCACTCAATGAAAAAGTAAATTTATATAAATTATCATTTTATCATAGAGAAGGATGATTAAGGAATCGTATAGTTGGAGTATGTTCCAATAGAACTACAGGTTGCAGAAATTCAGACAAAGTTCATGCCCAAGGAAGCTTTTGAGAGGCATAGAATTGATCGAGGTGTCCAGTCAACTCCCCACACTTGAAAAAGTGTGGATGTGACCACATCCCCTCACCCAGAGGTTTGTTGTGTTTTCTTTATTATTTTATTCTCTACTCTCTACTCTATTGCAGACCACAATGGAGTAACCTTTGGGTTCATTGACAATGGGGGAGAAAGTGTTACACATAATGGGGGAAAACTATGGCTAGAAAAGGGATACACAAGGAGATGCAGACAGATGGAGAAGTGAGATATGGGGAGTTAAAAGCAGAAGAAGTTTTGAAGTTATAATAAGATAGGGGGAGTTTCAAATCTGATGATGCAAGAAGTCATCGATTAAGGAATATTTATCATAATAGTTGATGATCAGGATTAAATCAGATGAGTGGCATTGTAATGGTGTTAAAAGGTTTCCAGCGATCACCAATTGGCATCATTTTGGAAATTGGTATCAGTTTCGTGTCAATAGTTGGTGTCAAAAATGAATTGATTCCTTGATGAACTTTTAATTTACTCTTGTTTCACACGTCGATCATTTCTCAAGTGGGCTTAGAGTATGTGTCAAGTGAATCCTTTATCACTATTAGAATCGCAAGAGGGGAATGGTGGAAGAGGTCGGAAGAAGCTTTAATAAGGTATCAAAGTGCATACAATTTTTATGAGAATAGTTGTCAACAAACTCAACGGAGGGTATTGTTGGTAAATAATACCTCAAGGTATCATTGAAGAATTTTTTAGGTGATTGTATTTGTTGAAAAACCAGGCCTCCATGCTATGTTTGTTCACAAAGCTGACCATGGTGTATGTTTTTTTGATAATGGGGGTTTACATGGTGATTTTTTGGGTTCAAGAGATGTTGTTGGATATCCATTTTTTATATAAGAACCCGAAAAAAGGAATGGACAATTTTGAGGTAGTACAAAAAGGGTATATACAATTTGGCCCCTTTTTTAGTGTTTTCCAAATTTTTGGGCCTGAAAATTGGAAATGGAGAGATGTGTTTTTGGAAAAGGAGGTGCGCAAAAAATTAGTGTAATGTGTGAAAAAGAGTGTGGTGCATGAAATATTGTCATGGTGTGAAACATAGAGGAATTGGATTATTTGCACAAGAGGTATTTCGATATAAGAATCTTAAAAATTCACAAAGTCATAAGGAGTGTGAGAAATTGGAGAATTTCGTGATATATGGTGTTCTGTGGAAGATGTGTTTTTTCACGCTCAAAGAGGATTATGTGCGTAAGGAGGATTTTTTGCACAAGGGTCAATTATTCCTATAAATAAGAAGTGAAAACCCTCATTCAAATATATCTCATGATATAGAAAGCATCCGAGATCTGGTGCACAAAATAGGAGTACGCAAAGGTGTTGCTGGTAAAAGTTATGTTTGTGTGTAAAAGAAGTTTTTGCACATAAAGAAAAGGATGCATATAAAAGAAGACTGTGGAACATAAAATAAGTGTTTTCATGTAAAATTGGTATTACACGAAAAGTGGATTTCACGCAAAAGAAGGGAATTACGTTCAAGGTATAGTAAATGATGCACATAAAAATTGCAGTTGCCCGGTACACCAGGTACAAAGATAGATTCATCATTGGGTGAATGTTGGGAGTCAACTAATCATATATCAATAGATAAGGATGAATATTTCATTAAAAATAATGAAGGGACCAACAAGTTATTAAACTATGAGTGGATCCATTCCATGTGTAGTGAACAAAGGAAGAGTAAAAAGGTTATCCTTTCTACAAGCATTGATCCAGAGAGTGAAATAAGAAGTGACCCTTGGGAAAGCAGTGACCTAACCCAAAAAATTATAATGATAGTGAGCTAGGGAATATAAGTGATATAGATTGAACATTTTTTGTAGTGATAATTACTAGATTTGTTACAGTGGCACATTGTTGTTTTATGCTCCTTGGATGTAGCCCAGTAAGGGTGAACTAAGTAAAAATCTCTATTTCTTCTAGATTTCATCCCTATATTGCATCCAAAGCATCATCATTATATAAATAAGAAAATAAGTTATTATAATAAACACCCAAGTGAAAAAAGTGACCCTTGTGATAAAGAGGTCAATATCTAGTGGGACATGAAGAATTTAGAAAAGAATATACATACCCTAATTCACCCCCCTCTTAGGTTATATAATCCCCTTTGGTCCTAACAGTATTAATTCTTCTATGTGATTAATAAATTGATCTTACAAAAATTAAACTCAATTTATTCATTTTATATCTATCCCTAAAAACCACTTAGATTCTCTAATCTCTAATGTGACCTTAATGACAAAAAATAAAGTCTTTTTATATCTATTAATGTCTCGAATTTCAATGTCTTTTCCTAGAATCATATTTAATATAATGAACAAGAATTCTACATTACATTCGATGTATATGAAAAATTCAATAGTTTTCCATGATATCTTTATGAATTTTTCATCATAATCCCCAATAGACAAATTTTATATTTATATTAGTACAATAAATTACCTCCCCAATTTAATAAGGGGAGTTTGAGGAAAATGTTTATTAAAAAATATGTTAATGAATTATTAGACTTTGTGTCCATGATTCGCCTCACAATTGATCATATTATCCATCTATTAAATAAATATCCAATACAACAGTATATAATTCAAAAAATTGTGGAATGAGGATATGTTCTCAATGGGGTTAATCTATTATTCCACAATAATGGGATCAGATGATCCAATAATGGTAGGATGGATTTGTCCCATAACGGAATCCAATATAAATTATTGTCCTTAGTATAAGGAGGGAATTCTATAAGATTCATGTTATTGATAATTACGTGAGATAGTTGACCTTGTAACACCATAACGTTCATGTCTCCCAGTCTTGTTAAGTTAGGTATTTCATTAAGGAAATCATCACATTGCCTATCACATTTTTTTTTCCATAATTCCTCTTATTTACAAATATTAACAAAAATAATTGGAAAATAATTTTTGATAAAAATACTTAATCTAATAAGAATATAAAAGTGTAAAATATGATCTTATAGGAAAGAAAATTATAAATTATACACATATAAAAACTTATGAGTATCGTGGACTCAATCTATGTTATCCATGGTAAATTTTGCAATTTTTTTCTAACCTAACAATCTATTCATGTCCTTTATAATGGTTCATAATATGATTATGATATTACTAAAAAATATACTCCTAGATTGTCAAATAATGTGTGTTACAATGAATAACATTATTTTCCCATGTATGTGTTTATTTTATAACAAATGTTCCCTTTATAGGCCATTACCCCTAGGTACATCGGTTCCAGAGCCATGTCCACTTGTCACGTCTAGACATGGATTTCATTAGATTGATGACATGACTTCTATGCTTTAGTAAAATTTCAAGACATATTCTATAATGCCCCGACCCCAGAAGCCCAGAGTTGGTTCATTATTTCGTATCATTGGTATGATAAAAAAAGATCAGGTCTCAAAAGAAAGATTAGTTTAATAGCATTGGATGTACAAGATACATTCATAAGGTTTAGATTACATCATAAAATGGAAAAATAAAACAACATTGCATCCATAGAAAAAATTGAGATCACATATACTATCCCTGTCGGTTAGTCATAATATACTTCATCGCATCTTGGAAAAAATAATACATAGAAAGGGGTGAGCTTAGATGCTTAGTAAGGATAACAATATAGCAGAAACTTTCGTAAATAAGCATAAACCATTAAGGAAATATATAAAACTAAAACAAAATAATTTTCCACATAAAATTAATCATAATATGGAAAATATAAATTAAAATAATGTCATTTACTTACTCACCTGGATATTCTACTAGTCGAATAATCACATGAAATATTAGTAGAAACATTCATAATAATGGAATGCATAATGCCAGACTTCATAACCAAATAGTCAAGGCCAAGTGCCAAGACTAAAAATAAGATTTTGTCAAGGCCTTGTCTCAAGACACTAGTTTGTCTCATGAGACCTACCGATGCATTAAAGAGCTATAACGGGCTCCACTCATCACTTACTAAGTCTAATGCATTCCTCATATGAAAAGTTTTAATATAACATAAAAATTCAAATTAAAACTAGCATATGAAATGTCAATAATTTATCAACAAACCATGAATGGTAGAAATATAACACATTCACAGTCAAACATATCACAAAACCTTCAATACAAAATGGAAGATTTGTATCATAATAAATTAACTTCAATCAAGATTAAAATCCATTAAAGGATATTGAAATATATGAAATAAATACTATTTGAGATAAAAATTTCATTCTTTTTTTGAAATAATTTAAAGTTACCTAATTATAAAATAAGACATTTATTTTGAAAATATTCTTATAAGATTGTAAGGGAAGCTTCGACGATGTTATAATGGAGGAATATAGCCACACCTACCATATAAGTTAAAAAAACATTACTAAATTTTCCTTTTTTTCCTTTAAAATTTGGACCATTTCTCGATTTGTGCATGTCATCCTTGCACAGGGGACATTCTAATCTTCTCTGTATCATTCCAATTTTATCAGATGTCTCTGAAGAGACAAACATTTTTACCTTAATTTTGTCGAAAAGGTCATAATGTAACTAGTTTGGAAATTGACAAAAAGATTCCTTTCAAAATGTATAAGGTCAAATAAGTGTATAAATGACTTTAACCCATATTCTAGTAAGTAGTAAACATGTTTTGTAATACATTTTTAGTAAAACATGGATGTTTATGATAAAGAGGTCCCGGTAGATACTTACATAAAAACAACCTCGGATAATAATGAGATTGTGAAATTAACCCTTATTTGTACTTTTCCTTGGTCGAGGGTAGGTTAAACTCATGTATAATGGTGAAATAATTGTTATTAAATTATACAATAACCATATACATTAATATGATATCATATAATATCTTCCAATATTAATTTTTTAATGATATTTTAGTAGTATCATCGTTTCAGTTTATAACTGATTCATTTTCCTTTATATGCTAATTTAAGTAAGAAATGATTGTTATGGATAGAGTTTATTTGATTCATATTAACAATGATATTATGTTATTTAAATATTATCGTTAATAATCACATTAAAATTATTCTTGAATGATTACGATGGGGAATGAATCTCATCGCAATTGTGGAGAAGGTAATCCGTATGTACGCACAAGAGATAATATTATTAATTTTTAATTAAAATCATAAGTAAATGGATGGTATATCATATATACAGAATCATTAACATGTTATATCTATTATTTAAATCAATTACACATCATTATTATATCCATCCAAATAATAATGTATTGAATAACAACTACACCACGACGTGAAGATAGTAAGCCGTACGTATAGTGGCATATTATTCATAAGATGGATAACATATTGAATATGGTTGTACCATTTTTATAATAACATCACAGTATATATAATATAAAAGATTTATTATTTTAAAATGGAAACAACATAGAAAGAGGAAGTGGGATAAGGAAATAAGTTGAAAGAGGTGGTTAGATATCCACCTCTTCTTCGGGTTCTTTCTTTTGATTCGATTAAAAGGGCTCTATAGGATGGCTTTCTGATCAAACTATGGCCTATAGGATTAAAATAGGATATTTGAGAGGATATATGGGCAGGGTTTGGCCATGACAAATGGCTTTGATGGTGTGAATTAGAGAGAAGGGGAAGTGCCCTTTTATAATAAGGGTGAGGGGAACCTTAGGAAAAGATTGAAATATTATTTTATAATAAAATCATGTTCGGTTTCTAATGGTTCCAAAATGAATTATTTAAAGGCTAATGTGAAGATGAGTCTAAAACAACTCAAACAATATGTTTTAGACTGGTTGGGTTCACTATATTAACCTTATCTCTTAGATTTGACTCTTAGTTAAAAAGTTTGACAATTACCATGTCTCTTTGTATTTTTATATTATATGTTTAATAAACTTACTATAAACATCCAAGAGAACCCCAAGTGGTTCATTAATTACATATATATTATTATTTAATCCCTTTGTCTGAACCTTATATTTTTAGGAATAAAACGCCAATGAATAATATAATATTTGTTTTAAAAAATATTTTTTTGTCAATTTTTACACTCTTTGGTATTTTGTTTTTGCGAAATTCATAACTATTTTATTACTTCGAATAAAATTAATTTAATCGACCCTAAATTTTTTTAATTAACCTATAAAATTAGTGTAATTTATAAAAAGTCTAAAATTAGATTTATTTCAGTATTTATAATATCAATTATTTTAATATTTCATTAATAAGGTAATTACTGCATCATCATTGTGAAATAAATAAATTGAATTATTTAATGTCTAAAAATTATAAATAAAATAGAATTATGTGGGAAATATATTTATCTCAATAATTAATATTTATTGTTGAATTTATCTTATGTATAATCTTACATTAAAATGGTTTAGTTATTAAACATTAATTTTAACACTTCTAAATCTTCATTGAATTAAATAATAATAAATGTCCTAATCGAATCCATGTGGACATAAAGGATCATATTTTATTCCTAAGGTTGTTTTTGGTCGAATAACACATATCCAATAGAATTAGGACACGTGTTAGGGTAATTATAATATCATTTTTACCTTTGATTACCCTATTTACTTATAACCGCGTTAAATAAAAGTCAGAAGTTACTATTCACCAAAAATTATTTTCATCTCATTGAACCATATTTTACATACTGATATTAACCATGTCTCTCAGATTTTCAAAATTCAACTCACAGAAGTGGTAAAATTATGTTTTATGTAAATTTGCAAATGCTCCTAGGAGGTTGGTAAAAGACAGTAAAACGTTCAAAAAAATTTATATATATATAATATTATTATAAACAGACTCCAATGAATTAAATTGAACTTATATATGTATTATATATCTATTTTGAACAAAAATAAATTTAAATGAAATAAATATTTATTTAAATAAAAATTCAGTTTTAACCTATAACTCAGTGTTTTCACTATTAATTAAAAATTGAAAGTTTTCAGAAAATTATTAAGAATTTACCCTAAGCTAATTTCAATATTTAGAATCCAAAAATTAATTCCATTTTGAAAGATAAAATTTATAATATTTAAAAAAATGGGTATTACTATTCATAAAGGCTAGTTTGATTGGTTGTGGTATGTTAGAACTCGATGTTGTGTAAAACACACACTATTGTATTATTCAAAGAGAAGTGTACCATGGATGCTTGGGGTGTTACATTATCCCATCCTTAAAATAATTTTTTCCTAGAAATTTCTAGAATAATAATGCATAAAAAGTCTTGGATGGTTCTTCAAAATAAGTTCCTTGGGTTCTGATGTTACCTCCTCCATCTTATGGTTTCTCCATAGATATTTTACCAAACGAGTCATCTGATTTCTCAGCACTTGTTATATTGTATCAAGAACCTTGGCAGTCTCTTCGCCATAAGACTGATCGGGTTCCAATTCTAATTCCTCATTGGTGATTACATGCATTGGGTTAGAGATGTATTCTCTCAACAATGATACGTGGAACACATCAAGAACGTTGGAGAGACTTGGTGGCATTGCCAAACGGTAAGATACAACCCCAATTCTTTTGAGAATTTTGAAAGGTCCGATGTACTTGGGACTTAATTTACCCTTCGTACCGAATTGTATAACTCCCTTCCATGGAGACACCTTCAAGAAAACATGATCTCCTACCTGAAATTCCAAATCCTTCCTTCAGTTATCGGTATAGCTCTTCAGCCTACACTGAGGTGCATCGATGTGGGTTTGGATGACCTTCACCTTCTCCATCATTTACTCCACAAGTTCTCGGCCTACACGTTTTCTTTCACCAGCATAATCCCAATAGGTTGGTGTGCGATATGTCTTTCAGTATAACGCTTCATATGGTTCCATATGAATACATTAATTGAAGCTATAGTTATTATAAAATTCAACCAGAGGTAAATATTGATCCCACATACCTTTAATGTCATGTGGGAATGATCTCAACATATCTTCTAAGGTTGGAATAGTCCGTTATGATTTTTCATCAGTTTGGTGGTGGTAGGTAGTGCTCAAACGAAGTTCAGTATCAAGGTCTTTCTGAAGACCTATGGGAAATCTTGATGTAAAACATGGATCACAATCAGAAACAATCGATAGGGGTACTCCATGAAGTCTCACAACATTAGTATATATTCTGGGTATACGTTCATGTGGTAAATCTTCTCTTGTAGAAAGAAAATATGATGAATTGGTAAGACGATAAACAATGACCCATATTGCATCGTTCCTTCTAGGAGTATTTGGTAGTCCCATGACAAAGTCCATCATAATATTATCTCATTTAAACTCAGGTACATGAAGAGGTTGCATGAATCATCAAGGTTGTTTCCTTCTACCATTCAATTGTTGACAAACCATACATCTTGACCCAAAATCAGAAATCTCCCTCTTCATGTTTTCCTACCAAAAATATTCCCTCAAGTATCTATAAAAATTAGTACTAGCAGGGTGTATAGAATAATTAGAGTTGTGAGCGTCATCCAACAATTCCCTTTTTATATCTGGTATGTTAGGAAAACAAATTCTCTTTCCAAATTTAAAAATTCTATCTTCATACACAAAGTCACTCAATATCCCATCATTCACAGCTTTAATATTCTTTTGAAACACTTTACCATCAATCTGAGAAATATTTATCCTTTCTAGTAAAGATGGTTTGGCAAAAATTTGTGAAGAATTTGATATTTCACCTTCCATGGTTATCCCCATGCCAAACATTACTAGATCCTTGCATATAATATTCTTTTTCAACTCTCATCTTGTTCAGAACGCCATGATCCTTTCTTCTCAAAGCATCTACCACTTTATCTTCCTTCCCCAGGTGGTAGTGTATAGTGAAATCATAATCCTCTAGTAGTTCAAGCCATCTCCTTTGCCTCATGTTGAGTTCATTCTGTGAGAAAATATACTTCAAACTCTTGTGATCTGTATATATCTCACATTTTCACCATAGACATAATGTCTCCATATCTTCAAAGAAAAGATTACAGCTGCTAACTCAAGATCATGAGTAGGAAAGTTTTTCTCATGACTATTTAGTTGTCCTGATGCATAGGCAACAACTCTATCATTCTATATAAGGACACAACCAAGTCCTTTCTTTGATGAATCACTATAAATAACAAACCCATCATTCTCCGATGGTAGAGTCAAGATAGGATAATTGACTAATCTTATCTTCATTTATTCAAAACATCCTCCACACTCTTTTTCCAAACAAATTTAACCACTTTTCATGTGAGATTTGTTAATGGGTTAGCCAACCGGGAAACATTTTGGACGAAATGTCGCTAATAACCTGCTAGAGCAATAAAACTGCATACCTTAGTTATACTCATTGGTGTTGGTTATTCTTGGATTGCCTTGGTATTTGAAGGATCAACGTAGATTCCATCCTTAGAGACAATATGGAGAAGAAAAGAAATCTCTTGGAGCCAGAATTCACACTTTCTAAACTTCCCATATAATTCATGTCTTCTTAGAGTCTCTAGGATAATGTGCTAGTGATTCTCATGATCTTTGTATCTTTTTGAGTATACAAAGATATCATCAATAAATACCACTAAAAATTCATCAAGATATTCCTTGAAAACTCTATTCATTATATCTATGAAGATATAGGGTGCATTAGTCAATCCAAAAGGAATTACAGTAAAATTTTAATACCCATACCTGGTTCGAAATGTTGTTTTCATAATGTCTTCCTTCTACACACACAACTGATGATATCCAAATCGAAGGTTAATCTATGAAAAGTATTGAGCTCATTGAAGTTGGTCGAATAAATCATTAATTTGAGGTTGGGGATACCTGTTCATTATTGTTATAGAATTGATCTCCCTATAGTCAATGTACATCCTCATAAATCCACCTTTCTTCTTAACAAAAAGAACTGGGGTTCCCCATTGAGAAAAACTAGATTGAATAAATCCATTATTACTCAATTACTCTAGTTGTTTATTTAGTTACAATAATTCCACAATGTCCATTATATAAGTTTTCTTTGATATAGGACTTGAACCAGGAATTAAGTGAATGGAAAACTCAATTTCTCATTCTGGAGTATGTCCAGGTAAATCTTATTGAAACACATCAGTATATTATTGCACAATAGGAACATCATATGTTTGAAAATTCTTTTCCTCATCCACAGTTATTTCATTATCTTCCTCCCCAATAATTGAATTTAGTTGAGATACTGAGGCTAGATCTAGATAAGAATTAGGTGGTGATGTTTTTTCTCTAAAGATAAGGTACTCCTTATCATCATCGAGAATTGTAACCTCCTTCTTCTTAAAATAAATTTTCACATCATGGTCTGAAAACAAATCCATACCAAGTATTATATTAAATTCAATCATGGGTATTATGATAAGATCAACAGATAAATATCATTTATTTGCCCTAATGGGAACTGATTCAAAAAACATTATTGTAATGATACTTCCTTTAGAAGTTTTTACAGACAACTCCCTTATTAAATCAAATTGTAAATATCGAATTTCATTAGAAAACTGGGAAGATATGAAACAATGGGATGATCTAGAATCAAATAAAGCATTGTCTAATCTTAAATAAAACATTAAATTACCTATCACTATTTCTTTCAGACTTAATCCCTTGGAATTTTCTGAGGTAATTTCCCCGGACGCTTAGTACATTTATTTGCATAACGTCCCCTATCTCTACAATTGTAGAATTCAACATTAATATCCTCTTTCTTCCCCTTGCAATAAAGAGCTTGGTGGACTTTTTCACCACACATGTAATAGACTCCCATTCCCTTTAGACAAGTACTATGGTGTTTCTTCCTACATTTACTATAGGATGGATATTCAAATTTTCCCTTCTTCCCCTTATTTCCATTTCTAGAGTGTTCAACAGATCTCTTCTTCTCTTTCTTTTCTTTAAATTTGTAAGACTTAGAGAATTCTTTTTCCGTCTTGATAGCACATGAGACAATATCTTCGTACGATGAGAAGGATTGTGAGACTAATTCTCGATGGAGAAATGGTTTCAACCCATCAAAGAAACAATAAATCATACTTCTTGGGTTACGTATATAATGTACATCATGCCTCTCTAACCTTGTAATGTTAGCTTCATACTTTTTGTCATTCTCATCCTCCTTTTGCCTCAGACTCATAAATTGTCTTTCCATATCTGCTCGATGGTTATGAGGGAAGTATTTTTCTATGAAAATTTCTTTAAAATCTATCTAGTACATATTTGATACTTCATCATCTTCCTTTTTGTATTGAATCAATGAAAATCATTGACCATCATCTCCAGTGAGGTGGTAAACTACCATGAAAACTTTTTCCCTTTTGCTACTCACCAATGCATGAAATATTTTCTCGAAGGAATTTAACCATTGTGAAATGAACTGTGTTGCATTTGTTGTCAATGAGGCATGAAGTTGTCATGGAATGAATGGATGTCAAGGAATGTAAAGATGTGAATGAAAAAGGATGTGTTGGTGATGGTGATGAAGGAGAATTGCCATGGTACTTAGAGGCATGTCACTTAGTAGAATCACTCAGTGTCATAGAATATTATGGTTGAAACATTCTCCATGAATATCAGATGATTTTAGAACTGATCTTAATGTTCCAATACTTGTATCAAGGTGATACTAAGTGACAACACTTGAATAATGAATGATGATGGAGCATCATTACATCTGACGATTGTTGAGCTGATCTTTAAGTTCAAAGAACTTGTATCAACAGGATACAATGTCACTACAATGTCTGAAGACCATGCATTGTCTTAACAATGCATGAGGGGATGAAGATGATCCATCCACAACTACTAAGTGGATGATGGGGATTAATGAAGTCCATGCACTATTACTTAGTGCATGTGAAATAGAAGAAGTTCCAATTTGATCTCTGATTGGATCAATGAAGCACATTGGAGAAATAATTGATCCAAGTGACTCGGTTGATGATGATCCTTTGGGAATTCCACCTCCTAAGTCTAGATTATATGTTAAGGAGGATTGGTGAATTCTAATGAAGAAGATGGAGAATATGTGTTAGAAGAGAAGAAATATAACAGAAGAAATGGATTAGAGGAAGATGTGGAATTTGGCATTTGAACCTTGTTACTTGGTTTTTAAACAATGTACTTGTTCTATATTCAAGAAAAAATTAAGCCACCAAGGGCCAACCTTAAGGTTCAACCCAAGGCACATGTGGGACTAGGTCACCACGTCCAAGGGGATCCCATATGGGGCCAGCCCGAGAGAAGCCGGGGCCGTGTATAAGCCCTGAGGCCACGCGGTGATCAGGCCTGCGCAGCATGGGCGCCCGAGCGCATAGAGGGCGCCAGTGGCGCGCCCGCGAGAGGCAGAGGTGGGCGCAAGAGCACGCCCGCAGAGAGAACACGGTGCGATGTGGCACCGTGGAGGGAGAAGTTCAATCGAAGAGTTGCCGGCAGCGAAACTTTGATAAACCACAGAAAATCCACAGTTCGTTTCGATGTGGGACGCGCGATTTTGTCGCGGAGCAAATCCTGGCCGCTCGATCGATCGCGCACCAGATCTCAACCGCACGATCTATCCTGCTCGAGATCTTCTGATCGCGGCCGTCCAAAGTTTTCTAATCGCCCGATCCAATGGCCCGCAAGGTATCTTCTTCCTTTAGCTCAACCGGAGGCAAACAGCAACGCCGCCTAAACCGGTGGCCTCCCCGAGCACTGAATTCGAGCTCCCGGCCACCATAGATCGAGCTAAGGTGTTCATTGAGTTCATCTGGCCATGAAGAACTCATCCATGCAAGAAAGATGCATGCATGCACAGTAGTGAGGAAATTCGGACGTGGACGAGGCAAACAACTTTGCCGAGGCCATGATGGTTTATGTTTTGTTTGGATTATCCATAATAGAAGTCCATGCATGCATTCTAAGTCGCATGAACGTAGAGGAAAAATAAAGGAAGAGACCCACATGGAAACAGAGGAAAGATTCAAGATTTGGAAAGATTTTGAAAAACCGAACACTTCGGGAATTTGATTTATCCCACGCAGAAGATTTGATGAATCCCTCTGCCCATAAAAAGAGAGGTCGAGGCTCTCTGTTTTCTTGCTGAATCTTTGTTGAAGATCTGATGTCCCGCGAAGCCTCGGTGCTTAGCAAAGAACAGCATGCGCGCACCACTTGTGCAGCAGTGAAGCCCGGAGCCATCCCTTGGCTCTGTTAGTTCCTTTTGCGCACTCCTTGCGTCAAAGAAGAAGGGGAGAAGACCCTTGCGCGCCTTCCCCTTGCGTGGCAGGTAGAACCCGGGGCCGCAACACCTTGCGCTCCCATGGTTGAGGCCCACACTTGCGCGGAAGTTGGTGTCCTTGACACCCTGCTCGCTCGTGGCTGTCCAAGGACCTTGCGTGCCCTTGCACCCTTGGGACCTTGCGCGCTGCCCTATGCACCCAAGTGTTCCTTGCGCTCTTTGAAGAAGAAGAGTGACGCACTATTCACCTTGTGTGTATGCCACTTGGGAGAACACCCTACGGGCAGTGGGTGTGCAAAGAGGGGGAACGCCGAGGCCTTAGTGCCTTGTGTGCAAAGTGAACAAGAAGAGGTCGTAGCCTTGGGTGTGTGCAAGAAATGATGTGTAGGCCACAACAAAGAATAACTCATTCAAGTGTGTGTGCAAAGTGAAGAATTTGTGTGTGCTTAACAAGTGAAGGCCGAACCTAGTGTGTGCACTAAATGTGTATACACTTAGAAGATGTGGAAGAATCTCACACTAAAGAACAACAGACATTTATGTGTGTAAAAAAATTGAACAAAGTGTGTGAGTGAGAAGGTGTGTGTGCTCAAGGAAATTACACCCTTTAAAGGTTTATTGCACCAAGAGAAGAAGAAGGGGAGTGCATGCATGCATTCATGCACGTGCACACGTGAACAAAGATAAATCAGGATGTGTGCATTTGTGGAGTCCAAGACCAAGACTTCTTGAATAATTTGAGAAGCCTTGCAGTCAGTGCATGAAGAAGGGTTTCCATGCACTCAGTGAAAGATGGGAAGTGAGACTGAAGCCAGACTGATGTTAAAGACATCAGCTGCCTGAGTATTCAGTAATTGAGAAGAGCCTGATCAACTGAAGTGATCAGAAGTCTTGAGAAAGACCAAAAGACCTTATCAGAGGCTGTTGAATATTCTTGAAGAGAGAATCCAAGTCATCCTGAGAGAAAGAACATAAATCCTGAGCAAGACGAGAAGTCCTGGTCAACTCAAGTGATCAGAGGAAGAGAGCAAGGCCAACAGCCTTTATCCCAGGCTGCTGAAGATACTTCAAGAACTTGATGTGAAGAAGTGCTGCTTGTGTGATTCGAGAAGCCAGGAGAAGCCCCCTGTGAGACTCAAGGTGGAAGAAGTCTTCAGTGGGATTCTGGAGCAGTCCAGTGGGACTCTAGTAACACTGTGGGACGCAGTATAAATACCCTCCCGTGGGACTCAGGAGAGATACAGTGGGACTCTGTATCAACCATTGTAATACTAACAGATTATAATGGAAGAAACCATGTTGGGGCATATAACCAACATGGAAAGGACGTAGGCCTTTGGTGCTGAACCTTGTAAATCCTTGTGTCCTATGCCTTTACATTTACTGCATTACTCGAGGAAAGGCTGAGAGATACAAGAAGAGTGGATCGAGGCCTTAACAAGCCATAGAGGTTTAAGTGATAAAGAATCAATTAGTAAAAAGATTTAAAGGATCACTGATTCACCCCCTCCCCCTCTCAGTGATCAAACTGATCCGGGCACTTCAATTGGTATCAGAGGGAGGTTCCCTCTAAAAGATCCAAGAGAGTCTATATGGAGTGCAGATTTGAGGAAATGAAAGAACATCCTCAAATGGAGATATCTGCCAAGACTCTGCAAAAAAGAATGAAGAAACAGGCAAAGAAGATGTAGAAGAAGGTTGCTGCAATCAGAGAAACTCCTTCTATGGAAAGAAATGTGAAAGTCACAACAGATGGCAATTCCTTTTATCATTCTTCTAATGAAGCCTGCTCTAGATGTGATGAAGATAGAAGAAACAATGATCTTCTAAATTCAATCAATTATCTTCAGAAGATAGTCCCCAAGGAAGTGTCAATGTGTATAGCTACAGGCATCCTTGATCTTCAAGAAGAAAAATTACAGCTAGAAGAAGAAGCCAATGCAATGGAAGATCAGTTGGATAAAAGGGTTGGCATAACCAACACTCTCAGAAAGCTGGTGAAGGCTAAAGATGAAACTATTTCCCTTTGCAATGAAAGATTTGAAGACACTGATAAAGAATTTCAAAGAAGCTCTTCGGAGAAAGAAATCTTTATGATAATGATCAAAGAAGTTTTCCATGCACTGGAGAAGTTGCACAAAGTGTCAATGAATGTCAGAGATGCTCAACTCGAAGACAAAGTCAACATGGTGAAGGATCTTGACAATTCATTGCTAGAATTGATGAAGGTGCATGAAGACCAGTTAGAACAGCTTAAAGAAAATTGGGAAGGAAGGATAAGAACTGTTGAGGATTAGAAGAACTCCCTTAACATGAAATGCATAGAACTAGAGGTGATATTGAAAAATCTACAATCACCCAAAGCTGAATCCTCCCAGTCAGCTAAAAGTAGAAATGTTGCTACACAAGTGTGCTTTGAGAAGGATGATTCTAAAAGAAAGACATCCTCTAATGAAAGGGAAACATATTCTAAAATAAAGGTAGCATCCATACCATCTTTTACTCATGATTCTAAAAGTGTTTATACTAAAAGTGCAGGATGGAAGAATGAATCCAAACAAGTATGGATGAAGACAGTGAAGAAAGAATGCTCTCCTGAAAAAACACAGCATGTCAAGAAAAGTACCCAACAATCAGAAGGACTGAAGAGGTCAAGATTTGTGGGTCAGTGTTGGTGTTGTAATAAGTATGGGCACTGTGCAAAGGATTGTTGGTACAATCCACTGAATGTCAAAGCACAAAGGAAGCCCATGCCAAGGGGGAGAAATCTAGAAGAAAAGAAGTAGCATCCACAGGTCCAGAGTCATCTGTTTACTGCAAATAGATTTGGATTACTTGAGAACATCTGGGATGATTGCAAAAGTGGTCAAAAAGATACATGTCAATATCCAACTGTATCGAGAGCTAAAAAGAAGAAAAGATCACAGAACCTGGATCAGAAAGAATCCTTGGAAAGCAGGCATAAGAAAGTGGAAGATGCTCCCAAGAATATTATGAAAAAGGAAGAGAAGACCTTGGAGTCTAAATCCAAGAAGGGTGATGCATCCAGAAGGACCACCAAGAAGAAATGATTCTACTGTGGAAAGAAAGGGCATACCATGGATCTTTGTAAACAAGCCATGGAAATCAATAGAAGCAGACTGAAATCAAATAGAAAATCAATCCAGTAGAAGCAGAAGGGATTGATTGAAACCAAGTTTCCTAAGAAAGGTAGCTTGAATGCATCGAAGGAACCATGTAGAATTTTCAGAACTGAGGCCACACTTCCAAGTGACTTACTAGTCATATGGCCAAATCAGTTGCAACTTGCCAGAGAACTACAAAGAGCTGAAGATAAAGTTCTGGCAATTGGTAAGGCAAAAGGGAAGAAGAAGATTTCACATGAAGATCATGTTCTGTGTGTGAGGTGCAATCAAGCTGGACATACTAGTGATAAATGCATGATATTCATTCCAGCTCAGAATGGATTCTTCAAAAGAATGAAGATTGCACCAGGAGACTCTAGTGTTCAGAAGGCACCTAGAAATAGAGGAGTCACACACAAAGAAGTTGAAGAGGTGTTGAGATCCACACCAGCACAAACATCATTGAAGATCAAATGTGCAAGTGTGAAGAATGGTGAAAATGGGACATCTCGGTTGAGAGAATCTTCTCAACCTTGTTGTTCACATTGATGAACCAAGGAGGTTCCATCTTATTCCCTAATCACTTGTATTTACATGTGCTGACATTGAAGGGAATTGAAGATGATGATCATTCTCAGCTGGAGGATGGTTTCGAAAGAATGGAGTGCATCCCGAGAAGGGGAACCAATCTGAAGAAGATGGGATTCTGATATTTAATACCATCTTGAGAAAAGTGAAGGTATTCCAATCATACTTTCATCCCTTGTTTCTTAATTTTATTCATCATGTCAATTAATGTGAAGTATTGATTGAAGTAAAATGGTTGTAAGGTGGAGATTTATCTTTGCACTGAACTTTCTAATGAGTTTTGTGAAGTATGTGCAGGATTTAGCAATTTATTATTATATCTGAAAAATTTCGAACCCCTGGAAGCTAAGCATGATATGACATGTATAGTGAAATGTGGACAACATTGAAAAATCTTGGTTACATCACTATTGTTTTCTACACCGGGTTAGCCCAATTAGACTTAGATATGATTTACTAAAGGTTCTTTGCTAAAGAAGAACATGTGACATCATCCCTCTCTTCGTGATTTTCAAGAAAATGCTATTCAAAGGGAGGAAGAGATATTTTGGAAGAGAGCCACACCACATCTTTTCATTTGATTGCCAATAAGGGGGAGAAAATATTGGCACACATATTGACCCATTCATATGTGCAGAAGTAGTGTATTGACAACAAATACAAAGGGGGAGATTGAAATGCACTGTGTTGCATTTGTTGTCAATGAGGCATGATGTTATCATAGAATGAATGGATGTCAAGGAATGTCAAGATGTGAATGAAAAAGGATGTGATGGTGATGGTGATGAAGGAAAATGGCCATGGTACTTAGAGGCATGTCACATAGGAGAATCACTAAGTGGCATAGGAGATTATGGTTGAAACATTATCCATGAATATCCGACGATTGTAGAACTGATCTTAATGTTACAATACTTGTATCAAGGTGATACTAAGTGACAACACTTGAAGAATGAATGATGATGGAGCAACATTACATCTGACGATTGTTGAGATGATCTTTAAGTTCAAAGAACTTGTATCAACTGGATACAATGTCACCACAGTGTCTAAAGACCATGCATTGTCTTAAAAATGCATGAGGAGATGAAGATGATCCATCCAAAACTACTAAGTGGATGATGGGGATTAATGAATTCCATGCACTATTACTTAGTGCATGTTAAATAGAAGAAGTTCCAATTTGATCTCTGATTGGATCAATGAAGCACATTGAAGAAATAATTGATCCAAGTTATTCGGTTGATGATGAACCTTCGGGGATTCCACCCCCTAAGTCTAGATTATATGTTAAGGAGGATTGGTGAATTATAATGAAGAAGATGGAGAATATGTGTTAGAAGAGAAGAAATATAACAGAGGAAATGGATTAGAGGAAGATGTGGCATTTGGAATTTGAACCATGTTACTTTGTTTTTAAACAAAGTACTTGTTCTATATTCAAGCAAAAATTATGCCACCAAGGGCCAGCCTTAAGGTTCAACCCAAGGCACATGTGGGACTAGGTCACCACGTCCAAGGGGATCCCATATGGGGCCAGCCCGATAGAGGACGGGGCCGTGTATAAGCCCTGAGGCCACGTGGTGATCAGGCATGCGCAGCATGGGCGCCCGAGCGCATAGTGGGCGCCAGTGGCGCGCCCACGAGAGGCAGAGGTGGGTGCAAGAGCGCGCCCGCAGAGAGAACACGGTCCGGGGCGACACCGTGGAGGGAGAAGTTCAATCGAAGGGTTGACGAGAGTGAAACTTTGATAAACCACGGAAAATCCGCAGTTCGTTTCGATGTGGGACGAGCGATTTTTCCGCGGAGCGAATCCTGGCCGCTCGATCGATCGCGCACCAGATCTCAACTGCACGATCGATACCGCATGAGATATTTTGATCGCGGCCATCCAATGTTTTCTAATCTCCTGATCCAACGGCCCGCAAGGTATCTTCTTCCGCGAGCTCAACCTGAGGCAAACAACAACACCGCCTGAACCAGTGGCCTCCCCGAGCACTGAAGTCGAGCTCCTAGCCACCATAAATCGAGCTAAGGTGTTCATTGAGTTCGTCTGGCCCTGACGAACTCATCCATGCAAGATAGATGCATGCATGCACAGTAGTGAGGAAATTCGGACGTGGATGAGGCAAACAACGTTGCCAAGGCCATGATGGTTTATGTTTTGTATGGATTATCCATAACAGAAGTCCATGCATGCATTCTATGTCACATGCACGTACAGGAAAAAATAAAGGAAGAGACCCGCTTGGAAACAGAGGAAAGATTCAAGATTTGGAAAGATTTTGAAAAATAGAAAACCTCGGGAATTCGATTTATCCCACGCGGAAGATTTGAGGCATCCCTCTTCCTATAAAAAGAGAGGCCGAGGCTCTCTGTTTGCTTGCTGAATCTTTGTTGAAGATCTGAAGTCCCGCGAAGCCTCGGTGCTTAGAGAAGAACAGCCTGCGCGCACCACTTGTGCGGCAGTGAAGCCCGGAGCCATCCCTTGGCTCTGTTAGATCCTTTTACGCACTCCTTGCGCGAAAGAAGAAGGGGAGAAGACCCCTGCGCGCCTTCCCCTTGCGCGACAGGAAGAACCCGGGGCCGCAGCACCTTGCGCACCCATGGTTGAAGACCGCACTTGCGCGACAGTTGGTGTCCTTGACACCCTTCTCGCTCACAGCTGTCCAAGGACCTTGCGTGCTGCCCTATGCACCAAAGTGTTCCTTGCGCACTTTGAATAAGAAGAGGGCCGCACCATTCACCTTATGTGTCTGCCCCTAGGGAGAACACCCTACGGGCAGTGGGTGTGCAAAGAGGGGGAAGGCCGAGGCCTTAGTGCCTTGTGTGCAAAGTGAACAATAAGAGGCCGTAGCCTTGGGTTTGTGCAAGAAATGAAGTGTAGGCCACAACAAAGAAGAACTCATTCAAGTTTGTGTGCAAAGTGAAGAATTTGTGTGTGCTTTAAAAGTGAAGCCCGAACCTAGTGTGTGCACTAAAATTGTATACACTTAGAAGATGTGGAAGACTCTCACACCAAAGAACAACACACATTTATGTGTGTAAACAAATTGAACAAAGTGTGTGAGTGAGAAGGTGTGTGTGCTCAAGGAAATTACACCCTTTGAGGGTTTATTGCACCAAGAGAAGAATAAGGGGAGTACATGCATGCATGAATGCACGTGCACACGTGAACAAAGATAAATCAGGCTGTGTGCATTTGAGGAGTCCAAGACCAAGAGTTCTTGAGAGAATTTGAGAAGCCATACAGTCAGTGCATGAAGAAGGGTTTCCATGCGCTTAGTGCATGATGGGAAGTGAGACTGAAGCTAGACTGAAGTTAAAGACATCAGTTGCCTGAGTTTTCAGTAATTGAGAAGAGTTTGATCAACTGAAGTGATCATAAGTCTTGATCAATACCAACAGACCTTATCAGAGGCTGTTGAAGATTCTTGAAGAGAGAAGCCAAGTCATCCTGAGAGAAAGGAGATAAATCCTGAGCAAGATGAGAAGTCTTGATCAACTCAAGTGATCAGAGGAAGAGAGCAAGGCCAGCAGCCTTTATCCCAGGCTGCTGAAGGTACTTGACGAACTTGAAGTGAAGAAGTACTGCTCGTGTGATTCAAGAAGCCAGGAGAAGCCCCCTGTGAGACTCAGGGTGGAAGAAGTCTTCAGTGGGATTCTGGAGCAGGCCAGTGGGACTCTGGTAACACTGTGGGAGGCAGTATAAAGACCCTCCTATGGGACTCAGGAGAGATACAGTGGGACTCTGTATCGACCATTGTAATACTAACAAATTATAATGGAAGAAACCATGTTGGGGCGCATAACCAACATGGAAAGGACGTAGGCCTTTGGTGCCGAACCTTGTAAATCCTTGTGTCTTGTGCCTTTACATTTACTGCATTACTCGAGGAAAGGATGAGAGATACAAAAAGAGTGGATCGAGTCCTTAACAAGCCATAGAGGTTTAATTGATAAATAATCAATTAGTAAAAAGTTTTAAAGGATCACTGATTCACCCCCTCCCCCTCTCAGTGATCACACTGATCCGGGAACTTCACATTGCTCCGCTACTAATGGATTTTTAACCACATTGAATATTGGTGGTTGTTTCCTCATTAAGCGATCTAACATTGATCCTCCATGTTATGGATTAGGTTTCTACATATGGGTAAGGTTATTATTCATAACCTGAGTGATTTTTCCTAGTATGGTGATAAGATGATCAGCACTAGTTGTATCAACATCTCCACTATAATGATCATGAGCAGGTGGGAAATCCCTACATGGAGTGCATAAATTAATAGGATTTCCATTCATTCCCATAGGTTCCATTTCTAAACAATGGCATGCACTAGATTAGTTTATGAATTGCAAGACATAATTCCAAACTAATAACATACTTAACATCAATTTAACATTTTATGGATACAATACATAATCATAAAAAATTGATTTCATTGAGGAGGTATATACACATAAATCCTTCCTAATGGTTTGTAAAGAAATGGTGGATTATCCTAAGCATATCCCCAGGGAGTGTCGTATCCAAGAGTGCAGCAAGGCCTGTTGTCGTGCACTAGTACCCGTTTGAGTCTAGCAAAAAGTGGTGTTTTCAGGGTTTACCCCTAGGTACATCTATGCTAGATCCACCTCTACATGCTAATATCCAGACTGGGATGCACTTCCTAGAAAACTCAAAAAATCTCTATAGTGCCAAAATTCTAGGATGTTGTTCTATACTAATCCTCAAAGTCTATCTTAGGATAATGTGCTCTAATCAGAGTTTTTCTAAATCTAGCTTTCAAGGTTTGTACTAAACTTTCTCTGATACCAACTATAAAACCTTGACCCCAGATTCCCAGATTCGGTGCATTATTACGTATCATTTACATGATCACAAAAGTTCAAGTCCCTAATGACCGATTAGTTTTGTAGCCTTGGAAGTACTAGATACATTCATAAGGTTTACATTACATCATAAAATGAAAAACTACAACAAAATTATTTTCATAGATAACACTATGATCCCATAGACTATCCTTGTAAGTCAGTCATAATATAATTCTTTACATCCTGAAAAAAATAAAACATATAAATGGTTAAGCTCAGATGCTTAGTAAGGATAACAATATAGCAGAAACTTTCATTAATAAGAATAAACTTTTAAGGAAATGTATAAAACTAAATCAAAAAACATTTCAACAGAAACATCATCATAATATGGAAAATATAAATCATAATAATTCCATTTACTTACTCACATGGATATTCTACTAGTCGAATAATCACCTGCAATATCAATAGCCACTTTCATAATGATGGAATGCATAATGCCAGACGTCATAAGAACATAGTCAAGGCCTTGTGCCAAGACTACAAATAAGATTGTGTCAAGGCCTTGTTCCAAGACACATGTTTGTCTCATGAGACCTACCAATGCATCGAGGAGCTATAGCAGGCTCCAACCATCACTTACTAAGTCCAATGCATTCCTTATATAAAAAGTTTTAAACATAACATAATCATTCGTATTAAAACTAGCATAAAAAATGTCAATACTTTATCTAGAAACCATGAATGGTAGAAAAATAACACATTCACAGTCAAACATATCAGAGAACCTTCAATACAAAATAAATGATTTGTCTCATAATAAATCAACTTCTAACAAGATTAAAATCCATTAAAATATGTTGACATAGATGAAATCAAAACTTTTTGAGAGAAATAACTTATTATTATTTTTTGAAATAATTTAAGTTACATAATTATAAAAGAAAAAAATTATTTTGAAAATATTATTATAAGTTTTTAAGAGATTCTTCCACGATGTTATAATGGCGGAATATAGCAGCACCCTCCATATAAGTTAAAAAACCATTCTTACCATAATGTTGTCGAAAATGTCATAAAGGAACTTGTTTGGAAAACGACGGAAAGATTCCTTTCAAAAAGTATAATGTCAAATAAGGCTATAATTGACTTTAACCCATAGTTTAGTAATTAGTAAAAATGGTTTGGATTAAATGTTTAGGAAAAAACGGGTGTGGATGATAAAGAGGTCCCAGTAGATACTTATGTAAAAAAAACCTCGGATAACAAAAAGATTGTGAAATTAATCGTTAACTTGTGAATTTCCTTGGGCGAGGGTAGTTTAAACTCATGTATAATGGTGAAATAATTGTTATTAAATTATAAAATAACCATATACATTAATATGATATCATATATGATCTTTTAATATTTATTTGTTAATGATATTTTAGTAGTATCATCGTTGCGGTTGTTAACTGATTCATTTTCCTTTATATGGTTATATATGTAAGCCATGATTGTTATGGATAGAGTGTATTTTATTAATATATAGAATGATATTATGTTCTTTAGATATTATTTTTAATCACCACATGAAAATTATTCTTGAATGATTACGATGGGGAATGAATCTAATCGCGTTCGTGGAGATAGTAATCCGTAAGTATGCATGAGCGAAAATATCATTCTTTTATAATTAAGATCATAATTAAATGGATGGAATATCATATATAAATAATCATTAACATGTTATATATATTATTTACATCAATTATACATCAATATTATACCGATCAAAATAATAATGTATTGAATAACAACTACACCACGATGTTGAGACGGTAAGCCGTGTGTACACACGTACGGTGACATTTTATTCATAGGATGGATAATATAATGAATATGGTTGTACCCATTTTATAATAAAATAACAGTATATATAATATAGTATAGTTATTATTTTATAATGTAATCGACAAATAAATATGAAGTGGAATAAGAAAATAACATGAAAGAGGTGGTGAGATATTTACCTATTCTTCGGGTTCTTCCTTTTGATTTGATGAAAATGGCTCCTTAGGTTGGCAATATGATCAAACTAACGCCTATAGGATGAAGGTAGGATAGTTTGGAGGATATTTGGGTAGGTTTTAGCTGAACCAAATTGATTTTAAGGTGTGAATTGGAGATAAGGGGATGTTATCTTTTATAGGAGTGGTTAGGGGCACCTTAGGAAAAGATTGAAATATTATTTTGTAATAAAATAATGTTCGGTTTCTAATGGCTAAAAAATGAATTATTTAAAGGATAAGGATGGTATGGGTCTCAAACCACTCAACCAATTTTTTTAGACATGTTTGGGTCACTATATTAACCTTATCTTTTATATTTAACTCTTAGTTGAATAGTTTGACATTTTCCATTTCTCTTTGAATTTTTATATTATACGGTTAATAAACATAATATAAACATCCAAGTGAAACCCAAGTGGTTAATTAATAACATGTATAATATTATTTAATCTCTTTGTCCGAACCTTATATTTTTAGGAATAAAAATCCAATTAATAATATAATATTTGTTTTAAAAACACTTTTTTGTCAATTTTGACACTATTTGGTATTTTGTTTTTTCTAAATTTATAACAGAATTATTACTTCGCAAAAAATTAATTTAATCAACACTAACATGTCATATTAACCTTCAAAATTAGTGGAATTCATAAAATGTCTCAAATTACATTTATTTTTGTATTTATAATATCAATTATTTTAATATTTTATTAATAAGGTAATTACTGCATCATCATTGTGTAATAAGTAAATTAAATAATTTAATGTATAAGTTTTTTAAATAAAATACCATTATCTATGAAATATTATTTATTTCTAATGAATATTTATAGTTGAATTTATCTTATGTATAACCCTATATTAAAATTTTTTAGTTATTAAACATTTATTTTAACACTTTTAACTCTTCATTGAATTAAATAATAATAAATGTCATAATCTAATCCAAGTGGACCAAAAGGATACTATTTTACTCATAATGTTTATTTGGTCTAATAAAACTTATCCAATAGAAAGAAGACATGTGTTAGGGTAATTAGAATATCATTTTTATCATTGATGACCCTATTTACTTTTAATCGCGGTAAATAAAATTCAAAATTTACTATTGAGCAAAAAATATTTTCATCTCATTGAACCACATTTTACATAATGATATCAATTGTGTCTCTTAGATTTTTTAAATTCTACTCACATAAGTGGTAAAATCAAGTTTTATGTAAATTTAAAATGCTCCTAAAAGGTGGGTAAAAGATGGTAAAAAGTTCAATAAACTTTTTATATATCTCAAATTATTATAAACAGGCTCCAATGAATTACATTGAACATATATAGGTATTATGTATCTATTTTGACCTAAATAAATTTAAATAAAATAAATAATTATTTAAATAAGAATTCTATTTTAAACTATAACTCAATGTTTTTCACTATTGAACAAAAATTTACATTTATCAGAAAAATACCAAAAATTCACCCTAAGATAATTTTTATATTAAGAATTAAAAAATGAAGTCCATTTTGAATGAAAAAATTTATAAAATTTCAAAAAGTTGGTATTACTTTTCATAAAGACTAATTTGATTGGTTGTGGTGTTTTAGAACTTGAAGTTCTGTACAACACACGTTATTATATTATTTAAAGAGAAGCATACTGTGGAAGATTGGGGTGTTACATCTTCCAATAAAAAAACCTATACCAATATATTTTTACTTATGTATTCTTATAATATTTTAAAAAAAGGAATCCCTTTTTTTAATAACAACTATACGAAGCCAATCCACTCACACATATTATTATATGTTTTTTAAAATAAATATAAAATAAAAATGGAATTTAGAGGTAAAATTTACATTAATAGTAGGATCATAATACAAAAAAACATGAAAATAAAATTAAAAAAAACATTAGTATAGTTTCCAAAATGTTCTCATAATTTCCTATGATCATATAAAAATTTATTTGATAACCTGAGAAATACATTTAAATTACACAAGTTATAAATCTTTGTAAGGGAATCAATATGATAATAAATTATAGAATATGATCCAAATTTCATAACACATTATCATAAAATAAAACACTACTAAATAATCAAATCAAATCATGTCATAAATAATATGGAATCATTATATTAGGGCATCATCAGAATTTGAAAACACTATAAAACATTACATATACATAATTTAAGGATTACATCCAAGAACACATATCATTGTGGTTGGAGTCCCATCATAGATTAGGATTACTCCCTAACGAAATAAATTCTTTATTATGTGATATAAACATTACCCAATTCCATGGGGAACTATCTTGGATCACAAGTCATAACATGTACAAGAAAATGTGTGCCGCATTGGGAAAGCAATCATAAGGAATAAGTGTAAGGAAACCCCCATCAAAAATGAAATAGGTTATATAATCATGTATTATTGAATAAAAACTAAAATATCATAATTATTCCCATTAAATAATGGATTAATGATTTTTTATAGTTTCATGATGGAGTAGAGAAATAAAGTTATTGAAAATAATGTTCATTATAAGTGAATATATAAAAAAGTGGATATAATGGTGTTTCCATGGGCTTTACGAGTACATTTTTATGAAAAAGGTTAAGGATTTTTTAAAGGGAATATAAGAATAATAATTTATACAAAAAACAATAATGTAAAAAAATTCTATATAAAATCAATTCTTTTGGAAAGAATATAATTCAAAAAAATCATTGAGTGATACCTAAAATGAGGTATGAATATAGAAAAAATCCTTACATTCATATCTACTGGATGAATGTAATTTAGTAGAGGACCATAAAAACTTGTATATCACCATCATAGAATAGTTAATTACCCAATATATTTATGTGTGGGATATATATACAATGAATAATATAAATAAATATGTATAATAGAGAGAAACTGTGAGGTGATTCCCTTACTTAAACCATTGTGTTGGATAGAGAGAGCCTGAGCCCTCAAGAATGCCTCCCTATATGCAAGAAGATTCTAAATAGCATTTCGATTTTAAACACCACCATTGGGGAGAATATACACTCAATATAAAACTCATAAACCAATAATATAAATAAAATATAAAACCAATTTGAGAAATCAGTGTGGAAAATAAATCAAGACGATATAATATCAGATGGAAATCATGTAATATAGATAAATAAATAAAGTAAGATCCCATTTTCCAATTACAACATGAATAGATAGATTGAAAGTGAATATATAGTTAACACTATAGAATCCAACAGAATATGTCATCATTCCTTTCCCAGCTCCATGCTCCATGGCATCGCCATCTACCATGGGACCCTATCAATTTTTTTGATCCTTATACCTGAATAATGAACACTAATAAAGATACTCTTATAGGGTGTGAGTAACAAAACCTTGTAGGACACCACAAATTCCTCCTTATTAATAGTACGCAAGTATAAAAAGTTTATTACATGATAATAATAAATGAAAAAGAATGTTCAAAAAGACATATTTGAATCACCAGTGTGATAACTAGGCCACCATGAACCCTATATGTTTTTACATTGGATCCATTGAGGAGGGATGATCAAAGGTATTGGAAGTGATAAAGGAGTAGATTGATGGATGGTGAAATATTATACTTGGAATCCTTATGGTATTGAGTGAATGTTCATCTTGTTATCAACTAGACATCATGTTCCAATGTAATACCCTAAACTGTTTAGCCACTAGAAAAGTGCTAGGTAATGAGTGAAACTGGGCCATAAGAGTGCTTCCCCACATTTCAAAGTCTGATGACAAACATTGATGTTTTAAAGAGATTATATAGAAAATAATATTACCTATGGTGATGATATAATAATTGTCCAATATAAATATAAAGTATCAGAAAATAAATACCATGAACCTTGACCATTATCATACCTATAGTGGCGGTACAAGCATAGAATTATGAGAAATATAAAAAAACAGGATCAAAACAACCCATTTTTAGAATTAAAACATCAAAAGATTCCATTTATAGAAGCATTCATCCAATATTGGTCTTACAAAATAAATAAATAAATTTGGGTAACATGTGTATTAATTTAGTACATACATATAATAACATCCAAATACAAAAGAAAAAAAAAGTAAAATCTTGTCGAGGTAAGACCACATAGTCCCTTTCCTTCCATCCCTTGCTAATTCAAACACTAAGATCCAGATTCTAAACAAGATCCTTTACCTGAACACGTAGCCATAATTTCGACACACATCCTGAAGGTCCATTTTAAGGTGTGAGATAGAATCTCAGTAGGCCACCACCAACATGTTCCTATCTTACATCTACGATTTAAAAGTTGTCTCTAAAAATAAATAATGAAACACTTTCTCATCATATAAATAATTTTTCATCCCATATTCTCAACATCCATAAGGAAGAAAAATTCTTCAAAATCTATCACTAGTATAAGGCAAGGGGATAGGATCCTTTGAATAAAGAACAAGAAATACCCTAATGAAAATCACCCTAGGTGAACCCTCATCTTCCGCCTCTAACAAAATAACTCAACAGCTAATTCTAACCCAAAAATCATGCCCCAACTAAATCTGACTTCTTGAAAGAATGACTGAATCAAATACCTTGTCCCATATACCATATTCCATAAAATAACCCCATCCTATCAAGGATGAAATTTGAGGGATATTGATAGTTATCCTTTACATAATAACACCATCAGATAAGTATTCAACATCCCAAATTATGATGACGCCCATCCTCCAAATAGTCCCCCCAATGACATCATTTTAGGAGATCCTTATCCCCAAATATATTCTCTCAACACCATAAAATTATGGATCCTCACCATATCCATGACTTTATATGGATATAACCTCCAACATAATCCAATATCGCATCTAACAGAGGACTTTACCCACCTGAGTGGTAAACAACACATCTCATCTGAGTATTAATATGTGAACATGAATCCAATGGAGGATTATCTAATAAGGGTGATAGGAAATCACCAAATGAGTCTCCAAGACACATCATATGACACCTCCTTCCTTTCTGACGAGGTCAATAAACTTGATTTTCATCACTATCTCGAATCACTTGGTCCATGACCACAACTTGATGAACTCTTTTCCTCAAACCTATAACCATTTCCCCAACCTCTAACCACTATCACTCATAGAATATAAGCCTAACAAAACATAATGATCACATTACCCCATTCTTGTTGGCAAATGATATCTCAATCCTTTGTAAAAGATCATCCATTTCCCATGGATCTCATATATCTATATATATATCAAAAAATTCTATTTAAGAAATAAAAAAGCATGGACTAACATCCCAAGTGGTCTCAAACCCCTTACCTTTCTGATTCATGGAAGAAAAGGCAAGGACATTCTTAGAGGCATCCTTAATGGTCTTACATTTACTTTTAAGGCATGTATTTAATTTTTTTGGGACTTTCATTGAATATCAACTGGATCAATCAAATTCATACCCCCAAAATAATAGAAAAATCATAGAGAAATATAAGAACCTCATACCTCATTTTTTAGTAGCACTCAACTCTGATATTTACCTCTAAATAGTCTCAATTTGGAAGAAACCAAAATTTTAGATGAATAGACTATAAATACGGTAAATCAGACCACATGGATTTAGAACTCATTATGGATAGAGGAATGGAAAATAATGAAAAAATAATCTCTATATCTTACAAATGTGGTTCCAATGCACTCGATGAATCAAGATATAGATCTCAAATAATAAAATGACCTCAACACCTAGGAAATGTATGAGGAAGATCCCATGACTCCGAGAAAAATGTCATGTGATAGAGATAAAAAAGGGGAAGGATGAAATAAGGTAGGAAGTGGGATAATATAATTTTCCCTCTTTAATTGATGTTCACAGTGGGATCACATGATTTGGATAATTGGGCACTAATAATGGGACACCCTCTATCCAAAGGAGAACTATCCATGTTTGACAGACATAGTTTTCCAAACTGTATAAAAACTGTGCATTTTGTCTTTGCTAAAAACTTAAAAGGTAATGCACGGTCATGCACGCCCTCTAACATGACTTGAAAAAATATATATTGGTCACCAAGTGGGCCTCACGGTTACACCTGGGAGGCCACAAAATTTATCTAAACAATGATCCCCACACTGTGCACACCAAAAACATTAGTGTTCATCCATCGATGCACACCCAACCCAACTAAAACTCTAAGGTTTTTTTAAGCCTCTAAACCCATCCTATAAAATAAATTGGGTAAAATAAACTCTCATATTTTTTACCTTCAATAATCAAAAAATATTTGGTCAACCCATCAAACAATTGAAATTAAAAAATGTAGGGTAATTGAACCCACTCCAAAAACCCGGAACAATAAAATATCTAAACCTCAACATAGATCATCCATGATCTGTAAAAAACCCTTCCATGAGATGCACTGAATTTACACATTCTAGTAAACTTATACTAGACTAATTTGATCTAAAAATTATTGGTCAACTACATTAAGGGGATCCCCACTCAAGGATTTACCTACCCTGGTTTCTTCTCAATCAAAAAATCAATTAAAATCAATGGTTCATTAATGAAATCAAGACGTTAAAGTCCTCCAATGATACAATTCCAATATTGAACCTCATCAGGTTATCCTATGTTGTACCCATGTCACATTAGACACCCATCAAGTACAACATATCCTCTAATTACAACCTAGTGCCCATCTCACACATGTCACATATGAAGTACCGCATTTCATAAGATACCCAAAATCAATCTTGGAACCTTTCAACTCAATCAGGTATTGCATCTCAATGATTCCCAAATGCCAACGCACCTCACAACCACACATCAAAGGATGCTCATAGAATTTTCTGGTTCCACATAAATCATATATATATATATATTATATAAATCATCTAAGATGATACCATCCTACTAACTAGTGTCTGGTTAGTCTATATATACATCTTTCTCAACTTGTGCACCCAAAAAGAACATGCCCCCATAAGGGACATGTCAATAGAAAATGAAAAGAACCACTGTTATGGACATGGGGTACCTCTATACATAATTGGATCCAAATCCTACTGTGCACTTGTTAGTTCGAAAATGTAAATCTAGACTAAAGGTGGGATATTTGAGGCAAGGAATATTTGGCGTGTTGCACTAGTCACCAGCCACCTACCCCAGTTTAGGGAACCACTGTCTCTACCAAAACCTCAATGGGAAACTATGTCTCGACTACCATATCCTAGTACCACTCCTAGTATAACCATATAACCCTAAGTCTAGTCCGGTCTTAGACTCCTAGAAATCTGAGAGGGATTCTATATAGCCTCTCAAGGTACCTGACCTGGATTCAATCTCAACACACTTTCGGTGTTCGATCACTATGAGGCGACACATTTCTAATTCTCTCACATTGGAATAACACCATCGAAATTTCACTGTATGGTTTTCGTCTCATGTCCCTGGCCGGAACATCCTTTATGACTCCCCTCAGACTCACTTCCTGCAATTTGAATAATCGCCAGTGTGATCACCCAATAGTACCACCCAACTAGAATAAAACCAGTTAGTTATGTTTCCATAAATTATGAGATCTTGATTCACCACCTCTAAGAATGTGGAAAACCAAAATATTTTTACCTTCACCTGAATAGCATTTCGTAAACTATATTTGAAATATCTACCCACAGATTTGTCTTCTCCCACCATACCTAGTGAAAAGTGTGGAAAATCAGTGAATTTATCTTAATAATCGATGACATACATGTCTCCGTGCTATAGGCTAATGAAATACCATGATCTCACTTACCTCAGCATCTTGAGAAAGAATTTATTGAAGAACCTAGCCCCAATGTACATCCAATCTATCCTCATGTCTACCTTCCTGGACCTTCACATAACTCCAATGATTTGTTAGTCCTATGGGCATGTACATCACCATCTTCACTATCCACCCTAGGGGTGTCTCCTGGTCCTCAAAGATCATCAGCATCAACTCTATCTAGTTTTCATCTTCATGTGGACTACCCTCACCCAATAATAGTGTTCAACACTTGGCTGGATCTCGTGATACTAATAATATATCAAAGACTCTTCTTCCTAGACTCCCATATCAATCCCCTATATGACATATACTAAACTCACCATGTGCTACTTTTCAAGTCATGAAGCAAAAGCTATAATATTTTTCGGCATCTCTTACTATATTGGAGCATACACCTTCTCTTGTACATGAGGATCATAATGTGCCTGACCCTCTAGGGCCTCATCACAAACCATGAGGCTCTAAACCTATCCTTGATCATATTACACTATATCACCACCCTAGGTGGAAACTCTCTGAATACGAATACATGTTAAGACAACCACAATAATATATATATATATATACAACTTATATAGTGATAGAAGTAACAATGTGTCTGATATAACTACCCTTACTCTCCAGAATCACAACTATGTCACATGAAATTTAGCCTCATGCCCTCTTACCTTCCGATATCAAAGCTAGGTATCACATATAAATATGTCCTCAGGGCCCTTCACCAACCTACATCAGAGTCAAGAATCAAGAATCAGTCCAAGGTAGCTGATTAAATTCCCAATAAATATAAGCTAGGTACTAAAACACCGCTTATGTTCATTTATTTACATTTTAAGCAACTTACCCCATGTACCTCAGGCCATGCTTGTCCTGAAGAACCATGCCACATCAATTCAATAACCTTGTAACCCAAACTATTGATCATCATATCCCAATAACATCATCCCTACCGGATCCTATAAGATCGATGCCCATACATATGTATCATATCACATATAAAAAAGCATTTTATCATGCAACTTGTACATAAAATCAATTCATATATGATTTTCAAATGTATAATCAATCAACCTTTCCATACTGCGCCAGGGGTCCAATGATCCTCCCTTACCATACGAGATCGAGTTCCACATAGCATAATAGATAATAATAAAACCAAAGGGTTCCACTCAGGGTGAAAATCATATAAACTATAAATAGATTAAAACATAACAACAATTGCCACCCCTATAAACATGGTATGTCCCTCATGAATGGGGTTATAAGAACCCAAAAAATATCTAAACATTGTTCTAACAACACACTAATCTCTGGTATACACTTTTTCAAATAGTATGCACAAAATAAAATAAAATCATCTAATACCATTAGCAGTGCACTGAACACAGCTACTAATTCATAGTAAAGAATTGCACTGCTAGAACTTGTAGTTACCCAACGCATTTAGGAACCAAAAAATTGCTACTGTTTGAGTGATACTAGACCTTAATTGAGACTCCACAAATGGAAAAGGCTTCCAAATAGTAGAGAGTGTGTGAACAACTCATAGTGTGGATACTATACTCTATGGTAATGGCATCGTAATGTTTTGATTAAAATATAATTCATTGAAAAATAACGAACATGAAACTAGTCCAGTAACCTTCCCATGGATAAATAATAAGCATAAAAGAAAAACCAATATAATTAACAACAATTTCAAAATATCCCATTTGAAAAAATTAAAAAATCAAAAGACACCATTAATAGAAGCATTCATCCCAGATAAGTTATACAAGTAAATAAATAATGGAGGATCACATGTGGTTGACCTTAGTATTTCAATATAGAATAATGATGATACAAAAGAAAACAAAAAAGGTAACTCAATTAGAGAAAATACCCCACGGTCCCTTGATTTCCATCCAATGATAATTAAGGAACTAAGATTTATCTCTTGAGTCTGAATTTTTACCTAAATGAAAATATATATAGCCTACACGCATCCCACAGGGCCCACATAGGGTGTGAGAAATATTCTACATAGTTCACCCCCAATGTGTGCCTATCTTAAATATGTTATTAAGATGTTTTATCCTAAAAAATAAATAATTATATTCACATCATAAAAATAAACTTCATTCCATTTTTATTCGCATACACAAGGAAGAAATCACTGGCTTCAGCCATCTCTAGTATAATGGTAATGGAGTGGATACTCAGAATAAATCCCAACAAATCCCATGATGTAAATAAGTCCTGGTGAAACCTCAGGTCCCACCTCTAAAAAAATAACCTATAACATCACTTTTACCAACACCTCATTCCCAAACATTATATAAATTCTTGAATAAATTATCCAATCAAGTACCTCATCCCCCAAAACTCAATCTATAAGAAACCTCCTCATATCAATATTGACATCTAAGGATAATTTATATCTTTCCTCCAGATAATAACATTATCGAATATATAGTATACATCCTAAATAATGATAATCTATGTCATCCCAAATATTCTTAGCTCTAAAGGCCTCATGTATAGAGAGCCTCGACCTCCAACCAACATTATCAACACCCTAAAATTTTGGCTCATCACCATCACCATTGATTTCTATGAAATTCACCTACAACATCATCCTAAGAAACATATAATGGAATCCTCTTCCCACATGATTGGTCAACACCACCTCATCATCTCAGTCCTATTGTGTGTACCCTACTCCAACAGTGCATTGGATAACACAGGTGAGAGGCAATCACCAAATAAGTCCATAAGACACATCATTTGGCACCTCGTTACCCTACGACCATGTCTCTCAACCTGATGGTAAACACCACCATGAATCACATATTCCATACATGCATCTTGAATACCTCATCACCTAAAAGTGATGACTAAGACACCCAACCTATTATCATAATCACTCATAGAATCTAGGCCACAACCAACCTCATGATTACATCACCTTAGTCTAGATACAAAATTTCATCTCAATCATCATGCCACGCCTGTCCAGTTCCCATGGAACTCATCATAATCAATATATATAAATTGAACAATTAAATTTTTAAAAAATAAAAACATTTGGATTAATATCCCATGTGGTCTCAAGCTATATGCCCAACCCTCTCACAAAATAAAAGTCTAGGGAATTCATAGAGTCACCCCTCACGGTCTCACATTCAATTTAAAGGTAGGATGTTAATTAATTAGGTTATCACATAGAATAACCAATTTACTTCTCAATGTATCACCCCCAAAACAATCGTAAAATCCTAGATATAGATAATGAAAACATACCTCATGTAGGTTGGAACTCACACATCTGACCATAGAATCAAAATTGGTTCGATTTAGAAGAAATCAGTTTTTTAGACAAACACCTTGAAAGGGTAAATATTATTAAATGCATTTAACAAACCATATGGAGATATTATTAGAAAATAGAATCATGGGGACTCAATATATTATTTACGTGGTTCCAACGAACCATACAGACCTATTAATGAAGCACAAATGACTAATTGATCTCAATATCTATGTGAGGGAGAAGAAAGATCCCATCAAACTTGGAGGAAACACATAAAAGGTGATAAATAAAGGGAAGGAATAAATAATATAAAAGAACAAAAAAACATATTTTCACCTATTTAAATGATTTTTATGGTTGGAATTCATTGTTTGGCTAACTGTGTGCCAATCGGGTGACACCCATTCTCTAAAGGGGCACCTCGCATGGTCTACCTACATGATTTTCCCAACAGTTTTGCAACTGCGAGAATCAGTTATTATATAAACAATCAAGGTAACACAAAGTCATGTACCCCTCCATAACAGTTTAAAAAACCATGTACAGATCACGTGGAGGGTTACATAGTTACACTTGTGAAACTGCATGGTTTATCCAAACCTTGTGCCCAACACTACAATCCTCTAAAACATGGGTTTTCATCCTATGAGGCACCCTAAACCCAACAGAAAAACTGATTAGTTTTCTAAGACATTATTCCCATCTATAAAATAAGAAATTTTGTTAAATAAACTATCATATTTATGTCCCTATAATCTATAAAAGAGTTGTTCTACCAAAAAAACTCTGAACATTTGAAATGTTTGAGTAATTCAACCATCTCTAAAAACATGGGATGCTACATCATGAATGTTACTCATTATCCTAAAGGTATCGAGTTGTATACTAAGAATCTTTGCATTTAGTATTATATCCTCTTTATGGGTCCACTATTATCATTGGCACATGTCTGGTGTAATCTACCTCTATGGATAAGCATACTATGATGGTCTCCCTATTATAAATACCATGAAAATATCTCCAATGCTTGTTAAATAAACCAAATATGAAAAGTAATTGCAATTAAATCATAAAACATCATCTTCAGACCGTAGTAGTATTATGTAACCAATGGTGAAACAATATTAATCATTATAACAAGAAAACTAAGCAATACTCAAGGAATTAGTCATCATATAAGGGCCTATTATGGTACATAAACACCCATTAAGAATCACAATCAAATATGGCACATTTAATATTCCATCGCAATATGGAATCAAGGAAAAATATACTAAAAGTGCCTTAAATAGTAAGTATCCTCCAAGCACATATCTTTTTGACAAATCACAATTATATTTATAAAAGGATTGAATCTTGAATCAATTTACATGACCATGGATAAATAGTTTTCATGTCAAATATTATAAAATTATGTTTTATTTCATTAAATACGTTTTCTAAAGGAGAGATACCAAATGAGAATCCATTTCAAGAATATTTTTCTAGAATTACATACCACATTGATTATATCAACAGAACTAGTTCCGAGATATTTCAATGAAGAGGGAGTCATGTCACTAAATTCATTGACGCTTTAATAACAGATCATGAATTCATCATCAATTATAAAATATAAAATCTATCTTAGTAAAAAATAATTGATCAACCCTGAAAAAACCATCAAAAGAGATCCTGGATTAGATTCAAAATTAAGAGAGAGTCATGAAGATCAAAATATATAACTAACCATAAAAAATCCACCATACATGACGGTTAAATCATCAACCATAGAAATTTATTTTAAAAATATAATTCTGTATAAAGCTACTAAAGTATTGTCAAAGTATTATAGTTCTATCCTCAATCTACCATCAAGAAGATTTCTTGTAATTTGATTTATAAACACATACCAATAAGACATTTGTAATTGATAGAAGATCTTGATCCAATTAAGAGACATTTTAAAAACTCTTGATTCACGACTAATCTATGAATGAAAGGAAGAACGAATTTTCATAATGGGGTTGATATATAAATAATAGATCCATAATAGATCCTTGTGTAAATATCAAATATGATAAGGAATTTGTAAAATCTTAAGATAAAAAATCATAATCAGCATTGGATCAGTCCAACCCCAAAAAACCAAGGGAAGATAAGTGTGAGACCTCATTGATGAAGTTGAGAGATATATTGACTAAAATAAGTGGTTTGGGTTAGAATTAGTTGTTAAAAAATGTTAAAACTAAAATAATGTAATATTTAGAAGGTAAATTCAATTAACTCTCTACTATTTTATATTTGTGAGTCGGTGGGGTATCTTATTCATCAACTCCACGAGTTGGCTAGTGGATTCTACTGTTTTTCTAGTGGCATCTATAAATACCCTGTAAGGAAATGCCTCCTCTATTCACATTAACCAACAATTATCAATCCATTTATTCAAAAAATCTAGTAAATAAATAACTATATTTGTGTAAAAACATCATCAGAATGGAGTAATTAAAATTCTAAAACCTCTTATACATCAAAATAAGAGGGGATATTACAATTCTCCACCTATAATTACTTCTCATCATTGAGAAGCTCCTTAAAATTTACCAAGTTAATAATTGATGACATTGAGCCTAAACATTAGCCTCCTACTCCCAAGTCTCCTCCATGGTCCTTCCATGACATTAGAGAATTCATAAAAGTGGTATTGTCTTCCCTCATCAGACATTCATTACTGAGACTAAAATCCACATCGGATGTTTCACATATGATGCATCAAGCTGTTTCTCAATATCATTCCAGTATTTGACATGTTAAGAATTGGGAATTCTCTTACCGAGTTGAAACACATGAAACTCATCATTAATACCTCAGCAGTGAGAAGTAAGACCAAGATAGTATGTTATTGTTCCAACCTACTTAGTGAAAATGATGTTCCAAAAATGATGTGGATATACCTTATCTTTATTCCTTAAATATCTTTTATCTAGACAAGGAGTCACTCAGAGAAAATATAATAATCCAATAACATACTTACAAGGTTTCCTCCTATGGTTTTTATAGGACTTCTACATGATCTAAAATATTATCAACTTCATTTTTACCTACAAAAATCTCTTAGAGGTCTCCTGTATCAAACTAGGCACAACAACATATCCTTACTATCCATGTTATAATAAAGAGATGAATGAGATGACCACTCATAATGATCCCTAAAATGGTCCATATGAACATAATCCTAATAACTAATTTTCCATCCAAACTTAACTAATGATAGGTGACCATCCCATGATCAGGAAAAATCCAAAACATAGGCTTTATACATATCATCCAATATCAAAACCCACTTCATCAACTATCCTTCTATATGGAGGTGGTATGTTGTACTCAATATTAGCCAATTCCCTAAGGAATTATAAAATCCATATGTAAACCATGAAAATAAATTTTCAGATATATCATACATAATTCTCAAGGAGACTTAATGAAATAATACAATTTCATAGACATAAATATTTACCATATCATCCAAATGTGACTCTCACAAATTGGTAACAAATGATCTATATTAATTATCTAGTAAAAAAACAGCCAAAAAATTTCACATATCATGAGGGTCTTTGGTGACCACCACACAATGTCCATCAAAAAATCCTATAAATTTATCATGATAACTAGAAGTTATTGGAGTATACCAATATGATTCTAATATAAAACAATTATCTAATATCAGTTAAGGATTCAAGAAATAAATCTAGTAATGTAAAACTCCATCCATGGACACCAAAACTACTTTCAAAATTTCTATTACATGTTTTTTCTCTGAGATACAACACCCACTAAGTGGTATAGAAGTATCTCATCATCTATTCCCTAATAAAAATAGGCAGTTTTACTCTAGGATTTAGTGTAATCACATTATTATCAGTTAATGACTACCTAGTGATTGGGTCAGCCTTCACTAGATACATCAACGAACACTCCGAGTCAGTATACTAACTGTCCTTCACCAAATCTACTAAATAATATGCAACAACCAATAGGGAACATGTCATCAATACATGTTCCTCTAAAGCATCCATCCTTCAACCCTCCAATAAACTCATCATACACCACTACTCATATAAAGGTAATTCCCCAGGATCAATATATTCCTACATCTTAATGATATAATCATCTACAATGAAATTATGCAATTAGAATTCTGATATATAATAATGGTTTGGGAGGACTGTTGGTATAGGTATAGTATATTTCCACCTATACATATGTTTTGTACAAAAATTCAATATAGTTATGAAATATAGACCCCTATACGAATGGTTTGGGGAAAATATTTATTTATGTATTCTATATGGAAACCTATACTGATGGTTTCACCAAAAAATTGGTATTTTTATTGTTTCTAGGCAACTATACCAATGGTTTGGTTAGATCATTTGTATAGGTGTTGCTTACAGGAACCTATATGATTATTTTTCTCAAAAAAAATTTATATTTGGTTCCATTATTTATGAATAATCATAACAATAATAATAAATAAGATAATTCTTTTTTATATAGATACACATATATATATATATTTAATTTTAAGGAAGAACATATATGTTTTTGTATCATAGTGGTAATGTTGTTAGAATATAAGCTAAAGGGTGTGAGATCAATATAGTATGATAGATTTTATACTTAACAGAACAAATATATAATTAGTTTTGATGAACCATTTGTATAGGTATTTATATTGAAAGTATCTATACCAATTGTTTTAGAACTGACGATATTAGTGTTTTATGAAAACAATTTGGTAAAACTGTTGGTATAGGTCTATACAGATAGAAAATCCCCCAAATAATACTAAAAGGGATTGTATAGTTTATACCAATGGTCTTAAGGGCTATTTCAATGGTTCCAAACCCTTGGAATAACCTATTTTCTTATAGTTTACCATTAAATAATTCATTTTAATTCTTAAGGTTAAACTTATATTTGTACTCTTCCTAGAGCATGTTCCTCAAATTTAGATCCCACTATGAGAATATATAGAAGGGGATATTGTGGTACATGTAGAAAAAAAACCTCTCCCTAAAGAAATATTGTCTCCTAAACTCCTTTCATAGACCATGGCTGCTATCATCATGCCATGGGTGGGATAGTCCTACTCAAAGGGTTACAACTATTGTGAAAAATAAACTATTACCTGGTCTGACTACATTAAAAGTTCTCCAAATCCAACTCTCTATGAATTATAGTATACAAAATATCTGATCCTAGGATTAGGGATAATCAAAAATAGTGTTTTATTCCACATCCTTTTCAGATTAATAAATTCATCCTCGCACTAGTCAAAAAACTAAAATATAACCCCTTTTTTCATAACATTCATTGGAGCTGATAAATGGTAGACTTATTATAAAACCCCCCATTAGTATCCCAATAAACACAAAAAAACTTCTTATATCAAACATGTTTATGGAAAATTTATTGGACATCACTACCTGAACATTTTTTGGTTTCAGGGGTATACGAGTCGAAGATATAAAATTTCACAAAAATTGATACATTTAAGTCCCAAAATGAAATTTTTGATAGCCTAGAATAAATATATTGTGCTAAAAATGTTATCATGACTATATGAAGATATATGCAATTCTATTATGGGGTTGGTGAGTAAACAAGGATATATTTAGTAGAAACTAAAATGAATTAGTCAAAAAATGGATGAAAGATACTTTTCATGATATTCATGAAAAATTTATAGGAACTAATTTGTCAAAATGGAATCACTATGAAATTGAATAGACCATATCTACTTAGAAATGTTTCCTTCAGAATGTACTCATCTCCAAAACATAAATAGTGATAAATCGATTGGTGATTAATATTGTAGAACTATTGGAATTAAGACATCTGATTAAATAAATAATCAAGAAATGGGAAATGATGTATATTATTAAATATGACCTAATTCAGATTTTGATAATCTAAATTGATTCTATGACATCTAATGCCTTATTGGAGAAAAAAAGATGCACCTCATGGTGATGTAATCACACTATTAAAAACCGTCCTTTAATAATGCAGGAAGTGGCCTTTATCATCAATAGAAATGCACTGACTACATGTGAGATGTTAAAAGCCCCAGTTTTTTATCAGTGCTTCTATGATAACTAATAATGTAGCCTTATATAAGCGCATTTAAATTTTTTTTATAAAGGGACACATCGTAGTGTGGTGCAACAACACACTATAGCACCACAACAGTGTGCTTTTAGAGCACACCGTAGCACCAACAACACATCAGATATCGACATAAATAGTTACCAATACATGATTTAAATGAGATGAAATTTACAACACAATCACAAGAACAAAAACCAATATTATAGATATTTCAAACATTAGTTTATACAATTACACAAATAAAAATTATTACACAAATTAAAAACCATAAATTTTATATTATCTGTTAATCCTAAACCAACTCATGCTATTGAAAAAAAAACATTACCAACTCATGAAAACGAATGAACTGGGATAGAAAAATTCTTATGTTAGTATTAATATAGTGAAATAAATTAAGAAAAAGTGTTAATTTTACTAAAATTGATGTCAATTTTAAATAAAAAGATTCACATGAAGTCATACCAATCACATTACTCTTCGAATTGAGATGTAACTAATTACAACACATCTCAAATGACTTCTAGATAATTCTCCAAATGCATCAAAACAATATGAATGTATTTTCTCAGTTTTGAGTACGTTAAATGATTTTTAAGTAAAATTTCATTTTAAAATGAAAACACGCACTTCTGACTCATTCTGAACAAATCATATATCGGTTAGACAAAAAAATATTCCCAAATGTTAGAAATTATATATGAATAGTTCTCATAAATTATCAAGAAAATATGAGTGTGTTTGATCAGTTTTCAGGGAGTGACACTTTTTGAACTAAAATGCCGATTTTAAATTTATAGCAGACACTTTGAGTCATACAGGGCACATCGTGTACCTTATTGTGGTGTTGTTGATTCCTACAAATAAAAATCGACTTATAGATCTTTTTTGTAATGTATAAAAATAAACAAAAATGTGTTTTCTTTGTTTTGAGTACATTACATGTCTTTCATACTAAAATGTCATTTTAAAATTGAAACATGCACTTTGACTCATACAGATGACATTGTGTATCTGATTGAGGTGCGTCTGATTCCTACATATCAAAAATGACATAGGGATCATTTTGATATTTTATTTTGTGTTTTTGAGTGGTTTTTCTAATTTTTTGTGTAGGTTAGTTATCCTTTTTTCTAAAATTGATGTCAATTTTAAATAAAAACATGCACATTGGGTCATGTCGGTCACACCATGCATCAGATTGAGGTGTGAAAATTTTTTACACATCAAAATTGACTTATGGATGATTTTAATAAATTATAAAAATATTATAATTATGATTTCTTGGTTTTTAGTACATAACATGGATTTTCATTAAAATGTCATTTTAAAATGGAAACATGAACTTTGACACACACTGATCACATTGTGTATTAGATTGAGATGTGGTTGATTCGTGCACAACACAAGTAACCTATGGATCATTTTCTTAATAAATTTTTACTTCATATCACATTATTATTCTCATTTTGATTCATCAATCAAACGTGTTTTCCAGAAAACCATTAACAAATGTATGAGCTTATTATATAAAATTTTATTTCTATGTTCAATAATCCAATTTTTAGTTTTTCTATTTTTGTGGGATGAAAGCATTATGAGGACTCCATGTAGTATGTTCCGGTCATATGCTATTCTAAATGGTTGTTAACCAATAATATTTATGTACATATTGAATCCTTAGTTTTGTTATTGGCATTGTGAGTGATGCACAACCAATCCTTGTTTTGGCCCCATTTATCAATTGATCCAAATCGACATAAATATTCTTCGAACTCTTCTTGAATAATTTTTCTTGAATAAATACAATGTAATCATTGAAAAATGATTTGAAAAGGATCTATTGCAAACTCTCTTGAAAAAATGATGAAATATTTAACTCCATATTCATATTCTTTTGTCAAACTATTACCATGCATCAATTTTCTGATCATATCCATCCTATTGGGATAATAACAGATTAATTTCATATAACATATAAATAAACATACATAAGTTATTCATTATAAAAAGTCAATGTTATATATAATTGTAATAATGGAAACTCAATATTTGATATTTTCAAATAATTATAGTATGTTGAAGAAAATTGGTAATTGAATTTAAGAAAAGAATTAATCCACATCAAATATTTCTTAAATACCCTATGTAAATGAAAATATAATTCTAGTAATTAGGGAGTATTAAAAAAATAAAATATGATAAACAAGATTAATAACCTCTCATTCAATCAACTAGAATATATAAAATTTTATAAGAACACGTGATGTAAAAACCTAATGAATTATTACATTTATAATTAATGGTATATCAATATTTGAAAACATCTCAAGACACCTAGGATGTCATATAACCACACCAACCCATCCAAAGGAAATTCAAGGTACTCCAAATTTATGTAATATTAGCATTTACTAATGGATTACAAGAGTATTAATTACATCAAACAAATAGATATTTTTCTCATTCTTTAAGATGAGAATAATGCTTTTAAATTGAAAGCGGTAATGTATGATTTGAAATAAGAACTAAAATCTTGGTATTAAAGGTTATATTAATTATTAAAAAACATTAATGTAAAAAAAGGGAATAGATAATAATCATTGCATAAAAATTAATTTTATGGATAGATTGAAATAGTATATCAATGAGGATGAAATAATATTTAGAGGTTTAATAGATGAATGATGATAACTGTTTTCTATATTAAAAATGACTAGTGGTTAAAATTTTATGATTAGTGATTTTACATTTTCCTTCTTTTATTGGAAAATCATATAATTCATGGGATATTTATTTTCGAGTCTATTTATATGAGGGTGGTGTTTTATTGATTTAAAAAAGAAGATTGAAAACCCATGTTCACAACTATTCAAAATCGAATTAAAACCTCAAATGTTGAGAGTGGAATGTCAATCTATATAATTTCAGTGTCCAAGGGAAATTATCTATCCCCCGTGAGATGGAAATAAGCTTAGGGGATGAAAAATAAAACAATAGGAATAATTTGGCTAATAAAATGTATAAAACAAGTAGAAATTAAAATTTAATAAAAACTACCATGATGCATCCATACAATGGATTAGTAGAAATATATGAAGTAGTATAATATAAAATATATCCCTTAACCTACCATTATCCCCCTCACACAAAGAATCCCCATTTTTAATTTCTAATATTTCACATTTATGGAATACATTGATAATATAACGATTGAATATTTTGTATGAAAAATTTGGGCAATCAATTTGGGAAATGTAAATAAAATAATAGAAATAACTAAATTCCAATTGAATCCATGTGTTATAATCAAGTCCATTAATAATGAAACAAAATATGGGAGATCAATAGATGAATCAAAATGGGAAATATGGAAAATTAGAAGTCTACCTCACTAGTATATAATTAAAAGACCACAAATAACAACATAATCAAAGAAGAAATCAAAAACTGAAACAAAAAATACATAGAGAAAATTAGAAGGAATAATATTGCTAGTTTGAATAAAATCTCAGTCCCTCTTTGGAAACCCTAATTTCTATCGAAAATCGGATGTCAGATGATAGGTTCGAGCAACTAGAGGTAGCTGAGTGGTGAAATTCAAGCGTCGATTCACTAAGGAGGAACACCGACAGCGGGTGGCTTCTACAAAAATCTTCTGATATCATCCTGTGTTTGTAAATGGATAGGTTTTTTTAATTAAATACGGAAACTATTATCAGTTCTTATAAAAATTCACTGATAAAGAGTCCTTTTATTAGCACTTATTACTAAAGTGCTGATAAAGTGACTCATTAGCAGCGTGTTTTAGTGTTGATAAAGGTAGGTATTTATCAGTGCAAAAAAAGGAGTAATAAAAACAATATTTATTAGTGTTAAACTTATATCACAGATAAATTTTCATTTTATTAGCACTTTTTTTAGCACTAATAAAGCCTCATTTTTATTTGCTCTAAAAAAGAACTGATAAAGATGCTTTTATCAATGCTTATTAGTTAAGCCCTTCTAATTTTTTATAATTATAATTATAAAAAATTTTGTAAATATTTATATATACTTAATACATATATTTAAATATAAATATAGTAAATATATTCCTTTTTTTAAATATTGGTTTTATTTTGAATATTATTTATAATTAATTATTTTTTTAAAATAATATAAATATTAAAAAAACTATTTATATAATTATATATAATTATATAATTATACATACATATTTAATAAATATATATAATTATAAATATAGTAAATATATTCATTATTTATGTAAATTTATTATACATTTAATTAATTATTTAAATATAAATAATTATTTAATTATAATTATAAAAATTATTTTAGAAAAAATTTATATATTTATAATTATAAATATATAATTGTATAAATATAGTAAATGTACCTTTATAAATATATTTATTAATAAATATATTTTTTAACATTATTTGTTAATATCTTATTTTATTTGAAAGAATATATTTTAAAAATGGTGGAAATTAAATAAATTAAGATTAATTACACATTAAAAATATTGGAAAATGGATATGTTTTATGTGAGTGCATTTTATATAAATATAAATTAATTAAATTTATGTGAAACCAATGTAACACAAATTTGATATATGATAAATTGAAAAATCAAATGACATTCTATTATAAGTCGAGTAATATGAATTTTGTCAATATTTTTAATTCATATTAACTTTTAAATATAATTCATTATTAAATAAATATATGACTATTTAATGTAAATTTCATACATATGTTGCAATATAAAAATCATATTTATATACATTAATATATATCAATATATTTAATTATATAAAATTTAATAACATTAATGATAATAATTATATAGTTAATTAAATGATTAATATTTAATAATGTATAAAATAATTATTGATTTTTATAAATAATATTTTAATTAATAAAAGGTGTAATATTTTTTTTATTAATCTTAATTTAATTTTAATTAATTTATTTATTTTATTTTATTTATTCGAACACACATTAGCACTAAAAATGATGATGAAATGAATATTTATGTATGATAAAAATAAAGAACAAATAAATTTTCCATTTATCGGGTATTATTTGTGTTGCTGATAAATACCATTGTTGTTAAAAGCTAGTTTGTTGTATTGTCAGTTTGGTAAATTCCTTTGGACCCAAGTCATCGACTTGTGCATTAATCACCTTTAAATTAGTACATGGAACATGATGATGGGTATTGAAATGGGTTACACATGAGGAACTAGTTCTCTCTCGAAGGCAACTCCTCAATCTGAGGAAGTCTTATGGAGTCATCTTAGAAGATGTCCTAATATAGATCCATAAATGGTGTAAAATATTAGGGGTACTAATGATCTTACTAAAGATCCAAGAAATTAATCATATTCATAATAATCTAAAATTATCTCATGTTTAAACTTCCTCTACCTTCTCTCAACTCCAACTCACCTGTCATCACAATCTTCTCTCCCTTTAGAAAAGTAGAAGATACATATCACAGGTAGCTTTCAATGAGTGCACAAAATATGGACATTCGTTCCATTATAATAATCACATAAGATCTCATCATATCCGGAACCATGATGACCTATATATATAGATAACCGATAATGAATAAAGGATACTTTGGGTATCACTGATGATGATCTACATTCATTCCCAATGGTGTATCGATAGAAAGAAACTCGAAATATAACATAACCAGTTAGTTAATTCCAATAATAAATTGTGAAAATAAATAAGAATGGGAAGAACTAGAATCAAAAAATGTAATACACAATGATTAAGTGATCATCATTGTACCTAAAATAGTTGGATGTCCCAAAAATCCATCTACTAGAGTCTGATATATTGCATACATTCAAACATCCTTGACTCTGTAAAATTGTCCATGAGATTCATAAACCACATGTGTTGTCATTGTTTGTGGATTCTATTTAGTACCCTATCTCGATCCCTATGTTGTAAATAACATATATACTACACCCCTATGATCATCGACCTTGAGACATTAAACCAGAACTATTAGAGATACCCCAATTTCTTACACTACAGACCCCTGGTATATGGTTCTACAAAGAAATTAAGATAAAATCCCAGCATACCATTGTTGAAGAACTGTGGAACTCCTCTCGAGGTGGTTGAAGAATCTATAAGTTTCTCATGTTTCATACTAATACCCAACATCATAACCCCGGTATTCCTTTTCATACTCTTAGAAGTAGCACTTATAGTATATGGAGGTTCCCCCGACTGATTGTTGGAGGGTAAAATAGGAATACCCGAACGTTCCTCCTCCAATACCTTCTCAACAGTGATGTTCATAAAAATATAATTTGTGTATGTCATTATGTAAGAGATCCTAACCTATTTTCTGATGTCTACATAAACACTAATCCATAAATTCCTAACCTTCTCTACCTCATTCCTATATAAGAGAGGATAAAAATGAAGCATCTTAATTAAATGATTAGAGTATATATATGAAACCATATACCCATGATTTTTCACTAAAAAATCTTTTTCTCATTCTTAGATAATAATATTATGTAAAAATTACTCATTACATATCTCTTTAATGCCAACCCCATGTGAGACCCCCACATCTACAATCCAATCTCATTACAACCCAATCATCTCCTTGAGGGTCTCTTCAGCATTAATGCTTACAATTTCACATTTATTTCCCTAGGTTTTTTTAAGAAGTCAAAGACACCCTTGATGATGTTTATGTAGTCCTCTATATAATATTTTCACCTACTTTCCTAAAATGACAGCAGATTCTAGAGTTTAAAGTCTCTAGTGTAGTTGACCATGGGCTACGATGCCCCTTTTACATGGGCAGGAAAAAATAGGACTCCGAGATGAGGTTGTCCTACTATGTGATCCACTAGGGTGGATAATGTATAAATATATACCACAAAATCTTTTTTATTAAGTGTTTTAATGATGTAATCCTCTCAAATGTGAGAATAATGGCCCCCTTCTGCTGATGGTCCCATCAACCTCTTTCTGGATGACATCTTCTAAAATATGAAGGAATCATTTAGAAAAATGACTATTTTTAGGAAAATTCCTAATTATTCTATGGGATAACATAAGTTTCTATAAGAGTCTATATAGGAAAAAGGTATATCACTCCTATAATTAACTATGGTCTCCATACATACAATCTATTCACATTCATATATATATATATATATAACATAACATTATGATTAGGTATAACTAATTAATTCAAAAAATGATATATCACATTATTAGAGAACACAAATATATCTCTCAATCCTAGAATACAGATGTATCCAAAAAGTTTAGTAATAATCAAGGATTTATATTAATGAATTACTATGCAGATAAATAAATATAAATATAAAAATAAATATATATAATTTGTTTTTACCTATCTAGTCATGATTCATCAATAAACTCAAATCCAACAAAACTATAATAGAATTTTTTTTCAATAGAAACAGAGTGGTCTATTACAAATGAGCTAGAAAGATAAATGGATAATACCCTTTATGAGTCCCACATATCCTATCTTATTTCTAACATTTACAATGATTGTAAAAATATAAGAATAAAACTATGCTCTGATGCCATGTTGTAATATCTTGACCCAAACCACCGGGTCCTAGACACAGAGCCACAAGACTTCATGTGTGCCCCCTCAACACAAGAGTCTTATGACTTCTAGTGAGAGATTTAATTATATTAGGGTTATAAATACACTCAGTATTATACAAATACAACAAAACTATAAAAAAATATAAAACAAAATCCAGTAAAAATGATGTTAGATAAACCAGGAAGGTATAATATCATATAAGACATGCATCATACAATTAAATAAACAAACTATTATTTTAGAGTGTCAATCCAAACCATAGTATATATAGTTCTTGAAAATAAATAAGTAACACTGTAGAATCATTTTGAGTATGTTATGTTATCTCTCCTTGATCATCCCACCTCAGCACAACCATCTATCATAGGATCATTATAGTTACATAGATTCTTATACAAATGTCTATATGGGCATTGATATTATCAACCTTGGTGTGAGTAATAACAAATAGAAAGAAACACCCAATGTTTCTATAAAAAGAGTTAAAATTTATAAAAGGTGTATTCAATGATAAAAATAAATTTTCAGGTAATAAAAAGTAAAAAATATCGACCAACCATTTTCTAACCAATCTACCCTGAGGCTCAACTGTACAAGTTTCTCCTCAACACATGAAGGAAGATCAGTGATGTCAAAAGTGATTGAGAAATATCAACAAGGATATTGACATGTTACAAAACATCATCATGGAATCAATAGAATATGAAAATCTATAACCATAAATCATTGAGATATGAAACCATATTCAATATCCTTAATGTATCGTGTTTTGAATTTGGATACATGGTTTTAATGCTCGTACCCTGTGTATGGGAACATTGTCTTTATTGTCATATGTCATGTGCAGTCTTTCTCTAAGGGGTAATTATACCATGATAGTACACTTATTAGGAATACCGACAAAATACCACAAAATCATGGTAAATACACACAAAAATGTAAGAATGTATAACATATCATTATCCTCATAACATAGTTTCATCATATTACAAAATGTCACCATCATAAAACATGGTAACAAGATAGAAAAGAAATAATCATAGAATATAGCATCATATATATTTCTCTTGAGATACATATAGTCACACCCCACAAGAAATCATCATAAAATAGTTTCCATTGGCTATACCATCATAATATGAAATCTACTCAACAAGAGTAAAAAAGACCTTAAAAGGGAAGGAACATACTACATTAAGGATATTGTTAAAGTACTCTAATTTTTATCAATGGAATAATGATCAGATCATGTTTCATATTCATAAATAACTAGTTAACATGTCAGTGATTCCTATTATATGTTTCAACTCATCAAATAAGTGTTTAGTATCGAATTACCCAAGAAGATTCCATGTAAAAAAGATTAACATTGAATTACATACCACACTAATTCCGTTAGTATAACTACTTCAAATATATGTCTAAGAAGACATATATTTTCAATAGATCCACTATCAATTCAATAAAAAATCGTGAATTCCTCATCATTTCTAAAATATAACCATGGTTGTTGTAAATTAATCCGAATACACTAGGAAAACTCAATTAGGAAATAGGACTTTAACATGATTCATCAGTAAGATTGTCTCAAGTTGTTCAATATATAGAAAATTCTCAGCAATATCCTTCATTCGCGAGGGATGAATCACCAATCAAATAAATTTATCTTACATATTTAATAAAACATAAATATACAAACAGATCATTAATGGATTATTATTCTCTCATCAATATTACTTATATAAGTTGTATATGAATATATTATATTAACACATAGGTGTATGACATTTTTAATCAATGGTAGGTCTTGACTGGATCAAGAGACGTTATCAAAAACCAAAATCTATCAATGATCATTGAAAAACAGAGTGAATTCATATGTATTCTTTTATTAAAATATAAACTATTCCTCCATCATATAACCATGACTAAATCTCAAAAAGGAAGAGATTTGTTTTTGTAAATTTATAGAAAAACCCACAGTTCAAGTATCATCAGAAAGGTATAACCATGAAGAAACAAGGGGTGATGAATGGGAGAGGTCAAGAAAAAATTGGAGTGGAGTTTATTTTGATATACAGACTGGGGAAGATATATGGTAATAAAAAAATTACAATTATAGTGTAACTAAATTCCATAGGTGTATTTAATGAAATTCCATCTATGCAATATGGGTGAGTCATTGGGCCTCACTAGTTGGTCGGTGGAACCACCAGCCAGCTGGTGCATAGAGAATAACTGGACAATGGGGTCTATAGTTTTCTATAGACCTATAGAAACTTCACTGGTTTTCCTTTGGATTCCACTAGTGTGTCGGTGTCATTTTTATAGACACCAAAAAGCCAACAATCCTCTCATCACTCTAACCACCGATTCCTAGATAATTATTTCATAAAGCTAACCTCAAAAATCCCATATATGAGATAAAACATTATAGGCATTGATTAATTTAAAAACATAAAAATCTCATAAATCAAAATATTTGATGATATAACAAGTGGGGTAGAGGGAGAGAGAGATAATAACACAAAGAAAATATTTTTGTTTGAAAATATCCCTTGCCTTAGGTCCAAACTCACTCTGACCTTTCACATAACATCATGAATAATAAAATTATATTTATTTAAAACATTATTGAGAACATTATTAAAATATATTGTATCTATTATCAATATTTTAGGATAGATTAGATTCAATTAATTATGATATAATTTCTATTTCTATTTTTACAAGTTTCTTCATGCCATGCATCTAAGGTTGTATTGGTTGGGGGTTATTGTGGGAGTTATTTAGGAAATAGTTATATATACCTAGAATTATAATAGAATATATTTAATTGGGTTTTATAATTAGAAATGGGTTTTATTATCTTAAATGATTCATAAATTATCAATATTTATAGAGTATAATCATTATCACCTCAGTTAATTTAGGTGAAATTTCTGACTCTAATGAACTTAATGAATTATTTAAATATTATGGATATATATTCATTCTAGAGTATTAAATAATATAAAATATAATCATTTTGTTCTTTAATAACCATTATGAGTGTTTTATAATCTTCTATAAAGGTGGTAAAAGAAAATGGAAATGGTCATTTATAGAGGCGGTGAACAAACCATAATAAAGACATAGTATTCATTTTTAGAATAAATAAGGGAGGAAGTTAAATATGGGATATTACATAAATTTAATAAAATCTTTATATTGTAAATACTATCTTTATCATAATATTATAGAATTAATTTATATGACAATGTTTAATAATAAATTATCAAATGATTATTTTGTTAAGAATATTACATCTTTGGATACCCCCTCTTAGACTTCTTCTTAAGGAATACAGGGATGGTTTTTGATGATACTAAGTACATAATGGATTTTGGGTAGATAAGGGGAGAGAATATTTTATATAATTTGTAAGTTTATGAAGATATAATGTTTTAGGATAAGGGGCGGCGAGGGGTGATATTTATAAGGGGTGGATATGTGTGTTATTTAATATAATAATCAATTTTTTATTACTTTATAACCATAAATATTTTTTATCATTTTTACTAAATAAATTAATTAATGTGTCTTAGACTATAAAAATGGTCCCTTACATCATCCTTGAATCGTTTCATCATTTATTTTTATTATAATACAGATTACCATATTTCGTTGTATCTTTCTATTCACTAAAAATTCTATTATTTTATAAAAACTCAAAAACAAAATATCACCATAACCATTTTTCAATATATTGATTTAAAAAATAAAAAACATTTTGTCATAATACTATTCTATATATAAGAAATTTAATTTTAAAATAAAATCATTTTCAATTGAAAAATACCAATTTTTAAATTAAGATCCTTTTTCTCACCCGTTGAAAATTAATTTATCACCTCTTAAAAATATAATATTATTTTAATGAATCATAATATTAATTTATAAGAAATTTATTCAAAAAAATATTATTTCAAAACATTATATTTTTTAAAAAATGAAAATAACACATATATGTTTAGCTAAAAATAGACACTTATTTTATCACTTCTAAAAGAGTTATTTAATTTAATGATGATATAAAGATGTTATATTTTCATTTTATAATATTCAAAATTTATATTTTATAATTAAACAGGTCTGGATAATTATATAAAATTCATGTTACTATACCTTGTAGTATGATTTCTATTATAAAATTAATATTTCTATTTCAATGCTCATATTTATAATGGATATATATGTTCTCAAAAATCTAGAAATACCTCATATTTTATTCATTATTCAATCAATGAATTGTTATCTGAAGGTTATACATATTTTCATTTCCAAAATTAATATTTCATTACAAATATTCCATTTCATTTTTACAGTTTTGATCATGAGGGAAATCATTCTAGATGATAGAGCATATAAAAATTAAGATATTATAGTTATGTTATTTTATTCTTGTGTTCTCATTTTAATGTTTATATTTTTAATTAGTATATTTATAATCTAAATTAAATATTTATGTAAAAAAATTATGACCTATAATTTGGTGAATGTGTTATATATAATACTCAGTTTTTAAATACGACACAATTATTTAATCAGAAGTGATACTTTGTTGACACAATTATCAGCCATTATATTTCATGTAAATTTTGAAGGAAATGGGTTGCATGAATATGGTGGAAGAGAAATTTTTTTATTGGTGATGAAGGGTCTTTTCCATTGGATTAATAGTTAGGATATGGGTATAGATTGAATTTAATGGTTCTTAAGAGATTTTGGTGATGAAAGTTTTCTGAGACATATGATAATTATTTTATATCATAAAAAAATTTCATTTAGAATATCTAATTTTTATTGAAATTATAAATTAAATCAATCATTTTTATGTTACCCATTTTTATCATTATTAACCATGATTGAATATTTACCATGGTTATTTTTTTTACTAAATATATATAGTGAACCCTCTTTAAAATTATAGAAATTATAAATCTGAATTTTTAATCAATTAATCTATTTTAATTTCTATTTATTTAAAAATTAATCAATTTTTCTATTTAAAAATTATAATTGAGTTTATCTTGGGTATGGTCCAAGGAAAAACCTACTGAAGTTACATCTGATGAAATCACAGTCAAATTTTCTTAATAAGGTAAAATTTTTGAACATGATATTATATCTCCAATTATAGATTTTAATTTTAAATTATGGTTACTCCTATTTTTTCCTTATAAGTTATTGTAAATTTTACATTTTTCATATTTTAATTATATTATAGTTCATTTTCATTTAGTGTTACATGTAATACAATCCATATTACCTAAAGTAATTTCTAGGGTGATTTCCCCTATTGAGATTTTTTCATTAGTATAATTTTTTATTATAATTATGTTAATTTTGGGGTTGTCTCTTGGAAAAAAACGACAAAAGATTAAATGTATAGAATAATTTAATTAGATAACTCGATAATTCCTAATTGAATTATATGATGACATAAAAATAATTATTTATTATAGTGTTTTCTCTATATAAGTTCCCAAAATATTTCATTGGTTCAAAATTCATAATAATTATGTGTTATGTAGCCTTCAAGTATCTATTTTTCAATAAATATGCTAAATCAACAATCAATATATTGATCATTTTGTTCTAAGAACATGATTGAGAGATAAGTTATAAACATGGTTGTAAAAATGTAGTGTTTGGGATCATGTAAAGGATTTATATCACAAAATATTATGACCCAAGGTTGATCAATTCTTCATTTCCTAATAAAAAACTATTAACTATTTTAGAATAATTGATTCCATTTTGGATGTTTTTTTAAACTTCCATGCTGTCAAATTAATTCCTAAAGAACAATTATATAACCAGATTAAAAAAATTATTTTTCAACTATATTTATACTTTTTAAACTACCTATTATTGTATATAATATTATCTATTAGAATCTGTAGGAGGTGTGTTCCCATGGATGAAAATGTGTGTATCATTGGCAGTTTTCACTCTTCACTGTGTTGGATACATCAAGTGGGAGAAAGGGAATCCCAAAACATGATAAAATCTTGATTCTATTAGACTACCCACATAAGGGACGTTTGATGCCTATTATTTGGGTTTGTTATGTTTCATATAATGTGAAATGTTTGTAGTATAGAAGTGTAATTAAAAAAAGTAAATTTCAGGGTGTATGTTTTGTATGTTTGTGGCATACATATTATAGAACCATTTCAATATTTTTATAAAATCCCATATAATTTTGTAGTTTTAGATTAGGTTTTCAAGTGGTTATAGGAAGTTTAACTATGTAATAACAAAGATAATTTTTTTTTCATGTTTATCAAGATGAAACTTTTCTCTATATTTTGACTGCCAATATATTTTATCACACACAATGCGACCCACATTATAAACATAAAATGATAAGACTTAATAGAAATGATTGATTGTGAAAAAAATAATGGAAGTGAATACCATTGTATGTATAAAGGTAAAGTTGTGTCTCCTAATAGGTGTCATAAATTTTTTTTGGGAAAACTATATCTTATTATAAAAAGTAATTATTATTGATTTTAGAATTGGATTTTTGGACCTATAGGATTTCTTTTAAAAATATCATAGTAACATATCTTTAGGGAATTATTTTTGAAAATATTTTTTGATACTAGTAGAGATGTAAAAAAATTCATTCTGGGTTATAAATATTTTTAATTTTGATTTCATGGCTTCCACTACTAGATTTTTGTTTATTGGGTCTAACTAAAAGAGAGTCATAGTATAATTTAGGGATTTAAAAATAATTATCTAAATAATTTTTTATTCCATCATGAAAAATAAATAATATAAATAATAATAAAAAATTTACATTTCAAAATTAGATTTATGATATTCCCCAATAAATAAAAATCCATTGTTTTTTTGGATCCTTCGTTATCTAAGGACAATTAATTAATGGAGACATGGGACATATAAGAGAATAGAATATTCAATTTTTTTATTTCATAAAGAATCAAACCATAAATGGAGGGGGATCTGAGAGGTTTGGATTTCATTTTTATTCATGAATATTTATCATCCACTAATTCCAGTTGAAAATAATAAACCCAGTGGTTTAGTGGTGTATCCCATGGTAACTTTTTATATTAATTGAATACATAATTTTGAAAAAGAATTAAATTTTCCAATTTGATATGCATGATACAAATATGGAATTACCTAGATTTTTATAAAAGTTAAACTTCTTATAAACTTTTCAGATTTAGTATTTCGTAATTATTATAGAATTATTTCAATGTATTTTCATGGAACAATAGCATATACAAGAAAGAAATGCTCAAAACCCCACTTCCCTTGACCTGTAAACTATATATATTTATCTTTTTATATTTAATTACATCGAATATAATATTTTTCAATCAATTTTATATTTAAAATAATAATCACAGTGGAGAATTTCATTGATAAATAAATATGGAATGTGTTATGGAATGAATAATGAAGGATTAATCTTTTATATCAATGTAGTGATTGTTCTAACTTTTTATATTTTTATTCTCATTTACATGAATCAATTATTATTTATTATGGTGAGAGAAATTTTATTAAAAATAGTTTTAGAGTTTATATTTCATACAGATCCTTGAGGAATAATGTATTTATGGTTTTTACGTATTTTTTCTTGACAATATCTTCAAAAAATATTCCTTAATTTTTTTTATATGATTTTCTAAAAAAAAATTGGTATTAATTTTTTATCATTGACATTATAAAATTATTTCCAATACACATTAATAGTTAAAAGTAGATCCCTTGAAAACCCCATTTACTTGAACTAAATGGGTTTTTCTTGTTTTTTTTGGCACGGATTATGTTGAACTATTTTATTACCCACAAACAAAATTTTATAACACTAAAGTGATAATTTCATTTATCTAAAATGATTTAAATGATTATCCCCTTTCTATATTCATCATTTATGATCATTATGTGTTTTATGTGAGGGTGGGTGTCTTTGATTGTGCTAATCTATATTTCAATAACTATACATCAAAAATTTTAAAAAAAATATATTTTAAGCCACAATTTAAACATTTTGTGTTGGAAAATTTTCTATAAATTTTAGAATATTTCGTTATACTGGGATTGATTAATAATTTCCCAACCTTCTTGGGTTTAATAACAAATATATTAATTTTTCTCTTGAAAACATTTTTTATGGAATTTTGGGTGTATTTTTTAAATTTTAATTGAGTTTTAATGTATTGGAAATTTTTTTAATAAATTTCGATTAACAAATAAAAATATTTTTTATTTTATTCTTCATCTTCCAATTTAATCATATTTTTAAATCCAGAAATTAAATTTTAACAATAACATATTTTAGAAGTGTATTTAGACTTTACTGGATGATGGATTTTGTTGGGGAGAATATTTTTGAAAATCACCTCTAGGTTTGATGAAAAATCGTACATATGAAAGATTAATAATAATTCCAGAATATTTTTTAAACTAATTCTTTTTGTAAAATAAATATGTTATATTTAATGTATTTAGATGTCTGTATATTTTAATATATGTTTGAATCATGTATTTTATGAAAATTGCAAAAATAGTTAATTTTTTTGATTTAGATGTGATATTTATTTAATTTTCCTAAATTGTATAAATATTGTTATTTCATCAATATTTGTTTGAAAACTGTTTTCTAAGGGATAAATGATTTAATTGGTCATTATTTTTCTTTTTCATCTATATTGGGATCATGAGATTATTTGTTTTCTATCAGAACTTTCTAAAAAACCTTATTTTTTGGGTTGTGTAATTTAACTTATTTATGTTTATTTATTTTTTTAATAAAATATTTTCAAAAAACGTTCATGTTAACGTTGAAACTATAAATTTTTTAAGGAACCTATTAGAAAATATTTTCCAGTATTACCATTAATATTACATTATTTACATGAATTATTATTCATTAATATGTTGAAACAGAAGTAATGTTGGTTTCATTACAAGAGAATGTAGTGTTTAGTTTCCCAATATATTGTGAATTTACTTATAATTTAGTATTTATGTGAAATCCATTTTAATTTTTATTGACGATAATAATAATTACATTCACCAATCATAAATTTCATCCCCTTTATAACAAATTTATTCTTAGTGGTGTTAGCATGAATAAAATATTCACTTCATCGAGACTACTTGAAGATGAAACCAAGGCCAACCAAGATCATCTAAGACAAAATTTGTGAATTAAGACATGCTGTGAGAAGATACTATTGATTAGGTTTTGATGTTGTCTTGAAAAAATGTCCATGTAAGAAGAATCATTTTTGTTGGGACCCTATTTTTTCTTAAATGACTATTAAATCACTTCTATGATAAATATCAAAATAGTGTTACCAATATTTTATCCAAATGATTAGTGTATTTGGAAAATTTGGATCATAAAATAGTTTTACATAATTATCCCTATAATAAAAAAAAGGTTTTATGTCAAATATATAATGTCGGTTCATTACAAATTTGATGAAAAAAGGCCTATGAAGAGTTTTTGGCATCCATTTTGTCCTTAACTAATTCCAAAACAAATGTTTCTTGTAACGCCCCGACCCCAGTTACCTAGAGTCGATGCATTATTACATGACATTGGCATGATCACAAGAAAGATAAAATCTCAAAATACTGATTGGATTAGTAGCCTTGGAAACACTAGATATATTCATAAGTCTTACATTACAACATAAAAACAAAAACTACAACAACATATTTTCTTCATAGACCACACTCTCATTCCCTCATACTATCCCTGCAGGTCATTCACAATTTACTTCTTCATACCCTGGGAAAAATAAATCATAAAAAAGGGGTGAGCTCAAATTCTTAGAAAGGATAACAATAAAGTGGAGACTTTTAAAAATAAGAATAAAAATTTAAGGCAATGTATAACTAAAAAAGCCTTTTAAACATGATCTTCAACATAGAATGGAAAAATTAAAATGAAATAATTCCATTTACTTATTCACATGGATATTCTACAAATCGAATAATCACATGCAATATCAATAACCACTTTCATAATGATGGAATGAATAATGCCAGACTATCATAACCACATAGCCAAGCCCTCGTTCCAAGACTACATATAAGATTTTTCCAAGGCCTTGTGCCAAGACACTAGTTTGTCTCAAGAGACCAACTGATGCATCAAGGAGCTATAGAGGGCTCCACCCGTGACATATTAAGTCAAATGCATTCCCATATGAAAAGGTTTAAACATAATATAAACATTCGTATTAAAACTAGCATACGAAATGTAAATACTTCATCCATAAACCATGAATGGTATAACATTAACACATCCACAGTCAAACATATCACAAAACCTTCAATACAATATAAAAGTTTTTTATCATAATAAATCAACTTCAAATTAGCATAAAATCCATCAAATGATGTTGACATATATGAAATCAAAACTCTTTATAGAGAAATATCTCTTTCTTTTTTGAAATAATTTAAGAGTCATATATTTATAAAATAAAACATTTTCTTTGAAAATATTATTATAATATTGTAAGGGAAGCTTCGACAATTTTATAATGGCGGAAGATAGTCGTACCCACCGTATAAGTTAAAAAAATATTCTTACCTTAATTTTGTCAAAAAAGATAAAAGCACCTTGTTTGGAAAATGACGGAAAGATTCCTTTATAAACCTCTTATAAAAAGTCAAACAAGGGTATAAATCACTTTAACCCATATTCTTGTAAATACTAAAAAAAATTGAAATAAATTTTTATGAATCATGGATGCGGATGATAAAGAGATCCCATTAGATAATTATGTATAAACAACCTCAGATAATGAAGAGATTGTGAAATAACCATTACCATGTACTTTTCCTTGGTTGAGGGGTAGGTTAACCTCCTGTATAATGGTGAAATATTTTTTTTAAATTATACAAGAATCATATACATTAATATGATATCATATATGATCTTTTAACATTTCTTAGTTAATAATTTCTTAGATTTATCGTTGTTTCAGGTGTTAACTGACTCATTTTCTTTTATATGTTTTGTTACATATGACATGTTTGTCATGGATAGGTTTTATATTATTCATATCCATAATGTTATCAAGTCCTTAAACATTATTTTTAAATCATCAAATGGTAATTATACTTGAATGGATACGATAGAGAATGAATCTCATCGCGTTCGTGGAGACGGTAGTCCGTACATACGCACAAGCGACAATATCATTCTTTTGATATTAAAATAATATATAATTGGATGGTATATTATATATAAGGAATCATTATTATGTTATATTTATTATTTACATGAATTACACATCATTATTATATCCATCCAAATAATAATTTATTGAATAACAATTATAGCATGACGTGGAGACGGTAAGCCGTACGTACGCAGGTATGGTGACATGTTATTCAAAAGGGTGGATAGAATACTGAATATGGTTGTACCATATTTATAATAACATCACAGTATATATAAGATACTGGATTTATTATTTAAGAATGGTAATAACAAATAAAGAAGAAGTGGAAGAAGAAATGAATTTGAAAAATGGTGGTGAAAACATTACCTCTTCTTCTGGTTCTTCCTTTTGAATTGATCAAAAGGGATCCTTAGGTTGGATTTCTGATCAAACTAAGACCTCTAGGTTGTATTGGGGAGAGTTTATAGAGTATTTGGGAAGATTTTGGCAGAACTAAAAGGTTTTGAAGGTGTAAAGTAATGAGAAGGGGGAGTGACATATTATAAGAGGGGTGAGAGGCACCTTTGGAAAAGCTAGAAATATTAATTTATAATAAATTCATATTCGGTTTCAAATGGCTCCAAAGTTGATTATTCAAGGGCTAAGGTGGGTATAGGTCGAAAAATATTCAACCAATAGAATTTATACAGGTTTGGGTTACTATATTAACCTTATCTTTTAGTTTTAACCTTTAGTTAATTAGTTTGACATTTCCCATGTCACTTTGTATTTTTATATTATATAGTTAATAAACTTACTCTATACATCCAAGAGACCCCCAAGTGGTCCATTAATGATACACCTATCATGATATAAGTTTCATGGCCAAACCTTAGATTTTTATGAATTTAATATCAATTAATAGTATAATATTTGTTTTAAAAACTCTTTTATGTCAATTTTGACACTATTCAATAGTTGATTTTTTTTTAAACTCATAACAGAATGATTACTTCGTCCAAAGTTAATTAAATAAATCTTAACATAATTTATTAACCTATAAAATTAGTTTAATTCATAAAATGTCTCAAATTATATTTATTTGGGTATTTATTATATCAATTATTCTAATTCTTCACTATTATGGTAATTACTGCATCATCATTCTGTCATAAATAGATTAAATTATTTAATGTCTAAAAATTATAAATAAAATATCATTATGTAGGAAATCGTATTAGATTTTTAATAAATTTATACAATTGAATTTATTTTATGTATAACACTATATTAAAATTTTTTTAGTAAATAAACATTGATTTTAACTCTTTTAACTTTTCTTTGAATTAAATAATAATAAATGTCTTAATCTAATCCAAGTGGACATAAATGATAATATTTTATTCCTAAGGTTGTTGTTGGTCGAGATACACTTGTCCAATAGAATTAGGTCATTGTTACTGAAGTGCCCAGATCAGTGAGAATCACTGAGAGGGGGAGGGGGTGAATCAGTGATCCCTTAAAACTTTTTACTAATTGATTATTTATCAATTAAACCTCTATGGCTTGTTAAGGACTAGATCTACTCTTCTTGTATCTCTTAGCCTTTCCTAGAATGATGCAGTAAATGTAAAGGCACTGGACATAAGGATTTACAAGGTTCGGCACCAAAGGCCTACGTCCTTGCCATGTTGGTTATACGCCCCAACATGGTTTCTCCATTTTAACTTGTTAGAATTACAATGGTCGATACAGAGTCCCACTGTATCTCTCCTGAGTCCCACAGGAGGGTCTGTGTCCCACAGTGTTACCATAATCCCATTGGCCTGCTTCAGAATCCCACTGAAGACTTCTTCCACCCTGAGTCTCACAGGGGGCTTCTCCTGGCTTCTCGAGTCACACGAGTATCTCTTCTTCACTTTAAGCTTCTTCAAGTATCTTCAATAGTCTGGGATAAAGACTGCTGGCCTTGCTCTGTACCTCTGATCACTTGAGTTGATCAGGTCTTCTCTTCTTGCTCAGGCTTTATCTCCTTCTTCTAAGGATGACCTGGCCTTCTCTCTTCAAGAAACTTCAACAACTTCTGAAAAGGTCAGTTGGTCTTGCTCAGCAACTTCTGATCACTTCTGTTGATCAGGCTCTTCTCAATTACTGAATACTCAGACAACTAATATCTTTAACTTCAGTCTGGCCTTAGTCTGACTTCATCAAAACTTCATGCACTGAGTGCATGGCAACATTGTCTCTTCATGCACTGACTGCATGGCTTCTCAATATCTTCAAGAACTTCTGATCTTGGACAACTCAAATGCACACAACCATATTTGGCTTTGTTCACGTGTGCATGTGCATGCATGCATGCATGCACTCCCATTCTTCTCTTCTTGGTGCAATAAACCCTCAGAGGGTGTAATTATTTTCAGCACACAACTTCTCAAACTTCACACACTTTATTCAATTTGGTTACACACTTAAGAGTGTGTTCTATTTTAGTGTTAGAGTCTTCTCTTTCTTCCATCTTCTAGGTGTGTTCACTTCACTTAGTGCACACACACTAGGTTCGGCCTCTTTTTTATTTGCACACACTTCATTCACTTTGCACACAAGTGGGTTGGCCTCCTCCTCTTCTTGTTGCACACACACACATTAGTGTTCTTTTAGTTTGTTCTTCAAAGTGTGCACCCACAAGGGCTACGGCCTCCTCTTGTTCACTTTGCACACAAGGCACTAAGGCCTCGGCCTTCCTATTGTTTAGCACACACACAAATGTGGTGGCCTTCCACTCCTTCTTTCACACAACCCGTAGGTGTGCACTCACTTGCCTGGGGTGTATTATCCTTAAGCACACACACACAAGGTGTGTAATTCACATCACCCGAACCTCCTGCCAATATGAAGGCGTGCAAGGTGTGCGGCCTATCTTCCTCAACACTGCCGCGTAAGGTACCAAGGTGCAAGGGCCGCGCAAGCCTCAACCAACTTTGAGCACGCAAAAAGATGCGGCTCGGGTTCTTCCTGTTGCACAAGGGAGGCGCGCAGGGGCCTCTCCCTTTCTCTTCTTTCGCGCAATAGGTGCGCCAAAGGAACACACGAAGCCAGGAATGGCTTCGAGCTGCTTCGTCGCGCAAGTGGGTTGCGCAGAGCTTCTTACTTCGCTGGGCACAGAGGCTTCGTGGGACTTCTCTCTTCAGAGAATCAGCAAACTAAACCATCACCTCGGGCTCTCCTTTTATAGGCAGAGGCGGTGAAATATCTTCCGCGTGAGATATCTTGAATCCCTGAGATTTTCGGGATTTTAAAATCGTCAAAATCTTGAATTTTATCTTTCTGTCAAACGCGGGTTCCATTTTATTTTCTTCTCGTGCATGCGACTTAGAACACATTCACGACTTCGGTTTAGGCTAATCCATACAAAACATAAATCACGTGGCCTCGCACCTCCGGTTGTTTCGGCCGACCTCGAATTTCACCATTTGTTGCATGCAAGTATATTTTTATGCATGTATGTGTTCAGTGTGGCCAGACGAACCGGATGGACGCCTTAGCTCCTTTAGAGGTGGCCGGGAACTCGAAATACGGTGGTCGGAGTGGCTCTGGTCCAGGTGGCGTCACGGGCTAGCTTCGACTGAGCTCGAGGAAGGAGACACCTCGGAGCCGTCGGATGCGGCGTTCAATGAAGGCGTGTGGCTCAGATTAGATCGCGAGCGACTCGATGAGATATGCGGCCGAGATCTGGTGCGCGATCAATCGTGCGTCCAGGATCCGCTCCTGGAGAGTTTTCCGCGTCCCACATCGAAACGGCTCTCGGTGTTTCTGCGGTTTATCACCCAAGTGCTCTCTACTACTCCTCAGTTGAACTTATCCCCTCTCGGTGACGCCCCACACCAAGTTCTCTCTGCGGGCGCGCTCTTGCGCCCACCCCTGCCACTCGGGTGTGCCACTGGTGCCCACTATGCACACACGGGCGCGCGCTCTGGCGCCCATGCTGCCCAGGACCTGATCCCCTGTGTGGCCCTGGGCATACACACGGCCCAGCCTTGTGCCTCATGGAGTGACCTAGCCTCGAGGGTTCCCCATGGGCATGGAGACGCTGAGTCCCACATGTGCCTTGGGTGATGACCCTCGGCTGGCCTCCTTGGTGGCCTATTTTTTTGGCAAAGGAAATCAATAAGGACATTGTTAAGAAACAAAGTACTCCCAATATAAAATGTGAAATGCCACTTAAGTCATTCTTCTACTTCATTTCCTCTACTTTATTTCTTTTCCTTCCTTAGAACTCCTCCAATTCTCTTCAACATTTATTCATCACTTAGGAATGGAATTCACGAAGGGTCTTCATCTTCAACTGAGCTCCTTAATCACAAAATTTCTTCCATGTGATTCGTTGATCTAATCAGAGATCAAATTGGTTCTTCTTCTAATTCACATGCACTAAGAAATAGTACATGGACTTCATTAGCACCACTTCATCCACTTAGTGATTGTGGATGGATCACTTCATCTCCTCATGCATTGTGAAGACAATGCATGGTCTTCAAACATTGTTGTGACATTGTATCCAGTTGATACAAGTTCTTTGAACTTAAAGACCATCTCATCAATCATCAGATGTAATGATGATGCTCCATCATCATCCATTCTTCAAGTGGTGTAACTTAGTATCATCTTGATACAAGTATTGAAACATTAAGATCAGTTCTACAATCGTCTGATATCAACATGGATGTATGTTTCAACCATAAACACTTATGCCACTTAGTGAATCTCCTAAGTGACATTCATCTTAACACAATGGCCATCCTCCATTCATCACCAACACCATCACATCCTTTTTCATTCACATCTTGACATTCCTTGACATCAATTCATTCCATGACAACATCATGCCTCATTGACAACAAATGCAACACAGTGCATTTCAATCTCCCCATTTGTATTTTTTGTCAATACACTACTTCTGCACATATGAATGGGTCAATATGTGTGCCAATATTTTCTCCCCCTTATTGGAAATCAAATGCAAAGGTGTGGTGTGGTTCTCTCAAAATATTTCTTCCTCCCTTTGAATAGCATCTTCTTAAAAATCACTAAGATAGGGATGATGTCACATGTACACTTTAGCAAAGAACCTTTAGTAAATCATCTCTAAGTCTACTTGGGCTAACCCGGTGTAGAAAATAAGAGTGATGTAACCAAGATTTTCAATGCTGTCCACAATTCACTGTACATGTGAGATCATGCAACAGGGGGTGAAATTTTTCAGATTTATCAATGAATTGCTAAATCCTACACATACTTCACAAAACACATTAGAAAGTTCAGTGTAAAGATAAAGTTATCCCTTTCATCCATTTTCCTTCAATCAATACTCCCCCTTAATTGTCATGATGAATACAATTATGAAACAAGGGATGATGTATGATTGGAATACCATCGGCTTTTCTCAATATGGTATTAAATCTTAGAATACCATCTTCTCCAGATTGGCTCCCCCTCAAGGGGTGCATTCCATTCTGTCCAAACTACTCTCCAGATGAGAATGATCATCATCTTCAATTCCCTGAAATGTTAGAAAATGTAAATACAAGTGATTAAAGAATAAGATAGAACCTCCTTGGTTCATCAATGTGAACAACAAGGTTGAGAAAATTCTCTCAACCGAGATGTCCCATTTTCATCATTCTTCACACTTGCACATTTGATCTTCAATGATGTTTGTGCTGGTGTGGATCTCAACACCTCTTCAACTTCTTTGTGTGTGACTCCTCTATTTCTAAGTGCCTTCTGAACACTAGAGTCTCCTGGTGCAATCTTCATTCTTTTGAAGAATCCCTTCTGAGATGGAATGAATATCATGAATTTATCACTAGTATGTCCAGCTTGATTGCACCTCACACACAGAACTTGATCTTCATGTGAAATCTTCTTCTTCCCATTTTCCTTAGCAATTACCAGAACATTATCTTCATCTCTTTGTAGTTCTCTGGCAAGTTGCAATTGATTTTTCCATATGACAAGTATGTCACTTGGATGTGTGTCCTCAGTTCTGGAAGTTCCACATGGTTCTTTTGATGCTGTTAAGCTACCTTTCTTAGGAAACTTATTTTCAATCAATCTCTTCAGCTTCTTCTGGACTAATTGTCTTTTTGAGTCCAGTCTGCTTCTATTCAGTTCCATGGCTTGTTCACAAAGATCCATGGTGTGTCCTTTCATTCCACAGTAGAAGCATGTTTTCTTGGTGGTACTTCTGGATGCATCACCCTTCTTGGATTTAGACTCCAAGGACTTCTTTTCCTTTTTCAAAACCTTCTTGGGAGCATCTTCAACTTTCTTCTTGCTTCCCAAGGATTCCATTTTAGCCAGGTTCAGTGATCTTCTCTTCTTTTTAGATCTGGATACAGTTGGAGATTGACATGTATCATTTTGACCACTTTTGCAATCATCCCAGATGTTGTCAAGTAGTCCAAATCTATTTGCAGTAAACAGATGTCTCTGGACCTGTGGATGCTGCTTCTTTTCCTCTGGCTTGCTCCCCCTTGGCATGGGCTTCCTTTGTGCTTTTACATTCAGTGGATTGTACCAAAAATCCTTTGCACAGTGCCCATACTTATTACAACACCAACACTGACCCACAAATCTTGACCTCTTCAGTCCTTCTTATTGTTGGGTACTTTTCTTGACTTGCTGTGTTGTTTCAGGAGAGCATTCTTTCTTCACTGTCTTCATCCATACTTGTTTGGATTCATTCTTCCATCCTGCACTTTTAGTAGAAACACTTTTAGAAGCATGAGTACAAGATGGTATGGATGGTACCTTCTTTTTATAAGATGTTTCCCTTTCATTAGAGGATGTATTTCTTTTAGAATCATCCTTTTTCAAAGCACAATTGTGTAGCAAAATTTATACTTTCAGCTGGCTGGGAGGATTCAGCTTTGGGTGATTGCAAATTTTTCAATATCACCTCTAGTTCTATGAATTTCATGTTAAGGGAGTTCTTCTCATCCTCAACAATTCTTAGCCTTCCTTCCCATTTCTCTTCCAGCTGCTTTATCTGGTCTTCATGCACCTTTTTTATTTCTAGCAATGAATTGTCCAGCTCTTTCACCCTTTTGACTTTGTCTTCTATTTGAGCATCTTTGACATTCATTGACACTTTGTGCAACTTTTCCAGCGCATGAAAAGCTTCTTTAACCATTATCTTAAAGAATTCTTTCTCAGAAAGGCTTCATTGCAATTCTTCAGTAGTGTCTTCATATCATTCATTGCAAAGGGAAACCATTTCATCCTTGACATTCACCAGCTTTCTGAGAGTGTTGGTTATGCCAACCCTTTTTTCCAATTGGAATTCCAGAGAATTGGCTTCATCTTCTAGATGTAATTTTTCTTCTTGAAGATCAAGGATGCCTGTAGCTATACACATTGCCACTTCCTTGGGGACTGTCTTCTGAAGATATTTGATTGCATTTAGAAGATCATTGTTTCTTCCATCTTCATCACAGCTAGAGTAGGCTTCATCAGAAGAATGATAAAAGGAATTGTCATCTGATGTGACTTTCACATTTCTTTCCATAGAAGGAGTTTCTCTGATTGCAGCAACCTTCTTCCTCATCTTCTTTGCATGTTTCTTCATTCTGTTTTTCAGAGTCTTGGCAGATATCTCCATTGGAGGCTGTTCTTTCATTTCCTCAAATCTGCACTCCATATAGACTCCCTTGGATCTTTTAGAGGAAACCTCGCTCTGATACCAATTGAAGTGCCCAGATCAGTGAGAATCACTGAGAGGGGGAGGGGGTGAATCAGTGATCCCTTAAAACTTTTTACTAATTGATTCTTTATCAATTAAACATCTATGTCTTGTTAAGGCCTCGATCCACTCTTCTTGTATCTCTCAGCCTTTCCTCGAATGATGCAGTAAATGTAAAGGCATTGCACACAAGGTTTTACAAGGTTCGGCACCAAAGGCCTACGTCCTTGCCATGTTGGTTATACGCCCCAACATGGTTTCTCCATTATAACTTGTTAGAATTACAATAGTCGATACAGAGTCCCACTGTATCTCTCCTGAGTCCCACATGAGGGTCTTTATAATGCGTCCCACAGTGTTACCAAAATCCCACTGGCCTGCTCCAGAATCCCACTGAAGACTTCTTCCACCCTGAGTCTCACAGGGGGCTTCTCCTGGCTTCTCGATTCACATGAGTAGCTCTTCTTCACTTTAAGATTCTTCAAGTAACTTGAGCAGTCTGGGATAAAGACTGCTGGCCTTGCTCTGTACCTCTGATCACTTGAGTTGATCAGCTCTTCTCGTCTTGCTTAGGCATTATCTCCTTCTTCTAAGGATGACCTGGCCTTCTCTATTCAAGAAACTTCAATAACCTTGGAAAAGGTCTGTTGGTCTTGCTCAGCAACTTTTGATCACTTCTGTTGATCAGGCTCTTCTCAATTACTGAATACTCAGACAACTAATATCTTTAACTTCAGTCTGGCCTCAGTCTGACTTCATCACAACTTCATGCACTGAGTGCATGGCAACATTGTCTCTTCATGCACTGACTGCATGGCTTCTCAATATCTTCAAGAACTTCTGATCTTGGACAACTCAAATGCACACAACCATATTTGGCTTTGTTCACGTGTGCATGTGCATGCATGCATGCATGCACTCCCCTTCATCTCTTCTTGGTGCAGTAAACCCTCAGAGGGTGTAATTATTTTCAACACACACCTTCTCGAACTTCACACACTTTATTCAATTTGGTTACACACTTAAGAGTGTGTTCTATTTTAGTGTTATATTCCTCTCCTTCTTCCCCCTTCTAGGTGTGTTCACTTCACTTAGTGCACACACACTAGGTTCGGCCTCTTTTCTCTTTGCACACACTTCTTTCACTTTGCACACAAGTGAGTTGGCCTCCTCCTCTTCTTGTTGCACACACACACTTTAGTGTTCTTTTAGTTTGTTCTTCAAAGTGTGCACCCAAAAGGGCTACGACCTCCTCTTGTTCACTTTGCACACAAGGCACTAAGGCCTCGGCCTTCCTCTTGTTTAGCACACACACAAATGTGGTGTCCTTCCACTCCTTCTTGCACACAACCCGTAGGTGTGCACTCACTTGGCTAGGGTGTATTATCCTTAAGCACAAACACACAAGGTGTGTAATTCACATCACCCAAACCTCCTGCCAATATGAAGGCGCGCAAGGTGTGCGGCCTATCTTCCTCAACACTTCCGCGCAAGGTACCAAGGTGCAAGGGCCGTGCAAGCCTCAACCAACTTTGAGCGCGCAAAAATATACGGCTCGGGTTATTCCTGTCGCGCAAGGGAGGAGTGCATGGGCCTCTCCCTTTCTCTTCTTTCACACAATAGGTGCGCCAAAGGAACACACGAAGCCAGGAATGGCTTCGGGCTGCTTCGTCGCGCAAGTGGGTTGCGCGGAGCTTCTAACTTTGCTGGGCACAGAGGTTTCGTGGGACTTCTCTCTTCAGAGAATCAGCAAACTAAACCATTGCCTCAGGCTCTCCTTTTATAGGTAGAGGCGGTGCAACATCTTCCGGGTGAGATATCTTGAATCCCCAAGATTTTCAGGCTTTTCAAATATTCAAAATCTTGATTTTTATCTTTCGGTCAAACGCAGGTTCCATTTTATTTTCTTCTCGCGCATGCGACTTAGAACGCATGCACGACTTCGGTTTAGGCTAATCCATACAAAACATAAATCACGTGGCCTTGCACCTCCGGTTGCTTCGGCCAACCTCGAATTTCACCATTTGTTGCATGCAAGTATATTTTTATGCATGTATGTGTTCAGTGTGGCCAGACGAACGGGATGGACGCCTTAGCTCCTTCAGAGGTGGCTGGGAACTCAAAATATGGTGGTCGGAGTGGCTCTAGTTCATGCGGCGTCGCGGGCTTGCTTCGACTGAGCTCGAGGAAGGAGACGCCTCGGAGCCGTCGGATGCGGAATTCAATGAAGGCGTGCGGCTCAGATTAGATCACGAGCGACGCGATGAGATGTGTGGCCGAGATCTGGCGTGCGATCAATCATGCGGCCAGGATCCGCTCCTGGATATTTTTCCGCGTCCCACATCGAAACGGCTCTCGTTTTTTCCGCGGTTTATCACCCAAGCGCTCTCTGCTACTCCTCAGTTGAACTTCTCCCCTCTCGGTGCCGCCCCGCACCGAGTTCTCTCTGCGGGCGCACTCTTTTTCCCACCCCTTCCACTCGGGCGCGCCACTGGCGCCCACTATGCACACACGGGCGCGCGCTCTGGCACCCATGCTGCGCAGGACCTGATCCCCTGTGTGGCCCCGGGTTTACACACGGCCCAGCCTTGTGCCTCATGGAGTGCCCTAGCCTCGAGGGTTCCCCATGGGCGTGGCGACGCTGAGTCCCACATGTGCCTTGGGTGATGACCCTCAGCTGGCCTCCTTGGTGGCCTATTTTTTTGGAAAAGGAAATGAATAAGGACATTGTTAAGAAACAAAGTACTCCCAATATAAAATGCAAAATGCCACTTAAGCCATTATTCTACTTCATTTCCTATTCTTTATTTCTTTTGCTTCATTAGAAGTCCTCCAATTCTCTTCAACATTTATTCATCACTTAGGAATGGAATTCACGAAGGGTCTTCATCTTCAACCGAGCTCCTTAATCACATAATTTCTTCCATGTGCTTCGTTGATCTAATCAGAGATCAAATTGGTTCTTCTTCTAATTCACATGCACTAAGAAATAGTACATGGACTTCATTAGCACCACTTCATCCACTTAGTGATTGTGGATGGATCACTTCATCTCCCCATGCATTGTGAAGACAATGCATGGTCTTCAAACATTGTTGTGACATTGTATCCAGTTGATACAAGTTCTTTGAACTTAAAGACCAGCTCATCAATCATCAGATGTAATGATGATGCTCCATCATCATCCATTCTTCAATTGGTGTAACTTAGTGTCATCTTGATACAGGTTTTGAAACATTAAGATCTGTTCTACAATCGTCTGATATCAACATGGATGAATGTTTCAACCATAAACACTTATGCCACTTAGTGAATCTCCTAAGTGATATTCATCTTAACACAATGGCCATCGTCCATTCATCACCAGCACCATCACATCCTTTGTCATTCACATCTTGACATTCCTTAACAACCATTCATTCCATGACAACATCTTGCCTCATTGACAACAAATGCAACCCAGTGCATTTTAATCTCCCCCTTTGTATTTGTTGTCAATACACTACTTCTGCACATATGAATGGGTCAATATGTGTGCCAATATTTTCTCCCCCTTATTGGCAATCAAATGCAAATTTGTGGTGTGTTTATCTTCAAAATATTTCTTCCTCCATTTGAATAGCATCTTCTTAAAAATCACTAAGAGAGGGATGATGTCACATGTACACTTTAGCAAAGAACCTTTAGTAAATCATCTCTAAGTCTACTTGGGCTAACCCGGTGTGGAAAATAAGAGTGATGTAACCAAGATTTTCAATGTTGTCCACAATTCACTGTACATGTGAGATCATGCTACAGGGGGTGAAATTTTTCAGATTTATCAATGAATTGCTAAATGCTACACATACTTCACAAAACTCATTAGAAATTTCAGTGCAAAGATAATGTTCCCCCTTTCATCCATTTGCCTTCAATCAATACTCCCCCTTAAATTTCATGATGAATACAATTAAGAAACAAGGGATGATGTATGATTGGAATACCTTCGGTTTTTCTCAAGATGATATTAAATCTTAGAATACCATCTTCTCCAGATTGGCTCCCCCTCAAGGGGTGCATTCCATTCTGTCCAAACCACTCTCCAGATGAGAATGATCATCATCTTCAATTCCCTGAAATGTTAGCACATGTAAATACAAGTGATTAGGGAATAAGATATAACCTCCTTGGTTCATCAATGTGAAAAACAAGGTTGAGAAAATTCTCTCAACCGAGATGTCCCATTTTCATCATTCTTCACACATGCACATTTGATCTTCAATGATGTTTGTGCTGGTGTGGATCTCAACACCTCTTCAACTTCTTTGTGTGTGACTCCTCTATTTCTAGGTGCCTTCTGAACACTAGAGTCTCCTGGTGCAATCTTCATTCTTTTGAAGAATCCCTTCTGAGCTGGAATGAATATCATGCATTTATCACTAGTATGTCCAGCTTGATTGCACCTCAAACACAGAACTTGATCTTCATGTGAAATCTTCTACTTCCCTTTTTCCTTAGCAATTGCCAGAACAATATCTTCAGCTCTTTTTAGTTCTCTGGCAAGTTGCAACTGATTTGGCCATATGACAAGTATGTCACTTGGAAGTGTGGCCTCAGTTCTGGAAGTTCCACATGGTTCTTTTGATTCTGTTAAGCTACCTTTCTTAGGAAACTTATTTTCAATCAATCCCTTATGCTTCTTCTGGGCTGATTGTATTTCTGAGTCCAGTCTGCTTCTATTCAGTTCCATGGCTTGTTCACAAAGATCCATGGTGTGTCCTTTCTTTCTACAGTAGAAGAATGTTTTCTTGGTGGTCCTTCTGGATGCATCACCCTTCTTGGATTTATACTCCAAGGACTTCTTTTCCTTTTTGAAAACCTTCTTGGGAGCATCTTCAACATTCTTCTTGCTTCCCAAGGATTCCATTTTAGCCAGGTTCAGTGATCTTCTCTTATTTTTAGCTCTGGATACAGTTGGAGATTGACATGTATCATTTTGACCACTTTTTCAATCATCCCAGATGTTGTCAAGTAGTACAAATCTATTTGCAGTAAACAGATGTCTCTGGACCTGTGGATGCTGCTTCTTTTCCTCTGGATTGCTCCCCCTTGGCATGGGCTTCCTTTGTGCTTTGACATTCAGTGGACTGTACCAACATTCCTTTGCACAGTGCCCATACTTATTACAACACCAACACTGACCCACAAATCTTGACCTCTTCAGTCCTTCTGATTGTTGTGTACTTTTCTTGACTTGCTGTGTTGTTTCAGGAGAGCATTATTTCTTCACTGTCTTCATCCATACTTGTTTGGATTCATTATTCCATCCTGCACTTTTAGTAGAAACACTTTTAGAAGCATGAGTACAAGATGGTATGGATGGTACCTTCTTTTTAGAAGATGTTTCCCTTTCATTAGAGGATGTCTTTCTTTTAGAATCATCCTTTTTCAAAGCACACTTGTGTAGCAACATTTCTACTTTCAGCTGGCTGGGAGGATTCAGCTTTGGGTGATTGCAAATTTTTCAATATCACCTCTAGTTCTATGCATTTCATGTTATGGGAGTTCTTCTCATCCTCAACAGTTCTTAGCCTTCCTTCCCATTTCGCTTCCAACTGCTTTATCTGGTCTTCATGCGCGTATTTTATTTCTAGAAATGAATTGTCCAGCTCCTTCACCCTTTTGACTTGGTCTTCTAGTTGAGCATCTTTGACATTCATTGACACTTTGTGAAACTTTTCCAGTGCATTAAAAGTTTCTTTAACCATTATCTTAAAGAATTATTTCTCAGAAAGGCTTCTTTGCAATTCTTCAGTAGTGTCTTCATATCTTTCATTGCAAAGGGAAACCGTTTCATCCTTGGCATTCACCAGCTTTCTAAGAGTGTTGGTTATGCCAACCCTTTTTTCCAATTGGACTTCCAGAGAATTGGCTTCATCTTATAGCTGTAATTTTTCTTCTTGAAGATCAAGGACGCCTGTAGCTATACACATTTCCACTTCCTTGGGGACTATCTTCTGAAGATATTTGATTTCATTTAGAAGATCATTGTTTCTTCCATCTTCATCACAGCTAGAGTAGGCTTCATCAGAAGAATGATAAAAGGAATTGTCATCTGATGTGACTTTCACATTTCTTTCCATAGAAGGAGTTTCTCTGATTGCAACAACCTTCTTCCTCATCTTATTTTCCTGTTTCTTCATTTTGTTTTTCAGATTCTTGGCAGATATATCCATTGGAGGATGTTCTTTCATTTCCTCAAATCTGCACTCCATATAGACTCCCTTGGATCTTTTAGAGGAAACCTCGCTCTGATACCAATTGACGTGCCCAGATCAGTGAGAATCAATGAGAGGGGGAGGGGGTGAATCAGTGATCCCTTAAAACTTTTTACTAATTGATTCTTTATCAATTAAACCTATATGGATTGTTATGGCCTTGATCCACTCTTCTTGTATCTCTCATCCTTTCCTCTAATGATGCAGTAAATGTAAAGGCACTGGACACAAGGATTTACAAGGTTCGGCACCAAAGGCCTACGTCCTTGCCATGTTGGTTATACGCCCCAACATGATTTCTCCATTATAACATGTTGGAATTACAATGGTCGATACAGAGTCCCACTGTATCTCTCCTGAGTCCCAAAGGAGGGTCTTTATACTGCATCCCACAGTGTTACCAGAATCCCACTGGCCTGCTCCAGAATCCCCTGAAGACTTCTTCCACCCTGAGTCTCACATGGGGCTTCTCCTGGCTTCTCGAGTCACACAAGTAGCTCTTATTAACTTTAAGCTTCTTCAAATATCTTCAACAGTCTGGGATAAAGACTGCTGGCCTTGCTCTATACCTCTGATCACTTGAGTTGATCAGGTCTTCTCGTCTTGCTTAGGCTTTATCTCCATCTTCTAAGGATGACCTGGCCTTCTCTCTTCAAGAAACTTCAACAACCTCTGAAAAGGTCTGTTGGTCTTGCTCAGCAACTTCTGATCACTTCTGTTGATCAGGCTCTTCTCAATTACTGAATACTCAGACAACTATTATCTTTAACTTTAGTCTGGCCTCAGTCTGACTTCATCACAACTTCATGCACTGAGTGCATGGCAACTTTGTCTCTTCATGCACTGACTATATGGCTTCTCAATATCTTCAAGAACTTCTGATCTTGGACAACTCAAATGCACACAACCATATTTGGCTTTTTTCACGTGTGCATGTGCATGCATGCATGCATGTACTCCCCTTCTTCTCTTCTTGTTGCAGTAAACCCTCAGAGGGTGTAATTCTTTTCAGCACACACCTTCACGAACTTCACACAATTTATTCAATTTTGTTACACACTTAAGAGTGTGTTCTATTTTAGTGTTAGAGTCCTATCTTTCTTCCTTCTTCTAGGTGTGTTCACTTCACTTAGTGCACACACACTAGGTTCGGCCTCTTTTCTCTTTGCACAAACTTCTTTCACTTTGCACACAAGTGAGTTGGCCTCCTCCTCTTCTTGTTGCACACACACACATTAGTGTTCTTTTAGTTTGTTCTTCAATGTGTGCAACCACAAGGGCTATGGCCTCCTCTTGTTCACTTTGCACACAAGGCACTAAGGCCTCAGACTTCCTCTTGTTTAGCACACACAACAATGTGGTGGCCTTCCACTCCTTCTTGCACACAACCCGTAGGTGTGCACTCACTTGGCTTGGGTGTATTATCCTTAAGCACACACACACACAAGGTGTGTAATTCAAATCACCCGAACCTCCTTCCAATATGAAGGCGCGCAAGGTGTGCGGCCTAACTTCCTCAACACTGCCGCGCCAGGTACCAAGGCACAAGGGCCACGCAAGCCTCAACCAACTTTGAGCGTGCAAAAAGATGCGGCTCGGGTTCTTCCTATCGCGCAAGGGAGGCACGCAGGGGACTCTCCCTTTCTCTTCTTTCGCACAATAGGTGCGCCAAAGGAACACACGAAGCCAGGAATGGCTTCGGGCTGCTTCGTCGCGCAAGTGGGTTGCGCGGAGCTTCTTACTTCGCTGGGCACAGAGGCTTCGCGGGACTTCTCTCTTCAGAGAATCAGCAAACTAAACCATCACCTCGGGATCTCCTTTTATAGGCAGAGGCGGTGCAACATCTTCTGTGTGAGATATCTTGAATCCCCAAGATTTTAGGGCTTTTAAAATCTTCAAAATCTTGATTTTTATCTTTCTGTCAAACGCGGGTTCCATTTTATTTTCTTCTTGTGCATGCGACTTAGAACGCATGCACGACTTCGGTTTAGGCTAATCCATACAAAACATAAATCACGTGGCCTCGCACCTCCGGTTGCTTCGGCCAACCTCGAATTTCACGATTTGTTACATGCAAGTATATTTTTATTCATTTATGTGTTCAGTGTGGCCAGACGAACCGGATGGACGCCTTAGCTCCTTCATAGGTGGCCGGGAACTCAAAATACGGTGGTCGGAGTGGCTATGGTTCAGGCGGCGTCGCGGGCTAGCTTCGACTGAGCTCGAAGAAGGAGATGCCTCGGAGCCGTCGGATGTGGCTTTCAATGAAGGCGTGCGGCTCAGATTGGATCGCGAGCGACGCGATGAGATGTGCGGTCGAGATCTGGCGCGCGATCAATCGTGCGGCCAGGATCCGATCCTAGAGATTTTTCCACGTCCCACATCGAAACGGCTCTCAGTTTTTTCACGGTTTATCACCCAAACGCTCTCTGCTACTCCTGAGTTGAACTTCGCCCCTCTCAGTGCCGCCCCGCACCGAGTTCTCTCTGCGGGCGCGCTCTTGCGCCCACCCCTGCCACTCGGGCGCGCCACTGGCGCCCACTATGCACACAAGGGCGCGCGCTCTAGCGCCCATGCTGCGCAGGACCTGATCCCCTGTGTGGCCCCGGGCTTACACACGGCCCAACCTTGTGCCTCATGGAGTGCCCTTGCCTCGAAGGTTCCCCATGGGCGTGGCGACGCTGAGTCCCACATGTGCCTTGGGTGATGACCCTCGGCTGGCCTCCCTGGTGGCCTATTTTTTTGGCAAAGGAAATGAATAAGGACATTTTTAAGAAAAAAATTACTCCCAATATAAAATGCCAAATGCCACTTAATACATTATTCTACTTCATTTCCTCTTCTTTATTTCTTTTCCTTCATTAGAATTCCTCCAATTCTCTTCAAAATTTATTCATCACTTCGGAATGGAATTCACGAAGGGTCTTCATCTTCAACCGAGCTCCTCAATCACATAATTTCTTCCATGTGCTTTGTTGATCTAATCAGAGATCAAATTGGTTCTTCTTCTAATTCACATGCACTAAGAAATAGTACATAGACTTCATTAGCACCACTTCATCCACTTAGTGATTGTGGATGGATCACTTCATCTCCTCATGCATTGTGAAGACAATGCATGGTCTTCAAACATTGTTGTGACATTGTATCCAGTTGATACAAGTTCTTTGAAATTAAAGACCAGCTCATCAATCATCAGATGTAATGATGATGCTCCATCATCATCCATTCTTCAAGTGGGGTAACTTAGTATCATCTTGATACAAGTATTGAAACATTAAGATCAGTTCTACAATCGTCTGATATCAACATGGATGAATGATTCAACCATAAACACTTATTCCACTTAGTGAATCTCCTAAGTGACATTCATCTTAACACAATGGCCATCCTCCATTCATCACCAACACCATCACATCCTTTGTCATTCACATCTTGACATTCCTTGACATCCATTCATTCCATGACAACATCATGCCTCATTGACAACAAATGCAACACAGTGCATTTCAATCTCCCCCTTTGTATTTGTTGTCAATACACTACTTCTGCACATATGAATGGGTCAATATGTGTGCCAATATTTTCTCCCCCTTATTGTCAATCAAATGAAAAGGTGTGGTGTGGTTCTCTTCAAAATATTTCTTCCTCCCATTGAATAGCATCTTCTTAAAAATCACTAAGAGAGGGATGATGTCACATGTACACTTTCGAAAAGAACCTTTAGTAAATCATATCTATGTCTACTTGGGCTAACCCGGTGTAGAAAATAAGAGTGATGTAACCAAGATTTTCAATGTTGTCCACAATTCACTGTACATGTGAGATCATTCTACAGGGGGTGAAATTAGTCAGATTTATCAATGAATTGCTAAATCCTGCACATACTTCACAAAACTCATTAGAAAGTTCAGTGCAAAGATAAAGTTCCCCCTTTCATCCATTTGCCTTCAATCAATACTCCCCCTTAATTGTCATGATGAATACAATTAAGAAACAAGGGATGATGTATGATTGGAATACCTTCAGCTTTTCTCAAGATGGTGTTAAATCATAGAATACCATCTTCTCCAGATTGGCTCCCCCTCAAGGGGTGCATTCCATTCGGTCCAAACCACTCTCCAGATGAGAATGATCATCATCTTCAATTCCCTGAAATGTTAGCACATGTAAATACAAGTGATTAGGGAATAAGATAGAACCTCCTTGGTTCATCAATGTGAACAACACGGTTGAGAAAATTCTCTCAACCGAGATGTCCCATTTTCATCATTCATCACACTTGCACATTTGATCTTCAATGATGTTTGTGCTGGTGTGGATCTCAACACCTCTTCAACTTCTTTGTTTGTGACTCCTCTATTTCTAGGTGCCTTCTATACACTAGAGTCTCCTGGTGCAATCTTCATTCTTTTGAAGAATCCCTTCTGAGCTGGAATGAATATCATGCATTTATCACTAGTATGTCTAGCTTGATTGCACCTCACACACATAACTTGATCTTCATGTGAAATATTCTTCTTCCCTTTTTCCTTAGCAATTTCCAGAACAATATCTTCAGCTCTTTGTAGTTCTCTGGCAAGTTGCAACTGATTTGGCCATATGACAAGTATGTCACTTGGAAGTGTGGCCTCAGTTCTGGAAGTTCCACATGGTTCTTTTGATGCTGTTAAGCTACCTTTCTTAGGAAACTTATTTTCAATCAATCCCTTCTGCTTCTTCCGGACTGATTGTCTTTTTGAGTCAAGTCTGCTTCTATTCAGTTCCATGGCTTGTTCACAAAGATCCATGGTGTGTCCTTTCATTCCACAGTAGAAGCCTGTTTTCTTGGTGGTCCTTCTGGATGCATCACCCTTCTTGGATTTAGACTCCAAGGACTTCTTTTCCTTTTTCAAAACCTTCTTGGGAGAATCTTCAACTTTCTTCTTGATTCCCAAGGATTCCATTTTAGCCAGGTTCAGTGATATTCTCTTCTTTTTAGCTCTGGATACAGTTGGAGATTGACATGTATCATTTTGACCACTTTTGCAATCATCCCAGATGTTGTCAAGTAGTCCAAATCTATTTTCAGTAAACAGATGTCTCTAGACCTATGGATGCTGCTTCTTTTCCTCTGGCTTGCTCCCCCATGGCATGGGCTTCCTTTGTGCTTTGACATTCAGTGGATTGTACCAACAATCCTTTGCACAGTGCCCATACTTATTACAACACCAACACTGACCCACAAATCTTGACCTCTTCAGCCCTTCTGATTGTTGGGTACTTTTCTTGACTTGCTGTGTTGTTTTAGGAGAGCATTCTTTCTTCACTGTCTTCATCCATACTTGTTTGGATTCATTCTTCCATCCTGCACTTTTAGTAGAAACACTTTTAGAAGCATTAGTACAAGATGGTATGGATGGTACCTTCTTTTTAGAAGATGTTTCCCTTTCATTAGAGGATGTCTTTCTTTTAGAATCATCCTTTTTCAAAGCACACTTGTGTAGCAACATTTCTACTTTCAGCTGGCTGGGAGGATTCAGCTTTGGGTGATTGCAAATTTTTCAATATCACCTCTAGTTCTATGCATTTCATGTTAAGGGAGTTCTTCTCATCCTCAACAGTTCTTATCCTTCCTTCCCATTTCTCTTCCAGCTATTTTATCTGGTCTTCATGCACCTTTTTTATTTCTAGCAATGAATTGTCCAGCTCCTTCACCCTTTTGACTTTGTCTTCTAGTTGAGCATCTTTGACATTCATTGACACTTTGTGAAACTTTTCTAGTGCATGCAAACCTTATTTAACCATTATCTTAATGAATTCTTTCTCAGAAAGGCTTCTTTGCAATTCTTCAGTAGTGTCTTCATATCTTTCATTGCAAAGGGAAACCGTTTCATCCTTGGCATTCACCAGCTTTCTGAGAGTGTTGGTTATGCCAACCCTTTTTTCCAATTGGACTTCCAGAGAATTGGCTTCATCTTCTAGCTATAATTTTTTTTCTTGAAGACCAAGGATGCCTGTAGCTATACACATTGCCACTTCCTTGGGGACTGTCTTCTGAAGATATTTGATTGCATTTAGAAGATCATTGTTTCTTCCATCTTCATCACAGCTAGAGTAGGCTTCATCAGAAGAATGATAAAAGGAATTGTCATCTGATGTGACTTTCAAATTTCTTTCCATAGAAGGAGTTTCTCTGATTGAAACAACCTTCTTCCTCATCTTCTTTTCCTGTTTCTTCATTTTGTTTTTCAGAGTCTTGGCAGATATCTCCATTGGAGGCTGTTCTTTCGTTTACTCAAATCTGCAGTCCATATAGACTCCCTTGGATCTTTTAGAGGAAACCTCGCTCTGATACCAATTGAAGTGCCCAAATCAGTGAGAATCACTGAGAGGGGGAGGGGGTGAATCAGTGATCCCTTAAAACTTTTTACTAATTGATTCTTTATCAATTAAACCTCTATGGCTTGTTAAGGCCTCGATCCACTCTTCTTGTATCTCTCAGCCTTTCCTCGAATGATGCAGTAAATGTAAAGGAACTGGACACAAGGATTTACAGGGTTCGGCCCCAAAGGCCTACGTCCTTGCCATGTTGGTTATACGCCCCAACATGGTTTCTCCATTATAACTTGTTATAATTACAATGGTCGATACAGAGTCCCACTGTATCTCTCCTGAGTCCCACTGGAGGGTCTTTATACTGCATCCCACAGTGTTACCAGAATCCCACTGGCCTGCTCCACAATCCCACTGAAGACTTCTTCCACCCTGAGTCTCACAGGGGGCTTCTCCTGGCATCTCGAGTCACACGAGTAGCTCTTATTCACTTTAAGATTCTTCAAGTATCTTTAACAGTCTGGGATAAAGACTGCTGGCCTTGCTCTGTACCTCTGATCACTTGAGTTGATCAGGTCTTCTCGTCTTACATAGGCTATATCTCCTTCTTCTAAGGACGACCTGGCCTTCTCTCTTCAAGAAACTTCAACAACCTCTGAAAAGGTCTGTTGGTCTTGCTCAGTAACTTCTGATCACTTCTGTTGATCAGGCTCTTCTCAATTACTGAATACTCAAACAACTAATATCTTTAACTTCAGTCTGGCCTCAGTCTGACTTCATCACAACTTCATGCACTGAGTGCATGGCAACTTTGTCTCTTCATGCACTAACTGCATGGCTTCTCAATATCTTCAAGAACTTCTGATCTTGGACAACTCAAATGCACACAACCATATTTGGCTTTGTTCACGTGTGCATGTGCATGCATGCATGCATGCACTCCCCTTCTTCTCTTCTTGGTGCAGTAAACCCTCAGAGGGTGTAATTCTTTTCAGCACACACCTTCTTGAACTTCACACACATTATTAAATTTGGTTACACACTTACAAGTGTGTTCTATTTTAGTGTTAGAGTCCTCTCGTTCTTCCTTCTTCTAGGTGTGTTCACTTCACTTATTTCACACACACTAGGTTCGACCTCTTTTCTCTTTGCACACACTTCTTTCACTTTGCACACAAGTGAGATGGACTCCTCCTCTTCTTGTTGCACACACACACTTTAGTGTTCTTTTAGTTTGTTCTTCAATGTGTGCACCCACAAGGGCTACGGCCTCCTCTTGTTCACTTTGCACACAAGGCACTAAGGCCTCGTCTTTCCTCTTGTTTAGCACACACACAAATGTGGTGGCCTTACACTCCTTCTTGGACACAACCCGTAGGTGTGCACTCACTTGGCTAGGGTGTATTATCCTTAATCACACACACACAAGGTGTGTAATTCACATCACCCGAACCTCCTGCCAATATGAAGGCGCACACGGTGTGCGACATATCTTCCTCAACACTGCCGCACAAGGTACCAAGGCGCAAGGGCCGCGCAAGCCTCAACCAACTTTGAGCGTGCAAAAAGATGTGGCTCGGGTTCTTCCTATCGCGCAAGGGAGGCGCGCAGGGGCCTCTCCCTTTATCTTCTTTCACGCAATAGGTGCGACAAAGGAACACACGAAGCCAGGAATGGCTTGGGGCTGCTTCGTCACGCAAGTGGGTTGCGTGGAGCTTCTTACTTCACTGGGCATAGAGGCTTCGCGAGACTTCTCTCTTCAGAGAATCAGCAAACTAAACCATCGTCTCGGGCCCTCCTTTTATAGGAAGAGGCGGTGCAACATCTTCTGTGTGAGATATCTTGAATCCCCAAGATTTCTGGGCTTTTAAAATCTTCAAAATCTTGATTTTTATCTTTCTGTCAAACGCGGGTTCCATTTTATTTTCTTCTTGTGCATGCGACTTAGAACGCATGCACGACTTCGGTTTAGGCTAACCCATACAAAACATAAATCACGTGGCCTCGCACCTCCGGTTGCTTTGGAAAACCTCGAATTTCACCATTTGTTGCATGCAAGTATATTTTTATGCATGTATGTGTTCAGTGTGGCCAGACGAACCGAATGGACGCCTTAGCTCCTTCATAGGTGGAAGGGAACTCAAAATACGGTGGTCGGAGTGGCTCTGGTTCAGGTGGCGTCGCGGGCTAGCTTCGACTGAGCTCGAGGAAGGAGATGCCTCGAAGCCGTCGGATGCGGCATTCAATGAAGGCGTGCGGATCAGATTAGATCGCGAGTGACGCGATGAGATGTGCGGCCGATATCTGGCGCGCGATCAATCTTGCGGCCAGGATCCGTTCTTGGAGATTTTTCCGCGTCCCACATCGAAACGGATCTCAGTTTTTCCGCGGTTTATCACCCAAGCGCTCTCTACTACTCCTCAGTTGAACTTCTCCCCTCTCGGTGCCACCCCGCACCGAGTTCTCTCTGCGGGCGCGCTCTTGCGCCCACCCCTGCCACTCGGGCGCGCCACTGGCGCCCACTATGCACACACGGGCGCGCGCTCTGGCGCCCCTGCTGCGTAGGACCTGATCCCCTGTGTGGCCCCGGGCTTACACATGGCCCATCCATGTGCCTCATGGAGTGCCCTAGCCTCGAGGGTTCCCCATGGGCGTGGCGACACTGAGTCCCACATGTGCCTTGGGTGATGACCCTCGGCTGGCCTCCTTGGTGACCTATTTTTTTGGCAAAGGAAATGAATAAGGACACTGTTAAGAAACAAAGTACTCCCAATATAAAATTCCAAATTCCACTTAAGCCATACTTCTACTTCATTTCCTCTTATTTATTTCTTTTCCTTCATTAGAATTCCTCCAATTCTCTTCAACATCTATTCATCACTTAGGAATGGAATTCACGAAAGGTCTTCATCTTCAACTGAGCTCCTTAATCACATAATTTCTTCCATGTGCTTCGTTGATCTAATCAGAGATAAAATTGGTTCTTCTTAAAATTCACATGCACTAAGAAATAGTACATGGACTTCATCAGCACCACTTCATCCACTTAGTGATTGTGGATGGATCACTTCATCTCCTCGTGCATTTTGAAGACAATGCATTCTCTTCAAACATTGTTGTGACATTGTATCCAGTTGATACAAGTTCTTTGAACTTAAAGACCAGCTCATCAATCATCAGATGTAATGATGATGCTCCATCATCATCCATTAATCAAGTGGTGTAACTTAGTATCATCTTGATACAAGTATTGAAACATTAAGATCAGTTCTACAATCATCTGATATCAACATGGATGAATGTTTCAACCATAAACACTTATGCCACTTAGTGAATCTCCTAAGTGACATTCATCTGAACACAATGGCCATCCTTCATTCGTCACCAACACCATCACATCCTTTGTCATTAAAATCTTGACATTCCTTGACATCCATTCATTCCATGATAACATCATGCCTCATTGACAACAAATTCAACATAGTGCATTTCAGTTAGGGTAACATTAATATCATTTTTACCCTTAATTACCCTGTTTACTTTTAACCGTGGTAAATAAAAGTAAAAAGTTACTATTCAAAAAAAATTATTTTAATCTCATTGAAGCACATTTTACTTCTTGATATTAACCGTGTCTCTCGGATTTTCGAAATTCCATTCACAGAAGCATTAAAATTATGTTTTATGAAAAATTCAGTTTTTTTAACTACCACTTAGTAGTTTCACTATTCAACAAAAATTGAATTTTTTCAAAACAATGCCAAAATTTCACCCTAAGCTATAATTGATATTTCGAATTCATAAATGTTGTCTAGTTTTACAAAATTCCAAAAATATAATTTGAACTAATTAATTTTATAATTAATTCCCGTTGTCACAACAAATAGCGTGTTTTTAAGAAACAATATATATCAAAAGATTGACACTTGTTTATGTCCGGTTTAATTATAAAATTACGTACAATGACCAAAATTTTATTAAATGGTAAAAATATATTTTAAATATACTTCAAAACCACTCAAATTCATAATTTATCAATATAAATTATTTTGATTAAAAAAGTTGTTTTTAATTAAAATTTAGTAATTTTCACTATTCATCAAAATATAAGTGTTATCCAGAAAGTTCCAAAATTTCACCCCAGGATAAATTCGATATTCCGAATCCAAAAATGAAGTCCTTTTTGAGAGATAAAATTTATAAATTTTCAAAAATTAGGTATTACTATTCATAACGGCTAGTTTGATTGGTTGTGGTGTGTGTTAGAACTCGAAGTTGCGTACAACACACACTACTATATTATTCAAAGGAAAGCGTACCATGGAAGCTTGGGATGTATCATTTTAAAATTTTTTGATGTCCCCATTTAGTCAAAAATTTTAAAATATTGTATTTAAAAAGGGTTCACTATTAAAATTTGGTAAAAGTGGAATACTGAAAATGAATTTGGTCTTACATTATGTCTATGAAACTCATAATATGGATTATAATATTATAAAGATTATATAAAGTTTAAAATTTAGTTAATACTATTCATAACCGCTTTTTAACGGCTTGTTTGGTAAATCATGGTGCGCTTGAACTCGGTGTTGCGTGTAGTGCAAGTTATTGAATTAATTTGAAGAAATAACACACCATGAAATATTGGGGTGTTACATTCTCCCCACCTTTAATAAATTTTGTCCTTGAAATTTGATATTGTTCATCAAAAATAAAAGGTTGAATATAGAAAATATCTTTGTGTAAAAACCCACATCGAAAATTGGATTAATAATATTTAGTCTTAATAAGAGGAAAATAGAAATGAAAGGGTCACCACTAAATTATGATCTCTATTTGGAGAACATTGGTGGGAATTAGAGACATATAATTGGAGGAAAAACGTAAATATTTATAGGTAGTGATTTAGGTCATCAATCACAAACATGTTTAAAATTGAGGTCCTTAAATTCATCAATCTATGATGATTTAAAATATCATCAGTTCAACAAAACATAAGGTATTAGGATAACACATTTCTGACGTTTCAAAATATCTTAGTTGAAATCCCACATCATAAAATGAATTAATGAGGCCTCTATTTAAAATAAAGAGTGGAAAGTATGAATATTACCAAAAATAACACATAATAGGGTTCCGTGTAGTAAAATATGGATATGGAAGAGAAATCTAACCCTCAATTATCTGATGGAGAGTGGTAGATAACATGGCTATGAAAAGGCCAACAATCCCAAAGCCATAAATTAGTTATGATTTAAGGTACCATCTAGGACAAAATTTTTATTCTAAGTTCCCTTTCTTGATGTTGAGGAATTTATTTATGAGATTGGATATGATCATGAGGAGATATAGTTACTTTATAATTAGAGTTTTATCCATTAATAAATTTCTACCACAAACTCGTCTTTCACCCCAAAACATAATAAAACTCAAAAATACTCTATTTATCCAAATCGTATAGGGTTAAAAATGATTTTATAATTCATCTACCAGATCATATAAAAAACTACATTATTTAATCCTGGACATTACGTGGGCCAGTGGTAGGTGATACACCCTTTTCGCCCTTCGGTTGTGGGTTCAAGTCTCACGGCCTTTCCGGACGCGATGGGTTACCACCCGACCTCCGGGTTGTCCTTTTATGGCAATCCAAAATAATCCAAACTAAAACTATCCAAAATACTTCATTCCAAAATTTATAAGTAAGGTAAACACAATGAAGATCCCTTTTTTTACCACGTAATAACATTTGATCACCTCCATCATGTATAATTTTAAAACACTGCAACATCCTGAATTATCATAAAACCTTATTGATTACATTCATGATCCCTTATTCTTTATTGAATAATAGATATACTCCTTCAATCCAAAAATGTTGTAAACCCCAACAATGATGGAATATAAAAATCATTAATCAGTTTCAAGGTAGTCAAGAATATCCAATATAATTTATCCAAAACAGTCATGTATTATACTAAAATCACCACCTCAGTATCAGAACCATATTATGGTTTATCTTTCTCTCGACCATATATTTTCCAAAATTTTAACCTGCTATTGAGTTAATTTTCTTTGTTCCACATAATCTTAAGTCCATAATGAAATAGTACTGCAGTACAATCCTTATATACTCCATAATTATTATAACAAGTACATTGTTGATACAACACTGAAATGACATAATCAACATAAGAACTCTAATAATTCCTCTTCATCTGTGGTGGTATCATAACTTGATTATTATCCAATAGCATCATTTGCGGCATAGTCTGATGACTGAGACATAGGTTCACGTAGTGTCTAAACTCTTTTCAAATGAAGCATTGTACATTTGAAACCATTTTCTTACCCTTGCCGTCACGAACATTATGCCCTTTTCCTCCACACTTTTAACAAACTCCCATTCCTTTCAGGCAAGTTCCAGGGTGTTTCTTTCCACAGTTATCACATATAGGAAAATTCTTTTTTTCCCTGTTCCCTTTATCCATCTTTCTCTCTTCCATCGTTTTCTTCTCATGCTTCCTTTCAAAGCCATAGGACTCAGTAAACTCTTTACTTATCATATCAACACATGATATTATTTCTTCATATGATGATAGTACATGAGATACTATTTCTCTTATAAATTCTGGCTTAAGACCATGAAATATATGACCCTTCTTTCTCTTTGTATCATGTGCATTGCTGGAGTTCTCATTCCTTCTACTGGGCGTCATTTCTTAACAATGGCATACACTAGATTAGTTTATGAATAATAATACCTAATCCCAAACTTGTAAAACAAATAAAATAAATTAAATAGTTTTTGGATATAATCCATAATCATAAAAATGTCTCCTTTGAGGATGTATATACTCATAAACCCTTCATAATGGTTTATAATGAAAATGAGAATTATCCTAAGCATATCCCCTGGGAGTGTCGTAACCAAGAGTGCAGCAAGGCCCGTTGTCATGCACCAGTTCCCATTCGAGTCTAGCTGAAAGCGGTGTTTTCGGGTTTTACAACTAGGTATATCTGTGCCAGAGCTGCCTCGACCTGCTCGTATCCAGACATGGATGTATTGCTCGGAAAACTCACAAAATCACTACAATACCAAAATTCTAGGAAGTTCTTCCATACTTATCCTCAAAGTCCATCTTAAATCTATGTGCTCTAATCAGTGTTTATCTAAATCTAGCGTCCAAGGTTTGTAATAAACTTCCTCCGATACCAACTGTAACACCGCGACCCCAGTTACCCAGAGTCGGTGCATTATTACATGACATTGGCATGATCACAAGAAAGATCAAATCTCGAATGACTGATTGGTTTAGTAGCCTTGGAAACACTAGATACATTCATAATTATTACATTACAACATAAAAACAAAAACTACAACACCATATTTTCTTCATAGACCACACTCTTATTCCCTCATACTATCCCTGCAGGTCATTCATAATTTACTTCTTCATACCCTAGGAAAAATAAAAAATAAAAAAGGGGTGAGCTAAAATGCCAAGTAAGGATAACAATAATGCGAAAACTTTCATAAATAAGAATAAAAATTTAAGGCAATGTATAACTAAAAAAACCGTTTAAACATGAAAATCAACATAGTATGGCAAAAGAAAAATGAAATAATGCCATTTACTTATTCACATGGATATTCTACTGATTGAATAATCACATGCAATATCAATAACCACCTTCATAATGATGGAATGCATAATGCCAGACTATCATAACCACATAGCCAAGGCCTCGTGCCAAGACAACAAATAAGATTTTTCCAAGGCCTTGTTCCAAGACACTAGTTTGTCTTATGAGACCTACCGATGCATCGAGGAGCTATAGTGGGCTCCACCCATCACATATTAAGTCCAATTCATTCCCATATGAAAAGGTTTAAACATAATATAAACATTCATATTAAAACTAGCATATGAAATGTAAATACTTCATCCATAAACCATGAATGGTATAAAAATAACACATCCACAATCAAACATATCACAAAACCTTCAATAAAATATAAACTTTTTGTATCATAATAAATCAACTTCAAATAAGCGTAAAATCCATCAAAGGATGTTGACATAGATGAAATCAAAATTCTTTTTAGAGAAATATCACTTTCTTTTTTGAAATCATTTAAGAGTCATATATTTATAAAATAAAACATTTTCTTTGAAAATATTATTATAAGATTGTAAGGGAATCTTCAAAAATTTTATAACAGTGGAAGATAGTCGTACCCGCCGTATAAGTTAACAAAAAATTCTTACCTTAATTTTGTCAAAAAAGATAATAGCACCTTGTTTGGAAAACGACGGAAAGATTCCTTTATAAACCTCTTATAAAAAGTCAAAAAAGGGTATAAATGACTTTAAACCATATTATTGTAAATAGTAAAAAAATTTTGAAATATATTTATAAGAAACATGGATGTGGATGATAATGAGATCCCAGTAGATTATTAAGTATAAACAACCTCGAATAATGAAGAGATTTTGAAATAGCCCTTACATTGTACTTTTCCTTGGTTGGGGGGTAGGTTAACCACTTGTATAATGGAGAAATAATTGTTATTAAATTATAAAAGAATCATATACATTCATATGATATCATATATGATCTTTTAACATTTCTTTTTTAATAATATCTTAGATTTATCGTTATTTTAGGTGTTAACTGACTCATTTTCTTTTATATGATTTTTTACGTAATCCATGTTTGTCATGGATAGGTTGTATCTTATTCATATCTATAATGATATCAAGTCAATAAACATTATTTTTAAATCATCAAATTATAATTATACTTGAATGGATACGATAGAGAATGAATCTCATCGCGTTCGTAGAGACGGTAGTCCGTACGTACGCACGAGGGAAAATATCATTCTTTTGATATTAAAATAATATATAATTGGATGGTATATTATATATAAAGAATATTTATTATGTTATATTTATTATTTAAATGAATTACATGTCATTATTATACCCATCCAATTAATAATTTATTGAATAACAATTACACCACGACGTGGAGACGGTAAGCCGTATGTACGCACATTTGGTGACATGTTATTCAAAAGGGTGGATAGAATACTGAATATGGTTGCACCATATTTATAATAACATCACAGTATATATAAGATACTGGAGTTATTATTTTATAATGGTAATAACAAAGAAAGAAGAAGTGGAAGAAGAAATGAATTTGAAAAAGGGTGGTGAAAACATTACCTCTTCTTCGGGTTCTTCCTTTTGATTTGATCAAAAGGGATCATTAGGTTGGCTTTATGATCAAACTAAGACCTCTAGTTTGTATTTAGGGGAGTTGAGAGAGTATTTGGGCAGAGTTTGGCTGAACCAAAAGGCTTTGAAGGTGTGTATTAATGAGAATGGGGAGTTTCTGTATATAAGAGGGGTGAGGGCACCTTTGGAAAAGCTAGAAATATTAATTTTAAATAAATTTATATTCGTTTTATAATGGATCCAAAGTTTATTATTCAAAGGTTAAGGTGGTTATATGTAGAAAAACATTCAACCAATAAAATTTAGACAGGTTTGGGTTACTATATTAACCTTATCTTTTTGTTTTAACACTTAGTTAATTTGTTTGACATTTAACATGTCACTTTGTATTTTTATATTATATAGTTAATAAACATACTATATATATCCAAAAGACCCCCAAGTGGTCCATCAATGATAAAAATATCATGATATAAGTCTCTTGGCCAATCATTAGTTTTTTATGAATTTAATATCAATTAATAATATAATATTTATTTTAAAAACTCTTTTTTGTCAATTTTGACACTATTGAATAGTTGATTTTTGTGAAACTCATAAAAGAATTCTTACTTATACCAATGTTAATTAAATCAATACTAACATGACATATTAACCTATAAAATTATTTTAATTCATAAAAAGTCTCAAATTATATTTATTTGGGTATTTATAATATCAATTATTCTAATTATTCACTATTATGGTAATTACTGCATCATCATTATGTCATAAATAAATTAAACTATTTAATGTCTAAAAATTATAAATAAAATATAATTATGTATAAAATATTATTATCTTTCTAATGAATATTTAAAATTGAATTTAGCTTATGTATAACACTATATTAAAAATGTTTTAGTAAATAAACTTTGATTTCGACTCTTTTAACTTATCATTGAATTAAATAATAATAAATGTCCTAATCTAAACCAAGTGGACCTAAATGATAATAATTTATTCCTAAGGTTGTTTTTGGTCGAGATAGACTTGTCCTATATAATTAGTACATGTGTTAGGGTAATATTAATATCATTTTTACCCTTAATTACCATATTTACTTTTAACTGTGGTAAATAAAAGTAAAAAGTTACTATTTACAAAAAATTATTTACATCTCATTGAACCACATTTTACTTTTTGATATTAATCGTGTCTCTCGTATTTTCGAAATTCTATTCATAGAAGCGGTAAAATTATGTTTTATGAAAAAATTAGTTTTTTTAACTACCACTTAGTAGTTTCATTATTCATCAAAAATTGAAATTTTTCAGAACAATGCCAAAATTTCACCCTAAGGTATAATTGATATTCCAAATTAAAAAATGATGACTATTTTTCAAAATTCCAAACATATATGTTGCATTAATTAATTTTATAATTAATTCCCGCAGTCAAAACAAATAGCGTGTTTTTAAGAAACAATATATATCAAAAGATTGACACTTGTTTATGTCCGTTTTAATTGTAAAATTATTTACAATGACCAAAATTGTATTAAATGGTAAAAATATATTCCAAATATACTTTAAAACCACTCAAATTCATTATTTATCAATATAAATGATTTTGATTAAAAATGTTGTTTGTAATTAAAATTTATCAATTTTCACTATTCATCAAAATATAAGTGTTATCCAAAAAGTTCCAAAATTTCACCCTAGGCTAAACTCGATATTCTGAATCCAAAAATGAAGTCCATTTTGAGAGAGAAAATTTATAAATTTTCAAAAAGTAGGTATTACTATTCATAACGGCTAGTTTGAATGGTTGTGGTGTGTGTTAGGACTCGAAGTTGCGTACAACACACACTACTGTATTATTCAATGGAAAATATACCATGGAAGATTGGGATGTTTCATTTTAAATTTTTTTGATGTCCCCATTTAGTGAAAAAGTTTAAAATACTGTATTTAAAAAGGGTTCACTATTAAAAGTTGGTAAAAGTGCAATATTGAAAATGAATTTGTTCTTATATTATGTCTAAGAAACTCATAATATGGATTCTAAAATTATAAGGATTGTATAACGTTTAAAATTTAGTTAATAATATTCATAACCTCTTTTTAACGTCTTGTTTGGAAAATCATGGGGCGCTTGAACTCGGTGTTGCGTGTAGTGCAAGTTATTGAATTATTTTTAAGAAATAACACACTATGAAATCTTGGGGTGTTACATTTCTTGAATTTTGTCATCAGTTTTTGAAAAAATTTATTCCAAACATAAATCGTTAACTTTTGGAATTGGTTTTTACTAAAATCAATGCTAAATGATAAAAAAAATATTTTTCATTGATTTTTGAAAAACATGACGCGAGAAATAAAAAAATATGGCATCTATTTTTACAAAAAAAATTCTAAAAAAACTTTTAAAAATACCATTGAACCTCTCATTTTGGTTTTTCAAAAATATTTTATTATCGATGAATAACACCACCTACAACGACCTAAGGAACTATGAAAAAAAATTTAATTAGTTTTCATTTATTTTAATTGACAATTCACGACTAGGGGCCCTTATTCATTCATCATCTATGTTTGTTTCACAATTAATAGAGGTATTTAGTCTCTAGAAACCGTATTCCACCCAATGATCAGCATCGATTTGATTTTTTTTCATTTTAATTTATTTTCAAATGTTTTTGTTAGATCATACAATGTAAATCCTTATAATGAATTAGAGGATGTAAGTGCAGATCAACATTTCATTGTTGACATCCAGATTTTGCCTATTAATTTTTTTTAATTTGGAGGATAAATTCCTTCTCATTTAGTCATAATTTTGAGTCATTCACTTTTTTTCATTCATTTGATAGTTAATAATAAATTTATTTCTTAAATTAAGTTTAGTATGATTGTAAATGATAATTTTTTATAATCATTTTTATGTTAATTATAAATATTTTTATTTTGATAGTCAATATTTTGTTTAATTTGATTTTTATATATGGATTAATTTGATTGTAAAATGTTATTTAATTTTTTTAATGTTTATTAATTATAATTTTTCATTATTTAGTTGTTAATTATAGTTTTTTTGTTATAAGTTTTTTTAATATTAAAATTTTTTATATGATTTTAAATTATAAATATAATTATTTTATTATTAATTATAAAGTTATTTAATTATAAATTTTTATTGTTAAAGACCACTTAATATGATTGTTAATGTTTGTTTATTTTCTTTTCTAATTATAAATTGTTTTAATTTTATTGTAAATATTTATTTAATTATATTGTTAATGTTTATTAAATTTGACTCTAAAGTTTGTTTAATTTATGGCAAGTTATAAAATAGTTTTTATGTATTTGATTGTCAATTATATATATATATAGTAAATTAGTATCTATTATCTTTTTCATTTTTGAATCTAAAAAAATTATATTTTTTGGATTAGTATGAAACACATTAAGCAAATACAGAGTCATATATATCATAATATCAATAAAAGTTTTTTTATAAAACATAATATTATTTTGTTCATTTCAACCGAAATTAATATTTTTTTATAATTATAACCACCATCATTTTTAATCTTCATCATAAAAAAGGTAATTAAAGATATCAATTTGATTGAATATGTATAAATTACATTTATGAAATAATATTTATTTTTTCAGATTTAAAAATTAATGAGTTTTTCCAATTTCTAATTTGAAAAAATTATCCCTATTCCTTTACTGGGATAATGATACATAGTTTAAGTTTATTATTTACGTAAAATTAATATCTAGATTAATTTATTTTTGATTTTATTTTTAATAATTGTTGACATTTCCTACTTCATCACCAATCATTTGGATTTTATTTTTTTATTTTATATATATATATATATATTAAATAATTAAATGTTTTAATATATTCACCTTTTATATTTTGATCATACATATTGAATGGATCAGAATTAGATAAATTTATGAAGAACTAGTTGGGAATATAAAAAAAGAGTTGATGATTTCATTCAATTTTCAATCTTTAATCTCCAAAACATGAATTTTATTTTTCATCTTTTCTTGGAGTGTTTGAATATGGGAATTTTAAATTCTAGGAAAATCAGGTATCATCTAATTTCATATGGTCTTAGTCTTAATTATACACAATGGATTTGACATGCTGAAAGAAATAAAAAATAAATATCTAATGTTGATGAGAATAATTATAATGAGACAAGTGGTCATATTGAAGAATTAATTAATGATTTAGTTGTGGAAAACCTATAAAAATCATCTATCGAACAATTTTTTAGAGATCCTAATAAACGATTATTATTTAGTTACACTACATAAATAGTTTAAATATTAGATTTGAGATTAGTTAACTTGAATGTATGAAATGAGTAGAGTTATAATAGTACACCCAACATTCTTGATATTTAAAAAGATATTCTTCTACATGGAAAAGAACTTAGAATTTTCAATTATGAGTTGTAATAAATATTATTCCCTATAATATTATTATATAAAAAGATTCATACTTTCCCCCAATGATTGTGTCTTTTATTGGATGAAATATGAATATTTATCAAGATGTATTACATCTGGGACATCCTGGTATAATATGGATGAAAAATCCAACTAAGATTCATTCTTAAGTAATTTAATCTTACCGTATTCTAAATTTGTTTGTTACTTTCTAATAATTTAATCTGACAGTTCCTTTATATAATTCTAATGATTCAAACATGTTTCAGTCTTAGGTACTAAAATCAAATTCCCTGATAATGAAGTTTAGTACCTTCCAATAATTATAAATTTCAAACATCTTTTGTAAAATTATATTGATGAAAAAATGTTTAATATGGAATTTAGATAAGTGCATTAGCGGTGGTAACTTATATTCCCCTACTCGTTCACCACAATGGAAAATATTTTTAAAAAATTTCAAAATTTTGGAAGTGAAGTTATATATTTATAAATGGAATTTTATACTAATAGAGTTAATATTTTTCAGAGCCTATGTATCCAACATAGTTCATGGCCGGTTTTGTTGGTAGTTTACAACTTGTCCCACATATATATTTATGAATAAAAAATATGTAATGCCCCGAAAATAAAAATAGGAACATTGTATTTGATAGTGTGTATGACCTGTAACACCTAAAGAATAATAGAATATAATAACCCAATACGTTATAATATATTTAATATTTAAAATAAACTTAATATATTTGATATCTTAACATTCACATGACACCGATTTAGGATATTTCAGATAAAACAACTGCCTTCTTCAATGGCTTTCATTACATCTAATATCTAGTTTTACCAAATGTCAATGTACTATTAGAATAATATTACCTAATATAACAAAAATTAACCAAGCTGTTAAATTAGTGCATATAAATAGTATTACCAAACATATGAAAATATATTTATTATGTAAATATAAAATAAATTCATTGGTTTCAAATTAATTAGAATAAAATATAATAACTAATTGAATATAAAAATGTATTTTTAAAGAAAAGTATTTGTATTCTTTCAATGCTATTATAAATTAATAAATTAAATAAATTAAATTAATTAAAACCAGTGAGTGATATTATATAATATATTTATTGTATATTAAATAAAATTATTTTTATATTCATATGATAGATATGATAAGAATTAGATATTAATAACACCAACTTTATGAATAAAATAATATATTTTTATGAATGAAATTTTACTGTCTTTTAATGGAGATCTTTGTGAAATTCCATATTTTAAACTATTATGGAAATTATATGTCAAAAAAATTAAAATTTTAAATGAAAATAAAAAAATAGTGATGGGTGAATTTTTTGGATTATTCATTGAAGTTTCATTTTTTAATGAATAGTTAAGAAATAATGAATTTTAATTCAAAAATTATTTTCATCTAATTTATTGATAAGGAAAATTATATTTTAATTTTTTTAAAGTATATTTAGGTTAGTTTTTTATCAATTAATCTAATTTAGGAAGTTGTAATCAAATTCAATTTTAAATTGAGTATAAAAACATGGCAATCTTATGAATGCTTTTAATTTAAAACCCTGTATTATTTTCTCTTCTGTGAGATTAAATTAAAATTAATTTATACCAATTATGTGATTTTAATTTGTAAATTAGATTACATATTTGGAATCATAGTAATTTTTACTGTATTCTATTGTTAAATTATTTTTATTACCAAAATCATTAGAGAAATTAATTGAGATTAAATAAAATTAATAACAATGATTGCTGTGAAATTAATCCTTACAAGGGACTAAACCTTAATCATAAGGGTGAAAATGACCTATAAATTGATTAAAAGTTGTTACATATCCATATTTAAAACCTATAATCCATTTTATATACTTTTTTACTTTATGTGAGACACATTAATTGGTAAAAACATTGGTGAAATTCTCTTTTCCAAAATTTACAAGCATGTCACTCCTCCTCAATAATAAAATGGCCTCCTCTCCTCCAACTACCTCACACATATCAAGACACTCTTTCTCTAACATGATCTAACAAAATATATCCCCAACATTCATCCCATCTTCCTAGAGTCTTCCCCTTGGGATTAAATCTATTCAAGGAAGCCCTTTGGTGCAAACCAAAAGGAGTTCCCCAAAGAAGACATAACATCATTCCAAAAGTTCTTTAGTTTTATTTCCATTCTGAAGCCCCTAAAATAATCATAATACATTATTACATGACAATAATAGTATTAAATTATAATATTATTTTCTATTTTATGTATTTTACCTACTCAAAAACTAACATCTATTTAATGGGTAACGATCATACAATTTATGTGTATTGGAAACTATCGTCTCACAAAATGATGATTCTTCATTTTTTCCTTTAACGCAATTAATGGATTGAAATTATGATATACACTATGTTTACATTTTTTATATATGATAATTTTTATTTATTTATTCTTATGTAATTATTTTGTTACGCATACCCTTATACATTGAATTTTGTGGAAATAAGTGAACATCATTTTTGGATGTGTGGACTATATTAACCTAAAAGCGATATGATTCGATCACACAATATATGGAATTTATGAAGGATGGTTTTAATTACAAATTTGTGTCATAAAAAATCAATGTAATATTAATTAAATAATTATATTTCTTGAAATATAATATATATAAATATCTTTATTACCCTTTCACTTACTTGAAAAGTGATAACGTCGTTCATAGATATGTGGGCTACCACCTCTTCAACATGATGTGAATCCTTTTACATCACAAGAATTATGAATATAGTTATATATTATTAAATAAAATGTTATTTATAATATAATTATTATTATGAAAAAATATAGTGTTACTTAATTTCATTCAGTAACAGTCATCAAAAAATGGGAATGTTACTCATGCGTATGTATGACTTACCATCTCTATTATTGTAACGTTGGAAATTTCATTATAAACATATTTATATATTGGTTTTAAAAGTAAAAAATATGTATAAATTTAATAATTATATCTTTTTTATTATTCTTTATTTTTTATATATTTACCCCTTTGACCATAGTTGATCCACAAAATATTTTTGATACATAAACAGAATTTAGTCAAAACACTAGATGTAATCATAATTTTTTATATAATTGTATAAAAAATGGAAATAAGTGAAATAAACGATATTAACCATGTACTTAATTATTTTTGTATATAATTCCTATTTGATATATTATATCATTAATCCTTCTATATTAATGATATTTTTAACATTAATTTAATATTTTCCTTCATGAGTCTTATATTTTAAAATGTTCCAACATGGTCTAGGGAAGTTTGGAATGTTTAAATATTATTTTCCACAAGAATAATTTTAATGATATTTCATTTATATTAGAGGATATAATATGACCACTAGTTAATAAACCCATTCATTTTCCAATTCATTGGTTATTAATTTCCTTTTTCATGTATTAGTAAAATTTTCCACACATTGGTACTTAAAATGTTTTTTGAAAATGTTTTTTATGAAATCCCAACATCATTATCACTATAGTAAGAGAACATATTTTATTATAAAAACCTCTTTTTATAAAAAGGGTTTCAAAAAATATTTTTTTTAACATTCAAAATTTATTTACTAAATAAATATTAACCCTTTTTTCTTTTACCAATGTTTTCAAAGGAATATTTGAATCACTTTCCAAACAAACCATTTTTATCACCTTTTTACCATGTTAAAGGAATGATCTTTTTAGATCTTATGGTGGGTATGGATTTACCCACCATAATTTTGTTGAAACATCCTTGGCATATTTAAATGGACAATTTTTAAATAAAATGTTTTCAAATGGAATTTTCAAATAAATGGGTTTTAAAAATGATTAAAAAAATGATATTTTCCTCAATAATGTTTTCATAATATCATTTTATACTATTTGTATCCATAAAAAATAAAAACCATATATTTTTACTTCAATTGGGATATGTAGTGATACCACAGTTATTATTTCTCCGGATCAGTTTTGATGAAATTGTCCAAGTGTAGTTTTGACAATCACTTCCATGATTCCTTTTTTATTTCCCATGAAATATTCAATTTTATATGGTCATTAAATATTGAATTTCACTTAATTATCCTTATTAATATTCATGGATATTATTGTTGCTTATGTGGTATACCATTTTACATATGGTGTTTACATTTAACGTTATTTGATTATTTGGGTAAATATTAATAAATCTATATCTTTTATTCAATTCAGATATTTTATAAGGAATATTATTTATTTTGATTATTCAATATGAGTAATTATCTATTATAGAATATAATTGTGGGTAATAGACCTTCAATTACAAATTGATGCATCAACAGGTTATCATGAGACAAATAAGTTACTCAAATTAAATGGTTTTCTATCCATAGTTTTAAACCAATTTGTTAGAGGGTCTTGTTGGTATAGTTTTTCCTGTGCCTCATACATGATGTACATAAATTTAGAATTTCACTAATTTAGTTTCAATTATTATTCATCCTTGAGATCTTACATTGATATATCAAGGAATGAAGTTCATTTTCATTTCATTGAAAAAATAGAATTTTTTTTCAGATTCATTCCTTTCTATATTTATTTTTCCTTACTGAGTTATTCTAATTGAATATGATTAAAGTTATTACCATTCAATATGTTTGTACACACTACCATTGAGTTTATTGATTACATGACTTATGTGTATAGTTATTTACCATTCTATATTGACTATTTTAATTGATTCATTATTAATTATATATTAATTTAATTTTATTGATAATTTGAGATCACTATTATTTGGATTCCTTTCCCTAAGAACTCAATAAATATACTACAAATGTTATTCAAGGATATGATATATTGAATAATGTTATTATTATTAATGTTCATTAAAAAAATATGTTGTAATTAGGGTTTTTATCTCATGTATTTATATGGTTTATGGAGACTACTAAACTATTCGTTCCTTTGGGACAAGATTTACTTTTATCTTTGGATAATGTAAATATATAAGACATCAGCTCTAGGCTTACGGGGATCATGTCACTACCATTGATATTTGAGTATGTTTAGTAGCAACCTTGGGAACTAGATTTTAAAAATCATAGCTCATATAACATAACCCTAAGATATAAGTTGTGAAAAATTGTAGACTAAAATCCTAATGTTTCAGTTAGATAAAGATTTTATGTGTTTTATATCAATGCATTTATGTCTGGATACTACAAGTGAATGTGGTTCTAGTACAGATTTCCTAGGAGGAACAAATCTAAAAAATTTTGCCTGGCCTGACTCGGCATAACCTAGTATATGACAATGGGTCTTACTGTGTACTAGTTTTGACACTCCTAGAGTATATTCTTAGGATATTCCCATTTTCCTTAAAAACCACTATAGAGTCTTTTTACAATGAATAACAAAGATTAAACCTAATTTGTTTTATATTGACGATTAGGCTTCATGATTTATAAATCATATAAATGATATTATGGATAAACTTTAAAGTAAGAAATGATATATGTGGATGTAGTATTTTTTTATTCGGTTAGTATTGAAAACCATAGTTAAAGGCATATTTAGTTATTTACCTTATTTCAAGGATGTCTATCATATTAATTTGTGAAATTATATTAATATGAATTTCGATAAGGACAACATGTATACTAGGTGGAAACCCCAAAAACCTGGAAAATCTACAGGAATTGAACTCATGAATAATGGATAATAAGTGTTTCACTCAAACCACTAACCTATTCAATGTTCTTGTTAAAAATTCATTATTTTTAATTAAATAATTGGATTAATAAATATTAATAATTAACAAGTAATGTTAATTTTTAGTATTAGAGAATAATTTCATATCCATTTTTTATTTGGGTAATAGTTATATATTAATTAAAAAAAATAACTCTTTTACGGGCCTTATGTTCCGTTTAATGTTTATTTTAGTACTGTAGACATCAAAGTTATTTTTTGGATATCCATTTCTTGAATTAAGATATAAATTATAATTTTATAAACAAATAACAAAGAGAAGTAATTTTTCAAATACAATTAAAGAATATCATGTAACTAAATTTCCTTATATTCTAAAGAAGTAATGGAATTTATAAACATGTGGAAAAAGATAGTAAAAAAATATTATTCTTAATTTAATTTTTTTGAACTACTTTTCTTTTAAATCATCCTAGATTTATGGATTTTAGTATATTAACATTCCATTTGTCATTCACATGATTTTATTTATTACCTCAATCACTCCCTATAAATATTTACTCTTCTCCTCCAAGTACATTTCTTTTTATTCCACTAATGTTCTCCTACATAGATATGTAGTTATATGTTATTCCACGTGAACATTTTGCATATAATTATCTCTTTTCTAGAGGATGTTTCATGAAAACTTATCACAATGTGAATTTAAAACATATAAATTATTAAAAAATCTATCATCAAGATCGAGTTTAAATTGTGTGGACCCAATTTAATTAATGCAGGTAGAATGTAACAACTTGAAAATATAAAATAGGAACATTGTATTTGATAGTGTATATGACCCAGAACACCAAGCACATAAAGGAATATAATATTCAATGCCATTGTAATATATTCAAAATTTTGAATAAAAATAATAAATTCTATTGATTATAACTAATGTGACCCTGAGTTATTTTATGTCTCAGGCAACAACTGGTTTTGTCAATGGACTGTATTACAGGTATGATTGAGTTTTACCTAACATCAATATATTATTAAAGTATTATTATTTAATATTACAAGACTTAACCTAGACATTGATATTGAGATTATAAGTAGTATTAGACAAATTTTGAAAATGTATGGGTTATAAAAATATAAAATTAATTCCTTGGTTACAAATTTATTAGAAATGAATATAATAACTAATTGAATATAAAAAGTGTATTTTTTAGAAAACTTATTTATGCTCACAATACTACTTAATACTAATAAATTAAATTAATTAAACATTGTGATTGATACTTATGTAATACCTATATTATATATTTATTAAATATTTTTGATAATTATATGATATATTTCATAGGAATAAGATAATAATAAACCCAATTTTAACCAAAAATAGTATATATTTATGATAGAAATTTTACAACCTTTTAATGGAGAACCAAGTTTAAATCCAATTTTTTGAACATTAATAGAATTTATATGTAAAAAACATCATATTTGAAAAAAAGATAAAAATATGGTTTGGGTTATTTTTTGGTTTTTTCTGTGATGTTTTATTTTTTAGTGAATAGTGAAAAATAATGAATTTTAATTCAATGCTATTTTTTCATCTAATTTATAGGTATGGATAAAATATATATTAAATTGTTTTTAAATTTTAATTATATAAATTTTTTATCAACTAAACCCAATTTATGTCATCAGAATCAATTTTTTTGATAATTTAATATAAAAGCATTATAATCTTTTGAATTATTTTCCTTTAGAAACCCACATTATCATCTCGTATATGGTATTTTATTTGAATTAATTTATACCACTTCCATGATTGGAATTTGGAAAAATGTATTCCTTAATTCTAATCAAAATATTTTATAATTTTTAATAAAATTCAACTATGTTTAGACCAATTTTTTTTTTCAAAAGTAATAAAAACTAATTACAATGATTGAAGTTAAATTAATATTTATAAGGGACTAAATCTTAATCATAAGGGTCCAAATGACGTAAATAAATTCCAAAATACATTTTATATCAATATATAGACCCAAAAATCCATTTTAATTACATTTTCCACTATTGGAGCTAGTTTAAATTTGGAAATCTTGGGTGGAATTCACATTTCCAAAATTTAGAAGACTGTCACTCCTCTATAATAAAAAGGCATCCTCCCCTCCCATTTCCTCACACCTCTCAAGTAACTATTTCTTCACTAATATATCCCCCCCCCTTAAAATATCTCCCCTCAATCTATAATCCTTTCATTTGGAATAAATTCAAACAAGAATTCCTTATGGTGCAAACTAAAAGGAGTTACCCAAAAAAGATGTAACATCTTTCCTAAAGCGCGTTAGTTTTATTTCAATTGTCCACCCCCTCAAATATTCTTGTTCCATGTTTATATAAAAACAATAGTATACTAAATATACTAGGATTTTTTATGTTAGCGGTTAAACCTACACATATACACACTTCCATTTAATGGGTAATGGACATACTGTTTATGTGTATGTATAACTACCACCTCCTGAAACGATGATTGTTTGTTCTTCCTTTAAATTATTTAATGGTTGGGAATTATGACTGAAATTTTTTTATATATTTTATATATTATATTTATTATGTCATTTTTCTTCTGTAATTCTCTTATAAAACATACCATCAAACTTTCCATTTTGTGTAAATATGGTAACCTCATTTGTGGAAGTGTGTACTGCTAACTACTAAAAGTGAAGTGATTCGATCACAAAATACATGGAATTTATTAGGGATGGTTTTATTTAAATATACATGACATAAAAAAAATTATATTATATTTATGATATAATTTAATTTATCTATACATAATATATATCATTTTCTTTATTTCCCTTTCAAACAAAAATAAAGTAGATTACGTCGTTCTTGTACATGTGGAATACCACCTCCTCGACTTAATGTGATTAATTTAACATCAATGGAATTATGAATATATAAGTATATATTATTAAATAAAATTTTATTTATGATATAATTATAATTTTTGAATTTTTTTTTGTTACTTGGCTTCTATCTATAACCCTCATTAGAAAATGGAAACATTACACATGCGTAGGTATGACATGAAATCTCTAGGATTGTAACGTCGGTTCGTTTTTTAGAAACATTTTTAATGAGTTTTTTATAATTATAATTTATGAATAAATATAATTATATTCTCATTATTATTATTATCGATATGGTATATAATGGAAAAATTTACCATAGTTCACCCATGAATGTTTTTATTGATACATAAATTGAATTTTTTCAAAACACTCTAAAAAAATGTAATTGATTAAGTTATGGTATAAAAAATGGTAATAATTGTAGTAAATTTAATTATAAAGAGGAAATTGTTTCTCAAGAATTAAAATAATTAATATACATTTTTTTTATTCAAGAATATAAAGGCACACAAGACTGGTAAGATGCAAGGTAATGGATTTTCATCTCACTTTTTTCATCTATGAGATAATTGTCATATTCACAACATATATATTCTGTGTGGTGTATCTACTTCTCCTTTGATATATTATAAAATTAATCATTTTATATTAATGGTATTTGAATCTTTCTTTTAATTTTTTCCCATTATGGGCCATATAGTTTAAAACATTTTGAAGTGGTAAGGTACACGATTGAATGTTTAAAGATTATTTTCCTCAAAAAATATTTTAATGATATTTCATTTCTATTAATGGGGATTTCATAATAATTTCTCAATAAACCCTTTCATTTTTAACTAATAAGGTCATTATTGATTGTTTTCATGTATTAGTACAATTTTTCCACTCTTTGGTACTTAATATGTTTTAAAAAATATTTTTTGGAAAACTCGACCTCATCATCTCATTAGTTCGAGAACCTATTTTCTTAATAGTTTGTAAAAAATGTTTTTAACCTTTACAAAATTATTTACTATATAAATAGTTACCCTTTTTTGTTTTACAAGTGACTTTGATGGAATATTCTTGTCAATTTTCAAAAAAACATTTTTTAACATTTTCCAATGAAAATGGAATGTTCTTTTTTACCTTATACGACATATACAGATTTACCCATCATAATTTCATTGAAAAATACATTATAATTTTTATAGATTATATTTTAAAGGAAATTGTTTCCAAAATCAATGTTTATATAATTTTTTTTAATTTTTTATTTAAAACAAAATGATATTTTATTCACGGTTTTTTTACAATAAATATTTATAGTATTCATATTCATCAATGACAATAACCCTTTATTTTAACTCGAAATAGGATATAGTGTATTGTTACCATCCTTATTTTTTCTCTAGATGGTTTTTCATTAATATATCCAAGGATAGTATTGAAATTCACTTCATTTATTCCTTTCTTAGTCCCCTTAAAAAATTCAATTTACTCTGATCATTGAACACTAAATTTCACTTGATTATCCATTTCATACATCAAGTATATTAATATTTCCTAAAATATATACCATTTTACAAATGGTTTCTAATTTTAAATTTATTTGATTATTTAGGAAAATATTTATATGTATATTTCACCATTAATCGATGATTTGAAACATTTGTCAGAGATAGGTGTTAAAAATTTCAACTCATATAAGAATGATTATTTCTTTTTGCATGATATGATAATGTTCAATATAAATTAATTTCCTATAGATGGAAACTTATCTATATGTAGTGTTAAGGAACATAAATCTTGACTAATTTTGGAAGAAGATACTCTATATTATCAATTTTTAATGGAAGAAGGATAGTTTACATCTGGAATCAAATATTTTTTCAAATTGACCATACTTATGTTTGATTGAGAAAATAATTTGATGGTTTACAGGAATAAAATATTCCCCCATGAACATTTTTAGTTAAATCATATTACAATAAGGATAAAAATATTGATTCAACATTTTGAAATAAATGAAGTAATATTCCTCAAAAAAAATATAAGATATAGTCTATCCTTTTCAAACTACCTTATGAGATATTTTTATAGATAAAACATAACATTAATGTGATTCATGTTGATAAAAAACATATGTTATAGTTTGATTAGAAATTTTTTAGACATAAAAGGAAATAAAAAAATATGGGCTGAATTATAAACTATAATTCATATCAATGGGACTACATTTGGAGATATCTCGCATTATGAAAGGAAATATCACATATTTACCTCTGGCTTGTCACCCATTATTCAAGATTGAGAAGATTATTTTGTGTTAGTATATTCATGGTATTGAATATTCTAGTGGATATTCATCAAATGTGAGGAATTTAGTGTTATTAAAGGATTATAAATTAATATGTATAAAATATAATGACTATCATATATTAACGAAATAACTTAAATCAATCACACTACATGGGATACAGCCAACAAAAGTTAAAAATACAAGTATCTGGTTGTTTATTTTTTTCAAATTCATTTGTAGAAAAAAAAATTATCCAAATTTAGTACATGCATTTCATAATGAAGCGTAACTTATACATTGTCAACTAGAAATGTATTTCCCCCAACAATTTTTTTATTTATTGATTTATCTATTGGTTTATTCGGTGCATGGGATTAGAATTTGAGGGCTTATTATTTTATGATGGATATACGCTTTGGAAAGATATATGATAATTTGGAAGGGATGTGTTAAATATAATTACCATAAAGAGGCCTCTATTTTTAAAAATATGTATCAGAAGAATTGATTACATTCTATAATGATTATTTATATTATGTGAAATATATTATTCTCCCAATTTCTTAAGATATGACACATTGTTGTGATGGTAGATGGATTTGAGGCAGAAAGGTAAAGTTCATTCTACATGATGAAGTGATGCATACACATTTATACATTTTGAAAAAAACATATGGGTTTCAAACATATATATCATAACATATTTCTAAATTAATGATATGATATCTAAAAAGAAATAAAAATTGATTGTTGATTGAGAATAAAAAGAAATTTGTTTCAGGATTTAAAGAGAAAGTCTTCAAAGATATACCAGCATCATAAAAATTAAAATGGTTAGGAGAGGAACCATCGCTTAATGTGATCACTTGGTCTGGTTTTTATATTAATGGGCCAACATTTTTCCCAAATAAACTTTATGATAGATATACCATTCAAAAATAGTGGTGTAATGGTCATCACTAGTGCACTGCATTTCTCAAGTGAAAAATATAAAAACCAAATTTCTTGATAAATGGAATATTTTGGAGTTCTTGAAGGTAAATATGATATTAATTATACTAAATTTCAACTCACCATGTATAAATGTAATTCAGTTTCTATTAATAGTGTTGTGAAAAATGATAAATATCAGTTTAAACTGGTTGATTTGTAAAGATATTGATATAAGGTCAACACATTTTGTCATGGAGACATAAGAAAAGAAAATATATTATGTCATTGATCCATCAACCGATCAGTGGCCCATCATTTTCATGCAAAAAGGATATATTTTGGTGATGGGGATAATAATGTTGATGTTATTGATTTATATGAGGCTTATTCTTCTATTGTGTGATTTATAGGTAAAAAAGAATATAAAGTAGACATAGTGAATGTAATATGAAATGATCATGCTGAAGAGATATGGTAAAACACTAAATTAATCTCCAAAATAATCTGGTAAATATATACATTATATTTCATTTTTTAAATTATCATATTATCATATTTTATTTTTTTTAATATTAATTGGATGTTTAATAATATAATTTTGATCATTTATATTATTTTTTACAACAAATTTTATATTCCATTGTTATGGTTAAACATTTTTTCCATTTAAATAATAAATGTACATTATAATATTTTAGTTAAAATTATATATAGACAAGACATTTTCTTAAACTAAATATTAAATATATAAATGTTTCTATCATTTTAGAAGTATTTTTTATATTTAACAGTTTACCATGCATATTTTCTGGTTATGAATCATAACATAATTACTTTTTATAAACATACACATGTTTGAAATTTTTTTATATACATAATTTTTTTTTCTCTTTTATAATTATTAAATATTATAATAATAATAAGGTATAGATAATTTTAATACATTTTCATATTTAAATGACAGATTCATATAAAAATATAGAAGAACATTTACAATGTTATATATCTTTTTTCATAACATCAAATATTCAGTATTATAATTATTTAATGATATAAAAAATTAATTTAAAAAATTAATTGCATAACTACTGATGTTATTTCATTAGTGGAGACTACTACTTTTAATATTCAGTAATCATTTTGTTCAGTTTGTAAATGTGGAATTACATGTTTACCAAAACAAAAAATTTCTAAAAAAATGAGCAAATTTATATTACTTAGATTGATAATAATAATAAAACTATCCAAAATGAACCAATTTTTATTGGAAATGTCACCATAAAAATCCATCAGACGATTAAAATTTTATGTTTTGACTATAAGTCCATTAATAAATGGTTTTATATCATCTCTGGAAGGCCATAGAGGTGAAATATCTCAATTGATTTATTTTATCTCGTTTTTTAAATATTAAATATTTTAAATGGATATTATTTGATATATTCAATAACACAAGACATTCAATTTATATGAAAATAAAATAATTATGAAAATGTTTCTATTTTTAATGTCGATTAGATAGAGATATTTCAAAATATAATTGACACAAAATTATGTCTTTCGGTAAAATCAAAAATAAAAATCATTCCTATAGCATAAATTTTTTAATGCTGATATATGTATGAAATTTATTTCGATCCAGAATGATGACTAATTTATGGTTTGATTATTATTTAATATTATAGTATTGTTAATATATTTACTAAATTACATATTATATGGTTTTTATTTAATTTACCTCCATGAAATCCCACCTATAGATTGAGTTGTAAATTGTATACCATAAAACATTCTCACATGGATGGTATCATTTATTGTTGAAGAAACTGAATAAAGATAGGTTTGAAGCACTAATAGATCAATCTAGTAGTGGTTTAGATGTGTTCCAGTTAGGTCCTCCATCAACACCCACCCTCTATGAAAAATGGAAAGGAGCAAGATGAAAAAAATAAAAACTATCTTGCAATGAATGCTAAGGAAGTAGCTGAAAGAATGTTATGTAAATAATTTTTATTTTTAATGAATTTTTTTTATTTTATATATAAACATCACTAATATACCAATTTCATTATTTATTTTAGGATGACCTTTCAGAGAAATCGAAACAAGTCACATTTATCCCTGAGGGATGGATGGACATCCAAGCCACTACTTTATGATATCTATAACACCTTGACTATATACAGGTATATGAAGAGGGAGTTAGTATTCAGAATGTTTTTTGTCATAAAATTAAGAAATCAAGAGTCTTATAAATTTAACTCTTAAAAGACGATCTAAATGATATGAACTACTCTATGGGAGATCAATTTCAATTAGCTACGTAAGATTTGTTAGAATAATTGATGATATATTAATTGTGTGTGTAGCCTACCCAGCCTTCCCATCCAGCTACATAGTCGACCCAAGTAGACCAACCTTCCTAGTCGGCCATCTCTTATCCTCCACCACATCTTTCAAACCCAAACATATTTATGATACGTGTTCTATAGATCCTCATGTATGTATTGTATAGTACATAGTTGTACATATTTTTGGGGATTTTGTACATCACTAGCATATTCATTTATTTCATGTCAGAGTTTCAATATGTTATATTATTATCTTAATGCCCTACTATCATAGCCTATTAAGGTGATTACTAGATTTGGGGATTATATGGGTCAATACTGTTTACATGGGATAACTAGACTTATTCTTTATCTTTCATATGAGGTATTTTTTTAAATATTAATTTAATTTGATTGAAAATTAAATATACAATTTTTCGACATTTAATTTATATAAGAGTATCTAAAATAAGATGAATTGGAACAAAAAATAAAATGTCCTTGAACAAATAACATTAGATACATAGGATATTTCTTGACTGGTTATGAAGATAATCTCAAGTATTTCATATTTGGATAATTTATATTAATTTTGAATGATGTTAGATGCATGTTGAAGAGACTATCCATTGTGAATATTCTGAAATGATATCTTGGATATGAATAGTTTTGATGAGCTCAGTGTTCCAATGTCACAATTGTTTTAAATGTATGTAAATTTATATTTTATTTTTTATTTCTATAATTAAAATGGTTCTATGTTACTTAGTATATTACTTATTTAATTCGGTATCTAAATGATAAAAATTACAGCAGCATATTTTATGGGTTTATAGGCCTAAAATTCAATTCAATAACTATGAAATATTTAAATACTGTTGATAGAGTTACATGTAGGTGTATAAGATTGTCAAATATGGAGATTGGGTGTTTGTTGTTTTACATTACATTATATGTAAGAGCACTAAAATTCATATGAACTAATATTAATTATATTGACATTAATTGTGAAATTTTTTTATTATAGATATAATTGGATGTTAGGTATATTATGCCTTGTAAATGCACATTATATTGTATTCTCTCTTTATTTGGTGATGACTGAAATAAAATTAACGCCTTATTAGGAAAGAAAGTTTTATTATTTATTATTAATTCATTATATTTAAGTATTATAATTTACACATTTTTTAGTTGATATATATGAAAATTTAGGTCATGGAAAAAGTTAGCCAAGATCACTTGTCAAGAAAGTACCCAAACTAAATCCAATACTTTCATGTAATAGAAAATATTTTTATATTTGATAATATTATTATTTTTCACATATATATATAATAAAGTTAAAATTTTATAACCATAGTATTGTCATCAATAAAGAGATGTGGAATGTGGTTATTATGTTTTACTATTCTTGTATGAGATAATCACAAGAGGGGTAGAGATTAAATTTTATAAGGTTAGTCATGTTAATTATTTATTATTTTATGTCATAGTTTTATATTTTTTAATCATCGAATATTCAATGTTATTGTAGACATTCAATGATGTCATGTCATATACGAATGATGAACTTACCCATCTTCAATATTTTTTGTGACCTATTTGTTATATATTATGAAAATATTAATTATTAGGTATGTATATATTAATTTTTATGATTAATATTACATTTTCCAAATAAATAGTGTTCAAAAAATAATTATTTTTTTATAATTGGTGTTTTGACCTAGTGATCTCAAAGTAATTATTCAACAAAAATCATGAAAGATTATGTTATAAGTCATCATATATGTGTATTTTAACTCTAGCTTAAAATATAATTACACAGATAATATTGTGTTATAAAGTTGAACATTTAATTTTTTTATATATTTTTATAAAATGATGCAAGCTGTTTGATTATTTTATATTTTTTTTTCTAATATAAAAATTCTTGGATTATGGGTGTAGGTATTTATAATGTACTAAAAAACCACAAACGAAAGATAAAAAACCCAAATGATATCCAACTTTAGTTTCTATTAGAAACCGACACTGAAAATTTTATCGAGGAAATTTTCGGTGTTGGATTTATGGAAAACTAATGATGATAATATAACAATACAATATCATCATAATCACTTTCTAATAGAAAATAATTCCTAAAATAGGATCTAAATTTCAAAATTTATATATTCGATAGAACTTTTAGTCACTTGAGGACATCCCTCAATAAAATAGTTGATCTAAAAGGCCAATTAGAGGAGGAATAAAGGACATGAATTAATAGAACATGGGTGAGGATAATCATCATCATCATATCATAAGCATAATATAATAATAATAATAATGAAATAAACTATATATAAAGGCATTGAATGTGTCATATGCTTAAAAATGAAACATCATGTTATGGTGGTTAAATACAACACATAATTATGAACAAAGGTAGAATCATGTTCATACTTAACATATGTACATAAATTGTAACATCATAATTATTATGAAATCTATAATCAAGTTCACAGATAGTGTATATATTCATGTAAGATACATCACATTACCCAATGTATTATAGGGATATATAATTTGTAGAACAACTATCACAATATAAATTCTCATAATCATGCAAGCCCATGGAACATATAACAATTGTAATCATAAAGTATCAAGTGGAAAGGAATGGGTTTCAAAACGATTACATGAAGAATAATTTCATAAATATATTATTGTTTTACAAGATGAATAAGGGAAATATATTTTTCATAAAATATAATGGTTTTTGGACTTTAAACCCATTCATGATGTTAATTAGTGATTTTATTAAAATCAAAAGTGGTAAAATGAATTTTATTTATTTTAATAGAGTACTTTTGACATTTGGATTTGGAAATTATTTTTTAAGACTGAAAACCATGAAACTTGTAATTTAATGACGTATTTTTCAAAATTAATTTTTTTTATCCCAAAAATGTTGAGATGATTAATACATTATTAAATCATGAATTATTTAATTTAAGATAAATGTGTTGCTAAAAAACTATATTTTTACAAGTCACCTAAAAATTAATGTATTTTGAAAATAATTGAAATTTAACCATAAAATTTTTTTATTGATATTATTTTAAAATTGATATTCATTTTATAAAAACAATTTTCTAAAATAAAATGTTTTAAATCTTAAAATAGTAATGATGATTTTTCATGAAATACGTTAAAATATGATTTATTAATAATTTTCTTATATTTTCATTGAGTTTTTAATTATGATATTTATTTTATGGAGTTATTATAATTATATTAAATTAAATAATTCTGGATAAATATTATTTTTATAACATTTTATTATTTGGAGGATAAATTACTATCCCAACAATCATATTACTATTCCCAACTATCAGGTTACAATTCCAAATGGTTACATTGTTTTTCCAATGGTTATATTACCCCCTATCATTACCTTTTCACTACCCCAATCATTATTCACCTCAATTCATCTAAATTATTTCTATTTATATTTTTTATACTTTCAATTAGATTTATATAATTTTTTAATTTCTATATTTATATTCATGGGAGGTATTATATTATCTGATCGAGGTGGTAAAGAATTTCCCATTGTAGTTTTTCTAGATTAAATTATGGCCCCCTTGAAATATTTGTAATTTTAATCAAGTTATTCATTAAATAATGTAAAAATTTTAAGTAATGAATTACAGCTTTTTTGTCCCTCTAGGTGGTCTATGAGTAAAATAGTTACAAAATATAATAAAAACACATTTATTTATGAAATAAATATCATTTAAAAGTAATATGTCATCAAAAAATATTTTAAAAAATAACCATGATGAATATGTGGTGTGATGAAATTTAAAAAAGAATATAAAATATTGAGACAAATAAGTCCTAGAGTGAACATGTTAATTCATTATAGTGTAAAAGGTTATTTAAAAACAAAGAAATCCATAATGGGAATTCAAGGTAGTCAATTCAAAACATTAATTTAACATTGGAGATTATCCAACTTCGATTAAATAGAGAATATTTTTGAATTTAAGATTAATTGTAATCCTGGATAAGATCATATATGCCTTGAAAAATAATATAATGTATTTTATTCCCTTGGTTTGTTCCCTATAACGAGTTTAAATTTTAGGATGATTAAGTGGATTCAAAGATGTTGAATTTTGTGGAATCAACATTTTTTATTTGTCATTATGAGATGATCAATTAAATTCCTCAATAAAATAATGAATTTGGAATATGGACATGTAGGACAATCCAATGTGTGATTTTAATTTTAAATGAAGGAGGAGATACTACTTTTGATTGAGGAAGATAGTGTCTCTTAAAATATCATCACTGATTTATAATTTTTAGTTTATCCTCAGTGAACCAATGACATAATGAATGATTTACTTAACACAGTTGTAAGGTTCATTATAGGCTAGTCTAGGAATTATAGGTTGATCAAAGATTATTTATTAATGATGAAAGAGTTTATGAAGTACAATTAAGGAATTTCAATCAAAACTAGATATCAAAAATAAATTTTCAAATATTGGTGACGTTCCAATGAAGGTAGTGCATATGCCTAGTTAATTGAGAAAGGTAGTTGAGGTGTAATAATCTAGTCTTGAGTGATATTGTATAACAAGATCAATACTGATCAAATCATGATTATATAATAATACTTTATGTTTTATTGATAATTTATTCCTAAAAGAGTCGAATTCAACATCATATTCTGAGCAGTTGAGAGTTTTGGTTATCAAACTGACATTTGAATTTTAATAGTCCAAGAAGTAAAATATTGAAGTAATTTTTTATTTTAATAACAATTAAAAATAGTGAAATTAATATTTTAATTTGGTAAAATTAATTTTGGGGGGTACTTCTTGTAATGTACAATAAAAATAGAATTGAATTATTTTTTTCTAATTTTAAGGATCAACACCAGGGAATGAAATTTTTGTTTCAACAAGAATTTTGGACCATAGAGATACGTGGTCAAGTAATAATGAATAGAATATGAAGAATAGTGGATCTCATGTAGGAATATTTCCTGGCTAGAATTATTCCTCAACATCTACTATTAATTTTACATTCCTATATTTTGGTAATGATGTTTTTGAAATATTTTGAATATATTATTTAACAGGGGTAATTTTTTCTTACAGAATGAATTTTTTCTATTGATTTATTTTTTCATTCCCCATGATAAATTTTTTTTGATGTATTTGAATTATTATTATTCATTATTATTGGAATAAAAGTTTTATTAACATGTCATGAATTGATAACAGGTAATATTTCCCAAAAAAAACTAACAAACAATTAATGTTATTCCTTAAAAAAATTATAATAAGAAATTCTTATTTCAAAATTTAATATTAGAACACCATGAAAAATTTCCCAACTAGAATCACTTTGTGTAGGCTAGGGTGGTACCTGATCTTGTGAATTTCTCCCTATAAATAGGATGTTTTCAACTAGTAGCGATGGTCTGTACATTATGATGGATAGACTCTACGCTTAGTGTCAATTTCTCTAGAAAATAATCATAAAAACATATTGATAAGAATACTATAATAGGAAAACATAAATAAAAATAGTAAATAATATGTTAGGATTTATTTCTAGTATCACAGGGTCGCATAAGAAAATAAACTGAGTACCCCAAATGATGTCGGACTACTTATGTTTAAGAAAAAAAAGGAAAAAATAACGTAACTACTTAATCAATATGGATTCTATCCTAGTACTACCTATATCATTAAAAATAATCTCCATATCTTCATGTCACTTGTTTTTTTAACATCCATATACCCTTTATCACAATGTCTACACGAAAACCAAGATAACCATGGGTGGTGTGAGTATAAACCCATTAAGATGCCACAAGTACATCCTGAACATAAGTACATATATACATATGGGTTATAACACAACATTAATGCATTTAATAAGTAAAAATAATAATCTAGACAATTCTCTAGTCAACATGTACCAACTAACTTCTATGAATCCCTTCCCCACCTACTTTGATAATATGTTGGTAAGGTAGTAAGTTTCAGTCATTGAATGTATCAAAACATGCCACGTGATACACATTTCTGTTTCTCACCCTTATCATATTAGTCATATTTCATATGTCCCACCACTAATGAAGACCTCCTCACCCACCCAAAGGAGTTAATCTACACTCACATGATGGTATTACCACTTGGCTTCCTTTGGGAATTGCATCACAATCAACCTTGCTTGGTCTTTCTCCTAAGTCATCATTTTAAAACATTGGATACACTCATTCCCTACATGTTTATAATCATGTGTCATTGAAACATGTATATGTCATCAAAAAATCTATCATGAAGACCCACATCATTATCCTTTTCCACAACACCGATAATTCACCTCAAAGTGGTCATTTACTAATTACGATCCACCAAATCATCTCCAATCCTAAAGAGTGTTTCATATGGCTATGTAATAGCCAAAATAATTTAATTTCGTAGAAAAGACAACTTATCATATCGAGTGTGTTTCTCACAGGGTTACACAAACACCATAGGAAACACGACACACATCTATCATGAGTCTCAATACACACAAGAAAACCCATTATATCATTCTATAGATCATATATGAGGGGAATATATGTTAATGAGAATCATACATCATGAATCTTAATACCAATGGGTAATGTCATAACTCGAAACAAGACTTATCAATTAGTATCCCAAGGAATAATACCAAGTAATCAAAAATTGAATCCTATAACTATATTTAAAATGCAATTAAAGACAAATTATTAAAATGTAACTAACATATGTAATGAGATTATCCATCTATGTTAGTTCTATACCCACTCAAGGATGATATTCATATTGTATACATTTGGATTATATTAGACAAATAGTTATCAATTATCCATCATATCACATTAAAATACATATATCCATCAAAAATATCTTAGATATATGATTTACCTAAAGATAAATATATTATATATTTTTATATAGGAATATTGGAAGAATAAAAAGTCTCTTTCATTGAATCCACACATGTCAATGCTCTAGATCCTCCCGGTTTGGAGTATGCAGGCAGCGATAATGCAATGAAGCAATATTAGATTCCCTATGTTCTATAGCCCATGGTGTAGGAGAAAAAATGATGAGTTTCATATAGTTTCATTCTTTAAAGACCAATTCTCAAATTAATTAAAACTTCCTAAATGATATGTTCACATGATTAAATAAACTATAAACTAACTGTGCAAGGCTCTATACCACTTATACCCCCCCATGGTCAAATGAATTTCTAAATAGAGAACCAAACCTGATTTTTGGATCTATCCTATGTCAAATTATTTTCAAGGAATTCACATAGTTTTCTCTAACTATGTTCTAACAAGGAACTTCCCATTTTTCTTCTCAAACAATACATATGGTTGATTATTTATAATTTCACACTTTTCTCTAACCATGAACCCCCATAATGGCCTCTAAAACACCCTAAACCCAACCATAAGATACTTAATACATCAACCATTAATATAATAACTCAAATAATATAAATTAAGTCCTGAAAGTAATGTGCGAGGTATGTGAAAGCTCAAATTCATTACAACCCCCTGTAAGAACATATCATCCCAGAGAAGTGTCACTAGATGGTAAAAAACCATGGAAAATTGAGCTTTATTGGATTAATGATCCCATATCACTTCTTCTACTCATCCGAACATCCAGAAAACTCAAATATGTGTAATTTTCTTCCCCCTCATCACCTTATCACATCAGTATATAATCCCTACTACATTCTCATTAAACGATGCGTCTACTTCCAATTCATTTTCTAATTGTAGATGACCTGTGTGGGATTAATATTGTAATATTAATTTTAAGAAAAAAACATTTAATGTAATTTTTTATATCATGGTGGATCGTCCATTTAGAAATCCACTACATTGATATAGTTTTTAATATCAAGAGTTCTAGAAAACTATGGCACACATTTTCCTTGTCTCTATAAATATTTAGATACCTATAGAGTTCCTTAACGTATTACCACAAATTTTGATGTTACATTATTTCATTAGAACTAAATTCAAGAGATTGCATCCCATAGGACCAAATCGTTTTATATCCTTGGTCAACTAGTTACATACATGAATCTGACTTAAATTAGAAAACATTTTTATCAAAAATTTATTTGTTTTGACAACATCATTATTTTATATAACATACCATTTCATATTTATCATATTACACATTCATGTATCTTGAGAAAGTAAAACAAAATATTTGTGATCATTAATACTCAGCATGCGTTATGTTAAATGGAATATATCTTTATTAAAAGTCGAATAATCAATATGAAAATGTAAATAACCCAAAATAAATATTCTATTTAATTAATAACATGATCACAAAGAATCATATGGTAGTATTTAATGAAAATAAATAATTACATCTAAAAAATCACATGATATTGAGACATATCCATGGATACAAAAACTATTAAAATAATTATACATAAATCAATAACTGATTTCATAATGATGGAATGCATAATTTTTGATATCGTAAACTTACTATAATGGCCTCATTCCAAGACATCATAAATATACCAACAAATAATTGTGCAGAGACATGTTATATAAAAAGGTAAATCCTTTGAAAATATTTATTTTTATCAAATTTACCTTATAGGTACATGTGGTTGTTCTAGTATATATAGGGATAAAATCGATAGGTATTGAAGAAGTGAACATAAGACACTAATATTTAGTGGATGCAATGGGTTAGAAGTGGTCAATTTTTTTGGATTGATATGATTTTCATAAAAAATGATTTAATTTTAAAAAACAATTGTAGAAAACAATGACTTGGATTAAAAAATTAAATATGATGAGATGATCCTATCTCATTTTTAGGATAATTATATATGTAATGTTAATATACTATTCCCTTATTTAATAGATATTCAATCAATAAGATAAGTACACAATATCATTATCTAATTTTATACTTACCCAATTCCAAGTATAATCACTAATTCACACAGAGGAACACATTCATAACCACTCTATGTATTTGGAACATACTAGAATTCAAAATTTATAGTCTTTAAATTCGGTGTATATGAAGAAGAAATAACACAATGAATAGAAATTTTAAACTAAAAAATAATTTTAAGAATTTAAAAACAAAAAATAAAATCCAATACTACCACAAGAAAATCACTATAATAGGACCAAAATATTTTTATCCTTCCACTAGTTCAAGAATCTAAATAAAATGTGTAAGTAAACTTATTAAGTTTGATGAGAAGAATAATAAAAAATACATAAAGATCACTCCATCATTCTATGAAAAATATCACAAAACTGTTTTGAATAGATCCACTCCCCTAGGAAATTAATTCAATGTGATATAAAGAAAAATGAATAAATTATTAAGAAATATAAAAACATAAGATGAAGTAATTTTTTAAGAAATGAACATGAATGAAAAAACATACATGGGAAAAATTGGTGATGTGATTACAAAATGAAAGTGTGAAATTATAAATGAAAGAATAAAACATGGATTCTAAATCCTTTCACAATAAACACCTTATATAGGCATGTTAGCATCCAGAGTTTCACCGCCAATACTAAATTACCTTCCCATTAATTATGAGATTAAATGTTTGGGTGATAACAAAGAAAATTGGATTCTTCGACGTAGACCAAGAAAATATTATTAGACTCATCCCTGCTATAAGTGTGAGAAGATGTAATTAAATATGGAAAAATATATGAGGGTTTTAGAGGAGATATATATTCTTATATTTGTACTACAATATGTGAGAGACATTCAGGACAATTGGATTATCCTTTTGGATGTTATGTTCCAAATAGTGGACTGACTTTATGGGCATTCAGATTTGGAAAACAATTTAATCCTCATCTTTGAATACATGGAACACCATGAAAAAATATGAATTATATATGTCCCATTGTTTCATGAAATAATTCCAATAATTTTATATTTCTATAGTTATAATTTGAGAATAATTGGGCAAGGACTATCAGGTCAACTTTTACTTGATGGGCTTAAGGGCCATTTTTCTTTGTCCATTAATTTATCCATTCATTGAAAAAAATTTCCATCTTCAATTGGGATATATCAATCAGTCCTATTAGATAAAAATTTATAAACAAATATATCAATCATATCCCAAAATAATAACATCAAAAAACTAATGTAATTTTCTCCACAAAAAGATGACTTTTAGGTTCAAATTTGTTTTATACATGAATTTAACTTGTGATGATAAATTAAGTTTAATATATATAATAAACTAAAAATAAGGTAAATATTTATTTAAACACATGAATATTAAGATAAAATATAAGAATATTATCACCATTCATTGGCTAATCACACCCCAAAAGAGGATTTTTTTTCTAGTCCCGAGAAAGAATTTCCTCTAAAACATGAAATTGAATAACTTTTTTCAAAACATTTTAACAAAACATTACTACATAAGATATCATTAAAATCATCTAGAAACCTATAAAAATAATTTCACACAATCTGGGTCGATTAGATTATCCCAATTCGAACCCATTCATTTGTTCAAATTCATCGTCACATTTCTTCCAATTTCAATTAATGATGATAGTGTGTTGCATATCACAAAATCCATGGAGCATAATTTCTTATTCAATGGGAAAAATGAAATATATAAGTGGTATTCACATTAAACTTTGAGATGAGTATTAGAAGTCATGATTTTTTCCCTTTTTTATGGTTTTTATATTTTTTTATCCACAATAGAGATGAAAAGTCCAACTCTGGGGAATACAGTATGAATTAATGATCCTAATGGGATGTACACCACAAAGTTTTAAAATTACATGCACTAAAATTGAGATTTAATGCCTAACTCTTAGAAATAAAAGTACAGGGTCACAATCCCTAAGTGTTGGACTGCACACATTTGGGAAATATATTACTCTACAAAGTATTTATTTTGATTTGTCGATACTCAAATTAAACTAATATTGACCCCAACCAAAATACGATAATGAAAGGGACACTATAACTCAAACATAAACCCAAAAAAAATATAAATTTAGTGTGACATTTTTATTAAATGGATGAAAACTTAAATGATAAAAAATCACATTATACAACCACACCTTCAAAAATATATCCTCATGAACATAAACACGCAATAAAATTATAATAAGGAAATTAAAATTAATTTGAAATTCATATTTCATGATTCAAAGTCTAAATTAATTAATGAAAGAAAATTTAATTGTTATTTTTTCATTAAATTGTTTTTTTACCCAATAAATAAAAAACAATTCAAAAAAACTATATTTTCACTCCCCCCCATCAGAGAATAAAACTACGATAAGTTTTTAAAGAGATGATAATTTAGTGATTAGAGTTGGATAAGTGACTTGAAATGAAATAATGGAATTAAATCACCTAGTGTGAAGTTTCTGACCCATCAATAAAAATGAGATCATATTATACTTAGGTCACAATTAGACTCATTGGGGATGATTGATAGTTGGGTTTAAACTTTGGAAGTTATGTGTTTTATTTGAAAATACTAAAATGGATAGACTATTAAATCTCACAAATAAATATTGGATCACATTGGAAACCCCAAGGGGTTTCATTTAAATAAAAAAAATCAAAATAAAATGAAATAAAAAATTCAGAAGCTGGGTTGCCACCCAGAGAGCACTTACTTTAAAGTCGACGGCTTGACTTGGACCCCCAAATTTATCCAATACCAACTTTTAATATTTTATGCAATACATTTTTCTTCACTTATAATTTATTGATATTAATTCCTAGGTTATAATTTGTTACATTTAAAATCCATTATTCTACAATTGAAGGGAAAATTCATAGAAAATCATAAATGGTTCATCTGGTTGCTTCTATGGTCATGCCTAAGACATCAAGGATCAATCATCCTTTGTGGGATTCATGATAAAAAATAATTCCTACAGAATGGTCTTGGTTATCAAATATGAATATATTATTGAGTGTTGATGGAAGGAAAATTATTTGGAATTTTGGTTTATTGAAATTTCCTAAATTAGATTGGAAATTTGAATCAAAAACAGTTTCTTCTCCAAGAAATTAATAAAGAATTGGTTCATTATAAAAATATGATTCATCCCTAAAATTTTCCAATTGAATTTTAATAATGAGTATTGACTCTATTTTTGTTGTTTCTATTAATGGTAAAATGATCGGAGGTCCTAAAAAATCATCCTCAGTGGCATATAAAAAATATTAAATACATGATGACAAATTTATCTCCTTTTTATCCAGAAAATATCAATTTCCCCATGATTAAAAGTCCCTTCAACATTTCCATGAAACTATTAATATATCAGAAGTCTTAGGTTTGTTTCATTAATAAATTCATGAGGGGTATTTTGGAAACAATATTCTTCTATAAATGTTATGGAAGGGAAAACATTTGTGGGTATGGGTTCTATAATAATTTCAATTCCTTTTATTTTTGTTCTCAAATATGAAATATATGAATTCATTTTCACCATTTATGCCAAAAATTTTAAATTAATTTTTGGGGACTGGTTTGAATAAAAGTTTAAACATCATATAATTCCTTGTTATTGATATCTATGACCACCCTAGAGAAGGAATGAAATTTTTCCTTTCAACATTAATCATCAAAATGATTTTTCATACCAACATGTCTGTGGTAATCATTCATTGGTAGATCAATGACAGTCAGTAAGCTAGTTGATTTCAATATTGATTTACTATTTAATACCAACATGGGATTATGTTGGGGTATTTTTGAAGGTTTTCCATTTGAGTAGATAGGTATTTGGATTTTAGATTTTTATCATTCACACAAATATAAAGGGGAAGAGGGAAGAGAAATTAGGGAAAACATAGAGTCTTTGTGGAAAAAAAGGTGAGTATCTAAGGAACTTAATTACATCCATAGAAATGGAAAAAATGTTTTGCACCCAAATTAAACTAACATGTACGTGTGGTTTTATTAGTTTTTCTAGGATTCGAATCCACAGGAACTGAAGAAGTGAACATGACACACTCATATTTAATGGAAGGATTAGTTTTGAAGTTGCCAAATGATTGGATTTATTTTATTTTAAAAACTAATTATTAATTTTTATTATAAAATTAAAAGAAATATAAAGAACAGAATTAAAACAATTATATATTATGGGATGATCCAAGGTCATTATTAGGTAAAGAAGGGATGTAATTGTTTTCAAATTAAGTTTCCATTCAGTTGATCAAGAGATATTAAATCAGTGAGATTATTTGGTAATTTAAATATTAGATTTAATAATAAATTTTAATTATAATAACCAATTCACTTAGAGTAACAATTTCATGATCAATCCAAGTAATCAGATAATACTCCAATTAAATTATGTACTCTTTAATATCGGTGATATCGAAGAAGAAATATTTCAATGAATGTAAATTTAAAACCATATAACGATTTAACGAATTTAGGAACATAAAATACCAACCAATATTACCCCCAGTAAAATCCCTATAATATAACGACAAAAGTTTTATCCTTCCATTGATTCAAGGATCTCAATGGAAGGATTAATTATACTTAAAAAGGCATAATTGGAGAATAAAAACAAATACATAAAGATCACTCCACTGTTGTGTGATAAATATAGAAAAAGGTATTGTTAGTAAATCCACTCCCTTTGGAAATAGAATCATTGTTATAAAAAAAATTTATGAATAAATATAAAATATTATGAAGAAGAACTTTTATTACGAAATGAATGTGATCAAAAAACATACATGAGAAATATTGTTGATGAAATTACAAAAATAAAGTATTAAATTATGAATGAAATAATAAAACATGGATATTAAATAATATCATCCCAAATCTTTTTATAAGAATATTTGGAGCATTAGGTAGACACCCAAAAACAAATTCCCTCCCCATTAATTAAGAGAGTCATAATTTGGGTTAAAATAAGGGAAAATTGACATATCAATGTTTACCATAAAAATAGGACATGATTCATCACTCCTCTTTGCGTAAAAAAATCATTATATATGTATAAATACATGATGGTATTAAAGGGAAATATCTTAATATATGTGTGATATACATTATGTAATACTTTCAAGAAATTCGGATCATCCTTTTGGTTGTTATACTAAAAATTTTTGTATGACATTACGGGTGTTTAGATCTCGCCATAAATTTAATTTTTTTATTTTTGAATACTTAGATCAATATAAAAACAAAAAAAATAGATCTGGAAATAGTTGAATCTATTTATCTCCACAATTTAATATTTCTTAAGATAGAATTTTATATTCATTGGGCATGTATAGTCTGCCCCACATTTACTTGATGGACAAAAGGCCCATTATGATTTGTCTAGTAATTTGTGTGTTCATTTCCAATACTAAACATCTTACATTGATATTCATATATAGATTCTAAATAAATTTCCAAAAAAATTGATCAATCATACCTCCAAATATTACATTCAAAATGTGAAAATAATGTTCCCCACAAACAGAGGATTTATATTGCAGAAATTTTCATTTTAAACATGAATTGCACTTATGATGAGAAATGATGTTTAATTTATATAATTCACTAAATCTAATTTTAATTAACTTTAATGCACATGAATATTAAGATAAAATAAATTAATATTGTCCCCTTTTAATGTATAATCAGATACCCAACCATTTTTGTCTCATAAGACCTACTAATGAATCGAGGGGCTATGAAATTCTAATACCCACCTTTCACATAATAATTCTAATATATTAATCATATTAATAAATAATACCACTTAATTAAATATTTAAATGATAATTATCTATATTGGAAGGACTATAATACATAATTTCAATAAATTACATAGAAAAATTAATCATAAATTATTCGTAGAAACAATAAATATGTTATCATTATAACATATCCTCAATGGAGAATTATTATAATATAGGTTTTTATTGATGTATATAAGTATCGTTAAAAACATTAATGACTATAATAACCTTTACAGACTGAAATTCAATTTTATAATAATTTTTTTTTCATAAAATTACTAAAATATTTTATTTGAAAATATCCATTGAAACATATAAAATAATATTCAAATCATTTAGTGTTTATAATGACAGGAGATTATATTCATGTTTAGTTCATTAAAATAACTATTCCATTCACATTTATAATAAAAAGAAAAAAAGAACCTCATTTTAAGATTGATAGGAATATTCAATTGAAATATTTTTACATAAATTATAACATGGTTAAAAGTACATTTAAAAAATAATTTAAAAATATTAAAACCAATCATTAAATCCTTTTAATGAAAATATACAAAATGAAGAAAAATATTCACGACAAATTTTGAATTAATGATGGGTTTCTAGGAAATTATTATTTTGGAATATTTTATACATAAAAAAAGAAAAATGAAAGAATGTTTTATAATTTACAAAAAACAGATAATAATAAAATATATTTGTATTAAGATATAATCATTAAATAATTCCTCTAATAGAGACTTAAAATTAAAAAAAACTCTGAATAATGATGAGATTAAGGACTAAACTCTTACCATTGTGGTAATTTTTGAATCATAACACCCATTAAATATAAAAAAACAAATGAAAAATAAAATATCATGAATATAAATAGGTTTATGGAGGAATAGATAAAATAGTTAGTATACACACAACACAAATAATAATAGTGGGGAGTATGACATATGTCTCACAGAAATAAAAGTGAAATGAGAAACCCTTACCACTATACCAATATTATTTATAATCCATATAACCTATTTCAAAATAAATTTAAATTTATTATATTGATATAAAATATACATTTTCATACTTATAATATCATATATGACATAATTATTCATTTTAACAACCATTTATTAATAATTATTTATTAAAAGTATCATGTATAATAATTAGAGGTGTCATATTTGATGGTAGTTTCGATTCACTAATTATAATCCTTGTAATATTACCATTGTTCAATATTATTTAGAGTGTTATGAATGATATAAATATCATATATTTATTAACTGTATACATATTTTGAGTTATCTATAAAAAGTAGAGATAGAAAATTAAAATACACCATTCATGAAGATTTTAGGCCATACATACGCATGGATGTTGTGTTCACATTTCGAAGGATGAGAAAAAAGATTATAAATAATAAATAACCTTTATAGAATAATTATTATATCAAATAAATTAATTTAATTTATCCATATTACCATTCTTGTATAATTTAAATGAAAAACAAATTACATCCCTTGGTGGAGGTATTAGTCCACACGTACGCACGAGTGAAGTTATCTTTTTCCAAAGGATATGAAGAAAGTGTGATTTTTTTTTTCAAAGATAATAATATAAATAAATAATATTCAATATAATAAAGTAATTATTTTATAATGGATACTGTTTATTTAGTGTCTTTAGATGAAGAAATAAATTTGAAAATGCTTTGTTAAGAGTTATAACACATAGGTGAGAAACCACTTTTGAAATACTAGTTAATCCTGGATGGGATGGTATTTTGGAAATATGTGAATCAATAGGATGAGTTGAAGTAATATATGAGGTTATTATGTTAGGTATTTGTAGATAAATAATGTAAATTTTGTGTGATTAAGAGATGACAAGAGGTTCACTTTTACTTTTACATGTGAGAGATGGGGAACTCATGAAATTACAAAAGTAATAAATTAATATAAATTAAATTAAAAAGTCATGTGACTCAAAATTAATACATTTAAAATAAATAATGATTAAAATTGTAAATAATATTATAAAATAAAATTTAGTCATGTTTAGCTCATGTTCTCACCTCTATCTAATTTCATGAACCCCTTGTTAACTATTTTTACAATTACCATATAATAATAATTTTCTACTCTTTAAGTGTCAAGAATGTTAGAATAATAGAACAAATGACCCCAAAATGGAAAATTATTGAAATTTGAAACCATATATCAATTCTTAGGATGATGATATTATTTTAATTAATTGAATGTCCATTAATAAAGTATTATTTGTTATATAATATAATTAATGTTATTTTTTGGAAATACAAAACGTATTATAATATAATATTTGCCTAACTCAAGTACATTGTTTCCAAAATGAAAAAAATTAAAACATAAGGAATATATTCATAATATAATCATAAAATAAAATTTTTATATGTTTTTATGTCATTTTAATTCTAATGAGTTGGCTTCACCCTTTGGTTAACTAATTTTATCATGGAACATGGTAATGGATTTTTCAAAATTAATGTTCTATAATTTTACTTATAAGGAACACTTTGCCTCAAAAATTGACAATTGACGACATGATAGAAAAAATTTCATCGTATTTGTACTATTTTAATATTTTCCTTATTTTTAAATTATTTAATTAAATATTATTTAACATAAAATTCGATTACTATCAATTTAAGAAATATTCAAATAATATGAATTTGGAAACAACATAGAAACAATGGAATTAGAATGTAATCTCTTATAACGCCAATGATATTTTATATTGATCTATAAATCTCATTGAAAAATATAAATCACCCATATAATATTTCTTTTATATTTTCTAAAATAATTTACTGTATTTTTATACTTCTTGCAAAAGAACAGTTTTGGTGTAGCGTAATAATTTAGGGTAAATATTCCATAGATATAATTAAAAAAATAAATTAACATGATAAAAAATCATATATATTAAAAAAAATTATAACTTAACATAATTTCTTATCACTTTGGGAAAATATTAAAGATACTAAAACCAAGAATGTAAAAAAATTTACATTATTTTATTTAAACATTGTTTGTTAAAAAACAATGTTATATTGGGAAAATGACATATTTTCAATGTTTGGAATATTATGATAGACTTATAATCATTCAATGAATTTAATAAAAGTGATTTAATGAATTTGAAGTATTGCTACATTAGTTTTAAACCTAATTAACCCAATATACCATTACTATTGTTATAAAAATTTATTATGGTTATTATTCATATTCAATAAAAATAAATGAAAATATTTTAAAAAAACATCCTAATAAATAATATGGAAATCATTTTTAGATATTGAGTTTCCATAATTGGAAGAGAAATAAATTTAGTTAAAACCACATAACCCAGATAAAAAATTTTTAATAGAAAATTTCATTTTTAAGTATCAAATTGATTTTATACCAAAGTAAACCATAGAAATTCATCCAATAAACATAATTGGATTTTTTATAACATTATATAACTAATTTTACTTTGAATAATCATTAAAATAAAATTAATCTTTCTAAATTCTCACATCAAAAATACAGATTTTGATAAAAATATGTATTTTTCACGAATCACTAGAAAATCAATTTTTTTTAAAATTAAAAAGTATCCACCTTAATATAATTTTTATATTATTACATAAAATATTTTATCCATTTGATAAAATAAAATTAAAATATTTTTAAAAATTAATTACAATTTTCACCCACTAAAAACCTTTTTTAAAAAAAAAATTAACAAAAAAATGACATTACAAAAAATTTGTGTACTTATTAATTATTCATTAATATATTTATTTTAAATATATAAAATCATTACACATATATTTAGTAATTTTTGTGTTCCAATTCATGCATTCTATTTTAATATCTATGTTATAATAGTCACATTTAATTATTAATATTTTTAAATGTATATCAATTTTCATTTGAATTTAGTGTTCCATGTACTGTAAAAAATCAAATCAAATAAATTTATTTAAAGAAAAATATATTCATAAATTTTGGGGTGTTACATTATGACACCATAAATAAAATTTCCCCTTTAAATTTCATATCAGTCATAAAAGGTCAACATTTTTCAAAAACACACATTGTAGAGATAGATAATAGAACTTCATTTGAAAATTAGAAGTGTGAAACATAATTGTAACATGAAATTTTACATATTTGAATTCCCAAATAAGTATTACATTAATAGTATATTAAAAAAATATAGATGTATGAGGAAAATAATTTACAAGGAAGAATACATAGTGATAGAGAACATGATCTTGAGATAGATGTTAACCATAAAACAAAAAATCGGTGAGGGGTGAAAACGGCTTTAATTCATCGGATATAAAGGTAAAAGGATAACATTTTTATATCAATATAATTCTCTTAATATCAAGGAATTATTTTTACCATCTTGAATAAGATCATTATAAAATATACTTACTTGACAATCATAATGTCATCCTTTAATAAAGTTTCACTATAATCTCATATTTTCCCTAAACAATTTGTATTAATCTGATTTTTTGATGCCTGAAGCACTAAAACCAACACCTCATAGATCACTTAATATAAAAATGAATAACAAGGTATTCCTATGATATTTTAGAAAAAAATTATCAAACCAATTTAATATAATACAAAAATTAATAATCCTTCATATGATGAAATTAAAAATTAATCTCCAAAATTCAACAATAAAAATATTATTCTGACTAGATAAATAAGTGACCATATTACACTAATAACATCAATAAAAACAAATTGAAATAAATTTTTTTCCTTAAATTATAACTGATTTACTTAATATTACACCTCATAAATGTAAATTTATTCATATAAAATAATCCATCACATTAAACCTTAAGGTAATGTATATTTCACCTTAATAAACATTTTCCTAAAATGTCATTAATCACATCAAAAATAAAAAAAAATACCTGATCATATATTGGGATTCCCAGAAAACATAATAACTATTAATAAAATAATTAAAAAAAGAAAGTTATAATAATTATGACAACACGTCTGCTAAAGGTAATTGCCCCTCCCATATCACCCTTATGTTGTGTGTTGAATCCTCAAGGCCTTACTGGATATGATGGGTTCTCTTAGATGCTCCAGGATGTAATTGTTTTAAAAAAATATATATTACTACAATTAATATATAATCCCTAAAAATATTATCAGCATCCCCAAAATAACAATAATCATAAAATCACATTTTATCCCCTAACATTTTCTATAAAGTTAATTTTTTACAAAAAATAAAATAATATTAATTTATAATTATTACCATTACATCAAAGATCATATTATCCCTAAAGTTTATCCATATGATTAAACTTATTTTAACAAAATATAAAATCATTATTCTTCAAATTAAATTCTCTCGAAATTATACATTTAACCAAAGGGTGTTATTCCATGAAATTTATTCGAAACTATCCTTTATCATGTTCATATCTCATCATATAAAACCTAAAAATGGGTATTCATACCTTTAAACATATGATCGCCCTTATATATATCAACCCAATACACTTTCGATTTATTCCGTATTATTATTTAATTTCTTAAATTTCTATACATTTTATGTTCTCATTCAACATAATGGTTTATAATGAAAATTTAAATTCTACCATGAACATCCCACATGAGCATCAAACTATGTGCATAGTAAGGGAAAAACAACCATGAACCATAAATATGGTTTAGATAAACCTGATGAATTCTATTGGGGGTTACTACACCTGGATGACTCTATTCCAAAACCACATCCACTTGTAGTATCGAAACGTGTATGAATTCCTTGAAAAACACACATAATATCTACCTTACAAAAAACATTAAGATATTATATTTTATTTAAACTTATCATCATAGTTAGTTATATGGTTGTCTTCCACAATATATCTTTTCAAAAATTTAGTTCCCAATGATTCTACCGAACTTATTCAGATTCCAACTATAAATACCCAATCCTAGTAGACTAGAGTTAGTGGATAAATAATGAAATTTTCACTAGATACATGTGACCACATCCCAAATTACTGAATAGTGTATAAGTCATGGTAGACTAAATACATACTTTCATCTCACATTGACATGAATATATGATATAAAAAATGTATTTACTTGGATAAAATCATTATTCCCTCTAGAATAACCTTTCATATCAATTATATTATACATTTTTGAATCCTATGGAATGGAAAAAGAATAATGATGATCTAAATTTCTCAGTGAGGGGCACATACAATGTAATATATCATTTCTAAATAAGGAATAATAAACATGGTAAGTTAAATAACTAAAGTCACATTCAATTTAAGAAATAAATTGATAATGATGGAAATTTTTATCTGAATAAATGATAATCTTGTAATTTCATGTAAATAATCACATGAGCTAGAAAATTATCAATGGATATCATAACAATTAATAATATCACATGTACATAAATAAATTATTTCACAATGATGGAATTCATAATCCATTGTATATTAGACTTACCTTCATGGCCCCATGCCAAGACATCATAAACATAAAGTCAATGCCTCATGCATTGAAATCATATTCCAAGAGGTAAGGCCTCACCAAAATACCCACAATGTATTATCTCATGAGAGGTAAAAATTAATAACAAGACTAGTTAATTATGGCCCCTACCAGTCACATAAAAAGCCTTATGCTATCATGTTATGAATAAAAAATTTAACCTATTAAAAAATAATTAACAATTATCAGTATTGGAAAATCTACCATACAGAATATCAATATATTCCCTAGTAAAACTGATCATAAACCATCAAATGAAAGAATAGGTATTTTATAATTAAAACATATCTCTAGTGGAGCATACTTAAATTCAATGATGGTTTTCATTGATCAATAGAAATATCAAAAAATGTCCATTAATAGTTTTGTGGAAAATACCCATTCTAATTTGAAAATAACCTTTAGAAATGAAAAATGTGTAGAATATTTAGATAAATGTTTTATTTTAAATGAATATTTTAAAATATAGAAATATTTATATTATTTACTTCTCACCATGGTGGTAAATTCTGATTTGGCTATGTTTATTAAAAAAATATTTTTTTCACTTTTTTGGTAAAAATTCAAAAGGATCCACATTCGTAAAATAAAAAGGAGGACCCATTGATTTTTTTACAGTAATTAAAATTTTGGTTTAAATGTATTTAATTAATATTATTTTAATTTAAAACCCTTTCCATAAAGAATATAATAAATATATTGTAATGGAATTAAATAAATGTTCATCGAATAGAAAACAAATTTGGTATTCCATAAAAAAATTAGATTGGTATATTGAGATCATAAAAAGAGAAAAATGAAATTTAAAATTATAATTTAAATAAATTACATGAGGAGAATAAAATTTATCAGTTTTATTATTTAAATATCAAATAATTTCCTCAGTGGATACTTATACATATATAGTTCCGAATAATGATGTTATTTTGAAATGAATACTTACTGTTGTGGTATGTTTTGAATCCTACTCCCATAAAATATGTTACAAAAATTGACACATTAAATTATATGAATATAAATATAATAATTATATATGTTACCATTGTATATGTATATATATAAAAAAAATAAAAAAGTGGAAAATATAAAACAAGTATCAACGAGATAATAGTGATACATGAAACCCTTACCAGTAGTATAAATTCCATTGAATGAATTATAATATATTATATAATAAATTAAAATTTAATATAATTATATAATAGAATCATTTAAATCCATATAGTATCCTATATGATCCACTTATAAAATTTCAACACCAATTTACTAATAATTCTTTATTAAAATCATTTTAAACATGTGTTGACTGTTTCGTTTCATAAGGATATTTTGGTTATATAGTTTTAGTCCATGTACTTTGATCATGGTACAATCATATAAATAATTTCAACCATGATTTGAAAACCATATATACAATATATATATATATATAAATATATGGATATATATAATTACAGTCATCCCTAAATGGTAGAGACAGAAAAATGAATTACACCATTCATAGTGACAATACACCATACATAAAGATGAATGCTATTTTAAAATTCTGAAGGATGTAATGAAAGAATGGTACATAATAATTTTATGTTAAATAATAATAATTATATTATAAATATCATGTATATTCAGTAAATTTATCCATATTAAGATCCATGTATAATGGAAAAGAAGAATTAATCACATCTCTTCATGGTGGTGGTGGTCCACACATACGAACAAGTGACGTTATTATTTTTCCAATGTATGAGAAGATGGCGGATAATGGTTATTCCATACTCATAATAAAAACTCATAATATTTAGAATATAAAATTAATTATTTTATAATTTATTCCTTTTTTGTGGATGTAGAATGAAAAATATAAGTGAAAAAGCTCGATTAAGAGTTATACCTCTTCATTGAGAAGTGTATTTTGGGATACCCCTTAAGCCTTGAGGTGTTGGTACTTTGGAAAGACCAGGATATATAAGATCTTCTTAATGATGATATTAAGACATTATGATTTTACTTTTCTGAAAAAGAATGATAAAAATATGAGTGTAAGAGAAGATAAGAGGTTCCCTTTTGTAAGTGACGAGAGGGATACACATGGGATTACATAAATAATTAAATTATGGAACTTTTTTATAAAATATTATATTGATCTATAAAATTCTATTGAAACTATAACTCACTGAAAAATATTACATTTACAGTTTTTAAAATAATTAACTTTATTTTTATACTACTTTCACAAGAACTGTATCAGTGTTGCATATTCATTTATGAAAACTATTTCATTAATTAAAATTAGAAAAATTGCCATGATTAAAAAAATTATATTTTAAATTACCATTTTGAATTGAACATAAGTTTTTTTAACTAAATCATAAAATATTATAGACATTATAAATAATAAGGTTATATTTGTTACTATATCTTCAACATAAATATTATCATGGTCAAAATCAAATTTAAATAGGAAACAGTTAAAAAGTTTCAAATTTTTTGAAGATTATAGATGAAATAGACTCATTATGTGTACTAAAATAATGTTTTCTAATGAATTTTATGTCTTATCTCATTATTCTTGACAATAATTAACTAGGTTTACATTTACCATTGTAATAAAAATTTCCAATTGTGACTATTAATATTTAACAAAATTTAAAGGGAAATCTTTTCCAATTTTAGAAATATTTATTCAAAATATGGAATCTATTTTATATGATTCAATTTCTACAAGTAGTAGAAATTAATAAAAGAAAAAACTAAAAATGCAGTGAAAACAGTTTTTCAAAAAAAATTCATTTTAAGTAAAAAAATGATTTCATACCATATTCAAACATAAAATTAATTCTAATGAACAAAATTATATTATTTATAATATAAGAGAACTAATTATAATTTGAAACCATTTTAAAATAAAAAGAAACTGTTTAAATACATGAAATTCAAAAATAGTTTATCATAAAAATCAGTATTCTTCACTATTCACTAGAAAATCAATATTTTAATAAAAATATAATTAATTAAACTAAATAGAATTTTTAAAAAATTATTTCATAAATGATATCCTTTTATATAAAAAAATAAAAAAATTAATTATAAAATTTACTCAAAAAAATATATATAAATGATTTTGTAAGAAAATATATTTTTGATGAATAAAATGAAATCAAAAATACATTTATTAATATTTTATCGTACATTGATTAGTGTAATTTAATAATATTAAAATTATAAATATATTTTTATAATGTGTGACTTTATATTCATACCACCAAATATATTAGATTGGTTATAAAAGTCAAGTTAAAATAATAATATACTAATTGTATAGTGTGGTTTGATTAAAATTCGTGTGGTGTGTAATGAAATATATCAAAGAAATTGAATTTATTTAAAGAGAAACATACTCTAAAGTATTAGCAATTTATATTCACAAATGAGGTGAAACCCAAAAAAAGATTATCTCATGCACTGCAAATTCCATGGTTTGTCTCCTATAGTTGGGTTTTTATTTCTATATACATTGTGTGGAACCAACCTCTTATTATTCTATTTCAACTTCTTAGAGGATGCCTATAATATGATCAGTCCAATGATGGAAGCCTAATCTACCTCATTGAATCATAATAGTGAGTGACACGAACGACCATACCGATACTCGAAACATTCCATTTGAATCAAAACCTACAAAATATTATAGTACATGAAATCCACTATGTCTGAGTGAATATCCTATTATCCACCAACATCCAGGTGATATGTATGATTCATTTTCTCTAATATTTTCACAATATTCTTTGACTATCCATCATTCTGTGGATGTTACACTTTATTCAACATGAACTCAGTTCCCTAGGCCTTATGAAAGCCTTTACAAACCATTAAATTAAATAAATATCCCATTGTAATATGATATAAAAAGTCACCCCATGAACTCTTATGATCTAACAAACATAAATCCTTCCCAACTAATCTACAGAGTTACTCTATTGAGTTGGAATGTTTTTTTGAAACATTTATAAGCCAATAAACAATTCCCCAAATAACAACTCAAATTCTCTAGGTCCTAGGATACATTGTCAAAAATACCATCACAACCTCATAACTCATTCACACTGATAAGAGATGATGTCGATGTAACCTGTATGGATACTGATTCTCCACGTTAACCCTTAGATTGGTCAGGTAATGAAAGATAAATCTCATGATCTCTCTCTATATTCTATTCCATAAAAAATGTTTCTCTATATCTGAATATATCTCCATAAAACCTATGTGAAGTTCAAAATAAGATGCATGACAGTCCCTTGTCAATTATTCCCTCATTTTTTGTAGAAACCAAAACTCTCTAGTGGAAAAGGATCAATTAATCACAATCCATCAACCATCCTAAAACTATATCACTTCCATCCAACCATTTCATCCACACTAATAATTTAGAATATGACACCCAGTTATTCGTTTTCCATTCTAGCAATTTCGACATGACCACAAAAGAATAAAATATCCACTAATAGTGTTCCTTAGAGAAATATATGAGTAATTCCGATAACAATCTCATTAACCATCATTCATGTTATGAATGATCCTATTTATGCTTCATCATTTTCATGCTGAGATTCTCTATAGCAACATTTTCTTTCCAAGAGTCATAATATATATCAAAATAAAATTTATATAGATACACAACCCAAAAAATCTATTATATATTTACGTATCAGTATGATAAGATGTACGGTAAGATGTTGGAGTCCTTATACATGGAAAATATCACACTTAAGAGGTATTGGTTCCAACACTTTTGAGCATGGACCAATACTGACAACCCCAAGTCATGCATCAGGTAGTTATACTCTAGGAGTAATAGTCATGGAAACCCATAATCCAATACATGATATCTTTGTATCAACACATAACCTAAACCAAATACTAGATCATCATAGTAAACTACATATATAATCTTAAGTATAGAAACATCAATATAATAGATGTTTACAATATAATATTTTTCTTTAGTAAGGTTTTTTTACACTAGTTTTTCAACTCAAACATCACCCCCTTCTTAGTATGTCCTTTTATAGGTGAATCCAAATGGGACATGCCTTGTATTATACATTGGTTGTATCCCACAAAATAATAAAAACATATGATCTAGAAAAAAATATAAAAGGAAATCCCAATACACTATATCCTCTACATTCTAGGGATATATAGAAATTATCACATTGGAAATCACATAAGTAAGAAAACATACCTCTTTGATCTAAAAGAAATACCTTGGTAGATTATTATATAGACAATATGATTTAATATAACTCAAAATAATATCTTGTTTTCTACTATACAAATTTGATATACATGGGTATATGAGGATTTCATCATCAAGCCCATAATGGATTTGTGTTTGGTATAAAACATCTTCATCATAGGCACAATGAACACCATTGGTGATTTATTAACTCCAAAGGAATGAAAATATACTCATACATCCCATATCTAATTATGAAAATTGTCATGGAAATTTCTTCTTCCCTAGACCAAAACTGGTGGAAGCCTGATCATTGTCAATATTGGAGAACCATCTTGCTCTCCAAATATTATATAACAATTAATTGATCTTCAACATAGAGAATCTATTCTTCATGGTCACCTAGTTAAACATATTTTAGACCAGACAAATAAAAATACCACAATCCAATATCATTCCAAAAAATACTAAATCTCCTTAAGGATATGTGCAAGATCGTATAAATTCCTTATTCAATAAATCCTTTAGCTACACATTATCTTTATTCAAATTGATTGACATCGTATGATATGAAAGAATAGAGATAGGTTATATTCTTAACACGATTTAGATATAAAACTTAGTCCCTAAATCAGGAATTAATCCTGAGAAATAATCCAAAAAATACAACTTAATAAAATTTAAACTCATAAGGAAAATTATAGGAGGATATTGGTTATTCTTCAATAAGAGTGAAGCCAACTTACTATACCATAATTTCTCAAATCAGATTCTGTTCTAGACCTATTTTTCATTCTTAATCATCCAATTCATTAGTCAAAATAATATTCTCTTCATTTTGTGTATTAAAGGACAATTGACTTTGGTTGCAGTTGATGTGCACCTCTAACAAGTCATCTAGTCTAGGATGAATGTCAAATTTTACTAGTCAAATCAATAATGAAAAATAGAAAAGATGTTTGTAGCCAAAAATATCAATGGGATGTTCTTATAAACTCTACAGTGGATCCAAATTCATTCCCATTTTTGTGATAAGAGAAAATAAATCGTATGATAACTAGAAATCAAACTCAATTACATTTAAAACATGATCCGGTTTAAAATATTGGGAAGCTTAAAAATCAATAAAATAATTAGAAAACATATATATAACCAAGAATGTACTAAAAATTTTAAAGGGTCCCCCTCTATCCTCTTTTGAAGTCATGTCTTCGGGGTAAATACTTTGAGCTTTAGGTCTAAAACCTTACCAAAAATACCCCTATATTTAACGAGTTATTAAATTCAGAGACATCTTTATCATCATCTGAGGTCCTCCAACCCATTATATCATAGCCTCCTAGAACACATTTTTTAATCCCTTAACCAAAAAATTGAGGATATTGCCTCCATTTTCACTTCAATGACACACCATGTGTGGTTTACCAAATTATTGATGTGGTTCACATTCTATCGATAGTTGATACACCCTATAGAACCATATATTATAGAAGGATTATAGTAAATTAAGTTCAACTCTGTCTACAAAATACCACCCTATCATAAACACTACATATTCCAATTCCTACTACATGAAGAGACACCAATATATTAATTAGGAATCCCACTAATATGTCCACTAAATTCTAAATGATTACCCATAGTACTATAATCCTCCATACCTATATAATATTCTATATCCTTGCAATTAACGTCTAATAATATCAACAAGATAAATCTGATCACCATGTTCCCAAGTTCTATTCAAAGGATAATCTAAATCTACATGGCCTTCTACTCCCTATTTCATTCTAAGAGTGGGGTTAGGAAAATTAAATCAATAAATTGAGTATATTTGGATGATGTTATCATCATTACCTATTGGTTATCCATAAAATTGTAAGCATGGTCTAATTTTGGTGTTTCAAGGTAGGAAACCATAAAGAAAAGGGGCTTGATAGTCTCTCATGTAAGACCCTCATACATAACTGCAAGTTTTATAACACCCAACAATATTTTGATAGGTCCCTAAAGAATTATGGTGGGTAGATTCTTTTCTCAATCCCTTGGTGCATTAACTATCTAAAATATACAATAGTTATGGAAATCCAGTACTAAGAATCCTGAGGACCCACAATATACTAGAAGGTCAGTGGATGTTGAAGTTGAAATTATTTTTAATAATAAATCATTTTTTATGTGACCATCAACCATGAACATTCACTATCCAATGTAATCTTTGTTATAATTTCTCTTCTACCTAAACCACTATAGTGGGTTCAATATCTTGGTCTTGTGAATTATCCTACAAAACTAGTGGTGGAATAGGCGAGTCCTCTCAATTGGGTGTGTTATGGGATTCATCACTAGTTTTCTTATAGAATATATCCATATAGACACTCTCAAATATAAACAAATTTACAATTCCTATAAATGTTCTCTAAAGCATCCACCTCAGAAATTCATAAACACATAAAGTTATTTTTATAGGATACCTATCATAGAAGGCTTCCCATAATGATAATTTATAACCATCTTGGAATTAACCAATGTAGAAGTCTAGTTTTCGATATCTTCATGTTATTCATAATCAAATACATATTAAAACATGTATTTTTATTCCCAATTAATCAAACTTTTATCACATTAGATCACAAAAGCACATATCACCTATCATGGAATTTAATTATATAACCTAAGATGAAGATAATGAAACATGCATATATCACATTTGAACCTATATTCCTTATCAGGATGCATGAACACACCCAAATCCAAAAAATAATTAAAAAATAGTGATAATCAACATAAAAATATAAAGCCGTAACTGTAATAGTAGTATCATCCATGATAACTCAGAGATCAATCACATAAGAGGTGACTAGGAACTTACATGACTCCCTTTAATTAGTTCCACAAAGCCTAAACAATTTGTACCCTAACCTAAACACAGTAATTAAGAAATGAAAAATAAATACTATTTTGATACCACATTTTATCTCCCCAAACTGAATCACTCATTTTGGGTCAGATTAATACATGACGTGTTGTGTTCCTCTCAAAACACAAGAGGTTTTCGAATAGATGTCAGGGTCTAAACATTGTAGTGGGGAGATTATAATGTCAATATTAATATACATACACCATATTAATATACAATTATATATAAGAATCCTAGAATATCACAATTGAATTAAAATTAATATATGATATATAAAGTAGAATACTAGGTATCATTGTTATATATTAAAATAAACCATGTACTACCATAGATTAAGGTCAATAGTTTAATAATCAGACAAGATAAAAATAAAATAACACACTACAACTTCTATCTATAATTTTTCAAGATACTACCTCCGTCACCATGCTCTATGCCCTTAAATCTTAGTTTTTGGGCCCTTTCTCTTCCTTAGATCCCTGATTACGAATTCTACACATGCATCAGGATTCACATGTTGGGTGTGAGTGTAAACCTAGTAGAACACCACAAATTCTTACATAACTAAAATATATATATATTAAGGGTGTATTCAGAATAATTATTTTAATGAAAATTGTAAACAACCAAACACAGAAGTATCGTTCCATCTAGCACTAACCATGTTACCATGAACACCAACCCCACCGTGTTCGGTACTATTTTAATATGGATGATAGTGTTATCCACTGTGTTTTGTAGAGTATTCCACATAGTCCATGCATTAGTTTACAACCCTACTCAAAACAGTTGAATGAATACATCCTACCTTTAAGGGAAAACTCACTCCCCATGATAAAGAGTTCAAATGTATTTACATGATAGTTCTTCCACCTGACAAGGCTGATGAATTGGATCACAATCACTAACATTGTGTATTTCTCCAATGTTATAATTTAAACACATTGAATTCACTTCACGTATGCATGGTTCTACATTATCATCAGCTGAACATGTATGAGATGAAAGATAATAACATAATTTATGCCCAAGTCCATATACTTTTTTCACTAAACCCATTATCTCACTATATAGGGTTTTTTGGAAAATTCAATGAAACCTAATCAACATGACACATGATTCAAGGCTCTATGGGGAATAAAAAACCAACATGTAAGACTCCTCATATAATGTAAAACTAGTTATATCTAATATTTTTCTCCCATGGACACATGTATACACCATAAGAAACATAACGCACATCATTCATGAGTCTCAATTCATAAAATCACATACCATCATATCATTTCAAAAAGAATATATGGTAGATATATATGGTAAGTATATAACTACCTCATGTGTGTTGATTCCAAACGATAATAGCCATAATGGGTTATAACCAAAATCACATTCCTTCTCAAGAACCATATGACCAATAAAAAATCATCAAAAAAGTAATCCCAGAACCAGATTAAAAAAATATTTTAAGATAAAGGATTAGAATCAAACCAAAAAACCTAATTAGACAATTAATATTTTTAAAAATAAAATAAAATATGTCGAAGATCATTAAATAATGTGATTTTGTAGACGAACAAGAAATCAATTATTTTGGACATTGAGAGTTTGAAAAATGATTTGGAGGGGAAAAAAATAAGCCTTGAATTAAATTTCACCTTGAACATAATCCAAATATATTAATTCCATATAATAAAAAATAATAATGGTATCCCTCATCCATTATAATGATGTTCACAGTTGATTTTATTAATATTATACCTTTAGATTTTGTAATGGATTTTTAAAATGTTTCTTAGTGTCAATAAAATGACATTAAAAAGGAATTATTTTTAAATGAATATTTTATCCTTTAGTTTTATAAATATTTATATTAAGCATAACTTCCAACCCTTAGAATCCAGGAGAGTTGAATTTGATGATTAAATGTGTTAAATTTTTTCTACTTTTTGTTATTTTTCCATAGTGTTTTTATGAAAGATTTTACATGTTTTATTATTCTAAAGTGAGATTGGTTTTATTTTATTATTTTTCCAACATTTATTAGAATAAATATTTAGTGAAATATATTATCTCTCCCACTAGATAGGATATTCATGGTTCCTTCTATAGTTGGACATGTTTTCTATGGATTTAATGTGAAGGGATATTTTGTTATTTTTTATTTATATTTTATTATTTTAGTAGGTCATAATTTATTTTGGATGTGATGATGCTGAATGGTAAATATAGGAATAAACAATTATGAAACCAATGAATAATCTGGACAAATTAGGGATTGTTTAAGAAAAACCCCATCGAAGGATCACATATCCTTAAAGTTTGTATTTTCATGAACAAAATTTATAGTGTCATAAAGAATGTTATTTTTTAAAGGTGATAACAATCCCTGAAAAATATATATGTATGACATATATGACTATAATTACACCATTATCCCTCCATTTTAGGCATATCAATCCCTTGATAATCTATTCAAAGCTCTCGACTCATGAAACAAATCCCTTGGTGAACCAGAAGAACTATGGATTCCCATAATTGGTAATCATTTATTAATTACCTCACATGACCCATTAAAAATTACGAGATTATGATTGATTTTAATTTCAAAAAACTATCATCCATGAATAACATTCAACATACTCGATGCATCTGCTTCGCACAAGTCTGAGATTTATTAGACCTCCATATTTTATGAAACACATACCATGGAAACCTATGAATATCACTTATGATGAACACTCTATTCTCACATAATTCAAACCTCGTACAAATTACTAACACTAACAAAACTCCCTATAGGGTTCTTCCAATAAATGCCTCCATCAATCAAACATATGTTTTTTATTCTTGACTGGTCTTGGTCCCTACATGTATTTGATCCAAGATTACTCATATTGAATAATTATTCCTAACCAGTATCATAGAAACATATTCACAACCCCTCTACACCATTATTGAGTGGTGAAATTTTCATACTTTATTCTCATACTTATAGTCACTTTAACATTTAGGCTCTTATAATCTTAATAAATCCTTTATTATCTAAAAATTTTTCCATTCAAAAGGAACTTATTTTGTGAATAAATAATCCATGGACATGATCATAGGAAACCACCAGCCATTCCACTTAATGATCTTTTGTAAAATCCATGTATACTTATATCCTCCCATAATAACTATGAATTATAAATTCAATGAATAAGAATATCCCAAAATGTGTGACTCGTAATAATATAAACTATAGAGAATAATTTTCTAGTCACACAATGCTAAACTGTATGATGTAATTCTCAACACATGTTGTCAAAATATTACCTCACCCATTGTAATGAGTATAATATTCCCTATGTGATGATCCTAGGATACCCAATGTGACAATCATGGGATGCCTCATTTGACCTGCATTATATGATTCCCACAATTTCTTTGGTGGATCCAATGTGTTATCCCCACAACATCTTTTGACTCCACGTCCTCTGATAAGGAAATAATCCTAACAAAATGCTATCAAAATTCCAGTTATAGTCCTTCTACAAACCCTCTACTATACACTGAAAATATGTGGGTATTATTTCATTTTCAATGTGAGATATATAAGAAAGCTCAGAGAATTAAAATCCCACCTTTCAAATGGTTGTGTTTCACAAAAATGTTTCTTTCTATGGATTTCCTAAGACAAAATTACCATCTATAAAAAATAATTACATTAAAAAAATTATATCTACCAATCTGGTGTGGGTATCTTAAAAACCAGATTATACTTCTTTAGTATACCCCAACTCTTAATAAATGACTATAATTTCCCAATTATGATTTGGTTTCATCATATGATATTAAACTGTGAATTGAACCAAACCTGGAGATAGTAAATGGGACTACCATTACTCATATTTAGACTGGTTTACTAACAAAAATGTGAGGAGAGTATGTGGTATCATCTTCATCAGACCTCAAATATGTGATTTATACCAAAATTATTAGTATATTTGGACTACCTTCAATCATATTAAAACCTTTTATCCCTACATAATTCAACCAAAACCCAAAACCTGGGTAAGGTGAGGCGACTATGAAGTATATGTGATGGGCATAGGATCTCTTCCCATATTATTATGTGATGATCCTAAATACTACCTCATTTGATGTGTAAGTGATTCATTAATTAAATATCAATATAATCCTATCTAATGAGCATGAGATCTCTTCATTCTTCATTTATGTGATGAGCCTGTGATTCTTACCCTCTGTGAAAGGCATCATATATACATTGGAAATGAGACTATTAAGGATTATGTAATGATAAAAAATTTCAAGTGTGATGAGAATAAAATCCATCCCCATATGACTGTATGATTCTTTGTGTGACTCACTTAGTATTCCAAAATAAATGAACCAATAATTACTTCAGAAAAAATTGTATGTTTCCGCAGGGAGATCATGTGATTCTTTATGGATTTTAACTAAGATTCCTTCTTCCCACGAGCATAAGATTCCCTAACTATCTCACATAAGGATGAAATTTATATATTTTCAACATTTATTGTGTTATATTTATCACTAACCACATTTATCCACCTATTCATGGTATAATGTAGTGGTATTATCCAATTTCCACTTTAAAAATAGTATCAGTAAAGAGATTAAAGAACATGGGTTATATTTTTAAGGGAGACTATTAATAGTTAATGAACTCAAAATAGGAGTCTAAAGAGGGTATTTCAACATCCCACTATCTCATTCTGATCATGGATAAACTCCAGTGGTGGTGGAAGTTCACATTTCAAAAGAAATAAAAGGGGCCCATAGTATCTTGAATTGCCTAAGTATGCATATCCAATGAAAAAAAATTAATGGAAGAAGAATAAAAGGAAATTAATGATAAAGAAGAAATGAATGTATTCTTCTATAATATTGGGACAATGATGATATTTGGGTATCAATATTTTTATAAATCATAAGTGTGTATCCCATAACATTCAACAAAGAGAGAATAAGTAATGATGGGCATGTTGGGAATCAAATTAATTATAAATATTCTAGTCATTTTATTTTTTTTTATCTAAAATGACACCGACCACCATAAATTCTCAATATGGTTCCCCACCCACCAACTACCAGAATTTTGGTGGGAAATACTATTATGAAGAGTCCCCCCATAATAATTCTCCTTCTGCGGTGGCCACGTCTCCCATGACTTAGGGGTTCCCCCATAACATATATCTACCAATTCCCATCTGATTAAGCGTAATCAACACACATTGATGATGGTATATGGAGTGTAACGTCCCGTACCTGGGTGCCACGCAATGGGTGCCCCGAATTTGGTTCGCCATGTGACATCAATCGCATTTTCCCAAACGCTAGAGGTTGCCGACTTGCAGCGAGTGCCCTTTTCTGGTAGTGGGGAAACTATTCCCTAATTTGTTAAAGTGTAGTACAACGGAACAAAAAGTAAAACATACAAAAAATAGAAGAAGCAGTAAACCACAGACAAACAATAGTAGTGGATATAACCAACAGTATATAAACAATGATGTTACTTGTCTCAAGTTCTAAGAAAACAGCCAGAACATTTTATACATCAAAACTGTACAACCAAAAGCCGAGTACAGCAAAAAAAAGAAATCAGATGGCAGCGTCTTTACGGGCCTAGGCTCGGTTCCATGCCCTCTTACTCCTCAGCATCAATCATGTACATGTACAGGGACTCTTTCCACTATCCACACCTGCAGCAACATAATTTGTTTGGGGCGTAAAGTGTGACCCAAACAGTGTGTGAGAAATATATCTCAATAGGCACCCACCAAAGGCCTGTGCCCAACTACGTGTAAGCATGAAACAACAGTGTGCAATAGTAAAATGCAATAAAGTAAGCAGTACTGAAAAGTAACTAACTTAACAATTAAATTGCCATTTTATTATTCATTTAGTAAATTAAATATTAGAAATCACCATAGTGCATTTCTAAGTAAACTGTCCACGTCCTCAGACAAGTAAAACCTTACCCTAAGGTAAGAAGAATCCAACCCACTGGTATAGCCCTCAGGCGTAACAGAATGTGACCTAAGGCGTAGGAATTGTCGCCCTCAGGAACAGAAGTCAAGCCCTCAGGCACAAAAGGTTGCCCTTAGGCGAAATAACTACAGCGCTCAGGCTAAACAGTACAGTGCCCTCAGGCTAATCACAACAACACCCTCAGGATAAACAGGTAAACGGGCCATGCCCAACATGGAAACAAGAAGTAACAAGCAATTCCTCTCAAGGAAATTCTACAATTACTACTTTAAAGGCAGACCCTCGGGTATCCTGACCAAACGGATAAAAAGTGGAATACACCCCTGTGCTGGATCCAGATCCAAGAAACGACCCCAACCAGCATTTTAATATCATAACTGAATACATAATCAATTATAGGTGTTTAATATAGAAATGGCCTCAACCCCATGACACCCCAACATGGGTTCGTGGCACAAAAACGCACAAAACATACAGTAGTTGCAAAACTAAAAACCAAGCCACCTACCTTAAACGCCAACAAACGTTATACCCAAATGCCAACTCCAGAAACACCTAAGAATGGCGTATATATGACAAAGAACAAAACTCATTAAAATGTAAATAACATTCCCTCGGGAAATAATTGGTAATAACTAATTAAGGAGAACAAATGGCTTACCCGCGTGGTTCCAATGAGACCGTCTGAAGCGGAATCAGATTCCAAATGAACACCCGACGGATCTTTAAAGGTATGGCCTCCTCCTTTGGCTCCAAAATGGTTAAAATGCCTCCTCTACCAAATGAGGAGGATACTGCCTATTTTAAGCTAAAAAAACAAATTACACTGTATGTACTTCCAAGTACATGACATGTACTCCTTTTATTTAACTTTTCATCTGGCGGCTTCCTGCCTGCGCGGCACTGTTCGCCTACCGACATGAGTACACTGCATGTACTCATGAGTACCCGGCGTGTACTGCCGTCCAGTTGGAGGCTGCTCCAACACCTTACTTTTTGTCCTGCCGACTGACTACATAGCATGTAAAGGACGACTACACGGCGTGTAGTCGTTTCCTACACCCTTTGTCGCCGACACGACTACACGCCTTGTGTACTCATCCCAACACGGCCAGAAGTACACGGCGTGTGGAAAAAGTACATGGCGTGTAGTTCCAAAATTTATGATTTTTTCCCATTTTCCATATTTTATTAAAGACACTTAAGGAAAAGAGAAAATAGGATGCTCATACCTCAATGAGAAGAACCGGGTTCTTACAAACTTCCCCCCTTATAGCAATTCGTCCCCGAATTGCTCTTCCAAGGGTGGATAAGATATAGCCGTGAACAACTCTGTCCACTGAGCACATACGTCGGCCTCCCGCTCCCAGGTCTCATCCTACACTCGGCCATGCTGCCATAGCACCCATACGAGAGTAACTGACCAGCCTTGGAGAACCTTCATGCTACTGTCAACGATACGAATCAGATTCTCCTCAAAGGACGCATCTTCCTCTAGATCAACCTCCTCAGGCTAAAAAACATGAGATGAGTCTGAATGATAGCGACTCAACTGAGATACGTGGAAGACGTCGTGCATGGCCCGGTATCGGTGCGGTAACCACAACCGATAAGCAACCAACCCGACTATCTCCAGAATATCGAATGGCCCCATATACCTCGGTGAAAGCTTACCCGGTCTCCTGATCTGCTTGTGTCCCAGCCCCAGTAAACCATGCAAGAAAACCTGATCCCTGACCATGAACTCCAAAGGTCATCCGTGGCGATCGATATATGACTTTTGATGAGACTGCACGACTGGACCTGCTCAAAAGTCTCCTGCACAAGACGTGGTCCCAGAAAAGCTCCCTCAACTGCCTCTAACCAGCATAACTGTTATCGGCATGGCCTACCGTATAACACCTCGTATGGTGCCATCTCAATAGTCTCCTGAAATCTATTGTTATAGGCGAACACAACCAAGGGTATATGCTTCTCCCAAGAGCCCCCAAAGTCTAGGATGCATGCTCACAACATGTCCTCTAGCACCTGTATCGTACGCTCTAACTGGCCATCCGTCTGAGGGAGGTATACTGTGCTCAGAAGCACCTGTGTACCCAGTCCCCTCTGAAAACTCTACCAGAAAATAGATGTAAAGAGGGATCCCTATCTAAAACTAAAGAACAAGGGACCCCATGAAGACGTATGACCTCTCAGATATACATCCTTCCAAGCTCATTAACACTGAAGGTCTATTTGGAAGGAATGAAGTGTGCTACAACCGTGAGTCTGTCTACAACAACCCACAAGGCATAATTTCCACGAGTTGACCTCGACAACCCAATCACTAAATCCATCGAAACATCATCCCATTTACACTCCGGAATGGGTAACTGCTGTAACAGTCCAGCTTGTCTCTGATGCTCCGCCTTCACCTGCTGACAGGTGGAACATCTCGTAACAAAAACTGCTATATCTCTCTTGATACCCGGCCACCAGTACTGACGTCTCAAGTCACGGTACATCTTGGAAACCCCGGGATGAACTTCCCAAGCAGAAGCATGAAACTCTCGCATCATCTCCTCACGTATATCCCCTGGAACTCATACTCGTCCATGGAAATGCAAAAACTCATCATCGCCTATCGTCCAAACAGGAGGAGGGTCCTCACTTGCCACCGACTCCCGTAGAACTAAGCCTTCTAGATCTGATAGCTGCCTCATCCTCACTCTTTCTAGGATGGTATAAGTCACAGCTAAAGATGAAAGATAATTCTTCCCCTGACTGTCGTGCACCTCCAGATGGATCTCAGAGAACAAGTCCATGAACTCCCACTCACCACTGGCCTCCTGTATTGCCTGTATTTGAGTCTTCCTACTCAGTGCATCAGCTACTGCATTAACTTTACCAGGTGTATAGGCAAGCTCAAAATCGAAGGACTGTAGGTACTCGACCCACCTTAAATACCTCAGATTAAGGTCAAACTGTGTAAATATGTATTTGAGGATTTTATGGTCGGTGGAAACCACAAAATGATCCCCCAATAGATAATGTATCCTATAGAGAAACGCGTGAACAACTACTACCAACTTGAGATCATGCGTCGGGTAATTCCTCTCATTTGGCCTCAACTGCCGATACCCGTAGGCAACAACTCGATCGTCCTACATCAACACTGCTCCTAGCCCAATACTTGATGCATCAAAGTAAACTTTATAGATCTTCCCCTTCTCTGGGAGTATCAAGACTGGTGCTGATATCAACCTTCCTTTCAGGTCATGAAAAGCTGTCTCGCAAGCTTCTGACCAAACGAACTTCACACCCTTCTTAGTCAGACCCGTCAACAGTGCTGCTAAGTGAGAGAAGTCCTTTATGAAGCATCTGTAGTAACCATCCAGCACTAAGAAACTCTGTATCTCAAACATCTTCTTAGGCTGCTCCCAGGAAACTACTGCTCTCACCTTCTTTGGGTCTACTGAAACTCCTACCTCAGATATGATATGACCCAGAAAGTGAACCTAGTCCATCCAAATGTGGAACTTTGAGAGCTTAGAATATAGCCGATGCTCTCTGAGTGTACTCCATATGATCTCAATATGGGTGGCATGGTCATGTCGAGTATGAGAGTACACCAAGATGTCGTCCATGAATACTACCAAAAAAGAATCATGATACGGATGGAACACAAGATTCATCAGAGCCATGAAAACTGCGGGCGTGTTCGTGAGTTTGAATGGCATAACCATATACTCGTATAGACCATACCAACTCCTGAAAGCTGTGAGAGGTATAACAGAAGGTCTAACGCACATCTGATGATATCCTGGCCTCAAATCAATCTTCTAGAACACTCAAGCTCTACGAAGCTGTTAAAAAAGATCATCAATCCTCGGTAAGGGATATAGGTTCTTAACCGTCAACTGGTTCAGCTTCCGATAATCCATGCAAAGTCTAAGGGTACCGTCCGCCTTCTTCGCAAAAAGGACCGGGGAACCCCAAGTAGAAGTACTAGATCAGATAAAGCCCTTTGACTACAACTCCTCCAACTACCTCTTGAGCTCCTAGAAATCCTGTGTATCCATTCTATAAGGAGGAATAGACACTGGTGCTGCTCCTGGAACAAGCTCAATGGAGAAATCCACCTCTCTCTCCGGAGGTAGACCTGAAAAGTCGTCTGGGAAGACATCCCTGAAACAATAAACTAAAGGAGGGAAATCCCTCTGAAATGTCCCCTGGTCATCCAGATATAAGTTCACAATATGGGTTGTGACTCTACCTCACCCACGATGCTCTGGTCCAGCTCGACCCGCCTGAACATCCCATCCTCCCTTCTATAGAAACTCTCGGCCCTCAAGTGACATGAAACACACCCTGCGATGATAGCAGTCTAAAAATGCTAGAAAGGGGACCAACGAATCCATCCCAAGAATGCAGTCATAGCTCTTCATATCTAGGATATAGAGGTCCCAAAGGAAGTGACACCCACCAACCTCAAGGGGGAACTCCTTTCACTAATGCACACCATCCGTTCTAGTCCCCAACGGAGTGTCTAGAGTCATGATAATTGAAGATGAAGAACACAGAGCCCAAGGCTCTCCACAATGGGTACAGTTATGAAACTATGTGTAGCACCCATATCAAAAAGTATTGAAGATAAGATATAAGCTACTAGAAAAGTACCTCTGACTGTAGAAGGTTCGGGATCCTTCTCTTGCTGGGTCTGTTGCACTGCATATGCCTGCCCAATGCCGCGGCCCTACGACACAGCCTGGTTACCCTAAGTTGTCCTGCCCTGCTTCCTCTGAGATCCTGGTGTCTGGCTACCATGGCCACGACCACCATCTCTACCTGCACACCCTGACGTACTCCAGTTCCCCGACTGGTAAGAAGCCATTGGTCTTTTTCCTGCACGCGGAGTCTTCACAGAACCCCTCTCGCTATCCACTTGTAGAAATGCACTGCAGAAGCATTGAAGATGACCCATCTTGCCCCAAGCTCGACACTCCACTAGGTATCGTGGACACTGCGGTCTCTTGTGCCCCTCTCTGCCATACTGGTATCACCTGACCGGACCACATGAAGAAGCTGCCTGGCTGGTACTGTCACCCTGAGAAAAGTCCATCTGTCTCTTCCTCTTGCCTGCAGAAATAGTACCAGTAACTAGTGCTAAACTGCCCTGGCCCATAACAGTAGATTCTCGAAGCTTCCTCTCTGTTATCAACACCTCACTAGTGCAGAAAACATTTTTTACGTCGGTTATTTTTCATTATTTACGTCGGTGTTTAGGCGACGTTAATACGGACGACGTTATAAATAACGTTTTTTACGTCGGTTATTTAAAACCCGACGTAACATCCCTAACATCACGGTGTTTATCACGTCGGTTCATTAATAACCGACGTGATAAATATGCGTGGGGGGGGGGGTTTATTACGTCGGTTATTTTCTAAACCGACGTGATAAAACGCCTGGGATATCGTTTATCACGTCGGTTATGACATAACCGACGTGATTAACCCTTCCCCGGGCCTATTATCACGTCGGTTTCTTAAATAACCGACGGGATAAAAAGGCCTGGGAAACGTTTTAGCACGTCGGTTATCCAATAACCGACGTGGTAAATCGATTCCCAGGCCTTTTAACATGTCGGTTATATTAAGAAACGACGTGATAAAAGGCCCAGGAACGGTTTATCACGTCGGTTCTCGAAAAAAACCGACGTGATAAACCCCTACCGATTTATTTACCACGTCGGTTATAAAATAACCGACGTGAAAGCGATATTTTTTTTAAAATAATTGCACTGCTCTCACCAAAAAGCAACCAGAAACCAAACAAAAATAACCATGCCAGCCCTCCCCCAAGCCCCAACTGAACCCCACCCTCATCTATACCCACCTAACAACCTGGGCAGCCCTCCCCCACCACATTGGATCCCCACCACAACCCTTGGACACCCCCCACCCGTTGGACAGCTCCCCCACCCTCATTTACACCCCCACGACCCCTAGTACAGCCTCAAACACCCATTGGACACCCCTCCCATATCCCTTGGACAGCCTCAAACACCCCCACCCCTTGGACACCCCCCACCCCTTGGACAGCCCCCCACCCTCATTTACACCCTCAAGACCCCTAGTACAACCTCAAACACCCATTGGACACCCCCCCCACACCTTGACAGCCCTCCCAGACCCCTTGGACACCCCCCCGACCCCTGGACACCCCCTGAGCCCTTGGACAGCCCCAAACACCCCTTGGACACCCCTCCCATATCCCTTGGACCCCCCCACCCCTTGGACACCCCCCCACCCCTTGGACAGCCCCCCCACCCTCATTTACACCCAACCGGCCCCTTGGACAGAACTCCCATACACCTTGGAAACCACTCCCATATCCCTTGGACACCCCCCCCCCCACCCCTTGGGCACCCCCACCCCTTCGACAGCCCCCCACCCTCATTTACACCCCCCGAACACTAGGACAGCCCCAAACACCCCTTGGACACCCCCCCCCCCCCACCCTGATTTACACCCCCCCCGACCCCTAGGACAGCCCCAAACACACCTTGGACACCCCTCCCATATCCCTTGGACACCCCCACACCCCTTGGACACCCCCCCCCCCCCCGCCCCTTGGACAGCCCCCCCACCCCCATTTACACCCAACCGGCCCCTTGGACAGAACTCCCAGACACCTTGGACACCACTCCCATATCCCTTGGACACCCCCCACCCCTTGGACACCCCCCCACCCCTTCGACAGCCCCCCACCCTCATTTACACACCCCGAACACTAGGACAGCCCCAAACACCCCTTGGACACCCCTCCCATATCCCTTGGACACCCCCCACCCCTTGGACACCCCCCACCCTCATTTACACCCCCCCCCCCCCCCCCGACCCCTAGGACAGCCCCAAACACACCTTAGACACCCCTCCCATATCCCTTGGACACCCCCCAAACACCCACCCACCCCCTTGGAACCTCTCCCCCCATACGAAAATCCAGACCAGAAAAACTATCAACAGTAGACCAAAACAAGAAGTAGAGAAAAATTAAACATTCACTTATATAACATTCAAAACTTACACAGTCAACTTCAAAAAAAACTAAATCCAACCTAAACGACTACGAAATACACAATTACATTGACAATATTCAAAATTACATTTTACAATACAAACAACTAAAAGTCAATCAAACCTGTAAAATAATTTGACCACTCCACTTGTAAGTGTTTGATATCTTCAGCAGTAAAGGGTTGAGGGTCATCAAAAAGGTACAAAGGAAAAGGATAGTAGTCAACGTGTATAATGAATAAATCAAATTTAAATATTATGAGAAAGAGGAAATCTTACCAGGTCAAAACTCAGAACTGTCCCAGTTGTTATTATTTCATACATAAATCTTAACATGTAATATCCGCATTTGATGATGCCTTGTTGCTCATGACATTTATGTTTGAATGAGTGTAAATTCAATATATTATTTTTATGTAATAAATCAAAATGTACAAATTATAAATGGATATTTACCTTCGCATGTACATATTTGATCTTGAAATTCCTTTTCTTTGTGCTTTTTCGAAAGTGGACCCATGCCCTGTTAGAAAATAATACGAATGGGGTAAATTTAAAATTCATTATAATAAATTAAACTATTGTGAAATTGAAACTTACGTTTCCAATATATTCTTAAAACTTTCTTGCACATCATCATGGAGATAGCATATCCAATAAAGTGTTTTCTCCCTAGGGGAAAAAACCCCTAACATCCAATGATCCCTGATAAAAGGAAATTTAACATTAGTGGTTTTTTATGTTAAAAGATAATTAACTCTTTGAGAGGGATGTGTTTCATACCTCTCACAAAAAGGCATCATCCAACACTGTGTGATTACATTCTTTTCAAATCTATCAGCAATATAAAGCATTATTTGTTCCTCATCCAATGCACATGCTTCAGGGGAAATCAATTGTGGGTCCACGAATCCATATACATCTGTCAGCTCATTCCTCTCACAAATTTTATATAGATACCTAATACAAAGCAGACATAAGTATACATTTTTAATAAATATAACGCAAGGAAAAGGTGTTAAGACTTACATGATAAAAATTTGCACCACGTTGATGCCCAACTTATCTCCAGTGACAAACTCCATGATATCAGTTTTCATAATCCCCACACTTAGTTCACGTCCACAGACATGAGCTTCCATTGTAAAGTCATAATGATCCGCCAAAAAATTTGAATATCTTGACAATTTGTCAAGACTGCTAGTATCTGCATCTGATGTCATAGCTATCTGTATTTGTTGTTGTCTATACAGTATTTCTTTACCTTTGAAGTATTCCTGTAAAAATAAATTGAAAAATATATTAGTTTTCAAATGATAAAACATTAATAAAAATATAAAATAAAAGATATAAAATCCATACCTCTATGGTAATGAGTCGAAGTAGTATGGATGGCCAAAGTAAAAAATGGCCGATACTTTGTCCAACTGTCGTCACCTCATCTGTAGGTAATGGTATCCGAGCTGATCTATCTATAATATCCTTTACAGTGACCCTCTGATTCTCTACCTCTAACTATTGATGATGAACTGTATCTCCTATACAATATACCATCCCATATGCAACTATATGATGTTGAGGATCATCAACATACAACTCACAATAAGTAGGTAGCTGCGGCGGAGGAGGAGGATCAAAAATGGGGTCCGCAGGCTGAGGTGGGGGAGTGGGAGCTACTGGGAGAGGTGGAGTGGGAGCTGCACCCTGAAATTGTCTTTGCAAGTCTGCAAACATAAACTGCACCGATGCTCTAATCTTGTCCTCCATTGTCGCATTAATATTATGGACTTCAGCCTCCAAGGATTCTATTTTTTTTATAAACTCCCTCAACGTTAGAAGTTGAGGAACGTGGCAACACTTTTCTTACCGATACACCTGCCAGATATCCTCTTACACGGCCAGGATGTTCGGGCTTTCCCAATGCCACAGATAAAATATCTTCCCTCCCAGATGGTGTAAATGTCCCCTGTGAACTCTGCTCCTCAAGAGAGTCCTGTAATAATTAATTGAACATTTCTATAATGATTGGAAATATATGACGAAAATAGTAAACGTAAATAAATAAAATAGATATCTTACAATCCTCTCAACTAAGAGTCTTGATTCTTCCGAAAGATATTGTCCTTTTTTGCCCTTCCGAGCTCTTTTCCATTTCTCATGTCTAGATGGAGGGGATGGAGGGGCCACCTCTCCAGAGCTTGAAGACTCAGCTCTTAGTTGTTGAATTTTTTCTGCCATCATTTGTTCTTCCAATAATGGATACCCTCCCCGAGATAAACTATGAGGGTATACATTTTTAGATTGGATCTCTTGATGAGCTTTCCTTGTTTGATGTAAATTAAGAATAAGTAATCATTAACAAAACAATAATAAGATCATTTATATAAGAAAGCATATAAAAGTTTACATTGCCCTTACCAAAAATGATTCTTTTCTTCTACTTTCAAAAAATTATCTCCATGTGTCTTCATCTATAAAAGGATATATACGACATGGATTCTCATGACTCCTATGACCATAAATGAAATCAGATGAGAGGGTTGATTTGAAATCCCTCCATCTCCTAGCAGCCAACGATAATCATTTCTTACTGACTCCTCCAGTGTCAGGAATATCAAATGTCATCTGATAAAAAAGAGGTTAAAAATATTATATATACTAGAAACATTTAAAGAACAGTCAAACGATAGCAAAAGATCTTACCAAAATGGTCTCCCACAGCTGAGAAATTATCGCCTTATCCACACTTCTCCAATCATCATAGAGAATGCTTACTTTGCTCTTAGCCTGAGTTGCTACAAAACCCTTAAAATCTTTAGCATTTGGACCTCTAGGAAGATCATCATCATCAAACTCCACGAATATCCTCTCCTCCTTCGTACGGGCAAGTGATAATGTTGGTAAATGTGTGCACCCACACTTACCAACCTTTGAACTCTTTTTCGTAATAGGAGCATGTGAATGTTCCTCCCCAGATGTATGACCAATATGCTCATCTCCAGAATCATGTGGCTGTTCAACTGATTAATCTGTCATTTTCCTTCAAATCAAAAAAACAAACATTAGTTCACAAATATACAAATTCATATATTGTAGTACTACTTAATCAGAAAATAGAAAAGTGTACTAAATTACATAATAGTAAACATTGGTAATATGGTAAGCATGTTAAACAATGATAAACATGGTAAACACATGAAAAAGGTTGCCAAGGAGTTGGCCTAAGAAAGCTGAAAAGTGGACTCACTGAGTCCACCGGTCAGCCGGTGTGTGCTCACCGGCCAGCCGGAGGACCCAGGCAGTAGACTTGCCCACTGCCTGGTGCCACCGGCCGGCCGCTGGCTCACCACCGGCCGGCCGGTGGACCAGACAAAGCCTTCCTTTCTGGACCACCGGCCGGCCGGTGGACCAGACAGAGAGCCTTCCTCTCTGTCTGGACCACCGGACGGCCGCTGGCTCATCACTGACCGGCCGGTGGACCAGACAGAGAGCCTTCCTCTATGTCTGGACCACCGGCCGGCCGCTAGCTCATCACCGGTCGGCCGGTGGACCAGACAGAGATTTTCTCTGGACCACCGGCCAACCGGTGATCCACCACCGGCCAGCCGGTGCGCCCAGGACTTCTCCTCTTTACGGTTTTTATTGTTTTATCGTTTTGGTTTGATACATGTTTTAATAAGTAAAATATTTACAATATCTAACATTATATGAAAAAACTAAATGTAAACAAGAAATAAACATGTGTTACCTGTAATTTTAGGAATGTACAGTTGGATTGTTTTCCCAAATTCCTTCGTCGTGATCGTTCCTTATGGCACAAACCATGTCTTCAACATACTCATCATTATGTTCTGTTAATCTATCCATGGAAGTAGGGATCTCACATAAATCAGCATCTTCATCAAATTCATCCTCACCAACATATTGTTTTTTCCCTTGTAAAACAACAGCCCACTGCATATCTGATTGATCTACTACATAGAAAATTTGTTTGGCATGTGTTGCCATTATAAAAGAATCAGCTGTGTCTTCCAATCTATTCAGATTAACAAGTGTCATTCCAAATTCATCGTGTCTGACACTGTTATTACCGATAAAACATTTACAGTTAAAAACAGGAACTTTAATTTTAAAGTAATCAACCTCCCATATGTCTTCAATCACTCCATAATATGCACTTGATGCCGAAATTGGGTTTCTGTCCTTAGCACTCGAAAAATGCATTGCTTCTGCAAACACCAATACACCACTATTCTGAACTGCACTTCTGTTGTCCTGAGCTTTCGTATGAAATGTATAGCCATTAATGTCATAAGCGGACCATGTTATCACATTTAAAGATGGACCACCCACTATCCATTTTAATGTCTCTGATACATCTGGTCTACCAAGCAAGGTCTTTTTAAACCATGGAAAAAAAATTTGTTGTGCTCATTCAAAATCCACATTTCTTTCTTCTTTGGATGACATTGTTTCAACTCATTAATATGCAATGTGATATACGGTTGAACATCAGTTATGTTATTCAAGATGTATGATTCTAACTTCTTCATATGTTCAGATAACAGTGATTTGACTTTGAAGCCACGAATCCCCTTTCCCTCATTATTAACCCGTTCATGGCGAGATGGAGGCAAACCTATGTGTTGCGCCGTAGCCAAGTAGCTCGTACAAAACTCTGCTACCTCCTTAGAAATATACTTTTCAATAATGGAGGCTTCAGGTCGATATGGATTTTTAACATATCCCTTTAATATTTTCATATACCTTTCAAAAGGATACATCCAACGAAGATATACAGGTCCACAAAGCTTTATTTCTCGAACCAGATAATCATTAAATGTACCATCATATCAAAAAAAGTTGGAGGAAAATACATTTCCAAATGACAATGTATAAAAATTGAATCCTTTTCCAAAATGTTCAAAGCATTCACATCAATCGCCTTGTTACAAATTGAATTGAAAAAATAACACAACCTCATTATAGTCTTTCTAACACGGATGGGCAATATTCCACGCAGTGCAACTGGTAGAATTTGTTGCATCATGACGTGACAATCATGTGATTTCATACCTATCAACATCAAGTCTTTCAATGAGACAAAATTTTTTACATTTGAAGAATAACCTTGAGGCACTTTGATATCATGAAGACACTGACATAAACTACTTTTCTCCCTCTTCGATAATGTATGACAAGCCGGGGGAAGAAATGTTCGTCTTCCTTTAGGAGTGGGAGCTAACTCCAAACGTATTCCCATTGATAGTAGGTCTAACCTTGCATTCAACCCATCTTTTGTCTTTCCTTTAATATCTAGCAATGTTCCGATCAAAGAATCACAGATATTCTTCTCCACGTGCATGACATCAATATTATGTTTGACTTCATGATACCTCCAATATGGTAGCTCAAAAAATATTGACCTTTTCTTCCAAATATGTCTATCATTACCATATTTCTGTGTCTTTCCCAATGTCACATCAAGGTTTTTCACCCTCTCAAAATAAAAATCTGGGGATAAAGGTTTTGGAGCAGTATCAAATTCTTGTGAGCCATTGAATGCCTTTTTTAGTCTTCTATAAGGGTGATCCATAGGAAAAAACATTCGATGACCCATGTACACTGTTTTCCTCCCATGATGAAATTGACAATATGACGTCTGTTGTTCGCAAATTGGACATGCTTTATGCCCTTTAACACTGTATCCAGAAAAATTTCCATATGCTGGGAAGTCATTTATTGTGAATAGAAGCACTGCATGCAGTTGAAAATATTCCATTTTATAAGAATCATACACCCTAATACCATCAGCCCATAACAGTTTCAAATCATCAATCAGCGGTGACAAGTATACATCAATATCATTGCCGGGTTGCTTTGGACTAGAGATCATGATACTCAACATGACATATTTGCGCTTCATACAAACTTCAGGAGAGAGGCTTTAAATTACCAATAAAACAGGCCATGAACTATGTGTGCTACTGAGGGTTCGGTATGGATTCATTCCATCTGTGCACAAGCCTAGTCTCAGATTTCTAATTTCATTTCCAAATGTAGGGTACTGGGCATCAATTTTCTTCCATTGTGGACAATCAGCTGGATGACGTATTTTTCCATCACATACCCGCTCATCAGCATGCCATCTTAACCTTTTTGCATCATGTGAATTAGCAAATAAACGTTTGAAATGAGGAATTATAGAAAGATACCAAAATACCTTTGAAGGGAGCTTTGTAATCTCTACATCAGCTTGTGATTTTTCTTTCACCTTATACCGTGATGTCCCACATTTAGGACACTCTTTCAGAAATTCATATTCCTTCCTATATATAATGCAGTCATTCGGACATGCATGTATTTTCCTGTATCCCAATCCCATCGGGCATAATATTTTTTTTGGCCTTATAATGTGAATCTGGAAGATCGTTATCTTTTGGAAGAATGTCTTTCATCAATTGTAGCAGCTCTGTAAAACTTCTGTCACTCCATCCATGTTTCGCCTTTAGGTTAATCAATCTTAACACCGCCGACAAAACCGTAAAATCTGTACAACCAGGATATAATAGTTTTTCGGCATCACCATATAGACGTGCAACTGTCGGTTCTATCTCAATTTGTTCTGCTACAATATCGCGAATCATTTCTTCAGTTCCACCGGAGTTACCATCTTGCGATTCATTATCATCAGTGACATTCTGTCCAGTTTCGCCATGCCAAATCCAAGGGTTGTAACTAGGATTGAAACCATGACAAATCAGATGATCTTTTATCTCTCTACTTTTCAACTTCTTCATATTCATACATTTCAGGCATGGACAGAAAAAAATGTCACTACTTGGAACATTTCGTTTAGAAAATTCCAAAAAGGCATCAACACCTTCCTCATATTCATTGCTCATTCGATGTGCCGTAATCCAACTTCGACTCATTATTACCTATAACAAATAGCAAAAATATATATATTTTTTAGATAAGACAACTATATGTTTATATGAAAAAAATCATAATTTGAATGTAAACAATTTTGAAATATAAAACAAATCGATGTGTAAACCCCCCTGGACACCCCGCAACCCTCTGGACAGCCCCCCCACCCCTCCTAAACACCACCCCCACCCCCTACCCCCCTGGACACCCCCCAACACCCACCCACACCCTTGGACAACCCCCCACACCCACCCACCCCCTTGTAAACCCCCTGGACACCCCCCCGACCCCTCTGGACAGCCCCCACCCCTCCTGGACACCACCCCCCACCCCCTACCCCCTTGGACACCCCCCTGGACATCCCCCAACCCTCTGGCCATCCCCCCCCCCACCCACCCGGACAACCCCAAATACCCTCTGGAGAGGCCGCCACCCACTTGGACAGCCCCCCGCACCCATCCACCCCCTTGGACCCCCCCCTAGACACCCCACCGACCCCTCTGGACAGGCCGCCACCCCCTTGGACAACCCCCCACACCCACCCATCCCCTTGGAAACCACCCTGGATATCCCCCGACCCCTTTGGACAGCCCCCGACCCCTCTAGAAAGCACCCCCACCCCTCCTGGACACAACCCCCACCCTCGACCTGCTTGGACACCCCCCTAGACACCCCCCCAACCCTCTGGACAGCCCCCCCACCCCTCCTAAACACCACCCCTACCCCCTACCCCCTTGGACACCCCCCTGGACACCCCCCAACACCCACCCACACCCTTGGACTGCCCCCCACACCCACCCACCCCCTTGTAAACCCCCCTGGACACCCCCCGACCCCTCTGGACAGCCCCCCGCCCCTCCTCGACACCACCCCCACCCCCTACCCCCTTGGACACCCCCTGAACATCCCCCAACCCTCTGGACAGCCCCCCCACCCACCCGGACAACCCCAAATACCCTCTGGAGAGGCCGCCACCCACTTGGACAGCCCACCGCACCCATCCACCCCCTTGGACACCCCCCTGGACACCCCACCGACCCCTCTGGACAGGCCGCCACCCCCTTGGACATCCCCCCACACCCACCCATCCCCTTGGACACCACCCTGGACACCCCCCGACCCCTCTGGACAGCCCCCGACCCCTCTAGAAAGCACCCCCACCCCTCCTGGACACAACCCCCCACCCCCGACCTGCTTGGACACCCCCATGGACACCCCCAACCCTCTAGACAGCCCCCCCACCCCTCTTAAACACCACCCCCACCCCCTACCCCCTTGGACACCCCCCAACACCCACCCACACCCTTGGACAGCCCCCCACACCCACCCACCCCCTTGTAAACCCCCCTGGACACCCCCCGACCCCTCTGGACAGCCCCCCGCCCCTCCTGGACACCACCCCCACCCCTACCCCCTTGGACACCCCCCTGGACATCACCCAACCCTCTGGACAGCCCCCCCACCCACCCGGACAACCCCAAATACCCTCTGGAGAGGCCGCCACCCACTTGGACAGCCCCCCACACCTATCCAACCCCTTGGACACCCCCCTGGTCACCCCACCGACCCCTCTGGACAGGCCGCCACCCCCTTGGACAGCCCCCCACACCCACCCATCCCCTTGGACACCACCCTGGACACCCCCGACCCCTCTGGACAGCCCCCGACCCCTCTAGAAAGCACCCCCACCCCTCCTGGACACAACCCCCCACCCCCGACCTGCTTGGACACCCCCCTGGACAACCCCCAACCCTCTGGACATCCCCCCCACCCCTCCTAAACACCACCCCCACCCCCTACCCCCTTGGACACCCCCCTGGACACCCCCCAACACCCACCCACACCCTTGGACAGCCCCCCACACCCACCCACCCCCTTGTAAACCCCCCTGGACACCCCCCGACCCCTCTGGACAGCCCCCCACCCATCCTGGACACCACCCCCCACACCATACCCCCTTGGACACCCCCCTGGACACCCCCCAAATGGCACGCCCCAACCCTCTCGGGGATTTATAGAAAACGAAGAAAAATTAGTGAAATCATAAAATTAGTCCATATTGCAATTCGAACTAATAGATCTAGGGATGATAAATAAGATTATGGTGCCAAAACGAGTTAAAAGGGTTCGCAATCGAAGAATCTTAGCTAGTTTCAACAAAAAAATCACAACACATATATATATACTATCCGCGAAAAAAACGAACGAGTGGGAGGATTACCTGAGTGCTGCGAGTTTAGATGATTGATCCGAGGAGATTAAATATGAGAAACGATGATCGCAAAACGAATCTAAACCAACGAAATGGACGAGCCGATTCGGGTTTACGCGCGAGAGAGACGAGTCGCGACTGTCGAAGGTAAACTCGCGAATGACAATCCACAGGTCTGGGTAAATTTTTAAATGAGTTATCATGTCGGTTATTCAATAACCGACGTTATAATTGTTTTAAAAACATTTATAACGTCGGTTATTCAATAACCGACGTAAAAACCTTCCTCCGATTCTTTTTTACGTCGGTTATTTTATAACCGACGTTATACAGGGCTCAAAATCCGCGTTTTTTTACGTCGGTTATTCCATAACCGACGTCAAAAACATCTGCGGATTCTTTTTTTACGTCGGTTATTATATAACCGATGTAAAAAGGCCTTCAAAACCCGCGTTTTTTACGTCGGTTATTAAATAACCGACGTAACAAACACCCCCCCGCTTCTGTTTTTTACGGCGGTTAATGTATAACCGACGTAAAAAACGAAGCCGCGCGATTAATAACGTCGGTTATAAAAATAACCGACGTTAAAGGTGTACTAAACACAGGTGTTGACATCGGTTATTAAATAACTGACGTAAAAAACCTCGTTTTACATATTATGACGTCGGTTTTATATAACCGACGAAAAAAATGGTGACGTAAAAAACGTTTTCTGCACTAGTGCCTGGTTTACAATAACGTGTACTATAGGAAACCTGAACAAATTCAGAAGTGCTCGGATTTCATACTAAAGACCATCCTCATAACGTCTGGCTCTCAACATCTCATCACCCACCAGCACAGGTGCAAAGCGCTGAAGCTCCGTAAAATGAGTAGAATAGTCCATCACTGACATAGCGCCCTGCTATAGATTCATGAACTCTCGACCTCTATCTTCTCTCTGCATCTCGGGAAAGAAGAAGTCATAGAAGACTGCTTGAATTTTTCCAACACCATGTCCCTGTGATGCTCTGACTGGGTGGTAACACCCCACCACCTCTTGGCATAATCATACAGCATGTAAGTTGCGAGCTTCACCCTCCACCCTGGAGGTGTCTCAAGATGCTCAAAAATAGTCTACATCAACCCGAACCAAGACTCCGCAGCCTGTGGTCTGGCATCCTCTGAAAACGTAGGAGGATGCTGCTGCGGGAAGATACGTGTCAGCTCGGCCATAGATGTGGCAGCCTGCGGTGCTCCCTGAAAGGTCTGCATGAACCGCAATAAGGATTCATGGAACTGCGCCTTCGCTCTTGTGTCCAGTATAGTAGCTGGTGCCGCATCTGGCTTTGTTGGAGGGTTAGCTGGTAGCTCGTGGCCCACCATCTCTGGAGTATACTCGTTTCCACTCTCCTGACGAACAACGCGCGATCGTCTAGGAGGCATGACACTACAAGGTCAAAAACACGCCTTAGAACAAGATTCATCAAAGACCGAAAGCGAAGAAACCCAAAAGGGAACCGGAGGAATAAGGCATTCAAAATTTTCAAAACAAGAATACATGACATGTACACTGACTACACGGTGTGTACTTGACTTCCCTTCCCCTGCCCCGGTCCTTCTGCACGGCTAAGCCACACGGCTCCCGTTTGAACAAACAACACGACATGTATATAATAAACACAGTGTGTATGATGTTATTTTCCAAGTACCCATGTTGTTTGTGACATGACCGACAACCCATCTTGACACTACAAGGCGTGTTACACCCACACTTGGCATGTCAAAAACCCCGTTTCCCCGCCATACGACTAAGTCCACGCGGTCTGTCCTCGAACAAGACTACACGGCATGTACCCAAAGGTGTACGGCGTGTTCAAGGAATAGGGACATCAACTTGTGTTGTTAGTTAGACGGTCGAGTCCCCAATCCACACTACACGACATCTTCATCATTGACACAACGTGTTCTGTATAGGATTTCACCGACCTGTGTTGTTATTTACACGGCCGGGCTCCGGGTCAAAACTACACGGCATGTGTATCTAGCACACGACATGTTTTTCCCAAGCACACCCTACCCCATGTCACCGTCCACATGGTTTTTGACACAGGAAGAGACTACACGGCGTGTACTCAGAGTACACGGTGTTTACTTAAAAAGTTCATTTTCTTCCCGAATAAAAGGCCATACACAGCGTGTTTTAAATACTACACGGTGTGTATACTGGGTTTCCAGATAGTATACTTCAGAAACTTCTCTAGAACCCAGAAAATACCGAAAACCAATGCCTAAGTGTCAAATTCCAACCTGGGAGGGCCCATACTCTCCAAGAATCAAAGTTTGACATCTTTTCTATGATATAACCAATAAACAGTCAATGATCCACCAAATTCCGGTCAACGGGGGCCCATGCTCCCCAAATACCAAAGTTTGGCATCCATTCTATAAACAGACTTACACAAAATACTCTATCAAACGACAAGTATTTATCATGCAGCTATCATAACAGCATGATTTTCTAGCACAACAACTATCACAATAACATGCAATTTCCTACTGCACCTACATGGAATGGAAACTATGCATGGCATGTGATTCTAGCATGTACCTAAATGATGCATGAGATGGAATACCCTCATCTCATCAGGTTGCAACTAAATATAACTCATTGATAAAATATAAACAACACAATACAAGTGCATCACCCAACGGTGAAATCATATCAACAGTAAAATTTGATAAATCCGAAAAATTGCAAAATACGTGGTAGACTGTCTTTTCCCTAGACATGGGTTAGCTACGCCCGGGCATAGCCTATTACCAGCTACCTTTCATCCTATCCCTGCCTACGACCCTAGATAGTAATTCAAAGAAAATAACTCCTTTGATACCACTTTGTAACGTCCCAGACCTGGGTGCCACACAACGGGTGCCCTGAATCTGGTTCGCCACGTGACCTCAAGCGCATTTCCCCAAATGCCAGAGGCTGCCGACTAGCAGCGAGGCCCCAGGTCTAATAGTTGGGAAACTATACCCTCATTTGTCAAAGTGTAGCGTAGCGGAACCCAAAGTAAAACATACAAAAAATTGCGGAAGCAGTAAACCATACACAAACAACAGTAGTGGATATAACCAACAATATATAAATGATGATGCTACATGTCTCAAGTTCTAGGAAAATAGCCAGACCATGTTATACATCAAAACGGTACAACCAAAAGCAGAGTACAACAAAACAAAGCAATATGCTAGTAGCGGCATCGCGAGCCTAGGCTCGGTCCCATGCCCTCCTACACCTCAGCAGCAATCATGTACCTGTATAGGTACTCTTTCCCCTATCAAAACCAGCAACAACGTAATCTGTTTGGGCCATAAAGCATGACCCAAACAGGTTGTGAGAAATATATCTCAGTAGGCACCCACCAATGGTCCATGCCGAACTGCGTGTAAGCATGCAACAACAATGCGCAATAGTAAAATGCAATAAATTAAGCAGTACTGAAAAGTAAATAACTTAACAATTAAATTTCCATTTTATTATTCATTTAATCCATTAAATATTAGAAATCACCACATCGCATTTCTAAGTAAACAGTCCACGTCCTCAGACAAGTAAAACCTCACCCTCAGGTAAGTAGAATCCAACCCTAAAGTATAGCCCTCAAGCATAACATAATTTTTCCTCAGGCGTAGGAAGTGTCTCCCTCAGGTACAGAAGTCAAGCCCTCAGGCACGAAAGGATTCCCTCAGGCGAAATAACTAAATCCCTCAGGCTAAACAGTGTAGCTCCCTCATGCTAATCACAACAATTACCTCAGGCTAAATAGGTAAACGGGCTATGAACAACATGGAAACAAGCAGTAATAAGAAATTCCTCTCAAGGAAACTCTACAATTACTACTTTAAAGGCATACCCTTGGGTATCCTGGCCGAATGGCTAAACAGTGGAACACACCCTCGGGGTGGTTCCAGATTCAAGCAACGATCCCAACCATCATTTTAATATCATAACTAAATACCTAATCAATTCTAGGTGCTTAATATAGCAACAGACTCAGCCACATGACACCCCAACATGGGTTCGTGGCACAAAAATGCACAAAACACATAGAAGTTGGAAAACTAAACACCAAGACACCTACCTTAAACACCAACGAACGTTATACCCGAACGCCGACTCCAGAAACTTACAAGAATGGCATAGATATTTCAAAGAATAAAACTCATTCAAATGTAAATAAATTTCCCTTGGGAAATAATTTGTATGAACGGCTTAAGGAGAAGAAATGGATTACCCGCGTGGTTCCAATGAGATCGTCCGAAGAAGAATCGGATTCCAGAAAAAAAAACATGACAGATCTTCAAATGTCTGGTCTCCTCCTTTGGCTCCCAAATGGCTAAATTGCCTCCTCTACCAAATGTGGAGGATACTACCTGTTTTAAGCCAAAAAAAAACAAAGTATATGGCGTGTACTTCCAAGTACACGGTGTGCACTCCTTTCATTTACCTTTTCCTCTGGCATCTTCGTTCCAGCGCAACACTATTCACCTGCCGACATGAGTACACCACATGTACTCCTGAGTACACGACATGTACTGCCGCCCAGCTTGTGGCTGCTCCATCACCTTACTTTTTGGCCTGCCGACTAACTACATGTCTTGTAAAGGACCACTACACGGCATGTAGTCAGTTCCTACACCCTTTTTCGCTGACACAACTACACGCGCTTTGTACTCATCCCAACACGGCCAGAAGTACACGACGTGTGGAAAAAGGACACAGAGTGTAGTTCAAAAATTTAGGATTTTCCCCCATTTTCCATATTTTATTAAAAACACTTAAGGAAAAGAGAAAAGAGGAAGCCCATACCTCAAAGAGAAGAACCATGTTTTTACATGGATAAAGGATTCAATTCTACCAGGTACATATATATCAAATACATAGAATGTACAATTCCATACCACTTCCACCACCACAAGAAAATGAACACAGGAAACGAATAACCCAGGTTACCAACACCAAAATATTTGGAAGTCTCTCACTATATCGTTCATATAGATCTATCCCATATGTTGAGGAGGGAGGAGATTTTCAGGTTATAATATTTGTAGAAACTACTATGGTTTCACTAAGGATGGATCCCACCATTAAAATCACTAAAAATACAGTGTATCCTGGCAGATTGATGATAATTTTTACATATTCATTACTCATCATGTCAAGGAATTGACTATACAATGCCCACTTATATTGTAGACTATCAACCCTAAGTGACATAACTCCACTTCTATGACTCTTTTATTTCCTTAAATGGTTGACTATTTCATTGTTCTTTTTACATTACATAGATATAAGTAATCTGCATGTTGGTTTAGAGACATCAACCACCCTCAAGGTAATAAATTTAAACCCTCCTAGCAACTATTGTCATAAACAAATGTCATGAAGTATCATATCATTACATAATTAATGTCAATTGAAATAGTCTTAGTGTCAAATAATTACAACACTCAGAATTTAATCCATTGGTAAGTGGGGTTAAAAGACACTTTGGATTCTCTTCCCATATATCCAACCCAAATTAATTTGGGAGCGGTCCTTAAAACTCCTAGAAGATTATGATCCTTTAAATCCTACATTATAATATGTGGTGATGTTGTGGGAACCAATCCCATGTTACTCTCAAACCTTCTAAATCTAGAAAGAATGGTTTATTTAGAATCACTCCATCCACAATAATCATATAAAATGAAAATATCCCATTAGTTGAGGATTATCAACTATAATGCTAAGGTTTTACTAGATTATGAAATCCATTTATAAGTACTAGTATGTGGAGGATTTCATATATTATTTTCATCGACTTGTTTTTCTTTTCCCCAGACAAAATTAATTTCCATTATGTGAAACATTATACTAGGAGTAATAGGAATGTGTGGAACTATACTACTTTCCTCCAATGAGGAAGAGAGTCATATTGATCCAAAAAATCATGTTGAACATCGACACTAAAAATATGTTGCAGACCCTCCAACCTACATGGATATATTGATGTGACTAGAATCACTTCATGAGGATGATTCCTCCATGTGACTAATTTATTATGGAATTCCTCTCTTACCTATTAAACTAAAATAGAGTAGGTACACCTCACTTCCTCCACTAGATTTATAGTAATCTAGTATGGAAGCTTGGGGTTACCATTTGAAAGAATACCCTCTTTACCATTAGTTGAATAAATAATTAATATGGAAATAATGGTTGTATATGATTTTATACTTTCATTTTGGCCAATTAAAACATTGAATTTACACAACCCAATTATTCTTTTAGAAAACCATGTATTATTCCTCAAATAAAATTAGTGGATGACATTTCACTATTTTCAAGGATATCATCTAACCTACACAAATAGCCCTGAACACATTTAATCCATAGAGAATCATGGTTGCAAGGTTCGTCTCTCAACATAGGAATTATATTAACACCTTGATTCTTGTAGGATACAATAATGAATCAAACATACATTTATTTAAATCCTTACCCTACCGCATCAAATTAGGTAAGAGGTATCTCCCCATGATCATAGTAGGGGTTAGGGGTAGAGTGCCTCCCACCTTCCAATCTTCTCTTTTGATGATTGTGGGTCACTCATGTTAAGAAATCTGGTGATGTTCACATATAAATATCCTTAAAGAATACTATTATTATTGTGATAACTATCATTACCTCTAATTTGAAGGAGTATGAGGCCAAAAAATAGCTCTATTATAGATAAGATTTACCTAGAGAGGATCAGAAATATCTGAAAAACACACAAACAGGTTTACATTCCTATTATAAGAGATAGGATTTTGGCCGTGTAGATCATACTAAGAAACTATTATATACTCATGTATTACATAAAGTTGTAAATGAATGCCTAAGTCCATAACTGTTACTAAGACTGATAAGCGAACATTAGATGATTCCATAATTTTTACTCTATTCAAGAGCTTTAATGTTATAAGTATATCTATTGTAAAGTACATTGAAATTAACACCTAGATAGAAAATACATTTGAGACTACCCTATTTCAATCCCATTGGATCCCATAAAATTGATATCCCTTGGTTTATCTATCAAATACAACGTAGGTGGTTCCAATAATACGACTTCTATCAATTCCAATTCTTTTTTTCATTTGAGAAATAGACCAATATTCTATATGATTATTTTTCCAATGAATAAGCATGATTTACAAATATTTGATCAAGGAAAATATACTTCCTGATCCATGAAACCAATCGGGGGGAAGATTAATGATAACACTCCCCAAGATTATGTAATTAGTGATATTATTACCCGTCTTGATGTTATAGATTCATATAGATCCATCATTAAACTTGAGAAGAAGCCCACTCCAATATGGGTGTACCAGCCACCTCTAACCCCATATTTATTCTTCCTATGATTAGTAACCTTTAATGGTTTATGTGATCATAATTAAAATATTTCTAACAACCAATCAATGTGAATCGTATTTTGGTCACTTTGGAGCCACATGAATCCTCAGGAAAATGATGCATTATCTAAAACATGAACTTAATTATCATTATCTGGTACAACTATATAGAATAATGGACCATCATTAGTTTGGAGGATCTCGATCGATAGTTAATTTATATGTTTGGATCCACTATCAACAATAAGAGTTTCATTGTCCTCTCTAAGTGAAAATAGTGATATAATAAGTGTTTCACTGACTTAGTTTCTCATTTGATTATATTCAAGTATTCCTTTAAATTTTAACATTCCCTTGAATAGTTATGGGGAATTTACATAGCAATTTATTTGGATGAGCAGGATCTGACTCTCATATCTTTAATTCCTTATATTTATCTAAATAATTCTATAAAAGGTATTTATCCCTTGATAATTAAATGTGGAAGGTCAATAAATATTTTTGTCCATTTCCCCATTGGGCGCTATCTCATAATCCCACTAGAGTAGAAATAACAACAATCACACAGACCCAAGATAATCAACAAATCATGATCTAGGATTCCCTATAAAACATTCCATGTTATTACCACCCTTAAAACAAGAATACTATCAAGGGAATTGATCATAGATAAGAACCTAAAATTCATTATCTGGAATAGAATAATTTTTTTATTCCTTCAAGTATGGAAAACTGTTAGGCTTCTTAACCTATTCCTTATATATGGAAATTCTTATGTTTATAGAAATCAAGAAGCCAGGTGAATCATAGTTGAATAACCACAAAAACTATTTCCACTATGATATATTCCTTAGAAATTATATTCTACAGTGTTTAAGACTGCTTCTAGGATAAAGTAGAATAATAAATAGTTGATTTGGGTGATCATTTGGCATGCACATGAGCCTCAACACTATTGATGAGGACTCGGTAGGTGCATCCAAGAGACCTGAGATCAAATACGGGTGGAGTCATATTCCCAGGGACTGTAGTAGGTACTGAAGCAGGTACTGTTGCAAGTACTGTATCATGTACTGTAGAAGGTATTGTTTGGTACTGTAGCAGCATGAACTATTCATCTGTTTGAGCCTTTGGGCCACCGATTTGGTCCTTGGGTCATGAAAGGATTTCGGGACACCCAAGGCCTTTTGACCAGTTGTTTCTCAAGACCTTCAGGCCACATTAAGGCCTTTGGTCTACCCCAAGGCCTTCAGGCAACATGAAATGTAGATTTACCATTCAGACTACAAGGGACAGGGCTTTAGACGGGGATTCAGGGAAGGTGCATTCACTGAGAAAAGCTAATTGGAATTGGAAGAATGGGAGGGTATCGATTTTACATTGGTACTGGGCATGTGTAGGTTTGCATAGGACACCTATCCAGCCAGCCCGGAGTAGGTGGTGTTCTAATATCATGACATATGTTGGGGAGGAGAAATTCCAATGTTTTCTTGTCTAGGTGATTCCCTCTAAGAGCTACGGGTCATGTAATTGTATCTAAGCCTTCGGGCCTTATAAGGGTTCCACTTAACCCCTTGAATGGTGTATTATTAAGCATAATAATAAATAATGATCATTTGGTATAGGTTACATATGTCAAAACCATCCACATTGATGGTAAAGGATAAAATGGATTGAGATGGATCTCTAATCAAGGTGTATATAAGTGTAATAACTTTTTAACCCAAAAAACAAACATTCAAGCTCATAAATTCATATAACCATGGTTGATTCAACAAGAACTAATATAGGTAAATTCAACCTCTTTTATGGTCATATCAGCTTTATAGAATTCTATGGATCGAAATATCCTATGCTAAAAACATAAGGACAATCCAGAGATTTCCCTAGTATTGAAGAAAGTTTGAACCAAAATAGAATTAATTCCCCCATACATGGGGGAGATTCCATCACCTTATGAATTCTATAGGACTCCATAGATAAAGAGTATGAGTATTCCTTCATCAATGTCATCAGTTCAATGGACCACTATACATAGTTCATTGATAAAGCATGTCAGTCAACATATTCCAAAAATCTGGCTTGATGCTATTAAGAAAAGCATTAAAACCAATTTGGAAAGAATAATTCCATAGGTTATAACCTGTAAAGAATGTTCTATTCCACAACGACCTTAATTTTTGTGTTTCTCAATGCTCAGAAAGAGAATCCCTCCTTGATTACAACAATACCCAAAAAAAATTTGACATGTATTTTTTTTATAAATTATTTTTTATTTTTTAAAATTTTACATAACAAATAAATAAATTTTTTTATGAAATAACTATGTTTTTATTGGATTACACAATACACCAATTTAATCCAGTGCTACATGCAACAACGACGTTGCATGTGTTACAAGCAACACTCAATCTCCACAAAACAACATTTTATTATTACAATTATATAATTAAGATAGTTATGACATAGTATTCAAACATAGTAACATGAATATTAAAAAATAATTATTAAATATTACTCAAAATATTTTTCTAAAAATAAACCATAATTATGATAAAAATTTGATTTTTGGTCAATTCTCTATATGTTTGAAAATATTATTTTCTCAAATAAACAACTTTTTTTGTCTTTTTTTAAACAATAATAAAATTAATTTTAGAAACATCTAGAAATTAAATTATGAAAAATAAAAAAAATAATTCATATTTTCAATTTTATCATAGGGTGATTTTTTCTAATTTTTCTAAAATAATTCATTTTTGATGAATAGTAAAATAATGAATTTTAATTAAAAATTTAATTTTAATCTAATTTATTTATATGGTAAAATAATATTTTTATTTGGTTATAAAGTTTAATTATATAAGTTTTATATCAATAAATTCAATTTAGGCCAATAGAACCAGCTTCACTTTGAAGTTGGATATGAAAATTGTTTATGATTTTAGACCTTTTTTCATTTAAAACATTTCCTCTCATTCCAATTGTTAGATTAACATTAAATTAATTTCTGCCACTTATGTGATTGGAATTTCAAAAAATGGTTTTTTTATAATAATTAAAATAAATAATGAACAATATATTCATCTTTTTTTGTTATTAAAGACATTATTGAATGTAAAGACAATTAATTACAGTTGTTAAGGTAAAATATATATAACATATAGATTGAACATACATATTAGGAGGCTAAATGACCTAGAAAAATGTCCAAAAGATATTTTTTTTGGAATTATTATGACCATGTTTTCTCTTAGATTGAATTTTAATAGAAATTTTAGGTACATGATGTATGGGAGATCACTCAATAGTGTTTGCCCTTTTATGTTTACATAAATGTCACTCCTCATCTACTACAAAATGGAACTCAACGCCTAAATTACATACACCTCTAAACCCACTTTGTAACTAAAAAAACATCCAATATAAGATCAAAATATTACTCCTCTAAACCTATAATCCTCAATTTGTGTTGAAATCAAACCAAGTAATCCATTTTGTACAGTCCAATAAGAGTTACCCAAATAAGAGGTAATTGCCACAACTCCTTTGTTTTATTTTCATTCGACAACCCAATAACAATTATTATTCCATGGTTATATAATAACCTCAGTATCCTAAATATAATTATAATTTTTTACTTTATGTTTTTAACTAAACCTAAATATAGTTCAACCAATGTGTAATGAAGTTACCGTTCTTAAGTACGATAAACAATCGCTTCATGAAATGATGTGGTTCTTTTCCACTTTACCACCTCTCATGGGTGGGATTTATGATGATAAATATGTTTTTATATTATATATATATATAATATGTGATTTATTTATTATTCTATAATTATTATATAAAACATTTTTTCATGATTTCCATTTTGTGTAAATGAGATAACCTCGTTTCTGGATGTGTGGACTACTACCTCATAAAAATGAGATGATTCGTCCACATTTTACATGGAATGTATTAGGGATGGGTTCAGTGAAATTATCTGATATATATGACATAATATTAATACTAAAACTAAATTATATATATATATTCAAAAAAAATTATGTCATTTACTTACTATCTTTTTGTATGATAATTGAATGAAATCAATGTTCATGAGTATGTACAACATACCATCTCCATAAAGGGTGTATTCCATTTTATATTTCTATATATCATAAATTAAAATAAATATAGCTAGATAAATATTTTTTATACCATGTTTTAAAATCCCAAAAAAAATTAATCAAGTTCTATATAATAGGATCAAGAATAAAAATGAAAAATAGAAACGAATAACAAAGCAGATATTACCCAAAACGTAAAATCATCAACGAGTTGATAATAAACGGGTAAAATGCATTCATATAAATTCATATATTGTATTATATATGAGAATATTGTTTTCTAGTATATTTTTAATAAACATATATTTATTGTACAGGTGATCTTAACATGTAAGAATAAATTTCAGACATAATGAAAGGGAATTTTATCTCACTTTATTTCCTTGAGTTACATGGAATATTCCCCACTCATATCTTTTGTCTGTTGTATATAAAAACCTATTACATAGTATATAAATTATTTTCTTTATTAAATGTTATTATAATCTTTTATTAATGTTATTATTTCATGGGGATCACCATTCTAATGATACTAAAGTATTATGAGTTTTGCACATAAATTTTACATTCTATGAGATAAAAGTCATGTTAACCTCATATTACTTTTTTTATACTGCTTGTGGATTTATTCTATTATTATTATAATTATATAAATGGTTATTTAAAAATAAATTTTATTATATCTCTTTCATGGGGTGTATGATTTAGAAGTTAAAAAATCTGTAACGTAATTTCATCTCAATTTTCATTCATTGAGACACAATTCATGTTATACACCAATTTTATTCTAAGAGGTTTATAAAACAAAATTTGAAATGATATATCATGAATATCATAATTTTCATGATATTTTAATATTCAAAAAATTATATTCATTCATGGGGATGATGATTCAGTGTTACCAAAGTGGTAACATTTTATTTCTATAATCTCATCGTTTATCGAGATAGTTTATGATTATGCTTGAATTGATGAAATTTTACGATCCATATCTCAATAAAAATAATAAACATCCTTATCCTTTTTTTAATTAATGACACATTCATGTAAGGTTTCCTTTTTTCCATTCATTCAAACATAATATCATTTAGAAAGTGTTTTTAATAAAATAAAACTCTATCCCTCTCTTTAGTCAGAAATATGTGTTCTATCAAACCCATGATTTATAAAATGGTTTTGAAAATTGTTAATGATTAAAAAGTTTAAAAAAATCATCCTTATTTTATAAATTTTCATGGAGATATTATTTAAAAAAATTATTCTTCTTTTAAAAATTTTAACAGGAATAGGTTTTCAAGATTATTTTATAAGATTTCTTGGTAAATGGTTTTCTAAATTTTTTCATAAATATTTATTAAATATTCACGGAAAAATGATTTTAAAAATTTGTCAATATTATTTTATATGTTTTAGAGGATAATATTTTTAAAAAATTCTTTATGCTTCATTTATATGTTTTCAAGTAAATTTTTTTTCCAAAATGTTTTCACGCTTCTTTTAATTTTTTTGAAAGAAAAATGTTTTCAAAATGATTCATATAATAGTTTATATGTTTTAATGTTTATATTCAATGAAAATGGTTTTCAAAATGTTTATTTTTTTTAAAAAAATATTCAATGTTAAAAGGGTATTTTACTCAAGATTTTTTTTTAAATTTAGTTTAAAATTATTATCCATCTAAAATGATATCTGTTGGTGTTACACATTCCTTTCAAGATATATGATCCAATGGTTTCATTCATATTATTTTTCTGAATGGTTTTTTTATAGAATTATTTTTATGAAAACATATTTATCATTTATAGGTTATATGTTTATAAAACTCATTCCTCTTTCAGGTGTTATATTCTAATGAAACCCAATTCATTTAATGGGTTATTATTTGATGAATTTAAACCTATCTATTTTCGACTTGTGATTATATGATTAAATGTTTTTGATTCTGATTTTATTTCATGGGTTATTATATTATTGTTTGTTGATCATTGGGAACATGTACGTTTTATATCACCATGATATGGTTAGAAACTATATATCCCTCCCATGCATTAAATACATATTTTTATATTATGAGTATGAAAGTGATAGAACAACGAGTAAAATCGGTTTTGAATGACATGGATATAATGGAGAATGAACATGGTTCAGTATGATAAGGCTGTAATGAGTAGTGAACTCTATTTAGTATGACAGGGCTCAAATGTGAAGCGAACTCATGTCACCACCCATCCTAGTGGGGCCCACGCCATGACACCTAATGCCTACCTCCAATATTCTAGGGGATGCTTAATATAATTGAGTAGGCATATCACAAACATGGGAGGAATTTCCTAAGTACCTGTACGCACACACACATCTTCAAGCCCACAAATACCAAAATGTAAAATCCAATAGGGATCCAAATGCATGCATAAAACAAAACCCAACCAATATAGTAGGATGAAAAATAATGTACTAAAATTAAACTAGGCTAGAATACAAGCCCACCAAAAACAAGAGTCTGTAAACTACAAAGTCTAACTTGTAAGAACAAAGAGGTACTCAGACTGCTTCTTATATCTATAGAAACACTTGGTCCTGTAGGGAACTTAGAAATCATGGTCTGGTCTTGGTCCACCCCAGACTCTTTCGAAATGCCGCTCTTCTGCACGAGACATGACATGTGGAGGAAAAGACTTTGCAGGGTTGAGAATAACAATACTCAGTAGCGGACCTCAAAAACAACAAAGCGATTCACAAAGTAAAGGTATAATCAACTATACACAATATATGTCTAATGAAACTATATAGAAAACACAATCTAGATGTACTTGAAACCTACACTCATGGTCTAGAGATAGGTTACATAACCACATACCCATGCCAGGGAATCAATTCCAATATTCCATGAAGCACTTATTTGTGGGAACTCATTCCACGAGTCTGATAGCATTGATAACATCAGTCCAATAAGTACAGTTCATTGAGAAAATTAATGATAGATAAATACAATCATTCTAGGAGAACACACTCTTGAGTGGGGAAGGATCACGATACACAGATGAGGATCACTACCATGTCCTTGGTGGATACCATGACTCATTCGGATTCTCCTGCTAAGTATTGAATCGGTGTCCTTCAGGATTAGTCATTTTGATACCTAACTCTACCTAGGGTCAATAATGGATTTAGGTTCTCACTTAGGGCCTCTCAAAGGGATACCTGACAATATCATAGAAATTCTTGCTAAAGGGATTATACTGTTTCGGATGGAAAAGATGACTGAACTTCAGATGAATGATAAAATGGGGAACCAACCCAAATGGAACCTATCCATGGAATTGTGGACAAGAAGATAAATCCATGTAATGAGATGTACACTTCATGTAGAAGTGTCACACATTGTGTATTTTGACCCCAGGTACTACCCATGTACAATGACCCATGTCGTAAATCTTATCATGTAAAACCCAACTACATGGCATTTAAGAAGGATCACACACCGTGTTATGTTATCTGGGGTTCACCCTCTGTACACTGGCCATGTTCCCATACAAAGCCTCAACCCATGTATGCCAACCCATGTAATCGACACATAGGGTGACCCACATTACTCTCCTCATACAATTGTGTGGTTGAGTACATGGTGGGTACTCAACCTCATGTCCATGTATCATCCAAGATATACGATGAGCCCCATGTAAGGACCCACACGCATTGTCTACACTTCCTGTCACCTGGGACTGCATCCAATGATGGTTGGGGCCCAAAAACCATGTCTTATTGGAGGAACAATGTGTTCTTCATTATGTTCAGTGCGTAAACCCTAGCTGCTACCACTGGTCCATACCACATGTTCATCAGGATACATTCCGTGTGATCTGGAAATTTCCATAAACACTGCACTTCATCAGTGCGCCTCCTGCAATTATCTGTTCTTCAATATAGCCATTCAATTGTCATGAAACTCAAGGGTTTAGGTCACACCAACAACACAATTCTGATATTGTTGGTTTCAGTCCTCCGATTGTCCATGAAAAGAGGTTTTGATTCACCCACATGAAGAATACCCAAACAACGGTTTCTCCCAAACCGTACCAATCCTCTTCCTCTATCTTCATCTCACACTCATTGAGTCATTGCGATGTCAGGTCTCAAATTATGGATCATTACTTTGATAAACGTATGCGCAATGATCCGCAGTTCATTACCTTGAGAAGAATGTGAAGAACGCAGGGAAAATTGGAAGACATTAATTAAAAATACAAACTAACCTCTGCCATCATTCTCTATGGAATTGATTGTCTACCATTAAAGGATTAAACTGTATGAATAAAATTATTATCCAACAATTATCACAAATAAATTTCCTAAATAAAACCACAAAAAAATAGAAAATAATGCCATCCTGCAAGAACGTGCTATCCGCAGTATAAGGCCCCATCCTTAAAACTTACTTAATCTTGAGTTATTACAAGATTACACATTGAGGATCTTTTCAGCTTTAGATTTTTAGAGAATTAGATCATAAAACTTGCATTACATTCCACATATAAAAAAAGTGGTTACATAAAGATAGTATTCTTCATTCCCATCAATGGGAACACATTTAAAATAAAACATGGATTATTTCTTGACACATCCTTGACTCTATCATCTTATCATGTACCGTTCCCTTGACCTGTGAAAAAAAATTCAAAAACTTGGGATGAGCATAAAAACTCAGTATGGGTTATAAAAAAAACATGGAAAGGAAACATGAGTTCATATATACATAAGAATGAAATCATACTTTACCCATAAAACATAGGCACTTTAACATACCTCATAAAATCATGAATAAATCATAGAAATCATAAGACATAAAGGTAACTTGAGGCATTCATAACATTCTTACGTAGGGAGTAACCCTCTTGGTTACGTTTGGAATACCCATCACAGTATATTCCCTAAAATCTATTTGGAGAAACCTTAACGTTTCACTCCTTCACGTTACCCAATGCATTGGAGAGCTATATCGGGCTCACCCGCCCTTAGTTTATCACGGAACCACCCGTCTTCATAATAATGCCCAAGAACCATAACATAATCGTATCACATAAAACATGCATAAAGGAAACATAAAATTTCTACATTTCAATCACGAGATATCAATACAACACATTGATATAAAAACATTATGAAAACCATTTTCAATACCAAAATAAAAGATAAGTAAAACATGGTATTTATTTTTCTTTTAAAAAGAAGGTATGGCTTGTAGAGGAAGCCGAAACTCAAATAACGGTCACGACGACGGAGAAGTCGTTGTCGCCGCATACGTACGACAAAAACATTCCCTTTTGTCGTTTAGTAAAAGCTTCATATAAAAAAGATTCCTTTTGAATAAACATAAAAGTCAAAGGGGTTTATACACCGTATAAAAGAAAGTTGTGTATAAAATAGAATATGCCTCAACGAAAGGAGATTGAGATGAAGTCCCATACCTCGTATCTGACTTGACCCGACCATTCTTTAATCTCCTGAATAATAAACTTGAGTTAATCTCTACTTGCTTATGAATCTTTTTCAAGTTCATTATTCCTTTTATACCATGTTATGAACATCATGTAATCAGTTAAGTTAATAATGTTCATTTTGTCGGTATTTGGTTCTTAAGTCAAAAATAGACTTCTTACATTACATGTTGTTAATTTGGTCAAAGGTTAATTATATCCAGAATGGTATTCATGATGTAGATATCATATATGTCATATATATATAGTACATACATGCATTTATAATATTACATAATCATTTAGAAGTAATAAATGAAATGCACCGTTCATGGAGACGGTAATCCGTACTTACACATGAACGCTCTTTCATTTCTATTTCGTATTTTATAGAACGGAATCATAATGATATAAAAGTATATTATAATTCCAGTATAATATCATATATAATATCATAGTTCCATCCTTTATATGTCCCACATATGGTATTTAACGAATCAAATCACTTTGAGGGGGCGGTAGTCCGCACTTCCTAAAATGAAGATATAGTGTTTACCCATAATGGAAACCATAAAGGTATGACCAAAATGAAAAAAACAGAAGCTTAAGGAAAACATAAACATATTATATATCATATATAAAAATAGTGACATCATAATGGCCACCTTTGAAGGTGTTAAATGAGTGTTGAACAATCATCGTTTCGGGAGGCAGAATTTCGCCATCCACGGAAACTGTATGTTCTTTAACCATTTGATGTAGTTGTGTGAGAGTTCAGCTCAAATAAATATTATAACAACATCCTTGTATATTTAAGATACTGGTGTTGTTACAAAATAAGTAAATAAAAAGAGTTTAGGGGGTTGGATAAGCAAAATAAAACAAATGAACATGAGAGAATGAATTACCTTTAAAAGTGTAACTCCTTTTGATTTGAGCCTAAAGGCTTCCTTTGAAAGGATTCTGCCCAAAGGTAATACTCTAGGATGAGGAGAGGGGTGTGGAGAGAGTAAATGGGCAGGGGTTGGCCGAGCCAAAGGCTTGAGGAGTGTGTGAAATGAGGTAGAAGTGGGGGCCTTTTATAAAGGAGAGGAGGGGCACTTTTGGAAAGTAAAGAAATATTACTTTATTTGAAAATGTGTTTCGGTTTAAAAAGGTTCCACATTGATATAATTCGTGGATAAGGTGATAAGGGTGCGAAATCCACTCATCCAATTGGTTTTGGCCATGTGTAGTTCATAGCTTTTCCATTATCTTTCCATTTTATTTAAATCGTCAAATAATGATGTCATCGCTGCATCATTATTATGTCATAAATAATTTAATTTATTTAATGTCTAAAAATCATAAAAAAATACTATGATGTAGGAAATCTTTTTAGCTTTCCAATTACTATTTATAATCAAATATTTGATCTTTATAACCCCATGTAAAAATTGTTTTCGTAAAATATATTATGTTTGTGTCATTTTTACTTTAACATTTAATAAAAAGTTATTTATGTCATTTCCAAACCAAAGTGTCTCAATGGGGTCCCCAAGTTCACCCATGGCTTGGCTTGGTCGGCCATGACACAACCAATAATGTTGGGACATGTGTCTAGGTCATTTCATATTATTAAAGCATTATTTATACCTTAAACTACACTAATTACCACTAATCTCGATTAAAAACTTAATAAGTTACTATTCACCAAAAAATTATTTTAATCTCATTGAACCAAATTTTACTTCTTAATGACAACCATGTATGTCGGATTTTTAAAATTCAATACACATTAGTGGTAAACTTTCATTTAACTGAAAAATCAGTTTTCTTGATTACCACTTAGTGGTTTCACTATTCATCAAAAATTGATGTTTTTCTAAAAAATACCAAAAATTCACACAAGGTAAATTTTGATGTCCCAATCATAAAGAATAAGTTTATTTTGACAAACATAGTTTATAAAATTGTCAAAATATAGATTCAAAAATGGTTTGCCATTAAAAGGCAGTAAAACAATCTTTTAAGAATATTAGTGTATTCCATGCATAAGATTGTATTTATTTTCATTTTAAGCCTCCATAACACTATCTTAATCATTAATAGACATAGATAAAAATATCTATTATTCATTACTTACTTGGGATGTTAAATCCTTCCCCCCTTTAGAAAATTGTGCCCCCGCAATTTATTTACTTATCGAATAAATGGGGGTACTTATCCCTCATTGCATTTTCAGATTCCCATGTTGCCTCTTCAATCATGTGGTTTTTCCACAAAACCTTTACCTGATGAATCACCTTATTCCGTAACACTTGCTCCCTGTGGTCATGAATCTGGACCGGTAGTTCCTCATAAGATAGGTTCTCTTCCAGCTGAACTACCTCTGGACTCAAAACATGAGATGGATCTGGCATATACTTTCTCAACATCGAAACGTGAAAAACATTGTGTACCTGAGATAAACTCGGAGGTAAAGCCACTCGGTATGCAACTGATCCAACTCTTTCCAGAATTTCATATGGTCCAATAAACCTTGGACTCAGCTTTCCTTTCTTACCAAATCTCATCACACTTTTCCATGGAGAAACCTTGAGAAAAACATGATCACCTACCTCGAAAGATAGATCCTTCCTCCGGTTATCCGCATAACTCTTCTGCCTGCTCTGAGCTGTTCTCATGTGTTTCTGAATCAGCTGAACTTTTTCTGCCATCTCTTCTACCAATTCTTGTCCCATCAACTTCCTTTCACCCACTTCATCCCAGAAAGCTGGAGTTCGACACCACTTCCCATATAATGCATGAAATGGCGCCATCTGTATACTGTAATGAAAACTGTTATTATATGAAAACTCAACCAAAGAAAGATTTTGGTCCCAACTTCCCTGATAATCCATAGAACAAGCTCGTAGCATATCCTCCAATGTCTGAATTGTTCGTTCTGACTGCCCATCTGATTGAGGATGAAAAGTTGTACTAAAATTTAATTCAGTACCCAACGACTTCTGAAGGCCTTTCCAAAAGTTAGAAGTAAACCTGGGATCACGATCCGATACAATGGAGAGAGGAACTCCATGTAACCTGACTATTTCTTTAAGATACAAACGGGAAAGTTGATCAAGAGAGAAAGTATCTCGTATAGCAAGGAAATGAGCAGATTTGGTCAAGCGATCAACAATAACCCAGATTGAATTATTACCTCGAGATGTATTCGGTAATCCAACAACAAAGTCCATGGATATATTCTCCCATTTCCACTCTGGAACTGGTAAAGGCTGAAGCATCCCTTTCGGTAACTGCCGCTCTGCTTTAACCTGTTGACATGTCAAACACTTCACAGTAAAATCAGCAATATCTCTTTTCATTCCATCCCACCAGTAATACTCCCGCAGTTCTTTATACATCTTAGTACTGCCCAGATGAACTAAAAACGGAGAACTATGAGCTTCACATAACAACTCTCTCTTCAACTGTGAATCACAAGGCACACACAATCTCTTCCCAAATCTCAAAACACAATCATTATCAATGTTGAATTCAGGCAACTTACCTTTCTGAACCAGCTCTACCTTTTTCTGCAACTCACTATCTTGCTTCTGTGCTTGCTTGATTCTATCTGATAGAGAAGATCTCACTGATACCTGAAACAAAACAGAAGGACTTCCTGCACCAACAACTTCTATGCCAAAGTTCATCAAATACTTAACCAAAGGATCACGTTCCAAACGCAACATTGTTAATGAAGCATTACTTTTTCGACTCAAAGCATCAGCCACTTTATTTGCTTTCCCCGGATGGTAATGAATTGTACAATCATAATCCTTGATTAATTCTAGCCATCTCCTTTGTCTCATGTTTAACTCATTCTGAGTGAATATATACTTTAAACTTTTGTGATCGATATATATTTCACACTTTACTCCATACAAATGATTCCTCCAAATTTTTAAAGCAAAAACAACAGCAGCTAATTCCAAATCATGTGTAGGGTAATTTACCTCATGAGTTTTCAACTGTCGTGAAGCATAAGCAATTACCTGATCATTCTGCATTAGGACGCAACCAAGTCCTTTCAATGAAGCATCACTGTATATAACAAACTCACCATTCCAGGAAGGTAATACCAAAACTGGAGCATTCACCAATCTTCTTTTCAATTACTGAAAACAATCATCACATTCTTTTGTCCAGATAAACTTAACACCCTTCCGAGTTAGCTTAGTCATTGGACTACATAACCGTGGAAAATTTCTAACAAACCTTCGGTAATAGCCCGCCAAACCAAGGAAGATACGAATCTCGGTTACATTTGTGGGTCTTGGACATTCTTCCACAACTTTTGTTTTTGTAGGATCAATAGTTATTCCATCTTTAGAAACAATGTGACCAAGGAAAGAAATTTGTTGCAACCAAAACTCACACTTGCTGAATTTCCCATACAGTTTCTTTTCTTTTAAGGTTTGCAAGATAACCCTTAAATGTTTTTCATGCTCCTCTTTACTTTTAGAAAACACCAAAATATCATCAATGAAAACCAACACAAACATTTCCAAGAACTCATGGAAAATTTTATTCATTAAGTCCATGAATACAGCAGGTGCATTGGTTAGCCCAAAAGGCATTACTAAAAATTCATAATGGCCATATCTTGTACGGAACGCGGCCTTCGGAATATCTGCCTCCTTTACCTTCAGCTGATGGTACCCCGATCTCAAGTCAATCTTTGAAAAAAACTGAGCTCCCTGGAGCGATCAAACAAATCATCGATATGAGGCAAAGGATATTTGTTCTTAACAGTGATATTATTCAAGGCTCTATAATCAATGGAAAGTCTCATAGAACCATCTTTCTTTTTAACAAATAAAACAGGAGCACCCCATGGTGATGTGCTAGGTCTAATGAAACCTTTCTCTAATAAATCTTGCAATTGTTCCTTCAACTCTAAAAGTTCAATTTGTGCCATTCGATAAGGGGGTTTTGAAATTGGCTTAGCATCAGGAACTAAGTCAACAGTAAACTCAACTTCCCGATCTGGTATTATTCCAGGCAACTCATCAGGAAAAACATCAGGATACTCATTTACCACTGGCACATCATTAATCTGAACAGTTTCTTTATTTTCAACTACGTGTGCAAGGTAACATTCATTTCCATCTTTTACAAGTTTCTCGGCCTCTTGATATGTTATCAAAAGTAAGGGTTCATTCTTGTAAACAAACTGAAAGTCTTTCTGAAAAGAAACTTCTTTAGCTCTACAGTCAATCTTAGCATGGTAAATAGAGAGCCAATCCATACCCAGGATAACATCAAACTCTACTAGAGGTAGAATAATAAGGTTTGCAAGTAGGTTCTTTCCACAGATAAGGATATGAAGATTCTTATAAATTCTTTTTGCCTCGACAGTTCCCCCAGGTGTTTTTACCAATAGTTCAGGAGTCATTTCTTGAGATGGTATTCCCATTTTACTAGAAAAGGTTTCAGAGATGAAAGAATGTGTAGACCCCGAATCAAACAACACACTGGCATAATCTGAAAAAACAAAGTACCAGATACAACTTCATTTGATGGCCCGACATCTGCTGAAGTAGTTGAAAAGGATTTCACCACCCCTTTCTGCTTGTAGTCTAACTACTTCCCATCACTCATGCTCCATGTCGGACACTCGTTTGCATAGTGACCCATCTCATTGCACTTAAAACATTTCACTAACTGTAAATCAAATTTGTTCTTACCTTCACCTTGATCCTTTTCAGTGCAATCACGAGCCTTATGTCCCATATTACCACATCGGTATCACTTTCCAGAATTCATAAGACATTCCCCAGCATGCCTTTTGCCACATTTATCACAAACTGGAAACTTAGTTCTCTTACCATCAGACTTTTTTGAAGAATTCTTACCTTTCTCCTGCCACCTCGGTCTCTTCTTCTGCTGGTTGTTATAGAACACTTGGTCATCGGCAAACTCCATTTCCACCTTCTCAGCACATCGAACAAGCTTTTCCTAACTTTTAAACTCACAAGAAGCTAATGCCCTTCGATATTTTGGCTTTAATCCTGAGTAAAAATGATTTATTTTACTATCAAGGTCCCGGATAAAATTTGGAGCATACCTTGCCAATCGAGTGAACCTTTCTTCATAGGCAGCCACTGAGTCTTCCTCTTGCCTCAATTCCAAGAATTGCTTTTCCATCCTATGTCGAATAGCCTTAGGAAAATACTTCTCAAGAAACATACCTTTGAATTCATCCCAGTCAAGAGCATCAATCTCATCGGCGTCCCTGATATTTTTAACCATAGACCACCACTGATCTGCTTCACCCTCCAAACGGTAAATAGCAAGACTATCCTTTTGATTTTCTGAACACCCCATGACATCAAAAATCTTCTCCAGTGCTTTAATCCACCCTTCAGCTAGCACAGGGTCAGATGATCCTCTGAATGATGGTGGATGTTGCCTCATGAAATGTTCCACCACTGACAAGTTCCTCTGCGGTTGATCTGGCTAATCTCGTGCATGGATACCACCGCCATTTATCGCTTGAGTCAACTGTTCCATTACTGCAACTAACTGTTCAGTTCCAATTCCGACCATATCAGGATGCTGATTCGGAAGGTTATTTCCTTCTGTATGCCTTCCTAGCACTGCTTCCCTATTTCCTCTGCGGAAAACCATTCTGAACAAACATGTCTTAGATGAAGCAACATGGTAATCTTTAAATGCTATATCATTTCGAAAAAAAAATATTTTTGGATAATCATTTAATAGAATTCTAACTCCTAAAGTTATCTAAACCGAACTTTGATACCAACTATAAGGCCCCAGCCTTAAAACTTACATAATCTTGAGTTATTACAAGATTACACATTGAGGATCTTTTCGGGTTTAGAGTTTTAGAGAATTAGATCATAAAACTTGCATTACATTCCACATATAAACAAAGTGGTTACATAAAGATAGTATTATTCATTCCCATCAATGGAAACACATTTAAAATAAAACATGGATTATTTCTTGACACATCCTTGACTCTATCATCTTATCATGTACCTTTCCCTTGACCTGTGAAAAACATTTCAAAAACTTGGGATGAGCATAAAAACTCAGTATGGGTTATAAAAAAAACATGGAAAGGAAACATGAGTTCATATATACATAAGAATGAAATCTTACTTTACCCATAAAACATAGGCACTTTAACATACCTCATAAAATCATGAATAAATCATAGAAATCATAAGACATAAAGGTAACTTGAGGCATTCATAACATTCTTACGTAGGGAGTAACCCTCTTGGTTACGTTTGGAATACCCATCACTGTATATTCCCTAAAATCTCTTCGGAGAAACCTTAACGTTTCACTCCTTCGTGTTACCCAATGCATTGGAGAGCTATATCGGGCTCACCCGCCCTTAGTTTATCACAGAACCACCCGTCTTCATAATAATGCCCAAGAACCATAACATAATCGTATCACATAAAACATGCATAAAGGAAACATAAAATTTCCACATTTCAATAATGAGATATCAATACAACACATTGATATAAAAACATTATGAAAACCATTTTCAATACCAAAATAAAAGAAAAGTAAAACATGGTATTTATTTTTCTTTTAAAAAGAAGGTATGGCTTGTAGAGGGAGCCGAAACTCAAATAACGGTCACGACGGCGGAGAAGTCGTTGTCGCCGCATACGTACGAAAAAAACATTCCCTTTTGTCATTTAGTAAACGCTTCGTATAAAAAAGATTCATTTTGAATAAACGTAAAAGTCAAAGGGGTTTATACACCGTATAAAAGAAAGTTGTGTATAAAATAAAATATGCCTCAACGAAAGGAGATTGAGACGAAGTCCCATACCTCGTATCCGACTTGACCCGACCATTCTTTAATCTCCTGAATAATAAACTTGAGTTAATATATACTTGCTTATGAATCTTTTTCAAGTTCATTATTCCTTTTATACCATGTTATGAACATCATGTAATCAGTTAAGTTAATAATGTTCATTTTGTCGGTATTTGGTTCTTAAGTCAAAAATAGACTTCTTACATTACATGTTGTTAATTTGGTCAAAGGTTCATTATATCCAGAATGGTATTCATGATGTAGATATCATATATGTCATATATATCCAGTACATACATGCATTTATAATATTACATAATCATTTAGAGGTAAAAAATAAAATGCACCGTTCATGGAGACGGTAATCCGTACGTACACATGAACGCTACTTTCATTTCTATTTCGTATTTTATAGAACGAAATCATAATGATATAAAGGTATATTATAATTCCAGTATAATATCATATATAATATCATAGTTCCATCCTTTATATGTCCCACATATGGTATTTAACGAATCAAATCACTTTGAGGGGGCGGTAGTCCGCACTTCCTAAAATGAAGATATCGTGTTTACCCAGAATGGAAACCATAAAGGTATGCCCAAAATGAAAAAAAACAGAAGCTTAAGGAAAACATAAACATACTATATATCATATATAAAAATAGTGACATCATAATGGCCACCTTTGAAGGTGTTAAATGAGTGTTGAACAATCATCGTTTCGGGAGGCAGAATTTCGCCATCCACGGAAACTGTATGTTCTTTAACCATTTGATGTAGTTGTGTGAGATTTTAGCTCAGATAAATTTTATAAAAACATCCTTGTATATTGAAGATACTGGTATTGTTACAAAATAAGTAAATAAAAAGAGTTTATGGGGTTGGAGAAGCAAAATAAAACAAATGAACATGAGAGAATGAATTACGTTTAAAAGTGTAACTCCTTTTGATTTGAGCCTAAAGGCTTCCTTTGAAAGGATTATTCCCAAAGGGAATCCTCTAGCATGAGGAGAGGGATGTGGAGAGAGTAAATGGGCAGGGGTTGGCCGAGCCAAAGGCTTGAGGAGTGTGTGAAATGAGGTAGAGGTGGGGGCCTTTTATAAGAGGAGAGGAGGGGCACTTTTGGAAAGTAATGAAATATTACTTTATTTGAAAATGTGTTTCGGTTTCAAAAGGTCCCACATTGATATAATTCGTGGATAAGGTGATAAGGGTTCTAACTACACTCATCCAATTGGTTTTGGCCATGTGTAGTTCATAGATTTTACATTATCTTTCCATTTTATTTAAATCGTCAAATAATGATGTCATCGCTGCATCATTATTATGTCATAAATAATTTAATTTATGTAATGTCTAAAAATCATAAAAAAAATACTATGTTGTAGGAAATAGTTTTATATTTCCAATGACTATTTATAATCAAATATCTGATCTTTATAACCCCATGTAAAAATTGTTTTCGTAAAACATATTATGTTTGTGTCATTTTTTACTTTAACATTTAATAAAAAGTTATTTATGTCATTTCCAAACCAAAGTGTCTCCATGGGGTCCCCAAGTTGACCCATGGAATGTCTTGGTCGGCCATGACACAACCAATAAGGTTGGGACATGTGTCTAGGTCATTTAATATTATTAAAGCATTATTTATACCTTAAACTACACTAATTACCACTAATCGCGATTAAAAACTTAATAAGTTACTATTCACCAAAAAATTATTTTAATCTCATTGAACCACATTTTACTTCTTAATGACAACCATGTATGTCAGATTTTCAAAATTCAATACACATTAGTGGTAAACTTTCATTTATCTGAAAAATCAGTTTGCTTGATTACCACTTAGTGGTTTCACTATTCATCAAAAATTGATGTTTTTCAGAAAAATACCAAAAATTCACACAAGGTAAATTTTGATGTCCCAAACATAAAGAATAAGTTTATTTTGACAAACATAGTTTATAAAATTGTCAAAATATAGATTCAAAAATGGTTTGCCATTAAAAGGCAGTAAAACAATCTTTTAAGAATATTAGTGTATTCCATGCATAAGATTGTATTTATTTTCATTTTAAGCCTCTATAACACTATCTTAATCATTAATAGACATAGATAAAGAAATCTATTATTCATTACTTACTTGGGATGTTACACGCAGGTCAACCAATTTGTGGGTTGATCTGCATTCATCATTTAATCCCAGAACAAGGAAATGTAGAATGAAAATAACAACCCCAACCTCAATGTGGTTGAATAATGACTCTCGTGTCGCATTCCATGGTAGGGTTTTTTGAATCAGGGATGTGTCGATTGTTCACGTCGTCGTCACCCGCCAATGGGTTATCCTCCAAATATCCAATGGAAAATTCTAAATTCATAGGGTTACGCATCTAACCCTGTAAACTTTTCATAATCATTTATTTAACGGGGTGGAACAAGGTCGTTTCACAAAAAAGGAAATGTTTAAAATAAATTAATTGCCAATTTATTTCATTTACTTGAAAAAGGTCCAAATACAAACTTTTGATACGGACCAATGCCGTTCAATGTTAGGTCCCACATAAGGTAAAGTATCTTCTCTAAAAGAAATGGTTCTATACGATTTTTGATCTGGGTACCCATTTAAATGTTATTCTAGTTTTACAGGAAAATCACACTTGTGTTCTATTTTAAAGTATATATATTTTTTAAAAATTTATTCCAGGCACTTTGGTTCTCAGAATCACACACTTCCAAAAAACGTGGGATCGAAATAATTTCATATACAATTTCAAAATAAAACATTGAAAATCCAAGACATTTCATTCTATATACCTTTTTTATTTGTTTTCTTGAAAAGATAAAACAATAGGCTACTCAAACATATGTGGGTATGAAACACGAATCTGAGCCACCCACTCCAATGTTCTCTCCTGAAGATTCTCGTGCTTCCACCAGACACACACCAATGGAATCGATCACCCACGAAGGATATTATCCTTTCGATCCCCAATCTCTACTGGGTACTTAGCAAAGGTTTCCCCATTCTTAATATCCATCTCACCCCAGTCGATGATATGAGATGGTTCATGCACCTTCCTCCTCAACTGTGACACATGGAAGACATCATGTACTTAGTGAAACTACGTTAGTAGAGCTAGGCGGTACACAACCTCGCTAACTCTATGAAGTATATGAAAAGGGATGATGAACCTTGGTGAAAACATTCCACCCTGGCCAAATCTCTGCAACCCTCATTGATGTGAGACCCTAAGGAAAACATGGCTTCCTCTTTGAACTACTGAGGTATCTATCTCCAATAAACATAACATATCTTTTTGATCTGTGTAGTCTTAATCTTCTCCTAGATGATCTGAAACTTTTAGGTGGTAGTTCGCACCAACTCTCGACCCATGAGTTCTAACTCTACGGGGTCGGTCCAGCAAAGTGGTGACCGACATGGTCTTCCATATAAGGAATCGAACAGTTCCATGCCAATTGGGGAGCGATAACTTATTTTGTACACAAACTCCATCAGGGGTTGGTGGTCCTCCCAACTATGACCATAGTCTAGGATATAGGCTTGCAACATATCCTTTAGTACTTGAATGGTCATCTCAGAGTGAAAATCTATCTAAGGATGGAATGTTGTGCTCAAGCATAGTAGAGTCCTGAAATACTCCGGTAATCCCTTCCACAACTTGGATGTGAAGAGGTCATCATGATCCAAGACTATTGTATAAGGTAAACCATGAAGCTGAACCATCTCTTTCATGTAGAGGCATCCCAAGATCTATACAGAACTCTGCTCCCCAATAGCTAGGATGTGGGGCGACATGGTGAGATAGTCAAGGATCACCCAGATGGATTCATCCCCTTCGACATTCGGGGTAATTCCTTCACTAAGTAAATTGACATTCCATCCCCCTTCAACTCTAGAAATTACAGGGGTAAGAAAACACTACTGGAACCTGGTGCTCAACCTTTACCTACTTGAGTGTAAGGTATCTTGAAATAAACTCTTCTACTGAATTCTTCATGCCTGACCACCCAAACTACCATCCGATTTCATGGTACATCATTTCCACGTGAGGATTCAACTCCAAGGGGTGTGTATGAAACTCAGTCAAGAACTCCTCCCACAACTCCATTGTACAAGAGTGAATCCTCTAAATAGAACTATTTTCTCCCCACATTGAGAATATCCATAGGAGCATGTCCTATGGATAAATGAGAATGTAACGTTCCCATAGTAGTCATCTCAGTGTTGTGCATTTGTTACTCGTTGTAAGAGTGTATGGGTGACAACCATTTACTGGAGGTAAGATGGATCCTCAGCTCACATAGCTCTATGGGATCCATCTGATATGCTGGTGTGGATATCAGTGTCATCCTGAGCTACAAGTCGATTCATAAGTCAATCTATCAATATGGAGGTAGTCCTAGAACATCTTTGGGAAATACATCCTCATACTGCCCCACTACTTCTAGGAACTGGAAGCTCGTGACATATGCTGATCTGAGGGTAAGGCTATCCATCTCAAGATTGATCAAATGCACCCTCCTATGACTGAGCCCATTTTTTGCTACATGGGCCTCCTTTTTACTAACAATAGAAAACCTCATCCCATTGTTGTGGAAACACTACACTCTTCTCTTAAAGTAGTCAATTTGTCCATGGAACGATGATAGCCAATTGATACTGAGAATGACATCATAAGGCCTCGACGCCACCACCACGAGGTTAGAACTGAAACACTCACCTCCTAGGGTAAAATCACACTGTCTGCAAAGGTGCGTGATCATCGAGCCACCTCCCATATGTATCTCCAATCGTATGGGTCAAGTCAACGGCTCTTCTGGAATCTCCAGGTTTTGCACAATACATCTGGAGAGGAAGGAAAGATGGGAAGCTGTGTCTATAAGTACAACACCTAAGGTAGAGTTGACATAGATCATACCTTAGATCATCCCAGGATTCCTTGGTTCATAATCCATGACCGCATGCAACTGTCCCCACCCTATCCCAAACAACCTAATCTTTTGGAAGACCTACTGGGGGTGGTGGAGGAAGTAGGTCAATGATTCTACCATAACCTAAAGCTATCCCTTCTCCTCTACCACATATGCCGCCTGGTGGGTGTGTCTGCTCCACTCTATACCTTTTCCTTGGTAGTCCATCCAATGCCTCCCTGTCAGCAGCATGACGGGTCGAACAGTATCTAGTGAGATGTACCCTACCATTTCATGAGTAGCATCACCTCTCCCTAAGTTGACTTGATCCATATTGAGAGCCCAGGACTACTGATCCCCTATCTTGGGTCCTCCTGCGATGTCTCCCATGTCGTAATCACTATACCTGACGTTGGATCCCCTCATGCCTATGTATATTCACATGTCTGCCTATTGCTGACTACTGTCAGCTGTCTCTGCTCTACCAAGAAGCTCTTGATCACCACGTCCCTCTCAAGCACTCCATCATATTTTAAAATTCATAGTGGCACAACACTAGCTCAAATGTCCTATCATAGACCTCACTCGATAGTCTGAGCTCTGATGTACTGATCCCTGACCATATCCATCGAGTACCTGGAAAGGTTAGCGAACCATGATGGATAGTATTCTTCCATAAAACTGCCCTAATGATGCTGAATAAGCTCTAGGATACACATTTCTCTTAGTATCACATGATATAATTCCTCCTTAATGATTTTCTCCAACTCCATCTACAAAAGAGTCTCGTCATCCTGAGTCTATGTGGTAGGACTCCACCATCATCCCACTGAACCCCAATGAATGCTCACTCCTAGGATCACTATATCATCAACTAGGGATCTCAGTAGATGGGAAACTATAGCCATCCCCACAAGTAGTTCCTCAACTGCCTAGGGGTTGGGCTCACTGAGAAACCTTAGGGGACTCTCTCTCTCTCTTTGGAACTCATGGAGCACGCTCAGCCTACATCCTCCATTGGTCAGTACTGTAGGTTTCACGGGCTACTGCACTGGTGTTGGTATAGTAGAAGCACCACCTTGAGGTAATGCCTGGGGAACTGGTCCCTGTATCCAAGACTCGTCATAGGGGGTAATCCTCCAAATCGAGCTACTGAATCATATCGGGTATGCGTCGTGGATGTATCCTATAAGGAAACAAGATGTACCATTGTCAAAGAATATATCTGGATAGATGACAAAAAGGTCATGGAAAAAACAACTCATTCTTATATGAGGCATTTACTATCATTTTACTTCCCCAAAACTATTGTTTTCATGTACCATGTCAAAAAGTAGTTTATCAGAGTCCTGGTGTATTGATATGCATGATGCCCTCCCCAATACTGGAGTCTCTGGACTAAAAGATGAGCTTGAAACACTGAAAACTCTTTTCCCAAGCCAAGATCATAGACATGTGGTCCTATGGTTGAATCAACCACCTCTAATACCACTCTATCACAACCCATCCAATTGGGGCCCACACTGTGACTCCCCAAGCCTGCCTCCAATAGGCCAAGGGATGGTGACTAGCACTGATTAGGAATATCACTAACATGGGAGGCATTGCCTAAGTACATACACACACACACACATCTCCATGCCCTAAAATGTTGAAAAGTAAAAAATAAATAAGGAACAAAATGCATGAATACAACTAAACTCAACCAATAGAGTACAATAGAATGAAAAGTACATAATGTAAACTGGGCCAGAATACAAGCCAACCAAAAACAGGAGTCTGAAAAATTCAAAGATGACCATATAAACATAAAGAGGAACTAGGACATTTTCTCATAGTCATATGAACACCTGAGCCTGTAGGGAACTTAGAAATATCAGTCTTGCCCTTGTCCCCCATGGACTTATTCAAAATGCCGCTTGCCTACCCAATAAATGACACCTGTGGGAAAAGCCTGTGTAGTGGTGAGTATAACAATACTTCGTAGAGGACCCCAAAAACCACAAAGCGATACAAAAAGTAAAGGCATGGTTAGATCTACATATTATATGTATAATGAACATATATAAAGAGAGACAGAATCCAGATAATACCAAAACCCAGACTCGTGGTCCAGATACAAGTCACTTAACCGCAAACCCATGCTAGAGATTCAGTTAAAAGATTCCACAAAGTGCACATTTTGGAGAACTCACTTTACGAGCCTGATAGCTCTGATAATGTTTGTTTGTGAAGTAATATTCATCAGAAAAAGTCATTATATATTGATACACTCATTCTAGGAGAACACACTCCTGAGTGTGGAAATATCATGATACACATATGAGGATCACTTCCAGGTCCATGGTGGATACTCTGACTCATCTAGATTCACCTTCTATATAGAGGATCAGTGTCATGTATGATTAGTCAAGTCACTACCTCACTCTACCTAGTTTCAAAAATTTATTGTGGATCTTTCTTCGGGCCTCTCAGAAGGATACCTGACTTTGTCTCGCAATGTCATGCTGAAAGGATCATACTCTTATGGATGGAAATGACACCCAACCTTTAGTGGAATGAGAAAAAGGGGCACTAACCCAAACAGAACCTATCCAATGAATAGTGGACATGAAGATAAATCTATTTACTATGGTGTACACAGAGTGTAGAAGTGTCACACTCAGTGTCTTCCGGCACCGGGTACTACCTGTGTATAATGGCTCATTTCGTAAGGCTTGTCATGTAAAACGCAACTACTTAGAGTGTAGGAAGGATCACATGCTATGTTAATTTATTAGGGGTCTCCTCTTTGTATGTTGTCCATGTGCCTAATCCCAACCTCAACACATGTATTCCAACCCGTGTAATAGGCACACAACGTGACCCCCATTACTGGCCTGGTATACCCATGTGGTGGAGTACATGGCTTGTACTCCACCTTGTGTCCCTATATCATCTAAGATATATGTTGAGCCCCATGTAAAGACCCATGTCTAGTGTGACAGTGGTCACATGTTGTGTCTACGCTTTCCTGATACAAGAGACTCTAACCACCACTAGGTGGTGCCCACACGCTGTGTCTTCTTGGAGGCACACTATGTTCTTCATTGTGTGCAACAGGAAATCCCCCACCACTGCCACCAGTCCACATGGTGGGTTCATCGAGATAAACATCGTGTGTTCGAAAAATTTCTAGAAATGATGGTCTTCGCCGATGCACTTTTCGTGCTACTCTGTTCTTCGATCATACCATTTGATCACCATGATACTCAAGGATTTAGGTCTCCCCTACATTAAAAAGATGATACTGTCAGTTTCAGACCTCTGATCAGCCCTGAAAAATGTTTCAACTCTCCCGCACGAAGAAAGCCCAAAGAATAGTTTCTCATGAATTGTGTCGATTCCTCTTCCAATATCATCTTTACATCTCTATTAAGTCAACACAATGTTGGGTCTCAAATTTGGGATAATTTCATTGGAAAATGTATGTGCAACAATCCGTTGTCCATAACCCTATAAAGAACATGAAGGACGTAGGGAAAAATGGGAAGAAGAACGCAATGAACAAAAGAAGAACGCACCTCCTACATCATTTTTCAGGGCTTCTATTTTATCTTGTTAGATTAATTATATAAAAGGAATCAAAATAAAATCTGAAAATTATCACAAAACAATTTCCTGAATCAAATCACAAAATAAACGCTAAATTATGCCCACCTTCAAGAACACACGATCTGCAGGACAACCTGTTTGTAGATTGATCTGCGTTCATCGTTAATCCATTAATAGGGAAAATAAGAATATAAATAACAACCTTTACCTAGATTCGGTTGAAGAATGATCACTGTGTCACGTTCGTTGGAATGGTTCGTCGAATCTGAGATGTGTTGATCGATCGTGTCGTCGTCATCCACCAATGGGTTCTCCTCCAAAGATCAAATGGAAAATTATAAATTCACATATTTATGTTGATAATTCTGCGAACATTCAATAATAAAGTATTTAAAGGGGAGGAATTATGTGTTTTCACAAAAAAGAGAACATTTAAAATAACTTAATTTCCAATTTATTTTATTTCTTTTAATACGGTCCAAAAACTAACATTTGTGGCAGACCCGTGCTGGTTGATGTCATGCCCCAACTAAGGTAAAGTCAATGCTCTGAATACAATGGTTTCGTCATATTCTGGATCTAAACACACATTTATATTTTATTCCACTTTTACAGGAAAACTGCTCGTGTGCACTATTTAAATGTTTAATTTATTTCAAAAATTTATTTTAGGCAATCTGGACCTTGGAATCCCACACAACTAAAAAGACTAGGCTTGAAATAATTCCATGTACTATTTAAAAATAATGTACAAAAAATATGAGACATTACAACTATGGATAGAAACATAGGTATGGAATGAGGAGAGAACTTGGCTCGATAATATAGACAAAAAAGGGGAGGTGAACTCAGTTCAGTAATAGAGGGCTAGAGTAGAAAGTGAACTGTGTTCAATAAAGGAATTTTTCCTCTAAGATTGTTTTGGGAGTGAACACTAACTACTGAAATGGTTTTGGGAGTGAACCCATTCCACTATGATGGACATGGATTTAGTCCTTGACTAATTTGGAAATGAAATTTATATGTTTTTATATCTACCAAAATAACAGGTATTATGATTGTTTTTTTATTTCATGTATCATGTTCTTTATTTCCTCATGATTCATGTCTTATTAACTATCAATATTTATTCCATGACTCTTTATTATGATATTTGATATGCAGGGTATGATCTTTAATGTTACGATCACATTATCATAATATTATTCTCCAGTTATACAAGCATTTATACCTTCTTTACCATTTGGTGAGTATCTCATATAACCCCTTTCTTATGTTTTCATTCCCCAAGTTATGAATAAATATTTTAAGTAGATGTACTAAATGGGAAGATATTCAAGGGAAACATTGAATATATTTAACCATGTAATAATATTTTTTTCCATGATTCCAAATACACTAAAATATAATGGTCCTTGGGAATTTATTTTTTCAATGTGATTAATATTCATATAAAATGAAGAAAAATATATGTATTCTAAGTCTGGTTTGCTATAGTTGGTAAAAAAACAAATGTTTAGTAATCCTTTTGAAACTAGGATGAGAAAACATTAGTGATCCCCATGAAAATTTATAAGGATATTTCTAGATATTTCTATATGGATATGAATAATGTTTCATGTATTTCAAAGTAGGATTTATGATTTAGATATCCTATAATTAGTTTTTCATGATTATGTCATTTTCTTCTATGATAACTATCTATCACCCTATGATTTTTTGTTTTAGTTAGTGGTGGGAACTAGAAGAAACATGGTTAACATTGAATGTTTCTTATGTGGAATGTATTTAAATTATGAAAATTGATTTATAAAGTAGAAATATCATAATTTTATTTGGGAAAGTGGCTTGTGTATTTGTTGTATTGCTGGAGATAAGGGGACCAAAACCGACATCTGAATGTTATGGGATGTTCTACTAGTATTGTTTACATAAGATTTATTAAATATGATTAGATTGAGGTTGAATAACATTAATACAAAACTAATATATCATATTCTAGAAGAAAGGTATCAATGAATATGTTTATGAAGCCTACTTATTGGTTCCAGAATAAATTTGGATTATTGATGTGTATATGTTTTTTGTTCAAAATATTTTGTTATATGAATCATGAAGTATGTAAGGAATATTTATAGATATTATCATTTAAGAATTTTCTAGAATTAGTTAAATGATAATGGTGACCTAGAAGACTGATTTAATAGAAATGTTACATTAAGGGAAGGTTTCCCTTAACATATTCCTAAGGATGAGAAGATGATGTTTTGTATAGATAAATGGATGATGATATGGATAGAGTAAATTGTATAGTATTTAGGACATCATAACTAATAAAGGATTTTATTAAATAGTGTTCTATGTTATAATGGGTGGAGTTTAAAAAGTCATGGATTTAGGGAATATATCTACAATTAATTTGAATAAGGAAGCATGAATGTTTTAGAATGATATTTAAGGTAATTAAGGTTATTACCATGTTTCAAGAGAATATTTGATTATGATATTCACATGTTTGGAATGTGACAACCATGTGCTACTTTATGACATATTGGGAATCAATATTAATCTAATTTAGTGTCCTTATTTTTAAAAGTTTGTATTTTAATCTTATAGATGGGTTACAATGTTAATAATTTATGGAATGGTTTACATTAATAATCATATTATGTTTGTGAGATTAAATTATTATCTCAACATTTTAGGATTTATGCATGTTGGATAACTTGTTCTAATTATTTTATTGTGATGCTATCAAAAGACATTTTAAAAGAACTGTCATTATACTTATGGATTTTATTATCTAATAATGCTTCTAGAATAAAAAATTCACTATAATTTCATAGAGAAATAGAAAAATTGTAAATAGACAAATGTACAATAAAATGGTGATATTGGGCATAGGAAACTGAATAAAATCATGTATGTACATTTCCTTATGTACTTAAATAGTAAAACGATACCTCTATGAAAATGATATTGGAAAATATTTACCATAATACCTTCATTTCTATTGAACCAAGAGTCTTATAAATCATAAAAGATCTACGGTTTTGTGGTCCATAAAATTCCATTACAATTCACATACTAATGATCTCTGATCTTCAGCACTCTCAATTGTAATATATAATTTTCATCCATGTCTTTTATTTACACCCAACCAATTTTCTCTTATGTAGAGACATAGTTATGAGGTCGTTTGGGTAACTATAATAGTTCTAAATTTTCTTTTTAAAGGAAGTTTTAGTATTATTTTTTTAAAATGTGGTTTTACAGGAACAGAACATTCAAGTCTTAATCCTTTGAAAACCTGGGCAAATTTTAATGGTGAAATTCATTGGGGTGGGGGTTGAATGTGACACCCTGTGATTTAGTGAAATATTTATTTTGAATTAATTAAATCTTTTAAATATTTTTAATTTCACAAAACACAAAAATATAGATTTTATATGAATGAACAGAGTTTTTCTACTATTATATAATACCCCAAATTAATCATGCACTAATCACAACACCAACATGGATTGTGTTACATGCAGCAATGAGTTTCTACTAAACAATATTTTATTATTACAATTTTTTAATGTGATAGTTATAACATATCCCTTAAACATAATAATATGAATAGTAATAACTAATTTTAAGATATTATTTGTGATGGTTTTCATTAAATTAATCATAATGATGACAAAACAAATATATTTTGGAAAAGTATTTATATGTTTTGAAATACTAATTTCTCATATGAATTTTTTTTATATCCTTCTATAAAAAATTAGAAAATTCACATAAAAAGATTTAGAAATAATTTTACATGTTTTCAAGCATATTTTTTAAGTTTTTATAATAAAATGTCTTCATATTATTCTATGAATCTTTTATTTGTTTTCAAGGAAAAATGGACCCAAAATATTTCCAAGCAACTTTTATATGGTTTCATTGAAGAATGATGTCAAAATGTGTTAAAAATTATTTTATAATTTTTCAAATAAAAATTTTTACAACATGTTTTCAAGATTCTTTTATATGGTTTCACAATAATTTTATCCCTAAATGTTTTCAAGCATCTTTTTAATGTTTTCACTGACGATGGTTTTCCAAAAAATAACCTTCATTTAAATGTTTTCCAGGAAAAATGTTTTCAATATCTTTCCTATATAACAATATATGCTATTGTGTTCATTTTCAACGATAATGGATTTAAAAAGAGTTAGGTTTTAAAAAATAAAAGAAGAAAAGATAATTTCCCCAATAAATTTTATTAAAATATATTTCAAAATTATTTTCCATATAAGATGACATCAGTTGGTGTTACTCATGCCGTGTTAGGGATAAGATCCCGACGTTCCATTCATATTATTTATATGAATGGTCTCTGTTTTGAGGGAATTATGTTTATGGAAGCCTATTTCAATTTCATGAGTTATATTATAATGAAACTGGTTCATCTTTTATGTGTTATATTCTATCGAAACATGTTTCATTTCGTAGGTTATGATTTGATGAAATGATTATGAAGCCTATATCTTTTCCAATAAGTAATGATATGATTATTTATTTTGATAAATATTTTATTTCTTGGGTTATGATATGATTTTATATGATATTGTGGCCCACATACATATGATTTCATTATGATATGTGCGGGATATATATCACTCTTTAATTAATTGGTCAATGGTTTATATCCCATTAGTATGACATGGTGGGAAGTAGGATTGAACTCAGTTCAGTATGGCAGGGTTGGAATGAGGAATGAAATTCATTTATTATCAAATGAATGGAATGAGAAGTGAAGTCAGATTAGTATGATAGAGTAGTAATAAAGATTGAAATCTATTCTGCTATACATGGCCAAAACGAGTTGTGAACTCGTTTAGTAATATACGGCTGAAAGGATATGTTAACCCAGTTTAGTAATATAGGGCACGTATGGGGAGTGATCTGAAACCAGTAACACAATTTTTCAACTAATATTGTCTTGGTAGTGAACCTTTTATAATAAGATGGTTTGGGGAGTGAACTCATTCAACTAATATAACCTTTGCATAATTCCTTCACTACTATAGAAAATCATTTTATATGTTTATGTTTCTACCACAATCACATTTCTTATTCTTATGTTGTGATATCATTTAGTATTATATTGTTGTTATTATGATTTATGTCTTTTTAACTAATAATATTTATGCAATTGAAACTTGATTATGATCTCTAATATGTAAGTTATACTCTGGTAATGTTAAGATCATGTTCATATACCATTGTTCACATGTTATTCTTACATATCTCCCTTTTTCACATTTATTAAGAATATGAACTCAACCTTTTCTTATGTTTCATTTCCCAATGTTACGAAAAATGGTTTTATATAGAAGTACTAAAAGTGGAATATCATTTTGAAAAATATTGAAGGTCCTTCATCAAGTTAGAATATTTTCCTCCACATTTCCAAAGATACTAAACTATTATGGACATGAGGCATGTAATGTTTTGTAATTTTATGAATATTCATCTATAATGATGTAATATCCATATATGTTAATATCAAGAAGCTATAATTACACCTTCATGTGATCCTCTAATGATTATCCAGTTGGATGACCACATGGATCAACCAAAACCAACTAATGCCTGACCAGACCATCCATGATTTAGAAAGAAACACATATATATTTATATATTTTTGCCTAATTTGTTTAACCAACATCAATATGTGGTAAGTACTAATGAGGTACCATTACCTCAGTATCATAGTCCAACAATGATTCATGTCAATTAATGTACCGTACTAAGTATAATCAAAACCCTTTCCTAGAATTATTATATGATCAATCACTTCAATGGAATTCAAGCCTAGATATCAATCCATAACACATTATTCTTATCAAAAGAGATATTTGAATCCCTCAGAGTTTTCCTAAAAAGACCAGTCCTATTTGAAACTAAGGTAGGCACTATTTAAGCCTACTATGAATAGGAAACCATGATTATGGAGTTTCAAAATATTATTTCCTTCTTTGTAGAGGATAAAGGTGAAATAAACCATGTTAACAACTTCCCAATAACTATTTTTACAAAGCCTGCTGATTTTATAGTTTTTCATTATTTACTAGTCATTGGAATTGGGATCAATCTCATCTTAACTGGTACTCTATATGACCATGGGTACACAAAGGCCATTCTGGAACCTTCCAATAAAAAAATATAAGCATATGACAAGAGAGAGATAATGATATGTAGAAAGATAATCCAAAAAACAATGTTTAGTGATTTAGTATCAAATAATGAATTCATTATTTTCTTACATTATCCTATCATCAATACCTTATAGGAAGGGCCTTGACATAATCTACAAGTTTCAGTCCCCTATTTATATTACAAGAGTGTCAAGTACTCCATAAATGGTTGAGTAAAATTTATCCACACTGATTCAACTCCTTTTTACTCATTTGAATAAAGATTTATTTATGTTGGTTATTAAAAATTGGAAGGAAGGAAACCCCATATTGATGAGGATGAGTGTGAAATTATTCTCAATGACTTCAAGACCACCTGAGAATATCCTAGGAGGATCTAAAACAAATCTTCATCCTTCCAATTCAACAACTATAAGAAATGACTCATGATAATTGGAACCATTTCATTTTACCCATGAAATAGAGGATTACAAATATCACATAATTGGACTGTAATTGAAATTTCTGTCTCAAGAACATAAATCCCAATCTTATTCTATACTAAACTTTTTGTCCCCTACCCACCGACCATCATTAAAACTTTATCTTCTAGAGTGTGGCTTTAATACATTATCATTATTCTTTAAATTATTATTACTACATAAAATAAAAGAACCATTAATGAATAATATAGTGTATTGAATCCTCTTTATTTTATTTCAAGGTCTTTACAGAGCAAGAGGGGCAGGTACCCCCTTGACATAATTTTTCATTTTCATTGAAATAGGATGAGACAACATAGTTTTTTGTGATTAAAGAATTGCCTCCTCCCTCTAGTATTCATTATTTTGACGAAGAGGATTTGGATGAATCACTTTCTACATTTTATGTGGGATTCCCCACATATATTGATCACCTGGTAAAGGTGAACCTAAGTACATAAGATGATATAAGCCTGATGATGATCAGTTTTGTCTTGCAACCCAACAAGAAACAACATTATGTATCATTTATGAAACAAAACCATGATTTATTTAAATGGATCTATAATTATGTTCCATGCATTGATCCCCGGACCATTATTTTCTATTTTGTCCTACTATTGGATATCATGGATCCAAGGATAAACCTTGGAAAACTCATCAGTACCATTTTTCCATGGTTAAGGCCAAACATTATAATATTATAAAATATATATTTTTCCTGGAATTTAAATTTAATAAGTGGTTTCCCAGTATTATCCCATGCTAGATAAAGGGGGAAAATATGTGTTTCTATAAATTTATAGGACCACCACCAACATTTATGAAAGGTTCAAATTATTATCCCAAAAAAATTTTCCATGATTGTTTCAAGATCTAGCTTCCACGAAAAATCTATCATGGATAGTTATTCTGGGTATAATAAAATCATGATGTCTCCTAATGATAATGAGGCCGCTCCATTTACCAAACCTCATGGGAATTTTTCTATCATGTGACACCCTTTAAGTTAAAAAGTATAATACTGTATTATCATTGTGACATGCAATATCTTCAAGCTAATCTTTAGAACACTGGCGGAGTGATGCATGGAGGGTATGGTTGTAAAATACCACGAATTCAAGTAAAATACAAATGTTTTGGAGAAATAGTTCATGATAATAAGATATGACTAACTCAATATGAACCCCTTGGTGTGTGCATCTTAGGACACCTCTGGTATGTTCCTTGTATAAATTGTTAGATACAATGGTATTGAGATAAACCCAAATAATATCCCATCTATCATTGAAAATACTTTTATTTGTAACCTCTAAGACTTACAAACTTAAAGTACATATAGAATATATATGGATTTTTGTGACTAATAATTTTTTAAAATGTCAGAACCTCTCTAATATGATGATGAAAGTCATCGCCTATTGATCAGATGAGAAGTGTCCAGGTAGGTTGGAAGAAACAAATTTTTATCTTCTATATCTTCTGATTCCAATTCAACTTATCCTTAGTAATCGTTTGATCCTTATCAAGACCATCATAGAAGGATAACATGAATCCCACATAGATTAGAAAAAAATTCATGAATAGTTTGTGTTATCCTTTTTATATATTGATCAATAATAAGAATAGATATTGACCCATCAAGAATAATTTATTCTTCATTGTATTTTTATTTCAGAATCTAAAACATTATTTTTAGCGTTGTGAGTTGTAGTCGATTCCCTATTTATAAATTTTGAAGTATATCCTTAACTGTCCCATGTTGACAAGGATAATTGCATAAAAGGAAGTGATTCATAAAAAATTTAAACATAAATATCATTTCTCATTATTATATCAAGGTACATGAACTAAAAAAAACTGGTGGATGAGATGACAGATCTCTGATTGACCCTACGAATGGTCACGTTGAAAACACTAACCTCACACTTGTTCAGTGATCACTAGCCTCTGGCTCAATTGATTTATCAAATAATGACATCATTCAATCTATAGTGGGAGATCTCCTTTGAATCTTATTCCACGGAGGAAAAATACTCTACTGATGATATATCAAATCGAGCTCCACATTGAATTATTAAATGGATATCCTTTGTCGAAGCACTTGATAGTGTCGATATGCACAAACCTATATCAACCAAGGCCCCCAAGTTAAAAAACATAGACGATGGAGGATTATATGTTGAAGTGGATCCTAAATCCCTTTAAAATAGATTTAATATATATATGTTTTTTATCCTTTGTCCATTACATATATAAAATGGGATAAACCATGGCCAACACCTGATATTAAAACTCAGATATCCTACTTTTGGGGAAAATCCAATTAGAAACTTGTTCTAATTGGAATGGTATATTTCCATATTATTTTTAATTCAAAGGAGGACCTAACCATGAATAGAAAATGGGAATCATTCAACTGAAACATGGTTTTCTTGTTTAATCTTAATGGGATGTTTCCTCCAACCCCAACACACATATGAACTCCATGGCACAAATTTGGATTAGTGTTCATAGACTTAACTAGAATTTTTGGAACCTAAATATCATTAATGAAATTACTTCTTGTATTGGTGTCCCCCTAAAAATTGATCAATGTACACTGAATGGGGAATTTGGACTTTATAGAATAATAATTGTAGATGTGGATATTGACTCCAAATCACCACATTTCAGTAGCATAAATGATAAGGACTATCAGAAATATATAAAAATTGAATACGAATGAAATCCCCTTCTATGAATTCTAAAAGATTATTGGTCACTCCATCACAAATTATAGAGAAGCTAAAATGAAATTTACACAACCTACTCATATATAATGGACTAAAGTCAAGAGGAACAAGAAATATAAAGGATCTATCATGGACAATCTGAAACCCTCAAATAATGAAATGGATAATTGTTGAAAAACATAGGTGACCTGAAACCATTAAAATATTCACCAGGTAGAGCATGATATGATTTTGTTGAAGAAGTGGATAATCAAATTGAATATCAATTAATTGTGTATGAAATTGAAAATTATGTAATAAACCTTGTCAGGAAACCCCAACAATAACTTTTTATTGAAAGATCCTCATCCTAAAAAGAGAAAAAATTTACTGGCTGAAATATTATTCATGTTTTATTATTGGAATGTCCTATAGAAATCATAGTAAATATGGTATCTACACTTGTAACTAAAAGCATGGCCTCCATGTACTATGATGAAAAGCATAGATCTGAAGGCATCCTTGATTCCTTAAGGAAAAGTTCTTGGAAAAATTTCAACTTAACTACCCTCATCAACTTTTTTGAATCTATTTTTAGTGTATCATCAACTATTGAGGTAAACCCACAACATGGAATTACTATTTATAGTTACAATTGATGGATGAATTTGAAACATGAAATAGAACATAGTTGGTAAAATATTGCTTCCAATGTGGGAAAGGAGGTGAGAGCTGGTGACACTACCCTTTTAGATGAATCATAATCCCAAAACCCATAGGACAGTGAAATTGTTGAGAATAGTAATGAGAAATCAGTGATTCCAACAAAATTAATTGTCAAGCCTGCTATTTCAAACTCCATTATTGGATATATGTAAAGAAGTATACTAACACATACTGATTCTCCACAAGTCCTATATGGATTTCCAAATTCCACCCTGGTTGAAATTGATAATGCGGGGGACTATATCCCTTCCAAGGCTAAAACAAATAACAGAACATAGGGGATCATATGAAAAATTCTAATGATTTATTTCACCAAATCTAAATAGGGTATCCTTGATGATATTTATACTGAAAAACATGGCCATGATCTATAGATCCCCCTAGTTAACAATTTAAATTAATAATAATTCCTTATCTACCATTTTTCCAAACTAGGAAGAACATCCTCTGGCCCCTAGTCCTATCAAGCCTCAAACAATTAGAATATCATCTGGGATGAAGAGAACTAAGAGTAAAAAGAAGGGGGTTCCAACCCCAAATACTTGTTCAAATCAATATTTTATTTTGAAATAGTTATAATATTTCCAAACCTAATACTATTCAAAATTTAAAAGTATTTACTTATACTCAACATCCTATAAAAATTCCCATTACTAAACCTAAAAGAAACTTTTCTCTATATTTTTCTATTTTGAATCACATTGGTTATAATTTTCATGGTATTAGAAGTAATAATTACCTCATTGAAACTCTCTGGATCTCATCTCACACTTCCTTACATTATTTTAGTGTTTTTTACATTTCAAATCAGATGACTACTTGTGAAATTGTCTCCCAAAACACTCATATTTTCTTATCTTTTTTATGCTAAAATAGGTATCAAGATAGGAGACCTATTTGTAAAATCTTTCTCCTCTATGAAATAGAATTCATGAACCATGGATTTTATTTAGAGACTTTAATGTTTTTCATGGTCTTAGTGAATAAATTAGATGGGCTCACTCCACCATCTCCTCTAGAGAATTCAAACCCACTATTGAGGAAAATGATCTAATTCAAATAATCCTTGTTGGGGATAAATATAAATGTTATAGAAGAAATGATAATAGGATGATTTCTATTAAACTGTTTGGTGTTTTCTCTAATGATAAAATCATGGATAAATGAGATTCTATATCCATCATTTCTCTCCCCAAACTCTACTCTAACCACTAGTTGATATTCTTCAGTCTCTCTATTAGAATCAATAAACCCACTCTAACTTTCAGATTCAATAGAGCATGGGTCTCTAACCCTGTTTGTAATAATAATAATAAAAATCCTGAAATTTCATGAAATATGGTAGAGATGCGGTTCTGGTATCATTAATATTAAATTCCTTAATAAAAATCTAAAACAATGGTGTAAATAAAGATCTATCCAAATTGACAATAAAGATGTTTTTATAGAAGGAATAGTTAACCAAATTCAATCTGACACTACTAACATTGACATCACTATTGATCCTCACAAAGAAATTCATCATACTGTAAATCTTAAATATATTCTATGAATTAATGATAACATTCGGAAGTAGATCTTTAAAACTAAATTAATTAAAGATCATGACAGGAACACAATATTTTATAACTCTTTTAAAAAATATTGAAAACAAGTGGGCCTCTAACATTTCTCAAAGATAGTGATAATCATATTGATACTGAGGATGGTATTTCTAGTCATAGTGTCTCCAAAATTTTCAAAGTATTCAATTACTCTGGTCTTGAAAAAGACCTCATCCTTGTTGTAATTTCTGTCAAGGTTAACACTTACGATAAAAACTTTCTCAGTAGTATTTCATTCAACCATGAGATCAAGGATATGCTATTTAGCTTGAACCTAAAGATTTATCCTACAACTAATGGTTTCAGTAATGGGTTTTTTCAATATTATTGGGATTTCATAAGGCCTATAGTCTATTTATTGGTTAAATCATTGTTCACAAATGGCCTTCCCCCTAATTTTCATAATGCTCAATTTCGTTCCCTGATCACTAATGTGGATAAATCCTATAAGATTCACCTCTTCAAAAATATTGAGCTTATCAACACTCTCTATAAAATAATTTCTAATATCCTTTAAAATAGACTTGAATCAATTTCTAACAAAATTGTCTCATTCAACGAATTTGGTTGTATCGGAGTCAAAACCACCTAGGATTTCCTATAACTTCCTCTGAATGCACCAAAATCATGAATAAATCTTACATAGGTAGTTGTACTTCCATTAAACATAACACTAGAAATGTTTTTGATGACATTTATTGTAATTTTATCTACAAGGTCCTTCATGTATTTGGTTTCGATAATCTCTTCTATGTTGAATTAAAACTCATTTTAGATCCCCACACATATCTATTAAGATTAATTCCTATCCTAATGGATTCATTAACTACACCAAAGGTTTCGAGCATGGAGACCCCCTCTCTGATATCCTTTTCTCTAATGCATAAGACTACTTAACAGGTTGCTCACTCATCATGTCGACTAAGGTAAACATAATCCAATCAACACTTCTAGAAACTTGAGTGTACCCACTCACGTCGATTATGTAGATGATATAATCCTTTTCATTGAAGTAATTAAAAGAAATACTCAATATCTAAAGGATTATATATCCCCTTATGAGGATATATAAAGTTAGTCCAACAGATGGAGTATATTATTATTTTTTATTTTGAAAAAAGTATCAAACTAAAAGAAAATTCAAAATTATTAGAAATTTGGGCATAAAAGAAGGAAATTTCCTTTTCACTTACATTAGTGTACCAATATATTGTTGTAGGCCTAAAAGATGTTATTTTTCTAACATTTTTTTATCAATTTCCAAATCAACTTTCTTCTTGGGAAGCCAAATATCTATCTATGGAAGGAATGATTTTCCTTTTCAAATCCACATTTGTTTATAAAACGGTTTACTCTATGATATTCTATAAATAGACTATTTTCCTTCTCAAAAAAATTAAATATCACCATCAAACACTTCAATTGGAGTGGAATCACACTAGATATAAAAATAGTTATCGTCCCCTGGTATAACTATCGCAAACCTATAATCAATGGTGTCCCTAGAATCAAAAACCATAAACATTTCAAATTTTTTTACAATCTAGAAATACCTGAAATCTCTTAAATAATGACTTTATGCCTCTTATATTCCTTAAAAATAGTTTCCTTGACCATATAAAAAAGGAAACTTAATTATATGCACTCCTCTATCTGGTCATCCATAAAACACTCATTCTCCAACATTTTGTCTAATTCTAAATGGATAGTTAATAGAGATTCTTAGAAGAATTTTGGGATAGATAATTGGAAAACTCCCATCTAATCTCTATAATTGACCCCCATCATTTACTAGATAATACCATTATTTGTATTAAAGATTTTTTTGAAATTCCTCCAATTTTGATATCCTTGATAGCATTAACCATGTCATTGACAACTACCCATTTCCTAACTCTGATGATTTTTTAATTTGGGGGATTTCTCAAAATGTCATGGTAGAAACTAAAACATTATACAATCATAATTTAAGAAATTTAAGTAATGATTTACTTTGGAATTAATATTTTTATAGTCCTTGGATAAAATCATCAAAACTCACCCATATTTAGAGAACTGACAATCAGATCCCCACTAATACACGTCTATAATCGTTTGGGGTTCATCTTTTCTCTCAATATCATCTATGAAACTAGCATAAATAAGATGATATTTTTTTCATTCCTGTTCTAATGGTTTAACTCTTCATAAATATATTCTTGATATCTTAGACTATAAATATTTTCTTTTGTAGTATATAAATGCTCAACTACATCGATGTGATGATATGGAGGCCTCATCACAAATTAGAAAACTATGTTTGGTGGCTGTCACTGAGAATTTTTATGTGATCTGGTATGACTAAAATTCTTATTTACAACATAATATATAATTCAGTTTCCATTAAGGCCGAGTGAGGATCTCTACTAGCTTTCATGAAGCTACATCAATCCAATAGGGGCACTACCACAATTCAATGTCAGACTTCATCATCTTGAGGTTACGTAGTGTTGATGGTATATATAGTCAACATCAATGAACGTTCATTGTTTTTTTGGAAATCCCCTCCCTAGGGTTGGATTAAATATAAAATTTACGGTGTCATTAAATGTAACCCAGGAACCTTGGGATGCATAGCTTTGTATAGGAACCCCCTTGGGTAGATTCTTGGATGCTTCTATGGATCTTATGGAAGATCCACATATCTAGAGTTAGATATACTAATTTTTATACATGTTTTTATTATCACAAGGTTGGAATAAGGGAATAATATATGTAAATAATGTGATTCAACAACCATAGTGACAGCTCTTTGGAATGGTGTGGTGTATCTTTCATGGGTTCTCACAACTCAATGGATGAATTTCTCTCTTTCACTCTTGTATATTAACCACATTATTACCCATTGGATTTGTGAGGCAAACACTATTGTTGAGGGACATTCCAGTAAGGTAATCAACTATAACATCACCTAGCTGGATGGCCTTCCTTTGGATTTTCTCCCACTTCATAAAAATGATATTAAAAAATATCATCTTTCAGACTTTTGTGACATGTTATTTATTTAATAAATGTTTTTTGGTTTTTTTGACCATGGAACAACCCATTTAAAAATGAAAAATTAAATTGAATATCTCCTCAATGTGTTCTAAATCTCAATGGAATGTCTTATATATTTATACCTTTCAAGTGAGGCCATACTCTTCATTGATCATGAAATTCTGTACTGGTAGATTTAAATTGATGGTTTCTATCATATTCTAGTCAATAGAAGACTTGACAATGCTAAGATCAAAAGTGTTATCCAATTGGGTTGTTTTTGTCACACCCTCCATAGACCTCATGCGTACTCATTCCACAATTTATAGTGGTACACCAATAATGAATCAGTTTATCCTGATCTCATCACTAACATCATTCTAGTTCTCATATTTGAGGTTTGATGGTTGTATATAAAAAATGAATAATAGATTGTCACCATGAAGGTTAATGTTGACTATAGTGTCAAATAATAGGTGTTTATTCCCTTCTAGACTGCACACATGATATAATGGACAGACCTCCATATTATCCAAAGATTACACATGTCCCTTAATCCTAGAGTGATCAAGAATAATCTAAGGCAATATTTGATTCATCCTTTTCAATGCTGAACTAGAATAAACTCATCATCCATGTTTTATAGAGGAAGGTGATTACACCCAATATTCATGATAGAGAGAACTGTGAATTGAATCAACTGACTATTATAACATCTATATATGGGAACTAAAATTCCTCTTTGAAAATTAGATATATGAGTTTATTAATTTTATTAATGAGTAACTATAACCCAAAACAGTACCATTAGAGTTATCCGAGAATGAAAATATATGTTTCCCTATGGTGAGTTTTTTTCGTGATAGACTAAGATATGATAAACCCCTCTATATATGCAACATTAATGGAATCCTTCTCTCTTTTGACTTGGGAAAGGAAACACCTTAGGATTTTCAATATATATTTATAGATAATGTGGGTATAATCAATCGATTTTGATGCTCTATTATCAGATCTAATGGATGGGCTACGTCTAGGCTTCCAAGGTTTCTAACTACATAGAATTAATGAAGAATTATCATACATTCTAGATTCATGACAAAACCATATGTTATAAACCATAGTTTATATAGTGCATGAACTTTTCATAGTCTATTTATACATGGGAAGTTTATATAATGGGTCCCTTCCCACCATGGATATATAAAAAATTATTGTTCATCCTTATCCCTGTTGACTTCTTCCCTAAGTGGGATGAATCAGTTCTCCACAAGGAGTTCAAAAATTGATCAGTGATAGAGTTCCTGAAATAATCATAATCATTTGGTTTATGATACCACACAAAATCATCATATACAAAAGATCAAAAATTTTATTCTTTAATCATGATAATGAATAAACCTTGTAAAAAATCCAATGCATCCATAAATCCTACCATTATGTGTAGGAAAATGGATAAATCAATGCTTTCACGAATTCCCTCCCTAAAATTCTATAAATTATGCATGAATATTAATAAACATCTATCTTAACAATCACTTAGACTCCCTAAAGGTCTATTAAATAATAAATAATACTTGAACCAAGGAGCCTTTGTAATACATTTTTTATGGGATAGAAGTCAGGTTTCCCACATAGGTATACCCACTATTTCTCTTCCTAATGATGTACAATCAATTGATTCCAGAAAAATGATATTATGTCTACCTATATAATAATTATTCCCATGATAAAAATTGTAACAATGTGATCCACAATATCAAGGTCCATCATAATCATGTGGCTTTATCATTCAATAAGATGATTCACCTTCACACCTTATTTTGAGGGAACAAGGTACTGACTTTGGTAACACAAATAACACCTAGAAGGAAAAAACAAAATATGGTACCCTATTGTGAAGTTTATTTTCTTAGGTACAAGGTTTAATTTAAAGGATTATACTCATTTTTCACCACCGATGAATAGAGTATTACACCTCCCTTCAATGTAAGTTTACTCAACAAATGATATTTATGACAACACATCGGTTCACAATATCATTATCAAATAATGTTAATCTGAATGAAATAAAATCAAATTTATATGAATTTTAATAGTATAGAACCAAAATTCTATATACATGATGTTAAACTATGTTACATATCATTATCAAACTAGTACATAAAATATTTTGGGTCTTAGTCCGAGCTGCACTACCCTAAAATGCATTGTCAACATAATTTTCTACAATGCCTAAAAACATTATTCCATCAGTATCACCAGAGAGGGTAAATACTCTTTTTATTTTAGACTCTTACAATATCATAAATATCTAGAATTACATTCCACTTGATTCATGGTCTACAGGATACATAGTGATGCTAGAGTTTCATATACTGGGCTCAGTTGACAATGTCCGGCTTCACCCCATTTGGTCTTTGTGGTCAATAACCTTCAATTATGTTTATTGTCCCCAGTTATCATTTTAGGAAGAGACACTATAAGAAAATGTGTTTTACTTTCACACACATAAATTATATATCAACATCTTTGAGTTTCATGATAGCATACCATTAGAGGTGTCGACCTTTAATTAAATTTTCTAGATCTTTTCCCTACCACATAAAGTATTAATTTATTTAAATATTAATAACCCTCCATGTTTAAAGGGGATTACCTATGGTGATGGATAGAAACTCTAAATTATTTCCTCTCAACAATGGAATATGACTCAAACTACTCTCAACAAAAACTTGATAGGTCTCTTGTTTTGAAAACACATTTAGCGATCAACTGTCAAATATTTGTTGCATTCCTTATAATGTGGTGGTGGAACTATTATTTTAAATTTTTACCATAGTCATCCATCACTTTTTTTCACCCATACTATGATTTAGATCTTTAACATAATGAATTAATTCCTTTCATCCCTCCTTCACTATGATCGATCTTTAACACCTTCAGTGTTACTCTCTCATGAATCTATGTATATTGACTGAGTAAATTGGTCTTATGAAGACTCTATTGTGTAATATGATGTGAGGATAGATTACCATTACACCTTGTATCCCATACTAACCATTAATCACATAGTATTGGAAGTTTTATTGGACATTATACCCAACACGATCGAGGATTCCCTTATTTCCATGATTTGTTTGTAGAGTTGGATGAATAAATTTAAGGTGCACATCCCCTTTCACTTGATAGTTTTTTTATGAGGTAACCTATATAAACAATATGTTTATTAATTCATCATAGCCTTTTAGATGTGTTTTATTTTTACAAATCACCTCATCATGGTCTATATGCTATGACCTTAAACTATGTGAATTTCATTTATAGAGAGTTTTTGAGGCTCTATGTTTGTTTTGAATTTGAAAGAACCTAGTATTTGATGCGAAAGACTTTGGAATAATTCTTGATGTTATTCCAGAGTAGTGCCTTTAGACGACATGCGATTCCGTGCCCCGGTGTGGATAGAATTAATTTTTCAGTGCGCTCACACTGGAAATGTCAAATAAATGTGATAACTCCTAAACTATGATCCGGATCAGAGATCCGAGTATACAAATGGGTTTGGAATGGGGTGTTTACCCTAGGAATAACATAAAAGATGTTGGTGCGGGATGTTTGGACCCCACACTCGCTTTCGGAACGTCAAATAGATAATTAAGTTAAATAATTTATTCGTTTCATGGTGAAACTCAAGTATCTCTTAAACGGTGGCTCATATTGGAAAACAGAGGGAACTGTTGAGTTCATAATGTGTCTTTTGCCCTAGGAGGGGTGTAAGTTTTGCAGGCGCGACCCGTCTGTGAAAAATGGCCCCAGGGACATTTTCTTAATTTGGCAGCCTCGAACGTTCAGTTTTATAAATTTTGAACGGGGTATCAAATTAAAATTACGAGACCACCATTGTGCTCGAGAAGTTGTGTTTAATCTAGGGGGAGCTTAATATTGACCGCGCTGGAAGTTCTGGACGCAGGTGTTTTCGGGGGTCGAGTCTTTTAATTACAGTTTATTTATTTAAACTCTCCCATTCTCCCCTTCCTCCCCATTGAACCCCCCTGGCAATACCTAAATCCTCTCATACTCCTCCTCTCCACCACATCTTCGGTGAGGCAGCTCCGACGAGGCGGCTCCAGCAAACCCCGCGTGAAGATTCGGGCTACACCCTTTGAGGTAAGAGGTTTTGGTTTCCGTTTTAATTTCTGAACCCTCTTTCAAGCTCAATTATATGCATCGATTTTTGTTTTATTGTCGAATCAAAGACCATGTATGCATGGTATGTTTTATGAGATTTCCAAATCACTCTTCAGAATTGAAATCTGAATTTGGAGGAGGACGCAACGGTTCGTTGAAGTTTGAGATTTTCGTGGTTTTCCAGCGGGTTTCTGGCAGTGCGGGGAGGCGGCAGGCCAAGGCGGCAGTGCGCAGGGGCTTCGACCAGGCGTAGAAAGGGGTGGAAGAGCGAGGGCGGCCAGGGGAATTAGTGTCGGCTGGGGCTCGCAGACGGCGAGCGGTGCCAGACGGAGGCGCGAAGAGGAGGTCGGCCACGGGCGCTGGGGCGACGGCGAGCGGCCACAGGCGATGCGGTTCTGCGGCGCTCCGGAGGACCGAGGTCGCGTCGCGACCCCGCGGTGGAGACCATGTAACGACCCAATGTTTCATTAATGGAAAATCCCTCTTGATCCAGTTAAATGTTTCTTTATGAAAAATGTTTTTATAAGATGTCAACTTCTTTAGTTTTACGTTATGATTTGTGACTGTTACTTTTATAGCCGTTGAACAGTGATCATCTAAGTAGTATAAATATAAGGCTTTAACAACCCATTTCTACTCAGACAAAGGAAGCGATGGCCTCATCCAGTATAATTGCCCCTTACGAATCCCATTTGTCAGAGCTCAGAAAAGAGGTGGTGTCTTTGGGCTTTGCCCTTGACCAAGCCCATGCTGAGCTTCATCAAGTCAAGCTCGAACGTGATCGTCTACGGGAAAAGTGGAAGTTGATTGAAATTACCACTCGAGCGATGTTATCCGAGCCGCCCCAAAAGTCTTTCACCATCGCACACCTTACCCTTAGTTCTTATTCGGCTATTTTAAGGGGTTATGTAACAAATAAGTAGTATCCTGTTCATGCACATTACTTTTGTATATAATAATGAATATAATTTCTTGTCATTTTTGATACATTGTAATTAGTTTTTAAAGTACAAATGGTGTTTTTAGTTATTATTTAATTAAGAATTATATTTTATTAAATTAAAGGATTTTTTAATTAAATAATATTTTAATAAAATATTATTATTAATATTACATTAATTTTTATTAAATATAAATGATCTTATAATTTTATGAATGCAATTAAATTTTTTTTTAGGTTTGAAAGCCATTTCTGTCAAAACCCGTGATTTTTTTTTATAAATGTCGGTTTTTATTTTAAAAATAAAATTTCACATATTTAGAAAATTATTTAGATAAAATAAATATTATTTTTGGAATCAGGACGTCGAAATTATCCAATAGTGAAATTTTCATAATTTTCTGAGACAGTCAAATTTTTGGGTAAAAATTAAATACCATTTAAATATATAATATGTTTTATGACATCATAATGACCCAATGGTGATGTAATAAAATACCATAATCCTTATGTTCGGACAATATATGTTTTATCATTAAAATAATGAGGTTTTGGGTTTGTTTGACTCACTTTTCAAAGCATTAATGGAGCCCTCAAGACTTATTCAACACATTGCCTTTTTAAATTAATTTCCATGGGAGTGTGACTCACCTCCACATAAGCAACCCTAATTTTTTAATATGTTCGGACCTTGGCCTTGTAAAATATTGTTTTCCTCTTCCCTTTTCCAGAAACAATGGGCAAATACCATGGTATGGTTTTTGGTTTGGATTATTTTAATATAAGGGGTCCCAAACCTAAATAATAAAGAATTCTCTCACCTTTCCTATATAAACCCACCCAAGATCTCCCTTACTCCTCACTAAAAGCCCTTGAATTTCGTCCAAACTCTGCCCTACTCTCTCTATAATCTTCCCAAGGTGCCCCAAGCTCCCAAGAAGCCTCTCACAAGCCTCTCTCTAGCCTTTGGAAGCACACTTCCAAGTAAGGGGTTTTCTTCCTTTCTCATTTTTTTGTCAATTTCATTTAAGTTGTATTTCCCTTTTAATTTCAATTATGAATGTTAGGGTATGGTTTCTCACATCTCCCATACTGGCCTATTATTGTTTTAAGGATGGGAGAACCCTTTCTCTCTCATTAAATTCCTCCCATGTACACCCGTTACTATGCCGAAATTCCGAAAGGATCTTCTCTCTCTTCTTTTACATTCAAGCAATACTTTTGTATCATGAATCTAAATTCCATTTCTATTGTTGATACATGTATATATATGATCTCATTACTGTCCATTACATGTAAATATGATGAGGAACCCCTTTCTCTCTCATCAACCTTTTTTTTATGAATTCTTATGTCACGCCGTTACGCTGCCGAAATCGCACCAATTTTCTAAGCCAATGTCTTTGTGTAGTGAATACCATGCCCATTTCTCCATCAAGGGTATTCACCTTTATGCACATTTACATATTGATTATAAAGTTTCATGTATTAATTCCACATTCCTTTATCATGGAAGAAATGATTATGTTTTATGAATCCATGTTTTATGATCCATGTGGCACACTTATGCATGAAATGAAATGTTTAAGAAGGGTGCACCCTTTATAGTGCTCAAATGCATTGGTTAAAGTATAGTATCATGATACGTCATGTGCATTGAGTGTTTACTCATGCTAATTCAAGTGCAACTAGGGTTTAATCATGCTTCAAGTGCAATGAGGGTTTACTCATGCTCCATGTGCAATGAGCCTTGGCTCATGCTAATTCAATGTTAAGTGTTGTTGGCACATTTCCATGTTATGATTATCATGCTTTATCATGCCTTTATGTTCATGTTTTTCTTATTCTCTATTGATATGCCTATTTCCTAACATGTATTGTACTCATCATGTTATTCATTGTGTACTCCCTTACTGGGATTTATAGCTCACCCTTTTCTTATGCATGTCCTCAGGTTATACCATGCAATGCTAGGTACGAAGGAATGTAGTGGTCATGTAAAGTATGTTTTCAATAAAGGTGTTGTATTTGAAGTTTATATTTTTTATGTAATGATCCTAATACCCAAAGACACTAAACCTCTCGATATTCTTTGTTGTATCAAGTGAAGTTTTATGTAATAAAGCATGTTTAAGATGTAATAAAAAGCAGGGTTGTCATAGTTGGTATCAGAGGATAGGTTTAGTTATTTTTGGTATTAGGAAACCCTAGTAAAGCCTTAGATACAAGACTAAGTATAATAAAAGCATCCATAAAGTGTTGGTAAATACTATGTAAGTGGTTTATCAAACAAATACATCCCTGTCTGGATACGAGCAGGTAGAGGCGGCTCTGGCACAGATGTATCCTAGGGGTAAAACCCGAAAACACCGCTTTGAGATAGACTCGAACGGGAACTGGTGCACGACAATGGGCCTTGCTACACTCTTGGTTACGACACTCCCGGGGGATATGTTTTGATAAATTCACAATCTTAGTATGAACCCTTATTAAGGGAAAAATGCTCCTAAGAATATATGTTAGAAGGAAGATCATGAAAAGCCTGGATTGAATCCTATAGACTCATGAGTTAAAGAGATTAAAGTTTATTTATAAGTCATCAAAATGTGTATTTGGATTACCCATTATGTGTTACCCCTAACTTTCCTTTTATTCCAGCCAATGGCCAGTAATAGGAGAACTCGGGCTAACAACCATTGTGAAGATCAGTGTGATGATTGTACTTATGAGATGCCCAATCCAATGGGAGCGGGAATCGCGAACTTTGTCACGCTTCTCTCTCAGCTAACTCAAGTTTTGAATAGAAACACTGGTCAAGAGGAACATTCAACCCCCCCCCCCCCTAAGAAAGAACAAGTCGCTATTGAAATATTCATGAGACAAAGGCCTCCTACTTTTAGTGGATCATCCGATCCCACGATCGCTGAACAATGGATCAACTCCATTGAAAAGATATTTTCCATCCTCCAATGCTCTGAAAAAGAGAATTTTCTCCTTGTGGCTTATCGTATGGAGGGTGAAGCTGATCAATGGTGGACGTTGATCAAAAATATGAAGCCTAAGGAGGAGATCGAGGCTTTGGAATGGAAGGAATTCCGGAAGATGTTTTTCGATAAATACTTTCCACGCACCCTCCGTCTTAAGATGGAAAGGGACTTCCTTTCCCTCAAACAGAAAGATGAAGAATCTGTGGGAGTGTATGAGGCAAACTTCACAAAGCATGAACGATACGCTTCCTGCTTTGTCATTACCCCCGAATGCAAGGTTGAACGCTTCTTTGGTGGGATGAAGCCTAGCTTGCGGAAAGCATTAGCGATCCGTGACTTCGACAGCTATGAGGAAATTGTCCGATGTGCCCTCAAGGTTGAAATAGAGATCGGAGAATCACAGGGGTATCATGGGGATAAGAAGCGTAAGGTGGAATTCAATTCTGGTGGTCCGATGGATAAATCCAACGGCGCTAAGAAATTCCAGTACCCCACATGCCAAAAGTGTGGAAAGAATCACCCTGGAAATTGCCTTAGGGGGACAAGAAAATGCTTCAAGTGTGGAAGAGAAGGGCACCTAGCTATTAACTGTCAGCAAGAAGGACCTGCAGCTGTGACAGAGGAGAGGAACGCTCCGTTCGAACCTCAACGCATTGTTCAATGCTTCAAATGCAAAGAACCGGGTCATTTTGTGAATCAGTGCCCTAATCCAAGGGTTATCGGAGGCAATCATCAACCTCCAAGACAGCAAGGAAGAAATTTTGCCATCACTTCTGCCGAAGTGAACCCCGACAACGAAGTGGTGACAGGTACGCTAGATATTCATTCAAGAATAGAGAACGTACTTTTTGATTCAGGTTATACGCATTCTTTTATATCTCAAATGTTTATTAGAAAAATCCCTACACCACCACAAATCATGGAAGTAAAGATGTCGGTGAGTACGGAAAACGGGGCAATCATTGCATCCCATGAATATAAGTCCTCCCCTGTTATAATATGTGGATTGAATTTCCCGGCAAACCTCTTCATACTCCCTTTGGTGAAATTTGATGCAATTCTTGGCATGGATTGGCTTTCCTTATATAGAGCCAACATAAATTGTTGGGAGAGGGAAATCACACTCCATATGGAGAATCGACCCCCGATTCAATACAAGTGTCAGGAGGAAGATGAATCTCCTTTAGCTCCATCATCTCAAGAATGGATATTACTGCCTTATGAGCATGCATATCTGGCTCAGATGATTGAGTCCAAGGAAGAAACCACCCTTGAAGAAATGCCTATTGTGAGGGAATTCGCTGAAGTATTTCCCGAGGAACTTCCTGGTCTTCCTCCAAGAAGAGATGTTGAGTTCTCAATTGAACTTATACCTGGGGCGCTACCAATATCCAAGACTCCATAGAGAATGGCTGTTGTTGAGCTTGAAGAGCTGAAGAAACAACTACAGGAGAATCTGGATAAAGGGTTTATACGCCCAAGTGCATCACCATGGGGTGCACCAGTCCTCTTTGTCATGAAGAAGGATAGGTCAATGTGGCTTTGCATCGATTATCGTGAACTTAACAAAATCACGATAAAGAACAAGTATCCTCTCCTAAGAATCGATGACTTGTTTGATCAGCTGCGTGGAGCACAATACTTCTCCAAGGTCGACTTGCGGTCGGGATATTATCAAGTAAGGGTGAAGAAGGAAGATATCCCCAAGACTGCTTTTCGTACAAGGTACAGGCACTATGAATTCATCCTAATGCCTTTCGGACTCACCAATGCTCCAGAAATATTCATGGACTTGATGAATATAGTCTTTAGAGATTACCTTGAAAAATTTGTGTTATTCTTTATAGATGATATTCTAATATACTCCAAAACCATGGAGGACCATGAGGAGCATTTAAAAACTGTACTAGAGACTTTATGCAAGGAGAAGCTCTATGCAAAGTATAGAAAGTGTGAGTTTTGGTTGAAGGAAGTCTCATTCTTGGGCCATATCATCACAAGCAATGGAATATCTGTGGACCCCTCCAAAATAGATGCAATTGAGGGATGGCCGAGGCCAACATCGGTAATTGATATCCGTAGCTTCTTGGGGTTAGCTGGATATTATCGACGATTTGTGAGAAATTTCTCACGGTTGTCCAACCCTCTTACCAAGATAACTCGAAAGGGAGTAAAGTTTTCTTGGAGTGATGAATGCGAAGAAAGCTTCAAGGAGTTGAAAAGGAGGCTTATCACTGCACCCGTGCTCACTTTACCCACAAGTGGGGAGATTTTTGTGGTATTTAGTGATGATTCGAAGAAGGGCTTAGGATGTGTGCTGATGCAAAATAATAAAGTGATATCCTATGCCTCAAGGCAGTTGAAAATCCATGAGCGAAACTATCCAACGCATGATCTGGAGTTGGCAGCGGTGATCTTTGACTTGAAAATCTGGCGGTATTATCTTTATGGAGAGAAATGTGAGATATATACTGACCACAAGAGTCTTAAATATATATTCAAACAGAAAGAGCTTAATATTCTCCAGAGAAGATGGATAGAGCTCATCAAGGATTATGACTGTTCAATACATTACCACCCTGGGAAGGTGTACAAGGTGGCGGATGCCCTAAGTAGAAAGGATCCAGCGATTCTATCAATGATGAGAATTGAGAAGGATCCAATCTTCTTAGACTTGATGAAGATGGACGTGGGAATCATAAAGAAGGGAACATCATCAATCCTTTCACAAATGATTGCTCAACCATCTCTTTTGGAAAGGTTAAAGGATGCTCAAAAGGATGATGCAAGAATCCAAGAAAAAGTGGAAGCTATCAAAAAGGGAAAATCCTCAGAGTTTAATGTTAATGAAGAAGGAATTGTGCGGTTTGGGAAAAGACTATGTGTTACATCAAGTCTGGAGCTGTAGAAGGAACTTTTGGATGATGCACATAGTTTAAATTTCTCTATTCACCCAGGGAGTACAAAGATTTATCGAGATCTCCGAGAAAACTTTTGGTGGGATAATATGAAGAAGGAGATCGCTGAATATACATCAAAGTGCCTGGTGTGTCAGCAAGTGAATGCAGAGAGGCAGAAGTCTAAGGGGATGATGCAACAATTGCCCATACCAGAATGGAAATGGGATAACATCCCCATGGACTTTGTCACCGGACTTCCAAGGACATCCAAAGGAAACAATGCAATTTGGGTTGTTGTGGATCGTCTTACAAAGACTGCACACTTCATTTCTATTCGAGAGGATTTGTATTTGGATCAACTGGCACGGATATATATCAGGGATGTGGTATGGTTGCATGGAGTACCACTATCTATTGTGTCTGACCGAGATCCAAGATTTACCTCTAAGTTTTGGAAGATTCTTCAACATGCTCTGAATACTGAACTGAACTTCATTATGGCCTATCATCCTCAAACTGATGGCCAATCCGAGTGGACTATCCAAAAACTTGAGGATATGTTGAGAGCATGCTCAATGGACTTTAAAGGAGGATGTGATCAACATCTTCCTCTAGTTGAGTTCTCTTATAATAATAGTTTCCACTCGAGCATCCAAATGGCACCATATGAAGCCATGTATGGGAAAAGGTGTAGAACACAGGCATGTTGGGATGAGGTCGGTGAACTTAAGCTGCTTGGACCAGAAATGGTCGAAGAAATGGTGGAGAAGGTGAAAACCATTCAGCAGCATATCAAGGCAGCCCAAAGTCGACAGAAGAGTTATGCAGATAATCGTCGACGATACCTTGAGTTTAAAGTCGGAGACATGGTGTTTTTACGCATATCTCCATGGAAGAAGGTCATGAGGTTTGGAAAGAAAGGGATGTTAAGTCCAAGGTACATCGGCCCCTTCGAGGTTCTTGATCGTGTTGGGGATGTGGCCTATCGACTGGCACTTCCACCTACTATGGCCAAGGTGCATGATGTCTTTCATGTATCCCTCTTAAGGAAGTACATACCGGAACCTTCACATGTACTCTCTTCCGAGGTGGTACAATTGGAAGATGATCTTTCTTATGAGGATAAACCAGTGATGATCTTAGATCGTAGAGAAAAAGTTCTACGAAATAAGACAATGCCCCTCGTCAAGGTGTTTTGGAGAAACCACAAGTTTGAAGAAGCAACTTGGGAGTCGGAGGATATGATGAAGCTGAGTTACCCACATTTGTTTTAGTGTGGGAAAAGGAAAATTTTGAGGGCGAAATTTCTTAAGGGGGGAATATTGTAACGACCCAAAGTTTCATTAATGGAAAATCCCTCTTGATCCAGTTAAATGTTTCTTTGTGAAAAATGTTTTTATAAGATGTCAACTTCTTTAGTTTTACGTTATGATTTTTGACCGTTACTTTTATAGCCGTTGAACAGTGATCATCTAAGTAGTATAAATATAAGGCTTTAACGAACCCATTTCTACTAAGACAAAGGAAGCGATGGCCTCATCCAGTAGAATTTCCCCTTACGAAGCCCATTTTTCAGAGCTCGGAAAAGAGGTGGCGTCTTTGGGCTTTTCCCTTGACCATGCCCAAGATGAGCTTCATCAAGTCAAGCTCGAACGTGATCGTCTACAGGAAAAGTGGAAGTTGATTGAAATTACCACTCGAGAGATGTTATCCGAGCCGCCCCAAGAGTCTGTCACCATCGCACACCTTACCCTTAGGTCTTATGCGGCTATTTTAAGGGGTTATGTAACAAATAAGTTGTATCATGTTCATGCACATTACTTTTGTATAAAATAATGAATATAATTTCTAGTCATTTTTGATACATTGTAATTAGTTTTTAAAGTACAAATGGTGTTTTTAGTTATTATTTAATTAAGAATTATATTTTATTAAATTAAAGGATTTTTGAATTAAATAATATTTTAATAAAATATTATTATTAATATTACATTAATTTTTATTAAATATAAATGATCTTATAATTTTATGAATGCAATTAAAATTTTTATTAAGGTTTGAAAGCCATTTTTGTCAAAACCCCTGATTTTTTTTATAAATGTCGGTTTTTATTTTAAAAATGAAATTTCACATATTTAGAAAATTACTTAGATAAAATAAATATTATTTTTGGAATCAGGATGTCGAAATTATCCAACAGTGAAATTTTAATAATTTTCTGAGAGTCAAATTTTTGGGTAAAAATTAAATACGATTTAAATATATAATGTGTTTTATGACATCATAATGACCCAATGGTGATGTAATAAAATACCATAATCCTTATGTTCGGCCAATATATGTTTTATCATTAAAATAATGAGGTTTTGGGTTTATTTGACTCACTTTTCAAAGCATTAATGGAGCCCTCAAGACTTATTCAACACTTTGCCTTTTTAAATTAATTTCCATGGGAGTGTGACTCACCTCCATATAAGAAACCCTAATTTTTTATTAAGTTCGGACCTTGGTCTTGTAAAATATTGTTTTCCTATTCCCTTTTCCAGAAACCATGGGCAAATACAATGGGATGGTTTGTGGTTTGGATTATTTTAATATAAGGGGTCCGAAACCTAAATAATAAAGAATTCTCTCACCTTTCCTATATAAACCCACCCAAGATCCCACTTCCTCCTCACTCAAAGCCCTTGAAGTTCATCCAACCTCTTCCCTACTCTCTATAGAATCCTCCCAAGGTTCCCCAATCTCCCAAGAAGCCTCTCACAAGCCTCTCTCTAGCCTTTGGAAGCACACATCCAAGTAAGGGGTTTTCTTCCTTTCTCATTTTTTTGTCAATTTTCTTTAAGTTGTATTGCCCTTTTAATTTCAATTATGAATGTTGGGGTATGGTTTAGCACCTCTCCCATACTGCCCTCTTATTGTTTGAAGGATGGGAGTACCCTTTCTCTCTCATTAAATGCCTCCCATGTACACCCGTTACTATGACGAAATTCCGAAAGGAACTTCTCTCTCTTCTTTTACATTCAAGCAATACTTTTGTATAATGAATCTAAATTCCATTTATATTGTTGGTAAATGTATATATATGATCTCCTTACTTTCCATTACATGTAAATATGATGAGGAAACCCTTTCTCTCTCATCAACCTTTTTTTATGAATTCTTATGTCACGCCGTTACGCTGCCGAAATCGCACCAATTTTCTAAGCCAATGTCTTTGTGTAGTAAATACCATGCCCATTACTCCATCAAGGGTATTCACCTTTATGCACATTTACATATTGATTATAAAGTTTCATGTATGAATTCCACATTCCTTTATCGTGGAATAAATGATTATGTTTTATGAATCCATGTTTTATGATCCATGTGGCACACTTATGCATGAAATGAAATGTTTAAGAAGGGTGCGCCCTTTATAGCGCTCCAATGCATTGGGTAAAGTATAGTATCATGATACGTCATGTGCAATGAGTGTTTACTCATGATAATTCAAGTACAACGAGGGTTTACTCGTGCTTCAAGTGCAATGAGGGTTTACTCATGCTCCATGTGCAATGAGCCTTGGCTCATGCTAATTCAATGTTAAGTGTTGTTGCCACATTTCCATGTTATGATTATCATGCTTTCTCATGCCTTTCTGTTCATGTTTTTCTTATTCTCTATTGATATGCCTATTGCCTAACATGTATTGTACTCCTCATGTTATTCATTGTGTACTCCCTTACTGGGCTTTATAGCTCACCCTTTTCTTATGCATGTCCTCAGGTTATCCCATGAAATGCTAAGTACGAAGGAATGGAATGGTAATGTAAAGGAAGTTTTCAATAAAGATGTTTTATTTCAAGGTTAATGTTTTTATGTAATGATCCTAAGCCCCAAAGACACTAAACCTCTCAATCTTCTTTGTTGTATCAAGTGAAGTTTTATGTAATAAAGCATGTTTAAGATGTAATAAAAAGCAGGGATGTCATAGACCAAGACCTACCATAGGTGGGTTTCCACATGGAAGGATCGGCCCTGTCAACCGGTTGTTGGAAATGGGCCACGGCGGAGTGGACCGGACCCGCGGTAGGGCCAACTGGCCAGACCGGGCCGGTACGGCCCAAGGGGTTTTCCCCTCCAACCTCTGATGCCCATATCATGAGCTACGTGCATCCGTTTCGCGTGACGTCAGTGGAATCCCGGACCTCGCATCAAGGGGAACATTTTTAGATGGCTTCACGAATTTTTAATTCTCGAAAAGAGGGGCCACGGAGGTGCGACACGTCTTTAAGCGAATTGACGTTTTTCCGGGGATATTGTTTTGGACGGTGCGGACGCGTCCGATGTCCGTTTTGGGCACCGTCAGTGGCATTGGAACCCTGGAACCAGAGTGAATATTTATAGGGTGGTTTCGGGCATTGAGCCTGAATTTCAGGCATGGGCCCCATGACCCGTCTTTCGAGCTGCGTGCAGCGTTTCACGACTTTTTCATCGGACGTCCGTTCGGGGCGTGCGATCAGTAATTTTTGGGTGTTTCTCTGAGGGGATTGCAATTGCGTAATCTGCACGCCCTATTTAGGCATGATGGTGCAGGCCCCACGATGGTCGTTTGGCCGTTGACGGTGATTTTTCCATCTCTATCACCGGGTGTCCGTTTTGGACAAGTGATTAGTCAAACTAGTGTACATTTTCGAGAGGATCGCAATGATACGATCCGTTCGTTGTGTTTCGGGACCAGGATGTGGGTCCCATGTAGCACTGCTCGTGTGCAGTGTGTTGGAATGCATATTTTTCTCCAGATATCCATTGCACTCAAGTGAGCAGTCCTTTTGACGTGATTTTCTAATGGGATTGCAAAGGTCTGATGTGCCCGACTATTTTCGGGGTCGAGGCTCGGGATCACGGGACATCGTTCGGGCATAAGGTGGTGTCGATGACTTTTCCATCGGATATCCGTTTGAGGCGAGTAAGTAGTCTATCTTGTGTATTTTTCGGTTGGTATTACAATGGTGTAATATGTTTTGGCGAGCAGAGGCTCATACACGATCTTATTAAATGTGGAAATGCGAAGGTGCCCCGGTGTTGGTTCTTCCTGCATTGTTTGCATAGAACCCTTGGTGTGTGATCACATGCAATCTCATGTGAATGAAGTTATGATTAAAAAGATGTATTTGGTTGTGCCTTAGCCGTTGATGAGGCATTTTGGAGTTGTTACGTCACGCCTTCACGTTGATGTTGGGTGCTAGGTGCACGATAGCCTTTGGGATGGAACGTGGTATACTCTGGGAGTATACGGGAATGCTGGGAGGTACATGTGGATGTTGGTACCTGAGAATGTTTGTGCACATAGTTGGGGTTGACTTGGGTCCACATGTCATGTGGGACCCATGTGCGTGGTGTGCTCTGCCTTACATACTTTTGACCTCTCGTGACGTAGAGGGTTCCTCTGTTCTTGTTTGTTGACTAGCAGGGTTGAGTTTCCCCTAGTTCTGTTCTCCCTTGTTGACCAGCATGGTTGAGTTTTTCCGCTGGTTCTGTTCTTGTTTGGACAGTAGAGATGGTTTGGTTCTTTTGTTTCTTTGGAAGTGAGGGGTTTCAGTATCATGCCCTTTCACTGGACTGTGGCACCGTTTGGGACTATTGGTGTTCGTACAGTGTGGGTGTTTTCCCCACTTTCTGGGTTGATTTGACTCGGTCTGATTCGATAGTGACTCAGCAGATTGGAGCTTGATCTCCTTGAGAGGCCTGGGGAGTTTCTCCTATTGCTTTGTGTTCCCTGGTAGAGTTCTTGTGGATTTGGTGTGACCAGCACTTTACGCGGGTACCGATCCCTTACCCAGGAGGTTATTTTAGCAGGGCTGAGGTTGTCTCCAGCAGGGATGAGGTTGTTTCTAGCAGGGCTGAGGTTTTTTCCAGTAGGGCTGAGATTGTTTAGAGCAGGGCTTGCTAGTGGGTTACCATCCAGTAGGGATGGCCAGTACAACAGTGTTCACCTAGCAGTACCATCCCACCGGGATGGCCAGAGCAGTTCTGGGTTTACCTCCAGCTGGGTTGGGTAGTAGTCCCTGATGCCTATCTTACCTCCAGTGGGGCTGGGCAGTGGTCCCCGATTCCGGGCTTACCTCCAGCGAGGCTGGGTAGTGGTCCCCGATGCAGGTCTTACCTCCAACTGGGCTGGGCAGTGGTCCCTGATGTCAGGTTACCTCCATCTGGGCTGGGAAGTGGTCTCGTTGACGACTTTAGCAAGGTTTCCCTCCAATGGTTTACTCTATGACGGGACTGGGCAGTGTGGCACCCATCGACTCTTACTAGGTCTCCCTATAGTGGGAACCCGTCGACTTCCAGGGACCCTCTAACGGGGCTGGGCAGGGGGTCGCCTATCAACTTTGAGGAGACCTCTCGACTTCGGGGCAGTGACGAGTTGTGGTTTGACGTTACCCCAGAACTCCCAATTACGAGGAGAGATTTCTCCTCTAAGACACATCCTTGTGATGTGACCTAAAACCATGCGGGAGAGTCAGTTCTTCCAAAGTGGATAGTATCAAGGTTCGGTGATTGAGCCCTTAACTTGTAGTTTGGGGCAGACGTGCGGGATGCTGGGCATCAATGCTATTACTTCGGGGACTGTTGGCTACTCACTTTCTTGGGCTGAGCTATGAGATAGAGATCCCCTTACGGTCTTGTTCAGGATTCTTGATTGAGCATATTATTATGTATATACATTGTTCCAGTATGCACTCCTTGGGTTTGGTTACTCTCCTTCCAAGAGAGGAAATGACGCGCGGGGTATGCCACATGATTTTCGTGTCTAGCTTCTCGTGGTTGGACAAGTATACTCTCCTGCCATAGGTAGCAATGATTCGACGGGAATTTCATCTTCTCACTGTTTCCAACTCCTTGTGTCTGGATGAGTCTACCTTCCTTCCTCTTGTTGGGTTGAGCTAGACTCTTCACTGCTCTTTCAGTTGTAGTCCTCTAATTTTCCCTATTCTCTCTACTGCTCACCCTTCGGTACCTCCTTTTTTTCTCCCTCGAGCCTTCGGGGTACCCTACTAAGTATTTTTATACTCACCCATGCTTAAGATTTGCTCGCACTTGGTGTTCCCTTGAAGACGACAGACAGGTTGGTCGTGACATCAGTGGAGCTTAGAAGTTCGAGAGCTTGGACCATGTGCGGTGGTCGGAGTTGGGTTCCAGGTGGGGGACCCTTTTAGCTGTTTTAATTTTTTTTACTTATTGCCGGGTTGTGGCACTTTTTGGTTGGGTGTATGTTTTCCCCTTTTCTTTTCAGTTTACTTTTAGCACTTTCTTTGTACTGTACAGGTCGATGCACATTTGTGGTTTATTTTTAGCAGTTTCCCTTTTGACTTACTTGTCTTTTCTCTTTTACTCTACACTTTTTCATTGAGTGAGCTACATGTGTGTGTGTGCAGGTACTTAGGCAAAGGCCTCCCTGAATTGTTTTGCCTTTGGCGCTGGTCGCCAGCCCTTGGCCTATGGAGGCAGGTTTGGCGTTGTTGTGGCTCGAGCCCGAGTAGGGTCGGGTCGTAACAGAATTCTATTTACATCGGATTCATATTACTTTTGACGCCTCAAAAATTCTAAAAAAAATAGTTTTAGTCCTTTTTTAATACTTTATATGTTATTTATCCTTTTTCAAATCTGCACAACCTTTAATTGGTAGTACCGTCTTTGGTTAAATTGGTGTATCCTTAAACTCTATCCCCCAACGTTCCAACTGGTATGACACAAAATGGCCCTAGGAAAAAGAAATAATGTCCTGCTTGGGAAAAATCACATTTAGTCCAACCAGAGAAACATTTGATCATCCACTCATCATGTCACTCCACAATGAAATTAGAAAACATTATATGGTAAATAAAATAATAACATAGATTTTAGGATCCATCATCATTACCTAAAAAATATGATATGTTCTCATAGGAACTACTGGTTTATTTAAAATCTAGACAACTTATATCACCCATTTCCCCCTTTTAGATAACCTTAATGTACCATTGGACTCCAAAGTTAGATATATATTCTTCTATAACATCAAATATACATGGGAAATATCAATTACTTTTCAAAGATACATGACATTGAAACTGAGTAAATCTCGTTTTTTCCCTCACAACAAGACTTCAATATACATTATCATTGTCCTAGAATCATGGATTTAAACAATATTCCCTTAAATCCACAACTTATGACATTAAACTACATGATGAATTTCTTATTTGTATTCTTTTTAACTACAACAAGAATTAGACCTAGTTTTATGTCCTTAAATTGTTTAGCTATTGTCTTACTATATGGTGTTTAGTATATTTGTTTCCAACCCTTTCTCAGGGGCGCTCGCATTCGTCTAGTTTGAGGACAAAAGGTAAGGTTTTGTTGCCATGCATTCCCAATTTCCAATGAAAGGTGACATCCGTCACTTTTTCAGGGACGTTTTCTCTTTGATCGAAATAGGATGATGTGATATCGGTTCCTCCTTTCAGGGATTCCTCCTCGGAACTCGTCGCCTAGTCCGAGTCTCCCTTATAGATTTATGACGTTGTTCGTGAAACACTTCCTTGCTCCATATCTTCATGGACACTGGTTAACTACACTAATTCTGTCAGGACATTCCAAGGGGTCCGGTCAGGGAAGCAACCTTTATTCAAGGGAGTATTCACATTGGGCATCAGTGGTATGTCTGGGCGTTGTGACACTGGTGCGTCCGTCTTCTTTCCCTTATTATAGGGATTATCGAGGGAACATAAGCCTAAGGCATCCCACATTTCAGGTGGGGAATCATATTCCATAGGCATGTATCTGAGGTTTTCCTCACCTTTCCATGTTTAACACAGGGTTTGTTGCAATTTTAACATCCATCGGAGATGGGTCAGGCTGATCAAAACACTTCCTAGAGTGGATAGGATGAATGTAACCCCAGGATGACACTCTGATGTAGGTGAGTTGACATGACCTCACCAGGATGTGGTGTCCAGGGTAAGAATCCATATGGATTATGGGGTGATGAATGGGATGGGTGGAGAATGGGATGGAACCATCGTGAGGATGATGGTAATGTTCGGATTGAGTCTGAGGGAGACATCCTACGTATCCCCGTGGTAGGGAATCAAAGTCCGCGTAGTTCGGGATGGTTTGTGGGTATTACACACTAGTCTTCCCAAGGTGTTGGTGAACCGATGTGAAGATGGTTTGGAATGAACGGGGTGGTGAGCTTGATCCTCATGGTGGCTTCCTACGTACCCTATCTTTGCAAGGATCAAAGACCTCAAAGTTCAGATGGGTCAGTGGGCCGACGTGAAGGGGGACCTAGGGTCCAATGGGTGGTGGGCTTGATCCTCATGGAGGCTTCCTACGTATCGTGCCTTGTAAAGGAACAAAGACCTCATAGTTTAGATGGGTTGGTGAATCGATGTGAAGGAGGACCTAGGGTCCAACAGGTGGTGGGCTTGAACCTCATGCAGTATTTCTACGTACCCTGTCTTGGAAAGGATCAAAGACCTTGTAGTTCAGATGGGTTAGTGAGCTGACGTGAAGGAGGAACTAGGGTCTAATGGGTGGTGGTCTTGAACCTCGTGGAGGCTTCCTATATACCTTGCCTTGGCAAGGATCAAAGACCTCGTAGTTCATATGGTGGCATTTGGCTTACACTCTAGGCTACCCAAAGTGTTTTTCATGGTCGCTGCCTACTCTAATCCCACGTGATTCATGATCAATGTGAGAAACAAGTGGCAATAGAGACCTGATGGTCATGTCATAAAATTTGCATCTATGGGAAGTGGCGTTGGACATACACGAAGATGGCATCCCAAAGAAGAATTAAGGGCTCATGCATGGTTAGCAGCTCTATGAGGATGGGACTTACTCCAAGATGGAGACCAGATGGCGACAAAGCCTATAGAGTGATGAATTTGGAACCAAAGTAAGGAGGAGCATCATTCTCCACCACGCCCTGTGCCGGCCCTTGGCACCGGAAAAGAAGGAGGGGTAGGGATGCTGCCTCCTGCAAGGAAATCTAAGGGCTTACACCTGGGTGGTTTCCCATTCCCCATGTAGGATGCATGAAGTGGAAGTCACGGTTTAATGTCATGTGCTGATGAAGATGGTTCTTGGCAGTTTAACGTCCTGCAGCTCGGACGAGGCTGGTTTGCTCCACACCCCTAGGACATACATAACCAGGACCCTTTGCACCTTAGTGAAGATAGGGGATGGGCAAAGCCATTGCTAGGGGGTGTTATGGAGCGAACCATTGGGGGTCCATGTTTGCGTGGCTATGTGAATAAGAAATATCCATTAGCATGACTATGCGATGAATCATGAGGCGAAGCAACCCTAAAGGAAGTGGTGTCCAGGGGACTTTGAAGTTACTTCATGCGAACCAAGGTTGTTGCACGGGGGAGGGAGTTACAGAGCAAAGGGGTTTATGAGTAGAGACCTCGTAGAGCTCTGTTGCTTCATGAAATGGAAGGGATTTGTGAAGGAGTGGGCTTCATGAAGTTATGTGGCCTAGCCTAGGCATAGGTCATAAGTACATATAAGTGGTGCTTAATTAATTGAAGGGAGTTCGCAAATAAAATCCCTACGAAGCATGGGTTCCTCATGATGCAAGGTCCTATGAGGCAGTGTGCTTCGCGAGGCACGGTGAATCATCCTTATAATTTGCTTCACGTGTATATGGGGGTGCTTCACGAAGAAAAAACGCTCTGCGATGACCCAAGTCCCCATGAGGATCTCCTTCCTTTGCAAATGCCCGTGGGCTTCACAAAAGGAATCCCTCTCGAAAGAGGGGGTAAAGACCAGGCAAAGGGGAGGCACTTCGTAAAGAAAAAGTACATTGAGTAACTCATGTTTCTCCGAGTATAAAGTGCTTCATGATTGGAGAGAATAGAAGAGGAAAGGTCAGATGATATGTGCTTTGGGCCATGGGGGAGGCCAATATTTATAGGTAGGAGAAACTGCGGAGCAGCACTCATTCGTCGCGACGATTGATTCCACTCTGTGGCGGGCTCGCGAACGTCATAGGGGATTTGGGAGCATCTTGCCTCCTGGATTCACGGCTGGCTCGCAAATGTCAAAAGGGCTCATGGTGCATCATGCATCGTAGCTTAGAGGTGGGCTCGCGGGGCTATGGTTCTTGTTGAAAGGGCTTGTTTGAGGAAGCTTCAGCTCCATTCTTATTCCACTTCTCCCTTCTGAATTTTTGGTACCAACAAATTCCCCCCCAGACATGGAGCCAAGGAGATGTCAAGGGTCAATGTCTGAGGGTCCATCACTAAAATTCCTCATCCGTTTTCAATGTTGGCCCACAAAGGAGGATTGCCGAGCGGGAAAGAAATGGGTCGGTTTGGCATGCTGTGAAGCTCACCGCGGTTGAGACGTGTCGCGAAGCGGAGAGGGTCATTGCCTATATATAGAGGGGATGAATATTCTTATGTCCTTTCTACTTTGCGATTTTGGATTTTAATGCTCTCGATTCACAAAGCTCCGCGTACTCCACGATTTCTCTCTACGAATCAGGCCTTCATCTTCATGGCGCATAGTGAGTCTTTGACATCACATATTTGAACTTCGTGACTCTACACCTGAAGGCCATGATTGGGCTCTGAGAACAGAATACTTGAACATTCTCCACGAACGATCTTCACGACCAAACAAAAACAATATTCCAAACCTAAAAGACTTAATGGGTCGTCAAGAAGCCGCCTAGGGGGTCCTTGCGGATGCTTCCTGATGGGATGAGATGGCGAACAACCTGGGTTTAGGAGATCTAGTTCAGAGCCACTCTGACCATGGTTATTTGGTGGAGCTACTATCAGAGAGCCTAAAGAACTACCCATAATGGAATAGGTTTCCTTTGTATGGATTCGGGCTGAGGGATGACGTCTTCATCCTAGAAGGGAGTCAGGACGAACTAGTTTACTGGTTCAAGAGCACTCCATGCCAGTGCTGATGGTTCTGGGTGACTAATGGTCATGCCCGAGAGGACTTCACACCCATCATTGATGAATTCTTATACAACCACATGAATAACATTGATGGGAATGATTTATATCCAGATAATTCTCCCCCATTCATCGGATGATATTGAAGGTGACTCTAGGGAACCCAGAGAAGGGGTGGTCTAAGGAGTGGGAGCAGTGCCAGGGTGGCAACTTCACAGACGATTGGGCCTAGGCCTACTGCGTAGACACCTTGTATGAGGAGTTTGGGGATGTTCTAAGAAGAGTGGGCCTATATGAGTTAGCATGGGCCTTATAGTTTCACATATACCAGCCGAAGCAGATGATGCCAGAGATGTTGAGTAGGTGGTCATCTAGGACCAACACATTCCATTTTCACCACGGGGAAGTCAGCATCAGCTTGTTGGATGTCCACCAGATCTTAGGGTTCCCAATACTAGGGGATATGTACGATGAGTTCCTCCCCGTCATGAGTGTGTGGGTGGTCCCGGAGCTAATGATGCCACTAGAAATGGCTTTGATGGAGCTTATGCCACGAGAGGAAAAGGAGGCGGTGAGGGACATCCATTTCAAGCGGTGGTTCAAATAGTTCTTGAGATTCCCGGAAAACAGATAGTTTCTGGAAAGGCCTTGGACTTTCCCGAAGGGGGAAAAGAGTAAGGAAAACTTATACCGGAAACTTTTGGAGGACATCCAGTGGAAGCAGTTGATATTTAGCGTCATCACTGAACAACAGCCGATATTCTGGCAGGCAGTGTTCTTCATGGCTCTCATATGTGGTTGGATCCTACTAGTGAGGGACACCAACATGGGAGTGCAGAGAAGGACATTTATTAAGGAGTTAGTGTTGGCGATAGGAGGTTGGGTCAACCTCAGGATCCCGATGCTCGCCAAGCTGTATAAGATGTTGTGGCATGTCCACGAGGGAAAGAGGTCACAGAAAATATGCAGGCCATTCCACCTCATATATGGGTGGATAGCGGTACATGTCAGGGGGGGTTTAGGAATACCTGAACCCTATATCCCCTCTAGGATTGAACATCTGCCCGCTGTTGGGAGAATTCCAGCCCAGCTAACCGCACTGTCAGTTCTGAACCGAATGTGGAAGGTGGAGGATTTAATTTTAGACCCATTCTCGTTGCTGAAGGGGGTATTCACTAACGATGTTTGGGGAACATAAGATCACCATGACTATCTACTGTACTTTTGAGGTGGAGTTTTGGTGGCAAGAGTGGATCACAATCCTCTCTGCGAGTCGTACCCCCAAATCGATTTTCTAGACAATTCTGGTGTATACATTGACTGTCCCCGAAGGTTTATCATGGGGTGCGCTATGAGAAACACCCTTGTTTGATGAGTCATGTGTGTATTATGTTCACACGGGAAGATAGGAAGATGTGAAACTAACTACCCCCACCAACCACTGTCATCAGGCTAGTGAAAGAATATGCCCAAATTTGGGAGGTGACCTATTCGGGGGAAATACTAAAGAAGCCAACCATTTGAGTTGATGATGGCATGCATCCCAAACCCCGGGGTCGAGGTCGGAGGGTAGTAGGGGCATCTCACGTTGGTGGGGATGCCGTAGAAGTGGGTACCACACCATTTGAGGGAGAGGCAACAGTGGAAATGGGCTCGATGGTCCCAGAAGAGCAGTGCCATCCTAAGGGGAGTCCACCTAGAGGGTTCCGTAGAATATCCACTTAGGCTCCATGGAAGTGGCTGCTGACATAAGGGAATGCTTCCCTCTACCAATAGAATCAGATGAATCTGAATGGTGATACGAGGCCGGGAGAGGGTGCCTGTTGGTGGAGGGTGAATTCGGCGATCGGGACTTGAATCTTGAAGAGTTAATCGTGGCCCTTGAGGTAAAGATTCCACTCCCCTTCTTCATGGCCCAATTTCAGGTCATTATTAACTCTTTACTGACATCTAAATTGTGTAGGAGGGCCTTGTGCACAGAGATCATTCATGCCCTTCGAGATATACAGATGCAAGACCTTCAGGGTCCTCGCTTGCTAAAAGGGAGACCAGCACATCTGGTGGGGACAGAATATTCAAAGAGGCTCTAGAATCATTATACCTTCCAATAATATATGGAGGGACATGCTTCGATGTCCTGACAGTATCAACCTAAGAACAAGACTGAAAATTCAATCTCTATAAGTCTCCTATACCAACATAATGGTTTTCATCCATCGACCATGTTAACTGACGTGCATGATTTCTTTTTGGTACACACAACCCAGCAAATGGCGTGGGTTTCCTTAGAGAGGTCATTCGGTATCCCATGCAGATCCTTTCACTGGGAAAAGCTGGTGACTATGGAGGTGGAGGTCTAGATTGATCGAACAGTGGTGCCCCCAATCACCAGTGGGACAGTCGGGGAGGCTAAGCTTAAGATAATCCAGGTGGGGTCTGACGATGAGGATCGGTTGGATAGCCCAAGTCCTGCTGTGCCTAATCCAACACCAGACGCGGATCCAGCTGATGAGTTATTGGAGGCATTCCCCGTATATGATCCTTCCAACCACGATGATTGGGATGAGATGACCCTTGAGGAAGAGGATAGCAGAATAGTCTTCCACTTATTATGGAAGTGGATCAATGGATTTATTTATGACAACCCCAAGCACTATGGCTAAATGAGATGGACAAAATTCACTCGCAGCTGCGCAAACTATGTGTCGGGGGATTGGATGCCCAACATACTCACATTCTTGTTCGAGATATTATAGAGGAGAAGATTTGGGAGCATGACTATGGACTCGATGTGGTTTTGCAGTTGAGGAAAGCGGTGAACGTCAACAGGCTCCCGGTGGCTCAAGATGAGGTCTAATGGCAGCAGAATTGGGCAGATGATCACTTGGCCTCCCTCGATGCATAATCTGAGCTAATTTTGTGATTGAAGTCCCAGTTCACAGAGGCTGAAGAGGGCATGAAGTGAGCCTTTGATGAAATGATTATCATCTGGACTAGCATGGAGCGGGAACAGATTGATGTTGATGGATTATGCCTCATTACTGCCAAGGAGGAGTAGGAACTGAACATGCGGCAGCACATCCGGGACACCACCAGCCAGAGGGTGGCAGAGTTGCTACACACTTTTGATAAGGTCAACCCATCCATGGAAGGTGATGATCCTAGGGTGTTATGATACATGTAACTTTTGAATGTACTTTCATGCTTTGATTATTTTATGTCAATTGCATGCATGAGTTCAATTATTTGTGTTGGTTAATTATATTCATATGACATTCGTGGAGCTTCCAGTGGTCAATACCTAATCTCACGTGGGCCGGGCCTGATGTCAGAAACAAAGGACGAACACCTCAATATTTTGTTCGAATGTAGGGGTGAAAACCAAGATTCGGGTATCCAATGATTTGAACAACCAATCTAGATTCCTGGGAGGAGAAGGGGGAGACCTGATTGGAGAATGAAGCACTTAGAACAGCCGAATTACCGTTTTCCCAATGTGATCTTGTGCATGAGTAGGGTAACACCCAGGGAACTGGAATAAATCTGAACATAAAGGAATGGAAAGTGGGAATTACAATACCCCCAATTTGAAAAACTATAGGGATGACACGATAATAAAAGATAACTGTTGACCACATTTGAAACTCATAATCTATATTTTTTTATCCTGAAATAGAGATTAAAGATGAGGCTGACCATGTTCAAAATGCGGTCCCTGACTCAGAATGTCATCGAATAGCCTTCCAGACTGTTAGCTGAGGATTAAAGGCGAGCCATAGGCCGAGCATCCATACTGTTAGGGGGTTTCTTTAGACATGATATAGGACTAGGGTCTGAATAAAGGGAATGAAAATCATGGAGAGTGGAGTGATGGGTTGTTCAAATAGAGTCCAACACTCTGGAATTTTCACCACCATGGTGGAAGCGCGTTAGGTGGATACACATGTCTGATCAGAGATCCAACATACTTATGAACATGACCTCTCTGACGAGGAAACTTTCACCTCCCAAAGTTTATCATGGGGCATCCTGAACTTTTTCAGGGCAAATCCACAATTTCGTGGTTCCCAAAAGAGCTCAGGTCAAGGGACCCGAAAAGGAGGGGGAAACATGAATTATGGTTCTTGAGGATAGACCCAAAGATAGGATGTTTGCGGTTCCTATGTATCCCATGAGAATGGGAATCAAGATGAACGTAGTTATAAGATCGCAGTTTAATGTCATGCGGGATGAGGAAAGGCGTGTGTGGCAATAGAAGAGCCAATACACTTCCTTCCAGAATTACTAAGCCCACATAAGTCATACTTGATGTTGGAAACAAGATGTAGTGATTATAATTTCCTAGTATAGGGTGGCACACGTGTGGAGAGGGTTTCCACCGGAGAAAGCTGGGGTTCGAGGAGCACCGGGATAGATGTCAAAGGGGACATGGGGAGGACCTCCATGGGTAGCACTAGAGTGGGAAAGACCTCCACTAGAACTGGAAGGAGCATGGGGAGGATCTACATGCTTGTTTACCCTGGTGGCCTCGGTATGAGGAAGGTCCTTGTACTGGGCTAGCTGAACATGGGTAGGGCCACTGTGTTGGGTGAAGGTGGAGCGAGGAAGACCTTCATCCCTCTAGTTGATGAGGCAAGGAGGACCTTCGCCAGCTTCTAAGAGGACATGGGGAGGATCCCCATGTTGAAGTGAGACTGGATGTGAAAATTTCCTACACCGGCGGTCGGTGGAGGGAGTAATGACCCCCTAACCATTGCAATGGGAACGGGAGAGACCCTCGCACTAAGCATTACTACCATGAGGAAGACCCTTATTTGGATTGAGGGTGGAATGGGGAAGACCTCCATGCTGATCCATGAAGCGGGGATGGACCGTGCCTTCCATGGTAGTGGTACGGGGAGGACCTCTATATTAGGTGTCATCGCTGCGGGTTAGTTCGCGACAACCACTGCCTGTGCCAGCGACAAAGAGAGTCATCCCAGACTGCCTATGGGGCAGTTGGGGCCTTGATCCTAGCCAGAAGTATATGTTCCCATGCTCTGTGTATTCACGGAACTGATGTTTTTCATCAAAAGTTGCTCGGGCCAGAGTAGTCGTCGACATTGATTCCGCTTGGCGGGTGTCCTCAGCTTGCACCCGATGCTGGCGTTTGGTCGGGCGAACCGGAAACTACGGTTCCCATATGTGGATTACCTACTCCTCATCCCACAAGACCGGGTGGAGGCACTGACGCTGCTGGGTGGGAGACCTCGCTAGGAGCCCCTGGAATGGGACTCTGATTGGGCTAGGAAGAATGTCACCTACCTCATCAATGTAATGTAGGGAGTCATCAAAGAATTCTGGGGGGAGGCTCCCGAAATGGTTATATTTTGGCGTGGGGAGTAGCGGATCCCTGCAAGGCCCTCTTGGGTGGCATTGATGTTGGGGTGCGGATGCCTCCATATCCAGGAAGGCCATATCCCAAGGTGGTCTTATGCCCTCCTCCTTGTAACGACGAACAAGGTCGTTGATTAACCTCCACTAAATAACCTCGGATGGGGTGATGGGGCATGGGCGCCCCAGGTCCATGGGTGTAGAGGCTATTGCGGAAGTGGCGGGGCTGCGTAGGGCTACCACATTGGTATTTCCCCTTCCCTTGCATCTGTGTGCAGGCGATGATCGCGTTATGAGTGCACCAACTTGATTCATGAGGATCAGGGTGATTAAATCATCTGTGCTGAAGAAAAAGGAATTGATGACCAATGCCCCAACACCATTATGTCTTCCCTGACTAGCAAAAGGGATCCACAATGACACGTTTAAAAATCGTATGTCCAACGTTCTACTACCCCAACTTCTGGTGAGTTTCACGCCAGGCCTGCTATTTGCTTGGCGGGACCCGCCGCAGGATAACTGGATCTGGTGAAACGTCAATCCATTGATTCCTCGATTGCTACTAATCTTCACATTGAGGATAATAACTTCACATCAGGTTCACCATTTCTGTTTTCGACACTTTCACCAGGGTTCAAGCATCCATCTCATTTCAGGTTGAAAGGCATGGTTTTATTTCCCCGCATTCCCGCTTTCCAAAGGCAGGCGACACACGTCACTTTTTTTAGGGACGTTTACTCCATGATCGAAACATGATGACGGGATGTCAATTCTTCATTCTGTGGATTTCTCCTTAGAAATTGTCACATTGTCCGGGTCTCCCTTATAGATTTAAGACATTGTTCATGAAACTCTTTCTAGCACCATATCTTCATAGATACTAGTTAATTACACTACTTCTGTCGAGACATTCCAAGGGGTCTGGTCAGGGCAGCAACCTTTAGTCAGGGGAGTAGTCACGTTGGGCATCAAAGCGTGTCTGGGAATTGGGACACTGGTGTGTCTGTCTTCTTTCCCTTATTATAGGTCTTCTCGAGGGTACATAAGCCCGAGGCATCCCACATAGGACACGGGGAATCATATTTCATGGGAATTTATCTGAGGTTTTACTCAGCATCCCATGTTTAACACAGGTTATGCTGCAATTTTAACATCCATCCGAGATAGATGGGGCTGATCATAACACTGACTAGAGTGGATCAGATGAGTGTAACCCCAGGAGTACACTCTGATGTAGGTGGGTTGCCATGACCTCACCAGGATATGGTGGTCCGGGTAAGAATCAAGATGTATGATGGGGTGAGGAATGGGATGGGTGGTTAATGGGGTGGAACCGTCATGAGGATGATGATAATGTTGGGATTGAGTTTCAAGGAGACTTCTTACGTATCCCTGTGGTAGGGAATCAAAGTCCGCGTAGTTTGAGATGATGTGTGGTACTTACACTCGAGGATGCCCAAGGTGTTGGTGAACCAACGTGATGACGGTTGGAACAACCAGGGTGGTGGGATTGAACATCATATAGGCTTCTTACATACCCTTCATGGGCAAGGATCTCATACCTCATAGTTCAGATGGGTTGGTGGGCCGAGTGAAGGAGGACCTGGGGTCCAACCAGTGGTGGGCTTGAACCTTATGGAGGTATCTTATGTACCCTGCCTTCGCAAGAATGAAATACCTCATAGTTCCAATGGGTCAGTAAACCAACGTGAAGGAGGACCTGGGGTCCAATGGGAGGTGATCTTGAACCTCTTGGAAGCTTCTTAAAAACCCTACCTTGGTAAGGATCAAGGACATCGTAGTTCAGATGGGTCAATGAACCAACATAAAGGAGGAACTGGGGTCCATTGGGTGGTGGTATTGAACCTTGTAGAGGCTTTCTACGTACCCTAACATGGAAAGGATCAATGACCTCGTAGTTCAGATGGTGGAATGGGGCTTACACTCTAGGCTACCCAAGGTGTTTTTCATTGTCGGTGCATGCACTAATCACCTGTGATCCATGCTCGGTGTGATAAACAATAGGCAGCAGAGACCTGATGATCACATCATGAAATTTACATCTGGGGGAAGTGGATTGGGGTTTACACGTAGTTTTCATCCCAAAGAGGAAACATGGGCTTATGCATGGTTAACAGCCCGAAGTTGTTGGGACATACTCCAGGACAGAGGCCCGATGGCGACAAATCCCAGTGGGATAGGTATTTGACCTTGAATAAAGGAAGAGCACCATTCCCCACCACGCCCTTTGCTGGACCTTGGAACCGGAAATGAAGGAGGAGCAATGATGCTGCCTCCTACAAGAAAATATAGGGGCTTACACCATGGTGGTTTCCCTTTCCCTGCATAGGATGCATGGGGGAAGTCACAGTTTAATATCGTGTGTTGAGAATGATGGTTCTTGGAATTTTAACATCCTACAGCTCAGACTAGGTGGGTTCACTCTTCACCCCTAGGACATACATAACTAGTACCCCCATCACCTTAGTGAGTATAGGGGACATGCAATTATATGGTAGGGGTGTTATAGAGCGAACTATTGGGGTATCCAAGTTAGTGTGGCTATGCCAAGAAGCAATAGACATTAGAATGCCTATGCAAAGAAGCATGAGGCGAAGCAACGCAATAGGATGTAGTGTCTAGGGGACTTTGATGTTACTTAGTGTGAACCTAGGAGGTTTCATATGAGAGGGAGTTGCAGAGCAAAGGGGATTATGAGTGGAGACATCGTAGAGCTCTGATGATCCATACAATGGAAGGGATTTGTGAAGGTGTCGGCTTCACAAAGTGATGTGGAATACCCTAAGCATAGGGCATAGGTATATTAAAGTGGTGCTTCACGAAGTGGAAGGGTGTTCTCCAAGAAAATCCCTACAAAGCATGGGTGCCTCGCAAAGCAAGGTCCGGTGAAGAAAAGTGCTTTCTGAGTCATAGTGACTGAACGTTATCATTTGAGTCATCTGTGCATGGGGGGTTCTTCACTAAGAATAAACACTCCACGATGACCTGAGTCCCCATGAGGATCTCCTTCCTTCGCGATGGCCAGTGGGCTACGTGAAAGGCATACCTCTGGAATGAGGGGGTGAAAACAAGGCAAAGGGGAGGAACTTCGCGGATCAAAAATACATTGAGTAGCTCATGTTTCACAGAGTAGAAAGTGTGTCACAATTTGAGAGTCAGGAAGAGGAAAGTTTAGATGATCCATGCTTTGGGCCTGGGGGGGGGGAGGCTAGTATTTATAGGCAATAGGCGCCATGGATCAGCTCTCATTCGGCGCAATGATGGATTCCACTCCGTGGTGGGATCGAGAACGTCAAAGGGTCTCAGGGATCATCCCATCTACTGGATTCATAGCAATCTCACGGGTCCATAGAGCTCCATAAAAGGGCTTCACGAGGCAGCTTCAACTCCTTTCTTATTCCCCTTCTCCCTTCCGATTTTCTGGAACCAACAATATTGAATAATCCATCATCACCTCCAATGGGGAAACCCCCTCATTGCAGTGAATGTCCTCCTCTTATTCCATTATTTAGAAATATTTAATTCTTGATTTCTATCCCACATGATATATAGGGATTCCTAGATCTCCAATCTAGAGATAATCCATGAGTACTATTACCAATGGAATATTTCCATCATCAGTTTGTTTCAATGATCAATAAATTGTTATCAGCTTCTTCAATCCCACATGATGATGATATATTATTCCTCTTAGGAAGTAATTTTGAACCATTCTTATACTTATTAAATACCTAATTTACTCAATTCATGGTGGTGTAATTATAAATACATTTAGCGTTACCAAAACTTCTATTCCACCCACCATCACACACTAGGACATCCTTTATTTGAATTCACATAATCCTCTATGTGTTAATGGGCACCCATACAATGATGAAACAATGATATAATGACCTTCCTCTAATACAACTCACATTCCATGGATAAATATTAAAACCAACATGTATTTTTATCTATTTCAGTTGCATTTTCAGTGAATGACCTCAATTTTTACAACCAACGTCCATGATAGTGTGGTAGTGGGTCCTCTAGTTCAAAGGCATTGTCATAAATTTTCCTCATCCCACTTTTTACGAAAATTTATAATTCAAATCCATAAAATTAATATTTAATTCATCCCCTTTTCTTATGGTGGAATCAAGTATCAATGGCATTAAAAATCTTGTTTATTATCAAAATTTCATAAGGATTGTTGGCCTTCTCTATATTTCTTAATTGTATTCCCTTTTGACTGGGTCACATTTTACGGTATATGTGTCATTGTAACCCCAACCCTTCAACCGCATTGTGCACTCTCGTAGGATATGGATGACCTCTATCTACTCCTACAATCCCATGTTTAGGATGGATAACATGATCTTTGGGGATTTCAGGCATTATCTCCCCATAAGTGTGAGTAAAAAAATATTTATGTGAATGAATTCCCATTTAGAAATTACTTCACATCATTAAAAAATGAAAACCCATTTAACTCCTTTTGTGGATAAATATACCATCATCTAGTATCTCCATTTCAAACTGAGTTTTTCCATTTATTGGTGCTATCTAGGCTACCTCACCCCCTAGTCCACACATTATGACTTTAAAAAATGTGTATTTGGTCCAAGAATCATGGCCATAATATTTTTTGTACCCTTTTAAGGATTTTAGTGTTGTTTTTAGACTTTTATCTATAGTGGTATTAAATTTTCCATACATACTATATGTACAATATCTCAACCCATTTTCCCAATGAGTGCTTCCTTCCATGGGATGACCTATTCTAGAATGGATCAGAAAGGGAACTTTTAGAACTCTATTCTAATTGGGTTTTCTCTTCTATATATTAATTTACAATCTCACAACTTTTATCTATCATTCATGACCATGAATTGTTTTCACTCTATTATATGGATGTTTGTGTGACACCTAGCCTCTTTTCCCTCTATTCATGTTAGGTTATTACTTTCCTTACTTCCACATGAACTATCTTGGAACCCCCAAGTACACATACTAAGTCTTGAAACTGGTTGTTCCTCATTGTTCAGGTTAGATGACCATAAAATATGAATTTAACAATCTAATTATATCTATAATGGTATTTTATCTGAATTAACATCAAATGTCCATTCACTCTTCATGCTTCATGGAAAATCATGCATTATTCGTCAAACCATAGTGACTTCAAACTATGCACCACCTTCTACGGGAAACCCTATTCTAGCTTGGAGTCCCATGGGACCCTTAATCCCGCCCTTCAAAATGTATTTTCTGTACAATATCTAGATATATAGTCTCATCCCTTTGATCCATAATCCCTGACATTAATATATTAGATCCATTTAGTATTTGATCTATGAATTTAAAATTCCAGAACATCTTGGTCCAATCATAATGACCCTAAATTGTGTTCATCATCTCTAGAAGATGTATATGTGGCACAAAACATTATCCAAGTTTGTGTCGACACTTTTTAATATATAGACCAACATAACTCTTTTATTTGGTCAATAATATAAGAACCAACGTTTTAAAAAACGTCTTCCATCCTCACCATTCAATGATGAACTCTATTTTCAACATCCTCACCCTGAGACATTAAACTACATGATATAGTCCCTAATGACTGAATTAAAACACAATGATAACTTTGGGTCTTCTGTTATTAAGATATCCCTATTTTGTTGTTGGTCTCCCACCACACCACTATTTGGAATTTTAAGGGGCATGATTCCCACCTTACTGGATATGTAGTTACATCTAGATTCAGATTATAGATAGAGCCACGATCTCTCTGTAAACTTTCTCATTACTTACAATAATGATACTTCAGCTAATTCTTATTAGTATTTAATACCTCTTTTTCCACAAATCACTAACACTTCTCTAGCCCCCCTTCTATTCAGGATTAGGATCCGTGAAAAATTGACAAAACCATTTTGGTTGTTAGTTTTATACGACACTACCATAAGGAATTATGACTAGAATGATTCCTATTTTATGTATATGTAGTGACATCAAGAACATCTATCTTAGGCCCCACTAAAAATATCTCATCCCCCTACCTTTTATTGTAACGTGACACTATACTATTTTATTTCATTACCCCCTCCACACTAAGGGTATGTGGAACCCATATGTAATTGTTCTAATTTACATGACCCTAAATAGTAATTTATTACGACTCATGGATAATTTTCTTATGTTAGGGGAATTTTCTCCTAGGACATATTTTCATTGAATTGGACCTCCCAATTAACGTTATGTTTTGAAATTTCCTAGTGTTTTATAGATCATCTTACCCCTAAACCATGCTCCTTGTAAAAAAACTAGAATAATGTCTATCTAATGTCTATGAAATATAATTCTAATCCCAACAGAGGTCTAGGAACTATAACCATTATATTTTTTCATACATTATAGTGGTTATTATTCAATCACAAGTGGGATTTTTCATTCAAATTGGTTATGAGATTACCATTCTAGATGAGTATCCTCCACATATGGTCAATTATTAATGGTCCTAAACTATATATCCCTAGTAAAAATTTCATTTTCACCATGGGAGTGTAAAACCATTCTTATTCCTCTTCCAGTTTCAACATCCCATTTAACTTGGTATATCTCATTAATGTCAATGAACAATAATTAAAACCCTAATTATCTTAGATCTCTCTTTGAGCATATCATTCCACCACCACACGTTGTGTACCATGATTTCTAATTTCACATGAAACCTTTCTTTTCCATATGAACTCACCTATGTTGAAAAAAAAGATATCCAATGGTTCAACTACCATTCAAGAAAAAAATCTTAGATTATTTTAAAAAGAAACATAATGGACCCTATTTCTTCATGACATAGTCAATGGTTAACCCTTACTTTTCATCACTATTAATGATGTTATAGTAGTGTAATTTTTGTTTTAAATGTTGTAACAGGTCATCCTCATCCAACTCAATAACCCATTTTGTCATTCTAATTCTGTAAGTCAAAACATACCATTATACACTCCGCTTTTCGCATGAATAGTCTTAATTCCCTCAGTGTTTCCCTTTTACACCATTTTAATATAATTATGAGTTGGATGAATCCTATATAGTCTTTCCTGAATGGTCATCTTATTTTCAAGGGTTCTTTAAATGGTTGGTGCGTGGTTATAACCCCAATTTTTTTGTCTAAGGTACCCTTAAATCGATTTATTATCCCCCTATTATCCATTTTCTCTAACACTAATCATGGATCACTTGGGTTTGAATACATTGGATTGGTTCTCTCACTAGATTGATTGATAATTTCTTCTATTCAGAATCACTATACAATATTAAAATTCATGTTCAATGACCATTGAATATGATATTAAAGAACAATATTTTATCCATATCACATGACATAAAACCTTATTATACCTTGATTATCAGTCGATATGAAAATCCCTATGCAGGATTGGAATCCTACGACACCACCTAATTTAACTAAGTACTATTTGACCCCCATTTTATTTATAGGTATTGAAATCCAAAAATCCTATCTTAAAACCAACCACAAATCCTTTTTTGTCTAAATTTTAGGATTCTTGGTAGAATTAGGTGCATCGCATTATCAAACATAACTTCAGGATGATGCTCTTTCCTCTGCACATGGGATAAATCTACATGAGATATATTCCCATGTATTCTCTCGTTGTGACTTCAAGCCCAAATTCAAAAATTTCCTCCTTTTCTTATAGAACAATTCCATTTACAATATAAATGATCCATGTCAATGAAAATGTGTTCATGTACCAATCTATATAACCTTATTGTCCAGTATCCCATGGCCCAATTCCTATGAACATAAACATGGAACTATCTTTCTAAGTACATGACCATAATAAGAATGACCCACTAGTTCTAGATATATGACCATAAATGTTGAGATTCAGGGTCCAAGAAGTGAGACCATAAACTACTAAACCCTTTTGTTCAATACTCTAAGACCATAAATGAGCAATCCATAAATATTATCAATCTTCCACTCTAAAATTTTATTGAATCCATATCTCTTGTCTCTCACATGGTTAGAATTTTCATATCTTCCACTATCCCACATAACATTAATATGGTTAACATTCTATTTTTATATTCTTAATTCACAAAATCATATCTTTAATAGTACATGGCCATTTCTTAGGAAACATGATCCCCATCAAAAACATTTCATGTTTAGTAATTTGGGTCAACATACCTTCTCACATACAAAAGTGATCCCCTGTGTTGACCTAATAAATATCTAAACAACCTCCTCCTTTATGGGATACAATAACCAAATGAATAATCTTCACTGTATTTAAAATGAATTTCCTACAGTGTTGAAATAGTGATCCAAAATTGCACCTCCAATCTAGGTTACACAAACAATTGTATTAATCATCTGTAGTATGGTAGAGGGACCCATGTTTCAAATGTGGTCAACAACCATCCTTAACCCACTTACCACCTCTACCAATTGTTGCAGACAGCTAGGGTTATAATTTTCCCCTCTCTATATTTAATTTATCTGGTGAAACTCAAGCACACTAGTTTTTACCTCTTCACAGGTCGTTCCCATTATTAAGGAAATGAAATTCATGGAATCACACTAAACTGACATCAACATATTTTTGTGTCTCTAATGATGAACTATGTAGTATTACAATCCTAAACCATCAAACACTACATTGTTATATTATATAATTGAATTCTATTCTATTTATCTATGGTTTCCAACATTTGTCATGACTAATGTAATCTTAGGGGTGTTAGATGTTTATTTTATTAATGATATAAAGATGCATAAATCAATCCCAAAGAGTCTGAAAAGTTATACCTTTAATAAATGAAAATAGAATGGTTAGGGGGGTAATCTAGATATTGGATCCTCTTCCACTATAAAAAATATATATCTTATGGGTATTTTTATAAAAAAACTGCATGAGTTCATCGATCCTACAACATGATGATTTAGTGACTCCTTGAAGTATAGATATATCCATTATCTCTTTCTTAGACTAGGGACATAACACTCTCTTACAAACTTTAATATGACATTTTTTTCATTACACTCCACTGTTAAGGAAGATAATTTAGTTGAATCGACCCAATATTATACTTTTTATCTTTTATATAGAGAATAGTTTCTTCCCTAGTAACAGAATGACAAATTATCATATATCTTTCTCCTCACATTAAGAAAAACCTTATTTGGACTCCCATAAAGAAGTTAAAACATATAATATAAAGTCATCACTAGAGGTGGGAAACTCACACCACACCAAGGGCACACACTTGTCCAAGATGTATTTGAAAATTACAAGGATAAAACAATAATTAACCCCACCTATACCAAAGTTCAAAAACAAGATGAAAGGGATTATATATGTCCATCCAACATTGAGATTTTTTATGATTGATGTTTTTTAGAATTATTCTATATTCACTATTCTGGCTCAATAGGTTCTCCATAGAAACATTTGACCTATGGTCATCCATTTCTTCTGACATGGGAATGTAATTAGGGAAGGTTTTTGGGACCTTTTTTTTGAAGAAGGTGACATGAATTGGTTTCCCAATTCACGCCCAATAGAATTTATTAAAATTAACGTTTACAATGAAAACACGAGGTGTAATGGATTTACACCATACCAAAACAGAGAAAACAACAAAATACATATAAAACCTTAAAGTACCGAGTAACGAGTCTTCAAACAGCCTCAAATAAGATCCAACGAGAGTCCATGACCTCCACTGCAGAAGTAATAGTGTGCAGTCCAGACATGCATTATCCTCCATTCCATGACATTTCCTGCTACAAAACTGAGACTTCAGGTGAGTGTTACTTCTTTGAAAGTGAGAAAGATGCTCCAGATTTCTCATCAAAATTCACCCAAAGAAAAATATATGCATCCATCTAGAGAGATTCCATCATGGATTCATTATCACAGTGCATAGAACATGAAGACAATCAGGGCAGCATTACAAAGTGTTTTAGCACACTGGATAAGAAATAATTCCATCCAAACAAGCGGTTATACATCACCAACTCTGTACTGGACAGCTGAAGTGCACAGACTATTCTGCAGAGCAATCCAGATGCATACTTCCATGAAAAAATAGGAACCAGCCTTCACTCCAATAGAGTAAAACCCAGTTTTAAAAGGGAGAAAACATCATATTGGGAAATAAAAACAACAAAAATCCAGAAATTCATTCAGTCACTTCAAAGTGAAGGCACATTTAGAGTCAAGGTAGGACCGCCACTTGAGAGAGGAAGAAAACAGAGTTGCAGCAAGATCCGGAACACATAAATCTGACACCCAAAAAATTGCCAATGTAGAAGCATAGAAACAGAATGAAACCATAGGATCAGCCCAAATAATGATGACATCATATTAGAGAACATCCTTAATATCCTTATTTTTAGAATTCTCCTTCTCTTCCTCTCCCAATATAAGAAGTGTTGGATATATTATTCCCAAGGGGATGACTACCTCAGCTAAACCCATTATGGGTTTTGTCTCTATGTTTTCCTCATCCTCAGTAGGAAAAGTTTCCTCATTAACATTCATGAATTTTATTATTCCACTCACTACCTCATTATAAAATAATAGTCCCACCGATGGGATTTAAAAAATCTCTTTTGATCATGGTGCCTTATGGAGCTACATGTATTTTTCTTCCACACCATTTTTTGGTGCCACTAGGGTAGTTCCAATATCTACTAAAATGAACAGATTGTCCTTATTGGCTTGATTATACAATAAGTCATTACATGGCCTTAAGCGACATCCCCAAGGCGCCAAATGCTGGCAATAAATGCCGAAGGGTTTCAAAACAAGTGGGGGATGATTTACCCTTTTAGAACATACCAAAGAACCAAAAACCATAACAAAAATTAATCCACTAAATGATGCATGAGAAAAGCTAAGACAACTCAACCATTTATTTTTATCATAATCCAACCAAGAGTACCACATCAGAAACCAACACTAAATCAGAGTAAATAACAGAATGACAAACTAAAAGACTAAAACATGACAACCCAACTCCATGCTTCACAAGCTCTAAGATCCAACATCACAACCCAGACAAAGTATCATGAAGTAGTTCTATAAACATGTGACACTTTACCTTTTCCAACATCCCGGTATATGACATCTGCAAAAGCACCAACATGCTAAAGTTGGGGGTGTGTAATGAAACTCAGTAGGTTTTCCCCGATGACATCCCAACCCATGCCTCTAGAATAAAACATGTTAGAATGTTTATATAAAACAAATTATATAAAAAAAATTACAAAACAGTTCACAATATAACAAGTTCCATGTCAAAAACATTTTCCAAAAAAACCCATCTTTCTAAATAAAAGAAACCAAGAAAAGTTTCTAATAAAATTTCCATTTCCCTTTTGGCACATTCATTCCCTTTCAAAAATCTACACAACTAACCATGAATGCAACATGGACCTCCCTATAATTGTGAGTGGTGAGTTATCCTTCCACTAAGCCATCACTTAGTGGACTACCTTGATGGGGGTTCTTCACACCCTTATCTGTCCCAACCTTTTGATGGGGGTACATCTTGCCCTTATTCATCCCAACCTTTTGATGGGGGTACTTCTCACCCTTTTCCATCCCAATGAATATGAACACACACCACAACCCATGAAAATCCATACCAAAACCATGCGTGTTAAAAAAAAATTCAATAAAGAATCAAACATGTTATTGAAAACCATTTCTATCAAGCAGAAATACCATAACCAGTTTAAAATCACAATTTTAAATTCACTTCATCAACACTTTCCAAAAATACACAATTTCCATCACCCGTTACAAAAAAAGGGTTTTCAACCATTATTTCATAGAAGATAAACAAACCATTTCAATCACGGAAAACAATTTGAAACTAAGCCTTCAATTTATAAGAAAGAGGAATCGGGAGTGAAGCCACCTTCCTCAAAAAATTAGGAAAAACCATCCAACAGATGAAGAACACCAACAAAACCGAGTCAATTGCTCCCCGAAACCTCCTTAGATTCCTTCCCCTAGTACCAAAAAAACCCAACGTAAAAGTCGTCCACTACCTTAGATCTACCCACCTTGGTTATAAATATAAGGATCCATCATGAGGGAAGTGGTAGATCTAAGAAAACGAAAGGAAATGAGACTTACCTCGATAAACCAGCATCTAAACGCCAAGGAAACCCTCCGGATAACTTCTGAAATTCTTGGTAAGTGTTCTCCCACCTTCAGCAGAGAGAAATACTGAGTTAGGGCCATCTAGGAGAAAAAATGAGTGTGTTTAATGATAAAACAGATTAGATCCTTAAAAATAGGATCTATGTTGACCCCGTGAATGGTTAGTCCGCACGACTAGGCAATTCGTGCACTAATCGTGCAGTAGTTAGTGCTTGGAATGGGTGCTCTGCACGACCTCATCGCACAGTTTCCGCAAACCATACACACACTGTGTGGTCTCCTCTATCCAATGTGACCACCATCTACATGGCTTCTGCATGGTTTGGGAAACCCGTGCGAAGCCTGTGAATCAAATCTTTTTTCCCTTTAACACTTTAAAAGTCTCCAAAATTTCCCAGCTATTTCTAATTTTCTTCATGTATTTAAAAAACAAAAAACAAGGGTTACATACCAAAAACTGGTGGTACTACATTCTCTCCAACATTGGCCTTTCCATACTCAGAAATTAGAAAACCATCGCTTTCCTAATAGAGTTATGGTCACTTCTCTTTCATTTCATTCTTGCATTCCCAAGTCTCTTCCTGAATCTGACCATGTTGCCACAAAACCCGCACTAGACCGATGATTTTTCCCCGCAAGAGTTTATCCTTCCTATCGACAATCGACACCGGAATATGTACCAATGAAGCATCTTGCTCTAGGTCAATGTGATCCAATCTGATCACACGGTCAGGATCGGGAAGATACTTCTTCAACTGAGATACATAGAATACATTATGCACTGCACTGAACCATGGTGGTAATTCCAACCGATACGCCACCTCGCCAACCCGTTCCAGTATCTCAAAAGGGCCTATATATCGAGGATATAATTTTCCATGCTTCCCAAAAGGATGTTGTCCATGCCTTGGAGAGATTCTCAAAAAGACATGATCACTCAACCCAAACGCCAATGGTCTTCAGCGATGATCCGCATAAGATTTCGGATGACTCCGTGCCGTCTCCATCCTCTTTTTTATCAACTGAATCTTCTCTCTTATTTCCTAGACATGGCATGACAAAACTACTGAATTCTCACCTATTTCCACCCAACAAAGTGGATAATGACAAGGATTTCCATACAATTCTTCAAATGGAGCCATGTGTATCGAGGCCTGATAACTGTTGTTATATGAGAACTCCACTAAAGGCACACGCTCTTCCCAAAAGCCACCATAATCCATTACACAAGCCCGCAACATCTCTTCCAATGTCATTACCATCCTTTTGGATTGTCCATCCATCTGAGAATGATACGCTATACTCATATTCAACTGAGTTCCTAGGGATTTCTATAAGGATAACCAGAATGAGATTTCAACCTCGGATCTCAGTCTAAAATGATTGAAACAGGTATGGCATGTCTCTTTACCACTTCTTGGATATAGATTTTTGAAATATCTTCCAGCGTATGAGTTTCACGAATAGGGATGAAATGGGCCGACTTGGTTAGATGATCCACTATCACCCAAATGGCATCATGTTTCTGGACCGTTCTTGGAAGACCAGTAATGAAATCCATAGCTATCTGCTTCCATTTACACACATGAATTGGTAGAGTCTGCAACATACCTACCAACCGATGATGTTCTGCTTCAACTTGCTGACTAGTTAAACACCTTGAAACAAATTCAGCTTCCTTCTATTTCATGCTGCTCCCCCAAAAATGTGCCTTTATCTCCTAATAAATCTTCTATATTCCTAGATGAACAACCCATCTGGAATGGTTTTAAGCCTGAAGAAGTTGTTGGTGAGTATTAATGGTACAACCATCTGATCTCGAAATGGAAAAATTAAACTCCCACCTTGCTTCCATCCCTCAGTGGTCTCCCCACAATTTAGTTTTGACTTAATTACAACATAGTCTACATCAGATGCTTGTGCCTCCTTTACTATCTCCACCAAATCAGGAAAAATCGCAACTGGAAAGAAAACTGCAACATCAGCTTGGTCTTCACATTCCAAACGCATGTCGACTAGGACTGACATTAACTGCCACTCATCTGAAGCTTCTTGTGCCAACTGAGTATAAATTTTTTTTCTTAATACACCGGCCACCGAATAGCCCTTACCTGGTGTATATATCAAGTCAAAGTCAAACATTTGAAGATACTCCATCCATATCCTCTGATTTATATTCAAATATCATTGTGAGAAAACATTCTTCAAACTCTTATGATCCGTAAACATAAAGAATTTCTCACCAAAGAGAAAATGACACCAAGTATTCAAGTCATGGACAACTGAAGCTAACTCCAAATCATGTGTTGGGTAGTTATTTTCATGTACTCTCTACTGTATTCAGCCATAAGAAACGACATGGTCTCTATGAATGAGAACACATCCCAACCCAGATCCTGAAGCGTCACATTAAACCATGTACCCCTGTCCTGATTCCGAAAAAATCGAGATGGATGCTGATGTAAGGTGAACTTTCAACTCTTTAAAAGATATCTGACCTTCCTTAGTCCATTTAAATTCACTGTTATTCTTTTTCAATGTTGTCATAGGAGAAGTTAGTCATGAGAATTCATGCACAAAGCATTGTTAATAACCAGCTAGACCAAGAAAACTTCATATTTCAAAGACATTCTACGGTGGTTTCCAAGAATGAACAAATTCTATCTTTTCTGGATCCACCGAAACACCTTTCTCAGAAACAACATGGCCCAGAAATCATACCTCTTGTATACAAAAATTGCACTTTGATAATTTGGCATACAACTAATGGTGTCTCAATATTTCCAACACTGTCGTTAAGTGTTTCTCAAGCTCCACCCTTGTTCTTGAATACTCCAATATGTCATCCACAAACACCATAACAAAAGAATCCAGATATCACTGAAATATCTAATTCATCAATTCCATAAAAGATTGTCGGTGCATTCGTAAGACCAAAAGGCATGGCTACATATTTTTAGTGACCATATCTTCTTCTGAAGGCTGTCTTTGGAATATCCTCCTTCCGAACTCACGACTAGTGTTATCCTGACCGCAATTCAATCTTAGAGAACCACGAAGCTCCACTCAATTGATCAAACAGGTCATCAATGCGTGGAAGTAGATATCAATTCTTTATCGTAACTTGGTTAAGTTTACGATAATCTACACATAGCCTCAAAGTTCCATCTGATTTCTTTACAAAAAAAACTGGTGCTTCCCATGGAGACATGCTTGGCCGAATAAAACCTTTGATTTACAGTTCTTCCAACTATACTTCAAATTAATTTAACTCCATTGGTGCCATCCTATAAGATGGAAGTCAGATAGGACTGGTTCCCGGAAGGAGGTCAATCATAAACTCAACTTCTCTTATAGGTGGTAACCTTGAGATGTTTTCAAGAAAAACATCAAGAAATTGATCTTCGACTACTGGAAAACTGTTATTCGCGATCTCGTCCATCGATTCCACGTTTAATGCAGCCAACTTGTAAGATATTGTTTCCACTACTAGTGACAACAATCATGTTGCACCTGCCTTCACCACTCATTCTTCACTAAAGAGATGATCGACGCCATCCTCAGTTGTTAAACTGACTGTTCTGCAATAACGGTCGATGTTTGCCCTGAAATCTATTAACCAATCCATACCCAGGATTATATCATAGACATCCATCTCCAGAACAGAGAAATATCATTTCAGCTCAGCTCCATCAACAATTATATAACATTCTCTACACACGGAGGCTCTACACTTTCTTTCACCGAGATGAGTTTGATGTTTTATCACAGAAAGAATCATTTCATGTTTCAAGTTCAGCAAATCAGAAATACGAGAAGCAAGAAATAAATACAATGCACCAGTATCGAACAACACTTGCATGAGGGTAGAATTAAAAACAATTGTACCTTTCACCGTATACGGTCTAGACTGGTCATCCATAATCACGTGTTCCACTCCATACAATTGCTTTTTTGCTTCATTTTTCTCCTTATTCCATGCTGAGATTGCCCTTCCTGAGGAGTCATGGTATTTCAGGAATCACCATGGCTAGCTCTGTTCTGCTGGTGAGAATGATTTTGTTATCCTCACCCTGTCGAAGCATAAGATGCTTGCGACACCTAAGAAGTGTCACGAACACCCGACCATGGAGCACAGTGACAATATCACGGAAGATGCCCTATCATGTTGCAATTGTGGCATGCTCTTGGTGGTGATGTACATTCTCAATTCATGAGATCAATCGACTCTCTTGAGCCATAAGCCACAATTATCATTCACTCTAAACTATCTTGAGCTATAAGCAACAACATGGTCTCCTTGAATGAGAACACATCCCAACCCAGATCCTGAAGCATCACATTACACCACGTACCCATGTCCTAATTCCGGAAAAAGCGAGTTGGGTGCTAATGTAAGGTGAAATTTCAACTCTTTAAAAGATATCTGACATTCCTTAGTCCATTGAAATGCACTATTCTTCTTTTTCAATGCTGTCATATGCGAATCTATTCATGATAATTCATGCAAAAATCATCAGTAATTACCAGCTAGACTAAGAAAACATCGTATTTCAAAGACATTCTTTGGTGGTTTCCAATAGAGAAAAATTCTATCTTTTCTGGATCCACTGAAACACCTTTCTCCGAAACATCATGGCCTAGAAAGCATACATCTTGTATCAAAAAATCACACTTTGATTATTTGGTGTACAACTAATGGTATCTCAAGATTTCCAACACTATCATTAAGTGATTCTCAAGCTCAACCCTTGTTCTTGAATACACCAATATGTTGTCCACAAACACCACAAAAAAAGAATACAGATATCGTTGAAATATATGATTCATGAATGACATAAAATACTGCCGGTGAATTCGTAAGACCCAAAGGCATGAATACATATTTTTAGTGACCATATCTTCTTCTGAAGTCTATCTTCGGAAGATCCTCCTTCTGAACTCACAACTAGTGTTATCCTGACCACAATTCAATCTTCGAGAACCATGAAGCTCCCCTCAATTGATCAAACATGTCATCAATGCGTGGAAGTGGATATCAATTCTTTATCGTAACTTGGTTAAGTTTAAGATAATCCACACATAGCCTCAAAGTTCTATCAAATTTATTTACAAAAAAAACTGGTGCTGCCCTTGGAGACATGCTTGGATGAATAATACCTTTTATTTATAGTTCTTCCAACTACACTTCAAATTCCTTTAACTCCGTTGGTTCCATCCTCTAAGATGGAAGTGAGATTGGAATGGTACCCAGAAAGAGATCAATCATAAACTCCACTTCTCTTATAGGTGGTAACCTTGAGATGTTTTCAAGGAAAACAACAGGAAATTGATCTATGACTACTGGAAAACTGTTATTCACGATCTCATCCATCGATTCCATGTTTAACGTAGCCAACTGGAAAGATTTTGTTGCCACTACTAGTTCAGACATTCTCATTGCACCTGCCTTCACCAATATTTCTTCTCTAAAGAGATGCTCGATGCCATCCTCCATTGTGAAACTGATTGTTCTGTAATAACAGTCGATGTGAGCCCTGAACTTTGTTAACCAATCCATACCCAGGATTATATCATAGACATCCATCTCCAGCATAGAGAAATCCCATTTCAGCTCAGCTCCATCAACAATTATATAACATTCTTTACACATGAAGGTTCTACACTTTCTTTCACTGAGTTGAGTTTGATGTTTTATCACAGAAGGCATAATTTCAAGTTTCAAGTTCATCAAATCAGCAATACGAGAAGCAAGAAAATAATTCAATGCACCAGAATCGAATAACACTTGCATGAGGGTAGAATTCAAAAGAATCTTACCTTTCACCGTAGACGGTCCAAACTGGTCATCCACAATCATGTGTTCCTCTCCATACAATTTCTTTATTGCTTAATTTTTCTCCTTATTCCTTGTTGAGATTTTCCTGCCTGAGGAGTCATGGTGTTCCAGGAATCACCATGGCTAGCTCTGTTCTACTGGCGAGACTGATTTTTCTATCTTCACCCTATCAAAGCAGAAGATGCTTACGACACCTAAAGAGTTTCACGAACACCCGACTGTGGAGCACTGCAACAATATCACTGAATATGCCCCCATCATGTTGCAATTGTGGCATGCTCTTGGTGGTGATGTAAATTCTCATTTCATGAGATCAATCGAGCCACATTGAAGACACTCACCTTTCATCATGGGTCATGGAGGAAGATTCACCGATCCAGCCATCTGATTCTGATTCGCACTCCCACCATGGAAGTAGGTGTCCCACATCCGCTTGTTCATATCATTAGAGTTCCCACCCATTCCCGTGGGTATCATCATACTTCCTCCTCCCATAAATCCTGAGATGTCTATTTCAGCTACTGTTTATCCATTTACCATCTCCGTATAATCCGTAATACAGAGCACAACTATCTTCGAGCGAATCTCCTGTCGCAACCCTGATTTAAAGATGTGTGCCTTCAGTGACACACTTTCCATAACTTCTGGTGAAAAGCACACTAAATTCATGAATTTAGTCACATACATAATTATAACGAGATTCTCATGGTTCAGGCTGAAAATGTTTGTCATCCTCTGGATCATAAATGTGTGGGGATATAATTGTTTATTGAACAATTCCTCAAATTTCTCCTAGCCCAGACCGTGATCCACATTAGCCTACACCACTAGCTCCCACCATTGTCATGCAAGATCTTCCAGCATATACGTCACCAACTTAACTTTTAGTTCTACAGGTGTGCTGATGAAATCGAAGATACAATTCATCCTACTTATCCACACCTCCACCCTTTCTGGTTCAGAATCACCTCAAAAGATGGGTGGATTCTTCTTTTGGAACTAGATGGAATGGTCTACATGCCTTGACTCGTCATTCCGATTCCCCGTGTCCATAGCCAGAAATGCATGAACTATACTTTGGACTAGCTGCTAGTTTACCTGTGGCTGAGGTGCGACCACATTCTCTACAGCCTCTTCCATTTGGTTTCTACGACGCCTAACATGTTCCATTTTCTATCCAAATAGCAAACGTCATTTGTCTCACTTCCTAGAAACTGAAGGCATAGCATTTCAATTTCTATCAAATCACTATCACTACATCAATTTCCAACCATCAAGGTTTTCCACATTTACCCATTTCTAAAAAATTCTCTTAATTCTTTTGAAAATAAATCTATTTTCAAAATACATCAACCATTATCTTTTCAAAATCATTCATTTGAAAACAAGTTTAAAATTTTACAAAATCACGATTTTGCATCAAACCATAATCCATTTTTCAAAATGATATATACACTCCTAGTGGGAAGTCATTCTTCTAATTCATTTCATGCTCATCTCATTGGGTAAACCCATGACAATGAGATTTATTATCCTATAAGTGTCTCCAAAACACTTATGTACCCAACTCCCTGTCACTTGATGTTCATCATAAAACGGTTAGCTACGTATTTTTATGATCTACATTACAAGTTCCGACAATCCTACTCCTTTCTAAGATGACCACCCAAGGAATATACATGTAAGAATTAAATTCCAAGACCAAAAAAACTGATGACTACATGTTCTACAAAGAAAGGAACATTCTGATTGCATTTATACCCCAATGACCAAAACAAACTGTTACCATTTGTAATGACCCGCTTATCCGTATTGGCTTGAGAATAAAAAAAATTCATTACATGGCCCTAAGAGACATCCCCAAGGCACCAAAAGCTTGCAATAAATGCCGAAGGGTTTCGAAACATGTGGGGAATGATTTACCCATTTAGAACATACCACAGAACCAACAACCATAACCAAAACTAATCAACTAAATGATGCATGATAAAATCTAAGACAAGTCAACCATTTATTTTAACATAATCAAACCAAGAGTACCACACTGGAAACCAACACTAAAGCAGAGTAAACTATGGAAATATAGACAAAAAGACTACAAGACGACAACCCAACTCCATGATCCATAAGATCCAAGCTCCAAAATAACAAACCAGCCCATGTATCATGAAGTAGTCCTATAAACATGTGATACATTACCTTTTCCAACATCCCGATATATGACATCTACAAAAGCACCAACGTGCCAAAGAAGGGTGTGAGTAATGAAGCTCAGTATGTTTTCCCCGATGACTTCCCAACCCATGCCTCTATGATAAAACATGTTAACACATTTATATAAAACAATTTGTTTAAAACAATTCCAAAATAGTTCATAATATAACAAGTTCCATGTCAAAACCATTTTCCAACAAAAACCATCTTTCTTAAGAAAATCAACCAAGAAAAGTTTCCAATCAAATTCCCATTTCCATTTTGGCACATTCATTCCATTTCACAAATCCATGCAACCAACCATGCATGCAACCTAGACCTCCCTATACTCGTGAGTGGTGAGTTATACTTCCGCTAAGCTGTCACTTAGTGGACTACCGTGACCGGGGTACTTCACGCCCTTACCCATCAAAAACATTTGATGGGGTTACTTCTCACCCTTATCCATACCAACCTTTTGATGGGGGTACTTCTCGCCCTTATCTATCCCAATGCATATGAACACACACCACAACCCATGCAAATCCCTTCCAAAACCAAGTGTGTTAAAAACATTCAATAAAGAATCAATCCTTTTATTGAAAATGATTTATTTCAGGCAGATAAACCATACCCAGTTTAAAATCACTATTTTAAATTCACTTTAACAAAAACTTTCCAAAAACACACAATTTCCATCACTCGTTACATAAAAGGGGTTTCCACCATTATTTCACAGAAGATAAAAAACCTTTTTAATCAAGGAAAACAATTTGAAACTAAGCCTTAAAGTTCTAATAATGAGGAATTGGGAGTGAATCCACCTACCTCAACAAATTAGGCAAAACCAACCAACAGAGAAATAACACCAACAAAATCGACTCAACTACTCCCCGAAACATACATAGATTCCTTCCCCTAGTACAAGAAAAACCAAAACCCGACTTAAAAGTCATCCACTCCCTTATATCTACACACCTTAGCCATATATCTAATGATCCATCAAGTGGGAAGAAGGAGATCTAAGAAAACTAAAGGAAATGAGTCTTACCTTGATCAACCGGCCTCTAAACGCCAAGGCAAACCTCCAGATTGCTTCTAAAATTCTGGGTAAGTGTTCTCTCACATTCACTAGAGAGAAATACTGAGTTAGGGTCATCTAGGAGAAAAAAGTGTTGTGTTAATGATAAAACGTATTAAATCCTTAAAAATAGGATCTAAGTTGACCCCACGCACGGTTAGTCCACCAGGATAGGAAAATCGTGCGCTAACCGTGCAGTAGTCACTGCTTGGAAGGGGTGATCCATACGGCCTCATCGCAGGGTTTTCCCAAACCCTACGCACACTGTGCGGTCTCCTCTGTCCAAAGTGACCACCACCTACACAGCTTCCCCATGGGTTGGGCAACCTGTGTGAAGCCCGTGCGTCACCCCTTTGTGCCCTTTAACACTTTAAAAGTCTCCAAAAATTCCCACCCATTTCTCATAGGCATCATGTACTTAAAGAGCATAAAACAAGGGTTACTTTCAATAAATCGGGGGTACTACATGTACAATGCTTGTGGTGGTTTCCACATGATCATACACATCTCCTAGTGGTTGATGCCCTAATGTTTGGAACACTATCAAAAAATAAAGATTTTAAAGATATATGATCAATGATCAATGGGAAAAGTTTTCCTAAAAAACATATAGACTCTATAGAGGGCCATAAGGTCAAATCATTGGGTATGTTTGGGAAAAAAATATTTAACCTAGATTACATGTATACCCCAACCTCTAGTGTATAGTTATCTGTGTCTACCACACCATCTAAAAATACATGGCATAAGTTATTGGATACATGCTCTACCTTCGATGGAACATTCACACTAGGGAGAATATCAGTGGCCACTATAAGATAATCTATGGTTGGTCATGTCAACTCTATATTAAAATAAATAGTGAGTCATTATATAGTACTAAAACAATATTTCATATAAAAGTAGATGAAATACAAAAAGTGACCACCTTAAGCTTGCAAAAGCGGGACTGATTCATCATTTTGGTGTACTTCCCCACTAATGGAAGGAATAATCCACACGATATACAGAAGTAGACCCACTCCCTCCCCTTATTCACCAAGTAGTTTCTCAATATCATTCCATTAATTTAGGTTCCCCATGGTTTCTACGAGGATCTCCCCTTCCTCTATTCCAACATATTCCTCTATAAATATTATATATCATATTATATAATCCATAGGTATAATAACAACTACGATTTTTCAAATCCATTAGATATACAATAAAAAGTTACATTTATTCGTAGTATTTAGTAGGAGAAGTCACCCCACATCCCAAAAATTATCAAGAATACAATGAATTCCCAATGGAATCTTCAATGTAAGATATTTCTTATGTTATAGCATCAACTAGCCCAAGATCCATTAAACTATCAATAGGTGGACCATCTAATAAAATTGTGGCCAAGATGATAAAATTTTTCTCCTAGATTTTGGAATTGTTTACTTTCTATAGTCAAATAATATATGCATTGGAATCTATATGTGAGTTCACCAACCAATCTCCCTTATGGGAAAGGCCAGGTTGAGTTATCCTCTCACACAAAAACTACCACAATAATCCATAGTGGGAGATGAAATATGAAACTATATCATAACTTGGCCAAGTGTTAGGGAAGATTTTGTTCTCTTAAAGAACTACTATGTGGAGTAGGCTATTTCATATGGAGAACTTAATAATGTTAGAAGGCACCACAAGCATTCTCCATAATCAAGGATTTTTTTTCCAAGGAATCACTCCAACATCAGTAGTTCATTATCTTTTACTTGTTCTTGGTTGAAGAAAACATCCATTAGAGACATCAACACCTCTTCCTCTATAAGGAAAACCCATATTTTTCGATTTTCCCCCATTTGTGATGCGTGAAAACTAATTTTTTACCCATGGTCTTCATCCATTGGGCTCTAATGAATCACTGGGGGTATGATACTCTAGAGACCAACACATAGGTATATAGAAGCCCAAAAGTTAATTGATAGGTGGAAAGTAAATACTACCCCTACTATGTTCACCACTAAAAATATTCTAGATATACTATAGAACCATCATGCGGTGTTCATTTAATACCATGTTGTATTCCCTCACTGTAAGAAACAATGGATGAAAGAACTTACCAAAAAACCAATATAGGTTATAAAAATCATAGAAAACATACCGGTCAATGTGGAATAATATTAACCCACCTAAAAAGTCTATAACATATGAACGATACTCAATTTTACCTAGGCCATTTTACCCAATCACCCATATTGGGAGAAGTAAAGGATGAAATTATACCTACTACCATACATTTAGTCTAGAGAGAACAAAATCTTGTTCAATATATTGAGGCTAAATCCATGTAATGCTCAACAGTTATGGTTAAACATCATAGTTCTGAGGAAAGTAGAATTCAAGTACTTGTATCCCCCCATGAGTGAATAAAACTTCCAATAATGAAAGTGGAACTGGAAAACTAATTTAAAGGAATCTTCCAATTTTTATGTGGTTCAACACCTTGTCTAGTATTTAAAATAATAGGATAGTTTGTTGAGTTATCACAATTCCAGTACCACTTCTATTATTATGATTATATAAGTCACTCCCATGTGATCATTATATATGGGAAACAACTACCTATAAGGTAATGTTGTTAAAAAACCATCCAATATGATATATATAACATGGTTTTTCCAAATGTAAGTCCATAGATGATCTTGTCCCTCCACCGAGAGTACTTATTACAAACATTATTCCCAACACTATAGATCCCCTCATAAATTTCTTTTTTATTTTTTACATTTATCCGTGAGGAAGGCTTATGAAAATATAAAACCACCTCTTGAATAAAATGTAAAAAATTATAGAATTTACATTCCTATTTCCTCTTATTGTATTTAAAAAATGTGATGTAAATCATCGAAACCAGCTCCAAATTCTCCCAAACATTCTCTGCTATAAGTAATTCCTCATTAATCACCCCAAAATAGATATCCCATTAATCAAGTAGAGGTAAAAAATCTGATGTTGAATTACTTGTGGTGGTAGCGGTGGTGGTGGTGGAATGAGTTTTTTCTAATGATCACCCACTCAATAGTACTAGAATTATTTCCATGTAGTGAAAAATGTTCAACTGATAAGTCTATGTGGCTTCAGAAATCTTTACCATTTATATGACCTTCCATAATTCCATGCATCACTAGAAAACCGAGTGTGCCTAGTTACATTCATCGTTGATTTTTCTTCTCAATCATGGGTCTCACCCTTTTGGATATTCCTAAATAAAAAATGTTATTTTTTTGAAGATGTTGATATATTGGGGAGGAGATATTTATGTGATTGGATCCTCTAAATTATTGTTATAAATCAGGTTCTATTTTTTTTATTGAGTCATGATCCCTAATGAAGTGATCAACTACATCCTAATTGAACCTAAAAAATATATGGGATCTCCTAAAACAGTTTTATGAGGAATCAAAATTATCATTCATGATCACAAAATCATCCCATAATATGAAATCATACATTAGTAGCCTATGGTAGATTGTTTTATTCTTATGATATTCTATGAGTAACACAAACTCATTGTAATTCTCATTTATTGTTTAGAACACATGATCTAATGTGAATATTCCTCCCCATATCCAATTTTTATGTAGTAGTATCTTCAGCTCCCTCACAATCAATTTAGATAATTTTTTGGAAAATATATAATGATGGTTAATATAATTATTGGTTCTTTAATATTTAAATTTATGAAATTTATTCTTTATAAAATAACCATTGAATAACATTTTATTTATAATCCATTTTTGGAATATTTTTTAAACGGAACGTGTATAATGATTGCCAAGTATTTTTCCCAATATGTACATCCTGATGTATTGAGTTTCACAAATTGATATGAAAAAGGTAATATATTGTGAATAATTATGGCCCCTTGTGGGGGACCTATACCTATTTATCGATGAAGGGAGGACCAAGATTCATGAATTAGGTAGTCATCATTAATTGATATTTTCATTTTGGAGTCTAAATCTTGTTATCCTGGTCAAAATTAACTCAAATTATGGGGGGCGAATATGATGACCTTAAAAATCACATTATGTTTTAAATAAGAGAAAACAATGATCAATCAATCAAAATCATGTTTCATTTAAGAAAAAATCATATTAAAAGAGATCTATCCATATAATTATAATGTTTCAAAAATAAATATTAAAGAACCAGGGAACATTTTAATTTTCATAGATGATATTATTAAAAAAACATATACCTATATATTTTTAATTCTTAAAAATAACCCATTATCCCTACATTATAGGATGATCCAATATTTAAACTTCTATATGAATCTATAAACTCATTGAAATTCTATATATATGAATAAAAAAACTATGGAATCCCACATGAGAATATATTTTATGAAGACCAGGAACTATACCTTTAATGTTTTAGTAATTTATTGAGATAAAGATCAAAAAACTATTGTCCATGAGGAATACCGCTCATTATTGATGAATCTAATTTTTTAAAATATGGAATTTTATGGAGTTAAAATTTTAATAGATCCAATGCCATGTTATCCCAATAACAACACACATTCATCACACACTGTACATGTATACCTTAAACCTTCATAAAATTACTTAATTTTAAAGAAACTCATAGGAGAATTCATTTGATTTCTTCTTTCATCAAACATTATTACACGAATGTTTAGTTCTCATGGTTATCACATTCAAATGATCTGAGTTACTCATGAAAAATCCATGTGCACAATTGATGTCGCATACCCATATTCCTAATCCATCAAATCATTTCATGGGCTAGGAAATTTTATTTACATCTTCATAAATGAATTCTAAATCTCCTTTAATGTCTCTATAATTCCATTAAAAATAGTATGTATTTATTCCCTTTCCTTCTAATAACACATTAATAGAAAATATATATATATATAACATACATGGAATTATAGAGGGGGACCATGTGTGAGTCAACTAAATATGTTTTTACAGGTTCCATGTGTCCTTGTCTCCTCCCATCCAAACTGAGATTAGGTATCTTAATGCATATGAACCATAGATAACATTTGATTTGAAGGAACTTAAACTATATAGAATAACTTCCTTGAAACACAATGTTAAGTTACAAGAGAAAATCCTCAACACATGATGTAATAATATAACCTTATCCTATGCAGTGATCAAAGGATTCCCTCTGTGACATCATAATGATTCCTTGTGCGGTGAGCATAGGATGCCTCATTTGAAGGGCATGAGATGATTCCACCCATTTCAAAGGTGTCTATAATGTGTAATCCCCACACCATCCCTTTCTTATACTTACAAGTATAAAACAACCATCTTTACAATTTGATATCAAATTTTATGGTGTAGTAATATAACATGATTGTAAATTGTAAATTTGAACTCTATGGGTATTTAGTCATGTCCAAAGTATATTACCTATGATTACTCTGTACGGACCAACCCTAAATTCACGATAGACTTGATTCCCAAGAACAATAGACTAACCTCAATTGATGACTCTGGGATGACATTAAAATATCCAAAAAAATATTTCCATAACATTAATTCTAACCACACCTTAAGGAGAGGTTTCTCCGAAGAATTATCATATAACATGAAAACACCAAACCTATCAACACAACATTACAAACTACCCAAAATGATTTGGAATAATCCTGAGATATCACCCGATGAACTAAACCATACCAGATGAGCACATTTAGGACATTCCCAACTGAAATCTATATATGTGACCAAACTATACATTATTAGCATATTTAGACCACACTCACATATATTTGAATGTTTTAACCAACCAATAAAAGTTGATTTTATGTTGGGTTTTCCCCACTAGTCTCTAATTAACTAATTTACATATACATGATGAGGGTATATTGTAATACCATGACTCAATTTTAAACCTTTGACCCCAACTTGATTTATTAGATACTCGTCTCTAGGTAATGAGACTAACATGCCTTAGGTTATGATCTAAAAAATACTATTTGATGAGTTAATGATATCTTCTCTAGATTCCTTTGGAATCAACCTAATATACTACCTCATTTAACATGCATGAAATTTCTTTTTGGCCATGAATTTGATTCTTATGGGATCAATATGGGATCTCTTAATTATAAAAATATGTGATGATCATAGGATTCCCTACCTGTTGTGATAGGAACAGGATACCACTAGTGATGATTTTAAGTAGCCTTATCTGACCATGACATGTTTCTGGGGATTAATAGAATCATAGTTCTCAAGAAAAAAGACTTATTTTCTTTGTGTGTCACACATATGATTTCCTATATAATTAGTTTAAAATTCCATACACAAAGAGTGTAATTTTTATCATGGTGACAAACAGATGTCTTGTTGTTTTTACAAAATATTCCCTATAGAATAAATGCAATATTCAATCACATTCTCATACAGGTAATATATTTTTAAATTCCTTATAAACCCAATGTGATAATTATGACTAACCATCGATATCTATCCTATCATGGAAGAAATTCCCCAAATTAATCACTGTCCAGAAGAAGCTAACACTAGGAGATAGATTTATGAAAATTTCTTACATCTATAAGGGTGACCCATAATAGGAGATACAATTCATGGAGTAATCCATCAATGGTAGTGCCAACACCCCATCATCTAGTAATAATATTGGTGTAAACATTATCATCCTATGTGGTAATGGTTGCCCGCCTTTGGAATATAAGAATGTGAGACCATAAGATCAATTCCAATCAAACAACACAGATCTAATGAAGAATCAAAACCTTGAAGAAGATTGATTAAATATTAAACATGAAATTATGTAAAAAATATTCTAAAATAATAAAAATTTTTCCCAAAATGAATAATATCATTTTCAGAAATCATTAAATTATAAAATAAACTAAAATTATACTACAAATTGGGATGTGTAAAATTAAATAATGAAGATTAATGTGAAGGGAAATATTTCAAGAACAACCTATAATTTTGGTTTTAAAAAATTATCCATAATATAAGTTACATGGAAATTTAAAATAACTTATTCATGGTGATAATGTTTTTATAGGAAAAAAATTTATTTTATAGTTTTTATAGTATTTTTGTTTCTTTTTAAATGGCTACAAAAGACAATGGATTAATGAATGTTTTTTACAATTGACTAATAAGTTTTTGAATATACAATATGAATTGGATCCATTAATATTAATGTAGAAAAGTTCATAAAAAACAAAAAAATCTAGGAAATTAATTTTAAATCTTGAATGAACATATAAAAATGTCTGAAAGATCAATTAAAAATGAAATAAATATTCTTATTATGATTTAGCTTTCAAAATGGTTGAATTGTAAAATTAAAATGGTTAAGATAAAATTTTATAAACAATACGATAAAATATTTACAATTTATGTTCTATTGAAAGATTTATAAATATAATTTATAGGTATTCATGAAAGTGGATTGGTATATTATTTGATAGTTGAAATAAATATTTTAAAATAATCTTAAATGTGTAAGGAGAGATTAATATTATGTGATTATTATTTTTAACTCATAATTAGAAGAGTAATCTCAACATTTATTGGAGAAAATATGTTAATGTTAATGAAAATATATTGTATTGGCCGGATGAAGCAAAAATATGATTATTATTTTAAAAAATATTTATCAAGGGATAAAGTTAATTTTTTAAGGATATATACTTATTGAATAGTTTAATGGATGTTAATTTTGTTACTATAGGATATTAAATATTTTTTAAATTATTTCTAAGTAAGAGTTTTGAAAAAATCTTACTCTTAGAGATTTACATTAAAGAATGATATCTGGAATCACATAAAATTACCTCAGATAAAAGAACATGAAAATGTATGATAAAGTGGGAAATGTTTTTTATGTTCCTATACTAAAGTAGTTAATATATTGTATTTATTCCATGTATTATAATGGGATGAGTATTAACTCATCATTTAGAAATGGGTAATTGAAACATCTCATCCATTGGAACTTAGTACATCACGTTTTTTTCTTATGTGGAAGAAATCAATAAGTTTAGGTAAGAAATGTATATATTTTATAGATTAATTTACCAATATTATATATATTATGTTCATGAATCATAAATCAGAGTCCACTAATAAGTTTATAAGTTTCTAAATAAGTTCCAATAATGATTTTGGTTTCCCATTAATGGAAATTTAAATGTATAGTATTGTTTTGTTAACAAGTGTATTGTTTGAAGATTATTAGTGAAAACAAAGAATTATATAGGTTTTTAGTGTACCAAACACCACAATAATTTTATTTAATGAATGTAATATAAAAATATTGTGGAAATGACTCAAATAATGTTGGTGGATTATAACACTTCATGATTTCTTCATTGGAAGGCCATTACAATAGAATGTAATATCCAAAACTATAGTTTATATCATCCAAATTTAGAAATAAATTTATTTTAAATGAATAGAAAGGGGATTCCTAGATCATTATTTATATAGGAGTTTGAAAAATATTGTATTATAAAATTGAAATTGAAAACCATGTGTATGTTATAGAAAAGTGATTTTGATGGAATTTTTCAATGTTATCCATCTAATATAAAAGAATATCATTGTAATATAATGTAAATAAAGAATATTTTTTCTAGTTACAATGTGAAGGTGTTAGAACACTCATCATATTAGTGTGAAAAGAAAAAAAAATATGTTTTAGATATGAATCCATTTTTTTTAAATGTTGATGATTTTTAATAAAATATAAAGGTTTCAAGTGAAGTTCATTAGGAAGATAATTAATCAACCTTATCAAGTGACGATGAATGGAAAAAATAAATTCCTCCAGGTCTGAGAAATCAAAAAGATGACAAATATATCTTTGGGGGTTATGAAAATTTAATTCAAAATTGAATGAAAAAGAGTAAATCAATCCATACCTAATTATTATATCAATTTAATAAATATGAAATGACAGAACAATTAATGAATCAAGAATGATTGGATATATTAAATGAATAAATAGAATCGATTGAGATGAATAACACTTGAGAGTTGTTACCCATGTCTTTGAATAAGAATGATATTGGGACAAAGTAGGTTCTCTATAATAAATTGAATGAGAAATGGGAAATCAAAATAAATAATGGAAGATTAATTTAAAAAATTATTCTACAGTTGAAGTAATAGTCATTAAAAATACATTTTCTTTAGTTATAAGGAATAATATTATCATGTTTTGTATTTTTATTTCTACTCAATGGTAATGAAATATATTTCAATTTTTTCCTATGTTTTCCTTTATTAATTTTTTAGATGAATAGAAATTATATTTTGATAATATTAAATCATTATTTATTAGGAACCCACCCATAACAAACCTATACTAGAATCCTAAGATGATGCATGATAAAGCATGAAGGGAATTTCTGATCCCCATGGGATGGAAACAAGTTCTTTGGAATCGAAAAACATCATTTGGAAATTATTTTACCCATAATGTCATTAAAACCTCTGTATATCAAGAAAAAGATAATAAATCAACACTCTCACAAATATCATAAATAAAGGATGATTTCAAAAACAATTACAACATGACAAGACAAATCCAAATTAAATACAAGAAAGGATAGGACTTTTTCTTAGGTAATACTAATACTATCATAAGGGATAAAATAGAACTATCCTAAATAAAAAAACATTTAATATGACCTTTTTGTTAGAATACCATAAATAAATCAACAAAACCCTTTCCAAAATATCATTGGAAACCATTTTTTTAATGAAGTTTCATACTCTTACATGATTCATCCTCATGAAATCCTTGGCCCAACCATAGGGTGAATGTAGGGTGTGGGATGAATTACCTGTAGGGTACAACCAAGTGTTCAATAAAAAAGGGTTTACTAAATAAACAAATTTTCCCTTTAAATAAGAGAAAAAAATATTAATATTTTAATTATTTTAAATAAAATAGGTATACATTTTTTTTAATTGTTCAAAACAAAGGCATGAATAAATAAATAATTTTAAAATAAGATAATTTTACACCAGGATAAATAGTCCAATGTTATATATGTTTAGGGCTAGTTAAAATCTTTATTTTTGATTGATCATGGAAATGAAATCAAGTGCTCATACACAACCCTTGAACTCGGGCATAGTGATATGAGATAACCATAATAAGTAACCCCATAATGTATCCTTGTTTTGCTAGTGTTTTAGCATATTTATAATTATTTGGAGGCTAACAATACCAAATTTTTGTTGATATAGACAATCCACATAATACATATGATCCCACAGGTTATCTACCTCTCAAAGAGGAACCATTTTTACATTTTATAACCTTTTAAATGGGAATTCAATCAGTCATAATTTTGATTTATCAAATATAGTGAAAAAAATCCAAAACTATGCAAAAATATGCTTCTCCAATAAATTTTATCAAGATCATAAATGAACATTTTTTTCAAACATTAACAATCCTTATATATTTTATTTGGAATAAAGATCTTTCCTTTATATAAATAAACCAAATATTTAAAATAAGATGTCATGCAATAATCATATGATAGTTTCATTTTATGTAACCATTTAACCCAATATTTAGCATAGGATCTAACCCCTAATTTCTAATGCCACAAAACTTATTTCTCATGTTATAATAATATTTTGGTTTTATTTGGTTTAATTTACATGTTACCAAAACAAATCTTGCAATTAAAATACCATGATTTTTATTTAAATAAAACACTAAAGTGTTTAAAATACACCGAGACCAATGAAAAACCATACTAACCTAAAATAAATTTTAAAAGACCTATTAGAATTATAGGAAGACCACCCAAAACAACAAAAACCCCAAGAAGATAATATGTTCCTTTTCAATCCACCACAATGAACATTCGAATGGCCAGAGCCACTAAAACAACACTATGTATCAGTGGAATGATGTTCACTATCATCTTCAATAGTCATGATTTGGGACACCTGAATGCATGGTTTTTTATGTCATCAACTCGACCGTTTCCTTGGGTGACCGTTGAATTCTATTAGCCATAAATATTGTTATTTACCTTATCAGTGGTTTACTTAAAAATATCTAATTTAGCTTTTCAAAACATTTATGTTATGAAAATATTATATAATATTTTATTATAAACATTAAAAGGATGATGATATAATATTTTGAGCTACACTTAGTGTGATTTTAAAATGAGATTAGGATTTCAAACACCATTCAAATATTTAAAATATCGTGTAAATATTTTCATTCTAAATACATAAACATTGTTTTAATTGAACTATGTTTCTTATTTCTATAATTCTAGTATAATGTTTTATATGTATGTATAAAGATTCAAATTATAACATTGTGCCTTAAAACTCTAATTCGTATAAAATAAATGGATTTTTTTTTGAAAATCACTTATTCATATGTAAAGAAAAATAGAACTAATGTTTAATAAAAATATAAACCCCACTAGGTCCATCCCTCTAGCCGGGCCATGGGAGGTAGCACACGCTAGGCAGCCGAGCCTAGTCCTCTGCCTCAGCACATGTCATCTTGTGGTCTTGTGTGCACGTGGTGCATGCTATGTCTATAGAGCGGGGGGAATAGCTACCTCAAAGGCACACATGAGAAAACACAAGGGAACTAGAGGTGTCACCGTGCAGGAAGGCTTGGTGGTGTGGGTGGGCGTTGGACCGCACCTGCAGAACCTAATATTGGGCGTTACTAGGATGGGGGGGAGTAATTTGGCATAAGGCTGAGAGCTATGGGATTATAAAGAGGCCACAAGAGTCCCTCAAATTCAACATGGGATGAGAAAAATTGGCCAATATCGAATCTAGACCATTGGATGATGTTGCACACAATCTGGGTCGTCTATTTCGATCTGATGCTTGATCCTCATTAGCAACTAAATTCCCCACATTTTTTATGCACCTCCTGATCTGACATGGATATAATCTCAGCCATTCGATATTTTTGAAACATTGCATCTAATGTTATCCATCAATTCTCGATGGATCAAATCACGACTATCCATCACTTTTAAAAAATCTGTGTTACACCAAAGTCGTCAAATCAAGGCACGGTCTGATTTGGACCATCTTTTCCTTTCTAAAATCGCCACATCACCAAGGAAGTTTGATCTACTCACCCTTTAATCTCCACCATCCATTTTTTATGGGTTTCCTCCCTCACTGCCTTCTTTATCTCCACCTGCGCTAGACCAATAACCCCTACTTCTCCATTCTCTTGTTTTCCACAACTATGATTCCTCCAATCACCGTCCGAGGACCCTCCTTTCATGCGTTTTCAACAAGATCGACACCTCCGTCTAATTTTTAAACTGATTGGGTCTTGGATTCCATAAAAGTGACTTTAAAATATTCTCTATATTTTATTTATAATATAGTTTATAAATAATCCATTTCAATCCATGAATCCCACAGTTATTCTCCTTCTTTCAGCACCTCCTTCACGGTCCTCTGAGCTTTTCTCAAGCCCCTCCTCCTCCTCAAACCAAGGTAAGGTAATTTATGTTCCCTTGTTTGTCTTGTTTGATATTATATATATATATATGTATACTCATAAAAATATTTATATAACCCTACAGTCGAGTTAAACATTTCTCTTATACTGGACCCAAGTCATCAGGAATTTGAGTTCAAGATGTATTATGGACATAAGGGTTTATATTAAACATAAAAAAACTTATTCATGCACTCTATATATATACAGTTATTCGTATATACCATTTATGAAAATATAAATATATACATATATGATCATAGAGTTTTGGGTAAACGTATTTTATTCTATATTTTAAGACTTTTAAACATTAAGTTTCAAGCTTAAGTAGAGTTTTAAAACATCCAAAATTATGTGTTGTACAATACTTTTATATTTATACAAGGTTGCAAATAATTATATAATTTGTAAGTCTCACCTTCTATATCGGATTTAATCCTTTTAACATTGAACACCAATGGTTAGTTCTTGATTTTGATAAACATGTAAGTGGCAATTAGTTTTGGTGTAAGACCCATATCTATACCCAGTTACATGTATAATTTGTATATGTTAACATAAACATATATGTATAAAGTTTTACAAATAAATAATTTAAAATATATATTATGTTTTTAGGGACTCTTTCCAATTAATTTGACTAATATATTAAATTCATATGGGTGTAAATGAATTTTTGGTTTAAAACCCTTTCAAACATAATTTTTATTCAGACATTTGAATATATGTACATACAAATAAACATTAATTCTCAATTTTACTGAGAATTTTTGAGGATTAATAATAAAGAATAAAACATGTTTTTAAAAGTATTTTTAATTTTTTTAAAACACTACTCTTTATATGAACCATATTGTATGAAAAATTTACACAACACGATACCCTAATGGTGGATATTCCAAATATTATACTTATGATTTGTTTAGAAATTGTGGAGAGTTCATGTGTATAATATTTGGGTTTTTCAACTTTTATATTCCTATGTATGAATTACTATTTTCATAGTAAATGCTGTTAGTTTGGTTTGAATATCATGCATTCCATTTTTAGAATTATGTATACCTTTTGGATGTGTTACACCAACAATATCAGTAATAAATGTATGAGAATATATCAATTTAATACCCCACCTGAAATATTTTCTTTATCTTTTAATTTAATATTCATCCAGGTGAAATTCCAATATGTATAGATTAATTAAGAAATAGAATTTTAGGTTTGTCATTTTATCTAACAAAACATGTATTTTTTTAGTGCATTAGTTGTCATCACATAGGCCGTTATCTTCTTATCATACTCACCAATCAATGACATATCCATGTAGTTGATAGTGATGTAATTAATACTTATATGCCAGATTCACTATATACATGTAAATTCTAATGAATGTAATTAAAACTCTTATGACCTTTTATGGTATTATGAATTAAATTATTAAATGTTTTATGGGACATTTTGAATATATGACCCTATTTGGAATATGAGGAATGTAATAGACTCAGTATAACAGGTTGGGGACCGGTTAATGAAAGCCCCTCGGTGCATCGATGGTTCTGATGAGACAATCAAGTCATGGAATGAGTCCATTGACAATTTAGGTCTTGACCTGTGGTCTAGATATGATCTGATATCAAACATTCCCACATTATGTTTAAGTTAATTAATTAAGCATGTGAATATTCTACTAGTATAATATCTATGGTTAATAGCCAATACTTATGAGTATTATAAAAAGTAAATGTGTATGGCATGAAATTTATGTGGCACTCAATAATTTTAGTAACATTTTCATGTTTCACAGCAGTAATGTATAAAATTGAAGTTATTACCTATGTGTGAAACATTGGTTATGTATTACTCTTAGTTATTAAACTGGTACATGAATTTTCATAATTCATACTTATTTATAATGTCCTTTACTTATTACTCTGAATGAGAATTCTTATAATTGAATCATGTTCCATTGTAACTATGTTGATATGTGTTTAATTATGCACTTCTATTTCATATAAAATTGTTATGATATGTTACATTTGTTACAACATTTCTTAAGTTAATTTTTTTAAGGAAAGTTTTAATATAATGTTTTCAAATCATATATTAGTATATTATGTTATTTTAAAACCCCTTACTGGGTATTCATATGATCACCCAATGTTCTTGAAATAATTTTTTTCATATATAATTTTCAGAAGAAGAAGCATGTCAAAAGTAGCTGGTTTCCCAGACCCTAAACTAAATCGATCTTCTATAGGGGACATGCTGTGTAAAAATATCAGTACATGTTTTGTTAAAAATTAGGGATCATTTTTCAAAGAATCAGCTCCATGTATTCTGGGGTCAGGCTATCACAGTTGGTATTAGAGGATTTGGTTTTCATAACTCTGGAAAACCAAAACTCAACAAAGAAAAATTTACTTAGGCATTGCTATGTATAATGTTTTATTAATATTCAGATGGCTGAAGAATCACACTTTCTGTCCCTTCTGACAAAAATATTAGAAACCATAGTATCCATGGTATGTTTATAAGGATATGAAACTTTTAAAAACAATTATTTCTCATGTCAACATCTCTATCATGTTTCCAATTCTCCTCGTGTAGTCTAACTTCATTGAGGATCTTTCTTTTATTACTTTCTAATGATGCATGCCCTACTTGCATTTTATGCAAGTAAGGGAAGGTATCATGATGGTCTATTCTGATACTTCACCTTGGATGACAACTTTTTTTCACTAATGAACTTCTAGGAATCTACATAATAGGGTGACCTTCAGGCAACATACCTCAGTCAAATAATTACCTATGGTCTTCGAGGTCACGTCATGGACTTCGAAATCCTCACGGATGAATCGGCCCATTTACATTATAGACTAAAATTTCAAGCAAGCGTCACCCAAATCTATACCCTCCTTGATTTCCTTATTTGGAACTTTATATTCCCACACCTAAATAATCAGGACTACCCATGCTACATCTAAACCTGGGAGATTGAAGAGTTTGGATCCACTTTGGGAATCTGTTTGACTAGGAATTGGGGAAATCTCCAACACCGGTGAATCTAGTGAAGTTCCATCTTTAATGATGTTAGGAAACCCCTACTCTTGTTGTTGAGAATGTAGTTATATAATACCTTGGGTTTATGAACTATGTATCACAAAAAAATGTTATGTGTTTTGTTACTAAAAAATTATTTTAGAAATAAAGTCACTTTTTTTGTTATGTTTATGTCTCAGCTGAATAAACATACCTCTTGAAATTTCAGATAGAAGACAAGATTTAACCAACCAATCTTCTATCACTTCCTAGCGAACTTCTAGAGATCATAATTGTCAAGACATGCTCCATGGAATACCTTCCCTTCACAAACCTATAATGAACTTGCATAAATATTTATGGAATATCAGACAATCCACACATTTTTCATTCCTGCCAAGGGAATACCTATATCATCCACTGTATATCCAATGATCAACTCACTGATTATAGACAAAGTGGAATGTACCATAATGGTCTTTTCTTATGCTTCACTCTATCTTGATTCATTACAGCCAGGGTAAGTATCAAGAGGCTTCTTCGGAGGGGAGCCTTCGCGTAGCCTACTTGCACCAAATCATGAGCTTCAGTTAATATGACCACGTCTATGACCTTGACATCCCCTGAAAAGAGACATTTTGATGAGTGTTTAGAGAGTTTGTGCATTCAGACATCTCTGAAATCTCTACCATTCGAGACTCCCTCTAGAATCCCAAGTGTACACTACATGAGTTTAACCCATACTATCAGAGGTGTGTTTGTGCTAGATAAGAAGAAGAATTGAACACCAACATGGTTATTCAACAAGCCACACCTAAGGATCCTCCATGATGGAGGATATGGTGAATAACTCCAGAGAGTTTCTTTTACCATGGTTATATGAAATTAATTGCAAGGACGATATTTTTTGTAGGGGATAATGTAACACCCAAAAATGTTTTTCTCGTGTAATAGTAATATTGTGGTTTTATTTTGTTTAATTTACATGTTACCCAAACAAAATATGCAAACTAAATACTATGATTTTTATTTTAATAAACCACTGAAGTGTTTACAATACACTATGATCAAAGTAAATCCATAATAACCCAAAATACCTATTAAAAGACCTTTTAGAATTACAGGGAGACCACCTAAGACAACAAAAACCCCAAAAGAAGATAATATGGGTCTTTAGGATCCATTATAATGAACATTAGAATAGCCAAAGCCACTGTGACAGCACTAAGCATCTGTGGAATGATGTTCACCATCCTCTTTAATGTTCTTGAATTTGGGACACACTAATGTATGGTTTTATAAGGAATTAACTTGATCATTGCCTTGGGTGACCATTGAATTATAACAACTATAATTATAGTCATTGTTCTTTTTGGTGGTATAATAAAAATTGTATAATTTATTTTTTCAAAACATTTATGTAATGAAAATATAATATAAACTGTTATTATGAACATTACAAGGAAAAATATTTAATATTTTGAGCTACAGTTAGTTCGATTTTAAATTGAGATGAGGATTTCTCACACCTTTCAAATATCTAAAATATCATGTATATATTTTCATTCTTAATGCTTAAACAAGGTTTAAACTAAACTATGTTTTTGATTTCTATAATACTAGTATAATTTATTCATATGTATGTATAGAATTTCAAATTATAACTTCGTTTTTAAAACATTAATACTTATAAAACTAAGAGAGTTTTTGTTCTGAAAAGAACCATTTTATTTTTACGGAAACATAGTGTTAATGTTAAAAAAACCTCACTAGGGCCAGTCCTCTATCTGGGTCGGGGGAGGAAACATGCGCTAGGAAGCCAAGCATAGCCCTTAGCCTTAGAATAGTCTTCCTATGGGCCTATGTGAAAGAGGTGCGTGTTAGGTCTAGCGAGCAGGGGAATAGGTACCCTGAAGGGAACATAGGAGCACGTGTAATGGAACCATAGGTGCCACCATGCGAGGCGGCAAGGCGGTGTGGGTGAGCGCATGATTTAACCCACATAAATTAGTACAAGGCGGTACTAGGAGGGGTGGAAGAAATAATCTAGCATAAGGATGAGAGCTCCAAGCATATAAAGAGTCCGAAAGAATCTTTCTGATTCAATGTGGGATGAGAAAAAATGGCCAAGATCGAATCCATGTCGTTAGATCACGTAGCGCGCGATCTGGTCCATCTATTTCTATCTTGAACTCGATCCTCAGCAGCTGCAGAATCCCCTACATTTTTTATACATCGTCAAATCCAACATTAATCTAATCCTGGGCATCCGATATTTTTAAAACACCTCGTCGAATCAGATCCATCTGATCATGTCCATCACTTTTAAGAACTCAATGTTGCACTGAAGCCGTCAAATCAAGTCACGATCTGATCTGGACTATCTGTTCCTTTTTAAAATTTCCATATCCACATGGTCATCCAATCTACCACCCATTTAATCTCCATAATCCATTTTTTCTGTGTTTCCTCTCGTGCTGTCTTCTTCTTCTCCACTTGTGCCGAACCAGTAGCACCTACTTCTACTTTCTATTGTTTTTACTCAACCATGATTCCTCAACCATGATTCCCCCCACAATACCCACACCTTGGTAATATTTTAAACCAATTGGGTCTCATATTCCAAGCATGTGACATTAAAATATTCTATATATTTTATGTATAATATAGTTTATAAACACACTGTTGCACTCCATGAATACCTCGGCTATTCTACTTCCTCCAACACCTCCATCAAGATCATATGAACTTTTCTCGCGCCCCTCCACCTCCTCAAACCAAGGTTAGGGAGTTTATGTTTCCTTGTAATTGTTGATTTTGAGTATATACATATATATGTATACTCATAAAAATATATATATAACCCTATAGTTCAGTTAAAATATAATCTTATACCCATCGTAAGTCTTCTGGAATTTGAGTTCAAGAGGTATTATGAACATAAGGGTTTATATTATACATTAAAAACTTATTTATGTACATTATATATATGGGGTTACATGTATCTTCGCTCTGTGAATATATAAATATATACATGTATGATCATATGATTTTGGGTAAACCTCTTTTATACCTAATTTTAAGACTTATAAACATTAAGTTTCAAGATTAAGTAGAGTTTTACAACTTAAGTAATTATGTGTTGTACAAAATGATTATATATTTACATGGTTGCATATAATTTTATAATTTGTAAGTCCCACTTTCTTGATTGGATTTAATAATTTTAACATAGAACTCCAATGGTTAGTTTATATCTTTGATAAATTTGTAATATGTAGTTAATGTTTGTGTAAGACCCCTATTTATACCAAGTAATGTGTATAAGTTATATATGTTCACATAAAAATATTTTTAACTCCTTTTAAAATTAAATCTATTAAAATTTATTTTATATTTTTAGGGACTCTTTCCAGTTAATGTGGCTAATATATTAAATTCATATGGGTGTCAATAGATTTTTCAGTTTCAAACTCTTTAATACATAATGTATATTCAGATATGTGAATATATGCATATACAAATAAACATTGAATCTCAATTTTATTTATAATTTTATAACGATTAATAATAAATAATAAAACTTTTTTTTTCAAAATATGTTTAGTTTTTGTTTAAAACACTACTCTTTATATACACCCTGGTGTATGAACAATTTACAAAACATGACACCCTAATTGTGGATATTCCAAATATTATAATTATGATGTGTTTATTAATTGTGGAGTGCTCATGAGTATAATAATTGGTGTTTTTCAACATTGATATTCATATGTATGAATTAATTATATTTATATTAAATGGTATTAGTTTTGGTTGAATCTCATACTTTCCATTTTTAGCATTATACATACCATTTTGATGCGTTATACCGAAGCATATCAGTAATAAATGTATGACCATCTACCAGTTTAATACCCCACAAGAAATAGTTGGTTTATCATTTAATTGACTATGAGTCTAGGAGAAATTCCAATATGTATTGATAAATAAAGTCCAATAATTTTGGGGTTATAATTTTATGTAACAAAACTGGTATTTCTTTTAGTGCACTAGTTTTCAATACATATTCCATAATCTACTTCTCATACTCAATAGTCAATGACATATCTATGAAGTTGATAGTTCTTTAATTAATACTTATATTCCTGATTCACTATCCATCCATCCAATGGCCCCAAGGACTTCAATTTTTTTATTAGTATAGAAAAATCCCCTTTTAAAGGAATAAGGGGAAACCCAGACATCATGGAAATCGGACAATCAACAACTTGAAGGACAAAGAGATAAAAACTAGATAAACAACATGGAGGAACCCCACCCCAGAAAATGATCATGCTGAAGCCCTTCACCTTTGCATAGTAGTTCAGCAAACAAGTGTCATGTGTCAATGCATAGGCCCGTTCCGATGGCTGATTCCATACCCTCTAAAACAACCAAATCTGAAATGCTCTACAAAGATGAACAACTAGATCTGAATCTTCTCATAGGTTGTTCCATGTGGTCAAATACAGCTGCACCCACTGACTTTATGTCTGAAAGCAATCTGTCACCTTCAGAAAATCAAATGCAAACCACCACATCTTCTAATCCAAGAAGCCTTCCAACCCATAAGCAATAACCTTCACGGGATCAAACTAGCACACAAATAATAGTGCAGAGCCCAAACACCAGTGCCAAGTCTAGAAACATCCCACCACATCCACGAAAATCCTCCAACTGTATCTATATCAACTCGAAGAAGAAGACAATCCAGTGATAATGAAGGCATTTTTTCATCACCCAGGACTAGAAGAACCAACAACACTTCGAGGGAAGGTCTCCATTGAGGGGATCTGAGAATAATTGAGCCAGCAATGCCTCTCTGGGCTGAACTCGGACAAACCTACACACCAAAAGATCCCTAAACAGGTTCCAAAACATGAAAACTACGGAAAGATGGAAGAATCAAAGGGTATGAGGAAACACCACAAGAGGCACCGTCGCAAGAATGCCGGAAAGAACACACAAATCCATCCTCACTTAACCCTGAAAAATTAAACAAAAACCAATGAAGACCCTCCCTCCTCCACGCCACTTTGGGGCCGACGTGAAGCCACTCGGTGCATAGACAGTTCTCATGAGACAATCAGATCATGGCATGAGGCTATAAACATTTTCAGTCCTATCATGAGGTCTTGACAGGGTATGATATTATACGTTCCCTCATTATGTTTATGATAATTAATTAACAAAATGGATATTCAACCAGTAAAATATCCATGGTTAAGATCCAGTACTTATGAGTATCAGAAAATGTTAATGCTTTTGGCATGATGATTATTTGGAACTCAGTGATTTTAGTAACCAGTGCATGTTTCACAGTAGTAGTGTTTGAAATTAATGTTATTACCTTTATCCACAACTATGATTATATATTACTCTTAGTTATTAAACTTTTACTTGCATATTCATAAAACTTAATTATTTATAATGTCTATTAATTATTACTCTAAAATAACATGATTATTATTGTATCATTTTCTCTTGTGATTCCGTTGGTATGATTTTAATTGGGCATATCTATTTCTTAGACAAATGTTATGATATGTTATTGGTGTTACAAAATTTATTTTGAAAATTTTTCTATTGAAAGTTTGAAGATAATGTTTTATAAGGAAATATTAGTATATTATATTATTTTAAAACGCATTATGGGTCATTCGTATGATCATCCTTCCTTTTTCAAATATTTTTTTTCTGTTTTCAGTTTTACCAGATGAAGCGGGTCAAGAGTAGCTAGTTTCCCAGAACCTAACTGAATATATCCTCTATAGGGGAAATGATGTGAAAAAATATTAGTGCTTGTTTTATTAGAATTACACATCATGATTCAAGGCACTGACTCCGGGTATTCTCTGGCCTGGCTGTCACATAAGTATTCATGGAGTACTAGATACATATATATTTATCACATTCCACTAGAATACATAAAATAAAGAATAAAAAAATTCCATGATATTATTATCAAATGAAATACCATAACCTTGAAACATACACATTTTACTCTTCTTGGATTTCATTGGAAAGGAAAAAGAGTAAGGTGAGTCCATTTTCATAGTATGAAATTTCATATATTGGAAGCTATTATAAGATAATAATATAATAAATATCATGAAAAAAATAAAAGATAAAAATAATTCTGAGATTAATTCAAATTAAGGGCATAATATATCCAAGAAAATTAAATAAACAATTTTTAATAATTACTAATGACATATTGATAGAATGAATAATGTTGGACATCATAAAAATAATTATTAAGTCCTTAGTCTATGCATCACACATAAGTGATTAAGTAATATTCTAATACACTACGGAGTGTGTCTTGTGAGACCTTAATGATGCATCGAAGTGGCTATTTATGTCAGTCAAAAAACATCACAAACTAAGACCAATTAATTACCTATGTTAGTTAAAAATAGTTTTTAACACTCCATAATGAACATATTAGTTTATAATGAATGATTAAAACAATTTATATCAGTATAATGGAATACCAAAATGAAATATTTCCCCATTTCAATGGAATAAAATTATTTTCTGTGATATTATCCTATAATGAACCTAGAAATAACAATTTATTATTAATGTCATATGAAGAAACCTTAATTCAGTAAATATAATATAAGGGAAAAGGGAAATGTAAAATTTCTAAATTAACAAAATAGGATAGTAATTGAGTTTAATAGTTTCAAATGGTAATATACAGAATAAATGGTAGGAGATTCCTTCAATACTGTTCCAAAATTGCAAAAAAATTATCCAAATAATTTCCACAAGGAGCATCTATATGTATGTTCATTCTTATTACCATTCATTATAAATCATTTTTATACCATGTTGATTCTCTAACAAAGTTTTTTATGGGTGATTACACCTAAGTTTACACATTCGAAAACCAAATCCCCTTACTAGTATCCAGAAAGTGACATAATTGCTTAGAGAAACTCATACTCATTTTATTTCCAAATATAGGATTAATTTCCATTATAATGGATTATAAAAAGATATAATGAATTAAAATAATTAATTTATAATTATTACATATCATATTCTTGATGTTTCCTTGGAATTAAAGCATAATTATAATAATGGGTTGTAATTGAAGATGAAAGGGGGAATAAGAACCCCTACATTGGAATAATAACATATAAGGAAAAATATATAATGATAGGGGTTAATTAGTAGTATTAATTAAATCATATCAAATGGAAGATAATATAATGAATTAAAGTTTAGATAATATGTAAAAAAAATATTATAAGAAAATAATTTGAATTAAAAAATAATGAAAATGGTTTGAAACCCTTATATGTAGAAACCTTTTAAAGGTATAGAGGGCCTCATTAGAACCAAAGAAACATTAAGGATGCGATATATTTTTTAAATTTTTTGGAAATTCTTGCTCAATAGACATGGTATTAGAGAGGAATATGAATATTAGAAGAAATAAACACCATTTATAGGTGAAATGGGGTTTCATTTGAAACAATTGTTAGGTAACGTGTAAGAATGGAACCAAATGAGAGTTAAGTAAATTAGGAGAGTAAATTTTAATGAGAAATAATTTCCTAGAAAATGTAATCTATAATGTCTAGGGGTCGTGTTAATGAAGTTACATCATTCCACTTTATGTTACCCAATTTAACTGTGGTTAATCTTGATTAAATATTAAACACTGTAATTATACATTTACTAGAAATTTAAGATGACCCCTATAAAGAAATTTTGGAATTATTAATCTTAATTTTGAAACCATTTAAACTATTTAAATATAAAACATATTATAATTTTTTTAAATTAAAATAAATGAAATATGAAAAATTGTTTGTATAGTATAATGACTATTAATATATTAAATAATTTACCCATATTTCCTAGTAATTATTATTTGAATGAGGGTTTAAATATATTTTCATATATTCAATAATAAAAATAAATTGAAAATTGAAAATTGAAAATTGATTAATACAATTATTTTATTTATATTTTTACTATTACAATAATTTTTTTTGAATGAAACAATTTTATGTTTAACATGGTAATTGATCATTAACCTATTTAATATATTTTTAATGAATAAAAACAAAAACAACTTTATTTTAAATTTTATTCCTACTAATTCGCAATAAATTTTCATTTTATCAAATAAAATTGTTATTTATAAGAAAAATTAAATTTTTACATTAGTTCATGTAACACATAAAAATTAATTTAGAAAAGGTGTATTTTTATGAATAAAGTTTCTGTTTAGGTAAATGGATTCATTTTGGTTGATTTTAAATATGTCAAATGGTTTTATAATAAAAAATATATATTTATGTTGAATTAGAAAAATTAAAGGCCTAATTTCACCTAGAGAAAACATAATCAAAATTGAAGACTGGAATTTATTTATTTTTAATATTATTTAATTTACCAAATGATAAAAAATGGTTTTCTAAATTTTTCATTGAATTATTAAATGAATAATTTTAATACATATATGAATTATTCATTTTGATAAATGTTTTATAAATTTTTTAATTCATATGTCATAATATAGTTATAAATGCTATAATATTAGTAAAAAATATATTTTTCTCTACTAAAACAAAAATCAGTTATTTCAGAAAAATACTAATAATTAACTCAAATATAATTTGGAAAATATTAATAAATTGAAGTCATCCATTTTATAATATGGATTAAAATTTGAAATATAATAATGAATAAAGTCTCATTATAGTGTGTATTGTGCCATTATTTTGGAAATGTAGTGTTTACCTGATAAATTAATGTCTACGGTATTACATTGTCCCCCATTAAATAAATTAATACTCTAAATTGGGAGCAATTTAGCAATTAAGAAATTTTTTCTTTTACATTATCATATATTATTCATGATCTCATGGTGCATCCTTTTGTTTTTCATTTCTCTAAAATACTTTCACCACCTGAGTTGTCAAATTTTGAAACCCTCTCCATCTAGTGTCAAAAATCTATACATGCACTTCTTTTGAAGATAAATGAGGTTCAAAGTATACTCTCATAGATGTGAGTATGTTAATTTTAAGTGAAATTCATTTCCTTAATAATGAAACATTGAATATATAATATATTTTATATTGGATGGGTGGCTTTGGTAGTCGATAATACACTTCTCCAATTCTCTCTAGAGTTTATAAAATACCCAATGAACATAGAATTTAAATTTCTTTTTTTATGAATCTTGTAACTCCATTCCTTGGGGAAAATTTAAGAATATAGGATCCTGAAATTGAATTCTAGGTATTTATTGTTATAATCAATATATCACTTTTTCTTCTTGGGGATACTTTCATGTTATTCTTAATAGTTTTTACATTCACTATTCTCTCCTTAACAACTTCTAGGCCGACTAGATTCCATTCTACTACTTATTCTGAATATTTTGGAGTGTGAAATCTATACCCAAAAAATTCTTCATATGGTTCAATATGGATTATTGAGTTAAAACTATTATTGTTTAAAGATTCCACCTAAGGTAGACATTTATCCCACATTCCATGAATGTTAAGAGAACATGACCTCAACATGTATTCTAATTAATAAAAAGTCCATTTAGACTACCCATCAGTCTAGGGTGATATATTATGATTAAATATACCTGATTTTTGAGATAATTTTGAGGAATTTTCGTTAAATTAATTTTAAACAAAGATACCTAATTAGATTCAATTGATAGGGGTGAACAATGAAGTCTCATGATTTCATTGATATAGAGTTGCGTAAGATTATTAAGGGGTGGATACACCCTTACGTATAAAAAATGTGAATACCTAGTTCAATTATCAACATATTATCATATTGGAATGTTCCTCTTTGTAATATTTTAAATTCTTGTGACATGCTCCATTATATTATCCCCAGCATCTATATTAGTATAGGAAGAGGTCGTATCACTCAGGATATTATCTTTCATTATTTACCGACTAGAACACTAACCATATAGACACATAGACTGCGGTTTCATGCTTCTTATCATCCCACCATAAATCTTATCTTATATATATATATACATAATTCTTAAATTAGGTTGTATAGATAAATTTAATCTCTGTGTTTTATCGGGTATTCCCCTATTATACTATGGTGTAGATTGAACTCATAAACACTATTCAAACATCAACACTTTATCTTTACAGATGATGATTTTTAATTTAACAACATCACATTCTTTGATAATCTATTTTAAATCCTTATCTCCCTCTAGTGAATTATATATGATTTCTATTAAATATGGTTTAAGTATTTCCTAGAAAAGAAATGATGTGTCCCCATTTATTAAACATTCCATATCAATCTTTACTATATACCCAAATATAGGATCCTTTTTAATCATTATCTTGATTATAACTCCCTTTTCCCCCTATTAAATGCATCATCCACCATGTTTGTCTTCACAGGGTGGCATAGTATTAAGAACTCACATTCCTTTAGTAGTTATATACTTATTTATTTTCCTATTGTTGATATTTTATAAGAGGAAATATACTCTATTTTTTTTCTTTATATATGTCACATCATTCAGTAAATAGATAATGACTCTACATATTCAAGGAAATTATTAAAAATGGTTTATCTATGACATGAGTAAGATATATTTTTAATGATCCTTCAATATACATTATTAATAAGAAAATACTATATCATTCTATATAAAGACAAAACTTAGTCCATTATTTATGGATCACAATTCAATAAAGATACTTACTTTCCTAATGGTAAAACCAATACCAGTGAATTAATCAATATAATTTTACCAATTTAATATAATCCAAATATTAACTTTGATATTTTAATTTATCCTTTTTACACTATAATGTGGTCAAAAATTCTCCCAATAGAGAAAAATATTAAACATTCCACTGATAATAACCTTCTAGAACAAGACAACTTTTTATCTTATTTATAATTATTAGTGTAGTTAATTATATAACTATCATTGACTTTACAAGATCAAAAGATATTCAATAGTTTGAGAAAATATTTATAAGGAAAGAATCTTAATGAATCCAAACATAAAACTTACTAAATTTACTATATAAGTTTACTCTATTGAGGGTCTCATGAATTATTTGTAGATACTTCTTGTTCTTTTCCTAGATGTTAGATTCTCTCAATATATAATCAATGAATACTTCAAAAAAATTTAAGATAATTTTTTAATTATCTATTTAAGAAATCTATAAAAACATAGTGATTATTTTTCAATATTAAGGTCATTATCATGAAATCAAAATGTCCTTACCTCATATGAAATGGAATCTTCATATATTTTCCGTATTCATCCTTAACTTATGATAATAGGAGTGAATGTAAATATTTGAAAATTATTAAGATCCTTGAGGTTGATAAAATATATGATCTATTCATGGTAAATGAAACTTATTATTTATAATAATATAATTGATCTCATTATAATCTAGGCAGAAACTCTTCAAATCATCCTTAAATTCACAAATAAGACTAGGGCTCCCAATAGTGAAATACTGGGGAGTATGAATCACTTAACACAGAAATCCTAGATAAGGTAATTTAACATTTACACCTCTATTTGTGTTATTATAAATGTATTATTAGATAATTTTATTTCATTAAGTATTATTTAAAAAGAAAATAAAATTCATGATCAATAGAAAACGATTTAATTCTTCTAGAAATATATAATTGCTTTCTTGTAAAATGGTAAGTCCTCAATTTCAAGGATGACATATCCATCTGTATATTTTTTTATCTTCCTCTCCTCCTAGTATTTTATTATAGTGTGTTACATGAGGTGGATCTAGAAAAAAACCAATATTTAATGTATCTCCCTTGAAAACAAGGGTTCATATACCCAGCCTCCAAAATATTTATCTATATCTCATATTAATATATTCTTGCATTAAAAATTGAGAATAAATTCATACAAATGATTATTTAAACATATACGACATTTATCACAATATATATTCCTACTAGGGAATATAATTTAAAGATAGTCGAAAAATATTGAATGATATTTATCGCACTAAATTTCCCATTATTTTCCTGGACTAATAATTCATTTGTAATTGTACTGGATGATAATTCTATGTGTTGAGAAAACATGCATAAAAATAATTATTCAGTTGATCCTAAATAAAATAAATAAGTAGAAATCATCTAGTTTAGGAATAATTCACCATCTATTAACTCATTTGGGATTCCAACCACAATTTTCGTAATATCATAATCTCGACCTTTCTCCCTTAAATGTTTCTGAGGAAAATTTCATTTATGTTAGGGTTGTTAGATTGAATAGTTACCAATATTATTTTAGTTCATTGGATGATTTTTCTTTTACATTTTATTCTTGATATATATAGAGTTTTTATCCAGACAAGAACCAAAAACCCTTTCCCTTTAAAGAGTCTTGGGGTATTTCATTCTAATGTTATTACATGTGGGAAATTAGACACTTCATTTCTTTCAATTTTCTATAGTTTTCATTACATGTTTTCCAATTAAACACTTATATTATTGATTTAATTTAAAGACATATGTTTTGTATAAATATTTTTCTTTCAAAATGAAAGTCAAGACTATATCTCTTTTTGATAAAGATGTTCAGATACTAATTCCCTTTGAATAATTATGTCAAAACCATGAATTTAATAGTCAATATTGTTTTCAATTATATGTACATTGTACCAAGATTGTCTAGAAAATCACATAAATTTATATTCATAATAAAAAATATATTCCATATCATTACCTCTTAGATTGACTAATTACTTTTACATTCCATCCCTCTACTCAAGAGGAAGTTATTTTACATAGAATACCTCTTTAAATTTTCTCTATTTCATGTTCTCAATATATATATCCTTTTTAGTGTTCTAAATTAGTGAAAATAATTTATCAATTTATCTCATTAATTGATAAACTATAATGATGGATTTATACCCTAAATTACATTCGAAATTAATAAATATCATTTCCATGGACTTGATGCATTACATAGAACATAATAGATTAATATTTTCATTAAATGATGGATGGTGTTGTCATATGATGTAATACAAAATAGTTATGCCTTGTTGTGGATTGGTAGGTTTCTCTAATCATGTGATTTTTTAATAATAACATAGTTCAACTCACATAATAATATTATGATTTAATGATCTCCCACTCTATCTTCATTGACATTTATAGGATGAATATCCATAAATTGACTACATGTATTGGTATAATTTATATTCATTAAACTAGTCATCATCTCTATATAATTGTATTAATTTAATTACATCATGATATTTAATTATAGACTATAATTCCTATTAGGTTTTTTAGAAATTGTACTTATTATCATTGTTAGTATTTTTATAACATTTTATCAACATAACTAAGATCTCCTAATTCTAGTAACCATGGTTTCTACTAATACTTTTTTGATAAAAATTATAAAATCTCTTTCTCCAGAATCTAAGAGGTAGTGGTAATATTATATTATTGGTATAGAATAATAGATTACTCTTATGATCCAATAAATTAATATTATTATAAGACTACATAAGTAAATATCTAAAACATTAATCTTGAAATATACAATGAAAAATATAAAACTCTATTCTAAAATTTTTATCCCTTTCAGCATATCCTTGAAATTTACATATAGATATCTCCATGGTTTCATGGGGAAATAAAAAAAATAAAGGGTATCATCAAAATATCTATAAGGATTATCATTTAGATGAATATATCGTCACATATTCATTCCACAAATAGTAAGAAAAAAATGAATGATGAATATTATTCAATGATAAAATAAAATAGAGGGAACACTATGTCCCTAAAAATAAACAAATAAAGGGTTAATTATTACTACATATTAATGGAATGAATAATATCATATATCATAAACATTACTTTAAATTACTTTTTCAAGTAAATCATACATAAATAGGTAAGTCATATACTAATAACTGAGTTAGTTTTTCTCATATTACCTACTGACATATCGAGTGCATATCTATATCGGGACCCACCCATCACAAATTTAGTCTAATTAATTCTTATACTGATTTAAAAATAAATTGCATAATATCCATGAAGGAACCACTTACTTAATGATCAATGAATTAAATAATGGATATTTCAATATTGTAAATATAGAATAAAAATATTTTCCACATCAATATAATAATGTAGTTGTCTTAGGTAATATACCATAGTCAATATCGACATTATAGACTATTATAAATTTAGTAAGAACCACCCTTATATAAATAAATATAAGGTATTTTTGAATGGTACATTCAATTTTTTATTCTATCAGCATAGTTTAGTTATTTAGATAAATAGTTTTAAATGGTAGGATACTAGTAAAATAATAGTAAAATACTTCATTATGGTTTGTAAAGAATGATAAGTTTATATAAAGCATATACTCTGGAGTCATTCAAGGTATATGGTCTTAGAAAAACACATCATGAACCATGTGATGATAGAATTGATACTATACTATCATTTTTATGTTTATTAACCCTAGGTGGATCTATTCCACTGTCGTATCTACATTCTAAAATCCAAATAGGGAAGTAATTTCTAGAAAATCTCTTCACTATTTTCTTTTCAAATATTAATGATATTTGGGAATTATGGATACATATTAAAATTATATAATGATATGAGAAAAGTAATTTCTTATAATCATTATATCAAATTGGTGATAATTATTTATTTTTACAAGAATGATTACGACAACAGTTTGGAATTTAAACTTGATGGTGTGAAATCCGACCCCTTATGTCATTATAAGAACATCATAGGAAAAAGTTATAATGGGAGTTGATAAGTAATCTCTATTTAAAAAAATTAATTGGGGGATAATACATTGAATTGAGACACTGTAAATATTTGAAAATGTTATTATAAAAATAAATAAAAAAGGAACGTAAATGTTTGGTAATCCTTACTTATAAGGTATCTTTTTAAACATAACGATAGACTCTATATAATTGTAAATACTTCTTAGAGTAAATATTTGAGAGATAAAATGAGAGTATGCTCATTTTTATTAACTTTGGTAGTGTAAATGGATGTGATAATGTGTGAATGTGTCCTCCTTTTATAGGTGAAAAGAGGGGATTTTCCTTTGAAATTAATGTTATGTAAGGGTTAAGAATAAAATCTCATTGGAGGTAGACGATTTTGGTGAGAAAATTATTGCATGACTAGTGGGATTCACTTAACTAAAAAATGACTCCCTGAATTTCTAAGGAGTAAATCAATAAATTTAATTATTCCACATTTGGTTTCCCATGTTAACACTTATTATTCACAATTAAATATTGAATAAGTTGGTTCTATTTTTATGAATACTATATGATAACCCCTCATATATAAGTTCAGATTCATGATTCCTAATTTATTAAAAAATTAAATTAATTCAGTTTCTAATTGTAATAAAATTATATTTAAAATTAAAAAATTAGATATATGTAAAATATTTTTTATAAAAGCAATTGATTATATATTAAGTTCTTTTATTATTATTTATATTTAATTATTAATTGATTAATTATTTATATTTTTTTATATTTTAACACAATATTAAAATAATTATTTAAAATATATTACTCTAATTTATTAATTTATGTTTTAAAGAGCTATTGAAAAAATTAATTCTTTGGAAACAACCATTTTACATTTACCTTGGTAATTAATATTAAATATGAGTAATTCATTTTTAATGCTAAGAAGTAAAATGATACAATATAAATGATTTTCAAATATTCATTCCAAATATAATTCTAATTTCGTAAAATAAAATTTATATTCATAATAAAATACATTTTAACATTAGAGCATCTAAAGCCAAAAAATCTGTTTTTCGAATAACTTTTTTGTTAAAATTAAACGTAATTTTTAGGAATAATATTAGCAATTTTGAGAATTTTAATAATTATTATTGGTATGTAACTAACCAAATTAGATTTATGTTAGTTTTATTGAAATCCAAATCATTATTTCACCTAGTAAAATCATAATCCAAAGGTATAAATTGAAAAAAAAATTAACATGAAAAACATTACTTAATTTTAAAAATGTCAAACATAAGTTTTATAAATTTTTATAGTATTTAAAAATGATTTATTTTTATCAATAAATACACTCTTGGGTTTTAAAAATTAATTATAAGTTTATAATTAAAACTTACAACTATATATATTACTAAACACTATGGTATTATTAAATGTTTTATATTTCATTACTGGCAAAAAAAAATATTATTTAAGAAAAATTTCAAAAAATTGCCAAAATCTATTTTTTACAAGTTTAATAAAATTATTGATTTTTTTATTAAATATAAATTTTAGAATTTATTAATTTATATTTTAAATATAATATTAAATAATGAATCATTATAGAGTGTCATGGGCATTAGTTATGAAAATATATCATTTACCTACTAGCATAATGTCTATGGTATCATAATACACTAGATAAATAGATACTTGGATCCTAAAAATATGGAGACAGACATTAATCATGATATCTCAATTAGGGAATTCAGATCCATCAAACCCTATGCCACCATAGCCTTTAGGTTTAAGGAAAACATTGGAGAAAAGGATTAATGTAAGATAGAAGATGAGGAAAAATATTTACAATGACAATCGTAGAAGGACGAATGTGAATTTAAAATTATGTTACACAAAAAAGGATATAAGAGGTCCTAATGAGAGATATGTTTTTGATATTGAGATAGGAAAAAATTCATGGGGAATATGTTTAAATTAAACCAATAGAAAACAAGGAATTATAAAACTATAAAAGATTGGATGATGGGTTTATCTTGTCAAACATAGATTCATGTCATGAACCCCTTAAACTTGGTTACATCATGAAATTAATAAGTATTTCATGCTCTAAACTAGCATATATAGAAAAGTATCTTTCCAAGATAAATTTATGGGATAATGATGTATCCTCACTGTGAATTACTATAATATAAGTGTATTGACTGCTTCAAATATATTAACACACAAATGATGGATAATACCAGATATAGTTAGAAAAATAACGATAATCAAGAATTAAGCACATAAAAATAACAATGGGATAGGAAAATCCCCCTAAAATATTTTATTTTCCCCATAAAATTCATGTTTATAAAGGTTTATCCATGCTAATGTGAGCTCATTTCTCCCTCATATTCGATTCTAACTCCCATGTTTCATGAGAATATATTCAATTTTATTATAGAACTTGGACTAACGTAATATATTTTCCATAGATGATATTTTTCTAGTAATCAACAATAATCATTGGTTTCTCGACCACCAATATATTCTACTCCATCTCAAACTCCACCAAGTTCATAATATAAGAAGGTTTTGGATGATATATCTGAGTAAAGATACATGGCACAATTTGTGTATTAATTTCAATAAATGTGGTAATTACAATCTATAATCCACCATTCAAATATATACAATGGTCTCAAAAGGACATTCATATCTCATATTTAACTCCTCATACATTCCAAGTGTTCAGTTAACTAACTAATGCAAAAAATTCCAGGATACCAGGTTAGCAAATGAAAAATCCAATGTATATCATTGAGGTTATACATTCAATTTATCTCAAATCTATACCTCCAAAAACCATTAAATAATATATAGGATCTTCAAAATCAAATATTCAATAATAATTGAATCAACCGAATTTCTTTGACCAACATCAGGCCAATCATGGAGTGATCTATAAGGATAGACATATATGGATTAAAAGGGATTAATTTTTATGGATGATGGGAAACTATTGTTATAAGAAAATTCAACCAATATCAAATGAAAATCTCAATCCTATCAATTGCCTAAGATGAATTCACAAAAAATGTCTTCAAGAATAATATTTTTTCATTTTATTGTATATATTTATAAGGATGGTAGTCTGTGCTCAGTATATCTTGAAATCACATCACCTCCAAGAGGATTTCTCAAAAATGAGAGGTAAAATATGTGTCCTTATTTAAATTTATAGATGATTGTACCATATGAACCCTTGAAATTACCTAAAACTACGGTTTTCCCCAATTTTCAACAATTACGGTATCCCAAATTAAAATAAAATATATCAAAAATTTTAATAAATAAATCACAACAAATATCAAATTCTACCCTCAGGATGTCCATAATAGTAAGAGGAAAAATTATATAGACACATGATCCCATTTCTATATCAATATAGTGAGGGGTTAAAGTAAACCAATTTTTTTAAATATCTACCTTAAACACCTTGAAAATATCGCAACACGATATGAAATCAGTTATATCCCACTTTAAATTGATCCCCCAGAACTAATTTTTCATGTCATAATACATATTTTTATTTTATAGGTGATTAGCACCCTATGATAAATGAAAAGCTTCCATCACGTCCATTCTTATGGTAAAAGTGACAAAAATATATCTTTTAAAGAAATAGAATCCCTCTGGGGAAATTTACCAGAAGAATATGGTATCCCCCTATATAAATAAATCCCCATATTATATATTTCATCATCTCAATAATTCTCCATGAAAACCAAATCAAGAAGAGATAGTTTCAACAAAATTCTCAATAGAGAAACATCAGTACCATCTTCCTTGGCATCAAGGTGGAACTTATTAAAGATTCAATTGAATTTTTGTTTATCCATTGATTTAATATTGTCATGGGAGCGAAATTTATTATTGATAGTAGTGGTGATTACATTTTCTTTTCTTATGGTGTAATAAATATCAATGTTATACAACATGATATATTCTACACATCACCTCTACCTGATCTTCAAGTACATTATATGAAAATATATAGATTAAAATTTTATAGAAAGAATATATGGTTAACCATTCACCAAAAAAGGTAATGTAACCAACTCATAAAGGTGTGAATGAATACTATAATTTCTAATTCATTGGCGGGGTTATTCTTTATATGTGTCTAAAGTTGATGAGAACTGTACACTTCCAAATGATCCCATTGTATAAGAGTATAGAAAAGGATATGAGATGAAATAAAATTCCATTTTTATTATTAAAATGAAACCAACATTCTATAACCGTTTGATAATTTTTCTCCTTTCCTATTTTGAGCAGTAAATGGTGATGCAAGCATTAATGAATCCTTTAAAAAATTCTGGTAATACCTTATCAGAACTAAGAAAAATCAAATTATTAAATCATTTTGTAGATCCACACAAGAAATTATGGACATGATATTTTTAGGATTGAATGATATTTAATGTACTATGATAATGACTATAATGAATATAAATTTTCATATTTAGAAGTGACATATCAATTTTGTTTAATAAAGGCACCAATCTCTCAAGGTTTCCAAAATTATTTAAAGATGAATTTCAATCTCATTCACCATTCATGAGTAATCAAAGATATCATCCATGTGTACCAACATGAACTAATCTAGCTAATTGTGAGATATATGGTCTATTACCACTATAAATATCATAGGAGTGTAAGTTGGGTTTTATTGTCCCATCCTGAGAGAAACTAAAATAGTTCCCCTAACTAGTTGGCCACTATACCTCATGGGTGCCTCCCCATATGCTAGAGGTTACAGACTAGAATCATGAGTGTAAATAGTGGTCTAGTGGGGTTCTATAACCTATTGTTCAGTAATAATTATAGAATAAGCATTATACATAAAGGTATTGAAATATTTTATTTTCTAGTAGTCAATAATAAATGAATGATAATCATACACGAACATGATACAATGTAAAAAAACTAATACAACCATAGTGAAGGTAGAAGACAAATAAAAGAATTAGTATCAATCCCTAATAGAATCATTAGAACCAGCTCAGTCCTATGTTTTTTTACTTTATCATTTTCATGAAGAAGAATGGCAGGGTGGTATAATCAAGGAACCTGATCCTACTGTCATGAGATATGATCAGGTACCCCAGTGAAATTGAATCCCAAAAATGGTTTGAGATATAATAATTGAAACACCACCAATGATGTCCAAATCACAATTCAGTCTATTAATATAAAATAAAGTGATGATAAGGTATATCCAAAGTAAATTTGTGCTATAATATGAAAGTAATCAAGTTAGGCTCAGGTTCCTCAAGGACACCTGGAAAACTACACATGCTTCAGCTTAAGATGGGATATCTATGAACATGTCTCCCTATATATACACACACATACACACACACACACACAAATAAATATATAATTATATGTGCATATTTATATATATGAACCCTATAAATGTTAGTGTATTTATCCATATATATATACAACATATTAGTCATGACTCAGGGTGTAACTCATTCATTGTTATATAATCATAAGAGTGGAATACTCTCTAAGGGATGTCATGCCCGTAATAACTAAAGGGATGATTATGGATATCTTGTACTATGCTATTAAAGTAATATAAATTATTATTAAATTGGGTCTTATAATAAGTGGTTCAAAATCTCAAAAGTATAAAATAATATGCAGTAATAATGTTCTTAATCCAACCAATGGATGTTACTATCATGCTCAACAACCTAATTGAGAGGGAGTGAGATTCCATTTCCAAATCACAATGTGATATGCAATTTAATTCACATAATCCTCAACTTGGGGTTGTGAGATATCGTGTGCAACTAATCTAATTAATGCCCCTCTACTTATAAAATAAATATAATGGTAATCTCACATTCCCAATGATCTCTTATCCCACTATTCCGTAAAGAGGAAACCAGCATCGCTCATCGTGTATAGGATCCTTTTAGTGTAATTCACATAACATTTTGAACATAGGTAATAACACTATCCATTTTATAATTAATTAAATTTAAATCACTAGGAAATTTCCCTTATAATTCATAAGAGGTCCATTTCATTTAACAATAATAATGAGGGCCATGAGAAGTACCAATGCCAATTATTCAAATTACTATTAACATCATCAATCAATTCACTTTTTGATTTATAAGTCAATTAACCATAAAATATGATTTTATTGTAAATAATTTTGTCATATATAAATTCATATTAATCAATTTAATCATTTCACTGAAGTGGGATAATTTAATACACTCGAATGGGGTGATCCAGAATGCATGTCAAACACTAGAAGTTGGATATAAGCCTAACTAATTATATTAACACACAACAAGTGCAGTTTATTCATAAGGTGATCTAATATTATTACGTGATTTAGTGAACCTACCCTAAGGGGTTCTTTAGGTAGATGTCATAACCTCCACCAATATAAATAGGGGGTATAAAAAATCACAAGTGGTCTCCAAATTTAATGTAATGCAATTTTTAATTTAGTAGTGTCAGCCAGAGAGTCTTGTATACGTCACAATGAAAAATTATATAAATAATGTGAATATAATGGGAAATATTATAGACCACCAATACCATTTTTAGGATGGTCAACTTATCCAATATCATGATTTTATACGATTTGGAATAGAATAAATTAGATTAATCATCCAACACCCTGAAAATATGACAAAATTACCTGCACAGATTTAGAACTCCATATGGAGAGGTTACCAAAGAAGAGAAGATGGGGATTTGAAAGAATACCAATATAAATATAATTAGACTAATAGATAGAAAATATAAATGGGATGAGGAAGAGGCTTCAAATCCTAAGTTAGGAAGAGGAGGGAGCAGCAGCAGCTACCCCAGGTGCACACAAAGAAGAAAGAAAATGAGGGAGAAGAATAGATAGGTTATAGGGGGCATAGTGTAAATATACATTCTCAAATGAGGCATGTGGTTTGGATTCACTGTTGGAAAAACCATCTTCCAACTTATCTTCATCCACTACCTAGGAAGGGGGATCTAACATTCCATGTGCATTTTTTGGGATACTGTGTGCAAACCATGCATTGCTCCTCTACAAAGGAACCTACAACAACTACATAGCCATACTAATCACCTCACATGATTATGAAAAACCATGAAAGAAAACTATATCCAATTTATTAGCATCATTGGTTTTCCTAGTGGGATGCAAATTTTCAGAAAAACAATATTCCCTTGCAAGTTTCCATAGTTCTGAGTTTTCAAAGCCTGATGGTCCATAAACTCAAAAAGAAACCCCATAACACATCTAGTAACTTAAAACACATCCACAAAAATTATAATATATCCAAATCATAGAATAACCTTTTGTGACCTACGTTTAGATATATCTCATAAAACAAATGAAAATATCAAAAACTATATGAATTTGAAACCAATCATATAACGTGGGATGTTAAAATATCCCCACTAAAGAAATTGGAATCCCCAAGAAGCCTTGGGGGACACCAAAAACAACACGTGACATATGTGGGTTGTGAAGTTTCCCTCAAAGGACCTCGATATATTTTTAAATTCCCACTACACCTCAAATATATCTTTTATGTAAATGGTGATTAAAACTCTAAAACTCAGGACATCCCCCAAAACAAGGCTAAATCATCCCGATTGAGCTTAATTGAGTATGTCTAACCCAAGAGAAAATATAACTATTATCTCTTTTATCAAATGGTCTATGGTGATGTACACCATAGGTTTTAACCATGAATTTTTTATTCTGAGTTATCATTCCCAGACCCCTAAAATTAAATACCAAACAACATATCTATAATTACAATGATGATATAGATACATTTATCAAAAGGGTAAACCTGATTATGATAGGGAAACTTCCCCTGGATCAAATTTCGATATCAATGGTCAATCCTGATTGACTAGTTAAAAAAGTTTCTATTTGCATTCATTAGAAAATCTTAGTTTAACAATTTTCTTGGCACCCCCTAAACCCATTGTGATCATAAAATTGTTCCATAAAGACTTTATATCTTTTTTTGTAAGAGATAGTGTCGAACAACCATCAATCGATTATTCTAAAAATAAATCATCTCCTATGACTAGCATGTTACAAAAAACTGGACTCCAAATCTTTTAAGTGGGGATATCTTAATATTACATTGATTATATTCAATGAAATTAGTAACTAACTTCAAGTGATTTCTCAACGACAGGACAATATTGGTCCCTTAATAAAACAAAAAATGAGTGCCAAAATAACCATCCAATGAATGATTACAATATCCAAGACCCTTCTCTTTTGATGGTCATCACCAATTTCTCAAGGTGGAATCCACACCCTAAATATTCATCTAGACCACTCCTTTATTGAACCGTAAATAATTCACTTCATTTAAAAACAATTCATTTGACTGATTAAGCTCACAGTACAACTAAAAATCTATCTAATCATACATATTAATAATTTGAGATATGAGTCATGGTCACTTATAAATAAGAAGTACAGTAAGATTCTATCACTAAACCCAAGTTTATCCTTCAGATCTACACTCGTATCGAAAAAAGGTTGTAACAGCCTTCTCCAACACCCGACACCACATCTTATGAGCATGTGTTTCTAGGTTCAAGAATGGGTAAACCATCTCACAGTGCCTAATTTAAATTTAGGATTTCATTAATGATGAAACTATAACTAATTTACTCAATCTATAGGTTTATATACTCAAAATAATCAGAACTGAAACCATAATTCTTCTTCATACACACAACCACTCCCAATTTGGTCATCTAAATGGTACCCCAGGACAATGGTGCCTAATATAATTTCTAAACATAGTGGGTGAACTCTTCTATATAGGCAAGACTCACACTCCTACGGGTCTTCCACCACTGAATCCAACAAGAACCTGATTCCTAGAACATTAATCTTATTACAGTAGGATCTTCTATTTATCTCACCTTAAATACAAAAATCAACAATATATTAAATAGTTATTCCCATTCTGACCATTTTTTAAATGTCACCTTCGATAATGTTTCTTCTACCTAGAGGGATTTATTCCTTATGACTAGCATAACTCTCTATAACCTTAAGAGTTTCATATTCATCATATTACTGAGAATATAAAAACATATGACAAGACACATCATATGACCACTGATCATTATTCTTGGAAATTGCCAAATTCTTTTGGAATATGTAACAAAGGAAGAGGGAAAACCCATCTCTTTATGAGTACACAAATTTGGAATTACATTTTAATATACACATGATGATCCCACTGATTCATCTCCACATGAATATGGAGAATCAAGAATAGAAGTAAAAATAATATTTATTGGTCAGGACAAAGAAAAAAATCCATTGAATGACAACATACAAAATCACAACGTCTATAGAACTATCGATTCTAGATTATGATACAATTCTCATAATGATCTTAGAACACCCAGGACACTCTACTCCAGCGATGGACCCAAAAATATATCCTTCAAGAAACCATGACTATTAATCCTAGCGGTCGGGTAACCACATGGTTTAATGTAATACATGAACATGTTTCTTGAATGAAATATATGTTAATCTATCACTTTAACTCCATAGGAAAAATGTGTAACAATGTCAACCGCTATGATAGAAAAATAGGTAATCTTGCGCTACACATTCCTGGCATCTGATAACCCAATGAAAGTAAGCATAGTTACATGACCTATGATGTTTTTGGACATGATCAAAGCATTTATAATCTACTAAGATAGATAATTACATGATTATAACTCATTTTACAAGTATTAACCTAACAATTTATCACCTTTTTACATGTTTTTTTCTTTATCACTAAAATTCCTACATAGGAAAAATGGTACCCTAACTGAACCTCTGGTTTAGAAACATATAGAATGTATTTAGTAAATTCTTAAGGGTTCTAAGGGTGATACCTCTATAAAGATAGCCCATTAATAAATCCTAATTCATCGATCATAAAATACGGTCATTCCATATAATATTACTAGGAATTACTTCATATCCTATTGGTACAATACTGCATTGGACGAAGCCAACTGGGGTCTATGAGAAACATCTGGATTCCTGCTTCATGGAAACATCATAAATTAACCCGTAAATAGGGGTTACGCCTTTAAAAACCTATACCTAGATTCAATTTTAAACAAATTAAACAGTTCTCATTTATTGAGAAATCTAAATAGCTAATGAAAATGGTTTTCAAATATCAAATTTAAAAACAACAGTATTAAGAACCTTATTTATCTTATATCATACAACATTTCAGGAAAATTATATTAAAATTTCATTTTTAACTATTTATTTTATTAAATAGTAATCACAACTAGCATGGTTAAAAAAATGTAAATTTCAAATATAGAGATGAAAACACAAATTTTTAATATGAATTTTAATTAACCCACACATCATGATAAGAAAACTCACTAGTAGATAACAATACATTTATTAATTAGATAGACTGGATATGTAGAATTCTATTGTACATGTATACATGATCCTGTACGTGGTGGTTGACACTTTATATAACCATCTCGTTAATATAAGAATACCCCCATGGTGCTATGTATTAGTAATACAAAATATAATAAGGCCCACAAGGGCACCATTAAACCAATTTAGGTTCATTTAAATTCATCATTTTTAGCAATTGTTTTCTCCTATTTCACACACCCTTAATGAGTTTAGCACATAGGAATATCATATCAATACTGTCGTACATGGGTCAATCCAATTTATCACATAAGCATCATGCCCCAACTGACCTACGTGTGATCAATTGTGCATTTCAAGTATTAGTCTTATGGGTCTGAATACACAAAATATTTATGTAAAAACCTATACGAGGAAGTTGTTTCCTATAGAAATTCCATATTATAATATATATATATATATAAGTATCATGGTGTAGTTAGATAATATATCATTCCAAATTTATAATATTACTTGCCTTTATATTTTACAATGAAATTCTTATAGTTGCAAGAAGATTTTTCCAATTATTTTCATAGACGAAAAGACTATACATAATTGTTTATTTATATGAGTTAACATTATACAATTTATAATGGCCCATATAATTTATAATTTTCACCATTTGTTTCCATTTAATTAAAACATGATTATCAGGTTTAAATTCAACTCAAAACAAGTTTGTGTGAAATGGTTTGATCATATGGTTCACCACATCTGAATTTATAATGTGCATATACACATTATAAATTACAATATGAAACCCATTTAATTGTAACCATTAATGTTTCTTCCCATGAAAGTAATGTTTTATAGATCAAAAATAAATCAATCGGTTTGTAAAATAAAATTTCCCCATCAAGATATGCAGTAAAACACCCTTCAATTTGATGTGTAAATTTTATTAAAACAACCATATATCACAATTAACAACAAGAATGTATCAAAAATCTGTAAATAATATAAATCATAGAAAATCACTATATAATTAGGAAACACTAAATAATGTAATATACATCTAGGAATATTAATAAGTTACCTAACATGGTAAAAATATAATCATTCTATAAAATGTTATAGAATCATGGAATACTAATAATAATATAGATAAAGTACACAATCATTTTTTGATGATTCATGATGATTCGAATGTCCTACACTGAGATTATTTTTCATAATTATTTAGATATCGAAATAATTAATTATGAAATCCTTATATGCAAAAAATTATTCATGAATGCACCTCACTAATCATTCCAAACTAGGAAAACAACCATAAATCTTGATCCATAAAATAAAAATAAATAAAATTAATAAAATCAATCAACATGAAATAATCTTCAACTATAATAATGGAATCATGAGAAACATCCCCATTCCCTATACACTTGATCATTCCCTAATGTGTGAGTTTTTTTTACCCAAACACAAGTTATTTTGCAAGAACTAACACTATACTAGTCTCCTATCAACCGTCCTAAAATAATAAATATATAGAGTCCAAAGAAACCACTAATAAAATTTCTAGATTCTTGAACCAAGGTCTACTAAAATATCTCCAGGTCGGTTGACCACTAGGACTCAAGCACGCATCCCTATATGATAGAGGTTGTCGACAAGAAGCAAGGTCTAAATAGTAGTATAATAGAGAGAGTTTAACTTATAGAAAAATAATAATTAATGTAGAAGAAATAAAATTCAAGGAAGTTGAATATAATATTAAGTGTAAATCAATAACAAATGATTGATAAAAAAGCACGAATTTACTCCATCATACATCATGTTATACAACCACAAAGTAGGTAAATAAAATATTAAGACTCATAAAATAACCCAAATAGCATCATGAGCACTATCTCAGTCCTCTAATCCAAAACTCCTTCATAGTCTAGAAGGAAAACATAAATCCAATACAATCCAGGAACCTAAATCTAAAATCATGATATCTGTTCGAGTAGCCCATTTTAATGGACACTTGAATAGGTTATGAGATTTTTCCCATAGATATGGGATGTATATTTCCTAATAGTTTCTAATGGGATATTTCATGGAATATGAAACACACAATGGTTTTGTATCTAGGTGGACATACATTCTAATTGTAGGTTCTTGTTAGGTTTTTTGACATATGATTCTTAAGAACTCACATTAGTGAAGAGGATGAGAGTTTGGGATAATAACACCCTTTTGGGGGGAATTATTTATTACTTTTAGAATCCTTGATATGTTTTATACATGTTCTTAAATATTTCATTAATTCCCAGGAATGATTTGGGTTATCCAAAGATTAGAATTCAGTTATTAAAATGTGTGGAATTTAGAATCATCTATATGTATTTGAGGTTTTACATTTATTGAGATATCTATATTCTTTTTTGTTTCATCATAAATGGAATCCTATAATATACTAATAATATATTAATAGGCTATTATTATGATGATTCAAGGTTCTAGCCACACTATGGGTTACTCTGAAGTCTGTTCTCATCCATGTAAATGAAGGTCACTTTGGAGTTTAACATCATCCAATGAGATGGGAATTGATTTGATGTCGGGATCAAAAAAATAATTGGGAATCCTATGTTTCCTTATGTAATGATATATAACCCATGTTTTTTGGTGCCACTTAATAGGGAACATCATACCTTTTAAGGTTGTGTGAGAAGGACCCAACTGTAATGTTTAATGTCATGTGGAATGGATGTCTAGACAGAAGGTCTCTAGTCTATAATTGGTTTGGGACTTACACTGATATAACCTGAGAAACCTGGAAGGAATATTAGTTTCCATTTTAAGTTTAACTATGTTAAGTATATGGACTGGAAGGGTAGGGTTGATTTAAGATTTGGGTTTAAAGCTTTGTGAGACATCATGCATATCCCATTTGGGATGTAATGTATGCTCACATAGTTTGGTTTGTCTCAAAGGAGAGTATAAACCTTTTAGAGGATTTTTTTTATTCCTAAATTGGAATACTTATGAAAAAGTACCCTTGAGAGATGTTTTAAATCATGGAAATTTTTTGTATTAATATTAGGTTTACTCTTAAAGTGTATTCCCGAATTAAAGTGATTAGGGTTGGAGATTACTCTTGAGGAAGATGGTCAATGAGCTCAGGCCCTAGGTTAGAATCCTACCTATCTTTGTTAAAAAAGAATTAGATATTTCATAGATTAGTTATTAATTTTAATTGTGTGGATTTCATTGTCATTTCTAACCCCTAGTCCCACATGATTCATTCTTAGAGTGAGAAACAAGAGGATTAAGGAAATTCAGAAAAGCAGCAACTTTTCCTCCTTCATTGGTTGGAGAGGACAATGTGACCTTGTAAAAGGTCAGGGATATGGTGGAATAGGTAAAGGATATGTAAATATATCACTTCAATTTACATTTTATGTGAGTCTATGGTATGAATGTTAAGAAGTTGAAGGACGTAATGGTAGAGAGGAGCAAGACTACAACCTCCTATATGTAAGGATAGGGGCTTGCACCGAGATGGTTACCCTAAAATCTGTTCTATAGCCATAGGAGTCTCTAATTCCCTATTAAAGTGAATAGTAACTATTATCCTTATCCTCTCTATAGGGAATTTGAGGTTCTAGGTCTCAATGATTAGAAGGGTCAGGCATGATCCAAACCCTAATCCTCCATATGGGAACTCCCCAGCATTGTCCCATGGGTAATGGTCCTCATGAACATTTGGATACATACCCACATGCACCCTAAGAACCCTTACCAGAAAACTGGACAATTGTGTGGAACCTATATCCATAAGAATAAATAGTCAAATGGAATACTTGCTGGCGTGCTACTTCCCAGGGTTTTGTAAATCTAGGGTTCTTGGTAGAGGTTTCAAATTTGTTTTTTTCAGACAATGGAGCCACAGAAGGAGTGGCCCTTCCATGAGTGTCTTTGAATAGGTCGTAAATGGCGGTTCATATAGGTCATGCGTGTACGTACTCAGCGAAAACTCTATCCCACAGGTGTGCCATCCAGGTCCATGGAGAAACTGAAAGTGAATCACATAGTGGGAATAGTCATGAACAAGCTAGATAAATATTATAAAATGGCTACAAGAAAACAAAACCTTATTTAGGCCTTAACCTAAGTACCCTGGGTCTCATATAGTGTCTTTGTAAGTGTCTTGCGCATGACCTTGATTAAGGAATGGGCATCACATAGGTGACTTCTTCTATATGGAAGAAGGATCCTTGAACTTCTGTCTTTTATTTTCTAACCTAAAGGGGGAGGGGTTAATCATACTTATCCCCTTTAATTCTATCTTATCTCAGGTCATAGAGAGCTACCTACGAAATATTTGGGGACTTGGTTGAATTTTCTTCCCGATGAGAGCTCTTCGGGTTATTTTGGTTATTGAGTTATAGAAATGAAGAGCCTAAGGGTTCTATTAATAGTCAAAAAGGGATCTGGTCAAACTAATGTGTTGGTGTAGGTACAGAACATAGGTCTTTGATGTTTATATTACATGTAGGTAATGAAAAATTATTGGGCTATATAGGTACTCAGCATAGCTATCCTGCATAGGTTTTCACTATAAGGGGATGTGCCTTTTGGGATGCACTAGCATGCACTATACTGGCCTCTTGGTTCACAGGTTGTATGAGTGTAGGTCCCTTGGGATAGGTCTCTTAGATTCTCTAAATACTCTTTCATACGTTAATATATTCAAGGTTCTCTTTAGGATAATTTTCTCATAATTTTTCAAAAAGGTAATGTTAACAATAGAACCCCCTCCGGATTGGATCTGAATGAAAGTGGAGGGTCTAGTTAGGAGGTAAAAGAAAATGGAAAAGTATTATGATAGATAAAAATTAGACCGAGATGGTTTTTTACATATTCTTCCTGCATAGGTTGTTAGCATTGGGTTTTGGGAAAAGTTCGGCTACGTAGCTGAGCGGCGTATGTGAGCAGCACAAGCCAACCGTGCCTCTAAACAACCATTGCCTTTGGTGTTTCATCAAAAAAGGGTTATAAAGTTCTCTCTTTCTGCGTAGCTCATTTTCCCAGCTACGTCGCATTATGTATTCTTAAAGGTACCCTAAAAAATTCTTGAGGAATATCCACCTGAGAAAAGTGGATTCATAATGTAACCTCATCGACAGACCAACATGGGACATTTTGTCAAAGTACATACATGGGAAACCTGGTCGAAGGAACTGCGCTAGGACATTCCTTATCCAAATTCATGAGTTCCTCCAGGATAAATTTTATCTTCTTTAAATTTACTACATTAAGGACTTGAAATAAAAAAGCTTATATGCATCAAACATAAATGATTAATGCTATGAGACATGAATATTAGGATGTCGTTGAGACTAACCTTCCCAAATTATCAAAGTGTTTGATTCCATATCATAGAAGGTATCCATGAAGAGACTACCTACCACTGTATGGTCATGCGATTTTAAAGGAAACTCATATTCTAGTATTTAAGAAATTTTTCCTAGAAACATGGTTTGTGGAACATATCAACTTCCCATGTGCCATCATATTAGTAAGTGTTATTCCCATCAAGGAGGAAACAATCCTATTGGATTCATTTTACATTACAATGGTTTCACGCCATGCATAAATTCAAATGTCACAGATCCAATACCTCATTGTTATGATTCAACATTTCGTGCTCCAAATATAGATCAATCACATGGTGAGAAAGAATACTCGGATCTCCACTGTCGAGGGGGATTCAAGACTGAGTAGACGTGGGTATTCAAGGTGCACCAAACATATGTAGAGTTGATAAAAGAGATACAGTATTATCATATTTATGAGGTTGTTTGGGTAGGAAAAACCTATATTAATAAGAATAAAAACACCATTACTAAATTATTGAGGGGATGGAGTCTGGAGAAAAATTCATTTCACTTGATGCATGGTGAGGTCGGCATCAGTTTGTGGGATGTATAATAAATCTACGAGGCTCCAATTTGAGGGGAAATGTATGATGAATTTATCCCACTGAAGACAATGTGGGATGATACAGAGAGGATGCCATTATTGGCCCATGATCAATTCGAAATTGCAATTAATATTTATAAAGAAAAGGTTCCTCCTCCAATGAATGATTTCATTATTGAATCTTGGATGGGAAATTTCTTAGAACCAACAAAAATGAAGGGTCCTACTTGTTGGAATCCCACTATTTTGTGCACTATAAATAATTATAGTGATTTAGGCATGTTTTGGACCTCAACGGAGAAGGTTATATAAAACATTTAGTGTTACAGGGTTTACTCTAATATTTATGAAAAGTATAATTGGGATAGATTCCTTACCATGTGGATAACAATTTATTTACTCTCAATCTTCATTTTAGGTTGTTGGGAAAGGCCAATGACTTTTTTATTGTAGAAAATTTTGTAGAGGGGAACTATATCAGGTTGGATGCCCCTATTTTTGAGAAAAACTATAAATGTTTGTTGCATTTATATAATTGGATGGCCCTGTTTAGACTAACAAGTCCATTCTAGGTGTTTTGGGGCAAGAATGGAAAACATTTCATTTCATATTAAGGACTCAATTAAGTTAAGATCCATGATAGATGATTTCACACATTTTTTCAGAAATTCATAGCAACTCAGGATCTGGACATGACAACTGATGAGGTATTGAAGGCATTGTCTTTATATGGAGTTCATAGATTATTTTCATTTGGTAATCCACCATTTAGAACGTTCTAGATTTATGGTAAGGATATTAATTGTGAGTAGAGGGTGAAGACCTTGCACTGGATTGAACAATATTGGAAGGTGAGGTAGGTGGAATCTTGGAGGGAGTAGAGAAATGAATATATTTGAGTTCTTTGATCCTCGAATACATCACTCCCAATGACAGTGGATCTGATTTGTATTTAGAGATGGAGGCTTCTCCTAGTGTCACATGTGGTATGACTTTGTGGATCATTTGTAAAATTATTTTGGAGTCACCTTTCGAAGACCTATATTTACTTTTGTTTTAAATTTTTAGATCTATTTGGCCTGTTGGGATTTTGTGGATTTTATTATCGTCCAATCTACACTAATGTGAATGATTCTATTCACCAGCTAGAGTAAGATAATAAAAATCATGAATAGTTCATAAAGACCAAACTGGTCACTGATTTCGTTGTTTTTTGAGATGCACTATCATAGGTAGAGGACAACCATAATAAAATGTTAGAAAAATTTAGATAAAAAACATGGTGAATATGCCTCTCCTTCAGAAATAACTGTATTCTGCTCAAGAGGGACTCAAAAAACACAACTAATCATTTGGAGAAGCCCATAAAATATGGGGCATCTTCCATTGTGTCTTGGGAGGATATTTAATATATAAATAGTTACATTGAATAACTCAAGTGATATATGATATAGAGACTTCATTTTTTTATGTTCCTCTTTTTTTATCCAAACTAAAAAGAAACTTGTTTTCAGTCATATATTCCTTCATCCCTTCTTTTTCATGTACTCATATTGTCAAAGATTACTTTCATAGTATGAAATATTCATACCAGATAATCATAATTAGAATTATTGGGAGGGGGATGCTCTCAAAAAAATTATCTAAGCCAATAGGCATAGTCAGCGTAGTTTGAATGTTTCCTGGATCATATAAATTACCCTAATTGATTTTGTATTTTAACAGTTTATCACTCGATATTCCCTAAACCATACAGATTTTAGGTCTAGAATGTTGAGACTCGACTATTATCCAGAGTACCCTTTGTGGTTTTCAATTTGGCAGTTGTTGTATCTTTTTATGGGTAGTTTAAAGTTGTTCATGAAATACTAATAAGGCTAGTGTTTTAGGTCCAAAATCTTTGACCCTAAAGTTTTAAATAATAAACCAAAAAAGGATTGATCTTTTTGATTGTTTCAATATTATTTGAATACTTTCAATGGGGATCTTGAGCCCTGATTTTATGGTTTTGGAATCTGAAACGATATATATGGGAATAGAGGAGGTCTCCCATGAGTATGAAGTTACCTCTAGTTGAAAACCCCATTATGAAGGTTTTTTATGCAAGGCCAACTAGGGTGCATGTTGCATTGTCAATTGTAGATATCCTTGGTCTGGTAGACCCGTTATGTGGGCGAATTATACAAGGACAATTGGGGTGTATACTGCATAGTCAGTTAATAGAGTTGTCAAGAAATTTGACATCATATTTCTCATGGGTGAATGCTGTTTAAGATTAAGATGTATCAACACCACAGATGGTGGATTTTAAAAGGAATGATTTCTAGGAATAATGGAATCATATGTATGATCAAGGGACATAAATGGGAAACAACCATTACACAAATTTGATGTGTGAATGTGGGTACAATTTTTTAGGTAAATAATGTATGGTGGAGAAGGACGCTTCTCAACAAAAGATAAAGATATCTTGTAGTTTAATGTCATGTAAATAAGCCATTTACTGTGTAGTTTAATGTATAAAGGTGATGATATTATATTGTGAAGTTTTAATTCATGCATCAATTCCATTATGTTGTGTAGTTTAATTTTATCAACAAGTACATTATTCTGTGAAGATTAATTTATGCAGTAAGCACATTATGATGTGCAGTTTAAATTCATATAGAAAGTACATTATGCTTTGCAGTTTAAGGCCTTGTATCATGGAAATTAGGAGGATATAATTTATGGTCTTTATATATGACTAAAGGTTTTATGAATATATGATTCATGGTAATAAATCTGGAAATGTTCAAGTATATTCAAGTATAGAAGGAGAATGATGTAAGATGTGATTTGGGAACTGTAAGATTCAGAGAGTGGTATGGGAAAAGTGGATTATGATGATAGAGGATGTCTCACTCGAGAAAGAAGTTACCACTAGTTAAAAAACTCATTATGAAGGTTATTTTATGAAATTCCAACTGGGGAACGTACTGTTTAGTCAATAGTGGAATCCTTTTACTGATATTCCCATTTTTTGGGAAACTAATGTAAGGAAAACTAGGGCACATAATTCATGTCCATGCAAAGGATATCTCAAGAATTTTGACATTCTCTCATGAAAATATTATGAAATTTTATGGCAATTTTGATTTTTCCAATAATAGAGTTTGTTTTGGGGAGAAAATAACTAAATAAAGAAGGGGTATTTCATGTTGGAATTTCTAATGAATCAACGAAATGCATACTCAACACAAGTCTAACACATGCATGGGAAGTATGGTGCATGTAATTTTAAGTCATATGAATAGGAACATAATATAAGAAAAAAGAAGGACGGTATGTGGTCAAATGGCCCATGATTACTCTACTGTGATTTGGGAATATTATTGATGAAAATTTAAACTATGGTCTTGGAGAATTTCATGATGTAAAGAAGGATATGGGGAAAATATGCAGAGGATGACCGCTAATTTTATATTTTGGGTTCCAGTATTCCATTTTCAACACTTAAATGGGTATGAGAGGCCTCTCCTAATGGATAAATTACCACTATTTTAAAATCTCACAATGAGGGTAGATTTATGAATGAATAACTGGAGAACATACATCATAGCTAAACAATAGAATCCTTTGGGTGAAAGGACCATTGCGGGGGAGATTTATACAAGGCCAAATGGGGCACAAACATACATGGTCAGGAAATGGATGTCACGACCCAACCCTACCCAGGCTTGAGCCACAACTACCCCAAGACCGCCTCCATAAGCTAGGGGTTGGCGACTAGCGCCGAAAACTAAACAACTCGGGGATGCCTTTTCCTGAGTACCTTTACACACACATGCAACCAACTCAATGCAGAAGTGAAAAGTAAAAGAAAAGACAAATAAAGTAAAGTACTAACTTCTATAAATAACCACAATAGTGCATCGACCTCTAAACATTACAAAGTAAAAGCTAGAGGTAAACTGGAAAGGTAAAGTGGAAAACACGCGCCCAACCAGAAAAGGTGCCACAACCCGGCAATAGGTAAACAAAAGAAAAATAGCTAAAAGGGTCCCCCACCTGGAACCTGACTCCAACCACCATACATGGTCCAATCTATTGAACTCCTAAGCTCCGCTAACATCAGGACCAAACTGTTCGTTTTCAGCAAGGGAACACCATGTTCGGGCAAAGCCCAAGCAAGGGTGAGTATAAAAATACTTAGCAAGATACCCTGAAGGCTAGAGGGAGCAACAAAGGTGGTATTGAAGAGGAAAGCAATAGATCAAATAGGGAATATTAAATGAGTACAACAGAGAGTGTAGTAAAGAGTATAGCTCCACCCAATAAGAGTAAGGAAGTAGACTCGTCCAAACACAAGGAGCTAGAAGCGGTGAGAAGATAAACTTCTCGTTGAGTCTTCGCTACCTATAGCAGGAGAGTAGACACGTCCAACCATGAGAAGCTAAACACGGAAATCACGTGGAATACCCCGCATGTCTTCGCCTCTCCTGGAGGGAGAGTAACCAAGACCAAGATGTGGGTACTAGAACAAGGTATATAAATATTCATATGCTCTGTCAGGAAACCTAAACAAGCTCGTAAGGGGATCTCCACCTCATAGCCTAGCCCAAGAATGTGAGTAGCCAACAGTCCCAGACGTAAACACCATCGATTCCCAGCATCCTGCATGTCAGCCCCGAACTGCAAGTCAAGTGGCTCAAATCACTGCATCTCGACACTATCCGATTTTGGAAGCACTGACTCGCCTGCACGGTTTTAGGTTGTATCACATGGACGCGTCTTGGTAGGGAAATTGCCCCTCGTACTTGAGAGTTCTGGGGGAAATTCAAACCACACCTCATCATTGTCACATAATTGAGAGCTCCTCAAAGTCAAGTTGTCACATCACTGACTCGTACAAGCAAGGGTCCCACTCCGGAAGTCATTGAGAAAAGTCACCGACTAGACTCATAAGAAGGATGGAGTGTGAAATGCCAATGGGCGACCCACTTCCCATCCCTACTGGAGGGTAAACCCTAATACATCATCAGGTGACTCACTGCCCATCCCTACTGGAGGGTAGACCTCAAAGAAGTCGACAAGAGACCCATTTTCAAGTATCTACTGGAAGGTAGACCTGGAAGAAGTCGATGAGCAACCCACTACCCAGCCCCGCTGGAGGGTATAGCTCATAGAAGTTGACAGGCAACCCACTGCCCAGCCCTGCTGGAGGGTAGACCTCGAAGAAGTCGACATGGGACCCACTGACCAGTCTCTGCTGGAGGTTAGACCTCGAAGAAGTCAACAGGAGACCCACTGCCTAGTCTCTGCTGGAGGGTTGACCTTGGAGAAGTCGACAAGCGACCCACAGCCGAGTCTCTGCTGAATGGTAGACCTAGAAGAAGTTGACAGTCGACCCACTGCCCAGTCTCTGCTGGAGGGTAGACCTTGAAGAAGTCAACAAGCGACCCACTGCCCAGCCCTACTGTAGGGTAGACCTTGAAATGGGTCCAATAACTCAACACTACAATTGACATCACCGGGTATTACCAATATCGCTATCATGCGTTGATTTGGAGTGCATCAAAGGGACCTCCAATCAACACCCTTTCATGTTTCCACATTTATTATGATCTCAAAAAAGTATCCACATTCCCAAACAGATCACACCATTGCAATCCTCACGAAAAAACACACGAGATAGACCATTTACTCATACAAAACAGTCAACCGGTGAATATGGTACTATTCACCGTAGTCAGCCCATGTGGGGCCCACACCAAGATCCCGAAACTGAACAAACGGGTCACACCACTATGATCACCTAAAAAAACACACAGGATTGACTACTCGGTCGCCCAAAACAAACACCCAGTAAAAAAGGTACTATTCACTATAGTCAGCCCAGGTGGGACCCAAACCACGATCCTGAAAAAAAAAGTCAGGCGAACAGCGCCATCGTGATGCTCTCGAAAAAACACGTCAAAAGACTATTCATTCACCCCGAATGCACATCTGATGAAAAAGACACAGTATGCTGCACACAGCTCAAAAGACGGACCATGGGGCCCACGCCTCAACTCCGGCTTCATCACCTGAAACCACCCTGGTCCACCTCGTCTCGATGTCCGGGTCAGAACGCCGCTGACGGCGCCTCAAACGGATGCCGGATGTAGGGGCTTCAACTTCTCACATTATATGCAAACGGGCCCCTGTGGGGCCCACACCTCGAGCCCGAAATTAAGGGGGCAGATTGCGCCGTTGCAATCCCCTCAGAAAAACACTCAAAAACGAGTACTCAAACACCCTAAATAGATATCGGGTGAAAAAAGTGGTGTTTCACCGTAAAACGCACGAAGTAGGCCTTGTAGGGGAATGCACCCAGTCTCAAACCCGAACGCTTCAGTAAGCATCTCAAAAATTCCGCACGAGGACTGGGGTCATGCTACCGCTGAAGGCGCGTCAATCGGACATCCCAAGCATGAGTTATGTCCGACGCAACAATTAATTAATTAATTAGTTACTCACACTGTGTTTCGTGCTGCCGAACAATTAAACCAACCTGCAAAGGATCTGAACAAACCTTTGAAGGATCGTCTCAGCTTCGGGGCCATCACGCCTCTGACGGCGTGTCAAACAGACGTTCGGATCTCGAGCCACGTCCGTCGCAACATTAATAATAATTTATTGTTATTAAATTAAAATTCCTTGGGTCACTCGCCTTCGGGCACAGAACCCCAAAAACTCTGAAACTTACATTAAAATGAGTACCTCGCTGATACTATTCTATAGCCGCAGTCGGCGCATCAAATGGACGCATTGTTTAAAAGATACGGCCCCCCAAATGCAAGCTGGCCTAACCGGGACGGTTCACCCCGGCCGGCCCGGACCGAGCCGCTGGCCCGCGGCCCCGCCACGAGTTCGACCCTGTAAAGACCCAGAAATTTCATGGAATTTTTTTTAAATACTTTTGAATTTTACGAGTCTATGCCTTTTGACGGAAATTGATTCTGAGGCTCGGTGTGCCCGGAATCAATTTCTAAAATTTAGCTCGGGTGCGTTTAGTGAACGAACTTGCTGGTTTCTCTAACTTTTGAACCAAGGTTTAGAATTAAAATCCGAGGTAACAGATGAACTCACAGTGTCGGTAATTTCTTAAGGGGACAGTCACCATAGTTGCATTCGCAAAGGAGGAGTAGATGTTTTGGGGGTTTATTCAAGAAATAAATAAAATGTAACGGAACAATTTTTATTTTGTATGGTGTTTTTTCCCTCCCTTGGGTTGTTAAGGGTGGGGCCCATAGCTACTTAACTACCCAAGTGTGGGTGTTAGAGAGTTAGGGCCCACACGACCCACACCATCTAATTCCCTCTAAACACATTAATAAACCCCCCATTAATTGGAAAACCCCCCATTTAACTGCCAACACGTTTTGTAATGGGGAACCTACTCTCTCCATTCTTAAAATAATTGTCATCACGATATTAAATGTGGTGAATTAATTCAGGGACTTTCTTTGCTTGTGAAATTAAATAATATGAGGAACCTATTATTTAATTTTGTAAAGAGCTTCATTGTGAGAGAGAGATTGGGGGAGAGCACTTGAGCTTTGGAAGAACGCCAGGCCCCGACGAAGAACGACGAAGAACGCCAGCCTCTGACGAAGAACTACGAAGAACGCCGGCCTCTGACTAAGAATGACGAAGAACGCCAGCCTACGATGAATAATGATGAAGAACACCGGTTCCTCGAAGATTGATGATTCACCACCAATTCCCTTCTCCGTGACAAGGGAGGAGACATCACTTCCTCCTTGGCGCACTCTGCCGTCGCCTACGATTCATTTCTCCACAACGCCGACGTCCAACATCATCTGTTGAGGTTGGGGAAATTGCATATTTTTCATTATGCAATTTTATACCCTCGGCATGGAATGGAAAATTGTTTAGTGATCTTTAGAAACCCGAACGTGGTGGGCGCGGACTAGCAAACAAGTCTCAACCCACCGCTGCTTTTGTTTTTGATGTGAGGAATAATTGGCGATTACGAAGAGGGACCGAAATGGCGATTGGAGGCATTCGCAGTGATGTTTGGGTCCTGAGGCGACCGCAGGAACATAAAAGAGCATAATCGGACCACCAGAATGACTCTAGTGGACTACAGAAATCTCTGTCGGCGCTGACGGCCGGAGGCGGCGACGCCCCGACGCACCACCGGCAGGATCCCGCCGCGGTTGAAGTTGCGACGGCTAGGAGAGGATCCCACGGCCACACGAGATCCATGGGAGACGCGTCTCCTGGAGCCGCGTCTACAGAGCACAAAGGGGGGGGGGGGCGTTCCCCCCCTGCTAGGCTCACTGGCCGAGCCAGCACACCCCTCGGCCGGGGCGGGGCGGGCTGTGCCCAGCCGGGCCGGGCCGGGTCTGGTCGGGCCCAGACCCCCCACTTCAGAGCATTTTTGGTCATTTGCCCATAACATGAGCTATAGTCCTCTCATAGAAGCACAATATGTTGTGTAAGAATCCTTGGATCGAGAAGTTCATTTCATTATATTACAGTCTAGTTTTTGGTAAAGTTTGGGTGTGGCTGGGTTGGTTCGAACTCAAAACCAACAGGGCCCTTGGAGTGGAAACGGTTATAACTTAAGGACCAGATGTCTGATTGACGTTCCAAAAAATGAGTTGGATTCCTTTTGTTCTGAAGGTCCTTTTGGCTTACTCATCTTTAGGTTTGGATGTAGCTGGAGTACAGTCGGGTTGGTTTTAGCTTAAAAACCAATTGGGCACCTGGGATGGAAAAGCCAATGACTCTAAGACCGGGTGTCCGATTGACGCAACATCTATCGTGTTGGGTTTCTTTTGACGAGATGAAACTTAGGGATACATCAACTCTGGACTTCATGAATGTTTATGTATCGACTCTCTCTCTCTTACTCGAGGATCGGCCCCTCCCGGAATCCAGCATGCTGTGTGCGGGAACCCTAGAGCTGGCTGCGACTGCGACGATGACGACTACACTTGGATCCGTTATGGGTTCGCAAGCGAGAACGATTGTACTTAGATCCTCCTTGGGTTTGGCAGGGACGATGATCGTACTAGGATCCTCTGTGGGTATGACGGCGATTGACTACTTTTCTTGTATCCTACGTGGGTCCGGTAGTATATAACCTCTGTACTTGTATCCTGTGTGGGTCTGGTAGAGTAGCTGGTCCTGTATCCTTTGTGGGTCCAACATCTTAGCTGGTATTATATCCTATGTGGGTCTGATATCTTGGATTAATCATTGGATATATCTGATCATCTCTATCACCTTACGATGTGTATACCTGTGTGAGATGAGTCTTGAATTCAATCATTATCATCGATGTGATTGACTTGGTTTCCTGTGTGGATTGGGTTGTGCTTTCATATGTGGATTGGGTTGTGTTTTCCTATGTGGATTGAGTTGTGTTTTCTTGTGTGGAATGGGTTGTACTTAGGCTCATGAGTTAGAGCTGAACTATAATTGATGACGTAGGTATATGTATGGGAATATACCTAGGTAGAGTTGGTTGATCGTTCATGTTGTATCTTTCCTTTGTGGATTAACCTTCATGGATTCTGAGAGACCTTCGGGGGTCGCAAGGTCCCTACTGAGTATCGTATACTCACCCCTGCACGGGCTATGCCCACACTACGTTTTGTTGGATGCAGACGACGGATATCACTGATCGAGGTGGAGGCTTGTGGAGCGAGATGGTACCCGAAGGTGGACCATTTGGAGGGACATACACGGAGTGGACAACCAGACCCGAGGAGCTGAGGAGACTATCTGTACCCAAACATCCAGTGGGATTTTCGGAGGATGACTCAGAGTTGCTGTTTACTTATTGCTCTTGTACTTTCCTTTCAGTTGTATTGTATTTTCAGTTGGGTATGTATACTGGCCCATTTTTTTCAGCACTTACTTTGTGCCCAGTTTTACTCAGGGTTTACTTTACTTGCGTACTCTGTTGTGTATTGTTACTTTATAAATGAAATTCCCTCCCTTTTTACTAGATTTACACCTTTGGTGCTAGTCTCTAGCCCTTGGCATATGGATGATGGGCTTGGGGTAGTCACGACACGGGCCCTGAGGACGGGTCGTGAAATATTGGTATCAGAGGAGTCGGTTCTACCGTAGAACTCAGGACTCTGGTAATTGTTTCTCTATGAAGCAATAGTTTTAAGAGTCTTGAGTGTGGTTATCAGTTCAGGGAGTCCAGTGTTGGTGCGGTGGCCGACCTATCCATACACCAGGACCCTGACCTTTGATTTCCGACTCAGTGCATGAAAACACTAATTACGTGTGTGTTTCCTTTCAAATGTTTTCTTTGTTATTAATTTGTGTCATCTCACCAAGTATACTATACTAACCATGGAGCACCTGTTTCTTTTCAGGATGGCCCCATGAAGGCAGCTAGCTAGGGTTCCTAGTTACATGCAGGATGGAAGCACAATGAGAGACGAGGCCTCAGTACAGGGCCCTATTACAGCGGAGGGACCAACACTACCTCTACCCGCTGAGCCACCGATGCTACCCTCCCCCAACTACGAAGAGTGCATGCTGCCTGAGCGCATTTCATGAGTTTCAGAGAAAGATGCCGCCCATGTTCCGTAGAGAGATGGATCCTCAGGCAAATGAGGATTGACTGGAGGTTGTCGTCAGAGTCATCAAATTGGTAGGGACACGAGCAGACCTCATGGTGATCCTTGTCGTGAGTCTCTTGCATGCAGTATCAGGTAGATGGTGGAACCTGATTCTCCAGGTGCACGACGAGGCATCTCTACTATGGACGGACTTCGAGAGCCTCTTCTGCTTGTATTTTGTACCTTCCACCCTTCGTGTGGTGCACATCGAGGAGTTACTACAGCTACGACAGGGTATCAGGTCATTAGCATGTACTCGGCGAGATTTACCGACCTATCACGCTACTCCACGGACATGATACGAGACCCATTCTTCCAGGCCTGGACCATTGATCAGGGGATGAGGCATCAGATCAAATATTCGACGATTCCCCTCAGCATCCCGATGCAGTCGGGGGTGCTGGAGAGAGCCCTGTTAGTGGAGAGCTTTCTTGTTGAGAAGCCATCCGTAGCGAGACCACCGCAGGATGGCACAAAGCGGAGTCTTCTGTAGCTAGTAGTCGACAGACGATGCAAGGGTCCAAGTATACTAGGCCAACATGTGGGCGACCTCAGGATTCAGGGTCAGTTGTTTGGGGCACACGGCGTAGAGCCAACCTTATGAGGAGCAGACAGTGCTATGCATGTGGTAGGCTGGGCCACATGGCTCGTGACTGCCTGACCTACCATGCAGATGAGTAGCAGATTGTGGAGGGACCTCCCAGGCAGAGGCAGAGGTTCGACCATGGTGGTTCTTAGGGAGCACGCGGATGAGGTAGAGGAGCTGGCCGAAAAGTGGGTGGTGGACGACGCTTTGAGGCTCTACCACCACCACCCCCAAGAGGTTCACCCCGACCATAGGGAGTTGGCGGGCAGAGGCAGGCTCAGCTCCAGGTAGTAGAGGTTTACGACCACGGTGCACCCAAGACGATTCGAAGTACTATCTATGTCTACTCCACCCTTGTTGCAGTTATTATAGACACAGGTGCGAGTCATTATTTTGTTGCTTCTACCCTTGTTCAGAGCTCGGAGATTCCGATGGAGCCGTTGGCTCGATCCTTGCGGCTAGAGACTCCTACGGGAGCAGACTCAACAATTATTCACCAATGCCGGTAGTGTGAGCTTACTATAGGAGTCGAGAGCTTCGGCTGAGATCTTCTTGTAGCGGCGTCAAAGCCTTACGACATCATCTTGGGTATAGAATGGTTATCTACAGTCCATGCTCAGAACGACTGTATTAGGTGCAAGGTACGGTGTGTCCACATGGATGGGACCAGGTTCATCTTCACCGGCAAGAAGGGAACCTTCGCACCATAAAATGGACTTACATAGAGGAGAGGACAGCTGATCACACATCAATTTTCTAGTCTCATCCTCAGGGCAGTTGATGTGCGGAGTCCGAGATTTCCTATTGTGGTGGATCAGTATGTGGACGTTTTTCTTGATGAAGTTTCAGGACTACCTCCTCGTAGAGAGGTAGATTTCTACATAGACATGTACCCCAAGACATCACCGATATCTACTCTAGCATATCGGATGGCTCCCGCTGAGCTTCGTGAGCTGCGGGTATAGAAGGAGGACTTACAGTGGAAAGGTTTTATCCAACCTAGTGTTTCACCCTGGGCTTCTCTGATTCTGTTAGCCAAGAAGGATGATGGGAGCTTGATACTATGTGTCAACTACCGTCACCTGAACCAAGTGACTATGAGGAACAAGTATCCAGTTCCGAGGATTGATGACCTCTTCGATCAGCTCAAGAGAGAACGTTGGTTCTCAAAGATAGGCCTGAGGTTAGGCTATCATCAGCTCCGAGTTTGGGACAAGGATGTGACGAATAAGACCTTCAAGTGTCAGTATGGCCACTATGAGTTCTTGGTCATGACCTTTGGTGTGACCAATGCTCCAGCAGTGTTCATGAGTCTCATGAATAGGATTTTACTGCCCTACCTCGATCGGATTGTCGTAGTCTTCATTGACAAAAAACTGATTTACTCGACCACTGAGGAGGATCACACCTACCACTTACGGGTTTTACTGGATACACTTCGAGAGAACCATCTTTATAGTAAGCTCTCGATGTGCCAATTCTAGCTTCGATAGGTTCACTTATTGGGGCACATCATCTCTGAGGTGGGAGTTGCATTGGATCCCGTGAAGGTTGAGGTGGAACTTTCTCGGGAGAAACCCACTAGAGTGACGTAGGTACGGAGTTTCCTAGGTCTGTATGGGTACTATCAGAGATTTTTGCCAGACTTATCTAGAGTTGCAGCACCACTTACAGCTTTGAAAAAGAAGGCGAAACCCTTCGTGTGGTCAGACAGATGTCAGTAGAGCATCCACGAGCTGAGGAAGATATTGACCAGTGCGCCCATATTGAGGCTACAGAGGAGGGAATAGGGTACGTAGTTTACTACAATGCATCAGGGACCGGTCTCGGGTGTGTCCTGATGCAGAAACAATCAGTGATCGCTTATGGTTCACAACAGTTGTGGCAGCATTAGCAGAACTACACTACTCATGACCTGGAGTTAGCAGAAGTGGTCTTCGTCCTGATGATGTGGCGACACTATCTCATGGGAGAGAACTTTATAGTCTACTCTAAACACCAGAGTCTCAGGTAAATTTTCTCACAGAAGGACTTGAACCTGAGACAGTGGCAATGGCTCAAGTTTCTCCAGGATTATGACTTTGAGATTGTCTATACTCCTAGGAAGGGGAACATTTTGGCTGATGCTCTCAGCAGGAGATCGGGCATTCAGCTACTTGGAGAGGTGACTGAGTAGTTATTTTCTTTGTTGATATCCTTGGTAGATATAGATGGGGCATTCTATCTACATTCCCTCAGAGTCACTCCTCCACGTCAATAGTGGGTCATAGAGGCGCAGCGTGAGGATGTTGACTGTGAGGCATGATGTGCTCAGATATCCTCAGGGCTAGCACCCGATGGATTTTATAATGGTGGGGAGCACATCATCCTCTTCCAAGGATGTACCATGGTACAAGTTTCACTGCAGTAGGAGGTGCTGGGGGAGTTCCACACTTCCCCTCTAGCGGTACATCCTGGAGTAGTGAAGATATATCAGGACCTCAGACGACAATACTAGTGGCCAGGTATGAAGAAGGTTGTGGCAGAGTTCGTTTCACGATACCTCACTTGTCAGCAAGTGAAGGCAGAGCACCAGGTACCTGCAGGCTTGGTAAAACCTTTAGAGGTCCCGGAGAGGAAGTGGGATGGGATATCCATGGATTTTTTGATGGGGCTTCCATGTACTTTCAGAGGACACAACACCATCTGGGTGGTCGTAGACCGACTCACCAAGTCGGCCAACTTCATATCGATCAGAGAGAAAGGCTCAATAGAGAGCTTGGGACACCTCTACGTTCACGAGATTGTATGACTTCATGGTGTTCCATCATATATCGTCTCCAACTGAGACGCTCACTTTAATTCCCAGCTTTGGAAGGGGTTGCAGGAGGCCTTTGAGACGTAGCTACACCTGAGCACTGCCTTTCACCCACAGACAGATGGCCAGACGGAGAGGACCATTCAGACACTCGAGTAAATTCTCTGTGCATGTGTCCTTGACTTTGGTCATAGCTGGGAGGATCACCTACCCTTGGTGTAGTTTGCATACAACAATAGCTACCACTCCACCATCGGGATGGCACCTTACGAGGCACTATATGACCAACCATGAAGATCACCTCTGTGCTGGACTGGCCATGGGGAGTCAGCACTCGTAGAACTAGAGATGGTTCGGGCTACGAATGAGAAGGTGCAGGTCATCCAGGATTGGATGAGGACTACCTAGATTAGATAGAAGTCCTATGATGATAGGAGGCGGATACCACTGGAGTTCGAGGATGGTGACCATGTTTTTCTACAGGTCTCACCTCGATGTGGATTACGAAGATGTGGCTGGGGCAGAAATCTATCTTCGTGCTTCATCGGACCATTTCAGGTCCTCAACAAAGTAGGTGAGGTGGCTTACAGCCTGTCCCTTCCACCTCATTTGCACCGAGTGCACGACGTCTTCCATGTATCTCAGACGAGGAGATACGTGCACAACCTGACACATATCATCGACCATGGGGAGTTGGACATCGCTAACGGGGAGACTTCTGATGAGGTCCCAGTAGAGTTCGAGGATTGAAAGGAGCGGGTCCTATGTGGGCAGTCGATTCCTCTGGTGCGCATTCGTTGGCAGCATGGGAACCTCCAGGAGAGAACATGGGAGTGGGAGGCACATATGCGTGCTCAGTACCATCATTTGTTTCCCTAGTTTATGTTTTAGTTTTATGGGGATGTAAATCTCGAATGTGAGAGTGATGTAAAGAACCGAAAATATCAAGGACTTTTTTAAATACTTTGGAATTTTACAATTCTGTGGCTTCTGAAGACACTTGATTCTGAGGCCCGGTGTGCCCAGAATCCATTTCTGAAGTTTAGCTCGGGTACGTTCAGTGAACGAACGTGCGGGGTTTTCTACCTTTTGAACCGGTTCTTTGAATTAAAATCTAAGGGCACCGATGATCTTGCAGCACCGGTAATTGATTAAGGGAACACTATTCGTAGTTGCGTTTGCAAATGAGGACGAGATGTTTTGGGGGGTTTATTCATGAAATAAATAAAAATTGACGGAACAATTTTAATTTTGTATGATGGTTTTTCCCTCCCATGGGTAGGTAAGGATGGGGCCCATGGCCACTTAACTACCCAAGTGTGGGTGTTAGATAGGTGGGGCCCACACAACCCCCACCAACTAATTCCATTTAAACACGTTTTTAAACCCCCCATTAATTGGCAAAATCCCCATTTAACTGCCAACACGTTTAATAATGGGGAACCTTCTCTCTCCGTTCTTAAATTAATTTTCATCACGTTATTAAATGTGGTGAATTAATTCATGTAGTTTCTTTGTGTGTGAAATTAAATAATAGGAGGAACCTATTATTTAATTTGGGAAAGAGATTCGTTTTTTGGGAGAGATCGGGGGAGAGCTCTTGAGCATTGGAAGAACTCCAGTCTCTGACGAAGAACGATGAAGAATGCCAGCCTCCGATGAAGAACGAAGAAGAACGCCAGCCTCCAACGAAGAACAAAGAAGAATGCCGGCCTCCGACAAAGAATGACGAAGAATTCCGATTCCTCGAAGATCGATGATGCGCCACCAATTACCTTCTCCATGACAAGGGAGGAGATGTCGCTTCCTCCTTGGCAAACTCCGATGTCGCCTACGATTCCTTTCCCCACGACGCCGACATCCAACATCATCTGTTGAGGTTGGGGAAATTGCATATTTTTCATTATGGGATTTTATACCCTCTGCATGGCGTGCAAAATTGTTTGGTAATGTTTAGAACCACTAATGCGGTGGGTCCAGACTAATGAACAAGTCTGAACCCACCGTTGCTTTTGTTTTTGATGTGCGGAATAATTGGAGATGATGAAGCATGACTGAAATTACAATTGGAGGCCTTTGTAGTGATGTTCAGGTCCCAAGGCGACCGCAAGCGCAGATGGGAGCAGAATCGATCCCCCAAAATGAGTCTGGTGGCCCGCGGAAATATCCGGCGGCGCGGGTCACCGGCACGGCGGCCGATACCTGCCGGCCGCCCAGAGGTGACGACGCCCCGGCGTGCCGCCTGTAGGAGCCCTCCGTGGCTGAAGCCGCGGCGGTGAGGAGAGTATCCCGCGGCCACGTGGGATCAATGGGAGATGCGGCGCTAGGCACCATGTCCGCAGAGCACAAAGGGGGGGGGGGCGTTCTCCCCTGCTCGGCTCGCTGGCCGAGCCAGCCCTCCCCCAGGTCGGGCCGGGGCGGGTCACGTGGACCGGATCGGGTCAGGCCGCAACCCTCCGGGCCGGGCTACGCCCAACCGGGCCAGACCCGGACCCAGGTCGGGTCGACACGGTTCGGGCTAACCCGAGGGGGGGTTGGGTCGGGCCCAGACCCCCCACTTCGGACCATTTTCTGTCATTGGCCAATAACATGAGCTAGAGACCTTCGATCGACGCACTGTCAGTTGCGTAGGAATCCTTGGATCAAGATAGTCATTTCGGTATATGACACTTGAGGTTTCGGAAATGTTTGTTTATGGTCGGGTTAGTTCGAACTCGAAACCAACCGGGCCCTTGGAGCGAAAACACTTCTAACTTATGTACCGGACGTTCGATTGATGTTCCGTCAATTGTGATGGGATAATTTTCTTTAGACGGTCCTTTCAGATTACTCTTAATGAGGTTTGAATGCAGCTGAAGTATGGTCAGGTTGGTTTTAGCTTAAAAACCAACCAGGCCCCTGGGATGGAAAAGCCAATGACTCTCAGACTGGGCATCCGATTGACGCACCGTCTGTCGCATTGAGTTTATTTTAATGAGATAGAACTTTGGGATACATCAACTCTGGACTTCGTCACAGATGATGTATCGAATCTCTCTCTCTTGCTCGATGAGAGGACCCTCCCGGAATCGATCATGCTGTGTGCGAGAACCCTAGAGCTGGCTGCGACTATGATGATGATGACTGCACTTGGATCCTCCATGGGCTCGGTACCGAGTACGACTGTACTTGGATCCTCCATGGGTTCGGAAATGATGACGAACGTACTGGGATCATCTTTGGGTTCAACAGAGATTGACTACTATTCTTATATCCTATGTGAGTCCGGTAGTAGATGAACTCTATACCTGTATCCTGTGTGGGTCCGGAAAAGTAGCTGGTCTTGTATCCTTTGTGGGTCCGACAAATTAGCTAGTCATGTAACCTATGTGGGTCCGACAGCTTAGATGAATCAGTGGCTACATCTGATCATCTCTCTCAGCTTACAAAGTGTATAATTGTGTGAGCTGAGTCTTGACTTCAATCATTATCATCGATGTGATTGAAATTCTTTCCTGTGTGGATTGGGTTTTGCTTTCATGTGTGTATTGGGTTGTGTTTTCCTATGTGGATTGTGTTTTGTTTTCCTGTGTGGTATGGGTCGTAATTGGGCTCGTGAGTTGGAGCTGAATTGGAATTGATGACTTAGGTATATGTATGGGTATATACATAAGTAGAGTTGGTTGATCTTTCGTGTAGTATCTTTCCATTGTGATTTAACCTTTATGTATTCAGAGAGTCCTTCGGGGGTCTCGGGGTTGCTATTGAGTATCGTGTACTCACCCTTGCATGGGCTATTCCCGTACTACATTGTGTTAGATGTAGATAACACTGATAGTGGTGGATGCTTGTGGAGACGGATGGTACCCGGAGGTGGACCACTTAGCGGGACATACATGGAGCGGACAGCTGGACCCGACGAGATGAGGAGACCATATGTACCCACCCATCGGGTGGGATTTCTAGAGGATGACTCGGAGTTTCTGTTTACTTACTTCTGTTGTACTTTCCTTTCAGTTGTACGATATTTTCAGTTGGGTTTGTATACTGGCCCATTTTCTTTTCAGCACTTACTTTGTGCCTAGTCTTTCTCAGTGTTTACTTCACTTGCGTACTCTGTTGTGTATGTTTACTTTATAATGGAAATGCCTTCCCTTTTTCCGGGATTTACTCCTTTGGTGCTAGTCGCTAGCCCCTGGCCTATGGAAGGTGGGCTTGGGGTAGTCACGACACATGCCTCGAGGAAGGGTCGTGACAGACCCGAACCGCCGTGGCCCCACTGGCCGCGACCCACCCATTAGCACCAGACCTGCCTTGGGTCCGGTTTTCACAAATAGACCGGCCCTTTGGCCGGTCTTCTTTGCGCCGCCAACAGGACCCGTGAATAGAGGGTCGTGGCCTCCTCCGCACTCCTGAGGCACTAACCGCCTTGGGGTTTCGCCTGCCGACTCCAACAGGCCGCGGTCGGCCACCTGCTCTACTGAAGTCCCCTCCCTTTCCTGGCTTCGCCACTCGACACCGCGCCCCGCCGCTGGCTCCTCTGGCTCGACCTCCGCCAGCTCCTCCTTCAACTACGACGGCCCGCTAGACGCCGGCTCCTCCTTCGACCGCTGGACCGCCGTGCTACCCCGAGGCCGCCACACCCCATTGTCACCATTTCCTACACCACACCGCCACACTAGACCGACCTGGCTCCTCCGTCCATCACGGTTCACCTATCTCCTCCGGCTCGACCTTCGGCCACCGCCCTCACTGGTTCCGAGCCTTCGAACGGTCCCCCTGACCAATCTGGTGGTCGAAAAAATTATCCAACCCCAGTTTCGTGGTCCTCGGTGTAGACACCCGAAGCTTGACGTACATGGAAATTACATTACTTTTTTCGAATACTTAATAAATAAAAAAACAGACACACAAGGATCGTAATAGTTTAGTGTCTTTGGAAACTTGGAATATAAACTTCTAATCATGTTGAAAGATCATCAACAACTCCCATAACGATCTTCCCCTTTTTGTTTCCTTACCTAAAACCATTCTTTATTTCCTGGGGAAAATAAAAAATAAAAAAGGGTGAGCTCAAATGCTCAGTAAGGGAAAACATATAGAACATAAAACAATCCATAAACATTTAAAAGCAAAAACATGAACATGAAATTTAAACATCAAAATCTTGAGCAAAGACATAAATCGTGGAATTACATAAGGAATATATCATAATGGAACATCATCCATGATAAAATATAATGGTAATAAAGGAATGTAATTGAGGAAACCATTCAGCACATGTTATTATTTCCATAGTAGCCAAGGAATAATTGTCAAGACCATCTTAGTAGACAAAGTCCCTTTCTGAATCAAGTACACTCCTCGTTTCAGTCCTATAACACTGAACCGGATTAAATTACCATTCTAGCCATGTATATCTGATGATATATAAATCTTTACCCAATGAATTGGAGGGAGATATAGGTCCCACCCATCTCATAATGAAATAATTCTTACTTGTGCTACAAAATAAACATACATCATTCATAATAATCCAATAAATAAAATGGGTTTCATAAACATCATCCCATAATCACATAATCCATATAAAAGAAATGGATATCATTTCATAATAAGAAAAGCGAAACCATGTAAATAATAGAGACATGATACTTGAAAAATACACATATGAAATAATGTCATCTTAGATGAAAAATTGTTTTGATAAAACTCTTGAAATGAATTCTTGAGGAAAATATCCTTTCTTCTTCAAAATCATTCTCTTTCCAAAAAATGTAATGCAATTTTAAAAGAAAAGGATTTTGTTGGAAATAGTCATGAAATATTTTGGAGGAAGATTAATGAAAATAAGGCTTTATAAAACTGTAAAAATCCTTTCATGCCATATATGTTAAAAAAACATTCTTCTCGTACTTTTGCCGGAAAAGTCAAAAAAGTACCTTGTAAAGGAAAAAAAAGAAAGATTCCTTACATACCATGTAGTAAAAGAAAAAAATGGGTAAAAAGGACTTTAAACATACATTAATCCATTGAAGAAAAATATAGGGACATGGATGATAAATATAACCCCAGTGAATACTTACGAATAAACAATCTCGGATAAAAATGAGATTGGAAAAGTTATCCTTTACCTTAGGTCTGATATGCTTCGTACGTATCCGAACCTCTTTATAATGATTTAAATAATTTCATTGAATTATTACATAATCATATTCATTGTTATGATATCATATATGGTTCACTAATGACATTATATTACCTGTTCTTTTGTCAATTCCATGTTAAAGAGCGTTTTGGGTAAAATCGTTTCATTTTTCGTCCGTGTTTTGACTTGTAATTATTCATATAATTACATAGATCTGGATTACTTAATTACAGAATATAAAACATGATTTATATATGATATATATTCATAATATACATATATATAATAGATTGATAAATGGAAATAAATACACCATTCATGGAGACGGTAGGTCGTACGTACGCATGAATGTTGTTTTCGTTTCCTCATTGAATTGAATGGAATTAATTGGATGACATACATATATATATACATAAATACAGTATGATTATTTTGTAATAAATTTCATGATTACTTATTATATATATTTTATAATCGTTCATGAATGGTTAATCATTGAGATTGAATCCCATCGCGTCGTGGAGACAGTAGTCCGTACGTACGCACAAGCGCTGATATAGTTCCCATAATTGTTGAATTGAATTGGAGTGGATGATACAATATTTCAGAATCAGTATGATGTTATAATAACTATGTATAGTTATTTTTTACACCATTATACCCATCCAAGTAAGGTGGTGTTGGAAAAATAAATTACACCACGTCGTGGAGACGGTATTCCGTACGTACGCACGCACGATGATTTCATTTTCCGTAAGATGGATATAAGGTGAAATAGGGTTGTTTAATATTTATAATAACATATTATTATATTATTTATACTGATGTTATTAATTTATAATGAAACAACTAATGAATAAGAAGTTGAAGAAGAAAGAAGCATCAAATAATCGGTAGAAGAGATTACCTCTTCTTCGACGCACCTCCTTTAAACATCTTCTTAGGGCACTAGGTTTGGTCTTTTGAGAATACCAGTACATCTATAAGGTTTCTAGGGAAGTGGGTAAGTGAAATGGGAAATGGTTGTCCGAGCTTCAAGGCTCAAAATGGTGTAAGGAAGAGAGGGAGGAGGTTCCCTTTTATACGGGAGGAGAGGGGCACCTTTGGAATCCTAAAAAATATTAGTTTAATATAAATTCAAACCCACATAAAAACCTCAAAAAATGACTCAATTCGAATATTAGATGATATAGGGTTGTAATCTCATCAACCAATAAAATTTATACATGTTTTTATCATATTTTAAACCTTATAATTTTGATTTATCCTTATTTAATCTATTTAAGTTTATTTGAGGTAATAAAATTATAAAATTTAAATGGTTATAAATAATCACTTATGTGTTGTTAATTTTCCATAATTGGATACTTTATGATATTTTCGACTACATAAATTTCAATTTATAATTTTTAAATATTTTTGTGATTTTTAAATAATTTAATAATATGTTATTTTTATAAAATAACAATAGTGTCAATTTTGACACTATTCATTTATTTGAATTTAAATAAAATATACACAAAGGATATATTCAAAATAAAAAATTTAATAGATTCCTAACATGTCAAATTAGTCTAGAAAATTCGTGGAGAACATTTAATAGTTCATATAATAATTATTTTCATATTTCTTACACCATTTATTTGGTATATCTCTTAATTAAATAATTAGTACAACATTTTTGTATAATTATTTAATATACTTAAATTTTGCATAAAAATTAAAAATAAAATCTTTTGATTAAGATAATTATCAAAGATTTTTATAATAATAATTTTACTCGAATTTATCATCTTAAAATAACAACATGTAAATTGTTATCTTTATTTAATTATGAAGGTGACAACTTTGGAATAAGATATTATAAGTGTCATAATCGCAATAATAAGGATCCAAATGGTCATAAATTTGGCCAGTGGATGATTAGGGTTTATATATACACTAATTATAAGTTTTGTGCAGATTTTTTGGCCTTTTGATATGTATAACTATTTCAATAAAAACTATATTATTAATTTTTCTCTAAATAAATAATTTTTGCATCATTAATGTATAAGATAATAAGGTAATTAAATAACTCTTAAAAATTACAAATAAATTACCATGATAAAGAAAAATATTTTATCTTTCAAATGAGTATTTATAACCGAATTTATATTCTGTATAAACTTATATTAAAAATACGAGAATTATTTAATTTGAGTGAGACATATTTCACATTCCATTAAATAAAATAAACTAAAGGTCTTAATCACCTCCATGTGGGTTCTAATGGATTCCATTTCAACCAAAATATGACTTAGGATGAAATATAATAATTCATTTGTATTAAGTAATGTTTTAGGATAAATTTATAATATTATATTTACCCTTAAATACCCAATTTACCTTTTACTATGGTAAATAAAAATTACCGTTGTTACTATTCATAAAGCCCAAAAATAAAAAGCAGTCTATTAATATATTTTGAACCCAATGATTCCAAATATTGAATCCATTTTTTCAAATTCAATACATAGAAGTTGCAGAAATTAAATTAAAATTAATCCTGTTGTCGAATGAAAATGGGTTTTTGTTTAAAACATTGTAAAAGATTGAATTTTTTTATCCTACGAATTCAACGTAAAATCAATGCTAATGACATACATTATATTAAATGGTAAAAATATATTATATTTATACTTTAAAACAATTCAATATTATAATTTGACCACATATGTTATTACGATGAAAAAATATTTTTTAATTAAAATATAGTGTGTTTTTACTATTCATTAAAATATGAAAGTTATCAGAATAATATGAAGAATTTATCCATGGTAAAATTTTATATCCTGATTCCAAAGAATAATTTTATTTTGTAAAATTGAACTTATAAAAATTTCAAAAACTAGATTTAATATGGGTGCACCATCAAAAGGCGGCAAAACTGCATTTTTTGAAAAATACTTATTTTACCCGAAAAATTTATTTTGTTCTCATACAATGTTCTGGAAAATGTGTATGATGAATAATAATGTTATAAAATACAAAACATAGTTAATACTATTCATAACGGCTAGTTAGTGATAATATTATAACCATATATCGTTGTTTAGTGAAACCCGGTATTGCGTACAACACACTCTAACGAGGAAGGTCGCGATTGCGTGAAATGCAAGAAAATCAGGGTTACGTGTAGTGAAAGACTCCTTTTTTGTTACGTATAAAAAATACAACCATATTTAATTTATAAATTGAATATATATATATATATACCTACACACTCAATGTTTCATTGAATAAAAACTATCAAACAAACTTGAAATTGTGTGTAACATGATCCAAGAATAATATTGCATATACTGCAAGCTAATACGGTATTATGTATAGTGCAAGATAATCTTGGTGTATCTAAAAACATAAGATATGAATGAAATTAAAAAGAATATATCTTATAAAATCTCGGGTTATTACACTCGGGGCTGGGGCTTCACAACGACATCCCTCGCTTGACGATACGTCAACGATTTGCACGTCTGAGAATTTGGACGAAGAACGCCCAAGAATAGAATGTAGAACGGGGCTCAGACGATGGCTGTGTTTGTTTGACCATAATCTCAAATCTAGAATCATAGAATTAAAATGAAGAAATTGAAAGAACTCCAGAAATTAATGAAGGTGCGAAAATTCAACAAGAATCCTACCTCGTTGGCCATGCGTCCGCTCGATCTTGCTTCGATCTGTCGGAGTCCGCTCCTCATTCCGGAGAAGAACAATGAAGAACACTGAATAATGGAGAAGAACGCTAGAGAGAGAGGGAGAGAGAGAGGGGGAGGAAGAAAATGGGTCTTCCCTCAAAACATAGTGAATTTATAAAAATTCACTAAAACTCTCCCAACGGGCACAGATTCTGAAACCTCCATGCCCGCCTATTTTACATCACGTCTAGGAAAAACACCCCATTTAGAACTCAACAGATGTCTCAGATTTCCATTTCGAGACTTGGTTTAAAAGATATTCGAATAGATCGTCAGTGATAAAGAAACCACTAAGTCATTATTTTAAAATGACATTTTTCCCCTAGCCCATTTTTTACAAAAGGGTCGTGGCTATGAAAATTTCACCCCTCCCATGGTAAATGGAATGCTCCGGACTCAACAGTAACCTTAGTTTTCTGATCTGATCTACCCTTTAAGAGATACTTTAGTTTATCCAATAAAGGAATAATGTAATTAATTATTTATCCATTTAGTGTTCCGCTAATGGGTGAGGGGTACCAACGTCCCGCGCCAGCTCACTGTATGTCATTCCATGGGTAAACACCCCATTTCGAACCCATCCATACACTCGGAGTTCTGATTGGAAACATTGTTTAGGAGTTATTCCATTTATTTGACGTGCCCAGTGTGAACACACTAAAAATTTTATTCAGGCCACACCGGGGCTCAGAATCGCACGTCGTCTGATGGAGCTGCTCCAGAATAACAACAAGAATATTCCAAAGTCTTTTATAACAAAAACCGAGTTCTTACATCCTTCCCTCCTTCAAGATTTTCATCCCCGAAAAGAAAAAACCGGGGAAAAACCCAGGGTACTAAGCCCATACCTGGCTCTTCTGTACCCAGAAGAACTCTTGCATAGTCCTGCGCCACCGAACATAGACCAAAGGATTTGATCTGTTCACATGAGGTCTACCCCTTGCCAATGACATTCTTAGGAGCACGCTCACTTTTACTCTGGTGAGTCATGTGGGAGATACTATGCTCCCAAACCGGCCTTTGGGGTTAGGGAAAGGTGGTAGGGAACCGCACCATCCCTTTGCATGGTCTCAAATGACCTGAAGGCTCTTGGGGGTAGCTCACCTCCCTGGCCGAATCCCCTACATCGCACGCCGTGACTGAAATCACCGCCCGCACATGGAACAAGTCCCAATGATTCCCTCCTTCAAAATATCCATATGATGAAACACCCAAGGATATTAGGTCTTGCAAGATTTCACGCCTTCTATTCCACTAACACAGGGTCACACCAACGCTCCACGCCACCTTGGTAACAACTCAAACAAGGAGCAGGGAGAAAAAGTATTTCACGCACAAAACCTAACAATTCTACTACAAAAGTAGAAGAGTTGTAGAGCATATCTCTTATCACCTCATGCTCTGTAGGATCATAGGCATAAAACACTCGCGGCTATCCGTGGTCCCAACTGTCAGCTCCCAGAGCCTAACGTGGACTGCCTAGTGGTGATGGGAAGACCTCGTAAGGTCTTCCTCCACTTCTAGCTCCTCCCGCTCCTCTTCTAGCACCACCTCTCTGGGCGCTACTCTGATTCCGGTGCTACCTCTGCTGCGGTGGTGCATCTGTCGTATGCTCGATATTCTCAGCGTTCCTGGTCAGGCAGTCCCATGCCAAGTGACCTCGCTCATTGCAAGCATAACACCGACTCCCTACAGGCTACACTGGTGCCCTCCAGCACCACTATGGTGTACGACCACGCCTCTGAGTCCGGTTACCGGAAAGCCACCAGTGTCGAGGTTCTATCAGCCGACGCCTACTAACTACGGCAGACGTCCCGGCTCTGTCGAGCTTACTTCCACCACCAACTGCAGAACGCGACCGGAAGCACTCTATCAGCAACGCCTGCTCTAGCACCCCGACATATGTGGAAATTCCAAAGGGTACTATGATAGTAAGAATCTCTCGGCAGAGACCCTGCTCAAACTCCCGCACTTGGAAGTTTCCGTCATGGACCGAGTCTGGGTAAAAACATGCACAATATGCAAAACTAGCTGCATACTCAGCCACCGTCATCCCTCCCTGATGAAACTACAGGAGCTCCTGAATCTGAATAGAGTGTAAGCAAAAGGGTAAAAATCCTCATGAAACATCAACTAAAAGTCTCCCCACTAAAGTGACGACTCGTCAAGAAACTGAGTCACCAGACTCCACTAATGGAAAGCTGCTCTGTGAAAAAGGTTGGCAGCCAAAGCCACCATAAGATCTGTCAGCGTCTTCACAAGCCTAAAAAGGAAAACCACTATCTCAAGCCAAACCTCGGCTGCCTAAGGGTCTGGCTCACCACTTATCCTTAGTGGTCTCTACCGCTGGAACTCACAGTGCGCACTCAACCTGCGCTCAAGCCTAGTCTGCTCTGCTGGAGCTATTTTCTGCGCACCAGGTGGGGGTGATACTACCGAACCACCTAGAGAATGGGGCTCAGATGATGATTCTTGGACTCTGGCCTCATATCTCATAGGTTCGTCATAACGAACCAAAGCTGGTATCCTGGATGGCTATCTTTGTAGAGACATCATGAATATTATCAAGTAGTGCCGCGATGAGATGATCATATATGTATATGACAATAACAAAAACAATTATGAGAAGCTGACTCAAGAAGGAAAATCAAAGAATCACTCCTATGTGATGCATAAACCAATTTTCCCTGCAACAAGTGTCTCAGCATGCCGAGTCGACAAGCGGGTTATCAATGTCCTGGGGAATGGATACGACGGCCGCCGCACCATCACTGGACTCCCTAGCCTGAGTGCCAGTATCAAGACACCTTAACACTGTTTCCCTGAATCCCAAACAATTCCTTTTTAGGGACATCCAAACAACGTCCCATGGAACAAACCACCTCTGATACAACTTGTCACGATCGGACCCTACCAGGGCTCGAGCCGCAACTACCCCAAGCCTGCCTCCATAGGCCAGGGGGTAGCGACAAGCGCCGAAGGCTAAACAACTCAGGGAGGCCTTTTCCTGATTACATGTACACACACACGTAGCCAACTCAATGAAGAAGTGCAGAGTAAAAGAGAATACATGTAAAGTAAAGTACTAGCTGCTATAAACAACCACAATAGTGCCTTGACCTCTAAATAGTACAGAGTAAAAGCTGGAGGTAAACTGAAAAGGGAATGGGGCGAACACGTGACCAACCAGAAAAGGTTCCACAACTCGACAATAGGTAAACAAAATAAAAACAGCTGGAAGGGTCCCCCACTAGGAACCCGACTCTGACCACCGTACGCGGTCCAAGATCCCGAACACCTATGCTCCTCTAACATCACGACCAACCTGTCCGTTTTCTACAAGGGCACCCCAAGTGCAGGAAAATCCCAATCTGGGGTGAGTAAAAAAAATCAGTAGGATACCCAGAAGGCTCGAAGGAGCAACAAAGGAGGTACTAAAGAGGTGAGTAGTAGATGGAACAGAGAATAGTAAAAGAGTACAACAGAGAGTTTAGTAAAGAGTACAGATCAACCCAACAAGAGTAAGGAAGTAGACTCATCCAAACACAAGGATCTAGAAGTGGTGAGAAGATGAACTTCTCATCGAGTCTTCACTACTTACAGCTGGAGAGTAGACTCATCCAACCATGAGAAGCTAGACATGGAAAGCACATGTCATACCCCACGTGTCTTCGTCTCTCCTGGAGGGAGAGTACCCAAGCCCAAGAAGTGGGTACTGGAACAAGGTATATACATATTCATATGCTCTGTCAAGAAACCCAAACAATCACATAAGGGGATCTTCATCCCATAGATCAGTCTAAGAAATTGAGTAGCCAATAGTCCCAGAAGTAAACACAATTGATTCCCAACATCCCACACGTCTGCCCCAATCAGCAAGTCAGGGGGCTCAAATCACCACACCTCGACACTATCCGCTTTGGGCGACATTGACTCGCACGTATGGTTTTAGGTCACGTTAGAAGGATTCATCTTGGTGGGGAAAGTGCCCCTCGTACTTGAGAGTTCTGGGGGAAATTCAAACCACACCTCATCACAGCCACATAGTCCAGGGGTCCTCAATGTCAAGATGTCACATCACTGACCCATATAACCAAGGTTCCTGCTCCGATTGTCATGAAGAAAAGTCACAGACTAGCCTCATAATGAAGGATGGGGTCTGAAATGCCAACGGGTGACCCACTGCCCAGCCCTGCTAGAGGGTAGACCTAGAAGAAGTCGACAGGAAACCCACTGCCCAATCTCTACTGGAGGCTATAACTGAAAGAAGTCGATGAGAAACCCACTGCCCAGCCCCGCTGGAGGGTAAGCCTCGAAGAAGTCGACATGTGACCCACACGCCCAGCCCTGCTAGAAGGTATACCTCGAAGAAGTCGACATGTGACCCACTACCCAGTCTCTGCTGGAGGGTAGACCTCAAAGAAGTCGACAAGAAACCCAATGCCCAGTCTCTGCTGGAGGGTAGACCATGAAGAAGTCGACAAGCAACCCACTGCCCAGTCTCTGCTGAAGGGTAGACCTCGAAGAAGTCAACAGGTGACCCACTGCCCTGTCTCTACTGGAGGGTAGACCTAGAAGAAGTCGAAAGGAGACCCACTTCCCAGTCTCTGCTGGAGGTGAGAACTCGAAGAAGTTGAAATGTGACCCACTGCCCATCCCTGCTAAAGGGTAGACCTAGAAACGGGTCTGATAACTCAGCACTACAACTGAAATCACCGGGTATTACCAACATCGCTACCATGCGTTGGTTCAGATTACGTCAAAGGGACCTCCATTCAACACCCTTCCATGTTTCCACATTTAATAAGATCGCAAATGAGGATCCACATGCCCAAACGGATCAACCGTTGCAATCCTTGCGGAAAAACATGCGAGATAGACCATTTACTCACCTGAAACGGTCAACCGGTGAATATGGTACTATTCACCACAGCCAGCCCATGTAAGGCCCACACCAAGATCTCGGAACTGATCAAACGGATAACCTCACTGTGATTCCCTCAGAAAAACACACTAGATTGACTACTCGATCGCCCAAAATGGACACCCGGTGAAAAAGGTATTATTCACCATAGTCTGCCCGGGTGGGACACACACCACGATCCTGAAAAAAAAGTCGGGCGAACTGCGCCATCGCGATGCTCTCAAAAAAACACGTCAAAAAGACTATTCACTTGCCCCGAACGGACATCTGATGAAAAATTCATAGTATGCTGCACACAGCTCAAAAGACGGTCCGTGGGGCCCACACCTCAACTCCAGCTTCATCGCCTGAAACCACCCCGGTCAACCTCATCTCGATGTAAGGGTCACAACGTAGGTGACGGCGCCTAAAACGGACTCCGGATGTAGGGCCTGCAACATCCCGCGTTATACCCAAATGGGCCCCTGTGGGGCCCACACCTCGAGCCCGAAATTAGGCGGATAGATTGCGCCGTTGCAATCCCCTCAAAAAACACTCAAAAATGAGTACCCAAACACCCCAAACAGATGTCGGGTGAAAAAGTGGTGTTTCACCATAAAACGTGCGAAGTAGACCCTGTGGGGACCGTACCCAGTCTCCAACCTGAATTCTTTAGCAAGCGTCTCCAAAATTCCATACGAGGACCGGGGTCACGCAGCCGCTAACAGCACGTCAATCGGACATCCCAAACAAGAATTAGGTCCGACGTAACAATTAATTAATTAATTAATTAATTAATTAGTTACTCACACTGTGTTTCGTGCTGACGAGCAACGAAACCAATCCACAAAGGCTCTAAACAAACCTTGGACGGATCGTCTCGGCTCCGGGGCCATCGCACCTCTAACGGCGCGTCAAACGGACATTCGGCTCGCAAGCCACGTCCGTCGCAACTTTAATAGTAATTTATTATCATTAAATTAAAACTCCTCAGGTCACCCACCTTTGGGTACAAACCCCCCAAAACTCCGAAAATCACTTTAAAAGGAGTGCCTCGCCGATACGATTCTGCAGTCGCAGAAGGTGCGTCAAACGGACACGCCATTTAAAAGATACAGCCCCCCTGAATGCAAGGGGGCCTAACTGGGCCGGTTCGCCTCGGCCGGCCCGGACCGAGCCGCCGTCCCGAGGCCCTGCCGTGGGTCCGACTCGAACTGCCACGACCCACTGGCCACGTCCCCCCCATCAGCACCGGACCCACCTTGGGTCTGGTTTTCACAAATAGACCGGCCCTTTGGCTGTCCTTCTTTGCGCCGCCAGCAGGACCTGCGAATAGCGGGTCGTGGCCTCCTCCGCACTCCCGAGGCACTGACCGCCTCGGGGTTCCGCCTTCCGACGACGATAGGCCGCGGTCGGCCGCCTGCTCCACTGAAGCGCCCTCCCCTGCCTAGCTCTTCCACTTGATGCAGTGCCCTGCCGTTGGCTCCTCAAGCTCGACTTCCGCCGTCTCCTCCTTCAACCGTGATGGCCTGTTGGATGCCAGCTCCTCCTTCGACCGCCACACTGCCACGCTACCCCAAGCCCACCGCACCCCATCGCCACCGTGTCTTGCACTGCACCGCCGCACCAGACCGACCCGGCTGTTCCGGCCACCGCGCTCCGCCGGACTCCTCCGGCTCAACCTCTGGTCGTCTCCCTCGCCAGAGCTGAGCCTTCGACCGATCCCCCCGACCACTTTGGTTGTTGGAAAAATTATCCGAACCTGGTTTCGGGATCCTCGGGACCAGGGCTTCATAATGACATCCCTCGCTCGAAGATCCGTCATCAATTTTCACATATGAGAATTTGGATGAAGAACGCCCAAGAACATAATGTAGAACGGGGCTCAGACGATGGCTATGTTCATTTGTCCATCGTCCAAATTCTAGAATCATAGAATTAAAAGGAAAAAATTGAAAGAACTCTATAAATTAATGAAGGTGCAGAAATTCAACAAGAATCCTACCTCGTTGTTTCCATTCGTCGTTGGCCATGAGTCCGCACGATCCTGCTTCGATCCGCCGGAGTCCGCTACTCATTCTGGCGAAGAACAACGAAGAACGCCGAAGAACGGTGAAGAACGCTAGAGAGAGAGAGAGAGGGAGAGAGAGAGGGAGGAATAAAATGGGTCTTCCCTCAACACATAGTGAATTTATAAAAATTCACTAAAACTCTCCCAATGGGCGTAGATTCCGAAACCTTCGTGCCCGCCTATTTTGCATCATTTCTTGGAAAAAAACCTCATTTCTAACACAACGGAAGTCTCAGATTTCCATTCTGAGATTCGGTTTAAAATTTATTCGAACAGATCGTCAGCGATAAAAAAAACCACTAAGTCATTATTTTAAAATTACGTTTTTCCCGTGGGGCCATTTTTCACAAAAGGGCTGCGCCCGCGAAAATTACACCCCGCCCAGGGTAAACGGAACACTCCGGACTCAACGGTACCCTCGACTTTCCAAATCGAGCTACTATTTATGAGATACTTGAGTTTAACCATTAAAGGAATAAATTAATTAATTATTTATCCATTTAATGTTCCAATAATGGGCAAGGTGTCCCAAATTCCCGCACCGGCTCACTTTATGTCATTCCTGGTGTAAACACCCCATTTCAGACCCATCCGTACACTCATATTTCTAATTTGAAACACCGTTTAGGAGTTATCCCATTTATTTGGTGTCCCCAGTGTGAACGAGCTAAAAAATTTATTCCGGCCACAGTGGGGATCAGAATCACACACCGTCTGAAGGCGCTGCTTCGGAATAACAACAAGAATATTCCAATGTTTTTTATAGCAAAAATCGGGTTCTTACAATTGAGCTCTTAGGCATCAATCATTTTTTGATCAAAATTTGAGGAAATTTTATGAATGTATGAATTTATTCAATATTACTTTTATAAAATTTGAAAGGGAAATTTTTTAATTCATAAAGGAAGTATTGGACTAATATTGGCCATGATTTTAGAGGGCCTTACACATATTTGACTCATATGTACAAGGGGGGATCTCTTATTTCCTTGGAGGGTTCTCTAAGAAGAGGACACAAAATAAAATCAACTTCCCATATTTTTGATTGCATATAGGGGAGGGGGATTTTTCTTTTACCCTGTGGTTGGGGTTAGAAATTAATTCTTACGATTCACTACATATCTCAATGGAATGAGAATCAATACACACATAGTTCAGCAGTATTATGCAGTTTACTATCATGTAGTAAGGAAAAATATTAACTGACATGAAAGGATAGAAATGTTGTGGCTAAACAAAGGTGTGGGACCCAATCATTACTATGAATTTCATTGGGATAAGAATAAAGCCACACTCGGTCCTTTATATGATCCCTTTGAAGATCTGGTTGATGCATATGGAGTAAAAGGGATTTATGTTTTAATCCTAGTTGGACCTGAGATATAAGATTCAGGAACCACCAAGTATCCTTTTGGGGAAATAATCAAGCCACACATAGTTATTTAAAAAAATTTTACAATCCAATTAGACTTTGATGTGTGGACGTGAACATTTGATAAATTCTAGGCTGGTGGTTGGTCCAAAATCTTGATGTTTGGGTATCACCATTCATCTCATTGTAATGATAATCGAGGCATAAATCATGGATAAGTTCCCTATGAATATTTGTTTCATGAAAGTGGAAAAGGAAGGGGATTTTATTTTCCAAAATCATGGCTATAACTGAGATATATGATCTGGGCAACACTACATATCTAGATGGTATAAGAATCAAGCAACAGATAGTTCTTGAAAATGGTTCCCCATACTAACGGAGGTTTTGTGTGAGGAATGGGTTTAAATATTTTTAAGTTCAATGGGTTAACCCAAAACTTGTGGCTAGGCATCACCATGTATCTCATTGTAATGACAATAAAACCATAAAATCTGTAAAATTCTACTATATAGATAAGATTTGTACACAATAAAAGAATATATTTTATTCATGGTCATGGATGGACCCAAGATTGAAGATACAAGTTTAAATATGTATCTCACTGAATTTAGAATAAAGGAACACATATTTCTTTTAAAAGTCTTCCTATGATGTTCTATTCGAAACACAAGGAATGATAAAAATTCAGTTCCTCTAAGGAGTGGGAAAGATGTAAGTTATTCTGAAGCATGGAATATAACTATTTTTTGTTAAGGGGAAACATGGAATATATTCCCATCGTATTTTTGGGGAATTTATATCGTCAAATGAGGGATACATTATCCACATAGTTTAATATCTTCTGGTTAGGGAAATGGTGTTATTCATTCTTGAGTCAGGAAACTAGGACCTCATGTCATGCAATTTATCATCATGTGTCACGGACGATGATTCTACATAGTTTAATATCATTAATCATGGACACATATTATTCTATACTATTTAACATCCTATAGATATGTAGATCTTTGTGTGATTACACAATGTACTTCTTCAGGATCCTTGCATTGGTTGGAGTTGTATTGAGTTCTCCATAAACTCAGATTAAGGAATAAGCTCCATTGGATTGGAACTTATGTATGGAGTATGGTACCTAACACATTGGATCATTATTTAGAGACTCTTTTCATGGTAACTTTGGATTCCCATAGACCAATACCAATTCTTCTTGAAGGAATTAATGAAGTCATAACTATTTATTGAAATCTCATGCTATCTAATTCTAATAGATTTCCAAGTGATTCAAGGTAATCAATATCATTTCATCTAATCACTCTAACTCATCCGATCATTTCCGTGACTGTTCATCCATGGATTACTAATCACAAATGGAAATACTAAGAAAAATAAACTAATCATTAATGGGCAATACCTGTTTTATTCCATATACCGACGAGTTTGGAGTCGCTCGTGTAGTAGTACAAGGTGTTGTCTAGTAATCCCATAAGGCATGCCAGAGATTATTAAGCTAAGAATTCTTATCTTTGTCCACCATCTTCTGAAGTATATATGACATATTATTATTTAATGATTTTATATATCCATTTTCTACTACATGATAGGGTGATTAGTGATTGGACTTTATATTATATTTATGATATAGCACATTTATCCCAGTTGAACAAAAATTGGTGTCTTTTTCAATTAATATGGAATGAGGTAAACCAAATTTGGTAACGATATTATAATTGAAAAATCTAAAAATTCATTTTTATCTAACTTATTTAAGGGGTATGGACTGATCCCATTTTGAGAATAAATTATTAATATTAAGGATGTACTTGAATTGATTATCTATAGCTTGAGTATGTGGTTCAACAACATATATTCTCCATGTGGAAAATGGCTAGGATTATTTTTTATATGCAGTAACACCAAGGGTTTTTGAATGAAGGTTTAATGCACTTAGTATTAATTTAAATTCATAGAAAATTATACAGAATCTTGCATCATCAATGGATAGAAGTATCCAAGACTTCAGATTTGATTGGAGAGCCTATACTCTTATTAGTGGGAACCACAGGCTGTTGCACATACATCTTCCATAACAATCACAGTATCTTCTGCAACAAAAAATATGAAATGGATTCCATTAAATCCTCCCTTTTAGAATATATTCTATTGATTTTGGCCATCCTGAAGAGGGAGATTAGCCACTCATCATTGAATCTACTCTCTTCCATCTACGCTTAGTGGAAGTACTCCATCTTGATTGTAGTCCATGATGGGTGCCTTCTAAACCATGGTATGGATATATGGAATGTGAATGGTAATGATTTCATAAATTACAATTTTTCTAATTTGAAAAAATGGGGAAACTATGCAATTAGAGGAAATTATGATTATATTTTCATCTTGATTTGGATCTTCTGAAGCTGTAGCATCATTTTCGAACGCATATTCATGGGAAAATTTTTATAGTAAAACGCGAGTCCCTGTTGGATCTGATGAAAATTTTTACAAACCTTGGACATAATAACATATGGTAATTATGTCCTATTTTTATATTTCACAACATCCTTTGATCTTAATGGTTATAAATTTTGAACACCCTTTACCTCAATGTGGCTCCTAGTACTAGGAGTTCTAACTACATGCCTGCAATGAGAGCCTGATAATCTATCTCATTGTTGGTACCACCTAATGATTACTAGATGTAATATAGAAATATTTCCTTCACTAGGAAGATAAGAAAAATTAATATCCCATCATTTTTTATCATAGGTTCTTCAATTCTCTTCCCCTTTAGACTTTTGAAAGCACCATCAAAATACATTTCCAATGTTCAGGGATTGTCTTGAATAAAGAAGATTTATTTAGTAGGAAATTAAGTATTTAATGAAATCTCTTCTATAAATGGGTGATAAACATTGAATTATACTATGTCCTAGCATTTTACAACTTTCTAAGTCACACACTATATATAAAACCATTTCACAATAACTACCCAACATGCCACACATCCTATCTGTATAGGGATAATGACAATAATCTTTAGTAGGTTATTATTGGAAACCAAGTGGATATCTTGGAGTTTTACGTAGATTGTATACATATGACTAGTAATGAATAATGTCAAGAATCTCTTCTCAATATCTTAATAGTGAGTCTTAGCTTCATGTATGATTCGAGTTAGATAATAATTGTTGTTTTTATTCCCATATTCATTTATTTTCTTGAAGAAATCACCCGGTGATTGTTCTAAGGCCTTCATTTATAAAATGAGAGGTTCTCTTTCAACAAGTGGCATCAATATTAGTGGTATCATGAGGTATTTATTAACAGAATAAAATTATTCTTAATAATAACATTTTGACTGATAAGTGACCACTTTTTTCATCAATTTCATGAATGCAAAACACTTTCCATTGAGGTTGTCTATGATGCGTTGAATGTAGGCCAAGTGTCATAAGTCTTATAAACTCTTTCAAGTTTCCAGGAGGGTACATGACAAGGATAGAACTCAAATTCTAAGGGTCAACCTCAATTCCATGATGGAGTATGAATATGTAAATAAATTTTCCTAAGGTTACCCAAAAAACACATTTCAAGGGGTTTATCTTTATAATATGATATTGATTCTTGTTGAAGATGGTTTCAAGGTCATCCAGGTGATCATAGCATTTACATGATTTTAATACTATGTCATCAATGTATCATTCAAGAGAAAACCACAATATGGGTTTGAAAATGTTAGTCATAGTGTGTTGGTATGTGGTATCAGTGTTCTTAAATCAAAATGGAATTACTCGATTGGAGAATACTGTCAAAGGGGATAAGAATGCATTATATTCTTTATCCTCTAGGGCCATATAGATTTGGATATACCCTGAATATCCATCCATGAAAGAGGGGTCTTTATTACAAGATATATAATAAATTATGTGTTCTATAATTGGAACCACGAGGTCATTATTGGGACAATATCAATTGAGATCTCTAAAATTGATGTAAACACTGATTTTTAAGTTGTTATTTTTGGTATGTACAATGTTGGACAACCACTTTGGTTAATATAACCAACAAATAAAATCATCTTTGATGATTTTTTACTCATTAGCATAAATTTTGGAGGGTTGATTTAGGTGAGTCCTCATAGCTTTATTTTTGTATCCTTAGTGATCATTTTGAAAACCCAAGTGATGGGTGGCCACCATAGGGACAAAGTTGTGCATCATTGTGTGGTTCCAGGAAAACACATCCTAGTGAATCTTTATGAAGGAGGTGAATACCTTCTATTATTCTGTATTCATGTCCGCACTAGTTATAGTGGTTCATAGATCTTCTTTGGTACACATATTTATTTTTGAAATTTCATCCATGGTGGTGGAGAAGGCTTCCTAGAAAGATAGATGGGAATCCCTGAGATATTCTTCTCCTTCCACATCATCTATCTATTCTTCCTGGGATTCTTCCTGTGGAGGAGATTATAAGACATGATCATCAAAGAGAATAAGGGATTACGAATTTGGACATTTAGAAGATAAGGCAATCATTTTGGGATCACTTACTAGAATGAAGCCTTATTGGAATCCTGAAGGGGAAACAAGGGACAAAGAATCAGTCTCTTCACTTTATCCTATTGTCAAAAAATGTTCTTCTAACATAGATAACATAAAATAGCTTTGATGAATCTATGGGGATGGAATTAAGACATTTTAATTAAATATTTTGTTACCACTTTTAGAGTTGATAACTTATTCAACACCACTAGGCTCAACATTCCTGATTGAAATAACTGAATCTGTTGATTGAATTGATGAATTATGGCCTGACTTTATATTTGATTAATAGGAAATACGTAGTCTACATAGAGTTTATTGAAAAGGTTAGCTAGGATCATCTCCAATCAATTTGGGGAATTGATTCAAGTAACATCATCAGTCATAGAATGTTTCCCTCTATTGTGGTATAACCCTCTATTAATGTACTACATCTCACAGTAGTTTAATGGGGCCTTGTCAACACAAAATGTTCCAATTTTACCATTGATAGAATACTTGAGACACTGGTTGCAAGACAAATTAATGACTACATTCTGATCTAACCAAGGTCTTCCTAACAAAACACTCTATGTTGTATCCAACTGGACAACCGTTTATTTTGAATCTGATATTTGATTCCCCAGCTTAGTTCAATGTGTAATCCTTCCAAGAGGATCCAGCCCACTCTTATCAAATCCCTATAATAACATATTGGTGGGAGAAAAATGTGGTTTATTGAGACCCATTTGGGGAAGTTCCCAGACTAGAATTACGTTAACTCATGAGCCATTGTCAATGAAATTTATTACTATATAAATTCCATTTAACATGCCAGATATATACAGGGGTCTAAAATGTCCTTGTATGATAGAATCCTAATCTTTTTCAGTGAAGGATATGACTGCAAATATTTCTGTAGGATCATAATCTGCATGATTTACCTCATTAATAGAAACTTCGAGTAAAAATTTCATTTGGATCAATAAGACCTCAATGAGTGCTTCTTGAAGTGCCTTTCATAGAAAAAGAACATCGAAGACTGATAATTTATCCTACACTTTGGATATTTTCATTAAGACATCATATTTTTGATCTAGAGGTCTATGCTTCCAATCACGGGGAAGCTCTTATTTAGACACATTTAGAGAGAATGTTCATGATGTGGATGGGATGTAATTTAGTTTATAATCTAGAAATGATCATGTACTTAGTGGATTAGATTGATTGGGTTTACCAATATATCTAAAAGGTGGTGGAGTATCCTCTGACCAATCTTCCAGGATGATCATGTTAGGAAATACCCAATCATTATTGTTGGAAGAACTATCTTGGTCTAGATGAGTTCTCTAGGTCTATTACCCCCATGTTTTGGCCATATAGATGGTTCATGTGCGGGTTTGGTTGATGTAGTGGCTCCTAGAAAAACCGCATCTTCCCCTGTATCATAAACCTTGACAGCCTCTTCCACCAATTACCAAATCAATTATAGGTAACTAAAGTTCATAATTAGAATCATCATGTGAGTTTGAATCTATAATGTGAATAAGATAAATGGAATTACTGATCAAATATTCATCTAATTATGATTTTATGGGGGGTTGACTCTTATGGTACCTTCTGGAAGGGTGGTTTCCATGCATTTGGGATGGTTGGCATGGAGCTCACTAAGGATAAGAAAAAAATTTCCCATGACATGATCTCATAATATTATGATTTCTATTTATTCATCTGGCCATGTTACTTCATTGAGGATTGGCCTTCATGGGATTAGAATTATGATGAAGCTAGTTTTGTTGTAGAGTAATTGCTCCAGGGAACAATTGGTTGTTTCATCTATTCTTGGAGAATAGTATGAGTTTGGTTGATAAATTTTCTTACCATATAGTAACTAAAATTTTATGTATTCTTAATCTTATGCTCTTTACATTCTACTTCCATTCTAGATAGATTGGAGAAAGATATTCTACCTGGGATAGATACTTTTTCTATTTTGACTTTCATAGTGTCTACCATCTTTTATATGAATAATTTGAAGAAAAAACTCACCTTTTTGGGGAGCCCTGACATTTTATGGAAGGGGAAATAGTTTGGGAGATTATAATCACCTTCTTTGCTGGAATTCATGGGACATGGTAACTATAATATGTTTTTTCCAATTCCAAGATGAATTAACTTGGGACTTGATCATTTTGAAAGGAATACACCTAGTTTTTTATCTCCTCAAACCATATCCCCTTTGATCTCATTGATCATATTAGTGAGGTAGTTTTTGTTGATGCCTAGGATGTGGAGCCCTACAATATGGTGTAGCTTTGAGGTAAGAGTGAGTAGAGGGAAAAACTTAAGTGTAACTATTGAATTGCCTTCCTTTTATATTCTCCATCATTGAGAAGATGGAACCACTATGCAATTCTCATTGGTTTATGTGATAGAGTTTTCCACCTGTTGAGAAATTTTTTCTATATCAAAATATCCACCTATATATTTCACAGGGATCAATGGGGGTGCTAAACACATCACAAATATTTTATTTATATATAGGCCATAAATCATATTTTGGGATCGATTGGTTCAAGGAGTATAACAATCATTTCATCCGAGCAATGATGTCTGAGACACTTTCATTCTCCCTTTGGGTTCAGTTTGTAAGACTGAAGACTATTATCTTCTATAATGTTGAGCCAAATTGAAAAAGGAATTTATTATAACGGTATTACCATCCATTGATCAATCGAGACTGAAAACTCTTATATCATAAAAACATTTTCCCCTACAATGATCGTATAATGCATATGAGTTTTTGTGATTATTATTACTCAGGGGACCCCATCATGGGATCAGAATAAGAGGATAAATGTTTCAAATTATTTTATGGGTCTCTTGAGTAGTTAAAAATTAGAAATGTAGGATTCCCAATGATTGGTAGAGGAGGGGTAGGATCTACCAATTCTAGGTATGCCTTATTTTCTAGCTGTACTAGAACATTTTGTACTTCCATGGATTCCAATCAAGTCTTTAATGACTAAATGGAGTTCATAAGAATTCAAAAATTAACTTTCAAGGACAAGACCTAATGAAGTCTTGTGGTTGGAGCCTAGATAGAAGTGACAACTGATAGAACCCCTTGTGGGGGTAGTGCTGGTATTTTTCAAGGGTAACCCATTGGGGAATGCATATAAGGATGGTCCTGACCCAATTCTATTTGTGCAACCAATGGAAGGAATACTTGATCTATTATCAGATGATCTATATATATTGGTAGTTTATGGACTGTATCAATAGGATGTTCCATATATTCTTATGTTGTTTCGGTAAACACTCTATACCGAGCTACACTAACTGGAAGTGCGAGATGAGGGTCTTCTTGTAGATAATACCTTCCATGAAAGATTCCTATGAGAAAGTATTTATTGAGACTTCTCAAATATCTCATTTCCACACCATTATAATCAAATATTTCTTCATTCAAAAGTGATTAACCTTCTCTAGGGGGGAGTAGATACATGGTTTGACACATAGATATTCACATATTAGATGACTTTCGATGAAGTTGAGGTGGATTGTTTGAGGGGATACAAAAATGATGGGTGAGTCTCTTCATTTGAGTATGCACACCTCCTTCATTTTTTTTGATGTAGACCATCCCTTTAATAGGAACATCTTCTTCAAAATCCTATTAATTGGTATTATGTTCTAGAAGGTCCTCAATGATGGTGTTGATGGAATTCATATACGTTTAGTGCATCAAAGGAATTATATTTGTATTTATGTGAGATCATCTTAATTTTTTCCCTCTACAGGAAATTGTCTTATTCGTTTTTGACTCTGTTGGGGTTTTTTGAGGAATTGTAACTCTAAGATAATTCCTAGAGTGTTCAGTCATGTGTCTTCTAAGAGATTGTACTGGATCACATGATGGGGGAAATTAAGAGGATTCACTTCAAGACATATTCTTTAATCAGGAAAAAGTCAATTCTCATTGAGGTGGGGATTATTGAGGTGAAGAGCCCCCAGTTCCAATGAATATGGCCATTCCTGTTCTGAATTCACAACCATTTGGGCATGGTTGGATGATATTATGGGCTGGGATAAAAAATCCCCCATTCCTATGGGCTGAGGATTTTCCTGAACTGTTGTGGTTGATATTACCACAGTTTATCTTCTTATTTTATGAATTATGGACTGAATGTGGGATGGGTGTATTATTCTTCACTCATTTAAATCACCTATTTTGGAAGATCAATGAGATATATCTAACATTTTCCCATTCTAAAGACTAAAATATTTTATGTGGGATGCCTTATCAATGTTATCATGTGCTTGGAAGAACATTATTTCAACATCTTACTCGCTTCTGGCCTGATGTCGGTGAAAGTTATTTGGGGCCTATTCTTGTTGAGAATATCCTCAGTCATGAAAATATTATGTTTGTTGTAACTAGACTGGGGTAATGAAATCGCATGATACCACCATTTTTAAGATTTTATGACTTGGGAGCATAGTGAAATGAAATTCTTCATGTACACCCCACACCTTGTAACGAAAACTAGATGGGGTGTCTATGATCAACTTTGTCATTATCATTAATGAATCAAGTATTTCATGTTAAAGTTCTCATTGCTAATTCTAAATCATGTGATGTTAGGAATCTAGGATGAATGGTAAGTCAATTTTTCATTGTAACTATTCTATTACATTGATGTGAGTTTTATACTCTTCAAATGGTGATGCATTTTCTTTTAGGTCACAATGATTTTTCCATTCATTAAAGTGGACATCATGCATAAATTCTCCTTCTAACACCCCTATAATGCTATATTGAGAGGTAGATAATGGAAAAAATAGGATATCTATGTCATCTTTAGCATGTTTTTCCTCATGTTTAGTAGATCTTCTTTGTATTCCACAAGAGGTTCCTCAACCTAGTCTAACCATATTGGACGCTTTCCAATTATCTTACCACAATGATTTGTAATGGATTTTATTACAATTACTATATTGGAAGGAAATTCACCCAAGGGATGTTAAAATAGTGGTATCTGCCTTCGGATGACTTCTAGTTGAGAAAGTATTTCACCTGCCTATTGTATCTAAATGATCCTCATTATAAGAGGGATTTCTCATTACTGCATTTTCAATTTAAGAATTATATTGGGAATGTGAATCACTACTCTAGAGAGAACTATCATAGCACATAAAATCATTGGTAGGACCACCATGGTGGGTTATAGCAATGGAAAGACCCTCTTTCCCTTTGTCTTGTGGATACACAGAGGGTTTCCGTGGATCTAATGAAGAGATGGGATCTTGAGATCAACCAAGTTGTTTCTATGAAGCACACTTTCATGGTCAAGCGCATGATGAGGATCTCTATAATTATTTCTATTACTCCAGTAATTTGCTAATGGGATGGTAGGATATTGAGCTACGATAGATAAATATTTGAGGGCTTCAAGAACTCTAGCATCAAGAAAATCCTGTTCATAGATAAGCTCTTTATTTTACAATCATTCATGATGATAGTAATTATATGATTCTTCATCACATGTGATTGGGGCCACATTCATTGAGATGTCATTATCATGGGCAGGTGTTTGTGCCTCCTTGGAGTGGCCACTTAAATAGGTGATTTATCTCTGATTGGAGCAGGTGTATGTTCTCAATCTTGCTATCTGTATATTATAGGGGAGTTTTCCCCATGACCCTCTTGGATGAGAGTAGAGGTATGTCACTTCTCTGAGGTGTTATATTGATGAGCCACCCCATTTGTGGGGACATAGTTATGTGTTCATCCCTTAGGAAGTACTTTCATCACCGTGATGATATCTTTACAGGTCTTTAGGATGTGGGAATGAATTTTCATATGCCCTTTTACAATTGCAATGATATTCTTGATGACTTCAGTGACCAGAATGGGGATATGTACCCATTCTATATATAGAGTAGGTTTATGTGCATAGTCTTTTTCTCCCATTCCTACAAGTGGATACTGATAGTACTCATTTTTTCTGCAGCAAAGAGTTGAGTATGAACTCTTCTGATAATTAGGAAATTCCATCTGACTTCTATATCTACTACAAAACGAGGATACTAGAAGGATTTATAAATGTTGGAAGATGTTTGTTCCCACTCGTTGTTTGCTTCCAAACATGGTCATCGAGCTTCATTGAGTGCTTCCAGAGGAGTCTACTAGTAGGATTGGATGTAGGATGGTCTATGTTCCTGATTTCATGTTTCGACCATATTTGGTTGGTGGGTTTCTTAGAATTCTTCCATGTGAGTCTTCTAGATTGGTGTTTAAAGGTGGGAGAGTTTATTTACCTACTCATTGCTTTCAACAAATGTGGGATTGTGGGATTATCAGGAGGGGTAAAAGGTGTGACCTTTCTCTGTGTCAGTCAGTTGACATCCCTAGTGGTCTATCTTTCATGCATGGGTCTGAGGGACTAGGGCTGGTCAGCCGAAGGCAACTTCCTCATCATGTTTAGGGTTAACTGCTGCACAATGTTGGCGGCAGTAATTGAGGGAAATATCCCATGAAAATGCAACTTATGTCTACTAGATGAGGCCATAGGTGGTATCTTGATCAATATCCTAAAACTATGGGAGGGATTGGTTATTTTGTTTTGGAAATAATGTTCAAAAATAGTTGAAGATGACAGTCGTCGCCATCTTCTTTCAGACCGCCAGTCATCATTGATCAGACTATTGGTGGTGCTGGTTGAGCTAGATGGCATGTCAGGTAGCCTCCAAGGTCAAAATCATACCACATTGATGGTAATCTTAGACCAATGAGTTTGAGACCCAACATTGATGAAAATGGGTAGGCAATGTCATACATTGCATAGATAATGATCCATCATGACTATTAGTTTGAGAATTAATTATTGAAAAGATGAAGGATTCCAATTTGATTGAAGGGGGTTCTGAAAAAGAGTTCATGTACATATGAAAAACACAAATAATGAACTCATTCAAATAATCTCCTCAATTAAGTGAACACATTCATGATTAATTTTATTGTTCATCCCTCATTTTCTTTGAGAATGAGATGGGCCGTATTTCTAGGTGCTACAATCATCTTGGTTAAGTATTAATGTTGAGTTCACCATTTTTTCCCATGGAAATTGGTTTCCAATTTTAGAACAGTTTCTAATAGGTTTGTTCATGCAGCTGAAAACAAATCCTATGGTTTTATTTCTATGGTGACCTACATTCCAAAGGTAGGTTCCCGTTAGTTGTTTCAACATAAGATGATAAAGAATTGATATTATTCGATAGGATGGGAGGTCTAGAACATCTCAACCTTTAGGGGGGGATTATTTCCTATTCCATGACTCTCTTATATAATTAAGATATGATCATGGATCCTTCAATAATATATGTGTGTCATCCCTATATTAGAAATCTATTATTAGTATATGATGAATTTAGAATCATCTACATGTATATAAGTTTCTTCTTTGGTGGGGATATCTATATGTATCTAATGTTCTCCATCAATGGTACACTCTCATATACTACTTAGAGATTCATTGTCCATTATTATTATGATGCTGGTTTCCATCCAAACAGTGGGTCACTATGCAATTTTTTTTCATTCAGGTTGAATAAGTTCACTATGAATTTTATTACCATCCTGGTGGATGATAACTATTTTGATGATGGGATTGAATCCATAATTCGAATTGTAATGTATCCATGTGAAGGGAATCATTACCCACATATTTTGGTGCCACTTAATGGTAAATATAATACCATTTATGGTTCTGTGATAATGAACCAACTTTATAGATTAATGTCATGTGGAATGGATGTCTAGATGTAAGGTGTTTTGTGAATATTGGTGTGAGAATTAAGATGAAAGAGCTTGAGAAACCTGGAAGGGATACAAGTTTCCATGTTCAATTACACCTTGTAGGGGATATAGACCAAATTAAAATTGTTCATTTTGGATCTGGGTTTGAACCTCACAGAGGATTCATATGTATTCCATTGGAATGGGAATCATATCCCACATAGTTTGGTTTTCATGGGAGTATATCCCATTGATAGGATTATTATTGGGATTATTATTGAAGTGGGTGTCTTATGAAAAAGGGTCCATGAGAGCCTTTTTAACTAATTGAAATTTGTGGTCATTATTCGAGATTTAATCTGAGATATGGTGCCCATATTAAAGGAATTATGTTTGAAAATTTCTCCTCTAGAGGATTCCTAGTAAGATAAGGCCCTAGGAGGGTGTCCTACATAGCCTAGTAATAATAGGAATTATTGTCTTCAAAGTATAGTCCTTCCGGTGGATTTTTTGGATATCATTATCATTGATAACATCATGGTCTATGTGATTCATGATTTGTTTGAGAAATTAGAGGAATCAAAATATCTAAAAAAACATTTTTACTCTTCCAATCATGCAAGAGAAAGAGGAAACTGTGGAAGAGGTCATGGATACGATTGAAGATCTAAAGGATACCGAACATCCCTTTATTCACATAACATTGAACATGAGCCATAAGTAGGGAAGTAATTAAGTTGAAGGATGCAGTGGTAGAGAGGAGAGACACTGTAGACTTCAAAAATAAAATCTAGAGGCTTACACCTAGTTAGATTTCCAAGAATCTATTTTTTAGTAGTAGGAGGATATAATTACCTACTAAAGAGAAAATAACGTGTGATACTTACCCTCTCAACTGGGAACTGGAGGTTCTAGATCATTGAGATGAGAAGGGTCAAATATGGTCAAAAATTTAATGCTCTAAAATGGGAACTCCCCAACACTTTCATTGGGGTAACCATCCCCCTGACCATAAGGATGCATACCCAAAGGCTCCCTGAGAACCCTAACCGGAAGACCAAAATAGTATGGGGATCCTCTGACCATAGGAATATATACCCAAATTGAGGACATGTTTGTGTTATAATCACCAAGGATTTGTAAATCTGGTGGTCTTGGTGGAGGATTCAACATTGTCCCTTTTAGATAAGGGAGGAATGGAAGGAGTGGTCATTCCTAGAGTTTCATTTAAGATTTCATGAATGGTTGTATAATGTAGGTCTTGGTTGTAAGTGCTCAACACAAGTTCTCAGCAAAGGTGTTCCATGAAAGTTTGTCATGCAAGTGTGTCGCACAGGTCCAAGGATTAACTGAATGAACTTATCATTTGGTTAATAGGCCTGTGTGAGCTGGATAATCCCTATGCAATGGACTACTGGGCCAACAACACATAGGTGATGCCCTAACCTAAGCACCATGGGTCACCTCTGGTGAATTTTTATGATTCTTGAGTATTTACTTTATTAAGGAAATAGATTCATGTAGGTGACATCTTCTATATAGAAGAAGGATTCTTGAACATGTGTCTTTTATTTTATACCATGAAGGGATGTCGATATTACTTATCCCAGTTAATTATCTCTTCTATAATGTTTTAGATAGATTCTTATGGAATTTTAGGGGACTTAAGTGAAGGTGATGCACAACGAGAGATTCAAGGTTTCTTTATATTTTTCAGTTATTTAAATGAAGATCCTAAGGGTTCTATTTATATGAAATCAATGGAAGTGGTTGAATTAATTTTTTGGTGAATGTGCTTGGGGTAGCTATCCCACGTAGGTATGGAATGATTACTTTTCCATGTAGGCCCTTGACATAGTTCTCTTATATAGGTTTTTGGAGTAGGGGGGTTGCACCTTCTAGGATGAACTAGAAGGAATTGTGTAGTCCCCTGGGTGCTATGGTGGTATGAATATAGGTCCAATGGGAAAAGTCTCATATATTACCTTAAGATTATTTGATGCTTTAACATATTCAAAGTTGTATTCCTGTTCTTTTTTACTCTCCTTTATAAAATGTGAATTTCATTATAGATATACTCATTAGGCCACAACCAATGGTTTATAAATAATAATCAAGTCCTTGTATATAAAATAAATCATTGATAATGTATATAAAAATTAAATTAGTTCTAGGATATGAAATGTAAACAAGTCAGGCGTAGGTTCCTCATGGACACATGGTCGATAATACCTTCTTTGGCCTATGCTGGTAAATCCCAAAATGTGTCATCCTTTATATATATATATTAGTGTGTGTGTGTGTGTATATATATATAAACTCTATACATAAAATAATTTATAGACGTATATATAAATAAATCATTCAAATCTTGACCAGTGGTGTAACTTAGGTGTCTTTATGTATTCTTAAGAGTTTCATCCTCTATAACATAATTAATGCTCATAATAACTAAATGGTTGATTAGGGACATCCCTTCCAAGGGTCTTGGGGGAAAGATAATAATAATAAAATAGATTCTTATAAGAAATAGGTAATAATACCAAACATCTAATAACATGATAAGGAAATCATGTCCACCATCCTGCTCAAGGATGTGACCATCATGCTCAATATCCTAATCAAGGGGTTGTGAGATACCAATCCCAACAAAACCAACGATATGATACATCATTCCCATAATCCTAGACCTAGGGTTATGAGATTTCATGCTCTATTACCCTATCCAAGGTCCATCTAGAAATAATAATAAAAATTAAGGTAATCCCACTTTCCCAATGTGAAATTTTAGTAAGGTTCTATAAAGTGGAATCGCACGTTGCTCAATGGGTAGTGGATCCTTTTAGTATATTTCACCATATATTTTTAACATAGGTCATAATACCATCCATTCCATAATAAATTAAATTTATATCACTATTTCATTTTATTTATAAGTCAAAATTGGGACATTACACTTAACAATAACTATGATGTAATAGGAATCACCCATACCAAATATTCAAATCACTATGCACATCATCAATCAATTCGAATTTTTATTTATCATACAACACCTAAAAAATATGGTTTATTAAAGACATGATATTCTCATAAAAAATTAATTTAAATTAATTTGGGCATCTCAGTTAAGTCGAAAAATATAAAAGACATGAATGAGGTGATCTATAATGCAAGAAAAACACTAGTAGTGGAATATAAGCAAAATAATTTTAATTCACACACACAAAGGTGGTTTACTTATAAGAAGATCCATGATTATTATGTGATTTAGGGAACCCACCAAAAGGTTTGGTTCAATTTGAGGTCATAACCTCCATCCATATGAATTGGGTGTTTAAAAAACATCACAGGTGGTTAAGAAAATTAAATTAAATAATTTGATATTTTATAAGTGACACTCAGAGAGTTCGGTGTGGAGAACAATGGAAATATATTATAAACAAAAACAATTATGGAAAATTATTATACAAAACCTAAAAAAATGGTTAATATGGTTTACCAATCCATTATCGGGATTTGATTCATGTCAGAATGGATGAAATTAGAAGATTGATCAGGTTCCTTGAAAATTGAAAAAAAACTCCAATAGATTTAATGTTTTTTAATGTGAGATAAAAATATTATGGAAGAAAGAGGTGTTTATGAATTACCATTATTCATCTAATGAGACCAAAAATGGGTAAAACTGAGACTAGATGAGGAAGTGGATTCAAATCCTATGTTATGAACATGAGGGAGATAAAGAATATTCCACTGAAGAATTTGAAGGGGAAAGAAAATGAGGGGTAAGAAAGAAAAATGATGGAGGGTAAATGGGTAAAATATTCCTTTAAAATGAGGTGAGGAATTTCTCTATATGGTTGACCAAACTATGTAATAATCATACTTCATCCACTACATTGGAAGGGGGCTCACATGGATTTTTTTCACAGGTTGGGAAACCATATGAAAACCATGAATTTATCTTTGATAAATCAACCTACAAAAATTTCACACCAATGTAGACCCTATCATATGGATAGAAGAAACTATTCAAGTCCTCTCTATCAACTATATGATCTGCATGGGTTAACATGATGGGACACATGGTTTTAGAAAAACTATGCGCCCTTACCAGTTTTGTCCAATTTTGGAGTTTTAAAAACTCGACACTTCTAGAGCTCAAGAAAACACTTAAGAAACCTCTTGGTCATTAAGCTAGATCCAAAAACAACATATTCAAATATTTTAACACTATTAATTACCTTTCTAGACCTTGTTTGTGATATTTCTTTTCCACTAATGAATTTTTTTTCAAATCTCTAGGAATTTCCAACCATGTCCAAAATACAAGACATTACACATTCTAAATGGATTCAAATGATATTAAAAATGAAATACCTACTTTTGATGGTATTATTTGGAATATATATCTCATAAATTCTATTTTTGTTGTACCTAGATTGAGGATTAGTTTTTTAGTACTACTTTTCCCAATTTGTAAAGATCAAATATGTCTTTGATTCAAGGTATGGTGTACTTATTTTTAATCATCAATTTATTGAGATTTCTATAATTGATGAATAAAAAGAGAGTCCCATTAGTGTTCCTAGAGTATAGATTTTTGGAAACCCATGGCTATACACTAGGATGGATGAATCCCTAGTCTCCCAAATCATTCAACTACATTTTTAGATCATTAATATGGCAATATAATATGTTAAAGAGGAATAGATATCATATGTGTCCCAAACACTAATTATATCATTAAATCTACTTCTCCCTTAGATGGTAGTCTAGATAAATCCGCTAAAACCCTTCAGAAACCAATTTATCATAAAATTATTATCAAATATCCTGGGTTTCATTTCATGTTCAATGAAATATATTACATTGACATACCTTTCTCTGGTATTGGAGGTCTTCTATCAAAAAACCATATATCCCATTCCCCTTAAAGCACCTGTGAGTTCCCATCAGGGGTATTAATAGAAACCCACTGATGACAAAAATAAATATTTTATTAATAGTAATCCATCATAGATTTCAATTTATATGACTATGAAATATGATTCTAACTCAAATTTTTAAATGAATAAGGTCCATAAGGGGAATCACTATCTATGCACCCACTTCTTTTTTTAAAATGACGATATCTCGACAACATAAGGGATGAGTTCAATTGGGATATTTAAAAAATTCATGGAGATGATTGATTTAAATAAATGATATGATCTAGTGTGAAATATATTAGTCACTATAGATAAAGAAATGAATATAGGACTATTATTGTTTCACGGGATACCACAATATCAAATTGATAATCTCCTACAAGATGCAACCACATCATCTAAGAAGATGACATCTGTATACCATAAGTTGAGGGCATAACCCCATCTAACTCTTTCTATTAGATGACTCTACCTTTCCTCTATATGTTTTTATCTAGAAAATTATTTTCTAGGAATCTTATGATTTAACCCTTGATTGTATCAATACTAAAGATCTTGAACATCTTATTTTAAAAAGGATGGCTTGGAAGTGAATTTAGAAATAACCTATAAATCCACAAGAGAGGGATAATATTTTATTTCATCAAACTAAAATACTATGTATACCAAATCTATATGCACTAGAGTCATACTTAAGGACCTATACTATATATTTGGATTTATAAATAAATAATTTATTACTAGGATCCACTAATAATCACTTTGAAACCTCATTGTATTTTTTATTCCATAAATAATGGTTGTTATAACTACCACTAGATTGGAGATCAAACCTAGCCAATCCCAACATGTTTTCTTAATCATGTTCCCCATCGTCACCTAATCCAAAACCTCAACAATTGTTGAAAAATAAATATAAATAATTGAAAATGAATGTAGAGATATAGGATATTATAAAACCATTTACACAATATCTTTTAATTTAACACCACCTCAAGTAGAGAAATAGAATATTTATTTATGTGGTTGTAACACTCCATTAATTTTTGGTCAACATGTTGAAGTGTGGGGAACACCATGGACATAGAAACCACAATAATTTCTATTAAAAATAAAGATTTAACATAGTTTTAATTCATTCAAAAAAAACCCCCATACTAATTTTCTATAACCATTATATCTCACCACCTTATAATAGGGACTCAAGTCTTTAAAATAACCCAATTTACCATAGAGGAATTTTGGGTAACTAAAAAGACAATGATCCTTTTAATTTTCCATTACAAGTACATTAAATCCCGATGATAATATATTACTTAGAAGGATATTGGTTTGGGGTAGATACACTCTTGGGCATGATCCCAATCACTACCCATCCCTCTATCAATATATCTTGTTTTGACATGATCTAGAGTTATTCTTTGACCCACTGTACAAATAATTCACACTACAACCTCAATGAAATTCTAATCATCCAAATAAATTTTCCCATATAGAATATCGTCATCACCAATATAAGGATTTTTAGTTTTTTTATAGGAGAAATAGTTCCAACAAGCATCAAATAAATAGGGAAATCATATAAATAGTGAAAACTCATCCCATAATAATAGAAAACTCATAAATCATAATTAGATTCAGAGAAACAAAAAAACCTAACTCAATAATTCTCATTATAAAATATCCCATGGTAATTTGATGCTCATTGCGATGAGAGAAGACTTGGAATATACTCACATCCAACCCCATATGTCCCAACAATAAAAAATCCCATATAATAAAACATCCAAAATATCATAAATAAGAATCATCTTTTTGATACCAGTTTTTCATGAACCAACCATATAAATCTATGAACTAGACACCCACCATAGCAAGTTCCATGTCCTAGATTCTGAACTCAATCTCCATGGGATAGGTAGTTGATTTTGGTAGTCAAAAAACTAAATTTGGAATGATTTATCCCATAAAGAAATTAATAATTGGAAATTTCAAGAAAAAGTTAATAAAAAAACACCGCAATATATATCCTAGATAATTCAAGAATCTGAACAAGTGTGAAACACGAATGGAATCATCTCGATTAAACAATATGTGACAATAATTTCAATGAGATAATACATATACTTTTCTAAGGGATAAAATAGGAAAATACAAAATATATAACCATATATCCTTAAGATATGTGAGTCGAAAACCAACTATTCCGCCCCCAAAACCTATACCTTAAATGCATGAGACCCCACAACCTCTATGAATTTTTTTCAAGTACCTACATTATATATATTTAATTATATACACATATATGAGGTATATATATCTTTAAAACTAGGTAGATCTCAGATGGATATAGTAATACAATGTTCTTTCATGCTCTTCATAGGGTTCGATGGGCTAATAGGCTGCCTTCTTTACTCAATAATGGGGATCATATTTTGGATTAAAAGAATGATCTTTCAGACCTTATTGTCTCTTTTTACAGGATTCTCTTCAATCCCCCCCTGAAGAATGAAATGATAAGGGAGAAAATCATTCCAAATCTAGTTATCTGAAAGGTAGATATCTCCCATACCTATTTGCAAATAGACTTTTAAAATAAAGAGGTTATATTTGGCATTATGAATGAATGATCTCCAAGGCATTATGGGATCACTAATAAATTCATTAAAGTATATTCAAGAACCATTAAGGATGATGTTTTCTGTCATTTCAATCATTTAGTTAAGTATTGGACCTTTCCTCAAGGCTTTATTGTCTAGTTTATTTCCCTTATCCCAAAGGTTGAGAATTCAAGTGAAATTAGCTAGTTAAATACATTTTTCTTCTCAAAACTATTTAAAAGGTCATCACGAAAATTATTGCAAGAAGGATTGATCGCGTCTCAGAGAAAATAAAATCATGAATCAATTTGGATAAGTGAAAGGTTGGTATTTACATGACTATTTTCTCACTACCTCAGAGTGTGTTAATATTCTTAGGAATACAACCATAGGTGGAAACATAGCCCTCAAACTGGATATCACCAAATCTTTTGATACAATGGACATGGGTTTTATTGGTAAGGTGTTGTATATATTTGGATATAGAATGAAATTGATACATTGGTTGTGGATTTTTTTGAGTAATCTCGCATTTTAATACTCATTAATGGATACCTAGAGGGTTACATTACATGATCCAGGGGTTGAGATAGGGGGATACCCTCTCAACCATTGTTTTTTATAGAAGAATACTATGATAGAGGACTTCTCCTTGAAATGGTGAACTGGGTTGATTTTTCCACCATCAGAACTGCTAGAGGTATTTATGCTCCCTTCAACTTATTCTTTGATAATGACATTTTCATTTTCACAAATTTATATAGAAGGATGTGAATAATATCAAAAAGGAAATACATTATTATGATAATGTTTCTGGGAATTTCATCAGCTAAATAAAATCCTTTATTTGCATTGTTAAGAGCATTTTAGCCTCTAGGAAGACCCTCCACACCCATGATTTTAGAATAAATGAGGGTACATTACCTTTTATCTACTTTGGTGTCCAAATTTCTTGGGTAAAACCTAGTTATTCACACTTCACAAATTCATTTAGATCAAATTAGAGAGCCCCTCGAATCCTTGAATGGGAGGTCTCTATCAATGGCTGGGCACATTTTTCTGGTGAAGCATGTTGTCATCCTGAAGCTGGTATACTCTTTTCTGGTATACATTTGGTATGTCGCTATTATTAGAAATTTTAAAACTATGCTTAATTTTTTTTATAGAGTGTAAATATTATGGGGAGAAATATAATCTCTTCCCCCATGGATAATGTTTTTCTTACCCTACAGTCATGGAGTACTTTTCATAAAAAACATGGATTCCTTCAATCAATATCTTCAAGTTAATTTTTTTTGGAAGCTCTCTACAAAAAAATCTACTTCCCTGGAGTAATTAAGTTCCAAATTTATGAAAAGGCTTATTTCTTGGAAAATAAACTACATTGAGTCTTCTATTTGTCCGGGGATAAATTCCACCATTCAAATAATTATTAGTCATTCCAAATGGACGGTCAAAAAAACTATTCCCTACTTTTTTGAATGATAACTGGATTATTTATAATTTCATTAATCAAGATAACTTGTAGGATAATGAAATTGATCATAAAATAAATTAAGAAGAATTTTAAAAATTTGGATATGGTGGTAGATGATAAGGTCACTTCTACTGTTAGACACACAATTTTTAATCAGAAGGATGACTTTATCTGGGACGGGACTCCCAGTAGCTTTCTTTACTCAAAAATATTCTACCAGCATCTGATTCATAGTGATAAGCAATAGATTGATAAATTGATAAAAAAACTAATGACATCCTTATATTTCACTCTGTAATGGAGGATAGCTCTCAATAAGCTACCAGTGGATACCAATATACAAAGGGTTAGTATCTCCTTATGATCTCGATGTTCCCTTAGCATGAATCACAGAGATGATATTGCCCATATTCTTATGAGCTTCATGGATGCCTATTCTTTATAGATGGAAGTAAAACACATTTTCATACTACATATCCCTCGTTTTGAGTATTTCCACTATATTATTCACTCCATGGATAATGTTACTCTTTCCAACTAGGTGATGATGATATTTCAAGTAGTATGTGAAAAGATAAAACACTGTTTCTGGATTTGCTGGAATGTTTTGCTGCATAACAGGACTTGCTTCAATGATGGATGCACATTGGGTTCCATCCATGTTTCTATTCACATAAAAATTGATATCCATTAAAAAAAATGCAACAAATCAGGTGATGATGTGATGATCCTTAGGTGCCTGAATATTGCTGGTAATTTCTATGCCCCTCGATATACTGTGGAAGTTCTCTGGACATCTCCATTTTTAGGATGGATTAAGTGCAACACAAATCAAGCTTCAATGGGTAATCCAGGCCCCTTGGGTTATAGTGCTACATTTAGGGATGATAATGGGGATGTTTTTGAATGCATATATGTATCCTGTGGAAATTTCCTTACATTGGAATCAGAGATGATGGGTTTTGTAATGGAGATTTATCTGGCCCTCCAAAGAGAATATAATTGTATCTGGTATGAATGTGACTCCACCACTCACGTGCAAGCTATAAGAGCGGGTCAGAAGCATCTTTCACGAAGGCTAACTGCTAAATGGGTGAACATTCATGAAAAGATCCCATATTGGAAATATTTCATCACTCACACCTTCTGGAATGAAAACTATCTTACTGATGGGCTAGCCAATAAGGGCATCAATGCGGAAGGATTTATTCACTTGAACACTTTTCATAACGACATGGTTCTATTTTTTCCTTCATGATAAATGTAAAATTCCTTATTTTTTCCCTTTGTTACCTTTATTTATTTTAATACAAGGGCCTCAGTGCTCACTTTTAGAAAAACAATTTGCAATGAATATGATGAATAATCATATTACACTCAATAAATATAATTGAATGTATGAATAAATAAAATTAAAATAAATAAATTTTATCCATGAACATTCCCCCTCTCCAATATGTACTTTTTTCAATTTTCAAAACCATTTAAAGGGGTGTTTAATAATTCATAATTATTCTTTATCAAATACTATGAAAACAACAAAAAATGTGAGTATAAATATGTTTCATAAATTGATTTCCAAATCAATATCGGGAAATCGTTTATACAAAAAAATTTAACCTATAAATATGCTTTCAAGGAATGAATATTATACTTTTAAAATTTTTAATACAACATTTTAAAACAATTAATATTGTATGATTCATAAAAAAATTATTTTTATGAAACCACCAACCTACAAAACATAGAATTGCAAACAATCAAATCACATAAATAGATGAAGGGATAATAGAATATTATAATGGAATAAAAACGATAAATATTGATGTACCAATAAATAAATTTAGATCCAACAAACCCTAGTCTATGATAGCCTTTGTGTATAATGAAAACATAACATATAAGGATAAATGAAAAATGGGATATGAGAGAAATAAGGTTCCACAATGATACTTGAAAATATAGGGTGTATTTTCTACTAATATTAAACCAATAATGAAGGATAAGAAATTTCTTACTGAGGGCGATGTTACTAGGTTTGAGACAGGAAAAAAGGAAGGGAGAGTACATTTGAATAAAAACAACAATAATAGAAGAAAACTAAAATTATAAAATTTTGGTTGATGATTTCACAATGTAAAACATTGATTCACATCATCAATATTATTAAAATAGAAGGATCATGGAATAAAAAGGTGGTTCCTATTGTGAACGACTAATTACAAGAAATTGTACCTCTCCCCTGAAACATTCAGGATGTTAATGATGTATTCACACAGTGAATCCCTAAAACATTAGTTTATTAAATTTATTTAAAGGTTAAACAACGCAATAGATTTATAAGAACAATAAGGTATTGAAAAATGAATCTAAATAATAATTTCACAACAATTTGAACTACAAAGAAGTGATAATCCTTTATCTAGATAATGTAGAAAAACATCATAGAATAAAGAGTTGATTAAATCATGGTTGATGAAGCTGAAATTTAGAAAAATGTTCAAAACAAATAAATCCACGAAATTGGAAAACACCCAAAATAATATATTTTATATAAATAAATAATATGTTTTAAAAGTGTTTATTTCCCCAAATGAATGATATTTTTGAGCTGTATATATTCATAGAAATGATGTACTTTTTTAAAAATCAATATTTAAAAAATGATTGTTTATTTATCTCTTAAGATAATTATTACATTACATTATTTGAAAAAAAATGTATTAGAGGATACCAAGTTAATTTATTCTTTTATATATGGTGTAAAAAGTATTATAGGAATGATTTAGTCTAATGTGATACATAAATAAGGTTTGAAAATAAAAAATCATTTTATGTTTACAATATTTAACTATGTTAGGACCTAATATTATTTATATTGTTATATCATGTGATTATTTTCAATGTGAATCAATTGAGTCTCTTTTCATTATAGGGAATTATGTTTCAAGGTAATAAAAGTACTCATTATTTTGGACTAAAAATATTTTGTAATTGGAAGTAATATTTAATTATTATTGATTATAAATATTATAATGGAAGTATTTGGGATTGTAAGTATAAATTTGGTGGTGTATAATTATATTAGAAAAAGGAGACAATCTAAGAAGAGGAAAGATAAATATGTTATTATAGTTATTATAGGTAAATAACGGCATGTTTCTAATGCTCAAGATATCTCAGTTTATTTGGATGTGGACACAAATTGGGTATCTTTATGTGTGAATAATTTTTTTACTACATATAAAAAATAATGACAAAAGTGATATTAATGTTTCGTAAAACATATATCAATATTCTAAATAAAATAATATATATAAAAAACGTAACATAATAAATTAATTTCTTTATAAACAAATATTATAGATGGAAATTTTCCTTATAAATAATAATGTTGTTCACTTTAATAGAGAACCGTTTCCAAGTTGTTCATTTCAAAAGTTGAGGTCTCGTATTGAAGTTGGGCTTAATTCATCTCAAATATATGGTATGTTGATATAATTACAATCACAATTATTATGTGGAATCCATTTCCAACAGTAAAGATAAATATTATTATCAATCAAATAATATATTTTTTAATAATGAATTGAAACTCATTATTTATAGGGATAACCTATTTATGAAAAAAAATCTGACAACACAATGAATTTGCAATGTGTAAACAATAATAGTATGATTATTGAGTATTGGTCAAGGTATGATTATTTTGGAACATTATAAATAATTTATTTAAGGTGGTTACTTTGGAATAAACCTAGGATTAAATTTATTAAAAGTGAATGTGATATTGTTATAAGTATAAATTTAAAATCCTTATCTACTATTCTTGATTTTATATTTATATTTCCCATGTATACATAGAATAAATGGATGGTAATTAATTATTGACATTGAGAGTAATTTATGTTAGATAGCTGACAAAAAAAATCTATTGAGAAATAATATTTTGATGAAGAAAATATTTTTGAGAATAGAGTTTCAACAAGAGATCTATGTGTTACAATTAGAAAGATTTTTGTTAGAGAAATGAAGGAGATGTGAGATTTAATATTGGTATTTTATTTTGTTTTAAAAATATTTCTAAATAAATGAATCACATTATAATTTATATTTTTATATATTTTTTGATATGGTGAATTGAATTTTAATTTTTCTATAAATTTAGAATAAAATTAGAATAATAAATTTATGATTGATGTTTTTTGAGAGAATAGATGTTAAATCATGTTGTAATGATTAGATATCACATTGTGATTTTGTTACTATAAGTGATGATACATAATTTTGTATTTAATGAAATATAATTCATTCCAAAAATTATATTTTACGATAAAATGTGTAAAAGATATTATGTATGTGAAAAATATTTTTTTCTGTTGATGAGGCACTTGTACCATGAATTCACATAATACATAGCAATGATAGTGGTCATAATAAAGTGTTTTTTCATTAATGTATAGTCAAAAAATAATGATGGGTATCAGGTAATACAGGTAATCATGGAAGATTATATTCATGAGATATTGGGTAAATGTAATTCATAATTTCACTTATTGTATCGTAAAGAACCATGTCAACGTTTTATTGATGAAAAACACTAAATTAATGTTTTTTATTGATTTTAATTTATGAAGGACTCATGGAATAATCCAACTCTAAAATTTATCTCTATAAATAATATCTAAGTTAGATTAGTGGGAGAAATTAATTTAATGGCTAAAATTGAAGAAGAAATTTTTTGAATATAAGATAATAATTTTATTTTCAAATTAAAACTTCAAATTAAAATAATGATGAAAGGTTTTTGTGAAATACACATGATAGAGTATTGTATCACATTAAATTAGAGAGTATAAATGTAATAACTCAATATAAATGATCTAAAAAATATTACATTATCATTATTAATTAATCAATAGTTACACAAATATGGTATACCATTATAAAATATTACCTTTAGATGATAAATAATTAAAATGAGCTAATATTAAAAAAATGTTAATTTCAATAATCTTCATTTTCATAATATTATGAATTTTCATTTATAAAATATATTTAAAATTTTGAGAATAAAACATTCATGAAATTAAATTAGTTTTTATGTACTCACATAAGAATTTACTTAGTAGGACTTTTTGAGTTTTTTTCTGAAATGATTGATTTTTAGTCGAAAAACATTATTTTTCAAAAAAATATAATTTTTAAGAATTTATAATTTTTAAAGTGTTTTCTATGAATATAAAAAATAAAATCTGAGAATAAAAATAATTATTTAAGGAATAAAATTATGCATTTGAAAATATTCTTTGATCTTATAAATCTAAAGTACAATATTTTTATAAAATAAATTAAAATGATAGGTAAATAAAAACTATTTTTAGGATTTTATTTGAATCATGTATTTTAAAATTGATATTAGATATTGGATTTACACATTATCCTAATAAATATTATTTTTTATAATTGGTTAATTTATTTAATTATAATAGATAATTTTAATAAATATGACTTACATGTAAATTTTAACCTTAAAACCATATTTCTCAAGAAACAATGTTTGTATACATTATTTACATTAATATTAATATTTCATTTTATAAATTTTATAAATTTAATTTCAAAAAATGATTTTAAAATGGTAAATCATAAGGCTCTATGTATGTAAAATCTTAAATATTAATTTTTCCATAAAAAAATTATTACTGAGGATAATAATTAATTGCAATGGGAAAAGTAAATTTTGGTAAAGTTTAAATTTTAAAGAAAATTATCTATAAAATAGTAATATATATATAAATAATTATTTTGAAAAATATGTTTCAATCGACACCCACCGTACCTTCCACTTTTTATATTTTACATCCATTTATCTTGGAATAGAAACATTAAATTCTCGGAAATGTAATGGATAATTCTATAAATACCCTTATCTTCACTTATAAAAAGGTTAAAACTCCACCACATCAAGACTCACCTCTACTTAAATTTTCATAATGAAAATATCATAAATAAAAATTCCTATAACCATATCTCACTTCTATAATATTTGATAAATATTTAACTTTTATATGTTCCTTAAATTCAAGGAGTTTTTAAAGTGTGAACTAAATATTCAAACACGAGTCTTACTTTTTCTTAGTATTTTATTTTAATCTAATCCTTCATATAATTCTTTAACTTTATAAAAAAATTAAATAAGTTTAGTCAGTATACTAAAATTTAATTATATTTTTCTATTCTTAATTATTCAATACTTTCTGTCCATCAAGGAATAGAATATAAAATCAATCATACGTACATGTAGATTATTTCCACCACAAAGTCATGTAGATAAATTTTAATAACTAATTATCATTGATTTTATAATATATGTATTTGATTAATAAAAATTTCTTCTATTTAAAAATCAAAATTAATAAATTATCCTTTTTCATATACCATCATTTGTTTATTTATTAAGGAGTGGGATAGTTAATGGAGTCCATGTGTGAGCTTCTTCCTCGATGGGAAGTGAGTTTTATATGTAATCATCACCAATCATGGATGGAATAAAATATATATTTAATATATAAAAAATTTATTCCTTTCCAATATTAATATTATGGATACTATGATATTATTTTATGATTCTTTATACAATGGTTTACATTCATAAGGAGTTATAGGAAAATTTATAGAACAACCACATCTTTCCTATATAAGAAAGAAAAAAATTTAAAAATTTAAATTTCTATAACAATAAATAACCCATATTTAATTAAATATATAAGAATATGGTTAATATAATATTATGTAATAAATATAATTTGATTCTTCATGAAGTCAGTCACATGTGAAAAATAAATCTGGAATAATGTGAAGATTTCATCTCAAAATATCCTTTTTTTGAGACACAGTTTATGTTATGAAATTGGTTTAATTAAATTATATTCATACGAAAAATTGTAAATATAATATCTTTAATTAACTTTATTAATTATATCTAAATATAAATAGTCCTTATTTATTTTGAATTAAATTACATCCATAAATTTAATAAAATTCATTCTATATTTTGAATGATCATGTATAATGTTTTAATTATGATTCTTTAATTTTTTGTCTTCATGAATATTAAATACTATAAAACTTTTTCATTAAGGGGATCGTTAAAACGAGTTTACCAAGAGGGGGTGATAAAACAAGATATAGGGGTTTGGTTTCAAATTTAAATAATATAAATCCTATTTAATGTCCATATTTAGCTCTCATAATTTCCCACCTTTGAATATCTATCCATTTGGAAGCATGTATCTTAAACATGACATTATTATATTTTAGTTTTTTACAAAATTGTAATTGTGTCCTCTCCCCACATATTGAATCACACCCAGGTTTTCCCTATATTACACCACTTTGATCCATATAGATCAACCAAACCATAAGAAATTCCCATCTAAAACTCCCTATCCACTAATTATATGTTCTGACATACTTAAAATACAATTCCATGGGTCCTTAATAAGGTATCTAAACAAGGACCACTGAAGAAGAGGTAGTCATCCAACCCAATTTCATTCAAATTATCTCTTTTTCTAACTCATCCCAGATAATAATATATTTATTAGAATAAATTAACGGAAAATTTATTATTATAATTGAACCACTGTCATGCTTCCTCTATACTGTCAAATTGGAGGTGAAATTATTGCTCCTTCTTATGTGGACCACTTCCACCATAGAGCGATACAATTTATTGTCTATAACCATATTTATTATATATATATATTATGATGGTATCAATTCATATATATGAGAATTATGACATAATTATGATTTCATGATTATAACATCATATCTAAATTCTTACCTTCAAATCCATTGGAAATGATCATCTCACTTCTGTGTATTTTGGACTACCACCTCTATGAAAAGATATGATTTTTTTGTATTTGATTTTATTTTTTTATAAAGATTTATTGAATATATATATATATATGTGTGTGTGTGTGTGTGTCTATCTATATATTTATATATGTATATATATATATATATATCTGTGTGTGTGTTTTTTTGTGTTACTTATGATATAATTATGGTTTTGGGATGAAATAATAAAATTTACCTTCCATTCCTTGTTTTTGTTATGAAATTAAAACAATGTACATTATATATGATATTTATATCATGAATAATATTATTGAGGTTATAAAACCACGATCCAAGTACATGAAACATAAATTTTAAACCAAAATATCCCTGAAAAATGAAGCAATTATCACCCAGAATAGTGATTTTAATAAAGAATTACAAATAAATGTGTGATAATATATTATAAAAAAATCATATATTGTAACATGTGTTTGAATATGTTCCTATAATTTATGTATAATATGTCTATATTTATTACACTAAATATCAGAATATATATGAATAATGATGATACTTGAGGTATGGGGAATATGATTCAATCACATATTAATTGGGATTATTAATGCTTGAATTTACTTTAAGAAAATTTAATTATACTTATATAATAAACCCATAGAAACTTTCTTCTCCTATGTTTATTAATGTAATTTTTAGGTAATAGTACCATTTTCTACTCCTTGGTACTTAAATTGATCGGGTGATTTTTTATAACAAACATGTCTTATTTCTTCCTTAGTCGAGAATATTTATCATCCATTTCCATAGGTTATTAATAATATTTCCAATAAATTTTTTAATATAATAATTTCATTATTTAAAATATAATTTTATCAATTTTTTTATTTCTATTAAATAATTAAAACTATTCATCTTTTCATTTTTAGAATAATTTTTTCTAAATTTTATATAAAATTTTAACTAAATCACTGTTTTAATGATTTTAGAATGCATATAATTTCTCACTTCCACTAAAACTCCATTACATGATGCCTATTTTACTAGTTTTCATTATTCTTCTCAAATAATTTGTTTTCCTTAATATTTTACAAATAATTATATTATAAATAGTTTTTTTCAAAATGAATATTTTTTTTGACAAGAAATATTCTATTGGAATTTTAAAGATATTTTTCATCTATGATAACATATGTTGATGTTGATTATATTTAATTAGAGATATTATCCACTGATAAAATCTTTATTCTTTCCCTCTATTTTCAATGATTATGATGATCATATAATTACAAAACCAGTTTATTTTCCTTTGGTTGTGATATGACAATCTAATAAATGTTTTATGATCCTGAGGAATTTATATGAATATATTATGGTTATATGATTGTTTGGTCTTTTACAGTAATTTAATGAATTTGGTAAAGTGATAGTGATATCTCATGTGATTATCATGATATTTTTGGACATGATTTTGAATTTATTTGTTCTAATATTTTTTCATGATTCTGATTTCTTCTAGCTACCCTCATAATAATATATTTAGACATTATTGCAAATATATTGTTCCGATTTTGATTTTCAATTGGGATCACATTGCAGTAATAATTAATATACTATGAATGCACATGTTTTAATTTAGCTATGTTTAAAATATTGTAATTTCATACTCTTATAATGTCACATGACTATGTTATGATACTTTAATGATGAATACTGGTTTTCCTCCCTTATTGGTTATTCCTCTAGATATGGATGGACTTATGTGATTAAACTATAATATTTTTCGGGTATTAATATTTTATGTTGATAAAATACAATTAAATATGTTATTATACCATTATTATCATCTTCGTCTATAATTATTAATGTAACATCCCAGGTAAATAAAGAATAATACATATTAAATATTTATTAATATTTATGAATTAAATATTAATTTTATATTAAAGAAGTTTCTATGTTCGATGGCGTTCCAGATACATACCAACAGGTTTTTTGAAATCTTACGTTGCACACTAATAATATAATATTATTATTTTAAATGGTAGTTTAATCCAAGATGTTGTATTGGCATGAATGAACAAAGCAAATAATAATATGATTATACATGTTTGTTAAATTTATTTAAATTTATCCAATAAAATGTTGGAGGTTTAAAATGTGAATTAATCTAATTCTAAGCATAATTTATATTAAAAGGCTGATTTTCCGCCTTTTAATGGGAAACCATATTTAGATATAATTTTTTTCGCTTTAATAAATTTTATTGATCGAATAAAATCCTTTTTGAGAATGGGGAAATCAAAATTTACATTGTGTAATTTATTGGGATTTTTCTGATAGAGTTTATTTTTTAATGAATAGTGAAAATATTGTATTTTAATTCAAAAATGTGTTTTAATCTAATTTATTTATATTTTTAGATTAACTTTTTAATTGTTTTTAATGTTTAATTAGAATATATTTTTACCATTTAATCCAATTTTGGTCAATGTAATTAATTTCACATTAAAATTGGACATAAACAAGTGTCAATCTTTTGATAGTTGTTGTTTCTTAAAAACACGCTATTTGTTTTAACAACGGGAATTAATTTTAAATTACATAATTTCAATTTTATGTTTTGAATATGGAAATGTATACATCATTTTTGAATTCGGAATATGAAATAAATCTTAGGCTGAATTTTCGGTATTATTCTGAAAAACTTCAATTTTTGATGAATAGTGAAACCACATAGTAGTAGTTAAAAAACCGAATTTTTCATTTAAATGAAACATTACCTCTTATGTGAATTGAATTCTGAAAATCCAACATACATGGTTATTTTTAGTAAGTAAAATGTGATTCAATAAGATGAAAATAATTTTTTTGTGAATAGTAACTTTTGACTTCTATATACCGCGATTAAAGGTAAATAGGGCCATTCAAGGTAAAAATAATATTATAATAATTCAAAATTACCTTAACACTTGTCCAAACCTTATTTTATGAGTCATTTACGACCAAGGAAATCTTTGGGTCAATTTTGGGACCACTTTGAGCCACATGGGAGTAATAATGATATTTTAGATTAATTAAATTAAAGTAAAGTCAAAAAAGACGTAAACAAAACAATTTAGTAAATAAATTTTTAAATGGGGTTATATAAGTCATATTTTAAACTATAAATATTATTTAGAGATATATAAAATATTTCCTACATCATGGTATTTTTTATAATTTTTATACATTGAATAAATTAAATTACTTATAACACAATAATGATGTAGTATTTACCTCATTAATAAATGATTTAAATAAATAAAATTATAATGATTAAAATATTATCCAAAACCTGTCTATAAGGAACCAGCCTTAAACCTTACTAAATATTGAATTAAATGAATCATTCACATTGAGGATCTTTTCAGGTTTAGAGTTTTAGAGAATTAGATCGTGAAACTTGCATTACATTCCACATTTAAACAAAGTGGTTACATAAAAGACAGTATTCATTCTTCCCATCAACAGAAACATATTTAAAATAAAACATGGATTCTTTCTTGACACATTCGTGAAACTATCATCACATAATGTACCTTTCCCTTGACCTATGAAAAACATTTCAATAACATGGGATGAGCATAAAAAGCTCAGTAAGGGTTATAAAAATATGGAAAAGAAACATGAGTTCATATAAACATAAGAAAGAAATCATACATTACCCATAAATCATAGGAACTTTAACATACCTCATCAAATCAGGAATAAATCATAGAAATCATAAGACATAAAAGGTAACTTGAGGCATTCATAACATTCTTACATAGGGAGTAACCCTCTTGGTTATGTTTGGAATACCCACCACAGTATATTCCCTAAATCTCTTTGGAGAAACCTTAATGTTTCACTCCTTCGTGTTACCCAATGCATTGGAGAGCTATATCGGGCTCACCCGCCCTTAGTTTATCACGGAACCACCCGTCTTCATAATAATGCCCAAGAACCTCAACATAATCGTATCACATAAAACATGCATAAAGGAAACATAACATTTCCACCTTTCGATCACAAGATATCAATACAACAAATTGATATAAAAACCTTATGAAAACTATTTTCAATACCAAAATAAAAGAAAATTAAAACATGGTATTTAATTTTTTTTTAAAAAGGTATGGCTTGTAGAGGAAGCCGAAACTCAAATAATGGTCATGGCAGCGGAGAAGTCGTTGTCGCCGCATACGTACGACAAAAACATTCCCTTTTGTCGTTTAGTAAATCTCTTCTTATAAAAAAGATTTCTTTTGGATAAATTTAAATGTCAAAGGGGTTTATACACCTTATAAAAGAAGGTTGTGTATAAAACAAAATATGCCTCAATGAAAGAAGATTGAGATGAAGTCCCTTACAAAGACGGTATCATTGGTTTAAGGACAAATCAATTACATAATTATGTGTGACAAACGAATACACCAAATATAAGTGGATATTAAGTGTAAAATTATCAAAGTTCATTCACACATATTCAAAGGATGACATATTCAATAACTACATGTTGAACCCAAAGAAATCGAAATTGTGTTAAGAAGTTCCCTTGATAGCCTAACGGCATCACATCAAAATGAATTGATGAGAGATAAAAAAGGTTATCTCATCACTTGTACATAAAATCAACATCAATAAGGATATATTAGAACATATCCCAACATAACAATATGTAAATTGAAAGACCCAACAAAAGAAGTCTTTTAAAAAGAGGAGGGAGAAAGGTTCCCTTACCAACTGGGGTATCTTTCGAAACACACACCTTGTGAAAGAAGGACAATACAACATTGATGTAAATACTCATAAAAGAAAGTATATTACACAATGAGTAAAATAATGGGCATTACATACACCACTCAATGGAAATTATGGAAAATGTAGCATAAATCTCACGGGAATAAAAGTGAGATGAAAAATCCCTTACAAAAACTTGGCAGCCTAACGATGCCATATAAAACTTACAAAAATGGATTGATGAGATCAAATAGGGTATCTCATCATATTAACATAAAGTTTATAGAAATAGTAATATAAAAGAACATCCCCCATCATAACAAAGAGGAGATTAAAATAAGTGACATAAAGGAGACTACTTAAAAATAAAGAGAGAGGTTAGATCTCTTACGAAAATTCGGCAGCCTAACGGCGCCACTCAAAACTTCCAAAATGGATTGATGAGAGAGAATACGGTCTCTCATCACATGAAAATAAAAATTACAGTAAGAGTAATATAAAATAACATCCCAATCACAATAAATATGAGCTTAGAAGGAATGACATAAAAGAGTGTACTTAAAAAGAAAGAGAGGAGTAGGATCCCTTACCTTAAGTCCAAGTTGTCTTCTTCATTTCTTTATATTCTCGAATAATAAAATTTGTTCAATTAATAATTTCCTAAGTACCTATTTAGAGATTATTATTCAGTTCATATCACATATTATAATGTTATAATAATTGTTTAATAATATGAGTTCATATCAGACGTTTTTGTCGATGTTTGGTACATGAGTCAAAAATTGAACTTGTTGGAAAATGTAGTTATAGGTAAATAATATCTAGAAGAGTATTTATGTTTTTAATATCATATATATCCATTATATATTGATTTTATACTATTAAATAGCATTTGGAGATAAAAAAAAATTTAAAATCACCGCTCATGGAGACGGTAGGCCGTACGTACGCATGAACGCTACTTTCATTTTTTTGCCATATTAAGGGAATTAAAACAAAATGAGAGATATATATATGATAATTCCAGAAAGTTATCCATCATTTAAATGTAATATATTACATATATATCCATTATATATATGTACTTATAATAGTACATAACATTTGGAGATAAGAAATGAAATGTACCTTTCATAGAGACGGTAATCCGTACGTACGCACGAACGCTACTTCCATTTCTATTTCATATTTAATGGAATTAAAACATAATGATACATAATAGTATTTTAATTCCAGTATTATATCATATATAATATAATTAAATATATCCTTTATACGTACCACATATGTTATTAACGAATCAAATCACATTGAGGGGGCAGTAGTCCGCACTTCCTTAAATGAAGATATCACATTTACCCATAATGGAAACCATAAAGGTATTCCATAAATGAAAAATACAGAAGATTAAGTAAAACATAAACATATTATATATCATATATAAATATATTGTCATCATAATGGCCACCTTTTAAGGTGTTAGAAGAATGTTGAACAATCATCGTTTCGGGAGGCAGAAATTCGCCATCCACAGAAACAGTATGTTTTTAACCATTAGATGTTGGTGTGTGTAAGTTTAGCTCGAATACTTCTTGTAAAAAAATCCTAATATATTTAATATACTGTATTGGTTAAAAAATAAATGAATAAAAAGAGTTTAGTGTGTTGGATAAGCAAAATAAAACAAAAGGACACAAGTGAAGACATTACTTAAAATCGGGTAACTCCCTTTGGTTTGAGATCAAAGGCTTCCTTGGGAAGACTTATTCCCAAAGTGAGGCTTCGAGGAGTTATATAGAGATGTGGAGAGACAAAATGGGCAGCGGTCGGCCGAGCCAAAGGCTTTGGAAGTGTTGGTAAGGTGGTAGAGGTGGGGGACTTTTATAAGAGGAGAGGAGGGACACTCTTGGAAAGGTATAAAATGTATCTTTATTTCCAAATGTGTTTCAGATTTTAATGGTCCCACATTGATTTTTTTTCTAGGATAAGGTGATAAGGGTTTGAAATCCACCAATACAATAGCTTTTGGACATGTGTAGGTCTTATATTTTACATTATCTTTCCATTTTATTTAAATCGTTAAATAATGAGGTCATCGTTGCATCATCATGATGTCATAAATAATTTAATTTATTTAATATCTAAAAATTATGAAACAACTACTATGATTTAGGAAATCTTTTCAGATTTCCAATGAATATTTATAGTCCAAAATATCATTTATGTAGACAAAATTAAAAATATTTTACTTAGGTGATACATTCTTTGGTACATTTAACATTCTTTAAAAATAAAAAGATAAAAAGTCACTTTCTCACAAAAGTGATTCTATGGGGCCCCCATGTTTGGAACAAGGAATCCCATGGTCGGCCATGAGACAACCAGTATCCTTAGGACACATTTTTTGGTCATTTTGTATTATTATGATATTATCTTATTATCTTTAACTACCCGATTACTCATTAATCAAGATAATTAATGATAATTACCATCGTTACTATTCATAATGTCCAAAAACAAAAGAGTCTTAATTACATAATTTGGACCTTCTGATTCCAAATATGTAATTCATTTTACCAAATTACAAACACATAAATTGAAATAATTAATTTAAAAAAACATCCCATTGTCAAAAAAATAGCGGGTTTTTTAGAAACAATATTTATGAAAAGTTTGGCACTTGTTGATGCCTAATTCCAAAGTGAAATTAATCCCAATGACCATAATTAAATTACATGGTAAAAATATATTATAATTACACTTTAAAACAAATTAAAAAGATAATAAAACCATATAACTAAATTATATGAAAAGGCAGTTTTGATTTAAAATGCAGTATTTTTCACTATTCATTGAAAAATGAACATTGTCAGAAAAATACCAAAAATTAACCCAAGGTAAATTTCAATGTACCAAACATAAATAATATGTTTATTTTGAAAAATAGAGCTTATAAAATTTTCAAAAAGTGGATTTAAAAGGGGTTCGCCATCAAAAGGCTGTTAATCGACCTTTTAAAGAATATTAGAATGTTTACGCTTAAAAACTTGATTCATTTTCATTTTTAATCCTCTAACATTTATTTTAAAGAGTAAAAATATTTGACAATCATATATAATAATTTTGTAGTTATTTCTTTTCATTCCCTCCATTACAATGTCTAGGCGTTAACAACCATTTAAAATAATATTATTTTATTGTTAGAGTGCAACGTAAGATTCCCATGAAACACGTTGTTGCATATTGGGTACATCATCGAGCATAACATCCCCTTTAAAGTAGTATTAATATTTTATTCACAAATATGGATAAATATAAAGATGTCATATTCTTTATTTACCTGGGGTGTTACATCCTTGCTCCCTTTTGGGAATTGCGTCCTCGCAATTTTAAAATTGGGCTTGGAAACATCCTTGAAAGTCCCACATCGGAACAAGAGTCGGTAAAACAATCACTTTAAAATAAAGAAAGAAAAGTAAAAAGGTCACCCGAGTTATCCCATACTAGGATTCCAAGTATGAAAATATAGACATGGAGGAAAAAAACAAAGGGTCATGTTCTGATGGAGAGTGATAGAAAACATGTTTAGGAGAACGTTAACCACAAGAAAATCACAAACATGTGATGGGTGAAACGGTATTCGATTCCCCAGTAGGAAAAGATAATAAACAACATTTTTGTTTTAAGTTACTTTTTTATTGAGGAATTTATTCATAAGGAAACATAATCACTTATCATGTTGACTTTCAACTTTTATTAGATTCCTTACACAAACTCATATTTTCTCTAAAAGACGAGTATTTAGGAAGACTTGTTCACATTAAGAGTATTATAATCAACTTCTAGAGAATCACCTAATCCACAAAAGATAACTATATACTTCCCATGTCTTTAGTCTTTAACCAAAACCAAAACTAAAAAGGTTAGTACAAGATCAGATAATCCAAAAAATGATAACAATTATTAAAAAAGAAAATATATTCTTAATCTCCAAAATTTGTCCAACAAAACCCAAAGTTCAATGAGGACCATTCGATAAACAAATTTTCCATAAAATTCTTCAAAGTAAACCAAACTAAGATTGAAACCAAAATAGTTGAAGGATTTAGTCACATAGTATTCCATGTTAAATTGTAACATTTATATCCAAACAACATCAGTTGCTCTTAACGTCTCGTATTGAAAAGTAATTAACCTAATCACATATCCTCCATGATAGGTTAATAAATTTCAATAGATAACCCAAAATCAACTTACTCTTTATTAATAAAATCATCTAACTAAAAAAAGAATCAGTCAAACTAACCAGGGACTTCACGTAGTCCAGTGGTAGGCGATAAATACCAGTAGCACTTTGGTTGTGGGTTCGATTCCCGCAGCTTTGTCCGACGAGACGGGTAGTCACACGGTCTGCGTGTTGTCCTTTTTCCAAAACTATATAATTCTCAAATCATTCCCCAAAAAGAGATAAAATCATCAAAAATAACCATAACATAATTTATCCTCAATTTTATCTCTTGCCTTTCACTTCCATCATAACAAATAGTAACTCATAATTACCTCAAAATTAAGGATCATATAAACTCTAATGGTTACCTTTATAATTATTACCCGAACTTCCACATCGATTGGTCATCTCGTACATGATGCATTAAAGATCATACCAAGGTTCAAGTGGTTGATCATGAATCCTTGATAGTTGGTTTAGAAAAATCATGAGTTTCCTCATTGAATCCCCCATTTTATCTAGTATCTTAATCATAGAACCAGCACAGTTTCCTTCAAACCTGTTGACTATTTGGTGCCTGCTAGATCCAGCCATTTACTAAAACCAAAAAGGTCAGTGTGAGTATATCAACATAACCATCATGTACTAATGAGTAAGATAAACACTAAGATATACTTACTCATACACTTTATCTAAAAACTATGACACTTTCTAAAATCCTAGCCAATATGGTAATGTCACTTATGCTTAAAGAATACCCTAACCTCTAAAGTTTTCTAAACCGTCCTTTGATACCAAATATAAGGCCCCAGCCTTAAACCTTACTTAATATTGAATTAAATGAATAATTCACATTGAGGGTCTTTTCAGGTTTAGAGTTTTAGAGAATTAGATCATGAAACTTGCATTACATTACACATTTAAACAAAGTGGTTATATAAAAGACAGTATTCATTCATCCCATCAACAGAAACATATTTAAAATAAAACATGGATTCTTTCTTAACACATCCTTGACACTATCATCACATAATGTACCATTCCCTTGACCTGTGAAAAACATTTCAAAAACATGGGATGAGCATAAAAAGCTCAGTAATGGTTATAAAAATATGGAAAAGAAACATGAGTTCATATATACATAAGAATGAAATTTTACTTTACCCATAAAACATAGGCACTTTAACATACCTCATCAAATCATTAATATATCATAAAAATCATAAGACATAAAAGGTAACATGAGGCATTCATAACATTCTTACGTAGGGAGTAACCCTCTTGGTTACGTTTGGAATACCCACCATAGTATATTCCCTAAATATCTTCAGAGAATCCTTAACTTTTCACTCCTTTGCGTTACCCAATGCATTGGAGAGCTATATCAGTCTCACCCACCCTTAGATTATCACGGAACCACTCGTCTTCATAATAATTTCCAAGAACCTCAACATGATTGTATCACATAAAACATGCATAAAGGAAACATAACATTTCCACATTTCAATCACAAGATTTCAATGAAACACATTGATATAAAAAACTTATGAAAACCATTTTCAATACCAAAATAAAAGAAAAGTAAAACATGGTATTTATTTTTCTTTTAAAAAATGGTATGGCTTTTAGAGGAAGCCGAAACTCAAATAATGGTCACGGCGGTGGAGAAGTCGTTGTTACCACATACGTACGAAAAAACATTCCCTTTTTTCATTTAGTAAAACGCTTCTTATAAAAAATATTCCTTTTGGATAAACATAAAATTCAAAGGGGTTTATACACCGTATAAAAGAAGGTTGTGTATAAAACAAAATATGCCTCAATGAAAGGAGATTGAGACGAAGTCCCTTACAAAGACGATATACTTGGTTTAAAGATAAATCAATTACATAATTTTGTGTGACAAACGAATACACCAAATATAAGTGGATATTAAGTGTAAAATAATCAAAGGTCATTCACACATATTCAAAGGATGACATATTCAATAACTACATGTTGAACCCAAATAAATCGAAATTGGGTTAAGAAGTTCCCTTGACAGCCTAACGGCGTCACATCAAAATGAGTTGATGAGAGATAAAAAAAGGGTATCTCATCACTTTTATATAAAATTTACATCAATAAGGATATATGGGAACATATCCCAACATAACAATATGTAAATTAAAAGACCCAAAAAAGATTTTTTTTAAAAAGAGGAGGGTGAAAGGTTCCCTTACCGACTTGGGTATCTTTCGAAACATACACCTCGTGAAAGAATGACAATACAAAGATGATGTAAAAACTCATAAAAGAAAGTATAGGACACAATGAGTAAAATAATGGGTATTACATACACCAATCAAAGGAAATTATGGAAAATGTATCATAAATATCATGGCAATAAAAGTGAGATGAAAAATCCCTTACGAAAACTCGGCAGCCTAACGACGCCACATAAAACAAAAAAAAATGGATTGATGAGATCAAATAGGGTATCTCACCATATTAACATAAAGTTTATATAAAGAGGAATATAAAATAACATCCCCCAACATAACAAAGAGGAGCTTAAAATAAGTGACATACAGGAGAGTACTTAAAAAGAAAGAGAGAGGTTAGATCTCTTACGAAAATTCAGCAGCCTAACGGCGCCACTCAAAACTTCCAAAATGGATTGATGAGAGAGAATAGGGTCTGTCATCACATGAACATAAAAATTATAGTTAGAGTAATATAAAATAACATCCCAGTCACAATAAAGATGAGATTATAAGGAATGACATAAAAGAGTGTACTTAAAAAGAAAGAGAGGAGTAGGATCCCTTACCTCAAGTCCGACTTGTCTTGTTCGTTTCTTTATATTCCTGAATAATAAAATTTGGTAAATTAATAATTTAATAAGTAACTCCTTTAGAGATTATTATTCAGTTCATATCACATATTATAATGTTATAATAATTTTTTGATAATATGAGTTCATATCAGACGTTTTTGTCGATGTTTGGTATATGAGTCAAAAATTGAACTTGTTGGAAACTGTAGTTATAGGTAAATCATATCCAGAATAGTATTGATGTTTTAAATATCATATATATCCAGTATATATTCATTCTATACTATTCCATATCATTTGGAGATAAAAAAAATTAAAAACACCGCTCATGGAGACGGTAGGCCGTACGTACGCATGAACGCTACTTTCATTTTTTTCCATATTAATGGAATTAAAACAAAATGAGAGATACATATATTATAATTCCAGAATGACACCTATAATTTAGATGTAATATATTACATATATATCCATTATATATATGTACTTATAATAGTACATAACATTTGGATATAAGAAATGAAATGTACCGTTCATGGAGTCGGTAAGCCGTACGTACGCATGAACACTACTTTCATTTCTATTTCATATTTAATGGAATTAAAACATAATGATACATAATATTATTTTAATTATAGTATGTTATCATATATAATATCATTAAATATATCCTTTATACATACCACATATGGTATTAACGAATCAAATCACTTTGAGGGGGCGGTAGTCCGCAATTCCTTAAATGAAGATATCACGTTTACCCATAAGGGAAACCATAAAGGTATGCCGTAAATGAAAAATATAAAAGCATAAGAAAAAAAATAAACATATTAGATATCATATATAAATATAGTTTCATCTTAATGGCCACCTTTTAATGTGTTAGAAGAATGTTGAACAATCATCGTTTCGGGAGGCAAAAATTCACCATCCACGGAAAGAGTATGTTCTTTAACAATTAGATGTAGGTGTGTGTAAGTGTAGCTCAAATACTTCTTATAAAAACATCCTAGTATATTTAAGATACTGGATGTGTTACAAAATAAATGACTAAAAATAGTTTAGGGGGTTGGATAAGCAAAATAATACAAAAGGACACAAGTGAAGACATTACCTCAAAATCGGGTAACTCCCTTTGGTTTGAGCTCAAAGGCTTCTTTGGGAAGACTTCTACCAAAAGTGAGGCTTCAAGAAGTTAGAGAGGGATTTGAAGAGACAAAATTTTCAGGTTTTGGCCAAGCCAAAGGCTTTGGAAGTGTGGGTAAGGAGTTAGAGGTGGGGGCCTTTTATAAGAGGAGAGGAGGGGCACTCTTGGAATGGTATAAAAGGTAACATTATTTCCAAATGAGTTTCGGATTTTAATTGTCCCACATTGATGTTTTTCGAGGATATGGTGATAAGGGTTCTAAATCCACCGATCCAATAGGTTTTTGACATGTGTAGGTCTTAGATTTTACATTATCTTTCCATTTTATTTAAATCATTAAATAATGAGGTCATCGTTTCATCATCATGATGTCATAAATAATTTAATTTATTTAATGTTTAAAAATTATAAAACAAATACTATGATGTAGGATATCTTTTTATCTTTCCAAGGAATATTTATAGTCCAAAATATCATTTATTTAGACAAAATTAAAAATATTTTACTTAGGTGATACATTCTTTGTTACATTTAACATTCTTTAAAAATAAAAAGAGAAAAAGTGACTTTCTCACAAAAGTGATTCCATGGGCCCCCCAATTTTAGAACAAGGAATCCCATGGTCGGCCATGAGACAAAAAGTAGCCTTATGACACATTTTTTGGTCATTTTTATTATTATGATATTATCTTATTATCTTTAACTACCCGATTACTCATTAATCAAGATAATTAAAGATAATTATCGTCGTTACTATTCATAATGTCCAAAAACAAAATAGTCTTAATTACATAATTTGTACCTTCAGATTCCAAATATTTAATTCATTTTACCAAATTCCAAACACATAAATTGAAATAATTAATTTTAAAAAACTTCTCGTTGTCAAAACAAAGAGCGGGTTTTTTAGAAACAATATTTATGAAACATTTGGCACTTGTTTATGCCTAATTCCAAAGTGAAATTAATACCAATGAACATCATTGAATTACATGGTAAAAACATATTATAATTACACTTTAAAACAAATTAAAAAGATAATATAACCATATAATTAAATTATATGAAAAGGTAGTTTTGATGTAAAATGTAGTATTTTTCACTATTCATTGAAAAATGAACTTTGTCAGAAAAATACCAAAAATTAACCCAAGGTAAATTTCAATGTACCAAACATAAATAATATGTTTATTTTGAAAAATAGAGATTATAAAATTTTCGAAAAGTGGATTTAAAAGGGGTTTGCCATCAAAAGGCCGTTAATCGACCTTTTAAAGAATATTAGAATGTTTACGGTTAAAAACTGGATTCATTTGCATTTTTAATCCTCTAGAATTTATTTTAAAGAGTAAAAATATTTGAAAAACATATATAATAATTTTTTTGTTAGTTCTGTTCATTCCCGCCATTACAATGGCTAGGCATTAACTACCATTTAAAATAATATTATTTTATTGTTAGAGTGCAACGTAAGATTCCCAAAAACCACGTTGTTGCGTATTGGGTACGCCATTGAGCATAACATCCCCTATAAAGTAATATTAATATTTTATTCACAAATATGGATAAATATAATGATGTCATATAATTTATTTACCTGGGGTGTTACACTGTCTCATTCCTATTGGATGATATTATTTCTACTATGAGTCATCTTATCTTTGACTCTAATAATTTTTGGACCTTTAGAAACCGAATATAATTATATAATAAAATAATATTTTCACACTTTCCTAAAGAGACCCTCCTCCCCCTTATTAATGGAGACCATTTATATCCAATTAATCACTCCTCTCAAGCAATTTGGTTCATTCAACCTCTAAAAATTTAAGCTCACTACATCCATCTCTACCTCCTAGAAGCATTACCTTAAGCATAAGTCATTTCAAGAAGTACGTTTGGTTCAAACCAAAGGAAGTTACCCAAATTAAAGGTAACAATTTATCTTAACTTATTTTCTTCTATTTTACTTGTCCAACCCCTAAACTCTTTTTATTCATTTATTTTATAACAAAACCAGAATACAAAATATACTAAGATGTTATTATAAGAATTAATCTAACTACACATACACACACCTCCATATAATGGCTGAAGAACATACTATTTCTGTGGATGGAAAACTAACACCTCACGAGATGATGATTGTTCAATTATCTCCTACCGCCTATCATGGAATACATTAAGATGATTCTATATTTATATATGATATATATTATGTTTATGTTTTCTTTATGATTCTATATTTTTATTTTATAGCATAGCATTATGGTTTCCATTATGGGTAAACACGATAATTTCACTTGAGGATGTGCAGACTACTGCCCCCTCAATGTGATATGACTCGTTAATGCCATATGTGGTATGTATAAAGGATAGAGTTAATGATATTATATATGATATTATATTAGAATTATAATATACCCATGTATAATTATGTTTTAATTCCATAAAAATATGAAATATAAATGAAAGTAGCGTTCATTCATACGTATGGCTTACCGTCTCTATGAATGGTGCATTTCATTTCTTCCCTCAAAATAATATGAACTATTATAAATATCTATATATTATATATATATGATATATATGATATATATTATATATATGATATCTAAATAATGAATATCATTCTGGATATAATGGACTATTGACCACATGGACAACTTGTAAATATAAGGTGTTCATTTTTGACTCCTGTACCAAATATCGACAAAATGAACATTATTAACTTAAATGATTACATAATGTTTATAACATGTTAATAAGTGATATAAAAGGAATAATAAACTTGAAAAAGGTGCATAATCAAGTAGATATTAACTTTAGTTTGTTATTCAGGAGATTAAAGAGTGATCGAGTCAAGTCGGACACGAGGTAAGGGACTTCGTCTCAATCTCCTTTCATTGAGGCATATTTTGTTTTAATAGTCAATTTTATTTTATACACTGTATAAACACCTTTGAATTTTCATTTCATTCAAAGTGACTCATTTTCTACGGGGCGTTTTACGAAATGACAAAAAAGAATGTTTCTTTTTAACGTAAGTGGCGACAATGGCCTCTCCACCGCCGCGAGTATTACTTAATCTTTGGCTTCCTTAAAAAGTAATAATATTTTTAAAAGGAAAATAAATACCATATACTCTTTTATGTATTTTGTTATTGAAAATGGTTTGATAATGAATTTGTTATGTCAATATATTTAAATGATATATGGTGATTGAAATGTGGAAATTGTATCCTTCTTTTATGTTTGTTTTATGTGTTATGAACATGTTATGAATCTTGGACATTTTTTACATATAAAGGTGGTTCCATGATAAACCTAGGGTGGGTGAGCCTGAGATATCTCTCCAATGCATTGGGTTACGTGATGGAGGTAAATTTGGAGGTTTCTCCTAAGAGATTTAGTGAATATATTGTGATGGGTATTCTAAAGTAACTACCTATGTAGTTGTGATAACTAAAATGTAAGTATGTTAGGGATGCCACATGTTACCTTTATGATTTATGATTTCTATGTGTCATTCATAAATCATATTATTCATTGAGGTAAGTAAAAGAGTTTATGTTTTGAATGTATTTATGAACTAATGTTTTCTTTCTTTTTTTTATAACCCTTACTGGGCATTTTATGCTCATCCAAAGTTGTGAAATGTTTTTCATAGGACATAAAATGAATAAGGTCAAGGATAGGATCGAAGAAAATTCATTCCGTCTAAAACATGGAACTAGACATCACTCTTTTTCTCAAGAGTTTTTATTTTATGAAGAAAGATAAAAACTGAGTAGAAGTGTGTACTTTGTAATCTTTTGAAATGTAACAGTTATGTCCTAATTCTCTGAAAATCTAAACATGAAAAGATCCTCAATGTGAACTATTTTTTTAATTCAATATTATGTAATGTTTTAAGGTTGAGTCCTTATAGTTGGTATTAGAGGTCGGTTTAGATAACTTTAGGAGTAAGGGTATTATTAAATTAATATCCATAATGTAATTTATTTTAATACTAAAATCATATAGAATTTATAGATTACCATGTAGCTTCACCTAAAATATTTCTTCACTTAAAATGGTTTTTCGTAGAGGAAATAGTTCAGCTATGTTGGGAAAACATCAGGGGGAAGATAACCTTCCAAATCAGTAACCTAAGATGGTCGGAATCAGAATTGAACAGTTTGTTGTAGTGATGGAATAGTCGAATTAGGCTATAAATGGTGCTTTTATCCATGTACAAGATCATCCAGATCAACCACATAATAAATTTTCAATAGTAGAGAATTTCACGAGGCAACATCCCCCATCATTCAGAGGATCATCTGAACCGGTACTAGAAAAAGGGTGGATTGAATCACGGGAAAAGATTTTTGATTTCATGGGAAATTAAAAACATCAAAATGTTAGTCTCATTGTTTACTGTTTTGATGGTGAAGCTGATCAGTGGTGGTCGATGGTGAAAAATATCATGGATAATGAAGAGATTTATGTTCTCGATTGGGATGAATTCAAAGGTATGTTTCTTGAAAAATATTTTCCTAAGGGGGTTTTTCTTAGAATGAAAAAAAATTTCTAGAATTGAGGTAGGAGGATGAATCAGTGGTTACTTATAAAGAAAAATTCACTCGAAAGGAAAGGTATGCTCAAAATTTCATATGAGATCTTGATAGAAAAATCAACCATTTTTACTCAGGATTAAATCAAAATTATCAAAGGGATTTAGCTTCTCGTGAGTTTAAAAGTTATGAAAAACTTGTTCATTGTGCGGAGAAGTTAGAAATGGAGTTTGTTGATGATCATGTGTTCTTTAAAAAACCACAGAATAAGAGGTCAAGGTGGCAGATGAAAGGGAAGAACTCTTCAGAAAAGTCTGATGGTATGAATCTTAAGTTTACAGTTTGTGAAAATTGTTGTAAAAATCATGATGGGGAATGTCTTTTTGAATTTTGGTAAGTGATACCGATGTGGTAAAATTGGACATAAGGATCATAAATGCACTAAAAAAGATCAGGGTAATGGTAAGAAAGAACTTGATTTATAGTCAGTAAAATGGTTTATGTGCAATGAAATGGGTCATTATGAAAATGAGTGTCCAACAAAGAACTCAACTGATGGAAAGCAGCCAGACTAAAAGCAAAAATGGGTAGTGACATCCTTTGAAACTACTTCAACAAATGTGGGACCATCGAATGAAGTAATATCAGGTACACTGTTTGTTTTTTCAGACTATGCCAATGTGTTTTTTGATTCAGGGTCTACACACTCTTTCATTTCTGAGAAGTTTTCATGTAAATTGGGAATTCTATCGCAAGATATGTATACAGAACTTATAGTAAAAACACCTAGAGGAATTGTTGAGAAATAAAGAAAACATAAGAAAGTTCTTATCGTTGTGTGCGGAAAGAATCTACCTGCAAACCTTATTGTTTTTCCTCTATTATAGTTTGATGTTATTTTGGGTATGGATTGGATTTCTGTTTATCATGCTAAGATTGACTGTAGAGATAAAGTGGTTTCATTTTAGAATGATTTTCAATTTTTATTCAAGAATTAACCCTTTCTTTTGATAACATATCAGGAAGGTGAGAAACTTTTAAAATATAGAAATGAATGTTACCTTTCCCATATTGTTGAAAACAATACAACTGTTCAGATTAATGATGTGCCAGTGGTAAATAGGTACCTTGATGTTTTTCCTAATGAGTTTCTTGGTATTATACCTGATCGAGAAGTTGAATTTACTGTTGACTTAGTTCCTGATGATAATATAATTTCAAAACCCCCTTATCGAATGTCTCAAATTGAAATTTTATAGTTAAAGAAGCAATTGCAGGAGTTATTAGATAAAGGTTTCATTCTACGTAGCACATCACCATGGGGTGATCCAATTTTATTTGTTAAAAAGAAAGATGGTTCAATGATATTTTTCATTGATTATAGATCATTGAAAAACATCACTTTTACGAACAAGTATCCTTTGCCTCATATCGATGATTTGTTTGATAAGCTCTAGGGAGCTCAATATTTTTCGAAGATTGATTTGAGGTCGGGGTACCATCAGTTGAATGTAAAGGAAGAAGACATTATGAAGACCACATTTCATACAAGACATGGCCATTATGAATTTATTGTTATGCCTTTTGGTTTAAATAATGCACCTGTTGTATTAAAGGATGTTATGAATAGAGTTTTCTGTGAGTTCTGGGATAAGTTTGTGGTTGTGTTCATTGATGATATTTTGGTTTATTCCAAAAGTGAAGAGAAACATGAAATTCATTTAAGGGTTGTCTTTAAAACCATAAAGGAAAAGAAACTTAATTTGAAATTCAGAAAGTGTGAGTTTTAGTTACAACAAATTTTTTCCATGGTCACATTGTTTTAAAAAATGGCATAACTGTTGATCCTGCTAAAACAAAGGTTGTTGAAGAATGGCCAAGACCCAAAAATATAACTGAGATTCATAGTTTTCTAGGTTTGGAAGGATATTACTAGAGGTTTGTTGAAAATTTTTCATGTATATCTAGTCCAATGACTAAGTTAACTCGAAAAGCTGTTAAGTTCATCTAGACAAAATAATGTGATGATTGTTTTCAATAATTGAAAAGAAGATTGGTGAATGATCTAGTTTTGGCACTTCCATCAAGAAATGGTGAGTTTTTTATCTATAGTGATGCTTTGTTGAATGGACTTGGATGTGTCATTATGAAGAATGATTAAGTAATTGCTTATACTTCATGTTACATGAAACCACGTGAGTTAAATTACCCTACACATGATTTGGAATTATTTATTGTTTTTCTGCTCTAAAAATTTAGAGGCATCATTTTTATGGAGTAAAATGTAAAATATATAACTATCAAAAATGATTAAATTATATATTTACTCAAAAGGAATTGAACATGAGACAAATGAGATTGTTGGAATTAATCAAGAATTATAATTTCACAATCCATTACCATCCGGGAAAAGAAAATAAAGTTGTTGATGCATTGAGTCGAAATAGTAATGCTTCATTAACCATGTTAAATTTGGAATAAGATCCTGTGGTTTTTGATTTGATAAACTTTAGAATAGAAGTTGGTGGTGCAGAAAATAATTCTATTTTGTATCAGGGGTTGTGAGATCATCTCTACCAGACATAATTAAGTAAGCACAGAAGGAAGATATTGAGTTACAGAAAAATTTAGAGATGGTTCAGAAGGGTACTTTGCCTAATTTTAACATTGAAAAAGATTTTGATTTGCTGTTTGAAAAAATATTATGTGTGCCCTGTGATTCATAGTTAAAGAACTAGTTATTATGTGGAGCTCATAGTTCCCCGTTTTCAGTTCATCCTAGCAGTACTAAGATGTACATAGATCTTTGGGAGTATTACTAGTGGGATTGAATGAAAAGAGACATTGCTCATTTTATTGTGAAATGTTTTACTTGTCATCAGGTTAAAGTAGAGCGACAATTATCGAAAGGGATTCTTCATCCTTTACCGGTGCCAGAGTGGAAATGGGAAAATATATCCATGGACATCATTGGGGGATTACCGAAGACATATTGAGGTAATAATGCAATTTGGTTTATTATTGATCGATTGACTAAATGTACTCATTTCCTTTATATTAGAGATACTTTGTCTCTAGATCAACTTTCTTAGTTGTATGTTAATGATATAGTCAGGTTGCATGGAGTTACCCTCTCCTTTATATCTGATCGTGATCCCAGGTTTGCGTCTAACTTTTGGAAAGGCCTTCAGAATTCGTTGGGTACTGAATTAAATTTTAGTACAACTTTTCATCCTCAATAATATGGTCAAGCAGAACAAACAATTTAGACATTGGTGGATATGTTACGTGCTTCCTCGATGAATTATCACGGAAGTTGGGACCAACATCTTTCTTTGGTTGAATTTTCATATAATAACAGTTTTCATTCAAGTATATAGATGGCTCCATTTGAGGCATTATATGGAAAGCATTGTCGAACTCCATATTTTTGGGATATAGTAGGTGAAAGGAAGCTGATGGGACCAGAATGGGTAGAAGAGATTACATATAAAGTTTATTTTACTCAGAAGCACATGAGAACAGCTCAGAGCAGACAAAAAAGTTTTTCAGATAACCGAAGGAAGGAACTTTCTTTTGAGGTAAGTGATCATTTCTATCTCAAAGTTTCTCCATGGAAAAGTGTGATGTGTTTTAGTAAGGAGGGATAGTTTAGTCTGAGGTTCATTGGACCTTATGAAATCCTGGAGAAAGTTGGGTTAGTTGCGTATAGAGTGGCTTTACCTCCAAGCTTATCCAAGGTACACAATGTTTTTCATGTTTCGATGTAGATAAATTATATAACAGATCCATCTCATGTTTTGATCCCCAATGGTAGTTTATTTGGAAGAGAATCTCTCTTATGAGGAACAACCAGTCCATATTTGTGACTGAAAAGAGAATATGTTGTGGAATAAGGTAATTCACCTGGTAAAGGTTTTGTGGAAAAACTATATGGTTGAAGAGGCAATGTGGGAATCTGAAAATGCTATGAGGGATAAATACCCCAAATTATTTTGATAAGTAAAATTTAAGGGACACAATTCCAAAATGTTGGGAAGGATGAAACATCCCTGGTAAATAAATAATAATACATATTTCATATTTATTAATATTTGTGAATTAAATATTAATTTTACTTTAAAGGGGTTGATATGTTCCATAGCATACCCGATACGCAACAACGCGTTTCTTTGAAATCTTACATTGTACACTAATAATATTATGTTATTATTTTAAATGGTAGTTACCTCTTAGCTGTTGTATTGGAGGTAATGAAAAAAACTAACTAAAATATGATTATACATGTTTGTTAAATGTATTTACATTTATCCAATAAAAATTTAGAGGCTTAAAATGTGAATGAATCTAATTCTAAACAATATTTTACATTAAAAGGCCTATTTACTGCCTTTTAATGGATAACCCTATTTAAATTTAGTTTTGTTCACTTTAATACATTTTATTTTAATGATAAAATCCTTCTTTAGAATGGGGACATCAAAATTTCCTTTATGTAAATTTTTGTGATTTTTCTGATAATGGTCATTTTTAATGAATAGTGAAAAATATTGAATTTTAATTCAAAATTGTGTTTTAATATAATTTATTTATATGGTTAGATTATCCTTTTAATTGGATTTAATGTTTAATTATAATAATTATTTACCATTTAATCCAATTTAGGTCATTGGAATTAATTTCACTTTAAAATTGGATATAAACAAGTGTCAATATTTTAATAGTTATTATTTCTTAAAAACACGCTATTTGTTTTAACAATGGGAATTAATTTTAAATTAACTGATTCCACTTTTATATTTTTAATTTGAAAAAATAGACATCATTTTTGTATTTGGAATATCAAATAATTCTTAGGCTGAATTTTTGGTATTTTTCTGAAAAACTTCAATTTTTGATGAACAGTGAAACTACTTAGTAGTAGTTAAAAAACTTATTTTCTCATTTAAATGAAAATGTACCACTTCTATGAATTTAATTTCAGAAATCCGACATACATGGTTGTTATTATTAAGAAAAATGTGGTTCAATAAGATGAAAATAATTTTTTTGGTGAATAGTAACTATTGACTTTTATTTACCGATGTTAAAGGTAAATAGGGAAATTAAAGGTAAAAAAATATTATAATAAATCAAAATTACCTTAACACTTTTCCAAACTTTATTGGCTGAGTCATTTACGACCATGGTCATTTTTGGGTCTATTTTGGGACCTCTTTGAGCCACTTGGGAGTGATAATGACACTTTAGATTAATTAACATAAAGTAAAGACAAAAATGACATAAACAAATATATTTTAGTAAATCAATTTTTAATGGGGTTATATAAGTTATATTTTCGACTATAAATATGATTTAGAAATATAAAAATATTTCCTACATCATGGTAATTCTTTTATACTTTTTAGACATCAAATAAATTAAATTACATATGATACAATAATGATGCAGTATTTACCTCATTGAAAAATGATTTCAATAAATAAGAATATAATGAATAAAATATTATCCAAAACATGTCCAATTCTTATTGGATGATATTATTTCAACTATTATTCATCTTATATTATATTTAAATTATTTTTGGTCCTTTATAAATCTAATATAAATATAAAATTAAATAATATTTTCACACTTTTCTAAAGAGCCTCTCCTCCCACTTTTAAACGGAGACCATTTATATCAAATTTATCACCCCTATAAAGCCATTTTTCATGTCCAAAATCCTCCCAATTATTCTCCCTACATCCGTATCCTCCTTCTAGAAGCCTTACCTTAGGCAGAGGGCACTTCAAGAAGTAATTTTTGTTCAAACCAAAGGAATTTACCCAAATTAAAGGTAACAATTTATTTTAACTTCTTTTATTCTATACTACATCTCCAACCCCTAACCTCTTTTTATTCATTTATTTTATAAAAACACTAGTATACTAAATATACTAGGATTTTTTTATAAGAATTATTCAATGTACACTTACTCACACCATTATCAAATGGGTGAAGAACATACTATTTCTGTGGATGGAAAACTAACACCTCACGAGATGTTGATTGTTCTATTTTTCTCCTACCTCCTATTATGGTGGTCATTAAGATGAAAATATCTTTATATATATTATATATTATTTTTATGTTATTTTATGATTTTATATTTTTCTTTTATTACATTCCATTATAGTTTCCATTATGGGTAAAGGAGATAATTTAATTTGAGGAAGTGCAGACTACCACCCCCTCAAAGTGATATGACTCGTTAATGCCTCATATGGAACGTATAAAGGATTATATAATGATATTATATATGATATTACACTAGAATTATATTATACTTATGTATCATTATGTTTTAATTCCATAAAAATATGAATTAGAAATGAAAGTAGCATTCATGTGTACGTACGACTTACCATCTCCATGAACGGTGCATTTCATTTTTTACCTCCAAATGATATGAACTGTTATAAATATCTATATATACTTGTTATATATGATATATATATATGATATATATGATATCTAAATAATGAATATCATTCTGGATATAATGTACTATTGACCACATGGATAACTTGTAAATATAAGGTGTTCATTTTTGAATCAAGTACCAAATATCGACAAAATGGACATTATTAACATAAATAATTACATAATGTTAATAACATGGTATTAAGTGATATAAAAGGAATAATAAACTTGAAAAAATCTCTTATTCAAGTAGAAATTAACTGTAGTTTATTATTCAGGAGATTAAAGAGCGATCGAGTCAAGTCAGACATGAGGTAAGGGACTTCATCTCAATCTCCTTTCATTAAAGCCTATTTTGTTTTAATAAAAAATTTTATTTTATAAGCTGTATAAACACCTTTGAATTTTCATTTCATTCAAAGGAAATATTTTTATCCGGGGCCTTTTACTAAATGAGAAAAAGAATTTTTCTTTTTAACATATGCGGTGACAATGACCTTTCCGCCGCCGTGAGTGTTATTTGATCTTTGGCTTCCTTAAAAAGACTTAATATTTTGAAAAGGAAAATAAATACAATATACACTTTTCTATATTTTGGTATTTAAAATGGTTTTGATAATGGATTTTTTATGTCAATATTTTTAAATGATATATGGTGATTGAAATGTGGAAATGTAATCTTTATTTTATGTTTGTTTTATGTGTTGTGACCATGTTATGGTTCTTTGGCATGGTTTACATATATGGGTGGTTCCATGATAAAACTAGGTCAGGTGAGCCTGAGATAGCTCTCCAATGCAGTGGGTAATGTGGAAGAGGTAAATGTGGATGTTTCTCTTAAAAGATATAGGGAATATACTGTGATGGGTATTCCAAAGTGACTCCCTATGTAGTTGTGATAGCTATAATGTATGTATATTATGGATGCCACAAGTTACCTTTATGATTTTTTATTTCAATGTGTCATTCATAAATATTATGATTTCATGAGGTAAGTAAAAGAGTTTATGTTCTGTATGAATTTATGAACTAATGTTTCCTTTCTTTGTTTTATAACCTTTACAGATCTTTTTATGCTCATTCCATGATTCGAAATTTTTTTCACAATACATAAAGATGAATAAGGTCAAGGATGTGATCAAAGAAAAGTCATGCCGTCTAAAACATGGAACTAGAGATTAATAATTTTTTCAAGAGTTTTAATTTTATGAAAAAATGAAATCCGAGTAGAAGTGTCTACTTTGTAATCATTTGAAATGTAATAGTTATGTATTAATTATCTAAAACTTTAATCCTGAAAATATTCTCAATCCGAATTATTCATTTAATTCAATATTATCTAATGTTTTAAGGCCAAGTCCTTATAATTAATATATCTCATGTTTACCCTTACTGGTCATCTATGCTCACACGTTCCTAATTCTTCCTTCCCAAGGTTTTCATGAAAGGTTCTAAGTGAAATGAGTCTAAAAGGGTATCTTATGTAAAAAGTTTTTTTATGTATGGATTATTTTACATGAATAGTATTTTATATATCCAGTGTCTAAAGAAACTAATACTTTACGATAATTGATCCAGTATTATTATAAAATGTTCTTAATATTCATAAAAAACATAATATGTATGTATGTTTTTCATAGGTTTTTTTAGTTTATTTCAAATCAGGATTTAGATAGTTATTGAAGATTATGGTAAGAACATATCGGTGAAATTTTTTGGGATAAGCCTCATTATAAGATAACATCCCAAATCATTGGCATTGAATAGATTTTATTGTTTTCCTGGAAAATATATCTACGTCAAGATACTGGAAAGAAGATTGGATTGTGGAACAAATGCACCTACGGGTAATAAAATGTAATGGGGTGAGTTGGGTTTTCACTCAATTGATAATGGTATATTATGAGTGGACCTAAGACTATAGACTTGGCTTTACATTCATAGGGGATATTCTTAGTGTAATTGACATTCTCTTTTTAAACCATTAAAAAGGATTTGAATAAATGATGATCATTGACGACCTATGTTAAATATAATATTACATTGGTTGATAAAAAGTTCTTATTATTTAGGATTTCATTGGAGTTTATTTTCATGAATATATCATTTCTCACTCTAATTATTGTAGCCTTATGGACACATTAAGATTAGTTTTAGTAAATCGTTGGAACCAAAAGAAATCATGTGAACAAAAAAATATGACATCTAAAGAAATGGCCTTCCCTGAGAGAATATAAATATCTTGGGAGATGTGATGCAATGTATTTGGATTATTATAACTCAAATATCTCAATATATTAATGGTAATGTGGATAATTTTGCCCATGATATTGAACTACAGAGGGAGATACATGTCATTAATTATTTAATGATACAAAATCCACCCTCTTATGTTTATTATGATACATTCAATTCTGTATAGTAGATAAATGTGTTGGAATATATATTTTATATTCTTTAGTGCTCAAACCATGAGAATGTTTTCTTTATAGACTATAACATATAAGTTAAATCTTATCGATTGTGGACTCTTACAAATAACATTTGAAAAGAGGAATAAATAAAATCCATAGAATGGAGTTACTTTAAGAGGGAGTATGTCAATAAATAAATTCTTTTATATATTCTTACTAATATGTTAACAGAAATCCCTAAGCTAAAATTAAAGGAAGGAGAATCCATTGGTACAATTAAATAATACATTACATGAAATTAACGGTAGGATTCCTGATGTATAATAGACAGTGTGAGAAAAATTAATTGATTCTCCAGAAGAATGAAACTATGTATCCCAACGGAATTAGACATATCATACCTTGGTAACTATGAATACACCGTTTAATGTGATCTAAAGGTAGAAATTATTAGTTGGAACTCCAATTAATCTTCTAGAATCAGTGTTAAGAAAAAAATTATATATTCATGGAAACATAAATGATTAATCTAATGCCTGGGAGTGATTTTAACCACCAACACGCAATGGATGTGGGGGAATGAATTGGTGAAATATTTATAAATGTAACTGGTAAATGGATCAGTTTGGTCATTTTTTTCCATCAAGCTAATGACTTTCAATAGAGGATAAAAATGTTAGAAACTGAAATATTAGAAAACAATGACTCATCCAATAACATATAATACATGAGATGAAGGGGGATTGAGAATAATTATAATAAATTCTGAAATCCAAAAAATAATGTGATCATGGCCCTTAACTATCCCCTACGAAAATGGATTAAGGGATTATATTTAATATCAAAACTGAAGTGGGTTAGCAGAATTGTGTGGTGAAAGTTACACTTACCATCCACTCTAGAAATGAAAATGGAATATTTGATTCTACATCTACCCACTCTTATATATCAAAATATTTTTTTAGGGTATCATATCACCATTATAAAAAATAGATCTTTTTTTAGTCATAAAAACTCATAGTGGCACAGTGATAACATTCCAAAATTTCATCTCTTATACAATAGATGTTTCCTATAATTTTATTCCTATAAAACTTGTGATTCACCCTGGTATAATTTGAGGTGATTTTTGGGAATGGATTAACTATCTCTATATATACCCCATATCAATTTTTATGGAAGGCAATTAATTTCTGATATTCTGAATCTGACTATGATGGTATACTATTGTGAGGATGAATGGATTCTTACAATAGAAGGTAATTACTTTATATGGGTCTTATTTTTTATTCCTAAGGGATGAGTATCTCAAATGGTTAGGGATAAAATCAAAATCAAATATAAGAAAATTTTAATGGGATATGATGTTTTATTTTCTTATGAATTTACTCACCACCCCCCAAACATGAATAACAACTTCTAATAGAACTCATATCAGGTGATACACCTATTTCAAATAATCCAAATATAATTTACATAATTGAGTTATATGAATTGGAGAATAAACATAAGCAAACCAAGATAAAGTATTAATTAAGATTATTACATCATATTTTTATTCCCTAGTTTATTTTTAAATAAGAAATATGGGAAAATGATTATTTTTATTTATTATTAAGAACTAAACAGGATCACAATCAAGAGAAAGTATCCTATACTTCATATTGATGAGTTTTTTGATCATCTATTTGGAAGTCAATACATTTATTAGTTTAGTTATCAATATTGATATCATTATTTAAGGGTACATAAAGAATATATATCTATGAAATCCATTCGTATGAGGTACTTTCAATATGAATTTATTGTAATTACATTTAGACATACATATGGTCTTGTTCAATTATTTAATATAATTAATAGAGTCTTAACAGCATACCTTTATTTTTTTTATCATAAATAGTATATATGATACTATTATAAATTAAAAGAGAAATAAAGGTCATGAATAACATATGATGATTTCATTGAAGTCCCTGATTAAATAGATTCTATATTGAAACAATACCTAGTATGATCGTTAGCTAAAAAAATACATTTGTTTTTTGGCATATAATTTCAAGACATTATATATTCCCAGATCCTTTAAAAAATAAAGTTGTTAAAAAATATTACAAACTAACCATATTATTATAGGACTTTTTTTCCTAGGTTTGGATTGATACTATCAATTCTATAAGAGGGATTTATCATAGCTTAATAATTAAATAACCACGTTGACTCGAAAGGGAGCTATGTTTTTTGGAAAGATGAATGTGAGGAAAATTTCAAGGTGATGAAAAGAAGGTTGGTTAGTGCTCCTATACCTATATTACCAAGTAATGGATAAGGTTTTGTAACTATTTGTTATAATCAAATAATGTATTGGGATCAATCATTATGAAAAATTATATGGTGATAACATATTATTCATGTCGATTGAAATTTAATAAGAAAAATTATCCAAATGATGATTTGCAGATGGAAGTAGAAATTTCAAAAAAGGAAATATAGAGGAATTATATTTATATAGAATGGTGTTATATATATATAGATTGTAAAATATTTATGAATATATTCATACAAAAATAGTTATATATGGACTAATGAAGGATATATTGGGTGGAGCTCAAATTATATATTTCTCTATTCATCAATGATATAAAAAATATCAATAGAGATATGAAAAAGTATTTAATTTGGAAAACATGAAAAGGGATGTTATAGAGTATATATCTAGATGAATGTTATGTTTGTAAGTTAAGTACTAGAGATAGAAATATAATGTTTTGATCTTACCACTACCCATACCGTAATGAAAATGAAGAAATATTACAATGAATTTCATTAATAGACTCTCTAAAACATCTAAAGGGCATAATGATATTTTGGTTATATTCAACCTTATAATGAAGTATTTACATATCATTTCCATTTTAGATTATTTACTTCTTAATCAACATTCTAGGATATATATTAAATAAGTATAAATGTTTCCTAGAGTAGAAAATTCAATTATATACAATTCGTATCTGAGGGTTTGCATTTTATTATATAGAAGTCATTAGTAGGATCAAGATATCAAGTTTTAATTTAGTACTTCTTATCATCCTCATACAGAAAGACAATTGTAGAAAACCCTTCACACCCTAGTGGATATTTTGGGGTCATGTTCAATGGAATTTAAAGGTTATTGAGATCAACACCTTCCTCTAGTCATGTTTTTACAATAAATGATTTCACTCGAGCATTCATATAGATTGTTAAAAGTTTCAATATTGAAATAATAGTGAAAAATTCCAAATTGTTGGATTAAGTAATAGAATTAAATATATTCGTACCTAAACTAGTGGAATAAATATTAGAGTACATTATTACCACTCATATACACATTGAAATAGAATATATTTTATAGAAAATTTGCGTTAAAAATATTTCATGAAATCTAGAATTCAAAATTGTTGAGAAGGTATAACTATGAATTTCTATGTAAATTTTTTTAGAATAAAAAATAATGTAATGTTAATCCCTAGGTGTATTGTTCCCTTTAATATTCCTTATTGATTTGGCATGGTAGATTATATCTTCCATATTCCACCAAACCACTTTAAACAACATGATGTGTTCCATATATCACAATGGGATATTTTCATACTAGATCCTTCATATGCATTGACCTAAATGTTTGTACCACTATATTACGATCATAATTATGAATAAATAGTATAAATACCAGACAATAAAAATTATTCCATCATAATAGGACTACTCACCTTGTTAAAGTTGTCAAGACGTATCATAAATTTAAACAAATTAATTGAAAAAATGGGGATTTTTTGAAATAGAGATATCAGATTTTTTGGTTTTATATTGGTTTCATATCAAGGTTTAAATTAATTTTAATGGGGTATAATGTAACGCCTTTATATTTTATTATATATTTCTATTGAAAAAAATATTTTTCCTTTGGCAGCTTGCGATCAATGCAAACCCAACAATAAATGAACCACAATATGGTATATCATTATATCATATTCTATAAATTGTAGATATAAATATGAATATAAATAATTTAAAATAATAATAATATAATTTTATATAAATAAAATATATTGATAAATATGTACTCAATTTTTACTATAATAATTAAATGATTCAAAAAACGTTTTTCCTCAAAAATTTGTTTTGTTGATTTTTTACTAAAGAAAACCATTTATTTCATAGAATTTTATAAAAATTATCTAAAAATGATAATTAATACTTGAATTCAGTATTTAAATTATATCCTAGATTTAATTTTTGGAATTTTTTGAAAAGATTGTTTTTTCGTTGAATAGCTAAAAATATTGATTTTTATTGAAAACTCTATTTTTATTTCAAACATTAAAAAAAGTATTTTATTTTAAAATGGTATTAAAATTAAAATTATTTCATTAAAATTTTTTATAATTTAATTGAGGTCATTATAAATAATTTAATATTTATTTTTCTAAAAAATATTTATATAATTATGAAAAACTTTCTATAAAATTGTTTTTCGTCGCACATTTCAATTTTTTCTAAAGGTATTATATACCATATATATATATATTTAATTTGATAAAATATATTCCTTATTTGGAATTATAATGTAAATATTTTTTAATTATTACTCATTTATTATTGGTCATAAAAAAAATTAAAAACATAAAAAATTTGTTATCATTATTGGGGTTAAAACGAGTTTACATTAGGGATAAAACAAGAGATAAGGCTATGGATTCCAATTATAAATTACTATGTCCATTTTTATGTCATATTTCTCCCTAATTATATATGAAATTTTAATATCTTTCCATTTAGAATCTTTTTTCTTGAGGATGACATTTTTACATTTTAATATTTTCAGAAATTCCAATTGGGTCTTCTCCCTCACTTATAAAAGGACAACCATCCTTTCACTTTTTTATACAACATTGAGTCATCTATCTAATCCAAAACCATCCAAAATATATTAAAAAATTTTATATCAATTATTTAGAGGTTTTCATCTTTTTTAATTACCATTACAATGGTCTTTATAAATGTATCTAGGAGAGGCTAATTGAAGAAGACATAATCATCCTACCCAAATTCATTAAATTTATTTCTTCATATACATATTATCAATCGATGGTATTCATTATAAAATAAAAAAAATGGTATAATAAATATAAATAAATTTTATTTTGATTATTGAACCATAATTATCAAAACTTTATCCCATCAAATGGGAAGTGAATGTGTCATTTGTTTGTATATGTGGACTACCGCCTACACATAGCGATATAATGTTTTCCCTAAAAATATTTCATGGATGGTTATTATTATAGTAATAATATTTATATATAATATTAAAGAAATAATAATAATTTTTAAATTATAATATCATATCAACCTTCTCACCTTCCAATCTATTGGAAAATGATACCATTACTCATGTGTACGTGTGGACTACCACCTCCACAAACCGATATGATTTGTTTTTTGTTTTTTATTGACATGTACAATAATGAAGAAGATTTAATTTATAAATATATATATCTATGTGTGTGTGTTTTTCAATAATTAATTATTTAATTTTTTTATTGATAAAATAATATTTCTATATCTTTCTTTCATTTGGTTAGAAAATGAAAACATTGGTCATGCATATATACAACCAATTGTCTGCATGAATGGTTTAAATATGTTTTCTATATATATATATATAACTAATATAAGAATAAATATGGTTATAATGAATATAAATGACATTAATGTTATGAAAAGTTTTTTATATAATTTAAAAATGATCAAAGTACAGGTAATAAAACTCTCAAATCGAAGCGTCCATTAAAAAAAAGAAATTTTCAATTGAAATAATAATTTTAATAAAGTATTGTTATTAAATAGATGATATAATTTTATTATTAAATCATATATGGTATTTTATGTATTAAAATGGTTCCTTAATACATTTATATTAAACATATATTTATTATATATTATATCTTAATGCGTATAAAGAAAAATGAGACTTCAGGTAAGGGATTTACGTTTCAATTCTATTTTAACCGAAATTGTTTGCAACTACATTTAAAGTTAAAAAATTAAATTCATATTATCTAATCTAGACATTTAATGTTTCTTCAAATCCATTTATTAATTTAATTTTCATGTAATTTTAAAATTTTTATCACTTTGGTACTTCAAATGATATGGGAAATGTTTTATGAAAACAAGTTTATATTTTCTCTATTGTTGGGAATATTTTTCATCCGTGAATATGTTTTCTTTAAAAAAATGAAGAATATTTTATGTATTCTTCTATTATTTTATAAAATTCATTTTTATTAATTTTTTTACTTTATATTGAAAATTTTAAAGGAATCAACTTTTAATTTTCCAAATGATGTTTTTTTTGGATTTTACATAAAATGTGAAATCAATATTTATTTTAATGATTACATTATGAATGGAGTTTCTTTATTTCACGATTTATAGATTATTTTATTCTTTATTTAAATTTTTCATAGATATTTTTACAGAATATTTTTTACTTAATATTTTGAAAATATTTTTATTTTAAATAACTATGTTCTAGATGAAAAGGTTTTTTTCTTCAAGATATATTAAATCATATTTCAAATTAATTTTTCTTATTTTCTAGTATACATTGATTTAAACTATTTTATATCGTGGAAGTTATCTATTGATATTAAACATACTCATTGTTTATGTGTTCTATGATTATCATGATGAGATTTTTAAAAAACCCATTTATTTTCTATGGGATATAATATGATAATATGATGAATAATTTGTGATCTTGTAGAATTTATAGGAACGTATTGTGATTATGTGAAGGTTGGGTCGGTTATGCACATCTAATGTGTTGGGTAATGTGATATTGATATCTCAGGAGATGATGATGAAGATAATCATAGACATTAATTTAAATATCTTTCTTCACATATTAATACATGAGTGTGATTTATCCTATATATACTCACAACAATATATGTGGACTTGATTATGATTACCTTCGTTCACATTTTTAGGAGGGAGTATTACTACATTCTACAAATACTCACAATATTATGTATGGAAATGATTTTGTTTATCTATGTTCAAAATATTATGATTTCTTATTATATGATTCTACAAGAATATGTTATGATTTATTAATATTGATTACTACTTCAACACCCTTTTTGATTATTTATCTAGATATAAATGGATTTTAGATTTTATGATCTCTGATTTTTTGGGTATGAATATTTTATGTTAATTAAAGAAAATTTAATATATTGTCATACCGTAATGATATTCTTATGCTGTAATGATTCATATATCCCATGTTTACCCTTACTAAGCATCTAAGATAACCCATTCTTATATTTTCCATCCCCATGTTTTGATTGAAGTATATAAGTTTGATAGGGTCAAAGGGGAACCTTAGGTAAAGAAATATTTCGGAGATGATGCATACTATACATAAATTATATGTTTATGTATCAAGTCTCTAAATATACTAAACCTTTTCGGTTCTCAGGCATTTATTATTACGTAGAATATTCATATAAAAATATATAATATTTATATATATTGTACCAAGGTTACGTCACCCCAATGAGTCACCAACGCCTTATTAGTAGCTCTATTAACCATATTAATCCGAATAGTTAAACTACACAAAATGAATAAATTCTAATTCCTTTTTAAAACCACAGCCATGAAGTCCCAATAATAATAAAAAAATTTAATATTAATGAATTAAAATGGAAATATTTAATAAAAATTATATTTTAGTAACATATTTATAAACTCCTCAATTTTTAACAAATCACAGTTGTGCCAAAAAAATTTATTTCCCTGGTATTGATAAATATTTTTAAAAACTATATTTATTTAATAAAAAATATAATATTTTAAAAATTATATTAAATAAATAAATTACACTAATTAAATTACCACATCCAAGATAATAGAATTTTCACATAATAATGTACTGGATAATCCATATACATTAATATAATAATTATGTAATATTAAAAAACCCCATATTTTCTTATACATATTTAATACCTAGGTATAAAATTGATAAAATGTTAAAGGAATAATTTTGATTTCACTAAAAAACTTCTAGGTTAGGGTTTCATTAGTGAAGAATAATAATAAGAATTATATGTAATATTCAAATATGAAATTCAATTTACATAATCCCCCTCAAATATAAAACATGATATTAGGGACAAAATACACTAATGTTACCTAAAAATTCAACCAAAATAAAGATCCTTTCATCAGATTTTCATAATAGAAAAAGAAACCTAAAATGAGTAAAATTGGGTCACCAATTGATGACATAGAGGATGAATAAATCATCACCCATTAGTATAAGGTGGTTTATGGAATGAATGATTTTGTGTGGTTGTGTACATGGGTAGTTAATACCAAGTGGTAAGTATTAATAACATGATATGTTTTATTATCTTCTTTTAGGGAACCTTTATGTGGATTTTAATAAATTGGTTATTTTATTCATCTATTTTATATAAAAATATGGTACATTGTTCTTATCTTTATGTATTATGTTGGAATGTATATGGTTATTTCATATTAGCTGTCATACTCGCCACTTGTTACGAAATTTGGTGCATTTAACGATTTAGTTTATAGGGATACTAGAAAGGGTAATGTCTTATACTTCTCAAGCAGTGTAATTTGATGTCACTATCATTGTTGGTGGAGATGAATCTTGTAGTTATTCACATCATCGTCTAGATTTTACCCACTTTGAGGTGAAAATATATTCTTCATGGGAGTATTATAAATTCCATTATTTTATAATTTATTCAACTATTACTATAATGTTTTTGTTTCATTGGTTTCCATTTGTGTTGTACAAGTTATACTCATGATTCATAAAGGTTATTTTTATTTTCTAAATTTTACCTTATCATGGTATGTTTTTTCTTTGCAAAAACATATCCCCTACCATTGTAATAAGTCCATATAATTTTTTTTGATATTGGGATGTTATGTAATATTGGTAGATCCCATGACCGAACCCAAGAAATGGGTTTTGCAGATAGTTTACAAATAATATTAGTTTTTTTAATCCTCGAGTTAGGATGGAATTAGGGAGATAGTAATTTAAAAACATGAAATTTATAGGAAAATATGATACATCTAACCTATTTATATTGAACATCATGATACTTAGGTGGTTTGGGTTTGAATGTTCTCTAAAAATGTTTATTTTTATTTCTATTTCATTATCGTGGGTTTAGATGATCAGTGTTGTATATCAAGAATTAATAATGAGTTGTCTCACTTTGATTTAACTATTTATCTTATGTATGATTATTTTTTAAAAATGGTTTAAATATTTTATTTTGATGTATTGGTTGCAATGATTATTACTTATAGTGATTTGGAATAATCTAATCACTTTGTTTTTAGAGAGTGATACCTAAATATTTTTTTTTCTATAGAGAATGGAACTAGAAAAAATTCCTTGACACCAAAAAGTTGTGGATGTTGAAAATATCCATTCATCTGATCTAAAAGTGACCTACAATCATAAATAGATAATTGTTTATGTTTTAAGTCATTCTAAATGGTAATAAATATGAAAACCAACAACAAATGTATCATTATGTATAGTTTTTTAAACATAATCCACATATACTTTAAAGAGATTCTAACATGGAAAATCAAAAGTGTTCCTCAAAAGGATAAATTGGTTTTTTTATTTTTATGGTACCCATGATTATATAAAATTCATGTTAGTGTTATAAACAATATATATTCATGCATTCTAATGGTGGTATTTTGTTGTACAAGATACATTTTCTCCATGGAATTATTTGGGGGGATTTAAGGAATTGATCAATAAAAAATATATCATCATGAATTCAAGATACAAAGAAAAATGGATCTCTTCATAGTAAATCTAGAAACCAAATTAGTGATAGAGTGAGAATACATATCTCATAATATTGATGTTTTTTTTGAATATGTATATACAAGTGCTGTCACGGCCTGTCCTCGGGGCCCGTGTCGTGACTACCCCAAGCCTGCGTTCCATAGGCCATGGGCACGCGACTAGCACCAAAGGTGAATCCCAGATAAAAAGGGAAGGAATTTCTTTTAAACCTTTAACACACACAGACTGAACCCAAGCTGTAGAAGCAACAAGTGCTAATATAGAAAAGAAAGGTGTGAAGAATGTAAGTGTTTCATTATACAAACCCAATAGAACAACAAGTAGATGTATAAAGGGAAAATAACTCCTGGATCATCCACCATGGAATCCTACCTAAAGGATAGGTACAGATGTCAAACAACTCGTCCCTGAAGTACATCCCATCAGGTCCATATCTGAGTATCCCCTCCCTCGTCCGTCTCCCTCAGCCTCGATCACTGCTGACTGTCGACTACACAAAACACAACAAGGTGCAGGTGAAGCCCGTGCATGGGTGAGTATAACAATACTTAGTAAGTGACCCCAAGACACCCGAAGGACACCCATAATCCACTAAGGATAAACCAAATAAGTAAGGTACAATCAAGAAGTATCAACCATTCCTACTTAGGTATTTTCCCATACATATACCTATGTTACCAATCAATGTCTGTCTCCAACACTTGAGCCAAGCACAACCCATTCCACAAAGTAATTAAAGGAAATAATCTCTATGATAACAACCGAATGTCGAGACTCAGCTCACACAGGTATTCAACTCATTTAGAGGGGTAGAGATGATTAGATGTAGCAACTAAATCATCTCCTCTGTCGAACCCATGTAGGATCCTGGAACAGTATCAGCACTATCGAACCCACGGAGAATCTCAGAACAGAATTCATCACTGTCAAACCCATGGAGGATCCTGGTCCAGTATCTTCACAGTCGAAACAACTGAAGATCCTGGTACTCTATCATCATTTTTGAACCCACGGAGGATCCTGGTACAGTAGTAGGTCCACGTAGGATCCTATCATCTTAGTCGCAGCCAGCCACAGGGTTCCCGCACATAGCATGCTCGATTCCGAGAGTGTCCTATTCTCAAGCCAAGTATCGATACGTTAAAAACCACGAATTATCATGTTTATGTATCCTGTAGTTCTGTCTCATCATAAGGAAACCAATGCAACAGCAGACTCATCAATCAGATGCCCGATCTGTGAGTTATTGGTATTTCTGTTGCAGTGGCCCGATTGGTTTTTAGGTTCAAACCATCCCGACCGTACCCCAACTATGTCCAAAACTCAAGTAAGTTATTCCAAAAGTACTGTCTTGTTCTAAGCCATATGTTTCTGCAGACATTTCATTGATGAGAAACTTGTAGCCCAAGATATGGGTGAAACTGTGATTTCGGGTAAAACGGTTCTGGAATGGGGTCTGGGCCGGTCTGCGGGTCCGATCCAATCCAAGAGTCCAGCCCGAACTGATAGCGGCCTTTCCCGAGTGGGTGGACCAGCCTGGAGGCCCACATGGCCTGGTTGGCCTGCCAACATGGCAGGGCTCGCCGTCCCACGTGGCCTCACTGGCTGGCCTGCATGGCCTGGCTGGCCGGCCCGCATGGCCTGGCTGGCCACCCGTGGGAGTGGGGTGCCACGCCCACTGTTGTTGAACAGAACCGGTGCTAAGAGCCTGTTCAGGTGACCCACGGGACCCTAGGGGTCTCGACTTGTCTGGCTGGCCGAGCCGCTATCCGGTTTCGCCCCACAGGTGGGGCGCAGCAGCGCCGCACCCCTACTTCCCCCGCCTAGGCCCGCCCTAGCCGTGACTCACTTCCTCCGCGCAGCGCGATGGAGCCGCACTCCTCCGGCGGCCATCCGGACGCCTTGCACTACTAAGGCACGCGCTGGCCGTGACCTAGTTCTCTGCACGGCGTGATGGCACCATGACCCTTAGGTGACCCGGCAGTTTTTGCACCACCGGTTTCCTTCGCGGCCGGCCCGATGTCAGTCGTCATCGCTCTGACTCTATTTTCAACAAACTAGGAATTACGGGCGGTTTCGGGCCATGTTCATGCAGCCCACACCCTCCACGTTATGATGTTATCAATTTTCAAGGCAGAACCACATTTGAACAATATTGAATGGAACAAGAATTAATTCAAATCCCCTACCTCGAATTTTTCATTTGTTGACGATGTCAGAAAAATGGCGGACATCTATTCTTCATTCCCCGCCTTCGTTACGCACTCCCAATTCTCATGCTCGTGCGTCAAAAAGTGTTCAGAGGTGACGAAGTAGAAGATGGCGTTCTTCTCATTCTTCATTGAAGTGTTCTCCTCCTTCCCCAAGCTCCACCAAAAAGATTTTGCCAACCAAAATAAAATAATATCATATCCTTTATTAGAATGTTTTGGCATGAATTCAAATGGATTCAAATGGGTTCCAATTAATTAAAAGAAATAGTTTAATTAATTAATGGCGAGGGTTGGCACATTAAATTAAAGGGGAAAGGTGAAGAGTTCCATCCCATATAAATGGTGGGGTAGAGGGGATTTAAAGCCCATGTGGGCCCATCCTCTTTGATTGCAAGAGGTGTTAAACTTTAGGTGGACCCCATCCAAATGATATCCTCCCAAGGGAGGTTATGTGCAGGTGGGCCCTACCATTATCCTTCACTTGGATGTTTTAACCACCAACAAATAAAAATAATCACACCTTATTTTTATTTAATTTTATTTAAAAACCCAAAAAACTATCTTCCTTTCTCGACAGAATGCAACTATGGTGAAGGTATCACTAAGTAATCATCGACTCAACCAGTTCAACTATCCTCTAGGATTTCAGTTCCGAGCACCGGTTCAAAAGTAATAAAATATGACTCGCACATTTACTGAACGTACCAGAACAAAACATCGGAAATTGATTCTGGGCACACCGGGCCTCAGAATCAAGCGCTGTAAATTATTGTAGACTCATAATATTCCCATGTATTCAAGAAAAAAATTTCCACATAATTTACAGGTCAATACATTCTCCCCACCTCAGGGCTTTACGTCCCCGTAAACTACAACTCACGCTAGGGAAAAAATTGGGGGTATTGAGCACACATATGATCCTCCCACACCCACGTGATCTCCTGGAGGTTCTCGTGCTTCTTGTGAACGCGCACAAGAGGTATTTACCATCTTCAATGGACCTGCTCCTATCGATCCTCAATCTCCACTGGATCCTCTATGAATGTATCCTTGTAATCAATTTCTATCTCTCTATGTTCAATGATGTGGGAAGGTTCATGCACAAATCTCTGCAGCTGAGATATGTGGAAGACGTCGTGCACCCGGGTGCAACTGAGGTGAATGAGCCAGGCGGTAAGACACCTCACCTACTCTGTAGAGGACCTAAAATGGTTAGATGAACCTCGGAGGTAACTTGCCGCCTCGGCCAAATCTTTGTATACCTTGTTTAGGTGAGACCCGTAGGAAGACATGGTCTCCATACTCGAACTCTAGAGGCCTCCTTCTCCTATCAGCAAACGACTTCTACCTGCTCTGTGCAGTCTTTATCTACTCCTCAATGATTTGTACCTTCTCTGTGGTAGCTCGTACCATCTCTGGTCCCACTAGTGCTTACTCTCCTGGGTCTGTCCAATATAGTGGTAATCTGCAAGGTCATCCTTTGAAGGCCTCAAAAGGTTCCATAATGATGGTGGAGTGATAGCTGTTGTTGTAGGAAAACTCCAACAATGGTAATTGGTCCTCCCACCTACGACTGAAGTCGATGAAACAAGCACAGAGCATGTCCTCTAGAGTCTGAATGGTCCTTTCAGTCTGGCCATCTGTCTGAGGATGGAAGGCGGTGCTTAGACGTAGCTGCGTCCTGAAAGGCTCCTACACCCCCTTCCATATCCGGGAAGTAAACTATGTGTCATGATCAGAGACAATAGAAGAAGGTACTCTATTAAAACGCACAATCTTCTGCACATATAAGCATCCCAAACTCTCTACTGAGCCTTGCTCTCTGATCGGTAGGAAGTGGGCCGTCTTGGTGAGTCGGTCAACGATCACCCATATCGAATCGTGAATCCTATATGTAAGTGGAAGAACCATCATGAAGTCCATGGATACCCCATCCCACTTCCACTCTGGCTCCTCTAAGGGCTGAACAAAGCCTGCTGGTACCTGGTGCTCTACCGTCACTTGCTGACAAGTGAGGCACCGTGAGACAAACTTCGCTACTACCTTCTTCATACCTAGCCACCAGTGCTGTCATCAAAGGTCCTTCTACATATTCCCCATTTTTTCATGTACCACTAGAGGAGAAGTATGGAACTCTCTCAACACTTCCTCCTGATGTGCAACTGGTACCATAGTACATCCTCTGAAGAGGATGACGTGCTCCCCACCTTTAGAAGATCCATCAGGTGCCTGACCTGTGGATATCTGAGCACGTCACGTGTCACAGTCAGCGTCTCCATGTTGTTCCTCCCTAACTCTCTGAATAAGTAGAGGAGTGACTGTAAGAGACTATAGATAGGCAGCTCCATCCCTATCAACAAAGGATATCTACAACGCGGCCAACTGCTCCGTCGCCTCTCTTAGAAGATTAATGCAAGATATCTTGTTGAGAGAATATGCTACAACGTTCCCCTTCCTAGGAGTATAGAATATCTCAGATTCATAGTCCTGGAGGAACTCAAGCTATCACTTTTGTCTGAGGTTCATGCCCTTCTGAGAGAAGATATACCTGAGACTCTTGTGATTAGAGTACACGGTAAAATGTTATCCCATCAGATAATGCCACCACATATTCAAGGCGAAGACCACTACTACTAACTCTAGGTCCTGGGTAGTGTAGTTCTTCTCATGTTTTTTTAACTGTAGAGAACCATATGAAATCACTACACTCTCCTTCATCAGGACACACCCAGGTCCGGTCCCTGATGCATCGCAGTAAACTACATACCCAACGACCTCTACTAGAAGCCTCAAGATAGGGCCACTAGTCAGCCTCTTCCTCAGCTTCTGAATGCACCACTGGCATCTCTCCGACCACAGAAAGGGTTTCTCCTTCTTCTTCAAGGTTGATTGTGGTGATTCAACACTAGATAAGTCTAGGATGAATCTCCGATTGTATCCAACCAAGCCCAAGAATCTCTGAACCTCCAACACACTTCTTGGTGGCTCCAAAGAAAGTACCGCCTCCATCGTCGCTAGATCCATTAGCAACTCCAACCTCTGAGATGACATGCCTCAAGAAGTGAACCTCTCGAATACAAAGCTAGAACTTCAAGAACATACAATAAATATGGTGCTCTCAGAGTGTGTCGAGTACCATCTGCAAATGGTAGGGATGATCCTCCTCTATAGTCGAGTAGATCAGAATGTCATCGATGAAGGCCATGAAAAAGCGATCCAGGTTTGGCTGGAAGATCCTGTTCATGAGACACATGAACACTGCTGGAGCATTGTTTACGCCAAAGGGAATAACCAAGAACTCATAGTGGCCATAGCGACACTTGAAGGCCGTCTTCTGCGCATCCTCTTCTCAAAAACTAAGCTGTTGATATCCTGATATGAGCTCTATCATCGAGAACCATTGTGCTCCCGTGAGCTGATCAATGAAGTCATCAATCCTCATAAGTGGGTATTTGTTCTTCAATGGTCACCTGATTCAGGATACGGTAGTCAACCCAGATCCTAAATCTCCCATCCACCTTCTTGGTGAATAGAATCGGGGCAGTCTAGGGAGAAACATTGGGCCAGATGATTCCATTCCCCTGCAAGTCCTCTAGCTGTACCCGTATCTCATAAAGCACAGCTGGAGCCATCTGATATGCTGGAGTAGATATCAGTGTCTTCCAGGGGTACAGGTCAATGTAGAAGTCCACCTATCTGTGAAGAGGTAGTCCTGGAACATCGTCAGGGAAAACATCCGCATACTGATCCACTACTACAGGATAACATAGACTCTCCACTTCAACTGCTCCGAGGGTAAGGCAGGACAACTGATGAGTGATCGAATGTACCCTCCTCTAAGTAAGTCAATTCGCTGCTGCAAAGGTTCCATTCTTGCCACCGAAGGTGAACCAGATCCCATCTGTGCGGACACACAATAAATTTCACATAATGTAGTTAATCTAAGCATGGACTGCAGATAACCAGTACATACCCTAGATGATTTCTTAAGGCATTGAAGCTGCTACGAGGAGATCCCAGTCAAAGATATCTCCTCCTAGAGTAAGCTCACACTGCTTGCACCAGTGCATAATTTTTGAGTCTGCTCCCGTAAGAGTCTCTAGACATAAGGATTGAGCCAACGGCTCTGTCAGAATATCTGTGCTCCGAAAAAGGGTAGTGGCTATGAATGAATGACTGGAACCGTTGTCTATAAAAACTATAGCTAAGGTGGAATAGACACAGACAATACCTTGAATCATATTCAGAGTGCCATGGCATAGGCCTCAGCTGCCTGAAGCTAAGATCTCCCCTGTCCACCGTCTCCCTGTAGTTAGGGTGGGCCTCTTGGTGGTGGTGGTGGTATCACCTCATAACGTCATCCACCGCATACTGCTCGAACAACTTCTCTGCCACATCCATCTGTGCCTTGGACACCACCTTAATTGAACCTCTACCTATTCCAGGGAGGTTCATCAATTGTATGTTGATCATCTGCATGGAGGGTTAGGCAGTCACGAGAAATGTGACCCTGCCCGCTGCATGCATAGCAATACCTGCTCCTTGTATGGATGAATCTGTCTCTTGTGCCCCACACAACCGAACCTGTATCCTGGGGTCTCCCACCTGATGGCCTGGTCTGCTTGGACCTCTGTGACATTTTTCTACATCCATCTATAGAAGACTCTGATACGTGTCGCCCTGTGGTGGGTCTCACTACTAGTGACTTCACAGTACGAAAACTCTCCATAAGAAGGGCTAGCTCCACTCCCCCTGCGTCGGAATGATGAGGGAGATCATCGAATCCTTAATCTCATGCATGAGCCCCTGCACAAAAGACTGGGCCATGAAGAATGGGTTATGTACCTTATCCGTGGAGTTGCGAGAGAGGTCAGTGAACCTCGTTGAGTATTGTGCTACTATCATTCTTCCCTATTACAGATGGAGTAGCTTCTGAATCTGCACCGCTCGAAGGGTGGCTGGAAAAAACTCTTCTACAAATAGGCTCTCAAAGTCTATCCAGAGTAGTGTATCCTCATCGTGAACCTAAAGCATCAGGATCCACCCTCTTCCTGCTGCTTCCTGATGGAGGCTGGTAGCAAGGATCACCATGTACTCTGCTGGTGTCCCTACCAATCTGAAAACTCTCACAACATCCTCCAGCCAATCCTTAGCTGCCTATGGGACCATCTCTCCCATAAACCTGGGTGGCCTCTGGGGCAGGAACTTGTGAAATGCACTCAGATGGCATGCACTCTCTACTGCTAGAGCTGGTGGTATCGGTGGCCCAGCGGGTAGTGGTACCACTAGTACCTCCACTGTGATGGGGCCCTACACCATGGCCTCATTTCTCAGTGGGCTACCATCTCGTACAAAACTTGGAACACTGGCTGGATTCCTATGTTAGGCCATCCTAAAAAGAAATAGGTGTGCCACGGTCAAAAAAATATACCTGGTGAGCTGACACAAAGTAATAATGGAGAAAACCTTTCCAAGGTAACACACACACAATTAGTGTTTTCGTGCACTAAGTCGTAAGTTAGAAGTCAGAGTCCTAGTGTATGGATACATCGACCGCTGCACCAAGACCGATTTCCCTAAACTAATAAACACACCCAAAACACTTAACACTATTGACATTAAAAGAACCAGAGTCCATGTTCTATGGTAGAACTGACTCCTATGATACGAATTTGTAAAGACCCTTCCTCGGGGCCTGTTCCATGACTATCCCAAGCCCACCGTCCATAGGCCAGGGGATGGCGACTAGCACCAAAGGTGAATCTCTGATAAAAAGGGAAGTCATTGCCTTTAAACCTGTAACACACATAGACTGAACACAAGAAGTAGAACCAACAAGTACTAATATAGAAAAGAAAGGTTTGCTAAAAGTAAGTAGACCAGTATACAAACCCAATGGAACAACAATTACTAGTAAAAAGGGAAAACAACTCCTGGATCATCCATCAGAGAATCCTACTGGTAGGGTAGGTATAGATCTTGAAAAAATCATCCCTGAGGTATGTCCCATCTAGTCCAGCTCCAAGCAGCCCCACCCCCCATCCATCTCCCTTAGCCTAGATCACTGCTGATCATCATCTACATAGAACACAACACGGTGCGGGCGAAGCCCGTGTAGGGGTGAGTATAATAATACTCAGTAAGGGACCCCAAAACCGACGATGGTCTCATAGAATCCAATAAGGATAAACCACATAAGTAAGATACAATCACAAAGTATCAAACATCCCTACTTAGGTATATGCCCATACATATACCTATGTTTCCAATCACTGTCTGACTCCAACACTCAATCCAAGAACAACCCAATCCACAATGGAAGTAAAGTCAATCATCTAAAATATAACATCTGAATGTCAGGACTTAGCTCACATATGTATAAACATCATGTAGAGGGGTATAGATGATTAGATGTATCCATTGAATCCTCTTCTATTCCGAACCCACAAAAGATCCTGGAACAGTATCAATGTCATCAAACCCACGGAGGATCCCGGTACAGAAGTCATCACTGTCGAACCCACAGATGATCTCGGTCCATTATCATCACTGTCAAACCCACGGAGGATACTGGTACATTATCATTTATGTTGAACCCATGGAGGATCCTGGTATTGTAGTAGGTCCACGTAAGATATTATCATCTCATTCGCAGCCAGCCATAGGGTTCCCGCACACAACACGCTTGATTATGATAGGGTCCGCTCCTCAAGCCAATTTTTGATACATCAACTACCACAAAGTATCAAGTTGATGTATCCCGTAATTCTGTCTCATCCTAAGGAACCCAATGCGACAAACATCATGTCAATTGGAAGTCCGCTTTGTGAGTTATTGGAATTTCCATTCCAGGGACCCGAATGGATTTTAGGTTCAAACCAACCTGAATATACCAAAACATTGTCCAAACCTCAATTAGGGTATGCCAAATGTACAGTCTCATTCTATGATTTTAGTCAATATAGACGGTTCATCGATCGGACACCCGTAGACGATGATATGGGTGAAAATGTGATTTCGGGTTAAACAGGTCTGGACTGGGGTCCGACCCGGTCCGTGGGTCCGACCCGATCCGAGAGTCCAACCTGGCTTGAGTGGGTGGCCTGGACCGAGTGGGCGGCCTGACCCAACAGCGGCCCGGCCCGAGAGCATCCCGAACCAAGTGGGCGGCCCTACCCGAAAGCGACCCAGCCCGAGAGCCACCCGACCCGAGTGGGTGGCCCGACCAAGCGGGTCGGCTCGACCAAGCGGGTCGGACTGACCAAGCGGGTCGGCCCGCTTGGCCTGACCAGGAGGCCGAGAGGGCCTGGCAGGCTGGACCGTAGGGTCATGTGGTCCATGAGTGGGAGGGGGTTCTCGCGCCCCCTGTTATTGAATGGAACCGGCAATAAGGGCTGGTTCAGGTGACCTGTGGTACCCTTGGGGTCCCACATTGTATGGATGGCGGAGCGTCCAGCTAGTTCTGCACCACCGGCACGGAGTGACGGCGCTGTGTCCCTGATTCCTCCACTAAGGCACGCCCTAGCCGCAACTCACTTCCTCCGTGCGACGTAACGACACCACGCTACTTACATTGCGGCCCATCCTGGCCACGACCCCCTACTCTTCTGTGTGGTGAGACAACGTCGTGATCCTCCGACAGTCGTCTGGTTGCCTTGCTCCACCACAGCCCAGTTCTCTGCACGACACGATGGAGTCGCGCCCTTTTGGCGACCCGGTGACCTTTGTGCCGCCAATTTCCTTCACTGATGGCCCGACACCAGCCGCCGTCGCTCCGCCTCCATTGTCAAAAAGAGGAATTACGGGGGGTGTCGGGACATGTTCATGCATCCCGCACCCTCCACGTTATTATTTTATCAGTTGGTAAGGTAGAACCATATTTGAACTAGATATAACAGAAAAAGATTTTTTTTCAAATCCCCCTACCTCAAATTTGTCATTCGTTGACGATGTTGGAAAAAGGGCGTATGTCGATTCATCATTCGCCACGTTCGTCACGCAATCTCAATTCTCACACTCATGCGTTGGAAAGTGTTCGGAGGTGACAAAGTCGAATATAGAATTCTTCACATTTTTCGTTGGAGAGTTCTCCTCCTTCCCCAAGCTCCACCCAAAATATTATGCCAACCAAAATAAAACAATAGCATATACTTTATTATAATAGTTCGTATGAATTCAAATGTATTCAAATGGGTGCCAATTAATTAATATAAAGAGTTTAATTAATTAATGGTGAGGTTTGGAACATTAAATTAAAGGGGAAAGGAGAAGAGTTCCATCCCACATAAATGGTGGGTTAGAGGGGGTTTAAAGCCACTGTGGGCCCCACCTCTTTTATTGTAAGAGGTGTTGAACTTTGGGTGGGCCCCACCCAAATACTATTCTCCCAAGGGAGGTTATGTGTGGGTGAGCCCTACCACAAACCTCCACTTGGAGGTTTTAACCACCAACAACGAAAAATAATCACACTTATTTTTATTTAATTTTATTTAAAACCAATAAAACTGTCTTCCATTCTTGATAGAATGCAACGGTGGTTAAGGTCTCACTATGTAATCACCAAAACTACATGTTAAATGGTTCCCTCAGATTTCAGTTCCGATTACTAGTTCAAAAGTTTTAAAATCCCACTCACACATTTACTGAATGTACCCGAACAAAAATTCAGAAATCGATTCTGGGAACCCCGGGCCTCGAAATCAAGCGCCATAAATTTTTGCAGACTCATAAAATTCCCATGTATTTATGAAAAAACATTCCACGTAATTTTTGGGTCTTTACAAGTGCGTACATTAAATCATGTATCTTTGAATTAGGATAGTGAGTAGAGATTCACTCCAAGATAGTTTTTTTTCTATATTACAGATTATAACAGGAATTTTGATAAGGAAGCAGTGGTAGAAAGAGATATATCTAGGAATCCTTTACAAGGATGTAATTTTTTCTATCCACATCAATAGGTGGGAACTCTAATTAATGGAATAAGTAGAACATGAACACCTATTCTCAATGAGGTAGGGTATCTTAGACTCATATAAGTTAATCACATGACATTCCTCCAAGAGCCAATATCAAACCCAATTCTTTCCAATGTGGATCACTTATGAACAAGAAGAATTAGTGTACAACACTATAAACAAGTTTATATAACAATGGAACGAAAGGGTATCTTAGGAAATATTTTCATAAACTTCAAAAATCAACTCATGGAACTAGTTGTACTTTGCCTCAGGCATAGTATGCTCAGATGAAATAGTCACATTAGACAAGTTATTATCCATAAACATATGTGAAAATGTCTTCCCCCAATAAATGTTTTTATATCTATTCAACACCATAGGAGGGAAGGAATTCCTATCTTTTTTTGTGTCGATCAAATTTTATAAAGTCGAGATTATACCGTCCTGATAGAGGAATAAGGTCTCAGTGCAATGTGAGGTTAAATACATAATAAATTTACTCTAATACAGGTATTATTTGGCATTGTAAAATCATATTAATTTCATTTATTTTGCATCATTAAACAAATGGATTACTTGTGGAAATAATTCAATATAATAGATCTATCCTGAAACATTTAGGATAGAGAGAGTATAGAGGATACAAGTTCCCATAATGTTCTATTACCATTGATAATGTGCATCTTATCCTAGAGTTCATGTTCTTAGATATGGCTAATTTCAATCTAATCTTTAAAATGGATTGGATGGTGGAATATAAACCCAACATCAGCTTCTAAGCTAGAAAATTTATTTTCACATCCCTAGATAGAGTCCCTTGTGTTTTCAAGGAGGATTGGGGAATAAAGTTATGTAGAGAAATACCTTTAGTGTTAGTGGATGAGGCCATATAATATAAGTTAATAGTGATGAACCTACCTACTAGTGATTAATCTAGGATTAGGGATCTTTATTCTATAGTGGATCGATACCAAGATAAATTCTAGAAAAATTTCATTTTTTTACCACCCATGTGGTAAATCAAATTTTATATTGATTTACTCATATGAATAACAATTATGTCTAACATTATTATAGAATGAATCTGAAATTGTTATGGTAATTAAATGTCTAAATAGAATAGTTATAGATTAAATGATTTATCTGACCCAATATATCGCCTTGGAAAACACTTGATTTATTCTTAAATACGGAATGCATTTCTCTATATTTATGTATTAATTATCATAAAATGAATCAATTTATCCGTGTAGTATTCCTTGAATAAATTATTTATTTGATCCTATAAATGGATCCAACTTGATCTATAAGATTTATTTAGGATCATTTTATCATTAAATCATTGTTAGGAAAGATTATCTTACAAATACAATAATCTGAAGTTGTTACAGAAATTATCAAGATGTCTCCATGACCTTTGGTCTAACGAATATACTAGTATTATTTATTTCCATTATAAACTATATCTTACACATGTATCTTGATAATTTTGTTTGGTATTTGTTTATGATATTTTTGTTTATTCCAAAAGATGGAATGACAATGATGAGAACATAGAAATCACGCTGATCACATTATGTGATCACAAAATATATTTTTGTTTTTTAAGTGTGACTTATGGATCCAATAATTCTATTTCCGCAATAAAATAATTTCAAAATAAGTAATATCAGTTGATACTGTAATTATTGAATTATCCATATCTTATCATCCAATGAATGATATTTTTTAGATATGTGTTTCTGAGTATTAGTATGATCATATCATCTCATTGTTTGTGATTTAAGAAGGATTTATCCTCATATGAATGTTCTTACAAGAAAGGGAATTAAATTCACATGTATATATAACTGTAATAAATTATTTCATGGGATTAAATCTCACATAACATTTGAGAACAACTTAATACTTCCAGAACCAATTCATGGTTCTATTGTATATTGTGATATTTATAGAACTTTTCATGGTAATGTTCTCATGCGTGGTGATCATGTGAAGTTTTATGGTTTGAGGAAGTTTACAGCACATGATAATTATCAAATGAGGAATAAAATGTAATTATCTATATTTTCTATGCCATAATGACATGCAGTAAATATACCTTTTTGAAAAGGTTAACTGTGTTCAATGATTATATGAGTTTTTAATATCTCTTCACTTAGTGAAACTTGAATTTAGTGAAATTAATATTCATCTAATATAACCAAATATATGATTTTTATTTGGTTTACACACCAAATAAATGGAATTATATTAAATATTATTAAAGTTTAAAGTCATATAATAAATTTTATAGGGAATCTTATGACAACTGTTTGTTGATGATCATTATAACTAACTTATATCTAGACTATTAGATATAATAAGATCAAGAAACTTTCTTCCATATTAATATTCTTCCAGATTTCATGAGATTTATCAAATATGATCAATAGTCAGATTATGAATAAATCATTATTAGATCAAACCCAAACAATACATAGGCATATTATAACTAGAGAGATTATGCAAACAATTTGTTAATCATTCATAATTGAATCATAGTGCCCCAATGTTTTCTATAATAACATCATCTATCTTATCATGATTTAAAATGGGAAATTTATCTAGGTATTCAATAATGAAAAATTATATTAAATTTTATTTCTGGTGGTCATGTATAAAGCATGAGATTGTATATTATGTTATGAAATTTCTAACTTTCCATTAGGTAAAGGATAAATATTATTAATTCCCTCGTATGATTTATTATATGCCTGCAAATCTATGAAATTCAAAGAAAATTTCAATAGAATTTTCAATAGGCTAACTGTGGACATTTTAGAAGAATGATATCATTTGGGTCATAGTGGATTATCTCACAATGTCCGAACACTTTCTCTCAATATGAGATTCTTACACTATAGAGGATTTGGAATTTTTTTATATTCAACAAGTGGTAAAGATTCATGAAGTTCCATTTTCAATTTTCTCAGATAGATATTATGAATTCTCTTATAGATTATAGATTTCATTATAATAGGCTCATGAAAATCAATTGACCATGATACTAAGATATAATTCACAAATTGATGGGTAGTTAGAACACACAATTCAAACATTGTAGGATATTACTAGATCTTGTGTCATAGACATTGGAAGCTCATTAGAAGACCATTTTCATTTGGGGGAGTTCTCCTATAATAACATTTAATAGGTGGAATTTCATATTGTCATCATTTTCATTATACAATATGTTGTTTAGAAATAGGAAAGACATCATTAGTAGGAGCTAGTCTAGTTCATTAGATTATTAGGAAGATCTAGATGATCTAGAAGAGGGTAGATATATCTTAGATAAAATGGGAATATATTATAGATCATCCTCATCACCCATTTTTTCAATGTGATTCATCATGTCTTATTGAATGTTTTATCATGACATGGTCATCGTTTCTTGGTATAATAATTGAAATTGGCTCCATGATATATTCTATAATTTTATATACTTGAACAGATTAGTATTGTTGAATATCAGCTATCCTTATATCCCAGATTCAATATGGCCCATAATTTCTTCCATGTATCTCAAATAATGAAATACCACTTAGATCCCAACCATATTATCTGTTTGTATCATGATAATCCTGAACGTGATTAAAAACATTTATAGCCAAGGCCATATAATTTATAAAACACCGATGATATATAGCTTTGGGGGATAGAAATCCAAATTATTGGGAGAATGTAACACACCCAGGTTAAGGTATGTAGGTATGGTACCATTTTTTTAAATCCTTTATCATTGTTTTAGTTGGACTATGATTTTTAGGTGTGCTGATTGGTGAGTTTTTAAGTTTTTGGTCTTTCTATTTTCACACTATGGGTAGCACCACATCACGTAGAAGATAATTATTTATTTTAACCAATACTATGATTCACGAGTTGGACAAAAACATCCATGGTTGGTTGCAACATTAGATTTTATGTAATTTGAGGCACACAAATTCTTAACCTTGATTTAGAATGGGGCATGATTACCCTAAAAAGAACAATCCCTACATACCAGGTTATATTTTATGGTCATGAAATATCATCCATGAATCACCTATTTGGGAGGACCAAGCCCATTTTTGGGTCTCCTAGTGTATGGTGTTAGTCATACATACTTTTAAAAAAATTATTTTCACCTATATTGGGGGAACATTGTTCGATCCATGTTCGATCATCTAAGGAAGATTTAATTATAATTGATATTTCAAATTTATTCTTTTGACACTTTTCTATCATCTTTGGCTAGAATAATTTTCATATAAAATTTTAGGGCGAGTCTTGTACTTTACGCATTGTTCATTTCTTGCAGTTCCTTTGGGAAACATATTTGTGTTGTTTTATCCTTTTATCTCTCTCATTTTCGGTGGTGAATTTATTTTTATTTATATAGGAGGATTATAATAAATTGAATTATTTTAGAACATGATGTCTTGGGTTTTCATAAATAATTATTCTATTTTACAAGTATTTTATAAAGAATAATATCATGAAAATCAAATTTTTTTAATAAATTGAAAAGGATGCTTTTTGAAACATGGAAAAATGTTTTTTAATAAATTTCCTTATCAAAAGTACGTTTTCGACGAATGATTTAAATTGGAAATATTTTAAAATTGTGTTAAAATGTGGTCACGTTCCGATCATGGTTCAATGTACCACCATAAATTAATATAAATTTTGGAAAATACTATGATCAGAAGTACCATAATCATATTAGTACAACAAGTGATGGGTAAGGGAATGTATGACTCCCCACATTAAATTATAGGGGGTCCATATCTTGAATTTTTATATGTGGGTGTGTATATATGATTTTTATTTCAATTGGTAATAAATTGATAACACTGTTTTATTATTATATTCTTTTATGGATCCTATTTATGGATTTATAACAACTATTTATCTACTTCTTAACTATTTTTATAAATATGTTCTAACATGTTCTCATAATAGTTGAATATGTTGGAAGTATCAAGGGATTACATACAGAGTGATATACTTCTATCCCCTTTATTGGTATATTTATACATTTGAATATTCTTTTTATAGGGATACAAGAAATAAAATAATCTCTTTTTTCTCCCATAGTATTTATGGAAATCTTTTTCCTGATTATTATAGATGAATCATGGAGTTTTTCACATCATTATATAGAGTTTTGAAACATTCAGGTTGAAGAATTTACTTCTAGAAAGTATAATAATTTTCATTCTTTTATAATTTATTCTGAAGCTACTTTGAGAATTTAGTTTTATTGGATTCTGGTTGATTTAAATTTTCCGTAAACTAGCATCAAACATTTTTTTGGTTGTCTCTATTTTTTCTTATCATGTTGAGTTTTTTCATCCAACAAAATCAAACCCAAATATTTTAATAAACTCTTGGAACTTATTTCCAACCATTGGATCCCTGTTTATTTCACATATGTTTAATAGAAACTCTTTCTTGGCCCAAGAAATTGCATTGGGAAAGGATATCAAAACATTTATTTCTTATAGGGGTTTTTCAATATGCATGTTCCTAAGATCTGTGTGTTTAATAATATATTCCACTAAATATAACAAAGAAAATATATAATGGTCCCATATGTTTAAATAATTATCTCATGACTATTATATTACCCTTGAAATCCTCTAATAAACTTTAAAATACACCAAAATCATCCCTAAAACTCAAAAAATATATTATACATCATTTATAAACATCATATATTTTAAATAGTTCTCCATAGTTTAGGACTATTTGGGGTTACCTTTGATCGTATACCCTTGTTTAGAGAAAAGGTCTATGTGTCTAAGAATATACTACTATTTTTCTATATTAGAGTCACACAATTAAGATCAATTAGATTTATCAGTCCCAGATGTTCCATGGTGTAAATATTTGGACTCATATCCATGTACATATAGATTCATACCATGTGAACATTTTTTTTATTTTCCAACTAATTATTTCTATTAATTAATATTTGTATAGGATTTTTGGTCGGATGTAGATTAATTATATTTGAAATGAAAGTATTTATTATTTATATGATAGGTATAATAATTCTTATTGTAGAAAAGTGGTCAGGGAAAACAATATTCTCATAGGCCATTGAAAACCTTTCCAATATATTTCATATGTATTTTATTGTTCCCCCAATAAATTTTGGTTGAGCTAACTATTAATCTTGAACAATAAGATGATCCTATATAAATACCATATTATAATAATAATCTATAAAAACAAAGTTATTTAAAGGTATACTATAAGGATCATAATCTAATGGGATTCATTATATAGAGGTCTCTACATATAGTTGATTTAATCTTTTCCTCATGAATGATTAGTAATAGTTGAGACACTGTGATTTTTATTAGATACTAAATAATCTAATGATAAATAATAGGGATAAAAATAATAAGATCTATGTAATTATTAATTAGTTAAGGGGACCTAGATAAGTTATCTATGAATAATCTCCGATATAACTATCACAAACTCAAAATATAAGGTAGAGAAATTTCAGTGAAAACATATAAGAGAAAATAAATAGATTATTTTAGTTTTATGTGATTCCATTAAAGAAAAATAATTCTTCCATGGTGTTATTAACCTTTATAATATAATTTTTCATCTATACCTAGACACATTAATGGTTGTTGTTACAATGAATTTTCTTTTTATTTCATAATAGACAATGAGAAATTATTGTATCTAGATATAATGTTTCTAACATACCAAGAGTATCAACTATATAGAATGATATTAAAAACAATTTCTAATGGAGGAAATATTAGGTATTAAGTTATTCCATACTTATTTCACGTTCCCTCATAAACCACATGTAAATTGATAAATTAAATTCATTCATAAAATCTCAGAATGTCTTTATGATTTTGGGATTTTTTAGATATACTGAACATTATCAATAATGTATAGTGAAAATTATGGACCTAAACAAGAATGGGGAAGGTTTTAGTTTTATAAGAAATATAAGATCACATTTTTGGAGAATAAAAACAAAGCTGCCATAATACATATATTTATCAAGTAGAAGTTGGTCAATAATTATACCATAAATTATAATGTGTCAGAATTTTTAATGAGAGGAGTAAAAAAGGAGTTTTAGGGAAAACATTTTCAAAAAAACAATTAAAAAAACAATAATAACTCTTATCAACATAAATTATTCTTGTTTTATAATTGAATAAATATAAATGAATAACATTCCATTTCACTTTTAAATTAGCCTCATCCTTCTTTTTGAATGTGGTTAATGACAATAAACTGGATTTTTCAAACAAATATATATACATATGATGTATTTGAGATTCTAGGTATATAAAAGTTGATGATAATGATTTATATTATTCCATTGCTGACTAAAACCTTAGGATAAAGGAATAAAGAAAATATGAATTATGATTATGTTGGTTCACACTACATGAAGATTTATAAACATCTAATGGAATCAACCTCATTTATAGTATTATTGGAGACTTCGTGAATATTTATTAGTTTATAAAAATTCCTTAATTAATAAATATAAATATCATACAAAACAAAAATAATATGAATCACATTATAAACAATCTGTAATATTCATTAAACAATTAAATGTTCAACTAATTAGATATTTGACATTCCATTACGAAATCTCTTCAAATTATCTCCACGTGGTGGCCCAAGCCATATTTGATAACTACGATAGAATAGTGAATTATAATAGTGTTCAATCATAAATAATATTCATTATAAATAAAGGTGTAGTTATATTTATTGCATCATTTTTTAGGGATGGAAAAACCAAAACATGTTTTATACCACCATATCATGATTTTAGATTTAGTGAATATTTCATTCAATATCTCACTTGTACTAAATCACCATAGACATAGTTTATAATTATATTATGTTACATTATATACAATAACATGTTAAACCATATGAAATATAATTTTTTATATAATCCAATGCTTGATTTAGAAGAGGAATCATTTATTTTTATCATAAATTATATTTTAAATAATAAATTATTAAAATATATCCAAAACACTTTTTAGATATCATTTGAAACCATATTTATTGTATCTCACTATATGTTATAAAAATATTTTTTTAATAATACCTATCTTTATTTCCCAAAAAATAATTTAGAAACCCACTGATTATATAGTATTGAAAATACTATTGAATTCTCAAATAAATTATTTCTATCAAATATTATCCTCTTGGAAAACATTGATTATTGTAACACCCCTACCCTACCTCATTGGCTTGAGGAGGTGGTAAAGGCTACTTGGAATTAAGAGATACTCCAAAGATTCCAAAGGATGGAAATAAATATCGAGGGAATCAAGATCAAGTTGGGGAATGATTATCCCTTAAAACAAAACTAACAAAACCAACAACTAATGATGCATGCACTTTTGAACCCAAAAAAGTATTCCCAAAATACAATCATGTTGTTCCACAATACAACCCAAAACCAATACAACCAACCTTATCATAGTACAAGTTGAAACTAAACAACAACCAATACGAGCCATGACACCACCAAAGCTCCACACCAAGCTCCAAGCTCCAAGCTCCACCGAGACATCACAATGCACCACTAAAGGATGGAGATGCCTTATTTTTTTCCATGTCATGATATACAACATCTGTAAAGACACCAATGTGCCAAAAAAGTGGGCGAGTACTAAAACACCGTAGGATTTCCCCAAATGACTTCCCTACACATACCACTAGGATAAAACTGTTAACACATTTATATAAAATAGTTTATGTAAAATAAATCACAAGTGAAACCATTTTCATAAGACAATCATGCCCTTACCAAGACATCACATCCAACCCATGAAACTAAAAGAAATCCAACCAAACATTCCGCAAGCCATTTCATCATTTACACCTTAGCACAACAATTCCATCTTGCAATGAAATTCACAACAGAATAACCATAACAACCAAACAGTGGAGCTTCTGTCAAACCCGTTCACCCATTCACAACTAGTGGCTCTTCTCGTCCACTAATCCTTTGATGGTGTCCATTGTATCCACTATCCATACCCTTTTGATAGTGGTACTTCTCTCCACTTCCAGAAACAACCAAAACAAGCCAATCCCATGAAGATAACCCACCAAGGTCACAACCACATGAAATCAACCAATTCCATTGCATATCAATCCACTTCAATAAATCACCCATTTATTGAAAACCATTTTCCATGAAAAAAAATTAATTAAGACGAACATTTTATTGAAAAACATTTCCATCAATCATTTTCACAAATCAACAATAACAACCCATTTTATAATGTCCATATTAAAATCCACAATAATAGCACTTCACCATAAAATCCTCTTTTTCAAAAAATCTCCAAAACATCACCCAAGGGATTCCTAACAAATTTTGCACATAAAAACACATTTAATTTCAAGCATAATGAATCAATTGTAACAAAAAACACTAGATAAATCCGAGTAGAGTCGAGAGAGAATCCACCTACCTTTAGGGTTCCCGAGAAATTGACCCCCGAACAACTGTGCCTCAAATACGGAGAACGCACCACCAAAACCTCTCTAGATCCCCCTTCCTTAACATTCAAAAGCCTTAAAAACATCATCCAAGGAAACCACAACCCTATATATACACACACAAGGTGTAGATCCAGAAAACCATGAATGATAGGGATGTATATCTAGAGGAAAATGCAGGGAAACCAAGAGGAGAGACTTACCCTGGTGAAATCACCTTTAAAACACCAAGAAACATATTCGAAATGCTTCCAAAATGAGTGGGAAAGCTCCTCCAATCCTTAAGAACCGAATAACCTGAGTGAGCCATGAGTTGAAGGATGTTTGGAGTGAAATAGTTTAAGCTCGAGGGAGCCCATAACATATAGCTCTATTTTTATGTGGCCACACAGTTAGCCCGCACGGTTTGGAAGACCCTATGCTAACCGTGCCCAAGATACTGCCACAAGATCTAGGGTCCACACGATTTCCTCGCATGGTTCGAAAAACCAAGTGCAGGCCATGCGAAGCCTACTATCTCCCCCCTGAACAGTTTCCTGGAGAATCCTCACGGTTTCCACTAACCGTGCCCAAACTGTGCTCCCTATGAAAAGCCTCCAAACTCATTCAAAACCTTTAAAAACTCTCCCACCCTCTTCCCAACTCATCCCATAAACTTTAAACACATAAAAATGCATAAACAAGTCCATATACCTCAATTCAGGGGTACTAAATTCTCCACACCATTGGTCTTTCTGTCCTCAGATAGTAGTGATCCGCCCTTTGCCGAAAGAGATCGGGCCACTGCTCGACCATCTCTTTCTCCCTCCACCAAGTCTCCTCTTGAATTTGACCATGTTGCCACAAAACAAGAATGAAACTGATTCTTTTACCATGCAATAATTTCTCTTGCATATCCACAACCCGCACTGGCACGTGTACCAACGAAGCATCCGGTTCTAGCTCAACATGATCCCATCGAATCACAAGGTAACGATCTGGCTGATACTTTTTCAACTGTGACACATGAAACACCTTGTGCACCGCACCGAACCTTAGTGGAAAATCCAAATGATAATTCACCTCCCCAACCTGCTCAAGAATCTTAAAAGGTCCAATATACCTCGGAGATAACTTTCCCTGCTTCCCAAACAGAGGACGTCCAAACCTAGAAGAGATCGTCAAGAAAACATGATCACTCACCTTGAAAGACAATGACCGTTGACGATGATCTGCATACGAATTCTGACGACTATGTACCATATCTATTCTCTACCTAATCAACTTGATCTTTTCCATAGTCTTATGGACAAGGCTCAGTCCAACCATCGAGGACTCACCAGTTTCCACCCAACATAGTGGAGAACGGAATGACTGCCCATACAAAGCTTGAAACGAAGCCATATGCATGGATTCATGATAACTGTTATTTTACGAAAACTCAACCAATGAAAATTGCTCATCCCATGAGCCACCAAAATCGATGACACATGCCTACAACATATCCATTAGAGTTTGTATTGTCCTCTCAGATAGAACATCCATATGAGGGTGATATGCTGTACTCATGGTCAACATAGTTCCAAGGGCTTGCTATAAGGATTTACAGAAACGAGAAGTAAACCTCAGATCTCTATCTGATACAATCAAAACTGGAACACCATGCCTCTTTACCACCTCCCGCATATAGATTTTGGATTGGTCATCCACTGTATAAGATTCATGAATTGGAATGAAATGGGCTGCCTTTGTTAAGCGATCCACTATCAGCCAAATGGGATCGTGCTTTCTGACCATTCTTGGGAGACCTGTGACAAAATCCATCGCTATCTGCTCCCACTTCAAAATAGGGATTGGTAAAGACATCAATGTAACACCAGAGATTTTTATGAGTAATATTTTGTTTTTATATATCATCAAAGGAATATTTCACTACACACTTTCTTGGCTTACTTTACACGCAATCACGACCTTCCTCGATAGCTTGCGTCGTACGCAATACCGAGTTTCACTAAACAATGATATGCTATTAAAATATTATTAAAACTAGCCGTTATGAATAGTAATAACCACTTTTTGAAATTTTATAAATTTTATTTTTCAAAATGGACTTCATTTTTGGATTCGGAATACCGAAATTAGCCTAGGGTGAAATTTTGGTATTTTTCTGAAATCTTTCAATTTTTGATAAATAGTGAAACCACTAAGTGGTAGGTTAAAAACTAAATTTTGCATAAAACTTAATTTTACCGCTTCTGTGAATAGAATTTCGAAAATCTAATAGACACGGTTGATATAAGTAAGTAAAATGTGGTTTAATGAGATAAAAATAATTTTTTTGGTGAATAGTAACTTTTTACTTTTTTTACCACGGTTAATAGTAAATAGGGGTAAATATGATATTACTATTACCCTAACACATGTCCTAATTATATTGGATAAGATTAATTCGACCAAAAACAAACTTAGGAATAAAATATGACCATTTAGGCCCACATGGGTTAGATTAGGACATTTATTATTAATTTATTTAAAGAAGGGTTAAAATAGTTAAAATCAAAGTTTAATAAGTAAATCATTTTTAATATGGGGTTATACATAAGTTAAATTAGACTATAAATATTCATTGGAAAGATAAAGATATTTCCTACATAATGGTATTTTATTTTTAATTTTTAGACATTAAATAATTTAATTTATTTATGACACAATGATGATGCAGTAATTATCTTATTAATGAAATATTGACATAATTGATGTTATAAACACCAAAATAATTGTAATGTGAGACTTTTTATGAATTCCACTAATTTTATAGGTTACTATGATATATTAGTGTTGATTTAAGCAACTTGTTTTGAAAATATAATTCTTTTATGACTTTCACAAAAATCATATATCAAATAGTGTCAAAATTGACACAAAATAGTTTTTAAATCAAATATTATATTATTAATTGTTATTTTATTCCTAAAAATCTAAGGTTCGGCCAAATGACTTAGATAAGGATATATATATTAATAATAAACAATTTGGGGTTCGTTTGACATGTTATAGTAAGTGTATTAACCATATAGTGAAAGAAAACAAAAAGACACGGTAAAAGTTAAATTATTTAACTTAGAGTTAAATCTAATTGATAAGGTTAACATAACACACTAAACTTGTCTAAATCCTATTGGTTGATAGGATTTCGACCCATACCCACTTTAGCTTCGAAATAAGACCCTTTGGAACCATTATAAACCGATTTTAACTTTAATATACAATACTATTTTGAGATATTTCTATGGTGCCCCTCTCCTCCCTTATAAAAGGGCACCTCCTCCCCCTCCTCCTCACAACAATTTGAGCACTCAAGCTCGGCCAAACCCTGCCATTTTCTCCTCTCCACTTCCCTAGAATAATCCTAGAGGTCCTGGTCTTCTTCAAAGACCAATATTAGTTCCCTAAGTGGAGGATTCAAAGAGGCGTTCCAAAGAAGAGGTAATATCCATTACCGATCTTTTCAATTTCATTCTTCTTCAACATCTTCTTCTTTAGTTGTTTCATGATAAAGTAATAACATCAGTATTACTTACATACTGATATGTTATTATAAATATGAAACAACCCTAATTCACCTTCTATCCATCCTACGGAAAAATGAAATCACCGCGCGTGCGTACGTACGGAATACCATCTCCACGCCGTGGTGTAATCTATTTTCCACCATCACCTTACATAAATGGGTATAATGGTGTAATGAGTAACTAATTATGATTATTATAAATTAATAATGATACTGAAATAATATATATATACTCCAATACAGATCCACGATCAGAGGAACGATATCATCACTCGTGCGTACGTACGGAATACCGTCTCCACTATGTGATGCGACTCGTTCTACATGATCATCATTACATAGTAATTATATAAATGAATTGAATGAATAAATATGATATATGTTACACTAATACCATTCTGGATATAAGGTATCTATAACCTTAAAAGAATAATAAGAATTTATTCGGCAAAACACGCATAAGAACAAAAGGCAATAAGGAACCGAGTAACAAGTAACAATGAAATATTACTAACAAGAAGCTAAGAATATGACCATATATGATATCATATCAATATGTATGATTCTGGAATAAGTCAATAACATTATTTAAAACATTATACAGGAGCTTCGGACACGTACAAAGCAAATCGGACCTAAGGTAAGGGAAATATCACAATCTCATTTTTATCCGAGATTGTTTATACTTTGGCATTTACTGGGGTGTATTTTATCATCCACATCCATGTTTCCTCAATATGTAATATTTATATCCTTATACAATAGTTTATATTCAATTTTACCCTTCGGTAAATTTTTAGTAAAGGATATAAAAGGAATCTTTTGTCGTTTTTCGTATGAGGTACTTTTTTGACTTTTCCGACAAAAGTATGAGAAGAATGTTTTTTTAACTTATACGGCATGAATGGATTTTTAAAAAATTATTTCCAAGAAGCTTCCTTTACAAGTTTTAAAGTTTATTTTTAATCATCTTCTTTTATTTTAAAGTCGTATGACATGTTATGAAAGCAAAAATGTTTTTGAAGTAGAAAGGATATTTTCCTCAAGAATGGAGTTGAAGTATTTTATCAAAATTATTTTCCATCTAAGATAATAAAAGGGTTCTGTTTTTATCCCTATTATTACATGGATTTGATTATGTTGTGATAGAAATATTTTTATGAATTCCTTTATCTTATATGAATTGTTTTATGATGTCATGTTGTTTAAGAATTCCATTTTTGTTACATGGGTTATGCTATGATGTATGGTTTATGATTATGTGGAAAACATAAGAAAGGATTCATTATAAGATGGATGGGACCTATATCTCCCTCCAATGCATTGGGTAAAGATTTTATATCTCATGAGATAGACATGGCTGGAACAGTAGGTTATACCGTTTCAGTGAAACAGGACTGGAACGAGGGTGACTCGGTTCAGAAAGGGACTCTGTCCACTAAGATAGTCTTGGAAATGAGTCATGACTAACAAGAAATGATGTTCCCTGATTATGTGTGCATGCCACAAAGTTTCAAGTTTCATGTTATAATTATGGGGATCTCATTTTCACTTCTATGATTTATTCCATGTTAAGATATTATGATATCTTTTGCAGGTTATGATTTTCAAAAAGAAATGACATGATTTTTATTTCCATTATTTTCCCTTGCTGAGAATTTGAGCTCACCCCTTTATGTTTTCTTTTCCCCAGGTCAGGAAGATGGATATTAAGTAAAATATGCTAAAAAGGACCCTAGATATGATGAAATAAATGGGAGACACTGTAGAAGATTTATGAACCAGTTGTTTATGTTTCCCAGTTTCTAAAGACACTATACCTATATGGTCATTTGTGGTTTTGTCATATGTTGTAATAAGTGTGCTTCAATTTTGAAGTATTAACAATGTATGTAATGTATGGGTCGTTATAGTTGGTATCAGAGGAAAGGTATAGTCATCCTTTGGAAACTAGAATGTGAAAGCCTTAGTAAGAACCCTAAGGATAAGTCTAAGCATAGAACACAATCTTAGTGTTTTAGAAATGGCCATGAATAACCTTGGATAAGACCTTAAGCATGAAAATTTTATTCTTGAATTATGTGGTTTTCCTATTATAATTAGTGTTTCTCACACTATTCTTCTTGGTTTTAGTCAATGGATGGAACCCGAAGGAACCGTGTTAATGCGGAATGCGATGGGCAATGCAATGATTGTCCCCATGAGAAACCAAACGATATGGGAGCTAGAATGAAAAATCTTGTAGCCATGCTCACACAACTTTCTCAAGCTATGAATCATACAGGACTTCCAAACGAGCAATGGAAGGAGCAAAATTCTGTTGAATCCTTCATGAGGCAGCGTCCACCTTCTTTCAGCGGGTCTACTGATCCATTATTTGCTGAACAATGGATTAGTACTACTGAAAAGATATTTTCAGTTCTTCAATGTTCTGAACATGATAAAGTCATCCTAGCACTGTATCGTTTGGAAGGAGATGCTGATCAATGGTGGAATATTATTAAGAATACGAGGCAAAGGGATGAAATTGAGTCTATGGAATGGGACGAGTTCAAGAACTTATTTTTCAATAAGTAATTCCCTCGTATTCTCCGAACAAAGATGGAGAAAGAGTTTCTTGAACTGAAGCAAAGGGATGATGAATCTGTTGGTACCTATGAAGAAAATTTTACAAGACTTGCAAGGTACGCTTCTGGTATTATTATCCAACCTGAGAGTAAGATCGATCGATTATTTAGTGGCTTAAAACCAAGTCTTCGAAGGGCGTTAGCCATAAGGGACTTCAATAGCTACGAGGAAATCGTTCGATGTGATTTCAAAGTCGAGATGGAGATTGTAGTAACCCATCAGTCACATGGGTTTGATAAGAAGAGGAAGATGGAATTCAAAGGAAAATCTAAAGAGCACACTGAAAAGAAGATGAGCTTTCCCTTATTCTCAAAGTGTGGAAAGAAACATGGAGGGAGTTGTCTTAAAGGTACAAGTAAATGTTTTAAATGTGGAAAGGAAGGTCATCGGGCATTTGAATGCCGCGATAATGGGAAGAAGATGTCTAATGATGAAAACAAAGGATGGGATACACAGAATGAACCTACTACCCTTCAATGTTTCAAGTGCAAGGAGATGTGGCATTATGCCAATCAATGCCCAAATCCAAGGGTTGATGATGACGGTCGACGTAAACAAAATCTTAAGGCTAAAGACAAAGGAAAGTCACATGCAATTTCTATCAGCGATGTGGAGTAGGATAACGAAGTGGTGAAAGGTACACTTACCATCCACTCTAAAGTAGAAAATGTTTTATTTGATTCTGGATCCACCCACTCTTTTATTTCTGAAAATTTTTCTAAGGGTATCACCGTATTACCTCAACAATTAGATGTTGAGTTAGCTGTGACAACACCTAATGGCACAACATTCGCATCAAAAGTTTATAATTCTTCTCTGATCGAATTTTGTGGGAAAGTGCTTCCTGCAAATCTTGTGATCCTTCATTTAGTGGAATTTGATGTGATTCTTGGAATGGATTGGATTTCTCTACATGGAGCTCATATCAATTGTCAAAGAAGGGAAGTCACATTTCATATTCCAGATCAATCTACGATCTTCTATCAATGCAAGGATGAACATAACCTTCCAGTGGAAATTTCTTCCATCTTATGGGTATTGATTCCACTAAATGAAGGTTATTTATCTCAAATGGTTGGTGAGAAACTCACGATTAAAAATATTCCCATTGTACGGGAGATTGATGATGTCTTTCCGGAGGAAATACCAGGTCTTCCACCAAATCGTGAAGTTGAGTTTTCAATAGAACTCGTACCGGGTGCTTTGCCAATTTCAAAGACTCCTTATAGAATGGCCCCAATTGAGTTGCATGAATTGAAGAAGCAACTCCAAGAGAATCTTTATAAGGGACTCATATGCCCTAGTGCGTCACCTTGAGGAGCACCTGTTCTATTTGTTAAGAAGAAAGATGGATCAATGAGACTCTGCATTGATTATCGAGAACTTAACAAGATCACTATCAAGAACAAATATCCTCTCCCACGCATTGATGACTTATTTGACCAACTACGCGGAGCTCAATACTTTTCCAAGATTGATCTTCGTTCAGGGTATCATCAATTAAGGGTCAAAAGGGAGGATATACCAAAGACGACTTTCCGTACAAGGTATGGACACTATGAATTTATAGTGATGCCATTTGGTCTTACTAATGCCCCTGCTATCTTCATGGATCTAATGAATAGAGTCTTTAGAGACTATCTTGATCAATTTGTGGTAGTTTTTATAGACGATATTCTTGTCTATTCAAAGGGTAAGGAAGAGCATGAAGATCACTTGAGAATTATATTGAAGACCCTGAGAAAGGAGAAGCTTTATGCCAAATTTACCAAGTGTGAATTTTGGCTTCAAAAAGATGCATTTTTGGGTCACATAATCTCAAAAGAGGGGATATCTGTGGATCCAGCAAAAATAGAGGTTATCAAAAGATGGTCAAGACCAACAACAGTAACTGAGATCCGAAGTTTTCTTGGTTTGGCTGGATATTATCGACGTTTTGTAAAATATTTTTCATGATTATCTAATCCACTCACCAAGTTGACTCGGAAAGGAGTTAAGTTTGTTTGGACAGAGGAATGTGAAGAGAATTTCAAGGAGTTGAAAAGAAGGTTATCCATTGCACCTGTGCTCACACTGCCTTGTAGTGGAGAAAGGTTTGTGATCTACAGTGATGCATCCAAGAAGGGATTGGGGTGTGTTCTTATGCAAAATGATATAGTGATAGCTTATGTCTCACGACAGTTGAAAATCCATGAGAAAAATTACCCAACACATGATTTGGAGTTGGCTGTGGTAATCTTTGCATTAAAGATTTGGAGGCATTACCTTTATGGTGAAAGGTGTGATATTTATACTGATCATAAAAGTTTAAAGTATATTTTCACACAAAAGGAGTTGAATATGCGTCAATGAAGATGGTTGGGGCTGACTAAGGATTACGACTGCTCAATCCATTACCACCCTGGGAAAGCAAACAAGGTGGAATATGCATTAAGTCGACAAGACCATGCTAGTTTATCCATGATGAGGATCACAAAAGATCCAATATTTATGGATTTACAAAGGATGGATATTGGAATTATAATGGAAGGGGAAAAATCCTATCTTTCTCAAATGAATATTCAACCATCTATACATGTGAAGATTAAAGAGACACAGAAAGAAGATGTCAAGTTACAAAATAAGGTGAGAAATGTTCCTGAATTAAACCTTGATTGTGATGGGATAATAAAGTTCAGGAATCCGGTTTGTGTTCCTCCCACACCTGAATTAAAGAAGGAGCTGCTGGATGAGGCTCATAGTTCATCATTCTCTATTCATCCTGGAAGCACGATGATGTATAGGGACCTGAAAGAGTACTTCTGGTGGGATGGCATGAAAAGAGATGTTGCTGAATATGTCTCTCGATGCTTGGTTTGTCAACAAGTTAAAGCTGAGAGACAGAAGTCTAAGGGGATGTTACAACCATTACCCATACCCGAATGGAAATGGGAAAACATCACTATGGACTTTGTCACAGGACTTCCTAAAACATCCAAAGGCAACAATGCTATTTGGGTCATAGTTGATCATCTTACAAAGTCTGCACATTTCATTGCTATTAAAGAAGATTTCTCTCTAGATCAGCTTTCCAGGATATATGTAAAGGAAGTGGTAAGATTGAATGGAGTACCACTTTCTATTATATCTGATCGGGATCCGAGATTTACCTCGAAGTTCTGGAGAAGTCTTCAGCATACTCTGGATACAGAGTTGATTTTCAGCACTGCTTATCATCCCTAGACAGACGGTCAGTCTGAGAGAACAATTCAAACCCTAGAAGATATGTTGAGAGCTTGCTCTATGGATTTCAAAGGAGGTTGGAATCAACACCTACCTTTGGTGGAATTTTCTTATAACAATAGCTTTCACTCCAGTATTCAGATGGCTCCTTATGAAGCTCTCTATGGAAAGAAATGCAGGACTCCAACTTGCTGGGATGATGTTGGGGAAAGAAAGCTATTAGGACCTGATCTCGTTGTTGAAATGGCAGAAAAGGTCAGATCTATTCAACAACACATAAGAGCAGCTCAGATTCGACCGAAAAGTTATGCCGACAACCGAAGAAAAGACCTAGAGTTTGAAGAGGGTGATAAAGTGTTCTTACGAATATCTCCCTAGAAGAGGGTTATGAGATTTGGAAAGAAGGGGAAGTTGAGCCCTAGATATATCGGTCCTTTCGAAATACTGGATCGTGTTGGGAAGGTAGCTTACCGATTGGCTCTTCCACTGAATCTCTCTCAAGTTCACGATGTGTTCCATGTATCTCTCCTGAGAAAGTACATACCAGATCCTTCACATGTACTCAGCTCAGAAGTTGTACCGCTGGAGCAAGATCTTTCTTATGAAAAACAGCCGATAGAAATTATGGATATTAGCGAAAAAGTCCTACGAAACAAGACCACTCGCTTGGTGAAAGTTTTATGGAGGAACCACCAACTTGAAGAAGCTACATGGGAGCTTGAGGATATGATGAGGGAGATGTATCCTCATCTGTTTTTTACAAAGTGACGAATTTCGAGGGCGAAATTCTTTTTAAGGGGGGTAGAATGTAACACCCGAGATTTTTATGAGTAATATTTTGTTTTTATATATCATCAAAGGAATCTTTCACTACACACTTGCTTGGCTTTCTTTACACGCAATCACGACCTTCCTCGATAGCTTGCGTCGTACGCAATACCGAGTTTCACTAAACAACGATATTCTATTAAAATATTATTAAAACTAGCCGTTATGAATAGTAATAACCACTTTTTTGAAATTTTATAAATTTTATTTTTCAAAATGGACTTCATTTTTGGATTCGGAATACCGAAATTAGCCTAGGGTGCAATTTTGGTATTTTTCTGAAAACTATCAATTTTTGATGAATAGTGAAACCACTATGTGGTAGGTTAAAAACTAAATTTTGCATAAAACTTAATTTTACCGCTTCTGTGAATGGAATTTAGAAAATCCGACAGACATGGTTGATATCAGTAAGTAAAATGTGGTTCAATGAGATAAAAATAATTTTTTGGTGAATAGTAACTTTTTACTTTTTTTACAGCGGTTAATAGTAAATAGGGCTAAATATGATATTACTATTACCCTAACACTTGTCCTAATTCTATTGGATAAGTTTAATTCGACCAAAAACAAACTTAGGAATAAAATATGACCATTTAGGCCCACTTGGGTTAGATTAGGACATTTATTATTAATTTATTTAAAGAAGGGTTAAAATAGTTAAAATCAAAGTTTAATAAGTAAATCATTTTTAATATGGGGTTATACATAAGATAAATTAGACTATAAATATTCATTAGAAATATAAAATGATTTCCTACATAATGGTATTTTATTTGTAATTTTTAGACATTAAATAATTAATTTATTTATGATACAATGATGATGCAGTAATTATCTTATTAACGAAATATTGACATAATTGATGTTATAAACACCGAAATAACTGTAATTTGAGACTTTTTATAAATTTAAATAATTTTATAGGTTACTATGATATATTAGTGTTGATTTAATCAACGTTTTTCGAACATATAACTCTGTTATGACTTTCACAAAAATCATATATCAAATAGTGTCAAAATTGACACAAAATAGTTTTTAAATCAAATATTATATTATTAATTGTTATTTTATTCTTAAAAATATAAGGTTCTGCCAAATGACTTAGATAGGGATATATATATTAATAATAAACAATTTGGGGTTCGGTTGGCATGTTATAGTAAGTTTATTAACCATATAGTGAAAGAAAACAAAAAGACACGGTAAAAGTTAAATTATTTAACTTAGAGTTAAATCTAATTGATAAGGTTAAAATAATACCCTAAACTTGTCTAAATCCTATTGGTTGATAGGATTTCGACCCATCCCCACATTATCTTCGAAATAAGACCCTTTGGAACCATTATAAACCGATTTTGACTTTAATATAAACTAATATTTTGAGATATTCCTAAGGTGCCCCTCTCCTCCCTTATAAAAGGGCACCTCCTCCCCCTCCTCCTCACACCAATTTGAGCACTCAAGCTCGGCCAACCCCTGCCATTTTCTCCTCTCCACTTCCCTAGAATAATCCTAGAGGTCCTGGTCTTCTTCAAAGACCAATCTTATTTCCCTAAGTGGGGGATTCAAAGAGGCATTCCAAAGAAGAGGTAATATCCATTACCGATCTTTTCAATTTATTTCATCTTCAACTTCTTCTTCTTTAGTTGTTTCATGATAAATTAATAACATCAGTATTACTTACATACTGATATGTTATTATAAATATGAAACAACCCTAATTCACCTTCTATCCATCCTACGGGAAAATGAAATCACCGCACGTGCGTACGTACGAAATACCGTCTCCACGCCGTGGTGTAATCTATTTTCCACCATCACCTTACAAGGATGGGTATAATGGTGTAATGAGTTACTATTTATGATTATTATAAAGTAATATTGATACTGAAATAATATATATATACTCCAATACAGTTCCATGATCATAGGAACAATATCATCACTCGTGCGTACGTACGGAATACCGTCTCCACGATGTGATGCGACTTGTTCTACATGATCATCATTACATAGTAATTATATAAATGAATTGAATGAATAAATATGATATATGTTACACTAATACCATTCTGGATATAATGTATCTATAACCTTAAAAGAAGAATAAGAATTTATTCGGCAAAACACGCATAAGAACAAAAGGCAATAAGGACCCGAGTAACAAGTAACAATGACATATTACTAACAAGAAGCTATGAATATGACCATATATGATATCAAATCAATATGTATGATTTGGAATAAGTCAATAACATTATTTAAACCATTATATAGGAGCTTCGGACATGTACAAAGCAAATCGGACCTAAGGTAAGGGAAATATCACAATCTCATTTTTATCCGAGATTGTTTATACTTTGTCATTTACTGGGGTGTATTTTATCATCCACATCCACGTTTCCTCAATATGTAATATTTATATCCTTATACAATAGTTTATATTCAATTTTACCCTTCGGGAAAATTTTAGTAAAGGATATGAAAGGAATCTTTTGTCGTTTTTCGTACGAGGTACTTTTTTGACTCTTCCGACAAAAGTACAAGAAGAATGTTTTTTTAACTTATACGGCATGAATGGATTTTTAAAAAATTATTTCCCAGAAGCTTCCTTTACAAGTTTTCAAGTTTATTTTTAATCATCTTCTTTTATTTTAATGTCGTATGACATGTTATGAATGGAAAAATGTTTTTGAAGTAGAAAGGATATTTTCCTCATGAATGGAGTTCTAGTATTTTATCAAAATTATTTTCCATCTAAGATAATAAAAGGGTTCTGTTTTTATCCCTATTATTAAATGGATTTGATTATATTGTTATGGAAATATTTTTATGAATTCCTTTATCTTATATGAATTGTTTTATGATGTCATGTTGTTTAAGAATTCCATTTTTATTACATGGGTTACGCTATGATGTATGGTTTATGATTATGTGTCACACATAAGAAAGGATTCATTGTAAGATGGGTGGGACCTATATCTCCCTCCAATTCATTGGGTAAAGATTTTATATCTCATGAGATAGACATGGCTGGAACGGTAGGTTATACCGCTTCAGTGAAACAGGACTGGAACGAGGGTGACTCGGTTCAGAAATGGACTCTGTCCACTAAGATAGTATTGGCAATGAGTCATGACTAACAAGAAATGATGTTCCATGATTATGTGTGCATGCCACAAAGTTTCAAGTTTCATGATATAATTACGGGGATCTCATTTTCACCTCTATGATTTATTCCATGTTAAGATATTATGATATCTTTTGCAGGTTATGATTTTCAAAAAGATATGATATGATTTTTATTTCTTTTATTTTCCCTTGCTGAGCATTTGAGCTCACCCTTTTATGTTTTCTTTTCCCCAGGTCAGGAAGATGGATATTAAGTAGAATATTCTTAAAGGGACCCTAGATATGATGCAATAAATGGGAGACACTATAGAAGATTTATGAACCAGTTGTTTATGTTTCCCAGTTTCTAAAGACACTATACCTATACGGTCCTTTGTGGTTTTGTCATATGTTGTAATAAGTGTGCTTCAATTTTGAAGTATTAACAATGTATGTAAAGTATGGGTCGTTATAATCAACTTTCCTACTGTCCTATGATGCTCTACCATGACCTGTTGACAAGTCAAGCATCTCGAAACAAACTCAGCCATAGTTCTTTTCATGCCAGCCCACTAGTACTACAATTTCAATGAATTATTCATTTTCTGAATTCCAAGATTAAATCCCACCTGGAAGGATGGTACACCCTGAGAAGATATTCATGACAAGCAACTGGTACAACCAACTGATTCTGAAAACACAGAACTGATTCTCCATTCAGTTTCCAATGGTCAATGGTCTCCCCACCATTGAGTCTCGAACCCATGGTCACACACTCAGAATCAGATATCTGGGACTCTTTAACCAGGCCAACGAAGTCAGGAATCAAAAAAAAACTAGAGATAAGACCTCCCTATCACTATAGTCCTCTTATTCCAACTACATGTCAGCTATAACCGAAATTAACTGCCACTGGTCTGATTCCTGTTTTACCACCTAAGCATATGATTTTCTACTTAATGCATCCACCACCGAATTTACCTTACCTGGTGTGTATATTAATTTAAAATCAAACATCTAGAGATTTTCCATCCACCTTATTTCCCACAAGTTCAAATCCCTTTATGATAAAATATTCTTCAAGATCTTATGAACTGTATATACCACGAATTTCTCACTAAAGAGATAATAATGCCACACCTTCAAAGCATGAACCACTGCTACCGAATCCAAATCATGAGTTGGGTAGTTTTTCTCATGCACTCTCAACTGCTGTGAGCCATAAAAAACCACATGATTATCTTTCATGAGAACTCACCCCAACCCTAATCCCAATTCATCACAATAGACTACATACCCTTTTCCTGGTTCTGGAAAAACCAATATTGGTGTTTATGTAAGGAAACCCTTTAGATCATCGAAACACTGTGGACACTGTTCATTCCACTAGAATTGAACATCCTTTCTTGTCAAAGCTGTCATCGGCAAAGCCAAATGTGAAAAATCATGAACAAAACGCCGATAATACCCAAATAGACCAAGAAAACATTGTATCTCAAACGCATTTTTGGCGGTTTCCACGAGATCACAAACTCTATCTTTTCTAGATCCACTGAAACACCTCTTCTAGAAATCACATGGCCATGAAAACGAACTTCCCGTATCCAAAAGTCAAACTTTGACAATTTGGCATACAACCGATGATCCCTCAAGATCCCCAATACTATCACCAAGTGTTGCTTATGCTCTACAATTGTCTTTGAATACACCAGAATATCTTCTAAAAACACCACCACAAATGAATACAGATATCTCTGAAATATCTGATTCCTCAATTCCATGATCATTGTTGTCACATTCGTTAGACCAAAGGGCATAACCACATATTCATTATGGCCATATCTACTTCTGAAAGGTGTTTTAGAAATATCGTCCATCCTCAGCTGCAATTGATGACATCCCGACCTCAGTTTGATCTTGGAGAACCACTGGGCTCCCCTGAACTTGTTGAAAAAATCATCAATTCATGGAAGTCGGTATCTATTATTTATCATAACTTGGTTAAGTCTAAGATAATAAACACATAGCCTCATGGTTCCATCCTCCTTTTTCACAAACAACACCGACACTGCCCACAGAGAGGTGCTAGGCTGGATAAACCCTTTGTTTTCTAACTCTTCCAAATGTATTTTCAATTCCCCCAATTCAGCTGGTGCCATCCTATAAGATAGAAGTGAGATAGGATTGGTCCCCAGAAGGAGATAAATCAAAAACTACACTTCTCTTACAGGAGGTAACCCATTGAAATTCTTTAGGAAAAAATCCATGAACAAATCTACCACTATCAGAAGAACAATATTCTCAACACCCTCTACAGATTAAAACTATAATACCACCAACTGATATGATAACGTACCCACTACTGGTGCCAACAAACCAGTTTCACCCTACCTTTCATACTTCTCTCCTCTAAAGGGATTCCTAACACCATCGTGTGTTGAAAAAGCCACTTTTTGAGCATTACAGTCGATGTGGGCCTTAAAAGCCACCAGCCAATCCATTCCCCGGATTACATCATACCCATCTATCTCAACCATTGAGAAATTCCACATTAGCTCAACCTCACCCGCAATGATACAAAATTCTCTACACAAGAAGGATTGACACTCTCTTTGACCCGAGGTGTTTGATGTTTCAAAAATGAGGGCATCATTTCTACCATTAAACCCAAAAAATCAACCACACATGCAGCAATAAAAGATTGTGAAGCACCCATATTGAATAGAACTTGCATCAAGGTATGATATAAAAGAATAGTACCTCTCACCGTGGATGGTCCTGAGTTATCATCCACCACAACCCACTCAGTTACAAACACATGTTTTCATACCACGCTCTTCTATTTAATACATTATTGAGGCACGTGGTATTCCAAGAATCACCATGACCCACATTACTCTGCTGACGAGGGGTGTGTTACTTTCCAAATCCCGTTGACGCATACGACGTCTGCGATCCCTGAGGAGTGTCACACACACCCGACCTTGGAGCATTCCTACAATAATTCTATAGAGGCCCCATCTGCTTACAATTATGACATGCTCAAGGTTTTGTTGTACAATCCCGGTTGATGTGTCTCCTAGAACCACACTGAAAATATCCCGGCTAGCTCTGGGGCTTCAGAGGAAGATATAATGATCCTTCCATCGGATTATTTTCCATATTCCCTCCCTAGGAATAAGTGTCCCTCCTTCGCTTCAACCACGTATTAGAGTTCCCAATATTCCCCATGGGTACCTCCATTCTTCCTCCACCCGGGGCACCCAACGAATCCTGCTCAGCCACCAAGGCTCTATTCACCATCTCTGTGTAATCATCTATACATAGCACAAATATCTTTGAACGGATTTATATCCTTAATCCCACATCAAATATCCTTTCCTTCAATGATGTGCTACCCGCCACCTCGGGTGAAAACCGCACTATGCTCATAAACTTAGCTACATATTCCGTCACAGACATAAGCTCTTGCTTCAAACTGAAGAAATCAGTCATACACTGAATCAAAAATCTATGTGCTTAGAATTGTTTTGTAAATAATTTCTCAAAGCCTTCCCAAATCATACCTTGGTCCATCCCTACTTGGACTACCAAATCCCACAACTAAAGGGCAAGAGCTTCCAACATATACGTGGCCAACTTCACTTTCAACTCCAGTGAAATTCCCAAGAACTCGAAGATCTTGTCCAGTCTATTTAACCATGCTTCTAACCTTTCCAGATCTAAATCATGCCTAAAGATGGGTGGATTATGCTTTTGAAATTGAACAGTATGATCTGCATGCCTTGGTTCATCCATTTTATTTCCACATTCAACAGCTTGGAAAGATTGCACTATGCTTTGCACTAGCTGCTGGTTCACCTGAGGCTCAGGTGCTACCACGTTCTCAGCAGCCTCCTCTGGTGGGTCTCTACGACTCCTACCCGGTGCCATTTCTATAAATAGAAGACAAACAACCATGAGTCTCACTTCTATAGACATCACGAAATCCCATTTCAATTCACATTACACAACTCTATCACAACAAGGCTTTCCACCTTTTCCTCATGTTCCATGTTTCACCATTTTGAAAACCAAACCATTTTCGAAATACTAATTTATTCACAATAAAATTTTACACATTCATATAACATCATAATTCATTATACCTCAGTGAAATATGTATCCTTGTGGGAAGTCATTTCTACCATGCATGTTATGCTCATCTCATTGGATACACCCATGACAATGAGATATCCAATGCCTATAAGTGTCTCCAAAACACTTATGTACACAACTCCTTGGTAACATGAATTTCAGTATAAAAGGGTTAGCTACATCCTTATATACAATACATTCCATGTTCTAAAAATCCTATGCTTTACTACTATCCTGACTCGATGAATATACCACCACGAATGTCAACACCAAATCCGAGAATCAAATCCAAAGGACTAAACAAGCTGATACCACTTGTAACACTTCACCCCTATATCATTGGATTGAGGAGGTGGTGGGGGATACATGGCCTTAAGTGACATTCCCAAGACCCCAAATGTGGGAAATAAATGTCAAGGGTATCAAGATGAAGTTGGGGAACGATTTTCTTTTAAGACAAAACTAACCAAACAAACAACTAATGATGCATGCAATTTCAAAACCAAAAATGTATTTACAAATTAAAACCAAGTTGTTCCAAAATAAATTCCAAAACCAATACAACCAACCATATCAGAGTACATGGAAAAAATAAAAAACAAGCACTACGAGCCATGACCCCACCACAGCTCCACACCAAGCTCCAAGCTCCACGCTCCATCGACACATCACAATGCACCAATAAAAGAAGAAAGATGAATTACCTTTTCCCACATTACAATATACAACATCTACAAAGACACCAACATTCCAAATCATGGGGTGAGTACTAAAACTTAGTAGGATATCCCAAAATGACTTCCCTATACACGCCACTAGGATAAAACCGTTAACACATTTATATAAAACATTTTATGTTAAAAAAATCACAAGTGCAACCATTTTCAAAAGCCAAACATGAACTTACCAAGCCATCACACTCAACCAAAATAACAAAGGGAAAGCTAACCAAACATTCCACAAGCCATCTCATCATTTACAACTTAGCACAATGATTCTATCTTGTAAAGAAATGAACAAAAAAACAACCATAATAGCCAAACAGTGGAGCTTTCGTCCAACCCGTTCAACCATTGACAACTAGTGGATCTTCTCATCCACTTATCCATTGATAGCGGCCCTTATGTCCACTATCCATCCCCTTTTTATAGTTTTACTTTTCACCACTTCCACAGAACATTCAAAACAAGCCAATACCAAGCAGATAACCCACCAAGGTCACAACCACAAGCAATCAACCAATTCCATTACATACCAATCCACTTCAATAAGTCACCCATTTATTGAAAACCATTTTACATGAAAACAACATTTATATAAAACAACCCTTTTATTGAAAACCATTTACATCAATAATTTTCACAAATCAACCATAGCATCCCATTTTAAAATCTCCATTTTAAAATCCACCAGAATATCATTCCACCATAAAATCCCTTTTTCCCAAAAATTTCCAAAACATCACCCAGGGGATTCCTAACAAATTTCGCACAACAAAACACAATTAATTTCAAGCACAAAAAATTAATTGTAACCAAAACCACAATTTCTAACCAAGTGGAGTCGAGATAGAATCCACTAACCTTTAGGGTTCCTGAGAAATTGACCCCAAATAATCGTGCCTCAAATCCAGCGAACGCACCACTGAAACCGCTCTAGATCCCCCTTCTCTAACATTCACAAGCCATAAATCATCCAAGGAAACCAAAACCCTATATATACACACAAAAAGTGTAGATCTAGAAAACCAATAATGTTAGCGATGTAGATCAAGAAGAAAATACCGGGAAACCCGGAGGAGAGACTTACTTGGGAGCAATCACCTTTAAAACACCAAGAACCATCTACAAAATGCTTGCAAAATGAGTGGGAAAGCTCTTCCACCCCCAGCGAACTAAAGAACCCGAGTGAGCCATGAGTGGAAGGAAGTTTGGAGTGCAATAGGTTAAGCCCGAGGAAGCCCAAAACTTTTGACTCAATTTTTTAGTGGTCGTATGGTTAGCATGCAAGGTTTGGAAAACAGTGCGCTAACCATGCGCATGCTACTACCTTGAGAGCTAGGGTCCGCACGGTTTCCTTGCACGGTTTGGCAAACCGTGCGTAGGCCATGTGATGGCTACTGTATCCCCGTGCATGGTTTCCTGGAGAATCTACATTGTTTCTACTAACCGTGCTCAAACCGTGATCCCTATATAAACCCTCCAAAATCATTCAAAAACATTCCAAACTCTCCCAACCTCTTCCCAACTCATCCCATGCACTTTAAACACATAAAAAATGCATAAAAATGCCACATAACTCAAACCGGAGGTACTGCAGTTATACTCTTGAAATAATGTGACATGAAGTGATTACAATTAAACCTATATATATATATATATAACTTTTTTCAATAGTTTTATAATTTACCAAAAAATATGATCTAATAATTGCATTTTAGAGACAGTGAGAAATCATTAGACACAAATTATACCAATTATATTTAGTCTATTAATATGTTCTCGATTTCACAAGAATAGAATAACCAAATGGATTCAAATGCCATATTCCATTCCTCTTGATTGATATGACCATAAAATTAACCTCAGCTAAATGTATTAAAATATTATATCATATATATTGTAATTAAAATAGATTTCTTAGATTCATTCACATTATTAATCCTCTAACATTTATTGTAAAAAGTAAAAATATTTGACAAAAAAATATAATCATTTTTTAGTTAGTTCTATTCATTCCGGCCATCACAATAGCTTGGAGTTAACTACCATTTAAAATAATATTACTTTATTATTAGTGTTCAATGTAAGATTCCCGAGAAACTCGTTGTTGCGCGTTAGGTACGGCATCGAGCATAGTATCCTCTTTAAAGTCATATTAATATTTTATTCACAAATACGGATAAATATGGAATTGTTATATTCTTTATTTACCTGGGGTGTTACATCCTTCCCCCCTTTTGGGAATTGCATCCACACAATTTTAAAATTGCGCTTGGAAACATCCTTGAAAGTCCCAAATCCGAACAAGAGTCGGTAAAACAATCACATTAAAATAAATAAAGAGAAGTACAGAGGTCACCCGAGTTAACCCATACTTTGATTCCAAGTATGAAAATATGGATATGGAAGAAAAAAACAAAGGTTTATTTTCTGATGGAGAGTGATAGTAAACATGTCTATGATAATGTTAACCATAAGAAAATCACAAACTTGTGATGGGTTATATAGTATTCGATTCCCCAGTAGGAAAAGTTAATAGAAAAAAATTTGTTTTAAGTTACTTTTAATTGATGAATTTATTCATAAGGAAACAGAATCACTTATCTTGTTGACATTCAACTTTTATTAGATTCCTTACACAAACTCATATTTTCTCTATAAGACGATTATTTAGGAAGACTTGTTCATAGTAATAGTACTATAATCAACTTCTAGAGAATCACCTAATCCACAAAAGAGAACTATATATTTCCCATGTCTTTAGAAAAAATTCAAAACCAAAACCAAAAAGGTTAGTACAAGATCAGATAATCCAGAAAAGGATAACCCTTTATAAAAAGAAAATATATTCTTAATCTCCAAAATTTGTCCAACAAAACCCAAAGTTCAACGAGGACCATTCGATAAACAATTTGTCCATAAAATTATTCAAAGTAAACCAATCTAAGATTGAAACCCAAATATTTTAAGGATTTAGTCACATAGTCTTCCAAGTTAAATAGTAATATTTATATCCAAACAACATCAGTTTCTCCTAAATTCTCGTATTGAAAAGTAATTAACCTAATCACATTTCCTCCATGATAGGTTTATCATTTTCATAAATAACCCAAAATCAACTTCCTCTTAATTCATAAAATAATCTTACTAAAAAGAATCAGTCAAACTGACCAGGGACTTCACGTAGTCCAGTGGTAGGTGATAAATACCAGTCGCACTTTGGTTGTGGGTTCGATTCCCGCAACTTTGTCCGATGCGACGGGTTGTCACACGGTCTGCGTGTTGTCCTTTTTCCAAAACTATATAATTCTTGAAACATTCCCCAAAACGAGATAAAATATTCAAAAATAACCATAACATAATTTAACCTCAAGTTTATCTCATGACTTTCATTTTCCATCATAACGTATAATAACCCATAATTACCTCAAAATCAAGGATCATATAAACTCTAATGGTTACCTTTATAATTATTACCTGAACATCCACATCGATTGGTCATCTTGTACATGATGCATTACAGATCATACCAAGGTTCAAGTGGTCGATCATGTCTTCTTGATAGTTGGTTTAGAACAACCACGAGTTTCCTCGTTGAATCCCCCATTTTATCTAGTATCTTAATCAGAGAACCACCACAGTTTCCTTCAAACCTGTTGTCTGTTTGGTACCTGCTAGATCCATCCATTCACTAAAAACAGAAATGTCAGTGTGAGTATATCAACAAAACCATAATGTTCTAAAGAGGAAGGTAAACACTAAGATATACTTACTCATTCACTTTATCTAAAACTAGGACTCTTTCTGAAATCCTAACCATTATGGTAATGTCACTTATGCTTAGAGAATACCCTAACCTCTAATGTTATCTAAACCGGCCTTTGATACCAACTATAAGGCCCCATCCTTAAACCTTACTTAATATTGAAATAAATGAGTAATTCACATTGAGGATCTTTTCAGGTTTAGAGTTTTAGAGAATTAGGACATAACTATTACATCTCAAAAGATTACAAAGTAGTCACTTCTACTAAAATTTCCTTAAAATAAAAACTCTTAAAAAGAAACATGTTTAGTTCCATGTTTTAGGTAGCTTGACTTTCCCTTGAACCCATCCTTGACCCTATTCCATGCTAAGTCCTGTGAAAAATATTTCAAAAACTTGGGATGAGCATAAAAAGCTCAGAAAGGAATAGATAAAGAATGAAAGCTGTTAGTTTTTCAAAACAACAAGTAAACCATTTATACCTTATCAAAGTAATAATTTTCACCTTTTCGAAGTAGTAACAACTCTTCGCTGAATAAAAGTTCATTACTTACCCTTATGTAACCAAAAGATTACCATAAAACCCATATAAAGATCACATAACATATAAAGATAACTTGGGACATAAACATACATAAGTGGAATAACCATAAGGTCGAGTTCCACACATATCACTTAATGGAATATCCATTCGGCCAACATCCATACATACTTAATGGAATAGCCATACGGCTGACTTCCATACCCAATGCATTGGAGGTTATAACGCAACCACCCGTCCTGGTATTCACGGCACCACCCGTCATATTGTTTATCACGTTACCACCCATAAAATGTCCAAGTACCATTATAAAATTATAACACATAAAACCAACATAAAGTAATGATAATATTTCCACATTTCAATCACAATATATCATTTAAATATATTGACATAATAGAATCCTTTATCAAAAACATTTTCAACACCAAAATACAAAAAAAATTATATGGTATTTATTTTATTTAAAAACATTACGGCTTGTTGAGGAAGCCAAAGATCAAATAGTACTCACGGCGGCAAAAAAGGTCGTTGTCACCGTTTACGTAAAAGAAACATTCCTTTGTATCGTTTAGTAAAAAGCTTCGTAGAAAAAATATTCCTTTTGAATAAATGTAAAAGTCAAAGGGGTTTATACACCGTATAAATGAAGGTTGCGTGTAAAACAAAATATTCCTCAATAAATGGAGATTGAGACGAAGACCATTACAAAGATGGTATCCTTGGTTTATGGATAAATCAATTGCATTATTATGTGTGACAAATGAATACACCAAATATAAGTGGATATTATGTGTAAAAAAATAAGAATTTATTCACACATATCCATAGAACGGCATATTCAAGGAGTACTAGTTTATCCCAAAGAATCAAATTGGGGTTAAGAAGTTCCCTTGCAAAACTTTGGCAGCCTGACGACGTCACTACAAAATTCAGAAAATGAGTTGACGAGAGAATAAAAAAAGGTATCTCATCACTTAAAATTTAAATCAATAAGGATATATGAGAACATATCTTAACATAACAATATGTTAATTAAAAGACCCAACAAAAGAAGTCTTTTAAAAAAAGAGGGTGAAAGGTTCTCTTACCGACATGGGTATCTTTCGAGACATGCACCCCGGTAAAGAAGGGAAATAAAACATTGATGTAAATACTCATCAATGAAAGTATATTACAGAATGAGTAAAATAATGGGCATTAAATACACCACTCAAAGGAAATTGTGTCAAATGTAGCATAAATCTCAAGGGAATAAAAGTGAGATGAAAAAATCATTTACGAAAACTCGGTAGCATAACGACACCACATAAAACTTACAAAAATGGATTGATGAGCTCAAATAGGGTATCTAATCAAATTACCATAAAGTTTATAGAAATAGGAATATAAAATAACATCCCCCAACATAACAAAGAGGAGATTAAAATAAGTGACATAAAGGAGAGTACTTAAAAAGAAAGAGAGAGGTTAGATATCTTGCGAAAATTCGGCAGCATAACGGCACCACTCAAAACATCCAAAATGGATTGATGACAGAGAATAGGGTCTCTGATCATATGAAAATAAAAATTACAGTAATGTTAATATAAAATAACATCCCAATAACAAGAAATTTTATCTTTAAAAAGAATGACATAAAAGAGCGTACTTAAAAAGAAAGAGAGGAGTAGGATCCCTTATCTCGGGTCCGACTTGACTTGATCTTTCTTTAACATCCTGAATAATAAACATGAGTTAATTTATATTTTCTTAAGAACCTATTCATGTTCATTATTCCTTTTATATCACTTATTTACATTTTATAAACATTATTTAGTCATTTAAGTAAATAATGTTTGTTTTGTCGACATTTGGTTCTTAAGTCGAAAGTGAACTTCTTACAATTACATGTTGTTCGTGTGGTAAATGGTTATTTATATCCAGAATTATATTCATGATTTGGATATCATATATATCATATATATCCAGCATATACATTTATTTATAATATTACATAATCATTTAGTGGTAAGAAATGAAATGCACTGTTCATGGAGACGGTAAGCCGTACGTACGCATGAACACTACTTTCATTTCTTTGTCATATTAATGGAATTAAAACTAAATGAGAGTTAGGTATATTTTAATTACATAATTATATTGATAATTTATATGTAACATACATTATATATATCCATTATAAATTTGTACTTATAATTGTACATTACATTTAGGGATGAGAAATGAAATGCACCGTTCATAGAGACGGTAAGCCGTACGTACGCATGAACGCTACTTTCATTTCTATCTCATACATTAATGGAAGGAAATAATAATGATATAGAGGTATATTATAATTCCAGTATAACATCATATATAATAACTTTAAATCCATCCTTTATACGTCCCACATATGTATTTAACGAATCACATCACTTTGAGGGGGCGGTAGTCCGCACTTCCTAAAATGAAATTATCGTGTTTACCCACAATGGAGACCATAATGGTATTCCAAAAAAGAAAAATACAGAAGATTAAGTAAAACATAATCATATTATATATCATATATAAATATAGTGACATCATAATGGCCACCTTTGAAGGTGTTATATGAGTGTTGAACAATCATCCTTTCGTGAGGTAGGAATTCGCCATCCACGGAAACAGTATGTTATTTAACCATTAGATGTAGGTGTGTGTAAGTGTAGCTCTAATACTTCTTATAAAAAAATCCTAGTATATTTAAGATACTGGATTTGTTACAAAATAAATGAATAAAAAGAGTTTATGGGGTTGGAGAGGCAAAATAAAATAAAAGGACTCAAGTGAAGACATTACCTTAAAATCGGGTAAATCCCTTTGGTTTGAGATAAAAGGCTTCCTTGGGAAGACTTCTGCCCAAAGTGAGGCGTCAAGGAGTTATAGAGGAAAGTGGAGAGACAAAATGGGAAAGGGTTGGCCAAGCCAAAGGCTTTGGGAGTGTGGGAAAGGTGGTAGAGCTGGGGGCCTTTTATAAGAGGAGAGGAGGGGCACTCTTGTAAAGTTACAAAATGTTACTTTATTTTCAAACGATTTTCGGATTTTAAAGGTCCTTAATTGATGTATTTCGAGGATAAGGTGATAAGGGTTTGAAATAAACTTATCCAATATGTTTTGGACATGTGTAGGTTTTAGATATTACATTATCCTTCCATTTTATTTAAATTGTTAAATAATGAGGTCATCACTGCATCATCTTGATGTCATAAATAATATTATTTATTTAATGTCTAAAAATTATAAAACAAATACTATGATGTAGGAAGTCTTTTTATATTTCCAATGAATATTTATAGTAAAAAATATGACTTTTATTACCCCATGTAAAAATTGTTTTAGTAAAACATCTCATGTTTGTGTCATTTTTACTTTAACAATAAATAAAAAGATATTTATGTCATTTTCCAAACAAAGTGGCTCCATGGGGACCCCAAGTTGACCCATGGATTGTATTAGTCGGCCATGACACATCCAATGAGGGTAGGACATGTGTCTAGGTCATTTAATTTTATTAAAACATTATTCTTACCTTAAACTACACTAATTACCTCTAATCGCGATTAAAAACTTAATGAGTTACTATTCGCCAACAAAATATTTTAATCCCATTGAACCAAATTTTACTTCATAATGACAACTATGTATATTGGATTTTTTAAATTCAAAACACCTTGATGGAAAAATTTTATTTAAACGGAAAATCAGTTTTTATAAGTACCACTTAGTGGTTTCACTATTCATCAAAAATTGAAGTTTTTCAGAAAATTATCAAAAGTTCACCCTAAGCTATATTTCTTATTCCAAATTCAAAAATGAAGCCTATTTTACAAAATTCAAAAAATATAAGTCACATTATTTAATATAATAATTAATTCCCGCTGTCAGAGCAAATAGCGGGTTTTTATGAAACAAAATGTATCAAAAGATTGACACTAGTTTAAGTCTGATTTTAAAGTGAAATTAATTCCAATGACCACTAGTGGATTAAATTGTAAAAATATATTATAATTTTACTTTAAAACCAATTAAAAAGATAATATAACCATATAAATAAATTAGATTAAAAGTGGTTTTGAATTAAAAGCCAACATTTTTCACTATTCATTAAAAAATGAACTTTATCGGAAAAATACCAAAAATTAACCCAAGGTAAATTTCAATGTCCCAATCATAAATAATATGTTTATTTTGAAAAATATAGCTTATAAAATTTTTAAAAAGTGGATTTAAAAGGGGTTCTCCATCAAAAGGCTGTTAATCGTCCTTTTAAAGAATATTAGAATGTTTATGCTTAAAATTGGATTCATTTGCATTCTTAATCCTCTAACATTTATTGTAAAAAGTAAAAATATTTGACAAAAAAAATATAATCATTTTTTAGTTAGTTCTATTCATTCCCTCTATCACAACAGCTAGGCGTTAACTACCATTTAAAATAATATTACTTTATTATTAGTGTGCAATGTATGATTCCCAAGAAACTCATTGTTGCGCGTTGGGTACGCCATCGAGCATAGCATCCCCTTTAAAGTCATATTAATATTTTATTCACAAATATGGATAAATATGAAATTTTCATATTCTTTATTTACCTTGGGTGTTACAGTATACTTCAATATAATGGGTCAAATTAAAAATAAGTATAAAGAATTAATCCTTTCAAATCTTATCTAATATTCTCAAAGATTTTTTTCAATCAGTATTGTCACGTTATCTCTCTAAATCCTCATTTTAATCATTTCTCATATTTTTAAAAAGTATAAATGTTATCTTTGAATCAAATTAAAATTAATCATGAGTTTCCATATAATAGATAAGTATTTGTTTATTAAATCTTACATATTCAATTTCTCAGTTACATATGATGGTGTATATTGGGATGTTTATATTAGAATTGGGGAACCAAATAAGATGTCTAAGTGTATTGAATTTAATTAATCATAAAATAAATCCTAATTATATAATGGAAAATTTTCAACCCTTGCTATACTTTTTAGATCATTCAATGTCCTTGATTCCATTTCATCCAAATATTTATAATTAAAAGATCCTGATAAGGGGGTCAGTGTATAATAAAAATTCATAATCGATATTTTTACACTCATATGATCATAACTAAAATCATTCCAAATATAGATTGATTTATAGATGGATTAATGATACAATTATCCATTAAAATGTTGGGTAAAATATTGAATAAACAATATAAGGAAATTTTATATATTAATGTTGTGAGTAGTTGGAATAGTGGGTTATTTGATCTATATTTAACATAGGTGAGACATATGAAAATCTAACTATCCCAAATTGGTATAAAATCACATATTAGTGGATCCACTCTAGTGTTTTTGTGTTATGTGATGATCTGATTAACAAGATCACTTCTCATAGGCTTATTCAAATAAAGCATATGATCTATAAATCCATAGGTAGTGATTATCTCCTAGAAGAATGTAAGAAAATCAAAAACACCGGATTGACTAATTTTACTTTATTTACCCACATTGGGATACATACAAGAATAAAACACCGATGTAGTTTCATGATGAGAAAATATACCAATCTTCACTAGCCTTGGGGATATAATTTTTTAGTCATGGTCACTCAACACTAGGATCAATACCTTTTCAAGATTTAGGGCTTGGATCAATGAAACCTAATGGTACATTCTTTTGTACACTCAATTTTGTCACTAATCCCAAAGGGGATACTTTTTGTATCAAATACAATCACACATCTTTAATGTCTAGAATTTAATGCACTAATTATTTCCTATTAATCATTACCCAACTACTTCACAAACTTGATTTCATCATCAACAATATAGAAGCATCTCATTCCATATTGAACTATTATTATTTGAATACCAACTTAATTTGGTAAATTCTACAATAGGATCCAACTAAACTTATTTCAGGAAACATAACACTTTCATGGGTTATATTCATCACATTATCAAAACATTCCATCTATTTTCCCGAATTCATATTTTTTAGAAACTAACAGTCCTTCAGAAAACTCAAAAAATTTCAGGAAAATTTTTAAACCATAGTGAAACCCCTTTCTGAGATTGTCACAATTACTTTAATTAGGGAACTTATGTGGATATGAATATTTCATGCAATAAAAACCTTTAAAAACTCATAAGTTAATTCGTAGCTTTTGTATCTTAAATAAGTTTGGTTGGTTCAAATGAGAGGGGTATTCCCATATTTATAGATGTTTTCATCCCTTTGTGAAACTATAAAGCTCCCCACCACCTTTTTTTAAAATATTCATTAATGTTTGTGAAACTCCCTTTACTTTTTAAACTTCAGGGATACATTCAATTCAAAACAAATATCATAATTTTATAAAATACAATATTTTTTAATTAAAGAAACATATCATAATCACATAACATACTTCATTTTTTCATTCAAAAAAATTATCATAATTACAAAAAATAAAAACTTTTTCTTTTATAGCTTAAAGGACTCTAGAAACACATTATTTCATGAATCCCTAAACATTAACTAAAATAAAAAATTTATGAATACCATGATAAAACAAAATTTTCATGATGCCGTCCTAGAAAACAAAATTTGGTAAAACAAGTACCTTCATGACAAAAACTACCATTTTCAAGATGAAGCCATGTTTGGGTGCCTCTATTTCATCGATAGCTTCTACCTCTCACTTAGTAATATCATGATTGACATTCTTGGATCGCACATAGCTTCACAAACTCTACTATTATCTCCTTATAGGGAACATCAATATCTCATGTAGTATTTGATAAGGGGATTAGTAAATCTAATTTACATAACCACACTATGTTAATGGAATCACCTCATCCAACACACCTAGTCTTCAATGTTGACAATGATAGGGTTGAAAATGAATCCATCACTCAACACATGGAAACACCAATTCTCATTTGTGTTCAATATGGGTTGAGCTGGATATGTTTATTCTCTAAGAGATTAGTTTAGATGCTAGATTCCAAGAGATGGTGTGTGTATTAATCATTGTTTTCATTTATTTGAGATGATTATTTCAAAGTTGTTATTTCTTTCTATTTATACTCATATTATAGCATGATTGACAAGATGAAATTAATATATCGATAAAAGGATATGTTTTGTGGTGTAAAATTAATATCAACATACATTAATAACATATATGAATGCATATATAAAAAATATTCTTCTAGAACACATAGGTTTAGTATATTTTGATATTTGAGAAATATGTTTCTTATTACACCATATGAAAAATATTCCATACATAGAATCTATCACACATGGATCCTTCATAAACATATCACTCTATTTAATATATTAATGAAATAAAAAATAAAAATAGAAGGTAATATAAATAGATTAATGAGGGTATAACTTGAGGAATTCCAATAAGAGTAACATGAATGATCAGAAAAGGTGTCATAATAGAATGATCATATCCAAACGAAGTCGATAAAATATAATTAAAATGATAGAGGATATAAGGGTGTGTAAATAATTATATAATGATAACAAACCATACACACAAACACATAACATTATAATTTCAAATATAAATAATTATATAATGTCATATAAATAGAGATGGATGACTACTAAGACTAACATTACATAATATATTATGTTAAACATCCATCTCTCATTGTATAGTGGACTAGGATAACCAACCATAACCCCAGTATAAGAATATAATGTGATATAAATATTTACTCCTTGAAATGGATGGATATATGAATATTTTCCCACTTATAACCTAATAATATATCAAAATTATATTTTTACTGTATGAATGGAAAAAATCCATATTTCACATAGTAGTCCTTATATGACAGACCAATGACAATAAAATGGGTAACGTAATGTTTTTCATGATTTGATGAAGTAATTAATCCAAAGAAAGTAAGTATATGAACCAAGAATTATATCCTTAGAAAAAGATTTGAAACATAATATAAGATACATTCAATGATCACAACATATAATTGTATTGATATATATGAAATCTGATTCATGGGTAAAGATAAAAAAATTTAATTAATTAGAAATATATTTGACATTTTAATAGATTGTATAAAAATGAAACATGTGAAGAAATTGAATCTAATAGAAGGATAAATAAATTAAAAATAATATTTAAACTGAAGGTAGTGGTAATAAAATATTACCATTACCTTAACACTAAAAAATTGAATTTTCTATAATTAAATATAAAAACAATTAAACACATATTTCATTACCTTATTAATATTTATTAAATTTGAAAATAATCATTTATATTTATTTATTACATATTTATTTTTTAGACATGGATTTTATTTATCATAGAATGTTATTATTTCTACATAGTTTATGTTTTTTATAGAAAATATAATTCTTTGTTATTTTTTCATGAGTTTACAATCACATGAATAATAATGTTCTTATATTCATAATGTTATAATTATATATAAATTTTAATTTTATAATATTGGTGGTATGAGTGTGATATGAATGTAATAAATCCATAACTTGATTATTTAGGTAAATTAATAAAAAATGGATTTTTAAGACAATAATTTTTTATTTTTGTAGTTTAATTCCAAACCAAAAAAAGTTAAATTCCACATTTATAATTTCTTCATCACTTTCGAAAACATATTTATTATAATTAAAAAAATTATAGTATTATAATTTATTAAATACTTGAAATGATCCAAAAATATACATATTATTGATGAATAATGTTTATTAATCATACCATATTTCATTTTCATAACACTATGATCTGAAAACACATATTTTTGAGAGTTTGTAAAATTAGATAAATTAATTATTCTAGTATAATAAGAACTCAGGTGGATTTAAACCTATGTATTTTGAGTGAGAATAATTTTTATGGACATGTTTAAATTGTCAAAAAGAAAGTTTTAGAGGATGATTCATAAATGGAGAATAATATCAGTGGGTTTTTTAGGAATTGTATAATGTTTTTGAAATTGGAAGATTTCATCACAAGTTAGGGAAACATTAGTGGAGGACTTAGTGCATCCAGTTATAAGACAATAGATGTAGAACAAAATATTAATTGTTTAATACTGAACAGATGGGAAATTGTATATTATATCGATTCCTACTTAATATAGGGAAATATTATCGAATTTTGGTGGTGTTTTTAACACCATAATAATTCACATTTATATTTATAGTTTACTCAAGTTATTTTGGAACTATTTACCATTTTACTCATTTTCCTCATTTTCCCCCCTTGGTTCCCCTTCTTCTATGGTCGTTCAAAAAATGATGTTTTACTTGAATGAGGTTGATGTTTTTTCCATTTGATCACTTATTTTTATTCCTATCTTTTTCTTGTTTTTTAAAAAGATAATGTATTTTTTTATGATTCTATTATATCAGGGATGAATCATATTTGAATAATGGGTTTTAATTTTAAATGTTAGATGGATTTCAAATAAGTATGAGTGTTCCATGTTACTCATAATTTCACATAATGTGTCATTAACACACTATGGGAATTTTACACTTTACCAATGGTTTAAAACTGTTTGTAAAGGCCTAGAAACTGTTGGTATATAGTGTATCAATGGTTCCCTCAACTGTGGCCATGTAAGTCATGACAATAGGCCTAAACCAACGTTTCTATGAAATCTGTTGGTATAGGTGTCAAAATAGATTGTATACCAACAGTTTATACAAACTGTTGGGATATTCATTTTAAAGGATAACATATACCAACGGATTGTGAAACCATTGGTATATGTGTGTTACACTTATACCAACAATTACAACCATTTTTATAGAGGGGATATGGAAATCCATAAGGCTATACAAACGGGTTTGTTATAACCATTGGTATAAACCTATACCAACAGTTATAAAAAACCCCATTGGTATAGTTATATTATAACATATTAACCAACAGATTAATACCATTGGTATACATTTTCTCAAATCCACAGCAGCAGCAAGCCCCTCTCCCTTATCCAGACCCACAACAACATAGCTCCACAGCAACACAGCAACACACCTCCCCCTCTCCAGACCCACAAAAACAATAATAAAAATGCCCCATCCAAAGTATTCAAAATTTTGATTTCATTCTAGAATTTAGAAAATTAGAAATTTACAAATTAAAATTCAATAACAACCATAAGAGAAAAATCCTACATGTTATAAGAAATTCACTAACATCTATAAGAGTATTCAAAATTTAGTATTCATTCCTCACTCAAACCACAACACCAATACACACAAGAGAAAAAACCTACATGTTATAGGAAGCACATGGGATGTTTAGTCATGGTCTTGGGTTGAGTATCTTAAAACCAATAGAAAAACTTGGGTAGGGTTGACAAGGATCATGATACCCATAAGATAGAAAATGGTATTGGACATGTTCTTAGACATAAGATGAGTTATAGGAAGCACATGGGATGTTTATATTCCTCTAATGATTCTATATCCATGTATAAATAGTTCCTGATGTGTTAGTTGGAAACATTGGCCAATCTTGACATATGAGATGGGTTACCGGAATAGCCTACATGTTTTTCATAGAATTTTCAATTAGAATAAGTGGTTATGTGGCTAATTGTAATTTTCTTTCATGGGAGTTATGTGAGGTGAATCCCCATCTTGGGTAGTGGGTATGAATATTCAATTATGTCTTCGGTATTGGGTTCCTAAAGGGACTTTGGTTTGGTCCTAGAACCCACTATTTAAGGATGGGATTGAGGTGATCCATGGGGATATGGTGTCACCATATCTATTCCTCACCATTGGGGCATTTTTATGAGACATTGAAATATAGTTTTCAAGAATCTATGTGTAGCCTTGATGTCCAATTTTTTATATGGTATGCTTGAGTATTCATAAGTATCATATGAAATCACTATATGATAATTATTTGTTGTATGTTATTGTATAGAATGAATGACCTGTGACTGAGAATTATAACATGATTGTTGGTGCATGTTCATGATGGTATGTCAACACTCATTCCTAATATATGAAAAATATGGAAACTAAGTTAAGCCTTAACAATTTGGAGTGTAGAACTAAAAAATTGATTGACTTAAGATGGATCTATAGAGAGGAAGGAGTTCCGATCCTGGGTAAATAGAGAGGGACCTAGTTTAGACCAATTCAAAACAGAAAATAAAAAAATAGATGAATAAAACTAGGAAATAAATATTAGAACTAAATAATTGAGTGGGGGGCTATCTGGGGGGTTGGGGGCTATTCGGGTGGTGTGTGGGGCTGTATAGGGGTACGAGGGATGTATGGGTGGTGTGGGGGGCTGTTTGGGGGGTGGGGGCTGTTTGGGGTGAGTGGGGGGCTGTCAGGGGGGTTGGGGGCCATCCAGGTTAAGGGGGGATATCTGGGGGGTTTGGGGGGCGGGGGCTATCAGGGGGTGGGGGGCTGTCCGGGATGGGGGTGGGGCGAGTTGTCCGGTGGGGGGGGGGGGGCTATCTGGAGTGTGTTTTTGGCCACCACGGTCATATGAAACCTCCAATTAATGTGTCATCTAGCCTACCATTTCAAAATTAATCCACTCTTTGTTGTTGTCTGATTTCTTGGTATTCTGAGGTTGTTCGGCCAGTTTTGACCACACCACGCACACTTTTCAAGTGCGCCAAACACCAAAAACAAATATTCTACCATTCTGTGCAAACCACACATCTGAATGACATTTTTTCTTTTAGTACACCTCAAAAATAATAATTAGCGTGTTTTTGTGTGATTTCAAGCCATTACAATATCGTTCGATATGTATTTGACCATAAAACGCATATTTTTACCATTTATGACACGCAGAGTGCGTTTTCATCCACAACGACCACACGACACCTCTGATTGACATGAAATCTAACCGAACATTTCACAATTCACCCACCCTTTGTTTTTGTCGGATTTCATGGCATTTTGTGGTCGTTCAGCCGGTTTTGACCACCCCACGCAAGCTTTTCATGCACACCAAACTCCTTAAAAACACATATTTAGATGTACCGCATAAACCGTGCATCCGAATGATGTGTTGTCTCATTGTAAACCTCACGAATGACCCATGGATATTTATGTTAAATTATCAACACAATACTAATACATTTGGTAAGTTTTCCATATGCCAGTTTTTTTACTTAAAATGTTTTCCATTTTAAACAAAAGAGAGACTTTTAGAGTGATACTGGCCACATCGTGCCTTGGATTGAGGTAAGGTTGTCTTGTACACATCTCAAATGAAAATTGGATCATTTCATCAATATATCAACACAATCCAAATATGGTTGGTATATTTTTCATATGTTAGTTGATGTTTTCACTTAAAATGTTGTCCATTTCAAATCAAAGTGAGTCACTTTGAGTGATACCACCCACACCGTGTCTCGGATTGAGGAAGAGTTGACTCGTACCTGTCACAAATGACCAATTTATCATTTTCCTACTGTATCAACACAATACAAATTCGTTTGATTGGTTTTTTGTATGTCATTTTTAGGATTCATTGTTTTATCCCACCTATAATGGGCTAGCTCAGGTAATAGGTATGGATGGCCTTGGTTGGTCTGTTTCAATTTGGTATTAGAGGTCTTACTCAGATATAAGTGTGTCAACAATGCCTATGTTGTTTTTATGTCTTGGTTAGATAGTATTAGGATCATTGGAATTTGGATACAAGGTGCGGAAGAGGGTCCTGAACACCTCACACCCATTATTGAATTAGAGTTGCAATAGGTGACTGGAAGAATGACTATAGATTCCAAGATTGAGTTTTTAGGATCTTTTGAATAAATCATATTGGTGGTTTAATTTAATTAACCTATCTAGAATGTCTGAGTACTTGGTTTGTGTATGTTCAGTTGAATAAACTTTATGAGGAGTTTATTTAGATGACCATATTCCAATTAATGGGTATTTCTCTTTAATTGTAGAATTCATGACTACAATAAATTATCTTTGTTTGAAATAATTATTTTTAATTGTTTTTGAGTTTGATTGTTTTGGAATTATATCTTTGGTGATTGGTTTTTGTCTTGGGTTTAGAAGAAAATTCTAACATGATGAGATCTTTCAAATATTGGATGGTTAACCACAATGTAGGTTCTGTAGGAAGATCCTCCAATAGACACATCTTTGGATGAGGTAAAGATCCATATAATGCTGACTCTAGGGTCATTTGTCCCAATAATACTAGGATGGAAAATGGGACATGGATTGGAACTTACCAAGTAGCATCCACATGTATTCTATATTGATAGTGGAAAACATGATTCTATAGAGTGGAATGAATTTATTGAGAGGGTCTTCATATTTTTTGAAGAACACTGAGTATAATCATGTGGTTTTTCCATGTATATTCTCAGGGGACCAGAATGAATATGTTGGGATTCTATAGTTCAGGATATGTTTCACAACGGTCTTTCCAGGGTTTCATCCAATAAGATATTTAACCAGCTTTTTATTATGAAACTTTACACGTGTAAAATACTTTGGAGTTTCTAATGTTGGAGAAAGTGAAGTGTACTCTTCTAGAGTTCACCAAACACTTTGTTGAGTTGGTGAATCTTGCACTAGATATTTTCAAAAATGATTACATAAAATCTTGTAGGTTTGATATGGGACTAAGGGACAATGTTTGGTTGATGCTAGTTCTTTTTAGCCTTCCAACCTTCCTCGATGTATTGGATAATGTTTATTTTTCTAAAGAAGACATATTTGAAAGGATAGACTTGGGAGGAGCTTTAGTGGATGAAATAATTATTAGAAGTTTTTATTTTGATTATAAAAGGAAGTAAAAAAGTGTCCAGTGTTATACGAGACCTATTCTAGGGGCTTCTATAAAGAACCAACATGTTATTTTCTAACCGTGAGGCATAGTGTTTTTCTACACCAACCAGGGTTCCAAGATCTAAACAAGCCCAAGAAGCCCCATAAATCATTATAACATCAATAGGATTCCATATTTGGTCAAAAATAAAGAGTTATACTGAATTTAAAAATATCCATACCAGAGTGAAAGTCCAGGTTTAAAAATAATGAGTTATACAAAATTCAAAAATATAATGGATCAATCCTCCCCTGATCACCATCACCATCACCACTTTCATTATCAGCCTCATCCTTGCCACCATATCTATCCTCTTCTTCATCCTCATCATCATCCACATTCTCATCCTTAGCCCCTTGCTCACCCTCAGCCCCATCCTCACCCTCGGCCCCATCCTCACCCTCGTCCTCATCATCATCCTCACCCTTGTCTTCTTCAGCATTCTCGTCATCACCAGTAACATCATCATCTCAACTTCCACTAGACCTGATGACTGGTGCAATGGATAATGCATCCGTCAATGACATATATGTCTGACAAGCCACGCTGGCCTCTGGTGGAAGTGATGAAGATAAAGCTTTGATCAATTTCATGAATTCATTTTCCCTCGTTTAAACCTATTCTTCCAACTCTATGACTCTTTTAACATACTTTATTTCTTTCTCCTTGAACCTTTTCAACTCAATGGTACTATAATTTATACCTAGATAGGACCTATACCCTGTCGGGACTATATTCTAACCTGGCCGGCAGCGTACTCGTCCAGAGTGCTCATCTCCCAAAACCTGATATAAATGATCGTGTGGCCCTGAATTGTCAGGATCCTAGGCATCAAGGGCCTCTAAAGAAGCCGGTTAAAAATATTGATAGATTATTAAATATAAAAATAGATATTATACATTGAAATACAGAAATTAAAACTTAATATCTTTTCTTGTGTCGGTTTATTAACCGCAGTTCTATCTTTTTTCCTTCTACTAGAGGAAAACAATTTTGCTCGAGGGATATGTCCTTCAATATTAAATTTGTGCTCTAGTAAGGAAATTGAAACAATATAAACTGTATGTATAATCATATATTCAATATTCAATAAATCAAATAATTTAATAAGGAAACAATAAAAAGGGAAAGTCCTAAAGAAAAATTATAAAGAACTATATCGTACCAGCTGCCTCTCAGGATCTGACATAGTAGTGTGCCCCAAAGTGTGGAGGTATTGCTTTGAATCAATGTTTTTTGTTTTTTTCAGAAGATTTCTAAATAATTTTTAATAATAAATAAGTTAATATTAATGAAAAATATGAAAACTGTCATTTAAAAACCTCAAATGGGATTAATAGCTTACATCTGGAAGTCACCCAATGGGTAATAATTTGGCGATATTGCTATATCGGGTAGTCATCCATGATAGGTAATGTCTCCAACTCCGTTCCCACTCTATCACAACCTCCAACATATAGCTCATGCTTATATGCTTTCCAAATCTCTCATAGCTTCTTTAAACGTGCTGGTCTTGCACCTTATTCATTAGGGAAGTTAAACCGAAGCTGACACCCAATAGATTAATTCATATAAATACAAAAAAAATACTACATTAAATATAATATATTTTTATCAATATTTGTGCCCATGCTTTATCCTTGACTTCGTGTGGAAGATTTCTCCAAGAGAGAGGGCTGATCGGAATGATGTTGGAGTATTTGGCTAGTGTCTCTAAAAAAGCCCTGACATTCTTGCATAGATGTATTAATAATTTGTCCATCATTGTTGTATTCAACCATCAACTATGTCTAGCGATTCCCTACCTCATGAAAGCGAGTATGTGCCCTCCCCCACCTCCTATCTGTAGATTAATCAGTTATTGAAGAAAAAAATATCAGTACAAGTTATAATAAAAATAAATTTTGGTATAAATTTTTTACAGAGTTATATAAATATACCTGTTGAAGTGGGATTAATTGGCATCATTGGATGTGAAGAAGCTGATGGAATATCCTGTACAGGTGGAGTCTCCCTTAGTGTATTCTCCTCAACAACATACTTTGTTAGAGAAAGAGTCGAAAAAGGTGGAATATAATAGCTCAGAGATAATGAACCAGAAGAAAAAGATGATGGCACAGATGTCTGGCCAACTGGCAGTGTAAACATCAGAGGACTAAATATCCCTTATGTCTCTAAAGACACACTATGATCAATATGAGGCATAGAAGATATGTCTATGGTAGGGGCATAGTCCAATCACGTACGACCATTGGATTGTCTAACTCTCACACCACGATCCCTTGTACCACCGACCTCAGTACCGAGACCACCAGATGATCATATAACTCTGACACCAGAACCCCTTCTTCCACCAGCCTCTATACTAGGAGCAAATGAGGCTCCTCGTTGGATATCTCTCGTCTAGGGGTTGGATCCTGAAAAAAAATTTAACACAAAAATAAATACATGATATTATATGTTATTGAAATATATATAATTGAAATAAAATACTCACAATAGGGATGAGTGGAGGAATGCCCATCTGTGTCATGCGATGATTATTTTCTATCATCTTATTCCACTGCCTCTCTACAATGGGTGTCATTTCTTGAAATGAAAAAAATATTGAAGTAATTAGAAATAGATAACTAATGTATAACCCAAAAAACAAAATATAAAAAACCATTCTGATAAAAAAACATAAAGAAACAGACGATTTATGGTGGTTTGAAGGTAAATACTAGGATACACACTCTAAATAATGTATATGAAACATGTAGGTGAGAACACGACTGTATGATTCTATATATTCGCCACCACAACTTCGGGTTACAATCAACACTGACAATTGAGCTATTGGAGTCATCATAAGTAATAAAAAAATTGCTTCCAATTGCAGTAGGGATAGTGTCAACTTCATCATCACCATCATCAAAAACATGTTTGGGATTTACTTCAATAATTAAACTGAATTTAGGATGATGATGATCTTTGACATAAAAAACATGTTTCGCCATTGTTGCCAATACATATGGTTCATCGGTGGAAAGAGTGCGAGTCATGTCAATAACTCGAAATCCACAATCATCAATAAAGGTTCATTGCTCCATCATTGAATCAAACCATTGACATTTCATCATCGTAACTCAACCATGTGAGTAATAATCCAAAATTATTATTTTCTCAATGAATCCATAATAAAATACATTTTCAGTATGAGGTCTATTATCTAATGAACTAGCATAACAGTCTGTTGTGGTAGTTAGCATAACACCATCATACTGTGTTCTCATGTTTCATTCTCATTCAGTGATAATAAATTTTTATCTACTGATCATAAGTGATTTACAAGCACGAACCATGGTTTTAGGACTAAAAGAAAAAGATGTTATTTCCTCAGAAACAGAGTCTGTAGGAAAACTCGATACCTGAAATGTAATCAAATAGTCAAATTAATTAAATATTATTTTTATTTTGTTATTACAGAAATATTTTTACCTTCAATTTCTACCAACTAGAAAACCCTTTGCTATGCAAAGTCTCTTTCCTTCTCAAAGATAAAGAATGATGCTTTCTATATATCAATTCTTTACATTACATATAGATAAAAATAATAATTGTTTAACAAATATTTAAAATTACAAGATATAAGATTAGAGATACATGTAAAATTTAATTACTTGATATACTAATCGATCAAATCACAATTTAACAACACTGTACGATGTTCCCTATCTTGCTATTCAACGCTTAATGTCATCAATGTATATGATCCCAGATTTCCTCCTGTCTAAGGAAGTGATGAAAAACTGGGTTCATTTTTCTTATACAGTTCTTCTTCATTTCTCATTGTTCTGTTTATTATCATAGTATGATCAGAAAAATACATTGAGAAGAAATCCATACATTCTTGATCCAAGTAACCATTCACAATATAACATTTAGGATAATTCGTATTTCGATCATATTATTTCAATTTTTACATGTTTCTTTCAGTAGGATACATCCAATGGAAAGAAACAGGTCCTCCAAAAATTATTTTGTTCGGAAGATGGACAATCAGATGCAACATGCATGTTAAAAATGATGGAGGGAATGTTTTCTCTAACTCACACAAAATTAATGGTGTCTCTACCAACCGTTTTTACTAGAAGGATTTGGACAACTTCTTAGCAGAAAGATCTCTAAACAAATAGCACAACCGAATAACTGATACTCTTACATTATTGGACAAGAGATGATGGATTTCTATTGGAATCAACTCATGCAAAAGGACGTGATAATCAGGAGTCTTTAATGATTTCAGCTTCAACTCTTTTCGGTTGACCCGTTTTTATATATTTCTTGAATAGCCATTAGGAACATTAATATTCTTTAGAACTTCTAGAAATTGATTTTTTTCAGCACGTGTCATCACATAAGAAGTACATGGAACATGCCATTTATTTTCACTGATATAGACAGGATTCAATTCTAGTCTGATTCCCCAATATACCAAGTCATTCCGAGATCGTAAATCATCTTTCGTCTTCCCTATGACATTTAGAAGAATTGAAAGCAACATTTCACATATATTATTTTCAATGTCCATTAATTTTAAGTAATGACGTAACATGTTGGATGACCAATGAGACAACTCAAAGAATATAATCTTCTTCTTCCAATAGTAACATGTATCATTGGAAACATTTTTCCTCTTTCTAGATTTCATTTCACCCTTCCAAAATGAATAACTAAAATCTTTCAATTCATTAAGTACATCAGTTCCATACATATGCTCTGGTGGATCGTCAGTCTCTATGGTATTATCAAATCTTTGATGATTGTTTCTATATGCATGGTTCATTGGCATGAATTGTCGTTGTCCCATAAAACTAAAACTATGAAGATATTTTTATCTTGTTGATCGAGTATTATTCATACAAACAGGACATAAAAATTTTCCTTTTTTTCTCCATCCAAACAACATTGCATAAGAAGGAATATCATTGATTGTCCACAAAAGCACAACACACATCTGAATTATGTCTTTCGAACATGTATCATATGTGGTTACACCCAAATCCAAAATAAGTTTCAACTCTTTTATTAAATATTGCATGAATACATATATATCATTGATGGGATCAGAAGGGCCAGATATTAATATACTCAAAAAAGTGTAAGGCTTTTTCATAGTCCACCATGTGGGAAGGTTATAAATGTTTATGAAAACCGGCCATGTGTTGTGCGAAGTAAGCATCTGCCCAAATGGATTAAAACCTTTACGTGAAAGACCCAGTCTCACATTATGTACATCGGTTGAAAATTTAGGATATAGAACATCAAATCACTACCATGAAAAACTATCTGCAGGGTGAAGCAACTCTTCATTATTCTTTTTCCTCTCGGTTTCATGCCATCACATTTTTTCTAATATTTCACAAGACATGAAAATGTTCTGTAATATGGGGATCAATGGAAAGTTCCACATAAATTTTTTGGGCACATGAAATGTTGTTCCATTATATTTTGGATTCCATCAGGAGGTTCCACATTTAATACAATCATTTCATTCAATAGTTTCCTCCCAAAATAGACTACAATCATTTGCAAAAGCATAATTTTTTTTTGAGAATCCAAGTTCCTCAACTAACTTCCATGCCATTTAGTGGTTTGACGGAATATCTACATAATCTAGAATTAAGTCCTTAAAGAGGGTAAGAATGTAATCTATTGCAGTAATTGAAGTCCCATACATAGATTTCCTATGAAACAATCATATTAAAAATTCCAACTATTTCGTTTTACCACATTGCCGATATACTGGATTCATCGCAGCATCATTCAATTTTTTCACCCTATCAATATCTTCATTTTCATTGGATACATCATGTGTGCCTGTATAGAAATCTTGTTGGATGGACATAATTTCCTTCTCATGATGTTGATTAAATGGAAACTGATCATATATCAAACTCTCCAATTCAATCCTATCATTTGGATCATCAAAATTTTAAGATTTAATTTTCTATCCCTTATGATACCACACTTAATAGTTTGGTTGGAAACCATATTTGGTTATATGATAGCTAACTGCTTCACGAATCAACCGAGTTCTTCGAACACAAATAGAACATTGGAAGTGTATATGAACACTATCTGAATCCTTGTCAAATGAAAAATCTAAAAATCTGTTTAAATTATTTTGAAAATTGGTTGAAATATGATTAGTTTTGTACATCCAACTTCTATACATTCTATAAAAAATTGCAATAATTCATCTCAAAAAAATTAAATAAAAATGAATTTCAATCAAAAAAATATTTAGTTAAATGACAATTTTTGACATTATATAAAAGCATAACTGACACATTACTCTATATGATAATCATATTATGAAACACAACAAAATATAGTGTATATAATAAAATAAGATACAAAATTTCTAATTCCTATATTCAAGGATTTCCTAGTAAGATATTGGAAGTGGATCAAGGAATATATAATCCTTAAGGGTCTTGTTGGGAGTACATGAGTTTTATACTTAACTTCTTCAGGGAGATCAGGATGAGGAGTAGGATGAGGATCACATCAAAAGTAGTTATGGCCCCATCATGTTTCACCTTAACCATGGATGATAGGATCATTGGTTTGGGCCATAGATCATTGGTTGATAGGGTGTATTCATTTAATCATGTCCCAATTGATATTGGGAGAGGGACCTTCAATAGTTATAGGTATGGATTTGATTAGAAACAACTATAAAAATGATATCTTGGAATTATGACACCCCAAACCAGGATGCCACTCATTAGTGACATGAACCGAGATGGCCACATGGCCTCAAGAACATCTACCAGAATTCTAAATGTTTTTTACTAATAGTGAGAGACTTTTCTGTGTCTGAGGGAGACTATTACCTCATTACCTATGTTGAAAAAAATTAATATTATCAGTTAAAAAGAGACAGAATGATAACAATGGGAAAATATTGTAAATGGATGAAAATAACCAAATCAGTAATACCAACTAATAACAGAATCATAAACTGAATGATGGTAATGTATGTCATGTTTCATGAAGAAAAACAGAGTTACAACTAGTATGAAGTAATACTATACAAGAGGCTCAATAAATTCTAAAATTCGACCTAACTTTTGGAGATACAATCCAATCATCTTCTAAATTCTCCATCCAATGTCATGTACGTAGTCATGCATCTATAAAATGGTGATTCCCTTTATCTAAACATATAATCATGTAGTTTATCTGAGTACTCAATGGAATCTTGAACAATGTGTGAGATACAATTCATGTAGGTGACCTCCAAGAGGTCTATAACTATCTTGTCTATTAATATAACATTTTAATATAATGAAATGATAAATTAAAGTGACAACAAAAAAATCTAAAATGGATTTCTATGCTTCCAGAGAAAAAATATAAAAGGGTTTTCTAGGTTAAATAAAAACATAAAAAACAGATACACATAAAAATCAAAACATAAAACTGAAATATTAGATATATAAAATTAAAAATAAGGCACCACTTAGGAAAATACCTTTTTGGGATGGTTCAGAGGAAGATGCAGTAGCTTGGATGGGGGAAGCCAAGATTCCAACCGTTTGGATGGAGGAATCGAGATAAACCCGGGATAGGTGATGTTCAAATAAGAATAGGTGCTCTGATCATGGGGGAGAGGTGCTTTCCGAATGGGGGAGAGGTGTTAGATCATGGGGGAGAGGTGAATTAGGGTTTTGTCTAAATGGGGGAAAGGATAAGGGCCATGCGGGGATATTGGGGAAAACCGTTACCAACAGTTTCCATGAACCATTGGTAAAGGGGGGAATTTCAACCCCTTCACCAATGGTTTTCAAGAACCATTGGTAAAGGGGAGAATTTAGCCAGTTTTACCAAATGTTTAAGAAAACCGTTGGTATATATGTGTTGGGAAAACCCCCTATTCTAGTAGGGACAGTGATTAGTTCTATGTTTATTTGTAGAATTTTGGGAATTTAATATAAAAATTTGTAATTAATCAAGCCTAAATAACATATAATCTAGTTTCATTATACTATAATTCACTCTATTTTATTCATAACGATCTTCTAGGTTTACTATTTTATACAAATAGTTTATTACTGTTATATAAAAAATATTAAATTACAAGTTGTAAACTTGTACTATGTATCCATTTTCTCTAAAAAAAATATCTAAAGTAAAACATGTTTTTATTTTATATCAAATATTCATTACATTCAACTTGGATATTTTATTTCTCTTACTCATTATTAATCTGTATAAAAACATATTAATACGTGGGATGATCAAAAAAAAATTATTAAGGGAGATAAAAAATGAAATATATTATTTAATTGAAAGACATGAAAACCTATGAAATACATACCTTTATCACATTATTCTTTGAGAGTATGAAATACATAACTTCCAAATTAAAAATGCATAGTTTTCAACCAATTTAAACATTTCAAAACCATAAAAATAATAAAAAACAAGAATCTTTGGGAATCATTTTCATTTCAATTTTTCAAATTTGAAAACCTTCAATATTAAACATAGAATAACCATTATGGTTACAAAAAAAATTATCATGATTACAATTGGAAAATCCATCATAGTACAATCACATAATCTCTAATAAAATGCCAAATAAATTATTTCAATCTCATTAAATAATATATTAGAGATCTATTATGGGCTCACCCTCCATCATTTTATAATGAAACCACCCTTCTTCATAAGGAATGTCAAAGAATCCTATGATAAATAAATTATATAGATATTTAATTTCATTTTAAAAATAATCAAAACACTTATTATTACGTTAATAAAATGATTATCCTAGTGAAATGAAATTGGGTCCAACACAATTTCATTGTAACAATCGAAATCCACCAAGAGAATGAATTTTGATTGTATAACTGGATTATATCCCTAATAATTGATAAGTGAAATCAAGTGTTTATTTCATTTAGGAATAAAAAAGTGATTACATTTTTTAAAAAATAATTCTTTAGAAAATTACATTTCCATTTTAGAATGACTTATTAAAAAACAATAAAATTATAATGGGAAAAACATTATTTGAAAATATCACTGAAATATTGTAAAGGAACATTCAAATATGTGATTTTTTAGGATATTGAGAAAACAATTATGCCTTATAAGTTAAAAACCACACCTTTAAAAATATGGAAACAAAAGTTTAGAAGTACCGCATTTGAAAAGTGAAAAACGATTATTTTAAAATATATATATAAAAATAAAATCATGGTTAAAGATTAGTTTAAAAATCATAGGATCATTGTAAAAACCTTCATTAACGTTTTTTCAAAAAATATGGATATAGAAGAAAAAAATATTTTTAATGAAACTCTAAAATTAAATTTTTTAAGTAAAGTCTCTTACCATGAGTCTAACTCATCAAGTACATTCAATATATTCCTAAATAATAAATGTATCATTTTCTGTTACAATATTACAAAACATTTTTCTATTTTATTATGATTATTAATTTATATCTTCCCTTGCTATATTAATATACATACTCAATTAAATTCATTTCGGATATTTGTAAAATATTTGGTTTATAGGTAAAAAATAACAAAGGTATGTTTAAAATGGTCCAAGAGGTAATTAATCCAATATATCTAGAATAAAAATTAAATCAATTATAATTTTAAATCCAACAATTAAATATTATTATGAAAAATAAACTATGTTATAATCATGGAGATGGTAGGTCATAAATGCACATGAGTAACATTTAAAATTTTCAAATATCATCATGGATAAAACATAAGTAGTATTTTTTTCTTTTGTAAATGATTATAATAAAATAAATATCATATTAATTAATTAAATAGAATTTAATATATCTTTTATGTGTTTGGTGATGATAACTAAATAAAATCACTTCATATAGGTGGAAGTATACACATATTCACGAATGACATTATCATTTTTCATTAAATGAAATGTTAAGAATATTAATGAGATGTTATATTTTAATAAAGATAATTTTTTTTATTAATATAATATATAAAAATTAATTCCAACTATATAAATATTATTTAGATATTTTTAAGGAAAATGAATTATATCGGTTTAGAATGATGTAGTTTGTCGTAAAGCCGAATGATGGATTCCTCAAACATTTTTTGGAGGTTAGTGATTGATATATGTTATTACATTAAAATAAATACATCCCAGTATATTTTGTATACTGGTGTTTTGAATTTATAATTATATAAGAATGTGTTAAGGTATTGGAAAAAGAAATTAAACTAAAATCCTATTTAAAATAATACCTCTTTGTCGAAAAGTCTCCTTTGATTAACTCCTTAAACCTTCCAAGGATGGAGTTCATCCTAGAACAAGAATTATAGAATGATGGGAGGGATTATTGAATGTTATTTAGGGTGATGTTTTCTAAACCAAAGGGTTATTTTAGTTTTATTTATGGATAATAGGATATACCATTTTATGATACAGGAGATGATCACTCTTGGAATTTCATCAAATATTAAATTAATATCTGTTAATATTAAATTAAAAAATGGATCCAAAAAACATTATTTATAATATTGATGATTATGTGTATAAATAAATTCATCCTATAAAAATTATAAATTTTTTAATCATATTTTTGTCCTTATCATTTTATTTTAATGCATCGTTTACCCCTTTCACAATTTCCATGAAAATAATGATTTTTTCTATGTGAAGGCCATTATAATTACTACACATCGAAAAAATCCCATAAATGGACAATAAATTATATTAAAAAAAATACAAAAAATATTTTATAATTATAATATTTTTAGTAATTATACAGCATTTAATAAAATATAATTTATTATAATATATCATTAATGTTTATTTTCAGAACTATTCATTAATTTATTTTTAATTACATCAATACAGTGAAAACAATTATAAAAAAATGTTTTTCAATACATCACAAAAATGTAATTTTAATCTTTAAAATTTATGGATAAAATTATTTATCTCAAATTATAAACATAATAATATTTTTAATATTTTTTTTCTTTTTTTTCACTAACTAAATAATTACAGTGTCATCATTTTGTAAGAATATAAATTAAATATTACATTAATAGAAATGAAAAATAAATTTTTATGATGGGAATAAATACTTTAGATTCTAATAGAATTATTTTAGTAGAACATATCTTCTCCTTATCCCCGTATTAATAATATTATATTTATTAAGAACAATAGTGTCAAATTTTTTTACTTCTCTTTAAATAAAATACTAAGATAGTTATATTCATACATGAAGGGTATAAATATGTAATATTACAAAATTTTAGATGAGTATGCACTATATGTACTAATAAAATTAAATAAGGAAACTTTGGGTCAGTTAATGGTTTTAAAAATTTTATTTCAAACACCTAATTACTTGATTTACCATTATATGATGTACCATGATTATAAGATTACTATTAATTTTTTGTAAAACATAAAAAATCCCATATATCACATTTGGTCCTTCTATTTCAAAATATGGAATATATTTTTGAAAATTATAATTAGAGAAAGATCATAATTTAACATAAAATAAAATAGGAAAATACACTATTTTTTTAGAAAAATAACCTTTCAAAATATTAAATGTTTTTATAATACAATAAAGACTAAATCCATATGAAAACTATAATTGGAAAACTTTAAAGAATGTGGAAATAAATAAAATTTTAAACTATTTTAAATTAGAATTTTAATTAGTAAATGATTAAAATGAAATTAAATTTTAAATAAAAATCATTATTTTGCATTATAAATTGAAACAAAATCTCTTCATAAAATTAAAAATAATCTTCCTAAGATAACTTTTATATGATTAATTAAAAATTAAAAATTATTTTTTCAAATATATTCCAAAAATATTCAAAAAGTATTTATAATATTCACTCATAAGAAGCAAGAAAAACCAATTTCAATGAATACATATTTTTAATGAATAATAACACATTACTACAAACTGAGTCATTATTTAAAACCCATTAAGTAATACATTAAAAATGAGTAGTATAATTATATATTTCATCACATGGTTAATACTATTAACTCCCAACAGTTAAATTATAAGGTTATAATGATCACATTAAAATAATATCAATTCATAGTTTATTTAACATTGGTGATGTGTATATTGTATTCCATAAAACATAGTAATTATTTTTAAAATCACCTTATATAAAATTCTCACCCTTTCATAAATTTTATCCTCATAATTTGTACTTGGGAAAAAATAGATTAGGTTTTAATTTTCGTAATATTTATTTTTAAATACCACATCGTAAATAGGTTTAATAAAAAAACCACTAGAAAATAGAAAAAATAAGTATAAAGTTATTCTAGAATAACATATAATTGGGATCCCATATAGGAAAAAATTAGTGTGATGTGGAAACATTGGTCTGGAAGAAAAACCTAACCTCTAAGGACTTATAGAGTATTATAAACAATGTTCAAGGGAAATCTATCCATTATAATAACATAAATCTACGAGGGGTTAAAAGGATAATAATTTGTCAATAACAAAAGTAAATTGAAAATATTTTTATTTCAAGATCCTTTTCCAAGAGTTTATAAATTAATTTACAGTATATACTAAAATCATAAGTAAATATAATTACTTAAAATGTATAGTTTCATCCCTTAATTAATTTCCTCCACAAGCACATAATTTTCATCAAAGGTTGAGTATTAAAAATGATATTTCAATCCTAAAGCACTAAAATCAAATTTTATAGACAAAAAACAATATATTTATCCCTAATTTATCTGTTAAACAAAAACAAAATAGTTTTTATAATGTATTTTTATTCATAAAAATTAAAAAACCTTTATTAGATGAAAAACTACTTTAATCTCCAAAATTTAGCAGTAATAACATAAATTTAGATAAAATTTTCGAAACAAAACTAATCATGAAATTCCTAAAATTATTATAAGCTAATATTTAAAATAAAAATTATAATTATTTTATAACATAGTCTTCCAAGATAAATTTAAATTTTTTCTAAAAATAACATTAATCAATCTTAATTTCTCATACCAAAACATTAATTTCCCTAATCACATGTTCTATAAGATATACTAGTCATTCATATAAAAAACTGAATCATCGTAATGAAAAAAATAAAATCATATATTATTATAAAATATTATTCAACCTATATTTCTAAAATAAAATATTTATTTTTATGTTAACCAGAATATAATAAATCTCAAACAAATTATAGTGATGTTCTTCAAAAAAAATATTAATCAATTCATCACTAAATCATTTGTATATTCTGCTATTATCTATATTTTATAACAAATGTTCCAAAAATTAACATAAACTTTATCTATAAGATCATTTAAAAAAATGAAAAAAAATATCATACTAAAAAAAATATCACATAGTTTCGTGGTATGTGATGCACCCTTTTCACTATTTCTTTATTGATTGAAGCCTCATGGACCTATCAGAAGTGATGGGTAGTTGTCCTTATTCTGGGTTATTATTTTTTAAAAAATTATATTAATTTAATACATAAAATATTTCCATAGAATTAATAAACATCTTAAAAATAGTGTTAATAAATTCAACATTAAGGATCCGGTTTTTACCTGAATGGTTATCTTATACCTTTCATTTTCTATCCCAAAAATGAAACAACCCATAATCGTCTCATAATAAAAGATCATACAAACCATAAATTTTATCCATACCATTAAAATTATGTCTATAAATTTAAAATAGAATTATTCATCAAATAATTTATTCACAAGATAAACAAAATATTTATGTATACCTTAAACATCTATCAAAACTCTATAAAAATATCCCAAAGTACTCCCATCATCAAAAGAGTATTATTTATTTTAATATTATGGCCATATTTAAACCTATCATGACTCTTGAATCCCTTATATATATACGCATTAACAATTTATAGTTCTTCATTGTCCATTAAACATGATTTTCAATCTTATTCTTTAATAATTATTTCCTACTAAAAAAATTGAATCATGTTTTAGGAATCCACAACGTCAAAACAGATATCAAGAAATAATTGATACCTTCCATATTTCATTTTGAGTTTCCTCATCTTCATGTGTAATAGCAATAGGTAGGTCATTACCTGACCTGATGTGGCTCAAGGCACGACTCCCTAAGACAACCTCTATAGTCCAGGGGTTGGCATCTAGTAATGAGTAGGATATCACAAACAAGGGAGGAATTATTTATCATAATATACACATGCCCCCACATAAACCACCATTAAATAGTGTAGAGATATATTTAAAATGAAAATAAATACATGGATACATATATCCCAAACCATAGTATTGTAGAATAAAAAAATTGGGAAAAATAAACACCCAACAAAATAAAACTATAATATAAGTCAATTGGCTTCGTAGGAGGGGATCACTATCAAATTGACACATTAGAAAGCTTCAACTCCGAGCTCAGATAAAATCCCTGGTCGGTCGGACCCACTAAGCTCTACCTACTATAAGTTCGACTTGAAATATGTTGAAAGGAATGTGGTCTACACAGAACACAACACATGTTGGAAAATCATGTTTATGGGTGAGTATAACAATACACAATATATTCCCCAAATACCCAAAAGAAAATAGAGCATCACAAAGGCGACAGTCTACTAAAACCATCCAGAGAGAACCCAAAAGAGATCGATAAACTCCACCTTAAAACCATCCTCAGATAAGAATGATTAGTCACCCAATACCATATGATGTGTTAACCAATAGAGTTGACAAAACTAAAAGGAAACACATAAATACACTGATATATACTCATATTAGACTCCACGTCTCCTAAGGTCCTAACCACAAAGTCAACAACATGATCTTACTCAATGCTCTAAAGAAACACTAGGATATGATCACACCTTACATGAGATCATTTATCCCATATGACACTTGTTTGAGAGATACCCTCCATTGGGTACAACACATACATCCCTTATGGCATCTCTGGGAAACACCAACCAATAATTCTTCCCAGAAACTAATGCCACTACACTTTTATCTTGAAGGGGAATACATCTGAGAGAACACGCTAATTGGATCTCTCCATCAAAAAAGTCTTATTGGAATCCATAAGATCTTGATACATTGATAAGGAATCCCACCCATCCATTATGGTATATGCTACTAAACCTAAAGGAACCTTGAAATGCTTCGTTCCTCACAAAGAGTAACCCTCCTAGTATCTGTTGGGGGACACTAAAATCCTACTCTAGAAAACCAAAATCCTTATCTCATCGAATAGGGGATCCCTCCTTGGATATTCTAGGGGAAACCATAAACCCCATCTAGAAACCCAAAGATCTGTCTCATATAGGGGATCACTGTAATGATATGTTGGGGGACACAACAGCCCAATCCAACATCATAGTGATCATGACACATATATAGAGGATCACAACCACTGTAGTGCCTGACACTATTATTCTACAAACCTCATATGGTATAACTCGTCATGTAGGGGATCATTATTGTGAATATTCCATATACCCTACATAAATTTTCCACATAATAGGGGATTGCATATCTAATGAAACCACAACCCTATTGGTATTGTCTTCTGAGAAGGGGATTGTATAGCCAATGATACCACTACCCAATTGAAATAGAATGTTATGTTTGTGATCATACTCCTAATGATCCCACAAACCCTAAATTGTTATCTTGTAGGATATTGGATCACCACCAATGAATTGTTTTACAAGATGGCACAATTAACATCATCTAGAGAAATGATACACTAAATGACCCCACAACAGGAACTTAAAAGTGATAAAACTACTCTAACAGTATATCATAGGATCCCTTATTGACCTACATGGAGGGATGAAACAACATTATCCTTGATAATTCTATCAATGGGGTGAAAAAACTATTACTAGGATGTAATTCCACACATAAAATCATTAATATATAACTCAATAACTCACTCAACCACTGCTAGTCCAAAGGTCTCTTACATTGGCGACCCACAACATCATGTCACATCACATATAATAGGATCGATCAATGGCCACTATAATGTTCTATAGGAAAAATTTATTAGGACATGATATTCACGGGACTGAATGTGTACCCATATGGGGGATATAAATTGGAGGAAACGCTTCCAAGAGGATACTTCTTGATGTATAAGGGGGTCTACATGATGTGTGACCCCACTTGAACCTTCTTCCTTATCATATGATTACATGTATTGGTTAGTCATGTGGTTTTACATAGCATGTAATAGTATTACATGTCATGTCTCACCTCACTTGGTCCCCACCCATGTATTCCCTTCACACAACATAGCCAGCCATGTTACCCACACAGTGTGTCCCCTCGGTACATGGGGTGTCCTAACTGAACACCCCCATTTCCATGTCTCTTCATCATGCATGTGTCTGGAACCCCATTCCCAAGTACTCTGGTTGTGTACTTTTACATTAACTTGTACATCCACATTTCTCCTCTGCCCATTTACTTAGGCCACATTACATGGGGTCACTACACATCATGTAACCCATAGTACAGGTTTTGTAGTCAACAAAATGCATCTTCCACTAATGGAAATAAAAAACGTTTTCTTCCTCTATCCTATAAGCTGTGTACAAGTGAAAGTTTATTTTAAATACCCAACAAGAAGCCTGAATCAGACCTGTTTTACAAAAAACACATAGATCACCCCAGGAGGGGTACTAAACATGAGACTATCATCTCTATATCCTTTAAAAAATTCTTAGTAATGGGGATCAAGACTAAAATCTAAAACTACCTACCTCTTGGTGAAACATTGAAGCATTGTGGTTAGATCGACATTGTGAAGTCACTGCACCACGAACTTTTTGTGATCTCTATCATGGTTTGAAGATTGGTGGAAACTGAATTCCTGGATTCTATGCTTCGGTCATACATCACTCAAAGTGGAAGAAGCGAGATGGTTACTATATACATGCACACCAAGGTTGATGGATGTAACAAATAATGTTTTGATTTTTTAAAACCAATATCCTCCACATAACATTGCACTACCAACTCCACTTTGACCCCACTCCGGCTATCAAAAAATATTATTTCTCACCTCGGGTAAAAACAATTTTCTAAACTATTCCATTATCTCATTATTTTCATCTTAGACCATTATCGTGAGTTATAACATATTTCCAAAGAAACTACACACCCATGATAAAATGTATTTAATATTCTTAATATCACCTCACTAAGGCTCTATAGTCATCAGAATCTCACACTGGCTGAATGCTTGGATTTAGAAATATTCTTAGAAATATTCTAGAGTCTTACAGGTCAAAAGTTGAGAAACTACATCCTCCCCCACCTTATGTAATTTAGTCCACCAAAAAATAAATCTGAGGAACATAGGAAAGAAACTGAGCTCCCAACTAGGACTCCCACACCAGTGAACTCACCAAGGAAAACAAAAAGACCGCAAAGGGTTCCTATGCTCCCTGAAAACAAGCACTCAAGGGAACCTTAGGGCACAACAACACACAAATTCAAGTTCAACCAAGTCAAAATCATTCAACAATGTGTTACATGTTTCCTTAGCAGCAATAGGTGGAACATACCAACCATGAGGACCTGTAGTCATAGGTTACAGTGGTATACCAAAACACTAACCAGACATAATTACCCAAACAATCCTACTAAACACAAACAATTCAGAGGAATTTTCCATACCACCTCAATACTATCCACTTTGGGTGGCCCTATATCGTCTGCATGGTTTTCTATTGCCTCTTACTAATGTTTATTAGTGTGAACCCATTCATAATTATTAAGAGTCCATATCCTTGCCATAATAAGCCATAACCTCTTCAAGAATATCACGTAAAAGGATGATGTGAAACATGTGAGGGTACCCACTAACAAAACAGGGCTTCCCAAGTGCACAAACTAGGTCTTAGAAAGCCCTTGGTGAAAAGATCCAAAACCAAATCCTATCCTAATCACATAGGTTAAAGGGTCTCATCCAATACACCTCAACACTATCAAATTTTGGATGCACTTAATCTCCCTCATGGTTTTACTCTTATTAAAAGCATCTCAGTGGTGTAAAGATTCATCCTACTCATGTAACTAAAGCTATGTTAAACTACACAGACACAGGACTACATTGACACCCACATCACCTTTAACGAACCACAAGTAAAAAGAAGACATAAAATAGTACCTCGCAACAGTGTATGTAAATACTACTACAAAAAAGGTATAAAGGGAATCGAGTTTACCACTTTCCATCCTCATAGCCCATAGGTTAAAGGCATTTGTGTCCTGTAGCTTTCATCTCCCACATCCTCCAGTTCTATGAGCCTAGCATAGACCAGCTAGGTGTAGTTTTGAAAAATCATACTGTATACCTGAACACGCTATCATGACACATCAAATTGATTATCCTATTAAAGGGTATTTATATTATAGGGAATACCCTAGATCTTTTCTCAGGAATTGATGATAGGTTTTGAGTGTTTATTTTTAATAAAAATTTCTTAAAGAGGGTGTGATTTTGAATGAAATTTTAAAAATAGAATGAATTAATTTAAAGAGAATAATAGTTATCAAACAAGTGGATTTTGATAAATATTTGATAATTATGTGATCATTTCATTGTAATGACACCACATGAAAATTTCCATGTTCTTAATGGGTTATTAGGTTTTCTTAGAATCCTTTGATTGAGGGTTAACCAAGATAATGGGTACCCCAACCTCTAAAACAATGTATATAAGACTAAACATTGACAAAACGATTGTATAGTCATGTTATAGCCCCTTATAATGAATTAATTTTTTCCAAGGAACACTAAAATTTCAAATGTTTGGGAAATAATATGATTTTTATGATGTCCAATTGGAACAACACAAGTCACACACATAAATTTCACACCGATCAGTTATGAAATAAAACATGTTTCAATTAAATGCATCAAAAAAGCTAACATATATATAAAAGAAAAATTAAAAACTATAATATTAAAAACTTATATATAATAAGGTTCCCTAACTCCCTCTTCATGTGTGTATCTCCCTCATAATTATCACCCATTATTTATCCCACCATCGAGAGGAGGATGAAACACGTGTGGAAATCCATCTTCATTCATGACCCCCTATGAGGATACGGGCCTCCAGAACATCAAGGATGTGGTGGAGAGTCCTATAGGAATCCAAAATTATATAGGATTTCCTCTATTTAGACCATTCAATTGATGATCCCAATGATCCCTTTTATAGGCTATGTGGAAGGTAGTTTTGGGCACATAGATTTTTTGAAACCACATGGCCCATTGGGTTTTGTGGATAGAATTCCTTATCATGATTTTGGTAAAACTATAATGTTTTTTACACATTGTGAGTATCTACACCTAAGGTTTTGATTAATCTATACATATAAATCTTGAGATATGGACATATCACAACACACCACTTTTGGCTTCATGAAGATTTAGTTTTCTTGATTGATCAAGTCTGTTGGACAGCTGAATTGGCGAATTGGGATTAGATTCCTACAGATGAAATGTATCCAAGTAAATTTTTGAGAAGATCAAAATATTTCATCCCCTTTGGATGAGTAGATAAGTATAAATGTTTGGTTTAGTCCACTAGCGTTCTTGTGTCTTGTGTAGTTTTTCCCATTTTTCTTGGACTTAACCAGGATCCCCCTAAATCTCCTCCACCACAATGTAATTATCAAAAAAGTCACATTTCACTTTTTAAAATTGATAAAAACAAAATAATTGAATCATCCATGAAGTGAATTTTGGGATTATTTTTATAATTTTCAATTCAAATCTAGTTTAGCTTAGTGGGGTAAGGGTTAAAATGAAATAGTGAATCGCGGTGCGATCACACGCCCACACCTAAACATTTTTAGTCCTATGAAAGTAATATTTCAAAAACATTATGCATGTAGATATTTATAACATCATAAATGTTTATCAGTAAATAGAAATTCAATTCCTAATTTAAATGATATAAAATTAAAATTACACCAAGGAGTTATTCTTAGTGATCATGGAAAAATACATCTCACAAATTATATCAGAAAAAAAATACAAGAAATGCATGATACCAATCGAAGAAAAAAATTCAAAATTAAATCTTGTCACTAATTCTACACAATTGTCTATAACAACCATTTCATTCTATTCTATCTACATTTTATTGAGTAAATATATAATTTTTTAAAAATATACTACCTACATTATCCTTTCCATTGAACCTGTCCTATATCCATTACAATCATATTTCGAGACCCACTCACTTGAGCATTCACAAAAGTCAAACCATAATCTCTCAATATTGATATCCCATTATGTTTTATATTTCATCACTCCCCTAATTTATTTATTTTTTTTCTAACTTTTCACTTGGAAAAAATAACAAACTCTTCTGTAAATACATGTTTGATCTCCTCACGAAACTAATTGAAATAGTTATTATGATACAAAAGTCAAGGTAGGGTGGTTTGGGACCTTCCCAAGACGTAAAAGTTTTTTTGGTTTTTTCGGTCATACAAAAATCTGGTAACAAGTACACATTCATTGTTAAATTTGTTATAGTAATGAAATGGATCTTATACAAATCAAATGTATGGAAAAATATTTTTGGAATGTAGTGAAAAATTAACCTAACATATTTACCATCTATTAAATAATAAATTTTGACACTTCATGGTTGGGTGGAAAGGTGTGTAAATAAATTAAATGAAACAATTTTCCCTTAAACTACTCACACAAAGGGTATCATTCTTATCAATAGTTTCTAAAATATAAAACCATTTATATCATAAAAAATGAACCAATTTTGAAGAGAATGTCACACCACATTATTGAATTTTTGCTGAAATACACATTTCATCAGATTTGTTTTGAATGATAAAACAACATTAAATGGAGAAATTACTCTGGGGTTTTCAATAAATTCCATGATTAAGAGGTCATAAAAAAATCCCATTATAAAAGTGAGAGGTAAAGTAGGAAGAAGGCATAAATAGAATCAAATAAGCCCAAAAGAGAAAATGAATAAAGATGATGAAAATTACTAACTAACCCATGAAAAAGCATCCCCCACACCTAGAGTGTACTGTTTCCTCAATATAATAAAATAGAATGGGGGAAGGAAAGATAAATTCTAGTATGTTTCATTGGTAGGTTTCTTTTTCAAGTTGGAGTTCCTTGATAAGGGACTCTAGAATTGCTTCATGGAAGTGTTTCTTCCACTACCCATTGACAGTGAAAATTTTATTGGTCTCATCATTTTGAAGGTAAACAAAACTAAAAAGAGAGACATTATTAATATTGTATGGCCCAAATCATAGGAAAAAATGGTTACCTTGATGAAACTTTTGCCTTTTATGGTAGAGGATGGAATTCTTCCCAATGTGGAATTGAAGATGAAAGATGAGATGGTCGTGGACAACATTAGTTCACTTCTTATATATTTGGGAGTTTACATACAAATCTCATTTAGTTTCATCTATCTCTTGAATTTGAATCTTCCATTGATCACTTACAACATAAATATTATAATTTAATTTTTGATGGCTTAGTAGTCCCGATTCTCAATCTAAATAAGGATGTAAAAACTTGTTCCAAACACAAGCCGATAGGGTGACAATCCAATGGGAAATTTAATAGAAGTACGATAGGCATATAATGAATCATTGATCCTATGAATATAATATTTTCTATTTGGTTGAACCATTTTTTCAATAATTTTTTTAACCTCTCTCTTCAACACCTCAGATTTACCATTGGTTTGTGGCTGATAAGCCATAGAAACTCGATATTTGACCCCATACGAACACAAAAGAGACTGAATTTTTTAGTTATTGAAATGAGAACCATGTTTTATGAATATAAACATATGTAATCGAACCCTACAAAAGATTTTGGTTCTTAAAAATTCTACAACTGGCATATAATTATCTATCCTTGTAGCTCGTGTCACTACCCATTTTAGACATAATCACTTCCAGAAGAATGTAAAGGATCCAAAATTAATTGTGTATTGGTACCATAAATTAAATCACCCTAACATAAAAAATTTCATGGAAGAGAAAGGGTTACTGCAGAATTTAATTTCTTTTAGATACATTCCCCATTTTTTGAAAGTGAGGACAAGACTTACATAAATCATGGGAAGCCTAAAAAGTGTGGGTTAAATGAAACCAGAATAAAGGACCATATGAGAAGTCTATTGGGGACCATAGTGGCCCCACATGAATGAGTGTGACATAAACTAAGGACATTCTAAAACACACTATCGAGAAAACTAGGTCTGAGTAAATGATTACTACATGTTCACCAATAGTAGGGTACATACCAAATGTACCAACGAGACACATGTTTTAGTTGGTCTACATGGATTTTTTTGAAATTAGCAGGAATAAAAGATACTAACAAATAATATATAAATTAATAATTACAAGGAATTTCATCTTGCACTAAGTACAATTGCTTATCTGGAAACATGTAATTTTCTTGAATAATGGGAGATTAGTCAATGTCTAAAGATGGGTGAATCCTATGGATATAGACAACCACCACAATGTCCACTTCATTTTTATCCCTAATTTATAAATTTAATTCTTGAAGGAGGAGAATATATTTAATGAGAATTTGTTTGGCTTCTGGTTTCATAAAGAGATAATGAAGTGTTGTATAGTATAGGAACATAGTGATTTTGGACCCTAAAAGGTATGACCTGAATTTATCCAAGGAATAACAATGGAACTAAATTATTTTTCTGTTGTGGTGTTTTTTACATGGGAAGGGTCCAATGTTTTTTAGGAATAAGAAATCACACATTGAGATCATTCAAACCTCTATGATAAGACTTCCCCAACCGAATAGTTTTAGGTATCATGCATGAGCTCAAATAGTAAATCTCATCGAGGTGATTGGATTACTGGGGATGACGTGAGACTCCGTTTTATCTTATTAAAATCTTCCTGAAATTATTTATAAAAAATTACATTTCATTTTTGAGTAATTGGGATAGGGGAGTGTAATTTTACTAAAATCACGAATGAAACGATGTTAAAATATAGCATGAACTAGGAATGACCACACATCCCATATATTTTTTATGAATGGTAGGGAAGAAATGACATCCAAATTTGATTTATCTACTTGGATACCATCCCTAGAAATGAAATGTCTCAATATTATACCATGTATCACCATGAAATGACTTTTCATATAATTTAATATGTGATTATTTTCAATACAATGATGTAGGACTAAACTAAGACTACTAAAACATTCAGAAAAAGAGGATCCATAATCAGTGAAATCATCGATGAATACTTACATGAAATTATCTATGTAATATAAAAAAATAATTACCATAAACCACTGTAATGTAGTCAGAGAATTACACAGACTAATTGGAATCTTTCTATATAAAAATGAGTGATATGTGCAAGTGAAATTTTTCTTCTTCTGCTCCTCAGGGGAAATATGGATCTAAATGTATTCAAAATACCCATAAAGGAATCTTTAAAGGGACTTCCCTACTGGACTCTCTATCATTTGGTCAATGATTGATAATTAGAAATGGACATTATTATGGTGTTGGTTTAATCAATTATAGTCTATACAGATATGCCAGTTGTTCTGCAGATGAGTTTGAACTAAGTCTTGTGTCTCATTAAAATTATCGTTAGACTAGTTTTTTAGGAACTACTTGGACTAGACTGATGCATTGGATATCAAAGATTTGATAAATGATTTATGTATCCAATAATTGTGTTACCTCTGTTTTTTACAATGTCTGGGTGGATTGGGTTCAGTCGATGTTTTGAATTACAAAATTTTTTAACCTCATCATTTAACAATATATGTTGTGTAAAAATTGAGGGGATAATTCATAGAATCTCATAAAGTGACCATAACCAAGCTTGTTTATACTCGTTCAAATGATCAGGCAGTCGCAATTCAAGATCAGGAGTAAGTGAACAAAAAATTATGACTGTCAGCTTGTTTGAAATTTCAAGATATAAATTTTTTTTGTCATGATGATGTTGTTTTAGATCAAATTTCGGTGGATTTTGGATTCATGGGAGTGTGTGTGAAAGTTATAGGTCTCTAATATCATCTAACTGCTAAATTGTATCATCAGATTTTGTGGAATGAGCTTTTACAAGCTTAGCAGTATCATCGATAGTCATGTGATCCTCAGTGTTATAGAAAATATCAATTAATAAACCCATGCCATTTTTATAAATAGGTACAAAATCATATTCATGATTCATTTTATTGAATATTTATCAATGAAGAATACTCATAAAGGTGATCAATGAAATGAAAATAATTGATTTTAGGGGAAGGGAGTACATCTATTTAGTTAAGAAAGATATAGGGGAATATTCATCCGAGGTGTGTTTCATGGAATAAAGGATGTTGGAGGTGACAATGTTGTTTTAAAGGTTGGGGCCGAAGCCTCAATTTATTATTTAAAGAAATGACCACTTTAGACTGGGTAGAGGGTGAACCAATACATATCCTGAAGGCCCAAGTCCATGTGGCAGGAATACAAGGCTTGAAAGCCCATTTTTTGGCCCAAAGGACCCCTCGATGAACAGTACTACTACAGTACCCGTGCTGCTACAGTATCGCTGCTGCTGTAGTACCTACAAAAATCCCTCCACCGCTACAGTGTCTCCGCTTCTATAGTATCCTACTAAAGAGCTGCTACAATACCCCCAGAAATATGGCCTGGTCTGGATTTGATCATGGGTCTTTTGGATGCCAAGTAAGAGCTTGTACCACTAGGGTACCGGCTCATTGGCCAACAAGTAGGAGAGGGGGGAACTTGATGAGACTTGAACTCATGACCTCACCAAGAGCCACAGGAGAAACTTCCAACTGAGCTGCAAGCTTGAAATTGTTGGAGTATACAATGAATCCACTAGAATCCATAGATAATGTACCATTGTGGACATTAATTATGGTTTTTGTGGTTTTCAAGAATGTTATCCCAGATATAATTGGGGTATGTCTATTCATCATATCATCTTCAATTTATAGAACATAAAATTAGCGCCGGTAATTGCTTAAGAACACCTTTTCCAGAGTTGTGTTTGCTCGTGTGGAGTTTTACTTAATTGAGTTAACTAAAGAATAAAATAAAATACATTTGTCACGACCAGTCCTCGGGGTCCATGTCGTGACTACCCCAAGATCGCCTTCCATAGGCCAGGGGCTAGTGACTAGCACCTATGGCATAAATCCCGATAACTGGGAAGGCATTGCCTTTATAAAAGTAAACAGAACACCATAGAGTACAAGAGGAAGTAAAAAACTAAGTACAAAAGAATGTTCTGAAAAGTAAATGGGCCAAAATAAAAACCCAACTGAAAGTACAGCTACAACTGAATGAAAGTACAATAGAAAAAGACAAACAGCTAGAAGAAATGAAGTAGCTCCTCGGTCATCCTCCTCGGATCGTACCTGATGGGTAGGTAAAGATAGAACAGCTCCTGGATCATCCACTACAGATCCTACCATAAGGGTAGGTATAGATAGCCTCCACAACGCTCTCTCCCTTTAACTTCCTCTGAGTGTTGTCTCACTGTGAGGTCCACCTCCAGATACCGTCCAGTCCTCGAACAGTCGGCCTCCGTCAGCACTGGCCGTAGTCTGAAAAAAACACAATGAGGTGCGGGCATAGCCCGTGTAGGGGTGAGTATAACAAAACTTATTAGGGACCCCGAGACCCCCAAGGTATCTCTAAAACTATCAAGGATAACCACAAAGAAGATCTCACCAGATAACATCTACATAGGTATATGCTCATACATACACCTATGTTATCAAGTAACCCATCTCAATCATGAGAAAACACAAAGATTATGAAATCAACGGATAACCACTACCCAGGTATATGCCAATTCATATACCTAAGTTATCAAGTGACCCATATCAATCATGAGGTAAACACAAAGGTCATACTCTCATCTCAAACCAGGATTTTTATTATCAAAACCGTAACTACTGAAGAGCCCCGTCTCTGGAGTGTATAGTGGTCCTATCACGACTCTGAGGCACTTCTCACTAACCTAAGACTACTGAGGTACTCCTCCTGTCGAGTACCGCGGGACGACCACCCAAACACAGTAGTGCTTCCCACCGGGGTATGCCACCCAAACTCAGTAGTGCACACCCCCTAATAGCCTACAAAGGTACTCTCCGGACGAGTACCTCGGGTCTGCACTGTCACACAGTAGTGCTCCGTCCACAATGGGTCTGCACCCAATCAAGTAGTGCTTCGTCCACTGGGCTATTCGACTCACTCCAAGTTGAGTCGGTCAAGCAGTTGTCAGGTCTCAGCCGGCTACACGGTCTCCGTAATCCGTATGCTCGTCTCCAGGAGGGTCCACTCCACGAGCTATAGTTCGATACTTCATGTATCTCAAATTCCCATGAAGAAGTATTTCAAAGGACCGCCTCGTCATAGGGGTCTCAATGCAACAGACGGCGCGACAATCGGACGCCCGATTTGTGAGTTATTAGCCTTTTCGTCCCTGGGGCCCAGTTGGTTTCATGTGCAAAACAACCAGGTCGTATCTCAAAAGTACCCCAAACTCTCATAGGGTATACTCATAGGGACCGTTTCTCCACGTGATCACCAACTCCGCTGACGGTTCGTCAAACGGACGTCCAGTCTGAATGTTATCTGCTTTTCCGTTCTAGGGGCCCGGTTGGATTTTGGGTACAATCCATCTCGACCACTATCCAACTACAACCAAAACTCAGGCGAAGTATCCCAAAAGTTCCATCTCATCAAGAGGAATCCAACAAAGTCTATGACACGTCACTTAGACATCTGGAGCTCAAGATATAAGCATTTCTGCTTCGAGGGCCCGGTTGGTTTCGTAACAGAACCAACCCGGCCATAATCAAAGTTCTCCGAAACCTTGAGTGTAATATACCAAAATGACCTTCTCGATCCAAGGATCACTACTCAACTGACGGTGCATCAATCGAAGGTTTGTACCCCATGATATGGGCGAATGACCGAAAAAGGTCTAGAAGTGGTGGTTTCGGGCCCGGACCGATCTGGCCCGAGACCCCCTGGGTCGGACCGAACCGTGTCCACCCGACCCGAGTCTGATTTCAGCCAACTTGGGGGCAGCGCGGCCCAGCTTGCTGGCAGGCCGGCTGGGCCGGGTGGCTCTGCCAAAATGGCCGAGCGGATGTGCACGAGGGGGCATCGCCGCCCTTGAATGAGACCACGACCTCGTGTGGGGGCCGCCCCTTGCCAGCGGACGCGGTTGAGCGCCGTGTCCCGCCTCCCTCATTCCCGCACGATCGGGGTTCCTGCGGCCTGCCATTGCGGCTTCAGCCATGGTGGCCCTCCCCGGCGGCGCGCCGGGGGCCGCCGTCTCCTGGCGGCCGGCTGCCGGTGCCGCCGTGCCCGCGAGGCGCGCCGGCGGTGTTTTTCGCGGACCACCGGACACACTCTAGTGGTCCGTTTTGCTCACCGCCTTCGCCAACGGTCCTCCTGGGACCCGACCTTCACTGCGGAGGCTTCAAATTTACCTTACGGCCTCGTTTTTTATCACCCATCAATCCGCGCACAACGATCAACCAGTGGAGTCTTCAATCGCCTCAGCGGCCCCGACTCCGACCGCAGTTTCGTTCGGCCTCAACGGCATGGCGGGACGGCTCCACGCTTCTTCTTCACATTCTTTCTTTTTTCCGCGTGCTATCGTTGCACCACTCCTCCTTTGTTCATGCCCACAAGAATCAAAACAACAAAGGGGGAGGAGATTCGGCCGTGTTCGTATGGTCCGACCTCCTCCCGTTAAGTTGGTAACAAGTCGCCCAAACGACGAAGAACAACAAGGATTTTTCACGAACAAAAGAAATCATCCCAAACAGTTTTCCCCGAAATCAAGAATTCCCAACCCGCAAACATATTCTTCATGGATTAACTTAATATTTAGTTGATCGGCGTTCTTAGATTTAGAAGAAGTAAACAAGGGTTCTCTAACAATCACAAATAAATTCCCTACCTCGAGCGTAGTCGTCGAACGAGGTTTGTCGCCGAAAGGGATGTCGCGGAATTAAACGTCGCGGAAGAAGACATCGCGGAAGGATACGTCGCGGAAGGAGGATCGTCGTGACGCCGAAAAATCTTTTCTCTGCGATGCGACGATCCTCATTCCATGACGTCTCCTTCCGCGATGTCTTCTTCCGTGACATTTAATTCCGCGACGTCCCTTTCCACGAGAAACCTTGTTCGACGACTACGCTCGAGGTAGGGAATTTATTTGTGATTTTTAGTGAACCCTTGTTTAATTCGTTCTAAATCTAAGAATGTGGATCAACTAAATATTAAGTTAATCCGCGAAGAATATGTTTGCGGGTTGGGAATTTTTGATTTCAGGGAAAACTGTTTGGGTTGATTTCTTTTGTTCGTGAAAACTCCTTGTTGTTCTTCGTCTTTTGGGCCACTTGTTACCAACTTAACAGGAGGAGGTCAGACCGCACGAACATGGCCGACTCTCCTCCCCCTTTGTTGTTTTGATTTTTTGCGGCATGAAGAATGGTGGCGCGGTGCAATGGCACCGTGAGGAAACAAGAAAGAACATGACGAAGAAGTGTGGTGCCATCGCACAGTGCCGTTGAGGCCGAACGAGACCACAACCGGAGTCGGTGCCGCGGAGGCGATTGAAGACTCCGCTGGTTGATCGTTGTGCGCGGATTGGTGGGCGATGAACAATGAGGGTGCAAGGAAAATTCTAAGCCTCTGTAGTGAAGGTCGGGTTTTGGGAGGACCGTTGGAGAAGGCAGCGAGCAAAACGGACCACCGGAGCGCGTCGGGTGGTCTGTGGAAAACACCGATGGCGCACCGCCGGGGAGGTCCACTGGTCCCGCGACAGCGCGGGACTGAGGGAGGCGGTATGTGGTGCTCATCCACGTCCGTTGGCAAGGGGCGGCCCCCACAAGGGGTCGTGGTATCATTCAAGGGGCGCAGTGCCCCCCCCCTTTGCGCATCCGCTCGGCCGTTTTGGCCGAGCCACCTGGCCTGGCCAGTGCGCCAGCGCGCCGGGTCGGACCACCAGGTCGGGCCGCAACCAGGCTGTGCCCAGGCCGAGCCGAGATGCCCCAACCGGACCGGGCCGCACCCAAGCGGGCCGGACCCAGACCAGGGTCGGGTCGCCCGGTTCGGGCCGACCGAGGGGTCTCGGGCCGGATCGGTCTCGGGCCCGAAACCCCCATTTCCGGACATTTTTCTGTCTTTCACCAATATCTTGGGGTACAAACATACGATCGATGCACCGTTAGTTGTGTAGTGATACTTGGATCGAGGCGGTTGTTTCGATATATTACAATCAAGGTTTCAGAGAACTTTGTGTATGGCCGGGTTGGTTCGGATATGAAACCAACCGGGCCCTCGGAGCTGAACCGATTATATCTTGAGCTCCGAACGTCTGATTGACGTGCCGTCGACTTTGTTGGATTCCTCTTGATGATACGGAACTTTTGGCATACTTTTCCTGAGTTTTGGTTGCAGTTGGATAGTGTCCAGGTTGGATTGTACCCAAAATCCAACCGGGCACCTGGAACGGAAAAGCTGATAACTTTCAGACTGGATGTCTGTTTAACGAACCGTCAGAGGCGTTGGTGATCACGTGGAGAAAAGGTCCCGATGAGTATACCCTATGAGGGTTCGAGGTATAGTTGAGATACGGCCGGGTTGGTTCGTACACGAAACCAACCGGGCCCCTGGGACGAAAAGGTTAATAACTCACAGACCGAGCGTCTGATTGATGCGTCGTCTGTTGCGTTGAGACCCCTATGACGAGGAAGTCCTTTGAGATACTTCTTAGTGGGACTTTGAGATACTTGGAGTATCGACCTTTAGCTCGTGGAGCGGACCGTCCCCGAGACGAGCATACAGAGTACGGAGACCGTGTAGCTTGCTGAGACCTGACGACTGCTTGACCGACTCGACTTGGAGTGAGTCGACTAGCCCAGTGGATGAAGCACTACTTGTTTGGGTACAGACCCATGGTGGACGGAGCACTACTGTGTGACAGTGCAGACCTGCGGTACTTGTCTGGAGATTACCTCTACAGGCTTTTAGGGGGTGTGCACTACAGTGTTTGGGTGGCATACCCCCGCGGGAAGCACTACAGTGTTTGGGTGGCTGTTCCGCGGTACTTGATAGGAGGAGTACCTCACAGTCTTACGTTAGTGAGAAGTACCTCGGAGTCGTGATAGGACCACTTTACACTCCAGAGATGGGGCTCTTCAGCAGTTACAGTTTCGATAATAAAAATCCTGGTTTGAGCTGAGACTATGACATTTGTGTTTACCTCATGATTGAGATGGGTCACTTGATAACTAAGATATATGTATGGGCATATACTTGGGTAGTGGTTATCCGTTGATTTCATAATGTTTGTGTTTTCTCATGACTGAGATGGGTTACTTGATAACATAGGTGTATGTATGGGCATATACCTAAGAAGAGGTTATCTGTTGAGATTTTCTTTGTGGTTATCCTTGTTGGTTTTAGAGAGACCTTTGGGGTCTCGGGGACTCTACTGAGTATCGTTATACTCACCCCTGCACAGGCTATGCCCGTACCTCGTTGTGTTGGATGTAGATGACGGGAAGTGCTAACAGAGGCCGAGTGTTCGAGGACTGGATGGAATCCGAAGGTGGACTTCACGGTGAGACGACACTCGGTGGAAGTTGACGGGCGACATCGTTGTGGAGGCTATCTGTACCTACCCTTCAGGCTGGATCTGTAGTGGATGATCCAGGAGCTACGCTATCTGTACCTACCATTCAGGTAGGATCCAAGGAGGATGACCCATGAGCAATTTCCTTTCTTCCAGCTATTTTTCTTTTTCTGTTGTAATTTTGTTCAGCTGTAGCTGTTCTTTCAATTGGGTTTATAGTCTGGCCCATTTAATTTTCATCACTTTCTTTTGTACATAGTGTTTTACTTCTTCTTGTACTCTGTGGTGTTTTGTTTACTTTTATAAAGGCAATGCCTTCCCAATAATCGGGATTTACTCATTAGGTGCTAGTCACGAGCCCCTGGCCTCTGGAAGGCAGTCTTGGGGTAGTCACGACACAGGCCCTGAGGACGGGTCATGAAAAATGTATTTTATTTTATTCTTTAGGTAACCCAATTAAGTAAAACTCCACCCGAGAAAACGCAACTCTGGAAAAGGTGTTCTTAAAAAATTACTGGCGCTGCGATTCCATCGGTGCCCTCGGATTTCAATTCCGAGCACCGGTTCAGAAAATAGAAAAACCCGCTCGTTCGTTCACTGAACGTACCCAAGCAAAACTTCAGAAAATGATTACGGGCACACCGGGCCTCAGAATCAGTTGCTGTCAGAACTGTATTCTTGTAAAATCCCAAAGGAAATTAAGAAAAAAAAAATTCTTTGAATTTTACAGGTCTTTTCACCTACATTATAATATCATCTAACACACAAGTGGGGAGTACTATACATAGATTTGTGAGTTGAAAATTAATTCAATTGGGTTTATTTTTCCCATATACAATGTAGAATAAATTGTTTGAGGAATCACATTTATAGAGGAACCCAAATCAAGAATATAAATAGAAAATGAATACTCCCCATTGATGCATTAAATAGAGAATATTACAACATCATTTCTTTTTGTGGGATGTTATGGTTCTATCAATGCTGAGACATTCCTCCCCAAGATGACCTCCACATTGCCTCGATGTCACCTTTGGTGTGTGTGCATATCCATCAGAAACTAAGCATATCATGGGATTTTATCCACAGCATCAATCAAGGGGATGTTAACCTATAATTTTTTGAATGCTTATAATATTTACTTATCATTTTTACTTTTATATTGTTTTATTTTTTGGGTATCCCTTTGTGTAAATAGAAGAGGAATGGTTATGATTGGTGAATCATCAACAGAGTCGCTATTTCCTTTTTAAGGGATTCTCTCAAGACAAGGATGTTATTCTCTTGGAAAAATTTTTAGTAGTTGGGATGGTGGTTTTTACATGAGGGGATATCTATAATGGAGGGTTAAAATGGGTTTTTCATTTTTTCCACTCATAATAGTGATGACACAAACATTTCCTTATCCCTGGGATTAGCTACTCGTTGAGTGGGTAGTTTTTCGGACCCATGACTTTGAAGTTCCCCCACATAGTTAGTTAGTTATCCTAATTGGGTTTTTAGGTCTTTTATGGCTTTTAGGGTGGATTTTTGGAATTGGATATTTTTTAGATTCCATTTTTTTCATCATATATTATACGTTATTCTCAGGTTTTGGAGGGGGTGGTAGGAATGGCCTTTGTGGTGGTTGGGTATTTCTATGGGCTGTTTTTGGATGACTACTATGCCTCGGTTTGTTCCATTATTTTTGAGTTTGGTTCGAATACCCCTTTTCCTATATGATTTTATTTCTCTCCACCTAGGGCTAGATGGATAGAAAGGTTCTTGCCTAAAGGGTTGGTTATAGGGGAGACCTGGAAAATGTTCTTCACAACTCTTGTAATTTTATCTTATATGGGGGAATTGGTCATAATAATGGGTGTTAAGAAAAAATTACACAGTGGATGGGAGGAGGAGGTTGGGATTTATCTTTGGAAAGAGCATATTATCAATGAAGGTTACCTACCACTTGAAACATCATGTCCACATTCCTCTCAAATTCAGTAATTTTCTCCGCATGGACACCTCAAATGGATACACTAGACCTTGAACTGAATTGTTAAGTGTTTTTCACCATGTTATCAATAAGATTTATTTTAGAAATGGGGATTTTATAAACAAGTGAACCAACTACACCAGAATCAATCATATTTCGATCAATAAGAATTAAACATTCATAAAAATACTTAATTAAAACTTGATCACTAATTTGGTGTTGTGGGCAGCATGAACATAAGCTCTAAAATTTCTCCTAATATTCCTAAAGTGTTTCTAATTATGTTTGTCTTATGATAAAAATTAATTCTTTATTATCATGGATCTTGATCCTGGGATGTATTTTTCAATTAAAGGCATTTAATGACAACCCAACCTCAAATTGGTGAATTAACATATTACAACCAATCTTCCATAGTGTCTTCAAAGGAAAATGGGAATGCCCTTTGCCTAACTTGTTCTTAATCTACATTTATAGGATTTACTTATAACACATCCTATGAAAATCTTTTATGTTCTTATGTGGATCCTCTCCCGTGAGTTTTTGAATTCTTGTTAGAAAGTGAATTAAGCTAGATTTTTATTCAAAACTGTGTTTCTTGAATTGAATTTCAATATAAGTGGGTTGGATATCAACATCAGGTGAGGATAGTTCTTTTATTATTCTATTGTTTTCATACATGTTAAACTCATTAATTTCAGGTTCCAATTTCATTCCAAAATAAGAGGGTTTTATAAAAGCCACAAGTGGTGGTGTGTCCTATTTCAAAGGGTGGTCTTGTGTATCTCGATGTCGCTGACATAGTATCCCCTCCGGTTCAGGTTAGAAAGATAGTATGTCTCATGATGTAGGATGTGTCATTCACAAAACATAAAAGATATAGAAATTAGAAAGAAAAAAATATACAATGGTAAAAGATAAAATATATAAATATTCATGAAATTTACAAATATCTAATAAAAAATATGCACTAAAAACCCTAGTGTTCCTCAGAAACTGTGATAAAACTTTTCCCACTGTATCATGACATATAAAATTTATTATGATTTTAATGTGTATTTATAGTATATTGACAATCCCAGGGTTTCACTTAAGGAGCATTGATAGGTTTAGAGTGTGTATTTTTAATAAATTGACTAAAATATGGGGTGGTTTTGAAAACAATTTTAAAAATACACTGATTCTATTTAAAGAACATAATAGTTGAAAAACAAGTGGATTCTAAATTATATATGATATGTATTTTATCATTGTAATGTTACTCCACCACATTAAAAGTTCATTTTTATTAATTGATTTTTAGGTTTTGGTGTAATCCTTTGATTTAGTGTAAAACATGATCCTGGGTACAAAAAACCCCAAAAACAATGCAAATAGGACTAAACATTTACATAACTATTAGATAGTCAAGTTCCACTACATTAGCAGGATTTAAAATTTTTCATGGAACATTGAAATATCAAATGTTTGGGAAGTAATAGCTGTCTTATGTTGTCCAATCAGAACAACACAAGTCACACAAATAAAATTTCACACCAATAAATGCATCTAAAAAGATACGATACATATTAAAGAACAATTCCAAACCACAATATACAAAAAATAGATGACAATTATGTGCTAGAACTACCTCTTCAAGTGTGTATCTCCTTCACAGTGATCACTCACCATTTATCATGCCATCAAGAGGATGAGGAATCTCATGTGGAATTCCTTCTTCATTATTGACCTCCCTATGAGGATATGGGCCTCTATAAATTTTAGGATTTGGAGTAGAATACTATTGGACTCAAAAAATGGTATGGGATGACCTATGGTTCGAACTTGAAAATGGGGAGCCCATTGTTCCTTTTTAGACTGAAAGTGGAAGATGGATTTGGGAACACAAATTTCTTAAAACCAATTAGACCATTGTTTTTGGTGGATAGATAAACTTAACCTACTTTTCATAAAACTAATAATGTTTTTACCCACGTTGTGACTATCTCCAGAAAATGTTTAGCTTCATTTGGACATATAGATATGGAGACATATACTTATCACAACACACCACTTTTGACTTCATGGAGATATAGTGTTCGAGATAGATCAGGTCGATAGGGATACTTAATAGCTGAATAGCGAATAAGTTCCATAAGATGAAATGTATCCCAATAAATTTGTATCATATCATAAAATTTCAGCCCATTTGTGATGAATGGTTTAGTATCAGTGTGTGGTTTAGTCTATTGGTATGCTTGGATCCTGTGTCGTTTTCCAATTTTTCATGGACATCATCATGAGCCCTCCAAATCACATTCACCTACAATGTAATTATCAAAACAAGTAAAATTTCTTTTGTTTAAAAGTTATAAACAAAACATAATTTAATCAAACATGAAGTATTTTTTTTATTTTATTTTTATAATGTTTAATACAAAACTAGTTTAGCACACTAGTGAAAGGGTGAAAATGAAACAGAGAATCACGGTGAGATCAATACAAAATCTTTCTATTCCACTTGATCCTCCTTCACATCTTCACCCTACACAACTCCATGATCTAAAAGCCTCTTCTACCATGTTAGTCCAGGAAATGGATCCCTCACAGTAGCACAATGGGTTGAAAAATCTCTAGCAAGATGTCCCTAGCTGTCACAATAGTAACACCTTCACTCCTTTGGTTGAACAAAACCTTACAGAAATTCCTAATGCCCGGACCCTTTGTCAAAGGATCACCTTATAAATAATATCACATGCTTGGATACCCATGATTTCCATCAGCTACAGGCAGCTGAACCAACAATTGAGCTCACAGCTTCCGCATTCCCATCACTAAGAGTTGGATCATGTTATGCCAAAAATATCTCCACCACCAAATCCCACTCTATCAATCAATCTTGGTGATTATGAATAGCGAAACTAGTGACCCTCTGATCTCCCAGAAAAAATTCTTTCTCAATAGATCTGTGATCTACAAAAAGGATCTCGAACCATATCTGGGCAATAATGTGGAAGGTCTTCTAACATCACTGAAAACTCTTCCATGGTCATGATATCCTGATGATGTTTTAGAATCTCCTAGATGTGCACCAAACTCAATGTTCCTAGATAGAACTCCTACTAGAATAGCTGATAAAACTCTACCAAAGTGAGTGTCTCCCATGATCTACCTCATAAGACTCCACCATCGCCAGGATAAACCCTACAGAAGGCTCACTTCTAGGATAAAAATATTTCCAAGAGGTGTCCTAATAAGGAGGAAAACATGTGGGACTTCCTCGATCTAGTCTTCAGAAGCCTTGTGGTCTCGATCAACCTTGAATCTAAGAGGTCACAGCCATTGGAACTCATGTAGTTTAATAAACATGCAAGTGTCTTTAGCGTAAACTTCCAACACAACCATCTTCTCAATAGGTGGTATCTCAACCAGTGGACCACATGGAGGTCTTGACATAGAACCAAAAATGATAAAAAATAATCAACTTGAGGAATATCATCACCATAATTCTACCATGTAACTGTATCTAGATATCATCTTAGAGGCATCCCAAAGAAAAATCATGATGCACCACATTCAAAGAGAATATCTGGGAAGCTGACTCAATAAGGGAAACTAATAATCCCAAAACCCAGTCCTATATGATGCATGTGCTATTATTTCCCTATGAAAAGTTTTCTAATCTATTGATTCAAAACCCATGTTATTAGAGTTACGGTGCAGATTTATCAGTCGGTACACCAACAACATAATATATGGACTTAGAGTCGAACATGAAACAACCCAAGAATATCCCAATGCAAACCAAACCAATCTCATGACACTATAGTCCCAATGGGGATCCCACTCTATAACCACTATGTCATGACCTCACCTAGTGGTGCTTGATCTATGACTTCACAAGTCTGCCTCAATAAGCCTAGGGTTAGTGTCTAGCAATTAGTAGTCTATCACACACAAGGGAGGCCTTATCCTATTATACATATACAGACAAACCCATATACACTTCCATGGAATTGTGCATAGACATATAGAAATAGAAAAGAAAAGCATGCAAACATCTATCCCAAACTAGAGTACAAAATATGAACAAAAAGGGTAAAAAACATGCCCACTAGAAGAAAACTCTAAAATAATACAACATACTATGTAGGAGTGGATAGTTATCAAATGAAAACATGGAAATCACTATGTCCATACTTCAGTAAACACTCTATCGATCTAGTTTGTTATGCTCTGCCTTCTCTAGATTCCCCTTGGACTCCCTCAAGAGGCATGTGTTCTGCACAAGACACAACACATGTGGGAAAAGTCCATGTATGGGAGAGTATAATAAGACTCTTTAGGTGACCCAAATACCCAAAAAATTGAATACAATAAAAGATAATATTCCAATCAACATAGCCAAAGGTAACCCAAACAAAAGGGAAACTCCACCTTGAAACCATACTCAGCTAAAATGATTAGTTATCTCATAACACATGATGTGTCAACCTGGGGAGGGGACACCACCCCAAGGAAGACCATAAATAAACCCAGATATACTCATCTCAGGCTACAAAACTCATAATGTACTAACCACATACTAGAAATAGGTTCTTACATGAGGCTCTAAAGTTGCACTCGACTTGGAGCACAGACTACGCGAGCCCAGTCATCCTTGATAAAACTATTTGGAGAGATAAACTCCATTAGGTACAATAATTCCATACATGAGGGAACCTTCGATAAATACCACAGAATCAAGCATCACAAAAATTGATGGAACAACACTTCTATCCAAAAGTGGCATACATCTGAGAGAACACACTTTTCATATATCTCCTCGAAGAAAGTCATGATAGAACCCAGTAGATATCAATACATAGAAATACAATCCCACCCATCCCTAACGGGGGACACTACTAACCCTAATGGACCTATTGGAGGTCTCAGTTATCAAAACATGGATACCTCCTAAGATTCTTTAAAGCACATGGAAAACTAATTATGGAAAACCATAAAACAAATATCCTCAGATAAGGTATCACATTTAAAATATTTTAGGGGACACCACAAAACTAATCTGATAACCTAATGATCTCTCTCAAATAGTGGATCACTCACAGGATCTGCTGGGGGACACAAATACCCAATCTGACATCTTGGTGATTATAACACCCTGGTAGAGGATTACCACACCTATAGTGTTGGTCACGACTATTCTAAAGAACCCATATTTTATAACTCACGATGTTGGGGATCGAACTTGTGATGATTCCATAAACCATATATAAACCATCCAATAAGTAGCAAATCATATATCCTATGAAATGTCGATCCTACTTGTATCATCTTCTATGTAGGGGATCTTATACCCAAGAAGGACAAAACCTTAATAAAAATGATCTCTATATAAGGTATCATACTCCCAAATATGCCACAGACCCTATAAGGTTATCCTGTTAGATATGTGATCTCCTCCCATGAAAGAAATCTAGGGAAACGATATGCTAGAATTTCCCACCCCAACCTATCCATAGAGATACAAAAACTCTAGCTATATGATATAGGATCATACCCTGGAATATCTAATGGGATTAAAAACTATATCCAAGTTCATCCTATCATGGTGTTCATAATCTTATATTGAGGATGTAATGCCAGATGTACTGTCGTGGTGATAGACCAAGGGAACTCACTCAACCAATATTGGTCTAGACATAATTTACCTTAGAGACCCACTAAATCTCCACAACTAACTTCATTTAGGTCCAAATGATGGATACGATCAAATTCTATGTAGAAAATAGACCAGGATAAGCTACTGAGAGGCCTAAATTAGAGATCCAAATGAGGATATAATCTAGGTGGAAACTAATCCAAGAGAAGACTACACAACAAGTAAGGGGGTTTACACATTGTGTGACCCTGCTAGAACAACTGGTTTTGTCCTCTAACAACATGGATTAGTATGGAATGTAGGTATATATGGCAAGTACAGGTGGTATACGACATGTCTCACCTCACCCAATCCTCGACCATGTATTCCCATTACATGGCTTTGCCATCTGTGTGATTCACATTGTGTGTACCCCTTTGTACATGGTGTGTCCTAACTACAAGGGGCTTTGTTTTTCTCTCTTAGACATTACCATGTCCCACACTCTATGCCCATGTACTCTAGCAATGTACTTTTACACAATTGTGTATGTCAACAAAGCTTCTCTAGCCATGTACTTATGTCACATGACATGGGGTCACTATATGATATGTAACCCATGGTACAAGTGGTATAGTCCAAAAAACTCATCTTCCCAAAAAAGAAAAAATACACAACATGTTCATCTAATATACACTCTATGTAGTCCAGAAAATCTATATTAAATTCCCCTAGCATAGCCCAGATCACCCCTATTTTCCCATAAACACACATATCAACCCAAAAGGGGTCCCTATCAATACTATAAAGAATATTAAACATTAAAAAAATAAATAGTTTTTTAACGAATATAAACATTCACCAGTTACCTTTTGGAGAAAAACTGATGTATTGAGGTCAGATCCATGCTCTTAAACCATTGTACCATGCTCCAGAAGTGATCACCATCATGATCAGTGATAAACGTTGCCTCATTTCCTCAATTATGTCCTCTGTTAATCTGTCCCTTGTAGAGGGGGAGAGGAGAGGGTATCATTCTATCAGCCAATCCAAGGGGGTGCAGGTAAGTGATATTTTTTTATTTTATTAAAACAATATCATCAACATAACACCCCACTGCCAACCCTACTCTAACCCGACACTCAATGTTAACAAATTTAATGTTGCACAGGCTATAAAATGATTATCTAAACTCAACAATGATCTCAAAATTTCAATCTAATACTATAAAGATCTAGGTTTACAATTAATGTATGTCACATCATTTTAGATGAATATTTATTGCATTACAAAAATATATTCTTGAGGACCACAATAGTTTAGTGTCTTTGGAAACATGGAAAACAAAATCATCTATCCACTTGAAAGATCTTCAAAATCTCTCATTAAGATCTATACCATTAATACTTCTACCAAATGCCTTTATTCATAACCAAATGAAATATATCATAAAACGGGGTGAGATATGATTCCCAGTAAGGGTAGAAATGGGATAAATGTAAGCATAAATAAGAAAATAAGTTTATAAGAACATGACTATAACGTCAAGATATGATACCCAACGTATCAAGAATCATAAACACGAGTTGTGGGATAAATCTGAAAAGTGCATAAGTCATGAACCATAATGAATAAAATAATGAGATATAAAATTTTTGTGGATGAATAAGACATAGTATTTGTGGCACACATATAAGAATATAAAATTTTATATTAGGACTACCTACCAATACATTTATAACATGTTAGGATTGGGATATGTCCCTTGTTCTTGCTGTAGGATTGGGCTAACAACCCATGTACACTCTTAAATTTAGTATTGAGATACAAACCATTTATCTTATTTATTATATGTGGCTCTACAACCCAAGTACCCTATTTATTTTAGGATTCAACTACAACACATGTACCGTCCGGTTTGGGGTCTTGTGCTACAACCCATGTGCCCTCTTACTTTTAGGCTTGGTCTAAAACCCATATACCATCTTGTTTTTAGGCTTAAAATATATCAAATGTACCAAATTTCTTATTTTATTGTACTACAACCCATGTAACTTCTTATTTTTATCCTTAGTCTACAATACATTTACCCTCTTTCTATTACGCTTGGGCTAAAACCCATGTACCTTCTTGTTTTAGGGCTTGGGATACAACATACGTACCCTTAAAGATTATATAAAACTTATCATTCCCAAATTAATTTAACGGTGATATTGGTCACACCCATATCATAATAAAATCATTCATATATTTGATAAAATATATTAAAACATTCATGATATGATGACCCATAAAAGAAGATAGGTTTTATAAACATCAAATCATATTCCATGAAATGAAATCGGTATCATTTAAATTTCACCACATCATAACATATAAAAAGTGATTTGTTTCATAAGAAATTCATGAAGTAATAACCCATAAAAAGAAGTGTGTTTCAAAATCATAAAACCAATGTATGTGAAATTGATGTCTTAAAAATCATTTCATTTAAAAACAATTCATTCAAGAAAGAATATGAATAAAACCATTGGATTATTTCCTAGAAGGGAATGAGAAACATGAACATATGTAATCATTGATACAAAATAAGTGGATATAATATTTTCAAAATATATTTTGAGGTAAATACCATATATTCTTTAAAAATAGTATTTAAAACATAAATCCGTTTCAAAACCATTTTCCTTAAGAACATAAAAATACACATGAAAACCTTTAGAACCCATTTCTTTGAAATTATCTTTTAAAAAATTATCAAAAAATAAACCATTAAATATGAAAATACTTCATCAAAGGATTGATGAAAGATAAATCTGTACATGTCATACAAGGTTAAAAGAACATTCATTTTTCATGGTAAAAAGGTTAGCAAGATAACTCATTCGGAAAAAGACAAGAATATAACTTTTAAAACATTGGAATATGTTAAAAAAGTTAATATGTTATTTTAATTATCATACTATATTAGTATAATATTATTGGAATCCCACTTTAGAAAAAATTATTTTAAAAGAACACGGATTTTTGACTTATGAGTGGGTAATGATGAGCTTTCCTAAAAAGAATTTATTAAATATATTATGTAGAAAAGAGTTTAAAATTTGTTCTAAAACATAAATATATCAGGAATTAACATTGGATAATGAAACTCATGAGTGTTCTTCAGATAGGTATCATAATATTTCATTAAATAATCATAATTGTTAATAATCTCGAAAGGTGATGAGATTATTTCAATATACTCTTAACACATGGTTATAGGGGATCATAATCTCCATGAAAGAAATGTAAATTACATGAGTACTAAAATACCATTAAAATACTGAGATACATGATATAAAATGTAAAATTGAATTATATACCCCTCAGAAAAGGTACATAACAAAACATTACTCTATAGAACTGAAAATTGATAGAAAACTATTTTACTAATTTGGTTTTTATTGAAACTTAATCCCTAGGAAAGAAATATCAAAAAATGGATATATAAAAAACAATAAAATTAAGTATAAGAATCATTGAATAAATCCATTAAAAGTGTAAACAATATACAAATGGAATTGGTGGTTAATAAAGCATGTATCTCACTGAAATAAAAAGTGAGATGTAATCCCCTTACCACGTGTCTTTACTCTCGTAGTACTCATTAAAACCTCTTGTATAATAAATATAAATTTATTATACATTCTTTATTGAAAAATATTTTTATATATAATAGCATATATATATTAATTATATCATTATTTTACCTTCTTGTATGCAATTTCATCATAATTTTGCGCTTCAGGTAATATTAACTTTGTTTTTCATATGAGTCTTAGTTTTTTATATCCTTGTTCCTTCTACTTATATAATGAATTCCAAAATGTAATCCATGATATAAATTTAATGTATAATATATATATATATATTATAGTAATCTAAATTATATATCATTATGAAAAAAATACATCGTTCATGGAGACGACATGTTGTAATTATGCATTAATGCAATTTCCATTTAATTGTCATTTGGAAAGAAATTAAAATTAATATATGTAGATATATATATATATATCATTATAATCATATTAAAAGATATTAAAAGATATTTCTTGATCAAAGGTATATATAATATTAAAGAAATAATAAATATAACATATGAAATATATAAATTGAGTTTCCATCAAAATTTCCCCGATGAGAACTGGTAGAGGAGAATGTACAATCACCATTTAATGAGGCAGTTGTCCGCCGTGCACATAAGCAGTTTGTTTGTTAACAATTAGATGGACGTGTGTGTAAGGTTAGATATAAACCATAGAATAAAACATCCTAGAATAATTAATATACTAGTTTTGTTATACTTGGATGGAATAAAGTGAGTTTATGGGGTGGATAAGAAAGATAAATGAAAGATTCTTCGGAGAAGAGGTTACCACTTAACCGGGTAACTCCGTTTGGTTTGTCGTAAAAGGATTTCATGGAATTTTTTATGAATAAATACATTTATATAGTAGGAGAGGAGGTATTTTTATCTGTTTTTTGGGAAGATCTTGTCCAATCCTGAGATGTTTGAGAGGTGTGAATAAGTGGGAGAGGTGGTAGATGTTTAACGGGAATGTAAAAGACTTATATTTTTTGAAAACAAGTTATGTGTACACATGTTCTTACCTAAACAAAGTAAAAAGACTAACATAAATCAATAATGTATGGTTTAATGCCAAAATAGGTCCATAAAATTAGTTGAAAACATGGTTATTGTTCATTTGGGACCCTATGATTAAGGTTTATTCCCTAATTAAGTGTAATTTGACCTTAATCACTTTTATTAATTTTTATCAATTTTACTAATCACTTTGGAAAAAATCAACATGATATAATTTGACTATAAACAACAAAATGATTAAAATTGTTTATATACATTTTTCAAAATCAAATTCATAGAAGTGAAAAAATTAATATTATTTCTCATTCTAGAGACAGGACGAAATAATGGGTTTTTAAAGTAGAAAAAATGATCAAAAGATTGGTTGGTTTTTATATTTAATTTCAAGGTGAAATTGATTAAAATGACCCAAATGGTATTAATTGATGTATAATTGATCTAATATGAACTTAAAACAAATTTGAACTATATTCCAACATTAATAAAATTTAAAAGAAAAGCAAGTTATTAACGAAAATGCATTATTTTCACTATTCATCGAAAAATGATGTTTCCCAGAAAAATAAAAAAAATGCACCATAATACAATTTCATCATTGTAAATTAAAAAATTAAGTCTATTTTATCAAATTGAATTTCTACATGTGTATAAAAATAATTTTATTGTTTTTTATATTAGGATAGAAAATGTAGTTTAATTGAGAAAATAGTATTTTTAACATTTAAATTCTTGACCAAAAATTATATATTTTGTTATCAATATATTTTAGATATATAAAAAAATTATAAAAATTATTTTAAAAGTATTTATTACTATTCATATTAATTATTTTAATGGAAAGGTTATAATTAAGTCATTTAAATAATTATATTAGTAAAGTGATATTTCAGAGAAACATCAGTGTTGCATGTAATGTACTCCACGTCGTGGTTGTGTGTAAAAAAAACCAACTCAATGATCCATGTATCATAGGCTGAGTTGGTGCCATGTAACGTATTCTCTATTAGTGTCATGAGAAAGGGGTTTTTGAATTATTCATTTAATAATAAATAAACTATTTTCGGAGTTTTGTGAAATGAAAAATATCGAATTATTAAATTTATTTGAATCAAATAATTCAAAAAATATCAGGGCCTTATAGAGATTCCTCTTTAGAGTTATTCCATTTTTTAAAAGTTTGGGGCCAAAGCCTCATTTATTATTAATGCAAAGAAACGACCTCTTTAACAGGGTATAAGAAGACCCATTACATAGTCCGAAGGCCCAGTGGGCATTTAGCCCATTACATAACCCGTAGGCCAATTTTTTTTGCCCAAATCTCATTCTGTGAATAGTACTTCTATAGTACCCGCCACTACTACAGTACTCTGCCGCTGCTACCGCTACAGTACCTACCATTGCTACGGTGCTTTCGCTGCTACAATATGCTACAGTACTGATATAGTACCTATGACCAATGGGTTTTGAACCCCCATTTTTCATGTAGATTTAAGGGGTTCTTACCACTAAGCCAAACCCAAACTACTAGATGTGTTGTTCGGTAACGAGGAATTGGGCTCGCCTGCCCACCTCTGCACCACATATCCCCAGGGAGTCCCAAGGTGGCCAACCGTTGGGCTTAAGCCAATTCCCAATGGGGTAGAGGGGCCCACGAGTGGTATGCTAGCATATAGTGCGTGTTGCCTTGAGAGGACTCAAACCCAGAACCTTGTGGTCAGGACGCCACCACCTTTAACCAACTCACCCTTGCCCCACGGGTTAGATTTATTTAATGTTTGCATAAAAACGGTGCAATTGTGATATAATATATTTAATATTATTAATATTATTGTACCGAGGAACCTTAGTCATTATAATCCTAAACCGACACAGCTCCTACCATAAAAAATATTCTTAAAAATATTCCAAAGTATAATATGTCAAAAATCAGAGTCACAACAAGGTATTTGTAATTAGATATATACATATATAAATTATTTTTAAAATCATTCACTATCTTTCCCACAGTATATTAATTTTTATACAATCCATTCTCCACATATTTGAAACAATGAATTAATACCTTATGAAATACTTATTTTCCCCTCATGGAGTTAATAAACCACTTCCTTTTTAATATATGATTATTGAATTATGAAATGATTTTCCTCTTGTAAAACGTATTCCCTAAAATTTAAGACATTTTAATAGGTATTTATTTTCATATTCTTGAAACATAATTCATTGAATTTATTTACCTTTATGATCATTATAAACGGAACATACATGGGGTTCTATTTCTCTAATATTTAATGTATTAAGAACCACACCTAGGATCACGCCATTGATAATTACTCATGGTAGATATTTAAGAATAACCACAATAATTCTCACTAAATCTCCCATTTTGTTTGGTGGATTATTCGGACGAACAGTATATCTTTCTTTACATCCATTGTTACTTAGGCTTCTACTGGATCCAACAATTTACTAGAACTCAAAATGTTAGTTAGAGAATAAAAATAAAATCATAATAAACCATATTATAAGGGAAATAAAACTAAAATAAACTTATTCAGGTTATTTCAATTTTATTTTATTTATTTAGAATAATTATGATTCTCTCTAATATACTAACCATTGTGGTTATAGAGGAATATTAAATTTTTCTCAAATGAAATTTCATCCTCTAATGTTATTTAAACACATTACTAATACCAAATATAAGGATTATCCATGAATATCACTTAATTTAGTGTTTTTATACTAGAATTCACTTTATTTTATTACCAATTATCATTTTGGATTAGATTTTTAGAGAATTAAGTCATAAATATTTCCTAAAAAATCCAAAATTTAAAGTTGACACATCTACTCAGTTGCCTTTTTTATCATAATATAAAACTTATATAGTAAAATAGGTTTTATTTTTTATGAAAAATCATCATGTCATTCAACATTTCTTTATATTTACCCTTACCCATAATTAATCCATAAAAAACATATTAAAATGAGGGATGACTAAAAAAATCTAAATAAGATACATAAAGGAATGAATTAAGTTAGTCCATTGAAATAATTAAAAAATCATATAATAAAAACATTAATAACATTATTCTTTAATCTTATGAAATAAATCATTTCCACATTAAAAATAAACAATTTTTTCATAAGTGTAACTTATAAACCCCATATGAAGCATATATAAAACATGTGTGTAACATTGGGAATCATTTTTATATCACTCTTACTAGTGGATGAACCTTCACAGTTACACATTTCATAAAAATATTAGTTACACATAAAATAACCATCACTTCTACAATTGGAATAACCTACATAATGTATATCCATAATATAATAGGAGAAACCTAATTTGTTAACTATGTCCCTTTACCCAATGAATTAGATAGCTATAACGGGCTCAAATACCCTCGAATTATAATATAATCACATGACCTCATAAAAAATTTCAAATAACCATAACATAAATAAATTATATAGAGCTTTCATTCTATCATAAAAATCATTGACCCACCCATTATTCATTTAAAAATAGGATTAACCTGTGGATAAGAAATGGGATCCCTAAAAATATCGTTTAATAAATCATAGTCCATCAATATAATGAATGATATGGTATTAATGGATCATATCCCCAATAATAAATTTTTTAAATTACTGTTTTTTGTATTTTATGAAGATAAGTACGATTTAATATCCTTAAAAATTATTATAGAGAATAACATTTCCATTTTTAAATCATATACTAAAAAACTATGTAAATATAAACATAACTGTTTTTAAAAGAAACATGTAATATTGTAAAGGAATATTCAAATAAAACATTTATCATAATTTTAGGGAAATTAATTCATTCCATATAAGTTTAAAACAAACATTTAATACCTATTAAACAAAAGTTAAATAATACCTTGATAGGAAAATGAAAAAATGATTCCTTTAAAATAATTTTGTTAAAATTAAATTGTCAGTAAATATGACTTTAAAAATCATTGAAAAACAATGAAATCCTTCTTAATTTTCTTTTATAAAACATCAATATCGAAGAAAAATAGAGTTTAAAATGAAACATTAAATGATAATTTTAATAGGAAAGTGTCTTAACTTGAATATAAATCATCATGTACATCCATTATCTTATAGAATAAAAAATAGAGGATTATTTTCTACTTTCTTAAGAACATTTTTTGAAAAAAATGATTTTTTATCTCTTACCTTGCTATATTTATTTACATACTCAATTAAATTCATGTAGGGTTCTTAGATGATATACAATTCATAAGTCCAAAAGTACTTAGGTATGTTAAATAAGGTCAATGTAATAATTTCACCCCATATCTTTAATTCTAATTACAATAATTATACTTTTAAATTCAATTATTTAATATATTATGGGAAATGAACTATGTTTCGATCATGTAGATTGTAGGTTGTACGCACGCATGAGTAAAATTTCAATTTTTCAATTATCATTCTAGAAAGAAGTTAAGTATGATTATATTTTTATAAAATTATTATAATATCATAAATATCATATAAATTAATTTATATATATATATATCAACCTCATGTTGTGCTGTTGAAATAGAATCACATCACTTTGTGGAGGTGGTAGTACACAGTTATAGACGAGAGACCTTATCAAATTTCAAATAAATGTAAATATAATAAGTTAAATGATATATTATTTTATAATGATAATTTTTTCATTAATATCATATATAAATATTAATTCTTTCATTATAATAATTCTTGAGAGATGGTGATGGAAAATGAATTATATTGGTTCCCAATAAGTCCATCCTTCGTACACATGAATGATGAATTACTCCCCAATTAGATGGAGGATATAGGTGGGTATAGGTTATTACATTACCATAATAAAACTTCACTATATTAAAGATACTAGTGTCATGATTTTATCCTGGTTTGAGAATATTTTAAGGAGGTGGAAGGAAAAATAAAACTAAAACATGTGGTTGAAAACTATACCTCTTCTTTGGAAGGTCTTCTTTGATTAGAACATTAACCAATTTTAGGTAAGTGTAATTCCTAATCCAAGACTGCTATAATTATGGGAGGTATTTTTGGAATGTATATAGGTAGGACCTGGATGATACAAATTGTTATTGATGTGTTAATGAAAGGGAATAAGAGATTCCAATTATATTATAGGTGAGTGACACACTTGGAATTCATCAAAATATTAAATTAATATAAGTTATTTTTCAATTGAAAATTGTCCCAAAATGATTTTTTATATAAAAATATCATTATGTGTGGTAATTATCTCATAAATTCAAATTTAGGAAAGCTTTATCACATTTTTCATTGGCCTTTTTGTTTTATCCACTTAATAACCCTTTTCACACTAACCATGACAATAATTATATTTACACTTTGTGGGTGAATATAATTAAAATAAATAGAAAAAAGTTCCATAAATTGACTACTATTTATATTATAAAAAATATAATAATTTTTTTTAAATATAATATTTTTAATACTTTTATAGCATTTAATAAAATAAAAATGATTATAATATATTATTAATGTCAATTTTTATAACTATGCATCACATTAATTTTTAAAACAATAATTCTAAAAAAGAAATTAAAAATAAATTATAATACATTCTTAATAGATACTTTTGATATAGAAAATTCTTTTATCACAACAATTATCTAAATTTTTAAAATTTTTAATATTTTTAGTATTATTTATTTAATTTTTCCATTAATTGTATAATTACAACATCAACATTGTTTAAAAATTTAATGTAATTATTTATTTAATAAAAATTTTAAATAAATTATCATGATGAAGATAAATCCATTATATTCAAACAAATCATAACAAAACATATATTATTTATATCCCCATGTCAAAAATATTTTAGTTTTTGAAAACAAGAATGTTACATTTTTTACATTTCAATAAATAAAATATTATATAGATTATGTGCCTACACAAATAGTGCAAAAAATGTCATATAATATAATATCGGATTATTATGGATGAAATAGACTCATACGATAAAATTTATGTTAGTTTTATGGTAATATTATATTCTTTAACCTTTTATTTTTAACCCTTATTTACAATGTTTACCCATAACCGATGTTACAAAATTACTATGCTTATTATTAATTTTGACAAAAAAAATTAGCCTATTTAACATTTTGGACTGTCTAATTCCAAATATGGAATCTATTTTTAAAAATTAAAAACAAGTATATTTCATTATTTTATTGAAATTCAAACCTTAAAAACTCGATAAAAATGATTTTTTTTTGAAAAAATACCATTTAAAATTTTTTAAGTTTCAATGCAAAAATCAAGAATAAAATCCACTGATAAACACTAATTATTTTATTTTAAATAAATATAAAATAAATTTTCGTTAATATTAATCTAAAATATCATTTTCCTTTTTAAATAAAAATAAAATAAAATTCATTTTTCAATAAAAATAAGTACTTTTCACTATTCATTGAACAATAAATATTCAAAAACTCATTCTAATACATTTTTTATAGTATGAATTCAAAAATGAAAAAATTTATTTAAAATATAGTTTGAAAAAAATCTACAAAATTTATAAAACTCGATCGAAAAATAAAGAAAATCCACTTTTATGAATAAAAGGACTTTACTAAAAATAGAGTGCCTATTTTCAAAGAATTAATTAATACATTAGAAATAAATAAGACAATTATATACATCATAATGAGGAAATAATGTTTATTCCCTATAATTTCATTTATAGGATATAACTCTCACATTTAAATAATAATAATTCATTTTTCATTTAAGCTTGGTGTTGTGTGTCTAGTATGACGTTTAACATATATTTTTTTTAATCTGGGGATAATACATTATCCCCCCCTTATGAATTTTTTTTCTTTATAATTTTAAAATGGGATTGAAAACTAAGGGTTTAAATTTTTTAAATGCCATTTTCAACCCCCCTCATAAATACTGTTAATAAAAAAATTCACTTGAGAAGATATAAATGGGAACTCATAAGGTCATCTTGAATAACAAAAAACATGGTTTCCAAGTATGAAAAAATTAGTGGGAAGTGAAAACATGTAATCAAAAGAAAAAAAAATTTCCAAGCATTGAGATAGAGTGATAAAGAACATGTTTATATGATATTTTATTATCACAAAACAAAAAATATGTGATGGGTTAAAATTACATTGATTTCCCAATAGGAAATATATACAGATCAAAGTTTGTATTTCCAGATATGTTTCCTTTTGTTATGGGATTACTTTATCATATAAACTAAAATAATAATGAAATATATATACATTAAAATTATTATTTCATCCATTAATCATGTTCCACCACAATCTCATTTTTGCTCAGAATGATGACTACTCATAATAAAATTTTAATTCCTAAAGCACTATTATCAATATCTAGGGATCAAAAAAACAACTTGTACCTCATATATTTAAAAATTACCCAAAACTAAAATGGTTATCAAAGGGTACTATATTCACAAAAATAGTAAATCATTAAATGATGAAAAAATTCAATACACTCAAAAATTCAATAGTAATTCCAAAAATTGAACATAAATAATTCCATAAATATGTATCCTAAAAATTCATAAATATATTATAGAATAAGTTTAAAACTAAATAATAAAAAGGATTTTAACACATAGTATTATAAGATAAATTTTATATTTTTCTATAACTAACATCAATATATCGTAATTCTTTATACCAAAAATATAATTTCCCTCATCAAATATTCTCCATGATATGATAGCCATTTCTGTAAGTAACTCAAATTAACAAAAAGGAAAAATAAAATAATATATGGTTCCAAAATATCATTCAATATTTATTTCTCAAATATAATCCCATAGTATTATGTTTACTTTAATACTATGACGCTTATCAAAATTATAGTGATATTCCTTCAAAATTACATTATTCATTAAATCACTAAATAAATTTCTAATTCCTTGGAAATCTATATAGAAAAAAAATATTTTCCCAAGATGAAATGAAACTTTATCTATTATATCATTTAAATAAATGAAAATATTTGTAAACTAACTAGGTCATCATGTACTCCAATGGTAGGTGTTTCACCCTTCTCACCTTTCAGTTATAGGTTTATAGCCTCACAACCTTTCTAGATAAGACAAGTTTTCGGACAACATATTAGTTGTTTGTATTTATATAATCATATAAAAATAATCCTTATAAAATTATAGAAAATTTAATAGATATCCTAATAAATAACATATATATATATATAATTAAATAATATTTTTAACCTCTAATGTTATATCATACACTTCATTTTTCATCCCAAAAATGTAATAAACCAAAATTACCCCAAAATCAATAATCATATAAACCCTAAAATATTCCCATAGCTTTAAAATATTGTTTATAAAATGAAAATATCATTATTTATCAAATTACATTTCAAAATACTAAATATAAGGGTTACATATACCTCAAACATCTATCAAAACTAAATAATAGTCTTCTAAAGTACTCCCATCACAAAAAATAGTATTAAATATTTTAAACTTATGATTATCCTTAAATCTTGCTAGGATCTTGAATCAATTATATTAACAGATCATAATAATTTAATGTTCTTTATAATTCAATAAAGATTCATTTTAGTCATATTCCTTAATTCTTCATTCCTATAAAAATATCTAAGTCATGTTTTAAGATTCAAAAATGTCAAAACATGCCCCATGAAGTAATCCATAACTTTCATAAGACATCTATTGATTCTTAATAATCGAATATTATGGAATATCTATTTCAAAATAGGTATGGATATATTATTTCATATCCCATTTTTGAGGCGTTACCCTATAAAATCAAGTTTCATAATGAAAATTCTCCCTACACTTAAAATATTTCACTAATACCAAGGGAGTAACTCCATTCCCCTTTATGGATTTAAAAAAATGATTAATTTTTTCATGGATGAATATTTCATTATAAACTTCATTAAATCCCAAAAAACATATTAATTTTATTTTTAATACATTTTATGTGGGGATCCATTCTACATTCTTGATAGATATATCATTGAGTATATTTACCATTATTATCATTATTACACGAACTTCCACAAAACCTCATTTCTATCATATTTTATGCATCAATAAACTCATATAGGTTAATGTCTTGAATAATTTCTATTGATATCTATTTATTATTAAGCAAAATATTTATCCATGCACCTCCCATTATGATTAGTGGATCCTTCAAAAACCCATTTAATTTTTCTTCACATCCATTTTTACTTTAGTTCTTTCAATATCCAACCATTTAATAGAACCAAAAAGGTTCGTTTGATAATAACAATAAAATCATTAAAAATATTCTTATGAGGAGGATACATACTAAGATATATTTATTATTGTTATCTCAATTTCTTTTGATTTATCTAGAATAACTATGATTTAGCCTAACATTCTGACTATTGTTGTTATATAAGACTATTAATTTTCCCTCTAATAACATCTTATCCTCTAAAGTTATCTAAACACTACTTTGATGCCAACTATAAGGAATCATCCTTAAATATCCCATAATTTGGGGTGTTTGGAATAGAATTCACTTTATTTCATTCCCAAAGATCTTTTTGGGTTATATTTGTATTAAATAATGTAAAAATTATTACATAAAAAACCGAAAATTATAAGGTGGACACTTCCAATTAGTATCATTTTTCCCACGATATAAAAATTTAAAATAATACACATTTTCTTTATATAATTTTTTTTATTTCATTCAAATTGGATTGTTCATTTCTATTCCCCATCCATAATCCATATAAAAACATATTAAAATGTTGGATAAGAAAAAATAGCAGTATAGTGTACTAAATGAAGAAATATATTTTTAAAATTAAAAATCATGACAACTCATAAAATACAAACCGTTATCAAATTATTCATTGAGTTTATGAAAAAAAATTGGTTTCACATGAACTACACACACTTTTCAATCAATGAAATATTTTAAAACCCATCACATGTATAGAAAAAAATTATATAAAACATTGTTCATCAATTTCATATTACTCCTATAAATTAAATAACCTTAATTGTTATAAATATATTAACCATCATAGTGACACATAAAATAACAATCACGATTACAAATAGAATAACTATCACAGTATATTCCCATAATCTCTTAAAATAAACCTAATCGGTTAACTTTTTCTGTTTACCCAATGCATATGAGAGTTATAATGGGATCACCCACCCTTGTTTTATAATCGATCAACCCAACCTCTTAGAAAACCAAAGAGACATAAAAAAATAAAGTATATTGAGCATTAATTTCCTCACAAAACTCTTTGAAATACCCATTATTATATTAATAACATAACTAGCCCATTGAAAAGATATGTGCTCCAATATATTTTTTTTAAATAGTCATAAACCAAATATAGAAAGAGAGAGGATGGTATTAATGGATAGCATCCCCATGTATTAAATAAATGAAATCATTGTTTGTTTCCCATTAGGAATATAAATACCATAAAAGTTCATTAAAAAATATGGAGGTAAATAACCATTCCATTATAAAACCACTTATTTAATAAATTATAAAATTATAATGAAAAATTTTATTCTAAAATATACTTTTAATATTGTAAAATATTCATAAAATTGAATATTAATCATAGTGGTAAAAAACCTTGTTCATGACAAATAACGTGAAAAAAAATATTCATAAAGTTGAAGAAAAAGATAAAAAGTGCCTCATTCAGTATATGAACAGAAGATTCCAATAGAAATATTTTATAAAAATTCATACATGGGTAAAAATTAATCTAAAAATTCATAGTAGAATATTATAAAAAACGTTCTTTAAATATTTTTTAAAAAATAGGGATCTATAAAAAAAGTTACTTTTGAGGGAAACATTAAAAGATTATTTTTAAAAGAAAGTCCCTTAACATCAGTGGAAATCATCATATAAATTTAATTTATTTCTAAAAAACAAAAATAGATTAATTATTTACATAATTAGAGACATTATTAAATTTATTAATCCTATTTTATCCCTTACCATTTTATATTTTTTTACTTAATCCATCAAAATCATGTCATTGTTTTTGAATGTTTTCGGTTAAAAAGTCCAAACAATCTTAGGTATGTTGAATATGGTATAAGTGATTATTAATTCCCTATATCCTTAATAATCACAACTTTAATTAGTGTTTTTTGTTAAAAAAAATAATTATTGGTTTAAAAAATTCAATATTTTACAATCATTGAGATGGTGGGACATACGTATGAATGAGTACCATTTTTATTTTTTAATGATCATTATGGATAAATGGAATGTATTACTTATATTTAAAAAATTACCATAGTTTAATAAATGTCATTAAATAAACTTATATATGTTGTCCAAGTTATTGGGTAATGAAAAGATAATCATATCTCTTTGTGGAGGTGGTAGTCCTCAGGTACGCACAAATGACCTTATCATTTGTCATTGAATTGACTTGTAAGTAGAAAAATGGTATATTATATTTTTATAATGATAAATATTTCATGAATATGATGTATAAATATTAATTATATCATCATAACTAATCTTTATAGATGGTTATGGAAAATGAATTATATCGGTTCACGAGGTTATAATCTATCATACACACAAATGATGAATTCATCTCCCATTTGGGGGATGTTGTAAGTGGATATAGGTTATAAAAAAAATTAAATGTATTTAGGATACTATTTATATTATTTTATAATGTTTAAATAATAATTTAAGTAGTTGTAATAATAAATAAAATTAAAACATGCGGTTAAAATATATACCTCTTATTTGGATAGTATCCTTTTATTAAAACCTTATGTCCTCTAAGTATGGAATTTTATCTAAAAGAATAAATGTATAATAATTTTATGTAATATATGAAGGATTTTGGATGGGACATGGATAAATCTATTTTTTCTTGAAATTTGAAATAAATAGAAGAATATATTCCTTTATAAGATAGGGGAATGTTACTCTTAGATTTTATCTAACTATTAAATTAATATAAATTAATTTTTAATTAAAATTTTATTAAAAATAATTTATTAAGAATATATGATGAATATGAGTCTAAATATCATTGAATAAAAATTATAAAAAATTATAACATTTTACATATATAATTTTATTTTCACCCACCATTAACCCCTTTCAAATTAGCATGAAAATAAGGATTTTTACCATTTTAGGGTCAGGATAGTTACTAAAATTGGAAAAACTACACATAAATGGAAAAATATTGATATTTAAAACCATATAATAATCAAATGGAATAATATAATATTTATATGAATTATATTTCATTTAAAAAATGTAATTTTTATAATATTTATTTAATTATATTTTTTGAACTATTCATTACAATGATTTTGATGAAATCAATTAAAAATGTAAAATTTGGACCAAATATTTTAATACATTCCTATAATTAAATTTTAATTTATTAAATTTATTTATAAGATAAATTATAAAAGAAATTATAATTTGAATATTTTTAATATCATTTATTGAATTTTTCCATTAATTGAAAAATTATGGAACCATAGTTCTATAAATATGTAAGGCAATTATTTACTCCCTAATAATTATAAATAAAAAAATGATGAATATAATTCCTTTAGTGTACATAATACAATTTTTAACTGAAAAAACCATACATTTATATCCATGTTAATAATATTATAGCTTCTTAAAATAATATTCTGATATTTTTAAAGAATCATTAAATGAGATATTATGAAGGCTATAATCATTCAAAAAATAGAAAAATGGCCATATAACAAAATATTGGATAATTTCTGATGAAATAGAATCATCCAAAATAAAATTTTATGTTTTGGTATCATTTTATAGTTTTTTCATTTGGTATTTAAGCCTTCATTACCCGATTTACCCATAACTGAGGTAATAAAATTATTAAAAATAACAATATTTTTGATGAATGATAAAATGGAATGATTTAAAAAACATGTACCTTTTTATTCAAAATATAGAATCTATTTTTAAAAATTAAAATGAGTTAAATTTCCTAATTTAATTTAAAATATAACAAAGAAAATGTGATGAAGAAATGGTTTTTTATAAAAATGACGTTTCAAAATATAAAATGTTTTTATACTAAAATCAAGTATAAAGTAAATTTAAAATACCGTAATTGGATTATATTAAATCCAAAGGAACTAATTCCATTTTAAAACTGAGCGAAAATAAAATTTCACAATGCAAATCTGTGGACATAAAATATAATTGTTAATAAAACATTAGTATATTTCAATATTTATTGAAACATACTTCTTTTCAGAAAAAATCATCATCAGAGAGAATTTTTACACTATGAATTAAAAAATTCAATTAATTTTTTCAAATATATTTTCTAAAATTTCAGATCATTAGTTATAATATTCCCTCATAGAAAACCAATTTTTGATGAAATCGTCTTTTTTAAGAATAAAATGACTTTACTAAAAATCTAGGGTCATTTTAAAAATAATTAATTCATAAATTATAAATGAGTAGTGTCATTATATATTTCTTAATAAAGTAAAATATATTCATTAATTCAAATTTATTGGAAATGTTATAACTCTCACATTTACATAATAATAATTCTCTTTTCGTTTAATCGTGATGTTGTGTATCTTGTACACCATATAACATATTATTTAATTTTAAAATATCTTGATATTACATAAAATCTGTTTAAAAATTAATAATTTTTCATTTAATATTTCCAATTATCTGTTACAAGGGGCATACACATCCTTACTTGTTGGTCTTGGTTCGTAGCATCACTCGGGGTGTTCGAAAACCATTATTCATATTGCTATTTTATTAAGTAAATTTTAGAAATGTATTTTATAATTAATTATTTATAAAAGATGGAAAATATAGGAAGGATGATTTTTGACCTCGATACTAGTTAGTTTGTGTAAGGGAGGGAAGGAATGAACCTGATGTTATGGAGTAACTCTATTGAAAGGTAGGTTGTCCCTAGTTTTACTACCTTTATTTTTGAATGAATATATTATATAATGTTATAGTGGGGTTATCATTTAAGATTAAACAATGGAATAGACTATAAATATTATCAGATAATTGGAATTTAGTTATTACCTAGTAGATTTGTAAATGTGATGTCAAAAACAGTACCTAATAATTTGAGCTACAAAAATACTATAGTTTGGAGATAAACTTACATTAAATGGTAATAAATTCATTTGATAGTATGTAACCTTGAGTAATGAATATAGTGACATAAAGAGGTCAATTATAATAGGGTATAACATCACCAAGAGTAATGGTCTATGAGTGAGTCCAGCGAGTGATTTCTTGAGTAGCCATTTGATATTTATGTTATAGAAGCAAGGTAACCACACAAATTATGATAATATTTTTTATAATAGTCACATAAGGAATAGAAAATTTATATTTATAATTCTACTAGGGGCGATAGTGGGTTTCTCACCTGGTAATATTTTCACCATTAGTCTTCGTGGAAAAAAATTATTAGTATTTATACATATAGTATAAGTCACCATATGTAATGTTATTTGAGTGAGGGGTAAGTGGGAAATGGTATAGACCAAGGTTAGTAAAATGTGATTTTATGTAATATTTTCCCCAAGATAAATTATTTGTTTTTTTACCATGTATTATTTTACTCCATATCGTTGGGAAGATAAATTCTTTTCATTATGACCTAAGGGGTTACATCACCTGAGAGGTGATTATCAGGGTTAATAGACTATTTATGTGGTTGATAAGAATTTTATTATGTAAATTGGTATAATAAAATAAATTCTTTCTATTAATAATATTATACTTTGTAAGGTAAATTGGGATTTTAGGATGTGTTCCAAATGAGCTCTGAAGTGTTCTTAGCTAAGGGATAGGATTCATAATTTTTTTCATTATACTATGATTGAGATGATTGTTAAAAATATTCTATATTGATATGATGTTAAAATAACTCAAAGAATTGTCATTCATGTTAATCCTACTAATAAAGGTATTTTAGAGGATAGTTAAATTTATAACATATATATCCTTGATAAATTTACTTATATGAAGGAATGTGTTTCCCACTAGTACAAGATATTAATTCACATGGGTAGATATTTTTACATAGATTTTTATGATATACTAATTCATAGACTAGATGTTTTCTATACTTATTATTGATGGGAAAATTTTATGGTAAGGAGTATTTGTATCCTGTGATTGATATACTATATCAAGGATGGCCCAAATTTTATGTCTACACATGATATATACATCATTTGGAATAGAGTAGGGAATTTTTTTTGATTGAGTTACTATTGTGAGGATATGGGGTGTATCCCACATTTTCATAATGACATAGAATTTTTTATTATTGGTTTTTTTCCAACCACTGTATCAGTATACTTGATTGATTATGGGTTATCAATAAAAAATGTAATACCTTGGGTTATTCTTTGGTTTATATCCCATTTTATTTCTTTTTATTAGGAGATCATATATAGATATGGTGGGTCAAAAATTTCAAGGTGGTTTGAATATAGGTTTGGGAAATATTGTTCCACATAAGTGTTAATTTCCATGCAAGGACAAATTTTTTTTCAAAGATAAAAACTCTAGAAAATACATCAAAATATAACTATACAGACTAACATAAGAAAAATGTAACACCCGAGATTTTTATGAGTAATATTTTGTTTTTATATATCATCAAAGGAATCTTTCACTACACATTTGCTTGGATTACTTTACACGCAATCACGACCTTCCTCTATAGCTTGCGTCGTACGCAATACCGAGTTTCACTAAACAACGATATGCTATTAAAATATTATTAAAACTAGCCGTTATGAATATTAATAACCACTTTTTGAAATTTTATAAATTTTATTTTTCAAAATGGACTTCATTTTTGGATTCGGAATACCGAAATTAGCCTAGGGTGAAATTTTGGTATTTTTCTGAAAACTTTCAATTTTTGATAAATAGTGAAACCACTAAGTGGTAGGTTAAAAACTGAATTTTGCATAAAACTTAATTTTACCGCTTCTGTGAATGGAATTTTGAAAATCTGATAGACACGGTTGATATCAGTAAGTAAAATGTGGTTCAATGAGATAAAAATAATTTTTTGGTGAATAGTAACTTTTTACTTTTTTTTACCGCGGTTAATAGTAAATAGGGGTAAATATGATATTACTATTACCCTAACACATGTACTAATTCTATTGGATATGTTTAATTCGAAAAAAAACAAACTTAGGAATAAAATATGACCATTTAGGCCCACTTGGGTTAGATTAGGACATTTATTATTAATTTATTTAAAGAAGGGTTAAAATAATTAAAATCAAAGTTTAATAAGTAAATCATTTTTAATATGGGGTTATACATAAGATAAATTCGACTATAAATATTAATTAAAAATATTAAAATATTTCCTACATAATGGTATTTTATTTGTAATTTTTAGACATTAAATAATTTAATTTATTTATGACACAATGATGATGCAATAATTATCTTATTAATGAAATATTGACATAATTGATGTTATAAACACAAAAATAATTGTAATTTGAGACTTTTTATGAATTCCACTAATTTTCTAGGTTACTATGATATATTAGTGTTGATTGAATCAACTTGTATTGAACATATAATTCTGTTATGACCTTCAAAAAAATCATATATCAAATAGTGTCAAAATTGACACTAAATAGTTTTTAAATAACATATTATATTATTAATTGTTATTTATTCCTAAAAATCTATGGTTCGGCCAAATGAATTAGCTAAGGATATATATATTAATAATAAACAATTTGGGGTTCGTTTGGCATGATATAGTAAGTGTATTAACCATATAGTGAAAGAAAACAAAAAGACACGGTAAAAGTTAATTTTTTAACTTAGAGTTAAATCTAATTGATAAGGTTAAAATAATACCCTAAACTTGTCTAAATTCTATTGGCTGATAGGCTCTAGACCCCTCCCCACTTTAGCTTCGAAATAAGACCCTTTGGAACCATTATAAACCGATTTTGACTTTATTATAAAATAATATTTTGTGATATTCCTAAGGTGTCCTTCTCATCCCTTATAAAAGGGCACCTCCTCCCCCTCCTCCTCACACCAATTTGAGCACTCATGCTCGGCCAAACCCTGCCATGTTCTCTTCTCCACTTCCCTAGAATAATCCAAGAGGTCCCGGTCTTCTTCAAAGACCAATCTTATTTCCCTAAGTGGAGGATTCAAAGAGGCGTTCCAAAGAAGAGGTGATATCCATTACCGATCATTTCAATTTCTTTCTTCTTCAACTTCTTCTTCTTTAGTTGTTTCATGATAAAGTAATAACATCAGTATTAATTACATACTGATATGTTATTATAAATATGAAACAACCCTAATTCCCCTTCTATCCATCCAACGGAAAAATGAAATCACCGCGCGTGCGTACGTACGGAATACCGTCCCCACGCCGTGATGTAATCTATTTTCCTCAATCACCTTACAAGGATGGGTATAATGGTGTAATGATTAACTATTTATGATTATTATAAAGTAATATTGATACTTAAATAATATATATATATACTCCAATAGAGTTCCACAATCATAGGAACGATATCATCACTCGTGCGTACGTACAAAATACCGTCTCCACGATGTGATGCGACTCGTTCTACATGATCATCATTACATAGTAATTATATAAAAGAATTTAATGAATAAATATGATATATGTTACACTAATACCATTCTGTAAATAAGGTATCTATAACCTTAAAAGAAGAATAAGAATTTATTCTGCAAAACACGCATAAGAACAAAAGGCAATAAGGACCCGAGTAACAAGTAACAATTAAATATTACTAACAAGAAGCTAAGAATATGACCATATATGATATCATATCAATATTAATGATTCTAAAATAAGTCAATAACATTATTTAAACCATTATACAGGAGAGTCGGACATGTACAAAGAAAATCGGACCTAAGGTAAGGGAAATATCACAATCTCATTTTTATCTGAAATTGTTTATACTTTGGCATTTACTGGGGTGTATTTTATCATCCACATCCATGTTTCCTCAATATGTAATATTTATATCCTTATACAATATTTTATATCCAATTTTATCCTTCGGTAAATTTTTAGTAAAGGATATGAAAGGAATCTTTTGTCGTTTTTTGTACGAGGTACTTTTTTGACTTTTCCGACAAAAGTACGAGAAGAATGTTTTTTAACTTATACGGCATGAATGGATTTTTAAAACATTATTTCCAAGAAGCTTCCTTTACATGTTTTCAAGTTTATTTTTAATCAACTTCTTTTAGTTTAAAATTGTATGGCATGTTAAGAAAGGAAAATGTTTTTGAAGTAGAAAGGATATTTTCCTCAAGAATGGAGTTCAATTATTTTATCAAAATTATTTTCCATCTAAGATAATAAAAGGGTTCTGTTTTTATCCCTATTATTACATGGATTTGATTATGTTGTGATGGAAATATTTTTATTAATTCTTTTATCTTATATGAATTGTTTTATGATGTCATGTTGTTTAAGAATTCCATTTTTATTACATGGGTTACGCTATGATGTATGGTTTATGATTATGTGGCACACATAAGAAAGGATTCATTATAAGATGGGTGGGACCTATATCTCCCTCCAATGCATTGGGTAAAGATTTTATATCTCATGAGATAGACATGGCTGGAACGGTAGGTAATACCAGTTCAGTGAAACAGGACTGGAACGAGGGTGACTCGGTTCAGAAAGGGACTCTGTCCACTAAGATAGTCTTGGAAATGAGTCATGACTAACAAGAAATGATGTTCCATGATTATGTGTGCATGCCACAAAGTTTCAAGTTTCATGTTATAATTATGGGGATCTCATTTTCACTTCTATGATTTATTCCATGTTAAGATATTATGATCTCTTTTGCAGGTTATGATTTTCAAAAAGATATGATATGATTTTTATTTCCTTTACTTTCCCTTGCTGAGCATTTGAGCTCACCCTTTTATGTTTTCTTTTCCCCAGTTCAGGAAGATGGATATTAAGTAGAATATTCTAAAAGGGACCCTAGATATGATGAAATAAATGGGAGACACTATAGAAGATTTATGAACCAGTTGTTTATGTTTCCCAGTTTCTAAAGACACTATACCTATACGGTCCTTTTTGGTTTTGTCATATGTTGTAATAAGTGTGCTTCAATTTTGAAGTATTAACAATGTATGTAATGTATGGGTCGTTATAGTTGGTATCAGAGGAAAGGTATAGTCAACATTTGGAAACTAGGATGTGAAAGCCTTAGTAAGAACCCTAAGGATAAGTCTAAGCATAGAACACAATCTTAGTGTTTTAGAAATGGCCATGAATAACCTAGGATAAGACCTTAAGCATGAAAATTTTATTCTTGAATTATGTGGTTTTCCTATTATAATTACTGTTGCTCACACTATTCTTCTTGGTTTTAGTCAATGGTTGGAACCCGAAGGAACCGTGTTAATGCGGAATGCGATGGGAAATGCAATGATTGTCCCCCTGAGCAACCAAACGATATGGGAGCTGGAATGCAAAATCTTGTAGCCATGCTCACACAACGTTCTCAAGCTATGAATCATGCAGGACTTCCAAAGGAGAAAAGGAAGGAGCAACATTCTGTTGAACCCTTCATGAGGCAGCGTCCACCTTCTTTCAGCGGGTCTACTGATCCATTAGTTGCTGAACAATGGATTAGTAATACTGAAAATATATTTTTAGTTCTTCATTGTTCTGAACATGATAAAGTCATCCTAGCAGTGTATCGTTTAGAAGGAGATGCTGATCAATGGCGGAATCTTATTAAGAATACAAGGCAAAGGGATGAAATTGAGTCTATGGAACGGGACGAGTTCAAGAACTTATTTTTCAATAAGTACTTCCCTTGTATTCTCCGAACAAAGATGGAGAAAGAGTTTCTTGAATTGAAGAAAATGGATGATGAATCTGTTGGTACCTATGAAGCAAATTTTACAAGACTTGCAAGGTACGCTTATGGTATTATTATCCAACCTGAGAGTAAGATCGATCTATTCTTTAGTGGCTTAAAACCAAGTCTTTGAAGGGCGTTAGCCAGAAGGGACTTCAATAGTTACAAGGAAATTGTTCGATGTGCTCTCAAAGTCGAGATGGAGATTGGAGTATCCCATCAGTCACATGGGTTTGATAAGAAGAGGAAGATGGAATTCAAAGGAAAATATAAAGAGCACACTGAAAAGCAGATGAGCTTTCCCTTATGCTCAAAGTGTGGAAAGAAACATGGAGGGAGTTGTCTTAAAGGGACAAGTAAATGTTTTAAATGTGGAAAGGAAGGTCATCGAGCATTTGAATGCCGCAATAATGGGAAGAAGATGTCTAATGACGCAAAACAAAGGAAGGGATACACGGAATGAACCTACTACGCTTCAATGTTTCAAGTTCAAGGAGATGGGGCATTATTCCAATCAATGCCCAAATCCAAGGGTTGATGATGATGGTCGACGTCAACAAAATCTTAAGGCTAAAGACAAAGGAAAGTCACATGCAATTTCTATCAGCGATGTGGAGTACGATAACGAAGTGGTGAAAGGTACACTTACCATCCACTCTAAAGTAGAAAATGTTTTATTTGATTCTGGATCCACCCACTCTTTTATTTCTGAAAAAAATTTTAAGGGTATCACCGTATTACCTCAACAATTAGATGTTGAGTTAGCTATGACAACACCTAATGGCACAACAGTCGCATCAAAAGTTTATAATTCTTCTCCGATCGAAGTTTGTGGGAAAGTGATTCCTGCAAATCTTGTGATCCTTCCTTTAGTGGAATTTGATGTGATTCTTGGCATGGATTGGCTTTATCTACATGGAGCTCATATCAATTGTCAAAGAAGGGAAGTCGCATTTCATATTCCAGATCAATCTACGATCGTCTATCAATGCAAGGATGAACATAACCTTCCAGTGGAAATTTCTTCCATCTTATGGGTATTGATTCCACTAAATGAAGGTTATTTTTCTGAAATGGTTGGTGAGAAACTCACGATTAAGAATATGCCCACTGTATGGGAGTTTGATGATGTCTTTCCGGAGGAATTATCGGGTCTTCCACCAAATCGTGAAGTTGAGTTTTCAATAGAACTCGTACCGGGTGCTTTGCCAATTTCATAGACACCTTATAGAATGGCCCCAATTGAGTTGCAGGAATTGAAGAAGGAACTCCAAGAGAATCTAAGGGATTCATACGCCCTAGTGAGTCACCTTGGGGAGCACCTATTCTATTTGTTAAGAAGAAAGATGGATCAATGAGACTCTACATTGATTATCGAGAACTTAACAAGATCACTATCCAGAAAAAATATCCTCTCCCATGCATTGATGACTTTTTGACCAACTACGCAGAGCTCAATACTTTTCCAAGATTGATCTTCGTTCAGGGTATCATCAATTAAGGGTCAAAAGGGAGGATATACCAAAGACGGCTTTCCGTAAAAGGTATGGACACTATGAATTTATAGTGATGCCATTTGGTCTTACTAATGCCCCTGCTATCTTCATGGATCTAATGAATAGAGTCTTTAGAGTCTATCTTGATCAATTTGTGGTAGTCTTTATAGAAGATATTCTTGTCTATTCAAAGAGCAAGGAAGAGCATGAAGATCACTTGAGAATTATATTAAAGACCCTGAGAAAGGAGAAGATTTATGCCAAATTTACAAAGTGTGAATTTTGGATTCAAAAAGTTGCATTTTTGGGTCACATAATTTCAAAAGAGGGGATATCTGTGGATCCAGCAAAAATAGAGGTTATCGAAAGATGGTCAAGACCAACAATAGTAACTGAGATCCGAATTTTTCTTGGTTTGGGTGGATATTATCGACGTTTTGTAAAAGATTTTTCACGATTATCTAATCCACTCACCAAGTTGACTCGGAAAGGAGTTAAGTTTGTTTGGACAGAGGAATGTGAAGAGAATTTCAAGGAGTTGAAAAGAAGGTTATCCAGTGCACCTGTTCTCACACTGCCTTGTAGTGGATAAAGGTTTGTGATCTACAGTGATGCATCCATGAAGGGATTAGGGTGTGTTCTTATGCAAAATGATATGGTGATAGCTTATGCCTCACGACAGTTGAAAATCCATGAGCAAAATTACCCAACACATGATTTGGAGTTGGATGCGGTAATCTTTGCATTAATGATTTGGAGGCATTACCTTTATGGTGAAAGGTGTGATATTTATACTGATCATAAAATTTTAAAGTATATTTTCACACAAAAGGATTTGAAGATGTGTCAAAGAAGATGGTTGGAGCTGATTAAGGATTACGACTGCTCAATCCATTACCAACCTGGGAAAGCAAACAAGGTGGCAGATGCATTAAGTCGACAAGACCATGCTAGTTTATCCCTGATGAGGATCACAAAAGATCCAATATTTATGGATTTACAAAGGATGGATCTTGGAATTATAATGGAAGGGGAAAAATCTTATCTTTCTCAAATGAATGTTCAACCATCTATACATGTGAATATTAAAGAGACACAGAAAGAAGATGTCGAGTTACAAAAGAAGGTGAGAAATGTTCTTGAATTCAACCTTGATTGTGATGGGATAATAATGTTCAGGAATCGGGTTTGTGTTCCTCCCATCCCCGAATTAAAGAAGGAGCTGCTGGATGAGGCTCATAGTTCATCATTCTCTATTCATCCTGGAAGCACGAAGATGTAGAGGGACCTGAAATAGCACTTCTGATGGGAAGGCATGAAAAGAGATGTTGCTGAATATGTCTCTCGATGCTTGGTTTTTCAACAAGTTAAAGCTGAGAGACAAAAGTCTAAGGGGATGTTACAACCATTACCCATACCCGAATGGAAATGGGAAAACATCACTATGGACTTTGTCATAGGACTTCCAAAAACATCCAAAGGCAATAATTCTATTTGGGTCATAGTTGATCTTCTTACAAAGTCTGCACACTTCATTTCTATTAGAGAGGATTTCTCTCTAGATCAGCTTGCCAGGATATATGTAAAGGAAGTGGTAAGATTGCATGGAGTAACACTTTCTATTATATCTGAACGGGATCCGAGATTTACCTCGAAGTTCTGGCGAAGTCTTCAGCATACTCTGGATACAGAGTTGAGTTTCAGCACTGCTTATCATCCCCAGACAGATGGTCATTTTGAGAGAACAATTCAAACCCTAGAAGATATGTTGAGAGCTTGCTCTATGGATTTCAAAGGAGGTTGGGATCAACACCTACCTTTGGTGGAATTTTCTTATAATAATAGCTTTCACTCCAGTATTCAGATGGCTCCTTATGAAGCTCTCTATGGAAAGAAATGCAGGACTCCAACTTTCTGGGATGAAGTTGGGGAAAGAAAGCTATTAGGACCTGATCTCGTTGATGAAATGGCAGAAAAGGTCAGATCTATTCAACAACACATAAGAGCAGCTCAGAGTCGATAGAAAAGTTATGCCGACAACCGAAGAAAAGACCTAGAGTTTGAAGTGGGTGATAAAGTTTTCTTACTAATATCTCCCTGGAAGAGGGTTATGAGATTTGGAAAGAAGGGGAAGTTGAGCCCTAGATATATCGGTCCTTTCAAAATACTGGATCGTGTTGGGAAGGTAGCTTACCGATTGGAGCTTCCACCGAATCTCTCTCAAGTTCACGATGTGTTCCATGTATCTCTCCTGATAAAGTACATACCGGATCCTTCACATGTACTCAGCTTAGAAGTTGTACCGCTGGAGCAAGATCTTTCTTATGAAGAATAACTAATAGAGATTCTGGACCGTAGCGAAAAAGTCCTACGAAAAAAGACCACTCGCTTGGTGAAAGTTTTATGGAGGAACCACCAACTTGAAGAAGCTACATGGGAGCTTGAGGATATGATGAGGGAGAAGTATCCTCATCTGTTTGTGACAAAGTGACGAATTTCGAGGGAAAAATTCTTTTTAAGGGGGGTAGAATGTTACACCTGAGATTTTTATGAGTAATATTTTGTTTTTATATATCATCAAAGGAATCATTCACTGCACACTTGCTTGTCTTACTTTACATGCAATCACGACCTTCCTCGATAGCTTGCGTCGTACGCAATACCGAGTTTCACTAAACAACGATATGCTATTAAAATATTATTAAAACTAGCCGTTATGAATAGTAATAACAACTTTTTGAAATATTAAAAATTTTATTTTTCAAAATGGAATTCATTTTTGGATTCGGAATACCGAAATTAGCCTAGGGTGAAATTTTAGTATTTTTCTGAAAACTTTCAATTTTTGATGAATAGTGAAACCACTAAGTGGTAGGTTAAAAACTAAATTTTGCATAAAACTTAATTTTACCGCTTCTGTGGATGGAATTTCGAAACTCTGACAGACACGGTTGATATTAGTAAGTAAAATGTGGTTCAATGAGATAAAAATAATTTTTTGGTGAATAGTAACTTTTTACTTTTTTTACCGCGGTTAATAGTAAATAGGGGTAAATATGATATTACTATTATCCTAATACATGTCCTAATTCTATTGGATAAGTTTAATTAGACCAAAAAAAAACATAAGAATAAAATATGACCATTTAGGCCCACTTGGGTTAGATTAGGACATTTATTATTAATTTATTTAAAGAAGGGTTAAAATAGTTAAAATCAATGTTTAATAAGTAAATCATTTTTAATATGGGGTTATACATAAGATAAATTCGACTATAAATATTCATTAGAAAGATACAAATATTTCCTACATAATGGTATTTTATTTGTAATTTTTAGACATTAAATAATTTAATTTATTTATGACACAATGATGATGCAGTAATTATCTTATTAATGAAATATTGACATAATTGATGTTATAAACACCAAAATAATTGTAATTTGAGACTGTTTATGAATTCCACTTATTTTCTAGGTTACTATGATATATTAGTGTTGATTTAATCAATTTGGTTCGAACATATAATTCTGTTATGACTTTCACAAAAATCATATATCAAATAGTGTCAAAAATTGACACAGAATAGTTTTTAAATCAAATATTATATTATTAATTGTTATTTTATTCCTAGAAATATAAGGTTCAGCCAAATGACTTAGATAAGGATATATATATTAATAATAAACAATTTGGGGTTCGTTTGGCATGTTATAGTAAGTGTATTAACCATATAGTGAAAGAAAACAAAAAGACAAGGTAAAAGTTAAATTATTTAACTTAGAGTTAAATCTAATTCATAAGGTTAACATAATACCCTAAACTTGTCTAAATCATATTGGTTGATAGTATTTAGACCCCTCCCCACTTTAGATTCGAAATAAGACCCTTTGGAACCATTATAAACCTATTTTGACTTTAATATAAAATAATATTTTGTGATATTCCTAAGGTGCCCCTCTCCTCCCTTATAAAAGGGCACCTACTCCCCCTCATCCTCACACCAATTTGAGCACTCAAGCTCAGCCAACACCTGCCATTTTCTCCTCTCCACTTCCCTAGAATAATCCTAGAGGTCCTGGTCTTCTTCAAATACCAATCTAAGTTCCCTAAGTGGAGGATTCAAAGAGGCGTTCCAAAGAAGAGGTAATATCCATTACCGATCTTTTCAATTTATTTCTTCTTCAACTTCTTATTATTTAGTTGTTTCATGATAAAGTAATAACATCAGTATTACTTACATACTGATATGTTATTATAAATATAAAACAACCCTAATTCACCTTCTATCCATCCTACGGAAAAATGAAATCACCGCGCGTGCGTACGTACGGAATACCGTCTCCACGCCGTGGTGTAATCTATTTTCCACCATCACCTTACAAGGATGGGTATAATGGTGTAATGAGTAACTATTTATGATTATTATAAAGTAATATTGATACTGAAATAATATATATATACTCCAATACAGTTCCACGATCATAGGAATGATATCATCACTCGTGCGTACGTACGGAATACCGTCTCCACGATGTGATGCGACTCGTTCTACATGATCATCATTACATAGTAATTAGATAAATGAATTGAATGAATAAATATGATATATTTTACACTAATACCATTCTGGATATAAGGTATCTATAACCTTAATAGAAGAATAAGAATTTATTCGGCAAAACACGCATAAGAACAAAAGGCAATAAGGACCCGAGTAACAAGTAACAATGAAATATTACTAACAAGAAGCTAAGAATATGACCATATATGATATCATATCAATATATATGATTCTGGAATAAGTCAATAACTTTATTTAAACCATTATACAGGAGCTTCAGACACGTAGAAAGAAAATCGGACCTAAGGTAAGGGAAATATCACAATCTCATTTTTATCCGAGATTGTTTATACTTTGGCATTTACTGGGGTGTATTTTATCATCCACATCCATGTTTCCTCAATATGTAATATTTATATCCTTATACAATATTTTATATTCAATTTTACCCTTCGGAAAATTTTTAGTAAAGGATATGAAAGGAATATTTTGTCGTTTTTCGTACGAGGTACTTTTTTGACTTTTCCGACAAAAGTACGAGAAAAATGTTTTTTAACTTATACGGCATGAATGGATTTTTAAAACATTATTTCCTTGAAGCTTCCTTTACAAGTTTTCAAGTTTCTTTTTAATAATATTCTTTTATTTTAAATTTGTATGACATGTTATGAAAGGAAAAATGTTTTTGAAGTAGAAAGGATATTTTCCTCAAGAATGGAGTTCAAGTATTTTATCAAAATTATTTTCCATCTACGATAATAAAAGGGTTATGTTTTTATCCCTATTATTACATGGATTTTATTATGTTGTGATGGAAATATTTTTATGAATTCCTTTATCTTATATGAATTGTTTTATGATGTCATGTTGTTTAAGAATTCCATTTTTATTACATGGGTTACGCTATGATGTATGGTTTATGATTATGTGGCACACATAAGAAAGGATTCATTATAAGATGGGTGGGACCTATATCTTCCTCCAATGCATTGGGTAATGATTTTATATCTCATGAGATAGACATGGCTGGAATGGTAGGTTATACCGGTTCAGTGAAACAGGACTGGAATGAGGGTGACTCGGTTCAGAAAGGGACTCTGTCCACTAAGATAGTCTTGGCAATGAGTCATGACTAACAAGAAATGATGTTCAATGATTATGTGTGCATGAAACAAAGTTTCAAGTTTCATGTTATAATTATGGGGATCTCATTTTCAGTTCTATGATTTATTCTATGTTAATATGTTATGATCTGTTTTGCAGGTTATGATTTTCAAAAAGATATGATATGATTTTTATTTCCTTTATTTGCCCTTGCTGAGCATTTGAGCTCACCCTTTTATGTTTTATTTTCCCCTGGTCAGGAAGATGGATATTAAGTATAATATGCTAAAAGGGACCCTAGATATGATGAAATAAATGGGAGACACTGTAGAAGATTTATGAACCAGTTGTATATGTTTCCCAGTTTCTAAAGACACTATACCTATACGGTCCTTTGTGGTTTTGTCATATGTTGTAATAAGTGTGCATCAATTTTGAAGTATTAACAATGTATGTAAAGTATGGGTCGTTATATAAAATCTATCCTTTATGGAAGCTATTATAGTCTTTATATTACAATATGTATGATACATGAATTAATGAAATAGTTTTTCCAATATAAGACTTTAGAATATCATAAAGAGAATTTTCAGAACCAGGTGATGAGTCAGCACAAGATTCAGAGGCCCAGTGTTCCTAGTATTGATATTATAAATATATTAAATATATTAATATCATGAATTTATTGTTTTCTGAAAATAATTAAATAACTCCCACATGGAATCACTAATCAGAAATTTGAGGCGAAAGTTCATTATGGAATGTGGGGTTAGCCCTATGCACAACCTATGGTTGGTCAGTGTCTGATGTTCGGATGAGGAATCCATTACTAGATGTATAATTAAAATAAAAAATAATAATTTATTTATTTAGTAAATTACTTATCCTTAAGAAACATCTCTAATTTCCCTCTTATATAAAATCTCCATGGTTATAAATATTACCCTGGGTGGATTTGATAGGACCACTGAGCTTTCATCATTGGCAGATCACATCTATGGAAAATGGTTGATATAATCATGGTGAATCAAGTGGAAGCAAATTCATATAGAATTATCCTTCATTGGATAATGAATTATTCAACAACTATATAACCAAATAGATTTAGGCCTCTCTATTTGTGGTTTTCTCAATTTTTTTTAATTTGTTAAAGCTTGTATTTTAATCAATTTTTTTAACTCTGATTATTTTCCCATCGCATGATACCATTTTAATAAATTGTATTATAAATACCAATTTATTCATAATGTCATTTAATGAAACATGATCCCACACATATTGATTTTTTTTCAGGATCACATCAAACAATAGTGATCATCAATTTGTTTCTTGTCCTTTCCCCACCTATTATCTGTGTTCTTCGTCATTGGACCTTAGGATCACAATTCGACATTTCTTGGTGTTTAGGCATGATTCAACCCCACAATTTTTGTGTTTATCCATTAAATGAATGGAATTTTGTTTCACAAATGGATCATGTTTTGTTTTCTAATACATCATGGATCTGGGACCAACGAGCATCTATGGGTGGTGGGACACACAAAGGAAGCATTGTGGGCTTTTAGCAGATGATTGGATTCAATTTTCCAGTCACTGAAGTTATATAAATGATGGATATAGTATTTTACATTCAATTTTGTTTGTAAATGTAGTGATTCATAATGGAAAGGATGGATCTCAAAAAACATTTTACGGATATTTAGATCTAGAAAATTCCAGACTACACACAATGTATCTTAGATAAACACATGGTGTGTACCCTCGGGCAGTGGTGCTTGGGTAATAGATAGAACTAACAATCACACACCATATGTTTATTTACAAACACCACATGTCCTTCCCATGTAATCCAAGATATCTACTAGTTGGAACATACCTAGTTCCCCATGAAGGATTTCACATCATGTAATCTTGGAGTACATGGGCATCATCCAGCACCTTGGTGCAGACAGGTACATGGATTGCTACACCGTCATGGACCAAAGTACACAATCATGCCCTGAAGAACATATTTAGACACTATGTGGACAAGAAATATCAACAATGACTAATAAAATTCATTTATTATGACATGACATCCAAATCCATGTCTATAGGAAAACATATACTGACGACGAAGTGGGATCACATACCATGTAAATCCCGAAACACACCATGTATTCCATCCATAAACTTATTCATCTCATTTATCCTTCATCAAGAATTTGACTTTTTCCCTCTATTCGTATATCTTGGGAGTTTCTCCTCATACAATATGATGATTTCATTCATTGTTACCTGTGAGATATGATGTGAGATGTTATGAGAATGACTCTTCATTAGGCTATTGTTGCGGTGAACGTGATAAGGGTAGGATCATTGACAATGTTCTTTGGTTTTAACTCCTCTATCACCCCTGAGAATGTGTCCCAGATACTCTTTTATATAGATAGAGAAGTTAGTCATGTAAATTGGGTGTTATTCCTCTATCTACGAAGTGGTACTCACCCATCTCCAAGGTATAGTATAATGAAGGTTATTTATAGGCATTGTGGATCCCTCACCGATGGAGTGAATTTGTGAAGAGTAGGCCCCTACATACATATTCTAGTGAGGTTATTCTAGATACAAGGTTCATATTTGTGGATCCATCATATGTGGAGAATATTGGTTAGGTGTGGGTCCCCCACAAGATTCCTTATGTGGTTTCGTGTGATATTGGGCATCATAGGTGGACGTTTTGAGTTATGGGAGACTAATAATTCCTAGCTATCCAATAGATATTGAAATGAATTTCCAAAAAATTTTAGATTATTGTCGAGAATATATCGATTTTATGGTTATTGTCTCAGTTTCAAATTGACCTACATTTTATGGTTTGAGATGACCGTTTTCATTATCTATTACTTCATTTATGGTATTTGGTGTGTCCTACTAGATATGTGTATAATCACCCTTGCCTGGGATTTTTATACCAGTGTCATGTGTCATATAGATGATAAATGGATCGTCAGTGACATTGTTGGAGTTTAGGATTAATTGGGTGAATTGACTGTATATGGTGGTTGGGACGTAGAGACAAGGACCTATACCCTCTCAATTTTCATTTATTCCAATTTTATTAAGGTGGGGATTCAATTTCTGGTTGGGTGTGTGTTTTTACCCTTTCATTTCTACATTAGTTTATACTATGGTACTCTGTTGTATTCCCTATAGTTTAGTCCATTATTTCTTACACTCTTGATGTTACAAACATGGAAATTCCTCAACACTTTTTCATAGAGATATTTGGGTGCATACATACAATTATATTAGCCAAAGGCCTCCCATTTTATATTACGACTTCTCAGAACTTTTCACCAGCCCCAAGCCTAATGGTGGCGGGCTTGGGTTTGTGTTGTCTCAGCTGTCCACAGTGATCTCACTACAACAAAATCATATTATTTATAAAGTGTGTTTTTACATAGTATACTTCAATTAACACAGTTAATTTCTTTATAGGAGGATACTTTGAATACAATGTATATAATTATCATCAATTTATTAGTGTATATTTATATAACCTTACATTTTGATTATATAACATTCCTTATTAAGAATTTCATAGGGGTTCTTCATACATCTTGAGGTAGTTTATATCATATTTAATCATATAAATGTTTTCTTAAAGAAATGAACATCATAAAATTTATACTATATAAGTTTATATTGCCAGAACTAGAAAAATATAATTTATATTTTATTTTCACAATTGGATGCCTCCAGAAATATCCAACAAAATAGTAAATTACAATAAAAATAAAATAACATTTAAAAAAATTATATGCACAAGTTATTAAACAAAATATCAACAATGAGAATCTAAATAAATGTAACTAAAATATAAAATTTAACCATATATTGAAAATGAAAATATATGGAACGCACCCCATACAAACACACACACACACATGAATATATAAAAAATAGTTTAAAACCATTATTTAGAAATTAACATTTCATATTGATAAAATATATAAGTTAAACAAACACCCCCTCAACTCATTCACATATATCACTCCACCACCTCAAGTATATCTATCCTCCTCCATATATATATATATATATATATATTCTACACATATATTAATCCTAGCACACCAAATTCATATAAAATATAAAAATAATTGTAACAAAATACGAAAAATGAGAATAATTTACATTATTTGCAATTGAATACAAAATAATGTTTAATCATTATACGAAAAGAATCAAACAGAAAAATTTCTTACTGAACAGTGTTGTTGATCATAATTTTCAACCTGTTTTGTATTAGTTTGGGCCTTATTTAACTATATCATTGCATATTTAAGGTTTTATTCTTTTTTATAGAAGGTTAGAAGGGGTGATAATGACTTTAGAGATACAATTTTATATTCATCTACGAAATGTTTTTTATTGAGCTCTCATAATGTTCAAAAATTATGTATGAGGTTTTATTTTGAATATGCTCTCACTTATCCTTTATATTATTATTTAAAAAAGTGAATATATAAATTTTTGAAATATATAGCTCTATAAAATGTATTTTTCATTTCAACAATTAATGGTAGTTGATACTTGTTTTTGGGTTATCTTATTGATTAATTGATAATCTAAACAAAGCTGGATTAGCCCATCCATCTTGGTAAAATAGTATACTTGTGCTTACAATGTGATGTACTAGGGTATATAAACCCTTTATCTTTGTTCTTATAGTTTCTTATTAAATTCCACCAAATATATCAATGATATTCAATAGGGACTCTTAGATATAGTTTTCCATTTATATATAAGTTATATTGATATATCTACCTTATATTATGTTGGATAGTTAGGAAACTCTTTGGGAAATATATCAATACATTCCCTCCAAGTAGTGTAGAATGAAGGGTATATTTTTTAAAAAATTTCTTATTAGTTTGACATAAAGAACGCATAGAGTTGAAAAATTTGAAAATGAAGATTATTAAACCTACTTGAATTAATATAATATCATAGGATGGTATGGAATATGAATGATATTTCATTTTCTTTACAGTTAAATAAATTTTTATCTAAATATATCAAATACATTCCTAGTATATAATCAAATTCCAATAGAGGAGGAATTATAATATTTATTGAAAAAAACATCCCAAAAACTGTTTTGGAAATATTTCTACATTTTAGAAGAGATATTTAAGGAACTATATTTTTTCATCAATATCAAAACATCATTATATTAAGAAAGAAATTTAATATTTGTAGAAAAGATGCATGATATGAATGAATTCAATAATCTATTATCAAATATATCGTTTTCCAATATTGAGAGATTTGTTATTGTACATTCCACAATAGTATTTTATTAGGAATGGTCCCAACCTTTTTATAATATATAAAATCATATTCATAAAATAAAAATTATTATTTAATAAATAGTTGAAAAAAAACTATTCATATGAGTACATCAATACTAATGTTTTCACTTATAAAATTCCATAGAATAACATTGGTTTTATATTACTATTTTACATAATTACCATGTAAATTAATGTTTTTTATGATTTCAAATATACAAACCAATATATAAATTTCATAATTATTTAATTATTTTTTAATGAACTTAAAAAAATATAAATTGGATATGAATTTTTGAATATTAATTTAATAAAACATAAGTACACCTAAAATATTATATATCATTTAATTCCTTAATCATAGTCCTCCAAAAGAAATTATAAATATTTTAAAACATGTGATCAACTGAAGAAATATATCAAAGAATTTGTTAGTTAAATGATCAGTTAATAGTGGAATGATATGGATTAAATTGATATGTTAATAAACATGAGAATATGGGTAAGCAAAATACTAATTAACTTATCATAAGAGTAGAATTTGTATTCATAAGAGTATAATCATATTAATAATGATATGGGAATCATGTTAATAATAAGAATAATAATGAAACTTCATAAACAAACATCAATACATACAACTAAGACATCAAAACACAATGTACAATGATAACAACATCATGTCCTTTGGAATTATATGAAAAAACCTAATGATAAACTAGTAGTAAATATTGAAACTTTTATCTTGAGTTGATAAATTATTTTATATTAATTTTTAATAAATGTAAAATAATTATATAATATGATTTTTAACTTATATATTTATTCATAAAAATATTATTATATGTCATTACATAGATTTTTTGCCTAGTGAAAGGATCAAAAACCATTTCAACACCTATAATCAATGTAGGGATTTCCCTACTAAGGTAGCTAATGAATCTAGAGTTAGATTTAACCACATTATAAATACATTGTATCCATTTACTAATGTTATAAAAAATATTATTGATCATATAGATAAATTTTTCCCCTTTTACAATGGGTAATATTATAAGATATTTCTATGAGACATCAAACACCTTATTTAAAAAGAAAAACTAATTTATTGGGGAAAATAAATGGATTACCTCTAGAGAGAAGATATATAGCACATTAAATTATAGTCCAAGGGAGAATGGTATTATGGATATATATCAAAAAAAGGGAGACAAAGTTCAATAATGATCATTGATTCAAAATACTAAAAATGAGGAAGAGATAAAACCATCAAATGGAATTACATTAATGTATTTTTAAATGAGAATTATTTTACTCATGATAAACAAATTTTCCTGGAAAGGTGACTTCTGAATTTATGAAAAATGTTAGTTGATATTTTTTCTTACTATGATGATAAATTTATAATACTAGAAATTCAAGCTATGGATAATATAAAAAAACTATAAATAAATATTAATATTTACATTGATGTACTAAATAACATTCTTAAAAGGGTATTAATCATTAAAAAATCTTCATATGAAAATATACTGACAAGTTCCAACAAGACATAGTAGGAGTTCTCCACGATGTAAATAATTAATGTAAAACTAGTTAAAAAGAGGTAGATTGAGTGATATTTTGAGTTAAAATTGGTAGAGAATAAAAATTAAATTATGAAATTCTAAATATACACCAATTATGGGATGAGACATTATGGGTTTTCCTTGATGGGAATTGGGGTTCATTTCAAGTGTGAAGATAAATTCTACATTTCTCATGAGTTGTAAAGAAATAGATGAGAAATTATTATCTTACTATTATTTTTTCATGTGATGGGAAAAGATTTTAATTAGTTCCATAAGAATCAAGGGAATCTATCTTAGAATAATTTAATAGTGTAATTCCATGCTTATGAATTGAAAACTTCTAAAATTGGAGTCTAAAATAATTTTATAGTTGGTACTTTGATCATAAAATCAATGTTAATTAACATATTACTCGATACTGGATCTATAAATTTTTATATATAAATAATGTTTTCAAGGAAGATTTAATCATACCATGATAGTTTATAGAATTATATTATAGTTAAAAAAATAAATAGAAATACCTTTTCAATGTAAAAATTACTAAATTGTCTCTATTAGAATGCACGGATGTAATATAGTTGAATATTGGGTTGTTGTAAAAATAGTTTACATTGATATAATTCTTTTGGTGGATTGGATCACATTAATTAAAGGAATATATTTCTATAAAGAGAAATTTATTAAAATATATTATGTGTGAATAGGCGATTATTTTAACAGTTTAAATTTCATTTCTAAATCATTTACCAAACCACCCATAATGACTCATATAAATGAATGTTATAGATAATAAAAATATTAAATAATATCTATGAAATATAAGGATTCAAAAATAAAATAAAATATGTATCAATTTTCTTAGATTACATTGATGTATTTTAGGGTGGAATAACGAGAATATCCACCTAATCCAAAAATTTAATTCTTGATTGATCTTATCCCTAGTGAAATTCCCATATAAAAGACACAATATCCAAATAATCTAATGGAAATGGTTGAATTAATGAATAAACTGAAATAGTTGTGTGATAAAATAATTATATGACCTATGGTCTCAATTAAGGGAGACCGTACTCAATTTTTAAAGAAAAAAGTATTGTACTATGAGGTTGTGCATCCAATCGAGGGGGATTTATTGCATCATAATACTTAACAAGTTTTATTTACCATGAATTTATGATTACTAGTTCAACTTAATGAATATTTTTTACATCTTAAATATTAACTTCCATTTTGGTTACCATTAATTTTTTTTTAATAATAATAATATTCTAAGGATATTGTATCTCACAACAGACTGTTGTTATGAGTTTACAGTAATGATTTTAAATTGAAAACTTCAACCTCATTGTTTTTGAATTTAATTAAAATGGTATTCTATAATTATCAACATAAATTTGTTAAAGTTACTATTAACGATAAATTTATATAATATAAGATCTATGAAGAACATAAGAACTATATATACATTAAATAATACTTTTAGAGAGAATAATTTATGTGTAAAATACAATAAGTGAGATATTTCACTTCAAGATGTTTGTTTTCTTATACATATTGACTCTATGTATAAAATATCTATTGACCGTCAAAATATCTACATGGTTTAATAATGTCTAACACCAATAAATATTACTTAAATATCTGGTTTATTTTACATTGATGGTTACTATTGGTTGTGATTGAAAATATTTTTGTATGAGCTACCCATTAATCGTGTTTGCAAGTAAATAGTTCACATTTTCCTAGAAGAACTATATAAGGGACAAATTGGTGTTATGGTATAAAAGATTCTTATATAGTTGGAAGGTAATGTTATATTTAGTGATTCATTAAAGAAAGTACTTGGATGAATCCATATACAAGATGATAATGTTGATTCCCATTCATCAAGGAAGGAAAGTACCCATGAACAAAATTATCTTCATCATGGTATATAATTAGTAGTATAATTTTTTTAACAATATTGAGAACTTATTTGTATGCTGAAAAATGTCACATATATACAGAACATGAGAGTATTAAGTATATATACACAAAGATGTATCTCAATAGGAAGAAAAATATACGGTTAGAATTATAAATGGACAATGATTGTAAGACATATTATAATACAATGTAGCATAAAAGGTGGTCAATTCCTTCAATGAGAAGTATTCTAGACATTTAACACTAATAATGATGTAAAATTATCTAATAGATACGTATTTATTAAAAATGGATATGGGAATTAGTAGATAAGGGGAAACATCATTTCTTTTCAAAGTAATTGTGCAAATCTCATCACTATAATGGATAAAAAATCACCAAAATTTTATGGTTTTTTGAAAAATATTTAACCTATAAATGATGGGAATCTATTTTCTTAATCAATGGATATGGTGTTCTGGAATTTGATTATTATTTTTCTAATAGAAAAACATAAGATGAATAAATAAATTCTAGATGAATCCAATAGCTTAATTTTCATTACACCTTGGTATAAAAAAATGTCTAGGGACTTGTGGGAATGAATTTAATGGGACACCATGTAGTGGGACATAATTTTTTATATTTCATGATGCTTGATATCTATGTATGATTGTTCTAAGAGTTTTTTCAAAAATATATCAGAAAAAATACCCTTATACAAACGTAAAATTTGGAAAAAAAGAATAAAATTTATCATTGGACTGCCTAAGACATTTAGGTGGAAATATAAAATATTGTTTAAGGTGGATTCCCTGAAAAGTCTTCTTGTTTATTTTAAATAATGAATTATCTACCTCTGGAGAATATTTCAAGAATTTTTGTTAGATGAGTTGTGATCTTTAACAGTGTATCTCTATAAATTGTTTATAATCATGAACCACCATTCAATGAAACATTTTAGTGGATTCTATATAAGGCTTTTAAAATGAGTTACATTTGATCACCTATTACCATCATTAAATAGATACATTAAATAAAATAACTATCTAAAAAATATAGGTTATGTCGAGTTAAATCTCACATGACTTTCATGGAATATAGGACAAATAACTATTTTTAGTTGAACCATCATGCATGTTTAGGTTTCACACCATGATTGAAATTGAAATGTACAAATATATATTTCGAAAAAATCATACTCTACCATGTTAGGATAACTATGGGGAATGAAATCTAATTGGTATAGAACAGTTTGAGGATAGTACTTAGAATGTGAAAGTTATCTAAAAATATTTTATGATATCACTAGGAAGATAAAAAATCATTACTAATCATTAATTAATGGTAAAGGAATTCTAGGTATGGGAATTAGACTTATTAAGGGTATATTAATTCAAATTGGTTATAAAATTTGGTAAAAAGGTACATCTATGTCCATCATACAATTGTATTTTTGATATTTTATGGAGAAGTGAAGTTATAGATTATCACTTGTTAGATGTAGTTCATAGCATATCCATTAGGGACAATATTTTCCTGATTTTTCACAGCAATAGAAAAGTGTTACTGAATCATAAATCTCAGTAAGGAAGGTTATTTGGACGTATCACGAGTTTTAATATGTGATGTGGGAGCGTATGTAATCAAGGGGAAAAATATCCACAAAAAATTATGGATTTATATATAAACTAATTATTAATGATGATATTATTAAAGAAACAAAATATAAAACTTTTGTTCTAAAATAAATATTTCTTCACAACATAGGTTTATTAATTTCATCACAATATCACAACACAAATATAGAGTAAAATTCCTTAAAAATATTATAGATTGTAATTTAGAACATTAGAAATGAAAAATATATACAAACTATAAATTTAAAAATAATACAATGGTTCGACAAAAACAAGTGAATAAAAGAACTATAATTTGAAATTTCAGAGTGATACTGTCTATAAATAATGCGTAATAATAATATAATTACCCATATAAAAAGAAAAAATATTTATCCTTGATAAATATTGCTTCTACATATTATATTTATTTATTTAAAAATTATACTTCTAAATTTAAATAATTTTAATTTTAAAAAATTCAATTAATTTTTAGAATTATAACATCAATAAAATTTTAGGGTGAGTTTTTTGTATTTTTTTTAAAGATAAATTTTTAGGTGAATAGTGGAAATATATTTTTTAAAAAATATCTATAATTTTATGTAATCATGAAGATATAAATAAAAACTAAAAAAATATATAAATTTTTTAACAACTTAAAATTTATTGACTGTGTAAAATAATACTTGTTTAAATATTTTTTAATTTTCCAAACCTAATAAAAAATATCTTAGACATATGTTTCATTATATTTGAATATATTATTATACATTAATATCCACTTTGTATAAAATATATCTAACTTTACTCTTTTATTTTGGTAAGTTAAAATGTCAAAAAAATTGTTTCATAATAGTATATTTAAATTATTATTTATCAACACTATTTCTGGGCCCGATCGAAAAAAATAATACTTTATTTAAAGATTACCCTCCCCTTTTTCTATATGAATACCACCCCTCCGCCTCATTCTAGTGACACTAAAAAAACACTTTTACAATTATATATCCAATTACCTATATGAAAAATTCTATCGGTGTACTTAAGGAAATTATATTTCTAAAATTGTCTCCCCCAAAGGCCTTAGATTCAATATATTATATATTATGCAAAGAGAATGAAAATGGTACCTCTGTATCTTTTTCCATTATTATTTGGGATTATTCTATCATAACAATAGATTCAAATTACACTTCATTAACATCCATTATTATATATCAATGGTATCACTTCCCATAATCCTTTTATTGAGGACATATTACCCATTTCCTCAAATCAATGTTTTTTACATATGTTGATCCTCTTTTAAAATATGTGTCTCAACACCCATGTGTCCACTTTCAATTATCCAAATAAACTTTTCAGTACATAAGCGATAACTAAAATTAAAATCAAAATAGTAATCTTATATTATTTTAATGATTTCTAAAAATCAAATATTTGTTATTTTCACCATATTTTAAAATATTTCAAAATCCATCGTTCGCAAATGGTTGTGTTATGCTACCTAAGTGAATGATGGTCCCTACTTTTTACTAATACATTACATAGATATTCATAAAATTGGATTTAATGATTCCATATAGAAATATTAATCAACTAATATCAGGTATATGATTCTATAATGATAAAATGACCATAATATTAAATTTATTAAATGCAATCACTTGTCGTTACATTAAACAATGAAAATGAGAATAATAAGGAAGATTATATAAATAGTAACTACATGTTGATCTATTTAACTGTAATGGTTCTATAATGTCATCAATTATGTACCTTGATATTTTTTTGTCACTGATCCCTCGAGTACAGACCTTTATTCAAAACCATTTCATCAAAGAATTTATAGAACTATGAATGTAACAACCTCAAAATGACTAATGGAAGAAAAATATATACATTAAATGATTATCACATTATAATAATTGAATAAAAAAGAATAATAAAAGTAAAATCGACATGAAAAAGTTATTAATCAAAAAATTAATAAATAAATGTATAATACATGACAATAAATGAATTAAAATGAATAATAATGAAATTAAAATGAAAAAGGTTCTCAATCAAATGAATATTAAAAATAATTTTATTTCATAGGATTTTTGATGTGTATAGAAAATGAGTCCAGACTCAAGGTATAGGATTTTATTCTAAATATCATGGCATCGTATAAATTGATTCTAGATTTTCTATCACACCTTCTATATTAGTTATTATATAGGTTTTGGTAGGTAAAACATGTTTATTTATCTTATATCATTGTGGTATTAGTTTTTTAGTACAAATCATATTGATTTATAGTTCATTCCATATAATATTTTATGAAGTCCCGACCACTCCTTTTTAATTTCTAATGATTATATTATCTATCAATTTTCACCTCTCAATATTGAATTTATCTTTCTCTATTTTTATGATGTTCTTTATCCCATGGATATGTTTTATAAATATTCCACTATTTCTATGGGTTTTTTAATTGTACATGATAATACACCCATTACTCATTATAGTATGAACACTTTATATCTCATAATCCAAATTGATGTTTTTTTAATTAGAAATATATTCAATACATTAAAAGGGAAATTTTTAATAATGTATATACATATTTTTTTTAATACATTTAACTATTGAATGCTACGCCACATTGATATAAGATGTTTCTTATAGAAAATTATATATTTTATTTCTTATTTAATATATTCAAATAAATAATTCATTAGAAATACTAGGTGATGATTGTTGAATGAATTATATATCCCCTAGATATATTTATTGGTCTCTTTTTACAAACCAGACTACGATTCCATCAAACATGACACCCAGCCCAGTCTAAGGAATTGCCTGAATGGTGTTCCTGATCCCCCAGGGCTGATAACTAGTGTCTGGAATCAAGGTAATCACTATTGGAATGATTTAGTTTTCAATGAAACTGGATCAAATAAACAAACTAATCAAACAGATCATGAAAAAATAACCAACAAATAGTCATAAAAAATACCTATACAGATCTTTATACACATATAATTGAAGAACAATCAAAATACTGAATACAAACTAAAACTGGACTACACCACAGAATCTTCATGTAACCTCTTGGTCACCTCCAACCACAAGACCAAACTGGTTCAACAAAAAGAACATGAACCAAAAACTTGAACCTCTAAAATTGTTGGGTCTTCTGACACTAAATAATATAAGTAGGGTGTAATCTTCATAGCTTAGTAGGATACCACCAAAAAATGCATACATTTCCTTTTCAAAAACAATCTATAAACAGTAGTTTGAAATACATTTATAAAAATATTTTTTCCAATTTTCAACAAACAAATGTAGATTTTTTTATAACAATACACACCATCGATTATTTTTAAAACAAGCTATGACATTAGACACCAGAATCCCAAAACATAAACATAAGAAAAAAAATACCATGCTTTCTTTAAAATAAATGGGCAGTACAAAATGGAAACACAGTGTATTATAAAATAAATAATAAAATATATATATTAACGCATGATAATTTCCTAAACATCCCTAGAGATACACCTAGTAATACTCAATTTGGAACCACATGTCATCATATGGTGAAACTCCAAAGTCTATAACCAGTTTTCCACCCTCTACTAGATAATACCATGGAACTACCCACCCGGCCTTTAAATCCATCGAAGGTGTTCTGACCCATCAACTAGGGATTGATAAAAAACCTTTACACAAACCTCTAAAGACACCTAGGAAACCCATGGTAATAGTATATTGTGTATATAGGAGGCCCATGCACGTGTTACTCACCTTACCTATCATAACTATATTTTCCATACCCAAACAGAAACACCACATATACGATAATCCACAAGGGGAAATCCCTCTATAGAGTTCCCTTAATAGATCAAACTATTCACTAGAGCCGACCAGTCCATCAAATCTCCTAATATTTCAAAAACAATTCTCAATCATATCAAGTTTCAAATTGGGAAACTTTATTTGTAATACCACATTCATTTCATAAATATTTTAAAGTTTCAAACTGGAATTACATCACATAAATTTGAAACAAAATATCAAAACATTCCTAAATAATTCTAAATTGTCAATATAAGATACACTATTCTAGATAACATTTCCAAACATGACTACATACCAAACCCAACATCATTTCCAACAATATTTTAGGACCAATATCAAAACACAGACACACTTAATGATTCCAAATGATATTATATATATTTTAGAAACCAAAAATCCTTTATAAATACCAAATGTTCTATAATATTAAACTTAACATTTGAAATCACACTTGAGTCATTTAGAAACAAATTTAGTTTACTTAAACATCAAGATTTTTAAAGGGAAACACTTGTGTTTTGAAAACCCTTATTATGAGTTATGAAAATCCATCATCATTTATGTCCCCATCCATGTGTGTACTCGGTTCACACATGAATGTGACCACATAAAATTGAATACCACAATTATCCATTAAATTTCCCAAAACCAATTTTAAATAAACACCCCATGTTTTTCACTAACACAAGATGTCATTAATAAACATCATTCTATAAAAACTACCAATTCCCCCACCAAGTATCAAAATAAAATTACAATAGAGTAATAATAAGAAAAATAAAGCTAAAAATATCTCAAACACAAGATTACATTTTATGATAACACATGTAATTTCAATAAACAACTTAAGTGCACATATACATAGGAATTTCTCAAGAATCACTTTAAAACCAATTTTTATGAAATTATACAAATGAAAACACATACAAAAAAATTATCACTAACACTTTCTAGGAATATGAACAATTTTTATAAATTAATTAGAAACATGAAATATTCAATGTACTTTTCTGGAAAGGAAAATAATTGAAACCCCTGCCTTAATGGAAGGTGGATGCGATGAATCTTTGAGGGGAGGAAGAACAAACACTCACTGACCAACTGAAAGCCCTAAGATCCAAAAAAACACAATGCATAGACAAAACCTAGCCATTAGGGTTCTTTTAAGAGATAAAACATAAAATTATATTATATTTTTCAAGATATGGGATTATATATAGAGTATAAAAAGTGATAAAAAATCCTAAAAACTCAACTTATATATTTGGAGAAGCACCCATGGGGGAGGTACATCTTTGGGGAGAGGAGTTCGGGAAACCTCTTGCTTGAAAAAAATGATAAAATGCAAGGAATCATGAACTGAGGATAAAAAAGAGGGAATGAAAAAAATAGGGTTTTTAATTTTTAATTTTTTTCCAACTCGCTCAATTTAGTCATACAGTTTACCAACTTGTGCACTAACTGTGTGGTGGCATTTTTCAACAGGACATAGACCACATTACCAACTGACACAGTTTTACTTACCATGCTCAAATCATGTGGTGTCTTCTATGAATATTTATGTCCAACTGCATGGTACCTAATCATAGTCCGCTTGGTTTCTACTAACCTTGTAGTGCCTATGCACATGCAAAAATTCACCCGGTCAATCAAAAATTTGAAAATTGCAACTAGGCTCAACACTAAACTCAGCCAAAAAGATCCTAGATCCTGAAAATTATAAAATAAATTATTATCCATGTTTGAGGTGTAACATATCTTAATATTAAACTAGAAATTCCTATTGGTATCATCCATATTCATTATTTACATGGTCTTGGAATAATGACTTCATGATATGGTTATGGTGTTCTGCATCATGGGTGTCATCAACATGAGATTTTTATAATTATCCAAATGATTTTACATTTACTTTATTATGGATTTCCTATGTTTTATACTCATATTTATAGAAATCATTTGTTTTTTATTATTTTCATTTTATGTATTCATGATTTAACTATATTTCCTTCGACAAGAACTAGCCCACTAAGGCCTCTCTTGGGGAAGAAGTAGCCCAAGAAACCCACCACAAGGATTCTTCCCATAGGTCATAGGATGATGAAGAAAATTTAAGTCCATCACCTATAAAATCCTATAACATATGCATCTCTAATACATAAGACAAACCGATAATTATAGTTGGATATATATAATCAATTGAACTCTATATGATGTCTGCATGAGACAAAAAGAAATAGAACATCCTATAAGGTACATATAATATATTCCAAACATCCAAAGAAAATATGAAACATAAATACCTGATATTCTCATTGAAACAACCTATAATCTTGGATCACCATACAGAAATATCATACATAACCACAATCACAAATAATCATCCTCTACCATCCACTGTTAAGCATCATTGGGTGTCAACACTAAAAAAGACATTACTAATCCATGTCCACATAGACCATATTTTAACATATTTTTCATCTAAAAATACAAAATAATTATGCTATGAGTATGAAAACACTTCTTATGATGGCCCAAAAACCATAAAGGTATAATTAAGCAACAAGTATGCATAATTCATGGTCTATGAGGTGACTGAGAAGATGTTAAAGGAGGAAGAACAAAAAAACCATGTCAACTCCATGATCTATTATCTAAAGTGTAACTAATTGAATGATAAGGAAAGATAATCTAGATATTCACAACAATAATAATTATCAAGGGCATAAGAAAGGTCCTAATAAGAACAACATTAACCCTCAATAGGTATACAACATGATAAAACATCAAAGCTATGCATAACAAAGAGTCCGAAAAACATGAGGTTGGTATCCATCTTTTTAGCATATCTCGAGGAAAAACCCAAGGGGTAATGATGTGTCAAAATTAATGATGAAACCCACATGGGTTTTCCTCTCCATCTACCATACCATTTTTATAAAACCTAAATAGGATCCAGATCATCACTAACGCCACCTTGTTAGACAAGGGAGAACTACAACCTTTAATTTATTAATTTTATACCATCAATCTAGCCTCCAAAATACCCATGAAATACAAGGCACATAATATCATCATAACTGTGGTGAGATACCCATGCCTCACTAGAGGAAACCTCATTTGAGGTAATGCATACCATTATGAATGACCATCACCTTGTATGAGCTCTTATATTGGAGAATAACGAATCTAGAAATTGAGTACTTTAACATTAACTATAATGGTGGTGTACATAACATATCTACATAAATTATGTGGGATATGCATGCCCTAAAATACCCTTACCTCTAGGGTATTAACTACCCTAATATCACTATGAAGATTAGTCCTAAAAAAATTCATCAAATAATCAAATATGAGGAGAAATTCCAACTCATACAGCCCCCCATTTTATCATGGATATCAAAGAAAATAACAAAATCACATTATTTTTAGAAATATGATCAAGATAGTCTATTCAAAATCCCAAATCTATGTCCCTAAGTAAAGATATTTCAAGATCTCTATAAGATAAATTGTGCACAACATGTAAATTATTTTACACATCATGTTGTCAATGTCTTAATATACTACATCCATAATTCCAATATTGAACAAGGTGGATATACAAGCCATGTAATATCTTGAAGGGAACTCCAATGCACATCATGTAGAACAGTATATGGAGTGTACTTACACCATGTACTGGTTTAGTGCATACAATAGTACATAGTATGTAGAATTGTATACAAGTTTTACTTCTACACCATGTGCTAGTTTGGTCTGTACTATATCGCACACCATGTCAAGTGGGATATCAGAATAGGAAATGTAATTTTAGTTCACATGTCATATATTATTGACAACATCCATCAACATCAAAACACGACCTGTACTTCATATCTATATTACATGTGGAATTACTCTCCTATATAAACCCTATATATTGTATATATAAAATTATAACCCTTGTTATTATGGAATACAAGTCGTGTAATTTAAAAAAATACACAACTTGAACACTTCATTGATGTCAATTCTGTCATTTCCATTTTCACCTCTGATCGGTCTTAATGATTTCCAAAATACCACATCAAAAGAATTAATGTCTCCAACAATTTATTCTCTATCATCACTTACTATAAATATCCTCCTTTAAATTTGGTTATTTTGATATTTTCCTTAAATAAAATATTCGGTTATGTGAAAACCATAAACAAAACACCCACAAATTCTAAAATAAAAAAATAAAGTACACAACATATTAAAAATTCTAAAATAAAAAACTACCAAGATAAGAGAGCCGACCTTGAGAAACCAACCATCCCATGGGGAGCTCACCGAGGAACAAATCAAGAACCAATAATTGATCACATAATGTCCCCATTCATCATCAATATTTCATAATCATCGTATCAAAGTCGTCAAAGTTAGTCATCAATATCACTCACACTAATCCAAACAACGACAAACAAAAACAGTGGAATCTTGAAAAACACCCCTGCTGCCCATTGGGGCCCATATAAAACATCAACAACACTGTCACTAACATAAATCATACATTAAAGAGACTATTACGAATTATCATACTTGACCAAACCCCAAAACAAACCACAACAGTAACCGATCCAAAAATAAAAACCAAATAACCACCAAGATTCATCGATTTTAAACAAAAAATGATGAAGATAAGGAAAAGAAGGTTAATTCTTCCAAGAACAGTGTCTCCCACCCAAAAATCACATACCAAGTATTCCATGTAAACCACTTCACCATACTGACCAAGGGAGGTGCAATGGGTAGGAAATCAGAGTAGAGTCTATGTGAGAAAGGTCTGCAACAGTGGAACACAATTTTACCCTCTAACTGCAACCCATTCAATGATATTGATCTTCCATTGAATATATATAGACTATTTTTTAATTATAATTTGTTGAAATATATATTCAAATTTTTCAGAACTATGTTCTAAGATGGAATGTGATTTTTAACCATGGTGTGCCTGGAATTATTATTTTTTAAATATTATATATATTTTATATGTTGAATGCATAGTTTCTTAATGAAAATATGATACATCCTAAATGGAATCTCAGATAAGAAATATAATACCATGGTGTAGTCCGAAACATGAGGTTTACCCTAAGCACAATCTAAAATTGGATGGTGTGGGGCGTTCAGATATAACACCATTTGGAATGTGTGTTTAATTAAAATAAATAATTAAATTTATTTAATTTAAATTAAATAAAATAATTCAGTTTCTATAATTGAAACCTTGTTGTGGAGGATCTCCAAGGTTAACCCCATAACTGTAGGATTTTTTAGAGGATCCGACTTCGACATCTCATTTGAAAATTAGGATCTGATGACAAAAAAACTCCAGATCCAGGAAGATCGTGTTGTAGTGGAGGCAACTACTCCTATTTTTCTTCCATCGAGAGTGTTTTAATCATAAAAAATGATCCAATCACTATGTAGGACTCATAAATTATTGGATTTTTCTCTAATTAATTATATTGATAGAGCGTGATCAATTTTATCTCTTTTATCTATGCCAATTTAAAACCATCACATGCACCCTATACCAGTTTAAAATTCTTTAATCAGTTTTCTCCCCCAAATGTCCCTAATTTGAATCTGTTGGCCAAGAATTTTTGATCAATTATTATTGAAAAACATATTTTCATTTTTACCTATGTTCTCTGTATTTTACTTTGATTTATTATGGAGTCTCAGTTCTACATATGTTGGGTTGAATAGAGCCCAATTAGGCACCTTGATTCACGATAGAACCACATATGATGAAAGAATTGATGAATCAGTAATGGATTAAATGATATTTGGGTTTGTATACTATTCCACTATGGTTCTAAATTTGGTGAGACAATGGGTGTTGTATTAATTTTCCTTTAGCAAAAACGTGCATACGCGTTTTTACATGTGAATTAATTTTTTTACATCCAACAGATGGCTATAAACTATGATCAAATGATTACTATTGTATTTGGGGAGTCCTAGAAGTGAAATCTAAAGAGGCGTGGCTGAATCTAGAATACCAGAATCCTATCTAACTTTTTTTAAAAAAAACTCAAATATATGAAATGCAATATGATGAACACATGCTTTAATGAACCCCAAAGGATACACCACTTTTTTTTTAAATTTAAGGATCACACCCTGACAAGGTCATATTTCATGTAACCCTCCCATAGTAGACATTCCATCTGGAAAAGAGTACAAATATTACCCCATGCATGAAGAAATGTTGTGTACAATTTTACATGGACACATGATAGCTTATATGAACATAGCTCGGAGCAGGTTCACCCCCCCAAATTGATCAAAAATTCTATATAGTCTCATACATGTTGTTTAGGGCTACATGGGTAGTGATTAGTGTACTATTTGGGACATAGCAAGGTAGTGGAGTTGGACCACACACTGTGTTGGTCCCCAAACATGTCATGTACCCCTAGATCCTTTTTTCTGAAACTTCAAACTCTTGTATCTCCTTCATTTGAATCGGAATTTTCCATGTGAGTATCATGTCCTATGTTATTTTGACATATAAAACAAAGGGTTGCCTCTATAGCGTCTTTTGAGATACAATTGGAGATTTTGAGGGAAATATGATTTTTGGGCAATGATTAATGATGATAGTGATCTGGAAGGGTCATCAGTGAGATCAGAGTGTCACCTTACAGCTAGAAAGGGAACGAGTCCTCCATCGATCATTAGAGTGTCATCCCCTAGGTATACTAGGAATGGATTCCCTGCCAACCATTATAATTGAACCCAATTAATTGATTAGGGAATCAGACCTTTACCTATTCACATAGTTGAACACTCATGTGATTTCATGGTGTGGGTCCTTAGCCACTTGAGTGACATCCTCCTACTAGGTAGGGCATGATTCCACTATCGTCTATCAAAGTGGAAACCTCCTAAAATATCATGACAAGAGTCATCCTCTAATAGAGTTTCAACCTCCATCTAGGCTGTTAATGGGTCCTCTACCAAATACTAGAGTGACACCCCTATTGGGTATGGGAATGAGTCCTCTATCAACTATTGAGTTGCATTCTTATACCGAGCTAGGGTAGGGATCATCAACTATCAGAGTGGCACCCCTATCAAGATAGGGCATGGGACCTCTAGAAATCTTTTAATTGGAACCCTTATATTGTACAAGGTCTTGGGTCCTCTATTAAAACATTGTTTCCCCTCGACATTGTGACACCGTATTGAGGAGTGGAATGAATTGGATTCCTCTTCAGAAAGATGCACGAGATGCTGGGAATTGTTGATGGGACATCCTGAACTGTTGGAACTCTTTTTCACGTTCGGGATGTGATATGGAGATCATAATCTATCTCATTCAGGATTTATTTTTTGTTTATAAATATATAACATCATCCATGTTTTTGGATTTTCTACTCTCTTACTATGGATTGAGAATTATTTCTTGTATCATATCTCTTACTACTTACTCATTCAACATTTGATGGATCATACTTGGTATGTATATCATCAAAATTAAATGGGATTTTCCTCTGTGTGTAATGTATTATACAGATGACAGATTGGTCGATGGTGACTACTGAGGAGCTTTGTGTTACTTGGTGCATTAGACCATGTACAGTGGTCGGGGCTTGGTGATCTGTTTCTAGACTCTCTCATCATTTTACATTTCTATTTTTTTAAGGTTAGGTTGGGTGTGTATTTTTAACCTTAAAATTTTTGATTATATGGTCATAATCATTATATTCCCTATAGGTTTTGTATATATTGTTATTACTATAGATGTTTCATCTGTTTCATTTTCCACTATACGTTTACACATCGATGGTTTGGTGTGGGTGTGTGTATGGGTAAATTAGTCAGTGGCCTCCCATAGTAGTTATACATTTTGGGGATTGTCACCAACCCTTGGCCTGTGTAGGTGGGACTGTGGTAGTTGTGGATCAAGTCCCACTAGGTCAGGTTGTGAAAGATTTATATCAGAGTAGTTCATTCCTTGGGAAGTTTTTTGGAATAGTACACATAATAGGACTTGGTTTGGATTTAGGGAAATAATTTCAAAGTGTTTTAAGTGTAGAATTCAAGCTAGGGAACCCATTGTGGGTGTCAGCGGTTGACATATCCATTTACCAAGACTCTGACTACCCTCTTGTCAACATGTAACATCAAGACACTGGTTTGAGTGGTCAATGATACCTTCATCATATAGTATTGAGTCATTTATGATATTTATTGAGTCATCCCCCAATATTTATATGCTCATCTGACTGTGGTAGGTCCAGATTAATTTTCATGATGCCTCCATAATGAAATCCAGTGAGTTTACTGGTTCTAGATCATGAATATAATCAAATGAGTAATGATACCTCAGTTAAGGGTCTATACATCAAGGTTCCCACTCCAGGAAGTTAGGTATAAGAACACTCTTGTATTGAATTGCAGATCATACTTGTAGAGAAGGATGATGATGCGTATTTTCCTAACACACTCCTCGAGTTCCAGGGCCTGAGGTCAAATGAGGTTCTATAGTGATCTAGATCCCCATGTAGTGGAGGTTTGTATAGTGTGAGTGATCCTTTTGTTTAGGATTTTTTGAACACTAAAACAGTAGGTGCTTTCACTGGAATCTAGCTTTCCCACATTGTAGGTGGGTGCTAGGGAAGTCTAGTTACGTAGATGAATGATAATGGGACGCTCATATGGACTAACTTCTAGTATCCATTTTGTGAGGAGTACTACACATCATCTTTTTTGTGGAGTTTGTATTAATAAGATTCTAGATATGTGGTAGTGTGTGATGATAGTGGTTGAGTACAATGTGCGGTTCACATGCCTTATGTTATACTCCCTAAAAATTATCTACAATGGATACTTCGGTTCCAAGGAGTTTGAGCACAGTCTCTACATAGATATTTGTCCTATTGTAGTACACTTGTGTGTCCCCAACTATTTTGGGGCATTGGAGTAGGAAATGGTGATGGAGACATTCATGTTAGAGGGACTAGAGGCATTTAGATCATGTGGTGTGTTTAATAGGGTTGAGTTGTCTACGACATCTAGTAGGTACAATTCGATAGGATCTTGGCACAACAGATCATCCTAGGATCAAAATCAGTCACATGTTCTAGGAAAACCTAGAGGACTTTTCCAGACTAGAGATGGGTGGTGTTATGGATGTGATGGGAAAGGTCACATAGGGCATGATTTCTAGACCCGACATGCTGAGGAGTATAGGTAGTTAGTGGATGGACCACTACATAATAAGTTGTTCCCTAACCATGGATCATTCAAGAGAGGACTGGGTGGACCTTAGGGAGGTGATAATTGTAGTGGAGAATGTGGGGCTCTAGTAATTGGAGATTTGGGTGGTAGATGATGCTACGAGATCCTTCCCTACCACCATTGGGATTCCCATTTTAGACTTAGGGAGCTGGTGTTTAGGGCCATCGATAGCTCTAGGCTATGGATGCACATGATAGAACAATGCATGAGATGATTATAGTTGTGATCATTGATTATTATACTTTTTAAACAATATTATTAGACTCATGTGTGAGAAATTATTTCATCTCTTTAATTATGGTATGATATCTGGTGATCCTATTTGATAATTATTCTAAGTAAGTTTGTCTTGAGGTTTCTACAGGGAACAATAATTCAAATTTTTTATCTTTTGGAAATATGATATATATCTTGGTGATGAGAGGTTCTAATGGGACATTTTTTTCATCAAAATGAAACCCTATAATTTTATCTTGGATTTAGACTTGTGGTATTGGGTCCCAACACATATTTACTATCACCACAGGCAACTCGGATTCCATCGAACTAATAGGAAAATAACTCTATTATGGGAGAGAGAGAGATATAATGGTAAGACGAGTCGGTTTTGCATGTCTGAGTTTTCATAACAACACACATCAGTTGGATATAGTTTCCCTTACTATAGTAGGTTCTTAAAACGTCCAGATTCCTTTAGTTTTTAAAATTAATGGATGACTTCCTTGAGTATGTTTTGGGACTACCTATAGGTTTGGGATCACTCTGATATATTTTTTAGCATATCAGATGGCCTCTACCAAGCCTAAGGAACTATGGATATATTCAGAGGACCTTCAATTCAAGGGTTTTATTATACGTAATGTTTCTGATAGGGATGGTCTAGTGTTGTTCTTAAAAAAGTGTATGGGAGCCTGTAGATTTCGGTTGACTATCATCACTTGGAAGCAGACATTATAAATAATAAGTTCCTATTTTTCTTGGATTTACAACCTATTTGATTAGTTTCAAGGCCTAATATTGTTCTCAAATATTTATATTTGGTCTGGCTACCACTAGTTGAATGTTCCTAAGGATAACATTCTTCAGTTGACATTCAGATGTCTCTATGAACAATAGAGGTTATTTGTGATTCCCATTGTTGTTAATAATTCCCCTACTTTGATTATGGCTTTGATGAATAGGATCATCTGGTCATACATGGAACATTTGTTTTTTTCTTCATTTTAGACATACTCATATACTCTTTAACAATGGAGGGGAATCCATTTCACTTTCTCATTGTCCAATATTTTCTTTAAGAGCACAATAATTATGTTAATCTCTCAGTGTTCTAGTTATGGATTCACAAGGATCTCTATATAGGGAATGTAATTTATGATCATGGATTAGTTTTGGACCTTGTGATGATCGACACAGTTATTTCTTGGGGGCCACCCAAGAGTGTGTCAGAGGTCTGGAGTTTTATTATCTTGGGGGGTACTATATATGGTTTTTCTCATACTTTTCCATGATTTAGTCCCCATAAACCACCCTAACATGGAAACATAATCCAATTACCAGGTAAAAATAGTTCTATATATCCTTTAATGATTTTTTGTTTTTGTTGGTGAGTGCACCTTTTGGGGACTATCAGAGGAGGTCATGGATTAAGAAGTGTATTACGATGCCTTAGGAGCAGGACTCAACTACGCGTGGAAAAATAAGTATGAGTTTATTTTATATGGTTCAGGGAAATTAATGCCCTATGATAAAAACTATTCAACACAAGACCTCGAGCTCATAGTGGTAGTATTCTCCCTGAGAATGTGGATGCACAATTGATTAGTATAGCACTACCTGGTTTACGCAGACCATCAGAGAATCAGGTATGTCTTCATACATAGAGACATGAATTTAAGGTAGATTCATTGGTTTCAGTTCCTATAGGTCTATAAAATTGAGATATTCTATACTCCTGGAAAGGGAAACATGGTAGCAGATTACCTTAGTAGGATGTCCTAGGATCTTTTGGTGCATGAGGAATCAGAGAATTTGGATTCCTTTCAGCTGTCCCTAGTTTTGAAGGAATGTTTAAATATTTATCAGTTGATGGTATTTAATTCCAATCTATTTAATTTTATGAAAAAAATCATAATTGGCAGAGTTCATCTCTCAATGCCTTACCTGTTAGTTGGTTAAATCTTAGCTCTATGTTCTGGAATATTTGTTATTTCACATTGATATTAAAGAGTGTAAATGGGAAAGAAAATATATTGAATTCATGATAGGGATTATGTGGACAATGAGAGGTCATAATGTCATTTGGGTATTGGTTTATTATCTCATAATGTCGGTGAACCTATTTAGGTTCATGGATATGATTTAGGTGGAGATTTCAGGTAGGATGCTCATATTATATATTGTTCACCATCATAGGGTGACCTAGATATTTGTCTCTAGTAATGATATGTGACTGAAATCATGATTGTGGAATGTATTTTAAGAGGTATTCAAGATCAAGATGAGGATGACTACATCATTTCACCCCAATATGGATGGGTAAAACAAGCGCACTATCTAGGTGATGGTGAATATACTGAGGGCCTACATGATAGACATCATCCTGAGCTGATAGGATCACAAGAAATTAGTACGGTTTACATATAAAAATAGCTACCACTATACAATAGTTATGGAACCTTTTTAGGACCAGTACATGAGACGCTATAGGTATCCTTTCTACCATGAAATGATTAGTGAGGCATCTCTTGTAGGGGCTATGATGGTGTAGGTTATTACATAGATGGTCCATGCCATCTATGAGTATATGATGATTTCCCATAAAAGGAAGAAAACTTATGCTAATCGACCTCATTGGACCATGTTGTCCTATGTGTGAGACCTTGTTTTCTTGAGAATATCCCCATAGTGAGGATTGCATATATTTTGTTGGGGGTAGCAGGCTATCCCTGAGGTTCATCAGGTCATTCAAGATCTTTCATAGGGTTGGAAATTTGTTTACCTCAAGCCCTACCACTATAGTTGGAGTGGGTACAGAATGACTTCTATGTGTCATAACTAAGGGGATATGTACATGACCTTACACACATTATCAACTTGGGTGATATTTACATTGAATATAGAACCACTTTTTTGGATCACTTGTTGGAAATCAATGATTGATAATAGAGGTCATTTCCAGGTTTGAATATTACATTGATTCATCTATTGTTCTAGCATGGGAGCATGCAGGAGTGCTCCTAGGAGTGGGAGAGTCAGATGCGGGATTAGTATCATGATAATGTTATTTAGTTTTTTTTCATTTGAAGTTTAAATATAATAATGGAGAGAAAATTTTGAAAGAATATTTCACCTTATAATATTTGAAATATTTCAAGATATATATTTGGATATAGGAACTGAAATGGAATTTGATTACGTGGCCCGGTGTGACAATAATTAATATTATAAAAATATTAAATATATTTTATATTACATGAACATAGTTTCTTAAAGAAAATTCGATATATCTTAAATTGAATATTATATCATAAATAATATTCCATGATTATGTTCAAAACATTAGGTTTACTATACGTGAAACCTCAAATTGGTCATTATGGGCCATTCAGATACCGAAACCATGGGCAGGTGCATTTAATTAATATAAATAATAATATTTATTTATTTTAAATTTAATATTCTATATCTTATTCATCTATAAAATCCTTTTTATAGAGGATCCCAATGGTTATCCACATAACCCTTTGAAAATTGAGAGGATTCTCTATCCACCTCGTATTTGAGAATAAATATCTGATGATGCTAAAACTCTTTATCCAGCTAGATGAAGGTTAACCTAATGTAAAAACACATCTTCTTATCCATTTGAGGTAACTTTATTCATATAAGAATAATAAAATCTCCATGAAAGGCTTATAAATTTTTGGAATCTCCCCCAATTGATTTAATTGGTTGATCAAGATCAATTCTATATATATAATCTTTGTCAATTGAAAACCCTTCCCTGCACCAGTGTACCCGTTTTAAATTATTTAATATGTTTTCTCACCCAAATAAACATAATTTGAATATGTTTTCTAGTAGTACTTTTACTATTATTACTGCACAATTTTTATTGTTCTTTTTCAACTCTATTATTCACATTCTTCACTGATTGGCCTATGGGTTTCAGTTCAACATTATCAGGCTGGACTGATCCTGATCGGGCCCCCATATTCTTTATGGATTCTTGTGGAAAAAAATGTTTCATGAAACATGGATGGATTCAATAAAATATTCGTTTAAACTATTTCGACTATGGATCATGAGCCCAGTAAGGCAAAGGGTTATGGCCAGACACACCTCGAGCGATAGTGTAATTTAGTATTTGTAAGGGTGAATTGGAAATCCACTTTACCACCAATAGATGGAAGGAAACTATGATCTAATGATTCTACTTTGATTTTGGGAATCCTAGAGGTCAGATCTGAGGAGGCGATTTAATATCCATAATCTCGTAATTAGGTATAAATTTCGTGTGAAAAACCCAACTATAGTGCATGTACTATGATGAACAAACTCTGTGTAGTACCCGAGTGGCTGTGGTGCTAGGGTTTCAGAAAATTTAAGGATCAAACACCATTTGACTACATCACATGACCTATAACTCTTCTTGGATGGATACACCATGTGTTTGAGTGAATGGGAATGACCATGTGAGAGAGGATACGTCATGCATCGTAGTACATGGACATGGGAAATCCTAGGATGACATAAACAAATGCACATGGATGAACAAGAGTGGATCAAACACATAGTGTAGTCATCTTATGTGATTTTTAAGGCTACATGGGAAGTGATCCAAGTACAAGAAAGGATATTACCATGCATCAGATCAGGACCAATAACCGTGTTGTTCGCTATACATGTCTTGTACTCTGATTTTGGATCATGAGATTCCCATTCTAACTAATTTTCCATGTATAACATGATAGAAGACTTATTAGTGTATTATTAGACATGATGTGAGATGTTCTAGTCAATACTATTATTTTTTCAATGATAAATGGTTAAAGTTATTCAGTGGTATCATCAGAGATATCTGAGATGATCCCTCTAGTTGGGAATGACATGGGTCCTTAATTGAACATTAGAGTGTCACCCTACAGATAGGCTAGTAATGGTTCCTCTATCAACCATTAGAGTATAACCCTCTTACTAGGAGTGAGAATGAGTCCTCTACCTATCTATTGAATGGAATCCTCCACTAATATGAGGGCATGGGTCCTCGACCACTTGATTAACAACCTCCTGGTGGGTAGGAAATGGGTCCTCTATCAGCTATCCACGAGGCACCCTCCTGTAGTTTGAGGTCATGGGTCTTCTACTATAATAGTGGAACCCTACAGTTAGGTTGGTAATGGATCCTTTACTACCTAATAGAGTGTCACCCTCCAGTTGGGATTGAAATCGGTCCTCTATCGACTATTGATTGGAACCCTCTTGCGGAGTAACTTCATGTGTCCTTGACCATAAATGTGGCATCCTATTTTTAGGATTAATAATGGGTCCTATAGCTATCTAATGAGTATCATCTTCCTAATGTAATAAGGAATGGGTATGCTACCAATATATTGTGTCCCCTTGACTGTCTGGCATAGTGGAGAGGTGTGTATTGAATTGGATGCCTCATCAAATAGATGCACGAGATGTTGTGTATTGTTGACGGATCATCTAGAAGTATTGGAACTCTTTTCCAAGGCTTGGCTATCAGATGGTGATCCCAATATCCCTCATCCAGTGTTTTTTGTTTAGTATTGTATTTATACAGCTATCCATGTTGTTGGACATTTCTACTCTCTTATTTTGGTTTGACATATCTCTTTTCAATCATGTCTCTTTCTGATTCACCCTCATATTTTGGGGCATCATACTCGGTATGTATATACTCACCCCTAAAAGGTAATTTCCTACACATGTCATGTATTATCTAGATGACAGATAGGTTGGCGGTGATTATAGATGGGCCTCAGGATACATGGTTCATTAGACCACACACGGTGGTTAGGGATTGATGATTTGGAGCTCCACCCTATCATAATTTAACTTTTATATTTTTTCCATGTTGGGAAATAATAATTATTGGGAATGTATTTTCCCCTTTACTTTTCAGTTTACACAATCATATTCTTTGTATTCCTAAGAGGTTTTTCAGTTATGGTTATTACCCTAGATATTGAATCTTTTTTCCTCTACACCTATCCATAGAGATGGTTAATTGTTTGTGAACATATTAATTTTTCATAATCCCCTCATACTATCTATTCCATTCGACACTGGTCATGAGACTCATGTCTATAGAGGCGATCATGGGGTAGTTGCAGCTTCAACCCTGTTGAGTTGGGTCATGATAGAATCATACCATTAACTATATGAAAAATAATGTCTGATTTTGAATATGTGAACAATGAATATGAGGAACCAATTTTTTTTGAGAATATTGAGTGGTCATTTCTATGAATTGACAATTCACAGAACACATAGAGTAGAAGTTATACCACAAATACATTTATTTATAGGCCGAACTAATTAGAATCAGTTTATAAGGTCATGTGATTTGGGAATCAAATAATGAAAAATTAATCGATGGTTGAAAATAGAAAAGGATGGAGTGAAAATATTGATAACAAATCCTTACCTCATAGATACTAGTATTCACACTAATGTCTTTATCATGGTCAAATGATCTTCTCATCAACAACGGCATAGATCTACCCTCGATCCTCTAATCTTACCTTTTTTTCACAAATAGTTATCTTCTCCACCCTCTCTACATCTAGGGTTTATGTTTTTGACGTTGGTCAAATCTAGGGGGAAACCATAAAAATGAATTATATAGAGGAACTCTATAGGGTTTCTCCATTAATGACCAATTAAATTAAATTAACTATGATTAATTAATTAATAATATATTGTTTACAAACATCAAATTTCCATACTACAATAAAAACTAATACTAATCTTATGGTAAAACCTTTTTGCTGAATGGAACTATATTGTAATTGTTTCCATATAATTTTCATCACATAGTTATAATCCTTTTATCACATATAACCATATAGAGTCCAAAAGCAATATTTTTTTATGATTAATACATTTTTATCAAGACCAAATTGTTGCAATAATTCTATATTTTACTGACCTAGGATTAACATACATGGATATTACATTATTTTATATACATATTTTATACATTTCAAAAATACATACACTAGGACCACAATAGTTTAGTGTATAAGGAATCTTTGAACATAATAATATAACATGGTGAATGGTCTTCAAGGCTTCCAACAAATATCTTCATATTTGTCACTCATACTTAAAACGAACCTTTATAACCCGAGGAAATGGAACATAAGAAATAGTGAGATCAGATACCCACTAAGAGTAAAAAAAGAGATGTGTAAGAATAGTATGGACATAAGTGTATGAGAACATGATAATACCATTTGAAAACCATACCTTGAAAGTATGTATCATAATCTTTTGTGATGGATTAAATATTGGAAGGTCATAATACTTTAATCATATGATAATAAAAAAACATGATCCACAAGAGTATAACATTAGAATAATTCATAGATTTGTGGCACATACGTCATCTTATAACAGTATGAACACGTATAAATATAAATAGTGTTAGTCATTATGTTTAGGGATTGAAATCATTTCCTGTCATTAATTTAGAAACATTAAAACACATCCACACATATCATTGTGGATATGAAAGATAGGTCCATGCATAACATTGTGAACATGTAATAATATTCATTCATAACATTTTGAACATGTAACACAGTTCACCCATAACATTATGGACATGAAAGAGAGGTCTACGAATAAAATTGGGAACAAGTAATGAGGTTCATCTATTACATTAATACTCATGATTTATCCATCATTACCCATTGTGTTGTAAAGAGACACATGTCGCACACATCAACTAATGAGAATCATATTTATGTGTGCCAGAATATCATAAAACAATCATCATATAATAATGCATGAAATGAGATAGGAACTATAAACATTTCATAATATTATAACTTGTGGAAAATATTTAGGTTTTGTAATCATTTCATCATAGCATAACCCATGAAAATAAGTGGGTTTGATCATGATATAACCCATAAAAGAGAAATGGGTTCAATAAATAACATGTAATCTTATTCATGAACATTTCCAATAATGAATAATAATGGTACCTTTATATCATATCTAATGTAAGGAATAAATTATATCATAGGATGTCATCATAGATGAAGGAGGACTTTGAAAGATATCTTAGATAATTTCTCTAGAGATAAAACTTTTCCTTAAAAATAAATTTTTAAATATTAAAACATTTTCAAGATCCTTTTATATGAAAAACTATTTTGGAACTTATTAATTAATCTATAAATTTCATTTAATTTTTTTTGAGTAAAATATCATTTCTTCTTTGAAAATTATTTTTAAAAAATAAAACATTTTGAAAAAATATTTGTAATGAAGATAAATTTAAAAACAATGAATTTAAAAAATATTGGTAAAATCATTTTCATTAAAAATATTATTTTAAAATTTCAAAATATTATTATATGATATCATTTTCATGATAGTGGATAAATATCTATATGTCAAACAATCTTCTTATTTAGTAAAAAGTTTAGAAAAGTTACTTAATTAGATAATGACAAGAAGTGTAATTTTAAAACCATTTTTTAAAGAAAGTAAAATATCGGTAAAAATTTCATCTAAAATCATATGATATTAGTAAAACATTTTTGAAAACATTTTTAGAAAACATAGTTTTTAAAGAAAGTATATTTTTGACTTAAGGGAGAGATAATGTAAAATTTTCTTAAAAATTTACTAATTGTATTAAGTACTTAAGAGTGGATAATTTTTACCACTACCTAATCATGTTTTTAATAAATATTTGACATTAAAATTATAGATAATTCTTTAGATATGGATTATAATATTTCATTAATGGAATCACAATTACAAACAATCCAAATAAATGATGAGAATGTAGGTAAAAGCCTTACCACTTTGGTAAAATTGAATCATAATACCTAAAAAAATATGACATTACATTAATCTTAAAATATCATGAGAATAAGTATATTCAATATTTAACATTTAAAAGTGACTGTGTATACACCTTTAAATTAATATAGGTTCATAACATAACATGTGTCTGAAATAAGGTAAATTGAGACAAATTCCTTTACTGATTTGGTAAATTTTGAATCATCGACCGCATGAAGGGGATATACTAAAATATAAAGGTACATAAAAATTTATTTTCAGACATGACACATATAATAAATTCATGGTAACTATATACACCACATATAAGAAATAGGTGATGAATATAACATGTGTCACACAAATGTAAAATGTGAGATGAAAATCTCTTACTACATGAGTAAATTTTGAATCATGAGATCTCTGAATGAATAAAATTTGTTGAAAATTATAATATCCTAAAATTAATTAAAATAATTATATAACATTCCAAGGATCATTATAAACACCCCACAAAAAATGAGTGATGAATATGACATAAGTCTCATAGAAATAAAAGCAACACTAGAAATCCACTTACCTTATGTCTTAGCTTCCTAAATACAAATTCAAACCTCATGTATAATAAAGTTATGTTTTTATTTGTATACCAAAAAGCCATATTCTAATATATAATACCTTATATGATTTTATAATGACTTAATATTACCAGTTTATTACCACTTCCACATTAAATATATGTATTGGGGAATAACCGCTTTGTTTTATATAAAATATTTTATTTTTAAATTTTTTTTATTTAATATAATTTATCATGATTTCATAATATAAAAAATCATAAAATGATATAAATATATTATATATTCAGTATATATTTATTTATAATTATATCCAAAAGACAGATATAGAAAATAAAATAAACCATTAATAGAGACGGTAGGATGTATATATGTATAAATGTAGTTTTCATTTTCTATTCGGATTTAATGAAAGAAAATTATATGATATATAATAAAAAAGTATTTTTTATTTGATAAATATCATTGATTTTTTTATACTCATCTTTAGTACATTAAATTTATTATATGAGTGAATAACATTTCCTCATGAGGTGGTAGTCCTCTATACACATGAATGATACTATCGTATTCCCAAAAAATAGATATCATGAAGGTATGTGTTATATAATAATTATTAAAGCCTAAATATATATATATATATATAACATATATAAACATTATTTGCATCATTATTCTTCACCTTGAGTGGTGGTAATGGAAGAATGAATGACATTGGTTCAAAATGTAGTAGTTTGTTGTATGCATGAATAATGATTATGTATCCCATTTGATAGAACAGTGTAATGTCTTATGTCATAACATTAACAATAAAACAAAATAATTATATTTATTATATGAAGATTTTTATTTAAAAATTTTATAGTGAAAATTTAAGGGTGTGGGAATGGAAACAAAATAATGCATGTTGAGGATCATTAACTCTTTTTTAGGTAACTCCTTTTGGTATGCATCAAAGAAGTTCCATGGTTTCCTTTATAAAAAATGTGAGGCTCCCATGTAGTGATTATAGAATATGGGAAGTGATTTGGATAGTTATTGGTCAATAAAAAGGGCTAGAGAATTTGAATAGAGGGGAAGATTTGGTGGCCTTTTATAAGTTGGTGGAGGACATCCATGGAATTTTTGAAATGAAAGTTATGTATACCAAGGTTTGTACCAAATAAAATATTAAATAATTAAAAAGATTATACCCCTGATGGTTTATTTTCTAAATATGGACTTTAAAAATGTGTTTTAAAAGTTTACATGTCACTTTCCTCCTTAATATTAGGCTTTTCACCCTTGGTAAACTCGTTTTTCTCTTAATAGTTGTTATTAATTATAACTATTTTCATTAATCACATTGGTAGAAAATTAATTTGACCATATTATAAATTATAAATTATGAATATTACAAATATTTAATCTATATTCTAAATTATAATCACATATGTGGAAAAATTAATTTATATTAAATCCCATAGATGGAATTAAACAATGGGTTTTTAATGTGAAAATGCTCAAAATTTTGAAATGTTTTTATATCCAATTTTAATGTTAAATTGATAAAAAAAAATTATTTATTTATTATTAAATAAAATACTATTTAAAACTAATTTAAAAAATAAATTAACAATATAAACTATTTAAATGAAATATCTATTTTCAATTAAAATTAATTGTTTTTCATTATTCATTAAAAAAATGAAACATCATAGAAAAATACCAAAATCAGCCTAAGATAATTTTGAAAAAATTATTTAAAAATTGGAGTTTGTTTTTTAACAAAAATTATTTATAAGTATTAAAATATAGTTTTAAAATAAGCTATCCTTGGAGGGAGGGAAACAACCTTTAAAAAATAAAACTTTTATGGATCAAAATTTAATTTTTTTCCATTACCTTATATCTAGAAAATATATTTGATTAATGTAATTTTTTAAGGAATATAAAAAATATATATTTCTTTAATATTATTTTGTAAATTTTTTTCATTAATTTATGAAGGTAAAATGTTCCTTATAAATTTTTTTCCAGATAATGATTTATTATATTTTTAAAAGGGTTTTATTTTAATTTATATTTATTAGATCACTAAATAATTAATATTATATACATGAATAAACTATATATTCACAATTTTTTTAATTATTTTGATACCAACCATTTCCATGATTACATGATAATTGTAATAATATATTAATAATGTGACATGTTTCATTTAAACATAGTGTCGCATGTAATGCATTCTATGTTCGGTGTCACATGTATTTTAAGATAAACTCAATTTTTCAGGTACCAAAAAAATAATATGGTTTTATTATATAGGAATATTCATATGATTTACCATTAAATTAAATCCATAAAATAATTTTTAGTTATTAAAAAATTAATAATTCTTAAAAACTAAGGGTGTTACATTCTACCCCCCATTAAAATTAATTTTTACCACAAAATTTTTCTAGGTTATAAATGTTTTAATACCTAAATGTTCCTTTCATAAAAGCTCACTTTGCAAAAAATATTACTGAAACTTATTTTAACGATGGAAAGTTATAAGAATACTAGTTAACTATGTAACTCGTAAATATGGTTCTATATATGAGAAAAGAGGTGGAAATTGGTGTTGTTGACATATAAGAAAAGAATAAATAATTATATGTAGTGATTGAGGATATTGATCACAATCAATATAATTTTAAATATAAATTTATGGGGCTAAAAAAATTAAATCCATAATTATTGTAAATACTATTATTTCATCAAAAATAAAGGTACTAGGATAAAAATAATTTTTCGAGCCCCATCTCCTTATGTTGAATAATTTTCAAGAGAAGTGATTTATTTCATTACATTTCATACAAACGATATCACCCTATAGTGTTTCCTTGATCAATTTCCATATCATCTCATATTCAAAGGAATGAAGGTCAATTTTTTATTCCAAAATCACTAATGGGTTCTACAATACGTAGATAGAATGATAAGCCATTTCTCATTTATCTAGTTATCAATATAAAAAGGGTGAGAACATGCCTTTTAATATGTATAAATATTCATATTGTGAAGTAATAATTAATCTCTAAAACCTCTATTTTTTTTAAATTATACATTTCCATAAATGGTCACCCTTATAAAAATTCCAAAATCAATTCACCATTTACAACATAAATATGATCTTATCTTATACCAGAAGCATTTTTATTTGAAAAATGGGTTCATCCTTATAACAATAGATTATGTTATTTCATTGTTCTAGAATCCTTGTATATAATCACATGAAATTTCACTAAGTTACAAAGAATATGATCATCATTGGTCTCATTCATGCAAAATCAAAAATGAAATTCCCAACTAAGGAGGGGAGGATAAGTATTAATTAATAACCATGGTTCACTTCATCCATTAGTATTGCTTAATCTTTCCATTTGTCCTTTATTTATAAGGCCTTTTCAAATTATCATCATCATTAGTCCATAGATTAGGAATTTGTTCTCAAATTTCCGAAAACTATTTTAATTGAAACACATAACAGTGGGTGGTTCATTAGTTGGGTATTTATTATTCTCTATGACATTAATTGTCCCACTAATAATATATTGATATTCATAGCCTTTATAAACATTATTTACACATTTAAATCACCTCCTAGTACCATTTAATCAATTCCCTCTATATTTATTCACACACATTTAGAATAAGGGAATGATAATATTCTTCACTTTGTGGTTCTTCGATTTTCGTTTCAAATCAATCGTCTTATTCATTTGAAAACAATGATATTAATTTATAACTCCAATATATTTTTTTATAAAAAGAATAAAAGGAAGGTACCTATTAATAAATAAGATTTTGAACTCATACTAATCCATGGAGGCAATTTAAAAATGTTACCTTATATTCATTATAAAGTTACACCATGGATTCACTTCACCTTCCAATCAATAGGTAGAGAAAATAAAATTTTTAAGTTATGAACAATGGACAGTGGAAATTAACTTTTTAGGTGTCCAATTCCACCACACAGCAACTGGTGAATTGGATTTTCTACTAAAACAAGGGGGACAATACCTCTTAATGGAATCAATAAAATTTTGTTACCTCCTTTGAAAATCTGGAAGCTCAACATGATTTATGGATTGATAAGTTTTTGTGGTCATACTATTGAGGTTTTTCATTCCATATTTCAAAACATTCAGTTTCTCAAGAGGACCATCGTTTAACATTCTATTTGATTCCTCATTAACATAGTTCATTCGGGTTCCACCTAGTGAAGAAAACTAAAAGTATAATTCAAGAAACACTAATCGTATTCGAGAACCACATAACCATGAAAAAATGTATATTATATAAAAATCGTAACACCTAATTATTTAATCTGTAACACCTTTGGATTATCATCGGTTATTCATAGTCATATTATTTTAAATCATTCTTGATGGATTGTAAAGAGTTCGTGAATTTTCAAGTCAGATCCCCATATAGTTTCAAACTGGTGTGAATTAATGTAACTCCCCGACCCTAGATACACAGAGTTGGTGCATTATTACAAAATATTGGCATGATACAAGGAATCATGTCCTGAAAGACTGATCAGTTTAGTATCCTTGGAAGTAACGGATACACTCATAAATTTTACATTATATCATGAAATAAAAACATCAAAAACATTTTGCCCCCTTTTAAATAGACTTATATCCTTAGCCTATCCCTGCAGGTCAACCATAAAATAATTATTCACATCTTGGGAAAAATAAAACATAGAAAGGGGTGAGATCAGATGCTCAGTATGGATAACAATATAGTGGAAACATTCAAAAATTAACCTAAACATTTGAGGCAATTTATAAGACTAAAACAAAAGCCTTTTAAACATGAACATTCATATAATATGGAAAAGATGAAATTTAATAATTACATTTAATTATTTAAATGGATATTCTACAAGTCAAATAATCACATGCAATATCAATATACACTTTCATAATGATGTAATGCATAATTCTATACTTCATAACCACATAGTCAAGGCCTTGTGCTAATATTACAAATAATATTTTGTGAAGGCCTTTTTCCAAGACACTAGTTTGTCTCATGAGACGTACTGATGCATCGTAGAGCTGTAGCGGGATCCACCCATCACTTACTATGCCCAATGCATTAATCATACGAGATGGTTTAAACATAACATAATCATTCATATTAAAACTAGCATACCAACTGTCAATAATTTATCCACAAACCATGAATGGTATAAAAATAACACATCCAGAGTAAAAAAAAACTCATTCAACACAATATGGAAGATTTTATTATAATAAATAAACCTCAATCGAAAATAATGATGGATTTTGACATAGATGAAAATAATCATCAACACTATTTCAGAGAAATATCCCCCTTTTACTTTAAAACATTTAAAATCCTCACTACTTATCAAGAAGCCGTTTAAAATAGATTTTTGAATCAATGTGTCCCATAAGACTTGGAAAATTTTAAAAAAAATTATAATTTTAAAACATTAATGTCCATATAAATAATACCATAAAACAATTTTTAAAACATGGACATTAATGTGACATATTTAGAAGAATAATTTTTTTTAAAAATTTAAATGATATTTTACTCAGAGTTCCTAACAAAATGAGAGACGCTTGAAATAAAAATAATTTAGGTAATAAAAACATTATATTATAATGAGAATGAAGTGATTAATGATATACTATGTCAAAGTACAGTATATACACCAAATAAAAGTTATTTGGCGCATAAAAACATAGAAGTCTTAATGGAATGTAAGATGAGATGAATTCATTTATAAGACCAGATCCTTATGTTAAGGATAAATCAAGGACATAATTATGTGTGAAAAATATAAATACACTCAATATTATTGGATATTAAATGTAAATTAATCAAAGGACATTCACACGTATTCTTTTAAAAACTACACCAATGACTTGGATGTTTAAATAAATGATTAGAAATTAAGTTGAAAGTACTCATATCAAGTTTATATTGATGACATGATAATTTATCAATGGAGTGATTATGTGTATCAAAAGTATATCCACACCAGGGAGAGTAGAAATTTTTACATAAGTATATAAATAGTGATTTCACACATAAACTTGGGGTATCGTAATCAATGAAGTATGCGTAAAACCGAATGAGTGGATATTGAAATTTGAAATTCACTTTTTCGATTTGGTAACTTACGAAACATATACCCCAAGAATTAAGGGGCATCCAATGATGATTTAAATACCCATAAATTAATGTATATTACGCAAACAATATAATCATGGGAAGTACATACATGACACAAATGGTTGTAGTGGCAAATATAGAATTAATCTCATGGGAATAAAAGTGAGATGAAAACCCCTTACCTTGTACTTTTCCTTGGTTGAGGGTATGTTAACCCCATGTATACTAGTTAAATAATTTTTTTAAATTAGAAAAGAACTATTTACATAAATATGATATCATATATGATCCTATAATATTTATTTGTTAATAATATTTTAGTTGTATCATCGTTTCGGGTGTTAACTCATCCGTTTTTTTATATACTCAGTTACCTAAGACATGTTTTTTATAGAGAGGATGTATTTTATTCATATCCATAATGATATCATGTTCATAAAAATTATTTTTAATCCTAAAATGAAAATTATTCTTGAATGATTACGATGGGTAATGAATCTCATCGTGTTTGAGGAGACAGTAATCCGTACGTACGCACGAGCACCAATATCATTTAATTGATGGTGAAATCATATATTATTGGATGGTATATCATATATAAAAATATCTAACATGTAATATATATTATTCACATCATTTATACTCATTATTATACCCATCCAAATAATGAAGTGTTTGAATAACAAACTACACCACGATGTGAAGATGGTAATCCGTACGTATGCACGTATGGTGACTTTGTCATTTGTATGATGGATTTAATAATGAATATGGTTGTACCATTTTTATAATAACATCATAGTATATATAAGATAATGAATTTATTATTTGAGAATATAAACAACAATGAAAGATACATTTGAAGAAGAAATGAACTTGAAAGAGGTGATGAAATATTTACCTCTTCTTTGGGTTCTTCCTTTGGATTTGTTCAAAAGGACTCCTCAGGATAACATTATGACCAACGGAAGGACTCTAGGATGAAGGGAGAGATGATTGGAATATATTATTTTAGGGGTTTTCCGAGCCAAAGTCTTTGTATGTATGAAATTAAGAGAAGGGGAAGTGACCTTTTATAAGAGAGGTGAGGGACACTTTAGGAAAAGCGTGAAATATTATTTTACAATAAAATCAATTTCGGTTTCTAATTACTCCAAAATGAATTATTTAATGGATACAGTGAGGATGGGTCGAAAACCTCTAAACCAATAGGTTTTAAAAAAAATTATGTTACCATTTTAATCTTATCTTTTAGATTTAACTCTTATTTAAATTGTTTAACTTTTGTCGTGTCTTCTTGTTATCTTACACTATACAGTTAATAAACATACTGTAAACTTCAAAGAGTACCTCAAGTTATTAACTAATAAAATATATAATATTATTTAATCACTTTGGCTGAACCTTAGTTTTTAGGAATATTATAACAACAAATAAAATAGTATTTTTTTTAAAACTCAATTATGACAATTTTGAAACTATTTAGTATTGGATTTTTTTGGAAAGCCATTAAAACATTATAACTTTGAATAAAAATTATTTAACCAACCATAAAATGTAATATTAACCTATAAAATTGGATTAATTAATCATAAGTCTCAATGTAAATTTATTTGAATATTTATAATGTCAATTACTTTAATATTTCATTAATAATGTAATTACTTCATCATCATTGTGTCATAAATAAATTAAAGTATATAATGTCAAAAAATTATAAATAAAATATCATTATTTAGTAAATCGTTTTTATATTTATAATGAATATTTATAGTCGAAATTATATTATGTGTAACCCTATATTAAAAATAGTTTAGTTATTAATCATTGAATTTAACTCTTTTAACTCTTCTCTAAATATAATAATAATAAATGTGCTAATATAATTCAAGTGGACTATAAGGGGAAATATTTTATTCCAAAGGTTGTTTTTTACCTCATTATACTTATCCAATAGAATTAGGACATGTGTTAGGGTAATTATGATATCATTTTTACCCTTAATTACCCTATTTACTTTTAACCGTGGTAAATAAATGTCAAAAGTTACAATTCACCAAAAATAATTTTCATCTTATTGAACCACATTTTACTTAGTGATATTTATCATTTCTCTCAGAGTTTTGAAATTGATCTCATATAAGTATTAAAATTACGTTTTTTGCAAATTTTCAAAGGCTCAAAGGAGGTGGGTAAAAGAAGGTATAAAGCTCAATAAAATTTTATACATCTAATTTTCTTATAAAATTATTCCAATGTATTAAATTGAACTTATATCGGTATTATATATTTATTTTTACTTAAAAAATAAATTTAAATAAAATAAATAATTATTTAAGTAAAGAGTCTGTGTTAAACTATAACACATTGTTTTTCACTATTCATAAAAAATTAAATGCTTTCAAAAAATAACAAAAATTTACCCTAACCTAATGTGATATTCTGAATAAATATATGAATTCTATTTTACCAAATTCAAAAAATTGTAGTTACCTTAATTAATTTAAAATTAATTCCCGTTGTGAAAATCGAAAAGTGGGGTTTAAAAAACAATCAATAGATTGACAAGTATTTATGACAAATTTAAATGTGAAATTACATATAATGACCTACATTGTATTAACTGGTAAAAATAGACTCTAATTATACATAAAAACCATTAAAATACATAATTTAACACCATAAATTATTTCGATTAAAAAGCTATTTTCAATAAAAATTTAGTATTTTTCTGTATGCATCAAAATATGAAAGTTATCATAAAAGTACCAAAAATTTATCCAAAATAAATTTTTAGGTCCCAATTATAGAGAAGAATTTAATTTCAGTAAATTGAATATAAAAATGTGTCAAATATCAGTTTTTAAAAGGGGTTTCCATTAAAATAAGATAAAATTTCAATTGTTGAAAAATACTTATTTTATTTAAAAAAATGAATTTGTTCTTATATTAGGTATAAGAAACACATAATATTTATCCTCAAATTATATAGAGTATATAAAATTCAAATTTCAGTGAATACTATTCATTACCACTTTTGAACAGCTAGTTTTCTAAGTCGGGGTGCGCTCGAATGCGGTGTTACATGTAGGACGGGCTACTGAATTAATTCAGAGAAAATAACGTACTATGAAATAATGGTTTGTTAAAAGTAATTATGATTTTCATTCACTAGTACATAGTAGAGTCTAGATCAATATGTTGTTTTTAGTGTTTTACCCCTAGCTAGGTCTGTTTCTGAGCCACATCCATTTGTAGGGTCCAAACAGGGATGTAATTTCATGAAACCAAATCTTCCAATCCATTAAAAATATTCCATGATATTTTATTAAACATTTACTCTTCCTTACATATATCTCTTTAGTGACATCACTAAACATATCCTTATAAATATTCCATTGGATAACAGTAACTATTACAAAAATATTTTTAAAATGTTTAATAAACCACTCCTTTGATAATGACTATAGAAACTTATGCTTAACATATATGGATATTACATCATTCTACATGAATATTCTGATCATTACAAAAGTCAATTCCTTAAGAGCGTAATATTTTTGTGTATTTAAAAACTTATAACACAACCTTAAAACATGGGAAATGATATTTAATGTTTACCCGAAAGATCTTCCCATTTAGTAATCCTACATAAAACCATTCTTCATAACCAATGGAAAGGGAACATAATATGTGGTGAGGTGATAGGCTCAATAAGGGTAAAGAAGGATATATGTATGTATACCATGGAAATAAGTGTATCAAAAAGTGATTTTGAAATTTTCAAATCATACCATATAAATAATGATCATAATCCTAAGTCATGGAATAATTATTTGAAACTCATATAAAATGAATCATATGGTAATAAAATAACATGATCCACAAGAGAATAACATTGTAATAAGACATTTATTTGTCTCATACAAGTCATATATGACATTGTTAACATGTATAAATAGAAATAGGTTCCCTTATTTAGTCGAGGACATAAAATCAGGCCCTCATATAAATTTATGGACATGGAAATAGGTCAACGCATATCATTATGAACAATATAGAAAGGTCCACACATAACATTGGGAACATTTAATCCTGTTCATGCACAACATTATGGATATGAAATATATATCTAGACATAAAATTGTAAACTTGTAATCATGTTCGACATTAACATATATACTCATGAGTTAACCATCATTACCCAACAAATTAGTGGAAAATATAGGTCCCTTCCATCATATAATTAAAACCATATTTATGTGTTCTACATGAACATAAAACATTTTTCTTACCATAACCTATGAAATGAAATGGGTATTCTAATCATTTCATAATTTCACAATCGATAGAAAATATATAGTTTTCATAATAATTTAATCATAGAAAAACCCATGAAATTAAGTTAGTTTCATCATCGTATTAACCTTGGAAGAGAAATGGATTTCAAAAACAACATTTCATATTAAATATAAACCATTCAAATAAAGGTGGTCTGAAAAACCATGGGGAGACTGCAAAGATACTTCTTTTAAAATGGTGATGAGGATTCATCACCCTTATATATATTCTGTGAAAATACAACCTCAGTTAAAATAGACTAGGAAATATATTTCATGGAGGAAGTGAGGAAGACAACTGAAAAAATGGATTTGAGAGAATCGAGTTCAATGTAGGGGGACCTTGGGTCATAAAACTCTCCTTTGAAGAAAAAAGTAATTTTTTTAAATATCCCACAAAATAATTCATCTCAATATTATATGACTTAAAATTACCAAAGATAATTAAATCAAAAAATAGCCTCATCTTGGAGGTAGATGATCTAGTGCAACAAATTTTGGACCTTTGTAAGTTCTCTCTCATTGGTCGTACCACTTATCTGAAGGGTTATAAACACTGGTCCTATATAGATCTCAATCCTTGCATCTCACAATGTTGGATTTTATTTATAAAGTGATCAATCCAAATTGAAAAAGTTTATTTTCGATTATTTTTTGAAACAAAATAGGACCAAGATAACACATTGAACTCTGGAAATAACATCACAAATAAGAAAGTTCTATAATATTTTTATTGGGAAATTTATTTCAACACCTTTTACCATAATAATTATAATTATCAAATATCAAACATTCTTCTAGGATTTCCTTAGATATTTAGAAATTTAAAGATCCTCAATGATTTGGTTTCATGAATTAGAACTCCATTAACGTTTTATCAGCTCTCTCTGATCAGGGAAAGTAAAGTGTATTCTAGAATCTATATTGACGCCAATATTTAATCAAATACTCTCAATATCATTATTATTATTATCAATGAATGAAATGATGATGTGCAAGTAGAATGCGAATTCATGCCACTATTTTTTGAAGTATTAATGTTTGTAGTTTACTCCCTAGTGAAATGTAGATTTGTTATGAACCAAATTAGTTTTATAAGTGATATCAAGGAGTTTTCAAAAGTTAAAAATAATAAACGAAAATTACCATCTCTTATAGAAGTTAGATCACATGAATAAAAATAATACCAAGATATTTTGTATGATACCAACGAGGGATTTTTATTTTGGATGTTCCTGGGCCTCATTAGTTGAAGAAGAAAATACTAACAAAATAATAATTACATCCCTTACGGGGATTATTTTCAAGACCCGATAAAGGAAAATGAGAAAATAGGCATTCCTTTTATAGAGGATTTTGAATCTTCTCTGGATTACTATTTTAATATTGTTATTAAGTAATTGGTGGTATTTTTATATCATTTCGTTAACAAAAATACAACTCAATCTATTATAAAAATATCAAAATTAGCTCATATAAATCTCATGGAATCTAAATCTATTAGTGAATTTGATGAAGAAAATAAATAATATGGTTGTTACATTGCATTGTAAAGATGAAAATAATGGATCTAATCTATCTGAAAACATATTTTTAAAACCAAAGAAAAATTCAAAGGGGAATTTTGAACCAACTAAAATATGGAGATAAAAATTGATGCTTTTATAAACACGGATAGAACAATCCAACAGATTTTTTAATTTTTGATGTTAGAGGGTGCAAGTCCAAATTATGTAAGGGAACACTTTATTATGACCTCAAATTCCAGGTCATCATCTTTGAATTTAAATGATATTTCAGAAATGGCTGTTACTCTGCATTCAAAAGATGAACATAATGGATTAACTCTATCTAAAAATCAATTCGAAACAAAAAATAAAATTCAAAGGGGAGTGTGGAATATAATATTATTTAGATATAGAAAATTTATGATTCTGTAAATATTTATAGCACAATCCCAAGGATTTTTTAATTCTCAGTATCAGAGGGTGTAGTTGAAAATGATGTAAGGGGATACTTGGTTATGCGCTCAAATACCATATCATCAGCTTTGAATATATATGATATTTTTGAAATACATAAACAAAAATCTATGCTACCAATTCTAGAAATGAGGAAGGATTTAGAATGTTGTATAGGTTGAAAAAAATTAATGGTTAAAATATAGGGGTTGATATTCCTACATCTCAGACAAAATGAAAATTCCCTTTGGAATTGGAAGCACCTAGCTTACCCTGATACATTAAATTCCCTCGAGGTTTTTATTAATAATATTAATCCATATTTGATTATAATGTATGAATCTAAAAGATCATTTCCATCCATATTTTTTTATATAGAAAAATAGGAATATCACATATTGGGCATGATCCATTCGACCTTGGACATCAAATGACTATGGATGTGTGTTCATATAATCTTAAAGAACATACTATTTTCAATATAATTGAATAAATGGTTACCCACAGTTTCGAATTAGAAGTGAAAATGAATCTATGTTCCATTTTCTATGATTTTAACAGATACCAATACAATAAATCTCTATCGATAGAATTTTATTCCTTTTATCAAGTTATCACTGAGTTGTGGCTGTTAATTGGTGACTTTAACTGAATTATTCACCCTTGTGAAAAATATTAGGCCTAGAAATAATTTGATCTAATCAATATAATTTAGGACCTTCATTGTGATTAACAACATATTTGAAATACAACTGATTGGAGATATGATTACTTGGTTTAGTAAGGTTATCAATAAAATTGTGACTAGAATGATCGATAGATCCTTCTTTAATAAAGTATTTTTATATTTTTGGAGTTCTATATCTTGTGTTACATTAACAAGATTAATTGAGATCATCATTACATTATATTGAGTCTTATAATCAATGAAACAACCCCCAACCACCAACATTTATGTTTAACCATTGTTGGGTCCTTCATCTAGAGTGTGAAAGGGTTGTCAAACAAATCAATTCATCTATTATGGAATGAAATAATCCATTTTTCTATATCTTCATGGTTAAAAAACTCAAGTTGAAGTTGAGATAATGGAGTAGAAACTATTTTAATTTGTTTTACTTCTAGAATGATTCTCTTTAGGTTTACCATTAACTCATTCATGAATATAACTCAATTAATAACTTTTTTGATCACCTAGATAATGAGATTTAATTTTCTTATAAGATAAAATTTTACTTAAATCTCATAGAAATGACTCAAATAGAAAACTTCAAAATCATATGGTTGACTAATTATAATATAAACATAGAGTTGTTCAATTATCATCTGAAAGATAAAAAATTCAACATGCCTCTATCACTAATCAAAATGGGGGGACATGTATTAAATGAAATAATATCTATTGTATAACATGTTACTTCCTTCTTCTATAATATTTTTAATGGTACTTCTTATAATGTGGAATTTAGGGAATACATCATAACAAAAGTGTAGAATCATGAGGATAATTCCATGCTGACCTTAGCCATTTAGATTATGAGATTAAAGATGCAGTCTTTGGGAATAACAGTAGAAGTTCCCCTATTTTGGATGGTTTCACGAATATATTCCATTAAACCTACTGGGAGAATATAAAATAGTATGTTTAAATATTGGTTAATCATTTTTTTAATGGTTATCACTCTCAAATGGTACTTATGTCCAATTTTTTTCACTCTTTACCAAGATGGTTAATTAAAAAAACATTAGATATTTCAATCTAGTGGATCTTGAAAACACCATCCATAAAATAATAGTCAAAATTAATACTAACAAATTATTCAAAAAATTTTAAAAAATATTAACATGGAACCAATTTTATTTTGTTAAAGGGAGGGGAATACAAGAATTCTTGGTATTAGCTTCAACATCCATGAAACTTTTCAAGATGTCTAGTAGGGGTGTAATCATTACTTGGAATATTGACATTAAAAAATATTTTCACACCATGTATTGGGGGTTTTTCTAATGGGATTTTTAAAATTTTGGATTTTATGATAGATTCATTCATTCGGTCAAAATTCATCTCTATTCATCACAAATATATATTATTATTAATGGTTCTCCTATGATATACTTCATTTGTTCAAAAGGCATGAGACAAATAGATTTCTTTTCATCTATTATTTTATTAGGATTATCTCAGAATGTATTTTCTCAATATTGTGAGGCTTTGAAAATTAAAAGTCATCTAGGTTTCCATACACTTATATTCTCCCTCACATATTTTCTATGCCAATAGCATTATCTCATTCACAAAAAATATGTAAAATAAATAACTTAAATATAAATAAATCTCTCATCCACTAGGAAAAAGACTTTAGGAAATATATCAACTGAAAAAATAGTTTATTTTATTTGTAAAAAAATTCATGAAAGAAGAAAAATGATCATGTATAATAACATGAATTTCGAAGAGGCTGTTCAACTCTTCAATTATCTTGGTGTTCCTTTATTTTGGGGAAGGTCTCATAACATTCATTTTATACATATTGTGGGACATATTCAAAGGCTCTTGTCTTCATAGAAATTTGAATTTATTTAAATGAAATGAAGAGGTTATCTTGTGAAACATGTAATTTTTTCTAACATTGTCTAATATTTTATGTTTTATAATTTTCTAGTCTCTCTAAATAATATTATTAACACCCCCACTGAATATTTGGTCTTTATTTGATCAATTATAGTAAATAATCTCGTCACATTACCTTGTAATCATTATTGCAGGACTCTTTCTCTTCGGGGGCATATAATCAAGAATATCTATATATTTTATCAATACATGATATATCAATTAATATAGATATTTATCTATGATAATTAATTATATATTGTATTCCTCATATCTAGATTATTATGTAATGTGAAAATTCTTAAATTGAATTATATTGAATATTTGGTTAGGGATGCTTTAAAAAATATCTTATAAAGCATTTATTTAAATATCTATAGGTGTTTTAATGAAAATTAATACTTGAATTAATTATTCATGAGAAATAGGAATGTATTCCACTTGTAGATATCATTAATAATTTTGATCAAGAGATCAATCGCAAAATCTCTAGTAATAATCCAATTGTTTACATGGACAACCTATCAGAGGATTTTAAACAGATATTAATGCACCAAAATTTCATTAACATAGTGGATTTCATGTTTTTAGAACCTATAAAAAAATTTAGGTTGAACTTAGGACTATATTACAATTATATTAATCATGTTAAGGTGTATATGTGGCTCAATACATTCAATAAAAATGGGTGAGGCCATGTAGACTCACATTGGTTTTTCATATTGATTTATCTAAACTCACATTTGATTCTTCCCTTGTGGAATTTGGTAACTCTTTATATTCACAATGTAATTTGTGATATTTCTATAAATATTATTTCAACTACATTTTACATAGTTTCAACACTACAAAAACATTATTGTACATGATCTTCAATTTTTTGAATTATGTTTTCTACATGCTGATTTAGTACATAATTTCATACAGGACTTATATTCCATAAAAATATATCATAAAATAATCTTCCTTCTCACAATGTATTTTTCTAAGGTTATTTACATCAAATTAGATTGTAAAAATAAGAGAAATAATGGGAATCCAATATTAAACATGTGATCTTCTATGGTCCGAATCTGGATGGCTATTTGGGCGGCCAAAGTGATCCAAAGTAACAATTGTAAAACTCAATTAATGATTTTTCTATCCAAAAATGATTTCATATTTAATGTAAAGATCATCCTACAAAATAAACCCTTGATGTCGTCTAGATATCTCATTTCACTGGATGGATTGAATGACACATTGAGGATTCTTCAAGAGGCATTCCTAGTCTGGTAGGGTTTGATGATGTCCTTATAGACCATAATAGGTACCTTATGGGTTTTATATATGGTCCATGTGGAATAACAACATCTATTTAGGTGTGTATTCTTTCCCTTATTTAAGATTTTGATATGTCTTATCAAATAGGGTGGAATAATTCATGGTTTGAATTGTTGGGACCACATTCTGTATAAAGATTTTATTTGATGTTAATGGCTAAAAATGGGTATCAACGATGATCAACAGGAAGAAAGGAACACTCCTTAGTGAAATGGAAATTAGAAATTCATACGATTGATGGACCGATCCTAAGATCCATATATGTTTATTAAAAGTTGTGCATTTTCGACAACAATTAAGGATGGTTGGAGTGTTCTCTAGAAGGAGTAAAATAAAAGGAAAAGAAGAGGGTGTGGAGGAGGCTTGGAATTATAAGGTGGAAAATGATTGAGTTTTGAGATAGAAAGTGGAAATTCATTTCAATGCATAATTATATTTGTACTAAGAATTTTTATAAGCCTAGCCTAAAAAATTAGGACCCTCCCACTTGCTATCCAACCAGCCTCAACATGAGGCTTATGTGGGGCCATGGCGGTTGACCGCACCCATGGGGAAGCTAGCCCGACCATCTTTCAAGAGGTGCATGGGGCCGTTTATAATCTCTCAAGTTATTCATAGTGGGAGCTTGGTTCATGCCCGAGGAGGTAGAGTGGGTTCTAATAGCATGCCTGAGGAGAACCGGTGCAGGGAACCACCATAGGGGAAGAGGATTAGTCTGGAATAATGTTGAGGCAGATTAATATTAAATCAGAGAGAATCTATTTCTTTGGTTTTGATATGGGACGGATTTTAGAAACACAGAAGCAAACATAGCCATAAATATGATGTCATGTAAGTTCTCAGCTACCCATCTCAATCAGGATATGACATTCTAATCATGACCTCTCATCTGATCCCATCTCCCACCTAATTGATTTGAAGCAATCTGATCTTCGATTGAGGTTCATATTCAACCTCTGGAAACCTGACTAACTCCAGTGCTATGTCGCCACTACCACTACACCATGATCAAGCTCCCAACCATTATTGAAGAGAAAAAATATTGCATAAGGATTGTATGACTGTCATGATGCCATTTATGCTATTACATTTACATGCATGAAACACAACATAGATATATATTAATGGAAGAGGAAAATGATGTTTCCATAGGACATCCCATCTCGAGTGTTCAAAATTTGCCTGAGACTCTTGATGCATGCATGCATTCTTGGTTTCATGGAAGAAGTGAGAAGGCTGCGAGTTTGAAATGGAAACAACAGAGTCTTAAAATATTTCATGACAATGGTTTGATGATTTGAAAACCAATATCTTTATGAAATATCTCAAGGGTTTACCATGTAGAAAATATTTGATCTGTACTTATAAAAAGGGATCCACTTATTCGAGAAGGGGTTGATTCTTCCATGCCTTCTGAGAGCTCATGTTATGAGAAATAATGTTTCACCGATCTTAATGTTCGAGAAGGGGCATGCATGATCTGAAAAGTGTTCCTAATTTGTAAAGAGTATTCCACATACTGATCTGGTTCAATAAGAGGTGAACCATTTACAACTGTAGTTCATGAAGAATAAGAGTTGTGAACCACTTCTTGTTTGTGAATATAATGTCCCAAGTACCATATTGGGTTCAAGGAAAAATTTTCCTGCATAATACTCTGTTCGACTACATAACTGATGTTATTCAATTATTCAGAATTTTATTTTACACTACCTTTACTAATTTTAAATTAAATGTGCATAATTGTTTTGAAATATTAATGTTTAAAAATTAAATATTATTTTAGAGAACTATTTGAATTCATTAAAATTCATTTATGTTTAATGTTTTAATAGTAACACTCACCCTACTTATCCAAATTTAATTATTCTTATTTTTTTAGGTCCCATACTCAAATTAAAAAATTTCATTTGAAGGGATATTTGGCCAATTCTTCTATTTGATGGGTCATATGGTTTACAGAAAAGGCCAAAATAATCTATGAAGAAACTGGAAAATCTATGATGATAGAATTACTGGGCACAATCCTAAAGTTCAAATCCATTAATTATCATAAAAATATTGGGGAAAAATTCAATTAATCTTGGATAAAAATTTCAAGGCCCAATGCCAAAGAAAAGGGGCCATGTCGATGAAGTTAATATCAGCCCACCAATCTGGTTGAGAATTAAAATATGTATAGTATTCATAATTTTTATTTGGATCTATATAACCAATATAGCTAGGATTATTCAGTGTGAAATCTAAGATATTGGTGGCCAAATTTATTTATGAATGTGTGTAGATTTTAAGGCATCATCCTATTTATAAATAGAGTTACATTTTAGACTTCTAAAAAGTCTAGATTGAAATGGATAGAGTATAATTGTTTACTAAAACCACCATAACATTGGGTAAAAAAGTCCAATGGCCACCAAATTTTAAGGGACATCATTAAATATCAATATATACAACTTTTAAGAAGTTATCATCTCTAGATTCTTCTATCTGGATGTCCCAATTGGTGATTCTAGTGGAGAGGCATATTTGGAATGCAAACTATCCACCTCATTGAGCTATAAATAGAAACCCCTATTCTCCATGCATGTGGTTGGATTTTCAGAAGATAGAATCATATATTAGAACAACCAAAGATATTCCAAAGGCGTTGGAGGACATTCCATACTCAAATTTTTACTTGATAGACCCTTCCTCTTCTCTTTGTTTTCATTTACTTTTATGTTCTTCATTATTGATATCTTATAAGTCTTTGTTTTTGTAATTATATTTTAATGAATGTTTCTTCTTCTTCATCTATTATTCTCATCCAAATTCTGTAGTTTAATATTAATGTTTTTAAAATATTTTAAATCATGTTAAAACCCCTTCCCTTATTTTTCATCCCCGTTCAATCAAAAGTATATTTTTTTACTTCTCATTATTGTTTATGTGTGTGTTCAATGGACCACTCTTTTATTATCCCTTTCATTTTATTCTCTTCTTAATTTATCATCACAATCAGAATAACCATATTATTATTTATTTCAATGGATGAGGAAATATATCATTGGGGTGAGTCATTATTTTGAGATGTTAAGTGATTGAGGGCTTTTGTCTATGAGTATTCTTTAATTTAACATTGTGTATGTTGGACATAACTTTTCATGGATTAATGAATTCTTTTTGTTTAATTTGTGGTTTCCATAGATTATTGGAACCATAAAAACACTACGATCAATAATCTATGATTGAGATTATAACTTTACATTAATTTAATGATTGGATAAAATCCTTAACACTTGGTAAATCCAATAAACGTAATATTGTGGCATAGATGTTAATTTAATATAATATAAAGCATGGATCATGGATATCACATGCTCAACATCCTAATGATGAACTCACCCCAATATTTATCAATTTGTTAAATCAATCATGATCAATAAATCATTTCATAAGCTCTGCAAATAAATCCCCCAATCAGAATACAATCAACTAAAAATAATTGACTATTAAAATGTATCATCACTGAGGATTTTACCAGAGTGAAGCTATTCACATTAGAAGGACCTTGTACCATTGAACTATTTATAGGCAAAAATCCACGGTGATTTCAGCTCTAGTCTAGTTCTTGATGAAAGGTATCCTATAGAGAAAATGATTGTGTATAACTCAATTCACAGAGGAGAACTGAGTGCCACATGGTACATTAAGGATGGTTGAACTTCCATTGTGAAGGGAGCTTGTGAATCCCATGTGAAAGGATGAGCAGTTAACCATCCTGGTTCATGGAGAAGACAAGAATAATTTTTCATAAGTGAACTCTATTCCATTGGTGTGTAAAATTAGAACAAGAACATCGTTATATACCCAAAAACACAAATTGATGTATGAATAAAATCACATGCTTATAAAGACAAACAAATTCAAGTGAAATGTGTATGTAGAGGTTGAGAGAAGGAATATTTTGCATGGAGATGGGAAGTCAATTCATATATTCTTATTCATGCTTTGAAGAAGAACAAAAGTAATGAGTAAGCACATCCAAACCAAGTGGTGAGAAAGGAAATGAAAGATAAGGGGATAGGAGGCCATGTGTGTGCTCCTTCATACTAGAAAGTAGAAGAGGAGGTGCGTGCATTCATTCATGCATGTGCATACATGAAGTATTTGAAGAGAAGAATCCTAAACCAAGGGTGCACATGTGTAAATCAGTGAAGATGAAGAGAAAATAAAAATTTTCACATGCATGGTCACATTCACACCTAGAAGAAGAAGAGTTGATTTTGATGATACCTGGTGAGTTATTTTTTAGTGTTTTATCAATCAAAAATGGATTTGTGATTTTATCCAAAAAGAATAATAATTCTTAATACATCTGGTTATTGAACCAGAGAAGAAGATTGACCATTAAATTTCATGAACTTTGGACCTCAATGCATGAAAAGTCTCATGATGAAAAGGAAATAAAAACGTCCATGTCTATCCACTGAAGAGACCTTCATGTTAATAAACTGATTGTGACTTCACCCATAGAAGTGCGTCGGTGGAGTTGATGGATGTGATCTAAGGGCTGCAGTGATCTACCCCTAAACATTTATAAAGGAAGAGTTCTTGGGACATAGTGACTGTACCCAAACCATGTAATCCACAACTAGTGAAGATTAGTGGAATTAGGTAAGGCCAAAAACCTACCTGAATATGTTACTTGGATGCTTCCCTTAGTGGTGAACTAGGTACAATTGTTGTGTTGTCCTTCTATATATGAATGTTATAATTACTACACAATTAAATCATACAAGTATAATTAGGTTCCTACTAATGTGAGAACAATATCCAATGAAGAGGAGAAAACTTTCACACCCTGAATCACCCCCCTCTCATGTTGAAATAGGGTCCTTCAATTGGTATCAAAGTGAAAAGGTTTACCTATGTTGGATACTCATCAGTAATTCATGTATAGAAAAGGATTTGGGTTTTCTTTCTTATTTGAACAATGATGTGAAGTCTTGATGGAAATTTAGTTACATCCGAGCATGAGTTTATATCCAGGATGACCCCAAAAAAATCAAAAAAAGAAGAGAAGAACCGATTGAAGAAGCCTATCATGGATAAAGAAGATGCAATATCTTCTTATCTATGCCTTTCCAGGAATGAAGAACTATGGGGCTTGAAATGTGATGAGAAAGTAGCTTAGGTTTCAACCAAACATAACAATTCTAGTACAAGTAGTAACGTTGAACAAGGTTTTACCTTACATGAGATTCAAACAGTTCAGGAGAAAATAAGAACCTATCTACATGATATTACTAAAGATAGAGTTTTTGTTGTTTGTAGAATATCATTATGTATGAAGGATGGTATAACCATACTGGAATGAAAAGATGATAATGTGGAAAAGGGATTAGAAGAAAAAATTATTCAATCATTAATGATATTTTGATGGATTGAATCCTTTAATGAGAAAGAGGGAGTCCTTATGACTCTGGAAGAATAGATCGATTCATTTAAATATGAGCTAAAAAAGAGCAGAAAATTCAAGGTTTTAAATTTGGATGATATTCCCAAGAAGAATAAAAATCATGAATATTTGTTACAAAGAAAAATTAATATGCATCAAGATGGCGTTGAATGATTGAAAAATTAATGTGATGAGAATATGATCACGATTGGTGATTAGAAGATCATCCTCAAAATAGAATGTCTATAATTGGAATCCTAGTTGACCAATATAGGGAAGGAACATATTGAGCCTTCATAAAATAATTAAATAGGTGCTACTGGTATTCAATGCTCAATATAACATTATACTATCAAAATATCTCCAACATGTGATAATAATATCATGAAATCACTAATAGTTCTATCACAAGCTGCTGAGAAAGAGAATGTACCATCATTACCAACAAGTACTATTGTTTGTAAATACATTTATATAAAAAGTGTAGATTCAATGAAAAAATATAAGCAATTATGAATGAGGAAAGGCAATGAGAAGGAACCGATCACCATGGATAGGTTGGATAGGAAGAAAAAGATAAAATATAGTATTCCAGATAGGGCACAACATGTTAAGAAGAACCAACTACATTCTACCGACGATATCCGGATGATAAGATTTGTGGTTCAATGTTGGTGATGCAACATATTTGGGAATTGTGCACTGGACTGTTGCCACAATCCATTAAATGAAAAATCATAGTGAAATCATATGCCAAAATAGTGAAAACTAGAGAAAAAGAAGAAACATCCACTACAACATAAATTAAATTTACCGGCAGTCTTTTAGCAGGGGTTTATTGAATAATATCACTAAACCCCCCCCCCCCCATTTTTTACAGTGACTATACTTCCCCCAACCACCCGACCCCAACCCCCCTTCTCCCTAGACCCCCGCGACACCACCTTCTCCCCCTGACCAATCCATGAACCCCGAATCAGCTCCCCACCCTTGCTTTCGATGACCTCACCGCCCATAAGGGTGCCTCGCCGCCCATCAGCGCGCCTCACCACCCATCTCCGCCGATCCCATAAAGCCCTAGCTCGGCTCCGAAATATGGTTTCAAATAATTTATATGTTTCACCATGAATGTCAATTGGGGGCATGATGAAATTTATTTTAAATTATTCATAATTGATCGATGTAATTGTTTACTATTTTTCTCATCTCAATTTCATAAGTCATGGGAATCCAATAAGACTATGTATTATATATATATATATATGAAATCCTACTATGTATTTTGAAATTTCTAGAGGGTCACTCCCAATATAAACATAGAACATAAATGATGAATTATGTTGTCGTAATAGATTTTAATTTCTAGAATGGTTATAATTCAAGACTATTTAATTGTGGATATTGAGAATGTTATGTTCTTTAGTGGTAGACTAGAGTTCATAGAATTAGTTCAGATCATGGAAATTTATTCCTAGCATGCTCCCAAAGATGCTATTTTTCTTTTTAGTACAGTTTAGGGTATTCAATTTTGTGCATTATTTGTATCCCCTTGTTTACAATTTCGAGAAACCAATGAGTGTCTGATATTATTTTATGTTCTGTTCTAGATATCATGGTGCATGATATTGATTGTATATTCCATTGAGTTCACATTTGGGTTATTTTCAAAAAATATTATATATTGGTCTAGAAATTGAGTTATTTAATTAAAATCAAATTGGGTTTTCTATCAATTTTTTTTCAATAATGTGTTATCAAAAGTGGGGTTTTTATAAATACTTTGATTTTTATCCATAATTTAAAAGGAACTATTTATAATGTTTCATAATATATAATGAAAGGGAGTTATCCAACCCATATTTTAAATGAGAAATGATTGGTGTTTTATAATCATTAAATGATTTATGACATGGGTTAGTTTTTACATAGAGGTCAACGATTTATATTAATATTTTAGTTCAATCTAGAATATATTAAATGTTTACAAAATGTAATTTCCAAGATTCCATAAGGAGACCACACATGGCATGTTTAGTTCAAAACATACATACACATCTAGGTGTATGTAGATCTTAGGATTATCTTTTAGGTTCATAGTTAATTTTTTTATTCATTGATTCTTAGTTTAGACCATTTATGGTTGAGTGGTATATATTTAGTGGATATGGTTCATTAGTGGTGATACATGAGCTGTTCAAGTTCAATTTATTTTTTCCCTTGGTTTGTTGTATTGAACGTTTTCCCAGGTGTAAGTTCTACTTCTATTATATTTAATTGATTTTTATTTTTTGGGAAGAATTTTTTTTAATAATTATCTATTTTATTTTTCATATATTTCTTTTATGTTTTTTTCTTTTGCAACGAATTCATATTCTTGGAATTGTAATTATTGTTTTCTTAATATATTCATCTTTTGTTTATTATTAACCTATAAGGGTTATACCATTCTTAGGTTCACTATCTTGATACCCCTGAGTTTTTTTATATCCTATAGGTATCGAGAATTCCCTTTATCCCATATGAAAAATTGGTTTGGGTAACATATCAACTCATATAGGGTAGGTTCGTTAATAATGGTTCTAGAACAATTATTTCCCAAATGGGACCCATGTTCTAAATGAAATATATTTTTTTGTGGGTGAATTAGGGTTTCATTAAGATATTTTTATTATTGGGGCTCTAAAAGTATTTTATTAGTGAGTTCTTGATCACCACCCATTATGATGGAACTTCAGCCACTAAGGGTTGTCGAGATTTGAATATTGAATTTGAAAATTCATATTGATTACTAGTTATGGTTTATAGATCCTAATTTTAATTCTATTGGGTTTCATAGGGGTATCCTTGGATTTATGGTGAAAAACGAAATGGGATCAATGGAATCAGTTTTGTATACACAACCAAATAAATGGGGCAGTGACTTAACTCAAGCTCTTAGATATGTTTTAAAAATTAATGTCGAAATAACATCCATCCCATCAAACCATGTGGTCAGTTCTGGCATAAATGTACATCCCATTAGGATTTTTTACTTAGAACCCTTTTTTATAGGGTCATTGAAATATTTTCATAGAGAAGTGAAGTAATTCGATGTGGTCCTTGTGATTTTTGATGGGGATTGGTTTTGGATTGGATTTATTAAGTGTCTTTTTTATGTGTTATTTTTTTGGATATTACAGATTTTCAAAAATTAGAATATAATGAATGATGCATTTAGATTGATATGATAAATCCAGATTTTTTTACAATATATATTTGTTTATTGTGAATTATATTTGGAATTGGATGGTTTCAATATGAAATAAAAATTATATATTAGTTTTAAAACTAGTCAGTGATTTATTTATAAAAGAATATTTGACCCATATGGATATACCTCTAAAAATGGTAAATTTAGATGTAAAAAAATATTGTTTATATTTATCTTAAAAGGGGTGATGTTTGAAATAAATAAATTCTATTAAAAATAAATATCTTGTTGTTCACATTAGAAAAGTTAGTAGTTCTGACAAAAATTTGTTGATTATTTTATATTTTTACCCTTTATGGGTGTTTAAATGATAATGCTTTTTTTCAATTTCTAATCTTGGATGCAAGATGTTGAATTTTTTGTTGTAAGTAAAATTGAATGTTTTCTAATTATCAAATTTTTTATGGGAACAAATTTTTTTTACTTTTATTAAAAGGTATATTTCCTTTAGAATTATTTGGGACTCCTCTCTATGTGTGTATTGAATTTTTAAAGGAAGGTCATAAAAAAATCTAGTTTGATGGTGTTTTTATTGATTTTTTCATCAATTTACTTGGGTAATATTTATTTTTTATACAAGACCATGTTGGGTTATGTTTTTGAGTTATTTAATGTATGACACATCTAATGGTGGGATGTAAAGGATCAGTATTATTCTCGTTGGATTTCCTTGAATTATTCTTAGATATTTACCGAACATTAAAAGGATTGTAAATCATTATATTTTTCCTTTAAATGTTGTATTATGTTTTTATATGCCTTTTTTAGGTATATTTGTTCATATAACTTGGTTGGATTGGTGAATTGATGAGGTATGATTTTTTGGATTTTTGGGTGATGGTATTTTTTGGGAATTTTGGGAACATTTGGTTTGTGTAAAATATGGAATTGAGGTGGAATTGGTTTTATGTGTTCAATGGGTGATCTTTTAGTTACCCTTTCATGATCTGTGGGAGTTGGGAGGTTCAAGACTCACTATATTATGTTTTGGTAATCTTACACTATCATATATGTCTGGTCATTTTAGATTACATGTACATCTATCATGAAATGTTATCAAGTACCATGAATCCATAAAGGTCAATTTCTAATTCACATGGGCCACATGATCTCTTACTAGTAACACCATGAAAAGAGTTTACAAATGGATGGTTCAAACATCCCTTTATACATTCCAAAAAAACATCCAATTCAAACCATGTATTCTAATCAATTTCCATTTTCATTATAAGACTTCCCTACCATGGAAAGATAGTCCACACTAGGACCATGAAAAATAAAGAACAAAACACAATATCCATATATCAAATAAGCCATGGATTTTCCATATCCTTGTTATTCAACTACCCACAAATATGTCAAATAATACATTGTATACTTATCTATCAACTTAGATAATAAAAGGATAACATCACAGGGCCAACTATAATTTCTTTATGACAGAGATACACATTATGTTCCAACCCACATTGATGTTCTATATTCCACCCTAGATCTAAAAAATTTAATCACGGGCATCGTAACACTTCACCATGATACCCCACATGTTCAAAAACTCTCAACACCAGACCATACCCAACTATTTGAATCATAATTCGAGGCCACTAATTTAAGGTAATTGTTTCATTCCCTTTCATATTCCTAACTTCTATTCATTTATTATATGATTTATCAAACCCTTACATCAGTGATATCAAAGTAATTGCATAATTAGTTTGTCCATCTATTTTGGTGGAGCACTACATAAAAAACTATAGTGATAGAATCCTTGTTATCGTGTTCTTTTATGTATCTTTTTAATTTACATGCTTTAGATTTCTAGTGGAAGATTTACCATATGTATTTATATAGGAAAACCTTATGAAACATATTTTTTCAACTAGTATATACGAATATCTTTCCCTATTTAGTATTAACTATGTGTTTTAAATTTTTTTAATATTGTGTATGCACATTTTGAGATACATGGATAAAAGCTGGATCACATTACCGAGAAACACAACTCCCTAAGTTAAAGGCTTGAAGGAGTTTTTATATTTTGAAATTTTCAATTTTTCCGTTGAAGGGTGAATAATATTTCCCTGTCCTAAATGTAACTTCAATAGATGGTTGAAGGGAGATGATGTTTATGAACTTTTAATACTGAAGAAATTCCCTGGTCAAAATTTTTGTAAGATTTGGCATGGAGAATCATATGTTACAGAATGGATGAGAACTTATGTAAATCCACATAATGAGCTACCAACATCATTGACAATGGAAAATGAAATGAAGAACCTCATAAATTATGCATTCAGAAGATCAGGGCACCACTATCAACATTAAAACATAACATAACAACTAGATGAGGGTGCTACAAATTGCAATGTGACAAGTGATGTTTTTGATACAGTAACACAACTAGATAAAGAGTGTAAAATATCAATATATCCTCATCCTGATTCTCTGGAGAAAAATGTGATAGAAACTTTCACTAAGGAAAATTCGTTTAATGATTTATTTGATGATGGAAATCAAGAGTTGTATAGTGGATGTTTGAAATATTAAAATCTTTCTTTTCTAATGAATTTGTATCATAAAAAATGTCTATGTGGATTTACTAATAAAGAAATTTCCATGATATTGGAATTTTTGTGTGATGCATATCCTAAAGCAAAAATCCCCAAGTCTTTTTATGATATGAGAAATGTTTTTAACAGGATTGGTTTAAATTATACAAAAATGCAAGTGTTTCCCAAGGATTGTATGCTTTACTGTTTAGAGGATTCAAGTAGACAAAATTGAAAAAAATGTTACTCTTCTAGATGGAAGTTAATGGGTGATGTTGGATGTCTGAATCAATATAATTTCATGAAGAAGAAGAAAAGAAAGACACCTCAAATGTTTTTTTATTACTTTACTTTTAATCCTCGATTGCAAAGATTATTCATGTCATAGAAAATCTCCAAACACATGAAGTGTAATTCTGTAGATAATAAAAATGATGGGTTAATGAGGCATCCACGAGATTCAGAATCGTGAAAGGCATTTGATTCATTATATCTTCATTTCTCACCAAATTCTAGGAATTATTGATGGGAACTGGATGCTAAGGGATTCAAACCATTTTGGACTTTGAGTACCAGTTATTGTATTTGACCAGTTGTTTTGATCCTATACAATCTACCTTTGTGGATGTGTATGTAACACACATCTTTTTTCATTTCGATGATTATTACTGAAAAAAAGCATTGAAATGATATTGATGTATACTTGTAACCATTTATTTATTAATTACAAGAGTTATGGAGCAACAATGTTGAGACGTTTGATGTTTCTTCTAAAATAATGTTCAAAATGAATGATGCTTTAATGTGGTCCATTAGTGACTTCCCTGGGATTTGGAATTTATCAGGATTGGACATTTACATGAGTTGGGATTTTCCTATTTTTAACATTGATTTTTAGCCCAAATGGCTACCTCACAGTAGAAAATGTTTCTTTTTGTTCCATCAAATATTTCTGTATCCATCTCATAGATTTCAACCGAACAGATCAAAATTTAATGGTTTCGTTGATCGTAGAACACCTCCAATTATTTGAACTGGTTGTGGAATATTGAAACAACTTAAAAAATATTAAAACAGGATTTGGGAAGGTTCATCATTTGAATAATAGTGGGGAATGGGAATGAAGTGCATCGTCAAGTGAATTCAGACTGCAACAATAGAAGAAAAATAGTATATTCTTCAAATTTTTTATTGTGAATTTAATTTGTTGTGGTATAATCTTGATGTATTGCATATTGAGTTTAATTTATGTGAAAATTTGATTTTCACATTGCTTAATGATAATGGAAAGTCAAAAGATCATCTCAATGCTCAGAAAGATGTAAAAGTAATGAACAAAAAAATGAGATCTATGACTAGATGAGAATGAAAAGTATGCTCTTGTAATTTTTGCTATAAAAAATAGGGATAAAGATAAAATCCTTATATTTTTAAAGAATGTGATAGTGTCTGATGGGTATTCAAGTAACATATCAAGGTGTGTTCTCTTGAATAATCATATGTTACATGGATTGAAAAGCCACGATTCACATATTTTGTTACAACAATTACAACCATTGGCATTGAGTACATTATTTCCTAAAAAAGTTATAGCTGTTGTACTCCAATTCTTCTTATTTTTCATATGACTATGTGTGAAATCTATATATCCATTTCATCTTGACAACCTCTAGGAGAGGTTTTTATTAACCCTTTTTGAAATTGAGATGATCTTTCTTTCGTTGTTTTTTACTATCACAGTGCATTTAACTGTGCATTTTGTTGAGGAAGTGAAATTATTAGGTCGTGTTTATTATCGATGGTTGTATCCAATTGAGAGGTACTTTATTAATATTTTCTTCTATTATGTAAACAACTTTTGGCACCGAATTAAATTTATAATTATTATTATTTTATATCACAGATATCTTGGGAATTTAAAATCATACGTTAGAAATAAAGCTCAACTAGAAGGCTCTATTGCTGAAGGCTATTTGGGTATGGAGTGTCATACTTTTTGTTCTAGATACATGGATAATACAGAGACATGATTTAATCGAGTTGGAAATGTTGAAGAAACATCAAATCAATCTCATATACATTAGAAATAAAAAATATTTCGTGCTATTCACCGATCCATTGGGAGGAACTCAAATGTGACACTAACAAAATTGGAATTATTATAGGCACATAGATATGTGCTTCTAAATAGTGAAACTGCATATCCATTTATTGAAGAGTTGAGGATACAAACAAATGAATGATTGAGAGGCCAAACACAAAATGGGAATGATATAACAAAAGCTGTTAATAAAGAGCTTGCAGAATGGTTTGAACGATATGTAAGTTCATAAATATTGAAATACATACGAATATTAGTTTGAAATATATATTTTGTAAGTCTAATATTGTATATTTCTTTTTCTAGATCATGAATGCTGACACTGGAGTAGATTTTTCAGAAGATTTGATGTTTCTTGCTTGAGGTCCTCTAAAACAATTTAGAAAGTTTGATGCTTACAACGTGAATGGATTTAGATTTCGTACAGTCGATCGAGAAGAGGGTTTGAAAGCACAGAATCGTGGCATATTTACATTTTCTGTAGTGGGATACTATAAAAAGCTGACTTATATTATTGAATTAAACAACCACAATCAGTTTTTAGTTGTTTCATTCAAATTCAATTGGGTCACTGTTATCAAAGGTGTTAAAATAGATTCCTTGCAATTTACTTATGTGAACTTCTCTCGCTTGGTGGATGTTGGTGATGGTGAACTGCATGATCCATATATCTCATCATCACATTTAAAAAAGTTATATTATGTTAATGATTTTGTGGATGATTGGAGGAGTGTTGTTTCTCATGAAATACAAAAATATTTGTATGATATGGGTGATGAAGTGGAAGATGTGACCTTTGGAATTTAATAACATCAACAACAAGAAGCAGAATTGTTTCTCCATCATGAAATTGAAAATATATATGTATAGCAAATATTAATGAAGTGGATGATGTATTGGAGTAGGAAACTGATATGATTGAAGGGGAAAATGATTGTATGTACAGTTTTTTATTCATTCAGAAACCTCTTATTTGATTTGTGTAGTCATTCATTGTCATTGTAATGTATATTTTGTTTGTTAGTACTGGGAATCTATTATCATATTTGATTTTTTTTCTGAATATGTTATTAAATACATGTTTTGAGGTTAATTGTATTTGATTAAATGATAGGAATGCCATGGAGGAAGTGATACACAGTTTCATCCACTACTGTGATAGATGATGATCCATCTGTCTCCCTCCCTACAGTATCTGAGCCACCGGTTTTTTCCCCTACACCATATCGCATGAACCATGTCTCATACCCTCTGTGAGTGTACCTTTATAAGTTTATTCGTCAACTCCACCTTCAGTAGCCTTAGCAGTGGGGGCATTGGCACACCACTTCTAGTTCATCATGAGCTTATTGGAGTGTCACTGTTATAGGTACAAATTTTAATATAATTTTTTTTATTGATATTTCATTATACTAATTGTTAGTTCATTAAATATAAAAAAATGAAACTGTGTAGAAAAATATATAAAATTTCAGATGTGTGGAATATGAATGGAGAGAATATAGTTGTCCCATTTGATTCATATGGTGTCCCTACAGATGACAATGCGGGATTACTTGCCAAAATTCAAGGCCAGATTGCAGTAGAGGCAATTTACCTTACTCTTTCTTATGATGATTAGAGACATATGCCTCCATGTTTGAAAATTGAGGATTTTGATTCCCAAATAATGGTAATTTTAATACATTATGGTGTAATTTAATGTCATGTTATTAATATCTTCAAAAGGAGTTTCTATATACATATGTTTTTCCACTTTATAGTTGCTGATGTGATGACACAAAAGTGGATGATGAAAAATCTTGGTAAGAAATGGAAAGAATTGAAATAGAGATTGTGGAGCGATGTCAACGATACTTCTTTGACCTTCTAACAAAAGTATCAGAATCTAACCAATGGGTACCCAAATAATAGTGGAAAGTTTTTTTTGAAAGACATCTTTATGAGAAGATGATGGTATTTAAATTTATATTATTTTATTAACCTCATTTTAAATTTATAAATGTATTTGAATATGAGATGACATTGAATACATTTATAATAAATTTAATTTTATTTATTTTAGGCTCTCTCAAGAAAGAAGGCATCAAGTCGGGCTAATCAAGTCATCCCTCACACTACGGTGTCAAATGGTTTTTCTAGAAGCCGATCGACTCTGGTAATATTTTCATTAGTTTAATTTTTTATAAGAAAATATTATCTCTTTAATATATTAAATTTTTTATTTATCTTTCATTAATGTAGTCATAGAGTTTAGGGAACAAAAAATCCTAAACAGTAGTGAGTTTTGATGTTCACAAAAAATATGATGGATGTTTTGTTAATGATCCTGCTAAGTAAGTAGGGGTATGAACTCATATTATCATTATAAAAACTTATTATAATATTTTAATACATTAATATATATTGATATTTGATTTATAGGTAAAAATTAATGAACTATGGGATTCCGATCTTGGGTAGTCATACTCAGTCTCCCCGGATGACATGATTGCTAAAGTCCTTGGGAAGGAGCATTCTGGTAGAGTGGGCAGGATGGGATTGGGAACTGTACTATCTGATGTCTTTGGTAGGCCCTAGAGGATTGAAGCTGCATCTACTCCTAGTTGTAGTCATTCCATACTCAGATATTCTCAGAAAGAGATAGTTTCTCTACAAAACATAGTTCCAGAACAGGGGCTCAGATATCATCTTTGCAAAAAGCATTGACTGATATACATTGGATGATTAGCATATATTCCCCCAGTGGTATTGCATCGACTCTTGGTAAGCAGGTAAATCACAAAAATTAAATATCATTTAGTTTGAAAATATTTATTGGTTTTATGATTAAATATAAATCTACAACACTATTTAATTTTCAAAATAATTTTCTTATAGGTGGTATCAGGAAGTGGATATGAAGGTGGAGAGGGTGACTATATGTGTTCATAATCGAAAATTTATTTGTATTATTGTTGATATGTTTGAAAAATATTTTAACAGACAGTTTGTATATATATCACGTGTGGCACATTGTTTCTAATAAACATTTTCGTGGCCTAACATTTTATTGATTTCTCATGTTTCCTTTTATGTATTTTATTGATTTATGATGTTTCCTTTTATGTCTTAATTTCTTGAGTGTGGTATATACCATATATGTCAAATATTTGTTATGATGATTCTTTATTTATGATTCTTTTTTTCCTCAATTCATTTTTTCATTATAATATGTTATCCTACATTTTCTATCCTAGTTCATTTATGACTACATTTCCATTTTTAACATTTTAAAATATTTAACATCAAAATTTTCTACATTCCCTAGTATTCTTGATATTCTTGGTCTTTTCTACTTTCCATGATACTCATTTATCTCTATTCTTTTGTATTTGAATATGATATTCTAGCACATCATCAATGAATGAGTATTCCCCTTTGGTAAATTGTGTGCTAAAAATTATTTTTTCATCTATTCTGAGACTCATATATTTAGTGGTAAATGATTCATGATCATCTCTAACTATGTTCTAACCATTCCCCACCTAGTATCATTCTTCAACCAAGCCACATGGTTTTCTGGGGAGAACCACACGATTTCCCATGATCGTGTTCCTATCATGCAACCATTTAGAGGCCCCTATAAAGCTTAAAACCCAAGAAAATTGAATAATTCACCCAATAAAATAATATCATAGAAACAATTAAATAAGGTTAAAGTGTAAGGATTAAGGCCCCTGGAGAACTTCAGGTCATTATAATCTCCCCCACTGAGGATTTATCATCCTTGAGTGGCTCCTATATATTTCACAATAAAAAAACTAGGGATATTTAGATAGCGCATCATATTATTACTTGTATGGCTCTTCATGAGTATGTCCATGTTCCCATATGACTCTAATAAGTGACATTGACTTTCTTAAAAACATTGTATCACTACTGTCTGTGATTCACACTGAGTGCTCCACAAATGTTGGGTAAGGCTCAAACTGAAATTCTTCATAGTTGATCACATAATTTTGATCAAGAATGTACAACTTAATATAAGAGTCATGTAAAACATCACACATTCCTTGGTATTTTGGAGGATATTACTTATATAATTCCACTATCATGACACTTAGGATAATCTCGAATAGCCCTATAAACTTTTGTGTCATCATCATTTGCTTCTTGCATTCATTGATTCATTGATTGAGAAGTCTCCCACAATAAAACTCAATCACCCACAATGAATTACTTGTGCTGAATCCTTCCATTTTTATATGATAAATATTTTAAATGATAAGTGATTAAATGATTCTTGATCTAGTATAATCCCCTAAATGCCTCTAAAATCACGAATGACCCAGAATTACTACCTCCCATCTTAATGTTAACATATTAGTGAATGAAACATCCAACCATAAAGAGCATCAAAATGTTTCATTTGAATTTAATTCTTGTTTTATTTGTTTGTAAACTCATCCAGGGATTAGATATCAACCCTTGTTCCCCTAAAGTATAATATGCTGAAAATAATTGTCCAATGTCATTTTGGTTATAATTGGTTTCCAAAATAATAAAATTTGTATTTTTTATTACTATGTTAATATGAATGGTTATGTCAGGTTTGTAACTGGTATAGATGTAAAAAGTTAAGCCTAGGCTTGGAATTATTTTCATGAAATATGACATACATTCTTGTTTATAATTTTGGTTAATGTTATAAAGGAAATGTGATATTTTTATCTGCATTCCTTTACCCACTGAACGATACATTTGGTTGTGCTTAGTTAAAAATCTCTATTTATGTTGACTGTAGTACGTATTATGATGATCTTTTAGTATTCTTGGACTGGTTTTTTATCAGGGCACTGGTGTAGGGGCTGCAGAAACTATTTATTTTTTTTGTAAAGCTATTTTTAGCAGCAGTTTTAACCACCAGTATCTGTAATAGGTAAATTTAGCAGTGGTTTTAACCGCTTCTAAATGTCAGTATTTTTCTATTATCATTGGGTTTAACTGCCACTATGGTATTATATTTATTGGTGGTTCTAGCCACCGCTATAGAGTCTCATCTTCCGCACCTTTTTCGGGGTGGTTATAATGTTTTTTTGTGGCATTTTTTCAGAGAATGACATTAATTTTTTTAGCATTAGTTTTAACTACTGTTAAAAAAGTAACCCCTTTCCTAGAAAAACTACTACTAAAAACATTATAAACACCACAAAAATGCGCCGACTATGATGGTTCCCATAAAATGCCACTAAAATGATTTAACGATCACCCATAGTTTCTCGACACACAACCTAGTAGTGGTTTTCGGACACCACCGTAGTAGCATATAGTAGCGGTTTAAACCACTGCAAAATTGCAATTTTCCTGTAGTGATCAACATATCCATATGGATTTGTATACTTCAAATAGATTTGGTATTCTAGGCAACATCTGCTATTTAAGAAATGGTAGTGGTCCCAAGAATGTATCTTTCTTATCTCTACATATATCCAGAGCAGATAAGAACCCATGATCGCTTAAGAAAGCTGAGAAAGAAGAAGATGCTTTCATAGGGTATTAGAATAATGTTCCAAAAGAAAATTCCCTAAAAAAGAATCCAAGAATGAAATGTGATAAGTCCTTGGATTCAAAATCCAAGAAATTGAACAGTGGTTCATCTAAATGAATTTCTAATAATGATGACACTCTAAAGAGTCCATGTGGAAAATCATAACATAATTCCATTGTTCCCAGTGTCATATTGGTTATCTGGCTTGAAGATTTGGAAATAATGAGAATGAAAGGAGATGCACTCGATTAGGCTAGTGAAATATGAAATAAGAAGATTCTATATGATGATAGAAAATTCATGTGTGTGAGGTGCTACAAGGATGGCCCCACTATTAAGAATGGAAGTGCATTTATTCTAGATCAAGAAGAATTCCTCAAGAAGATCAATGTTGATCCTGAAGATTCTATTGTTGGAATTCTCTTGAAGAAGTACGACTCACACAACAAGAGATGGTAGAAACATTGAGATCTGCATGACCAATGTCAGAACTGAAGATCAAATGTGCAAGTTAGAGAATTGAAGAAAATAAAGCATCTTGGTTGAGAAAATCATCTGAGTCTTCCTACTCAAATTGAATAAGAATGGAAGATCCACCTTCATCCCTTGATACATAATGTATTGTGAAAATTTTATAGGGAAATTAAGGTTAAGCTAGCACTTATAGAGAGAACCTAATAAGTTTTAGCATGAGGGGGAACCCATAAAAAAGATTCCAGAGTTATTATTTCAATTAGTATCAACTTGAGTTGGTGTCAAATTCAATTACTATAATCATTTTTTGAAGATCATGCCATTAGAATAAGAGTTTTAGGTTGATTTTTATTAACAATATTTCATCTCATTAACCTGGAATGAAATTGGAAAGACCCTTGAAGACAAGTACATGAGTTTTCATCATGTGAGGAATCATGATCAGGGGATAATGGACAATATTGTTTTCTAGATCAATTCCTCTTGTTTTTACGCTGAGCATTTCTCAAGTAGACTTTGAATGAAATGATTGATGGAAAATTTCTTATGTATGTACTGATACCCTCTCTACCATTAAATTTTTATTTCTTTTCAATAATTGGAATAAAATGTGAAGAAAGTGATAATGAATATTGAAATGGGAAAAAGATAGGGAATATAGATGAATATGATTTTGACATTCATATGCTCGTTTTAGAGAACATTGATTTTTTGAAAACAAACATGAAGGGTGAGATTGTTGGGAGCACTTTTTCTATGAATATATTATTTGTTCTTAATGGGTGTCAATTTATGTCTACCATTATCAACATTTTTAACGGAACACTCATATGTGAAATGGAGATTGAAAAATCAGATTATTGATGTACTGATCCTATGTTCCAAATATGTGTATTTGGATATATACATTGTCTTAATCAATTAAGGATTGTTGGAGTGTTTTTTTAATGGAATAAAAGGAAAGTAGAAGAAGAGGGTGTGGAGGTGTCCCGGAATTCTAAGGTGGCTGATGCATGAGTTTTGAGATAGAAAATGGTCGTGCATTTTAATGCATACATTGTTTTTGTCTAATTATTTTTATAAGCCTTACCAAAAAAAATAGGGGCAACCAACTAGGTAACCAGAAATCCTCAACTCAAGGCTTATGCAAGACCACAAGGGTCAAATGTGCCCACATGGAATCCAACCGGACAACCCACAAGAGGAGCATTGGGTCCGTGTATAACCCCCCAAGGTATTCAGAGTGGCTGCTTGGTGAGCTCATGAAGAGACAGAGTGGGCGCTAATAGCACACCCAAGGAGAACCGGTGTTGGTAGCACCAGAGGTGGGAGAGGAGAAATCTGGAATAATGATGAGGTGGATTTATATTTAAACAGAGAGAATCAGGGGATTAGATTCAGCCACACATCTCAATATGGATCTGACCTTATAATCACCCCTACTCATCTGATCCAGCATATTGCCTAATTGAATTAGATTCATCTGATCATTGACTATGGGTCATCTTCAAACTCCAACCACCCGACTAACTCCAGTGTGCCATTTCAAATTTCATTACACCTTGATTGAGCTCTTGGCCACACTTGAAGAAAAAACTACCGTATAAAGATTTTATTTCTATCACTATTCCAAGAATGAAATTAAATTTATATGCACTCAACAAAATATGAATATCAATGAATGGTCAAGGAAGAAATAAGTTTCCAGAAGACATGTCATCTCTAGAATTCATAATTGGCATGAGACTCTCAATGCAAGCATCTGTTCTTTAATACATGAAAGGGGTGATAATGCCACAAGTCTGAAAAAGAAGCAACTGTGAATCTATGTGCGTCTCATGACTGTAGTTTAATGATTTCAAAACCATGATCTTCATCAAATATATTGATGATTTTAGATGTGTTAAATATTTTATCTTTACATATAAAAATGGATCCACTAATCCGAGAAGGGGTTGCTACTTCTAAGCCTTTCAAGAGGTCCTATTTTGAGAAACAAAGTCTCTCTAAAATTCATGTTCGAGAATGGGTATGCATGATCCACAAACCATTTTAGGTTCGTGAAGTGTATCCTGCATACCGATCCTATTTGCGAAGAGGTGAAGCACATACCACTCTGTTTAGCAAAGAAGATGATCCTAAAACCACTTCTAGTTCATGAAGAGAATGTCTAATGTACTATGTTTGGTTCATGGAGAAAAGTTCCCACATACCACTCGGTTCGACCATGTACCACTATGGTTTGCAAAGAAGAGTTCCCCATGAGGATAAGTCCCACGTACCACTAAGTTTGTAGAGGACAGCCTCATGCCACTTGGTACGTGAAAGAAGTCTCCACTTCCTATGCGAAGGAAGCATGTGCATCCCAACCATAATGATGAGCAATGAACCTTCATGTTTCGTGCTGGAGACATGCACACTTTTCATAAGAAAACTTTATACTCGTGGTGTGTAAAAGGAGGACAAGAACACCATAATATACCCAAATACACATATTGATGTTTGAAAAAAAATCACAGGATTATAAATATAATCAAATCAATGTGAATAATGTCGGTTGAAGATGGGAGAAGGAAGATTGTGCATGGTGATGGGAAGTGCATGAATATATTCTTATGCATGATTTGAAGTAGAACATAGATAAGGTGTAAGCACATATGAACCATGTTATACGAAAATAAACGAAAGATTATGGTATAAGAGGATGCATGTTTTCTTAATGGAAATATACACATTCGGTTCTTCACAGAAGAATGTAGAAGAGGAGGTGCATGCATTAATGCATGCACATGTATACATGACGTACTTGAAGAGAAGAATCCTAAACCGACAATGCCCATGTTTAATGAACTGATGATTAATAACACATCAAAATTTTCAAATTCATGGTAACATGCACACATGGTAGAAGAAGATCTGATTCTAATGATGTCTAGTGAGATGTTTTTTAGTGTTTGATCAATCAAAAAAGGATTTATAATTCAGGACATGTAGAATAAGAAGTCATAGTACATGTGGTTTTTGAACTGGAGAATAATATTGAACATTAAAGGTCACCATCTCTGGACCTCGATGTATGAAAATTATCATTATGAATAGGATACAAAGACTTCTATGCCTATCCATTTAAGAGACCTTCACGTCAATAAACTGAGTGAGACTCCACCCAAGGTAGTGAGCAAGGGGGAGTCAACAAAAGTGATTAGAGGGGAGCTGTGAGATATAAATGAAATTTTTTAAAGATACTGTTCTCGAGACTGCGTGACTATACAAAAAACTTTTAATCAAAATCTAGTGATGATTAGCGGAATTAGGTACGACCAGAAACCCCTTGGCGAATACTCCTTGGATGTAGCCCTTAGCGAGGAACCACATAAAAGTGATGTGTTTTCCTTCTAAATTTTAAGGTATTAATTACTGTATATATCCCTCATACTGGTTTAATTAAGTAACTAACAAAATTGGAACAATATACAATAAAGAGGATAGAAGGATGACACCCTAATTCACACCCCCCTCCCAAGGTGACCTATGGTCCTTCATGAATTTGACTCTAATACCATAGGGCATCCTATCATGTCTATTATCTCACATACATATTGGAATGTAATATCTCTATGGATGAAATGATTAAAATCTATCTCAATCATGAATTATTTCATTACTCTTGTGTTTCAAAGGGACAATTTTGTGCATATGGACTTTCAAATAAATGGGTGATATGTGAAAACCTCATCTCCTCTATAACCTTACCTGATGAGTTGATACATCTCTTTCATAGTGACTTTTGTAAAATTTCCTATTTTATACTAATATTTTTTTTCGATTCAATAAATCTATGTTAGAATTAAAATAATAAAAAATAATGGTTTCCATAGATCTTATCCCCAGTAATGCTTAATCTCTATAAAAAGATATCATCTTAGATAGAGAACGATTTTCACAAATCACTTGGATCATTTCATAAGGTAAATAACATTTTTCATTAAAATAACATTTCAAAACATAAAACATTCTCATAATACTTTTCTTTGAAAACCACTTTTAAAACATTTATTGTAATATTTATATATCATTTATGGAATTTCTTGAGAAAAATGTCATTTCGTCTTTGAAAACACTTTTTATACAAATAACCATTTTTGAAAACATTTTTCATTGAAACCAAATTTAAAACCAAAAAAATTGAAAAATATTAGAAAAATATATTTTCATTAAAAATAAATTTGAAAATTTTCAAATTATTCTTGAATAAAATGATTGATATTATGGTGGATTAAACAGTATATGAAGATAACTACTTTTTCAAAATAAGAAAGTTTATAAAAGTTTCTTAATAAAAAATTGACACGAATATTCAATTTAAATCCATTTTGTAAAAAGGTAAAACATGGATACAATTTATTTCAAAAATATTAGGATAATATTGATTAAAAACATTTTTAGAAAAATGTTTTATAAATAAAATGGATTTTAGACCAAATTGAGAGATTACAATGAAATTTAATAAATAAATTGTGTGAATTGTATTACGTACCAAAGATTGGATAAGTTGTACCATTACATAAATATGTCACAAATAAATGGAGGAGAAAAAAATTGATAATTCTGGAGATATGAAACATAGGATTTCATCAAATGAAAAATAATTATAAAATATCCTGAAAAATTGAGATTATAACTATAAATTATTACTACTCTAGTAACATTGAATCATATTCCTGTTGAATGAATAAAATTACTTAGAACATAAAATATAATGAGAAGTCATATATTCCATATATAACATATTAACTTTTTATTACATACACCTTGTAAAATTATATATGTACATAACATAATATGTGTCTCAATGAATTAAAAATGAGACATAATTCATTTAAAAATTTAGAAAACATTGAACCTTAAACCCCAAGAAAGTGAGGCCCTAAAATTGATATTTAAATACAAAAAAGATTAAGGATGAGAATCATAAAATATAATAATTATAAGAATACAAACCATATATAATAAATTTGTGGTGAATATGTTATGTTTCTCAAATATGTAAAAAGTGAGATAGATTTCCCTTACTACATGACTGACATTTGAATCGTTAGATCAATGAAAAAATAAAATGAATTGAAAATTTTAATATATTTAAATAAATTAAATTTTTATATCAAATTAAATTGGTCATCATATACCCCACACAAAATAAACAGGCGTTGTATATGGAATAATTCTCATAGAAATAAATGTTAGATAAGAAATCCCCTTACCTTAAGTCATACCATCATTCTTACACATTAAAAATTCTTCTATAATAATAATAATTTTTTTATAAATATAAAATACATATTCATATATATAATACCATATATTGTTTTCTTATGACTGTATATTTCCCTTTAATTAACAAGTACATACTAAATTTGTATTTTGGGAAATAACCGCTTTATTTGTTTATAAGCATTGATCTGTTATATGTTTTTGTTATCTCAAATTAATAATGATTTAAGTATATAAAGAGGGATAAGAATGTTATAAATATTATATATATTTATTATACAATCAATTATAATAATATATAAAATTTATAAATATGAAATGGAATACAACTTTCATATAGACTGTGTGCAATAGGCACGCAGGAACATTTTTTTAATTTTCTTGTAAGATGGAAAGAAATAAAATTATTTGATATAACTTCAATCCATAAAATTTTTATGTGATATATATCACATAAATTTATTAAACAAATCCTTAACACATTTCGTGTATAGCAAGAGTGAATCACATCTCTTCATGAGGCGGTTGTCCGTCGTTCACATTAACAACGCTGTCACATTCTTACAAAATGGAAAACATAAAGGTATGTGTTATATAATAATTCCATAAGCATAAATAAATAGTATAAATCATATATATATATTATTAATAGAATTTATATCACTATTATCCACCATTATATGTGTAAATAGATGAATAATGACATCATTTCACGGGGCAGTAGTACGCCATACACACAAATGAAGATTGTGTGTCTCATTTGAGGGAAGTTTGTGAATTTGAAGGTCATACACTTAAAACAGTAACATATAAATATATTTAGGATTATGATGTGATTATATAATAATATTATAATTATAATATAATGGGGAGGGTATGGAAACAAAAAAAAATGCATGTTGATAAACATTACCTCTTTTTTAGGTAACTCTTGTTGGTTTTCATAGAAGGACATCATTAATGTGGTTTATGAAAAAATGGGGGACTCTATGATTATAGGATAGGATTTTGGAAGATATATGTATTGGTATTGGTCAATCCAAATGGGTTGATATTTTTTAATAAAGGGGAAGAGGTTGTGGTGTTTTAAATGTTAGGGTGAGGACACACTTGTCATTTTTGAAAAACAAGGTACTTATACCAAAATATTACCTCATGTAGGATTAAATAATGAAATAAATTATATCCATGAAGGTTTTGGTATACATATGGAACTAAAATAGGTTTTGGACCAATTTCTAGGTTACGTTTACAAAATATTTTATCGTTTAGTGCATTGGTAAACTTGTTTTTCACTAAATCATCCTGATAAAATATAACTATTTTCACTAATCACATTGGTAATAAGTTAATTTTTAGTTTTTATAAATTATAAATTATGATTATTACAAATATTTAATACTTTTTTCCATATTCTAGTCATATAAGTGGAAAAAATTAATTAAAAATTAATCTTGTAGATGGGATGAAACAAATTTTTTTGAATGTGAAAATGTTAAAAAGATTGAAATGATTTTTATAAAAATTCCCTGTGAAATTGATTAAAATGTCCTAAATTGTATTTATTGATGTAAAATTAAACTAATTATACCTTAAAACATATTTAAAATAAAATTTAACAATATTAATTTTTTAAAGGAAATGTTAGTTTTCATTTAAAATACTTAATTGTTCATTATTCATCAAAAAATTAAACTTCTCATAAAACAAAAACAAAACAAAATAAGATAATTTTTAAAATCATCTTTCAAAACTGAATATTATTTTGTCATATAATATTTATAAATTTTAAAATTTTAGTTTTAATATAAGTACACAATCAAAAGGTGGAGAAATTCCCTTTCGAAAAAATCATCTTTTTATGCATAGAATATCATTTGTTCTATTATTATTATTATAAAAAATATTTGATTAATTTAAAATAATTATTTAATTTTTAATATATAAATTTCATTAATATAATTCAATATAAGTGGTTTACATAATTTATTTATGTAAAACATTATTGATAAAAATAGTTTTCGAGAGACTGATTTCCTATAATTTCAAAAATCTTTTATAATCATTTATAGTTAATCAATCACCAAATAATTACTCTTATGTATGTTTATAAACCATATTTTCATTATTTATTTAATTCTTTTTATACCCACCATTCCAATGGCTAGGTTATGACTATAATAATATTTTAATAATGTGACACATTTTGTTTAAACTTAGTGTTGTGTGTAACGCAATCTAAGATTAGTGTTTAATGTACAACAAGATAAACATAGTGTGTTGTGTAATGAAAACATGACGTGGGGTTTCATATAGTGAAATATTTACATGGTGTATAGTATAATGAAATCCATAAAAGAATTTCTATTAATTATGAAAAAATAATTCGTAAAAACATGGGGTTCTACACATATTATCTTAGTTAAGGAATCAACACCACATCCCAAAATCAAAAGAACCAACAAAAAACATTTTTGAGTTTTTTTACTTCAAAATTAAAAATTTTAAGATTTTAATTTTATTGGGACATTAAAACTCAAAAATATTGTGAATATTTATTATAAAAAATCGTATTTACATCTGGAAGGAATTAAAAACTTTTATCCCAGAAAAATAAATAACATGAGGTATTGATCAACAAAAGTCAAGAAACATCATATGGAAAAAAACACCCAATATAACACAACAAATTTTCTATTAAGGTTATAACACTAAGATATTTTGGTGCACTACCAAATAGGAAGGAAAAAATCATTTTCCTTAATCGATTTCACCAACTCCTTATCAAAAAATTAAAAACATTAATGGAAATACGCATCTCATGTAGGAAAAATTATCCAAAGCTCAACACCCAAGCATTTTCTCATTTGGATATCCATCGGCCACATGAAATCAAAAACACCAATAACCAACGATATTCATATAAAATTTATATCACCAAGGTTATTAATGGATGGATTTCCTTTGTCTTTGATATTTAATTCGTTTTATTATTGTTTCTATATTATAAAAATTCATCCATGTCACACCAATCACTAACCAGTTCACAAAATTTCACTATGACTATAAAATGTTTTTTCATTAGAAAAATATCATAGTTTTATCTTAGTTCTTCCATAATTTCTTTCCAAAAATTCATGGGAACCTATCCCAGCAACTCATAATGCATAGGTGGTGTAACTATTCTTCTACAACTTCATTATTAAGGGGAATCATCATATGTATCCTAATCCTCACTAGGTTCCACATTAATTTTCAGGAATAGTGTTATTGGGTTATCATTACACATTTTTTAATCCTTACAGTTATCACCATATCCACAAGACCAACCACATTCAACCACTCAACATTACAAAACTACTAATCAAATTCCCTTATCTACTATAACATGAAGTGGATGTTCGTCACCATTCTATATGACCCAACTATATCATCTCTAGACCCTACGACAATACATTACATAGTGACTAAAATTCCCAAACACATGAGAAAACATATAAATACCCCAGATTGAAGATGATTCCATTTGATGGGTACACCCACAACACTCGTTGGTCATACCAACTTAAGGTCCACACCCATATATTGTGGTATCTACTCAAAGAATACATTTTTATATTCTAAATAAAAACTAAGGTAAATCTATTATCGACCTAGTAATGTGAGTTTTCTGCTCCACACTATTATGAAAAACTAATAACTCCATATCCTGGGAATGACCAATCATAAATGGTAGCTAAATCATCACCCCTACTAAGTCCCACTCAAATATATAATGTGTTTTGGGACACTAGTATTAGATCAATGGTGAGACACATCTCTATATTCACACTAGAAGTAATTGTTATGAATTTATCTACTCAAGTGCCTCATTTATATTATATAATCATATTCTACCACAAGAATCATCAACTGGAATTCCATTATTATAAAAATAATGTTACATCAACTGAAATAAAAATAACTTCAAGAAGACAAATTCTATTCATGGAATTCAGATCTCATACTATGAGAGTTTACTGCACAATTGGAATTATCATGTCAACACTAATGAGATTCCCCAGTTACCCAATAAGATTTATTACAAAAATATATCTATAAGGTTTCAAACCCCATTTTTATATACTCTTTGAGGGTGATCATCATTCCACTCAATAACACCTGAACACTCTCTCTAATATTTATGCAAATATACACATCAACCTCTTGTTATTGTTCAATATATGGTCACCCTTTATAAGATACTTTATAATTCACAATTATCATAGGAAGTGAATCCGTCAACCAAATACATAGTACACTAATGCAACTTTATCATTTTATATGTAGCTGACTTCATTGTCAAGAGGGTTTACTCTACATTCTACCCTATTAGGAGTGAATAGAAACAAAAACATATAAAAAACTTACTATCTATTAAATTATATTATTAAATGATTTTTTCTACATCAAAATGTTATACATTTCTAAAACAAGACTTTTTAGCCCCATCCCCAAATATTATGATCATTCTTTACTATAAGGGGTGGTTTAAATAGGGTCACCATTAGAGGAAATAAATTATTTGAAAAATTTCAATTGTGGGTTCCCACAATTTTATTTAACTCTATTCCACTGATATAATAATTATATCTCATTAATGTACCAAATAATTTGATTGACCATGAAAAGGGTACATAATATGTACCATGAACTGTAACTATTAATCCCCAACTATAGTCATTCATCACACACATCTTCACACAACACTGACCATCATCACTCGCATAATATAAATTGATCAAGAGAGTTGATTAGTGGTTGAGGATATATGTTTCATCTATCTTTATCCTCTCATTCACCATCCACTTCAAAACCATAATCCCTCATTACAATGCCACAACCCCGGTATGAAAATATATTTTCTTAATTCAATCCTTAGCATGATGATCTTTCGATGGATCTATTATTGTTCTATTCATATAAAATGATGGACTCTTCTCAACTATAGGTTGAATTGCAACCAATAATCAATGATCCATAAATGCTCACCTAGAGGACTCTATCATAAATAGTTCTTTATAAAAACATATCCATAACACCAAAAATCCTCTAGATTATCTCCTTAAACCATGTTTATTTTAAAATTTCACCAAAAAATGTGCCATTAAAAACCTAAAAAAATACCATGGGCCACGACTTATACCCAAACATAGTTTTGGTTACAAATAGAAATTTCAGAGTACATCATTCAATCCCATACCATATAGAGGGACCAAACATTAGCCATGGTGAAATAGTCTAATTGAGAATTTTAGAATAGAAAAGTAAAACCCAAATGGATCAAAGTTTCTTGTAAGGTGATCAATAAAAAATCACCACCTAGATAACCCATAGTAAAGTGGATATAAAAACAAGTACTATAATCTAGATGATTAACGATCTCCAAAATATTGGACTCTTCTCAATCATCAAAAATCACTCACCATATATGATTAGGGAAATATTTTTATCACTCAACAAAAAATATTTTCCAACACATAAGATATACAAAAATAAGAATGAGAGGGATATAATCTACCTCAGGTTATTAGATAGAGATATTATACAACCAAATTCTCAAAACCATGAATTAACACTCATTATCGGGTGATGGAATGTCCCAACTAAATGAATGTGGTTATCATGACCTTCCTCGAAAAATATATTTTCCATCATTGGGTAGCACATCGTATTTTATAGGATAAACCAATAATATTTAATGAATATTTGGGTGACCTGGCTCCGGAAGGACATGAATTATGATAATTTACCATTATTTGATGATGTACTAATATAGTTTCACCATGATTTTATATCTTACAGTTCTAGGATGAATAATATTTTATCAATGTTTTGGAGAAAGGATATTTTATTCACCACACATACCTTGGTTTCTATTATGTCATAAATGTACACACGACCCCAAAACGTTGTTTCACTAAGTTCCCAAATGAATCCTTGTAGGAATAATAACTCTAAACATAATACATTTGAAAAAAAAATTTGATACTACATTGGCATGACTATACACACTAGTACCCAACCAGGGCGACAATTAGGCCAACAGTTACACCCAATTTTCAACTTCTATAGGTCATGGAAGCTTATTAACAATATATAGGCATATCACACAACATATAAAGATTTATCATATAAAAACCAACAACATGAAAATAAATAATACACAAGACAACAAATAAATAATAGTAGAATGTATATATAGTCAAATAAATTTTATATAATGAATGAAAGTTACTATTCGAAGCAGTACATCCCATATGGAAAATAAAATTGAAATAGAATATCAAAAAATTCACTAAAATAAAAAATACATTAATATGAACCTCCAAACTACATTTACTCTTAGATCACACTCTAACCATAGTGATCAACACCATCATCATTAATCATGTTTATCCATAATGAATCAACAAGTATCATTAGGAAGAAAAACTGAGCAATCCATTCCATCAAAATATCTAACCATCCAACCACTTATGCTTTTCATCATCTACAAAGACACAACACATGGGATAATAAGGGTCCTACAGGGTTGAGTATAAACATACCATGTTGGAAACCAAAAACCTATATTGGAAACAGAAATGAATATTTCAGATCAACTGTTAGTATGTGAGCTGAAAGGTGGAAGATAAAGAGGAAGCCTCATTACACAATGTATGCATAAATTTCTCTGTATTAAACAGTATCCTAATGAATGAAAATTAAAAATTATATATATATTATCTATAGTGGGAATTCAAAAGGATTCAGTAATAGTCCGAATCAACGATGCTACAACCCTAGATAGTCGTACTACATGAGAAATATGGGAATAATAGAATAATTAATAATACACAATATCTGAAAATGATAAATAGTAGTATACCCCATCCCAAGGGTAAGCTTATGAAGGCATTTAGGAGTACCAAAACATGATAACCCCGATACATTTCAGCCACTCCACATATCAAACTACTATAAAAAACCATGAAGTGGAGTTAGATCATTGATAACCAAGAAAAAATAGAGAACAGTTCCCTTTGTTCTATTAATACCAATGAATTAATACATACTCCAAACTAATCATTTCAAAAAACACATATATTCTTATAATAACTATTGTGGGGACCCACACATCCTGGGAAAATCATTATATAATGTATTACTAACCCTAGTGGTGGACCTGGGCCACGTTTATGCTCTTGGGTGGGGGGAATAGTGACTTTTGTATAAAGGACTCCAGACCCATGTGTGGTGGTGGAGCGAAGACCATATCTATATATAGAATGTATTTGTACCATTCCTTAACATAAACATGATATATAGGGAATACCCACCCCAATATCACTTTGAATATCATTCCTGAACCCCATTATTGGAAAATCAATGCTAAGGAAAATACCACTCTCATGAAGCCAAAGTCCACATCTCGGAAATCAAAAAGAAGGAAACTATCACATTTTAAATGAAAAAAAAACTGAATGAGATCTCAATCCATTGTAATGATATATAAAGAAGACCAATTGATACATTGCATATTGAATTTAATTTATTTGTACATGTCTTGTCGTCACAATGGGCATGTATTGCCTCCACCATGCCATGTAAAATAGAACATAGCTTGAACTTACATTACATGTTATAACTGGTTTTTAACATTGTTACAAACCATGTGGAATATTATATAGGGGATACTAGGGTTTGATGTTTTTTCTGGGTGTGTACATTAACACGCCATGTGAAATAATATATAGGGTGTACTTTCACAAAATGTGCTATATGAATGTGTACTCTAGGGATAGAACTAAACACCATGTTCTTTTATACAACATGTTATGTAGCCTTTAAATATTTTTTAAATTACCATTCTTAGAATGTGAATTTATATTCCATGTTATATTTTTATCCCACATAAAAACTAACTATTGTAAATTGAAAAGTAAACATCATGTAGCCATGAACATCACACCGTGAAGTCAAAAGAATTCTCGAAATAAACCACTCCATATAAATAATCACCACAATTACCAATTTCTCATTATATCGGGCCTTAAGATTAACGAACTTTTTTATCCATGGATTTTGTGTCTCTAATGGTTGATTCTCAATCACCACTAATTATAAATGATTAATATAATCTTTGATGCACTTTCTACATGGATAACTCATCAATGTCATGTCGATATCATGTTACTGTGCTATCCCAAAATATTTTATCAAATTTTATCCTCTAAAATACCTAAAATAATAATGTTTAACCCTATAAAAATTCTCATATTCCCAAAATTTTTATCTTATATTAAATTAGATGAACATTTATCAAACTGATTGTAAAAGAAAATAAAGATAGTGACTACATAGTGAATGGAATTGAAGGATTAAGATTCATAAAAGGTGAGAATTTAAGGTTTATGTTTTGATTTCCACACTCTGATCAATGGGATTGAACTATAGAGAAAGAGGTTATCTACAAAAAACAATGAATTTCCATGCTAAATAAAAACGAAAATGTAAAAGATCCCTCTTATTTAGGAGTCAAATAATGAAAAATTATTACATTCTATAAAATAACCAAGAAAAGAATTAAAATGACAACAAAACCCACTTATTCATATATAAACCACATCCAATCAATACAATTATCATGGGAACATGATATAGTCATCAACACTATTGAAGATCTAATCTTTATTCTTCGATCTCGCATAATTTACACCATGATCTATCTTCTCCATCCTTAACAACTTTAGTTCTCACATTTTTTATAGTGCATAACCCTTTCAACAAATAATAATAGGTTTTATACAGAGGAAATATCTACATTTTTACAAAGAATAAAGTATTTAATTAATTTGTTAAATTAAATAAATAAAATAACCTCTATTAGCTTGAAATATAGGGGCCCATTGGAAAAAACCTAACCCTAACCCAAAATAAAACCTCTATTATGATGGTAAAATATAGTTTTAGTTTCACCATATAATTTTCTATTTAATATACATAATTATGTCACTAAAAATTCAAATACTAGTTAAAAATAATAAATTTTGGATTCAAATATTTTTTATAGAGGCTTTACCATTGGAGAAATTTTGTGTCGGCTTGGATCAGGGGTACAAACCACACCTAAAAATAAATTAACCATTAGAATAAATTTTGAGGTCATTTAATAGGGTAAATTAACTATTTTACACCTGAGAAGGTCATAGGACTCAAAAACTCCGAATTAATCTATATATCGATCAAGAAAAACTCTAGTATTTGTATACTTCCCACTTTAAACCATTTTAATCAACAAAAAAATGAAAAATTGGAAGAGATAACCAAGAAAAATAAGGAAATAAAATATATAAAATATTACCCCCTGGAACATACATCCTTAATGTTGTGGGGATCTAGTCTTAAGCGATCTTGGTACACTGCCAACCAAGAAGGAGACATCCTTTCTCATCATCGGTGTCATTATATCTAACATATATCATGGAATACATTAAAAACATTGTTCTTATTTATAAAAGTATTTTTAAGTCTCAACACCCAAAACATCTCCTCTTTTAAATTTAGTCCCATCACATAGAATGAAATGAAACCATAAACCACTAACACCCATCTCGATCGGGTTTTTAAAACATTTATCACTATTGGGTGAACATAACTCCAAAACATAAAATTATATTCTATATGTTTTTCATAAGAGGAAAACCCACCCTCATTTTAATCATTTCTGATAACTTCATATAATTATACAGTAACAATAATAGTGTTTCTATGTTACACGATCAAATAATTTTTTAATATTTTCTTTATTACCTCCATCCAATAAGGAAAGGGAACCGCTGGAACTATACTATGTCTCAAAGGTGATATAAACCTTCTTCTCCGACCTAAATAATTAGGGGGATCCTCTATCCACATCCTAATACCTAAAAGGTTAGGCATTCACTATTAAAGATATCATTGTCTTGTTTCCCTATCTCTTTTATGAAATCCTCTAATGAGAATCACAGGTAAAACACCAACCTAATTCAATAACCCAACTTCACACTACTGACAATCAAGGATTTGTGTACCATGATGAAAATTGGATTTTCTTGATCATTCAAATGAATCAACTCTATCAGCACTGGACCCCAAGTTAACAAATACCCTAGTGACATAAATTCATAAAATCCCAAAAAAACATCCTCCATGGTCTATATATTGATTTAATTTGATGTTAATTCCCACAAGATAAATTTATTGTACCCAATACATGGTCTCACCAAATAAGAGTGGTATCCATTATGGGTTTCTATCTTAATAATCACCTCAAAGACCAAGGGAAAACCATTATCCAACTTGTAATGTGGTTGATGTGCTCCCAACTATCAGGATAACCCTTCCGGTCCATTGATGGAGAACTCTAGGTCACATGAGGACACTAAATCGACACCACCACCATAACCTTCTCACACAAGGTAATAGTGTGGGGATACCTATCTCAGATCGATGGTGATGAATGTCTCTGAATCTATTCCTGAAATAACTTCTCCAAAGTTACCTTCTCATATGCCACTTATATAATTCAGTCATAGATTCCATCATAAGAAGTTCCATCCACCATTACACTAGATCAACACATTTATTCCATCAACCTCAATGACATCAAAATAATTAAGACTAATTCTACTCCATAAATTCAGATCCCATTCTATTAGAGGTTACTCCACATCTAGAATACTCATAAAAATTTGAAAAATTCATCAAACAAAAATTACAATCCTCTATTAACGAATTATTATATAGTTTTTTATGACATTTCGATGAATTCCATAGGATCACTCATCATTAAAATATGAAATAATAAAATAATTTCTCTAAAATGAAAGATAATTCACAAATCACCCTCTCATTAAGGGTCAATATTTTTTCAACTTTTAAAAGCATCAATTTCCTCATAAATATTCACAGTATGAAAATATTTCATCCGCACACATAGAACACCTAGTTATCCATACCATTTGATGTGAATATTACTTCATATTTTTGAGGATATGATTTAATTGACACAACCATGAAGAATAAATAAAGAAGATATCATTAGAAACCATTTCACATCAATTAATTGTTAGGATTTTATGGTTTGTTCACGTTAGATTTGTAAATATTGACTAAAAATTGACTCATTACCCCCATCCGAAGATATTATGTACATTCCCCACTATAAGGGGTGAGTGAATGATGATCACCATTAGGGGAATCCCTTTGGATGAAAATAGTGTGCATAGGGATTCTAATTGATTCCTTATCTCTTAATCATTTGAGGTAGAAATAATAGCTCATACATGTGCCCTAAAAAAGAGGGTCCTTGAGAAGAGTAAACAAATCATAACATGAACATAATATATTAAAACCCAACCATAGTTTTCCATCACATGCATCTTATTATAGCTATGTCCTGTAATACTCTATGCTTGAAATAATTAATCGATTGTGGTTAAATGTTGGAGAGGAAAAAACTATTTTTTATCTTTATTCACTCCAAAACCACCCACTTCCAGACAAAAATAATCACTTACTAACTCTCTTCTCTAAAATATAGAATTATTGATCATAATTTCATCCTTAATGTGGATATCCATCGAAAAAATCATCATGATATTCATGGGTAAAATTACAACTACCTCTCAAAACTATTTAATATCTCTAGAATGAGTCCTCAATCTATCAATGCTTTCCTAGGGGACTCTAAGATAGACGAGGATTCAGGAAAACTCAAATATATCATTAAAACTCTTATAAATTTTTTACCCAATCCATTGAGATTATATTATTTCTCTTATAAAAATTTCCAATAAAAATCTCACAATGGTCGTAGTTCATGATACATGAAAAAACACCTTTGTGACACCCTACAAATAGATCACTACCCATGTCTAAACCCAAAATCATACAGAGGTACCACACACTAGCATCAAAAGTTAATTCCCCTTATAAATTAAAGAAAAAAACAACACCCCAAAATGAATCATAATGTTTGTTAAATAAATCATATAATGTATCATTATCAATTATATGCTTACCGAATAATATAGTAATGAAATGCTTAATGTCTAGATAATTCTTTATCACCCTATTATTAGGCTCATGTAGATCTTTAAAAATCACTCACCACATCGAAGCATTGAACATTTGATCTCTTTTAGCAGAAAGTACAATCTAATTTATAAAAAATATGTCACTAAGCATAGTGAGGAGAGAAACATCATCATTTTTTTAGTAAAGGATATTTATCAACTGAATTATCAAACCCAATACTCATCACTCACTATCCATTTGTAGAATGTCCCAACTATATGAAAATGATTATAATGAACTTCCTCTACATGTATTCTCACTAAAAGTAGGAAGAACCATTTATTTGATAAGATAAACCCTGAAGGACTAGAGAATATCTAGATGAGATGACAGAATAAGGACAATAAAGATCAAAACTATCCACTATAAAATCCATGTACCAAATCATTTATACCTCTAAATTATATTTTAGAGTTTTAGGTTGAAGAAAAAGATGAAAAAGTCCTACAGAAAGGATATGTTATCCAACACCCCTATGCTAGTCCCGTAGGAATGATAAATTAACCCAAGACCCCATTAACATCTTATTTCTATGTTCCCAAACCAATCCATGGATGACTACCAAATCTAAACATAATTACTTGGAAAACTATCTAAAACAACTATAAGATGACCTCACCCATTTGGACCTCACCTAGACTAGGTGTAGTACATGTTGGACAATCCAATCCCATCCCTAATTAGATTGGCATTGGTGAATAACATCATTTAGTCATATAAAATAACCTAGGAGGACTTATCCTATAAAAAAAATATAATAAACACATATCCAATATGTAAGATAAACTCAAAATACCAGTAGATTATATATAATTGAATAAATAGTTTATAATTCAACTAACAAACACCAAAAACAGTGTATATCCTATAAGGTAAATACAATGGAAATAGAATATATAAAATATCACAAAAACAAAAATCATTAGAAGCTCTTATATACTACATATAGTCTTATACCACACACCATACACATTGGTATCCCACATCATCATGAATAACCAAGATCCATAATTTATCACCTATAATCGATAAGTGTTTGTTCTGATAAAATAACAACAGCTCCAAATCTACCAATCTTATCACCAAACTTGTGTATTTTTATCATGGTCACAACACATGTGAGAAAAATTCTAATATAGGGATGATAATAAACATGCCAATTGTAACACCCCATGCTTCAATGGTACACTTCTCTTTGAATAATGCGATAGCATGTGTTGTACGCAACATCGAGTTCTAACCCACCAAAACCAATCAAACTAGACATTATGAATAGTAATACCTACCTTTTGAAATTATTTATATTTTTTTTCAAAATGGACTTTATTTTTGGTTTTAGAATATCTAAATTATCCTAAGATGAATTTTTTATATTTTTCAGAGAACTTCCAATTTTTATGAATAGTGAAAAATACTTAAAAACAACTTTTTTAATCAAAATAATTTATAGTGATAAATTATATTATTGAGTGGTTTCAAAGTTTAATTAAAATATATTTTTTCCATTTTATCCAATGGTGTTCATTAGAATTAATTTCACTTTGAAATTGGACATAAACTATTGTCAATCTTTTGATATACATTGTTTCTTAAAAACACACTATTTGTTGTGACAACGGGAATTAATTATTAAATTAATTAATGAAACTTATATGTTTGGAATTTTGTAAAATAGACAATAGTTTTGAATTTGGAATATCAATTATAGCTCAGGGGGAAATTTTCGCATATTTCTGAAAAACGTCAATTTTTGATGAATAGTGAAACTACTAAGTGGTAGTTAAAAAATGAATTTTTCATAAAACATAATTTTACCGCTTATGTGATTGGAATTTCGAAAATCCAAGAGACACGGTTAATATCAAGAAGTAAAATGGGGTTCAATGAGATGAAACAAATTTTTGGTGAATAATAACTTTTTACTTTTATTTACCACGGTTAAAAGTAAATAGGGTAATTAAGGGTAAAAATGATATTAATATTACCCTAACACGTGTCCTAATTCTATTGGACAAGTTTATCTCATCCAAAAACAACCTTAGAAATAAAATATTATCATTTAGGTCCACTTGGATTAGATTAGGACATTTATTATTATTTAATTCAAAGAAGAGTTAAAAGAGTTAAAATCAAAGTTAATTTACTACAAAATTTTTAATATAGGGTTATACATAATCTAAATTCGATTGTAAATATTAATTAGAAAGATAATAAAATTTCCTACATAATGATATTTTATTTATAATTTTTAGACATTATATAAAATAATTTATATATGACACAATGATGATGCAGTAATTACCATAATAGTGAAAAATTAGAATAATTGATATTATAAATACACAAATAAAAATAATATGAGACTTTTTATGAATTAAACTAATTTTCTAAGATCATATGATATATTAGGACTGATTTAATGTACTTTGTTCGAAGTAATCATTTTGTTATGAGTTTCACAAAAATCAACTATTGAATAGTGTCAAAATTCACATAAAAGAGTTTTTAAAACAAATATTATATTATTAATTGATATTAAATTCATACAAAAATATAAGTATCGGCCAAGTGACTTATATCATGATATTTTTATCATTAATGGACCACATGGGGGTCTCTTGGATGTATATAGTATGTTTATTAACTATATAATATAAAAATAAAAAGTGACATGGTATTTGTCAAACTAATTAACTAAGAGATAAAAATAAAAGATAAGGTTAATATATTAACCCAAACCTATCTAAATTCATTTGGTTGAATTGTTTTCGACCTATCCCAACCATAAAATTTTAATAATCAACTTTGGAGCCATTATAACCAGAATATGAATTTATTTTAAATTAATATTTCTAGCTTTTACAAAGGTACCCCTGACCCCTCTTATATAAGGGCACTTCTCCTTCTCATTTCTTCACACCTTCAAAGCCTTCTGGTTCGGCCAACCCCTACCCATATACTCTCTAGACTTCCCTCAATACAACCTAGAGGCATTAGTTTGATCATAATGCCATCCTAATGATCCCTTTTGATCAAATCAAAAGAAAGAACCCGAAGAAGAGGTAATGATTTCACCACCCTTTTCCATGTTCCTTTCTTCTTCCACATCTTCTTTCTTTGTTATTAAAATTCTAAAATAATAACTATAGTAGATTATATATAATTTGATGTTATTATAAATATGGTACATCCAGATTCAGTATTCTATCCACCCTTTGAATAACATGTCACCATACATGCGTACTTAATGCTTACCGTCTCCACGTCGTGGTGTAATTGTTATTCAATATATTAATATTTGGATGGGTTTAATAATGATGTATAATTAATGTAAACAATAAATATAACATGATAATTATTCTTTATATATAATATACCATCCATGTATATATTATTTTAATATCAAAAGAATGATATTGTCGCTCGTGCGTACGTACGGACTACCGTCTCCACGAACGCGATGAGATTCATTCTCCATCATAACCATTAAAGTATAATTATCATTTGATGATTTAAAAATAATTTTTAAGAACATTATATCATTCTGTATATGAATAGGATACATCCTATCCATGATAAACATGGCTTACATAACAAAACATATAAAAGAAAACGAGTAAGTTAACACCCGAAACGACGATAATTCTAAGATATTATTAACAAAGAAATGTTAAAAGATCACATATGATATAATATTAATGTATATGATTCATGAATAATTTAATAACAATTATTTCAACAACATACTGGAGGTGAACCTACCCCCAACCAAGGAAAAGTACAAGGTAAGGGGTTTCTTATCTCACTTTTAATTCCGTGAGAATTCCATTGTTCACCACTTATTTATTACATGTGGTGTGTGTACTGACCATGTTTATATTCATTGTGTAATATACATTAATTCATTTATTTTTACATCATCATTTTATGATCCTTCTTTCATGGGTTTATGTTTTTTATGTTACCAAATCAATAAGGGAATTTGAAATTTCAATTTCCACTCATTCGTCTTTACGCATACTTCATTGATTATTTTACTCCATGATTATGTGTGGGATCACTATTCATTTTATTATGTCATAATTTACACTCCCCTTTCTGTGGATATAATTTTTATACACATAATCACTCCATTGATAGATTCTCAGGTCATCGGTATGAACTTGATAAGAGTAATTTTTACTCAATCTCGATTTGTTGAGATAAACATCCAATTCATTGGTGTTGTTTTTACTAGAATATGTGTGAATGTCACTTGATTGTTTTACACTGAATATCCAATCATATGTAGTGAATTTATATTTTTCACACATAATTATGTCGTTTATTTATCCTTAACCTAAGGATATGGCCTTTATGAGAGATTGCATCTTAATTTACATTCCATTGAGACTTCTTTGTTTTTATACACCAAATCACTTTTATGTGGTGTATATAATGTACTTTGACATAGTATATCATTAATCACTTTATTATCATGATATTACAATATTTTGATTACCTCAATTATTTGTATTCAAGTGTCTCTATTTTGGTTAGAATCTCTAACTAAAATACCATTTTTAAATGTTTTAAAGACCTATTCTTCTAAATCTTTCTCATTAATGTCCATGTTTTAAAAAATGGTTTTTAGGATTTTTTTATATGAACATAAAAGTTTTAAAATTGAAACTCCTTTTATAAGTTTCAAAGTGGTATGGGACAATTTGATTCAAAAATCAATTTTTAAACGGTTTCTTGACAAATAGTGTGACTTTTAAATGATTTCAAGAAAAAGGGGGATATTTCTCTCAAACATTTTTGATGATTATTTTCATTTATGTCAAAATCCTTAATTATTCTTGATTGAGGTAATTGTGATACAATACAATCTTCCATATTGTATCTAATGAGTTATGTTTGACTGTGGATGTGCTATTTTTATACCATTCATGGGTTGTGGTTAAAGTATTGACATTTCGTATGCTAGTTTTAATACGAATGTTTATGCTATGTTTAAACCTGTTCATATAAGGAATGCATTGTACTTAATAAGTGACAGGTGGAGCTTGCTATAGCTCTTTGATGCATCGGTAGGTCTCATGATACAAACTAGTGTCTTGGCACAAGGCATTGGCAAAATCTTATTTGTAGTCTTGGAACGAGGCCTTGGCTATGTGGTTATGATAGTCTATAATTATGCATTCCATCATTATGAAAGTGGTTATTAATATTGCATGTGATCATTCGACTAGTAGAATATCCATGTGAGTAAGTAAATGGAATTATTTTATTTTATCTTTTCCATTTTATGCTGAAGTTCAACTTTAAATGGCTTTTGTTTTAATTATAAACTGCATTAGGTTTTTATGCTTATCTATGAATGCTTCTGCTATAATGTTATACTTACTGAGCATCTGAGCTCATCCCTTTCAATGTTTTATTTTTCCCAGGATTATGAAGAAGTAATTTATGAATGACCTACAGGGATAGTATGAGGGGATATGAAGACAAGATGTTTTTTATGATGTAATGTAAAATTTTATGAATGTATATAGTGTTGCCAAGGCTACTAAACTAATCAGTCCTTCGAGACTTGATCTTCATTATGATCATGCCAATGTTATGTAATTAATGCACCGACTCTGGGTAACTTGAGTCAGGGCGTTATTGTTGGTATTAGAGGAAGTTTAGTACAAACCTTGGATGCCAGATTTAGAAAAACCTTGATTAGATCACGTAGACCTAAGATGAACTTTGAGGATTAGTGTAGAAGAACTTCCTAGAATTTTGGTATTTTAGAGATTTTGTGAGTTTTCCAGGAAATACATCCCTGTCTGGATACGAGCAGGTAGAGGCGGCTCTGGCATAGATGTACCTAGGGGTAAAACCCGAAAACACCACAATGAGCTAGACTCGAACGGGAACTGGTGCATGACAATGGGCCTTGCTGCACTCTTGGTTACGACACTCCAGTGAGATATTTTTAGGATAATTTACATTTTCTTTACAAATCGATTTGAAGTATTATATATATAACATGAGAGTAAATGACCTTGGTTAATCCTAATCTGTTTCAAATTGAGAATATGGTGACATGTTAATCTCTAAATGATTTTATGACTACTGTTACTCACACAATGATTTCTGGTTTTATTCAATGGCTGGATTCCAAGGAATTCATAGTGACATTGAGAATGATGTACAAGGTGGGAACGGTGGTGGCAATGAGAAACAAAATGGAATGTTGATAAGCGGAAAAGATATCGTCTTTATGCCAAATCAATTTTCCAAAAATATGATCAACAATATATATATTAACAAATTCCAAAACTCAAAAAAGAAGAGAAAGGTGATGAATGATAAGAGCTCCAGCAATGGAGACCATGGAGAAAAGAACCCTCAATTTCCATCATGCAAGAAATGTGGTAGGAGACACCCGGGAAAGGGTCTCAATGGGACCAAGAAATGCTTTATGTGTGGGAGGAAGGACATAAAGTGAAGAATTGATGAAGAAAAATGAAGAGTAATATGGAAGAAGATAAAAAATGGTCCCAATAGTCCATTTACAGTCATTTTCCATAAATGTAGGGGACCTGGCCACTACCCAAGTGAATGCCCTATTCTATAGGATATTTTCTTGGTCAAAGAAGAAGCTGTGTGGAAATAAATTGTTGGAGAAATGTTTAAAAAGTATTAGTGCTCCTTGTTGATGGGTTTACTTTGGAATAATTTTCCCTTGTATTTTTAACCCTACAGTTTGCCATGTGAGAATGATATTTGAGGAATAATTGTCTTTTGACTTGTGAATATAGTTATAATTAACCATTTGGTTTTATATGGTCATTGGGGTTTGAGAGAATTATAAGTTATTATAATTTGGGTTAAAAATGCAAGGTATGATATAACATTTTTTGTTAAATTATGTTATGGTATTTTGAGGAATTTATCTCATTTTGGTAATGTTATAAAATATATATTTTGAAAAAGGACAACACGTAGACCGTGTGACAAACCGTCGCGTCAGACAAAGCTGTGAGAATCGAACCCACAACCAAAGTGCGCGTGGGATTTATCACATACCACTAGACTACGTGAATTCCCTAGTTAGTGTGACTATTATTTTTAGTTAAATGATTTTATTGATCAATAATAATTTGATTTGGGATCTTATGTCTTATCAAATGAATACCCTTAGTATATGAAAATGATTTGGGGATTAAGTGATAAATGTTATTTTAGAAGTTGTTGGCTTTGTTGTGAACACTATATGCCAAAGGAAAATAGAGTAGTATGGGATTTCATTTGAGGAGTAATGGTGCATTTTTATCTATTTTTTTATTGTGGATTTATAGTGATTGGGTTATTTATGGAAATTATTAGGTTAATTACTTTTAAGTGTGTGACTTTAAGAGTAATTAATGTCATTTGGAGATAAAATTTAACGTGGAAGACTACATTCTTATATGTTTTGGGTTTCAATATTATTTTGGATTATATTAACGGATTTTAAGGACAATTTATTATTGAATGGTATTTATTTAACTTTGGGGTATTAATTGTTTAATTTTAGAAATTAAGATTAGTGTTTTTTTTCTCTAATGGAATATCCATTTGGGGGGTCATCAGATATTATACTAACCATTTTGGTTTTGATTAATCTCTAAAGACAAGGAAAATATATAGTTTATCCTACATGGATCATGTATTTTGATAGAAGTTTATTCTAGCTCTTTCATTGTGACCAAGTGTTCATTAATTATCATTGTTCAAAAAAATGAGTTAGTGGTAAAAAGAAATTAAATAATGAAACTCTACTTAAAAAAGTATGTATATCTCTTTATGTTCTTAGTCAATATAATAAATGAATTCCTCATCCTTATGTAATGTAACATAAAACAAAAAATGTTGTCCATTTACTTTTCCTACTGGGAGACTAAGGACCGTTTTTCCCAACACAAGTTTGTGATTTTCATATTGTTAACTTTCTTCTGATCATGATTTCTATCCCTCTCCATTAGAACTTGACACTTAGTTTATCATCCATATCCATGTTGTCCTATATGGAATCCGAGTATGGGTTATCTTGGTTGACCTTTATACCTCCCTTTCTTTCTTTTAAAGTGATAGTTTTATTTACTCTTTTTTACGATGTGGGACTTTCCATTATATTCCCAAGAACAATTTTAAAAATTGCGAGGACACAATTTATTGAAGGTGGGGAGAATCTAACACCCCAAGCTTCTATGGTACGCTTATCTTTGAATACTACGATAGCATGTGTTGTATGCAATATCGATTTCTAACACACCACAACCAATCAAACTAGCCATTATGAATAGTAGTACCTACTTTTTGAAATTATATATATTTTATATTTTAAAATGGACTTCATTTTTGGTTTCGAAATATCGAAATTATCCTAAGATGAATTTTTGGTATTTTTCTGAGAACTTCCAATTTTTATAAATAGTGAAAATTACTTAAAAACAACTTTTTTAATCAAAATAATTTATAGTGATAAGTTATATTATTGAGTGGTTTCAAAGTATAATTAGAATATATTTTTACCATTTTATCCAATGGTTTTCATTAGAATTAATTTTACTTTGAAATTGGATATAAACAATTGTCAATCTTTTGATATATATTATTTCTTAAAAACACGCTATTTGTTGTGACAGTAGGAATTAATAATAAAATTAATTAATGAAACATATATGTTTGTAAGTTTTTAAAATAGAAGTAATTTTTAAATTTTAAATATCAATAATAGCATAGGGGGAAATTTTGGAATAATTCTGAAAAACATCAATTTTTGATGAATAGTGAAACTACTAAGTGGTAGTTAAAAAATTGAATTTTCCATAAAACATAATTTTACCACTTTTGTGATTGGAATTTTGAAAATACGAGAGATACGGTTAATATCAAGAAGTAAAATGTGATTCAATGAGATGAAAATAATTTTTGGTGAATAGTATATTTTTTCTTTTATTTACCATGGTTAAAAGTAAATACGGTAATTAAGGGTAAATGATATTAATATTACCCGAAAACATGTCCTAATTCTATTGGAAAAGTGTATCTTGACCAAAAACAACCTTAAAAATAAAATATTATCATTTAGGTCCACCTGGATTAGATTAGGACATTTATTATTATTTAATTCAAAGAAGAGATAAAAGAGTTAAAATCAAAGTTTATTTACTACAACATTTTTAATATAGGGTTATACATAAGATAAATTTGATTGTAAATATTAATTATAAATATAATAAAATTTCATACATAATTATATTTTATTTATAATTTTTAGACATTAAATAATTTAATTTATTTATGACATCATGATGATGCAGTAATTACCATAATAGTGAAAAATTAGAATAATTGATATTATAAATACCCAAATAAATATAATTTGAGACTTTTTATGAATTAAACTAATTTTCTAGGATAATATGACATATTAGTATTGATTTAATTTACTTTTTTCGAAGTAATAATTCTGTTATGATTTTTAAAAAAATCACCTATTGAATATTGTCAAAATTGACATAAAAGAGTTTTTAAAACAAATATTATATTATTAATTGACATTAAATTCTTAAAAATCTAAGGTTCGTCCAGGAGACTTATATAATTATTTTTGTATCATTAATGGACCACTTGGGGGTATATAGGATGTATATATTACGTTTATTAACTATATAATATAAAAATACAAAGTGACATGGTAAATGTCAAACTAATTAATTAAGTGTTAAAAATAAAAGATAAGGTTAATATAGTAACCAAAAATTGTCTAAATTCTAATGGTTTAATGGGTTTCGACCTATCCCCACCTTAAATTCTGAATAATCAACTTTGGAGCAATTAGAAACCGAATATGAATTTATTATAAATTAATATTTCTAGCTTTTCAAAAGGTGCCCCTCACCCCTCTTATAAAAGGGAACTCCTCCTTCTCATTTATTCACACCTTCAAAGCCTTTTGGTTCGACCAACCCCGGCCCAAATACTCTCTAAACTTCCCTCAATACAACCTAGAATCCTTATTTTGATCAGAATGCCAACCTATGGAGCCCTTTTGATCTGATCAAAAGGAAGAACTCGAAGAAGAGGTAATGATTTCACCACCATTTTCCAAGTTCCTTTCTTCTTCCACATATTATATATTTGTTATTACCATTATAAAATAATAACTCCAGTATCTTATGTATAATTTGATGTAATTATAAATATGGTACAACCATATTCATTATTCTATCCACCCTTTGAATAACATGTCACCGTACGTGCGTACGTACGGCTTACCGTCTCCACGTCTTGGTGTAATTGTTATTCAATATATTAATATTTGGATGGGTATAATAATGATGTATAATTCATTTAAACAATAAATATAACATGATAATGATTCTGTATATATAATATACCATCCAAGTATATATTATTTTAATATCAAAAGAATGATATTGTCGCTCGTGGGTATGTACGGACTACCGTCTCCACGAACGCGATGAGATTCATTCTCCATCATATCCATTCAAGTATAATTATCATTTGATGATTCAAAAATAATGTTTAAGAACATTATATAATTCTGGATATGAATAAGATACAACCTATTCATGACAAACATGGCTTATGTAACAAAACATATAAAAGAAAACGAGTAAGTTAACACCCAAAACGATGATAATTCTAAGATATTATTAACAAAGCAATGTTAGAAGATCATATATGATATCATTTTAAAGTATATTATTCATGAATAATTTAATAACAATTATCTAAACATTATACAGTAGGTTAAACTACCCCCGACCAAGGAAAAGTACAAAGTAAGGGGTTTCTTATCTCACTTTTAATTCTGTGATAATTCCATTGTTCACTACTTATTTTTTACATGTGGTGTGTTTACTTCCCATGTTTGTATTCATTGTGTAATATACTTTAATTAATGTATATTTACATCATCATTATATGATACTTCTTTCATGGGTGTATGTTTTGTATGTTACCAAATCAATAAGGGAATTCGAAATTTCCATTTCCACTCATTTGGCTTTACGCATACATCATTGATTATTTTACTCAAAGATTATGTGTGGGGTCACTATTCATTTTATTATGTCATAATTTCCACTCCCCTTTCTGTGGATATACTTTTTATACACATAATCACTCCACTGAAAGATTATCAAGTCATCGGTATGAACTTGATAAGAGTAATTTTTACTCAATCTCGATTTGTTGAGATAAACATCCAATTCATTGGTGTTGTTTTTACTAGAATATTTGTGAATGTCCCTTGATTGTTTTACACTGAATATCCAATCATATTTAATGTATTTATATTTGTCACACATAATTATGTCGTTGATTTATCCTTAACCTAAGGATATGGCCTTTATGAGAGATTTCATCTCCATTTACATTCTATTGAGACTTCTTTGTTGTTATACACCAAATCACTTTTATGTGGTGTATATAATGTACTTTGACATAGTATATCATGAATCCCTTTATTCTCATGATATTAAAATTTTTTGATTACCTCAATTATTTGTATTCAAGTGTCTCTCTTTTGGTAAGAAACTCTAACTAAAATACCATTTTTAAATGTTTTAAAAACCTATTCTTCTAAATCTTGCTCATTAATATCCATGTTTTAAAAAATTGTTTTAAGGATTTATTTATATGGACATTGAAGTTTTAAAACTAAATCTCCTTTTAAAATATTCAAATAGGTATGGGACACTTTGATTCAAAAATCAATTTTTAAACGGCTTCTTGACAAATCGTGTGACTTTTAAATGATTTCAAGAAAAAGGGGGATATTTCTCTCAAATTGTTTTGATGATTATTTTCATTTATGTAAACATCCTTAATTAATCTTGATTGAGGTTAATGTGACACAATACAATCTTCCATATTGTATCGAATGAGTTATGTTTGACTGTGGATGTGCTATTTTTATACCATTCATGGTTTGTGGTTAAAGTATTGACATTTTGTATTCTAGTTTTAATACGAATGTTTATGCTATGATTAAACATGTTTGTATGAGGAATGAATTGGACTTAATAAGTGACGGGTGGAGCCCGCAATAGCTCCTCGATGCATCGATAGGTCTCATGAGACAAACTGGTGTCTTGGCACAAGGCCTTGGCAAAATCTTATTTTTAGTCTTAGCACGAGGCCTTGGCTATGTGGTTATGATAGTCTGGAATTATGCATTCCATCATTATGAAAGTGGTTATTAATATTGCATGTGATCATTGGACTAGTAGAATATAAATGTGAGTAATTAAATGGCATTATTTTGTTTTATCTTTGCCATTTTATGCTGAAGTTCAAGTTTAAAAGGCTTTTGTTTTAGTTATAAACTGCCTTATGTGTTTATGCTTATCTATGAAAGCTTCTGCTATAATGTTATCCTTACTGTGCATCTGAGCTCACCCCTTTCAATGTTTTTTTCCCAGGATTATGAAGAAGTAATTTAGGAATGACCTGTAGGGATAGTATGAGGGGATATGAAGACAAGATGTTTTTTATGATGTAATGTAAAATTTGATGAATGTATCTAGTGTTTCCAAGGGTACTAAACTAATCGGTCTTTCGAGACTTGATCTTTCTTGTGATCATGCCAATGTTATGTAATTAATGCACCGACTCTGGGTAACTGGAGTCGGGGCGTTACACCAATTAGTATATTCTAAAAAAATAAAGAAACAAGTTATGTCAACTCTTGTTAAAACAGTTGAGAATATGGGACATGATGAAGATGAAAAACTAGAATTCAAATCCAACTCAAATAACTAGGTGAAAAATTGTAACCAAATTAATTAAAAGGAAGGATAAACAATATATATTCAGTATAAACTACTCTCGGTGACATAAGGAATGTGCCAATAATTTTTCAAAGTTGGTTGTCTAAAAAAACAATTTTTAATTTTAATTTCATTTATATTATAATATAATAATATTTTTAAAACATTTTATTACATAATGGTCACTATTCTTCATGATTTAAAGTAATAATGTATTTGAGAATATATCGCATTGATAAGGTCATACCAATTCCTTTCTATGATGTTAACCATATAATTCACAGATGATATTCTTAAATATAGTTCTATATTTGGATAAAATAAATTAATGATAAAGTGAGAATGTTGAATATCAGTTAAAAGTACACATAATTAGATGCGACTTCTTCTCACAAAGTTTTCATTGGGTGATCTAGAATATGATAGATTAATAGATTAGAGCTTACTATGTGAATTTATAATTTTTATGTGTCATAAAGTATTCCTATATATGAGCATTTGTAATGATTAATTACCATTAATATTATTATTAATTCTTATCATCAATCATATACTTTATTGTACTAACCAAAATTGTGAAACTATTTGTTTGTGGAAAGCATACCATGTTGGGTGTTTCAAGAATGACATCTGATTAATTAATAAGTCAATGAAAGATTTCTCCCATTATATGTTAAATGAATTTGATATCTCAGTACATTTATTTAAATATAAATATTTCATTAAATTCTAGGTCCATTGCGTAACAATAATTTTATTTCAGATAGTCAAAGAAAGATGTAACAAACACATAGTTTGGTGACATGAATGTAAAGCCAAAATTATGATAGATTGTGACAATGGTGTTATATTACAAAGTAGTAATTCATGTTCTTATATCAATTTCTTGACATTAAATTATTTTTATTTTGTTCCCCAACATGTTACTATATAGAAATATTGGACTTTTGGAAAACTCACATAATGATAATGAGACAAAATCCTTGAAGCTCAGAAACTAACTGTTTCCACTGATCACAATTAAATTCACTTAGATTTTAATTATTGACATAAATATTTTACTCAAGACTGGGGAATAATTTTTTTAAGTATTTACTAATCGCAAATACTAACAATGTGACAAATAATTACTTATTTATTTTTAAATAAATTATTTAATTATGTGAATATTTAATAAATATTTATTCACCACACTATATATACAATCATTATTTTATTTATTAAATATTTAATATATATTTATCTCAATATTATGAATATGATATTTTTTATAAATAAATATTTATTAAATATTCATTTGAGTATTCAATAATTGTCGTGAAGGATGAGTGGACAAAGATCATGGGGTTAGATAAGGTTTATACTATTATATAGTAACATTGTTGAAATTAAACATTATTTTACCCTAAGACCTAACACTATAAAAATATCATTATTTTTGTTATGTAGTGTAAATAATAATTTGAGAATAATTGTGCACAATGTATTTATCTCCCAAATGACCTTTTTCTTTATGACTAATGAAAAAGAATAAAACCATAAAAACAGAAGGAAAATGAAATGATCAAGGAAAAAATTACAGGTGATCTATCTTTCCCGATATAACTATGAAATCTATCAATATTGTCCAGATAATAGTGGATCAGATGTCAATCACAACATGATGGTATCTACTTTTGGTTCTTCCTTTATAATGATAGTAATCCAAAAAGATTTAGAATATTTATATATTAATATTCAATGGGAAAAAAATTGGTTATGAAGTTCACATCTTGCACAATTCGGGAATTTTTCATTAAATCAAACAAAAAACATAATGGGTATTCACCAAAAAGTATATTTTTATGTGTCTAGAACCATGAAATGGTATTAGTGCAATCAAATTTAAATTAATGATTATTTTTTTAATTTTGATATATATGTGAAATAGTGATTATATATTTCATATCAATATTTTTCATTCTTAAATATGATGTTTAATTAATATTATTTAAGAATATAAAAACTAAACTTTTAATATCTATAATTTTATAGCGCAACAAAATATGAAGAATGATCAGATATTCCATCAAGAGATTCCAACCTTTCTATATTTTTAATTGGGTTACATGATGTGTAGCGAGACTATATGTTGTATACCCATGTTTAATGCACCTAGATGTGTCATGGGATAAATAACACACTGAATAATCTATTATATATGATGAATTTATTGCACACCATGTATAGATTAGTACAAACATGAGGATGGTTGTGTATATTACATGGAATATATATAGCAAACACATCATTTGGTAGACATGGTTTACTAGAGAAATTTTTAATAATCATGGTGTTAAATAAATTGTTTTTCAATGTATCAAACTATTATATTGGATAATTATTGTGAACCAAGGTGTGTAACTAGTGTAAACATAATTTAACCCATTAATTAATATATATGATATTAATGTTTAGTCATTCGATACATTATACAGGTACTTGGAAATGTAGAACTCATGGTATGTTTCCAGAGTACACATGATCATATTACATCCAGAGAACACATTAACTGAATTTATAGGTTACATAGAAAAACATAAAGTAGGACATAAGGAATGTAGCTGGTTAGTACAAGTCATATAATCCAGTTGAGGTACATTCCATATCCCTGGGTGTTTATCCTGGGTACCCACAGAAAAGTAACAAGGAGTGTATCTCATATGTACACACTATGTAGTCTCCCAATAAAATAGAGAATTTAATTTCATTAAAATATTTAATTTCATCATTAAAACATAATTCCACTTTTTCACCATATATGTATCACTATGTAATAAATGTTTTAAAAAATTAATAAATTCACCATTATTTTAATATAATTCTATGAAATTATTGGTCATTCCATTTATTTTCCAGGAATTTCTTTATGATATGTATCTCAAAGTTAATATCGATGGGTGTTACGATTAAAAAAATTATTTTATCTATTAATTAATTAATTAATACAATAATTTTTTACCTTAATAATAAATAATGAAAAAAAGTGAATGCAATCCTTTTTACATTTTTTTTGTTTATAGTTAATGACCGATCAGTATCTTTTACTAGACCTGTGTATGCGTTAGTTTAATTTAATTTAATTTTTCTTTCATTGGATTAAAATTATATATTATTAATCAAAAAATTATGGTCTTCATTTAACCCCTTCGAGATTTATTATGTAGATCCTACATATCCATGGTTTCATATACAAATACCTTTAACCAATCATTTGATCCTCCCACTCCTTTATTTTTATTAAAAATGAATTTAATAAAACAAATAACTCAATGTTCAATGAGGTGGTTCAATACTGAATTGAAATAAACCCATCCTTGTGAAACATATGTATATTTGATTAATTTTTTAACTCATTATATCATTTCAACAATGATATGTTTATGTAATTACATATAATATTTAAAACATAAGTAAAATGTAAAATAATAAATAATTATTAAAAATAAATAAAATCCCTCATCATTATATTAAGTAATATTATTCTTTATATTACATAATTAATAATAAAAATCATATAACAAATTATTTGGCCATTCAAAATTGGGTTCCATAAATTTATCATGGAGTTCTTATGAAATTTTTTGATTTACATAAATGATTTACAATAAGAGAAGTATCATAGCGAAGACATGGTGTAACGTCAATGACATTTTTGATGAAATCTGGGTCTGTATTTCTATGTTGGGGAGTCCACTTAATGTATCTAGGATATGAAATCCCACCATTATAAAATATGTTACTACTTAAATACATTTGAGTAATTGATCAATCCAATTATTATGTTATGAGAAGGGTTATATGGATCCTTTCAAATAAAAATTATATGAAACTACAAATTACAAGTCCAGTGGTGAGTGATATTGGGACTTGTTAAAAGAGTTGGAGAAGAAAATTCAATTCATTATGTCTCATGTAAATTTTAATCTGGTGATGTATTAATAAAATGCTATTTTATAATAATAGAATAATGAAAATTTCATCAACTCCATTAACCCTAAATACATGTTCAATAAAGATTATATCCTTATTGATAGTGACATACAAGAATAGTTTTTATGACTATAGGTTGTGTTTCAACATGAATAAAAATTTTATGTTCTAGGACATATACTACATAATCCTCCTACAGTGGATGTGGGTGATAAGAGTCCACTACCTATGATAAACACTTAATAAACGTGGTTGAAGATTAGTGGGTAATGATTTAATCCATGTCTAATGAACTCATAATGTCACAACACATGGATTCTTAGAGTATTCTCTTAGATAATTGTAATTTATAGTAGGAGGGAGATATACGTGAACTTTTTGAGAAGATTAAGGTTCTATTTTAGAGTAATCTTGGATAATGTGTCCTAGATAGACCTTATATTTTCAAAATAGTCATCTACATTGAGAATATAGGTTTTTTAGGGTTTGAATTTCCTAAACAACTTCACATTGTTTTTATTTTTGTATGAAATAAATTTAAATTCACCATCATTTTTTATAAATATAAATATGAAAAAACTAAAGAATTCTATCTTGGATCTTCTCACATCACATCTCCCGGTTGATAAGGAGAATGAAATTTAACAATACTTTCATCCTAATTTTGAATAAACAGAAGGTCTAATTGAAGTGATCTATGTCCAAATATTCTTTTTAATACCCATACTAGAAGTAAAATATATAGTGTAAAATATGGGGATAGGATGTTATCTATTTCTTAGGTATCAATAATGGACACTAAAAGGAAAATATCTCTTATATAAAGAATTAATTGGATGAATCATGTGAATTTTTTTATGAAGTTCAATTTAATTATTTCTTCAAATTGGGTTTTAGATATAATATATATGATCAAATATGAATTAAAATATAGTAACTAAGTATATTATGGAATATTTACAAAGGGGATGTAGATCTAAATGAAACCAATAGTACTAGAATATTTTTCAGGACTATTAGAAACTACAACTATAAGTTGTCAATGTGAATGATAATGGTTTTAAAATATTTTGATTATGTACATTATGTTTACAAAAACATAATATCATTATGAAAACATAATAAATATGGTTTTATTATCAAATTTCACATATAAAGTAGTTTTATGAAGAAATCATATATTATGGAAAGGCATATTTAAATAATTTCCTTTATGGGTTGTATTATGAAAGATAAGTAATAGAAATATATAATGAACCAACTCACATGATTCATACCACACATGACTATGTAATCACAAACACGAACATGTAAATGATTTTTTTGAAAAAATTGCACCATGATTGATATTTGTAATCCTTTTATATAAAACAACATAGAGTGTGTCATGCTTATTTACAAGGAAAATTGATTAAATCCACATTTAGTGGAAAATGTGAATGGGCCAAGGATATTATTGAATTAATTTATAATAACGTGTATGGAGAATTTCATGTTAATGCAAGGGGAGTATACTAATAATTCATAACTATTATTAATGATTTGTGTAGATATGGATTTTTCTAATTAATTAGGCATAAGTTAGATTCTTTTGATAAATTATATGAATACTAGAATAAATTTGAGCAATATTGTGTTGTAAAAAATAAAAAATTATGATTAGACCGTAATGGACAATATATTAATCAAGACACAATTGATTATTTATGTGTTTTGGGATTCTACTAGAACTCACACCCCCTTATATACCATTAATGGAATGGTTTATTTGAAAGGAGGAACACCAATATCTTTGATATGGTGAGATCAATAATGAGTTTTTAAATTCTTACATTATCTATTTTAGGATATTCATGATATAGTGAATTATACAAACTAAACCAATTATGAAAAAAAGTGTCAGATGGTATTTCATACCAATTATGATGTGGAAGGAAACTCATGTTTTTATACATACATGTGAGGAGAGTTAAATTAATTTTTAATCTGATGTTAGGAAAAAAAATTAAACCCCATGATACAATGTGTTTCCTCATATGATAATGCAACAACCGATTTTTTTTCAATTAATAGTACATTCTTATATTTATGACATATAATAACATGAAATCACAACACAGTGAACTACTATTTACTATTTAAACATTAAACATAATATTGTCACTTCATTGTTTTGAATTTTGAAAAACGGTCATCTACAATTATGTTCATAAATTTGTTTTGATTCTAACAAGACAAAATTCATTTTTTATTAACAGTTACATGCCCTTATTAATATTTATATACATTTATGAATAGTAATAAATACTAATGAAAAGAAAATTTTCTAAAAAAATAGAAACTTCATGCTTGAATGCATATATACAACATAGACATCTTAAAATGAAAAAACAATCATAATATAAGTATTGGTATTTTTTATATGCCATTGATATATTATTTAAAATTTTAAGATTTATTTATTAAATTTAAATGAAAATTTTTTTCCAAAAATTTAATCACAAATTGTTACTTTATTTTCTTATGGTTATAAGATAATTTTATGGGGCCTTGATTAATTTATGAGGGTGTTATAAATGTTTTATAATTTTAATCTTGTTTTTTTAATAAATTATGATTTAATTAAATAATTAAATTTATAATATTTGGAATTTATTTTTGAAAAACGAATTTCATTTTTGGATTCTACACATCAAAAAATGGTTGGAGTGATGTTTTGAGTTTTTTCTAAAATAGTCGAATTTTTCATGAATTGTAAAAATACATTATTCAATATGTAATATTTTTAATGAAAACATAATGTAATAATTATTAATATAAAATTATGGTCGACTTGTGTACATTAAAAGATGATATGTGGTGTCCATTGAAATTAATAAAAAAAATCTATCTTTTACTATAAATACCCACTCATTCCTTCATTTTATTTCATTCCAAATCCACCATCCCAAGAGATCTGGTAGTTTTACCTCCCTAGGAGTCCTAATAAGGTGTCCTTAATCCCCCAAGGTCGCAAACATCATGTTTTAGTAGTTACACTACTAGGTAATGGAATCTACCTCCCTTCTCCTTTTCAAGCATTCATTTTATGTTATTATTTTTAATTTTGAATTGGATTATATTTGGATATATGATTCCATATCCACCTTAGTATCCATATTATGTTAGAATAATTAGACACCCCTTTTTCTCTCATTAATTCATTTTATTATATTATATGTGAAGTTGTTAGGCTGCCGAATTTTCATAAGGGATCTCTGAACTTTACTATTTTTTCTCAAGTTCATTTCTTTTCTTCTACTTTCCTCATTTCCTTTCGTGGAAATGTTGTGATGAATCCATTACCATATATGTACTAGAATGTTTTCATGATAACAATATAATTCTTCATCATCTCTCTTTCCATTTCTTTTATACTAAAAATGAATTCACAATCTTAGATGTCTTAATTTACCACATTCAAGGATGATGGGTTGTCAATTTTTATTACTGTCTTAAAATGTGATCATGAAACCATTATTATGGTTGAAATATAATATATATATATATTATGTATCATATATGGTTCTAGAATACTTTTTTTACAAATGGGATTGATTTCTAAAACAAAACATGTTCCTTGTGGCCAGAAAACCTCTAATTAACCCAAAGGGTTATCACTAAAGTTTTACATAATGATTAATCTTCACTCAAAGTAACCAAATGAAATGTATAAACATGTATCCTTAAAAACATTCAATAATAGAATAAAAATCCAATTCTAGGAAACCATCCCCAATTTATATGATTCTCCAAACATGAATAGTAGTGAACTGGTCATTAAAACCATGGAAACAAACGGACCCGAACTATAAAATTGTATCTCATAACCAATCAAAATGATTATTAAAGAACTAAAAAAGGGTGTAATGAATCAATTAAAAATATAATAGGTTTTAGAATTATTAATTAATGATACTTATTAAATTAGTCAGGTCATTAATATCAAGCGGAGAACATCATTGGACTTAAGGAAATGGATCCTCCATATTTCACTTTTATTCAAGAATATCCTCTATGTTATGCCCTTTTTCGTATTAAACCTAATGATGGGGTGTGATTTGGAACCTTACCCATACTGCCCTAATTATGAATAAAATATGATAAATCCATTTCTCTATCAATAAGTTCTCTTAACTGCACCTGATACCATGACAATATTCTGTAAGGGATTCTACCCGAAAAACCTTTATTCCTTCGGGTTGAACTTTATTTATTTTTAAAAAAATGAATTTATCCTATATTTTTCTCAAAAACTTATAAATACAGTGTATATTCTCCAATAAAATGTTTCAAGATCCATGCCTCATTCTCTTTTTTGGGGTTTACATTCTTTTAAGTGATTCACTCTTCGATAATTCCCAATAAGAAAACTCGTTTTAAGGGAACTTCGCAAATTTTTACCCAATTTCAAGTTCACTCTAACATTTAATTTAATCAACCATTATTTTTATAAAATTATAATTTTTATTATGAAATACATATTTTTTCACTTATGGTTTTATGTAAAAGATTATTCCCTTTTAGATTTTAAATGTTCTTTAGTATTTTCCTTAAAATCACACTAAAATAATTTAATGATAAAAATTTCCTAGATACTCTTATAAAATGTTATCACATATATTTGACATCAATTTACCTGATATATGCCTATTTTCCATTATTAATTTCCATTCACATTATAATTCATTCCTCACATGAAAAAATTTATGACACGCCTATTCATTATGATTTATGGCATGAATGTGATACCCATTTCCCTCCATGGGTTCACTTATGCTTATGTATGATTGATTATGTATGATAATTTATGTGGAAATAATATTCATAAATAAGTTATGACGTGTGAGCCTAGATGGAACTCTAATTCATTGGGTAATTTTTAGTCTCATGAGATGTTATGTGCAATAGTCTTGGCGGTTATCCTTGACTCATGTTACCATGCGAAACGATCTTCATTGTTAACCTTGAATTGTAATCCTCTACAAGAAACAATCCTTGAATCATTCTAAATTCATGATTTATCTTACTTTAAAATTACTATGAATTTATGAATATATGATGTCATGTTTATTTTTTATAATTATATATTCTGTTTTATATCAATATTTCATGATCTCTAACCGTTGTTCTGAATCCACATTATTATGTTTATTTCCTTAATTTGATTTTATCTCATCCATTCATTCATGTGATCCCCAGGTACCATATATAGATGTAACAGATCAAAGGAAGTTATGATATTTTTATGAATATTAAATAAAGAACAGTATTTTTAGTTCCATGTTTTTAGTTTTATGTACCTTGTCTTCCAATACACTAGACTTTATGGTACTTGTCTTGTACTCTGATATATATTTAGGCTTAAAATCATGTAATGTTATGTGTAAATGTTTAGGGTTTCTATAGATCATATCAAAGGATGGTTTAATTATCTTTAGAGATTAGGAATAGAGAAATTTAGTAAAAATAATATGTATGAGACTAAGAATAAGAAAACACTGCCAATTTTGGAACGTATAGAGTATATAGTTTATTAATAAAATACATCTGTGTCATGATTCAAAAAGTTATAGGTGACTATGGTATGGATGTATCTAGGGGTAAAACCAAAAAACACTACTTTTATCTAGAATCGAATAGTAATTGGTTAACAACTGCGGGCCTTACTACACTATTTGTTTGACACTCCCGGGGATATTCTTTGGTAAATTTTGGACATGGTACATACCATTATTAATGGAATATTAAAAACCCCATAAGAATATAAGTTGAAAAATTGATCAAGGATAACCTAGATTTTAACCTCGGGAATCACAAGTTTGGATAAACATCTATTTTATAAGCCTGTCCTCTTATGTTGAAAGTGCCCTTTTTATTCTCAGCAACTAAGTATTAAAGCTCTCTAATTGTAACTTCTTTTTCATAGTTAATGGATGTAAATAGAAGAAAACGTGCCAAAAATTATTATGATAGTTAATGTAATGATTTCCCAAATGACATACCTAATATTATGGAAAATGGTTCTCAAAATGTCATCACAATATTTTCTCAGCCGGTTTATGTTATTAATAATAACCTGAATCATGTGGAACACCCTCCTCTTCCAAGGAAAGAGAATGTTGTCATTTAATTCTTCATGTGGAAAATTCCTCCCTGTTTAGTGGATCTTATGATCCCCTCCTCACAGAATATCTTATTAACTCCATTGAAAAGATATTCAATGTCCTCCAGTGCTCATAAGAAATGAAAGATGTACTAGTGGCCTATCATTTTAAAGGGGAATATGATTAGTGGTGGAAACTGATCAAGAATATATATCCCATAAAAGAAATTGATTCCATGGTTTGGTTGGAATTTAATAGAATGTTTTTCAATAATTATTTTCTCCAAACCCTCCATATCAAGATGAAAATATAGTTCCTTAGACTCAAGTAGAAGGAAGATTAGTCAATTGGGGAATATGATGAAATACATACAAGGCTTTAAAGGTACGCCTTTTACTTTTTCATGAACATTAAAAGCAAGGTGGATCACTTCTTTAGTGGATTAATGTTGAGTTTAAAAAAAAAATTGGTGATTCAAGACTTCCACAGCAAGGAGGAGATAGTTTATTATACCATTAATGTTGAAATAGTAATCGGTGGATACTAGTTGTATCGTGGGACTAATGAAAAGAAGATGAAAATGAAATCCCATGTTGTAAGTCCCTAAATGAATTCCATTCATGGAAAACACACAATAATCACACATGATGAAATTGTGTGAAGAAGCATAATAGGAACTCTCTAAAAGAACCATGAAATATTTCAAATGTTGAAAGATTGAACATATTTCTAAATAATGATGAAGAGATATGAAAAATCCCACTAATGTCGAGGATTAAAGGGAGTTTCATAAAACCCTCATCTAGTGGTGAAGTGTTACAATTGCAAGAAGAATGGCCACTGTAAAAAAAATTTCTAAGCCAAGGGTTGTCAGAGGAAATCCAAAACAACCTCCAAGGCAAAAATGAAGGGCTTATGGTATCAGTACTTCTGAGGTGGAGCTAGAAAAATATGTGGTGACACGTATGATGGTTATTCATTTCCGAATTGTGAGTGTACTATTTGATTATGGTACAACACATTCTTTCATATCATTAAATTTTAGTAGAATTATTCAAACACCACCTCAAAATTTGGTCGATAAGATTTCTGTGAGAACGGAGATTGGGGAAATAATTGTGTCCATGGTTTATAACTCCTACTAAATTAATTTTTGTGGAATGAACTTCCAAAAAAATATTTTCATACATCCTTTACTGGGTTTCTATATTATCCTAGGAATGGATTGGCTACTTTTATTCAAATACAACATCAACTATCAGGAAAGGGAGATCACTCTTCATATATTTCTTCATCCTCCAATTCTATACAAGTGTAAGGAGGAAGATGAATCAATTTTAGAATCATTGACTCAAGTGTAGATATTATTTCCTTATAATAAATCAATTCTATTTCCAATGATTAAGATAGAGGAGAGAATCATTCGTGAAGACAATCTCATCGTGAGCGATTACCACAATTCATTCCCTAATGAGTTTTCTGGTCTTCCTCCAGATTGAGAGGTTGATTTCTCAATTGAAATTATTATTGTATATCTTCCGATTTCAATGAAACCTTATAGAATGGACAAAGTAGAGATGGTGATGCTAAAGAACTAGTTACAGGAGAATTTGGAGAAGGTTTTTATATGCCTGAGTGCTTCATCTTAGGGTGTTACAATCCTCTTCATCAAGAAGAATGATGGTTCAATGAACCTCTGCATCAATTATCGTGAGCTCAATAAAATAATGATAAGGAACAGGTGTCCCCTTCCATGGATAGATAACTTGTTTGATCAGCTTCACAGTGCCAGTTATTTCTCTATGGTGGACCTTCAAATAAGATATCCCCAATTAAAGGTAAGGAAGGAAGACATTCCCAAGAATGCCTTTCGAACAAGGTATGAAAATTATGATTTCATAGTGATGCCCTTAAGACTCAATAATTATCTAGAAATTTTAATTGATTTAATGAATAGAGTCTTTAGAGATTTCCTCAACAAATTTTTTGTAGTCTTTATTGATGATGTTTTGATGTAGCCCTAGAGCAAGGAGGAACATGAGGAGTATTAGAATATTATGTTAAAGACATTGTGAAGGGAGAAACTGTATGCAATGTATAGTAAATGTGAGTTATATATAGAGGAATAATCATTCATGGGGAATTTTATCACTAGAAAAGGGATATTAGTGGACCCTTCCAAGACAATCGAAATTAAAGAGTGGACCATGACAACATCTCTAACAGAGATCCACATCGTTTTTGGGTCTATCAAGGTATTATCGATGATTTGTGAATAAATGTTCATGATTGTCAAACCTAATGATGAAGCTGACAAGGAAGGGAGTAAAATTTTTTTAGACTCAGGAATGCGAAGACAGTAATAAGGATTTGAAAAAGAGGCTAATCACTATTCCCGTACTCACACTCCCAGCAAGTGGATAACTCTTTGTGGTGTATAGTTATGATTCAAAGAATCTCTTAGCCTGTGTGCTAAAGAAAAAAAATGATAAAGTGATTGCCTATAACTCAAGGAAGTAGAAAATCCATGAGAAATAATTTTCTTATGCATGATCTAGAATTGGTAGTTGGGATCTTTGCGTTAAAATTATGGTAGCATTATATATATGGGAAGAGGTGTGATATATATAATTATCACATGAGTCTCGAATATATATTCAAAAAAAATAGCATAATATGCACTATAAAATATAGAGGGATCTCATCAATGATTATGACTGTTCAACCCACAACCATCCCAGTAAGAAAAAATAGGTGGAGACGTCTCTAAATAGAAACGATCTAGCATATTTATCAGTGATGAAAATTGAAAAGGATATAATCTTCTTTGATTTGGATAGGATGGTCATGGGATTCATTAAGAGAGTAAAATAATCAATAATTTCTCAAAGTATTGTTCAACCATCCCTCATGGATAAAATAAATGATGCTTAAAGGAATGATATAGACATTCTAAAAAGGGTGGAAGCTATCAGAAATGAGAAGTCCTTAGAGTTCATGATTGGCGAGGAATGATTTGTAATATTTGTGTTAAAATTATGTGTACCATCTGATCCTATGTTAAAAAAGTATCTTTTGAATTAAACACATAGCTCAACCTTCTCTATCCACCCAGGGAGCACAAAGATGTATCGATATCTCTGAGAGAACTTTTTGTGGGATAATATGAAGAAGGATGTTGATGAGTGTAAATCAATGTTCCTGGTACGTCTTCTAGTAAAGGATGAAATATATATGTCTAAGGGTATGATTCGAATACTAACCATACCAACATGGAAGTGGGAGAACAACAACATAGATTTTTTTCACTAGACATCAAAAGACATTTAGAGGAATCAATGTTATATGGGTCATTATGGATCATATTAAAAAGACATATCATTTTACCATGATTTGAGTGGACTTCTCATTAGATCAAATTACACACATATGTATATATAAATTAGGTCATAATACTTCATGGAGTACCACTATCTACTACATCTAATCAAGATCTGAGATTTAACTTGATGTTCTAGAAAAGTCTCCAACATGTTCTAAGAACTAAACCGAACTTCATTACAGCCTATCATCCTCAAAATGATGGAAAATCTAAGAGAAATATTTAGAAACTAGCATATATGTTGAGAAATAGTCTATAGACTTCATAAAAGGATGTGAGAAACATCTTTCATTGATTTAATTATTCTATAACTACAGTTTCCCCTCAAGCATATGAATGGAAACATACAAAGCCATTTATGGGAAAAGGTGAAAATCGCTGGTGTGTTGAGATGAAGTAGGTGAGCATAAGAATCTAGGACCTGAAATGGTCGATGAAATAGTGGAGGAGGTGAAAACTATTTGGCAGCAGATCAAGGTAGGCTAAAGTAAATATAAGAGTTATGTAGAAAATTATCGACGATACCTTTAGATAAATGTGGGATACATGGTATTTCTCTTCATATCTCCATAGAATATGTTCATGAGATTCTGGAAGAGATTAATGTTATGTCTCAGGTACATCAGCCCCTTCAAGATCCATGATTGTGCCACAGATGTGGCCTATCGACTACCACTTCTATATACCTTGAACAAATTACATGATGTCTTCTAGGAATCCCTCTTATGGAAGTACATTACAGACCCCTCACATGTACTGTCTTCAAATGTTGTACAGTTAGTGAATGATATTTCCTACGAGGATCACCTAGAGAAGATCATGGATCATAAAATAAATTTCAACATACCATGACTACTCACCTGGTCAAAGTACTATGGTGGAACTATAAGTACAAAGAGGAAACATGGGAACTGGATGAAATAATGATGGAAAAGTACCCATACCTATTTGTGGCTTAAAATGTAAAATGAAAATTTCATGGGTAAAATTTCCTAAGGGGGAATAATATGATGACCCAATGTTTTATAAATGGAAAACCCCTTCTTATCATTATGACATATAATCACATGAAATCACAACACAATGAACTACTATATACTATGTCACCTTTATACATAATATTATCACTTAATTATTTTGAATTTCAAAAAACGGTAATCTATAATTGTGATAACAATGTTATGTGGAGTATGATAAGATAAACTTAGTTTTTTATGAATAGTAACATATCTTTATCAATAGTACCATACCATTTTTAATAGTAAAGAATAGTAATGTATAAAAAAATTTACAGCTAATATAAACTTCATCCACGAATGTGTGTATAAAATTAGAAAACGTAAAAGTGAAAAATCAATCATAGTATAAGTATTGGATTATTCTGAATGTCAAAAATATTTTATTTATAATTTTTTAATTAATTTTATAATTTTAAATGGAACTGAATTTTCATAATGTTAAGTAATAAATTGTTTCCTTATTGTCTTATGGTTATAATATAATTTTATGGGACCTTGATTAATTTATCAAGGCGTCATATAATGAGTTATAGTTTTAATTTTGTTCTTTTCGATTAAATTGTGATTATTTTAAAAAAAATAAAAATAAAAATATTTATAAGATTATTTATGAAAAATGGAGTTTTTTTATTCTACTTGTTGAAAAATGGTTAGGGTTAATTTTTGGGACTTTTCTAAAATACTATAATTTTCCATTAATATAACAAATACAGTTTTGATTTTTATGTTTGTTTAATGACATCATAATGATATAATAATTAGTATAAAATTCTAGTCAAGAAGGTAAGGTAATATACCTCCCTTATCCTTTTAAAGATTTCATTTTATGTTATTATTTTAAATTTTCAGTTTGATTATGTTGGGATATATCATTTCATATCCCTCTTACTGTTCATATTAAGTATGAATGAAGAGATATCCCTTGTTTTCTCTCATTGAAATATTCTACCAAATTTTAAGTGAAGCCGTTAGGCTGCTGAATTTTCATAAGGGATCTCCCAACTTTTATTATAATCTCATGATCATTTATATTCCTATTATTTTCTTGCCTCATTTTATCTAATTTTTTATGACTCTAGTACCATACATATAATGGAATTTTGTCATGAAAACAGTATAATTATTCATCATCTCTCCTACCAATTTCTTTTATAGTAAAAATGATGACACTATCTGAGATGTGCTAATTTACCACATTATAGGATGATGGGTTTGAAATTTCTATTACCGTCTTTAATTCTAGTGATAAAAACATTCATATAGTTGAACTACAAAATAATATATTAATAACTTACCATCTATGGTTCTGGAATTGTTTTGTAAAAATTGTTTTTATTTATAAAACAAAACATGTTCCTTGTGGCCCAGAAACCACCAATTAACCCAAAGGGATATCACTAATGTTTTACATAATGACTAATATTCACTATAAGTATCTAAATGGTATTTAAAACCATATAAACGTATGGATGTTCAATAAAATAATATAACTCCAACTCTAAGAAACCATCCCGATTTTATAAGATTCTTTGAACATAAATAAAATTGAGCTAATCATTAAAACCAAGGAAACAAACTGACCCTAACAAAGAAATTGAACCTCATAACCAGTCCTAAATGTTATGAATGAACTCATGAAATATGTACTAAATAACTTAAATATATGATAGTTTCAATAATTATTAATTAATTAACCTGATTTTATTATTCATTTCATTAATATCAAGTGGAGAACATCATCATGCTTAAGATAATGGATCCTGTTTATTTCAATTTTATTCCAGAATTTCCTCTATGTTATTCAATTTTACTTATAGTACCTAATGATGGGGTATGATTTCAAACCTTCCATAAACTTCCCCCATAATTTTTAAAACATGGTAAATCCCTTTAACTCTCATTATGACCTCCCTAGTACACCTGATACTAAGACAATATTCGGTATGGGATTCTACCAAATCATCCTTTTAATTTTTTAGGATGCTCTATCATTATTTTTATCAAAATGATGATTTCCTTTATTTTTATGTTCATCTTATAAATACCATTTATATACCCCAAACTCATTTTTCATGATCCACCTCTCATTTTATTTTGCTGATATACAAGCTTTTAAGTGATTCCATCCTCGATACTTCCAAATAAGCGAAGTCATTTTAAGGGAACTTCCAAAACGTTTACCCAATTTCAAGTGAAATGTATAATTTTTTTAATCCATCTTTTTTTATAAATTCTAACTATTTATTATGAAACCCTTATTGTTTCACATCTATTTTTAAATAAATGATTATTCCCTTTTTTATTTTTAATGCTCTTTAGTATTTTCCTTAAAACCACACTAAAATATTATAATGATCAGAATTTGTTAAATACTCTTATTACATATTGTCACTTATGTTTGACATCACATTCCATGACATATTCCTATTTAACCATATTAATTTCCATGTATGTCATAATTCCTTTCTCTAATAAAATCTTTAATGATACACCCATTCATTATGCTTTATGGCTAGAATGTCATACTAATTTCCCTCCATGTGTTCCCTTTTGTTTATGTATTATTATTTATGTGGAAATAATATTCATGATCTTATAAATTTGGCTGCAACCAGATAGTGATCCTATGCATTGGGTAAGGTGTATTTCCATGAGACGTTATGTGAAACAATCCTGGTGGTTATCCTTGACATGTGTTACCATGTGCAATGGTCTTGGTGGTTAACCTTGACTTATGCTCCTATATGCACAGCGAGCATTGAATCATAATAAAGTTATGATTTATGTTTCTACCACATTACATTGAATTCATGAATATATGATCCCATTTTTATATGTTGTGGTTATATATGAAATTTTATATCTTTATTTTATGATCTATAACCCATGTGTTAAAACCATATTCTTAGGTTTATTTCCTTACAAGTAATTTAGCTTATACCTTTGTTAATGTGATCTCCAGGGTACCCTAAGAATATTATAGGGATCAAGGGAAGTTAGGATCTATTTATGAATATTAAATAAAGTGTTTATTTTAGATTCACATTTTATGTTTTATGTACCTAGTATTCTAGGACACTAGATATTATGATCCTTGGCTTGTAGTCTAATGTATAATTATTCTTAAAATCATGTAATGTTATATGTAAAAGGATAGGGCCTCTATAGATAACCCATGGAAGTAAATGAATTTAACCTATAATAACCATCATAAAAAATTTAATAGTAGAGAGACACAAATTATTCCTTGAGAAGAAGAACATAATTAAAATAGATAATGGGAGAGTGGTTGCCTTTGATGAACTCTAGGGTCAAGGTACATAATCATTTATAGGGGAATAAGGTCCACAAATCCCCATAAAAGAAGTTGTTTAGAAGAAATTATTATTATATATGATTATAAGAGTGGTTAAATAACGTAAAAGATATTGTTTTATAACCACTGAGGATGGATAGTAACTATTATATTATGGTAATCATTATGTAACCTATAAGGAAGTGGTAAGTAGAACCTATTTTTCTATGTGGTAATAAGTATGTAATTCTGAAATGCATTCCATGTACCAAAACCAAGTCTGTATTTTTTTAGATCCTCTTGTGGATTTAAATCCCATTGGTTGAAAATGGGGGTTCAATAAGAAACTAGAAATGGATAGAAAAGTATATACTTATAATCCGTGACTAGTTTTTAAAATGATTCAAATAGTGTCAAGGAACATTATTAAATATTTTCACCAGTTTCTATGTTGAAATCCATTATAATTGTACTTTCCATGAAATCTTTCTATGAATGTTTAATTTTCAAAATAGATTTCACAATATTCTTACTCAATGGGAATCATCGATAAAATTTGTATATGACCCATCCTAAAGGTTCTGTTACTTAATAAGATGAAATAATTCTTGTTGAAAATGATATAGAAATATTATATTTTGTTAAATACTTGTTAAACACATGGTTCTCTATGATGGAAATAGGTGAAGAATCATATTTTATTTAGATCATGATCTATCATGATATATCCAAGAGGTCACTAACTATAATTTAAGGAATATATATTAGAAAGATACTAAAGAGCTTAATTACTGAACAATCTAATAGGGGATTGATTCCAATGTCACGTGGATTTCATATTTCAAAGAAAATGTTTCCTCAAACACATAAGGAAAGGTATAGGTTGTTATGTAAACAATAAAAATTGGAAATTGGGATAGTCATGTATGTTATTCTATGTACTAGACTAGATAGTACCTATGTCTTATGTGTGGTATGAAGATGTCAATTTGATCTATGTGATCACCATTGGATGGAAGTCATGTCTATCCTTATGTGCCTAAGGGAAACTATGGATATGTACATGGTATATAATGGATATACGGAACTATTCATATTTGTATATGTAGATGGTAGCCTCTAAATAAATGAAGAGGATCTTATGTCACATAAGGTATACATCTTCACTATAAATAGAGGTGTTATGTGCTATAAGAGATCAAAAAAATCATGGTCCCAAATTCTATAATGGACTTTAAGTATATTTTTCTTTGAGGTTTCTGAATAAGAACTTTGGATATTAAACTTATTCCAATATCTTGATATATTTCCTACTGGTAAAGATCCTATTGTATTTTTTTGGGATAATACTAAGATGGAGACCCTTTCCAAGAATTCAAGGTCACATCCATGGACGAAGGACATAATTTAGAAGGATCTACTATTGAGTGAAACTCTAAAAGAGGTGATGTTGTAGTGAGTAGAATATCTAATGAAGATAATGTGGAGGTTGCATTAGCTAATTCCATAACTCCATAAAAAATATGATCATAATTTGATGTCAATCACGTAGAATGTTATATTTTGTGTTCTATAGTATATGTGGGACTCTGTTGGAGTTAGTCTTCAAGAAAAAACTATTTTCTCTTTTAATTACCTTCATATTATAAGATTTGAATATTAATAAAACATCTTATTAGATATTATTCATTGTTCTACATTACTTTAATATAACGATGTTCCAGAGTATTAATCTCATTGATTAGTTCAAACTTATTCCCCAATATACAGATAAATTTCAAATTCCATGATGATATTCTTTAATATCGACCTATGGTGTGATAAAATGATATGATGGGACACAATGGATATTTCTTTTGAGTTAAGAGTACTTGAAAACATCTGATACTTTTTCTCATTATGTTTTCACATGGTAATATCTAAGATGGGAGACTATGGGAATATTCCCAAATGTTGAAATTCAACATGTTTAAGTGTAATTGGATGTTTCTATCTATAAGGATGCGTAATATTCCTTTAATATTATGATTATTATCAATTATTTCATTAATATTCTACTTTGATGCTCTAAATAATAATATAATGTCCTTTGTTCTTGGGAAGAAGGTTTTGTTTGGTTCTGTGGGTATAAAATTATATTTATTAATAAGTCGAGGAAGGATTTTAACTGATATAAACATAGTAGTTGAAATCTTAACCCTTTGATTTAATATGATCTGTTTAATTAAATTTCATGGTCATGGTGTAATTATGAGTTTAATTTTGATAGTCATAGAAATGAATTTCAATCGAAAGGGTAGGTAAAACAATTGTGTAACCTACATGAAGATATATCAGGACAAAGGGATTCTATTATATAGTAATTTTTCATGTGTGGTTTTTCACATTGAAACATTAAATTATTTCTCTTGTGTTTCTTGACCCATTTCGTAGTGAAATCACATACTTTAGGGAAGTCTATCATATGTCAATGAGAAAAAATCCAAGGGGGTCAAACTCTATGTGTTTCTATTGATCTCAATTAAATTATATTTGAATTTAATTATTTGAGTTTAAATTATTCTCAAGACTAAGGGATACTTTTATTTGGAAATTATTGTTATAAAATATTCACAAATTAAAAAAATATTATTTATTAATTAATAATTATTTAATTTAGTTACATGAATATTATATAAATATTTATTTTCTTATAAATGAATATAATATTTATTTTATTTATTAAATATTAAATAAATATTTATTTTATATATTGTGAATAGGATATTTTTTTGAATAAATATTTAGTAAGTATTTATTCTTTTTCTCAATAAATGTTGAGGAGGATGAGTAGGCCAACATCGTGTCTGCTGATTAATATTAATTTCCAAGTCATTTAAATAATATTTATTCTTATTCGATATAGCGCACAATATGAAATATTTTTATTTTTATTAGGCATATATTTAGATAAGATTTAATATATTATTTAAAATTCAATGTGCAATTAAATATTAATTTAACCTAATCTCTATATCTATAAACAGATTTTTATCTCTATTGTGTAGGGTTCATCTAGATTTTAGAAACATTATTCACGATATATTTACCTATTAATTCCTATTTCGCCCATCTTCAACAAATAAAGAATATCTCCTCTAAAGCCCTGGGTCCTTTCCGTGGTCATGATGAACTATTTAAGAGGACCGCTCCCCCAGACTAGCAACCGAAAATCTATCTGTGTTTTTTGGAGATCAAATAATCATGTGAGGATCACCATTAAAGGGGATATACTTTCATTCCTCCCAATGCTATAATTTTTATCGGAATATGGATTCATACAATTAACATTCTCATTGAATAATGATTATAATATGAGGTAATCTTTCATTAGGAATGATTTTAATTAAATGTAAATTTAATGTATAAAAGATCATTTCCAGGTTCATGTATTTCAATGTCATTGTTTAATAAAAAAAATTCATTGGTCCTATAATTTATATCTTAAAAAACATGGTGATGGATACATTGAATATAATAAAAACCATAATGGTTACTCACCCATATGACACTTCTGGTGCATCTAGAACCTTCAATCATCCCTGATCTAACCCTCAATATTTATACCACAAGATATAAAAATGAAGATCAGAATTTTTATCTTTCAAAAATGCCTATATACAATATCCAACTGTATAAAAACTATCATGGGAAACACAATAGGGTTCTTATAATTCACATGTCTGAGTAAATCCCATATTGTTTGACCTCTCCATATACCACACAACCATCAAAAAATAATTAAGGGGTCTATATCATCACCACATCCTACCCAGCATACAATGGAACATGTTACCCTTTGGTTCATCAATACCATTCCATAGATCCATCCTTTTTATTTCCCAATCAAAACTACCCCTGTCATCTCACAAGAACAATAGTAAATCTACACACCTCAATCAAGGGATAACTAACAATAGAAGAGGAACAACAACACCGCTTATCTATTGAAAATAATGTAATAACTCTGCGGATAGGGGAACCACGATAGAGTTGTGGTGGGTAGTATTGAACAAATCTGTATATTGGAAGTGGGGAACCCATTCCCAGACTTAAGAGTAGTAATATGAGAGTTCTAACCCAAATATCACTCAATATATCATGCAGGTACCCCATCATCATCTAACCAATTCTAAAGAGAATAACCTACTCATACTACATCACTTCATATATCTAATATTAATGGGAGAATCGACATCATATTCTATGTGTAAAAATACTAAATACATAATACTCAAACATCCAAAACAAATTTATGATTAAGAAAATATGAAGAACACAAAAGGTAACATTGTATATATCATTAACATTATAAAAAATATTTTCTAATTGTTATAGGAATTTATTACTCACATCATGACATGTATAATAGTACATATAGTGTACTTACAGTCCATTTATTGGCTATGTCTATACTCCTGTAAAATCCTAAAACCCTAGCTTCCACATTTCAAAATGTACATTTCGTGTAGTTATAGATTATTTGTTGTTTAGATTAGAAAATTATATATCATAGAATATTCAATGAAATCACCATCACCGTTACAATTTTACCCTCTAATCAAGCATTATGTTTCTCTAAATTATTCATCCATGGATATTTTTTCCCTAATGAATGATTCTGGGTCACCACTCATTGGAAAAAAAATTCTATTTGTTTTACATTGTCTCCACTTCATGCTCACTATTTTCATGTGAGTCTCACAAAATTTCATAGTCACATGAACCACTATCACCTATTTAAGATACTATGTTCCCAAATATTTTATCTAACCCTTTCTATGATTTATTTAATGCATCAACTCAGACCATTAATTTTATAACTTCCATCCTAAACAAATCTCTTAGAAAAAAATGTAAAACATATTGGGTGGAAGTCAAGATACATTCAATGTGAGAATATATATTATTCATTATGGGGTCCATTGTCTAATAACTGACACATAACCCATATATAAAAATATACTATGAACAAACTAATAATTTCCTAGATGAATTAATAATTTAACACGTCCATGCAATTTGTGAAGAAGAAGAAGAAAAATTATGACATTCTTGAAATATCCTAAAACCATGAAAAACATCAATAAAAATCATAACATTTGTGGAATATCATTCAATTAAATATAATTATTGTTGATCATGATATTATCATCAACAACACTTCTAATATTTTCCCAATCATCCGATTAGATATCATTTCCCCCAAAATCATTCTCTTCCACCCATTCCCACTTTAGGGTTCACATTATCAAAAATTATAATCCTAGTATCAAACCATAAAATAGTTTATATATGGAAACTCACTTGGTTTTTAGCACTAATAAACCATTTAATTAACTAATTAACACTCCCATGCCGGTAAGCACATTAGTGTCCCATTTCAAATGATATTAACAATACTTTGAGGGTAGAAACCCTATTATATATGAAACCATGTTGTTGTATTTAATAATTAATACTACTTTTAATATATATGTTCATTTAATTATAATTATACTCAAAGAAAAACATAAAATTTCAATACTTAATATATTTGTATTAAGGGCCCACCACACCTACATTCCTTGACGACTCAGCCTAGGATTAAAGAACACCCCTGGATTTAATGAAACCGCAAAATAATTTTTCTAATGTTTTCTACTAATTTTAATTTAATATTTTACCTCTATAGAGTTACCTATAATTAGAAACTCCAAATTGAGATATGTATCAACTGATTAAAATCCATATATTGTGAGGTTTCCATTATACACTACACCTTTCTGAGTGTCTGATACCACAACATTATTTTGTATCCCCATTTCACCAAACAAACCATAAAAAGATATACATATAATCTAAGGATAATAAAGATGAGAATAATAAATAATTATGCATTTCATGATGTAATTTAATATCCATTTTAATATATTTATTAAAAATATTTATAGTCTATTGTGATGATTAAAATTTCAGATATTGTGTATTATGATCTATGTATTATGTTTCTAATGTAATAGAAAAACAATGATGCTAGGTAGTTGTAACTATGATTGTTTCAAAAGATAATTAACATAACTCAATAAATTGTTCATTCCTTTTTATTGTAAAGATAACCTTGTCCATTAATTCCATTTATGTAACATATAATCCTATTCACTACTATATAATTATATTCCATTATACCACATTAATACCATCCACACAATGAAATAAGATAGAAAACATTTTTTATTGAAGATGACATGTAAGGAAACATCCAATAAGACTTGTAAACTCTTTTTGGTAAACTAAATTACCTTATTAATTTTTTTTTAATATTTTGTTCTATTGATGTTAGGGTAGAAACTAGCATATAATCCAATATTCAAAACTTATTATTCAATTCTAAAGAATACATTTCATGGGAAATAACCATATTATTCTTTTATTGAGAAATTTAAAGTCCCAATTGGCACTTCATCTCTCCAAGAACTAATATATCAAACATCTCCTTTATTTGAGTCTAAATTTACTTGAAAATACATCATAATCATTCATCGAGGATAAAATTATCAATATATATAATATCAATGACAGATACCTCATTTATTTTTTATGATAGACGTTTTTGTCCACTCTTAATTTTAAAAAAACAGATTGTTTCATCTGGTTGTCTCCTATTGAGCGTTCAAATGATTTATGATCTGTAATAATGTGTGTAGTGGTACTCGGGTTGAATCCTGAGTGATGGTCTATTTTTTGGAGTTTATTGTATTTGTTTTTTCTTTTTAATGGGGTTCTAGGGAGTGGTTTGTAGAGAATAGTTAAATTTATTGATGGATGATGCTTGATTTTAAAAATTTATATTTATTAGAGAGATTTAATTATTAGAGATATAAGATTATAATATCCTTGAGCATTACAATATATTGTATTAAATTGAACCCCACATCAGAAGATGATTTTTCTTGAGAATTCCGAATTGTTTTGGATTTAATCATAGATATAACTATTGAACTAATCTCAATCAATAATTATTTATGGAACTATAATTATGGATAAAATATTCCTTATAATCCTAATGTAAAACCAATAAATTTAATTAATAAATAAAGTTTATGTTTAACATGGACAATGTCAATTTAAAGAAGTGTAAGTAAAAAGGATAGTAACGATTAAGATTTTGGGGGATATCTCTCATTGATGGAACCCTAGTGGGTGTCGTTTATAGCGTTGGCGGTGTTGGTGATGGAAGTTCATCCCACTATCCATTATCTATGGGGGGAACTCCTTCTTTCATATCTCAATTTACCAATATTTCCCTTCTCTTCAATTTCCTTTCATCCACCGTAGCCTTAAGGTCTCTTATCTTCACATTAGGGCCATAATGCTTCCTCTACCTCTTCGAATTACCAGATGCGTAGAACCTCCACAACCTCTCACTAGTGGCTCATTTAGATCAATGTAATCCTATATATGACTACTTTTATAGATTCTATAAAGACCTGTAAAATTAAAGGGAATTTTTATATTAATTTTCTTTGGGATTTTACAAGAACGCAGTTTCTGACGGCACCTGATTTCGAGGCCTGGTGTGCCCAGAATCAATTTCTGAAATTTAGCTCGGGTACGTTCAGTAAACGAACGAGCGAGTTTTCCTAAATTTTGAACCAGTGCTTAGAATCAAAATATGAGGGCACCGATGGAACCGCAGTGCCGGTAATTGCTTAAGAACACCTTTTTCGGAGTTGCGTTTGCTCGGGTGAGGTTATTAATTAATTGGGTTAACTAAAGAATAAAAACAAAATTTGTGAAACCAATTTTATTTTTATTTAAGTTAGCTTAATCCTACGCTTGGAGGTTGGGGTGGGACCTAGTAGTTCATAACTACCCTATGTAGGATATTATTGAAGTGGGGCCCATACGAGCCCCACCATTTTATTTCCTTTTTACCTCCTACGTGAATTTACTATGGTAACTCACCCGCACCCCCCTCTTAAATGCCAAGTCAACTCTCGAGTTTAATTGGATTATTAAATGCCTCATTAATTGGACAATGCTCGATAATTAAATCGTGATCTGATTTTGAATTTTAAAAACAATTGGCATGAGAAATAAAATAAGTCAAAGCCTTGTTTTATTATGTTGGTTTCGTTGTGCGGGAAGGATTTGAAGAGGAGAGCTCAAGTATTGGAATCCTCATCTTCCTCCTTGAAGAACGCAAAGAACTCACCGTCGCCGGTGAAGAATTCCAGCCTCCGATGAAGGAGGACGAAGAACCCCAAATCCTTGCAGATCGACGAAGCGACGTAGTGTGCCGCGACCCCATAGATTCTCTTCTCTGAGATGTTGACGACGCTTACGGAACCTTCTTCCGCAACCATTATTTCCCACGACGAACCTTCATTCGACGATGCCTTGAGGTAGGGGGTCTGGTTTAATTTATTTTATGTGGATTATATCTTCTACATATGATTAAATTTTTGAAAGTCATTTGAACCAATAACGCAGTGGGTGCAGACCAATGAACAAGTTCAGACCCACTGATTTTTTTTCTTGATGTGCGGAACATTGGGTGATGATGAAATGGGACCGTTGAGCGATTGGAGGTCGTCATAGTAATCTACGGGTCCTGAGACGACCCCAGGCGCAAACGAGAGCATGAGTGGACCACCGGAGCGGCTCCGGTGGCCCGCAGATTTCACCAGCGACGCGGGTCGTCGGCAGGGCAGCGCAGGAGGCCGGAGGCGGCAGCGTCTCGGCGCGCCGCCAGGACGGACCGTTGCGGCTGAAGCCGCGGCGGCAGGCGACCGGTCACGTGGCCTCGTGGGACTCGGGGGAGACGCGGCACCAAGCGCCGCGTCCGTTGGTAAAGAAGTGGCCCCCAAGTGGGGTCGCAACTTCAAACAAGGGGGGCAGCCACCCCCCCCCCCATTCCGTAACGGCACGACCAGCAACGGCCGTGCAGGACGCACCCATGCCGGCTGGGCCAGGCCACGCCGGTTGTGCTGGGCCGCACCGACCGGGCCGTGCTGCACCCTAAGAGGCCGTACCCGGACCTGGTTCAGGTCGATCTGGTTCGGGTCGACCCGGTTCGGGCAAAACCAGGGGTTCTCGGGCCGGGTCGGTTCGGGCCTAAAACCCCCTAAACCGGACAGGTTCGTTATTTTGACCATATCTTGGGATACAGACCTCTGATTGATGCACCGTCATTTGCGTGGAAATACTTGGAATGAGACGGTCGTGTCAGTATATTACACTCAAGGTTTCGGAGAACTTTGGGTATGGGCGGTTGGTTCGAACACGAAACAAATCGGGCCCTCAAAGCGGAAACGCATATAACATAAGCTCCAGACGTCTGATTGACGTGCCAGTGACTTTTTTGGATTCATATTCTTGAGATGGACCTTTTGGATTACTCTGCTCGAGGTTTGGACTCAGTTGGAGTGCGGCCGGGTTGGTGTTGACTTAAAAACCAACCGAGTCCCTATAACGAAAAGCCAATAACTCTCAGACTGGGCATCTATTTGATGCGCCATCAGTCATGTTGATTTCCTCTTGTCAAGATGGAAATTTGGTATACATAAACTCTGGACTACGTGTCAGTTGATGTATCAACCCCCTTTTACTCGTGGATCGGACCCTCCCGGAAAAGAGCACGTTGTGTGCGGGAACCCTAGAGCTGGCTGCGACTGTGAAGACCATACTGAAATCCTCCGTGGGTTCGACGGCGATGAAGACTGCACTAAAATACTATGTGGGTTCGACAACGATGAAGACTGTACTGAAATTCTCCATGGGTTCAACGACGATGAAGACTGAACTGAAATCCTATGTGGGTTCGGCAGCAATGAAGACCATACTGAAATCCTCCGTGGGTTCGACGACAATGACTACTGTTCGTGTATCCTACGTGGGTCTAGCAGTTTCTAACTCTGTTCTTGCTATCCTACGTAGGTCTGGCAGAGTTTCTTGTCTGTATCATATGTGGGTCCAACAACTTAGCTGGTTTAGTATCCTACGTGGGTCCTAGCTTAGATAAATCACGGGCTATATCTGATCATCTCTATCACCTTACAAAGAACTATACCTGTGTGAGATGAGTCTTGACTTTCAATCATTATCATTGATATGATTGACTTTATTTCCTAGTGGATTGGGTTGTGTTATCCTGTGTGGATTGTGTTTTACTCCATTGTGGACGTGATCGAACTGAGGCTCGGATGTTGGATCCGAACTGGATTGATGAGTTAGGTATATGTATGGGAATATACCTAAGTAAGTGTTGGTTGTTACTTCATGATTCTCTCTTTCCCTTGTGGATTTTCCATTGAGGATTTTGGGAGACCTTCGGGGGTCTCGAGGTCCCTACTGAGTAGCGTATACTCACACCTGCACGCGCTATGCCCACACTATGTTGTGTTGGATGTAGACGACGGACATCGCTGAACGTGGTTGAGGCTTGTGGAGCAGGTCGGTACCTGGAGGTGGACCACTGGGTGGGACGTACATGGAGCAGACGGTTGGACTCGAGGAGATGAGGAGGTTATCTGTACCCACCCTTCAGGTGGGGCTTCCAGTGGACAACTCGACATTGCTACTTTACTTTCAGTTGTTGTACTTTCTTTCTAGTTGTACTTTACTTTCAGTTTGGGTTTGTATTCTGGCCCACTTACTTTTCTGCACTACTATTGTACCCAGTTTTACATAGTTTTTACTTCTGCTTGGTTACTCTGTGGTGTTTGTTTACTTTATAAATTCAATGCCTTCCCCTTTTATTTGTAAGGATTGACGCCTTGGTGCTAGTCGCCAGCCCCTGGCCTATGGGAGGCAGACTTGGGGCAGTCACGACACGGGCCCTGAGGACATGTCATGACAGATTCATTAATGATGTGCGGTCTCTAAATCATCAAGTCACTAAAGGGTTGCAAGATCCACACCACATCCTTGTTCATTTTTCTAATGACGAGGATCCCACCTCAACATAGACTATAGTATGGTTCTCATTCAAGGGATCTATCTTCTTCATATTCATATAAGGCTATGAATTCTATAGGAATCATGATCCTCCGACCAAGGAAATATGGGTATATTTCTTGAGATTAACCCTTCCCTTCCAAAACTATTATATCCTCTAAATGTTGGGCAATCTCATCATAATTTTTTAGATTTTTAAAACTTTTCAAGACCCCTATGTCACCCCACTTCCCCTCTTATTTTCAAATAAATTTATTTCTCCAAGACTCTTGTGGGATAATTATTGATTGAGGTGGAAGAAGAACTCAGATATAATCAGGAAGTTGTTTTAGAGACTTTTTTCATTTTTTCATCATGATTTCATTTGGGTAACCTGTAGCATTCATGTTATCTTAATTCAAGGAAGAATAAATCACAATATCTTGACTTATATTTTAGTAGTTAGGTAAAATATGAGATTCTATGCAGTACATTTCTTTTTTTAAAATTCTATTCTTGTGATTGTGAAATAGATTCCTCTAATTTGGTTATATCTTACACTCAAATGGTTTTTTTGAAATGGTAGTAATGGTATGTATTTGATTTGTCCCATCATAAGGGTAGGGTATTCTTGGCCTATATAACCCACCATGGAAGTGGGAGTGGTGAAAACTACTAATGTAATGTTCTATCTAGGCAGTCCTTCATGCAACACTCCATTTTAGAGAAATCTGATTCCCTCTACTTCTTTTTTTTATAGGAAGGGGGCTCAAGAAAACCACATCATAAAAATAATTCCAATTGTAGGAATGAATGGGTTATTTGATTGGATTATTTTGTTTTAATGGTATGCATGTAACATGAATGATCAAATCCAGTCAGCTTGGATTCATGTGATGGTATGGTGAATTCATTGAATAATCCAAGTCCTTGTTAGAACACTCTAACTCTTAATCTATGTAATTGGTTTGACGGTTTGGTTGCGAAGGGTTCAAAAAATTATGGGAAGGAATATAATAGTGATTCCGAAGGGTTGAAGGTTGTCTTTAAAAAGTGTAAGAGGAAGAAAGTTGAGTAAAGGAACAAGGGGGTCCATTAATAGAGTGATAAAGAAACTAACACCCAATCATCTTTAGAGTGTTGAATAGATCATATAGCAGTGGTTGTTGGGTTTTGGTTGAAGAATTTGAGGCATGAAAATATTAATTATAAACATTTTCCAGTCAACCAAAATAAAAAATTAGAAATACAAAGACTACTTCAAACTTCAGTATCCCATGGTCACTGAATCATCTATACAACTAAAGAAATTTGAGGTTGATGCAAGATTGAGACCCATGGTGGTTCATTAATGTGGTATTCTAGGTGCTCCAACTATATATATTGAGATAAGGTTGAGGTAGCAAGATATTAGGCCATGGAGGCCAATTTTGGAATGTAGAAATAACCTAAAATTTTGTTTGAATTAGATGAATTTGATGTTGTCCAGAATAAAACAAGGAATATGGATATCAACCCGATGCATCTCTTACATTCTATGGATGATATTTCATAGTAGGATTTTGATATGAATGTTTCAATATAAAATTATGATAGAATATAATAGATATATATTCAATTTGATCATATTGGTGATAAAATTAATTATATACATAAACAAGATCAAATATTGGCTCATGTAATCTATTGGATAAGATAAATCTATAGGAATATATCCAGAACATAGATAGTTTGGCCTACAACTTTGAGGATCTCATCAAAGATGACCAAAAAATGAAGGTAACCACTATAACATAGAGCTTAAATTAGGTGGACAATTAAAACATTTTAAATATTTTCTAGAATAGATTGATAATTCCATACGCATTATGAAATTTTTTTCATCGTGTAATCTTTTTGAGTTCTCACTTTCCCTCAAAACTATTTTTAGGATTAATTTATTTTAATTTTTAGGTCAATTTAATGAATATTAAATGAGTCAAATATATCAGTGAATTAACATCCAAATTTTTTTAAAAACCCCAATGAGAAATTTACTTAACAATTTGGGTAGTAAATTATTTGTTTTATAATTTTTTAGGTTATATGAGAAATGAAGAATAAAATTAGTGATGCAAAAAAAGAGTTGGGTGCTGAATGTACAGAAAAGCGGTGAATACAGTTAAACACAATCCATGGATTGAATTATGAAGTGAAAGATCAATGGTATTATGGATTATTTTAATTTCATTAAGAAAAATTATAATACCCTATTTAATATGGAAGAAGACGATAGAGGGAAAATATGCATGCACGAATATTTAAAGAAAATTAATACTCAAACACATAAAAGATAAAAAATAATTGTAAATTCATAAGAATATGAAAACAAAGAGATGTGGATTGGTATATCAAGTGGAACGTTGAGTTTTCAATGTCCTATCATGATTTTGGGAAGGATTTTTTAATGACAATGAATCCTCTTATGTTTTAGAATTCCCACCTCTGACAAGGATAAGAGAGAAGTTTATTTAAAACCCAAGGGGGTTGAATTTTTTCCTTTTATAATTCCATTCAATTTGAATCGATAATTTAACCATGAAGAAATTTAAATATAAAAAACCCAATTAATAAATGTTTTATAAATGGATTTGGATGGTGTAACCCCCAAATATTTTAGAAATTGGACTTTTTTATCCAAACATATAGCAACATTTCAATACCATGTGTTGTTGACTAGTTTTATCCATTATTTGTCAAAAAAAGGGATATGTTCGAACCATTTCATATAAATTTTTTGAAATGTATATATTTACCTTCTCTCCACACAGATTTAGCTCAAATAAGAACTTTTACTGGGATAAAATTCAATACTTATTGGATGTCAAATCTATGATAACATTTTGGACTTGATTTCATGCATTAGTTGGGAATATTATTGGTTGATTTGTGATTTCAAATTTTTATCCAAGATATAATAGAAATTACCTTGAACACTTGTGGGTGATAAAATAATTTGGGCTTATGGATTGATAATAGAATATTTATCATCATTGATGGACAAGTTTCACTTGAATATTCTTTGAGGATCTTATTAACAAAATTTTAGGGGGGATTCTAAGTTGGATGAGAAAATTTCTCTCCTTCGGATGTCGGGTTTCATTGATAGACTATGTTCTTTCTTCAATTCCAATGCATGTATTGTCCATTATTTTCCCTCCCAAAGGTACTATTTCATTGATGGAGAAAGTGATGAACTGTTTTTTATGGGATGCCTATTCCATGGGTAGGACCCATTGGGATTCTCAGAATCATCTGGGAAAACCTTTCGAAGAGGGAGGAGTTGTTCCTAGGGACATATACTTAACAATGCAGTCCATGAAGGCTCGTATGGCATGGGATTTTATTGTTGTTGAATCACTATGGGCCAAAGTCCTCAGAAACAAATACGGACAACACTGGGTGGAATGGAACTGGTTGAAACTATCCAGTCTAGGGAAAAATGTGCTACATCATCTGGAGATTCTATGGAAAAACACATGTTGGTTGGTGGGGAGAGGTGAGATCAACCTTTGGTATGACAACTGGGTCGGTGAGAAGATGTTTTTTACTTTCTGTCCTATTCTAGATATGACTGTTAATGAGGCTAATTTTTTCCCAGACTTATGGATTCCATTATAAATGTGGAGAAAATGGTTTTCTTTAGGGAGATTGAATTTAATGAGGAGGATTATCGGGTTTGTTTTATAAGTTCTATTTCAGGTTGTTTCAATGGGCATGATTACATGACTCTTTTATATCATGGAGGGGCTTGTGATGAGTGTGTTACTCGGTTATGGTACAAAGAGGCTCTGAAAAAGCTGAATTGCATGGTTTCGAGAGCCCAAAATTATACCTGGACAATGGAGGATAATATTCAAAGGATAGAGATCCTCAGGGACTCGAGCTGCTGTTGTTTTACTAACCTGTAGTCCTAGTTGACATACCACCTTTTTGTCCAATGTGGATGGGCCAAAACTCATTGGTCCATCATGAGAAGCAGGGGTTACTTCAATCCTTCCTGCTATTCCTTGTAGGATTTCATTGTTTGCTGGATTCAGGGATTATGGAATCTTGAAATGGAATTCAAGAGCCGCAACATCATTATTCTTACTATTTTCTAGACATTGTGGGAGGCTCAGAATAAGGAAAGGAGAGAGGTGAGACCGTCAGTTTCATTACATAATTTTAGAATGAAGGGGATCTTCCATGAGTTGGGTTCTATGGTTAAGAGTGGAAAAGAGTAACATATAATATGCAGGTTGATTAACCCAACAACCGAGTCAAAACTATCACAAGGATGCTCTATTAAATGGAGTCCACCACTACTCGCTTATAAGATAAATGTGGAGGAATCATTTTTGAATGTTCAGATGCATGGGAGAGGTCTATTTTGGGATGAGTATGGATCAATTTTGTTCTCCTTCAATAGTTTTATGGGCCTGAGAGTTAATTGGGTACAGATTTAAAGGCGATGAAAATAGGTATTAGGCTTTGCAAGGGACTGGATTTGATGTGTTCAGAGGTCGAATTAGATTTGAAAACTGATGTTCGAGCTGTAAACGAATAGATTGACCCCCCCTTGGTAGTTATCGTACATGGTATGTAGCTACGCTATGGAGATCAGACAATTTTTCTTGGTTCAATCTGTGAAAAGGGAGGAAAACATTGCGGTAGATTCACATTCGCGTGGAAGTAGTCCAGAAGAACCGTTGATGGTGTTCTCTAGTTTATGTTCATTTCCTTATGAGTGTAATACTTTTTTATAGGGTATGCACTTGGGTTGCATCATTTTAGACCCACTATGACTCCCCTTGTCTTTGGGCAGAGGCCCTCATCTGTTTTAATAAAAAAGTGCAATTTTTTATCATATATATATCTACCACCGAAAAATAATATTTACTAGTTTATTGAAAATGGTTATTTATAATTCATTTAACAATGTCTATTATAATCCTAATATTATTTTTCTTTAATTACTTTTCATGGTATGTATAATATTCTATGTAGAGTTTGATATTTTACAGAACATTATTATGTCATCTCAATTTTATGTTTTTTATATCTCTATGTTATTCATTGTTGTAATAACCAATATTATTAATTGATGTGTAATATTAGTTCATTTAATAGTATTTGTGATTAATTCACTTCAATATTAATAACAATATATTCATTTTCAAAGAAATTATTTCTTTTATTAATTATATTATGAATATTTAAAATGTTATGCCCCCACATAACAAATTCTTCCCTCACAACTTGACTCTTTCAGTAGAACAACTTGGCGCATTTCTTCTATATCACTTCTTTAGGTTACCAAGAATCTTCTTCAAACATGATATTTCTCCATAGGACATTCCCAAGTAAGGGTGTCTTATTCCTAAACACTTATTCCCTTCCATAAATAATATAGATTTTTTCCTCGTCATATGATAGATCCTGTTCCAATTATATGCCATTTGTGTCTAGTATATGAAGTGAGTCAGACATATAATTTCATAATTGGGTCACATGGAATACATTGTGGACATTGGAAAGATTTAGAGTCAGTTATACCCTATATATTACTTCTTCAACATTCTCTAGAATATTAAATGGTATAATGTACCATGGAGTCAATTTCCCCTTATGTAGGAACCTTATGACCCCTTTATATAGTGATATTTTGATGCATAAATGATCCTTGATAATAAACTCGATGTCCATCCTTTGATTTTCATCATAATTTTTTGTTAACTCTGAGTATCCATGATAATATTTTGGATCCCAATTATCTTATTTTCAATGTATTTAAAAATTTATGTTACCAATAATTTTTGTTTTTCTAAGTCATTATAGAATATTGGAGTTCTACACCTCTTCCTATTGAGTTCTCCATAAAGAATCATTTGAATCATCGTGTGAAAATTGTTGTTATAGGATATTTCATCAAGTGGACAATGTTGGTCCAAAAACCCTTGAAAATAAATTGAGATAGACAATAAAATGTCTTCTAATGTTGGAATAGTCTTCTCAAACAACCCAAAATTTTGAGGATGATATGTTTTTCAGGGTTAGTTCATCATTTATAGACTTTGAAAGTCTCCTTCAGAAGATAGAATAAAATCATATATTGTGTTCTAAATCAATTTATAGTGTAACCCCATAATGTTTCTATACTTCCAAAATATATGGATGAGCAAGGATCCCAGTGAGAAAATCATCTCATATTACAATAAATGGGTTTTATTTGTTAGTTTATCAATTATTACCCATATAAAAGTGTTTCCCATGGCTGTATTCAGAAAGATAGAAACAATTCCATACTGATATTGTCCCACTTCTCTACCAGTATGGGTATTTTTGGGAACACTCCATTGGGTATATATAACTCAACCTTCACATTCCCAAATAATAAACATCTTTCAATATAATCATCAATCTTAATTTTCTTGTTATCCCTCCAATAATGATATTGTGGATCGCAATATATTTTTTCCTGAGTGTATCAAGAATTTAGAATGAAATTATTCATCTACTGGTTTTATTTGACTCTTTATTATATTTGATATATATCCTCATACCAAACCTCAATACTACCATAATATCAACATTAAACTCATAAGACTTTCCATTATTCAAATATTTTTACTTAATTTGTAACTAATATTCATCTTATTGTTCTTTCATGACCTTTTCTGGTATTGATGGTTTGTAAATAATTTGGGTTAGGATTAAATATATCTCTTTAATGATGACTTCAATATAAATAATTACAAATTATTTGATCAATAGATCTCTTTTAATATTTTTTATCATATGAATTATGGTATATTTCTTTCTCAACCCATCATCGAATGTTTCTTCTTTTCTATGGTGAAAATGGATAGAAAATTGGTTATAATAATTAATTTACAACCCCCTCATTTCTCTAATGTTAAATTCATTTTGTGTAAATACATATTTCAGAATCTAATGGTCGGGGTATGAATCACACTTATATAAATAAATATAGTGTCTTCATGTCATTAATAAAAAGAAAAATGTAGATAAATCTTGATCACTGGAAGGATAATTCATTTAATAAGGCATTAATTATCATGATACATAGAAAATCATATTTAAATTTTTCATGAGTACACATCGACGTAAATTTAAATATATATCACTATAAATGAAAAATCATTCTCCCCGAAAGGATAAAAGTAGTACAGATGCACTTACCAACCTCTTCTTCGGTTCGTATAAATTTTCTTCAGACATAATTATATAGATAAACATAACTCCCTTTCATGTTAACTTTTTTTAGTGTATTATAATTCCATGAATATTTTTTCAAAAACCTTCTATATTTTCCTACTAATCCAATGAAACTATGAATAATAGTTGTAATTATTTTATTAAGCCGCTAATCCACATAAGATTAATTTTTGGATACATAAATATTCTTCACTAGTTATAATGTATCCATGAAATGTGACCTTTTGTTACCAAAACACACATTTGAGAAATTTATCAAAATCATTCTATTTCCCCAATTTTTTATATAAACCTTATATAATTCTTATTATCTACAAGAATTTTGGAATATATCATAATATTATTAATAAACACCACTAAATGTTTTTCAAAAAAGTTCCAAAAGATTTTATATATAATATCCCTAAATATTGTGGAGCATTAATCAAGAAAAAGTACATAAAACTCAAATTTTCCAGATCTTGTTTGAAAGTAATTATTTGGGATGTCTTCCTTCATCAACGTCAACAGATGATACCATGATTATAAGTCAATCTTGGAGACAATTTTAACCCCACAATGTTGGTTGAACAAATCATCAATCCATAGAAGTGGATATTTTCTATTCATTTTGGAGACCAATAACCCTCATTGATATATATTAACAGTGTAACCATCTCTTTCTCAAAATAATATATCAATGAAAATAACATTTCTATAATGTTTATCCATTATTCTACAGTTACTTTATTATATATTCCACTAAAATTTGGTGTTAATTAATATATAAATAATTTCATTATTGGTTTATCCTTCCATGGTGAATCTATACACTCCATGAGTTTTAGTTTGTATTTAAGGACCAGAGTTAACAAATTCATCATCATAATGAATTTTTCATCTTTAGATCCCCCACTTTGAGAAGATCCCAAATGCATTGTTTGTTGCATATATTGTTTACACAAGTCCTTCTATTTCCTGTATTTTTAATATGGAGAAGAAAATTGAAGGGATAATTTTTTTACTACTAGGTATATTATAATTATAATTCTAAGGGAAATCTTAATCTGATAATTTATAATATAATGCTTATAGGATGATATACATCTATCTTAATAACAATACAACATTATAAATATATCTTTTATAATGGGTTGTAAAAACCATGTAATTATCCAAATGACATCCCCCCCCCGGATTATAAAACCAGGTGTACAACAATGAATTTTTTTTCAATGCACTAGGTGAGGATTGAATTAATAACAAAATGTACCTTTTTAGTGTAATTAACCCTACGAAAAATTATTCCAGATCCATATCCACTTATAGTATCCAAACAGGGTTTTCATTACTTTGAAACCAATGTCCATATACATCACTAGAATTTAGTTATTTTTTAAAATATTTAGAGTTATCCCTATGGTTTTAAAAATGTTTTATAGTGCTAATTTCCAGAAACTACTAAAATTTAATTTGATACCAACTATAGTGACTCATATTTTTAATACATTAATTTAAACACAATACCATAAAAAATATTACATTAATAACTAGAAAGGATATTTTGAGATGAAATATTATAGAATCTCAGAACATAATACATGAATTAAATAATTAAAAAATAAAAATAAACATTTTATAATCTTTTTTAAAGACACATTTGTTTTCCACCCTAGTTCTCCTCATTGGCAGTAATTTCCTAGATAAATTTGTCGATTGAGAAGTGTGATCATAAATCCCAATAAGGGAAAAGGAAAGGAAATGGAACATGAACAATCATAATGGATAGAACATGAGGCATAACATAAGATAATAATTATAATTACTTGATATAGGACATTGAAATTTATATATTACATAATAATTATACATTTATAAGAATGTCACCAATTTTTATCGCTAGGGTTTCATAAAACATAATTAACAAGGTTATTTATCAAGGTATAATAAAAATGTTAACTTTAGCATTTTATTATTACCACATTAAATCGGAGTTCTATCAGGGTGAACCCTTCATATTTATTAATTCATGTGAGCCACATCGATCATAATAAATCATTTTACTAATAACCCATGGAGAATAAAGAACATGTTTTATATAAAATTATTTAGTACATTAGACCTTAAATACTTGAAAAATTCAATATTTTTAATCCTCAATACGAGAATTTGGGTTTGATAAATTTAATTCCACACTAAATAAATTATGTTTATATATATTTTAAAATACATGGAAAAAGTTGTTGGTTTTTGTATTCAAAATATACAAGTTTTTTGTGTAAAATTAATAAAATCATAAAATGTATTTGGAACTGTGGATAATATAAAACATAGTTTAATAAAAGGAAATAATTATACATAATGAAGGTCAATCATTGATAAAAAATATTTTGGATGCAATGGATGAATTTTTTTTATGAAAATAATGCAATTGAGAATTTAGAACACATACCACAAAAAGGAACATGAATAAAAAAGAAGAAGAGTAGAGTTCCCAACCCTTTGTAAGTAACTTCCTAAGGCTTGGAAAGAGAGACCATAAGACCTTTGGGGCACAATGGATTGACTTTAATATGTTAAATGAGTACAAATTTTTTAAAATAATTTGGAGTGAAAATTAATCGGAGGATGTTGTGTTATTTATATTGATTAAGATGAAATTGTTTAATAATATGAAATTATAGGTTGTGGAAAATGAAAAACCATTGGATTACCCATGGTTTTATCTCTTGGTTTTAGAAATTTATGTCATGATTAATAATATTTTAATGTAATGGAACCAAAGTAGCTTTTCTAATATTACTTTGGCTATAGAAAAGTAAAATTTTCATAAAATATAGTTTAAAAATATTAAATTTAAATTTAGACTTTGGAAATTCGTTTATAGGTTTGGAAATTGATTTAAATCCCACAAAATAAAAAATTTTAAAAAATATATTTAGGGTCATGGATCCTATTTTAAAAATTATTACAAAATTATTACTAATTTATGATGTCATGAAATATATTTAAAACCCAATAATGCATTATTAAAATTCACAGAAAAATTAATTTATTTTTGAAAATTATAAACATTCCATCCTAACATAATATTTATGTGCTAATTTAAAATATAATATTTATTTTGTCAAAATAATTTTTGAAATATAACAATTTTAATTTTTGAAGGAAAAATCCTTATTTTTTAAAATATAATAGTTGTATATTAAATTCAACTTTTGGAAACGTACAAAATTTTCCAAGGATATTATAAAATTATATTACCTTTTAAATTTAAATAATTACTATATTCTGATAATTGTTTATGAAATAAAAGTTTATTTGGTATACCTGAATTTATTATAGAACAGTATATATTTTATAAAAATACAATAATATTTTATTTAAATAAAAATATCTATTTATAAAATTAGTCTTATATTAATGTTTATTTTATTAAAAAAATATTAATGAAAATGAAATTTGAAGAAAAACATATTTCATTTATTTAATGGAAATTACACTTTTGTGATTCTATGTTCTTAATACATAACCCCTTATACCATCAGCATATTCCTTAAGGGTCAGGTGTGAAAGAGTGTTAGATTCATTTGGTAGATCAACTAATATTGAACTATTGGTGATATCCACTAACTTAAACTTATCTGAGATTAAATTTTAATCAAGCTTTATTTTTTGAAACTCTTCTTGGGCTTGGTCAAGGATGAATACTAGTGACACCAACTCCCTCCCATCTTCTGAAAAATGGGACTGAAAGGGCATGATCCAACTGGTTGAGTTCATCAATTCTCCCTTATACATTAAATTTATTTTATTTTTTTACCTATTAAATAAATTAATTATAATTATAACATTATTACTATTAGTCATAATTACTAATAGTTATATTAATCAATGTTTATATTAACCAATGGTTGCGTAATAGTAATGTAATGGTCATATCAAAATGTTAGCATTTCTAATTACAAACAATGTATTTACCACCAAACTACAACAATTAATAACTATTCACCAAATTGTTTTAAAAAATTATTCAATAATTTATATTATATTTCTAACATTACATTTTATTTGAACATTTTTCATGGTAGGTATAATCTTTCTGTTTGAGAAAAATCTTATGATGAATACTATTACATGGTAAATGTTTTTTTATCCCAAAACCTTCTTTTGTTGTAGTAATAAGTATTGTAACATGATATGTAATGTTATTTTTATTATAGTAATTATAAATATATCTATTTTATAATAATAATAAAGTAGTCATTCTGAAGAAAAGTTTTCACTCATTAATTATATAAAAAATTGTCAAGTTGTTAGAGAACTCATAGACATTAAATAATAATCAAGCCTAAGTGATCACACAAAAATAACTACATTGAAATAAATTAATACCCGGTGAATAGTACTATAATAGAAGAAAAATATTCATAGAGAATGTTGGGTTAAGGAATCAATTTAATAAGTGTGAAAAAGTTTGATTTAACTCACTATAGAAGAAAATCCAAAGAGAATAAAGGAACCGGTAAGATAAATCATTAAAAGTAAAATGTATGTATATGGGATAACTCAAAATAGAGACACTATAATGTGGGTAAATATGCTTACAATCGATATAGGTCCAAAAAAATAGATTTTGATGATGTTATGAAATTTTGTTCCCTAAATTTTAGGAAGGGATATAAAAGGTGGGATGCAATGGGTTGAATCAATCGAACCATCCTTATTCCTAAAATTGGGGAAATAAAAGCTACCACACTCTTATGTACATCAATACATATTAAAATTTTAAAGAGATACAAAATTTATGGGGAGATACAATATATAGGGTAATTTTTATAGAACATTTTATCTGAGAATGCTCAAAAAAATTATGGCTATAAATACATTCATGCATCGAGAGAGTAATATTTTTATAGTACAAATATATAATTAATCCTAAATAACAACAATAACGTATTAACCTAATTTTTCAAGTAGATTCAATAATCCATTTTTCATTCAAATATGAATCTTAAAACTATAATCTATAGTGGAATTTCAAGATGAATATTGAATTAAAGGTTTTTGTTTGAATTATTATCAAAATATAGAAAAAACTACATAGAAAAGGGAATGTATGATGAAGTTAGAATATTTTAAAATCTTATCTAAGAATACATGTGGATTCATATGGATTTGTGTTAAAAAAATTAGTATACCTATAAATTTTATGAATAATTCGATTAAAAGGAACAGGATAGATGGGGAGTAGAAGTTTTTACATAAAATAACATTGATGTTTATTTATTTTGAGTTAAAAAAAATAAAATCAGTTGTTTTGATATATGGGATAATAACTGCTTCTAACATAGAGTTGTGTTTCATAAAAAGTCTATTCCTGAAATTTTAATGTAATAAATGGTAGAAAGAGAAAAAACTCAGGGGGACTGAGTTCGGATTCTTTAATATTATTTAGCCTCATTTTAAGAAATAATAAACCTTGGAGTTTATGTGGTATCACTAGTTTATATATTAACAAGTAATATCCATTAATTGTATAAGTGGTCTAATATCAAAATATATTTCATCATGATTATCTAAAAATATTTTTGTGTGAATGTATAATGAGGTCATAAGTTATTTTGTATTGGATAAATTGAAAGGATAATATCATTTATATGATTATTGAAAAACTAGTTAGTGACATATATTTCTTTTTGGGTCTTTAATTAAACGTTTTTTTGATAAACTAAGATAATCTTTTGTTGGATTGGAGGATTTTTTTACTAGTATAATTCTAGGTGAAAAATTCATTTATTAAATATATCTAAGTTAATACAACTAAGAGTTTATGAAGTATATGAATATAAAAAAAGAAAATATGTTTTGGAATTGGTTAGTCCGACCAAAAAGATTATTATGTGGTATAAATATCCTTATGAACTCCTAGAGGCGGTAATATCCAAAGAGTGATATATACTAGTTATACCATAATAAAGGGGGATAATAAACAAAAATTTGTACCCCTTTCCTATTTATATTGAGGAAGAAGAGGATAACCCCATTCAAAAAACTGTAATGATGTTTCTTATTGAGGAACAATGGGCTCCCATGATGAAAACTCCATTGGAATATAGATTCATAGGGGGAGATAAGATATTAAAATTTATTTTCAATTATTAATGGGGAGAAACAATCAAGGAAAAATTTATTGGATTCCACCATTTATATTGAATTTAAAAGGGGGGATATATTTTGGAGGGAAAAGGTAATATATTGTTAATAAAATCAAAGGTGTATATTATTGGCCTCCCTAAGGATGTGTGTGTTTGATTTTAAAGTAATACATGTGTAAGAAGTGGTGATATAAAATTTATTAGTCATAGTTATGGAGATGGAAAAATGGAAATTCAAGTGGTGAATAGAGAGTTACTAAGGTTATGATTGGATGATTGTTAATAAACAGAGTCTGATCTTTGTAATTATTGGATTTATTGATTAGTATAAATGATAAATGGAAGGAGGTTCATGGAGAAAAAATTAGTTGAATTAATCAAATTTTGAATGAAGGTCCTAATAAAATAAGATTAATTCACTAAATTATAGTTAGAGGTAATATTTTTAAAAATTTTCTTATGTCCCATGGTATGCATATAGGTGTTTTATTCTACATATGCATCATTGCTTACCCCACATAATCATGAATCAGGCAAGTATAGTCATCATATCATCTCTTATTATCCATCATAAAATGTTGGGTACTATTGAACACCTGGTTTGAGGTATGTGGAATTTTTTATGAATATTTATGTGTTTATAGTGCATGGGATGAGTTTGGAAGAGGTTGGGAGAGATTGGAATGGTTTTGGATGAGTTTGGGGGTATTTAAAGAGGTGCATGGTTTGAGCACGGTTAGTGGAAATCTTGCAGGTTCCCCAGGAAACCGTGCAGTCCCTTGTTCTCGAGACAGTAGGCCTCGCATGTCCTACACACGGTTTGCCAAACCGTGTGAGGAAACCGTGCGGAACTTGGATCTCGATGTAGTGGCATGCGCTCGGTTAGCGCACGGTTTGCCAAACCGTGCGGGCTAACCATGTGGCCACTTAAAGTTAGGTTTATAAGTTCTAGGAACACTCAGTATTGCCACATTTCACTCCAATCTTCCTCCCACTCGAGCCTCACTCAGTATTTTCAGTTCTCAGTGGTTAGGGGTGCTCTCCCACTCGGTTTTGAAGGATTTCGAAGGGTTTTCAAGGTGGATCCAAGGTGGTTTCTCCCGGGTAAGTCTCTCCTCTTGGTTTCCTTGTGTTTTCCTACAGATCTACATCCCTCTCCTTCTTGGTCATCTAGATATACTATTTTTTGTGTAGATTTGGGGTTGGGGTTTCGTTGGATTTTAATTTTAAGGCTTGTGATGGTCAGGGAAGGTGATCTCGAGAGGTTTTGGTGGTGCGTTCGCCGGTTTGGAGGTGCGTTGGTTTGTGGGTTGATTTCTCGGGAACCCTAAATGTAGGTGGCTTCTCTCTTGGCTCCACATGGTTAGAGATATTGGATTTGGTTACAATTAATTTGTTTTACATTAAATTAATTGTGTTTTGATGTGTGAAATTGGTTGAAAATCCCTTGGGTGATGTTTTGGGGGGTTTTGGGAAAAAGAGGGTTTTGTGGTGAAATGCTATTGTTGTGGATTTCAAAATGGATATTTTCAAATGGGATTCTATGGTTGATTTTTTCAAATGATATATGGAAATGGTTTTAAATAAAATGGTATTTTTATTGAAATAGGGTTTGGCATGGAAAATGTTTTTCAATAAATGGGTGATTTATTGAGTTGGATTGATATGCAATGGAATGGGTTTATTGCATGATGATGTCACCTTGGTGGGTTATGTGCTTGGATTTGGCTTGTTTTGAATGTTGTGTGGAAGCGGCGGGAAGTACCACATTAAAAAGGGGATGGATAGTGGATGGAAGGGCTACTATCTAAGGATAAGTGGACAGGAAGAGCCACTAGTTGTAAGTGGATTAACGGGTTGGACGGAAGCTCTACCGTTTGGTTGTTTGGTTGTTTGGTTGTCTGGTTGTTTGTTTTGCAGTTCATTGCAAGATGGAATTTTTTTTCTAACGTGTAAATGATGATATTGCTTATGGCATGCTTGGTTGGCTTTTCCTTTGTTGCATGGTTTGGTTGTGATGGATGGGTAAGGGCATGTTGGGCTTTTGAAAATGGTTGCACTTGTGATTTATTTTATATAAACTATTTTATATAAATTTTCTAACAGTTTTATCCTAGTGGAGTGTTTAGGGAAGTCATTTTGGGAAATCATACTGAGTTTTAGTACTCACCCCCTGCTTTGGCGCATTGGTCTCTTTGCATATGTTGTGTATCGTGATGTGGGAAAAGGTAAGGCATCACCCTCCTTTAGTGAAGCTTTGTGATACCTTGGTGAAGCTTAGAGCTTGGAGCTTGGTGTGGAGCTATGGTGGGGTCATGGCTGGTGATTTTTTGTTGTTTAGTTTCCACAGTGTACTCTGATGTTTTGTGGACATGTCTGGTTGTATTGGTTCTGAGTTGTGTTGTGGAACAACTTATTTGTCTTTTGGGAATGCATGGTTTGGAAATTTGAATGACATGCATCATATAGTGCCTATTTGTGTATGGTTTGGTTGGTTTTTTCATAAGGGAAAATCGTTCGCCAACTTGATCTTGAAGCCCTTGGAATTTATTTCCAGACTTTGGCATCTTGGTCATGTCGCTTAAGGCCAAGTATCCCTCACTTCCTCCTCAAGCTAATGAGGTAGGGGCGAGGTGTTACAAGTGGTATTAGTTTCTTCGGTCATTTGGTGTTGATTCTCAGATTTGGTGTTGACATTTATTGTGGTATACTCTTTGTGTCGGGTTTGTATCAAGGCGTAGGAATGTCGGAACATGGAATGTATAGCATAAAAGGACGTACCTAACCCTTTTATGCTGAAATTCAAGTTACTAGGGAGTTGGGTACATAAGTGTTTTGGAGACACTTATAGGCATTATATATCTCATTGTCATGGGTGTAGCCAATGAGATGAGCAGGACATGCATGGTAGAAATGGCTTCCCTCTAGGATGCATATTTCATTAGGGGTATAATGATTTATGATTTGATAAGAATATGTGAAATCGTAATGTGAATAAATTGGTATTTTGAAAATGGTTTGGTTTTCAAAATGGTGAAACATGGCACATGGGGAAAAATGTGAACTACTGGAAAGCCTGGTTGTAATATTGTGGTGTAATGTGATTTGAAATGGGATTTTGTGATGTATACTGAAGTGAGACTCATGATTGTTTGTTTTTTGTTGATAGAAATGTCACCGGGTTGGCGTCATAGAGACCAACTGGAGGAGGCTGCTGAGAATGTGGTTGCACCTGAGCCTCAGGTGAACCAGCGGCTAGTGCAAAGTATAGTGCAAGCTTTCCAACTATGGGAAGTGTAAATAGAGTGGATGAACCAAGGCTTGTGGATCATGTGGTTCAGTTTCTAAAGTAGAATCCACCCATATTCAGGAGTGATTCAGAGACGGAAAGGGCATAAGTATGGTTGAATAGAATGAACAAGATCATTGAGTTCTTGGGAACAATTTTAGAGCTGAAAGTGAAGTTGGCCACGTATATGTTGGAAGATCTTGCCCTTCAGTGGTTGGAGTTGGTAGTCCAATCTGGGATGGACTAGGGTATGATGTGGTAATCATTGAGGTATTGTTTAACAAAAAATTATACCCACATACGTTTAGAATTCAGCGTACGACTAATTTCTTCATTTTGAAACAAGAGCTTATGTCTGTGACCGAGTATGCCTCTATGTTTATGAACATCGTGTGGTTAGCACCAGAGGAGGCGGGTAGCATGTCATTGAAGGCAAGGATATTTGAAGCATGGTTAAGGAATGAAATCCATTCAGAGATAGCAGTACTATGTATAGATTTTAGAGACTCTAAGCTTGAAGTACATTGACATTACATTACATTTGCGGAATACTTAGTACATAACAAAAACACACACACAAGGATCGTAATAGTTTAGTGTCTTTGGAAACTTGGAGTATAATCTTCTAAACCTGGTGAAAGATCATCAACATCTCCCATAAAGATCTTCCCTTTTTTACACTTAAAACCTTTCTTTATATCTTGGGGAAAAGTAAACATAAAAGGGTGAGCTCAAATGCTCAGTAAGGGTAAACAAAAGAAATATCAATCACATAATATTCATAAGAACATAACATTTTGGAAATCATAACCTGCAAAAGAGAGCATAATTTCATAACATGGGATAAATCATGGTAGTAAAATGTAATCACAATAATCATAACTTAAAACATGAAACTTTGTGGCATTCACACATAATCATAGAGAATCATTTCTTGTTAGTCAAGACTCATTGCCATGACTATCTTAGTGGACAAAGTCCCTTTCTGAATCGAGTAACCCTCGTTTCAGTCCTGTTTCACTGAACCGGTATAACCTACCATTCCAGCCATGTCTATCTCATGAGATATAAAATCTTTACCCAATGCATTGGAGGGAGATATAGGTCCCACCCATCTCATAATGATACCATTCTTATGTGTGCCACAAAATCATAAACCATACATCATAGCATAACCCATGTAATAAAAATGGGATTCTTAAACAACATGACATCATAAAACAATTCGTATATGATAAAGGAATTCATAAAAATAATTCCATCACAACATGATCAAATCAATGTAATAATAGGGATAAAAACAGAACCCTTTATTATCTTAGATGGAAAATAATTTTGATAAAACACTTGAACTCCATTCTTGAGGAAAATATCCTTTTTTCTTAATTTTTTTTTCCTTTCTTAACATGTCATAAAACTTTAAAATAAAATAAGTTCATTAAAAATAAACATGAAAACTTGTAAAGGAAGATTCTTGGATATAATGTTTTAAAAATCCATTCATGCCGTATAAGTTAAAAAAACATTCTTCGTACTTTTGTCAGAAAAGTCAAAAAGTACCTCGTACGAAAAACGAAAAAATATTCCTTTCATATCCTTTACTAAAAACTCACCGAAGGGTAAAATTGGATTTAAACTATTGTATGTGGATGGAAACAATAATACATATTGAGGGAACATGGATGTGGATGATAAAATACACCCCAGTAAATACTTACGAATAAACAATCTCGGATAAAAATGAGATTGTGATATTTCCCTTACCTTAGGTCCGACTTGCTTTGTAAGTCTCCTAACCTCCTATATAATGATTTAAATCATGTTATTGACTTATTCCAGAATCATATTCATTGTTATTATATCATATATGGTCCACTTATGACTTTATATTACCCGTTCGTTTGTAAATTCATGTTAAAGTAGCGTTTTGGGTAAAATCGTCTCATTTGTCGTTCGTGTTTTTAACTTGTAATTATTCATATGATTACTTAGATAATTATTACTTGATTCCAGAATATAAAACATTATTTATATATATATATTCATAATACATATATATAATAAATCGGTAAATGGAAAGAAATACACCGTTCATGGAGACGGTAGTCCGTACGTACGCATGAACGCTGTTTTCGTTTCCTTATTGTCTTGAATGGAAGTAAGTAGATGACATATATATATATATATATATCCAGTATCTTTATAATGTCATATATTTCATAATTATTTCTTATATATACTTTATAATCATTCTTAAATGGTTAACATGGAGAATGAATCTCATCGCGTCGTGGAGACGGTAGTCCGTACGTACGCACGAGCGATGATATCATTTCCATAAATATTGAATTGAATTGGAGTGGATTATAAAATATATCAGAATCATTATGATGTTTTAATAACTATGTATAGTTATTCTTTACACCATTATACACATCCATGTAAGGTGGTGGTGGAAAATAGATTACACCACGGCGTGGAGACGGTATTCCGTACGTACGCACGCGCGGTGATTTATTTTTCCGTAGGATGGATAGATGGTGAAATAGGGTTGTTTCATACTTAAAATAACATATCAGTATATGAGTGATACTGATGTTATTACTTCATAATGAAACAACCTAAGAAGAATAAGTGGAAGAAGAAATAAAGATGAAAGAATTGGTAACGGTAAATACCTCTTCTTTGAAGCGCCTCTTTGAGACCTCCTCTTAGGGCACTAAAATTGGTCATTGAGGAAGACCAGAACCTCTAGGATGTTGCTAGGGAAGTGGAGAAGAGATTTTGGCAGGGGTTGGCCGAGCTTGAGTGCTCAAATTTGTGTGAGGAGGAGGGGGAGGAGGTGTCCTTTTATAAGGGATGAGAGGGGCACCTTAGGAATACCTCAAAATATTATTTTATATTAAAGTCAAAATCGGTTTATAATGGTTCCAAAGGGTCTTATTTCGGAGCTAAAGTGGGGATGGGTCGAAATAATATCAACCAATAAGATTTAGACAAGTTTAGGGTATTATTTTAACCTTATCAATTAGATTTAACTCTAAGTTAAATAATTTAACTTTTACCGTGTCTTTTTGTTTTCTTTCACTATATGGTTAATACACTTACTATAACATGCCAAATTAACCCAAAATTGTTTATTATTAATACATATATCCTTGTCTATGTCATTTGGTCGAACCATAGATTTTTTGGAATAAAATAACAATTAATAATATAATATTTGATTTAAAAACTATTTTGTGTCAATTTTGACACTATTTGATATATGATTTTTGTGAAAGTCATAACAGAATTATACGTTCAAATCAAGTTGATTAAATCAACACTAATATATAATAGTAACCTATAAAATTTTTGGAATTCATAAAAAGTCTTAAATTACATTTATTTTGGTATTTATAATATCAATTATGTCAATATTTCATTAATAAGATAATTACTACATCATCTTTGTGTCATAAATAAATTAAATTATATGATGTCTAAAAATTACAAATAAAATACGATTATGTAAGACATCTTTTTAGCTTTCTAATGAATATTTATAGTCGAATTTATCTTATGTATAACCCCATATTAAAAATGTTTTAGTAAATAAACTTTGATTTTAACTCTTTTAACCCTTCTTTCAATAATAAATGTCCTAATCTAATCCAAGTAGGCCTAAATGGTCATATTTTATTCCTAAGTTTGTTTTTGATCAAATTTCACTTATCCAATAGAATTAGGACATGTGTTAGGGTAATAATAATATCATTTTTACCCTTAATTACCCTATTTACTTTTAACCGTGGTAAAAAAAAGTAAAAAGTTACTATTCACCAAAAATTATTTTCATCTCATTGAACCACATTTTACTTACTGAAATCAACCGTGTCTCTCGGATTTTTGAAATTCCATTCACAGAAGCGGTAAAATTATGTTTTATGAAAAATTCAGTTTTTTAACTACCACTTAGTAGTTTCACTATTCATCAAAAATTGATGTTTTTCAGAAAAATGCCAAAATTTCATCCTAAGCTATATTTCATATTCCGAATTCAAAAATGAAGTCTATTTTACCAAATTCATAACATATAAGTTGCATTAATAAATTTTATAATTAAATCCCGCTGTTAAAACAAATAGCGTGTTTTTAAGAAACAATATCTATCAAAAGATTGACACTTGATTATGTCTGGTTTAAATGTGAAATTACATTCAATGACCAACATTGTATTAAATTGTAAAAATATATTCTAAATATACTTTAAAACCACTCAAATTAATAATTTATCACTATTAATTATTTCTATTTAAAAAGTTGTTTTTAATTATAATTTAGTAATTTTCACTATTCATCAGAATATGAAAGTTATCCGAAAAGTACCAAAATTTCACCTTAGGCTAAATTCGATACTCCGAATCAAAAAATGAAGTCCATTTTGAGTGCTAAAATTTCTAAAATTTTAAAAGTGGTTATTACTATTCATAACGGCTAGTTATAATAATATTATAATAATATAACATTGTTTATTAAAACCCGGTATTGCGTACAACACACGCTATCGAGGAAGGTCGTGATTGCGTGTAATGCAAGCCGAGTCAGGGTTGCGTGTTGTGAAAGAATCCTTCGTTGTTTCGTATAACATAATCCAACCATATTTCATTAATACATTTAATATATATATATATATATATATATATATTCTCAATGTTTCGTAGAATAACTATTATCAAAATTCTGTGTAACACGATCCAAGAATAGTGTTGCATATACTGCAAGCTAATACGGTGTTTCGTATAGCGCAAGGTAATCTTGGTGTAGAATACAACACAAGACATTAATGAAATTAAAATAATAATTTTCATAAAATCTCGGGGTGTTACATAGATGATTACACAGAGATGGTGAATAGAGCCTCGGTGGCTGAGCGGGATCTGTTGGGAACTCCGGACAGGGGAAGCATTGTGGTACCCATGGGGAATAGTGGGAACTCTAATGCTAGGATCAAGCGGAGGTGGGACACTTATTCCCAAGGAGGGAATTTGGCATATAATCTGATGACAGGATCAGTAAATCTTTCTCCTAAGCCCCATAGCAAGCCGGAATGTTTTCAGTGTGGTTCGATGAGCCACATCAAGAGGGATTGTACGTCACAACCTCGAGCATGTCATAATTTTAAGTAGATGGGGCATCTGAAGCTATATTTTTGGAATGCTCCAAGGTCGGGTGCATGTGACACTCCTCAAGGATCGCAGATGTCGTATGCTTCGACAGGATGGGGGCAACAGCATACCCCTCTTCACCAGAGTAAAGTGGGTCATGGTGATTCTCGGAATACCACGATGCCTCAACAAAGCAATAAAGAGCAGAGTGTGGAAAGAAAACATGTGTTTGGAGCTGAACAAGTTATGGTCGATAATTAGTCGAGACCATCCATGGTGTGAGGTATATTTCTTTTAAATTTTTCCTTGATTCATGTGTTGTTAGATACAGGTGCTTCACACACTTTTATTTCTGTACATGTGGTTGATTTGTTGGGTTTAAGGGTAGAAATGATTCCCTCAGGTTTGAAACTTCAAACTCCTCCTGGTCGAAGAGAGTGTCGATCTTTCTTTTATAGAGAATTTTGTATCGTTGTGGGTGAGGTTGAGATTGTGTGGAACTTTTCAATGCTTGAGATGGATGGTTATGATGTAATCATGGGAATGGATTGGCTGGTGGCTTTTAAGGCCCACATTAACGGTGAAGTGCGAAAAATGTATTTTACGACACACGATGGTTGGAATCGGTAGAGGGTGTTGAGCATAATGTTCCTCCAGTAGTGGTGGATCTATTAATGGATGTTTTTTCTGATTAATTCCCATGGTTACCTACCATAAGAGAAGTGGAGTTTATGATTGATCATCTTCCAGGGACCATTTCTATCTTACTTTCATATTATCGGATGGCACAAACTGAATTGAGGGAATGGAAAATCCCGTGGGAAGAGTTAGAAAACAAATGGTTTATCCTGCCTAGCATGTCTCTGTTGTTAGCGCCAGTGTTGTTTGTGAAAAATGTGGATGGAACCTTGAGGAAATGTGTTTATTGTTGTAGACTTAACCAAGTTACAGTAAGGAATAGATATCCACTTCCACAAATTGATGATTTGTTCGACCCGTTGAGGGGAGCCCAATGGTTCTCCAAGATCGACCTAAGGTTGGGATATAATCAATTACAGGTGAGGATGGAGGATATATCTAAAACAACTTCCAGAAGTAGATATGGCCATTATGAATTGTGTTTATGCCGTTTGGTCTAACGAATGCACTAGGAGTGTTTATGGAATTGATGAATCAGATATTTCCGAGATATCTGGATTCATTTGTGGTGGTGTTTGTTGATTATATTCTGGTGCATTCAAAGACAAGGGTGGATCATGAGCAGCACTTGGAGACAGTGCTGGGGATCTTTAGGGATCATCAGTTGTATGCCAATTTGTCAAAGTGTTACTTTTGGATACAGGAAGTTCATTTTCATGGCCATGTTATTTCTAATGGGGTGTTTTAGTGGATCCATAAAAGATAGAAGCTCTTGTCTCGTGGAAAACACCAATGAATGTGTTTGAGATACAAAGTTTTCTTGGTCTAGATGGGTATTATAAGCATTTTTTCATGATTATTCACATTTGTCTCTTCCAATAACAGATTTGACAAGAAATAATGTTTCATTCCCTTGGAATGAATAGTGTCAGTAGTGTTTCAGAGATCTAAAGGGTCACCTTACATCAGCACCAATCTTATTTTTTCCAGAATCTGGAAAAGGGTATGTGGTGTATTGTGATGCATTGAGATTAGGGTTGGGGTGTGTTCTCATGAAAGGGAATCATGTGGTAGCATATGGCTCACAACAGTTGAGAGTGCATGAGAAGAACTACCCAACTCATGATTTGGAGTTGGCAATAGTGGTCCAAGCTTTGAAAGTGTGGCGTCATTATCTCTTTGGTGAGAAATTCACGGCATATACAGATCATAAGAGCTTGAAAGACATTTTCTCACAAAGGGATATGAACTTGAGGCAAATAAATGGATGAAATATCTAAAGATGTTTGACTTTGACTTTATGTACACACCGAGTAAAGGAAATTCAGTTGTGGATGCATTATGTAGAAAATCATATGCTTAGGTGGTGAAATAGGCATCAGACCAGTGGCAGTTGATTTCGGTTATAGCTAATATGTGGTTAGAATGTGAGGACCAGGGTGATAGTGTAGTCTTCTTTTTGGTTTTGTTGATTCCTGACTTGGATGGCCTGGTTAGAGTGGCACATATATTCTATTCTGAGAGTGTGACCATGGGGTCGAGACTTAATGGTGGGGAGACCTTTGCCAGTTGGAAACTGAATGGAGATTCAGTTTTGTCTTTTCAGAATCAGATTGTTGTACCAATTTCTTGTCAGGAGGATCATCTCAGGGTGTATCATCATTCCCAGTGGGTTATTCATCCTATAATTCAGAAAATTTATAAAGTGTTGAAAGTGCAGTTCTGGTGGGATGGTATGAAAAAAAGTGTGGATAAGTTTGTTTAGAGAAGCTTGACTTGTTAGTAGGTTAAGTCAGAGCATCAGAGGACAGAAGAAATGTGGTAGTCTTTACCAATCTTTATTTAGAATTGGGATCAGATAATGATGTATTTTTTCACAGGTCTCCCAAGAACGGTCAAGTAGAACGATACCATTTGGGTGATAGTGGATCAGCTAATGAAGTCGGCCGATTTCATCCTGATTTGTGAATCTCATATGGTAGAGGATCTGTCCAAAATCTATATCTAGGAGAGGGTAAAGAGGCATGGTATTCCAATTTCAATTGTATCATATAGAGATCCGTGGTTTACATTTCGTTTCTGGAAATCCTTATAGCAAGCCCTTGGAACACATTTTACGATGAGTACGGCGTATAACCCTCAGATGGATGGTCAATCCGAGAGGACGATACAAAATCTGGACAATATGTTGTGGGCTTGTGTCATGTATTTTGGTGGCTCATGGGAGGAGAAATTTTCATTGGTTTAGTTCACATACAATAATAGTTATCATGGATCTATACAGATGGATCCGTTTGAAGAATTATATGGGTGTCCATGTCGTTCTCCACTATGTTGGGTGGAAATGGGTGAGTCTTCGATGGTTGGACCGAGCCTTGTCCAGGAGACTATAGAGAAGATAAATTTGATCAGTAAGAGAATGGAGACGACACAGAGTCATTAGAAATCGTATGCGGATCATCGTTGACGGTCTTTGTCGTTCCAGGTGAGTGATCGCGTGTTCTTGAGGATCTCTCCAAGGTTGGGACATCGTCTGTTTAGGAAGCAGGGAAAGCTATCTCTGAGGTATATTGGACCTTTTGAGGTTCGTGAGTGGGTTAGTGAGGTGGCTTATCATTTGGCTTTTCCACCACAGTTTAGTGCGGTGCACAATGTGTTTCATGTCTTGTAGTTGAAAAAGAATCAGCCGGATCGTGACCATGTGATTCGATGGGATCAGGTTGAGCTAGAACTGGATGCTTCGTTGGTGCACGTGCCAATGTGGGTTGTGGATAGGCAAAAGGAATTATTATGTGGTAAAAGAATTGGTTTATTTCATGTTTTGTGGAAACATGGTGAGATTCAAGAGGATACTTGGGAGTGGGAGAAAGAGATGATCGAGCAGTGGCCCGAGCTCTTTCGGCAATGGGTGGGTTCACTACTTTCCAAGGACAAAAATTCCAATGGTGGGGAGAATGTAGAACCCTTGGTTTGAGTTATGTGGCCTTTTTATGCATCTTTATGTTTTTAATGTGAATGGGATGATTTGGGAAGAGGTTGGGAGAGTTTTGAATGGTTTTTGATGAGTTTGGAGGGTTTTAAAGGGGTGCACGGTTTGAGTACGGATAGTGGAAACCATGCGGGTTCCCCAAAAACCGTGCAGACCCTTGATCTCAAGACAGTAGGCCTTGCATGGCCTGCACACGGTTTTCTAAACCGTGTGAGGAAACCATGCGGACCCTGTCTCTTGACACAGTGGTGTGCGCACGGTTAGCGCACGATTTTCCAAACCGTGCGGGCTAACTGTGCGGCCACTTAATGTTAGGGTTATAAGTTCCGGGATCACTTGGGATTTCCTCATTTCACTCCAATCTTCCTCCCACTCAAGCCTCACTCAGGATTTTCGGTTCCCAGGGGTTATGGGTGCTTTCCCACTCGGTTTGGAAGGATTTCGAATGGGTATCAAGGTGGATACAAGGTGGTTTCTCTCGGGTAAGTCTCTCCTCTTGGTTTCCTTTTGTTTTCCTCTAGATCTATATCCCTCTCCTTCTTGGTTTTCTAGATATACATTTGTTGTGTGTTGATATAGGGTTGGGGTTGCCTTGGATGTTAACTTTAAGGCTTATGATGGTTAGGGAAGGTGATCTAGAAAGGTTTCGGTGGTGCGTACACCTATTTAGAGGTGCGATGGTTTGTGGGTCGATTTCTCAGGAACCGTAAAGGTAGGTGAATTCTCTTTCGATTCCACTTGGTTAGAGCTATTGGTTTTGGTTACAATTAATTTTCTGTTCTTTAAATTAATTGTGTTTTGATGTGTGAAATTTGTTGAAAATCTCTTTGGTGATGTTTTGGGGATTTTTATGGAAAAGAGGTTTTTGTTGTGAAATTCTATTATCGTGGATTATAAAATGGAGATTTTAAAATGGGATGCTATGGTTGTTTTGTGAAAATTATTTATGGAAATGTTTTTCAACAAAATGGTTTTTTTATTGAAATAGGGTTTGGCATAGAAAATGGTTTTCAATAAATTGGTAATTTATTGAAGTGGATTGATATGCAATGGAATGGGTTGATTTCATGATGATGTGACCATGGTGGGTTATGTTCTTGGCATTGGAATGTTTTGAATGTTGTTTGGAATTGGCGAGAAGTACCACTTTAAAAACGGGATGGATAGTGGATGGAAGGGCCACTATCTATGTATAAGTGGACGGGAAGAGACAGTAGTTGTAAATGGATGAACGGGTTAGATGTAATCTCCACCATTTGGCCGTTTGGTTGTGTGGTTGTTTGCCTATTTGGTTGTTTGTTGTGAATTTCTTTGCAAGAAGGATGTTATTGTGAAAACGTGTAAATGATGAGATGGCTTGTGGAATGATTTCTTGGTTTTCCCGTGGTTTCTTGGTTGGGGTGTGATGGCTGGGTAAGGGTATGTTGGGATTATGAAAATGGTTTCACTTGTGATTTGTTATATATAAAATGTATTATATAATTGTGCTAATGGTTTATCCAAGTGGCATGTTTAGGGATGTCATTTGGGGAAATCCTACTAAGTTTTAGTACTCAACCCCTTGTTTGGAACCTTGGTGTCTTTACAGATGTTGTGTATCATGACGTGGGAAAAGGTAAGTCATTTCCCTCCTTTAGTGGAGCTTTGTGATCCCTTGGCGGATCATGGAGTTTAGAGCATGGTGTGGAGCTGTGGTTGTGTCTTGGTAGGTGGTTTTTGGTTGTTTAGCTTCCACGGTGTACTCTGATGTTTTATGGACATGTCTGGTTATATTGGTTATGAGTTGTGTTGTGGAACAACTAAGTTGTCTTTTGGGAATGCATGGTTTGGAAATTTGATTGACAAGCATCATATTGTGGATGTTTGTGGATGGTTTGGATGGTTTTTTCTTAAGGGGAAATTGTTCCCCAACTTGATCATGAAACCCTTGGCATTTATTTCTAGCCGTTAGCATCTTGGGAATGTCACTTAAGGCCAAGTAGCCCTCACCACCTCCACATGCCAATGAGGTAGGTTCAGTGTGTTACAGGTACACATAATTTAGTTTGTATAAAAATCATTCATGGTTACATGATAATCAGTTTTGTATACATTGTCTACATAAATATAAGCAACATAAGAAAAATCTATGGGGCCATGAATCATAAAATGTGTAAGAATTATGCCTTAGTAATGTTCGGTAGGCTTGGTACGTTGAATGTGGTTTCTTTGGGATATTATAGTATCTTAAATGGATTATTTTTTCACTATTTTAGGGAATATTATAAGCTATATTTTAGTGAATTAAATACATAATAAAAATGGAAAAATTTATATGAGTTTGTTGGGATATTATTCTATGTTTAAAAATTATATTATCTATATTATATTTGATGTGATTCCTGATATCATACAATGAGCGGTTAATCAATGTTTCAAACATATATTGGTTTATTTTTAATACTTTATTCACATTAAAAAATGGGGGATGTTTTGGGGATATACATGAAGATTTCAGACTGCATTCACATTGTAAATGGTGGAATCCCTACAAAAAATTAGTAGTGCGTGAATAAGTCATAATGATATTATTTTATTATGTAAATATTAAATATTTAAATCTCCAAAATTTGTGGGAGACCATGGTTATAGAGGATTTTATATGTCCACAAAATTTTTTAGGGAGTATATGGACTTAGAAATATAGAGTTTATAACAACTAAGGAATTCATGTATTTTGAATACATTGTTTCCTATCATGTGAGAAATTGGAATATGTCATGGAATATGGAATTTATATTTTGGAACTACAAAGGACGACTTATTGGGTAACCATATTTAACATAAGAAAATTAGTTTCTTGGACCAAGAAAAGTGTATATTTGAATGTGAGAGATCTTAGGTAGAAATTGAATTGTAGTTACATAATCAAATATTGAAAGTTTTCTCATCTAAATATTCTATGAATTATCTTATAAGGGAAAAACATTATAGTTTTGTCTATAAAGAACTCATAGTACATATATGTTAATGAGGGATAAGAGATAAGAGAAAATTCTATATTTCATTCATTTATGTTAAATAAATATAATACTTTTTAAAATTTTTTACCAAATTAACTGAGTTCAAGGAATATAATAGGTATTTGTTATATCATTAAAATTTTAATAAGAAAAACTTTATACAATGTAGTAAAGAGAAAAAAACTCTAATTCTTTAACATAATAGGAGGATTTCTTGATTTATTATGTAAATGATAATAAATTCGGAATTAGGTCTTCACAACTACCCTATAAAGAATCATCCACTAAATATATCAATAGTAAATCCACAAATATTTAATGATGAATTCATATTATATGTTTCTATAGATGGTGGGACCTTTATTTCCATAAACTAGGCGATCCATACCCTAGGAAACATTACAAGTGGGGAGGAAGGGTAGTGCACATTGGAAGAGAAGTTACCACATACTTAAACCTTTTTTAAGAAGTGAGCCTATGAATGGAGTTACTACAACACTTTTAACCACCAAATGTAACTGGTATTATTATTTAATTTATGAATTTACACACTTTTCATTGTATTCTCTGTGGATTATCCCTATATGTGTTAACCATGTATGATTATATTATGTGTATGTATGATTTTTATATCTACATGTTCACATATAGATTGACGGGGAAGAGGTTAAGTGATGTTAAGAGGATTATTAAACATTGTTCTTATCCATGTGGGAATAGAATCAATATATACAATCTTAGTTATGTTGTTCAAAATTCCAACAATTGTTAGTACCTTGTTCAACCCCACCCCACCATCCCCATCTCATGGTCCCTTTCGGAACTATAAAACCACATTATCACCCCTTAATTTACCATATCCACAAACATAGTATAATGTGAGTCGTTAGAACCTCCCAACCATAACACTTCTCATACTCAAGAGTTCTCCATGTTCATATCTAGTTACCTTCATCTACCACTAAAATATAATGCCTAAACTGAATTCATTTCTCCTACTAGATTTGATCATGTCCACAACACACCTAAACTATAAATGTTGGACAACACACTTGATGCCTCATGATATAGATCATCATAAACATTGTAACCACACAAATAAACCATGTATATCCTTATGTGATCCATAATACATGATTTTAGGAATAATGAACAAGATAAAACATAAATACACCAACTAACTCCAAAAATATATTGTTCTGATCCCCAAAGTGTAATCCAATCCAAACATTACATAATGATTCACAATAATATTATCAATTCATCCATTCTTAAATCAACAATTATGTACACAAAATAGTGATGTCACTGGTATGAACTAGATCATTACAAGCCATGTATCACACCTGAGAATGTCCAAAATATCTAAGAATCTAACCCACAATCTAACTCACCTATCTCAATAAAAAAATAATCCCCACAATATTACATATGCAATTTTACTCTCTATGAGTACTGACCCTACCATTTAGGTTAACAAAAATGTCAAATTATCAAATTTCTATTTTTAAATTGATGAACACACTAACATTTTTCATAGTAATGATATAATTACAAAATCTTAGGACCTCCCACTAATTAAATATATATATATATATATATATGATATTATTTTATCAAATATCCAACACATAACACTTATCACAACAAGTATAATATTTCTTTAGACATCTTAGTTGAACCCCTCTATTATCCACTTGAACAAGATTCAGAATAAAACAATCTCAATGGTGGATCTTGGAAATATAATTTCCCACATATTCAATTAATTATAACTATTTTTAATATCTCATAACTTGTCAAATATTGATAATAAAAAGATCATTCTCACCACATCTATATAGATTCCCCTAAGAGTATCTCTTCTGGAACTATAACTTCACATCATTCAACCTAATAGCTATAAAATGTCCCTAGTTACCCTATATCACTTTCCATATCTTCATGATCATAAATACAAAATATAGTTACCATTATTATATCCAAATGGATTCCATGTTCTAACCATATATAGACACCATCAGGAATCATTAGAAATCATATAATTTTAGGGGTTACCAATCTTTAATTAAAATATATGAGACACCACATAAGAACCACTAATGAAAATGGCATACTAATATATTTTTCATTAAACTAAATACTTCAGTCACCACACTAGTCCCCACATCATGAATGAGGTTATATTTAATTATTTTATACTTGTTAATAAAAAAATAATATAAAGGGTCAACACCCTTAGATGAGAAATAGGGTCTCACAACCTCAAATATTCATCTCATACCTGATTAAATCCAAAAGGAGATCATTTTCAATGTTCATTCACATTCCTTAACCATGTTCCAAGTAAATGAGAAGGCTAAAGAGTCCTAGAATCCTTAAAATATGAAGGTACACCACAAGTTCCTAAACCCTATATAAATATCAAGGGACCAAAATAGAATCATTTTTAGGCCTAAACACATTATATGAAGGTTTAAAAATAAATAACTATGCATGTATTATGTCATCATGACATAAATCCAGATATCCCATGACTCATGTACACATTCTCACTAACATAGCATGTTTCAAAAAGTCTAGGGGTCGATATATCTTAGATATTATACAGTGATGAATATATCAAACCAACCACTAATATCATAATCCAATGGATTATCTAGAACCATTTCCATAATAAAATCCACTTATATAGTATGAAATAAAATCCTCCTAACCAAAAGTATAGAACGAGTAATAATTTCATACCTATAATGATTCACATGGAAACCCTAAAAAATCAAAATGCAATACCTATAATTACACAACAAATTGTTATCCTATAAATAAAAAAAATAAATCATTTATAGTCACTTCTCAATGATCCTAGCCTTAGAAGCCTAAATTATAGCTATCCTTACCGTACATTCAAGTTGGAAATGTCACTACACCAAGAATATCTTGTGCCTCCATATTAGTAAACCTTAAGGAATCCTTTTTCCGAATCCAATATTGGTTCATGTGATTCTCACGTGTCATTATAATTATAATAATATTATATCCATTTTTATTATATAAACCAAATTCACAATCATAGACATCACCAATCTATTAGGACATTTATATATTATTACAATCCATTATTGGTGTACATTAGGAATGCTCCCAGTTATATAGTTAAATGAAACTCACTTCGATCATGAGCCAACATATTTTCATTAAGCACTCCAACCTAGTCCAAAAAAAACCCAACACCAATAAGTTGAAAACTCCCAAACAATATTTTGTTACTTAATGTTATATATCTTAGGAACCTCACATGTCATTTCTCTATTTTTTGACGTATCACTAGTTTCATCCTAACACCTACATCATACAACTCACTCTATGATGTTAATCTTTATTGATCACCCATGAATTAAAATACCATAATGAGTATTTCTATACATCCCTATGAAAATCAATGGAACTCTTATGTAATGTATCTCAGCATTCCATTTTATAAATTAAAAGGTCGTAGTTAAAATACATCACACAACTATATACTATCCCTAAAATAATTTTATTTGCACATCACTAGGTCATAAACCTGGTATAACTACCCACTTTCAATATATGTATCACAAAAAAAATCCACCTCATTATTTACTAAATAGTAATAGAATGATAAAATTACTTGAATAGTTTATTAGAATGACACCATTAATTTACATGTAAAGACCCTAAATATATTTTTTGGCACATTAAATAACCTAAACCATAACATAAACATGGTGATAAACCACAAGAAACAACAAAAATTATATGTGAATCTTACATGCCATTTTTATGAATGAAAACATGACACTTTCCACTATAATAAAAAAATAAAAAAACATTTAAAATCAACAATCACAAGTATCCAACACCTTATAAATCTACAACTCAACAGTTATAGAATAATTAAAATACTATGGTCCCCACTCAATGGTAACATATATTTTTAATCACTCATGTATTAGATATGTGAAAACATGGAATTTATTCTATATTCTATCCAGAACTATATTGATATACTAAATTTCCAATAGTTATATAATGAAAAATCAAGGCACTCAAACAAAATTATAGCATCCTAGATCTTGTTCACCTCCCATATGAAAAAATTGGGTTCCACATACCTCAATATCACCAGCCCATATGTCAGCAGTTTTGGATTTGCAGTACATTTCTAGATAGGTGGTTGATAGAATATACCCTATCCATTATAAATATATAAAATTAAAATTGGATTATTTATATGAATTTTATAATGGGAAAGAAATCATAAAAATAAATACATCATATCTATATTCCAAATATGTTAATAACATCACCCCTGTTTGAGAAATAAGAATATGTAATATCTAATAGTCATAAATCTTGAAAAATATATATCATGGGAAGATCATGTTAGAAAAGTCAAAAATATTATAATTTTTTTTAAATGATGGGTAAATTGTTCTATATACTTTTTCCTAGTCTCAATTCTGATCTTATTCCAAGCTTTACATCTCATCCATCAACAACATGGCTCTTTAACCTACCTATATCAATAACCATAATGTTATCTCAAGTATAATGGTAACTATGTAAGGTTTGAATGAAACTCATTATAACACCACCAATAGTGTCCCTAACGTATCCATTACAATAAAAGTGCATGTACTATGTGATACGCTACAAAGTAAACTAATTAAAAATGAAAACAAATTATGATAAAACAATGGGTACTACAAAACTACCCTAGTGTGACCATAACTACATAAAAAAATGATGGTTATGTCCAAACAAAACATTTTAATTCTTAAGGATGATAGGGTATTATTTTCCTGCAATAATCCAAAATTATATCAATGGAGTTTCTCTTTGGATTTTATAAATTTTTGATCTTTGTGATTATAGTGATATATAAAGTAATTGTAACACATGATAAAACAAAAAAAAGTATTATATTTACATTAACATTACATTTTTTGTATTAATATACTTATGAAAATTGAAAACCTTAAAATTTGACAAAAAAATAAATTATTATAACTATTATATAAAGATTTAGATCTACTTGGTCTCTGAGAATGATCTCACTCTGAAACAACACTGTAGAAATGAAATAAAATATTGTTATAAAATATCAATTTTAAAATGAAAATATATATAAACATGAGAGAAAGAAAAAATTAATGAATAATGAATGGAATTTAATAAATTTATATAAAGAAGGTAACACATATAATCATTACAATTCAGATCATTAGAGCAGAAATCTGATAGTTAGAATAGTAATATAACACTTATGAATAATATTCTTGTCAATAGAATAGTATCACCACATATTTAATATTGAAATTATATTATGGAATCTTATAAAATTAAAATATGGCATAATTATATATTTTAAATGTAAATAAATGTTTTTAAAATTATAAAATATTCTTTTTTAGTTTTGTAAAACATATTTGTTTTATATTCACTTTATAATAGACATAATTACTTGAAATAAAACGAATTTCAAGAAAACTTATTTATAAAAGAATATTGTGTTTCATTATAAAGAAGATATAATTTTACTATATCATAAATAATTTTTCAAATGTTTGGAAATGTGATCATAATATTAAAATTATTATTTTTAAAATAAATAAGTATTTTAGTTTAAATTTAAATTTATCATATTTAGAAAATTATGTTCATCAAATAGATATAAGTTTTGGAATATAAATTTCAAAAAAAATTTAAGGTCAATCTTTTTATTTTTTCTAAATTAGTTGATTTTCTTAATAGTGAAATACAGGAAAATATGGTATTTTAAATTATAAGTTAGTTGCATGATTAATTACATAAGGGTTGAAATAAGAAACCATTATATTGGCCCCACATTCAATAATTAAATTATTTAGTCACAATTTTAATCACTATTGATCGTTTGGGGAGAAGTTAACAAACTAATGATGATTATATTAAAAAACAATTCTCCCCTCCCCTTAAAAATACCACCCCTCTCCTCCCTTTATCCTCACATATTCTAACTTCCTTTCCTTAAAACAACTATACAAAATTATCTCTCCATGTCTCCCCCACATCGCTATAATACAAGGACACATTATAATGCCAATCTAATGTTCCTTAATGTGAATCATATGAGAGGATATCACAATAGGCAATGTTATTAGCCAAACTATATTTCGATTAATTTTTATTCTACCTTCTCAAATCTGATTCTCTGATGATAGTATAATAATATAATTATTTTCAATATAAATTTTTTTAATGTTATTTATATAATATACCTTATCTAACTTCCCCCCAAATTTTATTCTAAAAATGAAAACATTGTCCATAATAGGGTCGGTTCACCACCTTGATGGATGAAGACTTAGGTTTTCCATTACCAAATCAATGTAAAACTTAAATAAATTTATATTGGTTTAAAATGAACTAAATATGTTTATTATATATTTTTACGATATTAGGGAATGTATTTATAGTCAAAATATTATAATAAATTCAATAAGATCATCATGGTTGAAAAAACCCTCCAATATGAACAAAAAATATAATTATTATACTCTATAAATGTTAATTTTTTAAAATATTATTACAATCTATGAACATTGTGGTCTTTTGGAATAAAATTAATCCCAGAACAATAAACTTATGGGGTTATAAAATATATAGTCCAATAATTTTTATTCAAAGATATTACGCCTTAATAGTTAAATATTCTATATATTTTAAAAATACAAAAAGGAGTACTATGATGGTTTCGTTTCACGGAAGGCTAGATACAAAATCATTTTAATTAATGAAATATCTTCAGTATCACCCAAAAATAACTTCCCAAATATTACTCTTCTTATAAATTACTTTCATAAAACTTTTCCACATAAACTAGGGGAGGGAAACTAATAAAGGGTCATCTCAGATTATTATTAAGGGTAAAAAATAGAGATATCGATGATTGCATACAAATTAAATGAGAATTAGAATATAAGAGCATGAGATTATAATTTTAAAACCATACCCAGTATATTCTAGAACATAATATTTAATTATAACATAATTCATGGTATTTGAATAGACATGAATCATAATATAATCAAAGAACACAAAGAATGAAAACATAACATTGAAATATATAATATGTTTTTAGCATACAAAAATTAATATATAATCATTATCATTGTAAATTATCACTTCTAAGGAAATCATATTGTATTGGGTTTACTTCATATTCAATTATATCTTTAGTCATGGTTCAATTACAATAATATCATAGTCGACATTGGCCCTTACTAAACTAGGTTCACTCCCTATTCAAGCCCTTATTATCTCATTTAAAATACATATTTACCCAATACATTATAGGGATATATAATTATGTTCCCACCTATCACATAATAAAAAATATATAAATATGTTCTCAATATCATTAAATATTCATCATGTCACATGTGAAAAATAAACATGTTTCATCAACATTTCCACATTTTATTCTAAAATACCCATGTTGAAATAAAATGGATTCATAATAATATTATCTCTATAAAACATCCAAAGAAATTATATTGATGGTATCACTAAATTATATCCCCATTAAATCATACGTGAAATCAAAATATTCCATCTTAGATTGATATTACTTTAAAATATAACAAGAATACTTCTTATTGAAAATCCCATTTTACATTGAAATCACTTATTTAAAATATATATATTTCAAAAATATTAAGGAACATATTTTCTTTGAATATATCATTGGAATCATGAAAATATATCTTCTCATAATTGAGAGGTTACAGTGTAAAAAAATAATTTTTATGTTTACTGTGTTAAAATAATGATTTCTTTCACATTTTTAGTAATAAGTAAAAAGTACCTAATTTGGAAAATGATATGAAGATTCCTATTTACTATTTTTTTAAAATTTAAAACATGGGTAAAAATTATGTTAAATTATTATAGTAGAATATAAAAAAATTATTCAAAACATTTTTTGAAAACATGGGTAAGGAATAAAATTGATTTTCATCCATAAAGAGAAATATAGCTAATTCCCCTAAAAACATATATCAATATTTTGAGTCATTAAAAAGAAGAAAATAAAACATTTAAACTCTAAAAATTACCATATGAAAGATAATTAAGAATTTAATTTATATTTATATCATAAAAATTCGTCATCTGAAGCATAATCATAAAAAATACTTATAAATAATGATATTGGAACATAAATCACTTAGCACATAGGTTAATTTTGAACTATAATCCTAATGGAAGAATAACATCAAATGAAAAATTAAATATAATTAAAATTAGGAAACTCATGAAATAACATGTTAATGGGGTTGTATATACACCTGATAAATATAAATAGTTCTTAAAAATATACATGCATGTCTTAATGAAGCAATACTAAAACAAAGAATACTTACCACTTTGGTAATATCTAAATGAAAACCACAAGAAAGGAGGGATATTTTGTGTATTTTTAAATACACATAATTTTCATGAAAATAATAATAAAATAAATTAATGAGAATTATATACACCAGATAAAGGAAACATGTAGTGAATATGGAAAATGTCTCATAGAAGTAAAAGTGTTACAAGAAATCCCATATATTCCAGTTTGAACTGCTTAGAAAATGTTATAAGCTTCAATATAATAAATTTATAATATATGATAATTACATACAAGAATCATTTAAATACTTATAATATCCTATATTTTCCAATTATAACATTCAACACCCATTTATTAATAACCCCTTATGAAAATTATTGTTTCTTAGTGTCAATAGTATTGTTTTTCAGGTGAATTTCAGTTCGGTAGTTCCAATCATTGTACTTTAATAATGGTTTAATAAAATACATATGATTAATTATGAATTAAATATAACATATTTTAATTATATGTATTTATATAAATACATAAAATATATATATAGAAAAATTAATTACACCCTTATTATAGATGGTTTGTCGTACGATCTCATGAAACATGTCTCAATGAAACAATATTTTGACGATGAATGTTTACAGATTTGGTAATATCTGCATCAAAACCTCAATAAAGAGGGAATATTATATGGACTTTTAAATACACATAATTTTCATGAAAATATCTATAAATTACTATAATAGGGATTTATATAAACTATATAATAGAATCAAGTGGTGACTATAGAATATGTCTCATTGAAATAAAAGTGATATGAGAAACCCCCTTACCTTTAGTTCAAACTACTTCAAAACTACTATAACATCCTATATAATAAATTTAAAAAAATTTATAATTATATACCAGAATAATTTATATAATTAAAATCTCATATATTATCCACTTATAACATTCCAACAACCTGTTATTAATAACTGTTTATTAAAATTTTCATTTTTGTATATTAATGGTATTGTTTTTCATGTGAATTTCAGTTTAGTAGTTTCAATAATTATAAATTGATCGTGGATTTATAATATTAATAGTTTCAATTCTGATATAAATATGATATGTATTCATTATATGTATTTATATACATCTATAAATGGTTGATATAGAAATATTAAATACACCCTTTCTTGAGATGGTTGGTCGTATGTATGCGTGAACATTGTTGTCACATTATGGAGAATGGGAATAAAGGTAATTCAAATAATAATTTACTATTATATAATCATTATTATCTAATATATAGATATATTCATTTAATATATCATTATTTCCATCGATTTATAAAATAAATTAAAAACCAATTGCATCACTTTGTAGAAGTTGTAGTCCACGCGTACGCATGAGCGACCTTATCATTTTCCAGTGGATTAGAAAGGAAAAGGTAAATTTTATATTATAATTAAATAATAATAATTATTTAATAAAAAAAAATATATTCATTGTTTATATATTTATGACCATCCATGTATAATGGGGATGAAAATGAAATTTCACCGCTATACGGAGACGGTAAAACGTATGTACACATGGGTGAAACATTCACATTCATGGGATGAAAATGACATGTAAATGGTGATAAAATAATAATAAAAAACCTCATTATATTTATGATTCTATAATTATTATTTTATTATGGGTAGGACTTATTAAGACTAATTAGAAGAAGAAATAAATTTTAATGATTCATCAAAGATGATTACCTCTTCATCAGTGGAATGCCATGAAGCCCCATCTAAAAGACCATTGGAATGGTCTTTTACGAATCCCATATTCCTTAATTTTTTAATAGATAAGTTTATAAATGAACTTTTTAGGGTTTATTAAATCTATTTTTTTCATGAATGTGTAACTAAAAGATATAAGTTGTTTAATTTTCTATGTGAATAGAGGGGAACTTTGGAAAATTTTCCAAATATTAAAAACTTAAAAAGTCCCATTCCGGAAAAATGTGTTCCAAAATAATATGCATCATAATATAAGTAGTATATTGTCCTAATATAATCATTAAATAAAATTTATATTGTTATATATATATATTTAAAACTTTTCTTTTTTATTAACCTCTTCATTAAGAATTTTTAACCATAGGTACAGTAACAACTATTTTATACTTGAAGAGATATAATGTTAGTTATAATGATAAAAATTTATCATAAATTGTAATGATTTGAATTTTTTATCATATATTATCTTACTTTTCTTATTTCAATATTTTTATTATTTTTAAATAATTAAATAAAATATTATTTTTCCAAAAATATCATTAAGGGATTTTTAACATTGTTCCTTTTATAAGACAAATAAAGGTATAAAAAATTAAAAAATGAAAAACTAAAGTTCCAAGGAATACCTAATATTTAATATTAATATATATAATTTATGGGGAACTATAACACTTCTAAACAGTATTACTTTTATAGTTCTTGAACTAATTTACTTGATTTTTCTACTATATTCATAAGTGTTGTGTCCGTAATTTTTTTGAATTTAAGTTAATAATTACTTCACTAAAAATGAAAAATGTATTAATGTGCTAAAAATAATAAATAATATGTAAAATAAACATTTATAAGTGTTATTATCCACATTTTATCGTTATTTTAAAATTTCTTGATATATTAAATTGAAGAGGGAGACATTTTGGAATTTTCTTCATTTAAAATAATATAACAGTAATTATTAATGGAAAATTGAACCAAAATGACCTAAATTAGAATTTAGGATGGATATAGTAAAATTTAACCCCTAAAATTAAATTAATTTAACGTCTGAGTAATGTTTTAGACCTTATCTCACGGTTTTAACCCTCATTTACTGGTTTTCCCATACCTAGGTGACAAATGTAAACCCCAATTACTATTTACAATGAACCCGAATAAAAGGGACATATTTAAAATATTTGAACCTCATAATTTAAAATATAGTGTCTATTTTTTAATATTCAATCTATATAAGTGGAAAATTTTATTTTAAAATAAATTCCTAAAACATAACGGAAAATTGTTTTTAAAAAATGTTTTTTTAACCATAATAATTAACTTATATCAAAATAGTGAATATATCTAATTAAAATGGAATTAATTTGATTATTATAAATAAAATGTATAATATTTTACTTTATGACTAAATCATAAATATATGGGGACTTTAGAATTTCTTTATTTATTGAAATGAAATGACAGTATTTAAAAACTTGTTATTATTAACTATTTACTGAAAAATCAATTTTTTGAAGAATCCCACCATTTAGGCCAATGATAATTTTTATATTATGATTTTAAAAATTATTTTCATTATAATAAAAATAAAAAATTTCAGAAACAAAATTTTATTTCACTGAAAAAATGTATTATAAATCTTTTTTGAATAAAATTCATTTTTGGAATAATAAATGACATTTCTAATTTTTAATAATTATTTATTGTAATTTAATTTATTATTATTTATTGATTAGTACCATTGTAAATATATTTTATAATGTTTTTCTCATATTAATACACACCAATTCAAGGGTTATGTTATTATAGTCATATTTAAATAATATAATATATCCTAATTTTTACAAAATTCGGTGTTTCATGTTAACCAAGATAACAAGATAGAAATTCATTAAAACTAAATTTTTGGGCTTTCACATTCTACCACCCCACACAAAATAAACTTTCCCTCTCAATTTTATCTTATTCATAAACTATTCAATATTTCAAAATATATTTATTTTAAACCCACATTTTATAATAATTAATTTAAATTAAAGAGAAATATGACACAAACGTGTACCTTGTTAATAAACCAGTTTTAATATGAAGTTATACATAAGATATATTCTACTATAAATTGTCATTGTGAATATAAAAAATATTTCCTAGATCATGGTATTTTATTTTTATTTTTATACACCAAATAAACAAAATTTATTTTCGACGCAATTCTTATGTAGTGATTACCTTATTAGTGAATGATTTAAAAAATTGTGATTATAAATATTAACATAAATTTATTTTGAAACATTTTATGTGATACATAAATTTTATGGATGATAATGACTTTTTATATTTTTATTAATGATTTTTTCGAACGAATAATGTTATTATAGAATTTAAAAAATTCATGATATGAATAATATAAAAATTTACAAAAAATAGTTTTAAAAAACACATTCTATTTTATTAAAAGATATAATATTCCTAAAAAGCTAAAATTCATCCAAATGACTTAGATAATATTTAACGTGTCATTAATTAACCACATGAGGTAATATTGACATTTTATTGTAATTATATTTACCATATAGTATGGGTACACAAGAAGACATGGTAAGAGTTAATTTTATAACTAAGGGTAATAGCTAAAAGATAAGGTTAAATTTGAAACCTAAAATTTTCTAAAACCAAATTTTTTAGATTACTTCAAACAATAATCTTATATCATTGATTTAAATAAGTATATGGCTTTTTAAAACCAAAAATAATTTTATAATAATATAATATTTCAATATCTTCCTAAAGTACCCCTCCCGCTCTCTCATTGAAAGGCATCTCCTCCCATATTTCCTCACACCACCTTCATCTTTATAGATTGAAAACCCCTACACAATTCTCTTATATATATTCATAGTTTTATTTTGGAGGTAATGGTTTTCCAAATAGTACATCCCTAGTTTCCTTAATAATAGATTTAAAGGAAGTCTAATGAAGAAAAGGTAATTTCATTACCTATTCAATTGAATTTCATTTATTCTTCTACGTCCCATTTTTATATTTATTCCATACTAAAGTTATAAATCCATAATATAATACATTATTATATTTCATTATAATTATGGTAAAACCTTATATCTCCTTTTATCTATCCGATGAATAACAATATCACTATGTGTGTGTACGCACAACTTACTATCTCCACACAATGGGTTAATTTATTATTCAAAAAAACATTATTAGGATTGGTATAATGATGAGTATAATGAATTTCAATAATTAAAGTAACATGATAAATTATTATTTATAATTAATAAGCCATCTATTTACGTACCATTTATCTATCAAGAGAATGGTATTGTCGTTCCTGCATACGTATGGCCAACTGTCTCCACGATGTGGTGAGATTCGTTCTCCACGTTTACAATTAATGAGTGATTATAAAATTTATATGATGATTAAGAAAAATTATTTTGAACTTAGTTTTATGGAAAACATACATCCTATACATATCAAAATTTACTTACACGGAAAAACATGAATGGGAAAGTGAAGGAGTTAACACCGAATATAATGGTAAAATTGAAATACTATTATAAAAATTATATAATATAATCATATATGATGTCATAAATATGGATATAGTCCTGGTAAAATATAATGACATGATTTATCCAATATACATGAGGTTACCTCACCCTTAACTAACGAGAAGTTTAAGGTAAGGGATAATTTTGCAATCCCATTTTATTTGAAGCTGTTTATACGTAAGTATTTTCTAGGGATATATTTATAATCCATGTCCATTTTTTTCTAAAAAAAAATTCTTCAAATTTATATTATTCTTATTTGTATTTTTATAGAAATTTTGACACATTTTTGACTTTTAATAGATGTTATAGAATTAATGTTTATTTTTTTACCGTATGAGGTACTTTTTTTACTTTTCAACTAAAAGTAAGAGGAGAATGTATTTTAAACTTATATGAAATTAATGGATTTTTATAGTTTCATGAGGCCTTATTTCTATAATTCTTCCTCTACACTATCACATGTTTATTTTCAACTAATTTTTTTTTATTTTACATTGTTATGGAATTTTGAAAAAATAAAACTTTTTTGAAGAAGAAAGGATATTTTCCTCAAGAACTGGGTTCAAGTAGTTTATCAAAATTATTTTTAATCTAAGATGACACTATTAAAATAGGGGTATGTTTATATCTCTATTATTACTTTGATTTGATTTTTTTATGATGAAATTATTTTTATTAATTCCATTTATCTTATATGGATTACGTTGTGTTGAAATAATGTTTATGAATCCCATTTTGTTTCATGGGTTATGATATGATTAATGATTTCTGTTTTTGTAGAACATGTATGAATAATATAATTATTAAATGGGTGGTACCTATATATCCCTATAATGAATTGGGTATAGATTTATTTTTCATGAGATATACATGACTAGAAAGAGAAGTAAATCTGGTTCAATAATTCATGGCTAGAATGACAAGTAAACCTCATTTAGTAATGGACTTTTTACACTATTATGGTCTTGGAAGCAATTCCTCGGCAACTATGTAAATCATATTATGTGATTATTAGTGTACCACAATTACATGTTTTATTCCAATGCAATTCTATCATGGTTAATATTACTTTATGATCTATTCCTTTTGTGCTACTATGATTTGTTTCATGACTCATGATTTTGATGTTTAAAATTTATGTTCATATTTTTACATTAAAATGTTTAATTTCTGTTTTATATTAACCATGTTTACCCTTACTTATCTTTTGAGCTCACCCTTTTATTTTTATCTTTTCTCCAAGATATAAAGAATGGTTTTAAGTAAGAAAAAAAGGGGAAGATATTTAGGGTAGATATTGAGGATCTTTCCCCAAGATAGAAGATAATATTCCATGGTTTCAAAGACACTAAACTAATATGGTCTTTGGGCATTTTTTTGTGTCATATATTACGTATTCTACAAAAGTAATGTAATTTCCATGTAAGTCAAGGTTGGGTTTTTTTAGTTTGTATCAGAGAAAAAGATTAATAAACTGTTAGAAACTAGTATCCAAATACTTTAGAGAGATACCTAGAGTTATATCTATGGTATGTCTAGGGATGTCACTATGGATATGTATAAATATATATTACAGCCCTAGAATTATAGTAATGATCATGAATAACATAGTATTAAACCACATATTTTAGAGATTGAATGTAATCTCCATTGATTATGTTGTTTTCCTTGTATGGTGTATACCTCCCATACTATTCTTTTTGTGTTTTAGACGAAGTATAGAACTCGGAGGAACTATCTTAATGATAAATACACTGGGAAATGAAATGATTTTCCTCTAGAACAACCAATTTTTATGGGAGATAGAATTCAAAATCTTTTTTCTATACTTACACAAGATATAAATCACTATGAAAGTCCAAATGAATATATATGGGAACAAAATTTTATTGAGTCCCTCATGAGGAAATGTCTACCTTCATTAAGTGTGTCTTCTGGTCCACTTGTTGCTGAACAATGGACCAATACTATTGAAAGGATATTTACCAAAATTGTTGTTCTGAACATGAAAAAGTAATTTATATTTTTTATCATTTCGATGAGGAAGTAGACAATTGGTGGAATCTAATTAAGAATAAAAGGTATCATGAAAAAATTTAATCCATGGAATGGTATGAGTTTAAGAACGTTTTTTTCAATAAGTACCTCCATCATATTCTTTGTAAAAAGACATAAAAGGAGATACTTGAGCATAAACCAAAGGATGGTGAATCTTTTCATATATAAAGGGAAAATTTCACAATTCATGAAAGGAATGCTTTTGTATTTATCATCCACAGTAAATTTAATGTTGATCGATTCTTCAGTGGTTTAAAACCAACTCTTCGATGAGAATTAGCTATAAGAGACTTCAGTAGCATTGAAGAGATTGTGTGTTACACAATCATGGTTGAACTGCAATTTGGTGTTACATATCCATCTCATGTACTTGAAAAGAAATTAAAGATAGAGTTCAAAGGAAAATCTCAAAACAATGGTGAAAATAAGATGAATTTTTCCTTATTCTCCAAGTGTGGAAATAATCATGGTGTAGATTATCTTAAAGGGACTAGAAAATGATTCAAGTGTGAGAATGAAGGTAATCGATGTGTTGAGTTCTGATGTAATGAGAAAAGGTTGTTAATGATGTGAATAGAGAAAATACCGCAAAGAATACACCACCAAGACATCAATGTTAAAAGTACAAGGAAATACGGAATTATGTTATCCGATGCCCAAATCAAATGGTTAATGATGATTGACCGCATCAACCTTTTATAGAAAAAGTCAAAGGGATGTTACATGCGACCACTATTGGTGATGTTAGGTGTGACAACGAAGTGGTGGAATGATTTTGTGATTATGTAATGGGATTTAAAAATATTGTTGTGAAATCTCATTTATAGTATTATGGAGTATTAGAATATCTATATATTGGTTTATTATGGTTTTCAATAATTATATGGTACCAAAAATAATGAAAATTGATTTAAAGGTTTTTAGAAAAAAACATTATATGAACATAATGATGAGACAAGATGATAATGAGATTTTTGATTGTATTAATGACCCCATGACTGATTTAAGGAAAAAATGATAACATGGTCTGAGTATATAAAAATTTAAAGATTTTTGGTATGTGGAAAGAGTTAATATTTGAGAGAATTAATTTTTTCAATAAGGTTATATGGTAATTCATGTTTAAAGAGAATACCTAATTAAGGTATTGACGTGTTTAGAATGTAAAAACCAAGAACTACATTACAAGATATGGGAGGCAAATGTTAAGAATATTTAGTTCACCTATTTTTTAAATTTTTATATGTTTTAGTTTTTTGATGGATTGAAATATTATCAATTTATGGATAGTATAATTTATATTTTGATTGAAATTTTCTAGATTAATGTATTATCTCACTATAGGTGGTCTTATTTAAATTTGATAATTTGTTATAACCTTTTTGTTGAGCCATATGGAATGACCTATCATTTTATCTCATGATGTACTAACACTTATAGAATTAATAATTCAACATCATTTATTTATATAATAAATGAAGTGTAAATTGTTTCGGAAATGACTAATCAAGAAATTGTACTGAAATGAATTAAGTATTTCACCTCATGCAAAAATTCATCAACTCAAGGAAAGGGATCTTGAAACCAAAAATGGTATTCTAGTATATTATTTTCTGATGAATCATATGGTATATTATGTCATTTTAGATTTAAGTATTTTTGGTAGTAAACATTCTCTAAACCTTATTCTCTATCACTTACCATCAGAAATTTATTGTTATATTTCTCTTCCAAATGCATGATTTTTATTCCCACCCATGTTCTCTTATGTGGAAACATGGTGATGAGTTACTTTGGGTAACTTTTTGGTTTCTAAATTACCTTTTTGAAAAGATGTTTTAGTATCCATTTTTACAAAGTGGGTTTCCATGAAATAATCATTCAATAATAAAACCACTTCTCTAAGGAATTTTGAGGGTAAAATTCATTTTAAGGGGGTAGAATGTAACACTCTGAGATTTTATGAGATATATTCTTTTTAATTTAATTTATTTCATATAGTGTATTTACACCAAGATTATATTCTGATATATGCAACACCGTATTAGATTGAAGTATACACAACACTATTATTGGCTTATGTTACACACAATTTCATTTTCTTTTGATAGAATTCATTTCACACAAAATTGAGAAAATATTATTTTCATTTTATAAAATTAATTTGTTTGGATTATGTTATAATAAATAGAAAAGTAATATTAAACTATACAAAACACCAACTTCTCTTCTGTTATACACAAGAGTGACCATCTCCGATAGCTTGCATTGTACGTTATACCAATTTTCAATAAACAACAATGTATTATTAAAATATTATTATTTAATGGCATATAAAATAACCATTCTGAATAGTATTAACAACATTTTGAATTTTATATAACATTATAATTCATATTACACATTTTAATGAACATTGTTGGAGAAAAAAAATCAATTTTTCAGATAAAAGTAGTAATTTTAAAAAATGTAGTTTTACAGCCTTTTGATGCCACACCGGTTTTAAATATAGTTTTTGAAACATTTATAAGTTAAAATTGAATGAAATAAAATACTTATTTTCAAGTGTCCGTAAACATTTACTTTTTTTTATTTTTGGTATTATTTATGATAAAATTAAATTTTTAATGAGTGGTGAATATCACTGCATTTTAATTCAGAAACTGTATTTTCATCTAATTTATTTATATATATAGATTATCTTCTTAATTAGTTTAGAAGATTAATATTATTTTTTTATCACTTATGAAATATTTGGCCATTTCAAGTAATTTTGTATTTAAATTTCACATAAACACATGCCAATCTTTTGATAGTTATTACTTTTTGAAAAACTATTTTTTGGTTATTAATATTGGAATTAATATTAAATTAATTACAGAATATTAATTGTTTTGAACTTGGAAAAATAGATTCCATAATTAGAATCTGATGCTTAAAATTGTGTAAATAAGTACATTTTATTTTTGGACATTAGGAATAGAATCTTCAGTAATTATTTTAGTTATCATGGTTAAAGGGAAAATATGGTAAATAAGTGTAACAAATTAAATTATAATAATATTAAACTACCCTAAAACATGTATTAATATTATTTTATGAGATATTTTCTATTGTGGAAATTCTTGGATCAATTTTGGGAAATCATTGAACCACTTGGATGTGAAAATGACATTTTATAAGAATTTATTTAAAGTAAAGAGAAATATGACATAAACCTGTATCTTCTTAATAAAACAATTTTAATATGGGGTAACACATAAGACAAATTAGAGTATAAAAAGTCATTGGAATGAATTCAATAATTCAAACATAATGGTATTTTATTTATAATTTTTACACACAAAATAGATAAATTTATTTATGACATGATGATAATGTAGTGATTTCTTTATTAATGAATGATTTAAATAAATGAGATTGTAAAAATTAAAATAAATTTATTTTGAAACATTTTATTCCATCCACTAATTTTATTGATGATTATGATTTTTTTAATTTAATTAATGATGTTTTTTTTAAATAATCACGTTTTTATGGATTTTTAAAAATTCATGATATGAATAGTTTAAAAACTAACATAAATGAGTTTTTAAAACAAATAAAATTTTATTAAATGATTAAACAGTCATAAAATAAAAGATTTAGACAAATGTATTAGATAATGATGAACATGTAATTAATGAACCACTTTAGGTTCTATTGTCATTTTATAGTAACTATATTAATGATGTAGTAAGAATATACAAGAAGACATGGTAAGAGTTGAATTAGTTAACTAAGGGTTGAAGCTAAAAGATAATGTTAAATTTGAGACCTAGAATTGTCTAAAACTAATTTGTTGAGAATATTACAAACAATCCTAATATTATCTTCACATTAAATTAGTTGTGCACCTTTTGAAATAGAAAATCATTTTCTAAAAAATTAATATTTCAATACCTTCATAAAGATCCTCTCTTCCTCTATTATAAAAAGGCATTTCCTCCCATATTTCCTCACACCACCATTAGAATTATAGCTCAACTAAACCCTGTCCAATTCTCCTATCAAATTTTTTTGTTATCTTCTGGTTTTCCTATTTTTTCAAAAATTCCATCCCCGATGTCCCTAATAAGAGATGAAAAGGAACTTCAATTAATGCGAGGTAATTACTTTACCAATTCAATTCAATTTATTTTCTCCTTATGCTTCCTATTTCAATGTTGATTCCATATTAAAGTAATAAATCTTGTATATTCTATATTTTTATATGTTATTATAATTATGGGAAAAACTTATGTCTCCTTTTATCAATCAAATGAATAATAATATCACCATGTGTCTGTACGTACAGATTACCGTCTATACGTTGTAATGTAATTTTTTATTGAAAAACACATTATTAAGATTGGTATAATGATTATTATAATGGATTAAATTAATTAAAATAACATGATAAATTATTCTTTATAACTAATATAACATCTAATTACATAACATTTAACAGTCAGGTGAATGATATTGTTGCTCGTGCGTACGTATGGTCTACTGTCTTCATGATGCTGTGAAATTCATTCTCCTAGTTAGAAATTAAAAAATGATTATAAAAATTATATTATGAGTGAAAATAATAAGTATGATCTTAACTTCATGAATAAAATACATCGAATTCATAACAAACATGACTTACATTGAAAAATAGGAATGGGAAAATGAAGCTATTAACACACAAAATAATGGTAAAATTGAAATACTTTTAACCAAATGATATAATAGGATCATAAATTATATCAAAAATATGGATACAGTCCAAGAATTATTTAATAGTATTATTTAACCATTATAAATTAGGTGGCCGCACCCTCAACTAATGAAAAGTTTAAGGTAAAGGATAATTTTGTAATCTCATTTTTATTTGAGGTTATTTATACATATGTATTTACTAGGGATATATTTCTCATCCATTTCTATGCTATCATAAAATGTTTACTATTCTTCTATGTATGTTTTAATTCATTTCCCCCATTTTTCACTTTTTCTACATGGTATGTAAGTCATATTTCTTCTGTTTACCATACGAGGTACATTTTCACTTTTTCGTGAAATGTATGTGGAGAATGTATTTTTATCTTATACGGCGTAAATTTATTTTTACAGTTTTATAAAGCATCATGTCCCTAATGATTCCTATACACTACCTAAAGTTTATTTTCAACTATATTATTTTCATTTATATTTTTGTGGTATTTTGAGAAAGGAAATGTTTTTTAAAGAAGAATTGTAATTTTACTCAATAACTCAGTTCATGTGTTTTTTTAAAATTATTTTCTATATATGATAATTTTATTTAAATAGAGTTATGTTTATATACCTATTATTATATATATTTTTAGGATGGAATTATTTTTTATAAAGTTTATTTATCTTATATAGATTATGTTATGCTGAAATTATGTTTACAAATCCCATTTTTTAATGTGTTTTTCTATTATGAATGATTTATGTTTTTTTGAAACATATAAGAATAATTTCATGATGAGATGGTTAGGAAATATATCTCCCTCTAATGCATTGTGGAAAGATTTATATCTTCTGAGATTTACATAACTGGAATAGAAATTAAATCTTATTCAATAATACAAGGCTAGAATGACTAGTAAACCCTGTTCAGTAATTAACTTTCTAGACTAAAATAGCCTTGGACAATATGCCTTAGATAATTTGGAAATCATATTATGTGATTATTAGTATCCACAATAACATATTTTATGCCAATTATATTCTATCATGGTAAATGTTCATTTATGATCTATTCCTTACATACATCCATGATTTATTTCAAGAGTCATGAGTTTTATGTTTAAACATTATGTTAATTTTATACATTCAAATGTTCATGGGTTGTTTTATGTTATCCATGTTTACCCTTCATGTTCTTTTATTCTCACCCTTTCTATGTTTTATTTTCCCCAAGATATAAATCAAGGTTTTAATAAGGGATAAAAGGGGAAGATCTTTATTGGAGATGTTGAAGATCTGTCACAAAGATAGAATATTGTGTTCCATTTTTCCAAATACCCTAAACTAATTTGGTCATTTGGAATCTGTTTGTGTCATATATTAAATATTTTGAAAAAGTAATATAATTCCAATTTAGGTCATGTTTGGGTAGTTAGACATACATTAAGTTTTTTAGGAATTGGAATATATTTCATCCTATAAAGACAAAAATACTTATAAATCTAAGAATACGAAGAATCATAATGAAATAAATCAAAGAATATTACCTCATAATAAAGTTTCTAGGAACTTATACTATTTTAGAAGAATTGTCCCCACAATGAGTATGTTTCAAGAATCCAGTGAAATCAATGTCAGAATAAGAACTCTAGATTAATCAATATCATAGTAGATAAATGATGACACAAGGTTTGTTTTTAACTAGATATATTTTCTATATTCTAACCACATGCTTTTAGTAAGATATTATAATCAGATAAAATGAGGGAAGGAAAAGAAATGATAAAGGAGATTCCCAACTCTAATGGAGAATAAAAATAAATTCAATAATACAAGAAACCCTTCTATGTTCAAAAAATGGATTTATATTTTTAGAGTAAATACAAATAATATCTACATTTGAAAGAGAAAATAATTTATGTTCAATTAAAGACTCACACCCAACACATCTAGGTGATATGGATAAGATAAATGGAAAAATAAAACTAGAAAAAGAATGAACCAGCAAATTTATGTGTCATACCACATCGATAAAAGTAAATTAACGAAAAAGATCTCCCCAATATAGGAATAATAAAGAGCATAATATATTTGGAAATATTTATTGTTAGATAAAAAATCCTAAAAAATGGAATATTAGTGGATTAAAAAAATGTAATAGTGGGAGTAAAATCCAAATTCTTAAAAAGGCCAAGCCTACAAAACCTACATATCGATATAATATTGGTAATGTGGGTAAATAATTTCTAGTTATATGGACATAATAGATAATTTTTTATTGGAATTTATAAAAACATAGAAAAATCAAAATGATTTGCCAAAAAATACCAAAGGGTTGGTCCATTAGGATCAACTACTGTCCTCCTATTGCAGATTCCTAATGTTCCCCTCTCATTCATTGTTATTTTTTTCTAATATCTTCTGAAAGCTGTATAGGACCAATGGGGAGACAAAATCGGTGGGTTTTGTGTGCTAAAAGAACACAGGTGATTAAATAAAATGTAAATAAATGTAACAAGAAGAATCTTGATTTCATATAATCCAATATATTATATTATGTGATTTTGAGACAAAATATTTTGATGATGTTTTTTTGGAGATAATGATTGGTTTCAGACTCTGATTGATTATCTTGACCAATTTTAGAAGAATCAAACATGGTATATTGTTTCGAGACCAACAAATATGAATTTTATTAAGACTAAATGGATATTTCTATACAATATGAATGAAGATAGGACAATAATTCCCAAAAAAATCAGGGATAGTATGAAAATTCTACTCCCATATAAAGGGTATTTATGTTGATTAAAAAAATTCACTTGTTTCAATGCTATATACAATTAGATTATTTTGGCCATAATAGTGAAAAGAAGGGTCAATGTTTTACAAATGGACATCATGTCAGATTTTTTAAATGGGATTCTAGAATAAGAAGTGTATATATAGAATCCAAATTATTTTATCAATCATGAAGATCTGAAAAGAGTCATTCGAAAGACAATGGTTCAATATATATTGAAGCAAGCCCCGAGATAATAGTATTAAATAATTGAACAGTTTTTAAATAATCTTTTTTTATGGTGGAGGTGAATACACTATCTATGATAGAAATAACTATAATAATTGTGATATTGTATATTGACAACATAATATTTGGTGGATCAGATGAATCATTGTAAAAATAGTTACCAGAATTCATTAAATGTGTGTTTTAAATATCAATGAATATTGAATAGACCATTTCCTTGGTTTGCAGGTGACACAAAAAATGAATAAAACATTTGTTTCTCAATCAAAAAATGTCAAGCTGGTTTTGAAAATATCTGTAATCGATAATTCCAAGGGGATGATGACTCTAGTTGGTATCTTGATGAAACTATCTTAAGAAGATAATGAAATATAAATTAATGTCATAGAATATAGGAATGTCATTGGTATTATTTTGTACATAACAAAGACATGACCATATATTCTCTTCCCAACATTCCAAGATTAATTGTATCAAGGTAATACAAATTAAATCCACTTTCTTCATGTAAAAAATAATAGTTTGGTATTTAAATCAGAGAGTGTATTTCATTTTGTTGTACAATGAAACATATCAGTAAGAAGTACTGGGATATATGAACAGATTAAAAAATAATACAAATTCATCATCATGTGGTGAATTATATCATGGTGTATTGTTTATATAATTGATAATCTACAAATAGGATTTAATTTTTGAAGCATCGTAGAAGATGAATATATTGAGGCCACTAAAAGATGCACATAGTTATAAAGGATGAAGAAGAATATTTGTGATATGGGAGTTCAGGAGAAGTCTTTAATCAGAATCCATTTCAAAAATTCATGTCCTATAATGCTTATAAAAAAACCATTCCATAACTCAAGGAAAATACGTTGAAATAATGTATTATTCTACCAAATAGAAGGTATATCATGTACTGGTGAAGCTAGATTATGTTCCTACAGGATTACTGGTAGCCAAAATTAGGATAAAGGTATTACTTTAGGATAAATTTGAGTGGCATTGAATAGATCTTAGAGTTCATTCAACTCCTTATGCTTGAAAGATTATGGATGCGGGACCCCCTATCAACAATGTATGACGTGTTTTCCCTAATGTATTGATTTGTCTTATTTACCCTATGGCATACCACAAAGGAGTAACACTAGGGTTCATTGAAAAAGGGGGAGAAGTTGTGGCTATAAAAGTGATAGAAAATGTATTAATCAAGATAGGAAAAATCTGATAGGGATAGTAGTAATGTTGGGAGAGTTTTAAATATAAAAAGGCTAAATATTATTGATCAAAGGTTATATGTCATGAAATGTGGGGTTCATGATGAAATTAGATGAGTGATTTTAGAATGAAGTGAACTATTAATGAAATCATGATGATACACTTGTTTCCCATGATGAACATGGATCAAGTGGGTTTAGAGTGTGTGTTTATGAAATCTTTGATCTCTATCTTTACCAAAAGAATGATATTCTAGAATAAGATTAAAGAAGCTTTAATGAGGTATCAAATTGTGAAAAAAATTCAACAGATCCAAAGGGTGATGTTGTTGAGAAAATATCCCTCAAGGTAACATTACAATAATTTTTTGTTCTTTTAATTTCTCAAAAATTATGGTGGACACAAAAGGTTGTGTTGTTAGAGTATGGTTGTGGACTAGGTATGTTTACAATTATCCATGATAAAGGAATGGTTGACCCAGAAGTTGTATAGAAAATTGTGTATATAAGGTGGTGTTATTTCCTAGTGTTTGTCAAATTTATGGGGTATAATATTTGGAGGTTGGCTCAATCATCATGAAATATATATTTCCATGAATTCCTCAAAAATATGGAAAAGGAATGTGTTTCACAATTATTGGATTTTCACATAGGTATGTAACTTTTCATATTTATTCACTGTCATGATGGTTGGGTTTCGCCAAGGTCTGCAGCATCTCAAATGCACAAATTGTGAATTTTAAATCTCTATGAATATGAGAAGTGCATCATTAGAAATGTGAAAAGAAATAATTGTAAGTATATATGACTATAATAAGCTTCATGATTGGGTAAATTTCCCTAGTGATTCTCGAAAAAAAGGAGTTTCATGAAAAAGATTGGAAAGCATCGGGAAACAGTTAGGATGAGGATGTAAGCTTATAGGATGGTGTAAAATTCCTATAAATAATTCCATTACATTCATCATCACTATAATGATTGAAATTTACCACAACATGGGAAGTTCCAGGACCGTCTTCCTTTTGTATGATGTTTTCTGAATTTAACATGATGGTCTCCATTATTTCAACAAACTCACCATCACCCATCCCTTTTAATTTTTAATTATTCTCATGGATTTTCACATCATATAAACCATTCCACTTGTTTATCCATTTATTCCTATACATATATCTCCATCAATTTAATGAATTTACCTTCAAAACATCTTTATACTTTTTTTCTTTGATCTTCTTGAAATATGGATTCTTGAAGCATGGACTCTCCAAATCACTAAATTATTCTATTATGGGTTTATTATTATACCATATTCTATAAGGAATCATGTTTTATTTTAGTCCCAATAAAAATTTGTTCTGAATATTTATAATGGTATATAAACATTCCCTCTAGAAGAAAATTGTAAATTTTTAATCAGATAGAATAACGTTTCCCATTACAACAAAGAGTCAATTATTCCATCCCATAACTCCATTTTGTAAAGGAGTGTAGGGTGTGATATACTGCTATTTAATTTAATTATTCTTCAAGTAAAAATCAAATTATTTCCCCATTAACTCCTTTCCATAATTTTTTCTCAACATTGAGATATATATTCCTATCCTATTCTAAACATCTCATCGGAATATTTTAAATAACATTATTTCTTCATATTTATGTTTTATAGATATTATATTTGACATTAGAGTGAAACTATTTATAAAAGTTATAAAAAAAGATAATCTTTAATTGATTTTACCTAATTATTCAACATAATTCAGATAGTATAAGGTTAATTGGTGTGGTAGAATAAATCACTATGCTATTATAAATTCTACAAATAATCCTTTCATTTTGCAATGTTTCACAAATAATTTTACATTTCAAATTTAGTTGTAGTAAATATCACAAAAAATATTCATTTTAAATTTTTTTAATAATAATCTAAAAAATATATAAATGTGTTGATTCCATAATTTATTTTCAACCTCAACACTAAGATAATAATAGTTACTTGGGTTTCTATTTTGGAATAACTCCCCATGGATTATACCTCCCTTAATGATATTTATTATATTTTTAGAAAAATTTATGAAAAAATAATTTTTTTAAAGTATAATATCATTTACATCATAACAATGTTATATAACACTTAACAATTTATTTATTGTCTATCTACATATAAAACATCTCTGGACTTAAACTTTTGAGATTCTATTTCTCTATTATATATTATTTTAATTTTTAAAAAACTATCATTCCCAAAGGTAAATTCTCATCTAACACATTTATTAATATTTTTTAATATTTTAATATCACATTTAATATGAGAGAGAAAAACAAAATTTATTACCCAAAAAAGTATTTATTATATATTTTAGATCAACTTTAACTAAAATATATATTTCCTCAATGACTAATGTGTCAATATCCTTTTCATTTTATGTACAAGTATTATATACTATAATTGTTGTCACTTCCCTTCTATATATTATCTTTATTGGTAACTTATTATAAATATGTTCTCTATATGATAGAATCTATTATGATGAAACTTTTTTAAAGTAATTTTTGCAACCACTTACCCTTCATAAAATATTTGTTTATTTTTCATAAGTTTATTCAATATCTTAAATATATACCCCACCCCCACCCCGTTAATTTTTTTATTACTCTTTTAGGGTGACTTGTTATTCTATAAATTATAAAGTTTGTGACTAAATATTCCACAACACTAACAATAGTCCCTCAAAATTGATCATTCATGCTAATTTGAATTATATTAAGGAAAAAATTACTATGTTCTTGTGGTACTTAAAGCTTATAATTTACTTTGGTGTGGGGAATTATATTTAAAGAAATTACTCTTTACATCTATTAATCATGAAGGATTATTGCATTACTTCTAAAAAACATTCTCATATATTGTTTTTAAATATATATTATTAGAAAAATAATATTAACATTTTTTATTATATTGATTATATTTCACCAAAAAATTTAGATGTTCTTTCTCAGCATCCCAAGACGATTTCACTTAAACTATAGATGGTTAATTGTAATTATTACGACTCAATACAAAATAATAGAGGATGGGGGAATCATTGTGGGAATTGTTTCATAATTTACATAGTATCTTTATTCCCATATTGGTAGGAAAATTTTTAAAATAATAATTTTAAATTTTACATCCACCACAAGACAAATGACAAAAAATTGTCATACTAATTTTTTACTTGGTTGAACACTAAGGGACAATCCAAGGATTATACACAGATGATGTTTTACCCATAACAGAATCTATAATGATTTAATAGTTTTGTGCATATAATATTTGATCATGGTTACTCTTTGTTGGGTTCATTTCCTTTACAAATGAATTTAATGAATAACACACTACCTCCCACACAACACTTTCATTGAATGTTCCTCCACACATTGTTTTGGATGGAAGTATTCACAATTCACAACTATGTATGTGTCAAAACCCAAACCACTAAGGCCTTACTATCTATTGGAAATCATGGTGTGGCACCAGAATCCTACCTCTAATAGGCTAGGGGTTTGAGACTAGTGATGACTAGGAATACCACTAACATGAGAGGCCTTATCCGAAAGTACCTATACACAACAACACATTTTCATACACTAGAATAATGTAAAAATATATAAAATGGATATTTAAAATGAATTCATAACATCTATCCCACATTAGATTTCAATAAAAGGAGAAATTTATACAAAAGGGACAAATACAATCCCAGCAAAAAATAAAAAAGAACCCAACCTGCTGACAACATAGGGGATGAAACCAAAAAGAATATCATGGATCTATCTAAGGTCCATCTAGAATAATAGATACCTAAATATGACCCACATAGTCTGGGTACACCTAGGACTCCATTTAAATTCCCGTCATTTTCATAGGACATGAGAACTGTGGGAAGTTCCCATACAGGTGTTAGTATAAACATACCAGTTAGGACCCCAAAAAATCATTAAACTTAAAGCCTCAAGAGAGAGTGAGAGTTACAACCTCATCACCAAAAATTAATTTTAATTATAATATATAATAATAACCACAACTAACTAGATATAATCTACTATAATACGAAATAAAGAGAGAAATGGGACCACCATATCCACAACTAGCTAAGAACAATGAGTTAGCTTGCAACTCCAGAGGTCCCATCACTAATACCTAATAACCCACACAACCTAATGTGAAAAATAATATAAGGCCCTATCCTCAACACTATCTATCAAAATTACTAGGGTATTATCTCTTTACCATATATCTCATGTAACATCTCAAGAAATGGTCTGGAGGTCCCACACTTCACCACTACAGAGCACAGAAGAGGGCTCACTAACTCCAATAGAGTATCATCTACCCCTTGAAACTCAAAAATGGGGGAGTACCACTATATAGATAGAATACCCATGCCCTTTTTTTGTATAGGGGAGTACCAAATATAATTATATAAATAATATGGGTAATCCTCTCCTTAGAAAGATACATGAGAGTATTGACCGTGGTAGCACTCCGATCATCACACCCGATCACTGCCATTGGCTAAGAATCATTAATAGAATCATCCAACTTGCATAACCTCATGTCGTATATCTACTAATGAAGAAATGGTCACCATAATTAAATACATAAAAACCTACTCTAGATATGATCTCCATAGACCAAAATACGATTCTCAAAGGAGATATACAAGGTAGAAAATCAATGGATCCAACTTTCTCTGAAAGGATACACAGTGTGTCTCATGGGTTATATGACGTGTCTCTATAATTATAGAACTACCCATGTATAAACATCTCACAAATAATATCTTTATCCAGATATATGGTTTGTCTGCTAGATGTATAAAATGAAGAGAGGTTGGCCAGCACTTGGTGTGTTGTTTCAGGTCCTCCCCATTTACTCCAGACCATGTCCATGTAACTGTCCATGATAGGGTACCCTATCCATGTCTTAACACAACTTCATAATCATGTAATCAAGATCTACCGATATACCTAGCTATTTACATGACTACGTACATGGTCATGTATGTGCCTGAATACCACAAAGGCACATTCCGAGATTCCAGTCATGGGACATGTAGTGTGTGATGGGACCCCACAACGAATGTGACTTTTTTATCCACGTTTTATCACTATATTAAATAAAAAGTACCCACACTATGTTTTTACACCTAAACTACGTGCTATGTAAGGTGGGATTTTACAAAAAATCAACCCTGTTTAACCCATTTCACTAACCCCTCTAATGTAGCTGATTCAACTGCGAATTACACCTGTAAATCCTAGATCGGGGGTTAACTGTACCCAATATTTCTCTAGTGGAAGGATTCTAGCCACCCATCCATCTAGTACAAGATCCCTAATACATTGCAACCATGGAGACAAGATATCACAATCTAATCCTTGCCCATCTTTAGTTATAACATAACCTTGATCATAGCATCAATCCTAAATCCAAACCCATGGAGATGATCTTTTTCACTAATGATCAGCTATGTAATAATTTTTTTTGTGTATTTCATCGAATCAACCACAAAATAAAATACTGACAATGAACGAATGATGAAAAAGTAGAGAAATTCACAATTAAAAAATGTGAGGAATACACCTCAATCATTTTATGCTATCCTAAATCTATTTTAATGAAAATGATCAACATATATGGAATAAACAACATCGAAAAATTTACCATCAATTCCAAATCCAGAGAGATAAGAAAAAATCTATAAATCAACAGTCATCCAGGAAATATATTTGTCAAGATATTTGGTCCACATTCTACATTGGGTAAACAAATAGGGATGAACCAATAAAAAAATTTCCTAACTCATTTTTTGATCGATCATTGATGAAGAACGATTGAAGGTAATTATAGTTGGTGAGACCCCTAACCTCTATTGTTTAAGGAATCATCCTAGGTTCCTATCAGTGATCCACAATCCAGTTGTTATTCTCTAAATCTCTCCTCTATTGTCTCCCTCTAGATCCAAATGTTTTTGTGGATATCTCTAGGATTTCCCCATAAATGATCTTAAATAGAGAGGGAGTTAGGTCATCAAAAATAAAAAATAATAAATAAATAAATAATTTTATTTAATTTTTATTCACCCCCAACCAAACTTAATCCAAACACACAATGTTCACAAAAGTTATCTCACCCCTAGGGTAAAATATACACTCTGAGTTTAACGCTGACAGAAATATCCCATATATGTCTCTATTTATGAGTTATTCTATAATTTTATATGATTTTTATGTGTGTGATATAATATTTTTAATATTTTTAATATATCCATATCAAGTATCTATAGTCCCAAGAATACCATTTCAACTCAGTTGTGGGATTTTTAAAATATTACAAAGTCATATAAGGTGAAAATAGAGTCATTACATTCTCCATGCCTTTAAGTATTTTCATCCCAAAAATAAAAAACTACTCAAAAATGAGGGAATTGATATCTCATCTCAGTCTCTCACTCAAATGATCTCTCCAGGAGGTTCTCATAGTTCCAACAGTCATGTTCTAATGGGAAGCTTTTCCCATAAATGGTATTCTTGTATCAGTACTCAAATTTTATTAAGATCCTCCAAAATTTAACTCTAAACATAATTTCTAGATCACCCTGATCGACGCCATGAGTTATGTTGTGTGCATATCCCCTCACTTGAAACATCACGTGACTAATTACACCTCCATCTAGAATCCCAAACATCACATTTTGACAGGTGGGGAAATGAGAGATAAACTCAAAAATATGATAGAATATCATTAGCTTCCCCAACATGAATCCAAATAATCATGGTTTGTCATCACTTCTAAAAGATGTATGATAAAGGGAAAGTATGATACCTCTTTACCACCACCTCCTGTAGAATTATTGGTTTCATATTTCATCAAAGATCAGGGATGAAGTGATCCCCACCTTTATAAAATACATAAAGAGGGTATCTAGTGGATATGTGGCTAGGTAATATCCCCAATACATATCCCCAAGTTGTGCCTCCCTCAAATGGTGAATAAGTAGAGGGGATATAACGTTAGACTATAGGTACACTACACCGTACTCATTAATAATGGTCAACTTAAAATAGGTTAACTACTCCATAAAATTTATCTAATAATGAATATAAAACCTTTATGTGGGCACCTTATATCACATCCATACCCTTGGGTGTCTCCCAAGATATCCATGTATCAACCATTTCTAGGTCCACTATCTCTTCCATGTATAAGAAGATATATCATAATATGTGGACCTACCAAATACATAACCAATACTTCAACATCTTCCAATAATTTTGGAACTATTAGGCTTTTCCAAAAACCATCCTCAAGTGTCTGACATGCTCCACTCTTAACACTGAGTACACTAGGATGTCATCAATAAATAATGATTATATCCAAAAAAGGGTTAAAGGACCATATTCATATGTCTTACAAACACCACAAAGGAATTCAACATGTTGATAAGTATCACCATGAACTCAAAACATCCTGGGAGGATTTAGAAAACAACCTTTAGTATATCATACTCTTAAACATGAAAAAATTGATAGATTATCCTAATGTAAAAGTACAAGAACCAGTTCTACCCTTACCACTGGTCAAAGAGTTCATCAATTCTCAAGGTTTTATAGTTCCTTCTTATAGTTAACTTTTTCAATTAATGTTAATCCTCATGTAATCTCAATCTATCATCCATATTTTGGGTTAACAACACCAGTCATACCTCAGAAACACACTGAGTCTAAAAAATACCCTACTCTATACATTCTCCAATTGGACCTTCACCTCTCAAAACTATACTAGGTAATCCAATATGCTAGTAAAAATATTAGGCCATCCTGGGGTACCAGTTAATTCAGTAAAAAACTTTTATAGGGAAGGTAATACTAACACAACTTTGTTGAATATGTCCTCATAATCCTCCAACAATGTAGGAAGTAGAAAAATCATAGCATGTAATGCTCGAAGGGTCATACTATCCAACTCATAAGAAAACAGTTGTTTCTTCCTACTTCTGATCATATCCTACACTTCCTAGTTTTCCAACTAACCAAAGAAGTAAAATTATATCCCACAAAATCATTTATACTACAACCCTCACTTACCATAGTCATGCTAGGATCTGATTGCAGGAATCTAGTCCATACTAGGTAAAAAATCATGGCCCCTCACTAGCTACTATAGAAATATTTTATATGACTTTATCTCTCTATGCAGATTCATATCACACTATACATAGAAGTGTACGATCACCAATCCTTTTTAGAAAGAACGTCCTAACACAAGGGGTGATAAAAAAGGTTCCATAAGAATCATTAGGCCTAGAAAATGGGATACGTTCAAGGAAATGTTGTTTTCATATTGTTACCAAAATAGTATCTCGAGTAGAGAAGATATATGTCATACATCAAATCATAATCAAAGCCTTTAGGTTAGAATCCCCTACTGCATGATACTATCCTCTCATTTTCCCGCTTCTCTCCCCTAAATAGGGCTTATATCAAAACATTAAAAAATAAAAAATACACCAAAAAATAAATTATAATGAAATTTTCTTTTTTAACACCCTAGGAATTTAAAAAAGAAAACTATTTTCTATAGTGTATACGAAATGGAACACCGTGCAGAAACAAACATGATAATTAATATATAAATAGTACAAAGTAGCCATTAAATTAGTGTGTATGGAATAGATTAACTTATTTATGAAATATAAATATAATTTCCCAATTTAATATAAATTTATTATTAAATTAATATGAATTAAATATTCAATTTTTAATAAAGTAATTTTATTCCTAAAGAATGTATTTCATTGAAAAATTATTTTTATTTCCATTTTCTAGAAAATATTGTAATTAATTTATAAAAATTTCATATATTTTAATTTAAAAAATGAACTATATTTTTCAAATCATTATATTATTATTAACATAGCGTGAAATGTTTGGATTTTTCTGAAAAGTTTCATTTCTCATCAAATAGTAAAAATTACAGATATTTCAAATACGATCATATATTTTCATTAAATCAGGTAGTTAAAGAGTTTCATTATATATTATATTTTGTATTATAATTAATTATATAAAATATTATATATATTAATCTTATTTATTTCATTTTAATCAATAATTTTCTTGATTTTTGTTGAAGATTATTTTTTTGCTTAAAAATCAGTTTTTTGAAAACTGTTAATAAGTGAATAAAGTTTATCGTTTAAAAATATTAAAATAAACACAAATAAATAATTAATAAAATAAAATATATATTTTATGTATCTATTTATATGATATTTTGTTCATATAATGATTATTAAAATTCATATATTTAATATTATATCATTTATTGCTTGAAAATGCATTTCTTGAAAAACAGTTTTTTTTGACGTTTTTTGTTCGTTTAATTTTAATTTAAATTATTCAAAATATGTGATTGGTATTTTATATAATTGATTCCATTATTGGAATAATAATAATTAACACCATCTATTAAGGTAAAATTAATTTCATTTAAAATGAATAGTAAAAATAAAAAAACTACTTACTGTGGTGAAAAATGAAAATGGAAAAATTGAGCAACCGTAGAGGTAAACAAAATAACATGTTTAAAAAATAATTATTTTTGAACTTTTCTGGTGTTTATTTAAAATATAATCCCTTTACACATTATTTATCAAATTTCTAGTAACATGTCTCGCAAGTGACTCCCCATTAATGGAAATTTTTGGGTAATTACCGAATGTCGCTCCCTCTCAATTATAAAAGAGAACCTCATATCCTATCCATTTGACATGTAAAAATAATTATATTTAGGGGAAAAACTAATTAAATACTTACTATAATTACCTCCCCACATAATATAGTATTTTTTAATCAAAAGTATTATCTACATGGATATAGGTATAATTCTAAGGATGCAGTATGAAGAAGAGATATTATTCTTAATTGAGCGTCTTCATTTTGTTTCTTCATCTACCTTGATAAAATATTACTAAATAGTTATAATCTTGTAAAAATAGTTTCTACCATATTATAAGATGTTATTATGTCAATTTTATACCCTAAATCCGTCTCTTCTTCCATAAAATTGGAAATGAAACCATCATCCATTTGTACGGTAGACTACCACCCCGTGGACAGGTGTAATTCATTTTCCATCATCACCTCTCAAAAATATTCATGAAAAATAATGTTATGTTTATATATTATATTAATTAAATATTTATAATTATATAAAAATTCTATATCATATTTTTTTAACTTTCCATTTATAGAAAAATACGAGTGTTGATCATGCGTATGTGTGGATAACCACCTACACGATGTGGTGTGATTCATATTTAATCATTGCATCACATAGAAGGTATATATAATTATAATTAAAGAAATAATGAAATATTTATGATATAATTATAATTTTTTAAATATAAAATAACACTTACCTTCTTTCCCTTATGATCTTATAAAAATGGAAATGTTACTGATTCAACCATATGACTTACTGTCTCCTTGATTGTAACGTAGTTCATTTTCCATAACCATCATTCATGGGTACATTCAAAAGTATTATTAGTTTATAAAAATTATAATTATATTATTATTATTATTACTTATATTACTCAATAATAATATCTTTGACCTTTGCCAAATTTCCAATGATATTTTGGACATATGAGTCGAACATCATCAAAACATCTATCTTTAAAATAAATGATTATGTAAGTGAATATAAAAAAATAATAAATAAAATAATAGTAATATTAAACATGAAAATGATTCTTAAGCCTGTCAATATTTAATTTAATTTTATTATTATTGAATATAAGTAACTCACACGGTGATTTGGGATCGACTTAAGCGATCTTTCTAAGATACCATTTCCTTTGGGTTATGACCATTCTATCACTAACTAACATCATCTCTTGTGTTAATGTGATGGAATGATTCAAAAAATTTAACATGAATCTCTCACATATATACAAAAATAATTTTACATACCATTTAGAGGGTAATAAATTCCTTATTCTCATTTATCATATTCCTCCATTATATAATTTCCATTGATTATGATACAAGGAAAGATTATGAAACCCATTTTATTTCTATGGGAAATTATTCTATTATTCCTTATGATTGGTTTGATTTATATTTCACACATATATCAGGAACATGTTATTATTAGTTTTCATATATAGTTCTCCAATACATTGGTTAATGATTTAGTTTCACAACATTTCATGTGTGGGATTAGTGTCACGACCCGCCCTCGGGGTCCGTGCCGTGACTACCCCAAGCCCGCCTTCCATAGGCCAGGGGCTGGCGACTAGCACCAAGGTGTAAATCCCAGTAAAAAGGGAAGGCATTGCCTTTGAAAAGTAACCAACTCCACAGAGTAAGCAAGCGGAAAGTAAACACTAAACAAGCAGAGTACAACTGAAAGTGCGGAAAAGTAAATAGGCCAGAATACAAACCCAAACTGAAAGTAAAGTACAACTCGAAAAGGGAAAAACAGCAACTGTAAAGTAAAAGCCGCTACTCCGAGCTGTCCACCGGAAATCCCACCTGAAGGGTGGGTACAGATAGCTCCTCTGCTCCACGGGTCCCGCCGTCCGCTCCGTGCACGTTCCGCCCAGTGGTCCACCTCCGGGTACCGTCCCGCTCTACAAGCCTCAGCTAAGTCAACGCTGTCCGTCGTCTGCAACCAACACAACGTAGTGCGGGCGAAGCCCGTGCAGGGGTGAGTATAAGCTACTCAGTAGGGACCCCGAGACCCCTGAAGGTCTCTCAAATCCACAATGGATAAACCACAAAGAAAAGTACAATCACGAAGTAACAACCGACACTGCTTAGGTATATGCCCATACATATACCTAAGTCATCAATTCAGATACGCTCCAACCTCCGAGCCCAAGTACAACTCAGTCCACGCAGGAAAGTATACGTAATCCACAAAGGGAAGAAAAATATAATCCACACAGGATTGCACAACACAATCCACACAGGAAAACAACAGGATTCAGCTCACACAGGTATACTTCTTCAAGGACGATAAAGATGATCACTGATCCATCTAAGTCGTCGGACCCACGAAGGATCGATAGGTAACTAACCCCCGCAGAAGACCCACACAGGATCGGGCTCACACAGAACCTGTAGGCGCTGGCTCACACAGAACCGCTGAGCGCAAGGACCCACACAGGATCGGGCTCACACAGAACCTGTAGCACTGATCCACGTAGGATCGCTGAGTGTTGTAGTCGTCGTCGTCGAATCCACACAGGATCTCTGTACTGTCGTCGTCCAATCCACACAGGATCTCAGTACTGTCGTCGTCAAATCCACACAGGATCTCTGTACTGTCGTCGTCAAATCCACACAGGATCTCTGTACTGTCGTCGTCAAATCCACACAGGATCTCTGTACTGTCGTCGTCGCAGTCACAGTAGCAGTCGTAGCAGTAGAACAGTCGCAGCCAGCACTAGGGTTCCCGCACACAGCAAGCTCGTACGGAGGGTCCGCTCCACGAGCCGAGAGGCTGATACATCAACTGTCACAAAGACCAGAGTTGATGTATCCAAAAGTTCCGTATCGTCAACAGGAACTCAACACAACAGACGGCGCGTCGATCGGACGCCCGGTCTGAGAGTTATAGACATTTTCGTCTCCGGGGCCCAGTTGGTTTTTAAGGTAAAACCAACCCGACCGTACTCCACATGCGTCCAAACCTCGGGCGGAGTATGCCAAAAGATCCGTCTCACTAAGAGGAACACAACGCGACTGACGGCGCGTCAATCGGACATCCGTAGCTCAAGATATGAGCGTTTCCGCTCCGAAGGCCCGGTTGGTTTCGTGAACGAACCAACCCGGCCGAACTCAAAGTAAACCGAAACCTTGAGTGCGATATACCGAAACGACCGTCTCGATCCAAGGATCGCGTTACCGCAGACGGTTCGTCATTCGGAGGTCCGAGGCTCAAGTTATGGGCCAAAAACCGAAACTGGTCCGAAACGGGGGGGTCCGGGTCCGGGCCGACCCGGCCCGACCCCCCCCCCCCCCCCCCCCCGGGGGCGGCGCGGCGGCGGCGCGGCGGCCGGCGGCGGCGGCGACGGCGGCGCGGCGGCGGCGGGCCGCGGGGGCGGCGGCGCGGCGGCGCGGCGGCGGCGGGCCGCGGTGGCGGCGGCGGCGGCGGCGGGCCGCGGTGGCGGCGCTTGGCGCCGCACGTGGGTCACGCGGGGGGCAATCAAGCCCCCCCCCCTGTTTGTGAAGGCGGCACGGCTTTGAGCCGTGCCTTTGCAAAAAAAACGGCCCCCGCAAGTGGGGGCCGGCTGGACGAACCGGGGGGGCTGTTGCCCCCCCTCCTTAAATGAACCGCCCCCCTCATTAAGAGGGGGGTTTGATGAACCAGGCGGGGGATTTATTCCCCCGGTTTTATGACATCCGACCGGCCCGCTGGCCGGCCGGTTTTTACCAACGGGACCGGAAATTCCGGTCCCGCCCTCGTCTTCCGACGCCGGCGGCCCGGCCGCCGGTCTTTCCTTCCGCCGCGGCCCGGAACCGGCCGCGGTCTCCTCGTCCCGCCGCGGCCCGGAACCGGCCGCGGTCTTCTCGTCCCGCCGCGGCCCGGAACCGGCCGCGGTCTTCTCGTCCCGCCGCGGCCCGGAACCGGCCGCGGCGTTCGTCATCCGGCGCGGTGCGTCGGCACCGCGCCCCTTCGCCGTGCTTCGATTCTTTTCAACACGGCGCGACTGCGTCGCGTTCTTGAAGATTTTTCCTCATCGTGGCGCGACGGCGCCGCGTAAATTAAACGCACGGTAAACCGCGTGGTGCGACGGCACCACGCCACTTTGCTTCCATCGCAAGAATTAAACAAGAACGTTGGAGGGGGGTTCGGCCGTGTTCGTGCGGTCCGGCCCCCCTCGCGTTAAATAATAATAACGCAACTTAAAGAAAATCATGCCACACGTTAATCTTGCTAAAAGCACGATCAAGAATAAAAAGAGGAATCCAAAAGAAATTCGACAACCCCTACCTCGGGTTTAAGATTCAAAGGTTCGGCTACGCTCCGCGGAAGACGGCGTCGCGGAGGTCGGGTGTCGCGGAAGCCGTTCGTCAAATCCGATGACGAAGGGATGCGTTCGAAGAGTCACGTCGTTGGAAAAACTTGTACGCCGACGAAGATGGTCCGAGGAGGAAGCGGCGTTCCCTCTCGTTGACACCGAGGACGAAGAAGAGAGGCGTCGTTCTTCGTTCTTCGTCAGAGTTTGAGCGTTCTTCGTTCTTCGTTCTTCGTCAGAGTTGAAGATGAAGAGGAATGCTCTCAAAAGCTCTCAAGGGAAAAAACGATCAACCAAAAATAAAATAAGACTACATCTTATTTTATTCTCACTTTGCCAACCTTTCAAAATTAAAAAGTTGAATTCAATTCATTAATTAAGTCTAGAGTTGACAAAATTAAATGAAAAGATAAATTGGCAAGAGTTAAAGAAGGGGAGAGTTACATAAATAAGAGGAAGGGTTTTAAGAGGTTAAGGAATTTGAAAAGAAAAAGGGGTTCGTGTGGGCCCCACCACACTTAATCCTCCCAAGGGAGGTTAAGTGGGTGTGGGTCCCACTTCTAACCTCCTTTGGTAGGTTTTTAAAATAAGTTAAAATAAAATTTGTTTTGCACAAATTTTATTTAACTTAACTGAAAAACCCCAAAACGTAACTTTCAACCCGCAACAAACGCAACCCCCGAAAAGGTCTCAAAAAGCGAAAATCGGTGCTGCGAGTTCATCGGTGCCCTCGGTTTTCAATTCCGAGCACCGGATCAAAAGTTAGGAATTCCCGCTCGTTCGTTCACTGAAAGTACCCGAGCCAAACTTCGGAAATTAATTCCGGGCACTCCGGGCCTCGGAATCAGGTGCCGTCTGAAACCGCGCTCTTGTAAAATTCTAAAGAAAATTAAGAAAAAATTTTCCTTGAATTTTACGGGTCTTACATTACTCCCACCTCAGGGCTTTACGTCCCCGTAAAGCTACATCAAAAACTAGGGAAACCAAAAGAGAGTACTGAGCACGCATCTGAGCCTCCCGCTCCCATGTGCTCTCCTGGAGATTCCCGTGCCGCCATCTGTTGCGCACAAGAGGAATCGATCGCCCATGTAGGACCCGCTCCTGGATGACATGGACCTCCTCTGACGTGGCCCGGACCATCTCCGGTCCCACCAGAGCTGCAAGATTTCTCTTTTGCCGAAAAGAGAAATCTGGTCTCATCCCCTGGATGAACCACATTCTTTGCCTAAAACAGTCATTCCTAACATGGATGATACTAATCCATACTAAGGATAACGTCGTAAGGCCTCGACGCTACTACTAAGAGATTCAACCGTTACTCTCGCCTCCAAGGGTCGAGTCACACTGTCGGCATCAGTGTGTGGTAACTGGGTCTCCTCCAGTAGATGTCTCACAAGTGAGGGTCAAGTCAACAGCCAAAACTGGAACCTCTTAGTAACATTACGATAGAGGACAGGAACGAAAACATCACAAGGTATGCGTCTTTTATTATTGCAGCTCGTAATACAAGACGCTACACAAAAGCAACAAGGAACCAGAAGTACAAAGGATGTATCCACTAGTTCTGCTCCTGTCCATCGGCTCCCATAGCTCCATGATCGAAGGCCTCGGCTGCCTGAAGCTGAGCTCTCCCCAGCGGTCGGGGTGGACCTCCTGGTGGTGGTGGTGGTAGAGCCTCAAAGCGTCGTCCACCACCTGCTGCTCGGCCAGCTCCTCTGCCTCGTCCACCTCCTCCCTGCGGACCGCCACGGTCGAACCTCTGCCTCTGCCTAGGTGGTTCTTCAACCGTCTGCTGTTCCTCCGCATGGCGGGTCGGGCAGTCACGAGCCATGTGGCCTCGGCCGCCGCATGCATAGCACTGTCTTCCACTCGAAAGACTGGCTCCGCGTTGTGTGCCCTGCACTGCTGAGCCAGTGCCCTGAGGTCTGGTCTGTCTGGACCCCTGAGTCATTCGCCGACTGCCAGCTGCAGATGACTCTGCCACGTGCCGTCCTGCGGTGGGTCTCTGTGCTGGTGTAGACTCAGCAAGGAAGCTCTCGATCAGAAGGGCCCGCTCCAGTACTCCTGTCTGAGTCGGTATGCTGAGGGAGATCAGCGATGCCCTAATCTCGTGTCTTAAACCCTGCTCGAAGGTCCGGGCCCGGAAGAATGGGTCCCGTACCATGTCGGTCGAGTAGCGCGAGAGATCGGTAAATCTCGCCGAGTACTGAGCGACCGTCATGCTGCCCTGCCGCAGCTGTAGAAGCTCCTGGATGCGCACCGCACGAAGGGTGGCTGGGACGAACTCCGAGCGGAAGATGCTCTCAAAGTCCGTCCAAAGAAGAGATTCCTCATCGTGCACCTGGAGCATCAAGCTCCACCATCGTCCTGCTGCTGCGTGTAGTAGGCTCGCAGCGAGGATCACCATGAGGTCTGCTGGTGTCCTCACTAGCCTAAACACTCGAACCACTGCCTCCAGCCAGTCCTCTGCTGCCTGGGGATCCGTCTCCCCGCGAAACCTGGGCGGTCGCTGGCGCTGAAACTCATGCAGTGCGCTGAGGCGACATGCATCGTCAGCGGCTGCTGCTGGAAGCATCGGGGAATCGGCGGGTAAAGCTACCGCCAGTGCCACTGCTGACAAAGGGCCCTGCACCGAAGCCTCGTTGCTCGGTGGGCTGTCGTCTCGCTCGACTCTCGGAACCCTAGCTGGCTGCCGTCGTGGGGCCATCCTGAATAGGAAACAGGTGCGCCACAGTTAGAACAGTATACCAGGTGAGCTGATATAAGTAATCACAAAGAAAACTTGAGACTTTCATTAAGCAGATCAGTATACCCGGTGAGCTGGAACAAGTAATCACAAAGAAAACTTTGAAACACACACGCAATCAATGTTTTCGTGCATTAAGTCGGAAATCAGAAGTCAGGGTCCTGGTGTACGGATACGTCGGCCGCCGCACCAACACTGGACTCCCTGGACTGATAACCACACTCAATACGCTAAACATTATTGCTTCACATAGAAAAGATCAGAGTTCGCGGTAGAACCGAACTCCTCTGATACCAATTTGTCACGACCCGCCCTCGGGGTCCGTGCCGTGACTACCCCAAGCCCGCCTTCCATAGGCCAGGGGCTGGCGACTAGCACCAAGGCGTAAATCCCAGTAAAAAGGGAAGGCATTGCCTTTGAAAAGTAACCAACTCCACAGAGTAAGCAAGCGGAAAGTAAACACTAAACAAGCAGAGTACAACTGAAAGTGCGGAAAAGTAAATGGGCCAGAATACAAACGCAAACTGAAAGTAAAGTACAACTCGAAAAGGGAAAAACAGCAACTGTAAAGTAAAAGCCGCTACTCCGAGCTGTCCACCGGAAATCCCACCTGAAGGGTGGGTACAGATAGCTCCTCTGCTCCACGGGTCCCACCGTCCGCTCCGTGCACGTTCCGCCCAGTGGTCCACCTCCGGGTACCGTCCCGCTCTACAAGCCTCAGCTAAGTCAACGCTGTCCGTCGTCTGCAACCAACACAACGTAGTGCGGGCGAAGCCCGTGCAGGGGTGAGTATAAGCTACTCAGTAGGGACCCCGAGACCCCTGAAGGTCTCTCAAATCCACAAAGGATAAACCACAAAGAAAAGTACAATCACGAAGTAACAACCGACACTGCTTAGGTATATGCCCATACATATACCTAAGTCATCAATTCAGATACGCTCCAACCTCCGAGCCCAAGTACAACTCAGTCCACGCAGGAAAGTATACGTAATCCACAAAGGGAAGCAAAATATAATCCACACAGGATTGCACAACACAATCCACACAGGAAAACAACAGGATTCAGCTCACACAGGTATACTTCTTCAAGGACGATAAAGATGATCACTGATCCATCTAAGTCGTCGGACCCACGAAGGATCGATAGGTAACTAACCCCCGCAGAAGACCCACACAGGATCGGGCTCACACAGAACCTGTAGGCGCTGGCTCACACAGAACCGCTGAGCGCAAGGACCCACACAGGATCGGGCTCACACAGAACCTGTAGCACTGATCCACGTAGGATCGCTGAGTGCTGTAGTCGTCGTCGTCGAATCCACACAGAATCTCTGTACTGTCGTCGTCCAATCCACACAGGATCTCAGTACTGTCGTCGTCAAATCCACACAGGATCTCTGTACTGTCGTCGTCAAATCCACACAGGATCTCTGTACTGTCGTCGTCAAATCCACACAGGATCTCTGTACTGTCGTCGTCGCAGTCACAGTAGCAGTCGTAGCAGTAGAACAGTCGCAGCCAGCACTAGGGTTCCCGCACACAGCAAGCTCGTACGGAGGGTCCGCTCCACGAGCCGAGAGGCTGATACATCAACTGTCACAAAGACCAGAGTTGATGTATCCAAAAGTTCCGTATCGTCAACATGAACTCAACGCAACAGACGGCGCGTCGATCGGACGCCCGGTCTGAGAGTTATAGACATTTTCGTCTCCGGGGCCCGGTTGGTTTTTAAGGCAAAACCAACCCGACCGTACTCCACCTGCGTCCAAACCTCGGGCGGAGTATGCCAAAAGATCCGTCTCACTAAGAGGAACACAACGCGACTGACGGCGCGTCAATCGGACGTCCGTAGCTCAAGATATGAGCGTTTCCGCTCCGAAGGCCCGGTTGGTTTCGTGAACGAACCAACCCGGCCGAACTCAAAGTAAACCGAAACCTTGAGTGCGATATACCGAAACGACCGTCTCGATCCAAGGATCGCGTTACCGCAGACGGTTCGTCATTCGGAGGTCCGAGGCTCATGTTATGATCCAAAAACCGAAACTGGTCCGAAACGGGGGGGTCCGGGTCCGGGCCGACCCGGCCCGACCCCCCCCCCCCCCCCGGCGGCAGCGGCGGGCCGCGGTGGCGGCGCTTGGCGCCGCACGTGGGTCACGCGGGGGGCAATCAAGCCCCCCCTGTTTGTGAAGGCGGCACGGCTTTGAGCCGTGCCTTTGCAAAAAAAACGGCCCCCGCAAGCGGGGGCCGGCTGGACGAACCGGGGGGGCTGTTGCCCCCCCTCCTTAAATGAACCGCCCCCCTCATTAAGAGGGGGGTTTGATGAACCAGCCGGGGGATTTATTCCCCCAGTTTTATGACATCCGGCCGGCCCGCTGGCCGGCCGGTTTTTACCAACGGGACCGGAAATTCCGGTCCCGCCCTCGTCTTCCGACGCCGGCGGCCCGGCCGCCGGTCTTTCCTTCCGCCGCGGCCCGGAACCGGCCGCGGTCTCCTCGTCCCGCCGCGGCCCGGAACCGGCCGCAGTCTTCTCGTCCCGCCGCGGCCCGGAACCGGCCGCGGTCTTCTCGTCCCGCCGCGGCCCGGAACCGGCCGCGGCGTTCGTCATCCGGCGTGGTGCGTCGGCACCGCGCCCCTTCGCCGTGCTTCGATTCTTTTCAACGCGGCGCGACGACGTCGCGTTCTTGAAGATTTTTCCTCGTCGTGGCGCGACGGCGCCGCGTAAATTAAACGCACGGTAAACCGCGTGGTGCGACGGCACCACGCCACTTTTCTTCCATCGCAAGAATTAAACAAGAACGTTGGAGGGGGGTTCGGCCGTGTTCGTGCGGTCCGGCCCCCCTCGCGTTAAATAATAATAACGCAACTTAAAGAAAATCATGTCACACGTTAATCTTGCTAAAAGCACGATCAAGAATAAAAAGAGGAATCCAAAAGAAATTCGACAACCCCTACCTCGGGTTTAAGATTCAAAGGTTCGGCTACGCTCCGCGGAAGACGGCGTCGCGGAGGTCGGGTGTCGCGGAAGCCGTTCGTCAAATCCGATGACGAAGGGATGCGTTCGAAGAGTCACGTCGTTGGCGAAACTTGTACGCCGACGAAGATGGTCCGAGGAGGAAGCGGCGTTCCCTCTCGTTGACACCGAGGATGAAGAAGAGAGGCGTCGTTCTTCGTTCTTCGTCAGAGTTTGAGCGTTCTTCGTTCTTTGTTCTTCGTCAGAGTTGAAGATGAAGAGGAATGCTCTCAAAAGCTCTCAAGGGAACAAACGATCAACCAAAAATAAAATAAGACTACATCTTATTTTATTCTCACTTTGCCAACCTTTCAAAATTCAAAAGTTGAATTCAATTCATTAATTAAGTCTAGAGTTGACAAAATTAAATGAAAAGATAAATTGGAAAGAGTTAAAGAAGGGGAGAGTTACATAAATAAGAGGAAGGGTTTTGAGAGGTTAAGGAATTTGAAAAGAAAAAGGGGTTCGTGTGGGCCCCACCACACTTAATCCTCCCAAGGGAGGTTAAGTGGGTGTGGGTCCCACTTCTAACCTCCTTTGGTAGGTTTTTAAAATAAGTTAAAATAAAATTTGTTTTGCACAAATTTTATTTAACTTAACTGAAAAACCCCAAAACGTAACTTTCAACCCGCAACAAACGCAACCCCCGAAAAGGTCTCAAAAAGCGAAAATCGGTGCTGCGAGTTCATCGGTGCCCTCGGTTTTCAATTCCGAGCACCGGATCAAAAGTTAGGAATTCCCACTCGTTCGTTCACTGAACGTACCCGAGCCAAACTTCGGAAATTAATTCCGGGCACTCCGGGCCTCTGAATCAGGTGCCGTCTGAAACCGCGCTCTTGTAAAATTCTAAAGAAAATTAAGAAAAAATTTTCCTTGAATTTTACGGGTCTTACAATTAGAGAGTAAAAATAATACATTATGGGACTTTCTCCACCATGTGATATTTTCTAAGATGTTTTCCCTAACTCATATTTATGTCATGTTTTTATGCCCCATTTTATATGTTACTATGATCCTATGAAACCATGATATTTATGTTATTAATTATTTTATGTGATCACTCATCTCTAGTGTCTTTTATGATATCATTTTGTATCGTTGACTCACAAGTTATGTTTCATTATCATGTTTATCCACTTAATATGATTTTTACTCGACCACTTTATGTTATGTAATCCCCAAGTTATCCAATGTAGTTTTATGATATCGAATGTATTTAAGATCTCATTATGGTGAATAAAATAATTATTTAATGTATTAGTTTCTTTTTTAAGTATGATTAATCTATTCTTACAAAGACACTAGGCCTCATGATTATTGGGCTGTACTTATTAGATATTTATTTAAATAATAATAAAATAATATATGTAAATGAATTTGGTATCAATAATTTGTATCAATGAATGTTCCTGTTATTTTTTGGGATAATGATTAGAAAACACAAGTTAAATCCTTAGGGATAAGACTCAATATAAGAAAACATCCCTAAATTTTGAAAAATTATAGAGTATTTGATTTCAAATAAAATATATCACTATCTAGAAAAATAAGTGGATGTGTCTCTGACACAATTATAATTAAAGGAAATGACCTCAAAAAGGGTTCATTGAGATGGACATGATCATCACTAGGTGCATGAAAATAGGATTTTAGACAGACCTATTTTGACACTCCTGAGGAATATGCTTTGAAAATTCCAAATCTCTTTACGAACTATCATAAAGAACTTAAAAACATATTCAGTTAAAAACCATATAGGGATATTTACATAGATAACCAATATTTAAACCTAGAGAATCATAAGTTAATATATGAATATAATTTATAAGTTATCACTCCCATATTTATCAATTTCCCTTTTGTACGATTATTAGTTAATGTATTCTCATCTTGTTTTTATTCTTTCAGTTAATGGATGTTAATAGGAGAAATTGTGCTGAAAAACTACTAGACAAGAAATTTAATGATTACCCAAATTATATTACAACTATTAGAGGATAAGGACATGAGAACGTCATATGTATTTATTTATTAACAACACTAGTTTATTAGTAATTAAATAACCTGTTCAGAAGGCCCTACTCCTCCAAAAAAACCATGATGATGTAGAGTCTTTTATGTGAAAAAGGAATCCTACGATCAGTGAATATTATGATCCCCTTATTTCATAATAATGGATTTAATCCAATGAGAATATATTATATATCATAAAATATAGATAGAGAGAGTGAGAAAATGTTTTGTTGACCATTTATCACATTGAGGGAGAATCCAACCATTGGAGGACACTGATCTAGGACACAAATTCCAAAGAGAATATTGATTCCAAGGAATGAGAAGACTTCAAGAAAAAAAATAAGAAATATTTTCCACAAACTTTAAATCTTATCATGGAGATGTAGATCCATGGTTTAAAAACATTTAAGATGATTCTATTGGTTTTTATGAGGAAAACATCACAAGGATTACATGGTAATACTTCAACAAGGTTATCAACACTAAAGGTAAGTTATACAATTTCTTTAGTTTTTTAAATTAACGTATTTAAAATAATTAGTTATTCTGGATTGTGATATTTAAAAATAGATTGTTCTTTGTATCTTAAAATTTGATATTGATATTAGTGTCTCCAAATGGTCAATTGGTACTAGAGAAAAAAACATAAAATAGAATTTTCATCCGAAGTATCAACAGATAAATCCCATAGAGAAAATAAAATAGAATATCCCCCTCGAAAAAAGTACAGGAATAAGTATCCGAGATAGAATATGATGAGAATTGGTGGATACTTAAAATGTTAAAAGGAGGGGAATTAGGCTAATCGGTAATAAATAAATGTGAAGAAATCCACTTTTTTGGAAGAAGAAAAGATGATTTAGGTCAACATTTATCCGGATATGTAGTGTCTCATCTGCAAGAAATATAGACATTGTACTGTTGAATTACCTAAGACAAGGGATATCAGAGAGAATCAATTAAAAAAACCTCCAAGGACTAGAGGGAATTGAAGGTAATATGTTATCATTAGCACTGAGGTTTTCTAGACAATGATGTGGTGGAGGATTTGCAATTTATTCATTCAAGAATAGTTAAAATACTCTCTGATAAAATTTTTATGAATTCTTTAATATCAAAAATGATTAATAGAACTATTAAAGCACCATCTCTAAATATAGTGGTTGATCAATTTTTTAGTACAAAATGTGTAAATTGTAACATTCTATGTATATATATACACCCCAATCTATTCTTTTGGATTGAATCTTGGAGATAATATTGTATTAATTCTATTAGTGAACTTTGATTCTCTGTTAGGCATGGATTAACTATTCATATATAATTACAGCATAAATTTTTGAGAAAGGGATATCACTATTCATGTCACAAGTTATACTCCAATTCTTTATAGGTGTAAGGAGGAGGATTAATCTCCTTAGAAAAAATCATTTCAAGAATGTAAATTATTGAATTATAAGTAAGAATATCTAGAGAAAATGGTTGAGAAAGAGGATAGAATAATGACTAAACACATGCCCATTATGAGGTATTATACTGATGTATTCCGTGAAGAGTTTCCTAGTATTCCTTTTAATTAATAGGTAGAGTTATCAATTAAACATATTCATATATCAATGTTTATATGGAAGTCTTCTTAAAGAATGACAACCTTTGAATTGGAATAAATGGAAAAGCAGTTACAAGAGAATTTGGAAAGTGGTTTTATAGGCCTGAGTGCTTCAACATGGGGTGTTCCAGTCCACTTTCTAAAGATTAAGGATTGGTCAATGAACCTATATATAAATTATCATGAACCAAAAAATCAATGATAAATAACATGTGTCCAATTTCGAATATAGATGACTTGTTTGATCAACTACGTGGAGCCCTATATGTTTCTATGCAAAACCTTTAGTTAGAGTTTGAAAAATTAAGGTTGTTGAAGGAAATATTCCAAAAAATGCCTTTTAAATAATTTATAAACACCATGAGTTCATAGTGATGACTTTCAGGCTCAGTTGTACTCCAAAAGCATTATTTACTTAATGAATAGAGAGTTTAGAGGTTTCATTGACAAATTTTTTAGTCATTATAGATGATATTTTGATATAAAAAAACGAATAAAGGATCATAAAGATCATTATAATACTATACTAAAAGATGTGAGAAAGGATAAGACATATTATAAGTATAGGAAATGTGAGTTTGAGTTGAATTATCATATTTTGGGAATTTAATCACCAGAAAAGGGATAGATGTGGACCCTTCAAAGACAAATGAAAATGAAGAATTTCTTAGACCTGTTTTTGTAATAGATATTCATATATTCCATGGGGTATCTGGATATTACTAAAGATTTTTGAGAAGCATCATGCAATTTTCAAAACCACGAACCAAGCTAACATGGATGTGTGTAATGTTTTATCACATTGGTGAATCAGAATAGAGATTTATGAAGTTAAAAAAATATGTTTATCATAGTAACATTCCTCATTATTCCCTCAATTGGGAAAATTTTCACATTATACAATGATTCTTTGAAGAATAGATTAAGTCATATACTAATGAAAATTGATAATGTGATATCCTATTCCTTTAATGTAGTTTCATGTTCATTAACAGAACTATCCCGCCCATAATCTCACGTTGTTTTTAGTGACCCTTCCATTGAAAATATAGTGAATTTATCTCTATGGGGATAATTGAAAAATATATATGGACCATAAGATCCTAAAATATTTATTCCCATAGAAGGAGAATAACAATCACCAATGTAGATGGTCAAGATGATCAAGGACTATGAATTATAAATCTACTACCATCCACATAAGAAAAGTGGATGATGCTTTAAGAAGAAAGGATCCATCGACTTTATCTATGATGAGAATCGATAATGATCCAATATTATTAGACATGTAAAAGTTAGACATGGTAATCATGAAGGAAGAAACCTCATTATTTATTTCTCAAATTATTTCTCAAACATCCATTCAGTGGAAGTTAAAGGATGCTCAAAGAGATGATGAAGAAATTCAAAAAAAAATTCAACCCATAAGAAAAAGAAAATTCTCATAGCTCAAAATTGATGGAGAACAAGTTGTAATATTTGAGTCATTACAATGTGTATCGTCAAATCCAGAGATAAAGTATGATATTTTTAATGATTTACATAGCATCACCTTCTCCATCTATACAATCAGAATAAATATGTATCGATATATGTGAGATCACTATTGGTGGGGAAACATGAATATGGAGATGGTGTAATAAAAATAGAAGTGTCTTGTACGTAAATAAATAAAGATGGAAAGGAAAAATTATAAGGGGTAGATTAAACCATTCACCATAAAAATGGAAATGTGAAAACATCACCATGGACTTTGTCATTAGCCATCCAAAAACATGATTTGGAAAATTTATATAAGGTTTTTGTTGGATCATATTGCAAATACTACCCACTTAATTTCAATTCAAGAGGTCTTGTGTTGATGTACTTGATTTGTGCCTTCATTTTTTATATAGTTAAATCGGTATAAAAACTTTAGTTTATAGAATACGTGATGTTTTTTGGATAAAATAATTTATTTCAGTGTTCATGGTGATTCTCAGGTGGTTTCCATCCAATGTCACAAACTGGGAGTGATCAAAATTAAAATGAAGATATAAATGGTGTTTAGTTTATAAACACATTCCATGTAACCATTCCAAAACCCGAATCAGCCAACCTAGTTTCATGAACAAATATATGTATTGAGATAAAATGTCTTATAATTCATGTTTACATTTCATGTATGCCCTTCCAAAAGTTTTTGTTTGATGAAACATACTTTACATGCCATGTGGTGTGTATTTACATGTCGTGTACCCGAGCAACCAACTGCTGACGCATTGAAAGTAATGAGGAGGCATGGATGGCCGCCTAAAAGAGGAGAAATTAAAGAATAAACTTGTTGAATCAAGTACATTATGTGTAATTTATGGTACAATCTGTGTAATATAAATTTCCATAAATATATATGGAATTATTATAAAATGATGTTGGGAATTCAAAGGGAGTTTCTACAACTCTTCCATTCAAATCGTTCTCAAATCCATTTCTGAGTTTTTCTTTTTTATTTTAATTTTTTTTGTAGTATATTTTTTCTCCATTTCATTTCCTTTCTCTTCTATTAATGGTATAGATTGAGATTCTACTCAATCCGTACACTATTACCATAATTATAATATGGTAATCCCCTTACGTTGGGGTTGTATTATGATTATGGGTTTGATGTAATTATGATATGGTGCATTTCTAATGTTATGTTATTTTCTTTCCAATTCCATTAATGAATTATATTCCCCAATCACATTTACTGTCATATCGGTCCAAGAATAAGACCAATAGAAAAAACTAAGGGATTTTCATATGATAAAACCACAAATATTAGGGGTCCCATTGTTACTATTTTATGTGTAAATAACTCAAACTTATTTTATGTAATTAATCCTTGGACCAAGGTACTAATATTAAAATGAAATAATTTTTTATTTTTGGACCAAGAAATGACTGTTATATTAAATCCTCACAGTAAAAAAGATCATTTATAATATAAATATTACACAATTAAATTTATAAAAAAACAAAACCAAATTGATTCTGTGATGCATGTGTTTTATAATTTTGTGTAACATTCTTATTTTTTAATTCATTTTCATATATCATTTCCTAATTTCATTTTATTCCCTTAAATAATTTTTTCTGGATAATTGACAAAGACCCATATGACTTATACAAGTAATGGATTATTTGTTTTCCCTATGGTATTAATGACAATTGTTGCTATCTACCATGTTAGTTGGTTCATATAAGAATAATAGCATACAATTTTCTACACCTCACGATGGTAGCGATCTGTTATAACTAGATCAACATTCAAGGATATACATTCAAGAGGTGGGGAGGCTTCATATAACACAAATATATATTGTATCTGAATGAGATCTAATATTTACCATTGAGTTCCATAAGAACCTTTAACATCCTCTAATTATTGAGTTGAACATCATTATGATTCATCACACCTAAACTGATTTCCAATATGGGTAGACTATTTAGACACTAGAAGACATTTTGAAATAATTATCTATGTACATGAAAGGAGTATTAGATATATATATATATATATATATCTTTGGTCATGTTCTCATTCAATAATAGTGTTTACTCTAGATTATTCATCAAAAAATTAGGACTACTCATAGTGGGAAAAATATCTATGACTATAATCAATAATGAGACATGAATTTTAAAGTCCGAGATAAAGTATTTCCCTATATGCCTCTATTTAAGTGAGTCATGATATTTAAGAATAATAGAAATCTAAGTCATAGGTACATCGTTTCCTTATAGATTCCCAATCACATTAGAGTTGTGGATTATCGACTAACACTCCCACAAACCCTTTCTCAAGTACATGACATTTTCTATGCATCCCTCAAGTGAAAGTACATTTTAGATCCCTCACATGTACTAGTTTCAGAAAAGGTATATCTAGAAAATGATATATCTTTTAAGGATCTACCAATGACGATCATGGGCCATAGATATAATGTTTTACACAACTAGATAACTCACCTAGTCAAAGTACTATAGAGGATCCATAAGTTTGAAGAGGAAACCTGGGAACTAGAGAAAGCATTGAAAAATAAGTTCCCTCGCATATTTTAAACATAGTATGTAATAAAAAATTTTAGGGGAAGTTTTTTTAGGGGGAATAATGTCACACAAACATTTTTCAAACAGAAAACGTTTTTCATTAATGTATATGACACAAAACACTGATCCTAAATAAACTATGATTATTTAAATATGATCATTATAACCTAGCGTTTAAATTGAAAATTATGAATAAGATTAGATATTTATTTAAATATGTATATAATTGGCCTACTATATAAAAATATATTGATAAATTCATATAAACTAAGAAATCGATATATAATAAATACATTTTATTCTTGAAAAATATATTTCCTTTAAAAATAATTTTTATTTACTTTTGAAATAAATTATTTTAATTTATTAATGGAAGATTTAAATTTTTTTCTAAAATGAATATAATTTTTAAAATCATCATAACCAAAATAACATAGGGTGAGATTTAGTGATTTTTTATGAAATGCTTGATTTTTTAGTGAATAGTGAAAATTATAGATTTTTCAAATACTATAATTTATTTTCATTAAATATGGTAATTTAAAAAGTTCCAAAATATTTTGGATTTGGTATTAAAATGAAATATGATCCATTTGATCTAGAATAATAAAATTAATTTCATTTTAATCAATAATTTTCATTATTTTTTGCATAATATTATTTTTATTCTTTAATACGTGGTATGTTGTAAACTGTTTGTAAGTTCATAATGATTATTATTTTTAAAAAAATAAATTAAACACTAATAAATAAATATTTAATATAAATTAATATATTATATACATAATTATAGTAATTTTAATTCATATAATTATTATTACTCTTTATATATTTAATACAATATCATCTATTTATTGATAAATGCGTTTATTGAACAACTGATTTTCGATATGTTTTGTGATGTTCATTTAAAAATAAATTATTCTATTTATGTTATTTTAATTTGATAAAAATGGATTACATATTTTTAATGAGAATAATTATCATTTTCTTATAATTTCAACTTAATTTGGGTGGTGAGGGTACATTGGGAGGCCGATATTAAATGGGTTTGTGATGATAATGTATGGGGTACAACAGTGGATTAGGTTTTTCTCATCATAGCCTCTCTTTTCAGTTGGGCAGCAGTATCTTGCTTGGTCTCCCTAGTGTGTTCACGATGCGCCTGTTTCTTTCATGGTGAAGGGTGGACTCATAGGCCTGTGTTTAAATCTTCTGCGGGGAGGATGGTCAAGGATTCATTGGGTAAGTATTCATCTTCCCGGTCATCCACAGTGTTGGGTCACGATCTGGGGTGGTGTTGGGGTCATCTTCTTTCACTACGATGATGGATTTTGGATCTAGTGCATCGGGGTCAAGACCCGCTACAGCATCGGGTTCGTTCATGTTCTACGCATTGTTGGGGTTTCAATCTATTGCATTGGGATGAAGATTGGGATTCTCTACGGTGTAGGGGAAAATATTTGGTGCTCTTATGGGGTTGTGATCCTGTGCGAAATGCGGTCAATCTGGGGTGGCATTGATCTGCTGAGGATTTAGGGTCGTGCTCTTATCATCTAGGCATAACCTTCTTCTTCTGTGTTGGTAGGGGAAGCCTTTTCTTCTATGGTGTGGAGTCTCAATCTGATCCTCACATCAAAGGGGTCGTGTTTTTGTTCAATGAACAAGGGGTTGTTTTATTGGATGCATCGATTACTGGTTGGGGTTCCTTGGTTGTCTTGTTGTTGTTTATGTCTGCTGTTTTGAAGGCGGTGACGAGTGTTGTGCTGATGATTGTGGAGAATCGAGTTTCTTTTTGTGTTTATTGGCAGTGAAAATGGTGTGTGATCATTGTCATGGTATTATTTTTTGTGTGGATAAGGTTTTTCAGCTCATGGATGGATTTTTGGTGGCTTGCTATTTGATGTTCGAGAGTCCTTGTAACTATTCTCTTACAATATTTTCTTTTGATAGGGTTCAGAGCATTGGGTTTCTCTTGGATTTTTCATTTAGAATTTTATGTTTGAGAGGGTATGGATTATCCATCGGTTCTTTGCCCATTCAGTCATGCATGAGTCTTTTTTTCACGATGCGATGAGTTGGAGAAACCAATTTAATGTTTATGCTGATGGGTAAGAGCTCTTATGTTTAAGCTTGAATGAGTTGTTTGCTCTTAAATTTTTCTATTGCGTCGCATTGAATGTTTTTAATTTTTTGAATTTGTGAATGGCTTCTCACGTTTTCCTAATAATTTACTGAATAATAAAAAATTAAGTTTCAGTTAGTAAACATAATTTTGGTCCTAATTAATAATAATAATAATAAACTCATTATTGTGGTGAAAAACTAAAACGGTAAAAGTGAGTTACATTTAATGTAAGTTGAAACAAATGTTTAAAACATGTTTATTTTTTAATTTTGGTGATGTTTATCAACCATATCACCCCTTAAATCAAATTTTATCAGTTTTTGAGTCACTAGTATAGAGGTTGACTTCCCATTATTGAATATATTTTTGTATTTACAAAACATCCACACCCTCTCACATATAAAATAGAACCTCATACCTTATCCCAATAAAAATTATATATCCATTGGGTGTATCCAATCCTAACCCAAATACCTTAATTATTTCCCTAGAAACATTCTAGATGTAATGGGTTTATTATAAATCATATCTATGGAATATTTTTGTATAATCCTAAAGATGTCTTCTAGAGAATAGGTGTTGTTATTAACCAAGCATCGTTGCTTGATTTTATATTCCATATCCTAAATATCTCACTGTATCATGATTATATAATAAAATAACTATATAACATATAATAAGATGTTAATATGTTAATGTAATACCATAAATATGTCTCCACTTCTATAAAATGGGAAACTAAATCATTATTAATCTATACGGCAGAGCACCACCTCGCGAACTGCTGTTATTCTATTTCTATCATCGCCTATCATGGATGTTCATGAAGATGGATTTAATGATTATATATTATATTCCTAAAATATTTATAAATCTATAAAAGTTATATATCATATATTTTCTTACATTTCCATTAATAGAAATTTATGTTGTCATTCATGCATACGAGTGGATTACCACCTCTACGAAGCAATGTGGTTATTGTTAATTAATGAATCACATGGATGGTATATACAAGGGTATTTTAATTAATAATATTTTATTTATGATATAATTATTATTATTTAAACAAAATATAACACATAACTTCTTTTCATCAAGATGATAGAAATATGGAAACATTACGCTTGTGAATGTACATCTTAACAACTCCACGAATGTAGCATAATTCATTTGTCATAAACATCATTCATTATTCATCTAATAAGTATAATTAGTGTATATAAATGATAATTATTTCAATATTATTATTATTATTATATAGATATTTAAATAATAATCTCTCTGACTTTAGTCAGCCTTTCAAAAGTGATTTTTGTCATATGAGCTGAATATCCTCAAAAAATAAGACCTGAAACTAAATGATTAAGTAACAATATATAACATGATATTATTTAAAATAAATGGAATTAATCCATGAAAAATATTATTAAGTATCTGAATGATTGATATACATTTATTATTCATGATGATAAGTAATGCATATTATGATGATTCGGGCTTGAGGTAAGGGATATTTCATAACCACCCGTTCATTTGGGTTATGATCATTCTTTCTATAAAAAATATTATCTCTCTCTATCATTTTATCGAATGATTCTAAATTATATATATATATATTAAATATATATCTAATTTATTCTCCTCTCCATTTAAGGTGTAATAAATGAAATATGCTCATTTCTCAAATGCCATCATTAAGAATGGTCCATTGATTATGATATGGGGAAAGATTATGTGACCCATTTTACTTACATATTAAATTATTATATAATTTCATTTGATTTATTTCCTTTTTATTAAATACATAAACCATGAACATGTTATCATGGGTATTCTTAGTTAGCCATCAAACCCATTGGGTAAATCTTTTGTCACATGAGGCATCATCTATGGGATTAGTGAGTCAACCTAATCCATTATGGGATTTTTCCACCAAGTGATATTGTCTAGGAAGTTATAACTAACTCATTTTTGTGTCATGTTTTGTGTTTATTATCCATTTCCTATGTGAACATGATATCATGACACCATTCCCTTTATGTAATTCTTTTATGTGATTACTCATGGGCCTTGTCTTTTATGATATCATGTTGCACCTTTGAATCTAATGGTATGTTTCTTTATCATGTTTATCCCCATACATGTATTTTTATCTCACACCTTTTTTTTATGATTTATATAGGGTATTATAAGTATTTTTTGGAGATCAAATGATTTTATGAGCTCATTATGGTGAATAAAATAAGGATTTCATGTTTCTGTTTCCTTTTTACGTGTCATGATATTAATCATCCAAATTTAATAACCCTCTTGATCTATGGGTTATAATTATTGGATATTTATATTTAAAAATTATTTAATAATATGTGTAAAAAGGATTGGGTCATTATATACTCCACACCTCAATAATAGTTTCATTGGGTGTCGCTGACTTTCCTGCACAATTTTAAATCATATCATAAGAACACATCATAGTGGGGGAAAGTTTCCCTTCTCCTTTATGACTGAAGCCACAAAACATGTCACCAAAAAATTGGACATATCAATGTAATATGTCACCCAAGATATGTATCACAAACAGGATCACCATTAATAAAACTGCTAACCAAGAAGAACACTCAAACCATAAGCCCATTCTATTCCTCTACTTCCAAAGAAGGGTGTCTAGACTATCATTAAACCAGAGCATTATACATCAATAAAACTCATGATGCACACTTAGAGTAGTTTTTCATCTAACAATTACAAAAAAAACCAATTAATTATTTCAAAATAATACATGTTTCAAGTGTAACCATCTGATTGGTCGGTGTCCACATAGGCTGGAAAACTCACACAACTTCATTCAGAAAATACTCTATAATCTGAAGGTCTAGCATAATGAAAAAATTGAGTCGTCCATAAAGCTAGAACATTATAAACCATATAAAATTTCACATATCATCATCCAAATATGATGGATCTGTCAACTAATCAACATTCCATTGAACATCTTCTTGAAAGACCAGAGGGGGATCTACATACTGCTCAACATGTGTTAACACTACTTTGTGTCTGCCTCAAGGAAAATCTTAATGAGTGAGTCCCTGAACTAAGGCCTTATCACTCAACTATTCATCAACATGACACAATTTTGGTATCCTAACTATAAGTTCTCATGGAGAAATGATGTAATTTATCCATATATACAATGATTAAAGATCATATCTGGGGAACTGACTCAAAAATTACATAAAAACACAACTCATTTCTTATATGATGTATGTAACAACATTTTCCCTGTGAAGGGTTCCATAATGTATAGAGTTAAAAATATTGTTATCAGAGTCTTGGTGACTGGATATTTTGGATAATATACCATCAATAGGTTCTATGGCCTAAATTCTATGCCAAAGACACTTTATCACCATTTCCCTTATTCCCAAATGAGTCCTCCTAGTGAGAAAATCTCTAAACATTGGTCATGAGATGACATGATTGGATAGAACTACTTCATGAACTGATATAATGGGGTCTATATATTCTATGGAAATTATATCTTGACACCCCAATATAACCTCCAATGGTCTAGGGGATAACAACTAGAATAGATTAGGAATATCACACACATGAGATGCCTTAGGCTAAAGTACATGTACACAAATACAAAGCTGCACACACTAATATAATAGAGAAATATAAATAATTGATATTATAAATGGATGGATAAAATTTATCCCACAACAAAGTATAATGTTAGGGGAAACATATACAATAGGAACATACAAGCCCACCAAAAATATTAAATGAGTCCATCTTAATGAAAATATAGGGGTATCTACCCAAAAAACTCTTGGATAAATCAGAGGTCCCTACAGTATAGGTATGATCCAACTAAGATTTTCGTGGTCCTAGTCTACCTAGACATTTTATGAAATTCTTATCATCTATTTAAGACATGACATTTGTCGGAATATCCCATTCAATGGTATGTATACACATACCCAGTAGTACACCCAGAAATCATCGAACATACACCGCCAATAGAGAGAGATAATATTCAGCTCATCACCATGAAGTCACATTAAAAATAATTTGATAAAATAATCAAAATTACACATATAATCTCATAAATAATGCCAATAGATGAGAGAAATGGGATCTCCCTTTCCATTACCAGCTATGAATGATGAGTCAGCCTGTAGCTCGGAAGGTGTCATCACTAATGACAAACATGCGACACAACCTTATATGAAATAGAATGGAAGGCCAACTCCTCAACAATACATTTCAAAACCAAGGTAGAACTACCTAATAATCCAACATATCCAATATCCTATTATAATTCCTTTTATAAAGCATGTACATCATTATTACACTAAACATTTGAGGGAGAACTAACTCTATTGGAGGACCCACTCACCACTAGAGATTCAATATGGGCGAGTACTACACTATAGATATAGGACATGAGGCCTACTATAGAATGGGGTATTACTGAATCTTATTGTTTTGTTGATATGGGAGACCTTATCCCTAAGGAGAGATAGGAAAGTATTGTCCCTTGTGGCACTCTGATCCTTACACCTGATTACTACCACTGACTAAGAATCACTGAGAGAAGAGTTCCTCTAGAATCACCTCATTTCAAATCTTTACTCCGGAAAAAAAATCCCAAAACGTTTAATACACGAATAATTAATTAGGACAGGATGATCTTGGGACCAAATATAAGTATCAAATAATTAGATACACAATGTATAAGCAGAAGGGCTCCATGTTTCCTTGAACCGAGTACATGGAATGTCCCATTGTGTTCATAAAGCTTCTCTATAAGTATGTATTTTATTTTTCCCACCTTCAATCATGGAATGTATTCTTCTAGATACATGAATTTTATATTTGGGGTACACAATGTGTGGCGGTTGGCTGACACATAGTGTGTGTTGTATGGTCAGTCCCATGTACTTTGTACCATGCTCATGCAACTAGATGTAACATAATTCTCTATCCATGTAAGTGCATGCGGACATGACTGTGTTGTATATATGTTCTCCTGTACCTGGCTATGTCCATGGCCTTGTTCCTAGCTGTGTTCATTCATATATACCCTAGGGTGGAACACTGAGCCACAAGTCACATGTCACATGTCACATGGCATGCTCCACATAGTGTGTGATATTTTTCTCCAAAATAAAACAAGAGCCACCATATCAAGGGTACACATAGTGTTTGTTCATTCGAACCAGATGCCACGTAACATAGAATTTTATATAATTTTATGTTCAATCAATGTATCTCACCCACATCACCACTGACACTAATTATGCTAAGAATCATTCCTATATATCCTAGATTTTGGGATTACCTTGCCCGAGATGTCTTGGGTGGCTAAATTCCAACCGTCCATCCATCCTGTACTTGATCCATAACACAACACACCTCCACATTGCAAAACTATAGATTGTACAGATCTTGATAAAATCCCTAGTTTCCTATAGTTGTTATGATTTCTTAATAATTCCATAAATCATGAATCCAAATATTCATAGATGATTCACTGCACCAATGATTAGATATGAAATGATCTGTTTATAACCATTCATCGAACCGATAGATAAATGGAATACTGTTGATGAACACAATAATATTAAGGGGTGAAAATCACAAATCAAGTACATGATGAATAAACCTTATCAATTGTTCATGTTTGACTGAATCATCTTTACTGAGAATAAAAAATGGGATATAATACACAATAATCAACAATTGCCATTAATTCAAAACCAATGAAGATAAGACAAAATAATTAAATCAACGGTTGACCCATGAATAAAACGATAAGAATATTTGGGTCTTTTCTAACATGGGATATAGAAAATAGAGTGAATCCATATAAAACAAAGTCCATACCTTGTGTTTAGATCAATCTATGAGGAATAATAGTTCTATATCATTGTCAATGTAAAACTCCATAATACCAATATTTGATCCATGATCCAATCATTATTTTCTAAAGCACTCCTCGATGCTCTCTCTATAAATCCATAAGGATATATGGATAACCCTTTGAATTTCCCATAATTGGGATTAAATATAGATGGAGTTATGTCTTGAAAAAGAATAAATGATAAATTATAATTTAATTTATTAAATTATCATCATATATATCCACACATAATCAAAAAATGTAACACACAGAAACGTTATACAGTGGATATTGTAAAATCCACATGTTTTATTAATACCAGTCTCAGATTTCCCATCTGAGAACCCATTTAATAATTATTCCATTATTTCTAAAAAACTATGTGAATGTGATATAATAAAAATAATATTTTTAATATAACCACACTGAGGCTCTCTAGGTGTGGGAATCCCACACTCACATAGTGGATAACTTTGAAAATATTCCATAAAATATTCAAAATTATTACACAGTGAAAATAGAGTAATTATAATAGGTTACTTCCCCATTGGTAAAAATATGTTGGGTTATTTTAATAATGAAGGAAAAAAATATTATGTTCTAATATAGTCTTTGATCTAACAATAATCACTAATAAGTGTTGATTTAGATTTTGGCAGCATATTGTTCATCATGTGAAATTATTTACCCAAAATAGTATTCTTTGCACAACCCATATTAAACCACCCCTAAAAATTGTGTATATTGTACTCCAATTTATGTAAAACCTCACGATACTATCCTTTGGGATGTTATTTGAGGTAATTAACTTTCATAACTATGAATTATGAACTATCCTATTTCATGAACTGTTCTTCTCTATGATTGGTTATGCTTCACAAACTACTATCCTTCATGTACCGTTCTTGTTATAAAACAGATCTCCCTTTAAATATCTACATATTGATTCACCAAGCATTCCATTAATGTTTATCAAAAATTAATTAAACTATTATCATGGTATTTATAGGAATATTTTCTAATAAAATTCATAGAATGAGATAACCATTTATCCTTTTTAGTAATCACATTATTAAGAATCCATTATTTATAATCTGTATAAGAACATTACCACTTACACACAAATGAATTACACAATTAAATGGTCACATAGATAATATGTGTTATTTTTTCCCATGAAAAATTACGTTACAAAGATCTCTCATGTCTTCAAATAAAACCAACTTTAATGGGTCACAAACTATAAATTGAATTATCATTATAAATAACATAACAAATGTGGCCTGATTTTACTATATGAATCAAATAATTCTTTTTTAAAACATGCTACATCTTGTGGTTCTCTAATGAAAAGTAGTTTACGTACTTATAGTGTGGTAAATACTCTATGAACTAGCTACAATTTACCTCTCTTTCATTCATATAAGTGTTATGTGGATTTTTTTTATTTTCTCATGATTTTTCAAATATTTACCGATGGCTCCAAAAATTTTGTAACAATGTTCCTTTTCACTGAATGCACAAATAATATATGAAAATAGATTCTTGTAAAAGATATAAACTCTGTGATAATCCTAGAAATGTATTCAAAAGAATCATAATATAAAATCAATCTCTATCATAGATCATCATTATTCCAATATTCCACCCCTTTCGGGTTATTAACAATCCAATGTGAAAATGTATTTAATTCACGCTCTTTACAACTTGCAAGTAAAAAACAAAATATCTTGTAAATCAATTTTAGTCTATATGAGTACTTATTAGTGCAGATGTAACACCCCATGATTTCATAGTACGTTACCCCATTAAAGTAATTAAATAGTTTGTGCTACACGTAACACCAAGTTTGAGCACACCAAAACTTACTAAACTAACCATTCAAAAAGAGGTTATGAATAGTATTAAATACATTTTTAATCATATATAATCTATTTAGTTTTAACATCCATATTATGTGTTACTTATAAATAATATAAGGACAATGTCATTTTTTTGGATAAAGTAAGTATTTTTAAAAAAATGAATTTTTAACGCCTTTTAAAGGAGAACCCCCTTTAAAACCAATATTTTACACTTTTATATATTTAATTCAATGAAATTAAATTCTTCTTTAGAGGAAGGACATAAAAATTTAGTTTTGGTAAATTTCTGATACTTTTCTCTTAACATGCATATCTTGATGAATAGTGAAAAATACTATGCTTTAATTGAGAACAACATTTTTAATTGAAACATTTTATAGTGATAAAATATTCATTAGAATGGTTTTGAAGAATAATTAGATTATATTTTTATCATTTAATACAATTTAGGTGATTATAAGTAATTTCACATTTAAATTTGACATAAACCCATGTCAATGTTTTGATAGTTTTTACATTTTAAAAACTCACTTTTTGGTTTTGAAAAATAGAATTAATTTTAAATTGACAAATATAAATCGTATGTTTTGAATTTGGTAAAATATACTTCATTTATGAATTCAGAATATCAAAATTACCATAGGTTAAATTTTTGGTATTTTTCTGAAAGCATTCATTTTTTGAAGAATAGTAAAAAACACTATGTTATTATATATAACTGACTTTCTATTTAAATAATTAGTTATTTTATTTTAATTTATTTTTGGTCAAAATATATACATAATACCAATATATGTTCAACTTAATTCAATGGATTCATTTTATAATAATTATATATATATACAAATTTATTGAACATTTTACCATCAGTTACCCACCTTCTAGAGGCATTTATAAATTTTCATAAAACACAATTTTACCACTTCTGTGAGTTTAATTTCAAAAATTAGAGAGACATGTTTGACATAAATAATTAAAATTTTGTTCAATAAGATGAAAATAATTTTTTGTGAATAATAACTTTTGACTTTTATTTACCACGGTTAAAATTAAATAGGGTAATTAAGGGTAAAAATGATATAATAACTACCCTAACACATGTCCTAATTCTATTGGATAAGTATAATTCGACCAAAAACAACTTTGGAAATAAAATATGACCCCCTTTTCGTCCACTTGGATAAGATTAGGACATTTATTATTATTTTATTTAATGAAGAGTTAAAAGTGTTAAATTCAATGTTTAATAGCTAAATTTTTTTTAATATAGGGATATACATAAGATAAATTCGACTATAAATATTAATAATAAATATCAAAAAATATCCTACATAATATTATTTTATTTTGAATTTTTAGTTATTAAATAATTTAATTTATTTAACACAATGTTGATGCAATAATTACCTTATTAATGAAAGATTAAAATAATTTATATTATAAATATCCAAATAAATGTAATTTGAGACTTATGATGAATTAAACTAATTTTATAGGTTAATTTTTCATGTTATGGTTGGTTAATTAAATTTTATTTTAAGTGATAATGTTTTTATGGGTTTCAAAAAAAATACTAAATAGTGTCAAAATTGACATAATTGAGTTTTTTTTAAAAATATTATATTATTAATTGACATAATATTAATAAAAATATAAGGTTTATAAAAAGGACATATATAAGGTTATATATATTAATAATGGACCACATGGGGTTCTCTTGTTTTGTTAGAGTATGTTTATTAACCATATAATATAAAAATACAAAGAGACATGGTAAATAACAAACTATTAAACTAAGAGTTAAATCTAAAAGATATATTTAATATGGTAAAATAAACCTATATAAAACCTATTGGATGAGAGGTGTTAGAAACATACACACCATATCCTCTATTTAATTCATTTTTGAGCCATTAAAACCCGAAAATGAGGTTATTATAAAATAATATTTCAAGATTTTTCTAAAGTGACCCCCACCTCTCTTAAAAAAGGGAACTTCCCCTTCTCTTAATTTCACATCTCCAAATCCATTTTTATCGGCCAAACTCAGCCCAAATATCCTCCAAAATTTATTTCCTTCATTCTAGAGCCCTTAATTTGGTCATAAATCTATCCTGAGATGCCCTTTTGATCCAATCAAAAGGAAGAACCCGAAGAAGAGGTAATATTTGATCACATCTTTCAAGATCTTTTCTTCTTCCACTTCTTCATTCATTGTTGATTATAATCTAAAATAATAACTCAAGTAACTTATATATATTTTGATGTTACTAAAATTACGGTACATCAATATTCGTTATTCTATCTATCCTATAAAGACAAACTCACCATACATGCGTACATACAGCTTACCATCTCCACGTCGCGGTGTAGTTTGTTATTCAAAAAAATCATTGTTTGGATGGGTATAATAATATGTATAACTAATGTAAATAATAAATATAAAATTTTAATTATTCAGTATATATGATATAAAATAAAATTACATATGATGTCACCATCAATATAATGATATTGTCGCTCATGCATACGTAAAGATTACCCTCTCCACGATGCGATGAGATTAATTTTTAGGTTCACCATTCAATGATGATTGTAAAAATATATATTATTAAAAAATATGTAATATATTAAATAATAATTATACTAGATATATATATATATACTTATATAAATATTATTCACTTACTTCCGTTCAATAAGACATGAAAACAGAATCAACGTTTATGGATACGTACGACCTACCGTCTCCATAAACTGTGCCTCTCATTTCATATTTCTATCTATTAGAAATATTTATATTCTAAAAATATATGATATATAAATCAATGTTTAAATTATAGAAGTATTTAAATCATGATCTAAATGATATGATCAATAAAAAAATGTTAAAACAATAACGATAAAGAAAGCAATTATTACCTAAAATGTTAATTTAACATGGAAATCATTATTAAATGGTTAGTATAAAGGCATAAATGAATCATGTATGATATAATAAATATGAATATGGTTATGGTATAATTTAATAACATACTATGGTCATTATATATGTGGTTAAACATTCCCCACCCAAAGGAATGTGCAAGGTAATGGTTAATTTCACAATCTCTTTATTATCTGAGGTTGTTTTTACGAAACTCTTTACTAGGACATATTTATTATCCATGTACATGTTTTATAAAAGAGTTCTCAAATGGATCATTTTAAGGTAATTTTTACTATAACATCACTTTAAATGTTTTAATGATTTATTCTTCAGAACCTTTTTCATTAATGTCAATGTTTTCAAAATGGTTTTAAGGATTTACTTATGTGGACATGAGTGTTTTAATATGCTAATTCCTTTTAAAAGTGTCAAAGTGTTATTTGAACTTTTGATTCAAAAATATATTTAAGATGTCTTCCTTGATAAATTATGTGATTTTTAAATGATTTCATGAAAATTGGATATATCTCTCAAATATTTTTACTGATCATTTTCAACTATGTCAAAATCATTTATGAGATATTATTCTTGATCAATGTTGATTTATTATACAAATATTCTATATTGTATTGAAGGTTTGTGGTTTTTTTGATGATGGATGTGTTATTTTTATACCATTATGGTTTTGTGGATAAATTTTTGATTTTTCCTATACTAGTTTTAATACGAATGTTTATTTTATGTATCAACCTTTTCATATGAGAATTGTATTGGACATAGTAAGTGACGGTGGATACCTCTATAGCTCCTAGGTGCATCGGAAGGTCTCATGAGACAATTATATGATGATTTGGCCATGGCCTTACCCAATTTTATTTATGGTTTTGGCTGAGGCCTTAATCATTTTTAAACTTTTTGGCCGAGGCCTCGACAAATTTTTTCAGAATGTCTAGCGTTATACATTCCCTCATTAAAAAAAATTAATGATGGTTTATGTGGTTATTAGACTAGTAGAATACCCATGCCTGTATTTTATTATGGAATTACCCACTCATCTCATATTTCTTCAGTAAAGTTTCTGTGTTTATTATTTGTAAAGTCATGTGTTTTCAATTATTCGTCATGCCCATTGTTTATGTTTTCTTTTGTTAAATTGTTTACCCTTACTGAGCATCAGAGCTCATCCATTTCTTATGTTTTATTTTCCCAGGATTTCTATTATGACTAACCTACTGGGATAGTCTAAGGGATATGAATGTTTTCAATGGAGACAATATTGCTGTTGTTTTTCATTTTATAATGTAATGTAATGTTTATGTATATAATCTATTTCCAAGACTGCTAAACTAATCGATATTTCGGGACATGATTTCCATGTATCGTGCCAATGTTGTGTAAAAATGCACCAAATCTGGGTAACTGGGGTCAAGACATTATAGCAGAAAATAATCATTTAATAGGTTTTTCCGTGACTCATAACTTTACTCATTCCTGGAATCCCCCTATATTAAACCTCATTCAAATTTCATTCCCTATGTATCATTTATCCATTTTATGTTCATACCATTAACTCATCAAACACTTATGGTTAATCAAACCACTAGTTTTTTGCTGAATTTTATAATTTCACCAGGTCATTCTCACCTTTTTCCAGTAAACCCATGTGGGAAGAACCTCCAAAACTTTAACATACCAAATATAAAATTATATTCAAATGTACTGAGGGGATTTATCTGACCCTCATCAAGATGAGGGTCGTTGATGGAAACTATGATTATATAATTTTTTTTCAAATATTAGAGTGTCCATCAACTGAGTAAATTCTTATGTCACATTTTCATTAGTTCCTACATGCAACACAATTTTTTATCTTTTTTCAAAATTTTATATAATAAAGTGATATCGGATCTTGATATATTTTGTATGATAATTTTTCATAATATTTTTAATTAAATATATCATGAATTTATTATCACAGAAAATCACCATAGGTGGTTTCCAGTATTCACCATTATCCTCCATTGTTAGGTTCACCCATAAAATATGTGTGATTTTCTGGGGAACTAAGATACATTATGCTTCTATCATGATCAAAAAAATGATTTATTAATATTTAATCCACTATTTAACACACTTAGTTTTAATAAAAATTGTGAAATCACTTGTGGTCTTGAAATCCACCATATCACCATCCTAGTATATATTAGAAAATATTAAAGGTTAATGAACCTTTTTAGAATAAAAGTGAAATTAAAAGTTTAAAATTCCTCAAATGTAAATCTTTATTGATTTATATAGTGAAATATGGTCCTCATTGGGATTAAATTGAAAACGGGACAATAAACACTTTTAAAAGAAAATTTATAATTGAGATTCATTAAATTATATAATTCTTACAAATTTTCTCTTTTATATTTTTGGATCTATATAATTTCAATCCTTATGATTCCTAAGATTGCATTGAACTACTATTGGAGTTTACATTGCTTTGGAATCATGTATGATGAAGTTCTTTAATAGATCTCTCATATACATATCTTGAACGATAAAAGTGTATTTCCATTTTTGTACCACTTACAACCCCTATAGTATGAGAGCTATCCAATCCTAAACATTTCAAAATTATACCTCTTGTAGTTCGCAAATTGCACTAAATTGTTTTCCTTTCTTCCTAATATGATATCATCCAAATAAAAAAGAAAAGTGAATTGTAATTTCATATGATCACAATGAGATTTTGATTAGCTCTATATACTTTGAATTCTAACATATTCAAGAATGAGCGAATCCCATCATACCAAGATCCTGGTTATTGTTTTATACTACACATGTTCATATTTAATCTTTACACCATGGTGTAACCACATCCAATAAAGAAACCCACATTTTCAATATATAATCTCATATTTTAGTATACCATTCCTAAATTATATTTTTTAAAATCCATGTGATAAATCCTAAATCCTCTTAAATTTTTTATTTCTAATTATATCACGTGAATCCACTAGTGCAATGTTTTTTTCAACATGATTACCTTTAGTCTTTTTATTTCATTTAAATACAATATATTATTTATATTGGAATAAATTTTCATTATCACTAAATATATTCTAAAAAATACAGCTTTTCCCATCACATTATTTCATTTAGAGTTATTCATACGTTCCTAGGTTTATTTTTTTTTAATTTCAAATAATTCATCGTTAATGGATCTTAAAAATGACATGTATTTCAAAGATTCTTCAAATCATATTGGTTCTACAATCATAAATAGGGATTTAAAATAAATATTCCACATCATTTGTTATTTTTTTGGAGTAGATCTATATATAATTATATTTTATAGATCAACATCTAGTCTTATAAATATCTTCCAAGGACTATATTGATATTCATTAGAAATTTTCTCCTCCTCTTATTCCGCATTGTAATTTTCATCATTTGGATTATATTTCAAAACCTTTGTATTTTTTTTCAATATCACCATATTCATCAAAAAATTCATAAATATGTGAAATTTTTTAATTCATTTTACCTATTTCTTCAATGAATTAACACCATTACTCTTCCTAATTCTATTTAGCCTCTCTATAGAATCAATAGGTATTCTCTTTCTTGAGTATCCTAAAAATAATCTTTTATCAACTCTATTATCATACATGTCTTGATTTCTATTTTATTTATTGATTTATACCTTCTTCTGAATACATGAAAATGATTTAGAGAGGGATTAATTCTATTACACATTTCATAGAGTGTCCTATCTTCCTCAGGGAAAAGAACTACTTGGTTATGAGTGTAAACTATAACTTGTAGTGCCTCTTCCCTGTAGTTCTGGGAGACACCATTCTCAATAAGAACAGTTTTTTTCATATTATTTACATGTATTTTTCTATATTAATAAATTATATTTTTTTATATTTCATATAAAATATACCTCATTATTAATAACATGTTTCTAAAGGTGGATTTATACTCCAAAAAATATGTACTCTTTTCCATTATTTGATCTCATGATTTTTATTGTCCATGCAGTCTCATTCATGACACCCCTTTGACACATTCTCATGAATTATTATTTTTATTTATTTCTCTACATGAACGTAGACTGGAAATTTATTTTTTAATTATCGATATAAATACTAAAACTTCTCTATATATTTTTGATTGTTAGATTCTTAGAACCATACATTTTCATGGGAACAAGATCAATGATATTACAAGATATTTTTTCTTTTACAGAAATAGTTTCAGAATAAAATTTTATTGTATACACATATCATGTGTCATTTCATGATATCCACTCAAAATTGGAATATCCACAATATAATTCAGTTTTGATAAGGTCCCCATACCCTTTTTGGAAAATGATTCCATGATTTGTTTACCACCACCAGCTGTTCTTTTTTTCTAGGATGAGGCATGTGTTCTCTTTGGAATCAACCAGATGTAATTTCTTATTGCACCTAAATCCTTACATCAGTTAACTAAAAAACATAAATTTTATTAAGAATAATATTTGGTAAAACATGTCCTAAAATTCAGAGTTATTTATTTGGCTCACACTCTAGAGGTTGTGGTGTTATCCATCCACATAGAGAACTTCTATCTTCTTCAACAAATCACTAGATACTCTAGTATTACCACATTATTGGATCTTAAAATCTCCATAATTACCAAAAATACATTGATTTATTAACAGTTGCATTTATATTTATAAGGATATTCATATTTATTGTAATTTGTGATGAATACACACTCTAAATAGTTCAAGTTCTATACTTCTTAATATATTTGAGTGTGATTTCTACCACTTTATCTTTCTCTATCTTCTTATTTAACTTTTAAGTGATTCCTAATTGAGTTACTCTCCTCTTTCTGTTCTACACAGGTAGTATAATCATACCCCTCTTTCTCTTCCAATATGTGTACCGACATACCAATGTAATTTGGTTAGGTTACATTATATTCATTCTCCTTAGTATAGTTTTTCTCTTTTCAAATTATTCGGCTGTAACAAGTTATGGTTTTCAAAATTTTCTAATATACTATTTTCTTGGCCTTTATCGTTATCTTTTTCAAACCTTCAAAATAATATTTTTATCTCCTTTACCTACATTTTTTCAACTCTTCTTGAATCATATTTTTCTCTTAAACAATTGTGATGTTTATTCTATTGAATGAACATTGTATCATTTCGTACCTATCTTCTAGTATCATCAAATAGTTTTTATTTAAAGATATCTTTTCAACATTTTCTTTAAATTGATCATCATCATATTGAATATCTTTTAAAGGAAGGAGTTTTGGTCATTTCAATACTCGAACATTTCTTTTAACAAAATGAAAAATAAAACATCACCTCAGGTTTTCTTTCCTGCATGAGTAAATGACATTTATGTTTTCTTCCAAAGAAATTTTGTAAAACCCTATGAGGTTATACATTTTTTAATGATAAACTCATTGAGAATTATAATTTCTATAGAAAAATGAAAAATCTATACACATATATTCCTTAAACAGTAACTCAAATAAAAAATCATAACTTTGAGTTCCATGTCATTGATAACTTTATATCAGAGACTATACCTCTATAACTTGGTTAAGTTATTAGTAAAAAATAAAATCTCTATAAATTTCTTGATCCAAACCTCAAAAAAATAATAACTCGCCAATAAAATATTCAAAAACATATGGTTGATAAAAAATAAAATACCTTCCAAAATTCTAATCCCTATATTATTAATAAACAATTTATATACCCAAAATTAATAAAGAACTAATATTTTTGCAATAAATTATAGACATTCCATAATTAGATACATATAACCAATTAATATATATTTATTATAATATAAAATATTTCATAATATTAATTATATAGTTTTTTACATAAACATATGATATTAAATGGGATAAAATCATTTTATATTCCAATTATATTATTAAAACAATATAAATATTATAAACATCACATTTTTAATATTATTTCATCCTTAATCATATTTATTATGAAAAATATTTTTGAAATGGATTAAATATATTATAACAAATGGCCTTTAATTTGAACATTTCTAATTAATAATTATGAATAATTCATAATTTAATATAAACTCTTTATATTTGGCCTCATTTTTTTGAATTTATATATACATTATAAGTATCCCTTATATTTACTCTTTTAATTTCCATATAAACAATTATATCTAAATTTTAATTCAATGACTATTATTTGAAACTCGGAATTTAAAATTGACACTTGATATTCACCATATCTATTTAATAAATGTTTTATAAACATTTAATTAAATAAATATATACATTTTATAATTAATTAATGTATAACCATATTTATGAATTAATGATAATCCCGAATTACCCTTTCTTATGATTTATAAACATTTTTTGAAATATTTGAATCAAATTTAAATTTAAATTTCGGAAAAAAATAATTTCTTCTATATAGTTTTTAACACTAAACTAATATATTGGTAGATGTCTAATTTGTGACAATAATTAAAAAATTTAAGCTGTATTGGTAATGGTTTTTGATTGATAATCCTTAGTGATGCTTATGACTGGAAATGTTAGGTTACATAAGAATAACTAGGGGTTTAAAATTGATTGTAATATATGACATGGGATTTGATTATAATTAATTATCCATGAAACGACCTCAAATCGGTTTAACCAAGTAATAAACTTCTATCATGTCCAATTATTAGTCGATATATAAGATAAAACAATATTTTTTTAGATGGTTATCTAGTTTAATGTTATATATTATATCATATTAGTGATACAATGAATTATTTTTTGCCATCCCTTTTGAAGTAATCATACACTATAATTGGTTATATCATGCTATATGATATTTTAAAAATTTATGGATTCGAATGATTATTTCACATTAAATTAACCAAATTATATGTTGTGGATAAATATCTACCAATGATATCATATATTGTATTTATAACCAATGAACAAACTTTTAATAACATATTATGATTTTTAATATAATGTATACAATACGTAATAATTTTTCTTTTAAGATAATTATTTCATGAATAAGACAACATGGGAATACTATGATACCGAAGATAGTTTTTTAAGGATTTACTAATAGTTAACCAATATAGAAAATGTAGAAAAAAACAACAATACCCAGATTAAATGTTCTTGAAATTGTATCTATGAATAAACCAAAATGAATGAAAAGTATCTACATTGTACCAATTATTTATTGAAAAACTATATTTATTAATATATTTTAAGAAGGTCACTCAAAGACAGTCATCAAAATTCATTATCATTGGTGTATCCATGTGTTATCAAGAATAACCCATCACATGGATGGAACACCCCTTCTCACCACATGATTTTAGTTCTTCCCATGGTAAAGGAGGAAGATGAAGTGAGCTCTCAGGTATAGGATAATGGACCATAGTTTGGGGAATTTTGTATGATCCCTTATCATCATGATCATATAATTTTATATTTTTCAAGGATACCCCTAAACACTAAAAAAATTTATTTGTTATGGATTATACAAGTAAGTTTCTAAAGTAAATATTTTTTCAACCTATAAAAAATTCAACTCCCATGAACTTCATCAAATGAAACATAGGTAATTATGATAGCCAAAACATGAATGTTTATAAATTCATCAATTAATCTTCCACTAAAATTACAAGGAATTGTATCGTGATATCAACATATCATATCCAATGATATAGTAAAAACCATAATGGGAAAAATGATTTTTTTCAAATGGAATACAATATAAAATCACTGTGTCATAAATTATGATATTGATATATATGGAACATCTAAAATTATGATTAATAAAAGAACACTAATACGGTTGAGAATAATGGAATTAAGAGATCAGTCATTATTTTGAAATTTCAATAAAAATTGTACCTAGGTAACTTTAGTTTGAATTGGTTTTCTTGGTCACAATGAATTGAAATAACTAGAGTAGTGTTATTTGATATTTAACTAAATAAGATTAATTAATTTTTAGGAAAACATAAACTAATTAAATAATGTGTTTCCTTAAGAGAATAATTCAATATTTTTAGTTAAACTATCTTATCAAAAACGTCCATGTTTTCTAATATATATAGATGTTTTAAATATTCATTCAATTTAAATGAATATATATTTTTAATATGTTTTCATTAGTTTTTATTTTTTTTAATTCTGAATCATAAAACTAATAATTAAGGATGAAATAATTAGTGAGGATTTGTGACATCCTTTTCTTAGTGGATTGAACTTAGACTCTCTATTACTATACTACAATTTAGTAGTAAAGGTGATTGATCTGAAATTCCTCAAAAAGATACTCTATATATTGATAGATCAGTTTGATTATAAGTTATATATTCTTGAGTACTCTAATAGGAAAAAATTTAATTTAGATAATTTATTAAATCCTTTCATTGGATTTTGCTAGTGTAGTTAGATAAACACTAGGTTGAAAAGATTTTAGAACCAAATATGATTTGAATTTATGGTTTTTTGGGAATTATAGTTTTTAGAATCATTTAAAATGATATATAATTGGTTTCTAGGGTTATATCTTGTGTGGAGTAGGACTTGTGTACTTTTTGGGTGTCATTTAATGTATTTTTTTTGGTTTGGGGTTGAAAAATTGTGGCAGGTCAAAGACCATTCCAGAGTATGGGGAATTGTATTATGGGGTGTGGCGTATTTATGATTAATATTATATGTTTGTTTTTAGTTGTGTCACAAACATATCATGATACACCATGGAGAGGCTTGTTCAAGGTTAATTTTTTCTATATTTTAGATAACCCCACAACAACATAAGGATTTATAACATAGAAAATGTAGTTTATATTTAACCTGAGGATTATATGATAGTAGCTCTTGGGGCATTAGAGAATAAATATTTTACTATGTGTATTTTCATTCCATGATACATTATAGTCATATAATGGTGGATTATTCAAATAGTAAAATCAAACTGTATATTGGTATGTATATTTTATGATTTCTTGGATTATTATATTGAACTACAGTATTATGAGAAGGATCACAACATAACATAACACAAACAGAGGAGTTAGGGATTCTAGGTTTTACCCAGGAGAATGGAACTACACCCTGACTAGAGGGGACACAACGTGAGGGTAAATCTACAAAGGGACTTACTCAATTTCCCTTTTATTCAAATTATAACCCACATTATATGAATTTTTTATGTTTTCATTAAATTAATTAAAACATAAGGATTTTTAAAAATTTATTTTACATTATTTCCTAGTAGTATTGTGACACCCCAACCACCCATATATTTAACCTCTTCCAAAGATGAGATCTCCATTTTTTACATGAATTCACAAACCATCTATCCCATTGTATTTATAATTGTACATTTATCTATAATATTTTGTACATTCACTGATTTTTTGAAAGTTTCAACATGATCTATGATTACGCCTAAAATTTTGGATTTTGTTAGATAAATCAGTTATTACTAATATGAGATTATTTTGTAAATAATATTTTAATGTGTGGGTTTCTAATTAATTGAGTTATGTGGATAGTAACGCTTCTAATATTTTACATATGTTTACATGTGTATTGGGATATGTGGTATTTTTGTCCATGTGTGATTAAAAAGAAACAAATATGAATTGTTCACATTGACTTGTTAGTGTGGGGTAGGGACGTTTAAGGCCCTGATAGACCCAATTTTTGTTGTAACATAACACTATAACCACTAATTTCCATTTAAATAGATTAAATTATATTGAAATTTATAGTTAGAACCCATTTAGGGCATTCCTTATGTTATTATAGGATGCATTAGGACTTAATTATGTGCATTTTTTGTCACCTTAGATATAATAGAGGTGTGTGAATAAAAATTATCAACAAGATTAATTAAATATATGGATTTATTAACATCATTAGAGTAATTATGTGGTATTATGACCATGGTGAGACTTTAGTTAGTGTCTCCTAATTCCGTAGCTATCGATGATGATAAGCTTAGGTTAAAGTGGTACTTTCCTCACACAAGAAACCCAATAAGGTGTTTCTTGAGATGGTTTATGAAATAATAGACTTTATTTTAGGTTTATATTGACATTATTGATTTAGATATGTATATTCTATTTAGGAAGATAGTTTAGATTTGTCACTTACTGATTATCAGATGTTTTTTTATAAACACTTTTTCTTAGTTAGACATATATAAGAGGTGGGTGACCTATACCATCAAACATTGTGGTTTGAAGGGGATAGAACTTGGGTTTAAATTATAGAAATGTGTTATGAATTTGGGGGGTGGATCCAATATATATTATATATATACCACCAACCATATTTTGAAAAATATTTCTATTTAAATATCTTTATTTCATTGATATCTATCATTACATCAACTCTGAGTTAAAACTAACCCTGATATTTGATGAAAATAATATTATGTGATTGTTGTTTCTTAGAAATTGGATTGGTTGGTATTAATGTTAATAACTAAATAACAAATAATATATGGTAAGAACATTTATTAAATTAATTCATTGTTTTAGAAATTATTATAATTGTAAATAATTTTTTTTAAATAAAAGTGATTTTTTTCTGAACAATTATATTTATAGAAAGAAATATATTTTTATAATAATAAATTAAATTAATCACTATAGGTTGCTTATTTTAACTAAATTAATACTTTATATCATAAATAAAACGATTTATCATCCATTTAATATTTTCATATTCATGAGATAAGAGTAAACTAATTTTATGCTTAAAACTGTATTTTTCTAAAATGAGGTTTTCATTAATCTATTTTCACATAGATAAAAATTATTTTTTGAAAATTATAGAAATTTAATTTAATAAAATTGATTAAATATTTATAATTTTGAGGTTAATTTTTATTAACATGTCCCATTTATTTTTTAATCAATATTAATTGTAACTATGGTAAAATTTATCACATGGGTAAAAGGTAAATCGAGTTAATCTAGGTAAAAATAATAGATAAGGATATATTTATTCATAATAATTACTATTAGTTGAATTTAATTACACCATTATAACCTTATTCTCTAATTTTATTTATTAAATGGGAACTTTTATTTGAAAATGTCCAATAAATTATATAAATTAGAGAATGTTACAAAATGTCAATCTCTTAGTATCAAGTAACTATTATTTGTCATCCTAAAGAAAACGATAAGTTATAAAATAATAAAAATTTATATTTTGATCAAAATAATATTATTTTAATTATTTTAATTTATTTATAATTTTTAAATATTAAATAACTTCCATAAATTCAAAAAAAATGACGAAACAATATTTATTCAATTAATGTAAAAGTAAAATAAATGGTAATAGAAATATTATAAGTGATATAATTTGAATAATTTGATGTGTGAAGCTATTTTAATATATTAATATGACATATTATTATCATATTTATAGATTATATTCGAATTAAAACATTTTATTTTATGTATTTTTAGTCAAATTAAATGACAAGTGTCAAGATGGACACTAATTATATTTTATCAAAACGATATTTTATTACAATATTTAAAAATAATAAATATCATAAAATAGGGAAAGTAGGATAATATATGGTCTAAAATATCAAGCATTTTTTATTTATGATCAAATTTTATCCTTATATATAAAATTATAACACATTTAGTGTCAAAAAGGTGGTACGACGAATAAGGTTATAATGGGTTAACAAGGTGGTTAATAAAAACTATATGATTTACAATTACACCAAAACTATAAAAAAATTATTGTGTGATGTTATTACAACATTAATCTTTCTTATATTCTAATCTCATACATTTTAAAGGAATTTTTTCAAGAAAACATCTTCATTATAATTAAATATTTTAGGGAATTCCAAAAGTGCATCTCACCTCAATTATAAAAGGGAAACTCCAACCTTACTTATTTACAAAAATTTGAGCCATCTAAATTGTCTATACCCTGAAAAAATACCATCTCATTTTTCTTATAAACATTCCATTGGTTCTTGTCTTCCTAAAAGACTATCCCTGGATTTCTTAAGAGGATATATTAAAGAGAACTTTCAAAGAATCGGTTATCGCCTTAACCGGTAAAATTATTTTTTACTTCTTCATTACATCACCTAAAAACATAATATTTATCAATCCTCTTTCCTATAAAATGGAAAATGAGTGCATGGGTCATTTTTATATATGACATACCATCTCCATGTAGTGATAAAATTCAATTTTAATCACCATACTCGATAATTGGTTATTGTGAAATTTTTAATATCTATTTATAATATTTATGATAAAATTAATCTTTTTAAATCATAAAATCATAACAAACTTCTTACCTTTAAAACTATTGGAAAATGATAACGTCTCTTGTGCGTACGTGTGGAGTACCACCTCCATAAAGCAATATGATTTTTTTTCATTTACATTATAATTGGATTATAATAAAGATATATTTAATGAATTAATGTTTTTACATATAATAAATACCATTTCATGGTGATTTATTATTTTTCATCCCGTTTTTCCATCCATCCATAAATTATAATAGCATTCTTGTCTACATACGACCTACCATATCCATGAACCATCTAATTCATTTTTCAATGTACACATTTTATAAACTATTATAAATACTTACAAAATTATTATATAATATCCTATTAATGTTATTAAAATTTTATAAAGGATGTGACCATAGTGAATGTATAAGTATTTGGACTACTGAACTAAAACAGGCTTGGAAAAAAATTCAGTTATCGTACTAAACGGCGATTTAAAAGACAATTTATTAATAAAATAGTGATAATATTAATTAAATAAAACATAAATGTAATTATATATATTATTATGGTTATATAATAAATTTATAATAAATGCATATTTATTTTGTAGGAGATCATAATGATAATGAGGAAGGGGGAGACTTGATGTAAGTCACTTATGGTTCAATCCTCTTTTTATCTGCATTGTTTATACATATATTTATGCCGAGATAATTATATAATTATCATTTGATAAATAAATTTAATTTTATTGTACTCATATTATTAATTTATAATATCTTTTTGGATTTAAATTTCTACACTTTAATTATTTAATAGATCAAAATGGTGTTTTTAAAGAAAATTAGCTTTATTTATCTCTTCAGTATAAATTCATTTACCTTCCATTTCCATATTTTCTAGATATGTTTTCAGGAATGATTTTATGATAAAACTACAATTTATTAAAAAAAATTTAACAATTTTATTAATTAAAAAAATACAATGAATCATCTAATCATTTTTCAAACTAGGAACTTTTTAAAAAAAATAGGAAAAGAATGTTTTCTTTTAACTTATACGACATGAGAAAAATATATTACTGTTGTGAATACTCTATACATAGAATCATTATTTAAAAATTTACTGTAATACTTTCAAATCAAATGTTTAACCTCATACTTTTTACATTTGTTCTGAAAATGTGTTTGTCAAATAAAAATGATATTATCCTTAGGAATGTTTTTAACGATCATTTAATAATATTTATATTCCACAATGACAACATCTTTTTGTGTTATTTATGTTTTAATATGGATGAAATAATAGGATAATATCACTATTTGTTCTCTCTATGGTTTATCTTTATGATGATGAGATGTTAATAAATCCCATTTACATGGTTTATGATATTATTATATGAAAGTTAGAACAATATTTTTAACTAGTTATGAAATGATGATATTATAGATGTTTTATGATCTTATGAAGAAAAATGTATGGTTTTCATTATATAATTGGTGGGAACTTTATATCTCTATCTCAGTAGTTGGGAAATTATTACATCTCATGAGATAGTTATGAGAAATAAGTTGAAGTGCTTCATCTACTATGGAAAAGAGGTTGAAGTGCATGATTCATTATCAGAAACAAGTTTATGTGATTGATCCACTATGGAAATAGGTTTTTACACCTAATATTATGATCTTGTTATTTATCCTTGAAATATAAAAAGTTTTATATACCTACAATGATATCACAAACATTTATTAGATGAATATATGGTTTAAGATTGAGTTGTGACAATTTTTCATTCTTATAAATCTTGTATTTTAAATGATAATGTTTTATACCATCACTCATTTTATGATATTTTTCATATTGGGTATGAACTATTTAATTAATGGTACTGATATTATAAACTTATTATCATCTTATTCATTCATATGATCATTTATTGATATCTCTAATTCTTATTTTTACTGAGCATTTGAGCACACACATTTTAGGATTCCTTTCCCCAGGTTATGATGAATTTTTTAATAGGACAGCCCTTTGAAAATTACTATATAGGACTAAAATTATTAGATATATTGAAGATATTAAATTAAAAAGTAATATTGTATATCAATTGCCTATATACATTAAACCGTAATGATTTTATCATGGATTGAAATGTTGTTAATTTAATATTCATCAATAAAGATGTAATATTTATGTATGAAAAGCTATAGTCACAATAATTGGTGTATGTATACAATTTCCTAAATATTATTCTTAATTAAAACTTCTTATATTGTAATCATTGAAGCGTTAATATAAGGGGGGTTGAGAAACATATTGGATGAGACTAATATAGATATGGGCCTACATTCCCATGGCCTTATTAGAAATATAAGAGAAATATAGATGTATCTAATTTGAGATAACCATTGGATGATATGATCTTTTCAAATTTTAATATTATTAATTTAAATTGGGGTCATGATTATTTGTGGATAATATTGGTTTATACTAGGATTGTTAACCAGTTAGTTATCACTCTATTGATTAGGGTCCACTTCTCCTCATTCTTTAGTATTTCTATGTTCTGCTTGACATTCTCTTATGGTGAGACCATATTTAATTGTGATGTTTTCCAAATTTTCCTAGATATTAATATGAGGGGTCAAGATTCCAATGTAGATATACTAAATAGATCGGGGCCATGCTTCCCCTTTGTTTTCATATTGGTGTGTTTTGATCAAGAAACCTTATTTTTAAATCATTATGGTCCGGGATCGATAAACCATTTTTTTATCATTCATTTACCTTTAAATTTTTTATTGTCTCATAAATTAAATTATCTTTCTACGGAAACATAATATTATTTTATGATCACATTTTATGAAAATAAATTTTATTTCAAAAATCATTATATATTTTAAAATACTTATAAGTCTCAAATTTATTTCAAAAATATGAAAGAATATTTTTTCAATTTTTATGAAAATTTCACTTGTATCATGATATAAATATCCCATGATTTAATTTTTTCAAATACCAACATATTAATTTACATTCACTTAGTTGTTAATACTATTCTAAAGGACATGTTACTATTACACACTATTAGATTACTTTTCCAATGCTGATATTTCTATCCCAATTGTCATAATTGTAATAGGTACATGTGAGAGGACCAATAAAAAACAATGTGGTCATGGATCAGGTGAGGGGTTAATTAGTTATCTTTTCATTTTAAGGTTTGTTACATAAAACAACCTTCTCCTGTCATTAGAATGATATGAATCTAATTCAAATAGTTAAATAATAATAACAATATAATCAAAAGTATTTATATGGTTCACTACCCAATAAGAGTTTCTCTTACTTGGTTTGTATTTTAAATAATCTAAGACCATATAAACCATTATAAAAACAATCCTTTGAATGTGGGTATAACATGTAGAGAGTATCCATTAACTTGAAATGAACTATATTCACTCAATAGTGAATTTACTCCTTAGAGAGATAAATGATATAAAAAATTTTATAAAAACTATTAGAACACTCACCAAATGTTTTTAGTATATCTCTATTTTGCTGCTTGAAAATAGTTCACACATTATTTTCAGGATGGTGCTTATTTTTTCACTTTATAATACAATAGTGGTTAATAAAATTCTTCATACAAATGGAAATTAATCCAATGGGTAGTTCTAGTATACAATGTTTGATGTTTATCTGTTAAAATATGTGTGGGGGTTTCTTGTATACTAAAACAACTTTTGACATGTTTTTCATGTGATTACCTTAACATACTATCAATTTTATACCACCTAATTTTAAAATTTATGAGATATCTTTTTGACCAATTTCTTTTCGACCTATTGGTTTAATTGATTTTCCTATTTTTTGGTGCTTCACCTATCTTTCAAGAATTCCACACATCACCTTAGTGCACAAACCCCTTTTTATAGGTGTATAACCTCAAGATATTTTGTTAAAACATGAAAGCTATTGCATAAATCTATATAAAAAAATTTTACTAGCCTACTCATAAACATTGAACCTTATACCAAATTTAATTCTCTTGAAATATAAGATTTTTCCCTTAGACTCGTTGACAACACAATTCTTAAAGAAACATTATGACTCAATGAGAATAATTATTATTTTTCTATGATTTTAAGAATATTATTCCACCATCTTTTCAATATTACATTATATACCGTTATGAAATACTTATAACCACATTTGAATTGATAATTATTTGTACCTCATATTCTACTAGTAAAAAATTTTAAGAAAACATCTGACCAATTGAACTCTATTTTTTGTTCTTGAAAACGTTTACCTGAATATCTTGTAATCCTTAGAATAGATAGATCCACCATCCTTTGAATTTCATGAAAACTCTTCGGTAGTTTCCTTTTCGGTACAACCTATGACAACTGGACTTAATATTGAACCATTTATCTAATTAAATCAACTAAAACCATCTATTTTTTTCCTAAATAGTTCCTTCCAATCATCTTATAACAATTTACCTTCAAAGATTAACACATATTCATAAGAAAACACAATTATTTATAATAATATTACAAATAGTTTTTCCAATGAAATTAAACTGATGGAATGGTTATTGATCATCTGATGGTCTTAAAACGATGAAATTATCATGTGACTTCCCTTAAAAAATTGAAAACATTTATCTGATTATAAATCTTCAAAAATTATTGACTACTAATAGATTATACTAACGTAACTCAAAAACATCACATACACCAAACATAAATGTCTATATTCATACCATCATATCTAAATAAATACTGAACAAAAACACCTCTATTATACATAATCTTGGACCATGAAATCATTCAGTATAAATGATGTCAATAACATTAATAAAAATAATGAATAACTAAATTTTCACTTCTATAAACATTCTATCAGATGTTATCTATAAGAAATATAGGATTAGTGTTTAGCACAAAACATAGTTTTATCACCATAGACCGGTGACATTCTTATGATATACAAGATCTGTTATTCTCTATCTAATCAAATTAAGAAGGATTAAAATTTTAAATTCATTTTTTTATAAAAAAATATTATTTTGATCCAAAATTATGATTTTATAAAAAAAATCTAACCAACATCTTCTTATCATAATATTTCTTCCAAATATCTTACTCCAAATAAACTCCCTCTTTAGATTTTTTTGTCAACCAGTAAACATAAATATATAAAACTTTATAACTCATTCAATGGATTTCTTGTCCAAAAATTCTAAGCTTACATGAGTGATATCAATGTAAGAGACAAAAATAATTGTAAAACCATAGCATGTTTTAATTAAGTAGTTATTTTTTGAAACATTTCATGCACCTATTTAGATACTTTCCTTAATGTTATTTTGAACTCATTCCTCTGAGAACCTTCCTTAACAATTCCAACATCATCCTATAAGAAACAAATATTCCTATATCTACTTAAATAAAAAATTATAATTGTTCACAAATGCCATGATCATAGCTTACACCTTTCAACAACTCCCTCTGATTAAGTTATCCTTCTTAAAAAGGATATTTATATACCGATGAATTGATTTATGTAAGAAATGTTATCCTTATTTGACAATAATATCCAAATAAATGATGAGAGATGGGATGGTTTCACATACCTTATCCTCGAAGAGGGGGAGTTTCATCAACCCTTTTACACATGAGATTATGAAACATTTCCATTAATAATGGATTAGTGACATTATCAACTAATTTAAACGTTGTTGGAACAAACACAAAAATTTATTCATTTTATTCCACTTTACCTTTGATGAAGTTATATTTGGTATAAATTTTAGTGGAGTGAGAATGTTCCATTAGTTGTTTAGTGAGATTTATAACACTTTTATTATCACAACCAAAGAGATAGTGAATCTTCACATTAAATAACAAATCATAAAATAGTTTCTTCATCTATATAACTTGTACTATAGATACGTACTCAGATTCTATAGTGCTGATAGATAAAATTTTTTATTCATTGTATTTAAAATCACACATATTTGTCTCAAAATAAAAAACTACAAAAGAGATGGATAATTATTCACCAAAAAACCTTCCTAATCTGTTTCTTTATAAATAAAGTGATAAATATTTCTCAAGGTATCATATTTTATTCCCAAATAATTTATTCCTTTTTATATCTAAGATTTTGTTTCCTATCATAAGATAATATTCATTTTGAGTACATTTCACTTGGAATACAATCTAATATCATACACTATATATTGTCTTGAAGCTGTTAGAAACAATCTGATAAGAACAAAAATTATAAACTCTTCACGATCAACCTCATTACCTTCTGTATATTTTTGTAAACATGGACCTAAGTGAAATAGTTGTTGAAAATGGATTAGAATATTATATTACATAATAATTCATATGTTCCTTAAAATAATTCTCTTTAGATAAGAAAATTTATTTCAAATTTTTAGTAATATTTTATCCATGAGGGTATTTCAGTTCCCCAATCATATAAATTTTATATAAATTATTAATCTCCTCAAAAAAATTCATATGTTTATTAATAATTTCATATAAATATGATATGATCAAAATAAACAATTAAAATTAGGGAAACCACATTATTTCGTTTTATATATTGTTTAATATCGTATCTTAATTTTTTAGTTCCTATTATTTAAGGATGTATTTAATTAATAATACCATGCTCTTGGTGATTGGTTCAACCCATAAAAATCATTCTTCATCTTGTACAAATAGAATTCATGTTTTCTAAGTAGAAGGCCATATAGTTTCTCAATATAAACATTTTTATTGAGCTATCTATTAGAAAAATATAACTTTATATCTATTTCGTATACTTTATAACTTCATAGTATTAAGATAACAATAATGATTCAAATTATTTCAATCCTTTTTACTGGGTAAAAGGTCTCGTAAAAATTAATTATTTCTATTTTGGAGAAACCATTTCAAACCAATCATGTCAATTTTCTAATCACCTAACCATTTTCATTTAACTTGTTTCATAACACATTTTTTATACCAATAAAATTATTTTGGATTAGATTGGTTATAAGTTCCAATGTATCATTCCACACAATCTTATCATTGTCTTCATTCATGGAATCAATCCACTCTTGATACTCTAATGCTTTATCATCAACATTTGAATTCACCTATGAATATAAGGAAGTATGTGATACTAACCGTAAAGTTCATCTAGTTTGAACCTGTATTTTTTTATCTCTGATGATTTTTTGGACTTCACCTTTCTTTTTTGACCTAAGATGGGATGAATGCAATTTTTCCTCAGCACTTAATATAGCTGAGTCTGAATCTTCTTTAGGCATAGCTTCAATATTTTTATTATCATTACACACTTTATTTTATTGTTTAAATGTACCCCTTCATATTCACTTCCCCTAATATTTTTAGTTGGTTGTGAATCTTTCATGTTATAAAATTCAAAAATTCTCATAACTTAAGAGTCTATAATGCTTTGTGTCTCTCTATTATACCATATGAAACCTCTCTATTAGAAGGGAATCCCTGAAATATTCCATCAAAACCTCTCTCACCAAACTTCCATAGATTTTAACAATTTACCCTGATAAATAAAGGGATAACAAATAACCTAAAGTATTTAAAACATGTGGTTTATTTTTGATACTCTAATAAGGTCTCATATCATAGTTTGGATTGTAGAAACTTCAATTGTAAATATGAACTGTTAATCATATAACTAGCCTCCAAAAGTATCGATATGTATTTTGTTCAATAAACATAGTTCATTCCTTCAGGACCAAAATACTATTTATTATTTCATAAATTTAACTCCCTAATATTATTTATGAAATATTTCCTTTTTAAATAACTTTATTTCTGTTATATCTTACATTACATGCAACATTGTGTATAAATGAAATGTGATATATCTTTAAAATATTATATGTCTATTATCCCATAGCCATATCGTTAGCGTGTATTAGTAGTAATAATTAAATTATGAAATATTTATGATCTACACATTTATAAAATAAATTAATCACTCATAAAAGGATAATAATTAAAAACAAATTTTTTTAATAAATATTTTGTTTTTCCAGAAAAAATATATTTTTATGTGTGTAATGTATTATTATATCAATGTATTAAATTAATAACTCTTTCTGAATAATATTAATAAAATATATCTTTCATTTAAATGTTTAAATATTTTAAACATTCATGAAATATTTTCCTTGACATCAGATAAGAATAAACTAATTTTATGCCTAAAATGTATTTTTCTAAAAACACAATTTTTTTGTTGCATTATTTACAATTTCAATAAAATTAATTTCAATTATTTTTAAGTATTTAATTGGATATAATTAATTATATATTTATAATTTGTATGTTCAAATTTTGAAAATATGCCCCCTCCCCCTTTTTCAATATGAATAATGGCAGTGGTAAAAAATATCACCTTATTAAACGGAAAATTCGGTTAATCCAGGTTAAAACAAAGTGGTAAGGGAAATACAATTTCATATTGATTCATTTTTTATGAATAAAAATAGACCCTTATCAACTTAGGATAAAAATTTATTATCATAAAGCACACTTTTCAAATAAACTTATTTATATGTTATTTGAATCCAATAACGATACAAAATATCACTCAGTTTGTTTTAAATATGTATTATGTGATTTCATAGGGGGAAAATATTTATGAATGAATATTATGATTAATTTTATTTTTAATGAAGTTATAATCATTATGGTAACTTATTTATATATTTTATGAATTATATAATTTCCTTAAATTCATATACAATGCCATAACCGTATTTATTCAATTAATGTAAAGATAAAAAATGAAATGAAAAATACTAAAAGTGATATAATTTGAGTATGTTGTAGTGTTACATGATTTTTATAGGGGAATATGAAATGTTATAGTCTTTTAAAATATTATATTCAAATAAAATCTTTGTATTTATGTCTTTTAGTTCAAATTAAATGAATATTTTCTAAATGGACAATAATGAGATTTCATCAAAATAAAAATATATAAAATTATTTAAAAATCATGAAAATAGTGAAATAAGATAAGGTGTATATTATGTGGTCTAAAATTTTATAAATTTTCCATTTATCATCTAATTTAAACCTTTTAAGTAAAAATTAAGAACCTTTATTATTGAAACAGTTGTTAGCATAGTTAAAATTAAAATTAGTTAACTAAGTTTTAATCAAATTTATAAGGTCTAAAATGACACTAAAACATTTTTAATTATTTTTTTCACTAGTTTAAAAAAATATAATAAATTATCATTGAATCCCTATTCATTTGGATGCATTTGTATTGAGAATGAGTTTTTTATAATTTAATATTTTGTGAAATTCCAAAAGTTCCATTCACCTCAATTAAAAAAGGGCACCACCTCCCTCACTTATTTACAAATAAATGAGCATTGTAGATTCAAAATCTATTAAAATTTTACTTATAAAATCTCCTACACACATTATATTGGTTAAGGTTGTCACGACCCTTCCCCCAAGGCCCATCCTGTGACAACCCCAAGCCTTCCCTCAATAGGGTAGGGGATATCGACTAGCACAGAAGGCGTGTTAACTAAAACTGGGAAGGCATTGCCTTTATAACCTACAAGCACATGTAACCGATCACATTTTAAGATAGGAACACAAGTAATCTAAACTATACACAGAGTGAGTGTAGTAAGTAATAGTTTCCAGAATACAAGCCCAATTGGAAATTACAAGTACAATTGTGATATAATACAAGAGATGAAAGCAGAAAGTCAGCTGCAGAGTCATCCTCTAAGGACCCAACCTAAAGGGTAGGTTCAGATCACCTCCTCAGCCCTCCATGTCTGTCTGTCTCCTTTGCACTCGACATGCCATATGGTCCACCTCCAGGCACCGTCCAATCCTGGTACTCACGTCCTTAGTTAGAGTTGTCTGTCGTACACGCCAAACAAAACGAAGTGCGGGCATAGCTAGTGCAGGTGTGAGTATAAAGATACTCAGTAGGGACCTTGCAACCCTCAAGGTCTAACAGAATCCACAAAGGATAAACCAAAAATTATGAAGTCAACAGATAACCCCACATATGCACATACATATACCTACGTTATCATGAAATCCATCTCAATCGTGAGGAAAACACAATGATAGTGACTCAGCTCGTACCAGGAATTATTCTAGGGGAAGTAAAAAGTAACATCCCAAGTCACAACGTCGAACACCTTGACTGCTTGAAATCCCCACATCTATAGAGTATAGAGGGCCTGTAACGTCACACAATAGGGCTTCCCACAAACCTTGGACTACTGAGGTACTCCTTCTATCAAGTACCATGGGTCTGCCGTGTCGAACATAGGTGCTCCCCACCATGGGTTTGCCACATCACACATAGGCCCTCCCCCTCGTGACTTGCTGAGGTACTTCTCCTATCGAGTACAGTGGGCCCACCACATCACACAAAGGTGCTCCCCACCATTTCTTGTTGAGGTACTCCTTCTTTCATGTACCGTGGGTCTACTGTATCACACAGAGGTGCTTTCTTAAATGGGTCTACATCATCACACAGAGGCGCTCCCCACTGGGCATATTGATTCAATCCACATCGAAAAGTTCAGCAGTCATCAAGTCTCAGCCAACTACTGGGTTCCCGAACTATGCTCACTCATCTCTAGGAGGATCCGTTCCACGAGCTACTGGTTGATACTCCAACTTCCACGAAGTCCAACGAAGAAGAATCTCAAAGGTCTACCGCATCATAGGGATCTCAATGCAACAGATGGCTGGTCAACTGGACGCCCGATCTCTAAGTTATTAGTGGTTTAGTCATAGGGTCCCGGTTGGATTCATGCTCGATCCAACATGACCATTCCCCATCTTAATCAAAAACTTTATTGGTGTATACTCAAAGAGACCGCCTCGCTCTATGATTTTCAGTACCATTGACGATTCTTCAAATAAACGTCTGGTACCAATGTACTGGCCAAAGGTGTGTAAATGGGTCGTAGTTGGCCCAACCCGTAGTGCAGCCTGGCCTTTTGAGTTTGGCTCGACAGGCCATGAGGGGCCGCGGGGGTTCGACCGCGGATGGAACGAGGCCGGAGGACAGCTCAGCCGGGGTGGCTCGGCAAAGAGGGCGGAGGCCACAGGGCGGTTCGACCAAAATGGACTGGGGACGTGGGGCAGTGTGGCCAGTGCGGCTCCACCACGGGTCAATTCAGCCGAAGCGGCCATGTTTCACAGGGAGGCTCGGTCTGAGAAAAACGGAAAAGCACCACGTGGTGGCTCAGAGGGCCGTGGCGGTGAGGCTCGGCCATCGGCTCTGCGGGATGGCAGCAACTGCTCGGCGGATGGTGAAGGCGGCTGGGCGGACGGCGAAGGAGGCCCAACGAACGAGGGAGGCTCGGAGGACAACTATGGATGCTTGGCCCAGTCAGCAGTGGTGGCTCGGCTCAGACGGCGGCGTCCATGGGTGGTGTGATGGGGCCACAGGTCGCAGAACCGAGGGGCGCAGTGGCCTTGGGTGCCGCGGAGAGGCTCGACCGTGGGGGTGTCGCGAGGGCACAAGGATTACGAGATGGAAGTGGCCACGTGGCGTTGTCATTGTGCCAAAACCTTCATCATGTTCAACCCCACAAATCATCACAAGATTTTCGGAGGTGTCAGGATATATTTTTTTGGATCATCCCCTCCACGTTAGTGTGGTAGCATATGGCTCAACAAGAACATGAAAAAAAGCCAAAATCTTTACAACCTCCCGCAACAATTTATTACCAATCCCGAAAAAGAATTCAGGGGAAGAACATGGGAAAATTTTTCATAAATAAATAAAACCCTACATTGTTTGATTGTTGACGATGAAGAGAGAAGTCGAATTTGTCGACGTTCGTCACACCCGTCACACGCATCCGATCCTGAGCTTGTTTTTCGGATTAACATTCTTCAATGGAGGTGATTCTTTGTTGGATGGATCTCTCCATGAACTCTCCCCTTTTCCAAGACTTCTCCCTAAAATGAAAATGGTCATCTTTTCTGTTTCCCCAATTTTTAATTGTCATTACAATTTTAAATTGGATTAATTATGTTGTCTCCACTTAATTAATTGATGAGGTTGGCGCAAAATTAATTAAAGGAGGGTGGAATAATAAATTATGGTGAGGGTTGGAATAATAAAGTGGAGAGCTCAATAGGTTTCTAACCACGGATGGTCCCCACCACCATAAACACTCATGGGATGTTAGGCTCGGTGGTCCCCACCTCTATAACCTCTCATGGGAGGTATTAGTTTAGGTGGTCCCCACCTGTGAAATATTGACATGGGTGGTTACAACAAATAAAATAAAAAGTGATTATTTTATTTTTTTTATTTCCACAAATCCCCAAAAAATTAACTTTCACACTCTAACAACTATCATCGAGGTGAAATTCTTCTTAAGCGAATACTAGTGCTGCGAGTTCCATAGTGCCATCAGATTTCAATTTCAAGCACTGGTTCAAAATTTATAACAACTCGCTTATACATTTAATGAACATACCTGAAAAAAAAAGATCAAGAATTCATTCTAGGAACTCTAGGCCTTGTAATCACGCGCTTTCAATTTTCGAAGACTCATAAAATTCCACTATATTTAAAAATTTTACACAGAATTTCAGAGTTGTTACATTCTCCCCACATTAGGGCTTTACATCCCTGTAATACAAAACTCAAACAAAGGGAACAAGCAGGTGTACCTAGCATTAATCTGAGCCTCCCGCCCCAATGTGCCTTCCTGGAAGTTCTTGTGCTCCTAGTGAACGCGCACCAGAGGTTTCAACCGTCCATAAAGGGCCCACTCCTTTTGATCTTGAATCTCTACTGCAACCTCTATAAATGTCGCCCCATCGTCAACCTCCAACTTTTCATCATCGATGATGTCAGAAGGGTCATGCACGTATCTCCTCAGCTGGGATATATAGAAGATTTCATGCACCTGGTGCAACTGAGGTGGAAGAGCTAAGCTGTATGCCACCTCTCCATCTCTACAGAGGACCTAAAAACATCCGATGAATCTCAGATATAACATGCCGCATCAGCCAAATCTTCGAAAACCATGTCGGGGTGAGACCCTTAGAAATATGTGGTCTCCATCCTCTAACACAAGAGGTCTCTATCTCTTGTAGGAATACAAATTATGCCTTCTCTATGTAGTATTCATCCTCTCCTGGATGATCTGTGTCTTCTCTATGGTAGCCCGTACCATATCTGGTCCCACGAGTGCTGACACCCCTAGGTTAGTCCATCACAAAGTTGATCTGCAAGGTCGTCCGTACAATGCCGCAAAAGGTGTCATCCCTATAGTGAAGTTATAGCTCTTGTTGTACGAAATATCTTCCAAATAAAAATGATCATTCTAGATGTGATCGAAGTCGAGGACACATGCATGCAGCATGTCCTTGAGGGTCTGAATGGTCCTCTTAGCCTGCTCATCCATCTGAGGATGGAAGGCGGTTCTCAAACAAAGTTGCATCATAAAAGCCTCCTGCAACAACTTCCATAGGTGGGAAATAAAATGTGCATCATGATCGGAGATAATCGTCGAAGATAATCCATGTTAACATAGAATTGCTTGCACATAGAGGCATCCTAAGCTCTCTATTGAACCCTTCTCTCTGATCGGTAGGAACTGGGCTGACTTGGTGAGTCCGTCGACGATAACCCTAATCGAGTCATGACCCCTCGATATAGGTGGATGTACTATCACAAACTCAATGGATATTCCATCCCACTTCCACTATGGAACCTCTAAAGGATGAACCGAGCCTACTGGTACCTGATGCTCAGCCTTCACTTGCTGGCATGTGAGGTGCCGAGAGACAAACACTACTACTTCTTTCTTCATTCTCGGCCCCCAGTGTCATCGTCGGAGATCCTGGTACATCTTCGCCACTCTTGGATGTACCACTAGAGGGGAAGTGTGGAACTCCCTCAACACATCCTCCTGAAGTGACACTGGTATCATGCTACATCCTCTGAAGGGGATGAAATTCTCCCAAACCTTCAGAAAATCCATAATGTTCTTGTCATGTGGATATGTAAGTATGTCGTGTCTCATAGTCAGTGTCCCCACGTTGTGCCTCCATGACTTGTTGAAGTAGTGGGGGAGTGACTATAAGAGACTAAAGAAAAGCTTCTCTATCTCTATCCATAAAGGATATCTTTAAAGTAGCCAGCTGCTCCGTCACCTCACCTAGTAGCTTTATTCCAAACCTCTTCCTGATTGCATCTGCTACAATGTTCCCCTTCCCAGGAGTATAGACTATCTCAATGTCATAGTACTAGGGGAACTCAAGCCAATGTCACTATCTCATGTTCTGTTCCTTCTGGGAGAAGATATACCTGAGACTCTAGTGATTAATGTACATGGTAAAATGCTCCCCAATCAAATATTGTCGCCACATCTTCAAGGCAAAGACCACTGCTGATAACTCCATGTCATGGGTAGCATAGTTATGCTCATGTTGTCTCAGCTATTGAGAACCATATGCAATCACTGCTCGCTCCTACATCAGGACACATCCATTTCTGGTCCCTGATGCATCATAGTAAACTACGTACCCCACACCCTCCTCTTGATGCCTCAAGATGGGGGCATGATTCAGCATCTGCCTCAGCTCCTGAAAACACCACTGGCATTTCTTTGTCCAAATGACGGATTTCCCCTTCTTCTTCAATACTGATAGTGCTGCCGCAACTCTAGAGAAGTCTGGCACAAACCTCCGGTAATGTTCGGCCAAACCCAGAAATCTGTGTGCCTCCACTGCACTCCTGAGTGGCTCCCAAGAAAGTACCACCTCAGTCTTCGCTGGATCCACTACAACTCCAGCCTTCGATATGACATTCCCTCTAAATTGAGACTATCGAATCCAAAATTTTCACTTCGAGAGCTTATTATAAAGCTGGTTCTCTCAGAGTGTATCCAGTACTACCTGCAAATGATTGTCATGCACTTCCTCAGTAGCTGAGTAGATCGGAATATCATCATTGAAGACTACAAAAAAGAGATCAAGGAATGGAAGAAATATCATGTTCATGAGTCCCATGAACACTTCTGGAGCATTGGTCACTCCAAATGGGAAAACCAAAAACTCATAATGTCCATACCGAAATCTGAAGGCCATCTTCCACATATCCTCATCTCGCACTCTGAGTTTTTATAGCATAATCTGAGGTCTATCATTGATAACCACCGTTCTCCCTTCAGATGATTAAAGAGGTCGTCGATCCTCGGTAGTGGGTACTTGTTCTTCATGGTCACCTAGTTCAGGCATCGATAGTCAAAACAAAGTCTCAAGCTCCCATCTACCTTCTTGTCAATCAAAATTAGGATTTCCCAAGGTGAAACACTAGTCCGGATGAATCACATCCACTGCAAGTCCTCCATCTGTATTCGTAGCTTACGAAGCTCCATGAGAGCCATCCGATATGATAGTGTAGATATCAATGTTGTTATAGGGTATAAGTCAATGTAAATGTACACCTATCTGCGAGGAGGTAGACCCAAAACATCATTAGGGAAGACATCCACGTACTGGTTCACCACTACAGGATAATTCAGACTCTCCACGTCAACCAATTCGAGGGTAAGTCTAGTCAACTGATGAGTGATCTGCTGCACTCTCCTATGGGTAAGTCCATCATGCGCTGCAAAGACTGTATTCTCGCCGGTGAAGTTAAAACAAATCCCATCCATGGGGACACACCGAACCTTGCGCCTAATATTGTCTATCTGAGCATAGACTGTAGATAACCATTCCATACCCAAGATGACATCGTAAAGCCTCAATGCCACTACTAAGAGATCCCAGAAGAAGCTCTTGCCTCCTAGATAGCACTCACACTACCTAAACCTATGCATAATCATTAAATCTACTATTGTAGGAGTCTCTAGCCGTAAAGATCAATCCAACGACTCAATTGAAATCTCGGAGCTCCAAACTAGGGCAGTGGAAATAATATAATGACTAGAACTTGTGTCTATAAGTACTACAGCTAAGGTGGAGTATACACATATCATACCTCGTATAATCTCTAGAGCGTCGTGATCGTAGGCGTCAGCTGCCTAGAGCTACGATCGCCCATGTCCAACTACTCCCTACAGTCAGGGTGGACCTCCTGGTGGTGGTAGTAGTAACATTTCAAATCGTCGCCATCCGCTAGCAGCACGGCCAGCTCCTCTGCCATGTCCACCTACTCCATGTGGACCTCTTCGTTTGAACCTCTATCTCTATCTTGGTGATACTTAGACCATAAGTTGAACATCCATATGACGAGATAGACATTCACGAGCCATGTGACCCTGCATGCCGCATGATTAACACTGCATGATCCTTGCCTGACTGGTTCCACCTTGGGTACCCTGCACAACTGATCTTGAGTCATGTGGTCATCCACCTGCAGGTCTGGTCCTCTTGGACCTCTGTTACTTCTATCTACTACAACATGTAGAAAACTGTGCTACACAATGAATGGTGGTGGCTCTCACTGATGTTGACTACTCAGCAAGACAACTATCCACCAAGAGGGATCTCTCTAACATCCCCGCCTACATTGGGATGCTGAGTGAGATCATCAAAGACCTGATCTCCCACCTGATCCACTGATTGAGGGTCTGCGCCCTAAATAATTGGTCCCGCACCATATCTGTGGAGCAGCATGAATGGTTAGTGAACCTTGTTCAGTAATGAGCTGCAGTCATGCTTCCCTTCTGCAAATGAAGAATCTCCTTTATGCACACTACACAAAGAGTCGCTGAAACAAACTCTACTAGAAATAGGCTCTTGAATTCTTCCCAGAAAAGTGTCAACACATTGTGAACTTGGAGAATCAACCTCCACCATCTTCCCACTACTCCCTATGGAAGGGTGGTGGCAAGGATCACCATGAGATTGGCTGGTGTCCCTACGAGTCAGAAGACTCTATCCACAACCTCCACCTAATCCTCAGCCGCATGTGGGTCTATCTCTCCCCAGAATATAGGTGGACTCGGGAACCGGAACTCATGAAATGTTATTAACCGGCATACACTCTCTATTGTTGGGGCTGGTGGAATTGGTGGCCCAAAGGGTAATGGTACCATTGGTTCCTCCGTTGGTGCCTCTACTGGAAAATGGCCCTGCACCAAAGCCTCATTTCTCGGGGGACTATCAGTGCGTACAACTCTCAGAACCCTAGATGGTTGTCCTCATGGAGGAATCATAAAAATAAACAGGTGATCCACATTCAATTTGTTATACCTGGTGAGCTAACTCAATAGATAACTAAGGAAACTCTTGGAAACAAACACACAATCAGTGTTTTTGTGCACTGAGTCGGAAATCAGAAGTCAGGGTCCTGGTGTATGGATACGTCGGCCGCCGCTCCAATACTAGATTCCCTAAACTGAAAACCGCACTGATTACCCTTAACACTATTGCTTCATAAGAAAGATTAGAGTCCTATTTATTTGGTAGAACCGACTCCTCTGATATGATTTGTTCACAACCCGTCCCCCGAGGCCTGTGTCGTCACTACCCCAAGCCTACCTTCCATAGGCCAGGGGCTGGAGACTAGCACCAAAGGCATATTCCCTACAACCGGGAAGGTATTACCTTTATAAGCTATAATCCCATGTAACCATGGACACAACAAGATAAGAACAAAATTAAACTCAAGTGTAAACTGAGTGAGTGTAGTATGTAAAAGGGGCTAGAATACAAGCCTAATTGGAAAGAACAATTACAACTATGATACAATACAACTGATGAAAGGGGAATGTAATTCGATGGGTCATCCACCAAGGATCCTACCTGAAGGGTAGAAATAGATCACCTCCTCAGCACTCCACGCCCATCCATCTCCTCCGCATATTGATAGGTCATATGGTCCACCTTTGGGCGTCTTCTAGTCCTGGTACTCACATCCTCAGTCAACGCTGTCTGTCCTCTAAACCCATCATAATGATGTGCAGGCATAGCCCATGTATGGGTGAGTACAAAAATACTTTGTAGGGACCCTGAGACCCTCAAGGTCTCAGAAAATCCAAAAAGTATAAACCAAAAAGTATGAAGTCAACAGATAACCCCACTTAGGTATATTCCCATACATATACCTATGTATTAAGTAATCCATTTAAATAATGAGTAAAACATATATATATATATAATGACTCAGATCACACCAAGATTTATTCTACTGGTAGTAACAAGTAACATCTCTAGTATCATCGTTGAACACCTCAAATGCTTGAGATCCCCTCCTCTATCAAGTATAGTGTGCCTACCGCATCACACCAAGGTGCTTCCCACAAACCTTGGACTGTTGAGGTACTCCTTCTATAGAGTATTATGGGATTGCTGCATCACATATAGGTGCTCCCCACCATTGGTATGCTGAGTCACATAGAGGAACTCCCCCTCGTGACATGTTGAGGCACTCAACCTGGTGAGTACTGTGGGTCTGCCGCGTCACACTGAGGAAATTCCCACCATGGACTACTAAGGTACTCCTACTATCATTTACCATGTGTATACCGTGTCACAAAGAGGTGCTCCCCACCATGGGTCTGTTTCATCACACAGAGGCCCTCCCCACTAGTATTGTCATGTCACTCTAAGTCGAAAAGGTCAGCAGTCCTCAAGTCTCAGCCAGCCACTGGGTTCCCTCACTTTGCTGACTTGTCTCTTGAAGGATCTGTTCCACGAGATACAGGTAGATACCCCAACTACCATGAATTACCATGAAAATTCATCTCAAATTTTTACCACGTCATAGGGGTCTCAACGAAACAGACGGTGCGTCAATCAGACACTCGGTCTTTGAGTTATTAGCCTTTTAGTCCCAGGGGCCCGATTGGATTCATGCTCGATCCAACCTGACTGTTCCCCATAATAATCAAAACCTCCATTGGGTTTTACCTGAAAAGACTGTCTTGCACTAATATTTCCAGCACCACTGACGGTTCATCAAATGGACGTCTGGTGCCAATGTTATGGGCAAAAGAGTGGAAATGGGTCGTAGTGGGCATGGGTCCGTTGCGACCCGGTCAGACCATCCTAGCCCGACCCACATGGTTTGGCCCATCCTGCAGTGCAACCTAGACCGTTGAGTTTGGCCCGGCCTATGGGGTGGTCCAGCAGGTCGCGAGGGGCCACAGGGGTTCGGTCGCGGACGGCGCGAGGCCGCAGGACGACTCAGACGGGGTGGATCGGCTAGTGGGGAGGAGGCTACGGGGTGGTACGGCCGGAGAAGCCTGGGGCCGTTATGAGGCTCGGCCATTGCAGCTCGTCCGTGGGGCAGTTCGGCCAGAGTGGCTTGGCGCTGTGGGGTGGCTCGGTCAGAGTGGCCCATCCTGGGGTGGCTTGGCCGGTGTGGCGTGGCAAAGCGCCACAGAGTGGCTCAGAGGGTCACATCAGCTCAGCACGATCGATGGCTTGGATGGATGGTGGCAGTGGCTCGACGGACAAAGGAGGAAGCTCGGAAGATGAAAAAAATGGCTTGGCGGATGGCGCCGATGGCACATCCTAGTTAGCAACGGCGGATCGTCCTAGAAGGCGATGGCCGCGGGTGGCGCGGCGGGGCCGCGGGTGGCAGAGCCATGGGTTGAGGTGGTCGTGGGTGCTGTAAAGTGGCTTTTCTACGTGGGTGAAACAAGGGTGCGGAGGTCGTGAGCCGGCGGTGGCCATAGTGTGGTGTCATTGTGTCGTCGTCTTCTTCGTGTTCAATATCAAAAATCATCACAAGATTTGCAGAAGGGTCGGGTCATGTTTGTTTGGCAGGTACCCTCTGCATTAGGGTGGTATCATATGGCTCTACAAGAACTTGAAGAAGAACTCCATGCTTTATAACCTCCTACAATGATTCATTCACAATCCTGAAAAAAACCAAGGGTAGAACATGGGAAATGTATTCTTACAAAAATAAACACATACCTTGATTGATTGTTGACGACGAAGAGAGAGGTCAATGTTGTTGATGTTTTTCATGCCCATCACACGCCTCTAATCACAAACTCGTTTGTTGGATTAATTTTCTTCGATGGAGGTTATTCTTCGTTGGTGGGATTTCTCCAAGAACTCTCCCCTTTGCGAAGCCATTTCCCCAAAATGGAAATGGCTAACTCTTGTGTTTCCCCATTTTCTAATTGTTTTCACAATTTCAAATTCGATTAATTAAGTTGGATCCACTTAATTAATTGATGATATTGGCACAATATTAATTAAATGAGGGTGTCATAATAAATTATGGGGAGGTTCGGTATAATTATGTGGGGAGGTTAAGAGGTTTCTAACCTCGTGTGTTCCCCATTACAATAACCTATCATAGGAGGTTTGGCTTGGTGGTCCACACATCCATAACCTCTAATGAGAGGATTTAGTTCAGGTGGTCGCCACCTGTGAAATATCCACATGGGTGGTTACAACAAATAAAATAAAATGCGAGTATTTTATTTTATTATTTCCATGAAAAACCCAAAAAAATTAAAATTCACCATCGAACAACTCCCTTCGAGGTGAATGTATTCTGAAGCGAATATTGGAATTGTGATTTCAATGGTTCTCTCATATTTCCAATCCGAGAAACAGTTTAAAAGTTATAAAAAATTGCCCATTTGTTTACTGAACTTACCCGATAAAAAAATTCAGAAATTCATTTCAGGCACTCCAGGCCTCAGATTCATGCACCATCAATTTTTTCAGATCATAAAGTTCCCATATATTTAATAAAAATTTACACAGAATTTATGGATCTTTACGATGGTCTTCCCAGAAGTCCATCACTAGATCCCTTTAGAGGATATCTGAATGATTCTTTTCAAAGAATAGAGAACTGTCTTAACCGGTCAGTTTATTTTATTCTATATTGTACCTATTATAGATTAATTTTATTTATCATATAATAATTACTTAAACATCATAAATATGATTAAATATTATTATGATTATGTAAACATCGTTACACAACATCAATCCCATCAAATGGGAAGTGAAAGTATCACTCTTGTGTACGAATGACTTACCGTCTCCATGTAGTTATACACATCCTTTTTCATCACTGTCTTTTATATATTGATATTATGATAGGTTTAAGATATTTATATTTTATGTATGATATAATTATACGTTTAAAATTACAATATCACATTTAACTACATACAATTAAATCCATCAGGAAACGTTAATGTCAATCGTGTGTACATTTAGACTAGCATCTTTACAAAGAGATGTGATTTATTCTTCATATATATTTTACTTGTATAGTAATGAGGAATAATTTGATGAATATATATATGATATATAATTTATAATAAATATCCTATAAAGGTGTATTAATGTTCACCTTTCATCCCTTCCATCTGTTGAAAAATCAAAACAACATTCATGTGTACGTATGACCTGCCGTCTCTAGGAATGGTGTAATTATTTTTCAATATCTAACTATTAAACATTCGTATAAAAATGTATATGATAAATTTATATTATATATATCATGATTAATATTTTGGATATGATATAACCATGATAAATGTACAAGGACCCGAACTAATATATTGGAATACTTATGATCAACAAAACTGTTAACACTCAGAAAATACATTTTAATAAGGAAATATTAATAAAATAAGGTGTTAAAATGTTATAAAGGGAACATATATGATATTGTAAGTTTAAAAATTACTCTGTTATATAATTATAATGTATTCAAATTTACTATATCATAGGTTAGAGTTCTTTTGGATATAGGTGAACTCGATGTATAAGTATTATATTACAATATCATTGTTTATTATGATTGATTAAGACCTTGCCTTTTATGATGAAATATTATGTCATATATCCTATGAACTGAGTAATTTATTCTTTTATATTTATTTATTTAAAATTCATTTTTTGTCACTTTCCACATCTTATGTTCTCAATATCACGAAAATATTGTTTAAGGAAAATTGAATGTATTTTTCTCTTTGGTAGAAAAATAGTTGTCTTCGATATCCATGTTTTATAAAAATGATTTAAATAAGATTTTTAATATTCTTCTATAATTTTTTAAATACATTTCTTTCCATTTATTTAATTTTTAAATATTGTTTTTAATCTGATATTTTTTTCCCAAATAAGGTGGTTTGTGACTTTTAGAGAAAAGTATGGAAGGAATATTCATTAACATATACGGCATAAACATATTTTGACATCATCATGAAGAATTGTTTATTTTAATTTTACATTACGTGTTTACAAGTTTCATTTCAAAGAAAATATTTTTTTTATAATTGGTAAGTTATTTTAATAAATAATTTCAAAAAGGAAAGTTCATTTTCCTCAAGAATGTTTTCATGGTATTTTAAATGTATTAATATTCATTAGTGATAGAATACCAAGATTTCACTTATGATTTTCAAGGGATATAATACATGTATATCATCCTTAATTATTTATCTATATAGTTTATATTTATCATAGAATGATATTTATGAATCCCATTTCTTTTCATATGTTATTCTATAATGAAGTGTTTATGAAACACATTACCTTTATATGTGTTATGATATTATTAATGGTTTATGATATTTTAGAACACAAATGTAAGATTTATTTTATTGGTGGGAACTATATCTCCCTCTAAGACATTGGGTAATAATTTAAATCTCATGTGATAATGTGGAGTGAACTCATTTAAGTAAGATATTATGGACACTATGATAGTCATGGGAGTGAACCTTTACTACTATGATGGTGTGGGGAGTGAATCCATTCCACTATGATATCCTTGGAAATAATCCATTACCAATATGGAAATAATTTTTTATTGTTATGTGTAATCCAAAAATAAATATCTTATACCTATGTTAATATTTCACTGTTTATCATTTATGATTTTATTATGATTCATGTCTTATGAATTACCATGATTTATTTCATTACTTAATATGATGATATTTAATATACAGGGAATGGCTTTCAAACATTATGATCATACTCCTATACACTAATGATCATGTTACACTTATGTGATAATTGATATCTCCCTTTTTTACCCTTAAAAAGCATCAATGATCACCCATTTTTATGTTTCCTTTCCCCAGTTTATAAAGAAAATTATTAAGTATTATATGTCTAAGATTTGTTATAGTTATAATGAAATAAGTGTGAGAAGATATAGATATTTTATCAATAAGTTGGTTATGTTTCAAAAAATTTAAAGTTATTATAACTAAATGTTTTTTTAGATGGATTGAAATGTTATATAACTAATATTAGTCATTAATGATTTAATATCTATATATGAAAAGTATGGGTCGATATGGTTGGTATCACTGTAAGGTTTAGTTAACCTATAGAAACTAGGATGAGAAAATTTACTAATATCTTTATTGATAAGTTTATATATATTATAAGATAATAAAGTGTTGGTAATTATCCTGAATGAAATTGGTTGAACCTATCATATCATAGAATAATGTGTCCTGATTTAAATATCTTATAAATGATTTTCATGATTATGTGGTTTTGCACAATTATTATTATTTCTTTAATTTTTTTAGTCATTTGTTTTAACCTAATGGAATCACGTTAATGATAAATATGATGGGAAATGAAATGATATCCCACCTAAATAACTAAATGCTATGAGAGTTGGAATGAAAAATAATATTACTAGTCTCAAACACCTTTCTCAAGCTATGAATCACCTTGAGTTTCCAAATAGGAAATGGTGAGAACAACATTCAATAAAGTCCTTCCTGAGGTAATAACCATATTATTTTAGTGGGGCCCATAATCTACCTATCACTAAGCAGTGGATCAAAACCATTAAATATATATTTTCTAATCTTTAGTGTTTCATACATGAGAACATTAATCTAGGTATTTATTGTTTTTAAGGAAAATAAAATTAGTGGTGGAAACTCATCAGTAGAACAAGAGAAAAATAATTAATTTAATCTATGGAGTTGGTTGGTTTTAATCAATTATTTTTCAATATGTACTTTCCTTTTATTAAATATATGAAAATGGAATAATAATTCCTTTAATTAAAGAATATGGATGAATAATATGTTGGCACTTATGAGAAAAAATTCACAAGACATAGAATTTACACTTCTACTTCTTCAATTATCATCCAACCAAAAAATTAAGGTTGATCAATTCTTTAGTGTTTTAAAACAAATTTTATGAATGGTGTTATCTATAGGGGTCATCATTAGGAATGAAGAAATTTTTTATGGGATCTTAATGCCTATATTTAGGATAGACATACACATTAATCTCATGGTTTTGAAAAGAAAAGAAAAACGGAATTTTATGGAAACTATTTACTATATATAGAAGAATATAAGCCTTCCTTTATGCCTAAATTAATGAAATGATAATTGGGAAAATAGTCCTATGAAAACTAGAAAATGTTTCAATTTTATAAAGGAGTGTCATCATGTAATAAAATTCTGACATTATTATATGAAGTTATCTAATTATATGAATAGAGATAAATCTCCACATAATACGCCTCCCACACTATAAAGTTTTAGATTCATGGAGTTTGGGGATCATTTTATCCCAAACCCAAATATAAATCTTAATGTTGATAATAGGCAATAAAAAACTATTAATCCTAGAGACAAATTGAAATCTCATGTGATCACAGTTTATGATGATGGGTGTCAAAACAACATGGTGACATGTACACATATCATCCACTCTAGAACTACTAATGTCTTATTTGACTCTATATTTACCCACTCTATTATATCTAAAGAATATTCAAAGGATATCACTGTGAAAACACAATGATAAGATTTTAAATTAGTTGTAAAACCCATAATGGAATGATGATTCCATCCCAATTATATGATTATTTTCAGGTTAATGTTTGTAGGAATGTTATTCCCGTAAATATTTTAATTATTACTCTAGTTTAATTTGATGTTATTTGGGGAACGAATTGGATTTCATTAATAAATACCACATCAATTACTAAGAATGTGAACTTACATTTGATATTCTAATCCAACCTGTGATCATTTATCAGTGTGATGAAGAAAAGAAACTCTATTGTAAATTAAATCCATCATATGGATCATGGTTCCTTTAAAAAAGTTATTTATATCAAATTTTTTGTGAAAAACTAATCATTGAAGATATCACTATTGTGTGGGAGTTTATTGATGCATCTTTATGATAATTTCATGGTATCCCACTAAATAGTGAACTTGAAATTTCAATAAAACTCATACCTAGTGTTACGACTACTTCCAAGACTACAAATACAATTTCAATGATTGATGTACAATAATTAAAGAAGAAACAATAAGAGAATATTGAAAATGGATCCATTTGGACATGTGTGTCACCATACGATAAGATTTTTCTATTTGTCAATAATAAATATGGTTCAATTAACCTATAAAATGATTATAAAGGAATTAAAAATATTATTATCAAGAACAATAATCATAAACCCCATATTGATGAAATTTTAAATCATCTACATGGAGATCCATACATTTTAAATATTGATCTTCATTTTTGATATCATCAATTCAGGGAAAATAATGATAATATACCTAATATAGCCATCAACACAAGGTATGAACTAAATAAATTTATAGTGATGCATTTTGGTCTTACAAATTACCCACACTATCTTCATGGATTTATTGAATAGGGTTCTTAGAGGTTAGCTTGTCTAATATACGGTTATCTTATATATGATATTCTTATTTACTAAAGGTTTATGCTATAGCATAATGAACCTTTCTGGGATTTACTAAATACATCAATGAATTATAAACGTTATGAATAATTGAAAAAATTTCAATTTTAGTTTCATAAAGTTTCATGCTTCTGTCATATAATCTCTAGTGAGGGTATATCAGTAAACCCTTAAAAGATAAAAGTTATTAAACATTATACTAGATGAACCAATTTGACTAAAATCTATAGTATTATTAATTTAGCTGTATATTATTGGTTCTTTATGGAGAATATTTCATGGATATTTAATCAAATCACCATGTTAACTCTGAAGGGATAAAATTTCCTTTGGATAGATAAATGTGAGGACTGTTTTAAGAAACTAAAGAGTAGGAAAATTAGCTCTCATGTTCTTACAATAACTTATTATGGGAATTGGTTTTTAATCTAATCTTATATAAAAAATAAGTGACTAGGATGCATCATTATAAAAAAATGGTTATACAACATCCCTCAATAAAATTGAATCTCCTTGGAAAAAATTACCCAACTCATGATTTGGATTAAGATTTAGTAATTTTTGCATTAAATATATTGAGGTATTATGTTTACATGGAATGGTGTGAGATATATACCAATCAAAAACGTTTAAAGTATATTTTCACTTAGAAATATCTAAATATGTTCAAAATAAGATGGTTCAAGATGATTATAGATTATTACTTATCAAAACATTACCACCCTTGGAGAGAAAATAAGGTGGTACATTATCTAAATCGAAAGGATTTTCATTGCTTATCTATGATGAGGATCACAAAATATATGATATTTCTAGACATGAAAAGGATATATCATGAAATATGTAATGAAGAGGAGAAATGTTATCCTTATAAATTGAGTGTTTAAACATATATCTTTGTATATATTAAAGAGGATTATATGAAATATGAAGAGCTAAAATAGATGGTGAGAAATGTTTCTATGTTCAACCTTTATTTTGATAGAATAATAATTTTCAATAACCCTGTATTGGTCCCTTAAGTACCATATATGAATAAGGATATGATGGATTAATCACATAGTTCTTCATTTTCCATTCATCTTTGAATTATGAATATGTAATGAGATTTTAAAGATTATTTCTAGTGAGATTTCATAGAGATAGATATTTCAAATATTGTTTCTCCATATTTTTATTACAGTTGGTTACAGTTCAAAGAAATTATTATATGGGGAAGATATAACCACTACCTATACCCTAATGAAAATGGGAAAATATCACATTATTTTTCTTGACTTACAAAAGAATCTAAATTTAATATTGATATATGGGTTGTAGTTTATCTCCCTATGATGTTTGTACATTCCAATAAAATTAGAGAAAATTTCTATCTTGATCAACTTACTTTTTATAAATTAATATAGTGGTAATATTTTATTGTATGGGATTATCAAATGTATCTGATCAGGATATGAGGTGTACCTCAATGTTTTGGAAAATTATTCAGTACGCTCCATATATATAGTTATGTTTCAACACTAATAATCATCCTTAGAATGATTGGATGTCTTAATGAAATAATCAAACTATATAAAACATGTTGAGATCATACTCTATGTATTTAAAAGGCTTTTGGGATCAACACCATCCTTTGGTAGAATTTTCATACAATATTAACATCTAATTAAACATTAATATGGATCCTTAGAAAGACATGTAACGTAATAATTGAATAACTACAACATAATGCAATGAAGTTAGACAAATAAATCTATTGGGACCTCATATGGATATGGAAATGGGAGAGATGGTTAGATAAATTCAACAATACATATGAGTAACTCAGATTCGACGAGAATATTATGCAGAAAATCGATGAAAAGATCTAGAATTTGGTGTTGGAATAAAGGTATCCCTAGAAATGTCTCACTAGGAGAGGGAGATGGGATTTGGAATTAAGGTAATGATATGATCTAGGCATATCATTCCTTTTGAAATTCTTGATTTCATTCAGATTTTATCTTATAGTTTGGTGCTTCTACTAAATCTGTCTCATGTCCATGATTTGTTCCATGAATCTCTATTGAGGAAGTACATATTTAATCCTTAAATACAATAAAATCATAGGTCATATCATTGAAGAAATATCTCTCTTATGAAGATAAAGTAGTATAGATTTTATATCATTAAGGTAATGTTTTACTAAACAATAAAACTAACATGGTAATAGTATTTTAGCAAAACCACAAATTTGAGGTATCTATATGGGAACCTAAGGATGAAATTTGGAAGAGGTATCCTCATTATTTTATAATAGAGTATTGAATTTCGAGTGATAAATTTATTATAAGGGGGTATAATTTAATAGGATGCGAATTTTTATGAAATATTTTTCTTTAAATAATTTAACTTCTTTGACAGCTTGCATTACATGCAATGTCTAGTTTAAATGAACCATGATATAAAATTAAAATATTATATTTCTATTATCACACAAAAATTATATTGGTACGTATTAATAATAATAACTAAATTTTGAAAAAAATATAATTTCTAAAAATTTATAAAATTATTAATTAGATATTAAATGATTATAATAAAAAACTTATTATTTTCAAAAATAAAAATATTTTTAAGAAAAAAATGTTTTTATCTACACAATGTATTTTTAATTGATATTTTTGAATTATTTCAATTAAATATGTATTATCTAATTGTTCAAATGATATTAATATTGAGAAAATATTCTTATATCCATAAGATAAAAATAATTCTCCATTTATGCGTAAAAATGTACTTTAAAAAACATTTTTTCACCTTTTTAGCACTTTGAAATTATGTTTTTCTATTTATAGGTATTTAATTAGGTATAATAAATTATTTATTTATAATATTTTGTTAAATTTTTTTATAAATGCCCCCTTTTTTAATATGAATACTAACCATAGTAAAATTTATCCACTCGATAAAGGGTAAATTAGCTTAATCTATGTTTAAAATAAGTGGTAAGGCCATAATATTTAATATTAATTCATGTTGAATGAATTATAATATGAAACTATCAATTTAGGATCGAAATTTATTATTTCAATAGACACTTGTCCATGAAAATTATTATATATAATTTAAATTAAAGGATGTTATAAAATGTCACTCTCTTGGTTTTAAATATCCATTATATGTTCACATAAAAATAAAAACAAGTTATTAATTAATATTAACATTAATGTTATTAATAATAAAATTATCTTCATTATAATAATTTAATTATAATTTTGACATTATGTAAATTAACCACAATTTCATAGATAATGAAAAAAATATTTATTCAATTAAAGGGAAAATAAAATAAATGATTTTTAAAATACCAAAAAGATATATAATTTTAGTAATTTATAAGGTTACATGAATTTTATAGGTTAATATAAAATATTAGTGTTGTTTGAATATATTATATTCAAATTCCAAATTTTTTTGTCTTTTAGGTAAAATTAAATGAATAGTGTTAAAATTGGAAATAACGACATTTTTTCAAAATAATATGTCATTAAATTATTTAAAAATCATAAAATAGATAAATAATATAATTTGGATATTATATAGTCTAAATTGTCAAAAATGTTCCATTTATAGGCCAATTTGTATGTTATATGTAAAAAATACAACCCTATAATATTGGAAAATTTGTTACCATAGTTGAAATTAAAATTGGTTACCTAAGAATTGCTCGGAATTATTGAGTTAAAAAGGGAAAAAAATTGTTGAAATTATATTTTCTGAGGGTATTACAACCTTATTCTACCTTATCTACAGATAAATTACTATTTTAAGGCATTAATCTTGATAATTAATTGGTTATATTTTAATATTTTGAGAAATTCCAAAAGTTCCACTCACCTCAATTCTAAATGGGAGCCTACTCCCTCACATATTTATACCACATTGAGCCTTATATATCATCCATACTCTACCTATGTCTATTATATACTTCTCTATAAACAATATACAGGTTCTAGTATTCATAAAAGACCAATTCTAGAGCCCTTTAGAGGTGGTCTAATGGATTCGTTTTAAAGAGGGGGTAATCACGTTAACTGATCACATTCATTTCTAATCTTCCTCATATCCTCTAAATATATTATATTTTTTTATAATAAAGAATTAAGTATTTGAGATATCGTGAAACCTTATTATTATCATGAAAGCACCATTATATGCCTCGTTTCTCATCAAATGAGAAGTTAAAGTTCCGCTTGTGCATAGGTACGACTTACCATCTCCACCTAATGATACAATTAATTTTTAATCGCCTTATTTGTGCATATGTATTATGATAGGTTTAAAATGTATATATTATATTTATGAAATAATTTAATTTTTAAAATTATAGTATCTCATCTACCTACTTATCATCACATCCTTTGGAAAAAGATAATGTTATTTGTACGTACGTGTGCACTACCACCTCCACAAAGCGATGCAATTCATTTTCCTTTATATTATACATGTATTGAAGTGATGATGAATTTAATGAAATTTTAAAATATATTTCATTTTTTAATGATTATATAAATGTGAATTAATGTTTTCCTTTCTTACATTTCATTCCTCAAGAAAAGAAAATAATGTCACGTATACTTATGACCTAAAATGATAATTTTAATAAGGAATTATTTATAAAATGGGTTGTTAAAATGTTATAAATAGATAATAGATAATATTAAAATTATAAAAAAGACCCTAGTATATTATTATAATAAATTTAAATTTGTTATAACTGGTTTTAGAGTGGTTTTGAATAAAATATAACCTGAGGTCAGGGTTTTATTTCAAAATCTCTTTGTTTATCATGATTGATTATGACTATGATTATGATGATGTATTATTATGATATATCTATCAAGAAAAATATGAATTTTTTATACCCTTTTTATTTGTTTAAAATTCATTCTTTAACTTTTTTTCACATCTTATGTACTCAAGAGACCAAAAATATGTTTTTATGGAAAAATGGCATTAATTCTATATTTGTTCAAAACAAAATTTATTCAATATTTTTTTTTCTAAAAAAGTTTTAAAAAAAGGTTTTTACAATTCTATTATTACTTTTAAATATAATTTTTACCAAATTTTTGGCCATTTATCGGTTTTTTTTAAATGTATCTTCTATACATTTTTTAAACGAGGTACTTTGTGACATTTTCTAAGAAATAAAGTGATTGTTTTCCTCAAAAATATCATAATGATATTTTAATGGTATTTCTATTCTTTAAATAAAAAAATGATTTTACTTATTATTTACTTAGGATATGATCCAAGGATACCATCCTAATTCTTTCTTTATATAGTTTTTGTTTATGATGTCATGATATTTATGAAACCCTTTTACTTTTAACGTGTTATGCTATGATGAAATTTTTATGATAGTAATTTCCATTGTATGGATCATGATATAATTATTTTTTTATGATCTTTTGTAAAAAATTTATAAATTATAAGAATTTTGGGACCTATATATCCATCCAATTCATTGGGTAATTATTTATTTCCCAATAGACAAACTTGATTATAATTGGAAGTAAACCGAGTTTAGTAAGGGATTATGTCCACTATGATAGTCTGGGGAGTGAACCTGTATTACTATGATAGTTTGGGGAGTGAACTTATTCAACTATTAGAACCTTTCCAATAAAACAATCCTACTATTTAAATGATCTTCTACCCTTATGTGATTCAAAAAATAAATGTCTTATGCACATGTAAAACATTCATTGTTCATGTTTTTTGATTCCCTTTTGATTCATGTCTTATGAACTAAAAATATTTATATAATGGTATGGTTTTAAAATGTTAATATCATGTTTTTATAACCTTATTCTCTTGTTAAGAGTTTCTGATCATTGATTTATCTCAATTTACACATACTAATCATTGAGTGATTAATTTATTAAAAACCTCATGTAAATTTCATTTTCAATCATATTTATACTAAATATCATTTTATCAAGGTGAAATTAGACAATAGATATGTGAAGATCGAGTATATTTACACAAAATATCTGATTGTTGATATGTTCATTAAATTTGTGAAAGAGTAAATATTTGATAAAATAAAGATGGAACTCAGTATTTATAATTATATTTTAACTTAAGGAATTTATTGGGTCACCCCACTATACATTGGATTATATAGTCAAAGGAGATATGAATTACTTAAATTTTTACTATATATTTTGATCATATGAATATGGGTCACTATAAAAATGGAGAAAAATGTTATGTGAGAATTTTTATGGGGTTAAAATAAAAATCATGGCCACAAATTTCTTGTATCTCAATATAAATATTTATTAGTAAAAAATCTAAAAATTTAATGGGTCTAAAAGAGTGGATCCCAGATGCATATCCATAAAAACATTTCTTATAATTATCTATAACAGAACCCATGTTATAGATTAGTAGATAATTATTATCCAAAATACCATTATAATATAAAATATTGAAAACATTTAAACCTCAATAAATGTATGTCATATCATTATATGTTGATCAATAATACTTCTAATATTCCAAATATAATATGTAATAGACTAGAGTGTATCATATGCATCCTTAAAAAGGTAGAAAATAGGAAGAAGTCTGTTTCCACTTTTGGGGGGATGATATTATGATGTATACATAATAGAATACTATTTAACATCACGTGTGATTTTATATTAAGGTAATTAATATAACTAAAAAACTCTTGCCACTAGATAATTTAATTCCCTCAAGAACAATACATTATCAAGAAGGGTTTTGTTAAGCCTTCTCTTTGAGAAAAGATTTTATTTGATGAAAATATGAATGTTAAATAGAGATTTTGTTGTGTTCATAACAAATGAAAAATGGTACATTATAACATATGCATTGGAATTGTTGATTTTTTTAAAAAAATAAATTTAATAACCTTTTGGAGTTCGGTTATTATTTTCTATAAGATTTAATCTTGAAGTATTAAATGATATGATTCTATACTCAAATGATAACCTTGTTTTGGGTACTTATTATATGACTAAAAGTGATCCATGATAGGGAACTATAAGTCAAACCAATGGTGATTATTTTTCATTGATGTAATGTCTATTTCCAGTTATTTCATGTCCCCAAGGTTATCAGAAGTAATAATAAAGTTTATTTTAATAAAATTTTAAACCCTCATGGGGTTACATAAAATCAATCAATGCTAAAATATAATCACAATTTAATCAGGCATTAAATTATCCCTGAAATAATGTTTTGGTTGGAAATGTGAATGAAATAAAGTTTGATTTGTGATTAAACCAAAATTTATTCTTTTAGAATCTATTAATTATTAATATGGTCTATTAGAAGATAAGTATGAGATAATAGTTTTAAACATCCAAATATCTGAAGAGATTGAAAAAAAATCATTCAATTATACTGTAATAATTCAATAGAAAATACATCATATTCATATGATAATCAACAATCATTCACGATTATATGAATAGATGTAAAATATAGTCAAAATAATATTAGAGGTGTTCAAAAAAAATAAAAAATTCATTATAATGAAGGTTAAGCTGACTATTGTTTAGAACTACAACTTATTATGGTTGAGGACTTTTCAAATGGATAAACATGTTTAAGATGAATTATCCTTAATATTTCTTTCATAAATTTCCATCAATAAATTTAAAATATATAAGAGGAAGAAACATCAACAAGATATGTATGAGTAAATATTTCTTACATAAAATATTTTACTGAATAAATTGAGGATTTGTAAAATGTTGAAAGTTTTACATAATTCATAGGGTCCCATAGTTTGGTAAATTTTAAGATGATTATATTCTTGAGTCCAATTAGTCAACAATCTCGGGCAAGATAATGAGGGTGATGTTTAAGAGATTTTTTAGGAGATTTGGAGATGAATATTTAAGGATTCACATATATAGAATACAATTAGAAAATATTACTATGAGATCAGTGGAATATGGGTTGATCAGAAGCAAAGATGATCAAAATCACAAGATCCTTATGTGGTTGTGTTTGAATAATTAAAAGGCAACATGATCCAAAGGAATAAGCTATAAAGTGATTTAAAAAAATTAACAAAATATAGAGTTTAGAACATAGAAAATAGTAAACTAAAGAATGTCAATACATTTCAGATAGAATACATGTGAATATTTTTCCAATGTAATGATTCTAAGAATATATTCATAGATAAAAAATGAATAATGTTTTTGTGTTGATTCTCTCAATATTTTTGGGATCATTTATGATTGTCAGCATTGATATTTTTGAGTGACTTTGATGAAGCAAAAATCTGATATCTTTAAAGACATTTAAAATTTTTATCTGATATTTGAAGAAGGAATAAGATTCAGGGCTTAAAGAACTATTTTTTATATATAAAGTCTATTTATATAACTGGTGAGTTCAGTCAAAACATACACATGATATTTGGTGAGATGTAAATAATATAGACCATGACCATTATGTGTTATAAGACAAGTGATGCTTATTATAAAGATCAAATATTGTTGATAATTTCATAAAAGTGAGTGGAGAACCTAAATTCAAGAATAAAATTATGATGTGAGGATATAACTTAAGGCTATATTAGTTGAAGTTCTATATATTTAAGTTATATTTATTTTATCCGAATTAAATGATAGTTTTATTATTTTGAAGGCTGGAAGGAAGATTATATTTATTTAAAAAGTAACCAGGGGGAAAAGATAACATACTCATGATAGATGGAGGAAATATTATAACTACTGTGAACCAATACAATTTCTATCACGAGATATAAAATTATTTTTAGGAGACATATTTTAATATTAACATATGTAATATAATAAATACAAATGTCTTATAATAATAAAAAACATGGTAATGAGTAGGTAACCACTGTCATGAACTAGCCCGGTTACCCTAGTAACCTGATAAATTAGTCAGACCTGACATGGTTCATGAGAGTTACGAATCCCCACGAGTTGGAAACTAGAACCTGACACTATTCCAAATTAAAGTGGGAATGGATTTTCCCCAAATATTACAGATTCATGACAAACAATATAGTATGCATATAAAGAAACTCGACATGGAGAAGTGTTACACTGGTCAAACAAGTAAAAACCAAAAGTACAACAACATTTTACCAGAATAACAGAGAGGTAAATAGCCCAAGTCCTATTAGAAGTAGCTCTCCATGTCCATAGATTAATATCTAAAACCACTTATAAGTTGTTCTTTACCCCTACTAGAACCCGGAAGGCAATATTCTATGAACACCCTAAGGAATAAGTTGGGTGTGAGGTAATAATCTCATTAGGGTATCACCAATTATTCCCTAATATATGCCAATATTGTATTAACAAAATAGATCTTTCAATTTTAAATAAACAGGTTTGGAATTTCTGAACAAATAATTAAAACAACTCATGCGTTACATTTCAAATGGTGGAAATACATTTTAAAAAATAATTCCAATTTTATTTGATGGATTATTTCTATAAAAATGACTTAAATAATTTTTTTATATAAAATAGTTTATATAAGCTTAGTAGTCATGTAAAATAGTTTACAAACATTTTCATGTATTTATATCTCATACATAAACAAGTGAAAAATATGGTCATCTTCAAAGAGCTATTATAGTTCCTGGTTATGGGATCCTCACACTCTCATTTGATAATATATGTAATGTGAAAACATGTCCCTTGTAACTATCAAGAGTGGACTCATCTATATACCACATTGGAATAATATAATCTAAAAGTATTTTTATAGTGTCGAAAAATGTTAAACCAATGCTAGAACATTCTCATAATAGTGTGTTTGTCCCAAATAACACACCAACTACATAAGATTTCATGTTTATTAGTACACATAAATGATGGGTAATTTTTTTAAACAACTCAAAATACATTTTTAATCTCATTCCCCAATTTCAAAAATTCCAAATTTCGATTTAAAAATAAAAATGGGTTTTTAATAAAAAAATTATTTTTTTCGAAATAAAACTTATGTGTTTTATTTGAAACAATTTAGTCCATTTTTCTCATACAAGAATTTGAAATTATTTCAAAATTAAATTTCACAATTCACTTTCAAAATTAAATTAAAAAATTTAATTTCAAACAATTTACATCAATTTCAAAACAAACCCCCAACTCAAGGGGATGGTTGATTTCACAACGTTTCCGTGAAACCCATTATAAAATTTAAATTGAACAATTTAAATTTCCCAAATTTTGTTAAACACACCCCAATTGAATGGAATTGGGGTTTTTCATAATTTAATGTATTAATTGAATTTCAAAACCCTAATTCAATAGAATTGGGTTTTTCTAAAAAAACAAATTTAATGAAATTAAATTTAAATTACGAAATTTACCTTAAATAAAAAATTGAATATAACTAAATCAATTTTGTGTTAATAAAATTTTGGCATCATAACAGAACCACCTACCATTGGATCACGGGTTCTCAAATCCCTAAACCCTAATCCGAATTCATCAATGAAGAACGACAGTAGCTAAAGCCATGGATTAAACATTTGATTATGATCCAAAACATTTGGGTATTAGATCCTTTAACCAAATAAATGAGCTAAAAAACCATGTGAGGAAACTATAGATAAAGGTAGATCATTGTTAAGATAAGACAAATAATAAAGACATGATCAAATACTATTCTCTAAGCTTTAATACACTTATGAGAGGGTTCTAATGGGCCAGAAACTACTTTGGGAGCCCTGGGGAAATAAAAAAATTATATATGGTTTATATAAGTCCTTGGAGGGTCTAAAAGAGGGTTTTTGGAATTTTAAGGCAAATTTTTATATTATAAATCTTGTGTGCATATCAATATAGGCAGGGTCACATGGTTAGATTAAACCAATCTCCTAAGTCATTCATCCCATTAAATAGGCAACATAGTTTCTCCTAAGAGGGTGCATAGTTTTTAAATCATGCGCCAATCATAAAAAACCCCACAACCTAGGTTTTAACTATTATTATTGAGAGGTAACATGGTCTGGGTAAATAGTTCACCAACCATGCACTGGCCTAGAATTTTCAATCTACTAAAAGATTGCATCTGAAACAAAACCAAATGAAAACCAGCCTATGAAATTTTAAAGGAGGGGTTTAGGAATACATGAAAAAAGAACATTTTGTAACAACCTTTTCACTATATAAACTTTTTGTACCCATAAATCCTACTCAGAATCTCCCATGTTAAAAATATGAGGTCACTTCTCTCTCGTCAGTGCCTCCATCTCTCATATATCATGATAATCAATAAAATGTTTCTATAGAAAATGAAAACAAATTTTCATGTTCCAATTAAGTACCCTGTCACTAGAATCTACTATCCCGACTCGATGTTTATTAATAGATAAATCAGGTTCAACCCCAAGATCACTGCAGATCATAAGATGGGATGAATTAGATAGATACATTCATAACTATAATAAAAGGAACACAATTTTTATCAAAGTCATATGTGATGGGAGTTATAAATGGTAAGAAAATTGTCCCACCTTCTCAATAAACTAAATAGGTCCCACTAAATGGGAAGTCAGTTCCCTTAGATCCAGGACATCAATGACCCAACTGTGGTGAAAAATTCAAGAATAATAGGTCACCAACTAAGAATTTTAACTTTATATGATGAAGATCTATATAATACATATATTGTCTATGTGTCTTCAACCTTCTTTGAAAAATCAACTGAATCTTTTTTTATCATCCCTCGAACCAATCTTTTCTAAACCGAGGAATTTTCACCAATCTCCAACCAACATAATGGAGATTTTCAATGACAGCTATACAAGGCCCCAACAGGAGAAAATTTCCTCACAAAATGGTATCTTTTATTAAAAGATAACTCAACTAACCCCGAATGTTCATCCCAAGATCTACTAACGTTGAGGACACAAGGGAAACGAATGTCCTCAAGAATCTGTATTTCTCTTTCTGTGTTCCCATCCGACTATAGATTGTATGTCATACTCAATCAAAATCGAGATATCAGTGGCTTCTGAAGGCCTCTCCAAAAATGAGAATCAAACTGAGGATCCCTTTTAGAGACTATATTAGATGGTACTCCACGAAAATGAACGATCTCTTTAACATAGAGTTTTCCTAACTCCTTGTATTTGGTTATATCATGAATGGGTAAAAAAAGAGCCAAATTTCTCAACCTATCGATCCCAACCCATATCATACATTTATATAATTGTTTAAGAGGAAACCCAACCCAAATTTACATAGATATCTCATCCCAATTCTAAGAAGAGACTGAATATTGATAAAGAAAACATGAAGGTTTCTTGTGCTCAGCCTTGATCTATTGTAAAATATAAAAATGATAGAAATATTCAAGAAATTTCACAACCCATACATGGACTCTATATTATACACTACATTTCATAGAACATATTCATGGTTCCTAGGTGCACATCTCACTTAGAATTATAAAAATCTCCCATAATAGCTTTCCATATCACTAACGACACTACAAAGAAATTTTGATAGCATAGAATGCCCTCTTTTAAGAATGAACACTCAACAAATATCTCTCCACCATTAAGAGACTCTCTTATACTATGAAACACTTAGTCATGCTAATTTCCTAAAGAATATATTCTTTAAAAGATGATCCCAACTGAACACTAACCAAAGAAACCATAGCCCCGAATTCCTGGAATCTAATATAAAACTATGCAAAGAGATCTATCCAGTTCCACTTTTCCAAATATTCATTTATTGGCAGAATTAGAAGATTCTTCCTCAAATAATTCACTAAGACATTATCCTTCCCTAGGGTATAAATTATTTCATTTTAAAAATATTTTATGTACTCCACCCATCGACTCTTGAATAGATTGAAGTCTTTTTTGAGAGAATATATCACACTAATTCTTGAGGTATGAAAACATAGTTAACCTTTCTCAAATAAGGTATTGCCTCCAACTATTAAATGAATGAATCCGAGATACAAGTTCAATGTCACATGTCAGATAATACATCTTCCGTGTCCAAAACTAATGAGATCCATAAGAAAAAACATGATCAACCTACATAAATACCTTGCTCAAACATGAACCCGATGCTTCATAGAAGACCAAATATACAATCCTGACCTCTGTAAGAGTCGATATCAGTTTAGTAGTAAAAAGATGTTTCATCTAAACAAAAGAACTTTGATATTTCCCATACCAATGAAACTATACTCCCTTCTATGTTAGAGCATTTATCAGAGAATACTCCTTTGAAATGTCCTTAATAAAGTGTCAATAATACCCAACTAGACCCAAGATACTCTGAATCATGAAAATATTCTATTGTTGTTCACATATTATATGATCCTTCACCTTATCAGGATGAAATGTAGTTCTATATTATTATTCCATGTGTCCTAATAATTTTACCTCATGAATCCAGAAATAACATTTTGAAAACTTTTCATAAAGTTTTTGATTTCACAAAAACTATAGAACTGATTTAAATGATGCACCTGATCCTTCTCTTACATAGAGTATTTAATATTTCATTAAAAAAGACTACCATTAAGGTATCAAGATACTCATGGAAGATATTATTCAGTAAGTCCATAAAGACTACAAGAGAATTGGTCAAACCAAAGGGCAAGACAATGTACTCATAATAGTCATAACTACTCCGAAGAGAATTTTTCAGAATGTCATATTATTTTATCCTCAACGTATGTTAGCCAGATAAAATGCTAATCCTTGATAACCAATTCTACCATTTTAACTAATCTTATAGATAATAAATCCATGTAAATTGATAATTTTTTATTTACTATCACACGATTGCATTTTCGATAATCAACAAAAGGACGCAGTGAAACATTATCTTTCTTAGAAAATAGAATCAATGACTCATAAGGTGACACACATGAGCATATAAGACTTTTATCTATAAGATAATCGAACATAGACTTTGGATAAATTATTTTATTTGGTGGAATGTGGTAAGAATGAATAAAAATAATTGAGTTCCAAGATCTAATTTAGTAGAAATCTCTACCTCCCTTCTCGGTGGAAAAACATTGATGTGAGAAAGAAACACAAAGAGAAACTCGATGAAAATAGGAGGAAGCTCAATGCTTAATGATTAGTTCTTCATATAAAAATAAAACACTAAATTTAATTTTCCCATCTTGGGATAAGATTTTCTATCCATTCTAGACCTTGGGTCCCATTCTCTATGAAAGACAAAACACACACCATTAGGTGTTGTAAATGAGACCCATCGAAGATATCAATCCATCCAGGATTTTTTAGCAATGAGCCAATCCATCCTAAATATGACATCAAGTGGTTTCATGTCTAGAACGTGAAAATACAATGTAAGCATGACATCAAATATAAATAAAACACAATCAGGACTTCATAGACCCTTCTCTCTCTTCGTTCCAAGGGGTGTAGTAATATCCAGGAAAAAAGATAAAAGATTCATATAATTATTTACCAAGTTAATAGTATGGGTTGAAATAAACGAATGAGAAGAAACAATATCAAGTAAAACATTCGCTAAAAAAGAATCTATAGTGATGGTTAATATCATGGTTATTGGAGTCATATGTGATTCTTCTAGAGACTCTTCCACTACCTAATGAATCTTCATTCCAGATGTCTATGGAATGAACCCTTTTATCCTGGAATCATCTATATTTCCCCTTGATTTAGAATAAATTGATGATCCCCTACCACTATGAAGAGTGGAATAAACATTGAAGGATTTATGTAAGTTCCTTGATCATCCACAAGAACCATATTCGTTTGGTGCCTCAGTGAAAACGTTTATAGAATGATTAGGCATGACACCCTAGTAGAAAATCATCAGACCTCTACCAAGTACTATAAGAGGTCTTGAATGACCCTGCTATCAAGAACCACCATGAGAATCATCTTGATTATTTTTCTATTAAAGGAAATCGCACTACCACTGGGGGACAAAGAAACACTGAATAACCTTGACATGAAAGTGAGGTACATTTTGACCATCAGTGCTCTATCTAGACATAAACATAAAAAATAATCTTCAACAGGAAAACCAGAAAATGAATATCATATTTTATTACCAACCGGAACTTTAGAGACTTAATTTTCACTTTCTATACAATTTAATGTGTGAAATGAACGAGCTTAGTAAATTTTTTTTCATAATATACCACTGTCTTGTCAGAATGCTAAAGTTTGAAGAAACCCAAATCCATATTCAACAACATCAACTGTAAATAGAAATTTTTAGTGAAAATAAATTTAATGTTTTTACACATTAAGCCCCCAAGATTTTTCATTGTCACCACTGTGTTCCACTTTTTCCTTCTCAGTCTTTCCTCCATAAATGTGGCACACTTTACCTTAATTTTTTCGGGTGTCTCCAAGAACCAAAATAAATGATCTATTATTCTAAATCATTACTCATTTTCTTGAGGATTATCGGAGCCGTTGAATGGTGTTGGATGTTATAAAAGGAAATTATGATAACAAATTAGTAGAATGTCATAATAGGGGTACATAGTAGTAACCTAAATTGGAAATGGTGGTGGTGTCTTTCTAAAATCTTGGATAGTGAACACCATCCCTTCTACAAACATAGGTCTACGAGAGGATTTTCTCACTATGGTTCAGAAAAAGCTTCCTTGTTGATCAGATTCACACAACATCTCGTAGGGATGTTTCTACACAAAATCTACAGAAAACAATGAAGAATTTATATTAACACTCTAATAGTGAAAAATTGAATATTAATCCGAACATATATCCTATAAGATTTATATTTCAATCTATCCCAATAAAAATCATTGAAAATACAAAACCTAATCCTCACGAAGTCTTTCCCAAATCACCCTAGTGACATAAGGATCATTGTGGTGAGATCTAGATAGTAACTCAATTGAAAATACCTCCTAAGTCCAAATAAGAATACATAGTTTCATACTAACATCAAGACAAGAAGCTCAGCATATAGCTCTGATGACACTTTATCAAGAACTTGCACATGTACCATATAACTTAATAACTGAGCCAGTCCCAACATGGCCTAAAGAGAATTCCCAATCTCCATATGATGGAGACTAATACACAGCATCATAAACAAGGAAATTGGGAATTGATTTTACAAAAAACTTTTGGAAAAAAGAAAAACAAGATAGTATGAATACAAAGAAACTCCACCGGGAGAAGTTTTCTAGAATTCAAATAGGTAAAAATCCAAAAAAAATATCAATATACCTTAAAATTTCAAGGTAAATATCTCAAGTCCCAATGGAATCACCTCTTTATGTCCACATATTAGTAGTGATAATCTACTCCATGTGGTGATTTCCCTCATTCGAACCTGGAAGGAGATAATCTATGAACACTTAAAGAAAAAATGTTGGGTGTGAGAAAAAAACCACCTAGAATCCCAAAAAGGAATCCATAACATATTCCAACATTTAGTTAACCAAATATATATTTCAATTTTAGATAAATGGGTTTCAAATTTAAAAAATAAAAATTTAAAAAAATCGTACATTAAATTTCAAATGATGGAAATGCTTTTAAAATAATTCTTCAAATTTCAATTAACAGAATATTTCTAAATTAACGGATTAAATACACTTTTTATATAAAAAGTTTTATATAAATTCAGAAGGCATGTAAAAAAATTTACAAAAATCGAATAAATTGATATCTTATATATAAACAAGTGAAAAATAAGGACATTTTCCTAGAGGTTTGATATTTATTGGTTATGGGATTCTCAAACCCTCATGTGATAATAACCTCAATGTGTAGACATTTCCCTCAGAACTACAAAGAGAGGACCGATATGTGTCCCACTGGGGAATGAGATCTGCTAAAAGTATTCTATTAGTGTTTTGAAACATCAATATGATGCTAGGGAATTATCATCCAAGCATGTTTGTTCCAAATAACTCACTAACTCAATATGATTTCATGTACTTTAGTAAAAATCAACGATGGGTAATTTAATTTAAGATAGATCAAAATAAAATAAAATCTCATTCCCCCATTTCAAAAAATGCCACTTTTCCTTCTAAAAACCCAAACATATTTTTAATTAAAAACATGAATTTTCTATAATTAAACTAATGGGTTTTAATCAAAAAAATTTAAGCCATTATTCTCATACAAAAATTTTAAATCAATTTACAATTCAATTTCAAAATTCACTTTTATAATTATTTTCAACAATTTAATTTGAAAAAAATCCATCAATTTCACAAAAAACCCCCAATTCAATGGGATTTGGTATTTCACAACATTTCAATCAAACCCATTTTATAAATAAAATAAACAATATAAATTTTACCCATTTTCATAAACACACACTAATTCAATGAAATTGGGGGTTTTTTTAATTTCAGGCAAAAAATCTCATTTCAAATACCCAAATCAATGGAATAGGGTTTCTCCAAAAAATAAACTAAAATAAATTTAATTGAAATTAAGATATTTAATTTAAATCAATAATTGTATTTAAATAAAAAAATTAGGGTTAATAAAATTTGGGCATCGTAAAGAAACCACCTACATCGATATCACAAGATCTCAAATCACTAAACCATAGTTGGGATTCATTAATAGAGAATGATGAAAAAAGCATTTGTGGATTAAACCGAAGATTACGATCCCAAAATAATCTTATTAGATCCTTCAAACAACATGAATATCTACAAAACCCCTGATATAAAAATAAAGATAGTGGGCGATCGAGATCAGAAATAGAAAAGAAACTAGGAGATGATTGACTGCCATTGCCCAATTTTCGTTCTACGTTTGAGAGGGTTATAAAGGGCCGCAAACCTATCTTCAGAACCCTTGGGGAAGAATAAATTTTATATAGTTCATATGTGTCTATTGGGGGTTTGAAAAGAAGGTTTTGGGTATTTTAATAACTAATTTTTATATTACAAATCTTATATGCACATTTAGCTGGGCAGGGTCTCATAGATAGACCATACTATGCACATTGGTCATATACCCATTTTACTAGGCTACACAGAGTCTATTAAGAGATAATACGGTTTGTAAACCATGAAATAATAGTGAAAAATTCCATTTCCTTGTTTGGAACCATTTTTCTTTAATAGGGTGCATGATTTGGTAAAACCCTGCACCAACCATGCATTGGCCTAGAATATTGATAATTTCAAAAAGGTTTCACCCTAAAAAAACCAAAATAAAACCCAACCAATTAATGTTTAAAAGAGGGGTTTTGGAATACCCAAAAGTATTAAATAGATGTCACACCCACATTAGGACAGATCCCTATAAAAATCGGTGTCCATTGAATTTACCTATGTTGTAGATGTATACAAGGTTGTGTGAAATATAAATTTGAGAGGATCAAAACTATAAAAAGTTGTAGCTATTAATTTCATGTTAATTTAAATTATATAAAACACCATAGATTCAACCACCTCCCCATTCTCACTGGTATATCGTATTCCTTTACACTTATATGCTTAAATTATTTACCTCTTGCTCAAATATTAGAATTATTATTTTATTTAGTTCATTCCCTAATATATTATATAATATATATTTTTATAATACATATGTATGCCTATATTAAATTGTAAAATTGCTTCTATAAATCTTTATAAATACATATAAACAGTTAAAAATTATGTATGATAATTGATTTAGTTTTATTATGCATTGAATTTGGATTTTAGTAGGTTTTGAGATTGAATTAGTTTATTAATTATACTTTTACATATTAGGTGTTAAAAATATTAATAAATAAAAGTAACTTTTGATTAAAGTGTCCTTAGTTATAGAGGATTTGTATAAGGTTACTCACTGTCCAAGAGGATTATTCCTTATATATAAAAATAGAGGTTGGCTATGTATCACCCCAAGTTTACACTTATATGGATTAGTAACAGATCAATATGGTTTTAAAATATTTATTTGGTCGAAAGAATTAAATTATAAACTAAATCATTAAAATTATGCATTCATGTAAATATTATAAATGAAATAAGATGTTGAGATTAAATATTCTTTAAAATAATACTTATTTTTATATTCCATCCAAATAAAATTTATTTTAAGAACTAAATGATTTGACATAGAAGTTTATACCAATGTAGGGTCTCCATGGATTAACATGTGATGAATGGTAGAAATAGTTTACCATAAAACATAGGAAACATGATCTATTCATTTAATTTTGGTTATATTTAATACAGAAATGCTTATTAAGGATACTAGAGTAATGGTGTTGGGTTTATTTAAATGATGGATTTGATAAAGGGTTATCCGCTAAACCATTCAAGATTCATATATAATATGATTAGTATAATGGTACAGGTAAATAACTAAGTGATGAGTGGAATACACAAGATAACGAATTAAATACTGAAATATTGATTATTACACACTAATGGTTATGATGAATTTTAAAATAGATTATCATTTAAGTTGGAATAATTCTAATAAAATTCCTTAATAAATGAATATTAAACATGAAACTCATCTGATAAATGATTATTTATATATATAATGGAATCATCTACATAATTCTTAACTTTGAGATCAAATCTTATCAAGATGTATTTTAATGTTAGCAACATATTATACTAGTATAAAGAGTAATAAATATTATTAAATATAAAAATAAAAAAAATATTTTCTAAAGAAACCCTTCCTCAATAACCAATATAATGTTGTTCAATAAAAGAATTTACATGTTTATGATAATTATAAAATGATAAACTCATGTTTTCAAAATCATTAAATGAAAAATGACCAACGAAATATTAGTTAGCGAAAATATAATCAATAATATTGAATATAATAATGACAAAGAGAGACTAGAGTTTTCTATTATGTCTTGATCTGGATATTGAATTTTTTTAGTAATCATTATATGGAATTTTCTAAAATATGAATATATTCAAGAAAATTTTTCCAAATTTCCCCAAAGTGTTTAGAATATATAAACTCAATTATGTGACGTTTAGGTTTTAATATATTATCTATAATATAAGTGGAAAAATTTTCAAACAAAAAAAAAGAAAAATTGGTAAGATAGTCTAAAAATGACTCTTCATATACCCAAAAATGGTCAACAAAACATAATGGTAATGTCTAGATATAGTGGATATGATTAAATTTGATAGAATTATTCTAGAAACCTAAAGAGGATTATGAAATTCAATGGAATATTCATTTGAGGTAATGGTGTTATTAAAATAAATAGTTTGATATTTAAAGGGTATTTGATAGTGTTTGAATATTTTAAAACTTATTTAAATATACAGGGAATCAAAATCATGGAATAAATTATTGAATATTGAATTTTTTATTCAAATGATAAGGTTAAGGGTTTCTGAATCATGATTTGGTTTATAAAGGAATCCATAATGTTATTGTGGGTCTATATAAAGGGTGATTATTGTTATTTAATTCCTCTTATATGATAAGAGAATTTATTTATTAAAAAGGAGTTATTACAAACTATGTGGGATTCTATAAAAGGTTAATAATTCATCAAATTTTATAACATACCAAAAAACATGATAACAGTAAAAGATTTCTTTCCAGGAAGAAGTGTTTATCCCAATGTTTATTAATATTTGAGAGATGTGATCTCACAATGCTTGATGTAATATTAAAAAAATATTCTTTTTATAATAATGATCCAAAAACATAGATTACCATTATGATATGGAAATAATATTTTTTATTTAATTTTTCCTTATAAAATTAAATAAGAGTTATTTTTTAAAGCAAATGATTTTCTGTATCATAGCATGGTATTCTAAAGATAATATAATGTCTAATAGGATAATGGTATCACATTTTGAATTTAAAAATATCAATTTTAAAAAATAAATGACTATACTAGAAAACAAAAAAGTTAATTCCACATAATATAGTAAACCTTTAAGGGAATGTTGATAAAAGATTAATGTAATGTGTTAAATTATTTTCTAAAATATTTAAAGGCAATATTTTGAGGGTATATTCCAATAATGATGACGATTATAAACTTAGAAATTGTTCTATGTAGACATAACTTTTTTTAACATCAGCACATTTTATGTTGTGAAGTATAGTAGATAGAATACATTGGTTGAAAAGGTAGACATTATGAATATAATTCCTAAGTCTCTCCATTATTAAAATTTTATTATGAAGTGACCAAATAGTGTAAAGGAGTTAATATTTTATTTATTATTGATATATAATCAATATAGTGGTGAATGAAATTCAATCTACCAAAGATATTTGATAAAGTAAGAATCCAATAAATGAAAGAAAATCGATGTATTACAATATATTTATGGGTAAAAGGGATTATATATTTTAGTGAACATGGAAAGAAAGATCACTTCCCAAATTGGAAAAATATTAATTTAGATATTTTTTCCTTGAATACAAGTTGGGATTGATTCAGTATATAGTTTATAAATTTTTATGGTTATAGGAATTGTAATTCCTAGAAAATATGACAAGTGATTAATTTGGAGAATAATTTTCTATACAATATTACACCTAGAGTTGGAGAATTTGGCCACATGAATATTTTTTAGATTTATGGTATATATATAGTTGAAAAGGTAAAAATATCTTCACTCTGGTATAGGAATCAATTTGAGTTATAAATATTTTATCCATATGGATGTATTCTTAAATTTAATGAAAATAGAGAAGAAATTACCTTGGAAGAAGTTCAAAATGATTTTAGAATATTAAGGCAATGATCATATTAAAATAATCTGCTATAGTTTATATATTTTTAAAAATTACTTGGAAAAAACAGAAATTGGTTTGGAATTATTTTTAAAATTTTAAAATCAGCTGATTTTGTTTTGAGAAAATTTGAATTTATTGAGGAGGCCTTAATTATATTTGAATATTCTCAAAATGATATAGAATAATTCTACAAATTATGTTTTGGACTGTATAAAGTGGTACAGTTACGAACCCTAATAACATTATAGAGTTTTTATAACTTCATATAGGTCACATGGACACTAAAAATAGAAAAGTCTTTAAACCTCCTTATGTACATATGGTACACGAATACTTCATAGGGTGGAAATTTATAGGGTTCGCTACTTATGTAGAGTAATATACAAAATTCATCAAGTATAGAAACAAAATCAAGTTATTCTAAAGGTGATAAAAATTCAAAATATTAGGATATAAGTCTTGGAAAATAATTAAGGCATGAACTCTCAATGTTTTATGTGTATTTTTATAGATTTCAAAAGACAGTGTTGGGTATCGAGGGAATAACATACAACATAACCAACCTTATAAATATAAAACATATACATAGTAGAGTTTATATCCTGATAGAGTTCAATATTCAAGCTCTGATTTAAAGAATATGACGTAATAATATTGATATCATTCTTCAATTAAATAAGGATCTTCAAATCAGAGTATTTGAAAATATATTTTGGTGATCAAATTTGTATGAAACCAGTTGAAAGTGAATTTGGATTTTAATAAATTAAATATCAGAAAAACAATAGGTTTGGGATTAAATTTAAATATTGATAAGAAACTTATATTTAATATATGTAAATTTATGATAAAATATTAAAGAGATTTCGAGAAAAAGAAATAAACATAAGTTAATAAATATGATTCTAGAGTTGAACTTCAGTGATTAAAACATCATAGTTGAATTGTGATTCATATAGGTCAAATGATTAGGAGATCTCCTGGTCTGTTAGAGTTAAGATTTATCATGGTTTATCTTTTTTAAAATAAACAACTGGGAAATGTGAGAAATTTTATATGGATAATTATAAAAATGAATGTTAAATATGGTTATGATATTATTATGTGTATTTAAATATCACAAATGTTTTGTGATTATTAATGGATATGACAAGATGAAGATGAGAATATATTTTATGTGTATATATCTAAGATGTAATCTATACTAGATTTGTGTAAAGCACTCAATCTATGATGAACTTCTTAAAAAATAGTTCTGAATAATATATATATTTTCATACAACCATAATTAATGTTTTATTTTTTTAATTCAATGTAAATATTTGGAGCTAAATACTTTGGGACATGATATAAAAATAAAAGGAATACTTTTTCTTGATTTTATGGATATTTGAAGAAAAATAAAATCGAGTATTTATAAAAATTTTCAATAGACAAGTGGTTTGAGGATAAGAGTCGACAATATATTGGAAGTTAATAGAAATCATTAAAATATAAAAATTATATAGATATATATTTTTATATTATCTATATAAAAAATATAATATTATATGAACTATATATAAATAAGCTTAAAAAAGAAATATAGAGATGTGGTTGTGAGAAAAAGAACAAAAACACTCTATAAATATGAATAATAATAACAAGATGTTATGACATTGAATAATAAAATTATTAAGTATTTATATATAGATAAAGTTGTCCCAATTTTGTTGACCAGCTTCTATTTGATGATACTGAATAATAGGATAAAACCATCAATTATTTTTTTGTAAAACTATTAGAAGATGTTAAATGTTGACATGCATGATGTTTTTTAGTTCATCCAATGTTAGTCAAAGTCCATGGATTTTATTGGAGAGGACCCAAGAGCAGTTTCTAAAAATGGACTCAATGGTTCTTTGTGAATCAAAGACCGAGTTATATGCATATGTTATTGAAAATATATGGTATTCAAAGACTCTATTTTGAGGAAGTATATCCTACTACAACAATATAGTGACATCCTATAAATATGATAGATGTCAAGAGGTGTAATTATTTGATAATTGTTAGATTATAGTAAAATTACATTTCTGTGTGATATTGTGTAGTATTGGATGCACAACGGTCATTGAATATATTATATCCTCTATAAATTTTATGGTAAAAACCTAGGAAAAATATAATCCAAAACAAAACCACTATAATTGATAAAAAAAATATTATTATTGGAGAATCTTTGACATTGACATCGTAATAACAACAAGGAGTAGGTATCGCACATCATGGTTGAACATTGTAAAAACAATGTTGTTGGTATTTACTTATTTTTACTACTTTGAATGTAGTATGATATTCAGGTTCAAACAATAAATGATCCATTTTTCTTATCCACAAATATAGGTTCAAATTTTGAATGGGGTAAAATATTAAAAGGATATTTTGGAATTTGGTAAAAGTTCACAACACCTGATTCACCCCCACTCTCAAGGGTCTACACTAAATATATTGGGTTACCTTAGCTGACATGAACGATTTTACTCCCTAAAAAAGTTTAGATAGATATTTTTATTAGATAGTCACATAGAAATATGAATGGAATTGCGTAGAGATATAATGAGATTAACGAAACCCCTGAAAGAGTAGAAAACATAATGAAGATTTATATTATATAATATGTGATATGGTAGATTTGTAATTATAAATTGTATTTCTATAATTATAAAATGTTTGATAATATAAAATTTATCAGGTTATACAAAATGAGAACACCACTTTATCTTTCTTTTATGTTGGCTACATATATATATATATATCATGATGGGAAATGATAAATTACCTCCCAATGTATGACATTGAGGTATCTCTAACAAATGTTCACCGTTGAGTATTATAGGTTAGGATTAAAGGTAATGGTTAGAGTGAGTAGGATTATTATATTAGGATATAGAATATTCTCATGAGGCATAAAATATATTTTTTGTACAATATGACAGTAAATAATACCATAAGTAGGGTCACACACTATGTATTTAATATAATAGGGGTGTGAGGCTCATATTTGGAGACCACAATACCAGAATTTAGTGAGATAAATAGCAAGAGAACCTTCATACATAGATATTATACTTAATTAATCCTTAATTTTTATCTAATCAAGGGTATGGGGTATTTCATTGATAACCTCGTCGGTTAGTGCTTAACCAAGGTGAAATGTTTCCACTCAAATAATGATTATGGCATTCAGGAACTCTATATTGTGATAGACTAAGGAATTTTATAGTTATACTTAGATAATAAAAATGATATACTTATATATCGTATTAGGTGTCATGTGATGTGTTATTCCATAAAAATGAGTGATATGTGATGTATTTATCCACCTAGATAGTATGTACATAGAGAATCGACAAAATATATGTTAGTTATATTGGATCAACATGATTTTTATCCCATGGTCACACTATATACTAGATAAATGGGTTATATAAAAATTAAATCTTGGATATGAAGTAACTAGTGGAAATAATTATAGATATACATATGTTTTAAATAGATTTCACCAGATCCCTTTGTTTCTTAAGTAATATTGATGGTTATATAGATGATGTTTTCTTCTTATATATTTAAATATGAGATTCCATAATTTTCTCAACGCTCAAAAATATAAATGGGTTAAAAAAATTCATTTATTGAAAAGGGGTTCAGTTTTATAAAACATAGATAGCTATTGTAAATGTTCTTTAGATATTTTCCAGAATGGGTTTTGGAGGGGTATTTATAATGTATTGTATATGATGTTATGCACCTGGGATTTAATAATATATTTCAAAAGTATGTTGGAAGAAACCCTATAGAAGTTGTGGATACGGTTTCACATGTAAATTTTATATTATACAATATAAAGTGAAATGTAAAAATGATTATGAGGGTTACATTTATGTGGGATGTGGTTAGTGATATGTCTTTATGTTCTATATTTAAGTGTATGAAATAAAAATTCCAAGTGGTGAAATATTTAATCTAAATAAAATGTTCATTTTATGGATCATGGGAACGTATTTTCTTAGGATATTATGATATCATAGGCCACTTATTGGGCATGGTATTGAACATTAATTGTGAAAATTCAAAAAACACTTTCATTGGAAATATTTATTATTTGGCATTCATTTTACAAAGTTAAAGGTAGTTGAATCATCTATGTTATTAAAAAAGAATTAACTGATGTAATTTAATTTTACAATACAAATGTTTCCCGAAAAATCCATGGATTAGTAGATTGTATTTCAACCCTATAAAAGGAGATGACCCCATTAATATGGGATCATCCGAACATTCCAATTTTTGGAATATTCTCCCATTCCTTAGATCACCCTTCTTTCACCTCTTTTACTGAGGGGGTACTAATAAGTCATGTTCAAAAGGGGAGTTCCACCCACATGATGGGTCATTCCTGTAAACCAATGGATACAAAATGGAAATAAGATCTAATATATACCTTTCACTGATCATCCTAAAACATGTCGACGAAGATAGTAGTTGTGGAAATCCTCAGAGCACTGTATACGATTTTTTTCATTTTGGGTTATGCATGATTTAAATTTTAATCACGGTGGATCATGGGAATGTGGTTTATCAAAGATTCACCAATGTATATTGATTTATTATAAATGCTTAGAATCCTATCACTCATCACATATCTTGAATAATGAACAACTAATGGTTTATTAATTCAATCACAATTTGAAACAAAGCTAAAATTAATAAAATAAATAAAATAAATCAACAACACTATAAAAACTATCATACTAATACTTTTAATCAATCAACCCATAATCAAAAACTCGCTTATAATTTAGTGAGAATTATTCATGATTGATGGGTTCATATTAAGGGACATGAATTACATTCAAGGATTGCAGAGAAGATAATTAATAATTAAAAATAATCATAAAAACTCATTTGGAATTGAAAAAATTGAACTCATAATTCCATAACAATGTCCTACCCATCTTTATCTTCCATGTGTAACAAAAAATATCATAGTTTTATATATCTTCTAAAATAATACTATGTATTTAAAAAGATATATAATGTAATTTTTCTAGTAATTCAATACATCTTGAAAATATGTTTCAAGAAATCTATCCCCCTATTATTTTTCCTTCAGTTGGAATGCTCATTGTCAAATTGTAAGTGTTTTTTAAAAAATTTAAAAGGTTTTTACTATAGTGAATGTGTTTTGGACCATTCCCAACATTGGTTTTCATCAGATAATTCAGATTACATTATCAAAACCATACAAATAAACTGAAAGCAAATTATAGAGAGGATCTTTTCACGTATAATTTATAATTATGGTATAAACAAGAATTTCCTCAGGTTGATAATTATTTCATTGATGTTAACCAATTTATTATACACTATTATAGTCTCACTGTTTTAGTGTTGAATCCAAAGTATAATTCTTCTAGATGTATCACACATGCTACGTGAATCCTGGAACATTAGTATTGGTATCCTCATTCTAAGCATGGATGTACCAAATGTATTGTGAATTTTTCCATTAGTAACAAAAATAATTTTCTTGGTCTTGAAGAATTATTCTCTTATTCGATCGGTTTTAAGAAGTATGAGGTGGTTTGTATCTAGATCTTGAGAGTGTTCTTATAAATTCTCTCTCTTATGATTTAAGATAATTCTATCAGATAATCTATTATGTTCATAATTCTATGTATCCTCTAAAGTGATATAATATGTGTTATATACATAGGGTTAATAAATTAGTATTTTAAAATATGCCCTTAACTAATTTTTTGAATCAAATAAACCACATTTTAAATTATAATAATATTACTATTAGTATATTCCATAACAAATTCTAACTCAAACATATAAAAATCATAGTTATTGAATAAATTATTCTATATTTATTTAAATGAAATGAAATAAAATATATCATTTCCATAGATCCCCCTAACACGACCTATAAATCATAATCGACATTTATTAAGTCTTGAATAATAAATATTAAATAAGTATAATTATTTTATTTATTAAATAAATAATGAAATATTATATTTCTCTAATAGGGAATATTTATTTATATACTATGAAACTCATATATATTCTAACTCGAATAACTGGTTATTTAATTTAGGTAACCAACCTACAAATAATAATTACTAAACCATAAACTTGGAATAATATTCATTCTAAATAGTTGAATTAAAATATAATTTAACAGAGATTATGAAAACACTTAATGGGTGGCCGTATAGAAATAGTTGTCAAGAGAATTCGGTGATAGGAATTAAGGTCCAATATTATCATCAAGATACATATCAAGGAATTCATAAAGAAATATTTTAGTATCAAAACAATAACAAAATCATATGATCAAATTCTATATAAAATAATATTGTTGCATCAATTTCTTATATTATATGGTACATACTTGTATCATAAACATATATGCTGGATATATTTTTCTTTTATTACAAAAAATAAACTCACTGATAAATCTCTATGCCCATAGAAATAATTTGATAGTTACATTTAAATTAATGGTCTGGATATATCTATATTCATTAACGTAGAAGGGAGAAATACATACTTGATTTATTGAATTAATGACACGTCACTTATGATGCACCCAACTAATCATACCACTCCACTAGAATAGGTCATCATAGTTTTCAAAAATACATCAAAGTTCTTAATTCATGATATTCAATAATATAATTTTCTAATATATAGACCAATAATCAAGTCTACAGATAAGAATTTGAATTCAAATTAGTGGTTTTATCATTGTATCCTCTCATCATATAGATTACCAAGTGATAAACTTCATGAGAAAATGGATTTTATTATTATGATAATCCAACATCTAATAGTAAAAAACATCTATATCATTTGAGATGATATCATCTGGTCCATAGCTCATATGTTTAGTAATATTTTCGTAATAATTCAAGGTTCTCATTATAGAGGGTAATTGATGTAAACATTTATTGTGATAAATATTGTAAGGACATAATAACAATAATGGGATGAAAAATAACAACAAATTTTTGATAAGATATTTATTAACATTTATATATTTTAATATAACATTAATCAAAAGTACAAAGCTAGTTACAACTATGGTAATAACTTCAACATACTCCTACGTTCACTAAATAAACTACTAAAAACTTTTATTCTTCTGTTTTTCCCATGAAATTCATGCTTCTATAATGATAAGGCTTTAGTCAATGGGTATAACATGTTATCCACCATTTAAAATCTACTTACTATGACCTCAGTCCTCTAATAAAAATCACTCAAGGAGAAATAATTATAATATAAATTCTTCATTTCATAGTGTGGTATTTAATCATTGGATAATAGCACTACTGATGTATTATTAGAATAATTTTTGATAGGATATTTACTATTATGAATTATATAAATCTCTTGGATATTTGTTTTTATTAAAACTACTATTACAGTTTCAACAGAAGCCCAAATATTCTTTGATTCTCAGGTAGAAACATAATCCACTAGTTGTATATAGCTCTTCCAACTAAAAAATCATTCATTAATGTAGAATACATATCCTAAATATAATTTTATATCATTCTAGTTTGTTAAGAAACAATAATTTATGTATCCTCTGATGAATATTTCGTCATAATTGACATAAATAAGGAACATATCCTTTGTATACCTCACATACATAGGTATTTTATTTATATATTTTTAATGAAACTCTCCTAGGTCTACTCGATATCTTCCTACCATGATAAAGGAATAGTTAACATTATTCTTAGAATACAACATAACATATATTAAAGAACTTATCACAGAAACATAAGGTATTATGCTTTTCTTCTCTCTCTTCTTCTTAATGAGGGTTCATTTTCATCGAAATATGTTTTTAATGAGACAATAGAGACAATTCCCTCTTGGATTCTTCCAAACTAAATCTTTTAAGAAACTTCCCAATATATGTACTATTACATAGTTTAGTAATCTTGTTAGATCTATTAAAATTGATAATAATCCTTATAATGTTGTATAAATTTCCTAAATCTTACATGAAGATGCATTTTTTTAATCATGTCTTCACTAATTATGATATTGGTATCCCATTTACCATTAGTAATATATCAACGATATATACTACATGGAAAATAAATCCTCAACCAATAAACCTCACATAAATATATATCTCATATTCATTCATTATGAAAACAAATTCTCAAATGGATTCATCAAAATTAATGTCAGATGATATTAATCATTTCTTCAACCCATAATCAAATCTGTACAAATTTCATACCTTATTGAAATCCTTTGGAGTCTCAAACCCTTCTGATGGTTTCATATTGACATATTCTACATGGATTCCAATAATTGAGGTTGTTTTAACATCCTTTTTCCCAATATCATTATTATGGTAAGAACTTATGGAAAATAAAATTTGGATGGAATTTAACAATGTCTCCTTGATATTACAAAAAACATTTATCAACTAGTAGTGATTAATAATAACTAACTTTATCATCCATTTCTACCATCTTCTTCCATACCCATTTTCACCCAATAGACATTACATAAACAAAAAGATTTACCCAATCCAAAATATGGTTAAATTACATGGAATCCATTTTATAATTCTTTGTATATTTCCACTTTATATCATCAAAGCTATTTATAAATTTATTTTGAAAAGAGGTTCGTTATTATCAGGTAATATTGTGTCATAATTATTAGATTCTAGAAACCATATCCCTAGTTCTATGAACTTTATAGGGTACCTATAAAGTACTTGTGTCTCTAGAAAAACTTCTCATATTGGGATATATAGAATTGTTCATATGTTTACTCTTTAATATCTTAATCCATACCTTTGTTGAAGGTGATATTTCCACCACTATCTCTGGTAGGTATGTTCTCCACCTCAAGGAATATTAAAGTACTAGAAATTGTTACCATTTTATTGAAGTGAATGTATAGAAAATATCCCCTAGTTTCCTTGGGATAAATTAAGATGACACACTCTATTTGTCAGGCTGAAATGTTTTTAATAGATGTGGACATAACAAAATTTTAAAATCCCCAAAGACATACATTTGATAACAAAAATTTCATTCAACAACATAACTCATATGGAATTATTTTTTTCACTTTAGTTGGAACATTTTTTATTATATATGTGGTGGTCTTTAAGGTGGGGTAAGGTTCCTCAATTAATATAATCCATTAAAATATAGTGTATAAGGATAATTAAGTTGAGATAGTATCCCAAACCCCCTATAAAAATCAATAAACTTTTGGATAAGATATTCCTCTCCATGGTCTAAGTTGATATCATTATCATCTTCCCAAGATGATTTTCTAATTTGTGAATATATTAATTAATGTTAATAAATGAATCATACTTATACCAAATTTTGTAGATATATCCACATCTATTAAAATATCAGTTAAAATATATGATGTAAGAGTACTAGCCTCTATCTTTATGAGGAAAAGGTCCACCCATGTATGTATGAACTAATTAATGAAGATCTATGGCCCTTTCTTGATTTCCATTGAATGGATATTTGTTTATTTTCCCTATAAAACAATCATGACATATATCATGTGTTTTTCTTGAAATAATAAAAATAATCTTGTTACTATATATTTTTTAAATGATTATTATTTACATGATCAAGTTTATGATTCCACAACTTGGTGTGATAAAATTCATTTGAACATTATTCAGCATCGATTTCCAACAGTTGATTATTTTATTGTAGTTTATAAATATTATTATTATTATGTGACATCCCATAACTCATGGTATCGTTATAAATGTAAAGAACCATACTATTGAACTTGAATGTAATGTCAATAAAGTCTGAACTTGTCTTATATATTATGTTTTGAAATACATTGTATCATAATAGCAATTTTTTAAAAGTAGAATCAATCATATAGTCAATGTGAAAGGGTAGTATCTAATAGCATGTGTAGTTAATTTTACTTCATTGATATCTTGATGTCTCACATCACCTATAGAAACATTCCAATATCTAATTTGTTCTTATTTTTTTATACAAATATGTACACTAATATCTATATATAATAAAAATAAAATATAGAAATAGAGGGATTAATTTTGATAACATAAGAACCAAAAGTTTCCACTTGATTCTTAACTAAGGTGTGGTTATTCTTTCAATATTTTTTCTTTATAGATGCTAAAAACACATCATATAGATCCCTAGATTTCTCCTTGATCCTCCTTTACTTGTAAGGGTGGTGTTAAGGAACCATAGACTTAATATTGTTATTACATATTTCCATAATTCCATTCCCATTATTCACCATATAGAATGGAGGTTATTCATACTCCACATCCTTTTCCTCATAGAAAAATTGAGTCATAAGATATTTATGTGACTGCTCAACATTGTTTTCATTGTCATTTATAATAAAACTAGGTAATCTGTATAAAAGATTGAGAATCATGTGTCCCATTCATAATTCTTTGGGTAGCATGAACCCATGAATCTTACGACACTCAGTATAGCCAACCATCTAGACTACATGATTTATGGATTGGATATCTACTATAAGACTTTATATAAATAATTACTTCGTTTTTTTGTACATATCTTTTCCTCCTTTCTCCTGATAATGATAACAAGGATGATAGATCATGTTTTAGGAATACATGTGTTCATGTGTCTTTTAGTATTTAATAGTCATAGATTATTACTCGAGGTTTTAAAAATATAGTGACCCATACATTTTCCACAAATTAATAAATTATTTATATTATAAATATACTATAAATACAAAAAAATAACATAAGTCATGTTGTGTTTGGAAGACTAGGTATATAAAATATTAAAAAAAACCAAAAAAAATACTTATTTTTTTTATTTTCCAGTGATCATCTAAATATCTTGGAGTTCCTAGAACTTCATAGGATAACCTGGTGAATACATAAAAGAAATGGTTTATCTAAACAGACCAGTAAGTTAATAACATGATAAGGAAACATAACTTCTTTGTAAAAAGTATTACATGGTATCATAAAAGAGAAAGCTCATGAGTGAATCTCATGGGTGAATAAAAAACAGCATCATAAGACCATTAAAGCATAGGAAATGTAGAATAAATATATAACATGATATAAACATTATCGAAACCAAAATATCTAGATAATATAACATGGTGTAAAAGTTCCATAATAGATTAAGTTTACCTGCTAATAAAATACTTGACATCTCCTGAGACTAAATCATTACCAAATTCATTATAGCACTATCTGGGTGCACCCATCATTAAATATTGATGATTAAGTGTTAAAAACATGAAAACAAATCATAGGGAAGAAACATAATAATTACACCTGAAAAAAATGAGATTCATAATCCTTCCTTAAATCATAATTGAAGCTAATTTCTTAAAGGATAAATTTGAAAAATGAACATAATAACTGTATTACCCCATAAATGGAATGGAAAATAATCTAGGTATATATGTATTAGATATATATACAAAATTTATAATCATTTCATAAAATTAAATAAAGTGATAAAGAATGTTACAAAGAGAATGGACAGAACATGGAGGAAAGAGTGGTTTCGAGAGATCTCATACTTAAAATTTTAAAATCTATCAAATATTAAAAAAATATTTTATCTAAAAATAAACTTGGAAATATTAATAGAAAACATAAAAGAACTGATTTTTTAGGAATGTTGTAAATTCCATTCATACTGTACATATTTAAAAATTTTCTATTCACATATTTGAAAAAAATACAAAAAAAATCCTTGTTCAGAAAGTAACAAAAATACTTCTATTAAAAAATATTTTAAAAAGAGAAAATTTGTATAAATTTATTTAATAAATCATTATATAATATTGAAAATATTATTTATGTTATTTTAAATAGAATATTGATATGGAAAAAATCATTTTTCATAAATAATATATATATATTTGGATTTTCTTATAAACATTTTCATAACCATTTTAATTACCAAAAAGGAAATATTACTATTGCTTAATGAAATAATAAATAACGAAACAAGAAATAAATTTGATGTTTTTATAAGATAAATATCTTATAATGTTTTATAATATAAACTCAAGTATAACCATCTCGATTAATGTTATATTCAAACAAAAACCCTTACTACTTTAGTAACTTTTGAATCATAACACCAATGAAGAAAGTTAATGAATTTTAATATAAAATAACTTGAATTATGAATGAATCATGATATAACATGTAAAGGGGGGATATATTTTCTATTTATATAAAATTAGGTTCATAAAAAACATGGGTCTCAAAGAATTGCGTTTTGAGAATAAATCCTTACTTGGTGTCCAAAATTTTTCATTTATTTATTTTATGTCATTTTTAATCAACAAAAATCAATTATTCTAATTTTTAATAATATTTTTATAGGTTTAAAACCTCATATATAACCCATTTAATTAATTTAATTTAAATTTATATTTAATAATATAATAAGTTATGTCTGCATCATGTGTTTTGACAACGTTTAGTTCAAAAATTCAAAACTGCATCGGAGCGTTGATTGTGGTTAAAGGGGTCATTATTCAATAATATACAAAATAATTATCATGAAATAATTATAATTTTTATATATAAATTATACTTTTAAAACTAACAATGAAATATGGTTATTAAAAATTAACTACATTACCATCATGGAGACCATAGGTCATACATATACATCAGTAACATTTCCCTTCTTCAGCAAAAATGATTTAAAGAAGGTATGTGTTATATTATTATTTATATAATAATAGTTATGTAATAAATAACTTATTATTTCTTTAAATACACTTACATATACCATCCAGGTGGTATAGTAATAAAAAATTAATTTCTAAACATGCTAGTAATTTGTCATACACACGAATGACGTTATCAATTTTCCAAGGATGGTAAGGTAACAAAGTATATGAAATATTAATTTTACATCATTATTAATATTTTATGAATATTATATATGAATATTAAATCCATCCCAATAAAAAACCAGGATTGTTGATGATGAAAAATGAATTACATCACTTCGTAAGGCGGTAGTCTGTAGTTGACGCACACCTATCATAGGTTGTGGAAAAACAATTATTTCCTAGGTTAAAATGTAGTAATTTGGCTGACCTAGGATGTCTCTTGAAGAGGACTGAACAAAAATCGGTTGGTCACATTAAAATGAGGATAAAAATATTTTGTTTTTTAAATGAAATTTGAAATTAAAATGATTAAAAAACTATGTTATTAAAAAGGGTGATTACGTCGGGGTCGGTTTCTTAATTCTATTTCTATACTTGTTCAATTTAATTCAAACCTCTTCTTCTTTGTTGATTAAAGTGATTTTACATAGTCGTTTCGTCTCACTTCCTTGGTGAAATTATGATGGTGAGAGAAAACCTTACCATGATCTCGGTTTGGTCAACTCTCCTTCCATGTGTAAAATAGTTGTATTGAATATAATTAATTAAAATGGGAAATACCTGATTAGGGTTTTGTTAATCCCAAACAATCAAGAACATTCACTACACATTTTACACTTACTGACGATCGTCGAGTACTTCACCACTAATCCCTGGTCTATTCCATCGTATATAAACCAAAAATAAGTGGAGGGATATTATGATTATTTTACCAAGGAAAAAATCAATAACGAAATTAATATTCAAGAGAAATCGCACATGATAATAAAATCTGCTATAAGAAATTGAAAACAACATTGATGAAGAAATAAATTTATTCAATTACATCCAAGTACTCAATCATTACAATGTAGAAAACCAACCCTTCCCTAATCACTCTAAATGTTTACCCCAACATGGTATGGGTAATTGAGATGAATGGGGAAGAAGAAGGCATTACAAAACTATGAAAATGAAAATAAATAAAAGATAAATCAGAGAAGTTCTTCTCTATGGTGTCCCAGGAGTAATGGGATAGAGAATGTGACGCTTTGAGAGGGTGGAGATCTCCTCCTTTTATATCCAGAATTTTTCCTGCAGATGTTGACGTATTGTAGACCCATTAAATTACATCTTCATGTGTTGAGACATTCTTGAGTGTTTTTCAAAATTCCCTTGGTAGTGTCCCATAAAACTCTTAGAGGATTTGGACATGTATTCGGAGAGTTATGGCCGTTTTACTCTAAGCATTTATTCTGTCCAGTCAGACTCTCTAAAACGGAATCCTCTGGATTAGGGTGATTTAATTACGCCATAAACGGGAAATTCATGTCGTCCATCCATCCTATAAGATACTCCAAAATGCCTTGCGCGTCCACCCACGGAATTTCACAACATTTGGTCCCACTATGTATGAGTTATGGTTCCCACACCAAAACTAGGTAGAACTAAAAACAGTTTTCTTTAGCCTACTTGTGAGCTTCTTTGAATCTTCCATATGGACGATTCAGCTTTTACACTAAAAATAGAAAATGAAGCCCTAGATGTGTAAAATCTGGAAAAGAAAGTATTTTTCATTTTGGATTAGTGTATATAATGTTATGGAAAAACTACAGAAATAATTTAAAACTATTAAAAATCCAAAATTACCCATTTTTACTATTCGGCTCAAAATAACACCAATATATAAAAATGAAACAATTCATCTTAAAGTAACATTTTTGTGGGCTTAAGACAATGATATTAAATATAAATTAATTGAAATTATTTGATCTATCAATACCTCCACAACTAGAACTTGGACTCCTGGACAAGTAAAAGTCAAATCAAATCAAATCCAAAACACATATCAATGAGATCTACCAAATCAATTCTAAGAAACAAAAGGATATCATGACTCATCAAAAACAATTATTCCAAGTTCTCTATTTTAGATTTTAATATATTCACACTTCATTTCTTATCCCATGTACACAAAACATGTACCACACATGAATTTTCTATCATCTCACAAATTTAAATGATGAATAAGGTTTTTCTCATCCAAACGCACACAAGAGTCACCATGGGCTTGATAAATTCCTACTTCTCCAACCGATGTGAGTCGGGGAAATGTTTTTCTCATGAGGACTTTTCAGGGTTATTCAGTGGATTCTGGTTCGTAGGATTTAGATGTTAAATATTCTGAGGCTGAAAAAGGAGGGCTTGGCTCTTATTGAAGAAAAATTGCAAAATTATAATTTTCACTCAAATATGGTCTCTTTATCTTCCCCTTTGTAGAAACTCGGCTCTGTTATCATTCAATCAGCTCAGGATTTCAGCAGCAAAAATTTCAATCTTTTCAGACATGATTTTTCTTGAAAGCTCCAAATAGGCACGTTTTTCTTTTTTTTTACATCAGAAGCTCTAGAAAGGCCCAACTTCTCTTATCATGAAAGCTCAAGAAAGGCATAAATTTTAACAAAATGAAATATTCAATAGGAACATAAACTCTTCATAATTTTATTTTCCATCAAAAGTATCACCAAATGAGGTAGTACACCACAATACATCTTCCCCCACACTTAAGTTCAACTAGATCATGCAATTTCACTTCAAGAGCAGGTATGACAGGGAAAATTGGATTGTAAAGTGGCTAACATAACCGGAAATTCATGGCTACTAGGGGATAAAATTAAGGATAAATATAAAGGTGGGACATAATGAAAAGAATTATTTTGAAAAGGGGGCTTCAAACATAATAAATGCCTCAGTCATTTAAAACACACGTACCCTAAACCATGATGTTTTGAAAGGACTAAATCAAATTATGGTTAAAGAAATCATGCTATGGTTCTCTCAAGAAATGAGTTGAATGAAAAGAATATGATAAAAATGGTTCAGAAGCCTCACAGGAAAGTGATTTCAAAGATATAGACAGTGAAATATGGCATGAGTATCAAAAATCAGTGTACTTTTAATGAAATTATAAAAGATTTGAACTTGAAAAAAAAAAGAAATTTTAGTATTCATTTAAGCTCAGTTTCATGAAATAGATTGGTCCACTCATTAAAATGGGTTTCAAAAATTCTATTGATAATCATTTTAGCTCAAAAGTTTTAGAAACACACCCAAAATTGAAAAATAAACACACAAAAATTTGAAAACAGACAATTTTTTTTTTTTGAAAAAACAAAAATCAAATGAAAATACTATTCTACCAAGGTTCCCTCCCCCACACTTAAATGATGCATTTTCCTTGATACATTCAAGTGGATTTAACATGTAAGCCAATTTTCAAATGAATCACAATGTCAAGCAAGTGTGAAGGATAGGTACAAACTAGATTATTATCAATGCAACATTGAGTTTCTCTCCTATGTGTTTCTCTTTGAAAACCTAAAATAAAGTAAAAACATAACATAAGAAATATATTAAAATAAATTAAAATATAAATTTAATCAGAAAAAAGGATAAATCTTGGTTTAATCCCCCAAGTGGGTCTTGGGTTTTGACTGCTTCAAGAGGGGCAGTTCTAATCAGTTATCCCCAATCTGATGGTGGGTGAGATTTCTTTCTCATGAACCAACAAAAATAATTCATTATAGCATGTACTTGTTCTTTTCTGAGGATAATTCCATCTATAGAGTACACCAGATCTCCCCCCTTCATAATTATATACCTCTTGCATAGCAGGGTTAGGATGAAGTATGGAACCTCCTCCTCTTTAGTTGCTACTTGTGCAACGTATTATTCAAAATATAGTGGTTTCTCTAGATGTGCTACATGAAAAAAATAAACAAAGGGAGATTCAAAATTTAAATTTGAAATATTAATTTTAAAATATTTCCTTTTAAGGTAGGAAGCTTTTAGCTTTGGTTATTCAAGAATAGCCACTTCTATCTTTTCATGGACTTTCTCAAGTAGATGATCAATATCTTCAGGGATCTCCAGGTTTTCCTCAACAGGTTCCTATTCATTTTAATCTTCTTCTATGGCAATGTAAGGATTGAAAAAATCTGAAAATTCAAAATTTTAAGGAGTGATGCTCAAATCGGATTGAATGAAATCAGAAAAGGGAGAGTTCATGGAAGGATCATCTCCCTGAGTAGGTTCTTGTTCAATCACTTATTCAGTTGAATGTGCCTCTTGGATTTGATTATCACTGGATGGAGGGAGGTAGTCGGGCTCATCCATCTTGACGTCAAATTCCACAAATTGGGTGGTGTCTTCCTTCCACGGTGTTGGCTCCTCTTGTTTGCAAGCCTTGGGGAGATCAAGAAGTTCCTCACATTCATTCCAAAGTTCATCAAGTTCTTGTTGATCTCCCACATGTAGCTCAGTAGGGATTTCATCTTCTTTTTCATCAATCTCTAGTATAATTGGTTGAGTGATGATGAATGAGTCTTCAGGTACCTCAAAATTTACCTCCTATAATTCTTCAACGATGAGTGGTGAAATTTCCTCCACCACTATCTCAGGTTCTTGCTCCATCTCAGGGTCGGGTTACTCCATCATTACACGAACACAGTCCAATTCACATTTGCTTTTCCAACCTAAATAATCCAAATTATTACTAATCCTTTCCACCCTTTCATTGAGATCATGATAATTACTTTCGGGTTCTTGATGTTTCACCTGCGAGTAATCTTCCCATGCATAAAAATTTGAATTTGAATACATCATGGAAAAAATAATTTTTTAAAAATTTATTTTTAAATTAGAAAATGTCAAATATTTACAAATAAGTTGTGGAACTTCCTCCCCAGTAACGGTGCCAAGTTTGACGCACGCCTATCATAGGGCACGCCAAAACAATTATTTTCTATGTTAAAATGTAGTAATGTGGTTGACCTAGGATGTCTTCCAAAGAGGAGTGCACAAAAAAACTGGTTGTCACTTTAAATGAGGATAAAAATGTTGTGTTTTTGAAATGAAAATTAAAATTAAAATGATTGAAAAACTATTTTATTAAAAAGGGTGACTAGGTCGGGGTTGGTTTCCATATTATAATTCTATCCTTGTTAAATATAACAAAATCCTCTTATTATATGATTATTAATGTGAGTTTCCACAATCATTTCCTCTTACTTCCTTGGTGAAATTATAATGGTGAGTGAAATCCTTTCCAAGATCTCAGTTTAGTCAACTCTCCTTCCATGTGTAAAATAGTTGTATTAAATATATTGAATTGAAATGGTAAATACCTCATCGAGGTTTTTTATTCCAAACAATCAAGAACATTCACTACACCTTTTACAAGTACTGACGATCGTCGAGTACTTCACCACTAATCCCTGGTCTATTCCATCGTATATAAACCAGAAATCAGTGGAGGGAGATTATGATTATTTTACCAAGGAAAAAATCAATAACGGAATTAATATTCAATAATTATCGCACTTGATAATAAAATCCTCTATAATAAATTGAAAAACACTTTAAAGAAGAAATAAATTTATCCAGTTGCATCAAAGAACTCAAGCATTACAATGTAGAAAACCAACCCTTCCCCAATCAATCCAAATGCTTAACCCACCATGTTAAGGGTAATCGAGATGAATGGGGAAGAAGAAGTTATTAAAATACTATGAAAAAAAGAATAAATAAATGATAAATCTAATAAGTTCTTGTCCTTGGTGTCCTAGGAGGAATGGGATGGAGAATGCGATGCTTTTAGAGGGTGGAGCTCTCCTCCTTTTATAGCAAGAATTTTTAACCCGTATGTTTATGAATTGTAACCCCATTAAATAACATATTCAGATGTTGAGACCTTCTGGATTGTTTTTCATAATTCTCTTGGCCAGGTCCACTCAAAATTGTAGCTGATTTAGACATGTATTCCTAGAGTTATGGTCGTTTTACTCTGACCATTTATTCTATCTAGTCAGAATCTCCAAAATGGAATCCTCCGGATTAGGGTGTTTTAATTACACCATAAATTTCGAATTAATGTTGTCCTTACTACATAAAATATGCTCCCAAAATCCTTTCTCATCCACCCACCGAATTTCAGAACATTTAGGCCCACCATGGATGAGTTATGGATCCCACACCAAAACTAGGATGAACTGAAAACAGTTTTCTTGAGCCAACATGTGATCTTCATTGAATCTTCTATATGGATGATTCAGCATTTAGTCTAAAAATAAAAAATAAATCCCTGGATTTGTAAAATCTGGAAAAGGAAGAATTTTTTAATTTGGATTAGTGTATATAATGTTATGTCCAAACTACAGAAATAATTTAAAACTGTTAAAAATCGAAAATAGACCTTTTTTAGTATTCATCTTGAAATAAAACCAATATATAAAAATTAAACAATTAATCTTAAATGAATACTTTTGTGTGTTGAAAACAATGATATTAAATATAATATAATTGAAAATATTTTCTCTATCAGTAGTACACATGGATGATGGACTCATTTCCCATTTCAAGGAAGATGAGATGTTTCTATGGTTTCCATTATAATAATTATGTCTAATTATATGTTAGGTACTTATGTTGTTATATATAAATGGTTTAATAAGATTTTATATAGGTTTATGAAGAAAAAAAACAAAAACACTTGACTATGAATGATACAGATTCTTTATACCAACTCAATAAGATTATTCCTAAATACTTTATCTATTATATTTTTGATCAAAACAATCCTATAGTAAATTGGTGGTAAATAAAGGATTGTATTTTGGTAGTTATTTTCCAAACAAAAAGTCTTATTAAGTTTGTAAAGGGGAGGATAGGATGGGTCTTTTATTATTGAGAAGAAGTGTAATTTTTTTAATTTCTCAAAACTATTCAGTAATAAAAAGTATCTCTCAATACAAGTGCTGAAAATTAATAAATAATGGGTTTAGGGGTTGGATGGTCCATAAAAGCAACAAATATTAAAAAATAATCATTTTTTTACATTTAATCTCATTTACATCTAAGGTTACTCACTTTCAACATTTTACATTTTCACCACAATAACTAGTTTTTTTATTATATTTCCTATTCAATGTGAGAAAAAAAAGTTAAACTAATTAAATAATATTAAATATTAAAATTCAAAAAAAGTAATCAATTTTATCAAATTAAATTCATAATAGTGGTGTAATTGTATTTAAAATTAAACTTAAAATACAAATCAAAAAATGGTTTATCATGAATGGAATTTTTCAAGTAATAGATGTTATTATATTAACTATATGACTATAAATAATCATTATTTTAATTTTTTAAAATAGAAGTCTAATATTTGAATTTAATTTAATTATTTATTTTAAACCATTTATTTTAATTAATTTAAGTGGATAAATTTTATGAACATAAAAATATTTTGTAGAAACCCACCTTTTTAATTATAGAAATAAACTTATACCAAAATAAAGAAACTTTTTGATTAAAATTAGATTAAATAAATTAATATTTATAAAATAATACATATTTATCTTTAATAATAAATTAAAAATATAATTATTCTTCTAAATTATATTATTGAATTAAAAAAAGGTAGTATTTTTGAAAATAGATAATTTTCACCATTTATGGAAAACTTTACCATTTTGGAAATATCAAAAAAAAATATCCCTTTATAAATTTTGATATGATTTTTTTAAAAATTGTTTTTATTCTATAAAATAAAATTTATTGAATTTATTTAAATGAATTATAATATTTTCCTAAAAAAATAAATAAAAATAATTTCTGAAGTAAACATATTTTTTATAGAGTAAAAATATATTTATTACAAATTGAGTGCTTAGTTTTTATTAATTTATCAATAAATTCATATTTATTAGGACATTTATATAAATTTCATAAATAAATTAATCTTATTTATACCCACCAATTTAATTTCTAGGTAATATTCTTCACATTTAAATAATCACATGTTAATATTATATTACGGATTGTTTAATCTTTGTATATGCTATCAAACATAGTGTTTTTTCTAAAATATTAGGGTATTTCATTCTACCCCATTAAATAAACATTTTACTTGAAATTAAGACTTGTTCTTGGAAATAAAGGGTTTGATATTTAAAAATTTCCTTCATTGAAATCCAACATTATAAAAAGGGTTGATAAAACATCCTCTTAAAAAGAGGGAAAGGAAAATAAAAATAACATATAAAATAACAAAAAACTATGTTTCCACTAATAGATAAATTTTTATATACATGGAAAAATGTATTTTTAAAGAATATACATATAGTATATAATTTTATATTTTATTTAGATCGAAGAGACTATCAATTAATCAAAAATAAATTCAACTTTTATTTTAATATCATTTTCCTAAATTGCTAGTATCCTTTTACAATATATACTAAGAACAAAAGGAAATATACATTTATGAGAAGTTTAATGTCATCCACTGATCATTTTTCACCAAAATATCATTTTTTATTCCAAATGATGAGAATTTAAGATGAATGTTTATGCTTGGAGCACTAAAATTAACTTCTAATTTATTTCATGACTCCAAAAAATGATATTAAGATACTATTAATGTATTTAGACAATAACCAAAACTAGATATTTTTGTTAAATGGTATGATAATTCCCAAAATGAATAATCCTACATATTAATCTTCAAATTCAATGTTCAACATAAATATATAACCCTACATCCCAAATAACCTCAAAATTAAAATGCTTCAATATGTTTTTTCCAAAATATTATTTCATGTTAAATATCATGTTAGACATAAAGGTTTCATAAACCTAAATTAAATGAAACATTTCCCAAAATTTCATTATTAACCTCAAAATCATAAATATTAAAAAAGGATTGATTCTGAAATATGTTTCCCAACATCAACTAATTATTTGTACCTTCAATTGTTTTAGTAAAAACAATTTAATAAAAGATAGTACACCATTTATAATAGTGTAAATCATTATACCTTTGTCACCCTTTGATTTTGGCTTCATGCCGCACAACCTTATTGGATATGACGATGTGTCAACCGACTTTTGCCTTGTCCTTTTTATAAAACTATTGAAACTCAGAAGTGAAAATCATTTTCATAATTTACCTTCATACAAAAACATTCTCAAAAATATGATGAACATGTTCAAAAATAAAATTTTTCATCCAATCAAAATTTTAATCTCTAAGGGTATATATCCGATGAATTATTCTCCACAAAATTATTTTTTTTATAATAGTCACATTAATGTCAAGAACTTGCTAAAGATTATATTTCCCTTAATAATGTATTTTTTTATAATGAATCACCTTATCATTAAATAAAATTTATAGTTTAGTAGTACAATTCAATATATTATAGCACATCCTTAATCAAAAAACACGTGAAGAATAATCTATAGAAGTTTCATGATTCTTATTAATAGAATAACATTGATAAAAATACGATAACAACATGTTTCTTTATTACCAACACAAAAAAATCAATCATTCTACATCAATGGTTTTCATAATACAGGCCACTACAAATTAATTCTTGGATTAATGAATAGATTTGGATAATGACCAACTTTCCTATATCCGTAGCATTGAACTATTATTTGTGTATTAGTTTAAACATTATTTCTATACATCTAGTTAACTAAACTATTCATTTTTATTCAGAAATTATCTATTGTATACCATCCTTTTACTCACATAGAGAATATTCTAGTTCTTATATATAATTTTCCATGGTTCCTCTTCACATAATTTTTACATATAGAAAATTTAATCTTTATTTATTATCACCTTTTACACATGAACTTCTTAAATATTTCACCCTTATATTATTTTATGAGTTCAAAAATTTTACTATATTTCTATTGTTAATCATAATTTGAGATAGAACATTTCGAATTATCAAGATATGTCAAAATTTAGTTCCCATCATGTCAGGTATATCATTAAGAAATCATTATATATTTCATGACATTGGTTTTGGGTATGCTTTTTTCTATTTCCCACTATTAACTAAAAATAATAAAATAAACAAGATGAAGTTACATTAACATGAAAAAGTAGAATCCTATAATCCTACAATGAATAAATTATAAATGATAAGTGTTTCTTAGCTTATGATTATTCTATTTTTCAATCTAGTTTGCCATGGATAAATTTCATCTTAGGTTCTCTATCCTAATAATTTATTCAATTACATTATAATGGTTCACATAGAGTTTGTGAATATCTGAAAAATACCACTTCGAAGTTTCAAACATTATACCGCAAGGTGCATAGTCATGCACCATGTAACAATCGATTCCTGTTGAATGTTCCCTTATTAGAGTTATTACCTCCAGGTAAAACTATGTTAGATATGAATCAACTTGTAGTATCTAGACATTGATTTAATTTCATAAAACCCACTAGCTCTCTATATTAATAGAATTCATGGATATTTTTTTATACATATTTTCCCTTATACTTATACTGGGATATCTGAATAAATTGTTCTAGTCCTAATCCCGTTAAAATAAAACACCTTCATCTGATACGAACTATAGAAACCCAAACCTTTTACACATATCAATACATGATTTTTAATATAAATATCTAATAATTATTGCCTAAATATCATGATCCCTAGTTATTTTGGGAATACTATGTACATAAAACATCAAGAGAAACAACAAAACAACATCTTATTTTTTTCATTTCCAATGTTATATATGAAATATCTTTGAGATCCAAAAACTCTAATTAATTACATAGGGAATATATAAAATAAATATGTGAGGTAAAAATCCCAGTGATGGAGTAACATGATAAGGAAATATAACATGTTTGTCAAAAGTATAACTTGATATAAAAAAAGGTAATTATAATGGGTGAATCATGTAGGATCATAAAATAAAGAACATGAAATTATAATATCGCAGTATTATAGTATATGTTTCAAAATCATATGACATGAAATAAACATGATCCAATGAACAATTCCTATACAATATCACGTAGTGTACAATGTCCCATAATGTATTAGGTTTACTCCCTAATCTCTTAGATGACGTCTCATGAGATTAAATCTTTTTAAAATACATTGGACTGCTATGTCGGTTCAATAATAATAAAATGTTCTTTATCTTTTTTGAAAAAAAGTAAATCCATCATATGTCATAATTAAAAAAATTACCCATGGAAGGAAAATGGGTGGCATAATCTTTTCTCATATCAAAATTGTATGAAATTTTAAAAAGGAATCTTTTGAGAAACGAACATAAGAAATTTATTAACCTATAAAAGGACGGTAAAATATTCTTGGTATATATTTGAGGGAAATATATAAAAAATTTAATAGTATTCCATAGCATTAAATACAACTAAAAAGAATGTTAGAGAGAGAATGGTCATAACCCGACGGAAAGGGTTGTTTAGAGAGATCCCTTATATAAAATATAAAATATACTAAATTATAAAGAAAAAGAGTTAATTGTAAATAATCCTAAAAATTGTATAGGAAGCATCAAATTATTGTTTTTTCATGACGGCGTAAAATTGTTTTCATTTAGTAAATGTTAATAAAACATTTTATTAACACTTTTGTAAAAAAGTAAAAAAACACTTCATTCGTAAAGAGATTAGGATATTCCTTTAAAATAATCATGTAAAAATCAAAATATGGATTTTTTTAATAATATATTATATAATATTATAAATATACATTAAAACATTTTAAGGAAAATATCGATGTGGAATAAAAATCATGTTTTACCAAAAATAGAAATAAAACTAGCTTTTCTTAATACTATTTTCTCAACTATTTTATGTAACAAAGAGTGGAAAATAGTAATATTAATTGAAATTTTAATTAATAAATAGTGGATAATAAAATTAAATTGATTTATTAAATAATTATCAAATAATTTCTTATTATTTAAATTTAACAATAAAGAATCTCGATTAAGATAAGATTAGAGATTAAACGATTACTAATTTGGTTACCTTTAAATCATATCTCCAATAATGAAAGAAATAATTTGAAACATAAAATTTTATAAATTATTAAGGATTAAATATATAATATTTAAAGGATATTATATTCACCATTTAAAATAAATTAGGTTCATCAAAGAACTAGTATCTCAAACATAGAGTCTTGATATGAAACCCTTACCTCTAGTCCAGACATTGTCGTGCGTGTTTTTATTTATTATATGATAAAATTATATAAATATTTTACTAAGAAACATTTAAAAATTTAATACCATATAATTAAACCATTTATTTCATTTATTTAATGATATATTTAATTAATTAATCAGTTATGTCCACTTCTCGTGCTTTGAGGGAATTTAGTTCATAAATTCAAAATGGAATCAGTACATTGATCATGGTCAAAAGGGTTCATTAGTCCATAATATAAAGAATAATAATAGTTAATAAAATTATTTTCCACAAATATTAAAATTTTGAATACATCCCTAAAATATGGTTTTGGAAAATAAACTATGTTACAATCCTGGAGATGGTAGTTCGTACAAACACCTATTTAACATTTCTATTTTTAAAAAATCATAATGAAAAGAAGGTATGTGTTATTTTATAATTCTATAATGATAATAATTTCATAAATGTTATATTATTTCTTTAAATACACTTACATATTCTATTAATATTATGTGGTAATATAAATCAAATCACATCACTTTGCAAGGCAGTAGTTTGTTGTACACCTGAATGATGTTATGATTTTTCCATGGATTGTAAGGTTAGAAAGTAACTGATATATTAACTTCAAATAATTATTAATTTATTTTTAATATAATATATAAATAGTAAATACATCCTCATAAATATCCATGATATGATAATATAGAAAATGAATTACATCAGTTCTCAAGATGGTAGTCCAATAATCACACAAACGATAATTTCGTTTCCCGTTTGATGGAAGTGGAGATGGATGTAGGTTATTACAGTCACATAATAAAATATAATTGTATGTGCAGTAGCTGTTTTATTATATCATCATGTTTTAAAAAAAAAAATAGGTAGTGTAATGAATAAATGAAACAAAAACGCTCAGTTAAGAACGATACTCTTCTTCGGACCACTAATGTTATATTATACCCAATGCCTTCCTAGATTGAATTTTAATCAAAACAATTATTCTATTATATGAGGATAGGAGTAATGAAGGAATATGGGATGGTATTTTCTGATACAATTTTTTTCTATATTTTAAAGGATATGGGATGAGGTTCCTTTTTTTAATGAATATGGAGAGGAATTTTTGAAAATACAAAAAACATGTCAATAATGAGAAGTCACTCTCAAGATTAGTGCCTACCAAATTGTTAAATAATATATTATAGGGATAATATTGTCGATAAAAACCTCCACCATTAAAAAATAAACATTTTTTATACATGTTATTCAATTTACCTCAAAAGATACTCAATTTAACCATTTTTAGTATTTCACCATGGTAACATGTTTTTTTATTATTTTTACTATTCATTTTAACCATATATTATGTTTATCATATTACCTAACAGTAATTATTATGTTTAAAATTATGGAATAAATCTAATATAATTAAAAATCACACAATTTCAGTAATTCAATTAAAAATTTACCCGAAAAAACAAGTTGAAACGGTTTATTAAGAAATGCAATCTTCAAGCAATATATTACTTTATATTATCTCTTGAACTATAAATAATCATTATATAAATTTAAAATCATATAAATATATATAATTATAATTTATTTTAAATATATCCTTAATAGGGGTTATTTTAACTAATTAAAATGGATAAACATTGTCAACATAAAAATAGTATAACGAAAACCATGTTTTTAAGTGTAAAAATAAACTAATAAAAAAACCATGAATATTTCAGATTAAAATGTAATTAAATAAATTATTATTAATATATTTCATATTTAACATTAATACCAAATAATAAATATAATTTTAATTTTAAATTATTTCATTTATTGAAATTAAATGATAGTACTTTTGAAAATCTGTAATATTAACTATTCTTTGAAAAATTAACCATTTCAAAAAACATTAAAAAAATTACCATAACATAAATTTAATAAAGTGATTTATAAAATGGTTTAAATTTTATAAAATTTAATTTCTAAAAATTATATACATTAAATATAATATTTTCTCACAAAAATCAATAAAAATATTTCTGAAGGAAAAATATATATTTTTGAATAAATATATATTTGTAACAAATTGAGTGCTTATTTATTAAGAATTTATAAATACATTAATATTCACTAATACCTTTATATAAAATTCAAAATTTGTTAATTTTATTTGTGCCCACAAATTTTATAGCAATTTTTTATCATTCATTTATGAATATTAATATTTTAAAATTATATCAGGGTTCGTGTAAACTCAGTATTGCATGTTGCTTACTATTTAAAAGGTAGTGTTATTTTAAAATCTTTTAGTGTTAGAAGAACATTTAATGCGTACTCCAAATGTTTCCAGACTAAATAATTCTCCTCCTCACGTTCTCCTTTATAAATCTCATTGGGAACTAGGGACTTGAACCTATAAAACTACCACTCATAGTATAATATGATGCCCAAACACCTATTCCAATACTGGAAGTTATTGTCAGTCTAGAGATTAACTTAGTCCAAAATACATTATTGGGAAAATATCATGTGAATATTAATTTCCTTCTTCTACAATAAATAAAATTATATTTAATTAAATTATTTTGAATTATAAGTGTGATATAATATATTTTCTATTAGCGTCCTAATATTTTATCAAATCCCAATATCATATTCATTGGATTTAGAATCTCTTGTCTCCTGAATATTCTAGGTTAAAGGGTCTATATTTTCTGTCTCATAATCAAAATTAGGTCCAATAAAATTACGTGTGTCACGACCCGTCCTCAGGGCCCGGGCCATGACTACCCCAAACCCGCCTTCCATAGGCCAGGGGCTGGCGACTAGCACCAAGGCGTAAATCCTGATAAAGGGAAGTCATTGCCTTTGTAATGTAAACAAGCACCACAGAGTAAGCAAGCGAAAAAAGTAAACACTAAGTAAAAACGGGTACAACAGTAAGTGCAGAAAGTAAGTGGGCTAGAATACAAACCCAAACTGAAAGTAAAGTACAACTCGAAAGGGAAAACAAAAACTGAAAAGTAAAGCCGCAACGTCGAGCCGTCCACAGGATCTCCCACCTAAAGGGTGGGTACAGATAGCCTCCACTGCTCCTCGGGTCCAGCCGACCGCTCCAAGTACGTCCCGCCCAGTGGTCCACCTCCAGGTACTATCCTCCTCCACAAGCCTCCACCACGATCAGCGCTGTCCATCATCTGCAACCAACACAACGTAGTGCGGGCATAGCCCGTGCAGGGGTGAGTATAAGCTACTCAGTAGGGACCCCGAGACCCCCAAAGGCCTCCCAGAATCCAACAAGGATAACCACAAAGGAAGGATACAATCGCGAAGTAACATCTGACACTGCTTAGGTATATGCCCATACATATACCTATGTCATCAATTCTCGCTCAGCTCCAACATCCGAGCTCAAGTAAAACCCAGTCCACACAGGAAAGAAAAACGTAAATCCACACAGGATAGCACAACACAATCCACAAAGGAGAGAAAACAGTAAATCCACATAGGATAGCTCAACCTAATCCACAAAGGAGAGTAACACAGGATTCATCTCACATAGGTATACTTCTTAAAATGAAAATAGAGATGATCAGTGATCCATCTAAGTCGTCGGACCCACAAAGGATCGATAGGTACTAACCCCCGCAAAGACGCACAAAGGATCGGGCCCACACAGGACCTGTAAGTGCTGGCACACACAGAACCACTGAGCGCTGACCCACACAGGATCAGACCCACATAGGATCGGTAGCACTGATCCACACAGGATCCCTGAGTGCAGTAGTCATTGCAGTCCACTGAGGATCTCTGCACAGTCATCGTCGCAGTCACAGAAGCAGTCGCAGCCAGCTCTATGGTTCCCGTACACAGCAAGCTCGTTCGGGAGGGTCCTCTCCACGAGCCGAGAGGCTGATACATCAACAGATACATAGTCCAGGGTTGATGTATCCAAAAGTTCTGTATCATCAACAGGAACTCAACGACGCAGACGGCGCGTCAATCGGACGACTGGTCTGAGAGTTAATGGCTTTTTCGTCCCAGGGGCCCGGTTGGTTTTTAATTAAAAACCAACCCGACCATACTCCACCTGCATCCAAACCTCTGGAGGAGTATACCAAAAGATCCGTCTAACATAGAGGATTACATCAAAGTCGACGGCACGTCAATCGGACGTCCGGAACTCAAGATATGAGTGTTTCCGCTCCGAGGGCCCGGTTGGTTTCGTGTACGAACCAACCCGGCCGAACCCAAAGTATTCTGAATCCTTGAGTGTGATATACCGAACCGACTGTCTCGATCCAAGGATCACATTTCCGCTGACGGCGCATCGATCTGAGACTCGTAGCTCAAGTTACGGGCAAAAGAACGAAAAAAGTCCGGAGACGGGGGGTCTGGGCCCGGGCCGACCCAGGCCGACCCCCCCCCCCCCCCCGGGTTGGCCGAACCGGGTCGGCGCGAACCGGTTCCGGCCCGGCTGGACCCGGTCCGACCCGGCCAGGGCGCGGCCTGACCCGGCCGGCCGGCCCTGCTCGGCTCGGCCGAGCGGCCGAGCAACGCTGGGGGCACGCTGCCCCCGCGTGACAACACCGCAGCCCCCACGGGGGGCCGCCCTGGTCAGCGGACGTGGAAAGCCGCATCCCCTGGTGCTCCGGACCCGCGCGGACGCGGGTCCGCTGGCGCCGCTGCCGCCGATGGCTTCCGTGGGGAACCAGAGTCGTTCCGGTGGTCCGATTTTGTTCATGTCTACGCCGCTGCTCCTCCCGGGTCCCGTTATTCACTGCAGAAACATCAAATCGCCTTTGCGACATATTTCCTTGTCACCCGCCAAATCCGCACAACAATGAAGAACTTTGGAGGGTTGTTTGGCCATGTTTGTCTATCCCGCACCCTCCGCGTTAGGCGATAAAAATCGGGAACAATAATCCACACAAGATTAAAGTATCAAAACCATTTTAATAATTTAAAATTCCACTTGATCTAGTTTATTTTGTTTTAGAAGAAAACAACTATGGGTATAAAAAGTTATTTCCAAATAAAAATCCCTACCTCGGTCAAGTCGTCGCATGCACGTTCTTCGCGGAATTGATCATCGCGGAAGGAGGGGACCGTCGCGTCGTCGCGGTATCCAGCGTTGCATCGACGAACTCCGAGGACCAAGAAATAACAGATTTAATTATATTTATTAAATCCATATGTTATTATAATCCTCAAAGAAAAAATTAATGAACCGCAATATCTCACCACAACTGATGATCGAAGATTTTGTTGCGGATGAAGGAACATTGCAGAAGAACGTCGCGGGAGAGGAAACGTCGGCGTCGCGGCACACGACGTCGCGTTGTCGATTTCTGCGGGTTCGGAATTCTACTTCGGAGGCTGGAGTTCTTCGCGTTCTTCACATTCTTCACGAAGGAGGATGAAGAACATGAGGTTTCTGTCAAATCCTCCCAACGAACAACACTTAAGGAGAAAAAGAATTGGTCTTATTTTATTAACATGCCAACAAACGAAAAAGAAATAAGTAACGACCCATTAATTCATAGAATTAATTCAATGAATAAAACCGCCAAATTAATTGGTGCGTTAAGAAATTAAGATAACACGTCAGTTGACTTTCATAATAACGGGTTTTCGCGGGTGAGTTACTTAGCGGAAAAGAAACGGTGGGGCTCATGCGGGCCCCACCTCACAAATATCCTACCAAGAGGGTAGGATATTTTTGGATAGCACCCTATCCGCAGAAACTCAGCTTAATCAGATTTAAGTGGCTTTTTAAGTGGCTTAAGTGAAATAAAAATAAAGTTGTCGCACCACTTTATTTTATTTCTTAACGTAAAGCCCAAAAATTAAAAACCACACCCGAGCAAACGAAACTCCGGAATAGGCGTTTCTAAGCAAGTATCGGCGCTGCGATTTCATCGGTGCCCTCAGAATTCGATTCCGAGCACTGGTTTAAAAGTTAGAAAAACCCGCTCGTTCGTTCACTAAACGTACCCGATCCAAGCTTCAGAAAATGATTCCGGGCACACCGGGCCTCGGAATTAGGTGCCGTCAGAAATTGCGTTCTTGTAAAATTCCAAAAAATATTAAGAAAAAAAAAATTCCTTGAAATTTACGGGTATTTACATCACTCCTACCTCAGGGCTTTACGTCCCCGTAAAGATACATCATAAACTAGGGAAACAAATATAGGTATTGAGCACGCATCTGAGCCTCCTGCTCCCAAGTACTCTCCTGGAGGTTCTCATGCTGCCACCTGATGCACACTAGAGGAATCGATCGTCCACATAGGACCTGCACCTGTCGATCCTCAATCTCCACTGGGACCTCCGCAATAGTCGCCCCATCATCAACGTCCAGCTCCCTATAGTCAATGATATGTGTCGGGTCCTGCACGTACCTCCTCAGCTGAGATACGTGGAAGACGTCATGCACCCGGTGCAACTGAGGTGGTAGAGCCAGGCGATAAGCCACCTTGCCAATCCTACTGAGGACATGGAAGGGTCCGATGAAGCATGGAGACAACTTGCCTCCTCGGCCCAATCTCCATAATCCACGTCGAGGTGACACACGCAGGAAGACTTGGTCGTCATCCTCGAACTCTAGTGGCCTCCGCCACCTGTCAGCATCAGACTTCTGTTGGCTCTGAGCTGTCCTCATCCACTCCTGGATGACCTGGACCTTCTCTGTCATGGCCCGGACCATCTCTAGTCGCACAAGTGCTGACTCCCCAGGGTCTATCCAGCACAAAGGAGATCCTCAAGGTCTGCCGTACAACGCCTTGTATGGTGCCATCACGATGGTGGAGTGGTAGCTGTTGTTGTACGTGAACGCCAACAAGGGTAGGTTGTCCTCCCAGCTTCGACCAAAGTCGAGGAAATATGCGCAGAGCATGTCCTCAAGAGTCTGAATTGTTCTATCTTTCTGACCATCCGTCTGTGGGTGAAAGGCGGTGCTCAGATGTAGCTGCGTCCCGAATGCCTCCTGCAACCCCTCCCAAATCCGGGAAGTAAAACGAGCATCTCGATTGGAGACCATAGATGATGGCACACCGTGAAACCGTACAATCTCCAGAACGTAGAGACGCCCCAACCTCTCCATTGAGCCTTGATCTCAGATGGGTAAGAAGTGTGCCGACTTGGTGAGTCGGTCAACAATAACCCAAATGGAGTCGTGACCTCTGGAATTTCGTGGATGTCCAGTCATGAAGTCCATAGATATCCCGTCCCACTTCCACTCCGGGACCTCCAAGGGCTGTACCAAGCCTACTGGTACCTGATGCTCTGCCTTTACCTACTGGCAGGTGAGGCATCGTGAAACAAACTCTGCTACAGCCTTCTTCATGGCTGGCCACCAGTGCTGACGTCTGAGGTCCTGGTATATCTTCTCCACTCCGGGATGTACCGCCAAAGGAGAAGTGTGAAACTCTCTCAGCACCTCCTCCAGTAAAACAACTGGTACCAAGGTATGTCTTCTGAAAAGGACGCCGTGCTCTACTCCAAGGGAGAAACAATCAGGTGTCTGTCATGAGAATATTTGTGCACGCCGTGTCTCACAGTCAATATCCCCACGATGTGCCTCTCTGACCCGCTGCAGTAGTGGAGGAGTGACTGTGAGAGACTGAAGGAAGGCTTCTCCATCTCTATCTACGAAAGATATCTGCAAGGCGGATAGCTGCTCTGTCACCTCCTCAAGTAGCTGAATGCCCGTCCTCCTGCTGAGGGCTTCGGCTACTACGTTCCCCTTCCCAGGAGTATAGACTATCTCAATGTCATAGTCCTGGAGGAACTTCAGCCATCGCCACTGTCTCAGGTTCATGTCCTTTTGCGAGAAGATGTACCTGAGACTCTGGTGGTCAGAAAAGACTGTAAAGCACTCGCCCATCATATAGTGTCACCATGTATTCAGAGCGAAGACCACTGCTGCTAACTCCAGGTCATGTGTGGCGTAGTTCTTCTCATGCGGCCTCAACTGACAAGATCCGTAGGAAATCACGGCCCGCTACTACATCAGGTCACATCCGAGTCCGATCCCTGATGTATCGCAGTAGACTACGTATCCAACTCCCTCCTTAGGCAACCTCAAGATAGGTGCGCTGGTCAATCTATGTCTCAGCTCCTGGAAGCTCTACTGACATCTGTCTGACCACACAAAGGGTTTCCCCTTCTTCGTCAAAGCTGAGAGTGGTGCCGTAACTCTGGAGAAGTCTGGTACAAATCTCTGATAGTATCCAGTCAGTCCCAAGAAACTCTGCACCTCCGTCACGCTCCTGGGTGGCTCCCAAGCTAGCACTGCTTCGATCTTCACGGGATCCAGCGCAACTCCCGCCTCAGAAATGACGTGCCCCAAGAAGTGGACCTCACATAACCAGAACTGCCACTTCGAGAGCTTGCCATAAAGCTGGTGCTCTCAGAGTGTGTCTAGTACAACCCGCAAGTGGTGGGCGTGATCCTCCTTAGTCGTCAAGTATATAAAAATGTCATCGATGAAGACCACAACAAATCGATCGAGGTATGGTTGAAAGATCCTGTTCATGAGGCCCATGAACACTTCTGGAGCATTGGTTACGCCGAATTTCATAACCAAGAACTCATAGTGGCCATACCGACATATGAAGGCCGTATTCTCCATGTCCTCGTCTCGAACTCTGAGCTGATGATAGCCTGACCTGAGGTCTATCTTCGAGAACCACCGTTCTCCCTTGAACTGATCAAAGAGGTCATCAATCCTCGGTAGCAGTTACTTGTTCCTCACTATCACCTGTTTCAGGCGACGATAGTCAACACACAGTCAGAAGCCCCTGTCCGCCTTCTTGGAAAATAATATCGGGGAATCCCAGGGTGAAACACTGGGTCAGATGAACCCATTTCCCTGCAAGTCCTCCAACTGTACCCGTAGCTCTCGAAGCTCAGTGGGGGACATCCGATACGCTGGAATGGATATCGGGGTTGTCCTGGGGTAGATATCGATATAAAAGTCTACCTCTCTGCAAGGAGGTATCCCAGGAATGTCGTCGGGAAAGACGTCCGCATACTGATCCACCACTACAGGAAAACTAGGACGCCGCACGTCAACTACTCCTAGGATGAGGATAGCCAACTGATAAGTGATGGGCTGTCCTCTCCTCTATGCGAGTCTATCCTGTGTTTCTAAGGCTCCCTTCTCACCGGTGAAGGTGAACCTGCTCCCGTCGGTGAGTACACATCGCACCTTGCGCCTAAAACAGTCAATCTGTGAATGGACTGTAGATAACCAATCCATGCCCAAGATGACGTCGTAAGGGCTCGACGCCGCTACAAGAAGATCCCAGCCGAAGCTCTCGCCTCCTAGAGTAAGCTCACACTGCCAGCACCAGTGCGGAATCGTCGAGTCTGCTCCTGTAGGGGTCTCTAGCCGTAAGCATCAAGCCAATGGCTCTGTCGGAATCTCCGAGCTCCGAACAAGGGTAGTGGATATGAAAGAGTGAATCGCTCCTGTGTCTATAAGAACTGAAGCAAGGGTGGAATAGACACATATCGTACCTCGAATCATCTCGGGCGCAGCGTGGTCATAGGCCTCTACTTCCTAGAGTTGTTCCTGTCTCTGCCCGCCAGCTCCCGGTGGTCGGGGTGGCCCTCCTGGTGGTGGTGGGGGTAGAGCCTCAAAGCGTCGCCCACCACCTGCTGCTCGACCAACTCCTCTGCCTCGTCCGCCCCCTCCCTGCAGAATTCCACGGTCGACCCTCTGCCTCTGCCTGGGTGGCCCCTCTACCGTCTGCTGCTCCTCGGCACGGCGGGTCAGGCAGTCACGAGCCATGTGGCCCTGCCCGCCGCATGTGTAGCACTACCTTCCTCTCGAAAGACTGGCTCTGCGCTGTGTTCCCCGCACTCCTGAGCCAGTGTCCTGAGGTCGTCTTTGAGAGGGTCTGGTCTACCGGGACCCTTGAGTCATCTGTCGGCTACCTGCTACCGAAGTCTCTGCTACCTGCCGCCCTGCGGTAGGTCTCGCTGTGGACTTAGCCAGAAAGCTCTCGATCAGAAGGGCTCGCTCCAGTACTCCTGCCTGTGTCGGAATGCTGAGGGAGATCAGTGATGCCCTGATCTTGTGTCTCAAACCCTGCTCAAAGGTCCGGGCCTGGAATAATGGGTCTCGTACCATATCTGTTGAGTAGCGAGAAAGATCGGTAAACCTCGCCGCGTACTGGGCGACCGTCAAGCTGCCCTACCGCAGTTGAAGATGCTCCTGGATGCGCACCGCCCAGAGGGTGGCCGGGACGAACTCTGAGCAGAAGAGGCTCTCTAAGTCCATCCAGAGAAGAGATGACTCGTCGTGCACCTGGATCATCAAGCTCTACCATCGGCCCACTGCTGCGTGCAGTAGGCTCGCCACGAGGATCACCATGAGGTCTGCCGGTGTCCTCACTAGCCTGAAAACTCGTACAACCGCCTCCAGCCAGTCCTCGGCTGCCTGGGGGTCCATCTCCCCACGTAACCTGGGTGGTCGCTGGCGCTGGAACGCATGCAGTGCACTGAGGCGACTTGCATCGTCAGCAGCTGGTACTGGAAGCATCGGTGGCTCGGTGGGTAGAGGTACCGCTGGTGCCTCTGCTGTCAAAGGGCCCTGTACCGAGGCTTCGTCGCTCGGTAGGCTGTCGTCACGTACAACTCTCAGAACCCTAGCTGGCTACCGTTGTGGGGACATCCTGAAAGGAAACAGGTGCGCCATAGTTAGAACAGTATACCTGGTGAGCTAATACAAAGTAAATCACAAAGAAAACTTGAAACACACATGCAATCAATGTTTTCGTTCATTAAGTTGGAAATCAGAAGTCAGGGTCCTAGTGTACAGATACGTCGGTCGCCGCACCAACATTGGGCTCCCTGGACTGATAACCACACTCAATACGCTTAACACTATTGCTTCACATAGAAGAAAGATCAGAGTCTGCAGTAGAACCGACCACCTCTGATACCAATTTGTCACGACCCATCCTCGGGGCCCGGGCCGTGACTACCCCAAGCCCGCCTTCCATAGGCCAGGGGCTGCTGACTAGCACCAAGGCGTAAATCCCAGTAAAGGGAAGCCATTGCCTTTGTAAAGTAAACAAGCACCATAGAGTAATCAAGCAGAAAAAGTAAACTCTATGTAAAAACCAGTACAACAGTAAGTGCGGAAAGTAAGTGGGCCAGAATACAAACCCAAACTAAAAGTAAAGTACAACTCAAAAGGGAAAACAACAACTAAAAAGTAAAGCCGCAACGTCGAGCTGTCCACTGGAAGTCCCACCTGAAGGGTGGGTACAGATAGCCTCCACTGCTCCTCAGGTCCAGCCGACCGCTCCGAGTACGTCCCACCTAGTGGTCCACCTCCAGGTATCGTCCTGCTCCGCAAGTCTCCACCACGATCAGAACTGTCCGTCGTCTGCAACCAACACAACGTAGTGCAGGCATAGCCCGAGAAGGGGTGAGTATAAGATACTCAGTAGGGACCCCGAGACCCCCGAAGGTCTCCCAGAATCCACCAAGGATAACCACAAAGGAAAGATACAATCACGAAGTAACATCCGACACTGCTTAGGTATATGCCCATACATATACCTAAGTCATCAATTCTCGCTCGGATCCAACATCTGAGCTAAAGTACAACCCAGTCCACATAGGAAAGCAAAACGTAAATCCACACAGGATAGCACATCACAATCCACAAAGGATAGTAAAGAGTAAATCCACATAGGATAGCTCAACACAATCCACAAAGGAGAGTAACATAGGATTCAGCTCACACATGTATATTTCTTCAAATGACGATAGAGATGATCACTAATCCATATAAGTCGTCGGTCCCACAAAGGATCGATCGGTACTAACCCCCGCAAAGACCCACACAGGATCGGGCCCACACAGGACCTGTAGGCACTGGCTCACACAGAACCGCTGAACGCTGTCCCACATAGGATCGGACCCACACAGGATCGGTAGCACTGATCCACATAGGATCGCTGAGTGCAGTAGTCGTCACAGTCCACTGAGGATCTCTGCATAGTCGTCATCGCAGTCGCAGAAGCAGTCGCAGCCAGCTCTAGGGTTCCTGCACACAGCAAGCTCGTTCGGGAGGGTCCGCTCCACGAGCCGAGAGGCTGATACATCAACTGACGCATAGTCTAGAGTTGATGTATCCAAAAGTTCTGTATCGTCAACAGGAACTCAACGTTGCAGACGGCGCGTCAATCAGACGTTCGGTCTGAGAGTTATTGGCTTTTTTCGTCCCAGGGGCCCGGTTGGTTTTTAAGGCAAAACCAACCCGACCATAATCCACCTGTGTCCAAACCATGGGCGGAGTACGCCAAAAGATCCATCTCACTTAGAGGATTCCATCAAAGTCGACGGCATGTCAATCGGATGTCCAAAACTCCAGATATGAGTGTTTCCGCTTTGAGGGCCCGGTTGGTTTCGTGAACGAACCAACACAGTTGAACCCAACGTATTTCGAAACCTTGAGTGTTATATACCGAAACGACCATCTCGATCCAATGATTGCGTCGCCGCTGATGGCGCGTCGATCGGAGACCCGTAACTCACGTTACGGGAAAATGACCGAAAACGTCCGGAGACGGGGGGGTCTGGGCCCGGGCCAACCCGGCCCGACCCCCCCCTGGCTTGGCCGAACCGGGTGGGCCCACACCGGGTCTGACCCAGTTGGACCGGGTCTGGCCCGGCCAGGGCACGGCCCGGCCCTGCCGGCCGGCTCGGCTCGGCTCGACTGAGCGGCCGAGCAAAGCGGGGGGCGCGCTGCCCCCGCGTGACAACACCGCGGCCCCCGCGGGGGCCCGCCCTGGTCAACGGACGCGGCAAAGCCGCGTCCCCTGGTGCGCCGGACCCACGCGGCTGCAGGTCTGCTAGCGCCGCTTTCGCTACCGCGGCTTCAGCTGTGGCGGCTCCTCCGGCGGCGTGCCAGGGCGCCGCCGCCTCAGGCCGCCGGGGGCTTCCGCGGACCACCGGAGTCGCTCCGGTGGGCCGATTCCGTTCCCATCTGCGCCGCTGCTCCTCCCGGGTCCCGTTCTTCACTGCGGAAACATCAAATCGCCTTTGTGACAAGTTTTTTCATCACCCGCCAAATCCTCACAACAATGAAGAACTGCAGAGGGTTGTCGGGTCGTGTTCGTCTGGCCCGCACCCTCCGCGTTAGGCGATAACAATCGGGAAGAATAATCCACACAAGATAAACGTATCAAAACAATTTTAATAATTTAAAATTTCATTTGATCCAGGTTAATTTGTTTTAGATGAAAACAACTGCGAGTATAAAAATTTATTTCCAAATAAAAATCCCTACCTCGGTCAAGTCGTCGCACGCGCGTTCTTCGCGGAATTGATCATCGCGGAAGGAGGGTACCATTGCGTCGTCGCGGTATCCGGCGTTGCGTCGATGAACTCCGAGGACCAAGAAACAATAGATTTATTTATATTGATTAAATCCATGTGTTGTTATAATCCGCAAAGAAAAAATTAAAGAACCACAATCTCTCACCTCAACAGATGATCGAAGATTTCGTTACAGATGAAGGAACGTCGCAGAAGAATGTCGCGGGAGAGGAAACGTCGACGTCGCGGGACATGGCGTTGGGTTGTCGATTTCCGCGGGTTTGGCGTTCTTTATCGGAGGCCAGCATTCTTCACGTTCTTCGCATTCTTCGTGAAGGAGGATGAAGAACTTGAGGTTTCTGTCAAATCCTCTCAACGAACAACACTTAAGGAGAAAAAGCAATGGTCTTATTTTATTAACATGCCAACAAACGAGAAAGAGATAAGTAATGACCCATTAATTCATAGAATTAATTCAACGAATAAAACCTCCTATTAATTGGTGCATTAAGAAATTAAGAAAACGCATCAGTTGACTTTCATAATAACGGGTTTCCGCGGGTGCGTTACTTAGCGGAAATGAAACTATGGGGCTCGTGCGGGCCCCACCTCACAAATAACCTACCAAGAGGGTAAGATATTTTTGGATAGCACCCTATCTGCATCAACTCAGCTTAAGCAGCTTTAAGTGGATTTTAAGTGGCTTAAGTGAAATAAAAATAAAGTTGTCTCACCACATTATTTTATTTCTTTACTTAAAGCCCAAAAATTAAAAAACACACCCGAGAAAACGTAACTCCAGAAGAGGCGTTTCTAAGAAAGTAACGGTGCGGCGATTTCATCGGTGCCCTCAGAATTCGATTCCGAGCACTGGTTTAAAAGTTAGAAAAACCCTCTCATTCGTTCACTGAACGTACCCGAGCCAAACTTCGAAAAATGATTCCGGGCACACCGGGCCTCAGAATCAGGTGCTGTTAGAAACTGCGTTCTTGTAAAATTCCAAAGAAAATTAAGAAAAAAAAATTCCTTGAAATTTACGGATCTTTACAACGTGAATTTATTTTAATAGCTATTCTTTCTATATCAACACATTGGTCATTGATCCATTAAGTGGACAAACCAATCTTTAAATCGTAGAATAGGATTTCCTCAACACATTCCTCCTAGATATACTTAGTATGTTAAGGGAAACTACTCTTGATACAAACATGGTTAAAAAACCAAAAAGAAATTCATTAAATATCCGGATTAAATGAATGTTTCCTAACGTGGTCCAGACCAACACTTTGATCTATTATTTTATTTTAACTCAATAATGGAATGTGATGCATGCCAAATAATTTACTGAGGTTTTTTTTATCTTATCCATGGATATTTTTTATCCATTTATAGGATTTTCAATATTATATTAATTTCAAATAAATTATTAAACAGGTAAAATAAACCAATTTATTCATAATCAATTTTTTTAAATATCATCTAAGCATGTAGGTTAATTTATTTATTTTATGAGATCATGTTTAAACATCATATACACCATGAATCACATGAATAAATATGTAACCATAAACTAGATGATATAAAAGAAATATGTGATATAATCATTATCATTAACAACAGGTTGGTTTATTGAGAAGAATATACAAAGACCCTTAACACTAGGGGAATAGATCTATGAGACGATACCTGGATCAGGGGTCAACATTATCACTCTACCTAGTTTATCCCCATGAGTTTTCTCACACTATCTTGGCCTTCAACCAAATCTAGTCATTCGGAGAACCATCTGTCAAATTTTTATACTCACCCAACGGTCTGGGGAACCATTGGTTTATATTTTTATAAAATAAACTTTATATAGATAGCCTAATATAAAATAATGGTGAAGTGATGATACTCATATCAACATATTTTAGTAAATAATCTATTTTTTCATAAAATTATTAGAAAAAATATAAAAAAATTAAAACCAACAGAAATATAGGTTTGTTAGGCCCATGATTACCCACAATATGGAACAAATACGCATTTAAAATTTTTAAGCATTCATTTTAATTCATTTTTAAGATAAATTTATCAAATTGATAATTTATTTTCTTATTAATTAATAAATTATTTTTTCTTAATTATCTCTCCAAATAGTTCTTGAAATTATCATCATCTATAAATTTAAATTAATTGATTTGAATTTAGATTTATTTAATACACAATGTGTACAAACAAAGAACACCACATGTACCAATTTATTTGTATTTTATATTTTGTTTCGAATTTAATATACACAATTTGTACTAGATGCAATATGGTGTATGCCCTTCAATATTAATTTAAAAACCATATAGAGTTTAAATAGTATTTATGGTCTCTTGAAACTGAATATAGCTAATGGTGTGTATAGTATAGAAACACGGGATTAATATTCATGGTTATTAAATATTTTTATAGGAATATTTAACCGATTATGAAAACACATGCTCAAGTACTGTAATATTTTAGCACTCTTGGAAACATGGAAACATAATTTTCTAACTTGGTAAAATATCTTCATTATTTCCCATTAAGATATTACCCTTTAGTACTCATAACATGTATGAATTACATAAAACATTTCTTCATAACAAAATTAAAGGAAACATAAAAAAGGTGGTCTCAAATATTTAGTAAGTGAAAATAACAAAGATACGTAACCATGACATAAGAATATGGTATAATCATAAAATCATAACACTGTAAAATTATACCTTTCATGTAAATAATCATAAAAATGAATAATTTAATGAATATTGGAAGTACATAATATATAAATCATAAGGGAAAAACAATAATCGTGAAAGTATAACATTTTCATACATCATATACTTATGGCATATACATCAGCTTATAACTTTGTGAACATGTGTAAATAGAAATAGGTTCACTCATTAATTAAAGATATTGAATCATACCCTCACAAAAACATATGAAAATGAAATTAGGTCTAAGCATAACAGTTTGAACATGTAATCATTTTCACACTTATCATTGTGGACACATAATCAGGTTCACACATAGGCATTTACACCACCTAGGTGGAACACATCACCATCCTCGGTTCCAGACCAATCTTACTGTATCATGTCCACTCCCCATTCCATCTATGTTTATCTCTTATGATATAAAAATATTTACCTAATGAATTGGTGGGAGATATACATCCTAACCATCACAGAATGAAAACCATATTTATGTGTTCCTAAATATCATAAAACATTCATCATATTATCACCCATGAAATGAACTATATATTAAAAAAATTTCATAATATCATAACATGTGTAAAATAGGCATGTTTCATAATCATTTCATCATTGAATAACCCTAGAAAAGTAGGGGTTTTCATCATAATATAACCTATAGAAGAGAAACAAGTTTCATAAATAGATTTTCAACTTAAAAAACCATTAGAATAAATAATAATAATTTTTTCCCTATATCCTATCCCTAGTAAATCATAAAATATATCAAAGGATGTCATATTAGATGGAGGAGGATTTTAAAAGGCCTTTTTGGGCATTTCTTAAGGAAAATATCCTTTCCCAGAAAATCAATTTTTAAAACATTAAACATTTTCAAAATCATTTTCTTTGAAAACAACTTTTAAACATATATAGAATCCTTTAAAAATAATTTAATCATTTATTAAGTAAAATATTCTCTACTCATTGAAAACACTTTTTAGAGCCTAATGAATTTTTTAAGAACCTTTTTCTTTGAAAATAAATTTAAAAATAATAAATTTAAAAAATATAATGAAAAATAATTAAAAATTATCTTTTGAAATTGAAAAGGAATATTCAAATAAATGACAGTTATGATGTTGGAAAATATTTACATGTCAAAAATTCCTTCTATTTTAGAAAGAAAAAAGATTTCCAAACGAATAGAGAGATAAAGTCAATTTTTCATAAAAAAAGTTTTCTTAATTACATTATGTACGAAAGAGTGGATAAATGATAAAATTACATTAATATATCATGATTAAATAGTGTATAATAAAATTATTTATAATTATTGATAGTTGTACCATAATATTTCTTCAAATTAATCATAATCTTTAACAATATCGATAATGGATGAGATTGTAGCTATAAAATCATACAACTTTGGTAACTTTGAATCATAATAACCATAAAATAATGAAATTACATGAAAAATAAAATATAATGAGAAGAATTAAATTCATGATATAACATGTCAATGAGGTAGTATATACACTTGGTAAAATAATATAGGTTTAAAACATAATCTTTGTATTAAAGAAAGCATATTGAGACAAAATTCCTTTACTGATTTGGTAACTTTTGAAAAATAAATACCAATAAAGAGAGATCATAAAATGGATATTTTAATACTAATAACTATTTTTAAAACAATCATACAATAAATTCATGGTCATTATATATAGAATATAGAATAAATAGGTGGTTAATATATCATGTGTATCACAAAATTATAAAGTGAGACAGAAATCCCCTACCATATGTCTTGAATTACTTCATACACATTCCAAACTTCTCTATAATAAATATAAGTTTATTATATATATATATATATATATATATATATTAAATAATAATAAAATATATATAATACCATATATGTATTTCTAATGACCATTTTATTTCCCATTTTTTAACAATACCTTGTTTAAGTCATTTTTGGGGTAATAATCAATTTGTTTTTTATATGTTTTAATTTGTTATTTTTGGTTGTATTAATTATATCATGATTCAATATTTTATTTAATGTAAGCCTTTTTATAAATATAATATATATATATATATATAATATATATATTTATAATAATCTATACAAGAAATAAATAAGAAATTAAATACATCATTCATAGAGATGGCATGTCGTACATTTGCAAGATTGTTGTTTCCATTTTCCTATCATATTGAAAGAAAAATGTGTAAATGATATATATATATATATATCATCATTATTTTATAATTTTTGTGTTATATATATCACACATGAGAATTAAAATCATCCTTAATTCGTTCCATTTAATGCTTGAATGAATCCCATTGTTTCATGAGGCAGTATTCCACCGTATACACGAACAACGTTATCGTATTCCCACAAATTTGAAAGCATGAAATTATGTGTTATATAAACATTAAAAAATAATAATAACATAATAAAAACAATAAAAATAATATATAAACTATAAATTCATCATTATTATCAACCTTGAAATGTTGTAATGGATGAATGAATGACATCGGTTCACGAGGCGGTAGTCTCTCGTACACATGAATGATGATTGCATATCCCATATGATGGAAGTGTATGAATTTTTAGGTAATTACCTTAACCTAAATACAAATAAGTATATTTAATATAACATGGTTAATTATAATAATTATATAAACATAAAAAAATGGTTTTTAGGAGTAAATAAAACGAGAACATATGTTGATGAAAGATACCTCTTCTTTGAGTGTCTCCTTTTGGTTTTCATAAAAGTACTTGATAAGATTTATGCCAAAATTAATAATTATATTATGAATAGAATGGATTAGAGAAGTTATTTGTGCAAGGATTGGCTTAAAAAATTTATTTTTATGGTGTGAAGAGAGGGGGGGAAAAGGGGGCCTTTTATGTTTATAGGTCATTGTTTCCATTGATTTCTATGTTTAGTCTCATGGTAAACTCGTTTTTCTCTTAATTATCATGAATAATTTTAACTACATTCACTATTAATTTTTGTAATAAATTAAGTTAAACTTATTAGAAATTATAAATTATTATTATTTAAAATAAGTAATCATTTTTTTCAAATTCCAATTACATACGTGATATTAATTAATTTAAATTTCAATCCCACAAACTGAATGAGACAACGAGTTTTTAAACCAAAATTATTGAAAATTTTAAAATGTTTGTATATCTAATTTCAATGTGAAATCGACTAGAATGATCTTAATTATATTAATAGACATATAATGGACATAAATAAACATTAAAACCAAAATATAATGTAATTTATCTATATAAATAAATTAAACAGAAAAAGTAGTTTTCAATTAAAAACTTGTATTTTTCACTATTAATTAAAAAATGAAATATTTCATAAAAATCCCAAAAAATAAATCAAAGATAACTTTGATGTTCAAATTTAAAAAATCAATTTTCTTTATTCGAATAAAATTTAAAATAAATTCAAAAATTACTTTTAAAATTAGTGTTCCATTAAAAGGTGGTAAAACAGTATTTAATAAAAAATATATTTTTTATGTGTAAAATATGATTTATTATTATATATTTTTGAGAAATTGTATAAGACAAATTTTAAACATTTTATTAAATATAAAATATATACATTACATTATAACCATTCACACAAAATTATTTGGTTAATTTATTTATATAAAACATGTTTGTGCCTATAAAAATAGTTTTCCAGATAAAAGATTCCATTTATATTAAAAATTATTTTATTTTTATTTATAATTAATTTGACCCCAAATAATTTATTATATATACATGTTTAAACCATATATTTATATTTAAGTTAATATTATTCATAAGTTTAATTCTAATGTCTAGGTTACAACTATGAAATTAAATAATAATATTAATAGTATATTGTAATTTGGTAAAACTAAATCTTACGTGTAACGTAAGTTATCAAAGAAACTCGATATTGAGTCTAACAAAAATAAAACCCTATGATGAATATAAAATAAGGTAAAATCATTGTTTAATAAATATAATTAATTAATTCTTGTTTCATATAAAGGAAGATTAACATGGTGTAGTGTAAAAAAGTATACATCAAAATAAATTATTTTATTTGAAAAAAAATTAGTCAAAAAATCAGGGTGTAACATTATACCCTAATAAAAATTTATTTTAACATATAAATTTTTATTTTTCTTCAAAGATTTAATACTTTAACATTCCTTTCATATAAACGCACATCATAGAAATGAATACTAAATCTTTCTAAAAATAATGATGGAAACATTATAGATACCCAATGTAACTCATAACTAGGTTTACATATAGGCAAACATATATTGGAAGATAATATTTGGACATGAAATAAAATTTTAGATAATTATATAGGGTGATCATTATCATTTAGAACAAAAAATTGGGTGATCCAGAGAGTGTTAAAGATCTGAAAACCATAAATATGTGATGATCTAAGGGACTCCTTGATTCATAGAAAATGAAGGTACTATGATAACCTTCTTATTTCAAGGTCATCTTCCTAGATTTGATTAATTTTTACAGGAAGATATATTTAATATATTTCAATCTATTTAACAATCACAATATCACATTTTGGTTATGCCTTCTTCAATTTCCACTTCATCTATTATTCAATGAAATAGATGTGAATTTGTTATGTGTGAAGCACTAATGGTTAATGAAATCCATAAATAGATAACATATCAATGAATATATCTTTAGTAACCATAACAATAGAATGTTAATAATAGGTTACCCATATATTAATAAATATTCATATGATAAAATAATATATTATTCTCTAAAAACCCAATCAAATTTAAGGATAATCCATTTAATAAACGGTTAACCTTTAAAACCTTTAGAAATATGAAAAGTAAAATCACTAGAAAGAATGTCTCTTAATTTATTAATATAAAATTATCATTAATCCCCCATATATAATAAAGTATATCTTTATTTTCACAAACCTAACATGTGAATACCTTCATCATATTTTCTCTTAAAACATGGTAATGACCTAAATTAGCAAAACAACAAAATGCAAACATACTTTCTTGTTCATTATTTATATAAGATCTTATATAATAGAAAAACTTTTTCATTAGAATATTTTAATCATATATATACTATTTGAAAATTTTATTTCATTATTCTAGAATCCAATTATATTATCACATGAAATTTTACCAAATTATGAACATTAATATTTTCATATGGATTATTCATAACAAAACAACACATGAAATTTCCAAAAAAGAGGTGTGGATAATGGACCCTAGTAGGTGGCCCACCCCAAATGGGTGGAAGTGATGGCCGATCTACCTACCCCCATTATCTAGAAGTGTACCCTATTTTTGTTTTCCTCTTTTATATTCTCTTATCCATCCCTCCTTCCTAACATCCCTCACATTCATATTCATATAAAAGTTTTGACCCTTCACTGAAGGGAACCTTTGTTTCCTCTCTTTATCCAAGAGTTCTCATATGTGTACTCTCTCTATGTTCTATATATAATATATTGTATTAGTATGTTATGACCTTATCTCAATAGTTTCATCCATTTCGTAAATATTTCACAGTCCTTACAAGATCTTGTTGCCACTAGGCTTCTGGATCATCACCACTTCTTTCCAAAATTATCTAATGCTAATGATTTTACCATTATTTGGTCCAAGGGTCTTTATTCCAACAAAGGTTTCCATTTATTTCTTTTCCATTGGAGCTAAAAAATTTATTATAAGAGAGACTCCCCCACCATGGTGATTGGGGTGAGTTTCTCAGTTCTTCATCTTCCCTTCAAAAATATCATCATTATTCAAAAGTTAGGAAATCTATTCGATTGTTTTTGTCTTTAGATTATAATTTAAGGTCATTATTTAGTCATATTTTGCAATGGATTTTTGTGGAATTCAATATCTCCACCCCCTAATGGAAGAAGTATAGATCGAGGTTTAAGATGAGATCGCATGCCATCAACTAGTTACTTTTGAGAACTGGTATGATTTATGTGTTTCGTGTTGTCGATTAGGCTATCATAAATGGGAATATTGTTATTTTCTTTGAAAAAAATCATTTATTGTTAATTTTTTATTGGTACACTTTGAAAATAAATTGTCAGGTACCTGAGATCATGATGGTTTAAGTGTTTCCCTTTATTAAGATGGTTCTATGCCGTCTGTTTCAAAATAATCTATGAATATTCCTTGTTTGAGGCCAATTTTCGATGAGAATTGTCATTTTGTCCTATTGGAGGGGAAACACATGAGACATTTCCCAAAAAATTTAACCTGATTATTCCCACATTGTGTCTATAGGAGGTGTGGACTGCAAAATATATCTTGTACAATACAATCTCTCTCTACATCAGTGGGGCAGGGTGTTTCATTAGTGATTCATAGAGTAGGTGTTTCCCCTTGCTTAGGCAAAACACAAAAGTAATTTTGGGATCCAGTGTGGGTTCCTTCAACATAGTGTCTTCACACTAGCTTTAACCATCTTCATAATCACTTCCAGGCCTTGGCTAACCCGGTTGATGATGTTTCTCTTTATGAAGGATGGTTGATGGTTATAACCAAATTTAAAATGAAGTGTATTGGTTCCATGGATTGATATGGCTCTGAGGTAGGAGCTCATGCAATAGTCTCTTTACAAAATTATGATAGTAATAAGTATTTACACATGTTGGATGATGACACATACAACCAATTCTATGTTGAAATCATTTAATGGAAACATTTTGGAGGACTTTATAGCCCTTGGAGGAAGAAGGAGAAGAAAGGCACCTGAGACTTGGGATGTTATGCAGTGCCTAAAGGGAGGACCCCAAAGTGGGTAAAGACTATTCATACATTCCTAAGACAATGGAGACATGGTCGGTAAAAAATTCAAGGGATTAGAAAACAACCAAATTTGAAGTGAACATATAGGAAAAGACTAATGGAATGTAGAAAAATCCAGGGGGGGTTAACCATCAAAGAATATTATGAGGTTTATTGTAACTACCCAAACATTCATTAATGGAAATCCGTATTGATCTAATTAATAGTCTATTTATGTAAAATGTTAATATAAAATGTTAAATTTTTTTTTGTTATTATATTTTAAAATAGCCTTATGAATTGTGACCGCTGTTAATATAGTCGTTGAATAGTGATCACATGATTAGAATAAATATAAGGCTTCAACAAATCCAATTTACTCAGATATAGGAAGCGATGGACTCATCCAGTAGACGTGCCCCATACGAAGCCCATTTTTTAATGCTTGGAATGGAGGTTGTGTCATTGGGGTTTTCTTTTTACCAATCCCAATCCGAGCTTGAATATGTCAATCTCAAGCGGGACCACCTATAAGAGAAGTGGAAGTTGATAGAGGTTACCACCGGAGCATTGTTATCTGAGCCACCCCAAGATTCGGTCACCATCTCCCACGTTACTCTTCATTCTTATGCAGGTGTTATAATGGGTTATCTATCAAGACCTTATAACTATGGTTATGTACATTATTTTTGTCTAAAATAATTAATATACATACATTTTATTATTGTTACCTTGTAAATAGATTTTAACTCACAAATAGTATTTTTAGTTAATGTTTAACTAAGAAATTTATTATGATGAATTAATAGTTTTTTGAATTAAATCTTATTTTAATAAAATAATAATTTTATTATTATTAAAATAATTTTTATTAAATATAAATGTTAATGTAACTTTATGAACGCAATTGTAATTTTTATTAAAGTTTGAAAGTCATTTTTGTCAAAACCCACAAATTTTTGATATAATGTCCGTTTTTATTTTAAAAGTAAAAATAAAAAATTTAGAAAATTATTTAGATAAATTGAATATTATTTTTGGAATGAGGACGTTGAAATTATCCAATAGTGAATTTTTTATAATTTTCCGATACAGACAAATATTTGGGTAAAAATAAAACACCCCTTAAATATGTAATGTATTTTATGACATCATAAGGACCCATTAGTGATGTAATAAAATACAATAAGCATTAGTTTCCAATAGTATATGTTTTTGCATTAATATAATGTGATTTTGGGTTTTTTTAATTTATTTTACAGTGATTTAGTTGACCCTTCAAGACTTATTAAACATTTTGTCTTTTTAGATTCTTTTCCTTGGGAGTGTGACACACCTCCACATAAGAAATCCTGTTATTTTAAAAAGTTCGGACATTGGCCTTATAAAATATTTTTTTCCACTACCCTTTTCCAAAAACAATGGGCAAAAATGAGGGGCTTGTTTTTTGTTTGGATTAGTTTAATGTGAGGTTCCCCAAACCTTTATAATAAAGAATTCCCTCGCCTTTCCTATGTAAACCCACCCAAGCTCCGACTTAATACTCACTCAAATCCTTTGGAGTTAGTCCAAACAATGTCCCCCTCTCTCTAGAATAATCTCATGGTGCCTTATTCTTCCATGGAGCCTCTCTCAAGACTCTCTCAAGCCTTTGGAAGCACACTTCCAAGTAAAGAATTTTCTTCCTTTCTCATTTTTTGTCCAATATTTTTTAATTTGTTATTCCCTTTTAATTTATTTTATAAATGTTTTGGTATGGTTTACCACCTCCCCCATAATGCCCTATTTATTTTTGAATAACGCGAGACCCATTTCTCTCTCATTAAATGCCTCGCATTTACACCTGTTACAATGTCAAAACTCCGAAAGGAATTTATCTCCCCTCATTTACATTTATGAAATTCTATTGTATCATGAATATAAATTTCATTAAATTAGTTGGTAAATGTATCTATATGACCCCTTATTGTCCATGTCATTTAAATATGATGAGACACCCCTTTCTCTCTCATCAACCATTTTTATGAGTTCTTATGCCACGTTGTTATGCTGCCGAAATTGCACTGCGCTTTTCCAAGAAAAAGTCATTTTGTAGTGAATACCATGCCTATTTTTCTATCAAGAGTATTCACCTTTATTCAAATTTACTTATTGTTTAAAAAATTTCATGTATGTATTCAACATTCTTTTATTAATGAATAAATGATTATGTTGAATGATTCAATGTTTTATGATCCATGTGGCACAATTATGCATGAAATGAAATGTTTAAGAACGGTGTGCCCAGATAGTGCTTCAATGCATTGGGTAAAGTATAGTATCCTGATAAATAATCTAAAATGGGTGTTGAGTCATTATAAATCAAGTGTAATGAGGGTTTACTCATGCTTCTTGTTCAAAGAGGGTTTACTCATGCTTCATGGGCAATGAGACTTGGCTCATGTTAAATCCATGTTACGTGTTGTTTGCATATTTCCATGTTATGATTATCATTCTTTATCATGACTTTATGTTTATGATTATCTTGTGCTCCACTGATATTACTATTGTATAACATGTATTGTATTTCTAATGTTATTCCATGATTATTCCCTTACTGGGATTTATAGCTCAACCTTTTCTTATGCATGTCCTCCGGTTATCCCATGCAATGCAAAGTACGAGAGAATGTAGTGTAGCGGTCATGTAAAGGATATTTTCAATAAATATGTTTCATTTCATGTTATAAGTTGTTATGTAATGATCATAATCCCCCAAGACAATAGACCTCTAAATCTTCTATATTGTATGAGGTGAAGTTTATGTAATAAATTATGTTTAATTGTATAATAAAAAGGAAGGTTATTATAGTTGGTATCGGTGGATAGGTTTTTTTATTTTTTTGGATTAGTATTTGAAAACCCTTTTAAAGCCTTAGAGTCTAGAATAAGTATAATAATAACATCCCTATGTTTTGGTACGTATTGAGTAACTGGTTTATCAATAAAATACATGACTTTATAGATACGAGATGGTAGAGGCGGCTCTGGCACAGATGTATCCTAGGGGTAGCCCCCAAAACACTGCTTTACGTTAGACTCGAATGGGAACCGATACACAACAAAATTCCTTACATCACTCTTGGTTACAACAATCCAAGGGGATATGATTTTGTAAATTTACAAGATTTGTATGAACCATTATTAAGGGACTAAAAAAATTCACTGAGAATATATGTTAGAAAGTAGATCATGAATAGAAAAGACTAAAGCAAATAGATTCATATGTTATGGAAATAAAATTTATTTATAAGTCATATTTTTTGTCCTTGTATTACCCTTTATGTGTTACCACTAAATTTTCTTTTATTCTATCCAATGGCTGGTAATAGGAGGACTCGGGCTAACAACTGACGTGATGATAAATGTGATGACTATACTAATGAGACGCCTAATCCAATGGGAGCGAGAATCATGCACTTTGTCATTATTGTCTCTCAGATAACTCAAGTTTTGAATAGAAACATGGGTCAAGAGGAACGTTCAACACCCCCCCCCCCAAAAGAATGAACAAGTCACTATCGAGAGCTTCATGAGACAAAGGCCTCATACTTTTAATGGATCAACTGATCCCTCAATTTTCAAACAATGGATCAACTCCATTGAAAAGATTTTCTTCATCCTTCAATGTTTTTAACAAGAGAAGGGTCTCTTAGATGCTTATCATATGGAGGGTAAAGCTGATCATTGGTGGAAATTGATAAAAAATATAAAGCCTGAGGAGGAGATCGAGGTGTTGGAATTGAAGGATTTTTGGAAGATGTCTTTCGATAAATATTTTCTGCGCACTATCTAACTTAATATTGAATGGGACTTCCTTTCCCTAAATAAAAAAAGATGGTGAATCTGTTGGAGCGTATGGGGAAACGTCACAAGGCTTGCATGATATGTTGCCGGCTTTGTCGTTACCCCCGAATGAACGGTTGACCACTTCTTTGGTGGGTAGAAACCTTGCTTGCAGAAAGTGATGATGATCCGTGACTTCGGAAGCTATGAGGAAATTGTTCGATGTGCCCTCAAGGTTGAAATGGAGATCAATGAATCTCAAGGGTATCATGGGGTTAAGAAGCGTAAGGTGGAATTCAATTCTGCCAGTCCGATGGATATATCCAATGGTGCTAATAAGATCCAGCACCCCACATGACAAAGGTGTGGAAAGAAGCCCCCTCGAAACTGCCTGAAGGGGGCGAGGAAAAGCTATTGTTGTGGAAGAGAAGGGCACCCAGCTATTAACTATCGTCATGAATGACCCACAGCTGCGATAGAGGAGAGTAATTCTTCATTCGAACCTCACCTCGTGGTTCATTGATACAACTACAAAGAACCGGGGCATCTTTAAAATTAGTGCCCTAAGACAAGGGTATTCGAAGGCAACCAACAACCTCCAAGGTAGAAAGGTCAAGATTTTTCTATCACTACTGTCGAAGTGAACCTCAAAAATGAAGTGGTGATAGGTACACTAGTTATTCATTCAATAATATCGTGTGTACTTTTTGATTTAGGTTTTACACATTCCTTTATATCTAGAAAGTTTAGTAGATCAATCCCAACACCACCACAAATAATGGAAGTCAAGATGTCGATGATTACAAAAAATGGGGAAATCATTTCATCCCATGAATATAACTCCCCCTATCATAATCTGTGGATTAAAAGTCCTGAAAAACTTCATCATAATCCCTCTAGTAGAATTTTATGCAATTCATGGAATCGATTCGCTTTCCTCATATAGAGCCATCATAAATTTCTATGATATTTAAATCACTCTCCATATGGAGAATCAACCCCAAATTATTTACAAGTACAAGGAGGAAGATGAACCTTATTTAGCTCCATCATCTCATGTGTGGATATTAATCCCCGATGAGCACGCATATCAAGCTCAGATGATTGATTCTAAGGAGGTAACCATTCTAGAATACATGCCTATTGAGAGGGAATTCACTGAAGTGTTTACCTCGGAATTTCATGGTCTTCATCCTAAAAGAGATGTTTAATTCTTAGTTAATCTTATACTTGGGGCATTTCCAATATACATGAATCCGTATATAATTTCTTTGGTGGAGCTTGAGGAGATGAAAAAAACTACAAGAGAATCTGGATAAAGGCTTTATACGCCCATGTGCTTTACCAGGGGGTGCACCAGTCCTCTTGGTCAAGAAGAAGGATGGATCAATGCACCTTTGCATCAATTTTCATGAGCTTAACTAAATCACAATAAAGAAAAACTATCCTCTCCCATGAATTGATGGGATCAAAATCTTCCTTTGGATGAGTTCTATTATATCAAAAATTTACACTTTAGCTTCCAAATGGCACAATATGAATCCCATTATGGGAAAATGTGTGGAACACTAGAGTGTTGGGATGTGGTCGGTGAGTGTAAGCTTCTTTGACCAGAAATGGTTGAAGAAATGGTGGATAAAGTTAAAAACATTTAGCAGCATATCAATGCAGCCCTGAGTCGATAGAAGAGTTTTGAAAATAACTGTCAATGAGATAAGCAGTTTAATACAGGGGACATGGTATTTCTATTCATATCTATGTGGAAGAAGTTCATGAGGATTGGAAAGAAAGGGAAGTTAAGTCCAAGGTACATCGGCCCCTTCGAGATTCTTGATCTTGTCGGGGTTGTGGACTATCAACTAGCACTTCCACCAACCATGTCCAAAGTACATGATGTCTTTCATGTATCCCTCTTAAAGAAGTACATACCAGACCCTTCACCTATACTCTCTTTAGAGGTGGTATATTTAGTGGATGATCTTTCTTATGAGGAGAAACCAGTAAATATCTTATATCATAGAGATTAAAATATACAATATTACACAATTCTCATCGTCATGGTGTTGTGGAAAAACAAAAATTTTGAAGAAGAGATGTGGGAATCAGAGGAAGTGATGAAGCAGAGTTACCAACATTTGTTTTAGAGTTGGAAAAGGAAATTTTGAGGGTAAAATTTCTTAAGGGGGGAATATTGTAACAACCCAAACTTTCATTAATGGAAATCCCTCTTGTTCTAAATAAATGTATCTTTATGTAAAATTTTTATATAAAATTCCAACTTCATTGGTTTTGTGTTTTTGGATTTAAAAATATTGTTATGAATTGTGACCGTTGATAATATATCCATTTAAAAGTGATCATATGATTAGAATAAATATAGGGCTTTAACAAATCCAATTTTCTCAGATAAAGGAAGCGATGACCTCATCCAGTAGACATGCCCCATACGATGCGCATTTGTTAGAGCTCTGAAAGGATGTTTTATCTTGGGTATTCGATCTTGACCAAGCCCAAGATGAGCTTGAATATGTTAAGCTCGAGTAGGACAGCCTATGAGAGAAGTGAATGTTGAAAGAGATTACCACCCAAGTAATGTTATCTGATCCACCCCAAGAGTCTGTCACCATCGCACGCCTTACTCTTCATTCTTATGTGGGTGTTATAAGGTGTTATGTAACAAGACCTTATCACTGTGGTTATGTATAATGTTTTTGTATATAATAAAGAATATACTTTCATTTTATTATTGTTACCCTATAAATAGTTTTTAAAGCACAAATAGTATTTTTATTTAATGTTCAATTAAGCAGTCTATTTTGGTGAATTTATGGATTTTTGAATTAGATAATATTTTAATAAAATATTATTTTTTATTATTAAATTACATTTTATAAAATATAAATGATCGTATAATTTTATGAATGAAATTGTAATTTTTATTAAGGTTTGAAAGCCATTTTTGTCAAAACCCATGATTTTTTTTATAAATGTCGGTTTTAATAATATAAGTGAAAAATAACATTTTTAGAAAATTATTTATATAAAATGAATATTATTTTTAGAATTAGGATGTCGAAATTATCCATCGGTGAATTTTTCATAATTTTTTGAGAGAGTAAAATTGTTTGGGTAAAAATTAAATACGGTTTAAATATATAATGTGTTTTATGACATCATAATGACCCAATAGTGATTTAATAAAATAATATAAACTTTAAAAACTGACAATATATGTTTTACCATTAACAATATGTTTTTTGGATTTTTTTTATTCATTTTACAAAGCATTAGTGGATCCTTCAAGACTTATTAAACATTTTGTCTTTTTAAATTGTTTTCCTTTGGAGTGAGACTCACCTCCACATAAGAAACCACATTATTTTAAGAAGATCCGACTTTGGCCTTATAAAATATTGTTTTCTACCTCCCTTTTTCTAAAAAACATGTGCTGTTTTGTGGTTTTGATTTTTTTAATGTGAGGTATCCCAAACCTAATTAATAAAGAATTCCCTCACCTTTCTTATATAAACCCACCCAAACTCCCACTTAATCCTCACTCAAAGCCTTTTTACATTGCCCAACCTCTGCCCTCCTCTCTATAAAATACTCCCAAGGTGCCCCAATCTCCCAGAAGCCTCTCTCAATCCTATCTCAAGCCTTTGGTAACACACTTCCAAGTAAGGGTTTTCTTCCTTTCTCATTTTTGTCAAATATTCTTTAAGTTGTTATACCCTTTTAATTTCAATTATAAATGTTGGGGTATGGTTTCAAATCTCCCCCATACTTCCCTTTTTATGTTTGAATGATGGGAGACCCCTTTCTCTCTCAATAAATGCGGCCCATGTACCCCGTCACTATGCACAAATTATGAAAGGAATTTCTCTCCCCTCATTTACATTCAAGCAATTATTTTGTATAATGAATCTAAATTACATTACATTTTTCAGACATGTATCTATATGACCCTTTACTATCCATGTCATGTAAATATGATGAGACACCCCTTTCTCTCTCATCATTCATTTTAATGAGTTCTTATGTCATACCGTTATGCTGCCGAAATTGCATTGCGCTTTTCCAAGCCAAAGTCATTGTGTAGTAAATACCAGGCCCATTTCTCTATCAAGGGTATTCACCTTTATGCACATTTACTTCTTATTTAAATATTTTCATGTATGTATTCATCATTCTTTTATCGTGGAATAAAGGATTATGTTTAATGATTCAATGTTTTATGATCCATGTAGCACACTTATGCATGAAATGAAATGTTTAAGAAGGGTGCACCCTGATAGCACTCCAATGCATTGGGTAATGTATTATATCATGATATGTCTTATTCAATGGATGTTGAATCATTATAATTCATGTGAAATGAGGGTTTACTCATTCTTCATGTGAAAAGAGGGTTTACTGATGCTCCATGTGCAATGATCCTTGGCTCATGCTAATTCCGTGTTAAGTGTTATTGCCACATTTTCATGTTATGATTATCATGATTTATCATGTATTTATGTTTATGCTTCTCTTGTTCTCTATTGATATCCCTATTGTATAACATGTATTGTACTCCTCATGTTATTCCATGATTATTCCATTACTGGGCTTTATAGATCTCCCTTTTCTTATGCATGTCATCGAGTTAACCCATGCAATGCTAAGTACGAGGGAATGTAGTGGTCATGTAAAGAAAGGTTTTAATAAAGATGTTTTATTTGAAGTTTTAAGTTTTTATGTAATGATCTGAATCCCCAAAGACACTAGACCTCTCGATCTTCTATGTTGTATCAAGTGATGTTTATGTAATAAATTATGATTAATTGTGTAATAAAAAACAGGGTTGTCATATTAATAAATAACTAGAGTAGATAGTAGATGCAAATACCTTTGTTCCATAAAAAAGAAAGACCAAACAAAAACATAAAATGGAATTATAAATTAGTGGAATCAGAAAATGAGCATTTTTTATAGATTATACTACACTCTAAAGAAGATATTCCTTAAGAAATTTTTCACATAAATTATACATATGAGGAGGGCAACCACATATATGAGACAATGATCCAAATTGAAATCAATAGGAATCAAGGGGTATATATAAACAAAAAAATAAAACTATTAAGAATGTGGAATCAAGGTAAAGAAGATCAACATGGATGAATATATCTAGACATGAGAAAATTTGGCCTAAAATTTCAAAGAAATCATTAAGGAAGGCTCATACACCAAGGTAACAGACGTACAATGGTAATTAAATAGTGTGAATGGTTCTAATAGTCTTATCCTTGCCTTTAGTTATTATTTTATTTCTTTCTTTATTAAATGTCCCTCTATTTTGAAATTTTAACATCTCCCACTTCTTATATAATATTTCTTTTGAAATAAAAAATTATTATTCTGGTTTGTAGGGGAGGAGAAGTGTAATAACTGAAATATGGTGGAATTTTCCTAATGAATGAATCTGGAGAACATTATTCCCTACGTTGATCGTTTTGATATTATCCATGATTCATATATTGAGAAATTTTTGCAACCATAATAATAAATTTTTTCATTCCATCTCTCATAATATTCAGCTGCTCGAGAGGAAAATAATTTCATTTTCCATTACATTCCTCATTAATATGATTTCTTTAGGTTCTATCCATTAACTAAAACCAAAAACATAGTTAATAAACACTAATCCTAGTGAAGAACCACATAATCATAAAAAAATTAACTTATAGTATGTATAAATCATGACAACTTTTTTCTAATATCTGAAACCTTAGGTTTATCCTAGGATATTCAGATTTATCTTCAATTTAAATCCTTCATGGTGGTTTGTAATGATTTTGGAATTTGAAAAGATTATCCCCTAGTAGTGTCAAACAATGTGTGTAGTATAGACTATTATCATTCACAAGTTCTTGATCACGTCTTTCTTAATACTCTGTTTTAAGTGTTGTTACCCCTAGCTAAATAAATTCCAAATACACATCCACTTGTAGTATTTATAAAGGGATGTATTACTAGGAAACTACTTTCTATATATCTTTAAAAAATCCCATTAAATTTACCTATACTTTGAATCATACTTTGGAATACCCTTAGAGACATCCCTAAACATATCCTTAAAAATATAAATTGGTATTTAAACAAAGTTTTTTAATCCTAGTATCTAAAGCATTACCCAACCATCCCTTTGATATTAAATATAGTGACCTAGGCTTAACATACATAAATTTTACAATTTTTTAGATAAAAATTCAATACATTAAACAAACACATTCTTGAGGACCATAATATTTTATTGCATTTGGAAACATGGAAACATAATCATCTATCATTTGGAAAGATCTTCAATATTTTCTATAAATATTTTCTACATTAGTACTCTTCACAATCATAAAATACATGAAACATTCTTTCATAACTTGGGGAAATAAAACCTAATAAATGGTGAGACCAATTATTAGTAATTGAAAACATGTAAGACTCATTAGAATTGAATAAGAACAAGGTTATTATATCATGAGAATGATTATGGAAAACCATACCCTATATATAAAATTTCATAAAGATGAATCATGGAATAAATATTGGATGTTCATCAGACATGAATCATATGAAAACAGTTTGATTCATTAGAGAATAGTGTTATCATAAGATATATATTTTTGGAATGCACATCAACACATAAAATTGTGAAAATATGTAAATAGAAAGATGTTCACTCATTAAGTTATGAAAATTAAATCAGGACCTCACATATACTTATGGACATGAAATGAGGTCCATGCGTAACATTATAAACATATAATCGGGATCAAGAATAACATTGTGGACATTAAATATTGTTCACACATGGGAAGATACACCTCCTAGGTGGGACACACCACCATCCCCAATGGAAGTTAGGTCTTATAGTGTTGGGTTCACTCTTTATTCCAGCCATTTCTATCTCATGATATATCTAAATATTTACCCTATGCATTAGAGGTAGGTATATGTCCCATATCTCATAGAATTTAAACCATATTTATATATTCCACATGGTCATAAAACATTCATCATATCATAACCCCTGAAATAAAATGGGTTTTATAAACATTTCATATTATAATAACCTATTTAAAAGGGACATGTTTGATAATCATTTCATAATATAATAACCTGTGAAAATAATTGAGTTTTATCCTGGTATGACACATGGAAGAGAAATGATTTTCACAATAAAACATTGCATGTTAAATATATACCATTCAAAGTGTGAATAAGATATTTTCTGAGATCTTATCCCTATTAAATCATAAACTATATCGAAGAATTACATCCTAGATGGATGATGATTTTTAATGATCTATTGGAGAATTTAATCAGGAAAATAAACTATCTTTGAAAATATTTTTTATAGAAAAATCACTTTCAAAATACTTTTCTAAAAAAAACTTTTAAAAAATATAAATTATTATTTAAAACCATTTTAAAATATTTCTTGAAGAAAATATAATTTCTACTTTGAAAATAATTTTTAAAACAGAAAATATTTTTAAAACCCTTGTTATTTGAAAACCAATTTAAATAAAACAAATCAAACTATTTTGAAAAAACTTTTCGTTATAAGTAATCATCTAAACTTACAAATTAAGATTCAAATGAATTATGGTTATAAGGGTGAATAAATCTGTATATATTGAAAAATCCTTTTTCAACATAAATAGTTTAGAAATACTCTTTAATCGGAAAATAACAATATTTTTCCTTTAAATTTTTTTTTTAGAAATGTAAAACATGATTAAAATTTTCATTTCAAATTAATAGGATAATATTAAAATATTTTTGAAAATATTTTTAGAAACCATTGTATTTAATAAAAACCAATTTTTGACCGAATTGTGAGATAAAGTCATATTTTCTTACATAAATTTTCTTAATTGTATAAAGTAAAAAAGAGTGGATAAATAGTAAAATTATATGAATATATCATAAATAACAATTGGATAAGAAAATTCATGATAATAATTTATATATTTATCATAATATTTAATCAATAGAATCATAATCACAAACAATCCTGATAAACGATGAGATTATAGTTATAAACTCTTACCACTTTGGTAACATTGAATAAAAATACCCATAAAATAATGATATTAAATGAAACATAAAATATCTTATTAATAATAATATTCATTATGTAGAATCTCAAATGGTAATATGATACACCTTGAAAAAGAATATTGGTGTGTAACATAACATGTGTCTCAAAGAATGAAAACTGGGACAAAATTCATTTGCCGATTTAGTAACATTTGAAGCATAAAACACATGAAAGAAAGATGATAAAATGGATATTTGAATACCAATAAATTTTTGTATAATCATCATAAAATATATTCATGTTCACTATATAAAACACATATAATAAAGTGGTGGTGAATGTAGTATGTGTCACAAAAAAGTAAATTGTGAAAAGAAAATCCCTTACCTTAAGTCTTGACTTACATTGTACATGTTCAAACCTTTTATATAATAAATATAATTTTATTATAAATAAATTACACAACCATGCTAATAGATATAATATCATTTTTTTTATTATTACCCTTTTATTACTCATTAATTAACAATAAAATATTAAAGTCACGTTTTGGGTAATAATCACTTTATTTTTCATATAAGTTTGAATTTTTTATTTTTGGCCCTCTTAACTATTTCTGGATTTTATCATTTGAATAATTCAATAATTGATATAAATATCATATATAATCATTATTTATGTATTTAAAATAATCTGTGAAATATAGAATTAGGAGATGAAATACATCGTTCATAGAGACGATTGACATGGCGTATGTATGAATGTTGTTTCATCATATTGAAAGAAATAAGAGTAAATGGTATATATATATATATATAACAATTAAACTAGTATTTTTATTTTAAAAATATCAAATATTTATATTAAATCCATACTTAACATATTTCATGTAAATAGTGAAGAAATCACATCGCATCACGAAGTTGTAGTCAGTTGTACACACGAACAACATGATCGTATTCCCATAAAATGGAAAGAATGAAGGTATGTGATATATAGATATTTCAGAAAAATAATAATATCATAAAAATAATACATATAAAATATAAACTATAAATACAACATTATTCCAACCCTATAAAGGTGGTAGTGGAAAAACAAACGGCATCGGTTCACAAGAAGGTTGCCTGCACGAATGATTTTCATGTTTCACATTTGATGGAAGTTTGTGATGTTTCAGGTCATATATATAACATAAGAAAATATAATTATATTTAATATACTTATTTTACTATATAATCATGATTGAAAAAAATAATTTAATGTTTTTTGTGAATAAATAAAACTAAAAGTTGATTGGTGAATGTAACCTCTGATTTAGGTATCTCTTTTTGGTTTTCACAAAAGGGAATCCATGGATGAATTTATTACAAAATTAAGTATTATTGGATTAATTAAGGTATGTGGAGAAGTTATTTGGATAGATAATGTCAGAACTAATTGGTTTTTATGGTTTTAAAATAGGTTAAGAGTCGATGGCATTTTATAAGTTGGGAAGATGACACACTTGGCATTTTGGAAAAGAAAGTCATGTGTTCCAATGTTTTTAACTAAAAATGGATTTAATAATTCACCATCCCAAATCAATGAAGGGTTATGGTCAAACTATTTCCATTAAATTTTTTTTACAATTTTATAGGTAATTTTTTCCTTATTTTCAAATTTTTGTTTCTTAGTAAAGTTGTTTTTCTCTAAATCATTATGATTATTTTAAACTGCTTTCAGTAGCCTGTTGGGAAAAAATTAAGATTAACTTATTATAAATTAAAAATTATAATTTACCTAATATAAAATCCATTTTAATAAATTACAATAACAAAATTGGTAGAAATTAATTAAATTTTTAATATCATAGATGAGATGAGACCCTGAGTTTTTAAAGAGAACATGTTAAGAAGTTTGAAATGTTTTTATTGGTAATTTCAAAGATAAATTGATTGAAATGAGAAAAATTGGAGGTATATATATATATTATTAACCTAAATATACTATAAAAACAGATCAAAATATATTTTATCTATATAAATAAATTAATTGAAAATTCTTTTTTCAATTAAAAATCATTATTTAAGACTATTCATCCAAAAATAAAATATTTCAGAAAATTGCAAAACTTCATCCGAAGATAATTTTGACATTATCATTTATAAAATGATTTTTAGTTTTTCAAATATAATTTATAAAAGTTTAAAAATTATTTTTAAAATATGTGATCCATTAAAAGGATGTATAAATTTTTTTAGTAAAAACGGTACAATATTTATGAGTAAAATTGGATTTATTCTTATATCAGGTCTAAAAAACATAAAAATTGAATGTCAATTTTTTTTCTTAATTCATAAAATATTATTTCCGTTAAATTAATTCACCAAAATTTATTTGGTTAACTTATTTATATAAAACACACTTGTGCTTATAAAAATATTTTTTTCAGAGAAATGTTTCCTTTAATTTAAAAAAGGGTTTATTTTCATTTCTAATTAACTGATAACCAAAAAGTTAATTATAAAAACATGTGTAAAAAATATTTTAATAATTTATTAAATCGTATTCATAACTTCCATTCCAATTTCTAGGTGACAACTATTGTATTAAATTATAACATAATTAGTATATTGATATTTAGTAAAACACGGTCTTTCATGAAATAAAAGTTATAAAAGGTGCTCGGTATTGTGTTTAACAAAATAAAAAAAATTATTGTGTGTACCTAAAGATAAAATCATTTTTGTGTGTAACAAATTATTAACATTGTGTTGTGTAAAAAGAATTATTAATTTGGTGTAGCGTACAATGAAAGCCATCAATGAATTTTAATTTATTTAGAAAAAAAAATACTTAAAATTTGGGGTGTTAAATATAATCATTTTCACATAGTCTATAGCTATACAAAATATAATTCTACATGTAATCTTGTGATATTCATGAAATTTTGTTCCTTAGATAAATCCATATAGTTTAGGTGGTGTGTATAATAACATGGCAAGACTTGAATATACATAGAGTTTACCACAGGGGATATACACAAAGTACATGGAAAATACAATTTTCATAGATGTTGTATATTTCTAAAATTACATTGAAAATAATAATTAAATAATTTAATTCCATATAGCCCATCAAAATCTCTCAATTTTTAATTAATGGGGAAAAATATATCAAACATCATGTAAAATATATTTACAATTTTATGTATTTTAGTTTTTATTTAATTAATTTTATCTATGTGTTAACTCACATGACATGCATGTCTCATCATGAACCAAACATGTGTTAACACATATTACACAACCTTTACAACCAACTGCATGCCTTGTAATCCCTATATAGTCACCTTAAATGCACACATAGGAACTATAAATTTATTTCATATAGGATATAATGTTTTACTCATTGTAAACACCAACAATATATTTTTTAATAACATTTAGACCATGTTTCTATGATACAAATCAACATATAACATATTTAATAATTATACACTATGTACTTTGAGAAAAATACTTTAACAATTTATACGTTGACAATCCATGTGGGGATAAATGTTCTGTACCATAACTACATGTTGTGATACCCTATCTATACATGTATTGGCTTGTAGTTGATACATAATGTGTAATTAAACATGTTATGTAACAATAACCGCACAGTGTATAGTGTTTATCGGTACTCACCCTGGAGCAATTGACCATGGGTACAAGGTGTATACTTTTTAGTTAAGAAAAATATAACCATGTCACTCAATTAATATTATCAACACCTCTAGATAAGATATTCGACTATTTTTCATATATTCTTGGAATGTTCTTGGTCATATGAAACTGAATAGTCATTTTATCTCCACATTTGGATTAAAGAATTAAATTTGACATTGAAAAACTAAAGATAAAAATTGGAAGTCAAAAAATAGTAAATAATTATAAATTAATATTAGAGGATATTAATAACACTTAAAGGTTATGGGGAATAGAGGAAGTTGCCCTGATCATTCCCAATAATTTATTACATCTTTAAATTTAGATTAAATCCTCAAAAATAGATGAATAATCCCTGAATACATAATTTAATAGATCCATTCATATATATTGTATAATTAATTTATAAATTAGAATTACCTCTTTTTGATAATTCATTATTTAATGATAATTAATTTGATATCCACTCCATCAGTCATTTAATTATAGTTAAGTATCCAAAAAAGAATTCCTCTAGAAGTATCAAACATGCTCCATGAATCATGAAATATTTTTTCTCTGGTCTTAGGTGCTAGTACAGAGGTACCAAAAACCATGAAATTTTCACCATTGATCACTATAAGAATTATTTCAAGAATAATGAATTATTATCTTGATCTATTGGTCTAGAGAGGGGAATGGATCATTGTTTCTCATTCTTGAAAAAATTATCAAGAGGATTCTCTCTAGGTATTTGAGTGAATTCTATGGGGGAACCCAATTTGCAAACAATTCTTTATCTCCTATTAAGTGATATAATACGGTTTATATACATTGAGTTAATAGTTTAGAAATTTCATGTAGGTCCATGAATAATTTCTTATCCTATATAAACCCCATGTTATAAAATATTTTTTTTATTATATTCAATGGTATATTCTAATTCTATGGGTATTTAAATATCATTTATTAAATTAATGAATAAATTTTATTTAAATTCTATTAAAAAAATATATCATATTTGTCGGTACCATTTACATTATCCATAAATCCTCATCATTATTTTTCAAATATTTAATATAAAATATTTATTTTAATAAATAAATATCTTTCTATCAGTCATTCAATAAGTAAATAAATATCATATTCACTAACTGGGAAATTAATTTAGACTTAATATTCATCCCATATATATTATAACTCAAATAATTGGTGCTTGAATTTATATAATCAACCCAAATAGAATTATAATTAAACCAAATCCAGGAATAAAAATTTTTAAAAGGAAAAGTAATGTTGAATTTATATAAGATTTTAAATAAATTTATTGTGTGCCACTATAGGAAAATTTCATAGTTTAATTAGGAGAGTATACTGAAATTTCGAGATTAGAATCTAGAAACACATCCAGGAACACTAGAGAAAGGCCATTATTTTGAAATAATAATAAACACATATGAATAATTATTGTGTAATATAATACCATTTTCTTAATATCTCATCAGGATGGTTTTATACATGTGTCAACAACCTGTATGCTTGATATATTATTCTTTGACTGTCTAAAGTGAACTCATCAATAAACTAGCATTTCCAGTGACTTAATTAGACCGTTCTATTTCAGTAAAAATTCCCAAGATATCTTTTTATATTAACTCATAAGATATAATTCCTTTGGTCACTTATTCAATTATTTTCACATCACCTTTGACATACCCAATGTATCCTACCTCATCATGAGATTATGTCATCCTTGTTTTGATCAATACATCATAATATGTGATTCATGATAAACATTAATTATAATTTTATATATAAGGACCAATAAAATGTATGAAGATAGTAATACGTAATTAAACTTATAACATGTGTAATTTAAATTGGTGGGTGTGTCCTCATAACCTATCAAATTGAATATTACCATATAGAAATCATCATGGGTAGAAACCTTGTCTGATTATGAGAATCTATCAATTTATTTTCAAAACATCATATGTGTCTTGTTATATAATGCCATAAAGACCATATAATGTTTTTCTTTGAATTTTTCTCATTTCACTCCATGTTTTTTATTTTTGAAGGGAACAATTTTTACCTTCACATTAATTTTATCTAGAATAATAGTCATCATCGAATTATAGTTTTTATTAACATTTATATATTTTAATATATAGGTGATAAAAAGTATAAATATTATTTGGTTACTAGTAAAAAACTCCAGTATATATCTTATCTTCTACACCATAAAATTTTTACACTTAGAGATCACAACAAAGCTCTGTATCTATCAACTATGGTTGAATCCTCATTGTATATTCCTCAAACAGGTTATTCCTTGAGGAGAATAAATCTAGATGTATATAATTTTATTTCCCCTCAAGTTAAACCCATCGTACATCATTATGTAATATGGGGCAGAGTAATGGAATATGATTCACTTTAAAAAAATCATTAGTCATTATACGACATAGCTTCATGTTATGGAGGTTACTATCACATCACATCGCTACCCTATTTTTTCTTGTCTTGACATATATTGAGATATATCATAATAATGATTTTTTCATGCGGATTGAGGATAAGGACAACCCATACAATATGAACTAAATGGTCTAATGAAAACTGGGTAGTATATCTATTTTATCTATCAAAGGAGATACCAAGGTAAAATTATTTCTCTCCAGGTTCACTAATTTTGTTTCAACGGAAATATGTGATAGTCCATTCATGATGATTTTATTGTGAGGGGATTAATTGTTTTTTACAATCATTCAAGTCATGGTTACCAATTTTTTTCCCTTACAGAAACACTAAATAGTTTCCATATCCAAAACTGGGTATAATCATGATTTTACAAGGTAGATGGCCCATTTGGGTTTCAGACCCAATAACACTTAGGAACACACATTGGTAGATAAGATTGGATTTCCTGTTCATCACACCATTTCAGGAGGAATTATTTCCTACTGTGGTACTATCTAATAGATTTAAGATATGTTCAACAATCTCTTCCTAATCCCAATATGAGACTAGTTTCCCAAAAAAAGGTTCACAAAATAAATCCATTTATTTTAAAAGGGACCATCATATTGGTGAATCCATCTATATTTATTTAATCTTATTTATTTATTTCCCATTGGTGAAAAAATGATTATATATTGAAGTCGTATGACCAATAACTCTGAATTTTGTTGTAATATGTGGAGGTGGTTAATATTTTAAGGATTGTATTGAACTATTATGATGCATCTAAAACATCCTATTTATTAACAAGAATAATCACCAACGTAGTATTCTAAACCTGTGTAGTTTAACATCATGCAGAAAAGAAAAAATATAGGGGAACTGGGGAACTGGATATTTGATCTTGGACTACAAGGAGGCATCGAATATATCCTAGGTATAACAGGAATCAATGATCTCATTTTTTAATCAGGCCCTTGGATATTTCCCTATTGTATGTGCCTAATTTGGGGGAATTTATATCATCACACTAATCAGGGATTACACACTGAGGTTTCCCTGGCTGGTGAAGATTTTTTATGCAAATAATTTGACCATTTCCACTCTCTAATCCCACATGATGAATTATCAGTGTGAGAAACAAGGGGTAGCAATTAATCTTCCTAAACTAATATGAATTTGGTGCTTATTTTCTAGGAAAACCCTTTAAATTATTTATATGGAGATTAATCCTCAAGAATTTGTCCCATGATTCCTAGTTATATCAGGAATCAGAGTCATCATTGTTAAGTTTTGTCCCTCAATCTCCTAGTGTATGAGGAAAAATAGACACCCCCTAGGAGTGATTAGGTCGCAATGTACCAAATATCAGAGGCATGGAGGAACTTACACTAGGGTGGATGACCATTTAAGCTTCGGCCTTAGGAATAATTCTTATGTATCTTGGTTATCATAGGAATCAGAGCCATCATAGTTCAACTTATCGGGGCCTACACACTGAGGATTCCCTTTTATGTGGGACATGTAATATTATTCTAATGATTGGGGCTTACGCCTGAGGTTTACTATTCTTTTTAGAGGCTTTTAATGAAGACAATGTGATAATTACAACTCCCTAATCCCACATGAGCTATGCCCACTGTGAGAAACAATGGATTGAATGTAATAAGTCTAGATTTCTATGGATGTGGGGATTATATAATTTCATAGTCCCTTTTGATGTTTAATATGAAAATTAGGACTTGGGAAGGCATCCTACATATCCCAGTTATAACAAGAATCAAATTTCTCATAGTTCGGTTTCATCGGGGCTTCCACTTTGAGGATTCCATTATATACCCACTGGACAAGGATATTATTTCCCAATACATCTTATTGACATAACATGGTTTTCTACATAACTTTTATAATTGTATTAATGATATATCTATTTGTGTTTTTGATATGTCCTAGTGAAGATAGCATGTTTGAGTGTGACATGTTTGGAACATGTCATAAGAATTGGCTGAAGAATTCCAGAGAGAAACATATTATAATAGATGGCATGTTGAGGGAGTGTCTCAAGACTTGGCTAATATGTCCTGAGGACATCACATGATCTCGGTTGAAATTTACAGATGACATCGCATGATCATGGTGGCAAGACCATAGGGGGTTTCAAGACTCTTTTGGCTTGTCTATAGGGCATCGCGCAACATAGATGACATGTCTAAGTTCCATCATAAGACTTGGCTGACACACATAGAGGGTGCCAAAATATTCAACTTACAAGCCTTGAGGGAACTTCTAGACCTAACTAACAAGCACTTGTGTCTCCTCGTATCTTATTAGAAATTTCTTGAAGACATTTTGACACCTGTATGGTGAGCTCGAAAAGATTCACGACACATGGGTGACATGACCGAATGGAATACTTTGACTTTATTGATGTTTACAGAACAAATTTCATGATCCAAATTGTATATCAAGGGAATGTCACATTACTTGAGTGACATTCCCTAGTTTTTTCGCATGATCTAACTTAGTCAGGTGAACAACAATAGGATTAGTGAAATTTTCTTCCCTTAATACTCTCATCTTTGGTCATTATTCCATTTTTTGTTGAATATAGACCTTATATATTTTTAGGGTTAGTTTTTTTAGGTCTCACGTGTTCTAATAGATATATGGGATGTTCTTCATATAACCCATTATGGGTGCTTCATGTGATATCTATTTATTATTTGAAGGGACAATGCATGGTTCATGATTTTTTCAATTTTCCCCCGGATTTCACATGGGGGAGAACCTTTACGATCATTACATTGGTGATTGTGTTTTCGAGTTCATCAAATTTAATGTTTAGAATTTACTAGAATTTATGTAGTATATTAGGAACCCTAGGTCATCTCTTGATGGATCCATAGATCATTAGTTTAAAAAGAATGAATCCATATTGAAAATGGAGAGTGGTATTTAACGACATTTTGGTTTTGTTGATTTAAGATGAAAGAATATACAAGAATGAAATGCAAGAAGAAATTGATATATTCAATTAAATGTGATCAACCAAGGAAAATTTCATGATGATCATCATTCATCGCTTTAAGATATAGTGTTATGATAATTTAATCATCATTGTGTAACACCTATAACTAGAATATAACTATTTTTACACTAGCAAACCTCATAGGGTTTAGTCGAAAACATAAGATGATTCATAGGTTATCGTCGATTTTTGGGTGATTTGTGTTCAACTGCATAATTGAAACTCACCAAGTCAACACACAAAGAACAATATGTGCTATCAAGGTTCAAAAGAAAATTATTTTTGATACCATTACATAAATTTTCATGGCCATGAGAGTTTTAATGAGAGTTAAACTGACCAATATAAACCCTACAAACACCTCAATTAAAAGAGAGAAGAAGAAATGGTGAATGTTGTGTGAAACATCACATGAAAGGTTACCCCCTAACATGATCATATGAGTAAATTTGAACATACCATTACATACACTAAATGTATTTAGGGCCTTATTTTTAATAATTATTTGATAATCTACATTTTAAGGGTTGAAATTGAACCTTTATGTCTATCGTAGGCCAAAGGCACAAAGCCCATACACAACCAAATACAAGACCTTAAAGGCCCAAGAGATGACATACTTCAAACATCTCTTTCCCAAAATCTACATCTTGAAGGTGTTCACTCCCCCCATTTTATTTCTGATCGACTAGCATAGCCTGGTGCTGAGCTTAACGGTGCCTGGTCCTGATGGTAGTTTTCATACCCTCTCATTCTTCCAATATAGTTAGTAATGAAATGGTGGTTTCTATTTTTTCTTGGAATCCTAATTTGGGCCTTCTATCATACAGTTTGTCCAAAACGCTTCTTGATCATTTCAATGGCCCAAAAGCCCTATGTACTAATGTCCATTGGTGGCAGTGAGGCCCTTACAATCCGAAAGCCCAATGGCTCGAAGGCCTTTGGTGGCCTGAAGTCCCTGAGAACCATTGGCCTAAATTGGTGGAATGAAGGTCTAAATATGATGAATAATGTCTGATGTAATAGTATCAAACAATACCTACAATAGTACTACTATAGTAACTCATAAATTGATCCCCACCCGAATTTAGTCTTGGGTCTCTTGGATGCCTAGAAGGATCCTTTACCACTCAGGTACAGGCTCATGGGCCCATACGATTATATAACTTAACAAAATAAGAATATATGATGATGAGAAACACCAAAAAAACATGGAATTTAAAATACCATTCAATTATTAGAAACAAAATCTCAGTATTTACAACACGTTTCTCTATGTATGATCACGAGAAGTATAGTACTCCATGGGAGGGGAGGAAGAAAAGGATTTTGAATTAACACTTCTAATATCCTCCATCTAGTGATGATGAGAGGACTCCTCTAGTACTAAAAAATTTCAGAACCTTTACTCTTCCTAAACCTTCTAAATGAGGTGTTGAATGTGTTCTTTTATAGCCATAATGGGAGGTGGTTTGGGCACATTGATTTTGAGTAACCACTTGATCCTTGGATTTCTCTCACTGGGAAATATTATCTCTCTTTATAAATAATAATAAAATTATCATAAAACCTATTTAATATCTCCATGCTGAATGTTTTGGCTAGATATTTTTTCAAAATAAAGTGGCAGACTATTGGCCACATGAAGATTCATTTTCTTGGAAATATTGATTCTTTTAAGAATCTATAAAGAAGAACTTTTATTTTTATTCTTAAGATGATTTGTTTCCTATTGAATTTAGGATCATCCCAAAAAATGTCATCCAATTGGATGTAGGAATCAGTAGAAGTTTTCAGTTGAGTCCAAAAATATTCTAGGATTCCAACACAATTTGGTCCACTTTTCTTCAACTTCGTCTAGCCCTCAAAATCACCACTACCTATAACAAAAACCGAAAACAAGTAAAATATCCCATTTTAATAAGGATAAAAATTAAATTAATGAATAAAAAATGAAGTGTAATTAATTATTATACTTATAATTTTCAATACAAACCCAATTTAATATATTGGTATGAGGGTGCAATAAAATATTGTATCATGGTACGATCACACCCCCACACCTAAACATTTTCACTCTTGGGAAAAGACACACATACAGAAGATTATTCTTGTTAATATTTCAAAATTAAATAAAATTTAATATTCAATGAAATTTTAATACATTAAAGAAATAGGATCCCAGCACTCACCACACCAAGGATTTATTACTAGTGATCATATAAAGAGATGTCTCATACATTGTATCAGAAAAAATTCAAATAGATGCATAAACAAATTTGAGACAAGAATTAAAAAGTAATACATGCCACAAAATCATTATGTGTGTGTGTAAAGCAAATTTATGTTATTCTTTCTTCTTTTTATCCAGTAGATAAACGTTATTTTAAAAAATTATGCTTAAAACATTTCTTCCACTAAACCTACCATTCATTATTTGCAATCAAATTTCAAGAACCACTAACTTTAGTCTTTCCAAAAGTCAAACCTTAATCTCTTGAACTAGATATACACATATCTTATACATTTCATCACTCCCCTCATTTATTATTATTATTATTTTAGATGTTGAACTTGGAACAAATCTCACAATCATCTTTCAACGATTTTTTTATCTCCTCATGACACTAATTGTAATAGTTATAACAAGAATAAAGGTAGAGGAAAAATGAATTTTGATATTCCCAAGAAACACTATTTTTTTTATTATATTTTCTTTTTTTAATTTTTTTTTCAGTTTATTATGGTGTACAACAGTCGGATAATAGGTACACATGCATTTTTCAATCCAATACAGTAATGAAAAAGATCTGATAAGGAACCAATGTATGGAAAAATAATTTTAGAAATATGCTAAATATTAAACGAACTTATATTTACCTTATATTAAGAAATATTCATAGTACATAGTTGGGTGAATAGATGTGTGGAGATCTTAAGATTCACAATTTTCCCATAAACTATACACACAAAGGGTACTATTCTTGTAAAATTGTTCAAAGTGATAAAAAAAATTATATCATCATCAAAAAAATAATTTTAATGAAAGTAACACCTCAATGTTAAATTCATATTAAAACATAGATTCCATTTTTGAAAAAAATGAAAACATTAAAATGACATGAAAAATGAAAATTACTAATGAAATTTCCATAACATTCATTATTAAGTGAGCATCATTTTCTATGATTAAGTGGGCATCATTTTCCATGATAAATTTGAGATAAAAATATATATTTTGACACAAAAGTGAGGGGGAATGGCAGAAGGTAACTATAATATATAGAAATCCAAAAAGAGAACAAATAGATGGTGAAAACACATATCTAGCCTATGAATGATCCCATACCCACCACATATAAAGTGTTTTGTGTCCACACCATAATCAAGGATATTGTGGGAAGGATAAAACCTGGTGGGCTTCTCGGGTATGTTTCTTCTCAAAAGTTGATTCCCACCACTAGATTCTTCAAAAAATCATAGTAAAAGTTTTTTAGTCTCTTACAATTAACTAAAATACTTCATATACTATACTCTATATAAATATATATTTCACCAAATGGGAAAAAACTACTAATAGTATATGTACCGAGACATCGGAAACAATATTTTCCTAGGTGGATCCTTTTCCTGGAATTGTACATGAAGACCTTCTCACTGATATGAATATTTTGATGATGAATCATCCCATCATAGATATCCATTGTCTAATTTTTATATATTTGAGATTTCTCAAATGCATCATCCTAAATTTCTTCCAACTCTTGAATATGTAAATTCTTTTTCACACCTACATATAAGAGATTCATGTAACATTCCTAAATATCCAAATATTTGCGGTGCACTACCTCCATGGGGTGGGGACATGCCTTCCCATACATAATAATTTATAATGACATTCAGATCATAGTTTTAAAAGTTATAGGGTATCCACAAAGTGCATCATCCATGTGTAAACTCCAATCTTTCATATAAGGTTGTACTATTTTTTCCAACATTCACTAAACTTCCATGTTTGAGATTTTATATTGTCCATTAGATTTGGGGTTATGTGAAGGGAATAACTTATGAATAAACTCATAATTATAGAGTATTTATATTATTTTTGGGTTTTAAAAATGTGAAATTTGATCACCAATGTTGAATATAGGAAAACTAAACTGATTTTAAATTTGTGACCTCAAAAAATCTACAACCACCCAATCGTCATTGGTCCTAGTATCCTTTTCTTCAACTAATATAGAGAAGTATTCAACAGATTGTATGATATACATGAATCAAAATAAATTTGGAAAAGGATCCATGAATGTAATGCCCCGTGCATCAAATATTTTACAAAAGAACATGGGTTATTGGTCCATTTCATTCCTCTTGTATATATTCCCTGTGAATTGACATTTAGTACATGACATACAAAAATAATGTGTATATCAATACAATGTTGGAAAATAAGGTCCTGAGTCAAGGATATTTTGAGATTCACATTGAGAACAAATGTATCCCCCATAAGAAAAAGTTTAAGAGAAGGACAGAACAGAGGAAAACTCATGCCTAGGGAAATACCAACGAACAACATGGTCACTAAAACATCAAAAAAAAAATGGATCATCCAAAATCTATCAATGTTAAAAATTCTTAAGTATCCTGGATTTTGAGGTTCTAAAATTTGTGGGGACCCTAGAGGATACTAGAAAATTTACAATGTCATCATTCTAGGGGGTAAGGTCTAATACATCACAAAGGTTCTCGTGGAGAATGAATTATACAATAGGGTGTGAGGTGTCAAAATGTTGGTCCAATGATGGGGAAATCCAACTAATGTAGTTAGATAACACATTTTACAATTTTCTTTTATCAGTAGTCTCAAGGACAGACTCCTTGAGGAGGAGCATCCACCGTATGAGGGGGACTAAGCTTTATGATTATTTGGGGGAAAACAAAGGTCAACATGATTAGAAAAGACAATGATTTTTGACCCAATAAGATATTAATTGAATTATTCCATGGAAAACAAATTAGAAATAAGTTTTTTTTCAATGTTTTTGTAGTTTTCCTAGGATGGGCCATTAGAATGTGAGGAATATGAAATGGCACGTGGAGCCTTCTCAGCCCCTTGTGATAAAACTACCCCAACTACAAAGTTAGAGGAATAAAACATATTTTTAATGGGGAGATACCACCATAGTGGTTGAATAATGGTAGGTGACGTGAGACTCCTTTTTAGAGAATTGAAATCATTCTCATAACATCTATCAAAAACAAATTTTTATTTCTTTTTTAATAATCGAGATAAGTGTAGTGGAATATTACTAAATACTTTAATGAATTAGCGGTAAAAACCAGCATGACCCAAGACAGATTTCACTTTAAGAACCACTTTTGGATGTAGAAGGTATGGAATTAATTCAATTTTTTATTTATCCACTAGAATTCCGACATTTTATATAGCATTCCAAAGAACTATCCCATGCTCAAAAAAGAAATGGTATTTCTCATAATTTAATAGAATATCTTTTTCAATGTAATAGTAGAGTATGGAACCTAGGTCTTCCAAATAGTCATCAAAGTAAGATGTGTAAACCTTGTAAAAATCCCCAAATACTTCCATACAATTTTCTTGTGACTCAAAAAAAATACTCAATATACATTGCTGAAAAGTACTAGGAGTATTAAATAGACTGAACGGAAAACATCTGTATGAAAATGTGCCTAATGGATAGGTAAATGTTTAGTTTTCTTGATCCTCATGGGCTATATTTATTTTGAAATAACCTTAATATCCCTCAAAGAAACACTAATATGACTTTCTAGTCAATATTTCTAACATTTGGTCAATGAAATGTAGAGGAAAGTGGTCCTTTATTATGTCTTGATTCAGTCCAGAGTAGTCAATACAGACTCACCGACTTTTTTTTAGATGTTTATGAACAAATTCATTCCTTTATTTTGACACTAATTTTATTATAGTTTTAATCACAATTTTCATCAGGCTAACCAATTTACTATCATATATCGGATAGATGATCCTAATAGAAACCATCTTACAAACATCCAATTTTACTAAAACATGAATGGGGGATTCAACTAACATTGATCTTACCTTACCAGCTTATATTATTCAACTAAAAATGTATTTTGTATACAAATATATGTGATAATCCTGGGAATAGGAACCAATGTCCATTTAATTTTCTTTTTACAATCTCAAAAATGTTATGTCTATTTTGATTCCTACTATAGAGAGAGGTTATTGGAAATTATGATGCTCAATTACTCAATACCTGAAGATAAGAATATTTTAAATTATATGGAAGTGGTTTTAATTCCAACATTGATGGTATTTGGAATGAGGGAGGGGATTTAGAGTGAGTGAGGGCCATGAAATTGTTTATCTTATTATGTTGATCATATATTGAAATAAAAATCAATAGAAATGAGATTTGTAGAATCATCGATGGTCATGGGTACCATCAGAATGAACACACTCATCATTTAAAGAAAAACATTTACATTTTACTAAACTAAAAAAACCCTCAAAACATGAATCAAAAATAAATTCAACCATGGGTGATTAATATAAATGTGAATCAGAGTATGGTTTGAGGTTATAATTGTGTGTGTGTTTTTCATTTGATATAACATCCATCGAATAGATGGGAAGAGTGGTGGAATCTTGAAGGGGGGATTTCATGGAGATATATATATATATCAAAACATACCTTTCTACCACCAAAATCCATAGAAAAAAAATAGTTTGGGATGTGGATGACTATCTTTACTATTTTAAAGAATTGGATCCCAAGCATGAGAGGATCGTGCCCTTCAGTTCAAGTATCTTCCATCTTGATAATGTATAAGTATATAGAGAAGATGAAATTATTCACTCTCATGAGGACGTCCTTGATCACTCTGGGTGGGTGTGTCATTATTTATTTGGAAAGTTTCAACATAATGATCATCAGTTGAAGCTCTCTTACCTAAAAATAAGTATACATTGAGTAAGGCATTAAATTAATTTAAGAACCTAAGTCAAGCATTGCATCAGAAAATAAGGTCTCCCCTATGATTCAATGTATTGTGAAAGTTCATGGATCCTTGAATTTGGTTATAATTTGAAGTTGTATTAAGGCTAATATATTCATTCCCAGGTTGAATATTTCATTCCCCTTCATTCTCCATCTATGGGTGAAAAGATCTCTATGAACTTTGGTATAGCTAGGAATCTATTTATCTTTATCCAATAATGTAATATTAACATGTACCTTTTTAAATGTATCCATTATTTAATTATCAATATCAGTATTAGAAAATTTATTATATTTAGAGAGTCTTTGGGGGAAATAAAAAGGAATGGATTGTTCAGTAGAATACTCAATGATAATTTTTTACCCTTTTTTATTTTTTTATACACTTGAAACTTTTTTTGGGAAGAGAAAGATAGTTTCCAAGAGGAGGAAATACCTTTTGGGTAGAATCATTTGAAAAATAGACGTTTTTACCACTAAAAAGTGCAATTTCATAAACATTTCCTTTTTCTTTTGGATTATCAACAGTTTGGGGTAGTAATTATTGACAACCTTGCATCATTATTTTACTGATAGTGTTTTTATATTATCCCACTCAAGTCCATAAGACATGAATCACTAGTTTTATGGTCTGTTGGAACTAAAGGATCTAGGTTATTATTTTCATTACCATGTCCTCGATCCTAGGTTCAGATTTATTAGGAGAAGGATTCTCTCAAGATTTTGAAGGATAGGAAGGTTCCATACCTTGTCCTTGCGGATACCAGTTCCTTTTAGGGAAACTTTAGTTTCCACTATGTTGGTACAATGGTGTTTCTTTCCACCCGGGGTTTAGATTTAGCCTAAATGGTTATTTCTTTAAGGTTGGTGCATGTCAAAAATGATTCCCTAGAAATACTGCTGCGTAAGACTCATATGAATCCTAATGTTACGGGAACCTGTCATAAAAATCAGTGTTATCAGAACAAATACCATAATGTAATTGAATAGAAGGAGTTTGAATTATCGTTTATTTTAGGTAATTGACTTAGGAGTGTATTCATCACATCAATTTTAATATGTACCTTTTTTATAGGGGTGAATTACTTACCTCATGAACTCCGTGGTTATGTTCAATTGCTCGTATACAAAATTGTTATGCATTTTGAGCCATGTTGTTTATTAAGTCACAAGTATCAAAAATCATTTTATCATCTAGGGCACCACCAATTGCAACATTTATCATTCCAGAATCCAATGGGAAAATTTTCCTCATATAAGTATAGAATTGGAAATTTTTCACTAATTTGGTTGTACTGTAAACTTGAGAAATGTCTTTTTAATCACCCTAAATTTTTATTAGGGGTATCTCTTTGTGATTTCTTGATTACATAGATATCTTTTTTAATTTATGTTGTTGGGAGGTAGGGAAAAACTTCTCTAGAGAGATTCATTTATGTTCATTCCAGTAGCCAATTCTAGTATGAAGATATTATATTGAATCTATGGATACACTACAAAGGGAGAAGAAAAGGCCTTAAAATTTATGAGGTCCTTGGACACATTTTGGAGTTTTATGGTGGATCACACCATGTTAGACTCCTTAAGAGGATTTGGAGTGTCCCCACCAAGAATACCATGAAATTTGGGAAATAGGTTGATGTGGATCGATCTCATATCAAATTTGATTGCTTCCTCCAGTTATAGGATGTACAGAGGTTTGTACTCTACATCTGGGGTGATCGGTTATTTTACGGTTTGATTATTTTCAGCCTTATTTTCTAAGGATTGATTGGGTTAATTTTTTTTGTTTGGAACCAGTTTAAATTCCACATTGGTTTCCTCATTATTACTTTATTTTCTTTCTCAAGATGAATTAATATGTGAGTGATGATTCTTTTCAATTTCTAGGTCAAATTAAATCACTTTTTATTTTTATGATTGGGTCTTGTAAATAAGTTGTGATGTTTTTTTCTTTTATGATGTAAGATATATGAAAGAAAATAAATTTATAAGGTTGAAATGATAAAATAAAATATAATATGGCAGGGAGTGGTGAGTCTGGAGTCGGTGTTCATTTCAGGTTCCTCATGTGTGGACCCCCCTATAATGTGTCGGAAGCCACCCAGTGTCGATGGGTTCATGATGAGAAATTCAATTTGCATTGTTGAAACTAAATTGATATCTCCCATACGAGTTCTTTTTTACTACTCAGTTTCTAATATAGTGGGGAGACCTAGTATGGGTCTCGCAAATGTCTTCCCTCAAGATGGTCAGGTGCTACTCAGAATGTTGAGTGGTCACACCAGCGTCAGTGGTCTTGATTGGTTTTCTGCTTTGTCTTAACCTGGGAAAGTCAGTTTTCATCTAGATCCCGAATATGGTGGGGAGACCCACATAGGAATAATTCTCGTAGAACATAATCTTCAAGGGGTTCTTGTCTGGGAAACTCTTTTCCCCTTCTCCATCCAACCCCGATCAATGTAGATCATTAGACCAGTCGATGGGTTGTATAGAGAATGTTCATTGGAGATCTTGAGCAGACCCTAGTGATTTCTATGTTTGGGGTCGTGGTGTTCCAGGTTGTGGTTGTGTTTTGAAATTTGAGTCATGTATATTTGGTTGTTTTTCCAAGTAGTCCGGGTTTCGAGGTTTTAGTTCTTGGGTGGAAATTGAGTGTTCAATCCTCAAGTGGTATAGGTTTTATTTTGAGAGTCGTTGCATCCTTATTTCAAGCCTTGAACATCCGAGTTTTTATGACATTTTGGGGGTACAATGTGCCATGGTTGGGAGATTTGTCACACCTCGACCTGAAACTTCACGATTTTATTTATTTATTTATTTATTTTTGAGTTTTTATTTAGTTTTATTCATTTTCAAGTTTTATTATTATCTCTTATTATTATTATTATTATTTAAAATAAATTGAACTAGAAAATGAAACCTAATCTAAACCTACACCGTGCGGCTGACCCCCCCCCCCCCCCATCCCCTCCTATTCCCCACCTTCTCGGACCTGTGGTGCATCAACCCCTTCCCCCTTCCCATTGCGCACCATCAACTCTCCCTCCTCTTGGACATCTGGACGACCCTCTCCTCTCCGAGCTCCCCTCTCCACGACCACCTCTCCTAGGTCCCCCTCAAACCATGATGTAAAACCCCACGAACCGATACACTTCTTCGTGTGATCCATCCTCCTCCTTAATGATCCAACCCTGATTTTCCAATCTCACCACGTTTTGTTGCTTTTCTCATTCAAATCAACACTATAAGTCTCTTTTCTCAATCCTCTTTTGATTGCATACCCTGATTTTGTCTCCCTACTAGCTTAAAAAATTCTCCCGAACCAAAGGTTAGGTTCTAACCTGGAAATTTGGTGTTCTTCATGTTCTGGGTTGGTAAGGGAGGCCTCCTGGGTCTTTTCGGAATGTGTTCCGATGACCACTACTGAAGGAGAGGCGGTTCGTTCTGTATTAGTCTTCCATCCTTGTTATGGGGTAATGTTTTCTCTTATTGATTGGTTTTTCACCTTCTGAATTAGGCAATTTATGTGTTATAAATTTCGTAGCGATTATTTTGAAGTGAGAAATCCATTTTTATAGGACTGATGATGCAGTCGACTTTTAAAGAAGTTTTATGACCATAAATTGAGTTTCATTATTGTGTAACTCATGTTGTGTTATTTGAGGTCATTTTTTAGCACATGCAATTGGTTTATTAAAGTATGCAAGGGCAGTGTTTTTTGTTTGGATAATGTTTTGGTGTGCTTTTGTCCTTAGAAGAGGTTTTCGAGTGTGTTTTTTTTTATGTCGTGTTATTCCTTTTTAGAATTTTTTAGAAGCGGTGTAAATGGTTTATTTAATTAGTGTAAAAGATGTGAATCATGATTTTTCCATGGTTACAATTTGAGAATGATTTAGAAGTGGGGTTTTGATATCGTTTGGGTGCGTTTCTTTTGAGTAAATTTGGTGTAAATTTTGTGGTGCTAATTTTGATATGTTGCATAAATTGTTCTATTAATTTATTAAATTATATGTGTAATGCGCTGGACCTCGCTTCGATAGTTTTGGGCCACGGGTGTCGAGGTATCCTACATGCACACACATAGGGTAAGGCATATATATATATATACCGTCTTTTCACATATTCCCTCATGGTGTGGGGAATACATGTAATACAGCTAGGGGTGTATATATATATGTGTATAAATGCATTTGTGTGTATGTGCCAAGTGTCGGTTTGAGTGGTTGTTGATGAATAAGGACATGTTTGAGGTATGTCCCCTATGCCCTGATCTTTAATTAGAATTTCCATAATTACTTAATGTTTTATTAAAATTGCATCTTATTCTTCTACATGAAATACATATGCAATATATATATATATAAATGTTTTTGGGTTCTTTATAAGTGATTTCATTAATGATTCGAACATATTGTAGGTATTTCCAAAGACGCATGGTCTTTTGGAAGATTTTGTTTTAAAACTGATATGACACGTTGTTTTCCAAAGAAGTTCCAAAATGAACTCTAAAATGAGTTTTGGGTGAACATGTTTTCTAAAGAAAAATCATTCTTGTGGAGTATTGAGGCATGTTTGGCACCTTGGAAATGAATAGAAAAAGTGAAAACCCCTCTTAAGGCATGGCCCATTATTTTAGAAACCTTATGTGTATGTTAAATGTGTGATTTGTGATATGTACCTAATGAAGAGGCTTATTCTATGTTTTATGAAATAAAAATGGGGATGCGCTTAAGGAGGGAGAACAATGGTGAGAGGTAGAATGAGTTTTGGATAATGAAAATGTTGTACATATAGGTCTGTTTGATAAAACCTCACCACCACATGAAACATAGCACAATGGAAAACCTGGGTATCTTGGTGCGGGTGAACTGGGACTTGTGGGCTTGTGTTTCGTAGGTGTCTTGACCCGGTTTCACTACAAGTTTGATGATTGCAACACTAACTATTCATATGAATGATTGAGGGTTGTGGTTTTCTAAGCCACATTTTCTAAGGGTTGTGGTCTTCCAAGTCATGTTTTCTGAGGGTCGTGGTCTTCTAAGACATGTTTCCCCACGACAAGAATATCCTAGGTCCCTACCTAACACTAGCTGCTTAGGGACTTCCCATGGTGCTTGTGATACTAGTTTCAATTCAGTTGTTTAGAGCTTGTTACCACTTTTGTGAAAACCATATTTTTATATCTAAATTGGTATCTTTTAATTTTGAAATGTTAATGCATGCTCAAAAAATATTCTGAAAAGGGAAGAGAAATGTTTTTCCTTTGGAATGAATGCTTGTTATTTGAATTTGAAAGGAGAAAAAAACATTATCTTATTATGCCTTATTTTTAAACTAGCATGATTTGGATTTCTTATTAATGGCAGTGGCATAGGAAATATGTTGTATTTTGGTTTTCCTAGAGATAATCTCCGTGCTCACGCCTACCATATCTTTACAGTTTTAGGTTTTAGTTTTGGATATGTTGAGCTTGGTTTTTTGTGTGGTGGTGAACCATGGGGTCACTTGGAGGTATGTCTAGTTGGTTACCATTATTTTATTTTCTACTGTTAGTGTTTACCCATTTGTTCTATTTATTTATATTTATTTTTATTTTATTTTTTGGGCTAAATCATTCCCAACTTCTTATTTTGGTGCCCGAAACTAGTTTCCATCCTGTGGGTATCGGGAACGCCCTTCGGGCAATGCCGTGGACTGACTCGGGTGACCGGTTCATGGTCAACCCGGGCAGGTTTGTGATAGGGGGATATTGAAAAGTGTAATAATTAAGAAGTAAAATAAATAAAAAAGGATAAAATTAAAAAAAATTATCTTAGATCCCTGAAAATGGTCCCAAATGTTTATTACATTATAAAGAACATCAAATTAAGTTTTTAGTTTTTATGAGAATTTATACAGTATAGTAGGAACCTAGGGTCATTTCTCGACAAAGCATTGGATCATTAATTTAAAAAAAATATTTTTTTATGAAAATGGGGAATGTTATTCTATGAAATTTGCGTTTTTTATTTACTATGAAATCATATAAAATAAAGCGATACAAGAAAGCAGAAATTGATAGAATCGACTAACCGTGATCAATAAGTGAAATTCTAATGATGATCATCCTTCATTACTTCAATAGATAGGGTCATGATCTTTTAATACCTTATTAGTAACAAATTTAAATATGATAATACTTAGTTTACACTAGGATAGCTCCTAGGGTTCATCCAAAAACACAATAATACTAACTATTTATCACCAATGTTTAGTTGATTTGTGTTCGAATTCATAACTGAAACTCACCAAGGAAAAACATGAAGTACTCGATGTGTTTTATAGGAATGTAAGGTTTTATTTTCAATACCCTGACAAAAAATTTAATTTCCTTGAAAGTGTTCATGAGAGTTAAATTGACCAATATGAACCACACAAAAACTATAATTAAAATAAAGAAAAATAAATGGTGAATAGTGTGTGATACATCACATGATAGGGTACCCCCAATCATGATCATGTGATTCTCTTATGACATACCGGTACATAATTTAATAAAATAATAATATAGGAAAATTAAAAACAACATGAAACCCTATAATTTAAAATACAATACAATTATTACAAAAATGAATTTGGTGATATATAACACTTTCCTCCGTGAGTGATCATGATGAGTTTAGAACTCCATGAACGGTGTGGAAGAAACATATTTTAAATTAGTACTTCATATAAACTCAAAAAATATACGGGGTGATGATACGACTTCTCTAGGACTCCCAAATTGAATAAACATTCATCTTGTATGATCTTCTAAATGAGGTTTCCAAGGTGTTCTCTTAAAGACAAAGTTGGAGGTGGTTTTGGAAGCCTATATTTTGAGAAACCACTAGGACCATGGTTTTTTAACACTAGAAAATCTTATTTCACTTTAAAAAAAATAAAAAAACCTGTTGTTAAACCGCTTTTATATCTCACTGTCAAATATTATGTCCATATTTTATTTATAATAATATATATTTCCAAATTATTTAGGAAATTTTTTGACACCATGAAGATTGATTTTCTTATAATGATTGATTCATTTGGACCTCTTAATGGAAAATTTGGGAATGGATTTCATTAAAAATTTTGTATCCCAGTAATGTTAGGTTCAGACCACAAAATTTCATCGCAATTGGAAATTAGGATCAGTATAAGTATTTGGTGGATTCTAAACATGTTTTTGGATTCTAGTTTGGCCGATATTTCTTCAACTTATTCTTGGCCCTCTGAATCACCTCTACTTATAACATAATCCTCAAAAAAAAGAAAAATAGCCCACTTCAACTGTGATATTAATTAAATTATTGAATAAAAATTAAGTGAAAATTTTTAGTATATTTTTAATTTTCAATACAAAAAAATTTTAATATATTTTTATAAGGGTGATTTAAAACATTGAATCATGTTACAATTAATTAGCCGCTCTGAAAAGTATACTCTGATACCTGGGTGATCCTGTATTAGTATCATAATATATATTGTTTTATGCTATAGTGGGAGTTCATTGGCCTATCCTCCAAAATTATATGTTGCTTTGTGCATCACTTATCGTGAAAATCAAAGCTGGAGTTGATGGTGGTATTTTTTGTCATGTGATTCACTAAATCTTTTCAGGTGTCACATGATTTTAAGTGACTACAATACTATCCTATCAATGTCCAATTTACTATATTTTTTCCAATTAATAAGGTATTTCCAAATAATATGTACATACCAAGGGGATTACCCAATATTAGGTTGGCATGTCTTGGGACTTTTTTGAGATTAGTATATCTATTGAAAGGACTTAACATGATCTATGATTCCTTTTTCTGGGATATTTCATGAGTTAATGGTAGTTTTACAGGGTCCCTTCGTGAGATTGAGATGAATTTTCTAGGTGGGTCTCACATGATCAAGGATGACTTCTTGGGTCGTATGTCCCCTTTTCCCGAGATCAATGAATCTTTCCCTCGCAACGGGATCCCATCATTTCCCATTTTTATTTTCTTATTCATTTCAAAAAGGATAGGGATATCATGATTTGGTACAACAGTTATCGAAGAAAATCACCCACTCTATTAGTGATGTATCATGTTAGAGACTGGGGTTCATTTGGTGATTTCATAGAATTATCATGTCCAACCCTCATATTTTTATTTGGTGTTGGAGGGGGATTGCAAGACCACCTAGACATGTCTAAGGACATTTGAATGATGATAGGGAAATTCCAATGGGCTCTTGTGCAACAAGGTTGAAATTTTTATAGGTTTTTATATATATCATTAAAAAAATTAGGTTAATTTTATGATTTTTTTACTTAAATAGTATCCCTTATTTAAGATATAATTCTCTTCATTTTATAAGTATTTTCGGATGGGTTTTTCAGCTTCCACTGATTGAAAAGTCACGGGATTTGGAGGAAAATAATTTGGAATCCATTTCATGATCTGTGAATGTCATCAGAAAACTTCTAAATAAGGTGGAGGTATTTTCAAATGGGCTTTTCATGATCTTCCTATGGGTTATGCATTATGTCTGAATTTTTTTTGACCGTTTGATGGTTATGAGATCTTTTGTCTTATTTTTCGTTATAAAATCTACGAGTCATGAAAACTGTTTATTCTTATTATTTTCAAATAAATTAATAACCATATTAATTTATACATTTCATTCAGTATTATGTGGTGCTCATTTTTTGGAATTAACAAATCACACCCCCTAGGAGCGATGTCCAAGGGACAAGGCCATGCTTTTGAGGAAAGTAAATGATAGCCTAAGGGATTGGTGTTGCCACTAATCAATGTCTTGGGTGATGCTAGGTCTTCTATGTGGCATTTGGTATTCCATTGAATTGCCTATAGATAGGGGAGTTGAGGGAAGCTCATTCTCCTGCTACCGAATTATCAATGATCATATGATCTTCCATGGTCGTGTGACACTCCCACATGAACTGATTATGAGATCCATCCACAAGACTATTTCATGAGAACTACTTTTCAAGACCTAATTTTACTAGATATTTTTCAAACTAACCATGAATACATTTTTGGTAATTGGTTGAACTGTATATATATGGTTTCATAGTTTTCTTGGAGGTTTTTCAGGATCTGTTGTCTTAGTCGCATGATCCTTCACCTATTATGGAGATCGCATGACCATGTCAAGGTCATGAAATCTCAATACAATGGTGGGTCATTAAATTTAAATATATTTTTTATGTAATTTATGATATATCTAGGATCTATATGATTTGTGAGTCCTTTATACATTCATGGATCCCTTTGGTGTTTCATTTTATGTGCACGTTGATACCATATTTTACGTCTTTCTTTTGACATGATTTTGTTTGCATCTATCTGACATATGCCACTTAATTTTGTTTAGATGGATGTATTCTCTCATCATACATCTCATTGCCCTTCAAATAAAGAGGCTGATGTAGCGATGGGTAACCGATATACAATCAGGGAAAGTTTAGACGCTTCTTTCTACCCTATTATTGGGTCATTTTAGATGAGTCGGGTAGAGAAAATGGGAGTGATACTTGGTTAATATCCCCTTTAATAAGTTCATTCCCTTTATGGTTTTTCAATTACCAATTAAACTATCATTCCTTATCATAAGTCATCATTCATACCCTACTCTTGGGTTGGGAAACCACAAAACATCTTTTGGGTGAACATCTCTCACACGGGCTATTTTTTCACCAAGGGAGAGCATATAGGAATTCATATTTGGACATACATGCCCATAAAAATTCACAATATCAATAATTAATTGGATTCACATGTCCATATGAAATTCTTGATAATGGGTATGTCTCCATAAACTTGATGTTTGGGTGGGTTCCCAATTGGGACTTTCGATTACGGTGAAGATGTGGGATGGATTGCAGCTGGACCATATTGGTGAAATACATCACTTTTATGTTTTCTATATAGTTGAAGCATATTGGGATATACAAGGCTTTCTGGATATCATAAACATTTTCCTATGAAAACAAGGGTTTGATGACGGACTTGTTTATTCATTGGATTCTAGAAACGAATACTTTCCACCTCATGCATGGTGAGGTGGGCATCGGCCTCTAGGATGATGAGCACATATGTAGTGCACCCACATTAGGTGAGATGCGTGATGTGTTTTCCCCTATATAATCTACATGTGATGATGCAAATAGGACTCCTCCCCTAACCCAAGAGATGATTAGGATGGATTAAAAGGCCCTCCTGAAGGAACCGCTTCCGAGGGTGAATATCCCATTCAATGCCTGGGTGAGCTACTTTATCATGAAAATTGTTCTGAACAAAAAAATATGTAGCTATATGCATGTCCTATTAAGAACCCTTATAATGTGGTGGGTTCATTAAGAAGGGAAATTTAAAGAATGGGGGTGGATGGTTATTTCCACTGTTGACTGGTTCGTCTATCTGGTCGGACTTCTTACTATGTACCAAAGTTGGTACGTACTTATGATAAAGAAAAAAGATAGATTTAGGGTCTCCACCTTTATTATGGAAGCCTCTATGGTAGGAGGGAATCATTTCAGGTTATCCCTTCCTGTATTGGCCAAAATTTAATACTTTTCTGCCATATGTATAGAATCAAAACCTCTCATAGAATCTCGGGCCCCTTCTAAGTCTTATGAGGCTATATGGGGGCTTATCTAAGAAGATTAGGATATCTAAACTTACATAGAATCTCCAATTTCCATATAAAATAATTTATATAGAGCATTAGTGGGGAAACACCCGTTACACTATAGGATTGGAAGGTTAGAGATTTTATGAGATGTTGTGATTGTTTCTCCTTCAATACCTATGGGTCATTTCCAAATTTTTATATGGTTGATGATAGTGGGGATATACTTGTATCTTGGGCCTATATATTATCTCTTCATGATGGAGTCTTTTCAACTTGAATTTATGGGGACTTAATTTGAAAATTGTAAACACCTTGTAGATTTAACCATCATTTCATGTGTGCCCAGTCGAGATATCCTCTCCTACTTATATCTGAACCAAGGAACATCCGATGGTGGATAACTAATTTTGGTTAATTTTGACAAGGAAGTAAACTTAGGCTAAGATAGAACTTCCTCTCTACAATGAAAGAGAATTATCTCAAAATTATGCTGAGGTTTGGATTCACCTTTATTATTATGAAATTTTATCCAAACTGGTAAGAAAATGATCAAAATTTCCATCAGCTATTGAGGATAACACTAGGCCTAGAAATAAACTGGTTTTGAGAGGAAAAACTACCCTAGAAGCACGTTTTAAATAAATAATCCATTTAATATTACCCTTATTTCCGATTGCAGAACCAACTGATATAGCTGTAGTGAGTGTGGTTGTTAGACATTGAATCAACATCAACATTATTTTTTCATGTCACATATCAATAGTTGTTAATTATAAGAACTCTGAACTCATAGGCTGACCAATGGGGAATATTCTATTAGGAAGAACTTCCTTTGGAATGTTTCACCCATGTCTCCACCCCTCTGGGCATCACATTCGATGACTGGCCTGAGTTGGTCATGGCCTTCATCTAAGACCTTGAAAAATTACTAGAAAGGGTCAAGGGTCAGTTTTTCAATTCACCTATGCTTCACAAAATTGTGGTTTGGGTGATGTTTCAAATGTTCATGTATGAAGATGGTTATCCCATTGTACAGGTAGTGGTAAGGCTAGATGTACTACTATGTTTAAAGTGTTTTGGATCTATTGTAACCCTACTAATGTCCTTTGGGTTTTTTATATATTGGGAGGCTACATAAGATCAGCATGTCCTTCCATCCCACATATATTATCCACGGGGTATGGCTATTGGAGATTAATTTGGGAGTAACTAGGTGATTGATGATGAGGGATACCAATGTCAACTGGCCCATATGAGGGAATAAATTTCACTTATTAGGTAAAATGCTTCATAATTATCACCCTATAATGATCCTTCCCCAAAAGGGAAGGGGAAAATGAAAAGATGTGAATTTTAATGGTCCTCATCTCTATAATCCCCATGTAAGTGTGGAATTTTAATCTTCTCTTATTTTTGATAATTTTTCTACCACAATCTGATTTTTCAAAAAATCTGTAGTCCCCCACGAAGTCCACTTAGAGAATAATTTGTTCTCCCTTGATAATGAAAGAACTAATTCGATTTATTTAGTAAAACCTTCATTATTGGGCCCAAACTATCAAGAATTGAAGATTGATGAGGTATGACTCAGTCATGAACATTTACCGATGTAGATGTACAAGTGATTTCACTCTTTGATCTAGTGTGGGAAAACACACTTTTGGAGGATTTGTATACAAGTAGCTATTCTGCTATTAAAGTATCCTTTATGGAAGCGATTTTTGGAGAAGGTGAATAATTCTTCATAAATTAGGCACTTAATACAATTTTTGTCATGTATCTTGGAATTATCTTTTATTATTTTGTTCCAACATCTCTTAAGGGTGTTGAGAATATAATTTCATCTGGGAAAAAACCAAAAATTCAATGAAGTATCTCATTATAAGAGGTTCTTTCCACTTCACATGAGGATGAGGATAGGAAAATGGACGTTGCCAGTGACGCAATCAAAGAAGTTATGTTTCTAACATCGGTCATATTTATTGGTTTCTAAGTGGTATTATATCATTTATCCATTAGAAAATAAACCGTTGTACCCCTTTTGATGTTTCTTCAACCCAAATCTTGGAGGATTCAATCCCCGATCACTTGGGGACTCCTACGACCATGTCAACTAATATAGAGGTTGTATCCCTTTCTATATCATCAAAGACTATGAGCATGAATTTTTATCTTAAATACATGGTCCAGAATATATTCTCGTTCCTAATATGATCATAGATAAATACATGGGGTATTAATCATTTTATGAGTTCACATAGTGAAAAATATAGAATTATATATAGACATGGGTTTCATAGACCCCTCTGAAGGACTGAATGACCAATTTGGCCACTGTTGATTTATGTTTACTACCATCGGCTATGATAGTTTTTACTATAATGCCCTTCATTCCTAGTCAAATGAGGTCATATATTTGAGATAGTAGAATAGGGAACTTTAATTGAGGGTGGTATCTCATGAGTCTTCCTCTTTAGTGAATAATAGTTGGGAAAAAGCCTTAAATAAATATTCTAGGAATGTAGACTAGGATGTAGTGAGTGCTGAGAAGGATGATATTGATCAACTCTAGCCTATAATTGACCACCATCAATCTTAACTATCCTAGTTTCAATATACATTTTAGATATATCATAAAAATGTGGTATAGAAATATGAACTCCGTAACTTGGAGGAAATGTCTAGGCATAATGTCGTCACTCATGAAGATGAGTTACAAAAGTTTATGAAGTTGGATACCAAATTTTTTGATCAATTATTCCAATCAGTTTCCTCCCTAGAGAAAAGGATTGCAGATATCAAGGACTCCTCTAAGAACATGATGTGGGGGAATTCTAATTTTGGAACGTTTTTTTGGCTCGTGTATTCATTGGAGAGAATCATATATGTAGATATTACTCATTTTATATGAAATCAATGAATGGATCTTCAAAAATTTATATTTTTTTGTTTATGTTTATTTCATTCATGAAATAACTATCATTTAACTAATCTAATATTACATGAATCATCAATGATGCCTATAATTTTCATAAAATCAAAATAAACCTGAATGTCTGAACTTGAATGTTTAAATTCTATCAATTTTTTCACAAGAAATGATAAGTAATTCCCACCAACATGAGATTCCTTATTGATATATCGTCTCCATCTATCATGAGATTACCTGATTCATATAAGGATAATTTGGGAAGAATATATGTCCTAGAGGCAGAGTTATCTATCCTTTTCCAATGTTTATGGACATGGAAAGTGTAGCTTGATTTTTTTCTATTGCCCTATAGTGGGCCTCACAATACTTGCATCTTTTCCACTATTTCAGTCTAGATTTTTATTGTGCTATACTTTAGGGTGTTTTAGATCATACGATATATCACTTTAGTTTAGGGGGTTTTATTTCAAACCATATATCATTTTAGTTTAAGGTATTTTAACATATACTTTATATGGCTATAGTTCAGGTTCTTTTAACTCATAACTTTTTTGGTTGTAGTGTAGGTTATTTTTGGTCGTACCTTTTATGGTTGTAGTGTAGGGTATTTTATCTTGGATATTCTAGGGATTTTGTTAAGATAATTTTAACCCAAACCTTTTGTGTTTTTAGTTTAGGTTCTTTTATCTTGGACCTTATATTTTTGTAGTTTAAGGTCATTTAGATTGTACTTTCTATGGCTATAGTTAAGGGTTTTTAGCTTATACCTTAAAGCTATCACATAGTTTAAAGTCATTATTTCATGACATTATTGATGAATATGGAATGTGGGTTAAACAGGTCTGGGATGACCCAATACACCCAAAGGTTGTATGTTTTTCTCTGGTGTTTCCATAACTCACGATGATTGTAATTCCTTTCCTAAAAATAGTATAATCGTCTGTTTGATATGTCAAATCCCTAATCTGTTGGTAGAATCTTTAAACATTGGCATCTCAACTATTTTTCAAGGAACATGGAATATTTATAGGGGTAATATTGGTTGAAAGAGAAATATTGTAGATGTTAGGTATACCTAGATAGTTGGAATTTGGGTTATCTAAGTCATAACACAAATGCATGATTCAGTGAGTATGAGATGGGGCATACAAGTCAAGATAAACCCATAACACCATACAATGTTGGGTTCGACCACAATGTTATCATAGCTCAAAATGATTTTATTTCCATTCATTCACAGAGGAGATGCCTTTAGTTGGTAGATCTAATCCCTTATGAGATGATAACATGGTCATATAATCATTTGCGCACCCTTTTCGGAGGGCCATGAAATATTTTCCATGACTTAATCATCTAGAAGATTATTTTAGTTATATAGGATAAACTATCCTAGAAAGGATATGGCACCCTAGAGTAATTTTTCTCTTAAATTTTAAATCTCATACCCTATGAACAATAGTTTTGAGTCACGAGATGCATAGCTAACTAGATTGGAAGAATGAGAGGGTATGTCAGCCGCCATCGGGACCAGGCACTGTGCAACTTTGTATAGGGAAATGCTAGCCGATCAGCAATGCAAGGTGGGGAGATAAGGTGATCAATGATGCAAGACGCTGGGGAGGGTAAGTTCTAGTGGGCTGGGCCTATGGGTTATGTATGGTCATGGTATGCCTCTGGGCCTTTGGGTCATATATTACGGGTCATGTCAGGCCTTGTGCGTTGGGCCTACAGGTCATGTACGGGTTCCCCTCCAACCCTTAAAAGGGGGATTATCTATAATAAAGTAAACAAAGAAGGCCTTCGGGCCATTCGGATAAGAATGACATGGGAAAATCATGTCGGTAATGACCAATAACACACTAAGGTGATGGGTTTTGTTGTGGTGATGTCAGTTCTCATAAGGATTGGTAAGCCTTTATTACAAAAGGAACCATTGGGTTGATGGCCATAGAATCATATTCAGGAGCCATAGGCATACATTCACTGTAAAAAAACATATATTGAAGTCATGTTTCATTTTCCAAGGTTCTTGGAAGGTTTATGGTGTTACGAGGTACTCAAATCATAAGGTCAGATTTGAGGTATGTGTAATATTCAAGAAGGGTTCAAGAACCCTAAAGGTTGTTTCTCCATCTGGTGAATGCGTTATAACATCATTGAAAATTGAAAAACCATTACTCTAACTTTTTCATGGACCAAGGGGCCTAGTGATCATGACTATACTTTTACTTATTCTATAAATTTGGACCAATGTGCTTTATACCATATTTATTTATGCCTTGACTTTTTTTCTAAACTCTAGAGATGTCGATTCCAGCAAGTGAATACTTGAATTTTTCTTAGGCTACCCTTTGCTGGTTTTCAACCTAAAAAGTTTTGTAATTTTTTTTCATGAATTTTAATGTCTTGTGATTTGGTCCACCAAAGGATAGAATTTAATGTCACACAAATTTGACTAATGTGTAGTTAATTTAAGGTCGTGACACACATGAACCTGATATGAGTAGGATGTTACACAAGAGGATAATTAGGATACCTAGGGTAAAAAGAACTCCAACATGCTTCTATGCGGGAGATGAAAATGTTATAAATTATGACTCAAGGTTCTTTGGTCATGAGTAATGATATGGAAAAATCATACAGGGGATGGCACAAAACACTCATTGGTGTTGAGTTCAATTTTGGTGACATCGGGCTCACAAGGATTAGAAATCCCTCCTTATAGTGCCATGATATCATTGGTTGGTAGGTCTGAGCTCTTATGCAATGATATATATTTCATGTATATAGATCTTATTTCCATGTAATTTAATGTCATTTATTATTGAAGTATCTATTTTTTAGTATATCAAAATGTGGTAAGGAATTGGGAATCGGAAGAAAAATTGTACAACATATATTACATGCATAAGCAAGACATTTAAGTATATAACTCATATTTACGAAAAATGAACTTATATGTCTCAGCCCTTACACATTAGGTGTGCATTTTTTTAATTAGATCATGTAGCTAGCCTGAGATTGGGGATCTGAGTATCACTATGTATCCTTTGAGGGAATGAATCAAGACATATGTAATTCCTGGGAGACCATGAGTTATAATTTCAAGTGGCAAGGACATTGTCTCCCTGATGTACAATTTAAATTTTTCGGCTGAACTTGAGAACGAAATCTTGGGTGCCACTGTGTATCCCACAGTAATAGGAATCAAGCCATACATAGTTCATAAATGGGACCTCCCTACGCAAGTCAGACATATATACAAGGAGGGGGGGAATTTGTATGTTTATTTATTGTGATTGGACCCATGTTTAGATATTTTGGTATCACCACAATTTTTTTGATGATATGAATGAAGTCACACTTAGTTCTTGAATGAAGGTGTGGTGGGAATCTATCCCCAACAATGGTGGTCCTCTTGTGAGAGAACCACATGAATGTGTAGTTTTATGTCATGAAGGGGACATCAACAATTTAATTTAACATTATTCTATGAGGAGTCATGGTGTTCCTTTTAGAGACTTTATTTTGGGAATATGATGAACCTTTTTTGTGATGAAATTACATCTTTGTGTAGTGAATCCCTTATCGAAACTATGAACCTCTCATGATATATTTTTTGTGTGAGAAACAAGAACTTCAAATGGATCCTCTCAACATGAATTGGTGATTAAGTATTAGTATAGGGTAATTTTTAATCATGTGATTGTTGTACCAAGATATATGATTGATGCATCCATACATATCTCATTAAAATGAGAATCAAGTTGTACATAGTTTTAGAGACCTGTGTAGTTTAGTTTCATAAAGAAAGGACATTATATGTGCAGTTTAATGTCACGCGGTAAGGACGTATGTGACTTGACAATAAATAATTTTAATGTTTTGGATCTATGATGTTTATCATCATGTGATAAGGATGAGGGGCACCCAACATGAATAAAGATTGTCATTTTGGATTCATGTAGTTTAACATCATGTTGTAAGTTCAAAGTATGTTGCACAGTTTATCACATTTCTATTAGGAAGAGCTCCAGAAATTTCATCATCAGGTGGTTAGGATGTGTCTTAATACATTAACATCAAGCAACTAGGTTGTGTAGCACTTGATGAAAGCTATGAAAATTTTATCTTGAGAAACCTCCCATTTTTGGGGGTGTGACATGATCCTAATTCATTGTGATCAATGAGTAGTCTCCATTGTGAGAGAACATATGTATGATATAAGGCCATTCTAATTTGGGTATCCTACTTTGGAGGGTACTTTCCAAGTATCGTTGGTGTTCGGAGAGATAACATCAGTTCTCCATGAATAAGTGAATGGATGTGGACCTTTTTATTGAAGCCTTATGTCATCCAATTCTGATGGAACTAAAGTTTGTGCAATCTATGAAACCCATTCTCATGGAGCCTCTCTATCTCATCTATCATCCTTTTCATCTTCTCATCAACTAAGAGTTTTCTACAAAAGGATATTTGAAGTGACGGCAACTGTAATTATTTGGGAAATACTACCTTAGTTATGTACACCAATGAGTATAAAGATTCTTATGTAGTAGTATGTGTGGTTGAATGGAAAGGCCATGAAGCATGGGGGAGCTTTTTTATCTAGGACTTCATATCTTTATTCACCATATTCTAGAGTATGTTTTACAATGTCTTATTGAAGTCCTCCAAACCAGGTGATGATATCAGGTTCCAAACTAGGTGATGATGTGGGACTTCACAAAGTAGATGAAATTCTTTATCTCAGCTTCCTTGAGGATTATTTCTTCATCCCATTTAGGAAAACAGTTAGTAGATATAAATATATACATGTACTTATTAGCGATGGATGGGTGATATAGCCCCAAACAATCATTCCCAATATGGAAAATGGCCAGTAATATCTAGTTATATGTAGAAATTCAAGGGGTTGATGGATGGAGTTTTCATGGATATGGAATTCATGAAATTTCTTGGTGAATTCAACACAGTCCTATATCATGGATTTTCAGTATTAACCTATCCTCCTAAATATGTGAGAGAGCATGTTCCCATACTGATGAACATTTTAGGATCCTACATAGACTTATTTAATAATGGATTCCCCTCTTTTGACTATGCATATTCTGAGGATTCCATCATATCCTTGCTTATAGATGTTTTTCCCCTCATTTGGACCGTCTTGCATGGTAAAATTCATCACTCGGTGAAACATTTTCTCCCTTCTAGCTCATTCCATTGGTAAGGTACCATTTTGAGATAACCAATTATGGGAACATAAATGTAGGGGTGGATATCGATTCATCATGTTCTATGGTAGTGTGGACCTGACTGATTTCTTCCATTTCATAGTTGATGGTTGATGAGACCATTATTTTGTGCATGATATGGATGATTAATTACTTATGATTAAGGTCAGATGGAACTATAGCTACATTATCTAATCTGTCGGTGCAAGAATTCTAGTATTTGGGAACATGAATCAATGTGGTCTCAAAATGGAACTCTTGAATTAGTCCCATGATAGAGATAACGACATGATCCAATTATTACTTTCTGATGGAATATTCAACAATGATCTGATTTTTCACTAGATTTGAATCCTCATTGATATTCATGTAGTCTATCTTTAACTGTATGGACAGTTCCAAGATAGTTATGTGGGTCTAGTATTTCACCTCATTAATTGTTCATCCTTTAGATATTGAGAATGAGTAGGGAAACTTTTCTTAGTCTGGAGAAATAAATATTATCCCTAATCCAACATGATTGATCTTTGTATTTTCATTATCTTATTGATAAGGACTCTAGATTCACTATCAAAATACGTCTCCCATTTCTGGGTCGTGTCATGGGAATTGAAACCTCTTCAAAAAAAACTTTTGTGCCCATTGGTGTGATTTTGGGGTGGGATGTGTCATAATGAAATCAGTCAGGGTTTTCTCTTTCACCATCTTTTGTGACCAGAAATAGATTCCATACTATTGTAGAGTGACCTTCCATCAATCCAGATTCATATTCAACATGGCACGACCATGTATGTACTTCATAAGATTGATACAAAATACATTATTGACTTTATAGGGCTACAAGTATTGTGTCATCTTTTACACTACAATGATTAGTGTGTGTCATTTCTTCTTGGAATCAGTGTATTAGGTCTTAGTACCTGGAATGGTTTAGTTGAGGTAATAGAGACTATTCTCACTCCCCAAATCATACATTTATTATAGAAGGTAACTAAGTGAGCATTCCATGGATTCTACATAAATTATGAGTGGATTTCCCACCCTTGATAGTATCAAGACTGATGGAAAAAGTAGGGACTGTTTGAGGAACTTGAAGGATTCATGGCAGTCATCATCTCATTAATTGGCGATTCCCTTCTAAATTTTCTTAGTGAATTGAAGATATTTTTCGAACATGTTGTCTATGAAACACAAAATTTTGGAATGGTTTCATTTGAGTCCCCTTTGTTATTTGAGATTTTTGGCCTGTGAAAATATAAAAAATAGCACTAATATTATTTGGGTCTTCCTCAATGTCATGATGGTGTACCAAATATCCATGGAACTTCCTGAATGTGGCAATAAAAGTGAATATTAGTGGATTATTCTTCAAACTATTATGGTGTGGCTTGTCAAATATTGTTTCAATATCCTTGAAGTGATCACCTCACTATCAGGATTTGACCAATAGGTCGTTGACATAACATTAATCTATCTTTTCCATGAAAGTATTAAATATATAATATATGTCATATTGATAAGTGGAACCAGTGTTCTTCAACCCTAATGGCATGATCGGATAGAAAAAGATCCCTTGGGGTTCTCTGAAGTTAGTGGATTCATTATCTTCTGGGTCCATGTTTATCTAATTGTACACTGAATACCCATCAATGAAGGAAAGAGATAAAAAGCAAATAGTTGCATCAATTAAGATTTATGTGATTAGAAATGGAAAATAATCATTTGACCAGTGTTGATTAAGGTCTCAAAAATTAATATAGACACAAATCTTCCCATTTTTCATGATTGAGAAAATGTTAGTGAGCCATCTTGGATATTTTGATTTTTTAAAATTTTTTCTGTGATTAATTTGTAAACTGAAACCTCTACATTAGAAGCATGAGAGGGGTGCATTATCATGGCAGCCTGCTTGAGGCCTTGATGTTCATTGTTTAGGAGGATATGGTCTGTATCCACATATAGATTTATCCTATCTATTTGCATATAAATCTAAGAAAACACATATCAGTATTGCTTTTGAAATGTTATTTACATCTGTTTATCCTCAAGGGGAATGCTGTCACTAATTAGTATCGGCATTGGGTATTCTTATACATCCATATTTAACATTATAATATCATCAATGGTTGTGGATATGACATCCACGAATGTGGGGTGGGGGGAATTCTTAATGTAATCATTTTCTTCTTCCACCTCTTAGTCTATAGAGGCATTTATATATTAAGTCAACAATTTGGAGGAATATTTGTCACAATATTATTGGGAGATGCTATAATAAAATTCATTATCATCCCCTATTTTTAAAGTCATTTTAGAGATATTTTAGAGAAGATTTCCTTTTATACACCTATTGGGGAAAAATGTACTTAGACACCTGGGATAACATTTTTTGTCTTAAATAGATTTATAGGGAGATGATTTTCATCATTGAGCATACATCTAGGGTTTTATAGGGGTGGTACCCATGCCATTAGGGGCTGCCAACTATATGTCATCATCCACCATTAGTTTTTTAGATTCCCTTTTGTAGAAACTTACTTCATCATAAGTGTATTCTCAAGTCTAAAAGGGGGAACTATCACCCTGTAGTATGTTGAACTTTCCATCGATGAGGTATTTCCACCAATGATAGTATATTAAAGAAACCACCATCTGCCTATAGATCCAAGTCCTTCTGAGAAGGATATTTCATGCAGTGTCTTTTTGTATAACCATAAACTAGGCATCATATGTGATATCTTCAAACTGGGAATTGATATTGATCTTCCCAAGAGGTAGTTGCTCATGCTTATCATACCCTTGAATGGTCACATTTTTGGGGGACAAATATCATTCACTATAATCCAAAAATCATAGGATTCAAATCTGGAAAATATTTATCCCAAAACAATTTTCAGTCAGAGCTCTTCAAATTTCGATATTATCAAGTCTAATTGAAACATATCGGGGTTTAATATTTACCTATATGACCTCTTCATGATCCTTCCTTAAAAATAAGTGGGATACATGGAATTCTATTTTCATGTTATCCATTCTATAGACCTCAACAATATAGAATTATATCTCAAATTCATGTTGTTTATGGAGGGATTCAATGAGTGTTGTAGTGATTTATTTTGAAATATGGAACACATATTGAATTAAGAGTTTTATTGGGACAACCACTAGCTATTTCAGAATTTTGTAGTATTTTCTAGAGGTAGAAGATTATAGATTTTGGGTTTATATTTATTATGTAGATCATGAGATGAAACATTTGATGTGGATGGTTTTGGTGCTTATACAGGGGTCATGGGAGAATCTTATTCCAATGGTGTGGGTCATTCTGGCATTCCATGTTGCCATGGTGGATTAGAAAATTGCACTCCAATAAGGTGGTAATGCGAGAAAACTGGGATTGGTTGATTGTTGGATAGTTCTATGACACCTTCACTTCTTTTTGGGATTACTAAAGTGATTTTGTAATGACCCGCCAATTCTCATTAGCATGAGAGCACAACGGGTCCTTACTAGGCCTTATGTGACATCCCAAAGATGCTAAAGTCTTGAAATAAATACCAAATGGTTTCAAATACCAGGGGGAAGATTTACCATTTAATAAATAAACAAATAAACCAACCAACCATAACTATATATTCATTATATGATACATGAACAAATGAAAGGAAACTCAACAACATCATTTATCTCAAAGCCACATCAAAGTTTGTAACAGTGGAAGAATAACCAAGTTTCAAACTATACAATGGATAAATGACACAAGACTCTCAAAATACCAAAAGTGTAATTCCCCAACCCCAGTTACCCAGAGTCGGTGCATTATTACGTTACATTGTCATGATCACAAAAGATCAAGTCTCGAAAGACCGATTAGTTTAGTAGTCTTGGAAACACTAGATATATTAATATGTCTTACTTAACATCATAAAGTAAAAAAACTACAACAATATATGGTCTTTATATCCTCTCATACTATCCCTGTAGGTCATTCAAAAATTACATCTTCACACCTTGGAGAAAATAAAACATTGAAAGGGGTGAGCTCAAATGCTTAGTAAGAATAACAATATAGGGAAAACTTTCATAAATAAGCATAACCATTTAAGGCAATGTATAACAAAAACAAAATCCTTTTAAACTTGAACTTCAGAATAATATAGAAAAGATAAAATAAAATAATGCCATTTACTTATTCACATGGATATTCTACTAGTCAAATAACCACATGCAATATCAATAACCACTTTCATAATGATGGAATGCATAATGCCAGACTATCATAACCCTATAGTCACGGCCTCGTTCCAAGACTACAAATAAGATTTTGTCAAGGCCTTGTGATAAGACACTAGTTTGTCTCATGAGACCTACCGATGCATCGAGGAGATATGGAGGGCTCCACCTGTCACTTACTAAGTCCAATGAATTCCTTATATGAACAGTTTTAAACAAAACATAAACATTTGTATTAAAACTAGCATACTAAATGTGAATACTTTAACCACAAACCATGAATGGTATAAAAATAGCACATCCACAGTCAAACATAACTCATTTGATAAAATATATAAGATTGTATTGTATCAGATTAACCTCAATTTACAATAATGAAAGATATTGACATAGATTAAAATAATCATCAAACTATTGAGAGAAATATGCCCTTTTTTCTTGAAAACATTTAAAAGTCACACTATTTGTCAAGAAGCCATTTAAAATAGATTTTTGAATCAAAGTGTCCCATACCACATTGAAACTTTTAAAAGGAATTTCAATTTTAAAACTTTAATGTCCATATAAATAAATCCTTAAAACCACTTTTAAAACATGTACATTAATGAGATAGATTTTGAATAATAAATCTTTAAAACATTTAAAATGATATTTTAGTTAGTGTTCCTAACCAAAAGAGAGACAATTGAATAAAAATAATTGAGGTAATAAAAACATTATAATGTCATGAGAATAAAGGGATTCATGATATACTATGTCAAAGAACATTATATACACCATATAAACGTTAATTGGTGTATAACAACGAAGATGTCTTAATGGAGTGTAAATTGAAATGAAATATCGTATAAATATTGTATCCTTAGGTTCTGGATAAATCAAAAACATAATTATGTGTGAAAAATATAAATACACTCAATATGATTGGATATTCTGTGTAAATAAATTAGAGGATATTCGCACATATTCTTGTAAAAACAACACGAATGAATTGGATGTTTGAATCAATAAATGGAGATTGAGTAAAAATTACACGTATCAAGTTCAAATCGATGACTTGAGAATATATTAATGGAGTGATTATGTATATAAAAATTATATCCACAGAAAGGGGAGTGGAAATTATGACATAAGAAAATGAATAGAGATTTTACACATAATCATGGAATATAATAATCAATGAATTATGCGTAAAGTCGAATGAGTGGAAATTGAAATTTCAAATTCCCTTATAGATTTGGTAACTTATGAAACATACAAACATGAATGAAGTATCATAAAATGATGATGTAAATATCCATAAATTAAATTATATTACACATTGAATACAATCATGGGATGTACACACACCACATGCAATAAATAAGCGGTGAACAATGGAAATCTCATGGAATTAAAAGTGAGAAATGAAACCCATTACTTTGTACTTTTCCATGTTCGAGGGTAGTTAAAATTCTTGTATAATGGTGAAATAATTTATATTGAATTATAAAAGAATCATATACAGTAATATGATATCATATATGATCTTTTAACATTTATTTGTTGATAATATCTTAGTATTATCATTGTTTCGGGTGTTAACGGATTCATTTTCATTTATATTATTTGTTATGTGAGACATATTGTTTGTGGATGGGATGTATCTTATTCTTATATAGAATGATATCATGTCTCAAAAAATTATTTTTAATCATAAAATGAAATTTAGTCTTGAATGGATATGATGGGGAATGAATCTCGTTGTGTTTGTGGAGACGGTAATCTGTGCGTACGCACGAGGGAAAATATCATTCTTCTGGTATTAAAATAAAATATAATTGGATGTAATATCATATACAAAGAATCATTATCATGTTATATTTATTATTTACATGAATTATACATCATTATTATACCCATCCAAATAATAATATATTGAATAACAATTACACCATGGCGTGGAGATGGTAGGCCGTACATACGCACGTATGGTGACACGTCATTCAAAAGATGGAAAGAATACTGAATATGGTTGTACCATATTTATAATAATATCATAGTATATAAAAGATACTGGAGTTATTATTTTATAATGGAAATAACAAATCATGCGAAAGTTGATGAAGAAAAGAACTTGAAAGAGGGTTGTGAAAACATAACCTCATTTTCGGGTTCTTCCTTTTGAATTGATCAAAACAACTCTTTCGGATGGATTTCTGATCACAATAAGGCTTCTAAGATGAAGTTAGATAAGTTGATAGAATATTTGGGCAGTGGTTGGCCGAACCAAAAGGCTTTGAAGGTATAAATTTGAGAGAATAGGGAGTGCCCTTTTATAAGGGGGGTGAGGTGCATCTTAGGAAAAAGTAGAAATATTATTTTATAATAAATCCATATTCAGTTTCTAATGCCTCCAAAGTGAATTATTTAAAGTTTAAGGTGGGTATGTGTTTATATCCTTTCAACCAATAGATTTTAGATAGGTTTGGGTCACTATATCAACCTTATCATTTATATTTAATTCTTATTTATATAGTTTGTCATTTACCATGTATCTTTGTATTTTTTTATTATATAGTTAATAAACTTACTATATACCTCCAAGATACCCCCAAGTGGTCCATTAATGATACACCTATCATTATATAAGTCCATTGGTCTAACCTTAGATTTTTTCGGAATTTAATATCAATTAATAATATATTATTTTTTTAAAAACTCTTTTATGTCAATTTTGACACTATTGGGTATTTCGTTTTTGATAATTTCATAAAATAATTATTACTTCGAAATTTTTTTTTATAACTAATACTAATATGTCATAATAACCGAGAAAATTATTTTAATTCATAAAAAGTCTCAATTTATATTTATTTTTATATTCATAATATCAATTATTTTAATATTTCATTAATTAGGTAATTACTGCATCACCATTGTGCCATAAATAAATTAAATTATTTAATGTTTAAAAATTATAAATAAAATACCATTATGTAGGAAATATTTTTATATTTTTAATGAATATTTATAATTAAATTTATCTTATGTATAACCCTATATTAAAAATGTTTTAGTTATTAAACATCGATTTTATCTCTTTTAACTCTTCTTTAAATTAAATAATAATAAATGTCCTAATCTAATTCAAGTGGATCTAAATGATAATAGTTTATTCATAAATTTGTATTTGGTCGAGAAAAACTTGTCCAAATGAATTATGACATGTGTTAGGGTAATATTAATATCATTTTTACCCTTAATTACCCTACTTACTTTTAACCGTGGTAAATAAAATTAAAAAGTTACTATTCACAAAAAATTATTTTCATCTCATTGAACCACATTTTACTACTTGAAATTAACAGTGTCTCTCAGATTTTCAAAATTCCACTCACAGAAGTAGTAAAATTAAGTTTTATGTGAGTTTCCAAATTCTCCAAGGAGGTGGGTAAAAGATGGTGAAAAGTTCAATAAAATTTTTATATATCTAAAATTATTCTAAACTAACTCCAATAAATTAAATTGAACTTATATAGGTATTATGTATCTATTTTGACCTTAATTAAATTTTAATAAATATATAATTATTTAAATAAAAATTCGGTTTTAAACTATAACTCAGTTTTTATTCACTATTCATCAAAAATTGAATGTTTTTGGAAAAATACCAAAAATTCACCATAAGCTAATTTCAATATTCCGAATCCAAAAATAAAGTTCATTTTGAAAGATAAAATTTTTAAAAGTTTAAAAAGTGGGTATTACTATTCATAACGGCCAGTTTGATTTGTTGTGGCGTGTGTTAGAACTCAAAGTTGCGTACGTCACACACTACTGTATTATACAAAGAGAAGCGTACCATGGAAGCTTGGGGTGTTACATTCTCCCCTCCTTCAAATAATTTCGTCCTCGATTTTTTTTAAAATTAGGCTTGGGAATATAATGGAATGTCCCACATCGAAAAAAGATTCAATAAAACTATCACCTTAAAAGAAAGAAAGTGGAATACCAAGGTCACCCAAGATAACTCATACTAGGATTACATGTATGAAAACATGGATATGTAAGATAAACTAAGTGTTATGTTCTGATAGAGAGGGATAGAAAACATGATTAGGAGAAAGTTAACAATAAGAAATCCAAAAACTTGTGATGGGAAAAACGGTCATTAGTTCCCTAGTAGGAAAATTATGTAGACAACATTTTTTACATTATACTACATAAAGACAAGGAATTCATTTACGATATTGACTAAGAAAATAAAGATATATACTTACTTTTAAAGTAGAGTTTCATTCATTATAATTTTCCACCACTAACTCATTTATTTAAACGATGTGTATTCAAGAATACTTGGTCACACTACAAGTGCTAGAATAAACATCTATAGAAACTCATGATCCATGAAGGATAAACTATATATTTACCTTGTCTTTAGAAATTAATCAAAACCAAAACAGTTATTACATGATCTGATGATCCCCAAAATGATATTCCTTTAGATAAAGAAACACTAATCTTAATTTCTAAAATTAAACCAACAATACCCCAAAGTTAAATAAATACCATTTAATAAAAAAAATTGTCCATAAAATCTTTCAATATAATCCAAACTAATATTGAAACCCAAAACTTAGAAGAATTTGGTTATGTAGTCTTCCATGTTAAATTGTATCTCCAAATGACATCAACTACTCTTACAGTAACATACTTAAAAGTAATTAACATAATCACATATTCTCTATTTTAGGTTAATCATTTCCATAAATAATCCAAATCACTATAAATCTACAATAAAAACGTAGATAAAAATCCACCATTACTCCTAAAATGAAATCCCATAGTATTCTAGTTTTCTTGGGCATATAGTGTTCCCAACAAAGCGAACATCTTCCAAAATAACATTTATCACTTAATCAACAAATAATTTTCCTATAATATGGGTATTTATTTGATAATACATAATAACCCAAATGAAATTATTATTGATCAATAAAATCATTTCACTAAAAATAATTAGTCACACTAACCAGGAACTTCACGTAGTCCAGTGGTAGGTGATAAATCCCAATCTCACTTTGGTTGTGGGTTCGATTCCCACAACTTCTTTCGACGTGATGGGTTGTCACACGGTCTGTGTGTTTTCCTTTTTCAAAAACTATATTTTATAACATTACCCAAATAAGATAAATTTCTCACAATAACCACAACATAATTTTAACCAGAAATGTTATCTCATACCTTGTATTTTCATCCCCAAATATAATAACTTGTAATTTCATCAAACACAATGATCATATAAAACAAAATTGTTATTTATAACTATATCCACAAGGGAAAAGATAAGTCTTCCTCAAATACATTCTCAAATGGAAAAATATGGGGTTACAAATACAAGAGAAAATTATTCCAAAGTAATCCCATCAACAAGGAGCACTAATACATATAAACATTTCTCTAACCATTTATTTCCACATAGATTCTTCTTTGTCTAAGAAAATATCCTATAGAATAGGGAATTCACTCGGGTAATGGCCAGGTCCCCTATATTTATAACAAATGACTGTAAATGGATTTTTGGGACAATTATTATTTTCTTCTATAGTACTCTTTATTTTTCCTCAGTAATTCTTCACTTTATGTCCTTATTTCCCACATGTAAAGGATTTATTTGTTCCATTGAGACACTTTCTTGTGTGTCTCCTTCCACATTTCTTGTGTGATGGAAATTTAGGATTCTTTTCTCCATAGTCTCCATTGCAGGAGCTCTTATCATTCATCACCTTTCTTTCCTTTGTTGAGTCCGGGAGCTGGTTAATATATATGTTTTTTATAATATTTTTGGAAAACTGATTTGGAATGAACATGATGTCTTTTAAACCTATCAAAATTCAATTTTGTACCTCATTTACACCACCATTCCCACCTTGTACATCATTCTCAAAGTTACTATGACTTCCTTGGACTCCATCCATTCACTAAAACCAGAAAGCATTATGTGAGTAACAGCAGTCATAAAATAATTTTTAGAATATCATGACACCATATTCTCAATTTGAAACACCTTAGGATTAACCAAGGTCATTTATTCTCATATTATATTAAAATACTTCAAATTGGTTTGTAATGAAAATGTATATTACCCTAAGCATATCCCCCAGGATTGTCGTAAACAAAAGTGCATCAAGCCCCATTGTCGTGCACCAGTTCCCGTTCGAGTCTAGATCAAAGTGGTATTTTCGGGTTTTACCCCTAGGTACATCTATGCTAGAGCCACCTCTAACTACTCTTATCCATACAGGGATGTATTTCTTGGAAATATCACAAAATATATACAATTACAATATTTTAGGAAGTTCTTCTATACAAATCTTCGAAGTCTATCTTAGAGCTATGTGCTCTAATCAGAGTTTATCTAAATATAGTTTCCAAAGTTTGTAATAAACTTCCACTCATACCCACTGTAACGACCCAACCCCAGTTACCCATAGTCAGTGCATTATTACGTATCATTGGAATGATCACAAAAGATCAAGTCTCAAAAGTCCTATTAGTTTAGTAGTCTTGGAAACACTAGATATATTCATATGTATAACATTAAATCATAAAGTTAAAAAACTACAACAACATCTTGTCTTCATATCCCCTCATACTATCCCTACAAGTCATTTATAATTTACTTCTTCACACCTTGGTAAAAATGAAACATTGAAATGGGTGATCTCAGATGCTCAGTAAGGATAATAATATAGAGGAAACTTTCATAAATAAGCATAAACATTTAAGGCAATGTAAAAAAATCCTTTTAAACGTTATATTCAGCATAATATGGAAAAGATAATATGAAATATTGCCATTTACGTATTCACATGGATATTCTACTAGTCGAATAACCACATTCAATATTAATAACCTATTTCATAATGATGGAATGCATAATGCCAGACTATCATAACCACTTAGTCAAGGCCTCGTGCCCAGACTACAAATAAGATTCTGTCAAAGCCTTGTGCCAAGACACTAGTTTGTCTCATGAGACCTACCGATGCATCTAGGAGCTATAGTGGGCTCCACCCGTCACTTACTAAGTCCAATGCATTCCTCATATGAACAGGTTTAAACAAAACAAAAACATTTGTATTAAATATAGCATACAAAATGTCAATAATTTAATCACAAACCATGAATGGTATATAAATAACACATGCACAGTCAAACATAACTCATTCAATACAATATGGAAGATTTTATTATATCAGATTAACCACAATCAACAATAATTAAGGATACTGACATAGATTAAAATAATCATCAAACTATTGAGAGAAATATCCCCTTTTTCTTGAAAACATTTAAAAGTCACACTATTTTTCAAGAAGACATTTAAAATAGATTTTTGAATCAAAGTTTCCCATAACACTTTGAAACTTTTAAAACGAATTTTAATTTTAAAGCTTTAATGTCCATATAAATAAATCCTTTAAACCATTTTTAGAACATGGACATTAATGAGATAAATTTAGAACAATAAATCTTTAAAACATTTAAAATGATATTTTAGTTAGAGTTCTTATCCAAAACAGAGACACTTGAATAAAAATAATTGTGTTAATCAAAACATTATAATATCATGAGAATAAAGGGATTCATGATATACTATGTCAAAGCACATTATATACACCATATAATTTTGAATTTGTGTATGACAATAAAGAAGTCTCAATGGAATGTAAAATGAGATAAAATATCTTATAAATACTGTATCCTTAGGTTAAGGATAAATAAACAACATAATTATGTGTGAAAAATATAAATACACTAAATATGATTGGATTTTTAGTGTAAATCAATAATAGGACATTTACACGTATTCTTGTAAAAACAACACCAATTAATTGGATGTTTAAATCAATAAATGCATATTTGGTTAAAATTACTCTTATCATGTTCATATCGATGACATGAGAATATATCAATAGAGTGATTATGTGTATCAAAAGTATATCCACATAAAGGGGAGTGGAAATTATGACATAAGCTAATGAATAGTGATTCCACACATTGTCATGGAATAAAATAATCAGTGAAGTATGCGTAAAGCTGAATGAGTGGAAATTGAAATTTCAAATTCACTTATCAATTTGGTAACTTATGAAACATAAAACCATGAAAGAATGATCATAAAATAATTATTTAAATATCCATAAATTCAATTATATTACACAATGAATACAATCATGGGCAGTACACACACCACATGCAATAAAGAATTGGTGAACAATGGCAATCTCACGTAATTAAAAGTGAGATAAGAAACCCATTACATTGTAATTTTTCCTTGGTAGAGGGTAGGTTAACCTTCTGTATAATGGTGAAATAATATTTATTTAATTATAAAAAAAATCATATACAATAATATGATATCATATATGATCTTTTAACATTGATTTGTCAATAATATCTTAGTATTGTCGTCGTTTCGGGTGTTAACAGATTCATTTTCCTTTATATTCTTTGTTATGTGATCCATGTTTTTTATGGATGGGATTTATCATATTCATATCCAGAATTATATCATGTCTCTAAAAATTATTTTTAATCATCAAATGAAATTTATTCTTGAATAGATATGATGGGGAATGAATCTCATCGCGTTCGTGGAGACGGTAATCCGTACGTACGCACGAGCAACAATATAATTGTTTTGATATTAAAATAATAAATAATTGGATGGTATATCATATATATATAATCATTATCATGTTATATTTATTATTTATATGAATTACATAAAATTATTATACCCATCCAAATAATAATATATTGAATAACAATTACACCACAATGTGGAGACGGTATATCGTATATACGCTTGTATAGTGACATGTCATTAAAATGATGAATAGAATACTGAATATGGTTGTACCATATTTATAATAATATCATAGTATTTAAAATATACTGGATTTATTATTTTAGAATGTAAATAACAAAGAAATAAGAAGTTGAAGAAGAATGGAACTTGAAAGAGGGTTGTGAAAACATTACCTCTTCTTCGGGTTCTTCCTTTTTATTTGATCAAAAGGGCTCCTTAGGTTGGATTTTGGATCAAAATAAGGCCTCTAGGTTGAATTTAGGGATGTTGAGAGAATATTTGGTCAGGTTTTGGCCAATCCAAAAGGCTTTGAAGGTATAAATTTGAGAGAAGGGGGAGTTCCCTTTTATAATGGGGGTGGCGGGCACCTTAGGAAAAGCTAGAAATATTATTTTATAATAAATTCATATTCAGTTTCTAATGGCTCAGAAGGGTATTAGTTAATGTTTAAGGTGGGTATGGGTCTAAATACTTTCAACCAATAGATTTTAGATAGGTTTGGGACACTATATTAAAATTATCATTTACATTTAACTCTTAGTTAAATAGTATGACATTTACCATGTCTCTTTGTATTTTTATATTATATAGTTAATAAACATACTATATACCTGCAAGAGAGGCCCAAGTGGTCCATTAATTATAAAACTATCATTATATACGTCTTTTGGACAATCCTTAGATTTTTATGAATATAATATAAATTAATAATATAATATTTTTTTAAGAACTCTTTTTTGTCAATTTTGACACTATTTTGTATTTTGTTTTTGAAAATTTTATACCACCATTATTACTTCAAAAAAAATTTATATAACCAATACTAATATGTAATAATAACCTATAATGTTAGTGGAATTCATAAAAAGTCTCAAATTAAATTTATTTTGATATTTATAATATCAATTATTTTAATATTTCATTAATTAGGTAATTACTGCATCACCATTGTGTCATAAATGAATTTAATTATTTGATGTTTAAAAATTATAAATAAAATACCATTATGTATTAAATCATTTGATCTTTCTAATGAATATTTATAATCTAATTTATCAACTGCATAATCCTATATTCAAATTGTGTTATTTATTAAACTTTAATTTTATCTCTTTTAACTCTTCGTTGAATTAAATAATAATAAATGTCCTAATCTAATTTAGGTGGACTTAAATAATAATATTTTCTTCCTAAGTTTGTTTTTGGTCAATATAAACTTGTCCAATAGAATTAGGACATGTTTTATCATAATATTAATATCATTTTTCCCTTCATTACCCTATTTAATTTTAACCATGGTAAATAAAAGTAAAAAAGTTACTATTCACCAAAAAATTATTTTCAACTCATTGAACCAAATTTATTACTTGATATTAACTGTGCCTCTCATATTTTTTAAATTCCACTCATAGAATTAGTACAATTTAGTTTATGTGAATTTCCAAATTCTCCAAGGAGGTGGGTAAAAGACGGTGAAAAGTTCAATAAAATTTTTATATATCAAAAGTTATTATAAACTAACTCCAATGAATTACATTGAACTTATATAGGTATTATGTATCTATTTTTACCTTAATTAAATAAAAAAATTAACAATTATTTAAATAAAAATTCCATTTTAAACTACAAGTCAGTGTTTTTTCACTATTCTTCAAAAATTGAATGTCTTCAGAAAAATATAAAAAAATCACCGTAAGCTAATTTAGATATTTTGAATACAAGAATGATTTCCATTATGAAAATTAAAATTTATAAAATTTAAAAAAGTGGGTATTACTATTCATAACGACTAGATTGATTGGTTTTGTTGTGTGTTAGAACACGAAGTTGCATACAACACAGGTTACTGTATTATTCAAAGAGAAGCGTATCGTAGAAACTTAGGGTGTTACAACAAGACTCTTTGCTCCACAAGCACTAGGATCCAAAACCTCCGAACATCTCAACCATCACGAGGTAGTGCTAAAAAACAGAATATGATACCTTCTCCCCTATCCAAGAAGATATCATCTACCAAAGCTCCAAACTACCAAAGCATGGGTGAGTATAAAACCAGTAGGCTTTCCCCAATGACTTCTCTACTCATGTAACTATAATTAAAAGGTTATCCATTAAATGCCACATCATAATGACTCAAGAATGGAAAGATAGACTCATTAATACCATAACATATTTTTGAATTCCAAAACACATTTTCCTTTTTATTGGGATAATCGAATGTCGATCGTTGGGGGAATATTGAGAGTAAACTCTAGAGAAAAGTCTCGGCGACGAACGACGACAGATCGAAGTCGCGAATTGTTACTCCAACAATGTTTGGAGTCTTAATGACATATGAAACAAGGACTCTGTTCAAATTAAGTTAAAATATTTTAAAAAATTCCATTCTCACCACTTATAAAAGAGGCCTCTCGATACACCTTCTATAAAACGCCAAAAATTCATTTTAAAACTGAAAATATTCCCAGTTTAATTCCTTTATATCCATATTTATTCTCACTAAGCTTTTAGTCCTATGATATTTTCTTAATACCTCCATTCATAAAAAGTATTCTAAGGGGAATTCGATGTTCTCAACCTGAGTACTTCTTTTTTTACCTTTTTCCATTCTATCTTTCCATAAAAAATGTATTTTTGTAATTCTTATATATTAATGTTAATATTTATTAATAATGATTTTTTTATTCTGATTTAATATCTATTAATAATTCCCATGAACCAGTTACATCCATGTGGAAACAAAAAAAATGTAACCAATTACTAGAATGTTATTTTTCTAGAAAAATAACTAATAAAATCTTTGAAACCCATTCATCTTATCATTTGGAACACCCATTTCCATATTCCACAACACACCCACACATTCATGCTTCGTTTGACGGTTCCATACCCATGAGAGGTCTCTCGTCCAATAACCTTTTGTCCTAATGACACAAGCCCATGATCCAGGGTCACATCCCTTTTACACTAATGGTACTACTCCCATATTAAGGGCATGTTAAGAATTAACTCACACCAACACCATTTAGGCTAAATCATTCCATTTATGAAGTAAACCAATTCATACCATTTCAATAAAATTATACTTTTATTGAAAACCAAAGGGAAAACCAATTTTAAACAAAAAGTTAATTTCAATAAAACAACCCATTTTATAAAAAAAAATAAAATCCATGTTCTATGATTCCATAAAATCCCAATTTTCAAAACCATATTGTAAATCCAAGAACAAAATCACTTTAGTCAAACACCTAATTTTCTAGATTTCAGAACCATCACTCAAAAAGGATTCCAAACAAGTGTTAAAAATCCAAATCACAATCAATTTAACACCACACATTAAATTTTAAAAAAAATTATTATGTTATACTAAGTGGAGTTGAGAAATAATCTTGTCACCTCAAGGTTTTCAACAAAAACCCCAACTAATGAAGAACGCTCAAGAAAACCTGGATGGTTCTTCAAGAACCAAACTGAGATCTTGTCTCCTAGCATGACCAAGACCAAATATCATCATATTTGTAATCCACACACTTAGATATACACATAACAGTTACAGATCAATGATACTAAGAGGGGAGTATAAGTTTATTTAAATAGATCTATGAAACTGAACAAGAACGAAGAGGAAGAATCACATACCTCAAGAATCCAGCTTTGATTTTCCAAGGGGAGCCTTCAGATCACCTTTGATATAATGGGAGAACCCTCTTTGTCCTTACGATAATAAAAATACAAAACTAAGGCCACTTAAGTGGGAAATCTATCCACCTAGTGGAAAAAACGTCTGAGATCCACTATTTTAGGATCACACTTATGTGTCCACATCATTAGTTTTCATGGTTAGACAAATCGTGTGATAACCGTGCATTAGCCACTTCCTCGACAAACCATCACACAACCTCCTTGAACGGTATTCCGATCCATGCTCCAACCATGTGGGATCCACTACCTCAAAATGACCAACTAAGCACTGTTTGACCACACAGTTAGACAAACTGGGCACCGCCCATGCGACTTCCCCTTTACCTCAAAACATCATTCAATGTTCTCCCGACTCCCCCTTCATCAACCTAGACATTATAACAATGAAAATAATCATGTGTGGGTTATAAAATAGAAACCGGGGGGTAATAAATTCTTCCCATCATTTTTATATCCGTCCTTAGAAAATAGAAAACCCTCACCCAACTAAAAGAGTTACGACCACTACACTTTCATTTCCTTCTCATGTTCCCATGTCTATTTCTGAATCTGACCCTTCTTCTATAAATCTTGCTCTAGAGCGATTCATTTTTCCTACAAGACTTTCTCTTTCCAATCCACAATTAATACCAAAATATGATTCAATGATGCATCTGTCTCTAGGTCAATGTGATCCCATCTGATCACATGGTTAAGATCCAGTTAATACTTTTTCAACTAAGATACAAGGAACACATTATGCACCGAACTGAGCCATGGTGTTAATTTAAACTGATATGCCACTTCCCATAACCAATATAGTATCTCTAAAGGTCCAATGTATCTAGGAGATAACTTTCCCTACTTACCTAAATGACGATGTCCATGCCTTGTAGATATCCTCAAGAAGACTTGATCACCCACGATGAATGAAAACAGTCTTTTATGGTGATCTGTATAAGATTTCTGACGACTCTGAGTCATCTCCATCCTATTTCAGATCAAATGGATATTTTTCATTGTATATTGGATAAGGCTCAGCCCAACTAGTGATGTTTTTTCTGCTTCTACCTAGTATAGTGTAGAATGACACAGACACCCATACAATACTTCACATGGAGCCCTATGTATCGAGTTTTGATAGCTGTTATTTTAAGAGAACTACACCAAGGGTATATGCTCTTCCCATGATCCACCAAAATCTAATACATAAGACCACAACATCTCTTCCAACATTTGTATCATCCACTCATATTTTCGAACTGTTTGGGGATGATACGCCATGCTCAGAGTCAACTGAGTTTCAAGAGATTTCTGTAAGGATTTCCTAAAATGAAATTTGAACCTCGGATCTCTGTTTGAGACTATTGAAACTTCTACCCCATACATATTTTCTACATATTGGAAATAGATTTTCTTGATAGATCATCCACCGTATGAGGTTCACAAATAGGGATGAATTTGGCCCACTTGGTAAGATAGTCCACTATCACCCAAATGGCATCATGTTTCTGAACCGTTCTTGGAAGACCTATAAAATTATAAATTTATATCTCTTACCATTTACACACTGGGATACATAAATATTGAAACATTCTTGTTGGTCTCTAATGATCTTCCATAACTTACTGACAAGTTAAGCATCACGATACAAACATGGTGACCATTCTTTTCATGATAGTCTACCAAAACTGCACCTTCATCACCTTATACATCTGTTGTGTACCTAGATGTAAAACCCATCTTAAATACTGGTAAGCATGAAGAGTTGTTCTTGAAAATATATAGGTACAACTATACGATATCTAAAGTACAAAACTGAACTCCCATTAAGTTTCCATGCATAAATGGTCTTCCGACCATTTTGTTTTAAACAAATAACCATAAATTCTGCATCAGATTTTTTTCCTCTTTGACCATTTTTACCAAATAAGAATTAAGTGTAGCGGAAAAGAAAACCACAAAATTACCTCGATATTCACACTCTACATACATGTCAGCTAATACTGACATCAACTGCCATTCATCTGACGCTTCTTTTTCGGAATGAGCATATGAATTTCAACTCAATTCATCCACCACTGAATTTCCTATGATACCACTTGTAAGGACCTACCAATTCTCATTGTCTTGAGAGAACAATGAGTCACAATAGGCCTTAAGTTACATACCCATGATGACAAAGGATGTAAATAAATGCTGGAGGGTTTGAAATAATAGGGGGGAATGTTTTACCATTTAATAAATAAACCAATAAACCAACCAAACATAACTAAAAAATCACTATATGATGCATGAACAAATAATACACAACTCAACAACTTCTGGTATCTCAAAGCCACATCAATGTATGTAACAGAGGAAGAATAACCAAGTATAGAAGTACAAAATACATAAAAAACACAAGACTCTGAAAAGACCACAAGACCCCATGCTCCTAAAGCTCCAATATCCAAAATCTCTGAACATCCCAACCATCACAGGGAAGTTCTTAACACATGGGAAACATTACCATTTCCACTATCCCAGAATATTGTATCTGCAAAATCACAAAAGCAAAAAAGAAGGGGTGAGAATAAATTTCAGCTGGTTTTCCCCAATGACTACCACACTCACACCACTAGGATAGAAAATATATCCACATTTAAATAAATAAGTTTATATAAAGCAATTTACCAAAATAGTTTATAACCCAATATAAAAAAGTACCAAAAACCAATTACAACCAAGTGGAAACAAAACCAAATGAAACCAATTTCCAACAAGTTATTTTTCCGAAATAATTACTAATCAAAGCATTGAAACCCATTCTTCTAATCATTTGACATACCGATTTCAATAGTTCACAACACACCCACACATGCATGCTTCATTCGATAGTTCCATACTCATGAGTGATATCTTGTCTAATTACATTGGTTCTCAATGACACACCCATGATCCATGGTCACATCCCTTGAACCCCAATGTTACTCATCCCTTATTAATGGATCATTATGAAAGAACTCACACCATCACCATTTATGAAAAATCATTCTGTTTATGAAATAAACCACTTCAAACCATTTCAATAAAACTGTACTTTTATTAAAAACCAAAGGGAAATCAAATTTCAAAAAAACAATTCATTTCAAAAAACATCCCCTTTTATTGAAAACATCAAATCAATTCCATGTTCCAACATTCTAATAAATTCCTATTTTCAAATCCATCTTTTGAATCCATGAACAAAAGAACCTTACTCAAACGCCATATTTTCTAGATTTCGCCACCATCAATCAAAAATGAGTCCAACAAGTGATAAACAACTAAATAATAATCAATTAAAAACCAAAAATTTAATTTTAAAGCATGACAATTAGTTTAAATAAGTGGAGTCGAGAAAGAAGCCTCCTACCTCAATGTTTTTGACGAGAACCACAACGACCAAGAACTCTCAAAAAAACCATGTTCATTATTCAAGAACCCACCTTAGATATCTACTCCTAGAAATAACAAGACCAAATCAAATCATATTAGGATTCGAAAAATTTTATATACACATAAAGGGTGTAGATCTAAGAAAAAATGAGAAGAGAGGAAGTAGATCTATGTATATATAAGAAACCGAACAATAACAAAGAGGAAGGATCACAGACATCAAGAATCCTGCTTCGCTTCGCAAATGGAAGCCTTCAGATTTCCACCAGAATAATGGGAGAACTCATTTTGGTATAAGGAGAAGAAACATCTCGAGTTAAGGCCACCTAGGAGAAAAAATGAGACACTTAGAAACAAAAACATGTGAGATCCACTTTTTTAAGATTTCACTTTAGTACTCGCATGGTTAGTTCACATGGTTAACCAAACCGTGTGCTAACCATGTTTTTGCCACTGCCTCGGAAAACACTCACATAGACTCTTTGAATCATATTCCAAATTGTGACTAAACCATGTGGGATACACTTCCTCAAAATAACCAACTACGCACGGTTTGGCTGCATGGTTACACAAACTGTGAGCCGCCCGTGCAACATTCCTTTTACCTCAAAACATCATTCAAAGTTCTCCTGACTCTCCACTTAATCAGTCGTAACATTATAACCATGAATGTTGAGGCCCTAAGCTTGACATACATGGACATTACATTACTTTTGCGGGATACTTAATACATAACAAAAATAGACACCAAAGGACCGTAATAGTTTAGTGCCTTTGGAAACTTGGAACATAAACTTATAATCTTGGTGAAAGATCTTCAACATCTCCATTAATGATCTTCCCCTTTTGTTTTCTTACCTAAAAACTTTATTTAAATCCTAGGGAAAAGAATACATAAAAAGGGTGATCTCAAATGCTCAGCAAGGGTAAGCATAGAGAACATAAAACAATCCATAAATATTTTGAATGCAAAAACATGAACATAAAATCTAAACATTAAAATCTTGAGCAAGGACATATATTTTGGAAGTACATAAGGCATATATCATAATGGAAGACCAATATTGATAAAATATCATGGGAATAAATCATGTAATTTTGGCAACCATTCAGTACTTGTTATGATTTCCATAATAGCCAAGGCATTGCTTCCAAGACCATCTTAGTGGACAATGTCTTTTTCTGAATCGAGTTCACTTCTCGTTTAAGTCCTGTAACAATGAACCAGATTAACATACCATTCCAGCCATGTCTATATCATGAGATATAAATCATAACCCAATGAATTAGAGGGAGTTATAGGTCCCACCCATCTCATTATTAAATCATTCTTACCTGTGCAACAAAATTAACATACATCATTCATAATAACCCAACGAATAGAATGGGTTTTATAAACATCATCCCATCATCACATAATCCATATAAAAGTAATGGATATCACTTCATAATAATAAATTTGAAACCATGTAAATCATAGAAACAATATACATGAAACATAAACATATGAAATAATGTCATCCTAGACGGAAAAATGGTTTTGATGAAACACTTGAAATGAAATCTTGAAGAAAATATCCTTTCTTCTTCTAAATCAATTTTTTTTACAAAATGTCATGCAATTTTAAAAGAAAGAGATTTTTCTCGAAATAGTCATGATATATTTTGGAGGAATATTCATGAAAATAAGGCTTTATAATACCGTAAAAATCCTTTCATGATGAATTAGTTACAAAAAACATTCTCCTCGTACTTTTTTCGGAAAAGTCAAAAAGTTTATCATACTGTAAACAAAAGAAAGATTCCTTCCACAACACAAAGTAAAAGTCAAAGAGGGGTAAAATGACTTTAAAAATACATGGAAGAATATTAAACACTTTATGAAAAACATTTTTATGGACATGGATGAAAAATATTACCCCAGTAAATGCTTACGTATAAGCAATCTCAGACAAAAATGAGATTTGAAAAATTATCCCTTACCTTAGGTCTGATATGATTCATATGGATCTGAACCTCCTGTATAAAGATTTAAATAATTTCACTGACTTATTAAATAATCATATTTATTTTTATGATGTCATATATGTTTCACTTATGACATTATATTACCTGTTCTTTTATAAATTCCATGTTAAAGGAGCGTTTTGGGTAAAATCATTTCATTTATCGTATGTGTTTCGACTTGTCATTCTTGATATTATTACTTATATCCTGATTTATATAATTCCAGAATTTAAACCATGATTTATATATAATATATATTCATCATATACATATATATTATAGATCGATAAAAGGAATGAAATACACTGTTCATGGAGATGGTAGGTCGTACGTATGCATAAACACTGTTTTCGTTTCCTTATTGAATTGAATGAAACTAAATATATGACAAACATATATATATACATAAATCCAGTATAATTATTATTTCATATATTTCATTATTATTCTTTATATAATCTTTATGATCATTCATGTATGGTTAACATGGAGAATGAATCTCATTGCATCGTGGAGACGGTAGTCCATACGTACGCACGAGCGATGATATTCTTTCCATAATTATGGAATAGAATTGGAGTGGATGGTATAATATATCATAATCAGTATTATGTTTTAATAACCATATATAGTTATTATTTACACCATTATAACCATCCATTTAAGGTGTTGGTGGAAAAACAGATTACACCATGGTTTGGAGACGGTATTCCATACGTACGCACGCACAGGGATTTTGTTTTCCGTAGGATGGATAGAAGGTGAAATAGGGTTGTTTCATATTTATAATAACATATCAGTATATTGTTGATACTTATGTTATTACAATATAATGAAACAACTAAGGAATAATATATTTAAGAATAAATAAAATTGAAAAAATCGGTAACGGATATTATCTCTTCTTTGATATGCCTCTTTGAAACCTCCACTTAGGGTACTAAAATTGGTCTTTAAAGAATACCATGACCTCTAGTATGTTTTTAGAGAGGTTGAGAAGGGAAATGGGTAGGGTTTTTCTGAGATTATAGGGTCCAAATTGTGTGAGGAGAAGAGGGAGGAGATGGCCTTTTATAAGGGAGGAGTAGGGCACCTTTGAAAATATAAGAAAATATTAATTTATATTAAATCCCAAACCCACATAAAAACTTCCAAAATGCCTCAAATCCGAATATTAGATGATATGGGGTTGTAATCTCATCAAAAACTAAAATTTAGACATGTTAGGAATTTATTTTAAACATTTTCATCTTGATTTATCCTTAATGATCAATTTTATTTTATTTGTGGTAATAATATTCTAAATTTTAAATTATTTTAAATAATTACATATGTGTGGTTAATTTTCCATAATTTGAACCTCTAGGATATTTTAGACCATATAAATTTAAATTTATTATTTTTAAATATTTTTGTGATTTTTAAACAATTATAAAATATGTTATTTTTATAAAATTACAATAGTGTCAATTTTAACAATATTCATTTATTTGAATTAAAATAAACAATATACAGAAGTTATGTTCGAAATAAAAGATTTAATATATTCATAACATGTCATATATATCTAGAAAACTAGTGGAGCACATTAAGTAGTCCATATAATATTTATTTTAATGTTTTTAAAACCATTTATTTGATACTTCTCTTAATAAAATAATTTCAACATAACTATTATGTGACATTTAATGATAATTATTTAATCACAAAAAATTATAAATAAATTCATACATTGTATATAATTTTATTAGATTTCTGGAGACTATTAATGTTGGAAGTTTCATTATGTTTATCACTAAATTAAAATTATTATACTAATAATATTTAAGAAAGTCACATGTTGTCACTTTCATTGGTTTTAAAAATAATTAAATTATTTTTAAGGACAGAAGTCCATTAAATTAATCTAATCTGACCCTTATGTGATATGGGTCAACTTTTAGTCATCCAATAGGATTTTGGCAGGTGTGAGGTTAATTTTATAATCTTATATTTACCCTTAATTACCCGATTTACCTTTAACTATGGTAAATAAAATTTACCATAGTTACTATTCATAATGCCAAAAAAAGTAGCTTATTAACAATATTTGGACCCAATGATTCCAAATATAGAATAATGTTTTCCAAATTCAATACACTAATGTGGCAGAAATTAAATTAAAATTAATCCTGTTGTCGAAATAAAACATGTTTTTTGTTAAAACATTACAAAAGATTGAATTGATTTAACCTACAGATTAATTGTAAAATCAATGATAATAACATAAATTATATTAAATGGTAAAAATATATTCTATTTATACATTAAAACCATTCAATATTATAATTTAACTATATTAATTATTACGATGAAAAAAGATGTTTTTAATTAAAATATAGTGTGTTTTTACTATTCATTAAAATATGAAAGTCATCAGAAAAATAACAAAACTTTATCCAATGTAAATTTTTATATCCTGATTCAAAATAAGAAGTTTATTTTGTAAAATTTAACTAATAAACATGTTAAAAACTATATTTAATGTGGGTGCGCCATCAAAAGGCTGCAAAACTGCATTTTTTGAAAAATACTTATTTTTCCAGAAAAATTTATTTTGTTCACACAAAATGTTTTAGAAATTTATAAGATGAATAATAACATTATAAAATTAAAAATTTAGTTAATACTATTCATAATGGCTATTTCGTGATAATAATATAACCATATATCATTGTTTAGTGAAACCAGGTATTGTGTACAACACACGCTATCGAGGAAGGTCGTGATTGTGTGTAATGCAAGCCAAGTCAAGGTTGCATTTAGTGAAAGACTTCTTTGCTATTTTTTATAACAGAATCCAACCATATTTCATTTATACATTTAATATATACATATATATATTCACTCAATGTTGCGAACTTGAAATTGTGTGTAACACGATCCAAGAATAGTGTTGCGTATACTGCAAGCTAATACAGTGTTGCGTATAGCGCAAGGTAATATTGGTTTAGCATACAACAGAAGACATTAAATAAATTAAAAATAATACTTCTCATAAAATCTTGGTTGTTACATTCTACCCCCGTTAAAAAGACTTTCTCCCTCGAAATTCGTCGGGGTTATAAATCGTTTACTATTCATAGAAACCCACATCGTAAAAAAGAATACTAAAACTTAATTTTAAAAACTATAGTGAGAAATGTAAAAATTTTCCAAAGTAACTCATCACTAGGTTTCCATATAGGAGAACATAGGTGAAAATATGGATATGTAATAAAAATCTAACCATCGAGTTCTGATGGAGAGTGGCAGAGAACATGGCTATGAAAAAGCCAACAATCACAAAGCCATAAATTTGTGATGATCTAAGGTACCATCTGATTCATCAAATATATGAGCACTAGGACAAAATTTTGGTTTTCAGTATCATTTCCCTAATGTTGAAAATTTTGAATTAGAAGAAATACTTACTTGATTTTGGTACAATCTCACTATTGTTCGTGCTTTGAACAATTTCCACTTCATCTCTTATAGAAATGAAGTTGAATTTTTTATTCATGAAGTGTTAACAGATCATGTGATTCAATGATGGGTCATTCCATTTGTTTCAAACAAAAGGTTAGAAAAAGTTATCAAATATACATAATTCTATCTATTGTGAGGTTAATCGTATACGATTCCAAAAATGAACTTATACTTCATCTATCATGCCTCTTAATAAAATAAAACTAGTTTCTACTAACCAGGGACTTCCTGTAGGCCATTGGTATGCGATAAAGGCCAGTCATACCTCAGTTGTGGGTTTGATTCCCATAGCCTTGTCCGATGCGATGGGTTGTCACCCGTCCGGCAGGTTGTACTTTTTTTAAAACTACATTATTATAACAATCCATAATATCGAAAAATGTTAGCCACAAACAATTATATCTGATTTCCTAATTAATTCATTCCAACCTTTAAGCTTATCAAAAATAATTCTTTCCAATCTCATGGTGTAAAGAAAATGATCACTTGAGAGGTCACATAACAAGTACATGAATACCATCATTTATCCCCCATATAAGATTTATCTTTTTGGTCACATTCCAAACATGTGAATACCTTAGTCATATATTCTCTTGAAACATAAATTACAATATATCCTTAGTGAAAACATGAATACTATCAAAAGGTAACTCTTTCCACGTACCAAAATCCCAAAAAAAACTCTATATAATCAAACCATAATATCACTTAGTCCTTATATCAGTCATGAGCTCATGAATACAATCAAACATCTCATTATCTTCTTATCCCTTCATTATGCGCATATCTTCTAATTTTCAAAAATATATGAATAACCTTCCATGGTTATACGTACCATTCAACATATTCTTTCAAATACTTTAGAAAAAACAATATTGTAACAATCCTTAGATGATTCTTTATTCCATAGTACCATATATTATTAATTATAAACATACAATCATTCCACTAACATCTTAAACCACTGACTGAGCTTCCTCATTTCTTTCATCTCATATTTCATTTGTAGTCTCTTCATCATCATCCAAATAAATACTACTCAAATGACCCTGCTAATTCTCTTCATGAGATTTTCCCTAAGGGAATTGGTTTGCATAATTCCCCTACATTCCACATTTAAAACTTCTAATCATTGTTGATGTCGTAGAAATACCATTATACTTGTCCTTGGGGTTAACTAAACCATTTCCTTTGCACTTACTGACTTTGTGTCCTTATTTTCCACACCCAAAGCATCTTCCAGTTCCTTTGAAAAAATCTCCACAATGCCTCTTCACACGCGATTTACATGAGGGAAATTGAACTCTCTTTCCTCTATGATCATTATGAAACTCAATCTTTATCTTGTTATCTGAGTCAGGAAACTTTCCAAATTTGAGATTATTGATCATATTATGAGATTTCTGATTAGGAATAATAACGATGTTTGGACTTCCAAATCTCATTTCATTTAGTTTACCATGAATAATATCATTCCATTGTCCGTCATATCCTCAATTATCATGAATCTTCCTGTTTCCAACCATTTTCTAAAACCCAAAAAGAATAGTGTGAGAGGAAAAATAATTCTAGGGAAAACAACATATTAAAGGGGGACTACCCTCAATATATAACATCTTAGGTTAAATTCTAATATCGTTACCGTAGTTCTAGGACTATATCCTATACGTATACTTATCCTTAGGGATATCCCTAGACATACCTCAGAAATATCTCTAGGGATCTCACTAACGTTTCTGCATCTTAGTTTCCAATGGTTGACTAAACCTTTCCTCTAATACCAACTGTAGAGGCCTGAAGCTTGATGTACAAGGACATTACATTAATTTTGTGGAATACTTAATACATAACAAAAACACAAACCAAAGGACCATAATAGTTTAGTGCCTTTGGAATCATGGAACATAAACTTCTAATCTTGGTGAAAGATCTTCAACATCTCCATTAATAATCTTACCCTTTTGTTTTCTTACCTAATAACTTTCTTTAAATACAGGGGAAATGAAAACATAAAAAGGGTGATCTAAAATGCTTAGTAAGGGTAAGAATAAGGAACATAAAACAATGAATAAACATTTGAATGCAAAAACCTGAACATAAAATCTAAACATCAAAATCTTGAGCTAGGACATAAATCTTGGAAGTACGTAAGGCATATATCATAAAAGAACATCAATCTTGATAAAATAGCATGGGAATAAATCATGTAATTGTGGTAACCATTCCGAACTATTTATGATTTCTATATTAGCCAAGGCATTGCTACCACGACCATCTTAGTGGACAAAGTCCCTTTCTGAATCGAGTTCACTCCTCATTTCAGTCTTGTAACACAGAACCGGATTAACATACCATTCCATCCATGTCTATCTCATGAGATATAAATCTTTACCCAATGCATTGGAGGGAGATATAGGTCCAACCCATCTCATAATGAAATCATTCTTACATGTGCCATAAAGTAAACATACATCATTCATAATAACCCAACGAATAGAATGGGTTTCATAAACATCATCCCATCATCACATAATCCATATAAAAGTAATGGATATCACATCATAATAATAAAAGTGAAAAAATATAAATCATAGAGACATTATACTAGAAACATACAGATATGAAATAATTTCATCCAAGATGTAATAACGGTTTTGATAAAACACTTGAAATGATTTCTTGAATAAAATATCCTTTCTTCTTCAAAATCAATTTCTTTTCACAAAACGTCATGCAATTTTAAAAGAAAGAGATTTTTCTAGAAATAGTCATGAAATATTTTGGAGGAATCTTCATGAAAATAGGGCTTTATAAAACCATAAAAATCCTTTCATGCCGAATAAGTTAAAAAAATATTCTCCTCTTACTTTTGTCGAAAAAGTCAAAAGGTTCATCGTACGATAAACAAAAGAATGATTCCTTCGATAATACAAAGTAAAAGTCAAAGAGGGGTAAAAATGAATTTAAAAAAACATGGAAGAATATTAAACACTTTATGAAAAACATTTTTATGGACATGGATGAAAAATATTAACCCAGTAAATACTTAGGTATAAGCAATCTCAGATAAAAATGAGATTTGCAAAATTATCCCCTACCTTAGGTCTGATATGCTTCGTATGGATCTGATCCTCCTGTATAATGATTTAAATAATGTCGTTGACTTATTACATAATCATATTAATTATTATGATATCATATATCTTTCACTTATGACTTTATATTACCCGTTCTTTTGTAAATTCCATGTTAAAGTAGTGTTTTGGGTAAAATAATTTCAATTATCGTATGTGTTTCGACTTGTCATTCTTGATATTATTACTTATATCCTGATTTACATAATTCCAAAATGTAAATCATGATTTATATATAATATATATTCATCAAATACATATATATTATAGATCGATAAAAGGAATGAAATACACTATTCATGGAGACGGTAGGCCGTACGTACGCATGGATGCTGTTTTTGTTTCTTTATTGAATTGAATGAAACTAAATAAATGTCAAACATATATATATACATAAATCCAGAAGCATTATAATTTAATATATTTCATAATTATTCAGTATATAAACTTTATCATCATTCATGTATGGTTAACATGGAGAATGAATCTCATCGCGTCGTGGAGACGGTAGTTCATACGTACGCACGAGTGATGATATCGTTCTCATAATTATTGAATATAATTGGAGTGGATGGTATAATATATCAGAATTAGTATGATGTTATAATAACCATATATAGTTATTCTTTACACCATTATACCAATCCATGTAAGGTGTTGGTGGAAAAACAGATTACACCACGTCGTGGAGACGGTATTCCGTACATACGCACGTGTAATGATTTTGTTTTATGTAGGATGAATATAAGGTGAAATAGGGTTGTTTAATATTTATAATAACATATTAATATATTATTGATACTAATGTTATTACAATATAATGAAACAACTAAAGAATAAGAAGTTGAAGAAGAAAGAAAATTGAAAGAATCGGTAACAGATATTACCTCTTCTTTGATACGCCTCTTTGAAGCCTCCTCTTAGGGTACTAAAATTGGACTTTGAAGAAGACCAGGACCTCTAGTATGTTGCTAGGGAAGTTGAGAGGGGAAATGGGCAGGGTTTGGCTGATCTTAAAGGCTCCAAATTGTGTGAGGAGAAGAGGGAGGAGATGCCCTTTTATAAGGGAGGAGAGGGGCACCATTGGAAATATAAGAAAATATTAATTTATTTTAAATCCCAAACCCACTTAAAAACATCCAAAATGACTCATATCTAAAGATTAGATGATATAGGGTTGTAATCTCATCAACCAAAAAAATTTTGACATGTTAGGAATTTATTTTAAACATTATCAACTTGATTTATATTTATTTATCAATTTAATTTTATTTGTTGTAATAATATTCTAACTTTTAAATTATTATAAATAGTTACAAATGTGTGGTGAATTTTAAATAATTTGACACTTTATGACATTTTCGACCATATAAATTTAAATTTTTAATTTTTAAATATTTTTGTGATTTTTAAACAATTTTATAATATGTTATTTTTATAAAATAACAATAGTGTAAATTTTGAAACTATTCATTTATATGAATTTAAATAAACAATATACAGAAGGTGTAGAGACCCGAAGCTTGACGTACATAGACATTACATTAATTTTTTCAGAATACTTATTACATAACAAAAACAGACACACAAGGACCATAATAGTTTAGTGTCTTTGGAAACTTGGAAAAATAATATTCTAATCTTGGTGAAAGATCTTCAACATCTCCCATAAATATCTTCCCCTTTTTTTCCGTACCTAAAATATTTTTTTAATCCTTGGGGAAAAGAAAACATAAAAAGGGTGAGATCAAATGCTCATTAAGGGCAAACATAGATAACATAAAACAATCCATAGTCATTTTAAAGCGAACACTTGAACATGAAATTTAAAAATCAAAATCTTGAGCAAAGACATAAATCGTGGAAGTACGTAAGGCATGTATCATAATGGAACATGAACCATGATAAAATATAATGGAAATAAAACATGTAATTGTGGAAACCATTCAGAACTTGTTATGATTTCCATAGAAGCCAAGGCATTGCTGCCAAGACCATCTTAGTGGAAAAACTCCCTTTCTGAATCAAGTTCACCTCTCGTTCCAGTCCTGTATTACTGAACCGAATTAACTTTTCATTCCAGCCATGTCTATCTCATGAAATATAAAATCTTTACCCAATGCATTGGAGGGAGATATAGGTCCCACCCATCTAATAATGAAATCATTCTTACTTGTGGCACAAAATAAACTTAAAACATTCATCATAATCCAAAGAATAAAATGGGTTTCATAAACATAATCCCATCATCACATAATCCATAAAAGAAATGGATATCATTTCATAATAAGAAAATTGAAGCCATGTAAATCATAGAGACATTATACGTGAAACATACACATATGAAATAATGTCATTTTAGATGGAAAATGGTTTTGATAAAAGAATTGAAATGAATTCTTAAGAAAAATATACTTTCTTCTTCAAAATCAATTTCATTTCACAAAATGTCATGTAATTTTGAAAGAAATAGATTTTTTTTTTGGAAATATTCATGAAATATTTTGGAGTAAGATTCATGAAAATAAGGCTTTATAATACCGTAAAAATCCTTTCATGTCGTATAAGTTAAAAAAAACATTCTTCTCGTACTTTTGCCGGAAAAGTCAAAAAGTACCTCGTAAAAGAAAGATTATATACATACGATGTAGTAAAAGTCAAAAATGGGTAAAAAGGACAATAAACATACAAGAAAAAAAAATTATAAACAAGGAAATGGATGATAAATATAACCCTAGTAAATACTTACGAATAAAAAATCTCAGATAAAAAGGAGATTGGAAAAGTTATCCTTTACCTTATGTCTGATATGATTCATATGTATCATAACATCCTATATAATTATTTAAATAATGTCATTGACATATTATAGAATCATATTCATTGTTATGATATCATATATGTTTCACTTATGACTTATATTACCCATTCTTTTGTAAATTCCATGTTAAAGCAGCGTTTTGGGTAAAATCATATCATTTATCGTATGTGTTTCGACTTTTAGTTCCTAATATTATTAATTATATACTAATTTACATAATACCAGAATTTAAAACATGATTTATATGTAATATATATTCATCATATACATATATATTATAGATCGAAAAAAGGAATGAAATACACCGTTCATGGAGACGGTATGACGTATGTACAATGAACGCTATTTTCGTTTCCTTATAGAATTGAATGAAACTAAATAGATGACATACATATATATATATATACATAAATCCAGTAGCATTATTATGTCATATATTTCATGATTACTTATTATATATACTTTATAATCATTCTTGAATTGTTAACATGGAAAATGAATCTCATCGCGTCGTGGAGACGATAATCCGTACGTACGCACAAGCGATGATATCAATCCCATATTAATTGAATCGAATTGGAGTGAATGATATAATATTCTAGAATAATTATAATTTTATAATAATCGTATTTATTTATTCTTTACACCATTATAACCATACAAGTATGGTCGTGGTGGAAAAATAGATTACACCACGGCGTGGAGACGGTATTCCGTACATACGCACGCGTGGTGATTTCATTTTACGTAGGATGGATAGAAGTTGAAATAGGGTTGTTTCATATTTATAATAACATATCAGTATATGGGGGATACTGATGTTATTACTTCATAATGAAACAACTATAGAAGAGGGAGTAGAAGGAGAATGGAACTTGAAGAAAACGGTAGAAGGTATTACCTCTTTCTCATAGTGCCTACTTGAAAATTTCTCGTAGGGCCCTAAAACTGGTCTTTGAAGAAGACCAGGGCCTCTAGGATGTTTATATGGAAGTTTATAAGAGAATACTTCAGGTTTTTCCAGAGCATGAAGGCTTAATGTTGTGTGATGAAGAGAGGGAGGAGGTTCCCTTTTATAAGGGAGGAGATGGGAACCTTTGGAAAAACTAAAAATATTATTTTATTATAAAGTAATATTTGGTTTTTAATAGCCCCAATTTGATTTATTTCGAAGATAGGGTGGGTATGGGTCTAAATCCTCTCATCCAATAGAATTTAGTCAATTTTAGGTTTCTATTTTAACCTTATACTTTAGATTTAACTCTAAGTAAAATAATTTTTCTTTTACTGTGTCTTCATGTTTTCTTACACTATAAGGTTAATAAACATACAATAACAAGCCAAAAGAACCCTAAGTTCTTTATTATTAATATATATAACCTTATCTATGTCATTTTCCCAAACCTTATACTTTTAGGAATAAACTAACAATTAATAATATAATATTTGTCTTAAAAACTATTTTAAGACAATTTTGACACTATTTGGTAGTTGATTTTTGGGAAAATCATAACAGAAATTTTTGTTCTAAAAGAGTTAATTAAATCAATAATAACATGTCATAATAACATATAAAATTATTTTAATTCATAAAAAGTCTCAAATTACATTTATTTGGGTATTTATAACATCAATTATGTCAATATTTCATTGATAATATAATTACTGCATCATCATTGTGTAATAAATAAATTACATTATTTAAAGTCTAAAAATTACATATAAAATAAGTTTATGTAGGAAAAAATTATATATTCTTAATTAATTTTATAGTCGAATTTATCTTATGTACAACCCTATATCAAAAATGATTTACTTATTAAACATTTATTTTTAACTATTTTAACCCTTCTTTAAATAAATTAATAATAAATCTCCTAATCTAATCCATGGGGGCCAAAGTGGACATATTTTATTCCTAAGGTTGTTTTTGGTCAAATTACACTTATAAAATAGAATTAGGACATGTGTTAGGGTAATAATAATATCATTTTTACCCTTAATTTCCCTTTTTACTTTAAACCGTGGTAAATAAAAGAAATAAGTTGCTATTCACCAAAACCTATTTTCATCTCATTGACCACATTTTACATACTGACATCAACCGTGTCTCTCATATTTTCTAAATTCCACTCACAGAAGTGGTAAAATTAAGTTTTATGTAAATTTGCAAATTCTCCTAGGAGGTGGCTAAAAGATGGTCAAAAGTTCAATAAAATTTTTATATATCTAAAATTATTATAAAATGACTACAATGAATTACATTGAACTTATATAGGTATTATGTATCAAATTTTGAACTAAAATAAATTTAAATAAAATAAATAATTATTTAAATAAAAAGCCAGTTTTTAAATAGTATCCTAGTGTTTTCACTATTAATCAAAAATTGAATGTTTTCAGAAAATTACAAATAGTTCACCCTAGGCTAATTTCGATATTCCGAATCCAAAAATGAAGTCCATTTTGAAAAATAAAATTTATAAAATTTTGAAAAGTGGTTATTACTATCCATAACAGCTAGTTTTAATAATATTTTAATAGCATATCATTCTTTCATGAAACCTGGTTTTGCGTACAACACACTCTCTCAAGGAAGGTCATGATTGTGTGTAATGCAAGCCAAGTCAGGGTTTCCTGTATTGAAATCTGCCCTTGGTGTTGTGTATAAAAAAATTCAAAACATATTTCATTTATACATTAAACAAAATTTATACATAATGATGCGTTGAATAATTTCTACAAAACGAACTTCAAATTATGTGTAACATGAGCCAAGAATAGTTTTGCATATAATTCAAGGTAATACGATGTTGCGTATATAACAAGCTAATTTTGTATAGCGTACAACACAAGACATCAACGAAATTAAAAGAATATTATTCATAAAATCTGGGGGTGTTACCGAAGATATGTTTGAACTAGAAGATTTAATAGATTCATAACATGTCATATTTATCTAGAAAATTAGTGGAGAACATTAATTATTTCATATAATATTTATTTTATAGTTTTTAAAACCATTTATTTGATATTTCTCTTAATAAAATAATTTCAACATCACTATTATGTCTCCTTTAATGATAATTATTTAATCCCTAAAAATTCTAAATAAATTTGTATGATGTAGATAATTTTATTAGCTTTTTGGAGACTATTCATGTTATATGTTTCATTAAGTTTATCACTAAATTAAAATTATTATACTTATAAGATTTAAGAAAGTGACATGTTGTCACTTACTTTTGTTTTAATAATAATTAAATTATTTTCATGGAAAAATGTCCATTAAATGAATCTAATCCGACCCTTAGGTGATATGGGTCGACTTTTAGTCATCCAATAGGATTTTGTGAGGTTTTAGGGTAATTTTATAATCTTATATTTACCCTTAATTACCCGATTTACCTTTAACTATGGTAAATAAAATTTACCATAGTTACTATTCATAATTCCCAAAAATAAAAAGTAGCTTATTAAAAAAATTTGGACCCACTGATTCCAAATATGGAATCCATTTTTCCAAATTCAATACACAAATGTTGCAGAAATTAAATTAAAATTAATCCCGTTGTCGAAAGAAAATGACTTTTTGGTTAAAACATTGCAAAAGATTGAATTGATTTAACCTACGAATTCAAGGTAAAATCAATGATAATGACATAAATTATATTAAATGGTAAAAATATATTCTATTTATAAATTAAAAGCATTCAATATTATAATTTAACCATATAAATTATTACGATGAAAAATGTTGTTTTTAATTAAAATATAGCATGTTGTTACTATTCATTAAAATATGAAAGATATCATAAAAATATCAAAACTTTATCCAATGTAAATTTTTATATCCTGATTCAAAAGAAGAAGTATATTTTGTAAAATTAAACATATAAACATGTCAAAAACTAGATTTAATGTGGGTGCACAATCAAAAGGCGGCGAAACTGCATTTTTTGAAAAATACTTATTTTACCAGAAAAATTTATTTTGTTCACATAAAATGTTTTAGAAATTTATAAGATGAATAATAACGTTATAAAATTCAAAATTTAGTTAATAATATTCATAACGACTGGTTTATGATAATATTATAACCATATATCATTGTTTAGTGAAACCCGGTATTGCGTAAAACACACGCTATCAAGGAAGGTCGTGATTGCGTGTAATGCAAGACATGTCAGGGTTGCGTGTACTACAAGACTTTTTTGTTGTTTTGTATAATAGAATCCATCCATATTTCATTTATACATTGAATATATAAATATATATATTCACTCAATGTTGCGAACTTGAAATTGTGTGTAACATGATCCATGAATAGTGTTGCGTATACTGCAAGCTAATACGGTGTTGCGTATAGTGCAAGATAATCATGGTGTTGCATACAACACAAGACATTAAATAAATTGAAAATAAAAATTCTCATAAAATCTCAGGTTGTTACAATTAAAATCATCAAGTAAGGGTTATATACTATAAAATGGGGGTACTGCATATTTCTAATGGATCTAACCTACATATATGTCCTATTTGGGAACGTGACCAAAATATTGGGTTCAACCGTGCCCATGATGTCCCATAGATCCTCGGTTCCTATTCTTGTGGCCTCATGTTCTCAAGATAGGTTTGTAGAAATCATAATCAATGGAATATTAATCATCTTACAATGGTTCATACATGTTTATCATGTTAAAAGAACCCAAGATTATCCATTCTTCTAATGAGGGTTTTGTTTGGGGGGTAGTACATGTTCTTGAGATGTTGCATGGAAGAAATTTTGAAGAATTTGAACTTGTATTACAGTACACTATTACTCTTCCTATTATGTTTCTTCCTACGTCCTATGATCGTGTCCACATTGAGAGAGAATATCCAATGTCACCTCCATGGTTGGAGGAATGGTTTTGGGTCTGCAGATCTATGCTCTTGTGATGTCATGAGCTTGGTCAACTACTTTTCATGTCACCCAGTTACAGAACTTCTATCCACAATAGAATGGAACTACTTTCCAATTGTCTTATTATTTTATCTTTTAAATGGTTATGAAATCCCCCTACTTTTAGGATTTATCCAATATTACATGTCCAGAATCAACCATTTTTTTTGAAGAATTTCTTTGAAGACAGAGCAGTCCTAAATATTATGACTAATCCTTCTATGAAAATGGAAGTAGTCAAGAAAATCGGCAAGGTCTACCTCATTTGGCTACCTGGGATGTGTTATCTTGAGAAAGTTATTATCCATAGCTATAAAAAATAATTGTGAGAATGTTCATTTCAAAGGGAGTAGTCTTTAATTCTACGTTCCGGAAATCACGGGTTCCCCTGATTTATTTATTCTTCCAATTGAGGGTGATTTGTGTTTTATGAAACTCGATTGAAGTCATTGGGTGATTCAAAACCATCATAGGTTCTTGGATGGGTTTTGTTTCTAGTTTGAGAGTAACATCATTAGTTTCATTCTTTTTTATCCCTTTCCGCTATGCTGAAGTAAATTAATATGTTTTAGATCGTGTTTGTTGAATGGAGTCTCCCAAATGTTATGTCATTTATGTGAACTCAAAAAACACAACTGGATAATTCCATTAGAGTATAGGTGTCCTCAACTCATCCCAAATATTTTTAGTGTATAGTTCAAGAAGTTTTTTCCACAAGATAGGGATGCTAAGAAAATTTCACGAACCCTTCCATCTAGATATGAAGTCATACACCCTCTCATTTTTTCATTGATTTCATTTTTTTATGCTCGACGATTTTCATTTTCCTCAACGTTGAGTTAAACACATAATTTAATTGCTGAAGAAGGACATATCAAACTTAAAAGTATCCTACTGAAAGGATATTGTTCCAAAAAAGGTTATCCCTATTAGATTCTAAACAAAACCCCCCAGGATGGTCACCTCCTCTTGATCTCAAGGTCCCATCATTCGACTACATCGGAATACAAAGTGAGTGATACTTTTTTCGGGGTATCCTATGTTGTCAAAGGTATAGAAGGTATAATTATTGATATTGAGTGGGGGTAATGTTTCATCCCTAGAATCAGGATATAGATTCTTATTAGGCTGTATAGAAGTGTATCGCTTATCGAAATTATTGTGGAAATGATGTTTGAGCCTCCTCCCATATGCAAGGAGTGGGAGGGGCCTAATTAGGTGGCCCTATTTTAATCTCCTTCCAATTCATGGCCATTCCTAAGACTGTGTAATTTAACTGGTGAGGGAGAGGTTGTCATAGTAATGGGGGAAGTCATGTTCATTTTCAACCTCTCCATTTATGAATACTGGCTACCTAGATTCGGAGCCTGTCTGATGCTTAAATGCCTCTCATAAATGTGGGTCTCATTTTTTCAGATGTATGGAATATGTAATATCCATCTCTATCTATGTATGATGCTTAGTGTTAACGTCTCCCCTAAGTAGATCCCCGTTGAGTTTTCTGAGATTTTTTATCTCTTTCTCACATTTTTTCATTCATTCCTCCATGGATGGAACATAAACTCTTACAGGTGGTTATTGGGATATATCCACACATTTCCATTTATCTTTGGAAGTGTTATTCCATAGAGGTGTAAATTTGATATTTAGAAGGACCATGTTTTGGATAGTCTCTGGTTCTGGGAGTGGGGATCCTTAGCAAGTGCATCCAGACCCTCCTCCTGGGGTATATTTTCTACATTGTGTCCCTAAACATATGCAACATGATCCAATATATCTTTTTTGCTGATGGTGATGACATTCATAGAGTTTTATCAGCAAAAGGATGTTGTCCAGTTACTTTCAACACAACATGATGACTTCTCATTGACTGCATTAGTTTCAGTTCTCAAATCCCTTGGCCATATTGTGATGTTATCCTTGAAACCCATACGAGGTCCAATTTCCTTCATTGTATTCTCCTCTCATCTTTTCCTATGTGTAGTGACATTTAGGGAGTTTCTTGTCAGGATTTCTAAATGGACCCTAAATATTATAGTTTTTTCTTAATACTAGAGTAATAGATTGGATACCGACCATCAATATTTACTCCCCATCCTAGAGAATATGGATTCCCTATACGGTGATAATGATTATGAAGATTCCCCCGACCCTATGAGTTAGATAATTTATGTATCCACAATTTGAATTAATTAACCCTTTTTTGATGTTTTGATGCTTCTTGTTGAAGATTTTATGATTCATGGGATGGTAATTGATTTATAAATACCCACATTCAGCTGGTTGGGGTTTCCCTTGAATCTAAATTGATTTAACAAAGACCATCTCAAGTTATGATAAACCTAGTGATGATGATTTAGATATAAACTCCCAAAACCTAGTGGGATGGGGTTTGTTTTCAACTGTTGTTGATATATGTTGAATCCTCTTTGGAATTGATGATACAAGGTGTGAAGGTAGGGATATTTATTCCCCTAACATGGGGAGTTGGGTTCGCTACTAGATGAATGTAATGGAAGCTACTACTGCAGCTCGTTCGATGTGTCATAGTTGTGAAATCATATGAGTTGGGTATAATTATAGTCCACAATGGGAGTCATTTTTTATGGAAATTAGTTAGGATGATTACAACATCTAATTATGTGTCTGAAGTGCATTATATTTGCTTAATGGGGACAAATTCAAATATCTATGAGTTATCCACTTCCTCTATTTGTAATGTATTGACTTCTTTGAAGTGAGATCATTTTTTTAGGGATCAAATGGCTCGAGCATTACCAATCAACTTAATTTCTCCAATGACTATGACACTACTAGACCCCGTATTTTATGGGTTTCTCTAATCCAGGGTTGTGGTGAAGTTTAATTATCCCTAATTTTTCTATACTCGAATATAGATACATGATATAGCTTTGGAAATAAGTATCCAAAGTGTTGTGAAGAAATAAAGACAAGCATATTTCAGAATTTTTCGGTGCTTTTTGAGTTATGGATCCCAATACATTATGATAATAGTTATGTCTAGCTAAAAAAATGTATCATAATGGTCGAAAGTTTACCCTATATTCTTAAATAAGGAAGTTCTCTAGAATTCATTCACTGATGAGTTTCCCACATATTCTGATGTTGATATGGCATTCACTACTTCTCTAGCACATCTGGGATCTCATAGTCCGAACTGTAAATGAATCAGAACTTATTGGGGAGGTTTTTTCCAGATTACTAACTCTATATATCAATGTTATCATTCTCTTCATCCAGCTGACATGCCTCCATCCAATCATACCAAAGAAGGTAGTTCTTGGGGTTTCCACATAACCGAAGTAGAGTGTTACTCTAATTTTATGGGGAGCTATATAGAGTTGACCCCGATGTTTCGAGAACCTCTCATTAAAAAGGTGTATGTGTTTTGAATACCTCTATACATAGAGGTTTTTTCGAAAGGGGATGATTTCCTTGTACGTGGGAGATATCCCAATCGTGAGTTTGACCATAGTGGATGTCAGGAGTAAGGCCCTTATGATCCATCTCTACACTATTATGAAGAGAACTATTACAATAATCATCATATTATACTTCTTTTTAAGATTAAATGGACCCTTGGGATGTTGATATTGTGTCATGGGAAAACTAAAGGACACTAGAATTGAGTAAATTAGGGATATGAGCCTTAATCTGTGTTGTGGAAGGTATATGTCGACCTGCCTTCTGGAATTGTGTAGGGATATGAGCCTAATGTATGATTATTTTCTGATCTTATTGATAACCTTATAGTTTTGTGGGAGTATGATCCCACTATTGACAATCTATTGTAATATACCAATGATATCCTTTATTATTGATAAGAATGTGATCATGTATTGAGGCATGTTCCATTCTCACTTAGTAAGCCTCAGTCAGAATGGGGATATGAGCCTGTTCCTGATCCATTAGAGTATGTCAGTGATTTTTTGTCACATGAATATGATCCTTTCCTGAGGCATGTGTCGCTCTCAATTGGTGATCCCTGATTGGAACATGAATATGAGCCTGGTCTGAATATGCATTTCCTATCGAAATATGTTGACAAACCTTTTTATGGGATAAGGGATATGCACCACTTCTTGTATGGACTTAAAAGGATGATAGAGCTTTCAATTTTTTATAGAACTAGAAATATATTCCTAGATTCCATTATCTATTGGGATATACCTAATAAAGTCATTGATAGTAATATGATCATGTCTCAAGGCATGTTCCAATATCACTTAGTGATACCCAACCAAAATGGGTATATGAGTCTGAGGTTGGGCCTTTGGAGTATTTCATTGGTCTTCTCCAATAGGAATATGATCCTTTTCAAAGGTTTGTGTCACACTCACATGGTTATCCCCTATTAGAATAGGGATCAGAGTCTGGTCCCGGAACATTGGAATATGCTACTTGAATTTTTTGATAGGAATATGAGCTTGTCCTAAGATATGTGCCACTCTCACTTGGTGAGCCCCTATTGGAACTAGAATATGATCTTGGTCTGGTGACTTTTCCTTTACTAGGATATTCCAATTATCATCATGAATAATAGAATTAATGTGTTCTTTCTCTAGAGAAAACACTTGTTTGTTATGATCAAGGTGTTGTGTTTTTTATCTATATGGATAATAATTTGTGGTTTCCCCTATATATATACAAGATCTGAAATATTCATGTAGAGGGATTCAACTATTTCTACAATTTAATTGGATTTTAGAATAGTGGTCATAATAATTTAAACCTATAAATTACTTTTCTTCACTATATATTATAAGAAATCATCGATTGAAGTGGGGACATGATCCCACTTATAAACATATAGTTCCACTATAATGTTTTGATCAGCTTCACACATGTTGGTAGGAATATGTGTCTCCCCCATACTCATTGTAGGAATATGTCTAAGAAAATTTTCTAATTGGGTTGGGATATGATCAAGCTTGATAATTATCACTAAAATATGTCGGTAGACATCATTAGCAGAACTGGGGATATGATCGCACACATTATTTTCCAAATCCTTTCATGCTTGATGTTTCATTCTTATTTTTATTTGCTGGGTATCAGAGTCAGTAGTGTGTCAAGTGGTACTAACAGTAGTGGACAGAAGAGAACCTCTAGGAGGGAACTCCCAAGGGCAGTTGATATGATCCCTCCTTAGTTGCCTTAAAACTGGAATGGATATTTAGGTGGATCCTTGATCCACCATTATAATATGCAAAATGTAGGGACTGTTACACTCCATGGAAAATATTATGATGTGGTTTTTGTGGCGACAAGTTCCACAACCTTTACTACAACTTTCATTGGATGGTGTGGGCCTATAGGTTTTAGAATTTGGAGACCCTTATGGGTAGCCTCAAGGGTCAGGATTATACTATGTTGATTGAATTATCAGACCATTTCATTTTCCACCTAATGTTGATGGTGTTAAGTAAGTCATGTTATTTTGAGTCTAATGAGGTTTTTAGCAGTAGTTGATTTTCTATAACAGTATCTAGATGAAGAAATGTCGGATCAGAGTGTTGTTTGTGAGAGAAATTCCTACATCAATGAAATAATGAGGAAGAAAGTCACCAATAAATGTATCTTCATACGTGTGATATGTTCTCAATCAGAGATGCATGGTTAACACAATTCTCATTTCTTTTTTTTTGTCTGACGATTATGTTCGCGTAGACTTGTCAAAGAGAGGATGGATTTATTTCATGAGAACCCCAACTATAGAGGATTAGTAATATTATCTATTTCTTGTTCCCCATATTTCTCTATACAGGATATGAAAATAATGTTTCAGGACTCATGGTTAACCGATCATTTTTTTATTTGAGAGATTCACATTAGGTTCACCATTTCTGTTTCTTAAGGATTGAGAATAAGGATTACCCATTAAATAGGAACTAAATGGTCTAACAAGAACTAGATAGTCTCTCCTTTTTATATTATGTAGGATATGTTGTATTAAAATGATTCATCATATAGTTCACCACTTTTGTTTCATCAGAATGATGTGGTTGTCCAAGCCAGATGGATTGATTTGGGGTAGGTCAATTCCATTATGTAATCATTCAATCCAGTATTACAAATTTTTTTTCCCTGATGAAAACTCCCAATATCTCCCACATCAATAACTGGGTATGAGACTCTCTCTAGTTGTAGGTGTTCCATCATTTTTTCAGACCCAACAATGCCTAGGAACTGACATTTGTTGAGAGGATGGGATTATGATCACATCACACCCTTTATGGGGAATTTTTTCCAACTACAGGACTCTCTCATAGATTTGTGATATGATTGATAATATCTTCATAATCCTGATATGGGATTCTTTATCCTAATAGAATGATCATATATTAAATCCATTTATATGAAAAATGGATATTCTTATTGGAAAATCCATCTTTATGTATATGAAGTTCTCCATCCATTTCCCAATGGTGGGTAGTTGCATATATATTTATGCCTTATAAACAACAACTCTGGAGTTTTTTTTATCTATGGAGGAGGTTAATATTTATAGGATGGGATTAAACCATTATGATCCATCCTATAAATCCTGTTTTATAGTAGGAAACAACACCCACATAGTGGGTTAAAACTGTGCAGTTTAACATCATATAGAAAGTACATATATGGGGAACAAGGGCACCAGATAATTGATATTGGTCCTTGAGGAGGTTTCTTATGTATCTTAGGTATAGTAAGAATTAGATCTCTCATAGTTCAATCATTTCCTTGGGACATTCTCTAAGGTAGATACCCTTATATGGGGGAATTTATGTCAAACCACATATTAGGGCTTACACAATGAGGTTTCCCTGGCTAGTGGAGATTCATAATGAAAATAATGCGATCATTGAAACTCCCTACGACCACATGAGCTATTCTCTTTATGAGAAACAAGTGATATAAATTAACTAATCTCATTATATATGTATGTGGGAATTATGTTCCAGGACAATAATTTACATTTTTAATATGGTGCTCGGGCCTTTGAAATAAATATTTTTTATTATGGTTCTAATTGGAATCAAAGTCATCATATTTCATCTTAGTCCCTCAATCTGTTGCTGGATAAGGAAGGATTGTCATCCCATTAGAGTGATTAGGTCCTGAGGGTCAAAATGTCCGAGACATGGGGTACTTACATAAAGGTGGATGCCCATTTAATTTTAGGCCTTCTAAATGCATCCTACATATCCTGGTTATGGGAGGAATCAGAGTCATCATTGTTCATTTTATCGGGGCTTAACTATCAAAGTTTCCCTATTTTGTAGGACACATCTTATTATGCCAATGATTGGGTAATACACACTATGATTTCCCTATCTTGGTAGAGTATTATGACTTGAATGATGTGATCTTTGAAACTCTCTAAGCCCAAATGTTCAATTCTTTGTGTGAAAAACATAGGATATGAAGTAATAAATCTTATTGCTTATTGATGCGGGACCCATGCATAGTGATAGTCCATTTGGATATATAATATGGATCTTTGGATTTGTGAAAGAATATTATGTACAATAGATATATTATAAATTAGACTATACCTAGTTTAGTTTGATCGGAGATTGCACACTGAGGCCGCCCTTGTATACCCACTGAACAAGGCTATCCTGTCTTGAGATGTCTACTTGATATAGCTTGGTTATCTTCCTGAAATCTCTAGTTGTCAACATGATTGGTCTACTTGTCATCCTGACATGTTCTGGTGACGATCGCATGATCTAGGTTGACCAGTCATGAGGATGTTACAAGACATGGACAACGATGTCTACAGACAATCACATGATCTGAGATGACATGTCCAGGAAGTATTTCATGACCTGAATAAATTTTCTCGAAGATGACCCTTGATCCAGGTTGACATGTATGGAGGACATCACATGATATTGGGGGAGATCCAATAGTGGTTCCTAAGACTTAGGTGGCCTATCCAGAGGGCATTCAGCAACATGGAAACACATGTCCTATTTTCATCATTAGATTTAGATGAAACACTTGGATGGTGCCATAGGAACTTATTGGTAGGACAATAGAGCTCCATGATACCTAGCTGACATGAACTGGTGTCAATTCATATCTTGGGAGACATGACTAGAGCACATCACATTACCTGGATAGTGTGCCTGAAAGGCTTCGTGAGACTTGGGTGACATTCCCAAAGGGCATCACCTGACTTGCTTGACATGTCTAGAGGACATCACATGAACCAATTGGTATGGCAAGGGGATGTCAGATGATTTTATGGAGATAACCTATTGTTTGTTCAAGATCTAAATGATTCTTGAAATGTGCATGAGGATCAGTGAGTTTGTGATCATGTAAGTCCCTCATATTTTGACTTTATTCTAGTATTTATTGCACATATTACATAAATTCGTTCAGGGTTATCAATTTTAGGTCTCACGTGATTCAGTAGATATGTGGGATGTTATTCATATATCCTACCACATGTCCTTCATGTGATATCAAGAGATCATGGAAATGGCCCATGAATGCTTTTTGGTCTCTTAGGATGTTCCCAATATTATACCTAGTGGAAAAACATTGCGATCGTGAGATTGGTCGCGCTGAAAAGTCAACTCCAATGATTGGGTGTGCCTACGCAACGATCCAAAAATGTAATTTTTTATAACGAGACAAGGAATTTATGTCCATACCCACACTTATTATAACCCTCTTTTTGTGTATTTTATCACACAAATATAGGCGAGAGGTATTCAAAGGTTTTGATGTCACTCTCATTAAAAAATCTTATTGTATGTTTCACCTGATTTTCAGTGACTGCAAGTCTATATCATCAATAGCCATTTATTGTATTTTATCCAATTATGTTGGTCTTTATTAATAATTTTTACATTCTAAGGGGCTACCATATATTAGGCTGACATATCTAGGGACCTTCTCAAGATCAGGATTCTTATTTAGAGGCCATCACATGATCTGAGATACGTTGTCTGAGACATTTCACAATACAAGGGTATCTTTCCAAGGGTCCTTCAAAAGATCGAGTTGACTTATTTAGGGGGGACTTGAATGATCAAAATTGATTTCCCATAGATTATTGCCCCATTTCCATGAGATCTACATATCTTACCCTGAAGAGAAGGACATGTCATTTCCCTTATTTTCCATGATTATTTCACAAATACTGGTGATCGTGTGAGTTGGTATGTTTATTGTTGAATGAAATCAGTCCCCCCATTGGTGATGCGTCGCATGACCAATAAATGGTCATATTGTGACACATCAGCATTATCATGTCTAACACTCTTGTTTTTTCAATGAATTCAAAGGGGGAGTGAAAGACCGAATTGACATGTCAGAGGACCTCCTTGTGATGAGGGTGACATGCCAAAGGGAACTTGTACGAAAAGGAAAACATGTCACCAGGTTCTTCATGGTGTCTTGTAAACTGCTTTGGTGTGTCATATAATGTTCTACAACTAAGAAATTATTTTATTTTTTATATTTCCCAATTTGTTTTACAAGGATTTTGAGATGGGTTTTCATGATTCTATCCATTGATAGGTCACATGATCTGAAGGAACTTCATCGGGCAGCCATGCCATGATTAGTGAATTCCATTAGACACCTTCTCAAGAATAGGGAGGGCTTGTAAAATAGGAATCAAATGATCTCCTAGTAGGTTATGTGCTACACCGGAATTCTAGGCATTTCCTTATAATGGCCATGTGATCGAGTTTCCTTTGTAGGTTACGTGATCTATGAGTATTGATCACCTATTCTTCCTTTTCTTTGTAGGGAAATTAATACTCATATTCAAGTATTTCTTCTTTTGAGGATTTTTTAATACTCATTTGGTGGGAATCAATAGAAATCCAGATTGAACTATAGTAGGTATTTCATTATCTTCGAAGTTATTCATGCACAGGGTTGTTGTTACATGAGGGGACAAGGTTATAATATGTTTTATTATTTGTTTTCAATTTTAAATAATATTGATCGAGACTAGGTTGTGATATCAACATGATTTCATATAATTTCTCATTGTGTGATTTCTCAATTACAAATAAATTTATTATCCAAACATTATAAATGTTTTAATACCTAATTTCTGATACATTTCATCACAAAAAAATTAGGCTTTATTTTTTTCAAATAAAAATTAAAAACATAGAAACATATTGTAACGAAACGATCTTCTATGAATAAAATTCTTTTCTTTTAATGTCTTTTTGAAAAAAATGTACTCTTTGTATATTTATTGTTATTATTGTGTTTAAATAACCGTTATGTATCATTATAGTTGATAATATTTAAATTTTATAGTTATGACCTTACTGATATAAAGTTACGGTTTTAAAAAAAATCCTCTCAATATAGACAAAAGAAAGGATGGCCTCATCCAGTAGACCCAGGCCATAAAATCTAATTTTTCGGATCATGGAATGGAGGTAGAATCACATGTAATTACTCTTCATCAATATCAATCTGTGTTCAATATGTTAAGTTTGAATAGAATCTCCTATGGGAGAAGGTAAATTTAATAAAGATTACCACCTAGGTGATGTTATCTTAGCCGACCCAAGATTCTGTCACCATTACACACCTTACCCTTAGATATTATCCTGGTGTTATAAGGTGTTATGTAATAAGGAATTAGTTAAATATTTTTTAACACCTTTTTATAAATAAAATTCTTATTCTATAAATTGTTTTGTTAGAATGGAACTTCTTAAAATAATGATAAATTTGAAAATTTTGGATTTTGTTTAAAACTGTTACTTTTGAGAAATATATACAATATAATATAAACTAAGGTTTTTATAAATAATATTGTAATAAAAATTATTATAAATTTTGATTATATGAGTTCCTTATCTGTAAATGAATAGGTAATCCGTTTGGTAAGAGTTACAATTCTTATAAGATAAAACCAAAAGTGTATTTATAAAGAAATTATTTTAAGAAGTTAAAGAATTTTATAAATGATTAATATTTTAATGAAATATTATTATCAAATTAATTTTATGATTAATTTATGAGTATATAATTTTTATGAAGTAAAATGTAATTTTTATTATGGTTTGAGAAATGTTTTTGTCAAAACCCATGTCTTTTCAATAAATGTCTATTTTAATTTTAAATGTGAAAAATATAATATTTATGAAATTACTTAGATAAGATAAATATTATTTTTGGAATAAAGACATCAAAATTATCTAATAGTTAATTTTTCATTATTTTCTGAAACAGTCAAATTTTTGGGTAAAAATTAAATATTCTATAAATAAAATATGTGTTTTATAACATCCTAATGACCCCAATATGATTTAATAAATAATTTAATGGGTATTATAGTGTTAATATACGTTTTCCATTTAAATAACTTGATTCTATATTTATTTGACTTATTTTATAATGCCTTAGTGAATCCTCTAAGGTGTGTTATATATTTTATGATTTTAAATTCTTTTCCTTTTGGGTGTGAATCACCTCCACATAATCAAGGATTATATTTTAATATGTTCTAATATTGGCCTTATAAAATAATTTTTTCCAATCCACTCTATAAAAAACCATGGGAAGTCTTGTGGTTTTGAATAGTTAATTATATAGATTCCAAAAACAATGTTTCTGAAATATTAAAGAATCCTCCTCTCATTTCCAATATAAACCCACCCAAGATTCCAATTCCTTTCACTAAAAATTCTTGGATCATGTCCCTACACTTCCCTCATATCTCTATAATCCTTCCAAGGTGCTACAAGATCCCAATAGTCCCCTCCCATGCCTTTGGGACCACTTACCCAAGTAATGGATTTCACTCTTCTCATTTCCATTCGAGTTACTCTTTTACATTATACTTCTTAAGTTTCATATTTATATGTCTTATTATGATGTTAATTGACATGAAAACTATTTATTTGGTGTATATATTATGATTTCTACCTTTTACTCTCATTAATCCCCCTAATATCCTTTAAGCACTATCGTTACAATGCCGAATTTTCGTAAGGGATTCCTTACATTCTCATTTTTACCAAAGTTTATTAATATTTTAATACTCATTTAATTTAAAATAAAAATGTTGGGGGTATGATTAATCACCTCCCCCATACTTTAATCTTTATTTTTTAATGATTATATACCACTTTATACCTCATTAATTCCTTACGTGAACACCTGTTACCATGCTGAAATTCTGTAAGAAATTTCACTATTCTTATTTCTATTCCAGATTTTCTACCATATTATGCATATAATTTCCATTTCATATGGTTGGATATTATGTTCCATGATCCCCATACTTTATATTTCTTTTTTAAATTATTATATTCCCCTTTTTCTCACATCAACAAAATATATGAATTTTATATGATGGTGTTATGTGGTCGAAATTGCACCACGATTTTCCAAGCCAAAATCATTGTGTAGTGAATACCATACCCATTTCTCTATCAAAGGTATTCACCATTATTAATATATACATATGGAATGGTATATACATGTTTGTATTCCATATTACTTAATTGTGTAATAACATATTATTTTGAATTATTCCATGTTATATGATCATAGTGGAACACTTATGCATGACATGAAATGTTTATAAATGGCGTACCCTGATATCACTCCAATGATTTGGGTAATGTTTTGTATCATGATACGCCATCTGCAATGAGGGTTTACACATGCTAATTCATGAGTAATGAAGGTTTAATCATGCTAATTCTTGTGAAATTTGGTTTTACTCATGATTAACCATGTGCAATGATCCTTGACTCATGCTAATATCATGTTGTATGTTGTTTCCACATTTCTATTTATGATAATCATTCTATATCATGCCTTTATTTTCATGTAGCTATAATTCTCCATTGATATGCCTATTTCTTGATATTTATTTTATTTTTCATGTTATTCATTTTTTACTCCCGTTCTGGGCTTTCTATCTCACCCCTTTCTTATATATGTCCTCAGGTTAACCCATGTGGTGTTAAGTACCAAAGAATTAGTTGGTCATGTAAAAAAAATTTCTTATAAAGATATTGAATTTCATGTTTTAAGTTGTTGTGTAAATTTTCTAATCCCCAGAGACACAATACTTATCAACATTCTAGGTTGTATTATGTGAATGTTTACGTAATAAAGAATGTGTAATTGTGTAATAGAGAGCATGTTTGTTATAGTTGGTATCAAAGAATAGGTTTAGTTATTTTTTGAATTAGGATTAGAAAACTCTATTGAATGCATTATGGATGAGACTAAGTATAAGAAAAATATCAATAAATTTTGGTGAGTATATAGTAATTATATTATCAAGAATATACATCCATGTCTAGATATGAACAATTCGAGGTGGCCCTGACATTGATGTACCTAGGGGTAAAACCCAAAAACAGCACTTTAAGATAGACTTGTACGGGAACTGGTACACAACATTAGGCCTTGATACACTCTTGGTTCGACACTCACAAAAGATTTCATTAGGTAAATTCATAAGCTTTGTATGAATCATTATTAAGGGAATAAAAAAATGTTGATAAGAATATATGATGGGAAGTTAATCATATATAACTTATATTGAATCCAATAAATTCATAAGTTAACTAATGAATTCTAATTGAAATGTTACCCATTTTTTCATTCGATTACTCTTATTTGTTTAATAGTTTAAAATAATTACCTGTAATTTTACTTTTATTCTATCCAATTGCTGGTAATAGGAGGACTCGGGTTAACCACCGATGCAAAGATCAATGTGATGACTATTCTAAGGAGATGCCCAATATAATAGGAGTGGGAATCAAAAACATTGTCATTATACTCTACAATTTAACTCATGATTAGAATAGATTCATGGTTCAATAAAATTGTTCAACCCCCCCCCCCCAAGAATGAATAGGCTGCAACTGAGAGATTTATGAGACAAAGGCATCTTACATTCAATGGATCATCTGATCCCTCAATCATCGAACAATGGATCAACTCCATTGAGAATATCCTCTCAATACATAAAAATTCTAAACAAGAGAAATTTCTTATGTATTTTTATCATATGGAGTTTTAAACTGATCAATGGTGCATATTGATCCAAAATACAAAGCTTGAGGAAGAAATAGATGTGTTGGAATTAATGGATTTCTAGAAAATGGTTTTCGATAAATATTTCCCTCACACAATCCAACAGAATTTGGAAAGGTAATTGCTTTACCTCAAGAAAAAATAATATGAATCCATCAAATCGCATGCGGAAAACATTACAAGCTTTGCACGATACGACTCTAAATTTTTCATTATCCTTGAATGCATGGTTTGTCGGCTTCTTTGCTGGGCTAAAACCTAGCCTACAAAAAGCCCTAGAAATCTGTTACTTTGAAAGCTATGATGAAATTTTCCGATGTGCACTCAAACTAGAAATGGATATTATACAATATTAGGGGTATTATGGTGATGAGAAGCAGAAAGTGGGATTTAATTTTGGTGTTCTGATGGATAAACCATGTTGTGCTAAGAAATTTCAACACCCTACAAGTCAATGGTGTAGACAGAAGACCCCCCCCCCCAAATTTATTAACGGGGAAAAGGAAATTATTTACGTGTGAAATATAAGGGAACCTATCCATTAATTTTCGACAAGAGAAACTGACAACTACAACAGATAAGAGGAACACTCTATTGGACACTCAACACATTGATCATTACTACAACTACAAATAACTAGGGCACTATGAAAACCAGTTCCCCAAGGAAAAATTATTTGTAGGAAACCAACAAAATATAAGAAAAAAACGGTGAGATTTTACTATCACTACTAATGAAGTGAATACCGATAATGAAGTGGTGATAGGTACGCTGGTTATTAATTCAAGAATAGTGAACGTACTTTTTGATACTAGTTCTATGCATTCATTTAAATCACAAATGTTTAGTAGAATAATTCAAACACCACCACAATTCATGGAAGTATATATTTCAGTGAGAAGAGAAAATGGGGAAATTATTTTATCCCATGAATATAACTCCTCCCCTGTCACAATTTGTGGGTTGGGCTACCCAGATAATGTCATCATACTTCTTCTTGTGGTATATGATGTAATTATTTGCATGGTTTGGATTTTCTTATATAAATCAAGCATAAGTTGATGTGAGAGGGAAATCACTACACATATGGTAAATCGAAACCCGATTCTGTGCAAGTGCAATGAGGATGATGAATCTTTTTTGTCACTATCATCAAAATAATGGATATTACTACCCTATGCGCACGTGTTTTTTGCTCAGATGATTGAGTCTAAAGAAGAAACCATCCTCGAAGACATGCCCATTATGAGGGAATTTTTGATGTGTTTCTTAAGGAAATTTATAGTCTTCCTCATAAAAGAGATGTTGAATTCTAGATTAATCTTATACCTAGGTAATTACCAACATGAAAGACTCTATATATAATGGCTGTTGTGGAGCTTGAGGAGCTCAAGAAACAACTATAGGAGAATCTGGATGAAGGTTTTATATGCCCAAGTGATTCACCAGGTGGTGAACTAGTCCTCTTCATCAGTAAGATAGATGGGTCAATATTCCTTTGCATAGATTTTCATGATCTCAACAAAATCACGATAAATATAAAGTATTCTCTTTAACGAATTGATGACATGTGTGATCAGATAAGTGGAGTATAATACTTGTCCAAGGTGGATCTGCAGTCATGATATTACCATGTAAGGGTGAAGAAGGAGGATATACCCAATACTGGCTTTCAAACAAGGATCAAGAACTATGAATTCATATTAATTCCTTTTGGTTTCACTAATGCTCAAGAAATCATCATCGACTTGACGAATAGTGTCTTTAGAGATTACATTGGAAAATTTATGGTTGACTTTTTATATGATATTTTAATAATGTCCAATACCAAGGAGAAGCATAAAGATCATCTATGCACTATAATAGAGACCTTAATAAAGGAGAATATGCATGAAAATTACAACAAGTGTGAATACTGTTTGAAGGAATCTCATTATTAGAACAAATCATTAGTAGCAATGGGATATGTAGGGATCCCCCCATGACACATGCTATTGAAGGATGGTCGAGGCCAACATTTGTGATGGATATTCGTATATTCCTTTGATTAACTTGATATTATCGCTGATTTTTGAGAAATTTATCACTATTTTTAAACCCTCTCACCATGATAACTGAGAAGGGAGTCATGTTTTCTCGGAATGATGTATGCAAGGAGATCTTTATGGAGTTAAAAAGGAGGCTCATCACTATGTCTATGCTCACACTACCCACATGTGGATAAATTTTTGTGGTATTCAATTATAAATCAAATAAGGGAATGGGTTGTGTGTTGATGAATAATGATTAATTCATAACATATGCTTCAAGTAAAATGAATTTTCTTGAGAATAATTAACTAAAACTAGATCAAGAGATTGCTGCAGTAATCTTTTCTTATAGAATTTTTCAGCAATACCTATTTACGGAGAAGTGTTAAATATATATAGATCACAAAGTACTCAAATATATGTGCACATAAAAAGAGTGAAATATGATCCAGTGAATATAGTTAGAGCTGATCAAAGACTATGACTACTCAATCCATTACCACCCTGGAAAAAAAACAAGGTGGAAAATGATCTAAGTAGAAAGGATCCAGCAACTAATTCTTTAATGAGAATTGAAAAGGGTCCAATCTTCTTATATTTAATGAAGATTAACATGGGAATCATAAATAAAGGAAAATCATCAATCCTTTCACAAATTCTTTCTCAACCGTCTCTTTTGGAAAGGGTAAAGGATGCTCAAAATGTTGATGGGGGAATTCATAAGAAAGTGGAATCTATCAGAAAAGTAAAATCCTCACGTTTCTATTATAATGAAGAAGGAATTGTGAGATTTGGGTCAAGACTATGTGTTCAATCAAAGATATATTTAAATAAATAACATTTTAATGATTCACATAGTTTGAATTTCTCTATTCACCTAAGAGACACAAATATTTGTTGATATTTCCGAGTGTAATATTTGTGGGATAACATGAAGAATGATATCTTTGAGTATACATCAAAGTGCCTAGTATGTCAGTACGTTAAGGAAGAGAGGCAGAATTCAAAAGTTATGATGCAACCATTACCCATACCAACATGGAAATGGGAGACCATCACCATAGACTTTTTCAACAGACTTCATAAGATATCCAATGAAAACAATTCTAACTGGGTTATTGTCGACCGTCTTAAAAAGATTTCACACATTACTATAATTCGATATGGATTCTCATAGGTACAACTTTCATGGATATACATTAAATAGGTGGTTAGGCTGAATGGTGTACAACTATCTAGTGTATCAAATAAAGATCCTTGATTCACCTCTATGTTCTGGAAGAGTCTCCAACACGCTCTAAATAGTAATCTGAACATCAGCACGACTTTTGATCCTCAAACTGATGGCCAATCTTAGAATACTATCCAAACACTTGAGCACATTTAGAGATAATTATAAATGGACTTCAAAGGAGTATCATATAAACATCTTCCTATGGTTTAGTTCTCTTACGACAACAATTTACACTCAAGCATCTAAATGGATATTTATGAAGACCCTTATGGGAAGAAGTTCATAACACTAGCATGTTGGGATTAAGTTGGAGAGAGAAAACTTTTTGGTCTAGAAATGGTCAAAGAAATGGTTGGGAAGGTTAAGACTATCTAGAAGTACATGAAAACTACTTAGAGTTGACAAAATAGATATGCTACTAACTGTCGACGAGACCAACAGTTTGTTGTTGGAGATATGTTATTCCTCCGTCTGTCACCATGGAAGAGATATATGAGATTTGGGGAGAAGGGAAAGCGTAGTCGAAGGAAAATTGTCCATTTTGATATCCTTGATCACATCAGAGCAGTTTTCTATCAACTATAACTCCCACCAAACCTTTCTAAAGTACATGATATATTTAATATATCACTCTTGAGGAAGTACATACCTAACCTAACATTTATACTCAATAAATAGGTGGTACCATTGGATAATGACCTCTCATATGAAGAGAATCTGGTGAATATCTTAGATAGTAGAGAAAAAGTTCTAAGAAATAATACAATTCCCCTCATAAAAGTGTTATGGAAAAACCACAAGTTTAAAGAAGTAACCTGAGAACCATGGTAAGTGATTAGGTAGAGTGACCCACATCTTGTTTAGTGTGGGGAAAGGAAATTTTGAGGGATAAATTTCTTATGAGGGGAATTTTGTAATGAACCAATATTTTATGAATAAAATTCCCTTTCATTTAATGTATTATTGAAAACACATGTTCTCTACTTTTTATTTATTATTATTATTAGCTTTAAATAACCATTAAGTATCATTACCATTGATAATATATTCATTTATGAGTGATCATACTTCTGATACTAATTTAATGTTTTTAACAAATAATCCTTTCAACACAGACAAATTAGAGGATGGCCTCATCCAGTAGACTCCGGCCTTATGGAGCACATTTATTGGTGGTTGGGAAGGAGGTATCATCACTGTGCGTCACTATTGACCAAGACTAAGACATTCCTCAACACATTAAGCATGAAGAGACTCACATACGAAAGAATTTCATGTCAATAGAGATTACCACTCGAACAATTTTATCTGAGCCACCCCAAGATTTTGTCACCATCGTACTCCTTACCCATTAGTCTTATGAATGAGTTATAATTGGATATGTAAGATGGAATTATTTACTTATTATGTAATCCTTTTTTGTAAATAAAATTCTTATTTTATAAATTCTTTAATGAGAATATTGTGTCTTAAAAGAATGATAAATTTGATAAATTGAGTTTTCATGTAAAAATGGCACTTTGGAGAAATATATACATTATCATATAAAACTAAGGATTTAATTAATAATATTATAAAAATAATAATTATATATTATTATTATATTAGTTTCTTATCTGTAATTGATTAGATAATCAGTTTGATAAGAGATAAATTTCAAATACGATAATATAGAAAGCATATTTTTAATGAAATTGTTTTAAGGAATTAATGAATTTTTTAAATAATTAATATGTTAGTAAAATATTATTATAAAATTAATTTTATTTATAATAAAGGAGTATATATTTTTTATGAAGTCAAATGTAATTTTTATTAAGGTTTGAGAACTGTTTTTGTCAAAACATGTGATTTTTCAATAAATGTCAATTTCCATTTTAAAAGTAAAAATTAAAATATTTACGAAATTATTTAGATAAAATTAATATTATTTGTGAAATCCAAATGTTTAAATTATCCAATGGGGAATTATTTATAATTTTCTCTGATTGTTGAATTTTTTGGAAAAAATTAAATACCGCATAAATAAGATATGTGTTTTATGACAACATAATGACACCAAAATGATGTAATAAATAAAATAATTGGTATTTTATGTCTAATATATTTCTTTCCATTAAAATAATCTGACTTTAGTTATATTTTACTTATTTTATAATTATTTATTGAATCTTCTAAAGTGTATAAAATATTTTATGATTTTAAATTATTTTCCTCAAGGGTGTAACTCACCTCCACAAAAGAAAGGATAATATTATAATATGTTTGGCCATTTACCTTATAAAATACTTTTTCAACTCTAAATTTTCCAAATCCATGGGAAACTCCGTTGGATGGATTGTGGTTTTGAATATTTAATTATATATATTCCAAAACCTATATTGGAGAAATATTAAAGATTTCCCCTATCATTTCCTATATAAACCCTCACATGCTCCCACTTCTCTTCACTAAAAATACTAGAAGAATGTCCCTAGTATTCCATATACTCTCCATAATACTCCCAATGTTCACCAATCTTTCATGAAGACTCCCTAAAGCCTCTCCCAAACCTTTGGGATCACACATCCAAGTAAGGGATTTCACTCTTCTCATTTCCATATAAGCTACTCTTTTACATAATTCTTCCTAAGTTCTATATTTTTATATTGTATTACAAAGATTCATGACCCCCATACTCCGAATTTTATTTATAGATGGTGAGATCTTCATTTCACTCTCATCATTCCCCCCAATGATCATTTAAGAACACAGGCTACCTTGTCGAATTTTCATAAGTGATTCCTTCCTTTCTAATTTTTATCAAAGATTCATTATGTTGTAACACCATTTTACATTCAATTAAAAATGTTGGAGAATTATTTCAAACCTCCCACATACTTATCTACTTATGTTTTAACTATGATATACCACTTTCTCTCTCATTAATTCCTTCCACGTACGCTCTTTTCCTTGCCGAAATTTCTTAAGAGATTTCTCTGTTCTTATTTCCAATCAAATATTTCTATCATATTATACATATAAATTCTATTTAATATGTCAGTATATTATGTTCCATGATACCATTAATATCTACTTCATGTATAAATGATTATATACCGCTTTATCTCTCATCAACCCAACTTCTTCATTTCCATATGATGACGTTATGGTGCCGAAATTGCAACGCGATTTTCCAAGCCAAAATCATCATGTAGTGAATACCATACAAATTTATTTATCAATTATATTCACCTTTATGCATATATAAATATTTAATGGTACAAATATTTATGTATTCCACATTCCTTTACCTTGTAATATCTTATAAATATGAATGATTCTAGGTTATATGATTCATGTGTCACACTTATGCATGAAATGAAATGTTTATAAAGGGTGCGACCTTATGGCGCTCCAATGTGTTGGGTAATGTTTAGTATCATGATAGACCATGTAAAATGAGTTTTTACTCATGATATTTCATTTTCAATGAGGATATACTCATGTTAATTTATGTATAATGAGGGTTTACTCTTGATAATCCATGTGAAATGAGCCTTGGATCATGTTAATATCATGTTGTATGTTGTTGCCACATTTCCATGTTACGATAATCATGCTATATCATGACATTATGTTATTGATTCTATTATACTCCATTTATATTCCTATTTCTTAACATTTATTTTATTCATAATTTTATTCCTTGTTTACCCACATACTGGGCTTTATAGATCACCTGTTTCATATGGTTGTACTTAGGTTATCCCATATAATGTTAAGTATGAATGAATAATTTGGTCATGTAAATGAAGTTTGAAATAAATCTGTCATATTTAATGTTTATGTTGTTATGTAATGTTCCTAATACCCCAATACACTAGAACTATCAATATTATGGGTTGTATAAAGTGAATGTTTATCTGATAAATAATTTCTAATTGTGTTATAAAGAGTTGGGTTGTTATACATATAAATCATAATTTTTTGTTATCATCCAATATTGAGACAGTTGTTGTCAAGAACTTCATTAAGACTACCCCAAGTCCAAATATTGATGCGTCATAGTAGGATGTACATTACATGATTGGAATGTTTAAGGTTAAAATAAATGTAGTCATAAACCTACCCTTCATCACATAGAAGGATCTTTCAAAATGATTGGACCACTTAAAAATTGAAACTTCATGGTCAGGGATATCATTAGATTAGCCAATAAAGACTTGTGTCAAAATAATATACTATATTAAGATACCAAACAAGAGAAGCTAAGAATCTCAATTATGTCCATAGGACAGTATCATGAAGCAATAACATTGAAATTATCAAGGTGTTTTGATATGTTATAATTTGATATCACGAATCCAAATAAAATCACATCTCTAATCTAGAAATGACGCATTTTAGAGCTTTTTATAAATCCAACACAAACATAAAATACTCTCTATGATAACTCGATATCAATCATGATTCAAAAATCTCTAGTATTATATAAAAAATTAATTAACAAATATAACCATATATGAATCAAGGGTATGGATGGAAAATAATTGTCATTTAGGCCATGCATACTCTCGGTGCATTCACCATACTAAATGAAATTAAGATGGCGTCATATAGGTTGTATGTAATCTTAAATGTACTAAATGGAATTCCATTTTCTTACTCATAAGTGGTTGTAACTTGTTCTTAGATCAATCTTATAAAACCACCTAGTTCCCCTCATATGATCAAACAGGTCATCAATGTGAGGAAAAGGATATTGAATCTTGATCATCACTAAGTACATCCCCTAATATTTGATAACTAAATATAAATTTTCACCCCACCCTACCTCCATTTGAAAATCAAATAGGGTAATTCTAAATTAAAATTCTAGGATAATAATTCAATTTTCCTCGAGGTCCTCCGGAATGACCCTAAACTCTATAAATTGGTTGTGTTTTATATAGGTTAAAGGATATAGACTCAAAACCCAAAACAATTATTTTTAAATCAACCTTCCTCTATCATAGAAACTATGAGATTATTTTGGTAAATATGTCATAATAAAACTCTAAAACAAAATAAAATATCTATTATTCAATCATCTCATTATCCCCTAATAAAAAGCTTATAAATTAGGTAGTGATCAAACCACGATTTTGATGGTTAGGTCCCAAAATTATTGCCTAAAAATCCCACTTCCTAATAAAGATATAACAATTTCATACAAGGTATGAAATAGACACACATATATTGTATCAATTGATGTGTTCTTTAAAATTATCCAACTAGTCTATTTCAGGGGTCTCATCGAAGCTACACATACCTATCTACAAAAAATCCCATGATTTATCATATGCACTAACCACTATTAAACATCCATGGAATCTCTTAATATCCTCAAACTGTTACTTCAAATGTGTGTAAAGAGTCAATTGTATCATAGGACAATCCACTAGAAATATTATATCCTTGGTTAATTATGTAAAAATGAATGACTCTATATCTTAATAAAATAGAATTGGTTCTCATGTGAATGATATAAGGATCATACCTATCACAATTTATGGATTTTATCCACTATTATATAATTTTTCTCCAATGTGGAATTCATTCCCAAATCCAAATCATGGGACCATACTCCCACTACATGAAAACTCGGATGAGAACCACCTTATTTCCTATACAACACCAACTCTAAGTAACTATAAAATCATATATGATCTGATCAATAAGAGAAACCCTAACTACTTATATATATGTATTTTTTTTAATAAACTAAAGATCCTCATGTTTTACGATCACCATTGCATCTACCTTACTATGAATAAATATAAGAGAGACACTATTAATGTCTCATTTTATATATGAATGAATCTTTTTCAATGGTGTGCGGGAATGTGATTAATTATGCCAAATCATATCACACTAGTAACATTAGTGAGGATTACTCTATCATGTGGGAAGATATAAAACTCATCCCTCCTTCTCAATCATTACCCTAGTGGGAATCATCATATCTTTGTTTACAATCCCTAGTTAATCCACTCTTAGATATTTTAAAGGAACAAAAATAATCTAAAACACTACTCCCCACCAAGTTCTTCTTAATATTGAGGTATTGCTTCATCTCCTAGATAAAATAAATTGGGGGGAATTAATCAATAAATCATGATTCATATGAATGAATCCTTCATTAAAAAATAACCATGATAGACTATTCACCCACCAACATGGGTGAAATGTGATGAAAATCTTGGAAGTGTTTAGTTTACTCCATTATTGACTTTCCCCCTTAGAAAATATGTATAAACCTGAGATCGCTATTATAATTTAGAGACATGGGGAAACTTATTAATGAAATGAGCATGGAAATACTACTAGGATATTAATTTTTTCTTATATTCCTACACTAATACATCTTACTAGTATTTATTCTCTCTTAATATCATATATGTCACAAACTTCACCATCCTCTTAGAGAGATTCATTATGAAACAAAATATTTTTCATTGGCCCAATACAAAACATAATATCTTGGGGTTCACCCTCACTCTATAATATAGGTGGATGCTGCAAATATAACTCTCTCAAAAAATCATAATTTGATGGATCACATTGTATATCACCATGATTCATGGATTGTATATCTAAAAGAAAACTCTCTTAATGATGATGATCTATAGGATGATTCTATACCACTGGTAGTAAGGCATACTCCTCCCCACCATCCAGGAACACAACTGAATATATATATGTTGGTATATCTCTAAATCAAAAACAAAAAAATTTAATATATATATATATATATATAAATTCGTGGTATATCACTCTAGGGGATATAAAATTAAGAATTTCCTTTCTCTACAATATGAATACCCCAATCACACATGGTTCTCACACCACTCATGCATCCATTAACCTAACCTACCTATGCATGGGGTTAGGTATATAATGAATGCAATCTAAATAATCATTTATTTTATAATAGTAACAAAATAAACCAATATTCATAGGTTAATTCATGTTAAGGTCCATAAATAAACTATATAGGAACATACTATTTAAATTTTTATTGACACATTAAATAAACAATCTTCCCTTTATAACCAAGTTCTTAGTAACATACAAGCATGTTAATGACATGTGAATATTTAGTGTCAAATGTGGTGCATGAACACATGATCTCTTTCCACATTAGTCCTTGATTAAAACAATGAACCAAAAACCACACACTATACTGATTAAAATAATAAAACCATATCATATGATACTTAAAAAACAATTAAATACCATAGAAAGAAGTACATTCCCAATAATGTTTCTAGCTAATAAGATACACAGGGCTTATCCCTACTAACAACTACTCTTTTCTCTATACACCACTTCCTAATTAGAAAAACAGTAGATATCAAGGATCTATCAATAATTTTTAATATACTTTAACGGGTCATCCTAAATATTATCGATTAAAACATCTATGTGTCCTCAAGCATGCCTCATCATATGCTAGATACCAAGAACTATTGATAATTCAATATTAATTTTACAAAGAGACTATTCTATCTAGTGAATATAATACCAACCCATTATTTATAATAAATTTCATATTATGAATATTATAGGATAAAGCAAACCATAAATTACAATTATATTCTATAATAGAATATGATCCCAATGTAAATTTTATATATTTATACATCCAGTGATATGTCACCTAATGGGTACATCATTTGTAATTAATTATCAAAAATATATTGCACAAATAAAGATATAAACAAAATCTTTTTTCAAGTATCTATGTGGTCTCATCTACAAATTAAGATTTCCATCATGCACATCATCATTCACTAGGTCCTTTATTATACTTATATCCGAATCCTGAGGTTTTCATGTCTACCAACCTATAAATATTTGGTGTGAGAAATATACTCAATGGCCCACCAAAATTGTATTTCTTGATAATTTTAAAAAAAATTCTATAAATTGTTACATATAGAAAAACATTAAAAATAACAACCAAATATCTTATCATTGAGTGATAAACAATACAACCAGTGAGTAGACATACTTGATTTAATGAGTGTTAAAATAATGTCATATCATTTCACCCAAAATATAGTGGGTTGGTTTATATTCAACCCATAAATCCATAATCAATCTCCCAATATATAATTCCTCTTCTCAATCAACATTAATAGTAACATATTTATAGAAACTCACTTACCTATGTAGTGAATCCCCTGATGAAAAAGGTTTATAACTGGTAGATATGGGATAAAAACACAGGGAGAATATATCCTCAAATATATAGAATAAGGATAATTCATGAGTCTAAAAAATTGAAAAATATAAATCTATATAGTAGACATATAAAAAACAAATAAATATAAAATTTAGAATCAAGGGGCTTCTTTAAAGAGAAAATCAAAATAGAAAATAGTCTACAAGATACAAAAAAATATAATATTACAAATATAGGAAAATAAATATTTATAACATTAACAAAAAAAGTAAATAAATAGTCATCCATATGGATAATAAAAATACAATATAAAAATTTAAATAAAACACATTAGGTTCTGGACCAACACAGTTGTTAATTCCTATCAAATTTTCAACCTACTATATAATAACCATCTTAATATTTAACTCTTACACTAAAAATATAACTATTACTGAAATAAAAACATTTAGTATTTTCCATGTACATCGAAACCCATATCATTTAAGTGGGTAGGGATTATTCTAATGACATGATAGGATTTCACCACACACCTTGACTCACTAGGTTATAATGATCATGTTAATTAATTTCCAGGTCTATAAAGCATAAAAATATGTGGTGGGATAAAATAAAAATACATAAAAATGACCCATGAATGATCATACAATTTCATGCCAATGTGACATTGTATTCAGAAGACATGTGCACCACGAAGGATCAAAGTGTTACTACCAAACATAAGTATTGGCGCACATACATGTTATAGATAACTCATATACCCTTATGAACCAAAACATTATCCACTATAATAACTCTAATAAAAATATACATAATCATCATGTAGCCTCTCTTATATATTTAATGAATCACTCGTCAGTTTCCCATAAGACCCATCGATCACCTCAATTCTCCTCAATAACCAAAACCCAAAAATACATGGGGAATAATGAAAATATAAATATATAAAACAACATGTAATCAAAGATGTTCTAAACATTAATATTGATTGTGAAATGATAAATAAAATAAGAATGGTTTTCAATGAGGGCCCAATTATATAAATATCTTATAGAGAAAAATTAAATGGTATAACAAGTAGTTAAATAGTGAATGAGTCCTAGGTGAATGAAATAATATTCTAATCAATCTCACCCTTCCACATCTCATCAAACTAGTCTATAGTGATTTTATCTTCTACAATAACCATGAATCTCCAATATCACTATCACATATATCATAATTCATTTCAAGGGATGGATCCTACAGTATGATGGTACAAAACTGTTGTTGTATATCAATATCTCATGCTATATATCATTTTCATTATCAATAATTAAATTTATTTAACATTAATATAATATAATTAGATCCTATGATAATAAATTCAATCTCAAGGTATTATAAATTTATCTAAATATTCCATTCACTTCCCACCATATCACCTAGAGTCTCTCTAGTCATCACTCTATGTCTATAAACCTATTCCATAAAGCAAAAATTAAATGATTATAAATCCGAACTAAGAAAATAAATAATGCATGTGTCCTTATAAGAATAAAATTATTAGTATCATTATTGATCATGATCCATGAGGTTATCCAAGATATCACCTCTACATATGTGTTATATTGTGGTGCCTGAGGTTATCCAAGGCATTGCCTCAATGTTTTAGGTCTTCCACTAACAGAAACCCATCCTTGAATCATATTATTCATGTCAATATCGGCTGATATAGATAAATAATTATATAATAAGAATATAAACCATATACAATCATATCCCATGATCTTGATATCCATCATATATAATCAATGTTTATGAACTATCTCTATTTATTGGATTTAACCACCATCCAAATACTCAATAGAAATATTTACTATCTTGACCACTAATTCAATCATGAAGGAGATCTTATAATGAAATTAAGGAGTTCAATCATATCATCATGGACATAAAAACTTCTTGAAGTATAATAGTGAATTACCTCAACTATATTGAAATCAAAGTCATGTTATCTCATACATCCCAAAAAATATCTCTAAACATGATAAGAAAATATAGGTTATCTCTCCATTTGTTCTATATGGGGACCTCTTACTCAATCTAACCAATAATTTTAAATAAAATCTCCTAGAATTGATCACATTACTAATGGGTACCTGCCAAGGTCCAATGAAAACCCCATTATCAAGTCCCACTAGACATTCCAACCTAGTTTAACCAACCAATACCCCAATAAAAAGTGTACCTATATAGTTTATATGTCATGATACATCACCCTAAAATTTTGAGATAACATGAAACGAGAAAAGTATGGAAATTGGACATAGAAAATAAAATATGTTTTTAAAAAGGGTTAAACCCACAAGTAGTAAATAAAACCAAACCATTTATAAAAATAATCCATATTTTACATTCCATAAAAATATCAGTTAAAAATAATTTTATTAAATATATTAAAAAGTTATCACATATTTCCATTACCCACTCTAGGGCCTTATCCAAAAAATATAACAAACCTTCTTGAAAAACCAATACCTTGGATTGAAATCTCATTTCAAAATCTCATTTTAAAAAAATTGTTCTTTTTTTAATTTCAATTTAATTCAAACATATCATTTAAAAAAATTTATAGGTTAAATAACCATTTCATTTGAAAAGTAAAGTAAAAAATGAAACACATACCATCAAGAAGAACCTTAAAATTGGAAAATAATAATTGTTCAAAAAAGGTCAAACCAATTACTTGTTTAACAATTCTGATAAACTATATTGGCTATTAAGCCTCCATGAGACCATCCCATTTATGGAATAATTTAATTTTAAACAATCATTCCATAAATAGTAATAGTGATCACACAAATTTAAATTGATAGAATTCATGACCTGCATGTTAGATAATAATTTTCCTCAATGTCTAAAGGACACCTACCCCATTCATGAAATACAACTAGTTAATATAAGAACTAAATGACCCACTAATATACCAATTACAAACTATCATAAAAACAAACACCAGTAAATTAGTAAATAAACCAAATAAAATGGAAATCCTATTATTATTAATATTTTTTAAACTCAATGAGCATCCCTATAATGTAAAACCATGAGAAAATGGTTGCGGTACACTCCCAACACATTCTCGATCCTTTTATATATAGAATAAAATTTTATAAACACAATTAATAATTTTATTTTATATAATTTCATCACAAATAATAATTAACACAACTATGTAATATACCTTAAGATTAATAGTGTGTGATGGTGATAATTTGATCTTCCTTAGAATCTTCTATTCACTATACATGAAATCCAGTCAATAGACATGATTACACTATTATTTTATATAATCTCTCTCCAAATAACTAAAATTGAAAAGTAATATGATGTTAGAGATGATGGAAAGGAGGAGGTAGGTTGATTAGGATTATATTTCCTTGGAAATGTGTTAGGGAACCACTCCAAATAACATGAACCGATGTGAGGAAAAAATGAGAGGAGGGTAGAGTATGTTGTATAGGAACTCATCCTTCTCCGTCATCTAAAATAGGAAGATTACCATAGTCAGGTTCTTAATGTTAAAGTTAATTTTTTTTAAATCTAATTAAAATGGTTTCTAGGTGTACCAAGTCTTAAATGGTCCCCACTAAACTCTTGATTGCATGAACAGTGGTACAACCCCACTATAAATACCACTAATATACCATTGGAATGATAATGAGAATTTATTGTGGTCGGCACCCACCCATTATGTCCTTGAAAATTCCAGTCAAGATTAAATCCCCCCACAAAACTACTTTTCACTTAAAACACATAAAAAAATAAATTAATGTCTATATAACATAACTAAATCATCCTTAATTTGATTTTATACAAAATATAAGATTTTTACCACTAAGAGATAAATGGAAAACTAATCCACCTCCTAGTTCACTAACATGTGATGGGATAGGTCATTAACAACTATATTACATAATGATGCTTCTTTAAAATCTTTTTTTTTTGTTATTTCCATAATGAAATTTTAATGGTTAAGTGTGAACATATACAAAAACCTATAAATTACATAAAATATTAATACTACTACACATTATAAATAATAAATAATATATTTTTACTATATATCCATTTGAGACACCAATCCATGTGAAAATTATCTCATTCAGGATCCTCATGGATGAGGAACTTTAAGAGAGTAACCCTATTGTCCTTAGTTTTAAAAATGAAATATAATTTGATCTTACATTAAATATATCTACGATTTAAAATGAAATATTGGGTTTTAATACTTTCATATTGTATTCCCTTGATAATTTATAGTTGATTCTCTCAAATATCCAACTAGACACTTCCACATGATATTTAATACAAATTTGATCTTACACTATATTTTTTAGACTATATTAATAATTCCACTATTGTATCTTTATCATTATATAATCTATATTCCCTTTTAGCCCAAAATCAATTACCTAGTTCTCTTGTTTATTTATATCATTGAACATTAATAATTTACTATCATCCTGAGAGGATGCTACCTAATTAGTTTCATGTCTAGGTTTGGTAGATTCTTGTTCATAGTTTTTTAAATCCATTGACTTCCTCATAAATAAATCACCATGGGTTTTTGTATGTATGTGCACTATTTTTTAATTTTTTATTTCTTCCCTTTAATCATTGAGAATCTTCTCATCAAGGGTATCTTTATTCTATTTTTACTTTCATGATCGGTAGAGATCTATTGTGTGTGTTTGGTCATTGCTTGCTGATGAAAATATATGGGAGATGCTAACATCAAAAGAAACCTCAAAATATATATTGAAATTTTATGTATAATTATTATCTTAATCTGGGTCTATTGGGGAGCCTATATACCAATCATATCCATTTACCTATATTTCACATACTACCATTCACTATAATAATACTCATCAATCCAAAGACCTTAAATATCAACCTATATCAATCATCAAATCATATATATATATATAATGTTGTGTTATATTAAAAATGAGTGTTGTTCTCGAAAAACCTGTCTCCAAGCACCAAGAACATTTTTTCCTAAAAGACTCAATGACTAATCACCAAGACTCTCATTGGTCTCTACATGATAAAAAAATCATAAAAATAATATTTTGAATCATATTTATCCATTAATGATCTTGAAATGCAATTTTGATCATTTAAGAGGCCTAGATGTATCATTCATCCTTACATAGAGATAGTTTATTGACAAATTGATCGATCCAAAACCATATATGATCAATCAAGAAATAGACTCTTGGTTCTCCCTAGTAAAAAGAATTACAACTCGATGATGATTTAATACACTGATTTTCCACACCATCAGATCTTTTACTAAATCAAAACACTAACTTCCAAATCCAAGAGTCCATAAAAAGAATACCAATACATTAAATAGTTTTTACAACCACATATACTTTGATAACATATTACATAGCTCACTCACTCTCTCGCTATAATATATCCCCACATGAGTAAAAAAATAAAAAATTTGAAAATTCCCATGTAACTTATGGTTTATCCTGTAAAAAATATTAAATTGGTATCCTATGTTTCATTTCTCATCTATCCAAACAAATATGGAAACATTTCACCATGATAATATTTTCCACAAAAAATAGTTTCTTCCAAAAACCAACCTTAAAATAATCTTCCAAAATAATTTTTCTAAACATTTTCAATGTCCATAAATTCCTAAAACACTAATTCATGTTATTTTATTTTTCTAAAAAAATAATATAACTCACAATTCATTGTTTAAAAAAAAGTATCATAAAAATTCACTTTAAATGGTTTTGTTGAAACCTAAAAAGGTTATTAAACAATGTCTAGATCACCATATAAGGGCCTAACTACATATCCAAATTTAATACTAAAACAATTTGAGAAAATTGATAATAGAAAAGATAATAAACAATGAAATTGGTAGTTATGAATGAGACATTATGGGCGAGTTTGGAAACCTTGATATATAGAACAACTTTAAAGTCACTAGCCAGGTGCCCAAGGGGTATCAACTAGTTCATCAAGAATATATTACATGAGACTAATGAATTATGTAACTTAGTATGTAACTAATAACTACTCAAGGAATATCACAATCTATCATCAATGATAACTACCAATTCATTCCTTTTATCCACTAATCGACACCCAACCATTCAAGAATAACTTTATATAATGACTATAATTACACTAAACACCAAATTATAAGATCCATATTGATTGAAAAAATAACCATGTTAAAATACTAATGATCATATGAAGTCATTATAATTTTACGCCACCAATAAGTCAGAAATATCAAATATAAATGGATATTCATCACAACCTGAAGAATATAACACTATCACAAATATAAGTCGCAATTTCTTTTCACAGTAAAAGAGCTCTTCTACCATGAATCATCATCTAATTAATATGAAACTATTATAAACTCCACCAAAGAATACAAAAAACGTATTTAAATTTGTTTTATCCATTAATAAAGATGAAATAAAAACCAGTAATATCTCATCAATTATAACAAAGAAAAAAAACTATTGATAGTATATTGACCACCTCAATCCACCAATGAAATGGAAGAAATCATTTAGGAGGACTCATCCCAAAAGTATGTTGCAACCAAGTGGGATGGAATAGATTGAACATGGGAGAAATAAATAAAAATCATAAGAGAGTAGGACTGTAGAAAACTAACCTATCCATCAGATACATGATCATAAAAATATTCACAAACTATAAGACACTCACCTCTATGTAGCAGACAATAAATAATAAACACTATAGAAAACCAAACTATAATCCACCATTGAAAAACACTACCCCAAGCTATCAACCCCAAGGGTACATCCCCCACCTGAATTACTAAAACCAGTTCTAAAGTCATACAAGATATAAGTAAACCATATTTCGCAAAGTTTACTCTTAAATAAATAAAACATCAATAAAGGCTGAGATAATTCACATGTAAAAAATGAAGCAATTTGTTCAATAACAGAAATAAATATTCCAGAGGGAGATTTGGTGATAATGAAACCAAAATTTATAGAAATTAATAAGGAATAAAAAACATTATAATAATGAAATATCAGTAGTATATAGTATTAAATCCTAGGATAGAGGAAACTATGCTACTGGCCAATGTGAAAGATAATTAAATGAATTTGTTTAATAAATTTTCTGATATTATGAAGAGATTAGGAGGAGGAGGAAGAGGAGGAGTAAGTATGGAAATGATGGGTCAAGGATATGAATCATCATGAGTAGTTATGGAAGCGGAAATCTTAAACCCAATATCATCAATAGAAAGAGAGTAAACACCTAGGTGAGAAAATATATATATAACCAATGATTCCATAAAAACATTATATCATTATTTATCCTTTATTTATAAACACCTAATGCAACTACATGGGTTTTTTTATTTGGTTTATTATCAAAAATAATGAAAACAATTTATTATAGTGTTCAATAGTCACAGTCAAATAGACACATTAAAATTAATTAACCCAGCTAGTAAATATTAATCTAGTTTCTTCATAAAATATATTTGAGAAATAAATAAATATATTATAATTGTTCTTTAATTAATAATATATCTAAATAAGGATGTTTATCAAATAATACTTCACGTAGGTCTGTATATCATGCCTCATGAATTATTCGATCATTATGTATTAAAAATGAAAATTGATCTTGGTTAGGGGACACCATGAATGCCTCCCCATATCGAAAATGATACAGGCTACCGATTAGGACCTAAAAAACAATTACAATATTAATCCATCTAACATAATGCATAACAGTTACACTCAAATATATAATAAATTCAACATGGCCTATCTATACATCAAGTATCAAAAGAACTATAAATATAAAATAATGATCAAATAGTGATTCATGTAGATTAGAATATAAAATAAAATATTCTACATGATGCATAAATACACAATTAGGTATAAAAGTATAAATATACAAAAAAACCATCAAATAAAAATAAAAATTTAGAAACGTTTTGACTAAAAATTTAGTATAATAACTTAAATAAAATTAAATCACCTTAGGGCTAACTCACTAGGAATCTCTCGATGATTATATATCCTCTGTATACTACTCTTCTTAATTAATAACTCCATATTTAAGTAGATAATATTTCCTGGAATTAATAAATGAATATATTATATAGTGCATCAAAACTCATTTCTTGTACGCATGTATTGGTGAGTCCAATATCCCATTGGGATTCCTATATTAACATCGATGAATTGAGTTCTAGTAATTATTTTTATTTAAGTGTAATTTCTTATTGTGTGAAAGTATGTAGTGGGTGAAAATCAAATCATCAAGAAACATAACTCACACATGATCAAACAAGTTCATAATTGTATACTATAATAGAAAATCACATGTGATGTCTAAAGACTCATACTAGAATGAAAGAACATATGAAAACTCCCACATATATGTAATCAATAACTATTATACCATCATGACCCAAAGAGGTACACCCTATAATCACTCTTATCTCAAAAATTATTGTCATCAATAGATATTAACTATATAAGAAAACAATCACTCGTTAGACTCTTATTTTATCCATCACTCACCACTTTATCCATCAATAATTAAAACCATAAATACCATGTGGAGTAATGATCATGGCATGAAATACAACAATGGGAAATATAAGAGCTTATAACAATAAAGGTATGGGAAATTATTATATATTGAGGTTTAAATTGGTTTAAATTTTTTTGAACTACGTTTTTTATGGTTTTTTATTTTTGAAGGTGTTAGATGAAGATGAGGGTTCTTATTTGATGGTTTTCACTATGTTTCGGTTGAAAATATATAGCAAGTGACTAGTCAATTTGTAACCAAATAATTGCACCGTTAAGGACATCTCAAAGGGATAAGTGTTTCATTATAGGGATGATGGTTACACCATGATGTCCTAACTAATAAGGTTATTTCACCATGATGTGAAGGGTAACACTTATTCATAACCAAGGAATGGGGGATCATGTTTTCAATTCATCCTCAGATAGGTGTATTACACCATCACCCATTGGATTATTAATCAATGTGTCCCCTAGAAACGCATTACATGATGACAGATGTGGTCGCTCCCAAACAAACCTTATATGCTAGTTTTTTAATTCAATTAAATAAATTAAACCGATAGATCTTATTAAATAATATCTTTCTCAATTCCCCCACAATCCAATGACTAGATAACCCCGTCATTGGTTATTCCTCTCTACTATATGTTATTTTCCCTTATTTTTGCTTACATTTACGAATCATATTTCCTTATATATTTCTAGAGGTAAGTTTGTGTGCCTCATCTTTTTAATTTTTTATTTATATTTTTTTATTATTATTCTCTATTGGTTATTCCAAAACTTACTAATGTTTTCATATTTTAGGGTATCCCTCGATTGAAGATGATTCATCTAATGATATTCAACATGAGGTATTCAATTACATCAATATTTATGGTACCTAAACATTCTTAATGGTTTATTTCCCTGATTACTATGTTATGTGGCCCTGAAAAATGTAATGATCTGACCCGATGTGAAATCTCACCAAGATCCTAACCCAGTCAACCACATGGCTTGATGGTCATTCCTGATCCCCAGGAACTATATACTAGAAATTATTCATCTAAAAATATATTTTGTAAATTATTATCCCTCATACATAGATAATAAATATGTATTGGAAAAAACATGACACTGAATATAAACATAACTAAACATCCAAAGATGATATACAATTGGTACATAAAAAAACAATGGAGATAACTAGATCATGAAATACAATGGTCCAAATGAAAAAAAAACAAACTCAACATGATGAAAATATATAGATTAGATGAAATGATCCATAGAGGGACCCACAGTCACAATCCAATGAGACATATATTTGGTAGATTAATGGATTTGGATCTAATTAGAATAAACCCAAACCTACAAAATATATGTGTGAGGTAACAGACTAGTAGGTCACCACAACCCACTGTATCGAGGTAGTCTCATTCATACAACATTTAAAAATTTAATGTTCTATATATAATAAAAAAATAATGCTTTTTCATAAGGCCTTAAAAAAGTAACAAAAATATATCAAAAGTGTGTTAAAACCTTTTTTCTATGATTTTCATTAAATTAAAAAAATCACACAGGAAACATTGTTCCATAGTCAGTCCCACTTTAAAACCATTTTATAAAAATGTTTTTCAAAAATAATTATTCTAAATATCTACTGATTTTAAATTTTCATATTTTTTCCTAAAATAACTTTGAGGATAAACCCTACCATAAATTTATGATTTTTGAATAAAAACCCCATTTTTAAAACTCACACACACATGGTGTTTAAAAAACAAAATATTTTCACTTTTCTCAATAGATAAAAAAATTGAAAACTCATTCTTAAAATAGTTTTTCAACACTTTAAAATTGTACTTTAATTTTATATTGTTTAAAAACCTTTCAAAAAACCGTTAAAAATATTTTAAAATAGAACCACACAAACAAGGAAGAAATCACATAGTCTGGAATAAATATGTCATGTAATAAAATAAGTATAGACAATAAGAACATATCATCCAAAAACTAGCATGGAAAAATAGTGGATATAGTAGATAAATATGATATATTCCCTTAAAAATAAAAAAAATACACCAATGGATATGGGAATCTACCTACAACTCTAGTAAAAAATGACCAAAATCAGTGAAAAGGAACCAAGCTTGGAACTACTAAAAATGTCAATCCCCTGGAAGTCACAATCAAGTAACTTATGGTAATTTCCCACGAACACCTTCATCCAAGGGTTAAAAGATTGTGTCATCACATAAACACCTTCATACATGGGGAAAATAAAGATAACTAGGATTTATTAACCCATGCGATCATATAAATTAAATTTCTATCATAATAACTTGATACTACTTTTGGTCTAACCATTTCAAAGTAACCAAAATATTCTACCTAGTTAACCCACTATCATCATTATGGATATCCCACTCACAAGTCATATACTATCTATATAAGACTCCCATTACAATATAAATTGATTTGACTATAATTAAACATTCTAGAACTCAATGTTAAAAAAATATTAAATAACATACAACACACCACCCAACCCTCACAAGAAGTAACTCCATATACATCAAAAATAAAAAACATACATGAATGTCTCGTAGATAAACATCCCCTCATGGGATAAGAAGACACCAAGGGAATACAATAATTACAATAGATCAAGATGGTATCAGGCCATTTATGAAAACTCATTCTTCATAAATATCCAAATGGTTCATCTCTTTAAAACATATTTGGAACTGAAATCTTACACATAGTTTAAAAATGTTGTCTCAATCCATTGTTGAGACTAGTTTGGTAAAAAAGTTAGGAAATCCCATTTTAAAATAAAAAAAACCATCAAAACACCTCTTAATAAATCCAATGCTATAAAAGGGATTCAAAATACAATCTATGTGGTAAAATAATCCCTTTTTATATCAAATTAAATACATTATATCATTTCAAAATATTTAATGATATTAATGATTTGAGATGAAAATCAACTAAGTTAGAAAAAATGTTCCAACATTTGATCAAATGTTAAAATATCCACTTTTAATAAAAAAATTCATTTCAAAAATTTTAAACACTATCAAAACACCCACTAAAATTGGTTTGAAATTAATTTAAATACAAGAAAACTTTTTCAAAACCTCATGTTGGTCCTTAATACCACTTTGAAAACCAAAAACCATTAATAAAAAAAATTCATTTGGACATTTCCACCAATACTTGGAATTGAATCCCTTTCCATTCCTAGGGATAAATTACTTTTAAATATATCAAATTTCCCTCACATACACCCATTTAAGAATAAAATTAACAAGAAATAACTTTTAAAATAACAATAATTAAGTGCATGTAATATAATGTGATGTCAAGCGAACAATTATCTTTTTTCAGTGGAAAATAATATTAAAGTTTTGATCTATGATGGAGAGCGCTCCCATAAGGAAATATATTCTCTCAATAACCTAAACAGGAACAAATACCCATGATTTATACCATCCACAACACAAAAAAAAATCCCAAATAGAGGTTTTGGATCATAGGAGAAGATAAATCGTGGGGAAGAAGAAATATATGAGAGATAGAGGTTTATAGGGACTTACTATAGAATAATCCACATAAATATGATGTTCAATACCACAAAAATAAAGAAAAGGAACGCTTGGATCCCCAATGGAGGAAGTTACATCATTTGAGAAATAGGGGAATATAAACGATGGGTTAGATTCCAAAAATTAAAGTAGGTGAAATATTATTTTCCCCCTTTTAATGAATATAGGCATCCTTCATGGTTTGGATACATAGTTTTCCAAACCATTCCCTAGCTGTGTGTTGGCCCCTATCTAGAAAAAAACATTTACATGGTTTAGACTAGTATTCCACAATGTTGCAAAACAAAATTTCCCAAACATTCTAAATGTTACTTTCAAGGTATAGAGGTGACTGCCAGTATTTTAACATAGTCCTCCAAATTGTTCTCAAGTAATGTGATAAATTATTGGCTCAGAAAAATTCATGCATGATTTCACATGGTATTTTCATGTTCTGGACTAAATTGTGCACCACCCATGGTATAAAAATAATGCAGAGAACAAAATGAGCTGTAAACCCAGCTGAGGAGGGGTATCCACATGGTTTCTGTTAAAACATTCTTTGTAAGGAAAACTCAAAATTTCTTTGTATTTCATCGACAACTATATGGAAACATAAAATGGAATTCAAAATAATTAAATAATATAAAATAATCTCTATGGTGACATAGAGGGTTTCAAAAATCTCCCGACAATGTCACATTTGGCCCCCATAAAGTTTCAAGATAAAGTAGAGGTCAAAGAGAATTAATTATAAGGAAAATTTTATGAAAATGAGAAATAATAATAAAATTGTGTGAATAATCACGAAATATAGATCAATAACCTATAAAGGAAGAGAATATAACGGTGGAGACTGATCATTGGTCTCCCAACGATTTATAATTAATCTATGATGGTTGAATAAAGAAAACCCACATTCTTAAAATATACAAATGGAATTTACCAAACTTTTCCAAACAAATCCAGACTCACAAACCTAGTTCAAAATCATAATGAGAGCACTACTTTAAGAAACATCTCAAAGGCTAAACAAAATGTCTAACTAATCCCTATAATCCTAATAAAGATCCCAATGACCAAAAAATATACCTTGATAGGAATTGAAAGGTCACCAACTTAAGGGTCAAATGTCAAAAATGAGGGTGTTTATATAAAAATATTCCAAAATATTATCCCATGGTATTTTGAAAGATTATAGATCCCAGTTGAATCCATGGTATAACTAGAAATAAACAATAACCTCTAGTTCCCATACATCAAACCAAGGTTCTCCCATTTTCCAAACTAGTAAAAACCCCACCCATAGTCTACGTCGTACAATTGAAACCACAATCATAAAATAGAAATTAGGCATGTAAATTTCCCAAATAATAACTCAATAAAACTCTAGGAATTGACTTCCCCAAGCCAAAATTTATCCAAATTCAAAGGAACATAAATTTCAAAATAAGGTATTCATCCATAAAAGACACAACTAAACACCGAAATGTAAAACAAGATGAAATCTACTCACCCATTAATCCTAAAATATCTCTAATAAGAACCAATATTCATAATCCATCCATCAAGCCTTGGCTCACTGATGATAATAACTTCAAGTCACATTAACAAAAGAATAAAAACACATGCCACTCCATTTTATGTTTGGGAAGTATTAACATTGGAAAGAGGAAATTAAACTATAAAAACAATGTGCATAAAAACTAGATCTTTATAGAAGGAATATTCTAAACAACATAAGTCCTACTCCATTACATTGTCATGTCCCTCAAATCACATCAATTTTTTCTAAAACACACAAGGGATAATGTAAAAAAAGAAATCTTTATCAAAAAAATCACACTAATATTTTAACACAACGGGCCATTATGGGAGTCCAAAGATCTCATTTAGAAAACCAATGCATAATTTAAATTGTGCCTTTTTTTCATTAGGAACCAAATATAAAACATTTTAAAATTAAAACAACAATCACTAACTTTACTAGGTAACCATAGAATATTGTTAAAACAACAACAAACTTTATTCAAACCCAAAAACACCAAACTAGATTTCATAATAAAACAATCTTTTCAATTTAAATTAATTACAAATATTTAACCCCATTCTTAAAAAAATAACGTGTGTAAAATCCTCAAAATTCCACCAAATCAATTTTTAAATAATCTATTTCACCAAAACAGGAAACCCATATTTAAAAAATGACATCTGCAGTTGATTATAAAATCATCCTCACTTAAAACATTTCAAATTTTCTAAATGAAATCAATTATTTAATTACATTTCACGAATCTCATTTATAAAACAGGCCATATAGACTTAATTTAAAACCAAAAACATTTTCCTCTTGAAATCAAATTTCAACATACAGAAGATATATTTCACACCACATAAAAAATTATATAAATAAAGGCACAAAAAAAATCCTTGGATGAAAAAACTTCACAAGATCAACTATGGAAGACTTACCATTTCCCAAACATGATAAGAAGTTCAAGAATCATGGGGTTGAAGAATAAAAAAAATCAGGATGTGTAAATGTGCTTGATTTGGCCACGTGGTTGATGATCACATTCCAATCAAGAAATGGTTCTTAAATCATGTCTATTACTAATTATTTGATTGACATATGATTTTTCAAACCCCATAAACCAACCTTATATCTCAAATTATTTATTTATCACCATCCTAAAACATTACATGTGACTTCCACGGCCACTCAAGCTATAATAATGATGAAAAAACACAACTTCCATAGTCATCAATCCATAATCAAACAACTCCAGCAAATATCCACCAAAATAATGGGGTAAGTCGAAACTATTGATGGGGAATTGAGGATTAGGGAGAGAAAGATCTCGCAACACTATCCTTGTAACTACCTCCCTATTCTCGATAACCTTAACTACAAACTACCAATACCCCAAATAAAAATAGTTAATTCCAAAACCATGGTTTCACTAAGAACCTAGGATTTGATATCACTTTGTAATGAACTGACCTGCGACACCATCTCGCCCATCTCTTGGTCTGGTCTTCCACATGGCCAAAAAGTCATTTCAGATCCCCATTGGTTGGAAAATATTTCATGGTTATCAAAAAACATACCATGGGAACATTTTCTCTTTGATACATATAAAATAAATAAAAAGTGGAAATAAAAGAAACAATAATGTAAAGGGGGAAAACAAAGTTAAACATAAAACTACATATAAAATAGGTTCAAAAATAAAAAAAAATGATTGAAATAGATATATTATAATTAGAGAATAAAATAAAATGGGTCAATTGGATGAAAAAAATTTGGTTAGAAGAAAACACTGTATCATCTCAAATTAGACACCGAGTGACCCCCCAGTCACCATCCAACCAAATAACTCCCCTAGAAGAATTATAGAGGTGAATTCAACTAGACCAAGCATAGACATATAAAATATAGGTGTGATCTAATGACTAAATAGGTCACCACAACCTAAAAAATATATTAAGTATCATTCATATTACATCAAGTTCTTGTTTTAAATAAAATAGAAAAAACATTTTTTATAAGAATTTAAAAAATTAAAAACCACACATTAAAAGTGTTCTACAAACATTTTCTAATATTTGAATTAAATTAAGATAGTCACTTTGAATTTTTTTCCCTGGACAATCCCACAAAGCCAAAATACTATTTCAAAGTCCCGCTTTAAAACCATTTTATTAACACCACATTTTGAAATACATATTCAAAATATAATGTGGTTTCAAATTTTCACATGGTTTCTTGAAAATTTATTAAAGCCAGACCTAATATAAAATTAGGAATGATGAACCAAAATCCCTCCTTTGAAAATCAAAAAAAACTTAGTGATTGAAAAATAAATCATTTTCACTTTTATTATTTTTGAACACTTTCCAAACTCATTTTAAAAACATTTTGAAAAAACTTTAAAATCACATTTTCTTTTTCAATATTTTATAAACCATTCACAATATATTTTTAAATATTTGAAAGGTAAAGCACATAAAGAAGTTAAAAACCAATAGTTAGGCTTCAACATGTGATGTCATACAATAATCATAAGAAAAAGTAACATCTGTGCCAAATAATAATCAAAGAAACATGGGATATAATAAATACACAAGATAAATCCTTTAAAATTATCCATACAATATTTTAATGTCATGGAAATTTTCATATGGATCATGTAATAACAGACCTGAACTAGAGATAAGGAACCTAGGCTAGCACTATATAACCTATCATCACTCCCATAAGTCTCATCAAATTTCTTAGAGGTAAAGTCCCCAAAATTCCTTCATCGATGAGATCAAGGATGTTGTTATCTCTAGAATGCCATTATTCATGGTTTGAATGAAGATAATTTACTTATACTACCTTCTACTAAGAGATAATATAATATAAATTTCTATCATAATGGACTACAACACCTTCTAGTCTAACCATCAAGAAGTATCTAGACACCACTCCCTAGTCAACCCAATATCTCCACTGAGCTTTTCCCATAGACTAGCCACAAACTATGTATCTATAAATACCATTAAAAGTCAATTGGTGGATTCATGATAAAAAATTAAAAAAAATAGAATAAAACATTGGGAAATAACTAATTTTTTTCTCGCAACCCTCACAAGAAGAATCCCTATATACATCAAACATAAACAACACATGTGAATGCATTAATATTAAAATAACCCCATGGGATCACAACTACCCAAGGGAATAAAATAACCACAATGGATCAAGTGTCCCTCACACCATATATGAAAACTTATTCTTTATAAAATTCTAATTGGGATATCTCTTTAACAAATACTGGGAATTCCAAGCCAACATAGAATTTAAAAAATATGCCACAATAAACTCTAAAAAGTAGTTTGTCAAAAAAATTCTTGAAATATAATTAGAAATCAACACATCCATGAAAATACATTTAAAACAATTAATTTCATAAACATTTTTTAAAATAAAATCATCATGGGACGACATACACTTTTCAAATGAAACAACCAACTTTGATAATTTTAAAATCATTAAGCACCATAAAAATTTGATATAAAAAACATGCAAGGTTGTTAATGAGTTCTATCAACAGAAAATGGTTATGAATTTCCTTTATAAAAAATTATTTTTAAGGCATTCAAAGAACCTAAGAATTTGGTTTGATTTTCATTGAAGGACAAAAGCAGGTTTTAAAAACCTAAATCTAGTGATCTCCCCTATTTTTACAACTAAAATCTATCTTTAAAATCCATTTAGGATCATCCAAAAAATCATGGTATGGAATAAAATTAAATTATAATGGATACAGAAATTTTAAAAACACCATTTTCCCTTACATACATTCATATAGGCATAACATTAATAAGAAACCACTTTAAAAGCAACAACTATTTTAGGACATGTTATATAAAGTGAAGTCAAAGAAACCCCTACCTTGGGTAAATGTAGAACAATCCATAAATTGTCTCTTATTATGGAAAACACTCCCATGAGCCAATATATACCCTCAACAACAAAAATATGAACAAATCACCATGATTTAGACCAACAACAACCCTAAAATAGGCCCCCATAAAGGTTTCTATTCTCGAGAGGAGATGAATCATTAGGAAAAGTGGAAATGGATGAGAAGGAGAGGATTCAACGGACTTAACATAGAATAATACACCTTAATATATGTTAAAATACAGTAAAAATTAGGAATAATATCAGTGGGAGATCCCCTTTGAGGATCCTAGTTTGTTTGAGAAAGACGGGAAAAGAAATGAGGGGTTGGATGATTAAAATTGAAGAGGAAAAATTATAATTAAAACATTTTAATGAATCTAGGATGGATTCATTTGTTGGATAGATAGTATTTGAAACCATGTACCAACCACGAATTAGAAACTACCATGAAAAATAATCCTTCACAAATTTTACCCTAGCATACCACACTATTGGAAAAACAATTCTCTAATCGTGCCAAATGGAACTGTAAAAATAAAAAAGGAAACTTACATGCGTGTCTGATGTCCTTACAAACTATGTGAAAGTTGTACTCTATAGTAAAAACTCACCAATAGTACTGGATGGTTTCTCTTAGGGTTTTTGTGGTTTATACTAAATCATGGGAAACTCGTGCTTACAAACCATGTCCATAAAAAATGAAATGAAAAAATAGCCGATGAGGATAAGCCACACATTTTTCACTAAACTATGAATGAAAAATGTTCATGGTAATAAAAACTCAAAATTCCCATTTTTTGGGATAAAACAACATATAAACATAAAAAACAAAAAACTCAATAATTAATATAAAATAAACTCTATAAGGAAATGATGGGTGTCAGAATAACCATGTGTGGTTCACCCAAAATAAACTAAAATGGTTTCTTCTAATTATTTAATAGTGGGAAAGGCTTTCTTGGATTATGAGGGTTCCATTGTGGGGTTTTAATCCCAATACCCTGGAATCCTAGGGTCGTTTGACTATAGTATATAAGTTGGAAATTAATGTGGGGACACATAATGTTATCCTTAACAATGTTCTGATATTATATACCCTATATAACATATATTATCCTTCTTATATGAAGGGGGTGCTAACCATTAATAGAAGTTCTCTAAAGGACTAACCCATATGGAACTCTTCAGTTTTCATTGATAATTATTGGATAGGTTGTACCACTACTTTGGGATATCTTTATAGGTTATATGTGAGAAGAACAACAAACCATATATTTAAATTATTTTGTAAACTATATTGATCTTAATGTAAATTATTTATACCATGTTGGTTAAGTTATTTATTAGGTAATAATGTGAATGTTATATATTTTTAGGATAACCTTTAATATCTCATTGATATTGTTTGTGGAAAGGTATATGATGAACAAAATTATATATAACCACCTTAAACCCCCACTCCTAAATTCCGTGCTAAAAACATCATCATTTCATTTCAAGATAGATACTGATGAAGGTAACCCAGTTTCCACCATCCAAATATTACAAAATCAAAAGAAAATATTGGATAATGTATATACCTAAAGACCTTTTAGGTTTAGAGTTTAATATAATTAGGAAAAAATCTCTCTTAAACAATACCCATGAATTCAAGGGAGTATTTTTTCTACTATATCTATATTTTCATATTCCATATTAAGTATTAAACATCTCCCACAAACTACATCACATTACAAAAAAATCTAGAAATAAATAATTTTATCATAAATCGTCATAATGTAAGGAATAGGATACATAACAAGTGTGACCTCAAATTCACATTAAGAGTAAACATAAGCCATAATAATTTAATTTCACCACTGATTACAAGATGAGCATGAGAGTTTGATGATATAATCAAAATATATGATCATAATATAAGAACACTCATACCCATCAATACCTGGACCATAAAATATGAAAAAGGCATGATGTTTTTTCAATTCAAATATTCATAATAACCAATATTAATTATCTATTTATTTTCAATATTGATTAATGAATTACGAAAACCCCATAATATTAATAAAAAATATGTGTTGTTTTCTTCGAACATCATCTTCATAACACATTTTTAATGCTGGTCAGAAGTAATTTGAGGTCAGTTAAATCCATATGAGGAACCCTCCGATAACTCCCTCTTTCATTCCTCTAAATACAAGGAACATTAGATGATGCATTGGAATACTATCAAGGAATACCCATCGTATAATCTATATTGTGAAGACATGGAATTATTTGGGTGCACCCATTGTATAATATATATTGTGCTCACTCATGATCTATAATGAGATGTAAGTTTTTTAAGTCTTAACCAACCACCATCATTAATTTACAATTTCCATTTATGAATTAAACATTTAGATTCCTTTACTTCTCAATCATAATAACAATCAATTTTATTTCATAGCTTGATTAACCCATGGAAAAGAAACAGGTTCCTTGATGATCTTATAATCCATCCAAAGAATCAATTACGGTGGTATCAATACTATATATCTAAAGAAAGAGAGTTTTTTGTGTCATTTCAACCTCCTAAATTAAATTATATAATCTCCTAAGTATTGTAATATATTATCACCCAGAGCTATCTCCCAATGAGATTGCATTTAAGGAGTTCGTTTATCATGATTTTGTTATTATTATTTTATACCAATAAATTTATAAGGGGGTTTTATGATAGTAATTTAAATACTCTAATTCTCCCAAGACTAACAGATATAAAAACAAAAGAAAATAGGTAGTAGTGTGAAAAGTGGAGAGAAGTCAAGAATTAAATAGAGAAATTCACTAATAATTCTATTGGTTCATCCATAATTCATTGCTTTGAAATGTTTCACTCAATAAACATTATCAATGAACTATTCTAGATATAAAATATTGTATCTCATTAAGTATTAGAATTCAAGAATAAAAATTAAGATCTCAGTTTTTTACCTCCTTTAATTAAGAACCAGTTTAAATATTCAATAATCGCTTAACATTGGGAAGAAATCAAACTCATGTTGTGCTCACAATTCATTATTGAGAATTGAGAAGCTCATAAAATGATATCCATCCTCTAAAATTTTAACCCGATCAATTTAATAGTCTTCACAAAATCAATAGCATATGTCAATCAAATATATGTTTGTAAAATAATGGTGGAGAAAATAAAACAAAATGACATGATTCAATCATCAAAAATAAATTGACTAATTAATAATTGTAATTATAGATAGTATTTATAGATTTTAAGAAAAATAAATAATCTTAGAATGGGATCAACATTCGAAATAATTATGTTTAGCCACTTAAATACTCATCCAATCATGTTTTAATAATGTGAATAACCTTTAATATTTATCCCTATTATTAGAAATAGATCGTCTTCAAGCTCACCAAAAGATATCCTAGATCATCCCTTCATCTCTTCTCTCTTATTGTTTTCAATGCGCTGGTGCTTCTATCCTCACTCTAAATCCACAATTTTCCAAAATATTTCTTTTAAATCTCATAACCAAAAGAACCAACTTAAATATTTCACTGTCAAAATAAATTACAACTCCCTTCCCTTCTTTCAGAATCATTATGACCTCAGAAAACACTCTCTCTCCATCAAAAACAAACACTGTACAAGAAATAAAAACCTACAGTGGTCATTAATCAATTCCTTTACCTCAAAATTAATTCAACCAAGATTATTGTTAGTTATTTTCCTCCTCGTAAAGATTAATTTTGTAACTCCACAACATAAAATCTACAAACCCAACTTCAGTATCCATACTATCATTCACCAACACCTTTAATTTCTCAATATATCAAACTATTATTTGACATCTCAGACTTGCTATTTTATTTTTTAATAAAAATATTTATTAAAATAATTAAATTTTTTTTCAATTTCAAACTGGTGTGTCCCTCACAAATACTTCTATCCTTTTCGTTGAACCACGATGTTCTTTGACAGAAATGGGGATATTTAATTGGTGTGTCTCTCACCAAGAGTTTTCTTTTTTTAGTTGAAATAATGTTTTCTTTGAACAAACCTATGTAATTCATACTGATTATAATATATAAATAATTGACAATGAGATCTCTTATAGTTTAATTAATTTTTTCATTACAATACATTCTCCAAATTTCTACCAAAATCGGTGTAGTGGTGAAATCAATAATTAGTGTCCACTTTTCCTAAAATCATTGGGAAATCCACAAGAGAAACACCCACCGAGAACCCCACTCCATCAACAAAGTGGTGGATCAACTCCTTTTGAAAAGTGATTCCAATTCACGCATCAGGGTTCAATATGTCTTCTCCTACTACTTACATATTTTCAAACTATCAAAACGGTTTGAAACCAAAGTTAGAACCTAGAAGTTGGATTCTGAATCCCTCAAAATAATGAACCTAGAAGTTTTCATACATGACCGTTTTAATTGAAACAACTTCTCCATATGGAAAGACAAAATGAAGTTTCTTATTAATGGGTTGAAGATTTCTAAAATTTTGGAACAAATTTTTCATCCCATTACTGAGGACCCGACTTCAAATTTTTATGGGGAACTCGTTGAAGTGACTCATGTCAATAACATTCAAGAAATATGGATGAAACATAAAGATGATAAAATTTTCTATCGATGATATATTATCAACACATTATCTAATTTTCTTTTTGACCATTTCTTCCAAATGAAGACATCTCAAGAGATATGGGATGAACTGGATTTTAAATAGAAATACCCGGAAGAAGGTACCAATAAATTTATTATTGAAAATTATCTAAATTTTATGATAGTTGATAATAGCTTGGTGTTGGAGAAATATCATGAGATTCAATTTTTAGTAAATAAACTTCTATCCATTAAGATTAATATACCATAAACATTTTACATTGACGAAATTATTTCTAAATTCCAACCTATATGGAAATATTTTTGGTAAATCACTTATTAAAACAAGTTATGATATTTACATGAAACAATTGAAAAATATTCTTTATATTGAAGAAGAATACCGATTGAGAGATGTGGGTATGGATTCTCAATTTTATACCAAGATTAATATCATTGACGGAATGACATAACCAAAATCATTCTCACATTCCAAAAAGATAAGTCAAAAATTCGATAATAAATGAAATACTTCTAAGAAGAAAATAGATTTCTTTGTCTCTGAAAAACTGGGGAATTTTGAAAGGGAATTTCTTTATCAAAATAAAGTATAAAAATCAACTAAAAATATGAACACTTAATAGAATCTAGTCGTAGTGATATCTAAAGTCAATATGACATTGATGGAAATGGGATGGTGACTTGATTATAGAACAAAGATATGTGTGTGTGTAAGGATTCTCCAATGATTAAAATATTTGTTGATTGTACTGTCATGAACTAAGTACAACTAGAAAAAAATTCATGCATCAATATTAGTGTAAAAGGATGTGTGGAGATAGGCTTTACTTAGAGGAGGATGTGGACTCTTCTTAATGTGATGTATGCTCTTGAAATTTTAATGAACATAATTTTTGATGATCTTCAATGTAAAAAGAGACTTTGGATTTCTTTGAATATGAAAAAGGTTATCTTGTCAAAGGGAGTCATGTTTGTGGAGAATGGGTACTCAAATGATGGAATATATCAACTATCCATTAGTGATATGATTGAATCTTCTTCATACTTGATTGAATTTTTAATTTTTTGGAATGATCGTTTTGAACATGTTAATTAGAATTCATTAAACGTAATGAAGAAGTTAAACTTGATTAACAGTGGAACATGATTTTAATAAGTGTGAAAAATGTGTAGACTCTAAAATAGTTAATAATCATTTTGTAGTCTTAAAAGAAATTATGATATATTAGAATTAATGAATTCTAATATTTTTGAATTAATTGATTAATTAACTCATGGGGAAAAAATAAACTTTAGTAATTTTGTTGATGATTGTAGTATATATATATATATATCTTCTTATAACAATGGATGAAGCCTTTAATATGTTTAAGAATTATAAAGAAAAATCTTAAAACCAATTAAACAAAATAGTAAAATATTATACTCGTATAGGGGTGGTGAATACATTATGAATGATTTTAATGAGTTATGTGAATAAAATTGTATAATTTATCAAATTAATGCACATTACACACCTCATAAAAATGGATTAGAAGAAAAAAATTCACACTTTAGTAAAAATGGTGAATTTCATGATTAATAAATCTAAGTTACCATTAAAATTATGGGGAAAGCGTTATTTGTTTCATATCATATTTATAATAAAATATCCTCATAATAAAAAAAATTATCCCCTTATGAAATAGAGAGTGGTAAAAGACCCCATATTTCTTATTTCAAAGTGTGGGGGTGTTTAGCTTACTATAGAATACCTCATCCTAAAAGAACAAAAATTGTTCTTATAGAAATTAAAGGTATTTTATGGGATATGTAGAAAATAGAAAATATTATTGAAATATGGACTTGGGAGATAATATAATTATAGAATCAATATTTGTAGAGTTTTTTTAAACAAGTTTTATAAATATAATTTGGAAGAAGTTATTCCTTATACCCCTATCTCATGAACTCCATCTGGTTAAAATAAAATAGTAAAGAATATTGATTATTCTTGAGATAAACCTAAATATAGATTTCGAAAAATAAAGGAGAAACATCTATATCTAGATTTTATTTCCCCTAATTCCAAAATTTTTCTTATTGAAAGAGAAAAAAATAAAAATAATCTGTATAATTATTGTATGGTATTGACTACAGAAGATGAATCAAAGACTTATATAGAATTTATGACTTCTATAGATATTTATTTCTAGAAAGAATAAATTAAGGATGAAATGGATTCAATTATAGGTAAAAATACCTGAGTTATTATGGATTTACCAAGAGGTTCAAAACCTATTATTAGAAAATTGGTATTGAAAAATAAATATGATTCCAATGGTAACATTCATGCTTTTAATTATAGATTGGTTGCTAAAGGTTTCACACACAAAAATGGTTGATTATATTGATATTTATGCTCATGTAGCTCATATTACTTCAATAATGATATAATTTTTAATACCTTCAATTAATAATTTTTATGCCTATAAAACAAATATCAAAACATCTTTTTTAAATGCATAATTAAACTAAGTTATTTACAAGGAAAACCAAAAATTGTTTTTTTACAAGGTAATGAAAACAATGTATGTGAACTAGATAAATATCTAAATGTTCTTAAACAAATTTTGAAGCATTGTTAGGATAAATTTGATTCTCTTATTTTATCTAATGTCTACACTCATAAGTGTGTGGATAAATTTGTTTATTCAAAGATTAAAAAATATTATGGAGTTATTATGTGTCTATATGTGGATGATATATTAATTTTTGAAACCAACATGATTAGTGTAATTGTGACCAAGAATCACTTATCTTCTATGTTTAAAATGAAGGATCTTGGAATAGTTGATGTTATTCTATGTAATAACGTTAGAAACAATAGTGGGGGTTATTCTTCAAGTCAGTCTCATTACATGGAAAAAATTATAAATAAAATTGATCATTTTTTTTCATTGATGCTGATACTCCAAGTGATTCTAGTGTTAAATATTTTATCAATACATGTAGAGATGTCGAACAACTTGAGTATGAAAATGTAATTAGATATTTAAAGTATGAAATGCATTGAACTAAAATTGAGAGTTCTTTTGTAGTATATAAAATGAGTCGATATACTATTAATACTAGTGTGGATCATTGGATATGTATAATGAGAATTATTGGATGCTTTATAAAGACCAAAGATTTATTTTTATACTATAATGATTATTTGTCTCTATTAGAATGATACACCCATGCAAGTTGGATTACTAGTTTTGGGGGTAACTAATCCACGTCTCAATGTTTATTTACTCATTGAGGATGTGATGTTTCTTGGGAATACATGAAAGAAATATGTCATTCACATTCGATCGTGGATTCAATGTTTATCTTGTTAATGGCCCGTGGAAGGGAAGCTGAATAGATTAGGAATCTAAAATTGGATATTATATTGTGGCCTTGTTGGAGTTTTCCTATATCTATCAGTTTTGATAGTGAAAAAATGTTATCAAAGGCATATAGCTTCATGTACAATTGAAAGTTTATACATATAATATTGAGAAAATATTATCTTCGACAACTATTACAAGATGGTACCAGAACAATAATCAATGGGAGATCATGTAAAAACCAAGTGAATTCATTTACAAAATATCTACTGAGAGAGATAATTCATGAAACTAATAAAGTGATGGTTTTATGTCCCCTAGAAAAAACTATTTTAGTAATTTAAACTAAACACTTTATTTATGTATATCTTAATCGAATGGTTTAACGGGTAAAAACATGTTATGAATATTATTGTCGATATTGAAAATTATAACCCCCAACATTTTGGTGTTAATGTCGTCTTTTATGGCCAGGGGTTGAGTTATAAACCCTTAACAAAATAGTAAGACTAAATGAATTATGTTCTCCATAAATTTAATCCCATTTTAATATTTTCCCTATGTGGACTTAGAAGTGGTGCCACTTTTTATTGGAGTTAATGGGTTTACTCTTTAGAGTCTACATGAAAAAGGATATAGGTACGTGGACATAAATGTTCTGAAAAATTATATTTTTTATGAAATATCATTCTATGTAGGATATCTTCCTATTAACATAAAGATTAATAATTTTAATTTTTTAACAAATTATAAATCCGATAACAATTTGAGATATTGATACTATGTAAAGTTTTCAATTTAAAGATAACATTATTACATATGATGACTCACTTGTGGTCAGGATAATTAATATATATGTATAAAAGTGGGGGATTTTTGTATTTTTTTTTAAAATATTTATTAAATTAATTACGGTGTATTTTCAAATTTTATCTGCTGTGTCCCTCACAAAGGGTTTTATCATTCTGGTCGAAACAAGGAATTATTTTTCCTAATCAGTGATATTAAACTAGTGTGTCCCTAAAAAAGATTTTTCTTGTTTCTGTTTAACCAATATGATTTTTTAACAAACCAGGGCAATTCACATCTATTCATATTTACAAATAAGTGATGATGATAATGCTTATGAGCTAATTTTATTTTCAATCCAACATATTTTATAGATTTCTCCCAACATCGATGTAGTGGGGAAATCTGAAATTGGTGTTCAATTTTACACAAATATTAGTGAAATCATTAAGGGAAACTTCCACCAAGAACCATATACCATCAACTTGGGGGTAGATCTGACCTTTTTGATAGTGAATCCAATTCATGCATCAAGGTTCAATATGTATTCTCCTTCTGCCTACATATTTTCTAACAACTGTAGCATCAAATATTCAATCATGTTTGATCTAGATTTTTCATTAGACATGTTATATAACCATCCATAATCAGAGACTAAAACAGATGTGGCAATTTGGACCAACTCCTTAACTCAGACTCGCATCAAATACCCATGATCCAAAAATCTTCAACAGTTTTTAATCGTGGATAATCATTGAAAATATTCCATTCAGTTACCTTTTTCATGATACCCCTATAAATGGATGGGGTCCCCTCTACCCATATTGATTTAGTACACAAAAAATTTCAACTAAAATTTCAGTTTCTACTTCATTAAATAGATTCATCCTCTCTTCAGTTATATTTTAGAATCACAAAATCCCTAGAATCAATCTTGTTATCTCATTATCACGCCTCAACTAGATGATTTGGTAAAATTAAATTCATTTACTTCAGCTTTGATCCAGCTACAACTTTCTCGGAACAAATACTTATACTTTGATCATTGTTTCATCAACATAGATGGTGACTAATCAAACATATAAGAACTTATTTACTATCAATGAGATATTTCATTTCGATTGGGTTATATTGAGCTTCATTTCCCAAAAGATCTGTTCAATCTCTGTTCTTTTATATAAGATATTTTTGCATCATCTTAATGTTCTAAAAATATGTTGGTTTCTCTTGTCGCACATCTGCCATCTTCACCATGGTTATTAGACATCTCATCCTTGACATCGTCGGAGTTCGAAAAGATAGAAATCCATCTTCGATCATCTTCTAAAATAATCTTTCTCCCTCAGCCCAACATCGATGTATCTTATTTAAGTTTAATCCTTTTCTTGTCTCCTTTAAATAGTGGGTTGAGGGAAAATGGTGGCAGCGCCCTTGGTGGTGGCTCGTCGGTGGTGTCGGTACAATTTTACTTAATAAATACATAATAAAATAAACTCTAAACTAATTATTTTGTTAAAAGAATAAAATATTTACAATTTAAAAATATCTTGTTTAAAATAATTATTTTATTAATCAACTAATAACATAAATAAGTGAAAAAATTATTAAAAAAATTAAAAATATAGAGTTAAAATTTATTAAATTATATAAAATACTAAATGTTAGTTACTTCAATAAATAAATTAACAAGACAAAAAATAATTGGTGATGATAAATTAATATTTTAAAAGAATGATCAAAATTAAATAGAAAACTCAATGTTTAAAAACAAATATAATTTAAATATAAAATGCATTAATTATTCATTAAAATAAATGCTTAATTAATTTGACACCCAATTCACATAAATTGTAAATTAATGATTAAAATGTAAACTATTGAAAAAGAAACTATATAAAATTTGATAAATTGTGTAGAAAAAAATCATCAAATCAAACCCATATTAAATCCCCCCTACACTAGGATTCTCTATGTCCCCCAAAAAAACAACGATCTAAAATAAGTGTAATAAAATGAATCTCAAACTTTAAATATTGTGTGGCCACAAAAATGGATTTCCCAAATTATTTCAGCACTTGAATTTCATCATGTAGTGATATATTTTACCATTATGAAATTTAATATTTCTAGTGAAAAATTGATTCATATTATATATTATTAACGACCATTAAATTTTGAAATTAGATTAAACTCATTTATATTCTCATTTAACTAAAATTGTATACTTATAATACCTCTAGGATAGTAGTCTCACATAATTAGAATCCTAATAAATTAGACTCTTCGTTTGGATGAGAAATCTTAGTAAATTAAAATGAGTAAAAATAACTCAAATATATGGTTAATAAATAAAAGAATTCATTCATCCTAGATAATTATTTTATTTTCATAATTCTTTTGAATGAATAACTTATGAGTTTTAATCCAATTTCAAAAATTCAAAATCAATGAAAATTTTATTAATATTATAAAATTTATTTTCCAAATAAAATCTCTTTTAAAGAGGGAAATGGAAAATGTTTTACCCAACTATATCTATGGGGTATTAAGTAGTTAACCTCTTGAAATTGTCTATGCAACATTAAAACCTTATAAAAATTTAAAATAATATAAAATGATTTATTAAAACATGAAGAACTATAGAATATGAAAAACAAATATGGATTTGTGATGGATTCCAATTATGGTATTGTTTATCAAATTTGAAGTACCATTTTTCCACACTAAATCTCAAAATCTACCTCAATGATGAATCTAAGAAAGAGAAAACATATAAATTTAATTTTAAAGTACAAAACAGATTTGGCAATTCAGTATAATAGGATCATATTTAAAGGGTAACAAATAATCTCAAAACATTTTTTCCACAGAACAAAAATTATTAACAACTCAGAGCATGAAAAAATATATAACTACTAGTCACAAATTCAACAGTTTAGCTTAAAAATAATATATGTATACTAGAGGATACTCAGAGAAGTATGCAAACAAAATTCCAGAAACATTAAGAGTATTTATCACTAACATAAAATCAAAATCATCCTATCTATTACAAGTAAACAACATGTTTAAGATAACATCTCAATTTTTATGTAAATATTTTAACTATATCGAGTAATATTTTCAATGAAAAGTACACAGAGAACGTGTGATTTCAAGGTTCAATGATACTAGAAATGTTATTTAAAAAATATTTAATATATTAATATCATGCGCAGACAATTTTACTAAAAAATTAGAATAAATCCAAAATGAATTCTCCAATTAGAAATATTATACTGTATATGAATTCAAAGAGTGGGTTTTACTCTAGGGATGATAAAAGCATGGAGAACATTATAAGATTGTATTGTGCATGGTTATGGGTGGATAAATAAATTTGTTAATTTATTTATATAATTTGTTATTAAATTTAGATGAACTATGTTTCCATCATTTAATACATTATTATGGGTAAGTCTCAGGGTTAGCCGTGTACCCATAGTGACCTATAGAGGTATCATTCAAGATCATTGGTGGAAGATAATTGATAGGAGGATAAGATCTATATCATAAGGATCATCTCTACCAATAAAACTCATAGATCTTTCCAATAAATCTGATATAGGATCATTCTTCATGAGTGACCGATTCAAACTCAAGTTGGTCATTTGTATTTTGTTGATTAATCCTGCTTATTTATTTATTTTCAAACATGTATTACTTAAAAAAATAATTGATTTTTGCATCGATGATTGATTTATTATTATGGTATATTTTTGTTGTTGTTGGTTATTTTTTCTTCATTATAATAGAAATGGAGCGATGCCAACACAAATATGGTCATTATTCATTCCTCTTCAGTTTCATGGATTGCTCCCCCATTTATTCACATGTTCATCGGGGCTATCTTCTTCTCCTCGTAGAATGATGAATACCTTCTGTTTGATCATTGTGTGGCCATTAATTAGTGTAATATATCAATATAATGGGTGTGGTTTACAATAAAGGATATGAAATTGGTATGATGATGAAGGAATATATTAGGAGGATTGGGACCGGGCTGATGATTTTTTTTCCACTTGACGCGTGATGGTAGTATGGTGTTGTGGTTTTATGTCTTTATTTGGATATTTCCAAGTGGATCAAAGCCTATTTTCTAACGAGCAGCAATGGTGATGGTCAGCCAACCCCCTATCCATGTTTCTTGGCTTGATTTACAGCGATAATGGTGGAGAAAGTAAAAAACCCATTGAGAAACCCTAGAATTTGGAAAATTATGTGGTGATTTTCTTGTAATATATGAAAACACACCATGTGGGGCCCTGGATATAGTACTAGGGTTTCCACATATACAAAAAACACATGTCGTGTGATAAATTTCAGGTGTTGTCTGACCTTCCCAATGACTCATCATGTACCCTTGGGTACATGATCATGGATGTAGTACACGTATTAATCCATACACTCAGACACAACTAGAGTACATCAGCTGAGTTGTGAACTCAGACACGACCAGATGTTTAGTGGAGCAACTTGAAGTACATGGGCCTGGATAGATGTAATGAGAATAGTGTCTTTTAACCTCTACTTGATGTATACCCTAAGTGGGCACACAATTTAATTTTAGGTTTACATGCCCTGTGAGATGGAGATACAAGGGAAAATCATAGGTAGGTCAGACACACCGTGTTCCCTTAGTACACATCGTGTACTCCCTATGAGAGTTTTTGGTGTCTTATTTTCATTAGTATAGACTATGTTCTGTTTATTTCAATACCATTTTCCTTTCTCATGAGGGTAAAATGTTTCACTATGTCCAAGACAAGGAATTGTGATACCCTCTAAGGGTTTATTATTTGAAAGAGTTTGATGTATCTACTTTCGGACAAGGGTCATATACTCTATCATCCCAAGGCGGGGTTCATTGATCAGCAAGACTTCCTTTCACAATGAATCGATACCCTATCTATTAATTTATCTACTAGGTTTTATGGTGCCCCTGGTGGCACTTGGTATAATCCCCAACCAGGATAATGACATCATATGAGATTCGGTGAGAACATCATGGGATGGTTAAACGGATCATTACCCCTTAGATAAGAATCAAAACTGGTAGCATGGCTTATGTAATGAGTACTTCCAAAAAAAGCATTACATAGAATACTCAAGCACAATATTGTGGCCGATGCTTTTGTTCGGGAGTGACTTGAGACCAATTATCTATTTTGAGTATATATGGGTTTTGTTTATTATATTTCTATTATGATATGAATACTCTTTATTTTTTCTCTTATTGATTTTAGGATTTTCTATTGGGTATTATTATACTCACATTTTCATGATATCTTACTATACATGTCATGTCTTATGAATATGAGCAACATTTCGATGGAGTCTAGAGAGGATTGGGAGTGGGTGGGTAATAGTTCTGGGCTAGACAGACATAGTTGAATACTTATTTTCCAAGTGTTATTAGTTCAATCATTCGCTTTAGGTTGGAATCCATTTTATATTTTGTTTGGTATTATATTTGGAACATTTATCACTTTTTATTACTTATTATCATACTCTGATGTATTAAAGATGCTTTCCGTGGATTAATAACATCATTTGTTGTTAATTTCCTGACATTGTATGGGCTTATAGTTGTGTGTGTGTGCGTGTGTGTGTGTGTAGGTATTTTAGGATAATAAATCCCATGTCTGGTATATTCCTACTCAGTGATAGTCTCCTTCTCCTTTCTTATTGGAGGTGGTCTTGGGGTAGTCGCACAGAAATTATCACCATCTTAGTGGGCCCTGGTTTTCCAGTTTGTAATAAAGTGGAATCAATGTGTGGTTCTACAAGAGGACCATAGCATTTATTCATTTCCATCTACGAGGTTGGTTTGGGATATTTTGGAAATAGTGTTGAGGTTTTTTGTGTTCATATTTTAGTCTGCAGAAATTATTTTTGGTTCATATGCCAACATATCCATTCTTCAGGACTCTAATAATTTTGTTATCGACTAGGTACATGTAGACACTTGTTGCAGGTAACAAACATTGGTACATGATTCATATATAAATGGGTTGGGGTTTCCAAGACCCTCTAGTGAAAACAGAGCATATATACTCATTAACAGTGATGTGTCTTGTTTATTTTAGGATACCCCCATTAAGACATCTCACTAGTATTTTACTAGATGATCAATAGGATGATCTTCTAAGTGAAAAGGATTATGTAAAGGGTCATGTATAAGAGGTATTATCGTCGGCTATCTTTTTCAATTATTCCACCTCCTATAAAGGATTAGTTTGTACTTGGAGTACTAGCTAATGATGCATATAGACTTTGTGTGTTGCATTAGTTTTGGAGGTAGTGATTTCTTAGATTTTGGAGGGATCCAGACCCCCAGGTAAGTGAGGAATAGATAGAGGGATTCTATAGAGTTTTTATCCATATGAGGATGTATACAGACCAGATGGGATTCATGTCACTAGTCTTCTCCAAACCTCCGTTAGGTGACTGTAGAGTTTGGCGACTTAGCCACATAAATAAATAAATCACACACATACATGCTTTTAGTATCTCTTTATGGGAGAGTTTTATTCAACCAAGCTGTGATCAGTACGCATCTTAGAGCTTATGAATTTATAGAAGGGTAGTATGAACATGGAAAGGTATTATGAAATGTTTATTGATCTCTCATGGTTCACCGTAGACACGGTACATGACCCTTTCTTCATAGCACAAATCATTGAGTAGGGCCTCAGCCAAGATATCAAGGTTATAGTGATATCTCTATGATTTCCCACCTGTTTTGAAGTGCTTGAGTGTAATTTGGTATTGTAGAGATTCTTATCAGAGAAGATGCCAACAATTGATGATAATAGTGAGGAAGTTAGAGATAATAAATCATTAGTAGGTAGACAATGACAGTCATGTAGAATAGGGTGTCCCAAAACCTTCAATATTAGATCCTAGGAAATAGTATCGTTAATTCAGGGATCTCAGGAAGGCTTGATTCAGTTGAGGGAGAGGTAGTGATTCTCATGTGACAGTCAGGGACATCTCCCTTGTGATTGTCTGAACCATCATATAGTTGAGTGGGAGATGGTCAAGGGACTTCTTAGATAGAGATAAAGTCATGATCAAGGAGGTTGTTTTTTTAGAGAACATGGAATAGTAGTGGGTAGAGTATAAGGTTGTGGTAGGTAGTTTGGAATAATGCCACTCCCATCCCCATGTGGTTCATGCTAGGCTCTGGGAGCTAGTAGTTAGGGGAGGGACAATTACATGTGGTGGAGGCCTATGGTCTGTGGCCTCCTAGCATGATTAAATGTATGATATGTTTATTTTATACATTATCTATATACATTATAGACATAGGTGAGAGCCCATAATTTCTTTTCACTTCTCTAGTTCGAGAATTAGAGATTCTGGTTGAGCCCTTGGATCGATTATTGTGTATGGAGACTCTGATAGTATCTTCCTTTTTGATCACACACATATGCCAATAGTTTGATCTGATTCTTAGAGGTGAGAGATTCACATGGGATCTATTTTTTTAGTTATGAGGCCTTATAATTTCATCATATGTATAGAAAGTATATTCATAGTTCGTACCTAGATTGATTGTTTTAGGAATAGGATACAGAGTATACCTGGAGACAGATAATGGTGTTTCTATATATGTGAGAAGAAAATGTTGGAAGAGTATGATGAGAACATGTAATGAAGGATACAAACGACTACTCACTGGTTTGATAGTATTACCCTTGTATTAATGGATGCTATGTGATTTTAGAGACTTGTTGTAGTGGGGAGTATGTGGATGTCTTCTCTAAGGACATGAAATACTTACCTCCCCCTCAAGGGATATAATTCCACATTTATATACACACCACAATAGACTTGATATCTATTTAGAGACAACATATGGCTCCCACGGAGCATCAAGAGATGTGGATATAGTTGGAGGACTAGTAGAGGAAGGGATTCCTGAGACCCAGTGTTTCCCCCTAGGATTCCCTAGTAAACTTTTCTAGGAAGACTGATGGGATCTTGAGGCTGTGTTTGGATTATAGGTGCCTGATCTAGGTGATGGTGAAGAATAAATATTCACTACCACTGATCGGTGACCTCTTTTATTGTTTGAAAGGGGATCGAGAGTTCTTGATTATTGACCTTAGATAAGGTTATCATTAGATTTGAGTATGGGATGATGAAATACTGATGACATTATTCTGATGTCACTAATGTCACTAAGAGTACTTGGTGATTCCTTTTGATGTAATGAGTACCCTACTAGAGTTCATGAGACTCATGATCTAGATATTTTAGCTTTTCATAGACTAGTTTATAGTGGTCTTTATTGATGATATCCTAGTGTACATAGCGTTAGAGGAGGATCACATGAGACACATGAGGACGATTCCAAACACACTCTAAAGAAATAAATTTATAGGAAGCTCTGGAAGTGTAAGTTCTAGATTAATGAGGTCTACATTTACGGACATGGAATCATAGATAATGGTGTAGTAGTGGACCTAGAAAAGGTCGAGGGAGTGTTATCTTGGGAGTCACCAAAGAGCATTATTCGAGTGTAGATATTTCTTTGGATAGCATTAAACTTCTGGATGTTTTATCCAAATTAATCCCTGATATCGGCACATTTGACTTCTTTTCCCCAAAAATTGTATCCTTTAATGTGGAAAGAGTGGCGCCAGTGGGCCTTTTAATATTTGAGGTGGAGGTTGATTATCACCCCCATCATGATATTACTATTGGAGAGAATTGAGTACATAGTGTATTGTGATGCCTATGGGGTCAGAATTGGTTGTGTACTAATGAATATGTGGCATGTGATTTCTTATGGGTCTCTATAGTAGAGATGGCATGAGAAAAAATATGTAACCCATGATCTTGAGTTGGAAATGGCAGTCATATCCTTCAATATGGGGTGTCACTAACTTACAGGTGAGTAGTTTATCGTTTAATCTAACCACTAGAGTTGCATGTATATATTCACTCAGAAGGATGCCAACATTAGATATAGACCATGGCTAGAGTTCCTTCAGGATTATGACATTTAAATAGTCTATACACCTATTAAGGGGAATGTGGCAGCACATTCTCTTAGCAAGAGATCATTCTCAAAGTTTTTTACTATGCATTTATAGTAGATAGTCTCATTACAGTTGTCCTTAGTGGACAAGGATGGTGTATCAAATTTATATATGATGTTTGTTACCCCACTAATTTTATAGTTTGTTAGGATATCTCAACATGAAGATACTTGATATGAATAATTATATTCTTAGATATACACAGGATATGCTCCTAATGAATTTTTGAAATTTGGGTGGAATTTCATACTTTATAGAGTTCTCATGACGGTACCAGTGATGTTACGGGGGGATGTGATGAGGGAGTTTCATACATCCCATTTGAAGGTGCTTCCATGTCTAGAAAAGATGTACAATGACCTCCAACATTACTTTTGGTAGCTGGGAATGATGAAGAGTGTAATAGAGTTTGTCTCTCAATGCCTCACTTATCAGTGAGTGAAGAATTATCACTAGGTTCCATATGGTTTAGTTAAATTGATTGAGGTTCCATTGTGGAAGTATGATGAGATATATATGGAAATTGTGAAAAAAACATCCATAGACATCTTGAAGACACAATTCCATCTGAGTTATCAAAGATTGATTCTCTAAGTATGCTAAATTCATAACAATCTAAGATTATAGTTCTATATAGATCATGGTAAAAATTTATGTGAAGGAGGTAGCCTATCTTCATGAAGTTCCTTCGGTGATCATTTCAAAACATGATTATATCTTCATGTCGTGATTATATAGAGGATTTCAAGGGGACTTTTGGACTTAGTTATGATTGATCATGGTGTTCTACCTCCAGTATGACATCCAAACTGAGCGGACCATTCATGTTCTGTAGGAAATTTTTTGGTTATAAATGTTTGTCTCTGGATATAGTTTTTTGTATCACCTACCCTTGGTGGAATTTCTATAAAAAATAACTACAATTCCACTATTGATATGGTGTCATTCAAGGAATTGTATAGGCAACCCAATAAGTCACCACTTGGTTGGACCAATCTTGTAGATCAACACTTATGGACCCATAGTTAGTTTTATCTATGAAAGAGAATGTATAGGTCATTCAAGAGAATATATGGACTATACCAAGTTTTCATAAATCTTATGTGAAAAAAATGAAAAAGGACATTACTATTCGAGGAGAGAGATCATGTGTTTTGGAAGGTATCATGTCGATGTAAACTATGATGATTTAGTCTGGGTGGAAAGTTGTATGTGAGGTGGCGCACTTTGGGATCTACCATTGTATTTACATCAGGTACATAATGAGTTCCACATTTCTCAACTAAGGAGGTATATGAACGACCTGCCACATGTTATCAAATTGGAGAAAGATATACATGGAGGATGAATCTACCTTTATGGGGTATCTACTAGATATTGATGCTCGTAAAGAGAGGATCCTCTACCAGTGATCAATTCCCTTATTTCTTATGTGGTGGTAGCACAAGAGTGTCCATGAGTGCACTTGGGAGAGGGAGATCTAGATGTGAGTTCAATACACAAATCTTTTTTAGTAGTCCCTTTCTCTTTTTGGTATGAAAATATATATGGTGTATAGAATGTAAAATGTATTTTTCCCTCGTAAATATGTAAAATAAAATAGTAATGTTTTTAGAGATAAAAGCTGATAAGACTTTTGATTTTGAGGGCTGGTGAGCCCAAAATTGATATTTTAAAAATATTAAATATATTTATATCGTGCACACACAGTTTTCTTAAAAAAGTTGAAAAACTCCAAAATGGATTATCATATTGGAAATATGAGACCATAATTAGATTCATAGAATGATTTATATACTATGTGCAATATAAACATTGAGTATGTTGGATGCCAATGTGGAGTTCATTCATGGGAAGGAAATTTAATTTATTAATTTGTTTATGTAAATTTTTCTTAAATTTCCTTGACTGCGATTATGCCTCTATAAATTCCAGATTATAGGTAATTCATAGTGTTAGTAAAAAAACCCTTGAGACCTTGAGAAGAACTGTTGGAAATCATTGGGGGATGGTAATGTATCGGAGGATTGGATCGATACCACATGGATAATCTATGCCAATAGCGATTGTGGATCTCACCAATGGTTATTTTTTAGGATATTTCATTATTAGTGACTAATTTGAACTCGAGGTAGGAAATTTGTATTTTGTAGATTCATCTCATTTATTAATCCTGGGATTAATGCAGATCAATTACATAAATAATAATATATTCTCACATCGATGTTTTATTTATTCATACGATTGATTTGATTAATTTTTGGATATTCATTATGTGTTCTAAAAGAAATTGATTGAGGCAGACCCAAACAGAGTTTAGTTTTAATCCTATTTGTTGTTTCATGGATTTCTCACTTGTTTCTTCACACGTTCAGCACGTTAAACTCTTTTTTCAATGGTTTAAAGAATAATCGGTATTTGATCATTGTGTGATCATTCTCTGGTGAAATAGATCAATACTGCAGGTGTGTTTTGTGATTGAGGGTGTGATCAAGTTACAATGATGTAGGATTATTATAGGAGGAATAGGATTGGACCGATGATTTCAATTTTCCAAGTTGATTCATGATAGAGAACAACGACACATCTCAAGGTGGAAATATCCAAGAGGATCAAATTCTGGTTTCTAATGAGAAATGATGGTGAGGGTTGGACAACCCCATATCCATGATTCCTAGCTAGATTTTTATTGGAGTAAGTGAAAGTGTAAAATAAATGAAGTGACCATAAAATCTAGAAAATCATGTAGTATAATACATGTAATCTAATGATATATGTCATGTGGGGCCTCAGATGTGGCACTAGGGTCAACACAAAGAATAAAAGATCGCATGTTGTGTGACACTTGTCACACACCATGTGACCAAACCCAATGAATCTACTTATAAGCTTGGGTAAATGGGAACTACAAAAGTATGTAGGCGAAGTCATGTACTCGAACATGTCCAGAGTACATTGGTTGAGTCATGTACACGGACATGACAAGGTGTACACAAGAACAGCACAAAGTACACTAGAATGGATAGATGACAAAATAAGTGTGTTCGACAAACTCTACATGTTCTATACCCTGATATGACAAAAAAGTATTTTTTATGTTTACATTTAATGTGAGTCAGAAATGCATGGGTTGATCATAGGTTGGTCCAACACATTTTTTACCCTTACTAAAATCCATGAACATCCTCTAAGTTTGTTTTAATACCTTCATTTCTTTATTATAGAAAGGTTAAGTTTTGTGGGATATCTTGGTTCTTTCTAATGAGGGTTTAATATGGTATTTTTTCCTCGACATGGGATTTTTATCCACTCTATGAGTTGGATGTAGTTTGATCTATCCCACTATGGGGCCAGGGGGGATCATATATCATTCCAATGTGGGGTTCAAGGTATCGATATGACCACCATGCATAGGTAATCAATTCCCTATCTAACAGGATGAACCATTAAAGATTTTTGTGTCCCCTACTAGCCTTGGGTGTGATCCTCTACATTTATAATGAGATCATCAGAGATGTAGTGAGTACATCTGTGGTGGGTCCCAATGATTATTACCTCTTTGATGAGCATCAGTAGTGATATCATGGCTCATAGAGTGATTAATCTCTAAATGAGTGTTACCTAAAATACTTAACCAAATTCCAATGGATGACAGTGTTAGTCGAGACCTTCTTGAGACCGTTTTTCTACAATGAGTATATCTATGTTTTTTGTTGTATTATTTCTATGAGATGAAAACTATTGATTCTTAACTCGTAGGGATTTTTGGGAATCCTACTAGGTATTGTTATACTCATCCCTACACATGTTCTTCCCACACGTGTCAGGTCTTATGTAGATATGAAACCATTTGAACGAGTCTTGGGTGGATGTGTAATAGGTGGATAATAGATCTAATCTATATATATTGAGGTGTATACCTATGTTTCACTTAATATTTTTCCCCTACTTTCGAGTGGGTTATAATCTTTTTCAGTTTTTGGTTAGGCTTGTATTTTTCTCCATTATCACATTCCAATTCTTATTTTCTTACTCAGAGCTAGGATAGATTTTTTGCGTGTATTGATGGTATTTTTTGTTATTATATTCTTAGCATTGTATGGGCTTGGAAATGTGTGTGTGTGTGTTTGTAAAGGTATATTAGGATAATGCATACCATTTGTGGGATATGCCTACTTAGTAGTAGTCACTAGCCCCTAGACTATTGGAGGCAGGCTTGTGGTTGCCTCACTCAGATTATCGTCGGCCATGTGGTCCCCAGTAGGATGGGTTGTAAAATTTAACAACTAATTTTATAATAATTAAAACACTTCTAGATTCATTATTTCCTAATATATTGAAATACAAAGTAGTAGTGAATATAAAAAAATTAAGCAAATATTTAAGGGCATGAAAATGACTATAATTTAAAATCGAAAACTTCCCTAAATTAGAATATTTTTATTCCCTATAAAATCACATAAATACCTCATTATTTCTTCTAAATAATATCCATGTGGTCATCTTGAATAATTCTACAAAAAAATGTAGTTTAATATTATATCAATGAAATATTCATCATCAAAAAAATAAAACCACATTTATTAAATTAGGGAGTTGAATAAAGTTTCTCTAGCTTGTAACATTCTAAAAAATTGTAATGTGAACATAATATACTCTAAAATAAGTGCATAGAATCCCATAATATGTTACACTAGTGTAAAAATTACTTAAAAACTTGTTGTCCAATTTATTTTCAACAAGAAATACACAAAAATTTCAAAGGATTAGTGAAATTTAAAAATAATAATTGAATGTAGATGTAAAGTAAATAAGATGGATAATCAAATTTGGATATACTATTATTCATCCCCAATCCATCAATGTATGAGGCTTATGTAGTAATTACCAACACATATTTAATTTCTCTCGGATCTTCAACTTAACTTTATTGAGGTCCCTTTTGAAATAGTATGGTGTATACATCCACCACGTAGTGTAGTTAAATTCATAAATTAGGGATTTAAGAATAATATAAGGGGCCTCTAAAATATCTTTTTCAAGATTAAAGTTGTCCTAAAGCCCCTCAAAGTCTTCTTAGTAAATCCTAAAGATATGGAAAAAATTATTCTGATCTTCAAAATGGGCATCACTATCCACATTGTCTTATCTATACATTAATTTATTTTATAAACAATTACAATACTTATTGTTCATAAGAATATGATTTTAGATAATTATTGTTAAAACAAGGGGGAAGTGTAAAAATCTCATATTCATAAAGATCAAAAGAGGAATGGTCAAAAATAACAAAATTTCCCAAAAGTTTCTTGGTTGTTAGACCTTTCTCTTCTTCCATGGGTATGGAAAAATTAATCATTATGGGTTGTGATTAATAATAAAAATCATCCATTTCCACATGTATATATACTTCAAATGTAGGATTGTTATTTTTTATAAATAACATTCTAGAGGAAATTTATAGATTGGAATAAAATAAATAAACTCAGAATTAAATCAACAGTAAAACCCACTAGGGTTATCCACTAAAATACTCAATAAATCATTTATATGGAATGAAAAAAACATTCAATCTTCAACTCCAGGATGAGAAATAAATCTTCTTCTAGATTACTAGAATATCTCATGGTTCAACACTTTGTCACTCTGCTCCCATTATCTTTATTGTGATGTTTCCCCTATTTTATCTCTACATATAAAATTTTCTAAACTAATTATTTTAAATCATATATAAAAAATAACTAACTTAAATCATACATAATTAAAAGAAAGTACAACTCCATGTCATTTTATCACATTCATTATGACCGTAGCGAACTTTCTCTCTCTCTCTCTATCCCACAATAACAGATTAAAAGAATTAAAAACCTCAAAATAACATAAATCAATTCATTATCTTCAATCTTATTCAAGCATACATATCACTTGATTATTTTCCTCTCCAAAAAATTCAATGTTGAAAGTCCAAATAATAAAATCTATAACCCATAATTAGAAACTGGACTCTTATTCACCACCGGATTTAGCTTCCTAGACCAGTGGACACTTCTTCGACATCTTAAACCAATGTAATCAAATATCCAATAATGTTTTTTTTATTTCTCTGTAGACATTTTATATCACTATCCATTCTCGAATACTAACAAATCCATGGAAATTGTTTCCAACTCCTCATCAGAATACCACATCAAATCCCCATGTGCCAAAAATACTCAACTGTGCTTCATCTTTAAATATCATTGAAAACAGTGCAAGAAATCATCATTTTTCATGGAATATATAGGAATGGATGGGGCCCATATCCCCAGATTGAACTTGTATTGAAAACTGTTCATTATCTAAAATCTTGGTTTAGAATTCATTCAATCATTACATCCCCTATTCATCTATCACGACCAGAACCAAGCCTTTTCTCGAGCCGCAACTACCCCCAATCTCACCTCTATAGGATAGGAGTTGGTGAAAAGATCTAATTGCATAAAAATGTGGGTAGTCCTTTTCCTAAAACTTGTACACATACACATATCCCACTCAATGAAAAAGTGCTGAGGAAAAATAGAAATGGGAAAACTATTATAAAGTAAAATAAACATGCAAGAACCTTTAGACGGTACAAGATCAGGGTAGTGTCAACTGATAATTAAAAGGGAAAAATCATTCTCCCAAACTAGAAAACTGACCGAACATAAAGGAAACTGAAAAAGAGTAACAACCTAGTGATCCTCGCTCCTGAATCCAAAATATGACCACCATGTGTGGTCCACACAGCTCATATCCCTATGATCCTCTGAGATTACTATCAACATGTCCGTAATCTGTAAAAGGCACGATACATGTTGTGAAAATCCAATACAGGGGTGAGTAAATATATAACTTGTAGGATGCCCCAAAATGGTAAAGGGGGGAAATAAGTGATACAATGAAAAGGAAAACAGTATAGAGAACAAGGTACAGTAAAAGTGAATAGAAATATTACAACTCAACCCAACATGAGAGTGAATGTAGACTCATCCAAACAAAAGGAGATCAAAACAGTTAGGAGATTAACTCTTCATTGAGTCTTATATACCTATATTTGGGGATTATACTCATCCAACCATGAGAAGGTAGATATAGAATGCACGTGGAATACATGGGGGATATTCACCTCTCCAAGAATGAGAGTAACCATGACCCAATGTGTGGGTAATGTAGAAGGATATATATATTTATGTGTGTGTGTGTGTTTGTATGTCTGTCTGTTTGTGAGTGATCCGTCAAATAATATCATTCGAGAGATTATGGGGATCTTCATCTCATAGCTCAGCCCAATAATGTGAGTAGCCAAAAATTCCTTGTAAAATCATCTGTGATGCCCAGAACCTCATATGTCTACTCAAGAGGCACAAGTAAAAGTGTCTCAAATCACTTCACATCAATAAAATCTACTTTTATGGAACTAATTCACCCACACAGTTTTAGATCACAACACAAGAACGTGTCTCAGTGGAAAAAGTTCCCCTCTTCATCGTGAGTCCATAGGTATGTCAAACCATGCCTTGCCATTGCACCGTAAAATTGTGAGTCTTCTCTAGTAGTCACTAAGGTGTTCCACTTCACAGTCCTACTGGAGGGTACCACTCAGGACAATCACTAGTGAATTCCACTATCCAAACACTACTTGAGGGTATGCCCAATGAGTCATCAGGGGGATTTCATTTCACAACCTCACTGTATGGTCACACATGGAAGGCCATCAGGGACTAAAATGCATATCCCAACCAAAGGGGAATCATAGAATGTTGAGGAAATCCACTACCCAGATCCTTAAAGAGGATAAATCGGAATCATCATGGAGTACACTACCCAGCCCAGCTGGAGGGTTAACTAGAAATGTCAAAGAACTCTATTGCACATATCATACTAAAGGGTAATTCGGAATCATTGAAGAATAAACTACCAAGCCCAGATATAGGATCAGCCTAGAATAATCAATGACTACACTGCCCAATCTAGCTGGAGGGTGATCCTAAAATTACTCTGGTAAACATGTCTTATTGATGTCATCATTGGGTGTCATCTCTATGTGTTCCAACATAGAGCATTCATATCATGTCTTGAAAGCCTCTTCTAAGAGAACCATCATATTCTATGTAGAAAATCACTCAGGATATGCATCTAATGTGCCAATATTTGAGTCCAAATGAATTAGATATGGGTGTTTGATGATCTCTTAGAAGATTCCAAGGAGATCATATTGTGTGAGGGACCCACATGTTGTGTGGTCCTTCTCCACCGCGTGGTTGTGTCTTATGGTCAGTACATGGCTCATGTCCTTGTAAGGTTATAATTCTTGTAGGAGGACTACACGATATGTCCCACCTATCTAGGGACTGGTCCATGCCTGCTGGTTGTGTGGTCCTTCACACAGCTAGTTCACATGGGAAGTGGGATACACAGAATTTTCTTTATGACTACCATGAAACCCTTTCGCCACCACTAAGAGAGGATACACAATGTGTGATCTTCATGGTACACAACATGTAGTTGGGTTTTTTCAGAAACCCCAATGTTTCTATGATTTTACCCCATTTTCTAATATACTCTAATTGTATCCAAGGAATCCAAAATCATCTCTAAAAACTCAAAATCTTGATGATGATCATGGGATCTCATCGTCTTTCATCATGAATTAGCTTCGTTTATAAATAAGGTGTCAGTCAGATCTTCTGCACACCACCTTGGCTTCAATCCTCATCAGATTTCCATGAAGCCTATAGATTCCTCATCCTTCCATCATTCCATTTATGGAGCTAAGACTTGCTCATGATTTTCTCATCATCTGGAAAATTCTTCATGAATCTGGTGTCCAGAATGAGTTTGGTCTCCCAGAAATTGTCGAGTTGGGAACCAAAGGGTTTTGCCAGCAACGAATGCGATTATTTGAGGAAGAAATGCACCATAAGAAGAAGTTTTCATCATTGGACAAGAATTCTTGGCCAAGCGTTCTTGCCTAACCGATAGAGTACCGGAATTTGGGTAAGATGAAAAATTTAACAACAATATGTTTTTTGAAATTAGGATCATGAAAATGTGGGTTTCTATTGAAAAAACAATATTCAACTTTCCAAAACAAGTAATCTAATGTGTAAAAACCCCTAATGTGAGTCCTACCTCGACGTGGATTGATTTTTAGTGAAGAACATGCTTGCCAATGGGTTAATGAGGAGCCACTTCATTTACTGCGCTTCGATCCACCCTAAATTAGGGGTTCATCATTTATAATCTCTTAATCTTCATTATCCAACAGTGAGGGGTAGAAGGTAAGAAATATTGGAGAAGACCAGTGTAATCAAAAACTTATAAAATATCGATAATGATATATTTAAAGATCCCCACATGATTAATTTTTCATTTAATTAACTAAATTAATTAATTTTTAACCACTAAAATGCTCCGCCAATGATAGAGGGGCTGTATCATCTCATGATAACTCATTTTAGCTCGCACCTAGAGAAAACATCATGTTCAATACCCAACCATGGTCTGAGATTTCAGATCAAATCCCCCATTTCATAGTAATCTCAGTTTTATTAATTAGTCACATGTTCACAATATAAAATATATTTAATATTTTTATATATTTAATTATGATCACACAGGGCCTCGGAATCCCATGTCTTCTCCGTTCCTAGATCTATAAAAATATTTATAATTATTTCAATGTCTTACAAGGAAAAAACCATGTCTATCATTAATTTTTTCCTTCATGATTTTCATCCTCAAAAAGGAAAACTAAGAAACCAAATTGTGATACTGAGCCTGTATCGAGCACTCCCACTCCCAAGTAATCACGTAAACTTTCCTTTGTTGCCACGTCCCTTGAAAAAAGGGATGTCTCATCCTTGAATGGTCCCCTCATGTCGGTACTCGATCACCACTGGGTTCTCTATGATGGTGGCTCCATCCTCGAGGTCCATCTCATCCCTTTCAATGACATGTGTGGGGTCATACATGTATATTTATAGCTAATATATATGGAAAAAATTAAACACCCACTCTAGTGGTTAGGGTAATGCAAGGTTATAGGCATCATCATCGCCCATCTACATGATCTCGAATAGCCTGATGAACATTAGGGATAGCTTCCCCTTCCAGCCAAACATTTTCATCCCACGTCCTTGACATCCTCTCCAGAAGATGTGGTCTCCTTGCCTGGACTCCAAGTTCCTATGAAAACAATAATTATAGGACTTCTGTTTACTCTAGTCTATCTTCATTCGTTCATGGATGATTTTCACTCTGTCCATCATTACCTGCATCAACTATGGGACCATAAGATAGGACTGCCCAATCTCTTTCCAACATAAGGGAGACCCATAGGGTATCCCATGAAAGGAAATCAAAGGTTTCATTTTGATGGTGGAGTGGTAGCTATTGTTGTATGTAAAATCCACTAAGAGCTGGTGATCCTCCCATATACAGATGAAATCCAACACACAGACCGTCAAAAAATATTATTTCACCTGGATATTGTGCTTGGTATGCCCATTGGTCTTGGGGTGAAAGGTTGTACACATCTACAACTCAGTCCCATATGCCTCCTATGGGCCTCTCCATAATCATTATGTAAACCTTGAATCATGATCAGAGACAATCATCAAGGTTACACTTTGAAGGCATATGATCTCCCATACATATATCTACCAGAAACTCTCCACCGAACTCTACTCCCTAATGGTAAAAAAATGGGTGGAATTCTTGATTCGTTATACTATCACCTAGATGGAATCATGGACCTTTACAGTGCATGGACGCCCTGTGATGAAATCCCTAGATATCTCATCCCATTTCCACTAATGAATATCAAGAGGATGTAGCAAACCTTCCAGAACCTGATTCTCATCCTTTGCATACTAACAGGTAATTCATCATGAGATGAACTCAATTGTGCTTCATTTCAGGCCGAACCACCAAAAACGCAAATGAAGTCCCATATATATCTTCCCCGCAGAGGGATTTATAGCTAAGGGGGAAGTGTGGAGCTCCTACATCACCTCCTCTCGCAATGTGACTAGAACCATTGTTTTCCCCATGAATATGATCTTGTGTGATTTTCTCCTTCATATTATCCATATGGTGCATCATTTGTGGATATATGATCACAAAGAACTTCACAGTCAATATACCCAATCTAGGATACTTTCACATGCTTGTTGGGAAAAGGTGTCAACATCATTAACTGTAAGAAAATTGTACCCTCCTGCTCCACCAAGGTCATCTACAAGAAAGAAAATTGTTCCAAAACATACCACACTGGGAGAGCCCGGGATATCCTATTAAGGGAATCTACTACAATTTTTCTCTTCCCTAGAGTGTATACTATCTTCATGTAATATTCCTATATGAACTCAAACTTGCGGTGCCACCTTAGGTTTAGGTCTCTATGGTTGATGATATCCTTGAAACTCTGGTGGTCAGAGTAAACCACAAAGAACTCTCCCATGAGGTAGTCCCACTACATCCTCTAGGAAAAAGCAACCACCATGAGATCTATATCAGGATCATCATTATTCGGATCATGGAGACAGAACTGCCTCAAACCATATGAGATGACCGCTTGTCATTGAATCAACACACATCCAATAAAAACTCTTCTGGCATCAAAAAACACCATGAAATCAGCTCCTTCCTCTGGTAGTCTCAAAATTGGGGCGCTCATCATCCAATGCCCCCAACTCCTTGATGGCCTTATGGAACTGCTTAGACCTAGTAAATAACTATAAATTATGTATTAGAGTGTTCAAATGGGCTATGATTTGAGATAATTCTACCACAAATATCATATCGTAACCCACCAATCCATGAATGCTCCACACTTATGACACATTATTTGGTGGATCCTAAGAAATTACTAATTCGGTCTTTGTTGGATGAATGGTTAAACCTTGTTCTGAAATTAAATTCCTTATAAAGTAAACATCTTGTATCCAGAACTGTGATTTTGATAGATTTCCATTAAGATGGTCATTCCAAAGAAAATAAAGGACCATCCTTTGGTGTATTGTGTTCTCCTCCTCTATCTCAGAGTAGACGAGTATGTCATCGATGAAGAAAAAAAAGTTGGTCCAAGTAAGGATGGACGATCTAGTTCATCAATTCCATGAAAATGGTGGGAGAATAATTCACACTAAAAGACATTGCAAGGAACTTGTAGTGTCCACAACAACATAAAAAAAGCCAACATTGGAACATCATTCTCATGAACCTATATGTGGTGATATATGAAACTAAGATTGATCATGGAGAACCATTTCGCACCATAAAACTGATTAAAGATGTCTTAAATCCTTGTCAAGGGTTACTTGTTCATTATTGTGGCCTCGTTCTAGTGATGATAATCCATGCAAATTCATAGTCTCTTTTATGCCTTCATAAAAAAAAACTGGAGCTACACAGGGGGACACACTAGGTCTTAAAACGGTCCTCTAATTGTAACTCAATATCCAATAGCTTAGTGGGTGACATATTTTTCACTACATAAGATATTAGTGTAGTCACATGTTGGATGTCTATGAAAAACTTCAACTCTCGCCACAGAGGTAGTCTCAGAACATCTTCAGGAAAGATGTTGATATAATCCTTTACAATTGAAGGAATCCAAAATCATGAAGAATCTATTACACCAAGGTTCATAATCTCTAGCTGATGGGTAATAGGATATAACACCTTCCCCAAAAAACTAGTTTATCCCATACAAGGTGTCTCTCACTAAAAAAAGAGAACCTCATCCCATCATCAAGTAGAAATCTGTCTAGTATATAGTGATAGTTAATCTAGAATCAGGCCCGGAAAAAAAAATCCCTACCAAATATAAAATCTTAGGGTTCCATCGTGATTACGAGTAGGTCTCACATGAACCTCTCTCCTCTAATTGATACCTTGAACTAATGAAAGATGAATGATACAGAGGAATTGTTCCCTGTAAGAACCTCATAGAATAGTTGGTGTGCTAGAATTTTTACCGGGAGATCCCACTCATGCACTAATACTTGAAAGATAAGATAATGTCTAGAACCTTTGTCTACAAATATTGAGTCAATAATTGGGTAAATAATGATCATACCTTGTACCATATCTTGCGATGAAGGATTGTAGAAGTCTAAAGATGGCACCTGCCTGAGGCCCCATCTGCCAGCTCCCTGAGCATGACATGGGCCTCCTAGTGGCGTGGGTGGAAGAACCCCATACCTTCATCCCCCACCAAAAGCTCTTATAGAACTACCTTCCTATGGACCACCCTGCCCACACCTAGGAGATCCCTGATCAGGATGTTGTCTCTATAGTGGTGGTCAATCAAGTTCCTTTCTGAGATGCTCTACTAACCTGGATAGGACGTCATGTGACATGTGGCCTTTTCCATCACAAGTATAGAAATATACCTCTTTCAAATTCCCCAGTGCTCTACACTGACCCTATATGGCATGACCATTTCCCTAGGTATGTTCATGAAATGGTCTCCTATTCTGTGATCTTGGCCATCTGCCTGCAACAATAGATGTATCATCTCTATCACACATATCACCATATCTAGATATCTAACATCCCTCTATCAAGAATCTCTCTATATGAAGTGCCCTCTCCATCACCCCGTCATAGGTGGGGATTCATAATGGAAACACGATATCCCAGATCACTCTACGGAGTCCCATCTTGAACTTTTGTTCTCAGAAATTTCCATCTATGATCATGTCAAAAGAATAGCGCATAAGGTCTGTGAACCTTGAAGAATACTCTTCCATTATCATATCTCCCTACTTAAGTAATAATTCTTCTAGAATCTGAAGGGAGCGTAAATGTTATAGGTAAAAATCCTCATTAAATAGCTACAGGAAGTCATACTAAGAGAGTTTCAACTCAACGTGAATCATAGTAACTAAGATCCACCAACACCCAACTGCTTTATGGAAGATTTTGACTACCAATGCCACCATCTGATCTACCGGTGTTCAAACAAGACTAAATACACAAACCACTGACTCCATCAAATCCCTTACTACCTGGATCTTGCTCACCATACAACCTCATCAGTCTCTAGCACTGGAACTCATGGAGGGCACTCTGTTCTAACCCAACCTAAGATCGGGCTCAAGCCACAACTACCCTAATCTCACCTCCATAGGCTAGTGGTTGGTGACAACCGCTGAAGGTTCAAAAAACTTGATGAGTCCATATGATGAAAGCTATATGCACTCACATAACCCACTCAATGAAATAGTGTGGAGGAAAAGTATAAAAAAGTGAAACTTGTTATAAATTAAAATGAACTTTCATAAACCTCTAGATGGTACTAGAGTATGGAAGTGTAAAATGAAATGTAAAAGGGAAAAAACACAAGTCCAAACTAGTAACCTAACCCAACCCGAAAGAAACTAAAAATGAGTTACAAACAAGGGATACCCACTCCTGAATCCCAACTCTAACCATCGTATGCGGTCAACACAGCCTGAATCCCTTAGCTCATCTGAGACCATAATTGACCTAATTTTCATCTGCAAAAGAAATGACACATGATGGGAAAAACCCATAAATGGGTGAGTATATACATACCCAATAGGGAAACTTAAAAAGGTAATGGGGAAGTAAGAGATACATTGAAAAGGAAATAATTAGAGAGAATGAGGTGTGGTAAGAGAAAATGGGAAGAGTATAGCTCAACCCAACAAGAGAGTGAAAGTAGACACATCAAAACATAAAAAGATCTAAATGGAGAGGATATGAACACCTCATTTATTATTTTCTACCTATATCTAGAGGGTAGACTCATCAAACCATGAGAAACTGGACAAGGAAAGCACACGGCATACCCTTTTCATCTTCACCTCTCTTCGAAGGAGATTAACCAAGACCCAAGGAGTGGGTACTGTAATTGGATATATATATATATATATATATATGCTCTGTCAAAGAATCACAAATGATAGAGTAAGGGGATCTTCATCTCACAACTAATTTAATGATTGTGAGTAGCCAACTGTTCCCTGTAAAACCATCTACAATTCCCAACTCAACATATTTGTACCTAGTAGGAACAAGTAAAAGTGGATTAAATCACCACGTCAAGATACTATCTTCTTTGGAAGGCACTAACTCGCCCACACTATTTTAGATCACATCACAAGAATGTGTCTCGGTGCGGAAAGTGCCCCTCTTCATCATGTGTCCAAAGGTAAGTTGATCCATGCCTTGACACTATGCCGCAATGTCAAGGGTCTTGCCTAATAGTAATTAATCAATGATATTGTCCAAAAAAACTAGTGGGTACCACCCAAAATAGTCATCTCAGGAACGCCATGGTCCATGCACTACTATATGTGAATCTTAGTGAGTCGTTAGGGGGATGCGGCTTCCCAGCCTTGATAAAGGGTCCCACATGGAAGATCATTGGAGGCGACACTACACATCCAAACTGGAGGGTCATCCAAGAACATCGAAGAGGTTCAGTACCCAGATCCTACTAGAGGTTAACTCAGAATCATAAGCGACTACACTGCCTAGACCAGTTGTAGGGTCCACCCAAAACCATTAGGGACTACACTGACCAACCTAGAAAGAGGTTCATTCGAAATTATTGAGGAAGTAAACTTTCTAGATCCTACTAGAGGGTAACATGGAATCATCAAGGACAAAACTGGCCAGCCCAGATAGAGGGTCAGCCCAGAACTGCTCTGGTAAGACTGTCTCACTACCACCACCATCTGGTTTCATATCAATGTGTGATAACATGTAAAATTCATTTAATATCTCAAAATATAACTCTGAGGGAACCACACATTCTATGTAGAAAAACAGTATGGATAGTTATCTTGCGGGCTAAAATCTGAATCCCAAAAAATGAGGTACTGGGGTATAAATATCGCTTTGAAGAGCCCCAGAAGAACACAGTGTGTATAGGGCTCACATGATGTTTTGTCCTTCTCCTCTACCTAGATGTGTCTTCTAGACTATACACGGGTCCCGTCCATGTAGGGTAACACACTGTGTAGGTAGACTATGCGGTGTATCCCAACTATCCGAGGACCGGGCCATGTTCGCTAGTCGTGTGGTCCTTCACACAAGTTGTTCACATGGGAAGGGGGATACATGGCGTGTCAAGGAGGTAAAAAATATGTCCTCCCTTACTACTATGAAACCCTATAACTATCACTGATGGAGGCTACACACCTAGTGTTCATCAAGGTACACAGAGTTTAGTCTGGGTTTTTCGAAAACCCATAGGTTTCTCCAAATTTCATCAACTTCTTCCAAATCCACTGCATCAATGGCAATGTATTCTTCAATCTACTCCAAAAAATATCAATATTTTCATAGATCAGTGTATTTCATCATCAGTAATTACAAATTGGCCTCATTCAGAAATGTGGGTTTGGCCGGATCTTCCGCAAGTAGTTACAGCTTCGATCCACATCGAATTATTGTGAAGCCTAGAGATTATTCATCATTTCATTGTGTTATTTCCATATCTAATCATTTCTTTTTATTCTGTAATTGTTTTGAAACATCGTCCCAAATCGTAGTGCTTGTTTGAGTTTAGTTCACTTAGTAATTGTCAATCTAGGAAATGGAGGGCTCCACCGCCAATGAACAAGAAGATTTGATGAATAAAAGCACCATAAGCAAGGCTCTAGATGGTTTTCTAAGAATTTTTGGCCAACCAATAAAGAACATGTATCAAGGATAGATGAATAATTAATAAAATGTACGTTTTTAGTAATTAGGATCTTGAAAATGGATAGTAGATTGATGAACCCATGTTTAATATGCTCAAACATTTAATCTAGGGCCTAAAATCACCAAATATGAGTCTTACCTTTCCTTGGATCGATTGTTGGTGACAATCATGCTTGCCAATAGGTTTAGGACAATCTAATGCATTCACTGCGCTTCGATACACCCTGAATCACTAGTTCTTCATTTTTCATTGCTCATTCTTCATTCTCCAATAGAGAAGAGGAGAAGTGAGGTACTGTTGGAAGATCTCAGGGTTATCAAACCCTGGTAAAATCTCTAAATCCAGATATTTAATGATCCTAACTTAATTAATAAATTAAATAAATCATTTAACAACTTAAAGGTATGGCCAATGAGTGAGGGGTCATAATGTCCTGTGCAGACTCATTTTATGTCACGCCTTGAGAAAAAACATATTCTGGACCCAGACAAGGTCTTGGATTATATATCTAATCACTCAATAAATAGTTATCCCTATTTTTAATTATCCTTTTATGTGATATAAAATGTATTTAATATTTTTATAGATTTATTTCCAAACACACCAAGCCTCAGAATAACACATTGTCACAACACCTATCTCAAGAAAAATATTTAAAAATATTTCAAAGCCTTACAAGGAAAAAACTGGGTCTTTATATCACCCATATTTTGAAGTCACATAATCCCCACCATTGATCTCATGTTCTCATTCTGAAACATCAACTAGAAGCTTCCGAAAAATTCAATTCATTTCCTTTCGATACGATACAACTAAAACTTTATTAGATAGACTACTTCTACCTCAATTATAGTTTCACCAATATTAAGAAGGAACTATAAACCTAGGAAGATATATTTATTCGACAATGGGAGATTTAAATGGGATTAGTTTCAATCAGGCTTAATTTCTTAGAAAATATGGTCAGCCTCTATTATATGATTTTAGGTAGTGATCCATTGTCTTTTAGTTCAAAAATGATTTAAGTTTTTCTCATTGCATTTCATTAATATATATTGATAGTCATCATACCTCTCTCCCTCGACATTGTTGGAGGTTGAAAAAGTGGAAATCTATCTTTGAATGGCCTCTGAACTAGGTTGTCTCCCTTGACCTAATCTCGATCCAAATTCTTCAAGTTTGAAAAATTAGGTGTTGTATCCTTCAAATGGTGGGTCATGGAAAAATGGTGCTGTTCCTAGATTATAGATCCTCATTGGTGAATCCCCGTGGAATTCAGTTTAGTTTTCATCATTGGAGATATTATAAAACTATTTGGTGGGATAAGATGAAATAATAGGTCAATAGCTCATTATTCAGTGGTGGATATGAACCAAGAATCAGGTCTTCCATTGAATCAGTTTAATTTCTTGAAAATATAATCAGGTAAGTGAATATTACTTGAAAAAATTCCGACATCTATTCGAATCAAATTCGTGGGCTCTACTGAATTCGGCAACATCGGTTCTTGTATGAAATTTTCTATGTCAATTGGGTGTCAAATTTTTGATATGTGATTTTTATTTTACATTTGGCAACATGAATCCCCTAGACATCAAAAAATCAAATCCAAAAGAGAAAATCCCAAAAATAAAAACTCATCAAAAATAAAATTAAATATTTCAAATAATTATTAACAAAATAGAATAACTTAATAAAAATGAAAACTAAACTAATTATTTTGTTAGAAGAAAAAAATATTAATAATTAAAAACAACGTTCTTACAATAATTAATTTATTAATTTAGTAATAAATAAATGTGTTATAAAAAATAAAATGAGAAGATTTATAAATTCATTATTATAATTAATTAAATTATTTAAAATAAATAAATTAAATATTAAAATTCAATTGATCAATTAATTAATTAAATTAACGAAATATTAAAATAAATAATGACTCTAAAATTAAATTTTTTCAATAATATTAAAAATATATATATAATAAATCAATGTTCCAAAAATTATTACAATTAAAACAAAAAAGATATTAATTATTTATTAATTTAAGATCATAATTAATTTTTCACCAAAATAATATCAATTGTAAACTAATAATTGAAGACCTGTCTTTTGAAATAAAAAAATTGAGAAATCATGTGGGGAAAAATATCAATTCAAAGAAAAAATAATATCCCCAGTGGACTGTAAGATACCTCAAGTGTTTTTGAAATTTATTAATGGAAATTATATTAAAAAATCGTTATAGAAATTAGCTTTTTAAGTTTAGGGATATTAAATGATGTTATCGTAGACAAAAAATGATTTTGATAGATAACTTTGACCATTTCATGATGAAAATATCCTTTCCATTTTGAAAAAAAATATTTTAAACCTAAAAGCTTATCAAAAATTAAATTGAAAAATTTACTTCTAAAATGAACATTGAAACTTAAAAAGGATACCATAAAACATATAGTTGTCATAATGGGGAATAATTATTTGCATTCCATGTACATTAAAAAAAATCATTTCATATTTTCGGTAAAATTAAAAAATTGCCTCAGGTAGAAAATAATAGGAATATTCTTTTAAAACATTTTTATTAAAAACCAATAATGGTAGAAATGAATTTAAACACTCATATTAAGAGATTTTAGAATTTTATTTTACAAAACATGTATTTAGAGTAAGGATTATTTTTTACCAAAGATATAATTGAAGCCATATTTTCTTAAATACTGTTTCTCAATCTATTTAAGTACCAAATAGAAGAAAATGATACAATTACTTGAAGGCATCATGAATAACCCAAGGATAAAAAATTATAATGGTTTACAATACAATGATGAAATAATTTTATTCAATGAAAATTCAATCATAAAAAATCGCAATTAATATGGTATTGAAACCTAAATATTTTAATATCCTCGAAATTTTGATAATATTAATAAGTTCTTATTAAATGGATGTCTTTACAATTTAAATAAATAAAAATAAATTTTTACATTTAATTTTTAGATTAAATATTTAAAATTATTTAATAATATTTATAAATAATATTATTTTTTATAATTGATGATATATTAAATTATTTCATCCAATATTCTTTTTTAAAAAAATTATAGTTTCCAAATATTATTTATTATATTTTTAACAAAATAAGATTTTAATTTAAATTAATATTTTAATATATCAGATAATATTATTTTCTCAAAATATTGTAATATTTTGATTAAAAGAATGTTTTAATATTTATTATAAAAATAATTGTAAATTTGTATTTTTTAAATATTTATAAGATTTTAATTCATTGTTGTAATAAAATATATATTAATTTATTAAACTATATGTTTTATTAGTTCGAATTACAAAAATATTATTTTTTTTATTACCCTTAAATATATATATACATACACACACATATATATAAATGATTATTTTCTGTAATAATAAATATGTGAGTAATAAAAGGTTATTTGAAAATTAATAAATAAAATTTTAAAAGAAATATATTTTTTTTAAAAATATGACTATTATAATTTTTTTTATTAAATTTTATATTATGGAAATATTAAAATTTTATAATTGTAAAAATACTTAAATTATTATAAATAGTAATTATGAAAATTAAAGTAATATATATGAAATTTTTATTATATATAAATATTATGAAATCTGAATCTTAATTTTAATTTTAATATATTTGATTATTAAGAATATATTATATTATGGAAATATTAATAAAAAAGGAATGAAAAGATTTCTTAAGAGTGGCGAGTAAATTTAGGGATTTTTTTCTATTGGGGTGGCCTAGTAGTGGGTTCGTTTATCGAAAGGGGGCTTCAAGTTTGACAGTTTGAGAGGAAACAAACAGGGTTAGGTTTTGAGTGTGGATGAAGGGCTCGAGCACACATCTAACATGAGGCTGAATAGCGAATGATGATTAATTATGGTTGAGGCCTCAAGCACCAATGTGGATTCTCATCATGGATGAGGGAGAAAGACTACCAATAGTGGTTTAATTTTCTATAAAATTTTCTAATGGGGTGGGGGTTTTGATCATAAAGGGGTATCGATCAAGGATGGAAACCAATCAAGCATAAAGATCCCATTGTATTCCTTCTGCAAATCACTCTGAAGAACAATTAGAAATAGGAAATTGTGTATTTTTTCAGTGTATGATTCCAGTTTCTGAGATCATCTCTGGTTTATTAACGCCCTATGAAGATATTATTCCTCCAAATATATTTTTTGGACAAAACAGTTAATTCTAATGGTTGTTTTAAATGTTTGAATCATTCTTTTCATCAAATTTGGGAGGCAGTCCATATTCATCATCTTTTATTTTCATCCTTCGTGTAATATTATATTTCATGTCTATGAAATTTATATCTACAAATATATTTCACTTTTCATTATAATTCATTCAATGTATAGAAAAAATTTTCAGTATTTATGTGGTTGGAGCTTGAACAACAAAATTTAATTTATTAATATTAAATTAGTTTCATCTCTTTCACTGCATGTAGGTATCATTTTAAAACCTTGTCTAATTATTCATTGTAAAGAAATTAATTAAATTGATGACTTTAAAATCACAGTTGATCCGATATAATTACATAAATATATCACATTTATTTATTTAGTTAAATATAGAGAAACATGGCTATAAAAGTGTCTTATTTGATTTTCTAAATAGGGCATTCTAGTGAGAGAGGAATGAGGGAAATTACGAATTAGAAGAAAGTGAGTCTGAAGATAAAAGGGGAAGAAACCGAATTTCCTTCAAACCTCTTAAAATAAAATACAGAAGGGTGCAATAATTGTTTTTTCTAAAATTAACTTTTCAATAAACATTTCTATTTTTAGAAAACTTTTTTAGGGTGTTATCTTATTAAAAAAACAAGATTTTCAGTTTTAAATTTTATGACATATGTTTATATTTGAGTATATGAATATTATTACTATCATAAATTTAATTTTTCTATGTTATCATGTCTAAAAAAATTATTTCAATGCATTTTTGTAAGGGATTTTGTTATATTTTATCAAATCTATGATTTAAATTAAAACTCTTTACAATAATTTATTTTCAAAAAAACTTCTCTTATTATTTTCTAATGTAACAATTTATCATTTTATTTGAATGAAGCCCTTTTATATCCATCCATGTCATTCATATTATTATATGTGGCCATATTCAATAATTATTATTTAAATTTCATGGATTATAAAATAATAATTTGTTTTAATTGAAATGTTTTAATGTTAGTGTCTTTTTAGTAATATTGATTTTTTCTAATTATATTTTGAAAAGTGATTTTACTAAAATAGAAATTAGAAAATTATTTTCATATTTGAAAATAATTTATGTAATATTGTTAATTGTTTTTATTGTGTTTTTAATGAGAAAGGAGTATCATTAGTAAAAATATTTTCTTAAAATTAAATTTTTTGCTCACATATAAAACAAGAAAATGAGGAATGTGTAGTGAATCCATGACCTCAATAGAAAGTTGTCCAACCAATGATACTACTAAGTGGGAACATGATTTTTATAATATCATCCATGTATTATTATAATATATAAATGTATTATTATTTAAAAAATATTTTTAAGTATTAATAAAATTGTTTTTAAATGGTTATTCATGAAATGGATTTTCAAAATTATTTGAATTTTTTTAAAAACATAACATCATTTTATATATATTATATATATATATGACCTAAAATATTTTAACAGATTTTTAAATGTATTTTTTGAAGTAGTTTTTACATGTTTCTATACACCCTTACTATGAAATTTTATGCTCATCCTGTGTTTCAAAATATTTTTTCAGAAGAATAACAGATGTTCTAAAATGGATGGATTTGTTAAAGGAGGAAGTGTACATGAATAAAATTAGTTATTTTATGATTTTTATTTTAATTTACAAAATGATAATTTTTTATTCTATGCCTATTTTCTATAACCTAGACCAGAAAAGGTCTTTGTATATATAAATTACTATGTATTCTTTAGTTATGTTTTTAATAATAATACACATAATGTTTTAGTACATAATATTTTTGTGTAGGTTCAAGTTATCAAAAAATGGTATTAGAGTAATGGTCTAGACAACATTGTAGATAAGTCATTGTGTAAAATTCTAAGAGGTGGAATTTTATTTTTATCCTTATGGTAAATTAGTATCCTTAAGAATATATAAGTTTACCCATTCTAGTTTTTCTTAATTCTAAATATCGTAATCTAAAATTTTATTAAATATTGTGACGGAATTGAGAGGGTGAAATTCATTTAATGGGGTAATAATGTAACATCCTGAAAATATGATAATATTAATATGTTCTTATAAAATATATTGTTATGTAAAATAAATAAATCATAACAAACCAAAAAAATGTTTATTAGGGGAGATTACATTTAAGGATTAATTTTCTAAAGGGCGGGGAATGTAGTTGGTCGTTTTACTAAAAGGGATAGTTTGGACCAAGGATTTGAGAGGAACCAAGCACAGGTATTTTTTTAGCATGGATGAAGGGATCGATCATGGATCCAATGTGATACCTAACACCGATGGAGGTTTGACTATGGTTGATGATTCAATCACCAATGAGGATTCTGATCATGGATGAGGGAGACCGACTGACAATAGTGGTTTGATTTGTTGTATGATTTTTGAAAACATATAAGGGTTTTTACCACGAAGGGGTTTCAAAAATTAATGGGAAAAAATCAAGAACATATATCCCATAGTCTTCATTCTAAAAATCATTTTTCAAATCTATCTGAGGTAAGAATTAGTGTATTTTTTATGGTATATGAATACTGTCTCTAATATCTATTATAGATTATTAATTCTTTATTTTTGATCATCTTACTCCCATCAAATTTATTGACTCATTAGTTATTTAAAATTATTTTTGAAATATTTGAATCGTTTTTTAATGATTTTGATTATAATTCCTTGTACTTCATCCTAGGTTCTCTTCCTTTGATCAATATTATATTTTTTGTCTGTAAAATTCATATCTACATATATATATATATATATATCATTTCTCTCAATGATACATTCATTTTATAAAACATTTTTTTGTTTGGATGTGGTTTTATCATGAACACCATATTTAATTTATTGATTAACAATCTATTTCAATGTGTGGACTACATATGGGCCTCATTTTAAATACTTTCCTAATCAGTTTTTGTAATGAAATTAATTCAATTTGTGATTTTAAAACCACATTTGATCCTATATAAATGCATCAATACATAAAATTTCATCTCCTAATATAATAAATACAAACATGGATATAAAAGAGTTGTATTTAACTATATAAATAGAGTATTCTAGTCTGGGAAGAATAGGAGAAATTAAGAGAGAAATAGAATAGAGTCTGAAGATATAATGTGAATAATTTTTTTTCTTCAAATTTCTACAAATAAAATTCTTAAGCTTTTTATATATATTTTTTATAAACTTTCATTTTCAATAAATATTATTATTTTAAGAAATCCATTTTTAAATGGTTTTCATATTTAAACAAACATACTTTTTATTTTTTAAAATTTTTGTCATCATGTATAAACTTGAGTACAAGAATTTTAAAATTTTCATAAATTTCATTTTTCAATGTTTTCATGTATAAAAATATTTATTTCAAAACTCTATTGTAATAGATTTTATTATATTTTTCCAAATATATAGTTTAAATTGAAATACTTAAATGTAATTTATTTTTAAAAAAATTATCTTTTTTTATTTCTACTGATATAATTCATCACCGTATGTGAAAGATTCCCATTAATATCTATCAACGACATGAATAATGTTAGATGTGTCCATATAATTTAATTATTATTGAAATTTAAAGCATTGTAAAATAATATTTTGTTTCACTTTTAATGTTCTAATTTTCATGTATTTTAAATGTAAGTATTATTTTACAAATAAAGATTTTTTTAACGATTTTCTAAGAAGTTTTTTACCAAGAATAAAATTAGAAAATTATTTTCATCTATGAAAATAAATTGTGTAATATTTTTACATGTTATTAATGGGTTATGAATGAGAAAGGTGTATCTTTAGTAAAAAATTTCTTTAAAATTAATTCTGGAACCTCCTTATCCAATGGGAAAATGATTAATAGAGAGTGAACCCATGAACTGAACATGATGATTCCCTACCAATGATACAGTTGAGTGGCCATATGGGTTTTGTATGATATAGAATGTGTATCTTTAATCCAGAAAAATATTATTATTTTTTTTTAAAATAAGGATAAGCCTTTTTTTAAAAAAAATCTATTTATGAAATGGATTTTCAAAATTATTTGTATTTTTCATAAATATTGAAATTTATTTTATATATCAAATATATATATTTGACATAAAATGATTTAATTGTTTTTAATTAAGTATTTATAAAATTATTTTTCACTTGTTTTAAAACCCCTTACTAAAATATTTATGTTCATACCATGTTTTAAAATATTTTCGCAGGTATCTTAGAGGATCTAAAATGGATGGCTTCATTCAAGTAGTTAGTGCACACGATGTGAATTAGTTATTTTATAATTATTATTTTTTAGCAAAAGTTGGATAATTTGTAAGGCTCTACCTAATTTTATATAACCTGGACTGAGAACAATATGTGGATGTATAAATTACTATGTATTTTTATGTTATATTTTTTTAAAAAAATATATTTTAGTACTGAATTTGGAAGTGCGGGTTCAACCTATCACAAATATCTTACCACTTTGTTAACCTTTGAATCATATGTATATGGAAATGAATTACATCAAATTAAAAATTAAATCCCATGAATATAATGAGATTCATGATATTATATATCTAAAGGAGAGGTAGATACACCTCATAAAAAATATAGGTTAATAACATAGCATATGTACCCAAGAATATAATTTGAGATAAGGAACCCTTACAATGTTTATAATGATGAATTGAGAATTGACAAGTGAATATATTTTGTTTATCAAATTTAAATTCGCATAAAACAAGTGTAAATACATTTTAAAATAATAAAAAGTCATTATAGATATAATACTAAATTATTAAATACAATGATGAAGTAATATGACTCAAAGAAAGGAAATTGAGTTATGAAATCATTTACCACTTCATAGCATTCAGGTCAAATCACCTTGGTTGAAATAATTCAAATTTAGAGATAAAATAAAATGATGTTTAAAGGTCTCATGATATTAAATGTTAATGTGGTATTATATAAACCATATAAAATAAGTAAGGTTTTTAACATTAAAATATGAATCTATGAAAGTAAATTGAGATGAAGTCCTTTATTTCTTTTTTAATCTCTAGATTAAAATCTTATAATAGATGGAAAATAATATACAATCATAAATCACAAAAATTTTCTTGAAAATAATCATAAAATACATTAATGGGTATTATATATACCACATAATAAAAATAAGTACTGAATATGGAATATGCATTGTAGGAATAAATGTGATACAGGAACCCTTACATCGAGTCCAAGCTTTCCAAATATATCCTTTTACTTCTGTATAATAAGATAATAAAAATTGTTTTGTTTCTTAAGAAAATTTTCCAGGTTTAATACCTTATAATTAAAAAATTTATTTTATTTATTTTTAATGGAATATTTAAATACTTAAAAACCTAATTCATGTCGAGAGTTTTAAGGATGTTCGGTTCGTTGTTTCAAAACATCTTCGGTGTGTTGACTGGGGTAAAATAGGGCATTATTTCAATATATATATATAATAATAATCATGAAATAGTTATCACATTTATTCATAAATTATAATTTTAGAACCAATATTTAATTATGTTTATGATAAATATACAACTTTAATATCATCGAGATTTTAGGTTATACATAAACATGATAATGTTTCAATTTTTTGACGATCATTATTGAAATATATTAAGTATCATTTTTACTTTATATAATTATATTAATATTATATATAAAAAATTAATTCATCAAATATAATTATATATATATCATTCATGTGATATTTTTATTAAAACAAATCAAATCACGTCTTGGAGGTGGTAGTCCAAATGTACCCATGGATGGCCAAATCATTTTTCATTTGGTTGATAGGTAAGAAATAAAATAATATATTGTCTTTTAAAAAGATAAATATTTAATTAATATAATAATTTTTTCATACATTTCACATATATTGTTAATATTATCCTTATTACCTTCCATTTAAAGAGTCTAAGAAAAACGAATCTCAGCGCTTCGAGAGGCGTTAGTCTGCCGTACACATGAGCAAAGTTATCATATCTCCCACAGATTGGAAAGTAAGAAGGTATGTGAAATATAATAATTTAAAAAATTATAATTATGTTAAAAATATAATATATATATATATATATAATTTTAATCCATAATTACAAAAATAGGTTGTATGCAGGGATGAAAAATAAATCACATCTGTTTGTGAGGAGGATGTTCGTCGTACACACGAATGATGGTTTCATTTCCAATTTGATGTTAAAAGTGGGGGATTTAGGTTATTAAAATAATATAATAAAATATAAATGTATGGGATATATTGGTTTCATTATATAAAAATAATTCAATAATATTTTATGGAAGTTCAAGAAGAAATAGAATAAAAATGCTTAGTTAAGTATGATACCTCTTCATCAGAAAACCACCATATATTATCACCAAAAGCCTTATAATGAATTTATGATACAAACGGGGTCTATAGGTCTTGGGGAAAAATATTCAAGGTATTTGGGAAGTTATTGGTTGATTAAAAGGTATTTTATGGTGTGAAGATGAGAGGAGTGGTGGTAGCCTTTTATAAGTGCGGTGTGTGGAACACATGTAATTTTTTAAAAGTAAAGTGATAATAATATTTTTTATAGGAATAAATGATAAAAATAGAATATTACTGAGTATTAGACATTATGAGATCAAAAAATGGATAAAAAATATTTTTAAGATAATTTTATAGGTCATTTTAACCCATATATTTTTATTTTAAGCACTAGTAAATCAGTTTTTACCTTAACTACAATTAAAGACTTCTAGTGTTTCCACTATCCATTTTAATAAAAAATTAAATTTACCTTATTTGAAAAAAATATATGAATAAAAATATTTAATACACTTTAAAAAATTAAATTCACATAAATTGTAGAATTTAATTTAAAATAAAACACGAAGACATGATGGAAAGACATTTTTTCATGAAAAAATTTATCATATATAAGTGGATTTTATATTAACATTATGACTTGTAATAATATTTATTTTAATTTAAATTAATATTTATATATACATAATCTATAAATTTAACTTAAATTATTCCTCATTAGTTGTTGTTTTAATTAATTAAAAGGGAGAAACATTACGCACTTTAAAAAAATTCTAGAAAAACCCATTTTTAAACCTAACAATAAACTTATACTAAAATAAAATATAAATATAATTACAATTTAAATCAGTAGATTAAATATAAATAAATAATAAATTTTTAATTAATATAAAATTCATATAAAAATTCTACTTTTAAATTACTTAATTTATTGAAAATAAATGATAGTTTAACAAAAATCTGCATTTTCACTTTTCACTAAAAAAGCAACATTTTCTAAAAAATCCTAAATTTTCACTATAATTTAATATTGATATAATTATTTCATAAAATAATCTCACTTTATAAAATATATTTTAAAATATTTATATAAATTGTTTATTATATTTTCTTATAAAAAATAATAAAAATAATTTTGGAAGAAGATATATTTTTTATGAATAAAATTAATTTAGTAATAATTGATTGATTATTTACTAAGAAATTATATATAAATTTATATTGTGTAAAATATTTATAAATATATTTCATAAATTAGCTATTACTATTCATACCAACCAATTTAATGCCTAATTTATAATGGTCATATATTTCACAGGTTGTTTATGCTCAATGTTACGAGTCGTATACATTATTAAACATAATTTTATAATTTTAAAATAATAGATTCCCACATAATCTCACAACTTAATTAATTTTATACTAAAAATTTAAAATTTATCTCACCAAGCTATTTTTTTCATTTCAAAATATTTTTATTAAAAAGCCACATCCTATAAAGTGTTAATAAAACATTCACTATAAAAGAGTGAAAATAAAGTATATATGTTATCTATTATAGCACACAACAAGGATTATAAGTAGAAGAAAATACAATGTGAGCGAAGATATATACATGGAATAAAAATTAAACTCCCAAATAATGTTAGAGAGTGATAAAGATCCTTGATCATTAGAAAATGAATAGTCATGAGAAAGTTAACAACCAAAAAACTGTAAACCAAAGTGGTCTGAAAAAAACATGGTTTCATCAGAAATTAACATGATAGGAAAAAAATTTCCTTTTAAAGATCCTTTTCCTAGAGTTTAATAATTATTTACCATCTAGAATAAAAAATTAAATAAATATACTATGAAAACATGGACCCGGTTCACTCATTGGGAACTAAACCTTGTTATCCACATCGCCACAAGATTAACTACCCTTATGCCAAAGGCTACCAGATAGAAACTATGAACTATAGTGTATCCATTGGGAGACTATGAACTTAGGATAGAGTATATTTCAGTGTAGAGAAAGATGAATAAACATCAGAATCATAATAATATTGAATAAGGAAGTGGAAATAAGCCTAAGCATCAAAGCAATAAGTAATCATCAAGAGATGTAAACAATATCATATTTAAATGATGATGTAATGACTCTAAAAATGAATAAATGGAATTAAGAATACAATACAATTCATGATATAGAAAAGAATCAAAAAGGAAAAAAACTATCCAAAAAACTGTAGCACTAGCCCGATCAACTGCAAATGAACTATTATCGTGAAGCAATATTCAATGTGTCCAAACTAGGATGCTTCCCTTTTTCCATAACTAAGATCAAATAATTATCTCATGTACCAATGAAAGTCCATATAGGGTACAAGAAAAACTCAATTCACAATCAACAATGGTGTTTCTACAAATCTATTATATGAATATAAACTGTAACAGTGTCCATGTAATGAACTAAACCTTTTTCAATGGAATTATTTCCTTTATTATAATTATTTTATATCATATAAAACACATACATAGTCTACATATCCCAATAAAAACATCATTCTCATCTCTGAAGAATCAAATAAGTAGTATTCATAGAAATTGAGGAACATTTACTAATGGAATCGTAACTTGATACTGGGAATTGTAACCTAACCATTAGGAATAATTATTCGGTTAATAGAACAATAACCTCACTTGTGAAAGTAGATATAAAATTTATGAAACATATAAATTAAAAGATCATATAATTATATCATAGTATAAGTATATTAATGTTTTAAAAATGGTAAAGTATGTGTAAGTATTCTTATAAAACATAAATGTTTAAACACAATTTAATAAATAATATAATGATTTAAAAGAAAATTTAATTTCGGAAAAAATATTCATAAACTAATATTTTTTTGTCTTCTGATTATAAAATAATATTATGAGACCTTAATTAGTTTTTTACGTGCTATAAAATTGATTATAATATTAAAATCTTTATTTTTGTATTTTACTAAAATAGTTTAATTTTTGTGAATATTTAAATATGGTAATTTATAGTATTTAAAAAATATATGAATTATTGAGTCATAGATGATGTATGGATTTTTTAAGACCATGATTTCGAAATATTCATCATTATATAATATATTTATTGATAATGCTCATACTATTTATAGTCTTGGGCCAAAATAATAAGTTAATGAAAAAGAACCCCTCTCCTCGAATATAAATACCACCCCTCGCCACCTCTTCACCTAACAACATACAACCATTGAAGCTTGCCCAAATCATTCCCAATACTCTTTCAAATCATTTTATCCATGTATAGGTTTTTTCTCTCAAAAAAACACAAATTCCAGTTTACCTAAGGAGTTTTTCAATGAGAAGAAGTTCAAGCGGTATAATACTCTGCTGTTTTCTTTTAATTTCTTTTCATGTTATTTTATTTTCTTATTATCTACTCACTTGACCTCATCCAAGTGGAATGATAAATATGTTATCTTATATATGCTAAAATGTTATTATGTTTATGGAATAATCCATCATCATACCTCATCTCCTCTCCCTTTTATTTTAAAAATGAAAATGTCATCAGTTAGGAGTTGATTTATCTTTTTCAAGGATGACTAGTTTTAATTTTCCATTACCACCTTCAAGACTGGTCATAAAACAATTATAATTTTTTAAACAAATTTTGAAACATATTTTATAAACATATTTGTGTTCTGTAACTAATATATTTACATAATATTAAATAATAGAAACAAAAAGAGTATGTTGTGATCAAAACACACCAAAATTAATCTAGCTGATTGTCATTAACATTTTTTCTAATTAATCATCCTAATATACTAAAAATGTATTTAATTAAAATTAAATTTCTATAATTTCACTAATAACATATAATTTCAATTTGTTAGAATTATTCCCATATTACATGAACTTCTATACTTGTATATCAGTAAACCAATCATGAAACCATGAAATGAACACTCCCAGAATGACAAAATGGAACTCCATAACTCATCATAATGACCATAAATGAACTTAATAAAATAATAAAAAATAAAATATCCGTATAATGGGTTCTATATTTATTAATTAATGAATATTATTTGATTATACATGATATTAATGTGAATAAATCATTCAGATATAAGTTAAGTGGATTCTCGAACCTAATTTCCTTTATTTGGATTACGCATCTTTAAAGCAAATTGTTTTTGTAGATGTGATTTTAATACCCCTAAAATATATTTTATCTGTTATTAAAATTTATTTTCTGAGATATTCTTGTTTCTAATCTGATTTTATGACCAACACAAATATTTTATAAAATTATTTTCTTTATAAAAACCCTTCTTTTACCTCCGTGGAGAATATTTTATCTTCACTCAATATTGATGATTATTATACCATGTATGTTTTTTTCTAACAACGAATTTTATTCATGAATAAATTTTTAATAAAATTAACATGAACCCGTTACATTTTCATGGGATATTTTATCACTAATATTGTTATTCGTATTATGTGGAATGCATGATTATATAAATGTTATGATGTGACGGGTGCATAAAAAATTATATAGCACTCCAATATATTTGTTAAATTGATTTATCTAATTAAATTAGGGGAAATATTCATGAACATGATACTACATTTTTTCATAATGATTATTTTATGATATTGAATATATGTTATGTGTTAACATGATGCTGTATTTGTTCACAACTATGTGTAGTATTTGACAACTAAGACATGATGTTTCATTTTTCATCTCTTCCACATTCTATGACTTTATCTAATTTTTTCTATCATCGCTATTATGATGATATAATAATTATGTTATGATGATTTTTATTATACTCACCCATGTTATATTTATTGATGTCATTATACATCCCATTATGGGGCTTTTAGCTCCCCCGTTTCATTGATGTCTATCCCCAGGTGACTACAGATGCTAAGGATTAAATAAAGTCCACTAAAAATCTATATAGGAAGGAATTAAAAAAAATTATGTTTAATTATGTAAATGTTATGTCTGGCCCAAAATTTTCTAGGACATTAAACCTTTGGATCCCAGTTTTGTGACATTATTATATTGTTTATCTTTAAAATTTTGTAAAATTAATGTAAGAAAAAGGATGTTCTCTATAGTTGGTATCGTAGCATAGTTTAGTTAATTTATGATTTAGTATTAGTGAACATTAGTGAAAACCCTTGATATGAGACTAAGTATATGTAATCACCCAATAATATTTGTTTTAGAAAAATTCTAAAAATAGGGATCCCACAATATATGCCTTTAGATTTAATTTCACAGTGAATTAAATTATTTATTCATGAATTGTTGATTTTTGTTTTGTTAAAAACGTTTCTATTTTAGAACAATTTGGAAACCAGGAGAAACTAGTCAAACAATTTCTGTGAGGGACAAAGCAACGAATTCCAGAATGACATCCCTAATGCCTTGGGATGTGGAGTTCAAAATTTCATGGTGATTCTTACCAGACTATCTCAGGATATGAACAATAACCTGAATACTGTGGAACATCCTCCTTCACATAAAACGGAGAAAATTGATATCAATTTTTTTATGAGGAAATGACCATCGATATCTAGTGGATCTTCTGATCCACTAGTAAGGAAATAGTGGTTCAACTAAATGGGAATCTATTTTATGTGCTTCACTATTTTGAGATGGAGTAGGTGACTCTATCCACTTACCATTCAGATGGAGAAGCTGATTAATGGTGGGAATATATTAATAAGACCAAGCCAAATGATGAAATTGACAAGATAGAGAGGGAAGATATAAATAAAATATTTAGTAAGAAGTATTTTCCTTGAACTCTTCAAAAAACGATAGGGAGAAAATATAAATATATGAAGAAAAAATAATGTGATTCTATCGTGGATTATGAAACAACAATCGCAAGGATTTTAAGGTATTCCTTTGGTTTGGTTGTCAATGATCATAATAAAATAGATAGATTATTTATTGTTCTAAAACCACACAATATAAAGGATCTATAAGTCCAAAACTGTTAAAGTTATGAATAATATGTTTAATATGATAAAAAATTGGATATGGAGTTTGAGGAGTGGTCTCATTGATATGGTAATAAGAAATGAAATATAGACTTTCAAGTTTGAGGATCTAAGGAATAATTTGGGAAGAAGAGTCATGGGGATTGGTTCAAAGGGATGGGGAAATTTTGTAAGTGTGGGATAAAGGGACACCAATATTATGAATGTCATAGAGACATTAAAAATTTGACCAACATGATAGTGGTAGGAGAGCAACATTGATTGGTCAATGATTAAACTGTAGGGAGAATGGGAACTATAAAAACTAGTGCAATAAATATAAACTCCTTGAGGTAATTATCATCAATAGGCACCTAAGTCAAAATAGAAATGGAAATTTTATTCCATCACTATAGTTGAAATGGATACCAAAAATTATGTGGTGAAAAGTATTTTGGTTATTCATTCAAAATATTGAACATACCATTTGATCTGGTTCTATGTATTATTTCATATCAAGATAGTTTAATATAAATATTCAAACACCACCTCAAAATTTTGTGGTTGAGTTATCTATGAGAATATAATATGGGAAAATTATTGGATCCAAATAATATTACTCCTACTTGGTTATTTTTTTGTGGACTGAACCTCCCAAAAAATCATTCTTTATTTGGTAGTGTTTGATGTTATTTTGGGCTTGATTGACTATATTTATACAAATCCAACATCAAATTTCAAGAAAGGGTTTTCACTCTTCACATCCTAAGGCAATCTCCAATTTTGTATAAGTGTAAGGAAAGGGATGAATATCTTTCAGATTTGGCATCACAACTTTTGATATTATAACCTTATTAGCACTCATATCTAGCTCAAATAATTGAGAAGATGGATGGAATAATGATAGTGGTCATTCCCATTGTGAGGGACTACACTATTTTTTCCCTTGAATAATTTTACAGTCTTCCTCTTGAACTATAGGTGGAGTTATCGATTGAAATTACTATATAATATTTGTTGATATCAAATACTCCTTATAGAATGACCACCAATTATTAAGAAGAACAGAACAAGTAGTTACAAGAGAATCTTGATAAGGTTTCTATATGCATAGCTTCTTCACCATGGGGTGTTGCAGTCATATTTTTCAAGAAGAAGGATGGATCAACGCACCTTTACATTGATTATTCTGAGCTCAAAAAATCACAATATAGAAAAAGTATCCCATCCCTAGATAGATGAATTATTCAATCAACACTGTGGTTAATAGTATTCACCTTAGGTAGACCTTTGGTCGGGATCTCACCAATTAAAGTTGAAGAAGGAAGATATTCCCACGAACTCCTTTTGAATGTTCTATAGACATTATGAGTTCATATTGATTCCCTTCAGACTCATTAATTCTCCAGTAATTTTCATCGACTTAATGAATAGAGTATTTAGATATTACAAACAAAATTTTTTGGTAGTATTTATAAATGATATTCTAATGTAATCCAAGTGAAAGTGTGAACAATATGATAATTTTAATATTGATCTAAATGATTTTCGAAGGGAGAAAATTTATGAAAAGTATAGTAAATGTTAGTTCTGTATGGAGGAAGTATCATTCTTGAGCTATGTTATCACCATAAAAGGAATATAAATAGACCCATCTAAGATAAATGTGATTGAATAGGGGGCCAATCTAACATCTATAATAAATATCTATAGTTTTCTGGGTCAAGATATATATTACTCATGATTTTTGAAGAAAATAATATGATTTTCAAACCCACAAACCAAGATGACTCGGAAGGGAGAAAAACTTTTCTGGACTAGTGGATGTGAAGACTATTTCAAAGAGGTAAAAAAGAGGCTTATCACCATGACATTACTCACACATCTGAAAATGGGGAACTATTTTTGCTAAAAAATGATTCTTTAAAGAAGATATTAGGCTCTTTACTAATTCAAAATGTTAATGTAATATTCTTCACCTCAATGAAATTGAAAATTCAGGATAAAAACTATGACACACATGATCTCGATTTAACATTTGTGATCTTCACATGAAAATATGGAAGAATTATTTCTATTGGGAGAAGTGTGAAATATATAATAATCAAATGAGCCTCAAATATATATTCACATAGAATGAGGTTAATATGAAATAACAAATATGGTTAGATCTCATCAAGGATTATGATTTCTTAATCCACTATAATCCTGGAAAATAAAATAAAATGCTGGATGCACTGAGTAGATTGGACCCAACATCATTATAAATAATGAAATTTGAGAAGGATCCAATCCTCTTAGATTTTCAAAGGATGGATATGGGAATTATTAAGGTAGGAACATTTTTAATCCTTTCTCAAATGATTGATCAAACATACCTCATAAAGAAAATAAATATTTCTCAAATAAATGATGTAGATATTAAAAAGAATTTGGAAGGTATGATAAAAGAGAAATTCTTATTGTTAAAAATCAATGAAAAATGAGTTGTAATATTTGGGTCATGAATTTGTGTACCATCTATTCTAGAGATAAAGAAATATATTCTGAGTGACACACAAAGCTAAAACATCCCTATTAACCCAAGGATCACCAATATGTACCAATATCAATAATAGAATAATTGATGGAACAATATTACGAAGGAGATGACTGAATACACATCAAAGTGCTTGGTATCTCAACAAGTAAAGTATGAAAGGAAAAGTATTAGGGTATTATGAAACCATTACCCATACCAATATGGAAATAAGAAAACATCACCATATATATCGTCCCCAAACATCCAAAGATATATAGAGAAAATAATGATATATGGTTTGTTGTGGATCTTCTTCCAAATGCATCTCACATTATCATAATTTAAGAGGGCCTCTCACTAGATCAACTTTCATGGATATACATAATATAAGTGGTGAGGATTCATTGGGTACAACTATTGATTGTATCTGATCGAGATAAAAGAATAACCATCATGTTTTTAAAAACATTTCAACGTGAACTAAACATTGAGATAGACTATAGTACGAGTTATCATTCTTAAAATAATGACTAATCAGAGTTGACTATTCAGATACTAAAAGACATGTTGTGAGAATGTTATATGGACTTCAAAGGAGGATGGAACCAACATCTGCCTCTATTTTAATTATTTTACAACAATAGTTTTCACACAAGATCAAAATTGATATATATGAATACATTTAAGGTAGAATTAGTAGAACACTGACATGTTGCGATTACGTCAGTGAATGTAAGACTCTAGGACCATAAATAGTCAAAGAAATTGTAGAAAAGGTTAAAATAATTTAGTAGAACATCATGGAATCCCAAAGTCGATTGAAGATATATCGAGAGAATATCCAACAAGACCTAGAGTTTGAGGTTGGAGAAGTGGTATTCATATTCATATCTCCATGGAAGAGGATCATGATATTTGGGAAGAATGGAAAGTTGAGTCCCATATATATAGACCCTTCAAGATTATTGATTGTGTTGGAGTTGTGTCCTATTAAATAGAACTCAAATCTATACTGTTTCAAGAAAAAAAATGTTTTAAATATATATATGTTAATAAAATACATAACAAATATCATGCTAATACTTAATCTGGTGGTGGTATAGTGGGAAAAGGATCTCTCTTAAAATGAGTAGTCGATGAAGATCTTGGCTGTAAAGATATGGTTATTCACAATAAGAAAACTCACTTTGTCAAAGTCATATTGAAGAACCATTTGTACCAAGAGGTAACATAGGAAAAGGAGGAAGCGATGGAGGATAAATATCCTAACCTATTTATGTAAAATTAAATTTTTAGGAAGAAATTTAAAATGGGGCGAAGAATTTAAGGACCCAAAATATTATTAATGGAATTTATACCCTTCTTATAAATATTTTATATAGTACAAAACACATACATATCACGAATATCCAAATTAATATATCATTCTCATAAATGAATAATGAAATAAGTAATATTCATATATATTAAGGAACATATACCGATGAAATAATAACTTGACCCTTGGAATAATAACTTGACCATTATGAATAATAATCCGTCCTATGGAAAAGTAACCATAGTTTTGAAAATATAAATAAAATTTAGGCATCATATAAACAAAAATATGATATAATCATACCATATTATAAGTATATAAATGTTTCAAAAATGATAAATACAGTGTTGGTATTTTTATAAAACATAAATATTTATTTACAATTTAATAATTAATAATATTATATAGAATAGAATGTCTTAATAAAATAATATTACATTATCTTATTATTATAAGATAATTTTATGATACCTTAATTAAATTTTCAAATGTTGTGAAATCGATTATAATATTTAAATTGGTATATTTTCAAAAAATGATGATTTTAATTAAAAATTAAATTTATCATATTTATACAAATATTTTTATAAAATAGAGATCATTTTAGAATTATAAATTTTGACAAATGGTTATGTTTAATTTTTTCTATTTTTCAAAAATAATTGATATTTTGTGAATATTGAAATACTGTAATTTACTATATTTAACAAATACAAGAATTATTGAGTCATATATTATTTATGGATGATGTAATACGATAATATAGAACACTACTTAATTTTTAATATATTTAGTGATAATGTTCAAAACATTGATAGTACTCATCCAAAATAGTATTAAAATGAATAAAATAATGAAAAAACACCTCTCTCCTCCCCTATAAATACCACCCCTAACCAACTCATCTTTTCACACCTTCCAAGATTGGAAGATTTTTCAAATTCTACCCAATAATCTTACAAATACTCTTCTACACATCTATGAGAATTTTTTATAAATAGAAGACAAAATCAAATTTCCCTAAGGAGGTTATCAATGAGAATAAGTTAAAGAGGTAAAATCCACTTCCTTTTTCTTTTAATTTATTTTCATGTTATTTTCTTTTAATATTATATCCTAACATAATCTAATATAAGTGGAATGATAAATCCATTATAATATATATATATATATATATATGCTTTAATTTTATTATGTTAATTCAATAATATGTCATCAAACCTATTCTGGTCTCCCTTTTATTCTAAAAATCAAAATGTTGTTTCTGAGGTGTTTATTTATCGCCTTCAAGGATAATAAGTTTAAATTTTCCTTTAAATCCTTACTTGCTGGTCATAAAAGAATTATAATATTTGAAACAAATGTTAAAATGTATCTCATAACCTTTTAATATTCTATAACTAACATATATACAAAATATGAAATAATAAAACAAAATAAGTACAATGTGATCGAAAACTCCCAAAATTAATCTAAACAATTATCATTAACATTTTATCTAACAAATCATCCTAATATATAGAACCAAAATAGTGTATATTACTAATTAAAATTTATTAAGGTAAAAATAAAATATAATTTTAATTATGAATAATTAATCTCATCTTAGAGAAACATTTATACTTCTATAAATAGAATTGATCATGAAACCCATGGAATGAACACTCTCAGAACGACATAATTGAACTTTATAACTCGTCATAATGACCATAAATGAACTTAATAAAATTATAATAAACAAAATAAACGTATAATAGTTTCTTAATTTAATAATTAGTAAATATAATTTAATTATCCAAGATATTAAAGTGAACAAACCATTCAGGCATAAGGTAACAGTATTCTCAAACCCCGTTGACTTTCATTAGGTGATTCCTCTTTCATTCCAAATTTATGTATAGATGTTCATTTAATACTCATAAAATATAATTTATTTTTTATTTCCATTAATTTTTTGTGATATACATGTCTCCAATCTGATTTTGTGACATGAAAAAATATTTTCCAAAATAACTATTATTTCTATAACACATATTTTACTTATCTTGATACTGTTTATTCTTTAATCATGATTGAGGGTTGTTATACCATTTATGTTATTCCATTTTTGGTAACCCTAATGTTTATTCATGAATGATTTCTTTATGAAATTCCCATGAGACCCATCATGTTTCCATGTGTTATATTATGATTAATGTTATTATACATTTTACGTGGAAAGCATGATTATGTAAATGTAATAACGTGATTGGTGTGTCTGGAATTATATAGTGCTCCAATGCATTGGGTAATGTGATGTATCTCATTAGATAATGTGAAATATGCATCAATATGATTCTATATTCATTCATAATGATGATGTTATGATTATTCAGATATGTTATGTTTGTATATAATTCTAGCTTTGATCAAATATATGTAAATTATTTAAACACTAACACATGATGTTTCATTTTCATTCACTCCCACATTCCATGGATTTTTTTAATTATTCATCTCGTGATTATGATAATGATCCTATGAATATGTTATGATTATTATTATTATGCTCACCCATTTTATATTGATTTAGGTATGTATCTATCCTCTTACTAGGCTTTTATCTCACCCCATTCTTTGTTTTATATCCTCAGGTGACTACATATACTAAAGAGTACATGAGGTAGACTAAGATTCTATATAATAAGGAATTAAATAATTTTTCTGTTTTATGGTGTAAATGTTATTTTTCATCCAATTTTTCCTAACACACTAATCCTTTGGATCATGGATTCGTAACAATATTATATTTTTTATCTTTAGAATGATGTAATAGTAATGTATGAAAAATTAGGGTCTCTATAATATAGGTAAAAAAATTATATATTTTCTTAAGAAAACTACCCATATAGGCTTCTGACTCAGTTGAAAATGTCTCTAAACATGTGACTATTTAAATAATTAATCATGGTATTAGTGTTATAATATACTAGTAATCAGGGAATAATAAACATTATCGTAATAATATAGGATCCAAGGAGAATCCAGGCCATCCATGACCTCAGGGTCAAGAAAATCCCAAGCGGAAACTCATGTTTTCTAGCCATAAAAGGTCTGAGTGTAATAAAAGGGGTAAATCCAAGGTATTCAACTATAAAAGAGTCTAACTGAATCCAGGGAGCTCATCCATAGTAATCCCTGGCAATACATGACTTGGGCCAATGTGGTGAATCCAGGGCATCACATGTCCAAAGATATCATGATGAATCGATGGAGTGTATCCAAGGAGATCTAATATGTAACGCCCCGACCCTAGCTACCCAGAGTCGGTGCATTACTTCGTAACATTGGAATGATCACAAAAGATCAAGTCTCGAAAGACCGATTAGTTTAGTAGCCTTGGAAACACTAGATACATTCATAAATGTTACATTACATCATAAAGTGAAAATCTAATAACAAAGTCTTCATAGTCCACACTCATATCCTCTTCTGACTATCCCTACAGGTCATTCATAAAATACTTTTTCACATCTTGGAAAATATTAAAACATTGAAAGGGGTGATCTCAGATGCTCAGTAAGGATAACAATATTTCGGAATCTTTCATAAATAAACATAAACATTTAAGGTAATGTATAACTAAAACAAAATCCTTTTAAACATGAACATCAACATAATATGGAAAAATTAAAATGAGATAATTCCATTTACTTCTTCACATGGATATTCTACTGGTCGAATAATCACATGCAATATCAATAACCACTTTCATAATGATGGAATGCATAATGCCAGACATTCTGAAACATTTTGTCAAGGCCTCGGCCAAGACGTCTAAAATGATTAAGGCCTCGGCCAAAATCATGAATCAAATGGGGAGAGGGCCTCGGCCAATTCCACATCTAGTTGTCTCATGAGACCTACCGATGCATCGAGGAACTATAGCGGGCTCCACCCGTCACTCATTAAGTCCAATGCATTCCTCATATGAATAGGTTTAAACATATCATAAACCATAACATAATCGTATCACATAAAACATGCTTAAAGGAAACATAACATTTCCACATTTCAATCACAAGATATCAATACAGCACATTGATATAATAAAAATGCTTTCAAAACCATTTTCAATACCAAAATAAAATAAAGTTAAAACTTTGTATTTATTTTTCACTAAAAAAAATGATGGCTTGTAGAGGAAGCCGAAACTCAAATAATGGTCACGGCGGCAGAGAAGTCGTTGTCTCCGCATAAGTACGGAAAAAAAAACATTCCCTTTTTTTCATTTAGTAAAACGCATCGTATAAAAAAGATTCCTTTTGAATAAACGTAAAAGTCAAAGAGGTTTATACACCGTATAAAAGAAAGTTGTGTATAAAACCAAATATGCCTCAATGAAAGGAGATTGAGACGAAGTCCTTAAAAAGATCATTTTTTAAAAAAAATAGATCTATTATGTTTATTCACTATAGTTACACATAAAGAATACAAAATAAGAAATAATAATATCATGACATTATTTGAAAGTAGGAGATTAACCCAAATAATGGAAGTTGGGTTAAGAAATTCCTGTACCTTGTGTCTTGTCATGACTCGACCATTCTTTAACCTCCTGAATAATAAAATAGAGTTAATTTATATTTACTTACGAACCTTTTTTATGTTCATTATTCCTTTTATATCACTTATTACCATGTTATGAACATTATTTAATTATTTAAGTTAATAACGGTCGTTTTGTCGATCTTTGGTACTTGAGTCAAAAATAAACTTCTTATAATTACAAGTTGATTATGTGGTAGAATATCCATTATCTCCAGAATTATATTCATGATTTAGATGTCATATATATCATATATATCGAGTACATACATTCATTCATAATATTACGTAACATTTAGAGGTAAGAAATGAAATGCACCGTTCATGGAGACGGTAAGCCGTACGTACGCATGAACGCTACTTTCATTTCTATTTCATATTTAATGGAATGAAATCATAATTATATAAATGTATAATATAGTTCCAGTATAATATCATATATAATATCATTTACTCCATCCTTTATACATCCCACATATGGCATTAACGATTCACATCACTGTGAGGGGGCGGTAGTCCGCACTTCCTAAAATGAAATTATCGTGTTTACCCATAATGGAAATCATAATGTATGCCATAAATGAGAAATACCGAAGCATAAGGAAAACATAAACATAATATATATATCATATATAAAAATGGTGTCATCAAAATGGCCACCATTATAGGTGTTAAAAGAATTTGAACAATCATCGTTTCGTGAGGCAGCATTTCGCCACCCACAGAAACAGTATGTTCTTTAACCATTAGACGAAGGTGTGTGTAAGTGTAAACCAAATCCTTATCATAACAACATCCTAGTATATTTTATATACTGGTGTTGTTACAAAATAAAGGAATGAAAAGAGTTTAAGGGGTTGGAGAATCAAAATAAAACAAAACAACATTAGAGAAGACATTACCTAAAAAATTGGGTAACTCTTTTTGATTTGAGCCAAAGGCTTCCTTGGGAAGAGTTCTGCCCAAAGTGAGGCTTCTAGGAGTAAGTGAGGGATGTTGGGAGAGTATTTGGGCAGAGTTTGTCTGAGCCAAATGTCTTGAAGGTGTGAATATGGTGGGAGTGGTGGGGGCCTTTTATAAGTGGAGAGGAGGGGCACTTTTGGAAAGTAATGAAATGTTATTCTATTATACAATGATTTTCGGATTATAAAGGTCCCAAACTTGTATAATTCTAGTCTAAGGTGATAAGGGTTAGAAAGAACCTCATCCAATAGGCTTTAGACAAGTGTAAGCTTTGTATTTTACATTATCTGCTCATTTTATTTAAATCGTTAAATAATGAGGTCATCACTGCATCATCATGATGTCATAAATAATTTAATTTAATTAATGTATAAAAATTATAAAAAAATACTATGATGTAGGAAATCGTTTTAGCTTTCCAGTGACTAATTATAATAAAATATATGACTTGTATAACCCCATGTAAAAATTGTTTTAGTAAAACATTACATTTTTGTGTAATTTTTTACTTTAACATTAAATAAAAGGTATTTATGTCATTTTCCGACTAATGTGGCTCCATGGGGTCCCCAAGTTGACCCATGGATTTTAGTGGTCGGACATGGCACATCCATTGAGGGTAGGACATGTGTCAAGCTCATCTCATATTATTAAAACATTATTTTTACCTTCTACTACACTAATTACCTCTAATCGCGATTAGAACATAAAAGTTACTATTCACAAAAAATTATTTTAATCTCATTGAAACAAATTTTACTTCTTCATGAAAACCATGTATGTATGATTTTTGAAAATCAAATCACAGAAGTGGTAATATTTCATTTAAACGAAAAAATCAGTTATTTAACTACCACTTAGTGGTTTCACTATTCATCAAAAATTGAAGTTTTTCAGAACAATGCCAAAATTTCACCCTAAGATATAATTGATATTCCGAATTCAAAAATGATGTCTATTTTATGAAATTACAAACATATAATTTGCATTAATTAATTTTATAATTAATTCCCGTGGTCACAACAAATAGCGTGTTTTTAAGAAACAATTTATATCAAAAGATTGACACTTGTTTATGTCCAATTTCAAAGTGAAATTAATTCTAATGACCACCATTGGATAAAATGGTAAAAATATATTCTAATTATACTTTAAAACCACTCAATATTATAACTTATCACTATAAATTATTTTTATTAAAAAAGTTGTTTTAAGTATTTTTCACTATTCATAAAAATTTTGAAGTTCTCAGAAAATTACAAAAAATTCAACATAGGCTAATTTCAATATTAGGAATACAAAAATGAAGTCCATTTTGAAATATAAAATTTCTATAAATTTAAAAAGTGGTTATTACTATTCATAACGGCTACTTTGATTAGTTGCAGTGTGTCAGAACTCGATGTTGCGTACAATGCAAGCTATTACATTATTGAATGAGAAGCGTATCATGGAAGCTCAGGGTGTTACATAATACCTAGAAAAGAGTCAGGTTAATCATTCATAACACTCCAATCCATTCACAAAATAAATATGTTCTAGATTCTATGGTGGTTATCACCTGTGGAAATATTTTTAACGAATTAGAATGGAGTCCTATGATTTCACATGGAATTCACTCTAGAATATAAGGATAGCTGAAGTCTCACCATTCCTATACATATGAAAAGTTCCAAAAGTAGTAGGAACCTTATATATTTCATATATATATATATATATATATTTCATTATAGTCCATGTAATACTAATTCCAATTTCAATTCATTTAGTTCATTCCATTACCTTTCATTATACGTGAAAAGGTTAATTTAGGAAATGAAACTGATTATAAATTGAAAAAAAATCCATGTCTATCTTATATCTATATATATAATTTTTATTTAAAATTTGAAAGTATTTATTCATTATTATTGAACACTTACCTTAACAAAGGTTATATGTAACACCTGCGAACATTGTCCAAAACAATCTCAAATATGCCAACAATGGAATAAATAAGAAAACAACCTACATGGGGTGCTCAATATAGATGTTAAACCCCCCAAATATGACAAGAAGTTCTGTTATGGCCATATAATAAAAGCTATCAAACTTATGTTTGAGTAGATGAATTTAAAGATCAATACCTAGTGATACCGATGTGTACCCAATGAAAACAGTTTATAAAAGGTGACACTTTTTGGTAAAAGTAAATTACAACATACCTTATTCATGTAGTAGACGTCCTTTTTGTATTGGAACTTAGTATGGCTTAGAACGAAAGAAAAATGAAGAATATTTAAAGACCCTGAAAATAGGTTATTTATGCTCACAAGAAAATATTTTCATTGATATGAATAATAATGATAACAAGAGGCTAAGGAGTTGATATCTTTCCAATAAGAATCAAAAGAGATTAATAGATCTTGATTTTCAGGTCATGTGGAGGAGTTCTCAAAGAACCAATCTTTATGAGAGGTGAGAGCCCCCAACGAGAGAGATAGAGAGAGGTGTTTCTATTTAATAGTGGGAAATTAGAAATAAGGGTTAGGCCTTTTAAAGAAACAAGTAAAATTAGTAAAATTTCAGAATTTTTTAAGAGGTTCCTAGTTTGGCCACATGGTTGGTAAAACTGTGTTCTAATAGTTCGCCAACTAATATTCAGGGACAGTGGCCCACATGGTTGAGTGAGCATGGTTTATCAAACTATGATATACTCATTTGTACTACTATTCCTAGAGTGCACACATTTCATGACATATAATAGATGGTTAGGAAAACTATACATAGTTTATGCACTTACCTCTACTGATAACTACAACACCCCATATAGTTTATCTAACTACATGAACTGGACAACACAATTTCTACTATCTTTGTGGAAAAAACTATTTTCTTTCAAAGCAGAAGATATAAGCTTTTAAGAAGCCTCAAACACCCTTTAACCATTTCTTAACACAAAATGTACATTTATGAGGATAAAAGTAAAGATTTAAGTTAAAATTAGAAGGTTATTTACTTCAAAAAAATCAAGGTTCTTAACATCTTCCCCATTAAAGATACTAATCACCCAATTTCCCTTCCAAGGGTTGTAATACTTTGTCTGAGAATAACTCTAGCCATTGAGCATGTACATTAACCTTTGGCTCCCAATTTGTGTCTTATACATGGACGTGCTTCCATAAAACCCAAACTAAAGGAACATATATTCCATGGAGGTTCTTCATGATCCAATCAATTTAGCGAATGGGATACTCCTCAAAATAATCATTAATATCTAATTCCACATCCTTGGGATCAAAACTATTAGATTGGTTGAAAAGGTAATGAAAAAACTATGAAACATGGAATACATTTCACATGGCATGGTATTTCTGAGGTAAAATCAATGTAAAGACTACTAGAAAAAATATATCCAAGATCTCAAAAGGCTAAACAAAATGAGGCAAGAGCATCCCATACCTCTATATCTTCTAATGCCTAAGCCTCAGGGATACCCGTAAGAAGACCCACTCCATGAACGCAAACTCCAAAGGTCATCTATGGTGATAGACATATGATATATGTCTAGGATAAGAAATAGCCATCTGATTTCTGAGCAACTACACCTAATTCAAAGTCTCCTTCATGATATGAGGACCTAATAGTGATGCCTCCCTAGCCCCTAGCCATCAAAGATGTGAATGAAATGTCTTAAAATATATGGCCTCATGTGGAGCCATCTGAATTGTTTCATGAATGTTTTTATTATAGTAAAATTTAATGAGGGGTATATAGTTCCCCTTAGAACCTCAAAAATCAAGGTCACATGTTTGGAATATTTCCTCTAACACATGTATTGTTTGTTCTAATCAGCCATCGGTTTGGGGGTGAAAATATGTGCTCAGAATCACCTATGTGCCCAAATCATTATACAACCCCTGTTAGAACATCTATGTGAAATGAGAATCCCTATCAGAAACGAAAGAATTAGGGACCCTATGAAGTCTTTTAATCTCATAGACATACAGTCAGCTAAGATCATCCACTGATAAGGTCTCTTTAATGTGAAATAAGTGGGATACATTCATCATCCTATTGATGACTACCAGACCACATCACTTCATCAAGGTGACCTTGGTAATCCAATCAAAAAATATATCATGGTATTATCCCACATTAATTTTGGGATCACTAAGGGTTGTAACAAACATGTGGGACCCTTCTGTTCCACCTTCACCTACTGACCTGTGAAACACCTAATAATGAAATACTTGATCTTATTCTTCTTTCGAGTCTACCAATACTGATAGTGCATATCAAGATCCATATTGAAGGTACATGGGTGAACATCCCACTAAGAAGAATGAGATTATTGTACTCATTATTCCCACATTTCTATAGAAATCCATATATTCCCTTATATTCATAGGATTTAATCTCCATCAATAGACCAATCCACATGCATTTCATCTCCAAAAACACCTTCATATAAGACCAAACCGTTAGGATTTGATAACGTCCTTCTCTTCACCCAATCTTGGTGTGAAAAGGTAAATTCAAAGTCAAAAATAATAGTATTCTAATGAATATCTAAAAACTTGAGATACATCTCATAAAATTTCTACATTAACTTCTATTCATCATAGTCTTATTGAATCTCTTCCGTTCTAGTCTTCCGGATCATATCATTGACAACTACATTATCCTTTCCGGAAATATAGGTAATTTCAAAGTAAAAAATACTAGTTGTATTTGAAGAATATTCAATATTTGAGATTCAATTCACACCATTTGAAGATATATTTTTGGATCTTGTAGTCCATAAACACCAAAATGTGCTCTCCCAAAAGATAATGCCTCTAGTAACTCAAGGCATCAAAAACCTCTATAATCTTGTTGTCATGTTTTAGGAAATTAAAATCATGAGGCCTCAACTGTAAAGATTTGTACACAATTAATTGATCCTAATTAATCATTAATTCACCTAGACCGATACCAGATGCATCACAGAACAATATATAGCCTCTTCAAGGCTATATAAGAATTAGAATTAGTGCTCAAGTAATTCTTCCATTACACTCTTGGGAGGCCTTATCATATTCTGTAGATCATAAAAACTTCACAGCCTTTTTAGTGATACAAATTAGAGTTTCTGCAAGTAATTATAAGTCATATATGAATCATTGATAATATTCAGCCATACTAAAGAAACATTGTAAATCAAAATCATTACTAGATTGATCCCAATAAACAACAGCACTCACCATCTATGGGTCAATTGATACTCTTGATTCCAATATAATATGACCTAATAAGTGAACTTTATTGATCTATAAGTTGAACATTTTAATATTATAATATATCTGATGATCTATTAGATTATTCAATATGATATCAAGATGTTTTTCATGGTTTATATGAGTATGAGAATACACCAAGATGTTTTCCACAAAAACATGGATGAAGGAATCTTTGTACGGATGAAAAATCATATTCATCAAGGATATAAAAATAGTAGGAGTTTTTGTAAGACCAAAAAATATAACCAAGTAATCATATAAACTTTACCGACAATGTAAAGTTATGTGTGGAATGTTTGATGTCCTAAATCACACCTGATGATAGCCTGATCTTAGGTCAATCTTTGAGAACACTCTAGATCCTTAGAGCTAGTTGAAAATATCATATATTTTTGGGAAATGATATCATTTATTAATTTTAAGCTAGTTTAACCATTGATAATCTATGAAAATATAACATTTTTTATTCTCCTACTTTGAAAAAATGATAGGAAAACCCCAGGAAGATGTTATGGGTTGGATAATACCTTCAGATTCTCAATCCTCCAACTATCTCTTGATCATTGGGATTTTAGTAGCTGACATATTGTACGAAGGAATAGATATCAGATTTAATACTAAAATGATCTCAGTTGTAAATTCTACATCTCTCTAGGGAGGTATTATATAGAAGTGTTAAAGGAAAATATCCCTGAAATGATCCACCACTAGAGGAATATTTGTTGGATGCATCATCCGATCATTCAATAAAAGTCTAGAAATATGGGTTCTAACTCCTCATATCCCATGATTATCTGGTCTAGTTTGACAGTCATAGAAATTAGATTCTCATATATGTACATATATACCACCCTCATGAGATTTAAACATCACACTTCACTAATTACAGTCAATGTGGGAATGATAAGGCATGAACCAATCCATCCCAAGAATCAAATAGAACCATACTCTCTCAAGGTTTAAGTAATTCAACAAGAATAAATTACCACTAATCACTAGAGGATAGTTCTTTAATTTATGTATACCCTATAAATGTACACCCAATGGTGTTTCTAGGGTCATTACTCAACATAAGTAAAATAATTTAAGCCCAAAACATTAAATGATTGATGAAGAGATAAAAAAGAGAAAATCACATATCTCAAACAAAGATGATACAATATTAAAGTCTACAAGAATAGTATCTCATATAGAAGATGGTACAATCCTATTCTCCTTAGGTATTAGATGTAATTTGTGCATCTATTCTGATCCACCGACCTAAGCAACTACTAGACTACACTTAGCAAGTTTGCATTAATGGTGTTGAAAATCAGAATTCGGGATATCTCATCCACAACCTCTTCCTTAGCATGTTTAGATGATACTACTCCATCTTCCAACCTGATGCAGATTCACTTATCATGTTCTTAAATGTGAAGCTATAATGGGTCCTTCTTCACTATAAATAAGCACAAAGGTCAGAAATAATCTCTGATGATGACCCATCTAGCCACAAGAACAACACCCTACTGAGTCTCTATCACAATGGGGATTTACAAACCCCTTCCATCCACATTGATAGAATACAACATAGTTACCAATGTTTATAATCTACACAAAACATCCCTTATGATAAACCTCAACGTTATGCTTCATACTACAATAATAACCACTATCATGTCTCAACACCAACTCTCTGTTCCTAGTAATGTCAAATTTCCTAAAGTTTTACTCAGTGATATGATTTTTGATTACAATCTAAAAAATGGTAGATGTGCACAATACATTTACATGAGAAAATATGGAATACCTAATTCCATCCAAAAAGAATCTTCCTCGTGATAGATCATCACGGGAAAAAAGTGTTGTAAAGAGTCAAAGCTGAATAAAATGTTCTTAATATTCCATGATAGACATAGAAACTTTCTTCAGGTGCTTGAATTCCCTATCTCAGTTAGCTCACTACATCATAAAAATTATATAAAGAAATCTATAATTCATCATAGACCATTCCCTAATAATGACTGGCCATGGTAGGTGCATCCCATCAATACTTGGAAGAATCACACAGCACATAAGATTAAAAGTTGACCCTCCTCTTTAGGGGCATCTCCAAATGATCAAAAATAGAAAAACTTGATTCTAGCCATGAATCATCAGCCTAAGGAACACCATCCCCTGAGAATATTATAGGATGTTTCTTATAGGACTCGTGATTATGATTAGATATTGTAGGTGTTGGTCATGGGGAACCCTTCATAGACTACATTAAACATAATAAATCCTCTTGAAGCTGATAATCAACAACCAGTTTAGGAATAGAAGGTGTTGCCTCAGGTGGAAGTAGTGGAGGTAACATTAGTGGATCAGATCCCATGACCTTCAAATTATGGTTGTTTCCAACCTCCTAGTGTATGACCTGAGGATATCATGGTGGAATTGCTCAATAAATTTCATGTACACACATTAGAAAAATATTCCAAAAAATATAGGATCTATAATGGAATAGGGATATAATAAAAAGGCTTGATACCTAACATACCACACCAACTACCCACATGGAATGTTAGGGTATTTCTATGTTTTCAATTTTTTATTTATAGGGTTTCGGATATATGGAGGGTCAACTGCATGTTAAGGAGGAAAACTGTAGAGACCCGAAGCTTATCGTACATGGACATTACATTACTTTTGCGGAATACTTAGTACATAACAAAAACAGACACTAAAGGATCGTAATAGTTTAGTGTCTTTGGAAACTCGGACTATAATCTTCTAATCGTGGTGAAAGATCTTCAACATCTCCCATAAAGATCTTCTTTTTTTTATATACCTAAAACCTTTCTTTATATCCTGGGGAAAAGAAAACATAAAAGGGTGAGCGCAAATGCTCAGTAAGGGTAAACAAAAGAAATATCAATCACATCATATTCATAAGAACATAACATTTTGGAAATCATAACCTGTAAAAGAGAGCATAATTTCATAACATGGGATAAATCATGGTAGTGAAATGTAATCAGAATAATCATAACATAAAACATGAAACTTTGTGGCAAGCACACATAATCATGGAAAATCATTTCTTGTTAGTCATGACTCGTTTCCAAGACTATCTTAGTGGACAAAGTCCCTTTCTGAATCGAGTAACCCTCGTTTCAGTCCTGTTTCACTGAACCGGTATAACCTACCATTTCAGCCATGTCTATCTCATGAGATATAAAATCTTTACCCAATGCATTGGAGGGAGATATAGGTCCCACCCATCTCATAATGAATCCTTTCTTATGTGTGCCACATAATCATAAACCATACATCATAGCGTAACCCATGTAATAAAAATGGGATTCTTAAACATGACATCATAAAACAATTCATATAAGATAAAGGAATTCATAAAAATGTTTCCATCACAACATAATCAAATCCATGTAATAATAGGGATAAAAACAGAACCCTTTTATTATCTTAGATGGAAAATAATTTTGATAAAATACTTGAACTCCATTCTTGAGGAAAATATCCTTTCTACTTTAAAAACATTTTTCCTTTCTTAACATGTCATACGACTTTAAAATAAAAGAAGTTGATTAAAAATAAACTTGAAAACTTGTAAAGGATGTTTCTTGGAAATAAGTATTTAAAAATCCATTCATGCCGTATAAGTTAAAAAAACATTCTTCTCATACTTTTGTCGGAAAAGTCAAAAAGTACCACGTATGAAAAACGACAAAAGATTCCTTTCATATCCTTTACTAAAAACTCGCCGAAGGGTAAAAATGGATTTAAAAAATTGTAGGTGGATGGAAATGATATTAAATATTGATGAAACATGGATGTGGATGATAAAATACACCCCAGTAAATAAGAAAGTATAAACAATCTCGGATAAAAATGAGATTGTGATATTTCCCTTACCTTAGGTCCAATTTGCTTCGTATGTGTCCGAACCTCCTGTATAATGATTTAAATAATGCCATTGACTTATTACAGAATCATATTCATTGTTATGATATCATATATGGTTCACTTATGACATTATATTACCCGTTCTTTTGTAAATTCCATGTTAAAGAAGCGTTTTGGGTAAAATCGTTTCATTTATCGTAGGTGTTTTGACTTGTTGTTCTTGACATCATTATTACTTATATCATGATTTACTTACTTACAGAATATAAAATATGATTTATATATATTCAGTATATATATATATATATAATAGATAGATAAATAAAATGAAAAACACCGTTCATGGAGACGGTAGTCCGTACGTACGCATGAACGCTGTTTTTCTTTCCTTATTGTCTTGAAATGGAAGTAAGTAGATGACATACATATGTATATATATACATAAATCCAGTAGCTTTATAATGTCATATATTTCATTATTATTTCTTATATATACATTATAATCATTCTTAAATGGTTAACATGGAGAATGAATCTCATCGCGTCGTGGAGACGGTAGTCCGTACGTACGCACGAGCGATGATCTCATTTCTATAAATATTGAATTGAATTGGAGTGGATTATAAAATATATAAGAATCAATATGATGTTGTAATAACTATGTATAGTTATTCTTTACACCATTATACCCATCCATGTAAGGTGGTGGTGGAAAATAGATTACACCACGGCGTGGAGACGGTATTCCGTACGTACGCACGCGTGGTGATTTCTTTTTCCGTAGGATGGATAGATGGTGAAATAGGGTTGTTTCATACTTATAATAACATATCCGTATATGAGTGATACTGATGTTATTACTTCATAATGAAACAACCTAAGAAGAAGAAGTGGAAGAAGAAATAAAGATGAAAGAATTGGTAACGGTAATTACCTCTTCTTTGAAGTGCCTCTTTGAGACCTCCTCTTAGGGCACTAGAATTGGTCTTTGAGGAAGACCAGAACCTCTAGGATGTTGCTAGGGAAGTGGAGAAGAGATTTTGGCAGGGGTTGGCCGAGCTTGAGTGCTCAATTTGGTGTGAGGATGTGGGGGGAGGAGGGGTCCTTTTATAGGGGAGGAGAGGGGCACCTTAGGAATATCTCAAAATATTATTTTATATTAAAGTCAAAATCGGTTTATAATGGTTCCAAAGGGTCTTATTTTGAAGCTAAAGTGGGGATGGGTCGAAATCCTATCATCCAATAGAATTTAGACAAGTTTAGGATATTATTGTAACCTTATCAATTAGATTTAACTCTAAGTTAAATAATTTAACTTTTACCATGTCTTTTTGTTTTCTTTCACTATATGGTTAATAAACTTACTATAACATGCCAAACGAACCCCAAATTGTTTATTATTAATATATATATCCTTATCTAAGTCATTTGGCCGAACCTTAGATTTTTAGGAATACAATAACATTTAATAATATAATATTTGATTTAAAAACTATTTTGTGTCAATTTTGACACTATTTGATATATGATTTTTGTGAAAGTCATAACAGAATTAAATGTTCGAACCGAGTTGATTAAATCAACATTAATATATCATATTAACCAATAAAATTAGTGGAATTCATAAAAAATCTCAAATTACATTTATTTTGGTGTTTATAACATCAATTATGTCAATATTTCATTAATAAGAAAATTACTGCATCATCGTTGTGTCATAAATAAATTAAATTATTTTATTTCTAAAAATTACAAATAAAATACCATCATGTAGGAAATCTTTTTAGCTTTCTAATGAATATTTAAAATCGAATTTATCTTATGTATAACCCCATATTAAAAATGATTTACTTATTAAACTTTGATTTTAACTATTTTAACCTTTCTTTAAATAAATTAATAATAAATGTCCTAATCTAATCTAAGTGGGCCTAAATGGTCATATTTTATTCCTAAGTTTGTTTTTGGTCGAATTACACTTTTCCAATAGAATTAGGACATGTGTTATGGTAATAGTAATATCATATTTACCCTTAGTTACCCTATTTACTATTAACCGCGGTAAAAGAAGTAAAAAGTTACTATTCACCAAAAAATTATTTTCATCTCATTGAACCACATTTTAGTCCTTGATATTAACCGTGTCTTTCGGATTTTCGAAATTCCATTCACAGAAGCGGCAAAATTAAGTTTTATGAAAAATTCAGTTTTTTTAACTACCACTTAGTGGTTTCACTATTCATCAAAAATTGATGTTTTTCAGAACAATGCCAAAATTTCATCCTAAGCTATATTTCATATTCAGAATTCAAAAATGAAATATATTTTACCAAATTCATAACATAGAAGTTTCATTAATTAATTTTATAATTAAATCCTGCTGTTAAAATAAATAGCGTGTTTTTAGGAAACAATATATATCAAAAGATTGACACTTGATTATGTCTGGTTTAAATGTGAAATTACAACCAATGACCAACATTGTATTAAATTGTAAAAATATATTCTAAATATACTTTAAAACCACTCAAATTAATAATTTATCACTATTAATTATTTCGATTAAAAAAGTTGTTTTTAATTATAATTTAGTAATTTTCACTATTCATCAGAATATGAAGGTTATCCGAAAAGTACCAAAATTTCACCTTAGGCTAAATTCGATACTCCGAATCGAAGAATGAAGTTCATTTTGAAAAATAAGATTTACAGAATTTTAAAAAGTGGTTATTACTATTCATAACGGCTAGTTTTAATAATATTTTAATAGCACATCGTTGTTTAGTGAAACTCGGTATTGCGTATTACACACGCTATCGAGGAAGGTCGTGATTGCGTGTAATGCAAGGCAAGACAAGGATGCGTGTTGTGCAAGCTCCTTTTGGTGTAGCGTACAACACAAGACATTAATAAAATTAAAAAGAATATTTTTTATAAAATCTTGGGTTGTTACATTCTACCCCCCTTAAAATGAATTTCGCCCTCGAAATTCGTCGGGGTTATAAATGGTTTACTATTCGAAAGTTTCTTTAATAAAAACCCACATCGTAAAAAGGAATATCAAAACCAATCTTTAAAAACAAAATTATGAAACGTAACGGTTACCCAAATAAACTAATCATTGGGTTTCCACATAGGTGAAAATATGGATATGGAAGAGAAATCTAACCATCATGTTCTGATGGAGAGTGGTAGAGAACATGGCTATGGAAAAGCCAGTAATCACAAATCCATAGATTTGTGATGATATAAGGTACCATCTGATTCATCAGGTATAAGATCACTAGGACAACATTTTTGGTTTTCAAGATCATTTCCTAAAGTTGAAAATTTGAATTAGAATAAATACATACTTTATTTTGGTACAATCTCACTGTTGTTCGTGCCTTGAACAATTTCCACCTCATCTCTTAAATAAATGAAGTTGAATTTGTTATTCGTGAAGTGTTAGCAGATCATGTGATAGAATGACGGGTCATTCCATCTGTCTCAAACAAAAGGTTAGCAAAAATTATATGCATAAATCGATCTATAGTGAGATTAATCATATATGGTTCCTAAAATGGACTTATACTTCATATATCATACTGCTTAATATAATAAAACTAGTTTCTACTAAACAGGGACTTCCTGTAGGCTAGTGGTAGGCGATAAAGTCCAGTCGCACTTCGGTTGTGGGTTCGATTCCCACAGCCTTGTCCGAAGCGATGGGCTGTCGCCCGTCCTGCAGGTTGTCCTTTTTCCAAAACTATATTACTATAACATCCCATTAATAATATCGAAAAAAAAAATTCTATCCTTAAACAATACTAACTTATGTACAACATAATCCATTCCAATATTTAGGCTTATCCATAATACTGCAGTCCACTCTCATAACATAGTGAAAACGATTACCAGAGATTTAATACCATCGTTGATCCCCATATATCATAAGATATGTTTTGTTGGCCACATTCCAAACATTCAAAGTCCTTAATCATGTATACTCTTGAATACCCATTGAACCTTAGTGAAAACTTGAATGCAGTTAAAAGTTAACACTTTACACATACCAAAATCCTCAAAATTCTATATACTCAAACCATGATATCACTTAGTCCTTATATCAATCATGAGCTCAGGAATACAATCAAACATCTCATTATCTTCTTATCCTTTCATTATGCACTTATCATCTACTTTCCAAAAGTATCTGAATATCCTTTCATGGTTACTGGTACCATTCATCATACACTTTCAAAACTTAAGGAAAGACAACAGTGTAACAATCCTTAGATGTCTCCTTATTCCATGAGATTACTTATACAACATTACACGTGATAAACATGGAATCATTCCACTACATTCTTAGACCATTGACTGAGCTTCAACATTTCTTTCATCTCACATATCATTTGTAGTCTCATCATCATCATCCACATAAATACTACCCATACGACCATACTGATTTTCTTTATGAGACTTTCCCTTATGGCATTGGTTTCCATAATGCCCGTACATTCCACATTTAAAACATTTAACCATTGTTGATGTTGTAGCAATACCATTATCCTCATCCCTGGTGTTAACCGACCCTTTTCCATTGCACTTACTTGCTTTGTGTCCTTCTTTTCCACACCCAAAGCATCTTCCAGTTCCCTTGAAACATTCTCCTTGATGCCTCTTCCCACATGATTTACATAGGGGAAATTGAACTTTCTTTCCTCTATGATCATCATGGAACTCCATCTTTCTCTTATTAGTCGAGTCAGGAAACCTACCAAATTTTACTTTATTGATCATATTATGAGATTGCTGATTCGGCATAATAATGATCTTTGGACTTCCAAATCCCATTTCATTTGGTTGCTCATAAAGAATATCATTCCATTGTCCATCATATCCTCCATTATCGTGAATCATCTTGTTTCCAGCCATTTTCTAAAACCCAAAAGAATAGTGTGAGAGGAAAAATAATGCTAAGGAAAACAACATAGTAAAGGGGGAGTATCCTCAATATCCAACATCTTAGGTTTAATTCTATGATCGTTAGCGTAATTCTATTACTATAACCTATATGTATACTTATCCCTAGGGACATCCCTAGACATACCTTAGAAATATCTCTAGGGATCTCACTAACGTTTTCGCATCCTAGTTTCTAAAGGTTGACTAAACCTTTCCTCTGATACCAACTGTAGAGACCCGAAGCTTATCGTACATGGACATTACATTACTTTTGCGGAATACTTAGTACATAACAAAAACACACACTAAAGGATCGTAATAGTTTAGTGTCTTTGGAAACTCGGACTATAATCTTCTAATCGTGGTGAAAGATCTTCAACATCTCCCATAAAGATCTTCTTTTTTTTATACCTAAAACCTTTTTTATATCCTGGGGAAAATAAAACATAAAAGGGTGAGCGCAAATGCTCAGTAAGGGTAAACAAAAGAAATATCAATCACATCATATTCATAAGAACATAACATTTTGGAAATCATAACCTGTAAAAGAGAGCATAATTTCATAACATGGGATAAATCATGGTAGTGAAATGTAATCAGAATAATCATAACATAAAACATGAAACTTTGTGGCAAGCACACATAATCATGGAAAATCATTTCTTGTTAGTCATGACTCGTTGCCAAGACTATCTTAGTGGACAAAGTCCCTTTCTGAATCGAGTAACCCTCATTTCAGTCCTGTTTCACTGAACCGGTATAACCTACCATTTCAGCCATGTCTATCTCATGAGATATAAAATCTTTACCCAATGCATTGGAGGGAGATATAGGTCCCACCCATCTCATAATGAATCCTTTCTTATGTGTGCCACATAATCATAAACCATACATCATAGCGTAACCCATGTAATAAAAATGGGATTCTTAAACATGACATCATAAAACAATTCATATAAGATAAAGGAATTCATAAAAATGTTTCCATCACAACATAATCAAATCCATGTAATAATAGGGATAAAAACAGAACCCTTTTATTATCTTAGATGGAAAATAATTTTGATAAAATACTTGAACTCCATTCTTGAGGAAAATATCCTTTCTACTTTAAAAACATTTTTCCTTTCTTAACATGTCATACGACTTTAAAATAAAAGAAGTTGATTAAAAATAAACTTGAAAACTTGTAAAGTATGTTTCTTGGAAATAAGTATTTAAAAATCTATTCATGCCGTATAAGTTAAAAAAACATTCTTCTCATACTTTTGTCGGAAAAGTCAAAAAGTACCACGTATGAAAAACGACAAAAGATTCCTTTCATATCCTTTACTAAAAACTCGCCGAAGGGTAAAAATGGATTTAAACAATTGTAGGTGGATGGAAATGATATTACATATTGATGAAACATGGATGAGGATGATAAAATACACCCCAGTAAATAAGAAAGTATAAACAATCTCGGATAAAAATGAGATTGTGATATTTCCCTTACCTTAGGTCCAATTTGCTTCGTATGTGTCCGAAACTCCTGTATAATGATTTAAATAATGTCATTGACTTATTACAGAATCATATTCATTGTTATGATATCATATATGGTTCACTTATGACATTATATTACCCGTTCTTTTGTAAATTCCATGTTAAAGAAGCGTTTTGGGTAAAATTGTTTCATTTATCGTAGGTGTTTTGACTTGTTGTTCTTGACATCATTATTACTTATATCATGATTTACTTACTTACAGAATATAAAATATGATTTATATATATTCAGTATATATATATATATATAATATATAGATAAATAAAATGAAAAACACCGTTCATGGAGACGGTAGTCCGTACGTACGCATGAACGCTGTTTTTCTTTCCTTATTGTCTTGAAATGGAAGTAAGTAGATGACATACATATGTATATATATACATAAATCCAGTAGCTTTATAATGTCATATATTTCATTATTATTTCTTATATATACATTATAATCATTCTTAAATGGTTAACATGGAGAATGAATCTCATCGCGTCGTGGAGACGGTAGTCCGTACGTACGCACGAGCGATGATATCATTTCTATAAATATTGAATTGAATTGGAGTGGATTATACAATATATAAGAATCAATATGATGTTGTAATAACTATGTATAGTTATTCTTTACACCATTATACCCATCCATGTAAGGTGGTGGTGGAAAATAGATTACACCACGGCGTGGAGACGGTATTCCGTACGTACGCACGCGTGGTGATTTCTTTTTCCGTAGGATGGATAGATAGTGAAATAGGGTTGTTTCATACTTATAATAACATATCCGTATATGAGTGATACTGATGTTATTACTTCATAATGAAACAACCTAAGAAGAAGAAGTGGAAGAAAAAATAAAGATGAAAGAATTGGTAACGGTAATTACCTCTTCTTTGAAGTGCCTCTTTGAGACCTCCTCTTAGGGCACTAGAATTGGTCTTTGAGGAAGACCAGAACCTCTAGGATGTTGCTAGGGAAGTGGAGAATAGATTTTGGCAGGGGTTGGCCGAGCTTGAGTGCTCAACTTGGTGTGAGGAGGAGGGGGGAGGAGGTGTCCTTTTATAGGGGAGGAGAGGGGCACCTTAGGAATATCTCAAAATATTATTTTATATTAAAGTCAAAATCGGTTTATAATGGTTCCAAAGGGTCTTATTTAGAAGATAAAGTGGGGATGGGTCGAAATCCTATCAACCAATAGAATTTAGACAAGTTTAGGATATTATTTTAACCTTATCAATTAGATTTAACTCTAAGTTAAATAATTTAACTTTTACCATGTCTTTTTATTTTCTTTCACTATATGGTTAATAAACTTACTATAACATGCCAAACGAACCCCAAATTGTTTATTATTAATATATATATCCTTATCTAAGTCATTTGGCCGAACCTTAGATTTTTAGGAATACAATAACAATTAATAATATAATATTTGATTTAAAAACTATTTTGTGTCAATTTTGACACTATTTGATATATGATTTTTGTGAAAGTCATAACAGAATTAAATGTTCTAACCAAGTTGATTAAATCAACATTAATATATCATATTAACCTATAAAATTAGTGTAATTCATAAAAAATTTCAAATTACATTTATTTTGGTGTTTATAACATCAATTATGTCAATATTTCATTAATAAGAAAATTACTGCATCATCGTTGTGTCATAAATAAATTAAATTATTTTATGTCTAAAAATTACAAATAAAATACCATCATGTAGGAAATCTTTTTAGATTTCTAATGAATATTTAAAATCGAATTTATCTTATGTATAACCCCATATTAAAAATGATTTACTTATTAAACTTTGATTTTAACTATTTTAACCTTTCTTTAAATAAATTAATAATAAATGTCCTAATCTAATCTAAGTGGGCCTAAATGGTCATATTTTATTCCTAAGTTTGTTTTTGGTCGAATTACACTTGTCCAATAGAATTAGGACATGTGTTAGGGTAATAGTAATATCATATTTACCCTTAGTTACCCTATTTACTATTAACCGCGGTAAAAACAGTAAAAAGTTACTATTCACCAAAAAATTATTTTCATCTCATTGAACCACATTTTATTCCTTGATATTAACCGTGTCTTTCGGATTTTCGAAATTCCATTCACAGAAGCGGCAAAATTAAGTTTTATGAAAAATTCAGTTTTTTTAACTACCACTTAGTAGTTTCACTATTCATCAAAAATTGATGTTTCTCTAAACAATGCCAAAATTTCATCCTAAGCTATATTTCATATTCCGAATTCAAAAATGAAATATATTTTACAAAATTCATAACATAGAAGTTTCATTAATTAATTTTATAATTAAATCCTGCTGTTAAAATAAATAGCGTGTTTTTAGGAAACAATATATATCAAAAGATTGACACTTGATTATGTCTGGTTTAAATGTGAAATTACAACCAATGACCAACATTGTATTAAATTGTAAAAATATATTCTAAATATACTTTAAAACCACTCAAATTAATAATTTATCACTATTAATTATTTCGATTAAAAAAGTTGTTTTTAATTATAATTTAGTAATTTTCACTATTCATCAGAATATGAAGGTTATCCGAAAAGTACCAAAATTTCACCTTAGGCTAAATTCGATACTCCGAATCGAAGAATGAAGTTCATTTTGAAAAATAAGATTTACAAAATTTTAAAAAGTGGTTATTACTATTCATAACGGCTAGTTTTAATAATATTTTAATAGCACATCGTTGTTTAGTGAAACTCGGTATTGCGTATTACACACGCTATAGAGGAAGGTCGCGATTGCGTGTAATGCAAGGCAAGACAAGGATGCGTGTTGTGCAAGCTCCTTTTGGTGTAGCGTACAACACAAGACATTAATAAAATTAAAAAGAATATTTTTTATAAAATCTTGGGTTGTTACAAAAACACTGTTTATGTTTCCCATGGCCTCCTCGTTTATTGGAAACCATTTTGTTTATATCTTAGAATTTATATTTTGAGTCTTTATGTGAGTTTATAGATAATACTAGGCTCAAATAAATGGATTTCCATTCCCAATTTATAAAGGCCAATGCACTTTATAAATTGAAATTTACATTCATTTAATTACAACCATCCACATACATATAGTCTCAGAATATCATAGGTAAGATATGATGGATTGATTTTGATGAATTTCCATTTTCCATTTTATAAGGGCCCATACACCTTATAAATTTAAATTGGTAGCTGTGACGTCCCGGGATCGTTTCACTCCTGAGTAACTGATCCTAGATGGCCACATAGCATCAAGAACACTATCTCATATTCTAGAGTTTATCGACTTGTAATGAGGGACTAGAGTATTTTTGTTGTGATACCATTCCCTCATTTTATAGTTGACCAAAATAGTGATAAATATAAATAAATAGTTAAAGAAAAATATTAATGAATAAGGAATTGGAAATAAAAATAAATATTAATGAAATAAGTAATCATCAAAATACATAACATTTATCATATCAAAACGATGATGGCATTCCTATACAAAAAGGAAAATCAGAATACATGGATGAATTTAGACGGTATAGTGCATTATATAAAAAAAGAATCAAAAATTGAAAAAAAATCCAAGCATCCTGAACACTGGCTCTGTCATCTATTACCAAGATCCCATCCTAAATAATAAAGTCATGTTTCCAAGAAGGATTCTTCCCTTTTTCCACACCTATGATAATATAATCTTCTAGGGTACCAACGAAGGTCTGGATAGAGTGTGAGATAAACTCAGTAGGATACACATCTTGCTATCTAGATATAAAGGGCTATGAGTGTAATCTAAGGGGTACACCCAAGGTATTCATATGTAAGCAACTCTAACAGAGTATATGGAGATCATCCATAGTAATCCCATGCTATTCATGACTAGGACTAATTGGGTAAATCATTGGTACCACATGTCTGAAGACATAAAGATCAATTCAATGGGTGTATCCACAACATTCTAATATTTTAAAAATATTGAACTAAATCATCAGTACACTATGAAATAATTCACATAACAGGATAAGGAATAGATTTTGTGGTGGGTTCCCCCCGGACAATCAGCTAAATGAATTGGAATGGCATCCTCTATGTGAATAAGGCATTACCAAGAGAATAAAAGGTGAGCACAAGTCTAATCATTCCTATAAAGATGAAAAGGGATTGAATGTAGTAGTCACCATATACTCATTTCATTTATATACATAAGTCATCATAAGCCATGTAATACTCAACCTAATTTCAATTCATTTGGTTAATCACATTACCTCTCATCACACATGATAATGTGAATTAAGTACATGAAACTAAATATTAGTTCAATTAAATTCATCATGGTCAAGTGACATATATATACTTTCCATTTAAGAACTTAATGTTTTATTTATTATGAGGGAACACTTTCCTTAATTATGGTCAAATAGATAGCACCTGAACAGTGTCCCAAAAAATATCAATTTGGACACTAATGGAATACAGAGGAACATTCCCTACATGGGGAGGTGAAAATATACCCAAAGATGAAATTGGTTACATTTGGTCCATATAATACATTTTAGAAAATTTATTTTAGAGTAGATGGATCTATGGTTAAAATCATGGTGATACTAGTGTACACACAACGACAATTGTTTATAAGAAAATGATACCTTGAGGGAAAATTCATAGACCACATACTTTATTATTATAGTAGATTCCTCATCCAATATTGGCCTGTAGTTTGACCTGGATCAGAATAAAATTTAACAATAAACGAACACCCTAAAATATTACATATGGGCTCAAACTAGAATATCATCAATGATAGGATGAAGAACGATAGTAAAATTCCAGTTAATTATAGAATAATACATTTTCATATATATTAATATTTATGAATTAGATATTAATTTTAATTTAAAGGGGATTCGTTTTCGTATACCTTACTTAACATGCAACAATGGGTTCTCGAAAATCTTACGTTGGACCCAACATTGATACTGAAAAATCTTACAATAATATTACTATTATTTTAAATTGTAGTTAACACCTAGTCATTGTATTGGGAAGAATGATTAAAACTAACTACATTATGGTTAAAAAAAATTTCTAATGATTTTCAATTATCCAATAAATTTTAGAGGATTAAAATGAGAATTAATCCAATTTTAAATATAAAATACTTAATTATTTTTAAAAGTCCATTTTACATTTTTTAAGGGAGAGTCATTTTTATTAATAAATTTGGTCACTTTTATATATTATATTTGACAAAATAAACTTCTTTTTCAGTATCTAGAATTCAAAATTTACCTTGGTTGAAATTTTGGTATTTTTCTAATAAAAATTAGGTTTTAATGAATAGTAAAAAATACTGCATTTTAATTCCAAAGTATAATTTCAGATAATTTATTTATATAATTATATTTTCCTTATAATTAGTTTTAAATATTATTTTAATGCATTTTTTATAATTTAATCCCATTTTGTTCATCGGAATTAATTTCACATTCAAATTGGACATAAACACATGTCAATCTTTTGATAGTTCTTACTTTTTAAAAACCCGCTTTCTAATTTTGGAAATGAGAATTAATTTAAAATAAATTACTTCAACTAATGTATTTTGAATTTATAAAAATGTATTCCATATTTGTAATCATATATTCATAAATATTTAAATAGGTACCATTTAGTTTTGGACATTACGAATAGTCACTTCAGTAATTATTTTTATTTACCATAGTTAATGGGTAAATTTGGTAAATAAGGGTAAAAATATTATTATAATACTATAAAACTACCATAACACATGTCTCAATATTATTGGATGAGTCATGGGAAACCAAAAAAATCATTAGGCCTAAATTTTGGCATTTGAGAACCACTTGGGTGTGATAATGACATATTATAATAATTAATTTAAAGTAAAGGAAAATATGTAATAAAAATGAATCTTCTTATTAAAACAATTTTAATATTGGATAATATTAATGATAACATAGACAATAAATTTTATTTAGAAATCTAAAAATATTTCTATGTCATGGTATTTTATTTATAATTTTTAGTCATTGAATAAATAAATTTATTTATGACATAATGATAAAGTAGGGATTACCTAATTAATGATTGATTCAAATAAATGATATTATAAATATTGAAATAAAATAAATTTTGAAAGTTTTGATGCCATACAATAATTTTAATGATTATTATGAAATTTCATATTTGATTTAATGTAGTTTTTTTTAATTAATAAAGTTTATATGACTTTAACAAAAATCAATAACTAAATATTGTCAAAATTGACTGAATGAGTTTTTAAAACAAATTCTATTTTATTAAATGATATAATAGCCATAAAAATATATGCTTCAGAAAAAATACTTATATAATGTTAAAAAATTTCATTAATGATTTACCTGATGTTCTCTTTTCATTTCATAGTATATATATTAACCATAGAGTGTAAAAATACAATAAGACAAGGTAAGAGTTAATATATTTAACTAAGGGTTAAATAAAAAATATAAGGTTATATTTGTGACCTAAACATGTCCAAATCCTATTTTTTAGAATCTTTTGACCCATAATCATCTTATCCTTGAACTATATCACGTTGGAGCTGTAATAATTAGAAAATAAATATAAAATATAATAATATTTCAAGACTTTCCTAAATTTCCTCTCATTCCTCTTATAAAAGGCCACCACCTCTACCCACTTAACTCACCTCTCACACCCCATGGATCATCCAAATTTTGATCAAATCATCTCCCAAAATCGATCTCTTCCTCCTAGAATCCTTATCTTGGGAATAAGAAAAATCAAGAAAGCCTTTTCACTCAATTCAAAATGAGTTACCTGGTTTAAAAGAACATAACGATTTTATGTGATGAGTCTGATTCATTTTAAGGGAAATCTTAACTCAATCTCATTTCAAGGAGTGAAGTATCCATGTCATTGGTTTTGGTTTTCAATGAATATTTTTTAATGTCCAATGATTATTTTACACTAATTATCAACTAATATTGGTTATGTTTATGTTTATCATGAATAATTATGTCATTGATTTATACTTAAAAATTGAATACAATCATTGTGAGGGAATTCATCTCAATATCATTCCATTGATACATTTCATGATGATATGCACCTTTTTTATTTATAAAGTGTATATAAAAACCATTTTATATTTTTTTCTATGTTATATCTATACTCGTTATATTTAATGTCTTGTAATATGTTCTAATTTCATCTGATGTATAATTTAAATGTTCAAAATTGTGAAATACGCTTTTTCTAAAACATCATTTTAAATGATTTAATGATTTAATCTTATAAGTCCTTCTCTTTAATTTCCATATTTTCAAAGTGGTTTTAAGGACTGATTTAAATAGAAATTAATTTTTTTAAGTGTAATTTCATTTCAATGGTTTCAAAGTGGTATGGGACACTTTGATTCAAAAATATTCTTTCAAAATGTTTTAATTGTGTTTTAAAGGGTGGCGGGGTTGATTATTTCAATAAATTTTATTTTTATATATATATTTTTCATGAATGTAATTTCTCAATTTTATGTTGTTATTATGTATTTATGTTTAATTTAAAATTTTACCCTTTTATTTTAAAATAATCTGATTTTATTTATGAGTGTGTGACTTCTAAATATGAAATGTGATTTCAATGTTAAAATGTTATTTTACCTTTTTGATTGGATTATGTGTTATGATTATGTTAAGGTTCTTGGGAATTGATTAGGTATATGGGTAGTTATGTGATAAACTGAGGTTGGGAGATCTTATCATAGGTATTTAACTCATTGCATAATGTGTCAGAGTTAAAAGATAAAGTTTATCCTAAGAGATTTAGGGAACATACTGTTATGGGTATTCCAGACATAATGATGAAAGTTAATCCCTATGTAGTTGTGAAAGATACAATGTAAGAATGTTATGGATTATAAAATTTGTCATTGTGATTTATTATTTCTATGGTTTTATCTGAAATCTTATGATTTTATAAGGTATGTTAACGAGCTTATGTTTTTTGGGTTAAAAGTATGATTTTGTGAAAAAAAATTCATGAGTTTTAAATATTCATGGACTAATGGTTTTATTCCTTTTTTAATTTCTTTACTGAAATTTTTATACAAATACCATGTTTTTAAATTTTTCCCTAGGGTATATGGATGTGTAAGAGAAATAAATAAGTCAATAATATATTTATGAAGAAAAATAAATCATGTTTTCTTTAAAGGGTTTCAATTAGTCGAAAAAGTTGATACTAAGTGTAACTGTCCACATGTAATTTCTAGGTCTATTATGTTATAGTTATGGACTAGTTATATAAAACTCTAAACTTTAAAATATCCTCAAATTGAAATAAATTTAAATTGTTAACGTAATTCAAGATTATTAAATGTTTTAGGCTAGGGCATTATAGTTGGTATCCGAGGATTGTTTAGACAAGTTTGGTGATTGAGATGTTTATTAACGGTTAGGGATATTTTCATGGATTTATAATTGTAAGGTTTATCATACTTTCAATGTATTATAAACCTTTTTAGGGCATATGTTATCAAATTTCCATGTAATTAATAGTATTTTGACACATTTATTTTTGAGGTAGTTATGGGTTAGTAATTTTTGGGATGAAAACTGAAAGGTATAGAATAATCCTTGAGGCTAAAAAAATTTATCATTATTTTTGAGGATTTTATCTTGTTTTTTAATTTTATAATAATAATAATGTTTTTGAAAAAGGAAATCATGTAGAAAGTGTGACAACCTGTCATGTCTAACAAGCCTACAGGAATAGAATCCACAACCATAGGATGATAGGACTTTATTGCCTACCACTGGCCTATGTGATTTCCCTTGTCAGTATGACTTATTATATTTCATTAAATTATTTTATTGATTAAGAATAAATAGATTTTTGAGACATATATATTATAAAATGGAAATCATTAGAAATGGAAAATGATTTGTGGATTATGTGATAAATGATATTTTGGAAGACGTTCACTATTTTAGGAACATGATATAATTATAGTAAATAGAACACCAAGGGATTTTAATTAAGTAATGGATGAATATTATTTTGTAAGAATATATGATTTTAAATGTGTAATTATGGAAATTAAGTTATTTATGGAATGGATTAACCTATCATAGAGAATATATGATTATGTTAATTTCTCTCCAGTATTATACTTTAAGAGTGATTGATTTTATTTGGAGATACATGTTAAAATTTATCATAGAAGACAATGTTATCATATTATTCTGTGTTTTATGTTTCAATTTTTGTTGGATTATTTTGAGAAATTTTAAGATTTTTTAATTAATTTTCTGTGTTGAACGTTGGGTATTACTATTGAATTTTGATGATTAAAAGAATTTTTTTCTCCTTATAAATGATTATTTTTCTTGTGGAATTATCTGATCTTGTACTGATTATTTTAATTTTTTAACTATTTAAGGGTAGTAAAACATGATGTTTAACCTTTTGGGGATGATATGAGATTTTATAATTTGATTATAATGCTTCAGGCATGAAAATTTATTCATTAATACTCATCGTTTGAAAAAAAAAGATGAGTGTGTGGTGGAAATTTATTAAAGGATGATACTCTACCTTTCATGTAAGTATTTTTCATATATTCTTTTTCTAAGTAGTAAAATAATTCCTCGACATTATGAATAGGATATTAAAAAAACATATTTCGTTTATTTTTTTTACAAAAAAATTTATCATTCAACATTTCTCAAGTTTGTAGTTTTTTGGTTGTTAACTTTCTCCTGGTCATGTTTTCTATCACTCTCTATCTAAAGAAGATGGTTATTTTTTTCTTCCATATCCATGTTCTCCTATATGGAATCTGAGTAAGTGTTATCCCAACTATCCATTTTACGTATCTTTATTTATTATAAATTGATTGTTTTATTGAATCTTTTTACTATATTAGATTTTCAATAAAGTTACCAAGGCCAATTATAAAATTTTGAGGGCGCAAATAGGAAAATGGAGGAAGGATGTAACATCCTAGTTAATTGTAGAATAATACATTTTAATATCTATTAATAGTTAGGAATAAGATATTAATTTTATGTTAAATGGGATTATTTTTCTAATAGCATGCTCAACAAGCAACAATATATTTCTTTGAAATCTTACATTGCACACAACACTGAATTATACCGATAAATAATACACTAATATTATTATTATTTTAAATGGTAGTTAATGTATTCTCATTGTATTGGCAGGAATTTAATGAAATAACAACAACATGATTATAAATTATTTTTAATTTTTTTTATATTTTTTCAAATTTATCCAATAAATTTTGGAGGCTTAAAATGAGAATGAATCAAATTTTATGCATAAAATACTATAATATTTTGAAAAGGACGGTTTTCTTCCTTTTGATAGTGAAACCATTTTTAAATATATTTTTTCACTTTTATCTGTTATATTTTACAAAATAAACATCTTATTTGGAACCATGATATCAAAATTTACCTTGATTGAAATTTGGGTACTTTTATGATCAAATTAATATTTTAATGAATATTGAAAAATACTGCATTTTAATTCAAAACATTCATTTAGTTTAATTTATTTATATAGTCATGTTAAACATTTACTTTTTTTAAGATTAATTGGATTATGTTTTTTTTCATTTAATCCAATTTTGGTCATTGGAACTAAATTCATGATTAAATTGGACATAAAAACATGTTCATCTTTTGATAGTTTTTACTTCTTTAAAACTTTCTTTCCAGTTTTGAAAATGGTAATTAATTTTAAATTATTTATTGAAACATTAGTGTTTTTAATTTTGAAAAATGGATTTCATATTTGGAATAAATTAGTCCAAATTATGTTAATAGGTACCTTTTATTTTGGGACATTATGAACAGTAACTTTAGTAATTATATTATTTTACCATGGTTAAAAGGTATATTATGAAAATAAGGGTAGAAATAATATTATAATAATATAAAACAACCCTAAAACTTGTCATAATATTATTGGATGAGTAATGGGTGACTAGTCAAATTATTATGCTCAAAATATTGGCATTTTGGAACCACTTGGGTGTGATAGAGACATGTTATAATAATTAATTTAAAGTAACGACAAATATGTTATAAACATGAATATTCTAACTAAAAAATTATTAATATTGGTTTATATAAATTATATATTTGACTATAAATAGTCATCATAAATATAAAAAAAATTCCAACATAATGGTATTTTATTTATAATTTTTATACATTAAAAAAATAAATATAATTACGACATAATGATGCAGCACTGATTACCTGATTAACAAGACATTCATACAAAAGATGTTATAAAAATTAAAATAATCGTTATTTGAGAATTTTGGTTCAATACATTAATTTTCATAATGATTATGATATTTTATACTTGATTTAATGTAGTTTTTTTAATTAATCATGTTATTTTGACTTTAACAAAAATAAAATACTAAATAGTGTCAAATTTGACATATATTAGATTTTAAAATAAATACTATTTTATTAAATTATATAATACTCATAGAAATATAACATTTGGAAAAATGACTTAGATAATTTTAAAATGTCATTAATGATCCACTTGAGATTATCTTGGCATTTTATAGTAACTATATTAACCATACAGTGTAAAACTAAAAGAAGACCTTGTTAGAGTTTATTTATTTAACTAAGGGTTAATGCCAAACGATAATGTTAAATTTGTGTCCTAAACTAGTCTCAAACCTAATGGATGAGAGGATTTAGAACCATACTCATCTTATCATTAAAATATATCACTTCTAAGGTATTACAATTCAAAAATAAATTAATAATAAAATAATATTTCTTTAAATCCTAAAGTTCCCCTCATCCCTCTTATAAAAGGCCACCACCTCTACGCACTTAATCCCATCTCTAAATCCCCTTGGATAATCCATATTCTAATCATATCATCCACTAATATTCCTCAATTACTCATATAATCCTTATATTAGGAATAAATATAATCAATAAATCATTTTGACTCAAAATAAGAAGATGTTACCCGATTTAGAGGAACATAACGATTATACATGAGGAGTTGGACTCAAGGTAAGGTAAATCATAACTCAATCTCATTTCTTTGATTTAAATGTCCATGCCATTTTTTTTGTTTTTAAAATAATATTTTAGAATGACTTATTGTTTTTTACACTAAATATCCACTTATATTAGGTGTATTTATATTTTTCACAGATAATTATTCCATTCATTTATCATTAAATTTATGATATTATCTTTGAAAGGGACATCGTCTCAATCTCCTTTCATGGAGACATTTATTGGTGATATGAACCTTTATTTCCTAACAAAGTGTATATACATCCCCTTTTCAAGTAATAATCCATATTATATCTATACTCGTGATATTTACTGTCTTGTAAAATGTTCTACTTTCATGTGGTGTATAATTTAAATGTTCCAAATTGTAAAGTACTATTTATTTAAAACATAATTTTAAATGTTTTATAGATATAATTTTATAAATTATTCTCTTTCATCTCCATGTTTTCAAATTCATTTTAAGGACTTCTTTATATTTAAATGAATTTTTTTATGTGTAAATTCCATTCATGATTTTCAATGAAATATGGGACACTTTGATACAAAAATATTCTTTTAAAATGATTTAATTTCATTTTAAAAGGGGATTTATTATTTCAAAAACATTGAATTTTAATATATATAAACATCAGGAATGGAAGTTCTTAATTTCTGTTTCTATTATGTATTGAGGATTACTTTACATGTTTACCATTTAATTTTAAAATAATGTTTTTTCATTTATGATTGCATGACATGTAAAGATGAAATGTGATTCAACATGGAAATTTTATTTTCCCTTTATGATTGGTTTATGTGTTATTATTGTATTATGTTTTTTTTGGAATTGCTTAATTATATAGGTGTTTCTATGATAAACCGAGTATGGGTGAGCCTGTGATATCACTTCAAAGCATTGGGTAATGTTATAGAGGTAAATGATAAAGTTCCTCCTATGAGATTTAAGGAATATACTTTGATGGGTATTCCAAACATATCTATGAAGTCTACTCCCTATTTAGTTGTGAAATAAATAATTTAAGTATGTTATGGATGTTTCAAGTAACCTTTATGATTTGTGATTTCAATGGGTTGATCATTAATCTTATGATTTCATAAGGTATGTTAAAGAGTTTATGTTTTATGGGTGAAAAGTTTGATTTTGTGAAAATGTTTTCATGAGTTTTAAATATTTATGGACTAACTATTTTATTCCATATTTTATTATCCTTAATAATATTTTTATGCTCATTCAATTTTTTTGAAATTTTTTCTTCATGGTATAAGGATAGGAATGATAAATAAATATGTCAATAATATTTTTATCACAAAAAATAAGAAATCTTGTTTTTTAACGGGTTTCCTATGGTGGAAAAAGTGGATACTTAGTGTAACTATCCACAAGTAATTTCTGGGACTGTTATGTAATATTTGCAGCCTAATTCTATAAATCATTGAAAATTAAAAGGTCATCAGTGTAAAATAAGGTCAAATTATTGACTTAACTCCAAATTATGTAATGTTTAATGTTGGGGCCTTATAACGATGAAGGAAGATTAAGGAGGTAAGAACCTATCAGTGGATATACAACATGATAAACATATCTTGATTAGGAGTTCGGATAAATAAACCACTCAATTACTAAGTGAGGGGCTTGTGGATGCTTCAATGGAATAAAAATAGAGGGTGTTTCCCATTGAAGGCAGAAATAAGAATGAGGGAACTGAATTATATTGAGTGAGTTTAAAATAGGAAAAAAATATCAAATTTTAAGAAGAACACCCTTTGGCCACATAGTTTTCCAAATTGTGCACCAACTATACACAAGCCACAATCTATGGATAGTTGTCCACATGGCTGGGGGAGTATGTTTTGTCCAACCGAGCACTACCCCTATGTCCCTCTCTGCCTAGGGAAGACACATCACATTGGATGTAGCACATAGTTAGACAAACCATATGTAGCCTATGCACTCCCCTCTATGGTGCACTACAACATCCCTCATGGATTTTATAACAATCAAGATTAGGCTAAATTGTTTATACTTAATCAGCAGCCCAATTTTTCACTAAAAAATTAAATGATCTAGGCTCCGAACAGTCCAAAAACACCCTTGCTTTCTCCATACCCATATTATAAATTTTTATAAGGATAAAATCATGGAATTAAAATGATATTAAAAGGTTTCATACCTTGAATAAATACTTTGTTCTTATAGTGCTTCCCCTAAAAAATTTTCCATGACTTTCCCTTCCAATGGTGGTAAACATCATCTATGAATCACTCCACCCACTAAGCACGTATGTTGACCACCCACCCCCATGTCTTGCCTTGTACATGGGTTTTCATTCATAGCACCACCAATAATGGTAAAAACATGCCTCAGAGATCCTTCATACTGTAGAGACCCAAAGATTAATGTACATTGACATTACATTACTTTTTCTGAATACTTAGTACATAACAAAAACACACACACAAGGACCGTAATAGTTTATGGTCTTTTGAAACTCGGAATATAATCCTCTAATCGTGGTGAAAGATCTTCAACATCTCGCATAAAGATCTTCTTTTTTTTAACATAAATCCTTACTTTATGTCCTGGGGAAAAAAACATAAAAGGGTGAGCTCAAATGCTCAGTAAGGGAAAACAAAAGAAATATCAATCACGTCATATTCATAAAAACATATCTTTTGGAAATCTTAACCTGCAAAAGAGATCATAATTTCATAACAAGGGATAAATCATAGTAGTGAAATGTAATCCCAATAATCATAACTTAAAACATGAAACTTTGTGGCATACACACATAATCATAGAGAATCATTTCTTATTAGTCAAGACTCATTGCCAAGACTATCTTAGTGGAAAAAGTCCCTTTCTGAACCGAGTTCAGTCCTCATTTCAGTCCTATTTCACTGAACCGGTATAACCTACCATTCCAGCCATGTCTATCTCATGAGATGTAAAATCTTTACCCAATGCATTGGAGGGAGATATAGTTCCCACCCATCTCATAATGATACCATTCTTATGTGTGCCATAAAATCATAAACCATACATCATCGCATAACCCATGTAATAAAAATGGGATTCTTAAACAACATGACATCATAAAACAATTAATATAAGATAAAGGAATTCATAAAAATATTTCCATCACAACATAATAAAATCCATGTAATAATAGGGATAGAAATAGAACCCTATATTATCTTAGATGGAAAAATCATTTTGATAAAACACCTGAACTCCATTCATGTTGTATAAGTTAAAAGAAAACATTCTTCTCGTACTTTTGTCGGAAAAGTCAAAAAGTACCTCGTACGAAAAACGACAAAAGATTTCTTTCATATCTTTTACTAAAAACTCACCGAAGGGTAAAATTGGATATAAACTATTGTAGAAGGATATAAATATTACATATTGGGGAAACATGGATGTGGATGATAAAATACACCCTAGTAAATACAAAAGTTTAAACAATCTCGGATAAAAATGAGATTGTGATATTTCCATTACCTTAGGTCCGATTTGCTTTGTAAGTGTCCGAACCTCCTGTATAATGATTTAAATAATGTTATTGACTTATTCCAGAATCATACGTATTGTTATGATATCATATATGGTCATATTCTTAGATTCTTATTAGTAATATTTCATTACTACTTGTTATTCGGGTGTTTATTACTTTTTGTTCTTATGCGTGTTTTGTCGAATAAATTCTTATTCTTCTCTTTAGGTTATAGATACCTCATTTCCAGAATGGTATTAGTGTAATATATATCATGTTCATTCATTCAATTCATTTATATAATCATTATTAAAAAAATATCATGTAGAACGAGTCACATCACATCGTGGAGACGGTATTCCGTACGTATGCACGGGTGATGATATCATTCCTATGATCGTGGAATTGTATTGGAGTGTATGTATACTATTTCAGAATCAATATCACTTTACAATAATCATATACAGTTATTATTTACACCATTATATGCATCCAAATAAGGTGTTGGTGGAAAATAGATTACACCACGGCGTGGAGATGGTATTCCGTACGTACGCACGCGCGGTGATTTAGATTTCCATAGGATGGATAGATGGTGAAATAGGTTTGTTTCATACTTATAATAACATATCAGTATATGAGTGATACTGATGTTATTACTTCATAATTAAACAACCTAAGTAGAATAAGTGGAAGAAGAAATAAAGGTGAAAGAATCGGTAACAGAAATTACCTCTTCTTTAAAGCGCCTCTTTGAGACCTCCTCTTAGGGCACTATAATTGGTCTTTGAATAAGACCAGGAACATTAGGATGTTTCTAGGGAAGTGGAGAAGATAATTGGGCAGGGGTTGGCCGAGCTTCAAGGTTCAATGTGGTGTGAGGAAGAGAGGGAAGAGGTGCCCTTTTATAAGGGAGGAGAGGGGCACCTTTGGAATAACTAAAAATATTATTTTATTATAAAGCCAAATTCGGTTTTAAATAGCTAAAAATTGATTTATTTCAAAGATAAGGTGGGTATGGGTCTAAATCCTATCATCCAATAGATTTTAGACAAGTTTAGGTTCCTATTGTAACATTATCATTTAGATTTAACATTAAGTTAAATAATTTTACTTTTACCGTGTCTTCTTGTGTTCTTAAACTATACGGTTAATAAACTTACTATAAAAATCCAAACGAACCCCAAGTTGTTTATTATTAATATATATAACCTTATCTAAGTCATTTGGCCGAACCTTAGATTTTTAGGAACAAAATTACAATTAATAATATAGTATTAGTCTTAAAAACTATTTTATGTCAATTTTGACACTATTTAGTAATTGATTTTTGTGAAAATAATAACATAATTATTAGTTCAAAAAACGTAAATTAAATCCATATTAACATGTCATATTAACCTATAAAATTAGTGAAATTTATAAAAAGTCTCAAATTACACTTATTTGGGTATTTATAATAACAATTATTATAATTTTTTCACTATTATGGTAATTACTACATCATCATTGTGTCATAAATAAATTAAATTATTTAATGTCTATAAATTATAAATAAAATACAATTATGTAAGAAATATTATTATCTTTCTAATGAATATTTACAATCGTATTTATATTATGTATAACCCTATATTAAAAATGTTTTAGTAAATAAACATTGATTTTAACTCTTTTAACTCTTCTTTGAATTAAATAATAATAAATGTCCTAATCTAATCCAAGTGGGCCTAAATGGTCATATTTTATTTATAAGGTTGTTATTGGTCGAATTACACTTATCCAATAGATTTAGAAAATGTGTTAGGGTAATAATAATATCATTTTTACCCTTAATTTCCCTATTTACTTTTAACGGTGGTAAAAAAAAGTAAAAAGTTACTATTCACCCAAAATTATTTTCATCTCATTGAACCAAATTTTACTTAATGACATCAACCGTGTCTCTTGGATTTTTGAAATTCCACTCACAGAAGTGGTAAAATTAAATTTTATGAAAAAGTCTTTTTTTAACTACCACTTAGTGGTTTCACTATTCATCAAAAAATGAAAGTTTCCAGAAAAATACCAAAAATTAGGCCTAAGCTATATTTGATATTATGAACTCAAAAATGATGTCTATTTTATAAATTAAAAACATATCAGTTGTGTTAATTAATTTAAAAATTAATTCCCGTCGTCAAAATAAATAGCGTGTTTTTAAGATATAATAACTATCAAAAGAATGACACTTGTTTATGTCTGGTTTAAATGTGAAATTACATCCAATGACCAAAATTTTATTTAATTGTAAAAATATATTCTAAATATACTTTAAAACCACTCAAATTAATAATTTATCAGTATTAATTATTTCAATTGAAAAAGTTGTTTTTAATTAAAATATAGCATGTTTTTACTATTCATCAAAATATGAAAGTTACCAGAATGATATGAAAATTTATCCAAAGTAAATTTTTATTTCATGATTCCAAAGAAGAATTTTATTTTGTCAAATTGAACTTATAAACATGTCAACAACTAGATTTAAAGTGGGTGCTCCATCAAAAGGCGGCAAAACTGCATTTTTTTAAAAATACTTATTTTACCCAAAAAAATTATTTTGTTCTTATACCATGTTTTAGAAAATGTGCAGGACGAATAATAATGTTAGAAGATTAAAATTTTAGTTAATACTATTCATAACGGCTAGTTCATAATAATATTATAATAATATATCGTTGTTTAGTAAAAGCCAGTATTGCGTACAACACACGCTATCGAGGAAGGTCGTGATTGCGCGTAATGCAAGCCAAGTCAGGGTTGCGTGTTGTGCAAGAATCCTTCGTTGTTTCGTATAACATAATCCAACCATATTTCATTTATAAATTATATATATATATATATATACTCAATGTTGCATAGAATAATTACTATCAAAATTGTGTGTAACATGATCCATGAATAGTGTTGTGTACACTGCAAGCTAATACGGTGTTGCGTATAGCGCAAGGTAATCATGGTGTAGAATACAACACAAGACATTAATGAAATTAAAGGAATATTTTCCATAAAATATCGGGGTGTTACATTCTACCCCCCTTAAAATGAATTTCGCCCTCGAAATTCATCGGGGTTATAAATGGTTTACTATTTGAAAGTTTCTTTAATAGAAACCCACATCGTAAAAAGGAATACCAAAACCAATCTTTAAAAACAAAATTATGAAACGTAACAGTTACCCAAATAAAATAATCACTGGGTTTCCACATAGGTGAAAATATGGATATGGAAGAGAAATCTAACCATCATGTTCTGATGGAGAGTGGTAGAGAACATGGCTATAGAAATGCCAGCAATCACAAAGCCATAAATTTGTGACGATATAAGGTACCATCGGATTTATCAGATATAAGAGCACTAGGACAACAATTTTTGTTTTCAAGATAGTTTCCCTAAAGTTGATGAAATTGGAATTAGAAGGAATACTTTAGTGATTTTGGTATAGTATCACCGTTTGTCGTTCTTTGGAAAATTTCTACTTCATCTCTTAATGAAATGAAGTTGATTTTTTCATTGGTGATGTGTTAGCAGATCATGTGATAGAATGATGGGTCATTCCATCTGTCTCAAACAAAAGGTTAGAAAAGTTATCAAAAAATACATAAGTCCATCTATAGTGAGATTAATCATATATGGTTCCTAAAATGGACTTATACTTTATATATCATACTTAATAATATAATAAAACTAGTTTCTACTAAACAGGGACTTCCTGTAGCCCAGTGGTAGGCGATAAAGGCCAGTCGCACTTCGCTTGTGGGTTCGATTACCACAGCCTTGTCCGACGCGATGGGCGGTCGCCCGTCCTATAGGTTGTCCTTTTTCTAAAGCTATATTACTATAACATCCCATCAACAATATCAAAAAAGTTTTATCCTTAAACATTACAAACTTATGTCCAACATAATACATTCCAATCTTTAGGCTTATCTAAAATACTTCGGTCCAAGATCATAGTATAAAGAAAATGATCACATGAATGCCATCATTTATCCCCCATATATCATAAGATATATCTTGTTGGTAAGATTACAAACATGTGAATACCTTAATCATGTATTCTCTTGAAGAAAGAATACCCATTAAACCTTAGTGAAAACATGAATGCAGTCAAAAGTTAACTCTTTCCACATACCAAAATCCAAAAATTCTATATACTCAAACCATGATATAACCTTCTCCTTATAACAGTCATGAGGTCATGAATAATATAAAACATTTAATTTTCTCCTTATCCCTTCATTTTGTGCATATCATATGATTTACAAATATATTTCAATCACTTTTCATGGTTACCGATGCCATAAAATTATTGAAAACCACAATAGACCAAAACATAAATATTCCAATATTCCACGATACTATATACAAAATTATTCTAAAATCCCATTACATAAACACTTAATCATTCCACCACATCGTTGTCATATTCAACATCACCAATGGTGATCGCATGTGACTTCCCTTTGTCATTTTCCTTAATTGGTTTCTCCCGTTGATCATCACTAACCCTTGGATTATGGCATTTATTAGCATAATGCCCCATTTCCTTGCACATGATGCATTGAAGTGTAGTAGATTCATTCTGTGTATCCCTTCCTTTGTTTGCATCATTAAACATCATCTTCCCATCATTGCGGCATTCAAATTCCCAATGACCTTCCTTTCCACATTTGAAACATTTACTTGTCCCTTTAAGACAATCTCCACCATGCTTCTTTCCACACTTTGAGCATAAGGAAACATTCATATTCTTTTCACCATTATTCTGAGATTTCTCCTTGAACTCCATCTTTCGTTTCTTTTCAAAACTATGAGATGGATATGTAACACCAAATTCCATTTCTACCTTGATAGAACAATGCACAATTTCTTCATAATTACTCAAGTCTCTTATAGCTAATGCCCTTAGAAGATTTGGTTTTAAGCCACTGAAGAATCGATCAACTTTACATTCAGGTTGGATGATAAATCCACATGCATACCTTGCAAGCCTTGTAAAATTCGCTTCATATATACCAACAGATTCATCATCATTTTTCTTTAGTTCAAGAAACTACTTCTCCATATTTTTTCGAAGAATACGAGGGAAGTAATTATTGAAAAATAAGTTCTTGAACTCGTCCCTTTCAATGGAATCAATTCCATCTCTTTGCCTCGTATTCTTGATAAGATTCCACCATTGATCAGCTTCACCTTCCAAACGACATACTGCTAAGATGACTTTATCATGTTCAGAACATTGAAGAACAGAAAATATCCTTTCAGTGGTACTGATCCATTGTTCAGCAACAAGTGGATCAGAAGACCCACTGAAAGAAGGTGGACGTTGCCTCATGAAGGACTCAATAGAATATTGTTCCCTTATCTGCTCATTTGGAATTTCAGAATGATTCGTAGCTTGTGTAAGTATAGAAATAATATTTTTCACTCCATCTCCGATAACATTTGTTTGTTCAGGAGGACAATCATTGCATTTTCCATTGCATTGATCAACATGATTCCTTCGGGATCCAACCATCTTCTAAAACCCAAAAAGAATAGTGTGAGAGGAAAATATCAAGCTAGGGAAAACAACATAATAAAGGGGTTGTACCTTCAATATCTAACATCTTAGGTTTAATTCTAAGATCGTTAGTGCAATTCTAGGACTATAACCTATACTTATACTTAACCTTAGGGACATCCCTGGACATACCTTAGAAATATCTCTAGGGATCTCACTAAAGTTCTCACATCCTAGTTTCCAAAGGTTGACTAAACCTTTCCTCTGATACCAACTATAGAGACCCGAAGCTTAACGTACATTGACAATACATTACTTTTATGGAATAATTAGTACATAACAAAAACACACACACAAGGACCGTAATAGTTTAGTGTCTTTGGAAACTCGGAATATAATCTTCTAATCGTGGTGAAAGATCTTCAACATCTCCCATAAAGATATTCTTTTTTTAAACCTAAATCCTTTCTTTATGTCCTGGGGAAAAACATTAAAGGGTGAGCTCAAATTCTCAGTAAGGGTAAACAAAAGAAATATCAATCACTTCATATTCATAAGAACATATCATTTGGAAATATTAACCTGCAAAAGAGATCATAATTTCATAACATGGGATAAATCATAATAGTGATATCTAATCCCAATAATCATAACTTAAAACATGAAACTTTGTGGAATACACATATAATCATAGATAATCATTTCTTATTAGTCAAAACTCATTGCCAAGACTATCTTAGTGGACAAAGTCCCTTTCTGAACCGAGTTCACTCCTCGTTTCAGTCATGTTTCACTGAACCAGTATAACCTACCATTCCAGCCATGTCTATCTCATGAGATATAAAATTTTACCCAATGCATTGGAAGGAGATATAGGTCCCACCCATCTCATAATGATACCATTCTTATGTGTGCCACAAAATCATTAACCATACATCATAGCACAACCCATGTAATAAAAATGAGATTCTTAAACAACATGATATCTTAAAACAATTCATATAAGATAAAGGAATTAATCAAAATATTTCCATCACAACATAATCAAATCCATGTAATAATAGGGATAGAAACAGAACCCTATATTTTCTTAGATGGAAAAATAATTTTGATAAAACACTTGAACTCCATTCTTGAGGAAAATATCCTTTCTACTTCAAAAACACATTTCATTTCATAACACATCATAAAATTATAACTAAAATAAGTTGATTATAAATAAAATTGAAAACTTATAAGGGAAACTTCTTGGAAATAATGTTTTAAAAATCCATTCATGTCATATAAGTTAAAAGAAAACATTCTTCTGGTACTTTTGTCGGAAAAGTCAAAAAGCACCTTGTATGAAAAACGACAAAAGATTCCTTTCATATCTTTTACTAAAAACTCACTGAAGGGTAAAATTGGATATAAACTATTTTAGAAGGATATAAATATTACATATTGGGGAAACATGGATGTGGATGATAAAATACACCCCAGTAAATACCAAAGTATAAACAATCTCGGATAAAAATGAGATTGTGATATTTCCCTTACCTTAGGTCCGATTTGCTTCATAAGTGACCGAACCTCCTGTATAATGATTTAAATAAAGTTATTGACTTATTCCAGAATCATACTTATTGTTATGATATCATATATGGTCATATTCTTAGCTTCTTATTAGTAATATTTCATTACTACTTGTTATTCGGGTGTTTATTACTTTTTGTTCTTATGCGTGTTTTATCGAATAAATTCTCATTCTTCTCATTAGGATATAGATACCTCAGTTACAGAATGGTATTATTGTAATATATATCATATTCATTCATTCAATTCATTTATATAATCATTATTAAATTAAGATCATGTATAATGAGTCACATCACATCGTGGAGACTGTATTCCGTACATACGCACGAGTGATGATATCGTTCCTATGATCGTGGAATTGTATTGGAGTGTATGTATACTATTTTAGAATCAATATCACTTTACAATAATCATATACTGTTATTATTTACACCATTATACCCATCCAAATAAGGTGGTGTTGGAAAATAGATTACACCACGGCGTGGAGACGGTATTCCGTACGTACGCACCCGCGGTGATTTAGTTTTCCGTAGGATGGATAGATGGTGAAATAGGGTTTTTTCATAATTATAATAACATATCAGTATATGAGTGATACTGATTTTATTACATTATAATGAAACAACCTAATATGAAGAAGTGTATGAAGAAATAAAGGTGAAAGAATCGGTAACGGAAATTACCTCTTCTTTGAAGCGCCTCTTTGAGACCTCCTCTTAGGGAACTAAAATTGGTCTTTGAAGAAGACCAGGAACATTAGGATGTTTCTAGGGAAGTAGATAAGAGAATTGGGCAGGGGTTGGCCGATCTTGAAGGCTCAATGTGGTGTGAGGAAGAGTGGGAGGAGGTGCCCTTTTATAAGGGAGGAGAGGGGCACCTTTGGAATAACTAAAACTATTATTTTATTATAAAGCCAAATTCGGTTTTAAATACCTCCAAATTGATTTATTTTGAAGCTAAGGTATGGATGGGTCTAATTACTCTCATCCAATATAATTTAGACAAGTTTAGGTTCCTATTTTATCCTTATCATTTAGATTTATCATTATGTTAAATAATTTTACTTTTACCGTGTCTTCTTGTGTTCTTACACTATAAGGTTAATAAACTTACTATAACAATCCAAACGAACCCCAAGTTGTTTATTATTAATATATATAACCTTATCTTAGTCATTTGGACGAACCATATATTTTTAGGAGTTAAATAACAATTAAAAATATTATATTTGTTTTAAAAACAATTTTATGTCAATTTTGACACTATTTAGTAATTGATTTTTGTGAAACTCATAACATAATTATTAGTTCTAAAAAAGTTAATTAAATCAATATTAACATGTCATATTAACCTATAAAATTAGTGGAAATTATAAAAAGTCTCAAATTACACTTATTTGGGTATTTATAATATCAATTATTCTAATTTTTTCACTATTATGGTAATTACTGCATCACCATTGTGTCATAAATAAATTAAATTATTTAATGTCTAAAAATTATAAATAAAATATAATTATGTATTAAATATTATTATCTTTCTAAGGAATATATAAAATTGTATTTATATTATGTATAACCCAATATTAAAAATGTTTTAGTAAATAAACTTTGATTTTAACTCTTTTAACTCTTCTTTGAATTAAATAATAATAAATGTCCTAATCTAATACAAGTGGGCCTAAATGGTCATATTTTATTCCTAGGGTTCTTTTTGGTCGAATTAAACTTATCCAATAGAATTAGGACATGTGTTAGGGTAATAATAATATCATTTTACCCTTAATTACCCTATTTACTTTTCACCGTGGTAAAAAAAGTAAAAAGTTACTATCGAACAAAAATTATTTTCTTCTCATTGAACCACATTTTACTTATTGACATCAACCATGTCTCTCAGATTTTTGAAATTCCACTCACAGAAGTGGTAAAATTAAGTTTTATGAAAAATTCATTTTTTTAACTACCACTTAGTGGTTTCACTATTCATCAAAAAATGAAAGTTTCTAGAAAAATACCAAAAATTAGGCCTAAGATATATTTGATATTATGAAATCAAAAATGATGTCTATTTTACCAAATTAAAAACATATCAGTTGCATTAATTAATTTAAATATTAATTACCGTCGTCAAAACAAATAGCATGTTCTTAAGAGATAATAACTATCAAAAGATTGACACTTGTTTATGTCTGGTTTAAATGTGAAATTACTTCCAATGACCAACATTGTATTAAATTGTAAAAATATATTCTAAATATACTTTAAAACCACTCAAATTAATAATTTATCACTATTAATTATTTCAATTGAAAAAGTTGTTTTAAATTAAAATATAGCATGTTTTTAATATTCATCAAAATATGAAAGTTACCAGAATGATATGAAAATTTATCCAAAGTAAATTTTTATTTCATGATTCCAAGGAAGAATAATATTTTGTCAAATTGAACTTATAATCATGTCAAAAACTAGATTTAATATGGGTGCACCATCAAAAGGCGGCAAAACTGCATTTTTTAAAAAATACTTATTTTACCCGAAAAATTTATTTTGTTCTTATACCATGTTTTAGAAACTGTGAAAGTCGAATAATAATGTTATAAGATTCAGAATTTAGTTAATACTATTCATAATTGCTATTTCATAATAATATTATAATAATATATCGTTGTTTAGTAAAACCGGGTATTGCGTACATCACACGCTATCGAGGAAGGTCGTGATTGCGTGTAATGCAAGCCAAGTCAGGGTTGCATGTTGTGAAAGAATCCTTCGTTATTTCGTATAACATAATCCAACCATATTTCATTTATACATTGAATATATATATATATATATAAACTCAATGTTGCATAGAATAACTATTATCAAAATTGTGTGTTGCACGATCCAAGAATAGTGTTGCGTATACTGCAAGCTAATACAGTGTTGCGTATAGCGCAAGGTAATCTTGGTCTAGCATACAACACAAGACATTAATGAAATTAAAAGAATATTTTTCTTAAAATCTCGGGGTGTTACACATACTATGATCAAACTTGTGAAAGGGATACTCCTCAAAAGAACCATCCACATCCAATTCAATATCACCAGGATAAAAATTATGATACATGTTGGCATGGTAATGGAGAAGCTATGAAGAATGGAAGATGTCATTCATGGACAAATACCTGTTGTGTTATAGAAACTGATAAGCTATCAGTCTGACTCTATCCATGACCTCAAAATGCTCAATAAAATGATGCAATAACTACCCCTGGCTGTGTATCAATCTATACCCAAGCCAGGGTGATACTTGAAAGAAAACACAATCCCCATGATAAAACACCAGAGGTCATCAATATAGATCTTCATACAATTTTTTTCTAGAGTAGATAATGTCGATATATTTTCAAATCAATTTCACATGTTATGAAGTCACCTCCATGTGACTAGAACATTATAGCCCCACCTCCCCTACCTCTATCTAGCACAAAGTTTAAGGACATGGCCTACTATATAAGGCCTCATGCAGATATATCTTAATTATTTCCTAGAAGATTTTATTATATGAAAACTCAATGAGTTGTATATTTTTCTCATTAGATCTATAGAAATCAGTGGAGAATTCTCATAGTATATCCTTCAAAACATGTATAGTATTTCCCGATTTTCCGTTGTTTTGAGGTTGAAAATATATTCTTAGAAGCAACTATGTTCCCAAATATTTGTGTAACCCTTTCTAGAACCTGGATGTGAAATGAGTTTCCCTATTTAAATTTATAGAATGATGGACCCTCTGAAGGCATATAATCTCACAGAAATATATTTTCCCATGTTAATCCACTAATAAGGTCTCTATAATATGATGTAATTGGGATAAACTCAACATCCTATCAATAAAAACCCAAACTGAATCACTACATTAAGATGACGTCATTCAACTAGTGAAAAAATCCACTAAGAGAACATACAATTTCCATTTTGGGACCGGTAAGATTTTTTACAATAATTTGAGATATTTTAGTTCTACCTTCACATACTGATAGATGGACCCCCTAATAATAAAGCATGTAGTCTAAAACTTCATCATATGAAACCAACATTGATGGTGTATTTCATAATATATCTTACAGATACTTTTGTGCACTGACCAATGAGAAACATGATATTCTCTCATCAGTTCCCCTAAAATATTTATAGGTACCTATATATTTTCATTTATTCATAGGATTCTTCCTCCATCAGCAGACAAATATAAAGGAGGGTCCTCTTTAGAAATACCATCTCATGGGACCAAAACTTTATTATTTGAGAACTTCCTTCTCTTCACCCTATCAAAGAGGGAAGTGGTGATTATTACGATACTAGGAAAAGGATGATTCTGTATCTCATTAAAATATAGACGAATATACAAAAACATATATTTTTAACATCCATTTATCACTGGATTCTTGAACGTATTGTTCTTGAGTTTTCTATATTACCGCATTAGATACTACATCACACATTCAATAAATATAGGCAATCTCAAAGTAAAAATATGAAAGGTATTTGACCCAAATTAACTATATGAGATTCAATTCAAACTATGTAAAGATATACTTGAGGCTCTTGTGGTTTGTAAACCCCAAAATTTCTCTCCCATTATATAATTCCTAAAATAACCCAATACACGAATGACCGTTGCATGATCAAGGTTCATGTGTTGAGTAATTATGATCATTAGGCCTCATCTACCAATATTTGTACACAATGATTCAATCCCCTTATATCAATACCACACCCATCCTAACATCCAATTCATTACAAATCACTTTTTATCCTCTTCCATGCTCTAGTAGAATCAAATTCAGCACTGATGTAGGTATTTCTTTTAGCTCCTAAAGGATTTATCAAATGATTCAGACCACAAGAACATCACACCCTTCCATGTCACACAAGTAAGAGGTTCCAAAAGGCATGATAAGTCCTATAAAAATGAAATTAAAATCTAGATAGCTCAAATAATATCCATATATCAAACATGTTCTTGGGATTCTACTAGGAAACAACAGTACTCTCCTTCTCTAGGTCAACTGATACTCTTGATTCTGAAATAATATGACCCAATAAGTGACCCTTTTTGATCAATAAGTGGAACTTTTTTAGCTTAGAATATATATGATTGTCTCTCAGTGCATTCAATACAATCTAAATATGTTTCTTATGGTCTCTCTGAGTACAAATATACACTGATATGTCACAAAAAAACATGATGATGTAATCAATGTAGGGGTAGAAACCCCTATTCATCGTGTCCATAAAAACAATAAACATGTTTATACGACTGAACAACACAAAAATGTACTCATATAAAATATACACACTAGGGAAAGTCATACATGGTATGTTAGAAGTCCCGACTCACACCTGATGATAGTCTAATCTCAGGTCGATCTTTAAGAACGTTGTAGCTCCTAGGAGCTAGTTGAAGAGATCATTTATTAAAGGAAAAGGATAATGGTTGTTAACCATAATTTGGTTCAGCCATCAGTAATACATCTATATCCTAATATTTTCATCCACTTTCTAGGAGAAAATTGTAAGAGAACCCTAACAATAAGTAGTGGGTCAGAACAAAACCTTAAATTTTAAATCCTCCAAATATCTCTTGATCTCTTGAATCTCAGTAGGTTCTATCATATATGGAAAAATAAATAATGAATATTCTCCTGGAACAATCTCAAATGTAATTTATCATACTATCTCTCTCTTAATAATTATTCTGAATAAGTTTTCTTTGAAAAACACCATGAAATGATCCAACCCTGAAGGAAAATACTTCACAAGCACCATTTGATCATTTATGAAAAGGCTGAAAATATAGGTTATCACTCCTCCCATCCCATGATGATCTGGTCTAGTTCGACCTTCTTAGACATCCCATTTACCCTTAGCTACATATCTACTACCCTCAAGCAATGTAAAATCCAATATTTGGTTATAAATGTCAATGTGGGCATGATAAGGCACAATCTTATCCATCCAATGTATGATTTCAAACACTATTATATATATGATAATGAAATTATATAATAAGTAATAATTTCCAATCTCAAGACGACAGTCCTTTATTGGTGTGTAACCTCAAACCATACATCTAAAGATGTGTCTAGGGTCATCACCCCACAAAACTACAAAATTTCAAGTCCAATAGTTTCCCTACTTGATATAGAGGTAAAGGAGTGTGAGGCACCGGTATTAAACAAAGAAGATTTGATAGTATGGGATACTAGAATAGAACATAATAGTGTATATGATCTTGAAATTTGGTCCTAAAGTATTTTCTTAAATTTTTTAAACTACCTTGATCAATGGCTCTAAGAAGCATTTGGACTTCCTTGAGGAGGTCTTCTCTACTGGTGCAGAAAATCAAAAGTTTAGACACCACATTCATAAAATCAACCTCGGCATGTTTAGTATATTCTACTCCATTTTTCGACCTGACATGGAATTAACTAATCCTACTCCTAAATGTGGATCAATTGGGGGTCCTATTATTCAATAAATTGTAAGAATGTTCTAGTGAATGCTTTGAATTTTACCCTTCCAGCCACAAGCACGACACTCTAGTGGTTCTCTACTAATCTTCGGTTTTATAGGCCCCTACAAACCATACTAATAGAATACAACATAGATACGAGTTTGGATACTCTAGACCCCACTTCTCTAATGAGAAACCTAAAGGCTATAATTCTCACTACTAGAATAACTACAACCTAGTATCATTACTGACCCTCGGTGCCCAATACTATCAACTTCCCTCAAGTTGTGCTTAGTGATAAGAGTTTGAATTATGATCTCAAAAATGGTAGATAGGCTGAATGAATTTATGTAATATCATATAGAATACCTAATTGCATCTTCGAAGTGTATCTCTCATGATATCTCATCAATAACAAGAAGTGGTGTCAAGCAGTAAAGCTCAGTAAAATGTGTCGAATAGTCCATGACGGACATAACAACTTTTTATAGGGAAATAAACTCCTTGTATTGACCAAATCTAATCATCTTAGGGAAAAATTAATCATATTAGCTAATTTGGAAGTCCGCCCAAACCATGCCCTATTGATGACCAGCCTAGGTATACATATCCCACCAGTTCTGGGAAGAATCATGCATCATGTAGGTGGAAATATTGTCCCTCCTCTCTGGAGGCATATCTAGATGGTTGAAGATATATAGAATAGATTATATACATGATTTAGAAGTTTGAGTATCACCATACCCAAAGAATATGGGAGGATAATTCTGCTAGAACTCAGTAGTAAAATCAGACATCGTAGGTGATGGTTGTTGAGCACCCTTCATAGACTAAGTCAAGCTTATGAAACCCTGTCAATGCTAAGTGAAAATTTCCATTTTTAGGAATAGTAGGTGGTGGCATAGGTCACACTACTGATAAAACACTATTGTCTGAGGACCCACCACCTCTGGAGCATGGTCATCACCACCCTCTTGGTTTATGAGATGAGGATGTTTTGGTGGCATAGCTCTATAAATATCAACCACATTCCTAAGAAAAAGATTCAAAAGTAGATAGGATCACTAACATAAGTGAATAAAAATAAAAAGGTATCACTACCCCAACTACCCCCATATAAGGTTTGGGAATTGGAAAGTGCTCATGTTTTTATTTAGAGGGGTTCCAATATATGGAAGGAAAATCGTAATTTATAGAGGGAAACACTCTTTAATTATCACTTTGCCTCTTCATTTACTGAAAAACATTTCATATATAAATCATAATTTATATATTAAATACATAAATGAGTATATACATATTAAAAGTCTCAATTAAGGAGATTTTCATTCCCATATTATAAAAGGACAATACTCTTTATAAAATGAAATTGTCACAAATTTTATTTTAACCAACCCCCTTACATTGAGCCTTGGAATGGAACAAGTAAAATATGATGGCTTGGTTTTGATGAATGAACAATTCCAAATTATAAGGACCCATACACATTATTAATTTAAATTGGTAATCATGTTATCAAAGTCGACACCTAGATCATGTAAATAGGGTAATATATCTTACAGGTATAAATTGGATATTTAAGATGTAATCATCTATATATATGGGTAAACCCCATTTTGGTTGATATAGACAAGTTAGACAACCATTTTACCTTTATTGAAAAAGATGTTAGTGGCACAATAATATATCAAAACTATGGAACACTCAAAAATCACATGCAATACAAGAAGTAAAATTCACCTATATAGAAAGGGATATGCATGGAATGTGAACCCTAGGGGCCTATAATGATGCATTTAATTATTATCCTTGCCATACTTAGCTAATGAAAAATCACTATAAAACAAATAGAATACCTAAATTCAGGTGCATCACCCAATTGTTAAAGTATATCAACAATTATAGGTGGAATATAGAACAACAATTATCAAATCCCATGAAAGTTTTTTGTTTACCTCGGATGTGTGTTAGTTACTCCAAGGAGGGACTTATGACCAGGTTTCAACATGTTTCAAATCTCCTATCTAAATTTACCAAACCCAGGAATCCTTGACCTTAGGGGTCTATCCTACTCATATTGGCTGTCTGGCTATAATAAATTTGAGTCTAATACAAGTGGTACACCCAATGAATTCCACTATAAAATATTCAAACTATGTCTTTGGAGCTTGTCCACAGTAATCCCAGGCTAATAATGGCCCCGACCTATGGGTTGAATCCATGTCGCCCCATTTTTTAATAAATGAAGATGCATCCAAGGAGTATATCCAAGGGATTATAATATCCATAAGTGATTCAATTGAATTGTTGGTACCACATCGAGGCATTCACATAATAGGATAAGAACTCGATTTCATGGTGGGTTTCCCCCATGATAATTAGCTCAATGAATTGGGATGGAATCCTTTGAGTGATCAAGGAATTCCCTTAGGAATCCAAGGAGAGATCAAATTTGATCATTCTTATAAAGATGAAAGAGGTCTAAAAGTATTAAGAAGCTTATAAATGTCATTTATATACATATTTCATCATAGGCCTTGTAATACTCATGCGAATTTCAATTCATATTGTTCATTCCATTACCTTTCATCATACATGAAAAGGTGAATTAAGTACATGAAACCAATTATCAATTTAAATACATTTTACAAGGTTAAGTGATATATATATACTTTCTATTTAAAAATTTATTAATTTATTTATTATGAAGGAACACTTACCTTAACGAAGATCATGTGTACCTATAAAATATCCCAAACAATCTCAAATAGGTCACTAAGGGCATAATTAGGATTAAACAGTACGTGGGGTGTCCATCATAGTGGTTTCAACCCCCCAAATATGTCAATAGGTTCCATTAAGTCCTTAGAATAAAATATTGACAATTTACATTAGATAAGATTAATTTAAGGAGCAATGCCTGATGATACTGACATGAATACAATGACAACAGTTTATAAAAAGATTATAATTTGATGTAAAATTCATAAACCACTGAATATATAAATGTATTAGTAGAGACAACTAGTATTGACTTTTAGTTTTTCATTTATTAGAATAAAATGTAAGAATAGACCAACACCCTAAAAATAAGGCGTATGAGGTTGCACCAAAATCGAGATGATGATAGGAATAAGAACAATGAAAGGATTTTAAGAAGCATATTGATTACTAGTAAGAATTCAATGAGATGAAATAATCTTTATTCGAAAGTTAGATGAAAAATTTATCAAACAATATATCTTGATGAGAGGTGAGAACATCTAATAAGAGATGAATAGGTACTTGTATCTATTGGAGAGAAATAAGAAAGAGGGGTGTTCCCTTTTAAATAAAAAGGTAAAATAGTAAAATCATTGTGTTTTTAAAGTGTAAATGGTTTTTATGAATGTTTTTTCAAACATTGCACTAACAATGTGCTAGATACTATGCAAGGATTATGGACCACATGGTAGGGGGAGAACAGTTTGACTAATCGTGATCTACCCATGTTCCCCCCTATGCCTAGGATTTACACCCTGCATAGTTTGTAGTGCATGGTTTGGAAATCCTTGAGTAGTTTTTGTGCTCCCCTCTTAGGATCCTTTTAGAACCTTTCATGGTTTACCTAACTGTGTGGACTAGGAAGCATGGATTCTTCTAATTTTACATCCCAGTTGTTTCCACCAAAAGTCATAGCTCCAGGCTCCAAACAAGTCACAGACATTCCTGAACACTTCCTTCACACACTAGGAACATTTATTTGGATAAAATTAAGGATTAAAAAAAATTAATGTGTTTTATAACTTATAGAAAAAATATGTTCTTACATATACTTTCTTCTTAAGATGAATTTCATCCTTTAATAAATTTCCAGCACAATATCAATGTTTTCTCTAAACAACGAATATTCAATATGGATTCTTCATGGATAATAAACTACAATCAAATTTTAAAGGACCACGTTATTATAAAATTCATAATCCTGAAATTACCCCTACCTTTATAAATTAACCAATAGAAAAATGGTTATCACATGGTAAGATAATTCCACAAATGAATAAACCATCTATTGATTAAATAATACATTAATCTCATAATTTCAATAGTAATACCCAAATATAAAACTAAACAATTCCATAAATAAATATAATTTTATCCTAAATCACCTAAATATAAAAGAGTATTGAAACCTCAAAGTTTATCTCATACCTTTCAGTTTTTTCAAAAAATATAGTGATCTTCTTCTGAAATAAAATTAATCACTTAGTCACAAAATCACTTTTCAATATCATGGTAATCTATATGATAACACAATTGTTCCCAAAATTTCTTAAATATCGAAGAATATATAAACCCTAAAGGTTATAATCGCTGACAAACATGTTTTCAAAATATGTACATTCCTGATTCACATTAAACCAAATATTTAATTCTACTTCAATCTAATAGAACATATCCAAAAATGTCATTAATCACATTAAGATCTCATCACTTAAACCCTAAAAGGGGTGTCTAAGACATTGAACTTATGATTAACCCTAAACATCTAAACCCATTATGGAATCCATAACACCTAAGACAACTTCACATGAAAACATCTTAATCTTAAGGTTATCTACACCCTTCTCTAATACCAAATATAACTTCCTTGAACCCGCATTCCCAGATCCGTTGCAAAAAACATCATATTTTCATTTCCAACATGATACTGATGAAGGTGAACTAATTTTATCTATCCAAAACATATAACTTTAAAAGTAATATCGAATAACTTAAATACCAAAAGAACTTTTAGGCTTAGAGTTTTTGAGAATTAGGAAAAAACTCTTTCATAAAAAAAACCCTTAAATTTCAAGGGAGTATTTTTTCGACTATACCTAGAATTTCTTATTCCTTATTAAGTATATAAATCCCCCAAAAACGTTATCATGTTAAAAATATTTACTGATACAAATCATTTAATCATCATTCTTCATAACTTAGGGAATATGAAACATTAGAAGGGTTAGATCAAATTCTCAATAAAGGTAAACATAATAATAAATAATTTATTGTCATCAGTGATAATAAGAAGAGTATAAGGGTATAATGACATAATAAAAGTTCAAGAGATTAATATAAGTATATTCATACTAATAAATATATGGATCATCAATCATAAAATATAGAAAAAACTATTCCAAATCCAATATTAATAAGAATCAATAATCATGATCCATTTGATTTTAATCATGTTCAAAATAAACATTAAAAATACAAATAATGAATAATGAAAACATCTTGGTATCCAGGAAGATCATATTGTTGTCCTTTTTTAATCCTATTTAAAAAAATAGGTGCGTAATTAAATCCTTATGATGAACCCTTAGGTAACTACCTCTTTTCCTATAAAGACTATGAACATTACTAGTTCTTTATAACACTATCTATGTACACCAATCATACTAGATATATTTGCCTCACCCAGTGCTAGTAGAGAAAACCCTGTATATAAGATATATTGGTATTACTTGGAATAATTTTTGTGTTCCCATCATATAATATTTATCGATCTCTCCTATGTTCTATAATGGGGATCAACCATTATTATATGTTTCATTTGGAAAAACAATTTTTCATCAATTATTTAAAATTATAATTCATGAGTAAAAAACATATATTCCATTAATTTTCAATCATAAAAATATTCAATGTTATTTCGTATCTTGATGAACAAGTAAAAAAGAAATGGCTTCCATGAAAATATCATAGTACAACCAAAGAATGAATAAGGGTTGTATCAATACAACATATCCACAGTGGATTTTAACTGACATCATGTTTTTTTAACATTTGTGAATGTCAATAATATTATAATAATTCTTGAGGAAAATTTCATTTTCACTTTTAGTAACATCAAAGGATGTCATCTTAGATGGAAGAAGATTTTTAATGATCACTTGGAACATTTCATGAAGAAAATATCCTTTCTATTTTAAAAAAATTATTTAAAAACAAAAACATTCTCAAACATTAGAGAAATAATTTTATTTGAAAATAACATTTTAGAGTTACAATGTAACCTTAAAAACATAGAGTGGTCATAAAGGAGATGAAAATGGTTATATTAATACGAAAAATAATTTTCGATCAAAGAAATAAATGAAGTTGGGTTTTCTTATAAACATTTTATCAGATATTTTAAGCACCAAGGAGATGAAAATGGTTATATTAATTGAAAGAATTATTAATAAAAATTTATAAGTGAATGGAAAGGGTTTAAAAAAATTATCAAATAATTTCCTTCAATGGAAATTTCATCATAAACGATCCCAATTAAGATGATTTTGAAAAATAAATCTCTTACCACTAGTAAATTTTTAATTGATAGACCGCTGAAGGGAATAAAAAAATTAAAAACTAATTACCATGAAAATTAATAGATTCATGGAATAATATATCAAAATTTTTATTATATAAACCACATAAAATAAGATTTTTTATAATATAACATATTTCCCAATCAAGATAATTTGAGACAAGATACCCTTACAATGATCAAAACCTTGATGTGATAATTAATCAAGGATTCTATTATGTGTATCAAATATAAATCTGCAAAAAAATAGTATAAATAAAACATAATATAATAAAAAAATCATTACACATATAATATTATATTATCAAATACAATGAATAAGTAATATAGCCAAATGGAAAGAAATTGTGTTATGAAATTCATTACCACTTTATAGCATTCAAGTATAATTTAATTGGATGAAATAATTAAAATTAAAACATAAATTACCATTATGTATGAATAATTCATGAAATTATATGTCAAAATGTTAGTATATACCCCATATAAAATAAATTAGGTGGACAATAATAAAATATTCCTCAAAGAAGGGAAATTGAGAAGATGTCCCTTATTGCATTGGAAATATCTGGATCAAAACATCAAAAAAGAGATAAAATCATATAGATTCATAAATCCGATTAATTTTCATGAATATAACCATAAAAAATTCATAGTCATTATATGAACCACATAATTAAAATAAGTGTTGAATATGGACTTTGTCTCATATGAATACAAGTGAGATGAGGAACCCTTACCTCAAGCCCAATAATTCCATGTATTCCCTTTAACTCATTTAAAATAAGATTATATTGATTTTTTTATTTATTAATATATTTTATATTATTTTATATTTTATATGTAAATAAACTTTTTTAATCTCATATTTAAATTCACAATCAATTAAGTTCATGTTGGGTGTTTTCAGGACGTTTGGTTCGTTGGTTCAAAACAGATTTTGAGTGTTGACAATGGTCAAAGTGGTAACTATTTAAACATATCCAGAATAATAATAATGAAATTTTTATTATATTTATTCAAAAAAAATTCCTTTAACACTAATCATTAAATTTATTTCCGAAAAAGTAACTACATTATAATCAAGGAGATGGTAGGTCCTTCTTACACATGAGTAACGTTTCAATTTTTCAATGTTCATTATGAAAATCAGTTAATTATTATTTTATCCTTACAGATTGATAATAATATCATATATATATATATTAGTATTTATTTAAGTATATTTATATATATCGCTCATGTGATTTGGTGAGGAAAAAAATGATCATAACGTTTTATAGAGGCAGTAGTCCACACGTACGAAATAACAACGTTGTCGTTTTTCAATTAGTGAAAAGGAAAGAAATAAAATAAAATATTATATTTTCTGAGTGATAAATGTGCTATTAATATAATAATTATGTCTTATATATCAAATAAATTAATAAATACTATTCTTATTACTATTCTTGTAAATAGTTAGTGAAAATTAATCAGCATGCTTCGTGAGGCAGTAGTCCACTATACACACGAGCGACATTATCGTATTCTCTATGGAATGGAAATTAAGAATTTATTTGTGATATAATATCTCCAAAAGTATAACTATGTTAAAAATAATATATAAATATTAATTTAATCACTATAAAATGATTTTATATGCGATTAAAAAAATTTATTTACATCAGTTCGTGAGGTGGTACTCTATTGTACACTTTAATGATGGTTCTGTTTCCCAATTGATGGAAGATGATATAGAATTAGATTATTAAATTAAAAAAATATAATAAAAATATATTGGGGATAATTTTGTTATTATATCACAATAATTTAGTTAAATTTGAATGAGTTGGAAGGATAAATAAAATAAAAGCGCTCAATTAAGCATGGTACATCTTCTTCGGACAACCTCATTAATTTGGCACCATAATTCTTCTAAAAATTGTTTTATGATTATGTCAAGGAATCTAGGTCATGTGAAAAGATTCATGGTAAGGTATGTTGGCAGTTTTGGGATGATAAAAATGGGTTTTAAGATATTATGAGGAGGGGATAGTGGGTAAACAATCAAAAGTGAGGTGAGCGGTAGACTTGTATTTTTTGAAAAGAAAAAAATTGATTCAAACATTTTTCACATTGAAAAATGATACAAAATAGAAATTATTAAGACATGGAAATTATATGGTTTTTATATGTCCATAAAATTTATTTTTCGATAATTTTATTTGAAAATTTGACCCTTACCCTTTTAGTTTAACCCCCATTAAGTTTGGTTTTTCCTAAAGCGTGTTAAAAGCCTTTTACTATCTTCACTATTCATTATGACCAAAAAATAAACTAAAATAATTATACTAAATAAATTATTATGATTAAAAATATATAATAAATTTTACCAAGTTCAATCCATAGATTTCTTCTAATATTATTTAAAATAAAATAGAAAAAGCAACGAAAAAATCGTTTTTCAAGAAATGCATTTTTCAAGTATTATATGATTTTATATCAACTCTCAGACAATATATAATCATTATATGAATTCAAAGTTATATTTATAAATAAATAATAAATTATATTAATTTTAATTATTCTAAATTAGGATGTTTATTCTTATTTATAATGGAGAAACATTATGCACCTTAAAACAGTTTCCAAAAATAACCCTTTTTTTACCCCAAATATAAACTTTTAATGAGATATAATTCAAATATGATTAAAATGTAATTAAATTAATTAAATAAAAATAATTAATTAATTTTTTTACATTAAATTAAATTAAAAGAATATTTTTACTTTTAATTTTCTTAATCTTTGAAAACAAATGAGAGTTTTATAAAAACACGGATTTTCACTATTTACAAAAAAAATAAAAGTTTCTGGAAAATATAAAATTATCACCTTAATATAATTTTGATTTTATGACTTTAAAACTAATATTGTTTTATATAATAAATTTTCTAAAATTTATATAAATTTATTATAATATTTTCTCAAAAAAATAAATAAAAATCATTTTTGATTAAAACATGTTTTTGATGGATAAAAGTACATTTCTAAAAAATTGATTGATTATTTACTCAGAATTTATGAATATATTTATATTTATTAGAAGATTTATATATATATTTCACAATGTAGTTAATACTATTTATATACACCAATTTAATGGCTAGGTTATATGATTGAAATACTTCATGGGTTGTTTAAGCTTGGTGTTGCATGTTGTATACACTATCGAACACTATGTTCATCGTTTAAAATATCGAGGTGTTACAATATAGATGATTACAATACAAATGAGTGATATTATTGAAATTTTCCACGCCCATTATGTGATGAGCTCCTAGAAAAGGATGTTAGTCCCACTTTAGTTGGATGTATTTCCCCCTAGGACATAGAATTTGAATCCCACACACTAGTAAATAATATATATTTTTCTATTTGTTTTTAACATCGGTTATTTATAACAGACATTAAAAAATATTTTTCACATCGGTTATCTAGAAAATGATATTGAAAATTAGTTTAGCTTTCCAGCTTATAAATAACCGAAATGAAATTCAAAATAAGGTAAATTTAAATATCATTTATCTAGATGCCAGCTATGAAAATTATTTTTATCATGTTATTTTCTAAATAATAAACATGAAATATAGTTTAAAATTTTATTAAAAGGAATATTTATTTCTCATGATCCATGTCTCATTTTTCTCACATCAAATCCCTAACGCTTCATTTATTCGATTTTGGTGGACTATAATTGTTTATTACTATTTTCATTGACCCTTAGTTATCATCTTCTGCCTCTTGAAATATCTATATGTTTATTCTATTATTTTCATCTTCTCATTAATCTGTCGTTGTATATGTATTTGTGATTGTGGTTTATTTTTTCTATTTTTTATGCATCAATGTATGTTTTAATTGATGAAGGCTTATTCTTGATTATTTTTTAATCATAACCAATAGTGCTAATATTTTTTATCAATTGATGTTATACTTCTCATCCCTTACACAGCACATGAAAACATTATAATTTTGAAACCATTCTTATTAAAAAACTAAACTTCCTTCAACGTGGAAAGTCCACTCCAAATCCCTATAAATCTAAATTTATTTCTATTCTCTAAATGATTCTTCATTATATGGTTCTATCTAGATTCCCAATATTTTTTGCATTTTTTCACAAATTTAAATATTAATCTTTATTGTTTTTTCTATCATTATCATTATTATTTTATTTTTGGAATATGTTTTTTTGGTCTATATTAATCTATATTATCTTTTTGTATATCCTTCCTCAAAATATGGAATAATAGTGAGTTGAATTAGGAATTAATATCTATGTACTATAATAATTAAATTATAATCATTAATTTATATGGGTATTATATTCTACAATCTTGGAATTTTACATTTCAATTTCTGTTATTTTTTATCTATGTTTATATTCCTCTATATATTAATCTATGTATAATATCTGCATTATAATCTCTATAATTTTTATTTTATTATTATATAATATTTATTATATCCAATACATATTCCATTATGGAATATAATCCCAACATTATTTTCTTTTATATTTGATAATCTAGATACTTTTTATTCTATAAATTATAATTTTTGATTCCTGATTTCATAATATGTTTTAGCATTATTTCAATTTTTATGTGTGTTATATTCTATAATCAGTATATATTGTTTCTATTATTATTTGTTTTTAATTCTCGAATCTTTTATCTTTGTGCTTCATTTCTTTTCAAAAATATTTTATCATTGTGTATATAATTCTACATTAAAATATTAATATTATATTATATTTTGATTCCAAATTTATATATATATATAACATCTTCATCAAATTATGTAACTCTTTGCATATATTGATTTGTATAAATTTGTTATCATTCACTTATATACATTCCATTAAAAGTTTTGTGTCATTTATTATTTATAATGTACCATTATTTAATATTTTAATTTCTTAATCTATTAAATTTATAAATTTTTTTAATATAAATCTAGGATATTAAAATTTCTTATAAGCTTGTTGTACCCAATGTGTTTGTTAAAGAATGTAATTACAAGGTAAGATTTTTTATCATTCAAGAAGTGTCTCCTTTTTTTTATTTCCTGTATGAATTAGATTTGGTGAAACTTCTAGTGAAATAATCACTTGGGTTAACCAATATTTTCACAGTTAAACATATATTTGGGTATTTAAATCCATGTTTTCTTTAATATAGTCAGCTATAAAATTTTTTCTTCTATTAATTTACCAAATTTATCCCTTTGTTCAATGAAATATTGATTTTCATTTGATGAAGAATATAATAATCAAATATAAGAGTGATATATCTAAGAAATTAGTTCATTTAGTATTAATATTTTCATCGAAAAGATGTTATTATTTAATATGATTTGTGTTTAAAATTTCATCAGTGTTTCTGTTAATGTAAGAAAAATTATCTCAGAAAGTGTCTTAACTTAAAACTCTATATTATTATACTATATTTATTACTTCTTACAATAATTATATTCATAATATCTTACATTCAACAACTTAATTTTATTCAATAATGATCTTATATTATTGTTCAGTTTTTTAATTTCAATTCAATGAAATCCCCACATGATATTTCTAGATATTTAGTCCCTAATATAAGGCTTTTAGTTATTTTTTTATTTTCTAGTAAGACTATCTTTTACACTCTAATGATATAAATTTATTTCATTTATTTTCTTTTTTATTTAATTATCATTCCAATTAATTTTCAATTTCATCTACATTGTTATTAACTTATTTAATATTATATTCACTATCATTTAAAATAATAGAAAAAATTTATTAATGATTAATAACACAAGTGTATATTCTTTATTATCATTGACATAATCTATTATTCCACCCTCTAACTCACTTTTATCACCACTAACTACTATAAATATGTCATTTAAAAGAGCTAGAAACAGCTTTTAATAGCGTTATAAATGCATTGTAAATCACGGAGATGATAAAGGGATGGGGTTCCCATTTAATAGTGATAAAAAAATCTTTGATAAATGGGGACCTTTATCCATGCTTAAAAATCACTGATAATATTCCCCCTTTTTTAGTGTTTTTTTAGCTTAGATAATGTGGCACCTTTATTAGCCCTATTTTGAGTGTAACGACCTAGCTATTTATAGAAAAATCCTTTTTGATTTCTATTAATAATTATAAATAACATATTATTTTTACAATAAAATGGATTCTTTTTCCTATTGCATACTCAATACTCAACAATGGGTTTCTTTGAAATCTTACATTGCATACAACTTTGAGTTATACCAAAAAACAATATAATAATATATTTATTTTAAATGACTTTTAATACCAAGTAATTTTAATGTAAAAATGAAAAGAACTAACCATATTGTCATTAATCATATTTTTTAAATGTTTTTAGATTTATCTAATGAAATTTAGAGGCTCAAAATAATAATGAATCCAATTTTAAGCATGAAATACTCTAATAATTTAAAAATGTCGGTTTACTGCATTTTGATGGATAACCCTTTTAAAAATATTTATTTTCACTTTTATATGTTACTTTTGACAATATATACTTATAATTTGGAATCATAAAATAATAATTTACTTTGGGTAATTATTTCTTGTTTTTCGGATAATGTTCGTTTTTGAAAAGAATAGTGAAAAATACTCAATTTGAAGTCAAAAACTGTCATTTCATATGGTTTCTTTATATGGTTAGATTATCTTTATAAATGTTTTTAATGTCTTATTATATTATTTTTTTCCAATTTAATCCAATTTTGATCAATGGAAGTAATTTTACTTTTTAATTAGTCTTAAACACATTTCAATCTTTTGATAGTTATTATTTCTTAAAAATACGATTTTTGGATTTGACAAAGGAAATTAATTTTAAATTAATTTCTGAAAATTATGTATATAGAATTTGGAATAATGGATTCTATATTTAGAATTAGTAGTTCCATATTGTTTAAATATGAAACTTGTATTTTTAGATTTATGAATAGTAACTTCAGAAAATATATTATTTACCATGGTTAAAAGGTAAATCTGGTAAATAAGGGAAAAATAATACTATAATAACATCAAATTACCCTAACACATTTTTGAACCCTATTTTATTAGATATTTCTAACCATGGGAATCTTTGGGGCTATTTTAGGACCCCATTGAGCCAATTTTGTTTGAAAATGACTTTAAATTACTTTTAATTTAAAGTTAAGTGAAATTTAACCTAAACATATATCTTTTAGTAAAAAAAATTTTATATAGGGTTATATAAGTTATATATTATACTATAAATAGTAATCAGAGATATAAAAGGATTTTCTACATCATGGTATTTTATTTATAATTTTTAGATATCAAATAAATAAATATATGTTTTCCATAATGATGACGTAGTGATTACCTTATTAATGAGAGATTTAAAGAAATGAGAATATAAATATTAAAATAAATTATTTTTGAATCTTATTATGCCATAAATTAATTTTAGGAATCATTATGACTTTTTATATTTTATGTTATTATTTTTTTGAAATAATAATGTTATCATGGATTTTTAAAAAGTCGTGATATGAATATTATAAAAATTCACAGAAAAGAATTTTTAAAAAAAATACAATTTTATTAAATAATATAATATTCATAAAAACTAATATTCATACAAATGACTTTTATAATGTTGTAAATGTAATTAATAAACCACTTGAGGTTCTATTGGTATTTTATGGTAACTATATTAACATTATTTCATGAATATTCAAGAAGAAATGGTAATAGTTAAATTAGTTAACTTTGGGTTAAAGCTAAACAATAAGGATAACTTTGGGACCAAAACATGTCTAAAAACTTTTATTTGAGATTATAAAGAAAAATAATGAACTAATCTTTCAATTAAAAGAGTTTTTGACATATTGAAAACGAAAATAATTTTATAATAAAATAACATTTCAAAGACTTTTTAAAGTACCCCTCCTCTCTCTAATAAAAGGTCATCACCTCTAAAACTTACTCACACTGCTCAAGACCCCTTAAATCGTCCAAAATCTACCCAAATAATCTCAAAAAATCTCTCTCTTAATTCTAGTGTCCTTGAATTGGGTATAAGTAAATTGAAGATGTATTTTTAGCTTAACTCAAAAGGTGTTGCCCAACATGAGGTAATGTCTTCTCTCAAGATTATTTCTTTTATTTATCATCACTGACCCCCTAAACTCTCATTATTAAATTCTTTTATAAAGTCACCAATATCTTAAATATACTTGGTTTTTGTTATTAGAGTTATTTCTAATAGCACTTAGACACACTTACGACTATTGGGTACAGAACATACTGTATCTGTGGATGGTAAACTAATGCATCATCAAATGATGATTGTTCAATATTCTCTTATACCTCTTTATAGTGGATATTATGAGGGAAATATAATTATATATTATATATATTATATTTGTGTTATCTATATTCTTTTGTGATTATCATTTATAAAATACATTTATGCTTCTTATTCTGTATAAATATGACAATTTCATTTAAGGAAGTGTGGACGTCCGCCCCCTCAATGTGATATAACTCTTTCATGCTATAAATGGAACATATAAAGATGGAATTAATAAAATAATGTAAAATATATAAAATATATATTATAATGGAATTATAATATACATACATATAATTTAGTTTTCATTCCATTAAAAATGAAAATACTGTTCATGCGTACGTATGGTCTACCTTCTCCATGAACAGTGCATTTCAGTTCTTATATAAATATTTTGTGTACTATAAAAAATAAATATATATATTGGATATATATATATATATATGTGATATATATGATATATAAATCCAGAATATCAATATGGATATAATGGACTTTTGACCCAATGGACAATTTGTAATTAGAACAAGTTCCTTTTTTACTCAAGTACCATATATCGGAAAAATGAACAATATAAAAGTTATATAAATATGTAATGTTTATAATGTAGTATTAATTGATATAAAAGGGATAATAAACTTTTAAAATGTTCTGATTCAAGTATAAATTAACTTATGTTTATTATTCCGGAAGAATAAGGAACTTACGTGAAAAATCATATTTAAGGTAAGGGACTTCATGTCAATCTCCTTTCATTGAGGCATATTTCAATAATATGTACCTCATTATTTTATATGGTGAATAATAAAACCATTGGACTTTTAATTTCATTCAAATGAAATATTTTTTCAATTATTTATTATACTAAACTAAAAAATGAATGTTTTTAACATATGTGGTGATAATGACCTCTCCGCTTTTGTAATCGTTATTTGGATTCCTCTATAAGACTTCATATTTTTAAAAGGGAATGATATCCATTTTTCATGTTTAGAATTTTTTTTTATATGGTTTTGGAATGGATTGGGTATATCAATATCTTGAAATGATATAAAGTGATTACATATTAAATGTTATTACTAAAATGTTGATATTTTCCATATTATATATGTTATGATTATGTAATGGAACTTGGACATTTGACGGGTGGTTATGTGATAAACCAATGATGGGTAGTTACGTGATAAACCAAATGTTAGGTGGTTTCATGATAAACCATTGATGGGTGGTTACATTGTAACCTCCAATGCATTTGGTATGGAAGTCAGCCGTATAGAAATTCCATTTAGTGATATGTTTGGAAGTCAACTATATGGTTATTACATTTATTTATGTTTATGTCCAAGGTTAACATTATATGATAAATTCTATTTTCTATGGGATTTATGGAAATATTTTGTTTAAAAAATAGTGATAAATTAGTTTATGTTTTTCGAAGTGTGTTTTATACTTCTTTAACGTGAAAAGTTTTACTTATTTATAAAGTATTCATGGTATATATTTTGTTTTGAGAAACTAATAGTTTTCCATCTTTATGTATCCCATCGTGATATTTTTATTCTCGTCCTGTGTTTTGAAATGTTTTTCACAGTACATAAAGATGAATAGTTTCAAGGATGGGATCGTGTAAATGTCATGTTGTCTAAAACTTGGTACTAAACTTGCTTCTTTTTAAGAGTTATTGTTTTATGAAAAAATGGATAGTGGGTAAAAGTATCTACTTGTAATATTCAAGTTATTATATATTAGTTATGAGCAAATTATCTAAATCTATAAACCTAAAAAATATCCTCAATGTAAATTACTATCTTAATTTAAGATTATGTAATCTTTAAGGATGGGGCCTTATAGTTGTAATCAGATGAAAGGTTTAGACAACTTTAGGTATTATGAGTATTCGTTAAACACACGGTTAGTCCCTATATCTATTATTTCAGTTAAATCCTTTTTTATAACTTTTTCAGATCAATTTATGTTAGTTACAAATATATGGAGAAGGATCTCAAAAAACATTCCTATCTCTTTTTCATAACATGCTTGTAATAATTATTGTGAAGTCATGTTCAAATGATTGTGGAACTTTTTCTATTATACAAATCACTTGAAAGAAGTTGTTTTAAATATAAAACACCTCCATTATACCATAATACCATCATGGATAAATAGATTTATTTAATTCAATATTATTTTCTCAATATTATCATATTTTCAAGAAAAATAAATATTATCAAGATATTTCCAAATATTTTACCTTATCACAAGTTTGGAAGCATATTATGATTTTGAAAAAGGTGTGGAAGTAAGAGAAACTTTTGTAACCAATTTATATTTTCTTTTAAAATATAGTATCTTAGAACATACTTATGGTTTTTTGAAAGGACCTTTGAATGAAAGTTTCATCGTAAACCCGGTCTTACTATTTTTTAAATATCATATTTTGTCAGATGTTTTGAATGTATATGTCATACATGATTATTTTCCAAGACTATTTTTTTGTGAACATTCATATGATCCAAGTTGTAATATGCGTATTTGGATTATGGAAGCAAATGATTTTGAGGGATCTCTAAATCATTATTTCAATGCATGGACATTCTACCTATATGAACAAGATGACGATGAATCCATGTAGACACCATGATAAAGGTATGATGTTATTTCTTTTGGGAATAGTTTTATTTTATCATATTGAGGTGAAATAAAAAATGAAAATATATATAAGACATCATTATGATGTTGAGGTATTAATTATTTGGGATGAAAATGTTAGGTATAAGACAAACTTTGAGGTTAAAAAATATTAGGGTTATTTTTTATTTTTATAAAAAGGACAACCCGTAAGATGGGTGGAAACTCGTCGCGTCTGGAAAGGCTATAGGAATCGAACCCACAACCTAAGGGAGAAAAGGGTTCATAGACTACCATTGGAATATGTGAATTCCCTATTTAGTATGACTTATTATTTTTAGTTAAATTATATTCTGGATCAAGAATGAGTTTATATTGGGAACTTATGTTTTATCAAATAGATATCCTCAGTATAGAAAAATGATTTGGTGATTAAGTTATAAAGGTTACATGGGAAGTATTTTTATCTTTTGAGAAACTATATGCATAAGGAAAATATAATACAATAGGATTTTATTTGAGTATTAATGGTTGAATTTTATTATGAAAGAATCCATATTTTTATTATGGACTTATATAAATTTTTGTAATTTATGGAAATGATTAACCTATATTTGAGAATATGTGATTAGGATAATTACATTTAAGTATGATACCTTAAGAGTATTTCATGTTACTTAGAGATAAATTTTAAGATTTATCATGGAAGACTGTGTGATCAAATTCATCTCAGCTTTGGGTTTCAATATTAGTTTGGATTACATTGAAACATTTTAATGAAATTTTTTTTATTGAATGTTATTTTTTGAAATTTGGTTATTGTTTCTTCAATTTTTTATATTAAGAATAGTATTTATTTTTATAAAATATTATATATTTTTTGGATTATATAATCTTGTACTAGCCATTTTGATTGTGTTTAATGTATAAGGACAGGGGAAATATGTGGTCCATATTTTGTGGATCAGGTTATTCTCTAAAAGATGAATCTAGCACTTCAAGTTTGACCAACTCATCAGGAATACTCATTATTTGAAGAAAATATAATTTTTTGGTAGAAACATATTAAAGGATTAAACTATAATTGAAAAGTAAGTATATTTCCTTATGTTATAAGTAAATTTCATAAATAAATTATCAAACTTTATCAGAGGGAACTTAAAACAAAAAAAATTGTTCATTTACATTTTTAAATGGGGAATAAAAGATTGTTTAACCTATCACATGTTTATGGTTTTATGGTGTTTAACTTTCTCTTGATCGTGTTTTCTATCACTCTCTATCAACACTTGTTGGTTGTTTTTCTCATCTCTATCCTTATTTTTATGGAATCCTATCATGTTTTATCTCCGGTGAGATTTTTACTTATCTTTGTTTCTTTTATAGTGATAGTTTTTTTCACTTTTTTTATATATATTACATTCAATAATGTTTTCGAGCCCAATTTTAAAATTGCGAAGATGCAATTTCCAAATAGAGGGAAGGATGTAACAACCTAGGTTTTTATAGAATAGTAATTTACGATTTATATTAAAACTTATGAATAATATATAATTTTTACAATAAATGGGATGATTTTATTATAGTAAACTCTAAACGCAACAAAGGTTATCTTTTAAATTTTACGTTGCACACAACTTTGAGTTATACTGAAAAATAACATAATAATAATATTATTTTATATGTTAGTTAACTCCTTGCCATTGTATTTTTGGGAATGAACAGAACTAACCATATTATGATTAAACATGTCTGTAAATGTTTTTACATTTATCAAATAAAATTTAGAAGCTCGAAATAATAATGAATCTAATTATAATCATGAAATACTCTAATAATTTTATAAGGTCGGTTTACCGCCATTTGATGGAAAACCCATTTTCAATCTATTTTTTGTCACTTTTATATGTTGTATTTGAAATATTAAAATTATTATTTATAAATAGGATATAAACATTTAGGTTGGTTAAATTTTTGGTATTTTTCTGTTATAGATCATGTTTTAATGAATAGTAAACATATACATCATTTTCAGTCAAAATTGACTTTTCATATGATTTATTTATATGTTAGATTATCTTTTTTAATGGTTTTAAAGTGTAATTAGATTATGTTTTCCCATTTAATCCAATTTTTATCATTGGAAGTAATTTCACTTTTTAATTTGAAATAAATACTTTTCAATCTTTTTATCGTTATTATTTATTAAAAACACACTTTTTGGTTTTGACAACAAAAATTAATTTTAAATTAATTTCAGAAATTTTTATGTTTTAAATTTGGAAAAATGGATTCCATATTTGGAATCAAGAGATAAATTTATTTTTAAATAGGTAACTTTTATTTTTAGACATTACGAATTGTAAATTTAGTAAATATTTTATTTACCATGGTTTATGGGTAAACATAGTAAATAAGGGTAAAAAATAATATTATAATAATATTAAATTACCCTAACACATGTACTAACCCTATTGGGTGATATATTTACAACCATGGGCATCCATGGGTCAAATTTAGGACCCCATTGAGCAACTTTTGTGGGAAAATTACATTTAAATACTTTTAATTTATAGTTAAGGAAAATATAACCTAAACATGTATCTTTTAGTTAACCAGTTTTTATAGTGGTTATATAAGTTATCCATTAGACTATAAATAGTCATTATAAATATAAAAATATTTCATACATCATTGTATTTTATTTATAATTTTTTAACATCAAATAAATTAATATATTAATGATACAATGATGATGAAATGATTAACTTATTAATGAAAGATTTAAATAAATTAGAATATAAATAATAAAATTAATTTATTTTGTAACTTTTTTGCCATACACAAATTTTAGGGATTCTTATGACTATTTTTCTTTTAATTTATGAATTCATTTCGAAATAATAATGTTTTTATGGATTTTTAAAAATTCATGAATGAATAGTATAATAATTGACATAAATGTTTTTAAAAAAAAATACTATTTTATTAAATTATAAAATAGTTATAAAAATAAAATATTCAGAAAAATGACTTATATAATGTTTTACATGTAATTAATGAAACACTGTAGGTTATATTGTCATTTTATGGGGCCTATATTAACCCTATAGCATTAATAAACAAGGAGACATGATAATAGCGATATTAGTTAACTGATGGTTACAATTGTACGATAAGGATAAATTTGGGACCAAAACCTATTTAAAACCTATTGTATGAGAGTATTTAAAACAATAATCAACTTATATTCTAATTAAATTTGTTTTTTTACTTATTTAAACCAAAAATTATTTTATTATAAAATAATATTTCAAAGCCTTCCTTAAGTACCCTCTTCCACCTTGTAAAAGGGAATCACTTCTATCCATTAATCACACCACTCAAGCCCCATTGGCTCATCCGAAAACTTCCCAAATAAGCTTCCAAATCCCTATTGTACTCTTAAATACCTTACATTGGGAAGTAAGAAATTAAATAAGGATTTTTAGATTTACTCAAATGGAGTTACCCGACATATGGTAATGTCTTCTCTTAATATTCATTCTTTTATTTTCCTTCTCCAACTGCCAAAATTCTATTTGTTCAATTACATTATAACAACATAAGTATATTAAATATACTAGGTTGTTTTTATGAGAATTATTTATAACTACACTTTCTCACACCTCCGTCTAATGGGTATAAAACAAAATGTTTCTATGGACGATGAACTACTGCCTAACGAAATTATGATTGTTCAATATTCTACTACCCGCTCTTATGGTGGCCATTATGATGGAACTATAATTATATATGATATTTATTATATTTACTATATTTATTTTTTCTATATTCCTCTATAATTCTCATTTATAACATACGTTTATTCTTTTCCGGTTGTATAAATATGATAATTTCATTTGAGGAAGTGTGGAATGTCTCCCCCTAAAAGTGATATGACACATTCATGCTATACACAAAATGTATAAAAGATATGATTAATGAACTTATGTAACATATTAAACATAGATGTTATACTGGAATTATAATACATCTATCTATCATTTATTTTTCATTCCTTTAAGTATGAAAAAGAAATGAAAGTATCATTCATGCGTACGTATGACTTACTGTTTCCATGAAAAGTGTGTTTCATTTCTTGTATATAAATTTATGTACTATTATAAATACATATATATACTAGATATATATGTTATATATGATATATAAATCATGAATATAATTCTGATGATAATGGAATTTTGATCCAATGGACAATTTGTAATTAGAACAAGTTCATTTTTTACTCAAGTACCAAATATCAACAAAACGACCAATATTAACATAAATAATTATGTAATGTTTATAACATGGTAATAAGTGATATTAAAGGAATAATAAACTTGAAAAGGTTCTTATAAAATTAGAAATTAACTTAAGTTTATTATTCAAAAATAATGAGGAACTTAAATGACAAGTCTGACTATAGGTAGGGGACTTCGTCTCAATCTCCATTCATTGAGGCGTATTTTGATAATATATACCTCCCTATTTTATATGGTGTATAATAAAACAATTTGAATTTTAAATTCTTTAAAGGGGAATATTTTTTCTATGAAGTGTATTGATAAATGACAGGAGAAATTTTTTTATCCTATGCGGCGACAATGACCTCTCCCCCAACATAATCATTATTTAGCTTCCTCTATAAGCCTTAATGTTTTTAAAAGGAAAAGAAGTCCCCAATTACCTTTATGTGTGCTTTGATATTGAAAATGGTTTTTCAAATGTATTTAGTATTTCAAAATATTCAAATGATATATTGTGATTGAGAATTAAATATTATTACTAAAATGTTGATATTTGCAATATTTTATGTTTTATGATTATGTAATGATACTTGGACATTCGATAGGTTGGTTACGTGATAAACCAATGATGGGTGGATACATGATAAACCAAATGATGGGGGGTTCTGTTATAAACCCTGGATGGAGGGTTATTTTATAACCTCCAAATCATTATGTATGGAAGTTGGACATATAGATATTATATTTAGTGATATGTGTGGAAGTCGACTACATGGTTATTCTATTTAAGTATGTTTATGTACCATGTTAAATTTATATGATAAACATTGTTTTCTATGGGATTTATGATAATATTTTGGTTAAAAAATGTTAATAAATGAGCTTATATTCATAGAAGTGTTTTTGCTACTCCTTTATGTTGGAATGTATTACTTTATGATCAAGTATTCATGGTTTATATGCTGTTTTGAAAAAATTATGGTTTTCCTTCTTTATGAATCCCTTACTAAATGCTGATAATGGACTAGTTTCTTGTGATTTTCTTTTTATTTATCAACACACACAACACCTGCACACCTACACAAAACATCCCCCACACACCAAAAAATCATAGAAGAATGAAAAAACACCCATAAGAGTTTAGAAAACAATATTATATACATTTTTTAGACATCATGAATACAAAATAAAATAGTGTTTTATACATTTCAAACAATGTTTTATTTGGTTAAAATTACAATTATCAATCAAAAAATTAAAAAAAAATTAATGTATCATCCTTTGACATTTGTGATCCCCTCTCAAAAAGTTTTTTCCCAGGTATTCATTTTCGAACAAAGCATCCGAACTCAAGAAAAAAATTCCACCTATATAAGAAAACAAATATTGTGTTAATAAGACAATAATGACATAAATTAAACCATAATATGAATCAAAATATTAATAAGTAGTCAATTTTTTATAAAAAAGAAACATTGTGAGTTATACCAGTCACACCGTGCTTCGTATTGAGGTGGGTTTGATTCCACCACATCACAAATCAGTCTTATATCATTTTTTTAAAGAAAATTAAACCAATCCGAATTGGTTTTCACAATTTTGAGTATGTTACTTGTTCTTTTACTAAAATAAATATCAAATTTAAATAACTCATTCAAATTTATAGCAGTCACAATGTGCATCAGATTGTGGTACGGTGTATTCATACAAGTCATAAATGTCTCATCGATCATTGTCCAAATGTATCAAAACAATTCGAATGGGTTTTCTTGGTTAGAAGAATGTCATATTTTTTTTAAAAATTCATGTCAATTACAAATAAAATTAGACACTTTGAGTCATACGATTTTCATTGTGTGTTTAATTTAGGATTGATTGATTCATACATGTCAGAAATGACTTATGTATCATTTTCCTAAACTATCAAAACAATCCAAATATGGTTGCTAGGTTTGTCGTATGTTAGTTGGGTTTTTTTACTAAAATGTCATTTCAAATTGGAAACATACATTTGAAGTCATACTGGTATCATAGTGTGTTGGTATGATATGAGACTGCTTCATACACATCCCAATGAAATTATGAATTATTATCCCAAATTATGATTACAATTGGAGCAGGTTTTCATGGTTTTTAGTGAGTGACACGTTTTGAGGTAAAATGTTAATTTTAAACTGATAACAGGCACTCTTAGCCATAATAGTCACATTGTGCATCTTATTGAGGTATGATTGATTCTCACAAGTCACAAATCACTCATGGATTGTTATCCTAAAGTACCCAAAATAATCCAAATGAATGTTCTCAGTTTTCAGTATGTCACATGTTTTTTTTCTAAAATTAATGTCAAATTTAAATAAAAAGAAACACTTTGAGCCATACCAATCACATTGTGCATTTAATTGAGTTGTTTTCAATTTTTTTATGTCACAAAGGACATATAGAATATTATCCTAAAGTATAAAAACAATCCAAATATTTTTTATCAATTTGTAGTATGTCAGTATTGTTTTTTAATAAAATGTCATTTCAAACTAGAGACACGCATTTTGAGTCATAATGGACGAATCATGCATTGGTTTGATATGATTATGATTCATACAAGTCACAAAAACATATTAATAGGTATAATAAATTATTAATGCAATTGGAGCAGGGTTTCTTGGTTTTCAGTGAGTGACAGGTTCTGAGCTAAAATGTCAATTTTAAATTGATAACAGGCACTATTAGCCATACCTGAGTCATATGTGACAATTTTAGCCATATCGATCATGCTGTGCATTAGATTGAGGTGGGTTTGACTCATACATGTCACATATGACTCAGGTATCATTTTCCTAAAGTATCAAAACAATTTTAATGCATTTTATTGGCTTTCAGTAGGTCACTTTTGTTTTTTTTCTAAAATTAATGTCAATTTTAAATAGAAAGAGATAATTTGACTCATACATGTCGCATTTTTCATTGAATTGAAATGTGGTCGATTCCTAATAGTCACAAATTACTGATGGATCATTTACTTAATGCATCAAAATAATTGGAATTCATTTTCTCAGTTTTGATATTTTCTTTTTTCTAAAAATTATGCCAATTTTAAAATAAAAGAGACACTTTGTTTTATACCAGTCACATCATGTATTGTATTGATGTGTGGTCGATTCTTAAAAATTTTAAATGACTTTTTTATCATCTTACTAATGTATAAAAATAAGTGAATGTGTTTTCCAAAATTTTAATAGGTTAGTTACTCTAATAGCAACAATAATGACCTACACTTTTCTTGTATTGATTTCACGTATGATTAGATTAATAATCCTTACATAATGGAAATAAATTAATCATAAATATCAAACCATGAATTAATTATATGGACAATTATTTTGTTGTACATACGTCATAATTACCTATGTGATTGGGTAGAAACAACATCATTGCTCTTCCTACAAAGGCAAGTCATGTGGACAGAAAACTTCTAAAATAAACAAACCCTGCAAGGAATAATGAAAATCAAATCAATGTTTCATTATATAATTTTTCTTTAAAATAGAGATATTATATCATAACATTACGTTATATCTCTCCAAATGATTTATTTGGTCCAGATATAAGCTAATAACAATACTTAGGGTTTATTGAGCACTTCACTACTGTTGGCTAACTACTTAACATTGCATCTAATCTGAACATCTGATCTTATGTCTATGTGATGCTCTCATTGGACACCTTCCTTTGATATCATCATTCATAATTCTCTTTTATTTCTATTTCGGCACCTATTTAACTAGTAAATGGGTTCGTGAATAGATGTAAATGATAAATATGAATGATGATATCATAGAGATTGTTTCGGATGAGAACATCATGGAGATGTCAGATCGGACGTTCAGATCAGATGCGTTATTCAGCGGTAATTAACAACAGTAGTGAAGAATCATTAGTTCTGTTATTAAATTTGTTAGTTATGCACAACCAATATTCTTCTGATACACTACATTAGTAGAAACATTATCATAAATGACCAAAATACAGAATAGAAATGATTCATGCCATAATAGTCCAGGTCTAGTGCTTTTGGAAACATGGAAACATAAAGAACATGTACATAAGAGTCTCTCAATAGGTTATTCTTTACTAGAAAGAAAAATAGTTTCTAAAACCATTCATCATAACATAAGGATATTAAATATAAGAAAGGGTGATCATTGATTCTCAATAATTTTAATCAAGGGAGATATCATTTATCATATAAAGATAATATAAGTAGTATGAATTCACCATCATCCTATTTGTGGACAATCTTTTATCAGGTATGCTGCCCATTCACTTATAATAAAATCTATATCATCTTTTGAAGATGAGATTTTGTGACAGTCATGTTGGTACTAAAAAATTATAAATACACAATGGATTAACAAATATTTTAAATTAACAACTAATTATTTGTGATAATACCTCTTCATGGATGCTATTTAGTTAATGAAATGTGATCTTTTTCAGAAATTTACTAACATAATAAATGTAGTCCTTTCCATTTGATTTTCTAGGAAAATGAATAAACAATGATAAAATTAATTAATTTGTTTTGACATGGGTTTTATTAGTGAATTATTTTTATATATACCATTATACTTGTGAAGTTTTATATATCATGGGAGTTCGTGTCCTTAGACCCTAGATCTGTTCCATGAAGTAGATGATATTAATGCACTACCCTATCATAACAGAATCCTCAATAGAAGATAATATAAATTATATAACTAGATGTTTAGTTCTAAAATTTTTAATCTAGTCTATTACAAATTGAAAAACTCTATCATTTGTGGTTTGTTTGTTGGATATCCATGAATTGAATCCAAAAATTAAATATTTGGAGCATCCAAATTGACTGCAATGGAAATCCAATGCTGCCTAAAAGCAAAAAAATATATAAATAGTGAATAAAATGAATAATATACTTCATATGATTAAATTATAGATTTTTACCCCTACATCGTTGGTATTAAAAATAGTCTAACATCCATAATTTTTTTTTCAAATGATTTGAGCAAGGATGACATTATTTCACCATCTTTATCGTAATTTATTTCTTCTATTGAATAGGTGATGTGAGGACTAACAAGTACATTTTTTAGGGGTAACACCTTCAATTGTTTTCATATATAAGCCTTCAACAAATATGAAATGTATTTATTTATAATCATCCTAGTGTATCAAATTTTGTAAAATCAACTCATTAAAACATACCTCATGTATACATTTATAACTGAGGTGCCTACCCATTCATACATGAGGATTTCATTTAAATTTTATCCACTAATATATTATGATTCATCCCTTAAGTATATAATTTTTTTCAAAATATACTGTGTGAGTATTTATGTCAATCAACATTATATCCACAAAAGTCTGTGATTATATAAAATATAGATATAGAATGGGCAGGGTGAAGGTGCTCTCAGAAGATCATTATGATCAGATGGTTGATCCCACAGATATTTTTGATCCAATATTTCATTTCACCCCTTATCATTGTCATTATATAATAAAATTTATTAGTTCAGTCATTTTTTCATTAAATGTTAATGTTTCACCTTGAAAATGAATTGGAAATGAATACCTTCAAGTCGACATGGTTTTTTACAAGAATTGAAACCCATGCGATGAATGTTCCAATATATTGTTCAACTGTATGAATGTTGTCCTCATCATTTGGAATAGAGAGCTCGACACTCAACTTATGATCTATGTTAATAGAAACACAAAAAATATCTTTTGTAAGTGGTTTGTTGTGTAGCATGTCGTTATGCATATTGAACACCACAACCCTCACTACAAGGTGATATGTGGGAGTTGATTGATATAAATCACATTTATTTTAAACCTATATATTATAAGTACAACAAACGAATTATTGTTTATGTGATTCAAATTTCATAGAAACAATTATTAGAATATTGATTACCTCATTTATGTCAAGTTTTTTAGGGGAATGGCTTGCCTCAAAACTGGTGGGGGTGGGAAGGGATCTTCTCCCATGAGTTTTTCATGAGTTATTTATTCTCTTTTTTCTCCCCCCATCAAACATGATATCATATTTCTCTAGTATTTTAATTATTCTTCAAAAATATAAAATGTTTATCTAGTCTTTTTTATTTCCTCAGTTTGACCCTCTGCTTGTTTTTCTTTTTGAAAATATGTTTGGGGTGTCACCCCAAAACCCACACCTCTAACGCATCATTATTGTTCTGGATGCTTTAAGGCTGATGAAAGTATTTCTGCATCTGGTGCTGGTGTTGTTGATTCTTGTGACTATGTCAGATGGAAAATATAAGAAAATATATAATCAGTATTTTATAATATAAATTTAAAGAAAAAATTATATTATGTCATACTTACACATGTTTCCTACCCCTTTTGTGTTTTTTCATCTATTAGTATCCCCTTATTATTTTCACGGTCCTCCTTCCATATCACATGGCATGGGATGGATGTGGATTTAGATTTCAGTTCATCAATCTGCATATAAATAGAGAAACATGGTTTTGGTGTTGTTTTATTCCACATAAAATAATTATGTTATATTTAAAATATGTATAACTTTTTGCTCAAGTGAAGAGTACCCCATTCTTGCTTTACGGTAGTGGTACGCTGGTTTTGCAGCCCCTTCCTTATTTTCAAAACTTGGTTGTCATTTCATAAATAAGAAACTGTCAGTCAAAGTAACGAATATGAGAAATGTCAAACAAAGTATTACCAGACAAAATGTACCTAAGAAGTATGCTCTGTATAAGGGCTATTAAATTCATCCAACACTCCTTGGGATATCATGTGTGAATATAGTGGGGGTTGGTGTGTATTTATTTTCCCTTCATCATCTTTAAGATGACATTTCATTAAAACTGTGTGGATGCCACTATGAACCCTTCTTATAACTCTTAATACATATTCCTTGTGTGAGGCATCTACTATAAATGTAGTCCGCACTGGATGATGTAGAGTAAGTCAATGTTTTAATATTTTGTTTTATATTAAAAAATTAAATAAATTATATCACAATGTTACTATAATTTGATCCCACATTAGTGTTTTATGACAAGAAAAAACAAGGTGCCACGAATCTATGTCAATTGGCATACGTTACTTTTTATGATGCTTTCGCTGGGGCACGTGCATCCGTCTGTGGAGGACATGTAGCCGTTGCCCTGAATTCCTTCTTTCCAATGTTCGGTGACATCTGTTGCTTTTTCAAGAACATATGCTCCTTGATCGAAATGGGATGATGGGATTTTGGTTTTTCCTTCTATGGATTCCTCCTCAGAACTCGTCACCTAGTCCGGGTAAACCTTATAGATGAAGACACTTTTCGAGATACTCTTCCCAATGTCATTCCTTCTTGGACACTGGTAAATTACACTACTTCTATCGGGACATTCCAAGGGGTCCAGTCAGGGCAGGAACTTTCAGTCGGGGGAGTAGTCACATTGGACACCACTGGGGTGTCTGGACGCTGGAACACTAGAGTGTTTGGGTTTCTTCCCATTATTATAGGGCTTCTCGAGGGCACAGAAGCCCGAGGAATCCGCTGTAAAAATTCAGGAATTATACGCCATGGGCATGTATCTGAGGATTTCCTAAACTATCTATGTTTAATATAGGGTATGCTACTGGTTTAATGTCTAGTAGAGACGGATCAGACAAATCAGAACACTGAATAGGGTGGATTAGATGGGTGAAACCTTGGAGGAAACACTGATATTGGGGATAACACTTGGTTTGTTACCCAGTTACCGCTAGGAGTAGTGAAGAGATGGATTGGAAAGATCTCACCAGCATGAGGCGGCCTGGGTAAGAATCATGATTAATAATGGATGGTTATGTGAAGTGAATGGAGAATGGGGTGGATTCGACTCGAGGACTGTAATAACCCGAGATTTTATAAGATATATTCTTTTTAATTTCATTCATATCTTATGTTGTACGATACAGCAAGATTATCTGGTGCTATACGCAACACCGTATTAGCTTGCAGAATACAGAACATTATTCTTGGATCAGGTTACACACAATTTTAAATTAGTTTGATAGTTGTTATTCTACGCAACATTTAGTGTGTATGTGTATATATATATATATATATTAAATGTATAAATGAAATATGGTTGAATTTTGTTATACTCAATAATAAAGGAGACTTGCACTAAACACAACCTTGATTTGTCTTGCATTACACGCAATCGCGACCTTCCTCGTTAGTGTGTGTTGTACACAATATTGGGTTTCACTAAATAATGATATATGGTTATAATATTATCACGAACTAGCCGTTATGAATAGTATTAACACTTTTTTGAATTTTATAACATTATTATTCATCTTACAAATTTTCAAGAACATGGAATGGGAAAAAAATAAATTTTTCGGGTAAAATAAGTATTTTTCAAAAAATGCAGTTTTTCCACCTTTTGATGGCGCACCCACTTTAAATCTAGATTTTTACATGTTTAAAAGTTCAATTTTACAAAATAAAATTATTCTTTGGAATCAGGATATAAAATTTTACCTTGGACGAATTTTTCATATTATTCTGATAACTTTAATATTTTAATGAATAGTAAGAACACGCTATATTTTAATTACAAACAACATTTTTCATCGTAATAACTGATGTGGTTAAATTATAATATTGAATGGTTTTAAAGTATAAATAGAATACATTTTTACCATTTAATATAATTTATGTCATTAGCATTGATTTTACATTGAATTAGTAGGATAAATAAATTCAATCTTTTGCAATGTTTTAACCAAAAACTCGTTTTCTTTCGACAGTGGGATTAATTTTCATTTAATTTCGGCAACTTCTGAATATTGAATTTGGAAAAATTGATTCCATATTTGGAATCATTGGGTCCAAATTATATTAATAGACTACTTTTTATTTTTGGGCTTCATGAATAGTAACAACGGTAAATTTTATTTACCGTAGTAAAATGTAAATTGGGTAATTATGGGTAAATATAATATTATAAAATTATCCTAATAATTGTCTTAATACAATTGGATGATTATATTTCTTCCCAAGTTATATTTGGGTCGAACTGGAATCAATTAGAACCCACTTGGAGGTGATTAAGACCTTTAGTTTATTTTATATAAAGGAAACTGAAATATTTCTCACTCAACTTTAATAATTAATGTATTTTTAATATAAGTTTATACAACATATAAATTCGGTAATAAATATTCATTTGAAATATAAAATTTTTTTAATTATCATTGTAATTTATTTGTACTTTTTAAGAGTTATTTAATTACCTTATTATCTTATACATTATTGGTGCAGAAATTATTTATTAAGTGAAAAATCAATAATACAGTTTTTATTGAAATAATAATACATATCAAAAGGCCCAAAAAATTTCAAAAAACTAATTATTAGTTTATATATAAACCCTAATCATCCAATATCCGAATTTTGAAACATTTGTATCCTTATTATGGAGATTATGACAGTTATAATATTTTATTCCAAAATTGTCACCTTCATTATTTAATAAAGATAACAATTTACATGTTGTTATTTTAGGATGATAAATTCGAGTAAAATTATTATTATAAAATCGTTGATATTTATCTTCATAAAAGGAATTTATTTTTAATTTTTATTCTAGATATAAGTATATTAAATAATTATACAAAAATGTTGTACTAATTATTTTATTAAGAGATATACCAAATAAATGGTTTTAAAAATATCAAAATAAATATTATATGACCTATTTAATGTGATCCACGAATTTTATAGACACATTTGACATTTTAGGAATCTATTAAATATTATAGTTTGAATATATCCTTTGTGTAGATTTTATTTAAATTCAAATAAATGAATAGTGTCAAAATTGACACTATTGTTATTTTATAAAAATAAAATATTATTAAATTATTTAAAAATCACAAAAATATTTAAAAATTATAAATTGAAATTTATAGTCTAAAATGTCACAAATTATCAAATTATGGAAAATTAACAACACATAAGTGATTATTTATAACCATTTAAAATTTAGAATTTTATTACCTCAAATAAACTTAAATAGAATAAATAAGGATAAATCAAAATAATAAGGTTTAAAAAAGATCAAAACATGTATAACATTTATTGGTTTATGAGATTATAACCCTATATCATCTAATATTCTAATTGGGTCATTTTTGGAGGTTTTTATGTGGGGTTTAAATTTATATTAAACTAATATTTTTGAGGATTCCATAGGTGCCCCTCTCGTCCCTTATAAAAGGGCACCTCCTCCCTCTCTTCCTCACACCATTTTGAGCCTTGAATCTCAGTCAACCTCTACCCATTTCACTTCCCCACTTCCCTAGAAACCTTATAGAGGTACTGGTCTTCTCAAAAGACCAACCTTAGTGCCCTAAAAAGAACTTTAAAGGAGGTGAGTCGAAGAAGAGGTAATCTCTTCTACCGATTATTTCAAGCTTATATCTTCATCAACTTCTTATTCTTTAGTTGTTTCAGTATAAATTAATAACATAAGTATCACTAATATACTTATGTGTTATTATAAATATAAAACAACCCCATTTAACCTTCTATCCATCCTACGGAAAATGAAATCATCGCGCGTGCATAGGTACGAAATACCGTCTCCACACCGTGGTGTAATCTGTTTTTCGAACACAACCTTACATGGATGGGTATAATGGTGTAAAGAATAACTATACATAGTTATTATAACATTAGACTGATTTTTAAATATTGTATCATCCACTCCAATTCAATTCAATAATTATGGGAACGATATCATCGCTTGTGCGTACGTACGGACTACCGCCTCCACGACGCGATGAGATTCATTCTCAATGATTAACCATTCATGAAAGATTATAAAGTATATATAATAAGTCCTCATGAAATATATGACATAATAATGATACTGTATTTATTTATATATATATATGTATGTCATCCAATTAATTCCATTCAATTCAATGAGGAAACGAAAACAACGTTCATGCGTACGTACGGCCTACCGTCTCCATGAATGGTGTATTTCTTTCCATTTATCGATCTATTATATATATGTATATTCTGAATATATATTATATATAAATCATGTTTTATATTTTGTAATTAAGTAATCATGATCTAAGTAATCATATGAATAATTACAAGTCAAAACATGGACGACAAATGAAACGATTTTACCCAAAACGCTCTTTAAAATGGAATTTACAAAAGAACGGGTAATATAAAGTCATAAGTGAACCATATATGATATCATAACAATAAATATGATTATATAATAATTCAATTAAATTATTTAAATCATTATACCGGAGTTTCGGAAACGTACAAAGCATATCAGACCTAAGGTAGGGGATAACTTTTCCAATATTATTTTTATCCGAGATTGTTTATTCGTAAGTATTCACTGGGGTTATTTTTATCATCCATGTCCCTATTTTTCTAAAATGGTTTCATGTATGTTTAAAGTCATTTTACACATTTTTGACTTTTACTACATGGTATGTAAGGAATATTTCTTTTTTTTTACGTTATGAGGTACTTTTTTGACTTTTCCAGAAAAAGTACAAGAAGAATGTTTTTTTTAACTTATACATCATGAAATGATATTTACGGTTTTATAAAGCCTTATTTTCATGAATCTTACTCCAAAATATTTCATTACTATTTTCAAAAAAATCCTTATCTTTTAAAATTGCATTACATTTTTTGGAAAGAGAATGATTTTGAAGAAGAAATAATATTTTCTTCAAGAATTCATTTCAATTGTTTTATGAAAACCATTTTTCATCTAAGATGACCTTATTTCATATGTGTATGTTTCAAGTATCATGTCTCTATGATTTAAATGGTTTCACTTTTCTTATTATGAAATGATATCCATTTCTTTTTTATGGATTATGTTATTATTGGATGATGTTTATGAAACCCATATTATTTATTGGGTTATTATGAATGATGTTTGTTTATTTTGTGGCACAAGTAAGAATGAATTCATTATGAGATGGGTGGGACCTATATCTCCCTCCAATGCATTGTGTAAACATTTATATCTCATGATATAGACATTTCTGGAACGGTAAGTTAATCTGGTTTAGTGTTACAGGACTGAAACGAGGAGTGAACTCCATTAAGAAAGGGACTTTGTCCACTTAGATGGTCTTGGCAGCTATGTCTCGGCTACTATGGAAATCATAACATGTGATGAATGGTTTCCACAATTAAATATTTTATTCCCATTATATTTTATCATGTTTGATGTTCCATTATGATATATTCATTATGTACTTCCACAATTTATGTCTTTGCTCAAGATTTTGATGTTTAAATTTCATGTTCAAGTTTTTGCTTTCAAATGTTTATGGATTATTTTATGTTCTCAATGTTTGAACCTACTGGGCATTTGAGCTCACCATTTTTTATGTTTTATTTTCCCCAGGAAATAAATAAAGGTTTTAGGTGAGGAAACAAAAAGGAGAAGATCATTATGGGAGTTGTTGAAGATCTTTCAACATGATTAGAAGTTTATATTCCATGTTTCCAAAGACACTAAACTATTACGAACCTTGTGTGTCTGTTTTTGTTATGTATTAATTATTCCGAAAAAGTAATGTATTTTCCATGTACGTCAAGTTTCGGGTCTCTACAGTTGGTATCAGTGGAAAGGTTTAGTTAACCTTTGGAAACTAGGATGCAAAAACATTAGTGAGATCCCTAGAGATATTTCTATGGTATATCTAGGGATGTCCCTACGGTTAAGTATATGTATTGGTTATAGTCCTAGAATTGTGCAAAACATCTTAGAATTAAACCTATGATGTTAGATATTTAAGGTACTGCCCCTTTATTATGTTTTTTTCCTAGCATGATTTTTTCCTCTCACACTATTATTTTTGGGTTTTAGAAAATATCTAAAAATAGGAAGATTCAGGATAATGGAGGATATGATAGACAATAGAATGATATTCTTCATGAGAAACCAAATGAAATTGGATCTGGAGTTCCACATATCATTATTATGCCTAATCATAAATCTCATAATATGATCAATAATCTCAATTTTGGTAAGTTTCCCGACCTAGCTAATAAGAGAAAGATGGAGTTTCATGATGATCATAGAGGAAAGAAAGTTCAATTCCCCTCATGTAAATCATGTGGGAAGAGGCATCAGGGAGAATGTTTCAAAGGAAAAGAAAGATTCTACGGATGTGGAAAAGAAGGACACAAATCTAGTAATTGTAAAGGAAAGTGTTCAGTTAACACCATGTACAAGGATAATGGTATTTCTAAGACATCGAAAATGGGTAAGTGTTTTAAATTTGGAATGTACGGGCATTATGCAAACCAATGCCCTTAGGGAAAATCTCATAATGAGAATCGGCATGGTCATATGGGTAGTATTTATATGGATGATGATGAAGATACTACAAATAATATGTGAAGTGAAAGAATTGTTCAATATCGGTCAATGGTTTAAGAAGGTGGTGGAATGATTACATGTTTATCAAGAGTAATGTTGTATAAGTAATATCATGGTACTATGGAATAAAGAGACATCTTAGGATTGTTACACTGTTGTCTTTCCTTAACTTTTGATAGTGTATGATGAATGGTACTGGTAACCATGAAAGGTTATTCAGATATTTTTTGGAAAGTGATTGATATTCGCATAGTGAAGGGATAAGAAGATAATGAGATGTTTGATTGTATTCATGATCTCATGACTGATATAAGGACTAAGTGATATTATGGTTTGAGTATATAGAATTTTTAGGATTTTGGTATGTGGAATGTGTACAAATTTAACAACATTAATGTTTTCAATAAGGTTCAATGGGTATTCATTATTCAAGAGAATAAATGATTAAGTTATTCACATGTTTGTAATTTGACCAACAAGATATATCTTATGATATATGGGGGATAAATGATGGAATTCACGTGATTATTACGTGACATTTTGTGTAATCATTTTCTTTATACTATGAGCTTGGACTGAAGTATTTTAGATAATACTAAATATTGGAATGAATTATGTTGGACATAAGTTATTATTTTTTAAGGATAGAATTTTTTTCTATATTATTGATGGGATTTCATAGTAATGTAGTTTTAGAAAAAGTATAACCTGCAGGACGGGCGACAACCCATCGCATCGGACAAGGCTGTGGGAATCGAACCCACAACTGAAGTGCACCAGGCCTTTATCACCTACCACTAGCCTATAGGAAGTCCTTGGTTAGTATAAACTAGTTTTATTTTATTAAACGGTATGATTGATGAAGTATACGTCCATTTTTGGAATCATATATGATTAAACTCACCATACATGGACTTATGTATTCGATAACTTTTTCTAAAATTTTGTTTGAAACATATGGAATGACTCATCATTCTATCACATGATCTGTTAGCACTTCACGAATAACAAATTCAACTTCATTTCTTTAAGATATTAAGTGTAAATTGTTCAAAGAATGAACAACAGTGTGACTGTACCAAAATCAAGCAAGTATTTATTCTAATTCAAAATTTTCTACTTTAGGGAAATTATATTGAAAACCAAAAATGTTGTCCTAGTTCTCTCATATCCGACGAATAAGATGGTACCTTAGATCATCGCAAATATATGGCTTTGTGATTGTTGGCTTTTTCATAGCCTGGTTCTCAACCACTCTCTATCAGAACATGATGGTTAGATTTCTCTTCCATATCCATATTTTCACCTATGTTCTCCTATGTGGAAACACAGTGATTAGTTTATTTGGGTAACCGTTTTGTTTCACACTTTAGTTTTTAATTATAAGTTTTGGTATTCCTTTTTATGATGTGGGATTCAATTAAAGAAACTTTCAAGTAGAAAACCATATATAACCCCGACGAATTTCGAGGGCAAAATACATTTTAAGGCGGGTAGAATGTAATAACCCGATATTTTATAAGATATATTATTTTTAATTTCATTCATATCTTATGTTGTACGATACACCAAGATTATATTTCACTATACGCAACACCATATTAGCTTGCAAGATACGCAACATTATTCTTGGATCATGTTACACACAGTTTCAAGTTTGTTTGATTGTTGTTATTCTATGCAACTTTGAGTGTGTATATATATACATGTCAATATATATATATTCAATGTATAAATGAAATATGGTTTTATTTTGTCATAAGCAACAACAAAGTGGTCTTGCACTACACGCAACCCCGATTTGGCTTGCATTACACGCAATCACGACTTTCCTCGTTATCGTGTGTTGTACGCAATATCGGGTTTTACTAAACAACGATATATGGTTATAATATTATAACGAACTAGCCGTTATGAATAGTATTAACAATGTTTTTAATTTTATAACATTATTATTCATCTTACACATTTTCTAGAACATGGTATGAGAACAAAATAAATTTTTCGGGTAAAATAGGTATTTTTCAAAAAAATACAGTTTTTCCGCCTTTTGATGGCGCACCCACATTATATCTAGTTGTTGAAATTTTTATAAGATCAATTTTACAAAATAAAATTATTCTTTGGAATTAGAATATAAAATTTTACCTTGGATAAATTTTTCATATTATTCTGATAACTTTCATATTTTAATGAATAGTAAAACACGCTATATTTTAATTAAAAACAAATTTTTTCATCGTAATAACTTATGTGGATAAATTATAATATTTAATGGTTTTAAAGTATAAATAGAATATATTTTTACCATTTAATATAATGTATTTCATTATCATTGATTTTACATTGAATTCATATGATAAATAAATTCAGTCTTTTGCAATGTTTTAAACAAAAAAAACGTTTTCTTTCGACAACAGGATTAATTTTAATTTAATTTCTTCAACTTCTATGTATTGAATTTTTTAAAATAGATTACATATTTGGAATCAGTGGGTCCAAATTATATTAATAGACTACTTTTTATTTTTGGGCTTTATGAATAGTAACAACGGTAAATTTTATTTACCATAGTAAAAGGTAAATTGTGTAATTAAGGGTAGATATAATATTATAAAATTATACAAATACTTGTCTTGATACAATTTGATGATTATATTTCTTCCTAAGTCATATTTGGGTCAAAATGTAATCCATTAGAACCCACTTGGAGGTGAATAATACCTTTAGTTTATTTTATTTAAAAGAAAGTGAAATATGTCTCACTCAACTTTAATAATTAATGTGTTTTTAATATAAGTGTATACAGAATATAAATTGGATTATAAATACTCATTTGAAAGATAAAATGTTTTTATTTATCATGGTAATGTATTTGTAATTTTTTAGAGTTATTTAATTACCTTATTTTCTTATACATTAATGATGCATAAATTATTTATTTATTTAAAAATGAATAATATAGTTTTTATTGAAATAGTAATAAATATAAAAAGGGCCAAAAATCTTCACAAAACATATTAGTAGTGTATATATAAACCCTAATCATCCACTGGCAGAATTGTTGACCATTTGGATCCATATTATGGCAATTATGACGCTTATAATATTTTATTCCAAAGTTGTCACCTTCATAATTTAATAAAGATAACAATTTACATGTTGTTATTTTAAGATGATAAATTAGAGTAAAATTATTATTATAAAATCATTAATATTCACCTTCATCAAAGGATTTTATTTTTAATTTTTATGAAAAAATTAGAATATTAAATAATTATACAAAAATGTTGTACTAATTATTTTATTAAGGGATATACCAAATAAATGGTTTTAAAAATATTAAAATAAATATTATATGATCTATTTAATGTGCTCCACGAATTTTATAGACAACTTTGACATTTTAGGATTCTATTAAATATTTTGTTTATAATATATCCTTTGTTTAGATTTTATTTAAATTCAAATAAATGGATAGTGTCAAAATTGACACTATTGTTATTTTATAAAAATAACATATTATTAAATAATTTAAAATTCCAAAAAATATATAAAAATTATAAATTGAAATTTATATAGTCTAAAATGTCATAACATATCCAATTTCGGAAAATTAACAACACATAAGTGATTATTTATAACCATTTAAAATTTAGAATTTTATTACCTCAAATAAACTTAAATAGATTAAATAAGGATAAATCAAAATGATAAGGTTTATAATAAGATCAAAACATGCCTAAATTTTATTGGTTTATGATATTAAAACCCTATATAATCTAATATTATAATTGAGTCATTTTTTTTGGTTTTTATGTGGGGTTTGAATTTATATTAAACTAATATTTTTTAGGATTCCAAAGGTGTCCCTCTACTCCCTTATTAAAGGGCACCTCCTCCTTATCTTCCTAAAACCATTTTGAGCCTTGAAGCTCAGCCAAAATCTGCCCATTTCACTTCCCCACTTCCCTAGAAACCTTATAGTGGTACTGGTCTTCTCAAAAGACCAACCTTAGTGCCCTAAGAAGAAGTTTAAAGGAGGTGCGTCGAAGAAGGGGTAATCTCTTCTACTGATTATTTCAAGATTATTTCTTCTTCAACTTCTTATTATTTAGTTGTTTCATTATAAATTAATAACATAAGTATCACTAATACACTGATATGTTATTATAAATATTAAACAACCCCATTTGACCTTCTATCCATCCTATTGAAAATGAAATCATCGCACGTGCGTACGTACAGAATACCGTCTCCACGCCGTGGTGTAATCTGTTTTTCCAACACCACCTTACTTGTATGGGAATAATGGTGTAAAGAATAACTATACATAGTTATTATAACATCATAATGATTCTGAAATATTGTATCATCCACTCCAATTCAATTCAATAATTATGGGAATGATATCATCGCTCGTGCGTGCGTACGGACTACCGTCTCCACGACGTGATGAGATTCATTCTCAATGATTAACCATTCATGAACGATTATAAATTATATATAATAATAAATCATGAAATATATGAAATAATAATGATACTGGATTTATGTATATATATATGTATGTATGTCATCTAATTAATTACATTCAATTCAATGAGGAAACGAAAACATCGTTCATGCGTACGTACGACCTACCGTCTCCATGAACGCTGTATTTCTTTCCATTTATTGATCTATTATATATATGTATATTCTGAATATTTATTATATATAAATAATGTTTTATATTCTGGAATTAATTAATCATGATCTAAGTAATCAAATGAATAATTACAAGTCAAAACACCTACGACAAATGAAACGATTTCACACAAAACGCTCTTTAACATGGAATTTACAAAAGAACGAGTAATATAAAGTAATAAGTGAACCATATATGATATCATAACAGTGAATATGATTCTGTAATAAGTCAATGACATTATTTAAATCATTATACAGAAGGTTCAGATACGTACGAAGCATATCAGACCTAAGGTATGGGATAACTTTTCCAATCTCATTTTTATCCGAGATTTTTTATTCGTAAGTATTCACTGGGATTATATTTATCATACATGTCCCTATTTTACTAAAAATGGTTTCATTTATGTTTAAAGTCCTTTTTAACCATTTTTTTGACTTTTACTACATGGTATGTAAGGAATCTTTCTTTTGTTAACATTACGAGGTACTTTTTTGACTTTTCCGGCAAAAGTATGAGAAGAATGTTTTTTAACTTATATGGCATGAAATGATTTTTACGGTTTTATAAAGACTATATTTCATGAAGCTTCCTCCAAAATATTTCATGACTATTTTCAACAAAATCATTTTCTTTTAAAATTGCATGAAATTTTTTGGAAAGAGAATTATTTTTGAAGAAGAAAGGATATTTTCCTCAAGAAATAATTTCAAGTGTTTTATTAAAGCCATTTTTCATCTAAGATGACATTATTTCATATCTTTATGTTTCAAGTATCATGTCTCTATGATTTACATGGTTTTAATTTTCTTATTATGAAATGATATCCATTTCTTTTATATGGATTATGTGATAATGGGATGATGTTTATGAAACCCATTTTATTTATCGTGTTGTTATGAATGATTTATGTTTATTTTGTGGCACAAGTAAGAATGATCTCATTATGAGATGGGTGGGACCTATATCTCCCTCCAATGCATTGGGTAATTATTTATATCTCATGATATAGACATGGCTGGAATGGTAAGTTAATCTGGTTCAGTGTTATAGGACTGAAACGGGGAGTGAACTCGACTCAGAAAGGGACTTTGTCCACTAAGATGGTCTTGGCAGCTATGCCTTGGATACTATGGAAATCATAACATGTGCTGAATGGATTCCAAAATTACATTTTTTTTATTCAATTTATATTCTATCATGGTTGATGTTCCATTATGATATATGCCTTACGTACTTCCACGATTTATGTCTTTGCTCAAGATTTTGATGTTTAAATTTCATGTTCATGTTTTTGATTTCAAATGTTTATGGATTGTTTTATGTTCTCTATGGTTTCCCTTATTGAGCATTTGAGGTCACCCTTTTTTATGTTTTATTTTCCCTAGGAAATAAAGAAAGGTTTTAGGTAAGTAAACAAAAATGGGAAGATCGTTAGGGGAGTTGTTGAAGTTCTTTCAACATGATTAGATGTTTATATTCCATGTTTCCAAAGACACTAAACTATTACGATCCTTGTGTGTTTATTTTTGTTAAGCATTAAGTATTCTGCAAAAGTAATGTAATGTCCATGTACTTCAAGCTTCGGGTCTCTACAAGGACGATGGTGATGTTTGGATTGAGACACAATGAGACCTCCTACGTATCCCTATTGCAAGGACTCAAAGTCCATGTTGTTCGGAATGGGGATCCAGAATTCAGGTGTGTATAAAGGACATCGACCCAATGATATACTTATGTGTGGTTAGCAGCCCGAGGTTGGTATGAATCCAAAGGGGAAGACCAGAAATGTGGGTCCCAATGGAAGGGACTACAACAACTTACTGTTGGATGTGGTCGCAATAGCATACCGATGGATGGGGTTGCAACGGCTTACCGCAAGATGGGGATCGCAACGGATAACCACTTGATGGGTTTGAACCTTATTGAGGCTTCTTACATACCATGCCATGGTGAAAAAGATTAAAAACCACGTAATTCAGAATGGTGTTTGGTGAACTAACATGAAGATGGTCTGGACTGATGGTTGTTGGGCATGAAACACGGAGAGGCTTCCTACGTACCCTATCTTGGAAAGAATCAAAGTCCATATAGTCCAGAATGTAGTGGGAACCTACATGAAGGGGGTCGGAAGTAATGGATGGTGGGATTGAACCTCAAGAATCTTCCTACATACCTTTCCTTGAAAAGGATCAAAGACCATGTAGTTCAGAAGGGTGTTTGGTGAACCAATGTGAAGATGGTCGGGACCAATGGTTGTTGAGATTCAATCTCAGGGAGGCTTCCTACGTACCCTACCATGGAAAGTATCAAAGTCCACGTAGTTCAGAATTGAGTGAGAACCAACATGAAGGGGGTCAGAACCAATGGATGGTGGGATTGAACCTCAGGGAGGCTTCCTATGTACCATTCCCTGACAAGGATCAAATACCATGTAGTTCAGAAGGGTGTTTGATGAACCGATGAGAAGATGGTCGATACCAATTGTTATTGGGATTGAACATCAAGAAGGATTCATACATACCCTACCTTGTCAAGGATCAAAGTCCATGTAGTTTAGAAGAGGTGTTGGGGCTTACACTATAGGCAGTCCCATAAAGGATTCTATGGTCAGTGCTTGCTCTGAGACCATGTGAGTCATCCTTAGTGTGAGAAACAAGAGGCATCCAAGACCTAACAATCATGTCCTGATAGGTGCATATGTGGAACTGGAATGGCGCTTACATGTGGTTAACTGCCCAAAATGAAAATAGGGGCATACGCATGGTTTGTAGCCCAAAAAGGAAATAGGGGACAATGCGTGGTTCACAGCCCAATGATTAAATAAGGGCTTACACACGGTTAATAGTCCAGGGAGATAAAGAATCGGACTTACTCCAGGATGGAGGCTTGTTAGTGTCAATACCCAGTTGGAGAGGGATTTGGCACCGATGAAAAGATGGATCGGATGCCCATCTACCCCTCTCAGGTCCTTGGCACTGAAGAAGAGAATAAGAGCATAGATGTTGCCTCCTCCATGAAAAGATGTGGGTTTCCACCATAGTGGTTTCCCTATTGCCACGAATGAATTCCGCTCCAATACAGAGGATCACATTCCATGTGAGTAATGATTTAACTCATGTGGAAAGCAGTGAGCATGAAAATTGTCCAAGGTGGGGAACCCCGCATACAGCGCATGGGGTGAGTTTACAGTTTAATGTCATTTGCTAAGGATGATGGTGCTTGGCAGTTTAATGTCCTATATCTTGAATGAGGTGGGTTCACTCCACACTCGTTAGGACTTACATAACTAATACCTCTTGACCCTTGGTGAAGGGAAAGCATCAGTACTATCATGGTGAAGGGGTGTTATGGATTGATCCATTGATGGGTCCTCGTTAGTGTGGCTATGCAAAGAAGCAATAGTCGTTAGCATGCCTATGTGAATAAGCATGTTGTGAACCAACACAATGTGAGGCACCAACCAAGAGACATCAAAATTGTTGTGTGAAAACATGAAGAGCTGCACAAAAAGGGAGTATGTGATGTAGGTGTGGTGCACATAAGATGGGCTCAGACATTGTTCCTTGAGGGGAGCACAACACATGGATCACGCACAAGAGAATATGCTAGGTTCAACATGGAAGGTATGTGCACAAGATGGAAGGTCTGCGGGAAAGATGGAAGGTCTGCACACAATATGGAAGGTTTGCATACAAGAGATCAGGGTTTTATTCAATATGGAAGGGTTGTGCATAAGATGGTATGGTTGCACACAATGTGGTAGGTTATGTGTGCAAGAGAGGTATGATGCCGAGGAAACATGCATAGAAACAGAGTCTCTTGTGTGCAAATGACTTTGGGATCAAGGAAATTATCAAAGATCATTCCCAAGAGGGACCACCCAGAGGAAGACCCTTAGGGGACCTGTCGCGACAAATCCAATACCTGAAGGGCAAGGTGTTTTTTGCGCAGTCGTAGAAGATGTAATTATCATGTAGCAGAGCATTGCTTCAACTTCGGTCACTATCCCTGAAGGGTGGGGGTAAGTTTCGTTTTATATCCAAAGTACTCATGGGAGCGTGCAAAGGGGCATGCCGTGAAAATGCACGGTTGATGGACCATTTGGCGCGCAAAGTGGAGCCACATTCAAACATACACTTTACCCTGCATTGGGCGCACAAACGGGAGCTATGCGGAAGCTCACCCTTGGCGTCCTATTGGGCGCCCAAATGGGAGTTTCGTGAAAATGCATGCTTGACATTGCATTGGGCGCACAAATGGGAGATGCACAGATGCTCTCCCTTCACGTTATATTGGGTGCACAAAGGGGCACTACGTGAAATCACACACTTGACGTCGCATTGGGCGTGAAAATTGGAGTTTCAAGGAAACTCGCCCTTGACGCCATATTGGTAGTGCAAGATGTTTCACACCGAGGACCACTTGTGTGTATACTCTGAATCTTGAGTGCATTTTCCTCTCAGGTCTCGAAATCTTCTCTTCCTCTCCCTGGTTCTTTTGTTTTCTCGTTATCCACTCAATGTTGGCCTTATTTGAATTTCAACATCAACAATTACCTAGTAAAGATTCCAATGTAGCTACTAAAGATTGCTTTGTTAGGGTCAACATGTTGGCATCACTTATTCCATCCCACCTCAAATTTGATGCCTTTTGTTTTTTCCTTATTGATTTTGGCTAACACTTTCGAACTACGATGCTCTTGTTTTTTTAACATTTCTAAGGTTTCATTACCTTCCATTTCCTCAGTTTCAGCATCGTCTTTATGTTCCACTAGAGTGCTAGCATCAGAACTATGACCAAAAAAATAAGTTGATAAACTTTTTGTACCTCAACACTAGGACAAACATCAAAAGGTTGAGAAACATGTTGTTCCTATCCACTGGGACCAGCAGCTGCTAGTTGAGAGACCTATTGTCCCTCGATATTAGGTTACTCAATTGGTGCAAAAGTCGTTATCTATATAAGTGGTTTAAAAAGTAATTTATATTACATAAAAGCAACAATGAACAGATAATAACATAATGTAACACAATGTATATTATAATAAAAAATAACCTGATTATTGAACACTCTTTTTTAAATGATTTGGAGATTTGACCACTCTATCTACTATGTAAATGTCTTCATTATGGTCTCAGCTAACAAAAAAATGTCTACATTGGGGCCATTGTGAACTGATTTCAAACTCCCAAGGAAAGGATCAACCTATGTTGAATTTTTATCTGACCCTTCAATTTTATTGGTTGATAACAGAACAATTGAACATTTTCCGTTTGAAGAATCTGGAATATAAAATACTTGTACTGCATGTGATTCCATTGTAAATGGTTTAAATTTCTCCCTTTTCTTACTGATATAAAATTTCATGAATCCCAATTCATATATTTAAACAACACTCTTATTATCAACCCATAAGTATTGAAAAATCAGCACATGGAATTTCGAAAATTCAACTCCCATATTTTTTTTATGATGTAAAAGTATAACATATTCTCATAAATTGGATTTCTGTCCTTAGCACCAAAAGCATGCATCACTTCAGATACAAGTGTAACCTTGCTATTGTGCTTGGTACTGTCATCATCTTGTCCAAAAGTATAGAATGTATAACCATTAACTACATAAGAATTGTAAGATAATATATACACACTTTCTCCTATGGCTAACCAACAAATTGTTCTGAAATTAAGTCCAGATTATCATCTTATTTCTTAAAAATATGGTCATGAAAGCATCCTATAAACTGTCGATTATATGTATCTGATATCCATTTTTTATCCCTATATAGATTCAAATTCCTAAGAGTTTCTTTGTGGGTTCTGAACATATGGGTCAACGTTGAAACTATTATGAAAAATTCAAAGGTGGGAATGCTCACAATCTGTAATATTGATTGTGAGAACCTCTCTTCTAGAAATTCCTTCACCCTCTAGCCACCTAGTGTGATGAGATTTTTTTAGGACAATTCTTTCCACACCAAATAGGTATTTGTTATATAATTCAATGTCTTCTTAAACAATATAATGCTCTACAATACAACCCTCTGGACGACTTCAGTTTTTGACATACCCCTTCCAAATCTGCAAATACCATTCTATGGGGTGCATCCACCTATAAGGTATATGACCACATAGTTGAATCTATCTCACCCAAATTACGATCAAATGAACCATCATATCATAGAATATCGTTAGGAAGAACATTTCCAATTCACATAATATAACATAAATTTCTCTTTCTATAGTTAGCAATTTCAATGGGTCTATAACTCATCTACATATAGCTTTAAAGAAGAAACAAATATTGTTTTTGTATGGACGGAATTCTTGGAAAAAAATGATAAATAAAGCTACATGAATTAGATCCTTCATCAAAACATTACAGTCATGTGATTTCAAACCCTTTAACATTAAATCACCCATTAAAATGATGTTCTTGATAATTGATGAATATCCATCTAAAAATTTTATGTCTTTCAAGAAGTTGAAAAAATGATAACTCTCCTTCCTTGAAAGAGTGTAAGTATCAGGAGGATGAAATGTTCGTTTTCACCCTTCACTTCTGCCTACACTTCTCGTATTCCAATCTCAGCCATGTCTAACCTAGTCTTAATTCCATCCTTTGTTTTTCTGGGTGCATTTAGAAATGTGTCTATGACACTATAACATACATTTTTTTCAACATGCATAATATCAAGAAAATTTCTAACATAAAGACATTTCCAGTATGGTAATTCAAAAAAACTGATCTCTTTTTTCACCTGGTCTTTGTAATGTTTTTCAAAAATAGTTTTCCAAAAGTAGATCCAACATATTTTACATTCTCAAACAATTGATCACCTGCTAGTGGATATGGTTCGATACATTATTCTTGAACTACTATCAAATGATGTCATCCAAGATCGATACTCATGTCATTGGGGTAGAAATCTATGATGTCCTAGAAACAAGGTTTTTGATGACTATTTCAACCTAATTGTTTGTGTAAATTTTTCACAAACGGAACACCCTTGAGTTCCTTTAATGTTATATCCTGAAAAATTTCCATATGCTGTAAATTCTTTTATCGTCATGTAGATCATGGATCTCTAAGTGAAATCTTCTTTTTTTTAATCATTATAAAAACGCAACACCTAAATTCTGCAATAATTCCAAATCCTTGTTCTATGGAGACAAATAAACATCGATATCATTACCTAGTTGTTTTGGTCCTGATATAAGAATATATAACATGATGTATTTTTATTTCTTGCATAACCTTGGTGGTAACTTGTAATTTACCAACATAATAGGCCATGTACTGTGACTACTGCCTTAAAAACAAAAAGAATTCACTCCATCTGTAGATAATGCAAGTTGAAGGTTTCTCACATCGGTTCCATATTCGTGATACTCCCGATAAATTCTCTTCCAATGAGGAGAGTGTGTCAAATGAAATAGTTTCCTATATTTAGTTATTTTATCTACATACCATTTCAATTGTCAGATAGTATCCTTACTTCAATATAGGTACTTAAACCTTGTAATGATTGTAAATTACCATATAACTTTCATATGAATGGATTCACCTTTCTTTTATCGAGAATAACTACACTTTGGGCATTCATTATGTGATTTGTGGACCTTATGAAATAGTATAAAGTCATTCGGGAATGTGCATATTCTTTCAGAGATCATACTCATGCAGTATATCATTCATTTGGTGTTGTATGATTATATTAGGTGCTCGTTATCTTTTAGGAGCATGTCATTCTAGAGAGAAAGTAGTTCCGTAAAACTGGCATCACTCCACCAATTGCCTTCTTTCAAATTATACAGCTTTAGTATGATTGAGAATGATGTGTATTTAGTGCAACCAGTATTCAATGGAATATTTTCACAACTCTCAATCTTATAAAACAGTTTTGGGAAATCACTATTGTATCACCCCTAGATTTCATATTATGTAATCTCGTCAAATTATTTCAATAACTTGCGCTACACGCAACATCAAGTTCGAGCGCACCACGACTTACCAAACCAGCCATTCAAAAAAGTGGTTATGAATAGTATTAACCAAATTTTAAATTTTATATATCCTATATAATTTTAACATTAATCGTTTGTGTTTCTTATACATAATCTTAGAAAAATTCAAATTTTAAGATAATAGAGGTTATTTTTTTAAAAATGTAGGTTTATAACTTTTAATGGAGAACCCTTATTAAATCCAATATTTGACACTTTTATAAATATAATTTATTGAAATTAAATTCATCTTTAGAATAGGGATAGAAAAATTTAGTTTGGATAAATTTTTAGTACTTTTCTGGTAACTTTCATATTTTGATGAATATTGAAAAATACAAAATTTTTATTAAAACAACTTATTAAATTGAAATAATTAATAGTGTTAAATTATACATTTGAATTGTTTTTAAGTGTAATTATATTATATTTATATCATTACATATAATTTAGGTCATTTTATGTAATTTCACATTTAAATTGGACAAAAACTGGTGTTAATCTTTTGATAGTTATTATTTCTTAATTTTTTTTATTTTGACAACCAGAATTAATTTTAAATTAATTTTTCCACTTCTGGGTTTTGAATCTAGAAAAATGGATTCTATATTTTTAATCATGAGGTCAAAATATTGTAAATAGGTAACTTTTATTTTTAGATATTGTGAATAATTACTTAGGTAAATATTTTATTTACCATGGTTAAGGGGTAAACCTGATAAATATGGGTAATGAAATAATATTAAAATAATAATAAATTACCATAACATGTGTCCTAACACTATTTTATGATATATGTCCAACCATGGGAATCCCTGGGTTGATTTAAGAAACCCATTGATCAACTTGGGAGTGATAATGGAATTTTATATTATTTAATCTAAAGTAAAGACAAAAATAACAAAAGTATATATCTTTTAGTAAATCATTTTTATATGGGGTTATATAATTGATCTCTTCAGCAAAAAATATTAATTTTAAAGCTAAAAATATTACATAAATTATTATATTTTATTTATAATTTTTAGACATAAATTAAATATATATTTTTAGGACAAAATAATGTTGCAGTATTTTCCTTATTAATAAAAGAATCAAATAAATGATATTGTAAATATTAAAATAAATATAATTTAAAAATTTTGATTTCATAAACCAATTTTATAGGTTAATATGACATGATATTATTGATTCAATGTATTTGGTTCGAAGTAATAAAATTATGATTACTTTCACACGAACCAAATACTAAATAGTGTCAAAATTGACATAAATTAGTTTTTTAAACAAATACTATATCATTGGTTGATATAATATTACCAAAAAATCTAAGGTTTCACCAATGGTCTAAAATGTAATTTTTTATGTCATTAATGAACCTACTGAGGTTATCTTTTAAGTTTACAGTAATTTTATTAACCATATAGTATAAGAATACAAGAAGACACTGTAAAAGATAAAATATTTAACTAGGAGTTAAATCTAAAAGATAAGGTTAAAATCGTAACCTAAAGATTTCTAAAACCCATTTATTGAGAATATTTTGACCAATAACCACATAATAATTGAAATAAATTTATTTATAGCCATTATAAATAGAATATAATTGTATAATATATTAATATTTTAATCTTTTCCCAAAGTGACCCTCACCCCCTTATAAAAGGGAACTTCTCCTTCTCTTAATTTCACACCTCCAAATCTATTTGGCTCAACAAAAAAAACTACCCCAATACCTTATCAACTATCCTACATTAAACCTAGATTCCTTACATTGATCAGAAATCTAACCTATGTAGCCCATTTGATCAACTCAAAAGGAAACACACGAAAAAGAGGTAATAATTTCACCCCCTCTTTCATGTTTTTTTATTCTTCCACATCCTATTTCATTTTTTTCCATAATAAAATAATAACTATTGAACCTTCTATATATTTTTATATTATTATAAATATGTTACAACCATCTTCATTATTCTATCCATCCTATAATAACAAAGTCATCGTACGTGCATACGTACAGCTTACCATCTCTACATTGTGGTATATTTTGTTATTCAAATACTTCAATATTTGGATGGGTATAATAATGAGTATAAATTATTTAAATAATAAATATAACATGTTAATGATTCTTTATATATTATATACCATCCAATTACATAATATTTCACCATCAATATAATGATATTGTCCCTCGTGCGTATGTATGGATTATCATCTCCACGACGCAATTAGATTCGTTTCTAGGTTCACTATTCCACGATGATTAGAAAAATATATATTATTAATAAGTATGTAATATATGAAATAATAATTCTAATAGATATATATATATATATATGAATATGTATATACTTACATATATCTTATTCACTTACTTCTGTTCAATGTGATATGAAAAAGAAAACAACATTTATGCATACGTATGACATACCATCTCCATAAATGGTGCCTCCCATTTCACATATCTATCTAAATTAAATATTTATATTCTAAATATATATGATATATAAATAAGTTTTTATATTCATGAAGTATTTAAATCATGATCTAAATGATATTATCAAATATTTTGAGTTAAAACACGTACGATAAACAAAGCGATTATTACCCAAAATGTTCATTTAACTTTCAAATAATTATTAAATGGGTAGTATAATGTCATAAATGAATCATGTATGATATAATAAATATTAATGTGGTTCTGGTATAATTTAATAACATAATATGGCCATTATATAGGCGGTTAACATATCCTCGACCAAATTAATGTTCAAGGTTAGGGTTAATTCTACAATCTCTTCATTACCCGAGGTTGTTTTTAAGTGAGTATATATTGGGACCTCTCTATCATACACATTTATGTTTCATAAAAATATTTTCCAAAGGAATATTTTAAGGATTTATGGAAGTGAAAAATTAACTATATCATCATTTTAAATGGTTTAAATATTTATTCTTCTAAATCCTTCCCATTAATGTCCATGTTTTCAAAAGGTCTTTAAGGATTTATTTATATAGACATGAGTGTTTTTAAAATTTTAATTCCTTTCAAAATTTTCAAAGTGGTTTGGGACACTTTGATTCAAAAATTTATTTAAATGTCTTCCTTTATAAATTGTGTGACTTTTAAATGTTTCTATGAAAAAGGTATATTTCTCTCAAAGAGTTTTACAAATAATTTTCATATATGTCAACATATTTGATAGATTTTAAACTTGTTTGAAGTTGATTTATTATGATAAAAATATTCCATATTGTATTGAAGGTTTTTTTATATGTTTTATAGTGGATGTGTTATTTTTATTTCATTCATGGATTATAGATAATGTATTGACATTTCGTATGCCAATATTAATATGAATGTTTATGTTATGTTTAAAAAATTTCATATTTGGAATGAATTTGACTTCGTAAGAAATGGGTGGAGCCTAATATAGCTCCTCGATTCATCGGTAGGTCTCCTAAGACAAACTAGTGTCTTTCCACAATGTCGTGACAAAATCCTCTTTGTATTCTTGGAACAAGGCCTTGACTATGTGCTTATGAAGTCTTGAATTATGCATTCCAACATTATTAAATTGGATATTGACATTACATGTGATTATACAACTAGTAGAATATCCATGTGAATTAGTAAATGACATTATTTGATTTATCATTTCCATTTTATGCTGAATTTTATGTTTAAAATTATTTTGCTTTAGTCTTATACAATTCTTTAAATTTTTATATTTATTTATGAATGTTTCCGCTATATTGTTATCCTTACAGAGCATATGTGCTCACCTCATTCTATGTTTTATTTTTCCCAGGATTTCAAGAAGTTTATTATGATTGATAAGTAGGGTTAAGCTATGGGATTAATGGCATTATCAAAAGATAATTTATGTCTTGTTTTATTTAATCTTGTATAATATAACGTTCATGTATGTAATCTATTTTCCAAGACTACTGAACAGATTGGTCATTCGGTACTTGATTCCTTTTAGTCATGCCAATGTATTAAAATAATGCAACGAATCTGGGCTTCAGGGGTCGGGGCATTACAGTTGGTAATAGAGGAAGTTTAGAATCAATCTTGGTAATATATATAGATAAAATATGATTAGATAACATTACCCTAACATTGACTTTGAGTATTAGTATAGATTAACATCTCAAAATTTTGATAATGTAGAGATTTTTTGTATTTTCAAAGAAATACATCGCTCTCTGAATACGAGCAGGTAGAGGAGGCTCAGGTACAGATGTACCAAGGAGTGAAAACTCTGATAAAGAGTTTCTATCTTGACCCGAGGTATCCTGGTACACAACAAGGGTCCTTTCTGCACTCTTGGTTACGACACTCCTAGGGGATATGCTTAAGATAATTCACCTTTTCATTAGAAGACATTATGAAGGATTTAGGAGTAATACTTCCTCAAAGAAAACATTTTATGATTATAGATAGTATGCATAATCGTTTCAATTTACATTGGGTATTTTACATGTTTATAACTATGCATTGGGATTCATAAACTAACCTTGTGTATGCCATTTTTTAGAATTTGTGCCTAGTTGAAGGAATGATAATTCCAGCAATACCCATGATTGATAGATTAAGAAGGATCATATCATTCAACGTATTAATCCAAAATTTAAAAGGGAAATAGTCTCCAATGTATTCTCATCATATAAAGAAATAGTGTCATGTGATAATAATATAATTAAAAAATCTCTACATCCTATGGATTTGAAGGGAAGTAAGAGAAGAAAATGATGGAAGACATGGAGAGGGATAAAGGGAAGTTGGGAATGAAGGGTTTTCCAATATGTGATAACTATGGAAAGAATCACCTTGGTAAATTCATTAAGGTAATGAGATTTTTTTATACGTGTGGAGAAAAAGGACACCAAGTACGTGATTGCACAGTTAAGAAAAAGGTTTCAAATGTTCAATGCTTCACCTGAAAGGAGTTGGGACACTACAGGAATCAATGTCCAAATCATCCTAGTATACCCCAAATTCTGTTATTGGATAATAATCATGTTATGATACTACGGAATATGAAGAGGAATGATTAGAGTTATTATGTTTTTATTAACGTATTGTGTCATTTGATTATTGTATTAATAATGTACATGTTATAATAATTAAATAGTATATAAGGATTGTACAACATTACTATTTCATTTAGTACTTGAGATTGTGTGGAACCAAGAAAAGTGATTCAATAGAAGGTTATTTTTTATGTAAAATATATGGTTGAGGGAATTATAAACCATAATATGGTTCTAATACTGAGGTAGTGTTTTTGGAATAATGTATGATTAATTTGGATAAATTATATTGGATATTCTTGACTACCTTGAAACTGATTAATGATATGTATATTCCATCATTGTTGGAGTTTACAAATATTTTGGATATAAGGAGAATATCTAGTATTCAATAAGGAATAAGGGTGTATGAATGTAATCAATATTGTTTAATGGTAATTAAGTGTTTTTCTGTGTTTTAAAAGAATACATGATGAAGGTATTCACTTTTTATTACATGGAAAAAAGAATCTTCATTGTGTTTACCTTACATATAAATTATGGACTGTGAATTTGGACTGAATTATTTTGGGTAAGTATAATGGTTGGAATGGATTAAGTTTTACATTGGATACTATTATGAAGATTAAATAATTTCTTAAGAATATTTGGGACAACCCAGAGATCGAGCGATAACTCGTTGCGTCCGGTAAGGCCGAGAGACTTGAACCTGCAAATAAAGTGCGACAAGGGTAGATCACCTACCACTGGAATACACGATGTCCTGGTTTGTATAATGTAGTTTTTTTAAATAGTTTGAAAAATTAATTATAAATTCATTATTTTTGGAACCCTATAATATTAGGATAAATAAAATATTTTTGAATTATATTATCTTTTGGAGTGAAAGATGATTTTGTGGTAGAAATTCGTTGAAGGATAAAACTCTACCAGTCAATTATATTTTATTTCCTCTTATTCTATGAATAAATTAATTATTAAAATTTAGGGAAGAGATCTTAAAACCAAAAACGTGTTATCATAATACCTTATGTTTTGTTGAACCAATGATATTTAAAATCATCACAGATTGATGGTTTGGAGGTCCTTGATCTTACACTATTTGTGATTGATGACCTCAATCACACCCTATAAATATTTTTGTTTTCCTCAAATTATGTGTCACTAATTTCCTACAATGTTCTCTTAATCGATATCATAATTTGGTGGTGAATTTTTCATTTCTCTTTCCCTCTTATTAATATTAAATTATATTAACCCAATTTCTTGTGTGGGTTTTCGACAAAGGTATTTTTATGTTTGAGAATTTTTTAAAGTACAATTTCAAATTTTGAGGATGAAATTTATTAAAGGATTGGAAAATGTAACACCCAAATATTTCATATTATGTTATCTCTTCAAAGTATTTCAATAACTTGCGCTACACGCAACACAGAGTTTGAGCACACCACGACTTAATAAAATAGCCATTCAATAAAGAGGTTATGAATAGTATTAACCACATTTTAAATTTTATATATACTATATAATTTTAATAATCATATTTTTTGTTTCTTATACATAAAATAAGAAAATTCAATTTTGAAGATAAAAGAGGTATTTTTCAAAAAAAATGCAGTTTTATGCCTTTTAATGGATAACCCGTTCTAAATAAATTATTTGACACTTTTATATAATTAATTTAGTGAAATTAAAATCATATTTAGAATAGGGACTTAAAATTTTAGTTTGGATAAATTTTTGGTATTATTCTAATAACTTTCATATTTTGATGAATGGTAAAATAATAATAAAATATTAATTAAAAACAAATTTTTTAATTGAAATACTTTATAGTGTTAAATTATAAATTTGAATGTATTTTAAGTATCATTAGATTATATTTTTATCATTTAATATAATTTTGGTCATTGGATGTAATTTCACATTTAAATTAGACATAAAAAAGTGTCAATCTTTTGATAGTTATTATTTCCTAAAAACATGCTTTTTATATTGACAAAAAAAATATTGTAACATTAATTTCTCCCACTTTTGTGTATTGAATTTGAAAACACAGATTCCATATTTGGAATAAAGTGTTCCAAATTGGGTAAATAGGTAACTTTTATTTTTTTACATAATGAGTAATTACTTTGGTAAATATTTTATTTACCATGGTTAATGGGTAAATTCAGTGAATATGGGTAAAGAAATAATTTTAAAATAACATTCAAATTACCCTTACACATGTCCTAAGAATATTATTTGAAACATGTAAAACCATGGGTATCCTTGGGTCAATTTTAGGATCCCATGGAGCCACTTGGGAGTGATAATGATATTTTGTAATAATTAATCTAAAGTAATGACAAAAATAACAAAAGCATGTTTCAATTAGTAAAACATCATTAGATAGGGTTATATAATTGATATATTTGACATTAAATATTAATTTTAAAGGTAAAAATATTTCCTTCATGATGATATTTTATTTATAATTTTTAGACATAAAATAAATATATTTATTTATGAAAAAATAATAAAAAATAATGATGCAGTATTTTCTTTGTTAATAAAAGAATCAAATAAATGACATTCTAAATATTACAATAAATATAATAAAAACGTTTTTTTTATCCACGAATTTATAGGTGAATATGACATGTTAATATTGATTCAATGTTTTTGTTTCGATGTAATAAAGTGTTGATGACTTTCACAAAAACCAAATACTAAATAGTGTCAAAATTGACATAAATTTGTTTTTAAAACCAATACTATATTATTGGATGATATAATATTCAAAAAAATATAAGGTTCGGCAAAAGGGCTTAAATAATATTATATATGTCATTAGGTAACCACTTTAGGTTCTCTAGGATGTTTACTGTATGTTTATTAACCATATCGTGTAAGAATAGAAGAATACATGGTAAAAGTTAAACTATTTTACTAAGAGTTAAATCTAAATGATAAGGTTAAAATGGTCACCTAAACTTGTATAAAACTTATTGATTGAGAGGATTTACACCCATAACAACCTAATTATCTATTTAAATTCATTTTTAGATATTATAAACGGAATATTATTGTATAATAAATTTATATTTTAATGTTTTCCTAAAGTGACCCTCACCCCCCATATTAAAGGGAACTTCCCCTTCTCTTAATTTCACCCCTAAAAACAATTTTTCTTGGTTAAACCCTGCCCAAATACGTTATCAACTCTCTTACCTTAATTCTAGTGGCCTTACATTGATCATAAGGTCGATTTAAGGATCCCTTTCAATCAACTCAAAAGGAAACACCTGAAGAAGAGATAATAATTTCACCCCCTCTTTCAAGTTCTTTTCTTCTTCCACTTTCTCTTTCTTTGTTATTACTATACTAAAATTATAACTCTAGTACCTTATATATACAGTAATGTTATTATATAGATGGTACAACAATATTCCTTATTCTATCCATCCTATAATGAAAAAGTTACCATACATTTGTAAGTATAGCTAACCGCCTCCTCGTCGTGGTGTAGTTTGTTATTCAAACACTTCATTATTTTGATGGGTATATTAATGAGTATAACTGATGTAAATAATAAATATAACATGTTAATTATTATTTATATATGATATAACATTTAATTACATACGATTTTACCATCAATATAATTATATTGTCTCTTGTGCGTACCTATGGATTACTGTCTCCATGACGCGGTGAGATTCATTTACACGTTCATCATTCAACGATGATTATAAAAATATATATTACTAATAAGTATATAATATATGAAATAATAATGATACTATATATATATATATATATTTGTATGTATTTATGTATGTATGTATGTATTTATATACTTACATATATATTATTCACTTACTTCTGTTCAATACGATATGAAAACAAAAACAGCGTTTATGCGTACATATGGCCTAACGTCTCCATAAATGGTGTCTCATATTTCATATATCTATCTATTATAAAAAACTTTATTCTAAATATATATGATATATAAATGAATGTTTATATTCTACATTTATTTAAATCATGATTTTAATGAAATGATCAAGAATAAGAAGTTAAAACGCGTACGATAAAAAAGTGATTATTACCCAAAATGTTAATTTAACCTATAAATCATTATATAATGGGTAGTAAAATGTCATAAATGGATCATATATTATATAATAAATATTAATATGGTTCTATTATTATTTAATATCATACTATGGTCAATATACAAGAGGTTAAATGTACCCTCGACCAAAGGGAAGTCCAAGGTAAGGGTTAATTCTAGAATCTCTTCAAAATCCGAGGTTGTTTTTTTTGTGAGTATCCACTGGGACCTCTTTATCATCCACATCTGTGTTTTACAAAAATATTATCAAAAGAAATTTTTTAAGGTTTTAAGGAAGGGTCTCATTAACTATATCATAATTTTAAATATTTTAAATATTTATTCTTCTAAATCATTCTCATTAATGTTCATGTTTTCAAAATGGGTTTTAAGGATTTATTTATATGGAAAATAAAGTTTTTAAAATGTTAATTTTTTTCTAAAGATTCAAAGTGGTATGGGACACTGAGATTCAAAAATTTATTTAAATGTCTTCTTTTCTAAATTGTTTGACTCTTAAATGTTTTTATGAAAAAGGGATATTTATCTCAAAGAGTTTTACAAATCATTTTCATCTATGTCAACATCCTTTGATGGACTTTAAACTTGTTTAGTGTTGATTTATTTTGATAAAAATCTTCTATACTATATTGAAGGTTTTGTGATATGTTTTATTGTGGATGTTTTATTTTTATACCATTCATGGTTAATGGATAGAGTATTGACATTTTGTATGCTTGTTTTAATGCAAATGATTATGTTATGTTTAAACCATTTAATATAAGGAATACATTGGACTTAGTAAGTGACGTGTGGAGATTGTTATAGCTCCTCGATACATCAGAAGGTCTCATGAGACAAACTAGTGTCTTATATTAAGGCCTTAACAAAATCTTATTTGTATTCTTAGTATTAGGCCTTTACATTGTGGTTATGAAGTCTGGCATTATGCGTTCCAACCTTATGAAATTGGATATTGATATTACATGTGATTATTAGGCTTGAAGAATATCCGTGTGAATAAGTAGTTTGAATTATTTTATATGTTGTTTACATATTATGCTGACATTTAAGTTTAAAAGGCTTTTGTTTTAGTCTTGTACATTGCCTTAAATGTTTATGTTTATTTTGAAATTTTATGCTATATTGTTATCCTTACTGTGTATCTGAGCTCACCCCTTTCTATGTTTTATTTTTCCCATGATTCCAAGAAATGTATTATGATTGATAAGAATGGTTAACCTATGGTATTAATAGCATTCTCACAGGATCATTTCTATTGTATTTTATTTTCTATTGTGTAATGTAACGTTCGTCTATGTAATCTATTTTCCAGGGCTGCTAAACTGATTGGTCTTTCAGGACTTGATTCCATGTAATCATGCTAATGTATTAAAATAATGAACCGACTCTGGGCTTCTGAGGTTGAGGCATTACAACAGTGGTCATCTTCTACTATCCTTGACATTTCCTCAATACAATCATCATCATCATTCAAATATGTTATCACATCCTCCTTATAGTCATCTTCATTTTTCACACTCTTATTCATATCAGACGATACATAAAACATATTTTTATCCTAGAAACTACCTACATTATTTTCCCTTATATTTATCCCAACATGTATAGCATTGATTAATTTCGTGACATGTCATGTCTTCTTCCAAATCCTCTGGACTTATTTTTCTGGAATAAAAATAGAATAAATACAGACAAGGGATTTGAGAAGTTTCATTTTCATGATCTTTTGCAAACATGATAAACTCTTTCATTCCATATTCATACACTTTTTGTTGACCAATTGGAATTAATCCACTCTTTATTCATATTAATCCTATTTGATTCAGTAATATTAATATTTAACAAAATAATTACACAAAAGATGTAAAACTAGGGTCATTATCTATCTATAATCAATGGAACTAGTTATGGTAAACAATACACATAACCCACCATGAATTAATAAGGACCAAAGTAGATCGCACCCATCATTCCAAACACCTAATAAATGGAACTAGCTATGAGGATCCCTTTCAGTAGAATGTCTCAGTATCCCACATTTGATCAATATGTATTATCGTAAACCATTTTTTTAGTGTTTCTTTATAATCATAATGTCTAAAGTCAAGAACTATGGTGCTAAAATAATAAAGGTTGTGATTTTATATAGAGTGATTGATGGTGGAAGTATTCATTACATCTGTTTTTATGGTTATTTAACCAGGGTTTCCATAAAGTGTCCTATAAAGTCCTCCAGTGAAGTGGTTTCCTAAAATTAAGTGGAATTACGATAGTAAAAATGTGATGGTTCAATTGAAATGTGTATAGTATAGATTTATATTCGATGATTTAAGAACTAAAACATGAAAAATATAGAATACCAATCATTCCAGCAACTTCAAAACCATAAAAAACACAATGACACTCATAATCAAAACACCATACAAACCAAACAAATACAATTTTATATTTTACAAAGCATCCATTGTTAAATTATTCATGTTAATTCAGGTGTTATCAAATAAATTGTACCATCTTGTGGAATACATTAATTATCCGTGTATACATAAATTACCAATATCTATATTCAAATGTTCAAAAGAAACCCACCAACATGCAATTCATATAGTGGATCATCAAGGACCACCAATAACCATGATTTTTTAGGGGCATTTATCCCTTAAAATTCACAACATAACCATTAATATCAATTAGTAATGACACATAAAAAAGAGGAAACTATTGATTAAAAGAAGAAAACTCACTTTGAAGGTGTCGTTCAGTGTGCAGAAAAGGTGCATTCGTAGTGGGGGGAGGTGCGTTGTAGAGATGATTTCCAACTAAAAGAAAAACATAAAATGAGAACTCATATGTTATACCTATCCAAAAGATGTCCAATGAGATTTAGGAATGGTAAACATCTGGTTAAATAGTTTTATTGGTAAATAAGGGGATTTTATTTTCTATCTATTATATCTGCTTCCTGTTTGATTTTTTTTTTTGAAAATCTACAATTTTCCAAGATGGTCAACTGATGAATGGTACATTTATAGTTTTCAGGGGAAAGATCATTTTTAATTTACACTAATAAACCAACTGATTGTTAGATCTCAATAGTCTTCCTACCAAACTCCTTTTGATTCTTTAAAAAACTACTTCTCAAAAAACTATATATTCATGCTCTATCATCGATCACTACAACCAATTTTTTAGACCAAAAAATGAACATAAGATTTGATATCACTTATTGGGGACAAGTGGAATTTTTATGATCCTTGATAGCTTTTATTACAAACTCTAAAAAATAGTGGAGCTTCATCAAAATGTATCATATTAGCCACAGGTACTTGCATCCCTCACGAATTCAAATACAAAAATTGGGATGACCACACATCCTGACCACTCCACCTATTTTTTCTCCAACTTGGATTCCCCTAGTTCCAGTCATCTCAGTATCCTTATTTCAATGATGGTACAAGTGAACCATCATTGATAAAATATATAAACATGTAAGGACAATGTAAAAAGAACATTTTATATAGGTATTATCTGATTCCTCCTTTAATCTAATGTGTATGGTAGAACAACTACCTCACATGTTTATTCCATTGAAAAAAGGAAAAATGAGTTACTAATTAAAGTCGGTTTTTGAAAAACCTACTTAGTTTTCTAGAAGATATGTCATAAATACCATCTTTGGATCATTTCATATCTTCAATTCTCCTTCTAGTTCTTTGAACATACCCTTTTTAATTTCAACCGATGGGAATCTTGATTAGCTTATGTGTGCTCATCTTTCTATAGATACCTACATTTGATACTTAGGCCTCATCAATGTTGGTCAAATCATCTCTTACATTTATTTGGACAAGAATATATACTTACACATGCATTTCATACCACTCTTTGCAGTGATCCTAAACTAATCATCCTATTACGACTTCCCTTTTAGAATTTTAGGCATCCTTTCGTTGGCATGAGTAATTGTCGATTGGTAATAGAAACTTAATTTATGACCACCAACCCATATGAATGGTGCATTTTATAACTACTTCAATCTAATTACTTTTATGAACTATTACCTTATCATTTTATAGGAGAGACTCCAATGCATCATCATTAGAGTTCATGGAACTCATGGACTTCTACACATCCATCACCTCCTCTAGAAATTAATTTAAATAGCAGTATCTTCCCCTACCATTCAACTCATTGAATTTATTTAGATCCATAACATATGTCATGGGTACATGCATAGAATGTTCCACCTCTATATTTCCACACTCAAACTCCATTTTACTCCATCAACAGAAATCATTCATCCAACTACTCATTCTAAACATCCAGTAAAGGCACTCTCGTTGAACATTCAATGAAGGAACCGTCTATCTACATGCATCTAGTGAGATAATATTTTAATGATTCATTGAAATTTATTTAAATTCAAAATTCTACTATAGTCAAATTAATAGATCCAACTTCTGAACTTCCAGTGAACTGAATTGAGCTTCCTAACCTCACAATTAAATGGTTCTAGTGAACTTCTCTTTATCTAAGATCTCCCAAGTGAACATTCTAATAATGAACTTCCAGATCATTGACACTTGACCATGAAAACAATTATCACACCAAACCCTAACATAGGGCACATTAAGGGGTGGAAATTAACTGAATAAATTCCATTATTATAAAGTACCAAACAATTCTTTACTATATATATAGTATTCATACATTTGAAAATACCAATTTATAACCATTTAAAAAAAGTGTAAATCTAAGTGAATACATAAATAATACTAAACAGCAATCATAATCAGTTAATGGAAGTAATTTAATAATTTTATAAATCAAACACACACCCCTTTAATAATATGGAAAACCCCTAAACCAAGAATCTGCCCAATTTATAAATTTTCATTGTTCCAAAAAACAATGAACAAATAATTTATCTTCAACAAAACAATAATTTCCATTTTATTAAGAATTTTGAATAATTGAAACATAATTTTGAATAAAATTATCATTGAATTATAAAAATAAAACCATTATGTCAAAGAAAACTAGAAAGTGATCATGGAAAATCATTGACCAGTAAAATTTATATAACATATACTTCATTTATCTGATTAAAAATCATGTTTATAATATCTAACATAAAATGAAGTCTTAAATAAATGAAATTAAATACAATTACCTAAATCAACCGATGTGAGGGATCATCCAAACCATACACATCCTATGGAAACTAAGGAAACCGAAATAGAGACTCATCGAGGGGAATCTGTGTGCTATACATGAGGATGTCATGAAAGTAGTCAGATGAGGAGGCTGTGCTGAAGCAGGTCAGGTGGTCAAGGGGATGCACAAGTAGGAGGAGGGGAAGGATGTAGAGGGGGAAGAGGAGGAGGAGGAGGCAGCAGTGGTGGTAGTGGAGGATGAGTCGGCGGTTGCGAAGGAGGAGGAGGCAGCAGTGAAGGAGGAGGATGAGAACTATGGGTCACATTAGAGGAGGGATCGACGGCAGAAGAGGAATCGATGGTGGGGTGATCAATAATTGAGGAGGGATCGATGGTGGAGGAGGGATCTATGGTGGAGGAGGGATCAATAGTGTATAGGGGCTCGATGATGTAGGGGTCAGCTTCTGCAAAGGCTGGAAAGGGTGCGAGGGAGGATGAGCTTGTTAGGGTTCTTTTATAAAACCCATTGGAACATTTATCAGTTCTAGTTAAATGAACAGATAAATGAAATATTTAAAAGTGCTTAAATTATATTATTGATAAAGACATATTTTATCAGCACTCTTTTAGCTCTCATAAAGGCCATCCTTATTAGTGCTAAAAAGCATTGATAAAAGATCTATTTATCAGCACTAAAATTATAGTGCTGATAAATACGTATTTTATAACTGATTTATTAGCACTGATAAAGTCCATCATTTCCAGAACAATTTCATAACCAATTAAATAATTATTTAAATAAATATAAATTTATTTGTATTTATTTTAAATATTTGTATATATTTATATATATATCTATTTAATTATATATTTATTACTTTATAAGTAGTATATAAATATATTTACTATAATTATATAATTATATATATATATATATGTGTAGTTATAATTATAACTAAAAATGTTATATAATTATAAATATTTTTATAAAATTGTTAATATATATATAAATTAATACAATTATAATAGTATACATATATTTTCATAATTATATATATATATTGTTATAATTATAATTATGAATTTATTTGAAATGTATTTATATATATAATTAAAAATAAAATAAATTATAGTAATTATTTGAATATATTTTGTGTAATTTTATATTAACATTTTTTAGAACATATATAGTTCATATGGGTAATATTATCTATTAATCAACATACGACATCAATAGAAAATGTGATGCAATATATAAATGAACATTCATGCATGATACATAACATATATATATACATGATAAATATATTCATTGACCAAATTCATTGGAAAACACAAATATATTCAAGAATTTTAATTATAAATAAATATATAAAAAATTATTATATATTTATAAATAAAATAAATATATTAAATATATTAAATATATTAGATATAAAGAATTAATCAATTAAATTTAATAAATATAATAAATTAATCCAATAAATCTAATAAATATAAATCAAATAAATCTCAAATAAATATAATAAATCTAATAAATCTAATAAATATAATTATTATTTAATGTAATTTATTATAAACTTGTAATTATTTAATTGCAAATATATATATTTATTTAATTATAATATTATAAATACATTTTTCAATTAAACCATTATATATATATTTAAATTATTAAAAAAATACTAATTATGAAAATTTGTTTTTTATTTAATGTATACAAATAAACATTGTTTTTGAATATAAATATAATAAATTTAGATAAATTTGAACTATTTTTTATTAAAAACTTTTATCAACATCATTATTAGTGCTGATAAATGTCCCCTTTATTAGTGTTAACAAAATCACTGATAAAGGTCACATTTTTCTTCACTTTTAACTAGCATTTATAAAGGCCCACCCCTTTATCAGTTCTTCCTACTTAGCATTGATAAAATGTAGTTCTTCCCTTTCCCTATTTTGTGCTAATGACTATATACTTTTGACAATATTTTTTGGATATTATATATATATAAAAAGGAGTAGAAGTTGGATTACCGCACATCAACTAGGTGATGAATATTAAGAAGGTGTCACATTTTTTGGAACTTTATAAATGAACTGTTCTAAACAATAACATGTTTTTCTATCCATAACACATGTTTTAAATGTGAAGAATTTGAAAGGTAGAGAGATAAAAAATCATTTAATTTGTCATGTTTTTAATTCAAGATGTGGCCATTGTATTTATCTTTTTGAAACTATGAATAAATTTGAATCTATTAATGATGATTCTTTTCAAGATGATAATTCTGATCCGATTATATAAATGACTCAATATATTAACGTAGAGGGAATTTAGAAAGAACAGAAAATTAGTTGACTATATTGGGAGGTTGAAAAACCATTGTATTTTGGTAGTGTAGAATTTATGGTTTTATGGATGGTGTTATAATTGAGAAAATTGAAGGGAAAAAATAAATATAGGTACAAGAGTTTTATAGAGTTTCTACAATTTGTAAAAGCCATTCTTCCAAAAAAAATGATCATCCAAATTCAAATTCTAAAGTGAAGAAAATATTACACTGAATGGTATTAGAGTAAAAGAAAATACATGTCTTCCCAAATGACTAAGTGATACATAGGAAGGAATATGATTTTTTTAGGGTGTCCAAATTTTTTGATTCCATATTATAAGTTAACTGAAAAATCACTGGCTTATTTAGAAGTTAGAGAGACCCCTACCAAGTCATTTTAGTATCATACTATAATTATTCATTTTAAAAGTTTATTTTCAAATTCAAATGATGAAAAAAGGTGAAAACGTCCTTAAGATAAACAAATATGTGACATAAAATTTTGGTATCTAATTGATCGTACATAGTGGAATAAACAGTATCAATAGTTTCCTATATTCCGAAATGAAATTAGAAATCTTTGACTTAGAGTGTGAATTAATGGAATGAATTCATATTTAATCCTTAGTAGAACACATCATTCATGTCTGTTTTTATTGGTAATTTCAACTTTATCTTCTGAATTTTTTATGACGCTAAACCATTTCATGTTGAGCGTATTAAACTTTGGACCAAAACAACCCAAAAATGATATTGATGCTTTATTATCACCATTAATTTATTATTTTAAAATTATATGGGAGGAAGGTATTGAGGAGTAAGATTCTTATATAATAAAATATTTCCAATAATATGGAATGATTATGTTAGCTATAAATGAATTCCAATCATATAGTGTTTTTTTGGATAAATTATTAAGGTACATAAAGCTTGTCCAATTTATGAAAAACAATCTTTATATTGTCAACAACAATATGAGAGAAATATAATATACATATGTCATCAAATCTTTTTTCAATGGATCACTATTTTCAAAGATTAAAAATCAAATTCAATTGATCACAAGAATTTGATATTACTCCATAGACTTTTTCCACTAATTAATATTTTGACAGGGTGAAAAATACTATTCTAAAATTTAAAAAGGCACAAAAATGGGGTAATGAGGGAAATATTTTTTTGAAATGGTCATTAATTTTTGATCAACCATATTGGAGATATCATGAGGTATAACATAACATTAATTTCATGCACATGGAGAATAATATATATAATATGTTTATTAGAACATTTTTAGATATTAAATGAAATAATAAAGATGAGTTGAATATAATGTTTGACATTCACTCAATGGGAATATATTTGGAGTTATCTCACACTCCTTATGGAAAGAAAACATCCTAATCTCGACTATTTATAAATTGTCAAAGATGGAGAAAGTTATATTTTTCAGCATCTTTAGGAAATCATTGTTCCGTAGGGTTATTCTTCAAATATAAAAAAAATAATTAAAGGATTTGAAGTTGACAGGTTTGAAATCTAATGATTTTCAAATCAAGATCAAATATATCATACCAGTTTCGTTGTGTGGAATGTTTCCAATCTGTGTCAGAATGATAGTCATTAATATGTATTGTTTTTTAAATTCAATTTATAATAAGGTGATTGATCTGAATAGATTGAATAATTTGGAGAACGAATAAATTTATATACTTTTTAAATTAGAAATTTATTTTCATAGAACTATCTTTTGATACCATGGTGCATTTAATAGTTCACTTGGTGTGTAACATCCGATGATTTTGTAAAAAAATATTGAATGAATAAAACACTAAGTCCATAAAAGCACCAATTTGTTATAACTTAGCCAGTAGACATAATATTTCTACCTCTGTGATTTGAATTTTGAAAAACTAACGTACATGGTAACGTTTGGTAAGATATTTAGAGTCTGATAACACAAATATAATTTTTGGTGAATAGTAACATACCCATTTCAATAGTAACATACCATTATGAATAGCAATGAATAGTTATGAATTGTAAATCAAGAAAAAAATAAAAAATTCACCAATGAATGTATAAATACAATTCAGACAACTTATAAGTGTCAAAATGATCAGAGTATAATTATTGATATTTTTTTATGTCATAAATTTTTTAAATACAAATTTATGATTAATTTAATAATTTAAAATGGAAATTTATTTTTATAAAATGTAATCATAACTTATTAATTTATTGTCTTATTTTTATAAGATAATTTTATGTGACATTAATTAATTTATCAAGGTGTTATAAAAAGAGTTATATTTTTAAAGTTGTTTTTTAATAAATTTATATTTTATTTAAAAATTAAATTACCAATATTTAGAAAATTATTTTCCAAAAATGGATTAGATTTTTAAATTCTACACATTGAAAAATGTTTAGGGTCACTTATTGGTATTATTATGAAATACTCGATTTTTTATGAATAGAAAAATATGGAAATTTACCATATAATTTCATTATCAGTTAAATTCACTATTCCAAGCATCATGGATGATGTAATCATGCTTGATTAGAACTCACCTGTACTTATTACTATTAAGTGTCAAATTAATCAATACTATTTTTTTCTTGAGGGAAATAATAAAATAATGAATAAGATATTCAAGAAATTACTCCACTCCCCCACTATAACCCCTCCCTCTTCTCTTCACTCCTCTCAAGACTTGTGCCTTGTCTAAATTCATCTCAAATATCCATCCATGCTCATACCCCACATCTAGAATCCCTTGGTCCTTAAAAAGACCAAAACCTCTCCCCTAAATAGGCTCCCAAGGAAGATTACATCAAGAGGTAAACACCTATTTTCATTTCTTTTATTTCAAGTTCTCTTTTATGTGGTATGTATTTAATGTTTCCATAACATGTTGTTATTTTCATTTTATTATGTCCCTCTTTTATATTATTAGACTTATATGAATTGGTTTCCACTTTCCCATATCATTTTAATGTTTTCTAAGACCATATTGCATAGTTGTTAGGTTACAGAATTTTCATTTCAAAATCTCTCTCTTTATTAATAACTTTTTTTATGTTATTCTATCTTATTTTAGACTGTATTGTGTTTGGATATGTCTTCACATATCCCCCTTACTGTACATATTATTTAATAATGATGGGATACCTCTTTTTTCTCATCAAAATATTTTATGAATTTTTATGGTTGAACTAGACTATAATATATATTTTATAACTTATTTAAGGAACTGTAATATTTTTGTACACATTATATTATTTTATAAATCAAAATGAGTTCGTTGTAATCATAAACCACTAATTAACCCAAACAATTATCATTAAAGTTTTATATAATGATTCATATTCCCTCCATATAAACAAATGAAAATTATAACAATTAAATCAAATAGATGTTATTAATTAAACTACATCATCTATAATGGAAAACAATTATCATATGACACGTTTATCCTTACATGTATATAAGTAAATCGATCATGAATACCAAGAAATAAAGCACTCCCAACAATAAATTTTAACCTCTTAAACCCATCAAGAATTCCATAAATGAACATCATAAGGGTATAATAAATCAATTACATAAATAATAGGTTCTTGAAATATTAATTAATGAATTTAAATTGGTTATCCATGACGCTAAGATCATGTGAAAATACCATCGGACTTAAGGTAAAGGTTTCTTCATCTCACTTCCATTTTTGAGAGATCTTATTTTGTCACTAATATTATATGTGTATGGTGTATTCATACTACACATTGATCTTTCATATCATTAATATCTTTATTTTGATTATATTCAATTTTTAATTTAATTATTATTAATTTTTGGGATACGATCCAATTGATTACAAAGTTTTAATGATTTTCTACCAAAACCTCTATCTTCATTTGGGTTACTCTTAATCTCTACTTACCTCAGTTAAATTTTTATTCATTTATATTTACTCCTCAAATATTCTGTTATAATTTTCTATATATGTTTACTAACTATAACCCTTCTATCTTTTATGGGGATTTATTTGTTTTAAAAGGTTCTTCCAAAAATTTGTCCAATAATACAATCCCTATTCAAGGGAATTTTGAAAATTCATACCTATTTTTGAGGGAGATCTGTAATATATTTTTATCAACCATTATCATTATAAAATCTCTAATTATTATATTAATATAATATATTACTTCACTTCTAGTTTTTTACAAAGACTATTTCAAAATAACACTTCTTTAAAAAAAGATGATTTTTCTCAAAAATTACTCGGTGATTTTATAAGAGTATCTTCATCTGTTTCGACACTCTTGTTGATTATTTTGTATTATAGGGATTAATATTTTATTATATGATCTACAATATTTAATTGAATTTTTTATAAATAATTGGACTGTGGATGTTCTACCTTAAAACCATTCACCAATTTACATCGAATGGTTAGTGTTTATGCTTAATGTTATAGAATAGTTATTTATGTTTCATATGTAAGTTTTAATATGAATGTATATTTTTTTATACTTATACCCATTTATTTTAGGAATGCATTGGACTTATTATGTGTTGCTTGGGGTCCGCAATAGCCCCTTGAGGCATCAGCAGGTCTCATGAGATAAATAGATATGGACATGGTCGATGCCTTAACCATTTAAAGTTATGGTTTTTGCTAAGGCCTTAATCATTTTTAGACGTCTTGGTAGAGTCCTTGAAGTAATGTTTTATAATGATCAGCATATGAATTTCACGAATTATGATTCTTTAAATTGATATTTTATGTGCTTATTCTACTATTATAATACCCATGATTATGTTTCACTATAGAAATTTTTATTCAGCCATTATTCCTTCCATAATGTGTTCATGTTAATTTTTTTAATGGCTTGTGTTTTTAGTTATTCATTGTACAAAATGTTCTTTTTATGATATTTTATTATGTATTGCATGCCCTTACTAAGTATTTGAGCTCACCCCTTTCTTATGTTTCATTTTCTCAAGACAGGAATAATTTTATCATGAATGACCTCTGGGATAAAATTAAAGGTATAGATGTTCCAAATAAAACATATTTGTTTTATTTCCTTTCAAGTTGTAATGTTCAACCTTTGTATATATTTGATTTTCCAATACTAATAAACTCCTGAGTCCTTCAAAATTTGATCCCTTGTAATCATGATAATGTATTAAAATAATGCATCGGCTCATGGATTCTGGAGTTGGGGCATTACAGTTGGTATTAGAGGAAATTTAGTAGAAAATATGGATGCTAGATTTAGAAAATGTAAATTAGTGAACAAAACCCTAAGATATACTTGAGGATAAACAAATAATAAAATCCTAGAATTTTAGTAAGTAATAGAATATTTGGATCTTCCTAGAAATAAATCCTTTTCAGGATACAATAAAAGGTAGTGGTTCTTGCACTGATGTACCTAGGAGTGAAAACACCGAAAATGTGTTTCAGGGTTGACCTGGGGTCACTTGGTATACAAAAATGGGACTTACTACACACCTATTTTGACACCCCTGGAGGATATTCTTAGGATAATTCACATTTTATTTTCTTACATACAATTATGAATGATTTATTCTTCCAATGTAACAAAGGTATATAGTTCTAGGATTTAAGATGCATTGATTTATGATATACGCTATACCATGTTTAGATTTATATAATGTTCATAATTTTATAAGTTAACAGAGAATATGGAATTGATCAAAAATGGTGCCTAACATAAGGAATGAGAACATAAATAATGCACGTGATGCAAATAGTAAGATGGATCAAGTCCCTCATGGTCTTAATCAATTGTTTAAAAACAAGATAATCTCACATGTTTCCTCGTCATATGAGGTGTAACACCCCAAGATTTCATAGTGTGTTATTTCATCAAAATAATTCAATAACTTGCACTACACGCAACACCGAGTTCAATCACACCATGACTTACAAAAAAGAATCCATTCAAAAGAGGTTATGAATAGTATTATCTAAATTTTAAACTTTATATAATCCTTATAATTTTAGAATCCATATTATGAGTTTCTTAGATATAATGCAAGAACAAATTCATTTTCAGTATTGCACTTTTATCAACTTTTAATAGTGAAACCTTTTTAAATAAAATATTTTAAACTTTTTGACTAAATGGGGACATCAAAAAAATAAAAATCAAACATCCCAAGCTCCCACGGTACGCTTTCCTTTGAATAATACAGTAGCGTGTGTTGTACGCAACTTCGAGTTTTAACACACACCACAACCGATCAAACTAGCCGTTATGAATAGTAATACCTACTTTTCAAAATTATATATATTTTATATTTTAAAATGGACTTCCTTTCTGGATTCGGAATATCGGATTTAGCCTAAGGTGAAATTTTGGTACTTTTCGGATAACTTTCATATTTTGATGAATAGTGAAAATTACTAAATTTTAATTAAAAAAAACTTTTTTAATCAAAATAATTAATTGTGATAAATTATGAATTTGAGTGGTTTTAAAGTATATTTAGAATATATTTTTACCATTTAATTTAATGTTGGTCATTGGACATAATTTTACAATTAAACCGAACATAAACAAGTTTCAATCTTTTGATAGTTATTATCTCTTAAAAACACGCTTTTTGTTTTGACAGCGGGAATTAATTTTAAATTAATTTCTGTCACTTCTGTGTTTTGAATATATAAAAATGGATTCCATATTTGTAATCATGATGTCCAAATTGTGTAAATAGGTAACTTTTATTTTTAGACATTTTGAATAATTACTGTGGTAAATATTTTATTTACCATGGTTAAGGGTAAATCTGGTAAATAAGGGTTAGAAAAATAATATTATATTAATACTAAATTACCCTAAAACATGTCCTACCCTTATTGGTTGATACAGGTTCGACCATAGGCATCTTTGGGTCGATTTGGGGACCCCATGGTGCCACTTGTAGGTGATAGGGACACTTTATTTTAATTAAGTTAAAATGAATACAAAAATGACACAAGCATATATCTTTTAGAAACACAATTGTTACATAGGGTTATATATGTTGGATTTTATATTATAAATATTCATTAGAAATATAAAACGATTTCCTACATAATGATATTTTATTTATAATTTATAGACATTAAATACGTTATTTTATTTATGACACAATGATGATGCAGTAATTACTATAATAGTGAAACAATAAAATAATTGATATTATAAATACCCAAATAAATATAATATGAAACTTTTAATGAATTAAACAAATTTTCTAGGATAATATGATATATTTGGATTGATGTAATTGAATTTTTTCTAAGTAATAAATCTTTTATGAGTTTCACAAAAATAAAGTATTGAATAGTGTCAAAATTGACATAAAAGAGTTATTAAAACAAATATTATATTATTAATTGATATTAAATTCCTAAAAATATAAGGTTCGGCCAAGAGACTTATATGATGATAGTTTCAACATTAATGGACCACTTGGGGGTCGCTTGGATGTATATAATATGTTTATTAACCATATTATATAAAAATACAAAGAGACATTGTAAAAGTGAAACTAATTAACTTAGAGTTAATAATTAAAGATAAGGTTAATATAAGTACCAAAACCTGTCTAAATTCTATTGGATGAGCTTTTTTCGACCCATCCCCACCTTAACATGTAAATAATCAACTTTGGATCCATTAGAAACCGAATATGAATTTATTATAAATTAATATTTCTAGCTTTTCCAAAGGTGCCCCTCACCCCTCTTATAAAAAGGGCACTCCTCCTTCTCATTTTCTTCACACCTTAAAAGCCTTTTGGTTCGGCCAAAATCTGCCCAAATACTCTTCCAACATCCCTCACTACAACCTAGGGGCCTTAGTTTGATCAGAAAGCCAACCTATGGAGCCCTTTTGATCAAATCAAATGGAAGAACCCGAAGAAGATGTAATGATTTCACCACCCTTTTCCAAGTTCATTTCTTCTTCCACTTCTTCTTCCTTTGTTGTTAACATTATAAAATAATAACTCCAGTATCATATATATACTGTGATGTTATTATAAATATGGTACAACCATATTCAGTATTCTATCCACCCTTTGAATAACATGTCACCATACGTGCGTACGTACGGCTTACCGTCTCCAAGTCATGGTGTAATTGTTATTCAATATAATATTATATGGATTGGTATAATAATGATGTGTAACTCATGTAAATAATAAATATAACATGTTAATGATTCTTTATATATGATATACCATCCATTTATATATTATTTTAATATCAAAAGAATGATATTGTCGCTCGTGCGTACGTACGGACTACCGTCTCCACGAACGCGATGAGATTCATTCTCCATCGTATCCATTCAAGTATAATTATCATTTGATGATTTAAAAAATGATGTTTAAGGACTTTATATCATTATGGATATGAATAATATACACCCTATCCTTTACAAACATGGCTTACATAACAAAACATATAAAAGAAAACAAGTAAGTTAACACCCGAAACAATGATAATACTAAGATATTATTATCAAATCAATATTAAAAGATCATATATGATATCATATTAATATATATGATTCTTGAATAATTTAATAACAATTATTTCACCATTATACAGGAGGTTAACCTAACCCAACCAAGGAAAAGTACAAGGTAAGGGATTTTCTTATCTCACTTTCAATTCCGTGAGATTTCCATTGTTCGCCACTAAATTATTGAAAGTGGTGTATTGTGTAATACCATTTGATATATATTATCATGATTCTCTTTATATTCATGTTATTCTGTAATTCCTTTAGTGGTTATTAACTTTTGGCCATACGACTCATTTGATTAACGTGGTAAGGGGTTTTCATCTCACTCCTTATTCCCATGAGATTCATGCCATATTGTCAGCATCACCTTTTGTGTGGTGTACGTACTGCCCATAATTATATTATTTGTGTAATACACTCTAATTTATGTGTATTTACATATTAATTGTATGATACCTCTTTCATGGGTTGTATGTTTTATAAGTTACCAAATTGGTAAGGGTTATTTCACAATCTCTTCATTATTCGAGGTTGTTTATACGTAATAATCAACTGGCATCTCTTTATCATCCACATCCATGTTTCTTAATAATGTATTTCAAAAAAAATTTACTATTTACAAGAATATGGGTTAAAGTCATTTATACCCTTATGTGTTTCTAAAGGAATCTTTCCATCATTTTCCAAACAAGGCACTTTTAACCTTTTCGACAAATTTAAGGTAAGAATGTTTTTTTAACTTATACGGCGGGTGCGGCTATTTACCGCCGTAATAAAATCTTCAATGTTTTCCTTACAAGATTATAAGAATATTTTCAAATTGAATGTATTATTTTATAATTATGTTACTTTTAAAATGATTTAAAAAAAGTGATATTTCTCTAAAATAGTTTTGATTTCATCTATGTCAACATTATTTGATGGCTTTTAAGCTTATTTGAAGTTGATTTATTATGATACAAAACATCTATATTGAAGTTTTTGTGCTATTTTTGACTATGGATAAGTTATTCTTATGTCACTCATGGTTTTTGTTTAGAGTATTGACATTTCATAAGTTATTTGTAATCCGAATGTTTATGTTATATTTCAACCTTTCATTCAGAAGAATGTGTTAGACAAGTATGTTCCGGGTTGGGGACCGGTAAAAGTAAGCCCTCTGGTTTGGTCTCCGGTTATTAGAGGAACTCCGGTTTGGTCTCCGGTTATTAGAGGAACTCCGGGTTGGTGTCCGGTTATTAGAGGCACTCCGGGTTGGTGTCCGGTTATTAGAGGCACTCCGGGTTGGTGTCTGGTTATTAGAGGCACTCCGGGTTGGGTTCCGGTTACAGTTAGCCCCAAGGACTTGGGACGAGGCCTTGACAAAGAAATTAAAGTTCAGCATTATGAATTCTATCATTATGAAAGTGGTTATTGATTTTTCATGTGATTATTCGATTAGTAGAATATCCATGTGAATAAGTAAATGGCATTATTTCATTTTATTTATTCCATACTATGTTGAAAGTTCATGTTTGAAAGGCTTTTGTTTTAGTTATACATTGCCTTAAATGTTTATTCTTATTTATGAAAGTTTCTGCTATATTGTTATCATTACTGGGCATTTGAGCTCACCCCTTTTCTATGTTTTATTTTTCCCCGGAAGTGAAGAAGTAAATTATGAATGACCTGCAGGGATATTATGTGGGGATATGAGTGTGGATTTATGGAGACATTATGTTGTTGTAGTAGTTTTTCATTTTATGATGTAATGTAAAACTTATGAATATATCTAGTGTTTCCAAGGCTACTAAACCCATCGGTCTTTCGAGATTTGATCTTTCTTGTGATCATGCCAATGTTATGTAATAATGCACCGACTCTGGGTAACTGGGGTCGGGGTGTTACAGTTGGTATCAGAGGAAGTTTAGTACAAACCTTGGAAGCTATATTTAGATAAACTCTGATTAGAGAACATAGACCTAAGATGAACTTTGAGGATTAGTATTGAAGAACTTCCTAGAATTTTGGTATTGTAGAGATTCTGTGAGTTTTCCGAGCAATACATCCATGTCTGGATACGAGCAGGTAGAGGCGGCTCTGGCACAGATGTACCTAGGGGTAAAACCCGAAAACACCGCTTTGAGCTAGACTCGAACGGGAACTGGTGCACGACAACGGGCCTTGCTGCACTCTAGGTTACGACACTCCCGGGGGATATTCTTAGGATAACTTTCATTTTCATTACAAATCATTTTGAAGGGATTATGAGTATATACTTCCTCAAAGAAAACATTCTTATGATTATGGATTATATCCATAAATAGTTCAATTTATGTTAAGTGTTTTATAAGTATGGGATTATGTATTTTGATTCATAAACTGATCTAGTTTATGCCATTGTTTAGAAATGTCACCCAGTAGAAGGAATGAGACCTCTAGAAATGCACACGATACGAAGAGAAAGAAGGATCATATATTTTATGGTCTTAAGCCAGAATTTACAAGAGAAATAGTCTCGCCTGTATTATCATCATATGAAGAAATAATATCATGTGTTGATAAGATAAGTAAAGAGTTTACTGAGTCCTATGGCTTTTAAGGGAAGCAAGAGAAGAAAAGGATGGAAGAGAGAAAGATGGATAAAGGGAAGAGGGAAAAGAAGAATTTTCCCATATGTGATAACTGTGGAAAGAAACACCCTGGAACTTGCCTGAAAGGAATGGGATTTTTTTATAAGTGTGGAGGAAAAAGAGCACAAAGTATGTGACTGCAAGGGTAAGAAAATGGTTTCAAATGAACAATGCTTCATTTGCAAGGAGTTTGGACACTACGAGAACCTATGTCCCAGTCATCAGACTATGCCGCAAATGATGCTATTGGATAATAATTAAGTTATGATACTACCACAGATGAAGTGGAATGATTAGAGTTCTTATGTTGATTATGTCAATTGAGTGTTGTATCAACAATGTACTTGTTATAATAATTATGGAGTATATAAGGATTGTACTGCAGTACTATTTCATTAAGGACTTGAGATTGTGTGGAACAAAGAAAAGTGACTCAATAGAAGGTTAATTTTTTTGAAAATATATGGTTGAGAGAAAGATAAACCATAATATGGTTCTGATACCGAGGTAGTGATTTTAGAATAATACATGATTGATTTGGATAAATTATATTGAATATTCTTGACTACCTTGAAGTTGATTAATGATTTGTCTATTCCATCATTGTTAGGGTTTAAAACATTTTTGGATTGATGAAGTATTTCCAGCATTCTACATGGAATAAGGGAGCATGAATGTAATCAATAAAGATTAATGTAAATCAGGATGTTTCAGTGTATTAAAAGAATACATGATGAAGGTATTCATATGCTATTTCGGGGTAAAAAGGATCTACATTATGTTTACCTTCCTTATAAATGTTGGACTGTGAGTTTGGACAGAAGTATTTTGGATAGTGCTAGTTTGGATTATTTTGGATTGCCATAAAAGGACAACCCGGAGGTCGGGCGGCAACCCGTCGCGTCCGGCAAGGCTGTGAGACTTGAACCCGCAACCGAAGGGCGACAAGGGTGTATCACCTACCACTGGCCCACGAGATGTCCTGGATTAAATAATGGAGTTTTTTTAAAGATCTGGTAGATGAATTATAAATTAATTTATTTTGGAACCCTGTACAAATAGTATAAATAGAAAAAAAATTACATTCTATTATCTTTTAGAGTGAAAGATGAGTTTGTGGTAGAAATTTATTAATGGATAAAACTCTAATTATAAAGTAAGTATATCTCCTTATGATCTTAGCCAATCTCATAAATAAATTCCTCAACATTAAGAAAAGGAACATAGAACAAAAATGTTGTCCTAGATGGTACCTTAAATCATCACTAATTTATGGCTTTGGGATTGTTGGCCTTTTCATAGCCATGTTCTCTACCACTCTCCATCAGATAATTGATGGTTAGATTTTTCTTCCATATCCATATTTTCCTACATGGAACCCTAGTATGTGTTATTTTCGGTAATCTTCATACTTTACACTCTTTATTTTAAATAGAGGCCTCATTAATTAATTTTTCAATGTGGGATTTCAACTAAGATATTTTGAAACGTCAAAATTGTGTTATCCTAATACCCTATGTTTTGTTGAACCGATGGAATTTCAAATCATCATTGATTGATGATTTTAAGGACCTCAATTTTATACTTGTTTGTGATTGATGACCTCAATCACTACCTATAAATATTTACGTTTTTCCTCCAATTATACGTCTCTAATTGCCACCAATGTTCTCCTAATCGAGATCATAATTTGGTGGTGACCCTTTCATTTCTCTTTTCCTCATATTAAGACTAAATTTTAGTAACCCAATTTCCGATGTGGGTTTTCCCACAAATATATTTTCTATTTTCAACCTTTTATTTTCGAAGAACAATTTCAAATTGCGAGGACGCAATTTATTGTAGGAGGAGAGAATGTAACACCCCTTGATTTCATAGTGTGTTATTTCTTCAAAATAATTCAATAACTTGCACTACACGCAACACCGAGTTCAATCACACCATGAATTAAAAAAAAAGCCATTCAAAAGAGGTTATGAATAGTATTATCTAAATTTTAAACTTTATATAATCCTTATAATTTTAGAATCCATATTATGAGTTTCTTAGATATAATGCAAGAACAAATTCATTTTCAGTATTGCACTTTTATCAACTTTTAATAGTGAACCCTTTTTAAATAAAATATTTTAATCTTTTTGACTAAATGGGGACATCAAAAAATTTAAAATGAAACATCCCAAGCTTCCACGGTACGCTTTCCTTTTAATAATACAGTAGCGTGTGTTGTACGCAACTTCGAGTTTTAACACACACCACAACCGATCAAACTAGCCATTATGAATAGTAATACCTACTTTTCGAAATTATATATACTTTATATTTTAAAATGGACTTCCTTTCTGGATTCGGAATATCGAATTTAGCCTAAGGTGAAATTTTGGTACTTTTCGGATAACTTTCATATTTTGATGAATAGTGAAAATTACTAAATTTTAATTAAAAACCACTTTTTTAATCAAAATAATTAATAGTGATAAATTATGAATTTGAGTGGTTTTAAAGTATATTTATAATATATTTTTACCATTTAATTTAATGTTGGTCATTGGACATAATTTTACAATTAAACCGAACATAAACAAGTGTCAATCTTTTGATAGTTATTATCTCTTAAAAACACGCTTTTTGTTTTGACAGCGGGAATTAATTTTAAATTAATTTCTGTCACTTCTGTGTTTTGAATTTAGAAAAATGGATTCCATATTTGGAATCATGATGTCCAACTTGTGTAAATATGTAACTTTTATTTTTAGACATTTTGAATAATTACTGTGGTAAATATTTTATTTACCATGGTTAAGGGTAAATCTGGTAAATAAGGGTTAAAAAATAATATTATAATAATACTAAATTACCATAAAACATGTCCTACCCTTATTGGTTGATACCGGTTCGACCATATGCATCTTTGGGTCTATTTGGGGACCCCATGGTGCCACTTGTAGGTGATAGGGACACTTTATTTTAATTAAGTTAAAATGAATACAAAAATGACACAAGCATATATCTTTTAGAAACATAATTGTTACATAGGGTTATATATGTTGGATTTTAGATTATAAATATTTATTAGAAAGATAAAAAGATTCCATACATAATGATATTTTATTTATAATTTATAGACATTAAATACTTTATTTTATTTATGACACAACGATGATGCAGTAATTACTATAATAGTGAAAAAATAAAATAATTGATATTATAAATACCCAAATAAATATAATATGAAACTTTTAATGAATTAAACTAATTTTCTAGGATAATATGATATATTAGGATTGATTTAATTGACTTTTTTCGAAGTAATAAATCTTTTATGAGTTTCAAAAAAATCAAGTATTGAATAGTGTCAAAATTGACATAAAAGTGTTCTTAAAAACAATATTATATTATTAATTGATATTAAATTCCTAAAAATATAAGGTTCGGCCAGGATACTTATATCATGATAGGTTCATCATTAATGGACCACTTTGGGGTCGCTTGGATGTATATAATAATTTTATTAACCATATAATATAAAAATACAAAGAGACATTGTAAAAGTGAAACTAATTAACTTAGAGTTAATAATTAAAGATAAGGTTAATATAAGTACCAAAACCTGTCTAAATTATATTGGTTGAGCTTTTTTCGACCCATCCCCACCTTAAAATTTAAATAATCAACTTTGGATCCATTAGAAACCGAATATGAATTTATTATAAATTAATATTTCTAGCTTTTCCAAAGGTGCCCCTCACCCCTCTTATAAAAAGGGCACTCCTCCTCATTTCTTCACACCTTAAAAGCCTTTTGGTTCGGCCAAACTCTGCCCAAATACTCTTCCAACATCCCTCACTACAACCTAGGGGCCTTAGTTTGATCAGAAAGCCAACCTAAGGAGCCCTTTTGATCAAATCAAAAGGAAGAACCCGAAGAAGAGGTAATGATTTCAGCACCATTTTCCAAGTTCATTTCTTCTTCCACTTCTTCTTCCTTTGTTGTTACCATTATAAAATAATAACTCCAGTATCATATATGTACTGTGATGTTATTATAAATATGGTACATCCATATTCAGTATTCTATCTACCCTTTGAATAACATGTCACCATACGTGCGTACGTACGGCTTACCGTCTCCACGTCGTGGTGTAATTGTTATTCAATATAATATTATATGGATGGGTATAATAATGATGTGTAACTCATGTAAATAATAAATATAACATGTTAATGATTCTGTATATATGATATACCATCCATTTATATATTATTTTAATATCAAAAGAATGATATTGTTGCTCGTGCGTACGTACGGACTACCGTCTCCACGAACGCGATGAGATTCATTCTCCATCGTATCCATTCAAGTATAATTATCATTTGATGATTTAAAAATTGATGTTTAAGGACTTGATATAATTCTGGATATGAATAATATACACCCTATCCTTTACAAACATGTCTTACATAACAAAACATATAAAAGAAAACAAGTAAGTTAACACCCGAAACAATGATAATACTAAGATATTGTTATCAAATCAATATTAAAAGATCATATATGATATCATATTAATATATATGATTCTTGAATAATTTAATAACAATTATTTCACCATTATACAGGAGGTTAACCTACCCCAACCAAGGAAAAGTACAAGGTAAGGGATTTTCTTATCTCACTTTCAATTCCGTGAGATTTCCATTGTTCGCCACTAAATTATTGAAAGTGGTGTATTGTGTAATACCATTTGATATATATATTATCATGATTCTCTTTATATTCATGTTATTCTGTAATTCCTTTGGTGGTTATTAACTTTTGGCCATACGACTCATTTTATTAACGTGGTAAGGGGTTTTCATCTCACTTCTTATTCCCATGAGATTCATGCCATATTGCCAGTATCACCTTTTGTGTGGTGTATGTACTGCCCATAATTATATTCTTTGTGTAATACACTCTAATTTATGTGTATTTACATGTTAATTGTATGATACCTCTTTCATGGGTTGTATGTTTTATAAGTTACCAAATTGGTAAGGGTTATTTCACAATCTCTTCATTATCCGAGGTTGTTTATACGTCATAATCTACTGGGATCTCTTTATCATCCACATCCATGTTTCTTAATAATGTATTTCAAAACATTTTTAATATTTACAAGAATATGGGTTAAAGTCATTTATACCCTTATGTGTTTCGAAAGGAATCTTTCAATCGTTTTCCAAACAAGGCACTTTTAACCTTTTCGACATTTTTAAGATAAGAATGTTTTTTTTAACTTATACGGCGGGTGAGGCTATTTATCTCCGTAATAAAATCTTCAAAGTTTTCCTTACAATTTTAGAAGAATATTTTCAACTTGAATGTATTATTTTATAATTATGTTACTTTTAAAATGATTTAAAAAAGAGATATTTCTCTAAAATAGTTTTGATTTCATCTATGTCAACATTCTTTGATGGCTTTTAAGCTTATTTGAAGTTGATTTATTATGATACAAAACATCTATATTGAAGTTTTTGTGCTATTTTTGACTATGGATAAGTTATTCTTATGTCACTCATGGTTTTTGTTTAGAGTATTGACATTTCATAAGTTATTTTTAATCCGAATGTTTATGTTATATTACAACCTTTCATTCAGATTAATGTGTTAGACAAGTATGTTCCGGGTTGGGGACCGGTAAAAGTAAGCCCTCCGGTTTGGTCTCCGGTTATTAGAGGAACTCCGGTTTGGTCTCTGGTTATTAGAGGAACTCCGGGTTGGTGTACGGTTATTAGAGGCACTCCGGGTTGGTGTCCGGTTATTAGAGGCACTCCGGGTTGGTGTCCGGTTATTAGAGGCACTCTGGGTTGGGTTCCGGTTACAGTTAGCCCCAAGGTCTTGGGATGAGGCCTTGACAAATAAATTAAAGTTCAGAATTACACATTCCATCATTATGAAAGTGGTTATTGTTTTTTCATGTGATTATTCGATTAGTAGAATATCCATGTGAATAAGTAAATGGCATTATTTCATTTTATTTATCCCATACTATGTTGAAAGTTCATGTTTGAAAGGCTTTTGCTTTAGTTATACATTGCCTTAAATGTTTATTCTTATTTATGAAAGTTTCTGCTATATTGTTATCCTTACTGGGCATTTGCGCTCACCCCTTTTCTATGTTTTATTTTTCCCAGGAAGTGAAGAAGTAAATTATGAATGACCTGCTGGGATATTATGTGGGGATATGAGTGTGGATTTATGGAGACCTTATGTTGTTGTAGTAGTTTTTCATTTTATGATGTAATGTAAAACTTATGAATATATCTAGTGTTTCCAAGGCTACTAAACCAATCGGTCTTTCGAGATTTGATCTTTCTTGTGATCATGCCAATGTTATGTAATAATGCACCGACTCTGGGTAACTGGGGTCGGGGCGTTACATGAGGAAATAGAATTATGTGTTAACATGGTATATAAACAATTCTCTAAGTCATTTGGATTTAAAGGGATTCAAAAGAAGAAGAGGATGGTAGCAAAAAATAAGGATAAAGGGATGAATGGAATGAAGGTTTTTCTCACATGTGATAATTGAAGAAATAATCACCATTGGAAATGATTTATGTTAATGTGTGTTTGTTATAAGTGAGGGGAAAAAAGGTAAAGAAGATCATAATTACAAGGTTAAGAAAAAGGTATCCAATGTACAATGCTTCAACTGCAAGGAGATGGGACACTATCTAAATAAATATCCCAAGCATCAAATGAATATACCCCAAATGATGAATTTGGATTGTGGTCATGTTATTATGTTGATGTAGATAAAGTAGAATGACTAATTTGCCTTGTCAAGAATCATGTCATTTGAATATTTTTCCATCAATTTACGAGGAACATGAATTATGGAATATGTGAGGATTGTACTGTAATAATTTTTCATTATGGATTTTAAATCATAGGTTGAATGGTACCATGAAAATATATTAAATGGAAAATTAATCATTCTTGAAAATGAAAGATTAAAGGAAGGAAAACCATTAATATATTTCTAAGGATGAAGATAATGATAAATAAATGATTCACTTGGATAAGTACTGAATACCAAAAAACTGGTTTCTCCACAAGTGTTATATGATATCATTTATGGGGTTTACAAAATTTTTGAATATAAGAAATATATCCAATAGCATGTTTAAGGATTTATTCATGTTTCCAATATGTTTTATTGAAATTTGAGTTCCTACCATATTTTAAGAGGACACATGATGATTATATTCACTTGTTTGAAATGTGAAAATATAGGGATACTTCATGTGGATTAATTGAAAATAAGGTAGAAGATCCATTGAGGAGGATAGATCATGGAGTTCTAAAAAATGAGGATATTACAAGGACTCCATATACATGGATCTAGCAAGGGTGGATATGAGAATTATTATAAAGTATTGTATCATGGTATTCTGTAAAGTTAAATAATTTTTGAAATTTTTTAAGTTGATCATTGTATGAAGAGTGAGAGTTTAATGTGATTACATGATGCAACTTGTTCTAAGAGATGATGTATAGATTGTTCAAGGAACAAACAAAGGATAAGATTGTGTTTATGAAATAGAAACATATTTTTATACTCTTATAGTTTGGAATAAATCATAACTCCATGAAAATAGTCTTGAATAAAAATGTTGTCAGATTATCATTTTTGTTTCATGATATCAATGAAATTTTTCATAACTGGAATTTAATGTTGTGTGTTAATGATCATTCATTTGAGCATGTTCTGTTTCAGTTTCCATAAAAACATGATAGTTTTATTATGCTTCCATGACCATGTTGTCCAATTTTAATGTGTTATTTTTTTAGTAACCGATTCATTTCCCTTTCCTCTTATTAAGAGATTATTTTAATAGAATTCCTAATTTGGGTTTCCCAAAATGGAATTTTTTTAAGTATCACCCCTTAACTTTCAATGTTCGATTTCAAATTTCGAGGATGAAATTTTTGTGAGGGGATAATGTAACACCCCATGAATTTGAAAATAAATATTAAATGCACAAAACACTATGTATATAAAAGCACCACTTTGTTATAACCTATCCAGTAAACATAAATTTTCTATTTCTATGATGTTAATTTTGAAAAACAGACATACATGATTGTGTTCAGTAAGATATTTAGAGTCTGATAAGACAAATGTAATTTTGTTGAATAGTAACATACCCTTGTGAATATTTACATTCCCTTATGAATATTAATAAAAAGTAATGAAAAGGAAATCATAAAAAATAAAAACTTTACCCACAAATGTATAAATTCAATTCAAAAATCATATAAGTAAAAAAATTATCATAGTATAAAAACTGGTTTTTTTGTATGTCATAAATATATTAATTACAATTTTATGATTAATTTAATAATTTAAAATGGAAATATATTTTCATAAAATGTAATCATATATTGTTACTTTATTTTCTTATGGTTATAAGATATTTTTATGGGACATTAATTAGTTTCTCAAGGTGTTATAAAATGAGTTATAGTTTTAATGTTGTTTTTTGGAATAAATTATGATTTTATATAAAAATAACTTAAAATTATTTAAAAAATTATTTTTTTTAAAAATGTATTTCATTTTTTATTTATACACGTTTTTAAATGTGTAGGGTTAATTTTTGGGATTTTTCTGAAATACTCAAATTTTTGATGAATAGTAAAATAGGATAGTTTACTGTATATTTACATTATTAGTTAAATTCACAATTAATTGCATCATGGCTGATGAAATCACACTCAGATTTAACTTATATGAACTTATTACTATTAAGGGTCATAATAATCAACACTATTGGTTTTCGTGAGGCAAATAATAAAATAATGATTAAGATATTCAAAAATTACTCCTCTCCTCCACTATAACCCCCCTCACCCCCTTCTCTTCAATTCTATAAAGACTTTTCCTGGTTTAAATAGTGCTCAAATAACCTCCCACAATCCTCCCCCATGTCCTTATTACTATTATGATTATTTTATGAATGGGTGACCCATGTCCCTTCTCTTTTTAATGTTTTCTAAAACCATGTTGCATTGTCGGTATGCTGCAGAATTTTCATCTCCAAATCTCTCCCTTTTTCAAGAACTCTTTTTATGTTATTCTATATTATTTTAAATTTCATTATGTTGGTATATGAAATTAGATATCCACATTAATTTAAATATTATTTAATAATGGTGATATACCCCTTTTCTCTCATTAAAATAATCTATGAATTTTTAGGTGATGTTGTTAGGCTTCTGAATTTTCGTATGGTATTTCTCAACTTTTCTTTTATCTAGAGTTCCTTTCTTTTCATTTTTCTTTACTCACCTCATTTAATATAAATTTTATGATAACTATAATAACTTATATGTACTACAATGTTTTGTGATAATTTAATAATTCATCATCATCTCTCCTTTCCCATTATTTTATACTATAAATGAAAACACCATCCGAGATGGGTTAAATTATCACATTCATGGATGATGGGTTTTCAATTTAAATTACCATATACAATTCTCTTCAAGAAACCATTTTGATGGTTGAACCATACTATAATATATATATATATATATATATATATATATATTTATAACTTATTTAAGGATAAGGTATATTTTTTAAAACATTATATTATTTTATAAATAAAAACTCATGATATTATTTTATAAATAAAAATGATTTTGTTGTGATAAAAACTACCAATTAATCCAAAATATTATCATTAATGTTTTATATAATGATTCATCTTCACTACCGAGAAACAAATTAATTTTTTAACCAATTAAATATTTAGGATGATAAAAAATAAAATACAAATTCTATTCTGGATAACCATTCTCATATTACATGTTTATCCTTACATGTATATAAGTAAATCTGTCATGAATACCAAGAAACCAAACACTCCAAAACAATAAAATTGAACCTTCTAAACCCATCGACAAGGACCTAAAAGATATTAATAAGGATATAATAAATAAAATACATAATTAAGAGGTTCTAGAAATATTAATTAATGAATTTAATTTGGTTATATGTGACACTAAGATCAAGTGAAGAACACCCTCAGACTTAAGGTAATATTTCTTCATCTCACTTACATTTTTCGGAGATGTTCTGTATTTACTAGTATAACTTGAGTGTGGTGTATGTATACTGACCATTTATTTTTCATATCATGAATCTATTTATTTTTATGAAATTCAATTTATAATTTAATTATTATTAATTTTGGCGCATATGATTCAATTGATTACAATGTTGTAATGATTTTTTACCAGAACCTCCATTTTCATTCTTGTTACTCTTATTATCTGATTACCTAAATTAAATTATTATTTATTTATATGTTATCCTCATGTATTCTGTGAGATTTTCTGTATATATGTACCAACCAGAACCCTTCTTTATTTTAATGGGAGTTATATGTTTTAAAATAATCTTTCAAAAATTCTTCTCGTAATACAGGCCGGATTCCCTGAAATTACTCAGATTCTTACCTATTTTCATAGGCACTATATAATATGATTTTATCAACCATTATATTTCAAAAATAACAAATTATATTATTAAAAAACTATCTTACATCACTTCAGGTTTTATACAAATACTTTTTCAAAAGAGTTATTCTCTTCAAAATGAATGTGTATTTATCTGGGGAATTAATTGATGATTTTGTAAGAGTATATTCATCTATTTAAAAATTATTGTTGATTATTATATATTATTGGGATTATTATTTTATTATATCATCTACCATATTTAATTGAATTTTTTAGGATTAGTTGGAAAATGGATGTGCTAGCTCAAAACAATTCCCCAATTTACTCTGAATGGTTTGAGTTTATACTTAATGTTTAGGGAAAGTAATTTATGTTTCATATGTAAGTGTCAAAATGAATATATATGTTGTTTATGTTTATCCCCATTCATATGAGGAATGAATTGGAGTTATTATGTGATAGTTGTGTCCTGCTATAGTCCCTTGATGCATCGATTTGTCTCACGAGATAAATAGATATAGACTTGGATGAGGCCTTTCCCATTTGGAGATATGGTTTTGGTTATGACCTTAATCATTTTAGATGTCTTGTCTGAGGCCTTGATAGTAAGTTCTAGAATGTCTGACATATTCATTTCAATCATTATGAATCTAGAAATTGATAGTTTATGTGGTTTTTGACTAGTATAATACCCCTTGTGATGTTTTATTATGATAATTTTTATTCATCTCTCATTCCTATAATAATGTGTTCAGGTTTATTTTTTAAAAGGCATGTGTTTTTAGTTATTCAAAATGACTAAAGTTATGTTTATGATATCTAGTGCTATATTTCTTACCCTTACTAACCATTTGAGCTCACCCCTTATGTTTTATTTTCTCAGGACATGAAGAAGTTTATTATAGATGACCTACAGAGATAAAATTAAAGTTGTGGATGTTCCCAATAAAAAATATTTGTTGTATTTCCTTTAATGTTGTAATGTTGAACCTATGTATGTATCTAGTTTTCCAAATATACTAAAATACATGTCCATTTGGAATTTTATTCCATGTAATCATGATAATGTTTTATAATAATGCACTGACTCTAGGCTTCTGGGGTTGGGGCAATACAGTTGGAATTATGGGAAATTTAGTAAAAAACATAGAATCTAGATTTAGAAAATGTAGATTATGGAACAAATTCCTATGATAGATTAGACGATACACATATAATACCATACAATAATTTTGGTGAGGAATAAATTATTTGGATATTCCTGAAAAATAAACGTTTTTCTGGATACTATTAGTGGACGTGGTTCTGTCCTAGATATACCTAGGTGTGACAACTCTAACAAGGTGTTTAGGGCATAAACCAGGGTAACCTATTGTATGACAATGAGCCTTACTATGCACCTAGTTTGGCACTCCCAGGCGATGTGCTTATGATAATTCGAATTTTATTTACTTACATAACATTATGAAGAATTTATTCTTCCAAAGTAAACAAAGTATATGGTATAAATATTTACAATGCATATATTTATGATATGTGTTATGCAATATTTATAGTTATATAATGTTCATAATTTTATAAGCTAATATAGAATATAGGATTGATCAGAAATGGAACCTACTAGAAGGAATTAGAACAACACCAATGCACGTGATGAAAATAGTAAAATGTATCATGTACCTCATGGTCTTAAGAAATCATTTTAAAGGAAGATAGTCTCTCATGTGTCCTCATAATATGAGGAAATAGTATCAGGTGTTTTTAAGGTATGTAAAGAATTATCTAAGTCCCATGGATTTGAAGGGAAATAAAATAATAAGGGGATTGTGGAGAAAAATATGGAAAATGGGAAGAAAATAAAGAAGGGTTTTCCTATATGTGATAAGAATGGAAAGAATCACCCTAGTGAATGCTTGAAGGTAATGGGTGTTTGTTATATTTGTGTAAAAAATGACACCAAGTTCATGATTTGAAGGGTAAGAAAAAGGATTCCAATGTATAATGCTTCAACTGTAAGGATATGGGACACTATGAGAATCAATTTCTCAAGCATCAGAATAATATACCCCAAATGATGATTCTAGAAAATGATCAAGTTATGATGTAGCTGGAGATAAAGTTGAATGATTAATATTCCAACTCAATAATATTTTCATTTGAATATTTTGTCAGCAATGTACTAGTTATAAGAATTATGTAATATATGTGGATTTTACTACTATAATTTTTCATTTAGGATTTAAAACCACCAGTTAAATGGAACCAATAAAATATATTCAGTGGAAAATTAAACCTTTCAGAAAATACAAGATTAAATAAAGGAGAATCATTAATATATTTATAATGATGAAGATAATGATGAATAAATGATTGTTTTGGATAAGTATTCACTTCTACAAAACTGATTTATCAACAAGTGGTCAATGCAATCATTGATGGATTTTACAACATTTTTTGATATAAGGAATATATCCATTACCCTATATAAGGATAAACACATGTTTCCAATAAGGTTTTGTGATAATTTGAGTTATTACCCTATTTCAAGAGGACACATGATGAAGATATTCACATGTCTGGAATGTTAAAATTTTGGGATGCTTTATGTTGATTTAAGGAAAATAAGGTAGAAGATTCATTGAGTGGGATAGATCATGGAGTTATAAAAAATGACTATTTTCCAAATATACCATATACATGGATCTCAAAAGGGTGGATATAATAATGATTCTAAAGTATTGGATCATGATATTTTGTAAAGATAAACAATTTGTGAAATTAATTAAGTATATGATTGTATGAAGTTTTAGAGTTTAATGTCACTACATGATGAAACTTGTGATAGGATATGAAGTATAGATAGTTCAAGGCATAGAAAAATATAAGATTTTGATAAACAAATAGATACAAATTTTTATACTCTTATAGAGTGGAATAATTCATCAACTCCAGGAAAATAGTCTTAAATAAAAATGTTTTCCTATTATCATTTTTTCTTTATATCAATGAAATGTTTCATATCAATAGTTTAAGGTTTTGTGGTAATGATATTTTATCTGAGCATATTCTGAATTAGTTTCTATCAAAACATGATGGTTTGAATATTCTTCAAAGACAACCTTGTCCAATTAGAATGCGTTCTTTTTTTAGTAACTCGTGGATTTACATTTCATCTTTTTAGGAGGTAATTTCAACTGTATTCTAGATATGGGTTTCCCACTAGGGAATTTTAAATTATCAACTGTCAACTATCAAAGACCAATTTCAAAATTCATTGAAAAATTTTTTGTAAGGAGGGGATATTGTAACACCCCAAGATTTTACAAATAAATATTGAAAGCCTAAATCACTAAGTCTCTACAAGAACCACTTTGTTATAACATATCCAGTAAGAATAATTTTCCCACCTCTTTGATTTGAATTTTGAAAAAAATGACAAACACAGTTGTCGTCAGTAAGATGCTTAGAGTCTTATAAGACAAACAAAATTTTTGGTGAATAGTATCATACCCTTGTAAATAGTAACATACCCTTTTTAATATTAATTAATAATAAATTAGTAAAAAATAGAAACTTCACCCATGAATGTATAATTACAATTTAGACATCTTATAAGTGAAAAAACGATCATAGTATAAGTATTTTTATTTTTATATGTCATAAATATTTTAATTACAATTTTTTGATTAATTTAATAATTTAAAATATAAATTTATTTTTATAAAATGTAATATTTTTTAAATTTATTGTCTTATGGTTTTATGATAATTTTATGGGACCTTGTGGGATTTTACAATGTGTTATAAAATAAGTTATAGTTTTAAAGTTGTTATTTTGTATAAATTATGATTTTATTTATAAATTAAATTAAAAATATTCAGAAAATTATTTTTTGAAAAAATTATTTTATTTTTTAATTCGAAACATTGAAAAATAGTAATGGTGATTTAATGTTATTTTTTTAAAAATAGTCAAATTTTTTATGAATAGAAAAAAATGGTAATGTACTGTATATTTAAATTATCAGTTAAATTCACTATTCATGGATTCACGTATGATTTTACAACTCTTGGTTCGAACTGACATGAACTTACTACAATTAAGGGTCACATGAATAAACATTATTGGTTTTCATGATATAAATAACAAAATAATGGATACGATATTCAAAAATTACTCCCCTCCTCGACTATAACCCCCCCTCCTCCTTCTCTTCACTCCTCTCATGCCTTGTTACATGTCTAAATTATGTTCAAATATCCTTCCAGACTCTTACCCCAGGTAAAAAATCCCTTGGTCTCGTAAAAATAGCATAACATCTCCCATAAAGAGGCTCTCAAGGAAGATTACTTCAAGTGGTAAACACCTCTTTTCATTTCATTTATTTTATGTTCTCTTTCATGTAGTGTGTATTTCAAGTTTCCCAATCGTGTTCTTATTTCCATTTTATTCTATACCTTTGTTATATTATTAGTATTTTATGAATGGGTGACCCTTTTCCTCTCTCTTATTAATGTTTCATAAATCCTTGTTGCATCTCCATTATGCTGCACAATTTTCATCTCAAAATCTCTCCCTTTTTCAAAGAACTCTTTTTATGATATCATTTTTATTTTCAATTGTATTATGTTTGGATTTTTAATTTTATATATTCCTTATAGTATATATTATTTTTTAATGATTATATACCTCTTTTCTCTAATCAAAATATTTTATGAATTTTTAAGTGGCGTCGTTAGGCTGCCGAATTTTCGTAAGGGATTTCTCTGTTTTTCTTTTATTTTGAGTTTCTTTTCATTTATTTTTTCTTTACATGACTCATTTAATAAAAATTTTATTATAAATACAGTACCATACATGTACTGTAATTTTTTGTGATAATGGAATAATTCATCATCATTTATATATTCCCTTTCTTTTATACTATAAATAAAAACACCACCAGAGATGTGTTAAATTCTCACATTCAAGGACGACATGTTTGCAATTTCAATTACCATATTACATTCTAGTAATAAAACTATATTGATGGTTGAAATATACTATAATTTATATCTTATAACTTATTTAAGGTTTTCTAATAGTTTTTACACATTATAATATTTTATAAAGCAAAATGAGTTTGTTGTGATCAGAAAACACCAACTAACCCAAAAAGATTCACTAATTTTTTATATAATGATTCTTATTATCTCCAAATAACCAAATGAATTTTATAAGAATTAAATCTTATTTATGTTATAAATTTAAAAAAAACTTCTATTTTGGAGAACTATTCTCATATTACATGTTTTTCATTACATGTATATAAGTAAATCGGACGTCAATACCAAGAAACAGAACACTCCCAAACAATAAAATTGAACCTTTTAAACCCATAAATAAGAAAATAAATGATCATAATAAGTCTATAATAAATAAATTGAATAAAGAATAGTTTCTAGAAAAATTAGTTAATGAATTTAATTTGGTTATAATGGAAACTAAGTTCAAGTGAAGAACACCATCGGACTTAACGTAAGGGTTTCTTCATCACACTTCTATTTTTGAGAGATATTTCTTACTCACTATTATTACTTGTGTATGGTGTATGTATACTAACCATTTATGTTTAATATCATTAATATCTATTTTTTCATTATATTTAATTTATAATTTAAAGATTATTAATTTTGGGGCATACGATTCAATTGATTACAAAGTTCTAAGGGTTTTCTACCTGAACCTCCATGTTCAGTGGGATTACTCATATTCTCTACTTACCTCAATTAAATTATTATTTATTTATATCCACTACTCATATATTCTATGAGAGATATATATATGTATACCAACCAGAACCCTTATTTCTTTTATGGGGAGTAATATTTTTCAAAAGGATCCTTCAAACAAATTCATGTAATACAAGCCTGATTCAAGGGAATTTCTAAAACATTTACCTATTTTTTAGGATTCTTTATAATATGTTTTTATCAACCATTATATTTTTTCAATCACTAATTATATTATTTAAATAATATCTTAAATAACATCGGGTTTTATACAAATACTTTTCAAAATAAAAGAGTATTTATCTCAAGAATTACTCGATGATTTTATAAGAGTATCTTCATCCATTTCAAAACACTTATTGTTTATTATGTGTTATTGGGATTAATATTTTGTGATATCATATAACATATTTAATTTAATGTTTTATGATTATTTTTTTCTGTGGATGTGCTAACTTAAAATCATTCACCAATTTACTTCGAATGGTTAGTGTTTATGCTTAATGTTCCGGGAAAGTTATTTTCGTTTCATATGTAAGTTTCAATATGAATGTATCAGATGTTTATGATTATCCCCATTCATATAAAGAATGAATTAAACTTATTATGTGTTGTGACAGGGCCTCTATCACCACTCTATGCATCGGTAGGTCTCATGAGACAAATAGATATGGACTTGGCTGAGGCCCTTCCCTTTTTGAAATCTAGTTTTGGCAGAGGCCTTGATAATTTTTAGACATCTTGGTTGTGGCCCTAACAATATGTTTTAGAATGTCCAGCATATGAATATTCCGCATTATGATGCTAAAAATATATATTTCATGTGGATATTTGACTATTATAATATCCACGAATATGTTATATTATGGAATTTTTTTATTCAACTCTTATTCCAGCCATAATTTGTTCATGTTTGTTTTTTTAAAGGAATGTGTTTTTAGTTATTCATCATAACTAATGTTTTGTTTATGAAATATTACAAATATTTTTTACCCTTACTGAATATCTGAGCTCACCCTGTTCTTATGTTTCATTTCTTCTGGACATTAAGATTTTTATTATGAATGACCTGTATGGATAAACATAGAGTTGTGGATATTCCCAATAAAACATATTTTTTCTATTTCTGTTGAAGTTGTAATGTTGAAATTATGTATTTATCCAATATTACAAAACTACAACAAAAAATATCCTTCAGGATTTTATTCCTTTTAATCATTAAAATTTATTAAAATAATGCACCGGCTCTAGGAATCTAGGGATGGGGGACTACCTAGTGAGATAAATAATTATTTTCAGACCTATATATATACAATGGACATATCCTTTTGTAATTTATATGAATGTATTTAATTGTAATGATAAGAATCCATATCAACCTAAAGCCTCTATTTTTTAGGAGTATATTTTTTAGGAGGTTTCATAGTTTTTACAAGATACTTGTCTGTAGTGTAGCACATTGATTTTCCTACATCTCTCAATGAATGATTCAATTATGGGCGGAAGGGGATCCATATATTGAAAGTAAAATCATTGACATGTAGACAGATAAATAATGTACATTTAGAAATCTTGAATAACATATATTATTGTGACCCATATATAAGATTTCATATTATTGTGTTAAAATAATGTTATCCAAATAATAAAGATATGTGGATTTTGAATTACCATAACAAATTTTTTTTCCATGGTTTAAAGAGACCATTCTTGGTAGATCAGATGCATCTGAAACATTGAGATAGTTCGTTGGAGTTCCATGTTTAAATTTGATAACATGGTCCAGGTATGATATTAATGGCTATATATTTCATACAAATATCAGGATAATAGAAGTTTAGTTCATAACAGTATTGAATTGGTGGTCATAGAAGCAATGAATTTTTCAAATGCCAAATAAAAATCCCAATCCCTACATCAAGTTAATTTTTTAGTTTAATTAAAAAATATGGGAGGTCAATTACATTAAATTTAAAGTTCTATTATTTAACTAAAAATGGTTTTCCAGTAATAAGATTGTCAGATATGATAAATTTGAAATGAAACTAGTTAATATGAATAAATTTAAATACATGGTTGATCCTTTTGTTATGGTAGCACATATAGAATAAATTTTCCTTGTTCTTGATCAATCTGATATGGAGTGGTGAATTATTTTAAAATATATATATAGTATTTTCGTTATGAAAAACATGGAGAATATTATTATTTATTTTATATCACTACTTACATGGTAATATTACAAAATAATATTGATGAGCGCGTTATGGACATGGGTTGTACCATAAGGAATGATAATGAAAAAGTAAATTTGGAAAGTAATACATTAGTATATTCATAATATTACATGTAACATATTTTTATTTCTATTTTACTTTTTAAAATTTCATAAAATGTTCGATATTTTAATTTTTTTTCTTCGTTAAAACATGTATCATAACTAGAAAATTATATTATTTGTTTTTATTAGTGTAGTTTTTTATTTTTCCTAGTTTATCCATACATAACTTATCTTTTAATTGATTCGGTTGAAAAAATTTATTTTAAATCTAATAAAATAAATAATAACAAAAATCTCTTATAAAAGAGTTTATTCAAAAAATATTCTTTTTGGTGTAAAAAATGATTTATTAGGTTGCAGCATTTTTACTATTCATGCACCATTTTTGTATTTTTTCATTATTTTATGTTTGTTCATATCCAATTAATGTTTTTATCATTTTAGTAAATTAATCTAGGAAATATGAATAAAAATTTGGCCAATATAGTTTACATATATTTTGATTATTTTTCATATATTAAAAGAATATAATTTTTTGTAGAAAAAACAGTGTTATATTTTGGGGGATTTTCACTATTCCAACTCTACATTGGATTTTTATTATTTTTTTATGTCATTTCATATCTCATTAATATTGATAGAATTTTATTTAACTATAAAAATATGAATAATTTTTTTTTCAGTTTTCATTACTTTTTATTAGTTAATTTCCCATTTTTTATTTACATTTGTATGTAATAGTTGGATTTGTATATTTTTTGTACTAATTTCTTGTTACTATGATTTTTAGAATAATAAAAAGACCTATCATATGATCCACCACAAAATTATAGATAATATTTTACATATACCTATGGGGACTAACAAACACATGTTCTAGTTGATGACCATCTTTATCCTTCTTTAAAATTGACATCTAATTCCATGGGGGAAAAGAGTCTTATGGTTAGTTAATGTGTAAAAACATGTTTAGAAAAACTATTAGTTTCTTGTATCTTGGAATAGAAGATAATGGTATATTTTTATAATAATTATATTACAATAGGTCTAAATATAATACAATTCTAGACCTTTATAGTAGTGAAGGAAAAAAAGAAAAGTAAATGTTTTGATTGATGATTTGAGAATTGTGGACAAAATGACAATATCTCACATGTAATAGACCATTTTTGAAATATAAATTGCTATTATTTTATATATCCTTAAATTTTTATATTAATATATCTTTTCCCCTTCTTATCAGATGACATATGATATACCTGATACTGGAAGAGTTTGGAGGAAATTTTTATCATTAGATGCTAGGAAATGGAGGTATTTTAAATCAACCCTAACATTGAATTTAATTTTTCATCATAGAAAATATCATAGTCCATGTGATGTATTTACATTTATAGATATAGAGACATGGAATAAATTTGTTAACTGTAGACTAGATGAAGCATTTTTTGGGAAGTACAATATCACCTTTCAGAAGATTATTTATATTAATGATCATATTAATGGTTTCTTTATTACAATTTTAGAAAAATCAATGATATGTCATAAGTATATCCATTATTGAAATGTATACCGTCATAACTTATTTTTGGGAGGGTATAAGTTATAAGAAGAAAAAATCATAGTTAAAAATTTTCAAAACCTGAGATCTCAGTGTTCAGGCTCTGCGAACATTGACCCCCCCCCCCAACTAGAGATGAAAAATAGAAGTGGGTTTAGATGATAAAAAAAGAAGATATCATATTGAAGAGTCAAGGGTTTTAGATAAGAGAATTGTATGATTTTTTACTTTATTTATTTATTCATGTTAAATAAATTATTTATATATTGTGATTCATTATGTATTTCTTAGAATATTATATAAAGGATTCCCTTGTGGAGTATATCATATAGGTTGTCATCATAGTTGAGGGTATGAATGATATTTTAGCTACATCATTGAGATATCCCGAACACCGAGGTCATTTATATTGATACCTAGTAAGTGCATTGGTAAAAAAAGTGTTTCCATGTTATGAGTCTTCTTTAGTGGATTATGTTTATATAAAATAGAATCTTTGGAAGTTGAATTTCATGATATTTTTGTAATGATGGGGTACATGATCATCGATTTGTTATAGTCAATGTTTGGAGACATGCCAAGAAAGTTTTGGACTACAAATCACACTCATCCACCTCTACTGAAAGATCTCACTCCTCTTACTAATGCTACTCATAAACCTATACCTACAGACCCAACTCCTTATCGTACTCTTACACCCCCTCCTCTAGAGCTCCAAGTTATTTTTATTTATCTTTTTATGATCCCTAACATCATATTGTTTCATGCTAGATGATATATTGTATTTGTGATACCATTAATCATCAAATGATAGTGCAATAAAAAAATAAGTTTATTGTACATTATATTATAGATATATTATCGAGAATAAAATTTCTCACATATGAGGTGAGTACAGTAGGATAAAGTATTGACCATTTCTTAGTTTGACCAACTAGAATTATTTGAAAAATCTTCATAGGGTTATGTGAATATTATATCTTCTATTTTATTTTTCTATTATTTTATTTAACATTTTAAAGTTTATATATTTATAAATATATTCACGATAATAATTTAAACGTAAATAAAAACATATATAAAACAATAAATAAATAAAATTATATCTTTAGAAAAAAATTCTAATAGAAGTGATAGATTTCCAATATATTAAAATTTGTTGTTAGATGTTTTTGAGATTCTAGTGAAAGATTGAATTTGTTGGCAACTAATGACTGTTTTACTTTTGAAAAATTATATCATATATCTTGTAACTGTATATCAATTGGGAATCAAAATGATTCATGTTTTTCCATGTAAGTCTATAAATAAAAATATTTTCGTTCATTTAATTTATTGACATTTTATAATTATATTTGTTTTATATTATGTATAGTTAAAAAAATTACATTGCATGATAAGAAAAATGTATATGGATATATGGAACCACAATCTATTTCACCTATAGCGAGGACAATGACTAATGTAAAAAAGAAAGGGTTTATATCGACAAAATATTTCAAAAGAATGCAATTATTCACTGAAAAATGTTTCCCTCTCTTCAATAGGATGAAAAATATATCTCAAAAAGTTATATATATATCTTAAAATAAAAATCACCCATATTAAATTTAGTTATATATAAGTATTCATTTGATGTTTGGTGTTTTTTTTTCAAGTTTGAAGACACATTACTATTTATGCTCTATCCATGGGGATGTGATATAAATTTTTTTGAATGTATTGAACATTTATGTTTGAATATTTCAATACTTTATATTTTAAAATGAATTTTAAATGAATTTTATTCATTTTAATTTAAAATAATTTATGTAATTTCATTAGAGATAACATAAGAAATAAGGTTGCAAAGATCATATATGCAAAATAAAAATTTAATTTTTATTTACAATTACTAATTTTTGGATATATTACTTAAATTTTTTATTTTTAATTTAAAATAATTTTAAACATAAATTTCATAAATAATGAGTAGAGGAATATGGATACTAGGATTTAGGTTTTATATATGAAATAATTTCAACTAGTATAGTCACAAAGTTCTAGAAGGCTATATTTACTTTTAAATTTTCCATAATAATTCATTTTTTGTTTTCAGAATACATGAAAAATGATTTATTATTAATTTTAAATATTTTATAATCCATGGAATTATACTGGAAAATATTTGAGATATATATAAATTTAATTTCTGAATTATGTCACATTTTTATTGGAATTTATTCTATTTGTATTATATATTGTAAACATGAAAGTTCAAATGAAAGTTTTTATGATGTTGTTTTTCTATTAGTGCTTTTCTATTTTTCTACTTATCTTCCATTATTGTCTTTTGGGGAGGGGATTAATAGATAAAAAATTATTTTTCATGTTCATTATTTAATAAACGACATGAAAAATGCTTCATAAAATTTTACCATGTTAGTTTTTTTCAAAACCAATGTGGGAAGTGTTTTTTCATGTCAGTTATGAAATAACTGATGTGAATAAATTCCACAAAAATTTATTTACATTGTATATTTTTATTAATAGATTTTAGAAACATATTTACAACATCACTTTCAATTACTTCACGAACTAACCGATGTTTAAAACAAAAAAACTGATGTGAAAAATCATTTTTTTCTGTAGTGACATCTCTCTAATATTGATGGAGGTGGGATGCTCTTCTTTTTTACTCACTACATCCCATGGATTATGGATTCAATTCCCATTATATAATAATTCCATGTAAGGGTATTAAATTCCATGATTTTTATACTTAAATAAGGGTTTGATAACCACTATTGTATTAACTCCCATGCTTGGGGACATCTTTCCCCTCTTATGATTTTTTTGGAAAATAAGAAACTATACTCATTGAAGTTATATTACTCAGGGATTATTTTATTTTTTTTATGATATGCAATGATCTCTTATGTATTGAAACCAATGGGATATTATGATAAATGATATGACCACTTATTTAGATACCCTACCCATTTACTATATAATGTTTTATTATTCAATGATATGACTACCACTTATGACTAGGGATATAATGGTGAATTTATATGTCATTATCAACACTAAAAATTTCATTGAGAAATGAATAATAAAAATACCAATTAGAGCATTTTTAAGCTAATAAATGCGAATCATGGGGAAAGGGCTAGAGTTTTCAAAACTTTTACTTTTTCGAATACACGGTAGAATGTTATAAAACTCATCCTTCTATGAAAAAATATTGGAAGACCAAAAATAATAATACTTCTTAGAGAATAGTAGTATTCCAAAAAAACCATTCCCTTGAACAGGTGGAGTCATATGCATACCCCATAAACTCCACATTTTAGGGATCCAAGAATTGTAATTATAGGTCAACGCTCAATTCCCACACAACTTGGACTTCCATGAACTTACATAACCAAGGAATGAATTTAATTTACACATATTAGGATATTATGTTAACTAACTCACATTAGTCTTTAAATGTATTACCTTTTGTATTACGTTAATTTCACAAAACTCTCATTGATAAATAGTAGTGTTCATGCTTGAGGAATAAGCTCCACACAATGTAAATATTGACAAAATCCATAATATTAGTGAAACCCATACCATGGAAATCGAAGAACACTTATGCTAGATACTTAAGTCATGTCAAAACATAGTTTTTTGATAGTTTATTGTTCATTATACCCTGTCTACTTGATCCAAGCATACTTATGAAAACTATATATACACAACTGGAATTATAGAATCTCTTGACCAAGACCTTTTCATCATACATGGATGGGGAGGAATCCGTCCCGTTTTCAATTCAACATTATATTATAAGTATTCATGATAGTTACCCCTCTATTAGCACCTGTTTATTCCCCCATTCATTCTATCCCATCTACCAATCAACCTGTTGGGCGTCATATTAGGATTAAGACCCAATCATGGCCTCATCAAGGGAAACAACCATGGTCTACCTAATTATACATGCTCCCAATGGTAATATTTAATTTATAATCCCCATTATACCACTCATTGTTTCTCCTTTAATAAAACAAAAATACTCAATGAAAGATGTCAAACTACAACATAACCGATGTGAAAAACAAATGATTCCATGTGGGATGAGTGCATGATTCCTAATAAAATGTTCATGAGATGCATTATTTTATAAGTATGATATGACTACCTCATCTTTTCAGTATACCAAATCACAATCCCCACTCTATACCTTATTGACACTCATTTCATGACACAAGGAACCTTACTATATTATTTTAAACTCCATAGCATGGTCTTATCACAAAATATAAAATTTTACACCTTGAACTATGTGGGTTTTAATCATTGTTATTATAGAAATGTGTGTCGGACACCTCCTTAAAGTTAAAACATGAAATCACCATAACTTTATCTCCCCTATAGGAGGAAATTTATTTTAATCTTTATCATCATACAAGAGTAAACATCACCCCTCACCAAACCCTCCAAAAGTCTCCATAGGACTCTCAACTATATGGATTTTTTACTAGATGCAAAATTTGTTCACCATCATACATAAAAAGTCTATTTATATTTTCACCCACTAGATGTTAAAAAATAATAAGCCCATACAGGATGACATTATGTTCAAGTATCCTTACTGATCTCTAAACTGTGACACTCTCTTATGTGATGGGACTAAGAGGTTCTATATAACAATCCTAATAAAAGCCCTACCTAATTAATTAGAAACCCAAACCAATGTGATTTACCTAGGGTTCCTCCTGTGATTATCAGGATATTCCTCGTATTACTAGTCTAAGAATCCTATATAGTGAGCATAGGATCTCTTTTCCCTTTCTATAAGTGAAGAGATTATGTTATCTACCTATTGTGATGAGAACCAGAATTGTCGTGTGATGAGAAATATATTCCTTATGCGATAATTAAAATAATTATATGTGATTCACATATGATATATCCACCCTATCATAAGGTGATGAACCAAATATCATGCTTTCCCTATGTGATAATAATATGATTCTTTGCATTAGGAGCACATGATGTCTATGGGGATGATTCATAGATACATTAGATGATGATACCAGGTTGAATTGTGTAATGAATGTTGGATTACTCTTATGATGAGCTTGATTTAAATCTAATGATAAGATAGGGTTTCCCTAGGTAATAAGCCAAGGATTACCATTGTTACAAGAATTAGTTCCATTAAGTTAAAATTGCAGCATGGGTTATGAAACTAAGATTCCCTATGTGTCCAATATAGAATTCAATCATATATTAGGAAGGGGAGATATTTAAATATTTCCAATATACCCAATAGTTCCTAGTGATGTGTGAAGATTAATCATTTTAAATAGAATTTGTTCACCCTACTATGGTATCTAGTGATGTAATTAATTATTTTGCACTTGAATATAGAATTGGGAATCATATTTAAATGAAATTATTAAATCAATAATGGAGAACTAGACAAGGAAATGGGTTCCATAGTGTAATTCATGGAAGGAACATCCAATATTCCATCATCTCATTCTAATAAAGGATTCAACACCATCACCCCAATGGTGTGAGGCTTCCCACCTTAGGAAAGTGGGAATTCATAGCAGACTAATAACGACCATTCCAAAGGCACGGTATAATGTGAAATTGGGTCCCAATAGAATGAATTATAAAATAGAATCATAAATCTAATTTTTAATCCCATATTCTATGATAGTGAGAGTATTATTAATATTAAGATTCACCATTAATAGAAATCTCTGGGGTTGGGAATGTTTGGAATCACCATCAATAGACATGTATTTATGTTTGGCATAAAATGTTTCTTATAGAATATCTACCACTATTCATGATCAATAAGCTTCCATGACTACAAATAACAAGAATATAAGTAATATTATCAACTATTTGATAATCATATTAATTTACACCTCTGAGGAAATTATGATGTCTATCATAGCTCCTAGGTCCCATTTCCTCATCAGCCCTTAAATAGAAAAGGGTCAATAATTCTTTTCTCAACTAATATGAGTGGGAGGGGATCATTCCCACTCATTAAATGTCTTATGAATACTAAGAAGATATTTCAACACATTGAAAACCCCATTAAAAAGATAACATAGAGGGAAATACAACATATTATCACTCCTAACCATTATGGGAGTTTTTCAATGGATAATGAGTTCCCATTTTCTCAAGAGAGGTCTTAACACCCTTTATAAAAACTTCTCACACATATATTTATTTTTGGGGTAGAATCAACCGTGTGGATTCCTATCTTAGATGTCTCCCCATTTTAATCAGTTTCATTAGTGGTTGAATGATTGTGCAGTACTTAGGGATCATATTCTTAATTATCACCCTCATGTGAAATGAGTATTCCTAAATTGCCCATTGTATCTCACACTATATATGACACATGTGGGATTAGAGGTTTTAGATTGTTTTCCTTATTAACAATATTGATATTGCCTCCTATTTTTCCTCACTGTATGATATTAAACAACCTACTGAATATCTTTTACATATGATTTTAAGCTACATGGATTCACCCTAATTGCATGAATTAAGGAATTTTGATGTATTAGTCCTAACCAAAGAGGATATCCCCTATAAAACTATAGTCTCTAACTACACCTCGCATTTAATTTAGATCTTCTAATGAAACCTCTATAAGACTTCATGTTTCTTGAATCTAATTTTGTGGTATACATATGACATCTAAGTTCCATTACCTTGACAATTCATGAACCTCATTTGATTTCTAACATCATTTTGATGACCAATCCTCACTTATAGTTACTATTTTCATCTTCTAAACACTACAATGATGTATTTATTTAATGATATGTTGAAAACTACATGAATGGAAAATATTAATACCTTTATGATCAAATATATCAGAACATAATCGACAATATCTCATTAGTCTAAGAATCATTGCATTAACATATGTGTCCCCACTTATGAGGTTGTTTATATGGAATTAAGACTTCTAAATTATGTTATCTGTGTCCATAGAATCTTCCACTATAAAACCACTTAAAGGGTTGGTTCTAGAATCGTGACATAAAATTGTATTTTCCTGCATCTCCCTAGATGAATGACATAAAGTGGTACACCATCAATCTAAGATGTATGAACTTAATCATTAACCCCTTTTTGGATAGATTTATATGACTATAAACAAAGAAACCTTGAGATAATCCTCCATAACCTCCCTAACATCATGATAGAATTCCATTATCATATATATCACCCAATTTTAATTTTCTTTTTCCTTAAGAACACACAAGCCTTATATATTTTTAGTATGTCAAGAAGATATTCCTCATGGATGAAGGTGTTTCCCTAAATGTAAGTGAAATATCAATGCCCATTATTATTATCCATTAGCACACATTATACCCACTTGATATGGATTGAACCTCAATTTCTTTTCCAAACTTACTATCATATTGGGTTAGGAAAATTCTGTAATGGTCAGCCTCCCATATAGGTTATATTCCTCAGAGACACCATACAAATCATCTTAAAAAAGAATATTTTATGGTGATGGAACAGCACTCCAAATAGCTATCAATTTTCAAGGACAAAACTCTTGAAGAAGGCACCCTTATTACTATGGTTGTGAAACCCATGTTTCAAATGCATTTAGTGGTCATCCACAACCTATTTTCCTCCTTCATCCATCTATTCGTACTCTTAGAATAATAATTTATCCCTCACTGTATTATCTTTTCAAAATTAAAGTTCTAAAACCCTTTTATTTGGGTCCTCAAGCATCCTACATGTTAATAATGTATAAAAATCTTCAAATCACACTAACTTGGTTATAACATATTCGTAGATTTTCTTGGTGGTCCATGTGTCACTCCAATCCTAACACCTGTACCTTATTTTGGTAATCTCATTTGATTGAGAAGTCTTATATTTATCACTTTTTTATTACACCCACTATAACTCACATCGGGTTAATATTTCGAGTTGATTGTTTTACTAATGCAGTTGAGATGAAAAATTAAAAAAAACGTGGAATATTCACATGTAATACATTCTTTCATGATAGAAAAATACAGGTTCATCTAGAAATCAACGACTCCATTTTATTATTAAAAAATTCCTTTCATGGATCTATTTAAGAGGTCTCTTTATAAGGCACATCCATCCTTTTCAGAAAAGATTTTGCAGCCTCCCATGGATTTGAGATTCCATCCAACTCCTCTTAGGCCCAGGGGAAAACCTCATTCTCCCACACCTAAAATTACATCTCTCATCCTTACACTCCACTTCCTAATATGATTCTTAAGCCAACTCATCATGGGACCCCACCAATTGATCCTCTAGGTTGAGGATAGTATATTATTTCACAAAGATGAAATCCTATTGGTGGTGCACTCCCTCCTCTAATATAATCATTTTTAGAGAATCAACTTATAAGTATTTTACACAATCAGATATTGATTCATGCCTAGAAATGTCAAAATAATATCACTCAAAACATATCCACTAGTCCAAGAAGTCATGAGTCAAGGAATATAGTGCATTATAGTTGACCTCATAGATCCCTAAGTTCACAAAAATGTAGAAAAGAGATCCTATATGGGATTATAACTCACCCTATGACATGATAGTGATAAAGTTATCGATGTCCCTCTAGGCCCTGAACCAAAACACCCAGTTCTCCACAGAAACATTTTTCCTTGATTCATCCATTTCTTTTGAAAAAATCTTACATATAGGTAATGCCTAATGTACTTTTGTTGAATAATAATATTTTATCATCATTTCTCATGGGTTGGGAATCATATTATAAGATATGTTTTAATCATCCGACTACTCAATGGACATTGATTACATTTTAGCGATTCCCACCATCACTGAAACCTTATTTGGTTCATTTTGATTAACGATATTTTGGATTTCTTAATGTTTATCCTAATAAAATTTTGGTACATTCATGGGTTAATATTGAGTGTTTGGAACTTCTATGAGCACTATCTATACACCCTTCATAAATAGGATACTGTATGGAGCATATTAACCCACCATTTCCAAAAACATCAACTATGAGTCCAGATTATGGTAGTAAAATATGATAAATAATGGAAAATTGAGGCTTATATAAATAATTGAATGTTTTTTGGTCACTCTTAATCAAGGATAGAGGTAATTCAAGGTCCTAACTATACTTGACCATTATAGTGGTCTCCACAATTTGAATCATTGGCTGTGTAGTAAGAAAAAAATTGAGTATGAATAAGAAATGATAGAATATACTCAACATAATAGGGATATATACTGTTACCCAATTAATTTTATAGTAAAAAGATTTATTATAGGATGTTTATTTCCTTATTCCATTGGTATAAATGTCCCCTAAAGTGTCTAGAGGTGATACCAACTTTATTTCTTGGCCTCCCAAATGCTTTTTTCCATCCTAAAAGGTGTATGATCTATAGGATAATCAGAGACTTCCAATTCCCTCATTATTACAGATGCCTATACATATAAAAAATGAAGTTAGAATTATTCAATGCCTAGTATAAACCATGAGTATGTAAGACTTATGTATCAATTTTCTTATCTGAAGTGATTTCTCTTGAATCATTAAATGATGGTGTTTCCTTGATATCTTTATAGGAATCCTAGTTTTCATCACTTTATCTGATAATACTCCTCATAACTTTTCCCATTGACTACATATTTAATAAGCCAGACCTTTTAATGATCTATGAGGCATGGAATGTCATATATTACATAGAACTCATCAGTAAGAGGATTTTATCCACCCTAGGGGTAGATATCTATTTCCAGCTAGATGATGCACTCCTTGACTTTTATCTAGGACCGACTGAAGCATTAATTTTAATTTCCATGATTGGGAAGGGATATTACACCATTCAATAATATAACCCACATTTTCCATTGGGGGATGTACCATTGGAAGTTGTACAAACTTGTCAAAGTGTTAGGAAAAATCACATCCTCTAACAACACATCTATATGAAATAGATAATTACTCAGTGATACAATTAGATTATCTGTATACATCCTTAAAGATTAAATATAATCATAGAATTAATTTCTTACAATTCTTACACTCCTAGATACTTCTACCTTATATACCCTTCCTAGAGGTTAAGAACATGCCCTTAGATACACCTATATTATTGTATCCATGTAAAACCCCCAGCCTATGATCCAATGTTTAGTGGAAAAAAACACTTTATTTAAACATTATTTTTGATACAAATTTATATCAAACTATATTTATTTTACCATTTTACCATTTCATCATCATTAAAAATCATAAAATGTCCCACAATCCCATTAATAAAAGTTTTATAGTCATTGAACATCAGCTGCAAAATCTACTCATTTACGATACGCATGAAAATTTCTCAACATTTAAACCAAACTAGGTCCACTTCTATACATCTCCTAGTTTATAATCATCTTTAAGACCTGTGTATGAAAACAAAAGAATGGGGTGATCTTTAATTCTATGTAAGGGAAGACTTATCAATATGTTTTCAAGGTTTAGGTCAGGAGAATATGTGAAAACACAATCAGAGCAGGAATATCTCTTTAAAATAACTTGTAAAATTAAGATATGTTCATAACTCCGGATATAAGGATATGTGATCTCAACTGAAAAATATGTAACATAAAAAAAGATTGTGAAATGAAGAGATAATAGACTTATTCTAGGTATCGTATTCATAATAATATATCTTGGAAACATAACATTCCCTTAAATCCTATCATTAAAAAGAACGTTAGAACTAACAAAATCTTGTGAGAATTATAACATTGTAAAGAAATAAAATTTCCGCACTTCATGTTGTGAATAAAAAAACATCTCACATTTCATGTTGTAAAAAATGATCATAATTTAAGTTATGAAAAAAATATCATGACTCATGTTATAGAAAACAAAAATCCCATGATTCATGTTGTAAAAATATTACACACTTCTAGTTATGAACATAAAAAATTCCCACACATTATGTTTTCAACAAAGAAAAATGTCGACACATTATTTTTAAAATAAAAAAAATTCACATGCTTTATGTTGTAGACAAAAAATATTCACGATTGGTATTGTGAATAAATAAATGATCAAAAATCATATTGTGAATGAAAAATGTATACACTTAAAATCATTGTCACATGAGATATAAATCATTATCCAATACATTGGAGAGAAATATAGGACCCCAACCGTTAACATCCATATATATTCATACCATTTAATAATCATTCAAATTTTAAATCACAAATAACCATTAAAATTAAATTTGTTTCAAAAAATTGAAAATACAAATAATTGAATTTTCAAATTAATAATCAATTTAAATAAAAATGAATTTTAAAAAAATATAAAACATATAAAATAACATCATGAATAAAATTAATTATTCCAAGAATGTGATCATTCAAAATTATAACATAATAAATGGAAAATATAGGGTGAAACATGAAACATATCTCCATTAAATATAGAACGTATTGATGATATAAAGGAAAATGAATCCTGAATATTTAAAAGTGATTTCTTGAAAAGATTTTGTATTCATCTATCTAAAATCTATAGTCATGAGTCTCTTCTCAAAAATACTCTTTTAAAAAAAGTTAAAAAAAATTCAGGGGAATGTATTTGGATAAAAAATGGTTTTCTCTAGAAATAAAGATATAACAGCATTTAAAATGGAAATACATGGAATAATGATGTTTATTAAGAATTTATATAACTCAGATAAAGGAGTTTGAGATATCATGTCCCTTAAAAATTCCATAATTCCCAATTTAGGGAAATTTACACAAGGGGAATGTTGTAAAAATTTTAAACATCATAAAAAATAAAAATTACTTCATAATAAAATAAAATGGAATAATTTACGACACTTATATAAATTAATTTCAAGAATGAAAAACATGAATCAGTGAATGAGAATTTTGTTTTAAAAAGAACTTACGACAATGTTAATGTATGAATAAGAGAGTTGACATGAAATTTAAATTCAAATATCATGAAAAAAGTGAAATTTATAATTCATAAATGTACGAGGTAATATTATAATCTATATTTTAAAAAATTTATGATCAATATAATACATGTCTCGTGGTTTGGAAAATAAGAAAAAGAAACCCTCACCTTGTATTTAGTCTTACTCACTCATGTCTAACTTCCTATATAATGAATATAATTATATTATTCATGTATCTCAGTATAAGGACCTTGCCTTAAACATTACATATTCGAGTTATTTTAAAACTATAAATCACATTCTTTTCCCAAATATATTTTAAGTTAAGAGTTTTATTGTATTAGAAAAAACACTAACATAGTAAACCCGTACATTACAAGTACACACTTATAGTCAGTATACATTTTTTCCATAAAAAAAATTAAAATAAAACATGATTTTTTATTCCTATATATCTTCACAATTTTCTCTCGACATCATCATTATCTCAACACTTCTTTAACCACTTTGAAAAAAAATTAAAACATGGGATGACCATAAAACCTCATTATGGGATACACAAAGAAGGAAAACTGTTAGTCCTATAAAAACATGAAAACCCATGAAAACATATTATAAGGTAATAGTTTTCTCCCTTAAATTTTTTTAAATACCTTCCTTTTAAAATAATCTCATTTCATACCTTTTTTGTTATCTATAGATTACCAAAAAACCTTTAGAAAGCATAGATAACACATTCAGGTGTCTTGGTACATAATTATACCTAAATTGAATAATGATGTGATCGACTTCTATACATTTCACTCATACAAATGGAATTACCATATATTCGACATCTGAGCCCAATGCATTGGAGGTTATAACATAGAAACCTATCATTGGTTTATCAAGGAACCACCCATCATTTATCTATCACGTAACCACCCATAAAATTTCAATTTACCATTATATAATCAAAAAACATAAAATCATGCAATTTTTAAAATTTCACACAAAAAATTTCATTTTCACTCATAAGAAAACATTTAATGTTATATAGAAAATGAATCCATTTTTTAAAAACTGTTTTCATTATATAAATTAATAGATAAGGAAAATAGTATTTTATTTTAAAAATATAAATACGTGTAGAGGGGAAAAAATTGGAAATAATTATCACATTGAAAGGGAGGTTTTTTTCACTATATACATTAAAAATAACATTCTTTTTGTGGTTTGTAAAGTAAGTCAAATGTTTTGCATTGAAAACTCAAGTATATTAAACTTTGAAAAACATTGAATGAAACTAAAAATACAAATAAGAATTAATTTATGATGCTTTTATATCCATATAATATAATATATAATAAATATCATGAATATTTACATGGAGTAAAATAATTTTAAATTAAATCGTTAAACATTTAAAAAGACATTTTTATATTAAAGTGGCACATACAACTTGGAAATATTTGAATCATAAGACCCATGAAAGAATAAAATTTAAAAAACATTAAATAAAATGATAATAAGTAGATTAATGTTATGATATGTCAAAGGTAGTTTTATATATAACTCATAAAAATGTGGGTGTATAATATCAAAATATGCTTCAATGAAATGAGATTGAGACGAAGTCCCTTGCCTTGAGTTCGAATCATCACGTAGAATATTTATATTCCTAAATAATAAAAATTGGTTAATTATTTACTTTGCTGATAAACATTTTCAATTTTATTATTCCTTTAATACCACTTATTATCATGTCATAACAATTACTTAATTATTTAAATTTACATAACATGTTTTGTTGATATTGAGTTCTTGAGTCCAAAATGAATTTGGAATGATGTCAATAGTAAAAGTGGTCATTAGTAAATCATATCTAGAATAATATTAATTAAATAATATTAAATTTTTTAGATAAATTATAATTTTAAATATATCCATTACCTATGGATAAGAAAAATAAACTCTGTAAAAATCATGGAGATGGTAAGTCGAACGTACGCATGTGTAATGTGTTCATTTTTTAATTATCATTATGGATAGAAAGTAAGTATTATTTAACAATTATATAAATATCATATTATAATTAATTTAATATTAATAATTTAAATATACTTATATATTTCATTCATGGGATGTGGTGATGAAAAATGAATCACATCGCTTTGTAGATGTTATAGTTCACATGTACACACGAATAAAGTTATCGATTTTATATGCATGAAAATGTAAATATATATATATATATATTATACTTTAATAATTATAAATATTTAATTAATACCATATATTAACAATAATTTCATCATTATAACCAGTTTTTAGAGATGGTAATTGAAAATGAATTATATCGGTGAGTGAGGTGGTAGTTCGTCAGGCACACAAACGATTAATTCTTTTCCCATTTAATGGATATGGTGATAGATTTTTGTGATGATATTATCATAATAAAATATTAGTATATTTAGGATACATTAGTTATTATTTCATCATGTTTGAATTAGTTTTTAAGGTTTTTGGAGAATAAATAATATAGAAATACTTGATTAAAACAATACATATTCTTTGAACGATCTCTTTTTCTTGACACCTTATAACCACTAAGGTGGGTGTTCTACCTAAAATAAGAGATAATGAATATATATATGGATTATAGGAATGAATTTTGAAAGATATTTGTTTATCAAAATTAGTATTTAATTATGATGAAAAGTGAAGAACGTCTTCCCTTTCATATGAGTGGGGAGAGATACTCTCGAAGTTATTCAAATTTTAAAATTAATATAAACTACTTTTATAATAAAAATGTAACAAAATTGACTTGTTTTAAATATAGTATGATTATGGGTTCAACTAAAATCCACAAATAAAAAATATATAGGTTATTATTATTATTTTAGCCCTTATCTTTTTTTACCCTTATTTTACCCTTTTAACTCTTATTGTGATATAATGTAATTTACACTTTAAGGGTTAATATAATTTCTATAAACTTCTAAGAGACCAATTAATGACTAATTTATGAAATTTTGATACTTTTACAAGTATTTTGGATGAATTTCCTATTTTTATAATTTTTATATCATTTAATAAAATATTATTTGTTTTAAAATATCATTAATGTCAATTTTGACACTATTCATTACTAAACTATTTAAACATATTATAAAAAATAATATATTCAAAAAAAATTTAAAATCCATCACTATAATGTAAAATTATTCCAAAAAATTCATTGACATAGTTAATTCTCTAAAAGTATATTTATTTTAAAATGTTAATATATCTTAATTTATATTTCGTTTAATTCAATAATTACTACATCATCTTTGTATAAGACTTGAATTTAATTATATCATCCATAAAATTTAAAAATAAAAAATCATGGTGAATAGAAAAATTTTATATTTGAAAATAATATTTAAAGTCTAAAATATCCCTCAAATAACCAAATATTAAAAATATTTCATTAGTTAAAAGTAAAAGTATGACAAAATTGAATTTTCATTAAATAAAATACTATAACTGTTTCTAGTCATACAAGTGGAACCAAGAGCTCGTAAAATAAGAACAAGGATGAATTTGGATGGAAATAACTCATATATTAAAATTAAAATATATGTTATGGTAATGTTCTAATATTTGTAATATTATTTTTACCATTAATTACCTGATTTACCATTAATAGTGATAATAAAAAAACACTAAATTTACTATTCATATTGTCTAGAAATAATTGTATCCTATTTTCGAAATTAGGACCTTTTAATTCAAAACATTTAATCCATTTTTAAAAAATCAAAATAAAAATTTAGCTAAAATTAATTAAAATTTATTAAAATTAATCTCATTTATGGATTGAGAAAATGAGTTTTTAAAGAAAAAATGATCAAAAGATTGAAATGTTTCTATTTAAAAATTCAATGTAAAATTGATTAAAATAAACTTAATTCATTTAAATGATAAAATATTTATCTAATTATAATTTATTACCAATTAAAAGTGAAATTAAATATAATAAATTATTTAGATAAAAAAGCTGTTTTCAGTTAAAAATGGTATATTTTAGATCTTTTCACCAAAACATGATACTTATTAGAATAAAACTAAAAAAGAAACCAAAGTTGTTTTTTTTATATTTAAAATAAGAAGTTTATTTTTTCTAATATAATTTATAAAATATTAAAAAACTTGATTTTAAATAAGTGCTCCATCAAAAGGTTGAAAAACTACCTTTTTAAAAAAATAATTCTTTTATGTGTAAAATTAAAAAATTTTCATATATAATTTATATAAAACAAATAAGATAAATTTTAAACATTATATTTAATATTATATAAATATATATATTTTATTAATATAATCCAAAAAGATTGATTTGTTTATTTATTGGTATAAAACACACTTGTACACATTTAAAAAGTTTTATAAGAAAACAAACCCTTTTATTTTAAAAAGTGTTTTACTCTAATTTAAAATTAATTTATAAAAGAATTATATATATGTTTTAACCAATATTTTCTTAATTTACTTTACCTTGTTTGTACCCGCTATTCTAAAATCAAGGTTATAATGAGAATATTTAGAAAATAATATTTTGTCGTTTGTTTTAACTCGATGTGGAATATCATATACACTATTGAACATGGAATTTATTTATTTTTTAAAACATAGGATGTCACATTGTCCCCCCATTTTGGAAATTGTGTCCTCATAAGTTTTAATTTGGACACGGTATTAAGGTTTTATTTTAAAAAAAACCTTTATTGAAATTCCTCATTAGAAATTTGAAAACATAGACATTAAAGAGAATACTAACTATCATGTTCTAACGGAGATTGATAGATAACATGGTAATGAAAAAGTTAAAAATCACAAAACCACAAATCGATAATGGGTTATAAGTTCATTATTTTCATATTAAGATAATTAAATGGATATAATTTTTATTTCAGAATCCTTTTCACTGTGTTTAGAAATTATTTTGCTTCTTGGAATAAGAACATAAGGAAACATACATACTTGAAAATTGGAGTTTCATCCTTTAATAAATTTCTACCGAAAACACATCTTTTTCTCCGAATGATTAGCATTCAAGATTAATTTTTTATGCCTCAAAAACTATAATTAACTTTAAGAGAATCACATAGTCAAAAAATGTTTGACTATTTATTTCTCCTGTCATTAGAAAATGATCAAAACCAAAATTAATAGTACAAGATAAGATAATTTCCCAAAAAATAGTAACCCTTATATGGTTAAAAAATACATAAGTCCACATAATTCAATTCTAATACCCAATGTTTAACATACACCCTTAAACAAATAACTATCCTGAAAATTCCTCAAAATAATCGAAACTGTGATTGAATCCCAAAATTTAGAATGCTTTGATCACAATGTATTACAAGAAAATTTTTAACATTTATCCTCAAATGACATCATTTACTCTTAATATCACATACCAAAAATTTAATTTCAGTAATCACATATTCTCTATGATATGCTAATTATTTCCATAAAAAAACCAAATCACCGTAATTCCATAATAAAATCATAGATTCTTACAAAATAGAATTCAACCTTCTCTTCTAAAAAAATCATAGAGTATTTTGTTTTCCTTAATCCAATAGGGTTATCAAAATAGTGAACATCTTCCAAAATAAGATTAATTAAACAATCACCAAATCATTTTCCAATCCCATGGTTATCTATTCGATAAAGGATATGTCCCAAAATTCAACATATTTTTCATCCATAAAATCATTTTTCTAAATATAAATGGTCATACTAACCAGGACTTCACATAGGTCAGTGGTAGGTGATGCACACGTGTCTCCCTTCGGTTGTGGGTTCAATTCTCAAGGCCTTACAGGACATGATGGGTTGTCACCCATCCAGTGGGATGTTTTTTTTCTAAAAATATATAATTGTTATAACATGCCCAAAATATGATAAAGTCCTCAAAAATAACCATAACAAGTTTTAACCAAAAATTTTATCTCACACCATTGAACATTCATCCCAATAAGTAATAACCCATAATTGCCTAAAAAATAAATGTCTCCAAAAATAAGGTTATTCACCTAAAAAACTCATAACATAAAGTCTCAAAAGGGGTTTATAATACATTGAACTTATGATTAGCCCTAAAATTATAAACTCGTGATGATATCCATAACTCTTAATAAAACATCGTATTATTCAAATTTTTCCAAACCATTCTCCAATACCAACTGTATGGAATTATCCTTAAACATTGCATATTTTAGTTTTTTAACTAGAAATTACATTATTTTTCCAATGAACATTTAGGTTTAGTGTTTTGTAGAATTAGGAAAAACTTGTAAATATTAAACCAATACTTTATAATTAGACACTTGTAATCAATATCCATTATTATATTAAACAAAAATATTTAAAATAAATCATTATATCTTATACTGATACATCTTCAAAACTTTATCGTGATCTCATCCTTGTACCAAATCTTCCTTAAACTATGGGAATAAAATTTTAAATCATAGGATGAGAACAAAATCTTAGTAAGGGAGAAACCAAAAAGGAAAACTATTAGTCCTATGAAAACATGAAACCCATGAAACTTATCATAAAGTAATAATTTTCACCCTTAAAAGGAGAATATAATTTTATTTAAAAATAAGACCATTTCATAACTTTTTTTATTCAATAGATCACCAAAACTCCTATAGAAATAATATATAACACATAAAGGTGTCTTGGGAAATAATTATTCTTAAATTGAATTACCATGCGGTTGACTTCCATAAATGACACTCTTCCAAATGAAATAACCATACCGTTGACTTCTATACCAGATGCTTTGGAGGTTATAATGTAACTACCCATCCTTGGTTTATCACATAACCACCCATACTTGGTTTATCATTTAACCACTGATATAATATTCAAGTACCATTATATAATCATAACACCTAAAATCTTTCAATTTTCAATATGTCACTCTTATAATTCCATTTACTCTCATAAAACATATTTCATGTTGTTGAAATAGTCAATCCGTTTTTAAAACCCATTTTCTATAGAAAAATAAACAAAATATGAAAATAAGAATTTATTTAAAAATAATAAATTATTATAGAGGATTATAAATAGAAAATAATTTTCATGGTGATAGGGAATTTATTTTGACCTTTCACATTAAAAAGAGGATTCCTTTTATCGTTTGTAAATAAAGTCAAAAATTCTGTATTGAAAAAATAAAAAGATTCCATTTTGAAAAACTTTGAATTAAATTGAAAATAGAAATAAAATTTTCTTTATACTCATTTTATTTCTATATAATTTATCATATAAAATAATATTAAAAATATTTATATGGAGGAAAACAATTTGAAATTAAATCTTAAAACATTTCAAAATAGATTATTAAATAAAAGTGTCCCATACCACTTTGAAATATTTGAATCATACTCCCTATGAAAGAATAAAATTTTAAAAAAACATTAAATGACATGATAATAAATAAATTAATGATGATATCATTCAAATGGGTATTTATATATACTTCATAAAATAAGATGGGTATATAACAACAAAATATGCCTCAATAAAAGAAGATTGAGACGAAGTCCCTTACCTTGAGTCTGACTCGTCATGTACAATATTTATATTCAAGGATAACAAACATAGGTTAATTATTTAATTTCATTAAAACCCTTTTAAAATTTATTATTCCTTTTATATCACTTATTATCATGTTATAACAATTTCTTAATTATTTAAATTAATGTCGGATGTTTTATCAATATTCGGTACTTGAATCCAAGATAAATTTGGAATGATGTAAATAGTCAAACTAGTCATTATTATATCATATACAGAAAAAAATATTCATGACGTAATAATAAATTTTATTGATAAATTATACTTTTAAATTCATCCATTACATATGTCTAATAAAAATGAACTATTTTATAATCATAGAGATGGTAAGTCATACGTACGCATGAGTAACGTTTACATTTTTCAATGATCATTATAGAAAGAAGGTAAGTATTATTTTATCTTCCCAAAATTATCATAATATCAATAAAATAATATTAATAATTTAAATATACCTATATATATAATTCATGTGATTTGGTGATGAAAAACGAATCACGTCACTTTGTAGAGGTGATAGTTCAAACGTAAGAATGAACGACATTATAATTTTTATGTGCATCGAAAATTAAGAAAAAATGATATATTATTCTTCAGTATTGATAAATGTTTCAGTAATATCATATATAAACATTAATTCTGTCATTACTACTAGTCTTGATAGATGTTTATGGAATGTGAATTATATCGGTTCGGAAGGTGGTAGTCTGTTGTATGCAGGAACAATTAATCATATTTCCATTTTATGGATTTGGGTATGATACTAGCATAATAAATATATGTATATTAAGGATACTTAATTTATTATTTCATTATGTTTGATGAATATTTTAAGGAAGGGGAAGAAGAAATAATATATAAATACTTAATTAAAACAATACCTCTTCTTCAGAGGGTCTCTTTTTCTCGACACATTATGACCATAAAGGATGGTGTTTTTTTTAAAATAAGAGCTCTATAATGGGTGTAAATATTCTAGGAAGGTATTTGTGTTAATATTGTTTGAACAAAATATTTTTTTAATTGTGAATAGAATAGAATAATTGGATCCCTTTTACTTGAGAGGGGAGAGGTACTCTTGAGATTCTTCAAATTATTAAATTAATATAAACTAATTTCAAATTCTAAATTGCTCCAAACTAATTTATGTAGAATATATGAATATTAGGGTTCTAAATCCATTCACCCAATGAAAATTATATGAGTTTTGATTATTATTTTTAATCCTTATCCTTTTGTTTTGACCTTTATTTTAGCCTTTTAACTCTTACCGTGATATCATGTAATTTACACTTTAATGGTTAATATAATTATAATAAAATAATAAAAGACCAATAAATGAGTCATTGATGAAATTTTGAGACTTATCCAAATAATTTTTTCAAATTTAATATTTTTATTAATTTTATATCATTTAATTTGTCACGACCCGACCTCGGGGCCCGTGCCGTGACTACCCCAAGCCCGCCTTCCATAGGCCAGGGGCTGGCGACTAGCACCAAGGCGTAAAATCCCGGTAAACAGGGAAGGAATTGCCTTTATGAGTAACAACCACCACAGAGTCAGCAAGCGGAAAGTAACTACAAGTGCAGAAAAGTAAAGGGGGCCGAAATACAAGCCCAACTGAAAGTAAAGTACAACTCGAAAGGGAAAACAGCAACTGAAAGTACAAGCGGCTCCTGGGACGTCCTCCTCGATTCCTACCTGAAGGGTAGGTACAGATGGCTGAGCTCCTGGATCGTCCACCACGGATCCTACCTGAAGGGTAGGTACAGATAGCTCACAACTCCTCGGGTCCAACTGTCCGCTCCGAGCACGTCCCGCTCAGTGGTCCTCCTCCGGGTACCGACCTACTCCGAAAGCCTCAACCACAGTCAGCGCTGTCCGTCATCTGCAACCAACACAACGAAGTGCGGGCATAGCCCGTGCAGGGGTGAGTATAAGATACTCAGTAGGGACCCCGAGACCCTTGAAGGTCTCCCGAAATCCACAAAGGATAAACCACAAGAAGGATACAATCACGAAGTAACATCCAGTATTGATTAGGTATATGCCCATACATATACCTATGTCACCAATTTCCGTTCGGCTCCAACACCGAGCCCAAGAACAACCCATTCCACAAAGAAGAGTAAACAGTAAATCCACACAAGAAAACAGTACAAGTTCACATGGTTTATAAAAAGTTTATGAAATCAACGGATAACCATTACCCAGGTATATGCCCATACATATACCTAAGTTATCAAGCGACCCATCTCAATCATGAGGAAACACAAATATCATTGACTCAGCTCAAACCAGGATTTCCATTATCGAAACCGTAACTACTGAAGAGCTCCGTCTCTAGAGTGTACAGTGGTCCTGTCGCGACTCCGAGGCCGCCGCTCACTAACCTAAGACAGCTGAAGTACTCCTCCTGTCGAGTACCGCGGGTCTGCTGCCAACTACCGGGCGCTCCGTCCGCTGAGGGTCTGCTGCCAAATACCGGGTGCTCACCCATATAGCCTACTGAGGTACTCCTCCTGTCGAGTACCGCGGGTTTGCTGCCAACTACCAGGCGCTCCGTCCGCCGTGGGTCTGCTGCCAACTACTGGCCGCTCCGTCCACTGGGCTAGTCGACTCACTCCAAGTCGAGTCGGTCAAGCAGTCGTCAGGTCTCAGTCATCTACACGGTCTCCGTACTCCGCACGCACGTCTCCACCGTCGCGGGTCTGTCGCTACAACCAAACGCATACACTCCGTAGAGTATCGCGGGTCCGCCCCTACAACCAAGCGCATACACTCCGTAGAGTATCGCGGGTCCGCCGCTACAACCAAGCGCTCCACCGCCAAGGGTCTGCTGCTGCATCCAAGCGCACCACCACTGTCAAGTACCACGGGTCCGCCGCTACACCCAAGCGCTCCACCGCCAAGGGTCTGCTGCTGCATCCAAGCGCACCACCACTGTCAAGTACCACGGGTCCGCCGCTACACCCAAGCGCTCCACCGCCCAAGGTCAACAGAAGATTCAGCTCACACAGGTTCGGTAGCACTGTTCCACGTAGGATCGCTGAGTGTTGTAGTCGTCGTCGCAGTCACAGTAGCAGTCGTAGCTGTAGTAGTCACAGTAACAGTCGCAGCCAGCACTAGGGTTCCCGCACACAGCAAGCTCGTTTGGAGGGTCCGCCCCATGAGCCGAGAGGCTGATACATCAACTGTCACGAAGACTAGAGTTGATGTATCCAAAAGTTCCGTATCGTCAACATGAACTCAACGCAACAGACGGCGCGTCGATCGGACGCCCGGTCTGAGAGTTATAGGTATTTTCGTCTCCGGGGCCCGGTTGGTTTTTAAGGCAAAACCAACCCGACCGTACTCCACCTGCGTCCAAACATCGGGCGGAGTATGCCAAAAGATCCGTCTCACTAAGAGGAACACAACGCGACTGACGGCACGTCAATCGGACGTCCGAAGCTCAAGATATGAGTGTTTCCGCTCCGAACGCCCGGTTGGTTTCGTGAACGAACCAACCCGGCCGAACTCAAAGTAAACTGAAACCTTGAGTGCGATATACCGAAACGACCGTCTCGATCCAAGGATCGCGTTGCTGCAGACGGTTCGTCGATCGGAGGTCCGAGGCTCAAGTTATGGGCCAAAAACCAATTCTGGTTCGAAACGGGGGGGTCCGGGTCCGGGCCGACCCGGCCCGACCCCCCCTGGGACGGCGCGGCGGCGGCGCGGCGGCGGCGCGGCGGCGGCGCGGCGGCGCGCGGAGGCGGCACGGCGGCGCGCTGGGCGCGCTGGCGGTGCGCGGGTGAGACCCCCGCCTCCCCGTTTTTCCCCTGGCGGCGCGGCACGTGCCGCGTCGGTTTTAAGAAAAACCGCCCCCTCACATGAGGGGGCCTGCTTTTGAGCGGATCCGGGGGGTGGCGCTGCCCCCCCCCTCCCTTCTAATGAAAACCGGCCCCCAATTTAATTGGGGGCCATTAAAGGTTAACCGGGGGAAATTAATTCCCCCGGTTTGACTTCCTTCCGGCCGGCCCGACCTGGCCGGCCGGTTCCCTTTCGTCTTCCGACACCGGCGGCCCGGTTGGCCGCCGGTCTTCTCGATCCGCCGCGGCCCGGAACCGGCCGCGGCCTTCTTCGTCCGGCGCGGTGCGACGACACCGCGCGCCTTCGCCGCGGCCCCGCTCCGGCCGCGGCGCCTTTGTTTTCTCCTCCGATGCGGCGTGGCGGCGTTGCATCCAACGGTAGCACTTCCTTTACTCCGCCGCGGCCAACGGGCCGCGCCTCATTGCTCCGGCTGCTTGTTCAGTCCGGCTGTGGGAGACCACCACGGCCCTCGTCGTCCGGAGTGGCGCGTCAAACTTGCGCACTCCCATGAAGCACTCTACGTCCTTGCGCGGTGTCACGGCACCACACCGCCTCCTCTTCGATCCACGAGTAATCCAACAACAAGGTTTGGGAGGAGGATCGACCGTGTTGGTACGGTCCGATCCCCTCCCATGTGAAAGATAACAAGTGGTCCAATAATTTATTTACGAAGGCATAAATTAAATTAAGAATAAAGGTACAACCCCTACCTCGAAGGAAGTTCGCGGAGCTCGTTAACGATCCGCGAAGGACGAGCGTCGCGGAGATCGGACATCACGGAGGTCGGTCGTCACGGAAGAAGACGTCGTCGGCATCGCGGTAGACGGACGCGGGTTCGCCGTGAGAGGCACGTCGCGGAAAGTGCGTTGCGGCGTCAGACGTAGGTTCGCCGCGGAAAGCACGTCGCGGAGAGGATGCGTTGCGGCGTCGTGGAGGAAAACCAACGCGTTGCAGTCCGACGTCGTGGAAGAAGGACGCCGCGTTCTTCGTGAAGTTGAGTGTTCTTCGTGATGTTAAGCGTTCTTCGTGATCTTCGTCAGAGATGAAGAAGAAGAAGAAAATGCTCTCCACCTCTCAAGGAACAAAGGGACTAACCCAAAAAAAATAATAAATTAAGCTCATACTTAATTTATTAACACAACACCAACCTTTGAAATTCAAGAGTTTGAATTTCAAAACTTTAATTAAACTCACTTATTAATGACATAAGTTATAACCTAAGTTTACATCATTAATTGTGAGTTGGGGAGGGTTAGAGAATATGAAGGGGTGGGGTTCGTGTGTGCCCCACCACCCACTTAACCTCCCAAGGGAAGTTGGGTTGTCACCCAACTTCCACCCAAAGGATAAAAACACTTAAGGAAGATAAAAATAAAAATTGAAGTTAAATTTTTATTTTAACATTCACAATTTTATTTTTTTACAACTCCCCTCGTGTAAACGCAACTTCGGGAAAGGTCTCCTTAAGCGAATATCGGCGCTGCGAGTTCATCGGTTCCCTCGGATTTCAATTCCGAGCACCGGATCAAAAGTTAGGAAAACCCGCTCGTTCGTTCACTGAACGTACCCGAGCCAAACTTCGGAAAATGATTCCGGGCACTCCGGGCCTCGGAATCAGGTGCCGTCTGAAACAGCGCTCATGTAAAATTCCAAAGAAAATTAATAAAAAATTTCCCTTGAATTTTACGGGTCTTTACATAATTAAATATTATTTTTTTAAATAGCATTATTGTCAGTTTGGACACTATTCGTTACTTGAATTTTTAGAAATATATTAAAGCTTGATATCAACAAAATACTATTTTAATTCATCAATAACATGTGAAATTAATCCCAAAAAATATTTTATGACATTAATTCTCTCAAATTATATTTTTTTTATAACATCAATTTGATATTTCTTTTAATTAAACAATTAATGTATCATCATTTTGTAAGCCTTCAATTTAAGTATTTATTCACTAAAAACTAAAAATAAATTACCATGATTAATATAAGAATTTTATATATTTAAATAATATTTATAGTTGAACCTATCTTTTATATCACCCCATATTAAAAATATTTCATTTATTAAAAACAAAATTATCATAAAATTGACTTTTCATTGAGTAAAATACTATAAATGGTCTAAAGTCATCCATGTGGCCCCAAAATATCATAAAATTATATCAAGTATGATTTTTGTCACTAATAAATCATTAAATAAAATTTGAATTATTTCTTATAATAATTTCCTAATATTTATAATATAATTTTTCTCTTTAATTTTCACATTTACCATTAACCGTGGTAATAAAAAAATCACTAAAATTATTCTTCATATTATCCAAATATAATAGTGACTTATTTATTATATTTTTATCTTATGATTCCATATATTTAATTGATTTTACAAAATTCAAATAACAAAAGTTTCTAAAATTAATTTAAAATTAATCACATTGATGAATCAGGTAAACGAGTTTTCAAAGTAAAAATGTTCAAAAGATTGAATTGTTTTTATATCCAGATTAAATTTAAAATTGATTATTATTACCTTAATTGGATTAAATTATAAAATATTCAAATAATTATACATTGAAATAAAAAATTTATATAACTTAAAACTATAAATTATTTAGACGAAAAAGCTATTTTCAATTAAAAATGCAATATATTTTACTATTCATCAAAAATAAAATTTATCAGAAGAGTAAAAATAATAATAAAAAGTTAGTTTTTATATTATTATTTCAAAAAACAAGTTTATTTTGACAAATATAATCTATAAAAGTGTCAAAATTTGATTTAAAACAAGTGTGTCGTCAAAAGGCGACAAAATTGATTTTTTTGAAAAATAGTTCTTTTTTGCGTAAATTTAGATTTATTCTTATATAATGTCTTTAAAAAAATAATATAAATTTTAATCAATATATATAATATTATATATATATATATCATTAATATAATCCAAAAGGAGTGATTTCATTATTTATTGGTATAAAACACTCTTGTGCACATTAAAATAGTCTTTCCGGAAAAATAATCCTTTTATTTTAAAAATGGTTTAACACTCATTTATATTATCATGGTCAAATAATTATATATACATTTTTATTGAATATTTTAATAATTTATTTAACTATATTCATACCCTCCATTCTAACATCTAGGTTATAACGATACAATTTAAACAATAATATTTAGTTTGTTTAAGCCTGATGTGACGAATAATGTAGGTTATCAAACATAGTATTTTTTTTTAAATAGTTATATTGCACTTATAACATTAATATATAGATACATAAATTTCTATAAATATTTTATAATCATATATTTCAATATATAAACTAATTATATTTTATTTTCATTATCAGTTGTTAAAACGTTCAGTTTCCAGTTTCATATAAACATTACAAAGCAATATTTGATTATCACTAAGAGGTTTCAGGTTCCTAATTAAAAAATAATTCAATATAATATAATCATTATTATTTAATTATTACATAATTACCACTTTAATTTGGTGAAATACATAAATATGGCTTGTGAAAATGGAAATTATGATGAACTAGTTTTCAACATGTTTAATGATCAAAAAGTGTTATATTAATAAACTTTTAAATATTAATAACACCTTCAAAAATAATTAAAATGTATTAAATATATAATTGTTAAATTTTATTACAATTAAATCACATCTCATAATCATTTATGAAATAATTTTTATGACTTCATAACATAGGTGGTAATATCTGAGCCAAATAATAATGTATTATAATGCATTCATGAGTAAGTGAATGTATCTAAAAAATGATAATATGATGAATTCAGAAGACTGAAAATTTTATTTGTACAAAATATTCTCCATAAATCCATTCATATAACCATCAAATATGGGTGATGATGATAAAGAAAACTTTTTATGCGTGAATCTAATGGTCCAAACAAATACCTGATTAACGATCTCATTTCCCAATAAATGGACAGAAAATAGGTATAAGAAAAAGGATAACTTAAGAATTTTATTTAAGATATATAAAATATATTTATTCAAAAAATCCATTTTTAACACCATCCTTTATATCTGGTGATGAAAATCAAACAATATCGTTTCATGGTGGTGGTACTTTTCATGTACAAACGATCGAAGTAATTTTTTCCTTAGTGGATTGAAAGGATTGAAAAATTATTATAAAATTTATATAATAAAATTTATTTATAATATTTATACTTATTTTCCTATATTAGTAAGTTTATATATGACTTAGTACGGACTATATTACAAGAAAATACAATGTGAAAGTGATACTCAAGTTGGAAATATGAGTTTTCTCTTGGAAAACTCATTTGAAATTGAGGACCTTAAAACATAAGGGAGACTAGAAGACTATGGAAGTGGGTGAGGGATATAAGAGGTAAAAAAATTTAGATTTTAAATAATATATTATTGGGATTTTTGAGTCTTGAATTGGTCGAAGTTTTACTTTTTTATAGATGAAGAGAAGGGTAGTTTTGTAAGTAACTGTTACATTTTCAATAATGTAAGATTAATATTAAAATTTAACGAATTTTTTTTAAAAAATTTGGATTTTAAGTGTTTTTAGGTATATATTAGCCTTATCTTCTCATTTTGTATACAAACTAGTGTTTTTATCCGTTTTATTTTAACTTTTTAACTTTTACCCTAATTTAATATTACCTTTGAAATTTATTTTTAACTTTAGTAATTAATATAAATGAAAAAATAATGTTATTATTTCTCCTAATTTAAAAATTTTGGTTTTAAAATTTTAATGAATTTTTTAAAAAAAATTGTAAGTGTTTGAGATGTTAATTTTAAAATAAATGCACATAATGTGTAGATACTATTTTAGGAAAAGTGAATTATAATGTTTAAATATTTTTATACAAGATAATATTATCATATATACTGACTTTTAGGTCATAGATTAATTTATTATATAAAATAAAAGGTAGGTGTCATTTAAATTAGGAAAAAATAAAATTTCACCATCAAAGTACTTGATTAGAAGAGAAGATTGAAAATAATTTTTTTAAGTGATATTTTAAATTTGTTCTCACAATGTTAGATATAGGATTCACAATAAAAACACAATATTTTAAAATGAATAATTTTATTCATTAGATAAATATTTTATTACTGATTTTTTTTAATATTCTATGATTTCCTTAAATAATTATAAAATCATAAAAATTGTAATTTTCACATAAAATCATCTCTTTTAGAAAAAAAATAAAAAATTCATGCTATGTAAATTTTGATATGAGGGATACAAGAATTTATTTTATTTTATCATATATAAATTAATTTTTTTAATATATTTTTTTAAATAAAATACATAATATAAATGATATGAATTTTATTAAAAATAACCCTTTTTCGATATTTACTCATATTAATTATTTCTCTTCATAAGGTAATACTTTTTATCAATTTACCATATCAGTATTTATTATATATTTATAAATCATATTATTATAATATATCTTGGATTTTTTGGTTTATTTGGTAATTTAATTTATTTAACATGACAACAATTTTACAAGGTCTAGAAATTCAGGTGGTTATACTCTTCCCCGTTAAATAAATTGGATCCTCATAATTATAAAGAATACAAATAAATGGAAATAGATACGGGAATATAAATGACTTAGGATATAATTTCAAGAGATGTTCCAACCTTGAAAACTGTGGAAACTGGTATCTTTCCTTATAGTAGGCTTATCCCTATTATGGAATTTTTCTCCAAGTATTTGGGCTAAGATTCTACCATTAATCAGTATCCAGACCCACATAATATTAATTTTTTACAAAGGGTGTATATTATAATCCATTAATTTATATAGTATTATATGTAAATATCTAATATATTTTCCTTGATCTAGATAATTTTTTCTCTCAATGTAGAGAATAAATACATCACTAAAATAAAATTAAATTTATTTAATGGAAGGATAATAAGATTTCCACAATGTAAATTCATATAAACATTAACTTCTAATGAAATAATCATACCACTAAGATATTCCCTCAATAATAGAATCATTGTGGTGGTGATTTAATGGTCTTAAAAGAATTCTAGAGTTCCTATAATCAAATTAGAAATATAAATTTAAAACATTATATTAAAGGGTACGTGTACATTAAATATTAGGGTCTAATTCAGGATAACTTATTACATGGGAATTCCATTTTCCTTTTGCTCTCAGAGGTAAGTGATGCTCATTTTCATAGTTGATCCTCAGATTAAGGCATCAAATTAGATAATTCCCAAGTTCCCCACACATAATACATTGAATTATTTATGATATCTTAAGATAAAATCTATTTTATACAATCATGTTAACTGGAATATTTTTTTTTCCTCTACAGCTGACCAATTTATGATCTCCTATACCAAAATTAGTGCATATTCTAGTTTAATTGAGTTAATTCTCTGGGTGATTTCCACATAGTCTTTACATGTTAGAAATTGGATATTCTTTCCATCATCATATTTGTTCCCCAAATATCCATGAGACACAATCCATATCTTTATTGGTGTATTTGGAAACTCAAATAATCCCACATTGTTTATCATAATTCCTGAATGTTGGTTTAGCATAATAATTAGTTTTATCACTCTAACTATTATCCCTTTTGGTTTACCATTGGGAAAATATCTATATTATCCATGGAATCCATTATTAACATAATTATTTTGGGATTAATTCATTAAATAGAAAAATAATTTAATCATGATGGTTTAAAACTTAAATAATAATATAACTATTAAATACACAACCACAAAATGTGTTACTCATTGAAAATATCACATTTTATTTCTATTCATCTTTAATTACTATTGGATTAGTCTATGTTTCTATATGTTAGGTTATCTCATATTCCTTAACCTAATTCCATAACATAATAAATCCTTGATAATGGCTGGTAATGATAATGTGATTAACCCAATCTTATCCCCTATGAGTGTCTACATAAGACTGTATTCCTTGGCCCACTCATCATTAATATGAGTGACTGATAAGTCAATTCCCAACAAACCATATTTTGTATATTATCCCTATGTGCATCTATGCCACATCCACATCCATATTCTAGTATTTAAAAAAGATGTATTGTATGGAAAATCACACACTCAAAAATTTACCAATATTTTAGGATATCATCCTTTAAATTAATACAAATCTATTATTTTCACTAACATTATATAAACCCAATAAAAAAGGTAACTAAACTAATATATAAAAATAAATAAACCAATCCAAAAAAATAACTAAACCCTACTCAGATACCAACTATAAATCTCCAAACCCATCATCTCGAGTCTGGTGCTAAAACATTTTCACTAAACACTAGCTTTAATATATAGTGAGATGAAACTATCTTTCATTTACAACATGCCAAAGGATACTCATTAATACTCATAAAAAATATCATAATCCCAATAACATATTGTTCAGTTTCTTTTAGGATCATTTACATAAACAACTTATTTTATGGTGTTGGAGAACATTTCTCCACCTTCAAACCACAAAATATCCATATCTATACAAATCCTAGGTAATACTAATCATTTTAACCAAGGGAATAAAAAATAAGAAAGGGTTGATCTCAAAGGCTCAATAAAGAAAGTCTTAACAGTATTTTATTATGGGTTATATCATAAGCATATGAAAAACATGAGAAGGGGAGGAGTATCATCTTGAAATAACATGTAATAATAATAGTTTTACAGAAGTTTGGATGGAAAAACAGACATTCTCAAATGAACAAAATATAACATTGAAAAAAAGAATGTAAAATCAGGAGATAATAAACATCTGTCAGGAATCATAACATTAGGCATATGGATGGGAAATATAATATTCACTTGATACCTAGCATAAAAAATAATTTTCAACAAACATAAACATATGGAAACTATAACATGGTGAATAAACAAAATATACATGCCTCGTATTGTGAAAACAAATTCCAATTATCTTTGATGTGAATAAAAAAAATTCCATAATTATTGTTTTCGACCAACAATATTCTCATCATTCCGTCTTAAAAAAACTCTCCACACATCATGTTGTGGATAAACATGATGACCCGGATTCATGTTGTGATACAGATATAACGAAATTTCATTCTGTGAAAAACAATTCACACACTTTTTGTTGTGAACAGAAAAAATATTCACTCTTTATGTTGAGAATAAAATGTTCATGCTTATTGTTGTGAACAATAAAAATTTCTACAATTAACATCAACGACACATGATATATAAATACTTAACCATTTTATTATAGATAGATATTGTCCCCACCCGCCATCATCAATATATATGTGTTCCACTTAAAATTAATTCACTTTTAATATCATAAAGAACCCATGGAAATAAAATGTGTTTTCTAAAACATAAAAATGGAAATCATTCAATTTTACATAGGGAACCCATAAAAATAAAAATGGGTTATTTTAAACACCCTAGTGGAATTAAATAATATCACGAATTAAATAATTTCATAGAAAAAACATTTCCACAAAAAATAATTACATAATAAAATAAAAATATATAGTGAAGCATGAAAAATAAATCTGTTGTGGATATATCAATTTGATTCTATAGAGTAAAATAAAAACAAAATCTTTAAAAGAGTGTTTTTTGAAATTGTTGTATTTAAAATTTTATTCTGAAAACATTTTTTATTCATCAATGTAAAATCCATTTTTATCAGTCTCTTTACCAAAATTCGTTTTTTTAAGTGAAAAGAAAACAAATTCATGAAAACGGATTTGGATTTGGATTAAAAAAATTGCATATAAATAATAAGAAAAACAATTAAATATAAATTCATGGAAGAAAAAAGTTCAATAAGAAATTACAAAACCTAAATAATAGAGTTCTAGTTACCAATTCTCTTATATATGTCATAATTCTTGAGGCAAGGGACTATAAAAAAGATCGATGTTTTAGGAATTTAAATCCCTAAAAATAAATAAAATTATAAAATTATAAAATCTAAGTGAATAATATTCCCAACATATAAGAAATATTTTCAAGAAGGATAATCATTACTCATTTTATAAAAATTGATTTTCCAAAACAACTTATGGTTATTGTAAAGTAGGAGTAAGAGGGTTACCATGAATATAAATTCAATTATCATAAACTTATATATATTAATTATAAATAAAGAAAATAGGGTAGTGAAAAAACCTTATAAAATAATTTAGGGTGTGAGATATCAAACATGTCTCACGATTCTAAAAATGAGACAAATAAACCCTTAACTTGTATTCTCACTTACTCGACCATGCACAAAAATTTTCTATAATGAACATAAATATATTAATAAACTATCTTATAACCTTAATATAAATATAATACCCTTTTATATTTATTTTAGAACAATAAAATATAACAATATTAACATATTATATTTTTTGGGTCGGAGTAGAGTGCTAAGAGGGGGTGAATTGAGTATCTATAAAAACTTCTACTTAAAAGTATTCTTAAAAAGGTTCCCTAATAAATTTAAATATGTATTAGGTAATGAAAGTAGTAAAGTTATAAATTTTTTAATGTTTAAATAACTTTTTAGAATATTTATTAATTCCCAGTAATCTTTATATCAGTTATAACGATTACTTTTGAAGCAATTCTAAAATGGAAAAAACAATTATAACTTCTTACCGTGATTAGCTCTCAAATTAAATTTAGTGATTCCTGAATTATGTAGTAAAACATAGAAAACTAATTTAAACCTCATAGCAGCTATAAATCAAGTGTTTAATTCTCAAACTATGACTCAATCCACTCTACTAGGTAATCACCTTCCACCAAGCAGTTTATATAGACATATATGATCCACACCCTATATCAGGGTTAAAAATAGTACACAGAACTATCTAGGTCACATGACCTCTTCCATATTTATTTGTGGGTAAGAACTACTGGGTCACACAGGGAGCTCTTCCACACTTGCCTATGGGAATACACAATTTTAAAAAGATGTATGAGAAATCATATCTTGTATCATTTAGTCTAATATATGAGACAATGCATGTATTTCTACACACACACGCACATTGCTCAAAAGATAAAAATAATACACAAAAGGGAAAAAATTATGAGATAAGTCTAGAAGTGATCTATGTATTAGTGTATGTAGCTATCGACTTCTAGGATGAAGTAGATTTAGAAATAGAGTCCTTTTGTGGAAAACAGAGTATCACAAGTCTGCTAGATCTGGCTCGTGTTCTTCATGGATTTGAAAGTGTGAAAATTTTATCACGTCTAGGATTCAAGTATGATTTATGTGTTCTTCAGTAGTATTAGGTATCATGTGTTTGTTATTATTTCTTGAATTCTTGTGATTCTTCATTATCGTGCAAACACATGTTTCTCTATTGTCACTACTGTCACCCTTTGCTTCTGGACAAATTTTTCTTTTTATTCTTAGAAAGCATGTGTTGGGGCTATTAGGTTGCATGTATTAGGCACCTCATACCTCGTACTATCAGTTGATATGTCAACAAAGAAACATTAATTATGTCACTACATTTATAATCATTAAATAATATATCTAAAAATTAAATTCAAAAAAAAACAAAACAGATTAAGAAATTGTGTTATATTCTGTCAGGAAATGGTATCCACATGAAGCGGTGTATCCTTGAAATTATGTGTCCTTGTATCTATTTGAGTGGGGAGATAACTATGATGGGATATTTGTATAGATATTAGGAACCATTAGCGCATATTTGTTGTTTGATCATAGTGTCTTATCACATTCTCTAGATGGTTATGAGGTTTGTATGGTCATGGTGTTTACATGGTCATAGTGTCTGGATGGTCATGGTGTCTTGAAGGTCAGGGTGTTTGGATGATCATGGATTCTGGGTCACGGTGTCTGGGTCATGGTTTCTAGGTCTTGGTGTCCGGTCATGGTGTCTATGTCACAGTGTCTTGTCATAGTATTTGGTCACAGTGTTTGGGTCACGGTGTCTGGGTCCTTTGACAAAAAAATATAACTTGTGGCAGACTCACGGTTTTTCAAACTTAGCCATATATCTGTATATAGAATTAAAAATTGATATTAATAGAAGGGTTTAGAATTTATCATTTATCAAGTAAATCCATTATTACACAAACTCAAGAAAGTTTACAATCATTAAACATAGCACTTAATATCTTGGATAGGTTTATTTAAAGTATATAGAAACTAATCATATGTACCCATGATTTTATATAGATTAAACAAGATCAATATGTTTTATAAAATGTATAGGATTTGTGGTCATTAAAAGATGATTAACACATGAGGAGTCCAACAATCACCCCCTTTTTTATGATCAAAAATCAGGTGATTGAGAGACTTACTCATAGGTAATGTGTCTATTAATTAATGTGCATATAGAATAAATAATTATACCACTTTATATATTATAAAAATAGTAAATAAGAAATAGAAAATACAAGTTAACAATACATTAGATGGATAAAATGTGTCATTAAAAAGAGTAAGTAACTAGAATACAAAAAACACCCCTATAAAAAGATAGTAGTCACTTTTCTTCATCACTAGATTGTATAATATTTTCCATTGGGAGTAGCATCAAAAGAGGAATCCATAGGAGGAGAGGTAGAAGTGGAAGAAGGGAGTGAACCAGTTGACAAAGATGGTAAATGGAGTCCTTCAAAAACAGAAGGGTCCAAGGTAGGTGATGTGGAAGACCGAGGAAACTGTTGATCAAGGATAACTAGTCTGATCTGACTCAGAGACTGAGAGACAGACATAGATGTATAGGCAAGGACGGAGGATGAGAAGGTTGGAAAACTAGTTCCCTGGGGTAAAACTACAAGAGAGAGAATGTCGGTACTCTAGACATGAATATAAGGCCTCGAAATATTGATGAAGTTAGAAATGATCTCAGCACCATACAACAAGGCTTTCTCAAAGTCATCATTGTTATCCATAAACATATACAACAAAGGAGTGAAATATTTGATCTTTTGGACTTGAGTTTTGAATAATTGACTGACATGATGGATTCTCAGTTTCTTTATAATATACATGATATGGTTGGTCATGTCATTCTTATAGAATATCTTGTTGATGTAGAAATAAACCTTCTTAGGAATTTATTGATGGGAATAATTGGAAATCTTGGAATGAATTCACACCAAATAAAGAACTCTGTCATTGTTTTTAACAACTTCATATATAGATTACTTGTCAAAGACACTGAGCAATGATTGAATTTCTTATTTGATTACAGTTTTGAGCAGATCACTATCTAAAAAGGATTTAAAGGATTTTCCAAAAGTATGAGATGCATTAATGTCCCAAGTGAGGGACTTTAGTTGATTTAGAACATTCTGGAGAAAGCCCATATACTCATCTATTAATTTGTTATGACAAATAACAAGTTCAAGCATCTCTTGAACAATCTGCAGTTTTCTTTCTGCTACCTTTCCATCCATGGAGATTAGACTATTTCTAATTAGGGAGGCTACATCATTTGGAAGATAACTAACGACATCCTAAATAGGATTAGAAACAGGTTTTGGTCATGAGTTCATCACACTCTACATTTGTTCAACTGTACCTCTAAGAGTATTTACTTCATCACATAAATGTTTGTTCTCAACTCTAACTTCTTGAATATCATAAAGAATCTTGGGTTGAATCTTCCATATGATCTTTTCAAACAAAAATGTACTATCTCTCTCCCTCATGTTGGTTACTAGAGCCGGTTGAGTATTCATGAGTTTTCCAACTCCAGCCAACAGGGTTGCTCCAAATCCTTTCAGGTCATTCTTATTCACCAAGTTTGGAGGTTCTTGTGATGGTTTAGGGATAGAAGCTGAGGTAGCCTCAAGATATTTAGAAGATATAGCTTCATGTGAATATTCCAGTTTCAATTGAAACATATTATCTAGATCAATTTCATTAACTAAGACATCCTGGGAATCAATCACATTAAAATAACTCAAGAATTTAAACCATGTATCCATTAAGCTTCGATCAACTGGATTTGGAACCTCAACATGTTGCAGATTTGGGTGTTTCTCCCCCTCAATAGGTGCATCTTTTTTAATACTAATATATTTAGATCCTTGATCAATTCCATAGATTTCATCCCAAATATCCTCACCCATTTCCTTTTTATCCAACTGAAAGGCTTGATCCATTATTTCTTCAACTGATGGAATAATTCCAGGAACAGCTCATTCCTCCACATGTTTTTCATAAATAACTTCTTGTACAGGAGAAATATATTCTTTTATATGTTCAACTAAAATATCCTTTTAGTTTACCTTAGCAACAGATTCTTCTTTAACAACATATTGTTCTTCCAAATAAGAAACATCTTCAGAGACAAGAATTTCCTTCTTAGTTTATTATTGAAGAAGTGGTTCACTTTCTTTCTCATCTAGAACAGTTTTTCATGTAGGTAAAAAAACCTCTTCCTCTTCTTCCACATTAGAATAATCAAAAATTTCATCTGGTTCTAAACCAGGATCAGAAATATCCTGAGGTCTAGAAGAGTGTTCCACTGGATTGAACATTTCATAAAACCCATCATTATCATCCACCCAAGCCTTTATCCATGGATTCCAAATTCTTTTCATTCCCTTTAATGTATCTTTTGACAGAAAAAACTCATAATCTTTAATAGATTCTTCATCTGGTCCAACGAACCCTTTTGAATTAAGCATAGCTACGATAACCCTTAAATAGAATCGGTAGGATTACTTTGAGGTTGTCTTTATCAACTCACACATCTGGAGTATAACTTATTTTCATAGTTTGATCTTATCTCCATTTTTCATGAGATTTTTGGAGCCAAAATATTACACGAAAGGAAGGGATGAAAAAGAAGGCTGACACGCTGGCTCGTGAAGTATCGACACGAAGCACCGACGTGAAGCACCACGAGCATCATGGGCACGCGAAGCTCCAGAAGCGGTAACTCTCCGCGAACACATTTGACATTCGCGAGCCCACTGCGAAGCTCCAGAGGTGATAACTCTCTACGACCGCGTTTGAAATTTGCGAGCGCGCCGTGAAGCACCTGAGTCGGCGCGCGAGTTATGCTTCGCGGTGCCCCTTCCCTATAAAAACTGGACTCCCCCTGAGTCCCAAAGGACAGATAATCCGACCATTCGTCATCTCCTCTCTCGAATCGCGAAGCACCCTTTGCCCTCGGGAATCATGAGCTCCGTGAGGAACTTCTACTTCACGTGACGCCTTTGCTTTGTCTCGTTTTGAGACCCTCTTCCGAGAGGGATGCCCTTCGCGAAGCTCAAGGGAATTTCGCGAAGGAGGGGGATTCCCAAGGGAACCCGGGCAGCCATGTAGTGTTTATGCTTCACGAAACACCCAACCTATACTAGTGATCCCTATGCTAAGGCAGGATCGCTACACATCGCGAAGCACAATGCTTCGAAGCATCTTGCTTCGCGAGGAACCTCTTCTTCGCAAGGCAGTGCTCCGCGAATACTGTTCCACTTCTCAAAGCAACCTCCATTCACACCTATGCCCCATGCTAATGACAAGGAACTCCTCTTCACGAAGCACACTCCTTTTCTTGGAAATTCCGCTTCCCGTGCGACTGACCAGGTTCACACGATGTGATTTCAAAGTCCCATGGACAATACCACTCGTAGTGTTGCTTCACCTAATGCTTCTTTGCATAGGCACGCTAATGGATATTTCTTCTTCGCATAGCCATGCTAACGTGGACCCCTCGTTGGTTTGCTCCACAACCCCCCTTATCCATGGCCTTTCCAGTACCTTCCCTCTCCCAAGGACCAGAGGGTACCAGTTATGTAAGTCTTAGGGGTATGGAGTGAACCCACCTCGTCCAAGCTGCAGGATGCTAAACTGCCAAGAATCACGTCCTCAACACATGACGTTAAACTGTGACCCGACCTCATGCCTCTCACGAAGGGTCCCCCCAGCTCGAACATTCTTTACACCACTCGTCTCCACAGGAGTGGAATCACCCATCCACAAGGGATGATATCCTCCTTATTGAAGTGGCGTATGATTTCAGGAGAATGGAGACACTAGTTCCCCTACGGATGGTTGCACCCCTGCATCTCCGTACTTCCCCACTACCATGGTCAGTGGAGGGCGTGATAGGGAACGAGGCACCTCCTATCATTGGTCCCAAATCCCTCTTTCACTGCGCTTTTCCGCACCTCGGGCCTCCATCCTGGAGTATGTCCCAGCACCGTGGGCCACCTAACGCGTAAGCCACTCTTCGTTTCTCACGGACGCATCTTTCGTGACGTGATCGTCAGGTCCCTGCAACCTCTTGTTTCTCAAACCGAGCATGACTCACGTGGGCTTAGAGTGAGCACCGACCCCGACCCCCCACCTTTTTGAACTATGAGGTATTTGATCCATGTCAAGGCATGGTACGTAGGAAGCCTCCACGAGGTTCGAGCCCACCACTTGGTCATTTATTCACGTCGAGTTCTATCTTCATCCAGCATGACGTTAAGCTGTATGCCCCCATCCAGCATGATGTTAAACTGTATGCCCTTGTCCCGCATGACATTAAACTGCACACCCATTTGAACTACGAGGTCTTTGATCCATGTCAAGGCATGGTACATAGGAAGCCTCCAGGAGGTTCAAGCCCACCCATCATCTAATTCATATCGAGTTCTATCTTCGTCCAGCATGACGTTAAACTGCATGTCTTCGTCTAGAATAATGTTAAACTGCATGTCTTCGTCCAGCATGACATTAAACTACATTCCCTCATCCAGTATGATGATAAACTGCATGCCCTCACCCAGCATGACGTTAAACTGCATTCCGGTCCAGCGGTAAGCCATTGTGACCAAACCGAACTACGAGGACTTTGATCCATGTCAAGGCGTGGTATGTAGGAAGCCTCTACGAGGTTCAAGCCCACCACCTGGTCGTTCCGACCTCATTCACGTCAGTTCACCACCTGTTATTTCTTCACGTCAGGTTCCAACCTCATCCAGCATGATGTTAAACTGCATTCCAGTCCAGCGGTAAGCCTTTGTGACCAAACCGAACAACGAGGACTTTGATCCATGTCAAGGCGTGGTATGCAGGAAGCCTCTACGAGGTTCAAGCCCACCACCTGGTCGTTCCGCCCTTATTCGCGTCAGGGTTCACTACCGTCTCGCATGACGTTAAACAGTATTCCATCAATCCTTTTTACTACGAGGACTTTGATCCATGTCAAGGCATGGTACGTAGGAAACCTTCCCATGGTTCAAGCCCACCACTAGTTGACCCCCGGGTCTACTTTCACGTCGGTTCACTGATGAAACACTTTGAACTACGAGTTCTTTGATCCATGTCATGGCATGGTATGTAGGAAGCCTCCTTGAGGTTCATGCCCATCCCTCATCGGACAAAGGTCCACCTTCACGTCGGTTCACCGACGCATCGGACCAAGGTCCACCTTCACGTCGGTTCGCTGACAACATCCATCAGGCCATGTTTCACCTTCACGTTGGTTCACCGATTAGGCCTCTCTGAACTACGTGGTCTTTGATCCATGTCATGACATGGTACGTAGCAAGCCTCCGCGAGGTCCATGCCCACAACCACTAGGACCCTCCTAGTCCTCCCCATCCACGTCAGTTCGCTGATGATGCCCATCGGACCAAGGTCCACCCTCGTGTCGGTCCATCGGCACCATCCCGAACTACGCGGAATTCGATTCCCTGCCACGGGGATATGTAGGAAGCCCCCTTCAAGGCTCAAGCCCAACTTCACTGTTTCCCTTATGATGGTTCCTTGCCATTTCCCCTTCCACTTCTTTCATCTATCCATCATCCACCCTGATTCTCGCCCGGGCCGTCATATCCCAGTGAGATCACGTCGGTACGCTCCTCTTCAAATCTGCCCATGGGCTGGTCCCAATATCGGCACCCCTTCAAGGGAAATCCATCAATCCGATCTATTCTAGCCAATGATCCGATCGGGCTGATCCGTCTCCGCTGGACGTTAAACTCGCGATGTACCCCGTGTTAAACATAGGAAGCTGAGGAAAACCTCAGATATGCATCTACGACATATAATTCCCCACGCTCGATGTGGGATTCCTCAGGATTACATGCCCTCGAGAAGCCCTATGACCAGGGATAATAGACAGACATGCCAGGTTCCCCAACATCCAGACACGCTACTAATGCCTCAACGTGACTACTCCCCCGACTGAAGGTTGCTGCCCTGACCGGACCCTTTGGAATGTCCCGACAAAAGCAGTGTAATTAACCGGCATCCATGGAAACATGGAAATGGGAAGAGTTTCACGAACAACGTATTAAATCTATGAGGGAGACCCGGACTAGGTGACAAGCTCTGAGGAGGAATCCACAGAAGGAAGAACCGACATCCCATCATCCCTTTTTGATCAAGGAGCAGAAGTCCCTGAATAAGGAATGAATGTCGCCCGCCTTTGGAAAGCGGGAATGCGGGGCAACGAGCAGCACGTCCTCCGCAGACGGATGCGCGCGCCCCGGTGAAAGCGTCAGAAACAGAAATGGTGAACCCGACGTGAAATTATTTTCCTCAATGTGGAGATTAGTAGCGTTTGAGGTACCAGTAGATTGACGTGTCACCGGATCCAGATATCAGGCTCCTGGTCCCGCCAAGAAAATAGCGGGCCTGTCGTGAAACTCACCAGAAGTCAGGGCCGTAGAACGTGGGGCACACCATTCTGCAGCATGTTGGCATTGATCCTTCTTACAGACAAGGATAATGGAAGGAAGCTAGGGCACTAGTTGTCAATCCTTTTCCTCGCAGTGCTGATGAGCTGATCCCTTCATTTCCCAGGAACCATGTTGTTGTTACAGAGACGCGATCACTGCCTGCTTGCCTATGCAGGGGCAGGGGAAACACTACCACAGCCACCCCGCATGGCACCGCTACCACCACGACGGCCGCCACATCGCGGAATACAGGGCGCCCACATCCCCTTTCCCCGTCAGAGTTCATCCAGTGAAGGGTGATCAACAATCTCGTACGCAGGTATGAGGAGGAAGGGGACATCCCAACTCGGGATATGTCCCACTTGGACCTGGAGGCCTCTAGGCCCCACCGTCAACGCCACCCTAATAGGCCGCGCAGGGAGCCCCTACTCCCCACTCCAACGTTCAACCGTTTCAGGAGCCTGTCCCCGGAACAGCTTGACGACTCCTCGCCTTATGCTGATGAGGTTGGCACCATCCAGCTTAGTCCGCTCAGGGTCCCGACCCAAGGCCTCCAAGCAAGAGCTCCCGCCCTGCCGCATCAGTGCCACCGTCCGACTTCGCAGGAAGAGCATGCAGGTCATGCCCCTGCACCACCTGCACCAGCTCGTCTGACCTGACGTCAGCGCCGGGCCCGGGCTGAGGACGCTCGCCCAGGTGCGTCAACTTCAACAGCTACAGTGGCCCGAGCCACCCCCGACATGCATCATGGGGCCCTTGCATACACTGATCCGGGGCACTCCTTCGCCCAACCAGGATCGAGAGCCCAACCGCCCCACGGGCAGGCTGGGTATACTCTCCGGGTTGCAGGCCTGAGTGGTGATCACCGCGAACTAACCTTCGGTGATGTCACCCCGTACGGAGGCCCTCCTTGTACCACTACTCCACAGAGTGAGGGCCTTCCCCGCTCTGATGCTCGTTATGGAGGTATGCCTCGTGCTACCCCCATCCCGAAGGAAGACCTGCCCCGCGGCAGAGACGCTCAGTGTGGAAACCTTTCCCGCACCCACTATATAGGGTATGGAGTCCATCCTCTTGCCCCCGACCGCCGATCTGAAGGCACCATCCATCCGGTCCTTCTCCAATGTGGGGGCCCTCCCTACGTCCTCTCTGCATCTGGTGAAGGTCCTCCTTGCCCCGACAACTCGAGGAGTGAAGGTCAGCCTCACTCCGCCTGTATCGACCATGGAGGTCCTCCCCATGCTCTTGTCGGTTCCAACAGAGGCTCCACCCACATGGGTGCTATCCATGGAGGTCCTCCCCATGTACCCATAGACATTTTCCCTGGTTCCCCTCGCACTTCGGCTATCTCGAGTGGGGCCCCCTCCGCCACGGCGCCAGCACCGCCCCAAGACTACATGATGGGGATCAACCCTGTCCCGAAGAGCCACCCCGGGGCAGGAGAGCGGGTCGTCGCTACCACAAGAAGAGTCCTGTGAAGGCCTGGGTGGAGATCATACCTGCCCGCTTCTCCAACTCGGAAGCCGAATGCGACTCAGTGATGGAACAATCTCCCAGCTCCTCCATATCAAGGACTGGGGCAAGAACCAGGCACGTTAGCCTCATTCTCCCAGAATATGAGGTCCACCAGATTCCCATATCTCTCCGCAGGTACATCCAGGAGGAATAAGCCTTCGGAATTCTGCAGGTATTGACCGTGCAATCACCGCCATTGTCACCAGAAGCGCCCTCTACCACTACCAGAGATCACGGAGAGCTATTTTGGGGGCCAACGGTGGTATAACGACGACATGACCTGTCTCCAGTAGCCGCGACTCCTGTGTCGGTAGCTATGGCTATCAACCCATCGTACCATAACATCGTGGCCAGGTCACCTCACTCTTCAGAGGATGGCCCGAAATTCAGTGGCCAGTCAGCTCGTTCACCGTATTCTCCACCACCGAGTTTACTATCCCAGAGGTCCGCCTCGGTACTGCTACCGGTCCCTCAGCCGCCCCTGGTTGACGAGTGGGGAAATATAGGGTCAGACCCCGAGTCCGAACCCAGGAGATTCTGGAGTATTCTCACAGCGGATCACATCCCATAGAAATTTTGGCTGACGGCAGCACTGAACTTTCATGCACCAGAGTCCCTAACCCCTAAAGAAGTGGGGTGCTTTTGTCAAAACCTATGGGTGACACACTTCCGCCTTCGTTATGAGCAGGTGGAATACACCAGAAGTCGAGAGCACTTCAAAGAAATCGGCGAGAAATGTCACCTGATCGATTTGGCCGCACTCCTTGTGGCCCAGCACCCTGAGTCACCAGGCTGCCAGAGCACCCTTCAACGGAAATGTGTTCAGAGTTTCAAAGTAGTCCGCAGAATCGTCAGGGAAGCTACCCCCCATGTGAAAGTCTATGGTTGGGGAAACTATGCCGCTCTCCTCTTCGACCCTATCCGACGACAGCCCGATTCGTTATGTGACATTGAGGACATGCCCTCGAGAGGAGTCGCAGTCCACATGGCTAACATACTGGACAAAGAAGACGAGATTGAATTCCTTGATGGAGACTTACCCCCCGAGGGAATACCGCCACTACTAGACCCATCAGGGAGGGTTACCCATTAGCAGAGGAACCTGTTAGGCCTCCCTGTACCCACCGAGTAACTGGTACTCAGTCGAAATACCGACAAGGTTAAGGAGCACATCGGAATTTTCAAGCACTCCGACCTGTCTGACTCTGTGCAGAAAACAGACAAAGATCCCAAGAAGGCCATGTTACGCTAGCAGCTTACTGAGAAGAAGAGGCTGGTTGACGAACTCTTGGCTGAGCACGCTACAGAGCGGTGACCCGACTATGGTAATCCCAGGACGGGGCAGTAGGGGCATGAACAATTTCCCCTTGGTGAGATGCCTCCGGGCAACCCTGATCATGCTACTTCCGCAGACAAGGAAGAAGCCAGAACTTACGGAAAGAGGGAGTGATATGTCTCGCCAACCCCCCCCCCCCCCCCCCCGAGCGATGGGGCAATCTGAAGAATCCAGTCCGAGTTCCCCCAGTCGCCCCGCAGGTCGTTCCGCTAGTTGATCCACGAGCTGCCAAAGCAATCTACTGTGTTGAGGAACCTAGAAATTCACTTGTGGTTAGGGATCCCCGTCAAGACAGGGACCCCCACCCGGATGATCTTATAGCGGCACTCACAGCCCGCCTCGAAGCGTTGGAAACGCGGCAGGTGGCGGTCCCACCGGACGGGAATCCGTATCCCACGTGGGTGGATGATATGCCCGTGCCACTGGGTTTTGGGAAACCCACTTTCTCTCCGTTCAATAGGACAGGAGACCCGCCGCAACACTTGGCTCATTTTTCTTCCACGTGTGGCCCCTTGCTGGGGACCCCAGCTCAGCAAGAAGCCGCCAAGATCTGATGTTTCGTACAGACATTGGAAGGTCCAGCATTCGTCTGGTATAGCCAGCTCCCTATCAGATTGGTGACCAGTTGGGAGGATCTCTGCCGGTAGTTCTTATATCAATTCAGCTCCACCACATGGAAGACTAGCATTGCATACCTCTTCAATTGCAAGCAAAGACCTGATGAGTGAGTCGCAGATTTCATCGACCGGTAGAAGGGACATACGTATTCCCTCGATATGCCACTAACTCAAGAGCAATTACTAATGATGTGTGTGGGGAACGTCTAGACGGAGCTGGTACCCTCCTTAATTACCCAAAACTATCCTGGAGGATTCATAGATTTCTCAGATAAGGCTCAGTGCCTTGAGGAGGCTCTGCCACAGGCTAGTCAGGCACGTTTTTTGCCCCCTATGATCCCAGCCAGGAGGACTGCAAGGGCTGAACCAGCCGCAGTGGCCCAAATAGAAGCTCCTAGGCAGCTAGAATTACTGCCAGTGACACCATCCCCACAACCCTGCAGAGGTCCTCCACCACAAGCACATGCTCTTGCCCAGCCGCGACCGCCTCAGAACCGATAGGTTCCCCCGTGCAATGCGCCACCGCCACCCAGGAGAGGAAATAAGGTGTCGCCTCCTCGACAGGCCCCTCCGGCCCCTCATCAGGGCCAGGCCCCCAGGGCCCCCTATCCGGAAAGAAGGCACCAGACTTATTCGTTCAACGAAAATTAGGTCCCTGGCTACTTCCGAAGTGCTCTAGAGCAAGGGATTATGCGTCTGCCTGAGTGCAGAAGGCCGGCAGAGGAGCATCTCACCGATCACCCCAACTACTGTCCTTATCATCAGATTCTGGGGCACACCCTCACGTAATGCTATGTGTTTAAAGACTGGATTCAAGACCAGGTCAACAACAATATAGTCAGGTTGAGTCCGGCACCAGCACAGGTGGCAGGTGTCTTTGTAGGGTCAGAGATCGGTAGCGACAGCAAAGGCGAGTGGAAACAAGTTCCCAGCCGTGGATCCCAGAAATACGACGACTGAATGAATCAAAAAACTGTTTTCCATGCCCGTGGTATCATCCGGGCGTGCCTGAAGCATCCAGAACCTTCAGAAGAAGTAGTCGGTACCTCTGAATCATCTTCACATCCGACCACTTCCCAAAAGGGCAAGCAGCGACGACGCAAGAAGAAGCAACGTGCTCCGCCAGTGTCGTCTTCATCCCACACTCTCGGTGACTTTATGCCCCCTGGAATGGGGATTCCTCCCAGAATCCGCCTTGTTGTGGATGAATCCTCGAGCGACAGCCAGGGGTATGCTCCGGTTAACACCGTGGAGATGTTAAAGCCCTATATGACTCCCGACGAGGGGGGAGCGCCAGGTGAACCTCCCCAACGTTTCCAGCCGATGTCAATGTCAGCGGAATCGCAACCGCACCGGTCATCAAGGTATGTCAGCGGGCACTTTCAGCCAAGCCGTACACGCTACTGAGACCAGACAGCAGGCTCAGCGCAGAGCTCAGCACGTGCAACCCCATCTAACGCCCTCGTCTCTACCTCCACTGCCATTTGTGCTACTAGACCAGGGAGAGCATCCACGTTTGTATCACAGTCAGTCTTTCCCAGCTACAGGCCATCCTCCGCTGTCCGATCCTAGTCTGGTGACTACTCTCCAGGCTTCAACTAGTAGGCAGCAGGATGTACCCAGTACTAGCCGATCGCCGGTTCAACCGGCAGGACCCGCTATGCCTCCAAATGCGGAACGACCTCCTATAGGCTGAGGTTCATGTTTGGCACGAAAGTATGATGTCCTGAAGCACCTGGCCTGCATTCCGGCAAGGCATTATATCTTTGAATCCCTTCTACTATTATCTGAAATGCACGAGGCACTTTCCGAGGCCCTAAGGAGCCCCCTCCAGTTTGAGACGGAGGTAGTAGCTGCAGAAGCCTTCCATACCGAGACAATTGAGAATGCCAAATGTCAGGCAGTTATCTCTTTCTCTCGTGAAGATGAGGTCCCTTCTATACAGGGGCACATTCGCCCACTGTACATCACTGGCCACTTCAATGGTGTGGATGTGTGTCGTTGCGTTGTTGATACGGGTTCCAGAATCAACCTAATTCCTACTCATACATTGCGAAATCTAGGTCTTTCTGAAGGTGATTTAACTCCCTCTGACCTCCGAATCCAGGGGTACGACAAGACCGAGCAAACCACAGTCGGCAAGATCCGCCTGAAGACTCGGTTCAGTGGCTTAATTTCCAGCACTGAGTTCATGGTCGTCTCTCAGGACACTGCCTACAACGCGTTGATTGGTAGGCCATGGTTCCATCTGCATGTAGTGGTCCCTTCATCGTATCACCAATTCCTCAAATACTCGCTCAACGGTCAAGTAGGCGTGCTCCAAGGAGATGCATCCCCTTTCACTTCTTGTGAGGCCCGCTATCTGGATGCTGGTTATTAAAAAAGTAAGGATAAGCAAATCCTAGTAAGTGAGGATGAACCCGCCCCTGTCACAAGTGATCCCTGGGTAGGCATGGATGAGGCCTACATCCTCCCGATCCACCGATTGGAGGCCATGACCCCCGACATGGAGAAATGTTTTGTTGTTTCGGGTACACAAGGAAGGCATGTTCCTGTGTCCGAGTGATGGTGGAAAATCACCTCGTGCTCCTACATCAACCACGCTCAGGTGATCCCAGAACCTCCTACCCCTGTACGGTACCGGAATGTCAAGCTTATGAAAATGGCGGTATTCCATACGTGTCTCTTCCGTCAGGCCGAAATCCACCGACTCAGGCCGACACGTCACCACTACTTTGATATCATCAAACATGGCCCCTTAGGCTGAAGGCCAGATGGGATAGGATCGACTGCCTTCATTGCTATGGTCTTAATGGCGAGTGAGTCTCCTGATGTGATGACCACTGCTGCCCGAGCCGGCACCAGCCGCCCCTCAGGCTTTGATAGCTTAGAAGTATCTCCCGTCACGAGAAATCCCCTCACAGGTGGAGAGGAAGACCTGGAGGATGCACCCCCCGCCTTGGAGGAAGGCGTCTCTACCACGGTTGATGACCTGGTGCAGGTGAACCTTGGTAGCGAGGCAGATCTGAAACCCACATTGATCAGTGCAGCCATGTCCCCCGAGGAGCGGCAGCAATACATAGACTTCCTGAAACAACATCGTGACTTTTTTTCCTAGAGTTACAACGAGATGCCAGGACTAGATCCCCCGGTAGCTGTTCACCGTCTGGGCCTCCCAGCAAACCATCGTGGATTTAAGCAGCCTCCCAGTAAGATGCACCCTTCTCATGGTGTTATGGTTGAGACCGATTTTGACAAGCTTATCAAAGACAACTTTGTTAAGGAAGTCCAGTACCCCAAGGGGCTTGCCAACATTATGCCAGTCAGGAAGAAGAATAGAAAGATCAGAGTCTGCATCGACATTCGCGATCTTAATCACCACTTCCCAAAGGATGACTTCCCACTCCCTGTGACAGAGTTATTGATTGACCCCATGACCGGGTTCCAAGCTCTCTCTTTCATGGACGGGTATTCCGGGTACAACCAGATCCGGATGGCCCCCGAAGAAGAGGAGTCCACTACCTTCAGGGCTACCCAAGGTACCTTTTTCTACCAAGTTATGCCATTTGGTTTGATTAATGTAGGTGCCACTTATGAGAGGGCCATGCACCGCATATTCAAGCCGATTCTTGGAACGTTGGTGGAATGCTACGTAGATGACCTAGTGGTCAAATCATGTTAGTGCCAGGACTATCTCAAAGACCTCGAGAAGGTGTTCGGTTTCCTCAGTTCCCATCACCTAAAGATGAACCCGTTCAAGTGTGCCTTCAGGATCACCTCTGGGAAGTTTCTGGGCTTTGTTGTCATATACCGAGGTATTGAGAACGACCCAGAGAAGATCAAGGCCATCAGCTAAATGCCCCCCCCCGAGCAACATTTGGGAACTTCGAGGCCTCCAAGGACACTTAGCCTATATACAATGATTCATCGCGAATCTGGCTGACAAGTGTAATCCCTTTTTCCCGGCTCATGAAGAAGGGCACTACCTACGAATGGGATGAGGAGTGTCGGACCGCCTTTGAGGAAATCAAGAAGTATCTGATCCAACGTCCGGTTTTGATGCCACCCGTCTCCGGAAAGCCGTTGGTCCTTTACGTGACCACTCTGGAAAGATCACTCGGTGCACTGCTTGCCCAGAAGAATAACGAGGGTACTGAGAACAGTCTCTACTATCTCTGCCGAATGCTTCTCTATACAGAGGTCAGATACTCCCCTATCGAAAAGAGATGCCTTGTGCTCGTATTCGCCGTGCAGAAGTTGCGACATTAACTGCAGCACCATGAGGTGAAATTGGTCTCCCGGGTAGACCCACTGAAGTACATCCTGAACTGCCCCTTGCTGACTGGCCGACTAGCACATAGGGCAGTGATTCTCCAGCAGTTTGATATCAGGTTTGTACCTCATAAGGCCATTAAGGGACAGGTGTTGGCAGACTTTTTAGCTGCCCATCCAACCTCCGCAGATCAATCCCTGGACCTGTATTTTCCTGATGAGATGATCCTCTCAGTCGATCATGTCGTCCCGTGTCGGTAAATGCATTTCGACGGCGCCTCCCGGAGCCCCACAGGTTGGAGGCTCAACGATCCTAAGCTCAACAGAGTGGGCCTGGGTATTTTCTTCATTAAACCGGTGCAATCTGTCCTGCCATACTCGTTCCTGTTGTCAGAAGGTTGTACGAAAAACGAGGCAGAGTATCAGGCCCTCATCACGAGTCTCGAGTTGGCCCTTGAGATCCATGTTCCCCATCTACATGTGAAATGAGATTCCGAGCTCGTAATCAAACATGCTGATGGCGAATACGTCGTCAGGAAGCCGGAGCATGTACCGTTTCTAGAGTACACCCTCCGCCTAATGGCCTAGTTCTCTTCTCGACCAAAGGTTACCCATGTCACACGGTCACATAACGTTCAAGCAGACGCCCTGGCTGGCTTAGCCGCGTCGCTTGCAGAACCTGAGTAAGATGATTTGATCATACATGTGGCACACCGGAGAGTCATCGCCCCCGTCACCCAAGAGGACAATGATGTCATGCGGGTAAGTCATCTCACCGCCGGACCCTCTATGTCAGGGGTCCCAGGTTTGTCAGACACATTGGATGAAGCCACTCCCGATTGGAGGGAACCTTTTGTCGAGTATCTCCAAAATGGTCGCCTCCCGGACGACCGGACCGAGTGAGAGAGAATCTGACGCCGCATGCTGCAATTTACCCTCCAGAGCGGCCCCATTCTCGAACAGATCCTTTATAAGTGGAGCTTCAATGGTGTCCTCCTCTATTGAATTCAAGGTGAAGAGATTCCTCAAGTTTTGCAAGAGGTCCATGCCGGTTTTTTGTGGTGCCCATCAAGCTGGGCCGAAGCTGTCCCATCAAATCCGGAGGTTGGGGTACTTCTGGCCCTCTATGATCCACGATTGTATTGGGTATGCCAAGAGATGCCATGCGTGCCAAGTTCGTTCCAACTTCCTGCATTGGCCGCCAGAGCCCCTTTACCACACCAAGTAATCTTGGCCATTTGCGGTATGGGGACTTGATGTAGTGGGACCGTATCCACCGGCAACAGCCCACCAGTGTAGGTTCATCCTGACTGCTATAGATTTCTTCTCCAAGTGGGCAGAGGCAGTTCCACTCAAAGAGGTCAAGGCCTGTTCCATCGTCGACTTTCTGAGCTCCAATATTATCCACCGGTTTGGGGTCCCTCACGCCATCCTCATCGATAACGGCACCAACTTCTGAGCGGATGAACTAAAGAAATTGTACGCCAAGTACGATATCAGTTCGAACCATACCTCCCGCTACTATGCGCAGGAAAATGGATTGATCGAGGCGTTCAACAAAACCCTCTCTAACATTCTGCAGATTATAGTTGGTCAGAACAAGAAAATTTGGCCGGAAAAGCTCCCCAATGCCCTCTGGGCTTACCGGACGACGACTCGCAACTATACCTAGGTGACCCCATATTCCCTGGTGTATGGAGCTGAGGCCGTCCTACCCATTGAGATCCAGCTGCCATCATTACGCACTGCAGTCTATGATCACCAGACATCAGATGAGGTAGCTGAGATCCATCTAGCTGAATTATAGGCGCTGGACGAGAACTGGCTTCGTTCCCTGCACAATCTTGAAAGGCATCAGGATAAGATAGTGAGGGCCTTCAACAAGAAGGTTTGTCTCCGTTCTTTTCTACAGGGAGACCTAGTACTGGCCCTTCGAGCGACAATGATTCCCGGTAGGAAACCGCCCATGTTAGAACCCAAATGAGAAGGGCCTTATATCATCTATAAGGTTTACCCCAATGGAGCATAATCCTTGGTGACCACGGATGGAGAGCACATAACCCCTCCCACCAATGACAAGTTCCTCAAGCGACACTTTGCCTTGGGAAAAAGGGTCCTGCAAGACAATAAACTGCAAAAGGTTCCCACACGACCTTAAACTACATCTTCATCCTGCAAGATGATAAACTGAAAAATGGTCCCGCCTGACCTTAAACTGCACGTTATGGTCCAACACGACCTTAAACTGTAAGGTCCAACATGACCTCAAACTGTATGTTCATGCACGACCATAAAATACATTTTCCTCCTGCAAGACAATAACCTGCAAAATGGTCCGAGCTCTATGACCTTAAACTAAGATCTCCCCACGTCCTTACTGCAAGATGTTAAACTGCAAGCCAGTCAGGCCTTCCTGACCGAGGCTCAGCCTCAGGCCCCTCGGCCTCCTTAGTCCCATGACCCCCGTCCTTACTGTAAGACGTTAAACTGCAACCCAGTCAGGCCTTCCTGACCGAGGCTCAGCCTTAGGCCCCTTGGCCTCCTCGGGCCCACGACCCCCGTCCTTACAGCAAGATGTTAAACTGTAAGCCAGTCAGGCCTTCCTGACCGAGGCTCAGCCTCAGGCCCCTCGGCCTCCTTGGGCCCACGGCCCCCTTCTTCACCACGAGAGGTTAAGCCACAAGCCGGTAAGGTCTCCCTGACCGCAGTCCGACCTCAGGCCCCTTGGTTTTCCCCGACTTACCCTCTTGCGGGATTGTACGGTATGGTGTGGGACTACGTCCTCATTCACGTTGGATTACTTTCCATACCTTACATATCCCCAAATGAGATGAATCCTCGTCCCGCATGACGCTAAACTGCATCTCAAGAACTACTTGCGGCTTAATGCTCATCTCAATGGGATACATAGGAATGCTCGGACGCCTCGTCTTGAGCCTAGCCCCAAGCTTTTCTCTTCCACTATCCCCCTGGGAATAGTTTCCTTGGAGGATCTTTGTGTAGCAAGGAGTAGTCTTTCTTAGCCCCGCTCATACAACCCCGCTCACACAAGGATTGTAAGGGTCACACCATGTGTCCACTCCCGTTCTTCTGTCCTCCCACGTCCTCACCGCATGACGCTAAACTGCATGGCCTTCAAGAACTATGTATGGCTTGATTCCCATCCTAATGCGATACGTAGGAACGCCCGGGCATTTCGTCCGTTGGCCCAGCCCAAAAGCCAAATTCTACCCCCCGGGTCAAGACATATGGCAGGGTGCACACTTTTGCCCCAACTCACATCGAGCAAGCCTCGACCCGGCTGCACATCCCCTTGGAAATGTTTGCCTCTTTCATGGATGGATATAGCTATGCTTCACCCACTCCATGACTGGGATTCCATCATTTTTTACACCCAGAGGGACCCCCAAGAATGGCCTGGATACTACGCACAAGGGCTCTCGTACCGATACGGGCCAATGCCACCGAGGGTTTTCAAGCAACAAGCCAATACAAGTCACGCATTGTGAATTTGGTCAGCGGTCGACACTCATTTGTTGCTCCCATATCAGGTAACCATAAGAACACTGTGTTTCAAACATGGTCAATAGTGTCCTGGATCTTCGGGTCCACCCCGAGATGTCCCAGACATCAAGTGCAGTGATTCATTCTACCCCATCCCGAAGTGACAAACTTCCCCCCGGGTGATGCTAGCGGTTGGGCCCATGACCTCGATTCCCCGTAGGGGTGTACGGTGTGGTGTGGGACTACGTCGTCACTCATGTCGAGATCAGGTACCATGCCGTAAGCCTTCCCATACGAGGCCCAGCCTCAAGCCCCTTGGCCTTTTCGAGTTCCCTGCCCCATCCTCATGCAAGACGTTAAACTGCAGACCTATCAGGCCTTCCAGACTGATGCCTGACCTTAGCCCCCTTGGCCTTCTCGGACCCCTCCTCCCAAAATCTTACCCAGGGTGTATAGTGTGGTGTGATACTATGTACTCATTTACGTAGGGATCAGGTACCACGTCGTACACCTTCCCTTACGAGCCCCAACCTCAGGCACCTTGGCCTCCTCGGGTCCCCGACCCTCGTCCTTACTGCAAGACGTTAAACTGCAAGCAGGTCAGGCCTTCCTGACCAATGCCTAACCATCAGGCCCCTTGGCCTTTCCGGGCCCCGGCCCAGGTCCTCTATTATAAGAGTGTATGGGGTGGTGTGAGGTTATTTTCTCATTCACGTCAGCCTCGTAATGACCACGCCATGTACCTCTCCCTCCTAAGCTGTTTCGTCGATCCCTTTTCGGCGGTTCAACAATGTACCTAAGAGCACTCTAGTTTATTACCTAGAATGTCAAGCTCTACTCGGACACGTCCGCACCCGCTTTCCAAGCTTTCTGTATCCCTACATCAGGGCTTCCATCATCTTTCACACCCGGGGGGACCCCCAAGAACATCCTAGATACTATGCCCAAGGGCTCTCCTACCATTACGGGCCAACGCCCTCGAGGGTTTCGGACAACAAAACGATAAAATCCCGCATTGCGAATATGGTCAGCGGTCGATGCTCGTTTGTTGTTCCCACCTCAGGCTAATGCGATATGGACGCTGTGTTTCCACCATGGTTAACAGTTTTCCTCTATCGCCACGCCAATCCATTAATCCCAAAATGTTGGGTACACAATTCACACCCTTCATCACTTCATCGTGTCCAAGTAGAGTCTTGGAACTCTTGGTACTTTTTCTCCGTGCACGTTTGCGCGTTGGGGAAACAAGCCATGTCAAAGGTGTCCTTCGGGGCTCTCTGCCGACTCCCCTATGATGGACGCCCCAAGTATTGCGATGAGGATTTCCCCCCTTTTTTCCCACACCGGGTTTAACTCACGTGGGCTTAGGTATTGGGTTGTCGTCTGCGCTATCTTGGGAGGTTGTTACCATTCATGGTCCATGCTCTAAGACCATAAACTAAGATCCATCCGGAACTACGTTCAACTTGATTCTCATCCTCATGGGATACGTAGGACCACCCAGACCCCCTGTCTTTGGGTCCAGCTTGAGTTCAGCTAATTTGCCTCTCTGGTCCTGCCATCGGGACCCCGACTACTGGACTGCGTGGCATAGTACGAGATTATGTCCTCATTCACGTCGGGTTTGCAATAGCTGCACCACACGCACCCCCATTATAAGAGTTAGCACTCGTATTCCTTGTCCCACATGACATTAAAAGGAACCCTACAGAACTACATGTGGATTTATTTCCATCCTCATGGGATACGTAGGACCACCTAAATGTTCAAACATCGGGCCTAGCCCCACCACTTAGAGATCTCCTGATCTCCCAGTCACCTAGGCCACTTGGTATATCCCACTCCAGGAGGGAAATATGTAGTTATGATACGAGGTTTTAGACACCATGCCCCTTCTCCCAGGAACCCACCATATCTTGGTTACCCTCACGTTGAGTCTCTTGACTCCTTGCAGTGGTTCACCCATGTGTTAAGAGTACTCTGGTCTAGGACCAAGAGTGTCAGATTCAACTTGATCAAGTTCCTTCCACTTTTCAAGCTTCATGTTCCCATCCATTCGGGCTTCCATTACCTGTCACACCTAGAGGGACCCCCAATAACGGCCTGGATACAATGCCCAATGGGCTCTCCTACTGTTACGGGCCAACGCCCCTGACGGTTTTGGACAACAAATCGATAAAATCCTGCATTGCGAATATGGTCAGCGGTCGATGCTCATTTGTTTGTCCCCATTTCAGGCTAACGCGACAGGATGCTGTGTTGAAAACATGGTGGAATCTCGACACTTTTGGCGCTATCCCTCAGTGCACCTTTGAATGTCAGGGGGACAAAGCTACAATACGGCGTCCTTCGGGGCTCCCATGGTCTGAGCTCTAAGACCATAAACTAATATCCATCCGGAACTATGTTCAGCTTGATTCCCATCCTCATGGGATACGTAGGACTGCCCGGACGCCCTATCTTCGGGTACAGCCCATTTAGGGAGCCAGTCTCTCCCCCTATTTTATCTCTTACCTCTATATAGGCCCCTCGGCCTAAGGTATCCCTCTCTGATTGGCGTACAATGTGATGTGGGATCATGTCTCCATAAATTGTGTTTTATAACACTACACACGTTCCCCGCCTAGCATCGTCTCTGCTATGTCTGCACTGCATGACGATAAAATGCATGCTTGGTCCTATCATACGACCCTAAACTGTGACATTATCGTCCTGGCTGCATGACAAAAAATGGCACTGCATTGTGGTGACCTCATTGTAGAGGACATCACGTTTGGTATTGGTCACATGCCATGCCATTTGTCAACGCCTATCACGGCTTGATCCTTGTGGCGACACCACGGCCTACTACTGTAGGCCTGTCACTTCACAAAAAAAATCCACTCACCTTAATGAACAAACAAGATTTATCAAATTCCGCTTCTTTTAGTGCAAGGGCCACGCCCGCGCTCCCCTTTTCCCCTCGCACTGGTATCTTACCATGTCACCATGAAGAACTTCGTGAGGCTTGACTCTCATCCTTATGAGATACGTAGGAGTGCCCGGGCACTCCCTCGCAGGCCCAGCCTAACTATTTCTTTTGGTCCCTTGACCTAAAACCTCTCCCAAGGGGGTCATGCGGTGTGATATGGGATTATGTCCTCATTCATGCCCGGTGTTTGAGTTACTCCACCATGTGCCTCTTATGTCTCCTCCCATCCATGGTCTGAATTCTACGACCCTAATCTAACATCCCCCTATGGGAAAGGACTCTTATCCCCCTATCTAATACGTCTCGTTGTTTTATTGAGATGTGTTTCGACAAAGAGCCCAAAGTGTGGGATTTTTATACGGACATTCCCTTCGTCCCATAACCAAGCTTCGTGAGCTCTCTATTTGGATCCTCATCCTCTTCCACATCCAAAAGGACCCTCGGACGACATGGATACTAGGCTTAAGGGATCTCCATGAATGCTGGACCTAAGGGCCCTCCAATCGTTTTGGGCCAACGTCCCTATGGATATCTAACAACATTTGTGACATGGTCCCGTGTTTCGAACATGGTCAACGATCAACCCTCATTTGTTTGTCCCCATTCTAGTCTAACGTGATATGGATGCTGGGTTTCCGCCATAATCAACAGTTATCCTCCATCGTCACGCCGCCATCATTGTGATCTGAATCTCAAGCGCCATGATTCACACATTTCCACTTCCTCATGTTCAATTGGAATTCCATCATACTCTTCTCTTTCTCTTCGAGCATCTAGGTGCGCTAAATGACTCTGTTAGTGTCATTGGGTCGGTATACACCGAGCGTCCCTTTTCCCTAACCTGCCCCTTTTTGTGTCGGGAAATTCACACCACTACTTCTTGTTTCCCACACAGAGCACGACTCACGTGGGCTTAGTAGTTTTGGCGGGATGTGTACCAACACGATCAGGCTTCTCATCACCCCGCATGACGTTAAACTGTGCTCCCAGAACTACGTATGGCTTGATTCCCATCCTCATGGGGTACGTAGGAACGCCCGACCACTATTCTTCGGGTCCATCCTAATCCTCACTCTTGGTCCCTCGACCTGATGAGTTTACTCTGGGGGTATGTGGTGTGATTTGGACTCCAAGTCCTCATTCACATCGGTTTCATATCTAACGCACCACACATTCCCTGGGATCTTCCCTTTTATTCCACGTCCTATCATATGACGTTAAACAATAGGAGTCCATGTAAACTCGTCCTGCATGACATTAAATTGCATCCCCAGAACTATGTATGGCTTTATTACCTTCCTTATGGGATACGTATGGACACCCATGCATTTCACCTAGGGTCAAGCCCCAGGAATCGCAAAATCCTTTTCCTCCCCCTGGTCATACCCCTCACAGGGGACCGTGTAATTATGACTCTGCCATGAACAAGTTCAGGATGCCCCATGATTACATTGGGAAGTGGCAGGCCCCCTCTCCAGAGAGGCCCTGTCCCAAAAAAGGAATGATCCATGATCAGACCAATGTGCCCCTATGGCATACTCCCACCACGGTGATGTAATTACATGAGTGTGGGATTCTGTTCAGACAAACCATCACTCCATATTCCACGCTTTGCGTGCCCCTTATTCGGACCCTCGTCCCCTTTCATGTCTAAAGTAACCCCCTAATGGCCTGGTCTCAAGCCACATCGGCTCACCTACCATCCTGGGCCAACGTCCTGGAAGACTGGTCATGTTTGGAAGGACCCCCTAACAGTATGGATGCTTGACCTATGGTCCGCCTACTATCCTGGGCCATCATCCCGAAAGATTGACCGACAAAATTTGTGACATGGTCCCGTGTTTCGAACATGGTCAACGGTCGACTCTCATTTTTTGTCCCCATTTCAGGATAACGCAGTATGGATACCGCTTCTCCTCCATGGTTAATGGTTGTCCCTTATTGTTACGTCATCCCCACAGTGTTCCGAATCTTGGGTGTCGTGATTGACACTTCCCATTTCCATCTATTTGGACCGATTTCAGCACCCCTGGCGTTGCACCATTCGTGCATAAGAGCACGCTGAAGAAATGGTAATTCGGTTGTTCAGAAAAGTTCCTTCTCCAGTCAAGCCTCTCCCATCATTCGGAAATCTGGACTGGTAATCCGAATCCCGGATGCCTGGAGCATGGTCTCCACTCCTATGTTAGGTGGGACAAGAATTCAACTATCTCATGTTTCTCACATCGGGCGTGACACACATGGGCTTGGGGAATTATCGCTGAACATCCCGCAAACATGGTAGGGATGTAACGAGGTGATTCAAAAGGTGGAAATCGTGCGGGCTACGGCATTCAAAACCAAGAAAGGAAAAATTGAAGCATGAAAGTACCAATAAAAGGTTTTTGGATTGTTACAATACCTGGGGGTTGACTCCCCGCATGGACAGGTTGACCCCGTAAAAAGAGCGTTGTAGCTCTGCCACCCGTTGGCTTGTGGCGTCCAAGGCTTGCTACCACTGACTCAGCTCCCGCTCCTCCTTAGCAGCGGTGGGGAGAAGTTCGTCAGCCTTGTCTTTGGCCCTCTCTACGCTAGCTTGAACGGCAGCCATCTTTCCAGAGGCCTGCCTCATACGCTCTTTTACCTCTGCCAGCTGGGCCTTCAACTGTGAGATCAGCTCAGATTGTGCATTAAGAGAGACTGAAAGCTCATCTGCCCGGGTCTGCATCTGTTGGACCTCGTCTTCAGCCTCCTGGAGCTTCTTTATGTTGGTCGCCTTCCTCCGCTTCCAGCCCACGCTGAGCCCACGATCATGCTCCTAGATCTTATCAGCCATAAGATCTCGAATGAGTGTGTGAGGACATTGAGCATCCACTCACCCAGCACACAGTTCGCACAACCGCGAGTGGAGTCTGTCCATTTCGGCCAGCCATTGCCCTTGGGGGTGTCCTTGATGAAGCGTGTGATTAGCTTCCACGACCTGCGGCGGACTATGCTGTTGTCTTCCTCGTCGAAGGCTGTTTCATCCCAGTCTACGTGATTGGCAGGCTCGTACGTGGGATACTCCTGCAAGAAATGATTGACAGGATCTGCATCTAGTGTTGAATCCAGTACGACATATGGTGCCAAAGTAGGAATGACAGGACTGGGACCGACTGGTTGATCCTCTTCCTCGGAGTCCACCTCAATGACTTCGTGCACGACACTGCTGGTGGTCCCGCCAGTGATGAAGTGTGTTGCAGCTTGAGGAGATGGGGGGATTATCGCCAGCATCACCGACATGCCCCTAGGGGGGACACCACCAGACATCCTGACTAGTCTTGCCGCAGCAGCCCACGCCATTCGGAGAACTGTATGACAGATAGGGCAAAAACATTAGTTGGCATAGTCAACATGTGACGATGAGGAAAATCGTAGAGGAAACTTATGGAGATCGACCTCCTGGCATTGTTCTTGAGCTGGTACTGAAGGGACCCCAAGGCGAGGCACTCCATATACTATTGGAAGGTCTGGAGATTCCGGAGGACCCACCTCAGGTACTCTGGTCCCACCAGACGTGGAATTGGACGCATCCATAGGGGCGGGTTCTGGAGGTTCCGCATCATCACCCGCTGAGGGGCGAGAACGTGGCCTGTGAACATGTTCCTCCTACATGGCTCAAACATCGGTGAGAAGTCCATAGTGGCCCGAGAATGGACCAAAAGGAAAGAAGTTCGGAATGGTAACTCGAGAGCCTCTATGAAATCGTCAGAATCTGAGCCCTGATCTCCAACCTCGCCCTCCTCCAACGGGCTCCCTCCTCCAGCCTCATCCTCCCGAGAGGATTTATCTAATTCTTTTGGCAGGGGGAAGCGCTCCCTTAGATTGGCATTCGATAACTTTGGGGGGACCGTTTGATTCAATAGTACCCTAACTCGGTCTGTCATTGGGCGAGGGAAACCGCTGGAGTTGATGTAATCCTCTAGCTCGTCCATGTATTGCTCTGCCTGCACTGGAGATGCCATGAATCCAGCCCGGACTGGGCCTATGCCTGGTAATTCCATCCCGAGGCGATTCAGGTGGGCCCAAATCTCGGGTGGGCTAAGGAATTTCCGGTTGACATCCTAAATGTACCAGGCTTCCGGGAAGATGGCATCCTTTGCCATGTCGATATGACACAGGTGCTTCCCCAGAGCCTGAGTGGATATCCAATGAAATCCCCTCGATGGATACCCCTCCAGATGGCCCTTCTCTTCTAGAATCAACGGATCCGCCGCATCTGCCGCACCCTCGGCCGGTGTGGGTCTCGCCCCCATGGAAGCCATGCCACCGCGAGAGGCCCTAGCTGCCCTCCGACCCCGACCTCGAGATAGAGGAGGTCCTCCGTCACCGACCCAAATAGTCAACTACTTCAGCATCTCCCCTAGTTAAGCATCCTCCCAACTAATGGCATACTCCCTCACCAATCCGAAGGTGGTGGTGGATGGAGGAAATGCAATTCACATATTCCCATCTTCCCATGTGAACATGAGCCACAGCTTCCTCATAACACATGGGTGCTCCTCGTGGCGCACCTCCCAGTAGACCTGCGGGGTCAGCCACTGGAGGCACCGGAACTGCCTTGCAAATCGATGTGGGGTGTAAGGTTCGCAGAGTGGCTCACGATCTACTTGTGCCACCAAAACTCCACCTCAAAAGTCTAGGAGGTAAGCCCGATGTTCTTCCATTCCCCGCCCATCGTCAGTAAGTATCCCCATTGGCAATGGGAAGGGGTCGAAATTAAACTCATCCGCCATCCACAGCCGATTCATCACCATCGGCACGACTACCTTGAACGGGAAGCACCCGACTGTATTCAGGATGGAGGGGCGGAAATTTGATCCCGGTGGAAAAATAGGGTTTGGATACTCATAAATCCCCCTGATGTGCACTGCGATCCACCCATACAGGAGGTGGAATGGCCCGCATATCCTTTGCGGCTTCTTGCCCTTGCCAATGTGTCGCGGCATTCTGTATAGTTTGGCGAGCATTGGAATCCCCAGATTGATCTGCTGCCCCATGGCCAACATAGACTCCATGACAAACGATCTGGGCCGCACCCCCATGCTTGTATCCCTCACCAGTAGAATCCAACCACAGATGAGAGCCGCGATGAATGCCGCCAGCCTGACTATCAGCTGTTGTTTAGTGCTGACATTGAAACCCCATGTTTTCCAATGGCTGCCTTCCAAGACCCGCCAATACGAGTGCCCCTTACCCCGTTTGGCCGCCCTTGCACAAGTTCGAGGCCTCAGAGGGAACTCTCGATTCTCTGGGAAATTCAAGAAGCACTTGAAGCATCTCCTAAAGACGACATACCTCACTGCCTCCTTGTCCTCTCCATGGACGAGTGCCATCAGCACTGATGCCAGTCGCGGAATATGCTATGTATCCTCCCACGCACTCATGACGGGGAGGAACTCATCATACATGGCCCCCAATATCGGAACCCCAGAAATATGGTGGACATCCCACAGGCTGATTCCCACCTCCCCGTGATGCAGGTGAAAGGTATTCGTCCTAGAAGACCATCTGCACAGCAATTCCAGCATCAGTTGTTTCGGTTGGTAAATGTGGAATTGGGAGGCCCATGCCACCTCATGTAACCCCACTCTCCTCAGCTCGGCCCCAAACTCCTCGCATGAGGCGCCTACCCAGTAGGACGAGGCCCAGTAATCAGTGAAGTTGCCACCCTGGCGCAGGTCCCACTCGTCGGACCATCCCTTCTTCGAATCCTGCAAAGCCGCCTTCAGCATGGTATGGTAGAGAGGAGGGGATGTCTCCGGTTGCAATGGCTTCCCGTCAATATCGTTCAAATGGTTGGAGAGAAAATCAGCGGTGACGTGTGTGGAGTCCTCCTACGCATGACCATCGGCCGCCCTGAACCATTGGTGCTGACATGGTATGCTCCTGAACCAGCAAGCTGGTTTGTCCCTACTTTCCTCAGGGATGAAGATGACATCCCTCAACCCAAATCCATACAATGGAAGCTTCTTACCCTGTGGATAATCTTTCTGACCCTCTGATAGCAGATCTTTCAAAGAAGCGTGGTCTGAATGGCTTCGGACCATCTCCCCAAGGCCTGGACGGTTGGCCATCTCATCCCAACGGGCGGCATCTGCAAGCACCCCCAATACAGCTTCTTGATGGGCTATTTTGATTCTGGACCTCAGAAAATAATTTTTTCAGAACGGATCACGAAGCTTGATCGCGAAGCCGGATTGCAAAGGTCGGTCGCGAGACCAAGCCGCGAAGTCTAGCCTAGGCCGACAAGTAGAAGTTCGATTGGCGCGGACGCGGAGTCGGAGACCCGCGGTTCACCACGAAGCTCGATTCATGGAGTGTTGTCGCAGAGTACCCGAAGCTTCGCGAAATCGAGAGCACAAAAAGACAAGGAAGTCGCGTGAAGACAAAAGAGGTCAGCCCCCTATTTATAGTCAGTGACCCCAGAGCATCGTGGCACGCCTCACCCGCACGGAGCATCGCGGCGCGTCCGGATCCGTGGCCCCGGTCAGCACCGCGGGGCGCCTCTGCAAAGCCACATCGCGAACGGTCGACAATTTTGGCGATTTTTCCTCAGACTTCAACCCTTTACCCCCGCGGCTCCAAGTCTGAGGGGGGGCATTTTTTTGTGCCAAAATATTGCACGAAAGGAAGGGACGAAACAGAAGGCTGGCACGCTGCCTCACGAAGCACCGACGCGAAGCACCGACGTGAAGCACCACGAGCATCGCGGGCTCGCGAAGATCCAGAGTCGGTAACTCTCCGCGAATGCATTTGACATTCGTGAGCCCGCCGCGAAGCTCCAGATGAGGTAACTCTCCGCAACCGCGTTTTAGGTTTGCGAGCGCGCCGCGAAGCACCTGAGTCGGTGCGCAAGTTCAACTTCGCGGCGCGCCTTGCCTATAAATACTGGACTCCCCCTGAGTCCCAAAGGATTGATAATCTGACATTTATACTTCTCCTCTCCCGAATCGAGAAGCACCCTTTTCCCCTGGGAATCATGAGCTCCGTGAGGTACTTCTACTTCCCGTGACGCCTTTTCTTTGTCTCGTTTTGAGCCCCTCTTCGGAGAGGGATGCCCATCGCGAAGCTCAAGGGCATTCGCGAAGGAGGGGGATTCCCAAGGGAACCCGGGCAGCCGCGGAGTATTTATGCTTCGTGAAACACCCAACATGTACTAGTGATCCCTATGCTAAGGCAGGATCACTACACATCGTGAAGCACACTGCTTCGTAGCACCTTGCTTCGTGAGGCACCTCTTTTTCGCGAGGCAGTGCTCCGCGAATACTGTTCCACTTTGCAAAGAACCCTCCATTCACACCTATGCCCCATGCTAAGGCCAAGGCACTCCACTTCGTGAAGCACACTCCTTTTCTTGGAAATTCCACTTCCCATGCGACCCTCCAGGTTCGCACGATGTGATTTCAATGTCCCATGGACAATACCACTCATAGCGTTGCTTCGCCTAATGCTTCTTCACATAGGCACGCTAACAGATATTGCTTCTTCACATTGCCACGCTAACGTGGACCCCTCGATGGTTCGCTCCACAACCCCCCTTAACCACAGACTTTCAAGTACCTTCCCTCCCCCAAGGACCAGAGGGTACCGGTTATGTAAGTCCTAGGGGTGTGGAGTGAACCCACCTCATCCGAGCTGTAGGACGTTAAACTGCCAAGCATCACGTCCTCGACACATGACATTAAACTGTGACCCGACCTCATGCCTCTCACAAGGGGTCCCCCTAGCTCGAACATTCTTTACACCACTCATCTCCACAGGAGTGGAATCACCCATCCACAAGGGATGATATCCTCCTTATTGGAGTGGTGTATGTTCTGAGGAGAAGGGCGACCCTAGTTCCCCAACGGATGGTTGCACCTCTGCATCTCCGTACATCCCCACTACCATGGTCAGTGGAGGGCGTGATAAGGAATGAGGCACCTCCTATCATTGGTCCCAAATCCCTCTTTCACTGCGCTTTGCCACACCTCGGTCCTCCATCCTGGAGTAAGTCCCAAAACCATGGGCCGCCTAAAGTGTAAGACCCTCTTCATTTTTCACAAATGAATCCTTCACGACGTGATCGTCAGGTCCCTGCAACCTCTTGTTTCTCACACCGAGCATGACTCACGTGGGCTTAGAGTTAGCACCGACCCCGACCCCCCAACTTTTTGAACTACGAGGTCTTTGATCCATGTCAAGGCATGGTACATAGGAAGCCTCCATGAGGTTCAATCCCACCACTCGGTCATTTATTCACATTGAGTTCTATCTTCATCTAGCATGACGTTAAACTGCATGCCCCCATCCAGCATGATGTTAAACTGTATGCCCTTGTCCCACATGGCATTAAACTGCACACCCATTTGAACTACGAGGTCTTTGATTCATGTCAAGGCATGGTACATAGGAAGCCTCCTTGAGGTTCAAGCCCACCCATCATCCAATTCACCTAGAGTTCTATCTTCGTCCAGCGTGATTTTAAACTGCATGTCTTCGTCCAGCATGACGTTAAACTGCATGTCTTCGTCCAGAATGACATTAAACTGCATGCCCTCATACAGTATGATGTTAAACTGCATGCCCTCATCAAACATGACGTTAAACTGCATTATGGTCCAGCAGTAAGCCATTGTGACCAAACCGAACTACAAGGACTTTGATCCATGTCAAGGCGTGGTACATAGGAAGCCTCTACGAGGTTCAAGCCCACCACCCGGTCGTTCTGACCTCATTCATGTTGGTTCACCACCCGTCATTTCTTCACGTCAAGTTCCAACCTCGTCCAGCATGACGTTAAACTGCATTCCGGTCCAGCAGTAAGCCGTTGTGACCAAACTGAACTACGAGGACTTTGATCCATGTCAAGACGTGGTACGTAGGAAGCCTCTATGAGGTTCAAGCTCACCACCCGGTCGTTCCGACCTTATTCACGTCAGGGTTCACTACTGTCCCGCATGTCGTTAAACTGTATTCCATCAATCCTTTGAACTATGAGGACTTTGATCCATGTCAAGGCATGGTACGTAGGAAACCTTCCCATGGTTCAAGCCCACCACTAGTGGACCCCCGAGTCTACTTTCACGTCGGTTCACCGATTAAAACCTTTGAACTATGAGGTCATTAATCCATGTCATGGCATGGTACGTAGGAAGCCTCCTTGAGGTTCAAGCCCATCCCTCATCGGACCAAGGTCCACCTTCATGTTGGTTCGCCGACGCATCGGACCAAGGTCCACCTTCACGTCGGTTCACTGACGACATCCATCGGGCCAAGGTCCACCTTCATGTCAGTTCGCCGACGAGGCCACTCTGAACTACGTGGTCTTGGATCCATGTCACAACATGGTACGTCGGAAGCCTCCACGAGGTCCAATCCCACCACCACTAGGACCCTCCTAGTCCTTCCCATCCTCGTCAGTTCGCTGATGATGCCCATCGGACCAAGGTCCACCCTCATGCCGGTCCACTGCCACCATCCCGAACTATGCAGACTTTGATTCCCTGCCATGGGGATACGTAGGAATCCCCCTTCAAGGCTCAATCCCAACTTCACCATTTCCCTTGAGACGGTTCCTTGCCATTCCCCCTTCCACTTCATTCTTCTATCCGTCATCCACCCTGATTCTCGCCCGGGCCATCATATCCATGTGAGATCATGTCGGTACGCCCCTCTTCACAGCCACCCATGGGCTGGTCCCGGTATCGACACCCCTTCAAGGAAAATCCCTCAATCCGATCTATTCTAGCCAATGCTCCGATCGGGCTGATCCGTCTTCGCTGGACATTAAACTCGCAGCGTACCCTGTGTTAAACATGGGAAGCTGAGGAAAACATCAGATATGCGTCTACGACATATAATTCCCTGCGCTCGATGTGGGATGCCTCGGGCTTCCACACCCTCAAGAATCCCTATGACTAGGGATAATAGACAGACATGCCAGGTTCCCCAGCATCCAGACACGCTACTGATGCCTCAACGTGAATACTCACCTGACTAAAGGTTACTACCCTGACTGGACCCTATGGAATGTCCCGAAAGAAGCAGTGTAATTAACTGACATCCATGGAAACATGGCATTGGAATGAGTTTCATGAACAACGTATTAAAACTATGAGGGAGACCCGTACTAGGTGACGAGTTCTGAGGAGGAATCCACAGAAGGAAGAACCGACATCCCATCATCCCGTTTTGATCAAGGAGCAGACGTTCCTGAATAAGGAACGAATGCCGCCCACCTTTGGAAAGTGGGAATGTGGGTCAACAAGCAGTGCGTCCTCCGCAGATGGATGTGCGCGCCCCGGTGAAAGCGTCGGAAACAGAGATATTTCAAAAAAAATTGTGATACTTAAGTGTAGTAAAATCTAATTTTCTATGGTTAATCAGATTCTGAACAAACATAAATTGAATCTTGGTTTCACAATCTAGCTCAGCAGTATTGGCTCTTAGCTTTGTTTCATTCCCAGTTAACCTACCCCACACTTCTTCCATAACAAAGATATCAGTTGGAGGTGGAGGACCTCTCTGGTAGTCCTCACAAATACCCTCATGAGTTATCCTAAGTCATGCAGTCCATAACCTCAAACAAAAAGTGTGTGTATCACCATTGATCTTGCTTCATATAACATATCCATCTTCTAAATCAAAAGATAATGCAGAATACTTATAAAACTATGCAACTAATTTCAGATAAATAGGCATATCCTCCTTTTTGAACCAATCCACCCATCCTTTCTCTTTTAACACAATCAATACCAAAGACTTACTGGAAAGAATCCACTTAGAGAATATATTATTTTTAGGTACCACTATTCTGTCTACTAGATTTATATTCAGTGGACCATTGGGTGCTAACTTCAACACTATTTTTATCTTATTCTTTGAACTACGCTTCTCAGGAGCTGATGATGATGAGAATTTCATCCTGGGCATTCGACGATGGTTCTAGAGAGAGAGAAAACTGAAGGGTTGAGAGAGGGTCAATAGTTTTAGAGAAGATATCTTGAGTGAAGATAGACTGAACCTTATTTTATTTTTTCATTTAGGGATATGAAGAATCGTGGGATCAAAAAAGCAAGTACATAAAAGGATTGAAAATTTAATTACCATGATATGGGTTATAATGTATAAATAAGATAACAAAGCATCTTTATTGTGAGACTGTAATCAACATTCATGGTGAGACTGTAATTGGATTTCATGGTGACAATGTAACTAGCTTTTAGGGTGAGACCATAATTGTGTTATTTCTAAACTATGCGACCATATTGTTTGAGATAGTAAGTGTCCGGTAGTAATGCACAGAGGGAGGTTAACTGTGAAACCGTAAATTTGAAACAGTAATTATTAAGTCAATAAAATTATATAACCATTAGAAAGTGACTTGTGAGACCATAAACTATGAAACAGTAAGCTGTGAAACTGTATATTTACTATTTAAGATTTATCATTCCCAATTCATGTATGATGTAATCTATTCTTTCAAAATTTAATGGTTTCATGAATATATCAGCAAGATGATTTTCAGTTCCAATGAATTCTATAGTGATGTCACCTTTTTAATAATGATCTCTCCAAAATAGATGTCTTACATCAATATGTTTTGTTTTAGTGGGTGAAAAAGGATTTTTTGAGATGTTAATAGAACTTTTATAATCACAATTTATAGGTAAATTCCTGAATTGATATCCCTATTCTTGTAATGTGTTTTTCATCCACAAAATTTGGGCTCAACAACTATCAGCATTTATTTATTATGATTTTACAGTAGATAATGCAACATTGTTTTGTTTCTTACAACACCTCGATACTAGTTACTTTCCTAAAAAGTGAAATTTTGTAGTGGTTCTTTTTCTATATAACTTACAACCACCAAAGACAGCATCTAACTAACTCACTAACCCAAATGATTTTTCTCTGGGATAAAACAGAACTAGATTGGGTTTATGCTTCAGGTATTTAAAGATTCTTTTAACATCATTTAAATGAGAATCCATACGATTTTCATGAAAACGAGTACACATACACACACTAAACATAATTTCAGGTCGGATAACAGTTATACAGAGTAAGCTTCCAATCATTCCTCTATAAGTGGTTTGATCTACAAATTTTCCTTCTTCATTATGATCTAACATTCAAGTAGTACTCATTGGAGTGTCCCTACTTTTAATACTATCCAATCCAAAACATTTTATAAGATCTCTGGTATATTTATTTTTATTGAAAATGATACCATCAGTATTTTGAAGGATTTGAAATCCAAGAATGAATTTTAGTTTACTGATTAAACTCATTTCAAATTCATTTTGCATCATTTTTTTAAATTCAATACATAAATCGTTTTTTGATGATCCAAATATAATGTCATTTACATATATTTGAACAACTAAAAAATCATTGGAAATTCATTTTATAAAAATGGTAGGTTCACCTATTCCCTTTGTAAAACCTTTGAAAATAAGAAAAGTACTTAATATATCATACCAAGCTCTTAGAGCTTGTTTTAAACCATATAAATATTTTGATAATTTAAAAATATGATATGGAAAATGAGGGTTTGTAAAACTAGGGGGTTTCTCAACAAAGACATCCTCACCTATATACCTGTTTAGAAATACACTTTTAACATCCATTTGATATAGTTTGAAATTCAAATGTGCAACATAAGTAATCATAATTCTCTAGGATTCATGTCTAGATATTTGTGGAAAGGTCTCTTCATAGTCAATTCCTTATTCTTAACTATATCCTTTTACAACAAACAAAGCCTTGTTTCTAACTATATTACGAGCTTCATCTGCCTTGTTTCAAAACACCCATTTAGTGCCTATGGTGAACGTGTCTTTGGGTCTGTCCATAAGTTTCCAAACATTGTTCCTTTGAAAATGATTAAGTTCTTCTAGTATGTACATCACCCAAAATTCATCATTGATATTATCATTAATTTTTTTAGGTTCACGTTGTGAAAAGAATACTTGATGTTCAACTTGATTTCTATGAGTGCTCTAGTTGGATTCCATTTATCCATTTATACTACAACAACATCTAAAGGATGGTTCATGAATGTTCTAACAGCTCTAGAAAAAATAAAGACTAGTGATTTTAGGTTCATAAACATGGTCTACTTCATTGTGACTTTAATCTAACGATTTTCCATAACTGGATATTTTCACAGATTCCTTTACAGGAGGGTTAGAGGATTTTGAATTAATGTACATATTTGATACATCATTATCTATGTTCTCTAGAGTGGCCTTAGGCTCATGTGAAACTGTTTCATCAAATTTGACGTGGAAAAAATCTTTCACACATTTAGTTCTTTTGTTAAACACTCTATAGGCTTTAATAGAAATTAAATATCCTAAAAAGATTCATTCATCACTCTTGGATGCAAATTTTTCAAGATTATCCTCAGTATTAAGGATATAAACTTTACAACAAAAGACGTTGAAGTACCTAACTTTGGGTTTTCTATTGTTCCAAAAATCATATGGAGTTCTTTTATGAATAGGTCTTATCAAAACTCTATTGATAACATAGCATGTTGTATTTACAGCTTTAGCCCAAAAATAAATAGTTATGTAATATTCATGAAGCATGGTTCAAGAAATATCTTTGAAGGTTCTATTTCATCTTTCTACAACTCCATTCTGTTGAGGTGTTCTAGGGGAAGAGAAACTATGACTATAGCCATTCTGTGAGAAAAAATATTCAAACTCTAGATTTTCACACTCACAGCAATGATCACTTCTTAAGGATTTAATTCTAGGTCCACTATGATTTTCTACAGTTTTTTCATATTTAGTAAAATTGGAGCAGACATTACTTTTGTGAGCCGAAAAGAAAGTCCTAGTATATCTAGAAAAGTCATCTACAAGAACATAAAAATAGCACTTATCATCTAAACTAGAAACTCTAGATGGTTCAAACCAATCCATGTGAACTAATTCGAGAGGTTGAGTAGTTGACACTTATTTCTTTGGTTTGATGGAAATTTTATGTTGATTTCCCATTTGATAAGGATTACACAATTTATCATTAAGAAACTAAAGTTTGGGGATGTATTTGACAAAAAATATTATAGTTATCTTTTTAAGGGAATGAGTATTACACTTTCCTAGTCTCTTACGCCAAATAAAATATTCTTTGTGAAATACATGTAAACATGATCCATTTTAAGAAACTAAAGAATTTATGTTAACAAAGTAAATATTTTCATTTCATAAATTAGAAAACAATAATTCATATTTAGAATTGAAAACATTGCAAGTGTCATTCTGAAATTTAACATGAAATACATCATCACATAGTTATGAAATACTAAGAAAATTAAATTTCAATCCATCAACAAAAAATTACTTTTAAAATCAAAAACTAATTTAGATATACCGATACAGACAAGGACAATAATATTTCCTTTGGAATTTTCACCAAAGGTTACATTTCCTCCATCAATTTGTTATTAAATTCCTCAAGCATGAATACTCTCCTATCATGTGTCTAGAACACTCACTATCCAAGTACTGTAATATTTTATAAGAACTCTTTAAGTACCTTTCCCAAAAAATTGTCAGATAAAAACATATTTTGGAACCCATACATGATTGGGTATAGTAATATTAGTGACTAGTGCTTTTGGAACCCATATATTCCTCATAGGTTTCCTTTAAGAATTATGTAAAGTACATGAAAAATAAACACAATTTCATCTATAAAATCTTGAAACAATAGAGAGTGTATCTTAATTTTAACTAGATTAATGTCTTCCAGAACTATTGGAAATGTTATAGGTCATAGACATATAAACAAAATTAGTTCTTCCAAAATTTCTTTTAGCAAGTTGATAGCCAATACCAGTAGTATATTTAAGATCAATCTTTTTACCTGGAATTTGTACCAGGTTATCCTTACAAATAGAAATCCTTTCAAGATACTTTATCAATTTATCATTAAATAGTATTAGTTCATTGTTTTTTTGAGTAATTTGGCATTTTTCTCCCTCTCAATAATATGTTCATACTTAATAGTTGAGTTAAGAGAATGTGGTTTCTTTAAAGACTTGTATTTATCTTTTGGTTAACTACATGTCTCTTCAGGAATATTACAGTATTCAAACAGTTCCTAATTTTACATATTTTCAGAGTAATTTTCATCTCCAGAATAATAGGAATTTTGTATAGGTGATTCTCATGTTACCTCAGATGTGTTTGTAATAAAACACATATTTTATTTGTTAGACTGTTCATCATGTAATGATTCTGATTTACTTGAACTATCCTTAGAAGAACTCCTTGTTGCTTTAATTGAATTTTTATACATTCTATCTTTGTCTTAATATTTATTTTTGTACATGAACATAGGATAGTTAGAATTTATATACCCTATTCACTTATATTCATAACAGACTATCTCATTAGACATGTCTCTTTTTTCCCAATATTTCATCCAGCTTCCCTTTTGATCATATCTTCTCTTGAAGTTAGGATTTCTGAAAAAATTATTCTTCTTATAAAATGTCATGAACCTTTTAGCTAATTGAGCCATCTCAACATCATTTTAAGTTGATGATTATTCACTATTGGAACTTTCTATAGAGACTTCCAATTTTCCTTTTTCCCTTGTGCTTAGAGGTGGTGGCCTTGACCATAACTATTTTTTGGGTTCATCCTCCTCTTCCTTGTTATCTTTCACCTCATCTTCATACATCATTAGTTTCCCAATGATTTCTTTAACAGGTAATTTTCTGATGTTGCATGATTCTGTAATAGATGAAGAGGATCCTCTCTTGCTATCATGTAGGAATCTGAGAATCCTAATGATCTGTTCTTTAGTAGAGACTTCTCTTCAAAGATAAATCATTGTGTTGAAAATTTATTTAAACCTGAGATATATGTAAGAAATAGGCTCATCAGGTTTCATTTTATCATTATCATATTTAATAGTATAAGTATTAAGTCTCATTTACTTCTCACTAGAAGTTCCTTTATGTAAAATAGAAAAATATCCCAAATTTCATGGGCAGTTATACCTGCAGAAATTCTACTAAATTACTCATATCCTAAAGAGTAATATAAAGCATTCAGTGATTTAAATTTTTTATTATAGGCAGTCTTAGTTGGATCACACCATTATATTCTATTAGTATCATAAATTATTTATTCATTTATAATTGAAGACGATATTTGAAAACAGATACTTTCTAAATGTATTTTCATTTTAATTTTCCATTGGGAATAATTTCTTCCATTAAAAAATGGTGCTCTGTTTGTTGCAGCGACATCCAATCTATTATCACTAATAAATAAATACTTTGAAATAGCTATAAATTCTTTATTAAAAACATTTATAGATCTTTAAAGTACAACTACAATCACAGTTGAATAGGGTCAAAAACAGAGTCTAAATTCGAATAACAAACAACACCTTTAATAACAAATGTTGGTCGAGGTAGATTACTCAAGAGGGGGTGAATTTAGTATCTATAAAAATTTCTATTTATAAAATTATTATTAAAAATAATCCCCAATAAATTTAAATACATCCCAGTTAATCAATGTAATACAGTTATGAAAGTTTGATTGATTAAATAAATTCTCAGAAGATTGATTAATTCTCAGTAATCTTAATATCATTTATTACCATTACTTTTGAATCTATTCTCATAAAGAAAAACAATTATAAATTCTTTCCAAGATTAACTATCAAAGTAAATTTAGTTATTTCTGAATTATACAGTAAAAAAGAGAAAACAAAATTAAACAAAACAACTGATATAAACCATGTTATTAAGTCTCATGCCAAGACCTTATCCACTCAACATGGTGATCACCTACCACTAAGTAGTTTATATAAGTCAACATGATCAACACCGTCGATCGGGGTTAACAACAATACATAAGACTTTCTAGGTCACATGACCTCTTCCACATTTCTTCATGGGTAAGAACAACCTAGTCACATAGAAAACTCTTCCACCCATGTCTGTGTGAATACACAAGTGAAAATAAATGTATGAGAAAGGATATCATATATCTTTTAGTCTAATACAGGAGATAGTTCATGTTGATCTATATACACACACACACACTGCATGAAAGACAAAAATAATACACAATAGAGAAATATGATGATATAAGGATATAATTTCTTTGAGTGTTAGTTTATGCAACTCTAGACTTCTAGGATAAACTAGATTCATAAATCGAGTCATCTTGTAGAAAATAGAGTATCACAAGTGAGATAGATCTGGATCGCGTTCTTCTTGGATTTGATAGTGAAAAAATGTTCTCAACTCTAGGATTCAAGTACACTTTGTGAGTTATTAAGCATTTTCAAGTTGCATGTGTCCATTATTCTTTCGAGAATGGTCATGCTTATTCTATAGCCCGTACACACTTTTTTCTCTGTTGTAACTAATTTCTCAATTTTATTCTAGGAACATTGATCTTTTCATTTATATATTATATGTGTTGGACTTGACATGATGCATTTATTTTTCACCTCTTACCTCATATTTCCATGTGATATGTCTATAAAAAAATATTAATTACGTCAGTGAATTTAAAAGCATCAAATATGAATGTTTGAAATTAAATTGAAAAATGAAAAAATAGATTAAGAAATGGTTTCACAATATATCTAGAAGTGGTGTCTTAATAAAGTGGTGTCTCATTGAAATGGGGTGCCCTTATTTCTCTTTGATCAGTGAGACCGCTATGATGGGGTAGTTGTATAGAGATCTGTAACTTGTATCACAGATGTGGTGTTTGACCATAGTGTCTGATCATAGTGTCTAGATGGTCATGATGACTGGATGGTCATGGTGTTTGGATGGTCATGGTGTCTTGATGGTGATGGTGTTTGGATGGTCAGGGTGTATGGGGCACAGTGTCTGGGCCACGGTGTTGAGGTCATGGTGTCTGGTCACGGTGTATGGGTCATGGTGTCTGGTCACCGTGTCTGGTCCTGGTGTCTGGGTCATAGTGTCTAGGTCCTTTTCCAGAAAAACATAACCGATGGTAGACTCAGGGATTCTCAAACTTATCCAAATATCTGTATACAGACTTAAACAGAGATTTTCATAAAATTTATTAGACTTAATCACATACCAAGGAAATCCATTATTAAACAAACTTAGAAACGTTCACAATCATTAAACATAAAACATAAGATATTGGATAGGTTTATTTAAATCATAAAGAAAATAATCACTTGTACACATGATTTTAGATTGATTAAACAAGATTAAAATATTTTAAAAAATAAATAGGATTTGGGATCATTAAAACATGATTAACACCTGAGGAGTCCAATATAGTTTATTTATAATATCATGTGTTAGAACAGGTGGAAGCTTGTTCCATATAAATATTACAAATACAAGATCAATTATCATGGAACTCTTTCAATTTCATCACTACCAAAACATTCAAGTAATAATAATAATTTTATTTCAATTACTAGTTTAGTCACTTTTTCTATAGGTGAATGACATCAATACGGGTTGTGAAAATGGAAATTGTGGTGAACTAGTTTTCAACATGTTTAACTATTGAAAGGTGATATATTAAAAAATATTTTAAATACTAAAAAATACTTTCTATAGTAATTATAACTTTTTAAATATATAATTATTTCGTGATAATTCCATTATATGACATCCCATGATAATTTATGAAAAAAAAAATCTACTAATGTTTAAATAGTTTGTAAATTTTGACCCTAAATATAATACATTATAAAGTTTTCATTAGTATGGGAAGTATATAAAAAATTATAAAATAACATATTCAGAAGCCAAAAATTTTCAAAATTATCATATATTCTCTATAAATTTATTCTTTCAACCATCCATGGTGGTTGGTAATGTAATTTCATAATTTTTCATGCAAAAAATTAACATTTTAATAAAGAGTTTAAAAGGTTTTTGATTCTTTTTCCTATGTAATTAATATTTTATTAAAATGTTTTTGATTTATAATTCAAGAATTAATTTGGATTAAAGTAGATGAAAAGTCTAAATTTGGATGTTTTTGGGAACCCTTACACATGGCCGAAGAATTATGTAAAGGAAAAATGCACTCTACCAGTACATATGAGGGTTTTCAATTACTAAATAAGGGTAACCCTAGGTTTTCACGAGAAGCATAAAGTTAACATTGTTTTTATGAAAGTTGTGTAAGGGTAAAAAAAGTTCTATAAGTGTCACTATACCACCAATACCTTGTAATTGTAACAATTTATACACCGTAGGAACACAATGGAAGATAAAAAGAAAACTCATAGACACTAGAGAGTTCACACACACTATTCTACAGGATAGCCTTTCATTATATAATCCACTAGTGGATAAACTGATAGAGAAGTGGTTGTGGTGTAGTTTATATGTTTTGTAGTGGTTGGAAATGAGGAATACGGTCAATGTGAAGCCACACCATGGGTTAGAGACTACTTTCTGGAGGATCAAAATATGTCAGTGAAGAATAAATAAGAGATAGAAATTTTGTGGTTATGGGGTTGTTGGCTATTTCATAGCCATGCAGAGACAAAAAAAAGTAAAACCTGTGTTAGAGTGGCTACGTTGTAGTATATATGCCTACGTAGTAGGGTTTGCTGCACTAAAATTTTAAAAGTTTGATGTCCCCAAAAAATCCACATGATATTGAGATAATTATTTAAGTAAAATTATGTGCATGGATACATGCATAGATCCAAAATGAGGATAGGGAGACCCAAATTAGAAGTTAAATGAAGGAAACCTTAACTGAAGTGAAATAAAATATAGGGGATTATAAAAAATATAGATAGGTTGATCTATTGCCAATAAATATAGGGGGTTACACCATAATGGGGTATTGGATAAGGGGGGAGTAGACTATTTCCATCTTATATCTCTATTTTTATAGTATAGTGTTTATTTATTTCAGGCCATTCAAGCATATTTTTCTTATTCAATTATTGATTACATTTTCTCTCTCTCATTATTTCCACCATTAACTATTATACACATTATTATTAATAAATAACATGAGAAATATCTTAAGGGATTAATTCAATGTTGAACCCATGTTTATGCTTTATATTTTATTTAGGATGATCTGAGGATTATTAGTGGTGGGTGTGGTACTCATTCTGTTCATTTAATGTTAAAATTATTCTTCTACAACCATATTCCTCAATTTAGGAGGTGGATGTGTGGTGTGTTATGCGATTTCTAATTATACATCATATTCAAAAATGGGGTTTAAAAATGTGTTCACATATGATGGTGTGTTCTCGTTTAGTAGATATAGAACATGACGATGAAGGTTCATTGAGGATGAATCTATCAAAATAATTTCCTTTCATTCACTATTTTCATTCAATATATTTTACATCAATATCAAAATGTTTTATTTTTAGTTTTAAAATTATATTTTATATCCTTCCATATCTTCATCTATTTTAATAAAATAATAAAAATAACCAAAAGAAAATAATTTAATGATGATAGGGTGTGATAAAATTTGAATCTCCTCAAGTGAGATGTACTTAGTAAGTCATTGAGTTATACGAGGAAAAATATAGTAACTTTATACATGGAAAAATAGTTTATCATTTTTTGTAACAGAATCTAATTTTGTTTCCATGATGTATTTTACTGACCCATATACTGAAAGAATTGATTACTCACAAGTTCTATATTTTAAACAGGTGTTTAATAATGATATAAACTATTAGTGAAAAAGGATTGAAGAAAAGGTATAGACGGTGTAGATCCAAATGGAAAAAATATCTTATGAGTATCAAGAGTAACCCCAACCTAATCCTGTGGTGGAATATATTTCCCCACTCTTTTTTAAAATCAAAGAACCTAAAGAGGCTAAGAAGATATTAATTTAAGATGCATTCAAAAAATCTCAACCATTTTTATTGGAGATTCATGATGATGACTTACTATATAAGGTTATCATGAGAAATAAATAAAATTTTGATGAATTATGGAATTAATATGAAGTTCAACATGATCTCCATATATTTAAAAAAATTAGAATTTTCACCTTTATATATTTCTCATGATTTGAAATAAGTATAATAAACCACCAAAGTGGTGTATCTTAAAGAAATAATGTATGATCCAAGCTACCTTCCTCTACATACCACCACTCAACACTAAGAGGAAGTTTCCACTGAAGAATATATTGAAGTTGAACCAACTCAGGGATATGATCTTTTCGTGATCTAATTCACATATCATTTTATTTGAACTTAATTGAGTATCAAATATCATTTTTTTTGAATTTTGTTATTTTGAAAACTTAGGTTTTTTTAGAGGAAGATAAATAAAAATAATATTCAGATAATGAAGAATAAGTGGAGGTACCATAACCTAGGGAACATTTATTGGAGGGGAAACATGAGGATATCCATGTTACTTTGTTGGAGGAATCAAAGACACAAACTACCTATATTAAGAGGAAAATTTTGATATTGATTCTTTATGTTTATATTTATTTCAAATACAATTACATTATAACATTCCATTTAGTTATTTTGTTAATGTAGAATAGCTTAAGAAAGTACACGAGAGTGAATTAGAGGTTGTAAAAGTTGAAACAAAGAAAGATGAGGGCTCATATTTTCTCCTACCACCACCATGAAAAATGAACCTTATTAATAAGGGGTGGATTTTCTCAAACCCCGATAGTGGTTTCATTTTATATCTTTTTATGTATTTTTTCTTGGCCTTTTGGTTGTGTTTTTGGTCATGTTTCCAGTGAGAGTTTTTAATTTTGTATTTTCCAATTTAGGAACATGATTGGTGCTTGCTTAGAGGAAATCATGGGCTAGCATAGTAAAAATATTATGACCTAGATAGTGGGACCTTCTAGGGTGCACTTCAAGGAACATGAGCATTAACCCCTTTACATGATCATGTGAGGTCACTCTTCTTTGGGACAGAGGAAACTTCACAATTGATATACAATATGGAAAATTGTGCATCCAAACTGTGGGTTCTGTACATAGTTCCAAAAAATAGTAAAATAAAATTTAAAGAAAACGAAAATAAAAAAACTAATGGAGAATAGAAGGAAATGTTTTAATAATAATAATAATATTTTTATTATGATGATGATGATTATTATTATGATTATTATGAATATTTTATAATTATTAAGAAAATTATTATTATTATTAAAAACCCTTAAGTTGGTATCTTCCCATCCCATTTACCACACATGACTGAAACCCCTTCCCCTCCTGCTTATGCAGTGGAACCCATTTGCCTCTCCCTCTTACACGCAAAAACCCCCTTTTGGCCTCTATTCATGGTCATTTACACTCCGAATTATTGGTAAGATCACCTCATATATGCTTTTAATTTCATTTTTTGTCTTCTTCAGTGATTCCTTTTCTCCTGGGTAGTGCGTGCAGGTTGTTCTAAACCCATACCCCCCTTTTTGGTTGTTGTTTTATTAGATTCTTGATGTTTTGGATTTTTTGTTCCTATTGAGTCTAGTTCTTACTATGGCCAGTGAAGGCAGTGATTTTTTATTCAGTTTTGAGTAAGTTTTATTTGGTTCCTTCACTTTAGATCAATTTTTAATTAGAGCTTTTGTGATTTTTGACTTTCCAGTGTTTTTGTAGAGTGCTTTGGACCATGTTTTGGTTGTTTTTTTGTTTTGATTATCAAAGGTGACAAAAATTTGTATTCATAGGTAGAAAAACGTATAAGTAAGTTCCAACATTATATATATGTTCACACATTTATGTATGAATATATATATTGGGTCTAGGTGTGCTTAAGTTTTTAGGTGAAAAAAGCATATGCGTGTAGGTTTAAAGGGTATATGAATTTATAAACAAATGTATAGACCCCCTTTTCTATATTTGGCCATAAAAATATCTACATTTCGGCTATGTTAACCTATATATATGAAACATTTCGAATGAGTGAAAGCGGAAAGGGAAGACTCGATTTTCTATCGCCAAAAGTAGTGCGCCTTAAGTTTGATGTAGGTTCCCTATGCCCAGACCATTGAAATGAATTCCATGATTACTTATATTGTTTTTTAAAAAGTGTTTAATTATTATAAGTACGTCTTATTTTATGAAAAATAGTTTTTAATTCATAAAAATCTATTTTCTCCCATTGTCTATATTTTACCTAAGATTATAATTGTGGTTCCTTTTTTATAAACATATTTAAGATCATGGTTGAACTCTAGTTCATCACATTTATTCAAAATGATTTCTTAAATTATTTTTAGCATATGAAGGGTGTTTTTGGATTACAAAATATTTGTTATTTGGCATTTTTATAAAGAGAATGTATTTCTTTACAAATGATGTGGCTCAATTTGAACCTTGGAAATGTTTTACAAAAATGATGCATATGTTAAATGGTGATTTTTGTTTTATGAATGGATATTTTGTATGATATTATTAATGTGATTATATGGTGGTATGGAAAATAATTTTACATTATGTTGAAATTGGAATTGATGACATGGGAAACATGGGTGCCTAAGGGGGAAACTAGGTCTAGTACAATATGCAGATCTCCAGGACAGAGGACAGGTTCCCTTAGTGGGATTGATGCTAAAATACTAACCAAACATATGATGATTATTGGAGACCTCTAGACCTTATGATGCATTACCCTATAGTCTATAATTTATGAGGACAATGTGGGTCATGATTTGAATGGCATATCATCGAGGTATAAGGATCCTAGGACACCACTAACCTAGTTACATTGGGTTATCCTATAGTTCATGCTATTTTTAATCCCTATTTTTCTATGGTATTTCTTTATTAAATACTTTGTACTCATTTTTCATTCATTTTAAAAATAATGAAATTTTTTTTTACTTACCAATGTTTTTTAGAACCTCATGTTATTATTTCATACTGAAATGCTTATGTCAATGCATGCATGTTTATACAAAGGAATTATTGTATCTGTATTGTTATTTATAACTAATTTTCAATATAAAAAGGTGGAAATTAATTTTAAGAAATTTTATCTTTTTAGTTGTTTTAAAAAAGAAATAGAAGATCCTATTTTCATATAGTTATATTTTCAAACTATCTTGAAATGGTTTTTATTTTAAAGGTACAACATTGGAAATAGGTTATTCAGACACACCTATTGAGTTTTAATAATAACTTCTAGATATTTATTTTTTTTATCTTATGGTGTTTCTCCTAGATCTGATTTTCCCATGGTGATAGTGTTATCCTATAGTTGTAGGTGACCCATGAGGTCACATAGAGGTATGTGTAGTTGTTTTTTTCATTCCAGCTCTCAGTTTAATTGTATTGGTTCATTTTATATTTTATTGGTTATCAACTAAATCATGGGATAAATCACTCCTAAAGTGCAGGTGATTAGCAGTTCAGTTTCTCTTGGAATTTTTGAGGGTTTTCTATCTGGTGAGGAGTGTGTTCTATAAGAATCGATTCCCAATTAGTCGCCCTTATCAGTTACAACTTCTCTTCTATTATATCATTCAAGCGTGTGCTTCTAGTGAGATCTGTTCATGAATTCAATGTCATATTGTTGTAATTCTATGATGTTTTGATGATAATGTTGCATTTTGGGTCAATTGGAGGTGTTTTACAAGAAGTTTCACCTAAAGGGGATGTCTTTTTTAGGGTTTGTTAGCTCCTAACTTTGGCGCATCAGATGCTTCAATACATCATGGCTTTAGGCATAGGCACTAGAGTGAATATTTTCATGCAATAAAAAATAATTGTGTGTGGAGGACCATGGTCCAAATTTTGTATCCAGTGGTGGAATCGGATATTTTAAGTTTCTATGTTGTATCTTCACCATATTTGAAGGATCTTTTTTTGTAAAAGGTGTAGAGGCCCCATTTCATTGATGTAGTATTCATTGTTATTGAAAGTTACTCTTTTCTTTTATTAAGGCCTAGTGCACTTGTTTTCTTGTATATTTTTTGGGTTTTCCCTATAGATGTAAACCATTTAATGGTTGTCTCTTTGTGTATTGGGTATAGTTCTGGCTTGTACTTGTTTTGGAGATACTTTCCTCTTGTGGAGATGATGAATCATGGTTTGGTTTGATACTCTATTTGGGGTTTTCTTTATTGGGGACCCCTTATAGAGGGGGTTGGTCTATTAAGAGAGTTCATGAGTTGGTCTATGTTTGGTTTCCTAGGTCATTCTATGTTGTATGATCTATTCTAGTGGGTTATTAAATTGTAGGGAGACCCACCATTGATCTTGTTGTGGATTATTCTCGAGTTTTTCAGTTCTACTTGGTTTCTTATCGTGGGTAGACCTTTATCTTATATCCATGGTCCTACTCATTGTGCTTCTCCCTAGAGATGTCAAGGTGAAAATTGTGGTAATAATAGTTCAAACTAAGTTTCATGGTTTTCGTTTTATTTGTTTTGTTTTGGGATTTGTCTTTGCTACTCAATTGGTTGGGTTCCTTTTCGAGTTATAATTTTTTGTGGTGGGGAGAATTTTCACACCATGGCCATTGTTTCCTTTTATTTTTATTCATTTATTGTTTCATGGTCTTTTGGTTATGGTTCAAGATGATTTTTTAGTGAGAGTATTGAATTTGAGAGTTTTCCTCCTAGATGAATAATTGTTGCACAGTTAGGGGAAATCATTTATCATTATTCAGGAAAATTGTTACCATGACCGATGAAGGCAGTGAGTTTTTATTTGGTTTTGGATAAGGTTTCTTGAGTTCCTTCTCTTTGGATCAATTTTTAATATGGTTTTTTGTAGTTTTTTAGTTTTCAGTGTGAGTGCATTGGACCTCGTTGCAGTGGTTTTAGGTTTCCATTATCAAAGTATAATTTCATGTGTATTCATAAGTAGGTATATATATATTTATGTTCCCCTGTTATATATATATTCACACATGGGGGTTATGAATATATATATTGGGGCAAGGTGCATTTTTGTTCATATGTGGAAAATTCATACATGCGTAAGTCTGAAGGGGTATGTGCTTGTATAAACATATATATAAGGACCCCCTTGAACATATTTATCCATGAAAAAATGTTCATAGGTTTTAGGTTTCCTTATATATATGATAAAGATCATACACATGCAAGAGGAAAGAAAAGATTCAAGTTTCCATCGTTAAAAGAATTACGCCTTAACTTTGATGTAGGTTCCCTATGCCAATACCTTTGAATTTCATTCCATGATTTATTGATATATTTGAAATTGTGATTTATTATTACAAGGGATTCCTATGCTATAAAAATAGTTTTTAATTCTAAAAAATGAAATTTTAATCTTCAGCCATATTTTACACAATGTTCTAAGACTGTTTCTTTTGTTTAAGTGTGTTCATGATCTTGGATAAAAATTAATGTATCTTAAGTGTTTAGAATGGTTTTCAAAATTATTTTTATCATTTGAAGGTTGGTTTTTTAATTAAAAATATTTTGGATTTGGTTGTTCTAATTTTAAAGTATTTATTTCAAAATGATGTGGCCATATTGGCACCATGGAAATGTTTTAGGAATATGATGCATGTGTTAAAAGGTGTTTTTAAAATTTTTTTAATGGCCCTTTTGTATGTGTTGATTAATATTATTATTTGGTTATTATTTAGAAAATAATTTTAATTTATGTTGTCATTATTATTTGGAACATTTGAAACCTGGGTACCAAGGGGAAAGACTAGGTCTAGTACTCTAGGTGGATTGTCAAGGTCGAGACCCAGTTCCCCTAGCAAGATTGACATTACAACACTAACATAACATATGATGATTATTAAAGACCATTATTCCTTGGTATGTGTTCCTCTCTAGTGGATTTTGAATGAGGATGTTGTGGGTCATGGTTTTTATACCATATCACTAAGGTATAAGGATCCTAAGACCCCATTTACCAAGGTACTTAGGGTTTTCCAATGGTGTTTTCTATCATTTATCCATGTATTCATATGGTATTACTTTATTAAATAATTTTTTTCTCAATTTTCTTTTCATTTAGAAAATAATGAATGATGTGTTTTACATACCCATGTATTCTAGCACTTGGTCTCAAACATTCAAACGAAAATGTTTCTATCATTTATTTTTATTTCATACGAAAGAATTATTGTAAGTGTATTAGTATTCATAAATGGTTTTCAAAATAAAAAGTAGAAAATGAATTTTAATAAATTTCATCTTATTACTTGTTTTAAAAATAAATAGAATATTATTTTTTTATATAGTTTAATTTTCGAACTAGTTTGATTTTTTTTAATTTTAAAATTAAGGAATATGGACTAGTTTATTAGGGCATGCCTATTGAGTTTTAATACTCGTGCCCAAATATTTATATTTTTTTAGATTCTGGTGAATCTCCTAGCTCTGGTTCTCCTATTAAGAGAGTGTTATCAAATTATAAGAGGTGACTTGTGATGTCACATGGAGGCATTTGTAATAGTTTTTTTTATTTTCCATTATCGGTTTAGTTTTATTAGTTCTTTTTATATGTGTTTTTTATCTATTGTCTCATGGGATAAATATTTCTTTATTTCTTTATTTTGATTCTTGAAACTATTTATCATCCTGGAATTCTCTAGAATGCCTATTGGGCCTCGTTACAGGCATGCTTGGGCTTCCAGTTTGGGGTTGACCCAGGTCGGTTCGTAATAGATTAAGTGTAATATGTCCTTGGATTCCTTAATAACAAAAATTAAGGAATTCAAGTTAGAAGTAATAAGTTTTGGTGATTCAAATCAAAGTGACTTCACCCACCGTAAAATTTTAGATAACAAATTATACTACCCTTCTAAAGTGGTCAAAACCTAGGGCCCACTTGGGGGACCAATAAAGACTTATCATTCTTTTTTATATTATATTTCAATTAATTTTTTTCATTCTTAAAAATTAGTTTTTTAATATATTAGGATGTATCCCAATACACCTCATTTGTTATGATCTAACCATGATATGTTCCTTATGATTAGAATATTGTTTTTATTTTATAGGTATCTAATGATGATTATACAAAGAAACAAACAACTAGTATCAACGACGAGTACTAGAGCTTCAACAACAAGGTATTTCACCATTAATTATATCTTCTAACTCCAAAAAAATTTATTTTGAACATTTAAATACAATTTTCATGTCCATACATAGACTCAACACTTTACTTGACTAATCTAGGAGGCATGGGTTTCTTTGTAATCCAATGATACCATGTTTTATATTAAAATGATAATTATATTGAATGAGTACTATGTAGATCATAATTTTTATAGTTAAGAAGAGATATTAATTTGTGGAATAATGATTTAAGAAAATTATTTTATTGATCTAAATTTAATTTACCTACCACTTTTCATACTGTGAATTTTTGAAATTCATATGGATTGATTTTTTTCTACTTTCCATTCCATTACTTTATATCCAAATTTATATGTTTCCCAATCCTAATATGATTTATTTACCAAATTTTTGCAATTCTATTTTGAGCATATTTCTTTAGAGAAATTGGGCTTGGAATCTTACTAAAACTGTCCTTGGAACGTGTTAAGGATATTATTGTACAAACTTATATTTAATATTATTGAGACATTTTAATTTATTTATCTCTTATCCTTAACACTATATTTTACATTAGTCTTTATATATCGTAATGAAAACATGAATTACTGTGTTAGTAATGATCCACATTACAGGACAATATTTCAATTCCTACCCTACTCTATTAATTTTCATGATATTTTAAAGTTCAAGTGTGGGCGTATGGGAATTTATCATAGAAGGTATGTAATTAATTGAAATTAATAAGTCTGGGGTGCTCTTTTGGGTATTAATAAAGGATCATGGTTCATTCAATGTACGTTTATTGCATGCCCTTCTTGAAAAAAATAAAAAAAGTGGGGAATGAAAAAGGAAGAAAAAAATGGGTTTCTATTTGGTAGAATCAAAAATTACAATTACGGGACCAATTATTTTATCATATGTGGTTAGGTGGTGGGTGTGAGAGTTTTTATAATGATATATTTTAAAAAAGTTAATAAATCTGAAAATTTATTTTGAAAAAAAATCTATGAAAAAATGAAAATATATAAAAAAATTAAGAAGGTGTAAATAATTTATTATGATTTAATTGTTCATGAATTTTACTTTGAGAGTCTTAAGAGGATGTAATCACTTTATAAAGGGTAAATTTTAATCATAATTTTATTTTGAAATCATGTATTTTGATTTGGATATAAAAATACTTTTTAGTCTGTAAATTTTTGCACATCAATCCCTAAAAACCTTCAGGCTTAGAGTCTTTAGAACCTTAATTTCAAAGTCCTCATGATTTCTTGTGATTTGTTTCTTTACAAACTGTATAATGTAGATACCTTTCAAGATTATTGAAAGTTTCATGTATTCAAGTTATGATCCTAAATCTAATGTAATTTTTTTACCTTCAGTGATGAGAGAATGTAATTAACATGATGTACATCCCAACATGGCATGTTTAATAATAAATAAATTAATAATCTTGAATGGAATGAAACATATGACCCATCATTTCTATGGGAAAAAGTAAAATACATAGGTTCATGGTTTCTTTGAAAATGTGAAGTTGAATTGATTTTTAATGAGGAATTTGAAAGAATAGTTTACCATTAATTATTATTTAGAGTTATTACTTTAAAAATTAAATATTTTTAGAATGGGTTCCCTATAAGATATATTATGGAGATTCAACGATTTGGGGGAAGTATAGTTCAAGTGTGGGGGTATTTGATGCTCTTATTTTTCATGAATTTTTAACATTTTTATAAATAATTTTAATGGTTTTTATTGTTTTCCCCAATAATTAGTGTTTTATTAAAAAGTGTATGATTTACTTATCAAGAGTTAATTTGGGAAAAAATCGGTGAAAATTTTAATTTTTTTATTTTTTTCTTAACCTTACGCATGGAATATGTCTTAATTAAAGGTAAAATATTCTCTACCTATACGTAGGAGAGGTTTTAGCCATTGGATAAATGTAACCCCGGATTTTCAAGAGATGTGTAATGGTAACTTTGTTTTCTAAAAGTTGTGAAAGGGTAAACCAAGGTTACTTATGGATCATAAAACCACCAATAATACACTGTTTCCACCACTACTATACAATAGGGACATCATTGAATCTGAAAAGGGAATTTGGAAACAATTAATAATTCACGCACTTTATGTTGTCGGATATCCTTGAATCGTGGAAGCCACTAGATGATGAACTAATGAATAATAGGTTGTGGTGTTGTATGGGTGTTGAATCAGGGTTAGAGATGATGTATATGTTCAATGTGAAGCTACATCATAGGTTAAAGACTATTCCATGGTGGTTCTAAATGTATTAATAAGGATGAGATAAGGAAGGAGAAGCTTGTGTCTATGGGTTGGTTCAATATACTGTATCCATGTATATCCATGAGGATCCATGTAGAGGAAAACCTATGTGAGAGTATCCCCAAAATAGTATACAGGCCCACACTATATGGTTTTTTTCACTATAATTTTAAAATCCCAATATCACGAGAGAATCCACATGATTAAAAGAGATATATTCAAAGGAGAATTTTCTTAATGGATACATGAATAAATTCCATATTAGGAATGATATATCAAAATAGGAATATTAAATAATGGAACTTTTTCTGAAGAGAAAAAATATCGAGCGGGTTTAAATAAAGATAGATGGGTTTATATTTTTTTCTATAAACATAGAGGTGTTGTGAAACCCTGGGGGATTAGTCGAGGGTGGAGCATGTCATTTCTGTCTTAGTTATTACCTATTTTGCTTTAATATTTCATTCTATACTGTATCTCAAGCATATTTTTCTAATTCAACTGTTACTTCCACTCTATCTCTCTCTTATTCTTTCAACTAAGAACTATTATACTCATGATTAGGAGTGACTGGATTGAGGAATTTCTTGAGGTAGTTACTCAGTGTTGAACCCAAATTTGTGCATTATATTTTCATTAGGTTGATATGATGATGATTTGTGGTTATTGTAATCCTCTCAGTAGTCATCTATAGGTTAAATTCATATAATATAACCATTATCCCTCAATTGAGGAGGAAGATATGTGGGGAATTTTGTGATTATTGATTACAAAACATATTCACAATTTGGGTAGAAAAGGGTGTTCACACATACGAATAATTGAGTTAATTAATTATATATAGAAAAATATGATGAATGTTCTCCATAGATCAATCTCATAAAATAATTTACATTAATTTGGTAACTTTTATTTATTCTATTTTTTACTTTTATCTAGATTTTTTTATTTTATTTTTTCATTTCATTATCATTCATCCCATATTTTCCTCTAATTTTATAAAATAATAAAAAAAGACAATATTTGAATGAAAATATCGTGTGACCAACTGTAAATATCCGCATGTGAGATGGACATGTTTATCCATTGTGATACACTAGTTAAAATATAGTATCTTTTCTTCCACCTTACGATAGGAGTGTCATGATGTCAAATGAATTTTTTTTGCATAGAGGTAGTAGTCCACATGTATGCATGATTAATAATCACATTTATCAATGTATGAAAATACGGTATATGAAAAAATAACATTTTTTTATTTTATATGTGACATTTAAATATTATTTTTTCATTAATTATATTGTTTATACCATCATTGAGAGGTGGTGATAAAAATTAAAAAACATTTCTTGGTGGAGGTAGTATTCTACACGTACACATGATAGATGTCATTTTTTATTGTTTTATAGAAAGGAATGAATCATTATTGTACAATTAATTTAATTATATTTCATAATAATATTGATTATTTTTTAATTATATTTAATATGTCTAGATATGATTTAGGAAGGATTAGAGTAAAATAAAAGAGTAATTTACAGTAGTACTCATTTTGAATACATGAGTTTTTACCTAGAAAAACCATTATAAAAAAAAATAAAAAAAAAAATATAGGTGATCACGGAAATGGTAGATGTTTATAAGAAGATAAAATCAGTATATTATTAACAATAAATTATATGTATATGTGATTCTTGAATTGGGAGAAGTGTTGATTTTTTAATATTGAAGAGAAGGGTAGTTTTGGAAATGGCCATTCCACTTAAAAGTCTATTATTACTATTCAAAGGTAAATGGATCCAAAATCGAAATAGGTAGAGGGTATGTGTGTGTGGGTAGTCGTTATCGTGATACACTCATTTTAAAGAAAACCTAAACTGTTTTGTATGACTATTTCTTTTAAACTTTTATGTTTTACTCAAATTCACTTTTTCCATGGTAATTTATTTTAACCATAGTAATTAATATTAATGAAAAATGTGAATATTGGATATTTTTTTATAATTATCACCTTTTGATTTCAAAATATTAAATAATTTTAATAAATAAAATGTTTATGGTATTTTAATGGTAATTTTAAAATAAACACACATAACGTGTAGAAATATTTTTTAAGATAAGTGTGTTACTATGTTCTATTATTTATATACATTATACGATTACCATAGGTACAGATTTTTGTGACCGAAATTTTTTTCTTATAAAAAAATGTAAACCAAATGTGTATTTTTAATAAATAAAAATATACTTTCACCATAATTAAAATATAATTAGAAGAAAATACTAAAAAAGGTTTTTATTAAAGTAACATTTTAATTACATCGAAAAATGTTAGATTTGGGATTTATAAGTTCAAATAATATTCTAAAATGAGTATAATCATTTCTTAAAAAATATTTTATTACTTAAAAATATTTTTTTATCTTCTAGGATAGATTAACATAATTAAGAAATAATAAAAACTATGATTTTCAAAAAAAAAATCTTTTTAAACTAAAAATAATCCATTTTCAAAAGAACTCAAAATTTCATAATATGTAAATTATTATTTGATAAATACAAAAAATAATTTTATTTTATCAAATTTATATTAATTAATTTTAAAATTTATTTTTAGATAAAAATATATAATATTAATAAAAGAATTTTATTAAAAATAACCTTTTCAATATTAACTCATATAAATTAATTAACTTCTAAAGGTAATAAATTTTAATAGATCCATATATTCCCATTACACCTATATTATCGGTCTTATTAACACGGACCCATGCGAGTTATCCCTCCCAAATTTGATCCTAGTTTTGGAGAAAATTAATCAGAGCATCGGTTAGTGAGAGATCAATCTTGTCCATGCTTCCTTCACGGATGAATGTATACTAGATATAATGATGGACCATGAGGTGGAATTCAAGGAACACTTCCATGTTTACTCTCGGTGTGATTTACTGAGTATTATAGAACTGGAGGGAAAACTGATAGGGGTTTTATAGCTCTCAGACAATATCCCTATCAAAATGAGAGACCAGTTCCACACCTAGAAAGTCTAAAAATATTATATCTATACAATGATTCATTAGTATTTATTTTCAAACAACTTATTTAGAGTGGGAGAGGATGGTAGAAGTACTACTCTACCCCTCAAATTTTTAGCATCATCCCAACCTTCTCAAGCTACTGAGGCTGACTCCCAGTAATGCTGCATAGTGATATATGGAAGTTGGGGTTTGGATGGATGATAAGATTCAATATTTATTAAAATCACATTTGTGTGGAAACCCACCTATAAAAAAATTGGAATGGGTCTCACACACACATTGGGTGACTTTCAGAACCTTTTAGAGTGTTTCCAACACTACGACGATTGGATTGATTCGGTGTCCTGTCAACAACACTATTATACTGGTGAAGGTGTATGTCTGCACCCCTATATTAGAATCACAAACTATAAGTTTCCATATACTAAACAAATCCCTGAAAAATACATCTAATATGAATTAAGGTATGTAGACCTTTATAATATAGTCTTATTACTGATATTTTCCCTCTTTAAAAATATTCAAATAGGACCCGAGTTTCTCAAACTATAGAGATATTCGACACTAACATAGCCTCATGGTCATTCTACTAGGGGGAAATTCAAAACAAATGATAAAAAAATTATTAAAATGAACTTATGTATGGAAACCTATATTCTTACACTGAACCTAATTAATTTCCCTTAACAGTTCCCTTGTAAGTAGTGATACATGCTTTCGATAATCCTAGAAATCATCCACCAGAATGAATTTATCTTATCTCCCTCTGAAGATGGGAACCCCAAAAATTTACTAGAGGTCCCATAAGATAATTTTTAATTCCCTTTGATTAAAGGGGAATATGTGGTCGTTAGGTGACTACTAGCTCAACTTATATAATACAAAGTTTGGGTGGTGCCAAATATAAAATCAGGAGGTCCACCTAGCTTTATATATCCCAAACCTTCGAATATTTTCCCTGAAAGCCTCACTTGTTTAGTAGAACAAATATTCATAGGATCATTCATCAGTAATTTTTCTTGTGATTAATATATCTTATTCCTCTATTAAACCAAGGTTTCTATAGGTTAGGACCACCTTGATGTGTCTATCATATTCGGGCACAGAGGCCTCTTCAAAGGGTTCTTCTCTATTGATCATTCTAATTGGGTTCCATAGAGTAAATACCATAGTGGGGTTATGGTACCTTAAAGTATGACTAAAAATATCCCAATTCTACTGAACACACCCTATAGAACTCATGAACAAATAGTGTGGATGATCATGATTATCATTGTGGATCACGACTTCACCCTGCTAGTTTAATACATACAGTGGAAACTTTTTTCATATTTTATTGTAATTTTAGTACTATTTCAATACCATGGTCCAGATATTATGATTATAAAATGTCCGGATACTTTTCACAATATAATCAATCATTATGGCATTTGTTAGTAGATTTAGAAACCTAAACAACCATTTCAAGGGTTTCACCAAAAAAATATTTATTCCATGTCTTCAAAAAATATTTTACATAAACTATATCCTTAAAACTCTTGGATCATGAAACACGAGTCACCAAACAAGTATTCCAAAAAAAAATCTCATAGAAGATGGAATAGTGTGAACACCATGGATTTTGGTTACAAGATATTCACACAAGACAGTTTTAATGAATAGAAATAAAAAAATTATTCTTTTTTGGGAGACATATGGTCTCCTATGGGCCAAATTCCCTATTTATAATCTAGGTATAACCAGAATTACACAAACTTGAGGGTCAGAATCAAAATATTTTAGAATGTTTCATCAATATTTTCTCTCCCACTTCCCTATCAGCTTTAATTATAAGGGGGTTTATTTTCACTAAAAACCACCCTAAATAATGAATCATAAGACTAATAAAATATTCTATGAAATTATAGGCTAATTCAAGTGAATCCAAGGTCAAAGGTTTGGAGATTCTAAAATAATAGCTTCTCTAAATTCAAGTCAAAATACTAAAAATATCAACCTTTTAAAAAATAAACTATGAACTCCCTAAAATTTATACTTCCATGAGCACAAAAATCATCAATGAAACCTCACCCACAATATGACGAAGACTTATAAATACCCATTTTTATCCCTATTTGAGGGATCTAGACATTGGAATTCTATGTCAAAGATCACAACTCACACAACATGTACATTTTAGAACTATTTTAATAAATTAAGGAAGTAGATTCCCACATGGTAGAATCCTACATGAATTTCCTAACATGTGTCCTTAAAATTCTTTTCTTGGGTTTGAGATATATTTTTTGTAACTCTGACCAATTAAGAATATAGATCACAGTAGAGGCACATTCTTCACACAACCCAATGTTTTGTGAAATCTTTATCATTCATTAAACCCATACCATCGATATCCAAAACCACTTTAAAATAGTCTCCAATCTCACATGGCTCTAATATTTATGAAACTTATAAGTTATGTGAAACTCATATCGAGTGCCTCTATTTGAAACTACCTTTCACATTGTTGGATCATTGTTCGCTCTATGAATGAATTGGAGTATGGTTTGTGTTTTTTCTCAATCCTCAGTGGATGTTCTGAATGTGTTCCATCAATGTGATCATATAGAATAAGCAGATAATAATATTAAAGGTGGCACCATTTTCTAGTGTTTTCCAAATTTCTGGCCCTAAAAATCGACAAATAAAAAAGTGGTTTTTGGAAAAGAGAATTATGCGTTGTTGACTTGAAGGAGAGGATAATTGCATGCCTTTTGTTTTTCAAGATCAGAACATGAAAATATGGCAAAAGAAGAACGGAGCCCAAGTATTATGTTTGGTTGTGCAAGTGACTTGCGCGGCAGAGACTTGTGCACTGAAATATGTGCGCCAAGGGAAGACTTGCGTGTCATTGCACAGGGTATCAAAATGCCTATAAATAGAGGTCAACCCATCCTCATTCAGTAAAAATATTAGACTTAGAGAAAATTAGAGCTCTCATCGCGCAGGTGTAGTTGTCGCGCAAGTGGTGGTTGGTCGCGCAAGTGGTGGTTGGTCGCGCAAGTAGAAGTTGGGCGGTATTTGTTTGTTGTGCGTCCTAGTTGTTTTGGTTGAGAAAGGGTGTGTGTCTCACAAGTTTTGAGTTAGCAAAGGAGGTGTCGTGCAGGTGGATTGGTGACACTTGCATGCCAGAATTTGATGAAGCGCGACAGTTGATAGATGCGTGCCAAAATCGGTTTGGGGGTACAAGGGTGTGAGTCACGCAAGTTTGGTGTTCAAGAAGTGAGAGACTCGCAAGTGTTTGAGGTGGAATTGCATGCTGGATGTGAAACTTGTGCACAGGCTTAGAGAAGCGGGCCAAGTGTAGTTGAAGCATGCCAATTTTTTGGAGCTGCACGAAAGCTGGAAGATTTCCCAATACCTTTAGTTCAAAGTGAGATTAGACTATGGGTCGAATTTAGACTTCAAGAGAGCATCTACATACAACGGAGGATGTATTCAATAGCGAAAATGAAGAGACCTTCATGTCTATAAATTGTGTGGGACTTCACCAAAGCCAGTGAGCTAGGGGGAGTCAACAGGAGTGACCTGAGGGATGCAGTGAGCTATCCCTGATCCTTTGTAAAAGCAGTGAGCCTGGGATAGACTGACTATGACGAACCTTTTTAATCCATAGCTTGTGAAGTTGTAGTGGAATTCGGTATGACCAAAAACCTATCGGCGTAGGCTCCTTGGACGTAGCCCTTAGTGATAAACCAAGTAAAAAAGTTTTGTGTCATCTCTCTACATGTGAATGTTTTCTTTATAATCATAATCATCATAAGGGTTTAACAGGTTCCTACCAACGTGGGAACAAGATCCATCACATTAAAAGAAATTATCACCCTAATTCACCCCTCCCATCTCAGGGTGTCACGGGGTCCTACAAGTGGTATCATAGAGAGGTTTCTGGTGTTGAATCTGTCCTTTGTCATTATGGAGAATGCAGTTAATGTTAGGGGAGTCCCTCTCTTTGGTGGGTGTAATTTCCAAATCTGGAAGAATTGAATGATATCTCATCTAAGATCCCATGGAACGGAAGTCCTTTTTTACACTGTGCAAGGTATTCAAGTTACTGATCCAACAGGGCTGGCTATGACGGATGCCGATAGGAAAATTTTTGATGCTAACGCTAAAGCACAGAATTCTCTCACCGCAGCCCTTTCTAATGAGATCTATCTTATGTTAATGAGTTTCTCCTCAGCAAAGTCCATGCAGGATAAACATAAATGTATTTATGAAAGAGATAGCAAAGTGAATGAGGTGAAACTAAAAATCCTACACAACAGGTTTGAGGATCTGAAGATGTATCCTAATGAGAATGTAGACTCCTTCAATCGAATTACTGAAGTGGTTGGAGAAATTCGGGGTCTAGGTGAAGAAATCAAAGACGTTGACATTGTAAAGAAAATATTAAGAAGACTTTCACCCCTGTAAAATGCAAAGGTGTCATCCCTTGAGGATAGAGATCATTACAAACTTTATTTGGATGATCTCTTGAGCAGCCTAGTGGAATATGAAATGAGAGTCAAACTAGAAGATGCTAATACACGAGTAAGAAAGTAAATGGCATTCAAATCCATGTAGGAAAAAAAATTTAAAAAATAGTAGTGGTGAAGAAAATGAGGGAAAAGAAATTCTTTCCTCATTTCCAAGAAGTTCCAGAAGGGAAAAGGGAAATTCAAAGAGAGGTTACCTCTAGCATTCTTTCGTTGTGACAATGTCGAACACATTGCTTCTCAGTGATTAAGAAAGATCTATGATGATGATTGTGATGATGAAAACATTGAGAATAATTAGAAAAGGTTTTTCAAGAAAGGAGACTTTAAATCTAGAAAAAAAGTTCTGAAGAAGACTTTTGTCTCTGAAGAGGATGAAGATGGTAATGAATTCTGTGATAAAGAAGAACCAGAATTTAAAACTAGGAACAATGCTTCCATGATGGCCACTATTGAAAAATCAGAAGATACTGGGGGATAAAATCAGTTGAAAACTAGTGAAGATCCCAAGTTTCAACTTAAGGATGCTGTTAGTAAGCTTACAATTAAATGTAAGACTTGCAATAAGTGGAAATCAATTGTAGAAGAATCAACTGAATATGTTGATCAACATGAAGCTGAAATTGAATGACTGGAAGAATTGGTGAATGTACAGTCTCAAATTCTTGAAAGAAATGTTGATGTAGTGGATCTGAAGATGAGAATTTAAGAGTAGGCAAAGGTCATCACCAACAACACCTCCAAACTAGAGGAAAAGTTCAATACTGTTTAGCGTCGTAAGGAGGAAGTTGTTACAATTAGGAGTAAACTTGAAAAAGATTCAATTTCAAAATAATCCAAGAAGAAAATATAGTTTGGAAGGTTCTCAAGTGTTGAGCTGTTGGAGAGAGAAAAATGTGGCTCTAAAGGAGTTGAAAATATTTTAAATGATCAAATACCTACCTGCATGATAAATATTGGAATTGGCTATAAGGTAGAATCGTCAAATTCTACAAATAAAGGTGATAAAAATAAAGGTAAGCTGAAAGTGGGTGATTTGGGAAATTATTCTGAAGTGATGAAACAGAAACACCAAATTAAATCTGAAAGAAGAAAATAAGATTATCCTCGGGCCTCAAGGAAAAAGGATCCCTCATACTATTATCCCACAGAAGAAAGAATGAGGAAAAATAGAAGTGAGAAGACATTTCCTCTCATGAAGTACCAGTTCTATAGAAATTTGGGCCATACCATGTCTTACTGAGAAGAGGCAAGAATCTATCTAAATGGAGAAGATATTGGAGTTAAACAGAGGAGAACAAATTCATATCCTAATTCTTTTAGAAGAAACAATTTCTATGGATATTGTTTTCGGAATTCTAACATTGGTCATAAGGCTGTTAATTGCAGGCAGAGAAGGGACACAGACACCTCATACCAAAGTTCGAGACAATTCAAGTCACATCAGCAAGAAAATGTTGCTCTTTCAAATAGGTTTTCTCCTCTCAAAGAATATTTTGACAATGAAGAACCTTGGTACATAGAAGAGATAATTGAAAGGCCATCAGTGCTCTATACTCAATCTAATTTCTCATGGAAATAATTGAAGAAAATTAAAAAATCCAACCTTGCAGAGGTGGCCCTCAAACCTACAAAAAGAAAAGGTATCTGGATTCGAGATAGCGGTTTTTCATCTCATATGACAGGTAATGATGGCCTATTAACGGATATCAAATGGAAGGTTGATGGTATGGTACGATTTGGTAATGTTGGAGCTCTGAAAATAAAAGTCAGTGGAGTACTGAATTAGCTAATGGAGAGATAAAGAAGACTGAAGTTCATAATGTGGATGGTCTACTTCATAATCTCCTCAGTGTGAGTCAACTCTGTGACTCAGGACTTATAGTTATTTTTAATCAGAAAGGATGCACTATCAAGGGAATGATAGGAAATTCACATATGAAGGGATGTAGAATATAAGGAAACTTTTATCAAGTTGATAGTAATGAAATTGTTTATTACATAATAGTTGAAGAAGAAACTAATTTGTGGCATCAGTGACTTAGACACATCAATCAACAAGATATGGAGAAAATATAAAAATTGAGGATTGTCATGGACAATCCCAACTTGAAGCGTGAGCATGAAATGTCTTGTGATGCTGGCATTCATGGGAAGCTGTTCTGCAGTTCGTATCGGCCAATGAAGAAAAGGGCATCACATCTTATTGATCTAATTCATATAGGTGTATGTGGGCCGATAAATGTTACTGGAACTCATGGAGAAAGGTACTTTTTCCTTTTCATATATGATTATAGTAGAATGTCATGTGTAATGGTCATTAATAGGAAACTAAAAGTGTGCGAATACATGAAAACATATCATAAAATCACCAAGAATGATACTGGACGAACCATTAAAGTGTTGCGATCTCACAATGGAGGGGAATATATGTCCATTGAATTTGAAAATTACCTGGAGAAGCATGGGATACAACATGAGGTAGCTGTTGTAAGAACTCCACAAAAAAAAATTGACTTTTTGAATGTAGGAACTGATAGGTGAACAACATGGCATGAGCTAAGCTAATTGAGAGACGTATTTCATGACATTACTAGAAGGATTTTGTTCTAGCTGGAGTATATATTCAAAATAGAAAATGACTTTATATGGGTGAGATGAAGACACCATACGAATTGTGGCATGGAAGGAAACCCCCTTTGAAATACTTTTCTATTTTTGGAATTAAATGCTTCATTAGGAAAAAATATGGAAATCAAGGAAAGTATGGTGACAATGCAGATGAAGGAATTTTCCTTAGATACTCAATGAACAGTAAAGCCTACAAGTGTTTTGACAAGCGATTAGGAAGGATTGTGGAAAGAAGTGATGTTAAGATAATTGAAGAGAAAACCACAAATGCTTTAAGGACGTCATATGATGATGTGATAGAAAGTGAGAAATAAAGTGAATGTAGAAAAAATAAAAATACATAAATAGAGGAAGCAATAAAAAACACTCAGCAGTCACATCATGATGTTGACTTAGAAGAATAATCTGAAGAAGAAACTATTGCTAGAGAGAATTCAACTGAACCGCATTGTAGAAATCGTTGAGCTGAGATTGATCCATCTAACATAATTGGGGACAGGAGTGCACCCACTCAAACAATGATGATGGGGAATCACCTGCAATATGCATTTCTATCAGTTGTGGAGCCATCCTCATTAGAAGAAGCTACAAAGGATGAATCATGGGTGAAAGCCATTAATGAAGAGTTAGATCAGATTAACAATAATTAAACATGGGATCTTGTCCGGAGACCCTAAGGTCACAATTTTATTGGTTCAAAATGGATTTTCAAGAACAAGTTTGATGAGAATGGAAGTGTTATTAGAAATAAGTCATGACTATTAAGTAAATGATACTCTCAGATTGAAGGCATTGATGTTGAAGAAACCTTTGCTCTAGTGTCTAGACTAGAGTCAATCAGTATTTTCCTTACCATGGCACTCCAAAGAGGATATAAAGTATATCAAATGAATGTCAAGACAGCATTCTAGAATTGTGTACTCGAAGAAGAAGTCTATATTGAACAAACAGTGGGTTTTGTTCTTGGTATTGATGAAACAAAGGTCTGCAAACTGAAGAATGCTCTATATGGTTTGAAGTAGGCACCACGAGAAAGGTATTCCTGGCAAGACTCATATATCAAGAATCTTGAATTCAAAATAGGAGGAGTAGACCACAATCTATAAGTGAAAAAGTCTCCAAAATATCCCTTCATGGTTCTAGTCTACGTTGATGATATCATATTTGGTGGCGGAAGATAGAAATTAGTGGATGAATTTTCTAATCACTTGAAATTAGAATTTTAAATGTCTATGATTGGGGAGCTCACATATTTCTTGGGGCTGTAGGTGATTCAAAAAAAGGATTACACTTTCATTTATTAGGAAAATTATGAAAGAGAGCTGCTGAAGAAGTTTAATATGCAAGACTCCAAACCAATGTCAACTCCGATTTTAGTTGGAACTAAACTTCGAAAGTAAGAGGATGGGATCTTTATAGATCCCACAATGTACAGGAGGTTCATGGGGAGCCAACTATACCTAAAAATGACATGGCCATATATTGTCTTTGCCATGTGTCTTGTAGCCCGCTTTCAGAGTAATCCAATGGAGTAACATATAACATCAGTAAAAAAATCATGAGGTATATTCAAGGTACTCACAATTGTAGCTTATACATTGTTGTAGGAAGGGATAGTGAATTATCAGGATTTTCTAATGATGACTGTCCCGGCAATGTTGTGGAAAGAAATTCCACCAGTGGTGTTGTATTCTATATTAGGAATAAATGTTTTCTCCGATTGAGAAAAAAATAAGAAATTACTTCTTTTATTACTGCTAAAGTTGAGTATATCTCCTCCAAAAAGGCATGCACTCAACTTATATGGATAAAGAAACAACTAACAGATATTAGTGGTGAAGTAAAACTACCAATGGTGATTTACTATGATAACAAGAGCACAATTAATCTTACGAGGAATCCTATTTAGCATTCTCATATAAAACATATTGAAATCAGGTATCAATTTATCAAAGAAAAAGTTGAGTAAGGGGTGATTAGAAATGATCATGTGGGAGTTGATGAGCAAGTGGCTGATATCCTGATCTAGCCACTGTCAATGGCTATGTTTGAGAAGCATCATTTGAACCTCAATGTTCAACCACCTCCCAGTGCATAGGAGGTTACGAAATTCCCCTCTCCCCAGTTATGTTAATTGTTTTTAATCTGTTTATGGAAGCAATGAACGTTTGTGGGATAGATACTATCCAGGGGGAGTGTGGTTTGAGCTGAACAATTAAAAAATTACTGGTATTCGAGTTTATTGTCAATGGGGGAGAAAGGAATAAATTCAGGCATGTAATGTTTTTTTGACACATTGAGAATTAAGTGTCGGTGATAGGATGGGAAGGAATACATTGGAAGGAATACATTGGATAGGAACCTAGGAACCCAATTCAAGATTCCACTCTTGTTTTCAACACTAATCATTTATCATGTATACTTAGAGTGTTGGATGAGTTGATTCTTGCCTTGGTAGTTTTCCTATGGATGGTGCTCTATTGAATTTATTTACTGATTTCCAACAAACCCAAAGGGGGAGACTGTTGGAACCATGGTCGCTCTATGCATGAACTAGAGAGTGGTTTGTGTTTTTTGTCAATCCTCAGTGGAATTTCAGAGTGTGTGCCAGCAATGTGATCATACAAAATAAGCAGATAACAGTATTGAAGGTGGAACAATTTTTCAGTTTTTGCCAAATTTTTGGGCCAGAAAATCGACAAATGAAGAAAAGTGGTTTTGGGAAAAGAGACTTGTGAGTCGTTGACTTGAAGGAGAGGATACTTGTGTGCATTTTGTTTTTCAAGACCAGAACATGAAAATAAAGAAAATAAATAAGGGTGCCCAAGTTTTATGTTTGGTCCCACAAGTGACTTGCGTGGCAGAGACTTGCGTGCAGAAACATGCGCACCGAGGGAATAATTGTGCGTTGTCACATAGGGTATCAAATTTATTATAAATAGATGTCGAACCCTCCTCATTCGGTATAAAGTTCAAACATAGAGAAAATCATAGCACTCTTTGCGCAGTTGTAGTGGTCTCACAAGTGGTGGTGGGCCATGCAAGTAGAAGTTGCGTGCCAGTTATTTGTTGTGCGTCCAAGGTGTTTTGGGTGAGAAGGGGTTTCCATCACCAAAGTTTGGAGTTTGCAAAGGTGGTGTCTCATAGGTGGTTTGGTGACACTTGCGTGCCAGAATGTGAAGAAGTGAAAAAATTGATAGTTGCGCGCCAAAATCGGTTTGGGGGTAAAAGGGTGTGGTTCGTGCTTGTTTGGTGTTGAAGAAGTGAGAGTCGCGCAAGTGTTTTAGGTGGAATTTCGCGCCGACTTTGAAACATGCACACTGTCTTGGAGAAGCACGCCTGGTGTAGTTGAAGCACGCTGGTATTTTTGGAGCTACATGAAAGCTGGAAGATTAACTGATGCCTAATGTGAAAAGTGAGATTAGTCTATAGGTGGAAGATGGACTTCAACAGAGCATCTATAGATAACAGAGGATGTATTCATTAGCGAAAATCAAGAGAACTACACATCTATAAACAGAGTGGGACTTCACCAAAGGCACTGAGCTTGGGGGAGTCAACGGGAGTGACCCGAGGGGCGTTGGGAGCTATCCTTGAACATTTGCATAGGCAGTGAGCCTGGGATAGAGTGAATGTGCCTGAAACTTGGTAATCCATAGCTAGTGAAGTTATAGTATAATTTGGTACGACAGACAACCTGATGGTGTATGCTCCTTGGACGTAGCCCTTAGTGGTGAACCTAGTAAAATGTGTTGTGACATCTCTCTACATGTGAATGTTTTCTTTTTATTCATATTCATGATATAGGTTTAACAAGTTCCTACCAACTTGGGAACAAGATTCATCACATTAAAAGAAAATTTTGTCACCCTGATTCACCCCTCCCCTCTCATGGTGTCCCGGGGTCCTACACACATAGCATATTTTCACAAAATTTGAGTACTCATGAGTACCCTATCCACTCATGTTTGTCTTACTAATGAAAAATCCATATGAAAAACTGGTATTGTGGAATCGCATTACCAATCCTTTTAACTCAAAAAAGTTCTAAGAAATATCCATCTCAGTTTCCCATTATCACTAGATGGGTATCATCCATTACTATAACTATTAATGTAACATCTATTTAACCCAAACTCATTCTCTCCCATAACAAGAGCTTCATTTGGGGCATCTTATTATGTTTAATCCCTATTCATGTCCATGTTATGGAAACCACCCCAGTCTACCCAATGAACCATACTCCTGTTAGAAAACATAAATTCATAATCCTTATTATGACCCTAATTATTTACCTAATCAAAACCAAACCATCCTTAGTTATAGATGGTAAATTTTAGCTTACCCTGTGAAAAGAACATTGAATTCTTTGTGTGATGATCACATGATGCCCTATGTGACAAGAACAGAATTCCTCATGTGACTAGCATGAGAGAATTCCCCTATCTTCCATCCAACTCAATGTGTAATCCCCACCCCATCTTTTATTGTCACTCATTTTATGACACATGTGACTTTACTATATGACGTTAAACTGCATGGTATGGTCTTGTCACAAGACCGTAAACTATGAACCTTGAACTACATGGATTTTATCACTTTTCTTTTCATAGGTTATGTAGGAAACATTTTGAGTTTTAATCTGGAAATCACCTCTAATCCATATCCCCCTTGATAGGAAGTATCTCTAAATCACTATCATTTTCTTATAGCATTCCTCTCCTCCCACCAAACCATTCATGTAACGTCCAAGTTCCGGTAGCCACCCCGAGGTGCCCCATACCCGGTAGGTCACATGACCTCAAACACATTTCCCCAAATGCCAGAGGCTACCGACTAGCAATGAGCGCCTTGGGTGTGATTGTGGGGAAACTATGCCCTCATTGGCAGAGTACACAACGGATGTAAACAGATACATACAAGAGCAAAAGCAATAATGATATCATACCAAAACATAAATAGTGGAAAACTAATAGCATAAATTGGAGCACAACTATATAATGATGCATGACACATGTGTCTAGGAAAGCAGTGAAACAAAGAACAATGTTAAAATACAGTACAAAACAATGTTCAAAAGAAAAAAATAGTAATCAGCTCCACAACATCACAAGCCTAAGATTGGTCTTGTGATCTCCAACTCCACAATATGTCAAGTAACTCAGGTAGAAGGGTGCTTTCCATTATCAAGACCTACAACAATATAATCTGTTTAGGCCCAAAAGCATGTCCCAAACAGGGTGTGAGAATAAATCCCAATAGAAAACCACCACGAGATCTGTGCCTAACAGTCAAAGAGTATATGGCAGGTAAAAGTACTAGAAATAGTAAACATGAAGGTACTCAATAGTAAAAAATTCATAGTTCAATAACAAGCTAGAACTAATCAAGCAGATAAAACACAACAGGTAACCCTCATGGTAGTATACTTAGTCTAACCCATATGGTCCTACCTAGCAACACAAGCTAGTTGCTAAACACAAGGTAACCCTCTTGGAAGTACTCAAAGCCAATCCCCTCGGGTCCTACCAAACAAGTAAAAGCAACCCTTTGGGAAGTACACTCAATCTAACCCCTCTGGTTCTGTTTAATCATAGACTCTATGTGGAAGCACTCACCATCAATTCCCCCTATAGTCTCAAATCATAACTAAAGGTGCTCTAGAGAAGCACTTATGTCATATTACCTCTATGGCCTATGTCAAGGAACTACAGACACTCTGGGGAAGTAATCAACATCAATTACCCTTGTGGTCTCACATTATAAATTATAAAGACACTCTAGAGAATCCCTTACGTCCATTCTCCCTATGGTCTATACACCAAGTTCTCACAGCCATGTGCAAGTCAAGAAAGTATAGAAGTGCGTAACGGACAAGGTTAACCTCAAGAACTACTTGGATAACATTCTATTGCACAATAGAATAATAGAACAATAGTCACACCATCCTACAGTACTAGCCATGGGGAATTAATCACCCGCCTAATAAGAAATCAAGACCCAAAGGTCCAAACCGAAAAAACATGCATGGGAAAAACATCCAAAGCACAAAAATACACCCTATTCACAATCAATAATCATCTACTTAGGTATATCATCATAACAGAGAAACAATAGGGCTAAAATGGTAAACGCACAATACCCCGTTCATGGGTACTGCACAAATTTTGCATAGAAAACTCAAGGACTATCTATGGAAAGGAATAAACCACCTACCTCAGGGTTAGGAGATCAATATAAGTGAACCTAGAAGCTTTAAACTCCTTATAACATCATATATCTAATAAAATGTCCAAATGTTCAACCCATGATATCTTGGAAAAGAAGAGAAATCATAGGATGATGCTCTAGGAGAAAAGGGAACTCACCGATGTGATTCCAATGCAATCAACGGTGTTAAAAACATAGAAGAGGCGGAGGCTTGGGGGATCATGGAAGATTTGCGGCTGCTCGGTGCTCTCAGAGGAATGGAACCTAAAATAAGAGAGTTCAGTCCGTTAGACGCGACCACGGTTCATTTAATGAAAGAAACAAAATACACAGCATGTACATTTGGAGTAAATGGAGTGTACATGGTTTTTTGTACTCCTCATTAGGCGACCTCCAGGTCATCACACATGGCCATGTGCAAGGCCACTACACGGTCAACACACGGCTACCCATGGTAACCAAGTACACTGTGTGTACTCATAGAGTACACGACATGTACATCAAAAATTTCTAAAGACTCCTCTTTTCTCAAAAACTCCAAGAAAAGAAAAACATTCCTGAAAAGAAGATCCGGGTTCTTTCAAACTTCCCCCCTCAATGAAATTTGTCCCTGAATTTCCCTAGAAAGGTGGCGTAGAAGAAGAAACCTTGAACAGTTCTAGCCACTGGGCTCATGCATTGGTCTGCCTCTCCCAAGTCTCGTCCTGCACCTACCCATGCTACCATAGCACCCATACTAGAAGAATAGACCGGCTATGGAAAACCATTTTACTTCGATCAATAATCTAGATTAGATGCTCCTCAAATGACACATCCACTTCGAGCTCAACCTCCTCGGGTTGAAAAACATTATACGGGTCTGAAAAGTAACGTCAGAGCTGAGAGACATGAAAAACACCATGCATAGCTAGGTACCTGTGAGGTAACTGAAACCGGTAGGCAACTGGCCCAACTCTCTCCAACACCTCAAACGACCTGACGTACCTCGGTGAAATATTATCCTCTATCATAATCCATTTGTTTCTCAACCATAGTGTGACACGCATGAAAACCTAATCTGTGACCTCGAACTCCAGAGGTCGCCTTTGCTGATCAGCACAAGGCATTTTTCAAGACTGTGGAGTAGCCATCCTCTTCCAAATCAACTCTATCTGCTTTGGGGTCTCCTAAAGAAGACGAGGCCCCAAAAAATCTGCCTCTCCTACCTCCAGCCAACATAAGGGTGATCAGAATGTCCTACCACAAAAAGCCTCATAAGGTGCCATATGAATAGTTTCTTGAAAACTATTATTATAGACAAACTTCACAATCGGTATATGTTTTTCCCAAGAACCACCAAAATTCAGAATGCATACTTGGAGAATGTCCTCAAGCACCTGAATCGTACGCTCGGACTGGCCATCTGTTTGGGGGTGGTATGTTTTACTCAAAAGTACCTGTGTACCCAAAGCCCTTCGAAGCCCCTGCTAGACCCAAGAAGTAAAACATACATCCCTACCTGAAATGATGGAGTGTAGAACTCCATGTAGATGTACAATATCATGGATGTACAAACATCCCAGCTCATCAACACTGAATTTTTCCTTGATCGGTAAGAATAGAGAAACCTTCATGAGTTTGTTAATGACAACCCAAACAGTGTCATTCCCTCAAGGAGACCTTGGGAACCCGTTCACGAATTCCACCGTGAAATCAATCCTCTTCCACTCGGGAATGGTTAAATGTTGTAAAATCTCTGCTGGTCACTGATGCTCTTCCTTCACCTACTGATGTAGGATTCTCATTCAATAAGAGATCAGTATAATTGAACCTCACATCTTGAATCTCCTTAGAATTCCTTAGATCTATGAAATTGTCTAAAACATTCAACCCATGATATCTTGTAAAAGAAGATAAATCAATAGATGATGCTCTATGAGAAGAGATAACTCCCTGATGTTATTCCAACGCAATCAACGGTGTTCAAAACGAAGAACGGACGGAGGCTCGGGGGCTCATCCAAGATATGTGGCTACTCGATGATATCAGATGAATGACACCTAAAAGAAGAGATTTATGTCCATCAGACACGACCCCAATGTGTTTAATGAAAAAAAAAAAATATACGGCGTGTACTTTTGGAGTACACGGCGTGTACATGCTATTTTTGTACTATACAATAGGCGGCCTCTAGGTCATTACACTTGGATGTCTGCAAGGACACTACACGACCAACACATGGCTACCCGTGGTAACCAAGTACAGGGCATGTACTCATAAAGTACATGGCTTGTATTCATAAAGTACACGATGTGTAATTCAAAAATTTCTAGAAACTCTTCTTTTCTAAAGAACACTATGAAAAAAACATAACTGAAAATAAGATCTGGTTTCATACAATTCACACATCTATATGATGATTTTTATTATAGGTCATCCCCCAGTGGACATAAAATATATTCCCACCCATACATAATGAGTGTATATGGATTCTTCATCACTAGATTTTAACCAGTTACCAACCAAAACAAGATTGGCATATGTGGAAGCATCATTAATAAACATTAAATAATGAACCTCCCTTCTATGAAGAGCCCACGAGGTCATCTTTGGTGATCCTAAAACAATCCCCACCTAATACATCAGAAAACTAGGACAATTTGATGATCTTAGGGTTCCTTATGTGATCAAAATGACAAGACTTTTGGGAAGCAAAAAAGAAGCGACTGTTATGAGCATAGGATCTCTTTACCCTTTACTTTAGTGATGAGCCTACTTTATTTAACTTTTCAGATGATAATTTTATGACTCATGTAATGAGAATGAGATGACATTTGATATGACCATAATAATATTATTTCAAGAGCATGTGATATCTCTAACATCTCCTTTAGTGGAGAGCTTAACATTCCTCTTTTCTTATGTGATGTGCATTTGATGCCTTTAGTGATGTGTATAGGATGTACTAGTGATGATTCAGAGATGTATTAGGTGATGATAATTTGTTTTCATTTGTAACAAGTATAGTATTCCTCATTTTACAAGCATGACTTTCCTCGAGTGATGATCCATGGTTTCCTAGGGAAAATTCTTAGGATTATTTATGTGGTGAGATAATTTGACTCTTGTGATAAGAAAAAGATGCCTTAGGTCTTGAACCAAAGATTTCCTATGTGAAAATTATAGAATTTACTCTTATAATATCATGGTAATGATATTTATAGATGTCCAATATTCCTAACAATGCATAATGATGCAGAAAAACTCATCCTCTCCAAAATATGGTGTCCACCCCACTATGTAAATTAGTAATATAATTAATTGGTGTTCACATGAAGATGATGTCAAGAATGGGATTCATGAGAATGTATTAAATCTATGATAGGGGCCATGACTTAAAAAAATCTCTAAAAATTTACCCTTGAAGTAAGGGCCAACATTCTGTCATCCCATTATGATCAAGGAAATGACATCGTCACCCCTGGTGGTGAGTGGCCTCCAGACATTGGAAAGATGGAATGTGGGGTTGATAGATCATGAACATTCAATGGGTATAGTTTCATGTGAATTAATGTCCTAGTGGAAAGTGTCAAAAATAGTCATATTGTGACTTGTTGAACATCATAATGACCCTAGTATGTTACCTATTGTTGAGACCAAGAATCAATGTGGGGATGTTTTCTGAACAAGTTGGTTATGAAGGAAGGAAATTTTTTTTGGAGTGTTGTCTTTTATTGTCCAATATAAATCACATAACATTGTTATTATTTTCTTACAATTTTGAATGAAGTGAATCCAACAGAATGAGGTTAATGGACCTAATATAATGGATATATTCCATCGATATGATGTAATTGAATAGTGTGTGGCATTGCTTGTTTATTGAAAATCAGTCAATAATTTGTTGATCTTCAAAGTACCCATCATCACGATTACTACAATTTCTCATGATCCATGCATAATTTAAAAGGGGGGACTTATGTTTGGATATAAATATTTTGTGTTATGCTTTTTTTGAATCACAACAGATGAATATTATTGGACAAAGGCATGACTGTAAAAATTTCAGGTCTGGAAGTAATAAATTTTCTCGATTCAAAGTCTAATGTTTATGAAGACATCTAGTTGCGAGGGTATACTGTGTTATCATAAAAAAATTTTATATTGTCCACCAATCAATGTAGGTTTGATGAATTATTTAAAATATGTCTCGATTCATAGTCAATTGATGGATTTTTTAGGAAGGAATTTTACAAATTCTTCCTATATATTCCAATAGATAGAGTAATGTTTATCAAATCATCAGATATAGATAAGGTTTCAAGTCCATTTAATTTCCTTTGGCTTATCAAGTCTATCAAATAATATTATACAAAAATTTAGATATTAATTGGTCAAGTTACATAATGATTATAAAAAATTTCATTGAATGAAGTTCATTGGAAATAGGTTTCCAAGAGAAGGAAACATTCAAATGTTTCCAAAGTGGATCAATCGATAGAGGAAGAGACTTGAGAAAGATTTTTGAGATGTTCCAATAATTTTTTAAAGGAACATCAGTGGACGTTTTCAATATATAGAATAAGTTTTATTTTGTTTCCCCTAATGGAATGTTTGAAACAATTTATGATGTTTTGTAATGTGTTCTAATGTGGTGGTGTTGAGCTAGTTGTTCAATGTCTCAAAATCATAAAAGAATATCATGATTCAATCTATGTTTTATGTAAGGATCAAAGAACTTGGTTGATGTATGGTATTAATAAAAGTTAATAACTTTTGGGAAGTTTGAAGATGGTAAAGCATTGAGTATTTTTAGTGGGATATTCTAATTTTGATTAAGAATTATGAATTTGAATGTTTTCACTTCGTCATGAAACTTTATAGGATTACAACCTATATAATGGGGTGTAGATTAGTCGGATTAGAGAATTTTTTTTTTCATGATGTTACTACTAGGTGATGTGATAGATATTTGAGGTGCCGACAAAAGTGTCTAAGAGATATATTATGTCATTTCATCGAATATAGCATCACCAGGTTGAGTGATACTTGATAGACCATTCCTATCAATATATCAATTGGAATCAGATGAAAAAATTAAATGGAATATCAAATAAATGTGGACATTTTTAATACCAGTCAAATTGGTACCAAAAAAAGTTTTATATCATGTGGTATAAGGCTTATTAGGTTCCAGATAGAAGGTATCAGACTGATGTATCGATCTGAGTGTGCCGAATAGTTAGACTTGGTGGGAAGGTTCACATAGAAAAGTTTGTAAATAATATCTTTCTTGTTGTTGTGTAAGAAATTAAATAGGAAGAATAATTTACAAGAAATAAAGTATGGAGGATTCAATAAACATAGTGAAAACATTGAATCTAGTTTGTCAATGTTCTAATTAATGTTACAAAACATTGTTATTTCTTTATTTTTCATGGGCTTAACATGAACTATCGATTTACTATAGTTCTAAAAAAGTGAATGGGTATCCCCTACTTATATTGAACACAAAAATATTGTTATCTAGTGGTTTTATGTCCTTTTATTACTTATAAACTAGGATAAGGACTAGATACTATTATTTAGTAGTAAACCTTGTCATTACTTGTCTTCTTATGGGTGTGATTTTTGTTTTAGTAGAGTCATTTCATAATAACTCAATGAAATGGTAGTTTCCCAAGTAATAAAATATAAAAAGATAAGATCATTGATTCACCCCTCACCATCTAAGTGATTATAGAGATCCTAATTTGTCTTTTCAATTATTATATGTGGTAAGGTTTCCTTTTTTATTTTTTCTGATGTTTTAAGAAAAGAAATGTTTTTATTGATGTTCATAACTCATTGAAAATTAAAGGGATTCGTATATTTTATGGGATGAACTATCGTATTTAGAAGGAAGGAATGTTATCTTATCTTAAATCCATTGAATATAATGTTTTTAAGATTATATAGATGGTTTCCCACCTCATTCTATGTGTGTTCCCCTAATAGATTATTCTATGAATAATTTATACAATTATGGGTGATCCCAACATTCTATAATTTCCTCACTCTATAAAAGTGAATTTATGAGCAATAATGATATAAGAACAATTAATGGCATCTTTTATATCTTGAAGAAAACATATAATGTGAATTATAAAGACAATAAATTAATTTCATAAATCTAGAGATTGAATTACAATGATCTTAATATGGGTGATGACTAATCTATTGGTGACTTCTATACAAGGGTTAATGACATTATGAGAACCATAATATGTTTAACTGGGATAATGGAATATTTGGATGTTGTTGAAAATATTCTATGAGATATTACTGATAAATTTGATGCCAAGGTGTCATACATACAAGAAATAAATTATGAAACTCTATCTCTAGATGATATTTGTAGAATTTTGATCATATATGAAATGAGAATATAAAAGGTTATAATGAAAAAAAATTGATCGGTAAATATCATTTAGAATTGATACGAATGAAAAATATAATAATGTTATTGGGGAATAAGTGATTAACTTTGACACTGAATATGAAGTATGTAAAAAATTTGATGAATTTATGTCTTTTTTAAGGGAACCAAAGGTGTACCAGAAGCATGAAAGACATGAAATTTACAATTTTCGGTTTTGATTCTTGTTAATAAAAATTGAATCAACAAAATCCATTTCCCATATTTCTCAAATGATCATATTCAATTCAATTTTATGATGAAAATAAAATTCAATAAAAGCATAAATGGCACCTCATTCATTGTAAATCCTAAATTTTAATCACTCACTATCAGCATGTTGTTTATTAGTGGTTCTACGATATAAACACTCTAGATTTTCCACACGTTAACCATATCTCATGGATCATTGATCTATGATTCCCAAATGCATACATGGGAAATCAAATACCATTAACTCAGTCTGTAAGCTCCCCCAAATAATTTATCAAACATTTAACAAGTTATGTTTGATCTCAAAATAATATTTTCACATAGTTAATTTTATGATAAATAAATATTAATACATTGAGAAATAAATTCAACCATATTTATTCTAAAATAGAATAAAATAATTTAATTTTTTTACTTGCAATCGGTCACACTCTGAAATTCATCAGCCCCCACACATGGGGCCTACATTTTCCTAAGCACCTATTCATATGAATGGATGGAACATGTGGATACACATAGTCTTTAGATATCTAGGACATTATATTAATGGTAGTAACTCCAACCCATAGACCAAGAGAATATTTTATCAACCCATAATGACCCCTAAGAAGATAAGAAGTGTCCTAACTTTTACTACCTCCAATAATGATGTGTTGTGTAGTATAATTTTTTTTCTCACAGTATCTCATAAAGTTGGATACACACTTGTGTCATCATAATTTTGATAATTTTTTAATTTGGGACCTTAATGGATTTTATTACATTCTTGTACCACGGACATGGATTTAATGAATGTACTGCCATCTTAGTGAACCTGGGCTCATGAGATATCTCTTCCTCAACTCAAAAGAAAAAAAATTATCCAGATCATTCAACCAATGTTATACCACTAGTGGTTCACCCAACACAAGATACATTGACAGGAATTAAATGTGGTGGTTTATACCTAACATCAATGTATGAAATCAAATGGTACACATTGATAATAATATCATTTTTTAGACCAATACACATGTTCATTGATAGAAAAAACCATGTAAAACTGAAACATGTGGTGTTACTACTAGTGGGTTAGCCCTCATGACCTCATCTATGTGAGATCACCAAGTACAAACTTCCTGAGAATAATTATCGATGATTATGATGCACAATCACCTAATAGTTAGACATCATCTATGTCCTATAAATATGAAGTATATAGGCTATAGGACTTATATTTAAGATTAAATTCATAGAATCTCAAGGTTCTTATTATATTGGGTACCAACTATAACCTTTTGATATGACATTTAATCTAAGGATATTACCATGAAAAAAGTGGATCAAAAAAGTATAAACAACATTATGGTAAGAATATATACACGCATATGTCCAACATTATACATGTAATAGTAATAAAAGTACATCACAGATTTGTGTCTAGGGAACCCATTCATGAAACTCCCATTTCACTATAGATAATTGTTAACAATTCTCAACCCACAAGATGTCACATGAGTATAAAGCTTCTACTAAGATATGGATTTTGTTAGGGGGTCTACTAGATTATCCTATATGTTTACAACTACTAACAATAACTTCACCACTCTAAGTAAAATATCTTAATAGATGAAACTTCTGAAGTATAGTTTTTTTCCTCTGGTGTAACTTGGGCTCCTTGGAAGCACCACTACCATAATATTATCATTATATACTATAATAAGTTCTACACTATTAGGTATAATTCCATTCTAGAAAAACACCTGTGTATCTAAACTACTACTTTAGTTTCATAATAAGCCACAATATACTCAGATTTTGTAGTAGAATTGGTAACCACAAATGGCTTGGAGCTCCTCTAGCTCACTACACCACCATTCAGAAAAAATACTTGGTGTTACTATGATTTTAGATCATCTTTATCAGTCTATAATCTAGTATCACTTTATCCCATCATGATTATCTCCTCTTCTCCTACATACACCAAGAACATATTCTTTTTATATATCAAGTACTTTAGGAAAATTTGTAAAGCTACATAATACAAGTCTCTTTGATTGGATAGATATCTACGCACCATGCTAAAAGAGAAGGTAACATCAAAACTAGTATATAGACAGGAATATATGATAGATCACACAGCTAACGTATAAGGGTTTATACCCATTCATTCAATCTCTTTCTATTTTTGTGGACACATCTTCGTGGAGAGATTAATTCCATCTGACACTAGAAACAATACACTCTTAGATTGTTACATATTTTAACTTTTGATTACCTTTTCAATATATATTATATCATTTTTAGCATGTATACTATGAGATCTATCTTGGTAGATCTTGATCCCTAGATAATAGGCTTCTTTGCCTAATTCTTTTATGTATAGTCATATATTTAACTAAGCCTTCACTAACTATATTAATTTCACTTCATTTCCCATTAACATTATTTCATAATTATATATTCATAGTAAAATGATGGGACTCGCACTAATCTTCTTATAGATACATGGATTACTCATATTCTTTGTGAAACAAAATTCTCTTATGGCCTCTTCAAAACAAACATTTCATTATTATGATGTCTCATTCAATCCATAAATGGATATTTATAGGTTTCTTACTTTATTAGAACTCATCAACATAAAAAACCCTTTGGGTTGTGTCATATTGACATCTTCAACTAAATTCCCATTTAGAAAATAATTTAAGAAATCTATTTTCCAAATTTCATAATCATCTACGACTACTATTGTAAGTAATATTCTAATTGATTTTAACATTTCAAATAGAAGGAAGGTTTTATCATAGTATTTTCCTTATCATTTCCTGAAATCCTTCTCCAATAGCCATTCATTATAGGTTCTTACAAGACCATCCAGGTCCATCATTTTCTTGAATACAAAAAATATTTTTTATATCATCTAGTGGGTATACTAAAATCCAAACTTGATTTTGGTATATAGACTCTATTTCGGAATGCATGGACTCTTTCCATTTGGCATCATCCTTGCCATCAATTTCTTCCATATATGGTAGATGTATATCAATCTCTAGGAGTAATGTTTTATCTTACTCAATGATAATAAAAACATATATAACTAGTTATCTAACCTCTGTAGTAGACATACACAAAACTTGTGTCTTGGGAACATATTTATCCCCCACTGTCTCTTGTAGAGATTGTTTTTGTACTAACACTTGTGTATCTATAACATCAATTTCCTCAAATTCAATTTTGATACCACTATTTTCATTAGAAATTAGTTACCATTTTATAAATTTACCATGTCTTTCTACAACCACCTTTCTATATGAATGATTATATAGGTCATATCATTTTGTCACTTTTAGATAACTATTAAACATGCACATTGTGATCCAAGATGCTAATTTTTACTTGGTATAGTATTGAAATATTCTTTAAATCCACATACATGTATTTTTGATAGAATAGGACTCATTCCTTACCAAAACATTTATGGAATCACGTCTTATAGTTTATATAGAACTCAGTTTAATGTGTATGTCATATTCTAAGGTTTATATCCCCAAAACGATAATGTTATAGTTTTATGACTCTTCATTGATCTAAGAATGCCAAGAAGGATTTGATTCCTCCATTCAATAACACCATTCCAGTGTCATGTATAAGTATGAGTGAGTTGGTAAACTATAACAAACTCCTTTAATTGGTATATTAAATCATTGTTGATATATTATCCACCATGGTTTGAGTAGAGTTTCTTAATATTTTTACCAAGTTTATTTTTTTACTTCATTATAATGTTGCATAAAAAACAAAATTAATCTAATATATAAATCATTGTACAGATTTATCTAAATCTACTATAGTCATTGGTAAATGTAATGAAGTCAGAAAAAAACACATTCCTATACTAGAAAAGGACTACATACATTCATGATAACCAATTCCAACAGTTCATTGGAACTTTCTCATTTCTCACTAAACGGTTCATTGGTCATTTTTTATATAAAAATGTGTTAAATACATCTAAGGGTTTTAAATCAACAGAGTATAAATACATTTCAATACATAATTATTTATATTATTCTCAATTAAATTACATAACTTGAACTTCCATAGGCAGGTATGATATAAGTCATTCTTGCTGGATTTTTCATTGACATCCAAAATAGGATTTTCTAGTTCAAATATTCATAACCCATCGTTAAAATATATTCATAGCAAAACATATGTTATCCATATACATAAGAAAATTTTTATTTCTAAACATGAAATTAAATCCCATAGTGTATAAACCTAGTAGTAACATTGTGTTTTTGGTAACATATGGTACATAATAACAATTATTTAATAAAACCCATTCCATTAAGAAAAGTAATATGATAATATCTCACTACTAATACCTCTAGTCTCACACCATTTTATACTCAGATATCTACTTTATATTCTAAAATTTTATTAAATATACTAGTTTCCTATTTTTGAATTAAAATGGGTATGCCGCATGTATTTTCCAATAACTAACTGGTATAAATTGAAAATTATCATTCAATGACATATATACCCAAATAAAAAGCATTAATTTTATTCCTATTACAATTTGTTAAATTCTTCTTGCACTCGCCTTTCTTTTCACAAGAAAATCCAGAAATACCACTTCTCATTTCTCTCCCTCTATATCATTGTCTTCTTAAAAGGGTGGTGCATTAGTTTATTTGACTGGGACTTAGACTTTAATGTGCATTCCTAACCTTTCTTATCCATTTTCATTACAAGGACAAAAGAGTTTGAATTATCCATTTCCTTATCTATTTGGAGAACTAATTCAACAAAATTTGAGGTTGAATTATTCGTGTTATTAATGATAAAATTAACAATTAAATGTTTGAATCTATATGGTGAAGAGGAAATAATGATACCATTTTCTAGTTCTTGGTTTAGTTTAAACCCAAGGGTCTCCAATCTCTCAATGTACCTAATCGTATTGAGTACATGAGGTCCTTTCTGATTCACATATACTAGAATATATATATAAAATATAATTTATATCTCATATCTTTCTTTCCTATATCTCTCTTAGTATAACACCTTGAAATAGGAAAAAAATTAGAACGCATATTTGTCATCATGAATTTTCTAAAACTCATTGGAAATATATTAAAACATGAATAAATGAACATTTTATCACATCATCAATATGTTAATTATATTTATCTCTATATAAATTTATTACTCATTGATGGGGATTAATATGAAGTGGGTGTTAAAGAACATATATCTTTTTCTCTTGGTATAGTGTTATGCACAAACTCATGTACCACTCTTGGAAGTTATATTCAGCCATGATATACTCTTTATCTAATATATATTTCAGTGAAATTTAATTGGTGGTGGTTTTTATTTGATATATAATAAATAAACTCACCATACTATTACTATATCTTTATTACCATTAGATATTTTCAAATTATGAATTTTAAATTTCTCCCAAAATTTTATCAAATCTGAGTAGCCCTTAACTACTATATTATGAACAATCTTTATCATGAGTATTCTAGTGTCAAGGATATTAACAACTCACTTCAAATCTTTACAAATGGCATCGCCAATACTCCTAGAGTCTAATTTATGATTTTGAATAGACAACAACAATAACTCGTGGGTCCTTTATCTGTTGAGTGGCGTCCAATCTCCTGTAACGAATTACTTTTCATTTTTCAATTTTTTGACTGTAAATTTAAAATAAGCTAGCTATAGATACTCCTTCGATATCAAATTTATTTAATTCAACCCATCACTCAAATAATAACTCCCCTTTTTTAATTGGTTCCCTCAACTAGAGATGATGAGCACCTTGAACAAACATCTTTTCCAAATTCTAGCGATGAAAGGCATCTAATGACTCAATATTTTACTTGAAGGATTTGTAAATTTATCTTAGAGAATCAATTAAGTTTCAATTTAACATGATTTTTCATGTGATAACACTCACAAAATTAATATTATTTTAATATAAAATATTCAACAAACATGTTCATTTTATCTATGCATGCGTTTTTACCATTCTATTATGTGATCATGCAAAATAAATACTCATTCACAAAATAATTAAACATGATAAATGGATAATGATGTGATCATGATCCATTATCTATTAGTTATTATATTGAGTAAATGATCAATTAACTAAGACCCTTGGGGAAGTCCTTATTTTAATAACTAGGTGAAATTGTAGCACCCTGAACTCCCACGCACTTCACTTACTTGGTGTACACCATCACTCGACTCAAACCACTTCACCATAAACTCCCCTGATATTTATAATGTATAACCACACACGGATGAGGGGAATACAGGAGTATGAAATAAATTTTATCACATAAATATAGATACGTAATCTGTTATACCCATTGAATATGGAGGGATGATGCCCAAGTAATAAAAATGAAATAATTATTACATTTTAGAAACCTAAATTAAATAGATAATAAACCAACATGCATGGGTTGGTCTCAACTCATGATCATTCAACATGAAATCATATTACTTAAGAAAAAATAAATTTTCTAAAATTCAATACTAGGGTATTTTTAATACATTAACTTGAATTAAAAATATGTAATTAATTATCGATATGTATCATAGAAACTGAAATAATTAAATTAAATCATAACCAATAAAATTTAATTTCAGAACTTTTTTCTTAATTTATCAATTCTATTTGGAAGTAAATCGGATCCCTGGAAATTTATTCAAGGCTTATGACGGGATTGATAGGTCGATTAGGATGGATCTAGAATAACTGAATCAAGCCAATGTCTAATTGGGGAATCATTTTAAGGGTATATATATGCACACACACATCGTAAATATATAAATTATATTATAATATATTATATATATTATATATATTATAATATATAATTTATATAATATATATTATAATATATATATAATATAATATAATATATATCAATATATTAGGTGGGGCCACCAAAAATAATAGGGTGGCCAAAATATCTATCTCCCCATAAAGAGGGAGGAATAATACGTTCACACACATTTGGGTGTGGAAAAAAATATGTTTTCCACCATATCGTTACACTTGGAATGATATGTATATTTCATTTTTTTAATTTAAAAATTATCAATTAAGATTTCACACCAACATATTCTTACCAATGAACTTCCCTAATTACTTTTAATCTCTATAGTGAATTTGAAAACTTCTCACATCATGATTTAGCTAAAATCTACCAATTGTATAGCCATTAAAGTGATGTAATATTTAAAACTAAAATTTTTTTCATAATTTTTATAGAGAACTCATGATGTTTGATCAACCATGTCTTGGAAATACGAACACAGATATATGAACCGTCAATTTCTTTTATAACATATCAAAGCCCTATTTCTAAATCATATACTATTTAATTTAAATCATAAAATTTTCAAGATAAATAACAATATGTCTAATCTAATACCAATTGAAGGAACTCGGTGGCGCATCAGAAGTGTGAGAAAAAAACTATTTAAAATTTTAGGATCAAATTCTTGTTAAGGACCTTGAAAACACAAAAATTATTTCCTAGGTTTCTCAATGTATCACATGTAATTCAATTTATTCATGAAAACAAAATAAAACATACGCCAAAAATAGTACCTTGTTCTTTTGAAATCGTCGATTTGATTCGCACATCGTCCATATGTAGTGGCTCAAAGGTGAAAATATAAGAATTATTTACATTATCCATTCATGATCCATATCTCATAGATCGTTGATCTATGGTTCATCAGTTTTATCATAGAAAATCAAAGAGCATTATCTTGTCCCTTTGGTCATGTGAAGAACGTGGACTCAGTCAAGAAGATGAGATCAATCCAACCCTATTCTTCCTTTTTAATCTCTATCTAAGATCTTGAGAGGAGGGAGGAGAATATATTCTCTTTATAAATTCATCTAAATTATGTATCTCACATTCAAGAGGATAAAATTAGATTTTACACTTAGTTTATACTTTATGAAACTTTACATGGGTACTTGTAAAGTAATAACCTTCATTTTAGGCCTTTGTGCACAATTATGACTTAATAAACCTGTCATAAATGTTACAAATATTTTATCATTTACTTTTAAAACATTAATAGGTTACATGATAAAATATATACCATTAACTTGGCTCATAATATATCTAAATAATTTAATTACCCATGAATTTGTAATCTTCATTCAAAAAATTATAATTTCTCATATTCACTTTTATGATAAAATAACTTATGAATACCAGGAGAAAAAAATTCTATCATCAGAATTATAAACTTGAATAATATAATTGAATTATTTTGACTTGTGCTCGATCACCCTCAAACATTCGCCATCCCCTCACATGGGGACCACTTCATCCTAAACTCATATTCATCCGAATAAGGGGAAACTTACAGATACAATTAGTTTGTGACCCTCTAAGTCCTTATCCTAAAAATACTGAGTCTAACAGAAAAACCAAGAGTAGATCAATTGGAAATTTCACAAAAAAAATCATGTAGAAAGGAAGATGAACCTATTGATGATGAAGATGTAATGTCAATAAAATCCTTGAAGAAGAAGACAGTAAAATCAAAAGCTTATTCTACGGAAAATGATTTGAAGTTCTCTAAATATAAAAATAGAAATTTTTTTCTAAATTTGAGAAAGATGATGATAGTAAATTGGAATCTAAAAGAATATATAATGCACGATAGGAGCCTCAAAGTTGTGGAATATCCCCACAACCTCGGGCTCCTAGTGTTTCCCTTAAAAGCTACCTCTTTCCCTCCTCAGGCATGGCCTGGCCTCAAAAACGGCTTCATGTCTCGGATCCGCATCGTTGGATGGAAGATCCGCATGGTCCAGTTGAGTTCATGTCTCAGCAGCAGCTTCTTTGTGCCTTTCAGCTTCGAGAGATCACTCAACGATGGTTTTTATGTTCATGGCGTTGGGACCTCATATCGGCATCGGTGTGCATTGGGTTCCAGAGGTTCGGCGTGAGGATATTGGATTGTTGATTGCTATGCCTTCAAGATCTCTTCATGGTCGGTATGATCGCTATAGTTTGCTTGCCTCCATCTTTTTCCAGATTTCGTCTCGGATGCGGGGGGGGGGGGGGGGGCTTGGCGTCAGCTTCTATTTTCACATTAGCAGATTTGGCGTTCCATTCATGTCTGATATCTCTTCTCAGCTTTTTTCCAGCATGACATCGGATCTGGCATGTGCTTGTGGGCTCAGGGTAAGAACTAGTAGACCAGAGGTGGGAGGAATATCATTTTTTTGCTGCTGTAATTTTTTTACATGTTTTGATTTGGTGAACCAAGAATCATGGTTGATCTGTTGTGGAATTGGTGGTATTTTGGTGGTGATGATGGTGTGGTTGGTTGTGAATCTGTCGATAACTTGCTTTTTGATTATTGTTTGAGGTGAAATGGATGGACTGTTGGGGACCCAAACATTCTACAAGGTGTTGCTTTAAATAAGGATAGAGTTGGTCATCTTCATCATGCATGGATTTGCGAATTTGGAATATTGAGAGGGTATGGCATTTCCATCGATACATAGCTCACGTATTTTTTCATGGGACAGCTTGCTGAGCATCCATGCTTTGGTGGAGGCTTGCCTTAATGTTTTTCATGCTGGGTAGAAGCTATTATTTGTAGTCTTGTTCTGGGTTGCAACCCTCTTACTTTTTTAATTTTGTTAATATCTTGATGTCCTTGAAGTCTTGGTTTCCTCCTTTACCATTTAAAGGGGGCTTATACAAAATCAATAAAAAAATCAGCCTTCTGGCTATTCAGATAAAATCATCTATGATCATACTAATACAAAATTATTTATACAGAAGATAATGATGAAAATTTCACAAGTGATGAAATCAATGTATTTTAGGAATAATAAGAAGATACTAAAATTCAGTTTATTATTAAGAGAGAGTTGAAATAATTTCCTGAACATTTTTTTAGACATTAAAAGTATAAGAAGTTGTTGAATAAATAAAATCATTTGGGAAAAATAAAAAAACATTTCTTAATGAAAAATCCATTTCGATAAAAGAGAATAAATGATATAATTTTTTTTTGATGAGGAGATGATTCTTAGCATCAATATTGAATAAAATATAAAGGAGAAGGAGAAATAATTTGTTCCAGTTTAACAAAAATTTGTTGATGTTGATCCCAAAGTAACAAATCTTCAAAACATAGTATCATAGGTTGTTCAATGTTTTATTAAATGAGAATATTAATGGGATCAATAAAAATCTTGATCAGAGTTTAATAAAAAGTTTTAATATGTTTAGAATAAAATTAAATTTAAGAATACCATGTATTTAGCCAAAACATGTGGAGTTTAAAACCATTAATTTTTTAGGGTTTCAATATCTAAACCAAAATATGGTAAAATTAGATATTTTATTAATAATGAGAATAAATCTTAAAGAAAAAATAGAAGATTTCATAAGGATTTAAAAACATTGAGGCATACCAAAGTGCAAGGTGGATGGTAAGAAATATTATGGAATATAAGTACATAGTTCTAAATATCATGCAATTTAAAGAGGAAATTGTAATTTCTATGTATATTTTTCGTTTTTTGGAGGATTTGGTCATATAGACAAAAAACATTACTTCAATACTTAACTCTATAATTTTTTTGGGGGGGAACTAGATATAGAGTCTAAGGTGCAGTTTATCCACCCAAAGAATGAAACTCAAAATATCTTGTTTGAAAACTACAAATAGATTTTATCCTCTGAAGACTATTTTGGAAAGAAATGATTCTCCAGGATATCTTTTTAAAGGTTGTATCATTATGTAAACTAGAAATTAAAATTTTTAATTGAAATTTTACAATCCTTATGAGAGAAATAAAAGGGAAAGGAAAATTCCTTTGTTATTGAAACTAATCCTAAAGTTACAAATGTGGAATGGCCTTAGTTATTAGATAGTTGGTTTTCGTCATATATAATTGAGGATTTGAAATTTTTGAAGAATAGAAATAATTATAAAGAATTAATAGTGACTTTTAGAGATTATGATTCACTTATAATCGAATTCATTGCATTTGAAATACATGGAAATGAAACATTAAAATACAAAAGTTCCTTGTTTTTTGATGGGATGAAACACAATTTATTAAAGGTTTTACAAATTTTTTATGAAGGTAATAAAGTTCTTTCAAAAGAGATTCCCTTTTCGAAAAAAGTCATGGATATGGGAAAGTTATTACAAGAGAATAATGATCCAAGGGAAACTTATTTCATGTTAAAGATTCAAAGGGTTCATATTTTCTGACCATGATAGAAGAAAATATGTTATGGCATAATAGGATGTGATATATATTCTAGATGAATTTTATAAATTTGAAAAATAATGAAATTATTCATGACATTCTTGAAAATACAAGAATAATTGATTTGTGATACATGGTATATTATAAACTCAGTGCATAGGAATGTGCAAATATATGCCAATCATCTATATTTGTTCCAATGAGAAAGCAATCAGAAAATAGAGATATTTATTTTATTTCATTTACTAGTGATCTTACTCACATTACATGTATTATGTTTTTGAAACATAAGTCATAGGATCTCTAAATGTTTAAGAGTTTCTTTTGAAGTACTAAAAAAGATTTTTCTTATTCTAACTAAGATGATTTGTACTCATAATGGTGGCCAATATACAAATGGTAAATTTAAATAATATCTTGAAAAATATAGAATTCATTATGAATTTCGTGCACTGTACACACCTTAATAGAATGGTTTTTTTGAAAGATTAAATACATTTTTGGTTGAGATGGTATGGAATATGTTGATTGAACATGATACTAATTAATTATTTTAGATACAATATATTAGAGTATAAATTCATAATCATATTCAATGATTCTAAAATACAAACCCTGATATGACTCCTTATGAGATGTATTACAAATAAACCCCAAGTTTGAAATAAAGTATGTTATTTTTCGTCCCTTGAATTATCAATTTAAAGGGTGAGAATACTAGGAAGTTTGATCATAGATTTTTGGTGGTATCTTTCTTGGATACCTTCTGAATAATAGAGGACATGAATAATATAATAATCAAATTGGAATGATTTTTGAATCAAAAGCTATGAATGTTCTAGAACATTTAGATTATAATTTGTAAAGTAAATTTAATATATGATAAGGAGGGAAGATAAATAGATATTAGTTAAATAGAATGAAAACGTTTTTAATGAGGGTTATACTATTGAAGTTGTACATGAGAAATATTCAAACTAAACTATTTCTTGTGATAAGGGACAATCCCATTCATCTCATCCTCTACTGCTAAAATAGGTGGATGTCCTTAATATAATTATATATCAAGGGAAATAGGATCAAACTAAAATAAAATCAAGGTTAGTTTCAAATTCTTCCTTGTATTTATTGGGTGAACGAAGATATGTGGATCAAATCTCGAATATCAAGAGTGTATTGATGACATAAATAAAGATTTGGATTGGATTACCAAAAATGACACGCATGAACTTATAAAAAAACTAAAAAATAATAATTGATTGGTACAAAATAGGTGTTTTTAAATAAGTTAATTGAAAAAGGTTATGTGATAAGAAAAAACGTAAAACTGGTTTGTTGAGGTTACTCACATATTTAAAGAGTTCAGTCTTATAAAACCTTTAACATAGTAGAAAGGATTCAAAATATCAGAATATTTATTGTTATATCTTTAAAACAATGATCTAATATATTCCATATATATGTTATTTCATATTTTATTAATGTAGATCTCGATGAAGAATTATATATTAAACAACAATGTGGATTCATGCTCTATAAAGAAGAAATCTATGTGTGAAATTTGATGATGTCTTTTTATGGCTTGAAACAAGCTTCGAGAACTTTTTATTCTAAACTGGATACCTTCTTTGAGGAAGATTAATTTTAAAAAATGAAATCTATATAGTAATTGATAGATAAAATAAAATCAAGAGTTTTACTACATTTTGATTCCTTATATTGATGATATCATATCTTTAGGGAATGATTAATAAATGTGTGAAATATTAACTAAGGAGATGAAGATGTTTTTTGAAACGTCCATTATATGAGAAATGAGATACTTTCTAGGCCTAAAAATATCTCAAAAGAATAAATAAATTTTATAATATCAAGAGAAATGTGTGAAGTTACTCCAAAAAAGGTTCAATAAAGAATATTAAAATCCTATTTCCACATTTATTTTGGTGTTAAAAAAGATTTCAAAAGATGGGAGTGTAAATGAGGATGATCCTTAAGAGTTTAGAAAATTGTAAAGAGGATTTCTATATCTAACAACTTCATGGACAGATCTAGTGTATGTTGTTACATTGTGTGCCATGTATCAAAGTTCACCAAAAAAATATCATCTTGTTTCTAGAAATATAATTCTCTAATATATTAAAGGTATGGATGATTTTAGGTTAAAATATGAAAGCTCAATAAATATTGACCTACTTGGTTACACAAATTTAGATTAAGTAGTTTGTGCTGATGATAAGAGATTCACATCTACAATGTATTTCTTCTTAGGAGAAATATGTGTTAGTAGACACATGAAGAAGAAAAATTCAGTAACTATCAACCCTATAGAATTAAATCATGCATTTTCCACTAAACTTGTAACAAAATTAATCTGGATAATGTCATGTGTGGGATATTTGTTGTTTCATGAGAATTTTCTCTTTCTCTAGGATTTGGATAATCAATGTTCTATAAATATTACTTAGAATCCAGTGAAACATTCTTAATCCACAAAATTGTTATTAAATATCCCTTCATCAAAGTTAATTTTGAAATAAATGAATTAATTTTGGAGTTTGTTTCTATAATGGAGAATGTTTCTGATATATTCACTAAACTATTATCAAATAAAACATTTTAGAAATTGAGGTTTTTCATGAGTGTATAATCACTCTCTATGTTTAAGGATAAGGTGTGTGATATTCCATACCCTCGTAAATATTTTCTTTGTATAGTATTTTTAGAGGGGGAGGAAATATGTATCGTATATCGATCCATTCGTATATGCTTTAACTTTTTAAGGTAGAGAATATATTTAGGGGTGTTGTTAAAATGGGTAAGCTATAATTTCAGCATGTGTGAACTATTTTAATATTTTTTTGGAAGTGTCTATAAGAAATTTTTTCTAATAGGTTGCTAAAATATTATAATGAAACATGTTTTAAATTAGTTGTTTGAAAAGTTTCTTACAAATAATTGGGAATGGGTGAAGTTTAAGAAAAAAAATTTAAATCACTATTAAAGGATATAATGGTTTTTTTAGTAATTATTATTCTTTATAAAACCAATTATTATCATGTAGGATTAGAATGGTTAGATATATAATCTGTTACTTATGTTTCAAATTTTTAGTGATTTATATGCCTTGTTGACAATAAAATCCAAATTTAAAGATTTTTTAGAGTAAAAAGAATTTTGTTGATTTTTTTGAAGTTTTTTTTAAAAGGAAATAAATTTTTCTTCAGTATTTCATTTTATTATACAATATAAATCACTTAACATTGTTAAGAATTTATTACAATGTTAAACATATGGGGTCTAATGGATCAAGGTAAATAGACCAAGTCTAGTGTATGAAGATTATTTGTTTGAATCAATCAGATAGAGTGTGGCATTGAATGTGTATCCAATTATACTAACATGTTTTATCATTTATGCATGTTCAATAAAGAAAATTAGGTGATGCTTAACTGATATTCAATGTACCAAACACCATGACTAGTGAAGGTTCTCATGATTCAAGCTTGAGTCAAAATGGGAGATTGAGGTTTTATTGTAGAAGCATCATTCATTTATGATTAGTTAATTACATTATACTATATTATTGGAAAAAGGTATGGTTGTGAAAGTTTTAATTCATAATGTAATAAATCATCTCAATTCAAAGTTCTAGTTTTATGAATATTTGGAGTTGGAGGAGTATAAAATGTTATTTAATAAACATTTAATGTATTATTTCAATCAGTTGGAGATTGATGAAGTATAAAATATAAGTATCCAATAATTTTTATTAGATATATTTCATTGCCTAGAATTTATAAATTCATCTTACAAATTCCAGCAGACAAACTAATGTTTATCAGTTCATCATATAGAAAAAAGGTTGGGAGTCCATAGAATAAAATTCTATATGTTCATTATATTACTGAATGATTTATTATGTATGAGTCTTATTGGATGGACTTGTATAAATATTTACATGTTAAGTAATGAAGTTACATAATGGTCATATAAGATTTTTCGGAATGAAGTTCATTGGATAGAGGATTACATGTGGAGAAAATGATCAATGGTTTCGGAAGTGAGTCATCTAATGGAGTAAGAGTCTTGAAAAATATTTTTTATTTGTTCCTAGTGAATATTGAAGGGTAATTTGAAAAAGTATTCAATCGATGAAATAGTTTTTATGAATTTGTATAGGATGTATGGTTCAATTAAATTTATTATGTTTTGTAAACTTATCAAATGTATAGATACTGAGTTCGTCATTCAATGTTTTGATAATCATGAAGGAATATTGTGATTTAAAATGAATTTTGTGGATGTTCTAAATAAGTTACTTGATTGTAGGTATTAAAGAAATTATCTTAACATTTAATAATTTTTAAGGTATTCATTCAATGAATATTTTGAATGGGAGGTTCAAAATTTGAGAGGGATGTTTGAATATGAAAGTGTGTGATTTACTCTGAAACATCAGAGGATCGCTGACTATATAAATGGGATCATATGAATTTAATTAGAGTACTTTTGATTTTCATAATGTTTTTACTAGTATAATTTTTTATGATTTCAGGTGTGGATGGAATAATCTAAGAGATATCTTATGTCATTGCATCATATTAAGTATCATCAAACATAGTGATATCGGAAAGAGAGTTCTTAATGATATATAAATTAGTATCAGATAAATAGAGTAAAGAGAATATTAAATGAATAGAGATTAAATATATATCATTCATAGTGGTACAAAAAAAATTATATTTGGTCATATTAGTCTGAAGAGGTACCAAACAGGTAGTATGAGACCAACGTATTTGATCAAGTATAACATAAAAAGAAATTGTATGAACTGGTTTTGATAGAGATGTTTATAAAGAAGATCTTTCTCATGATTGTGCATCAAAGTGAAGATAAAGAAGAACCTTCCTGAAATAAAGTGTAATAAATTGAAGAAGAATAGTGAAAACCTTGAATCCTATTGGTGAAGGTTCTTGTTTTGTCTTGCAGTAGTGTCATTTCTCACTAAATAGAGTAAAAGGTTGTTTATCTAGTAAGATAAAATAAAAAGATAGGATCATGGATTTAACCCTCTCCCACTTAGTGTTAACACATATCATGGTTAGTCCTTTCAATTATGATATGTTTAGACACCCCTAACATTGGATTATGATGGTATGTTCACCCCCTAGTTGCTTATGTAGAACTCGTGGATATGAAGTTTTTTTATTTATATTTGTTTACTATTTATATTCCATAATTACACATAGTACATGAACACGTGATTACTATATTTTATTAGAGATGTAATTGGTGTTGGAATATTAAGTTTTATTCACACCCAACATTGGTTCCTTTGTACCTAAGTAGATTTATATATTCTTTATCAAGGTAAGGATAAAGATTCCGTGGAAATTTTTATGGGTGAGTTAAGATGTTTTTTTATAACTAAGGACTAGGACAAAAAATGTAATTTGGTCTATCTTGGTTTTTTTCTAGTATTTTTTTGGATGATGTCATACATGATCAACCCAGATGAGATCTTCATTACACATGTGTGACTCGCATGATTTTACAATAGTTTATTTTGTTATAGCATGGAATATATTACCTAATTATGGTTAGATATTAGAAATAATGTCCATATTCTATTTAATATTATGATGGAATATTATTATTAATACTTACACTATTATTTATAGTTATTTATAATAGAGGGTATAGTCTAACCATAATAACCTATAGATAGTTTTCATTAGTTATTAGCCTTTGGAAAGAAAGTGGGTGGGCTTGAGTTATGTAATTTCCTAATTTAGTCATGGTAAAGGAAAAAACAATATGAGGATGTTACAAAGTGGTGTCAGATATTGTTTTCTAAAATTATTATTTGGGAAATGGTTTTCTAGAGATATGATTTTTTCTAAATATGGTATGTACTTTATGCTTATTAGTAACTAACCTAGGTAACATAAAGACCCAAGTTATCAAGGATGAATTTTTTTTCTTTGTTTTAGAGTTTTATGATTTATTTTTTAAAAGATGATGTATGTTTTATTGATTTTTTATTTTCCATATATCCCGGGGTGGTATGAGGCATGAATTCATACATCATATTCATCATTTAAGAATCACATGTAATTTGTGTGATTTTTTTGTTCAGGACATTGATTTTGATATAGGGTTCAGTTATTTAATGTTTCAAAAGTAACATTAATAGATTTATATATATATATATCATAATAGTGTTATTCTACTTAACAAGGGTTATACTTATATTTATGTTGTTATTATACTTTGATTTTTGATTATGAAAATCCTATCTATCATTTTTGATAGACATGATAACTTGTTAACGAGACGTTTTCTTAAGTTAAGTGATACCCTTGTATTCTAGTTAGTGTATAAACTAGTAGGGTGTTATTTCTATTATTTCTAATTTTTTCTATTATACAAAAACCTATGATAGAAATGTTCCTTTTCTTAATCTGTTTGGACATTTTGTGAAGTAACATTATAAAGATCACTAATTAAGCACTAAGAATGTAGAGATAAGAATAAACGTTGTTTTCTAGGATTGAACCCCAGTTATGATACCTTATATTAATTAGTATTCCTAAGAAAATATGTTATATTATTTCTAACCTATGGGACCATGAACTTCAATATTGTTGCCTTTTATTCCATATCTATAAAGGGTGTCCTAATTGTAGCATCAACATCTATTGACGAGATAGTATATTTAACAGAATACTAAGTTATAGATAAAGTTCATGTAGACTATTTTTGACCATACAGAGATACCCCCTAAAAGGAAAGTTATTATTTTGTGTATATACTTTGAGGAATAATGGAGCACTATGGGTGTGTGTTTTTCCAAATAGCTCAACATGTGGGTTAGTCCTAAGGGGATTCTTAAGATTGTTTCTTAAATCATTTGTTCCTTAATATTATGATAGCTAATGAAAATTGAAATTATATTCATCTGATTTTGGTGATCATGTAAATGATGGAGTATACTACTTATTTTACCAATGTTCTTCAGTTTAGACACATGTTTACAGGTGATGATATTTCTATGGTTTTTTATTTTAAGGATGCGTAGAAACATTCAAATCGGTACTAGGTGAAAATATTTTAAATCCTACATTGTTTTTAGAGATAGTGAATTGGGCCCTCATTATAGAGAATAATATAGATAATTATAGACCATTTGGTTTTGTTGATTCTCATATTGTTTATGTAAGTAAATCTTTAAGACATCAAAATCTATTTTTTAGTTCATTCATGTGGGAGTAGAAATGAGATGGTTAGATGTGTCAATGTATATTCCTATTCTTGATGTGAAAGGACCCAATCGATTTGTTATATGTGTAGATGGTTAAGTAATACTGAAGGTCAATTCCATTGACCACCAATGGAGTGTTATTCAAATAATGAAATATGGAATATATTGAACTTTCTTCAAATCTATTCTTATCTTTCTAGTGGTTATGGTGATTGTCATGCTTAAAAATCCAGAGAAAAAATTGGCTGCTTTACGGAAATGTGGTAGATTTATTTCTTCTAACTAGTAATGACATGGTGGATGACATGGGCCTCAGGGTCAAAAGAGGCAATAAAGTAATTATCCTTATGGTAACTTGGTATCTTGAGGTTATAGTAGAGAATCAATGTTTCTGTAGATTTATACCATTGATTCAATACTTATTAATCATATTTGAAGACTTATAGAATTCATAGTATGATTTTAGTATCATCAACCATAGTGTATATTTTTTATGAGGGTGTATCTCATTAATTTTTACCAATGTAGTTTTCTAGTATTGATCTGTGTGATTTGGAAATGAAGAATCCAGTCATTCCTCTTTTCATTTGACTAGTTCCAAGACATCATTCATGAGTAATTATTAGGATTTTCACCTAAGAGAGAGGTTGAGTTCCTAATCAAATTTATTCTAATCATCATTCACATATCCATTACTCATTATAAAATGCCTTATATGGAAATTGAAGAGGTTTAGGTTCAACTAGAGGCCCTAAGGATGCTCCCATGTTATTCAATAAGAATGGTGATGATTCATTATATCTATGTGTGGATTACTAGAGGTTGAACCGGTTGATGGATAGGAATCGGAATCCTCTTACTTTTATAGATGACACATTTTGGCTAGTTGAGTGAGAAAAGTGGTTCTCCAAAATCAAATTTTGGTTTATTGAAAATCATTCATCAATGAAACCTTCAAATATTCCTCATACTAATTTCTAGAGAATCTATGGTCTATATATGTATCTTTAGATGCCCTTTGGTTTAAAGAATTAATAGATATTGTTTATAGCCTTGATGAATCAAGTATTTCTTCTATATTTAGTCTCATTTGTGGTAACATTTCTCAATGATATCTTTGTATAATCCCAATTGATCTAGAATCAAACTCTTAATCTATATTTGATATTGTATTAAGCACACTAAGAGATAATTTTCTATTTTACAGGAATTCAAAGTGTTAATTATGTATTATTGAGGTTCACTTCTTAGGATGATAGATATAATACTATAGTATCTACATTATTTAGTGACCTGGATTTTTCATAAGTGAGAGTTAATTTATTGTTATGTTGTATATTTATATCCCCTTAAAGAAAGTAAAATGGAAAATTTATCCTAGTAGTTGACCATAGAAAATTTTCCTAATAGTTTCATTGAACTCGAAATATGATATTCATACATGGCCTATATTTTGGTGGAATTATGAGATAGTTTAATTCTATGGGATATTTAATGTTTATTGAATAAATAAATATTCATCCTATGAGTGTAAAAATTCTAAAATTTTCATATATTGGATTTTAACATTGTGACTGAGTATTTTCATTTTTGAATTAATTAAAAATAAATTTTTATTTTTATTATTTTTGGTACAATTTCATGGAAATTACATGTCATTTGTGATGTGAAAAATGTGTTCCACATGGTGGTGACATGGAAATTTAATATTATTCATGTAGGAAATATATTTTAGGGTGTTGACCATAATTATTAGGAGAGTCAATTTATTGTTTTTATGAAGGGAAATTAATTCAATTCCTTTATAATCAGAATAATGGAAAAAATTCCCTCTATATTTCTCATCCCCTACCCTCTATTGAAATTTGGGATCATACATAAAATTATTCAATGGATGAAACAAAATAAGATATCCATATCATTTGTTTAATAGTTAATAAAAAATATATTTTGTCTTCATTTTTTCACATTCATTATGGTGTTGGTGAAAAAAATCAATTAGGAACATGACATGATCATCAAGCACTAAAAACACACCATAGAGGTGTGAATTATTATTGTTTTGAAACACCTTTGTTTATATTGTGTGATTTTATACCCTTCCTCTCATGATCGAAGCATTTAATACTTCTATGGTGATGAAATGAATAAAAACAAGAAGGGTTTTAATATGATTAATTAATAAATATTTGATGTTAATTAAACTAAGATTCTATTTTCAAATAAAACTCAAGGGGATATTAAATGATGTAAAACTTGATTTTTTAGTTTTCCTTTATAAACCGTTTTTGGTGGTGATCAATGGAAAAATTATTTCTGATAATTGTTTTAAAATAATTTTTCCTGTAAAGAAAAATTACTTCGGTAAAAAATATTTTAAATAGAAATCAAAAAATAATAACACTTAAATAAATTATTATTTAATTTTTCATGGTATGTAAAAAATACTTTTGTCTTTTCCAATTTATATTCATTACGCCCCCTGATTATTTGAGTATTTCTATTTTATGTAAAATATAATTTTTATAAGTATATCAAATTAAATAATTCAAATATGTTATTTTCTCAATGCATAAAGAAGATAATATTTTAACCTGATTATATTTATCCCCCAGTCATGCTCGTTATTTTATTTACATATTTTATTTCTAGCATTATGTGAGTATAGAAATGAAGACTCGTTGATTTTCATGAATTTTTGATTGATGAATTTTCCTTGTATTATTTCTCTAACATTGTTAGTTATTGAGGATTATTATTTATCATAATAATTAAAAATGATAAAAATAATTATTTGATAATTTATTTTTTTAAGAAATAAAACATTATTCATATAATAATAACCCATAAAGAATATTTAACCCTATAAATAATAAATTATAATCATATATCATACTCTCATTCTTCAATGAACCTAAAAGAAAGACCACCTTTGTGTGTATGGGTGTTCCTTTGTCCACTATCATCTCAAATATTATCTCATTCTTCTTGTCTGAGTTCGACGGTATCTCCACAATACTATAATTAAGTATAATGAAAGAATTTACAAGTTTATTTCATGTTACTGACAAAGAAAAAACATTAGTAAAAGTTCAATAAATGTTCAATGATGATTAAATAAACGATAACGGTTGGTTAAAAATTATCCAAGAGAGGTGCGTTGGTGACTCCAAGGGTGAATTTGTTTTCCAGAAATGGGGTAATTTCTAGTAAATAAGGTTAATATAGTGTTCACATCATGAGGATGAAGTACATTGTTTTGTAGATATTTTGTGACTATGTGGTGTGTGGTTACAAGTAACACTCCATGTACACTTCCACCCATGGTTTCTATATATATTTTGATTTCATACAATGTATTCATATAGAAATGGAATAGTGAGGCCCAAAATGTGACTCAAACTCAGTTAACAAGACATTTTAGTTGTTACACTATATGTTAACTCAGGTTGCACAATATGTATCTTAACATTGTATACTCTATCCTATAAAGGTATACACTCCATGTCATAAATTATGTCCCACAAACTGTTTGTTTCCATCACACATTATGTAGTAGTTGGAGTATCTCAACATATACCAGAATACCCAGTGGCTATATAAGAATTATACGTTGTGTATCCTATCTAGAAGTCATATACAACTAGTGAGGAAACTCAACATAAATCCAGAGTGCGTACCTTCAATATGGGTAGTTTTAGGCATCATTAATTTACTAGGATATCATGTAGTTTATATAGTAATAACATGGAATTCCTTTTGTATATGTCATATTAAATTACTCACCATTTATCCATATGTGTTTTGTACCTTACTAAACATTCAATGTATGTGGATTTCAGATGACTTGAGCAGTGGTAGAACATGGCCATCCATTCACGAGAACCCTACCCAACTTGTACCCCACTAGAAATGTCATGTGCTATGATAGTCAAGGTATTGTTCATTATTTTTTACCTTGATGATAGTTTTGGATGTATAAGTAATTCCTTATAAATATATTATCATGTATAGTATAATTACATGATCCCATAAAAAATTTGGAACTGGTCACATTATGGTATGGATAATTCAAGGACCTAATCATTGGTAGAGAGATTATAGGAGGTGGGTGAGATGATTGTAGTATAGATGAAGTAGGTACCCCCCCCCCTCAATGTTTTGGGGAATACACCTATATATATATGAGGTTTTTTGTAAACCCCTCGTTAAATAAAAATGAGATTACACTCTCCCTTAAAGGATTGATAGAGTTCAAGTACTCCCCTATTTTTTAGGGTGTGGTAATCCATCTAGGTAGTTGATATTCCCCTATATATTGGAGAGTGGCCTCCAATCTATAAAGTCAGTAATCCCACATATATTAGGCCGTAGTCTACCACAAGGGTTTGGTACTCCCTCAATCTGTATAGACATACATCAATGAGGTATGATACCACACTACAATTATATATAGGTATAATTGAATTATAAAATACTAGAAGACAAGGACTTATAAAAATTATAATGTATTGGAAAATAGATTTCATTGGGATGTGAGTGGACTTTTGAGCCTTTGTTTTTTCCATCAAATTATATCTAAAATCCAGATGGTCAGCTTTTATTATGGTATGTATTAAACTAATCTATGTATCACTAGTTTCATATCTGACATTATTATAAGAGAATATGAGCTATAGATATTTATTTTCTTACCTTTATTATAGTTTTATTGGAATTAGAGAATATTTTGTTCTTTTGGGATATGTTCTATTATTCTTAGGACTTCAGTTTGAGATATTATGTTTTTTATTTTTACAATATGTTATTATGTATCCTACTTTGTATGTTTATACTCATACCATCACAGGATTCATGCCAAAACATCTTTCTTCTATATAGATTTTTCGTATTTTGATGGTGACATGGGTAAACCTGGACCTATTATAGTTTGATAAGATTTTATATTATATATGGTGATAGGTTTTGGTTGATATATTTGTTAAATCAGACCATTATAATAGATATTATAGATAGGAGATGTAATACCATACTTGGATATTATTGCACCCTATTGTTAATGACTTCTTCATGTGTATTTACCCTTTATAGACATTGGCAATGTGGAACTGTACCTATCATTGATATCCCATAATCACATATTATTTAATTTAGTTGTTAAATATCTATCTAATGTTGTAGATTTATTTTATTATTTATTGGTGATATATTCATAACAGAGGTTATTGTAGGCTAAGTCCTAACATGTATAGTTAAACATTATTGGTGTTAGTGGTCGGACCCTGGAATATGGTAGGAAGATATGGGGTGGAACACTCAAAATAACTTTGTCCTGGTTAGTGTTCTTCAGTTTCAAATCATGTCATAATGGAATCATATTAGTTTGATCCTTACAGATAGGGTTTGGAGTTAGTTTCCTTCTGAGCATTGGTTTGGGAATTAAGGAATCGATGTAAAGGTGTTCAGAAGTTTGGTCATTATACGAAGGAGGCTAGTGTATATAGGGCAGCTAAAGAACCCTTTAACCAAGACTTTAATAACATGTTAGTCTACCTATAACTCTATGGGGTCATTTTTTGGGTATAAGTTTGTTGGAACCTACATCATCTAGTGGATAGTCCTAATGTTACATATACTTCCTATATCAACTAAATAATATATAAACTAATTACCATGGGTAACTCCTATTAATAAAATGATGATACTCATTAATATCCAATGCTTTTATAGATATAAGTTTATTATGTGACCGTACTAATGTTCAGACCTCTCAGAGTTGAGTGATGAGTCATTAATTTATATACAGATTGTGAGGAATCTTTTCCCAATAGAAAAGTAGTGGATCCTATATAAATTATTATTAGTGTAAATGTTCTATTTAGATTTGGTGGTAGTTATATTTTGGATGAATAGTAAATTTATTGTCTTGATGTTCTATATCCACAAATGTTTTGAATGCGTCATGAGATTTTCAGTAGAGCATGATCATCAGATCGTAGAGGATTGGTTGTAGTCTGGGATTTATGTTTCATGTCATGTATGGACATCAGATGACTAGAGAGTGATTTTCTAATTTGATTTACTATTTTTCATTATATTGAATTATTGGTAGATGTTTTTTTAAAAAAACATTATAATTCTATAATGATTAGAGTTTGAGGTTTTTCTCAGTCTTGTGGAAAAAGAACCTACCAAGCTGGATTCAAAATTGATTCATTCAAGCTAAAGAAATTGAGTACCCACTCTGGTATGAGATGTGAGATTAGGGTTATACCTCTCAATAATCCCTATAATATACCAAAAATAGAAGTGAGATTTTAATAATTAATATTTTCATACTGTAATACACCCATGATTTCATATTAGGACAGCACATCCCTCTAAACAACTAATGTGGTTTTGTATATGGATTTCTATGATGAGGGAAGCTTGTAGATTAGAATCTTCTCTGTTGGAAGCACTTAATTTTTTTTGGATTCAATGTTAGTAGGGAAGTAGTTATACTAGAATAAATAAATATAGATAAATTTTTAGTCCATCTTCTTCTACCACTTTTAAATAGTCCCCAATATTCCTAGAGTTATAAAGGTAAAATTCTATATTTTTGTGTTTGGAGGATAAATCAATGAAAAAAATAATTAATATTAGTGGATGTATGATTTGTATCATCTTAAGAGACACTCATTCCTGTCAATATAATAATGAGACATTTTTTCCTTATATTATTATTATATGAGGTTTTTATGATTCCAGTAGATAACTTAAATAGACAATCATGGGTGGGTAATCCTAATTATTGTGAACATAATTTTTTCATGGATGTTGAAAGATTGAGTTTTCCCCCTAATGAGGAAGATAATTTGTATGATTACTATTAATCGCCCATCAGTTAATGAGATTAGAATATAGAGATATGTGATTTATAGTTGGTTGGTTACCCACAGTGGTTTTTTAACTTTGGAAAATTATTATATATAAAATTTAAATTTTACTATCATATAGTATTCTATTCTTCTATCATCCTACTTCATAGGTTTTACTGATATTTATTATTAGATATCATATGTCCTAGATAAGCTTAGGGTGATAATTCATAATTGGTGGAAATATTAGAGGATGATTTTTATTAGGCTTAGTGTGTCCCTCATAGCTAGTGGTTCTTTTATATTTTCTTTAGGTCTTGTTCGCATGGAGGGGTTGCCTTTGCAGCTCTTATAGTCTTTTGTTGACTCTTAAGATTTTTATTTTCTGGAATTAGTGTTGGTGCTCAATCATAATGCTTTTTTATGTGTTTTTGGATTGTTTTATGAAGGATTGATCAAGAGAGTCTTAAAAGTTTAATAATTTGTAGTTCCTTTTATTTGGATGGATTATAGATGTTACTTATATACAGTATCATATTTCAATGGCTATGGGGGTAGACTATCTAGGTATTCCTCTCTCATTTCACAACCCCTGATTTTTTAAAGATATTGGATAGTATCTTAGAAAATTACTTTGTTATGATGGGGGAAAGATCATTATGAATAACACTTACTTGAAATGTTTTTATTTGGTTATAAAAAAATTTCAAGAAAATCCTTCAAAAATTTATCCTCGACTGGGAGATTATTTCTCATGGTGTAAAAAGATTTCATATCATTCAAAGATGAGATTTTTCATGAAATCCACTAGTAGGGGAACTTATTATCCAACTTTAAAAGGATATATATGTGTTTCAATCTCCTACTGCTAGTTTATAACTTTTGGGCTACTTAGTCTACTGTTATGAGTGGATCGCCTTTGATGTTTCTAGCGTGAGGATGTCCTCCTATCCACTAGGTCATATGCAGTCCATCTAGTTAGTAGGCCTATTTTTCTCTAATACATATCCAATACTAATATATGGTGGGGGATAATGGGTATTAATGTTATTCTAGATGTAGGTATTTCTATGGGTTCATTGGGTATTTATGGGGAACATTCCCTGGTTATAGCTTACACAGAACATCTAGTTCTGACTAATATCCTATGGATCTTTATCCTAGTTATTTATTCATTTTTTTCTTTTTATTTTAAAATTTACTCAAGACCTATGTTATTTGTATTGAAGTTTTATTATTTTTCTATCACTCTTGGGATGGATACCCATAGCCCCCTTGGTCCTAATGCAGTTGGTGATCTGTTTATTTAGGAGGAAACCACAATAATTAGTTCCCCCAATATAAGGTTAATTACTCTTGGTTTTGGGATAGAATTTAGAATTGATTTTATCTCATTATTATAGCCTCCTTTTCTCATTTTTATCTTCATTCTAGATCTTAATACCCCTACCCAATAAGATGTTTTTTCTCTTCTTTCCATTCATTAAACACAATTTCTTTAATTGATGAGATTACATAATAAACTCTTGTATCTGATAAAATAATATCAAAAAGGTTCATTTAATCCTCTCAAAAATATGGTGGAGTTTCCACTAGGATTAAGACTACTTCTCTTTCATAAGTACTGGTATTTTTAGATAAAATCTTGAATATCACAGTGGCCAATTCCACCTATATGGCTTAAAATGGTGTTTTTTTCATATGGAATGCATGGGGGGTAGGGTCTTTAGTATAGTGTGAATCTTTATAACTTCATCCAATAAATACAAGGTTTAATTAGCGGTTATTTTTTAATAAAACAACAATCTATTTTTATCCAATCATTTCCTCCAAAGCTAAATACCATAATTTCTTACATGATATCCCTTCAAATAAACACATATAGATCTTTAAGAGATATCATATTATAGTTGATCTTGTTAATTCTTATCCCTAAAATTAGACTATCAATGTAACCTAAACTAACAAGCCTATTTTATTTTCCTTTTTGTATGCTAAATATAATTTTAGGGATCAGGTTTCTCTCTAGGAAGATATTTCCTCTTTCAACTTGGGTGACTTATCATGTTTTATTAGTTGCGACTTCAATACTATTCATGATCATTTAGAGAAGATATTTGGATGAAATAATTCATAAAATTAAATAAAATATTTAAGTACCTTATTGGATTCTCATAATTTAATATAATTTGTATTCTTGGGTAATTAGTCTATAAAGAGTGATAATTAATCAAGAAACAATAATAATTATAGATATATAAACAGGTAAATGTATAATATTTAATTCATTTATTAATTACTAAAATCATTATTCTCTCACTTGAATTAGCCATTATAGGGCCATCCCCAGTTTTTTCTTTCCTTGTATGGACCAAATAGTTATGAAACAATGTTCTATTTCTTTATTTATTTGGTTAATTATGATGATTTCTTACCAATGGTATAACTATCCTAGAATTTCCCTATGAAAGGCCAGCCATGAGATATCCTATGAATAATGATAAAGCGTCATAAATGAGTTTTTCAGGATTTTTCTACTCAGTAAGACACCACATACCAGAGCATCAAGTATTTGGATAATTAAATAAATATTCTAGATAGATTTCTAATGAACTCATTGAATGATGTAACTTTTGGGTTTCTTATGGATAAATTAAAGGAAATTTTGGATAAACTGTGGGAGGTGGAAAGAAAAAATTATGAAAGATCTAATGTTAAATGGTTCAAAGTAATAGATAATATTATTATTTACTTTTAAGTCTTTATCAAGGAAAATATGTTTATTTTAAACTATACATGTAAATTGGGATGGATTCTTCTATAGTAATCTCAATAAATTAGGTCCCATATTGTCATATCTTATTTGTAAATGACTAACATAACTAGAGAATAAGGATGGATATACTAGAGAAAATTCTAATGAGTCTTTTTAGTGGTAATCTCTTTCTCATTGATATAAAAATAAATTTATAGATTTAAGTACCTCTTAGTACTAGGGAAATTCATAATTATATGAAATATCTTAACATCTAATGTTACCTAGCCGGGATGGATTTCTAGGTTCCTTTTTCATTGAATCCTAGGTCATAATCAGGTGAGACCTCATATTGGGTAGAATTTATCCAAGATCTTCTTTTCCAATCACTCTCATTGTCATCCCAAAATTGAAACATCCTTTATTATTTGACCCATTCCATCCGATCAAATTGTGAAACTTTTCTTTCAATTTTCTAGTCAAAATATACTACGATAATCATTCCCCTCTCCTTCCCTAGTACATATCATGTATATGTCCTGGTTTTATCAATAATAAAATAATACAAAGGCTCATTGAAATGGAATGGGAAATGGATCTTGATATGAATATAAACAATTTTCTTTTAAATATAATGGTAGAGGTGGATATAGAAAAATCCAATAAGACAATTGATTAGAATTTCATCATCAAGTTTATATAGTTCCAAGTATTCTCTAAAATGGTCTCTAATTAATGATTTTGTAGTTTATCTTCTCCTTGAATCACAGTCTCACTAATGGTAAGGAAATTGTTTCTATAAATACCTTATAGGTCTTTTATATGGAGACTGCATCACCCTCAAATTATTTTTTATTTCTCAAGAATCTCTTAGTTGTAACATCAAAAACTCACACTCAACTAGTCTTATTCATAATTTCAAAGGAAGGTATGAAACCTTTGGAATCTCTAACTTAATTTGTGGATGAATCGATTTTTTTAATAGAAATCATAGTTTGTTCCTTTAATTTGATGTTATCTTAGAGAAATACGAAAACATGATTTGAAAGTGTCCTAGAATATGAAATAGTAATGTGTATATATCTAAATCTTACTTAGAGACTTGTTTCTTTAATATTGAGAACATGATAGGTTCTAAGTGATTCTTTTTCCCATAAAATATTTAGGTACATCTATTTATTTATATATAATCCAAATAAAACATTTTGATAACCAAGTTCAAAGAATTTTGGGAACAATAATTAACAAGAGGATATTAATCCTCTCTTTTGTAAGTTGCATACTCTCATCAGTTCCATTATTACATCAATTACAATGCATATTATATCATTTATAAAACTTTTCAACTAAGTTCATAAACTCATTGAAAACATCATAAATACTTTCTATTGGGATTCCCATTATTAAGGAATAACTATTTGTCCATGTTATAAGCATTTATATATACCCATTGAAGAGTGAGGGATAATAATTTGGAGACTAGACCTTTCCATGCAAGTAATTTATACTAAGATGAAATGGGATGTGATTTTTGATGAATCACTTTGTGCCAATATGACAAGAAAAAAATATTGTACTCTCTCAAATGCTACTATACTAGATTGTTTCTTCCCATATTTAGTATTTAAAAGCCTTCATGTGCCTCTAATAATCCTCCAGGGGAATATGTAATGGGTTATTAGGAATATAGATATTTTAGAATAGAAATATAATTTATTTGGATATTATATATTTTAACCATCATTTTTAGTAAAATATATTAGTTTCAAAGAGGATAATATTTTTTTAACGTCAGAAATTTTTTTGTTACGTAATATTAAAGGTATATACTCAATTAAATCTCTTAATTTAATGAGGATGAATGATTTTGTTCAAAAATTCAGGCATTAGGACCTTCGATGCCAAATATTACTAAAATATTTAACACTAATATCAAGGGACTAATATGTGGGGTCGTTATTACTTGGGAAATTCCATCCCTACCATGTTAAACATATTTATATTTCATACACATAATCCCGAAATTTAGAAAAATAATTTCATCTGATTTCATAGAGTGTATTTGCATTCAAAATTTCTTCATGGTAATAATCGTAAATAAGAAATAGAGGATAAAATGTTCTTAATTTGTTACCAAGAATCTAATATATTTTCCTTTCCTTAAGATTGGATAGGTATCATCCTAATTTCGGGTTCAATCAATTACTATATGTCTTCTTCATTTTAAGTACCTGGTCTCTCCACAGAGTTTGGGAAAATTTGAAATGTTACTCATGTCATTGACATCTGGATTATATGAGAAATTATGAATATCTACAAGAAATATGGAAATTTATTCTATCCTCAAAGAATAAATTTAAAATGTATCTTTAATATTCATGATTTTTCTACCATCTTCAATGTTAAATATCTCATGACCTATTTCTTTGGATTTGATGTTATGAATCTCTTCGATTATTGTGGTCTAGGACATTGTGTATGTCAGTTCTGTCAAATATTTGGACTAAATCATAACATTGATGGTTCTTATAATGATGTAATTATGTGAGGTGTATTCTTTATTAGGAATATCCATGTTTTAGTCATTTTAGATTATAGCATGTTTTATAGTGGAGGTAGTCCTCTTTAAGTGGAATAAAAGTCCTTACGTAGTTTCCTTTCTATTGGTACTAAGAAGAGTATTTAGTTATCGACCGTATAAATGGACAGGGATTTGGTCATTAAATAATTTTAAGGAATTATTTCATTCCCATATTATATTACTTATATCATTTAGTAATATAAAACCTCATTAATAAAAATTCATTGTTCTAGTATAATTGGTGTGAGGGAAGCTCTATGGAAGATATTTTGGCTTCTAAAGGAAATGAATCTACACCTATATTTATTTTATCTTATATTTCATATTTTCCTAATGATTTTAATCTAGTGGTGATTTAGGATACACATAAATTTTATTTCTTCAAACCACCTTGACTTATTTTTATAACTTTCTTTTAATAAAAATTTAATTTTCAATCAGTGATTAATACATCTCTATTTTTATAAGAATGATGCTCTGTGGAAAGTGTTTGATGTGTCATTGGGACAACTCAAAAAAAGCTAGTAATTGTTTTTGGATGTAATAAATCCTTAATAGTGAATTTAAGACTCATGGATTTTTTTCGTGGTCTTCATTTTTTCATCCCTAGTCTGAGATAAAATATAGGGTAAGCATCTCATTTATTTGAAGGATATTTTTTGGATTTTTTTGATAACACCAACTGTGTGGAAAATATTCATAGTGATATTTTTTGATTTAGTAAGTCATATATTTTAGGTATAATAATCAATACAATGGTATAGTGGTTCATCCAAATTAAGGTCAAGATAATTATTTCATATTTGATATGAGTTGTGAAATGGTGTGGTGTAAAATAACACCCATGGTAAGAATTATTATTCTTAGTGGAAGTTTGATATATGTTTGTAGATATCCTTGATGTGGTTAGATTACATTAATGTTGTGATATGTTTTTCACCAGTTGTAATGGTCCTCACATATCTATGAATATGAGACACCTTGTAAGGAAACTTTGAGTTTGGGGTCATGTGTCACCTAGTATACATTGATAGTAATCTTGATGCATTCAATTATAAATATGGAGTACACCATATTACTTTAGATATTAAATATTCATGTATTGTAAATTCTTATCTTGGATGGTGATAAGTAGTTGGAAATTACAATTTTGTAGTGGATAAGAGAAATTGTTTGCGTAAATTTATCTTAGAGTGTTATTTGTGTGAAAACATTATCTATATAGTGACGGATATCACTTCATGTGTTTTATTAATAATAAATTGAGATTGATTGGTGTTACTATAGGGTTCAGAGTCAATAAAGTGAGATTATCTAAATGGTATAAATCATCTACTTCAAATTTATCCAGATTACATCAATGAAATGCATTGGGTTTATTTCATATAGGTTTAAGTAATTTGATACTATGTATTAATGTTGTCATTAGTAACTTTCATATATATTTATTATAACCCAACTATTATTCCATTAATAGTGGATATGAGATTCTGGTATTTTTATTTATCATTACAGGCGAGAAGTGTGACGTTATTATGTGAGGTACCATTGATAATTCGACCTTAAAGGTATGATGTTTTTGGTTTGTGTTTTTCTTCATGATATGTGGATATAATAAAAATTTTAATAATTTTTATCTATGTGTAATTATGGATGAATTCATGTCTCATGAGCTCACTCCCTTGGTTATGGCCATTCTTGTATATGATTCAGCTGGAAAATTCCAATGATTATGTGAATGATGTTTCCACAAGATGTTGTGTTCTAGGTATACTTAGGAAATTGAAAGGTAACATTTCATTAAGTATTTTAGATTTAAATTTGTATTCTACAGAAGGTAGTTTAATTATCTCATGACTAATAGCTCAAGTTGTTTTCTTTTTTAGGATAAAAAGGATTAATGGTGGGGAGGGTGTGGTGGCCTTGATTTTTTTATAAGAGATACCTAATTTATTTTAATTATTTAGGGGTAAATACCCTTAAAGAGTGTTAATTAATTAATTTTCCATAGAAATTGAACTCATGTTTTTTATTCTTCTATTAAACTCAAAATGTGATGTTTACCATTTGTCGGTATTATAGTGTATTTTTGACCTAGTTTAATTTTAATGGAAATTTAATTATAAATAAATATTTATTTATTTATTCCATGAGTGATAAAATTATATAAATCCTCAAAAAATCTTAATTAAAATTATAACATTGTATTTGTGTTTATAATAGGGTGTTTTAATGGTATAGGTATAAATCCCATGGCACATCTTTAAACCTCAAGATCGAGTATCAACACGCTTATAAAAAAATAAAAATAAATTATAATTTCAATTTTTAGGTACATGATTTCATGGATGTTACACTTCGTTGGTGATGTGATAAAGGAATCACATGTTATAGATATGTTTTAATTAAATATTTTTTTTCTTGGAAATTTATTTTTGGGCATCGACCCGAATTTATGGTAGAGTTAATTCTTTATTTTTATATAGGGAAATAAATTTAAGGCCCTTGTATGAGAATAATAGAAATGAATTCCCCTCTTTAATTATTTAATACATTCAAATGAAAAAAATAAACCATCTAATTATTTATTAAATGTTGTAAAGAAATATATCCTTCTAACTCCTTGAACAATAAATAAAAAATTCATTGTGTTCTTCATGTTCTTCATCGTGGTGGAAATAACGATGAATAGTGGATGTTACTAAATTTTCAAGTGATATAAACACTCCATTAAGGTTTTAAACATTATTTTTTATTCACTAAATTTATGGAGTGTGATTTGGACCCCTTTTTATCCTGATTTAATTACATAAAACTTCTACAATAACAAAATCAATAAAAATTATTAAGGGGTTAAACTATGATTAATTACCAAATATTTTATGGTGATCCAATCAAGGGATTTTTTTCAATGAAACAATCATGAGAATTTTTAATCATTAAAATCTATAATTTTTTTCTTCCTTTAGAAAATATTTTTTCTGATCAAAGGAAAAAAATTATTTTCAAAATTATTTTTTTCAAACAAATTAAGAAAAATATAATAATCAGAGTCGTTCAATGAATATAAATAGAACAAGATGAAATTATTTTTTTTTTGTCTCAATAATGAAAAAAAATAATTAATTTAGATATTATTTTTTTAATTTTATTTTTAAAATAATTTTCACATAAAAACATGTCTATTGGGGATGTTCAATGAACACTTCACTCCATGCTCCAACCTAACCCTGTAATTAGGAATCTTTTACAAATCTTGAAACAACCCACTTACCTCCATCTTATGGGAAATAAAAAAATATTGGGGATCTATGTGAAACCCTATAAGAATATAAAAAAAATTATAATATAATAGATTATATAAATATCCTATCGTATATAACAAAAAACCACTTCTGTTAAGATCGACCAGAAAAGACTTAAATAATTAATTGTAATGATTCAATAATAGGGGGTGGTGTAATTATCTCTATTTTTTTTAGTGTTCCATAATATGGGAGATTACATAGTAGTAAAATGAATAAGAGATATACTTCAGCCAACATCCATTTTGACTATGGTTTTCATCCCCATTTGTAAGGGTAAGATGAGTGTTAAGGTCTTTCACAGCTTCGAAAGACTCAATATTCCCACATGAATGTAATATAATTATTTTAGGTGATTATTTCTCCACCTATAATTTTAGTGACATGATCCTTATATTGTTATCTCTTTTACATGTACCACTCAAAAGCGTATATATCATCAGAAACCTAATCTCGTGAATCTTATCAGTTCAATTTTCTTCCCATGATCACTGCCCATTTCTACCGTAGGGTGTATTTTCTGTGGAAGATCATGATAACTTCACCTTATTTGGGTGTAAAGGAATAATGTGAATTTATCTTATGTCAAGCCCTATGATAAATTAGGAATTTATAATTTTAGTCATGATACAGTTATGAAAGTGGAAAAGTCATTTAATCTTATGTTTAATCTTCATTCTCCCACAAATTACATAATTTTATGCATCATCATCACTAGGAAAATTTATCTTGCATATTTTGATAATACATATTTCATAAACTCCAAAATATTAAACAAATCCTTCATGCTTCCTGAAAATGTTACATATGATTTTCTTCTGATTTTCACATAGGTAATAATTTTATATATTGGTTTGGATCCTTTGAAAATCTATTACATATCATCCTTGGCATGTTACATATCATTATATGGAAACAAATGTGGTAATTTTAACATTCTATAAAAATTATATAATTAATACTATTATCTATGAGACAATATCTTATATATTATCTTTCATATTAAAATAAAAATATAATATATTATACTTTTTTAGGTTTGGAAAAATATAAAATGTTAATGATCATATTATATGGAAAATATATCCAATGTATCATCTTCATTGTTGATTTTCCAATTTTCCTGAGTATAAATTATTATATATTCCCTTCTACTATAGGTTAAATTTTATATATCAACCAATAATTATTACGATTTACCAAATATTTAATATGATGAATCGCCCATTCTTTTCTATTTCACAAGAGTTTAAACCTTATGAACATCCATAACTTCTATATTTCAATTCATCTAAACTCTAACTATCTTCTAAAGATCTAAAATTCCCAAAATTTGGAAATTTCATTAATATCATGTCAAACCCTAAGCTCCTTATTCCAAATATAATTTTCATACAGACATGATACCTCATATATGACATTAAAATATATAATTTTCTCCTCATTCATCCAAGTTTATAATTCCCCAAAACTTTTTATCCCAATTTTTCAATTAGCACTTTTTGGGTTTTTCCCAATCAATCCTCTTAATAATTGGGTCTTAAATACAATACTTGGGAAGATATCTCTCAAGATTATATAAAGATAATTTAATGTAAAACTCTCACATGTAGGTGATTTATTGACATTGGAAGACTTATAGATCAATTTCTATCCTATTATTATAAACCAGCCCATCTAAACTGTTCAATTTTCTTTTAGGGATTCCCTTTATAATGTTAATACTTCTCAATGGAAATGTTACCTATTTCCAAGTTGAAAATTCCAACAATATCATGTTATAATTTTGATTCCACTCAATTATATTCCATTAATAGTCATTTACCATATTCTAAAACAAAATTATATATGTTTCAAACTATGAATTGATAATTTTTAGTGATATTAAAGTGAAATTTAGATCATTATTTTAATTTTATTCTCAAGGCCTCAAGCACACTAAAACAAAAAAAATGGAGGGAACCCTTAGTAACCAAATATAATTTTTCCTCTCGAATAAACTTATTTTATAATATTATTTCAATTAATTTAAACATACAATTATCAATTAAAATTGACTAAATATGTTTGTTTCTAGACTAGTATAATGGAAAGATACAATCAGGTGGTACAAATTCATATGTAGCAAAAAGGAGTGTGTACTCCACCAAGGGTTTCATCCAAAAAGATTCCTAAATTTTCTTCAGTTTCGTCCCACTGACCGGAAAGTAATGCTTTTATTATACTCATATGATATCAACTAAATAAAATGTTAATGTTTTAGTCATTATAAATTGTCCATTTTATTTTGAATGAGGCATTCCAGTCATGAGTTTCATCTGAGAAGATAACAATTGTACTATATCACCAATTTAGAGTTATTTTCTATAAATGAGTATATCATGGATATATATGGTATTTTCCTTATAAAAAAGAGAGTTGTAAAAAGATTCTCTCCCCAACTCCCCTAGTTATATCCATTGAAACTTCAATTTCTCTTCAGTTTTACTCAGTTTTATGTTTAATTACTTAACTAAGTTGACAGAAACCCGCACACCCACATTTGGTTCAAAAAATAAATTTAATTTCTGAAATTCATACTATGTGATATGACTCAATCCGAACATACATATATTTCCCGAAGATAAACATTATATCTTATAAATGATCACACAATCCTAAAACCAAAAGGTTTAGTATCTTTTGATATTAGCCTCGTAAATACTTTATTGTTAATATTTCTACAAAATCGGACCATACTAGATTCCCTTATATATATATATATATATCCTTATATATAATCATCTTTAAAACATAGAAATAAAAAACATAGTAAAGGGGTGAGTTAAAATTTTCAGTAAGGGAAAACATAAGAGTCCGCAATCAAAGAATATGATTTTGTATAATATGATAATAAGGGTATGATAATATAATCAGATTTTGTGGAATAATATGAGATAATGAAACCCAAATAATTATGTATAAAAAATAGGATTCGGGTAGTAAAGAATTGACCATAACATCAAAAATGTGAAATAAGAGTGTGAAAACAAGAGTTGATATTCCTGATCTATGAAAACATAACATTTCATAATAATGAGTCCTAAATATGAAGCACATACATAAGTATATAAAAATAATTTCCTCCTTCTTGGATCATTTCCAATATATTTATCACATATTAGAAAGATTCTAGAAGGTGATTGGGTTCAGTCTCATTACAAAATACATAGTAGACCGATAACGATAGTGGATTGGGTTCACTCCCACTCCTAGAAAAAATTATCTCATCAGATATAATGCTTTATCAATTGAATTAGAAGGATATATAGTGCTCATATATAATATAATTATAAATCATATCTTTTTGTACCTTATGAACCTGAAAAAATTCATAATTAATAATATTTTGATTAACTCATGGAAATGAAATGGATTTCATGAATACATCGATAAAACATAAGAAAAAATTCTCTAGTGAGAGAAAGTGGACAATATTTTCAGTGCATACACACATTGAATCATGAGAAACATTAAAGGATGTTTTCAGAGATGAAAAAAACTTTTATAAGAGATTTTAATTTTACTTGGAAAAGGAATAAGAAATACTCTATAAGTTCTTAATATCTTTTAGGAAAACATTTAGAATATAATGGTTATAGAAATTTATTTAAAAACATTAAAAATTAGAGTGTATGTTTCTTAACTATATTTTATGAAGTGTGAAAATACCTTATTATAGAATATTTTTAAAATATATTCCTTTAAAACTATTATATAAAATCAATGTTAACTTAAAATGAAGTCACAAGTCACTTTTAAATATAATTTTCAAGGACATAAAAAGAATATTTTTTTAAGAAATTACATAGAAATAGAAAAATAAATAACAGGACCCTAAAATGAAATAAAGTCTATATCCACAAATTTATTGTGAAATATAAAATATTTGATCGTGAAATTAAAATCCATTTTAATATTTTAAAATGCATTTATTAAAAATCACATCATTTAAAATAATAATAAAGAATGATTTTGAAAATAAGTAAAGAAGAATATAAATATTACAAGAAATAATATGTATTTAGATTTAAATATTTAAAATCATAAAATTGGTTGGAAGAAATAATATGGACATGAAAGATAGAGGTCTTATTGAATAGGATGGGAATTATTCTCAACAATGTTATAAATTTATGGGAACCAAAAATTACATGGAAGAATCATTAAAATAGAAAAATCATTTATAAATATATTAAAATAAAAAATACCATATAATAAAATATTAGGGTTTATGAAACTAATAATAGAAAAAATAGTTTTTTAAAGAAACATTATGACTCAAAAATACAAATATTTGAGTTAAACAAAACCCTTACGGGTTTAGTAACATTTGAATCTATCCCACTCAAAGTAGAGAACATGTGATAGATTTTTAAATCTTTTTATGTTAATGAAAAATATGAAACATATAATCCATTTTTAAGTATATACAACACATAAAAGGAAAGAATTGTTGAATTTGGCATATATCTTAAAAATATAATGATTTTTTTAGAAACCCTTACGGACAACATAATTTTTGATGTAAGAACCAATTGAAAAGGGTTTTATGTGATTGATATGTAAACCCCTATAAAAAAGGAATAAATAAATAATAATACAATAATACAGAAATATTTACCGAACATATAACAATTGATTTCTAGAATAAACATTCTAACTCAATGAAAGGATTTTTAGTTAAGGAACACCGTTAAGAATTTAGTAACAATGTAATTAGAAGGGTTTGAAGGAGATATTATTGAAATTAATTGTAAAACAGGTATTAAAATTTTATTATAATAATAATATAATACAAATAATTATTAATTACACCATATAAAATAATAATATGTTCGTAATAGGAAAACATGGCTCAATGAAGGGTAATTGAGACAAACCCCTTACAACTTTTACAATATTTGAATCAAAAAAAATTGAAAGATAAAAAATAAAATAAAATCATAGATACAGTTAATAAAGTCAAAAAATTTGAATATTAATTCAAATATTATTCATATACACCATTTAAATGGAAATAGGCACATAATTCAATTCATGTCTCAAAGAGGGGATTTTTAGGTGAAACCCCCTTAAATTGGATTCCATCTTGGTCAAACATGTTCTAACCTCTTGTATAGTAGACATGTAAAAATTAATAAATTATTTAATAAAATTATTCACATATAAAAACTTGTTTTTACATCATTTATAATCATTTTCCCTGAATATTTTATTTAGTTATTTTTTATTTTCATCAACAGATATTAATAATTATATTCATTTCATATGGGTTTCATAATGAAAATATTAATTCTTTTTATTTGGTTAAAATTTCCTCATTCGACAATAATTAAATTTAATAGAATAAAAAACCCCATTTCATTTCTAAATTTCAAATATCATTCTATGATATTTTTAGTTAATATTTGTGAATATTAAATTAGAGACAATCTTGTTTCGGGTAATTTACCTATATTAATGAATTACATTATAAGGAATGATTATTTTTTCATACATACATAACCATTTTCATGAAATATATTACCCTTTAATATCATATATATTAACTAAATAAATTTTTATGAAAATCTATGTAAGAAATTTTTGAAAACGAAACATGTTGTCCATGGAGGTAGTAGCCCGTACATACACAAGATCAAAATTTTCATTTTCTAATGAATGGGAGGGGTGGAAGATATATAATTATTTGTCATAAAAAATAATAATTATATAATAAATATCATATTTTCCAATTATATATATTCTTATGACCATCCATTTGAGTTTTCTATGAAAAACGAAATATGTCAATCATAGACGTGGTAGTCTGCACGTACAAACAATGAAATTTTCATTTTTCAAATAGTTGGTAGGATGGAATAAAATGGTTGTTCCATAAACATAATAAAATTTTAGTTTTCTTATGATACTTATGTAAATATGTTATTATTATTATAATAGTTTGGTAATATATGGAAGAAGATATAATGAAATAGAAATGAAAAGGAAGTAATTATGAGTTTTTTATCTTACTCCTTGGGTTAACTCCTCAAGACTTCTTAGAATGTTATTTCTGTGAGACCAGCACTGCAAAAACTAGTGATATATATTATGGGAGTGATTTTGGAATGTTTTGGATAATATAAATTTGTTTTTATGTGAGTATAAGTGTGGGGTGAAGGGTTATATATATAATAGAGGGTGGTGGAAATTTTGTAAATATCCATAACTTTATATTAAAGGCATATCACATTCAAATGAATATAGAAGGAAATGCGGAAAATAATTTAGTGGGTATGAGTATAATTCAGTCCTCCCCTAATCCAAAAAAATAATGTTTTATTTTTGATATATTTTGGGCCCTATCATATTAATTTATCTTTTACCATGATTTAATATTATTGCGGTAACTCATTATTTAATCCACGATACATTATTATTAATGAAAAAAATTACAATTACTAAATAATTTGGAAATTATAATGAAAAATATGAAATAGATTTCTAATAATAAATTTCAAAATAAGATAAAAATTAATTTTAACAGAATAAATTTATAATGCATAAGAAATAGTTTTAGAAAAAATATATCCTAGGTTCCAAAATGGCTGACATAGGTTTATAATTTAATCTTCCTATTTTTAAAGGTATGATTTTACTTATTAAATAATTAAATTCTAACGAATATGGTTTCTTAAATTATTAATTCATTATAATATTCTAATGATGTTATAAAAATCATGGTATTTGTACAAATGATATTTTGAACTATTAACCTTAAAATCAACTTTTTTCAAATAAATATCAAATATTTGTACTAATATTATTTTGATATGGTCAATCCAAGAAATATAAAATATTATAAAAAAGGTATTTATATGAGAAATATAAATTTTAAATCATGACATAATTTATATGGAAAATAAATTGATTTTATAGAAAAGTGGTGTTTAAATATCATTAATTGTTCTTAATATTATACCATTTTGATTACTAATGTTATATGATTGTTTATATTATTTTAACAATGAAACATTTAGATTAATCCTTTAAAATTTGTAAATTTAGATTATTAGGATTAAAAAACAAAAAATATTGAAAATTTTAATTTTCTAAAAATGTAGATCTTAAATTATTTTATTTCTAATTTTTTAATATTGATCAAATTGTTCAAAAAATATTCATTAAATTTAATTAATACATTTACATTATATAAAAAATTATTATTTAGTAAAATTAATTCTTTAAAATTAAATATAATGGAATACCACGTGTATGAATTACATTCATTAATTTATTACATTATATGTTTATATCATCCTAAATTCAATTTTCAAATCCCCTAAACTATTTTTCATAATATCTAAGGGTATGATAAAAAACCATTGGTCATCATGGGAGGTGAGTTAACTAGCATGGATCTTGAAGTAATTTTCATGAGCTTTAACTTCTCCCTCAAATTATTTTTCCCTAGACACACTTGATAGAGTTCAAATTTGGATTAGTCTAAGGAAAATCCTTGTGATGTTACCTCAATTTCAAGATCTGATAAACGATTTTCACAATAACACTTATACTAATTTATTTCATTTCTTATTATTCCAACATAGATTTCAAAATATGGTAATTTTTATTTTGGGAAACAAATTTATGTCCCTTGTATATAATAATAGAAATGAATTCCCATATCTAATTATTTAATACATTAAAATGAAAAGAAATACACCATCTAATTATTTATTAAATGTTATAAAGGAATATATCCTTATCACTCCTTAAACAAAAAAGAAAAAATTTATTGTGTTCTTCATGTTCTTCATGGTGGTGGAAATAATGATGAACAATGAATGTTACAAAAGTTTCAAGTGATATAAACAATCCATTAAGGTATTAAATATTATTTTCCTTATTCACTAAATTTATGGACTGTGATTTGGACCCCTTTTTATCATGATTTAATCACATAAAACTACTATAACGATAAAATGAATAAAAATCATAAATGGTTTAAAATATGATTAGTTACAAAATATTTGATGGTGATATAATCATGGATTACTTTCAATGAAAAAATCGACAGAATTTTATATGGTTAAAAACAAAACATGTTATTTCTTCCATTAGAAACTATCTTTTTTGTGATAAAAGGAAAATATATTATTTTCAAAAATTCATTTTTCCAACTATTTAAGAAACATATAAGAATCATAGTATGAAACTAATATATATAGAACGAGATGAAATTATTTTCTGTGTGTATCTCAATAAAGAAAATAATAATTTATTGAGATATTATTATTTTTTGGTTTCCCTTTTAAAATAATCTTTACATGACAACTTGTCTATTGGGTATGTGCAACGATCAATTCACTCCGTAATCCAACCTGACATGGTAATTAGGATTATCTTACTACTCTTGGAGAGCCCACTTCCATCCATCATATTGGAAATCAATAAAATATTTGGGATCTATGTGAAACCCTATAAGAAGATAAGGAAAAATTATAATACAATAAATTATATAAATATCCTATCTTATATAACAAAAAATCACTTTTGTTAATATTGAGAAGAAAAAACATAAAAAATTAATTGTAAGAATTAAATCATTGGGGGTGGTGTAATTATTTATATTTGTTTAGTATTCCATCATATGAAAGATTACATAGTATTAAAATAAATAAAAGAAAAACTTCATCCAATAGCATTTTGACTATGAATTTTTCCCCATTCATAAGGGTAAGATGAGTGTTAGGGTCCATCACAGCTTTGATAGACTCAATATTTTCGCATGAATGGAATATAATTTTTTATGTGATTATTTCTCCACCTATAATTTTAGTGTCATGTTCTATATATCTTTATCTCTTCTACATGTACCACCTGAAAGGTCTATATATCATCAACAACTGAATCTTGTAAATCTTCTCAGTTCAATTTTCTTCCTATGATCATTGTTCATTTCTACTGTTTGGTGTATTTTTTTATGGAAGATCATGAAAATTTCACCTTATTCGGGTGTCAAATAAGAATGCGATTTTATCATATGTCAAGCCCTATGTTAATTTAGGAATTTTGGATTTTAATCTCGATACATTTATGAAAGTGGAAGATTCATGTACTCTTATGTTTAATCTTTATTCTTCACCAAATTAAAAAAATTTATGCATCGTCATCACTGGGAAAATTTGTCTTACATATTTTTATTCTACATATTTCACAAGTTCCAAAACATTAAAAAAATCCTTCTTGCTTTCTGAAAATGTTACCTGTGATTTTCATCTGATATTCAAGAAGGGAATAATTTTATATATTGTTTTTTATCCTTTGAAAATATATTACATGTCATTATAGGAATGCTACATATCATTATATGGAAACAACTGTGGTAATTTTAAAATCCAATTGAAATTATATAATGAATACTTTTATCTTGGAGAAAATATATTGTATATTGTCTTTAATGTTAAAATAAAAAACAATATATTCTACTTATTTTTATTTTGAAAAATATAAAATGTTAATGGTCATATTATATAGAAAATAAATCCAATGTATCATCTCTATTGTTGATTTTACAATTTTCCCAAGTAGAAATTATTCTATACTCCCTTCTCTAGTGGGTAAACTTTTATATATCAACCAATATTTATTATGATTTATGAAGTATTTGATATTTTAAATCTCCCATCTTTTTTCATTTTCCAGGATTTTACAATATATGAAAATAAATAACTTCTATATTTCAATTCATATAAACTTTGACTATCTACAAAAGATCTAAACTTTCCATCATTTAGAAATCATCTTAAAATTAGGGGAAACCCCTAAGTTTCTTTTTCCAAATATCATTTTCACACTTACTTGATACCTCGTATATGAAAATAAAATATATCATTTTCCCCTTATTCATACAATTTTAGAATTACAAAATACTTTTTATACCATTTTTCAATGATCCCTTTTTGGATTTTTTTTCTGATTGTTTTTTTTGTACATGGGTCTTAAATACAACACTTGGAAAGCTATCTCTCAAGATTCTATAAATATTATTTAATGTAAAACTCTCACACATATGTGATTTATTGACAATGGAATACTTCTATATCAATTTATATCCTATTATTGTACACCCATCCATATGATCTATCCAATATTAATTTAGGGACTCCCGTTATAATGTTAAAACTTCTCAGTGGGAATGTTCCCAATGGAAAAGTTCAAAATTCCAAATTTATCATGTTATAATTTTGAATCCACTCAATAATCTTCCATTAATAGTCATTTTCCCAATTGTGAATCAAAATTATATATGTTTCAAACTATGAATTATTAATTTTTAGTGATGGTATGTGGAATTTAAATAATTCTTTTAATTTTATTCTCAAGGCCTCAAGCACTCTAAAATAAAAAAATTTGAGGAAACTATTAAAAACCAAAGTTACTTTTTCATCTTGAATATACTTATTTTAAAAAATAAATTAAAATAATTTCAACATAAAATTATAAATTAAAATAGACCTAATATTTTTGTTTCTATAATAGTTTAAATGAAATATACAATCAGGTGATACAAATTTATATGCAGGGAGGAGGACTGTGTACTCCACCCGGGGTTTCATCCCAAAAGATTCTTAAAATTTCTTTAGTTTCTTCCCATTGACCTTGAAGGGATTGTAATATTCTACTCCTATGATATCAACTACATAACATTTAAATTTTTTAGTCATTATAAAGTTTCTAATTTATTTATAATGAGGTTAACCACTCATGAGTTTAATCCGAGAAGAGAACAATTTCACTTTACCACCAATTTGGAAGTATTTTCTATAAATAAGTCTATCATGTATATATTTGGCCTTTTACTTATATAAAAGAGTGTTCAAAAAATATTTTATCTCTAAATTCTCTAGTTATATCAAATTAATCTTCTATTTCCCTCTAGATTTACTCAATTCTATGTTTACTTAGTTAACTAAGTTGACACAAACCCGCACTCCCAAATTCGGTTCTAAAAAATTATTTAATTTATGAAATTCATACTAAGTGATATGACTCAACCCAAATATACATATATTTCCAGAAGATAAATAATACATCTTATAAATGATCACACAATCCTAAAAAAAGGTTTAGTATCTTTATAGATTAGCCTCATAAAAACGTTTTTAGGAACATTTCTTCAAAATCACACACTATGAGATCCGATTATATATATATATACTTGGATATAATCATCTATAAAACCTAGTAAATAAAAAACATAGTAAAGGAGTGAGTTCAAATTCTCAGTATGGGTAAACATAAGAGTCATCAATCAAAGAACATGATTTAGTGTAATATGGTAATAAGTTAATGATAATTTAATCAAGATGTGTGGAATAATATGAGATTATCAGACCCAAAATATTATGTATAATAAAACAAGATTCATGTAGTAATAATTTGATCATAACATAAAAATTGTGTAATTTTAGTGTAAAAACAACAGTATATATTGATGTTCTATGAAAACATAACATTTAATAATAATGAGTCCTAAAAATGAGGCATATACATAAGTATATAGAAATAATTTCCAACTTCTAGGATCATTTCCAATACATCTGTCACATATTATAAAGATTCCAAAAGGGGATTGGGTTCACTATCATTACCTAAAACATATTACATAGAGAACCCTAGAGGATTGGGTTTACTCCTAATCCCAGAAACAATTATCTAATCCGATATATAGATTTATCAAATGAATTAGAAGGATATATAGTTCTCACATATAATATAATTATAAATCATATATTTGTGTACCCCAAGAACTTGAAAAATTCATAATTAATCATATCTTGATTAACTAATTAAAATGAAATGGATTTCACGAATACAACCATAAAATATAACAACAAACCCTCTATAGGGAGATAGTGGATAGTATTTCTTGAGAATATTTATATTGAATCATGAGAAACATTAAAGGATATTGTCATAGATGAAAAGCACCTTTATAAGAGATTTTAATTTTATAGGGAAACGGAATAATAAATACTATTTAATTTTTTAATATCTTTTGAGAAAACTTTTAGCAAATAAAGGGAATAGAAATTTCATTAAAAAAATTAAAAATTGGAGTGTAAGTTTATTAGATATATTTTATGAAGGGTGTGTGAAAATTAATTATTATAGAAGATGTTTAAAATATATTCCTTTCAAACTATTATAAAAAATTCAATGTTAATTGAAAATGAAATCACATGTCACTTTTAAATATAATGTCTAAGGAGATGAAAATAATAATTTTTAAGAAATTATTTAGAAATATAAATTTCAATAATGGGACCTTGGAAAGAAATAATTTCTACATCCACAAATGTGGAGTGAAACATAAAATATTAGATCGGGAAATTAAAATCCATTTTAATATTTTAAAATTCATTTATTAAAACCCACATCATCTGAAATAATAATAATAAACAATTTTTAAAATAAATATATAAAAATATAAATATTGTAATAAATAATACGTATTTATATTTAAAAATATAAAAGCAATACATTGGTGTGATGAAAAATATGAATATAAAAGATAAAGGTATTATTGGATAAGATGGGAATTATTCTTAATAATATTATAAATTTATGAGAACAAAACATTTCATGGAAGAATATTTGAAATAAAAAATCATTTTTAAATATATTGGAATAGAAAATAACATATAATAAAATATTAGGGTGGATGAAACTAATAATAAAAGAAATATTTTCTTAAAGAGACATTATAACTCAAAAAATATAAGTTAACCAAAACACATATGAGTTTGGTAACTTTTTATTCAAACACCCTCAAAAGAGAGAACATGATATGGATTTTGAAATCCATTTATGTTAATTACAAATATGATAAATTTAATCTATTTTTAAGTATATACATTACATTAATGGAAAAAAAGGGTGAATATGGAATATTTCTTAAAGATATAATGATGTGTCCAGAAACCATTACGGACAACGTAATTTCTGAAGTAAGAACCTTTTGAAAATGGTTTTTTGTGATAGATATGTAAAACACTATAAAAAAGGTGCGCATAAAACATAATACAATGACAGGGAGAAATTTACCAAACTTATAAAAATTTATTTCAAGAAAGAACATTATAACTCAAAAAAATGATATTGAGTTAAGGAACACCCTTACAAATTTACTAACAATTGAATTAAAAGTGTATGAAGGAGGTATCATTGAAAATAATAATATCAAAATGTAATAAAATTTAACAATAATAATATAATCTAAATAGGTATTATGTACACCATATAAAATAATAATAGGTTCATAATATGAAAACATGCCACATTGAAGGGTAATTGAGATAAAACCATTACAATTATTACAATATTTGATCAAAAAAATTGAAAGATAAAAAACCTAGTGAAATCGAAGATACAATTAATAAAGAGAAAAAGTGTGGTATAATTATTAAAATATTAATCATATACACCATAAAAATTTATATAGGGACACAATTCGAGTCAGGTCTCAAAGAGGGGAATTTGAGGTGAAAACCCCTTAAATTGGATTCCATGATTGTCAAACACGCTCTAACCTCTTGTATAATAAACATAGACATATTTATAACTTATTTGATAAATATTTTAATATATAAAACATTTTTTATACTTCAATTATAATCATTTTACATACATATTTTATTTAGTTATAGTTTATGTTCATCGTTAGATATTAATAATTGGATTCATTTCATGTGGGTTTCATAATGAAAATATTAAATATTTTTATTTGTTAAAAATTTCATTATAAAAAAATTATTAAAGTTAAAAGAATAAAAATTCCTAATTTATTTATAAATTTCCAATATCATTCCATGATATTTTATGTTAAAATTTATGATTCTGAAATTGGTGACGAGCTTGTTTCAGGTAATTTTCTGATATGAAGGAATTAATTTATAATGAATGATCATTTTTTTATATATAGAGAACCATATTCATGAAATATATTACTTTTTAATATCATGTATATTAGTCAAATAAAGTTTTATAAACATCGATGTAAGACGGTTATGAAAATGAAACATGTTGTCCAAAGAGGAGGTAGCTTGTATGTACGCACGATACAATTTCACTTTTTTTAATGAATGGTAGGGGATGAAGTTACATAATTATTTATATTAAAATAATATTAATTATATAATAAATATTATATTTTATCATTAAATATATTCTTATAACCATCCATTTGTGGTTTTTTATTGAAAATGAAATATGTCATTCATAGACGTGGTAGTCTAAACGTATGCACAAAGAAATTTTCATTTTTCAAACTGTTGGTAGGTTGGTATAAAATGGTTGTTCTACAAACATAATAAAATTTTATTTTACTTATGATACTTATGTAATAATTTTATTCTTATTATAATATTTTGGTAGTGTAAGGAAGAAGAAAAAAACAAATAGAAATGAATAGGATATAATTATGAGTTTTTAACTTACTCATTTAGTTAACTCCTCAAGCCTTCTTAGAGTGGTATTTTTTTGAGACCAGCCCCTCTAAAACTATATATATAGATTTGGGGGTGATTTTGGAATATTTTGGTTAATATAAATTTTTTTATGTGAGGATAAGTTTGGGGGTGAAGGGTTATATTTATAAGAGAGGGTGGTGGCACTTTTTTAAATATCCATTACTTTATTTTAAAGGCATATCACATTCAAAAGAATGTGGAAGAAATAGTGGAAAATAATATAGAGGGTATGAGTATAGTTCAGTCCACCCCTCATCCAGAAAAATAGTGGATTATTTTTGAGATATTTTTGTCCCTCTCACATTAATTTGAATTTTACCATAATTTACTATAATTGCACTAACTCATTATTTAAACCTCAGTAAATTATTATTTATGATAAATATATTCAATTATTAATTAATTTGTAAATTATAATTTAAAATTTGAAATATTTTTTAAATATTAAATTTTAAAATGTGACAAAAATAATTTTAAAATAATAAATATATAATGTAAAAAAAGAGTTTTAGAAAAAATATATCGTAAGATCCAAAATATCAGACATAGGTTTATAATTTAAACTTCATATTTTTAAATGTATGATTTTACTTATTAAATAAATAATTTTTTATGAATAAAGTTTCATAAATTTTTAATTCATTATTATATTCTAATGATGTTATAAAAATCATGGTATTTGTACAAATTTTATTTTGTACTATTCACCTAAAAATCAACATTTCTAAAATAAATATCAAATATTAGAAAAAATTTATTATTTATATGGTCAATAAATGAAATAAAATATTTTTAACAAGAAATTATTTATATATGAAATTTAACATTTAAACCAAGACATAATTTATATTGAAAATAAATTATTTTTATGGAAAAGTGATCTTTAATTATCATTAATTATTCTTAATATTATTCAATTTTAATCACTAATTTTAAATGGTGTTTATATTTTTTTTAAAGAAACATTTAGAATAATCCTATAAAATTTTTAAATTTATTTTTTTAAGATCAAAAAACATAATATATAGAAAAATATAATTTTCCAAAAAAATAGATTTTTAATGATTTTATTTCTAATTTTATAATATTGATCAAATTTATTAAAAAGTATTAAATAAAACAAATTAATACATTTATAATATATAAAATATTTATTATTTAGTAAAATTAATTCTTTAAAATTAAATATTATGGAATGCCAAATGTATAAAATACAGGCATTAATTTATTATATTACATGTTTATATCATCCTATCTTCTATATACAAATACCCTTAACTATATTTCATAATATCTAAGGGTAATATATGAAACAGTGGTCGTCATGGGTGGTGAGTTAACTAGCATGGATCTTGAAGTAATTTCCATGAGCTTTAACTTCACCCTCAAATGATTTTTCTTAAGCCACACTTGATAGAGTTCAAATTTGGATTAGTCTAAGGAAAACACTAGTTATGTTACCTTTATCCTAAGATCGCATAAATTATTTTCATAGGAATACTTATACTACTTTATTTCATTTATTATTCTTTATAAATATATTTTATAATAATGTTATTTCTACTTATACCATCCAATTTAATGGAAATATTATAATGATTATGTTTAAAAATTAAAATTTTATCTTAATAATATATCATAATTCTATATGGGTTGGAATTACATTTGGAAAACATTATAAAAATAATATTTATTTTATGGGAAATTAAAACAAAAATCTCAAGGTGTTTCATTAGTATCCCAATAGTATTTTTTTGAAACTCCACAAAAAATGCGACATCATTTAACATAAACTATTATGTAAAGAGACAGACCAAGGAAGTTAAATATTCCCAAAGTGCATTATCTAACTTCATACATAAGTCCTTTCAGTTAAGATATACAATTATACTAGGATCCTCATCAATTACTCATCTGAAAACACAACCTACTTATTCTTTAGTGGGATGTTGTTAGTAGAGTTCTTATTTTGTAATCCATAAATATTCTTAAGTGTTAACCCACATCGATTTAAAAGGTGAGTAATTTAATCACTAATGATTATGTAAGGTATTTCAAACCTACAAAAATTGTTTGATCTTAGAAATTTAATAAAAACTATTGAATAATCAGTTCAAGTATCTTGGTCTTTAATCTATTTAGAAATATAATTTACTATTAACCTAATATAGGTTAATCCAAAATAATGTGGGAATGCCCAATGATTTCTATACACCCATACACTAAATATATCTTAAAAAATAAAATTTTATTAGGAAAATTCCAATATTTTGAAAATCCTTCTACCGACATAGTGTTTCATAAATTCTATTTAAAATTAGGGTTTCCTTTAAAAACTATTAGCCAAAATAATCTAGATTTCAAGGCATTTTTATTAATTAATTGAGGCCCAAATTGGCCTTCATATGTATGTGTACGAAATAATATATGTATAGAATCTAACTCTTCATATGGTCATAATCACTTGATTTCTATAGATTTTCCACAAGTATGGATCCTGTCAAATATAGTACTTTCACTCAGATTTCATATTAAGGAACTTTTGATTAGAAAATAAGTATGGTTCCTTTGATGAGACCAACTAATTTACTATGTATGTATACCATGGAAACTTAACAATGATATTATAGAGCTCCTCACCTGGGAGTGCATCATTCAATAAATATTATAAAGATAATTCAACTTTATTAGTGTGTAGAAGTATACTCATGTGTTCCATTACTAGGTTTTCACATCCCTTCTTATCCATTTTATCTATGTTTAATTATTATTGGGTAAGTAAACACCACACTATTCTTGGTATTGAATTAACTTTATTCATTAATACCTGAGAGTATCATGATCAGAGTAAAAGGTTATATTAATTCAAAACATATAAGAATGCAATTTTTTTCTGTAATAGTTATATAAAATATCTACATCATAATTATTGAATAATTAATCTTAGCTTTATCCAAGGTCTATACAGATTAATATATCATATTTGGGTGTGTTTTTATCTTTTACTATATCATTTCTTCTATATCATTATTAGAGGAATCACACAGCACATAAATTTTAAAACTAATTTCATTTCAATGTATCCCTCTAAAACTTTTTCTATATTCTAAAGAGAGATATAAAAATTAATTCCATAAACTATAAAGTATTATATAAATTCTTCTTTGTATCATTCAATAATATTTGAGAAAATACATACCATAAATAATTATAAAGTGCACTAGGTATTACATAATCCAAAAGGAATTCTTCATAATGAAAATGAAATGAATGGGAAAGTGATGTAGTTTTTTCCAAATATTTAGTTGCTATAAAGAAAAAAATAAATAATAAAATTCATCAAGAATTTTGTAGTAACCCTTCATATCTAATATCATTAAAATATAATCTATAAAATAAATGTAGAGTTGGTATTTCTAGGTAACATAATTCATTTTTATATAGTTAATATAGAACCTCCATGTGATTTGAATATGATTGGAAAACAATTCATAATTATTATTCTAAATTATGATGATTTTTGTCTTTTTTCATATAATATAGTGTTACTAATCCCATGGATGACCCCTAATCTAAATATGAGTGCATTAATATTTCTTTTAAATGTTTAACGGTAGGTGTACCCAATTAGGTTTCATGTTCTTTTTAAAATACCATTGAAAGTTTTTCATTTTCCATAATATATATATGTGTGTGTGATTCGTGATTGATGGAAGCAGTTTTAACTACAAACGAGAGGGTTATTCCAGTGATAGTATCAATTCAGTTTTACTCGCATTAGAAACCTATTTTTTAAAATCATATAAGTCTCTGACATATTTATAGATTTTATCAAAAAATTATATTTATTATTGAATCTATTTTTTATACAAGTTTGGTACTATATTCAATTTATTTTAAAAAAATAGATTTATCAAAAAGGATTGGTGAATTCTGATCTACTTCTAAATTTACTATTCTATCTAGTATTTTTATTTCTTACACTTATAAAAAATGGGCTTAATGATGGGAAATAGTAAAAATAGAATGTCCTTATTGATTGAATTTCATAGAGTCTAAGATATTAAAATTTCCATTATCATCACCAAAATCCATTGAAAGGGCTCCAATATTAATTTTTTATAGTTTTATTATGTTTTTATAAATATTCTACCTAAGATGATAGGGGAATTGAAATTACCTCTCTCTTATTACATATATAAGATTTAAAAGTATATTGGGAATAGTATACCTTATAATCTTCCCAGTATATCCATGAAAATATCACAAGGTATGTTATAGCTCAATTGGAAAATTATACCACCACTCTAGTAAACATTAATATTCATACCAATAATAGTGAATAAATTGAGTAAGTAATGACTTTTATTGATTTTCCAACATCAAATAATAAATTAGAAAAAAGTGAATTTTTATAGTGTAAGTAATGGTAAAAGTACCTAGATTTTGACATTATCAAGGAAATTTTGGTGTGATTTAGGAAAAAATATTTCTACTCATACTTTCCTTTTCATATCAATGAAATTTACCTTATTAATACACATTTCATTGAAAACATTTACATATGTTATAATCTAATAAATTTTATATAGTACAAGGATATTTATTTCCACCTTCCTGAAGTTATCCAAAATTTATTTTTGTAGAGACTCCTCCCTAGTTTTATTTACTGTAGTCATTCTTAAAGATAACAGTGGTAGAGGTTGAGGTATATCCATTATCATAACTTTTCTCTTATTTTTATTCACTGGCTATGTCTCTAAAAGTACCTAAACTTATTTTTCCATAGGCTTTAGTTCCTCTTCAGTGGGTTGTTAATTTTTAGATTCATCTTCAAATAGTATTTTTGTACTTCCCTGTACATTCATTTCACTTCTAAAAGAAATAAAACTCACATTACTATTGGAATTAAGAATAAATTGTGTATGAATTTTACATGAACCATAATTTATCAAAGTTTTTAGTGTGATTCCGCAAAAAACTAAAGTAATATCCTTATATTAGATATTGTGGATGACACGTGATACCAAGCATATAATATAATATCATATCATTATACGTTATTATATATTTACTATTTAAATCTATTATAAATATTTCAACGCATGAAACACTGAGTTAGCTGAAAATGCACATGAAAATGGGTTAGAGTACCTAATACACGACAATTAAGTTCCTCTATAACTTTTGTTACATGAAAAAATATCCTTATTTGATGGCTTTCATTATACGCAATACCGAGTCTTTCTGAGAAACAATTTATAATTAAAACATTATTATTTAATATAATAACATATAAACTAACCATTATGAATAGTGTTTATTAAATTATGAAAATATGTGGTTTATATAACAAAATAATTGGTTACACATAAATTATAAATGAAGATAAGAACTAATTGAATATTAAAAGCATATTTTTATAGAAAACTATTTTTTTTATGCTCACGATGTTGTTTTACCATATTAAATAAAAATAATTACAACTAGTTAATTATTTTAATGGAATATATATTATATATATCCAATAAAAAAATTTTGATGTTCATTCATTACATTTTTAAGCATAATATAAGAGCAAACCCAATATTTCACATTGAAACCTATATTTTTATAAAGGTTGTTTTAGCGCCTTTTAATGGTGAACCCACATTAAATATTAATTTTTAAACTCTTATAAATTTAATTTTAAAAAAAATTATTTTTGAATTCATAATTTCCTAATTATATTGGAATGAATTTTTTGGATTTTTCAGAGAAACTTCATTTTTTGGTAAATAGTGAAAAATATTGTGTTTTAGTTAAAAATTGTCTTTTCATTTAAATAATTATTAACGTTAAATTAAATTATAATTTTTTTATATTAAAATTGGATAAATTATAAATATAATAATATAATTTAGTTCATTATAATCAATATAACTTTTAAATTTAATATAAAAAATATAACTATATTTTAAAAAAAATTCTTTAATACCAGTGAATATGTATGTCTGCGAGATTAGCATATATATTAATTTTTTGGATTTTTTGAATTGAAATTTTAAAATCCAACACACACCATTAAAATAAATATAATATTTTTTCTAATAACAACAACTTAATTTATTGACAAAAATGATTATTGAAAGTGATTAAAATTAATTACAGTGATTAAGGTGTAATTTGGCTTAAAATGGACTGAATCCCTAGGTGTAAGCACCCAAATGACCTATCCACTTGTCCAACACTCATTTGATAGAAATAATTCGTCCATTAAACTTACATTAATGATTTTTGGTCAGTTTTTATGATTAATATTAGGTAATAACAAGTGCACACCATACATCTTTTTTAAAAAAAATAAGTGAGTACCTTTTCCAAATAAAAGGCCAATACCCATACCCATTCCCCACACATCTCAAACCTCTTATGTTAGGCCAAGACCAGACAAAATAGCCTCCCATAATTCCTATACTCTCCCTAAAATCATCTCTTTTGGCAGAAACCCTTCCAAAAAATCCTTTTTTTTATACTCAAAAGATGTTACCTGATTAAAATGTAATGTCTTCTCTCAATCTCTCTAGTTTCATTTCCATTCTTCAACCCATAAAATCTCCATATAATATTCTTGTATAAAAACAAGTGTTATAAATATACTAGTATGTTGTTATTCTGAGATTTTAAACTACACTTACACACACCACCATCTAATGGGAAATGAACATACAGTTTCTGTGGATGGCGAACTACCGCCTCACGAAATGATGATTGTTCATTCTTCCATTACTGCCTCTCATGGTGGACATTATGATTTAAAATTTGTTTATATTTGTTATATATGATAATTATTATGTATTTATACTTATTTAATCCTTTTATAATATATAAAGTTGGTACTTTACCTTTCACATTTATACGATAACTTCGTTTGAGGAAGTGTGGACTACCGCCACCTCAAAGCGATGCGATTCATTCACATGATACATGGAATGTATAAATGATGTTTCTAATTAAAAATATGATACATAAAAAATATATATGTGATATTCATACATAATTAACTTTCTATAAATATATATATATATATCATTTTCTTTATTACCCATTCACGCACTTTAAAAGAGATAAAGTCATTTGTGGACGTGTGGACTACCACATCCTCGACAAGATTTGATTCCATTTACATAACATAATTATATATATAAGTATATATTATTAAATAATATTATATTTATTATATAATTATAATTCTGGAATGTTTGGAGTTACTTTCCTTTTTGCCTCACTGGTCATTTAAAAATTGGAATGTTACTCATGCGTACGTATGGCCTACCGTCTCCATGATTGTAACATATTCCCATTTTCAAAACCATATTCAATTATTGATTTTAAAAGTATTATTGAGGTAAAAATATTATAATTATGACATTTTTATCATTTTTTATATGTTATATGATGACCCCTTTGACCATAGTGGACCAACAATAATAGTTTTGACACATAAAATGAATTTGGTCAAAAACACCTCGACATAAACTTAATTGTTTAAGTAGTTGTACACAAAATGGTAATAGGTGAAACAAATGTAATTATAAACTTGAAAATTTTCTGAATCAAGTATAATATTAACATAAGTTTATTATATATGAAGTTGAAGGATGTTCACTTGAAAGGAAACACAATGTAAGAGATTCTTGTCCCATTTTCATTATTTGTGGCATACTTAATTGTTTTACACATAATTTCTTATATAAGGGGTACTTACTGACACATTGGAATATAATATCATGAATTATATTACCTTCATGATATTTTAATGTTTTATTTTAGTATTATTACCTTTTGGTTTTCCAATCCATTTGTTACTAAATTAGTAAGGATTTAAATCTCGCTTTTTACATCCATGAGATAAATGTCATATTCACCAGTTACTTCTTTTGTTTGGTGTACCTACTAGGCATTGTGTTATATTATATCATGAATTAATTTTACTTTATGTGATTTAATACTTTCATTTAAAGTAATTCTTTCATGTGTTTTATGATTTAAAAAAATTTAAAAATGATATGGGACACTTTGGAATGTTTAAAGATTATTTTCCTTAAGACCAATCCTAATTCACTTTTAATATAATTTACATTTGAGAAAATTATATAGACGTTTCCCAACAAAAAAAATCAATCTTATCTTGTTATTAAATATCATTTCAAGTATTAGTACCATTTTTTCACTCTTTGGTACCAAGATGTTTTTATAAAAAAAATTTTAGAAAACATGACTTTATATCTCTCTTTAGATAGAGAACCTATTTTTTTGTTGAAAACCATGATTTATTAAAAGGTTTTGAAATATTTTTTTAGAAGGATTTGTTAAATACTTGTTTTCCCTTTTTTTCTTTTACCAACATTTCAATGGAATCTTTTTGTCTTATTCTTAACAAGGAATTTCCTAACCATTTTTTATACCAAAGGAATATTATTTTTACCTCATACAAGATGTACAGATTCGTCATCCATTTTTTCATTGAAGCCTAATTTTCAGGTTTAATTGGTTCACTTTAATGAAAAATATTTTCAAAAGGTTTTTTAAAAGAAAATGATATTTTCTTCAATAATATTTTTATATGTTAATATTTTATTTCATCCAAAACAACAACCCCTTACTTTACTCTACTTGGGTTTTTTGTATAGATACCATCCTTATTCTTTAACTAGATGGTTTATTATTGATTTGGAATAGTATAGATTTGAAATTCACTTATTTTATTTTTTATTTAGTTACCTTGAAGTATTCAATTTCATATGATCATTGAACATTGAATCTCCCCATCTTATCCATTTCATGTTTCATTGATCTTATCGTTGTCTAAATCGTATACCATTTTACATATGGTGCCTACATTGATAGTTATTTTATATATTGGGGAATTATTTATAGATAAGTATTTTTCATCAAATATGGTTATTTGATAAGGAATGTTATTTATTTTTATTATTAAATATGATGAATTCTTTGGATAGGAAATGATGGGTGGATCCCATACTTTATATATCTCCTCGATGCATCAATAGGGTCTCATTAGATGAATAATTTCACTAATAGGTTTCTACCCATAGTTTTAAATCATATTTTTAATGTTCTTGATGGTAATTGGTTTTTATGTTCCTGAGACATGATGTCCATAAAGAAATCTATTTCCCTCATAGTAGTTTTAGTTATTATTCACCCATGAGATTTTACATCAACATATCTATGGTTAAATTTTATTTCATTTCATTTATTAATGGCATGTTTTTTAGTTTAATTACTTTCCATATTTTTTTGACATATATACTAATTTGAATGCCACATGTTTCTAGTTATTACCATTCCATATTTCTTTTGTACATTCAATTATTTTATGGATTACATGGTAGGTTTTTTCAGTTATTGACCCTTCCATAATGACTATTCTCATTGATTCGTTATTGCTTCCCCTATATTATTCCCTTAATGAGAATTTGATCTCACCCTTATTTTGTTTCTCTCCCTTGGAATCCAAGAAGTGTACTATGAAAGACATGTATGAATATACTAGATAGATTTGAGTTATCCCCGAGATTTTTATTTGTATAGAATAAAAAAAATGTTGTAATTAGTGAATCCATTTTTAATGAAATACTCATTTATGTATCTCATTGACCAAGACTACTAAACGGGTCAGTCCTTTGGGCCTAGATTCCCTATAATCATGCCAATGTACATAGTAGTGGACACCGACCCTAGGATAGCTAGGGCAGGGTCACTATAGTTGGTATCATATAGAGTTTTGTAGAAACCTTGAAAAGTATATTTAGCAAAAAATATCATAGAGAACAAAAATATAAGGTAAAATTTTAGGAAATGTATAGATAAAAACCCTAGAATTTTGGTAAATTTTATAAAATGTGGGTCTTTCTAATGACAAATCCTTATCTAGATAATACAAGTGAACATGGTTCTGCCACAGATGTACCTAGGAGTAACAACTCAAACAAGGTGCTCCGAGCTTTACTATGGGTAACCTTGTAAATGACAATGGGCCTTACTTCACACTAGGTTTGACACACTCATGGGATATTCTTAGGATAATCCTCATTTTCTTGACAAACCATTATAAAAAAATTTAACGGATCTTGGCAATGAATAATGAAGGTTAAACCAATGTTTTTTATAAAATAAAGTTTCATGATTTAGATATCTTATAGATAATTGTACACTTTTCTCACTATGACTATTTTTTCTCACACTATTAATTTTGGTTTTAGTCAATGGCTAGAACCCAAAGTATTCATGTTATAATCGAACATGAAGGAAAAGAAGGCGAAAATTTGCAACCAAATGATGTGTGGACCGGAGTGAAGGATATAATGTTTATTCCAAATCATTTTTCACGAAATATAATTAATAATATATACTTTTACCAGCTCCCAAAAACACTGAAGAATAGAAGGATGGAGGATGATAAGAGCTGATGTTGTAGAGACCATATAGAAAAAAAAGACTCGACTTTCGACAAGTCAGAAGTATGGAAGGAGATTCCCATGAAAGTGTCTCAATGGAATATGTAAATGATTTATGTCTGAGGAATATGGACATAAAGAAAAGTATTTTCTCAAAAAAGGGGGAGTACGATGGAAGGAAATTAAACTCATCCAAAAATATCCTTTATATTTATTTTTTCATAAATGTGGGGAACCTGAAAATTACACATGTCAATCCCCTCTCCTAGAAGATAAAATATTTACCAAGGAAGAATATAGGTGGAAAAAATTAGATGAAGTATTTATGTATTGAAGTTTTATTGAAAACATTTGTTAAAATTATATTTAGTGATTAACCTAATTTCACGTATATCAATCATTTATTTTTTAGAAATTATATTAATATGGTTTTAGAAAAGGATAACCTATAAGTTGGGTGAAAACCAATCTAATCCATAAAGGTTTCAAGTCTTGAACCCATGACCGAAGGATGATGAGGGTTTCATGCCAACCACTGACCTATGTAATGTCCTTGTTAATTTTCATTTTTTAGATAAATAATTTAACGAATAAATATTAATGATGAACTAGTAGTAACACTTTTGAGTATTATAAATTAATTTATTAACCATATTTATTTTCGGAGATATTTAAGGACAAATATTAACACATGACACTATTTTATTGGCCTTAATATCATTTAATATTTTCTTGTAGTGCATCAAGAATTAAAAAAAATCCATTTTTTGTAATTAATTTTCGGGAGTAAAGGTTGACTTATAATTTCATCAAAGCACAAACAGAAGCAAGCATTGTTCATATGATATTGAATCCTTTCATGTAAGACTATTTCATTATATTCTAGATCAGTAAAAGAAATAACAAACATTAATAAAATGACTTAGAAGTAAAATAATTTTCTAATACCTAAATTTCTATTGAATCGATGGCCTTCTAAATCTTCAAATATTTATATCATTGAGTCCCTCAAAATTCTATTTTTTTCACTTGTTTGTGATTGATTACCACATTCACTCTTTATAAATATTTAAATTTTTTCCACCATGTATGTATCTCTTCCTTCCACTGATGTTATCTTACTTAGAGACATTGTTACATGGTAGACCATGCGACCTTTTTACTTCACAATATCTCTTTTCTAGAGGATGTTTTATGAACCCTTCTCATGATGTGGGACTTAAACATTGGAAATATAAAACAATATATCACCAAGATCATGTTTAAATAGTGGGGATGCAATTTAAATAAGGTGGGGAGAATGTGACACCCCAAAAAACTAAAGTATGAATATTTTATTTGATTTCATCTATGACACCTAAAAACAAGCATGTAATGTAATACAATATCTATATACTTTTTAATATATTTACTATTTGAAATATATTCTATATATTTCAACACATGAAACACCGAGTTAGCATTAAATGCACATGTAACTGGGTAAGCGTACATCATACTCAATAACAAACTTCCTCTAAAACATTCATTATAAGAAAAAGTGACCTTGTTTGATAGCGTTCACTATACACAATACCAAATTTTACTGAGAAACAATCTATAATTAAAAAATTGTTATGAAATATAATAAGATATAAACTAGTTATTATTAATAGTATTAACTATTTTTTAAAAATATATGGTTTAGAAAACTAAATCATTGCTAAAAAATAAATTATAAATGAATATAAGAACCAATTGAATAATAAAAGAATATTTTTATAAAAAAACTATTATTTATGCTCATGAAGTTGTTTTACAATAATACATAAAAGTAATTAAAATTATTTAATTATTTTAATAGAATATATATGGTATATATTCAATTAAATATTTTTTATATTCATCCATGTGAGTTTGTAATCATAAGATAATTTCAAACCCTATATTTCACATAAATGCCAATATTTATATAAAGGAAATTTTAAGGCCTTTTAATGGAGAACCCATTTTAAATATTAATATTGACACGATTATCATTTTAATTTGATAAAATAAACCTCATTTTTTAATTCTAAAGCCAAAATTATTTTAGGATGAATTTTTTGTATTTTTTCAAGAAACTTTATTTTTTATTGAATAGTGAAAAATATTACGTTTTAGTTAAAAACTACTTTTTCATTTAAATAATTATTAATGATAAATTATATTATAAATTTGTTTCATAGTCAAATTGGATCTATTATAAATCTATTAATATAATTTAGTTCATTAAAATCAATATAACCTTTAAATTTAACATAAAAAACCTAACAATATTTTGAATATTTTTCTACAAAAACCAGTTAATCCGTGTATTTGTGAGATTAGAATTAATTATAATTTTTCTGCTACTGTTATTTGAATTTTGAAAATCATACAGAAACCATTATAATTAATATATTATTTTTGTTCTAATAATTTCAAATTAATTTTTGAAAAAAATGATTAGTGAAAGTGATTAAAATTAGTTACTTTGATTAAGGTGTAATTAGGATTCAAATGGACTAAAACCCTCTGTTTAAGGGCCCAAATGAACTATTAACCTATAGAACAATAATTTTCAATAAATAATTAGTCCATGAACCTCCATTATTGAGTTTTGGTGGTTTTTTATGACTTTTATTAGGTAAAAACATGTTCACACCTAACTTTTTTCAAAAATACCAAGTGAGTCATTTTCCTTACCTATAAAATCCCAACACCTCTACCCATTCCTCACACATCTCAAACCTCTTAGTTTTGGCCAATACCATCCCAAATAGTCTACCATAATTCCTATACTTAATATATAATCATCCCTTTAGTCAAAAACCTTTTCAACAAAGCCATTTGGTTCAAACCAGTAGAAGTTACCTGATTTAAATGTAATGTCTTTTCTCAATCTCTATAGTTTCATTTCCATTATCCAATGCCTAAAATCCCCATATTATGTTCTTTTGTAACAAAACTAGTATCCTAAATATTCTAGGATTTTTTCATTTAATATTTTAACCTACACTTTCACACACCAACATCTAATGGGTAATGAGCATAATTTTTCTGTGGATGGAAAACTACGGCCTCACAAAATGATGATTGTTCATTGTTCCATTACTGCCTCTCATAGTGGAAATTATGTTATAAAATTTATTTATACATATAATATATATGATATTTATTATGTCTTTATACTTATTTAAACCTTTTATAGTACATAAATTTAGTACTTTCCATTTTATGTTAATATGATAACATCGTTTGAGGAAGTGTGGACTATCTCCCCCTCGAAGCAATGCGATCCATTCACATGATACATGGAATGTATAAATGATAGTTATTATTAAAAATATGAGAAATAAAAAACATATATATTATATTCATGAAATAATTACCTTTCTGTATGTATATATATATATATATATCATCTTCTTTATTACCTCTTCACACACTTTAAAATAGATAACATTATTCGTGGACGTGTGGACTATTGCCACATTGACATGATGTTATTCCTTTTACAAAATATAATTATATATATAATTATATCTCATTAAATAATATTATATTTATTATATAATGATCATTCTGGAAAGATTTAAGTTACCTTTTTTTGCATTGATCATTTAGAAATAGGAATGTTACTCATGCATTCGTACGACATACCATCTCCATGATTGTATCATATTCTCACTTTCATACCCATAATTAATGATTGATTTTAATATTATTATTTATTTTTAAATATTACAATTATTTCATTTTTATCATTATTTCGATGTAATATAATGACCCCTTTGACCATATTTGACCAAAAATAGTTGTTTTGACACATAAACCATATTTGGTCAAAACACCCAACATACACTTATTTTTTTAAGTAGTTTTACAAAACAGGGTAATATGTGAAATAAAATTAATTATAAACCTGAAAAGGGTTCTGAAAAAATTATAAAATTAACTTAAGTTTATTATATATGAAGTTAAGGGACGTTCACCTGAAACGAAACACAAGGTAAGGGATTCTTGTCTCATTTTAATTATGTGAGGAATACTTAATTGTTTCACACCAAATTTCCTATATACGGTGTACTAACTGACACATTGACATATAATATCATTATTACTATTATCTTAATGGTATTTACATGTTTTATTTACAGATCATTTCCTTTGGGTTTTCCAATCCATTTATTACTGCATTAGTCGGGATTTCCATCACACTTTTTACATCTATGAGATAAATGTCATATTCACCACATACATATTTTGTTTGTTGTAACTATTATACATTTTGATATATTATATCATGAATTCATTTTCCTTCATGGTATTTAATAATTTCATTTAATGTTATTCTCTCCTAAGGATTATTACTAAAAAATGTTTCAAAATGGTATGGGTCACTTTGGTATGTTTAAAGATTGTTTACTCATGGTTATTCCTAATGATCCTTCAATGTAATTTCCATTAGAAGAAATTATATATCCATTAAAAAAAAACTAATTCATTCTAATCTGGTTTTTCATGACCATTTCTAGTGTAATTACCATTTTTCACACTCTTTGGTTTAAAGATGTTTTGAGAAAAAAAAGAATACCAGACTTTATATATCTCTTTTTTCAGAGAACCTATTTTATTATAAAAATAATTTTTTATGAAAAGGTTTTAAAAAATGTTTTTAAAATGATTTGGCAAAGTCATTTTTACCATTTTTTCCTTTTACCAATGTTTAAATGTATCTTATTTATCTCTTTTCTAATGAGGCATTTTCTAACCTTTTTTCAAACAAATGGAATATTATTTTTACCTCGTATGACATGTACAGATTCATCCATTGTCATTTCATTGAAGCCTCATTTTCAATTTCAAAAGGTTTTTTTAGCAAAAAATATTTTCAAAAGGTTTTAAAAAAGAAAATGATATTTTCCTCAATAATATTTTTAGAAGTCAATTTTTATTATATAAACAACAACAACCATATACATTACTCTTCTTGGGTTTTTTGTATTGATACCCTATATATTCTTAATATGGAAGGATTATTATTGTAACAGCCCAATCATCCATGATACACTTCTCTTTGAATAATACAATAGTGTGTGTTGTACGCAACACTGAGTTCAAGTACACCACGACTTACCAAACTAGCCGTTCAAAAGAGGTTATGAATAGTATTAACTAAATTTTAAATATTATATTATCCTTATAATTTTAATCCATATTATGAGTTTCTAAGACATTATTTATAAACAAATTCATTTTTATCAGATAAAAGAAGTATTTTTCAAAAAATGAAATTTTACCACCTTTTAATGGCGAAGCCTTTTTAAAACCCATATTTGAAACTTTTATATATTAAATTTGACAAAATGAAATTTATCTTTTGAATCGGGACATAAGAATTTTGTATCAATAATGTTTTGGGGTCTTTCTGATAACTTTCATATTTTGGTGAATAGTGAAAAATGCTATATTTTAACTGAAACAACTTTTTTAATCAAAATAATTTATATTATTAAATTATAAATTTTAATGATTTGGAAGGATAAATATATTATATTTTTACAATTTAATCCAATGATGGTCATTTTAAGTAATTTTACCTTGAAATTAGACATAAGCAAGTGTCAAACCTTTGATAGTTATTATTTCTTAAAAATAAGCCTTTTGGTTTCGAAAGCGGCAATCAATTTTAAATTAATAAATGCAACATTTAGGTTTTTAATTTGGTAAAATAGACTTAATTTTTGGATTCAGAATAAATAAATTAGCCTAGGGTGAAATTTTGGTACTTTTCGGATAACTTTTATATTTCGATGAATAGTAAAAATTACTAAATTTGAATTAAAAAGATCTTTTTAATCGAAATATTTAATGGTGATAAATAATGAATTTGAGTGGTTTTAAATTATATTTAAAATATATTTTTACCATGTAATAAAATTTGGGTCATTGGACATAATTTCAAATTTAAACCGAACATAAACAACTATTAATCGTTTGATAGTTATTATTTCTTAAAAACACGCTTTTTGTTTTAACAACAAGAATTAATTTTAAATTAATTTCTGCCACTTATATGTATTGAATATATAAAAATGGATTCCATATTTGGAATCATGATGTCCAAATTGTGTAAATATGTAACTTTAATTTTTATACATTTTGAATAACTACTTCGGTAAATATTTTATTTACCATGTTTAAAAGGTAAATCCGGTAAATAAGGGTAAATAAATAATATTATAATAATAATAAATTACCCTAAAACATGTCTTAATCCTATTGGTTTATACATGTCCGACCATTGACATCTTTGGGTCGATTTTGGGACCCCATGGATCCACTTGTAAGTGTTAATGACAGTTTATATTAATTAAGTTAAAGTAATTACAAAAATGACATAAGCATATATCTTTTAGAAAAACAATTTTTTCATAGGGTTATATATGTTTTCTTTTAAACTGTAAATATTCATTAGAACGATAAACAGATTTACTATATAATTATATTTTATTTATAATTTTTAGACATTAAATAATTTAGTCTACTTATGACACAATGATGATGTAGTAATTACCATAATAGTGAAAAATTAAGATAATTGATATTATAAATACCCAAATAAATATAATTTGAGACTTTTTATGAATTAAAATAATTTTATAGGATAATATGACATGTTAGGATTGATGTAATTAAATATTTTGGAAGTAATAATTCTATTATGATTTTTACAAAAATCATGTTTTGAATAGTGTCAAAATTGACATAAAAGAGTTTTTAAAAGAAATATTATATTATTAATTGATATTAAATTCCTAAAAATATATGGTTCGGCCACGAGACTTATATCATGATAGTTGTATCATTAATGGACCACATGGGGGTCTATTGGATGTATATAGTAATTTTATTAACTATATAATATAAAAATACAAAGTGGCATGGTAAGTGTCAAACTAATTAACTAAGAGTTAAAACTAAAAGATAAGGCTAATATAATGACCCAAACCTGCCTAAATTCTATTGGTTGAGTGGTTTTGTACCCATAATCACCTTAACATTTAAATAATACACTTTATATCCATTAGAAACCGAATATTAATTTATTATAAAAAAATATTTCTAGCTTTTCTAAAGGTGCCCCTCACCCCTCTTATAAAAGGGAACTCCTTCTTCTCATTACATCACACCTTCAAAGCCTTTTGGTTCGGCAAAACCCTGCCAAAATACTCTATCAACTTCCCTAAATTCATCCTAGAGGCCTTAACTTAGTCATAAAGCCAACCTAAGGAGTCCTTTTGATCAAATCAAAAGGAAGAACCCGAAGAAGAGGTAATGTTTTCACCACCCTCTTTCAAGTTCCTTTCTTCTTCCACTTTTTATTTCTTTGTTATTTTCATTATAAAATAATAACTCCAGTATCTTATATATACTTTGATGTTATTATAAATATTGTAAAACCATATTCAGTATTCTATCCATCCTTTGAATGACATGTCACAATACGTGCATACGTACGGCTTACCGTCTCCACGTCGTGGTGTAATTATTATTCAATAACTTATTATTTGGATGGGTATAATAATGATATGTAATTCAAGTAAATAATAAATATAACATGATAATTACTCTGTATATATGATATATCATCCAATTATATATTATTTTAACATTAAAAGAATGATATTCTCGATCGTGCGTACGTACGGACTACCGTCTCCATAAAAGCGATGAGATTCATTCTCCATCATATCCATTCAAGTATAATTATCATTTTATGATTTAAAAATAATGTTTAAAGACTTTATATTATTCTGGATATGAATAAGATACAACCAATCCATAGCAAACATGGCTTACGTAACAAATAATAGAAAGGAAAATGAGTAAGTTAACACCCAAAATGACGATAATACTAAGATATTATTAACAAATCAATGTTAAAAGATCATATATGATATCATATTAATGTAAATGATTATTGTATAATTCAATAACAATTATTTAACCATTATACATGAGGTTAACCTACCATCTACCAAGGAAAAAGTGCAAAGTAAGTGGTTTCTTATCTCACTTTTAATTCCGTGAGAATTCCATTGTTCACCACTTATTTATTGCAGGTGGTGTGTGTACTGCCCATGATTGTATTCATTGTGTAATATACATTAATTTATAGATATTTAAATCATCATGGTATGATCCTTCTTTCATGGGTGTATGTTTCATAAGTTACCTAATGGATAAGGGAATTTGAAATTTCAATTTCCACTCATTTGGCTTTATGCATATTTCATTGATTATATTACTGCATGATTATGTGTGGAATCACTATTCATTTGATTATGTCATAATTTCCACTCCCCTTCCTGTGGATATACTATTGATACACATAATCACTCCATTGATAATTTCTCAAGTCATCGATATGAATTTGATAAGAGTAATTTTAACTCATTCTCCATTTGTTGAGTTAAACATCCAATTCATTGGTGTTGTTTTTACAAGATTATGTGTGACTGTACTTTGATTGTTTTAAACTAAATATCCAATCATATTTAGTGTATTTACATTTTTCACACATAACTATGTCGTTGATTTATCCTTAACCTAAGGATGCGGCCTTTATGAGAGATTTCTTCTCAATTTACATTCCATTGAGACTTCTTTGTTTTTATACACCAAATCACTTTTATGCGGTGTATATAATATACTTTGACATAGTATATCATGAATTCCATTATTCTCATGATATTAAAATGTTTTGATTACCTCAATTATTTGTATTCAAGTGTCTCTCTTTTGGTTAGAATCTCTAACTAAAATACCATTTTTAAATGTTTTAAAGACTTATTCTTCTAAATCTTTCTTATTAACGTCCATGTTTTAAAAAATGGTTTCAAGGATTTATTTATATGGACATTAAAGTTTTAAAATTAAAAATCCTTTTAAATGTTTCAAAGTGGTTTGGGACACTTTGATTCAACAATCTATTTTAAAATGGATTCTTGACAAATAGTGTGACTTTTAAATGATTTCAAGAAAAAGAGGAATATTTCTCTCAAATAGTTTTGATGATTATTTTCATCTATGTCAATATCCTTCATTATTCTTGATTGAGGTTAATTTGATACAATACAATCTTCCATATTGTATCGAATGAGTTATGTTTGACTGTGGATGTGTTATTTTTATACCATTCATGGTTTTTTGTTAAAGTATTGACATTTCGTATGCTAGATTTAATACGAATGTTTATGTTATGTTTAAACCTATTCATATAAGGAATGAATTGGACTTAATAAGTCACTGGTGGATCCCGCTATAGCTCCTCAATGCATCAGTAGGTATCATGAGACAAACTAGTGTCTTGGCACAAGGCCTTGGCAAAATCTTATTTTTAGTCTTGGAACGAGGCCTTGGCTATATGGTTATGATAGTCTGGAATTATGCATTCAATCATTATGAAAGTGGTTATTGATATAGCATGTGATTATTTGATTAGTAGAGTATCCATGTGAATAAGTAAATGACATAATTTCAATTTTTTTTTTCATACTATGTTGAAGATCAAGTTTAAATGGATTTTGTTTTAGTTATAAATTGCCTTAAGTGTTTATGCTTATCTATGAAAGCTTTTACTATATTGTTATCCTTATTGAGCATCTGAGCTCACCCATTTCAATGTTTTATTTCTTCACGAATGGCATACCCTCTCGATTTGGATCTCGAGCTGCTATCTGGTGCAGTTCCTCTTCCTTCTGGTCAATCGGAGACGTCAAAGCAAGATGGTTGTGGGAGAATAGCAAAAGGGGATGGCGCTAACAGGAGGCATTTTGCATCTTTGAAGGCCTTCACTACCGAAAGAATCATCCGAAAAGGTAAGACTTTACATGTCAATGTAAATGAGGATGCTATTGCAGATAGGATTTAGAATTGCCGACATTCGATTCTTTCCCGTTTGATTTTACCAGTTGGGGCAAAGCCATTTATGGTGAAGGATATTTCGGAAAGACTCTCTATGGTCTGGGGTTTCTCAGATTATCGATGTATTCCTATGGGGAAAGGCTTCTTCCATATCCTCTTCCCGAATGAGGATCTGAAACACAGGGCTTGGGGAATTGGCACCATCTCTCTGTAACCGGGAATGGTTACCATTCAAGAATGGAATGTCCAATTTAACCCATTTTCTATCAAGAACACCAGGGTCCAGGTATGGATCAAAATTCTTGGCTTAAACTGGATTTTTTGGCACCCTCATATACTGTTTGACATTGCTTCGGGTGTGGGTGTTCCCATTAAAATGGACAGAGCCACAGAAATGGCCAAGTATGGCTACTTTGCTAGGATTCTAGTTGAAATTGATCTAAATTCTGACTTGGTTGAGCAAGTTGTTCTTTCCTCATCAGATGATGATATTAATCTGCAGATTAAGTATGAAAATTTACCTCAATTTTGTGTAGAATGTCAAACCATTGGACATCAAAAGAAGAACTATTTTAGAAATGATATCTGCTCTTATTTCTCTATTAGGGGTCATAACCAGAAGGTATGTAAGAAACTCTATAAAATACAACATAAAGATTGAGAAGCTCTTCCAGAAACTAGAAAATGGGGTGATTCCAATGAAGGAAATGGGTCTGGTCCAACACAGTTGCAGGCTACCCAATCTCAGCAGGAGGATTGGTGGACCTCTGAGGAATCACAGCAAGCTGTGGATGAAAAAATTCTTTCAGTAGATTGTTCTGATCTTAAGGTTGTGAATCAGCAGGAGGTCTGCGGCCATTCTGTGGAGTTGCATGGACCTGTTGACAAACCGGTGGGGCCTATGACTCCTCTGCATGGCCCATCGACACATGAAGAGTACAAATTAGATGCAGTCTTGGTGGACTCCACTCAGGAAAATGATGCTGAAACATAGGTAAAGGATGATGCCTTTATCATTAACCCTGAAATTGATGCTTGCAAATCTTCGGATGCAGGCTCGCATATTATTGGGGAACTCAACAAGCAGTGGAACACAATGAATATTGCAGGAAAATGGTCTGACATAGAGAATGATGGTTCTCCAAATAAATGTTCATATCCATACGCTATTAAATGAAAATCAGTTTCCATTGAAGGCTTTTCGCCCTCAATGACAAAGTCCCAGCCAAGGAAGGACTACTCACATCTGAAGCCCACTATGGTGACTAGATCCATCTCCAGTGGGAGAAAGGCTAGAGGTAATTCTTTCAGTCCCTTGGATGATGAGTCTGATTGGGATTATGATGAGTATAATCCTCTTGAATTTAATTACTGATTCCATTGACATTTTATATTGTAGAATGAGGGCAGTTTTCGTCTTGTCTGACCCCATTCCCTTGTTGTTCCATGTTTTTGCTTTTCATGAATAAAGAGGCTTCCCTCTCCTTTTTTAAAAAAATTATGAATGACCTGCAGGGATAGTATGAGGGGATATGACGAAAAGATGTTTTTTTGTGATATAATGTAAAACTTTATGAATATATCTACTGTTTCTAAGGCTACTAAACTAATCGGTCTTTTGATACCTGGTCTTTCTTGGGATCATGCGAATGTTATGTAATAATTCACGGACTCTGGGTAACAGGGGTCGGGGTGTTACAGTTGGTATCAGAGAAAGTTTAGTACAATCCTTGGAAGCTAGATTTAGATAAACTCTGATTATAGCACGTAGACCTATGATGAACATTGAGGATGAGTATAAAAGAACTTCCTAGAATTTTGGTATTGTAGATATTTTGTGAGTTTTCCGAGAAATACATCCCTATCTGGATACGAGCAGGTAGAGGCGTCTCGGGCACAGATGTACCTAGGGGTAAAACCTGAAAACCCCGCTTTGAGCTGGACTCGAATGGGAACTCGTGCACGACAACGGGCCTTGTTGCACTCTTGGTTACAACACTCCCGGGGGATATGGTTAGGATAATTTACATTTTATTTACAAACAAATTTAAAGTAATATATATATAAGATGAAAGTAAATGACCTTGGTTAATCCTAATATGTTTCAAATTGATAATATGGTGACCTGTTAATCTCTAAATGATTTTATGACTACTGTTACTCACATAATGCTTTCTGGTTTTAGTCAATGGCTAGATTCCAAGGAATTCATAGTGACTTTGAGAATAATGTACAAGGTGCGAACAATGGTGGCAATGAGCAAAAAAATGGAATGTTGATAGGCGTAAAAGATATCATCTTTATGCCAAATCATTTTTCCAAAAATATGATCAACAACATATATATTAACCAACTCCCAGACTCAACAAGGAAGAGAAAGGTGATGAATGATAAGAGCTCCAGCAATGGAGACCATGGAGAAAAGAACCCTCAATTTCCATCATTCAAGAAATGTGGTAGGAGACACCCGGGAAAGTTTCCCAATAGGACCAAGAAATGCTTTACGTGTGGGAAGGAAGGACATAAAATGAAGAATTGCCAAAGAAAAATGAAGAGTAATATGGAAGAAGATAAAAATGGTCCCAAGAATCCATTTATAGTCATTTTCTGTAAATGTAGGGGACCTGGCCATTACCCAAGTGAATGCCCTATTCTATAGGATATTTTCTTGGTCAAAGAAAATGCTATGTGGAAATAAATGGTTGGAGAAATGTTTAAGAAGTTCTAGTGCTCCTTGTTGATGGGTTTACTTTGGAATAATTTTCTCTTGTATTTGTAACCCTGCAGTTTGCATGTGAGAATGATATTTGAGGAAGAATTATCTCTTCTCTTCTGGATATAGTTATAAATAACTATTTGGTTTTATATGATCATTGGGTTTGAGAAAATTATAAGTTTTTATAATTTGGGATGAAAATGTATGGTATGAGATAAGATTTGTGGTTAAATTATGTTATGGTTATTTTGAGGAATTTATCTCCTTTTGGTAATTTTATAACACATAGTTTTTGAAAAAGACAACACGCAGACCGTGTGACAACCCGTCGCGTCGGACAAAGCTATGGGAATCGAACCCACAACCAAAGTGCGATTGGGATTTATCACCTACCACTGGACTAAGTGAAGTCCCTGGATAGTGTGGCTAATTATTTTTTAGTTAAATGATTTTATTGATCAATAATAAGTTGATTTTGGTTCTTATGTCTTATCAAATGAATACCCTTGTTATAGAAAAATGATTTGGTGATTAAGTGATAAATGTTATTTTGGAAGATGTTTGCTTTTTTGGGAACACTATATGTCCTAGGAAAATAGAATACTTTGGGGTTTCATTTGTGGAGTAATTGATGATTTTTATCTACGTTTTTATTGTGGATTTATAGTGATTTGGGTTATTTATGGAAATGGTTAACCTATAATAGAGAATATGTGATGAGGTTAGTTACTTTTAATTATGTGACTTTAAGAGTATTTGATGTCATTTGGAGATACAATTTAACATGGGAGACTACATAATCAAATTCTTCTATGTTTTTGGTTTCAATATTAGTTTGGATTGTATTGAAGGATTTTAAGGACAATTGATTATTGAATGGTATTTATTTAACTTTGGGTATTATTGGTTTAATTTTAGAAATTAATATTAGTGTTTATTTCTCTCAAGGAATATCCTTTTGGGGGATCATTAGATATTGTACTAACCATTTTGGTTTTGATTAATCTCTAAAGACAATGTAAATATATAGTTTATCCTGCATGTATCATGTGAGTCTATAGATTTTTATTCTAGCTCTTCGAGTGTGACCAAGTCTTCTTGAATACTCATCATTTAAAAAAATGAGTTAGTGGAGTAAATTTATTAAAGAATGAAACTCTACTTAAAAAGTAAGTATATATCTTTATATTCTTAGTCAATATCATAAATGAATTCCTCATCCTTATGTAATGTAACTTAAAACAAAAAATGTTGTCCGTTTACTTTTCCTACTAGGAGACTAATGATCATTTTTCAAAACACAAGTTTTTGGTTTTATTATTGTTAACTTTCTCCTAATCATGATTTCTATCCCTCTCCATCAGAACTTTACACTTAGTTTATCATCCATATCCATGTTTTCCTACCTGGAATCCTAGTATGGGTTATCTTGGGTGACCTTTATACCTCTCTTTCTTTCTTTTAAAGTGATAGTTTAATTGACTCTTTTTCTGATGTTGGACTTTCCATTATATTCTCAGGCCCAATTTTTAAAATTTCGAGGATGCAATTTATTGAAGGAGGGGTTAATGTAACACCCCAATCTTCCACGGTACACTTCTCTTTGAATAATACAATAGCGTGTGTTGTACGCAAAACTGAGTTCAAGTACACCACGACTTACCAAACTTGCCGTTCAAAAGAGGTTATGAATAGTAATAACTAAAATTTAAATATAATATTATCCTTATTATTTTAATCTATATTATAAGTTTCTAAGACATTATTTATGAACAAATTCATTTTTTTCAGATAAAAGAAGTATTTTTCAAAAAATGAAATTTTACCGCCTTTTAATGGCGAAGCCTTTTTAAAACCAATATTTGAAACTTTTATATATTCAATTTGACAAAATTAAAATCTTCTTTAGAATCGGGAGATAATAATTTAGTATCAATAATGTTTTTGTTTCTTTTTGATAACTTTCATATTTGGGTGAATAATGAAAAATACTATATTTTAACTGAAAACAACTTTTTAAATCAAAATAATTTATATTGTTAAATTATAAATTTTAATGATTTGGAAGGATAAATAGATTATATTTTTACAATTTAATCCAATGATGGTAATTTTAAGTAATTTCACCTTGAAATTGTACATAAACAAGTGTCAAACTTTTGATAGTTATTATTTCATAAAAATACGCTTTTTGGTTTCGAAAGCGGGAATCAATTTTATATTAATAAATGAAAATTTTATTTTTTTAATTTGGTAAAATAGACTTCATTTTTGGATTCGGAATAACGAAATTATCCTAGGGTGAAATTTTGGTACATTTCGGATAACTTTTATATTTTGATGAATAGTAAAAATTACTAAATTTTAATTAAAAACAACTTTTTAATCGAAATAATTAATGGTGATAAATTATGAATTTGAGTGGTTTTAAATTATATTTAAAATATATTTTTACCATGTAATACAATGTGGGTCATTGAACATAATTTCACATTTAAACCGAACATAAACAACTGTAAATCTTTTGATAGTTATTATTTCTTAAAAACCCGCTTTTTGTTTTAACAACGGGAATTAATTTTAAATTAATTTCTGCCACTTCTGTGTATTGAATATGGAAAAATGGACTCCATATTTTGAATTCGTATGTTTATATTGTGTAAATAGTTAACTTTTATTTTTAGACATTTTGAATAATTACTTCGGTAAATATTTTATTTACCATGGTTAAAGGGTAAATCCGATAAATAAGGGTAAATAAATAATATTATAATAATAATAAATTACCCTAAAAGGTGTCTTAACCCGATTTTTTGATACATGTCCGACTATGGGAATCTTTGGGTCTATTTTGGGACCCCTTGGATCCACTTGTAAGTGATAATGACACTTTATATTAATTAAGTTAAAGTAATTACAAAAATGACATAAGCATATATATTTAGAAAAACAATTTTTACATAGGGTTATATATGTCTTATTCTAGACTGTAAATATTAATTAGGAATCTAAAACGATTTCCTACATAATGTTATTTTATTTATAATTTTTAGACATTAAATATGTTAGTTTATTTATGACACAATGAGGATGCAGTAATTACCATATTAGTAAAAAATTAAGATAATTGATATTACAAATACCCAAATAAATATAATTTGAGAAATTTTATGAATTGAACTAATTTTATATGATAATATGACATGTTAGGATTTATTTAATTAACTTTTTTGGAACTAATCATTCTATTATATTTTTACAAAAATCAATTTTTGAATAGTGTCAAAATTGACATAAAAGAGTTTTTAAAACAAATATTATATTATTAATTGATATTAAATTCCTAAAAATCTAATGTTCAGCCAAGAGACTTATATCATGATAGTTGTATCAGTAATGGACCAATTGGGGGTCTCCTGGATGTATATATTAATTTTATTAACTATATAATATAAAAATACAAAGTGGCATGGTAAGTGTCAAACTAGTTGGCTAAGAGTTAAAACTAAAAGATAAGGTTAATATAATGACACAAACCTATCTAAATTCTATTGTTTGATTGGTTTTCGACACCTCCCCACCTTAAAATTTAAATAATACACTTTGGATCCATTAGAAACCGAATATGAATTTATTATAAAATAATATTTCTAGCTTTCCCATGGGTGCCCCTCACCCCTCTTATAAAAGGGCACTCATTATTCTCATTACATCACACCTTCAAAGCCTTTTGGATCGGCCAAACCCTGACCAAATACTCTCTAAACTTCCCTAAATTCATCCTAGTGGCCTTAACATAGTCATAAAGCCAACCTAAGGAGTCCTTTTGATCAAATCAAAAGGAAGAACCTGAAGAAGAGGTATTGTTTTCACCACCCTCTTTCAAGTTCCTTTCTTCTTCCACTTTTTCTTTCTTTGTTATGTTAATTCTAAAATAATAACTCTAGTATCTTCTATATACTTTGATGTTATTATAAATATAGTAAAACCATATTCAGTATTCTATCCATCTTTTGAATGACAAGTCACCATACGTGCATACTTACGGCTTACCGTCTCCACATCATGGTGTAATAGTTATTCAATAACTTATTATTTGGATGGGTATAAAAATGATGTGTAATTATTGTAAATAATAAATATAACAAGATAATTATTCAGTCTATATTATATACCATCCAATTATATATTATTTTAACATCAAAAGAATGATATTCTTGCTCGTTCGTACGTACAGACTACCGTCTCCACGAAAGCGATGAGATTCATTCTCCATCGTATCCATTCAAGTATAATTATCATTTTATGATTTAAAAATAATGTTTAAAGACTTGATATAATTCAGGATATTAATAAGATACAACCTATCCATAACAAACACGGCTTACGTAACAAAGAATATAAAGGAAAATGAGTAAGTTAACACCCAAAATGACGATAATACTAAGATATTATTAACAAATCAATGTTAAAATATCATATATGATATCATATTAATGTAAATGATTCTTTTATAATTAAATAAATATTATTTAACCATTATACAGGAGGTTAACCTACCATCTACCAAGGAAAAAGTACACAGTAAGGGGTTTCTTATCTCACTTTTAATTTCGTGAGAATTCCATTGTTCACGAATTATTTATTGCATGTGGTGTGTGTACTTCCCATGATTGTATTCATTGTGTAATATACTTTATTTTATATATATTTACATCATCATGGTATGATCCTTATGTCATGGGTGTATGTTTCGTATGTTACCTAATCGATTAGGGAATTTGAAATTTCAATTTCCACTCATTTGGCTTTACGCATATTTCATTGATTATATTACTCCACGATTATGTGTGGAGTAACTATTCATTTTTTTATGTCATAATTTCCACTCCCCTTCCAATGGATATACTATTGATAAACATAATCACTCCATTGATAATTTCTCATGTCATCGATATGAATTTGGTAAGAGTAATTTTAACTCATTCTCCATTTGTTGAGTTAAACATCCCATTCATTGGTGTTGTTTTTACAAGATTATGTGTGAATTTACTTTAATTGTTTTACACTACATATCCAATAATATTTAGTGTATTTATATTTTTCACACATAACTATGTCGATGATTTATCCTTAACCTAAGGATACGGCCTTTATGAGAGATTTCATCTCAATTTACATTCCATTGAGACTTCTTTGTTGTTATACACCAAATCACTTTTATGTGGTGTATATAATGTACTTTGACATAGTATATCATGAATTCCTTTATTCTCGTTATATTAAAATGTTTTTATTACCTCAATTATTTGTATTCAAGTGTCTCTCTTTTGGTTAGAATCTCTAACTAAAATACCATTTTAAAATGTTTTAAAGACTTATTCTTCTAAATCTTTCTCATTAACGTCCATGTTTTAAAAAATGGTTTTAAATATTTATTTATATTGACATTAAAGTTTTAAAATTAAAACTCTTTTTAAAAGTTTAAAAGTGGTATGGGACACTTTGATTCAGAAATCTATTTTTAAATGGATTCTTGACAAATAGTGTGACTTTTAAATGATTTCAAGAAAAAGGGGGATATTTCTCTCAAATAGTTTGGATGATTATTTTCATCTATGTTAATATCCTTCATTATTCTTGATTTAGGTTAATGTTATAGAATACAATATTCCATATTATATCGAATGAGTTATGTTTGACTGTGGATGTGCTACTTTTATACCATTCATGGTTTGTGGTTAAAGTATTGACATTTCGTATGCTAGTTTTAATACGAATGTTTATGTTATGTTTAAACCTGTTCATATGAGGAATTAATTGGACTTAATAAGTGACAGTGGAGCCCGCTATAGCTCCTCGATGCATCGGTAGGTCTCATGAGACAAACTTGTGTCTTGGCACAAGGCCTTGGAAAAAATTTATTTGTAGTCTTGGCCCGAGGCCTTGCCTATGTGGTTATGATAGTCTGGAATTATGCATTCCATCATTATGAAAGTGGTTATTGATATTTCATGTGATTATTCGATTAGTAGAGTATCCATGTGAATAAGTAAATGACATTATTTCATTTTGTTTTTGTCATACTAGGTTGAAGTTCAAGTTTAAATGGCTTTTGTTTTAGTTATAAATTGCTTTAAGTGTTTATGCTTATCTATGAAAGCTTCTGATACATTGTTATCCTTACTGAGCATCTGAGTTCACCCCTTTCAATGTTTTATTTTTCCCAGGATTATGAAGAAGTAATTTATGAATGACCTGCAGGGATAGTATGAGGGGATATGAAGACAAGATGTTTTTTTGATATAATGTAAATCTTTATGAATGTATCTAGTGTTTCCAAGGCTACTAAACTAATACGTCTTTCAAGACATGATCTTTCTTGTGGTCATGCCAATGTTATGTAATAATGCACCGACTCTGGGTAACAGGGGTCGGGGCGTTACAATTATTGATTTGGACAAGTATGCTATTCACATTCACATCCATTATTTGTTTTTTAGTCACCGTGAATTATTTAATTTCATATGATCATTAAACTTTTAATTTCACCTTATTATCCATTTCATGTTTCATGGATATTACAATTTCTTAAATAACATATCATTTTATATATAATGCCTACATTGATAGTTATTGTATTAATTGGGGAATTATTGATAAATCATTATTTCTCAACCAATACGATTATTTGATAAGGAATATTAGTTGTTTTTATTATTAAATATGATGAATTGTTTAAATTGGAAATGGAAAGCAGATCCCAGACTTTATATAGATCCTTTATGAATCAATAGGTTCTCATGAGATGAATAATTGCACAAATGGGTTACTACCCATAGTTTTAAACCATCTGGTGAAGGGTCTGGAAGTTAATAGGTTTTTATGTGTGTGAGACATTTCTTCTATATGGAAAGAAATTTCCCTCATAGTTTTGTCAGTTATGATTCATCCATGATATTTTTCATCGACATATCAATGGATACATTCCATTTTAGTTCATTGATTAATGGCATGTGTTTTAGTTGCATACCTTTCCATTTTTATTTTTCCTTATATAGTTATTTGAATGGAATGTGTTTCTGTTAATTACATGTCTATATTTCTTATGTACATTCATTAAATTCATTGATTACATGGAAGGTGTTTTCAGTTATTTACCTTTCCATAATGACTAATCTCATTGATTCATTTTTTCCACTATATTTTTTCATAACAGAGCATTTGAGCTCACCATTATTATGTTTCTGTACTAAGGAATCAAAGAATCATACAATGAAAGAAATGTAGTAATATACTAGATTGATTAGATTTATCTTTAAAATGTTTATTAATTTAGAATAAAAAAATATTTTGTAATTATTGCCTACATTTTTAATACAATACTCATGTATTTATCTTGTTTACCAAGACTACTAACCTGATTGTTCCTTTTGGTCTTGATTCCTTATAATCATTATTATTTATTTAGTATAAGTCATTGTGTATCAGCTATCTGGGCTAGTTCTCCAAATTTAGAGTAGTGAGGATCTATAGATAATATATTTTCAACTCTTTACCTTTATATCAAAGAGTTTTTATGGTGGAAAGTTGATTTAATTTATTCTCTACTAACTCTATTAGAAAATTATTCTTGTTAAGGATCTTTGTTTTTTCATTTTATATGGTAACTTGTAATGGGTTGAGAGTTACTACTCTAAAATGATCAGGGGTGATATGTTTATTGAAAATTATAATGGAAGGGTGACCTTTGAGGTCTCTAAATTATAGATCAATATTGGACTCTTGGGTATTATTTTAATCCTTGGATTCTTGGCTATTAGTACTAACTTTAGTACATGGTATTAGAACACTCAGTTTCTTATATTTGAGGGTGTTATCCAATAGAATTCTCCATTTAATAGTACAACTAAAAGAATCAAGGGGGAGTGGATAGTGATTCTTTACTTACTTTATTAAAGGATGATTATCTCAAAGGAGTGGTTAGGCATTCAACTCATGTTTCAAGTAGAGAAGATTTAGAAATCCTTAAATCATGAAAAAATATAGTAGTGGACCATATATTAAATTATTGAGAGTTTTTTTAGAACATAAATATCAAATATTTTGCCTCCGCTATAGATTTTTCTATTAAGGACCCTTCTAAAGATGTATCTAGACAGCTCTAATAATTTTCTACAAGTACTTTGTACAAAAAAACCAATCATTTGTGGTCCTTTAAGGGTTTATGTGGGAAGGATGAAGTCATCTTATTAAACCTCTACCAAAATCTATAAATGGTATCTCCATTGTCTTGTTTAATTCCCTTTATCTTCTTCATGGGTTGGGTGCTTATTAAAATAGAGAAAACATTCTAAAGGAAGGACCTTTGGAGATCATCCTAAGTTGTAACCTCTTAAGATGAAATTTATAAATATATTCTTTGGTTGATCCCTCTAGGGATAATGGAAAGGACTTCCAATGGATCTTAGCTTCTAAAACTCCTTTTTGTTTGATGATTCTACATATAGTCCCACACTCCATAAAATTATTATTTGATTCTTCTCCTAGAAATCCATAAGGATTGGGTAGAAGATAAATTAGTTTATACTTATGATCAAAATTAAAATGGTTGTTTATTTTATAATAATTGATTATTATTATGATAGAAAATAGTTTCATATAGTTCTCAATGTGTTTTGTTTAATTAGGTTAGATTGTATTCCTTATTTCTAAAACCTAAAGTAGTTATAGCCAAAGTAAAAGAGGATAAGGAATATTTCAATGGTATGGTAACAAAATATCTATCCACATACTCAGTGATACTTAAATTTCATGATTCATACATTAAGGTTTGTTCAACCTCAAAATTAAATCCAAATTGGTGATCTATGTTGTATTTTTTTCATGTATCAAAACATCTCAAAAAATGGAAAACATGATAAGAAATCATAAAAAATAGATTTCCATCCCAGCAATTACATCAGGTTGATGTGGAAGATATTTTGAGCCTCATATAAAAAAATATAAACCTATGAAATTTAGTATAGTGTGGATCATATTTTCTTTAGTGAAGAAATATTCTTAGTGTGTTCTTTGTGTTTTTTGTTTATGTTCTCTTTGTTTTGGAAAATATAGAATAGTGTGTGTAAATAAATACTAGAAAAATGGGTGTTTAAAATTGATATCAAAAGAAGCGGTTTCACATTAGTTATTCCATCACATTTCCTATTATATCATAATTCATTCAATTTAAAACTCCCATACCCTCTCACTTACTAGTGGTAAACATGAAATAGTATCCTCTCTTAGGCTTTTGGATTTAAACAAAGATGTGAAATGATCAATACACTCCCTAATTTTACCTAACCCAATAAACAGAAATATTTATTTACACTTAGAATAACCTACATCACTCAATTTTATAGAAAATTAATAATATCTAGTGGATCTGAGTGCCACCAGAAAATAATAGAACGAATAATAGGAATACAATAAAATAGTGTAAATATACTATTGTATATATAAAATAATTATTTCCATTAATATTGAGTAGAAAATACATAAATAATTAACAATAAGAATCTAATAACAGTGAATGTGATAGGTCTTCTTATCTCAACCATAGTGGTCTAGTTATCTATCACTAGAGGTTTTATATAATGGTAAAAAAAGAAGAAAAAACTTCATCAAACTATCAGCCTTAACAATGGGTTATTGTAACACCCCGAGATTTTATGAAGAATATTCTTTTAATTTTGTTTATGTCTTGTGTTATACGCTACACCAAAATTAGCTTGTGCGATAGGCGACACCGTATTAGCTTGCAGTATACGCAAAATTATTCTTGGCTCATGTTACACACAATTTCAAGTTCGTTTTGTAGAAATTATTCAATGCAACATTAAGTATAGATTTTCTTTAGTGTATAAATGAAATATGTTTTGAATTATGTTATACACAACAACAAAGGGAGATTGCACTACATGCAAACCTGACTTGGCTTTCATTACACGCAATCACGACCTTTCTCGATAGTGTGTGTTGTATGCAATACCAGGTTTCACGAAACAATGATATGCTATTAAAATATTATTAAAACTAGCCATTATGAATAGTAATAACCACTTTTTGAAATTTTATAAATTTTATTTTTCAAAATGGATTTCATTTTTGGATTTAGAATATCGAAATAATCCTAGGGGGAAATTTTGGAATTTTTCTGAAAACTTTCAATTTTTGATGAATAGTGAAAACACTGGGTTACTATTTAAAAAATGACTTTTTATTTAAATAAATATTTATTTTATTTAAATTTATTTTATATAAAAATTGATACATAATACCTATATAATTTCAATGTAATTCATTGGAGTCATTTTATAATAATTGTAGATATATAAAAACTTTATTGAACTTTTGACCGTCATTTACCCACCTCCAAGGAGAATTTGCAAATTTACATAAAACATAATTTTACCGCTTATATGAGTAGAATTTCGAAAATCTGAGAGACATGGTTGATGTTAGTAAGTAAAATGTGGTTCAATGAGATGAAAATAATATTTGGTGAATAGTAACTTTTTACTTTTATTTACCACGGTTAAAAGTAAATAGGGTAATTAAGGGTAAATATGATATTATTATTACCCTAACACATGTCCTAATTCTATTGGATAAGTGTACTTCCACGAAAAACAACCTTAGGAATAATATATGACCACTTTGGCCCACATGGATTAGATTAGGACATTTATTATTAATTTATTTAAAGAAGGGTTAAAATAGTTAAAAATCCAAGTTTAATAAGAAAATCATTTTTAATATAGGGTTATACATAAGATAAATTCGACTATAAATATTAAATATAAATATAAAAATATTTCATAAATAATTTTATTTTATTTGTAATTTTTAGACTTTAAATAATTTAATTTATTTATGACACAATGATGATGTAGTAATTATATAATTAATGAAATATTGAAATAATTGATGTTATAAATACCCAGATAAATGTAATTTGAGACTTTTTATGAATTCCAATAATTTTATTTGTTAATAGGACATGTTATTATTGATTTAATTAACTTTTTTCGAAATAATCTATCTATTATGATTTTCCCAAAAATCAATTACCCAATAGTGTCAAAATTGACATAAAATAGTTTTTAAAACAAATATTATATTATTAATTGTTATTTTATTCATACAAATAGAAGGTTTCAGACAAATGACTTAGATAAGGTTATATATATTAATAATAAAAAACTTGGGGTTCGTTTGGCTTGTTATAGTATGTTTATTAACCTTATAATGTAAGAAAACAAGAAGACACGGTAAAAGAAAAATTATTTAACTTAATGTTAAATATAAATGATAAGGTTAAAATAGAAACCTAAACTTGTTTAAATTATATTTTATGAGATTATTTCGACCCATCCCCAGCTTATCTTCGAAATAAATCAATTTGGAGCTATTAAAAACCGAATATGACTTTATAATAAAATAATATTTTTAGTCTTTCAAAAGGTGCCCCACTCCTCCATTATAAAAGGGCACCTCCTCCCTCTCTTCCTCACACCACATTGAGCCTTCATTCTCGGCCAAACCCTGAAAAATTATCTTCTCCTATTTCCTAGAAACATCCTAGAGTTACTGGTCTTCTACAAAGACCAATTTTGGTTCCCTAAGAGAAATTTTAAAGGAGGCAATTTGAGAAAGAGGTAATACCTTCTACCATTTTCTTCAAGTTCCATTCTTCTTCTACTCCTTCTTCTTTAGTTGTTTCATTATGAAGTAATAACATAATTATCCCTCATATACTGATATGTTATTATAAATATGAAACAACCCTATTTCACCTTCTATATATCCTAAGGAAAACGCAATCATCGCGCGTGCGTACGTACGGAATATCGTTTCCACGCCTTGGTGTAATCTGTTTTTCCACCACCAACTTACTTGGATGGGTATAATGGTGTAATGAATAAATACATATGATTATTATAACATCATACTGATTCTAATATATTAGATCATTCACACCAATTATATTAAATAAATATTGGAATGATATCATCGCTCGTGTGTACGTACGGATTACCGTCTCCACGACGCGATGAGATTCATTTTCCATGTTAACAATTCAAGAATGATTATAAAGTATATATAATATGTAATCATGAAATATATGAAATAACAATTCTACTGGATTTATGTATATATATATATATATATTTCATCTATTTAGTTTCTTTCAATTCAATAAAGAAACGAAAACAGCGTTCATGCGTACGTACGGCCAACCGTCTCCATGAACGGTGTATTTCATTCCTTTTATCGATCTTTAATATATATGTATATGATGAATATATATTATATATAAATCATGTTTTAAATTATGTAATTATTTAAATCATGATATATGTAATAATATCAAGAATGACAAGTCAAAACACATACGATAAATGAGGTGATTTTACCCAAAACGCTGCTTTAACATTGAATTTACAAAAGAACGGGTAATATAAAGTCATAAATGAAACATATATGATATCATAATAATGAATATGATTCTGTAATAAGTAAATGACATTTTTTAAATCATTATACAGTAGGTTCGGATACATACTAAGCATATCGGACATAAGGTAAGGGATAACTTTTCCAGTCTCGTTTTTATCCGAGATTGTTTATTCATAAGTATTTACTGGGGTTATACTTATCATCCATGTCCTTGTTTCTAAAAAAAATCATGTATTTTTAATGTCATTTTTACCCATTTTTGACTTTTACTACATGGTATGTATGGAATATTTCTTTTACGAGGAACTTTTTGACTTTTCCGACAAAAGTACGAGAAGAATGTTTTTTTTAACATATACGACATGAAAGGATTTTTATGGTTTTATAAAGCTTTATTTTAATGAAGCTTACTCCAAAAGATTTCATTACTATTTCCAACAAAATATCTTTCTTTCAAGATTGCATGAAGTTTTGTGAAAATAAATTGATTTTGAAGAAGAAAGGATATTTTTCATCAAGAATTCATTTCATGTGTTTTATCAAAACTATTTTCCATCTAAAATGACATTATTTTATAAGTGTATGTTTCAAGTATAATGTCTCTATGATTTATATGGTTTCAATTTTCTTATTATGAAATGATATCCCTTTCTTTTATTGATTATGTGATGATGGGATTATGTTTATGAAACCCATTTTATTCTTTGGGTTATGATGAATGATGTATGTTTATTTTGTGGCACAAGTAAGAATGATTTCATTATGATATGGGTGGGACCTATATCTCCCTCTAATGAATTGGGTAAAGATTTATATCTCATGAGATATACATGGCTGCAACGGCATGTTAAACCGGTTCAGTAATACAGAACTCGAATGAGGAGTGAACTCGATTCAGAATGGGACTTTTCCCGCTAAGATGGTCTTGGCAGCAATGCCTTGGATACTATGGAAATCATAAAAAGTGCTGAATGGTTGCCACAATTACATGTTTTGTTCCCATTATATTTTATCATGGTTGATGTTCCATTATGATACATGCCTTACGTACTTCCACGATTTATGTCTTTTCACAAGATTTTGATGCTTAAATTTCATGTTCCTATTTTTTGCTTTCAAATGATTATGGATTGTTTTATGTTCTCTATGTTTGCCCTTACTAAGCATTTGAGATCACCCTTTTTATGTTTTCATTTCCCCCAATATTAAAAGAAATATTTTAGGTAAGGAAACAAAAAGGGGAAGATATTTATGGGATATGTTGAATATCTTTCACCAAGATTAGAAGATTATTTTTCCGAGATTCCAAAGACACTAAACTATTATGGTCCTTGTGTGTCAGTTTTTTTATGTACTAAGTATTATTCAAAATTAATGTAACTTCAATATACATCAAGATTTGGGTCTATATAGTTGGTATTAGAGGAAAGGTTTAGTCAACCTTTGGAAACTAGGATGCGGAAACTTTACTGAGATCCCTATAGATATTTTTAAGGTATGTCTACGGATGTCCCTAAAGTTAAGTATAAGTATAAGTTATAGTCCTAGAATTATGGTAATGATATTAGATTAAACCTAAGATGTTATATATTGAAGTTACTTGCCCTTGATTATGATTTTTGTCTCTCGCACTATTCTTTTTGGGTTTTAGAAAATGGTTGGAAACAATACGATTCACGATAATGGAGGATATTATGGACAATGGAATGATATTCTTCATGAGCAACCAAATGAAGTGGGATTTGGAAGCCCAAACATCATTATTATTCTGAATCAGCAATCTCATAATATGATCAATAAACTCAAATTTGGTAAGTTTCCTGACTTGGCTAATAAGAGAAAGATGGAGTTTCATGATGATCATAGAGGAAATAAAGTTCAATTCCCCTTATGTAAATCATATGGGAAGAGGCATCAAGGAGAATGTTTCAAAGGAACTGGAAGATTCTTTGGGTGTGTGAAAGAAGGACACAAAGCCAATAATTGCAAAGGAAAAGGTTTAGTTAACACCATGTACAATGATAATGGTATTTCTAAGACATCAACAATGGTTAAATGTTTTAAATGTGGAATGTACGAGCATTATGAAAACCAATGCCCTAATGGAAAATCTGATGAAGAGAATCAGCATGGTCATATGGTTAGTATTTATGTTGATGATGATGAAGAGACTACAAATGATATGTGAGATGAAAGAATTGTTGAATTTTGGTCAATAGTATAAGAACGTAGTGGAATGATTACATTTTTATGAAGTGTAATGTTGTATAAGTAATCTAATGGTATTATGGAATAAAGAGACATCTAAGGATTGTTACACTATTGTTTTCACTAATGTATTTAAATGTATATGTTGAATGGTACCGGTAACCATGAAAGGTTATTCAGATATTTTTGAAAAGTAGATGATATGTGCATAATGAATTGATAAGAGAATAATTAGATGTTTGATTGTATTCAGGAGCTCATGAATAAAATAAGGACAAAGTGATATCATGGCCTTTATCGCCTACCACTAGCCTACAGGAAGTCCCTGGTTAGTGGAAAGTAGTTTTATTTTATTAAGCGGTATGATAAATAAAGTATAAGTCCATTTTTGGAACCATATACGATTAATATCACTATAAGATGGACTTATAACTTTTGCTGACCTTTTGTTTGAAACAGATGGAATGACCCATTATTCTATCACATGATCTGCTAACGCTTCACAAATAACAAATTCAACTTCATTTATTTAAGAGATGAAGTGGAAATTGTTCAATTCAAAAACAACAGTGAAATTGTACCAAAATCATATAAGTATTTCTTTTAATTCATCAACTTTAGGGAAATGATCTGGAAAACCAAAAATGTTGTTCTAGTGCCCTTATATTAGATGAATCTGATGGTACCTTAGTACATCACAAATCTTTGGCTTTGTGATTTTTGGCTTTTTCATAACCATGTTCTCTACCACTCTCTATCAGAACTTGATGGTTATATTTTTCTTCCATATCCATATTTTCACATATTTTCTCCAATATGGAAACCTAGTGATGAGTTACTTTGGGTAATCATTAAATTTCATACTTCAGTTCTTAAAATTAAGTTTTATTATTCCTTTTTAAGATGTGGGTTTCTATGAATAGTAAATGATTTATAACCACGACGAATTTTGAGGGTGAAATTCATTTTAAGGGGGGTAGAATGTAACACCCCGAGATTTTATGAAGAATATTCTTTTTAATTTAATTGATGTCTTGTGTTGTACGCTATACCAAAATTAGCTGGTGCTATACATGACACTGTATTAGCTTGCAGTATACGCAAATCTATTCTTGGCTCATGTTTCACACAATTTCATGTTCGTTTTGTAGAAATCATTCAACGCAACATTAATTATAGATTTTAGTTAATGTATAAATGAAATATGTTTTGAATTATGTTACATGCAAAACCAAGGAGAGATTTCACTACACGCAACCCTGACTTGTCTTGCATTACACGCAATCGTGACCTTCCTCGATAACATGTGTTGTACGCAATACCAGGTTTCACGAAACAACGATATTCTATTAAAATATCATTAAAACGAGCTGTTATGAATAGTAATAACCTCTTTTTTAAATTTTATAAATTTTATTTTTCAAAATGGTCTTCATTTTTGGATTTGGAATATCGAAATTAGCCTAGGGTGAAATTTTGGTATTTTTCTGAAAACATTAAATTTTTGCTGAATAGTGAAAACATTGGGTTACTATTTAAAAACCGACTTTTTAATTAAATAATTATTTATTTTATTTAAATTTATTTTAGGTAAAAATTGATATGTAATACCTATATAAGTTCAATGTAATTCATTGGTGTCATTTTATAATAATTTTAGATATATAAAAATTTTATTGAAATTCTGACTGTCTTTTACCAACCTCCTAGGAGAATTTGAAAATTTACATAAAACATAATTTTACCGCTTCTGTGAGTTGAATTTCAAAAATCCGAGAGACACGGTTGATGTCCGTAAGTAAAATGTGGTTCAATGAGATGAAAATATTTCTTGGTGAATAGTAACTTTTTACTTTTATTTACCACGGTTTAAAGTAAATAGGGTAATTAAGGGTAAAAATTATATTATTATTACCACAACACATGTCCTAATTCTATTGGATAAGTTTAATTCGACCAAAAACAACCTTAGTAATAAGATATGACCACTTAGTCTAACATGGATTAGATTAGGACATTTATTATTAATTTATTTAAAGAAGGGTTAAAATAGTTAAAAATCAAAGTTTAATAAGTAAATCATTTTTAATATATGGGTTATACATAAGATAAATTCAACTATAAATATTAATTATAAAGATAAAAAATTTCCTACATAATGGTATTTTATTTGTAATTTTCAGACTTTAGATAATGTAATTTATTAATGACACAATGATATTGTAGTAATTATATTATTAATGAAATATTGACATAATTGATGTTATAAAAATCCAAATAAATGTAATTAGAGACTATTTATGAATTCCAATAATTCTATATGTTAATATTACTTGTTAGTATTAATTTAATTATCTTTTTGCTAACTAATATTTCTGTTACGATTTTTCCAAAAATCAATTACCAAATAGTGTCAAAATTGACATAAAATAGTTTTTATAACAAATATTATATTATTAATTTTTATTTATTCCTAAAAATCTATGGTTCGGCCAAATGACATAGATAAGGATATATATATTAATTATAAACAACTTGGGGTTCGTTTGGCTTGTTACATTATGTTTATTAACCTTATAGTGTAAGAAAACCAGAAGACACAGTAAAAGAAAAATTATTTAACTTAAAGTTAAATCTAAAGGATAAGGTTAAAATAGAAACATAAACTTGTATAAATTCTATTGTATGAGAGGATTTCGACATGTCCCCACCTTATCTTCGAAATAAATAAATTTGGAGCTATTAAAAACCGAATATGACTTTATAATAAAATAATATTTTTAGTTTTTCAAAAGGTGCCCCTCTCCCCCTTATAAAAGGGCACCTCCTCCATCTCTTCCTCACACCACTTTGATCCTTCAAGCTCGACCAACCCCAGAAAAATTCCCTTCTCCACTTCCCTAGAAACATCCTATAGGTCATGGTCTTCTTTAAATACCAATTTTAGTTCCCTAAGAGAAATTTTAAAGGAGGTACTTCGAGAAAGAGGTAATACCTTCTACCGTTTTCTTCAAGTTCCATTCTTCTTCTACACCCTCTTATTTAGTTGTTTCATTATGAAGTAATAACATAAGTATCCCTCATATACTGATAAGTATTTATATATATTAAACAACCCTATTTCACATTCTATCCATCCTAAGGAAAACGAAATCATCGTGCGTGCATACATACAGAATATTATCTCCACGCCGTGGTGTAATCTGTTTTTCAACCACCACCTTACTTGGATGGGTATAATGGTGTAAAGAATAAATATATATGATTATTAAAACATCATACTGATTCTAAGATATTAGATCATTCACTCCAATTCTATTCAATAAATATGGGGATGATATCATCGCTCGTGCGTACGTACGGATTACCGTCTCCACGACGCGATGCGATTCATTTTCCATGTAAACAATTCAAGAATGATTATAAAGATTATATAATAAGTAATCATGAAATATATGACATAATAATGCTACTATATTTATGTATATATATATATATATATGTGAATGTCATCTATTTAGTTTCATTCAATTTAATAAGGAAACGAAAACAACGTTCATGCGTACATACGGCCTACCGTCTCCAAGAACGGTGTATTTCATTCCTTTTATAGATCTATAATATATATGTATATGATGAATATATATTATATATAAATCATGTTTTACATTCTGGAATTATGTAAATTAGGATATAAGTAATATTATCAAGAATGACAATTCGAAACACATACGATAAATGAAATGATTTTACCCAAAACGCTGCTTTAACATGAATTTACAAAAGAACAGGTAATATAATGTCATAAGTGAAACATATATGATATCATAACAATTAATATGATTATTTAATATGTCAATGAAATTATTTAAATCATTATACAGGAGGTTCGGATACATACGAAGCATATCGGACATAAGGTAAGGTATAACTTTTCCAATATCGTTTTTATCCGAGATTGTTTATTCGTAAGTATTTACTGGGGTTATATTTATCATCCATGTCCTTGTTTCTAAATTTTTTTTCATGTATGTTTAATTTCATTTTTACCCATTTTTTACTTTTAATACATGGTATATATGGAATCTTTCTTTTACGAGGTACTTTTTGACTTTTCTGGCAAAAGTACGAGAAAAATGTTTTTTAACTTATTGAGAATGAAATGATATTTATGGTTTTATAAAGACTTATTTTAATGAAGCTTCCTCCAAATGATTTCATGAATATTTCCAAAAAAATATATTTCTTTCAAAATTTCATGACGTTTTGTGAAAAGAAATTGATTTTGATGAAAAAAGGATTTTTTCCTCAAGAATTCATTTCAAGTGTTTTATCAAAACCATTTTCCATCTAAAATGAAATTATTTCATATGTGTATGTTTCATGTATAATGTCTCTATGATTTAAATGGTTTCAATTTTCTTATTATGAAATGATATTCATTTCTTTTATGGATTATGTGATGATGGGATTATGTAAATTAAACCCATTTTATTCTTTGGGTTATAATGAATGTTTTAAGTTTATTTTGTGGCACAAGTAAGAATGATTTCATTATGAGATTGGTGGGACCTATATCTCCCTCCAATGTATTGGGTAAAGATTTATATCTCATGAGATATACATGGCTGGAACGGAAAGTTAAACCGGTTCAGTAATACAGGACTGGAACGAGGAGTGTACTCGATTCAGAAAGGGACTTTGTACACTAAGATGGTTTTGGAAGCAATGCCTTGGATACTATGGAAATCATAACAAGTGTTGAATGGTTTCCACAATTACATGTTTTATTACCATTATATTTTATCATGGTTGATGTTCCATTATGATACATTCCTTACGTACTTCCACAATTTAGGTCTTTTCTCAATATTTCGCTGTTTAAATTTCATGTTCAAGTTTTTTCTTTCAAATGATTATGGATTGTTTTATGTTCTCTATGTTTTCCCTTATTGAGAATTTGAGCTCACCCTTGTTATGTTTTATTTTCCCCCAGGATTAAAAGAAAGATTTTATGTAAGGAAACAAAAAGGGGAATATATTTATGGGAGATGTTGAAGATCTTTCACCAAGATTAGATGATTATTTTTCTGAGTTTCCAAAGACACTAAACTATTACGGTCCTTATGTGTCTGTTTTTGTTATTTACTAAGTATTATGGAAAAGTAATGTAATGTCCATGTACGTCAAGATTTGGGTCTCTACAGTTATATCCCCTTAATAGGGTAAATATGATTTTTTTCAAACATTCACCACTTTGATAGGGTTGATATCCCCATGTGAAAATAATTAACTCCTTCTTGGTGTTTCCTTTTCCTCCTAGAATTTTTTGTTTTGAGCTCCATATTAATGAATTTCTTTCATGTTTTCAACCTAAATGGTGCTACTTTCATCATCAAGCGTATCTCATAAATCTTATTAGCTCTATTTTCTTCTCATAGTCATTTTCCTCTTTATTTTATAGATGTTTTGCACATGAATCATAAAGATCATTTTACCTAATTTTGGTATTCAAGAAGAGTTAGGATTTATTCTATGTCATGCCCTTAGTCATTTTGAGAATTTCATATTTTAATCTCAACAATGGTATAAAAATAAAAAATTCATTTACTCTTATATTTTATCTTTATTCTATAGAAATTTCTAAAATTATATATATATTTAGTACTAGGAACATATATCTCAAGTATCCTGCTTCTCAATATTTTGTAAAAAATAAAATATTATGCAAAAAACAGTTTCTTCTATAAAATGATATATATGATCTTATTCAAAATCTCTCTATGGTTTGAATTTTATATATCAGTTTTTCTCATTTGAAAATATATTACTCATCACCCCTATGATTTTTTGTATAACTATGTAGCTAGTAATTTGTTATAATTTTCATATCCTTTAGAAATTATCTTATATATTTAATTCTCCAAGAGAAAATATTTTACATATCATCTTTTCACTTCAGAATAAAAAAGATATTTTGAATGAAACTTCTTCATATTTTGAAAACTCTAAAATGTTACTTATCATGTTATTTGGGAAAAATATCCTATATAGAAGATCTAGTATTGATTTTAATAAAATTGTTTATAAAAAATATTATATATTCTTTTTTCCAATAGAGAGAATATTATTTATCTAGAAAAACTTCTTAAAATTTACTAAGTATTGAATCGTACATATCTCTTAAATTTTTCTATTTTTGAATAGTCTATAAATTTTGTTAATCCAAAAATTTCTAATTTCAATTTTGATAATTTTCAATTATCCTCCAAATAAATAAACTTCCTATATTTTATAAATTATCTGAAAATCTTGTGAAATACTAAACATACTTTAGGATTTATCCACATTAATACTAAAATGATTTTCTCAATGAAAAAATTTGTTATAATTATTCCTATTTACAATGACTTCCATATTCACTAGATAAATCCATTTATTATAATTCAAATGGAAATAAAGTTAAAAATTATATAAAATCCTAAAAAAATTTAAAATCTGTATCTTGATCGCTAACCCATTGAGAAACATTCTCCCTATAAATGGAAAATTCTAATCTAGCCTCATAATATTTTTCTTTAATAAAACTAAATAAGATCTAATCCTTTGATGGTAAGGTATTCCTTTAGATACCACCATCTCAAATATTCTCTTATTCTCCCCATTTTAATCTGATGGTCTTTCCAAAATGTTACAATAGAGGAAAATAGACTAATTTTTGGGTTTGAGTGCATGGAAAAGATAAGGTGGAAAGATAGATCATGGTTTAATGAATTATTAAATGATTATGGACAAATAGATTATGTTTATCTGGAAAATAATCTAGTAAGGTGTTTTTGAGGCTTCTAGAGTGACAGTTTTGACTAGAAGTGGAGTCGCGACTAGTGAACGAGGTAAGAGTGGTACTCAAATTGTAAGGAAATGTCATATTGGTTTATGGATATTTTAAAACTCTAGGTAATATTGTCTCATTTCACACATCATGTACTTAATAACCCATGGTTTCCACACTGTTTTTAAGGAAACATGACATATACCTTTGAAATTATCACTGAGAGCCTTTCCATGTGACTTGAACATGATGGATGTGTCATTTTCCATAAAGTAAATTTTTATTCAAATATGGGGAAATAGAATAAAATAAAACAGACAAAAATAGGAGAAACTAGACAAGTCAACCCACTCTTAGGGGGGGATGAAAAAATGTAGGCCAAGGGAATCCCCTCTAATCTAATTCACCCCCTCGGGCTTCAGGCTGGTCCTAGTATGAACCCACACATTCTCTGAGATAGTGAAATCCAATTCTGCTAGATAGTCTACTACTTTATTCCCTTCCCCCCATGTGTGTGAAACAACATTATTATCTGAGAGGATTCTTTTACTCTTCCTAATGATATTTTCAATCGCCCAAGGCGGGTTTCCACTGTCTTGTAAATAATTGTGAAGAATCAATGAGTCTGTTTCTACTTCCATAATAACCAATCCCCTATGTCGGCATAACTTCAGCCATGTAATCATTGACATGGATTCTTCCATCAAAGAAGAGCCATGTCCGATCATGATTGTAAATTCCATGAAGACTGACCCCCCAGTGGCATGCACCACCCCACGACCACATATATTTCCCAAAACACAAGACTCATCTGTGTTTATCTTCAAGCCGTTTTACAGGGGCTGCCATAGTACCTAGTTGTTTCCTCTCTCACTGTGGGTGACAACCCTATACCCCGAGTAGAACTGACTAATTGATGGGGCATCATTCTAGATCTGCATCACCTTGACCATATCAACTAACAGATTCATCATCCAAACAATGATCACATCAGCTGACATGTTTTCCCCTTCATGCCTCATTCTGTTCCTCACCCCCCATAGACACCAGCAACTAGCACGTTGTAGGACTGTTCAGGCCAGCCTCTCTGGTCCATCTCCTCTTGATCCATGGGTCTATTTCCCCATAAAATGGATATCATCCATTCTTCTCCAGGAAAATAAAGTGAATTCCCCAAAATAATACCATACCTCACATGCCCATTCACTTTCAAAAAATAGATAGTTCAAGCTCACTTCACTGAGAGAAATATAACATAGACACTTAGTAGCAAGATTAACACCACAACTCTTGATATTATCATCAGTTGAGACCACTACATTCCTTATCCTACAAGTGAGAAAGTTGAATTTGGTAGGGATGATCTTAACCTAGGGGATCTGATCCCATTTGTTCGTATGAGTCTGAACATATGAGGTGTGACGATAATCTTTTGACAAGAAACATCCTAAGGGAGAAGGTGTTAATAAACATCTATCGATGTCCGGTGTGAGCTCAATGAGATAAAAAAACTCATTCTAATCCTTATTCAACACTGATTTGATGATGTAGGGGAACCTACTGGCTTCTCGAAAGGAAATGGTGGGACCAGGGCACCTGGGAAGCCTAAACTTTCACAACACCAGTTTGGATGACAAAACAATTGGTTCCCTCTCCCCACGACACAACAAGATAGCAGTCGGAGGTTATCAACAATGGGGCCCAAGACCATACCAAGAGATGAGTATTGGTCCTCTCTAGTATCATGATCTCCCTATCCAATGGTGTGCTTCGTTAACCCCTACTGTAAGAGTTGCTCCAGAATACTCCGAGCGAGCTTTGCATGCATGCAGTATAGGGTATCTTCAAGATTACGCACATAGATACCAACCTCTATAACCATTTACGCCATCTTTTTCCCAGAGACCCAATTTTTTTACCCTTAGAAAAAAGATACCAAATAAACTTGGCGAGAAAAAGGAAATATATGGACTTTGGGTACTCCTAATATGTTAAGGTTTGGTCCTCTATCAGTGGATTCAGTAATCCCTCATATATTGGGGTAATATCCTCTATCCATGAATTCAGTACTCCCATATATATTAGTTTGTCGTCCTATATAGAGGTTATATACTCCTCCATTAGATTCACATTTAACTTGATGAGATATAGCCCCCCACTATAGTTCTAGATATATTGTGTGGATGTTAATGAAAACTAAAATATTAAGAGTTAGGGAACTTATGATGTATGAAAAGTAATAGTCCATTAAGTTACTTGTGGGATTTTAATCCTTTTTTATTTCCTTCTAGATATAGTTTATAGATAGACTATAGAATTCTATAATTACTTGTCGTATGATAACTTAGGTGTTGATATTTTCTTGTGTGATGTGATTTTATATGAATGAAAGTAATGAAAAGTTTTTTCTTCCATTTCACATGGTTTTAATGAAATTAGAGTATATATGGTACTTTGGGATACCATATATTTTTCCCTAATCTTAAGTTTGATTTGAATTTTTAGTTATGATTGCATTGTGTTTTTGGGGCCTCCCGTGGGTATGTTTACACTCACCCCTACAAGGGACTATTCTCTACACATGTTCTATTTGTGATGATATTTATTATCTCAAAGATAACATTAAATGTTATGGATATAATAGATTTTGAATATATATTACATGTTAATAGATGATATTTTTATGCACTATTTTGAATAGACGATTTATACTATTAATTTTTCCATGAAAATGGGTAATATATCATTAATCTATGGCTTAAATGTGTTTTTATTGTTAAAAATTGGTATGCAATGAATAAATGACTGATGTTGGAATGTATCAAAATATTAGAAGTATAATTTGTGGAATTTAGAAACCTTTCCTAACATGCACAATTTCTACTAAAACTCAAGAACCAAGCACCCTAAACCTAGAACTATGTAGAGCTTATTTTCAAGATACATAACAAAATACACAATTTCCACAGGGGTAACCTAACTGTGTGATGATAATGAACCATGGAAAATGAAGGTAGTTCCAAACACATAATTGGAATACCGATGGAACAACCATAATACCAATTGTGCACCTTTAGTGAAGTTGGATATAATGAACTTCGCAATTAGTGCATAGTTTACCTAATTATGTTCCTTAACTATGCATCACTAATAGCTTATCAACTAACATCTCATTTACCCCCATCCAATCACCCTTTCATAAAATATTAAGGCCCCTAAATACTCTTACGCAATGGGTTCTAGTTAATTTAGGGACTTTATGGCATTTTGGAGGGGAGGAACCATCTATAAAAAGATATTTGGGCCTTTGTGAGATCTTGATATTAATTAGAGGAAGAAAACTCTTATAATTATATTAATATTTCTTCTAATTATATTATATGTTTTCATATAAATTTTTTGTAAAAAGTATATTTTTATTTCCATATGAACCATGTGAATGAAATTTAATCTTAATGGTGGGGTTGTAAATAATGACCGAGATATGCTTATGGGATTAAATTTTCATTATTGTTTTTTAAGTGATTCATATATATATATTATAATTTATTCATGAAAATATTCATCCATTCACTGAATATGTCATATTAGTCCATGAATTAAATATCTTCGAATATCTAAGGGAATTTTGATTGATTAATCCATGACTTTTAGATGAATTCATCATGGACTTTAGGTTTGTTTTTATAATGTTTAAAAAAAGTTTGTTAGACAAAGAAAACAATTTAATATAACTTATTTATAAAATACCAGACCAAGGTGGATGTGATATCTTTGAATCCCAGTTGTATAAATCATGTTAAATATAAAAACATATATGATAAAATAAATTAAAATTACCTCCATAGAATCCCATATCCCTGATATGCTTCTATACAAAAAACCAAAATCTAGTTTTTACCCCTTTGCATTTTTGGGGACATAAAATTTTTAGAGGCTTTGGAATACCGTCATTTTAAACCCCTAAATAGTATTTGACCAAGAAATAAAATAATTAAATAATTGATTGAGGTTTCACACTGAAAAATACTCAAGGTTATATAAGGTATCGATCCTATACTTATACTCTACTAATTATTGTGTTGGATCAGAATTTAATTTGGGTCATCTGAAAGTAACTAGTCAGGAAGAAAGACACCAAATTATAGCTCCATTATCAGGTATCGCTTCAAATGGTGTATTATAAATGAGTTATTAGTTAATAAATTTTAAAATAATAAACAAAAATTCAAAAAAACTATTCTTAAAAACATTTCTATTTTTAATTATTTTTGTAATTTACCTTTTATTATTGGTGTTTTGTTTCTATTTTATTTGATCACTGGTGCATGTGTCACTACCTCACTCATTCCAAGACTATAAAATTACCAAGGAGACTTCTATTTAATATAAATATCTAATGAGTTCAATTAAGAAAATGATAATCACATATGGATGAGAATGTTCCAAATACTCTCATTACAAATGTGAAATGGGAAGACCCAAGCATTTTCCATGAGGATTGAAAAATATTTACACACATTGGGTGTGGAAAATGAATGGAAACCCCAATTTTTACTAGTATAAGTTCCCCAAAACAAACCAGTGACTCATTTTTCATTGGGATTTGTTCGATAAGATATGTATCAATACATTCCTTGAATCCCACATGTATAACTCCCTCCTCAAAAAACTTTCATGGATTATAAATTTACATCCATCCATGGATTAGAGTTGAGAATTCTTTAGCCACCCATTTATACCAAAAAAATTTAAATAAATTCTCCTATTGGGTAGATTATTTAAAACATGGTTCTTTATCATATGACTACCCAAACGATCACATTGAGAATTTCTTGAAAATTTATGACACTCTCTATTAGAATGAGGAGTTAGAGGATGTGATAAATCTTCATCTATTTCCATTATCATTGAGGTATAAGGAAAATTATTAGATCAAAGGGTTTCCATAACACTCTATTTTTACATTAGAGGATCTTTTTTAAACCTTACTAGAGAAATATTTTCCCCCATCCAAGTTAGTGATGCTAAAAAATAATTATGATAACTTTTACCAATTCAAAAAACTAATTTCTTTATGAATCTTGGGAGTGATTGAAGGGAATTTTGAGTCATTTACCAAACCATGGGCTACCATTTTGTATTTAAGTCCAATTATTATATGCATAACATACCATAAGAAAAAAAATTATTGTAAATTGAATGGTTGGGGTTATATTTGTGTGTACTCTACCTAAAGATTCATTCAACATTCTAGAAGACTTGTTAGGTAATCGAATTTAATGTCACTCGAAGAAAAGGAATAAAATAAGGGATTCAATAATATTGGTTCACCCATTATGATAGCTTCTGAAATAGATATAATTTTATAAAATATAGAAACACTCTAAATCATAACTATTATTTAAGTTAAATTCATTCATCACCATTATTGTAAAAAAATTACTGATAATTAAGCCTTGGGAAAGTTTTAGAATATAAGTTTCAATCCCTCCACTGGTGAGGTGATTTTTGCCTAAATATTATGATCTAAATATTTTTCCATCATATCATAACATGGAATAGAAAGATTACCCAAAATTTAATTTGGTTGGGTAGTAGAAAAAAGTCTCATAATTAAGTAATTAAAGACATCTAGGTTATACCTAACCTCATTACCAAAATTCAATCACAATTACATGACAAAATAATAATATTAAAAAGATAAATACCAATAACAAGGGTATAACACTCATACAACACATCCCCCTCAATAAAAATAGTAATTGGATAAACAACCATATTAATAGTCAAAGAAAAACATTGAGGTGATGAAATACAAATTTATCACCACTATTGATACTCAATTACAAAATGATGTGGTGACTATCCAGAACCTTGCATAAAAAATTGGGTGGCTTGAAAGACTAATATTAGTGGGAAAACTAGGAACACTGCAGAGTAACACTGAAAAATAACCCCCAAGGAAGAGAACATGGTAACCTTAAGGGGAGGAAAAGGGCACTCGTAACTGTCCACAATAAAAAAAAGGTAGTTGAAAGTGAAAATCATAATTTCCCTTAAAATCCTATGGAATAAGAAGTTGATCCTGAGTAAGTTCTATTAGAAAATTTCACATGAAAGGGAAAGAAATTCAGGAAAGAAAAAGGGCATGATGTGGTCATGATATATATACCTCTTTTAAATTTTCTAGATTGTATGAAATAAATAAATACAGAGAAATAATTTTATAAAATTATGAAAGTGTTCTAAAATATCTACATCAATATTCCCTTGTATGAGGAATTGACTCAATTTCTCACCTATGCAATGTTCGTGAAAAAATCATCTCAAATAAAAGGAATATGGGATACATGAGCCCCATTTTCTTAAATAAGAAATGATTATTTAGTTCAAAACTTTATCACACTAAAGCTTCAATATTGTAAAATAATTTTTATACCATGAATAATTAGACTATATGATTTTGGTAAGGATCCATGTGAGTTTGGATCTAGCATTAATCTTATGCCTTTGAGAGTATTTAGGAAGTTGGGACTAGAAAAATTGAATCCTGACTATGTGGTACTTAAATTAGAAAACCAATAAATAAAATATCCCAATGGAAATTTAGAAGATTTATTTGTGATGGTAATGATATTTATTTTCCTTACTAACTTCATTATTCTCAATAATAAATAATACAATGATTTTTCATATATTTTTGGGAGTCGTTTTTTTTAATGGGAAGATTATTAATTGATATTCAGAAATGTGAGACTATATTTCATCTAGGAAATTTAAAAGTAACATGAAACATTATTAATCCATTCAATAAACACTCTCTCATAAAATTTGAGGATTATTGAATTTTATTTACCTTCAAAAATTACATGGATTGTGTAGAATTTAATATAGGGTGTCCCAACCATCAGAATAGATTGTTGGTGAAGAATTTTAGTAAGTTAATGATCAAGAAGTCGTAAAGTTTGAATTTGGATATGGAATTAGTGATTAGTAGTTCAAAGAAATAACGGATGGATTTGAGAAGGAGAAGATTGATCCCTCAGTTATAATAGTTCTAAAAGAATCTCAGCTAATATTTAATTTCCTTACATCATCACTAAAATATGGAATCTAGGGGGTGAACGAAACATTTCAAGTTATCATAAACTCTTCCCTCACTACTAATCTAGAATATATGTTATTTAAAGTTCTTTAAAGGATGTGTTAATCTATTAGATGGATTTTTTATAACCCTAAAGGGGGTTTCGCTATCATTTTCACCCACATTATGATTTTAGTATAAGCATTTATGGAATATAAGAATCTACATTAAGTATGAACCCGCCCATGGGAATGGTTGTTAAAAAGGTTGTAACAAAGATATTGGATTCAAGAATAATATATCCAATATTGGATATCCTATGGGTGATCCCTTTATAAATTATTCCAAATAAGGTTGGCATTATGGTGATCTTGAATAGAAAGAAATAATTAATCCCCATGAGTGTAATCATGGTATATTGGGTATTTGTGGACTATTGGAAGTCACAAGATGTAACCTAAAAATATTATTTCCAACTTCCATTTATAGAACTGATACAGGTGTATTTATTAGGTCATGATTTATATTTCTTCTTATATGGTTATTCAAGATAAAACTAAATCTATATTTCTCCAAGAGACTAAGATAAGTGTACAATTACATGACTTTATGTCATGTTTTCTTACAATAATTTTTTTTTATATATTTAGTGCTCTATCAACATTACTATATCGTATGATGATATAGTAAATCAGATATTGGATATATTCATTGATAATCTTTCTATATATGAGAAGTCATTCAGTTCATGCTTGAAGAAATTGGATCTGGTTTTAGAGATATATGAGTAGACAAACTCAGAGCTTTATTAAGAAAATTGAATCTTTATGGTGAAACATGGAGTAGTTTTGGACTATAAGATTTTTGAGAAAGGAATTGAATTCAGCATAAAAATTAAATAATCAATAAATTATCCATCCCAAATTCATTCCAAGAATTCCAAATTTTTCTTGAGTAAGAGAACTTCTAATGATATTTTCTGAGGGATTTATCAAAAAATACATAATAGTTGATAAATATTTTAACAAAATATGATGTCTTTTAGATTGATGAGTCATGCATTGAACCATTTTAGCTAATAAGTCACATTTTAGTGGATACTATAGTAATTATTTACCCAAATTGGAATGATTTATTTAATATAATGTGAAATGAAAATGATTATTCCCTAGGAATGGTGCTTAGATAACAAGTCAATTATATAATTCATTCAATAAATTATTCATTATGTGAATTAAATGAGGTTGAACCAATTATACTATCATATAAAAGTGATGTTGGTGGTGGTATTTTCATTTTCTATATTTTTATCATATATAATTATTCAGATGGTGATTATCTATATAGGCCACACGACTGTTATGTACCACATGAATAAGAAATATTATAAGACACAGTTGATTTAATGGGTGGTCATAATTTAAGAAAATTATTTATAAATCCATGAAAAGAATAAGAGTGAGAACCTTATTTTTTATCTCCTATCTTATATGGAGATACCTCATCTTAGATATAAATATGATAAAGAAATCCTATAGAGTTTCATGGATAAAAATACATTTATTATGATAGATAAATTTTCATAATGGTTTAATTATATTTATAATTACATGGACACTAGGATACCCACCCCAAAATCTCTCTATAATAATGGCAGAGATTTTAGAGGAAGTGAAGTATTATTTCTCAAAAGGCACACTACTATTCTAGTTAGGTGGAGATGGGATTATCTGTCATTGTGTTCTATAAAAAGAGGCTCATGGGATTTTTGAGTTTTGTCACTCTTATTTATATATGGGACATAATGTCCCATACCAAATAATTTTAAATATTTTATAATCATGTTTCTTTTCCCCACCATGCATAAGGATTCCAGAACATCAACCTAATATGTGATCAATTCAAAAAAATAAGAATAATTTAGAATCAAGCAGAAATGTTTTAGAAAACTATTAGAGAAGTGGAGATATTTTACAACCAAGGTATCAATTTATAAGACCATTACCACCCTATTATATTAACACATACATTCAACTTTGTGTATAGTACAACTCAAAGTTGGTGGAACCCACAACTACTGCACACAGCATGGAAAATTCATCATTTTATTCCTTAAGAATAATATCTTCAGTTAATTTAGAGTTCCTAAGGTACAAATTAGTGATAGGGGTTATCATTTTTGTAACTTCATATTGAGAACTGTTTTTCTGAAATGTGGCATGAGGCATAACATGGGCACACCATACAACCCCCAAAAAAGTTATCAAGTGAAAGTGTCAAATTTGGAACTAAAAAAAGATGTTGGGTGTTGTAAAAACCAAGGTAGTTTTAAAATAATTTGTTTTCAAGTATTATTAACATTATTAAATTATATTTTATATAGTTATATTTATTATAAGAATATTAGGATATTTTTCAATCAAAAGGAAAACGGTTTATTTTGAACCAAATTGGGTTTTCATGCATTATTTGGTTTTAATTAAAAAACAAATTTCCAAAATATAGAATTTCAATTTTAAAAATGAACTGTATTTTTTAATTTATCATTTAAATATTAACTTAGGTTAAATTTGTTATAATTTTCTGAACAGTGTGATTTTTCATTAAATAGTGAAAAATACTCATTTTTATTGGAAACTATATTATTTTCACTATTTATAAAGTTAAATTATATTTTATAATATTTTATAAATTTAATTAGTTCCTTCGGATTAAAAAACACTAATTATAGTTTTTTAATGAATGTTACACTTGAATTTGGTATAAAAATTTATACTTAAAAGGGCATTTTTATGAAAAATAGTTTTTAGAAATGTTTTGTGGGTAAAATTTTAAATTTATTTCTTCCATTTCTAAAAATTTAATCTTGAAAAATAGATTCAATATTTTCAATCATGAGGTACCAATTTTTTAAATAGGCCACATTTATTTTTTGTCAATATGCAGAGTAACCATAATAAATTTTTATTACCTTGGTAAGGATAAAATGAGTTAATTCAAGTTAAAACTAATGTGATAAGGCTTAAAATTCATTCAAACATTTTCCTTCATTTAATTTCATGACTGTATTTCAAATGTAATCAAAGAATTAAATAATAAAACCTTTTTTCCTTTTATCTTTGATTTTTACCTTAATATTAATTTATGTAAAGAAAAATAAAATATGTTGCTCTCTTGATTTTAAATTCCTATTATATCATAACATTGGGATAAAAATAAGTTATGAATAAATATTAAATGTTATTTTTATTTTATAGAAATTATTTTTATTATGGTAATTTGTTTTTAATTTTTATTGATAAAATAATTAAATTAAATTCTTAAGCAACACCAATATATTACATGTACAAGTAGCGGAAAAATAAAATAAATAATTTTAAAAAATTCTAAAAGTAATATTGTATAGGCCACATAAAGTTTCCCAAAAAAATTTAGATAAATCTGACATAGTACATATTTTATGAGGATTAGATTTGAAATAAATTTTAATCTTAATTACGTTAAATTCTAATTAAATGAATAGTTCTAAAAATGAGATTAATGATATTTCCATATTAAAAATATATATTATTAAATAATTTCATATTCATAAAAGTTCTATATTAGGGAAATTGAATATTATATGGATCAATATATCAATCATGTTCCATTTTTGAGTCATTTGTTCTTTAATATGAACTTTCGTGACCCCTAAATATTTAAAACATTTATATCATTATAATTTCAAAAGAGATAATGGGGTTAAAACAGATAGATAAGAGTAAAAACATAAACTAAAATTGTCAAAATTTTATTTTAAGATATCATCTCTGCACATCATCATTATATATTTCAATTATATTAATTTTTTCCCAATTCAACAACAAAATTAATTTATATTAACATAATACTTTAAAAAATTAAAAAATGAATGTCCCCTCACTTATAAAAGAAAACCATTTATCCCCTCTACATCACACAATTTTAGCACTCATTATTAGAAAATACCTACCAAAACCCTTAATAACATACCACCTAAAGTTTTAGAGCACTTAGTTTGGTCATAATACAAATCTTAGAGGGATTAAGCTATAAATAATAAAATGTTGTTTGAATAAGAGGTATCTCTTCTAACTGATTATTATTTTTATTTATTATTCTATTTAATGTCCCGACATTTTCTTAAATGAATATTACATAATTTATAATATAAAAAACATAATAGTGGTACAAATCCAAGATCAAGCTGTTTAGTGTTGTGTAAAAATTAGGCTTATACATAAATTTTACAAAATAAAATATAAACATTATTTAATTATTTTTTCTATAGCTTCTTAGTGGCCTTCACATTCTCCATATTAAAAATAATCACTAGAGGATATAAATCAATTAAATGGATAATCTAAAAGAAAAATAATAGGATATATAAATATATAAATCAATATAACATGGGTGAGAATAATCATCATCATAACATCATAATCATGAGAGGTTACATTAGATAAAGGCATGGAATGTGGAGATGCATAAAAATGAAACATCAGGTCTTAGTGGTCAACTACCACACATAGTTGTGAAACAATATAGTGTCATGTTCAATAATATTTCACTTTATCTCATGAGATAAATCACATTAACCAATTAATTAGAGAGTTATCTAATTTTGGGCACACTGGTCACATTAAAACATTTACATGCACTATATAGTTATGGTCACACCCATCACATCATAACATTTTCATAATCATGCATACCATACAAAATGGTTATCAATCAGGGACATAAAATAAACCATTTAAAGGAATGGGTTTAATTTCATAAATAATACATTCATGAATAAACATTAGGGTTCCCTAAAAAATTAAATAACATACTTGATAAAAGAATTATCAATCTTGATTAAATAATAAACAATCTCACAAGAAGTAAAAGATATATTTTTAGAAGGAAGAGTTCTTTTGGAAAAAATATTTTAATTTGTCATAAAATCATTTTTGAAACATATATATCCCAGAAAAGATAAGGTAATAGTAATGAAATTTTATTTAATGAACATTAAAAAAAATACCCATACTAAAAATGGATTGAAGGAGGGAAAACCCTAGGAAATAGAGTTGGGTTCAAGAATCCCCTTACATTATGTATGAATTCAATATTCACTTAAATATCATATATAAACAAATTAAATTAATTAATTAAAAATTATGGAACCTATTATATATGTATCTGATTTATTTTAACTTTAATAATTTCATTTATTACCATTATGATAAGTTATAGAGTTTAATTTCATCATTTGAGAGTGTTCATTTTCTTGGTTTTCATGATAAGTTCACTTGTATATATATATATGGAAGATCAAGTATAATGTAAATAATTGTATATAATTGAAATTATAAGATATTAGTGAACATAAAGAATATTAAATGACATTATAATTAATTTTTTATATGGTATGAGTATGAATCATTATAAAAATAGTTAATGAAAATTATTTAATTTATTTGGCAGATTTTACGACCATCAAAAACTCGTATATTTTTATTGAATATCATGTTTATATATTTCTTCCAAAACATTATATAAATTATTAAATTTATAATAAAATATAATTTAACCATAATTATTTTTTTTTTGACCATCCTTGAATGTGGTAGTGATAAATGAAAACACATCGTCCACGGTGACGGTAAATCGACACACCATGGACGATATTTTCATTTTTAGAATAAAAGAAAAAGTAAAGAGATTTCAATAATAATTATTCCATAAATCAAATAATGTTATAGTATATAAAATATAATGTAGTTATAACTCCACTTGGATAAGTTTAGGTGAGTATAGGATAAGAAACAACTAGAATTGAAAAGAAATTAAAAGAAAAAGAAAGCGGATTTTACCTCCAGATTTTCACCTCCTTGAGAACCTCTTAGAGAAAAGGGTTTTGTATTTTTATGAGACCATGAGCTCTTGGACATGGTTAAGGGGATTGGGAAGAGTATTGGGTAGATATCAGACAAGCTTCATGGTTTTTAAGGTATGAAAATAAGAGGCGGTGAGGGTGTTTTTTATTGGGGGGATAGGTGTTTCTCATTATTTTATTCATTAGCTTATTATATTGGCCCAAGACAAGAAATAGGGATGATTACAAGACTAAATTAACAAAGTAGATAATTATAGTTTGATATTTTTTTTATTACATCATCTACGACCCAAGGACTAGTTTATTTAACTTATAATGTATATAAACCACAAATTATTGTATTTCACTATTCACCAAAAAAACAAGTTTTTTAGAAAAATCCAAAAAATTACCCCTAACCATTTTTTGATGTGTAGAAATAAAAAATGGACTCTATTTTATGAAAATAATTTTCTATATATAAGAAATTTAATTTTTAATTAAAATCATCAATTACTTAGGAAATAACCAATTTTAAAATTATAACTGATTTTATATCACTTTGAAAAATTAATTAAGGTCTCATAAAAATGTATTATAATCATTAGATAACAAGATATTAATTTGTGAATAAATTTTATAAAATAATATTTTAAATCAATCTATCAATTATCAAATTGTAATTAAATATTTATGACTTATAAAAATACCAATACTTAGTTAATAATATTTGAAACATTTATATAATTAATATTGTTATATAATTATAGCATATTATCCTTTCAAAGATTCATAAATTTTATTTATAATTTTATAGATGAGGTTACTATTCTATTGATCAGTTTTCTATTTATAAGGGTCTCATTACTATTCCATTGGTGTAGGTTCTTTAACTTCTTCAAACACCACTTATTTTATTCTTTCTTCATTTATAAAGTTTACATTATATTATAAAAGTTATTTTAAGTTATTTAAACCATATAAAATAACTACATGAAGGAAATTTCCGTTGATAAAATTTTGGGTCTTTACATTCTCCCCCCCTTTTGAAATTTCACCCTCAAAATTTAGTTTTACATACTATGGTGAAAAAAAGTGAGGGTACTTCTCCTTCATTGCTTCCTTTGGTTCCTATATTTCCTCTTTCAACTTATGGTTATGCCATATTACTTTTACCATGTAAATAGTCATGATGTGTAGAACTTTATCTCTATGGTCCAAGATTTTCACTGGTTTCCCCTTGTAAGAGAGATCATATTCCAATTGTATCACATGTAGATTTATTACATACGGGGGATATTTTATGTAATTATTCAAGAGGGATACATGGAATACATTATGTACTTGAGACATGGTAGGTGGAAGTACCAATTGATAGGCCAAATCTCTTATATGATCAAGAATCTCTAAGGGGATGATATACCTAAGACTAGGGTTTCCCTTCTTCCCAAATATCGTGATCCCCATCCATGGAGAGATGCAGAGGAATACCATGTCTCTAGTTTAAAACTCTAGGTCTGGTCGAAGATTGTCTACATAGATCTTCAATTAACTTTGGTATTCCTTGATGTGTTCATGAATGGTTTTCACCTTCTCCACCATTTATTTTACCATTTCAAGTCCTAACAGCTTATGTTCATTGGCATTATCTCAGAACATCATTGTTTTTAATCTTTTCATAGAAAGGGATTTATATGGATATATTTGGATGCTTCATTGGAAACTGTTGTTATAAGAGAACTAGATCAGAGGAAGGTATTGGTCCCATACTTTTTTAAAGTCCACAAAACATTCTCTCAACATGCCTTCCAGTGCCTGAATAGTCTACTCAAATTTTCCATCAGTTTGATGATGATAAGTTATACTAAAGATTAGATCACTGTTTATATCATATTAGAGACATTTTTAGAACTTAAAGATGTGTCTTGGATCTCAATCAAATACAATAGATAGTGGTACTCTATTCATACTTACCAATTATCTGATTTATATCCATGAAAGTTGATCTGATGGGAAGTCCTCTCAAATTTTGATAAAGTGAGCTGTCTTTGTAGGACAATCCATAACAACCCATATATCATTGTTTATTCTAGATTACCTTGAAAGTCTAGTGACAAAGTCCATGGTGATGTTTTTATTTTTTTCCATGTTTTTATGGGTAATGGTTTCATCATCCCATTATAATTTTGTCTTTCAATCTTCACTTACTGAGATACTAGGAATTTTGATGTGTATTCAATGATCTCCTTCATCATATTATCCCACCAATAGTTGTCTCAAAAGTATCTATACATTTTTGTGCTCCTTAAGTGAATAGGGAAGGTTGATCTATGTGAATCATTTAAAAGCTCCTTCTTTATCATTGGATTTCATGATACACTTATTCATGACTAAAATATTACAATTCCTTCCTTGTCAATTTTAAACAATAAGGATATCTCATTTCACATAACTTCCACCTTCTCCAGGATTTCCACATCATTTCTTTTATCGTATTTTATTTTCTCGATGAGGGATGGTTGAGAAATCATTTGAGAAAGTATTGCTGATGTTCCTTCTTTTATTATTACCATTTCAATCCTTTAAAAATCTATGAATATTAGATCCTTCTCAATTATCATCATTGATAATGTTGAAGGATTCTTTCTACTAAGAGAATATTACACTTTATTTTCCATGATAGATTGGTTGTGGATTGAGCAGTCCTAATCATGGATGAGATCTAACCATATTCTCAGGTGAATATTAATATTCTTATATGTGACTATATATGTAAGGATATTATGATCAATATATATTTCACACTTATTCCCAAGGGGATAATGCAACCAGATTTTCAATGGAAAGATCACAGCTACTAACTCCACATCAGGTATGGGATAGCTTTTCTCAGGAATTTTCAACATCCTTGAAGCATAGGATATAACTTTATCATATTTCATTAGTAAATATCCTTTTAACTTCTTTAAATCATCACTGTATACCAAAAGTAGTTCCTCGTTTGTTGTAAGTGTGTGTATTGGTGTGGCGATAAGCCTTTTTTTACTCTTTGAAGAGTTATTCACATTCACTAGTACAAAAACTCTTTTCTCCCTTCTGAGTTATCTTTATTAGTGGGTTTAAAAATCATGATAATTTATTTATAAATTTCCAATAATACTTAACTAGATCAAGGAAACTACATATCTCCATTATATATGTGGTTCTGGGCCACTCTTCTATTTCCCTTCTCTTAGAAGGGTCCACAGATATTCCTTTTTTGGTGATAACATTCTCCAAGAATGATACTTCCTCCAACAAGAATGAAAATTTACTAAACTTTTCATAATTTTTCTCCCTTAACAAAGTCTTCAACATAGTATTAAAATTCTCTTCATTTCCCTCCTTCATCTTAGAGTATATCATAATATCAACAATAAAGACTACCACAAATTTTTTGATGTAATATCTAATGAATATTGTCATCTATTCCATGAAAATTTGTAGAGAATTAGTGAGTCTAAAGGGATTCACTATGAACTCATAGTTTCCATTGATCATTATAAAAGAATTTTTGGGGAATATCTTCCTCCCCCACCTTTAATTGGCGATATCAAGACCGAAGGTCAACCTTATAGAAATACTTGGCCCCATGTAGTTGATTGAAAAAATAATCTATATATGGAATGGGATACTTTTTCCATATCTTTATTTTTTTGAGATTAATATAATCAATACAAAGGTTCATCGATCCATCCTTCTTTTTGATGAATAAGATGGTCCCACCCCATGGTGAAGCACTCGAGCATATAAAACCCTTATCCAAATTCTCCTATAACATATTATTCCATTATTCTAACACAATGGTGGCCATTCCATAAGGTTTATTTGAAATAGATAATGATATAGGAATATGTTCCACTGATAAATCAACATTTTGATCAGGATAAAGAATAATCAATTCTTTGTGGAACAAATCAATGTAGTTCCTCAAAATGGGAATGTCATTGATTGTGATTCCCTCTTTTTTCTCCACCATTTGAGCTAGATATACTTTCTCATAAGGTAATAATATCCACACTTGAGATGATGACTCTAAAATATATTCATCTACAATATTATACTTTTACATAATTGGATGATTCTTTAGGGTGTGAAGATTGTTCTCCCTTTCCTGATAGCTGATGTTGGCTCTAAATAAAGAGAGTCACTCCATGCTCAAAATAGCATCAATCTACACCAAAGGAAGTATTACTAGATACTATGGGAGGTTCAATCCACAAAAATTAACTAGGGAGGATTTATATTCTTTAGATGAAATAATTGACCCATTTTATATTCTCATAGATAACTCAACCTCCATATTTTCTGTTTGTGTTTTAATAGTTCATCAAAACATTCAAAATATGAAAAAATGCATAAAACAAGAATAAAATAGTAAATTTTCAATTCCTTCATGAGTATCCATTGTACCTGTCATCACATCATTTTCAGGATCCACCTTAGTAGTAGTGAGGGCATAAAATTTCTATTTCTAATTAGAATTTAGTTTCTACTATTGTTGATTACCCTAGAGAACTCGTGGTTTAAGGTGCTGGTTTAAATAGTTCCAGTTTTCTCTATAATTAAAGCATTGAACCAAGGGAGGTTCTCTTATTTCCTCCACCACATTTTCTTTATTTATCGTTTATTTTTGACATTCATGAGATTAGTGGACTTTTAAAGGTATGGTTTTAATCCACTAAATAATCTATCAATTTTTTTTATAGTTGTTGATAACAAAACCCTTAGTATACCTTGAAATCCATTTTAAATTTTCATTGTATGCTGTGATAGATTCACCTTTCTTTTTCTTCACCTCTATGAATTCTCTCTCCATATTTTTATGAAGAGTTCGAGGGAAATACTTGTTAAGAAACATTATCTTAAATTATTACCACTCAATCTCTTCAATCTCATCATTTGGCTTGATTTTCTTAATCAACAACCACCACTGGTCGGCCTCTCCATCTAGATAATAAACAGCCTAAGTCACCTTCTCCATCATAGAACAGTTAAGTATAGAAAATATCTTCTCCATTGAATTGACCCACTATTCTATGACTAGTGGATCAAAAGATCTACTAAATTGATATGGTAGTTTCTGCCTAAATGACTCGACAGCTAGTTGCTACCTTTTAAGTGAAGGGGGGAATTCCACATTTTTTCGGTTATTGTTCATAGCATGAGAAATATGGGTAAGCATCACCATGATATTTTAACCTCCATACCTTAAGGAATTGGGGATGTCATTCGCGGAATCAATGCATTATACCTCACATGGGTTGTTAGATCGGTTTATCGTAGTTTTTTACATTTTCTAAAAAGTAAAAGGTTGGAAAAAAACATTAGTAAGAAATCCATGAATAAATAATATATTCTTTTTTCCCATTAACACTAATGGCACATCTTATGAGATCCCTATATTTAGAATTTTGTAAAATAGGGATTCTTGTGTGCTTCTATATACTTAGTTTCATACAAAGGGTTTTCATGAATGTTCTCTGATACTAAATCCCAAATTATCTAAATTGTTCTCTAATACCAACTATAACAACCCTACAATTTCTTACATTACTATTAAATCATTTAAAAGATAAAAAACATAATAGTGTTATAAATCCGGTATCAATCAGTTTAGTGTCTTGAGTAAATTAGTGTTATACATTACTTTTAAAAAATAAAACATAATGATTATTTAATTCCTTCTTTTCTATATTCTTAGTTTCCTTCACATTCTTAGTACAAGTAATCAAATAAAGATAAACATCAATGAAATGGGTAAGATAATAGACCAGTAAAAGGATAGATAAATACATTAATCAATATAACATGGGTGAGAATAATCATCATCATAAATTCATAATCATGAGAGAAAATATCAAATAAAGGCAAGTAATATGGAAATGAAAAAATAGAAACATCATGTCTTAGTGATTAAAAACCACACATAGTTTTGAACAAATCTAGAATCATGTTCACACATATTTCACTTTTTCTCCTGAGATACATCACATTAACCAATATATTATGGAGCTATATAATTTTAGGTAATCCCATCATATCATAACATTTACATGCTCTATATAATTCTGGTTTCACCCATCACATATTAACAGTTACATAATCATGCATGCCACACATAACATTTATAAATCTAGGACATAAAATAACCCAAGGAAAGGAATGGGTTTTATTTAATAAATCATAAATTCATGAATAAACATTAGTTTCCCCAAAATAATAAGTGAATAACATACTTGATAAAATAAACATCAATCTTGAGTGAATAAGAAACAATCTCATGGGAAGTGAATGATATATTTTGGGAAATAATATTTCTTTTAGAAATCATTTTTCAATTTATCATAAAACCATATTTAAAACATATATATCCTTGAAATAATAAGGTAAGTATAAATAAATTATATTTAAGGAATAGTAAAGTAAAATCCATACTAAAAGTGCAGTGATGGAGGGAAAACCCCAGGAAATGGTGTAGGTTTTGACAATCCCTTTACTATACGTCTGAATGTTTTTTCACATTAATATCATGGATAATATAATTAAATTCATTAATTAATAAATCCCAAACTTACTATACATGTATATGATTTATCAAAAATTTATTAAGTTCACTTATGGCCATTATGAGGAGTTATATTGTTTAATTTCATCGTTCGAGGGTATTGTTTTCTCAATTTTTAGGATCATCTGATTTGTATACATGTATGGAAGATCATGTAAAATTGGAAGAATTGTATAGAATTGAAATTATAACTTATTAGAGAACTTAAAGAATATTAAATTATATTATATATCATTTTTTATATGGTTTGATGATGAATAATTATATAAATATTAAATGAAAATGATTTAATTTATTTTCTGGGTTTTATGACTATCACAAACTCATGTATGTTTCTTTAATATCATGTTTATATATTTCTTCCAAAACATTATATAACTTATATTACATATAATAAAATATTATTAAACCATAATTATGGTTTTATGACCAGACATGAAGGTAGTAGTGAAAAATAAAAATGCATCTTCCGCAATGGTGGTAAAAAGACACACCAAGGATGATATTTCCATTTATAGAATAAAAGGTAAAGGGAAGAAATTTGAATATTAATAATTCAATGAAAATAATAAAATTATATTATACAAAATATATTTGAGTTATAATGCCACTTGAATAAGATTAGGTGAGAATAGGAAGAGAAAATATATGAAATTTAAAAGAAATTAAAAAAAATAAAGAGGATTTTACCTCTAGAATTTCTCCACCTTGAGAACCACCTTGAGAAAATGGATATGATATTTTTATAATACCAATAGATTTTGGATGTGGGGTATATTATTCTGAAGTGTACTAGGTAGATATTATATAGTATTCAAGGTTTTTAAGGTTTGATGAGAAGAGGTGGTGAGGGGTTGTTTTTATAGGGGAGGAGAGAGGTGTTTTCTCATTATTTTATTCATTAGCTTATTATTTTGGATCACGACAATAAATAGTGATGATAACAAGAATGAATAAATTAAATAGATAAATATATATTTATATTTTGGTTATTACATTAGTTATAACTCAAAGAATAATCTATTTAACTATAATGTGTATATGCCATAAATTACCATATTTCACTATTCATCAAAAATTCATGTTTTTTAGAAAAATCCAAAATAAAACTAAATATTTTTTGACATGTATAATTCAAAAATTAACACTATATTATGAAAATAATTTTCTAAATATGATAAATTTAATTTTTCATTAAAATCATTATTTACATCGAAAATACAAATTTAAAATTATAACTGATTTTACAACACATTGAAAAATTAATTAAGGTATCGTAAAATTATATTATAATAATAACAAAACAAAAATTTAATGTCCCAAAAATTTCATGTAATTTTTTTTATGTTATATGGGATTATTTCGATACTAGATGCTCAGACGACACCTGATTTCAAGGCCTAGTGTCCCCAAAATAGATTTTTGAACTTTTTGTAAAATTCATTAAAATAAACATGCAAGTGAGTTTTTCTAAATTTAAAACCAATGATTAGATCAAAAATATGAGGGAACTATTGAACTTGGAACAATGATATATGCCTAGAAATAGCCTAACATCAACAAGTGATGGTCAACTGGTAAATATAATTTTTGAACATTTTAGAAGAAACATAAAATAACTAAAAAAATATTTTATTTGTTACTCTTGACCATTGATTGATGGAACGTTCGAAATGTGGTGTGGAGATGAGGAAAATATTAGTAGTATTAAATTAATCCCATTAATGAGGCTCTAAAATGTGCAGTGTAACGACTCATTATTTGAAGTGTAATGACACGATGACGCAGCGTAACAGAAACGTTGTGATGTGTTTCTATTTTATTGAGATAACGGGTTGGAGAATCATAGCTATAATTTCTATGATAGAAGGTGAAGAAATTGTCTCCAACAAATAACACCAGCAAATCACTAGCGATAATGACGCACCATTAAGAATGTGACTGGATAGAAACTAACACCAACGGCTTCGAACGGAACGTGAATCCCCAGGGATAGATTGCTTTAGCAACAAATTTATCCCATGTAGGGATTACTTTTTGTGTTTTGAATTTCCATGTTCTTCATTCTTAAACAATTAATGCAGATCAATCCATGTACAGGTTGATCTACATAATACCTTTTCTTGTGGGAGGGTGCTCATTCTTGGGGTTTTTCATTAGGATTAATTTTGTTAGAATCATAATCTTCTTCCACCATGTTTTAAAAACTCTAATGCGGAGGGGGAAAGTGGACATGAGAAATACCTCCCCCTTTCATTAGAATTCGGGTGTGTTATTCATAGAGGAACCTCTGAGATGATAGTGAATAATTTTTGAGGACATAGCAAGGAAGACAGTACCCCATGAAGGCTGGAGGCACAGACAGTCTGAAGAACAGACCACCGAAGAGGACCCAGTGGTCTGTGGAAAATCATGCTGGCACGCATGCGCTGACGGTGGGGGCCGCAAGCAGGTGGTAGTGGTAGCCATGGGCAGGTGGTGGTACAATAAGGAGGATGTCATGACTATGCAGAAGGAGCCACCGGCGCTTGGGCCGGCGGCTAGTGGAGGTGGGTTGTGGCTTTGCACTGGCACGTGGTCTAACGGGCACCATATACGAGACATGAAAGGGTAGCCGGGTAAGCCATCCATAGGGAACATGAACCATATGGCCTCCTGGAATCTAGTATAAAGGAGATGAGCCCTCTTTTTCCGGATAGGTCGGTGTGATAATGTTGGGCTATTAGGCAGCCTTGGTTGGGAAAGAAAACTATCTCACCAGTACAGGTCGGGATGGATAAAATCTGGGTTGTGTGGTGACCCGGGGGGCTTGACCCATGTCCAAACTAGGCCTGGCCCATTATCTAGGCTAGACTGATCCAACACAAACCCAAATGGGTCATGTTGGCCTAATTGGGGTGCGTCATGTAGGACCCTCAGGCCGGGTTGGTCGGGTTGGTGGTATCTTCCACCTTCGGTTCCTACCCTTTGAGAAAGCTCTATACTAGTAGAGATTGATCCAGCACTCCATCCTATATAGGGATTCGGAGGAAAATCATTAACTCCTGGATCACAAATTCACGAGGAATAACTCCTCCAAAAAGGGACTCTGATGGGAGATCAGGGCATCAATGATTTCCCTCAGTATCCCTTCACAGGTTGGAGTGATGGATCGATCTCTACTAGTATAGATCTTTCTCAAAATACAGGCACTAACGATGGGAGATACTACCGCGACAGGTGGCCGAGTCATCTGTGGAGTGCAGCCGACAGTGGACATAGAGTTCCATACAGGCTAGACTATTTTTAAGACAACCCCAGGACTTTAGATCAGTGGTGTGAGGCCACCAAGGAAACATGAGTCAGTAGAGGAGCAGGGCGTACTACTCGTGTGGTGAATTGGGACACATGGCTCGTGACTTCCCAACCCGCCACACAAATGATCAACAGACAGTTGAGGGACCAGTGAGGTAAAGGCATAGGTTTTAGAGAGGAGGTTCACATGGCAGAAGATGTGGTAGAGGAGGAGGATGAGCAGCGGGCCGTGGTCGAATGTTCGAGGTACTACTACCACCACCCCACGTACTCCCCCACTGCCTTAGGGAGTAGGTGGAAAAGGGCGGGCTCAGCTTTAGACAGAGGAGGCCTATGACCATGGAACTCTATATATGATTAGATGTATGATCTATGTCTTCTCCACATTATCTTAATTTCTAATAAACACAAGTTCCAGTCACTTTGTCCTTACCACAAACCTCATTCTAGGCTCGGAGATTTTCATGGAGACTTTGACTCGATCCTTACATCTAGAGACTCCTACATGAGAGGATTTTATGAATACACACTGGTTCCTATAATGTGAGCTTACTCTTGGAGGCGATATCTTTGGCTGGGATCTCCTATTAGAACCCTCAAGGACATATGATATTATCTTGGCCATGGACTAGTTATCGATATTTCATGTTCTGATCGACTATCTTAGGTTTATAGTGTTGTGTTTCCATGAGGATTTGACCAGGTTTTCCTTCACTGAAGATAAAGGATCTTTTTTAACACATGACGGACTTTATCAGAGGAGGGTGCATCTAATCACTACATAGTTGGATAGAATCAGCCTCTGTGCAGTAGAAGAGAAGATTCTAAGCATTCCTATAGTGGTGGACGAGTATGATGATGTATTTCCTGAGGATGTTCTAGGACTAACTTCTCATAGGGAGGTAGACTTCTACAATGATCTATACCTCAATATAGCACCAACATACACTCCATCATATTGAAGGGATTTCGTAGAGCTTCATGAGTTAAGGGTACATCTAGAGGACTTTCATGAGAAGAGCTTCATGAGTCCCTATGTTTCACCATGTGAAACCCCAGTGTTGTTTTCCAAAAAGGTATATGGAATCATGAGACTATGCTTGGACTTCCAATGCTTGAACCAGGTGACCTTGAAGAACAAGTATCCACATCGTAGAATCAATGACCTCTTCGATCAGGTGAAGGGATCAAGATGGTTTTTGAAGATATCCCTCAGATCAGTCTATCACTAGCTTCAGGTATAGTGTGAGGATATACTGAAGATAGCCTTTAGATGCTGTTATGTCCACTATGAGTTCCTGGTGATGATTTTCGGCTTGACTAATGCCCCTGCTGTGTTCATGGGACTCATAAACAAGATCTTCAAAACGTACCTCAATCATTTCGTGGTGGACTTCATTGATGACAACTTGGTGTACTTGGTATCAGAAGAGGAGCATGTTACACACCAGTAGATATTTTAGAATACACTCTAAGATAAAAAGCATTAGGGGAAGCTCTCGAAGTGCCAATTCTGCATTCTGGAGGTCCACTTTCCGGGACACATCATATTGTAGGGTGGAGTTGTGGTGGATATAGAGAATATAGAGGAAGTGCTTTCTTGGGAGCAACCTAGGAGCGTGATTGAGATTTAGAATTTCTTGGGGTTTGGTAGATGATATCAGAGGTTCATGCCTAAATTTTCCAGAGTATAAGCACCCTTATCGGCCATGACACAAATGGGATAGCCCTTCATGTGGATGGATAAGTACAATTAGAGTTTCCAGGAGTTGAGGCGGACAATGACGAGTGCCCCCATCTTCAGACTAACATAGGAGGGCATTGGGTATGCAGTTTTTTGTGACACATCAGTGACTAGAATAGGTTGTGTCCTGATGTAGGAGGAAGTAGTGATCACATACTGTTCATAGTAGTTGAGGTATCATTAACAGAACTATGTGACCGATGAATTAGAGTTAGATGCGGTGTTTTTTCTTTGAATATGTGGAGACACTATGTAATTGGTGAACATATTACCATTTACTCTAACCACAAGAGTCTTAGGTATATATTCCCCCATAAGGACCTAAACATGAGGTAGCGAAGATGGCTATAGTTCTTATAGGACTATGACTCTGAGATATTCTATACTCCAAGGAAGGGTAACGTGGGGGAATATGCACTCAACAGGAGGTCTGGTTTATAGATGATGAGTGAGGTGATGGAGTATCAAGCAGTGATGCAAATATCCTTCATTGATGATGACGGAGAATCTTACCTTTTGGTAATGACTATCACTCCCCCAACCTTACTATGATATAGGGAGTTAGAGATTGAGGATGTTGACTGCGAGGCCTGACATGCTCAATTATCCTCAGCACAGGCTCCTGATGGATTTTCAATAGGTAAGGAGAACATCATTATTTTCGTAGGGCGCACCATATTACCAATGGAATTGTGGGAGGAGGTGTTAGGATAATTCCATACATCTCCTTTGGTGGTTCATCTAGTTGTGTTGAAGATGTACTAGGATCTTCGACTTTAGTACTGGTGGCTTGGGAAAAAGAAAGTGGTGGTCATGTTTATTTCGTGGTGCCTCATGTTTTCAGCAATTGATGGCTCATTATTAGGTTATGGTAGTCTTGTCCTGGACACTTGAGGTACTCGATAGGAAGTGGGATGGCATCACGATGGACTTCATGAATAGATTAACATGTATGTCCAGGGGCCACGATTCTATCTAGGTGATTATCAACCGATTCACCAAGTCAACTCACTTTCTACCAATCTGGGAGTAGGGATTAGTAGAGGGATTGGGAAGCCTCTATATACAAGAGATATTTCATATTAATAGGCTTCCTTTTATGATCATATCAGTCCATGAGGCCCACTTCACATCTTGGTTGTGTAAGTGATTACAGGAGGCATTGAAAACTCAGTTGCACTATAGAAAAGCTTTTCAGCCACAGATAGATGGTTAGATGAAGCAGGACATATAGACCTTGGAGAACATGCTTCATGCTTCTGTCCTTGATGTTGGACACATTTGGGAGGAACACCTACCACTAGTGTAGTTTTTATAAATAAATAGCTATAACTCCACCATTAGTATGATACTGTATGAGGATTTGTATGAGAGGCCATACAGATCACCTCTATGATGGACATGCTTAGGGGAGTCAGCACTCATGGTTCTAGAGTTGGTACAGGCTATCATTGAGAAGGTGAAGATCATCTAGGAGTGGATGTTGAATGCATGAATTAGGAAAAATATTATTCTAATAGGTGAAAAATGCCCTAATATTTTTAGTAGGGAGACGATGTGTTCCTTTGGGTCTCACTATGATGGGGATTGTGGAGATTTGGTCGGGGCAGAAAGTTATCTCTGAGTTTCAAAAGACAATCTTATATTATGATCAATTTTTTTGAGGTGGCATACCACCTAACTATTTCCCCAAAAATGCACTAGGTGTATGATTTATTTCACGTGTCACAGGTGAGGAGGTATGTTCATGCTTCATCGCACGTCATTGACTTGGGAAAACTATACATTGATGATGGGAAACATTTAAAGATTTCCTAATGGATATAGATGATCGATAGGATCAGTTCATTTGTGAGCATTCGATTACTCTAGTATGTGTTTGGTGGTATCATGATAATCTCAAGGATTGCACTTAGGAGTGGGAGGCTCATATTTGTGCACAGTACCCCCATTTTTTTGTTTATCCCTTGTTTTGTCTTATAGGGACATGAATCCCTAAATGTGGGGGTAATATAATGTTTTCTAAATTCAATTTAATTTTCTTTAAAATTATATGGGATTATTTCAAGACCATACACTTAGACAGCACCAGATTCCAAGGCCCAGTGAGCCCCAAATAGAATTTTGAATTTTTTTATGTTTATTTAAAAAATGCACGAGTGAGTTTTTCTAAATATTAAACCAGTTCACGGATAAAAAATCTGAGGGCACTATTGAACTCAGAATAAAGGGATTCTCCTAGGGAGTACTTAACATCAGTCAGTGAGGGTGGACCAGAGAAGAAAATTTTAATAATTTTCAGAAGAAAAATAAAATAACTAAATAACTTTATTTTATTTTTTTATTAACCATTGAGTGGTGTCACGAAATCTTTGTGGTGTGGGAATGAGGTGATGACAAGACTCATTAAATAAATCATATTAATGAGGCTCTTAAATGTGCAGCATAATGACTCATTAATTGATGTGTAATGATGTGATGAAGTAACCTAATAAAAATGATGTGATGCATTTATCTTTTAATGAGATAATGGGTTCGAAAATCAAAGCTATAATTTCTCAGATGAACAGTGAGGAAATTATCTCCAATGAATAACGTCGGCAAATCACTAGTGACAATGATGCCCCATAATGAATGGGACCAGATAGCAATGAATGCTAATAGCTTTGAATGGAACATGAATCCCTAGGAACAGATTGCTTCGGAAAAGAATCTATTCCAAGTAGGAATTTACTTTATTTTTATTTTTATTTTCCTCATTCTTCATTCTAAAATAATGAATGCATATCAATCCATGAATAGGTTGATTCTTGGATTTCTTGTTCTTGTGGGATAGTGCTCATTTTCAGGGTTTTTCACTGGGATTAATTTTGATAGAAACGTAATCTTCTTCACATATGTTTTAAAAACTCTAATGCAGAGGGTTCGGGACAACACGAAAAAGGCCTACGCCCCTCCATCGTGGGATTAATTTTGAGTTCTTTATAATTGAACCTCCGAGTTGAAGGTGAAGAATTTCTAAGTTCGTAGAAGGGAAGAAATTACACCATGGAGGCTAGAGGAAAAAATGTTCTGAAGAATGGACCACCTAAGCAGACCCAGTGGTCTGCCAAAAATCCTACCGGTATGTCGGTGTTGGCTGGAAGGGGCCCATGGTGGTTGCCACAGGCGGGAGGTGGTGCGCTAATGAGGGTTTCACGTCCATCTTAGGCTACAGCGGTGTATCTGGAGCCACTGGTGCTCAGGTAGATGGCTTTCAGAGGTGGGATGCTGCCAAATGGCGACATCTATGGAGTGGCCCGTGCCATGGGTTTCACAGCTTCATGCTGGCATATAGTTCTGTAGGGACTGCATATGGGACTGGATAGGGTGGCTGGCTAAGTCGGCCACGGGGCACACGAATTGGATTCCCTCATGGAATACATGCTGGAGGAGACCAGCCTACTCTGCGGACGAGGTCGGGGGGTGAGAACTGGCCTGCTGAGGCATCCTGTGCTGGGAACGAAAATGGCACCCCAGTGTGGGACGAGCCAAATAAAATCTAGATCGCTAGGTGACCTAGCGGGATAGACCCATGGTCGAACCGTGTTGGGCCCAGCAAGGCCAAATGGTCCTAGACCAGTAGTCAGGACAGACTTGTTTAACCCAGACATAATTGGGTCGGTTCGGGTCAGCCAAACCAGGTTAGGTCATGCAGGACCCATAGGCTGGGTTGGTCGAGTCGGACAGGGCCCAGAAACAACTAGCCCCTATTTACAAAAATTCCAATATCTTTCAGACCAGACATTCTATTGATGATCCATTTGTAGTATTGGAACCCTTGAGATGAGAAGGTTCTTTGAGAATGACCTATTGATGATTTAATATATGTTGAAAATTTTATAATGGATTTAGGAGTGGATTCTCCTAGATTCAAGTGCACTACATACAGAAATCCTACAGTTGGGAAGAGACCCTCTATGGATCTGCTATAGGTGGCCCAGTGTAGATCAGCTACAAGAGACCATGTGTGGATCAGCTACAAACAAACCAATGTGGATTAGCTATAAGAGACCCTATGTGGATTAGTTACAAGCAATAGTATGTGGATCAGAAACAATGCCCTAAGTGGGAAGAAGCTTTGTGTGACCCGGTAGGCCCACGGTGGGGAGTGGCTCCGTGTGACCCAGCATACCTACGGTACTCATTATGGATGAGTACCTCAGTAGTCCAAGTAGTTCAGTGTTACTACCAATAGTAATGATTTTCATACTTTAGATTATACCTATGTGATTTTTCTTGATCCATGATCGTGCTTTGTGGATTGCTTTGTGGAATTTTTTTTGGTTTGGGGTCCCAACTGAGATATTGTTACTCACCCCTACATGGGCTTTTCACACACATGTTGTGTCTGATGTAGATGATTGATGCCTTGATGGATGACTTGGTGGCATAGAAACCAGTGGTTCCTAGTGACATTTGGCATGTGGGGCATACTTCTATGACTTCTGACAACTACTCTACACTTACCCATCAGGAGGGGTTTTCAGCCGACGAATTTTTAGAGATCTTTTGTACTTTTCTATTTTCATTTTTTCTTTTTTGGGTCTATATTCTGGCACATTTTACCTACAGCTTATACCTTTAACCATTGGTCATTTAGTGGCATACATTTTTACCTTTCTAGTTTTTTGGGACGTGGTTATGTGTGTGTGTGTGTGTGCGTATATGTATTCAAGAAAATGCCCCCATTTACAGGTTGATGCCTTCAGTGCTAGTCTCCAACCCCTGGCCATCGAAAGGCTGGCTTGGCGGAGTCACGGCACAGGCCCCATGAGATGGTTCGTGACAAAAATCAGGATTTAAAAAAAATCTATGAAAATATATTTTCTTTTAAATCATTATATTAATTGAAAAATTGTAATTAAATATTTATGACTTGAAAAAATACAAACACTTAATTAATAATTTTTAAAACATGCATTTACATATAATACTATATAATTATATAATATTATCATTTATAAAATTCCTAAATTTTATTTATACATTAATATGTGAGGTTACTATTCTATTAGCTTGTTTACTATTCATAAGGGTCACATTACTATTCCAAAGGTCAAGTTACTTTTCCCTTAGTATAGGTTCCATTACATCTATAAATACCTTTTATTTCATTCATTATTCATTAATAAAGCTTTTATTGTGTTCTCAATGTGATTTTATATAGTTTATACAATCTGATAAAATAATAAGAAGAGAATTCCCATTGATAAAATTCATGGTCGTTACCTTATATTGACATCAAATCTTCTTAAAACATGATGAAATAATAACACCAGTATCTTCCATATTCTTATATATTTTTATGTTATTGGAATAACCTATATATATATTTCTTCAATCAAATGGGAAATTAATCCATTGTTCGTGTGTATGGTGGACAACAACCTCATAAACTGTTGTAATTTGTTTTCCATCATAACATATTGTGGATGTATATAATTAAGGATTTAATGTATATATATGATATTAATAACATAATTACCAATATAAAAATATATATCATCTATTTTATGACCTCTACATCTATTTAAAAATGAAAATTTTGTTCATGTGTAAGTGTGGTTTACCATCTCCATGAAACATTGTGATTTATCTTTCATGTCCTCATCACACGGTTTCCATTTATAAGTTTATTTAAATAAATAATATGAAATTTTTCATAAAATAATAATTTTTAAAGAAAAAAATGATACTTACCTTGTTTCCATCATTTTCATTGAAAAATTGAAATATTACTCATGGGTATGTACAGCCTACCATCTCTATGATTGTAAAGTAGCCCTTTTTTCATAACCATATTTGATGATTTTTTTTATAATTAAAATTAATATATAAAAATTATAATTATGAAATGATTATTATTTTGTATATGATATAATAATGATTGTTCGTACCATAGTCAACATATCAAAGTCATTTTGGACATACGAGTTGAATATCATCAAAACATTTGATGTGAACTTAATTGATTTGGTAATTAAATATAATATGATAATAAATAAAATAAAAGGAATAATAAAATATAAAATGGTTCTTTAAAAAGTAAATAATAAACATAAGTTTATTATTTAGGAATATAAATAATGCCAGTGAAGATTCGGACTCAAGTTAAGGGTCACTTTACATTAAAATACCCATTTTCAATTATTTTAAAGATTGATTTTCTAAATCATTTTATTCCATATAAAAAATCATAAATTTTTTTATTTATATATTTAAATTTAAATTATTTAATTATAATGGAAAATTATTTAATTTATTACAAAGGTATTGAAAATGAATTTTTTACCGAATGTTTTGACATTCTTTACAAAAGACTAAAGTAATGTTCTATTTTTAATGTATACAACATCAATTACTTTTCCCACCATTAAAATCATAATTTTATGTTTTAATTACTTTAAAATATTCCATTTTTAATTTAAATAGAAACCCAACATTTTTTTCATTGGTATTTTATTAAATTAGTTTTCTAAATGGAATGGGTATCTTGATATCTGAAAGTGTTTTACATATAAGTTCATAAGATTTTTAAAGGGGATTTATTTTGAAATGTTGAAATATTAATATATTTTATTCATGATATAGTCCTTTTAAAGTGTTTATTATAACATTTACAACCAATAAATCTCGTTATGGTTGGTGGTACTGATAAAACTCATTATTATGGGTGAGCTCGATATATCTTATGATGATGGGTGAGCCAAATATACCTCTCCAATGCATTGAGTAATGATTATGTAATTTAGAGAATTGTGTGGGAAGTTAACATTTTTTTTTGTTACACTTGTAAGTGTTTTTGTAAGGGTTCTATGAAGATTATTTCCTGAAACAACTACATGACTTTTTTCTTCTTGTTAATGATATTTCATGGCAATCATTAGAGTTTAAAAATGTAAGCTAATGTTCTTTTTTTAAGAAATGATTATTCCAATATAGGGTAAAAAGTATGTTTCTAAGAAGATTTGTTTCATGAGTAATCATATTTTCTAGGAAACCCTCATGATTATGATTTTTCATTTATGTTGTCTAATAAAGTGTTTTATGAAAAACTTTCAGCAGTAAAGTTAATATCATATGTATGTAAAGGATTATCTGAGCTCAAATTTTATTAATTTAAAGGAAAAAAATATTTTTTGATATCATGGTTTTAAAAATAGACTAAAGGTTATATTTATTATTATTTTTACCTAACTTATATTTTTTTCTATCCAACATTTTCAAATGTTTTTCACCTATTTTAAGGATATTTATGAACAAAAAGTTTTCAAATTGGGAATCATAAGGATATTTCATGAAGAGAAAATGTGTCTTATTTTAAAAATATTGTATTGTGGGGAAATTGAATATGAATGGAAGGTTCCAAATTATAATGTTTAGTTTTATTATATAATATTTATGACCTGATTATCTAAAATATTAAACCAAAAAGACCCTTGAAATGAAAGAAAGTGAATTATTTACCAAAGGCTCAATTTACAATTTGATTAAGGTAGGGTCCTTATTTTTTATATTAGAGTAATGGTTTGGATATATTTATAGGTTAATATAATGGAATTATATACCCTTAAGAGATTATAATCTCTATTTATTATGGTATAGAAATTAAATATTACTATATTTTTTAAGCTAAACTATGTCTATTATGAATGGATTTTCATAGAGGAAATAGGGATGCTAAAGTAGATGTCACCAAGTGGATAATATCCATCCAAATCAACAACCTAAAATGGTTGTAATTGGAATAATTTTTTTTTCGTTTTGGTAGATTAGTTGACACAATATATAAATGTTTGTGGTATCCATGCATGGTACAAATCGTGTTCACTATAGAGGAACATGTCTATTTTAGAGTATTTCGTGAAATTTCTCCCTCCATCATTCAGTGGATCGTTTGATCTAGTGATAGTTGAAGGATGTGTTAAATCCTGGGAGAAGAAATTCAAAATCATGGTTTGTTTAGATCATTAAAAGTTAACTCTTTTTATTTACCATTTTTAAGGTGAAACCATTCAATGGTGGTCAATGGTTAAGAATACTATAGAAATAAAAGAGATTAAAGGCATTAAAAGGAACAAATTTAAGGATATTTTCCTTGAGCAATATTTTTCTATGTTTGATTGACTTGTGGTGGAAAATAAATTCTTTGAATTGAGGTAAATCTATAAAGATTTAATGTTCACATATGAATCAAACTTCACATGATTTGAAACATAGACACTAAATTTTATTTGGGGTCTTGATAGTCAAATTATTCTGCTTTACTCAATATAGAATACATGATATTGAAGGTATTTGGATTCCCATGAATTTAAAAAATTTGATAAACCTTCTCAATGATACAAGAAGGTATAAATAGAGTTTTTATATTACCATATATTCCATGAAAATATGAAAAAAGGGGCTATATTGAAATTAATATAGAATCATCCATCAAAAACGTATGAAGGCATGAAAACATTCTATTTTATTATAAGTGTCATAAAAATCATCCTGGATAATGTGTCATAAAATCCATAAAGTTTTTCTAATATAGTAAGTTTGGAAATTTGGTTTGTGATTACAAATAAAATTATTAGACAAATTTTGAAAATATAATGGTAATATGATTTAACTTTAATGATATGAGTCATTATGTGATTAATTTTCCAAATATAGGAATGAAGGATGTAAATCATCAAGATCCAAAATAGAAAGGTGTGGAAAAATCCTTTGATACTACATAGATTGATGTTAGGCCACCCGTGATGTGGTGTCTAGTATGTTACTTTTTTATTCAGATTATTTCAATTTCATGTTGGATTTATTGTCAACACACTATTTCATTACAAATAAATTTTTTAATAAATTATAAATTTCGCTACAAAAAATGAAGCCAAAAATTTTGGTAAAAACACATGGGGAAAGTGTTAAGGAATAAAAGAAATTAAAATTATTTTCCTATCATTATCTAAGGATATACTATACCAACAAAAATTATTATCTTAACACTGGTTGAGTTTGATGATATTATTGGTATATATTATATTTATGTGCACCATGATATTGAATATTGTAGAGATAAATAATATGTTTTTCAGAATGAGTTTCGATTAATTTACAATAATGAATTAATAGCTTTGATAGCATATAAAGAGGATGATAAAATGTTAAAACATTGATATTATAGTTATTTTAAACATATTATTGATAAGTAGGGGATTTTTTTATTTCAGTGATGTCCCTATAGTGAATTAATATCTAGATGTATTTCCTAATGAGTTGTCTTGTATCATACTTGATTGATATGTTGATTTTACTATTAACTTAATTTATGATGCTAAGGATATTTTAAAACCCCCTTATTGAATAGCCCAAGTGGAACTTTTGGAATTGAAAAATCAGTTGTCAGAGTTTCTAGATAAATGATTTTCTTCATCCTAGCACCACACTATAGGGTTATCCTATTTTATTTGTTAATATATAGATGGTTCAATGAGTCTTTTCATTGATTGTAGAGAATTTAATAATATCACTATTAAAAAATTATCTTTTCCCTCATATCAATTATTTTTTTATCAAATTCTAGGATTTTAGTTTTTTTAGATGATTTATCTCAAGTTAAGATACCATCAATTGAAGGTCAATGAGGAAGATATTCTAAAATTTCATTTTGGACTAAATATGGTCATTATGTGTTTGCAGTTATGCCCTTTGGATTGTCTAAATCACTATCTATATCCATGGATATTATTAATATAGGTTTCCAAGACAATTTAGATAAGATTTTAGTTTTGTTTATTGTTTTTATATTTTTATATTATAAAATTCATGAGGATCATGAAAGACACCTAATGTTGGTTTTTCAAACCTATAAATAAAATAAGTTATATGGGAAATTTATTAAGTGTGGATTTTTTTTACAAAAAATTTCTTTCCTAGAGAATATTATTTATAAATATTGTATAATTTTTAACACTAATGAAACTAATGTTTTTTAAGAATAGTCATGACCTACAAATGTAACAAAGAATTGTAGTTTTCTTGGATTAGTGGGTAACTACCGGTGGTTTGTTGAAAACATTTCTCAGTTCTCTATCCCACTGACTATGTTAACTTGAGAAGGATTTAAATTTATCTATATAAAATAGTGTGATGATTTTTTCTAGGAATTGAAAATAATATTAGTTAATGATCCAGTTTTGGACCTTCCCTCTAGAAATATTGAATTTTTCATCGATAGTGATTCTTCATTTAGGGGCCTATGTTTCATGTTGATATATAATGATCAAGTAATTGATTATACTTCATGTCAATTGAACCACCATGAGGTAAATTATCTTATACATGATTTTGAATTAGATGTTGTGGTTTTTAATTTAAAAATTTGTCGAAATATTTTATAATGAGTAAAGCATGAAATGATACTGATAAAAAATTAAATTATATATTCAATTAGAAAGAGTTGAACATGAGGTAGAGAAGATGGTTGGAACTAATTAAATATTATGACTACATTATTAATTACCACCCTATATAAGCATAGTATCATTTTATTTTATTTTTAAAGATAATTCTACATTAACAATGTTACATTTAGAATAAAACCCTTTGGTTAATGATTTGATGAATTTTTTCCTTGATTTTACACAAGAAGGAACTTCCTCTATTTTGTTTCATGATTTATTAAAATCATCTTTGTCAGACAAGATTAATAAATCTCATACATAGGATCATATTTTATAGGAAAAAAATAGAATCCATCATGTAGGTTATGTTTCTATAATTTAATATTGATGAATAAAGTGTTATCATATTTGGAAAGAGGTTGTGTGTTCTAAATGATTCCTAGTTGAAGAGAGAATTATTGAGGGAAACTCATAGCTCCATATTTTCTATTCATCCTATAAGCACTATTTTGTATAGATACGTTCAAAATTATTACTGGTGGTATTGAATGAAAAGATATGTTATTTACTTTTCTAGGAAAAGTTTTACTTGTCAACAAGTTAAATTATAATGAAATTTATTGAAGGGTATGCTTCATTATTTTTGAGTGACGAAGTGGAAATTGAAAAATATATCCATGGACTTTATGGTGTGATTTACAAATATGTAATGTATCTGAATCGGATTCCACTAACATTTCCCCAAGCCCATTTGGCCACCGAGCCTCCAAAACGTCTTCTCAACTGATAGAGGTTTTCGACTAACAGAAAGGGCCATGGGTGTGTCTATGGATAGACTATGACCTCGTCCTTAATGGGTATCATAGTGGATATAAAATAATATATAAGTAGAAGAATAATTAAAATAGTTATACCTATGATAAATTAATATTATGTGAATATATAAATCATACCCAAAATAATATCATATAGAGAAGATGAGGATACATGTCATGTGTCTAATAAAGAAGACAAAACATGTATACATGTAAGTAGTACTATATATGGAATAAAAGTAAAATAAAGGCCAAAAACTATCTAGCTAGAATCATGATCCTAAAATCAGTCTCATGCTCCCCTTCTCTTAAGCAGAAATCAAGAACCAGTAGCAAGAAACATTCCCTTATTCGTACCTGCAATAATATAGTCTGTTCGGGTACCCATCAGCGGCCAAAACAGAGTAAGATATATAATCCTAGTATGCAACCACTCAAAGTTCTAGTTCCATCTAGTCAACGAATTTATAATAATAATAATAGTGTGTGGGTAGTAATAAAATATGTAAAGGATGTATTGAAATTTAAAAACCCATAAAGGTCTGGGTTCTCATTGACACATGTCCTCTACTCCCTACTTTGGCCTAGGCAGATCATTTTTGAATAAATAGTCAGTCATGTACCAATTTATATTCATGTTCATTTAATTATTAAAAATATTTTAATAAACAAGTCTCAATACTTTTCACTTAGCCTAGCATCCCTCGTATAGATTTTTTATCAAAAGATGCCTAATCTAGCCATTAATAAGGTATTAGTCCTTGACTGAATCCAATACTGTATTTTGGACTAGAATATGCATTAAATAAATCATTCCATTGATTATTCAATTAATAACCTGGTCCTATTATTTTCATTCTTAATTTTGAATCTTGGTATCACTCTAGGTGTATCATGAACCAATCACATTACAATCACGTCCTATTCATTCATTATAGTGATCCTAGTATCACTCTGGGATTGGTATAACAAAATTTCTATTTGAGTCTATCTCTGGCAGTCCACTAAGGGAGCCCAAGTGTCACCCATGGACTATATAAACAACTTCCCTCTAAGTCCATCCTTGGAGATCCATGTGGAGTCTAAGTATCACCCAATCATATAATAGTAATCCCCCATAAGTCCATCCTTATTAATCCGTATAAGTATTCCATGTTTTACTTGGGAATAATCAAGATAGAATCCAAATGAGTCCATCCATGGAATTTTTTTAAGAACTCATGTCTCACCCAAGGAATATAACAACATTCATTCAATATAATTTACTTCTTCAAGATCATCAATAATATTTTTTCATTTAAAACTCACCTCAGAAGGTCACTCAAGTCATGGGCTAAGATTATAAGTCTTAACCTATATTTTTACTCACATGGAAATATCAATATAAGAGTAGCTCTAGCTTAAATAATTATTTACATGAAAATATCCTAGTTACATGGTAATTCCATTCCCTTCCTTTAATCAATATCAATTACAATTCATATTGAAACACAATTCATTAATTAGCATCCCTTTAAAATGGGTAATGACACAAATCAAATGGAATTTGAGATCAAACCACACATGGTGGTCCAATTATTTAACAACACACCCAAGGGGTGATTCCACTTAAAGATTCATGACATTTAAATAATTATAGACAGTCTCATTAATTACATAGGTCTCACCTATTCATTTTAAACAAGTATTAAAATATTTTTCAAGGGAATAACTAAAAAAATTAGGCATGCAAAACAATGGAATATATATATATAAACACATTAAATTTGAATGAAAATAATGAGACCGCCTACCATAGCTTCACAGTGGATAGATTTTCCATTTGCAGCTCTTGATTTGACTCAGATCATGAGAAAATTAAAGAATGGCTGAGAACCCTGAAAATAGGTAAAATTATATTGCACCTATATATCATAGCTGATACCATACCAAAAAAGGAATGAAACAAAAGAAATTGATATCTTACCGATGTGAATCCAATAAGATGAACAGATCTTGATTCTAATCATGAACAGAGAAGACCCCTCAAATCCTAGTTAAGGTGTTAAGGTGAGCACCCAAAAATAGAGGTTATGTCAAATGGATGAAATGAGAGAAAAACTAGGTTGAAATAAGATTCAATTAATGAAAAAATGATAATTTCCAAATAATTCTGGGGTTGTATGGTTTCTTCACACTTTTAAGAGAACTGTGTTCCCTTTGTTATAGGAAATGGGGACTCCACATGGATTGTACACATAGTTTGACTAACTATCAGAAAACCATCTAAAACTCCTCTATCAAAAGTCTTCAATTTTTTTCACTACAGTGCATCCCCAATCACATGGTTTTTCTAACTTTGTGGCCTATATAAATTTTATGTCTATATTCACATGGTTATAAGTAACCATGGAAGCTAACCCTCATGGTTTCTACTAACTTTGTGCCAGGATTGTTTCACCCCAAAAGATGGGTTTTGGACTCTAAACAAGCCTCAGAATCCCCCCGATAGCTCCATGGCCTTAAAGGACATTCACATTTGTATATATTTAGATATTTAAACTAAAAACAATAAAATTAAAATATTCCATACCTCATGAAAGAACTAGATTCTAATAAACTTCCCCATTTAAAAAATTCATCTCCGAATTTATCTTCCAAGGGTAATGAAGAATAATCTATGAACAACTCAAGCCATTGTTCTTGTACATCAGCCTCCCACTCCCAGGTCTTATCATGTACATGGTCGGGCTACCGTATCACTCATACTAGAGTAACTAGCTGATCTTGAAGAACCATCTCAGTATGGTCCCCAATAAATATTGGATTGTCCTCAAAGGATGCATCTACCTATAACTCAACCTCCTTAAGATGAAAGGAATGGTATTGGTCTGAATGATAATGTTGTGGTTGTGATATGTGGAAGAATACGTGCATGGATCATTACCTATGAGGTAAATGCAATAGATAGGCTATCGGTCTAACTCACTCTAGAATCTAAAATGACCTGAAATATTGTGGTGAAATTTTACCCTATCTCTTAAAACTTCTATGTCCTATCCTTGGTGAAACACAAAAATACATGATCCCAAACCGTGAGCTCTAAAGGTCTTTTATGGTGATTGGCGTATGAATTCTACCAATATTATGTAGTATCCACCCATTTTGCAATCAACTGAAACTACTTTTATGTTTCTTGAATGACTAGAGGTCCATGAATAGTTACCTCTCCTCCCTCTAACCATCATATGTGTGAAAAGCATGGCCTACCATAAAAATACTCATAAGGTTCCATCTAAATAATATCCTGAAAACTATTATTTTAGGATAACTCAATCAACGGTATCTACCTCTCCCAAGAGACCCCAAAATCTGGGATGCATACCTGAATCATTTCAACGCGCACTTGTATCATGCTCTCTAACTGAGCATCGGTCTGAGGGTGGTATCATGTGCTCAGAAGCACTGGTGTACCTAATTCCCTATACATCCCTTGAGAAAACAATGAATTAAACCAAGCATCCCAATTTAAATGTTAGTATGTGGGTCCCTGTGAAGTCATACCATCTCCTAGATATAAAAACTTCCAATATCATCCACAATAAAGGTTTACTTGATTGGAAGGAAATGTGAAACCTTCATGAGCTTTTCAATAATATCCCATATTGCATCATAACCTCGAGGCGACTTTGGTAATCCTATCCCAAAATCTATCCTGACATCATCCCATTTCCACTTGAAAATGTGTAGCTACTGTAAAATTCTGTTTTGTTTTTTGTGTTCCACGTTCGCATTTGGATATTTGGAACAACTAATGAATAAAACCGGCTACATTTACTTTCATACCTGATCAACAATATTTTCTATGTAAATCACGATACATCATGGCGAGACAGGGGTGAACAGACCAAACTGAAGAATGAAAGTATATCATTAGCTGCTCTCATGTACCTACTGAAACCCATACACAACCATGAAAATGGATAATCTCATACTTGCTTATGGTCCAACCAAGAAGAGGTTCCTCACCTACCATAGTATCCCATAGGATTAGGCCCTTGGATTCCAATAGTTTTCTCATTCTCACTCTATCCATAAGTGTGGAGGTAAAATATAAGGATGATAAAAAATTCTAACCCTAACTGTATTACATCTCCAAGTGGATCACAATGAACATGTCCAAAAGAATAAACTTACTACTGTCCTATTGAACAACATGTATATGAGTCCTCCGTCTTAGTGCATTGGCCACTGCATTTCCCTTTTCAGGCATGTCAGCAAGGTCGAAGTCAAAAGACTCTAAATATTCAACCCACCTTCACTACCTCAGATTCAGATTTCACTGGGTAAATATTTACTTGAAGCTTTTTGGTCTATGAAAACCACAAATTTCTCTCCAATTAAGTAATTTTTACAATATCATAATGCATTAACAACTTCATCTGACTCGAGATCATGCATCAAGTAATTTCTCTTGTATGGCCTAAACTACCGGGACCCATACACCATGAATCTATCTCCATATTTAAGGAATAATCCTATCGTAATACCAAATGCATTGTAGTAAATGTTGTAACTTCTGCCTAACTCTAGAAAAATTAGTATCAGTGATGAAGGCAATCTTTGTTTTAGCTCCTGAAAGGCTAAATCATATGCATCCGACCCTAAAAACATAACACACATCTTATTCAAGCCTATCAATGACACCTCTAAGCATTATAAGTTTGGTATTAAATGCCTATAATAACTATATATCCCCAATAAACTATGTACATCAAATATTTTCTTGGTATTCTCTTAAGAAACTATAGCTCTCACCCTATCTAGGTCAATTTATACTCATGTTTATAAGATAATGTGACCTGAGAAGTGAATCTAATCCATCCAGAAGTGGAACATTATGAACATCGCATATAACTGATTCTCTATCTGTGTATTCCAGAAAACAAAAAGATGTTGGGAATGGTCATGTTTAGTGTGCTAATATAGTAAGATATATTCCATGAAAATCACCATAAACGAATCCAGATAATGATGGAAAACTTGGTTCATTAGTTCCATGAAGACTACCGGTGTGTTCTCAAGACCTAATGTAATTAAAAAATACTCAAAAAGACCATACTATATATGAAAAGTGGTACAAGGTATTTTTGATGCTCTAACACACACTTCATGATAAACCAATCTTAAATAAATTTCAAGAAAACCTAATCTCATTATAGATGGTCTAAGAGATCACCTATCTGCAGTAGAGGATACTGGTTCTTAACCATTATCTAGATTAATTTATAGTAATCCACACATATATTGGGATTTTTATCTTCCTTTTTTTTTGAAAAAAAGTACCGGAGAACTCTATGGAGAAGTACAGGGTCAGATGAACCCCTTCGCCTCTAAATCCTCTAGTTGCCTCTTATGCTCCTGCATCATAGTTGTAGCCATCCTGTAAGGAGGAATGGATACTGGTATATCTCCTAGAACTAGATTGATAGATAACTCCACCTATGTCACTAGAGGTAATCCCAAAAATTCATATGGGGAACCATTCCTGAAATAATCATCCACTAGATAGAAATATGCCTAATTTTTTCGCTAATCATCCATATATAAACTCACAATTTGGTCTGTCATCTTTCCCATCCCGTGATTCTGAGGTCCATTTCAACTCACTTGGACATTCCATTCATCCTTGTGAATAAACCCTCAGCACTCTGGTGTTGTGAAGGTCTCCCTTTGACGATATAAATTTGTTAAATCATGAAAGCGAACCAGCCATTACATCTTAATAATGATGTCAAAGCATTTCATCTCGGAGAAAAAGAGGTCCCATACCAAGTGACACATGTCAATCTCAAGGGGGAACCCTCTACACTAATGTGCATCCTCCATTATAATCCCTAATATATTTTCAACCATTATAACACCATTAGAACATTGAAAACTAAATATAATGCTCTCCACAATAGGCATAGATACAAAGCTATGAGAATACCATATATAAAAAAGAGAACATACTAAATTAGAGGCTACTAGAATACTACCTCTTACTGTAGATGGTTCCAGATTATTCTCCTCAGGTGTCAGTTACACTATATATATCTTTAATGATACATGTACCTATGATACTAATTGGCTACCCTAGAAAACTTTTATCTGCTATCACTAAAAATCTGAAGCCTGAATACCATGACCATGACCTTCTACTCTGCCTTATCGGCCAGCTATACTCTAACTCCATTCCTGATGTGAATATTTTGGACTTTCTCTTGTACGTGGAGTCAGTGAAGACACTCTCTCACTAGCTTCTAGAGGAAAAGTACTATAGAATCACTGTATATGACCAATATTATTGTTGGATCAGCACTTGAATGGGTCTCTCGTGCACTATGCCCTCATATTTCCCTATGTACCACACTTGTGGAACCTCACCTCGCTACTTGAGTACATAATTTGGCTACTAATATCATTGTTTGGAAGCTTGATACAACAATTCCTACTACCAGTCAATGTAGCACCAGATCTAGATGTTGAACATCCATGGATCGCACCCCCAACCTTTCTCAAGTTACGCTCCATGATATGCACTCGATTCAGTATTCAAAAAATGGTATTCAACCAAAATACATTTACATGTGATTTTATGTCATACTTCATACCATACATTAATTTCCTAACTTTAGATAACTCATAGCCCATCAAAATAGTTGTGAAGCACTGGAGCTCTGTAAAATGGTCCAAATAATCCATGACTGGTAATGTGACCAACTCCAGGTGCATGAACTCTCAGGATCTATCAACCCTGAACATCTCAGGATAGAAGTAATCAAAGAAGGATATATGAAAATTCCTCTAAGAAATCTTATTAATATTAACTATCTAAGTAATATCATCCCACCATCTCTTGGTAGAATTACGCAGCATATATGTAGCAAGCTTACCCTCCTCTTGGTAGGTGTCTCTATATTCTAAAAGATATATACCATGGCCTCTAGTCATGACTCTGCATCCTATGGTCTGAAATCCCCTAAAAACTTGGGTGGATGTTTCTGTTGGAACTCACGCATCAAATATGCCATGGTCAGGGTAGGTTGTGGTGTCCCCAGAATGATCTTCATGAATCATATAAAACGTTTATGGAACTATTCCTCATCACATGTTTTTGGTACAATTACGGGTGTTGCATTTGGAACTAAAGGAGTATCCACTAGTATCCCTTGGCCCACAGCCTCTGATGTGTGGTCATAACAACCCTCCCGGTGTACTTTTTGAAGTCATCATGGTGGCATACCTCTACAATTTCAAACACAGGCCTCAGATAAGCAAATTATCAAAGCTTTTACCTAAAATCATAGATACTTAAATATGATTGGCGCTAGCCTTCATATATAAAGAACACAACCCTATGTTTTCTCCTTGAGTTATGTTTAGGTGTCTTACATATCATATTAAAGGAAGAGATAATACCTACCATCCACTACTAATTTTGGGTTTGGGTAAAATTATCTACTAGAGAAAATTATAGTTTTCATTTTATTATCATATTCAATTCCATTATATTACAATTCATTTTGAATGGTTGAACCAAATGGTTCACCAAATTATGATCCATAAGGTAAAAAAATCCTCATGAATTAGAATATCACATCCTCCAAATTCACACTATATCTCATTTATGTCAAATTTTCTAGACAAAATATGTATCACATAGCAGGTATATCAATCATGGCACATATCACAACAGTAATAAAACAATAAATTCATCCTATATGGCATTAAATAATTCATGGAATATGATATATAAAAGGAGCCTAAAATGATTCATGAGATGGAATACCCTCATCTCATTGGGTTTCAACAAAATAGAACCCTCAATCAATCAATGATAACAACAAAATTCAAGTGCATCACCCATTGGTGGAATCAAATAAACTGTAGTAAGCAAAATCTGTAAAACAATTTTTATTCAGGGAAATTTGGATTTTACTATACGTGGGTTAGCTATGCCTAGACATATCTCATTACCAAATTATCATTCCTTGTTATCCATGTCTATTTTCTTCAAATAATAACGAAAACTTGAAAAGATTCTACGATTCCACTTTGTAATGTCCCGGAGCTAGATTCCATTGAAGGCTCCTCAATCCCGGTTGGTAGCATAGCCTCAAGCATTTCTCCCCAATCTCTATAGGTTTATGACTAGAAGTTAGAAACTTGGGTATGTCTATGGGGAGACTATTCTATCATCACCAGAGTGTTTAACAGTGGATATACAAAAACATATAAGTAGCATGAGTAGTAAAATAGTCAAAAAAATTATAAATAAACGTGGAAGGGATATATAAATCATATCAGATGAAATATCATATACATAAGATTAGGATACATGTTATGTGTGTAATAAATCATCCAAAATAGGTATATATGATTGGTGTAAAATACATGGAATAAAAGAACAAAAAATCCAAAAACAATCCATCTATCACCATGAGCCTTAGCTCGGTCCCATGTACCCATTCTCCTAAGAAAAAATCAAGAACCTGTAGTGGGGCAATTGTCCTTATCCATACATGCAATCATATAGTCTGTTCGGGTACCCATTAGCGGACCGAATATGGTGTGAGATATAATCCATGTAAGAAACCATCCAAAGTTCTAGTGTCATACAATCAGTGAATATATAATAATAAAAGTGAAGAGGATATAATAGAATATGAAAAGAAAGTACTTAAAGTAAACAACCCAAAATGTTTTGGGTTCCCATGAACACCCATCCTCTACTTCCTACTTCAGCCAAGCTGGAATGTCTCTAAATTAATAGTTAGTCCTATGTTAAATTATATTCAAGCTCATTTAATGATTAAATATCATTTAATAAATAAGTCTTAATAATTTCCATGTATCCCAGCATCTCCCATATGGATATGTGACCAGAAGATTCCTAATTTTAACATTAATAATGTATAAGTCATTGACCAAATCCAAGCATGTTATTTGGTCTAGAAAACAGATCATAAAAATCATTCAATTAATTAGTCAATTAAGAACCTTATCCCTTACTTGGAATTCCTAGTTTGGAATCAATGTATTACTCCAAGTGTATCATGAACCAATCTCATTATAAGCCCATCCTAGGAATTCTTCATAAGAATATTGGTGTCACTCTGGGTGTGATATAACAACATTTTCATTCGAGTCCATCCTTGGAGATCTACTAAGGGAGCCCAAGTGTCACCCATGGAGTATATGAACAAATTCCATTTTATTCTATCCTTAGAAATCAATAAGGAATCCAAGTGTCACTAAGGCATATAAATGTAATCCCCCATGATTCCATCCATGGAAATTAGTATAATGAGTCCAAGTGTCACTCGGGTGTAAGCAAGGTAGAATCCAAATGGTACTTTCCATGGTGTTCATATAAGAACCCATGTGTCACCAAAGGCATATAAAAATAATCATTCAATATCATTTACTATTTCAAGGTCATCACTAAGAATGTTTCATTTAAAACTCAGCTCAGAAGGTGGATTGATTCATGGGCCAAGCTGAGAAGGCTTAGTCTCTATTTTTAATCACATGGGCTTATAGAGATAAGGGAAACTCTATATTAAACAGTAAATTACATGGAGATTTCCTAGGGGAATGTTTATTATTTTCCCTTCAATTAATCAATATTAATTTTAATCCATATTAAAAATTAATTCAACAATAATCATTCCTTGGTAAGGATCAATGGAAAACCTCAAAGGAAATTCAAGTTCAGGCCACCCATGGTGGTCTAATTAATTAACAACACACCCAAAGGGTGGTTCCACTTCACATTTCATGAAATTTGAACTATTATAAATAGTTTCATTAATTACATAGGTCTCACCTAGACATTTTAAACAAGGATTAAAATCCATTTCAAGGGCATCGCTCTAAAAATTGGGCATGTGGAACAACGAAATATATATATAAACACTTTAAATTTGAAGGAAATTCATGATACCAACGACCATAGTTTCATAGTGGATAGATCATCTAATATCATCTCTTGATTAAACTCAGATCAGGAAAAAATCGAATAATAGATGAGAGGTTGGAAATACAAAGATTGACTTGCACATAAATAGAAAAACTAATACCAAACCAAATGAGGAATGAAACAAAAAAAATTTTGATCTTACCAATGTGTATCCAACAAGATGAACAGATCTCGATTCTGAGCTTGGATGTTGAAGATCCCTAAAATCCTAGTTTTGGAATTAAGGTGAGCAGTTAAAAATTGAGGTTATATACAACAGAAGAAATGAGAGAAAAACTAGGTCAAAATAATATTTAATTTGGTTAAAAATGATAGTTTTTTATTAATTATTTGGTCACATAGTTTGGCTGCATAGTTGGAAAAACTATGTGCCAACTGTGTGCCCATTGTTGTATTAAAGGGGATCCCCTCATGGTTTGTACACATGGTTTGACTAACAATTCACAAATCATGTGAAAATAATTTGTCAAAATTCTATAGTTTTTAACACAATCATGCACCCCAATTCACATTTTTTATCTATCCATGTGACCTTTAGGATTCCACTATCCAGTATCACATGGTTAGAAGTAACCATGAAGCCTACCCCACATGGTTTCTTTTAACAATGTATTATTCCCTTTCCACCCTAAAAGTTGGGTTATGGGATCCAAACAATCCCCAGACACCCCCAATACCTCCATGACCTCAATGAAAATTCACATTAGACCATATTTAGATACATAAACTAAAAAATGATGTGATTAAAATATTCCACAACTCAATAACGAACCAAGTTCTTACAAAATACATCTCAAGGTAATAGAATGATTTAGGTTATTGTTAATTGACTAACTAAATCTAGAAATGTTATTCCCGTTCGAGATATTATATCTTTATAATGGATTTCTTGACTTTACCTCAAAGAGATAGTCAAGTTACGTTGAGTTCATCCATAAATTTCATCTGAGTATAGTCCCAAATGTACTTCTAATTTTGGGAAAGGCCTTCAGAAGTCATTGCATAATTAAATTTCAATACATATTTTCATCCTCAATTTTATGGATAGACTAAGAGAATGATTTAGACCATAGAAGAATGGTTTCGTTCTTGTTAAATAGATTACTAGGGAACATGGGATCATTTTCTTTCACTTGTTTAATTTTATTATAATTATAGTTTTCATTCGAATATATAGATGTATCCTTTTGAATAATTATTTAGAATATAATTGTGAGCTCAAGATTTTTTAGATGAAGTAGGAAAAATAAATTTATTGTAACTAGAATTAGGGGAATAAATGGTTTAGATGTTCAAGATGATTCAGAAACATATGAGGATGGCTCAAAATATGTAGAAATTTATATAGATAAATAGAGGAAAGATCATTCATTTGAGGTAGGTGGTCATGTTTTTCTTTAAGTGTCCCCATAAAAAAAGTATTACGCGCTTTGTTAAAAAAGGGAAGCTAAGTTCATTGTTCATTAGACCATTTAAAATCCTAGATAAATTTCAATCATTTTCTTACCAAGTGGCCTTGCTTCAAAGTGTAAATCAGGTATATGAAGTTTTTTAGGTTTTTCTATTAAGAGGATATGTTTCAGATGCATCTCATGTTTTGATCCCTGAAGTAGTTTAGTTGGAGGATAATATTTCAGATGAGGAATAGAAAAATCATATTCTTGAACATAAAAATAAGGTATTATGGAATTATTTGATTAACCATGTTAAGGTTTCGTGTAAAAACCATATGATTGAAGAATAAATATACGAATTTAAAAAATCAATGAGGGAAAGGTATCCCCACTTATTTAAATAGTAAATAAAATTATGAGGATGCAATTTCTAAATGGGGGAAGAATATACAACCTAGGTAATTTTAAGATAAATAATTTTTAAAAGTTATTATCAGTCATTAATTATATTTTATATAGATATACTCATTATCAAAATGTTAGGTAATTTATCAGTAAAAATAAAAAAGGAGTCATTTCTAACAAAATTGGGTTTCCATTCATTATATGGTTTCATTTAAAATATATATTTCTAAATTATAAAAATTTAATTTGGAAAAAAGTTACTTTATTTTCGAATTCATCATTTCAAAATTATATTAGGATGAATTTTTGAATATTTTCTGAAAATGTTGATTTTTTAATGAATAGTTAAAAATTATTATTTTTATTGGAAAGTTTATTTTCTTTTCAAGTATTAAAAATTAAATTCATATTTTAGATTAATTTTAAATTTTATTTAGTTCCTTTTTATTAAAAATCAATTTATGTTCTTTGGATTTTATTTTATCCTTGAATTTGGTAAAAAAATTATTTTTATACTTAAAATGATTTTTCTTTAAATCAGTTTTCATCAAATTTTACGATTTTAATTCTAAATTGAATTATTCCAATTCTAAAAAATTTAGTTCATATTTGGTATTAGTAGGTAAAAATTTTGAAAATATTACCCTTTTATTTTTTGGGCAATATAAATAGTAACTATATTAAATTTTTGTTACCTCGATAATGGTAAAATGCGTTAATTAGGGTTAAAATTAATGTCATAAGAGCTAAAATTCAATAAAATGCTTCGATTTTTTTCATTTTATGAGTATATTTCATACATAACTATCCACACATTTAAAATATTGTTTTTTTCCTTTTATCTTTGATTTTTACCTTTGTATTATTTTGATTAAAGAAAAATACCAAATGTCTCCCTCTTATATTTAAAAACCACCTATATGTTCTAAGAAGGATAAAAATAAGTTTTGAATTAATAATATATTTTATTTTTTGAATAATTAAAAAAACTATTTATATAATTTATTTATAATTTTTAGTGAGGAAATAATTACCTTAAGAGCTTACAGAACACTCACGTGGTTCATGTGAAAGTAGTAGAAAATCAAGTAAATAATTTTAAAAACTCTAAATGTAATATTGTATGTGTTATTTAATGCATCCCATGAATTATTTATTTAAATAAAACATATTATATATTTTCTTATTGTTTTTATTTTAATAATTTTGTTATCTTAATTACATTTATTTCAAATTAAATGAATAATTCCAAAATGACATTAATGATATTTTAAAATAAAAAATATTTTATTAAATAATTTATAAATTATAAAAAAACATATCTTCTGCTAACTAAATGATATATGGTTTAAAATATCAAATTTTATCCATTTATTGGTCATTTTCCCTTTTATAGTATCTTTCATGACCCTTTAAGCGTAAAAAATGTTGATATCTCCATAATTTCCAAAGGGTTTAATAGGCGTTAAAACAAAGACATAAGGGTAAAATAATATTCTAAAATTATCCAAATTTTATTTTATTAGAATATTTAAACCCATAATAATCCAATATTCAAATTATATAAATTTATAACCACTTTAACAAAAAAATATATATTAATTTAATACCTTAATTAATTCAAAGAATGCCCCTCCCCTCACTTTTAAAAGGGAATCTACTCTCTACTCTTCCTCACACCATTTTATAACTCTAGATTAATTAATAAATACCCAAATACATTCCTAAAATCCATCCACGTGCTTTATAATACTTTTATTGTGCATAATAAAAACCTTATAGTGCTTAATATGTAAAGCAAAGTAGGTTGTCCGGAGAAGAGGTACAACTTTAAACTGAATGTTTTAGTTTTTTTCCTTATTATTCCTCCATAAAATATTATTAAAACATGATGAAATGAGAAAAATGGTATACTTAATGTAAAAATAGATTTATATTTTATTCTCATAATCTATATCGATCTTCTTATTCCATCAAATAGAAAATGAAACCATCGTTCATTTATAACGTGAACTTCCGTATTGTGAATCGATTCTATTAATTTTCCTTCACAACCACATATGGATTTATATAATTGTGTATTTAATGAATTTATATGATACTCATGATATAATTACCATTATTTAAAGATAATATATCATTTATTTTCTTACCTTTCCATCCATTGAATAATGACAACATTGTTTGTGTGTACGTGTGAATTACCCCCTCCATAAAGTGATGTTATTAGTATTTCATGATATCGTCACAAGGATACTATATATAAGTATATTTAAATAATACATAATATATTTATGAATTAATCATAATTATATAAAGATAAAATAATAATTTACTTCTTTCTATTATATTTTTTGAAAAATGGAATTTTTTTCTTGCGTACGTACAGTCAACCATCTCAATGATTATAATATAGTTCATTTGTCATAATTATATTTCATGAATGGTTTTAACATTAAAATTAATATATAAATATTATAAATATTTTATGATTAATATTCTTTATATTATGTAATAATGACCTCTTTTACCATAGTCAACCTACCAAAGTCAATTTGGACATATAAGTTTAATATCGTCAATCCTTCTTACATGGACTTAATTAATTAAGTAATTAAATATAACCTGGTAAAATATAAAATAAAAAGAATAATAAAAAATAAAAAATATCTTAATCATGTAATAATTAACATAAGTTTATTATTCAAGAAGATAAATAACATACAGTATGAGTCAGACTTGAGGAAAGGTTCACTCTACATTAAAACACTCTTTTTAATTATATAAAGGATTTATTTCATAAATATTGTTCTTCAATGTTTATTTCTTAAACTTATTTTGTTGATATATTTATATGAAAATTAATGAATTATTAAGGAAACTTTTTTTGTTACTTCAAACGTTTTCAAAAGGAACAATTTTACATTCTTTACAAAATATGATATGAATGTCTTATTTTTATCGTAAACGGTGTCAAAGGATTTTCCTACCACCACAACCATTATTTGTTGTTTTTATGACATAACAATAATCCATGTTTTATGCAAATAAAACCCCTACTTCCCTTTTTTCTAGATATTTATTTTTGAGATTGGATTTTTAAAATGAAATGGTATTTTGATATCATAATGTGTATTGTATAAGGGTTCAACAGAGTTTTTCAAGTGATTTATGATTAAAAGGTGAAAGATTAAAAAAATTTATTCATGATATGGTCCTTGAAAACTGTTTATGATGAAAGTTGATCCAAATATAGCTCATGATGATGTGTAATATCAATGTATCTTATGATGATGGGTGAGCCCAATATAGCTCATTGTGATGGTTGATCCCGATATATCTCTTCATTGAATTAGGTAATGATTATTCTGTCTAGATAATTATATTGGAAGTTGGTAATATTGATTATTCCACATTAATGAGTTCTTTTAGGGGTTCTATAAATATTATATCCCAATAAACCTACATTAATTTTCTATGTTTTCTAATTAGTTTTCATGGAAATCATTTTATTTCAAAAAGAAATGCTAATGATATTTGTAAAGACCCGTAAATCCTATGGAAATTTTTTTCTTAAATACACGGGAATTTTATGAGTCTGCAATTTCTGACGGCACAAAATCCCATGGCCCATTGTTCCCAGAATAATTTTCTGAAATTTTCTTCGGGTACATTCAGTAGACGTACGAGTGGAATTTTATATCTTTTGAACCGATGCTCAGAATTGAAATCTGAGGACATCGATGAACTCGCAGTGCTGATATTCGCCTAAGGGGACCTTTACTGCAGTTGTGTTTCAATGTGAATGGAATTTATTATCTGGGGTTACTTTTTAAAATTAACAAATTAAATAAAACTGTATGTGTAACACATTTTTATTTAGATGGTGGTAAAAATCTCTAAGTGGAGGTTAGTGGTGGATCCCACCACCCCCTAACCTCTCTTGGTAGGATATAACTAAAGGAGGGTCCCACAAGAACACCAAACCCTGGAACTCCCTTAATCTTTTTGACTTCCCATTAAAGTGCAAACACACCCATGTAATTAATTTTTGAGAACTTTTATGTTCTTGACAACTCAATATAATTAAAAAAGTGAATCAGCAAAATTTATTAATTTGGAGTGTTAGAATTCTTTTGAATTCATTTATTCCAACATTAAAAGGAGGGGTGATATTCTCTTATTTTGGTTGGACATATTACCTTGGGAGGTTTTGGAGGAGTAAAAAGAAAGTTATCTTCCCACGAAGAACACGAAGGGCATCTTCAACAACTTCCTCCGCGTCAAGGGAGAGGACGTCCCCCACAAAGGATACCACCATTGACAATGTTATTTCCTCCAACGTTGACGGAACGACGTCCATATTCCGCAACACCCGACTTCCCCAACGCCCATCTTCTGCGGCTCATCGACATGCAATGTCAAATACGAGGTAGGGGTTGGATTTTAAGTATGATTATATTCCCAAGTTATTCTTTTTAAGAACGAGGTTGTTTTATTTTTTGGGATGGGTTAGAGATTATGCTGGGGTTAGTTTCTAGTTCTACTATATGGTGGATTACTATTTAAGCCTTTAACGCAGAGGGAACGGGCTAATGAATAAGTCCGGACCCTCAGCCAATTCGTTCTTGATGTGCAGTTTGATGGGAGATCGGTGAATGGAAGGGAAACCCTAATTTGAGGTCGTCGTAGTGAAGCGCAGGACTCGAGGAGGTCGTAGGCACAGACAAGAGGCAAAACGGACCACCAGAATTATTTTGGTGGACCGCGGAAGAGCACAGATATGCAGTTTGCCGGTACGGCGGCACCGGTGACCGGAGGCGGTGGACAGCATCGATCGGTGGCCTGGGGGTGGTGGTTCCCCTTGTGTGCCAGCGGCGGAAGCCTTTGCGGCACCGGCCACAGTAGTGGAGCGGAACCTGCATGCGTGTTCCAGGGAGGCCGAGTGGCGCTAGTTGGCACCACTGTTATAGAACACCGAGGGGGCCGTGCCCACCCCCCAACTCTGTGCCCAGTGTGAAAGCGCTCGGCCAGCTGGCCGAGCCACGGCCGGCCGCCAGGATGGGCTGCCTGCCTCCCGTGTCGGGCTGCCTGTCGCGCGGGTCGGGCCGTATCCACCGGGCTGGTCCATGCCCTACCGGGACAGACACTGATCCGAGTCAGTTCAACCCGGTTCGGGCCGAACTAGGGTGGTTTTGGCTGGGTCGGACCGGACCCAGACCCCCCTCTTCGGACCACTTTTGGTTTTTCGCCCATAACATGAGCTACAGACCACCGATCGACACACAGTCAGTTTTATAGGATTCATTGGATCGATACTATAGTTTTGGTATATTCCAATCAAGGTTTTGGTAAATTTTTGGTCTGGATGGGTTAGTTCGAAGCAAAGCCTACCGGGGCCTCGGAGCGGAAACGCTTATAACTTAAGGACCGGATGTCTGAGTAACGTGTCGTCAACTACATTGGATTCTTTTTTATGATACGGTCTTTTTGACATACTCCACATAGGATTTGTATGATGTTGTAGTATGTTCAGGTTAGAGTATACCCAAAATCCAATCAGCCCCTTAGAGAGGAAAAGCAAATAACTCTCAGACTGGGCGTCCGATTGACGCGCCGTCTATCGTGTTGGGTTTCTTTTGATGAGATAGAACCTCGGGATACATCAACTCAAGACTTCATGATAGTTGAGGTATTGATTCCCTTTGCACGAGGAGTGGATCCTCCTAGAATCGAGCGTGCTATGTGTGGGAACCCTAGAGATGGCTGCGATTATGGTGACTATTGTACCGGAATCCTCCGTCGGTTCGACAGTGACGAATTCTGTACTAGGATCCTCTGTGGGTTCAACAGTAGTGACTTCTTTACTATGATCCTACATGGGTTTGACAGTGATGACTACTATCCTGGAATCCTCTATGGGTTCAACAGTGATGACTTCTATACCAGGATCCTCCATGGGTTTGACAGTAGTGACTTCTGTACTATGATACTATGTGGGTTTGATTGCGATGACTACTGTTCTGGAATCCTCCGTGGGTTTGACAGTGATGACTTCTGTACCAGGATCCTCCGTGGGTTCGACATTAGTGACTTCTGTACTAGGATCCTACATGGGTTCGACATCGATGACTACTGTACCAGAATCCTACGTCGGTTTGACAGTGACGACTTTTGTGCCAAGACCCTAAGAGGGTTCGACAGCACTAATATTGTTCTAGGATCCAACGTGGGTTCGACAGAGGAGATGATTCAAAGTCCACATCTAATCATCTCTACCCCTATTCATGAGTTTTATACCTATGTGAGCTGAGTCATGTCTTGCAACCATTATCATTGTGGTGATTGACTTCACTTCCTTTGTGGAATTGGTTTGTGCTTGGACTCGAGAGTTGGAGACGGACTGAGTTTGGTAACTTAGGTATATGTATGGGAATATACCTAAGTAGTGTTGGATGATACTTCGTGATTGTATCTTACTTATTTTGTTTACCCTTAGTGGATATTGTGAGTCCTTTAGTTTCTCGGGGTCCCTAATGAGTATCATTATACTCACCTATGCATGGGCTATGCCCGCACCTCGTTGTGTTGGATGCATACGATGGACAACACTGATAGAGGCTGAGAGTGCCACGACAGGATGGTACCCGGAGGTGAACCTTGCGACAACTCAGCACATGGAGGAGACTGACGGATGTGAGTGCTGAGGTGGCCATCTATACCTACACTTCAGGTAGAAATCTTTGGAGGATGATCCATGAGCTGCTCTTAAATTTCAGTTGTTTTTTCTTTTTACATGTACTTTTTGTTTAGTTAGGTTTGTATACGAGCCCATTTACTTTCTAGAACACTCTTTTGTATTCATTTTTACATAGTTTTTACTTATTGTTGCATACTCTATTGTGTTTGTTTACTTTTATAAAGGAAATTCCTTCCCAAATTTGAGATTTATGCCTTTGCTTCTACTCACTAGCCCCTGGCCTATGGAAGGCAGTCTTGGGGTAGTCACAGCATGAGCCTTGAGGATGGGTCGTGACAAATTGGTATCAAAGGAGTCGATTCTACAGCAAAACTTAAACTCTGATTCTTTTAATGTAAATAATGTTAAGTGTTTTGGGTGTGGTGTTTAGTTTTGGTAAACTGGTGTTGGTGTGGCGACCGACATATCCATACACTAGGACTCCGACTTCTGATCTCCGAATCAGATCACAAAAACACTGATTGCGTGTGTGTTTACTTTGAAAAAGTTTTCTTCAGGATTACTTTGTGTCATCTTACCAGGTATACTGCTTTAACCATGGTGCACCTGTTTCTTTTCAGGATTTCCCCACGAAGGCAGCCAGATAGGGTTCCGAGTTTCATACGAGATGATATCCCACTGAGCGACAAGACTTTAGCGTAGGGCCCCATCACAGTGGAGGTAACAGCTATACCAATACTCATTGGGCCACCGATACCACCAGCCCAAGCAGTAGAGAGTGCATGCCACCTGAGTGCGTTTCACGGGTTCCAGTGACAGAGGATACCTAGGTTAAAGGGAGAGACGGATCTACAGGAAGCTGAGGATTGGATAGAGGATGTTGTGAGAGTTTTCATATTGGAAGGGACACCATCCGACCTCTTGGTGATCCTTATCGTGAGGCTCTTACTGGAAACAGTAGGCAGTTGGTGGAGCATTATACTCTAGGGACATGATGAGGCATCACTACTCAGGACAGACTTCAAGAGCATGTTTCGGGAAGAGTCTGTACCAGCCACCCTTCATGCAGTGTGGATTCAGGAGTTACATCATCTACAGTAGGGCATTGTGACAGCAGCTCAGTACTCAGCGAGGTTCACCGACCTCTCGCGCTACTCCACGGATATGGTATGAGACCCATTCTTCAGGGCCCGGACCATTGAGAAGGGGCTCAGGCCTGAGATTAGGGATTCAATGATCTCCCTCAATGTCCCGATGCAGATGGGGATATTAGAGAGAGCCCTCCTAGTGGAGAGTTTCCTTTCTGATCAGTCTCCACCAGTGAGAGCCACCACTAGTCGACACGCACCAGAGTCTTCTACAGCTGGCAGTAGACAGATGACGCAGGGGTCCAAGAGAACCAGACCCATAGGTGGTCTACTACACGACTCATTTTTGCTTTTCCGGGGTACACGAGTCAGAGCTATCCATATGAGGAGTAGGAAATGCTATGCATACAGTGGGCAGGGTCACATGGATCGAGACTGCCTGACCCGCCCTGAAAATGAGCAAAAGGTAGTAGATGGACCTCCCAGGCAAAGCCAGAGGTTCGACTGTGGTGGTCCGCTAGGAGCAGGAGGATGTGGAAGAGGAGCTGGCCATGTAGTAGGTGGTGGATGGAGTTTTGAGACCCTACCACCACCACCACCATGAGGTCCACCCCAACTGTAGGGAACAAGTGGACAAGGAAGAGCTCAGCATTAGGAAGCTGAGGCCTATGACCATACTGCTCTAGGAGCTGGTGGATAGGAGTGGTACTATCTCCAGGCATAGATACCTTTGTTCATAATTCTTCTATAATCTTTTATGTTGTTGCTTGTGATTTCTTTGCGTCCTTGTACTTTGAGATGTAGTAATAAAATACACTTGTCCATGGGACGTTTTCTTTCCTACCTTTTAGGTGTGGTTGATACTGAGAGGTTCTGGTAGAAACCATTGACTTAGCCCTCACATTCGAGATTCTTACTAGAGGAGACCCAGTGACCACACTGCTGCCGACAGTGTGACTCGACCCTTGGAGGTGAGAGTAACAGTTTTATCTCTTGGTAGTAGTGTTGAGGCCTTACGATGTCGCCCATGGCATGAAATAGTACCGTTCATGTCAGGATTGACTGTATTAGGAAAAGGATGTGGTTCATCCAGGGGATGAAACCGAATATCTCTTTTTGTAAAATGAGATATCTTAGCAGCTCTTGTATGATGTAGGAGAAGAAGGGTGTAGATGTGTTCTTTTTAATTTGGTAGTCTCGTCCATAGTTCGTTGGTTGAATGCTTTGTAGTCTACTCTGACCACCAGAGTCTTAGGTATATCTTCTCTCAAAAGGCCATGAACCTAAGACAGTGGAGATGACTAGAATTCCTCCAGGACTATGACCTCGAGATAATCTATACTCCTAGAAAGGGTAACATTGTAGCCTATTCTCTCAGTAGGGGAATATGCATTCAACTAATAGGAGAGGTGACGGAGCAGCTGGCCACGTTGCAGATAACCTTTGTGGATAGAGATAGTGCAGCCTTTCTACTGTATCTCACAGTCACTTCCCCACTTATTCAGCAATTTAGGGAGGTGCAACATGGGGACGCTGACTGCGAGACACTACGTGCTCAGATATCCTTAGGGCAGGCACTCAAAATATTTTCTAAAGGTAGGGATCACGTTATTCCTTCTAGGGGACGTACCGTGGTACTAGTTTCACTTCAGGAGGACGTGTTGTGGGATTTCCACACATCCCCTTTAGAATTACATCCAGGAGTGGTAAATATGTACTAGGACCTTCTATGAAAGCACTTGTGGCCAAGTATGATGAAGGAATTAGCAGAGTTTGTCTCTCGATGCCTCACTTGTCAGTAAGTGAAGGCGGAGCATCAGGTACCAGCAGGCTTCGTTCAGCCTTTGGAGGTCTGAAGTGGAGGAGGGTTGAGATATCCATGTACTTCATGATGATTCTTCCACATACAACCAGCAAACATGACTCGATTTGGGTGATCGATGACCGACTTACCAAGTCGGCCAACTTCCTACTTACCAGAGATTGTACGAGCTACCACGGAGGAGGTGCAGGTCATCCAGGAGCGGATAAAGACTGTACAGAGCTAAAAAAAGTCATACGTTGACAGGAGACAGAGTCATCTAAAATTCGAGGACAGTGACCACGTCTTTCTAAGGGTCTTAGCTTGATGAAGTCTACAAAGATTTGGCCGAGGCTTCATGTTGTCTCCATGATTCTTCAGACCTTTTCAGGTCCTCAGCCGGGTAAGCGAGGTGGCTTACCACTTGTCCCTTCTAACTCAGCTGCACCACGTGCACGACATCTTCCACGTTTGTTAGATGAGGGTATATGTGCACGATCCATCCAACATTATTGACAACAGGGAGGTATACATCGACGATAGGGTGACATTCATGGAGGTTCCAGTGGAGACATAGGATCGACAGGATCAGGTCCTACATGGACGGTTGATTCCTCTGGTGCAAATTTACTGGCAGCACGGGAACCTCCAGGAGAGCACATGGGAGCAGAAGACCTAGATTCGTGCTTAGTACCCTTATTTGTTTCCTTAGTGTGTATTGTAGCTTATGGGGACGTAAATCCAAGATGTTGGGATAAATTAATGACCCATAAATCATGTGTAATTTTTTTTCTTAAATACATGGGAATTTTACGATTCCACAGTTTCTGACGGTGCCGGATTCTGAGTCCCGGTTTGCCCGAAATAATTTTCTGAAATTTTGGTCGGGTACGTTCAGTAGACGTATGAGCGGGATTTTCTATCTTTTGGACCGATGCTCATAATTGAAATCTGAGGACACCGATGAACTCACAGCACTGGTATTTTTCTAAGGGGACCTTTAATATAGTTACATTTCAACGTGAATGGAACTTATTATTTGGGGATACTTTTTAAAATTAACAAATTAAATAAAAATGTGTGTGTAACACATTTTTATTTGGATGGTGGGTAAAGTCTCTTGGTGGAGGTTAGGGGTTATTCCCACCACACCCTATCCTCTATTGATAGGATATAACTAAAGGTGGGTCCCACACAAACACCAAACCCTTGAACTCCCTTAAACTTTTGGACTTCCCATTAAATTGCCAACACACCCTTGTAATTATTTTTCAGACCTTTGATGTTCTTACCAACTCCGTGTAATTAATTAATTGATTCAACTTAATTAATTAATTATCAGTGTTTGAATTATTTGGAATTCATTTTTTACAACATTAAAAGGAGGGCTGATATTCTCTTATTTTGTTTGGGAACATTACCTTGGGAGGTTTTGTAGGATTAGAAAGAAAGTTTTCTTCCCACGAAGAACATGAAGGACATCTTCAACATCTTCCTCCACCTCAAGGGATAGGAATCTACCCACAAAGGACGTCGCCAACAAAAATGTTATTTCCTCTGACATTGACGGAACGACATCTGTCTTCCGCGACACTTGACTTCGGCGACATCCGTCTTCCGCGGATCATCGATGTGCAACGTCAAATACGAGGTAGGGGTTGGATTTTAAGTATGATTATATTAAAAAGTTCATCTTTTTAAGAACACAATTATTTTCATTTGCGGGATGGGTTAGAGATCATGATGGGGTTAGTTTCTGGTTCTACAATATGTCGGATTACTATTTAAGCCTCTAACGTGGAGGGCACATGCTGGAAAATAAGTCCGGACCCTCCACCAATTCGTTCTTGATACGCGGTTTGAAGGGAGATGGGTGAATGGAAGGGAAACCTTGATTTGAGGCTATCGTAGTTAAGAGCAGGACCCGATGAGGCTGTAGGCGTAGATGAGAGGAAAAACGGACCACGAGAACAATTCTGGTGGCCCGTGGAAGAGTGCGGCGACGCTCCTCACGTGCCGCCGGCAAAAGGCCACGGAGTGGAACCTGTATGCGGGTTTCGGGGAGGCCGGGGAGTGCAAGTTGGCACCACCATTATAGAAAAATTGGGGGGCGGGCCTTCCCCCCACTCCGCGCCCAGCGCGAACGTGCTCGGCCATCTGGCCAAGCCATGGCCGGCCACTAGGATGAACCGCCTGCCGCGTGGGCCGGGCTGCGTGCCACGCGGACCGTGCCACCTATCGCGTAGGTCAGGCCGTCTACTGCCCAGACAGGGCCAAAACTGCCAGGTCAGACCAGACCCAGACCACCCTCTTCGGACAGACCCAGGGCGGGTTGGTCTGGGTCGGACCGGACCCAGACCCCCCTCTTCGGACCACTTTTGGTTTTTTGCCCGTAACATGAGCTACAAACCTCTGATCAATGAATTGTTTGTTGAATAGGATTCCTAGGATCTAGAGGTTCGTTTTGGTATATTACACTAAAGGTTTTGGAAATGTTTTTGTATGTTGAGGTTGGTTCGAACCCGAAACCAACCAGGCCTTCGAAGCCGAAACGCTTATAACTTAAGTACCGGACGTCTAATAGACGTGTCGTCTACTATGTTGGATTCCTTTTGATGAGAAGGTTATTTTGAAATACTCCACATACTATTCTGATGAGGTTTTAGTATGGCTGGGATAGATTGTACCCAAAATCCAACCATCCCCTCGGAGCGGAAAAGCCAATAACTCTCAGACCGGGCATCCTATTGAAGTGTCGCCTATCGCATTGGGTTTCTTTTGACGAGATGGAACTTCAGGATACATCAACTCATGGATTTATGATAGTTGTTGTATCGAAACCCTTTTATCAAGGAGTGGGCCCTCTCGGAATCGAGCGTGTTGTGTGTGGGAACCCTAGATCTGGCTGCGACATCGTTGACTACTGTCCCGGAATCCTCCATGGGCTCGACAGTGACGACTTCTATACCAGGATCCTCAGTGGGTTCAACAGAAGTGACTTCTGTACTAGGATCCTACGTGGGTTCGACAGCGACGACTACTATACAAGAATCCTCCATGGGTTCGACAGTGATGACTTCTATACCAGGATCCTCCGTGGGTTCGACAGTAGTGACATCTGTACCAGGATCCTAAATGGGTTTGACAGTGATGAATACTGTACCAGAATCCTCTATGGGTTTGACAGGGATGACTTCTATACCAGGATCCTCCATTGTTTCGACAACAATGACTTATTTACCAGGATCCTACGTGGGTTTGAAAGCGATGACTACTGTACCAGAATCCTACATGGGTTCGACAGTGATGACATTTCTGCCAGGATCCCACATGGTTTCGACAACGTTGATATTGTTACAGGATCCTTTGTGGGTTCGACAGAGGAGATGATTCGAAGGCTAAATCTAATCATCTCTACCCCTCTTCGTGAGTTGTAAACCTGTGTGAGCAGAGTCTTGTCTTTCAACCATTATCATTGTGTTGATTGACTTTACTTCCTTTGTGGAATTGGTTTGTGCTTGGGCTCAAGAGTTGGAGTCAGACTGAGTTTGGTAACTTAGGTATATGTATCGGCTTATAACTAAGTATGGCTGGATGATACTTTGTGATTGTATCTTTCTTCTTTTGTTTACCCTAAGTAGATATTGTGATACCTTGCAGGTCCCGGGGTCCCTACTGTGTATCGTTATACTCACCCTTGCACGGGCTATGCCCGCACCTCTTTGTATTGGATGCAGACGATGGACAGAGATGACAGAGGCCATGAGTGCCATAACTGGATGGTAACCAGAGGTGGACCTTACAACGAGTCGGCACACAGAGGAGACTGACAGATGTGAGTGCTGAGGTGGTCTTATGTACCTACCCTTCAGGTAGGAATCTTTGAAGGACGATCCAGGAGAATCTCTTCAATTTCAGCTGTTTTTACATTTTACGTGTACTTGTTGTTCAGTTGGGTTTGTATACTGGCCCATTTACTTTCTAGCACACTCTTTTGTATTTAGTTTTACATAGTGTTTACTTCTTGTAGCGTACTCTGTTGTGTTTGTCTACTTTTATAAAGTCAATGCCTTCCCAGCATAGGGATTTACGCTATTGGTGCTAGTCGCCATCCCCTAGCCTATGGAAGGCGGGCTTAGGGTAGTCACAGAACGAGCCCCGAGGACGGGACCTGACAATATTTTATTTTAAAGGAATTATTATGTGCCTTTAGGATAAAAAAGTATGTTATTACGAAAAATATTTTCATAGGTTGTCATATTTTCTAACAACCCCCCATGGTTATTATTTTTCCCTTATGGTTTCTTATAATATTTTTTATGAAAAGCTTTACCCAATAAATCTGATTTCATGTGTAGTTAAATGATTATTTGATCTCAAAGATTATTAAGATAAATAAAAAACTCTCTGTTATGATATCATGGTTTGAAAATCGAAAAATGGATTTCCAAAATTATTTTTTATTTTCTTTACTATGATTTTGGTTCTCATCACAAATTTTCAAATGTTTTTCATAGGTTTTGAGGATGAGTGGGGATAAAAAAGAAGTCAAGTTAAAAATCATAAATATTTTTCAGGAAAATAGAATTTTATTTATTTTATAAGTCTTTTATTATGTTAAAGATGGATACTAAGAAGATGTGTCCAATGTATAATGTAGGGGTTTTTTATGTAAGAGTTATTATACATTTCTATAAAACTATAAATCAAAAAGATCCTAAAAATTAAAGAAATTAAATTCTTTTCCAAGAATTAATTTTACCATTTATATAAGGTCATATACTTTTAGGAGACTTATGAAATGATTTGTAATAGAATATTCATGATGATTTATGTTCATATAGGACATCAAATTATAACTCTTCTAGGTGTATCTCTTTTTTGGTTGTTTTATGGGAAGTAATGCCATTTTCCAGTCAAACTCAAGCACAAAGTGAAGTGACCGGGAAGATAATACCACTGAGAATGGGGGTTGAAATAAGTAGTAATATTTTTTCAGTTTTATTTTCCTAGAAATAAATCATTGTAACTTATTAGAGTTTTGATCTACTCAACTTTTTAATCTAGCTTCACCCATATAAAAATATAATAAAGACAACATAAAGGCACATATTGTTTAAAAGGTTTGGTCTCAATGTGGGTACCTACATCTTTCTGAGTTTTGAATCACCCATGATAATAATTCTCCACTAAAATCCATTATATATACAAAAGTGGGTATGGAAGTAATCACCCTCAACCTAAATAATGGCAGGAAGGAATCACCCATGACCTAGGAAAGTCGGTTGTCCCAAGTTATATAATTTTGATCAAGTAAAATAAGAAATACCACTTGAACCTATGGATTATTTACCTATAATGATGATATTACATTGAACCTTTATATAAGAAATTTTTCAGCTTCTACCCCAAACTCAAAATTCTAGAAATTTACAACCATAACTTATTCCTTATGAACCTAGGTTATTCCAAAACTAATTATGATATTATTATCAGTATATGAAGTTCTCACAATTTAAATAACATTGTAAAGATTTATTTAACCCATTTCAATACTCACCCAACCTCTACTGATCTAGGGAAAATCACTATCTTAAACTTTGAAAAACTCACTCAACTCAAACTTAGTTTGACTGCATTCAAAGCATCTAATTAGTTCACAGTAAAAATAACTTATAAGAATTTATTTATAACGCAGCATCAATGTACCTTTCTACCTTTCCTAAATACTTGGTTTGATTTATAAACATTCAAATTATAGTCTAGAAACATAATGATTGATTTCATTATGATATTTTTCAGTTGAATTCACAATGTTTTTTTCTGAATCATCCTTCCAAAAACTCCTTTTTGAAACAATGATACTTATAACTCATCCATTTTCTGATCTTTCTAAGGAAACCTAAATCCTCTTATTTGAGATAATATTGTGTTATTATCCTTCTAGAACACTTTTCATTGATCTCACCGTGTCTTGAAACCAAAACAATATAGGAGGCACTATCTAAAATAGTATACGGACTTCTCCTATTGGTTCTTTACTGAAGGTCACCTCCATCTAATGCTTCCATTTTATCTTGAACCTCTTCTATCAAGTAAACACTTTTTAGAAATTTTATTCAAAAAAAATTTATTGTATAAAATATTTATTTTACCCTCTATCTAGTAATCTCTTTCTGTAAAATTTACGCTATAAATATTTATCTAATAAACTTAATATTTTCTAACTATTAAACTTATTAACCTCTATAAATTAATCCATCATATAATACATCATAAATTTATCCATCTAATGATATTTTTAAAGGTTTGTACAATGGAATTTTTTAAAATATTCCCAATAGAATTCAACTATATATGTTTGGTGAGCATCAAAAAGTTTATCTGATGGTAAAAAATTACTATATATTTTGAAACTTCATAGATTTATCAATTCTAAAAAACTTTATATATTTCCCTATCTAGTAAAAATATTAACTCTCTTTTTTATAGAGTTATAAAGCCTTTTTCTGATAAATCTATGTATGATCACAACATTGGAAACCAGATACTTTCCTCTATAAATAGTGGTCTCAGAAATGGTATATATTGAATAGAATCTCAAGCACAACTTTTTATGTTTACAACAAATACACCACCATTGACAAAATTATGAGTACTTTAATCTCCCCCTTTTTATTTATTATAAAAATTAAAAAAAATTCTTTTCAAGCATTATAAAACCATAGCCTTCCTCAAATATAAATTTCTTGACACCACACTACCAATAAAGAAGTATTTATAAGATAATTTCATCCCTCGATGGAAAGAAAGTTTGTGGAAATGATATTTATATTCTCCCCTTTAAAGATATCGTCTTCTAGAAATGTAAGTTTGAGAAATTTTACTCTTAATTTGTATGGTTACACCAACTAATGATTCATAAAATATTTTCTCTGCCATTGACAATAGAAGCCAAAAAAACATGCAGATAACTCCATAACATTCCTAATTTTGTAGTGAAGGAAAAAAATGTAATTTCAACCTCAATTCCCCAAATATTTCCCTTTGAGTAGATTTATTAAATATATCATAAATTTTATCATTTTTTGAAATATAATTAAGCTTTGAATCTCCACTTTCAAATAATTCCTTGATAAAATGATATTTAATATTAATGTTCATGGATATGGAATGTAGAATTGGGTTTTTAGAAAAATCAATTGTAAATTAATTTTCGAAAAATAATATTTAGTGGCTCCTCAAAATTCTCCCTAAAATTTTTAAACTATAATTTTATACATATCATTTGAGTACGTACTTGAATATTAACAACTTAATAAGAATCTTATTTACTCAATGTTACTAAATTTTGTTTCTAACTATGCCAACAAACATAGCTCTCTCCCATGAAAAAAGTTACGTCATTTTTTATTTCCCATTATTAGAATCCCTAGACCAATAATATTTTGTAAACACCTTTATATTAAAATTATTAATTTTCTTATACATCAATAAATAATTTACAGCTCCTTTGACATACCTCAAAATTAACTTCATAGTTTTCAAGTTCAAATCTTTAGGATAACATTAATACTTTTCTTGTAATGTTACATCGTAAATAATATTTAGTATAGAAGCTATAAGATACAAAAATATTCTGATCAGCACTCGAAAATCATTCTAATTCACAATTTGGCTAGCATCATCATTACACATATTCATAAATGAAGAAATATGTGTAGAAACATCCTTTGAATCCGACATGAAAAAATCTTTAATAATTCTCAAGTATACTTTTTTGTGAAATAAATATATAGCCTTTTAGAATTCAGGATCTATAAAACATGAAAGAAATTAATATCCCCAAGAATAGACATCTCAAAGCACCTCTTTATCTATTATGATAACTCTCCATGCATAATATCTTTATCACTTCTAAAATAAATTTCATAAACATACACAACAACAGTTAAAGTTATGGTACCTTTTTCCTTTAAATAATTATTACTGAAAACATTTCATCTAGAAAAGTTAAATGTTTGGATATTATTATCATGTTCTGATTAGTAAGATCGAGGATCCTAATTCAATCCATTCAAGGATTTATTTATCTTATAAACACTTCTTCTGTTTTTTTCAAGGATCCATCTATCTAGTCTTTCAATATCAATTTCTTCCTCAACCTCTCTATTTAAAATTTTTACTTAACAAACATTGGATAAACTTTTCATATTTTATGAGTATAAATTTCAATGAATATTCTTGTAATTTTGATTCTTACAATAGTGGATAATTTTTATTCAAAATAAACTCCTTCAGCCTTTGTATAACCTTTGAAGAAGTGTCTGTATTTATTTCTTGAATCCTCTCCCTTTTCATTTATATTTTTTCAAAACACTCATTTATTTCTAATGAAATATTTATTTTTTGGTCTTGGAATAAGTTCCTAGGTATCATTCTTATCAATAATTTCTAATTAATTATTTATAACTTCTAACAACTCTTTTTTTCGTAGTTTTTGATAATGATCATTTTTTTATTTAAGGAATGAGTGCAATTTGATTCTATATTGTTAGTTTCCTTATCATAAAAACTAGAGATTAACTTCTTATGTTAATTTTGGTTGGTCCGATATGTTTTTAATCCTCTAAAATTTGGAGTTTTTCTTTCCCTCGGTTTTATTTTCATCACTTGAAACATTGAAATCTATTTTTTTAACACTTATAAACTTCCTTCATTTTATCTTTATTTTTTCAAAAAAATTTAATATTCCTTCTAATAACACATAAATATATTCCTTAATCTATTTCATTTAATTGATTTTAAATAACCCTAACATAACATGATTTCTCAATCTTGTGTGTTTTTTTACACCAGCACTTATATCTTCTTCTATTTTCTGTACACCCACGAAAATTCCTTCCTCATATTTTTAATCAAAATTATCTGAGTTTGTATTTTTAATATTTATCAAGAAGGGAATTTATAATAGCTTTAAGTCTTTAAAAGAATTCCTCTTTTTATAGCAAATTTCAATGAAATTTTCTTTTTCTTTTAAAATTTGTAAACATCTATTTTGAAGATGTATATATATAAAAAGGCTTTTATCTATATTTTTTAAGAGTCATACTTTGAAAGAATTGCTTGACCTATTTCAGCTAAAATTTGGTCCTTCCCCTATTCTAATCATTTTTTGTGGAGGGAAAGGAGCACTATATTACATTTTAATATCATTATTTAATAGATAGGATTTAAATGAGTTTCATATACACTCTTTTCAATTTTTTATGCTCGATTTTTTTATATATACACCTTATTCATTCTCAAACTCATATATTTTTTTGAACATTTTCATAGCCTCGTATTATTGTTTCATAAACATTACTCAAGCCATACATGTAAATTAATCAATTAAAATTATGAAATAAATATCTAATTTGGTGGAATAATGTCCCGTTAGTCTATAGATGTCAATGTGAATAAGTTCAGGTGTTTGAGTAGACTGAATCTCAACCCTCTAAGGAATTTTATTAACCATTTATCCCTTCTCACATGTTTCAAATATAATTTCAATTTTATTCTTAACTTTAGTAATATCTATCCAAACTTCTTTATTATATTTTTTACTTATAGTTACATGAATTAGATGGCCAATTATCCTCTATCATAAATCATTTTTATCTTTATCACTCAAGTGAAAATAGATACTTGGGCCTCCGATTTGGAATAATTTTCCACTAGTTCTATCTCATAAGGTAATAATATTTCCATATTTCAAACATTTTATAATGAAAGAATATATTTTGAAGATAAATTCATTCCCATTATCCCAAAGATGGAGAATTTTAGTATGTGATTTTTAAGTCCATTAAAAAATATAAAATCATTGAACATTAACTATATCAATTCAATTTAAGTTGGGTAAATCCATTTGATTTTTAGTGAATAGTAATTTCTACATATAATAGAACCTCTATCATGTTATCTTATGTGTTTAGGATTTTTCATATCTCCAAACAAATAATAAGAGCATACACTATCAATAATACAAGGATTCCCCCTTTTTCTAGCTTTTAGAGAAACATGAGCTAATAATGGTTTTTCTTCAATCTCAACTTTTCCAAGTTCCATGTATTTCTTGATTATTAGAACTTGTCTATGAAGAGTTGTCATACATTTTTCTGAATTATGAATAAATTCACCACACCTTCCACATAGCTCGTAAATACATTCCTTTATGTTTTACCTTTCAAATTTTTTATATTCTAAAATTTTTTTCTTAACATTTTTGTTTATCTTTCAGACCTTGAAACAAATTTACTCAAAGTTCCTCATACTTCTAGTATTTTTCCCCCTTGTATCATGCCTTGTATAGAGAAGTGGAATTTTATACCAACAGTTATAATATTATTCCCAAAATCTCCATAGAACTAAAAATAACTAATGAATATTGTCCTTTTATAAAAATATAAATATTATATGAAATATTTTTATTTGGGTTCATCAGAGTTCATGACATTTATATTCCTCTGTTTCGGAGGTTCATAAATTTTTTCCAGTGAACCTTCATAGTTATTTGAAACGATATTATAAATATTTTTATTATAATGTTGAGTATTAAAATTTTTTGTACAGTTACATTCTCCAGAAGTTATTGAAGATTTTTGTTCAGATTTATTTTCCTTAAAAATTCTTCATTCATCCATTTTATGTATTTTCAGCTTTAAGACATCTTGATTGAGTTTTCCCTAATTAATCTTCCTTCATTGAAATTTTATTAACATTATCTTTTAACATTTTTTTTATTCTACAAACTGTATATTGAGGGATTTAATTTATCAATATATCCTTGTTCTCTTTTAAGGAAACTACCCACTCCCTATTTCTTACTAAGAAATCTAGCTTCATTCTTTAGTTTTGAGTTTTGTTTAGACATGCTTCATGCTATGATCTTTGAACATATTCTTTGTATGTTTCATCCTTAATTTCCTTATTCACTATTATAATTTTCCTCATGTTTCATAACATGATCCATGAAGTTAGTGACTTTTTATGTAACATCATCATCTGATGAATCACTTCCATCTGAGTAAATCTTATTTTCAATAAAAATCATGATCCTTCTTCTTCTTATTGAATATCTTTTTTTTATCCAGGTATTTTTCTACCCCTTTATAGTTTTTACCCCACTTTTTCTAATAATAACTATTCATTCATTTATCTTCTTCAAACTTTCCCATTTTATAAATTCGAAGTCTAAGGAAAGGTGGATGAATTCTCCAAAATTGAAAAAATTTAGAGTAATTTTTTCTTTATCCTTGACTTTACCTTTTCCATGTTTATTTTTGATAAAATCCATTACTCTAGAATATTATTCATTAATTTAATATTCATACTTAGATATTTTGGAGCATTATTCTTCTTCTGAAATATTAAGTTCTTAATTGATTCAAAATAAATATCATCCTTTTCATTCTTCTTAAAAATTATAGTTTTATTAATTTTATAAGTAATTAGAATCTATTTAATAGCATCAAGAGATGTATCTTCCATATCCTCAATAGTATATATTTTGGGATCAAATCTATAAGGAAAATTTCTCATCAATTTTTTAATAATAGTTTAATCTAATGAATCTACTCCAAAACCTATGATATTACTGACTCTTTAATTTAACCATGTGAAATATTCATCAATGGTCTCTTCCTTTTGCATTTTCATATTTCAGATTTACTTCTCTATATTTGAATTTTTCTTTAACTTTAACAACACCTTCAAAAATATTTTCAAGTTTATACAAAATAAATTAATCTATTTGAAGTACCATATATTATGTGAAAATAATTTCAGAAAGATCCATTAGAATTGAATTTCAAATATTAACATTATCTCTTATATTTTTCTTGTTAGAAAAATTCATTATTAATCATTTTATATTGGTGTAAATCTAATGGTTGCAACATTAATAATCATTAGGAAAGGAAAAAAGAATACAAACTATAATCTTATTCTTATAACAATAATAGTTCTCTCCATCGGAAGTAGAAACTATAATACTATTAGGAAAATTTATGTTCCTGAGGCTTTCACTAATACATCAATAGAGGCATCCAGGATCTAATTCCAATTTATGTGTCTATGAATGTAGAACCATTGAGAAGGGGGCTTGAATTAGTAGAAATATTTTTAAATTTTCCTTCACCTCGAAATAGAAATCATCATCTTGTTTGAATTTCAATCTGTTAAAAGTTATAACTGAGTATAACCCATATGAAAATATAAGAATGATAAAATATAAGGCATTAATTGTTTAAAAGGTTTATTCCCAAGGTGGGTACTTATACCTTGCTTTGTTTGAAATCAACTGATACCAATATCCATTGTAGATATAAATATGGGTGTGGAAGGAATCACCCGTAACCCCAATAATAGTGGGAATGAATCACACTTGACCAAATAATTATATTTATCAAAATTGATAATAGTTTCCTCAAGCAAAATAAAAATTATCACTTGAACCTATGGCATCATCAACTATAATGAAGATATTTTTTGAGCATGTATATAAGAAATTTTTAATCTTATGATCCAAAATAAATGTCATGACCCATCCCTCATGGCCCATGTTGTGACTACCCCAAGCCCACCTCTAATAGGCCAGGGGATAGAAACTAGCATCGTTTAGGTATATCCCACAAATGGGAGTCATTTTCCTATGAAATTATACACATGCACACAACTCTAAGCCAAGAATTCTGGAATGTAAAAACACTAAGTAAAGAAAATGCATGCATACCACTACAACCCAACAATAGAGTATGATAGAAAGTAAAGCAGTAAAGTACAATGGGGCAAGAATACAAGTCCACCAAAAATAAAGAGTCTATAACACAAGTAATGTAGCTCATACACATAAAACCCCACCTGATTCAACTAGAAGGTGTGACCCTGGAATATTGTCTATAAGCCATATGAACACATTTCGTTCTTTCTGATCATACTAGGCCCCACTTAGTCCTGGTCTACCTATAACACTATTAAAGAGTCGACCAATAGCATAAGACACAACACATGTGTGAAAATCCTGTGTAGGGGTTAGTAAATCAATACTCATTAGATCACCCCAAAATACAAAGTAAAAGACCAAAAATAAACTCCCCTAAGAAGAAACATTCAACTCAACACATGTATATGTCAACAACCCATATAACAAGAACATCTAGATATACCCCAAAGGGTTCTGAGACTCAAGGTATCATCCACTTTCTACTGTATGGTTCCATTGCATAGCATGATTGATTCCGGGAGACCTCACTACTTGAGCTATCAGATAGTAAGCATATAAAACAAGTCTACTAAAAGTATTCAATAGAACATTTGGTCTTGATACATCATGAAGTTCTCCGAGACACCCAGTCCCACTAAGATTAGAAGTCTCGATATCACCACCAATCATTGGTCATAGCATTTTTCTAAATGTATTCTCATTCTGGGAAGAACTCACTCCACGAGATATGAAGTCATCAGAGACCCTTACAAATAGGTCCCACTAATTTGGGCCTCTCCCAAAGAGAACACATTTAGAACTACCTAAAGCACATTGTTTAGGTCAAGTCACGAAGGAATGAATCTGATCTTGATACACAGATATAAGGTCCTGCACCTAGGGCGCACTAGGGGACATCCTGGACTTACTAGAAACATCATTCTAGAATGGGGAAAAGTTCTCATTTAAATATTGGGCACACCTATTCCACAAACCCTGTCTAAGGTACCACAAAGAGAAGTGAGGATTGACCGGGCCTCTCGATGCTATAAATGCTCCAGCCTGCGAAGTCAATATCGATGCTGTGATGAGACTACTCACTTATGAATACGGGTCACTCTCTATTATAGGAACGGGGTCCTTCATCTATCCATCATAGATAATTCCATGGGTATGATCTCAATATTTATTTTCACCCTCTATGATAGGATCGGGATCCTCCATCGATCCCTCACAGGAATGACAAAGGGAATTATACCATCCCATTATGGTCCAACTAAAAACCCACAAGGACATCATAAAAATACCTCCTCATCATTAGGGTACCCATACCACAAAAATCTCATCAAATGGACTTAAAGTATTAATGTTATGGGACTTTTAGTGAAAGGGGTTCGGTTCAATCCACCTAGATGTGGCAGCTACCGCATCCCCGCCAAGTCAACGCGGTCGGACAACAAGTCGGCCACTCCTCTCGCATATAGTCCTTGGGAATGCATGACAACCTGACCAATGTGGTGCCCTACTACATCACCAGTCTGCACACCAGATCATGCTCTGGCCACGGCTTCTTGTCACCGCCCGCAACCACACCGTCACGATTCGTCGAGCCAGCAGCCACCTATTGTTAGGTAGCCATGCTACCACTAGTAGCTCTCCTTTAAGAGCTGTCATCATCTCCCTACTGCTCTGTTTTTTTATACAGAGTCACCATTGTAATCCTAGGGTCACAACTTTCAGTGTAGTGGGCCCGAATCCATGCCACGATCCATCCTATAGTAAAGTCATTGAAGAACGATATCATCCGCACTACCTTTATCCATTCACCACCAACGTCGTCTCACCACCTTCGTATTGTGTCCATACTTGATCTGTGATATCGTATCATTTCACAAATAATTAGGAGTCAAATGTTTGATTGATTGTGAATTTTAGCGTCATAGGCTAAATAAATAATGTCGGCAATGAACGAAGAACAAAGGGAGAAAAGCATGAACCAAAAAAGAGGAACGGACCTCACTCGTTGTTAATGTCGATTGGGGTTCATTATTGTTAAAATGGTTAGAAAAAACCCACAACAATAGATAATAAAAATACGATAAATAATCCCCAATAAACCCCACGATGTTAATCCCAAACCACAAAATGCATGACATGTGGGTTAATACATTGGTCAATTAATCCATGTTCTTCATAGGGATAAAAAAGGGGAAATAAAACATATTAAAAATCACACCCTACCTATATTTTGGATCAGTTGAAGAAGATAATTCATCATTGATGGTGATCTATCAATGAGAAATCTTGATCCACCATCCCTTCATTGTTCTCCATTCACCAATAAGAGGATTTCACCAAGTCTCTTCTCCAGTGATCCCAAGGTAATTCTCCAAGATCATTCACCCAATCTTTTGTCCCTACCATCGGTTAGAGAACAAAAACATGATTCAAAATTAAACATGTTTTAGTGTTAAATGCATTTTAGCATTAAAAACGTTTCAGTGTTGTCGTATCACAAAGTTGCAGCATCACTGAGTCGCTGCATTGAAGTGTTGTTTTGTTACATTGAAACATTAAAAATAAAATAAATATTTCAAATAACTTTATTATTAAAACATAAAAAAATCAACTTTCGCATTCGGCCCGTACTGGTCGATGTTAATATCCTCATAAAAAAACTCTATTACGAACTCAACAGTGGTCTCTAATTTCCAATCTGAGTTACCATTTATTAGTTTTTAGGATTTTAAAATCAAAGATTTTTGTTTAATTATTTTATTTCCAATTACATCCTTTTTTGGGTTTTCCTTAGAATAGCTCAACTGACTATAGTTAAGTCACACCTAGGGTAAATCTACTAATTTGTGCACACAAATTTCCTCAAATTTCTGATTTGGGTACCCATTTAGAAGTTATTCCACATTTTTAGGCAAACTGGTCATGGGTGATATTTAAAAACTTAACTTTTTTAGACGGATCATTCTAAGCACATTGGGCCTCAGAAACACACATCGTCATAGCCCATGGTCTCATAATTTTCCCAATAATTTCCTAAAAATAAAATCAGGAAAATAAAATCCATTACATTCAAACATATATATATTTTCATCTAGAACATCTTCCATTCGAAACCTAGTTCTTATAGAACACCTTCTCCTGATCTCCTTCTCAACAACTCATGTTCCTAGTATTCCCAACGATATAATAATATATAATTTAACCCCTTTATATACTCAACCTTCATCTAATAATCAAGGGAAAAGTGTGGACTCGAATAATTAAAAACCTTATCAACCCAAACTTGGTTTAACCATGTTAAAACTCTACAATTAGTTCAAAGTCAACATTCTTCCAAAGAAATTTCTCAAACCTTTTCATCAATGAATATTTAAAACTTTACACAAAACATGTCTAGATTTATGAATATTATAAGTTTAACATATAATAGTTAATATCATGTTCTTTCATAACTTCTTCAGTTGATATTTCAGGTGTTCTTCTGAATCTTACTTCTAGAACCACACTTCTTATAACTCATCAATTTTCTAATATTTTTTTAGAAACCAAGTGTTTTTTATTTGAGATAAAATTATATTACATTCCTTTTGGAACTACTTTCATTGATCTCATTTTGTTTAGAACCCATAAACATATTGTAGCTTATGTTCAATACCGCCAAAGGAATTATCCTTTTAGTTCATCATTGAATATTACCACCATCCGATGGAGGAAATCTATTTAAATATTATTCTTTCCATAATCATCTATCTAGAAATTGAATTATAGAAAATTATGTTTGATACAAACATTCTATTAACCACAATTTGGTAACATCATTACAAAAAATTCATTCTATTAATCATTATTTGTTGGACTCAAGATTTTATATCTGGTAAACTTCTAAAAATCCTTAACTTAATTTGTCCAATCAAACATTGTAAAGTTATATATATAGTGAACTTTTCATTGTTCTATAAAATGTAATTTGTAATATTATATTATATGCAATTTTACTTTCTCAATTCAGTGATTTACAAAAATTCTATCTGATAGTAAAGGATCTCTCTATCTAGTACAACTTCATAACTTTCTAAATCTAATACAACTTCAAATATTTCTCTATTTGATATACTGATAAAATCCTCTTCTGTTTGAGTTATAAAGTCTCTCTCTAATAATTATATTTCTAATCAAAAATTTAGAGATCAAAATTTTTATTTGGGATATATTAGCCTCAAAAACATTATAGATTCAATAGAAGATAAATCAAATATTTTTATATTGATAACAAATACAACACATTCAACAAAATGATGGGTACTTCACAAATTATATTGGGATATCATGGAACTCAATTTTTAACTCAATACCACTAATGAGAAACAAAATTTGGAACTGACTGAGTTGAGTGAAATTAGTAGCAATGTGTATGTTAATGAATCAATTTATAATTAAAAGACAAAACAGTCCATGATTACATTATCACTTAGAATTATTTTCAACTCAGAGACAAGGTACTTCTCTTTAAATCATGGTTAAGACTATTAATAGAAAAGTTAATTTTCTTATTGTCTAATACCTTTATGTGGGTTAAGGTCTCCACCATGATGTTGTGTAAATCATAAGAGATAATGGGTATGATTTCAAAAGTGTATGGGAAATGCTTAAAGACATGTTTCTAAATAGAGAACATTATGGGAATTACTTCCACCATATGCTTCATTTAGAAGGAAGTAGAGGAATATCTATCTCGAGACATTATATGTATCACTCTCGAGGAGGTAACCTAGGGTTTCATAAAAATAAATAAGGATTTTTTATTATGTGTTCTTCATTTTCTTTAAGAAATCATGTTTTTGTGGTTTTCATGTATACCAATTTTTATGTGGATGTAAGGTAAATGATTTGTAATTGAATTTTATCTTATGAGTCTTAATAATATACTTATAGATTCATTAATATATTCTGAAACCATTGGGGATCCCAAATTTTCATTTAAGCAAGAATACTTCATTTCAACACCAAAATAGGGAAAATATTTAAATTCCAAGGAAAACAAGATCGTTGTCACATGATCTATAAAACTATGCACTATAATCATATGCATTGGGAATTTCATTTCAAATAACCACTTCATATTTGGACCATACTATAACTAAACATGAACTTTAATCATAAATATCCTAGAAAATTATGTATGATTGGCCCATGGTCTATAAATTCATTCACCACATGGAACACCCCAATGTTTTAAAAATAAATTGAAATTCATGAAACATAGAGTCTCTAAAAAATTAAACTCCTTTTTCAAATAGATATTTGTAAAAAAGTCGTTAAATTTAATTTTTTCTATTTTATAATTTTAATTTCAAAAAACAAACATACACGGTTGTGATCAGTAAGTTTTTTGGATTCTGATTGAACAAAGAGAATTTTTGATGAATAGTAATGTCACCCTTATGAATATTAATATGACCAAATTAATATTATCCTCACCAATTAATGTATTTATAATAATTTATGATACCATGATTAATTTTTCAAGGTTTTATAAAATCATTTATAGTTTTCAAAGTGTTATTTATTGAATAAATTATAATTTTATTTAAAAATAAATTTTCTAAAATTTAGAAAATTATTTGGATAAAATGGAGTTATTTTTTAATTATAAATGTTTCAAAAAATATTAGGATGAATTTTTTGTATTTTTCTGAAAAAACTTGAATTTTTTATGAATAGTGAAATATGGTGATCTACAATATATATACATTATATGCTAAATAAAATATTCCTAGCATCATGGCTCATGTAAAAACCCTTTGTTTCAACTCATATACGTTATTTGATATTTCGGTCACATGAATCAAGACTACTCATAATATAGAGAAAAATATTAAAATAATAACTAAAATAAAAGAAAATCCCTCCTCTCCTTCACTATAAATACCACCCTCACCCCACTCTTCCTCACACACCTCTCAAGATTTTAGCATTGTCTAAATTATGCACAATCACCTTCCCAAGACTCTTACCCATGTACTAGATTATATGGTCTCGCCAAATGACCAAAACCAAATCCCTTAAGGAGGATCTCATGGAGAAGAGATCAAGAGGTAAAAATCCTCTTTCATTTTCTTGTGTTTTCTTTACAATTCTTTTATTTTCTTGTACTATAATCACCTACCCTTATCCAAGGGGAATTAAAGCTCCGATATTATATATATTATGGATTTTTATCATGTTTATGGAAAAAATCATGATCTTTCTTCCTCTCATCTTCCTCATATTCTAAAAATAAAAACATCATATGAGATGTGTCGATTTACAGACATCATGGACGTTATGTTTTCAATTTCGTTTAATTCCTTCAAATATGGTTGTAAAACCATTTTAATGGTTGAAAAAATATTTTAAAGTGTATTATATGACCTCTATAATGTTCTATAATTTAATTATGCTTAATATTAAAGGTATATGATTAAACAAGTTTGAGATTATCGAAGAACCGCTAAAATGTTCTAAATGATTATCACTAACGATTTATCTAATATTTTATCTAATATTCACCATTATACAATATAAAAAATGATTTATGTAATAAATTAATATTATATAAACATATTTACACAACTTCATACAACTTATAGAGTTTCACTTCCATTTGACAAGAAAATTTTTTACGAACCTACCATGGAAATCAAGTAAAGCATGCACCTGAAACAATAGAAATAACAACATATAATTAATAAATTGGTCAAATGATGATATAAAATGATCATATAAGGTGTTATAAACATTATTATGATTCCTTAAAATATTAATAACACCAATTTAACCACTATATAGTAGGTTTAAACCAGTTTTAAATAATATAAACCTGGGGTATGGTAATTTTTAACCCAATTTCCATTCTCTTGGTTAACCTTCTACTTCATTAATTATATGGCACTAATATTATTTTGTATAATAAATTTTATTTCTATTATCTATTATTATATTTATTTATATTTTATACACATAATCAATTCATTCTATTAATTCTCAAATCAATTATATGATATTTGTAAGGGACTTTTCATTAAAAATATTTTTTTAAATTTATATTTTTACAAAAATATAAATGACTTTTTTGAGAAAGTGTTCATGTTTTATGATTATGTTATGATTGTTGGGGATTTTTAGTAAGAAGGGTGGGACCTATATCTCCCTTCAATGAATTTTTTATGTTTAATTTGTAGGTGTAACCTATGTTTACTCCAAGTGTAACTGTGATGGATACACCATAAGGTACCTGTTAGGGTTACATTTTAAGGTGTTCATGAGGGTTATAAATCATATAGCATCCATGAGAGTTAAAATTTTAATTAATTAATTCCCCAATATATTTTAATGTTTTATTTTTGTTTTCAATGTTTATGGAAATCTCATGTTTCAAAAATTAATTATATGATACTTTATGGGTGAGAATTATGTCAGTGAAAATGATTTTATATGTTTATAATTATTCATGGACTAATGGTTTATTTCATTCTTTTTAGATCCCTTAACAATATTTTTATTCTTATACCATGTTTATAAATGTCTTTCACATGTTATAAGGAAGTGTAAGAGAAATATGGAAATCATGTTAAATGTTATGATGATTTGTCAAAGAAATCAAGTTATTGTGTTGTGTAAAAAAATTAATGTTATAAAAGAAATGGATATTTTTTTAATGGTACCAACTTTTAATGCTTGTGGGGTTGATATGTAGAAGTTATGTCATTAAATTTTAAAAATATAAACTAAAAAGATCTTAGGGAATTTAAATAACTGAAATCTAGTTGAAATAACTATATTATGTAATGTTTAAGGTCTGGTCCTTGTAGTTGGTATCATAGCAAGGTTTAGATATCTTTAGGAGATAATATGGTGTTAATAGAATAAAATAAATGATTTTTACCTTATATTTATATTTAAATTATATAAAATTTAAATATTATAATCTTACTTCATCTATTATATGTATACTCATAATGGTTTTCTATATAATAAATAAGAAAGCTAAAGTTAGAAGGAACCGAGAGGCTAATATCTTTTCGAATTCGCAATCGAAAATGGTGGGAATTGAAACCGAGTAGTTTGTGATAGTAATCGATCAAATGATGAAGGAAATAAATTTAAGTGGTATCTATGGAATATAACAACTAGATCTACCAAAAAGGAACATGGTGATAGTGGAACATTTTATGAGGCTAAAACCTTCCGTATTTAGTGGATCTTTGGATCCATTAGCAGCTGAAGGATGGATTAAATACCTTGAAAATATATTTGATGTTATGGGATGTTCATATAATTAAAATTTTAGTCTTTCCATTTATTGTTTTGAAGGTGAATCTGATCGGTGGTGTTCAATGGTCATAAATATCAGGGATAGAGAGGAGATTAAATCCTTGGAGTTGGATGAATTTAAAATTATTTTCCTTGTAAAATATTTTCCAACTGTGGTTTGACTATGGAGGGAGTAGGAATTCCTTGAATTGAGGCCAAATGAGGAATATTCACGGATCATGTGTGAAGAAAACATCACACGACTATTACGGTATACTCCAAATCTTATTTAGGATCTTGATAGAAAAAGCAATCGCTTTAACTCAGGGTTGAATACAATATTTATAAATGTATTGGCCTCTTGAGAATTCCAATTTTTTTAGCAACATTTATTATGTGCTTATAGGGTAGAAATTGAGTTTTATGGTGATCCCTTGTACTTTGACATCAAATAGAATAAGAGGTCCATATGGAAAGCAATGTATAATAATCAATCAAAGAAATTTGATGGTAAGAAAGTACAGTTTCTAGTTTCTGAAAAGTGTGGTAAAAAGAACCCTAGGTAATGTATTACCAAAACCGGGAAGTGTTTCTATTGTGGTAATCTTGGACATATGGCTCGATATTGTAATAAAAATTATTATAAGACAAATTATGATAAGAAAACTATATAGACTTTCAAATGTGTTGAGACGGGTCATGATGCAAATTCCTACCCAAAGAAATATTTGAGTGATGTAAATCAACTAGAATATAATAAGAAAGGTGTAGTGAGATCCGTTGTAACTACTTCAGCAGATTTTGGTCCATCCAATGAAGTGGTATCAGGTAATTTTTTTATTTACACATATTTTTCTAAAGACTTGATTGATATGGGGTCTACAAATTCTTTTATTTCTGAGAAATTTGCCATTAAACTGTAAATATTATCACAACAAATGAGACCATAACATATTTTTAAAACACTAGGGGTAATGGTACAGTAAAAAGTCATTTTAATAATCTTCTTATTTTATCTATGGAAAGACATTAAATTAAAACTTTGTTTTTTAGTAGTGTTTGAGGTCATTCTTGGTATGTATTGGATTTTTGTTTATCATCATAAATTTTATTTTAGAGCTAAAGAAGTTGTTTTTCAGAAAGAGTTTCAGATTGTAAATAGAACAAACCCATACAATTGATAACATGTCCGGAAGATGAGAAAATTTTGAAATATGGGTAAATGAATATCTTCATATTTGTTCAGAGGAGTTACATAGTGTTATACCATATTGGGATGTTGAATTCACAATTGACTTATTTCATGATGCAAATCCAATTTTAAAGCCCCCTTATCGAATGGCACAAATGGAGCTTCCTGCATTTAAAATCAGTTGCAGGATTTTCTTGATAAAGTATTAAATCATCCTAGCACTTCACCATAGATATATCATGTTTTTTTGTTAAAAAGAAATATGGTTCCATGAGACATTTCATTTATTATAGTTCTTCAAATAACATTACTATTAAGAATAAGTATTTTTTTCCTCATGTAAATGACTTGTTTGATCAGATCTAGTGATGTCAGTATTTTCCCAAGATTGACTTGAGATCCATGTACCATCAACTGAAGGTAAAGGAGGATAAAATTCCAAAGATATCTTTTTGATCATAGATGTGGTAATTATGAATTTGTTTTTAGGATTTTTTGGTTAACTAATTCACCTGTTGTATTCATGGATCTTATGAATAGAATATTTCATAAGTTCTTGGATAAGTTTTGATTCTTTTTATTGATGACATTATACTATATTCCACAACTAAATAAGAGCATGAAAAATATCTAAGGTTTGTTTTGAAAACCTTATAAGAAACGAAACTGTATGAAAAACTCAAAAAGTGTGAATTTGGGTTGCAACAAATTTCATTCCTTAGTCACATTGTTTCTAAAGATGGAATACTATTGATCCTTAAAAACCAAAGTTGTTGAAGAATAGACAAGACCAAATAATATAACTAAGATTCATAGTTTTCTTTGTTTTTAAGGCTATTACCAGAGGATTTTCTAAAACTATTAATTGTTCTTCAGTCCAGTAACTATGTTTACTTCAAAAGGAGTTAAATTCACCTGGATAAAATAATGTCATGATTGTTTTCAGGAATTGAAAAAAAGATTGGTGAATGATCTAGTACAGATCCTACCATCCATAATTGGAGAGTTTTTAATCTATAGTGATTCTTTATTAAGGGGACTTGGTTGTGTTATGATTCATAGTGATTGGGTAATTTCTTATACTTCAAGAAAACTGAAACATCATGAGTTAAATTTTCCCACGCATGATTTTGAAAAAGCACCTGTGGTTTCGCTTTAAAATTTTGCGTGCATCATTTATACAAAGCCAAATGAGAAATATATACTAACCACAAAAGTCATAAGTATATATTCACTCAATAGGAGTTAAATATAAGGTAGAGAAGATGTATTGAATTGATAAAAGATTATTATTGCACAATCAATTACCATCCAGGAAAATCAAAAAAATGTGGCATATTCCTTGAGTCGAAAACATCCTGAATCATTAACTATATTATGGTTGGAACAAGACCCTCTGATATATGATCTATTTAATTTTGGATTGGAAGTTGTTGGTGAAATAAATTCCTCTGATTTTTTAAAAGTTTCAGTGTAGTCAACTTTATCAGACAGAATTAAGCAATTGTAGAAGGAATTCATGGAGTAAGAGAAAAAGGTATAACTAGTTAAAATGGGTAAGTTGCTAGAATTTAACATTGAAAAATATTGTATTCTAAGATTTGTAAACTGATAATTTGTGCCTTTTGATTCTCAGTATAGGAAATAATTATTTTGTGAAGATCATAGTTCTCTATTTTTAGTTTATCCTAACAACACAAAGATGTACATAGACCTTCGAAAGTATTACTCGTGGGATGGAATGAAAAAAGATATTGCAGATTATACCATGAAATTTTTGACATGTAAATAGGTTAAAGCAGACCAGTAGTTACCGAATTGGATACTTCCACCTTTACCCATGCCTGATTGAAAATGGAAAAATTTATCCATGAACTTAGTGATGGGACTAACAAATAAGTTTTTAGGTAACAATGCAATTTGGTTTATTGTTGATCGACTAACTAAGTGTACTCATTTCATTCCTATTTGAGATACTATGTATTTGGATTATCTTTCTTGGCTGTACCTAAAAGGTATTTTTATGTTACATGGATTTATTCATTTTTTATTTTATCTAACCATAATCCCAAGTTCACATCTAACTTTTGGAAGGGCCTTCAGAATTTGATGGGAACATAATAAAATTTCAGTATATATTTTCATCCTCAATCATATGGGAAGTCTGAATAAATGATATAGAATTTTGATGATATGCCTCGAGCTTATTCAATAGATTACCAAAGAGGTTGGGATCATTATATTTCATTAGTTCAATTTTCTTATAATAAAATTTTTCATTCTAGTATACAGATGACACCTTTTGGGGAATTATATGGGAAGCAGTGTCAAAGTAAATCTTTTTGATATGAAGCTGAGGATAGGAAGTTGATGGGACTATAATTAGTAGATGAAGTGGCTAAGAAATTAAAGATGATCCATCAACACATGAGGACATCTTAGAGCAGGAAGAAATCTTATGTAGATAATAAGAGGAAAGAATTTTCTTCTGATATAGGTGATCATGTTTTCCTTATAATATCACCACAGAAAAGATTTATGTATTTAGGTAAGAAAAAATGTCAAGTCCATAGTTCTTTAGTCTATATGAAATCCTAGAGAATGTTGGACCAGTTTTTTACTGAGTGTCTTTACCTAAAAGTTTATCTTAGGTACACAATGTTTTCCATGTTTCAATGTTGAGAAAGTATGTGCAAGATTCATCTCATATTTTGAGCCTAGAAGTAGTTCAGCTGGAAGATAACCTTTCTAACGAATGGAAACATGTTTAGATTCTTGAGTGAAGAGAGAAACTATTGTGGAATAATGTAATCCACAAGGTAAAGGTATTTTGTTGAAACCATATGGTTGAAGAAGAATCATGGGAATCTAAAAATGCTATAATGGAAAGGTACCCTAACTTGTTTATTAAGTAAATAAAATTTCAAGGATGCACTTTTCAGAAGGTCGGGAGAATGTAACCCCCAAAGGTTTTAAATATAAATTTAAATGAATTAAACATTGAATCTATACATAATGGAACTTTTTTTAAGGAGATAGTTGTAAACTATACATTAAATATAATTTTGTCCCTTTAATGATTTGAATTTCAAAAAACAGACATAAACGGTTGTGATCAATAAGTTTTTCGTAGTATGATAGGACAAACATAATTTTTGTGGAATAGTAACCTATCCTTATGAATAATAATGTTACCCTTTTGAATATTAATATGACCAAATGAATATTAACCTCACTATTGAATGAATTTCTAATAATTTATGAGACCATGATTAATGTTTCAAGGTATTATAAAATCAGTTATAGTATTAAAATTGTTATTTGTTGTAATAAATAAAGATTTTATTTGAAAATTAATTTTCCCATATATAGAAATTTATTTTGATAAAATGGGGTTCATTTTTTAATTTTAAATGTCAAAAAATTGGTCGTGTAATTTTTTGGAATTTTTCTGAAATATGTGAATTTTTATGAATAGTGAAAAATGGTAATTTACCGAATATATATAGATTATATGTTAAATACACTATTCCTTGTGTCATGTATGAAGAAAGAACCCTTGGTTTGTACTCACATGATCTCTTTAATATTAGGTTCACATGAATTAAGACAATGCATAGTCTTGATCAAAAATATAAGACTGATGATTAAAATAATGGAAACCCTTCCTCTCCTCCACAATAAATACCACCCTCATCCCCTCTTCCTCTCACACCTCTCAAGCTTTGAAAATTGTCTAAATTCTACCCAATCCACTTCCCAAGGATCTTCCTCAAGTCCAATACCTTCTAGACTCAACAAATGTCCAAAACCAATGGCCTTAAGGTGGATCTCAAGGAAAATAGATCAACAGGTAAAAATCCTCTTTCATTTTCTTGTGTTTTCTTTTCAATTCTTTTCTTTTCTTATACTTTCCTCGCATACCATTATAAAATATGAATGAAATCTCTAATATTATATATATTCTTGATTTTAATCATATTTATGGAAAAAATCAACATCATCCTTCCTCTCCTATTTTATTTATTCTAAAAATAAAAACATCATATGTGATGTGTCGATTTACCGACATTATGGATGATGTGTCTTCAATTTTATTTAAATCTTAAAATACTAGTTTTAAAACCATTTTAATGATTGAAACAGATTTTAAATTTTATTATATGACTTCTATTATTTTCTGTAATTAACTTATAATCATAATTTTAATGGTATATGATGATTTAAGTTCGTGATTATCGAAGAACCGCCAAAATGAAAACGAATATCACTAATGATTTATCTAATGATTCATCTTCATACCATATAAAAATGATTTGTAAAATCATTAAATTTTATGAAAACATATTAACACCATTTTATACCACTTCTAGATTTTCTCTTTCATTCAATAATAAAATCATTTTCGAACTGGCCATGGAAATCATGTAAAGCACGCACCTGAAACAATGGAAATAATAAAAATATTATTAGTAAATGGGTCAAATGATGTTATACAATTGTCATATAAGGTGTTAAAAACATTATTATACTTATCTAAATTATTAATAATACCTTTTTAACCATTATACAGGATTTTTAAATTATTTTGAAGAAAGATGAACCTGAGGTAAGGGAATTCTTAACCCAATTTCCATTCTTTATCTTTACCTTCAACATCATTGATTATATAGTACTAAAATTATTTTTTCTAATAAATTTTTCTTATATTACTTATTATTGAGTGTATTTACAATATATTCACATATTATATTCATTATATTAATTCTTATATCAATTATATGATATTTTTAAGGGACTTTTCTTTAAAAATCCTCTTTTAAATTTCTAGTTTATACAAAATTCAAAACGAATGTTTTGGGAAAGTGTTAGTGTTTTATGATTATTTTATGATTCTTGTGATTTTTTTTAGAAGGTTGAGACTTATATCCCCTTCCAATGCTTTGGGTATGTTTAATTTGGTGGTTGATCGTATAGTTACTCCAAATGTATCTTCAATGATTACACTATAGGGTAGCCATTAGGGTAACATTGTAAGGTAGTTGTGAGGGTTACAAATCATATGGAAGTCATGAGGTTTAAAATTGTAAGTTATTAATTCCACAATATACCTTCATGTTTAATTTATGTTTTCTATATTTATGGAAATCTCATGTTTAACAATGTAAGTATATGATACTTTATGGGTGAGAATTATGTCTTTGTGAAAATGATTTCATATGTTTATAAGTATTCATGGAATAATGGTTACTTTCATTTTTTTATATCCCTTACTAATATTTTTATGATAATACCATTTTTTTAAATTTTTTTCATGGGTTATAAGTATCTGTAAGAGAAATAAGAAATTAAAGTTAATTGTTATGAATATTTTTCAAATAAATCATGTTGTTGTATTGTGTTAAAAAAATTATGTTTTGAAAGAAATGGATACTATTTTAATGGTACCCACTTTTTATGCTTATGGGTTGATATGTATGAGTTATTTCCTAACATTATAAAACTCTAAACCAAAAAGATCTTTAGGGATGTAAATAAGTGAAGTCTAGTTGAAATAGCTAGATTATGTAATGTTTAAGGTCAGGCCCTTATAACATAATCATATATAGTGGAAAACATATCTTGATATTAATGAATGGTTAGAGAAAGGTTCATTAAACAATGTGTTGAACCCATGAAAGAAGTTGAACACCATTAAGAAAAAATAAAATGTTTATTACAAAGTTGACCAAACCAATTTTCTCAAACATGTAAAATATTACCCATATCTTCATATCTTCTCTTCATTTCCCATATAATCCCCCAATATATTATCTTCCACTCTTATCCACTCTCTCTCACCACCTTCATCCTCTTACTTCTATGTGGACAACCATGGGTCGGTTCATCTTCTTTATTATCATATTATTCTTTTTATTCTTCAACATCTTCTTCTTCTTCTTCTTCTTCATTTTATTCCACTTTTAAATCTAGGTTTCCTATTTCATTCTACTATATCTTTGAACATGTGTTTCCATTTCCTTTGTTTTTAATTCCATCACTTTTTAGAAATTTATTTTCTAAAAACCATCAAAATTTTCTCCAGTCATTTAAATTAATTTATAGATTACATGAAATCATATTAGCACTATGGGAAAAATCAATATTTACGACGGGTTATTTGCGACGGGATTTCCTCTCCCATTGTAAATAGTTTGGCGCGACTTGCGCACCAAACCGCGTGAATAGTATTTTTCACGGGGAGATGTCTCCCGTCGCAAATAGTTTGGCACGACTTGCGCGCCAAACTGCGCGGCTTGCCCAACAAACCACACAAGAGTATTTACGACGGTACCAGTCGCAAATACCTGGCGGCGGTTAATAGATTTCTGCGACGGGATGTTGTCCCGTCTCAAAAAGAGTTTCGATAGGATCTATTTGCGATGGGGCCCGTCGCAAATACCCTTTTAACCGCCGATTTTAATTAATGTGGGTGAGGGTATTTGCGACGGGCCCGTTGCAAAAGCCCAACGGTAGTAAATACCATTAGCGACGGGAAAAGCTGCCTGTCGCAAATAGTATGTCGGAAGGTGGTATTTGCGACGGGTCCCGTCGCAAATACCCTTTTAACCGCGGACTGTAATTAATGCGGGCGAGGGTATTTGCGACAGGCTCCGTCGCAAATACAACTATTAGCGACGGGAAACCCATCCCAAATAACACTGTCACAATTAATCTAACCTATATATACCACCACCTTTTTTTTTCAAATGACTCAGATCTTCCTCTCATTGTCTCTTCATTCTCTAGTTTTAATGGGAAAATTTATATTAGTTGAAGAATTTTATAAGAGAGCAATTGGAAGGCGTCAATACCTTCAGAATATCAAAGCTTAAGGTATTTAATTTATATTTTATTATATATATATTTTTTTATATTAATTTTAATTGTTGTTTATTAGTTCTATTTAAATTAGATTTAAATTGATTTTTATTTATATTTATTTTTAGTAAGAAATAGATATTGTTAGTGATAATTATAAATAATTATTGTTAATTCGGAATAATTAGAGATTATTATAGATAATTAGCGGAATTTAGTTATAATTAGGGATAATTAGTAATAATTAGATATAATTAGAAATAATTAGATATAATTAGAAATAATTATATATTATTATAAATAATTAGATATAATTTGAAATAATTATATATAATTATTAATAATTAGTAATAATTATTAATAATTAGTAATAATTAGTAATAATTAAATATAATTAGTAATAATTAGATATAATTAGTAATAATAAGATATAATTAGTAATAATTTGATATAATTAGCTATACATGGATATAATAAGTTGTATTTAGATATAATTAGCAATAAGTATATATAATTAGCTATAATTAGAATTAATTAGATTTAATTAGCAATAATTAGATATAATTAGCTATAATTAGCTATAATTAACTATAATTACCTATAATTAGATATAATTAGCTATAATTAGCTATAATTAGATATAATTAGATATAATTAGATATAATTAGATATTATTAATAAAAATTAGATATAATTAGTAATAATTAGATATAATTAGTAATAATTAGCTATAATTAGTAAGAATTAGCTATAATTAGTTACAATTAGTAGTAATTAGTAATAATTGGTAATAATTAGTAATAATTAGGTATAATTAGTAATAATTAGATATAATTAGTAATAATTAGTAATAATTAGTAATAATTAGTAATAATTAGTAATCGTTAGTTATAATTTGTAATAATTAGTTATAATTAGTTATAATTAGTTATAATTAGTAACAATTAGTAATAATTACTAATAATTAGTTATAATTATTAATAATTAGTAATAATTATTAATAATTAGTAATAATAAGTAATAATTAGTAATAATTAGTAATAATTATTAATAATTAGTAATAATAAGTAATAATTACTAATAATTAGTAATAATTATTAATAATTAGTAATAATTAGTAATAATTAGTAATAATTTCTAATAATTAGTAATAATAACTAGTAATTACTAATAATTAGTAATAATTAGTAATAATTAGTAATAATTAGTAATAATTAATAATAATTAGTAATAATTAGTAATAATTACTAATAATTAGATATAATTATTAATAATTAGATATAATTAGTAATATTTTGTAATAATTAATAATATTTAGTACTAATTAACAATAATTAGTAATAATTAGATATAATTTGTAATAATTTGTAATAATTTGTAATAATTTGTAATAATTAGTAATAATTAGTACTAATTAGTAATAATTAGTAATAATTAGTACTAATTAGTAATAATTAGTAATAATTAGTACTAATTAGTAATAATTAGTAATAATTAGTAATAATTAGTAATAATTAGTAATAATTAGTATTAATTAGTAATAACTAGATATAATTAGATATAATTAGTAATAATTAGTAATAATTAGTAATAATTAGTAATAATTAGAAATAATTAGTAATAATTAGTAATTATTAGTAATAATTAGTAATAATTAGTAATAATTAGATATAATTATTAATAATTACCAATAATGAGAAATAATTAGTAATAATTACCAATAATTAGATATAATTACCAATAATTACAAATAATTACTAATAATTTGGAATAATTACCAATAATTACCAATAATTAGGAATAATTACCAATAATTAGGAATAATTAGGAATAATTATCAATTATTACCAATAATTACAAATAATTACTAATAATCACCAATAATTACCAATAATTACTAATAATTACCAATAATTATTATTAATTACCAACAGTTACCAATAATTACCAATAATTACCAATAATTACCAATAATTAGGAATAATTACCAATAATTAGGAATAATTAGGAATAATTAGAATTATTTAGCAATAATTAGAAATAATTAGCAATAATTACCAATAATTAGAAGTAATTAGCAATAATTAGCAAAAGTTATTACTAATAAAAAATTTATATTATAAATATTTATGAAAAAAAATATTAATATTATTAAAATAATAAAGAATTTATAACAAATTAAAATTATCAATATTCGCACTAAGATTTGCTTCATTCTTAACATGTTCAAATCTCAAAGGGTCATCAATTATCAGGTCATGCGCAATAAAAAGTTTGTCTCTGCCATGTCCAATGTAAACTCTATAATTTTCCTTGGTTGATCACCTTACTTTGGTCGTCCTATTGTAACACTACTTGCGAGGTGGTCAATCATGCAAGGAAAATTATAGATTTTTCATTAGACATAGCTGACACAAACTTTTTATTGCACATGACCTGACAATTGGCGACCCTTTCAGATTTGAACATGTTATGAATATAGCAAATCCTATTGCGAATATTGATAATTTTAATATTTTATAAATTTTTAATTATTTTAATAATATTAATATTGTTTTCCATAAATATTGATAATATAATTTTTTATTAATAATAATTAGTAAACTAAATCTACTTGGATAATGAAGGGAAAATTTGTAATCATCTCTACAATGATGATTACCAAATTTCAATTCATTATATAAGCAGTTTTCATTTTGCTAAGTATTGATAAGTATTGATAAATTTGTAATAAATTCTAATAATTAGTAATAATTAGTAATAAATTGTAATAATTAGTAATAAATTGTAATAATTAGTAATAAATTGTAATAATTAGTAATAAATTGTAAGAATTAGTAATAATTAGTAAATGAAAACTTCTTGGATAATTAAGGGAAAATTTGTAATAATATCCATAATGATGATTACCAAATTTCCTTTTATTATTCAAGAAGTTTTCATTTTTCTACGTATTGCAAATATTACTAAATTAGTAATAAATTGTAATAATTAGTGTTTTTATAATTTCAAATTATTCAAAAATATTGATGATGTTATATTTTATGTATGAAAAATATGGAACAAGGAAGTCGACGTCAGTCATTAATCGGTGATTGCGCTTGAAAAAATCAGCACAAAAATCCAAATGGTTCTAGATTAAATCATGTATTTATTAAGGGTATTGAAGCTTTCTTAGAATTTGCATCATCAAAACTAGAATATGTTTCAGAAGGCACAACTAAGTGTCCTTGTAAAAACTATGCTCTGATAATGTTTGACATAGTTGACAATGTTGGGGGACATCTCTCGCGGTTTGGTTTTCAACTAGATTATGTTTTTGGTTATCAACAAGGTGAAAGAAGATCCAGAGAAGATCCTAATAACTTGATTCCAGATCCATCATGGTTTCAAAATTTAGTACATGACGTTGCAGGTCTATCTGTGCAACAAATTGAAACTCAGGATGATATTTATTTAACTTCGGAGTTTGAACCATCCAAATTTTATGAGTTGTTGAGGTCTACTGAGGATGCATTATATCCTAGTTGCAAGATAAGCAAATTAAAAGTGGTTTCAAAATTTATGGCTATTAAATCAGATAATACAATGTCAAACAACTATTTTGAACAGATATTTTCTTTGGTTAAAACAATATTACCTAAAAGAAATTTTTTGCCTGCAAATTATTATGAGTGTAATGTCACGACCCGTCCTCGGGACCTGTCCCATGACTACCTCAAGCCCGCCTCCCATAGGCCAGGGGCTGGCGACTAGCACCAAAGGCATAAATCCCTACAATTGAGAAGGCATTTCCTTTAAGAAACGTAACTACACACACAACAAGAGAACAAGCGGAAGCAAACACTATGTAAAGCAATATAACAAGAGTGCTGAAAGTACAAAGGGGGCCAGAAATAAAAGCCCAACAGTAATGTACAAGAAAAAGACAAAACAGCAGGAATGTGTCAATCTACTCCTGGATCATCCTCTGAAGTCCCTACCCGAAGGGTAGGTATAGATGGCCACCTTAACACTCTACGTTTGTCTGTCAGCTTCAGGTACCGTCTCATCATGGAGTCCACCTCTGGGTACCCTCTCGTCATTACGTCCACCTCCAGGTACCTTCTTGTCATGATGTCCACCTCTGGGTACCATCTCATCATCACGTCCACCTCCAGGTACCATGTATCTCTACGAGCCTGAACCTCGATCAGCATTGTCCATCGTCTGCATCCAACACAACGAAGTGCGGGCATAGCCCTTGTAGGGGTGAGTATACGCTACTCAATAGGGACCCCGAGACCCTCGAAGGTCTCCCAAAATACACAAAGGATAATCCAAAAAGGAAAGATACAATCATGAAGTAACATCCAACACTACATAGGTATATGCCCATACATATACCTAAGTCACCAATTCCAGTTTGTCTCCAACATCCGAGCCCAAGTTCGATCATGTCCACATTGGATAGTACAACCCAATCCACACAGGATAACACAATCCAATCCACATAGGAAAGCAAGACAATCATATCGAAGATAATGATTTAAAGTCAAGACTCATCTCACATATAAATACTTCTTCATAAGGTGATAGGGATGATCAGATATAGCCACTGATTCATTTAAGCTAGGACCCATGTAGGATACTAGAACAATAGTCATTACCGTCGAACCCACGGAGGATTTTAGTACGGTCTTCATCGCTGCTGAACCCACATAAGATTTAAGTATGGTCTTTATCGTTGCCGAACCCACATAGGATTTCAGTGCGGTCTTCATCACTACCGAACCCACAGAGGATTTCAGTGCAGTCTTCATCGCTGCCGAACCCACATAGGATTTCACTGCAGTCTTCATCGCTGCCGAACCCACGGAGGATTTCAGTGCAGTCGTCATCGTCGAACCCACAGAGGATTCTAGTATGAATGTCTTCACCGTCGAACCCACATAGGATTCCATTACGGTTGTCTTCACTTCCGAACCCACAGAGGATTTCAGTGTAGTCATCGTCGTCGAACCCACTAAGGATTCCAGTATGAAGCACTTCATCATCGAACCCATGGAGGATTCCAGTACGAAGGTCTTCATCGTCGATCCCACAGAGTTTTCCAGTATGATTGTCTTCATCGTCGAACCCACGGAGGATTATAGAACAAAAGTCTTCATCGTCGAACCCACGGAGGATTCCAGTATGAAAGTCTTCATCATCGTCGCAGCCAGCTCTAGGGTTCCCACACAGAGCATGCTCGTTCCCGGGAGGGTCCTCGCCACAAGCCATGGGGGTTCTATACATCAACTTACACGTAGTCCGGAGTTGAGGTATCCCAAAGTTCCTTCTTGACAACAGGAACCCAACGTGACAGACGGCGCGTCAATCGGACGCCCGGTCTGAGATTTAATTGTTTTTTCGTTCCAGGGGCCCAGTTGGATTTTAAGTCAAAACCAACCCAACCGTACTCCAACTACATCCAAACCTCGAGTGGAGTAATCCAAAAGGTCTGTCTTGCTAAGAGGAATCCAAAAAATTCGACGGCACATCAATCGGACGTCCGGAGCTCAGGTTATAATTGTTTCCGCTCTGAGGGCCTGGTTTGTTTCATGTTCGAACTAACCCATCCATACACAAATTACTCCAAAACCTTTAGTGTAATATAATTAAACGACCATCTCGATCTGAGGATCTCCACTCAACTGGCGGTGCATCGATTAGATTTTTCTAGCCCAATATATGGGAAAAAGAACAAACATGTCCGGTTTTTGGGGGTTTTGGGCACGGACCGACCCAGCCCGAGACCCCCCTGGGTCGGCACGAACCGGGTCGAACTGACCCGGGTTCGGGTCCGGCCCATTAGGGAACGGTGCGGCCCGGCCTAGGCAGCTCGGCTTGGCCTGGGTGGGCAAGTTGGCCTAGCGCGCGCGGCCCGCGTGGCCAGCTCGGCCAGTGCCGAGCTGAGCGGAAGGGGGGGTGCGAGTGTGTTACAAAATTAATGGGGGGTTTGTGGAAGTTGAAAGGGGTGGGCCTCGTGGGGGCCCACCTCACATTTATCCACATGTGGGTAGTTAGGAACCAGTGGGTCCCACCCCAACTCCCTTATAAAGGATAGAACTACTTAGATATAAAAATAAAATTGGTTGCACAAATTTTATTTTTATTCATTACTTAACCCATTATTTTAATAACCACACCCGAGATAACTCAACTCCAGAATAGGTGTTCCAAAGCAATTACTGGCGTTTCGGTTTCATAGGTGCCCTTAGATTTAGATTCCGAGTAACGGTTCGAATGTTAGGAAATCCCTCTTGTTCGTTTACTGAACGTACCTGAGCTAATCTTTGGAGTTGATTCTAGGAACACCGGGCCTCAGAATTAGGTGTCGTCAGAAACTGCGTTCTTGTAAAATCCCAAAGAAATTAAGAAATAAATTTCCTAGAAATTTCTGGGTCTTTACAGTACTCCCACCTCAGTCCATTAAGTCCCCGTAATGCTTTAACACAATCTAGGGCAACAAAAGTGGTACTGAGCACGCATTTGAGCATTCCGCTCCCATGTGCTCACCTCGAGGTTAGCGTGCTGCCAACAAAAGCGCACATGAGGAATCGACCATCCTTATAGGACCTGCTCCTGTCAATCCTCAACCTCTACTAGAACCCCAAAAAATCGACCCCATCGCCAAGGTCTAGCTCTCCATGGTCGATGATATGTGTCTGGTCATGCACGTATCTCCTCAACTGAGATACATGGAAGACATCGTGCACCCGGTGCAACTGAGGTGGTAGACTGAAGTGGTAATCCACCTCGCCTACCCTAATGAGGACCTGTAATAGTCCGATGAAGTACATAGATAACTTTCCGCCTCGGCCAAATATTCTTAATCCACGTTGAGGAGAGACCCGCTAGAAAATGTGGTTGCCATCCTCGAACTCTAGTGGCCTCCATCTCGTGTCAGGAGAAGACTTCTTCCGGCTCTGAGCTGTCCTCATCCACTACTGGATGACCTAGACCTTCTCTATTCCTATAAGAGCTGCTAGGATTTCTTCTTTGCCGATAAGAGAAATCTGGTCTCATCCCCCAGATGAACCACACTCTTTGCCTAATACAGTCATTCCAGACATGGATGATACTAATCCATACCAAGGATGACATTGTAAGGCCTCGACGCTACTACCAAGAGATCCAACCGTTATTCTCGCCTCTAAGGGTTGAGTCACACTGTCAGCATCAGTGTGTGGTCACTATGTCTCCTCCAGCAGGAATCTCAAAATTGAGGGTCAAGTCAACAGTTTAAACTGGAACCTCTAAGTAACAACACAAAGAGAGGACGGAAAGGAAATGCCACAAGGAAAGGTGTCTTTTATTACCGCAGCTCAAAGTACAAAGACACAAAGCATCCACAAACAAACATCAACAAAGCTAGAAGAAACATGAACAAAATTCTCCAGGCCTGGAGCTAGTCCCACTCATGTCCATCTGCTCCTGAATCTCCTTGATTGTAGGCATTGGCTGCCTGAAGCTGAGCTCTCCCTAGTCCACCCATTCCCTGCGGTCGGGGTGGTCTCCCTGGTGGTGGTGGTGGTGGTAGGTTCTCAAAGCATCTCTAACCACCCGCTATTTGGCCAGCTCCTCTGCCTCGCCCGCCTGCTTCCTGTAGACCGCCATGGTCAAACCTCTGCCTGGGAGGTCCCTCTACCACCTGCTGCTCATCAGCAGGACGAGTCGGGCAGTCTCGAGCCATGTGACCCTGCCCACCGCATGCGTAGCATTGCCTGCTCCTCGTGTAGCTGGCTCTCCTTCGTGTGCCCCACACAACCAAATTTGCATCCTGAGATAGCACATCTGATGGTCTGTCCCGCTTGGACCTCTCTGTCACCTGTCTACTGCCAGCTGCAGAAGACTCCACTACGGGTCGTCTGGCAGAGGGTCCCACCGCTGGTGACTGCTCGGCGAGAAAACTCTCCACTAGAAGGGATCTGTCCAACACCCCTGCCTGCATCAGAATGTTGACAGAGACCATCGAAGCCCGGATATCATGCCTCAGTCCCTGCACGATGGTCCGGGCTCAATAGAATGGGTCTTGCACCATGTCTGTGGAGTACCACGAGAGATCAGTAAACCTCGTTGAGTACTGGGCCATGGTCATGTTGTCCTGTCATAGTTGTAGTAACTCCTGAATGCGCACCGCACGGAGGGTGGCTGGGACGAACTCCGAGCGGAAGAGGATCTCAAAGACCGTCCAAAGGAGTGATGACTCGTCGTGCACCAAGAGCATCAAGCTCCACCATCTTCCTGCTGCCGCTTGCAGGAGGCTCACTGCAATGATCACCATGAGGTCAGCTGGTGTCCCCACTAACCTGAAAACTCGAACCACAGCCTCCAGCCAATCCTCGGCTGCCTGAGGGTCCGTCTCCCCACGGAACTTGTGCGATATCTGATGCTGAAACTCGTGCAGTGCACTAAGGCGGCGTGCACTCTCAGCGACTCGGGCTGGTAGCATCGGTGGCTCGGTGGGTAGAGGTACTGATGGTGCCACTGCAAAAAAAAAGTGTCCTGCACCAAGGTCTCATCGCTCAATGGGCTGTCATCTCGCACAAATCTCGGAACCCTAGCTGGCTGCCATCGTGGGGCCATCCTGAAAAAAAAAGGCGCGCCACTGTCAAAACAGTATACCTAGTGAGCTGACACAAAGTAATCACAATGAAAACTTTTGAAACACACATGCAATCAATGTTTTCGTGCATTGAGTCAGAAATCAGAAGCCAGGGTCCTGGTGTACGGATACATCGGCCGCCGCACCAACACTGGACTCCCTGGACTGATAACCACATTCAATACCCTTAACACTATTGCTTCACATAGAAGAAAGATTAGAGTCCTGAGTTCTGCGGCAGAACCGAACTCCACTGATACCAATTTGTCACGACCTGTTCTAAGGACCCATGCCGTGACTACCCCAAGCCCGCCTCTCATAGGCCAGGGGTTGGCGACTAGCACCAAAGGCGTAAATCCCTATAACTGGGAAGGAATTGCCTTTAAGAAACGTAACTACACACACAACAAGAGAACAAGCAGAAGAAAACACTAAGTGATGCAATATAACAAGAGTGCTGAAAGTACAAAGGGGGCCGGAAATACAATCCCAACAGTAAAGTACAAGAAAAAGACAAAATATCAGGAAGGTGTTAATCTGCTCTTGGATCATCCTCTGGAGTCCCTACCTGAAGGGTAAGTACTGATGGGCACCTCAGCTGTCTACGTTCGTCTGTCAGCTCCGGGTATCGTCTCGTAATCACTACTAGAAAAGCAGGTATTTGGGACGGTCTATTTGCGACGGGATCCCGTCGCAAATAGCCATTTGTGACGGGGTCCCGTCGCAAATAGCACGTTGCTGAAAACGCCGTCGCAACTAAACTTATTTGCGACGGGACCGTCGCTAAATCCTTTTTTTGCGACGGGCATTCTCCCCGTCGCAAATAGTATTTCGTATTTTTGTAAAAAACTTTTTTAAACAGTTATTGCGACGGGCCCGTCGCAAATACCTTTTGCGACGGGACCCGTCGCAAAAACTCTTTTTTAAAAAAATAAAAAAATTTAATAATACAAGTATTTGCGACGGGAACCGGGACCCGTCGCAAATACTCTTTTAAAAAAAAATAAAAAACTATTAATAATACTAGTATTTGCGACGGGCATAGTATCCCGTCGCAAATACTATAAAAAAAATAAAAAAAATAAATTATTAATAAATTATTTTAATTTATATAATAATAGAATTATAATTTACAAATGAAAATAATAAATTATTTTAATTACTATAATAATAGTAGAATTATAATTCAAAAATAAAAATAATAGAATATTAATAAATAATTTAATTAATATAATAATATTATAATTATAATTCATAAATAAACAAAATATTAATAAGTTATTTTAATTAATATAAAAATAATAGAATTATTTTACATTCAAATATTAAAATAATTCAAGTATTACATAAAAATAATTAAATTATAATATTATAGAATTTTAATATATATATAAAATTTTATTATATAAATAAAATTTTAATATATATATAAAATTTAATATTATAAAATATAAATATTATTATTATTCATATTAATATTTTTATTTAAAAATATAATATTATTAATATTTTATAATGAGACAGAAACTACGAATAGAAAAAAAAATATTTTGATTTCACAAATTTTATAACAGAAATACAAACTCTAATCTGTAGGAGGGGGGGGGAGGGGGGGAGGGGGGGAGGTGGGGGATCTGCAGATGGTGGTGGAGGAAACTCCATCCCTAAAGCATGAGTGAGTCGGCGCATGTACTCCATCTGCTCCTGATGCTGCTGCTGCCACCGACTCGTCTGCTCCTCGTACAGCTGCTGCTGGCGTCGACGCTCCTCCTCATGCAGCTGACGCATCTGCTCCTGCTCCTGTCGGAGACTCTCTATCTGTGCAGTCTGAGATCACAACTGCTCCTCATACTGTGTAGAAGAAGATGCACGAGCTCCTCTCGAGCTGGACGCCGACATCGCAGCACTGCCATAATAATCTCCGGGAGTCAGTCGAGAGCCGATACCAACTACCCGTCCCTTCTCGAAGGCATACTGGGTGGCCTGCATCCATGCCGCCTCATCAAACTGACGGGCAGTGGTCTGATCTGATGCCTCGGCCTGACTCTCAGGCCGGGCCTGTGCCGCTGCAGCATCATATGACTCCTATAGTTGCAATTTAAAATTAAAATTGTGAATATATTATATGCAGTTAATTTTTAAACTTGAAAACAAATAATACTGACCACGATGTGATGCTGACGATCACCTCTGAGCTCCCCAGTAGCAGGATCACTATACATCCTCCGATATACGTCGTACTCTGTAATATCGGGGTGCTCGATAGCCTATAAGAATAAAAAATAAACTGTTAATATTTATAGTTATATAAAATATTTATAAATAATGTACGTACCAGATGCTGTCTATGAGTACTGAAAGAACGACTCCCAGCTCGATGAGTCACCTCCTGCCTCCCCCGATTCTGCCTCCCCACCGATGATCTCCTCTGAAAGGCACCACTCAACCAGTGCGCACATAATCCATCCCATACATGGGATGAAATGTACTCTGGTCGGTGTGCTCTACATGACTCATCAAAATCTGACACTCCTGCTTTCTTCATCGCAGCTTTTCTTAAATTGTGCAAAAACTGACGAAGGCGATCACGCATGGCCACCTCCCATGCCTCGTGGATGGCGTCACGCATGGTATCCTCGATCAGATACCATAAACCCTACAAATAAATCAAAATATCAAGTTAGAAATGAAATAATTTTCAAAATAAAAATTATTTATTTACGTACGTACCAACCAATGGCCGAACATGGCCTGCTGCACATCAATGGGAATCTGCTCCCATGCAGTCCACGGCTGAGAGAAATAGTTGCGCAAAATAGCGCTGCCCTGTCCGACTGCTATATGCGAAAAACTGAAAAAATAATAAACATTTATTATGTGAATAGATTAATGAAATCTTAGTCAAATTCACAAGTTATTACACAGGTTATCACACCTCCGGGTGCGCGGATCAAACCCAAGACGTGGACGTCGCTCGGGGACGGGGTTAGGAATCATCAATCGTACAAGAACGCGCCCCCTCCGCGTACTCCCTGGAGCGCCTGCAGGCTGAGGGTCATCTGCCAGCAACTCATCCGCATCGAAAGGCAGGTCAGCCTCCGCCAACTCACGAAATGTGGCCTCGTCCATCTGAAACAGAAAATGTTAATATTAGCAAGTAATTGATAATTACTATTATATATACATATATACATATTATGATTGTATATAAATACCATGGAATTCTATAAGTGTTCATCTTCATCATCATCTTCATATATGTCAATGTCATCTTCATATTCCTCCTCAACATCATCGATATCCATTCGAGTTGCAGTTGCTTCATCTCTTACCATTTCAAATTCATGTGTGACATCATTAACATCATCGTCACCACCGACTCTTAAATGTGGGGTGTCGTCATCGATACTCATATCTCTTTGTAAAAAAGATTGATTTTGAGTACTCTCTTGAAAAACTTCAATTCTTTGCACATCAGTGAAAGCACATTCACTTTGACTAAACTGATTGTCTCGAATTTTGATTTTTATTACACTCCACCAATCAGTCAAGTCTCTTGATGTTGCACAGTACTTTGCATAATAAACTTGATATGCCTGTTGAGCCAATTAGAATGGTTCATTTACTGCGAGAACACTTTTACATTTAATATCGATGATTCCATGAGTCGGATGAACACGCACGCCTCTCTCTGTATCCAACCACCGACATTTGAACATGGTTATGTAATGTTGTCCAAGATAACAGAGTTCAATGATTTCATCAAGTATGCCATAAAAGTCAACTTCATTTTCTCGATGATGAGATCCTCTCAAGCTAACTCCACTGTTCATTGTTTTTTTCGATTCCCCATATGCATGTGTGTGGAATCGAAATCCATTCACCACATATGCATTATAAGTTTTAACAAGTTTGGAAGGTGGGTTACTCAATACACACAGCCGTTTTTCAATTTTATCAGCATGTCGAGACACCTGAAGATTTGTGAAATAATTATCAATATAGTAAACTATACATTGAATGAATTGCTAAATGATAAAGAATTTATGTTACCAGTTTTTGAAACCACTGAGAGAAATTTTTCAGTCGACGTTCTTCGAGAGCAGCTGCTGTAATTTGTGGAATTTGTTTCTTGATATGATTATCATACAACCTATAAAAACCAAAGTTATTTACTGTAACATAAATGATATAATAAGTGATATAAACACTTACAGTACAACTGATGTCATCTCTTCACAGTTGAGCAGAACATACGTATGAGCTCTATGATGTTCATCATCTGAAAGCCAGCGTTCAGAAACTCCACCAAAACCAAGCTCTGACTGGTTGAAAACAGATAATTGATTGTCGATTTCATCAATATTCCTCTCATTCCGTCCCATTCGGTTGTGTTTTGAAGGATACTCAGATTCAAAATAATGGGAGCAGAAAAAAGATATTTCCTCTTGCAAATAAACTTCTGCAATAGATCCTTCAACAGATTCTTTGTTGCGTACTTTTCTTTTCAATTTTTGCATGCATCTTTCAAATGGGTACATCCATCGAAACTGTACCGGACCTCCACATTTGGCTTCATATGGCAAATGTAACATCAAATGTTCCATTGAGTCGAAGAAAGACGGCGGAAATATTTTTTCCAGTTTACATATAATTACAACAACATCTTTTTCAAGTTTTCCTAGAGCATCATAATCTGCTGTAGCCGCACAAATTTCCCGAAAAAAATGAGACATGTCTGTTATAGAATCCCAAATCACAGAATTCAACAGACCTCTTAATCCAATGGGTAGAAGTCTATCCATTATAACATGACAATCATGACTTTTCAATCCAGTAATATGACCATTCTTTACACATCTACCCAAATTGGAAGCACAGCCATCTGGAAGTCTCAAATCTGCAATCCACTGACAAAATAATAAACGGTTTTCTTTAGACAGTGTATAAGCTGCTTTTGGTTTCAGTAACCTTTCTGTTCTGACATTCTCAAATAGTTCCAATTCTGGACGCCTGCAAATTTGGGCAAGATCTAAACGTGCATTTACATTGTCTTTGCTCTTTCCTGGCGTATCCAAAACTGTATGAAACAAATTATCAAAACAGTTTTTCTCAATATGCATGACATCTAACATGTGTCGGACCAACAAATCAGACCAATATGGCAAATCCCAAAATATGCTACGTTTAATCCAATTGTGTTCTTTCCCAAAACCAGAAATTTTTTGTTGGTTTATTGTGGGACCAAAAGTGATGGGAGGTAATGAAAATACAACCGATTTTAACTCCGAACCTGATAGCATTTTTGGAGGTCCATCCCTTTCAGCTGTTCCTTTTCTGAAATGAGATCTGTTTCTGCGAAAAGGATGATCAGCTGGAAGAAATCTGCGATGACAGTCAAAATAACAAGGTTTCTTTCCATGAATGAGAATAAATGCTTTGTTCTCTCCCATACAGTAAGGACATGATTTCTGACCATGTGTACTCCAGCCAGATAACATCCCATAAGCCGGGAAGTCACTTATTGTCCACATCAATGCTGCTCTCAGTATGAAATTCTGTTTCGTTGCAACATCATATGTACTGACACCAGTACTCCACAATAAATTTAATTCATCAATCAATGGCTTCAAATAAACATCAATATTTTTCTTCGGATGTCCTGGAATTAGTAAAGTCAAAAAGATATATGGCTCCTTCATCAACATCCATGGAGGTAAATTATACGGAGTTAAAAAAACAGGCCAACATGAATATTGACTACCATAAGATCCAAACGGACAGAAACCATCAGTGGAAAGGCCCAGTTGAACATTTCTAGCTTCTAAAGCAAATGATGGATGCACTCTATCAAAATGTTTCCATGAATCACCATCGGCTGGATGATTCAAGCTTTTATCGGTTGAAATATTCTCTTTATGCCATGACATCATTGTTGCTGTATTCTTAGACATGAATAAACGCTGAAGTCTGGATGTAAGCGGAAAATATCTCAACTGTTTTACAGGAATCAAACCAGACTTCACGTGTTGTCCTTCTTTATATCTCAGTTGCCCACATGTGGGACAACTATCCAACGACTCATTTTCCCCTGAATATAAAATGCAGTCATTTGAACATGCATGAATCTTCTGACAAGTAAGTCCCAAATTTCGAACCAACCTCTTACTTTCATAGTAATTTGCAGGTAAAACATTTCCTTCGGGTAACAGTGTTTTCAGCAATGAAAATATCTGGTCAAAACATGTGTTTGACATTCCGTTATCTGATTTGATAGCCATAAATTTTGCAACTGCTTCTAATTTTCTCATCTTGCAGCCAGGATATAATGCATCCTCAGCAGAGTTCAACAACTCATAAAATTCAGACGGTCCCAACTCAGGATTTGAAGCTATATCAGCCGGAGTTTATGTATGTTGAACAGATGAACCTGCAACATCATGTACTAAATCTTGAAACCGGGATGGATCTGGAATCAAGTTGGTATCACCTGCTCTGGAACTGCGTTTACCATGTTGATACCAAAAAACATAATCTGCTTGAAAACCAAAACGCAAGAGATGTTCCCCCACTTTGTCAAACGTGTCAAACGTTCTCAATGGACATTTTCTACAAGGGCATTTTATCTTTCCTTCTGAAACAAATTCTGAATTTGATGCCGCAAATGATAAAAAAATCTCCACACCCTCTATATATACTGGATTTAAACCAGAACCATTTGGATTTCTACGTTGATTTATCCATATGCGGTCATCTAATAATGACTGTTGACGACCTCGTTGTTCCATATTTTTCTATAAAATATAAAAGCATTCCTGGTTTTGAATAATTTGTTAGAAAAAACACTCAAGCAAGGATTGAATATATTGAGAATAAAGCAAAACCTATTACAAATATTGATAATTTTAATATTATATTTATTTTTTATTTTTTTTAATAATACTAATATAATTTTTTTATAAATATTAATTATATAATAATAACATCATTACATTATTAGTATATTTTATTATTAATATTAAAATAATATAATTTTTTATATTATATACAATTCTCCTTTCATCTGTGTGTTTCACATTCTGTCTCCACATGTAATAAGGTAATTATTCCTAATTATTCCTAATTATTACAATCTATTACAATTTATTACTAATTGTTACTAATTATTACAATTTATTACTAATTATTACAATTTATTGCTAATTATTACTATTTATTACTAATTTAGCAATACTTAGCAATACATAGCAATACTTAGCAAAAGGAAAACTGCTTGAATAATGAAATGAAATTTGGTAATCATCGTTGTGGAGATGATTATAAATTTTCCCTTCATTATCCAAGCAGATTTCGTTTACTAATTATTACTAATTATTCCTAATTATTACTAATTATTACTAATTATTCCTAATTATTACTAATTATTCCTAATTATTGCTAATTATTCCTAATTATTGCTAATTATTGATAATTATTGCTAATTATTCCTAATTATTACTAATTATTCCTAATTATTACTAATTATTCCTAATTATTCCTAATTATTCCTAATTATTGGCAATTATTGGTAATTATTGGCAATTATTGGTAATTATTGGCAATTATTCCTAATTATTGGTAATTATTCCTAATTATTACTAATTATTCCTAATTATTACTAATTATTCCTAATTATTACTAATTATTCCTAATTATTTCTAATTATTCCTAATTATTACTAATTATTCCTAATCATTACTAATTATTCCTAATTATTACTAATTATTCCTAATTATTACTAATTATTACTAATTATTACTAATTATTCTTAATTATTTGCAATTATTTGCAATTATTGGTAATTATTACCAATTATTGGTAATTATTGGTAATTATTGGTAATTATTCCTAATTATTCCTAATTATTACTAATTATTACTAATTATTACTAATTATTCCTAATTATTCCTAATTATTACTAATTATTACTAATTATTCCTAGTTATTTGCAATTATTCCTAATTATTTGCAATTATTGATAATTATTACTAATTATTGGCAATTATTGGTAATTATTGGTAATTATTACTAATTATTACAAATTATTGGTAATTATTGGTAATTATTCCTAATTATTACTAATTATTCCGAATTATTACTAATTATTACTAATTATTACTAATTATTCCTAATTATTAGTAATTATTACAAATTATTACAAATTATTGCTAATTATTGGTAATTATTCCAAATTATTGGTAATTATTCCAAATTATAGGTAATTATTCCTAATTATAGGTAATTATTCCTAATTATTGGTAATTATTCCTAATTATAGGTAATTATTCCTAATTATAGGTAATTATTCCTAATTATTGGTAATTATTGCTAATTATTGCTAATTATTGCTAATTATTGGTAATTATTACTAATTATTGCTAATTATTGATAATTATTACTAATTATTCCTAATTATTACTAATTATTCATAATTATTGCTAATTATTGATAATTATTGCTAATTATTCCTAATTATTCCTAATTATTACTAATTATTCCTAATTATTACTAATTATTCCTAATTATTACTAATTATTACTAATTATTCCTAATTATTTGCAATTATTTGCAATTATTGGTAATTATTACCAATTATTGATAATTATTGGTAATTATTCCTAATTATTCCTAATTATTACTAATTATTACTAATTATTACTAATTATTCCTAATTATTCCTAATTATTCCTAATTATTCCTAATTATTTGCAATTATTCCTAATTATTTGCAATTATTGATAATTATTACTAATTATTGGCAATTATTGGCAATTATTGATAATTATTACTAATTATTACAAATTATTACAAATTATTGGTAATTATTGGTAATTATTCCTAATTATTACTAATTATTACTAATTATTACTAATTATTCCTAATTATTACAAATTATTGGTAATTATTACAAATTATTACTAATTATTGTTAATTATTGGTAATTATTCCAAATTATTGGTAATTATTCCAAATTATTGGTAATTATTCCAAATTATAGGTAATTATTCCTAATTATTGGTAATTATTGCTAATTATTGCTAATTATTGCTAATTATTTCTAATTATTGCTAATTATTGCTAATTATTGCTAATTATTGCTAATTATTGGTAATTATTACTAATTATTGATAATTATTACTAATTATTGATAATTATTACTAATTATTCATAATTATTACTAATTATTGATAATTATTACTAATTATTCCTAATTATTACTAATTATTCCTAATTATTCCTAATTATTCCTAATTATTTGCAATTATTGGTAATTATTGGTAATTATTGGCAATTATTGGCAATTATTACTAATTATTACTAATTATTGTTAATTATTGGTAATTATTCCAAATTATAGGTAATTATTACTATTTAATGTTAATTATTACTAATTATTACTATTTATTGTTAATTATTACTAATTATTACTAATTATTCCTAATTATTACTAATTATTGGTAATTATTACTAATTATTACTAATTATTACTAATTATTGGTAATTATTACTAATTATTAATATTTATTCTTAATTATTAAAAATTATTACAAATTATTCCTAATTACCATTAACTATGAACAATATTAATAATTTAAATTTATTAAGTAAGAAAACAATATAAACATAATTAAATTACAACTAATCAAAAATAATTGAAATTAATACAAAATTAAAAATAAATATTAAATTAAAATGAACATAAATACCTTGAAAATTGATGAGCTCTGATCGTTCTTCAAAACTTTAATAACCGCTCCGAATAAAAAAATTAAACTGAACAAAAACTCAAATTTAGAAATAGAAATTTTAGAGCAGAAGAAGGTGAAGAATGAGAATGATTTGAGAAAAACGGATGGGGGTATTTATAGGTTAGATTATTAGCGACGAGTCCATTTGCGACGGGATTCCCGTCGCAAATAGTGTTATTTGCGACGGGCACCGTCGCAAATACCTTCGCCCGCATTTATTACGGTCAACCGGTAAATAGTTATTTGCGACGGGACCCGTCGCAAATAACATACTATTTGCGATGGGAATACTTTCCCGTCGCAAATACCTTTTACCGCCGCCGGTTATTTGCGATGGGGAAAGGCATCCCCGTCGCAAATAGTTTTCCCCGGATTTGGCGCCAAAGCCCGGGAAAACTATTTGCGACGGGGAAGCCTATCCCGTCGCAAAAGACTACTTATTTGCGACGGGTAAAGACCCTCGTCGCAAATAAGTTTTTAACGGGACTATTTGCGACGGGATTTATTCCCGTCGCAAATAACCCGTCGCAAATACCCATTTTTCCCGTAGTGAATGGAGTCCACCTCCGGGTACCCTCTTGACGTTATGTCCACCTCCGGGTACCGTCTCATTGGGAAGTCCACCTTCGGGTAACATCTCGTTATCACGTCCACCTCCAGGTACCGTCCAGCTCTATGAGCCTCAACCTCGATCAGCGTTTTCCGTCATCTACATCCAACACAACGAAGTGCGGGCATAGCCCGTGCAGGGGTGAGTATACGCTACTCAGTAGGGACCCCGAGACCCCCTAAGGTCTTCCATAATTTAGAAAGGATAATCCAAAAATGAAAGATACAATCATGATGTAACAACCAACACTACTTAGGTATATGCCCATACATATACCTAAGTCACCAATTCTAGTTCGGCTCCAACATCTGAGCCCAAGTTCGATCACGTCCTCATAGGATAGTACAAACCAATCCACATAGGATAACAAAACCCAATCCACATAGGAAATAATGTCAATCATATCGAAGATAATGATTAAATGTCAAGACTTAGCTCACATAGGTATACTTCTTCGTAAGGTGATAGAGATGATCAGATATAGCCACTGATTCATCTAAGCTAGGACCCACGTAGGATACTAGAACAGTAGTCATTACCGTCGAACCCACAGAGGATTTTAGTATGATCTTCATCGCTGCCGAACCCACATATGATTTTAGTACGGTCTTTATCGATGTCGAACCCACATAGGATTTCAGTGCAGTCTTCATCACTGCCGAACCCACGGAGGATTTTAGTGCAGTCTTCATCGCTGCCGAACCAATATAGGATTTCAGTGCAGTCTTCATCGCTACCGAACCCACATAGGATTTCAGTGAAGTCATCATCATCAAACCCACGGAGGATTCTAGTACGATGATCTTCACCATCGAACCCACAGAGGATTCCAGAACGGTTGTCATCACTACCGAACCCACAGAGGATTTCAGTGCAGTCGTCATCGTCAAACCCACTGAGGATTCCAGTATGAAGGTCTTCATCGTCGAACCCATGGAGGATTCCAGTATGATGTTCTTCATCATCAAACCAAGGGAGTTTTTCAATATGAAAGTCTTCATCGTCGAACCCACAGAGGATTCCAGTACGAATGTCTTCATCGTCGTCGTAGCCAGCTCTAGGGTTCTAGCACACAACATGCTCGTTTCCAGGAGGTTCCACTCCCCATGCCAAGGGGGGTCGATACATCAACTGACACGTAGTCCAGATTTGATGTATCCCAAAGTTCCGTCTTGACAAGAGGAACCCAACGTGACAGACGGCACGTCAATCAGATGCCCGTTCTAAGAGTTATTTGTTTTTTCGTTCGAGGGTCCCAGTTGATTTTTATGTCAAAACCAACCCAACCATACACCAACTACTTCCAAACCTCGATCTTAGTAAGCCAAAAGGTCCTTCTCACTAAGATAAATCCAACAAAGTCGACAGCACGTCAATCGGACGTCCGAAGCTCCAGTTATAAGCGTTTCTGCTCCGAGGGTCCGGTTAGTTTCGTGTTCGAACCAACCCAGCCGTACACAAAATTCCAAGAAACCTTGAGTGTAATATATCGAAACGACCGTCTCGATCCTAGGATCACCACGCAGCTGACGGTACGTCGATCGGAGGTCTTTAGCCAATGATATGGGGAAAAGAATGAACATGTCCAGTTTTAGGGGGTTTTGGGCCCGGACCGACCCGGCCCGAGACCCCCCTAGGTCGGCCTAAACCGGGTCGACCCGAACCGGGACCGGGTCCGGCTCATTAGGGAGCGGCCTGCCCATGATGGGCCGGTCGGCCTGGCGAGCGCACGCGGCCCGCGTGGCCAGGTCGGCCAGCGCCGAGCTGAGCGAAAGGGGGGGTGCGGGTGTGTTACAAAATTAACGGGGGGTTTGTGGAAGTTGAAAGGGGTGGAGCTCATGCGGGGCCCACCTCACATTTATCCACATGTCTGTAGTTAGGAACCAATGGGTGCCACCCCAACTCCCTTATAAAGGATATAACTACTTTGATATAAATATAAAATTCGTTGTAAGAATTTTATTTTTATTCATTACTTAACCTATTATTTTAATAACCACACTCGAGCAAACGCAACTCCAGAATAGGTGTTCCTAAGCAATTATCGGTGCTGCGGTTTCATCTATGCCCTCAGATTTTGATTCCGAGCACCATTTCAGAAGTTAGGAAATTTCGCTCGTTCGTTCACTGAACGTACCCTAGCTAAACTTTAGAAATTGATTCCGGGCACACCGGGCCTCATAATCAGGTGTCGTCAGAAACTGCGTTCTTGTAAAATCCCAAAGAAATTAAGAAAAAAATTTCCTTGAAATTTAGAGTTCGTTGCATGATAGTGGTTGGCTCGTAATCTGGGCCTTAGTTATTGAAATATTCATGCATGTCCAAATTATTACATCTTATATTCTGGAGAAAACGAGTTCTTGGATAGTTGTCCCACCTGTGGACAATCAAGGTATAAAGAAGCTTAACTAGGGAAGTCTAGATCGATCCAGTAAAACAGTTGAGATATTTCCCCCTTACACCCAGGTGCCATCGTTTATTTATGTCTCAAAATACATCGTCAATGATGTCATGGAACAAAACCAAGATTTCAACTGATAGAAGCTTGTATCATCCATCTGATGGTGATTCATGGAAACATTTTGACAGTCTGCATCAATCTATTTATTTAGAATCCCAAAATGTGCGATTGGGTCTTTCTACTGATGGTTTCTCTCTGTTTGGTTCTTATTGTAGTCAGTATTCATGTTGGCCTATCTTTATAACTCCGTACAATTTTCCTCCATGGATTTTGATGAAGGAGTCTTATATCTTTTTAACTCTATTAATCCCAGGACATCTGAAAAATAATATTGATGTTTATTTGAAACCATTGATTGATCAGTTAAATTCATTGTGGAGTGATGGTGTTAATACATATGATATTGCTGGGAAAAAAATTTCATATTAAAAGCTACATTGATGTGGATGATTAGTGACTTTCTGGCATATGGCATGTTATCTGGTTGGAGTACACATGGTCTGAAATCATGTCCTTACTGTATGAAAGACAAAAAAGCCTTTATGCTCGTCAATGGAACAAAAACTGTGCGATTTTGATTGTCACTGTATATTTCTTCCAACCGATCATCCTTTTCGGAGGAACAAATCCCATTTCATAAAAGGTGCAATTGAAAGGGATGAACCTACAAAGATGATCTCAGGTTCAGAGTTAAAATAAATTGTATTTTAATTACCTCCCATCAGATTTGGACCAACAGTAAACCAATATAAAATACATGGCTTTGGGAAAGAACATAATTGGATAAAATGGAGCATTTTTTGGGATCTTCCATATTGGTCTGATTTGTTGTTTTTCCACATGTTGGATGTTATGAATATTAAGAAGAACTATTTTGATAATTTATTTCATACAGTTTTGGATACATGAGGTAGGACCAAAGATACTGTAAAGGCATGATTAGATCTTTCCCAAATTTGCAGGCAACCAAAACTTGAACTATTTGAAAATGTTAGATCATAGAGGTTAATGAATCCAAAAGAATATTATACACTGTCCAAAGAGAGTCGCTTATTATTTTGAAAGTGGATTGCAGATATGAGTCCTTTAGATTGCTATGCTTCCAATTTGGGTATATGTGTTAAGAATGGTTATATTACTGGATTAAAAAGTCATGATTGTCATGTTATAATGGAAAGACTAATGCCGATTGGATTCAGAGGTTTGTTGAATTGTATGATTTGGGATTCGATAATAGACATAATTTTTTTCGAGACATTTGTGCAGCGACAACAGACTATGAGGCACTAAGAAAATTGGAATTACATGTTGTTGTAATTATATGTAAACTGGAAAAAATCTTCCTGTCGACTTTCTTTGACTCAATGGAACATCTGATATTACATTTTCCCCATGAAGCTAAATGTGGAGGTCCAGTACAGTTTCAATGGATGTACCCATTCGAGAGATGCATGCAGAAATTGAAGAAAAAAGTACATAACAAAGCATCAGTTGAAGGCTCAATTTCTGAATCTTATTTGCAAGAGAAAATTTCTTTTTTCTACTCTCATTATTTTGAATCTCAATATCCCTAAAAACAAAATCGCATGGGATGAATTTATGGCAATGTTAATGATGAAATGGACAATCAATTAACAGTTTTTAATCATCCAAATCTTGGTTTTGGTGGAGTTCATGAATGATGCTTTTCGGATGATGAACATCACAGAGCTCATACATATATTCTGCTCAACTGTGCAGAAATGAAATCATTTTTCCTGTGACTGCTTCTGTCATTTATTATATAATTTATGTTATACTATTTTAACTAATTTTATTTGTAGTTTATATGATAATCATGTCAAGAAAAAACTTACACAAATTATAGAAGCTTCTCTTCAAGAACGCAGACAAAAAAAATTCAAAAATGGTTTCAAAAACTGGTAACATAAATTATTGATGGTTTAATATCAATTCTGTTTATTATTTATTATGTTGATAATTGTTTTACAAATTTTCAGGTGTCTCAATATGCTGATAAAATTGATAAAGGACTATGTATACTGAGTAACCCATCATCCGAAATGGTTAAATCTTATAATTCATATGTGGTGAATGGTTTTCGATTTCATACACATGCATAATGGGGGAATCAAAAAAACAATGAAAATTGGATTTTTCTTGAAAGGATCACATAAAAAACTAAATTTGACTTTTATGTCATTTTGGATGAAATTATTGAGTTGTGTTATCTAGGATAGAATTACATAACAATGTTTAAATGTCGGTGGTTGGATACTTAGAGTGGATTCCATGTTTATCCGACTCATAGAATCGTCGATATTAAATATAAAAGTCTTTTTCAGTAAACGAACCATTTTTACTGGATCAATAGGATCATCAAATTTATTGTGCAATGTACTGTGAAACATTAAGAGAATTGAGTGATTGGTGGAGCATAATAAAAATGAAATCTCGGGAAAATCAATTTACTCAAACTGAATGTGGTTCTGATGATGTAGAAGGAATTGAAATTTTTCCAGAGACTACTCAAAATCCATCTAATTCACAGAGATATCTAAATATCGATGATGAAACCCCACAATTAAGGATCAGTGGTGATGAATATGTTAATGATGTTACAAATGAATTTGAATTGACAAGAGATGTTGAAACTGAAACTCATATAGATATTCATGATGCTGAGGAGGAAGATGAAGACATTGACCTTGATAGCTATGGAGAAGAGGATGAAGATGAACATTGACATGGTTAAATGCTGGTTATAATCATAACTAATATATATCTATATTAAATAGTTATTTTCAAATATCTGCTAACAACAATCATTTTGTGTTTCAGATGGACTCTTATATATTCTGCGAGTTGCAGGAGGCTGACCTACCATTGGATGAGGGAGATTTTGGATCATCTGACCCTCAGCCTACTGGAGGTTTAGTGGGTATGCAGAGGGGACACAGTCTTCCATGATTGATGATTTCTGACCCTATCCCTGAGCGACATCCACATCTTGTTTTCGATCCACACACTGGAAGGTATGGTAACATGTATATTTTAGTTATATTTCATTAATTTATTTATATATATACTAATTGTTTGATTATTTATTCCCTTTTCAAAGTTTTGCGCATATAGATATTGGACAGGGGAGTTCTATCTTGCACAATTATTTTTCTCACCCATCGATCACTTGGGAACAGATTCTTGTTGATGTGCGACGTGACATGTTCCATCATTGGATGGAATGTAAATAAAAAATATTTATTTTGAGATTTATTTTATTTATAACTGGATATTATAAATTATTTGTGGGGTTTATGGTATCCTATCAATGATAGCATGTGCAACGCTATCCACGTGGCATGGCAGGTTTGTATGTGCGACCGTTTTTGTCATTTTTTGAACAATTTGAGAAAGAAAACCACTAAGAAAGTAGGAGTGATAGAATTTGATGCGTTGTGTAGATCTCACCAACCAAAGTAAATTTCATCTCATGTTAGGGATGGATTATGTTTACACTGGTTGGGTGGTGGATTTCAGAGGGGATCTTCAGTGGGACTGCAGAACTGGGGGAGACAGGAGGTGACACATCGAGCTGGTAGCCATACATTCAGTTCACATAGAGAGCATCTGATAAATATATTTTTTAAAATATTTTAAATAACTTTAAATATAAATAGATTATTTTATATTTCTATAGGCATTCGGGGATCCCGATATTACAGAGTTCGACATTTATCGGAGGATGTATAGTGATCCCTCCACTGGAGAGATTATAGGTGATCTCCAGCGTCATATTGTAGTTAGAATTATTTTTTCTGTTTGACAGTTAACTGCATATAATATTTTCACAATTTTCATTTTAAATTGGAATTGAAGGAGTCATATGAGGCTGCGACCTCTCAGACACAGGCTGAGGGTCAGGTTGAGACGACAGAGCAGACCGATGCTCACCATTTCGATGAGGCGGCACGGATGCAGGCGACTCAGTATGGCTTTGATAAGGGCCGAGTAGTTGGTATCATCTCTCATTTGACTCATTCAACTTATTATGGTACTGCTGCGATGTCGGCGTCCAGCTCGAGAGGAGCTCATGGAGAGACATCATATTTTAGCTCACAGAATCAGGACCAATTGCGAACTTAGGCTGAGCTTATAGATATTTTGCAGAAGCAGCATGAAGAGATGAGTCGGTGACATCAGCAGTAGGAGTAGCATCACGAGGAGCAGATGTGTCGATGGTAGCAGCAGCAGCAGTAGCTGCAGCATGAGGAGGAGAAGCATTGATGGCAGCAGTAGCATCACGAGTAGATGGAGTACATGCATCGTTTGACTCATTGTTTAGGGATGGAGTTTCCACCAACATATCCTTTAGCTCCTCCACCTCCTCCACCTCCTCCAAAAGGCGACCACCAGTGATTTTTTTATGTTAAAAACATTTCAATTTAACATTGTAATATGAATTATTTACATTTTCTATCTTTTATATCAGTGAAAATATTACATAATTTAATTTTCAATGTTTTTTTATTTTTTTATTACTTTAATAATATTAATATTATTTTATTAAATATATTTTTTTAGTATTATATTTATTAATTTTTGTTTATTTATTAATAATAATAGTAATAATAATATTTTATCATTTATTTATTTTTTTTGAATATTGAGAATTTTAATATTTTTTATTTTTTTAATAATAGTAATATAATTTTTTCATTAATCGTAATTTTATTAAATTTATTTTTTAAAATTAATCTATTATTTGTGATGGGACCTTTTGGGATGGGACCCCATCACAAATAGTCTAAATAAATATTTTTAAAAATCATATTTTCGATGGGACTACTTACCCATCGCAAATACTTTGTTGCAACGGGCCGTCATAGAACGTTATATATATATATATATATATAGATATATTTGCGACGGGACGGCGAGCCCGTCGCAAAAACTATTTGCGACGGGCCCATCGTGAAAAATTTTATGTATATATAATGCATATAATCAGAAAATTATTTGTGATGGTGATGTTTCCTATCGCAAATACCATTATTTTCTACGGGCCTGTCTCAAATAATGGTATTTGCGACAGCATTTTCTGCAACAGGCTATTTGCGACGGGGCCCCGTCGCTAAAGCTTAATTGCGATGGGATCCTGTTGCAAATAAGCCATCACAAATACCAAGACTTCTAGTAGTGTGGGTTATAAATGATTTAATTCTATTATATATCTTTTATTTTTTTTATATTTTGTGTAATTGTGTGTAGGAACCCTTACCACAAGCCCCAAACCCCACCATACCAAATACCCCCTTCTAAATAAGCTCAGGCTTCATGTTTTGAAAACCCATCATCCCCCACCTTCATTTCATTAACAAGGAAGAGAACATGTGATAAATAATCCAATACACTTGTCTGGTCTCTCCCCTTGATACATTAAACCCAAATATCTAGAAGAATTTGGAATTGAGGATGAACTGTTGAATTATTTTGAATTGGGACATTTAAATAATGCTATTTTGGCTACCATAACAATATAAAAAATTTTATTCCCTGATTTTTCAACCATATTCTATTTCTATAAAAGATATTTTTATCATTGTCATAATTTTGTTTCCATTTTCCTCTCAATCATTGAAAGATATATTTTCTATAGAGTTATATTTAATAAATTACACTCAAAATGATTTTATGATGTAATGATATAGACAATTCCACCTCATTACATAGTTAGTTTTGGGAACCTTAATATGCGGTTTGGTAATGGATAAGAGTGGATGGAGTTAAAATTTCAAATGTTGGTACTGATTTATAGCGTGAATCACAAGTTCACAATGTGAATAATATATTATAGGGTGCAATTAGGGATTATGTTTTGAATTTACCCTTGGTTTGATTCATGACATGAAATATAATTTACATTATGAATGATTATGATAGAGTTTTTTTAGGTTTGAGATACAAATATATAGTCCTGTGAAAATTTTATTCAAAATTTGAAATTCCTCCAACTTGTTTAGATCGAGAAGCTTTTTTTTAGTGGATAAAAACCATGTCAAGTTCATGATGTGAATTGGTCATTCACACCACGAATGGGGAGATTTATAGGATGTCTATAAAATCTAACCACCCTATAATTTACTTCATTCTCCCTCTATTTTTCTAATTCTTAATTGGATACATGAGTGATTTTGGGATCCCTAACATCCATTGATATATTTCATTCATCATTGGATTTTGGGTATTCGATATCAGTGATTTTGGGTGAGTTATTCTTCTCATCCTCTCAAAAGTATTCCTTGTTCATTTATATATCTAAAATAATCTATGTTTTTTGGAGTTTATAGATGTGATTTTTTTGATATATTTCTATGTTTAAGTTTAATTTTAGGATTACATGTTTGGTTGTGGCATCGTGGTTCATCATTTCTTGTTTTAGCTTATGTGGTGGATCATAAAGCATATTTTGTAGTGGGGGATTCAATTCCTCTCCCATTTATGTTTATATATGAGATTTTCATTCATTTTATTTTTATCATTTAGATGGTATGAATTGGGATAATAAAGATAAATAACTATACAAAAGAAATTAAAATGGAATTATGTGATGCTCATGTGGTTGTGAGTTTTCTTGATGTTGCTGATATTGTTTTAGGCTATATTCTTTCTATGGTATTATGACTTATAGTGATGGATTCATTTGAGAGTACCGTTTAAATTTTTAAATACTTAAATATAATAAATGAAAATAACATGTTAAATATTTCTATTTTATTCATGACTTGTTTTTTGTGTCTTGGTGGCCTTATTTGTTTTCATCTTTATGTACATATTTTTGTGTGGATTAGTGGACTTGGTTATGATTTAGTGGTTTGATGTGAATGTTTATAGAAATTGGTTTGGTACAAATGAGAAAATTTTGACGCATATAATAATATGGTAATGTATAAATAATTCATTTGTGTAAATTTAAATGGATAAATAACTGAATAAATCTTGGCATATGATTGTTAAATAAAATAATGGTTAATGGAACCTATGTTATAACCATTTTTTAATTCTTTTGGGATGGTTATTTTTAATTAGGTGAATTTCTTAGTGGAAGTATATTAGTAATGATTTAATGGTGTTCGTGGTGGTTTTTTCTTATGTGAACCCATTGGTGTGGGATTGTGTGACACTATAATATAATTTTATTCTTTTATAACTCCTCTATGTACCCCACATCAATCAATTAAATTGACCAATACTCAAATACCCTGGGGGTGTTTTCCGTAAAATCTATGATGGGTAGGATGCATATGCCTAACTACCCCTCCCTCTACTCTCTCTTCAATATTAGATTCTAGTGATACCAGTGGTGGATAATGAGATATATGGTGGGGGATTTCATGGTAAGAGGATGACATGAGGTTAATTTCCTACACATTCATGATACCCTACTGCACCAATTACCTAAAATAAAATATGTGATTTCTATCGTGAGTTGTGATATACAATTTGTGTTGTGAGTTGTGATATGTGCTTGGTGCCATGATATGTGATATGCGGTTAGTGTAATGAGATGTGACGTGTATCTGGTGTCATGGTACATGACATACGGTTGGTGTTGGTATTGTTGTATATGGAAGGTATGGGAGAAAATAAGGTATTATTATTGTAAGAGAGTAATAAATCAACGGGGAAGTGGTTCTAGGTACATATATCTAATTTTTTATAGTATTTATTTACTACTCTTGGATGTGTTATTTCATAAGAGAGACTGGGTGAGGCCAGGGGTAACCAGTTGACCCTTGTAAGTACTAGTAATTTCTATTATTTTTCACCAATGAATTAGTATGATCTTCTCAATTTTAAATGATAGACCTTGGTTATGAACCTAGTGAGTATATATTTTAGACTCACCTTATGTATATATAAATTTTATTTCATGTTTCCTAGAAAGATTTGGTGATCGTGATAGACAGTACCAGTTCAAATATTGGGTTGTTATAGTCACTACCACAAGATTTACTTTTTGTATTGTTTTATATTTGGATATGTTTGAAATTATTTTATATTCATGCATGTGGGATAATTATTATATATGGTTTTAGTTTATTTATCTTAAAGTATGGTGGATTGGTTAGAGGTTTCATGTTATAATCCATACATATTGAGGGTAATTCATTCCATTTGAGTGTTTTATACACTTCGTGCTAGTCGCAAATCTAGAGTCCACTAAAGGAAGGACATAGGGAGTCATTCATTCTCTTCATTGTTGGAATAGGAGAGGTACTGATGGAGGAGGGTCATGGTATAGTGGTATCATGAGTGTTGGTTAAGATATAGGGTATATTTTTTAGTTAGTAACTGGTGATGACTGTATGGTTTGGTAAGGAAACTATGTTATTTGAACATTGTATGTGATAAAAGAAAGGGTGACTGGCTAGAACATTGTATTTTTGGGACACCTATGACCTGATTCAAGGACCTTAAGATCTCTGAATGTAGTATGAAAAATGATGCTTCTTATAGGGTAGAGACTTAATAGAGGTATATGAATCATATTTTCTTGAGTTATTTTTTTAATGGTTTGGTTCTGGGAATAAATAAATTAATTGATTGAATAAATCTAAATAAATACATTTCTACTAGAGTTAGGTATTTCTTCTTTCATTATAGATATGTTGGTTTGTCACCACACATAATTGTTCTATGTTATGGAGGATCATTACACTACTGGAAAAACATCTTATACCCATGGTTTAAATCCGTGGGTATAGCCCCCAAAATCGTGGGTATAGCCTATAACCATGGTTTTTGGAACCGTGGTCATTGATGGCATTGGTATAGGTCCCCATTATATACCCACGATTTTCCAAAACCATGGGTATAGCTATTCTTCCTCCATTTCAAAGCATCATACACAATTGACATGCTGTCAAATTCTTTTAGCTACGATTTTAAATCCATGGGTATAAATTATAAAAGAATGCGGGTGGCGGGTTTCGATCCCGCATCCTCTTCGCAGCGAAAACCACATCTTACCACTTCCCTAACATCACCTATATGTATATATATATATATAGTTAAATATAGTTATATAAACCGTGGGTATAGAGGGATGAATTGTGGGTATAATACTCCCACAAAAAAATCCTTCCCATGGGGAAAAAAGATTCTCGCACACACACGAGAAACCTATACCCACAGTTTTTCAAAACTGTGGGTATACATATTTTAGCCCAGAAATATACGCATGGTTTTGGGGAAAACAAAGGGGATAGGTACACCAATACCCATGATTTTTTAAAACCATGGGAAAAAGAAACTTTTTAAGACCTATACGCACGGTTTTGGAAAACCATGTGTATAGGCCCCCTATCCCCATGGTTTTCCAAAATTGTGGGTATAGGTCCTAAATAGTTTCATATGCCCACGGTTTTCACAAACCGTGGGTATATGGGTACCTATTCCCATGGTTTTCCCCAAAACTGTGGGGATAGGTCCATTTTCTAGTAGTGGTAGGCTTACCATGTTGATCGTCAGAGGGTCGATCTAGAATAGAAGGATGAGCAGTGGTAGTGGATGTTGTGTGACTTTCAACATCTGATCCTAGAATAGTATGAGGGAAGAATCTATGATCTAGAGATAGATTGATGGATAGATAGTTTTATTATTTTTTTTGGATTTATTAAAGCTTATTTTTAGTTTTGGGTTCCACTAGTGGTTATCCTGTTAAGGGGGGAACTGCATTAGTGCTGGATGTTATATCTTGGGGAGAATAGGGAGACTAAAGTGTTGTGGGATGAAATTCAACATGAGTTCAGGAATGAGTTTTTATTGATGATGGTGAAGGTAACAAATAGGTAGGAGTTCCTCTCCCTTCAACAAGGTAGTATGACCATTTAGGAGATAGGGATTAAATTTAAGAACCTTCTTGTATATTCCTCGAATATTTTTATATATGAGGAGACTTTATTATGAAACTTAGATGAGGTTTTATACCACAACCTTAGTTTACCCATTTACATTACCTATGTATTAGTAGGTGCATCATAAAGTGGAGGTGATAGAGTGGGAGCATGAGAAGGATAGAGGACCCATAGTCAAGAGTCAGTATAGAACTATGAAGAATAGATTTTTTGATGGAGTGATGTAGATTATGGGATAGTTGAGGATTTTATTGGTAAGGAAATAACACCAATAGTAAGAAACATGTTTCTCAAGGGATAGTATTTATCTTGTGTCTACTGAGAGATCTCCCATTTTGTGAATTTTTTTATAAGTCATGGTAACTTTTAGCAGTAGTTCCCTTCATCCCTAGTGTGTTGTTATATCTTGGGCAGTCAGGACCCTATTCAATAATAGAAATAGTTACCTTCAAAGGAGTTATGGTAATAGGGCCATTAGACTTATGTTCGTCCAGTATGAAATGGATTTGTTAGAGGGAATCCTTAGGATGTCCCCCTCCATCATGGACCCAGACCAGAGCATGGACATGGAGTAAGTCCATAGATAGGTATTATTTTCATCTAAGGCAAGATACATGTCATAGAGAAACTATTTCAAAAGGTCCAAAAGATCATTTGAAGTATGAGGAGTGTATCAACTACCCTAGTTTCTACTTTTTTCATTCGAGAGATACACACTCCTTTTTTGAACCCACCTTGGTTTAAGCATATGGACTAGAAGAGGAGAGGCTTCCCACACCCCTAGTGCTATCCATTCCAGTCAAAAAATAGGCTAGTTCTTTCATGAATATTATGGATATTTACTAATTATGGGGAAGCATCATCCATTGGGATACTTCATTGTGTTAGAGATATAATAATATGATTTCATTCTCAGCATGGATTGGTTATATTCGTTTCGTATATTGGTTGATTATTTCCATGGGATAGTTCAGTTTTTTGATGTTGATGGGAATTGTGTGGTGTTCATCAATAGATGATATTTCTAAATAGTTGTTATGAAATGAGTTCCCCTTATTTCCTTGATGTATGAGTCATTAACAAAGCCATAATTATCTCATGAGTTGGAGGTTCTCAAAGATGTTATAGACTTTTTAGATTTTTTTCCTAAGTAGTTTGTGCCCATATCATATTGACATGATATCATGTTTGGGATAGATTTAGAGCTAGGTAAAAAACTAGATTTTTTGGATCCTTATCAAATAGAACCCTTAGAGTTATGGGAGCTAAGGATCCATATTAATGACCTGATTCAGAAAATCTTTGTCAAGCCAAGTATATCATCATGGGGAGATCCAGTTTTTTTTTTCAAAAATATAAATGTTGGTATTGGTTTATCTATTGAATAAAGTATGATTAATTAGGTTATAATCAAGAATCGTTTCCTTCTTCTACGAATTGATGATCTCTTTGACTAGTTGAGAGGGCTAGCAAGTTTTCTATGATTAATCTATGGTCTGTATATCATTAATTGGTGGTGAAGGAGGTAGATATTATGATAACTATTTACTAGAGATGGTATGAACACTTTTAGTTTATAGTAATATTGATTAAGTATTACAAACATAGTATTTGTATTCATTAGACTCATGAACTCTATATTTCGTGTGCTCTAAGATCAATTTATAGTAGTGTTAATCCATGACATACTCATAAACATTAAATCATATAAGGAGGATTCTAAGAACCTAAGTTTCATTTCATAAACTTTTTAACACCACCAGTTGTATAGAAAATTGTCCAAGTGTAGGAACTAGATATGAGAGGATCATTTTTTTAGGCATGTGTTTTCTCTGTAAGGAGTAATAGTTGATCTGAAAAAGGTTGATGAGTTTGTTTCATGGATAGTGGAAAAGAGTATTGAACTGGTCAACAACGTTCTTAGTCATGTAGGATATTATTGGAGGTTTGTGTCTGATTTATCTTAGTTTTCATCCCTATTGACCACCAAAAATAAGAAGTACTATGATTTCAATTGGACTAATTATTTTCATGTCGTTCTTGAATACATGAAGAAGGATATGGTCAACAACCCAATTCTTCGACTGCCTAAGGAGGGTGTGAGGTTTAAGGTTTTTTTTGATGCTTCCCACTTAGGTGTAATATGTTACTTGATGAAGTAGTGGTTTTTTATCTCCTAAAGATCTAGGAATTTATGACCCCATGAGTGTAACATTGTCACCAATTATTTGGATATGGTGACAGTGGTTTTTTCCATTAGCCTATGGCAACTTTTCCTCATTCGGGAACACTTTATAGTCTTAACAGGTCAAAAAATCCTAACATATATTTACTCCTAGTGTGAAATGAATATATAATATTTTATATGGATGGAGAAACTACAATTTCGAGATCTCTTACACCATAAGAAAGTGAAACATCAAGGAAGACACACTGAGTAAGAAGTCGTGGGAGTCTGTTCAAGAATATGAGAATGCATGGAGAGTAAGGGAGGAGTTATCACCTATGTATATTGGAGTATAAGAGGATGATAGTTGTGGATACTTGTTATAGATTATTATATGGGCCTTTTTGTTGCAATAGTTGTTGGAATCTCGGTCAAGAGACTCAGAGGTGGAGGTAATACATGACTAAATCATTTATAGTGATGTCAATAAGGTATAGTCAAAGAATGGTCAGCATCAGGTTATGTTCCAAGAAATGATTTTTATCCCATTATATATGCATGTGAGATTCCTATATGAGTTATATATCTCAACCCTAGTGAAACACCCCAGTATAAAAAAGATGTATCATTACATAAGGAATGGGTTTCTGAATCCATGGATGAAGTGGGTGGTGGTAGAGTTTGTCACTCGATATCTAGTGTGTCAGTATGAAAAGGTAGAAAAACATGTACTTATGGGTTTTGTAGCCTTTGGATGTCTTCAAGTGGAAGTGGGGGAAATATAGTTGGATTTATTCACTATTTTACCTTGGGTACAAGGATATATGATGCTATCTGGCTGACCATGGATCGACTATCAATGTCAGCTCACTTTCTAATAATCTGGGAGTCGATTACCATGAATGTTTTGGGTAGATGATACATATATGATGTAGTGAGTATAAATAGATCCATGAGTAACATAATTTCTAATTGAGGCCCTCATTTTACATTGGGAGTCTGTAGAGGATTACAGAATGCCTTTCACTCATAGTTATGCCTTGGCACTATTTTTCACCCCGAGACATATTGGAAAATGTAGTTGAATATCTAGAAACTAGAGGATATATTTTTGGTGTGGATATTTAATTTTAGTGGATCATGGGTGTGATACCTACCTTTGGATAAGTTTTTTTCGAATAACATATATCACTCATCCAATAGTATGGACCCCTTTGTGGTGTTGTATATGAGGATGTGACAACCACTTTTGAGCTAGACTGAGATTGGAGAGGTAGCATTTCTTGGTATCAACATGGTATAGAGCACAAAGGAGAATATTCAAGTTGTTTGTAAATGGATAAAGGAGGTGCAGGACCACAAGAAGTCTTATACCAATTAACAGAGGATGATTTTTTATTTTTGAGGTTAGAGACCATGTTTTCTTGAAGGTTTCCCCTCAAAGTAGTTAATGGTGGTTTTTTTAGGGAAGAAAGGTCTCATACTAGATTATTAGACGCTTTGAGGTGTTGTAGCATATGGTTCAGGCATATTATAGGTTGGAACTACCTCTATAGATGAACATAGTTCATGATGTCCTCCGCATGTCCCAAATTCATAGGTACATTCCTGATGATTCCCATACCATAAAATGGGGGAGTTGGATATCTAAATAGACACAACATTTTGTGAATGAATGATCATGATTCAAATAATTTGGGAAAATATTCTTCAAGGTCATGTTATTACCGTATTCTAGGTCCTAGGGTGGAATAGGATAGTACTTGGGAGAGAGATTCATAGATGTTTTCCTAGTACCTTGAGTTGTTTATTCCCTTATGTTTTGGATATTTTTATGTTATAATTCTATAATGTTTCTATGACTTATTGATTTTATGTTTTTGAATCTGATTGTGTTTTCAAATATGGTTTCATCCTTTTTTGGGAGGTTTCTCTTGGAGAGAGTTTGGGGGATTCTTGGGGTTGGTTCTACCTTCCCTTTTTCAGGTTAGTGTTAACTCTAAAGTATGATAATCATTTGAGTGGTGTCTAATATAATTAACTAGACCCTTATGTATCATTACTTTGTGTTTTTTGGTATCCTTCAGATGGGATTCGGGAAGGGAAAAGAGCAAATAGAGTTAAATATGAAACTGTAGGAAGTTATTCATGTCATGAATCACTGATTCATGACATGAATAATGTTTTACATAGTGGAATCATGTCTTGTTCTAGAATTTCTAATGGGTCTAATTCATTGTATAAAATTTTGTTCGTGTTGTGAATGTTTGCGATGAAATTTTTGGGGGTCTATTCTTAGAATAACTCATGATGTGAAATTTTTGTTCACTGTATGAAATTCCTCTAGGTTTATTGGATCGAATAACTTTTTTTTAGCGGATACAAATTGTGTAACGTTCATAGTGTGAACCATCCATTAGTATCATGAAATGAGATATTTCCACATTTCCTATAAAATCTGACATCCCTTTGATTTCATTCATTCATTATTATTATTCTCTCTGAATACAGCAATTATGAGGTGATTTTGGGATTCCTAAAATCCTCTACTCTTTGGCATTCATCCTTGGCTTATAAAGATTTAATATCTACGATTTTGAGTGATTTTTTATTCTCATATTTTTTTAATTCTTTCATGTTTCTTAAAATATCTTTTTGTTGCAATTTCTTTAGAGTTGGGGGTTTTTTGTCGTGTTATTTTAATGAGATATCACTAGATTTCTTATTGATTTGAGTATTCATTATGTAGTTTTGTCTCTACGGTTCAAGATCTCTTGATCTGGCTTGCACAGTGGATTGAAAGGATTATTTTTTAGTAGGGGATTTGATTTCTCTCTCTTTAATGTGCATCTGTGAGATTATCATTATTTTTTATGGTATGAATTTTTATAATAAAGATAAATAATTAAACTAATGAAATTTAATGTGAATATTCTGATGCACATGTGGTTAATGGTCTTATATATATTGTTGATGTTTTTTATGCTATATTCTTACTACGGGATTATGCCTTATATCGGTGGATTGATTTTAGAATACCCTTTAAATGGTTAGGCACTTAAATATACTAAATGAAAATACAAGGTTTAATATGCTTATTTTATACTTTAATTATTTTTTGTGCCTTTGTAGAGTTATTTTTTTGTGGCTTGGTGGACTTGGTTGTGTGTGGCTTGGTAGGCTTATCAATGATGCGACAGTTTGATGTGGTGGTTTCTTGATATTGTTTTGATAACAATGCGAAGATATTTTCATATATAATAATGTGGTAATGGATAAATAACTCCTTGTTAATATTTAAATTACATAAATAAATAATATATTTCATTGGATAATTATTAAATTAAATAAAGGGAAATAGAACTAGTTTTGTGGCCCATTTTTTGATTCTTAGGTGTTTTTTTATTAATTAGAGTCATTTATTGGATGCACAATATTATAAGTGTCATAAAGGTATTCATGGTGGTATTTTCTTGTGTAAACCCCTAGGTGGGATCTTGTGTGAGACTACTAAATACATGTATTATTTGATTACTCTTCTATAAACCCAACCCAAATTGGTAACCTGACCAACACCCAAGGACCCTGGGGGTGTTTTACCTAAAATCCAAAATAGGGAGGGCACAAATTGTTGAAAACCCCTTCTCCCCCAATCTCTCTTTAGTTGTAGCTTCTGGTTATATAGGTGGTGGATGATGAGACATTTGGTGGGGGTAATTCGTGGTAGGAAGAGGACATGATGTTGATGTCATGTGTGTTCATGAGACCCTACTACCCTATTTACCTAATACGAGATATGTAATTGGTGATTAGATATGTGATATATGGTTAGTTTCTTGAGATGTGATGTGAATTGGTGCCACGAGACATGATATTCGGTTGGTGTCATTATTAGTGGATATGGAAGAGATGGGAGAAAAGGATATCTTAGCGTTAGGTGAGAGCTGAAAATCAGTGGGGAAGTGGTTATAGGGAACCTATATCAACATTATTATGATATTAATTTGCTAATCTTGGATGTTATATTTTGTGTGATATCCTAGGTAATAATGGGGGAAAACTAGTTGACTCACGAAGGTGGTGGTTGGTTTAATTATTTTTTCACAGGGGCCTTAGTATTCTCTTATCACTTTTATATAAGAGACCTTAGGTATATCCTACTTAGTATATTTGTTATTCTCAGATTATGTATATATAAAATGTATTTCAGGTTTCCATGATGGAATTGGTGATCGATATAGACAGTATTAGCTTTGATCTTGGGTTATTGCAGTTGTTTTCACTTGATTTACTTTTGGTGTTGTTTTGTCTTTGGAGATGCTTATTTCTTTTTTATATTCATGCATGTGGGAAATTTATTGTATGAAAGTTTATTAATTTATTTTATAGTATAGTAGATTGTTTGGGGGTTTTATGTTATGATCTGGAGGTATTGAGGGTAATTCCTCATATTTAATTGTTTTCTACCCTCAGTGCTAGTCGCCAACTCAGGGCCAACTGGAGGGACTCAAGAGCCACATATTCTATAAAATTCAAACCCAATATGTGTACCAGTGGATGGGGTCATTACATAGGATATTTTTATTTTGTGAGATTGATCTTGAAGTATTAAATGAATTAATTCTTGATATCTTCTTATATCATACCATTTGAATGTGACATTGAAAATAAATAAAGAAGGAAAAATGAGACATTTATGTAAAAGTAACCTTGATATTTATTGGCATATGATTAAATATAGGAGATTTGTTTTTACTTTAAACCAATCCAAAACTGAATGGAATCAACTTAATATTTAATTAAAGGAAAAGGACATGAAATAATTTTTTAATGTAATAAAATATAACATCAGTTCCAAAATATCCATCATATGTTTATAAATTCAATATATTGTTTTTAAATGAATTTTTTTACTCCTAAAATACATTTTTCTATAGATAATGGTTTTAAATTTTTTAATTAATGTTTTTATCGTGATGATATCATAAATGTTAAGGTATTTTTAATAACACTATTCTTAATATTCACATAAAAGTCTTCCTTTTTAGAAAAATACCAAAAATTAAAACTAATATTATTTTGACATATTAAATATAAAAATTGATTTTCAGTTTTCCAAATTCAAATTGTAAAATTTTGGGATTTAATTTTAAAAAATATTTAAAATATAATAAAAACATTTTTTTAATAAAATAAATATTTAAACATGAAGTGTTTTTTGTCTTATTTAGCATCATTTAAAAATTAAATGAGTTCTAATCTATTTTTTCACATTGAAAAAAACTATTATAGAAATTCATTAAAAGTGATCAATTTAATCAACGTTAAAAATTTCGCCTCACTTTAAAAAAATAGTTATTTGAAAATATACCATTTTTAACATTAAATGATGTTAATCACATTCCATTAAAATGTATTATTTATCAATTCACTTGTATTAAAACATATCCAATAATAATTATATGTAAGTACTACAAATTCATTTTTCATAATAAATAATTTCAATTAATTACTTTTTAATTACATGTGGTTTTCCTCTTCATGTGATTTTCTTAATGTTGTTTCATTTTTTATTCACATATTGTATTAATATCAATCTTGCATTTAAAAAATATATATATATAACTGTTTATTTTAATTTAGAATTTCATTTTATACATGTTACTCAATATAGTACTTATTTAAAGGAGAACACATACTAATATCTTGAGGTGCTAAATTTTAACACCCTAAAATAAATTATTCCCTCACAAATATAATTTCTATCACTAATGAAAATAGATGATGGTATTATTAATATAATCATCACTCATGATATAAAAATGTATTCAATTCCTTAAAAATGGTTTATAAAGGTCAAGTCAAATATCAGAACCATATTCCCAATGAGTTTCAAACCTGGTTCACAGTCAATCCCCCTTGTTGTGCACCGAGTGATGATCATTTTGACACCAAATGAACCTTTTTCAGTGTTATTTCCCCTAGGTGCATTAGATCTAGAGATTGTAAACACATGTAATATCTAGATAGATATTTCATTACAATGAAACCATGGACTCTTTAATTTACCAAATTTTTAGGATATTTTCCCATGTTTAGATTTATCCCTAAGGTTTCCATTAATGTATTTTAGTCCTAATTAGACCAAAAGTTATAAAGATATTTCTTAATACATTCCAAGACCAAAATTTTTGGAAACCAATGAATCTATAATTCAACATAACCTTTATCCCCAAAAAACATTAATCATATACTAATCAATATATACATTAATAATATATACTCTCAAAAAGATATTAGTAATTTCCTAAAATAATATGAATTTCCCTACCATCAAATTACATACCAACATTAACAGATACATATACCTGGATTATGAATACTTCTTAAAACCCAACAAAAATCTCCCAAATATAATTAACTACCATAACATCCAATCATATAAGACCTAAAAAGGGGTATATATACCCTTAAACATATGATAAAACATAAACTTATTAACCCCTGATGGTATTAAAAAATATTAAATTATCCTCATATGATAAAATCACAACCTCTTAAGTTATCTAAACTCTACTTTGATACCAAATGAGATGCCCCAAACCTAAAATCCCCAATTTGGTGCAAAAAATATATTATTTTCTTACTGGTTTTCATACCAATTGAAGTGAACAAATCTAAAAAATCTATAATTACGATATTAATAACAAATATTGATTCAATTACATTACACAAATCCTTTTATTTCTATAGTTTTAATGAGTTAGGAAAAAACGTTAACTAAGAAAATATATATAGACATGTTACATATTATACTCTTCTTCATAACCTAGGTAAATGGAAACATAATATGGGTGATCTAAAATACCCAATAAGGGTAAATATAAGTTATAATAATTGAAGTTCATAACTGAGAATAAGATTAAAATGTGGGTATTAAAACATAATTAAGGTATAAGAACACATTATAAGGAAATCATACCCGATGAAGCATGGATCATAAGTCATGAATAATAAAATAATTTTTTTAAATAAAGAAGTATATATCAAAATATTATGGCATCGTAAGAATGTGGCATGAACATAAATAATGGCATCATAAGAATAAGTGAAGGATCTCTTTCAAGACAATATAAAAAAGTAGGAAGAGTCTCATGGTGGATTGGGTTTAAACATAGGTCCCATATATATCATCTCATGGGATATAAAACATTATCCAATGAATTGAAGGTCTATATAATTGCATTCCTACCCACAAAATCAAAATATGTACTTTCATATGTATTCCACATAAGAAAACATTGTTAATATCATATTTAACTTGTGAGAAAGAAATGGTTTTTCATGAATATGTGGACTAAACATGATCATAATGCATCCAGAGAAATAATATGGATGGTATTATTAGAAAATACCATAACTATTGTATAATAATGATTATAGGATATTAAAATATATGAAAAAATGTTTTATAAGTATATGGGTTACTTAACACTTTCAAATATTATCACATAAGAAATGATCAAGAACAATTTTGTATGACACCATAAGAATAGTCTCCCAAAAGAAAAAAATAAATATAAGAGCATTTATTGAGTAATACATGGAACATTACTTCAAAAGAAATATATCTTTTTGTGATTTAATGGAATATATAAAAAAAATATAAAAGAATAATAAATCATTCATAACATGGTTTTTAAAACAAATTTATAAGTCACATTATAATTCTATTTCAAAGGAATAAAAAAGGAAATTAAAAACCTTAATTTAAAAAAATTCAAAATATTTAAAACATTAAAATAAATATGTTTAATTATGATAAATATGTAGTGTAAGATGAAAATATACATATGTTGGAAAAAATGCCATTATTTATTATACTAAAGCATTAACCCTTATTTTTACAATGAAAATTTACTAAAATAATTAGAATGAGATTTTATTTGAAAATACCTTTGAATTGGAAAATAATGTTAATTATAAATAACATACATTACTGTGGGAAAATAATTCTCATGGAATATGTTAAAAACATTCTCTTACCACTATATTAAAGAAGTTCCAAAATGAACCATGTAGAAAAAGTTAAAAATAGTAGTTTAAAAAATTATAAATAGTTTAAAATATTGTGTAAATTGACCTTAACCAATCATTTTAATATAGATAATAACATTATAAAGGACATTTAAATATATGAAAAATGTATTTTAAAGAGGATTAAAATTTTCTTAACATCATCATATTTTTATAGAGAATAAAATCCATAAAATGAGAAGGTTTTTTTGTAAATATATAATTTCCATATATAAAAATATAAAGTACCATATATAATATATAAACTTTGTCATAAAATAAACATATAATATAATACTTAAGGAAAAATGTTTATGACCCAATGAAAATAAAATAGATCAAATGAAACCCTTATGAATTTAGTAACTTTTGAAACAAAAAGCCCTTGAATAATTGAACTTGAAATGGAACATTAAATATCTTGATTAAAAATAGAATCAAGATATAATATTTCAAATATGTAGTATATATATCATATAAAATATAATAGGTGTGTGATATAAAACCTATGTCAAAGATAAATTTTTTTTTGTGAGAAACCCTTACGAATTTTTTAACAATTTAATCAAAATACATTGAAATATATAACTTGATTTGGATTTATAAAAACCATTAAATACATAGAAAATATTGTATAATAAATTCATTAGATATGTAATCAATATAACACTATATAGTAGGAAACATGATTCATAATATGAAACATTTATTGATGAATTTAAATTAAGATTGAAAACCCTTACCTTGGATTCTCGTTTAGTTAGATGTGCTCTAACCTTCTGTATAATAAACTAAGACCCATTAATAATTTATTTAAAATCCTTTTTCAGGTATATTTTTTTTATGGTCTTTTTATTATCATATTTCATTCATTTATTGGATAGTTTTTACCCACATCGGCCAGTGGAGGTTGTTCAATTAATTTCTCCAAAACTTTTTCATTTTTTTGATCATGGTAAAAGTTGTTTTCAAATAGTTTCATAATATCAAAAATTGTATTTGTATATTTTCTTTATAATTATAGTACCAAAAAATTTATATATTTCAATAGGTTTTCCTAAATTTAATAAAATTAATAAGTGTCTTAATATGATTAATTTATATGGTTAAATTTACTACGACCATTTATTGTTAATATTTTTAAAATAATTCCTAATGTATATTTTGAAAATATTAATCGTGTAATTAATATACTTTTTTCATTATAAATTTTTTAACACATCTTTATAAGGTAGTAATGGGGAATGAAATGCATCATCCATGGAGGCAATGAACAGACCATGATATGGATGATGATTTCATTTTTTAATTTAAAAGATAGAGAGAGTAGAATAATTTTTATTTCATTGATATAATAAAAAAATTATACATATGATAATTAATTCAATATTTAATTATGGATTTAATAGATTTACATAAGGTGTTAGGAGAATGAAACTTGAAAGAACATGGTAAGATAATTAAGTCTTGCTTGGATATCATCCATTAGATCACACATTAAGCCTTTTTAGATTGGTCTTTTGGTGAGACCAAAAAATCTAGAACATGTATAAGAGTATTGGGAAAGGGATTTGGAAGATATTGGTTGGTATTAGAGAATTTATATATGAGGATAAGTGTGGTTGTGAATAGTTCTTTTTAAAAGTAAGAGGGATGTTATTTTTTAAAATATTAATTTCCTAATATTAAAATGATTTCATAATCAATTCAAGTGGATAAAAAATTTATAATTAGCGAGGATAGATAATTTAAGGTTGTTGAAGCCCTCATATATCTATTTAAAGATTTTTTTTGATATTTCTATACTTTACGTCTTGATTTAATACTTTTGTCTCATTTTAACCACTATCATGGTGATTACTTTTTTACATTTGTAACTTATATTTTTACCCTAAATCAAATTGACCCTATTACTTAATATTGATTATTTTAATTCCAAATATCATATATAATTTATAGAACATAATTTTTAAACGTGATAAAAATTAAATTTAACATAAATATGAAAAACTAAATAGAAACATTTTTTTAAAAAAAATAAATATTTAAGAATAAAAATAATTATTTAAACTAAAGATTATGTTGAGAATTGATACCTGTGAAATTTATTTGTTTATAATTAAATAAAATAGGTTTATTTTCTTTTTAAACCAATCAAAATTTTAATTTAATCTAGGGAATACGTAATTAAAGTAAAAGTCCCAATAATAGTTTTTTATTAGAATAAAAACAACATAGGTTCCAAAATATCATTTATACGTTTCTAAATTAAAAATATTATTTTCTAATGCATTTTTTCTCCATAAATTTTTTATAGAAAATGATTTCACAAATTTTTTAATTCATGTTTATATATGGACGGTGATATTAATGTTACAGCATTTGTAAAAACTATTTTTTCACTATTCACTTGAAAAATCAACCTTTAGAAAAAACCCCAAAAATTTACCCTAATATAATTTTAAAATTTTGAAACTGAAAATTAAGTAAACTTTTGAAATTATAATTCTAAAATTCATCAATTTATATTTTAATCAAAATCATAGAATATAATAAAGATAGTGTATATAGTAAAATGGCATTTTAAATATTTAGTGTTCAAAGTTTTATTTCATATCAATTATCAATTAAATGAGTGATAATATTTTTTTTGAACATTGTCACATTTTTTATCATAATCCTTCTGAATTTATCAATTTCATTTAAGATAAAAAATATACATCACTTTAAAAAATGGTTATTTGATAAATATCCCATTTTTACCATAAAATTATATTAATCGCATCCCATAAAAATTTATTGTTTGAAAATTCATTGGTACTAAAAACAATTAAATAATAATTTAATAATAATAATAATATGTAAGTAATTAAAATAATTTTTTATAATAAATCATTTTAATTAATTACGGTAATTTTTATTTACTGAAGGTTTTACACTTCAATTAATTTTTTTAATGATGCTTCACATTATATTCCCATAATGTATTAATGTTCATATTGTATTGTACTAAAATATATTGTTTTTTGTTTTAGTTTTTTGTTGTGTGGGATACATTATTTCTAACATAATACTTATTTAAATGAAAACACATACTAAAATATTAGGTGTTGCAGTTAGAGATATGTAATTAAATTATTATTGGGTTGAGTCTTGTATAAGAGATGTCAGAGATTATCCAACTAATCCAAAAGTAGTTAGAAACTATGTGGAGTAAGAGAAATTCATATACAAACTAGTTATTCCATCTTTTAGAGTGTGATGTGGGATGATTGGTTTTCTTGAGAGTGTTGTCTTGATTGGGACACCATCATATTAGAGATAGGGGAAATTGGTTCCCAAATAAGTGATGTCGTTTGGGTTTATTAAAAATATCAATGTTGTGGATTTCCTTCTAGTGCTTTTATAGAGATTCTATGTGATTCACAATATGTTCCATGTATCTCATATCAGGAAATACAACCCAAACCCTTCCCATATGATTGGCATAATGAAGTTGATAAAGAGGTCGATGCATTACTCAAGGAATGAACAATCTATAAAGTTAAACAGACTAATAAGACTCCATGTGGGAAGACAGTACCCCAAGAATACATGTATTAGAAATGTAGTAATATTAAGTAGGGGACTTGGGAGAAATTGGTTGATGTACGAACATTATTTTTGGTGCTATTTTTATTGATCCTAAATGGTGCAACTCATAGATGAGTTGTTGTATATTGGGGAGGTTGTACCACCACATCTATCTCATGGTATGAATTGGTATAAATTTTCACCTAACCTCATATTTTTTATATTTCTTTATTTTATAGGTTCTATTAGAGGCTGAGATTTGGTATTTTTATTTTTTCTCATACTCAGGCTTAAAATCCAGAGTAAGTGGTTGGTTACACTATAACATAGGCGTTGCACTATGAAGAACTTCTCTAATGGTAGGTTTCAGGCCACAATGATGGAATTTGTACCATGAATCACTAGCCAATATAGACATTCCACCATGGTGGGAAGGATCACATTATAGCACGACCTGAGATGGGGTGATCGATATTTATAATTTTACCCTGGTGAGGTTCTTTGCACTGTGAGCCATAGGATAATGTCACAATGTGGCTCTCGGAAATTGTTTACACAGTGACCCATGTTTTCATTCCTTTATAACCATTCATTATACTTTTTTTAATTCAATTAAATGGATCAAATTAACAAAACTTATTAAATGAAATCTTCCTCATTTCCCTCTGTAGCCTACAACCAAATACCCTCCTCCATAGTGCATCATCACCTCTTTAAGTTCTCCCTCGTTTCGTCTCAAATTCAAGAACCATCAGTCCTGGTAAATTTATATAGTCAATTATATTAGTAAAAACCCATCTATTATTCATTTATACCCCCATGTCAATGTTCATAACTAGTTACGCCCAAATTAAGGTATTTTGTCAAATTTTAGGGAAAAACTTTTTTGGGGTCAAATCCTATGATGATATTCAATGTAAAGTATTATAATAAATTAATATAATTGTTCCCAAACCTTTCTTCAAAGTTTTTAAATATTTTCATGCTACATGTAATATGAGTTCATGCAAACCGCATACACATTACCATAAATTAACTAAAATAGTTTCCTTTGTTACTTTGCGATTGGGAAAGGATTGCTTGGGCATGAGTTATTCTTAATGGGTTGGGATCCACAAGTCTATATCCAATAAACATCATGTTCCTATAATAATTTTGTTGCTAAATTAAAGTGGTAAATCTTAGTGATACCCTTTCTTATGTTGTGACCTTATAGACCTTGAATAAGTTCCCTTAGCATCCTTAATTAAAGGGGATGTGTGTGATTAAGAGAGTTCAACTTGAAGATTGACCCATATGGAACTATTAGGTTTCCTTAGAGTCTTATTGGCTAGTTTTATTGAATATTGGATAATTATTCCTCCCACTCTAGTGTGTGTACAATTGGGTAGGTTGTACCTCGGTTTTGGTATATTTATATTGTTTTAATGTGAAAGAACTTCCTTATCTTAGATTTAAAACTGAGTGTATATTATGACATCATTAATGTTAATTTATTTTATTATATTGGTTATGTTGTTTATTATACCATAATGTGTTTGTTGTTATGTTTGTGGGATGAATTTCTCAATCTCATAGATATTTCATACATAAATATATGACATTCCAAACTACTTGGATGATACTTATGGTTTGGGATGACATGACTTTTTGTTAATGGTTATGATATGGGAAAAAATTCACACTTTCCTTGTGTTATAATGTTAAGAGATGTTATGCCCATTAAGTGATGAGATAATAACCTTAGATGCAATTATTGTTGTACTGGGATATAATGCACATCAGTTCCAAGAATAAGATTCCCATGTGAACGGAATACAGATAGTGGTGGGATTCTTTGCATGTTTACTTTTTATTACCCATGGAAGAAGGGTGCACTTCCAATTAAGTTATACTTCTATAGAAGGATATGAAATGGAAAAATGTGTTCAGTTACATATTACATGATTCCCATTGTTTTATTGAGGCACCTTTCTAGGGATGGATTTACCTATTGTGATTGTGTCGGTGGTTAAGTACTATATTCCCTTTGATGTGTAATTACTCTGGGATGTTATTCCAATTAAATTTCATTGTTATAATATGTTATTCACTCTTATATATTTTAACCATTTGGATATTGTTTCCACTTATATGAATTATTATTAGGATATAATTCCCATATACTCTATAATTTACTATTAAAATATGATATTCCAACCAGTTGTGACTTGGGACATGAGTCCCACTTGATATCTAATGTTGTGATTAGGCACACATCATTCCAACTTTGGTATGTTACTTGCGATATGTTCAAAAACCTTTATCAATTTTTTAGGAATGTATTCCCCCCATATGGATTTTGTTTCACTAGTGGCTATGAATTTCAATATTTCTATTTTTGTTTACTATTTACTTATGAGCATATCACACTATAAATGCACTTTCATTGTAGACACTCACACTTTTCTAGGTTGTGAAATTGAAGGGAAATTTTAATTTTTTGTCTTAGATACTTATGAGGTATGAAATGGTAATTTTTATTAGTAAAGGATCATGAAATATTTTTCTAATTGTTCCTTTGAACTCCGAATGGGATGTTTACCATGGGGCTAGAATTTGGTGGAATTACGAGTTGAGAATATATTTTTTTACAATATTTGAATATTTATTTAATAAATATTAAATATTCTAATTTCTCTAAAGTTGATATCTCATAATCGGTGTCTTCGATTGGAATTATAACTTTATGGTTGAGACAAAAATTATGGGGTTTACCTTGGACAGTTTTAAAATCTTCTCAGGTTTTAAATCTTGAGATGAACCTTTAAATGGGTACATTAGTTTTATTTTATTTTTTTTATTTTTTTTTTAATTTTTTTTTATTTTTATTTCCCACTCCCTTAAATTTCATCACTTACATATCAAGAGGGAAGGTTTCTCCATGTTTATCAGGAAATGATGGACCAAGTTAGGGATAGATTGAGATAATAGAAGAGTTTCATTGGGGAGCTCGGTCACAACTAGATCGAGGTGCAGTGGATGAGGACTGCATATTCAAACTCATGATTGGGTGATTTCACCTGAAGGTAGTCCTTACTTTGAATTTTAACCATTTCTCTCATTATATTCACTACTTCAAAATTTAAAGTTAATATAGACTTATGGAATAATTTTATGATCCCTAGTGTCTCTATTTAGGGAGAAACAAGGGTTTTAGATGATTAGAGATAGATTTCCATTTTGAAACCCTGAGCACATAGAATTTAGTTCAAGAAAAAAACATCAAGCATTCATTGTTTTTACGTAACATTGATGATGACCACTACATTCCATGTTGTCCATGAGGACACTTCATGTAATTCATTAGGTGTATGACCCGGGGTGTGGTTGATTACTCTGCCAAACACCCTATGAAGAGGTGAGAACTGTATGGTATATGTGGGTAGACATCATGTGTAATACATGGCCAAAGGACATGTGAGGTACTCAGCCAGACATCATGTGGGGCACAAATCCAGGTATCCTATATGACTTACATGCTAGGAATTTTTGGTACACACAATGTATATGGGAAATAAATGTCATTATTAGGAGAGAAACATTACCAAAGAAGGTATTTAAGATTACAAACCATGTAATCAAAGGTACACACCATGTATTACTCCCTTAAATATGTATTTCATGATTTCATTCCCCAAAGCTATAATTATACATGTTAGGAGTCTATTATAATAATTTTTTCACATGGAACATGATTGGAGAATCCTTTTACCTATTTGAGTTCATTTAAGAGATGATTTAGAGATGGATGTGGTGTGATCAGAGGGTATTCCTTGTGTTTGTGGAATGATAACTCTCCTATGGGAGACATGGAATGAGACCCACATTAGGATCATGATAATTATTCGTGGCATGGAATTATATTTCCACGTTCTTCAGTTGAGATATCTTTAGATAGTCTTTGATTAATAAGATGGTTATGTGATTGAGAAATGGGATGAAGAGAAGGATTTAGACTAGACTCTTGAGGCTTGACTTGGATTTAGCTAATAGGCTACGAGAACACCTTGGTTTTTGTATACATCTTGATGCCAATGTGTTGATTCTAACATAGGTTTAGAGAACCCTAGAGGATTACGTATGAGTGAGATGGGAATGGGATAGTAGAAATCGGGTGGGGTGTCCATATTAAGGTTTAAAATAGGGGACCGAAGTTGGTTCCCCTTTATCATAATGACCCTCAATATGGATAGTACATTGAGTTAGAATTATTGATTTATGGTTTCACCTTAGATCCCAAAATCAATGTTCTGAGCCAAGTAGGGATGCAATGAATAGGGTAGCTCATCCATTTTACGAGATGACCTTGGAAATATTCGGTGGGTTTGGGTGGATATAAAACCCTCATTATTATTATTATTATTATTAATTCTAATGAGATATCGTCAGGTGGATGTTAGTCCAAACTATTATAAAATTTTATCGAGTGAATGTCAGTCCTTTTTATTATGATATGTTTTTAGGTGGATGTTTTCCCCAGATATTTGTGTGATACTATCAAGTGGATGTTGTCCACCATATTTATTGAAACTATTAGGTGGATTATTTCCCCCATATTTAAGTTTTAATATCAGGTAGATGATTTCTCCCACATTTATCTGATATTATCCGGTGAATGTTGACCCCACATTTATGGGATACTATCAATTTGATATTGGACCCTATATTTATTGATAATATCATGTGGATATTGGCCATCTCCAAAGTATATTGGTAACTATGTTTATGTTATATAATCAAAGGGATTCAATCCCCAATTACTAATGAGATGTTATTAGGTGGATTTTAGCTCTCACTATTTATATTATACTACTGAGTGGATGCCGACTCAAATCCTGATTCGTAGAGGTGATCTGAGAGCATTATATTTTCTTCTAAGAGATTTATTACATTAATGAGACTCTGGAGTTGGACATTTATACCTTGATTATATTTATCTTTTTTAGAGACACCCTAGTACTGGTCGAAGTATTTATGGTTGATCTTTAGTGTCGTGTTAGAACAAAAGAATCAATGATGATTTATTTATTTATTTTATTCTAGTAATTTTTTTTACTAGGATTGGAATATCAAATATTCATACACTTGTTTTGATAGAATATGTTAGGTAAATAGTTTGGGGTGTCCTAATGATAATTTATTTCTTACCTTCTACATGGGAATCCTAATGTGTATTCAGACCTTATGTATGCTTTCAAGTTGAGAACATAACAAGTAGTGGATCAGGAAGATGCTTAATGTTGCATATTATACTATAGTGGCTCAAATGATATCTGTAGATTGGAATTGAGGTATGTATTGAGTATATAAGTAGATCCTTTTGTGTATTTTATTTAATTTTCTTACAATATTTTTGATTCTACTAGTGGGAAGTCAGTTATTTTATTCTTGTAAGACATTGGGTCTTTATGATATATTCTATTATTATATCATGATTTTGTTTATTTATTGCAGATACTCTGATTAGTTCTTTATTATTGTGTATGTTGATTAATTATTTCCATAGGTTTCTTCCTCTAATAAAAGGGTATAGTCTCCCATAGTAACACCCTAAACCTCATTTCTAGTCGGAAGCCTCTGGCATATATGGAGTCATTCCTAAGGATATGTGACTCCATAAAATGAGACACTAATTAGTGGTATATAGTTTGGGTCATTAAAAAGAGGTATCATATCATTTTTGTTTTCTTACTAATTGGAAATATGTTTGACATGTGATAAAGGAATGTATTGGATCTTATGATGGACCTCGTATTGATGTATTATGAAAACCTTTTTTATGGTAATTCTAGGAAATGGGGAATTGTATTTTCTATTCTTTCTGTTCTCTATTATGGTTGAAATTTTTATTTAAATATCATGTGTTTATTGTGACTAATATTTATTATTTTTTCTCTTGGACCATAGGGGTAAAAGGTATATTCATGCATCATTTCTGTAACATAAGATTCAAATGAAATTCATGTTATTGTGTGATTGATATCATTGATGAATGAGGGTTTAGTTGTTTTTAGTTTCAAAAATTTCTTCTAGAGTGTTTTCCCATATAACTTGGTGGTGGAATTATATTTAGATGGACTATGATATAATTTATTTTGATGACAGGTCATGTAGAACTTATGAAAAGGTGATCTTTAGTAATGACTATACAATTCATCTATGTGAGAGATGTGTTGTGACCCCTAATGTGTAAATACGAACACTCGGGGCCTTGATGTTGGTTTTGAAATGAAACATGTTCAATTAATTAAATTGCCAACACCAACTTATATCGTGTTTCCCATATATCTTCTTGGTCTCACTCTACATAACTGAACTGTGAGACTATGGTTTCCTTGACGTGGATATTCTAGGGTGATGTTGTTATACACACACATATATATATATATATATATATATATATATATATATTGCTGATGGATGATATCATGATCCAGCAGGAGTAGTCCCATATTATAATTCCCAGTGAGGATTAGTGCCCTAATGTTAGATAATAATTTGGCATGTGATTCATGAGATGTATATATGAGACCCTAGAGTGGGTGTTGGCATGAGAGTTACCTTATGATGGTCTAAACAGGATCAAGTGTTGTCCTATGAGTTATGAACTATGTGAGATGAAGTTTATAGGAATGATGGGAGATTTTAGTGCCTTGTGATGTAGTTCAGGTTGTCGGTGAGTCGAATGAAATGATTGGTTAGTAGTTAATTTCTTATTATAGTTTAGATAAGTTGTGATATATGATGTTATCCAAATATAGGTATTGTCATGGGCTTGAGAGATACCTTAGATACAAGAATCATGGATATATTCCTCTAGTTTTGAGATTGAGTCATGGGAACTTTTGTTGGATATGTATTATAAGAATAATGATTCCTTGGGTTTTCATGAGAGTAAAATCACTCTAACAACTAGTTATTTTGGTATTGAGGATATTTTATTTAGGTAAATATCAGTAGGATACCTGGACATGTTGATTCTAGATGCACTTTTGATGGTGTTGTCAGAGTATGGGTATATTCTTGTGATTATAGAATGATTCTTGGAGTAGTAAGTAATAATTTATAGGTAATTTCATGAGTTATATGCCTTTGATTTATTAGATGAAATCATTGAGGTGCTTTTGGGAAGACTATAGAAAAGTAGTGGAACATGGTCAACTCTGTTGTAAGGCATGTGAGCCGAGGTTCTATGACAAGTGACTCATGGGATTACGGACACCCATTTGTATTTTTATGATATTGATATGTTATATGTTGGTTACAGGTTGTTCCATTGAGTTATGAATTGGTGAGTGACCATGTGTTGGATGAGAAAATATGCTCTTGATGAAACTCTTTCAAGCATGGTTTCCTAGGATTTTGATAAGAATGGGAAGTGTGCCTCAATTGTGAGTGGTGATGATGGAGAGAGAATAGGGATCTATGATATAGTTGACCCTAGTTTGTACCTTGACATTTATTGTCAGGGAAACGATGATGGAACTTTTTGGGGATGTTCTTGGGGAGTGGTATAAGGGAAACATATAGTGGGGAGTACACCATTAGTTGTTAGAGGCTATTATGAATAGAATTTTGATGGATGGAAAGGATGACTTTCTCGTGATCCATAAATGTTGGTGATCGGTATTTTATATTAATGCTTGGACTTGAGTGGGAAGACCACTTCTAGACATTAGATATAGTGATGGATGGGGCATGGGCTATAAAAAGTGGTGTTTTTATTTAGTTGAGTGATGATAAGGACACCCCTATAGTGGGTAGCATATCATTGATGATTGAGTTACGAACCACTTGTTAATGGTATAATTAATGAAAATATATCATTCATTAGACGATTGAGGTGATATTTAGATGTTAATGAGAATACATATATAATTTTTCCAATATTACAGTGAATACCATATTTGGAGTTCATATGTGATGTTGGATGGTGTCTAGATGTTGGCATCAGACACACGATGGATTTTTTGTGATCCAAACATGATCCAATTTATAGGTACATTAGTGATCGGGGAGAGATCATAGCGAATGGTGAGGGTGGTTAGTGGTCCAATAATGAAATTACGTTGAGAGTCAGGTTCATAATTCATAGTGTGTATGTGGATGAGATGGGAACTCACTCGCCTAGGTGGTCTTGTGCTCTCGGCTAGGTCTCCCAATCCTAGGGTTTCGACCTCTCCCAACATTGGCTCTCTTTCTCTAGGCAGTGTTCTCGCTCAATCTTTTGTTTCTCTCTCACCCTTCTCTCCCCCCTATGTTCTATTGCTCTTGTCTTCTCCTCATCCACCTCTCTGTGCTCAGATCCTTCATTCCTCATCTTCTCTCCAGGTCAGATTTGGAGGACAGGTTATTCTGAGTTTTTGGGTGAGCAGGTTGGAGGACGACAGATTTCTATGTGCGACCGGGGCTGGTCCTTATTCCAAGGATTTTAGTCCCTCTCACTTTCTGGTTCTATCCCTCTTTCTTTTTTCTCTTTGCCGAAACATTCATTCTCTCTCGATCACCTTCCATGCTTTGTGTTATCATCTAGGTTTTCTTCCAATTCCCATATCTACGCTTTGATCTTACTTTCCTAATCTTCTCTCCAGGTCAGTTTCGGAGATCGGGATTCATTGTGGTTTTGGGCATGCGGCTTGGTGGACGAAAGATCTCTTAGAACACCGGAGTTGGTCCTTCCTAGTAGGGTTTCAATCCCTTTCCCTTTTTTGGTTGGGTCCTGCTTTCTTCTTTCACGTTCAGGCGACAGTTTCCCATGGTGGTTTTTGGTGTAAGCGACGGTGTGGGATTCTATTGGATGATTTTCAATGGTGTGTTGATGGCAGCTATGTTAGGGAACATAGGAGGTGTGTGGTACCAAAAACACACAAAATGGAAGAATAACAGAGCAACACAAGTATTTAACGTTGTTCCGTCGGATGACCTACATCCGTGAGAGAAATAGGGGCGGTTCTCTATTCTCTACTCTCTGAATCTCATCGGAGGATTACAACACATACACCACATAGTTACTCACACACAGAATATTTCTCCCTTTAAATAGAGGAATAATAAATCAGTTTGTCTTTGGTTGGTGGAGGGTAGCTCATCTACCCCTTGAACTTTCTCCTACTGCCTGCTGTAGTCCACTACGTCGGTTGCCATCCTTTGCATGAAGTTGATGCAGACTGTTTCTCCTCCTACTGAAAACCTTTAACCCATATTGTGAGTGGCCCCCCCAAATATCCCCCACGTGACCAATTTGGGGTAGAATCTTGACCTACATTCTCCGTGCAGGTTTCAAAAACATTATCGGCAAATCGAACATGCTGTTTCACGCTAGATGACGTGACACGTCCACCATCATCACTCGATCTTGGGCTAACTGAGGTCTCCATAAAATGATACAACCCTTGGGACTTCTTCACAGTATTCATCGTTTCATCCCCATGTGATACTTCCAATACTCCACATGCTATGGAAATCATGAACCCTTTCACATCGTGTCTACTCAATGATACCAGGTTCCATCTCATCCTCATAACGAATTTCACGTCAGCCAGTTATCGAATTCCTCTATCGAGTGTCTTCAATTTCACCATCCCGACTCCTCGAACCTCATATGTTGACCCATCACAAAGTCACACTGAGTCTTGTACTTGGTGAAAAGTATCGAATATACCTCTAGTGGTACATATGTGTGTTGTGCTCCCCGAATCTAGAAACAATATGTCTTCCATTGAATAATGAGCCCGCTCATTCTTCCTCTTTAGAAATCGACATTCTCGCTTCATGTGTCTGTGTCTTTTGAAGTAATGACAGTGCGGTACTAACCATTAAACTCACTCATCTAATTGCATGCTTCTCGTTGTCACACAGATTTTATAATCTGTTGATATTCCTATGATGTTCACATCCTCCTTTTCAACTGTCTTCTTCCCTGCAATGTATCGTTTGCGCTCTCAATAATCACTTTTATAGTGACACTTTTTCTCGCACTAGAAACACTTGATTTCTCTAGGATCACACCCCATGGATTTTGGCTGCCATTCTATACCTCCTGACTCCTGATGTTGGATCCTCTCATGTTGATCATCTCGCATCACCATTATTTGCTCGCCTGAATGCATTACGGGTCTTCAGAAAGCCTCTGAATCGTGAAGTGACGCCATCACCTCATCCAACTTCAATGTCTCCTTCCCCATGATAAATGCAGTCACAAGCCCATAAAATGAGCTTGATAGTGATGACAAAATCAAAAGTGCTTCATATTCCTCTCCAACCGTCACACCGAGCCCCAATAACTATGGCAGAATTTTGTTGAATTCGTTGATGTGATCCAAAAAATTTGTTCCCTCGTCCATGCACAACTGCTACAGTTTCTTCATCAGGAATAATTTTTTAGTGAGCGACTTCACCATATATCACTGCTCCAACTTCTTCCAGATCTCTTTTGGTGATGACTTGTCCAACACCGAGTACATTACCTCAATTTCCAGACACAGTCGAATCGTGTTGACAACCCACATCTCGATCTCTGACTAATCATCAGCACAGGTTGTCTCGGGATTTTCTCCGATCAACGGTCTGATCATGCCCTACTGCACCAAAATATATTTCATCATTCTTTTCCACAAGCCAAAATTATTTTGACCATCGAACTTCTTGATCTCAAATCTTGGTAGTGCTCTACCACCACCCATTTTCGTTGTCACAAAACGCGATCACCGCCATCGATGTCGCGCCCTTCTGAAACCACCAGATAGAGTTCTAATGTTGAGAAACTAACCATAAAGATTCATCCGTAACGGCCAAAATAGTCATAATCGACTATTAGATCACTGAAATCGGACACCAATTGACCGAGATATGGTGAAAACACGTTCAACGATCCAGATTACCCGTTGACATGGCACTGATGTGGCACTCACATGGAACGCCGGAGTACCCGCCAGACTCTCACCAGAATTGTCGTCGGAAGCATGAACAGTGACGTCTTCTCCGGCATGCGGTGTTGTTCACCCGCGGGTTTGACCAAACTTTGACTGACCCTACTGGGCTCGTTTCAACTAAATTTTTATTGCCCCTTGAGCCGTTAGAATCGTCTCACCGTCCTCTTCACAGATCTGGCCTTCGAAATAATTCACGACCAACTTCAATTTTCCTGTCACCATAAGATTCTTTGCCGCCTCACCAACTCAACTCCGCTCTCTCGGAATCGCCTCTGATACCACCTATTGGGGAGCAGTGGAGGTGTGTGGTACCTCAAACATAAAAATCGAATGCAGAACGGAAAAAAAACAAGGATTTAACGTGGTTCGGTCGGATGACCTATGTCCACGGGAGACACAGGGGGCAGTTCTCTATTCTCTTCTCTCTGAATCTCATCGAAGGATTACAAAACATACACCACATCTTTACTCACACACAACAGATTTCTCCCTTTAAATAGAAGAAGAATAAATCAGTTTGTCTTCGGTCGGTCGAGGATAGCTCCTCTACCCCTTGAAATCTCTCCCGTATCCTACTACAGTCCACTACGCCAGCTTCCAACCTTGGGATGAAGCTGTTGTTGACTGTTTCTCCTCCCGCTGAAAACCTCCACCCCATATTAGGAGTGGCCCCCACAAGTTGTCATCGGTGTCTATTTCTAGTTTTTTGTCGTGGTTTGGTTAATCAATGTTTGTTTTTGGTGGTCATGTCTGTAGGTGTTTTTTAGCTGGTATGCGGTTCAGTGATGGGGGGTGACGACATATTTTTGTTGGGGGGATTCGATGTTCTGGTGTGGTATAAAATAGCGATGATGATGGCATGAAGAGAGAGTCTCTGTGAGATAGCAGTGACGGTAAGAAGGCAGTGGTAATCTGTGAAGAGGCCAGTGAGGATGATGACTCTGCTGATGTGATGATACGATGTGGGTTACGGCGCTATAATGATGGAAGATAAGGTGATTATGACGGTTCTATATGGAGTTTCTCGGGATGCTTGTTGCTTTCCTTTTTTTGGGGTTTCCTGTATGAATTTGAATTTTGAAATTTAAATCTGGATCTTGGGATAGGTTTTATATGTAATCCTATATAGTTTTTTGTGAGGTTCCCACTTACCCAAAAAGTGCCATTTGAAAATGACAAAAAAGGATATGGTGTTTATGTGGATGATATTGGGATTCCTTTGAGAGTGGAGACATCAGGATCAAGTGAAATATAAATCATTGGTGATTGAGGCTGAGTGTTCTTAGGAAAACTAGTTATAGGATGACTGACTAGGGTTTGCATGAAATTGGGTGTGGTGATATGAAAAAAACACTGAGTGGGTCATTGGACAAATTAGAATTTGTATTTGGTAGGTGATTCTAATATCGAAGAAAACTGTATCTTGGAATCTACTTTAATGAGTAGAGGTTTAAATGGGGAGTGTCATAAGTGCAGGGATGAATTGGTTGATGAAACTATGGTTTCTTGAGATAGATGAGTATGGTGTATCACTATCATGTTATTAGCATTGGTGATGAGTAGATGGATCACATTTTGGTAAATTGTGAACCTAGTGTTTAGAGTTGTATAGTAGAATCTCATTTGGAATTTTAGGGTAAAACATGATGAGATAGCTTGAATTGATGGCCGGTATAGGATGAGATTAGTGGTTGGAGGACCACTGAGGATTCTTGGGGAAGAGAAGTGTTATGTTGTGGATATTATAAAGATCCATTCTTTTCCAAGTAGTTAAATTCAGGAGAAAATTGAATTTTTAGACTTGGATTCTTATGAGGGGTGAAATGGTAATTTCACCTAGTAAATGGTCTTGTAATATTTTATTTGTAGTTCTATTGATCTCAGAATTGGTTTTTCACCCTAGGGATCGAATTTAGTGAAATTTTCTATCACGATTTTTTCTTAAAATATTTGAATATTTATTTATAAGTATTAAAAATTATATATAAGTGACTATTTATATCTCCTAAATATAATCATGGATTATAATTACAACTTTTTGTATTTCAAAACAGTGGGTGTTTACCTAGGTGAGGAACAAATTGTGCTCGAGTTTTCAATCCTAGATCAAGCCTATAAATGGGTGTTTTATTATTATTTTATATTAATATATTTTTATTTTTATCCCTCCTATTTATTCCCTTAAATTATGAGAGGGAGGGTATCTCCCCACTTGTCACACAGTGTTAAAATGAGAGAGTGAAGAAGTGAGAGGTGATAAGAGCTTCTATGGGGAGCTAAATCATGACTGGATCAAGGTACAGCTGCTTAGGAGCATGTATTTGAGATCAAGGTTCAATGATTTCACATTGATGTGGGGTTTATGTTGATTATTCACCATTTTTTTCCATTATATTCACTTTTTAAAAATTTTAAAGTGTAATATGGAGTCTTGTGACCATTTTATGGACCCTAGTTGCTTGATTTAGGGAAAACAGGGTTTCTGTTTAACAAAACTTTATAACATAGCGTGTAGTACAAAAAAACTTATTGTGTTGTATTTGGTGTTATATGAGAGTGGATATGATGATTTTTTGCACCCAAATTTACCCAAGTTGTATTGTGTCAGTGGACATTGTAGTGCGGCTTGGGTTATCGATCCTCAGAGACCTAAGAAGAAACCTAAGAAACATGCATTCTAAGAAGGTGATTTGATGGTGTTGATTTGGCTATAAGCGGCCAAATTTGGTTTGAATTTATTGGATTATTTGATATTTTTAAGACTTAAGTGAATTAAATTTAGAAGCATGAGTTGATCCTTGGTTATTTCATGAGGTGTATTGGATGAATTTCTTTTTAAATTATTTCAATGTCTTAAATTCGAGTGTTTCCTTTAACAAAATACAACCATCCAAAATCACTCACCAATTTTGAGTTTTCACTATCCTAAGGATAATAACCTATACACTTGGAAGATCATATTGATGATCACTCCACGGTAGAGGATCATTTTAGCACTCGGGATGTGTATCCTTAAAATTGGTGAGTTTAAAGGATAATGTAATTCATTGAATTAAAATCTCAAAAATAGAATTGATTAAAATTTATTAAATTAATAAATAAGATCAAATTCACCCCTTGATACTCCCTTGTATCAACCAATTATATTATTAGCTCTCCATTGATGCTATTCTATCAATGAATGTTGGTAGTAGAATTATGATGGTAGAATTGGAGAAGAAAAAAACAATCACTGCACTGTTGTGTGAAGAGTTTCACAGAAGATAATGTGAATAACCTCACTCCCTAAAGCAACGGTATCAACATGATAAGGGAAAAGAAATAAAAAATTAAGAAGAATAATATGATGATGATATTTTATTAATTAAATGAAGGTGAATGAAAAACTTACTTGGGAGAAATTGACAAGCGATTACAGAATGAAAGCGTGACAATACAATTGAAAGAAAATAAAAACTTCCATTCCAGAAAAAAATATTTGATCCTCATTCCATTCAGAATAATATCATCATATAGGAATATTTTGAGACCTAGATACACCCCCAAAAATAAATTACATCTCCATTAATTGGGGGAGTTAAATGGAGAGTGAGAAAATCAAGGGAATTTGTCGTTTCAAAGTTGACCTGGGAATTCATCCAGATTCATCCACCATTTTGATGTGTGATTATTTAATTGAATTAAGTCGAATACGGAGGGGTCGTAGAAGATAAATATTCTCTTCTAGCTATCCTATATGATCTGTAAAAATTTCAGGAAATTTGGGCAGCCTTTTGTATGTTATGGTCGAAATGGTAGAACGACTTTATTGCATTTATGTTGGGCCCACCATTTAAATCTCAACTTCAGATCCCTTTATCATCATGAAAACTTCAGAATTATATCCAGAAACAATTGAATAAAGTAATAAAAATATTTTAATATTTCTAATGTAAAAATTTGAGCTTCATTGGGCTTGGTTTATGGGCCCAACATTTGTTTGATGGGCCTTAGGCCCATTATGCTTTTTCCAGAAAATATCTGTATTCAGGTGAAAAAATATCCATCTTCCCTTGGGATTCATCCATCAGACTTAAAAGATCAAATGTTCCCCATAAAGTGATAAATCAAATCCCTAAATATCAAATTAAAATTATTAAAAATTTATTTTTCACAAACAATTTGTTGAGTGGTCCCAAATTGACACTTTAAGCATGAATTTCACAATGATGGGAAATGAAGTTCAATTTCTGAATTGGACTAAAATCAATGTTTATGCACTTTAAAACAAATTATTATTAAGATATAATCAATGAATATTATCCTATTTTAGTGGCTAATCACACATCCCAACTTGAGTTTTTCTAGTCCCGAGAAAAATATATTACAAATATGAAATTTGAATCCCCTTTTCCATTAACATTTTAATACTCATACCAAAATAATTATGAAACCCATAAAAATAATTTAAAACAAGCAAGTTCCATAAGCATATCTCAAGACCAAGCCCATTCCTTTGTTCAAATTCATCGCCAAATTTCATCCAATTTCAATTAAGAATCATAAATTTATGTTCATCACAACTGATAAGAGGCATATTTTATTGTTCAAGGGAAAATAAAATGGAAGCGCTAGGTGGGAATCCCATTAAACCTTAAAATGAGTATCCATTTTTTTTTTGATTTTTTTGTTTTTTTGCTTTTTTTAACAACAATATATATGAAAAGACTAACTCGGTGAAAGAAAACTATGGAGTCATGATCCCCATGTGTCGGAAGCCACACATATTGTAAATACAATGCTCTGCAATAGATATATAAAGCCTAACTCTAGGCAGGACAACTATGGAGTCACAATCCCCATGTGTCGGATGCTACGCATTTGGAAAAAACATTTCTCTATGTGGTCATTATTTTTTTTTTAATTTTTTTTGTTATGTTTTTTTTTGAATACTCAAATTAAACTAAAAGTGACCCCAAAACCCTATGCTATAATGAAAGGGGCCCAAGAACTCAAATTTACACCCAAGATCCATTATACCTGCATTGTGTCATTTTTATTAAGAGGATGAAAATGTAAACTTTTAAAAATTACATCGGACAACCGCACTTTCCAAAAACTATAATCATGACCTTAAACTTGCATTAAAATCAGATTCAAGGCATGAAAAATTATTTGATATCCAATTTTAGAGTTTTAAATGTGTGTTATCATGTCCAAGGTTAATGGAATTTTTCCTTCCACTTGTGTTCTTATTAAAAAATATCATTTTTTATTTCATCTCCCCCAAACAGAGAATAACATTGTCCCCAATGTTTAAATAAAACATAGAAGGGGTTATGGGAGAGGTGTTCAAAGAGGAAATTTAAAATGATAATAATGGAATGAATTCACCTGGTTGTTGATGATGAATGTGTATTCCACAGTCTCCCTTCATTCCTAGGTTTGAGTCTCAGCGCCTTGGATGGATGTGATGGGATTTTCCTCAGGAACTACGATGTGTCCTTTAAATTTTTTATTATATATATATATATATATATTTAACCTAAATAACATAAAAATAAAATAAAATGTGATACATTGTCTTCTTTTTAATTTTCTGGGTAAGATATTACTCAGAGATCATGCCACGTGACACAGATGAATAAGGCACTCCCCTTTCATACCCATCCTTACTCATAAAAGAAGAATAGTTCAACAGTCTATGGTAATTTATTAAATGAAAAATAAAAAAAATAAAAATAAGAAAGATGAATCAAAATGATTTGAAACATGAAAACCATGGGTTGCCTCCCATGCAGCGCTTTTGTTTAACATCGTTAGCTCGACTTGTACCCCCCAACTTATCCAATTCCAACTCTCAAAATTTTAATGAACCCATATTTCTCCACTTCAAAAATATTGAGATTGATTATTTGTTTAAAATTTTTTTCATGTGAAATCACATGTTTATCAATGAGTGTGAAAGTCATAGGAATTTTAGTAATGGTTGATTGAGTTTCATTTGGAGTCTTTCATATGATTTCAAGGGTCATTCCTCATTTATGGGATTCTTGATGAAAATGTATGATAATTTTATGGTCTAGGTTATCATAAATGGAGGTATTCTTGAGTGGGGAAGGAAGGATCACAACATTGAGTTCAGTTTGATTGGATTCTCCCAAAGAATAATGAAAATTTGAATAAAAATTTGTTTCTTCTCCAAAAATATTTGAAAGAATTGATTCCTTTTGAAAATATAATTCATCCCAAAATTGTCCATTTGAATGTCAGGAGTCGGTATAGACTCAATATTTTTTATCTCTCCCAATGGTTCAATGAAAGGTGATTCTAAAAAATTGTTATTGGAGCAATATTCTGAACACTCAATCCATGAAGACAAATTTTCCCCTTGTGAATCCAAAAACAAAATTCCTCTTGATTTAAAGACACTTAAACATTTAATTCATCTTATATAGTTATACCATATCCAAATGTTAGTTCTTTTTTAAATTCATTAGTGGTTTTTGTGATAAAATATTCTTCTATCGGTGATGAGGAAAGGACATCCTGAGTGGGAATGGGTTCCTCAGAAGTCTTAAGGCTTTGTATTTCTAATCTCAATGACGAAGCTTATGAATTGATTTTAACCATTCTTTCACACAATTGTTCAAGAATTTTTTCAGGATTAGGGTTCATAGATGTATTTACATTATGGACTTCCTCATTATTTATATTTTCAATCATTCTTGATAGGTATGGAAATTGATCTTTAAAACATTCATCATTAAAAATATCGTTCATGTTATCTGGTGTGGGGTATTCACTCAAAGGTTGAACAAAGTAATTAAATAAGGTTGGTGATTCAAAATTTAGAATTTAAAATTGATCTCATCCTGAGTTTGTGAAGGGATATTGTTGATTATACTACATTGTATTCATTTGGAAATTTGTAATCGTGATTTTTGGGAGTCAAGAAAAAAATTGAAAGGGGAAAGAGAAGAGAAATGGGGATGATAAAAGAGAAACGAGTGAGAATAGAAATATGTTCTAAGGTGACTTAATTGGTCCCATGAAATGGTGCCAAAATTTGGTTGCACCCATATTTATCCAAGTTTTATGGTGTAAGCGGTCAATATAGTACGGCTTGGGTTATTGATCCTCAGAGACCTAAGAAGAAACCTAAGAAACATGCATTCTCAGAAGGTGATTTGATGGTGTTGATTTGGATATGAAGCAACCAACATTGGTTTGAATTGATTGGATTGTTTGATATTTTAAAGACTTAAGTGAATTCATTTTAGAAGCATGAGTTGATCCTTGGTTATCTCATGATGTGTATTGGATGAATTTCTTTTTAAATTATTTCAATGTCTAAAATTCGAGTGTTTCATTTAATGAAATACATCCATCCCAAATCACTCACAAATTTTGATTTTTCACTATCCTAAGGATAATAACATATACAATTTTAGGATCATATTGATGAGCACTCCATTTTAGAGGATCGTTTTAGCACTCGGGATGTGTATCCTTAAACTTTGTGAGTTTAAAGGATAACGTAAATCATTGAATTAAAATCTCAAAAATAGAATTGATTAAGAATTATTAAATTAATAAATAACATCCAATTAACACCTTGATACTCCCTTGGATCAATCCATATAGTATTATCCATCCATTGATGCTATTATATCAATTAATGAGGTTAGTAGACTTATGATGGTAGAATTGGAGAAGGAAAAAACAATCACTTCACCGTTTTGTGAAGAGCTCCACAAAAGATAATGTGAATAACCTCACTCTCTAATGCAGCGGTATAAACACGATAAGGAAAATCGAAATAATAAATTAAGAATAAGAATATGATTATGATATTTTTTTAATTAAATGAAGGTGAATGAAAAACTTACTTGGAAGAAATTGACAAGTTGTTACAAAATAAAATCATTACAATACAATTGAAAGAAAATAAAAACTACCATCCCAAACAAAAATATTCGATCATATTCCCTTCAGCATAAGCTACTTATATAGGAATATTTTGAGACTTAGATACACCCCCAACAATAAATTAAATATCCATTAATTTAGAGAGTTAAAGGGAGAGTGATAAAATCAAGGGAATTTGTCGTTTCGAAATTGACCTGGAAATTCATCCAGATTCGTCCACCGTTTTGACATGTGAATTTTTAATTTATAGTTGCTGAATAAATAAGGTTTGTAGAAGATACATATTCTCGTCCATATGTCCTCTATGAGATGTAAAAAGTTGAAGAAATTTGGTCATCAGTTTGGATGTTATGGTCGAAATTATGGGACGAATTTAAGTGGATTTATGTTGGGCCCACCATTTAAATCTCAACATAAGATCCCTTTATCATCATGAAAACTTCAAAATTAGATCTGGACACAGCTGAATAAAATAATACTCATATTTTTATATTTATAATTTAAAAATTTTAGCTTAATTGGGATTGGTTTGTGGGCCCTACATTTTTTTGATCGGTCTTAGGCCCATTATGCCTTTTCCAGCAAATTTCTGCATTCAGGCGCAAAAATCTCCATCTTCCCTTGGGATTCATCCATCGTACCTACAAGATAAAATGTTCCAAATAAAGTGATGAATCATATACCAAAATATAAAATTAAAATTATGAACAATGTATTTTTCACAAGTAATTTATTGAGTGGGCCCAAATTGACACTTTAAGCATGAATTGCACAATGATGGGAAATGAGGTTTAATTTCTAAATTGGGCTAAAATTGATGTTTATAAACTTTGAAACATAGTAATATTAAGATATAATCAATGAATATTATCCTCTTTAATTGGATAATCAATTACTACATGGTATTTAGTTCATGAGGAAGTGTAATGCAGTGCCTTGGGTGCATGACATGTGGTGTGGAAGAATACATATTCAGACAAGGCATGTAGGGGTATATACTATGTGGGATACTTGGTCGGACCCCATGTGTGGGACACAACCCGATTCCATGGGGGGTACTCAACCAGATGTTCTATGAGGTACACAGATAGATTCACCATGTGGGTTAAACTATGTGTATTTTCAATACATTCTATGAATATAGTAAATTAACATAATGATTAGTTGAGATATATTCCTAGAGGATGGATTTGAGACTACACATCATGTACTCTAAGGTACACACTATGCACTACTCCCTTAAAGGATATTTTCATGTTTTCATGCCCCTAAGATGTAATTAGACATGTGAGAGTCCATTACAAGTATTTTTTCATATAAAATATGATGATAGAATAATCATATCTACTTTAGTTTATTTAAGAGAAAATTTAGAGCAAGATGCAGTATGATCAGTTGATCTTCCTTGAGGTGATGTCTTGATAACTCGCTTAAGGGAAATCTAGAATGAGACCAATGTGAGGGTCATGAGAATGAATAAAAACTTGGAATGGTTTTTCCAAGTTCTATGATTGATATAGATTTGGATAGTCCCTAGTTAATAGGATTGTGGTGTGACATGAGAAATGGTATATAGAAAATGATTTTAACTAACCTCCTAAGGATTGAGTTAGATTTAGCCTATAAGATATAATAAATCACTGGGTTTTGGATTTTACTTGATGTCGATGTGGTGAGGTTGATGTGGGTTTTGAGGACCCTATAAGACACCGTATATGGGTGATATGGGAATGAGAGTGTGGAACCTAGGTGGGGTATCTAGGATATGGTGTAATTTTAGGGACCTCCATAGGTGCCCACATATCATGTTAACCCTATAAATGGTTTGTACAAGTAGTGAGAATTTTTTATTTTGGGTGTCACCTTAGAACTTGGAATTAGTTATGTGAGTTTGATAGGGATGTAGATATTATGATAGGTTGGGAATTTGATGTTCTAACCTTTGATGTGTGTGATACAATCAAGATAATGGCCAACCCATAGCATTATTGTTATTATTATTTTATACGATGAGTTATTATTCAGCTTATATTAAACACCACTATTATGAGATGATATTGGGTGGAATATGTCCCCTATTATGATGTGATTTTGTTGGGTGTATTCCATCAACCCCTACTATTTGTGTGATAGTGTCACGTGGATGTTGTCCAGTACATTTATTGATATTTTCTAGTGGATGTTGGACCCTTCATTCATTTGATACTATTGGGTGGATGTTGTCCCCAATATTTATGTGGCACTATTAGAAGTATGATGGCCTCCACATTTATGTGATACTATTGGGAGGATTCTATCCCTCCTATTTATGTTATACTATCATGTGGATGTTGGACCCCACTACTTATGATACATTACTAGGTGGGTTTCGGCCTCCACTATTTATATTATACTACATGATGGATGTATCTCCCCAACCATATTCCTTGAGATAATCTGGGTGGGACATTTTCCCCCGATGGATTGATTATAGTTATGAGATTCTAGGGTTAGACGTGTATCCCTTGGTTGTTACATACCATGTCCTGATACACCCTGGTACTGGCCGAAGCAAGTATGGTTGATCATGGGTGGCACATTAAAACCTAAGTATAAATGGGGTGTTATTTATTTATTTTATGTTAATAATTATTTTACTAGGTGGGAATATTACTTTTCATACACTTTCTATGAAAGTTTATATTATGTACACCGCTAGGGTGGCCTACTGATAATTTATTTCTCACCTCCTACATGGGCACCCTAGTGTGTATACCAAACTTATGTATGCTTTCAAGTTTATAAAAAGATGTTCAGTGAGTTGGTAATAGTATTGGTGTCGTATAATTAGTCTAAATTTTATCAAATTAGATCTAGAGACTAGGGTTAAGTTAGGTATTAGGGATGGTAGTGGATCCTTTTATGTTGTTATTTATTTTTCTTACTGTATGTTTAATTGGCCTAATAGGTGGTCAGTTATTATATATTTATATGACTATGTTTATGTATGCTACATTCCATTATTATAGCATGCATATATTTATTTTTCATACATACTATGATTGGTTATTTATTATTTTGGATGATGTTTTGTGCAAGAACTCAGATCTTCTTTTCAGGTATGTCTTTATTTTATGGTTTTTTTAGAAACAAAGGAGTTTTTGGAAATTTCTGGAGTACACACCATGTACTTATAAGTACATGCGGGGTACTCAGTTGTCGCGGGTAGCTATGGGATGGCTGTGTAGCGGTCGAGCACATGGTCGTGTGGGGTGACCTGGAGATCACCTAAAGCTGAGGCCGGTTGAAGAAAGTACACGCCTTGTACCCTTGAAGAACATGTTGTGTACTATTTTTCATTAAAAGGACTGGGGTCATGTCTAATCAACATAACACCCTTCTTCTATGTCTGTCTTGTCCAAGAGTGAATGACACCACCGATTCTTCTCCAAGCCCTGGACTTGTCATCTGTTCTCTGAATCAAACTCCATTAGTTGTGTTGGAATTGCATCGGTGAGTTCTTCCTTCTTCTGGAACCTCAACTCTTGTTTTCTATGCTTTCATGAGATATCCTCAGTTGAATGATTTTATCATTTTTATAGATCTACGACATTCTAGGGTGATTTAAGGCCCTAGTCTCATGAATATCAATCGTACAATGCCAAGGTATGTAGTTTGTGCCTTTATGTGGTTAGTCTTTGAGTTATAGGAAGGGTCACCCGTCCCCATCGAATTTTTGATGTGGTGTGGTGGAATATCCAGGCAAGCGCATTCTGCAGTGGCACGAGGAGAAATATTTCCAGGTATCTTCACCATCATTGGATCTCCGATCCATCCGAGTCTCACTATTAGTATTGAACTCACTTCACCATTGAATTTTAAGCCCTTGCCTCTAGATAAGATCTTTGGTCGCACTGTCATGGGATCTCGACGAAGCTCTACATCTATCTATTGCCATCTAAGAGTGGGTTGAGCTCCTATCATAATCATTTTGGTTGCATGAACCTCTCAGTGATGTTTATTAGGGTAGTCACATGACATTGTCACTACCTGATGATTCAAATCAAAGATTCCAAGCTGCCTCCACCATTTCAGTTTGCTCTTGGAGATAAGATGTAGAACTAGGGTCATACTCCATCCCCATCTCTTAGAGGTGATTCTCTAATACATCCATCTCTCCAATTTAGCCATATCACACAATCCCCCACTTTCTAAGTATTCATCTATCTAATATTACTATTCTTGTAATGTTTTGAAATTTCATGAATTTTTTTAACTATTAGAGATTATTCTAAGATCGGGTGCCAAGACCACACGCAATTCCAAGGCCTGGTGTGTCTAGAATGGTCCACCAAAAAATGTTATGTTTTAAATATCACTAGTGAGTAGTTTTATGGAAAATGTAGAATAGCTCTTAAATGGTAGCTCATATTAGAAATCCAAGGTCCCCATTGCGTTCAAGATGTCGTGTTTACCATATATGAGACTTAATTCTAGTCGGTGTAAGCCTCCATTGAAAAACCCAAAAAAATTATAATCGTAAATAAAATAAAATTATTTTTCAATTCCTCATAGCTCATGAATGGTGACTCGTATTGAAAATCCGAGATCACGATTGAGCTTGTGAGGGTGTGCTTTCCCTAGGAATATCCTAACATTGGTCGGCACGGGACAGCTGTGGAAAGTAGTTTTTGACCTTAAATAAAATAATTTAATAAATATTATTTCATTTTTAAATCCTTATAACTCATAAATGGTAACTCATATTGAAATATAAGGGTTTCATTGATCACATGAGAGTGTTCTTACTTTAGGAAAAGCCTAATACTGACCAGCATGGAATGGATGTGAACATTTATTTTTTAGACATAACCATAAAGAGAATAATTTAAATAAGAATTATTTTATTTTTTAATCCTCATAACTCACAAATGGCAACTCAGATTAAAAATTTGTGACTACAATTGAGTTCATAATGGGATGTTCTTCTTAAGAAGGGTCTAACCTCGATCAGTGCGGGTCGAGGGAAAAAGTGAATTTATAGACATTTTATGAAAAAATAAAATAAACTTAAAAAGATTATTTTAGTCAAAATTGATTCGCTGCAACGCAGCTATGAGACGACTGTTTTATTCCATAAATGAAACGACCTAATGAAGCTGCAATGTAACATAACAGAAATGTTTTTTCATAAATGAAACAACGTAATGACGGTGACTCAACATAACAGAAACACTACGATGTGTTTTCCTCATTTAGTGGGATAACTGGAATTGGTGATCAGATTTTGATCTTGAAAATCACTCTGAATCTCTAAACGAAACCTCTCCAATGACGAACCCTAAAGAATTAGAATGTTGTGATAATACACATGGGGAGAGAATTGGAAGCGAAGATCAACGGACTACGATGGGAGATCTTCCTCGATCAATCTCTTTTTCCCAGGTTGAGGTTTGATGCCTTTCTATGTGAATTTCTTTTCCCCATTTTTTCTTTTAAACGACAAACATGAGTTAACTGATGAGCATGTTAACATGCGGATCGATCGTTCATGCGGGATGAGAACATATCTTGCAGGGAAAGGGGGATTATTAATCATATATTTCATCATCCTTTCTAACGCAATGAACGAAGGCCAAATGAACTGGGTCCACATTCGTCGCATGAGTATTATTTGTGATCTCCCTTATTATTATCCCATATTTACACCTGGCGGACCATCAGGGTCACATCGGGCCTTTACCGAATGATGCTAAATGTGTCTGATTCCCCAATGCGATAGCAGAATGATATGAACCCCACCATAGACATCTACATAGCCCAAGGAGCACAAGAAAATTTCTTGATTGAAGAACAGACCACCATAGCACGTCTAGTGGCACGCTGAGAAGACTGTCAGAATGCCGACGATGAACGACGGTGGCCGGTAGGCAGGAGGCGGCACATGCCAACAGAGAGCCTCAGTGGCAGTAAGAGCTGTCAACACTAAGGCCGGTGACAAGTGGGAGGTAGCATCTAGGAATAGCACCACATTGACGGCAGGGGCCACTAGCATGACGGCCAGTGGATGGGGGCAAGAAGAAATAGCTACCTGACCATAGAAGAGGCACCTCATGGTGAAAAGTTGTTGTAAGCGGATCAGTTGGCTCATGACACGGTGTCACCCAACAAACCTGTGGTAGTGCGAACTAGCCTACTGATGGGGGTCTGGTCAGTGGAATAAACTGGGCTGATGGGTGGCCTAGGATGGAGAATAATCAGCCTGCCGATGTGGGCTAGGACGAATTGGAAATCGTGCTGCAGGATGGCCTGGATGGTCTGAACCAATCCAACTAAGTCAGACTGGATGAGAACTGAGTCGTTGGGTGACCTAGTGGTTTGGACCCACATCCAAACCAAGCCGGGTCTAGCAAGGAAAAATGGTCCTGGCCATTAGAACAGGCCAGATTGGGTCGGGTTAGGTCGGCCAAAACAGGTCAAGTCATACAGGACCCCTGAGCTGGGTTGGTCGTGTCAGTCTGACGAAGTTAGACCGGGCCAAGTTGCAACCGACCCCTATTTTCTAAAATTCCAATATCTTTCAGAACTACTGTCGGATCAATGTGATGTCTATTAAATTTGGACTCTTGCGATGCGACAGTCATTTTGGTATAATCTAAGTGAGTTTTCGTGGTATCTGAGATATGATCGATGGCTTGAGGTGTATACTCTCTCAAAATCAAGTGCGTTGGAGAGTAGGAATCCTAAAGCTGGTAGTGACATGATAGATATCACAAGTGGGCCTCACTGGTCTAGTAGACGAGTGGACCTTAGTGGTCCAGGAGACGATCAGACCTCAGTGGTCCAGCATCTGATCGGACCTCAGTGGTTCAGCCGACGAGTAGACCTCAGTGGTCTAGTATTCGAGCAGATCTCAGTGTCTCATCAGGGATGAGTCCCTCAACAGCACAAAAGGATTCAACTTCATGACTGAAAATCTTAATTTCTATACCTTGAGATTTTCCTGGTGTGGGTTGTCTTTGATTTGTGGCCTTGATTTGTGGTCTTCCTTTGTGGCCTTACTTTGTGGTTTTTCCTTTGTGGATTGAGGTCCCTATTGAGTATTGTGTTACTCACCCATGTACGAGTTTCTCCCGCACGTGCCATGTCCTATGCAGGTGATCAATAGTTCTATGGAGACCTTGGGGGTATGAGACCATGTGGTTCCCCTTGATACAGGAAGGATGGGCGTACTTCTATGACTATAGGCAGATACACTTCACATACCCTTCATGTGGGGTCTCGAGCGGACGAACCATGGTAGTTGTACATTCCTTTGTGGTTTTGGGATTGTATCTTTTCCCCCTTTTACTTTCATTTTATACAGTACTCTCAGTAGTTGTCTCGGTGAAAATTGTGGTTTACTTTCTGTTCACTTTCTACAGTTTGTGGTTTTCTCATGTGCGTACAAGTTTAAATGAAAATGCCTTCCATTTCTGAGATATGCCTACTCAGTACTAGTCACCAGTCCTAGGCCTATGGAAGGAGGGCTTGGGGTTGTCACGACACAGGCTCTTAGGGACAGGTCGTGACAAAGTGTCATCAGAGGGTATTTGATTCTACCATAAGAACTAACAGTCTGTAAATATATATGGGGCAAAAATGTTAAGTGTTTTGAGTTCGGGTTTTTGACCAAGGAGTCTATTGTTGGTGTGGTGGCTGACGTATCTATACATTATGTCCTTAAATTCTTCTTTCTGACTTGGTACATGATAACACTAGTTTCATGCGTCTTTGAATTATTTCTTATAATCTTTCTCAGTCAGAGTCATCTCACCAAGTATAATATATTAATCATGATTCATCATGATCTTTTAAAGATGCCTCCACGCAAACAGCCAGCCATGATTCCATTTTGTCACCATGAGGTTGGTCCATAGAGTGATGAGGCATCAGTATAGGGACAGTTTCCTGAGATGGAACCTTTGAGCGGTCTTCCAACTTTACCACCACATGTTGGTCAGTAGTTACTACTGGCACTACCGATAGAGTATGCACATAGGATCGGTGCCTTACACAATTTTCGGAGATAGAGAGCCCTCAGGTTATGAGGCGATCCTAACTCACAGGTCTCTAAGGACTGGATTGATCTGGTGACCGAGTTTTCCATCTAGTCAGGGATCCATTAGATTAGATGGTCTTCCTCACAGTGAGCCTTTTCCATGGATTAGTAGGGCGATGGAGCGGTTTAGATTACCCAATCTTACGATGAGGTGGTGTTTTGTGGTTAGAGATTGAGAAGATTTCTCAGTTAAGGGGCTCTTTCTGTAAAAGCTAATGGCAATGTGTGACCAAGAGCTTCTACAGCTTCGGAAGGATGAAATGTTGGTAGCTGAGTACTCATCATGGCATACTAACCTTTCCAGGTACTCGAGGAATATGATACAACCAGTGCTTCAAGACTCAGACCTCGGAGAGAGATATATTTAGGTACATCTAAGACACCATTATTCCTCTATAAAATCCTAGTTATGATAGAGTTATAGATAGAACCTTTGTGGTTGAATGTCCTTTGGATGAGAAGATATAGCTAGTGGATGTCAGTAGTGGGGAAGAAAGAATTTGATGGTAGTCTCAGAGACTTGGAGGTGTGAGACATTCCGAGAAGAGGTCCCAAGACTCGAGATCTACAGCTCAATGCTCATAGGGTGAGTCCAATCAGACTATAAAGGAGTAATTATATTCCATAGACAGCAGGGGACATCTCTCTAGAGATTGTTGAGCCTGTCATACTAATAGTGAAATGGTGGATAGGCCACTGTGGTAGAGATAGTGACTGAAATAGATTAATCTATAAGCCAGAAGACGTGGCAGAGGAACTAGGAGAGCAGCATGAGGTGGTATACATTTCAGTATGTTACAACCACCGCCCCAATGTGGTATACACTAGGCTGAGGGGGCATGAGGATAGGGGAATGGGGTAACTGTATGCAGCAATCCTTACCTACGTAGTAGGAGATGCTTTGAGTTTTTAGTTCCCTACAGTGGTGGACGAGTATGAGGACGTCTTTCCAGAGGATGTTCTAGGACTACCTCCTCGCAGATAGGTAGAATTATTCATTTATTTTTACCTATGGATGTCACTGATATCTACACATCCATATTGTATGGATCCCGATCTTTTGGAGTTAAGGGTATATTTGGAGGACTTTCCGGATAAGGGGTTTGTAAGGGCCAACGTTTCACCATGGCCATCCCCAGCATTATTTTCCAAGAAGGTAGACGGAATCTTGAGGTAATGCATGGAATTTCAACAACTGAACCAAGTGACCATAAAGAACATGTATCTTCTATTGAGTATTGATGACCTCTTCGATCATCTGAAGAGAGATATATGGTTATCGATGAAATATATCATATCAGTCTACAACTATCTTTGAGTACAAGATGAGGACATCTCGAAGATGACTTTCAGATGTCACTACGGCCACTACAAGTACTTAGTGATTCTATTTTGTAGGAAACATTCCCTATAAGTATTCATGGGACACATGAATAGGATCCTCTGGTCATACTTATACTGGTTTTTAGTGGAATTCATTGATGACATCATTGTGTATTCAGCATATAAGGAGAATCACATGATACACCTAAGGATGGTTCTAGACACACTCCAAGAGAACCATACTTACAGAAATCTCTCAATGTTTGAGTTGTAGATAAGAAATGTCCACTTCTTAGGACATGTCATCTCAGAGGCTAGATTTGTAGTGGATCCAATGAAGATCGAGGTGATTCTTTCTTGGTATCCACCTAAGAGTGTTACCGAGGTGTGTAGTTTCTTTGGGTTGGTTGGTTACTATCAGAGGTTTATACCCAACTTCTCAAAAATAGAATCACTCATAACGACATTGAAAAATAATTGAAAACCCTTCGTGTGGATAGAAATATGCTGGTAGAGCTTTCAGCAGCTAAAGAAGATCTTGATGAGTGCTCCCATCTTGAGGCTACCAGAGGAGGGCACCGAATACGTGGTGCTCTGTGACGCATTAGAAATAGGGCTTGGTTGTGTCCGGATGAATGGGAAATTATTGATTGCTTAAGGATCATGACAATTGAGACTACATGAGTACAAATAAGTGATTCATGACCTTGAGTTGTCAGCGGTAGTCTTCATACAGAAGAAATGGTGACACTACCTTATGGGCGAACAATTCATAATCTACTCTGATGACAAGAGTCTCAAGTAAATATTTTCTCAGAAGGATCTAAATTTGAGACATTGACATTGACAAGGGTTCCTCTTATACTATGACTTTTAGGTAGTCTATGATCTGGGAAAGGTGAATGTGGTGGCAGATTCTCTCAACCAGATCTTGAGTTTATATCTACTGAACGGGATTCATAGCAGTTGGCCTCACTTCAGATATCCTTCATGGATAGAGAGGAGACAACTTTTCTCCATTCGATGGTAGTTACCCCTCCACTCTTACAATGATTCAGGGAAGTGCAACTCAGAGATTCTAGATTTGCAACTACACATTCCTATATGTCTATAGGGCATTCCCCTTATGGATATTCAAAATGTGGGGAACACATCATATTTTTTAGAGGACGCACTATAGTACTAGTGGCGTTGCATGAGGATGTGTTGAGGGAGTTCCATAAATCTTATATAGTGGTAAATCAAGGTGTGGAGAAGATTTACAAGTACCATTGACGTCAGTTCTGGTGGACGGAGTTAAAGAAGGAAGGGAAAGAGTTTTTCTCAAGATGCCTCACCTATTAGTGAGTGAAGGATGAGCACCAGGTTCTAGCAGTTTTGACGCAAACCCTGGAGGTACCAGAGTGAAAGTGGGATGGGATATTGATGGACTTCATGGTGGGTTTACCGTTTAAGTCCAATAGACATGATACCATCTAGGTGATCATTGAACAACTCACTAAGTCAACCCACTTCTTAACTACCTAGAAGAAGAGTTTAGTAGAGGGCTCACGATGCCTCTACGTGCTGGAGATTTGAGGACATTGAGACTTTTTTGGATTTTCTGATAGAGACTAAGGATTGATAAGAGAGGACCCCTATATGGGTAATCGATTCTTCTAGTGCATGTTTGGTGGTAGAATAGGAATCTATAAGAGAGAACGTGTGAGCAGTAGGCTCGTATCAATGCTCAGTACCCCCATTTGTTTGTTTATCCCTTGTTTTTCTTTATGAGGATGTAAATCCCTAAAGGTGTGGGTAAAGTAATTTCCTATAATTCCAGGTTTTTTTAACTGTAGGGGATTATTCAAAGACCAGGTGCTGGGATGGTGCATGATTCCGAGTCCTGATGTGCCCATACTGGTCTGTCGAAAAATGATAATTTTTAAATATAGCACATAAGTGGGTTTCTTGAAAAAGTTGAATAAATCTTAAGCAGGAGCCCAGATCATAAATCTGAGGCCACTGTTTTATTCAGGATGGAGGTTTTACCCTAGGCACAACTTAATTATAGTGGTCACGGGCCTCTGGTGATAAAACATAAAAATGGAATAACTGTAAATAAAATTATCAAATAAAATTATTTTCTTTTTCAAATCCTTATAACTCGTGAATGGTGACTCATATTTAAAAACTAAGACCATGGTTGAGCTCGTGATGGTGTGAGTTTCTTAGGTAGATCTTAACATTGGTCAGCATGGGCCAATATTGGAAAGTATTTTTTTCCATATATAAAATAATTGAATAAAGATTATTTTATTTTCAAATCCTTAAAACTCATAAATGATAACTCTGATTGGAAATACAAGAGTTCTGTTGATCTTGTGATCATGTGTTTCCCTTAGGTTGAGCCTAACGTCGATCGGTGCAGACCGACTGTGAAAGATGGTTTTTTGGACGTAACCATAAATAAAATAATTTAAATAAAAATTATTCTATTTTTGAATCCTCAAAACTCACAAACAGTAAATTAGATTAAAAATATGATACCGTTGTTGAGTTTATAATGTTATGTTCTCTTTCAGAGGGGCCTAACCTCGAACAACACGGGTCGATGACAAAAGTAAATTTTTGGACATTTTGATGAAAAATAAAATAAACATAAAAAGTTTATTTTTTCAAAAAAAATCTCTAAAACTTAGCGACGAGCCGACTAATTCATTCAATAAATGAAACCGTATAACAACGCTGCAGTACAAAGTCACAGAAACACTATTTCATAAATGAAACAACGTTACACCGGAGACTCAGCCTAACCGAAACTCTACAATGAATTTTCCCCACTTAATGGGATAACATGAATTGGATATCAGATTTGGATTTTGAAAATCAATCTGAACCACTAAAGGAAACATCTGCAATGACAGATGTCTGTGAATCAGAAAGCACCGATGATACCCTCAAAGAGAGAATCAAAACCAGTGATTAACGGACAATATGGGCGATCTTCCTCGATCGATCTCCTTTTCCCAAGTTGCGTTTTGATGTTTTTTATTGTGAAAGACTTTTCCATGTTCTTTCTTTTAAATGAAAAACATGAGTTAAATCACGAACAAGTTAAATCATGGATCAATTGTTCATGCGGTATGGGAATTTATCTTGTGGGTATTAGAAGAAATGCCATTATTAATTATATATTCCATCATCTTTTCTCATGAAACAAATGAAGGACAAACGAACAAGGAAGATTTTCATCACCTTGGGTGTTCCTTGTGATCTCCACCCTTTTTCTCCTTCGTTCTTCATTAGAGGACTTTCAGGGTCACGTTGGGGCTTTTTTGATGGATGTTGAACATGGCCAATTTCCCGAAGTGACTAAATAATGATATGAAGCCCACCGTAGACATATACATATCCCAAGCTTCCTGAGATAGTTCTTGGATCTAGGAACAGACAACTGAAACATGTTTGGTGGCCCGCTAAGGAGAGCGCCGGCGTGCCGACGGCTGACGGTTGCCACTAAGCGGGAGGTGGTGCGTGGTGATGGTGCGTTGAAGTAGCAGTAGGAGCTGCTGAAACCAAGGATGGTGGAAAGTGAGAGGCAGCATGTGGGCATTGTGCTACGATGGTGAAAGGGGATTCTGGAACTGAGGCTGGCGGCTGGCAGTAGGTAGACGTGGCCTCCCGGCCGCGGTGACCGATCCATGCAGAGCAAAGCCATAGTCTGTGTGAGTGGACTAAATGGATGAGGAGGTAGTGCCACCCTATCACCGTGTGGCTGAACGAACTGGACACCATAAGGAGTTCAGGATGGAGGTGAATAGGACCATTGATGCAGGTCTAGCTAGTGGAATAAACTAGGTCGTTGGGCGGCTAGTGTAGGAGGAGAATTGGCATGTCGATACGGGATACTCCAAATGGGAAATCGGGCAGCTGGACGGCCCGACTGGTCAGAACCAATCCGACTAAGTCGGACCGGACCAGATGAGAACCGGTCCGCTGGACAGCCCGACGGGCTAGACACACGGCTGAATAGGGCAGGGTCCAACAAGTCCCAATGGGCATGGCCACTAGGCCATGCCGGACCTGGTCAGACTATACCCAACTGGGTCTGGATGGGTCTACCAAAACGGTTCGGGTCATGTGGTTCTCCCAAGCCGGGTTGGTTGTGTCGGTCCGACCAAGTCCAACTGGACCCAGACACAAACCCACCCATATTTACTAAAATTCTAATATCCTTCAAACCGATCATCCGATTAATGCGCCGTCTATGGGGTTGGGACCCTTGCGACGATACGGTCCTTTGAATATACTCTAAGTGAGTTTTTGTAGCAGTCAATATATGACTAATGGTTTGACGGGTAGATTCTCTCGAAATCAAGAACGTTGAAGAGTGGGAATACAAAGGTTGGTTATGAAATGAAGGATATGAAGAGAGAAACTCGGTGATTTAGAAGAGGAGTGGATCTTAGTGGTCATATAGATAATGTGAACTTAGAGGTCTGACAGACGAGCTGACCTCAGTGGTCCAGCAAATGAGCGGACCTCAGTTGTCTAGGAGACGAGTTGACCATAGTGGTCCGACATCCAATCAAACCTCAGTGGTCTAGCTGACGAGCAGAACTCATTGGTCTAGTAGATGATAAGACCTCAATGGTTCATTAGGTATAAGTCCCTCAGCATTAAAATATTATCCATCTTTATGACTGAAAATCTTACGTCATATACCTTGAGTTATACCTCTTCTGAGTTGTCTTTTATTTGTGGTCTTGATTTGTGATCTTTCCATTGTGGTTTGACATCCCTACTGAGTATTATTTTACTCACCCCTGAATGGGCTTCACCCACACATGTCGTGTCCCCTGGAAGTGATCGATGCTTTGACAGAGACCATGGTGGTCCATAACCAGGTGGTGATTAGTGATACCGGATGGACAGGTGTACGTCTACAGCTACAAACAACTACCCTTCACCTACCCTTCATGTCGGGTCTTAAGCGGATAGACTGGGGTAGTTTTACATTCCTTTGTAGTTTTGGGATTATAATATGGCTCCTTTGTGCTTTGGATTTTTTCTATACTCTGAGAAGTTTTCTTGGTGACATTTTTGGTTTAATTAGTGTTTACTTTATACAGTTGGATCTTTGTGTGTGTGTACAGATTTAATGGAAAATGCCTTCCCTTTTTGGGATATGACTATTTGGTGCTAGTCATTAGCCCCTAGTCTATGGAATGCGGTCTTGGGGTAGTCCTGGCATGGGCCTCAGGGATGAGTCGCGGCAAAGTGGTATTAGAGGGTGTTAGTTCTACCAGAAGAACTAAGAGTCTGTAAATTTTTATGCGGAAACAATGTTAAGTATTTTGAGATCAGCTTTCACGACATTGAGTCCAATATTGGTGTGGCAGCTAACGTATCCATACAGTGGGGCCCTGAATTCTACTTTCAGACTAGGTACATAAAAACACTGGTTGCATGCCTCTTTGAATTTTTTCTCATGATCTTTCTGAGTCAGAGTCATCTCACTAGGTATAATATATTAATCGTGATTCCTCTTGAGCTCTTTCAAGATTCTTATATACAGTCAGCCAACCAGGATTCCATTGTGTGACCATGAGGATGGTCCACATGGTGATGAGGCTTTGGTATAGGAATCATTTCCATAGATGGCACCTTTGGACAGTGGTTCCTGTCTAAAAAATTCCGTGTAATTTTTTTAAAATTTATATGGAATTATTCTCAGACCACACTTTGAAAGCACATTATTCCCAGGCTTGGTGAGCCTGAAACAGAATTTTAAACATTTTTATGGTACATTCAGTAAACGTGTGAGAATGTTTTTCTAACTTTTGAACTAATGCTCGAATCCAAAATTTAGGGAGTCGTTGAACTTGGAATACTGGGATTCATGTAGAAATTTTTTAACTTCAGTCAGCAAGGGCCGAGTGGAAATTTTATTTTTCGGAACTTTTGAAAAAATAATAAAAGAATTTAAAAGAATTATTTTATTTCTCTTCTTTTCATTGAGTGGTGGATGGGGATGATGTGGTTCTGCGATGAGGCGATGACGAGGTGCATTAATGAGGCTCATTAATTAACCATATCACACATCGTAACAATGCAATAAAAAATCATAACAATGATGTTGTTTCATAAATGAGAAATTGTAATGATGCACAGTCACTGCGTAACTGAAATGTTGTGATGTGCATTCCTTTTAATTGTTTGATGTATTGGTGGGATGAGGAATAATCATTGAGTATCCTCTGATGAACCTCCAATGAACTTCCTCCGCAATGAATAACGACGAATGCCAGAGACACTTCATTGTATTTTCATTCTAAGTATTTGATTATTTATTCTTCATTCTTGAAAATTAATGATGAACATTGATGAACTGATTAACAGGTTGATCTATGAATAGCTCATTCTTGCGGGTTGATATTTTGTGGGGTTTTGATTTGGGTTTTTTCAAGTTGTGTGGTTATCATCATGTTTATCCCAATGATTAATCTCTAACACAGAGGGTGAGAGACAATACGAACAAGGCTTGTTCCCTCATCCATAGTTGTATTTGGTGAGTTCTTCAATGTTGGTAGATCAACTTGTTAGTAAGGAGAATTAGAAAGCTTCGCGGTGATGGTGTCACCCTACGGAGGCCGTAGTCACATGAGGCTCAAAAAACGGACCATTGAAGCAACTCTGGTGTCTCGTCAAAGGCACCGTCAGCCCGCAGCGAAGGTCGTTTGAGGAGGGTGAGGCGCGCTTGTCAGCATGCCACGGTGGTGAGTAGAGGTGGCGTCGGGCGCCTCGTGGAGGGACGACTTGCATAAGGGTCGTTCGTGTGTTTGGAGATCCACAGTTCATCAACCGTAGCTGGAGGAGTCCCATCATCTGTGGGGCCAGCGGGGGTCGGACGCGGCAAGGCCAGCCCTCGGGCTGGCAGGTCGCGGGCCCAGCCAGCGTGCTGGTCCCATGCCCAGTGGGTTAGACCTGATCCCTTTGGGAAGGACCCACGATGACAAGCCGGACCTGTGCCCTTCAGGCTGGTCCAGATGTGACTGGGTTGCTGGGAAACCTGACGGGTTGGACCCTTAGCCAAATTAGGCTTGGTCTAGCGAAGCCCTTTGGGCTTGATCCACTGGCCAGGCAGGACCAGACTGACCCTAACCCAAACTGGGCCAGGTCGAGTCCATTTAGTTTAACCGTGGTATGTAGGACCCTCGAGCCTGGTTGGTCGGGTCGATCCAACCTGGTTGGACCAGGCCCAGACCCAACTGGCCCAATGTTTACTAAAATGCATGTATCTTGCAAACTGCGTATCTGATTGATGCGTTGTCTATTGTATTGAAACACTTACGATGATACTGTCCTTTGGGGTTGATCTATGTGGGAATTTGCGGTTCTTGATGTATGGCCAATGCCTTGAGGAAGGGATCCTCCCAAAATAAAGCATGCTAAGTGTGATAATCCAGTGGTTGGTTGTGATGTGAAGAATGAATAGTGATCTTGTGTGGGTCATCACCTAGAGATCCTGTGGGTGTCAGTATGAAGTGACCCTGTGTGGGAAAGCACCGAGTGATCCTGTGTGGGTCACAACCAAGCAACCATGTGTGGATCAGTGACAGAGCCTCTCGACAAAATAATATAATCTAGATTTATGACTAATCTTCCTTACTTCTGTACTTATGTTATACCTCATGTGAGCTGCGTATTTTACTTTATGTTGTGGGTTTGAGAAATCTCTTGGTGGTATTACATCTGTAGTATTTCTATTATGGTTTTTTCCTTCATGGATTATTGAGAGACCTTCAGGGATCTCAGGATCCCTACTGAGTATTGTTATACTCAACCCTGCACGGGCTTCGCCCACACCTATTGCACCTTTTGCAGATGACGGGCAGCTTTGACTGGGACATGGGGGATCCAAGACTTGACGGTTCTCAGAGGTGGATCGATAGACATGGTGTGTTGTAGTGAAATTCGACAAAGAGTTGTACCTACCCTTTAGGTAGGAACCTTGGCGGACAACCTCCAGAGCATGTACTTATTTTATTGTACATTCCTTTCAGTTGGGCTTGTATTCTGGCCCCTTTACAATCATTTTACACACTTTACTCTCAGTAGTGATATTTTGTGGAAGTTTTACTACTTTATTTCCTCCATGGTTTTCTTTGTGCGGTATTCCATGTATGTGTTTGTACATGTTTAAAGGTAATTAATTCTTTTTTAAGGACATTCCATTCTGGTATTAGTTACCAGCCCCTGGCCTATGGAAGGTGGGCTTGGGGTAGTCATGACATGGGCCCCAGGGGAAAAGTCATGACAAAGTGTTATTAGAGGGCATTCAATTCTACCAGAAGAACAAAGAGTCTGTATTTTCAATGGGGGCAATATTGTTAAGCGTCTTGTGTTTGGCTTTCAGTCTGGGCAGTCTAGTGATGTTGCATCAGCCAAAGTATCCATACACCAGGAACCTGGAATTTGATTTTGTACATGGTACATGAATACACTGGTTTCATGTGTTTTGGGAATGTTTTTCCCCTAGAATTCTTTTGAGTCATCTCACTAGGTATAACATATTGACCATGGGGATTCTGTTTCTCTACATGATGCCTCTACAAAGATAGCTAACCAGGATTCCTGTGATGGATTACAACGATGGTCCACCGAGTGATGAGGCATCAGTTCAGGGACCACTTATAGTGATAGCACCTTTGGGTGGTGTACCAGCACCACCACCACTCGAAGAGTAGTAGTTTGTACCAGTCCCACCAGTAGATAGTTCACACCGACTGAGCACACTCCACAAGTTTCAGAGATATAGGCCTCTGAGGTTTCGAGGTGTGACAGATCCTGAAGCCCCTAAGGATTGGGTGGAGGCAGTTACTTGGGATTTTCGCCTACTAGAGATACCTACAGACTAGATGGTAATTTTAGCTACTTTCCTTTTTTAGGGAACAACAGCGAGGTGGATGATCTTGATGCTCCCGACACACAAGGAGGCAACCCTTGTCTGCTCGGACATCGGGAGCCTCTTCAGGGAGGAGTTCCTACAAGTGGCACTATGCTCAGTGCATATTCAAGAGTTACTGCACCTACATTAGGGTAGTATGATTATAGCGCAATACTCAGTGAGGTTTACTGATCTCTCCTGTTACTCCGCTGAAATGGTATGCGGCCCATTATTTAGAGACCAACCATTGATCAGGGACTCTGACGGGAGATCCAAGTGTCAATTATTTCACTCAGCATCCTGATGCAGGCTAGAATGCTAGAGGAATCCATAAGGGTGGAGAGATTTCTAGCCAAGTAGGAACCAATGGTGAGAGCCACCACCAGATGATAGGTGGATGATTCAATTGTAATAGATTGTAAGTAGACAACACAGAGGCCCAAATGGGTCATACCTTCTGAAGGACGACCCCATGACGCAGGTTTAGAGGCTCCGAACTCATGAGGTGGAGGAGATCATTTTAGGGCTACAGTTTGTTACTATTGTGGTGGAAAGGGGCATATGGCTTGTGACTATCTTAATCCTTATTCGGATGACCAGCAGGTGGTCGAGCAACCACCGAGACAACAATAGAGGTTCGAGCAAGGAGGTCTACAGGGTGGCGGACATAGCAGGGGGGAAGGCTGAGCAGCAGGCGGTGGACGTTTGTTCGAGGTACTACCACACCACCCACAGGAGGTCCTCCATGAGCTTCAAGAGCAGGTAGATAGGGGCAGGGCTATCTTCAAGTGATGGAGGCCCTCAACCTTGGCACTACAGATATTATTAGAGGTATGATCTGTGTCTACTCCAACGTAACTGCAGTTTTTATAGACACTTGTGCTAGTCACGCTTTCCTTACCAGGGACCAAGTTCAAGGCTCGAAGATTCTGGTGGATCCGTTGGCTCAATCCTTATGATTAGAGACTCATATAGAAGAGGATTTGATGATTACACACTGGTGTCGGTTGTGTGAGATTACTCTTGGAGGTCATAGTTGCATTTAGGATATCCTAGTAGTGACGTCGAGGCCTCACGACACCATCTTGGGTATGTAATGGTTATCCACATTCCATGATCATATTGATTGTTTTAGGCACAAAGTGCGATGTGTTCTCAAGGATAGGACCAGGTTTTCCTTCACCAGAGAGAAGGGAACCTTTGCAGCATAGGATGGACTTTATCCAAGAAGGGTGTATCCAATCACTCACCAATTGGCTAGCCTCACCCTCAGTACGGTGGATGAGGAGAGTCCAATATTTCCTATAGTGGTGGATGAGTATGAGGATGTATTTATAGAAGATGTCACAGTACTACCTCCTCGTAGATTGGTAGACTTATCACTACTACAATAATTGGCAAGGGAAGCGCCACCCTTTAACATCGCTAAAAAATACTGATAAAGGCCCCCCTTTATCAGTGCTTTTTTAGCGCTGTTAAAGGGGACCCCTTTATCAGCGCTTTTTTTAGTAGTGCTCATAAAGGGCGGATTTATCAGTGATTTTTCCTAGCGCTGATAAATTTTAGGTTTAAAAAAATCACGAAAAATAATATATTGTTATATAAGTATATTAATATTTATATAAATAAAATATATATTTTCTAAATAGTTTTTAGATAATTATAAATAGACTATTACATTTAATATATAAGAATTTTAGTGAAAATGGCTTTAAAATATTTTAAAAAATATTATTAATTAATAATTTGATAACTATCATCGATTAATAATCATTTAATAACAATTTAAAGACACAAAAAATCAAAAAATAATAATAAAAGATCTAAAATAAGTTGAAAATGTAAATCAAACTTCAAACAGCCGTAACTTTAGATCTGGGTGTCTATTTGAGCTCTACAGCATATCAAATCGAAGCCTGTAATTATCTCTATACGCTAATGAGAGAAGGAAACCTTCTATCACATTTTTCAAATCCGAAAAAGGCCCATAAGGCCTCCAAAACTGAGTTTTTAGTCGGGATACATCGATTTATTAACATTCAAACAAGTATAACTTCTGATCAGGATGTCTATTAGGCCTGTACCACATATCATATCGAATATTGTTTCATTTTTATCGATTTTATAGGGTGTGGAGTTGAAACAAGCTTTTTCATTAGAAGTTATGGCTATTTTAACATTCTATGGCTTATTAAATACATATATATATGTATTTATTCGTAAATATATGTATGTGTGTGTGTGTTGTTTATATGTATGTATTTATTTATTTATTAATTTATAAACACACATAAAAACATATTTTATAAATGTATTTAAAACTAATATTATAAATATATATTGATATACAAATAAATATAGTAATAAAAAATTATAACTATAAATATATATATAAATAATAATAAATATATATTAATATACGAATGAATATATATACTAATATATGTATAAATATATATGTATTAATTTAACTAAATATATTTATATTAATAAGAATCTATATTAATATGAATCTATATTAATATACGAATAAATATAACTATAAATAAATATAAATATTAATATATATTAATATATGAATAAATAAATAAATAAATATATATATGAATAAATATATATGTATTAATATAACTAAATATATTTATATTAATATGAATCTATATTAATATATAAATATAAATAACTATATATATATAAATAGATAGATATACCATTAAATAGAGAAAAAACGAAATGGCTTAGTGGTAAAGGTGCACGCGTGCAAGGGGGGAGGTCACGGGTTTGAGTGCGGGTGGAAGCAAGGAGGTTCGCGCGTGTGGGGGATATGCGGGAAGGGCACCTCATGGGAGAGTGTGAGGGGGGTCCGTCGAGCGCTGGTAGGGGAGGTGGGTCAAGCACTGTTAAAAGATTCCCCCCACATTATATAGTTCTTTTTTATTTTTTTATTATTTTTTTTTGACCTTTATCAACGCTTTTTAAAAGCTCTCATAAAAGAGCCCTTTTATCTCTGCTAAAAAAGCGCTGATAAATGGGACATTTATCAACGTTTTTTAGAACTGATAAAACGAACCCCCCTTTATCTTCGCCTCGATTAACAGTGCTTTTTAGTGGTTTTAATGAACTTTTCTATATCTCATAAAGGCTATATTTTTAGTTGTGTATGGATTGAATTGTACCCATGGATGGAACCTATATCTACCCATGCGTATCAGATGGCTCCCGTAGAGCATTGTGAGTTGAGGGTACATTTGGAGGGCTTGCATAAGAAGTGGTTTGTAAGGCCTGGTGTTTCTCCAAAGGCAGCCCCAGTGTTGTTTTCCATGAATGTAGATGGGGGATTGAGGCTTTGCATAGAATTCCAGTGCCTGAACCAGGTGAATATGAAGAACAATTTCCACTACTGAGGATTGATGGCCTCTTCGATTAGCAGAAGGGAGTGAGGTAGTTCTCAAAGATCGACCTCAGATTAGGCTATCATCAGCTTTGGGTACAAGATTAATACATTCCGGAGATACCATTCAGATGATGGTATGGACACTACTAGTTCCCAGTGATTCCCTTAATCATGAACAATTCCCCAACAGTGTTCATGGGAGTCTTGAATAGGATCTTCCTTCTTTACCATGATCGGTTCGTTTTGCTCTTTATTGATGACATCTTGGTGTACTCATCGTCAAATGAGGAGTATGTTATACACCATTGAATAGTCCTAGATATACTCTGAGAGAACCATATTTATGGTAAGCTCTCGAGATTCCAGTTTTGGATTTGGAAGGTCCACTTCCTGGGACATGTAATCATGAAGGCTATAGTTTTAGTGGACCCAGTGAAGATAGTGGCAGTTCATTCTTGGTAGTCACTAAAGAATGTGATTGATGTGAATAGCTTCTTGGGGTTGGCTGGTTACTATTGTAGGTTTGTACCTGACTTTTTTCAAGTAGAAGAACCCTTATCAACTTTGACACAAAAGATAAATCCCTTTCTGTGGATGGAGAAATGTCATCAAAGTTTATAGGAGCTGAGGAGGAGACTGACTAGTTCCCCCCATCTTGAGAATACTAGAGGAGGGCGTTGGGTATGTAGTTTATTGTGACGCATCAGGGATCGTACTAGGTTATGTCTTGATTTAGCAGAGACCAGTGATCGCCTATATCTCATGATAGTTGAGGAAACATGAGTAGAACTATGAGACCCATGATCTGAAGTTATTAGTAGTGGTATTTACCTTGAAGATGTGGCGACACTACATGATGGGTGAGCAGTTTACCATCAACTCCAACCAAAAGAGTCTCAGGTATATATTCTCATATAAGGACCTGAACTTGAGGCAGTGGTGATGGCTGAAGTTCCTCTAGGACTATAACTTTAAGATAATCTATACTTCTGAGAAGTGGAATGTGGTTGTAGACACACTCCACAGGAGGTCCAGTTTGCAGATGTTGTGTGAGGTGATAGAGCAGCTAGCTGCGATGAAGATATCCTTCAATGATAGTGATGAATCAGATTACCCCTAGTCTATGACTTTCACTCCCCCACTCTTATAGCGAGTTAGGGAGAAAAAAATTATGTATATTGACTGCAAGGCCCTATGTGCTTATATATCCTCAGGGCATACTTCTGTTTATTTTTTGATAGGTGGGGAGTACCTCAACATTTTCAGAGGATGCACCTTAGTACCAGTGGCGTTGAAGATTGAGGTATTGAGGGAGTTCCCTATATACACTTTAGAGGTACATCTTGGTGTGGAAAAGATGTAACAGGTCCTACAATGTCATTACTGGTGGCCAGGGATGAAGAAAATCGTGGTTTAGGTTTTTTCTTGATGCCTCACTTGTCAGCAAGTGAAGGTCGAGCATTAGGTCCTACCAGGATTGACACAACCACTTGAGGTACCAGAGTGGAATTGGTAAGGTATCTCCATGGACTTTATGATTGGTTTACCATGTACATCCAGGGTCCATGATTCTATTTGGGTGATCGTTCACTGACACACCATGTCGGATCCCTTCCTACCCATCTGGGAGCAGGGATCAGTAGAGGGATTGGGATGAATATATGCTAGGAGATAGTGCTTCTCCACCGGGTGCCTTTGACGATCTTCTAAAACCTTTATTCATGACTTACATCTTAGTTATGGAAGGGGTTTTAGAAGGAATTCGGGACTCAGCTGTGTTTGAGCACATCTTTTCATCCCCAGACGGATGGTCAGATGAAGCAGATCATTCATACCTTATAGTACGTGCTTCGTGCTTGTGTCCTAGATTTTGGTAACAGTTGGGAGGACCACCTACCATTGGTGGAGTTTTCATAAAAAAAAATATCACTCCACCATTGTCATGGCACTATTTTAGGCCTTGTATAAGTGACCTTACAGATCACCCCTATGTTGGACAGACAAAGGGGAGTCAACACTCATGGGTCCAGAGTTGTTATGAGCTTCCACTAAGAAGGAGTAGATCATAAAATATTGGATTAGGACAACATAGAGCAGGTAAAAGTCTTATTCAGACCATAGATGAAGACCCTTGGAGTTTGAGGAGGGATATCATGTGTTCCTTAAGGTCTCACCCTAAAGAGGATTGCTGAGATTGGGATGGGATGGCATATAATATCTGAGGTTCAACGAACCTTTTCAGATCTTGAGCAGAGTTGGTGAGGTGGCATACCACTTAGCTCTTCCCCCACAGATGCACCAGGTGCATGATGTTTTACATGTGTCGCAGTTGATGAGGTACGTTCATGATCCATCACACATCATCAACTAGGGTGAGCTGGACATTGATGATGGGGCGATGTTTTTGGAGTTCCCAGTAGAGATAGGGGATCAACAGGAGTGGGTCCTATGTGCATGGTCGATTACTCTAATGTGAGTTTAGTTGCAGCAATATAACCTCTAGAAGATCACGTGGGAGTGGGAGGGTCAGATTCGTACTCAATAACCCCATATGTTTGATAAGTCTTTTTTTTTGTTTTTCGAGGATGTAAAGCCCTAAGGTGGTTAGAATTTAATGTGTCAGAAACCTTGTGTAAATTTTTTAAAAATTATATGGAATTATTCTGAGACCACATGCTTTGATGGAATTTGATGTTGAGTCCTGGTGACACAGGAATGGAATTTTGAAATTTTTAAATGTACGTTTAGTAAACGTGCAAGCTGGTTTTTATAACTTTTGACCCCATGCTCAGATCAAAAAATATGAGGGCATAATTGAACTAAAAACACTGGGGTTATCATAGAAATTAATTTACTTTGGCCATCAAGTAATTAATAGAAATTTTATTTATAGAAATTTGAGAAAAAAATAACAAAATAATTTAAAATAATTACTTTATTTATTTTCTCGTCATTGAGTGTCGGATGGTGATGATGTGGGGCAGTGATGAGGCAGTGACAAGGCACATTAATGAGGCTCATTAATGGAATGTATCATGCAGCGTAATGATGAAATAAAAGAAATGTAACAGTGACACTGTTTCATAAATTAAACATCATAATGACATAATGTCTCAGCGTAACTAAAATGTTGCGATGTGTTTTCCTTTTAATTGTTTGATGTATTGGTGGGACGAGGATTAATCAGTGAGAATCCTCAGACAAACCTCCAATGAACTTCCTCCCCCATGAGGAATGATGAAAGTCAGTGACACTTCATATTCTTCCATGTTCCTCGAAGAACAGAGCCGGAAGAGACGCCAATATCTTGAAACCTCGAAGAAGAATTCTTTGACATCAAACATCAATGAGGTATGGGTTTATGAATTCTATGTATTTATTTATTTCTTCGTTATTCTTCAAAATTAATGAAAAATTCGGATCAACTGACTAATGGGTTGATCCGCGAATCACTCATTCTTGCAGGTGGATATTGTGAGGGGTTTTTATTTGGGGGTTATCAAGTTGTGTGGTTATCATCGTGTCTATCCCCATGACTAAACTCTAACGTGGAGGGTGCGTTATGACCAAACAGGGCCTAGTCCATCTTCCATAGTTGTTCTTGGTGCGTTCTTCGAAGTCGACCAGTCAACTTGTCAGAAAGGAGAATTCAAAGGCTCTGCGGTGATGGTGGTTCCTTATATGTCCATATGAATAGACCACTCCAAAAATGGACCACCAGAGTGACTCTAGTTTCCCAATAAAAAAAACCGCCAGCATATCAGTCGTTGACAGTGGCTGCAGGCATAAGATGGGGGCACACCAATCGGTGCGCCATGACCAGACGGCTGCGGCGGTGAGGAGATGCAGAACTGGGCACTACGTGGAGAGATTACCCACATACAGGTTGTCTAGGTGTCTAGCATGCCCCAGTCTGGTGACCACGGTTGGAGATGGCCTCGCGTCTGCGGGGCCAGCGGGAGCCAGATGCACAGCAATTGTTGTGTACTGGCTAGAAAGTGCACCACCGGCCGCACCCCCAGCTAGCGGGGCGATCCCTCACCAGTGGGCTGGACCCCCACTATTTATGATGGACCGGATGATAGTGGTTCACTGGGAGACCTAACGGGCTAGACCCTCATCCAAACTGGGCCGAGACCAGTGAGGCACATTGGGCCTAGCCCACATGCCAGGCCGGACCAAACCAACCTTGACACGACCAAGTTAGGTTGAGTCTATCTAATTGAATTGTGGCATGTGGGACCTCGGGGATGGGTTGGTTGGGTCAGTTCGGCCGGGTCGGACCAGCTCCAGACTCAACCGGGCCCCCGTTTACTAAAACACCTATATCTTAAAAATCGCATGTACGCTTGACGCACTGTCAGTGGCGTTGGGACCCTCACAATTGTGCGGTCCCTCTGAGATACTCCATATGATTTTTATAGAAGTTGGAGTACAACATGGTTGGATCGGACTATAATTAAAATGGGACCTTTTTACAAAAATGCACATTACTTACGGACCGGACGTCCGAACAACGTCTCGTATCTTGCGTTCGAACCCTTATGATGTTTTTTTTCCTTTGGGTTTATTCTATGTGGGAATTTGTGAAGGTTGAGGTATCACCGAAGGATTGAGGAGAATATACTTGCATAATCAAGTGTGCTAAGTACGGGAATCCAGTGGCTGGCTGTGATGTGAAGAATGAATAGTGATCCTGTGTGTGTCAGCACCTAGCGATCCTGTATGGGTCAGCACCTAGAGATCCCTTCTGGGTGAGCACCTAGCAATCCTATGGGGGTCAGCACCGAGAAATCCTATGTGGGTTAACAACCAACGATCCTATGTGGGTGAGCACCTAGTGACCCTATGTGAACCAAAAGGGGAGCCCCTCGATAGAATAAGATGATCTAGCTTTACGACTAGTCATCCTTACATAGGTACTTAAGTTATACCATGTGTGAGATACATATTTTACTTTGTGCTATGTGTTTGAGATATTTCATGGTGGTATTACCTCTCTGGTATTTCCTTTGTGGTGTTTTCCTTCGTGGATTATTAAGAGGCATTCGAGGGTCTCGGGGTCCCTTCTGAGTATTGTTATACTCACCCCTGCACGAGCATCACCTGCACCTGTTTCACCTTGGGAAGATGACATACATCTTTGACTGGGACATTGGGGAGCCAAGACTAGATGGTGCTTGGAGGTGGATCAATAGACGTGGTTTGATGTAGTGACATTTGAAATAGAGTTCTACATACCCTTCAGGTAGGATCCTTGGTGGATGACCTAGGGATCTTGTAATTACTTTATTATACTTTCCTATTAGTTGGGCTTGTATTCTGGCCCCTTTAATTTCAGTTTACACACTTGAATCTTAGTATTGATGCTATGCGATGTTTTTACTACTTTCTTTCCTTCGGGGTTTTCTTTTTGCGGTATGCCCTGTCTGTGTGTGTACATGTTTAAAGGAAATGTTTTCTCTTTTGGTGATATGCCTTTCTAGTGCTTGTCTCTAGCCCCTGGCATATGGAAGGCAGGATTGGGGTAGTCATGGAATGGGCCCTACGAGACGGTTCATGGCACGGTGTCCTATCTTTACCACCGCTCGTTGGTCAGCAGTTACTAATAGAACTACCAGAAGAGGACGCAGGTAGGATCAGTGCCTTACAAGGGCTTTAGTGACAGATACCCCTTAGGTTCCAAGGCGATCATGACTCATAGGCGTAAAAATATTTCCTTGTGGTGGTGACCTAGTTTTCTATCTATTCAAGGTATGGTTAAATCAGATGGAGGTCCTGGCAGTGAGCCTTCTATGTGACTTCACAGGGCGATGATGGGGTTTAGATTACTCGATCTTACGATGAGGTGACTTTTTTGTGGTTAGAGCCTGAAAAACATTTTGAATGATGGGGATACTTCCATAAAATCTAATGTATATGGGTGTCCAAGAGCTTATTCAGCTTCAACCAAACGACATGTTGGTAGCTATGTTTTCATCATGGTGTACCAACCATTCCAGGTACTCAATGAATACGATACAACTACTTCTTCAAAAATCAGACCATCGAGTGAGATGTGTTTAGGGACATCCAAGCCAACATAATCCTCTGTTCATTACAACTTATTATAGGGTGATAGAGAGAAGCTTTTTGGATGAATGTTCTTTGGCTGAGCAGATATATCCAGTGGATGTCAGCAATGGGAAAGCAGGAAGCCTATGTTAGTCTCATAGACTTGGACATGTGAGATGTTCCAAGAAGAGGTACCAAGACAGGGGATTTACATCCCAAGGATCATTGGGGGAGTCCATGATGACTAGAAAGAGGTAATTATTTTCCATATATGGAAGTGTACATCTCCCTGGAGATTTTCTAGCCCATCATGCTGATAGTGAAACAGTGGATGGGCCACCAGGGTAGAGACAATGATATTAACAGATTTATCTTCAGGCCGACAGACATGGCAAAGGATTTGGGGGATAAACATGGGGTGGAATACATTTTTTCATGTTACAAGCACCACATCAATGTGGTCCTCACCAGGCTCATGGAGTCGGAAGGCAGGGGAAGGGGTAGCTGCATGCGACCATCCTTACCCACATAACAATGGATGTTTTGAGTTTTCAGTTCCTTACACTAGTGAACAAGTATGAAGACATATTTCTATAGGATTTTTTCAGGGCTACATCATCAAATAGAGGTATAATTATACATTGATATGTAACTTGGGATGCCACCAATATCTACACCTACATAATAAATGGCTCTCGTAGAGCTCTAGGAACTGAGGGTACAGATGATAGACTTTGAGAGGAAGGTGTTCTTAAGGCCCAACATTTCATCATGGGCAGCCCTAGTGTTGTTTCCATGAAGGTAGACAGAGGCTTAAGGTTATGAGTGAAATTTATACACTTGAACAAGGTGACTATGAAGAACAATTATCCTTTGTAGAGGATTGAAGACCTTTTCGATCAGCTGAAGGGTGAAATATGGTTCTTGAAGAAAGACCTCAGATCAGGTTATCACTAGCTTTGAGTACGAGATGAGGACATCTCAGAGATGAATTTCAGATGTCTCTAAGGCCACTAAGTGTACTTAGTGATTATTTTTGGCATGAATAACGCATGAACAGTGTTCATGGGACTCATAAATAGGATCTTCAACCCGTATATAGACTGATTTGTAGCGGTCTTCATTGATGAAATCTTACTATATTCAACATCTGAGGAGGAGAACATGATGCACCTGAGGATAGTTATAAACACAATCTAAGAGCACCATATTTACAGAAATCTATTGAAGTGTGGGTTCTTTATTTGAAATGTACACTTCCTAAGACATGTCATCTCAGAGGCTGGATTTGTGATGGATCTAGTGAAGATCAAGGCGAGGCTTTCTTGGGAGCTGCCCAAAGTTTTGGAGTTTCCTTGGGTTGGCTAGGTACTATCGGATGTTTGTACCTAACCTCTCTAGAGTAGAAGTACACATGAAAGCATTGATGAATAAGAGAAAACCCTTTGTGTGGATAGAAAGACGTCAGCAATTCTTGGAGCAGCAGTGGCAGATCTTGATGAGTGATCTTACCTTGAGTCTTCCAGAGGAGGGCACCGACTACGTGGCGTTCTATGACGCATTAGGTAATAGGCTTGGTTGTGTCCTGATATAGGGTCAATTAGTGATTTATCATGGCTCAAAACTATTGAGACCACAGGAGCAGAAATATGTGACTCGTAACCTTTAGTTAGTAGCGGGAGTCTTCGCATCGAAGATATGGTTACACTACCTTATGGGTGAATGATTCATCATCTAATATGAACACAAGAGTCTCAAGTATATATTTTCTCAGAATGATCTAATTATTAGACAGAGACATTATCTAGTGTTCCTCCAAGACTATAACATTGAGGCAGTTTGTACTCAAGGGAAGGGAAACACGGTGATAGATTCTCTCCACAAGAGATCGAGTTCACAAATACTAAATGAGGCCTTAGAGAAATTGTCCTCACATAACATATCCTTTGTGGATAGATAATAGAAAACATATCTTTATTATATGGTAGTTTCATCTCCACTCTTACAATGAGTTAGGGAAGTACCACTCAGAGATTCCATTTTTGAGACTACATGTGCCCAGATGTCCACAGGGCATTCCTCATATGGATATTTCAAAGGTGGGGATCATGTTATCCTTTTTAGAGGATGAATTGTAGTACCAGTGGAGTTTTAGGAGGAGGTGTTTATGGATTTCCATACATCCCCTTTGGAGGTACATCCATGTGTGTTGAAGATGTACCAGAAACTCTGACATCAGTACTGGTGGTCAGGGATGAAAAAGAAAGTGACAGAGTTTGTCTTGAGATTCCTCACTTGTCAGAAACTGAAGGTTGAGCACCAGGTTCCAGTAGGTTTGACACAACACCTTGTGGTACCGAAGTGAAAGTGGGATGGGATATTGATAGAATTCATGACAGGTTTACCAAATACTTCCAAGAGACATGATACCATCTGGGTGATTGTCGGCTGACTCACCAAATCGACCCACTTCCTAACTACTCAGGAGCAGATTTTAGTTGGAGGATCAGGATGACTCTACGTGTTGGAGATTTGATGACAGGGAGAATTTTGTGGAGTTTCCATTAGAGACTGAGGATCGTCTAGAGAGGAACCTCTGTGCATGATTGAATCCTCTAGTGCATGTTTGGTGGCAGAACACGAATCTCTAGGAGAGCATATAGAAGCGGGAGGAACAGATCCATGCTTAGTACCCCCATTTGTTTATTTTGCCCTTATTTTTCCTTACAAGGAAATAATGTCATAAAGGTGGGGGTAATGTAATGTTCCGTAATTCCATGAATTTTTCTTAACTATTGGGGATTATTCCAAGACCAAGAGATGAGACGTCACATGATGTTGAGGCTTGGTTTTCCCAGAACAGTCTATAAAAAAATGTTATGTTTTAAATAGACTGTATTAGTGTTTTTCCAAACAAATATAATAACTTTTAAATTGTTGACTATATCAAAAATATGAGGCCACTGTTGCATTCATGATGGAGGGTTTATCCTAGGTGTGACTTTTGTTTAGTCAGCACGGGCCTCCAGTGAGAAAACCAAAAATTGCATAACTGTAAATAAAATTATTAAATAAAATATTTTATTTTTCAAATCCTTATAACTCATGAATGGTGAATCATATTTAATATATGAGACCATTATTGTTCTAGTTAAGAAGTTCTTTCCTTATGTAGAGCCTAACATTGGCAGGCGCGGGCCAATAGTGGAAAATAATTTTTAGCCATATATAAAATAATTGAATAAAGATTATTTTATTTTCAAATCCTTATAACTGATAAACAGTAACTTGGATTTAAAATTTGAGAGTAATATTGGGATTGTAATGGTGTTATTCTTTTACAAAGATCCTAATATCGATCGGCGTGGGCCATCTGTGAAAGTTGGTTTTTAGGACGCAACCGTAAATAAAATAGTTTAAATAAAAATTATTTTATTTTCAAATCCTCATAACTCATAAATGGTAACTCAGATTAAATATATAAGACCACCATTGAGATAATAATGAGATTTTCTCCTTAATAAGGGCCTAACATCGACTAGCGTGGGTTGAGTGAAAAAGTTAATTTTCGAACGTTTGAAGGAAAAATAAAATAAACTTAACAAATTTTTGTTATTCAAATTTGGGTCACTGTAATGTAGCGACGAGCCGACTATTTCATTCCATAAATGAAACCCCATAATGAAATTGAAATGTAAAGTAACAGAAATTTTGTTTCATAAATGAAACAGTGTAACAACGACAATTCAACATAATAGAAACGCTGCGATGTGTTTCCCCATTTAATTGGAACATAGAAATTCGAGATCATATTTGGATCTTGTAAATCACTCTGAATATCTGAATGAAACATATCCAATGACAAGACAAGGTGGATCGGAAAGAGGTGACGATACTCATGAATAGAGAATTGGAACCGAAGATCGACGGTCTATGACAAGTGATCTTCCTCGATAGATCTCCTTTTTCTAGGTTGGGGTTTGATTATTTTTTGTGTGAATTGCGTTTCCCTGTTCTTTCTTATAAATGATGAATGTGGATTGAATCACAAACAAGTTAACCCAAATATCGATCCTTCATGTGGTATGGTAACTTATCTTATGATGATTGGATGAAAGGGTATTATTTATGATAAATTTCCCTTGTCCATTCAAAAACAATGAATGAAATCCAAATGAACAGGGACGGCGTTCACCACTTTGGGTGTTCCTTGTGATCTCACAAGTTATTCTACGGATTTCTTCACTGGTGGACCTCCACGGTCTCATCAGGCCTTTTCTGGGGGATTCCAAACATGGACAATTCCTCGAAGTGACAACTAATTGATATTGAGCCCACCACAGTCATATACACGGACCCAGGATCCCGATACAGTTAACTGATTGATGAACAGACCACTGAAGCACGTCCAGTGGATCGTAGAGGAGCCTGTCGATGGGCACCGATGGGGCACCGTGACAGAAGTAGTAGCTGACGAAAACAAGGCTGGTGATAGGTGAGAGGAAACGCTCCATGGTGGTGACAGTTTCCACTAGCACGAAGGTCTGTGATAGGCATACATGACCACCCAACCATGTTGAAGGAGCCACACGACGCAAATCCATGGTCTGTGGACCTTGTCAATGATATGGACCTGAAGCTTTCTGCAGGTTATGTGGATGACTTGGTTTACATGAGCAGACTAGCTCGACGAGGACACAACCCCACCCTAGTTTCGTGTGGCAGTGCGAACTAGGCGCCACATGAAATCTGGGTTGGAGGTGAACTGACCCTTCGATGTGGGTTAGGATGGAAGAATAAACTAGTCCGTTGGGAGTCCCCAGCTGGAGGAGAAAGGTCCTACCAGTGCGGGCTTGGCCAGATAGGAAACTAGGCCACTAGACTACCCAACTGGGTAGAACAAGTATGACTAAGTCAGACTGGACCGAATGAGAACCGGGTCGCTGGGTGACCTGGTGGGCTGGACCCACGGTCAAATCGAGTTGTGTCCATCAAGGCCCAATGGATCTGGACACTAGTTCAGGCCGGACCGAGTCATCCCAGACCCTATAGGGTTGGTTCGGGTTGGCTGAAATGAGGTGGGTCATGCAGGACATCCAATCTGGGTTGGTCGGGTCCCTTCAACCAAGTCGTATCGGGCCTGGATACAACTGACCCCTATTTAGTAAAACACCAATATCTTTTAGACCAGTTTTCCGGTTGAAACACCATCTATGGCATTGGGCCCCTTACGATGAGACGTTCCTTTGGGTATACTCTAAGTGAGTTTTAATGGAAGTCAACATACGACCGATGGATTGAGGTGTAGATTCTCCCAAAATCAAATGTGCTAGAGAGAAGGAATAATAAGGTTGTTTTTGACAAGAAGGATATGATGATCGGACCTCAGTGGTCCAACAGACGAGTAGACCTTAGTGTTATAATAGAATAGTGGAGATCAATGTTCCATTAGATGAGTGAACTTCATTGGTCCAACAGACGAGGGGACCTCAGTAGTCCAGCATCCGAGTGGACCTCATTGGTCCAGCAGCTGAGCAGAACTCAGTGGTCCAGTAGCTAAGCGGACCTTTAGGGTTCAATATCTGAGAATACATCAGTGGATTATCAGGGATGATTCCCTTAGCAGTACAAGATGATTCATCTCTACAACTGAAAATATTACTTTTAATAACTTGCATTATACCTAGTTTGAGCTCTCCTTTCTTTGTGGTCTTTCTTTGTGGTCTTACTTTGTGGTATTTCCTTTTTGGTTTGGGGTCCCTAATGAGTATTGTGTTACTCAAAATTTCAAAGGCTTCTCCTAAAAGTGTCATGTCCAATGCAGGTGATCAAAGATTCAATGGAGACCTTGGTGGTCCGGGACCAGCTGGTGCTCCGTGAGATGGGACAGACGAGCGTACTACTATGGCTACAGGCAGCTACCCTTCACCCACCCTTCAGGTGGGGTCTCAAGTGGACTGACCATGGTAGTTTTACTTTATTTTGTGTTTTTTGGATTTTATTCTAGACCCTTTTTACTTTTAGTTTGTATGGTACTCTCAGTAGTTGTCTCAGTGACATTTGTGGTTTACTTTGTGTTTACTTTCTGCATTTTGAGCTTTGTGTGTGTGTACATGTTTAAAGGAAAATGCCTTGCATTTTTGAGATATTCCTACTTGGTGATAGTCACCAGCCCCTTGCCTATGGTAGGCGGGCTTCTAGTAGTCACAAGAAAGTCCTTGGGGGATGGGTCGTGACAATTATGATCCATCCACCACAGGAATTAAAGTATCACTTACAGCCTGAGGATATGAGGATACTGATCTACACATATGAGGGGATCTTCTAGTTCACTCTATGTTATTAAAAATTTGATTTTCTATGCTTGGAAAATTTAATGGGATAAAGGGTCTATAAATTGTTTTCATGTTACAAGGATTTTGGAATTGAGATTTAGTATTATTCAAGTTGTTATTATAAATGCTTCAACTAATTTTCAATTGGTTAGATGATATTTGGGCAAGGGTTAGGAAAAGAAAATTGAATCTTAAACCATGCATTAATGACATGATCATTGAAATATAATGAATGAGAGTTCAAGGGTTGTTGAGGAAAATTAATCATAGAAAAAGTAACTTAACCACTGCTTATAACAGATAAGAGAAACCTTATGAGGACTATTTGACCTTATGGGTAAGATCTTGACTACAATGAGAGTGGAGTTTTATGGATTTTTAAGGTTGCAAATATATTTCCACTAGTTAATTAAATTTTATTACAACATAAGAATGATCACTAACCTATGTCTTCCACAGTCCCAAAATTGACTAAAAACTCTTTGTTTTTGTCCAATCATTCCTCTTACCAATACATATCCACTCACACACTAAAAGTAAATCATAACATAAACACTTTTTATTCTTTCATGAAAATTCACACAACACCCCCATTAATTATTGTTTCTCAAACTTCACACATAAGTGAATTAGTGGACCAAACCACTTATCCCTGTGGAGATGAACCAGTATTAATCGGTATTTGTACTCATATTTTCTATAACCACAAATGAGAATAATTTCCAAGTATAGGTCTGGTCAGTACATTGAATTTAATTCTATTTTATTGAAAAATTTTCAAAAACACGAGAATATTCTAAAAAACTGGAACTCACTAATTTTACACATTTTTAAATTAATCTGTTACCTTATGAATTCACTTTTGGAATTTACATATATTGGTCCAATTTTCATGGTTTAAAGGAACTCTTATCCACATTATTCCATTAAATTTGTAACATGATGGATTTATCATTTGGAACAAGTCAAATGTAATGAATGGCATGGAAAGCGATGAAATTCACTCAGTTGTGGCCAAACTGAGTGAATAACACTACTACAACATGAAAAAGTAGAATTTCCACCTTGTGCACAAAAAATTAGGGGACCTTGAAATATCCCAAGCATGGGGGAGGAAACTAAGCATAAGGATAGAACAAAAATAAAGAGAGTACGTGCTCAAACAACATCAATTAAAGTTGTTACAATCTTTTAATGTTGTTCACAAGGAAGATGCCTACAAATTCATCATGTATTTCATGATGGAATCCCATTAATTCCCTCTCATGGGGCTAACTTGTCATGACCCGTCCCCTGGGGCCCATGCCATGACTACCCCAAGCCTGCCTTCCACAGGACAGGGGTTGGATACTAGCACCAGAAAGGTGTATCCCTAAAATTGGAAGGAATTTTCATTAAACCTGTACAAACTCACAATCCAAGATAACACAGAGATAAAACCACGAAGTAAAAAATAATTAGTAAATGTGTGTACTGAAAGTAAAGGGTCTGGGATTCAAGCCTAACTGAAAAGGGTATAACTACAACTAAAAACAAAAAAACAGCTCATGCGATTGTCCACCAAGGATCCTACCAGAAGGGTAGAACCATCTCGTCTCCATAGCTCTCCCTTTCAACTGTCACCTCTATATATCTCCTAGTCATGGCTCATACAGTCTTAGCCAATCCACTCATCATATGAACAAGACACAATAATATGAGGGTGAAGCCCGTGAAGGGGTGAGTTTAAAAATACACAGTAGGGACTCTGAGACCCCCAAAGGCCTCTCATAATTAAACAAATGAAAACCAAAAAGAATGATCTCAATCACAAAGCACAAAGCAATAGACACAGCTCAAACCAGGTATAAGTGAAGCACAGATGTACATATAATTAGTCGAGAAACTAGATTATATTCTTCTATCAAAAGGATCTACTGCTGACCATACAGAGTCAGAACCACACATGATTGATATTTTCTAACCCCCATTGACCCACACAGGATCTGACCCGCCCTTGATCGATAGGTACTAACACCTACTGACCCATATAGGATCTATATACTCTGACCCACACTGGATCGCTAAGCACTGACCCACAAAGGATCTGACCTACACAGGTTTAATATGCACTGACCCACATAGGATCGTTGATCATTGACCCATACAGGATCTGACCCACACATGATCAGTGTTGATCTACAAAGGATTTCTAGGTACTAACCTACGTATGATCTGTCTCCAGCCTCCGCCTCAATTCCAAGAACTAGATTATCACAGATAGTACGCTCGATTCTCGTAGAACCATTCCTCAAGCCATCAGTTGTATTTCAACTGGCATGAAGTCTTATGAAGAATTAACATAATGATCCATCACATCATAAGGGTTCCAACGCAATAGATGGTGCATCAACCAGACATCCGTTCTGTAAGTTATAGGAATTTTAGTGTCGAAGGCCTAGTTGGATTTAGGGTTGATCCAAACCGGTTATACTCCAATATTATCTAAAACTATCATGGAGTATCTAAAAAGGACCTCCTAGATCCAAGGATCCCATCACCATAGAGGGTTCTTCAAACGAATGTATGGTTCATAAGTTACGGGCTTTTACACATTTTTGGGCCCAAGAGGGGTTTAGATCATGTCTGACTCGGTATAAGCTGACCCGTCCTGGTTCGGGTTGTCCCAACCCGGTCAAGGTTTGACGCACCCCATCCAAAATTGGCCTGCACCATGCCACAGGCTGGCACGTTGGCTGGCGCAACCCGCAGGGGTTGCACGGTCTGCTGCTCCCAAACTAGTCAAAGGAACTGTTTGCCTACTATATGGGCAGAGATAAGTGGTGCCACCTCATCACACATGGGACCTATAGGGAGCGGGTCGCCTACATCACTACAGATTCGATTAGCGACTTCCTTCAGCGTGACATGTGATGGCGCACCGCCTTCACCTCCGCAGCCAGCCGTATATCCGACTGTCGTGGCGCCGTTCTGCCACCACGGCTGACAGTTGCTGGCTGCCGCACTGACACATCTTCTGCAAGGCTCCGACAATTCTCTAGAAATCTTTTTTTACATATTTTAGAATCTACAAGCTACTTGAGATGTCACTGTCATTGCGAGGATCTTGGATTCCAAATTTCGATGAGTTAAAGAAATTGTCCCCCAAAGAACGCAACATGAATGAAGAATTGGAGGGTCAGAGCCTTGTTCGTTTGGCTCGCACCCTCCGCATTAACATCATAAGTAGCAGGAGGAATTTTAATTCATCAAAGACAACTATAATAAATTAAACCCCCTACCTCATGAATAGTCTAAGGTATAGTGGTCGTTGGTGAGAGGAGAGTCCATGTTAGAGTGAGTTCATGGATGTTTGTCGATCCCGGTTTGTCCCCGCCCAAGATTCCACCCTCTGTTAGTGGAAGAAGTCACGTCACTTCACCGGAGGTTTCTTGTTTGGTGAATCTGTTTCAATAATCCACCCCAAGAAACACTTAAATAGAGAAGGAAAAGTGAGTAACACACCAATGAATTAATGAGGTTCATTTAATGAATGAACCTATCAATTCGTCAACGATGCGGTTACAAATAAAGGAGAGTCAAGCCATTAAATGGCTTGACAAGTCACCTGTCCCTACCACCACTGATCATCTGCTGGAGAAAAATAAATAAAATAACTTTTCCAAGTTATTTTATTATTATTTTTTAAAGTCCAATTTATAACTTTTTCTCCCGGCCTATTGTGGTCGAATTGAAGCTTCCTTTAAGAGAATCCCAGTACTGTGGATTCAATGGTGACAGGGGATTTTTAATCCAAGAACCGGTTCAAAAGATAGAAAATTCCACCCACATGTTTACTAAATGTACCTTATAAAAATTTCAAAAATTTATTCCAGGCAAACGAGGCCTCAAAATTATGTGTCGTTAATTTTTCACAGGCTCACAATAATCCCAAATAAATTTTAAAAAGAAAATTTACATGGAATTTTTTGGGACTTTAGATTCTCCCCCCTTAAGTATTTTCATCCCAAAAATTTACAACAAAAATAGGGGAACAAATGGGGGTACTAAGCACGCCTTTGATCCTCCTGATCCCATGTTCTCTCATGGAGGTTCTCGTACTGCCAAAGAACTCACACCAGAGGAATTGACCACCCACGAAGTACCCCCTCCTATCGATCCTCTATATCCACTAAGAACTCCGCAAATGTCTCCCCATCGTTGATGTTCAGATTTCCCCATTTGATTATATGTGATGGATCATTCATGTATCTCCTCATTTGCGACATGTGGAAAACATTATGAAACCTATTCATCTGTGGGAGAAGATCTAGATGGTACACCACCTCACCTACTATGTTGAGGGTCTAGAAAGGTCTGTCAAACCTAAAAGATAGCTTGATGCCCTAGCCAAACCATCGTAATCTTCGTCGGGTAGAGTCCCATAGGAAGACATGGTCTCCCTCCTCAGAATCAAATGGTATCCATCTTCTATCAGCATAATACTTCTTCCAGGTCTATGCAGTCTTCATCCGCTCCAAGATGATCAACCCCTTCTCTGTGGTATCATATACCAAATCTAGACCCAAAAGTGATGATTCCCCTGGGGTTTTCCAGCAAAGGGGTGATTTTCATGGTTTCCCTTACGAAGCTTCAAATGGGACTGTACCCATGGTGGAGTGATAACTATGGTTGTTTGAAAACTCCACCAGGGGAAGGTAGTCCACCTAACATCAGCCAGAATCGAGGACACAAGCACGAATCATGTCTTCAAATGTCTGCATGATCCGCTCCGTCTGACCATCTATCTTAGGGTGAAAGGCAGTGTTCAAGTGTAGCTGAGTTTTGAATGCCTCCTTTAATCCCTTCCACAAGTATGATGTAAAACATGTGTCGTGATCTGAGACGATCGTCGATGGAACTTCGTGAAGTCACAATATCTCCTACAAATAGAGGTGTCCTAAACCCTCTACTAATCCCTACCCTTAGATAGGTAGGAAGTGGGCCAACTTGGTGAGTTATTCAATGATCACCCAAATGGAATCGTGGCCCCAAGACGTACATGGTAGCCCTATCATGGAGTTTATAGAGATACCATCCCACTTCCACTTTGGTACCTCAAGTGGATGAGCTATTCCTGCAGGTACATGATGCTCAACCTTCACATTCTGACAAGTGAGGCATCAACATACAAACTCTGCCATTGCTTTCTTCATCCCTGGCTACCAGTACTGATACCAGAGGTCCTGGTACATATTCTCCACTCTAGGATGTACCTATAAAAGGGGGTGAATTGAACTCCCTCAACACCTTGTCATGTAGCGTCATTGGAACCATAGTGCATCTTTTGAAGAGGATGACATGCTCCCCACCTTTAGAAAATCCATCAAGAGCCTGTCCTAAGGATATGTAAGCATGTCGGGCCTCGTAGTCTATGTTCCCAAGTTGTGCCTCCCTAATTCTCCGTAGAAGTGGGGGAGTGATAGTCATAGACTAGAGGTAAGATGATCCATATCTATCTACGAAGGATAACTGGAATGCATCTAGCTTCTCTGTCACCTCACTCTGAAGATGTAGACCAGACCTCTTTCTTAGTGCATCTTCTACTATGTTCCCCCTCCCAGGAGTGTAGACTATCTCAATATAATAGTCCTAGAGGAACTCTAGCCATCATATCTATCTCAGGTTAATTTCATTCTGTGAGAAGAAATACATGTGACTCTCCTGATCAGAGTAAACAGTAAATCGTTCACCCATCAATTAGTGTCGCCACATCTCTAGTACAATGACCACTACTGGTAACTCCAGGTCATGGGTAGTGTAGTTCTACTCATGATGTCTCAACTATCATGAGTTGTAGTCAATCAACGCTAACTCTTGCATCAGGACACAACCCAATCTGGTCCCTGATTTATCGCAGTAAACCATGTACCCAACACCCTCTTCTGGTAGCCTCAAGATGGGAGCACTCGTTAGTCTTGGAATCTGCTCTTGAAAAATATAATGGAAGATCTCTATCATCCCAAAGGGTTTCCCCATATATTTCAAAGCTGAAAAGGGTGCCTCAACTCTGTAAACGTTGGTTGTGAATCTCCGGTAGTACCCAACCAATCCCAGGAAACTACAAACCTATATGAAACTCCTGAGTGGAACCCAAGAAAGAACTACCTCTATCTTTTCCAGATCAATTGCGACTCTAGACATCGAGATAATGTTCCCCAGGATGTTAACTTCTTGTATCCAGAACTAGTACTTCAAGAGCCTTCCATAAAGCCGGTGCTCTCTGAGTGTATCTAGAACTATATGCAGGTCAGTGGCGTGCTCCTCCTCCGACACCGAGTATATCAAGATTTCATCAATGAAGCCCACCATGAAGTGATAATGGTCTGGCTAAAAGATCATATTCAAGATCCCCATGAACACTTTTGGAGCATTGGTCATGCCGATTGGAATCACCAGGAACTCGTCATGTCCATACCAACATCTGAAGGCTGTCTTTGGTACATCCTCGTCCCATACTCTAACCTGAGGATAGACTGATCTGGGGTCTATCTTCAAAAACCACAAAGCTCCCTTCAACTGGTCGAAGAGATCATCGATCCTTGGGAGTCGGTACTCATTCTTCATAATCACCTGGTTTAGGCATAGATATTCCTTACAAAGCCTCAAACTCCCATCCGCCTTCTTAGCGAACATGATCGGGGATGGCCATGGAGAAACACTGGGCCTTATTAACCCCTTTCCCTTCAAGTCTTCCAAATGTACCCTTAGCTCACGAGGCTCCACAAGAGCCATCCGATATGATGGTGTAGATAACGATGTCATCTCGGGGTACATGTCGATGTTAAAGTCTACCTCTCTAGGAGGAGGTAGTCCCAGAATATCATCGGGGAAGACATCAGCATACTGTTCCACCACTATAGGATAACTCGGACTCCTCATGTCAACTGCTCTGAGGGTGAGGATAGACAACTATTGAGTAATTGACTGAAACCTCATATGAGATAGTTAATCTTATGCTGCAAAGGTTTCCCCCTTGCTGGTGAAGTTAAACATCATCACATCCTCATAGACACACAGCACTTTGTTCCTAAAATAGTGGATTTGAGCATGGATTGTGGATAGCCAATAAATACCCAAGATGAAGGTGTAAGGCCTTGACGCTGCTACAAGGATATCCCAGACAAATATCTCCCCTCCTTGAGTGAGCTCACACTACCTACACCAGTGTGTAATCATCAAATCTTATCCCGTAGGAGTCTCTAATTGCAAGGATCGATCCAACGGCTCCATCAGAATCATCAAGCTCTGAATGAGTGTCAGGGCCATTAAAGAGTGACTAGCACTTCTGCCTACAAGTTCTATTGATAGGGTGGAATAGACATAGATCATACCTATAATTGCCTCCGAAGCAACGTGTTCATGAACATCTACTACCTGTAGCTATGCTCTCCCCTATCCACATTCTCCCTATGGTCGTGGTGGACCTCCTAGTGGTGGTGTCTGTAGAACCTCAAATCTCCGCCCACCACTTGATGCATGGCCTGCTCCTCTGGCTCATCTGCTACCTTGAAAAACTTGTTTCTCAAATCTTTGGCTCTCCCTTAGTGGTACCTTGACCATCTTTAGAATATCGGTACAGAGGATCGGGAAGTGGCGAGCCATGTGGCCCTACCCACTGCAGGTTAAGCATAGTTTGCCTCCCATCTTACCTTCTCTACCTTGGGATCTCTGATTCTCCTACCCTGCGTCCCGGGGTCATCCATCGGTGGGTCTAGCCTGCTTGGACCTATGCCTAATCTGTCTACATCCTCATGTAGATGACTCGGCTACCTGTCATCTAGTAGTGGCTCTCACCATTGGTTCTTGCTCATCTATGAATCTCTCTACTAACAACGCTCACCCGAGCACTCCAGAATGCGTTAGGATATTCAGTGATATCATCGACTCTCTGATCTCTATCTGAAGACCCTACTCAAAGGTCTGAGCCTGAAGAATGTGTCTCATACCAAACCGGTTGAGTAGTGAGAGAGTTTAGTGAATCTCACATAGTACTGGGCTGCTATTAGGCTACCCTACTGTAAGTGAAGCAGCTCCAGGATATGCACAGGGTGTAGAGTCACTGGAATAAACTCCACCCGGAAGAGGCTTCCAATTTCTATCCAGATGACGGTTGGATCTTCATGTGTATAAAGCATCCGGCTCCACCATCTCACAGATATGCCATGGAAAAGGTTAAAATCTAAGATAACCATTTTCTCTACTGGTGTCTCAGCCAAGAGAAAAACTCTAGCCACAGCCTCCATCTAGTCCTCGACTACCTGGGGATCTATCTTGCCTCGAAACCTTAGAGACCACTATCTCTAGAACTCGTGCAACGTGCTCAGTCAGTGTGTATAGTCTGTTTGTGGGGATGGTGGCATCTACTTCCTAATGGGCAGTGGTGCTGCTGGTGCACCCCCCGAAGGTGCTACCATAGTAAGAGGGCCCTACACCGAAGCCTCATCACTCGGTGGGTCGTCATTGTATAATCTATCAGGAATCCTGGATGGCTATCTATGTGGCATCATCTTGAAAAGAAATAGGTGTGCCCCGATCAAAAATTTATACCTGGTGAGATGAATCAAAAGAGATCAAAGTAAAAAACACTTTTCCCAAACACACGCAATTAGTATTTTCGTGCACCGAGATGGAAATCATAATTCAGGGTCCTAGTGTATAGATACATCAGCCATCACACCAACAATGGAATCCCCAAACTGAAAACCACACTCATAACACTTAACACTATTGCTCTATTAAAAATATCAGTGTCTTAGTTCTTCAGTAGAACTGACTCCTCTGATACCACTTTGTCACGACCCGTCCCCCGGGGCCCGTACCGTGACTACCCCAAGCCCGCCTTCCACAGGCAAGGGGTTGGAGACTACAACTAGAAAGGTGTATCCCTAAAAAGTGTAGGAATTGACTATAAACCTATACAAACACATGATCAAAGAACACTACAAGATTCCATCATGAAGTAAAACTGAACTAGTAAAGGTCTGTACTGAATGGAAAGGACTCGGGAAACAACCCAACTGAAATGGGTACAACTACGAATAAAAATACAAAACAGCTCCTATAATCATCTACCAAGGATCCTACCTGATGGTTTGGTACAAATCATATCCACATCTCTCTATGTCAACTGTCACCTTCATGAACCACCTATTCCTAGCTCCTACAGTCTCAACCAAACCTCTCATTGTCTGCACAAGAAAAAACAAGGTGCTGGCAAAGCCCATGCAGGGGTGAGTATAATAATACCCAGTAGGGACCTCGAGACCCCCTAAGGTCTCTTAGAATTCCAAAAAGGAAAACAAAAAAGCATGATATCAATCACAAAGAACAAATAAATAGACACAGCTCAAACTAGGTATATGTAAATCATAAAAGTACATATTATTAGTCAAGAAGCTAGATCATCTTATTATATCGAGGGGTAATGTTTCTGACCATACGGTGTCTGACCCACACAAGATTGATAGTTACTAACCCCCACTGACCCAAAAATGATCTAAACCACTAAGGATCGATATGTACTAACCCTCACTGACTCAAATAGGATCTGTATGCACTGACCCACACAAGATCACAGAGCGCTGACCCATAGAGGATTTGACCCACACATGATTGGTATGCGCTGACCCACACATGATCGTTGATCACTAACCCACATAGGATCTAACCCACATTGGATCAGTGCTGATCCACACAAGATCACTAGGTACTAACCTCCATATGATCTGTATACAACCTCCACCTCACTACCAGCCACCAGATTCCCACTCATAGTATGCTTTATTTAGGGAGAACCGCTTCTCAAGCCATCGATCACATTTCAACTAGAACTAAGTACCACTAAGAAGTAACTAGATGTTACGTCACGTCATAATTGTTCCAATGCGATAGACAACACGTCAACCAGACGCTCGGTTTGTATGTTATTGGTAATTTAGTGCTGAGGGCCTAGTTGAATTCGAGGTTGATCCAACCCGACCTAACTCCAATTTTATCAAAAACACTCATGCATTATCTCAAAAGGACCATTTCATTCTAATTATTCAAACTTTGTAGGCGATTTGTTAAACGGATGTCTGATTTGCATGTTATGACCTTTTAAGAATTTCTAGGCCCGATAGGGGTCGAGGTCCGGTCCGCTCGGTCGGACCGACCTGGTTCGGGTTGTCCTAAACTCGGTCGGGGTCTGACCCGACCCGACCTGAACCGGCCTGGGCCCGCCCGATTAGGCTGGGCTATGAAAGGGTCGGCCCGCTAGGACACATACCGGCCCAACCCACCCTGGTTGGGAGGGGCCACGGTGGGCTCGGCCCGCCGGGACGTGGACCGGCCCAGCCCGCCTCTTGGGCGCGACCCACTGACTGCCATGACCTACGGGGGTCGTGCAGTTTGCTACTCTCGAATATCTCAAAAGATATATTTAGATCCTTTATGGGAACCACTAGGTGGTCATGCATCGTCACCCATGGGACTCGCAAGAAGCAGGCCCCCAGCATCACGATGGCTTTGGGCCGCGACTTCCTTCAGCACGGCACGAGAAGGCATGCCTCCTCCACCTCCCCGGCTGATTGCCTATCCAACTGTAGCAGCACTGAGTAGAGCCACTCTTCCACCATGGCCAGTAGTTTTCGGTCACCGCTCCCATCCAGGGGTGCCGGTCACTCATGGAACTTCTTCCGCAGGGCTCCGGCGACGTTTTGGAGCACATTTTTCACTTAGGCTTGCATCTATGGGCTCCCCAGGATGAAACTATCCCTACGAGGCTCATGGATTCTAGATTAATACATGTTAAAGATGTTTTCCCTCATAAAAATCAATAAGAACGAAGCAGCGGAGGGTCCAGTCCTGGTTCGTTTGGCTCTCACCCTCCGTGTTAACTTGATAACAAGAAGGAAGAATTTTAATTCATCAAAGAAAACTATAATAAAACAAACCCCCTAACTCAAGAACCATCAGAGGTATCGTGGTTGTTGTTGGAAGGGGAGTCCTTGTTGGAGTGAGGTTGTCAGTGTTTGTTGATCCTAGTTCATCGCTACCCAAGCTTCCGCCCTTCGTCGGTGGAAGACGTCTTGTCACTTCTCCAGAGTTTCCTTGCTTGGTGAAGCTCTGCCAAAACTCCACCCTGAGAGTTTATTAAATAGAGGGAGAAAAGGTGAGTAACACACTAAGGAATTAATGAGGTTCATTTAATGAATGAACCTCTTAATTCCCCAATGGTGCAGTTACAAATAAAGGAGAGTCAATCCATTAATTGTCTTGACAAGTCATTGTTCCCCACTGTCACCAATCATCCACTAGAGAAAAAGAAATATGATAACTTTGTCAAGTTATTTTATTATTTTTTTGTAAAGTCCAAAATTTCTCTTTTTCTCTCGGCCTACTCTGGTTGATGTGAAGCTTCCGTTAAGTGAATCTTGGCACTACAGAACCAATAGTGCCCTACGATTTTTAATCTGAGCACCGGTTCATAATATATAAAATTTCAACCACGTGTTTACTAAATGTACTTTAAAAAAGTTAAAAAATTCATTCCAGACACACGGGGCCTCAGAATCATTCACCGTCAATTTTTTTAGGATCACAATAATCCAAAATAAATTAAAAAAATAAAAATTTACAGTGAATTTTCTAGGTATTTACATTACAGATTAATATTTGTGTTGAAAGTTACTATATTACTACATGAAGGGGGAGGAAATGTGGCGGTTACTCTAACTAGAGGATGAATCATTTGAAACATGGAGGGATTTACAAGGAGCATTATTGAGGAGGTATTACCCAATTGAGTAAACTAATAAACTGAGGAGAAAAATCGTAAACATCCCTTAAATAGAAGAGGATCATTTTCACAATGTTTGGAAGAGGTGCCAAGGATACTATCAATAATGCCCAACCCACCAAATCCCGTTCTCATTACCCATTTAAATTTTAATGGATGGTCATGCAAAGATAGGACAAAAACTTATTTATAATGTTGTTCGAGGTTTCTAAGGAAATAAGATAGGAATGGAACTCCAACAAATTTGCAATCGGATGAACCTTAATTCAATTGAAAATTAACCAGAGGAAGGAAGGATTTAGTGCTTAAATGAAATTTCACTAATGATGTGCATTTACAGGTTTCTCAAACTCATGAAAATTTAAACTTTTTGATATCAAAAGAAAATAATGGTAGAATAAAGAAGTGTGTTTCTCCAATAGAGTAAATGGGTGTAGTACAAATTAGAGTTGGGATTCAAGAATTACAGTAACATTCCCACCTTAACAAAGAGATTAAAAGAACATGGAAAATTTAGAAAATCATCCTATAAGTGGTTCAGGCCCATGTGATCAAGATCAAAGGGAGTATTTTAAATCATCATTGAATGATAAATTCATTATCAAAAAGAAATAATCTATGAAAATTCTAGAAAATAGATAATAAATTTGGTTATTTACTCAAGTAATTAACAACCAAAATTTAGTAACAACATCAACAATTAATGGATAAGTCAAGAAGACAAAGATAAATTGAAAGTATTCAAAGGTATTGAATGGTTTTTCCGTAAGGAAATAAAATAAAAAATCATCATTTTTTAAATTCAGAATGTTGGGGGTGATAAAATTAACTCAACCATGAGATACCTTGATTTTTAGAACCATAATTGAAATACTGGGTTTATGAGGAACTCTTAGCCTAATTAGTATGCTAAAATTAAATAGTAGATTTCGGTGAAACAACAATAAATATCCCTTGATAAATAAAAATTAATAGAAATGATTTTAGATAACTTTGAGAAAATTAAATCCAAGATTTATAGTAATGAATATAGAATTTTTAAACTCTATCACAATCACCAATGATCACAAAACACCTAATCTTGTATCACTCTTTGAATCGGATGTATAGCTACTTGCAACAATAAATAGTAAAGGAATCCATGGAGTGATCCCAATATAAGATGAAATCAATCCTTTGGAATGTGTCTTGGATATTAATTCAAGATATGATAATAATTTAAAATATAAAACCCATCTAGAGGATGTTCATGATTTATTCCTAGAAGACGAACCCAATAAAAATTCCACAATGAAGCCAAATGCAATTGAACAAAACCTTGAGGGAGGTTTCCCACTTGAATATTCTTGTGAGCATTTAAATGATGGAAAAGGTTTTGGGATTAAATTTGTGAAGAAAGATATAATTGATGAATTAAATGATGGAGAATCCAAGAGATTTTCATTTAGATCATTAAGTTGATCCAACAATTAAAGGGCACGAACAACCTAATAATATGGGAATGAGATGCTAGGAAGAAGTAGAAAATTTAATGAATGATCTAAAGGTGTTTGGAACACTTATTTAAAAACAATAAAGGGACATGAAGGTGAAAAAAGGAGGAAATATCCTTGGAAAATAAATTCTTACTATAATGGAACAAAAAATAATGTCCTTAATTGGAAAAATGTTTCCAAAGAAGAAGAAAAAAAAGGTGATCCGATTCCCTCTCCTACAATAAAAAATACAAGGGTAAAGGTGAATAGTTTAAAAGTAGAAATGATAGATCAAAAATATGAAAAACATGTAGGAATTTTAAAAAAATAGATACCTAGTGGATCTATAAAAATCTATAATGGGTAGAGTGAGGTGAAAAGTGTCAAACATGAAGTTGATGAACATGAAAAAAAACAGAAGGGAAGATCATGAAACCCTAAGCATCAAGAAAAAATATATTATGGGGGATCCACCTAGGTTCCCTCTAAAGAAGAAAAATCTACCTTGGGATCATGGATATGACATGGAAATGCTTGGAGTTGCAACATTATAATGAAATGATTCATAGAAGAGTAAAAGTGAAAAAACAAAATAAGAAGAAGAAGATCTTGGACGCATAGATTTATGTGGTTTGGGAAATGATACATACATCCATAAAGAAGTAATAAGTTTCACTATAAGTTGAGGGTAGAATTAAAAAGAGAGAAATAGATATTTTAACACGAAAAAACCCTATCCCAAAATGGGCTACAAAAGTAGGAAGATGGTCCACTATTCCACCAACCACACAGGAAGTCCGCATCACTACAATGAAAGGTGGATGGAGGTCTGTGTTGCTACAGTGTCATAACAATCCAAGTAAAATGTGTTACATTAGATGGTGATTGGATGTTTAGAGAGCTATAATACTATTGAATCCAATGTTTGACCTAATACAATGCTCAATCGGTGTCGGTCGGTCATCTTTGTTACAATGGTCAGAGTTGCTACAGCACCCCAAAAATTTAGACCTATGGCATTCGGCCCAAATACCCCCAAAATAGGGGCTTCTTTCCCCCAGAAACCCTGATACGAGCTCACCATAATGCTTGACCCATGAAAGTTGCATCTTGATGCACAATATGGTCTGCAAGCATTCATCCTGACACATCATCAAAACTATATCGGGCTACACCAATTCAAAAGGAAAAACTTGTAAAGGAAGAGTCTGGATGAGACTATAAAACATGCACTTCTTAAGAGGAAACTGAAGACCTTATATTTTTCTATTATTCCTTTAGTTATAGTTTTTTTAAATAAATTACACCATTTGGAGTTTGCTATTATTTTTCTAGTAACTACATTGGAAAATAAGGGCAGGTAAATTTCGAGGAAAAAAGAACACACATACTACCAAGGAAAAAAATACATATTAAAATGGGGTATTATGCTTTTCTTTACTTTAATATCCAACAAACTAGAATTTAGTTCTTTACTTCCTAATTATATCTCTCTGCATGGGTATTTCATTGATCACACAGACTCAAAATAATGTTTGGGGGAGAAGAGGTAGTTTTTTGTGTAATTTTAGAGTGAACATAGATTAGGAAATCTTCCCGTCAATACCCAAATATAAAAAATCACCATGAAAAAGTTAAAACTCTTTTTCATAGAACAAGAGCATGGGGGGATAATAATATATGGATAAGGGACATCAAAAATTGCAATACTTTCATTGGATGGATGAACATGAGATTTAGTAATCTATTTTTTTCAAAAACATGAGTAACACTTCAATGGTCCACCCAAAACAATAACTAGATAAGGAATTGGAATTGGAGTAATGTAAGCAACTGGGATCCAAAAATTATTTTCTTGAGATGGATTGGAACATGGTTGTGTGAGTGAAAACTAAAAAATATATCAAATAAGAGTAAATGTACACCTAAAATTTGTTTGACCTTACCCCAAGTCCATACCCTATCCATTATAATTAGTCATTGAGGATGCCTACTATATGATATGGTTTTATTTTACATGATTAAATATTAATTAATAAGGAAATTTCTTATTTAATGGATAAAAATGGTGGGGGATGTGCTATGTTGTTCAGAGTGATAAACAGGAATGTGAATGTTGAAATCAATGAGATTATCTAGTAAGTTCTTAGTGATGAATCACTGATTAGGTGAAATTATGAAGCAGGATGATGAACATGAGTGAGGGGGAATTAAAATGGTGCTTCATGTTCACATTTAGATCCAAACAGGTTGTTGGAAAGTAAAATTCAATAAATTGATGATTGAAATTGAGGGGATATGAATTCATGGTAATATTATTATTGAGAAAACTAACTTGAGGAAAAGTAAGTATCAAGTGTGGGGGGAATGTGGTTAGTCATTTTTTCCATTTTTTCAATAATAATTTGTATATAATTTGTTTATTTTTATGTTTTTTAATAAATAATGTTAGTTTTAAAGTTCTTATTATGTTTATAAAAATTATTCAATTTAATACATTTTATATTTTAAACTATGGTTCTATTAATACAGATGTTACAAAGAAATATGGTCCAGGGAATCAACCCCACGACCTGTGCCCCACACCCCACTCCCTGCCACCCTAGTTGCCTAGCCTACGGGGGGTAATACATTTTATATTTTAATTCCATAGAAATATAAAGATTCACGGAAAAAAAATTTGAGACTTGTTTTACATAACTTAAATGTTATTGATTCTATCTTTTAAAGGTAGTATAATAAATAATTATATGTTAGAAAATTGCTAAAATTAAATGTCCAGTATGAAAAATAAATAACCTGAGAGAGAAAATATGGTTCAACCCTATCAAGTAAACTAGAGATCACAATCACTTGTGTGAAGGTTCAATATAGCACAGCCCCTATGATCGGCTTGGGTGAATAAGGAGACCATGAGTAGGTCCACTCACAGACATAGGTAGGCACATAGTGGGATAATAATTCTCTATAGAATACCAGAAGATAATTAATGAGGTACCAAAATATATAAAGTATTCCTCCTTCACATTGAACATTCTATGTAGGACTAGCGTAAGCCTAGACAAGCAAGTTTAGAGATGGGGAAATGAGAGACCTTCCAAGGGACTCTGATCAATATCATCTCTGATCTCCACTCATCATACATACATTAAAGTCTCCACATACACACTAACTTTCTAATCCATATTTATTAATGGTGCGCACCGTGGCTTGCCATTTTACCATGACTTTTACTAGTTACCATTGTGCCATGAATTGCCTATGAAATAGCCAAATTGGGATGGCATGATGTGGAATTTGATATATTTCACCACGATGTAGTCAGGCATTGCACAAACCATTACGCCATATTATTATTTTTTGTGTTTTTTCTACCAATTTTAACTAGTCGACCCAAACTTATTAAAATAATTTTTTGAAACACTTTGTTGTATAGAAAACTACACCCCTCATCCCACTATTTCGTGTGAAACATTGATTAGGTTCCACAAACGAACACAACCACAGACCTTGCTATGTTCTCAACACCCATCTTGCTATCAAATTACGTTGATTAGTTATTTGAATGACTTTAGGTTATTAATAGTAGATTTTTCAAAATATGATTTCACTAAAATTTAAAAAAAATATTTATTTTTTATATTTTTGGTTATTACTGCTAATTTTGGTATATATTGTATTTTTTGTTATTATTATTTTGTTCTTATATACCCTTTGTGTGCTACAAGTTAAAATTTCCATGCATCATGCACCACAGAATTCTCTTTTACAAAGAGGTCTCTCGTCGTCATTGTGTGCCATGCGCCATAAATAACTATGTGATTGACCTTAGTTCACCTCTAAATTTGAAGCCCTTCTTACCAAACCAATTCTATGGAAACACCTCCATGGAAGCTTAATAGAACTCTTACCCTATCTATAATCATCTAAGCTCCTAAAATCCTCCCATTTACATATTGGTTCCATGACCATATCAGTGAATTTTATTAGGGTAGTGACATGCCATTGCCACTACCTGATGATAAAAATCAAAGATTCTCAGATACTCTCACTGTTTTAGTTTTCTATTGGGGGGAAGAAGTCAAATTAGTTCCATGCCTACATCCTAACATAACCTCAACCTTCACTAATGGTATCTTGGTCATGGATGGAACTATAAATATTTGTCAATAAACTCCTATAAACCTACATAGTCTTATTATTCACCTATGATACCCAATAATCCTACACACCCTCATGTTCACCGAAGGATATCAGAATCCCTAATGCCTTTTTGAGCTCTTCGAAGGCACATCTGATGATAATGGAATGTTAAATCCATCAATGGAAACTCACGTGCTAATATATTAAAAAGGTTCTAGATTGAAATCTAAAGGATTAACATAATATCACGTTCAATAATTTTATCCTCAAGCCCTGCTATGAACCAAGATAAATGGTGAACCCTCAAAGTTGTAACTGATATCTAATTCAAGTGGGGTCCCTCAAGCTAGATCCATATTGGGGATTAAATATTATTTACATGCAGAGCACATGAAGTGGGAGATAATAATCTGTACAATGGTGCTTCTTCCAGTTAGATAATTGGCTACTGAGTAGTCTAGGTGGAGGAGGTAATTGGAAGGAAAATTTTGGTTAACTCAGATTTGATTCCCTCAAAGAGTAGGAAGTGATGGAAATTCTTTCCACCCTTGAAATATATGAAGATTAAGAAACATAGATACATCTCAACCAAGGAGGATTTTTTGAGGGAATCACCCATTTTCAAGGGGATCCCAAGGAATCTCATTCACTCTCTCGACCATATCCCTCAATATTCACATTTATCTATCCCATCTCTAAGGGAAATTATTGACTCCATCCTCCCATTCCTTAGTATTCATCTATCTAACTCTACCATTATGATCCATAATAAAAGAGAAATTATAGCCTAAGGAGAGGAGTATGTTGAGCTACACCTATCTAGGAGATCTTAAATTTCTCTAGGTATTATTCACTATTCGATATACTAGACATAGGAAACTATGAAGGATAAAGGTTTTGTGAATTTTTTTCATATTTTATACCATTTGAAACTTGGACTTAGTATTATTCACGCATTTTATAACAACCCTGGTCTTTATTTAATTTTTAAACATGATTTATTACCTAAAAGTTCACTAAACACAACTTATAAGATCGAGAGGTATATTGTTTTTGGGGTTTTGGAACATTTCATAACAACTTAAAACATTAAATACAACATCTTTATTGAAAAATCATTTGACATGATCATAATCATTCATTCATACTTAACACTACATGATATAACCTGGGGATATACATAAGAAAGGGGTGATCTATAAATCCCAGTAAGGGAATAAACATGGCATAACATGAGGTTAATAACACATGTTAGACAAGGAATATCAACGAGGCATAAAGGAACATGAATAATAAGTCATGATTTAGTATGATAATAATGAGATGGGAAATGTGGAAAAAACATAAAACACTCCATCATAAAAATAAGTCAAAGATAAACTACCAAGACTTGATGGTGGAAAAAAGACCCATAAAGGAATCAGGTTAACCTCCATCTCAACATGATGTATCATGATACCAAATATTACCTAATGAATTAGAGTTCTATTAGGGCGCCCCTTCAAAAACATTTCAATATCATGCTTAAGTGTGCCACATATATCTTATAACATGGATTCATTCAATACAATAAGTATATTCACTATCTGGAAATGTGGAATACATAAATATAATTCCACAATTAATATGATTATGTGCATAATGGTGAATAAACTTGATAGAAATATGGGTATGGTATTCACTACATAATTATTTTGTCAAGGTAAATCATGGTGCAATTTTAACAGCATAACGACATCATATAGAAATTCATAAAATGGGTTAATAAGAACTAAATAGGTCTATCATCATTTAGAAGTGAAATATAAAGTAATGGGGACATTAAAATACATTCTTCAATATATGTAATTGGAAATATAAGGCATATCATATTAAATAAACACTAATAAAGAGGAGAAATCAAAAAAAAACACTTACAAAATTTCTGCATGGTAACGGGTGTATACAAATATTCATAGGAGGGTTAAATGATAGTGAAAGGGGATATAACCATTTATAAATAAAGTTTATAGTAATTGAGATAGAAAATAATGTATCTTAACCTAAGAAAATGGAAATTAAAAATTCATATCATAAATGAAGTGCCTGATTAAAATAGGAGAGGGAGAATACCTTATATAAATTTGGCATAGTAACGGGTGTGCATAAAGGATTATAGGGTACTTAATGAGAGTAAAAGGATGCTGTCCTAATTTAGACATAAAATGGGAAGTAAGGGGATCATGGAACATCATATCCCATCATATTAAAAAGGAATTTAAGAATCATAATATAAAATAAGTGTTTGAATGGAAATGAGAAGAGAGAGATCCATTACTTGGATGTGTGAATCCAATGGCTTGGAAGAGGATTCTCAGAAGAGTAGGGACAACTTGGAAGAACTCTAGAGAGTATAGGGAAGAGTTCAGATAATCTAAAATTAGTTTTAGTTAATATAAATGGGATTCAGGGTGAGCTTTTATAAGAAAAGAGGGGGATTTCTTTATTATTTTGATTTTGGTCACTATGTAATAAAATATTCAAAACCACAAGTCACCCCATGTTTTTTCCCATGTTTTCTACAAAAGGGAAGTGGTATACATTATATTATAAGGAAAGGTACGGAATATAATAAAATATTTCCCTTAGTTTTGTGGAGGTGAGTTACAATTTCAAAGAAATGATTTTAAAATATGAAAATATAATATAAGTCTTGGAGGATTCACTAAGGCTTTATAAAATAAATTAAATAAACCTAAAATCACATTATTTTAAAGGAAAAATTAACCCATGGATAATTTATACATCTTTATTCCAAATATGATATTCATTTTATCCAAATAAATTTCTATATTTTTGAGTTTTCACTTATAAAATAGAAACTGATATTCATTAATAAATGATGAGTTTTTTCAAAAATAACAGTTTTCCTAACCCTAATTAAAAATAAATATAACTTCATAAAAATTATATAATAATTTATATTTTTAAAAAATAATTTAATAGAATCATTTTCTTAAAATATTATTTATTTTAAAAATCCATTTATTCATCAATATACATTTCTTAATTGAATTTGAATATTAACCAAAAAATACTATTTATGATTTAAAAATAACTTAACAACTAATAATAATAGGAATAAAATATATTCACTATTCTATAAAAAGTAATGTACATAATATTATTGATAGGTTCTTAGTACATATCCCTATATTACACCACCATATTCCCTAAGATTAAGGTTCACGATAGTGGGGGATTCATGGAGCCGTTTAAAGGATATGGTTTGGGTCGTTATCTCGATGAGCTTGAACTTCTCTTGAAAATGGTTTTTCTCATTATTATGTTGTTGGATATTGATAGGGTCTTGGTTTAAGGAATATCCTAGATATTCTATCACCCTTAGAAGCTCCAATAAATGGGATTCATAGGGTACGATCGCATTGGTTGATGCCATCACTTCCTTTGTTTTTTCCAAAAGGATTTGTTAAAAACCTATATTTATACTAGTCATATGATCAATGTTCAAAGGTTATATTATTAATGGTAAAGTTATTTAATGATAATTTAAATACAATTATATATAACAAAACAAAATAAGTGCATGTGTTTTCTATATCCACAAGACATTTAATTTAATCAAAATAACGATAATTTTATTCAAAAATGTTCGGCTCATTATGCATTTCTTATTAATGCATAATGATGATTTACAATTGGTTAAATGATCTAAGGTTAAGGGTGATGAGATGATATTTTAAGCCTAAAACATGTTCTTATTAAATGATCATTGTAATATGATGAATAATAGTTCAGTGGTTGTTGAGGAAACATAATCAAAGAATATGAAACATAAATGATGCTCATAAAGAAAAGGTTAAACCTTAAAGGGACTCTTAGAATTATGAGTTTTCTCATGACTACTATGAGAGTGAAGTTTTAAGGATTGGTGATATTACTTATGCATTTCTATAGGTCAATTAAGTTTTTTATGAAATATAAGAATGATAAATAATCTAAATCTACCACACTCCCAAAATAATATTGCAACTCCGTATTATTGTCTCTTTATTCCACTTGCTAATACATATCTACAAATGCATTTAAATTGAAAATGCGAAAAACAATTTACATTATTGGATTAAAATTAACACAAAACCCCTCATTAATTAATATTTCTCAACCATCACACAAGTGAATTAGTGGAGAAAAATACACATCCTTATGGAGATGACTTACTATTAACCAGTATTTGGGCTCACATTTTATACAACCATGAATCTTTATATTTATTATAAAAATATTTTACTTCAACTTTAACCCAAATATTAATTATATTTGTTGATTTTATATGTAATATCTCATCACAACATCTACAATACGGTATTCTAAATTTTCTATAATCTATTTACCTATCCACCACATCAATATAATTGATAAATTTAATCTCAATACTCTAAATTAGATTCCCTTTTTCATTCCATTTCAACCCATATTGTTGGAAACATAATATTCTTTGGTTTACTTTAGTTATCAATAGAAGTCCTTTCTTAACTTTTTTTCCTCCTCCATCATTTTCTCGCCATACTTTTTTTGAACAACATTATTATTATGAGTAAAAGAAATTTACTTATGAAATAAAAAACATATTAAATTTTAGAAATGTAAAATGAATTTATAAAATAATATTAGATGCAAAAAATAAAAAAATATCATAAAATAAGATTAAATATGATTTTTTGAAAATATTTATTCAACTAATTAAATTAATGATTGGAGTATAGATAAAAAATAGTTTAAAAATAATTTGAAGTGTATATAATTAATATAATTAAACCATCATGACTATTTAATCTACTAAAAAATTTAAAACGCTTTTATATATGTTAGTGAATGTTATAAATTAATGTATTATTTTTAATAAAAAATATATAAAATGATAAAATTGATTTAAAAAAATATGTTATATAATAAAAAAATTATATGAAATGATGCAATAAAAAATATTTTCCCTCTCAATTGTGTAAAAATTATTCAATTTTTCTTTTCCTTGACCAACTTTTTACATTTTATTATTTTTTTGTAATAATGTTTTTCTTAATATTTTCTCAACCATTTTCTCCCTCTAATGAAATCTAAATACCTTGTAATCATTTTTTATGTAGAATATATTATCTCACAAGAAATTATTTTCAAATTATATAAAAAAATAGGTCATTCTCATTTTGAAGACTTTGCACCTTTGGATATTAGATAATCATGTCTACAAAATTAAAAATACATAAATGTTGATTCTGAACCCACCTATGATTGGAATTATCTACATGGATATATAATTGAGAAATTAATTCAAATACTCCTTTAAGATAGTTTGTTGGATTCATTCAATTGTGTATCATCTGATACATGCTAATCTTGTTTGTTGTGTAAGATGAACAAATCACATTTTAGTGGGAAAAGTGAAAGGGTTAGTGAACTATTGGATATCATACATAGTGATGTAGGTAAACAAATGAATAATAAATAAAGAGGTGGGTTTAAGGACTTTTTAACTTTTATTTTTGAATTTAGTTATTATATTTATGTGTTTTTTGAGGTGAAACAAGTTATAATATTTTGAAATGTTCAAAGAGTTTCAAAATGAAGTTCTAAATCAACCGAGAAAAAGTTCGAACATTATTTGATCAGATTGTAATGGTGAATACTTGATCTAGAAATTTAGATATCATTTGAAATATTTTAGAAATATTCCATAGCTCACTCCTTCCAGAACACCATAGTGGAATGGTGTGTCTGAGAGTAGGAATTGTACATCTGTTGAAATGGTTTAATTAATGACGAGTTAATGTGACTTTCCTATTTCATTCTCATATATATTCTTTAAATTAAAGAATTTTGAATTTATTGTGTTCTATATAAAGTATTTATAAAGACACCACATGAGATATGGTATGAGAATTATCTCACTTTGACCTTTATGGAGATATGGGGTTGTGAAGCACACAAAAAATGTTAGGATTCTGAAAAAAAAAATTGACTTAAGCCTAGAAAATTCTTATATTTTGGTCATCTTATAGAGAATATGGGATATTAATTTTATAATCCTACCGAAAAAAGTGTTTGTGGATCAAAAAAGTATATTTATTGAGAGGGAATATATTTGTAAAGGAGTAATTTGGAGGAAAGTATAACTTGATGAAATTTTAGACAAAAAAAATATGAAGTGTTCTTCAGATGAAAGTTGATACAGTTCCAAAAATATTTGTGGAAAATGAACTAAATCAGGATACACAAAAACCTAGGTGGTTTGGTAGCATTCATAGGGTTCCTGAGTGATATGGATTTTATTTAAAAAATGAAGATGAATAAATGTTCACAGGATATTAACCTACTACATACTAATAGGATCTTGATATTTTTTATTATGAGAAATGATTAAAATACATGGAATCTAAAATGGACTCTATTTACACTAACCAATTTTGAATCTTATTGGATGCAACTAAATAGGTAAGACCCACAGGGAATTAGTGAATTTTCCATAGGAAAAATGACATGGATTATAGAGTTTCCAGCTATAAAAAATGCATGGTTAAGGGTTAAAAAAATTCATGGCATTGACTATAAAGATAAATTTTCAAGTGTTTCAATGGTGATTTCCATTTAGATATTTCCTTCTATATCATCTAATTTTTATTATGAGATGTATCAAATGGATGTCAAAACCACTTCCCTTAATGAGAATTTAGTCAATGACATGTATATGATATAACCCAAAGGTATTGAAGTGAAAATTGAGTCAGCTAAGGTTTTCAAGTTATAACCATCCATTTATAGATTAAATAAAGATTCTTAGAGTTGGAATATTTGGCTTGATGATGCAATTAATGAGTTTGGTTTCATCAAAAATATAGATGATTCTTATGTATATAAGAAGATTAGGGGGACAATAGCGGTGTTTATGATATTGTATATGGATGAAATCTTTTTTATTAGAAATGATATATTAACTTTACACTCTATACTGATGTGTTTAGGAAAATTATTCTTGATGAAATACATGGGTGAAGATACTTACATAATAGGTATAATGATCTATATAGATAGATCCAAGGCTCTTCTTGTACTGAGTCAAAACACCTATATTGGTAAATCGCTAAAGCGATTTAGCTAGGAAAATCCCAAAAGGGGTCTTTACCAGTGTTACATGGAACAAATATTAGAAAGATACAAGATCCTTATAAAGAGTTAAAAAGGATGGATATAATTACTTATGAGTATGTTCTATGAACTATAATTTATTTCAAGTTTTGTACTTGACCCAATGTTGATTATTCCTTTGGAATTATAATTATATACCAATCAAATCATTATGAGATCCATAGTATTATTGTAAAAACATACTTATGTACTTGAGAATAACTTAGGATGTGTTCATGGTCTTTGGAGGAGTAGATAAACTTTTTGAAAGGGGTTACACGGGTGTAATTGTATTGCGGAATCACCGAGTGTCGCAAAGACAGAATTGGTTTGCATATGTAGAAAATATTGAATAAATAATCACAGAAGACACAAAGATTTATATGGTTTGGAAAATAATCCCTACATCCATGGAGAGGTGGAAGTTTCACTTATTTCAGGAGTAAAAAATACATGGAGATCTCAAAGTTTCACACATAAAACTGTAATCCGAAATGGGATAATAAAGAAGATGAATAATTGTGCCACCAACCACATAGAAAGTTTACACTGGTATAGTGAATGATTTTTGTAAGTATTCATAGCTACAATACCCATGCCACCCAATTCCAAGCTACTATAGTGTCCAAAATCTATAATTCCATGGAGCTACAATGCTATTGTCTCAAAATTCTGACCTTCTATAGTATCCATTCCAAAAGTCTTCACTGTTATGGTGTCCTGTCTGTGTCATCCGATCAGTTATGCTACAAAGTCTAACCTACAGAGTCGTTCCCTACTGCATAGTATGGGCTGAAATCATTTAAACCAACATCATCTAAAATGGATTAGTCCACACCAATCCAACATAGTTTTAAATCAAACAATGATGATATGATATCTTAACATGGTTTCCTGTTTTTTTTTTAATCTTGGACCTATCAGTTGGAAGAGTTATGATACACCCATGCATAGTATTTATTTACCGAGAGGGGGTGAATTAGTGAATAATAGTATGTTTTTCCCTTTTTGAGTTAATTTAGATACCTATCTATCTCACTAGTTAGACTGAGAAATCTCACTACTTAACTCACAGACACTCTATAAAGAAATAAACAGTGACACGTGATATGAAAATTTCACTAAAAATGAGTAGTTAATCCTTATCATGATATGGAATTTCCCAAGAACAAATGATCCACTAGAATCATCATTTTGTCTTATAATAAGTATAGAATATACATAAACTTAGGTATATTATAAAATTAACACTTTTTTCTCTCAATAAGTCTCCCGAATAAAAGGAACCATTATTTTGTATTATATTGAGGTAGGGATTATTCTTCAACTCAGATAATTTTCTCCCAAATATTTTAATATGCTCTCAATTATTCACTATAATTAACATGTGTGAATCTTATTATTCTTCTTGTTCCCACTTCACTATACAACCCCTTCACTTCTTCTTCTTCTTTTAATTGAATAGTTTTAAGTCTGTTTCCTTTTATATGCACACCAGTCAGTATGCAATATTCAAATCTCTATCTCAAGAATAATCATCTCGATTATAATACACTTCTCTAGTGAAATATCCAATATTATACAACACAAATTACATATAATTACTTTTATGCATAGAATTTTTTTTCTCTTATCTCACACAGAGGAGAAACATCACATTTGAATTTCAATTTCCATTTCAATTTCAAACAAATAAATTCATTAAACTGCTGTCAACATATTGTTTCTTTTTTCCACTTCTTTCTTCCTTATTTCAAATATATTCCAGACCATCATAGTGAATCAATATTCATCGCCACATGGTCAAACTATTATTTTGAACTATAAATTCTTTCATCATGGTGTGAACACTCTTGTTATCCATGAATAGTGTGACCATTCATTCTCATAATTTATGGTCACAACACAAAGATTTTCTTTATTTATCTAAATTTACAATGTCAGGAAAAAAAATTTCCTTTACCATGTAAACTATATTTTTCTTTTGATTGAGTCAAAAAATCCCTTTGTGATATTTAAATCATGAAATATTAGTTTCAATGCCATCTGATATAATTTATTTTGACTTTTAGATGAGCCTTGATCCAATCTGAGTCATCCATATCCCATATCAATAGTCTCTGACTATTATTTTTAAACTTCTCTCAAAACCCATTGAACTCAAAATTTGTCTTTTTCAATAATCCTTAAGAATTCAAAGTTAACCAAAAAAAGTCACAAATGAACCTTAGAAATTTTGATACAACCTTATGAATTCTAGATTATCCTTATACATCCATGAGAAAACCTTACAAAGTTTAGGTACATTGATTCAAATAAACCTTTCGAACATAGCTGTTTGGCTATTTTCTCATAATTCTACAAAAGGAAAACCTTAGTGAATCTTGAGAGTTCCTTATGAAAATGGGATATACCTTAAAAAATGGTACTTAGACATTTTTTGTTTGAATCTGCTCAACACTAAAGACTTCCAATCTTCAAAAATTATACAGACCTATTTCAAACATTACTAAACAACTAAAAAATACTTCACCACACAAAATAATCATTATATCATGTGAGTTTGAGTATGATTTATGTCTTGACAACATAATACAATATATTTAAGATACCCACATAATTTTTTCCACTACTGGAAAATTGGCCAAAACCACACTCATATACCCTTAGTCATGTTTGATTGTGGCTATAGGTTTAATCGTGCAAGTATAATTAATTTTTTTGACATGCGTATGGTGTCTGAACAATCCCATTGACACGTTAATACCCTAACTATTCGTATAGCCTCCACCATGGCACTCTATTACCATGGTCAAAATCTAACTGTGACTATATCTTACAACCCCATGTTGGAGTTGGTGTCCTAGAACCAACTGTTTTTACATTTATTACATGTATATTCAATGATTTCAATGTTAATAAAATATCTTATTGCATATTGTTCTTCATTCTACATGTCTTTAATATAATAATGTCTTAGAGTATCTATCGCATTGATATGGTCGTAAAATTCCCCACTATGATGAGAACCGTGAAATTTCATGATGATATTCTTAAATATAGTTCTACATTCATATGAAATTCTTTGATGAGACACATAAAATGTGTCTATCGGATGCGACTACTCATAAGTGGATGAGGCTTCCTCTCATGAAGTTTACACTTGGTAATCTCCAAGATGGAAGATTATGAGAACATATCTACAAGTAAGAATTACTAATATTTTTTATCATTAGATATTCCTATATACGAGTTTGTGTAATGGTCCTTAGTATATAATCCTGCCTTTTTTTGTTATAAATCTTTTTATTACATGTTACAAAATAGAGGATCTTTTGAAGTTTAGTTTCTTGGAAATTGGGAACATAATACATGATAAAACAAAAAATTATTCTAATATACTTGAAAGAATTTTTCATTGGTTCATCCTATGTTAAATTTATCACATCTCATAACCTAGGGACATACATCAAAGGAAAGGGGTGTGAATGAGGTCCAGTAAGGTAATAATAAAGGGAAACAGTTTAACTGATATCTGGAGGAATATCAAAAAGAACATGAGGAATATTGTTGGGAAAAAATCCCTCAAGGTAACATTGCAGTATTTTTGGGTTGATTGTGTTTGTTGACAAAGCCGGTTTTCATGGATATTTGTCGAGTTCCCGAGAAGTTGTTGAAAATACTTGTTGACAAAGAATGATGACAAAGGAAAGGACGATCTGGAGGTGGTAGAAAAGAGAAAAATTTAATATGGCAAAGGCATGAATTTCGCGAAGATAGGATGCATGGTTTGGAAATCGCGAAGACCAGAAGAATGGAGGTGGTGATGCTTCGCGATTACGTCAAGCTTCGTGAACGGTAGAGGCTGAAGCGCATCGCGGTGGTGAAGGGCTTTGCGAGGGAGCTTCACGGCGAAGGCGCAAAGGAATGTTGAGCTTCATGACGGAGCTTCACGGAGAAGTCGCGAATGTATGTTGACGGTGATTCTTCGCAACTACGTTAAGCTTCGCGAATGGCAAAGTGCCATGGTACTTCGCGATTTGGACAGAATTCCGGCGGAAACTTTGGAGCTTCGTGATTTGAGATGACATGGTGTTGACTTCGCGTAGAAAGTTCGAGGGTCGTTGGAATCGCCTATAAATAGAGGCCGACCCCTTCAAGCGATGTAGAGAGAATTTTCAGAGAAAATCCATTGCTCTCGGTTCGCGGAGGTGGTTCGCGAAGGTAGTGTGCTTTGCGAAAGAGGAGCTTCGCGGTGGCTATTGTAGCTCCGCGAAAGTTGTGTTCTCTGCGTTGGCTCAGTGACCTTCGCGAGAGAAGTTTCTTTGCAACGAGTTGAACTTCGCGGGAGTTCTTCGCGAGAGAGCTTTGCGAGAGAGCTTCGCGAAAAGGCAGGAGCTTCGCGAAGGCTTGTTCAGATTCGCGAAATTGGGAGCCTAGAAAAGTTGAGTGCTTTGCGAAGGTACTTTCCAAAGGTAGTTTGCCCAGTGGATAGTGGCAAAGAGGTATTCATCTACGGATGAAAGTTGAACTTCAATAGAGAATCTACATATAGAGAAATATGCATTCCTTAATGGAAATTAAGAGACCTATAAGTCTATAAACTGTGAGTGAATCCCTTCTAGAGCAGTGAGCTTAGGAAGAGGAAGTAGGTGATCCTCTCCACCGGCAGTGAGCCAGAGAGAGAGAAACAGGGAGTGACCCTTTAGAAATTAGTGAGCTGACCCTAAACTTTGTAAAGGCAGTGAGCCTGGGAATAGAAGTGATCTAGCCCGAACATTGTAATCCACAGCTAGTGAAGTCTAGTGGAATTTGGTACGAACCAGAAACTTGTCGGCGTATGCTCCTTGGACGTAGCCCTTTGTGGTGAACCAAGTAAAAATCTCTGTATCTACCTGCTTACTTCCCTATATTGCATTCAAAGAATCATCATCAGGTAAAGAAGACCAGTGATCACAGTAACCACACAAGTGCAAACAAGGTTACCCTTGTAACAAAGAGGTCAAGATCCAGTGGGGAAGAAAGAACTTTGAAAAATAATATCCATACCCTGATTCACCCCCCCCCCCCCCTCTCAGGGTATATAGGACCCTATTGGTCCTAACAATTGGTATCAGAGGGATAGGTTGGATTTATCAGATTTGTTTGGTTCGACTTGGTGTAGTTGATCTGTGTGGTTGAAGATACATTTTTCTCTTATCTCTCAATCTAACATGGGAAACGGAAAAGCATCAAAGAAGAATCAGAAGTCAGGTAAATTCCCTCAGTGTGGAAGTGTTTTTGGAAAATTTGTGAATCAACTAAAAGAATCAAACAGCTTACTGAAGGAAGGTCTGGATGAATCTGACAGGGAAAAGATTGATTCACTCAATCATGATGTTGGAATGAGTGAACTACATGAGCATCTGAGTGATATTGAAACAGAAGAAGAAATTTGAAGAAGAATAGATATGCGAGCTGAGTTAGAGGCTGCTCTTGAAGAGATAGATGTTTGGAGAGCCAAAACCAAGAAAGCTAACAAAGTTGTTCATGATGCCAAACTCTATATGCAGCAGCAGGAAGAAGAGAAGTCTGAGTTGATGGATAAAATTGAGGAACTCAAGTTATCAGCACCAGAGAACTCAGAAACAGTTGGTGAGTATAAGATTAAGATTGAAGAACAGAAATGGGAGATCCATGGCTTGAATAGAAAAGTGAAAGATCAAGTCAAGTGCATCAAAGAACCTGATATTCCAAGTTACGTTGGAAACACTGAAGAAGTCAAATCTAAAGATATCTGGATCAAAGTATTTGAGATTGAGGTAAACAAGATAAGAGGCTTAAATCAGAGGATTATTGATATAGTTACTGACCTAACAGAGAAGAATGACTCACATTATGAAGAACTACAAAAGATGGATAAAATGAAAGGAAAACAAAAGGCTGATGACTATGAAGAGAGTCAAAAGTCAGATGAAGTTTAGAATCTGAAATCTAAAAATGATGATCTTGTGACACAGCTTTCTGAACTAGCTCAGAAGAATCAAAGGCTACAACATTAGAATGCATGTTGCTCAGATTCTGTTGTTCAAGAAAAATTGAAGGTAAAGGAGTAAAGTGATGTGGTTGAAGAGCTTACACGAGAATTGGAAGTTCAGAAAAGTAGAGGCAAGTATCTCAAAAGAGAACTTGATGCTCAACTTGAATCAAGTAAAGTAAGGATTCATAAGTTGAGAGAAGAGCTAAAATTAGTGAAGAAGGAAATAGAGAAATCTAAATATGAAGATAAGCTCATGTTGAAGGATGCACTGCACTTATTATTTGACCATCCTTTGGCAGGTGATGATAAAATGAAGAACAGATATGCTATTTCTGAAGAGAAACAAAAGAATATTTTCTCAGCTCAAAGACCATCATGTTTCGGAAAAGCTGGTATCGAATTTGATGAATCCCCTCCCATGCAAGATAGAAAGAGAGTTGTGAACAATTCTAGATGTGAATGAAATACTATAGGTGCTGGAGATAGGCCTAAGAGGTCAGTTATAAAAAGAAGTGACGACATGTGCTATTTCTGTGGGATTCATGGCCACACATCAAGATTCTATCCAGAGGCTCAGGAATACATTTCGTATTGTGAAAACAGAAAATGTACAAAATATGAGAATAAGATGAAGCTTCATGAGAAATCAGAATGAAGAGTCTCTCAAAGGAAAGCATTTTTTAAATGCTATTACTGTGGAAGAATGGGACACACCATGAGTATGTGTCAAGAAGCTCAGGAGCTCAATTTTAGAGGAAGAACTCAAGCTACATCAACATCTCGACATAGAAATGATGAAATGAGGTATGTCTTTGATGGAAGATGTTTCATATGTTCTGATCATGGGCATTTGGCCAGACAGTGTAGCAAGAAGAATGCAGGGAAGGAAAAGGAACGTGAAAGGAGATTCCCAACTCTAGTAGTGTATAATGAGAAATCGTACACTGGAAGACAAAGGGGTAAATTAGAAAATAGGCTTAGAGCCTCAAGGGAATCACATGGAGCTGAGCAAAAGGTGCACCAGTCACCTCCTCTGTCACACTCACAAACTCTCTCTAAGAAAGAACATGACCAAATCTGGATGAAAAATGGAGGAAACGCTACAGATGTGAGTAAGGAGAAAGTACATTAAGTGGAGGACCCACCACCAATGAAAAATAGGGTGGCGACTCATAAATATGATAAAAGGCAGATAAACAAAGAATGCATTGAAAATTTTTCAATTCGTGTGCCACAACAAGCAGTGGAGAAAAGAGGAAGACCCTTGCAATGGTGGAAGAAACAAGGGATGATGGAAAGAAAGGACATTCCTGCTCAGAGAAATAATCAAGAAAAATGGAATTTTAGTGGAACATCAAAGATGGAAATGTGTACTAGTGGGTTTAAACCGAAAATGGTGAGAAAGGCCATGCCTACAGAACCTTCATATCAGAAAAAGACTCCCCATGCAGGTAATGAATGCTTAGTCATATTGCCAGAGCAGTTGATGTTGGCCAGGCAGCTGGAGGAAGAACGGAAGGAATGTGATGCGCTCCATGAAAGAATCAAAGGGTTGACCCATAAGGATCAACCACTATCCTCATCTTGAGGATTCAAGAAACAATCCCCTCTCCCTATGTATATAAATTCTATTAACTGAGGATTGATGTGTTTCAGGTTTTATGGAGATACGATCCAAGGGGAAGTGGCATCTAAAGATGCAAAATGGAAACGTGATATGCTTCAGTGTTTTGATTGACTCAAATCAGTTATCAAAGTTGATGATAAAAGGGAGCAACAGAGCACAACAGGAAGTGAGAGCACAACGAGAAGTGATTGTGCTATTGACTTTGTCTCTTGTTTCCTACATCGAGTTCCAACTCAATAGGCTTAAATATTTGGTTAATGTATCAATGATGAGTGCTAGATTGGAATAAATCATATAGGTGGAAGTTGAGAATAAATGATGCAGGAGAAGAATGACGTTTATGGGTATAAACAATGGGTTTAACCCCAGGAAGTGTTGCATAACATAGGGGGAGCATTCAACAACAAAATCAGATGCTACATCCATCAAATAAATAATTGGATAACCCAACTCAAGTGTTGTCTATCGAGAGAAGACAACTATGGGAGAAGCGGGAGTGATCAAGCAATTCATGCTTATTTATTTTGATCTAACATTTTGGTATCAGCTGACTGTTTTAAGGATACCAAGAAGCTGTGAGAAGTAGTTGAAAGGAATGATTTCACTGAACAATGAAACAGTGAGAAATTTCCTGATAAACGTGATGAGGAGGAAAGAAACAAAGGGGGGTCATAAGTGACTAATGATGATTTAGAAAAGAAAAATCCTCATCTGCATAATATTCAAAGAGTTGAGCTGAAATTGACATGCAGAATATCATTGGTGATTAGTCAGCTCTAGATCAGACAAGGAGAATGGAATCAATGCAGAAAACATCTTTTATATCCCAGGTTGAGCCAAAATGCTTTGCTGATGCAGCTGAAGATGAAAACTGGGATCATGCCTTGAATGAAGAGATAGATCATAATTGAGAAGAATCAGATGTGGGAGATTGTTTCGATGCCAGATGATAAAAACGTCATCAGGACAAAATGGGTCTATTAAGACAAGATGAATGAATATGGCACGATGATTCGGAACAAAGCACGACTGATGTGCAAAGGAGACTCCAAGATAAAGAGTAATCAATGAGGCTAGTCTATGAAGAATACATAATATTTGGCAGATCTGATAAAGCACAGTGTGACGCAGAGAAGGAATTGAACATTCATCTCTCAATCAAAATATGCTAAGAAGGTTCTGATGCGAGATATCAATGCAATCCCAAAGAAAGCCACATTCTTGCAGTGAAAATAATAATTCGGTATATCAAGAGCACAGTGTACTTCGTCTTGATATATAATGGAAAATATCAGTTGGAATTATTGGGATATACTGACGCAGATTGGGCCAGTTCAGCGGATGACAGGAAGTTAACATCAGGAGGTGCTTTCTATCTTGGCGGACTTTGTGTTTCTTGGCTAAGAAAGAAGAAATATTGCATTTCATTGAGCACCGCAGAAGCTGAGTACATTGCGGCCACTCAATCATGCACACAGTTATTGTGGATGACGCAGCAGCTTGAAGATATGGGAGTTGAAGTAAAGTCTTCGATCGGAATCCAGTGCGACAACTCAAGTGCTATAAATCTTATCAAAAATCCCGTCCATCATTCAAGGACAAAGCACATTGAGATTAAGTATCATTTTATCAAAGATAAGGTTGATCAGGAAATCGTGAAGTTGGAGTATCTGCCTACAGAGCTACAGGTTGCAGACATTCTGACCAAGGCCTTACCCAAGGAAGCTTTTGAGAGGCATCGTCTGGCTCTGGGAGTTCAGTCGATTCCCCGCACTTGAAATAGTGTGGGTATGGGCCCCCCCACCCCCTCTCCCCGAGGTATGGTGTGTTTTTCCCTAATGTGCTGATTTGTGTTCTCTACACTGTTACAGACTCCAAAGGAGTGACCTTTGGGTTCGTTGACAAAGGGGGAGAAACATGTTTGTTAAAGGGGGAGAAAATAGTGCGGAGATTTGACAAATAATAATTGATACGGGGAGAAGCTGACAGGTGGAGCAGCCAGAAAGGGAGAGCAATGAGAAAGGGGGAGAGATTTTTAAATCTGACGATGCTAGAAGTGATCAATCAAAGCATTGGAATCACGACAGCTAAGGATCGTGATAAAAGCAGAACAGTGGTGTTGGAATGGTGTGAGGCGATGTCTAGTTATTCACCAATTGGTATCAGTGTGGTTCAACAATTGGTATTAATTTAAGAATTGGTATCAGGTTGGAATCGACAATTGGGGTCTGACATGAAGTGATTCATTGATGAACTTTTCATACTACTCTTGTTTCGCACGCCGAGCATTGCTCATGTGGGCTTAGAATACATGTTAAGTGACTCCTTGAATGCTATCAGAATTGCAAGAGGTGAATGGTGGTAGCAGCTGGAAGAAGACTCAGTGAGGTATCAATGTTCAGAAAATCATCCTGAGCAGAGTTGTGAAGAGTTGTCAACAAACCCAAAGGGGGAGATTGTTAGGCAAAAATCCCTCAAGGTAATATTGCAGTATTTATGGGTTGATTGTGTTTGTTGACAAAGCCGGTTTTCATGGATATTGTCGAGTTCCCAAGAAGTTGTTGACAATCCTTGTTAACAAAGAATGATGAAATATGAAAGGATGATCTGGAGGCGGTAGAAAAGAGCAGTACAAGGTGGCGCCATTTCCGAGTGTTTGCCAAATTTTTGGGTTCCAAAATTTGGAGTTTGGTGAGAAACGCAAAAAGAGGATTTTCATGAAGAGCATAATTTATTATGTCAAAGGCATGAATTTTGCAAAGATAGGATGCATGGTTTGGAAATCGCGAAGACCAGAAGAATGGAGGCGGTGATGCTTCGCGATTACGTCAAGCTTCACGAACGGCAGAGGCTGAAGTGCATCGCGGCGGTGAAGGGCTTTGCAAGGGAGCTTCGCTGTGAAGGCGTGAAGGAATGTTGAGCTTCAGGAGAGATCTTCGTGGCGAAGTTGCGAAGGTATGTTGACGGTGATTCTTCGCGACTACGTCAAGCTTAGCGAACGACAAAGTGCCGTGGTGCTTCGCGATTTGGACAGAATTCCGGCGGAAACTTTGGAGCTTCGCGATTTGAGATGACGTGGCGTTGACTTAGCGCAGAAAGTTCGAGGGTCGGTGGAATCGCCTATAAATAGAGGCCGACCCCTTCAAGTAAAGTAGAGATAATTTTCAGAGAAAATCCATTACTCTCGGTTCGCGAAGGTGGTTCGCGAAGGCAGTGTGCTTCGCAAAAGAGGAGCTTCACGGCGACTATTGTAGCTCCGCAAAAGTTGTGTGCTCCGCGTTGGCTCAGTGAGCTTTGCGAGAGAAGTTTCTTTGCAACGAGTTGAGCTTCACGGGAGTTCTTCACGAGAGAGCTTCGCGAGAGAGCTTCGCGAAAAGGCAGGAGTTTCGCGAAGGCTTCTTGAGCTTCGCGAAATTGGGAGCCTAGCGAAGTTGAGTGCTTTGTGAAGGTACTTTCCAAAGGTAGTTTGCCCAGTAGATAGTGGAAAATAGGTATTCATCTACGGATTAAAGTTGAACTTCAACAGAGCATCTACATATAGAGAAAGATGCATTGCTTAATGGAAATGAAGAGACCTATAGGTCTATAAACTGTGAGTGAATCCCTTCTAGAGCAGTGAGCTTAGGAAGAAGAAGTAGGTGATCCTCTCCACCGGCAGTGAGTTAGAGAGAGAGAAACAGGGAGTGACCCTTGGGAAAGTAGTGAGCTGACCCTAAACTTTGTAAAGGCAGTGATCATGGGCATAGAATTGATCTAGCCCAAACATTGTAATCCACAGCTAGTGAAGTCTAGTGGAATTTGGTACGAACCGGCAACTTATCGGCGTATGCTCCATGGACGTAGCCCTTAGCGGTGAACCAAGTAAAAATCTATGTGTCTGCTGGCTTACTTCCCTACATTTCATTCAAAGCATCATCATCAGGTAAAGGAGACATGTGATCACAGTAACCACACAAGTGCAAACAAAGTGACCCTTATAACAAAGAGGTCAAGATCCAGTGGGGAAAAAAGAACTTTGAAAAAGAATATTCATACACTGATTCACCCCCCCTCTCAGGGTATATAGTCCCCTATTGGTCCTAACAAATATCATTATGGAACGAGTAAGAGAAAATGAGGCATATCATAATATAAAAATAATATTATTAAAAACATGGAAATATAAATACAACATGTAAATGATACATTCAAATACATATCATCAAGGTTTTTCAATAGGGTGTCATATTTGGAAATTACCAAGGTTATTCACAAAGGTATCAAAAAACTTGTCATCTCTAGAGATGAAATTCTTTACCCAATGCATTGGAGTAATATCATGGTACACCATTCATATATATTAATTAATGTGTTCTATATAGATCATAACCAATAATTTCATCAATAAACCGTGGAGATTAAAGAATGATTTTCTTATCAAAATCATGGTGTACAAAAGTGTTTAAAGACATGATTATTATGTAATCTTTAGCCCATGAAAATGGAATGTGGGTTTATTATGTGTAACTTACCCAATTAAATAAATTGTTTTTATAACTAGGTGAATAACCATTGAAAATAAAAATGTTTCATTATCCACAAAAAATAAAAGAAATTTTCTTAAGGAGAAGAGAGAAATTTTGTGAAGTAAATTTGGCTCCATAATGGGTATAAAATGTGGATTTAAAAAATGGTAAAATAAGAGGGGACATGAGTCTCTCATTGATGAAAAAAAATTTGTAAGTAAATGTATGATCAAAATGGTAATAAAAGTGAGTAATAATAATAATTAGAAGATAAATACAAAAAATGTTCATGTATTGAGGACAAAATAAGGATATTTCCCTTACCGTGAATAGTTACTCCTAAATCATGAGGAATATAATCTTGGGGGCTAGAAGACACCTTAGGGGACTCCATGGGATAAAAAACTACCATAAATTCATGGTGGATGGATTGAGAGTGAAATTAAATGGATAAATTAGTGGGTATTTATTGCAAAGTTTAAGGATTTGTTTAATAATTTCAAAATATAGGTCTTAGAAATCTAGGTTGTGGAAAAAGAAAATCCATTGGCTTACCCATGGTTTTTACCATAGTTTTCAAAATTTTGGACAACTTTTAAGTTATTTTAGTCCACCATAACCTAATATCATTTTTTATTACATATTTAGGTGTGGAAAAGTAAATTTCCATAAAGTAATGTTTTTAAAATAAAAGTTTCTATTTTAGACTTCAGAAACTCGTTTATCGGTTTAGAAAATGATTAAATATATTAAAGAATTTGATATTAATAAAACAAAATATTTTAGGTTGTGTATTGTTGTAAATTAATTATTATATCATTATGGAATAATTATGAATTCATTAATTATACCGAAAAACCCAAACTGTATTTATACTATTCATAGAAAAATAAAGTATTTTAGAAAATTCTCATAAATTATTCCATTCCTAATTTCAATGTGTTGATTCCAAAAATGATATTTATTTTATAATAATTATTATTTAAACATGATAATATTAACTTTTAAATATAAACCATCTTATTTATTAAAAATAAAGTGGGTTGTAAGACATCATCAAATTTCTAACACTTAAATATTTCCTAGGACATGATAAAATTATTTTATAATTTATATTTAAATAAATGTATTTTTAATATAATATTTCATTAAAATAAATATTATTCAGAATACCTTGGTTTAATATAAAAATATATAGCTTTTCTGAAAAGTATGATTTGTGTAATAAAAATCAATTTATCAGATTTATTCTTAATTAAACCTATATTTTATAAAGAAAAACTATTATTAAAATGGAATTGATAGAATAAAAATCTTATTTATACAAAAGAATTACACTTGAATTAACTAAGGCCTCTACACGTAACTCATTATAACACCCATGTACGACCTAAGGGTAAGGTGTGCGATGATGAACGGTTCATGAGGTGGATCAGCAATCATCGACCGAGTGTTAATTTACACTAACGTGAACTTATCTAGTATGTGATTTCATTAAAACTTCACTTCGGATTGGGATTGGTCAAGGGAAAAACCTAGTAACGCTACCTCCCACCCCAACTTCTAACAAATGGATTTCATATGAAATGACTCTATGTGTTAAGGTCATGGCTTCTCCTTTATGTATTAATTATCCTTTATCATTAATAATTATAAACACTAATTATGATGTTAGAATTATTAACAAAGGGTATAGTTCTCAGTGGTCAAATTTTCAAATGGTTATATTGACTAATGGTCATTTTTGACCAATATTCCTATAACGGTCAAATACCAACAGTCACATTTTTCTTTATACTCTATAAATAACACTTTATTATTTCATTCAATATTTACAACAATAATTTTCTAATATGCTTATTGTTTTAATAAGATATTTTTATTTATGTATTGTTGAGGAGATGATTCTAACAGATTGGAGTGATCTCTATTTTTTCATCTTGGTGAATAAAGTACTGATAATTATTAAGGATATATAGTTTTATTGAGTATAATATAATATAACACAGATTTTCTTAGGAAACAAATATCATTTAACAAAACTTGGGTCTTTACATTCTTCCCCATTTAGAAATTTCATCCCCGAAATTTGAACTCATTCTCTTGGTTGAGAAAAGGAGTGTGCAATTATGCTTCATTGTTTCCTATTATTCCCATGTCACCTCTTTAAACTTATGGTTCCTCCGCAGCAATTTGATAATGTGGGTAGTTTTGTTACATAGAACATTGTCTCTATGCTCCAAGATCTCTACTGAGTGATCCTCATAAGAGAGGTCTTGTTCCAGTTGTACCACCTCCAAATTTAGAACATGTGAGGGGTTAGGTATGTACATACTCAAGAGAGATACATGTAATACATCATGAACTTGGACTATATTTGGTGTAAGTGATAGTCAATAGGCCACTAATCTTATACGATCAATGATTTAAAAGGGGCCAATATACCTGTGGAAAAGTTTACATTTATTCCCAAACCAAATGAGTCTTTTCAATGGTGATATTTGAAGGAAAACTTTATCTCCAACATCAAACTCAAAGTCCCTTCATTGGTTTTCACCATAGATCTTCTACCGAATATGAGTATCTTTTATGTGTTGTTTGATGACATGACCCTTTTGTTCATCTCTTTCCCAAGATCGAGATCAAGAAACTTTCTCACACCAAATTCATCCCAACAAGTAGGAGTTCAACATCATTTCCTATATATATCTTCATATGGTTCTATTTTAATAGTAATTCGGATTTTTTGTGGCATGAGAACTAAACTAATGGGAGGTGTTGATCCCATATACCTTTAAATTCCATTGATCATGTTCTTAGCATGTCCTCAAATGTCAGAATAGTCCTTTAAGATTGTCTATCGGTTTGGGGGTGATAGGTTGTACTAAAATTCAATTCAGTATTTATAACATGTTGAATATTTCTCTATAATTTAGATTTGAACCTTGAATGATGATCAGAAATGATAGAAACTGGTGTCCCATGCTGGCTTACCACTTCCTTTATGTATATCTTGGAAAGTTGGTCAAGAGATAAATCTTCATGAATAACAATGAAATGAGTATTCTTGATGAGTTGGTCCACTATAACCCATATCACATTGTTTCATTTGGATGTTCATGGGAGACTAGTGACAAAGTCCATAGTGATATTGTACAACTTTCATGTTGGTATGGGTGGTGGTTGAAATACCCCTTTAGGAAGTTGTCACTCCCTTTTGATATTGTTGCACCATGTCCAATATTATGATATCCTTTATCGATGGATCTCCTTGAATCCTCATCATTGTCATCATAATAAGGTATTTCCTACTTAATGCATCAGTGACTTTGTTTTCCCTTCTCGGATGATAATGAATTAAACAATCGTAGTCTTTAAGAAGTTCCACACATCTCTTTTGTATCATGTCAATTCCTTTCATGTGAATATATACTTAAAATTTTGGTGGTCTGTGTATATATCACATTTATCCCCATAAATATAGGGCCTCTATATTTTTAGTGGAAATATAACCGCAATTGGCTAAAAGTTATGCATAGGATAATTCTTCTCGTGAGGCTTTAACTATAAATATGCATAAAAAACCACCTTATCATTTTGCATGACAACTCACCCAATCACTTTCAAAGATGAATCTCTAAAAATAAAAAATCATTATCCAATAGAGGGTAGTGTTATCATAGGTGCAGTAACCAATATCTTTTTAGTTGGAAAATTTTTGTGCACTCCTTAGTCTAGATGAACTTATCCCCTTTTCAAGTGAACTTGGTTAGTGGATTTGAATGTTGTGAAAAGTTTTTAACAATCCTCCTATAAAATCCTTCTAAACAAAGGAAACTAAGAATCTCAGTTACTATTATAGGATGAGGCCATTTATCTACAACCATTTTTTTTGATAGGGTCAGCTGAGATTCTTTCATTGTTTACAATGTTCCCCAAGAAAGAAACTTTTTGTAACCAAAAATCACATTTTAAAAATTTTACAAATATCATATCCTTCCTTAGAGTTTTCAATATAACCCTTAGATGATCCTCATGCTTCTCACAAGTTTTAGAATATATCAGAATATTATAAATAAAAACTAACATAAATTTATCAAGTTATTCCTTAAAATATATATTCATCTAATCCATAAATATAGTAGGATAATTAATTAAGATAAAAGGAATAAAAATAAACACATAATACCCATATCTTGATCAATTTTTTTTTGGAATATCTTATTTATTAACCATCAATTGATGATAACCAAATCTATGATCAAACTTTGAGAATAATTGATTCCCACAAATCTATTCAAATAAATCATCAATCCTTGTGAGAGGGTATTTGTTCTTCACTCCCGTTAAGTTCTCAATAATCAATGAATATACAATTGATCCACCCATCTTCTTCACAAAGAGGACCAGTGCTCCCCACAGAGACACACTTGTTTAGATAAATATCTTCTCCAGAATATCTTGAAGTTGTTTCTTTAAATCCTCTAGCTCTACATTTTCCATTCTATACGAGGTCTTTGATATCGTCGTGGATCTCAGTATGAGCTCAACAGAGAACTCTACCCCTATTTCTGGGGGAGGTCTAGGAAAATTCTCATGAAATACATTACTGTATTCTTGAAATTGGGGGGCATTTTTTATTTTTATACTTTCATTTCCTTATTCTTCTTCCCCGATCATCCACATAAAGAGGGATATGTGAGGTACTACTAGAAAAACCTTAGGTCGGGGTATCTGTCCTTTGAAATTAAGTATAGGTTTCCAATTTAAGAATATTGAGATTTCCTTACTTATGTAATTAATCATAAGATTATAATTTGAGATCCAGTCCATCCATAGTATACTATCAAATTCCACCATGGATATGACTACTAGATTTATGATGATATTATGCTCTATAAAGATAGTAATAGAGTTTCTATACACTATTTATTCCTAGATAATCCCTCCCAGATTATTGATTGATAATACTACTTCTAGCTGCTCATGGATTGATTCTATAATATTTGAAAACTTATAGAAAATAAATGAATTCATAAAACCATAATAAAATAAATTAATTTCTAGATTTGAAAGAACAATGACAATACCCACCACTACATCATTTGGATCATCTACTTAAGTCTTCGTGTTAACAAATTTCCATCCTAGTTCCCATGTCCTATGTTGAGATTGATGGTGATTTACCTCCATTATATTCTGATTTGGATATTTTTTTAAAGAGTCGACATGGATTCGTTACCCAATCCATGCTAAAAGGAATTTATTAAACATAAAGGATACAAGAAAATCCCAAGGTGTAAAGAACATACACCATCATAAACAAAGCAAAAAACAAACAAAGATACAACATTAATAACCAGGTAAGAAACTTCAAAAAAATCCATAAGAAGATCTGCATGATCAGCCCCACCATGTCTGTAGATTCTGGGACTTCAAAACCATTACAGGAATGGCACTTGTCCAAGAAACAGCACAACATCTCAGAAAATCAATGCCAAACAGGTGCAAGGGAAAACCAGCAGCAATAACCAAAACAGAAGTTGATCAATCTGGCCAAATCGAGCTTAAAATAGCATAGAATAGATAGCATTTCAACTGAGAAGAAATATTGAACGATGCAGGTAGGACACAATAACAAGAGAAGTGCAGATCCAACTATAAATCCTCTGAATAAACAAAGCAGTTCCCAGCAAGCTCAGTCAAAATCAAGTGAACAGGTAAAGCACAAAACCAGAGTCAAGATCTCAGGACAATTCCTGAGAAATCCAAAGCTTTTCAAAATCCGAACTAGCCCGGATAAACATGCACAGAACAGCAACCAGGATAGTATATTACCAGAGGAGAAGGAGTCCCCAACCAAAAACAGGCAAGGTCAAACAACAAAACAAAAGAAACACTCGAAAAAACATCAGAACATCCTGAAACTGAAAGGAACCATCCAGAATTAGGATGATTTGAAACTCATATTTTCTTTTTCCTCGGCGATGGATCTTTTTATACTAAGGAATTCAGCATAAGAAATCTTTTTTTCTTGAAATTCTTTCTGGGCAATTTCTTGTTTCCTGTCCATATACTGAATCCATACTTGTAAATCCTGCTCATCAAAATCCTGAGAAAAGTAGTACAATTGAGTACTAGAAGCAGCAACCAAAGTATTATCTTGAGTTTTCTCTGCATGCATAGGTTTGGAGGCCTCAACCAGAAGTTCTTCCTTAGGAGCCTCAACTGGTTCAGACTTGGAAGCATTCATTGATCTGGTCACAATTGTGTGCTCAGTGTTCGAGAAATCCTTTCGTTTTCTAGATTTTCTTGATTGTGGGGTAATGAACCCATCCTCATCAACTAGGGGTTTCTTACCTTTTTTTCCATTTCATTTATGAATGTTTCAGCAATCAGATTTGGTTTATCCCTTAAACCAGAGGGTGTAAGATCTCCTACAACATCATTCCTTTCTAGAACATGTGTGTCATCATGATTTTGGACAAGACCCTCTTTATTACTTGAGGTAGGGGGTGTCACACCCTTTTTCAATGACCACCTTAATAGGATCTTGAAAAGAAGCCTGATTGGGATCAGGAATCAGAGATGCATCCTCTGTGACAGCCATGGAAAGAACCTAAACTTGAATCCCATCAGTGTGATTATCCTTAAAGTTATCTCTAGCCATCAAGTTAGAGATTTTAGGTTTAACAAAATCAACCATGACATCCTGAGCAGCATTCTTAACAGAAACAGTTTGATTGTTTTGCATACTTAGTTTCTGTTTTTGGACCCATGTTGGCTTCACATGTATTTGAGAGATATCTTTCCCAAAATCTTTATAAGAATGACCTTCTCTATAGAATTTTTTACAAAAAGGTGGAAGGTTTTCAAATACCACATCCTGGAAGAAACCTCTCTCACCATTTTGGATCCAGAAACAAGAAGGAAACTCTTTAGAAAAGTCAATTTCAGTGCAAACTCTAGCAACTGAAGGCCGAGTGAGATTCAAAGTGGCATAATCTAATTTAATGGGAGTTCCAAATAGCTTGGCAATTGAGAAGAGGGCCATATTCTTAAATAAATGAATCAGAAAATCTGGAAAAGCATGCCAGATGGGAGCAATGGGAGACTCAAAACCTGGCACAAAATCAGGAGACCATTTATGAACTTTCATGATAGCCCTCCCAAAAACCACGAACCACGCATCCAGAAACGGTAGAAATCATATTCTGAAGAAAATCTAAACAACACATTCCTAGCGTTTAAAAATCCAATGCTAAAATCAACAAATCCAATCCTTTCTAATGTCTTGCGCAAGAACAGAAGCAGGGGACGATGATTTGAGAATTCCCCAACCAAGGAAAAATTAAAATCAGAGGCAAGAGCGCTTACCTCCTCTTTCGAGAAAGAAATTGCTGTTAGACCTCGGTGCTTGAAAAACTTTGGCGAGATAGTTTCCTCCTTCCTCAGAGCAGAACTCGAAGATCCACCATCCACCACTTCAGCAAAAGATCGGCCGTCATTCTTCCACCCTAGATTAGGGTTTCCACCCTGTATGCCGCCGCCCGATAGGGCCCCCGCTTCGGCCATGAGGTATCATTCTGATTTGGATATTGATTGGAAAAGTTCCAAAGTTATCCACACTTTAAGCATTGTACATTAAGTGGGGCTAACACCATCTTCCATTTTCATTAATGTTGATAATTTAAGGCTTCACCTCACCATGATAGTTCCAAGATATATGGCAATATCTTCCACACTTGTAGCATTTTCCACTCCCAAGAATGTAGTTCCCTAAATGCTTCTTCCCTCGTTCTTTTCATGTGGGAAATTGAAATTGCTTTCCGTCTCTTCTATGATCAAAGTTATTCCCTGAGTATAGATCCATAAATATCTTCTTTTAATTAGACCTATGTGACCACATTATTTCTACAAACTCTAATTAAACCTTCATAGAACTCCATAGTATCGCCCCGTAGATTTCATAGTCACGATTTTCTAGATTCCTCTATAGATGGGGTCTCATTACACTGAAGAATCTATCAACCTTTATCTTAGGATCCATAATAAAGATAGAGGTTTAATGATAAATTCTTGTAAATTTCATTTCATATATTCCCACCGATTCATTTTTCTTTAGCTCCATTTCTAGGAATTCCTTCTCCATTTTTGTTTGCATCATACAAGGTAAATTTTTATTGAAAAAGATTACCCAGAACTCTTCCCACCCCATAGCACCAATCTCTCTTATTATCTTTGTGCTTTCAATCAATGTCCCCCATTGGTTAGCTTCTCCTTCTAAGTAGTATACTGCTAGGGTGACTTTCTCTCATTCTAAAAAATAGAGTACAAGAAATGTATTTTCTCTAGAGCTTATCCATTGTTCAACAGTCAATGGGTCTGTAGATACACTAAAAGAATATGGTCCTTGATGCATGAAGGACTCAATGAAAATTTGTTCCCCTCGAGGTTAATCTAGAATCTAAACTTGATTCAATTCATTATTTATAACTCATGATAGTTGATTCATCATTCTCATAAAGATTTCCATTTCAGCTTCCATTAGAGGGTTTTCAGTGCATCATCCATCGCTCTCTTCATTTATTGGTTCCTCATATATTCTTTCATTTTCTAAAAGAATAAAACCTTATTGAGAAATGCGTTTATTTTAATAATATTATAATTCAAATGGAATTTTATATCTTAAAACTTCATGCTTAAATATTTCATTCTTTAACAACAAACTAAATTTTCTATATATCATTCATAATGGTTCATAAAAATCTTATTATTAAACAAATAAATCTCTTGGGAGTGTTAAACCGAGAGTGAAGTGAGGTCTATTGTTGTGCACAAGTTCTTGATGGAGTCTAGAACAATGCAATGTTTTTAGTGGTTACCCCTATATACATCTGTGTCAGATCCAAACCCACTTGTTCATATCCAGACAGATATTTAGTTTCTTCGAAACCACTTACTTAATACTTAACCAAAATACTAAAATTCCTTCTTATTTTTGAAATTTTATCTAGGGTTCATACTAAGTATTTCAATTCCAAATTCCCACAAATAATTAAACCTTCCATTGATTTTAACTATAGTATCCCACCTTTTTATTACATAATCTTATTATTACATGCTACAAAATAGATGATCTTTGAATGTTTATTTTTCATATGATCATGAGAAATATCAAAAAGAAAATGAGGAATGTCATTATAGTATGAGAAAGATAACATGAGTCATATCATGATAAAAAGAACATGTTTCGTAACATGGAAATATAAATCTGACATTTAAATGATACACTCATAAGCATATCACCATGTTTTTTCCCAAGGTTTCAAATGAACATTACTAAGTTTATTCACCAAGTTATCATAAAAAATGTTATATTTAGAGATTAAATACTTTACCCAATTAATTAGAAGACTAAAAGAGTGCTGACTTAATAAGTCTTACTTAATTTGTGCCACATTATAAAGACCCAAATATTGACATACATGGAAATTTCATTACTTTTGTGGAATACTTAATACATAACAAAAACAAACACACAAGGACCGTAATAGATTAGTGTATCTGGAAACTCGGAACATAATCGTCTTTTCATGGTGAAATATCTTCAACATATCCCATAAAGATCTTCCCCTTTTGTTTTCTTACCCAAAACCTTACTTTATATCCACGGGAAAATAAAACATATATAGGGTGAGCTCAAAAGATCAGTAAGGTTAATCATGGAGAAAATAAAACAAAACATATACATTTGAACATAAAAACATGAACATAATGTTTAAACATCGAAATCATGAGCAATGACATAAAACATGGCAGTACGTAAGGAATAATTCATAATGGAACATCAATCATGATAAAATCGCTTGGAAATTAAACCTAAAAATGTTTAAAAATATTAAGAACATGATATGATTTCCATAGTAGCCAAGGAATTGCTTCCAAGGCCATCTTAGTGGAAAAATTCCTTTTCTGAATCGAGTTCACTCCTCGTTCCAGTCCTGTATCACTCAACCGGATTAACTTACCATTCTAGCCATGTATATCTCATGCGATATAAATATTTACCCAATGCATTGTAGGGAGATATAGGTCCCACCCATGTAGAGACCCAAATCTTGACGTACATAGACATTACATTACTTTTGCAAAATATCTAACACATAACAAAAACGTACACCAAAGGACCGTAATAGTTTAGTGTCTTTGGAAACTCGGAATATAATCTTCTAATCTTGGGGAAATATCTTCAACATCTCCCATAAAGATCTTCCTTTTTTTCTTACCTAAAACCTTTCATTAAATCCTGGGGAAAAGAAAACATACAAAGGGTGAGCTCAAATTCTCAGTAAGGGTAAGCATGGAGAAAATAAAACAAACAATATACATTTGAGCTTCAAAACATGGATATAATATTTAATCATCAAAATATTGATCAATGACATAAAACATAAAAGTATGTAAGGAATATATCATAATGGATCATCAATCATGATAAAATAGCATGGGAAAAAAGCATGTAATTTTGGAAACCATTGAGCATATGTTATGATTTCTATAGTAGCCAAGGCATTGCTGCCAAGACCATCTTAGTGGACAAAGTCCCTTTCTGAATCGAGTTCACTCCTCGTTCCAGTCCTGTATCACTGAACCAGATTAACTTACCATTCCAAAAATGTCTATCTCATGAGATATAATTATTTACCCAATGCATTGGAGGGAGATATAGGTCCCACCAATCTCATAATTAAATCATTCTTACTTGTGACACAAAATAAACATACGTAATTCATAATAACCCAATGAATAAAATAGGTTTCATAAAATCATCCCATAATAACATAATCCATATAAAAGAAATGGATATAACTTCTTCATAAGAAAAATCAAACCATGTAAATTATAGAGACATTATACTTGAAACATAAACATACTAAATAATGTCATCTTATATGGAAAATAGTTTTGATAAAAAACAAGAAATGAATTCTTGAGGAAAATATACTTTCTTCTTCAAAATCATTTTATTTTCACAAAATGACACACAATTTTAAAAGAAATTGATTTTATTGAAAATAACCATGAAAACTTGTAGATTAAGCTTCATGAAAATTAGGAGTTATGAAACCATAAAAATTCATTCATGCCGTATAAGTTAGAAAAAATATTCTTCTCGTACTTTTGTCAGAAAAGTCAAAAAGTACCTCGTATGGTAAAAAAAAAATTCCTTACATACAATGTAGTAAAAGTCAAAAATGGGTAAAAAGGACTTTAAACATGCATGAAACCATTTTTAAAAAAATAGGGACATGGATGATAAATATAACCCCAGTAAATACTTACGAATAAACAATCTTGGATAAAAACGAGATTGGAAAAGTTATCACACACCTTATGACCAATTTCTTTCATATGTGTCCAAGACTCCTGTATAGTGGGTTTAAAAATATGATTAACTTGTAACAAAACCATAATAATATTTATTATTTCATATATGATTCACTTACGACTTTGGATTATCCGTTCATTTGTCAATTCCTTGTTAAAGCAGTGTTTTGGGTAAAATCGTTTCATTTATCGTCCGTGTTTTAACTTGTAATTATTAATATGATTACTTAGATACTGATTAATTAACTCCAGAATATAAAACATGATTTATATATAATATATATTCAGAATATACATATATATAATAGATCAATACATGGAAATAAATACACCGTTCATGGAGACGGTAGGCCGTACGTACGCATGAACGCAGTTTTTCGTTTCCTTATTAAATTGAATGGAATTAAGTATATGAAATACATATATATATAAATAAATCAAGTAGAATTATTCTTTAATATATTTCATGATTACCTATTATATATACTTTATAATCATTCTTGAATTTTTAACATGGAAAATGAATCTCATCGTGTAGTGGAGACGGTAATCCGTACGTACGCATGAGCAATGATATTGTTCCCATATTTATTGAATGGAATTATAGTTGATGATATAAAATAATAGAATCAGTATGATGTTATAATAATCATATATAGTTATTCTTTACACCATTATAACCATCCAAATAAGTTGGTGGGGAAAAAACTGATTACACCACGGCGTGGAGACGGTATTCCGTACGTACGCACGCACGGTGATTTCATTTTCCATATATGGATAGAATGTGGAATAGGGTTGTTTAATATTTATAATAACATATTAGTATATAATTAATACTTATGTTATTACTTTATAATGGAACAACTAAAGAAGAGGATGTAGAAGAAGAAAGAAACTTGAAAGAGTTGGTAGAAGAGATTACCTCTTCGTCGATGCACCTCCTTTAAAATTCTTCTTAGGGCACTAGAGTTGGTCTTTTGAGAAGAACAGAACCTCTACGATATAAATAGATAGGTTTAGAAGAGGAATTTTCAGGGTTTGTCCGAGCTTCAAGGCTCAAAAGGGTGTGAAGTAAAGAGGGAAGGGATGCCCTTTTTATAAGGGAGGAGAGGGGCACCTTTGGAAAAACTAAAAATATTATTTTATAATAAATTCATATTCAGTTTATAATAGATCCAAATTAATTTATTTCGAAGCTAAAGTGGGTATGGGTCTAAATACTCTTAACCAATAGGTTTTATAAAATTTTAGGTTACTATTTTAACCTTATCATTTAGATTTAACTCTCAGCTAAATAATTTAACTTTTACCGTGTCTTTTTGTTTTCTTACACTATATGGTTTATAAAATTACTATAACAAGCTAAACGAACCCCGAGTTGTTAATTATTAATATATATAACCGTGTCTAAGCAATTTGGCCGAACCATAGATTTTTAGGAATAAAATAACAATTAATAATATTATATTTGTTTTAAAAACTATTTTATGTCAATTTTGACACTATTTGGTAATTTATTTTTGTGAAAATCATAACTGCATTATTAGTTCAAAAAAAGTTAATTATATCAATTATAATATGTCATATGAACCTATAAAATTAGTTTAATTCATAAAAAGTCTCAAATTAAATTTATTTGGGTATTTATAACATCAATTATGTTAATATTTCATTGATAAGGTAATTACTGCATCATCATTGTGTCAAGAATAAATTAAATTATTTGATGTCTAAAAATTATAAATAAAAAACAATTATATAGGAAATCTTGTTAGATTTATAATTAATATTTATAATTGAATTTATCTTATGTACAACCCTATATTAAAAATGATTTAGTTATTAATCACTGATTTTAACTATTTTAACTCTTCTTTAAATAAAATAATAATAAGTGTTCTAATCTAATAAAATTGGAACTAAAGGGTAATATATTATTCCCAAGGTTGTTTTTGGTCGAATTACACTTATCCAATAGAATTAGGACATGTTTTAGGGTAATAATAATATCATTTTACCCTTAAATACCTCATTTACTTTTAACCGTGGTAAATAAAAGTAAAAAGTTACTATTCACCAAAAATTATTTTTATCTTATTGAACCAAATTTTACTACTTGATATTAACCGTGTCTCTTGGATTTTTGAAATTCCACTCACAGAAGTTGTAAAATTATGTTTTATGTAAATTTTCAAATTGTCCTATGAGGTGGGTAAAAGGCAGTGAATAGTTCAATAAATTTTTTATATATCTAAAATTATTATAAAATGAATCCAATGCATTAAATTTAACTTATATAGTTATTATGTATCAATTTTGACCTAAAATAAATTTAAATAAAATAAATAATTATTTAAATAAAAATTTGGTTTTTAAATAGTAACCTAGTGTTTTCACTATTCATCAAAAATTGAATGTTTTCAGAAAAATAACAAAACATCACCCTAGGAGAATTTTGATATTACGAATCCAAAAATGAAGTCCATTTTGAAAAATATAATTTCAAAAAGAATTTATTATTATTCATAACTTCTAGTTCATAATAATATTATAATAATATCTCGTTTAGTGAAACTTGGTATTTCGTACTACACATGCTATCGAAGAAGGTCTTAATTGCGTGTAATGTAAGCCAAGTCAGGGCTGTGTTTAGTGAAAGCTCCGTTTGGTGTTGCGTATAACATAATCAAAACTTATCTCATTTATACATTAAACAAAATCTATACTTAATGTTGCATATAATAATTTCCACAAAACAACCTTGAATTTGTGTGTAACACGAGCCATGAATAGTGTTTCTTATACTGCAAGCTAATATGGTGTTGTTTATAGTACAATCCAATCTTGGTGTAGTGTATAATAGAATACATCAAAGAAATTAAAAATAATATATCTCATTAAATCTCGGGTTGTTACATTGTACCCCCCTTAAAATTAATTTCACCCTCGAAATTCGTCAGGGTTATAAATGGTTTACTACTTGAAAGTTTTGTTAATAGAAAGTCATATCATAAAAAGGAATACTAGAACTTCATTTTAAAAAGGGAAGTTAGAATCATAACAGTCACACATGTAACTCAGCACTGGGTTTCCACATAGGACAACATAGGTGAAAATATGGATATGTAAGAGAAATATAACCATGAACTTCTGATGTAGAGTGGTAGAGGACATGGCTATGAGAAATACAACAATAAAAAAGCTATAAATTTGTGATGATCTAAGGTATCATCTAATTCATCATATATAAGGGCACTAGTACAACATTTTTGGTTTTCAAGATCATTTCCCTAAAGTTGAGGGAATTGGAATTCGAAGAAATACTTTCTTGATTTTGGTACAATCTCACCATTGGTCGTTCCTTGGACAATTTCCACTTCATATCTTCAAGAAATTAATTTGAATTTTTCATTTGTGAAGTGTTAGCAGATCATGTGATAGAATGATGGGTCATTCCATCTGTCTCAAACAAAATATTAGAAAAAGTTATCAAAAATACATAAGTCTATCTATAGTGATATTAATCATATATCATTCCTAAAATGGACTTATAAATCATATATCATACAACTTAATATTATAAAACTAGTTTCTACTAACCAGGGACTTCTTGTAGGCTAGTGGTAGGAGATAAAGGCATGTCGCACTTCGGTTGTTGGTACGATTCCCACAGCCTTGTCAAACACGACGGGTTGTCACCCATCCTGCAGGTTGTCCTTTTTTCTAAAACTAAATTATTATAACATTCAATAAAGAATATTCAAAAAAAGTGTAGCCTTAAGAAATAATGACTTATTTCTAACATAATCCATTCCAATCTTTAGGCTTATCCAAAATACATCTGTCCAATCTCATAGTATAAAGAAAACAATTACAAGAAATGTCATCTTCTGAGCATGTGAATACCATCATTTATCCCCCATATATCATACGATATATCTTGTTGGTCAAATTACAAACATTTGAATAACCTAATAATTTATTCTCTTGAAAAATGAATACCAATTGACTCTTAGTGAAAACGTGAATGCTGTAGAAAATTAACACTTTCCACATACCAAAATCTCAAAAGTTTTATATACTCAAACCAAGATATAACTTTGTCCTTATATCAGTCATGAGCTCATTTCATTTTTTCTTTATCACTTCATTATGCACAAATCATCTTATTTCAAAAAATATTTCAATCACTTTTCATGGTTACTGGTACCATATTATTATTGAATACCAATACATTGATATTCCAAAATTCCATGATGCCATAAAAGAGATTCCATGATACTATTTTGAAATCCCATTACATAAACACTTAATCATTACACAACAACATTTTCATACTCAAAATCACAAATATTTATCGCATGTGACTTCCCTTTATCCTTTTCCTTAAGAGTTTGCTCACGTTGATCATCATTAACCCTTGGATTAGGGCATTGATTAGCATAATGTCCCATTTCCTTGCACTTAAAGCATTGAAGTGTTGGTGGTGCGTTGTTTGCAGTCTTTTCTTTATTCAGATAATTAACAACCCTTTTCAATTACATGGACACTCAGCTGCTCTATGACCTTATTTTCCACACTTAAAAAATTTTCTAGTCCCTTTAAGACAATCTCCACCATGCTTATTTCCACACTTTGAGCATAAAGAAACATTCATCTTCTTTTCACCATTATTCTGAGATTTTTCCTTAAACTCCATATTTCGTTTCTTGTCAAACCCATGAGATGGATATGTAACACCAACTTCAATTTCTACCTTGATAGCACAATGCACAATTTCTTCATAGCTACTGAAGTCTCTTATAGCTAATGCACTTCGATGATTTGGTTTTTAGCCACTGAAGAATCGATCAACTTTACTTTCAGGTTTGATGATAAATCCAGATGCATACCTTGCATGACTTGTATAATTCGCTTCGTATATACCAACAAATTCATCATCGTTTTTCGTAATCTTGAGGAAATACATTTCCATCTTTGTTCGAAGAATAAGAGGGAAGTTCTTATTGGAAAATAAGTTCCTGAACTCATCCCATTCCATGGATTCAATTTCATATCGGGGCCTCATATTCTTAATTAGATCCCACCATTGATCTGCTTCACCTTCTAAACGGAAAATAGCGAGAATGAATTTTTCATGTTCCAAATAGTGAAGTATGGAAAATATATTTTCAATGGTACTGATACATTGTTCAGCAACAAGTTGATTAGAAGACCCACTAAAATAAGGTGGACATTGCCTCGTGAAGGACACAATAGAATATTGTTCCCTTCTCTGATCATTTGTAAATCCAGAATGATTTATAGCTTGTGTCAGTATAGGAATAATATTTTTCACTCCATATCCCATCACATTTGGTTATTCGGGAGGAAAATCATTGCATTGTCCATTAAATTGATCAACACGGTTCCTTCGGGTTCCAGTCATCGTCTAAAACCCAAAAAAGAACAGTGTGAGAGGCAAAAATCATGCTATGAAAACAACATAATAAAGGGGGAGTACCTTCAATATCTAACATCTTAGGTTTAATTCTAATATCATTACCATAATTCTAGGTCTATAAACTATACTTAACCTTAGGGACATCCCTAGACATACCTTAGAAATACCTCTAGGGATCTCACTGAAGTTCTGGCATCCTAGTTTCCAAAGGTTGACTAAACCTTTCCTCTGATACCAACTATAGAAACCCAAAGCTTTACGTACATAGACATTACTTTACATTTGCATAATATCTAATACATAACAAAAACATACACCAAAGGACCGTAATAGTTTAGTGTCTTTGGAAACTCGGAATATAATCTTCTAATCTTGGTGAAAGATCTTCAACATAACCCATAAAGATCTTCCTTTTTTTCTTACCTAAAACCTTTCTTTATATCCCGGGGAAAAAACATATAAAGGGTGAGCTAAAATTCTCAGTAAGGGTAATGATGGATGAAATAAAACAAACCATATACATTTGAACTTCAAAACAAGAACATAATATTTAAACATCAAAATCTTGAGCAATGACATAAAACATGGAAGTACATAAGAAATAGATCATAATAGATCATCAATCATGATAAAATAGAATGGTAATAAAGCATGTAATTTTGGAAACCATTAAACACATGTTATGATTTCTATATTAGCCAAGGAATTTCTTCCAAGACTATCTTAGTGGACAAAGTCCCTTTCTAGATCGAGTTCACTCCTCGTTCCAGTCCTGTATCACTGAACCAGATTAACATACCATTCCAGCCATGTCTATATCATGATATATAAATCTTTACCCAATGAATTGGAGGGAGATATAGTTCCCACCCATCTCATAATTAAATCATTCTTACTTGTGCCACGAAATAAACATACATCATTCACAATAACCCAATGAATAAAATGGGTTTCATAAAAATCATCCCATCATAACATAATCCATATAAAATAAATGGATATCATTTCTTCATAAGATAAATCAAACCTTTTAAATTATAGAGACATTATACTTGAAACATAAACATACTAAATAATGTCATCTTATATGGAAAATAGTTTTGATAAAAAAACATGAAATGAATTCTTGAGGAAAATATCATTTCTTCTTCAAAATCATTTTCTTTTCACAAAATGCCACAAATTTTAAAAGAAATGTATTTTATTGAAAATTACCATGAAATCTTGTAGATGAAGCTTCATGAAAATTAGTAGTTATGAAACCATGAAAATCCGTTCATGTTTTATAAGTTAAAAAAATATTCTTCTCGTACTTTTGCTCGAAAAGTCAAAAAGTACCTCATATGGTATAAAAAGAAAGATTCCTTACATACCATGTAGTAAAATTAACAAATGGGTAAAAAGTACTTTAAACATATAGGAAACCATTTTTTAAAAAATAGGGACAAGGGTGCTAAATATAACCCCAATAAATACTTACGAATAAACAATCTCAGATAAAAACGAGATTGGAAAAGTTATCCCTTACCTTATGTCCAATTTCTCCTGTATGTGTCCGAAACTCTAGTATAGTGGGTTTAAACATATTTTTAACTTGTAATAGAACCATAAAAATATGTATGATATCATATATTATTCACTTACGACTTTAGATAAAACGTTCATTTGTCAATTCCATGTTAAAGCAGCGTTTTGGGTAAAATCGTTTCATTTATCGTCCGTGTTTTGACTTGTAATTATTAACATGATTACATAGATCATGATTAATTAATTCCATAATATAAAACATAATTTATATATAAAATATATTCATAATATACATATATATATAATAGATCTATAAATTGAAATAAATACACTGTTCATTGAGACGGTAGGCCGTACGTACGCATGGACATTATTTTTTGTTTCCTTATTAAATTGAATGGAATTAAGTAGATGACATACATATATATATACATAAATACAGTAGAATTATTATGTCATTTATTTCATGATTACCTGTTATATATACTTTATAATCATTCTTGAATTGTTAACATAGAAAATGAATCTCATCGCGTCATTGAGACGGTAATCCGTACGTACGCACGAGCGATGATATCGTTCCCATATTTATTGAATGGAATTGGGGTGGATGATATAATATTTTATAATCAGTATGATTTTATAATAATTATATATAGTTATTCTTTAAACCATTATACCCATCCAAGAAAGGTCGTGGTGGAAAAACTGATTACACCACGGTGTGGAGACCGTATTCTGTACGTATGCACACGCGGTGATTTCATTTTCCGTAGGATGGATAGAAGGTTAAATATGGTTGTTTAATATTTATAATAACATATTAGTTTATAATTAATACTTATGTTATTACATTATAATGAAACAACAAAATAAGAGGAAGTAGAAGAAGAAAGAAACATGAAAGAGTCTGTAGAAGAGATTACCTCTTCCTCGACGCACCTCCTTTAAAATTCTTCTTAGGGCACTAGATTTGGTCTTTTGAGAAGACCAGAACCTCTATGATATAACTAGAGAGGTTGAGAAGAGGAATTGGAAATGTTTTGGCCAAGCTTCAAGGCTCAAAAGGGTGTGAAGATAAAAGGGAAGGGGTTCCCTTTTTATAAGGGATGAGAGGGGCACCTTTGGAAAAACTAACAATATTATTTTATAATAAAGTCATATTCGGTTTATAATAGCTCCAAATTAATTTACATAGAATATAAAGAGTGGATGGGTATAAATCCTCTCAACAAATAGGTTTTAGACAAGTTTAGGTCACTATTTATCCTTATCATTTAGATTTAACTCTACGTTAAATAATTTAACTTTTATCTTGTCTTCTTGTTTTCTTACACTATATGGTTAAAAAACATACTATAACCAGATAAACGAACCCCAAGTAGTTCATTATTAATATATATAACCTTATCCAAGTCATTTGGCTAAACCATAGATTTTTAGAAATTAAATAACAATTAATAATATAATATTTTTTTAAAAACTATTTTATGTCAATTTTGACACTATTTGGTAATTGATTTTTGTGAAAATCATAACTGCATGATTAGTTCGATAAAATTTAATTATATCAATAATAACATGTCATATTAACCTATAAAATTAGTTTAATTCATAAAAAGTATCAAATTACATTTATTTGGATATTTATAACGTCAATTATGTAAATATTTCATTAATAAGATAATTATTGCATCATCATTATGTCATAAATAAATTAAATTATTTAATGTCTAAAAATTATAAATGAAATACCATTATGTAATAAATCTATTTATATTTATAATGAATATTTATAGTAGAATTTATCTTATGTATAACCCCATATTAAAAATGTTTTAGTTATTAAACTTTGATTTTAACTATTTTAACTCTTCTTTAAATAAAATAATAATAAGTGTCCTAATCTAATCCAAGTGGAACTAAATGGTAATATTTTATTCCTAAGGTTGTTTTAGGTTGAATTAAAATTATCGAATAGAATTAGGACATGTGTTAGGGTAATAATAATATCATTTTTACCCTTAATTACTCTATTTACTTTTAACCGTGGTAAAAAAAAGTAAAAAGTTACTATTCACCAAAAATTATTTTTATCTTATTGAATCTCATTTTACTCCTTGATATTAACCGTGTCTCTCAGATTTTTGAAATTCCACTCATAGAAGCGGTAAAATTATGTTTTATGTAAATTTTCAAATTCTTCTAGGAGGTGGGTAAAAGACGGTGAATAGTTCAATAAAATTTTTATATATCTAAAATTATTATAAAAAGGCTCCAATGAATTACATTGAACTTATATAGATATTATGTATCAATTTTGACCTAAAATAAATTTAAATAAAATAATTAATTATTTAAATAAAAATTCGGTTTTTAAATAGTAACCCAATGTTTTCACTATTCATCCAAAATTGAAAGTTTTCAGAAAAGTACCTAAAATTCACCCAAGGCTAATTTCGATATTCTGAATCCAAAAATGAATTCCATTTTCAAAATATAATTTCAAAAAGTAGTTATTACTCTTCATAATGGATATTTCATAATAATATTATAATAATATCTCATTTAGTGAAACTTGGTATTGCGTACTACACACACTATCGAAGAAGGTCTTGATTGCATGTAATGCAAGCCAAGTCAGGGATGTGTGTAGTGAAATTTTCGTTTGGTGTTTTGTATAACATAATAAAAAATTATTTCATTTATACATTAAACAAAATCTATACTTAATGTTGCGTAGAATAATTTCCAAAAAACGAACTTGAATTTGTGTGTAACACGAGCCAAGAATAGTGTTGTGTATACTACAAGCTAATACGGTGTTGCATATAGTACAATCCAATCTTGGTGTAGTGTATAATATAATATATCAAAGAAATTAAAAATAATATATCTCATAAAATCTCGGTTTATTAGAACCCATCTCATATTGAAATCATTCTTACTTGTTCCACAAAATAAACATAAATCATTCATCATAACCCAAAGAATAAAATGGGTTTCATAAACATAATCCCATCATAACGTAATACATATAAAACAAATGGATATCATTTCATCATGAGAAGAATCAAACCAGGTAAATAATAGAGACATTATACTTGAAACATAATCATACTAAATAATTTCATCTTAGATGGAAAATAGTTTTGATAAAACACTTGAAATGAATTCTTGAGTAAAATATCCTTTCTCCTTAAAAAATCATTTTCTTATCCCAAAATGCCAAAAAAATTTAAAAGAAAATGATTTTATTGAAAATAACCAAGAAAACTTATAGAGGAAGCTTCTTGAAAATTAGACGATATGAAACCGCAAAAATCTGTTCATGCCGTATAAGTTAAAAAAACATTATCCTCGTACTGTTACCGGAAAAGTCCAAAAAGTTCCTCATATGGTAAAAGAAAGAAAGATTCCTTCCATAACATGTGGTAAAAGACAAAAATGGGTAAAAGATAAATTAAACATACATGAAAACATTTTTAGAAAACACGGACATGGATGATAAAAATAACCCCAGTAAATATTTACAAATAAACAATCTCGGATAAGAACGAGATTGGAATAGTTATCCCTTACCTTATGTCTGATATGCTTCGTACATATCCTAACATCCTGTATAATGATTTAAATAATGTCATTGACTTATTAAAGAATCATATTCATTGTTATTATATCATATATGGTTCACTTATGACTTTATATTACCCGTTCTTTTGTAAATTCCATGTTAAAGCAGCCTTTTGGGTAAAATCATTTTATTTATCGTATGTGTTTGGACTTGTTGTTATTGATATTATTATTACTTATATCTTGATTTACTTATATAAATAATGTAAATAATGATGTATATATCATATATATTCAGTATATATATATATAATAGATAGATAAATGAAATGAAATAAACCGTTCATTGAGACGGCAGGCCGTTCGTACGCATGAAAGTTGTTTTCCTTCCCTTATTGACTTGAATGGAAGTAAATAGATGAAATATATATATATATATACATAAATCCAGTAGATTCATTATTTTATATATTTCATTATTATTCATTATATATACTTTATAATCATTCTTGAATGGTTATCATGGAGAATGAATCTCATCGCGTTGTGGTGACGGTAATCCATACGTATGCATGAGCGATGATATTGTTCTCATAATTATTGAATTTAATTGGAGTGGATGATATAATATCTTATAATCAGTATGATTTTATAATAACTATATATAGTTATTCATTACACCATTATACCCATCAAAGTAAGGTGGTGGTGGAAAAACAGATTACACCACGGCGTAGAGACGGTATTCCGTACGTACGCACGCGCGATGATTTCATTTTTCGTAGGATGGATAGAAGGTGATATAGGGTTGTTTCATATTTATAATAACATATCAGTATATAAGTAATACTGATTTTATTACGTTATAAAGAAACAACTATAGAAGATGAAGTAGAAGAAGAAAGAAACTTGAAAGAGTCAGTAGAAGAGATTACCTCTTCCTCGACGCACCTCCATTAAACAACTTCTTAGGGCACTAGATTTGGACTTTTGAGAATACCATAACCTCTATGATATAAATATAGAGGTTTATAAGAGTAATTGTCAGGGGTTGGCCGAGAATCAAGTCTCAAAAGGGTGTGAAGAGTAGTGGGAAGGGGTGCCCTTTTTATAAGGGAGGAGAAGGGCTTCTTTGAAAAAACATAAAATATTATTTTATAATAAAGTAATATTCAGTTTATAATAGCTTTAAATTTATTTATTTTGAATCTAAAGTGGGTATGGGTCGAAATTATCTCATACAATAGGTTTTATACAAGTTTAGGTTACTATTTTAACCTTATTATTTAGATTTAACTCTAAGTTAAATAATTTAACTTTTACAGTGTGTTCTTGTTTTCATACACTATATGGTTAATAAACTAAATATAAAAATCCAAACGAACCCCAATTTGTTCTTTATTAATATATATAACCTTATCTAAGTCATTATTCCAATCCTTAGATTGTTAGGAATATAATAACAATTAATAATATATTATTTGTTTTAAAAATTATTTTATGTCAATTTTGACACTATTTGGTAATTGATTTTTGTGAAAATAATAAAAACATGATTAGTTAGAAAACAGTTAATTGAATCAATAATAACATGTCAAATTAATCTATAAAATTAGTTTAATTCATAAAAAGTCTGAAATTACATTTATTTTGGTATTTATAACATCAATTATGTTAATATTTCATTAATATGGTAATTATTGCATCATCATTGTGTCATAAATAAATTAAATTATTTAATGAATAAAAATTATAAATAAAATACCATTATGTAGGAAATAGTATTATATTTCTAATGAATATTTATAGTTGAATTTAACTTATGTATAACCTGATGTTAAAAATGTTTTAGTTATTAAACATTTATTTTAACTATTTTAACTCTTCTTTAAATAAAATAATAATAAGTCTTCTAATCTAATCTAAGTGGGCCTAAAGTGTAATATTTTATTCCTAAGGTTATATTTGATCAAATTACACTTATCCAAAAGAATTAAAACATGTGTTAGGGTAATAATAATATCATTTTTACCCTTAATTACCCTATTTACTTTTAACTGTGGTAAATAAAAGTAAAAAGTTATTATTCACCAAAAAATATTTTTATCTTATTGAACCACATTTTACGCCATAATATTAACTGTGTCTCTTGGATTTTCGAAATTCCACTCACAGAAATGGTAAAATTAATATTTATGTAAATTTTCAAATTCTCATAGGAAGTGGGTAAAAGACAATGAAAAGTTCAATAAAATTTTTATATATCTAAAATTATTATAAAATGACTCCAATGAATTACATTGAAAATATATATGTATTATGTATCTATTTTTCCCAAATATAAATTTAAATAAAATAAAAAATTATTTAAATAAAAAGTCTATTTTTAAATAGTAACCCAGTGGTTTCACTATTCATCCAAAACTGAATGTTTTTAGAAAATACCAAAATTTCACCCTAGGATAATTTTTATATTCCAAATCCAAAAATGAAGTCATTTTTGAAAGATAAAATTTATAAAATTTCAAAAAGTTGGTATACCTATTCATAACGGCTAGTTTATATAATATTGTAATGACATATCATTGTTTTGTGAAACTCGGTATTGCGTACAACACACACTATTGTGGAAGGAGACGATTGCGTGTAAAGCAAGCCAAGTCAGGGATACGTGTAGTGAAAGCTCCATTAGATGTTGCGTATAACATAATAAAAACATATTTCTTTTATAATTTAAATAAAATCAATACTTAATGTTGCGTAGAATAATTTCCAAAAAATGAACTTGAAATTGTGTGTAACACGAGCCAAGAATAGTGTTGCGTATACTGCAACCTAATACGGTGTTGTGTATAGTACAAGCTAATCTTGGTGTATCATAAAACACAAGACATAAATTAAATTAATAAAAAAATATTTCTCATAAAATCTTGGGGTGTAACATTCTACCCCCCTTAAAATGAATTTTCCCTCTAAATTCATCGAGGTTATAAATCGTTTACTAATTGTAAGTTTATTTCATAGAAACCGACATCGTAAAAAGGAATACCAAAACTTAATCTTAAAAACTAAAGTTTGAAACGTAATGGTTACCCAAATTAACTCATCACTGGGTTTCCACATAGGCGAACATAGTTGAAAATATGGATAAGGAATACAAAACTAACAATCAAGTTATGATGGAGAGTGGTATAGAACATGGCTATGAAAAATCAAACAATCACAATGCCATAAATTTGTGATGATCTAAGGTACCATCTAGGACAACGTTTTTTGGTTTTCAAGATCATTTCCCTAAAGTTGAAAATTGTAATTAGAAGAAATAAAAAATTTATTTCGGTACAATCTCACCTTTGGTAATTCCTTGAACAATTTCCACTTCATCTCTTAAAAAACTGAATTTGAATTTTTCATTCATGAAATGTTAGCAGATCATGCGATAAAATGATAGGTCATTTCGTCTATCTCAAACAATTTTTAGAAAAAGTTATTAAATATACATAAGTCCATCTACGGTGATATTAATCATATATGGTTCCAAAAATAGACATATACTTCATCTATCATACCTCTTAATAAAATAAAACTAATATCTACTAGCCAGGGACTTCTTGTAGGACAGTGATAGGCAATAAAGGCTTTTCACACTTCAGTTATGGGTTCGATTCCTGCATCCTTGTCCGACACGACGGGTTGTCGCCGTCCTATAGGTTTTCCTTTTTCTAAAACTATATTATTATAACATTTCAGAAATAAAATCAAAAAATTATAGCCTTAAGAAACACTATCTGATGTCTAAATTAATCCATTCCAACCCTTAGGCTTATCGAAAATACTTCTGTTCGATTACTAGAAATGTCATTTACTGAGCATGTGAATACCTTCATTTATCCCCCATATATCATAAGATATATCTTGTTATTGGTCACATTCCAAACATGTGAATACCTTAATCATGTATTCTCTTAAAAAATTAATACTCATTGAACCTTGAATTCTATCAAAAGTTAAGTCATTCCACATACCAAAATCCCAAAATTTCTATATACTCAAACCATGACATCACTTTGTCATTATATCAGTCATGAGCACATGAATACTATCAAACATATTATTTTCTCCTTATACCTTCATTATGTTCATGTCATCTTCTTTCCAAAAAACATTTCAATCACATTTCATGGTTACCGGTACCATATAATTATTGAAAACAATAGTAAACCAATAAATAGATATTCCAAAATTCCACGATACTATAAATGAGATTCTACAAAACTATTTTGGAATCCCGTTACATAAACACTTAATCATTCCACCACTTCATTTTCATATTAAAAATCACCAATAGTGATTGCAGGTAACTTCCCGTTGCCCTTTTCCTTAAGAGTTTGTTGATGTTGATCATCATTAACCCTAGGATTAGGGCATTGGTTAGCATAATGCCCCATTTCCTTCCACATGTAGCATTGAAGTGTTGGTGGTGCATTCTCTGTAGTCCTTTCCTTATTCACATAATTAGATACCTTTTTCCCATTACTTTGACACTCATCTACTCGATGTCCTTCTTTTACACACTTAAAAAATTTTATAGTCCCTTTAAGACAATATCCACCATGCTTCTTTCCACACTTTGATCATAACAAAACATTCTTCTTCTTTTCACCATTGTTTAGAGATTTCTTCTTGAACTTCATCTTTCGTTTCTTGTCAAAACTATGAGATGGATATGTAACACCAAATTTCAATTCTACCTTGATAGAAAAACACACAATTAATTCATATCTACTGAAATCTCTTATAGCTAATTCCCTTTGAAGACTTGATTTTAAGACACTGAAGAATCGATCAAATTTACTTTCAGGATGGATGATAAATCCAGATGCATACCTTACATGCCTTGTAAAATTCACCTCGTATATACCAATAGATTCATCATCCTTTTTCTTATGCTTAAGGAAAACCTTTTCTATATTTTTTTTAAAGAATATGAGGGAAGTAATTATTGAAAAACAAGTTCTCGAACTCGTCCCATTCCATGGATTAAATTTTATATTGGGGACTTGAATTCTTAATTAGAATCCACCACTGGTTTGCTTCACCTTCTAAATGGTAAACATCCAAAATGACTTTTTCATGTTATAAATAGAAAAGTATGGAAAATATCTTTTGAATGGTACTGATCCACTGTTTAGTAATAAGTGGGTCAAAAGATCCATTGAATGACGGTGGAAGTTTCCTCATGAAGGACTCAATAAAAATATTGTTCCATTCTCTGCTCATTTTGAAGTCTAGAATGATTCACAGCTTGTGTAATTATAGAAATAAGATTTTTCACTCCATATCCCATAAAATTGGTTTGTTTTTTAGGGAAATAATTACATTGTCCATTATATTGATCAACATGGTTCCTTCGGGTTCTATCCATCCTCTAAAACCCAAAAACAATAGTGTGAGAGGCAAAAATCATGACAGGAAAACAACATAATAAAGGGTAGTACTTTCAATCTCTAAAATCTTATTTTTAATTCTAGGTTATTCATGATCGTTATCAAAATCCTAGGACTATAACCTATACTTATACTTAACCTTACGGACATCCCTATACATACCTTAGATCTATCTCTAGGGATCTCACTAAATATTTCGCATCCTAGTTTCCAAAGGTTAACTAAACCATTCCTCTGATACCAGCTGTAGAGACCCAAAACTTGACGTACGGGGACATTACATTACTTTTGAGGAATACCTAATACATAACAAAAATAAATACATAAGGACCGTAATAGTTTAGTGTCTTTGGAAACTCAGAAGATAATCTTCTAATCATGGTGAATGATCTTCAATATCTCCCATAAAGATCTTCCCCTTTTGTTTTCTTTCCTAAAACCATTCTTTATATCCTGGAGAAAATAAAACATATAAAGGGTGAGCTCAAATGCTCAGTAAGGGTAATCATGGAGAAAATAAAACCAACCATATAAATTTGAACATAAAAACATGAACATAGTGTTTAAACATCGAAATCTTGGGCAATGACATAAAACGTGGCAGTACGTAAGGCATAGATCATAATAGAAGATAAATCATGATAAAATAGCATGTAAGTAAAGCTTTTAATCGTGGAAAAACATTAATCACATGATATTATTTCCATAGTAGCCAATGCATTTCTTCCAAGACCATCTTAGTGGACAAAGTCCAATTCTAAATCGAGTTCACTCCTCGTTCCAGTCCTGTATCACTGAACCGGATTAACTTACCATTCCAGCCATGTCTATCTCATGAGATATAAACATTTACACAATGCATTTAAGGGGGATATAGGTCCCACACATCTCATATTGAAATAATTTTTTCTTGTTCCATAAAATAAACATAAATCATTCATCATAACCCAAAGAATAAAATGGGTTTCATAAACATCATCACATCATAACGTAATCCATATAAAACAAATAGATATCATTTCATCATAAGAAGAATCAAACCATGTATATAATACAGACATTATAACTGAAACATAAACATGCTAAATAATGTCATCTTAGATAGAAAATAGTTTTGATAAAACACTTGAAATGAATTCATGAGGAAAATATCCTTTCTCCTTAAAAATCATTTTCTTTTCTCAAAATGCCACAAAATTTTAAAACAAAAGGATTTTATTTAAAATAACCATGAAAACCTATAGAGGAAGCATCTTAAAAATTTGGCAATATAAAACCGTAAAAATCTGTTCATGTCATATAAGTTAAAAAAACATTCTCCTCGTACTTTTGCCAGAAAAGTCAAAAAAGTTACTCGTATGGTAAAAAAAGAAAGATTTCTTCCATAACATGTCGTAAAAGTAAAAAATGGGTAAGAAGGACATTATAAATACATTAATTTTTTTTATAAAACATGGACATGGATGATAACAATAACCCTAGTAAATACTTACGAATAAACAATCTCTGATAAGAATGAGAATGGAATAGTTATCCCTTACCTTATGTCTGATATGCTTCGTACGTATCTGAACCTCCTATATAATGATTTAAATAATGTCATTGACTTATTATAGAGTTATATTCATTGTTATTATATCATATATGGTTCAATTATGACTTTATATTACCCATTCTTTTGTAAATTCCATCTTAAAGCAGCGTTTTGGGTAAAATCGTTTTATTTATCGTACGTGTTTGAACTTGTTGTTCTTGATATTATTATTGCTTATATCCTGATTTAATTACTTTGAGAATGTATATAATGATGTATATATCATATATATTCAGTATATATATATATTATAGATAGATAAATGAAATGAAATACACCGTTCAGGGAGACGGTAGGTCGTACGTATGCATGAACGCTGTTTTCCTTTCCTTATTGACATGAATGGAAGTAAGTAGATGAAATATATATATATATGTATGTATAAATAAATCCAGTAGCTTCATTATGTCATATATTTAATTATTATTCATTATATATACTTTATAATCATTCTTGAATGGTTATCAAGGAGAATGAATCTCATCGTGTCGTGGAGACAGTAATCCATACGTACGCACGAGCGATGATATCATTCTCATAATTATTGAATAGAATTGGAGTGGATGATATAATATCTCAGAATATATATGATATTATAATAACTATATATAATTATTCTTTACACCATTATACCCATCCAAGTTAGGTGGTGGTGGAAAAACATATTACACCACAGCGTAGAGACGATATTTTGTATGTACGCACGCACGATGATTTCATTTTCCGTAGGATTGATATAAGGTGAAATAGGGTTGTTTCATATTTATAATAATATATTATTATATAATTAATACTAATGTTATTACTTTATAAAGAAACAACTAATGAATAGGAAGTATATGTAGAAATAAACATGAAAGAGTCGGTAGAAGATATTACCTCTTCCTCGATGCACCTCCTTTAAACTTCTTCTTAGGGCACTAGATTCGGTCTTTTGAGAAGACCATAACCTCTATGATATAACTAGAGAGTTTGAAAAGTGTAATTGGCAGGGTTTGGCCAATCATCAAGGCTCAAAAGGGTGTGAAGAGAAGAGGGAAGGGGTGCCCTTTTTATAAGGGAGGAGAGGGGCATCTTTGGAAAAACATAAAATATTGTTTTATAATAATGTCATATTTGGTTCATAGTTGCTCCAAATTGATTTATTTCTTAGGTAAAGTGGGTATGGGTCGAAATAATCTCAACCAATAGGTTTTAGGCTGGTTTAGGTTACTATTTTACCCTTATCATTTAGATTTAACTCCAAGTTAAATAATTTAACTTTTACAGTGTCTTCTTGTTTTCTTACACTATATGGTTAATAAACATACTATAACAAGCCAAAATAACCCCAAGTGGTCCATTATTAATATATATAACCTTATATAAGTCATTTTTCGGATCCGTATATTTTTATGAATATAATAACAATTAATAATATAATATTTGTTTTAAAAACTATTTTATGACAATTTTGAAACTATTTGGTAATTGATTTTTGTAAAAATAATAAAAACCTGATTAGTTCAAAAAACGTTAATTGAATCAATACTAACATGTCATATTAACCTATAAAGTTATTGGAATTCATAAAAAGTCTCAAATTACATTTATTTGGGTATTTATAACATCAATTATGTTAATATTTCATTGATAAGGTAATTATTGCATCATCATTGTGTCATAAATAAATAAAAGTTTTTAATGTCTAAAAATTATAAATAAAAAACCATTATGTAGGAAATCTTCTTATATTTATAATTAATATTTATAGTTGAATTTATCTTAGTTATAACCCTATATTAAAAATGTTGTAGTTATTAAACATTGATTTAAACTATTTTAACTCTTCTTTAAATAAAATAATAATAAGTGTTCTAATCTAATACAAGTGGACCTAAAGGGTAATATTTTATTACCAAGGTTTTTTTGGGTCGAATTAAACTTATCCAATATAATTAGGAAATGTGTTAGGATAATAATAATATCATTTTTACCCTTAATTACCCTATTTACTTTTAACCGTGGTAAATAAAAGTAAAAAGTTACTATTCACTAAAAATTATTTTTATCTTATTGAACCATATTTTAATCCTTGTATTAACTGTGTCTCTATGATTTTTGAAATTCCACTCACAGAAGCAGTAAAATTACGTTTTATGTAAATTTTCAAATTCTCCTAGGAGGTGGGTAAAAGAAGGTGAAAAGTTCAATAAATTTTTATATATCTAAAATTATTATAAAATGACTCCAATGAATTACATTGAAAATATATAATTATTATGTATCTATTTTGACCTAAAATAAATTTAAATAAAATAAATAATTATTTAAATAAAAATTCGGTTTTTAAATTGTAACCCAGTGTTTTCACTATTCATCAAAAATTGATGGTTTTCAGAAAAATACCAAAATTTCTCCCAAGGCTAAGTTCTATATTACGAATAAAAAAATGAAGTCCGTTTTGAAAGATAAAATTTATAAAATTTCAAAAAATGGGTATTGCTATTCATAACGGTTTGTTTATATAATATTTTAATTACATATCATTGTTTAGTGAAACTCGGTATTGCGTACAACACACACTATCGTAGAAGGTCACGATTGCATGTAAAGCAAACCAAGTCACGACTGCGTGTATTGAAAGCTCCGTTTGGTGTTGCGTATAACATAATCATAACTTATTTCACTTATACATTAAAAAAAATCTATACTTAATGTTGCGTAGAATAATTTCCACAAAACGAACTTGAAATTGTGTGTAACATGAGCCAAGAATAGTGTTGCGTATACTGCAAGCTATTACGTTTTTGCGTGTAGTACAAGATAATCATGGTGTAGCATACAAAACAAGACATCAATGAAATTAATAAAAAAATATTTCTCATAAAATCTCGGGGTGTTACACACATAGATCATAATCAATCATTTTATTGATAACCCTTGGAGAATAAAGAATGATTTTCTTATCAAAATCATGATGTATAAAAGTGCTTAAAGACATGATCATTATTTCATTTTTATCCCAAAAAAGGGAATGTGGATTTATTATGTGAAAATACAAGAATAAAATAAATCATTTTTACATCGAGGTGAATACCGATGGAAAAGAAAAATGTTTGGTTATCCACATGAAATAAAAGATAATTACTTAAGGATAAGAGAAAAATTTTGAGAAGTAAATTCGGCAGCATGACGGGTATAAAATGTGGTTTTAAAAAAGTGTAAATGATAGGGGATAAGTGTCTCCCATTGATAAAACATAATTTCTTAGTAATAGTATGATCAAAAGGATAATAAAAGTGAGAAATCATAACAATTAGAAGACATATACAAAAAGAAGTTCTTGAATTGAAGAGAAAAGAAGGATAATTCAATTACCCTAAAGTGTTACTCCTAAATCTTGAGGAATAGAACCTTGGGGGATTGAGGAAAAATTTAGGGACTCATTAAGAGGAATAAGTACCAAAATTTTGTAGAGGATGGATTGTTAGTTAAAGGAAATTGAGAAATGGGTGTGTATTTATATCATAATTGAAGATTTTTTTAATAATTTCCAAATATAGGAATTGGAAATCTATGTTGTGGAAAATGAAAAACCAATGGCTTACCCATGGTTTCTTCCCATTGTTTTGGATAATTGGGACAAATTTTATGTTATTTTAATCCACCATAACCGAAATACATTTTTTATTACTTTCTTTGGTATGGAAAAGTAATGTTTCCACAATGTAATGTTTTTAAATCATAGTTTCCATTTTAGACTTTGGAATGTAATTTATAGGTTTGTAAAATGATTAAAAATATATTAAAATACTTGATATTAATAAAATAAAATATTTTAGGTATTTTATTTTGGTTAATTAATTATTTCATAATTATGATATAGTTATGAAATCATTAAACTTACCGAAGAAATCAAACTGTATTTTTACTATTCATTGAAAAATAAAGTATTTTCAAAAATTATCATAAATTAACCCAAACCTAATTTTGACATGATGAATTAAAAAATTGTGTTTATTTTATCATATTAATTCTATATATATGATAATTTAAACATTTAAATATTAAAAACCTTACTTATTAAAAAAAGTTGGTTGTAAGTCATAATCAAATTTATCACACTTAAAAATTTCCTAGGACATAATAAAATTACTTAATCATTTATATTTAAATGAAGGTATTTTTAACTTAATGTTTCATTAAAATAAATATTATTTACAATTATTTAGTTTATTATAAAAAGTTATATCTTTCCTAAAAGGTAAGATATTTTTCTGAAAAATTATTTTATAAAATTTCTTCTCAATTAAACCTATTTTTTATTATGAAAAACTACTCGTAAAATGGAATTTAAGGAATAGAAATTTTATAAATAGAAAGTAATTACATATTAAGTAACTTTGTACTAGACACATAACCCCATATAACACGATGTTGATGCTCTTTTCCATCATAGAGTCTAAACAAATGAAAAGGGAAATAACTTAAACCCAAAATGATTCATCCTTTGAAGAAACATCAAAAATTGACAAAGGCATGAACAAAGATTCATTTTCACTTCGGTCACGCAAGTTCCACCAAGGTCGTGCAAGTATACTTGCGCGCCACCCAATGGTCGTGCAGGTGACTTGCGTGCCCTCTTTGATTTTTTCCCCCGGGTCTTCCCTGGCCTATAAATACCCCTGGTGGGCCCCCCATTTCAGGACGGAAAAATTCCAAAACTCATATTCGAGCTATGGTCGCCTAAGTATCTTCTAGAAGTCTTCCGAACACTTCTAAGGTAATTTATTACCTATAATGGAAGGTCTAAATAGGGGAAACAAGGCCTAATTGTTGAAAATCATCAACACTTGCGCGCCTAAGTGGCTAGCCCTTATGTGAAATGGCCACAATTGCGTGCCGCCTTACCCCTTCAACATAACCTACGCGCCACTCTTCTAGAAGTCTCTAGGGCTTGTACTATGGGCTTGAGCCAAGTCTCGACCATTTATTACCCTAAGTATTGATCTTCATGCAAGTACCCCTGTGTCATGCTAGTATACTTGCAGAACCAGAACTTGCGCGCCCACGTTGGACCTATGTGGCCACTTATTTTTGGGTGCATATATTGCATATTTCACCTCTCATTTGCCTATCCATCTCTCCTATTCAAGATCCAGCCTTCAAAACCCTCTTTAAATCCATTTCTTTTGGCATGGTTACCTTGTCGGATTCCTTATCTGAAAGGAATTCTATGGAACATCTCTCAAAACCTAGTTATTTACATATCTTAATATCACTAAGGTTAGATATTTCATTCATTCAACCTCATCCTTTAAGATGGTATAATCCTTAATTTGGGCCTCCTTTTCAGGAGTAATCCCCAATCCAAGTTCTCTTAATTTGGGCATCCTCCTAAGGAGTAAGCCCCATGTCCCTTAACATGGGCATCCTTTTTAGGAGTAAGCCCCAGTCATAATTTCCCAAATTTGGGCATCCTCCTCAGGAGTAAGCCCCAACCATAATTTCTTTAACCTATGCCTCCTTCTTAGGAGTAAGCCCGAGTCTTCAAGTTCCCAAATATGGGACTCTGTTTCAATAGTAAGACCCAATCCATGTTCTCTTAATTTGGGCATCCTCCTCATGAGTAAGCCCCAAGTCCCCTAACATGGGCCTCCTTTTTAGAAATAAGCCCCAGTCCAAGTTACCTGATTTGGGAATCCTCCTTTGGAGTAATCCTCAAATCCCAAATTCCCTTACCCTGAACCTCCTTTTCAGGAGTAAGCCTGAGTCATAATTCCCCTTAACCAGTCTTAATTTACTTTTGATTTGGGCTTCCTTATCAGGATTAAAACCCAATCATAAGTCCCCTCCTAATTTGGGCATCCTCCTTAGGAGTAACCCCTAGTTAGAGTATTCATATCTATATAAAGAACATATACCTTTATGGACATTGTCTTCGGGTTTCTTCCCTGAAGTAAATCCTAATCTTCATCTATCTATGTAGGCATACATACATAAGCCCCACATCATTTCTTGTAATTGCATCTTTCATGGAACAATTATCTGGTTTTACCAATACCTCTTGTTTTTCAGACCGAGTATGACGCACGTGAGCTTAGAGTGTAAAAGTAATTGTGACATCTTTCTTTGATACATCAATCATGCATAAACCTCATAATTGTTTACTCAAACTACATGGGTTCTGATTCCTTTTCTAAAACAAAGGATACATAGGTAACCCATCTGCGGGTACAATCTCAACACTAAAATAATCTATATCCTTCTGAGTGACAATAAGCTTCACGTACCCCCGCTGAGTGTCTTTAAACACAGTATGGTTATCATAATGACCAAGAGATTTCTATATAATGTTTCAAAGGATACCATTGACTAAGAATCTCTAACAAATACAGATGATTCTCTATCGATGAAGAACCTGGAATACATATAAAAGATTCTCTAAATTTCATTCATACTAATTATTGATTGTCATATCTAAAGGAAAGATCATTTTCATACTTGGTAATGTAATAAGGATTCACGAACATAAATTAAATCTTTAAATAGAGTCCTGGAGTAGACAATAATTCCCCCCAAAAAGGTGTGATGAGTCCGACCACCCATCCTCTCGACCAATTCAAATTCTTAAGCCTCATCAGTCCAGAACTAATTAGAACTTTCCTTTTGAAAGTAGGTCCAAATGGATATAGAATCATTGTATGTTTCGGGTTCTACGAACCAACCCATTAGAAACCGCTTGGAATGTTTGAACCTTAAATCAATGAGGTCATCCCCATTTCCAGAGGAAACAAAAAATGGTGAACCTGACATGTATCCTTAACCAAGTTAAAATGATGTTTTACTTATTTGTTAGGCCCCTATTTAAAACTCAATGAGAGGGCCAACAAAACAATCAATAACATATGTTCTCATCCAAAAGATGTAGTGGCCAAACTTATCTTAATTATGGCTGTTATATCAATAAGTCACTCTTTTACAAGATCTTCTGTGTTACAAAAATAGATTCTCTTAAGTTCACGCCTGTGAATACCTCTGCTGTGAATGCCTCTGCTGCTACTCCTGCTGGATCATTTTCTGCTCTGAGGACGACATCACCTACTCAGCATCTTCAACATTGGGTATCAAATGCACTTGTTAAGGAATACCATCAAAACCATACTATTCCGACTCTTGAGGCTGCTCGACAAGCCCTCCAAGTCAATAATTCACCCTGTTCGTCCGAACAACGATGACCAGCAATCAAAAAGTAGGCGGTGCCAACCACTATCTCCAACTATTTCGGGTCGTTATCCCTAGAATTAAACAACCATTCCCTCCAATATTATGAGAAGTTGAATGAGAAGGCCAATCAAGGCCTTAATTAAAAAGATACAAGAGTCCTTTTCGAGGAATCCCATCAATAATCGCCGCCAAACTCGTGTGGCAGTGCGCCCTCAACATGATGAGGGTGTCGTCTCCTAGAGTTCAGCTCAGGTTCCTCGAACCCGAGCATGCAAGACAAACCACCAGAGGTGCCAACCGATTAATAGTGAGTAGGTTCTTATCTCTGTCATTTTCAGAGAAGTCCATCATCCTAACTTGGTGGCAAGCAATGAGCGGGCACACACACACCCATCCGTTTTAATTCCGTTGTCTAGCAGACTTGTCTGGCAGCAGCACACCAATCCTGCCAGGAAATTCAATCAGTGTACTACAGACAGGATCATACACCTGTTTATAAATCATCAGCTGGTCAGCAGGCTCATCGGACTACATATGATGGAGCCCTCTAACCCAATGTGTTGACAACTAGTAAACAGGCACATACACTTGCTTACACTCATTAGTCCTGCCAGCAGCCTCATCTGTCAGTATTGAAGAAATTTTTTCAACCACATTCGGTGGAGTGCAATCAGCAGGCACATACACCTGTTAGTATTGATCAATCCTACCAACAGTCTCTTTTGGTAGCATTCGGGGAAGTCATCCAGAGATCTCCAATGACAAACAAGAGGCAAACTCAACTCTCTTCCCCCACACATGAGTACTGTCAGAATTCACTGATAGAAAAAGGAGGACAGGAGAAGTAACACACACCTACTCCAAGAATGGAATGGATGTATATTCCCGTTTCGGCAGATAAATTCACCAAGCATATTCTGTCAATGGTGAAAGAGCAGAAGCATATCTTTGCTCATATTCTGGATGCCTGCTAGAATATTATAACAGCTTCAGTAGCATCACAAGGAATGAAATGAAAATCTATCCCTACCAGTGGAGTGAAACATCAACAGTTCACTCCAGAACCGACACACACCTCTATTCCCGTCCAAGAGGGTTGTGGGGCATACTCCATCTTATCATACAGACAACCAATTTAGGCACCTACACCTAATTTGAGTGGAGATAATCAGCCTAACCTGATAATTTCTCTTGATCAGGCACATAAACCTGCCCATAATGACCACTTTCATCAAAAAGTGGTTCCTAAAGAGAGTAAGAAGGATTCTAAGAAAAAGAACCTCCCAACACAGTCAAGAAATCAAGGCCCAGTCTGTAATAAGTCTTTACTCGATCTTGGAGTTCTTGATGCACTCAGACAATTATCTGTTGCAACTCAAGATTCTACTCTCTCAGTTCCCAATAGTGGGAACATTAATTCTAAAGGTCTGCATCAGACACTTCCTCATGAAGGATTTCTTCATGACAATTCGTTCGATCTTGAAGTTTCATCTTCAGATGAGAGCCACAAGAACCCTCTGTGTGGCCAAAAGACCAAGGAGCAAAATGTTTCATCTTTTTCTATAACCCACCATGGTGGTCCTCCCCATGAGGATGAATTTAGCTGAAAAAGTCCTCTCCACAGTAATAATGCACATTTCTTGGAAAATTCTCCAACAAACAATGTAGTGATGAGAAAACCCTCTTATCTTGAGGCACTTGAAAATGTGAATCCAGTCATGTCTGATTCTTTACTATTATCAGGTGAAACACATTCTCAATCAGAAGATAGCATGGGCTTTAGGTCATTCTCTGAACCACCCCTGGGTCGTTCATCTTCTATTTTGATCAGTGAATTCTCTACCAATATTGTTGAATCTGATGAAACAGAAAGGAAGCACTATCTCTGGTCTAATCATGTAGAAGAATCTTCATTGAATGATAAAGAGGATGTACTGAATATGAGAAGACAACTGGCGAAAGGTGAAGTTCCAGTTATGTTTTGGACTTTGGCTGATTCTCAGTATGACATTCCAGAGATGTTGAAGGAAGATGGAATTCATGATATTCGTCTCAATATATGGAAAATTATTTGTTAGTTGAAAAAGAAAATATTATCTTATGATGAATATGAAAATCATGTCAAGATAATAGAAGGGTTACAATGCCAAATTGATTTGGCATCTCTCTTAGTTTCTTGATATCTGAAGGCTGAAAAGCAGTAGAGAGCCCTTCAGTGTTCATGCCTTGGTGCACTAAAAAGATTGCGCCAGTTAATTTTCAATGCCTCATCTAGTATTCATATCAGGGGATGAGGGTGTTCATGGAGCACAACATTTCACTATACTTTGTAGTCATCAAAGCCCGCCTAAAATGGTCTAATGCAATGTTATTGCCTATGGCTGGCCATAACCAATTGACATTGTTTGTAATCAAAGGCTCACTCAAGAACATGCCTCAAATAGTTATTTTCAAAATCAAGAATACAAAGAACAAGTTGTTGAATTACTCCTGCAACAAGAAAATGAGAATATTGAACATGCATCTCGTTTAGAGCAAGCACATCATCAAGTGACAAAAGTGTCAGAAATCATCCAACATTCTTTTGAGTCGGGTGATAAGAGTGGATGTAGGCTGATGCCAATTTCCGGGCTAGAGTCTGTAAGATCAGGATATATTTCAAGGAAGTCTCATATATAGCAGTTCAAGAACCATCCCATCTTTCCATATTGGGGACTCTTTTATCTCAACCCTCAGAATCAACAAATAGGATTCGAGGAGTTGAGAAGGAACAGCAGGAACAGCCCCAGTCCACAGGACTGGGGAATTTTTCAAATTCTCAATCTCTCCCTCATAGAAATTCTGTCTTCTCTCGATTAGGGAAGAATCCACAAGAGGAACGAAGAACCAAATTATCAATAGATTCCCTCCAAATTACGGTTCGTCAAGATGTTCCTGAGGGATCAAATCAGCAAAAGGCAGTGTCTAAAAAAGGACATGGAAGAAGACAATATCGCAGAAATGACAATAGAAGGGATGCAATGCATTATGTATCAATTAATGTCATTAATTCCATTGTTTCTGATCCCCCAGATGAGGCTCACTCAGAGGGATCAGATGAAGAGGTTCCTGCTCAAGAATTTGTATGCACAGACACAAAAGAAAAAGGTGTGTGTACACGAAATCAAAGGATAACCAAAAATATAGGTAATCCTTCAAGTAACCCACTTCCCCCTCTCTGAAAGGTGTCCAATAAGGGGAAAGGAAAGAATCAGGTTATATACCCTTCCTCTGGAGAAGGCCAATCGCTCTTACTAGAGAAAATATTGGCACAACAAGAGGAAGAAATAAAGGAGTTGAGGAGGTTGAATGCAGAACTATGTCAGGGTAGTCTTCCTCCTAAGCGTGATGGAGTCATTCAGACAAGGAAATTTTTTGCGGCTACAGAGATGGATCAATAATATCCTCCTTTACCAGTACACCCTGACAGGTCTAATCCTAAGGGTCATGTGCAACAACAATGGGTGGTACCACCATTGGTTGCAGTACCAGCCACCACATCTCTCCAAGATCCAGTCATTGCACCTGCTCAGGTCCAAGATCAACTGGATGTTTCTCAAAAGTTAATAACTACTATTGAATCATTAACAACTCAGTTGGAAGTTATGGAGGGAAAGCGTGCTCAAATTCAACTAGAAAAGAGAGCTTACCCTGAATGGGTTAATGCAATTCCCCCCCCATCAAATTTTTCAAGTACCACATTCCCAATATTTAATGGTTCAGGAGACCCAGAGCAACACATAACACATTTTGATTCTCATTTCGATCCTATGATGGGAACCGCTCAGCAACAAGAAGTAGTTAACCTCAGGTGTTTTTTACAATCATTACAAGGGCCTACCTTTGTTTGGTACACAAGCTTGCAATCCCGGTCAATTACAAGATGGTAGGATCTCCGCCAAACATTCCTTCTTCAATTCAGCTCAACTTTTCCAAAGAGAACAGTTTTTGATCTTACAAACTATAAGAAAAGGGAGAATGAAAGGGTTTCAGATTTCATTTCTCGCTGGAAGGGATTAACATATTCCCTGAGCTTAGCACTCCCTCAAGAGGAATTCTTGCCAATATGTGTGGCAAATTTTCATGATGAATTATGCATGCCATTGATCTCTATGAAATACACAGGAGGGTTTCAAGACCTTACTTCAATCACTGAACAGATTTAGGACTCTCTTATAAAGACTAAGGATAATGCTCGTGTAATTCCATTAGCTCTAGGAAGGAAAATGGGTAAGGTAGAGACTGCTACAGTAATGCTTAAACAAGCACTTGTACCTGCTTCTACTTCAAGGCCTTCATCTTCTCGAAGGGCTCCACCTCCTGAGCGCCAAAAATAGAGGTTGTTTCATCAATATGATCAAATAGATCAAATACAAAAACAATTTTAGGATTTTAAGAGAAAATTTTACCCTTTCCAAAATGAACATTTTCCTGGTTATTTCATTTTGGCTCTGAAAAATAATTTGGTTCAATTTCGAAGGCCCAAAAGTCCAAACAAGGAAGGAGATGAAGACTATCCCAACTATTTCCCATTTCATCAGATGTTTTGGCATCCCATTTCGGAGTGTTTTGTTTTCAAGGACCTCCTTCAAAAAAAAGGATGATTTGGGACAAGTCAAACTGAAAGGTTCTTCAGCTCAGGTAGCATGTGTTACTCCTACAGATCCAGAGGAGGAAGGGGAGTGGCAAGAATTCAAGACCAAAAATGCCCAAAAAACGATGATTGGATGATCAGAAAAACAATAAACCAAACTCATGCCATTTTGCGAACACAATTGAAGAAACCAATTGTGTCTTCTACCATGAATGCCACAGAAAAACCCTCTTCATTAGAGGGAAAATACTCAAATAAACGGCATAATCCAAAGAAATAGGAACAATCAGAAAAATATGAAATTGTATCAAAGCTTAAGTTGTCTTTGACTCTGGCAGATTTTATGCCATCTACTTTGAAGCCACGGGCATTGTCCCACCAAACGGCACAGCCTAAACTGGCTAATCAGGAAGATTCTTCATCAGACGTAGAGTTGATCTTTGGTTCTATTAACATGATTCACTTAATATAACCATATGTCAGTCGCCGTTTTGATTTTTATGAGCTTTAATTCCCTGTATCAAACAGAGGAATCAAAGGGAGTTCTAGAGGCTCCGGGTACAGGGGAAGACATGGGTCATTCAGAGGCCACTATTCCAATTCTACCCCTACTATAACTTTTTATGCGGTAGAAACTCATGGTAGATCTCTTCAACGAGCTGAACAAGAACAAGCATGTTCTTCTACACAAGGCAGATTCAGTCCTGGCACAGTTATTCTGGATGATCGGTTGGAGGTTCCACATTCTTCCTCTCAACAAGTAAAGAGACCTAACTGGTATAATCATCCAAATCCAGAAGTATTTCCAACTCCTACCATGATATAAGATGCATCAACTTCCAATGAATCATCTTCTAAGGCACCTATGAAACCACATGTTTCTATTGGGAAATGCAAACCTTTGGATCAAAAGTATGATTTATTGAAACACTTGGCCCAAATACTAGCCAAGTTATCAATTCTGGATTCTTTGAATTTATAAAAGGATCTTCAGGAGGCACTCTACGAGGCTTTGTCGAGTCCTTAGCAGTTTGAAACTAAAATTGCTGCAGCTGAAGTCTACTATGTAGAAAATAATCTTGCAGAATGCCATGGAGTGATATCTTGTGCCGATTAAGATGAAGATGATGTGGTGAATGGACATATTAGACCTTTATACTTATCTGGAAATGTTAATAGTGTAGAAGTCTGAAGATTCTTCATTGATAATGGTTTAGGAGTCAACCTCATCCCCATTCGTACACTTCGTCGATTGGGCCTCAAAGAATCAAATTTATCTCCTTCTACATTGATGTTACAAGGATATGATAAAAATGAACAAGAACCACTGGATGAGATTACACTCAGAACTCAGTTTGGTGATCTTGTATCCAATTCAGATTTCATGGTTGTTGATCAAGACTCAGCCTTCAACATCTGTCTTGGTAGACCTTGGCTACATGAACACGTGGCTATCCCTTCATCATACCATCAATGTCTCAAATATTGTTTTGATGTTCAAATTGGGACATTGTATGGTGATAAGGCCCCATTCAAGACATGTTAATCTCAATACATTGAGGTGGAATTCTATCACATGAAGGGAAATGAGAAATCCACAACATGGGAGATTACCAAGGTTAGTGATCCATATGGTTTGGAAAAGATTCCAGTAAACCCATTTACACATGTGAGTATAGATTATGTATTGCCTATCAGTAAAATTGACAGGATATACCCAAATCAAAATACTATTATGGAAACTTCCATAATGTCAATTATGAAAATCAAGCCAGAAAACATGGGAGAAAGTGGCGATCCACCATGTAATGATGAAAGAACAAATAGAGATGTATTTATTTCATTCACTGAAATCTAGATAGTCTATACTTCACCAATCAGTCTAGAATAAGTTATAGCAATGTCAGAGGTGAACGATGATGTCTATTTTCAATCCATCATCTCCTCTATATTACCCAAGAAAGACCTTTCATCATCAATAGGGTCAGAAATGGGAGCCTCTTGTTCAAGATGTTTAAATTTTAGCATCTCTTCTAATCATGGAAATTCCACTTCTTCATATACTATGAAAGTAGAAACAAAAGAAATAACACATGTTGAAGAAGAAGATGAAGATCTTAGGGATGATCCTCTAGTATTTGAAGAAGGTATCTCTACCACCGTGGAAGAACTCATAGAAATAAATCTGGGTACAAAAGAAGATCCACACCCCAATCTAATTAGTGATACCATGACTCTTGAAGAGCAAGAGATTTATATTTATTTTTTAAATCAAAATCGATATATATTTCCTTTGAACTATAAAGATATGTTAGGGCTTGATCCTGATGTTTCCACTCATCATTTGGGTTTTCCAGAAGAACGTCGAGGATTCAAACAAGCCGCTAAAAGAACACACCCAACCTATGCTTCCAAAATTGAGGCAGAAGTGGATAATCATATCAAATCTAACATTTGCAGAGAAGTTATATATCCCAAATGTTTGGCTAATATTTACCTAGTGAAAAAAATAATGGTAAAATTAGATTTTGCATTGATTTCAGATATCTTAATCGGCATTGTCCTAAGGATGATTTTCCAGTACCAATTACAGAACACTTAATTGATGCAACAGCAGGCTATGAAGCACTTTCCTTCATGGATGGATATTCTGGATATAATCAAATCCGAATGGCTCCAGAAGATGAAGAGTTTACAGCCTTCAGAGCCCCTCATGGTGTGTTTTGCTATCGGGTAATTCCCTTTGGCCTAAAGAATGCAGGCGCAACATATCAGTGTGTCATGCATCGTATCCACAAACCCTTTTTAGGGAAGTTTGTTGAATGTTATGTGGATGATTTGGTGGTTAAATCCAAACAATTTTCTAATCACCTGGATGATTTGGAAATCATATTACACAAACATCGGCAATATAATTTTAAGATGAACCCCTTAAAATGTACTTTTGGGGTAACCTCAGCAGAATTTCTCGGCTTCGTTGTACGCAATCGTGGTATTGAGGTCTATCCTAAGAAGACAAAGTCAATCCTTGGTATGTCACCTCCTTGAAATTTAAATGAATTGATGGTACTTCAAGTACACTTGGCCTATATTCGGCTTTTCGTCGCCAATTTGGCAGGAAAAATTTTACCCTTCACCAAATTGATGAATAAGGGAGTCACATACAAGTGGACTGAATAATTTAAAGAGGAATTCGATATTCTCAAGAAGTATCTCTAAAGTAAACTGGTGTTAATTCCACCTATTGAAGGAAGACCACTTATCCTCTATGTGACAGCTCTAGACAGATCATTGGGTGTCTTTATTGCTTAGAAGAAAGATGATGGGAATGAAAAAAACCTCTACTATCTCAGCCGGACTATGCTTGAAGTAGAAACCCGATACTCAAATATTTAGAAGTGCTACCTAGCATTAATATTTGTAGTTCAGAAGTTGAGACACTACCTGAAACATCACTAGTTCTAGTTGGTATCTCACAATAACCCGCTCACATTTATCCTTAGTAATCCAATGCTTAGAGGACGTCTGACAAGGTGGGAAGTTATTTTGCAACAATTTGATATTCAATATGTGTCTCAAAAAGCAATAAAGGGCCAATCTCTGGCTGATTTCTTTACTGAACATCCTTCAGTAGAAGATACATCTTCAGATATTGAACTTCCTGGTGAGGAAGTATTCTTTATTCAAGATAGTCTTCAAACATAGGAAATGTAATTTGAGGGTGCTTCCAGAAGTCCAACAGGGATGAAAATGGATGATCCTAAATTCAAAAAAGTTGGGTTAGGAATTGAATTAATTTCCCCAGAAAAGGAAGTGCAACATTATTCCTTCTCATTGTTGGGAGGAAGTACAAATAACGAAGCAGAATACCAAGATCTTATCGCATGATTGGAGTTGGCACTTCAAGAACAAGTGAATAACTTAATGGTGAAAGGTGATTCAGACCTGGTAATAAAACAAATCAATGGGGATTATCAAATCAGAAAAGAAGAACTAATCCCTTTGTATGATTACTTCAGAGAGTTAATGAAGGAATTTCCTTCGGAACCGACATTTTATTATGTCTCGTGATCACAAAATGCCCAAGATGATGCACTGGCTAATATAGCTACCACTCTGGAAGATCAAAATCGGGATGAGACAATCATCAGTATTGCCCATCGTCGCACAATTTCACCTTATGTTCAAATCATAATAGAGGAAATCAATGAAATTAGTCCCATCTCTGAACCATATAGTCATACTACAGGATGGATGAAACCTATCAGGGAATACCTTCAAAACGGGACACTTACACTTGATAGAGTCGGTAAAGAACAAGTCTGGAGACGTGTGGTCAATTTTACTCTTTAAGACATCTCTGATCACCTAGAAAAAATTCTATAAAAAAGAGGTTTTGATGGAGTTCTCTTCAGATGCATTGATGGTGAAGAAATAATGGCTATCATGAAAGAAGTGCATACAGGAGTCAGTAGTGCCCACCAGTCTGGAAATAGACTATCTGATCAAATTTGAAGGCATGGATACATTTGACCTTCAATGATACAAGATTTTGTTGACTTCATAAAGAAGTGTCATTCTTTCCAAGTACATGCCAAATTCATTCATCAGCCCCCAAAGTTGCTTCATACAACTAAATACTCGTGGCTATTTTCCACATGGGGAATGCATGTAGTGGGACCATATCCTTTAGCTACAGCCAAGTAGTTGAAGTATATTCTTACTGCTACTGACTTCTTTTCCAAATGGGCAGAGGTAATACCCTTCAAAGAAGTCAGTTCTAAATGCATTTTTAGCTTCATCAAGTCTAACATCATTACCAGATTTGGTGTCCCTCAAACCTGTAACAGCCCAAGATTTTTTGAAAAATATTATTTTTAATTTCACTAATGTCTTGTGTTGTACGCAACACAAAAAGGAGCTTGCACAACACACATCCTTGACTTTCCTTGCATTACACGCAATCACGACCTTCCTCGATAGCGTGTGTAATACGCAATACCGAGTTTCACTAAACAACGATATGCTATTAAAATATTATTAAAACTAGCCGTTATGAATAGTAATAATCACTTTTTGAAAGTCTGTAAATCTTATTTTTCAAAATGAACTTCATTTTTGGATTCGGAGTATCGAATTTAGCTTAAGGTGAAATTTTGGTACTTTTCGGATAACTTTCATATTCTGATGAATAGTGAAAATTACTAAATTATAATTAAAAACAACTTTTTTAATCGAAATAATTAATAGTGATAAATTATTAATTTGAGTGGTTTTAAAGTATATTTAGAATATATTTTTACAATTTAATACAATGTTGGTCATTGGATGTAATTTCATATTTAAACCAGACATAAACAAGTGTCAATCTTTTGATAGATATTGTTCCTTAAAAACACGCTATTTGTTGTGACAGCGGAAATTAATTATAAAATTAATTAATGCAACTTATATGTTTGGAATTTTGTAAAATAGAAATCATTTTTTGAATTCGGAATATCAATTATAGCTTAGGGTGAAATTTTGGCATTTTTCTGAAAAACTTCAATTTTTGATGAATAGTGAAACTACTAAGTGGTAGTTAAAAAAATTAATTTTTTCATAAATCTTAATTTTACCGCTTCTGTGAATGGAATTTCAAAAATCCGAGAGACACGGTTGATGTCAGTAAGTAAAATGTGGTTCAATGAGATGAAAATAATTTTTGGTTAATAGTAACTTTTTACTTTTATTTACCACGGTTAAAAGTAAATAGGGTAATTAAGGGTAAAAATGATATTAATATTACTCTAACACATGCCCTAATCCTATTGGACAAGTGTATCTCGACCAAAAACAACCTTAAGTGTAAAATATTATCATTTAGGCCCACTTGGATTAGATTAGGACATTTATTATTAATTTATTTAAAGAAGGGTTAAAATAGTTAAAATCAAAGTTTAATAAGTAAATCATTTTTAATATGGGGTTATACATAAGATAAATTCGACTATAAATATTCATTAGAAATCTAAAACGTTTCCCTACATAATGGTATTTTATTTATAATTTTTAGACATTAAATAATTTAATTTATTTATGACACAATGATGATGCAGTAATTATATTATTAATGAAATATTGACAGAATTGATGTTATAAACACCAAATTAAATGTAATTTGAGACTTTTTATGAATCCAACTAATTTTCTAGGTTACTATGATATATTAGTGTTGATTTAATCAACTTGTTTTGAACATAAAATTCTGTTATGACTTTCACAAAAATCATATATCAAATAGTGTCAAAATTGACACAAAATAGTTTTTAAATCAAATATTATATTATTAATTGTTATTTTATTCATAAAAATCTAAGGTTCAGCAAAATGACTTAGATAAGGATATATATATTAATAATAAACAACTTGGGGTTCGTTTGGCTTGATATAGTATGTTTATTAACCATATAGTGTAAGAAAACAAAAAGAAACGGTAAAAGTTAAATTATTTAACTTAGAGTTAAATCTAATTGATAAGGTTAAAATAATAACCTAAACCTGTCTAAATCCTATTGGTTGATAGGATTTCGACCCATCCCCACTTTAGCTTCGAAATAAGACCCTTTGGAACCATTATAAACCGATTTTGACTTTAATATAAAATAATATTTTGAGATATTCCTAAGGTGCCCCTCTCCTCCCTTATAAAAGGGTACCTCCTCCCCCTCCTCCTCACAGCAATTTGAGCACTCAAGCTCGGCCAACCCCTGCCAAAATCCCTTCTCCACTTTCCTAGAATAATCCTAGAGGTCCTGGTATTCTTAAAAGACCAATCTTAGTTCCCTAAGTGGAGGATTCAAAGAGGCGTTTCAAAGAAGAGGTAATATCCATTACCGATCTTTTCAATTTCTTTCTTCTTCAACTTCTTCTTCTTTAGTTGTTTGATTATAAAGTAATAACATCAGTATTACTTACATACTTATATGTTATTATAAATATGAAACAACCCTAATTCACCTTCTATCCATCCTACGGAAAAATGAAATCCCCGCGCGTGCGTACGTACGGAATACCGTCTCCACGCCGTGGTGTAATCTATTTTCTGCCACCACATTAATAGGATGGGTATAATGGTGTAATGAGTAACTATATATGATTATTATAAAGTTATATTGATACTGATATAGTATACATACACTTCAACACAATTCCACGACCATGGGAAAGATATCATCGCTCGTGCGTACGTATGGACTACCGTCTCCACGACGCGATGAGATTCATTCTCAATGATTAACCATTCATGAATGATTATAAAGTATATATAATAAGTACTAATGAAATAAATGACCTAATAATGATACTGGAATTATTTATATTTATATGTATTCCATCTACTTAATTCCATTCAATTCAATAAGGAAACGAAAACAGCGTTCATGCGTACGTACGGACTACCATCTCCATGAACGGTGTATTTCTTTCCATTTAATGATTTATTATATATGTATATTCTGAATATATATATATATAAATCATGTTTTATATTCTGGAATTATGTAATCTTGATCTAAGTAATCATATGAATAATTACAAGTTAAAAACACGAACGACAAATGAGACGATTTTACCCAAAACGCTACTTTAACATGAATTTACAAAAGAACGGGTAATATAAAGTCATAAGTGGACCATATATTATATAATAACAATTAATATGATTCTGAAATAAGTCAATAACATGATTTAAATCATTATACAAGAGGTTGGGACACTTACAAAGCAAGTCAGGCCTAAGGTAAGGGAAATATCGCAATCTCATTTTTATCCGAGATTGTTTGTACTTTGAAATTTACTAGGGTATATTTTATCATCCACATCCATGTTTCCTCGATATGTAATGTTATTTACATCCACCTACAATTCTTTAAATCCAATTTTACCCTTTGGTGAGTTTTTAAAAGATATGAAAGGAATCATTTGTCGTTTTTTCATACGAGGAACTTTTTGACTTTTCCGACAAAAGTACGAGAAGAATGTTTTTTTAACTTATAGGGCATGGATGGATTTTTAAAAAATTATTTCCAAGAAGCTTCCTTTACAAGTTTTCATGTTTATTTTTATTCAACTTCTTTAAGTTTAAAATTGTATGACATGAAAAGTGTTTTTGAAGTATAAAGGATATTTTCCTCAAGAATGAAGTTCAAGTGTTTTATCAAAATTATTTTCCATCTAAGATGATAAAGGGTTCTGTTTTTATCCCTATTATTACATGGATTTGATTATGTTGTGATGGAAATATTTTTATGAATTCCTTTATCTTATATGAATTGTTTTATGATGTCATGTTGTTTAAGAATTCCATTTTTATTACATGGGTTACGCTATGATGTATGGTTTATGATTATGTGGCACACCTAAGAAAGGATTCATTATAAGATGGGTGGGACCTATATCTCCCTCCAATGCACTGGGTAAAGATTTTATATCTCATGAGATAGACATGGCTGGAATGGTAGGTTATACCGGTTCAGTGAAACAGGACTGAAACGAGGGTTACTCGATTCAGAAAGGGACTTTGTCCACTAAGATAGTCTTGGCAATGAGTCTTGACTAACAAGAAATGATTCTCTATGATTATGTGTGAATGCCACAATGTTTCATGTTTTAAGTTATGATTATTGTGATTACATTTCACAGCCATGATTTACCCCATGTTATGAAATTATGATCTCTTTTGCAGGTTAAGATTTCCAAAAGTTATGTGCTTATGTATATGATGTGATTGATATTTCTTTTGTTTACCCTTACTGAGCATTTGAGCTCACCCTTTTATGTTTTCTTTTCCCCGGGATATAAAGAAAGGTTTAGGTAAAAAAAAGGAAGATCTTTATGGGAGATTTTGAAGATCTTTCACCACGATTAGAAGATTATATTCCGAGTTTCCAAAGACACTAAACTATTATGATCCTTGTGTGTGTGTTTTTTGTTATGTACTAAGTATTCCGGAAATGTAATGTAATGTCCATGTACGTTAAGCTTCGGGTCTCTACAGTTGGTATCAGAGGAAAGGTTTAGTCAACCTTTGGAAGCTAGGATGCGAAAACGTTAGTGAGATCCCTAGAGATATTTCTAAGGTATGTCTAGGGATGTCCCTAAGGATAAGTATACGTATAGGATATAGTCCTAGAACTATGGTAACAATATTAGATTAGACCAAAGATGTTAGATATTGAAGTTACTCCCCCTTTATTATGATTTTTGCCTCTCACACTATTCTTTTTGGGTTTTAGACGATGGCTGGAACCCGAAGGAACCGTGTTGATCAATGCAATGGACAGTGCAATGATTGTCCACCTGAACAAACAAATGTTATGGGAGATGGAGTGAAAAATCTTATTGATATACTTACACAAGCTATGAATCATTCTGGACTTCCAAATGAGCAGAGAAGGGAACAATATTCTATTGAGTCCTTCAAGTGGCAACGTCCACCTTCTTTCAGTGGGACTTCCGATCCACTTGTTGCTGAACAATGGATCAGTACCACTGAAAAGATATTTTCAGTTCTTCAATGTTCTGAGCATGATAAAGTCATCTTAGCAGTATATCATTTGGAAGGTGAAGCTGATCAATGGTGGAATCTTATCAAGAATACGAGGCAAAGAGATGAAATTGAGTCCATGGAATGGGACGAGTTCAAGAACTTGTTTTTCAGTAAGTACTTCCCTCGTATTCTTTGAACAAAGATGGAAAAGGAGTTTCTTGAGCTGGAGCAGAAGGATGATGAATCTGTTGGTATATACGAAGCAAATTTTACAAGACTTGCAAGGTACGCTTCTGGTATTATCATCCAACCTGAAAGTAAAGTTGATCGATTTTTCAGTGGGTTAAAACCAAGTCTTCGAAGGGCATTAGCTATAAGAGACTTCAGTAGCTATGAAGAAATTGTGCGTTGTGCTATCAAGGTAGAAATGGAAGTTGGTTTTACATATCCATCTCATGGTTTTGACAAGAAACGAAAGATGGAGTTCAAGGAGAAATCTCAGAATAATGGTGAAAAGAAGATGAATGTTTCATTATGCACAAAGTGTGGAAAGAAGCATGGTGGAGATTGTCTTAAAGGGAATAGAAAATGTTTTAAGTGTGGAAAAGAAGGTCATCGAGCAGCTGAGTGTCGAAGTAATGGAAAAGGGGTTTCTAATGATGTGAATAAAGCAAACACTGCAGAGAACGCACCACCAACACTTCAATGCTTCAAGTGCAAGGAAATGGGGCATTATGCTAATAAATGCCCTAATCCAAGGGTTAGTGATGATCAACATGAGAAACCACTTAAGGAAAAGGACAAAGGGAAGTCACATGCGATCACTATTGGCGATGTTGAATATGACAATGATGTGGTGGAATGATTAAGTGTTTATGTAATGGGATTCCAAAATAGTGTTGTATATAGTATCATGGAATATTGGAATATTTATGTATTGGTCTATTGTGGTTTTCAATAATTTTATGGTATCAGTAACCATGGAAAGTGATTGAGATATTTTTGGAAAAAGTATGATATGCGCATAATGAAGGGAAAACGAGAAAATTAAATATTTGACAGTATTCATGAGCTCATGATTGATATAAGGACTAAGTGATATCATGGATTGAGTATATAGAATTCTGAGGATTTTGGTATGTGGAAAGTGTTAACTTTTAACTGCATTCATGTTTTCACTAAGTTTTGATGGGTATTCAAGAGAATACATGATTAAGGCCTTTGAATGTTTGGAATGTGAACAAAAAAACATATCTTATGATATATGGGGATCAACGATGGTATTAAATCTCTGGTAATCGTTTTCACTATGTTATGAGAGTGGACTGCAGTATTATGGATAAGACTAAAGATTGAAATGGATTATGTTGGGCATAAGTCGGTATTGTTTAAGGATAGAAGTTTTTTTTCGATATTATTGATGGGATGTTATAGTAATATAGTTTTAGAAACAGGACAACCTACAGGACGGGCGACAGCCCATCGCGTCGGACAAGGCTGTGGAAATCGAACTCAAAACCGAAGTGCGACTGGCCTTTATCGCCTACTACTGGCCTACAGGAAGTCCTTGTTTAGTAGAAACTAGTTTTATTATATTAAGCAGTATGATATATGAAGTATAAGTCCATTTTAGGAACCATATGTGATTAATCTCACTATAGATCGACTTATGCTAACCTTTTTTTTGAGACAGATGGAATGAATCGTCATTCTATCACAAGATCTGCTAACACTTCACGAATAACAAATTCAACTTCATTTATTTAAGAGATGAAGTGGAAATTCTTCAAGGCATGAACAACAGTGAGATTGTACCAAAATAAAGAAAGTATTTATTCTAATTCAAATTTTCAACTTTAGGGAAATGATCTTGAAAACCAAAAATGTTGTCCTAGTGATCTTATACCTGATGAATCGGATGGTACCTTAGATCGTCATAAATTTATGGATTTGTGATTATTGGCTTTTCCATATCCATGTTCTCTACCACTCTCCATCAGAACATGATGGTTAGATTTTTCTTCCATATCCATATTTTCACCTATGTGGAAACCCAGTGATTAGTTTATTTGGGTAACCGTTAAGTTTCATACTTTTGTTTTAAAATATTGGTTTTGGTATTCCTTTTTACGATGTGGTTTTCTATTAAAGAAACTTTCTAATAGTAAACCATTTATAACCCCGACGAATTTCGAGGGCGAAATTCATTTTAAGGGGGGTAGAATGTAACAGCCCAAGATTTTATGAAAAATATTCTTTTTAATTTCACTAATGTCTTGTGTTGTACGCAACACAAAAAGGAGCTTGCACAACACACATCCTTGACTTTCCTTTCATTACACGCAATCGCGACCTTCCTCGATAGCGTGTGTAATACGCCATACCGAGTTTCACTAAACAACGATATGCTATTAAAATATTATTAAAACTAGCCGTTATGATTAGTAATAATCACTTTTTGAAAGTCTTTAAATCTTATTTTTCAAAATGAACTTCATTTTTGGATTCGGAGTATCGAATTTAGCCTAAGGTGAAATTTTGGTACTTTTCGGATAACTTTCATATTCTGATGAATAGTGAAAATTACTAAATTATAATTAAAAACAACTTTTTTAATCGAAATAATTAATAGTGATAAATTATTAATTTGAGTGGTTTTAAAGTATATTTAGAATATATTTTTACAATTTAATACAATGTTGGTCATTGGATGTAATTTCACATTTAAACCAGACATAAACAAGTGTCAATCTTTTGATAGATATTGTTTCTTAAAAACACGCTATTTGTTGTGACAGCGGAAATTAATTATAAAATTAATTAATGAAACTTATATGTTGTGAATTTTGTAAAATAGAAATCATTTTTGAATTCGGAATATCAATTATAGCTTAGGGTGAAATTTTGGCATTTTTCTGAAAAACTTCAATTTTCGATGAATAGTGAAACTACTAAGTGGTAGCTAAAAAAATTAAATTTTTCATAAATCTTAATTTTACCGCTTCTGTGAATGGAATTTCAAAAATCCGAGAGACACAGTTGATGTCAGTAAGTAAAATGTGGTTCAATGAGATGAAAATAATTTTTGGTGAATAGTAACTTTTTACTTTTATTTACCACGGTTAAAAGTAAATAGGGTAATTAAGGGTAAAAATGATATTAATATTACCCTAACACATGTCCTAATCCTATTGGACAAGTGTATCTCGGCCAAAAACAACCTTAAGTGTAAAATATTATCATTTAGTCCCACTTGGATTAGATTAGGACATTTATTATTAATTTATTTAAAGAAGGGTTAAAATAGTTAAAATCAAAGTTTAATAAGTAAATCATTTTCAATATGGGGTTATACATAAGATAAATTCGACTATAAATATTCATTAGAAATCTAAAAAGATTTCCTACATAATGGTATTTTATTTATAATTTTTAGACATTAAATAATTTAATTTATTTATGACACAATGATGATGCAGTAATTATCTTATTAATGAAATATTGACAGAATTGATGTTATAAACACCAAATTAAATGTAATTTGAGACTTTTTATGAATTCCACTAATTTTCTAGGTTACTATAATATATTAGTGTTGATTTATTCAACTTGGTTCGAACATATAATTCTGTTATGACTTTCACAAAAATCATATATCAAATAGTGTCAAAATTGACACAAAATAGTTTTTAAATCAAATATTATATTATTAATTGTTATTTTATTCCTAAAAATATGAGGTTCGGCCAAATGACTTAGATAAGGATATATATATTAATAATAAACAACTTGGGGTTCGTTTGGCTTGATATATTATGTTTATTAACCATATAGTGTAAGCAAACAAAAAGACACGGTAAAAGTTAAATTATTTAACTTAGAGTTAAATCTAATTGATAAGGTTAAAATAATAACCTAAACCTGTCTAAATCCTATTGTTTGATAGGATTTCGACTCATCCCCACTTTAGCTTCGAAATAAGACCCTTTGGAACCATTATAAACCGATTTTGACTTTAATATAAAATAATATTTTGAGATATTCCTAAGGTGCCCCTCTCCTCCCTTATAAAAGGGTACCTCCTCCCCCTCCTCCTCACACCAATTTGAGCACTCAAGCTCGGCCAAACCCCCACAAAATACCTTCTCCACTTCCCTAGAATAATCCTATAGGTCCTGGTCTTCTTCAAAGACCAATCTTAGTTCCCTAAGTGGAGGATTCAAAGATGCGTTTCAAAGAAGAGGTAATATCCATTACCGATCTTTTCAATTTCTTTCTTCTTCAACTTCTTCTTCTTTAGTTGTTTCATTATAAAGTAATAACATCAGTATTACTTACATACTTATATGTTATTATAAATATTAAACAACCCTAATTCACCTTCTATCCATCCTACGGAAAAATGAAATCACCGCGTGTGCGTACGTACGGAATACCGTCTCCACGCCGTGGTGTAATCTATTTTCTGCCACCACCTTAATAGGATGGGTATAATGGTGTAATTAGTAACTATATATTATTATTATAAATTTATATTTATACTGAAATAGTATAAATACACTTCAACACAATTCCACGACCATGGGAAAGATATCATCGCTCGTGCGTTCGTACGGACTATCGTCTCCACGACGCGATGTGATTCATTCTCAATGATTAACCATTCATGAATGATTATAAAGTATATATAATAAGTACTAATGAAATATATGACCTAATAATGATACTGGAATTATTTATATTTATATGTATTCCATCTACTTAATTCCATTCAATTCAATAAGGAAACGAAAACAGCGTTTATGCGTACGTACGGACTACCGTCTCCATGAACGGTGTATTTCTTTCCATTTAATGATTTATTATATATGTATATTCTGAATATATATATATAAATCATGTTTTATATTCTGGAATTAAGTAATCATGATCTAAGTAATCATACGAATAATTACAAGTTAAAAACACGAACGACAAATGAGACGATTTTACCCAAAACGCTACTTTAACATGAATTTACAAAAGAACGGGTAATATAAAGTCATAAGTGGACCATATATGATATAATAACAATGAATATGATTCTGTAATAAGTAAATAACATGATTTAAATCATTATACAGGAGGTTGGGACACTTACAAAGCAAGTCAGACCTAAGGTAAGGGAAATATCGCAATCTCATTTTTATCCGAGATTGTTTGTACTTTGAAATTTACTGGGGTATATTTTATCATCCACATCCATGTTTCCTCGATATGTAATGTTATTTACATCCACCTTCAATTTTTTAAATCCAATTTTACCCTTCGGTGAGTTTTTAAAAGATATGAAAGGAATCTTTTGTTGTTTTTTCATACGAGGAACTTTTTGACTTTTCCGACAAAAGTACGAGAAGAATGTTTTTTTTAACTTATACGGCATGAATGGATTTTTAAAACATTATTTACAAGCAGATTCCTTTACAAGTTTTCATGTTTATTTTTAATCAACTTCTTTATGTTTAAAATTGTATGACATGAAAAGTGTTTTTGAAGTAGAAAGGATATTTTCCTCAAGAATGAAGTTCAAGTGTTTTATCAAAATTATTTTCCATATAAGATGATAAAGGGTTATGTTTTTATCCCTATTATTACATGGATTTGATTATGTTGTGATGGAAATATTTTTATGAATTCCTTTATCTTATATGAATTGTTTTATGATGTCATGTTGTTTAAGAATTCCATTTTTATTACATGGGTTACGCTATGATGTATGGTTTATGATTATGTGGCACACATAAGAAAGGATTCATTATAAGATGGGTGGGACCTATATCTCCCTCCAATGCATTGGGTAAAGATTTTATATCTCATGAGATAGACATGGCTGGAATGGTAGGTTATACCAGTTCAGTGAAACAGGACTGAAACGAGGGTTACTCGATTCATAAAGGGACTTTGTACACTAAGATAGTCTTGGCAATGAGTCTTGACTAACAAGAAATGATTCTCTATGATTATGTGTGAATGCCACAATGTTTCATGTTTTAAGTTATGATTATTGTGATTACATTTCACTGTCATGATTTACCCCATGTTATGAAATTATGATCTCTTTTGCAGGTTAAGATTTCCAAAAGTTATGTGCTTATGTATATGATGTGATTGATATTTCTTTTGTTTACCCTTACTGAGCATTTGAGCTCACCCTTTTATGTTTTCTTTTCCCCAGGATATAAAGAAAGGTTTAGGTAAAAAAAGGAAGATCTTTATGGGAGATTTTTAAGATCTTTCACCACGATTAGAAGATTATATTCCGAGTTTCCAAAGACACTAAACTATTACGATCCTTGTGTGTGTGTTTTTTGTTATGTACTAAGTATTCCGCAAATGTAATGTAATGTCCATGTACGTTAAGCTTCGGGTCTCTACAATACCATACTGACAGACAATGGCACCAATTTTTGTTCATCTGAGGTGATGAAGTTGTACCAAGAATACAACATCAAATCCAATCATTCATCTCCATATCATGCAGTGGCCAATGGCCTGATAGAAGCTTTCAACAAGACTCTTTCAAACATACTGCAAAAGACGGTGGATAAATATAAGAAATCATGGCCTAATAAACTCTTTCATTCTTTATGGGCTTATCGAACCCACCACCCGCACTGCAAAGCGGTCAACTCCATATTCATTGGTACATGCAACAAAAGAAGTCTTTCCCATTGAGGTTCAATTACCATTGCTCAGAGTATCCATTGGTGATTAGTCATCTATATATGAACAATCTCAAAATCTATTGGATGAATTAGAATTATTAGATGAGAAAAGTTTGTGCACCCTGCACCACTTGGAAGTCTATTAGAATTGAATAGCATGAGCTTTCAACAAAAGAGTTCATCTTCATTCATTTGTTCAGGGAGAATTGGTTTTAGTTCTCAGAACTCCAATGATACCAGGAAAGAAACCTCCCAAGTTGAAACCAAAATGGGAAGGACCTTATTCAATACACAAGGTCTACTCCAATGGAGCTTATGCTTTAATCTAAATAGATGGAGAACTCATCACTACTCCAACCAATGCAAAATTTCTGGGGAAGTATTTTGTGTAACACAAATACCCTTTCATCCAATAAGATGTTAAACTGAAGCATCCACGTTCCATGCATATTACCTTAAACTAATTGCATCCCTTTCGTCCAGCAAGACGTTAAACTGCAGCATCAAAAGTCCATGCATATAACCTTAAACTATTTGCACCCTTGTCATCCAACATGACGTTAAACTGTGACGTCCTAACTACATGACACTAAAATATACATAATTCCCTTACATCTAACAAGACGTTAAACTAAATAATCTCTGGTCCATGCATATGACCTTAAACTATTCGTACCATCATCAAACATGACATTAAACTGTGAAAAAATTCCCTAATACATCAAACAAGACGTTAAACTGCGTCTCTTTTGTCCTTACTGCATGACTTTAAACTGCACAATCCCCCTTTTGTCCAACATGGCATTAAATTGTATTATCCTCATCGTATTAGCTACAGGATGCTAAACTGTGTCCATATATTTGTCCTACAGGACGTTAAACTGTACTTTGTCCCTACTACATGACACTAAACTGGGCAGCACCAATAGTTTCCACGGCATGACTTTAAACTGCATAGTCCCTTCCTATGTCCTATATGACATTAAACAATGCATCGTTAAGGTTATTTATACCTCATATTTCTCACACCGAGTATGACTCATGTGATCTTAGAGTAAACTTCAACCATAACACCCTCTCTAGGCTGCTAACCATGCGTAAGTCCTAACACCATTTTTTAGTTCATTGTCCCCCAGAACAAATTGATCACTAATTCATTCTTTAATTGAACTACATGGACTTTGATCCTTTCCTTCTAGGTTTGGTACGTAGGCAACCTCATGAGGTTCAATCCCAAAACCAATCTCTTCACATTGGTTCACCTCCATCTCATACGATGTTGATTCGTGAATCCATCCCCAGAATCAATATCTTTACATTGGTTCACCATTTTCCTTACTGTATGACATTAAAATGTATAGCACTTTTGTCTTGTATGACAATAAACTACAACATTCTTTGATACCCTCACCCGAGAGGGAATCATTATTTACCTTGAAATTCAATCATGTTATATTCCAACTACGTGCATATATGGAAATACCCAAACCTTTTACCTTGGGTCAACCCATCATTGCACTAAATTCCCCATCACCCTTAACTTGTACGAACCAAATATGTACAGAGGGTATTTCTAGAACTATGTGAGGCTTGTTTCCCATCCTTATGGGATACGTAAGAATGTTTGAGCATCCCTTGAATCCAGCCCCGAGTATTTGGGCTTAACCCCAAATTTTACTTTCAGTCCCCTGGCTAAAAAGTCCCTGTGAAAACACACACTGTGTATTCATTATTATGGTCTGAGTTCTACGAACCTAAACTATGATTTCCCATAATTTCATCCCACATGACGTTAAACTATATTTCAAGAACCATGTATGGCTTGATTCCCATTCTTATGGGATACATAGTGAAGTCCAGCATCTCAATTCAAGACCCAACCACAACATGATTATGGTTAGCATTGATCTATGTATCTATTTAATGCATTGTAAAATACCCATTTTCATGTGTTATACTCCTAAACTTAAATACTACCATATCTCCATAACCCTTTTCTTGACTTCTGGTCACAAAATGTCCAATTTCTGAGAGTTCTTTTGCCTGACTATGCAGCATGTTCCCTTAGGCGGCCTTGCATAAATAGTCTACATAACAGACTTTTCAGCCAAATGATAATAATATTTGACTATGCAGCCAATGTCCTTAGGTGGCCCTGCATAATTCAACCCCCTAACGGGTTTTTCAAATAATGGTTACTTCATTCTTGGAAGGAAAACCTCTTTTGTCATTAGTTGTCTTAACGAAAAAATGTAGGTATCCACAAAAAAATATCCATCCTTAACATATTTGACCCATAATCTTTTTCATGATCTAAATGTATTCAAGTCTATGGTTTATATTTCCCTTCCCTACGTTTGGGTCATACCTTCATAGGTGTGACATTCATCCAGTTCTCAGACAATCTTGTTTGGAAATATCTTCTCCATATTCAAGTACCTCTCTCCATACAACAAACTCTATGCTTTGGAAAATTTGAATCTCTATAAACTTCCAATGGAATTTTATTAATAGAAAAGTAAATTTCTGAGAGTTATTTTTCCTGACTATGTCACACTTTCCTTTAGGCGACCTTTCATAAGTAGTCTACATAATGGACATGTCATCCAAAAGATGTTATTACATGACTATGCAGCCAATTCCCTTATGTGGCCCTGCATAATTAAACCCCCTAATAGGTTTGTTAAATAGTGGTAACTTCATTCTTGGGAACTACGTCTTTTAATGCCTTTTTGCAATTTTTTATATCATTCCTCATATTCAAAATTTATTAAGTCATCTTTTACATATTTTCTTGCATACTTGAACATTGTAATATGATTTTAGATATATTATCAAGGAATTGAGTCAATGTTAATCCATTTGTTCAAAGCTATTTCGACCTTAAACATTAGCCTTTTTATGTCCAACGTGTATGACTTTAAACTTCTCACAAAAGACAAGGGAACTCTGAAAAAAATTCATGTTCCAACTCACTAAACAAACATCTTTTATGATTTTAGGTAATATTGAGCAATAAAAAGATTCAAAGTTAGTAGGGTTATTTATAATAATCCTAGAAATAAAATCAAACTATGATTACTAGGCCCATTGGATTAGGTAAAATTTAAAGCATGTAGAAAAAGAAGGAATGCATAAATTATCAAAGACGAAAGTGTTTTTTTTCATATGGAACACAAGAGTTAGAAGGACATCCACAAATTAGAGTCTCTTCTCTTTTCCAAGAATTATAAAATTCTGTCAATATAAATCTTCATTTGATTTATAGCATCTTGAGCTTTATCAGAAGCCACTTAAAGCTCATGCACTCAACCAGCTTCACTCTTTTCAGCTTGATGGAGTGCTTTCTTAGCATCTGCAATGGCTTTAATACCATTCATTTGAACTCCTTCTAATGAATTGTTAAGCTAGTCAAGTTCCCCAGTAACAACATCTAACTGTTGCTGAAGGTGAAACTTCTGGATGACATTCTCTTTGATCTTATGATTTAGCACCTTTTACTTGGCAGCATGATCAGCCTCAGCTCGGGACACTGCAACCTCAAATTCATTGATGTTTACTGACAGTCTCACCTATTTCAAATCTTGATGGCACCTTTTCTTCTTCTCCCTCCTTAATATGACTTGTTTCACTGCGGCATAGATCTCTTGATATCCAAAACAGCCAAGTCCCAGCATGAAAAACGGGGATGAAAGTTGCGGGATCTTCAATGAAAACTCTTCTAAAGGAACTTCGGATATGATCTTCCATATGTTCTACCATGCCTTGCGTCGTGAAAATTGGAGTGCCTTTTGTAATTACGGGTCAGACTCAGCATCACTGTCACATGAGGGAATGTAATTCGGGATTAATGCACTTAGGGAAGTGCCATGTTGTTCTCCTTTCCCCCTGACCCATGTTTCCTCACTCTCTATTCCCATTGGGGAGGAGGTTGAGGCTTCAGCTCCAAATCTAGGCACTGAAATTGATGGCCTTGTAAAATCAATTGAATGCTTTGGTTAGCTTCAAAGGATAACAAAATTTGATTGGAAATCTAAAAAATTAAGTACAGTCACACAAAATTTTTTTATCTCTTACCCAATGGTATATTAGTAACTTGAGAAGGCTCCTCCCAATCCTTCCTGCCTTCAACAAGATTTTCAAGAAGAGTTTCAAGAAGCTCTGTCAGGTTAAGCTCCACTTGAGCTAATGTCTCTACAATAGTAGGGTATTTTGTAGCCCCCTTCAGGCATTGTCAGTTCAACATCTTGCTCAGATATAATTTCACATTTCAACTAATCATGATTAGGGATGTAATAAGAAGTTACTTTTAATAGGATGAAGGATAACACTCATATCCATAATCTTCTAAATTACATGGTAATTTAACATGATCTAAAAAATCTTCAAAAGATGCACCAAGTTCCATCATTTCATCCAACGTAATATCAGAATCTTGGTTAATCTCACCAGTGGGTGCATTGGATATGTCTTCTTGGAGACCTTCATTCTGCGGCCTTTGACCCTGGAAACTTTTTCAGATAATGTAGCGGCGTCATTTTCACTAGCTGCCAAGAGATCTAGTGCAGGGGTTGAACCTAAAGCATCACAGAATGAAAATTAGTTGATGTTTCATTCAAAATTTTATGACGCATTGTTAACTTAGTAGAATTAGGCTCTTATCTACTTGCAACATCAGCATGAGGGATACTGGGAAAAGACGTTGGATCTTCTCTAGGAGCAGCCAAGTTAGCAAGAACTTCTGATTGTTCACCAGCACCCTCCGTTGTTCTTAGAGGATGGTCAATCCTCTCCCTCAAAGGGGAAATTTAAGAATCCCCTGCAATCCCAAAAATCATTAGTAACCTTTTCATGGGTTAAGACTCATGATTATCCGAAGGACTTACCACTACTGATGAAGCGTTTAGTTATAGACTTCTTCCTTTGATGTCTTTATATCTTTGGTTTTTTGGGAGTGTCGATAGTCTCCTTTATGGGTATATGAATTGGAGAACGGAAATCCATATCCAACTCCTCATCCATGGCTTGCTGGCCTGGAGATATCTCACCTGACTCACAAGGAGATTCCGCAGCAGCCCCAAGGGTAATACCAATAGGGCTATTATGTGGTGAAGGAATCTCAACGGTTCCTTTCTTTGTAAGCTGCAGGATGAAGAAAATAATTTCCTTGAGTAACAAAGCTATAACTGGAATCAAGTTACAAATAAAATGAGGAAAGTAACTTACATCTTTAGGATCCACGTAATCGTGCTACTCCTCATCTCCGGAAGCACCAATCCCCTAAGTGGTGCCACGATCTATCATTTCCTTCACCCACTTGGAGAAAGGAATAGAATCATCAGTGGCATATATGAGAATTTCCAGATCTCTGATGTAATCCCTCACTTCATCGGGGTTATCCTTGTAACGGATATCTGTAGAAGCCAGAAGTTTCCCTATTCCAGGGATGTGTAGCCCCTCGCACAAATCCAGCCGGGCAGTTTCAACACCGCAGTATAAACTACGCCATGTCTAGACAGCCTCTGGTCATAGATATTTAGAGTGCATACCAGAAGGTTGTGAGGAAGGTCCTACAATCTTGGACTTTAGCTTCTTCCCAGCTCCTGCAAATGCAAATTGATAATAATAAAATAATACTTGTTGCTCTATAAAGTAATGATGATTAAATCTCCCTAACGAAGTAACTCACCAGGAGTCGATGGAGTTGGTGTCTTGATTTTGACAGGGGGATTATATCTGGAATGATGCAACTTTGCCGCATGTTGTGCCTCATCATCCCCATCTTGAGAATCTGGCGAATCAGCTTTGGGTGTTGCAGAAGAATCACCTTCCAGATGAAGGGCTTATTTCTCTATGGTTCTTTTCCTTTTCCCCACCTGGTAAACTGAGTGATTTAGTACCCCATCAGGGTATGATGCTATCCAGTTCTCGGCATACCATGTGGTCAAGTTACTCACCACTTTATCAACTGGTAGATCAAATACAGTCGCGGTCTTCTCCCTAGATGTCAGCAACCATAATTTTCGTGATTCCATCAGATGTTTCTCTGACCTGAAATGCACAGGGGGAGATACAACTGTCTACTATAAACACTTATATTGACATGCAAATCTATATGGAGCATAGGCCTCACATATAATCTCTCTATCAATCTTGGTGACCAGTACACCATCTCTGCCGGCCAGCATGTATGCCCTTAATTCTAGGCTGGTTGTTCCATCATCAACAAACTGCCCGATTGGCGGATTTCAGTAAGGAAAGAAATTAAATAACTTATACATGCTCAGCCTCACCTTTATGTCATAGGAATTGAGATCTAGTGGAGAAATTCCAGAGAATGCCTGCGTTAATGGCCTGAAAGAATATCCGGGGATCTGTACTCTGTTCTATACATTATACGTCCTGAAATATGTGGCGATCCATCCCCAAAAAACTTATAATAGTCCCACTATTCCCAAAGTAGACATACCCATGAATACATGGAGTAAGATCCTATGAATCTTTGCTAAAATGGGGGTGGACAACCCAAACATTTTCCCTTCATCCAACTTGGATGCCACAAAAAAGGTCCCTGGCCTGAGGCCTCCCTTCGAGTCCCTGACTAGGAGAAGATAAACACTCAGCCACAAGGCCAAGAAGCCCGCCAGGAGATTCTTCTTTCGGATTCTCTGATTTACTTCATATCCCCACTTCTTAAATTATCCTTCTTCCAAGGTCGGCTAGAATGTTCCTGGATCACCCCTCTTCTCTGTTTTGGGGCAGGTTGTAGGATGAGTGGGCCCCTTCTCCTTGGGACCCTTCCCCTTTGGCCCCTTCTCCTTCGATCCCTTCTCCTTCATCTCCTTCTCCTGCTTCATGGTAAGAAACATATTCATCCACTCCTCTGGATGAATATCCTTTCTAGAATGAGTCAAGGAGGTCTCAAAACTCTTGAGCTTGTGAAATATTTTCAATAATTCTTGAGCCAAAGTCAGGGTCTTCTCTGAATCATTCCAAGTAACCTTGGTGGGGATGAATTCATCATACATATCACCCAAAATTGGAGCCCCTGAGATCTTGTGGATATCCCACAGACTGGTGCCTACTTCTCCCTGAGTCAGATGGAAAGAATTGGTTTCTGGGCTCCAATGGCTGAGTATCTCTGGCACAAAGTCATCATTTCTGTAAACATAGGTTTTCCCAGCCAAAACAGCTTCATATATTGCCACTCCTTTTAAATCCTCAACAATATCTGCGCAGTTTTGTTGCTCCCAGTATGCCCACATCCATGTTGTCTTCACACCTCCACCAGGGAGAAAGTACCAACTCTTATTCCAGCTTTTGGATTGATCCATCTGATAGTTTTTGAATATTGAGGAATAACAATGTGGTTGCAGCTCAGACTTGTGAGGTTTTAGATCTGAGGTACATGGGAAATGATGCATTATGTAGGCCTTCTCCACTATTCCAGCATAGAAAAATGTTCCTCCACATGAGATATTTGCTGAAGCAAAATTGGTGTAATTCTAAAACCAAGACATTGGGAGATAATTATTTGAATCTAGAATGGTAACTTCTCATAGATGACCATAGTCGTATAGAGGTACATAAATGCTCTGTGGGAAGTCAAGATGATACTTCTTCAAGTAATTTTCCAAATCTGGAAGAGTGTTGTCGCATAGAGTATAATAATCATGGCCAATGATGCTCATCATATAATCAAATCGCTTTCTAGAAAGTTCATCAGCCGTTCCGATTCTCTTCGGATCCATTTTATATGCACAAAAGTTGAAGAATAAACTCTTATATAATTTTATTTTTTATTAATTTTGTGATGAAAAGTGAAAAAATGGATAAGTAATTAAGGAATGAAAGTCCCAAAGTTGGCGCACAACTATTAGTGTGTCGCACAAGTTTTAGTGCGCATGTATCACTGTGCAAGTCCAAATACCTCTACAGTAGTGCGACATCAATAAAACAGTGGAAAACTGAGCAACTTGCACGACGAAGGAAACATTCATGGCAAGAGCAAGAATTTTGAGATTCGGTGCTTTACGTGAGGAATGGCCACATATATATAGGTCATCCCTAAACCCTACATGCCTAAAGCCAGCACGCGCAACCCTGCACGCCGATGCCTGTGCGACTCTCACTTGTGCGCCGCCATCTCCGCGCTCAACACGTTCATGCCTAAATTTATTAGCTCTCCTCTTCACCTCAAAGTTACATCCTCTTTATTTCGGATCCAACTCTGAGGGGGGTCTTTTGTTGATGATCCTTTCCGTCACAGAGTCTAAACGAATGAAAAGGTAAATACCTTAAACCCAAAATGATTCATCCTTTGAAGAAACATCAAAAATTTACAAAGGAATGAACAAATATTCTTTTGCACTTGGGTCGCACAAGTTCCACCAAGGTCGCGTAAGTATACTTGCACGCCTCCCAATGGTCGCGCAGGTGAGTTGTGCACCCTCTTTGAATTTTCACCCACTGTATTCTCTGGCCTATAAATACCCCTGGTGCCCCCCCCCATTTCAGGATGGAAAAATTCCAAAACTCATATTCGAGAAAATGTCGCCCAACACTGTTCTAGAAGCCTTCCAAACACTTATAATGTAATTTCTTACCTAGAATGGAAGTTCTAAACAAGGGAAACAAGGCCTATGTGTTGAAACTCATCAGCACTTGTGCGCCTAAGTGGCCAGCCCTTAAGGGAAATGGCCACACTTGCGCTCCACCTTACCCCATCAACAGAACTTCCACGTTACTCTTCTAGAAGCCTCTAGGGATAGTACTAAGGGCTTGAGCCAAGTCTCACCCAAGTATTACCCTAAGGGTTGACCGTCGCGCAAGTACCCTTGTGTCGTGCAAGTATACTTGTGAGACCAGAACTTGCACGCCCACATAGGACCTGCACGCCCACTTCTTTTTGGGTGCCTCTCCGCCCTATTTCAGTTCTCTTATTCCTATCCACCTGTCCTATTCAAGATCCAGCCTTCAAAACCATCTTTAAAGACATTTCTGTTGGCATGGTTCCCTTTTTGGCTTCTTTATTTGAAAGGAATTCTGTGGAAAATCACCCAAAACCTAGTGATTTACATATCTTTATATCACTAAGGTTATATATATCATTCATTCAACCTCATCCTTTAAGATTATAGAATCATTAATTTGGGACTCCTTTTTAGGAGTAAGCCCCAATCCAAGTTCTCTTAATTTAGGCATCCTCCTCAGGAGTAATCCCCAAGTCCCCTAACCTGGGCGTTCTCATTAGGAGTAAGCCCCAGTCATAATTTACCATATCTGGGAATCCTCCTTAGGAGTAAGCCCCAACCATAATTTCCTTAACCTGGGACTCCTTCTTAAGATTATGACACTATCTTCAAGTTCCCAAATATGGGCCTCATTTTCAGGAGTAAGCCCCAATCCAAGTTCTCATAATTTGGGAATCCTCCTCAAGAGTAAGCCCCAAATCCCCTAACCGAGGCCTTCTTTTTCAAGAATAATCCCCAGTACAAGTTCCCTGATTTGGGAATCCTCCTTAGGAGTAAGCCCCAAATACCAAATTCCCTTAACCTCAACCTCCTTTTCAGTAGTAAGCCCCAGTCAAAATTCCCCTTAACCAGTCTTAATTTACTTTTGATTTGGGATTCCTTCTCTAGAGTAAAACCCAATCATAAGTCCCATCTTAATTTGGGCATCCTCTTAAGGAGTAAGCCCCATGTTAGAGCATTGAGATCTCCACAAATCACACATATACCTTTATGAACCTTATCTTCGGGTTTCTTCCCTGAAGTAAATCCTAATCTTCATCTATCTGGGAAGTCATACATATATAAGCACATCATTTCTTATAATTGTATCTTTGATGGAAAAATTGTCTAGTTTTACCAATACCTATTGTTTCTCACACCGAGTATGACTCACGTGAGCTTAGTGTGTAAAAGTAATTATGACATCTTTCTTTGAGCCATCAATCATGCGTGAACCTCATACTTATTTACTTGAACTATGTGGGTTCTGATTCCTTTTCTAAAAAAGGATACGTATATTGCCCATCTGAGGGTACGATCCCAACTCGGAAAGAATCTATGTCCTTTTAAATGACAATAAACATCATGGGCCCCACTAATTGTCTTTAAAGCTAGTATGGTTATCATAATGACCAAGATATGTCTATATAATGTGTCAAAGGATACCATTGACTAAAATATCTAACAAATACAAGTGATTCTCTATTGATGAATAACCTTGAATACAAATAAAAGATTCTCTAAATTTCATTCATACTAATTATTGATTGTCATATATAAAGGAAATCTCATTTTCATACTTCGTAATGTAATAAGGATTCATGAACATAACATAAATCCATAAAGAGAGTCTTAGAGTAGACAATAATTCCCCAAAGAGAGGTGTGATGAGTCCGACCTCCCATGCTCTCTACCAATGCAAATTTTTACGCCTCATCAGTCTAGAAATAGTGAGCACCTACCTTTGTAAAGTAGGTCCAAATGGATATAGAATCATTGGATTCTTCTAGTTCTATGAACAAACCTGTTAGAAACCTCTTGGAATGTTTGAACCTTAAATCAATGAGGTCATCCCCATTTCCAGAGGAAACAAACCCATGTACAACTTAAGGTTAAGGTGTACGATTTTGACAGATTCATGTGGTTCCCCAACTAACATCAATCGAGTGATAATTTAAACTAATTTGAACTTATCTTTTATGTGATTTCATTCAAGATTCACTTGTTGAAGATCGTCTTGGGTTTGGTGAAGGAGAACCCTAGCAATGCTACCTCCCTCCCAAGTTTTGACAAATGAGCTTCATACAACATGAATCTAATGGTTGAGGCCATCACTTCTACTTTTATGAATTAATTATTCTTTTTCATCACAACTTATATACACTAATTATGACATTAGAATTGTTACCAAAGGGTATAGTTCTCAAATGTCAAATTTTCGAAAGGTTATATTGAATAATGTTCATATTTGACCAACAGTCCTATAACAGTTACATCTTAATGATCACATTTTCATTTATACTCTATAAATAACACATTATTATTTCATACAATATTTACAACAATCATTTTCTAAGACATTGATTTGTTTATTAATATTTTGTTTGATTTCTACAATATTGGGGAGATGATTCTAATTTATTTGTGTGATCCATATTTTCCCATTAAGGTGACTAAAGTATTGATCATTATTAAAGAGATATGGTTTTGTTGGGTATAATATAATATAACACACATTTTATTAAGAAATAAATATCATTTTAAAAAAACATGGGTCGTTACACTCAGACATTAAGATTACCAGTGATACATGTCAGGACACGGACGCTTAGATTAACTATTTAAAACTATAACACCATATGTTGGTGGGAAGTAGGGTATGTTGGGTTCATCATGAATGAAATGTTATTAATGGATAAGTTGGTGAAGGATTTGTCTCTTCCATATTTATGAAAGATTATATCTTATAAATTTGGTTGGAATAGAGTCATCTCATTAAATTCCATGGTCATTGTGCAACGACATGTTTATTTCATACAGTCAATGAAAGACATATCAAGAACATAGGTAGATGAAATAGATGTGAAACTTTCTCTCTGAGATATTGTGATGAAGAGATTATATTAAATAGTGAGGATTCGTATGTGTTTGTCATCATTGTGACATTAAGTTTGTTCTCTTGTGTGCCTTGACCTATTACTACAAATTGTTCTTAGACTTTAGGCGATCCTTCCAAATTACAATCAGAAGGAATCCTAGAGGGTCACACACTAAGTGTTTCCATTGATCTCGATTAAATTCTTTTTAAATTTAATTAATGGAAGAAATATTATGCTCATGATAGTTGAATAATTTAATTCATTTTTTATCGATAAAAATTATTTATTATTGAATAAAATATTTAATATATTTATTCGGGTGTTCAATAAATGTTAGAGGAATTTGAATGGACCAAGACCATGACCAGGGGAAAATATTAATTTACAAGATGATTAAATAATATTTTATATTTCACAAGTTAGTATGCGCACCACAAAAAATATTATTATTATTATTGGCATGGGGTTTGATAAATATTATTATATTATTTAATGTCCAAGATGCAGTTAAATAATATTTTAACCTAAATCCTAGCTCTATAAATATATAGTTTTGTCTATTTTTTTTAAGTTTAATCCTGATATAGAGAATCATCACACACAACAAATTTCTGTCTCAAATCCCTCTTTCTCTCTCTTTCTCAAGAATGAGAAAAGAAAGGGAAATTCCTACAAGATTAAATGATGATTGATCAACATGAAGAAAATAAGAAAATTGACTTGTCATGTTAGCACCTGAAAATAAATTGACATTGCTCAAAGATCAAAGGATAAAATGTGGATCACCACTAAAGGGAATCTACAATTGAATCCTTATAGCACAATAGAGGTAATCTGGTTTTTTTTCGAAAGATAAATATCTTCATCGAACAAATGATCCCTAGATAAGGTAATAATTTCTTATAGATCAAAATAAATTAATTATAAATTTAATGTGGATGATTCTCTAAGGGTTTCGAGCAACACAATATTAAAATAAATTTTAATATATCTCCCACCAAAGGTTCTTCACTGCCCCCAAAAACATCAAGTGGTATATGAGAGATCACATTAAAATTTGTAATTATTTATTTGATTGTTTATTTTTGTGAATTTAAAAGATAAGACTCATTTAAAGTTATAATTCACTCTTGATATATCATTTAAATATCTTCTCCCTCTTCACCTTTTCTGATAAATATTTCCAATATTGGTTAATAATTAATGAATATTAGATATAATTACCCCATCTATAATTTCTAAGGATACCATATAGATAACAAAAGAATAAAAAACATGTACTCCTTTGTTAAACGTCATGTATCCCTATTCATTAAACAGGCATGCCCATTTGGATTCTGGGTCATCATGTAATAAGTGCACACCACATGCAATAAATGCACCATGTGTAGATTGTATAGGGTGGAACACAATTTTACTGGAGTACACATTGTGTAGAATAAGAACATGTCATGGGGTCTACAAGTTTTCAAGATGAAAAACATGGTTTCAAACCATGTCGTGTTATTAATGCATCACATGTATTTAAAACATGGTGTGTGCAAAATGGAAAATCATGTAATTGAATGTGAATTATGTGTATCCTCTTTAAACACTATGTACTTCATAAATATTCATAATAAGTGCATACCGAGTTCCTAGGTGTATACTGTGGATATTTGATGAAGATAAGTATATGATTTGTAGATGGCTTGTACATGCCGTGTACTTTACCTGTTAAAATGGAAATATTAAAATTAATTAATTACTTCTAAAACCATCTAAACTCAAGTTATTTGGTTCATTAAGTTAACAATTCACACCAGCCGTTAGGTTTTATATTTTATTAAAAGATTAATTAATTCGGTGTAATATTTGATATTATGAATTATATATTACAGATTCAACACATTAAATAGTACTAGCTTCATAATTTTATTGTGTTCCATCAGTTATTAAGTATACATTGTATGCCATGAAATTAGGACACATGTAGTGTAAATAATCTATTTTATGAGTGCATTTTTTACAATTAAACCATACTGAATAGTTCAGATAGGTAATCACTAAGTTCCTTCCAAGTACAAAGTTGTGTACCATTTTTTTTAGTTTTTTAAATAAAATAAAATATTTTATTTTATTTAAAATCATAGGAGATGAGAATTTTTTAGAATATTGGATGAATAATATAAAATGAATTAACATATTAATAATATAATTAATTAGATTAATTCATGAATATTTTATCTTATTAAAGAACGAATTGTAATGAATACTAGGTAATTATTTTAAATATGTAATCATTTCTTGTTTATGATTGATAATGAGTTTTTACAAGACTGGTGTATGTGTTGTAATTATTTAATTTATTTTATTGTGTGGGTTTGATATTATTTATTATTAAATTAAATTTGATGGCCTGTGAGTCATTCCTCCATCTATTATTATACATGACCTATGTGTCCCAAATTATATATGTAAATTCCTATAACCAATCCATTGGTTCCTCTCACCTGCATATGAGTTATAAATACATGTAATTAATGGAGTATCCGAAGTCATGTCATGACTGTTCAGGATGAAACCATAATAATGTCAGCCTAGGTGATACACAAGTGGATAGGTGGAATGCTGCAACTCATGGAAAGATCGGTATAAGGAGTTATTCTCCTAGGTCATAGGTTGGTTTATTGTCCGCTCAATAAATATATAGTTAGATAAGCTCCTGAATGGGCCATTTATTTATTTATTTATTGTCTCTCCTTTAATCAATCCCACAAAGATTCTCTAGTTTTATTTTAAATTTTAATATGAACATAACTGGGAAATCTCTCACAGGCCTGCATACTCTTCTTTTCAATGTACATAAGGAGACGAAGTGATAAAATTATTCTATACTAATGGTGAAAAAATATAAAGGTAATGAAAATAGCTTTAATCCCCAAGATTCTTCACACCCTTTGAAGAAGAGAAACATCAAGGGGAAAGCAATGGATTAGGATGATGTTTGTTTCACATGTGGGAAGAAGGGACATTGTATGAAAAACTACAACTAACCAAAGAAGAAAGGGGATGCTTTATGTGTGTTTTTTTATCTAGTGCAATTTATAAATTTCTAAAAATTGGGTATTAGATAGATCTTTCAGTTCTCATATTTGGTTTAAAATATAGTAACCAATTAGATTCCTAAATATCAACCAAGGGAGGTAGATCTATGAGCAGTCAACATAGCTGAACATGATGTTGTATCTATCAGTGTCTACCACCACACATTTCCAACCAAAATGATATTGGTTTTTATGGATTATAATTTGTGTTACCTGTTATCAAATAAATTCTCTCTATATCTAGAATTGATAAATATGGTTTTATTTTCAAGTTTGGAAATAAATTCTTTTAAGTTTATAAAGATATAATTTTATATGGTAAGACGTGTTTATATTAAGGTATTTATGTGTTAGACTACAAAAATCAAGTAATGAAAATGGTTAAAGAAACTAATTCACATGACTCATACCACAACGAAATTTTGGAACATCTCCTAGGTTATGAAAAAAAATGTTTGACTAAATTTCACAAAGATGGGTATTTATATTCTTTTAAACTGAAACCAACTGGTGAATATCATGCATGTTTACAAGGTAAAATGACCAAAACTCAATTTAGTAGGAAAGGTTAAAGGTTCAAAGATCTTCTTGAATTAGTTCATACTGATGTGTGTAGAACTTTTTATATTGAATCAACGGGTGGGTAATCATACTTCATAACTTTTAATTATGATTTTAGTATACATGTATATGCCTAATTAATGTGGTATAAATCAGATTCCTTTAATAAATTCATGGTATACAAGAATGAAGTTGACAACCATCTTGGTGAGAAGATTAGGAAACTATGGCCAATATGTGGTGGAGAATATCTTATCTATAATTCATTGATTATTTATAGGATTTCGGGATCCTATCTCAAATAGAACCTCCTTATAAAACTCAAGAAAATGGTTTAAGTGAAAGGAGGAACCACACCTTGTTAGATATGGTAAGATCAATGATGATTCATGCGAGTCTTCCATTATCATTTTGGGGATACAAATTTCAAATAACAATACATATACTAAACCAAGTACCAAATAAATCAACAAATGGTATTCCATATAAAATATGGAGTGGAAGGAAAACCATTTTGTTGAATTTAAATTTGTGGGGTAGCAAAGTGATTATTACGGTCTCTTTAAGTAACAAACATGCACCCCAAGGTACAAAGTGTACCTCTATGGGACACCCCAATTAAACAAGGGCATATTACTTATATGATTCCTTAGAAAAAAGTTTAATGGTGGAAAGACACACATTATACATTGAGAGGGAGAAAATCTCTAAAAGTTATAGTGGGAGTGGGATAGGATTTGATCAATTCTAGGCTCAAGATAAACAAGAGTTGGTATAATAACTGATTCCATAAAGCCCTATGGAAGAAGAAGTTGTTCTAGAGACACAAGTACAATAGAGGAGTACAAGCGAGGTTAGAGAACTAAAATGGTGTGTTTTTCTAGTAACAAAGGATGGTGACTCATTATTAGTTGATAATAATGACCCTCTAACCTATAAGGATGTAGTAAGTGGAATAGCTATTTCCAAGTGGCACGAATCCATGAATTGTGAAATGGATTCCATATACCAAAACCAATTCTTGGATTTTGGGAGATCCTCTAGAGGATTTAAAACACCTTAATGGAAATCGTAAAAAAATATGACTATATGAAACAACCAGAAGTGTTTGTGACTACAGAGGATGCAAAAAATATAAAAATTGTAAAAACACGTTTATGGATTAAAGAAAGCATATAGGTCCAATAAAATTTAATTTGGTGAATCCATAATATAATTTTGTTTCATAAAGAATGAATGTGAGCCTTGTGTCGATAAGTGTTCTTGCGGGAGTACTGTAGTTTTCTTAATAGTATATCTTGATGACATATTGCTTATTGGAAATAATATATCATTATTACAGTCTGTTATGGTTTGGTTGAATAAATATTTCTCCATTTAAGGAATTAGGTGAGACAACATATATTCTTGGTATCAATATCTATCTTTATATATCAAATAGGTTTCTCATCCTAAGTCAATGTACATATATTTAAAAGATACTAAAGAGGTTTAGTATGGGAAAATTCTAGAGGGGTTTGTTTTAAGTGTCCCATGACATTCATATCTCTAAAAAAATCCTCATCCACATAAGGAATGATACAAAATGTCAAGGATTCCATGAGAATCTGCAATTGGGTTATCCATGTATGTTATGCTATGAAATAGGTTAGATAGTACTTACGAATTTAGTATAGAATGAAGATATTAAGAAAACCCAGGTGAATTCCATTATATGGTAGTCAAGACTATCCTTAAGTACCTAATGTGTACTAAGGATATGTTACTGGTCTATGGATGAGATGAGTAACTTGTCATCCGTGGATATCCAAATAATGGTTTTCAAAAAGATCAAGATGATATTAAATTGAAAACAAGATAAATCTTCAATTTGAATGGAGGTCTTGTGAGATGTAAGAGCTCAAAGAAGGTTGTGTTCATAGATTCTACAACAGATTATGAGTATATTACTGATTTTGATACAACTAAATAAAAGGTATGGATACACAACATCAACCAAGAGCTTAATATGGTACATTTTAGTAAAGATCCAATCACACTCTATTATTATAATACTATAGTTGTGGTCCTTACTAAGGATCTAAGGTCACATTAGCGAACAAAACATATACTCCACAAGTATCATCTCTTGATGGATTTTTTCATAGAAGTGTGGTTACATTGAAAATTATTTCTATGGAATAAAACATGGAGAACCCCTTGACTAAAGCCTTGACTTGGTATAACATGATTATCATATAAGGCCTAGCATATTGAAAGTCATAGGCAGTTATCTCTAGTCCAAGTGGGAGTTTTTTGGAGTTTTTGTTCTATGACCAACTATTTTTACTTAGATTACATGTATATTTGATGGTTTGAATATTAATAAGATATATTATTACATTTTGTATATTGTTTCTCATGAATTTAATTTAATAATTTCCTAGAGTATATGTAAAATTGATAAGGTCGTAGCAATTTTATGTTATGAAAATGACATTGAGATGCCATGACAATATTCTTATATATAGTTCTGTGGTCATATAATATTCTATGATAGGACACATATAATGGGATTTGCAGGTGTGAGTACTCCTTAGTGGATGAGGCTTCCTCTCACGATGTTTGCACATGGTAATCTCTAAGATATAAGATTATAAGAGTAGACTCACTAGTAGGAATTCCCATGTTTTGGTGTCATGAGATATTTCTATATGTGAGAATATGTAATCGTCCTTTTAATTTTGTATTATCGTAATTATGTTCCATGTCTCATGCACTTATATTTACAGATGAAAACCATCATTCCATATGATAGTGGGAAGTAAGGTAGGTTGTTTGCGTCATGTATGTCATATTATTAATGGATAATTCAGGGAATGATTTATCCCTTCAATAATTATTGAATATTATATATTGGTTCTTTATTGTAATATAACTACCACATTAAATTCCATAGCTATAGTGCAACGACATGTTTATTTCAGATAGTAAAAGAAATATGTATCAAAAAATAGGCTGATGACACAGATGTAAACCCTTCGTGATAAAATATTTTGACAAATAGATTATATTACACAGTGAACATTTTTATGTGGTTTTCATCATTTTTCCATTAAGTTATTTCTCTTTGGTACCTTAACCCATTTATAGATAGTAATCTTGGACTTTTGGCGATCCTAACTAATGCCAAAGAGAAAGAATACTAGGGGGTCACATACTAATTGTTTTTGTTGATCTTGATTAAATTCTATTTGAATTAAATTAATAGAATACATATTATTCTCAAGACATCGAAATAATTATAATCATGTTTTATCAGTCAAAAATATTTATTGATGAATAAAATATTTAATATATTTATTCAGATGTTCGATAAATGTAGAGACGTTTAACGGACTAAGACCATGTCTGACGACAAATATTTATTTACAAGATGGTTAAGTAAAATTTATTAACACGTGACAAATTATTATTATTTGTATTGGAATGGAGTTTAATATAGATTATTATATTATTTATGGGTCGACATGTAATTAAATTATATTTTATCCTCAACCCTATCTATATAAATAGATGATTATGTCTATTGTGTAGGGTTAATCAAGATATAAATAATCCTTGTACATAATTGATTTCTCTCTCGAATTATTATTTCTCTCTCCTTATCATGAATTATAAATGAAATAAATATTCCTACAAGAACAAAGGATACATGATCAACATGAAAAACACCAGAAAATTCATTCACTATGCTATACCCCAAAAACAAATTAGTGTTGCTTGGAGATCAAAGGATCATGTGTAGATCAGTGCTAGATGGATTCTAAATTTGAATCCACACATTACAATGAAGGTAATTTGAATGGGTTATTTTTTAAGATCAACATCGTCTTTGAAGAAAGGATTCTAAGATGAGGTAATTATTTCTTCCATATCTAAATAAATTAATTATAAATTTTACAAGAAATACAATCTCTCAAGGTTTCAAGAAACTCAATATTAAAGTAAATTTTATTATCATACCCACCAAAGTCACTTACCCTATGCTTGGAACCTTCACCCCACAGTCTATTTACACTATTAAGCCTAACTATTTCCATATAGTGTGGAGTCAGGGGTCATGGCCACGGTCTACCTAGGACCATAGCTATAGGTAAATAATTAATTAAATAAGTAAATAATAATATTTATTTCGTAAATAATAATAATAATATATATTTCTTAGTGTTCTATCAAAAAAAAATATACACACACACAAACACACACACACACATATATAATTATAGTTACAACAGAGTGTTAAAGTCCATTCTATTTATTTACTGAGACTAGAGATCAATACCACACAGAATCTATTTTTTAGTCAGTCTTGTAGCCACGATCAGTTGACCATGGCTATATCTATGATGTGAACATGCCCCATGTTGAAATGTCTATAACGTTGACCTATATCTACAATACATGATTATATCCACATCCATGGAGGATATTATAATTAAAATATACTCTATTTGTATCCTAAACATGGCTATGAACTATAGCCATGTACAATGACCATGGCTATTTGTAAATTTTCCAGTAGTGTTCAATTATTATTATCTAGAAAAAATACCTCAAATTAGAGGATCCTTCCTCTACTTCATATCATAAAAAACTCACCTTAGGTCTTAAAAATATCCCCAATGTCTCAACATCTTCTAAAACATCTCTTAGGATCAACAACCCCCCTTTAGGTTCTTTGGAAACCAAGGAACATAAATCCCATTAAAACTCAATATACTTAGTATTGAATCTTTATTCAATAATTATAGGCCCTGAGGGTTTAGGCTTTGTGTATATCAATTTTAAACCATCTTCATGTTTTTATCCCATAATTCTATAGTATAACAGAACTCAAGGGTGTCTCTCTATGAGGTTTCCACTACGAAGTTTATTTTTCAATTTTTATTATTACAGATATTATTTTATATTTTTTAAATATTCTGAATGGGATTTATTTCAAATAAAAGTAATTGAACTAATTTGAAAATACAAGTAAACAATAATAATCAAATAAATAATTTAATAAAATTTAAATAGCAATTTTTAGAGCTAGTATATCTCATGGATAAATATATCTTCGTTGTTTGAAAGGGATTTAAAAATTATAACTTTCTCAATGATAAGATTTAAATTTATAATCATTCATCTCATTTAGTTTATAAAATTTAGTATAATAGACAAGATCTCAATCATGGGTATCCTTTCAGTAAGTGTCTATCATTATACTTAATGACCATTGAGTACATAGACATAGTCGACTCCCTCTATTATCACATTCCTCAATTGAGGATTGAGAAATTTAAATATATATAATCTATTTCAAAATCCCACTTGGATTGAATTAACAAGTCGCTTTAATAGAAAAACATACTCAAATCGTTAAGGCGACTTTCATAGAATGTAAGAAAAAGAAATAAATGAAGTGAAAAAAATCAAACATAGATCCAAAATCATATTACAATTATCAATTATCTAGATATAGTTAAAATTATGAAATTAAATAAAATGAAGACTCAAAAAGACATCACCATATGATAATACTAGTTCTGACCACAAGTAATCAAGGTGAATATGATCTTAGTGAAAATGTGGATTCTGATCTTCATCTTCATTGGCATTAGAAGCGACAACATCTCCCTATAATATCTTCTAGTTTGTTCTCCCACCTCTATGCTCTAGAAAAATGTTTTGGTGTCCTCTCATAAATTCCACAAAATAAATATGAATTTTATTATTGTTATGATATCATCTAAATTCTATTAACTTATCTCTTCAAGTTTGAAAAATTCCCTTTAATGTAATGATTAAATTATTTAAAGTCAATAAATAATTTAAATTTCCCTAACACATGGTTGAAATTCATTGATTGGGGAAATCTCCATGTAACCCATTAAAATTGAGAAACACATAGTGGAAGGGGAATTTTTTTAAACACCGTGCATGAAACAATTTATGAAATTGAACCCACAGTAGTTGGGATCTATAGATCCCATATTCTTCATCGAACATTCCTAGACATGGAAGAAACAAGAAAAATCCTTCTTCAACTTTGACCTTGACATTCCATCATCTTAATTGATCCACATAAATACATACATATAGGCATGTTTTAGTTTCAATGTTTTCTTCTTCAATGATCTTACACTAGACCATCACCCAAGGATATAAATTCAGTATCGCATTCTCAAAATCAAACCCAAGCAACACAATTCAAAAACTTTTAATTAGATATCTTGAACAATGGAAAAATGGGTAGCAGTCTTCAATCATATTCATGGTTTGAAATTAGACACACCATCCTCCATTGAAAACCAATTTTATTTCAAAACCATTTCCATATTAAATCAGATCTCAAAGGAGACCCTTGTTAGTTTTATTCATAAAATCATTTGTACTGGTTCATCAACATCAACCTTTCATTCTGATATAGGGTTCGTTATGAATCTTTAGTTGATAAAAACTGATAACTATGGTAGTTCCCTTATCTCCCTTAGAAATATCTCAAAATCTGAAAAACTTCCACACTCTGGTGGGATTGTCTTGGGTTCATCTCAGATGCTCTTTGATTCTACCGCCTTCTTCATACATGGGACAAAATTTGAATATTTTCAAATAATCTTTGTTAGTGGCTCGATGGTGGTATTTCTGGACATCTCAAACTGCTCTTTAAAGATTTTTTTTTTCAGATTTAGTTTATTTTAGTATGAAGAGAACTCAACTAGGTTTCAACGAATCTCCTACTTTGGTCTTAATCGACTCTAAAAGAACATGGTGATGCACGAACCTTACTTATGAGGTCTCGTCCTTAAACATTACATAATATTGATTTAATTTAAGAATTCACATTTAGGATCTTTTTGGTTTATAGTTTTAGAGAATTTGTACATAACTATTATATTACATTTCAAATATTATAAAGCATACAATTATACTTTATCCAATTGTTTTCACAATAATAATAATCCTTGATTAAAACATGATTTTTTTTCTTGATAAAAATATTCTTAAATTATTCCTTTCTATTACACATCCTTATAACCTATGAAAAACTTTTCAAAAACATGGTATGAGAATAAAGAACTCAGTAAGGGTTATAGAATAAGGAATGAAAACATTAGTCCATCAATACATACAAATCAATGAAATTATACTTTTCACTAATAAAACATAAGGTATTTAACATACCTCATGAAATCATAATATTTATGAATAATGAACAGAAATCATAAATAATAAAGGTAACTAGTGGCATATATATCATACTTACATTGTATCTTTCATAGCTACATAGGAAGTTACGTTTGGAAAACCCATCATAGTATATTCCCTAAATATCTTAGGAGAAACGTTAATGTTTATCTCTGTCATGTTACCCAATGCATTTGTGAGATATATTGGTCTCACACACCCTTGGTTTATCACAGAACCACCCATATACGTAAAAAATTTCCAAGAACCATAACATATTCAAAACACATAAAATAAGCATAAGGAAAAGATATAATTTCCATATTATAATCACAAGACATTAGTTCAATATATTGAAATAATCAGACCATTATCAAAATGATTTTCAATACAAAAATACGTAAAAATGGTATATGGTATTTATTTTCCTTTTCAAAACATTACGGCTTGTTAAGGAAGCAAAATATCAAATAATTTTCATGACGGTGGAAAGGTCGTTGTTTCCACATACGTTAAAAAGAAACATTCCTATTTCAATTTAGTAAAATTATTCATAGAAAATGTTTCCTTTTGAAAATTGTTTAATTAAATTAAAATAAAAATGATATAATTATACACCATATAAAATAAGTTTGTGTGTAAATAAAAATATGCCTTTGTGAAAGAAGATTGAGAATAAGTCCCTTAGAAAGATCATTTTATTAATAAAATAGTCTGGTTTTTTGTATTCACTATAAAAACACATAAATAAAAAATAAATACAAGATGGGACATAAAAATATTTTTCTCACATAATCATAGCACTATATAATCAATAAATAGAATATTAAACTAAAGAATGTAAATTGTGTTAAGATGTTCCCTTACCTTGAGTACGATTTGTTACGTATATTCCTTGTTCACCCTGAATAATAAACTTAAGTTAATTTCTACTTTCTGAAAAATCTTTTTCAAGTTTATTATTCATTTCACATCACTTATTATGAGTTTATAAACATTACATTTTTATTTAAGTTAATATAGGGTGTTTTATTGATATTATGTACTTGAGTAGAAAATGAACTTATTTTGAGGTAAACTTTCCATATAGTCAAAATTACATCATCTTCAGAATGATATTAATTATTTAAATATAATATATATACATTATATATATATTTAATTATAATAGTGCATAAAATTTTTAGATAACAAACCAAGTACACCGTTCGTGGAGACAGTAACCCGTATGTACGCATGAACGCTACTTTCAATTCATTGTCATACTAAAATAATAACAATAAAATGATGTATATTATAATACAAGTATTATATTTGTTTCAATTATGTCTCATAGGTTTAATAAAACCATACTTTATAAATTCCGTGTATATCATGAATGAGTCATATCACACGGAGGGGACGGTAGTCCACACTTCCTCAAATGAAATTATCATATTCACACATCCTGGAAAGCATAAAGGTGTGATGTAAATAAAAAATAAAAACTAATTGAGACAATATAAATATAATATATGTCATATATAGATACATTTACATCATAATGGCCACCATGATAGGTGGTAGGAGAAAATTGAACAATTGTTGTTTTGTGAGGCAGTAGTTCACCGTACACAGAAACAGTACGTTTGTATCCATTAGATAGAGGTGTGTGTAAGTGTTGTTTGAATAATTCTCATAACATCATCATAGTACATTGAGGATATTGGTGTTGTTATTTAATTAAATAATAATAATAGAATAGGGAGTGGATAAGGAAAATAATGGAACAGAATTTGAGAGAAGTCTTCATCTCTAAATCAGGTAACTTCTTTTGATTTGAGCCAAAAAGATTTATTTAATTTCCTTATTCCCAAGGTAATAATTTTAGGAGGAAATAAGGGACGTATTTAGATAATTTTATCATAATTTAGATGATATAAGGGTATTTAGAGGTGTGTATAAATGGGTAGAGGTATTTCCCTTTTATAAGAGGAAGGAGGGACACTTTAGAAAAGTTTTGAAGTATTATTTTATTATTAAATTATTTTTGGTTTTAAATGGTCCCAAACTCATTTATATAAAATATAATATGCTTTTGGGTATAAATAATCATAGAAAGTAGGTTTTACATAATTTTAGGTTACAAAATTAACCATATCTTTTATCTTTAATCCTTAGTTAAAAACATTAACTCTTACCTTGTCTTCTTGAATTTTCAAAATATATGGTAACTATAGTTGCTATAAAATTATAAGAAAATAATAAGGGGATAATTAATAACATTTTTAACATTATATAATTCATTTTTAAGAATAAAATATTTTTAGAACTATTATATAATTTAATAAAATAATATTTCTTTTAAAAACTCACTTATGTCAATTTTGACCCTATAAAGTAATTGATTTTTGTTAAAGTCATAACAACTTCATTACCTTGAGAAAAAAATATTAAATAAAATAAAATATTTAAATTTAATCTATAAAATTCATTTATGGAATAAAAATTACCAAATTACATTTATTTTAACATTTAAAATTTCTTTTATTTGTATCCTTTATTAATGAAGCAATCACTACATCATCATTGTGTCATATTTAAATTTATTTATTTAATATCTAAAAATTATAAATAAAATGAAATTATGTATAAAATATTTTATATTTATATGGACTATTTATAGTAAAACATATCACTTATATAACCCCATATAAAAAAATTTAATAAAAATATACATTTTTTTGTTATTTTTCTCTTTACTTTAAATTAATTCTTATAAAATGTCATTATCACTCCCAAGTGGATCCATTGGGTCCCAAAATAAATGTAAGGATTCCATTGGTTGGAAATATATCATGCAATATGATTTATACATGTGTTTGGGATGTTTTATATTATTATAATATTATTTTTACCCTTATTTATGAGATTTACCCTTTAATAGTGGTAAATAAAATAATTTCTGAAGTTAGTATTCATAATGTACAAAAATAAAATATACTTATTTACACAATTTAAAACTCCTAATTCCAAATATAGAATCCATTTCTTTAAATTCAAAACACATAGGTTTTAGTAGTTAATTTAAAATTATTTCCCGTTGTCAAAACCAAAAAGCGGGTTTTTAAGAAGAAATAACTATCAAAAGATTGACATGTGTTTATGTCCAATTTAAAAGTAAAATTAATTCCAATTACCAACATTAGAAAAAACATAATCCAATTACACTTTAAAACCAATTAAAATTACAGTCTAACTATATATGTAAATTACATGAAAATCAAGTTTTGAATTAAAATGTAGTATTTTTCACTATTCATTTAAAAATGAACTTTATCAGAAAAAACAAAAATTTCAGCCCAAGTAAATTTGGATGTCCCACTTCTAAAGAATAATATTATTTTGTTAAATAGAACATATTAAAGTGATAAAAATATATTTTAATAGGGTTCAACTTCAAAAGGTGGTAGAATGGCCTTTTAAATATATTAGAATATTTCTTGCTTAAAATAGAATTCATTCTTATTTAAAGCCTCTAAAATTTATCAGATAAATATAAAAACATTTAACAAACTTGTGTAATTATAGTGTACTTATTTTTGTTAATTCCCACCAATATAGCGACAAGCCATTAACTAGTATTAAAATAATATAATTATTATTGTATTATTTTTCATAATAACTTTAAGTTGTGTGCAACATAACATTTCAGAGAAACCAATTTCTACAAGTTGAGTATGTTATCTAACGAAGCATTCCCATTAATGTAAAATTAATATCTTCTTTGTAAATATTAATAGGTATGAAATATTATTATTCTATAAATACCTAGGATGCTACATCATTCCCCCTTTGGGGAATTACATCCTCACAATTATATTCACTTCTCAAATAAGTGGGGGTATTTATCCCTCATATAATATTCAGATTCCCATGTTTCCTCTTCAACCATATGGTTTTCCAAAAAATCCTTTACCCTATTAATTACCTTATTCTGCAACACTTTCTCTCTGTGGTCAAGAATCTATACTGGTTGTTCCTCATAAGAAAAATTCTCTTCCAACTGAACTACCTCTAAAAAAACATGAGAGGGATTTGGAATATACTTTGTCAACATTGAAACATGAAAAAAATTATGTACCTAGGATAAACTTAGAGGTAAATCCACTCTATATGAAACTAATCCAACATTCTCTAAGATATCATAGGGTCCAATGAACCTTTAAATCAACTTTACCTTATTACTAAAACTCATCACACTTTTCCATAGAGAAACTTCAAAAAAGTCATGATCACCTACCTAAAAAGAAAGATCCTTCATCCAGTTATCTGAATAACTTTTCTTCCTGGTTTGAGCTATTCTCATGTGCTTCTGAATCAACTGATTTTTTTTGCTATCGCTTCTACCAATTCTTATTCTACCAACCTCCTTTCACATAATTCATCCCAAAAACCTAGATTTAAACAACTCTTTCTATATAGTGGTTCAGATAGTTCCATTTCTATATTGGAATGAAAACTATTATTATAAAAAAATTCAAACAATGAAAGATGTTGGTCTCAACTTCCCTGGTAATCCATTGAACAAGCACGTAGCATATCTTCCGAGTTCTGAATTTTTTGTTCTGATTGCCCATCTGATTGAGGATGAAAAGTTGTACTAAAATTTAATTAAGTTCCCAATGAATTTTGAAGGCCCTTCCAAAAGTTAGAAGTGAACATACATTCACAATCTCATATAATGGATAAGTTAAATCTATGTGAACTTACTATCTCTTTAATATACACTTGAGAAAGTTGGTCTGGAGACATAATATATATATTGGGAATAAAATGAGAAGATTTAGTCAATTGATCAATAGTAACCCAGATTTCATTTTCACCATGAGAAGTATTTTGTAATCCCACTACAAAATATTTTAACACATTTTCCCATTTGAAATATGGCATCGAAAATGGATGAAGCATCTCTATCTGTAACTGATGTTCTGTTATAACCCGATGACAAGTTAAATACTTCTTAGTAAATTCAACAATATCTCTTTTCATTCCATCCCAATAGTAATACTCCTGAAGATCTTTGTATATTTTAGTACTGCTAGGATGAACTGAAAATGGAAAATTATGAGTTTCACATGAAAAATCTTTATTCAGTTATGAATCACAAGGCACACATAACCTCTTTCCAAACCTCAAAAAAATATTTATCGATGTTAAATTTAGGTAACTTACCCTAAAAAACCAATTGAAATTTTTCTATAACTCACTTTCTCCTTTATGTGATTTCTTAATTATGTATGATAGAGATGATTTCACTATCACATGAAAAAAAATAAAGGAATTCCCTACAAAATAAATCCCAATAAAAATTTCATCAAATCAAAATCCAAAGGATCTCATTCCAAACATATCATGGTTAATTTAGAATTACTTTTCTTACTCAAAGAATCAGCCTCTTTATTTTCATTTCCTAGATGGTAATGAATCTAGAAATCATAATCTGTCATTAATTCCAACCATCTTCTATGTCTTAGGTTTAATTATTTCTGAGGGAATATATAATTCAAACTTTTATGGTTAGTATATATTTCAAATTTTACTCCATAAAAATTATGCCTCCAAATTTTTATAACAAAAACCGCTAATTCCAAATCATGTGCAGGGTAATTTAGTTCATGATTTTTCAACTGACATGAGGAATAAGAAATTACCTGATCATTTTTCATTAGTACACAACCAATTCCTTTCAATGAATCATCACTATAGATAAAAATTCACCATTTCTAGATGGAATTTCCAAAAATGGAGCATTCACCAATCTTATTTCAATTCCAGAAAACGATCATCACATTATTTTGTCTATATGAACTTGACTCCCTTACTTGTTAGCTTAGTTAGTGGGCTTGATAACTGAGAAAGTTTCTTAAAAACCTTTCGGTAATAAAACACTAATCAAAGAAAACTAATAATCTTTGTGATATTGGTAGGTTTTTTCCACTCTTCAGCAGCTTTTTTTTAGAATTTTCAATAGTTATTCCATCTTTAGAAACAATATGACCATGGAAAAAAACAATTTACAACCAAAATTCACCCTTAATAAACATTCCATAGAGTATTTTTCATTTAAGTTTTTTAATAAAACACTTAAATGACATTCATTCTTCTATCATTTTTTAGAATATACCAAGATATCATCTATAAAAACAACCCCCTTTTATCACCCAAGTCAACTGATCCATCACTCCAAAAAACCATTCAGTTCTGATTCTGACCATCTTAGGTTTCTGATTTTGTATGTCACATCCCTAAGTATTCCTTCTCATAACATATTCCCTTTGTCTTCTGTAGATAACCATTCTGAACAAAAATATCTTAGACAAAGCATTGTGGAAACCTTCAAATTATATATCTTTTTAATTTGAATATAAATTAAAAATAATTTATAGATATTAATTTAACAATATCCTAACTCCTAAATTTATTTGAACCAACCTCTGATACAACTATAAGGCCACATTATTAAACACTACATTATCATGAGTAAAGTAAATAATTCACATTAAAGATATTTTTAGGTTTAGAGTTCTAGAGAACCATTCCATAAAAATTACATTACATCTTAAATATTACATATTATACACTTATACTCTATCCAATTTTTTTCAAAACAATAAAAATACTGGATTAAAATAGGAAATATTTTCTGGATAAAAATCTTCTTGAATTCTTCCTTTCCCTTTCCCTTCCTTATACCCTGTGAAAAATATTTCAAAAACAAGGGATGAGCATAAAAATCTCAGTAAGGGTATAGAATAAGGAAAGAAAAAACACTAGTCTATGAATACATACAAATCAATGAAACCATAATTTTCACTCATAAAACATAACCTCTTTAACATACCTCAAGAAATCATAAGATTTATGAATAATACACAAAAATCATAAATGATAAAGGTAACTTGTGGCATCTATAACATACTTACATTGTAGCTTTCACAGCTATATTGGGTGTTACGATTGGAATACCCATCATAGTATATTCCCAAAATCTATTAGGATAAATGTTAACGTTTACCTCTATCTTGTTACCCAAATCATTAGAGAGATATCTCAGGCTCACCAACCCTTGGTTTATCATGAAACCACCCGTATATGTAAAAAATTCCCATGAACCATAACAAATTCATAACACATAAAACAATCATAAAGTAAAGATAAAATTTCTACATTTTAATCACAAGAAATAAGTTCAATATTTTGAAAAAATAAATCAATTACCAAAACCATTTTCATTACCAAAATACATAAAAAGATTATATGGTATATATTTTCCTTTTAAAAACATTACATCTTGTCACGGAATCCAAATATGAAATAATTCTCACGGTGGTGAAAAAGTCGATGTCACCACATATGTTAAAAAAAACATTCCTTTTATCATTTAATAAAATGATTCACAGAAAAATATTCATTTTAAAAATATTTAAATTAAATTAAAACAAAAATGTTATAATTATACTCCATATAAAAGAAGTTCGGGTGTAAACCAAAATATTCCTCAGTGAAAGGAGATTGAGATAAAGTCCCTTTCAAAGATCATTTTGTTAATAAAATAGTTTGATTATGTGTATTCAATATAAATACAAATAAAGAAATTATAAATACATGATAAGACATAAAAAGTAATTTCTCACATAATTATAGCACGGCATAATCAAGAAGTAGAATATTAACCTAAAGAATGGAAATTGGTTTAAGAAGTTCCAATACCTTGAGTACAACTTGTCACATATAATCCTTGTTCTTCCTGAATAATAAAAGTAAGTAAATTTATACTTACATAAAATCTTTTTTCAAGTTCATTATTCCTTTCATATCACTTATTACTATGTTATAAACATTACATATTTATTTAAGTTAATATCGGTCGTTTTATCAATAATCTGTACTTGAGTCGAAAATGAACTTATTTTGAGGAAATAATTCCATATAGTAAAAATTACATCATCTCCAGAGTGATATTAATTATTTAAATATCATATATATCCATTATATATATATTTATATATATTTATTTATAATAGTACATATCATTTGGAGATAGTAAACCAAGTGCATCGTTCATGGTGACGGTAAACCGTACGTACGCTTTAACGCTACTTTCAATTCATTGTCATACTAAAATAATAATAATAAAATGATGTATATTATAAAAAAAGAATTATATTTATTTCATGTATTTCTCATAGGTTTAATAAAACCATAATTTATACTTTCCATGTATATCATGAATCAGTCAATCACATTGAGGGGATGGTAGTGCACACTTTCTCAAATGATATTATCATATTCACACATCCTGGAAATTATAAAGGTATGTTGTAAATAAAAAATAAAAAAGAATAGAGAAAATATAAATATAATATATATCATAAATAAATACATTTATATAATAATGTCCACCATGAGAGGTGGTAGGAGAAAATTGAACAATCGTCGTTTCGTGAGGCAATAGTTCACCTTACACAGAAACTATATGTTTGTATCCATTAGATACAGGTGTGTGTAAGTGTTGTTAGAATAATTCTCTTAAAAACATCATATTATATTGAGGATACAGGTGTTGTTATTTAATTGAATAATAATAATATAATAGGGAGTGGATAAAGAAAATAACAGAATGTAAATTGAGAGAAGACGTTATCTCTAAATCGGGTAACTTCTTTTGATTTGAGCAAAAAGGATTTCTGGAATTTCCATATTCGAAAGGTAATGATTTTAATAGGAAAGAAGGGATTTTTTGAACTTAGTTTATCAGAATTTTTATGATACAAGGGGCTTCAAAGGTGTGTATTAATGGGTAAAGGTGCTTCCCATTTATAAAAGGGAGGTGGGACACTTTAGAACAGTATTGAAGTATTATTTTATTATAAAATTATTTTCAGTTTAAAATGGTCCCAAGCTCATTTATTTAAAATATAATATTCATTTGGGTAGAAATAATTTAAAAAAGTAGGTTTTACATAAGTTTAGGTCACAAAATTAAGCATATCTTTTTAGCTTTAATCCTTAGTTAAAAACATTTACTCTTACCATGTCTTCATGAATTTTCATAATATATAGTAACTATAGTTGCTATAAAATTCTAATAAAGCCATAAGGGGATAATTAATAAAATTATTAACATTATATAATTCATTTTGACGAATCATATATTTTTAGGACTATTATATAATTTAATAAAATAATATTTGTTTTAAAAATTCATTTATGTCAATTTTGGCACTATAAATTAATTGATTTTTGTTAAAGTCATAACAACTTGATTATTTTGAGAATAAGGTATTAAATAAAATAAAATATTTCAATTTAATCTTTAAAATTCATGTATGGAATCAAAATAACCAAATTACATTTATTTTAACATTTATAATATCATTTATTTCAATCCTTTATTAATGAATCAATCACTATATCATCATTGTGTCATATTTAAAATTATTTATTTAATATCTAAAAATTATAAATAAAATAAAACTATGTATAAAATCTTTTTATATTTGTAAGGACTATTTATATTAAAACATATCACTTATATAACCCCATATAAAAAAGTTTAGTAAAAAGATACATTTTTATGTTATTTTTCTCTTAACTTTAAATTAATTATTATAAAATGTCATTATCACACCCAAGTGGATCCATGGGGTCCCAAAATCAATCCAAGGGTTCATTCAGTTGAAAATATATCATACAATAGGATTTAGACATGTGTTACAGTAGTTTTATATTATTATAATTTTATTTTTTACCATTATTTGCGAGATTTACCCTTTAACAGTGGTAAATAAAATAATTTCTGAAGTTAGTATTCATAATGTACAAAAATAAAAGACAAATATTTACACAATCTATAACTCCTAATTCCAAATATAGAATCCTTTTTTTCAAATTCAAAACATAGAGGTTTTAGTAGTTAATTTAAAATTATTTCTCATTGTCAAAACCAAAAAGCGGGGTTTTAAGAAGTAATAACAATCAAAAGATTGACATGTGTTTATATCCAATTTTAAAAGTGAAATTTATTTCTATTACCAAAATTAGAAAAAATATAATCCAATTATAGTTTAAAACCAATTAAAATTAATGTCAAACTATATAATTAAATTCCATGAAAATGTAGTTTTGAATTAAAATGTAGTATTTTTCAATGTTCTTTTAAAAATGAACTTTATCAGAAATAAACAAAATTTCAGCCCATGTAAAATTTGATGTCTTGATTCAAAAGAAGAATGTTATTTTGTTAAATAGAATATATGAAAGTGATAAAAATATATTTTAATAGGGTTTACCTTCAAAAGGTGGTAAAATGACCTTTTAAAAATATTAGAGTATTTCATGCTTAAAATAGAATTCATTCTTATTTAAAGAATCTAAATTTTATTAGATAAATATAAAAAAATTTAACAAACATGTGTAATAATAATGTACTTATTTATGTTAATTCCCAAAAATATAACGACAAGGCGTTAACTACCATTAAAATAATAATAATATTATTGTATTATTTTTCAGTATAACTTAAAGTTGTGTGCAACGTAGGATTTCAGAGAAAAAAGTTTCTACATGTTGAGTATGTTATCGAACAGAGAATTCCCTTTAATGTAAAATTAATATCTTCTTTGAAAATATTAATAGATATGAAATATTATAATTCTATAAATACTTGGGATGCTACATCATTCCCCCTTTGGGGAATTACATCCTCAGAATTCTATTCACTTATCAAATAAGTGGGGGTATTTATCCCTCATAGAATTTTCATATTCCCATGTTTCCTCTTCAACCATATAGTTTTTTCAAAAACCCTTTACATGATTAATTGCCTTATTCTGAAACACTTTCTCTCTGTGGTCAAGAATCTGTACTGGTTGTTCATCATAAGAAAAATTACCTTCCAACTGAACTACCTCTAGGCACAAAACATGAGATGGATTTGGAATATAATTTCTCAACATTGAAACATGAAAAACATTATGTACCTGGGATAAACATAGAGGTAAATCCACTCTATAGGAAACTAAACCAACATTGTCCATAATTTCATAGGGTCCAATAAACCTTGGACTCAACTTTAGCTTCTTACTAAAACGCATCACACTTTTCCATAGAGAAACTTCGAAAAAGACATGATCACCTACATAAAAATAAAGACACTTCCTCCAGTTATTTGAATAACTTTTCTACCTACTTTGAGATATTCTCATGTGCTTCTGAATCAATTGATTTTTTTTGCTATCACTTCTACCAATTCTGATTCTACCAACTTCCTTTCTCCTAATTCATCCCAAAAAGCTAGAGTTCGACACCTCATTCCATATAGTCGTTTAAATGGTTCAATTTATATACTAGAATGAAAACTCTTTTTATAAGAAAATTCAAACAAAGATGTTGGTCCCAACTTCCCTGGTAATCCATTGAACAAGCGCATAACATATCTTCCAAGGTCTGAATTTTTTGTTCTGACTGCCCATCTGATTGAGGATGAAAAGTTGTACTAAAATTTAATTAAGTTCCCAATGACATTTCAAGGACCTTCCAAAAGTTATATTTAATGGCCCAGACCCTCATGGCCCATCCCTTTTCCAAATTTTGGATCCTAAGGGTGGCGTCTTTGTGGTAGGATGTCATTTCGGTGTGCGATCGATTGGTGTCTGACCGATCGGTGTGCTACCGATCGATGTGCGACTGATCGGTGGACGATCGATCAGTGTGTGACCAATCGGTGTCCGACAGATCATTATGTGACCGATTGGTGTGTCACTGATCGGTGTGACACGATCAGTGCCACACAGCCTTGTCAGGTTTTTCTTCTACAGTATTTCCAATGCTACTTATAAACCCTTTTTAACATTTTGGAAGTGGTTGAAGACCGTTTCTAACCCCACGATCAATGTTTTAAATTCCTAAGAGTGGGGTGACCCTCAACAGACTGAGCTGTGTGTAACGTTCCCCACTGTTTACATATAATCCTTAAAGTCACACATGGTACCACCTTTTCCTGATGGGAGTTTTTAAATAACAATTAATCTCAACGTTTGTAACCACCCAACCGCGTGGTGAAACCATGATTCGCTTTTAAAGCTGCCGAAGATATTGATATCCAGTAACTCCTGGCCTTATCTTTATATCGTACTGGATTTCCTATGTGTTTTCTTCTTCTTGGACAGGTTTGTTCTTCCCTTGGAGCGTTTGGAGTCCCCTTCTTGAGGCAAGTGGTGCGCCTGTGCTGGAGCCTTTCGGCTCACCCTCAAAGTCCCCGACATTCCTCCCAAGAAAGTTGTGCATCCCCAGCTCTTGGCGTATTGAGAGAATCATCGATCTCTGATCATACAACTAGGTTTTTTCCTTCGTCTCTCTTACTCTATATCATGTGGGGTGGGTATGCTTTTGTTTCTATGAGACGGATTGAAACCAAACATTAATGAAGATAAGAAGGGGAATTTAAAAGAATAAAAGAGGGTGTGGTCGATGTTTTTGTTGTATTTTATATTTATTGAATATGTTTTGTGAACTGTACGGGCTCATGCCCCCTGAAAATCATGGCTGTTAGTGATTTTTCCTTATGCACTAATGAAATTATGTGTTGCCAGATATTTACATGATTAAATAACTATAACATAGAAATTGGTTAATCCTATAAACTCGGATGGTTAAATTGATGCCCAGTGAACATCAATCCTTGTGTGGTCACCCCAATTAACCAACAAAAAGAATAACCTAATGAATGATGTGCTTGAAACTGGAAGTTTCCCGACTCTGTTTTGATAGTAGGTGTGTCATTTTTCTTGATGCTTATGGGGTGATGTGGATGTAGATGGGATCCTCTTTTGTGTCACGATTGTTGGTTGTGAATCGAAATCCATGTGGGGCTATATCTCAAGGCTTGTTTACGTTCCTATACTTTGAGGGATCTCAAAGATCCCTTTGTTGTTGTGACTTTACAAGAGAACCGGGTGTGAATGATTAAATTGTTGTTTGGTCGTTTATCTTTCTCTGGATTGTGGTTATTCATGTTAGTTTCCCAGTAGTTTAGAATTACTTAAATGGAATCACTTGGACCTAAAATCAAGAATGGGTTCAAAGGGAAATTATTTTCTCGGATGAGTGGTGATACGGTTGTGGGTTCAGATCTTCTTGTTGATGAATAGTAACGAGGGTGTTTGTGCTTAGTTGGATTTGGAACTCCTAGGTTGGGATGAGTGCTTGTTATATATGTTACATAATTTTAGTTCTTATGTTCCATATTCGCACCCCACCCACATTGAGCACTTAGTGTTGAACACCCCCATTTCATTAGGGAGGGTGTTTTTCCCAACACTCCTATGAGTGGTTGGTTATTAGCTCTTTTTCTGATCCATTTCCCAAATAGCCCAAGACTATTCAGGCATGATATGATGTCCTGTGGTCCATTATAGCACAATATTCTTTGGGCAGGGTAGTTGTGGTGGTTGGGCCAGGTGTGTGCGGGCAGGTTTTTTTCCAAGTGTCACCGGGATGAGGCTCAGGTGTCTTCGGGCGTGGTAGTAGTCATTCTGGCCCAGGTATTTGCGGGCATGGTTATGCGTGGTTTCTGTGGCCCAGGTGTTTTCAGGTGGGATGTGTGGTTATGTCCCAGGTGTGTGCGGGTGGGTTGTGGTAGTGGGACTGTGGTGAGAATGGTGGGAGAGGTTTAATGTATTGGATGTCTTCAATAACCAGTGGGAAAGTGGTGCGGGGTACCCAAATATCGATGTGTTATTACTATACATTACTTGACTTGCATTATTTGGTGAGTGTTCCTTGGTGAGGCTAGGGTGGATAGTTTTTCTTGCTAGGTTTTTTGGTTATCTATTTTCTCACGGGGCATAAGAATGCATCCCTACTTGTGCACAAAATCTTTTGTTTTTCCCTACTAAGTATACTTGTATGCTCACCCTACGTATATAAAACTATTTTCAGGTTTCCAGAAGGAATTTAGGGATTGTGCAGGGTCGTACTACTTCAGGCATTGGGACAATTGCTGCATCTATTTTTCTTTCTTTTGGTACTTATTTTTGGGGTTTTCTTTTACTTTTGTATCTTTTACTTTTTGAACATGCATATGAGAATGGTTTGTTTTGGCTTTACCTATACTTTGGTGTTGTTGGGATTTTTCATCTTATATCTCTATTCTATTAAATAAAAAGGGAAATGCCTTCCATCTTGTGTGTGATTATATTCCCTTGGTCCTAGTCGCCACTCCGGGGCCTATTGAAGGCGGGTCTCGGGGGTCATTATCTCTCCATCAACTTGAAGAAGGAAGGGTTTGGCAACCTGCTATCCCTTCTCTCATCTTGGTGAAGGCAGGTCATTATAGAATGGTATCATAGGGGAGGTTGAGAGATAAGATGGAGTCTTGGGTTAGGAACAATGATGATTGCATGGGATGGTAGGGCATCGGTGATGGGTGATCTAGGTACGTGAAAGAGGCCAAGGAAGACCATCTATAACTTGGGATTTTAGGGCCCCCCATGATCTGATGCAAGGACTCTGGGCCTACCGAACGACCAAGTGAGGATACACTTATTGTAGGGTAGAGACCCTAGGGAAGGTACATGCATCATAATGACTTGTGTTCTTGTGTTTCATGGGTATTTTGGGATTTAAAATGAAGAAGAAGTCTAAAAAAAATTTAAAAACAATATTCTACACTACTCAGGCTTACGAATTCCTTGTTTACCTTGTAGTTATGGAACTTGGATGGAAACCAAGGTTTGTACGGGTGATCGAGGCCCAGGAGGTTGTTTTGGCTGATCGAAAGAGGGCTGACCGAGAGGAGGAGGATGATTAGTGGCATAGGATGCTTCACGCCTTTTAGCGATAGACCCTTGGGAGATATGAGGGTAGCATCTTAGACATGGAGATAGAGAGTTGGATAAAGGAGCAGGTGATAGCTTTCATCTTGATCTGTAATCTGATGGAATACTGGGTTCCTCTAGCTGTAAGCTAGATGTGGGGAGCATCACGTCAGTGGTGGACTCTTTATCTTGGGGAGAAGAGGGAGGATAAGGTGACATGGACTGACTTCGATAGGTAGTTCCGGGAAGAATTCCTCTCTTACACAATGAAGGCTGAGAAGAGGCAGGAACTGCTCTCCCTCCAATAGGGGGGTATGTCAGTGTGAGAGTTGGGGATCAAGTTCAAGGATCTCCTCTGCTTTTCTCCAGACCTCTTTCCAGATGATGAGTCTCGGGCGAGATGTTTGGAGGAGGCACTTTGACCTTCCCTTAAGTATGATGTTACTTCCTTCACGATACTGATATACTTGGAGGTCTATAAGAGGGATAAAGTGGTGGAGAGGATGCACACGCAGGGAGGTGTATCGAGAGAGGGAATCCAGTTGGGCTCGTCGAAGGGGAAGGTCGTCAGCAGCAGGCCTCCAGCATCATGACCCTCTAGGTTTCGACCAGTAGGGAGCATGACCTAGAAGTTCCAGTTCTGATCTCATTGTCATTTCCCTTTCCTTTTGGGCCCAGGACCAAGATGCTTCATCTGTGGCAGCCATGGGCTCCTTCTAAATCAGTGGCCGGACCGAGTACAATATAATGGGGTGGGTTCATGCAGTGCCTGCCCCAGCCGTAGTAGTTTCTAGCCAGGCCCTTTAGTAGCACCAGTAGGGACAACGAGATCCCACTCCTCTAAGGGTAGACGTCGCAAGAGGAGGCCGACCTCATGGCGCTCCTCAGGGACCTTGACCAGGGCACGGTCGGGGAGTAGGCTGACAGCTGAGGGGCATGGGAGCTGGGTGTGGGCATTTATACACCTCGGAGGCAGCAGCTCCAGCAGGGCCGGAAGTCGTTCATGGAACAATCAGCTTGTTTAGTACTCTTACTTATACCTTGTTCGATACAGGAGCTTCTCACTCCTTTGTTGCGCCCAGTCTGTCTTGTTCCCTGGGTCTAGATACTGAAAGACTTCCAGTTCCCCTGGTGTTGAGTACACTAGTCAGAGGTCAGAACAACTTTTTTTTTGTTTGTCGATGGTGTAGACTGATGATAGGGCCCATCAGTCAATCCGGGATCTTCTACTATTGCAGATTCATCCATACGATGTCATCCTTGGCATTGAATAGTTATTCTCGGTATCTGTTGTTATTGACTGCTTCCTAGGAAGCATTGTTTTTTCATATTTGGGCGGCCGACAAGTAACTTTCACCAGCGAGCAGGGTTGCTAGAAAATCAGCAGGCGAGAGGAGACCCTCCTTTCCTTGTTAGCTGAACTATCAGTGGAGTCGGTGGATGTGGAAATGGTAGAAGTCTCAAGGATTGTCAGTGAGTTTATGTATGTCTTCCCTGAAGAAGCGGCGACTCTAACCCCCCGAAGTGATGTTGAGTTCGGGATAGACTTGCAACTAGGCGCCAGTCCAATTTCGATGTCTCCCTACTGGATGGTTCCCTCTATGTTGTTGGAGTTGCGGATTCAGATTGACGATATGATGAAGAAAGGTTTTGTTCGACCAAGTGTGTCACCATGGGGTGATCCAATCTTGTTCACAAAGAAGGTAGATGGTGGTCTCAGGCTATGCATAGACTACCAGAGATGGAATCAGCTAACGGCCAAAAACTGTTACCCTCTCCTGAGAATAGACAACCTTTTTGACCAGTTAAAAGGGGTAGGGTTGTTCTCCAAGATTGAACTGCAGTCGGGATATCACCAGCTGAGGATGAAGGAGGGTGACATCTCATAGACTGCATTCAGGTGCAAATATGGGAACTTTGAGTTTCTGGTCATGCCATTTGGTGTTACGAAAGCTCCAGCTGTGTTCATGGGTCTCATGAACTCCGTTTTCCAGGAATACCTGGACCAGTTCGTAGTCGTGTTTATTGACAACATCCTAATCTACTCATGGTCAGGGGAAGATCACGCTGAGCACCTGAGAACAGTTTTAGAGGTCATCCGACATCACCAAATTTAAGGGAAATTGTCCAAGTGCATGTTCTGGACTCGAGAAGGGCACTTCTTTGGACATGTGGTGTCTGAGCAAGGAATAGAGGTGTACCCATCGAAGGTCGAGGCGGTAGATTCTTGGGAAGCACAAAATAATGTGGTAGAGGTTCGTAGTTTCCTTGGGGTGGTAGGTTACTTCCAGAGGTTCATACCCATCTTACCCCGAGTTGAAGCACCTCTAACAGCTTTGACCAAGAAGGACCAGGCTTTTTTATGGGATGGGAAGTGTAAGGAAGCCTTTATCTATCTGAAGGAGAAGTTGGTATGTTCCCCAGTGCTGAGGTTTCCAGAAGAAGGGGAAATGTATGAGGTCTTCTGTGATGATTCAGGACAAGGCCTCGGGTGTGTGCGGATGTAAAAACAAGGGGTGATCTCTTACAGGTCTAGCCAGTTACAACCCTTGGAGCGTAACTATGCCACCCATTACCTGGAACATGTGTCGGTTGTGCTTGTACTGATGTTGTGGCAGCATTACCTCTTCGGGGAGCGCTTCGTGGTCTTCACGGATCACAAGAGCTTGAAGTATATCTTTACCCAACGGGACCTAAACATGTGACAACAAAGGTGAGGTAGTTTCTCCAAGACTATAACTTTGAGATCTCTTACACTAAATGTAAGGGGAGTTTTGTGGCTAATGCCTTATGCAGGAAGTCTCGGAGGGAAGCTATTCAGGAATATGTGGATGCTTAGAAGGAAATGGAAGAGTTGGATTCCCTACACTTGAATGTAAGGGAGGATCGTGGTATAGGTTTCCCATTTCAAATGAAAGTGTAGTCATATCTAACGTGGAAGGTGGAGGAGTCTCAGTGGGGAGACATAGAGAGTGAAGTGATGCGTGACAGGGTTAACCAAGGCAATTCTCCTAAAGGGTGGATGGAGGATGGTCAGAATCAGATGCTTTTCTGAGGGAATTTTTTTGTTCCAGAGATGATGCACGAGAGAGTTCTTGGTGAGTTCCACAACTCACCCCTAGTGGTGCACTTGAGAGTTTCCAAGATGTACTAGAGTTAGAGGAGTATGTTTTGGTGGCTCAGGGTAAAGCAGGCAGTGGCAGAGTTCATGGATAGGTTCCTAGTGTGTCAGCAGGTGAAGGCTGAACACCATGTTCCAAGTGGTTTGATGCAACTTTTAGATGTCCCCGAGTGGAAGTGGGACGACATCTTGAAGGATTTCATCACAGGACTACCCAAGGTTCAAGGAGGCTGTGATAATATCTAGGTAGTGGTGGACCAATTGACAAAATCGGCTCACTTTCTGGCTATCAAGGAGTCGGGTGCAGTGGATGCCATAACACGAAGGTACGTGGATGAGGTGGTGCAGTTGTATGGGGATCCAAGATCCATAGTCTCAGATAGGGATGCATGGTTTACCTCACGAGTCTGGAGAGGATTGCAGCACGTTTTTGGCACCCATCTACGTCTTTGCACTACTTTCCACACCCAGACAGACGGACAGACAGAGCGCACCATCTAGACCATGGAGGATATTCAATGAGCATGTATTATGGACTCTGGGGGATCATGGGTGTGATACTTGCCTCTAGTATAATTTTCCTAAAATAATAGCTATCACTCTACAATTGGAATGACTTCATTCGAAGCTTTTTATAGGATTCCATGTTGCTCACCCATGTGCTGGACCGAGGTTGGGGAAGCAGGTGTTCTTGGCCCGAAGGTGGTGCATAGCACAACATATAAGGTTCAGCTTATACGGGAGAGGATGAAGGCGGCTCAGGACCGGCAGAATTCATATGCCGATAATAGGAGGAGACCCTTGGAGTTTGAGGTCAGGGACCACGTACTCTTGAAGGTCTCCCCTTGGCGTGGAAAATGGAGGTTCGGCATGGAAAGTAATATTTCCCCAAGGTTCATTCAACCATTTGAAGTGTTACAGCGGGTTGGAGAAGCAGCTTATCAGCAAGCACTACCACTACCGCTACTGAGAATGCACGATGTCTTCCATGTGTCTCAACTCCGACAATATCTACATTGTGAATCACACATCCTCAACTGGGGAAAGATAGATATCAAGGCCAACACAATGTTTGTAGAAAGACTGACGAGGATCGAGGATCATGAGGAGAATATGCTCTATGGAAGAACCATCCCTTTGGTTCGTGTGTTATGGAGGCATGGTGGGCTCGAGGAGAGTACCTGGGAGCGGGAGGTACAGATGCACGCCCAATACCCAGAGCTATTTTGAGTTTTGTTCTGGTTCGTTTCGTAGTTGTTGTGATGTAATACTGAGTTTTTTAGTTTATGTGATGTTTTGTTTCCATACCTTGCAAATGTTATGAAAATTCCTGATAGGTGGGGGAGGGAGGACATGATCCCTAATCAAGAAGCCTTAAGGTGGATGCGATTAAACCCATGCGGGTGAGTCATTGCCACCCAAAGTGGATAGTATATTGATATGGAGGAAGGAACTCCCGGAACCATGTTTTGGGAAAATATGGACCCTGAGTTGGGCATGGCTGTTTGGGGTGGTTTGTCCCCGAGAGGTATCTTCTGAGGGGTGGGGTTCTTTTTTCATACCCCTCTCTTCTGTTTAGGTATGGAATTGATTCATGAGGACAAGAATAATTCGAGGGGTATCTGATGTAATAGCCCATACCCTCATGGCCCATCCCTTTGCCAAATTTCGGATCCTAAGGGTTGCGTCTCGGTGGTAGGACGTCATTTCAGTGTGCTACTGATCGGTGTGCAACCGGTTGTTGTGCTACCACTAGGTGTGCGACCAACCTGTGTGCGACCGATCGATTTGTGACCGATAGATGTGCGACCGATTGGTGTGTGGCTGATCGGTGTCTGACCGATCGGTGTGCCACCGATCGGTGTGTGACAGATCAGTGCGACATGATCGGTGCAACACGATCGGTGCCACACAAACTTTTCGGTTTTTTCTTCTACAGTTTTTCAAGGGAACTTGTAAACCCATTTTAATCTTTTGGAAGTGGTTCAAGCCCATTTTTAACTCCACGATCAATGTTTTAAATTCCTAAGAGTGGGGTGACCCTCAACGGACCTAGTTGTGTGTAACGTTCCCGTCTGTTTATATAAAATCTTTAAAGTCACACATGTTATCACCTTTTCCCGATGAGAGTTATTAAATAACACTTAATCCCATCATGTGTAACCACCCAACCACTTGGTGATACCACAATCCACATTTAAAGCCTCTAATGATCTTGATATTCAGTAATGAACGGGCTCATATTTATATCGCACCAGCATTCCTCTTTTTTTCCTCTTCTTGGTTGGGTTCATTCTACCCTTGGAGCGTTTGGAGTCCCCTTCTCAAGGCAAGTGGTGCACCTGTGATGGAGCCTTTCTTCTCACCCTTGGAGTCCCCGACGTTCCTCTACTACAAGTTGCGCATCCCCAGTTATAGGCGCATTGAGAGAAACATCAATCTTGGATCATCCAAGTTGGGTTTTTTCCTTCGTCTCTCTAACTATGTATCATTTGGGGTGGGTATGCTTTTGTTTCTGCGGGACAAATTGAAACCAAACATTAATAAAGATAACAAGATGACTTTTAAAGATTGATGGGGGTGGTCGATGTTTCTGTTGTATTTTCTTATACTTGATAATGTGTTGTGAACTGTACAGGATCATGCCCACTGAAAATCATGGTCGCTGGTGGTTATTCGTTATGCACTAATGAACTTATGTGCTGACGGATATTTACGTGATTAAATAACTATAACATGGAAATTGGTTAATCACTTAAACTTGGATGGTTAAATGGATGCCCAGTGTAAATCAATCCTTGTGTGGTCACCCTGGTTAACCAAAAGAAATAATAAACTAACAAATGATGTGCTTGAACCTGGAAGTTTCCCTACTCTATTTTGATAGTAGGTGTGTCATTCTATTTGATGCTTATGGGGTAATGTGGATGTGTATGGGATCCTCTGTTGTGGCACGATTGTTGGTTGTGAATCTGAAGATGTTTGGGGTTGTATCTCGAGGCTTGTTTTGGTTCTAGTACTTTGAGGGATCTCCTGAATCCCTTTGTTGTTGTGACATTACAAGAGAACTGAGTGTGAATGCTTAAATTGATGTTTTGTTGTTTCTCTTTATCTAGCGTGTGTTTATGCCTATTAGTTTCCCATTAGTGGAGAATTACTTAAATTGAATCACTTGGAAATAAAATCAATAATGGTCTCAATGGTAAATTGTTTTCCGGGATGAGTGGTGACACGGTTGTGGGTTTGGTTCTTCTTGTGGATGAATAGTAATGAGGGTGTTTGTACTTAGGATGGATTATGAAATCCTAGGTTGGGATGAGTGCTTGTTATATATGTTATATATGTTATATAATTTATTTTCTTATGTTTCTTATTCACGCCCCACCCATGTTGAGCACTTACTATCGAATGCCCCCATTTCATGTGGGAGGGTGTTTTTTCCAACACTCCTATGAGTGGATTGTTATTAGCTCCTCTTATACTCCCTTTCCCGAATAGCCCAAAGACTCTTAGGGTAGGTTGTGATGGACTGAGGTCTATTATATCCCAAGATTCTTCGGGAAGGGTGGTTGTGGTGGTTGGCCCAAATGTGTGCGGGTAGGTTGTTTCCCTAGTGTCTCTGGGATGAGGCCGAGGTGTCTTCGGGCATGGCAGTAGTCATTCAGGCTGAGGTTTTTGCAGGAGTGGTTTCAAGTGGTTTCTATGGCCCATGTGTTTGTGGGCGGGATGTGTGGTTGTGGCCTAGGTGTGTGTGGGCGGGGTGTGGCAGTGGGACTGCGATGAGAATTGCCTGAGAGGTCCGATGCATAGGATGTCTTCAACAACCAGTGGGAAATTGGTGCGGGGTACCCAAATATCGATGTGCTATTACTATACATTACTTGACATGTGTTATTTGGGGTGTGTGCCTTGGTGAGGCTTGGGTGGATAGTTTTTATTGCTAGGTGTTTCAGTTATCTCTTTTCTCACGGGGCATTATAATGCCTCCCCACTTGTGCATGAGAGATTTTGGTTTTCCCTACTGAGTATACTTGTATTCTCACCATACGTATATAAAATTGTTTTCAGGTTTCCAGTAGGACTTTAGGGATCATGCATGGTCATACTAGTTCAGGCGTTGGGACAGTTGAGATTTCTATTTTTCTTTCTTTTGGTACTTCATTTTGGGTTTTTATTTTACTTTTAGAACATTCATATGAGAATAGTCCGTTTTGGCTTTACCTGTACTTTGGTGTTGTTGGGATTTACCATCCTATCTCTTGATTTTGTTAATTAAAAAGGGAAATGCCTTCAATATTGTGTGTGATTCTATACCCTTGGTGCTAGTCGTCACTCCAGGACCTATTGAAGGTGGGTCTCAGGGGGTCATTATCTCTCCTTCAACTTGAATAAGGAAGGGTTTGGAAACCTGCTATCCCTTCTCTCATCTTGGTGAAGTCAGGTCGTGACATTAAAAGTGAACTTAGGATCATGATCAGATACAATGGAGAAGTAAAATATATGTAAACTTATAATTTCATTAATATACAATTGAGAAAGCTGGTCTAGAGATAGAGTATCTAGATTAGCAATAAAATGATAAGAATTAGTCAATTGATCAACAGTAACCCGGATTTCATTGTTACCTCTAGAAGTATTTGGTAATCCCACTACAAAATATGTGGAAACATTTTCCCATTTCCACTATGGCATTGGAAATGGTTCAGGCATCTCTTTTAGTAACTCTTGTTCTAATATAACCTATTGACAAGTTAAAAACTTCATAGTAAATTCAACAATTTCTCTTTTCATTCCAACCCAATAGTAATACTCTTGAAGATCTTTGAATATTTTAGTACTACTAGGATGAACTGAAAATGGAAAACTTTTAGCTTCACATGAAAAATAATTATTCAAATTTGGATCACAAGGTACACATAACATCCTTCCAAACCTCAAAAAAAATATTTTTAAATGTTAAATTTAGGTAACTTACCCTTCAAACCCAATTGAACTTTTTCTACAACTCACTTTCTTCTTTCTGTGATTTCTTAATTCTTTCTAATAGAGATGATTTCACTATCTCTTGAAAAAAATTAGAGGAATTTCCTACAACAATAAATTCCAATACAAATTTCATCAAATCAAAAACCAAAGGATCTCATTCCAAATGTATCATGGTTAATTTAGAATCACTTTTCTGACTCAAAGCATCAGCCACTTTATTTTCCTTTTCTAGATGGTTATGAATCTTGCAATCATAATCCGTGATTAATTCAAACCATCTCCTCTATCTCATGTTTAATTATTTCTAATAGAATATATACTTCAAACTTTTATGGTTAGTATATATTTAACATTTTACTCCATAGAAATTGTACCCCCCAAATTTTTATAGGAAAAAAAGTAGATAATTCCAAATCATGTGTAGGGTAATTTAACTCAAGAGTTTTAAACTAACTTGAAGCATAAGAAATTACTTGATCATTTTTATTAGGACACAACCAAGTCCTTTCAACGAATAATCACTATAAATAAAAAATTCACAATTTCTAGATTGAATTTCCAAAAATGGATCACTCACCAATCTTATTTTCATTTTCGGAAAACAATCATCAAAAGATTTTGTCTATATGTACTTAACTCTTTTATTTTTTAGCTTAGTTAGTGGGCTTGATAACTGAGAAAATTTATCAAAAACATTTCATTAATAAACCAATAATCAAAGTAAAATAAAAATCTCTATGATATATTTAGGTTTTGGCCACTCTTCAGCAGCTTTTGTTTTATAATTGTCAATAGTTATTCCACCTTTAGAAAAAAATATGACCAAGGAAATAAATTTTTTACAACCAAATTTCACTCTTACTAAACATTCAATGTTGTTTTTTTCATTTAAGGTTTTGAATACATCCCTTAAATTACATTCTTTCTCCTTTCAGTTTTTAGAATATACCAAGATATCATCTATAAACACAACCCCAATTTATCACCTGAGTCAACTGATCCATCACTCCAACAAACCATTCAGTTCCGATTCTAACCATCTAAGGTTTCTGATTTGGTAAGTCACTTCCCTATGTATGCCTTCTCAACACAAATTCTATATTTCTTCTACAGAAAACCATTATGAACAAAAATATATTAGTCAAAGCATTGTGGTAATCTTCAAATTCTATATCATTTCAATTTGACCATAAATTAAAAATAATTTTTGGATATTAATTTAACAATATACTAACTCCAAAATTTATTTGAACCGACCTATGATACCAACTATAAGGCCCCATTATTAAACATTACATAATCTTGAGTTATGTAAATAATTCACTTTGAAGATATTTTTAGGTTTATATTTCTAGAGAACTAGTCCATAACTATTACATTACATCTCAAATATTATATAGTAGACCCCTCTAATCTATCCGATTTCTTTCACAAATATAAAAATACTTGATTAAAATAGGAATAATTTTCTTGATAAAAATCTTCTTGAATCTTATTTTCTCGTTACCTTCCTTATACCCTATGAAAAATATTTCAAAAACATGGGATGAGCATAAAAATATCAGTAAGGGTATTGAATAAGTAATGAAAAAACACTAGTCCATGAATACATACAAATCAATGAAACCATAATTTTAACACAAAAAACCTAATATCTTTAACATACCTCATGAAATCATAAGATTAATGAATAACACAAAAAAATCATAAATCATAAAGGTAACTTGTGGAATCCATAACACACTTACATTTTAGCTTTCACACCTATATAGGGAGTTACGTTTGGAATACCCATCATAGTATATTCCCAAAATCTCTTAGGAGAAATGTTAACGTTTACCTCCATCATGTTACCCAAATCATTAGAGAGCTATCTCAGGCTAACCCACCCTTTTTTATACAAAACCACCTGTATACTTAAACAATTCCCAAGAACCATAACATATTTATAACATATAAAACAAGCATGAATTAAAGATAACATTTCTAAATTGTAATAACAAGAAATATGTTCAATATATTGACAAAATCAATCAATTTCCAAAAACATTTTCAATACAAAAATACGTAAAAATATTATATGGTATCTATTTTCCTTTTAAAAGCATTACAGCTTGTCAAGGAATCCAAATATGAAATAATTCATCACGGTGGTGAAAAGGTTAGTGTCTTCACATGTGTTAAAAATAAACATTACTTTTATCATTTAGTAAAATAATTTGTAGAAAAATATTCATTTTAAAAATAGTCAAATTAAATTAAAAGAGAAAGGGTATAATTATACACCATATAAAATAAGTTTGTGTGTAAACCAAAATATTCCATAATGAAAGAAGATTTAGAAGAAGTCCCTTACAAAGATCATTTTGTTAATAAAATAGTTTGATTATATGTATTCGCTATAAATACAAATAAAGAAATTATAAATATAGGATAGGACATAAAAAGTTATTTCTCACATAATTATAGCATGACATAATCAAGAAGTAGAATATCTACCTAAAGAATGGAAATTGGGTTAAGAAGTTCCCTTACCTTGAGTAAGAATTGTCACGTATATTCCTTGTTTTTCCTGAATAATAAACTTAAGTTAATTTATAATTTATTAAAAACCTTTTTCAAGTTTATTATTCCTTTCATATCACTTATTAGGATGTTATAAACATTAAATATTTATTTAAGTTAATATCGGTCATTTTATCGATATTTTGTACTTGAGTTGAAAATGAACTTATTTTCAGGTAAATATTCCATATAGTAAAAATTAAATCATCTATAGAATGATATTAATTATTTAAATATCATATATATCTATTATATATATGTATTTATTATATTATATAACATTTTGTGATAATAAACCTAGTGAATCGTTCATGGAGACGGTAAGTCATACATACGCATGAACGCAACTTTCAATTCATTTTGATACAAAAATACTAATAATAAAATGATGTATATTATAATAATAGTATTATAGTTATTTCATATATGTATCACAGGTTTAATAAAACCAAACTTTATGCAATCCATGTATATCATAAATGAGTCATATCACATTGAGGGGACGATAGTCCACACTTCCTCAAATGAGATAATCATATTCACACATCCTGGAAAGCATAAAGGTATGTTGTAAATTAAAAATTAAAAATAATAGAGACATTATAAATAAAATATATATCATATATAAATTCATTTACATCATAATGGCCACCATGATAAGTGGTAGGAGAAAATTTATCAATCATTTTTCCGTGAGGTAGTTGTTCTCCGAACAGAGAAACAGTATGTTCCTATTGACTAGATGGAGGTGTGTGTAAGTTTATTTCTAATATTTCTCATCAAAACATACTAGTATATTGATGATATTGTTTTTTTATGTAATAAAATAATAATAATATAATAGGAAGTGGATAAGGAAAATAAAGTAAAGGAATGCAAGAGAAGAAGTTACCTCTAAATCGGGTAACCACTTTTGATTTCAGCCAAATGAATTTCTTAAATTTCATTAATCCTAAGTTAAGGATTTTAGGAGGAAATTAAGGATATTATGAGATTATTTGAGCATAATTTGGACGATCCAAGGGGATTTATAGGTGTGTATAAATGGGTATAAGTGATTCCCTATTATAAGAGGGAGGAGGGGAACTTTAGAAAAGTTTTGAAGTATTATTTTATTATAAAAACATTTTCAGTTTAAAATGGTCCCAAACTAATTTATTTAAAATATAAGATGATTTTGGGAAGAAATTATCTCAATATATAAGTTTTATACAATTTTAGGTCACAAAATTAACCTTATCTTTTAGCTTTACCCCTTAGTTAAAAAAATTAACCCTTAACATATTTTCTTTCATTTTCATAATATATGGTAACTATTGTTACTATAAAATACGTAGTGAACCATAAGTAGATAAGTAATTACATTTTTAACATTATATAAGTCTTATTTTATAGTACAACATTTTTAGGACTATTATGTCATTTAATATAGTAGTATTTGTTTTAAAAACTCATTTATGTCAATTTTGACACTATAAAGTAATTGATTTTTGTTAAAGTCATGGAAACATGATTCCTTCAAAAAAAGGTATGACATAAAAGATAATATATCAATATCATCTATAAAATTCTTTTATGCCATAAATATAACCAAATTACACTTATTTAATCATTTATAATATCATTTATTTGAATCCTTTATTAATGAAGCAATCACTACATCTTCATTGTGTCATAATTAAATTTATTTATTTAATGTATAAAAATTATAAATACAATATAATTATGTATTAAATATTTTTATATTTATAATTAAAATTTATAGTCAAAATTATCACTTATATAACCCTATATAAAAATTATTTTAGTAAAAAGATACATGTTTATGTTATTTTTCTCTTTAATTTAAATTAATTATTATAAAATGCCATTATCACTCTTAAGTGGATCCATGGGGTTCTAAAATAGGCGGTTGGATTCCCTTGATAGAAAATATCTCATAAAATAGTATTAATACATATTTTATGGTAGTTTTATATTATTATTATAATATTTTTTACCCTTATTTACCAGATTTACCCTTTAACCATGGTAAATAAAATTATTACTAAAGATACTATTCATAATGTCCAAATATAAATGGTAACTATTTCAAAAATATGGACCTACAGATTTCAAAAAATAGAATACATTTTTCCAAATTCAAAACTTAGAAGTTGCAGTAATTAATTTGAAATTAATTCTCATTGTCAAAACCAAAAAGCAGGTTTTTAAAAAGTAATAATTATCAAAAGATTGACATGTGTTTATGTCCAAATTAAAAGTGAAATTACTTGCAATGAACAACATTGGAAAAAATATAATATAATTAAACCTTAAAACCATGTTAATGTACAATATAAATATATAAATACATTATATTAATTGGCATTTTTTAATTAAAATTTAGTATTCTTCCATATTCATTAAAAATGAACTTTATCAAAAAAAATACAAAAATTTCATTAAAAGAAAATTTTTATATCCCTCTTATAAAGATGAATTTTATTTTATTAAATATCACATATACAAGTGCAAAAAAACTATATTTTAAAAGGGTTCACTATCAAAAGGCAGTAAAATGACCTTTTAAAAATATTAGAGTATTTCACGCTCAAAATCAGATTCATTATTATTTTAAGCCTATAAAATTTATTGGATAAATATAAAAACATTTGAAAAACATGTGTAATCATAATGTAGTTTGTTTTTTTCATTATTGCTAATATAATTACTAACCATTAAATACCATTTAAAATAATTATATTATTTTATTATTTTTCAAAATAACTCAAAGTTGTGTGCAACGTAAGATTTCAGAGAAACCCGTTTTTCATGTTGAGTAGTCTATCGGAAAAAACTTCCCCTTTAAGGTAAAATTAATTTCTTATTTTTATATATTAATAGATATGAGAAATTATTATTCTATAAATACCAGGGGTTCTACATGAGTGGTTCATCTTTCTCGCAAATCATCCACATTGAACCCCCATTTCATCCCTTCATTCATAGATCTCTGTGGCAGCTTTGTGTGCTCTCCCAATGGTTGGGTAGAATCAGCTAAACGAGTTCCTATTTGCATTCAAATACATGGATTTTAATTTGAAAAAAGGATATGTGTATCTAATGGTTTAAAAGTGGCTACATATCAGTAGGAACATTACCTATGTAGTTTCTGGAAAATTGGATACTGGGATGCTTCCTAGATTGGCTACATTAAACTAGGAAAAATGAGCTACCTTAACTGGAAGTGTGTTTCTCTTGGTCGAGGATTTTTTCATTGTCTTTTTCCATCTACTGATTTGAAGCTTCGGGCATGGAGCATTGGAACCTTGTTTCTGAAACCTGGATGGTTGCATTTTCATGATTGGTCTATGGATTTTAACGTCTCGCATGCACGAAATGCATTTTCTCAGCTTTGGATTCGTCTGCATGGGCTCAACTGGGTCCTCTGGCATCCCAAAATTCTTCATGATATTGGCATGGCAATTGGGACTCCCATTCGGCTTGACAAAGAAACTGAGGATGTTCGGTTTGGTCATTTTGCTAGGATGTTGGTGGAGGTTGATCTTAGTTCTACTTTGATCGACAAGGTAACTCTTTCCACCCCTTCTGATAACATTCAAATTGACGTTGAGTATGAAAAAAAGCCTCTTTTCTGCAATGTATGTATGGCTGTTGGACACTATTTAGAGTTATGCCAGAAGAATATGTCTTGTGAGAAATGTGGTGTGATAGGACATTCAACAGCCCTCGGTCGAAGGAAGTCCAACCTGAAGGATTCGATGTTTCCAAAGTCTACTGCTCATGATGGTGATGTAATTCTAATGTCGGCTCCTGATCATGGTAAAGGGATTCTTTTTGATGAATCTCTGAAGGAGGCTCATAGTGGCCCTTCTAATACTCGATCTGATTTGGCTAAAGAGGTTCCCCAAGTTGAGGACATCCCTATGCGGACTCCAGAATGGGTGATCCCTGATTCTCACTAGGTTGATGTCTCTAATCAGGGTGATGTGCAACTACATGTTGATTATCAACATGAAATCCAGAAGCATTTTCAGTTGTCTGAGTTACCTTAGAAATGGGGGAACATTTCTGAAGATGAACAGGGGAAGGTGCGTACCCCGATCAGGGTCTCGGGCAACGGTGGTCATGCCTCTTATAAGGATGCAATATTGAGTGACAAGCCAAAGACTACTGAAAGTGAGGGTCTTCCCTTTAAGAGGATACCATGTAAGGATTATTCTAATGTTCCTAGAACTGTGTCTACCAGATCGTCGTCTAAGGTGTCAAGGAAAGTGGATTTGGATATCTTGAAAATCCTCAATAGGGACAAGTCTCAATCTGAGTGGGAGACTGCTGGTGATTCTGATTATGGAAATGACATGTCTTTTTATGATCTCTAGACTTGCTCTTGGTGGATGAGGGAATTTTCGTTGTTTGACCCCATCCGCCGCTCTGTTGTCCTTTTTCTTTCTCTTAATAAATGGTCCATACCTTTAAAAAAAATCACACATAATTAGTAACCAAAACGATTAGAAACTCTGTTTGGATGAGTAAACATAATAATTATCCTTGTATCACCCATCAGATCTTAGGTATGATTAAATTTGAGATTTGTTTTCCTTTAAAGTCTTTCAAGAGGTTTCAGGCGAATGAGGGTCAAAAGTAGATTTTTTTTGGAGGAGACGGACCATGTGTGTGGTTGGAGCATGGTTATTACTAACCATGCATTATGGATCTTTATTTTAACAGTGGGGGTTTTGCGGTTTGATTATGGTTAAAGAAACCATGGAGATCACCAGGGGAAACCATGCAGGGTCTGGGTGTTTTTCCAAGGGGGTTTACAGTTTGACCAAACTTTTTTAATTTTCCCAGGAGACCATGTGACTTTCATTTTTAAATATTCAACAGCCAGACATGGTTGGTGTATGGTTTGTCTAACTATACATCCTAACCAAATGCAACACTCTAAACCTTCAAAAAGTTGGTTGTTATCCTTTTTCCCTTTGTCGTTTTTCTACCTAATCACCCCTTAATCTCATTTTGGCTTGAACTAATCCTTATCTAGTGATCTATAGGCTTATCCATAGGGATTCATGGTGATTTCCCTTCATTGTTGAAAGATTTATCAAGATATGTTTGTGTTTTGAAGTGGTTTCATCTTACTTTCTTAGATTCTTACTAGATCACTTCTCCTCTTGTCTCATTGGAACACATGTGGGATATATATTTCATATCTAAGGTATTTTATGAAGTTTTGATGTTTTTATTTTGGATCTAGGATCATGAGGACCCAATCTACTCTTTCCCAGTCGTCGTTTTTTAAGGCGATTATTTTTACCTCCATTTTAAGGTAGGTGTCTCTATACAAAGGGACAATACTATGAATTACTTATTATTATTGGAAATTAATTTCTCTTATTCATTAAACTGAATTGATTTGTGTTTATTATTGATTTTTTGGAAATAAATCATGTTTTTAAAGAGGTTTTTCTTTAAAATCTGTTTGTTCACATGAATTATTTGATAAAATGATTGAATGGTAGTTTTGGATTAAAAATTGATTTTCAGGCACCGAATTAGATTGTATTTTCTTTGAAAATGTTATATAAATTGTGATAAATGTATTTTAAATGGAATTGGAAAAACATAACACCTTGGGAACCTTGGGTACATCGAGAAAATACATGTCACTCATAGTGTGTGTAATTCTATTTATGGTTTTCTTTCACTTTAGTGTATATAATTTCACTAGAGGTTACATTAGTTGCATCCACCATTGGCATGGATTGGCGAAATATTTTTATGTCTAGTATGTATACATATAGGTCATATCCTAAATGGTGTGGTTTTCATTTTTTTTATTTCACAAGATGGATTGGGTCATGGTTATATTACGTGCATGCTTATCATATGGTTTAACCGTTGATCATATTGATTATGATTTCATGAATATCACATGTACTTGTAATTTTCTGTGTCTTGTGAATATGAAAGGTTTTTATTAAAACACAAAGTATGATTTATAAATGGTTTTCATTTATGAAAATTCAATGAAAAACTATATTATTTTTCAAAGCTAGAACTACTTCATTCTTGATATTATAATTTTTAAACATTCTATGGTGGAATCTGAATGGACTTTGTGATCACACCCTAATTTTTTTGGTTACTTGTTGATTTTGTTTTTTAGGACTCATGTAAAGTGACGGTCATTATGTATCATGTTAGCTTCTCTTTGCATCATAGCCTTTGTAGTGGGATAGTATGGAGGTGACAGTTTTCCACATGGAAACTTGATGGTCTAGTATTATCATACATTCTAGTTAAACTAGTTTGGCTTCGATTTTATAGATATTGGTGTATATATTTATTCCTAATTGTGTTATGGTTGTATTTATTGTTTTTTATATATGATACATTTTTCTGTTATCTTATTTCACCTGTCCACCATGGAGGGATGGCTCGGGTGGCTTGTCTAGTTTACCTAGTTTGGTTTGTTATATAATGGTATCATAGGTAAATAGCCATATTTAAGTATGATAACCTTTCTAGGGTTTGGATTTGGGTCATGGGTAGACATGAGTTTGGACCATTGGAATTCAGAATGTAAGTGTGGGAGGGTAGCTGGTCATCTCACTTTCATGTCTGAACTTGAGTTATCATGGGTGGTCATAATTTTTTTACCAAGTCTAAGGATTGGTGTTTGGGGTCATTTGAATGAACTTGATGGGTATTACATTTAAATGGACATGTTCCTATATAAGTGTTAAGTTTCATTAGTATAATTATTATTACTTAAATTTCTTGTTGTTTTAAGGAATTGATATAAATTATTAAAGTTGGCCTGATGATTTTTGAATTTTTCTCAAAAAGATGATTGTTTTTATATTGTGTTTATTAGAAAATTCCTCTGAGAAGAAATATTCAAATTCCAGGTGGGGACTCTATGACATAGGTTTCATAGGTGAATCATCAAGCTGAACCTTCTTTAATCTAAGTGGTAATTTTCACTATTTGGGCTCTATATCAAGCAAGTGTTGGGAACCTAGGACATGCATTGGATCATAACTAAAAAATCACTAAGCCGAATCCACCCATATTCCATAGTGGAAAAGGACCCTAGGAATTTGAGGAGTGGCTTGATCATATTGAGAGGATTTTTAACTTCTTAAATACTCTTAAAAACTCTAATGTGGTTTTTTTTCATGTACATGCTTGAGTAACTAGGAAGGAGATAACGGGACTCTATTTTGCAAGCTAAGTTGCATGAGGATCTTACCTAGACATTTTACAAGAAAATATTCAGTCAATAGTTTTAGAATTATATTTTACAAAAAGTGATGAAATGAGAGTTTCTAAACTTTGAAAAAGGGGAGCATAATATTATGGAAAATTCCTCCCATTTTTCTGAATTGGTGTACTTTGCACTAGAGATTCGCACAAATGAGTACCTAAAGGCTCAGAGGTTTGAGTCAGGACTAAGGCCTAATATTCAGTTTATGTTTATTCTAATGTGCCTTCTGACCTTCATAAAATTAGTTTACAAATCATCTTTGGCTAAGGCTGACATCACTGGAAATGATGATTTCGGTGGAGCTTTTGTCAGTGTAGTTGTTAGCCCAGGCATGTCTTCTATTTAGAAATGGAAGTGCAAGGGTGGTCAGTTTTCTTTAGGACCAATTTTAAGGGATTCATCGAGAAAATATTAGTTTTTCTACTACCAATGTGGATTTCATGGTCATACCAATCCTAACTGTACGTAGACTTCTAAAACTAATCATTATTGTAGAATGTCATGCCATATGAGGCATTGTTGTGGAAGAATATCCCATGGCAGTAAGGCCAGATCCACCCTCCCCAATGGTTCACATGTTCATACTAATTCTTCTAAGTGTGGTGGGTCTAATCCTTAGACTAAGGGGTTGTTCATGTGGCTAAGACTAAATGGATTTATATAGAGGACTGTGTGCCAGAGAAATATGAAGAAGGGAACCTACTATTAGATCTATTGTATTTATTTCATCTTCTATGTTGATATTTTTTTTCATATATGTGATACTCATTCTCTAATATCATAAAAGTTATTTGTAATTTTGGGATTATGTTCTAAACATTAAGTTTTTATTGTTGGATCTTTCCATGCCTTTGGTAAATAGGTATGATCAAGGTTTCAAGTGTCCCACTTTTCTGGTGATGGTAGCTGACATTGAGGTAACGTGGGACTTTTTAGTTCCTGATATTGACACCTTCAATCTGGTAATTGGCATGGATTATATAATCAGTGTTAAGGCCCGAATAGACTATTATCATCATTGGGTTCATTTTTTATTTTCTGATGGGTTCAATCATGTTTTTTTAGGGTGAAGGGGACCCGAGACCGGGATGGGAAAGGACTACTATTCCTTATTCTAGGGTAATTGGTGCTAGTTTTTAAAGATGTTTCTTGATGTTGTTGACCCTTTTCTGATCTATCTACTTCCTGCAGGGGTGTGTGCATACCTCAATGTCTTTTCAGGTGATTTTTGTGGTTTACCACCATAGGGAGAGGTTGAGTTTACTATTGACTTTCTCCCTGGTATTATTCTCATTTATATTTCATATTATTAAATGGAACATGCTGATTTGGTGGAACTTAAAGTCCATTTTAATGGTCTAGAGTCTGAGTGATTTATTTTTTGTAGTGTGTCACCATGGGATTTAAATTTCCTATTTTTTAAGAAGGTGTATGGGAGTGTTATAATTTTCTTGGATTATCAAAAGTTGCATTGGGTGATAATTAAGAACAAATATCCTTTTCCTAGGATTCATGATCTCTTTGACCAACTTAAAGGGGTGCATTGGTTTTCAATGATTGAACTTCGGTTAGAGTACCATCAGTTAAGAGTCTAAGAAGAAGATATACCTAAGACATTGTTTAGGATCTAGTATGTGGATTTTGAGTTTCTAGTTATATCATTTGGTATCACTAACCCTCATGTGGTATTTATGAATTTGATGAACATAATATTTCATTGGTTCTTGGAATATATTGTTGTCATGTACATGGATGATATTTTGGTGTCCTCTAAGTTAGAGAAAGAGCATATAGACCATTAGGATATGATTTTTTGAACCTTTAAGGAACATTTTTTATATATTAATCTTTAAAAACGAGTGTTTTGGATTTGGTAAGTGACATTTGTTGGGTATGTCATATCTTAGAAGGTTTTCTTAGTGGATATTGAGAAGATATAGATAGTTATGTCCTGGGAGAAGCCCATTAACATGTTTGAGATCTGGAGATTCATGTGTTTGGTTTGTTACAATAGAGAGTTTGTTCAGGAATTCTCCAAGCCCACATATTCAATAAAATATTTAACAGATAAGGGTGTAAATTTTGAATGAAATGAAAAATGTTAGTGATCGTTTTAGGAACTAAAGGTAAGGTTTACTTCACCACTAGTTATCATTATTTTGGAAGTAAGTTTGGGTTTTAATGTTTTCTACGATGCTTCTGGTATAGGTTTATGATGTTTCTTGATGAAATGAAAACATGTGGTGTGATATGGCTCTCTCCACTTATGATATAATGATAAGAACAACCATACCCACAATTTTGAGTTGGTAGTAGATATGCATGCACTCAAAACCTGACATCACTATCTCTTTGAGAAGTAGTTAACGTGTATTATGATCACAAGATCTTGAATTATAATTTTACTCAAAGTAATCTAAAATTGTGAAAGTGATGATGGGTGGAGTATATTTAGAATTTTTATTTTGAGATTTCATACACTCCTATTAAAGTTAATGTGGTTTCAAATGAATTGAGTAGAAAATTACCAACATAATCTGTGAATTAATCGGTTGAGGCGTGGTCTCTAATGAGTTTGTTTCCTGATATGAGATTGGGAGTGGAAGAGGTCGGTGGATGTGTGTTCTTGGTATAGATGGAAGATGGGTCATCTTTCAATAAGATATTTCAACTTGAGTAGGTGATAAAAAAATAGGTGCCAATGCTTTGGTAAAATCATTTATTATGGGGAGACCTCAGATGAGTGGTCTCGGTCTCCTAGTGGAGCCCTACGTTTCTGTAGCAGGTTTGTTGTTCCAATTTCTTTGAGGTATGAGTTGATGGACATTAGACATTGACCTTGTTGGTCCATACACCCTAGGTATGCCAAGATGATTCACAACTTGAGACGTTGATATTGGTGTTTGGGGATGAGGCATTCGATTGCAGATTTAGTATCATGGTGTCTGAGTTGTCATAAAATTAAGTTGGAACACTGGAGACATGTTAATTTTTTGTAACATTTTCCCATTATAGTATGGAAGTGAGATGATGTTTCCATTTAATTCATCTTTGGTTTTACAAGTACACCTAGTGGTAAGGATGAAATTTGAGCGATCATTGATCGAATTACAAAATAGACTCATTTATTACCTATCAAGGAGTTGATGAAAGTATATAAACTTAGAGGCTTGTACTTATGAGAGATTTTGGACTTCATGGGGTTACCTCTATGATTTTTTATAATGGAGACTCAAGTTTTACATATAGGTTCTAGAAAGGATTGTAGTAGGCGATGGTTTCCTATTTGAGATGGAGCATGAATTATCATCTACGGAAGGACGGATAGATAGAGAGATCTATCTGGGTACTTGAGGATATCCATCGGGCTTGCGTGCTTGAATTTGGGGGATCTTGAGAAAAAAAAATATCCTCTGGTAAAATTTTACTATAATAATAGTTAGCAGGATTCTATAAATATGGTTCCATTTGAAGCATTGTATGGGAATCGATGTAGATTTCCCTTGTGCTGGGTAGAGTTAGGAGAGGGGTCCTTGTTTGGATCGAGTCTCACTCAGGAGACATCAAAAAATGTGTAGTTGTTCCATAAGTGTTTGATCACAACATAGATATATCATAAATATTATGCATACCATTATCATTGGCCGTTATATTTTGAGGTCGGTAGATAGGTTTTTCTTAGAGTTTCACCTTTCTTGGGTCATCTTCAGTTGGCTAAGCAATTTAGGTTTTCATCAAGGTTTGTTGGCTCCTTTGGGATCACAGAGCAACTTTGAAAGGAGGCATACCAGTTATGTTACATCCCAGGTAATTATAGAACATGAATTTTTCATATTTAATAATATTTTTGAATTATATTGAAATTCTACCATTAAGGGACACTATGTTCGATAGCGTACCCGACACACAATAATTGGTTTCTCCAAAATCTTATGTTGCATACAAGACTCAGTTATACCCAAACAAATAAAATATTATTATATTATTATTTTAAGTGGTAGTTATCACATAGCTGTTAGAAAGGATGGAATGAACAATATTAACTGAATTATTAAAATATTGTTTACAAATGTTTATATGATGATTCATTTGTTACCAAATTAATTGGAAATGGAACTTAAAACAAATTGAATATAAAGGATGTATTTCTATAAAAAACTATTTAATTATGAATAAATATATTTAAAAATAATAAAATTAATATTTTTTTATTAATTTAAAGAAATATAAATTCAATTTTATATTTATAGTTCATCTTATATGTTTTCTAGACATGACATAAGAAAAAATTCAATTTTATGCATAAAAGTGTATTTTAAAAAAAAAATCATTTTTAACACCAATAGATGTAAAAAACATTTTAAATCTATTTTGACACTTTTATAAGTTCTATTTGAGAAAATATAAATCCTTTTTGGAAGTGGGACATCAAAATTTACTACGGTTAAATTTTTGGAATTTTTCTAAAAAGTGTCATTTTTAATGAATAGTGAAAAATATTGCATCGTAGTAAAAAACTAAATTTTCATTTAAATAACTATTATACTTAAAAATAAAAATTTTAAAGTCACAATAGATCAATAATAAATGTATTAATTCAAAATAGATAACATTAATATTTTTTATATTTAAATCAGATAAAAAACATATTGAAATTTTGATCATCTCTTTTACCTACCTTATCACCACATTTACAGGATTAGTGTTAAACATAATTTAGGAACTTTTATGAATTGAATTTTGAAAAATAGGCATACATGTTTGTATCTAGTATTAAAATTTTGATATAATAGGATCAACTTAATTTTTGGTTAATTGTAACTTTAGTATTTTATTTACAATGGTTAAGGATAACTTAAGTAATTAAAAGTAAAAATAATATTATAATAATATAAAATAACACAAAAAAATTTCCTAATTTCATTGGATAAGTGTGTTTTTAACAAAATAAAAATTAGGCTGAAATTATAAACTTTTTAGTCAACTTCGGTAAAAATATGACATTTAATATAGTTTATTTAATGGTAAGTTAAAATTGTCATACACATATTTTTAATAAGTAAATCATTATTAATATATGTTTATATAGGATATAAATTAAATCATAATTGTTGATTTGAAATATAAAATGATTATATACATTATGATAATTTATTAATAATTTTTCAACATTAAATAATTAAATTTAATTATGACACAATAATGGTGCCATAATAGATTCACTACTGGAAAATTGCAATTTTGCAGTGGTTGTTTATGGATATGGTGGCAATTTAAAACTCTGTTATATGATTCTGCAGCGGTTTCCAAAAACCGCCGCTAAATTTCTTGTCAGGAATCTATTGGTGGAAGTTAAAGTAGTTTAGTGGCGATTTATGGGAACAATCATAGTTGTCGCATTTTCACGATGGTTATATTGTTTTTCAAGGCAGTTTTCTGGACAGGGGATTACTTTTATAGCGATGGTTAAAACAGCCACTAAAAAAGTAATGGACTGCCTGAAAAAACATCTGCAAAAAAAGTACGGAAGATGGGACACTGTATCGGCGGTTGAAACCGCCACTAATAGAAAAATGCTGAAATTTAGCAGTGGTTAAAACGGCCGCTAAAAAGCATATTTACAAAAAAAGAACTAGTTTTTGGAGTCCCTGTACTAGTGCCCGAAAAAAAAACCATTCCAGGAATACCAAAACACCAACAGAATACATACTACAGTCAATATGGAAAGAGATACTTAACTAAGCACAACCAAATGCATCATTCAGTGAGTAAAGGAATGCAGATAAACATATCACAAGGCCATTAAACCTTCAAAAAAATTATAAATGAGCATTTATGTCATATTTCTTGAAAACAGTGCCAAGCCAAGGTTCAACCTATTCCATCTATACCAGTTCCAACGCTGGAAAAACCATCCATATCAACACACATCCCACTATCATTGGTTCTAACTATTCCAAAAACTCAGGCCTCCCTAGTCGTACCTCGCCAACAAATAGCCATCCCAAGATCACATAACATTATATATAAAGGCCTACATCTAGAGAAATAAAAAGGAAAAAACATAAAATAGAATAAATAGGGAATCTAGTCCTTAAAATAACAATCCATCCATTCTACCCATCTTTAATTGTTTCTGAGATCTTATTTTATTGGCTGAATTATTAGGTTGTTTGTTTTCGGCTTTTAAGCTTTATAGAGGCCTCTAAATGGTTTCATGATAGAAACATGGTCATGGGAATCCATGTGGTTCTCCCTAGAAAACCATGTGGCTTGGTTGAATATGGGTACTAGGTGGGTCATGGTTAGAACACAGTTAGATATGATCAAGAATCATTTACCTTGAAATATATATGTCTTGGAATAGAGGAAAAAAATAATTGTTAGCACACAATTTACCAAATGAGAATATTCATTCATAGAAGATGTGCTAGAATCTCATATTCTAATAAAGAAGAATGGAGAGAAATGAGTCTCAGGGAAAGTAGAAAAGACCAAGAGTATCATGAATACCAGGGAAAGTAGAAAATATTGATTTTCATTATTTTTAAATGTTAGAAAAGGAAACTTAGTGGTAAATGCATTGGGCTATAAAATGTTGGATAAGTTATTATAACGAAAAAATGAATTTAGGAAAAATGAGTCATAAAAAATGAATCATCACCATAAAGATTCGACAGATACAGTGCATATCACACTCAAGAAATCAATACATAAAAGGAAACATTAGAAATCAATAAAATACATAAAAGGAAACATAAAAAATCAAGAAGATGTTAGGTCATGAAAATGTTTGGAGACAACTATGTGCCCCACATGATACATATACAAACAGGCTGTTACAATATTTTTCCAACATATCAACAATACTTCTAATCGTTGTCTGATGATGAACATATATCGCCACCCTCTCCAACTCCATCTCCACTTCCTGCTACCACCTGTTAGAACATTATATTGAAAATTAAATAGTGTTGAATATTTATATTGAATCTTAAAACCAATGAAAGTTTTCAAACAAAATGATTTGTAATTTTTTTGATTTACATACTAACCACTAGTCAATGTAATACTACCAGGGGGATATCTGATCATCTGCTGATGTATATCAGTCAATGCTTTCTGCAAAGAGGATATTTGAGCCCCCTGGTCTTGAACTTTGTTTCGTAGAGAAACAATCTCTCTCTGAGCATCTCTGGGTATGGACTGACTACAACCAGGAGTAGATTTAGCTACAATACTTCATGGCCTGCCAAAGACCTCAGATGGTACGGGTCCCAAACCCATCCTGTGCACTCTACGAGGATGCTCCTTCCTAAGGAATTTAGCAACCGGGTTATCCTGGGAGACTGAGTAGGACTTCCTAGGATTGGCATCCCATAGTTCATTAATTTTTACCTATAAATCAAATATCAACATATATTAACATAGTAAAAACTGATGATATGTTATTATAATGAAAAAATGAGTTCATACCTCAACTTCTTTGGCAATCTCATTAACAAAACTTCCATCAGATTTTTTGTGAACATCCAACCACACTTCAGTTCGGGATGCTTTGTGTCCTAAACTTTGTGACTGCCTTAAAAAAAGATAAATCAAAAATTTAATATATTAAACAGATAATATTTTCTTATAAATATTCAAACTAATTAAAATATTACTAGAGTCGATCGACTTCTATAAATGATTTTTGACCTCGTAGTGTGAGGGATGACCTACTTAGCCCAAGTTGATGCATTCTTTCTTGAGAGATCCTGAAATAAATAAAATTTAATTTAATAGTAATGTATTAAATGTCATATTCTCTTCATATACATTTATAAATGTAAAATTAGGTTAATATAATAATATATATTTAAACACCATCTTCTTCTCATCATGATTTCTGTCAATACAAACATTCCACTTTTCTTTGGGTACCCCATTGGGTAGCTTCTCATACATTTGTTGGACTATCAATGAAGTATCGTTGACATCTCTCCAAAAACTCCATTTGAAGTCTTTCTATTTCTTACCAAGATTTTTCAACATCCACTTTCATGCTATCACATCAACAATTGTAAAGTGGAAAAACATCTATATACAGAAATTCATTTTGAACATATTATGAATATGACATTCAATTACACCATAATGTATTAAAATTACCTTTATTTGGGAATCAAAAACATTATTTTTCCAACTTGGAGTCATATGTCTCCAATCATGATAAGAAATAGGAAGGGAAATGGGCTCCGCTGCCAGCTGGCCTAGAATTTGGCCAAGTAATCCTGTGACATCATCCGTAGGGACCCCATATGAATCAAATGGGACAACTATCTTCTCTCCAGTCATATTGGACACATCTGAACTTTTTATATTTTTCCCCACAGTTGAATTTTTTTCATCATTAATGAACAAAAAATTAGTATAAAAAGTGCAATAAACTTATTTACATTAAAATTTGTTCCTATAACAGTGACCCACATGTATACCTGTGATGAACTAGAAGTGGCGCATCATCACCCCATTGCTGAGGCTGCTAAATGGGGAGTCGATGACTCGGCTTCTAAAGAGACGCTTATAGAGGGTGTGAGATATGGTGTAGGGGGAGATGTTGTAGGGGGTAGGCAGCTGGTGGCCCAGATTCCATAGGGAGGGAGACATATAGATCATCATCTGTCGCAGTAGTGGATGAAAAAGTGTATCACTTCCTCCTTGGAATTCCAGTCATTTAATAAAATAAAATTAAGTTTAGAACATATATTTCAAAAAAATATATACCGAAAAGAAATTTAAAATTGATAATAGATGCCCAGTAGTAGGAAAAAAATATACATAACAATGATAATGAATGACTGCAGAAATTAATAAGTGGTTGTTGAATGAATAAATAATTATAAATACAATCATTTTCCCCTTCAATCATGTCAGTTTCCTAATCCATTAATTCAACCCACTTCATTCATCCTTTCTAGGCTACTATTTTCAATATCATAATGTACATATAATTCTTCTTCTTTTTGTTTATGAGATTCAATTTCAGAGGTCACATCTTCCACTACATCACCTATATCATACATATCTCTTTGTATTATGTGAGCAACAACACTCCACCCTTCATACACAACATCATTCACATAATATAACATTTTTCTTGCGATGATAAGATATATGGAACATGTAGTTCACGATCACCAACATCCATCAAGCGAGAGAATTTTACATAATTAAATTGAAAGGAATCTCTTTTAACACCACTGATAATATCAACCCAATTGCATTTAAATAAAACAACTGAAAAATTACCATGGTAGTTTAATTCAATAATATCAGTCATCTTTCCATAGTATCCCACTTCATAAAATGTAAATATACCATTATTCTTTGTTTTGTAACCCCTTTCTCGGTCGACTGTACAAAATCTAAATCCATTCATGTTGTAAGCGTTGAACTTTCTAACTTATTTTAGAAGACCTAGAGTAAGAAACATGAAATATTCTGACAAATATGCACAAGTATTAGTATTCATGATCTAATTTAAGATATATACTTTATTGTATTTACAAAATATATGTGTCAAAATAATATTGGTATTTATTTCAAGATTTATAAACTTACATTTCATGTAACCATTCTACAATCTCTTTATTAATATCTTTTGTCATATCTTTCTCATTTCATGTTCGGCCTCTCATTCATCTCTTTTTTTGTATCCTCAAATCTTCAATAAATGGATCTCCAATTTCACTATCCAGCATCACATATCTATGTGCCTATAATAATTCCAATTCTATTAGTGTCATATTTGAGGTCCTCCCAACTGATCGGCCAATAACAGGAAATATTTTTTATTTATGATGTATTGGAGATATATTCAATGTGTTGTCAACACATCCAACTCAATTAAATCTTGTCTTAATATCATCCAAGTATCTAGAAAAAATTTTAAGACACTCCTCATCCAAATAGCCTTCAGCAATAGAGCCTTATGGTTGAGTTTTATTTCTCACGTATGATTTCAAATGCCCAAGATATCTGTAAAATAAAATAAACATAAATATGCATTTTTTTAAGTGCTAAAAATTATTTACATAACAGAAAAACAAACAAATAAATAACCTCTCAATTGGTTACATCCATCGATAATGAACAGGGCCTCCTAATTTAGCTTCATCAACCAAATGCACAGTTAAATGCATTAAGACAATAAAAAAAGATGGAGGAAAGATCATATCTATTGCACAAAGGGTGAATAAAAACCTATATAGGAGGTTGTCAAGCAGAAATGGATGTAGAGATTTCTCACATAGTTGTCTGAAAAATGTGTAGAATTAGAGTACAACAACATTAAATTTTTTAGGTAATAATGTTCGCAATTCCAATGGTAGTAACCGTTGTAAAAAATATGTGAATTATGAATTTTCAATACATGTAACTTACGATTATTCAAGTCAACACACCTAGAGATGTTACTTGAATACCCATTATATACCTTCAAATTCTTTAATAATCAAATTAATGTATCTTTATACCTATTTTTCATTTTAAAAATTATCCGAGCATACTTTTAATTCTCATCTGGCCAAAGATCACGTTTTATGTTCATTACATGGAAGTATTTGCGAGCATTGAGATGATACTTCAACTTTCCATGCTTATTAAGAAATGTGAAAATCAAATTGTCACAAACATTCTTCTCTATATGCATTACATCAATATTATTCCACAACAAATTAAATCCCCAATACGGAAGTTTGAAGAACATACTTTTTTCTTCCATTTTTGCGTTTATATTTCACTCGACGATGCACTTTGAACTTGTTTCCCTCTATTATTCAAATGATGAACCATCCCAAATTCCGTTTCAACATATTCAAGTTGTGTCAATATTTCAGAAGTAGAAAAAAACTTTAGAGGTGGTCTATGATCAATGAAACCATTAAATTATGATCTGTTCAGCTGAAATCTATGAGATGCATCGAGAAAATACATAATGGAACAAGAAGCACCATTTTCTACTATGAGGTAGCCCTTTGGGATCAAAATAAAAGTTAAAAATAGGACAAGACAAAACCATGTAAATTTTCTAACCAGATAAATTCCCAAGTCCAAGGAAGTCACTAATGGTCCACATTAAAGCAGCATGCATTTTGAACATTTTTTAAGAATAAGCATCAAATGTCTCAACACCGTTTCTCCATAACTCATGTAATTCTTCAATCAAAGGCTGCAAGTATACATCAATATCATTTCTAGGCATTTTTTTCTAGTAATAATAATCTAAATAATAAAAGATGTTTTTTGGATACACATCCATGGAGGCAGATTGTAAGGGATCAAAACAACTGGCCAAATTCTATAACTAGTACTCAAAGTCCCAAATGGGTTGAATCCATTGGCAATCAATCCCAATCGAACATTCCTTAGATCAGCTGAGAAATCAGGATGTAATGAATCAAATGTCTTCCATGATTGTGAATCATGTGGATGTCTCATTAACCCGTCACTATTATTATTTACAAAAATCAACATCATGTGTTTGGTGGTTTTTGATAACATGAATAGTCTTTGCAATTGAGGATTTAAAGGAAAGTAACGCAAAACCTTTGTAGGTGTGTTCCCTTTCTTCTTCTTCTTCTACATGAAATTATGTTGATTCAGACTTCCAACATAACTCATTGATTTCTATCTAGAAGAAGAACATTTTTTTCAATTCTAACTACTCGAATCCTCTCACTAATAAAGCATACAATCATTGGGACACACATGTATTTTTGTATAATTAAAACCAATCATGTTAACAACTTTTTCCATATTATAAAAAGACTCTAGGATTTTTTTCTTTAGGAAATGCGTCATGCAATAATTACAATATCATGGACTTGTACTTATTTATAATTCCACACAGGCATTTGATATGGTACAACTTCAGCAGAAAAGAAATCTTTGAATATTTCAAAAATCCACTATACAACTCTTGATTCCCATCATCAACTAAATCACGAAACATATTTTCCTCAATGAAGTTTTCTCTTAAATTTTTCTCCATAAAATCAAGAGGAGGATCCAATGATATGTTACAATCTTGATATGGTCGTGTTATAGTCTCAAAAACATCACTTGTCACGTTCCAATTTGTAGCACCCTCATCTGGTTGTTCTGTTATGTTTTGATGTTGATAGTGGTGTCTTTAAATTATGAACATTTATGGGGTTTTCCATTTCATTTTTCATTGTCAATGAAGTTGGGTGATCATTTTGTGGATTAACATCAGTTCTCAACATTTCTGTAATGTTTGATTCTGTATGCCAAATCCAACACAAATATTGACAAGGGAATTGCTTCAGTATTAAATGTTTATAAACTTCATCTCTCTTCAACCATCTTCTAATTTTACATTTAAGACATGGAAATATTATTCCCCCTTCAACGGATCAATTAGAAATTGAAAAATATAAAAACTCCTTCAAACCCTTAACATATTGAGGTGTGTTCCTCGGTAATGTGATCTAGCTCTTATCCATTCACAATGTGCCTACACAATATTAAAAAAATTAAAACACATAGTTACTACTAAATAGGGAAAGCGATTCATATATACTAATTGAAAAAAATATATAAATTTGTTATATAAGGTTTTCCTTTATAAATAAATATAGTAAATCACCCACTAGAATAACAAAGAATGCAAATTAAAAAGATCCATAAAAGAAGAGGAGAACAAGGATCACAACCCTATTGTTTTTTGTATGTCGTGCTCCATCAAAACTAATAGACAAACTAATGATTTCATTACTTTGATATAACTAAGGTAAGGGATTGATAAATCAAATAATAATTTAATAGAAGTTATGAATATTAAATGGAAAAAAACTCATCAAACTACATTATTTTTTTGAAAACCTTCCTTTAAAAATTCAATACACCCATAGACAGGAGTCCCAAATCATTCTAAAAGAAAGATAACTTTTAATAAATGTACAAAAATTTAAGTTCCCAAAACAATATTGAAAATAAAAAAACATTCAATTTTACCTACAACAATAAATTCAACTTCTTGTATCCACTATTAGAAATTGAAAAAAACACTATCATTTAAACTCCCATAAAGGGTAAAAAAATAAAATAATCCATAAATATTTTTTAGAACTAATAACTTTATAAATGTAAACAGAAAAATTTATCTTTTTAATAGAATTTATTTATTTCAAACATTACCCCTTTAAAAATAAATATAAACAACACTTTTCTTAAAGTTCCCAGTCAGGATCCAAGTATCACTGGGAGGGGGAGGTGGTGAATTAGTGATATCATTTTCTTTTTAAGTTTCCCCTTTTAGAAAAAAACCTTCGCCTCCTATTAAAGAGTTTCTTCCCTACTAAACACACACAACCATAGGAACACAAGATTTACAAGGTTCACAACTCAACAAGAGTATCTACATCCTTGGTATGGTATGGAAACAATATAGTACCACACAATCCACTATAAAACAATCCTTTGATGTGGAATACAATGAGTAGGATATACCCTTACAATCATGTAGCACTTGGAAAGCAATCCAATAGTGTGTGTGCTCTCTCTTAGCACAAATAGGGTAATGTAATGATTAATTTCTTCTTAATGAACTTTCAAAAATAAAATCTTTCAAAACCATTCTTCAATTTCCATCCCAGAAGCTGGTAAGAACCTGTTAGAGCAGACAGCTTGCGCACCACTCCCTACTTTCTTGGCTCCCTGCTTGCGCAGCTCTTGCTTGGGCACCTAACTACTTGTACGCCACTTTCCTGCACGCCTCTAGAAACTTGAGAGACACAACTTGCACACAAAAACTTGTGTGACACCCTTACTTGTGTGACACCATACTTGAGTGCCTCCATGAACTTGCACAGAAAAACTTGTGCACCAAAACTTGCGTGACAAAACTTGCACGCCAAAACATGCACAAAAAAACATGCGTGCCAAAACTTGTGCAACACCCTACATTCCCACCTTATAAATAACCTTCAGCTTGCCCGCCACTTCAACATGCGCATTTCCCTATGCTACGTACGTGATCAGAGCATCCTCTACTACTTGTGAGATAAAACCTCGAATTTTCTCTAAGTATTGAGCATTGAGAAATGAGGATGCTAGTCGTCTATTTATAGGAATTTTTGTGACTTGCATGCCACATATACTTGCGCGCCTAACTTGAGGTCTGCTCCATCACTTGTGTGCCCTTCCATCACTAGCATGACACTTTCTTTCTTTTTCCATATTTTGATGTGATGATGTTGGAATATGACTTGCGTGCAACATGCATTTGTGTGACAAGACTTGCGCGCCAATATTTATGCGCCAATACTTACGCCCCACTCTTGACTTGCGCACCACTCTTGACTTGCGTTCCACTTTCTTTCCTTGTCCAAAATCACTTCTTTACATTTTATGATTTTCGGGCCCAAAAATTTGGAAAACACTGGAAAACACTGCCACCTTAAATTGTTCTTTTTTTCTGCCTCCAGATGGTCTGTTCCTTTTTCATTTCTCTCTTCACTGCTTCCCATAACCATTCTTCATCTTTCATCACAAACTATGATATCATGATATATATCCTTTGATAGATGAGAATTAGCATTTTTAGAGTTACAATGGGAAGTACTAAAACTTCCTTATCTTCCAGCAACATCATTACTTCCAATAAAAATTGTATATGACTCGCATCATCATTTCTACCCCTTTCCTTCATAAGGCTTGCATCACAAGTTCTCCTAACTTATGATATTTTTGAAATACATACCAGCAAAGAATCTTCTGGTTTACAAGTCCTTTACAAAGTGAATTGATTTAGCTTCTTTGACAACAAAAGACAACACTCTGTAACAACAAACTTTTTTTTACTTCCTTACCCATCCATCTTGGTCCCAACTCTCTCCCCCTTTAGATTTTGTAGTCAACCATGATTCATAAATCACTGAACTATGTTACCTTAAGAAATGCATTACTTATCAACAATTCTAAGCCTATGTGAGCTAACTCGTTGTAGGAAACAAGAATTTTTGATAGCCAAAACCATGTTGTCCAAAATCAGTGACTATGAAATCTCATGATCATACCTCCTCAGCCTTCTTCAGATCATTTTTTAAGCTTCTACCTTTGCCTTCTTCAATGCGTCAACTTTCTTTGAAAACAACATTGTTTCCTACAACCAATCCAACAAAAAGTTAAAATAGTTCACACATATACATGCTAGATTCACAACTTACCCACAAATCCCCCGATATGCATGCTTCCATAAGGATAGATTTATGAAATAATTCTCTCCCTTGACAACACTATCCAAATGTAAGACAAGAGAGGGGATAGAATCATGTACCATAACCTTGATGAGAAGGAGGTTGGACACCCATGTTCAACCTCAATTTTGGAAATGGTTCATTCGGTAATGGTTTTGTGAATATATCAGCAACTTTTTCAGATGTAGGGACATACTCCAGCCTCAATTTATTCTTCTCCACCTAATCTTTGATGAAGTGGTACTTTATATCAATGTGTTTTGAATGAGAATGTTGTACTGGATTTCTTGTAATATTGATTGAACTCTGATTATCACAACCCAAGAGCAATGGTAGCTTTACTTCAACAAGTAGATCTTCTAATTGATTCTTCATCCACATTAGTTGAGTTGCATCTTGAGTAGAAGTAATATACTCAGCTTTAGCTATTCTAAGAGTTTCAGAATTCTATTTCTTGGTATTCCAACTAACATAAATTTTCCCTAGAAAGAAAACTCCACCAGATGTGGATCTTCAATCATCAACATTTCCTGCCCAATCAGAATCAGAATACCTGAATAGATCAATATTTCTTAAGCCATCATACCTGATTCCAAAATGTTTTGTGCCTTTGATGTATCTGAGAATTATTTTTCCAGCAATCAAATGTGATTCTATAGGAGCACTCTGAAATATTGCACATAAAGTGACAACATAGACAATGTCGGGTGTTGAGGATGTCATAAACAACAGACTTCCAATCATCTTTTGAAACTATTTTTTATCAACATCCTTGCCTTCTCCGTCTTTAGAAAACTTGGTTCCCACTGAAATCAGTGTGGAAACTGCTTTCGAATTTCCCATGCCAAACTTCTTCAGAGGTTCCTTAGCATACTTTTCTTCAGACAAAAAACATGATTCATCTTATGTGAAATTTGTAGCCCAAGAAAGTACTTCATTTCTCCCATCATGGACATCTCAAATAAATTCTTTATCTCCTCAGCAAATTTTTCACATGATCTTTCATCGTTTCTAGAAAATATAATATCATCGACATAAACAATAACAATCAGTGAAAACTCCTGATACTCCTTGATGTAGAGATTAATGTCAAATCTCCCTTTCTTAAAGTTCATCTTTCTTAAGCAAGTATCTAATTTAGAATACCATTCTCTCGGATCATGTTTTATCCCATACAAAGTCATCCTCAACCTGCACACATAACTTTCATCTTTTCTAATAAATAATCCACAAGGTTGATCAAAGTAAACTTCCTCATCAAGGTCACCATTCAAGAATGAAGATTCTATATACATTTGAAAGATTTTGTAATGTCGTTGTGCAGCAATAGTAAGAAATATTCTGATAGTTACTAATTTTCCCACTGGAGAAAAGGTTTCATCAAAATCAATGGCTTCAATTTGTGAATACCCTTTGAAAACCAATCTTTCTTTGTTTTTTATCACATTACATTCTTCATTTATCTTGTTCTAGAAAACCCACTTTGTACCAATAACATTCTCATTGTCCGGCTTGGGTACCAGTTCACAAGTATCAATCTTCTTTATCTGATCAATCTCTTCATTCATTGCATGAACCCATTCTGGATGCTCAAATGCTTTATTTACATTATTCGGTTCAACTTTTGAATAAAGATAAGTATGTGATATAGAATTTGTTGTTCTTATTGATTGGACCCCTTGCTTTTTATATCCAATAATGTTTTGAGCCTCCACTTGCTTCATCAACCTAGGATGAGTTGTTTGAACTCCATCCTCATCACTTGTGATCTCTGAGTCGGATTCCTCTTCATGAGTAGGATTAACAAAGTCTACAACATTACCAGAATTGTTAAAAAAATCTTCTCTCTCCAGCTCAACTTCGACATCATCATATGGCTACTTTTCTTTCTCATCATTTTCAACAACTTTTACATCTGAAGAATCAATAATTATTCCTATTTTTTTATTGAGGCATATATATCCTCTTCCTTCTGGAGCACAGCCAAGAAAAATTTTGTCATCTCCTCTTTTCTCAAACTTTCCCAGGTTTCCACCTTTCTTCTTTATAATACATGGACTCCCAAAGACTCTCAAGTGTGTCAAACTTTGTGCTTTTCTATAGAACATTTCATATAGAGTCATATCTGAGTTTGACATATAGAAACATCGGGTTGGAATATACACATCAGTGTTCATGGCTTGCATCCAATAATAATGAGAAAGACTATGTTCAAGTAACATAGTTCTCCGCATTTCCACCAGACTTTGATTCTTTCTTTCAGCAACCCCATTTTATTGAGGTGTGTATGGTGAACTGAACTCATTCAGAATTCCATTTTTCTTAGGGTAACTTTCCAAATCTTTATTCTTTTACTCTCCATCATTATCAGTTCTCAACTTCTTCACTGAATACTCATATTCCTTTTCTGATTTCCTCCTGAAACTCTTAAACATTTTCAAAGCATCTGACTTATGTCTCATATACATAACACAAGTAATGTGAGTAAAGTCATCAATGAAAGTAATGAAGTAATTATCTCCATTTTTTGATTCCTTGCTCATTGGTCCACATATATCAGAATGTATAAGTCCCAAGGGTTGTTTTGAACGGATTTCAACTCTCTTATGAAAAGAGTATTTAATATTCCCTTCTTCACAAATAGTGCAGCACCAATCTCTTCTTCTTGATAAATCTGGATTATCTCGGACACTGTCTCACGTTGATAACTTGCACATATTTCTCTGACACATATGTCCCAGCCTTTTATACCATAACTGATTTTCATCCACTACACCCATGTAACAAGAGTTATGCACTTCACCAACTTGGAACAAATTCCCTCTTGTACATTGGCCCCTTATAACTATATTTCCATCATTTTCAATTTTCACAACAAATCCATATTTTCTAAATATAACTTTGTTTCCCTCATCACAGAGTTGTGAAACACTCAGAAGATTATGTTTCAACCCATCAATATATAATGTTTTTATTGATTTCATTTTTTTCCGATGATTGCTGATCCAACACCTTTGATTCTCAGAGATGGATCATTTCCAAATATAATGGTTCCTTCATTGAAGTCTTTCACATTCTTCAGCAAATTTAAGTCTCCTTTCATATGAGAACAACACCCACTAACAAGAATCGATGGACATTATTTTTTTAGCTTTTAAATCAGTTTCAACAACAAGAGCTTTTTGTTCTTCCTTTACTTTCACTTTTTGTAGTACTTCCTCCAATTTCGTAGCTAGGTCAATATGTTCTAGCCAGACAACCATGAACTCTTTCTTTTCGAACTTATCAGACCTTCCACTTTAATCTTTTAAAAACTCTAGCTTTTGAGAATTATTAAGAATCTATTGTTGCTCTGGTAACACACTAAGGCAGCCCTTGGCAAGATGTCCTGGTCCATCACATCTTTCACTAATAGTTTCCAGTGGTTGGAACCTATTCTCAACTTTCACACCAGTCTTCTCAGATATCTTCTGAAATTTATTTGGAAACTTTCTATTTTTAAAGGATTGACTCCCCCTAAATCCTTGTCTTTAAAAACTTGTGGAATCGTTGTAATGTTGTTGGTTGAAACAACACATATTTTCCATGTGTAAGAATCCACCAAAATACTATCAATAACCATAGAAAGATTATTTTTCATTGGAACTTCTATATTGACTAGATTTGTGAACACTCTTCTCAACAACCTTCTTAATAGAACTATGATGACCATCAACCTTCATGTTTTTATTTGTAACTCCCTTTATCATTTCAGATTTAACAGCACTAGAAGTATTAGAAGTCTTTCTTGACTCATGATTTTTACACACTTCTCATTTTTCATCATTCCGGAATTTGACCACATACATGGTCTTTCCAGACTTGTTCTTATTAGAACCAGTTTTTTCTTTCATTTAGAACTTTGAAGGTAACTTTTTTGGATCCTTATTTGGTATATTCTTACTGGAATATTCACCATCTTCTAAGATAGAATTTTTGAAACTGATATTCATTTATTTAGATTTATAAAGTTTTTGTTGGAAAATATCCAACACTTCTTCTTTTCCCTTCATATTTACTTCAATATGATCATTACGATTCTTTGTATTCACAAGAGAATTCTTCAGATCATCAATCTCCTTTTCCATCTTGATTTTATCATCATTAAAACCTTATTGATTGTTTAATGTGGAATTTTCATTTATCACCTTGTTGTTTTCCTTCTCAAGCCTTCTGATCTTCCTCAAGCTTTCTTTCAACTCTTCTTTCAGATGATATTCAAGTTTCATTTCTTCTTCTTCTGAACTATTGTTCTCCTACTCTTCATTATTCACTGCGTAAATAAAGGTATTCTCTCTAGTTTTTTCAGCAAGTAATTTATCAGATTCATCTTCGCAATCTTCTTCATCTTCATCTTTAGATAAAAAGCTTCGCCTTTTTTATTTGAAGAACTTTTTATCCTTCCCCTTTGAAATTTTTTTATCTTTGTCAACTTGTTTCTTCCACAACCTTCGTGGCCTTCTTTTATCATCATCAATGTCTTCTTCATTATTCTTTTGAGGATGGTTAGCCGCAAAGTGACCAACAGCTCCACGCTCAAAGAAATTCAAGGAAAGTTTACCCTTGTATTTTCCTATAACTCTTTTCACATTCATAGAAAACAAGGATAATAATTCATCAAAAATTTTACATACCTCATCTTCAGAATCGGATTCACCAGCATCATTTTCAATATCAGTCTTCATTGACTCTTCTCTATTTGTAGCCTTGAACAAAATTTCTCTATCAGATTTTGTTTTGCCCTTCATATTCTTCTCCCTTCTCATCTCATAAATAATGAGAGTGCTATGAAAATCATCCAAATATAATGTTTCAGGGTCTATATCTTCTAATGAAGACACTTTAGCATCAAACTTGTCAGACAGAATTCTCAAAATCTTTTCAATAACTATAGAATCCTCCAATGTTTCACCAAGACATCTGATTTTATTGAAAATATCATTTATCCTGGTAAAGAAATCCACAACTAATTCAGATTCTCCCATTTTCAAGTCTTCATACTTCAGTCTCCATATTTGTAGTTTAGCCTTCTTCACTTTTGTATTTCCTTCATAGATGTTCTTCAGTTTTTTTCAGACTATTTTGGTTGTGGAAACTCCTTTCACTCTTAAAAATTCACTCTCAGAAAGATATGAGAGTGACACATTTTTAGGTCTTCCATCATTCTAAAGGTTCTTCTTATCTACAGGAGTAAGAGGAACCTTGTCATCAATAGCAGGAAATACATCTGTTGTAGTTCAAGAACTTCATATCCAAGAGACATAACATAAGGCATCATTATGTCCTTCCAGATGTGATAGTTCATTCCATTAAAAATTGGAATCCCCTTACTGTTCACGCAATTTCGATTCTCTATCATAACTTCTCTTCAACCACTTCAGCAAAGAATAAATGAAGGTAACCTCCCTCTGATACCAATTGAAGTTCCCAGTCATGATCTAAGTATCACTAAGAGGGGGAGGGGGTGAATCAGTGATATCTTTTTCTTTTTAAGTTTCCCATTTTTGAAATAACCATCACCTCCTGTTAAAGAGTTTCTTCCCTTCTTAACGCACACAACCAAAAGAAAACAAGATTTACAAGGTTCACTACTCAACAAGAGTATCTACGTCCTTTGTATGGTACGGTAACAATCTAGTACCACACAATCCACTAGAAAACAATCCTTTGATGTGGAATACAATGAGTAGGATATACCCTTACACTCATGCAGCACTTTGAAAACAATCAAATATTGTGTGTGCTCCCTCTTAGAACAAATAGGGTAATGAAATGATTATGTGCTTCTTAATGAACTTTCACAAATCAAATATTTCACAGCAATTCTTCAATTTCCTACCCAGAAGTTGGTAGGAACCTCCTGGAGTAGACAACTTGCGCACCACTCCCTACTTGGGTGGCTCCCTGCTTGCGTGGCTTCTTCTTACGCGCCTTACTGCTTGCGTACCACCAGCTTACGCGCCTCTGGAAACTTGGTCGACACAACTTGCGTGCCAAAACTTGTGAGACACCCTTACTTGTGCGCCACCCTTCTTGAGCTCCTCCTTGAACTTTCACGTCAAAACATGCGTGGAAAAACCTTCATGCCAAAACTTGTGTGACACCCTACTTGCGTGCCTTATAAACTACCCTCATCTTGCGCGCCACTTCAACATGAGCATTTCCTTCAGCTACTTGCGCGATAAGAGCACCCTCTACTACTGGCATGATCAGAGCTTCAATTTTCTCTTAAGTATTGAGCATTGAGAAATGAGGAGGATAGTCATATATTTATAGGAATTTTGGTGACTTGAGCACCACATATAATAGTGCGCCTCACTTCTGGGCTGCTCCATCACTAGCGCAACACATTCTTTCCTTTGTCATATTTTGATACGATGATGTTGGAATATGACTTGCGCGCAACATGCACTTGCACGGCAAGACTTGTGCTGCCTCCAGATGGTGTGTTCTTTTGTCATTTCTCTCTTCACTACTTACCATTACCATTCTTCAGCTTTCATCACGAACTCTTCTATCATGATATATATCCTTTGATAGATCAGCATTAGCATCGTCAGAGTTACAATGAGAAGTACTAAAACTTCCTTATCTTCCAGCAACATTATTCCTTCCAATAGAAACTGTACATGACTCGCATCATCATTTCTCCCCCCTTCCTTCATAAGTCTTGCATCACAAGTTATCCTAACTTATGATATTTGTGAAATACATATTAGCAAGGCATCGTCTTTTTTATATGTCCTTTACAAAGTGAGTTGATTTAGCTTCTTTTACAACAAAAGATAACACCCTTTAATAGAAAAATTTTCTTACTTATGTGTCCATCCAACTTGGCCCCAACATTTTTCACTTCTAAATTGACCATTTTTAGATGTACAGTTAAAAAGGGTCAAATATACTTTTATAAATAAATCACCGACCAGTTTTAAAACTAATATATAATTTATAATTCATAATGAAATCACCCAATTCCAAATAGAATTCACAATATAAAAATATATATTATAAAAAATTATGTTTTTATCATTTCAATCTAAATACATATTTCATTATATACTCATTTTTAAAAAACCATTATAACCAAAAAAAATAACACATAAAAAAGGCACGTGATAAATATAATCAAAATCTGATTCCCCTCAAAAATCACAAGGACCACATCAGATCATTTCCCTTTTCTATGAAATGATTCAAATGACCCTATAATGAAGGGGTCTAAGTAAAAAATCCAAATGTGATGCAAATTTATGCCAGAACCGACCACATGGTTTGATGGGATGGATGTTATTCATGAATTAATTTTTAAAACATATCTAAGAGCTTGAGTTAAGTCACTGCCCCATTTATTATGCTGTGTAGAAAAAAATGATTCCATTGATCCCATTTCCATTTTCACCATAAATCCAAGGGAACCCTGATGAAACCCAATAAAATTAAAATGAAAATCTATACACCATAACTTGTAATCAATACTAATTATAAAATTCAATATTCAAATCTCAACAACCCATAATGGCTGAAGTTCCATCATAATGGGTGATGATCAAGAACTTGAAAATAAACTAATTTTAGAGTCCCAACAACTAAACTAACTCTATAAAACCCTAATGCACCCATATAAATGTATATTTCATTTAGAAGTTGGGTCCCTTTTGGGAAACCAATGTTATGATACCATTTTTAATGAAACTACACTGGATGAGTTGATATGTTACCCAAACCAATTTTCCATACGGGATAAAGGTCATTCTCAATACCTATAAGATATAAAAAAACTTAGGGGTATCATGGACATGAACTTGAGAATGGTATAACCCTTATATGGTTATAATAAACAAAAGATGAATATAATAAAAATAATAATTACAGTTCCAAGAATTGTAATTCCTTGCAAATGAAAAAATCATAAATGAAATAGATGAATAATAAAATAGATAATTATAAAACAAAAAATCTCCCAAAAAAATAAAAATGAATTAAATATAATAGAAGAAAGTCTTACACCTAGTAAAAATGTCCAATACAACATATCGAGGGAAAAAATAACTGGAACATGAATAGCTCATGCATCACCACTAATGAACCATATCCACAAAATATATAAAACACTTCTATAAATGGTCTAAAATAATAATCGATAAATAAAAAATAAATATGAACCTAAAAGAGAAACCTAAGATCTACAAACACCTAGATTTTTATGTATGGTGTGTACTAAATATGCCATGTAGGATCTCCCAATAGAATTGAAGAAATTACTTTTATAACACATTTAATATATTCTAGTTTGAACTAAAATATTAATATATATCTTTAAAATATATGTAAAAATTAAACCATGCCATAATTTGTTTCAAGATTATAAAACACCCATCATTTCTAATTTAAAACATGTGTTGGAAAAATAACTTTCATTATACATTATTAAACACGAGAAAGAGTTCCTTCAAAAATTATGGTTAAAAATCCAAGTCTCCTAATCACCCCAATTTTGATAACACATTAAAAAAGACCGTTGATAAAAAACCAATAGGTTTTTAATTTAATACCTCAATTTCAAAACCATTATATAATGTATTTTCAAAATAAACCAAAGGTGAACTCAATGGAAAATAGAATAAATATCTTGCACCATGGTATCTGGAACAGAACATAAAATAATATCAGACACTCATTGGTTTCTCAAAATTGTCAACAAGGGGATAAAAATAATTCACAAAATTAGATACCCTAAAATGTACTATAAATAAACATATAATCTTGGGAAACTCACTAGGTATCAATTACAATACCTGAGAGCCGATTTGGGGCTTCGGGGGATCGGTGTCGATGGACGGCGAGGCGCGTTGATGGGTGGTGAGGCATGCTTTTTGGAAGCAAGGTCACCGGCGGCACGGGTGGAGAGTATATCTAGGGTTTGGGGCTCACCAATAAGACAAGACAGTGTCGTGGGGGTTGGGGCTCACCGGGGTTGGGGGGATAAGGCGGCATCATGGGGGTCAGAGCTCGCCGGGGTCGGGGGAGAAGTCGGTGTCGCGAGGGTTTGGGGGATAAGGGGGGCCAAAGTCGTGTGTTGGGGGAAGTGTCGGAAATGTAAAAAAAAGTGGATCTTTAGCGGCTATTTTTAATAAACCACCGCTAAAGGCGATTTCTGTTGTAGTGATTTATTGATGGAAGAATAAAAAAATGATACTAATAATATTAAAATAAATATAATTTGAAATATTTGATTCCATCCAATAATTTTATGGACTACTTTGACATGGTATATATCATTTAAAGTATATTTTTTTAATTAATCAATTTGTTATGATTTTGGAAAATTCAAATAATGAGTAGTGACAAAATTAAAATAATTCATATCTTAAAATATAAAACATTTAATTAAATGATATAAAATTTATAAAAATATAATATTCATCCAAAAAGATTATATAAGTCTAAAAATAACATTAATGACTCATTATTTGGTCTTTTGGTATGTTATGGGAATTATTTTAACATTCAAAGTGTAAATTACTGGATAAAACAGTAAGAAATAAAAAGGTTCAATTGGGGTTAAAAATAATAAGGATTAAAATAAACTCAATACATGTCTAAAAATAATTGTTTGAGAGGATTTATATTCATCCACATCATATCTTTGATGTAAAATTATTTGGAGTAATTTAGTGTTAAAAATTAGTTTATATTAATTTAATATTTTAAGGGTTTCTAAGGGTGCCTCTCCCCTCTCTTATAAAAATAAACACATTAATTTCTATTACTCACACTTCAAAAAACATTTGGTTTGGAAAATATCTACCCAAACCACTTGCTATGATACCTAACCACATTTTGGAATCCTTGTTTTAGTCTGAACACCTGCTTTAGAGGTGTCAAGGTGTTGAGAAAGGTGATCATCTCTAGGAAATGTAAGGTTTCTCTTTAAGTGTTCATATTTTATTTCCTCTTCCACTTCCTTCAAAACATATCCAACCACGATGAAATAATAAATCAATTATCCTCAAAATTCTTATATGTTATTATGTTAATATTATTAAGTAAATCCATCTCTAATTTCATTAAATGGGAAATAAACTTTTCATTCATGTGTAGGGTGGACTACCACCTCGAAATCCCAAATGGCCCAAAGGCCTTCATTTTTATTGATTTTTTATAACCCTCATTCTAAGGGATGTGGGGTAACCCTTAGAAGGCTCATAAGCACAAATATTATATGGACCGTAGGCTTAGAAGATTGCATGACCCGAAGGACTTAGGTAATTCAACCATACTATCTAAAAGGAACTGCACCTCTCTTGCATCTGCATCATGATAGTAGCTCTCCACCTTCACTTGGTCGTCTGGCTAGGCTTCCCATGCAAGAACAGGCTGGTCCCAACTGAATATCCATACCCTCTCATTCTGACAAATCCATTTGGTTCTGTTCTGGTGAATGCACCTACTCTGAATCCTATTTTGGGGCTACTCTATTTTTGTACTGTGTCTGGGGAAACTGCATGTGGCTCGAAGGCCTTGAGGTAGTCCGAAGGCCTTAAAGGTGGCCCGAAATCCCTACTGACCCGGAGGCCTAGGTGTCCCAAAATCCTTAAGAACTCCAAGCCCAAACTGATTTCCCAACATGAATAGTTCCATCATCTACAGTACCAAACAGTACCTACTACAGTAACTGCTACAGTGCCAACACATTGTACAGTTCTTCTACAGTATATTTACAGTGTATAGTTATTCTACAGTACCAGAACAGTGTATAGTGCTGCTATAGTACCTCAGAAATATGCTTCTACTTGGTTTTTAACCTGGGTCTTGTAATTGCACTTAAGGATACCTCACCAACTAGGCTGAGGCTCATGTACAACTACCACCTCAATAACTGATATAGTTCGATTTTCATTACCATCCCCCAAGAATGGTTATAATGATGGAATAAATGTTTAAATATGATAATAATGAAATATTTATCATTATAATAGAATAATATATCAATTATTTTATTACTTTCCATGCACATAAAAATGATAACATTGTTCATTCGTACATGGGAACTATCATCTACACGAACCAATGTCATTAATTTTTAATCACCACATCAATTGTATTATTTATAAAAGTATAGTTAAATGATTAATAATATGTTAAAAATATTATGATAATTATATAAATATGAAATAATAATTACCTTATTTCTATAATGATCAATGAAAAATTGTAACACCCCGAGATTTTATGAAAAATATTATTTTTAATTTCATTAATGTCTTGTGTAGTACGCTACACCAAAAGAATCTTGCACAACATGCATCATTGACTTTACTTGCATTACACGCAAGCGCGACCTTCCACGGTAGAGTGTGTTGTACGCAATACCGATTTTTGCTAAACAATGATATGCTACTAAAATATTACTAAAACTAGCTGTTATGAATAGTAATAACCACATTTTGAAATTTTTTAAATTTTATTTTTCAAAATGGAATTCATTTTTGGATTCGGAATATCGAAATTAGCATAGGGTGGAATTTTGGTACTTTTCAGATAACTTTCATTTTCTGATGAATAGTGAAAATTACTAAATTTTAATTAAAAACAACCTTCTTAATCGAAATAATTAATAGTGATAAATTATTAATTTGAGTGGTTTTAAAGTATATTTAGAATATGTTTTTACAATTTAATACAATGTTAGTCATTGGATGTAATTTCACATTTAAGCTAGACATAAACAAGTGTCAATCTTTTGATAGTTATTATCTCTTAAGAACACGCTATTTATTTTGACGACGGGAATTAATTATTAAATTAATTAATGCAACTGATATGTTTTAAATTTGGTAAAAAAGAAATCATTTTTGAATTCATAATATCGAATATATGTTAGGCCTAATTTTTGGTATTTTTCTGGAAACTTTCATTTTTTGATGAATAGTGAAACCACTAAGTGGTAGTTAAAAAAATGAATTTTTCATAAAACTTAATTTTACCGCTTTTGTGAGTGGAATTTCAAAAATCTGAGAGATACGGTTGATGTCTGTAAGTAAAATGTGTTTCAATGAGATGAAAATAATTTTTGGTGAATAGTAACTTTTTACTTTTTTTTATTTTTTTTACCATAGTTAAAAATAAATAGGGTAATTAAGGGTAAAAATGATATTATTATTACCCTAACACATGTCCTAATTCTATTGGATAAGTGTAATTCGACCAAAAAGAACCTTAGGAATAAAATATGACCATTTAGGCCCACTTGGATTAGATTAGGACATTTATTATTATTTAATTCAAATAAGAGTTAAAAGAGTTAAAATCAAAGTTTATTTACTACAAAATTTTTAATATAGGGTTATACATAAGATAAGTTAGATTTTAAATATTCCTTAGAAAGATAATAACATTTCCTACATAATTATAATTTATTTATAATTTTTAGATGTTAAATAAATTAATTTATTTATGACACAATGATGATGAAGTAATTAACATAATAGTGAAAAATAAGAATATTTGATATTATAAATACCCAAATAAATATAATTTGAGACTTTTTATGAATTAAACTAATTTTATAGGTTAATATGACATGTTAGTATTGCTTTAATTAACTGTTTTATAACTAATCATTTTGTTATAATTTTCACAAAAATCAATTACTAAATAGTGTCAAAATTGACATAAAATAGTTTTTAAAACAAATATTATATTAATTATTATTATTTTATTCCTAAAAATATAAGGTTTGGTCAAATGACTTATATAAGGTTATATATATTAATAATAAACAACTTGGGGTTCTTTTGGCTGCTTATAGTAATTTTATTAACTTTATAGTATAAGAACACAAGACGACACGGTAAAAGTAAAATTATTTTACTTAATGTCAAATCTAAATGATAAGGTTAAAATAGGAACCTAAACTTGTATAAATTATATTGGATGAGATTATTTCGTCCCATCCCCACCTTATATTAGAAATAAATCAATTTGGAGCTATTTAGAACCGAATTTGTCTTTATAATAAAATAATATTTTTAGTTTTTCCAAAGGAGCCGCTCTCCTCCCTTATAAAAGGGCACCTCCTCCCTCTCTTCCTCACACCACGTTGAGCCCTCAATCTCGGCCAACCCCTACCAAATTCCATTCTCCACTTCTATAGAAACATCCTAGTGGTTCTGGTCTTCCTCAAAGACCAATTTTAGTGCCCTAAAAGGAGATCTCAAAGAGGCGCTTCAAAGAAGAGGTAATGTCCGTTACCGATTCTTTCAACTTTATTTCTTCTTCCACTTATTATTGTTAGGTTATTTCATTATGAAGTAATAACATCAGTATCACTCATATACTGATATGTTATTATAAGTATGAAACAACCCTATTTCACCATCTATCCATCCTGCGGAAAATGAAATCACCGCGTGTGCGTACGTACGGAATATCGTCTCCATGCCGTGGTGTAATCTATTTTCCACCACCACCTTACTTGGATGGGTATAATTGTGTACATAATAACTATATATGATTATTGTAAAGTGATATCGATTCTTATTTAGTATACATACACTCCAATAAAATTCCACGATCATGAGAATGATATCATCGCTCGTGCGTACGTATGGACTACCGTTTCCACGACGTGATGAGATACATTCTCCACGTTAACCATTCATGAATGATTATAAAGTATATATAATAAGTAATCATGAAATATATGACATAATAATGATAATGGATTTATGTGTATATATATGTATGTCATCTACTTAATTCCATTCAACTCAATAAGGAAACGAAAACAGCGTCCATGCGTACGTAGGACCTACCGTCTCCATGATCAGTGTATTTCTTTCCATTTACTAATATATTATATATATGTATATTCTGAATATATATTATATATAAATCATGTTTTATATTCTGGAATTATGTAATCATGATCTAAGTAATCATATGAAGTCAAAACATGGACGACAAATGAAACAATTTTACCCAAAACGCTCTTTAACATGGAATTTACAAAAGAACGGGTAATATAAAGTCATAAGTGAACCATATATGAAATCATAACAATGTGTATGATTATGGAATAAGTCAATGACATTATTTAAATCATTATACAGGAGGTTCGGACACTTATGAAGCAAATCGGACCTAAGGTAAGGGAAATTTCACAATCTCAATTTTATCCGAGATTGTTTATACTTTGGTATTTACTGGGGTGTATTTTATCATCGACATCCATGTTTCCTCAATATGTAATATTATTTCCATCCACCTACAATTGTTTAAATCCAATTTTACTTTTTGGTGAGTTTTTAGTAAAGGATATGAAAGGAATCTTTTGTCATTTTTCGTACGAGGTACTTTTTGACTTTTCCGACAAAAGTACGAAGAATGTTTTTTTTAACTTATACAGAATGAATGGATTTTTAAAACATTATTTCCAATAAGCTTCCTTTACAAGTTTTCAAGTTTATTTTTAATCAACTTCTTTTAGTTTAGAATTTTATGACATGTTAAGAAAGGAAAAGTGTTTTTGAAGCAGAAAGGATATTTTCCTCAAGAATGGAGTTCAAGTGTTTTATCAAAATTATTTTCCATCTAAGATAATAAAGGGTTCTGTTTCTATCCCTATTATTACATTTATTTGATTATGTTGTGATGGAATTATATTTTTATGAATTCCTTTATCTTATATGAATTTTTTTATGATGTCATGATGTTTAAGATTCCCATTTTTATTACATGGGTTATGCTATGATGTATGGTTTCTGATTTTGTGGCACACATAAGAATGTTATCATTATAAGATGGATGGGACTTATATCTCCCTCCAATGCATTGGGTAAAGATTTTATATCTCATGAGATAGACATGGCTAGAACGGTAGGTTAAACCGGTTCAGTGAAACAGGACTGAAACGAGGGTGACTCGGTTCAGAAATGGACTTTGTCCACTAAGATAGTCTTGGAAATGAGTCTTGACTATTAAGAAATGATTATCTATGATTATTTGGGTATTCCACAAAGTTTCATGTTTTAAGTTATGATTATTGGGGTTTCATTTCACTTCTATGATTTATCCCATGTTATGAAATTATTCTCTCTTTTGCAGGTTAAGATTTCCAAAATGTTATGTTCTTATGAATATGATGTGATGGATATTTCTTTTGTTTACCCATACTGAGAATTTGAGCTCACCCTTTTATGTTTTCGTTTCCCCATGGTATAAAGAAAGGTTTTAGGTAAAAAAAGGAATATCTTTATGGGAGATTTTGAAGATCTTTCACCACGATTAGAAGATTATATTCCGAGTTTCCAAAGACACTAAACTATTACGATCCTTGTTTGTGTGTTTTTCTTATGTACTAAGTATTCCGCAAAAGTAATGTAATGTCCATGTACATCAAGCTTAGGGTCTCTACAAAAATGGAAACATCACTCATGCATAAGTGTGATTTACCATCTCCATGATTGTAACATTATTCATTTTTAATATCCATATTTAATGAATGGATTTAAAGGTATAAATGATATATAAAATTGGTTATTATTTCATGAAGCTTATTTTGTATAAGATGGAAATATAACCACATAGACTATTTACATCTTACAAAGTTCATATTCGACTCAAGTACCAAATATTGACAAGACATCCGATATGAACTTAAATAATCTTATAATTGTTATAACATGAAAATAATTGATATCAGTGTAATAATAAACATAAAAAGGGTTCTCAATAAATTTTACTTTAACCCAAATTAATTATTCAGGATGATAAAGAATGTACGTGATGAGTTAGACTCGAGGTAAGGGACTTCATCTCAATCTCCATTCATTGAGACATATTTTGATAATATACACCACCTAATTTTATATGGTGTATAATCAAATCATTTGACTTGTAATTTCATTCATGGTTTTCAAAAATAATCTTTTTATATAATGTATTTTAATAAAAAGAGGAATGTTTTTTAACATATATCTTGACCACGACTTTTCCACCATTATGACCAGTATTTGATATTTGGATTCCTCTACATGTTGTAGTGTTTTTAAAAGAAAAATAAATACCATATTTACTTTTTAGGTATTTTTTTTATTAAAAATGGTTTTTAAAATGGATGTATTATATCAATATATTGAAATGACATATTGTGACTACAAACTGGAAATGTTATTTTTTCCATTATTTTTATTTTATGTGTTATGATTATGTTAAGGTTCTTGGGCATTGTTTATGTATACAGGTAGTTATATATTAAACCAAGGGTAGGTGAGCCCATGATAGCTCTCAAATGTATCAGGTAAGGAGACTGAGTTAAATAATAAGTTTTCTCCTATGATATTTAGAGAATATATAGTGATGGGTATTCCAAATGTCACCATTAAGTTTACTGCTTGTATAGTCTTGAAGGCTACAATGTAAGAATAATATGCATGCCATAAGTTGCCTTAATTATTTCTATGAGTCTTTTTGGAATCTTATGAATTCGTTAGGTAAGCTAAAGGGTTTATGTTTTATGTGTGATAATTAGGATTTTTTTAAAATGTTTTCATGAGTTTAAAATATTCATGGACTAACAGTTTCATTTATTATTTTATATCCATTACTAAGATTTTTGTGATCATCCCATGTTTTAAAATTCTTTTCACAGGGTATAAGGATGTGTAAGAGAAAGGAGGATGTGAAGATAATTGTTATTCATATTTTTTTCATGAAAAAGAATTCCTGTTTTATTTTAGAAAGTTTTTCTTTTTAAAAAAATGGATTGCGAGTAGAAGTTTCTACTTTTTATTATTTGAGATTTTTTATTATTTATGGGATAATGCTCTAAAGATATAATCTTGAAATCCTATTCAATGTGAAATAAAGTAAAATTATTAACTTAACTTTAGATTAGGTAATGTTTATGGCCGGGGCCTTACAATATTGATTTACCATATTTCTTAACTTTGATTCCTGAAATGTTTCATGTTTCATTGATGAAGAGGTATCAACCAGATCCTTACCATGTAACTGAATGAGAGGATATTGATCTTGACCCAAATATCACTATTGTAGAGAAACTATTTCATATTATGGATAACCAAGATAATGTAAAAAGTGATAAAATGATTCCCTTTTTCCAATTACTATGGTAGTTAAAATGGGATAGCCATGAGACATGGGAAAGGGAATCGTTGATGAGGCAGAAATGGACTTATCATTTTTTTTGGCCCAAGATATTGAGTACTTTCTTGGGGAATAAATCTTTTATGGTGGGGATTATTCTAGCACCCACTATATTTAAGGTACACTTTAATTTAATCTTGGGGTGTCTTTAAAGTCATTCTAACAGTTTTAGAGAAATCAGGTTCGAAAGTGGAGTTTCTTGGAAAAGATATACCAAGCCCGTGGTTATCATATGGTTAATACTAACCTTGTGGAAACCATATGGTATAGGTATCTATTTTAATAGTGGGGTTTTCATAGTTTTATCATGGTAAAAGAAATTGTTCAGCTTAATAGGGAAAATTGTGCATGGTCTGGGTGTCTGTCTAAGGGGGTTGAACGGTTTGAAAAAACAGTGTGGCTTGACCCAGGAGAACATGAGGCTTGTCTTTTTAAAGATAAATTAGCCAATCACATTTCACACATATTTTGTCTAACCATTTAATATAACCAAGTGTGGCACTCTAAACCTATAAAAATTTGGGTTTTACACTTTTTACCATGGTCATTTTTATACCTAATCACCCCATAATCTCATTTAGGCTTGACCTAATACATCCCCAAGGATCTAGAGGATTATCCCTTGAGATTCTTAGTGATTTACCTTCATTCTTGATGGATTTTTCAAGGAATGTTTGGGTTTTAAAGTGGTATCCTTATCCTTTGTTAGATCCTCACTCGATCTATCACCCCATTGTCTCATTATAACTAGTGTGGGATATTGATCTAATATATAAATGGATGTGATAGAATTTTTATGTGTTTCTTATGTATCTTGGACCATGAGGACCAGATCTACTCTTCCATGGTCTCTATTTTAGAAGGTGATTAGTTCTACCCTATTTTTGAGGTAGATGTCTCTATACAGAAGGATAGTTTTATAAACTTCTTATTTTTCTTGTAAATTTATTTGGTTTATTCCTTGAATTGAATTTATGTCTTATTACTATGTAATTTTGGGAACGAAATCATCTTTTTGAAGTGGTTTTTCTTTAAAAATGGTTTATGTGTACCTAGTGTTTGATAAAATGATTGAAATATGGTTTTGGATTAAAAATGGGGTTTCAAGCACTAAAGAGGATTTAATATTCATTGAAAATGTTTTATAAATTGTGAGCATATATTTTTAATGGGTTTGGATAAATTTATCACATTGGGAACATTGGGTGTGTCAAGAACAGACATGTCACTCATAGTGTGTGTAATGCTCATTCATGTTTTATTTCACTTTAGTATGTGTAATTCCACTAGAGGTTATCCTGATTGGATACAATATAGGATTGTATTGGGGATTTATTTTCTATGTCTAATATATATACACATAGGTTAGATATAACATCCTAGGACCCGCACCCCTAGCTCCCATGGCGAAATCATGAACATTACATTTTCGACATTCATGTTGATAATTGTGACCCAATTTTTTCTATCCAAACATTACAACATCACAAGGAAAAATTGTATAACTTAAATATTTGAGGAACTTTTAGTTTTGGAGTTTTAGATAATTAGGATAACCCCTATATAAACAATTAATATTAATTTACATGGGTAGTTCTCTCATTTAAGCTAGCTTTTCTAATTTCACATTAGGTCATCATCGTCGTCAATTTGAAATCCATTCTAGAAATAATTTTCTTAACATAATTTCTTATAACATGGGGAATAGGAAACATAAGAGGGATCAACTCAAATTCTTAGCAATGGAAAATGTAATAATTAACAAATGAATTTTATTAGTGAGCATAATAATATTATAAGGGTATTATGATATAATCAAAGTGCATGAGTATAACATATGAATATTCATGCCCATCAATACCTAGATCAATAAACATGAAAATATGAAATGAAAAATTCAAAAATGAAAAATTAATAAGAATCAATAATCATGTTCCATGTGGTGTCAATATTGGTCAAATGAAACATCATAAACCCCTAACAAGAATAGATTAATCATATTGGTATCATGGGACATCATCTTCATATAACACTTAAAAATCCATTACAAAACCCTCATAGAACCCTTAAAAATTAATACAAAACCATTAAAAATAGGAATAATCATATGGTCAACATACAAAATAATTCCACGAAGAACAAAATCATTACCCAATGTATTGAGTGCTATTTGGGTGCACCCATCATTTGTTGGAGTTGGTGTGCCAGAACCAAATTTTGTGTACTTTATGATAATATGTACTCATTGTTTAAAATATTAATTATCATGACCCATCCTAGTGGGGCCCATTCCATGACTACCCTAATCGTTCCTCCAAAGGCCAAGGGATGTGTACTAGCACTGAGTAGGCATATCCAACAAATGGGAGGCATTTTCCTAAGTACCTATACACACACACACACACACATCTCCAAGTCCAAAAATGATAAAATGAAAAAAAAACTTAGTAAAAAATCATGTATAAAGTAGGATACCAACCACAGCGTATGATAGTAGAAAACTATAAAGTTAAGAGGGCTTGAATATAATCCCACCGAAAGAAAGAGTATGAAAAAGTTAAACCACAAGTTCATGAAACTCATCCGTATAAAAACCAACGTGAAGGGAAATGTACTAATCAACTGTTTGAAATTGTAGGATCACACCACAGTCTATCTGAACTCACCATGCCCCTTATGGTCCAAGTTCTCCTGGAGCTTTGTAATAAGGTTGATCATCTGCATAAGACACGACATGTATGGGAAAATCCCATGAAGGGGTGAGTAAAATAATACTCAATAGGACAACCCAAAAACACGAAATAAAATACCAAAGAGGAAACATCAGTAAGAAGATATAGTCAGATCAGCATAGGTATACATCTACTGCACATATAAAAAGAACATTCAGATATACTTATAAAAGATTCCAAGCCTCAAAGGTCTCATCCACAGCCATCCATATGTTTTTTTTCTTGTAGCGTGCTGGACCCGAGATATCTTACTCCTTGAGCTATCTAGTAGTAAGAACGTAGAATAGGTCTACCAAAAGTATCCAAGAGAAAACTATGATCTAAAAAAGTTATGTAGTTTTCCTAAGACATCCAGTACTACTAAGACAAGGAGTTTCGATAATACATAGAGTCTTGATACATAGATGGGGGCTCAACCATGCCTAGGGATCATTGGGGGGACTCCTGTCCTACTAGAGCATCATCCTAGATACAGGAGTGGTGCCTGCATAAATATTGGTCACACCATCTCCAAAAACCCTATCTGTGGTAACATGAAGATAAGTGAGGACCACCATTCCTCTCTGTGAGATTTTTGATCCAACCAACTGAGTTAGTTATCAAATCCATGTTGAGACAACTCACTTCTGAACACAGTTCTTCCTCTATGATGGAAATGAGATCCTACATCAAACCCTTATAAGAAAAGACAAAGGCTGCTCCCTCAACCTCCACTATCATTCTCTATGATGGGAACGTAATCTTGTAAAAAACCTCATAGGAATAGACAAATAGAATTCCCCCAACCCATTCTAGTCTGACTACGAACCCACTAATCCATATCAAAAGGATTTCCTCATCGAAAGGGTCCTAACGCCATAGTTTCTCATCAAATGGATGCTATGTTTGAAAGTAATGGTTGTTTTTCTAAAAAGGTCAGACCCAACCTGGTCGGGCCGACTCGACCCAACCCAGTCTTTTTCGGCCCAAACTGTCCTGGCCCACTGGGCTTGACCCGCTGGGCCTGATGGACCGCGACCCATTGGTCCCTTGGGCCACTAGAGTGGCACAACTCCCTCGTTCGGACCATTGGCATGTGTGTCGACCTACTACACTAAAAGTGGTATACCCCAACCATGTTCTCCTAGTCAATGTTGCACCACCACATTCAATGCGGATGGTCCGCCGTCTTTTCCTGCCTTGTGGTTGTGTCGCCGCCACAAGCTCTTCCAACGCGGCACCGAACCGTGTTCCTTGGTCGATTCATGGTCCATGCAGTAGAGCCGCCTCCCACATGATGTTGATGTGCCATAGAATCATGCGCCACATATCACCACCACTGGAGCTCATGCCTCTATAGGCCATTGATGTTGCTTTGTTCCTCCATTATTCAAAGAAGAGCTTGTTCTGTAATCATCAGGTCATGATTTTTACTTCCCTAGGCTCAGATCAACGTCATGATCGATCCGTCCATCACCATCTTTGTCACACCTCATGTAGGTCATCAAAATATTGGATCCTCAATTTCGGATCATTGAGACCAGAAGAAGAGGCACAATGATCATTCATCCATAAACCATTATGAAAATGAAGAATGAAAAAAACACAAAGAACATCGGGGAAGAAAAGCACATAGAACAACCCAAGGATCAAACCATGTTCATTTTTTTATTTTTGACTCGGTCCATTCCATATGAATAATAATTAACGAATATAAAATCCTTAATTAAAAAAACCCTGAGAATAAAACCCCTCAATTAAGACCATTCTGCAAGAATGAGTGATCTGTAGGTTAGCTTGTTTTTTGGATGATCCGTGTTCGTTGTTGATTTTCAGGAATGGGGGAAAGAATGATCAAAACCCAAATGACTTACCTCAATTCGGTTCAATCAACGATAAATAATGGTATTTGTCTTGTTTCTATGTCCAATATCTTTTGAATTTGAGGTTTCTTGTTCTTGATTCACTAATTCATCATTGTTCATTGGAGAGAGCTCCATCTCCTTGCCTTAGATAATTTCTAGGGTTATGATGTAACCCTGGATTTATGATAATGGGTAATATTAAAATAAAACCAACTCTGCATCAAAAATAACTTATATTAAATTATTTTAATGATGTTTGTGTCCAAAATCTATCTATCAAAACAGGACCATGACAGCCGATGTTAGTCCTTGCCGAAAAAACACCCATTATGAACTCAAAAATGACCTCAGATTTCCAATACAAGTTACCATTTATGAGTTCTTAGGATTTTAAAATAAAATAATTTTATTTGATAATTTTATTTACAGTTACGTCCCTAGTGGATTTTTTCTATATATGACCCATTCCGACTAAGGTTAGGTCACGTCCGAGGTAAATCCATTGTTTTGGGTTCAGTGGTTCCCTCAGATATCTGATCTGAGAAACCTCTTAAAAGTTATCTCACTTTTTAGGTAACTTTTTGTGATCATGCTATTAAAAACTTAACATTTTTCTACTAATTGTTCTAGGCATACCAAGCCTCAGAATCTCATGATGTCTCAGTGCTTTGTCCCAAAAATTTCCCAAATAATTTCCAACTTTTTTGAGAAAATCCAAGTCTTTACATTCTCTCCACCTTAGGAATTTACATCCTTGGAATCCAAAACAATGGGATGCTCATACAATTAAGGGTACTGATCACGAATATGAGCTTATTACTCCCATGTTCTCTCTTGGAGATTCCTGGGCTACCAACAAATGCACATGAGAGGAATCAACCACTAAGGAAGGATCCCCTCCCGTCTATACCTGATCTCTATAGGGTACTCCTAAAAAGTAACTATGTCCTTGATGTCTAGCTTTCCTTAGTTCATGATGTTTGATGGGTCATTAAAATACCACCTCAGCTCCGAAATGTGGAATACATCATGTACCTGATGAAACTACTAGGGTAGAGCTAGGAAGTTTTCCACCTTGCTATCCTTTCCCAGTATCCGAAAAGGTCCGATGAGCCTCCTCGATAACTTACTGCCCTGACCAAATCTCTGTAACCAATGAAAATATGAGACCCTAAGTAACACATTGTTTCCCTCTTAGAACTCTAAAAGGCTATCATCCCCTATCAGAAAATGAATTCTTCCATCTCTATGTATTCTTCATCCACTCCTGGATAATCTTCACCTTCTTAGTAGTAGTTTTCACCAACATCGAGCCAAAGAGTTCTTGACTCTCCTAGGTCAGTCCAACAAAGTGGTGACCTATAGAGTTTCTCGTACAGATCCTTAAATGGAACCATATTAATAGTGGAGTGGTTGGTATTTTTTCTACACAAAATCCACCAGTGTTAGGTTGTCCTACCAACTACAACCAAAGTCTATGATGTAGGCCTGCAACATATCCTCTATAACCTTAATGGTCCTCTCTGTTTGGTCATTTTTCTAGGGATAAAATGTTGTGCTAAAGTGTAAATGAGTAACACATGGTTCCTATAATCCCTTCTAAAACTAGGATTTTAAACACACATTATGGTCTTAAATGATCGTCGATGGAACTCTGGGAAGACGAATTATCTACAACACATAGAGGTGTCCCAAGATATCTACTGAACTCTACTCCCAAATATGTAGGAAGTGGGTGACAGGGTGAGTCGATCAACAATCACCTTGATGGTATCATGGCCCCTGAACATAAGTGGGAAGACCATCAAGAATTACAATGATATCCCATAACACTTACATTCATCCACTTAAAGGTTTTGATCCAAAATCACTGGGACCCAGTGCTCAGCCTTCCCTTGTTGGCATGGAAGGCAATGAGAAATGAACTCTGCCACTACACTCTTCATTCTGGGCCACCATAATTGATGTCGGAGGTCCTAGTACATCTTCTCCACACCTTGATGTACCTACAAGGGGGGATGTATGGAACTCCCTCAATACCTAATCCCGCAACACCTCTAGTATGACTATACATCCTCTAAAAAGAACGGCATGCTCCTAACCTTCTGAATGTCCATCAAGAGAATGTCCAGTGGATAGCTAAGCCTTTGGAGCCACACAGTCAGTATCCATAATTAATGACTCTTCGACTCACCATAAGAGTGGAAGGTGACAAACATTGACTAGATATAAGCTTCTCCAAGTCCATCCACAAATGATATCTACGATGATTCTAACTACTCTATTTCCTCATTCAACAAATTCAAGCTAGATATCATGCTAGGAGAATTTTCCACCATGTTCCCCTTCCTAGGAGTATAAACAATCTCTAATTCATAGCCCTGTAGGAACTATAAACATCACCTTTATCTCAAGTTTCAATTATTCTGAGAGAATATATACTTGAGACTTTTTTTTTGTCGAAGTAGATGATAAACCACTTTCTCGTCAGGTTGTTTCATGAAATCTTCAACGTGAATACTACTGCTAGTAACTCAAGATCATGGGCCACGTAGTTTTTCTCATACGATTTCAACTAGCATGAACCATAAGAAATAATTTCTTGTATATGCATCAGAACACAACTAATCCTGGTTCTTATTGCATCATAGAACACTATGTACTCGAAACCCTCCTATGGAAACCTCAATATGGGAGTGCTCTCCAAACACAACCATAACCTTTACTGGATCTATTGGAACTCCAGTCTCTAAGACGATGTGTTGTAGAAAAAAAAGACCTCTAAACTCCATGATTGACACTTCAAGAGATTCTTGTGACGCCGGTACTCCTGAACTGTGTCCATGACCATCCTTAAGTGTTTTGCGTTCTCCTTATCAGAATTCGAGTAAACTAGGACATCATCAATGAAGACCACATCGGGCTACCTAGGGTGAGACTTTGGGTCTCATGAAGGCCTTTCCTTACAATTCATCAAACTACACCTTCAGCTCACTAAGCTCTGTGGGAGCCATCTGATATGATGGTGTAGATATCAGTGTCATCCTGAGGTTTAGATCAATGCATAATTCTAAATATCAGTTGGAGGTAAACTTGGAACATATTTAAGGAAGACGTCCTTATACTTCTCTAGTACTATAGGAAACTGAGGACTCATAACATCCACTACACCAAGTGTTAGGATATCCAACTAAAGAGCCATGCATGACACTATCTAGAAAGATGCATTCACCCGAACTACTGGAGGTGGGTCTATTAACTGATAAATAAGAGAAAGTGAAACCACCTAACCATCCTGAAGAAAAACTGCTCCTTGATTGGCTCCCTTCAGTGAGGCATCATCAGACATCGGGTAAAAATTTCCATCCCATTGCAGAAACCTCACTAGCCGGTGTCGTGAACACATCCTGTAAGAACATAAGATATATCACGGTCAAAAGAGTGTACCTAGTGAGCTAACTCAAGAAGGAAATAGAAAACACAACCATTTCTTATATGATGCATGTGCCATTATTTTTTCCTTGCAACAATTTTTACATATACCGAGTCAAAAATAAGGTGTCCAATGTCCTAGTTTATGGATACATTGGACACTGAACCAACACCAGATTCCCTAGCCTGAAAGTCAAACCCGAAACACTTAGCAGTATTTCCACAAACCAATCTCATAGACTCTTGGTCCTAAAGTAGAACCAGCCACCTCTAATTCCACTATTTCACAGCCCTTCATATTGGGGCCCATTACGTGACTTCCAAAATCTTGCCTCCAAAGTCCAGGGGCTGGAAACTTGTACTGAGTAAGAATATCCCACAAATGGGAGGTATTTTTCTAAGTACCTATACACACACACACACACAAACAAGCACACACATTGCAAGACCAAAATGCCAAAATGTAAAAACCCTAAGTAAAAAAAGAATGCATACACTAATATACCAACCATAGAGAACAATGGAAGAAAGCTGGAATGTAAATAGGGAGATAATACAAGCCCACAAAAATAAAGTGTCTGTAAAAGGGAAAGCACAAGTTCCTAAAAATCATACGAAGAAAACCCAACCTAAAGGTAAGGGTATTGTTCAGTTATCTGAAGTCATAGGAGCACACTCTGGTCTTTCTGAACTCACTATACACCATCTGTTCCTGGTCTACCCAAATATTTCTAACAAGGTTGATCGTCTGAACAAGAATCGATACGTATTGGCAAATCCCATGCAAGAATGTATAAAATAATACTAAGTAAGACACCCAAAAACATGAAGTAAAATAACACGTAGGAAACATCACTAAGAAGGTATAGTCATCTCAACAAAGTTATATGTCCAAAAAAAATATAGAAAGAACATCCTGATATACTCATAAAAGATTCCATGCCTCAAAGGTATCATCCACTTCCAACCATATGGTTTCACTCATAGAATGTTCGACTTTGTAGATCACAATCCTTGATCTATTTTATAGTAAGCATGTAAAATAGGTCTACCAAAAGTACCAAAGAGAAAATAATGGTCTCAAAAAGTTAATCTGTTTTTCTGAGACATCCAATATTTCTAAGAAACAAAGTATCAATAATACACGGAGTCTTAATACATGGATAGGGGGTCAACTGCACTCAGGGATCACTAGGGGGACTCCTAACCTACAGAAACACCATCCTAGATAGGAGAGTGGTACCCACATAAATATTAGTCACACCATCTCTAGAAACCCTATATAAGGTAACATTAAGAGAAGTGAAGACTATCAGGACTCTCAGTGTGATTTTTACTCCAACCCGCTGAGTCAACTATTAAAGCCCGGCTAAGACAACTCAATTTTAAACATGGGACATCCTCTATGATGGGAATGGGATATTTCATTGAACCCTTATTGGAAAAGACCAAGGGTGAACTCACATCCTCTGCTATCATATTCTATAATGAGAATGATATCCTACATCAACCCCTCATAAGAATAGAAAAATAGAATGCTCCCAACCACCATCTGGTCCAAATAACAACCCACCAAGACATCTCAAAAGGTCCAACTCATTGAAAATGTACCAACGTCATAGAAATATTGTCAAACAGATGATTTGTTTGAATGTTATGGTTATTTTCATAAAAAGGTCTGACCTGTGTCCGACCCGACCCACCAGACCCAACCCGGCATGCTGGCCGACCCGACTATGCATGGCCTACTGGGTCTACTAGACTGAATCCTTCTAGTTCGTTTGAGTGACATGAATCCCTTATCTGGATTGCTAGTATACAGGCCAGGATATTGTACCACATGAGGTCCACCCCAACTACGTACTCCCAGTCAACGTGACACCTCAGTGTTCAACACAAATGGCCAGCCACCTCTACCTTCCCCATGGATGAGACGCCACTGCGGGTTTCACTAATGCAGCTCTGAACCACATTCTGCAGTCGATCCATTGTCCACGTAGCTAAACTGCCTCCCAAATCGTTCCAGTGTGCCATGCTTCTAGTGAACCTGCCTCTACAGGACACCTGCGTTGCTATTATGATCCATTTTTTGAAACAGAGCCATTTCCACGATCATGAGGTCACGATCTTCACTGACCTAGGCCTGGATCAACGTCATGATCCTTCCTGATGAAAAACCACTCAAATAGAGATTTCTCCTGACTCAATTTGATCTATATGTCACAGAATTTATCACACCATTGGTAGGTCATCCATACATTGGATCTTTGATTTTGGATCATTGCACCAAGAAGCGGAGGTGAAACGATCATCCATCCATAAACCACAAAGAACACAAAGAATGAAAATAATTCAAAGAACATTGTGGAAGAAAATAACATCGAATAAACCATGGATCAAACCTCAGTTGTTGTTCATTATGGCCTTAGTGCTTTCTATATGAATGATCATGAAATTATATCAAATCCTTAATCAAAATTACCATGAGAATAAAACCCCTCAATTAAACACATCATTCAAGAATGAGTGATCCATGGATCAACTTATTCGTTGGATGATCCACATTATTTATTTATTTTGAAGAATAGGTAAAATAATAATCAAAACCAAAACACCCTACCATGATTCAGTTCAATCACTGACAAAGAGTGTTCTCTACATCGTTTCCATGGTCAATATCCTTTGAATATGAGGTTCATTGTTCTAGATTCACCAATACTTCGACGTTCATTAGAGATATATCTATTTCCTAGACTCATAATATTTCTAGGGTTATGTTGTAACCTTGGATTCTTGAAAATATGAAATATTATAAGAAAACCAATGTTGCATCAAAAATAATTTTTATTAAATTATTTTAATGAGGTTTATGTCCAAAAACTATCTTTTATAGCTAGCATACTCTGCCTGATGTTAGGCCTTGCTTAAGAAAAACACCCCCTGAAAAACTCAATAGTGTTATCATATTTCCAATCTGAGTTACCATTTATATGTTGTTAAGATTTTAAAATAAAATAATTTTATTTATTTATTTTATTTACAGTTATGTCCCTGGTGGATTTTCTATTGTTGACCCATGCTAACCATGTTTTGGTCATGCCTATAGTAAAGACACTGTTCTGAGTTCAACGGTGCCCTTGGATTTCCGATCTAATAAACCACTTAAATTTTATTTCACTTATTAATAAAATTTTCTCCCACGTGATATTAAAAACATAACATTTTTCAGAAAATTGTTCTCGGAACATCAAGCCTCAGAATCACACTCCATCTCAGAACCTAGTATTGTAATTTTACCATATAATTTCAAAAAATAAATTATAGAAAATCCAATTCATTAAATTAATAAACTCTTCATCACATAACTGTTGTTCTCATGCATAACTTAGTAAGTGATAATTTCCTAAGAGCAATTGTCACACTAAAAGGTCATAAAAGTTCCCCACTATGATGAGGGCATATAAGTTCCATGATGCTATTCTTAAATATATATTCTATATTTAAATGAAATCATTTGAGGGACATGAATATTATATACTATCAAGGGTGAAGTCTCATAGTAATTTGATGTAGCCTCTCATGGTGTACGTCCTTGGTAATATCCAGTGTAAGATATTAGGAGAACGTAACCGTCCAGTAAGAAATCTATATTTATATCTGTCATTGGATGTTTCTATGTATATATTTATATATTTATCCTTATAATTTAATATTGTCATTAGTGAATTTTATAAGTTGCATACTTTAATATAATGGTGAAACCCATCATGACATATGTTTGTAGTGAGGCAGGATACATTGTGTGCGTCATGACTAATATTGAAATAATGAGTAATGCAATAAAGGATTTATCCCTTCTATTGTTTAACAGAAGTTGATATCTCAGACCCTTTTATGGAAGTGATGTAGGATAAATGAATCCATGTCCATGTTGTTCTATATGAATGTTTGATATCTAGAAATTCAAAGAAAGTGGTATTGATCCCATAGGTTGATGTCACCATCTAGCAATCTTTATGATTTGATATATCATGATAATGAGATCATATTACATAGTGAGCATCAGTATGAGGTATTATGTCATTATGATTTTAAATTATTTCTCTTTGGGTGTGTTGGAATGTAGCTAAATTCTAACCTTGGACTTTAGGATAATTCGCTTAATGTGACTGAAAAGGAGCCCTAAAGCATCACACACTAAGTGTATCCAGAATCTCAGTTAAATAATATATTATTTTTTATTTTTTAATAAGTTTAATTAATATCAATCATTCATGTTGTTTAATAATTATGAATATTTGTTTAATCGTAAATATTATGTCACAATTTATTGGAGAAAATATAATGTAAGTACAATATTTAATAAATATTCATTTTCTATTTGGTTAATATAATATTTATTTATTTATTGGGGGGAAATGAAGTGAAATTTATTTATTAAATAAATATAAATTATTCTAGGCCAGGAAAATATTTTGGAGGAATAACGGACTAATTTTAAGGGTCTGAAGAGAATTAATATATATTGATTATTATCTGAATAAATAATATTTAATTTTTTAATTCATGAGTTTAGTGCATGTCTAGAAATAATAATTTTATTAATATTATTATCAACATGGGGTGTCGTAGGGATTAAATAATTATTAAGGGGAACTTGTGCAATTATTAATTTTTAACCCTAGCGGTATATAATCCCAATTATATTATTCTTCAAAGAGAGCCATTTTTTGGTTGTTCACAACAAATCCGAAGAATCCCCTCGAAGCTCTAGAGTGCTCCCTTCTCCAAGAATGCTCTTAAGAATGGAGAGTGATCTTCATTCACCTTGCATTACCGAGTCTATAGATATCACATATAATCATTTAGAAGTAATTCTCGTAGCCATCAAAGGAGAACAACATAAGAAAAAGGGTCTGTCATGCTTGCATTCAGAGATTCTTATGGAAATGATAAAAGGTTTTTGGAACATTCATTGATCACCACTCGAGGGAATATTCCCTTGATTACTAAAATGAAATGATCATACAACATAGATATGTTTTCATATCCATCAATGAAGAAATAATTTCACAAAAGGTAATTATTTAATTAATTAAATTCCTTATAAATAATATATGAGGGTCTTTCACTTGGTTTCAACATTGTATCCCTTGTATATTTTCTTTTATTCAATTCAATTGATCGTGGCCTTTGTCGCCATGTAAATCTCATATTAATCATCAATCATGATAAAAAGAAAAATGGGCATGAGCGATCACATGCTTCCATTGTTACCAGAACCTAAAAGTGATATCAGATGGGTCACATAATTATTTATAAGTATTTAATAACCATTGATTGATTTATGCTTTTTTTTATTTAGTTTTCAATTCATGTTTAATCATTATTTAATCCGAATCTTGAGATATACTTCTTCCTCTTTATTTTTATGTAAATATAATCAAATCAATTAATTTTATGAATAAAATAAAATCAAAGATGTTATCCTGAGGTGTGGAGGAATCTATCCAGATAACACAAGATTACATGCCTTGTAACCCAGAGGAACCATGTACTAGTTTTAAATTCACCCAAAATTAATTTACAATTAATTTAAGGAGTGTTCTTTTATTAAATGCATTGAATTTGATTATACTCTACATATTGATAAGGTTAGCTTGGAATATGGCCAGTCAGAGTACATTTTGTGTATCCCACGTACACGACATGTAGTACTTAATCAAAAATGGGCCACGTATCTTCTTACACAACCTACCTAACCGGTGACCATGTAACTCGGTGACCACATGCCATGTAGCCCATGAAAATGTTGTGTAATCCAATTTTAATTTCCCAACCCCAGTTTCCCAGAGCTGGTGCCTTATTTTTTGACATTGTTATACAAACAAGGAATATGCATCCTAAAGGACTCAGTAGTTTAGTATATTTGGAAAAAAGATACATAAATAAATCAAACATTACAACTTAAAATAAAATAAAACATAGAGGTTATTTTTTGAACATCTACAACTATAATTTTATCCTTACAGGTCAATCATAATAAATTTCTTCATGTCCTAAGAAAACAAAAACATATGAAAGGGGTGAGATCAAACACTAAGTAAAGGTAAGAAATATAGTGGAAGATATCATAAAAATAAACATTAGGGATGGTGAATAACTAAAAAAAATTCCATTAAAAATAATCTTGAACATGTTACAGAAGGAATAAGATCTGAATAAATAATGCCATAATACAATGTAATAATGAGTATTCTACTAGTTGAACAGAAACATGAACTATCAATACAATTTTCATAATGTTGAAAATGTATATTCTGTACATTATAAAACGTATCATCAAGGCCTCATCCAACATGTCTAAAAATGATAAAGGCCTTAGCCAAAACCATATCTCAAAATGGAAAAGGTCTCAACCAAGTCCACATATATTTTTCTCATTAGACCTAATGATGCATTGAGGGGCTATATCGGGCCCCCTATCACTTAATCAGTCCAATTAATTCCTCATATGCACATGGATAAACATAAACAACATATACATTCATATTTAAACTAACATATGAAACTTAGATAACATTCCCTGACCATTAAGGTTATACACTAACCATTCAGAGTTAATTAGTGAATGGTTTTAGGAAAGAACATCCACATTCAAAATAATCATAATCCATTAAATTAAATATTTAAAATTATATCTTAAGATACTGGTCCCAATAATACATAATAATCATCGAGAGTGTTTAAATAGATGAAAACATTCTTATAAAACAATCAAGTAATTCTTGAGAGAAATACTCCTTTACTTTCAAAAGAAGAGTTATTTTGGAAAAATATTTGTATAAATACAAAAGTGAAGTAAGATAGTATTTTTATAATAAATTGATTAATTTTATAAAAATAATTTTTGACAAAAATAGATTATATAGGTTCCTTGAAAATAGGTAAGAATTTGGGAAGTTCCATTGGATTGGGGTTGTATTTCATAAAGAATTTTAAAAGTTCATTTTAAAACATATAACTACCCCATAAATGAAGGAATAATTATAGTTGGTAGACATATATATAACATTAAACCTTATTTTATGATTATTACCCAATAATGAATAAGAATTTAATTTAGGTAAGTAGATAATAAAGGTAACCCGAATGAAAATGAAGGTTCTGGTTGGAAACCCTTACCTTAAGTATGAATGTGTTCCTCTCTTGAATTTAAGGTTATGTAAGATGAAATTTGATGTATTAATTACATAATTAAGAACCTATTGGATGTGTATTACGTTTATAATAATTTTATTAAGTTAATTTATGTCTTTATAGATAAGTTAAAAGATTGAATTCCGTCATTCTGGAGTGTTTGTTTCCTCGGTTTTCACGATCGATATATTTGTATATGAGTATGGATGTTCATGTGGAAAGAATTTAATTATACAAAATTGAAATTATTTATTATTTATTAACATATATAAGTGTTAATGTTTATATATATATTTTTTTTACATGGTATGAGGATGAACCATTAGATGAAATATTAATGACAATCATTTATATTATTTTATCGGTATTTTGATTAGTAAGAACTTGTTTAGTCATATGATTTAATATTAAGTACATATAATGGTTACTAAATATTAAATAGGTCGTAATACATATATTATAGCCTCATTCAAACATTAAAATGGTTTTATGACTAGCATTTAATGGTAAATTGAATAATTAAACTTCATCGTCCAAGAAGGTTGTAAATCGGCACCTCAAAGACAATGATTTTGTTTATAAAATAAAAGAGAGAGTGTAAAAACATTGATGATAGTTATTTGATTAACATGATATAATTTAAGTATATATAGGATAATGGAGTTATCATGGTCATTTCTATAGAGGAGTTTAGGATAGTATAACAATTCAAATGAACTTCAAATAAAACTGTAAGAAATAGAATGTGAATTTACCTCTTGAATCCACCACCTTGAGAATCTCTATAATAGAAGAAGATTAGGAATTTTGGAAAGAACAAGAGCTATTTTATGTAGGTAGTGATTAGTGATGGTCATTGGGGAAAACAATTGAAGAGATTCAAGGCTTAGATGAGTGAAGAGGGTAGGGAGTGAGGGGGTGTTTTATAGTGGAGGAGAGGAGGGTTTCCCCATTATTTTACTCATTGTTTTATTATTTTTCCAAAGACATCATATTGTATTTATTCTTGGGATCAATAATATTAATATGTTCATGTGAGTTTTAGCAAAGTGTTCTTACATCATACATGATTCTAGGAATAGTTAATTTAACTGATAATGTATATATACGGTAAATTGTCGTATTTTACTATTCATAAAGAATTTGAGTATTTTAGAAAAATACTAAAAACATACCCTATCAATTTTTTGATGTGTAGAATCAAAAAATGAAGTCCATTTTTCAAAAATAATTTTCCAAATATGATTAATTTATTTTTTAATTAAAATCATAATTTACTTGAAAAATATAGTTTTTAAAACATTTATTTACTTATTCCAAAACATTGGTACATCATAATTTCACATAAATCCTATATATATATTATCATAAGTGAGGTTACTATTAATAAGGGTATGTTAATATTCATAAGGGAAATATTAATATTCATAAGGGTATGTTACTATTCACCAAAAAGTAAGTTGGTCATATTAGACTCTAAATAACTTACTAATCGCAACCGTGTATGTCAGATTATTGAAATTCAAATCACAGGGGTGGTAAAATTTATATTTACTGGCTAGGTTTTAACATAGTGTTGTTTTTAGAGACTTAGTGTTTCATGCTTTCAATATTAAATTTATTTTAAAAACCTGGGGTATTACATTATCCTCCCCTTATAAACATTTTGTCCTTGAAATTCACATAATGTTACCTCACAAAAGGATTTTGGTAGGACTTCATCATAATTTCCTCAGGGTCCCATGATGCCTCTTTAATTTTGGTATTTATCCAATGTATCTTTACTAGTTAAGTCGTCTGATTCCTCAACACGTGTTATTTAGTGTCCAAAATCTAGATAGGCTCTTCATAGTATGATAAGTCAGGTTCTAATTATATACCTTCAGAAGTGAGGACATGTGTTGGGTCTGGAATGTACTAACTCAATAGTGAGACATGGAACACATTATGTACTTTAGATAGGCTATGTGGAATAGACAAACGATATGAAATAGCTCCAATTCTATCAAAAATTTCAAAAGGGTTGATGTACATATGGATCAGTTTCCCTTTCTTCCAAAATCTTATAACACCCTTCTATGGAGATACTTTTATGAAAACATGATCTCCCACTTGAAATTTCAATTACTTACTTTGATTATCAGCATAACTTTTTTGTCATATTTTATATTATTTGATATGGCCTTGAATATTCTCTACCATCGCTATTGTTTCCTCCGAAAGCTCTGGCCCCACAAGCTTCCTTTCTCCAACTTCATCCCAACAAGTTTGTGTACGAAATTTCTTTCTTTACAATGCTTCATATGGTGTCATTTGAATACTTGAATTGAAACTATTATTGTAGGAAAACTCCACTAAAGGTAAATATTAATCCCATATAACTTTAAAGTCAAGTTAACATGTTTTTTAAATGTCCTCTAATTTTTGGATCCTCATCTCTGATTCCCTGTTAGTTTGAGGGCGATAAGCAGTACTCAATCGAAGTTCGGTATCCAAATATTTCTCAAAAGGTTTCCAGAATTATCATGTAAATTGTGGGTCAGAATTAGATAAAATTTAGGGAGGTTCCCCATGAAGTCTCACAAATTAATTTAAATATATTTTTTTCTAGTTTCCCTAGTGGAAAATCCTCCCTTATAGTGAAGAAATGTGCAAATTTCGTAAGTCGATCAGCAACTACCCATATTGCATCATTCTTTCTCAAAGTTTTGGGTAATCCCATGACAAAATCTATAGTTATTTCATCCCATTTCCATGTATGAATTGGTATAGGTAGCATGAATCCTTTTTGATGTTTCCTTTCAGATTTCACTGGTTGAAAGACTAAACATCTTGATACATAATCCATAATTTCCCTCTTCATGTTATCCCACCAGAAATGTTCATTCAAATATATATACATATTAGTGCTACCAAAATGTTTGGAGAAATATGAACTATGATAATCACCTAGTAACTCACTTTTTAGCTCGAGTATTGCTGGAACACAAATCCTCTTCCCAAATTTTAGAACACCATCTTCTTACACAAAGTCATCCATCTTCCCATCTTTCACAGAATTAATTTTCTTTTAAAGGTTCTCGTCATCAGGCTGAGAAATTTTAATCTTTTTTAATAAATATGGTTGGGAAACCAAATGAAAAAGTAGGGATGTTTTTCCTTCTTTGATAATTCTCATATCCATCCTCACTAGATCCATGTAAAAAGTATCCTTGTCAATCCTTATTTTTTAGAGAAATCCATGATCCTTTATACTTAATGCATAAACTATCATGTTTTCTTTTACTGGGTGGTAGTTTATAGTACAATCATAATCCTTGAGTAGTTTGAGTCGTCAATTTTGCCTCCAGTTGTGTTCCTTCTTTGAGAATATATATTTTAGACTCCCATGATCTATATAAATCTCACATTTTTTCCATAGAGATAATGTCTCTATATCTTAAAATAAAATATTTCTGATAAACTCAATATCATGAGTAAGATATTTTTTTCCTGAATTATTAACTACCTTTATCTATAGGCAATAACTCTATCATTCTGTATAAGGATACAACCATGTCATTTATTTGATGCATTACTATAATTCGCAAACCCATCATTCCACGATGATAGAGTTAGGATCAGAGAATTCACTAATATCATCTTCAATTATTTGAAACATTCCTCACATTCTTCTTTCCATACATACTTAACCCATTTACATGAAAGCGTGGTCATTGGGTTGGATAAATGGGTGATGTTTTAAATAAAACACTGATGATAACCTTCTAAACTAAAAAACTACATACCTAAGTTATGTTCATTGGAGTAGGCCATTCTTGCACAACCTTTTTCTTCATAGGATCAACAAATATTCCATTCTTAAAGACAATGTGGCCAAGAATGAAAACTGATTGAATCCAGAATTCACATTTTCTAATCTTCCAATATAATTCATTTCTTTAAAGAGTTTTCATAATAGTGTGAATTTGATTTTCATGATCCTCATAGATTTTGTAGTATACCAAGATATCATCAATAAATATCACCAAAAAGTCATCAAGATATTCCTTGAAAACTATATTCATTAGATCCATGAAAAAATAGGTTGTATTATTCAGTCCAAAAGGTATTACTATAAACTCCAAATTCCCATACCTAGTTTGAAATTTTGTTTTTTGAATGTCATCCTTCTTCACAAGAAACTGTGGATATCCTAATCAAAGGTCAATCTTTGAAAAATATTGAGCTCTAGGAGGTTGTTCAAATAAATCATCAATGTGTGGTATGGGATACTTGTTATTTCTTGTTATAGCATTGATCATCATGTATTCCATGCACAACCTCATAGATCCATCTTTATTCTTAACAAAAATAATCGGGGCTCCCCATAGAAAAAAACTAGGGAAAATAAATCATTTATCACTCAATTCCTCTTGTTTTTTATTCAGTTCCTCTAATTCCACAATGTCCATTCTATAAGGGGTCTTTGACATGGGCCTTGAATGAGGAATTAGGTTAATTAAAAACTCAATTTCCCACTATGGAGGATGTCCAGGTAAATCCTCTTGAAATACATTAACATATTCCTTCAAAATAGGTATGTCCTTTATTTAAAAATTATTTTCCTCACCCATAGTTATTTCGTTCCCTTCATTTCCAATAATTTAATTCAATAGAGATACTAGGGGTGGATCGAAATTGTAATCAGATGGTGAGGTTTCTACTCAAAAGATAAGGGATGCATCAGGGTTCAAGACAATCCATACTGAGGATTATATAAATTTCAATCATGGGTATGAAAATAGAATTAGTATATAAAGCACATTTATATGCCATAATAGTGACTTCCTGACACAAATTTGATATAATGATACTTACCTTAAGATTTTTTACTTCTAACTCCGTTACTAGATCAAATTGGAAATATTTAATTTTCTTGGAAAATAGGGAAAATATAAAAGAATGTGATGATCCAGAATCAAGTAATGCATTGGATAATTTTGAGGAAACGATTAATGTACCTGGAACCACATCATTAAGAACTTCAATATCTGCAGTTGTGATCACATAATATTGTCCCCACTCCTTTGGCCTTTCCGATGGAATGTTTCATTGATGCTTTGGAAAATCCTTATCATAGTGTCCCATCTACCTGGAATTATAGAATTGAACATTAATAACTTCTTTATTCCCTTGGAAATCACTAGCAAGTAAGACTTTCTTTCCCCATTTTTAGCCTACTCTTTTTCTTTTTAATCAAGCACCAGGGTGTGTCCTTCCACAATTTTTACAGGGTGGAAATTTAACTCTTCCCTTCTTCCACATTTCCTTATTTAATTTTTCAATGTTTTCAGCTACCATATTCTTGTTTTGATTTCTTTTAAAGTCATAAGACATATATAATTACATTTTTGTATTGATAGAAAATGAAACTATATCTTCATATGATGAGAAACTTTGGGAGACTGATGTCCATAAGAGTAATGTCTATAGGCCATCAAATAATCGATCAATCTTGCACCTTGGATTTTTTATGTAGTCCACAACATTCCTTATTAACCTTGTGAAGTTATAATCATACTTTGCAACATTCTAATCTTTCTTTTGCCTCAAATTTAGAAATTTCTTTTCTATATCCACTCGTTGTTCATGAGAAAAGTATTTTTCTAGGAAAATTTCCTTAAATTTCCTCTATTATATATCTTCTATCTCTTCCTCCTCCTTTGTGTTTCCACATCCCCCAATAGACGATAAACTACTATGATGACCTTCTCTCTTTCATTATATCCCAATGAGAGAAATATCTTCTCTAAGAAACAGATCCAACACTTAACTACAAATGGGTTTGTAGTCTCATTGAATGATGGAGGATTTTTTCGCATAAAGAGATCTACCATATCTCCCGCACATTATGGGTCTAGATGCTCCATACATGTGAGTTTATTGTTCATAACCCGAGTATGTTTTCCCAATATATCTATAAGTAACTCCACACCAGTTGTAGCTTCAGATCTATCATCATTATCTTACACATGAGGGAAATACCTATATGGGATACGCACATTCATGTGTTTTCCAATCCTTCCACGAGGTGGAATTTATAAATAATGGCATGCATGAAAATAGTTTATAAATTATAATGTATAATCTCAACGTAGAAAAATACTTTTCATAAATTGAAATTATATACATAGAAAATCCCATAATCATAGACATGGTTTATTTGATAAAAATATTACATTTAAATCCTTCGTAATGGATTGTAAAGAAAATGTGAATTATCCAAAGCATATCCCTTGGGAGTGTCAAACTAGGTGCCCAGTAAGGCCCATTATCGTGTAGTAGGATACCCTGGTTCAAGTCTAAAACTCATTTCTAATGTTTTCACTTCTAGGTACATCGTTTCCATAACCACGTTCACTGGTAGTATCCGCACAGGGATGCATTTTTTAGAAAGATCCACATAATCCATTACTTACCAAAAAAACCAGGATGTTCTAGTATGTTTATCCTAAAAGACTTTCTTAGGGTAGGAAATACAATGGATGATATCATAAACACAAACATTTGGCATGATGAATAACTAAAAACAAATTCATTTAAAAATAAACTTGAACACATTATGGCAAGAATAAGACCTGAATAAATAATTCCACAATACAACATAATCATGGCTATTCTACTAGTCAAATAACCACATGAACTATCAATAAAATTTTCATAATGAGGGAAATGCATATGATGGATATTTTGAATCTTATCATCAAGGCCTCTTTTAAGATGTCTAAAAAATAATAAGGCCTCACCCAAAACCATATCTCAAAATGGGAAAGGCCTTAGCCAAGTCCATATCTATTTGCCTTATAAGACATACCTATGAATTGAGGGGTTATAACGGGACCCACCCATCACATAATAAGTCCAATGAATTACTCATGTGAATGGGTATAAACATAAATAACATATACATTCATATTTAAACTAGGAGATGAAATGTAAATAACATTCCTTGAACATTAAGCTTATACACTAACAATTGAGAGTAAATTGGGGATTTTTTTAGGATATAAAATACACAGTAAAACTAATAATAATCCATTAAATTAAATATGGATTATGACATCATAAGATATTAGTCCAAATAATACATAAGAATCAATAAGGGTGTTGAAATTAATGAAAGTACTCTTATAAAACAATCGAGAAATTATTGAGATAAATACTCATTTACTTTGAAAAGAATAGTTCTTTTGGAAAAATATGTGTATAAATCTAGTTGTTAAGTAAGATATAATTTTCATAATAAAATGATTTATTTTATAAAAATAATGGATGATAAAAATATATTGTATAGTGTCCTTGAAAATATGCAAGAATTTGAGAAATTCCCTTGTATTAGGATTGTATTTCAAAACTAATTTTAAAAGTTCCTTTTAAAACACATAAATCCACCATAAATGAAGGTAGGATTCTGGTAGTAACACTTATATAGAACATTAAAACATAATTCATGAGGAGTAAACATGAATTAATAAGAATTTAGTTGAGGTAAGTATATAATAAAAGTAACTCGAATGAAAATGGAGGTTCAGGTAGGAAACCCTTAACTAAAATACGAATGTATACCGCTCTTGAACTTAGGGTCCTATAATTTGATGTTAGACTTATTAATAATTTAATAAATATAATATTATAAATTTACTTAGTTTATCATAATTTTATTAAGTTCATTTATGTCTTTATTGATAATTTATAGTTTCGAATTTCGTCATTCTGAATTGTTCATTTCCTTGGTTTTCATGATCGGTTTATTTGTATATGAGTATTGATGTTCATGTAGAAAGGATGTAATTGTATAGAATTGAAATTATATATTATTTATTAACATATATAAGTGTTAATGGTTATATATAGAATTTTTTACATGGTATGAGGATGAATTGTTAGATTAAATATTAATGATAGTCATTTATATCATTTTAGCAGTATTTGGATTATTAGGAACTAGTTTGGTCATATGATCTAATACTTTGTGAATATACTAGTTAATGAATATAAAATAGGTTTTAATAAATATATTATATCCTATTTCAACCATAAAATGGTTTCATGACCAGTATTGAACGGGAAATTGAAGACTGATACTTTATCATATACGAAGGTTGTAAATTGGCACCTCACAGAAAATGATTTCATTTATAAAATAAGAGAGAGAGAGAGAGAGAGGATATTGATGATGATTATTCCATTAAAATAATATAATTCTATTATATTTATTATAATGGATTTTTCATGGTAATTTGTATAGATAATGTGAGGAGAGGATAAAAATAGAATGAAACATGGAATGAAATTGAAAGAAATGGAGTGTCAATTTACCTATTGAATCCACCTCCTTGAGAAACTCTGTAAGGGAAAAGGTTTTGGTATTTTAGAAAGATCATGATCTCTTGGATGTGGGGAGTAACTAGGGAAGCATATTTGGGAATAACATTGAAGATCTTAAAGGCTAAGATGAGTGAAGAGAAGAGGGAGTGGGGGGGGGGGGGTTATAGTGTATGAGAGGAGGATTTTCCATTATTTTACTCATTATTTTATTATTTAGCCAAAGAAAACAAATACTATTGATTCTTATAACCAAGAATACTAATATGTGAATGTGAGTTCAAACTAATTTTTCTTACATCATCCACGATTCTAATAATATTGAATTTAATTGATAATTAGTATATACAATAAATTACCGTATTTTACTATTCATCAAAAATTCAAGTATTTCAGAAAAATACCAAAAATTCACCCCAACCATTTTTTGATGTGTAGAATAAAAAAATGAAGACCAATTTTCAAAAATAATTTTCTAAATATGATTAATTAATTTTTTAATTAAAATCATAATTTACTTGAAAAATACTGTTTTTAAAACATTTATTCACTTATTCCAAAACATAGGTACATCGTACTTTCAGTTAAATCCTTTATATATACAATCATAGGTGTGGTTAATATTCATAAGTGTATTTCACTATTCATAAGGGTAACACTAACATTTATAAGGGTACGTTACTATTCCCCAAAAATTGAGTTGGTCATATCAGACTCTAAATAACTTACTGATCACAACCGTGTATGTCAGTTTTTCGAAATTCAAATAATAGGGGTGGTAAAATTTATGTTTATAAGAAAATTTATAACAAAGTGAAGTTTTTTAGAGACTTAGTGTTTCATGTATTCACTTTTAAGTTTATTTTCCAAAACATGGGGTGTTATACCAATTCTTCCCTGGAACTGTTTACATGCTGAGTCCCTAGGTGTTTGCCTTAAATAAACAATGAGAAAATTACATGTCGTGTAGAAGAAATGTATATGGTGGGTACTTATACAAAATTTCACAGTATAGAAATTAATTTAGTATTATGTGTATAAATTATCAATATATACATGTGTGTGGTCGTTAGGTTGATTGGACATGCAATGTGGTGAGGTTTTAATATATATATATATATATATATATAATTAATTAATTTCTGCTTAAAGTTTGGATCTGTATATCATGTATGAGTCGTAGTACTATTGTTACACTAAATGGATTGAAGCATAACACATGACATAAAATCATGTAATCTGTCTAATCATTAAGTTGATAGTACACATCATGAAAGTACGTGATAGTTTTTATATGTCATAACTCATAAGAGTAAATAGTATATGAGTATAATACATGTTGGGTAATTTTGGATGGGTATTCATCATGTTTCCTATAAGGTACATTTAAGTACACAGTTAATTTTAATTAAATTTATTTAATGTGTTTAAAATTATTATGGATGATAATCTCAAGGAAATTCATATCATAATTACGATAAAATAATTGATTAATTAAAGAAGACAATTATTTGATTCGATCATGATTTATCTTAAATAATAATGATTAGAATTTAATGTGAATTTCATTAAATGAATAATTGATTTCTTACTTATGTATGATAATGAGCTTAGACCAGACCATTTTATGTGATTGGTTTCATTTACTTAATAATTAAATTAATTTTTTTTCTTGTGTGCCATCTCTCCTCTTACTATGTAAGGACCTATGTTACCGTGGTTTCTTTTATGTAAACCTCTTCCCTTCACCTGTATGTGAGTAAAAGCATATGTAATTGATTTATCTCCCATGTTATTGGATGCAGTTCAATTTTTTAGATGAGGTGAAACCAATCCAAGAGATATATATTGGTGGACCTGTGGAAATTTTTAACAAGAACCATAATTAGTTTCAGGTGTTTACCCCTAGGTTGGCAGTTATTTTATCATCTGTCAGGTAAACTAACCATTAGAAAAGGTCATTATCATTCCAATTTATTATTTTATTTTTTTCAATTTGCACGGTTATTTCATTATAGTTTTTTTTTTCATGATCAGATGAATTAATGAAATTAACAGGCATGCAAGATATAATTAAAATAAATTGGTTTATGTAAAAATATTATCTAAGATACGGTGAATCACATAAGTAAATCCACTTAATATTAAATAATATTTAATAAGGATAATAATTTTTAATTTATGCATAAAAGATAAAATCCCTCAATTATATATTAATTCAGTATAGCTTTCCACTACTTCTTTTAAAATAGAACCATAGTTCAAGGTGCTTGACCAGCCAAAATTGGGGTGCTTTCCATTATCAAGGAATTCGAACATGAATTTTTGGATCGACATAAATTAGTTCAAATCAAGGGTTAACTTCCAAATAAGGACAGGGTATAACTGAAAGGTGAGGGTTTGATAAATCCAATTTTAGGATTTCAAGATTGGGGAGTCCACACAACAGATCAAGGAACTGTAAGTTAATGTGGTTGGTATTTGGAATGCCTACCTAAAACCCTCAAAATTGATTAACCAACCAAAGATGGGATAATTAGAAGGGTAATATGGATCTTTTAAACTAGAATTTTTAAGAAATAGTATATTTTGAGTCCAATGTTTTTGAATATTGGGTTTCTATAAAATAGCAGAAGATTAATAAATATCATATTTATTTCTTTGTATAAATTTTATCAGATAAAGCACTAAATATATAATCATCTTATTTGTAGAAACAAGAATAAAAATTCCTTAAAACATATTATTGTAATCCATACATGAGAAGGATAATCTTCTCACTGGAAAAAATTTACAAAATTATAAAATGGGCTTGAATGTTATCCTTCAAAAACAAATTAAATTGTATGTGTTGGAAGAACCTATTCCAAATGCGCCTGATAATATGGCTAGTGATGAAGAGTTAACTCTTTATGAGAAAACATTTAACAATTCCAAATATGTTCATTGTTTCATGATATCATCCGTGGAAAATTATCTTTTGAAACAACATGAGGACATGAATTCGTATAACATGATGTCTGGCATTTTGGATTTCTATCAAGAGAAGGTGAGACAAGAGAGACATGAGATCTGCAATAATCTTTTTGTAACTAATATTTGGAGACTCTGTGCCAATTAGGCCACATGTAGTTAATATAATTAGCTACATTGAATACGTATACATCTTAGGGATAAAATTCTCAAATGAGTTGCACACATATTTTATAATTTCATCACTACCCAAGACCCTATCCAGTTTTATTATTAATTATAATATGAGCAATAATGAGAAGAGATTTTTGAAACTTCATATTTTCATTTTCCAAGTACATAAGGACATGAGGTGTGGTAAAATCGTCATCCATATGGTGAAGAAGAAAATTAATAACAAGGAGAAGGGTCCCAAGACTCTTAAAAATTTTAAATATCCTAATCACTATCCTCCCAAGAAGAAAAAGATCCAGAGGCGGGGTAAGGAAAAGGATGCAGTATGTTATTCATGTGGCAAGGAAGGCCATTCAAAGACAAAATTCACCTAGAAGAGAAGAGAAGCTAAATATGAATTCATTATTGAGTGTAATATTTCAATATCTATAAATTGGGTATTATATATAGATTTTGTTTCTCACATCTATATCTAAATGCAGGAACTGAGTAGATTTAGAAATATTTCTAGAGGATATATGGATTTGTGAGCTGAAAATGATGTCAGGTTGGCTGCTCTAGCCATTGGGGACTACTACCATTCATTTCTAAGGGGGAAGATTTTGGTTTTAAGGGATTGGTATTATGTACCGACGGTTGCAAAGAACATAATTTATTTATCATGCTCAGATGTATATGGTACTATTTTCAATTTTGGAAATAAATGTTACTTTTATTAAGACAACATATCAAATGTTATGATGCATTTTAATAATTGTATTTATGTCTTAAATTATGAAAACCAATTATTTCAAATTGATAATGAATCGTGTTCACAAGACTCATATGACACCCAGTTATTGAATCACCATCTTGGTCATGTAAACAAGAATCGTTTGATAAAGATTTGTTAAGATGGTAATTTATACTCTTCTAAGCTAAATCAACTTGAAAGATGTCATGATTTTTTACAAGAAAAAATGACCAAACCACCATTTTTTGGATAGGGTGAAAGGGTTAACAAGCTTCTAGGATTAGTACACACTGATGTTTAAGGACCATTTTAAATAGAAGCTAGATGTGGATATTCTTACTTGATAACTTTTACGGATGACTTGAGTATATATGGGTATGCCTATTTAATGAGATATAAGTCTGATTCCTTTGAGAAATTAAAATAATTCAATAATGAATTAGATAATAAACTAGGAAAGAAGATAAATAATATTTTATTGGATTGAGGTGATGAATATATTAACCAAGAGTTTATCAAATTTCTATTGGAGTTTGGGATTCTATCTCAACTCACTCCACCATACACACCACAGTGGAGTAGTGTTAGTGAAAGAAGTAACCATACCTTCTTAGACATGGTATGGTCAGTGAAGAGTCATATAGATATTTCATTATCCTTCTGGGTATATGTATTACAAACTATGGAATATTTATTAAACTGAGTTCCATCTGATGAAAATAATGGAATTCCCTTTGAGTTATGGAGTGGAATGAAACCAATATTGTGGCATAAAAATGTATGGGGTTTCGAGGAAATTGTTAAGGAATTCCTAGGTAACAATCTATCACCCTCAGACATAAAGTGTATTTTTATAGGGAATTATATGGAAACAAAAGGATACAACTTATAGAACCCCCTTAGACAACACATTTTCTATCACAAGACAATATGTCTTTCTAGAGAGGGAGAACATCCTCAAAAAGGATTGTGGGAGAAATATTGACTTTGATGAAGTTGGCACTCAAGATACAAAAGAGTTGGTACAATAATATATTTTATAGTTCCCTTTGGAAGAAATAGTTCCTAAAACACAAGTACTACATAGGAGCACTAAATAGGTAACAAAAATTGAGAGATATGGTTTTCTAATCACTAAATATGGTGACTCATTATTGGTTAACAATGATGAACCTATCACTCAAAAAGAGTCAGTAGGGAGATCATAATATGGAAGAGGGTAAGAATCCATGAATTCTAAAATTTATCACATGTATCAGAACAAATTTTTTGTTCTATTCAATGAACTAGTTGATGTAAATCCCACATGGTGAAAATGTGTATTCTTGAGAAAATGGGATATGGAAGGTAAATTAAATACCTATAAAGAAATATTAGTGGATAAAGGGTTTAAAAAAAGTCAAGGAATTGATTATGATGAATCCTTTTCAATAGTTTCCATTTTTAAATACATCAGAATTATACTTGTTATAACAGTTTACCATGAATATGTAATTTTTTTGATGGATGTCAAAACTGATTTCCTTAATGGAAACCTTCAATAAAATGCATGTATGAAACAACCATAAGGGTTTGTGACTCCATGTGATGCCAAAAATATTTATAAGTTATAGAGATCCATTTGTGGATTCAATAAATTATCCTGGACATGGAATATTGAATTTGATGAATCTATAAAAGAATTTGGTTTTAGAAAGATTGAATGTGAGCCATTTATTTATAGGAGGTTTATTGGAAATTTATTCACTATTATAGTAGCATATGTTGATGACATATCAATTATTGGAAAGGACATACCAGTCCTATAGTTGATTAAGGACTAGTTAAACAAGTGTTTCTCTATTAATAACTTAGGTGAAGTAGCCTATATTCTATGGATCAAGATCATTCATGAAAGATCCAATAGGTTTCTTAGACTAAGACTAAGTACATACAATGACCTAATACAAGAGATATTTAGTATAGAATAATCTAAGAGGGGATTGGTTCTAATGACACATTATATAAATCATTTTAAGAAAATGAATCCTTAAAAACAATAGGAGAAAGTGTGGATAAGTATGATCTCATAAGCTTCAGTGATAGGATCAATCTTCTAGGTCATGTTATGTACTATACTTTTTGTTGACAATGCATTTATCATAGTAGTAGGATATCTAAAAAATCCAATAGAATAACATTGGTCTATTGTTAAGGTTATCCTTAAGTATCTGAGAAGAACTAAGAATATGTTCCTTGTGTATGGAGGATATGATGAGTTGGTCATCAGGGGTTATATTGATTCTAGTTTTCAAATAGGTCAGAATGATTTGAAGTCATAGTCAAGATATGGTTTCTATCTCAAAAGAGGAGATGTGAGCTGTAAGAGTTCAAAGCAGCAGGTTATCATGGATTATATAATAGAGTCTGAGTATATAGTGACTTTTGATGCAACAAAGGAAGTTTTTTGGGTATAAAACTTTGGCCAAGAACTTGATGTGGTACCTAGCAGTAAAGAACATGTCACATTGTATTGTGATAATACAATAGTGGTGACCCTTGTAAAAGAGTCAAGGTCACACTAACGTACAAATCACATATTGCAAAAGTATCACCTCTTGAAGTATTTTTCTCATAGTTGTTAATTTTTCAGTAAGTAGACTTCTCTTAGAGGAAACCATAGTGGACCCCTTGAATATTGTCATATCACAACAGAATCATGAGTATCATTTGAGAGATAGAAAACTAAAGGTTGTTAGAAGTTGGATCTAGTGCTAGTGGGAGTCTGTTGGAGGTGTTTCCCTATAACTAACTTTTATGAACTTTATTATAACCTATGTTCATAGTTTTGAATATTAATAAACTCCTTATAATATGATTTTTGTTCTTAAATGTAACATATTATGTGATAATTTCATAATAGTAGTTATCACACTAAAAGTTCATAGTAGTTCCCTTCAGTGATGAGAAACCAGAAGTGCCACGATAGTATTCTTAAATATATGTTATATAGCTGGATGAAATAATTTTAGGGGCACAGATGATTCCATATATAATGGGTGGATATTCATAAGATTTTTATGAATGTTCTCATGGTGTACACCCTTTTTAATATTCAGTATAGGATATTAAGAGAATCAGACTCACCAATAGAAAATCAACATTTATATGTTTCATTGGATATTCTTATCTTCGGACGTGTATATTGATCCTTAGAGTTTAATATTATTATTAATGAAAATTAAAGGTCTCATAATTTGATGTATTTATGTAAATCATGATGAAATATGTTAACGAATAGGTAGGATATATTGGGTGCATCAGGAGTAATATGGAATTGATGAATAATTCGAGAAATGATTTTCCCCATCTGTTATTAAAAGAAATTTAAAAACTCGGTCCATTAGATGGGAATGATATAGCCTTAAAAAATCTATTTCCATGGTGGTATTTTGGAAAGTTCAATTTCTATAAATTCAAATAAAGATACATCGAACACATAGGTTAATGTCACAAGCATCCAACATGCTTGATTAGAGATATCATTATAAAGTGATTATATTACATAGTGAGTGTTTGTATGAGGTATTGTGTCATTTTGGAATTAATTTATTTCTCTATGGGTGTCTTGGTGTGTTTATATCCATTGACCTTGGACTTTTGGCTGCTTCCCTTAATGCCACTAAGGAAGAGGCCTAGAGGGTCTCATACTAAGTTTATCCAGAATCTAACGTATATAATATATTATTATTTATTATTTAATATGTTGAATAAATATTATTCCCACATGAATTTTAATAATTATTCAAGTTTATTTGACCTTATATATTTCATCAACAATCATTCAAGAGAATATAATGTGAATGGAATATTTAAAAAATATTTATTTTCTGTTGAGTGAATATAATCATTATATATTTATTTCTAAATAATACAATGGTATGTATTAATTAAATCAATAGACATTATTCGAGGCTTGATAAATATTTTGGAGGATTGGTGGACCGATTTTAATGGCCTAGTAGGAAGTAATGTATATTGAATATTATTTGAATAAATAATATTTTATTTTTTAATTCATGAGTTCAGAGAATGTTGAGAAATATTATTATTATTATTATTATTATTATTGACATGAACTCATATAGGGATTAAGTAAATAATATGGCGTGATTGTTTAATTATTTATTTCTAACCCTAGTGGTATATAATCCAATTTATATTATTTTTCAAAGAGATCCAATTAGTTTTTTTGGTTGTGCACAACTAATCCATAGAATCATCTTGAAGCCCTAGAGAGATTCCTTCTCTAAGAATTCTCCAATGAATAGAGAGTGGTCATCCTCCAACGTCTACTCTCGAGTCTAGATGGATCAAGGAGAATCCATTAGAAGTTATTTTCATGGTGGTCAATCGTGAATAATGTTTAAAATATGATCTGACATGCTAGATCCCAGATATTACTATAGTGATATTTGGAGATTTTTGAAACACATGTGGATCATCACAAAAGGTAATATACTATTGATTCATACTGTGCAATGTTCGTACAATGTAGATCCTTTATCAGATCTATCAATGAAGAAATAATTTCATGTAAGGTAATTCTTTATTTACGTAAAATAATAAAAAATAATGTTTGATGATCATGCACTTGGTTCCGATGTTTTATCCCATGAAAATTTTATTTTATTCAGTTACATTAATCAAAACATTTTCCATTTTGTAAATATTAGATTAATCATCGATCATGACAAAAAATAAAGTTGGGCATGACCTTTCAAACACTGATGTTGTGCCCGAAAGAAACATCATTTAAGTTATAATGGACACACATGGTACTATCTTGTCCACCCCATGATTTATATGTAACGGACTTAACCAATGTTATATAGGCCAACCCATGTTAAGCTGTTATAGGTTTACTTGTTGTTATTTGTTCCACCCCATGTTAATTGGTAAAAAAACTTACTCAACACTATCTCAGCCACCCCATGTTAAGCTGTAACAGGCTTAGTTGGCACTGTCTAGACCCCCCACATGTTTCAATTGAAACAGGATTAATTGATAATATTGGGGTATAATAATACTTTATAATTTCCAAGAACCAAATAATGAGTACATCACATAGAGAATTCATTTCACCACAACTCATTGAAACAACCTTTATTCTTTTCATAACATGTTTAACTCATGTAAAGGGAATAAGTTCAATAAAAATCTATTTAAAAAATGGTTAACCCAAGAAAAAGTAATATGTTCCATAATAATATCTTGGAAACATGATTAAACCCATTAAAAGAAATGAGATTTATAACAATATCTTTGAAACATGATTAACCTGTGGAATATAAACATGTTTCATAATAATGTCTTTAAAACAATATTATTATATCCAGAGAAATAATGAAGATGATATTAATAAAAAATATACCCATTGTGGAATAAGTTACAAAAATGGTTGTTGATGATGACGAATGGGAATTTTATTAAACTATCATTAAAAACGTTTTGAGAATAATAACCTATTCATTTTGAAAATAACATTTTAAAACATAAAACATTTTGAAAATACTTTTCCGTGAAAAAAACCATTGAAAAATATAAATTAAGTTTCTAAAATAATATTTAAAATAATTAATTAATATAATTTTATTTTTTCTGTGAAAAAACATTATAAAACATTTTTTCAAAACATGGTTTTGAAAGAAAAATTGTTTTCTATCGAAAAAAGATTTTTCATAAATACATTACTTTAAAATATTGAGTACATAAAGATATAAAAATTAAGGGAAACATGTATTCTCATGACATAAATATAGTATAAGTAATTTTATGATAATTTATTAGCATTATATCGTAATGTTTCTATATTAGATACTTAATAAAAAATAATCCCGATAAACGATGAGATCCAAAAACTCTTACCACTATGGTAACATGAATCATATGTCCCATGACATAGTAACATTTAATGAAACTTATAATATATTTAAAATAAAGATATTAATGGTATAACATGTCAAAGGATAATTATATACACCTCATAATATAATATAGATGTATATCTCAAAAAATGCCTCGAAGAAGGAAAATTAAGACAAAAATCACTTACTACTCTGGTAACTTTGAAACCATAAACCCCATGAAAGAGAGATCCAAAAATTTCTTTATAAATACCCATAAATTTAAGTATAAGAATCATAAAATACGTTCATGTTTATTATATACACCACACAATAAAAATAAGTTCTGAAAATTGTATGTATCTCACATAAATAAAAGTGAGACGAGAAAAACCCTTGCCCCATGCTTCCTTTTGGATGAATGTTTTTTAACCTCATGTATAGTGGTTTTAAAAATGTTATAAACTTATTAAAGAAAAATATTAATATTTTTAATATCATATGTTATTTTCCTATGATATTTTATTACTATTTTATTAACAATTCCATGTTAAATTTATGTTTTGGCTAATTGTAGATTTTTTTTCATATATGTTTTGACTTGCTATTTTTGTTCCAATTAATTAAATCATTGTTTCATAATTTATTGAGTTTAAACCATGATATTAATATAATATATATTCATGATATATGTTTTTAGATTAATCTATTAAATTTATTGATAGGAAATGAAATACACTGTTCATGGAGATGGAAGACCTTACATACACAAGAATGTTGTTTCCATTTTTTTTTCGTATTGAAAGAAAGAAAAGTAAATGATATATATATATATATATTATAATTAAAGTATAATTTTTATTTCATACATATCACATGTTTTTATTAAACCTATCCTTAATACATTATATGTAAATCATGAATGAATCACATTTTTTCGTGAGGTGGTAGTCCACCGTAAACACGATCGACATTATCATATTCCCACAAAATGGAATGAATGAAGGGATGCATCATATCATAATTTAAAAAATATTATAAAATCATAAATATAATAAAGATCATATATAAATATTATTTCCATCATTATTACCATCCTTGAAAGGTGGTTGTGTAAAAATTAATGACGTTAGTTCGCGAGGTGGAAGTCATCGTACGCAGGAACAATGATTTTATAACCCATTTGATGGAAGTGTGTGTGAATGTAGGATATAAAATTTATATAACAACATATAATTTTATTTAGGATATTTATTTTATTATATAATCATGGAATAATAATAATTATAGGTGGTGGGGAAAGAAAAAAATAGCAATGCTCGTTGGATAATGTTACCTCTTTTTTGAGTATCTCTTTTTTGGTATACATCAAAGAATTTTTTTAGTTGGATTTAGGAACAAAGTAATAATTATATGATTATAGTTGGAAATAATAGAAGTTATTTTGGTAGGTATTTTCCCATCGAAATTTCTTGAGAGGTGTGAATAGAGGACATGAGGGGGAGACCTTTTATAAGTGGGGTGATTGACAAACTTGTAATGTTTTTAATGAGGGAGTCCCACCCAGGTATTTTTCATTTAAATTGGATCAATAATGTACCTAAATATATCCTTTAAGTTATAAGGTTTAAATAGGGACAAAATATTGGTGTTTTACATGTTTCTGGGTTATTTTCCCCTTATGATTAATGTTTACCAACTAAGTAAACTCGTTTTTACCTTTATCACTGTAATTAATTTTAATTGATTTCAACAAAAGTATTGGTAAAAAAATAATTTGAACCTATTATAAATTGTAAATTATTATGATTCCAAATATTTATTATATTTTTTCAAATTAAAATCAAATAAGCTGAAATTTTTAATTTAAAATTAGTCTCACATACGTGATGAAAAAGCAGATTTTTAATTTGAAAATGTTCAAAAGTTTGAAATGTTTTTATATGAAAATTTAATATTAAAAATAAATAAATTGTATAAATTTATTTATAATTTATTCATTTTTAATTTAAATTAAATTTAAAATATAATTTACCTTTATAAATTATTATTATTAAAAGTCAGTTTTCAATTAAAATTAAGTATTTTTCTCTATTCATCAAAAAATAAAATTTCTATGTAAAATTCCAAAAATTAACCCTAATATTATTTTGAAATTAAAATTTCAAAAATAAAGTTTATTTTTTCAAATTAAATTTATAAAAGTCTGAAATTTTAGTTTTAAAATAACTTGAGCATCAAAAAGCGTCAAAGCTGCCTTTAAAAAAATACATCTTTTTTATACATAAGATTAGATTTATCTTTATATAATGTCTAAAAAATACATAGTTTTAATGTTATATATTAGATTAAATATATCATATATATATTTCATCGATATCTTTCATTAAAATGAATAAATTTAATTTGTTAATATAAGACACCATAGGAAGCATAAATAATATTACTTTTACAAAAACATTGTCTTTATATTCAATTTGTTTTTTTTTTCATTTATAATTAATTGGTAACCAAATAAATTATTATAAAAACATGTTTCAACAATGTTTTCATTATTTAATTAATCATATTCATTTAAACTATTCCAATGACTAGGATATAACAATCAGTTCAGATAATGATATTAAAAGTATATTGTTGTCTAGTTAGATTCGACCTTGCATGTAACAGAAGTTATCAAAGAGAATTAATGTTATGTGAAATTCAAGATAAACATGATGTTGTGTATAATGCAAGATAAACTATGTATTTTGTGTAATGAAACCTATCAAAGAAATTACATTAATTTTAAAGAAAATATTGAAGTATTACTTCTTACTTTTTCACCCCATTAGTTTTGAAAATCACACACTCTCTTAAATCTATGCTTAATAACTTTTTATATTCCATGTAGTTGTGATTATTTTTATAGAAAAAATTACTTTCTACCATACTTATAAATGTTTCTAATGTATTATGAATATAAAATATATATCAATCAATATGAATCATCAGAATTAACCTTGTTCAGGCCAATGGTTAGACTTATTTCTTATCTACTTTACTAAAAACATTAATGACCATCAGACAGACCATGGAACCAATAAATCAAACTAACCTTCATTCAGTTCAATCAGATTGATAATCAATAATTAAGTCCATCAGGTTAACTATAGTTAATAATCAAAGTATATAAGAATTTTTTCAATCATAATAAATGCTTTTAGCATTGTAATGGTGCAAACAAAAATAACACCAGACCATCAGTTATGCTAGAACATTATGAGTGGTCAAAGATACATCTTTTTGAGGCTATTGAAACTAACTCAGAAATATGTTTTTGGATATTTTCCTATAAATATCTGGTCTTTTGAATAGTTGGTAGCTGATCACATTTTCAACTCAATCTGTCTAAATTTTTTTATGCATGAGCATCTCATTCCAAAGCCTTCGTAACAATTTAGAGAGTTTTAGTTCTAAGGAATCCTTGTCAGTTTTGTTTCATATAGAATGAATTTTCCATTGTAATTACACTTCCAATAATTATTAAGATCAAGGGACTCCAAGGATAGGAATATGGTGAATATGATCCATCAGATCAAGGGATTTCCGGGCCAAGAAGATAGATTACGATAATTTTATCAAGGGATTCTGAGGATAAGAAAACTGAGCTTATTCTGATCATCCTATTGATGGATTTCCTAATAAGGAAAGAGATAATTTAAAATAATTATAAATTTATGGATAACGTTAGTTAAATTAATTGACAACCTATTCTCTTAAGAGCAACAGATTTTATTCTTTTAATATATCTTGTAAGTCATTCTTAATTTTACTAGCTATTGTTTTACTTATTTTTAAAATACTACTTCGTTGTGCATGTAATAGAAAGTTAGTCTTTGTACTTACATTTCTATACTATTTGTTTTATTGGTATCACCATGTTTACTATGAAAACATACTTTGATATAATCAGATCAACTGTGATTCTAATTCTACCACTCTGATCATCAGATGTTCTGTGAGTCCGATAATATTACTTTAAGAGGTATTTTTTTGAAAATTTTAAACTTTTTAAACTATAATTAACGACACCTATTTTAATTATATCCATTTAAACTACTATTATGATCTAATAATTGGTATCATATCAGGTTTCTACTGCTTATATACTTACTGATATTTTTTACTTTCTTTACTTAATGCAAGTTGTTTAAGTTATGATATAAACATTTTGTTCATAAACTTTATTACACTAATGTGTATTTATAGAAAATAGATTATATTATTTTAATATGGTATTTATGAATATTGTATCTCATGATAATATGAATTATAGTAGACCACCTAACATTGATAGGAATGACATTGAGTATTGTATATATAGAATGAATACTTTTTTAATGAACAGTAATGTTGATAAGTTCTTAATGATTACTATAAAAAAAATTATTCCTAATAAAGTGGTTTCTACTTTTTAAAATAATGATATATTATAATATCATTTGAAATATTAATTTATAAATAATTTATTGTGTTCTATGATAAGGAATATCTATAGTCAGATATCATCTCATGAAGTTACCAATAGTATTCGGTGTAAATTAGAAATAACAAATTTTGGTACATTCGATATTATGGAAACAAGAAGAGAAATTCTTAGAGTGGATTAACAGTTCTTTGATTTTATACTTGGTGAGATAGTATCCAAGATGCACCAATTTTTTATGACTATTTTCAATAGTTTACAATCTCATGGAGAAAAATTTCATGATGATGAAATTTTGATCGAAAATATTATACACATAATTCCTAATGAATGAGAATCTAAAATAACTGTTGTATATGATACAATAAATTTTTATAATCTTACTTTACATAATCTTATTGGTACTCTCATATAGTAAAATAGAAGACATAAAAGATATTCTAAAAATAAAAAAATAAAAATGGTAGAGTTTTTTTTAAGGATAAAGGTGACAAGAAGGATTTGAAGGTCCCTTGTTATGAATGTAATAAAAAAGGTTATATTCGACCTGATTTCCTAAAGTTGAAAAGGAAAGATAACAAGGAATAAAATTTTGAAAAAAATGCCAAAAATTTATTATAATTCAAAAAGAAAGAATTTTTTTATTGATTTTGACACTTGTAGTTCCAGTGGTAGAGATTTTTCTGAAAATTATTCTGATAATGAATGTTCCGGACAAAGGAACATTAATTTTTTTTCAAAATTACGCATGGTAAATCATTGTTTAATAGAAAATTTACACTTAACTGAATAACTAACTAGTATTTATTTAAATAAAAAATATCCTAATGAGAAAAATTCTATATCTTCTAATCAAGAATCTTCCCCAGGAAAAGATAATACATTACCCAGTAATGATGAAGTTTATATATTTTCAAAACTATTAGAAAATTAAAATTGTAAGATTTCTAAAAAACACGATGATTCCAAATCTAAACTTGTTGAGGAAGATTCGAGAAAAACTCTTTTAAATAATGAAATATAATATATTTCTAAAGATATTGATAAAAAAAATTTAAAATAAGATAATATTTCAAAATAAATTGAGGAAACTATTTTTGATAAAAATTTATTACAAAATGATTCAAATAAACATAGTTCCAACACTATTCCTAAGAAGGATAATAACTTAGTTATCAAACTAAAATCTAAAATATCCAGTTTGAAGAAACTTTAATAAATTTCTTGAATTCGTAAGGAAAATTTTGATAAAATGTATAAACAAGTTAAACCTTATAGTTATAATACAAGAAATGGATATACATATAAAAAACCTCTTTTTCTTAACAATTACTTTGGTCCTAAAAGTAAACCTCTTTACAATAAGTCAAAAACATGTGTCAATTGGAAGAAATTTTTTTCTTCAAATATAATTCAATATTTAGGTTTTCATAAGGTTTATTTTTTAAAACAAATTACATTTTTTAAAAATAATAATGTTGGACAATTTTAGTTACCCAAAAAATTATTTTCAGATAATACAAGACTCAAGAATGTTTGGATTATGAAAAACTAATCTATTTGTTTGAATGAAAATAAAGAAAGTACCCAAAAAATATTTGGTTCATAGATAGTGTATATTTTAGGCACATGACTAAAAACAAATATTTCTTCAAGAAGATTATCAAGATTAAATGAGGTAAATTTACTTTCAATGATAAGGCTCAAGAAGATATTATTCGTATATATAACATTTTATTTCATGGAAAACCCCTATTTAAACTGTTTTATTTGTCGTAGGACTTAAGAAAAACCATATAAGAATAATTCAATTATGTGAGAAATGTTATCATGGGAAATTTAGAGATGATAGATGTATTGTACATAGTACCATGGATGAATGTATGCTTTCTTCAAATCGGTATGAGAATATTTTCACACTAAACATAGAAGACCTTAGGATCCAAGACTTACATTTACTTAGTGTAATGGAGGGAAAATCTTGGTCATGGAATAGAAGGTTAAGAAAATTTAACATTTGAAACCTAACTAATTTTACTAGTAAAGTACTTGTTAAATATCTACTAAAACTTAGGATTGATATTTCAAAAGTCTGTGACCCTTTTAAATACGTTAAGAAATATAAGACAAGTTTTAAATTCATTAGTGAACTCTAAACTTCTAATTCTTTAGAGTTAGTGTACGTTGACTAGTTTGGTCCTAGAAAAACTGGAAGTATTTATGGAAAATACTATGTATATTTCTTAGTTGATAATTACACTAAATACACTTGGGTCTTTTTTCTGACAAATAAATCTGAAGCCTTTAGTTTTTTTAAAACTTTTGTATCTATAGTCAAAAATTAGAATAACCTTCCCTTGATAACAGTTCATAGTGATCATAGAGTAGAATTTGAAAAATAGGATTTTGAAACATTTTTTAGTAAGAAAGGTATTTAATATAAATTTTTATAACTTAAACCTCACAAGAAAATGGTGTAGTTGAAAGAAGAAATAGAATTCTTCAAGAGATTACTAGAACTATGCTGAGTGAATACTCAATTACTAAACATTTTTTAGTTGAAGTATTTAGTAGTTCCTTATATTCTATAAATCAATTTTTAATTATAAATTTTCTTAATAAACCCCTTTGTGATTTGTGGACAGGAAGAAAAATAGAAGTTTCATACATCAAAATATTTGGTTACAAACTATTCATTATAAATACTAACAATAATCAATGTAAATTTTCACCCAAATTAGTTGAAGTAATATTTTTAGGTTATTCTACTACTAGTAAGGCTTATAAAGCTTTTAATAAATTTTTTTTTATTTTTTATAAAATAATACATGTTATATTTTATGAAACCAATCCCTTTGTTTTCAAAAAACATCAACCTACATCATCGAATGTTATTTCCAAAATTGATTTTCAACCTTTGTTAGAAATTTATTCTCATAATGAAGTATCTCAAGAATCAGTTTCTAAATTTATTCCCCATGAATATTTCCAACTTATTGTTGAATAACATACATTTGAAAATAGAATAAGTAAGTTGTTTATTAGGAATAATCCTATTGAATGTATCATTGGTGATGTAGATCAACTAGTTAGAACTAGCAGTTCATTAAGAAATGAAATTGAATATCTATCTTTCTTATCCCAATTTGAACCTAAGGATCCTAATGAGTATTTATGTGATAAATATTTGATTAAGGCAATCAAATATGAACTCAATGATATTGAAAGGAAAAAAGTATGTAATTTAGTTGAATTATATAAAGAAACTTCTATAATTGGAGTGAAATGGGGTTTTCAGAATAAATGTGATAAAAATGGAATAATAGTTAGAAATAAAGCTAGACTTATTGCTAAAGTTTATAATCAACAAGAAGGAAAAATTTATGAAAAAACTTATACTTTGGTAGAAACACTTGAACCTATTTGAATAATTATATCATTTACAACATTCATTAATTGAAGACTATTTCAAATGGATTTGAAGTGTTATTTTCTTAACAGATATGGTCCATAGGAAGTTTATGTAGAATAACTACCTAGTTTTGAAAATAAAAAACATCTATAATATGTTTATAAACTTACCAAATCACTATATAGATTTAAACAATCCACTAGATGATGGTATGATAGGTTAACTACATTTTTGTTACAAAACAAATTGTTAAGGGAGCTTAAAATCCAACTCTTTTTATAAAATAAATAAATAAATAAATTTGATTGTATAATTTTTTCTGATGACATTATATTTGGTTTGAATCACAATATTTAATATATTCATCTATATATCTTATGAAGTAGGATTTCTAAATGAGTATGATGGGTGAGTTAACATATTTTCTTAGTTTTCAAATTTCCAAAAAACTAGAAGGTACTTTTGTATCTAAACATAAGCATATAAAAGATTTAATTATGAAATTTAGGTATGAAAATTCTAAAGTATTAGTACTTCCATTGGTACCACCAATACTTTAGATATTGATAATGCTAGGAAACATGTTGGTCAAAAAATATTAGAGGTATGATTGGAAGATTTCTTTACTTAAGTACTAGTCATCCATATTTAATGCTTTCAGTATTCTTATGTGCTAGATGTTAATAAAATATAAAATAATCTCATCTAAAATTTATTAAATGAATCTTTCTCTATCTTAAGCGAACTATGGATTTTTTCTTATTCTATTCTTCTGGAAACTGTTTTGAACTAATTATTTTTTCAAATGTGGACTTTAGTGGATATAGAATGTATAGGAAAAGAAAATACAAAACCTATCATTTATTATAAGATAATTTGTTTTATTTATCTCGTAATAAACAACACTCAGTATCAATTTACACTTCTAAATCTGAATATGTGACAACTAGAAGATATAGTGATCAAGTGCTGTGGAGGAAACACAAACTCACAGACAATGACATGACTTTTACTAAAACTCAAATACATTGTTATAATAAAATTTAGATTTCCTTAAGAAATTATCCATCACATTCCTCATTTTATAAATACATAGGTATAATAAAACCTTTCAATCAATGTCACACACTCAAAAGACGTATAATTTTATAATTCGTCGGAATTTAAGAAAACATTTCTGATATTTTTATTAATCCTCTTAGTTCTGATAGGTTTGAATATATTAAATAGAATCTAAGAATTATCAAATTAAAGTGATCATTCATATCGACTTATTGTTTACCAATATCCTTAAATTAATCGAATCCTTCTCATAGGGTGAGTACATATGTTTTTTGTTTTTCAAAAAATTTTAGTTTTTCAAAACAAAATTAGTTTTATAAATTGTTAGTTTTTATAAAAATTTTCTATCATAATGAGTTTTCTAGACTCAATATTTTATAAAAATTTTAGATTTATAATTCTAAAATCGTTTTAAGAACTCATAAATAGTTATAAAATTTACAAACTCAAATTTTGTTGCAAACATTTTCAGATAAAGAAACTATTATAATTAGTTTTCTATATAAAACTATAAAGTCTTTTTTAGAAACTATCATAATCAGTATTCTTTTTAAAACTATATTGACAATAATTTATTAAAAAACTCTCCTAATGTTCTTATTTTACAAAAATAAATAACAACAGGTTAATCATACTAGTTAAATTTTGCACTCTGAAAGGTACCCTTCCATTATTTTAGTTTTTTCACTATTTCATTAATTTAGTTTATAATTATTGTTGTTGTTATATTTTTTAATAAAAAAATTTATTTTTTTAAAAAAAATTAAAAGTTTCCCTAATCAGAATGATTTTCAATCTGATAAAAAGTTTTAAATCCCATACATTTCAAATAAAATTCAAAAACATTCTTTAATTAAACCCTAATCATCAAATCAAAAAGGGTTTCAATATTAACCATTGATTTCAATATAAAAGATGAACTTTCACCTATAATGCCTATATAAGAGGGGGTTACCCTATTTTCTACCTCATTTTTTTGAGATTTTACTCCTGATATTCTGCACCCTTTAAATCCATTTGTCAAATTCTTTTTATTTTCTTCCGATCTCCCATCTCAATTCTCTTTAGAATGGAAAAAATAGAAGATTATGAAAGATGGTATATTTTTAGAGAAATAATTATTGAAATATCTTGGTTTGGTAAGTTTGATACTACTCTAAAAAGGATAAAATCTTTTCAAGGTTATAAAAGTGTTTTCATAGAGAATCGAGATAAATTTTTTGATCTATATTATTCTAAGACGGTTTGATAATTTTGTGCTTCTAGTTAGTTTGATAAAGAAGACAGTAAGGTTAATGTTACCTTTAACATGTTTGGTCAGTGATATAAACTATTGTTTAAAATATTAGTAGATCTTGTTTGTGTTTTTACTGATAAGGAAGAATATTTACTTTCTCACAAGTTACTAGACATACTTATAACTTTTCAAAAGAATATGGCTAAAGATTATTTGTTCTCATTCTATATGGAAGTAAAAAAAGTTTCACATCTTTATCCCAATAATAGATATATATAACATTATGGATATAAGGTTATTTAATCCCTAGGAACGTTGATAGATTTATATTAAAAATTTCTGATGTTTTTTTCTAGACTATTTGGTTAACATGGGGAAAATAGACTTGTGATGTTTATTTACATTATGGTGGAAATATTAAAAGTGCCTCAATCAAGTCAAATATTATTATGTTTCTATAATTTATCCGTAATTTGATAGTGAAATGTATGGAAATCTTTAAATTTGAGATTAGGTCTTACCCCATAAGATAAAATATGTCTTTCATTGGTGAAGATATAATTTCAAGGATGAAATTGTATTTTGACTCTAAAACAAATTTTTTTTTTCTAAACATTGGCGGTAATGCATCAGAGGGACAAAAATCAAAGAAATCTAATGATGTTAAAAGGAAGATAAAGGTTGAATCATCCACATCAATGAAACATTAGAAAGAAAATAGAATGTCTGGTGAAGATTTTAAATAGTTGATGATATATGACGATCAAATGAAACCAAGGTATCTTGAGTTTTGTTTTGATACTGTTAAGGAAAATTCCATGAAGATTTGTAATGAAGAACCATAAAAGAAGGAAAGAAAGGAAAGAAACAAAAGAAAAGGTTTTTTAGAGATAGAATAGTAGAAATCTTGTTGAATGGTGTTTAAAAAGATTCTAAGAATCAATTTCTTTTGATTTATTATATCGATCAATTCATTCTGGAAGATAGACTTGTTTTTTAAGAAACCTCAGTAGTGCCATTTGTGGTTGATAAGGGAAAACAAAATATAGTTGTTGAAGAATCAGTCCATGCCTTTCCTGAGAAGCAATCATTTCTTAAATCATATGGGTAGGGATCCTTAAGAACAATAATAAAATTTGAAGAAGATCTTGAGGAAGAATTTGGAGAAGAAGAGGAAGAATAATTTGAATAATAAGTCGAAGAAGTTTTTAAAGAAGAAACAAAACAAGTTGAAGAAGAAGCAGATGAAGAAGAAGAAGAAAAATATGAACATGTTCAAAATAAATAGAGTCAAACAAATAAATATTCAAAGGGAAATAAATCATTAGAGTCATCATCATCACAAACACCTTTACCTTTGAAACCATATAAGGATGGAAATTTATAATATTCTCAAGAAAAATACTCACAATAAGAACAAAATAAGACCTAAATAAAAGTGGAAGAAAATTTTTCCTTTAACGAATAAGAACCAGACCAAAATTCAAATACCAAAGTTGGTGATATGGAAAAGGGGTTTTGATTATATCAATATTACCCTAAAAAGTTTAGTTGATATGATTTATTATCTGTCTAATATAGAGGAAATATTTGACATGATTCACGAATCTTTGAATGATAAATGAGAATCACTAAATGTTTTGACTAAATTAGTGATCATAATAGTGACCAATTGTAATGTTTTTGAAGAAAATTTCATGGAATAAAAGTCCTCATACAATCATATGGTGAAGTGGTCCAACCAAGTCTGTAATTATTTTATATAACATGATTATCAATTTGTTTAAGTAAATCAAATATTTTTAGAAACAGTATATTCCATGAACAATTTATCCACATATATTTATGAATGTGTAATTTTTTTTGAAGATTTTAGATATTAAACTTATTATTATACAGATAAAGTAAAATTATTTAAAAAATATTTAGAATTTGGAGCTTGATATTGCCCATCTTATATCATGTGAGGCTGAAATTTTCTTTCTAAAAGAAGAGAATAAAAATAATTATGAGGAGATCAAAATCATGAAAGTAATGCCCTGACCACAGTTACCTAGAGTCGGTGCATTATTTTAATACATTGAGATGATTACAAGGAATTAAGTCCCGAAGGACCGATCAGTTTAGAAGTCTTGGAAAATACATTACATACATGAATGTCACATTACACTTCTTAACATAAAAAACAACATAAATAATCCTTCACGAACGCCAGTATCCCTGGGCTTAACCCTGTATATCAATCACAATACACTTCTTGGAATCCTGGGAAAAACAAAACATATAAAGGAGTGATCTTGGATGCTCTGTAAGGATAACAATACAACTGAAACATTCATAAATAAGCATTAACATTTAAGGCGATGTATAACTAAAACAAAATCCTTTTACACTTGAAATTCAGAATAATATGGAAAAAATAAAATGAAGTAATGCCATTTACTTATACACGTGGATATTCTACTAGTCGAATAATCACATACAATATCACTATCCACTTTCATAATGATGGAATGCATAATGTCAGACTATCATAACCACATAGCCAAGGCCTTGTTCCAAGACTACAAATAAGATTTTTTCAAGTCCTTATGTCAAGACACTAGTTTTTCTTATGAGTCCTACCGATGCATCGAGGAGCTATAGTGGGCTCCACCCATCACTTACTAAGTCCAATGCATTTCTCATATGAATAGGTTTAAACATAACATAAAAATTCGTATTAAAACTAGCATAAGAAATGTCAATACTTTATATATAAACCATGAATGGTATAAAAATAACAAATCCATAGTAAAACATATTAAAAAACCTTCAATATTATATTGAAGTTTTGTATCATAATAAATCAACCTCAATCAAAAATAATATCCACTAAAGGATGCTGACATAGTTGAAAATGATGAGTAAAACTTTATAAGAGAAATAACCTTTCTGTAAAATTATTTAAAAGTCACACATTTATAAATGAAGTAATTTAAAAGAGATTTTTGAATCGAAGTGTCTGATACCATTTCAAAACTTTTGAAAATAATTATAATTTCAAAACATTCATGTCCATATATATAAATCCTTAAAATCATTTTCAAAAAATGGACATTAATTAAAAATATTTAAAAAGATAAATCTTTAAAACATTTAAAATTATGATATTTATAAATAGTAACTTTCACAAATCCTTAAAATATTCATTTTGAAATCATTTTTATGAAAAATGGACATGGATGATAAAAATTTCCCTATAAATAATTACACATAAACAATCTCGGATAATAATGAGATTGAGGAATTAACCCTTACCAATTTGGTAACTTACGAAACATACACCCCATGAAATATGTATCATACAATGAATATATAAATGAACATAAATTAATGTTTATTACACAAATAATACAATTATGGGCAGTACATACACCACACAAAACTTAATAGTGGCAATATGGCATGAATCTCACGGGAATAAGCAGTGAGATAAAAACCCCTTACCTTGCACTTTCCTTTAGTCGAGGGTATGTTTAACCTCCTATATGAAGACCATAGTATGTTATTAAATTATACCAGAACCATATAAATATTTATTATATCATACATTATTCATTTATGACTTTTTACTACCCATTTAATAGTAATTTCCATGTTAAATTAACATTTCGGGTAATAATCGCTTTCTTTATCGTATGTGTTTTAACTTGTTTCTTTTGATTGTATCACTTAGATAATTATTTAAATACTTCTATAATGTAAAACATGATTTATTTATCATATATATTTAGAATATAATTATGTATAATAGATATATATGTGAAATGGAAAACACCGTTTATGGAGACGGTAGTTCGTACGTACGCATAAACGATGTTTCCGTTTTCATAACATATTGAATGGAACGAAGTGAATAAAATATATGTAAGTATATATATATATATATATATATATATCTAGTATAATTTTATGTCATATATTAAAAACATGTTAGTAATATATATTTTTATAATCACCGATGAATGGTGAATGTGGAAATGAATCTCCTCGCGTTTTGGAGACGGTAAACCGTACGTACGCACGAGAGACAATATAATTTCCTTAAAGGTTTGTAATTGATGGTATATTAATTTTACAAAGACATTATCATGTAATTTTAATTATTTATATACAAATTACTCATCATTATATCCATCCAAATAATATAGTGTTGAAGAACAAATTATACCATGATGTGGAGATGGTAAGTCGTAGGTACGCACGCATGGTGACATTATCATTAATAAGATGAATAGAATAATGAATATATTTTTGAAATATTTATAATAACATCACAGTATATATAATATACTGGGGTTATCATTTTATAATGTAAACAACAAATAAATAAGAAGTGGAAGAAGAAAGGAACTTGAAAAAGAGTGGTGAAAACATTAACTCTTCTTCGGGTTCTTCCTTTTGATTTGATCAAAAGGGCTCTATAGATTGTCTTATGATCAAAAAAGGCCTCTAGGTTGAAGTGGGGGAAGTTGAGAGAATATTTGGGAAGGGTTTGTCCAAGCCAAAAAGGCTTTGAATGTATGAATTTTAGAGAAGGTGGAGTGCATTTTTATAAGAGGGGTGAGGGGCACCTTTGGAAACGCTAGAAATATTATTTTATAATAAATTCATATTCGGTTTCTAATGGCTAAAAAGTGTATTATTTAATGGTTAAGGTGATTATAGGTCTAAAACCACTCAAACAATAGGTTTTATACAGGTTTGTGTCACTATATTAACTTTATCGTTTTGATTTAACTCTTAGTTAAATAGTTTGGCATTTACCATGTCTCTTGTATTTTTATATTATATAGTCAATAAACATACTATAAACTTACAAGAGACTCCAAGTGGTCCATTAATAATACACCTATCATTATATAAGTGCTTTGTCAGAACCTTATATTTTTAGGAATAGAATATCAATTAATAATATAATATTTGTTTTAAAACTCATTTTTGTCAATTTTGAAAAAATTTAATAATTATTTTTTTAAGCCTTAACAACTTTATTAATTCTAACAAAATTTATTTAAGAAATAATAACTTGTCATATTAAACAATACAATTCGTGTATGGCATCAAAACATTCAAATTATATTTATTTTAACATTTATAACAATAATTATTTGATTCTTTCATCAATAAGGAAAACACTGCATCACTATTGTGTCATAAATATATTTAATTATTCAATGTATAAAAATTATAAATAAAATAAAATTATGTAGGAAATATTTTTAGATATCTAATTAATATTTATAGTTGAATATATATCATATATAACCCTATGTAAATTTATTTTTCTAAAAGATATATGCTTTTGTCATTTTTGTATTTACTTTAATTTAATTAATATAAAGTATCATTATCATTTACAAGTGAATACATCGGGTCCCAAAATCGACCCAAAGATTCCCATGGTAAGATATGTATAAACCAATAGGGTTAGGACACGTTTTATGGTAATTTATTATTATTATAATATTATTTTTTTACCCTTATTTACCGGATTTACCTTTTAACCATGGTAAATAAAATATTTGCTGAAGTAATTTTTCAAAATGTCTAAAAATAAAAGTTACCCATTTATACAATTTGGACCTCCTGATTCTAAATATGGAATCCATATTTCTAAATTCCAAAAACATAATTGGTATAAATTAATTTAAAATTAATTCCCGTTGTTAAAAACCAAAGCGTGTTTTTAAGAGATAATAACTATCAAAAGATTGGCATTTGCTTATGTCCAGTTTAAAAGTAAAATAATTTCCAATGAAAAAAATTGGATTAAATGGAAAAAATATAATCTAATTATACTCTAAAATCACTCAAATTATTAATTTATCACTATTAATTATTTCGATTAAAAACGTTGTTTTTAATTAAAATTTAGTAATTTTCAATATTTTTGAAAATATGAAAGTTATCCGAAAAGTACCAAAAATTCACCCTAAGATAATTTTGATATTCCTAATCCAAAAATGAAGTATATTTTGAATGACAAAATGTATAAAATTTCAAAAAGTAGGTATTACTATTCATAATGGCTAGTTTAATTTGTTTTGGTGTGTGTTAGAACTCAAAGTTGTGTAAAACACATGCTACTACATTATTCAAAGAGAAGCATACCATGAAAGCATGGGGTGTTACATTCTCCCCTCCTTCAATAAATTGTGTCCTTGCAATTTGAAATTACTTTTCAAAAATAAAAGGTTGAAAATACAAAATTCCTTTGGGAAAACCGACATAAAAAATTAGGTTAATAAAATTTAGTCTTAATAAGATGAAAGAGGAAATGAAAAGATCACCACCAAATTATGATCTCAATTAGGAGAACATTGGTGGCAATTAGAGACATATAATTAGAGGTAAAACGTATATATTTATAGGTAATGATTGACGTCATCAATCACAAAGAAGTGTTAAATTGAGGTACTTAAATTCATCAATCTATGATGATTTAAAATACCATCGGTACAAAAAAAATATGGTATTAGGATAACACATTTTTGTTTATAAGATCCCTTCACTAAAGTATAAGAATTAATTTATTAATAGAATAATAGAAGATGAAAAATATATACTTGACAAGTAGAGTCCCATCCTTTAACTAATTTCTACCACAAACTCATCTTTCACTCTAAAAGATAATAGAACATTAAAATATTATTATATTTATCCTATTAGTATAGGGTTAAAAAAAATAAACTTATAATTCATCTAACAAATATTTAAAAAAAGACTACATTATTCAATCCAGGACATGACGTGGGCCAGTGGTAGGTGATACACCCTTGTCGCCCTTCAGCTATGGGTTCAAGTCCCGCGGCCTTCCCGGACGCTACGGGTTGTCGCCCAACCTCCTGGTTGTCCTTTCATATACTCATAAACACTTCATAATGATTTGTAAGGAAAATGAGAATTATCCTAAGCATATCCCCTGGGAGTGTCGTAACCAAGTGTGTCGTAAGGCCCGTTGTCGTGCACTAGTTCCAGTTCAAATCTATCTCAAAGCGGTGTTTTCGGGTTTTACCCCTAGGTACATCTGTTCCAGAGCCATGTCTACCTGCTAGTATCCAGACTGGGATGTATTTGCTTGGAAAACTCACAAAATATCCACATTACCAAAATTCTAGGAATTTTTCTGTACTAATCCTCAAAGTATATCTTAGGTCTATGTGCTCTAATCATAGTTTATCTAAGTCTAGCTTCCAAGGTTATTGATAAAATTCCTCCGATACCAACTGTAACGCCCCGACCCCAGTTACCCTGAGTCGGTGCATTATTTTAATACATTGTCATGATAATAAGGAACCATGTCCCGAAGGACCGATCAGTTTAGAAGTCTTGGAAAATAGATTACATACATGAATGTTACACTTCTTAACATACAAAACAACATAAATAATCCTTCATTAATTCCATTATCCCTTGTCTTAACCCTACATATCAATCACAATACACTTCTTGGAATCCCAGGAAAAATAAAACATAGAAATGGGTGAGCTCAGATACCCAGTAAGGATAACAATACAGCAAAAACTTTCATAAATAAGCATAAACCTTTAAGGAAATGTATAACTAAAACAAAATCCTTTTAAACTTGAACTCCAGCATAATATGGAAGAAATAAAATGAATTAATTCCATTTAATTACTCACATGGATATACTACTAGTCGAATAATCACATGCAATATCACTAACCACTATCATAATGATGGAATGCATGATGCCAAACTATTATAACCACATAGTCAAGGCCCTGTGCTAAGACTAAAAATAATATTTTTTCAAGGACTTGTGCCAAGACACTATTTTGTCTTATGAGACCAACCTATGCATCGAGGAGCTATAGCGGGCTCAACCCATCACTTACTATGTCCAATGCATTCTTCATATGAAATGGTTTAAACATAACATAAGCATTCATATTAAAACTAGTATACGAAATGTTAAGACTTTATCCATAAACCATGAATGGTATAAAAATAAAACATTCACAATAAAACATATCACAAAACCTTCAATATTATATGGAAGTTTTGTATCATAATAAATCAACCTCAATCAAATATAATATCCTATAGAGGATGCTGACATAGTTAAAAATGATGAGTAAAACTTTTTGAGAGAAATAACCTTTTTTTAAAATTATATAAAAGTCACACATTTATAATGGAAGTAATTTAAAAGAGATTATTGAATCGGATTTTCCCATACCACTTTGAAACTTTTGAAAATAATTATAATTTCAAAACATTCATGTCCATATAAATAAATCTTTAAAATCATTTTGAAAACATGGATATTAATTAAAAATATTTAGAAAGATAAATATTTAAAACATCTAAAATTAAGATCTTGATAAAGAGTAACTTTCAAAAATCCTTAAAATATTCATTTTTAAATAATTTTTATGAAAAATGGGCATGAATGATAAAAAATTCCCAGTAAATACTTACACATAAACAATCTCGAATAATAATGAGATTGAGGAATTAACCCTTACCAATATGGTAACTTACGGAACATACGCCCCATGAAAGAGTTATCATACAATGAATATGTAAATACACATAAATTAAAGTTTATTACACAAATAATACAATTATGGGAAGTACATACCTCATGAAAAGTGTAATAGTGTCAATATGGCATGAATCTCAAGGGAATAAGGAGTGAGATGAAAACCCCTTACCTTGCACTTTTCTTTAGTCGAGGGTACGTTTAACCTTCTGTATGAAGACTGCAGTATGTTATTAAATAATACCAGAACCATATTAATATTTATGATATCATACATTATTCATTTATGAATTTTTACTACCCATTTAATAGTAATTTCCATGTTAAATTAACATTTTAAGTAATAATTTCTTTCTTTATCGTACGTGTTTTAACGTGTTACTCTTGACTGTATCACTTAGATCATGATTTAAATACTTATAGAATATAAAACATGATTTATATATCATATATATTTAGAATATAATTATGTATAATAGATATATATGTGAAATGTAAAACACCATTTATGGAGACAGTAGTCCGTACGTATGCATAAACATTGTTTCCATTTTCATACCGTATTGAACGGAACAATGTGAATAAAATATATGTAAGTATATATATGTATATATATGTATATATAATTATATATATATATATATATATATCTCCACTAGCATTATTATGTCATATATTACAAACATATTAGTAATATATATTTTTATAATCGTTGATGAATGGTGAATGTGGAAATGAATCTCATCGCGCTGTGGAGACGGTAATCTGTACGTACGCACGAGCGACAATATAATTTCCTTAAAGGTGTGGAATTGTATAGTATAATAATTTTATAGAGACATTATCATGTTATTTTATTTATTTATATACATAAAACTCATCATTATCACCATCCAAATAACATAGTGTTGAATAACAAATTACACCATGGCGTGGAGACGGTAAACCGTACGTACACACGCATGGTGACATTATCATTAATAAGATGGATATAATAATGAATATAGATGTGAAATATTTATAATAACATAAAATTATATAGAATATAATGGTTTTATCATTTTATAATGGAAATAACAAATAAATAAGAAGTGGAAGAAGAAAGGAACTTGAAAGAGGGTGGTGAAAACATTACCTCTTCTTCAGGTTCTTTCTTTTGATTTGATCAAAAGGGCTCCATAGATTGGCTTTATAATCAAAATAAGGACTCTAGGTTTAAGTGAGGGAAGTTTCGATAATATTTGGGCAGGGGATGGCCAAGAAAAAAAGGCTTTGAAGGTATTAATTTGAGATAAGGGGGAGTGCCCTTTTATAAGAGGGGTGAGGGGCACCTTTGGAAAAGATAGAAATATTATTTTATAATAAATTCATATTCAGTTTCTAATGGATCTGAAGTGGATTATTTAACATTTGAGGTGGGGACAGGTCTAAAAACACTCACCCAATAGGTTTTAGAAAGGTTTGGGTCACTATATTAACTTTATCTTTTTTATTTAACTCTTAGTTAAATAGTTTGACATTTACCATATCTCTTGTATTTTTATATTATATTGTCAATAAACTTACTATAAACTTCCTATAGACCCCCAAGTGGTCCATTAATAATACACTTATCATTATAAAAGTTCTTTAGTCGAATCTTATATTTTTAGGAATAGAATATCAATTAATAATATAATATTTGTTTTAAAAACTCATTTATGCCAATTTTGACAATATTTAATAATTGATTTTTGTTAAAGTCATAACAACTTTATTATTTCAAAAAAAAATCATTTAAGAAAACCTAACATGTCATATTAGCCAATAAAATTCGTTTATTGCATCAAAACTTTCAAATTATATTTATTTTAACATTTATAATACTAATTATTTTATTCTTTCATTAATAAAAAATATATTGCATCATAATTGTGTCATAAATAAATTTAATTATTCAATTTCTAGGAATTATAAATAAAATAATATTATTTAGTAAATAGTTTTATATTTTTAATGAATATTTATATTCACAAATATAACATATATAACCCTATGTAAAAATTGTTTTTCTAAAAGATATATGCTTATGTCATTTTTGTATTTACTTTAACTTATATAAAGTGTCATTATCACTTACATGTGGATCCATGGGGTCCGAAAATAGATTCAAAGATGAAAATGGTCGGAAACGTATCATCCAATAGTGTTAGGACACGTTTTAGGGTAATTTAAAATTATTATAATATTATTGTTTTACCCTTATTTACAGGATTTACCCTTTAACCATGGTAAATAAAATATTTACTGAAATAATTATTGAAAATGTCTAAAAATAAAAGTTACCTATTTACACAATTTGGACCTCCTGGTTATAAATATGGAATCTATTTTTCTAAATTCAAAACATAGAAGTGATAGAAATTAATTTATAATTAGTTCTCGTTGTTAAAACCAAAAGCGTGTTTTTAAGAGATAATAACTATCAAAAGATTATAACTTGCTTACGTCTAGTTTAAATGTGAAATTATCTACAATGACCAAAATTGGATTAAATGGTAAAAATATAATATAATTATACTCTAAAATAACTTAAATTCATAATTTACCGCTATTAATTATTTCGATTAAAAATGTTATTTTTAATTAATATTTGGTAATTTTCACTATTCATCAAAATATGAAAGTTATCTGAAAAGTACCAAAAATTCACCCTAACCTAATTTCGATATTATGAATCCAAAAATGAAGTCTATTTTGAAAGATAAAAGGTATTAAATTTTAAAAAGTGGATATTACTATTCATAACGCCTAGTTTGATTGATTGTAGTGTGTATTAGAACTCGAAGTTGCGTACAACACATGCTACTGCATTATTCAAAGAGAAGCATATCATGGAAGCATGGGGTGTTACATTCTTCCTTCCTTCAACAAATTTGATCCTCACAATTTGAAATTGTTTTTCAAAAATAAAAGGTTTAAAAGAGAAAATATCTTTTGGAAAACCCACATCAGAAATTAGGTTAATAAAATTTAGTCTTAATAAGAGGAAAAGGGAAATGAAAAAGTCACCACCAAATTGTGATCTCGATTATGAGAATATTGGGGCCAATTAAAGACATATAATTGGAGGAAATGTGTAAATATTTATAGGTAGTGATTGAGATCATCAATCCCAAACAAGTGTAAAATTGAAGGCCTTAAATTCATCAATCTTTGAAGATTTAAAATCCCATCAGTTCAACTAAACATATGGTATTAGGATAAAAAATTTGGTTTTAAGATCCCTTCACTAAAGAATAAGAATTAATTTCATCATAGAATAATAGAAGAAGAAAAATATATACTTGACAAGTATATTCCCATCCTTTAACTAATTTCTACCACAAACTCATCTTTCAGTCTCAAAGATAATAGAACTGAAAAATAATATTCTATTTATCCTATTCATATAGGGTTCAAAAAAATTGAATTTATAATTCATCTACCAGAATTTTTAAGAAAACTAAATTATTCAATCCCAGACATCACATGGTCCAGTGGTATGTGATACACCCTTATTGCCCTTTGGTTGCGGGTTCAAGTCTCACGGCCTTTCCGGACACGACGGGTTGCCGCCCGACCTCTGGGTTGTCCTTTTAGGGAAATCAAAAAATAATATCGAAATAGAATTATCCAAAATACTTCTATCCAAACTCACCATCGAAAATTTATAAGGAAGGTAAACACAATGAAGATCCTTTTTTCCGCTTAATAACTTGAGAACACCTTCATCGTGTATTCTTTTAAAACACTAAAACATCCTGAATTACCATAAAACCTTATTGATTACATTCATGATCCCTTGTTCCTTATAGAATATTGGATATGCTAATTCTATTAAAAATGGTGTAAACTCCAAAAATTATGGAATATAAAAATCATTATTCAGTTTCAAGGTAGTCAAGAATATCCAATATAATTTATGCAAATCAATCATGTATTATTCCAAAATCACTACCTCAGTATCAGAACCATATTATGGTTTATCTTTCTATCAAACATATATTTTCCAAAAAATTAACCTCCTATTGAGTCACTTTTCTTGGTTCCACACAATCTCAAGTCCTTAATGAAATAGTACTTCAGTACAATCCTTATGTACTCCATAATTATTATAACCAGTACATTATTGATACAACACTCAAATGAAATAATTCTATAATAACAACAAAGGAACTCTAAACATTCCTCCTCGTCTGTGGTAGTAACATAACTTGATTATTATCCAATAGCATCATTTGGGGCATACTCTGATGATTTGTACATTGGTTCGTGTAGTGTCCCAACTCCTTGCAGATGAAACATTGTATATATGAAACCTTTTTCTAACCCTTGCAGTCACGTACAAGGTGTACTTTTTCTCCACACTTATAACAAACTCCCATTCCCTTCAGGCAAGTTCCAGGGTGATTCCTCCCACAGTTATCACATATGGGAAAATTCTTCTTTTCCCTCTTCCCTTTATCTATTGTTCTCTCTTCCATCCTTTTCTTCTCTTGTTTCCCTTAAAATCCATAGGATTCAGAGAATTTTTTACATATCTTATTAACACATGATACTATTTCTTCATATGTTGAGAATACTTGGGAGACTATTTCCCTTATAAATGTTGTCTTAATACCATGAAATATATGATCCTTCTTACTCTTTGGATCATACGTATTGCTAGAGTTCACATACCTTCTACTGGGTGCCATTTCTATACAATGGCATAAACTAGGTCAGTTTATGAATTGAAATGAATAATTCAAAACTTGTAAAATACCTAACTTAAATTGAACGGTTTATAGATATAATCTATAATCATAACTATGTTTTCATTTAGGTAGTATATACTTATAAAACCTTCATAATTATTTGTAAAGAAAATGAGAATTATCCTAAGCATATCCCCCGGGAGTGTTGTAACCAAGAGTGCATCAAGGCATGTTGTCATGCCCTAGTTCCCGTTCGAGCCTAGCTCAATGTGGTGTTTTCGTGTTTTACCCCTAGGTACATCTATGCCAGAGCCGCATCTTGCTACTAGTATCCAGACAGGGATGTATTTTCTTGGAAAACTCACAAAATCTCTATATTACCAAAATTCTAGAAATTTCTTCTATACAAATCCTCAAAGTCTATCTCAGTTATATGTTCTCTAATTAGAGTTTATCTAAATATAGCATCCAAGGTTATTGATAAAATTCCTCTGATACCAACTGTAACGCCCTAACCCCAGTTACCCAGAGTCGGTGCATTATTTTAATACATTGGCATGATTACAATGAATCAAGTCCTGAAAGACGAATCAGTTAAGTAGTCTTGGAAAAAAGATTACATACATGAATGTTACATTAAACTTCTTAACAAAAAAACAACATAAATAATACTTCATGAATGAAATTATCCCTTGGATTAACCATTCATATCAATCACAATACACTTCTTGGAATCCTGGTAAAAATTAAACATAGAAAGGGTGAGCTCAAATGCTCAGTAAGGATAACAATACTACTGAAACTTTCATAAATAAGCATAAACATTTAAGGCAATGTATAACTAAAACAAAATCCTTTTAAACATGACCTTCAGAATAATATGGCAAAAATAAAATGAAGTAATGCCATCTACTTATTCACATGGATATTCTACTAGTCGAATAATCACATGCAATATCACTAACCACTTTCATAGTGATGGAATGCATAATTCCAAACTATCATAACCACATAGTCAAGGCCTTGTGCCAAGACTACAAATAAGATTTTGTCTAGGCCTTGTGCCAAGACACTAGTTTGTCTCATGATACCTACCGATGCATTGAGGAGCTATAGTGGGCTCCACTCGTGACTTACTAAATCCAATGCATTCCTCATATGAAAAGGCTTAAACATAACATAAACATTTGTACTAAAACTAGCATATGAAATGTCAATACTTTATCAATAAACCATGAATGGTATAAAAATAACACACCCATAGTAAAAAATATCACAAAAAATTCAATATTATATGGATTTTTTTATCATAATAAATCAACCTTAATGAAAAATAATATCCAGTAAAGGATGTTGATATAGTTGAAAATGACGAGTAAATATTTTTGAGAGAAATAAACTTTTTGTAAAATTATTAAAAAGTCACACATTTCATAAAGAAGTAATTTAAAATAGATTATTTAATCGAAGTGTCACATACCACTTTGAATCTTTTGAAAAGAATTATCATTTCAAAAAATTCATGTTCATATAAATAAATCCTTAAAATCATTTTGAAAACATGGACATTAATTAAAAATATTTAGAAAGATAAATCTTTAAAACATTTAAAATTCTGATCTTGATAAAGGTTAACATTCACAAATCCTTAAAATATTCATTTTGAAATCATTTTTATGAAAAATGTACATGGATGTTAAAAATTTCCTAGTAAATACTTACACATAAACAATCTCCTATAATAATGAGATTGAGGAATTAACCCTTACCAATTTGGTAACTTAAGAATCACACACCCCATGAAAGAGGTATCATACAATGAATATGTAAATATGCATAAATTAAATTTTATTACACAAAGAATACAATTATGGGTAGTACATACACCACACAAAATGTAATAGTGTCAATATGGCATGAATCTCACAGGAATAAGGAGTGAGATGAAAACCCCTTACCTTGCACATTTCTTTAGTTGAGGGTACGTTTAACCTCCTGTTTGAATACCATAGTATGTTATTAAATTATACCAAAACCATATTAATATTTTTTATATCATACATTATTCATTTATGACTTTTTACTACCCATTTAATAGTAATTTCCATGTTAAATTAACATTTCGGGTAATAATCGCTTCCATTATCGTACGTGTTTTAACTTGTTACTCTTGATTGTATCACTTACATCATGATTTAAATACTTAAATAATATAAAACATGATTTATATATCATATATATTTAGAATATAATTATGTATAATAGATATATATGTGAAATGGAAAACACTATTTATGGAGACGGTAGTCTGTACGTACGCATAAATATTGTTTCCTTTTTCATAACGTATTAAACGAAACTAAGTGAATAAAACATATGTAACTACAGATATATATATATATATATATATATATATATCCAGTAGAATTATAATTTCATATATTACAAACATATTAGTAATATATATTTTTATAATCGTCAATGAATGGTGAATGTGGAAATGAATCTCATCGCATTGTGGAGACGGTAATCCGTACGTAGGAAAGAGCGAAAATATAATTTCCTTAGAGGTGTGGTATTGGATTTTAAATTAATTTTACAGAGAAATTATCATGTAATTTTTTTTATTTATATATTTATTACTCATCATTATATCCATCTAAATAACATAGTGTTGAATAATAAATTACACCACGGCGTGCAGAAGATAAGTCGTACGTACGCAAGCACGGTGACATTATCATTCATAAGATGGATAAAATAACGAATATAGTTGTGAAATATTTATAATAACATAACAGTATATAGAAGATACTGGGGTTATCATTTTAGAATAGAAATAACAAATAAAGAAGAGGTGGAAGAAGAAAGGAACTTGAAAGAGGGTGGTGAAAACATTACATCTTCAACGGGTTCTTCCATTTGATTTGATCAAAAAGGGATCCTTAGGTTGGATTTTTGATCAAACTAAGGCCTCTAGATTGAATTAAGGTAAGTTGAGAGAATATTTAGGTAGGTTTTGGATTAGCCAAAAGGCTTTGAAGGTATGAATTTGAGAGAAGGGGGAGTGCCCTTTTATAAGAGGGGTGAGAGGCACCTTTGGAAAAGCTTGAAATATTATTTTATAACATATTCATATTCAGTTTCTAATGGATAAAAAGTTGGTTATTTAAATTTTAAGGTGTTTATAGGTCTAAAAATACTCAACCAATAGGTTTTAGACTGGTTTGGGTCACTATATTAACTTTATCTTTTGATTTTAACTCTTATTTAAATAGTTTGACATTTACCATGTCTCTTTTATTTTTATATTATATAGTCAATAAACTTATTATAAACTCCCAATAGACCCCCAAGTGGTTCATTAATAATACACCAATAATTATATATGCCCTTTTTCTAAACCTTATATTTTTATGAATAGAATATCAATTAATAATATAATATTTGTTTTAAAAAATCATTTATGTCAATTTTGACAATATTTAATAATTGATTTTTTTTAAAGTCTTAACAAATTTATTAATTCAAAAAAAATTCATTTAAGAAATCCTAACCTGTCGTATTAACCAATAAAATTATTGGATATTATTAAAACTTTCAAATTATATTTATTTTAAAATATATAATACTAATTATTTGATTCCTTCATTAATAAGGAAAATACTACATCATTATTGTGTCATAAATAAATTTGATTATTCAATGTCTAAAAATTATAAAAAAAATTCCATTATGTAGTAAATATTTTTAGATTTCTAATGAATAATTATAGTAAAAAACATAACATATATAACCCTATGTAAAAAAGTTTTTCTAAAAGATATATGCTTATGTCATTTTTTATTTACTTTAACTTAATTAATATAAAGTGTCATTATCACTTACAAGTGGATCCATGGGGTCCCAAAATCGACCCAAAGATTCCCATGGTTGGACATGTATCAACCAATATGTTTGGGACATGTTTTAGGGTAATTTATTATTATTATAATATTATTTGTTTACCCTTATTTATCGGATTTATCCTTTAACCGTGGTAAATAAAATATTTGCTGAAGTAATTATTCAAAATGTCTAAAAATAAAAGTTACCTATTTACAAAATTTGGAACTCATGATTATAAATATGGAATCCATTTTTCTAAATTAAAACACAGAAGTGACAGAAATTAATTTAAAATTAATTCCCGTTGTTAAAACCAAAAGCATGTTTTTAAGAGATAACAACTATCAAAAGATTGGCATTTGCTTATGTCTAGTTTAACTATGAAATTATGTCCAATGACTGACATTAGATTAAATGGTAAAAATATAATCTAATTATACTATAAAATCACTCAAATTCATAATTTATCACTATTAATTATTTTGATTAAAAAAGTGGTTTTTAAATAAAATTTAGTATTTTTAACTATTCATCAAAATATGAAAGTTATCCGAAAAGTACCCAAAATTCACCCTAAGCTAATTTAGATATTCAGAATCCAAAAATGAAGTCTATTTTGAAAGATAAAATGTATAAAATTTAATAAAGTGGGTATTACTATTCATAACAGCTAGTTTGATTGGTTGTGGTGTGTGTTTGAACTCGAAGTTACGTACAACATAGGTTACTGCATTATTCAAAAAAAGCATATCGTGGAAGCATGGGGTGTTAAAATGAAGACTAAAGTTCATAAGAATTCAATTTTGGATGAAAATATGGTGAATCTTGAATTTTATCATCATGAGTTCAAAAAGATTAAGACTTTCATAAAGAAACTTATAATGAAATATTAAACTTTTTTTGAACATTCAGAAAATTTTAATCAAACATTTGAATTTTTGAAGAATGAAATTATCTTTTCATATAATACATCGTAACTGAATGTATTTCAATAATTTATAGTTTTATTTTCTTTCTATTAACTCTAGGATGATTAGATAGATATTTTTATTTTATGTTATCCCTTCTAACAATTCCATAAACTTTACATACATTAAATTAATTTTTTTTAAACACAAAGTGGGAGAAGATTTTTTATAGGGGGAGATGTTATAATTTGGAGAGTTATAAAAGTAGAGAAGTTTTTTTTAAAAGGTAATAATTATTATTTAAAGGGTGAGAAGTATTTTTCAAATGGGTAGATGTTAAATAATTTCCATTGTGTTATAAAATAACTGTAAACTTAGGTGGAGTTATAATAAGTATCTTCAATGTCATAAAAAACTAAGGGCTATAATTTTTTCAAGTTATATTCGTTCATTTTTGTGTTTGTGGCATATAATTTTCAAAAGGGGGGATATTTTTGAGTCAGAAGTATTACTTTATACTTTTGCATTCCATTAGTTTTAAAAATAACAAAAAATCTCTTAAAACTATGTTTTCTAACTTTTTTATGTCATGAGTACTTTATCATGTTTTTTTCAGAAAACATCACTCTACACCATATATATAAATGTTTCTAATGTATTATTAATATAAACTTTACATTTCTAAATCTGATCCATCTAACTGAAGTTGCAGCTAATTCATCCAATGACCTATTTTTAGAATAGTGGTTAGACTTATATCTTGTCTACATGACTAAAAAAAGTAATAACCATTAGACCGACCATGGTACCAATACATCATACTAACCTACATTTAGTTCAATCGGGTTTATAATCAATATGTATAACAAAGTTACTAAATTTTATAATCAGATTACATTAAAATTGTTTCTATCGTAAGGATAAAATTTAGCATTTTAATGGAGATAAAACAAAACAACATCGAATAGTAAGTTATGCCAAAACATTGTGAAATATCAAAGATATATTTTTTCAAGGTCATTGAAACTAACTCTGAAATATTAACATTGGAGATTCTCCTATAAATATATGGTCATTTTAAGATTTAGGATCAGATCACATCCACAACTCAATATAGATAATTTTTTTCACATGAACATCTCGTTCCAAAGACTTTGCAATAAATTATAGAGTTTTAGTTCTAAGGAATCATTGTTAGGGTTTATTCATTTAGAAAAAAAATTCTTTTTTAATAACATGTTTTATCATTATTATGATCAAGGGGTTACAAGGATAAGAGTACGGTGAATTCAATCCATCAGATCGAGCGTTTTTGGGGTTATGAAGAGAGATGATGATCATAATATGAAGGGCTTCAAAGGATAGAAAGAAAGTGTTAATTTCAATCATCATATCCATGGATTTTCTGATAATAAAATACATACTTTATTTTATGTATAAAAATATAGATACATTTAGTTGAGGTTATTGACTACTTTTACTCTAAAGGTTATAAGGGTGTACTCTTTTAATATAGATTGTAAGTAATTCTTTCTTTTAATAACTCTTTTTTTACTTGTTTTTACAATAATATTCCACTATGCATGTAATAAAAAGTTAGTGTTCCTACTTATCTCTCTATACAATTTGTATTATTAGTGTAACTTGGTTTACGATTAAAAAATACTTTGATATAATCGGAACAACTGTGGTTATGATTCATTCACTCTAATCATCTGATGTTCTGTGAGTATTATAATATTACTTTAAGAGGTATTGTGTTTTTATTAGTTTAACCTAATATACTCTAATGATCTAACAAATATTTCATAAAACCTCAAAATGTTATATACTACCCCTTTTAAAATGAATTTCTCCCTTGAAATCCAACTTGGTTATCAAAGGATTAAAATTTTTTAATAATTAATTTATTGAAACCCAAATAGTACAAATTAAATAAAGAAAACATACCTTAAAAAGGGAAAGTGGGAATCATAAAGGTCACCTGAAGTTACACATAACTTGGATTCCACATAGGGAGAACATTGGTGGTAAATTAAAAGATATATTTAGAAGGGAAACTAATTCCCAACGAATAATAGATACTGATAGAGAACTTGGCTATGAGTAAGTCAATGAAAACAAAACCACCATCCAAATAAGTGTGGAAATTGTCATTAATATCATTGGAAAATATAGTAATATGATAACATTTTTCAAAATCTATTTCCCATAGTTGAAGTATTATTTCACCATCTAGACTAAAAACATAATGAAATATATATACTCGATAAGTAAAATTTCATTCTTTAAACAAGTTACACCATAATCTCATATTTTTCTCTAGATAATGAGTATTCAAGATGATTTCTTCAATGTAGAAACACTAAAATAAAAATTTAAAGACCACATAACCATAAAAGGGATAACAAGTTATTCCTCCCATATTTCAACATTAACCAAAACCAAAATGGTTAACACATGGTATGATAATTCCCTTAATGAATAAACCTTTATATGACAAAATAATCGTCCAAATTTAATAGTAATACCCAAAGATGAAACAAAATCATTCCATAACCCAATATCCCAAATAACATCAATTACATAAAAATTAAAGAGTGTTTTAAAGGTTATCTCATACCTTATATATTTTAAGTCTAAAAAGATAGGGATCTTCTTTTGAAGTAACATTAATCACTTAGTCTCCAAGTCACTTTTCAATATTGGGGTAATCTATATGATAATACTTTTGTTTATATAATTATCTCAATATCCAAGATCATATAAACCCAAAAGTTTATCAATCATATAAAACATATTTACACCAAAAGTAAAGGAATAATTCACATTAAAATGAATTTTTACAAATACTTCAACCTAATAAAATATCTCCAAAAATATCATTAATAACATAAAAAAATTTAATACTTAAAACCCACAAATAAAGTGTCGAGTAATTTGAACTTATGATCATACTTTATCTTATAGACCTATGATGGTATACAGAACTCTTAAAATAACCTCAAATAAAAACTACAAAATCACAAAAGTTATCTAAATTGACCTTTGATAACAAACATAATAGACGAAGAACTGCACTCTCATATCCTGTGCTGAAATCATGAACTTTAAATTTTCATCTTTCATTCCCATTATTCTGACCTAATATATTCCTTCCAAACCTTACAACACCAAAAATAAAAATTGGATCACTTACATCTACAAGGACCTTTTAGGTTTATAGTTTTATATGATTTGGAAAACCTCAAATACAAACAATTCACATGAATTTAAATGAGAACTTATCCCATTTAACCTGGTTTTCTTTTTTAACATTAGGTCATCATCATCATCCATATGAAATCTCTTCTAGAAATAATTTATTCTACCTCTTTCCTTATAACCTGGGGAAAAGGAAACATAAGAGGGCTGAGATCAAATTCTTAGTAAGGGAAAACATAAGCATTAAAAAATAAATGTCATCAGTGATCATAGGAAGAGAAGAAGGGTATGATTAAAAAATCAAATTGCAAGAGTATAACATATGAACATTCATACCCATCAATACCTAGATCATCAAACATAAAAACATGGAATAAATAATTAATAAGGAAAAATTAATAATAACCAATAATCACATGCCATGTGATATAAATCTTGATTAAATCAAACATTATAAACCCATAGAAAGCATAGATAGAACATATTGGTATCCTGGGACATCATCTTCATATAACACTTACAGAACCCTGATAGAATGCTTAAAATTGGAATAAAAATATGGCTCGAATGGCCCGAAGGCCTTCTTTTTTATTTTATCATAGATAATCCCCTTTTTAAGGGTTGAAGGGGAACCCATACATGACTTGTAGGCCCAAGGAACAAGGCCAGACATGGCCCACAATACTTGACCCGAAGGCCCAGTGGCATACCATGCCCATTACATGACCCGTAGGCCCAGCCCACTAGAACTGACCCTTACAATAAAATTATCTGCATAACATAATCATTACCCAATACATTAGAGTACTATCTATGAGCACCCATTATTTAAGATATAATGGGCTCACCCAGTGCTGTCGGGGTCACGCCATGTTTAAGCTATAGTGAACATACTTGATGTTATCTGGGCCAACACATATTAATGTTGTAACAGGCTTACTCAGTACTATCTAGGAACAACAAATTATTTATACTGCACAATAACCAAATAATTAAGAAATAATATATAAAATTAATTTCATGATAACTCATCAAAACAAACTTTTTCTTTTTATAACATGATTACACATGAAAAAATAGGTTCCAGAACAATATCTTTGAAAAATGTTTAACCCCTAGAAAAGAAACATAGTATATAACATTTTCTTTGAAACATGATTAACCCATGTAAAAGTAACTGGTTTCAAAAAAAGAAATATGCTTAACCCATGAAAAAAAATGAGCTTCATAAAAATATCTTCAAAACATAATTAACCCATGTAAAAGAGATAAGTTTCATAATAATTTATTGGAATGAATATTATTCTATCTAGAGAAATAATGAGTATGATATCACGACTTAATATCCCCAATGGAGGATAAGTAACAACAAGGGGTGTTGACATTTATGAATGTCTTTTCCATTAAAATATCATTAAATATTTTTGAGAAAAATACCCATTTCATTTGGAAATAAATTTTTAAAGCATAAAACATTTTGAAAATAAATTTCATTGAAAAACACCTTGAAAATTAATATGTAATTTTTTAAAAAATCATTTAAAAAAATTTATTATTATAATGTCATTTTGGCTTTGATAAAAATATTTGAAAACATTTTTTAAAATATTTTTAGAAAACATGGTTTTAGAAGAAAAAGAGTTTTTGATCAAAAAGAATATTTTTCATAAAAAAAATCTTTTGAAATATTGAGTAAATGAAAATATGTAAATTAAGGTAAAAAATGTTTTATAATTACATAAATATATTATAAATAAATTCATGATAATTATTTAAAGGTAAAAAATAATCCTGATAAATGATGATATTATAACATGAAACTCTTACCACTTTGGTAACATTGAATCATAAGAACCATGAAAGAAAAAAATTAAATGAAACTTAGAATATCATAATAATAATTATATTCATTATATAACATTTCAAAGGGTAAATATATACACCTCATAAAATAATATAGTTGTATAACATAACAAATGTCTCAAAGAATAAAAATTGAGAAAAAAATGCCTTACTTCTTTGGTAGCATTGAAACTATAAACCCTATGAAAGAGGGATCCTAAAAATGATATTTAAATCCACACAAATTTAAGTATAATAATCATAAAATAAATACATGGTTATTATATACACCACACAATAAAAATAAGTGGTGAATATGGAATGTACCTCAGAAAAATATAAGTAAAATTCATTTTGTTTAAACAGTATTTAACCTCTTGTATAGTGATTTTAGACATGTTATTAACTTATTAAATAACCATATTAATATTTTTAATATCATATGTGAATTTATTAAGACCTTTTATTACCCAATTATAAACAATTCCTTCAAAAATTTATCTTTTTAGTAATAACAGCTTTTTTTCATATATGTTTTAACTTGCTATTTTTGGTTTTCTCGCTGCAACAAAAGTGCCATTTAGCGGCGGTTTTATAGCGGCGGTTTATAATAAACTGCCACAAAACAATTTTTTTAACATCCCAGACCCTTCTCCCACCCTGAACCTCTTTCTCACCCCGCGCTCCCTCGGCCCCCCGCTTCCCCTGCGTCCCCAGCCCCCCACGACACTGGCGACCCCGAAACCCTGGTGACCCTGCTTCCCCGGCGACCCCGCAACCTCGGCGACCCTGGCCCCCCACGACCCCAGCGAACCTGCTTCCCCGGTGACCTATACAAACCGTAGGGTTTGATTTATAATTATTTACTGGTTTTGATATTAGTTTTTTTTTTTATTGTTTCTTGGATAACTGGTACTCTTTCCTTGTGTGAGGAGTTGATTTATTTATGAGACTAGTCAACATTGAAAATAAAGAAATTTAGAATTTTAGGTATTATATTTATTTTAGTAACCACATCTCTATGAAAATCTTGTTACATTTCCTGAGAGAGAATATCACATTTCATAGAAGATATGGTTGAATTCATTGTATCTATAGTGGTGGAAACTCCTTACAACGATTATTCCTTTGAAACCTAGTACATTAAATTCTATCCTGATGCATATCTAGAATAATATTTTAAAACTTTTTCCAAAAGTGATTGAAACAGAAAATTAAACTCACCAATATCAAACTTTGAAACTTCTATTTCATAGATATTACTTGTTTCAGATATTAATTCAAATAAATTATTCCTCAAAAAATACACTTTATTCATTATCTTGTAAAAACTCTCTCAAGATATTTTATCCAAATAATCTAATTCATGTGTAAGGATTTTAGAACTAGTTTAGTGCAAGTGAATAGAATAAAATAAGTCTTGCTGCATTTCAAAACTATGATATTCATCAACCATTTTAGTTTCATAATTATAGGGTTCTCCAGATTCAAACCTTTCTCTTTTATTTGAAATAATAAAAGTTTCATCTTCCATGCCTTCTTCTCTTTCCCCACCAGCAACATTTCAACTGATAAACTTACTTATTTTCTTCTTCATTTTCTACTAGTTTCTCATGATAGAGATATATTAAAGAGTGGGATTGCTTTTGATGTAGTAAAAATGATTTTCTGTTGACCAATGTTATCTTTACTTTTAATGGGAAAATCATATTCTTATTTACAGATCAAATAGCTAAAATATGTGGTTATTCTATAACAAGAGTAATAATATCAACTACTGAATACAATTCTGAGTGAACATTTGGTACATCTTCATTCCCATCTCAAATTTCATTGGAAATGATAACTTGAAACCTTCTTCATCTATCCTCAAGAGTCTCATTTTATATAATATATCTTACAGCCATACTTCTAATTGGTTCTTTTATGAGATTAGAAAATATTTTTGGAGGTTGAAGAGAAACCTCATCAGTAAAAACCATATGAGATGACTCCCCCTGAGTTGTAGAAGGAAATACCTCAAATTTTTCTTCTAATCAGACATGAAATAACATATTCAAAGATGATCTATAGAATAATCCACTATTCTTTATTATACTATAACTCACTACTGTTAATCCAAGTAAATGTGTGGTAGTGGTTTCATCTAAACATATCGATCTCTACCAAACCCCAAGGTTAACAACCTTCCAAAAAGGTGAAAATTTACTAATTTGTTATGAATATTTCACATATTCTTCATTATATATCATACAAAATTGATGGGTTTAACTATTATAAACCGATATAATAATTCAACATCTTGAAAATGGATTTTTTTTCAAACTCACCATTTTTTCAAGCAATAGAAGACTGAATGAAATTCAAATGAACCTTTATATCTGGTTCTACTTCTTTTATAGGTATGTTATCAACTTTTGGATTTTCAAAAAATACATAATTATTTATGTAGGGATTACTTAATTTATTTCCATTGAGGAAGTTCTGAAATCATAATTTCCATCATAAGTACATTCAAACAATTAAACCATTATTAAATATGACATCAAAAAATTATTCTAGTTTACTATTGCTGGAAACATATCCTTATTATCACCAAAATTAAATACAACTGCTTTATGGAAATCTCATACATCTTTATCATAGAATAAATGTTTTTTCTTTTCATCGAACACAAATTACTATCCTTGATTATTTATAGATTTCTTAACAAAAATATTCATGGCATCTAGCCAATTGAAATTGATGGATCTTACACTCAACACTTTTCCTAAGGTCCTTGAGCACATGAATCTACTAGAGGTAGATCCCTTTATTTTCTTATATTTTACATTGTTGATCGAGGTTCGAAATACTGAACTATTTGAAATTTTTTTATGGTTATTTTATTAATATTAAAAGGTTTTTAAGGGTAATGAACCTATAACTGACTTATTTTATTTTGTTTTATAGTAAGAAAAGGGTCGCTCAGAGTGATATGCATGATAATCATGTCAGAAAAACATACAAGTCCTGTTGAGATATGACTAATACTCAAAATGGTGGTTCTAAATCTCAAATGAAATAACTCAAATAAAATATTTACTAATAATAAATTCACAATATAAATTATTAAAATAGAAATGATATTAAATAATTTTAAATAATATTAATTTGGATTTGATAAAATTGAATCTATAACTAGGAAGTGGTTCAGTAAAAATTTATGACAATTGATTGTCTATGCAAAAAAAATAAAAAATCAGCATGATATATTAATAAATTATGTGTTAAATATATGTGTTTCATCCTATAATGGTTTATCAATCTTTTTTGAAATGTTTATTGAAATTTTGTGTCTCATATGATCTAAACCTGATTAAAATTGAATCCAAAATTAGTTAGGGTGTGTTTTATTCATAACACCTATGCATAGAAACATATGGCTATAATATATTCCACTTTAGTATTAGATATTTATATAATGTGTTTTTCATTACTATATCATGATACTACGGATTTAGCTAGAATTTTACTGGTTCCTGACATTATCTTTCTATCCAGTCTACACCAAACAAAATATGTATCCAAATATAACTTTTAATTAAAATTAGAGGGTTTTGAAAAAATTAGATATAGGAAAATAGTTCATTTTAAATATCTCAAAATATTTTTAGCATCATTTAAATGAGATTCTATTGGATTAGATTTAAATATTTCACAAATAAATAATGAAAATATAGAGTAAAATTTATTTATAATAGATTTATTCGATATCAGAGTTTTATATGAAGGCTCTATAGAGAACATAGGTTGGGGTTATTCCAAATTAACAATGTGTTTTGGTTTTCATGGTAATGAAGCTACCACGTTGTTAGCACACTGTTTTTCTTTACCAAAGAAACTTCCCCTATCCCAAACACTAAGGGTTCATATCTAACTCAGGGGATCATCTTTATTATATTATGTTTATGTAATCTTATACTATTGTATGTATGAATCTCTTTCTTTATTTAGTAGTAACTATGTGTTTTAATTTTTTTTATTATTGTGTAGGCACATTGTGATATACATGGATAAAATTTGGATCACATTACCAAGGAACACACCTCAGTATGTTAAGGGTTTGAATGAGTTTTTAGATTTTGAAATTTCTAATCGACCCGTTGAAGGGAGAATAAAATGTCTATGTCCTAAATGTAAATTTAGAACATGGTTGAAGAGAGATGAGGTTTATGAACATTTAATACTGAAGCAATTCCTTGATCAATATTTGTGTTGGATTTGGAATGGAGAATCAAACGTTACAGAAATATTGAGCACTGATATTAATCCGCAGAATGAGGTCCCAAGTTCATCGACAATAGAAAATGAAATGCAAAACCTAATAAATGATGCATTCGGCACTGCAAGGCACCACTATCTGCATCAAAACATATCAGAACAACCAGAAGAGGGTGATACAAATTACAATATGACAAGTGATGTTTTTGAGACTATAACACATGTAGATCAAGATTTTCACATATCATTGGATCCTCCTCTAGATTCTGTGGATAAAAATGTAAGAGAAAACTCCACTGAGGAAAATGTGTTTCATGATTTAGTTGACGATGGAAATCAAGAGTTGTATTGTGGGTGTTTGAAATATTCAAAACATTCATTTCTGCTGAAGTTTTATCACATCAAATCTCTATGTGGAATTACAAATAAGGTAATGTCCATGATATTGGAATTGATACGTGATGCATTTCCTGAAGAAAAAATCCCAAAATCTTTTTATGATATGAATAAAGTTGTTAACAAGCTTGGTCTGAATTATGCAAAAATACATGTGTGTCCCAATGATTGTATGATTTATTGTGGAGAGGATTCAGGTAGACAGAATTGAAAGAAATTTTCTTCTTCAAGATGGAAGGCAAAGGGTGATGTTGGAAGTCTGAATGAACATAATTTCATGGAGAAGAAGAATAAAAGGAGCACACCTGCAAAGGTTTTGCATTACTTTCCTTTGAAGCCTCAATTGCAAAGATTATTCATGTCATCGAAAACCACCGAACACATGAAGTGGCATTCTGTAGATAATAACAATGATGGGTTAATGAAACATCCACGAGATTCTCAATCGTGGAAGACATTTGATTCATTACATCTCGATTTCTTAGCTGATCCTAGGAATGTTCAATTGGGATTGGCTGACGATGGATTCAACCCATTTGAGACTTTGAGTACTAATTATAGCATTTCGCCAGTTGTTTTGATCCCTTATAATTTGCCTCTATGGATGTGTATGCAACAAACATCTTTTATCCTTTCGATGATTATTCCTGGAAAACGAATTCCTGGAAATGATATTGATGTATACTTGCAGCCTTTGATTGATGAATTGCAGGGGTTATGGAGCAACGGTGTTGAGACATTTGATGCTTCTTCTAAAACAATGTTCACAATGCATGCTGCTTTAATGTGGACCATTAGGGACTTCCCTGGGCTTGGGAATTTATTTGGTTGGAACACTTACACGGGTTTGGATTGTCCCATTTGTAACTTTGATTTTGAGCCCAAACGGCTACCTTACAGTAGAAAATGGTGCTTCTTGTGTCATCGAAGATTTCTCAATGCATCTCATAGATTTTGGCTGAACAGATCAATATTTAATGGTTCCATTGATCGTAGACCACCTCCAAAGTTGTTAAATTGTTTTGAAATATTTAAACAGCTTTAAAATGTTGAAACAGAATTTGGGAAGGTTCATCATTTGAATGATAGCGGAAAACGGGCCCGAAGTGCATCGTCAAGTGAAACCGGAACGGAACAATGGAAGAAAAAAATTATATTCTTCAAACTTCCATATTGGGAATTTAATTTATTGTGGCATAATCTTGATGTGATGCATATTGAGAATAATGTCTTTGACAATTTGATTTCCATATTGCTTAATGAGAATGAAAGTTGAAGGATCATCTCAATGCTCGCAAAGACTTACAAGCAATGAACATAAAAGGCGATCTCTGGCCAGATGAGAATGAAAAGTATCCTCTGGAAATTTTTTCAATGAAAAATAGGGATAAAGATTCATTCCTTGGAATGTTAAAGAATGTTTAGGTATTTTATGGGTATTCAAGTAACATCTCGAGGTGTGTTGACTTGAAGAATCGTAAGTTACATGGATTTTAAAGTCATGATTCACATATTTTGTTACAACAGTTACTACCATTGGCATTGTGTACATTATTACCTGAAAAAATTACTACTGTTGTACTGCAGTTCTGCAAATTTTTCAGACAACTATATGAGAAATGTCTACATCCATTTCAGCTTGACAACCTTTTGAAGATGTTTTTATTGACCCTTTGCGCAATGGATATGATCTTTCCTCCGTCATTTTTCACTGTAATGATGCATTTAACTATGCATTTGGTTGAGGAAGCTAAATTAGGAGGCCCCGTTCATTATCGATGGATGTATCCAATTGATAGGTATTTTATTTATATGTTTTCCAGTTAAGTAAACAATTTTTGGTACTTAATTAAATGCATAATTATGTTTATTTTATTTCACATATATCTTGGACATTTGAAATCATATGTGAGAAATAAAGCTCAACCAGAAGGCTCAATTGTTGAAGGCTATTTGGATGAGGAGTGTCTTACCTTTTATTCTCGATACTTGGATGATATTGAGACAAGATTTAATCGAGTTGGACGTGTTGAAGACACATCGACTCAATCTCAAATACATCAGAAATCCAAAATATTTCCTGTCATTGGCCGATCAGTTGGGAGGACCTCAAATGTGACACTGACCGAATTTGAATTATTACAGGCACATAGATATGTGCTGCAGAATAGTGACATTGCAGATCCATTTATTGAAGATTTGAGGATACAAACAAAGAGATGAATGAGAGGCCGAACACGAAATGAGAAAGATATAACTAAAGCTGTTAATAAAGAGCTTGTAGAATGGTTTGCACGACGTGTAAGTTCATAAATATTACAATAAATACGAATATTAGTTTGAAACATATATTTTGTGAATCTAATAAAGTATATTTCTTTTTTCAGATCATGAATACTAATACTTGAGCAGAGGTGTTAGAAGATTTGATGTTTCTTGCTAGAGGACCTCTAAAAGAAGTTAGAATGTTTGACGCTTATAATGTGAATGGCTTTAGATTTCGTACAGTCGATCGAGAAGTGGGTTTGAAAACACAGAATAGTGGTATATTTACATTTGCTGAAGTGGAATACTATGGAAAGCTGTATGATATTATTGAATTAAACTACCACGGACATTTTTCGATTGTTTTATTCAAATTCAAATGGGTCAATATTATCATAGGTGTTAAAAGAGATTCCTTGCAATTTACTTCTGTGAACTTCTCTCGCTTGATGGATTTTGGTGATCGTGAACTGCATGATCCATATATCTTAGAATCGCAAGAAAAATGGTATATTATGTTAATGATGTTGCCGATGAAGGGTGGAGTGTAGTTGCTCATGTAATACAAAGAGATTTGTATGATATGGGTGATGAAGTGGAAAATTTGACCTCTGAAATTGAATTTAATCAGCAACAGGAAGTGGAATTAGTTGTCGATCATGATATTGAAAATATTAGTCTAGCAAGGATGAATGAAGTGGATGAAGCAATGGAGCAGGAAACTGATATGATTGAAGGAGAAAATGATTGTATGTACAATTATTTATTTATTCAGCAACCACTTGTTTCATTTCTGCAGTCATTCATTATCATTGTTATATATATTTTGTTTGTTAGTACTGGGCATATTTTATCAATTTTAATTTTTTTTATGCATAATTTTTTGAAATATATATTCTGAACTTAATTTTATTTGATTAAATGTTAGGAATTCCAAGGAAGAAGCGGTATATTGTTTCATCTAGTTCCGCGATAGATGGCGATCCATTTGTCTCCCTCCCCACGACATCTGAGACGCCAGGTGATGACACCCCTACACCATCCCCCCCTGCACCATCTCTCACACCATCTGTGGATGTCCTAGTAGAGGGTGATTCATTGACTCCCCTTTCAGGAGGCTCAGTAGTGGGGCAATGTCGTTCCCCTTCCAGTTCATCCCAGACACACTAGAGTGTCACTATCATAGGTAAAAATTTAAATTAAATAAATTTATTGAATTTTTTTTATACTAAATTTTTTCTCATTGAAGATGACAAAAATGCAACCATGAAGAAAAATATAAAAAGTTCAGATGTTTAGAATCTGAATGGCGAGAAGATTTTTTTTCCATTTGATTCTTACGGGGTCCCTACGGATGATGTCGCGGGGTTACTTGGCCAGATTCTATGCCAGCTGGCAGCGGAACCCATTTCTGTTCCCATTTCATATGAAAATTGGAGACATATGCCTTCAAGATGGAAAAATGAAGTGTTTGATTCTCAAATAAAGGTAAATTTATTACATTATGGTTTAATTGAATGTTATGTTACTAATATGTTCAAAATGAATTTCTGTATACAGATGTTCTTCCAATTTACTGTTGTTGATGTGATAGCACAAAAGTGGATGTTGAAAAATATAGGTAATAAGTGGAATGATTTCAAATGGAGATTATGGCGTGATTTCAACGATACTTCATTGACTATGCAGCAAATGTATGAGAAGCTACCCAGTGGGGTACCGAAAGAGCAGTGGAAATTGTTTGTTGACAGACATCGTGATCAGAAGCAGATGGTATTGAAATATATATTATTATATTATCCTCATTTTATGTTTAAACATGTATATTAAAAGTAAATGACATTCAATACATCAGTATTAAATTTCCTTTTATTTATTTCAGGATCTTTCAAGATAAAATGCATCAAACCGGGCAAAGAAATTCATCCCGCACACTACGGGCTAAAAAAGTTTTTCTAGAAGCCGAATTAAATTGGTAGTCTTTTAATTAGTTTAAATATTTATAAGACAATATTATCTATTTAATATATTGAATTTTTTATTTTTCTTTCTTTAATTCAGTCATAGAGTTTAGGGCATGAAGCATCCAAGACTGAACTGTGGTTTGAAGTTCATAAGAAATCAGATGGAATTTTTATTAACGAGCCTGCTAAAGAAGTTTGGGTATGAAGTCAATTTTTCATCATAATAACTTATTATCAGTTTTTACTGTGTTAATATATTTTGATATTTGATTTATAGGTAAAAATTTAAGAGAAATGGGATGCCAATCATGCGCAGTCCTACTTAGTCTCCCAGGATGACCCGGTTGCTAAGGTCCTTGGGAAGGAGCATGCTGAGAGAGTGCACGGGATGGGTTTGGCACCCGTACCATCTGAGATTTTTAGTAGGCCATAGGGGATAGCAGCTGCATCTACTCCTAACTTTAGTCAGCCCATACCCGGAGATGATAAGAGAGATATTGATTCTTTACGAAGAACAGTTCACCAGCAGGGGGATCATATATCTGCATTGCAGAAAGAGTTGATTGAAATACGTCAGCAGATGAGCATATATTCCCCCGGTGGTAGTGCATCGACTGGTGGTATACAGGTAAATCACAAAAAATCAAAATCATTTAGTTTTCTAACTTTCAATGGTTTAAAGTTTTAATATAAATATGCAATCGTATTTAATTTTCAATATAATGTTCTTACAGGTGACAGCACAAAGTGGATATGAAGGTGGAGAGGGTGATTATGCATCATCAGACCCTAAGTAGTTGTATTGTTGATTTGTAATATGAAAACAGTTGGTTTGTATATGTAACATTTTTGGCACATAGTTGCCAGTACACATTTTCATGTCCTAAAATTTCCTTGATATCTCATTTTCCTTTTATGCATTTTATTGATTTATGATGTTTCTTTTTATGTCTTGATTTCTCGAGTGTGGTATACATCATTTAGGAATAAATTTTTTGATTATCCTACTATGAACTTTTCCAAGGGTTCTATTTTATTATTTTTATGTGTTTGGTTATGACTACTTTATTACTCATGGTTATGAGGAATGAGTACATGGGGGAACACTCTTTAAATAATAACAAACTAAATAAAGATATTAAACTAGTTAAGAGTAAATTAGAAGAAAAAAGTGATTCGCTTGTACTTTATGGATTTTCATGATATTACTATGCGTTGAATCTTATTGATTGACAATTGATGATATGGATTACTTCTTGTTTTTATCATCTACTATATCGACTAATCCTGATAGTTAGTTTTGTTATCATTTTTTAATTATAATGACTACTTTGTTTTCAACAGCTTTTTCCAATCCTTGATAAGGTATTCTTCCATTGAATTCTCATACAGTATGTGGTTAGTATCCACACCCTAAACATGGTTCAACTGGTGCTTAACGGAATTTATGATCTTTATATTTTTACATTTTAAAAACATGTCATCAACATATAATAAAAGGTAAAAAGACTCATGTTTAACAGTTTTAAAATACACACATGCATCAAATATACTTATAGAAAACTGATTCTCAATCATAAAGGAATCAAACCTTTTATACCATTGCCTTGAGGACTATTTAATCCCATGAAAGACTTATGTAAAATAAAAACATGGTTTGGCTTGAACAATTTTTAAAATCGTTCTAGACGATTCATACAAATGCTTTCATCAAGACTACCATGTAAAAAAGTGGTTTTTACATCGAGTTGTTCAACATGCAAATCAAGTTTGGCAGAAAATGCAATCATAATTCTAATGGATTAATGCTAAAAAAGGAGAGAATATTTCACTATAATCAATGGCTTAAAATTTTAGAAAACCTTTAGATACCATGCATGCTTTGAATTTGATTTTAGACTCTCCGACATTGCTTTATTTCTTCTTATAAATCCATATTGAACCTATAACTTTCTGGTTATTGGGTTTCGGAACAACAACCCAGGTGTTGTTCTTAAGAAGGGAATTCATTTCTTTTTGTATTGATCTCAGCCAATTACTATATTCATTGGACTTAAAAGATTACTTAAAAGTTTTAGGCTCATCATTAAACAATTCATAAGCTCCATTGAAATCATAGGCAGTAATGTATGACAAGTTGAAGTGGGCGGGAGGTTTAATAACACTCCTTTCTTTATCTCAAGTAAGCCGATTGTTGATCAGGCCAATAGGTTCTTGGTCCTCAGGTTCGGATTCCAAATTGGGATCTGATTTAGGCTGGGCTTGGGTAACCAAAGGAGCAGGACCAACACTGAACTGAGGTTGGTCACCTGATCTTAAAGGAACATCAACACCTAAAGGTGTTGGGACCTCTACGGGTCCTGCATCTTCATCAAGAGCTACAATAGGTTCAGGTACATTGTCGCTCGTCACACCAGATTCATGGAAGACCACATTGTGACTAACAATGCATTTCTAGTAACCTAGTTTATCTACCCATAAATAATACCCTTTAACACCCTCTTTATATCCCACAAATATTCATTTAATAGCCCTATCAGCTAGCTTATCATTACATGAATTCACGTAAGCTATGAATCCAAATATCCTAAGGTGAGCTAGATTTGGGGGGTGTGACCTTCAAAATTTATTCATGTGTCATAAAGGAGTTAGCAGAATATGGAAAACAGTTAATGAGGTGCACTGCTGTTGAATCATCCTCATCCTAGAAGGACCTAGAGAGTTTTGAGTGGGATAACATACACCTTACCCTCTCAAGAGCAGTCCTATTCATTCTCTCTGCTAACCCATTTTGTTATGGAGTTTCAAAAACAGTCTGATATATCTTAATTCCTTCAAATTCAAAATATTCAATGAATTCATTGGATATATATTCTAAACCATTATCAGTTCTTAAGGCCTTAAGTTTCTTATTAGTCTCACTCTCTACAGCAACATTTCATTTCATAAAGGTCTGAAAGGCATCTGACTTGTGCTTAATAATATAAATCCACACTCTCCTAGATAAATCATCAATAAAGGTTACAAATTATAAACCAACACCATGGGAGGTAACCCTAGAAGGACCCCACAAGTTAGAATGTACACATTAAAGAGGTTACTTAGCCTTAAACATGGATCTATTGAAGCTGATTCTCCTAGAATTCCCATATACACAGTCTTCACTAAAAGGTAGACTGTTAGTAGTGATATTACTTAGAAGGCACTGTTTCTTAATCTCACTACAACCCATGGCACTAACATGCCCTAGTATCCTATGCCATAAGGTGGTGGAATCACATTATGAACAAGAATAAATTTTCAACTGATTTCTATACACTTTTCCATCTAACACAAATAGACCATTGCAAAGGGTTCCCTTTATTAAAATGAGGGATCCTTGGGAAACTCTAAGGCTTCCAGATCCAGACTTGAAGTCGTGCCATTTCTGGTCAAGGGTTCCTAGGGATATTAGGTTTATTTTTAATTCAGGTACCCACCTAAATTAATCAAGAGTTTTAATAGACCCGTCATGAAGCTCTAGTAAAATTGAGGCTATGCCCATGATGTGACCGCTCATATTATTCCCTAGAAATACCTCACCATTATTGAATTCCCTTAATTCGGTAAAGAATTCTTCATTTGGGAACTTGTGGAATGAGCATCATGAATACTGGGTCTATTCATATAAGATGGCTATATCAGTGACATTTAACACATTAGTTGTGTCGAAGTCTTATTCAACTAATAGGGAATAGTCATTATTACTATCTTTAAAGTCACCCTTCCTATTAGTACAATTTTTCCTGATATGTCCAGGTTGTTTACAATTAAAACATTTTATTACCTTGTTTCTAGATTAACTTCTATATTTCTTGAACTGTCCCCTATCTTTTCTCCTACCCATTGACTCACTTAAACCTCTAGATTCACCTCTTTCCCTAACATTCAAACCCTCAGCCTCAGTTTTAACACTACCCTTGCTTATAGAAAAGGATATTTCACTTCTTCAAGAGTTAATGTATCTTTCCCATACATAATAGAGTAAAATGAATCATCCAATGATGTTAACAATATGACGGATTGGTCCTCATCATCCAATTTAATGTCAATGTTGGCTAGATCTAAGAAGATTTTATTAAATTCATCAATGTGTATCCTGACTGCAGTTCCAAGGTTCATTTTGAATGTATATAATCTCATTTTCATATATAGTCTACAAATAAGAGATTTAGTCATATAAAGGGATTCCAATTTGGACCATATTCCAATGGAAAAGGACTCATACAAAACTTCTCTTAACACTTTGTCTCCTAAAGATAAATAATTAAACTATGGGCTTTCTAAGGGTCTCCTCGGGGACATCTACAAAATAGGTGGAAGCCTGACCATCATGGGTTATGGTTGTTATTTTCTTCATAGATCTAGTAAGGGAGTAGCAATAGGTATTCACATTTATTTATTTGAGTTGTCTTCTATGTTACTGCCTTGCTGAACAAGAGGGGTGTATACAACATTAGTGTTGTAGTCAGTGGCCCTGAAAACATTATTTCCCTTATCTACATTATGATTTGAGGAAATAGGGTCTAGAGAAGGGAACAACAAGCCATTCTCATACTTCCTACAAATTGTTTCTAATATAAGAGCTCTTAGCTCCTCATCCAGTTAAATATCATTTCTAATATTCTCTTTGTTCCACCAATTCACCTTATGTTCTACCTAAGGTACTTTTTAAGGGAGAAATTTTATTTTTTCTTTTCACCAACATTTCACTCTAAATTTTGGATGATTCAGGTATGTCATCTATCAATATTTTGCTTTTTTTCCTATTTTGTACTTGTTTCCATTCATTTCCAATGGGGTTCACAAACTTTTTTCTTATGATCCTATAGTTATTGAAGTTGTTCCCAATTATTTGGAAGACTTCACAAATTGATGGATTTTTATCATACTCAATCTAATATCAGTTTTGTAATCATTATAACTAATGTTTATGGCATTTGGAAGTGTTGTTTGAAGATTAATTTCTATCATTATTAGAGCATAATGTTCAAGCTCTACATTGAGTGTTATTTGATCAATTTTAACAAGGTATCCAATACATGATGTTATGTTATCCTAATACTGAACCATGATATTGCATTTTTTTTCATGTATTATACTTTTTCTATCTGTTATATGTGGTTTGATTTGGTTTTCAGGCAGTGGGGCAGCATAAACAAATTTTGTTTTCTGCGCATCTTTCTAGCGGCGGTTTAAACCGCCGCTAAATGAAAGTTGGCGACTATTTTACGACAGTTTAAACTGCCACTAAACGTTCAAAACCACTTCTAAACATAAAATAAAATACACATTTAGTGGAGGTTATAACCACCTCAAAATAGTCACATCGTGGCAGTCTCATCACGCGGCGGTTCTTCTAGATTTAGCTGCGGGTTTATGGCGCTGGATTTGAATTTATTCGCGGTGGTTATAACAGCCACTAAAACCGCCGCGAAATAAGACAGCTATGACGCTTTCCTTAAACCACCGCTAGTATAAAATAACCATGGTGAAAAGATTGGATATGCCGTATTAGGTGGAAGTTTCTGGAAACTGCTGCCACACTATTTAGCAACGGTTATAACCGCCGCTAAACGAAAAAATAACCGCCACTAAATGCCTATTCTGGTGTAGTGGATTAAATCAATAATTATTTCATAATTTATAGAATTTGAACCATGATATAAATATCATATAAATTATAGATATATGTATTTATATTAATCTATAAAATTTATTGATAGGAAATGAAATACACCAGCTATGGAGATGGTAGGTCGTACATATGCATGAACGTTATTTCTATTTTCATGTTGTATTGAAAGAAACAATAGTAAATGATATATATATATATATATTATAATTCCTGTATAATTTTTATGTCATATATATCAAATATGTTTTTTAAAATCATCCTTAATACATTCCATATAAATCTGGAATGAATCCCATCTCTTCGTGTGGCGGTAGTTTATTGTACACAAAAATGATGTTATCAAATTCCCACAGAATGTAAATCATGAATTCATATATTATATAATAATTACATACGTTTAATAATAATATAAATATAATAAATATTATATATAAATATTATGTCCATCGTTATTCCCAACCATGAAAGGTGATAATGAAAAAATGAACGACATTGGCTCGTGAGGCTATAATCAACTGTATGCACAAATAATGATTTCGCAACACATTTCAGGAAAGTGTGTGTTGGTTTTGGACGTACCCTTAACATAAAAACAAATAATAATATTTAGTAAACTTAGGAGGTTATATAATCATGTTATAATAATAATTTAATGGGGGTTTATAAGGAAACAACATAGAAATGCTCATTGGAGAACATTACCTCTTCTTCGGGGGTCTTCTTTTTGTTTGCAACAAAGTAATTCCTCGGTTTGATTTATGTAAAAATAAAAGATTATAGGATGATATGATGTAATATTAGAATTTATTTTGGTAGGTATTTTTTTATCCAAAAGGATGTAGAGGTGTGAAGGAAGGAGGATAGGGGGAGGCCTTTTATAAGTGGGGTGAGTGACAAACTTGTAAATACTTTAAAGAGGGAATTCCACCCACATTTTTTTCATGTAAATTGGATCCTGTAATGCACCAATCTAGAAAATATAATTTATAATGTCGAAATGTGTCTTTACAATGGGTTTTGTAAAATTTTATAGTTTATTTTGCCACATATGTTTAAAGTTTAATCACTAAGTAATCTTGTTTTTACCATAATCACTATAATTAATTTTAATTTCTTACACTAATATTTTTGTCAAAAAATAAGTTAAACATGTTAGAAATTATTAATTATGTTGATTAAAAATATGTAATCCATTTTTTCATATTCATATCACATAAGTATAAAATATTAATTTAAAATTATTCTCACATATATGATGAGAAAATGGGTTTTTATAATGAAAATATTAAAAAGTTATGAACGTTTTTATATCCAAATTCAATATATAAATTATTATGATGACCTAAATTTGATTAATAGATGTATAATTTATCAAATTTTACTTTAAAACAAATTTAAAATCAAATTTAAAATTATAAATTATTTAAATGAAAAGTTTGTTTCCAATTAAAATTTAGTTTTCTCACTATTCGTCAAAAAATGAAACTTCTCAGAAGAAAACGAAAAGTTAATCCTATGATAATTTTGAAACTACTAATCCAAAAATTAATTTTATTTTTAAAAAAAATTATAATTGTGTTGATAAGTAGTTTTAGAACAAGTGCACAATTAAAAGGTGGTAAAACTTCCATTAGAGAAATACAACTTTTTATGTGTAAAATCGGATTTGATTTTATATCATATCAAGAAAACACATAAGATTAATGATAAATATTATATTTAATATATAATATATATTTAATTAAAATAATTAAATATTATTAATTAATTTAATTTTAAAAATATAAAAATCCTTTGGGCCCATAAAATATTTTTTTTAATAAAAACAATTCCTCTTTAATCAATTTGTTTTATTTTTCATGTTATTGATACCAAAAAGTTCATTCAATAAACATGTGAAACCCACATTTTAATAATTTAGTTTATAATATTCATTCTCTTTATTCCAATGGCTGGTGATAACTATCATGTTAAATAATAATTTTAATAGTGAATTATTTTCTGGTAAGACTCGACCTTGCGTACAAAACAAGTTATCGATGAAACTTGATGTTACGTGCTCCAAAAGATAAAATTGGAATTGAATATAACACAAGTTAAACAATGAATTTTATGTAACATGAGATATTGAAAATTTTAAATTAATTTTAAATAATATATTTCATAAAACCTTGGAATGTTACATCATACCCCGTAAAATTTATTTAACCTTCAAAATTCATCATGGTTATCGAAGGATTAAAATTTTTTAGAATTCCTATATTGAAACCCAAATAATGAAATTAAAATAATGGAAAAATACCTTAAAAGGTAATGTGGGAAACCTAAAGGTCACCTAAAGTTATGCATAACTAGTATTCCACATAGAGATAACATTTTTGAGAAATTAAAAGAGGTATTTAGAAGGTAAAACTAATTCTCATGGACTAATAGAGAGTGAAAGAGAATTTAGTCAAGGTGAAGTCAATGAAAATAGAACCACTATCCAAATTGGTGTGTACAAGGTTCCTTATATCATTAAAAAATATAGTAATAGGAAAAAAAATTACTTTAAGATCCTTTTCATAAATTTCAAGGATTCTTTCACTATTTACACCGAAAACATAATAAAATATACTTACTTGACAAGTAAAATTTCATACTTTAACTAATTTCTACCACAATATCTTTTTCCTCACTAGAAGATGAGTGTTAAATATTAATGGTTCACACATAAAGCACTAAAATTAAATTTTAAAGACCTTATAACCATAAAAGTGATAAAAATATGTTTCTCTAGTCTTTAAATATTAAACAAATCCGAAATGGTTAGCACATGGTAAGATAATTCCCAAAATGAATAAAACATTATATGATAAAATAATATTCAATATTAAATAATAATACCCAAATAAGAAACTAAATCATTCCATATGCCTATATTCTAAATGACATCAATAACCTCAAAATTAAAGAGTGTTTTAAAGGTTATCTCATACCTTCCAGATTTTAAGAAAAAAAGATAGAGATCTTCTTTTGATGCAACATTAACCACGTACTCACCAAATCAATTTTAAATTTTGTGGTTATCTATATAATAATATTTTTTTTCTCAAATTTACCTGAACATCCAAGATCATATACCCCTTAATGGTTATTGAAAAATTAAAAATAATTTTGGAAAAATAAAAAATGAATACTTCCCATTAAACTAAAGTTTTACAAATACTTCAACCCAATAAAACATCTCCTAAAATTTCATTAATAACCTCAAAATTTTTTACTACTTAAAAAAATCAAATAATGTCCCTATGAAATTGAACTTAAGATCATTCTTAATCTTATATACCTATGATGGTATCCATATATCTTAAGATAAACTCTCATGGAAACGCTAAAATCATTAAAGTTATCAAAACCGACCATTGAAACTAACTATAACACCCTAGGATCCACAGTCCTGAATCCTCTATTGAAATCATAAAATTTACATTTTCGTCTTTGATGCCCATAATTATGACCCAATTTTTTTATACAAACCTTAAAACATAAAAAGGAAAATTTTGATCACTTATATCTTCAAATACTATTTAGGTTTAGAGTTTTAAAAAATTAGGAAAACCTCCTAGATAAATAATTCACATGAATTTAAATGATAATTTATCCCATTTAACCCAACATTTATTATTTCACATTAAGTTATCATAATAATCCATATGAAATCCCTTAAATAAATAATTCATTCAACCACTTTTCTTATAACCTAGGTAAAAGTAAACATAATAGGGGTGATATCAAATTCTATTTAAGGGAAAATATAATCATTAAAAAACGAATTTTATCAGTGAGCATAAGAAGAGAAAAAGGGAATTATGAAATAATTAAAGTGCATGAGTATAACATATGAATATTCATACCCATAAATACTTGGATTATCAAACATGAAAACATGTCACAAGAAATTAAAAAAGGAAAATTCATAAAAATAAATGATCATGTTCCATGTGATATCAATCTTGATCAAATGAAACATCATAACCCATAAAGCATAGATAAAAACCTATTGGAATCTTGAGATATCATATTCATATAACACTTACAGAATACTTATAAATTGGAATAACCATATATCCAACTTCCAGTACAATTATCAAGAGAACATAATCAATATCCAATGCATTGAAACACTATCTGGGCGCATCCATGATTTAATATATAATAGGCTCAATGGACGCAATCTAGGTTACCTCATGTTTTAAGTTGTAATGGGATTACCCGATACTATCTAGTACACACAATGTTAAGATATAATGATCTTACCTAACACAATCTAGTCTACCCCATATTAAGTTGTAATAATATTATCCATCACTATTTGGGCCACCACATGTTTATGCCATAACGGGATTATTAAGTTATATTTGGGTGGGTCCATCATTTTTAATGTCCAAGAACCAAATAATGAATAAATAACACATATGATTTATTTCATTATAACTCATTGAATCAACCTTTATCCTTTTCAAAATGTGGTTAACCCATGGAAAAGAAACAGGTCCCATAAAAATCTCTTTAAAACATGATTAAACAGTGGAAGAAAATGGGGTTGAAAAAATCTCTATGAAATATGATAAACTCATGTAAAATAAATGGGCTTCACAATAATCTCTTAAAAAATGATTAACCTACGGAAAATAAAAGAGTTTAAAAATAATATCTTTGAAAAAATCTTATTCCATTCCAAGATAGAATGAGGATGGAATCAATACCAAATATATACTGTGGAGGATAAGTAACAAAAATGGTTATTTAACTTGATTAATGTAAATTAAAATAAAATATTATAAAAACATTTTGTGGAAAATATGATTTTCATTTGGAAAATAACTTTTTAAAACATAAAACATTTTGAAATAATTTCCTTTGAAAACAAACTTGGAAACATATAAAGTATTTTTTAAAAAAATAATTTAAAATCTCTCATTAGAATAATTTATTTCCCTTTAAAAACATGTTTGAAAACATTTTTGAAAACATTTTTATAAAACATGGTTTTTGTAAAAATAGAGTTTTCAATCAAAAAGAATATTTTTCAAAAAGACATTCTTTTTATATATTGAGTATATAAAGGGAGGAAAATGAATGTAAAAAATGTATTATTATGACATAAATATAGTATTAGAAAAATTATGATAACTATTTAGAGGTAGATCATAATATTTCAATATTGGAGACTTTGTCATAAACAATCTCGATAAATGACGAGATTATAACATGAAACTCTTACCATTTTGAAAACATTGAATCATACACCACATAAAATAATAACATTAAATGAAACTTATAATATAATTAAAATAATAATATTAATTATATCACATGTCAACGTTGTATTATATACACCTTATACAAGAATAAAGGCATATAACATTACAAACGTCTCAAAGAAGGAAATTTGATTCAAAATCCATTACTGCTTTGGTAACATTGAAACTATAAAGCCCATGAAAGGGTGATCAATAAATTGAAATTTAAGGCCTCATAAATTTAAATATATTAATAATAAAATACATTCTTGTTAATTATATGCACTAAAAAATAAAAATAAGTGGTGAATATGGCATGTATCTCACCTAAATAAAAGCGAGACAAGAAAAAACATTACCTCACATTTCCTTTTGGTAGAACATTATTTAAACTATTATATATTAATTTTAAACATGTTATTAACTTATTAAATAAATATATTAATATTATTAATATCATATGGGATTTTATTATGACCTTTTATTAACTACTTATTAATTATTTCCTATTAAAGTTACATTTCAGGTAATAAATTTTTTTTGCGTATATGTTTGGAATTGCTATTTTGGTCCGCCTACCTTAATAATTGTTTTATAATTTACCAAATTTAAACCATTATATTCATATAATATATATATAGAATTTATTTATTTATATTAATCCATAAAATTTATTGACAGTAAATTAAATACACTATTTATGGAGATGGTATGTCGTATTTATGCATAGACATTGTTTCCATTTTCATGTCATGTTGGAAGAAAGAATAGAAAATGATATATATATATATATATATAATAATTAAAATAAAATTATTATTTCATATACATCACATATTTTTATTAAACCAATCATTAATACATTCCATGTAATCCATAAAGGATTCACATCACTTCGCGAAGTGATAGTCTGACGTACACATGCATGATGTTATCATATTCCTATAAAGTGGAAAGCATTAAAATTTGTTTTATATAATAATTACATAAACATTATGACATCATAAAAATCAAAATTATATATATAAATAGTATTTCCATCATTATACCCGACCTTGAATGTTTTTAATTGAAAAATGAACGACATCAGTTCATGAGGCGCTAGTCCGACGTACACACGGATGATGATTTTATAACCCATTTCATGGAATTGTGTGGGGGTGTAGTTCAGACTGTTAATATAATTAAATATCTATATATTTAGTATAGTTGGTTTATTATATAATCATGTTATAATAATATCAAAATGTAGTGAATAATTAAATTAAATAGATATATTTTTTTGAGAACCTTACCTCTTATTCATGCTTATCCTTTTGATTTGGATCAAAGGACTTTATTTGTTAGATTTATAACCTAATTAAGTCTAATATAATGACATGATGTAATATAATAATTTATTTTTTTAGTTAATTGACCATGTTATCGTTACTCATAAAATTTATAATGTTTTTAACGTTGATTTATAGTCTAGGGAAAACCCTAGGTCTTCTCTGAAGGAGAATTGATAGGTTTGAGTGTGTACTTTTAATAAGAATAACACAAGAGGGGGTGATTTTGTAAACAATTTTAAGAAAGTAAATTAACATTAAGAGTTTTAAAGATGAAAGAAAACGTTTATTTTGAAAAATATGAGATAAATATGTGATCTTTTCTAAGTTACTACAGTAGTTGAAGAGTTCTTCATTCTTAATTGATTATAAATTTTTAGAGTAATCCTTTCATTGAAGGTTAACCATGATCTTGGTTCCCCTCTTTCCTCATAAAATGATTCACAAAGAACCACCTATTGACACAACAATCGTGTTGTCATGGTTTGGACCACAAGCATAGAGTGAGGTATACCAAAGCATAATAAAATATCATGTATGTGTGAGAGAAAGAGGATTCTTGTGTTGTCTAATCGGAACCACCCAAGATTCCCACTTGAATCTCAACCCAATAGGTATTGAAATGAGAAATGTTTCACTTAATTAAACAAAATAAATACATTTTGAGTATAATCACATAAAGGTTAAACATAAGTGAAATAATTCACACACAAGTTACACAAAACCAATAGAATATAAGGTGTTGTAACTCCCTCTTCAAGTGTGTAGTTCTCTCGCAATGATCACCCACCATTTAGCTTGACATCGGGAGGAGGAGGAAGCTTGGGTAGAACTCTGTCTACATTATTGATCCCCCTATGAGGATAGAGGCCTCCATAACTTCAAGTATTAGGGGGAACTCCTCAAGGACTCAAAAATGGCAGATCTTCACTTCTAGTTTGAAATACCAATTGGGGATCCCAATGTTCCATTTTATAGGAAAATGGGATAGTGGTTTTGAGCACACAATTTTTTTAAAAACACTTTTCACATGGGTTTCGATCTATATAAAGACTTATCTCAACTTGGAGAAAATAAAAAAGTTTTCTCCCCACCTCTTGGATGTACCCACCAAAATATTTCCACAACTTGGACTATAATATCTCGAGATAAGGAATGATCAAAACACACCACTTTTGACTTCGTGTAGATTCACTGTGATGGACATATCAAGTTGTTTGGGCATCGTAGAAGCCAAATAATGATTTGGTTACTTCATATGAAATCTATCCAATTAAATTATGAACTAGTACACAATATTTCAGCACATTTGGATGCACGGTTTAGTTGCAATATGCAGTTGAGTTCACTAGTGTGCGTGGATCTTGCACAGTTTGGCCGATTTTTCTTGGACATCATCACTGGCCCTCCAAATCACCTCATCCTGCAATTGAATGATAAAAACAAGTAACATATCCATTTTAACAGTGATAAACACAAAACAAATTATTCAAACATGGAATTCAATTTGTTATTATTTTTATAATTTTCAATATAAAACAATTTTAGCATAGTGGTTTAAGGGTGAAGATGAAACAGTAAATCGCGGTGCGATCACTCCCCCACACCTAAAAACTTTCACTCCTAGGAAAAGTTACATTTTAATAAATTATGCATGTAGATATTTTCAAATTCATAAATATTTAACATTCAAGGAAAATTTAATTCCTTATAGAAATGTGATCAAAGAAAAAAACACCAAGGAGTTATTCTCAATGATCATTAAAAAAGACGTCTCAAAAATTATATCCACGTGAAATTTGAAGAGATGCATGATACCAATCAAAGAAAATAATTTAAATTTTAATCATCTCACTAATTCCCCATGTGTGTTTGATGACCATTTCATGCTATTCTTTACACTTTTTATTGACTAAATATAAGTTATTTTAATAATTGTTTACTTTCAAGATCATTTCCACCGAACTTGACAAACATATTTTGCAATCAAATTTCAAAACTTACTCACTTAAGCATTCCCAAAAGTCAAACCATAAGCTCCCAACCTAGATATCCCCATATGTTGTAAATTTCATCACACCCCTCATTTATTTATTTTTCAAAACTTTTTATTACAACAAATATCACATTCTTCACCCAACCCTTGTTTGATCTCCTCACAACTCTAATTATAATAGTTATAACAAGATTAAAATTCGAGGAAGAGTGGTTTTGGACCAACCCAATAAAAAACTCATTTTTTTGTTTTTTTAGGGCATACAATAGTCAGATAACTGGTACACAGTCATAGGTAAATCTATTAAAGTAATAAAATAGATCGGATAAGAAATAAGAGAATGGAAAATGATTTTGGAAAGTAGATAAAAATAAACCTAACTAATTTTTACCTTACATTAAGTAAGAAATTCTCATAAATCATTGTTGGGTGAAAGAAAATGTGTTCAGAGATTAAGTGACATAATTTTCCTTAAAACTATTCATCATAAATAGGAACCATTCGAATCAAAGTTTTCAAAATGATATATCAATTTATATCATCGGAAAAAAAAATTCAAAAGAAAATCACACCATAGTATTGAATTCTTGTTGAAATGTACATTTCATTAGTTTTTTATGAATGTTAAAACAACGTGAAATATAGATATTCCACATGCATTTGCAAAAACATCCATGATTAAATGGGCATAATTCTCCATGATAAAGTGGGCAAACAAAATTAATATTCTGGGAGGGAAGGGGGAAAGTAACAAAAAAATAGTAATCTAAAAAGAAAAAAAGAAGAAAGATAATGAAAATCCCGAACTAACTGATGAATATACCCATCCCCCCACACATATAGTTTACATTTCCCTCACTGTAAGAAAAGAGAATGTAGAAAGTAAGGACAAAACTTGGTGAGTTTCATTCATTTATTTCTTCTTGAACATGGAGTTCCTCCATTAAGGACTCGGGAATGGATTCATGAAAGTGCTTCAGCCGCTGCCCATTCACATTGAAGTTTTTCTTGGTTTCATCATTTTAAACATGGACAACACCAAATTGAGAGATGTTTGTAATAGTGTATGGTCTAAACTAGCATAAACGAATCTTACCAAGATAAAATTTCTACCTTGCATTGTATTGGCGTACCTTCTACCTAATTAGAATCTAACAATGAAGGATGATATGGTCATGGGAAACTTGCTTTGCTCCTTATAAATCCTGTAGTTATTATATAAATCTATTATCATTTCCTCCAGCTCCTGAATTTGCAACTTCCTTTGAGAACCTATACTGGAAAGATTAGAATTACATTGTTTTAGGGGCCAATAGGCATGATTCTCAATCACAACAGGCTAGTGACAACTCTTTCCAAACACAAGCTAATAGGGTGACATTCCAATGACAGTTTTGAAAGCTGTAAGTTAAGCCCATAAGGAATCATTGAGTCTAATACTTAAATATTTTCTATTACGTTGAACCATTTTTTCAAGAATTTGTTTTACATCTCCATTTGACACCTTAGATTTACCATTGGTCTGTGGGTGATATGCAGTAGACACTCTATGACTGACCCCATATCGATGAAAAAGTGATTACATTGTTTGGTTGTAGAAATGAGAACCTTGGTCACTGATGATGAACCTAGGTAAGACAAATGTATAGAATATTTGGATTCTAAAAAATTCTACAACTACTTTAGAATCTTCAGTCCTTATAGATCGTGCCTTTACCCATTTCGAAACATAATCCACTGCCAATAGAATGTACAGGTTAATAAATGAATTGGGGAATGTTCCCATAAATTCAATGCCCTAGACATAAAAAATGTCAATGAAGAGAAAGGGTTTTTGTGGAATCTCATTTATTTTAGATACAGTCCCCATTCGTTGATAGGGAGGAGAATATTTATAGAAGTCATGGGAAACCTAAAACAATGTGGTCCAAAATGACCATAATCGAGGACATTGCGAGTAGTCCATTGGGAACCAAAGTGTCCCCCACAAGAAAGAGTGTGAAAGAACCTAAGGATGAACTGAAAATCGCTATCGAGAACACAACACCAGAGGAATTGATTACTATAGGTGTTCCAACGGTAGGGGTCATCCCTAATGTTCCAACGAGACTCATTTTTTAGACGACATGCTTGGTTTTTGTGGTAATCATCAAGAATACAAGATGATACCAAATAATTTACAATTTCAGCATACTAAGGAATAGCATCTTACACTCCATGCCATTGATCATTGGGAAACATGTCATTTATAGGAATACAGATGGATGAGTCAATGTTTGAGGATGGGTGGAACCTACTGATGTGGTCATCCACCACATTCTATGCCCCTTTTTATCTCTTATTTCTAAATTGAATTCCTGAAGGAGAAGATTCCAGCGAATGAGATGTGGTTTTGCGTATAGTTTTTTAAAGAGATATCGGAGGGTTTCATGGTCTGAGAACACAATGACTTTAGACCCTAAAAGGTATGACATGAATTTTTCCAAGGAAAAAAAATGGCAAGGAATTATTTTTCAGTTGTGGTGTTGTTTACATGGGCAGGGTCCAAAGTACATGAGGTATAGGAAATGACATATGGAGTTCGATCAAACCTTTTTGATAATATTTCCCCAACTGCATAGTTAGAGGCGTCACACATGAGCTCAAATAGAAAGTCCTACCAAGGTGGTTCAATTAATGGGGGTGACACTAGACTCCATTTTAACTTATGAAAAGCTTCTTCACATTCCTTATCAAAAACAAATTCTTTTTATTTTTGGAGTAACAAAGGGAGGGGGAGGGTGCAATCTTACTAAATTCATGAATGAAATGATGTAAAAATCTAGCATGACCTAGGAAAGACCGTACATACAGTATATTTTTGGGAAATGGTAGGGAAAAATGACATCCACATTTTATTTATCTACTGGGATATCATCCTTAGAAATGACAAGACCAAAAACTATACCTTGTTGAACCATGAAATAGAATTTCTCCTAATTTAATACGAGATTATTTATAATGCAGCAGTGTAGGAATAAATCAAGCCTACTCGAACATTCATCAAAATAATACCCATAAACTGTGAAATAATCTATGAATAAATCCATGCAATTCTCTAGGTTATCTGAAAAAAAAATACTAACCATGAATCAATGGAAAGTACCTGGATCATTGCATAGACCAAATGGAATACTCCTATGTGAAAATGTTCCAAAGGAGCAAGTGATGGGTGTCTTTTCCTAATCCTTAGGGGAAATATGGATCTAAAAATATCTATAATACCAATCAAGGAAATAGTAGTGGGGCTTACCTGCTAGCCTCTCTAACATTTGGTCAATGAATGGAAAAGGTAAATGGTTCTTCTTAGTGTGTTGGTTTAGCTGTAAATAGTCTATATGGACACACCAACTATTCTACACACAAGTTGGAACCAATTCATTGTTTTAATTTTTTATTACTATGAGGTCAATGTTTTTAGGAACTACTAGAATGAGACTGACCCATTGGCTGTCAGAGATGGGTAAAATGATTCCAATAGCCAATAATTTTGTTACCACATTTTTCATAAATTCTATGAGGTTTGGGTTCAGTCGATAGTGTTCATTCCTCACTGGTTTAGCCTCATAATTTAATAAAATATGACGTGTACAAATTGATGGTATAATACTAGGAATGTTAGCAAATTTCCATCCCAAAGATTGTTTATACTCCCTCAAAATTTCAAGAAGTCCAAATTCATGCTCAAGAGGGAGTAAACTACCAATGATGATGAAAAACTTGTTTCCATTCTCAAGATATGAATATTTTAAATCTTGAGGTTGTTTTTTTAGTTTCAATTTAGGTAGATTTTGTATTGATGGGAGTTTTTGTAAAAGTAAGAGGTCATTGATCTTATCTAACTACTCAATGGTATCATCCTCGGTTGAGGAATGAGGTTTTACAAGCTTAGTAGTATAATCGATGGTTACAGGATCCTCGATGTTCAAGAAATTATCAATTAATAAACTTGCATGAAACTTTTCTAGACCACTAAAACAGTCAATGAATTATTCATTGAAAATAATTTCAATCAATGAATAAAACTCATAAAGGTATAGGGGGAAAGAAATTTTTTAAAAAAATATTTTATATTTAATTGGTTTTTATTTTGATTTCTAATTAACTAGTAACCAAATAATTCATTATATAAATATGTTCAAACCATATTTTTATATTTAATTTAATATTATTCATTAACACCATTCTAATGGATCTGTGAAAACTGTCATGTTAAATAATAATATTAATATTATATTATTGTCTCGTAAGACTTAGTGTTACGTGTAATATAAGTTGTCAAATAAACATGATGTTATGTGCAATGAAAGATAAACTTGGTGTTGGATATTATGAAAGATAATATATTCATTGAGTGTAATTAAATCTATCATATAATATAAATTATTTTGAAAGAAGATATTTCAAAAATCCTGCGTTGTTACATTAGATCCCAAATGGTGTGATTTGTCATTTTTTATTGAATTTTCAAATGATGGATTTTTCATTGTTATTTTCTCACATGATTTCACATGATATATTTTTATGTGGTTATATTACTTACATTCTTATCTTATGGTGTACCCATAGATTAAATTTTTTATAATTTCATTCTTATCACTTTACTTATCATCTTCCTTGTCCTGTAAATATGAATTGATTTCATGAAAAACTAAAGGATGATTTTAAAATGGTTTTGATTTATGAAAATTATTTGAAAAAAAATGTATTTTTTAAATCTAGAACTATTTTATTCTTGATATTATACATTTTATAGATTCAGTGGTGGATTAATACTGTTCTTAGTGCTTACACCCTTATTTTTCCTTTTGGTTGTCGTAGATGTTGTTTTCCAAGACCCATGTAAGGGAAATGCATTATATACCATGTAAGATTCTGTTTTCATTATATACTTTTTAGTGGTATGGTTTGGAGGTGACGTTTGGTCACATAGAGAATTTATATTCTTGTATTGTCATACTTTATTTTTTAGTTGGATTGGAATTGATTGTATAGATCTTAGGGTTTATATTTCTTCCACTTTGTGATATGGTTGTATTCCTTGTATTGTTATATATGAGGCTTTTTTCTATTATCATACCATACTTACCGCCATGGTGGTCTGGCTTGGGTGGATTGTCTTGTTATCCTGAGTTAGTTCATTATAATCATGGAAATATAAATAACTCATCCACCACCATAAATAATAAAATAATGAGTTCGACCAGGATTATAATTTTAATTTTATAATTAATTTGAATACATATTTTATGAGTTTAAATCCAAATTAAAGAATTTATGGATAATGGTAATTATATAACATTAATACATTATATAAATCAAAGTAAACACTCTTAAATAGGGAAATAAAAAATATTTTACCCAACTAAATCCAAGTGGAAATAGATAATTAACCTCATCAGAGTGGATATACAACATTGAAACCTCATAAAAATTTAAAACTAATGAAAATTATTTATTGAAACTTTAAAATTAATTTAATTTCAAAAACAAATTAGGGGTTTATGATGGGTTCATATTCTGGTACAACTTAGCACATGGAAAGACCATTTACCCCAAACTTAGACACAAATATTTCCTCAATGTTGAATCTAAGGTGGAAAAACATGTAAATAAAATTTAAAGTTCACAAATTATTTTTTAATTTATTAAATAAAAATTCTGAATGAAGGTTCATAAGAAATCTCAATGTTTTTCCACACAAAATAGTTAAACAATAATCATATTGTGAATAAAATTTTACTATCGGTTACCACTTCAACAATTTAGCTCAAAAAGTAAGATTTGAATACTTGTGCATGTTCAAGAAAGTGTGAAAAATATTATCCAGAAAAAAATAGAATATTTATCACTAATACACAATAAAAATAACCAATTTAATAGTAGTAACCAGAATTTTGACCACTAATTTTATTATTCAAAAAATTGTCAATTTCAAATTTTCTTTTAACGAATTGATGTCTGAAATAGCATCATTAAGAAGGAATATTCTAAAAGCATGAAAAATGATTATATTTAAAAATTTATGACTTCTCTGAATTCGAATCTATATTTTCCTTTTCACAAACTCAAATACACCCCATATTGCATCTAAAGTAATTCACTATGGTTGATTAGATTCAAGCTTTTAAAAATAAAAACAGATAAACATTAGATCTTAGAAATATAAAATCATGTAAAATTTAAATAGAGTTTAATAAAATAAAGGACTAAATCATCTTTCTTCAACATGTAGATTTTCAAGATCCTTATAAATTTGGATGTACCTACTCCAAAATGCAGTGAGTGTCCCTAAACAAATTCTTAATGGTGAAGAAATGGAAAAAAAATATTATCATCAATCACACTTTATTCTATTAAAAGTAACCCTAAGAAAGAAAAATATAACTATATAAAGGGTTGTACATTACCTACACTTATTCTAAAAAATGAATGGGAATAAATAACCTGGATTATTGAATAATATTCAGCTTCAAACAAAATGAAATCCTCCCCCATAGGTTACTTAATGCCTTCCAGAAATATTATAAGCCTGTGTATATTAATGGTGAATGGAACATCCTTCCCTGGATCTCTAATATATTCAACACAAATAGGGAGACATGAGTTATAATATAAGGGTCATCTCATTTGGAATGAAATTTACCTTGGAAGAGTTTATTTTAACACCAAAATATTTTTATGAAATGGATTATTTTAAAAAATGATTTTTTTGGTAGTTTTAATTGTATGTTACACCATGTTAATCTTTTGCTACATGCAACACTGGGTTATCTGGCATAATACACAACATTGAGATTCTACAAAATATCCTTTTATTATTAAAATTATTTAAATAAGACAGTTATAACCCAACCATTAGAATTTTATTTATGAATAGGATAAACTAAATTATGAAATTATGGTTTACACATGTGTATATAATTCTTTAACTAATTAATTTTAAATTATTGTAAAACCCTTTTTAAAATAAAAGGATTAGTTTTTCTCATAAACTATTTGAATATTCACAAGTGTGTTTTATAACAAAAAAATAACTCTTTTTTGATTATATTAATTATATATATATAATAATAAATATAATTTTAAATATTCATTGTTTTTTTTAAACATGATAAAAAATTAAATCCAATTTTATGCATAAAAGAAGTATTTTTTCTAAGAAGGTAGTTTTACCTCCTTTTGATTGAAAACTTGTTAAAAATATATTTTTTGACACTTTTATAAATTATATGTGAAAAAATTCAATTATTATTTGAAATTATAATATAAAAAATACTTTGGTTGTATTTTTTTAATTTTTTTAGAAGTCTCATGTTTTGATGAATAGTGAAAAATACAAAATTTTAATTGAAGAGAGATTTTTCTTAATAATAATTTATAGTGTTAAATTGTGTTTATTAATTTTATTAAAGTATAGTTAGATCAATATTTTATTAGTTAATATGATTTAAACCATTTTAATCAATTTCACATTAAATTTGGATATTAAAACATTTCTATATTTTGAATGATTTTACTTTAAAAACCTATTTTCTCACCTCATCCAAATGATTAATTTTAAATTAATTTTTTCCTCTTATGTGTTTTTAATTTTGAAAAGTGGGTTCCATATTTATAATCAAATTTTATAAATTTATTAAATAGATCCATTATATTTTTTCCAATGTGAAAATTAATTTTAGTAATTATTATTACCACGATTAAGGGTAAATATATTAATTAAGGGTAAAAATAATATTATAAATACCCGAAAACAACCATAAAACCTACCAAAATTTTATTTTATGGAATTAATAAGTCACTAAATACATAATTTTTTAAATTTAATATTTTGATGGACACTTTCCCATGAATTTGATATTATTAAAATTAAAGAAAGGGAACAAATGTCATACTCTTACTTTTAATAAGTATAATAGTTTTAAAATGGGGTAGATAGAATATATTCTCAACTATATATATTATTATCAAATATAAAAGATTTATATATATCATTGAAATTTATTTTTAATTTTTAGAGTATAAATAATTATCATAACTAATTACACAATGCTGGTGTAGTAATTATTCAATTAAAGAAAAACTCAAATAAGTGATATTAAAAATATTAAAATAAATATAATTTAATTTAGTTAATTTGATAAAATAATTTTATAGGTGAATATGATATATTTTTTGTGTAGAAAATGTATTTTTTTAAACTAATTTTCTGTATTGATTTTTTTAAAATCAATGTAATGAATAGTGTCAAAACTTACACTAATGATATCTTATGAAAACAATATTTTATTAAAATATTTAAAAATAAGAAAAATAAAAATTAAAGGCAAATGGGATAATTTATAGTCTAAAATAACATAAATTTAAAAATTTTGTTTCAATTTATTCCTTATAAGTGAAAATATCAAAATTTTAATATTGAAAATGTTGATACTCTAGTTAAAATAAAAATAGGTTAACTAAGGGTCAATAAAAATGATAAGGTTTAAAATTATAACAAAATTGTCTAAAATATATATTTTTTATGGTATTAAAAATATTTCACATATTATATTCATTTAAATTTACATTTTTAGGTATTTGGATTGTGATTTAATTTATTATAAATTAGTCTTTTGAGAAATTCCAAAGGTACCCCTCTCATCTCTTATGAAAGGGCACATTTTATTCTATTATATTCACACTTAAAAACAAATTTTTTTGGCCATAATATATCCAAACCATCTCCAAACTTACCTAAATTAATCCTAGAATAATTCTTTTAGGAATAAATCCAACCAAAGATCTCCTTTTGTGCAAATCAAAAGGAGATACCCAGAGAAGAGGTAATGTTCATCAATGAATGTTTTTGTTTTATTTTTTTCCTTAAACCCATTAAATTATTTTTATTTCAGGTTTTTATAATAACATAAGTATCATAAATATACATATATTTTGTTTTATTAATATTAATACCTATAATGACACACACTTCCATCAAATGGGATATTCAATCATCGTCCATGTGTATGGAGGACTGTCGCCTCGTGAACTGATGTTGTATATTCTTCCATTTCAACCTTTTAAGGTTGGTTATAATGATGTAATTTATGTTTTTATTTAATATATATGATATTTATGATGTATTTATTATTCTTTAATTATTACATAACACATACCTTCATGCCTTCCATTTTTTGTAAATATTATAACTTCGTTTTTGGACGTGTAGACTACCGCCTCCTTAAAGCGATGTGATTCGTTCACACATAACATGGACTAAATTAATGATGGGTTTAGTTAAAATATATTATATATATGAAATAATAATTATACTTTAATGATATTGTATATTTCATTTTATTTATTTAATTTAATTCCAGAATAAAATTGAATCAATGTTCATGCGTACATACGACCTACCATCTCTATAAATGGTGTATTTCATTTTCTATTTCTATATTTTATATATTATTTTAAATAAATATATAATGAATATATATGATATTTATATCATGGTTATCATTATGGAGATGATGAAATCCAGATATAAGTAAGAGGAAAAAATTTATAACAAATCTAAACACATGTGAAAAACAAAATGGATTTTACCCAAAACGTAACTTTAACATGGAATTGTTAATAAAGGTGTAATAGAAGTCCATACGTAAATAATATATGGTATGACATAATTTAATATGGTTTTATAATGGATTTATAATAAACTTATATTTATTATACATGATGTTGTCATGAGTACGACAAGAGTCAATACATAAGGTAAGAGATTTTGGTCTCGCTTTTTTTATGTGGGGTATATGCCTTATACACTAATTGATTATTTTCTGTGGTGTGTTTACTTACCATGAGTATATTTTATGAGTATTATTCTAAAAATTATGGTATTTTCATACCCATATAATTTTATTTCTTTCATGTGGTATATTATTCTACTAATTATAAAGTGGAAAGGGTTAATTTCACCATCTAAGTATTATTCGGTACTGTTTATACATAAGTATCTACAGTGAAATATTTAACTTCCATTTCAATGTTTCTTTAAAAAATTCAAAAATATTTTTACTATTATTTTATAAAATTTTAAAATTATTTTTATCCAAGTGTGTATTTTTACTAAGTTATTTTAAAGGAATATTGTTTTCATCTTCCAAACAAGTTACTTTGTGACTTTTCCAGAAAAAAGTATAAAAAGAATATTTTTTAAAACTTATACAGAATGAATTTATTTTTCCAATTTCATGATTCCTTAATGCCTTGAAAATTATCTTAAAATATGAAGAAAAACAATTCAAATAAAATTATTTCTTTTAAAATTTAGCATTATTTTAAGAAAAGAAAATATTTTCATATAAGAAAGGATATTTTCCTCAATAATTATTTTAAAGTGATCTATCAAAATTATTTTCCATCTATGATAACATTATTTTATTTTACATATGCTTTACCAGGGATATTTATCAAGTATATTATCTATATTATTCCTATGGTTGTTTTATGTTTATGATGGAATGATATTTATTAAACCCATTTCTTTTCTATGGGTTATGTTATGATCGAATGGTGTTTATTAATCTCATTTAATTCCATGGGTTCTGATATGATGAATGATTTCTGTTATTGTGGAGCACATATGTATGGTTTTCATTATTTGATGACTGGGACTGGTATATCCTTCCAATTCATTTGGTAATAAATTATATCTCCTGATATAGATAAGGGGAAAAAGTCAATGTGCTTTATTTATGATGGGAAACAAGTCGATGCGCTTGATTTGTAATGGGAAACAAGTTGATGTGCATGATCCATTAAGGAAAATAGTGGATAAGGCATAATCCTCGATTCTTGGTAGTTAACCTTCACATATGAAATGGTTTTCTATACTCATGATGATACCACACACATATATTACATGACATCATGTTTCATGATTGATTTATGATGAAGTTTCATTCTTATGATTCATGTCTTTTGAAATATTAAAGTTTTATGCCATGATTCATTTTTATGATCCCTGAAAGGTTGGGTATGAAATTTTACCTTGATCACATACCCATATTTCTTATCATATTCTTTCATAAGATAATAAATTGATATCTAACATGTTTACCTTTACTGAGAATCCAAGCTCACCTTTTTCTTATATTTTCCTTCCACATGTCTGGAAGAAAGGTTTTGAGTAGGGGTAATAAAGAGGAAGATATTTGTGGGAAATATTGATGATAATTCACTAGACTATAAGTTTGTGTTCCATGTTTCCAAAGGCAGAAAACTATTATGGTCCTCGGGCATGTGTTTGTGTAATCTAAAAAATATTCATCAAAAAAAGATTTAAAATCCATGTATGAATATCTTGGGTCATTATATTTATGTTTGATTTGTGCAGAAAAATGGTATCTACAATATATAATTATTTTTTAAAGATCATATTTTCATGCATAACATTTTTTTCTATTTTAAAATACATACATTTTCTTAGGAATTGTTCCTTATTTATTTAAACTATTATAACACAACTTCCTCTCTTTTCTATATTCATACATATTTAAATAAAAATATTTGAAAGCCCAAAAATAATTATCCTTAAACTCCATGAACAAAAGAATATATCTTCCAAAAAATATCCTATAAGTTTAAATCCTTCCTAGAGTATTATAGGTAGTCATATAATCCCACAAATTATCATCGAGTATTAAGATCTAATCTTACTTATTTAGGATAATTATTTTCTCAAGTATATGATTAATATCTCTATTTGACACTTCATACATCCCATTATTTTAGGATGCTATGGGGTTGACACTTTATTACTAAACCTGTATATTTTCACCAAAGCTACCAAAGTCTTTTTACAAAAATATGTTCCTTGATCTATGAGAATAAATATTTGAATCTTAAATCTAGAAAAACTATTACCATTAACAAGTTGTTACACAACTGTAGCAACATCATTCCATGTTGGAAAAATATCAATCCACTTTGAAACATTTTCTACTATAAGTAGGGTTTTGTAATATTCAAAGGAATTAGGAAAATGACCATAAAACACATTCTCCAAATATCAAATACATCACAAAACAACAATGGTTATTGTGGAATTTTATGCCTTCGACAATTTTGTTCTTGGAATTGAAAATCTTTACAAGTCCTATAAAAATCATGAGAATTGTTTGAAATGGAGGACCAAAATATTACTAATTATAACACTTTCTTAGTAGTTCTGTGTGGCCCAAAGTTACCTCCAATCCTCAAACTATAGAAACATATATTAACTGAAGAAATATTATAATTTGGTATTCATCTCCTAAAAATGTGATCACTTTCCATATGAAATAATTAAGGATCATACCAGACATATTTCCTTAACTCACTAATCAGTTTAGCAACCTGATGCTTGGAAAACTAATGGGGAATAACTTTGTAAGATAAGAAATTCACAATGTTTGAAAACCATGGACTATTTTCAATAATAGAATAATATAATTTATCCCTTGAGAAAAATCTCTAATAGGTTCAATAAATGAATTTCCAGGACTAAATTCAGTAGGTATCCTACAGAAAATGACCATCCAGAGTGTTCTCAATCCCTTTATTATCTTGGAACTATATGTCAGATTCTTAAAGGAATAAGATTCATCTAACCAGAATTTGTTTTGATTTTTTTTAATGAGATATCTAAAATAATAATGTCAAATTATTATCACAAATTTATACCATAATAAATATATTCTAAACTCATCAAGTAAAAAAGATGGCTAAAAATTTCTTCTCTATTGTAAATTAATTAGATTGGGTAGAATCTAGAGTCCTATAAGTGTAGAAAATGACATGTGAATTCCTCTCCACTCTTTTACCAAGAACATTCCCAAAATATAATTCATAAGAATCATTCATCAGCTCAAAATTAAAGTCCCAATATGGTGGTTAAACTATTAGTGGGGACATTATATTCTTTTTGAGTTCATTAAAGGCTTCCTCACACTTATCATCTAAGACAAAAGGAATTTATTTCGATAGAAGTCTTGTCAAGGGAAAATTAATTTGGCTAAATAGTTTTATGAATCTTCTATAAAATCCAACATGTCCAAGATAATATTTGATATCATCTATTGTCTTAGTAAAATTAAATTAAGATATAATTTCCAACATAAGCTTTCACCCCAAAATCCTATTCTAATATACTTCATAACCAGGCACAATTCCACTCTCAACCATAAAATGACATTTATAAAATTTTATAATATGGTTCTTCTCAATACTCACACTAAGAAAAACCCCTAATATTCTCATATGAATTTCAAAATATGGATCATAAACTATAAAATCATCCATAGACACCACCATAGATTCCCTGATAAATTAAAAAATATGCTAAGTATGCATATTTGGAAGGTGGAATAGGAATTACATTGTCCAATTGGAATTCACTGATAAGAAAAGGTATCAAAAAACATGGAAATGTTTTTTTTATCCTAGTCCTCTAGACCTATGTGAATGTGGAAGTATCCAAAAAAATATCTATAAAGAAATAATGGTATTGAAGAGGTAACCTTTAACGAATTTGATCAAAAAAGACAAGGGGAAGTGATCTTTCATAGTTACTAACATCATCCTCCTATAATGAACACATACCCTCTATTAATTGTGTAGATTAGTGGAAACATACTCTATAAATTCATTATTAACAACTATGAATCCTACCTTTTAGTAGCAATATGAACTCGAATTACCCATAAGCTATTAGAAATGGGTTAAATTATACCCACAACTAACAAGCTAGTCACCTTTTTTTATAACAACTACAATAAGGGTAAGATTCAATCTCCTTTGAGTTTTTATAAAAGGTTTGAATTTATTTTATAAAAATATCTTATTCATACACACCAAAGGACTAATCCCAATTAAATAATTTAAATATTAGCTTATGGCCTTCCTCATCAACCAAAAGACCTCTAAAATATGATTTTATGGTTCACTGGGCAACCCACTTGAAATTATAATATGGAATTTATATTTATCTTCCAAGTATGAATATTTAAAATTATTAGGAAAATTTTTAAGTTATAGTGTGGGTGGGTTATCCTATTTTGAAAAAATAGGTTATATGGGTTGTTTAAGTTCATTTTCAGCCACTAAATTAACACTAATAATAGTAAGATTATAAACTCCTAGAATAGTAATGCAATTATTTTCACGTAGTTAATATGTTACATCCTCAAAATAAATTTTATATTGAAGTTAAAAAATATTATGGGAATATATAATGAAATTTTTATTATATTTTAAGTAAAAAATAGTGGATTCAAAAGAAATATTATCATAGAAATAAATATCTAAAGCTTTGTCATGTTGGGAAGAATCAAATCTGTTTCATCCATTTCATGTTTAATTTCACAAAAAAATTTATAGTTCTTAATATAAATAGATGTCCCAATTTATAAAAAAAATCTCATCCTCTTCAGTGTAATTAGAAGGAAAAACTCAATTCTATTCATGTTTGGGATTTCCAAAATATGAAGTAATGTTTTCATAAACATTTTCATTTTTATTTTCATCACTACATTAAATTTTTAGAATTTTTTATTCTAGAAGATTCATTTTCATCCAAAAGATTATTTCCCAAAAAATCTAGTGGTTGGTTATCTTGAATAAAATCAGGAAATAACTCTATGAAAAAATAATCAATCATGTTAACTTGTTGTGAAAAATGGTCTTGCATGGGGAGTTTCATTAATTTAATGGTATGAAAATTAAATATATTTCCACCAAAATCTAAGGATAGAGACCCCTAATAAAGATTAATTATTGCTTTAGAGGTTTTTAATAATGGAATCTCTAATATCAAGGGTGCATGTGAAATAAATATATCATCCTCCATATCTAACATGTAAAATTGAGTGAGGAAAACTAAATGTTTTACTCTTACCAGCACATCTTTAATGACTCCATCTAGCTTAGCTAAACTTATATTAGCTATATATATGAAAATACTAGAATCTTTTAGCTCACCAACCCGAATGTACGAAATTTTACAATAAGGAATAAAATTTATGGAGGCTCTTAAATATAACATTACATATTAAAACAAATTTTTTTTAATAAAATTGGGGACATAAAACATAACAGGATCCTTGTATTCAGTAGGGAGACCATATTGCATCATGGAAGAAACATTTCATCAGAAATTGACATTCTCACCACCCTTGAACTTAATTTTTTGAGTGCACATTTCCTTAAGAAATTTAAAATATAGAGGGATATGTTTCATAGAATCTAACAAAGGGATATTAACTAAGAATTTCCTAAAAGTTTTTATCATTTCATTTTAATTTTAGTTTTAGAAATGTTCTTGACAGGAGGGTTTTTCAAAGTATGTGGTGGTTAATCTATATATATTTTCAGATAATCTTCAACTTTATTCTCCCCTATATAATATATGATCAGTTTTCCAAAATCCTTATTAGTTCTTTCAAACATGATTTATTCCTTTATATTTGTTTTTTCTTATTCTACTAGATTTAGGAAACAAATTCAATAACAGGTTCAGAAGATTCCAAAAGTGGTTTAGTAGGTGGTTTTTTTAACTTCTTCATGTGATAATCTATTCATTTTAGATGTATGATAGTCTTTTTTTAGGTTCTTGTTCACTATTTTTAGCTTGAGGTTTTTAATTTATGTTCTTCTTCTCAAAATTAATATATTTACATTCTCTCTTCCTCTTTGGTTCAATTCATATTCTATTGAAAATTTACCACACCTTTGATATTTTAAACCACTAATTTCAGTTTCCATTTGACCCATTTGAGGTATCATTTTTCGTAAAACACTTATTTTTGAGAAATTCTTTTTTTTAACCATATCTTTAATATGTGATTCATTTATTTGGTTACCATACTATTTTTGAATTTTTCCATTCTAAAATTTTATAAAATTACAAATATCTTTGTTTACCAATTGATTTTGATCATACTTAGGCAACTGATCGAGATTTTGGGGTTCTAAATTTCTATTTTTCATCATTATTATTAAACCTACTGTTTTTATAGTAATTAAAGTCTTGGGTAAAATATTGATTTGAATGAAAAGTATTGTATTTATTGTTCTCTTTGGGAAATTAAGTGTTCAAATTATTTTGGAAAGCCTTTCTCAGGAATATCCCATCATAAGATTTAGGTGATTCTTACAAATGAGGACATTGATCATTGAAATGTCCAGTAAAAGAAAAAATGACACAGTGTATAAGAATGGGATAAATTGGTTCTAGTTAGATATATGAAGGGATACAGTTACTTAAAATCTATATCATCATGCCAAAAAGATTATTAAGTTAACTCTCTACTCAGATATTTTCAGAATAGGAAGTACATACTTCCAAATCTAGTTTAACATGGATTAATCCCTTATTAAAATATTTCTATGAATTTGGGGTTATATTAAAAATGATATTCCTAGAATACATGGGAGTATTATATATCAATTATTTTATGTCAACATATACCATGATCAATTATATCAAGACCAATCCATCATAAAAATATTGGAAAAGTATATGGTCAAAAATATAGTAGTGAGGGAAGATGGAACAAAATAATTTAACTCTCTTCCAATATTCATGTAAAGTCTCCCCTTTAAACTGCCTAAGGATACACATGTCTTTTCTTAGCGAGACAATATTCGGAGCAAGGATAAACTTCTATAGAAATACCTTCTTAAGCTAGTTCCAACTCCCAATTGAGGTGGATTTGGAGTAGTATACCAACTCCTTAGCCACCCCATCAAGAGAAAAAGGGAAGGCTCTCATCTTGAACTACTCCTCACTCACTCCATGGGGTTTCATGATGATATACACCATGTGATATTCTTTTAAATTTTTGCAAAGATGCGGCCAAAAATCCAATGGGACTTTGGAATACGGGGGATTAATCCTGATCTATGTTTGAAACCAAGTTCTATATCATGGTATCCTAAGAAATTTTGTCAATTTTAAAACTCAGAAGTTAGGAGATCTTCCAAAGAACTCTATTCAATCATGTTATCTGAGTTCTATATTTTTTTATGAAGTTTTATCTTGAATAATATTTTTAAGATGATTCATTTTTTTTCTAATCATTAAAATTTTATAACTTTTTTTCTTTTATATTTTTCAATTTTTATACTTCTCAAATTATATAAAATTGTTGTTACAAAACTTTTAGGAATTTTATTGGACATAAAATATAATGTTTTAAAAAATAAAAATTATTTTTTTGTTTTTTCATAATAATAATATTATTTTTTTATTCTTTGTGTAAACTTCTTAATAGCCTTCCCAATAATGCCTCTAATTGAAGGATATGATTTTTTGTATGTTTTTTTCAAATGTATTCCAAGATTTTATCTCGGAATGTTACAGTATAGTAGAACCCAAGGTTGTCCCCCATGAGGTTACCACTACAAAGCTTCTTTTTCACTTATTATTATTTTATATTTTTTATAATATTCTTAATAGTATTTATATGACAGAAAATGAGTATAATATATTTTAAAACACAAGTAAATTATAATAATCAAGTAGGGAATTAAAAAAAATTAAAAATAGTGGTTGTATCTAATACATCTTATGGATAAATATCTCTTAAAGTTTTCAAAAAGGGTTTTACAACTAGAACTCTATTGATGATCATATTTAAATATTTAACCCTAAAACTAATTTGGTTTATTAAAATGAGGAAAACATATAAGATCTCATCTATTATTCTACTTTTATTAGAAGACAACCATTGTACTCAATGATCTCTAAGTACAATGACATATTTGAGTTCCTCTTAACTAACAAAACTAAATCAAGGATTGAAAAATTAAAACAGATATAATCAAGTTTAAACTCATACTAGACTTGAATTAAAAAAGTATCCTTAAGATATCATCACACTCTAATCGATAATGTGTCATTCCCAGAATTAAAGAAAAAGAAAAATAGAAGTAGACAAAAAAAATTAAACACTGATCAATGATTATATTTCAATATTCAATTATCTGAAGATAATGAAAATTGTAAAATTAAATGAAATGAAAAATCAAAAAGATGTCACCATTTAAGACTTCTAATTATAACCACAAGAAATATAGCCAAACATGTTCATAGTGAAAATAAAAATTCCAACACTCGTCTTCATTGGAATTATAAGTAACATAAAGTCTCTTTAAGATATTATAGATCGTTCTCCAACCCCTCCACTCGGAAAGTATGTGTTATTTTCCTCTCTTCAATTCCCAAAAAAAAATAATGATTTTATTATTGTTTTTTCCTCAACCAAATTCTACCAACTTATCTCTTTAAGTTGAAAAAATTCCTATCAATGTAATGATTAAATTCATGAAAGTCATAAAATATTTAAACTATACCTGACACACGGTGGAAATTATTTGATTAGGAAAATATCTATGAAACTTATACAAAAAATCAAATATGTAGTGAAAGGGGAATTAATTTAAACTCCACACATGCAAAAATATATTAACATAAACCTGCAACATTTTGGAGTTAGATATACCATCATATTCATTGAATAGACCAACACATAGAACAAAATAAGAAAATTCATTAGGATTTGATATTGATCAGCCCTCAGCTTACATGATCCATATAACTCCATCTTATTAGGCATGGTTTGGGGTCAATGTTTTCTTTTTAAATGATTGAGCATGATTGTATCACCGAAGGATATTAATTTAGTCTCACATACTCAAACTCAAACCCATATGGCTTGGTTTAGCAACTTCAAATTGGTTGTCTCCTATAATTGAGTAATTAGAAGTGGTCTTCGGTAGGGAATTTTGTTTTGTATTTGGATCTTATCAGTCAGACTCATGGATGGAACTCATGTGTATCATCTTCAGATGAAAACCAATTTAGCTTCAAAACCAATTCCATTTTTAATCAGAACTCGAAGGAGACATTGGTACATCTTCTTCATGAAATAATTCAAACTAGTTTGTCGGCATCGACCTTTGATTTGGGTTTAGGTCTCCCCAGAAAGCTTCAATTAATACAGATCCAGATCTACAGTAGTTACTTCGTCTCCTTCTAAAATGCATTAAACTTGGCCAAGCATCCATGCATCAGTGGGATTGTATTGGGTTCATCTTAGATGTTATATTCTTATGACATCATCTTTTTATTTTGGATAAAATTAAAATATTCTCCAATAAGATTTATCGATCGCTCTGTGGTGTTAGTCCGGTAATCTCAAATACCTCCAATAAGATTTTTTTTCAAATTTGGTTTCCTCTATCTTGAAGGAAACTCAGCCCACATTTTGAAAATGTCCTAACTTAGTCTTAATCGACTCTAAATAGACATGATAAAGATTTATATTTTCTAGTTCATCTTCTTAGGGGTTCAACCACAGCGCACCCCATTTCATCCCTTCAGCCACAGATCTTAGTGGTGACTCTGAGTTCTCTCTCAATGGTTTGGGAGAATCAGGTATGTGAGTGCCTGTTGGTATTTAGATACATGGATTTTGATTTGGAAAATGGATACTTGGATCTAATAGTTGGCAGTGGGGTATATGGAATAATAAAAAATGGTTATGTCATTACTAGAAAAAAGGATATGTGGGTACTTCCCGGATTCGCTACATGAAACTTGGAAAAATTAGTAATATGAAAAATGATACAATTTAGCAATGTGGTTCTTTCCATATTCGGCTGGAAATTTCCAAATTAAGCTATGTGGATAGAATATATTGAAAATTAAATAACAATAAAATCAAATATAGAATTAAAATTAGAAATGGAAAACACAAAAAAAAACCAAGATAAATTAATTATTTTTAAAATAAAATTAAAATAAGTAATTGATAAATTCAAAAAAGAATAATTTAAGGGCATAAAATTATTATTTTAAAAGAAAACACATAAGATTAAATAAATTAATAAAATAATAATAGTTTAAATAATCAGACAGAAAATAGAAAATGAAAATTATTTAATTAGAAACATAATTTTGACAAGAAAAGAATGATTAAATTGAAGAAATGATGTGGAAAAATATTAGAATAAAAGGACACATCAATATAAATTAAGTAAAATCAATATAGATATAATAAAATTAAACAATAATAGAATTTTGTTTAAAACATTGACCCATATCTGCTTCTTTACAACACTTGATCCTATTGATGCCACTTTTAAAAATAAATAACTATTTTTTTATCACTTGATACCACTCAATATTAACTTAGAGATCAAATTCAATCATTATTTCACTAAATAAATATTCAATGAACTTAGGAATTATATGTTCATCCATATGTGATCATAAATTTTTTGTAGAACAATTCCCATTTTAACTATACAACTTTCCCATTTTAATTACTCTATTTAAATATATGCTCCCCCAAAATAGTAGATTTCTACCCAAAAGGTAAAACACATATCAGTGGATTAATTCTAAAAATAGTCTTATAATCCTTTGTAAATACATTTTATAACTACATAAATTAATAAACATAAATATATTTATGTTTCATTTTACCCCCTTTAATAATAATTTATAATGAAAATGTGACAAATGGGATAAATTCATATTGCCTTAGCCATTGATGAATGAAGGGTGGGAATTATTCTCCTACCTGTAAAACTTGTTAAAAAATACCCCTTATAACAATAACCACTTTGATTATCCATGTTATTATGTTACTACCATTTTAGATTAGAAGTACACTTCTTCTTTTTTAACTTCAACAAAGTGACATGCAAAACAATCTTTCATATTGATGCACTTGAAATATATTTTAACACATTAACATTACAACATAAAAATGGCAGTACCTTCTCCATAATTACTTTTATAATAACTTTTATTTAAGATCACATATTTATCATTATTATTTTGTATACATTATTTTTTATAGATTCTGGAATCAACAATCTTTATTTTCTTCAAATCATCTTATTTGTTCTTATTAGGAGGAATCGTTTTCTTCAAATTTTTACCAACATAAAATAACAAACCTTGAGTATTTTTTCCTTTCTTCACAACACATACATATTTTATATTCTTAATAACACATTAAATTCTTTGAAATAACACTTCATGTTCATCATTATAGATTTGAGACTAACTTATTAATTTGTGTTTAAACCCATCAATAAATATTTTGTTCATCAATTCCATCTTGTCTTCTCAATGATTATTGAACAAATTCCTCTAATTTTTAGTGAACCAATATTATGAAATTTCATAATTTGTTTATTTAACTTACTAAAATTATTTATGAGTTTTAAATCTCATGTAATACGAAATGATTATCCAATGTCAAAAATCCATGGATGTTTTATTTATGGTGTTTTTTGTACTACACCAATGATCAGCTCCTTCAATTTTTCATTCAATTTGGTATTCTATAATTTTGAGTATTATTATTCATAAACAAATAGATAGGAATAATTTTAAAAAAAAATCATCCACAAATTGATCAAGAAAATCACTCCATCCATAAACATCTTTCAATTGATAAAATTTATTCCCAATATTCATTCTAGAATTTCCAGACTCCATTCAAACATTTCTATTTTAAGTCATTTGATTTCCCATTATCATTTCCATATATAACTTATGGATTTATCTTAATATTATTAATTAAACCAAAATCCTCTTTCCAAGTTCCCAAATATACCATAGTGTCAACAGTATCTTAAAAATGAATACTTACCTCTAAAAGTAGATTTTTGTCAATAATGAGACACTTGTTCTTCTTCAATAATTTGGCCATAATTGTTTGATCTTTTTTGCGATCCAAAATTTTGATAAACTTAGAAAAAGTTATTATCCATAATATAACTCTTTCTTTCCATTTTCAAATCAAATTTTTTACTATTTTAATCTGTTATATTATTTTTTTGATAATTTCTATATCTCTAAGAATTACTTTATTTTTTCATAAATATTACTTTATCAATTGTGACCTTAAACTATGATTATCGTCAAAACTTATAATATATTTATCCAAATTTACATGAGATATTTATTGTAAAACATAAATCTCTTCATTTTTTCAGATTCAAACTTCTTTCATAGTAGTTTTCCTTGATCTTTACCTAACTTCATGAATAGAATTTTGAAAATTATATTTGAACTTATCTGATTATTTTCCAGTATAGATAAATTTATATTAGATATACTCAAGATACTTATCATTTTCTTACCTTGTATTTGTTTTTTATATTCATCATCTTCTATTAAATAAGTGACTTCTTTAATTTTTCAATCTCATTAGTCAACTTCAAATCTCTTTTAACTTGTATGCAATTATTATTCATAGATGATTTACCATTATTATTGAAATATTTTTTCTCATTTTCCAAGTGATAAATATTTAAGAGAAGATATTATATTTCCCATTTCATCATTAACCCCATCTCATAATCTTAATCATTTTCATCACCACTTCCCACATTTCTTGGGATTACTTTTTTATTTACCATTATAAACAGTATCCTTTCACCATCTGCATTAGATAGCTCTACATATTCATTATTCACACAACTATAATTTTATTCAGAATTTGATATAAATTTTATCTTCTTATATTTATATAAATTATAACATTTTTTAATTATAAGAATAATTTCATTATATATTCTTTGAGGAACTTCTTATATTTGAATATTTATCTTTACTCTCATCATCTACATATTATTTTAGCCTATGAAAGTTAGAAACAAAATGTCAAATACACCATAAATGAAATACTTAAAAGGTAATTTACCATTACATTTACCTTTTCTTATCTAGAAACTTATTTATATCAGAAATATTATTTTAATAAACATAACATCAATATCTAAATTTGAATATGAACTCACCACTTCATCTTTATCTTATTTTTGACTCTTCTCTTTTTTTAAATTTTTTGAAGGACATTTTCTTAACAACTTTGGTATTATTTTTTAAATAACTTATATTCAATATTTAATAGACAATAATAATTAAATAAAGGAAATGTAATATAATTTTATTTAGATTATGGTCTTTAAGATTCAATACCTTTTCATCATATCAATTTGGAAGGATTTGTACTCTCTTCTCAACAATTGTAGGGACTTCTAACATCTCACTAAAACTTCTGATAGTTCTTAAAATTTCATTTACTCTTATGAATAATTAATCCAAGGTTTCACCATCTAGTATCTTGAGATCATCATACTTTAATCTCAAAACAAGAAACTTTTCTTACTTTACTTTCACATAACCATCATAAATACTACCTAATTTATCCCGAATATTTTTTCTATCAGGATTCCATTTACTATGACAAGTTACCCATCTAAAAGAGATGAAAAAATTTATTTACATGCACATACATAATTCTAAAAATTAATCATATATACTACTATAAAAACATTATCGTCATAGTGAGGAATAAATCCATCGATTTTAGCCTCCAAAACATTTAACCATAGTAAAAATAAATATAGAAGTATACGATCTTTCCAAATGTAATAATTCTAACCATAAAAAGTGTGTATCCTCTTGGTGTTCACTGAATTAAATTTTTCTATATTTATAAAAACAAAATACTAATTATTCAACTGTAGAGTGAGATATTCTTGAACGAACTCAAATTCAAACTAAGTACAAAAATCATCAAAGTAGTAAACTCTAAACTCCATGGTCTTTAGAGGGAACCTATCGCTTTGATACCAATTGCACTGAAATCGGTTGATATTCCTAGACATATTATAGGTTCAATAAGATGGGTAAATTAGTTAATAGTAATATTCACTATCCTTTTTATGTTTTTTAGAAACATATATCTATTACTTTCTATAGTGAGAGATCTCTCTACTTTACTCACACACATCAAGGAAAGAAATAAAAAACGACACTTAATGTACAAAGTTCCCTAATCTGAATGATTAGATAATCATTGGAATTATCTATACTTACCAAAGAAAATATTATCCATAATAATCGTCATATATTACTATAATGAGAAATAAATATCTGTTAAATCATGTAAGAAAATCAACACTGCTATCAGTGGACAAGCATCCTGAATAAAATGCATTGTTTTCTTTTATTATGATGAGGTCATGATTATCCATATCTTATGATAATTTTATCTTAATAATATTATAATACTGTTTTATTAATTATATAAATCTAATAGGTGTGAACCTTCTTCTTCTTCTTCATATGCACACTTCACTACACAACTCACTAGTGAAGTAATGATTTTTCATGTCATTTTTTTAGTTTTTTCAAATCTATTATCCAATAAACGAGGTTAAAACCCTTTTTTTAATAATTTTAGTTTATTCCTCCTATCTATATCATAAAATAGAAACAAATTATCATAATATCATAAAATACATCAAACATCCAAAAATATATATTTATAATTTGATGTTTTAAATTTATAATACAAATTACAAATAAACTAAAAATTAATAAAACATGTAAAATGATTACACCATTCAATTTTTAAGTTTTTAAAATCCATTTCAAAATATGTTCTTGGGTCATCCAAAATATACAAATAATAAATAAATAATTTTACTTGTATTTTAAATAAAACAAATGAAATATTAAGGAAAATATTATAAAGAAATCTAACCTATTGAAACATCATAATAGTCCCAATTGAAATTATTTCAAAAATAAATCTTATAACATAATATCCAAATTATTTTGGACCTTTTTTTTATTAAAATTATCTTCCAAATAATTTTTAATTCAAAATAACATATTTTAAGTAATATATCCAAAATTTAGTAATTGTAAATGAAAATTCATCTTATCTTGTACATATTTGATCTTGGTGCACTTTTTTATTTTAGTCTCTCTAAAGATATTCCAGGCTCTATTTGAAAATAATATGAATAAAATAAATTCAATCTTTATAATATAGAAAATTATTAAAATATTCAAACATACATGTTCAGTATATTCATAAAAGTTTCTTTGACCTCGCCATTGATAGACCATAGACAGTACAGTACATTCTCTCTTGGAAAAAAAACACAAAATATCTATTGAACAATAATGTGTAAGAAAATATAATGTGAGTTATAGTTATGTTAAGAGATATATAACATTTTGTGAGAAATATGTTTCATACTCTTGAAGATATGGAAACATGTAGTACTAAATAATTGTATTCTACTGAAATATTTTAGAAATATAAATTGTTCTTTCAGCATCATTCATTGACATAGCTATAGGTTAAATAAACTCTGTGTTAATAAATCCATATACATATTTGTTTTTATGATTTGTAAAAATTATATAAATATATCTAATAAAAATATATATATAATTATAAATTTTCAATAAATTTAATGAATGAAAAAAATTTGTTAACCGACATACATGGAAATAAATTTCATTGTGTTCTGCCCAACTGATCTCTAACTACAAGATCCATGATATTGATTTTCAAAATCCCACAATAAGTACATGCCCAAAAAAATAGCTTCACTTGGAATCTCATATACATCCAATAACAAATTTAAACATCTTGAAAATCTATAAAGACTAAAATAAATTGAATATGAAGTCATAACAATTTTTTTGTTGTCTATACTAAAATTATTTAACTTTAAAGTAGTCTAGAAATAAATTAGATAAATATATAAACATTAAAATGATAAAACTAATTCCATAGAAAAATGAAATAAAATATAAAATATATACATACCAATAAGGTGTTATGTCGAACAAGTCTAGATGGTCGAACTAAAAAATGGCCGATACTTTTCCCAATTATACTCCCATCATCTGTAGGACATGGTATTTTTTAGTATCTATCTATAATATCATGTAAAGTTAACATATGATCCTATATCTCTATCTGTTTATTATGAATGTTTTTACTGATAAAAAATATTATCCCATATTTAATAATATGTTGGGGATCATCAACATATAACTAATAATAACAAGGAATATGTAGAGGTGGGGGTTTAGGGGTTAGAAAATAAGGAGTGGGGTCTAGAGGAAGTTATTTTTGATTAAGATAAGTAAGAGGCGTGTGATCTACTACCAAAGGTGGAGGAGTCAGGTCAGCAGTCAAAAAATGTATTTGGATGTCTGAATACATCAATTGTACTAAAGCTTTAATCTTAACCTCCATCGTCACATGAATATCCAGAACTTCATGTTATAAAGATTATATTTTTTTATTAAATTATTCCATTGAATAATCTTCAGAATGTAGAAATGTTTATTTTAATGAGACAAATATTGGGTATTCTCATACAAGACCTGGGTGTGTGGGCTTTCCCAATGTTTTAGCTAAAATATCCTTTCTACCCTAAGCAATAAATTCCCTCTAAGTATTCTTCTCCTCAAGAGGATATTATAGAGAATTTTTTTCAAAAACTATGTAATGAATTGAAATATATTAAGATTTTATTTAACATAAATAAATGAATAATTTAAATATCTAACAATCCAATCAGCTAATACCCTTGACTCTTATATATGATATTGACATTTTTTTCTCCTCAGATCCCTCATCCATTTTTCATGTCTAGTAGGGGGAGGAGGGGGAACCTCTATAGACCCTGAAGACTCAGCTCTTAGATATTGATGTTTTTAGGCTATAATTTGTTTTTTTAATAACGTATGCCCTCCCCGTGATAATGTATGAGGGTATGCGTTTCGATATCTAATCTCGTGATGAGATCTCCATGATTTTTTTAAATTAATAATTATGAATAAATAAATCACTAACATGATCATTAATATAAAAAACATCTAAAAGGTAACATTTCCTTTACCAATAAATCTTTTTGTTGTCCACATTCAACAAATTTCCTTCATGTATCTTCATATATAAATGGATTTATATCACATGGATTACGATGTTTTATATCCACAAAAACTAAATTTTATGTGAAGGATGATTTAAAATCCCTCCATCTCCTAGTAGCCAATGATATGAATTTCTTCCTAACTCCTCCTGTATCAGGTATATCATAAGTTATCTCATAAGAAGGAGGAAAACATATATTACTATAAACATTACAAGATAATTAAAATAATCACAAATGAGCTTACCAAAATCCTCTCTCACAAGTGAGATAGTGTTACTTTTTCAACACTTCTCCTATCATCAAATAAAATAAAAACTAATCTTTTACCCTTAATTGCTATAATAATCTTGAATTTCATTGAATTTGTACCTGTTAGAATATCATTATCATCAAAGTATACTAGTATTCTCTAGTCCCACCTATAGATAACTGATAATTTTGGTAAACTTATGGTGCCACATTTGCTAATCCTTAGACTCTTTTCTACTTCATGGAAGTATATGTCTCATGTAAAGAAAGATGAGGAGGCTCATCAATAAGAGCATCTGTACGCTCCTCCCTAGAGGTATGAGTTTATCATCAATAGAACTATGTGGCAGGTCATATTATTGATCTGTCATTATCCTACAAATCAAATTAATAAATCAATTAGAACAAAAATATATAAATTCAACTATCACATACAAATGTAAATAAAAAATAAAAAATTATCAAATAATAATAAAAGTAATCTAAAATTAACATATCGTTATTAATTTTTTCTATAGTCAAATAAATGCTAAAAATACTAATGATACATGAAATTCCATAAATTAATGAATACAAATCCAAAAATTATGTGGGAATAGTAAAAATTCTCTAACTTGATAAATCATTTTTACTCCAAATATAATTTTTTTAAATATACTCTTAGAAATTATTTTTTATTTTTATTTAACGTATTAAATTTTTAAAAATTGGTTTACAATAAAATAAATTAACAGATAAGTCACATAAGGGTAAACATAGTAAAATAAATAAAACTAAACTAATATAAAAAACAATTTAACTTCTTAGTTATAATATATTTTTTAATAAATAAGATCAAATTAAAATATCTAAAAATTTATGATATTTAAAAATTTAAAACATAAATAAACATATGTTTCCTGTAATATTAGGAATGTACTGTTGGATTATTTTCCCAAATTATTTTTTCATGACCATTCTGTATCGAACAAACAATTTCTATAATATTCTCATCAATATTATTTTTTAATCTATCCATGGAAGTAGGGGTCTCACAAAAACCATCATCTTCGTCAAGTTTATCATCACCGACATATTATTTTTATTCCGTGTAAAATTATATACCACTATATATTTGATTGATCAGGAACATAGAAAAAAAATCACGTGTTTCCCTGGTAAAAGGATCAGTTGTGCATTCCAATTTTTTCATATTAACTAGTTTATTTCCAGATTTATCATGGATAGCACAGTTGTTACCAATAAAAAATTTGTAGTTAAACAATATAAGATGAAATTTAATTTAATAAACCTCTCATATTTCTTCAATGAATTCATAATATATATTGGATGTGGATAATGGGTTTTGTCTTTGGTACTTAAAAAATAAATTACTTCTGAAAACACCAATACACTACTATTCTAAACTACACTTCTATTATCCTAATCTTTTTTATGAAATGTACAACCATTAATGTCATACTTGGACCATTTAATCAAATTTAAACCTGGACCACCCACTAACCATCTCAATTTTTTCGATGTATAAGATCTACCAAGAACATTCTCTTTAAACCATGGAATGTTTTTTATACTCATTTAAAATCCACATATATTTTTTCTTTGGATAATATTTTTTCAATGTATTAATATTCAATGTTATATAAGGATCGTCATCATATATGTCATTAAATATGTATATATGTACCTTATTTATCAATTCAAATATCAAGGATTTGAATATCAATCCATGGACTGCCTTTCCCCTATAATTGAATCGTTCATGGTGAGATGTAGGAAAACCAATGGGCTCTACTACAAAAATATATCTTTTATAAAAGTCTTCAAATCACTCAGAAAAATAGATCTCAATAATATAGGTTTCATGTCGATATTAATTCTTAACATTCCCCTTTAATATCTTTATATCCAATTCAAAAGGATATGTATAATATAGATATAATGGTCCATAGTTCTTTATTTCTTACACCATGTGAACCATTAAATATACCATGATATCAAAAAAGATGATGGAAAATACATTTCCAATTGAAAAATTATAGAAACTGCTTCATTATCTAATTTTTTCAAATCATCTTATTCCATCATCTTATTACAAATTGAATCAAAAAAATTACACACCTTCATGGTAGTAATTCTCACGCAGATGTGAAATATTCCATAAAATGAAACTTATAGGAGTTGTTTCATCATGATGTGACAATCAAGATATTTCATACCTATCAACTTCAAATCCTTTAAAGAATAAAAATATTTACATTTGAAGAATAACCTTGTGTCACTTTCATATCACAAAGTCATTGAAAAAGAATATTTATTCCCTCTTAGATAATGTATGATAAGCCAAGGGAAATAATTTCCACCTACTGTCAGGACATGAGACAACTCCAAACATATTCTCATCGAGAGTAACTATAATCTTTAATTCAAAACATGTTTATTATTTCCTTTAATATCTAATAATGTTCCAATAAAGAAGTCACAGATACTCTTATCCACATTCATGAAATCAATGTTATGTTTAACCACATTAAATCTTAAATATGGAAGCTTAAAAAATATGCACCATTTCTTCCAAATATTTCTATAATTACTATATTTCCATGTCTTTTCAAATTTCACATCAATGTTTTTCACCCTCTCAAAATATTGATTAGTAGATAAATGGTTTAGGAGAAATATCATATTCATGTGAGTCATTGAATTCCTTTTTTAATATTCTATAAGAGTTATCCACTGACAAAAACTTTTTATGACCCAAGTATACTGTTTTTTTCCATGATTAAGTTAATAATACAAAGTATGTTCACAAATTGGATAAGTGTTATACCCCTTAACACTACATCCCTAAAAATTTCTATATGCTAGGAATTAATTTATAGTGAACATAATCATTTCATACAGTTTAAAATATTTCATTTTAAATGAATCATACATTCCTATACCTTACTACCATAACAATTTAAAATAATCAATTAACGGTTACAAGAAAACATCAATATCATTCTTGGGTTATTTTGGTCTAGATATCATTAAACCCAAAATGAAATATTTTCACTTCATACAAAATTCAGGTGATAAGTAGTAAATTACAAATAAAATAGGTGATGAACAATGTGTTTTACTAATTATTTGATATAGATTCATTCCATTTGTGCATAGTAAAATTCTAATATTTTTAACTTCACTTTTGAATATAGGAAACTAGTGATCAATTTTATTCCACTATGGACAATCAGCTGGATTCCATAATTTTCCATCACATATCTTATCATCGATATTCCATATTAACATTTTTACATCATGTGAATTTGAAAATAAATGTTTCCAATGATGAACTATAGGAAGATAAAAAAATTCCATGGTAAGGGTCTTTGTAACTACTAAAGCAGCCTATGTTTTTTATTTCAACTTGTACTATGACATCCCATATTTTGGAAACCCAAAAAGAAATTCAAATTCCTTCCAATATATTACATAGTAATTCAAGTAGACATTTAATTTTTTGTACCTTAATCCCATCAGGTATAGTATTTTCTTCACTTTATAATGTGAATTGGGAAGATCATTTTCTAGAGGAATGATATCTTTCAATAATTATAGTAACTCTATAAAACCCGTGTCACACCATCCATTATTCATCTATAATTTAATCAATCTTAACTCTGTTGATGAAACCATAAATTTCATACAACCCATATATAATGTTTTTTCAGTACCTCCACATAGACGCTCAATTTCTGATTATTTCTCAATCTCCTCTACTTTAATATCATCAATCATTTCTTTAATTTGATCAGACTTGTCATCTTGAAAAGCATGAACATCAAGAGATCAAAAACTCTTCCCAGTTTCACCATGTTAAATCCAAGGGATGTAACTTGGATTAAAACCATGAAAAATTATATGATATTTGAACTATATGTTTTTTATCTTATTCATTTTTAAACATTTAAGGCATGGATATAAAAACATGTCATTGTTTGGAATATTTCATTTAAAAATTTTAAAAACAACATCGACGCATTCCTCTTAATCGCCAGTTATTCGAAGATTCATAATCCAACTTAAACTCAATATTATATATAACAAATATAAAAAATATGTATCTTTTAAAGATAAATAAAGTATAAATTTTCATCAAACATGAGATAATTTGACCGTAACTCAATTTTGAAATATAAAACTAATTTATTCACATTCGAAGAGTATATCTATATATTCCAAAAAGTAATGGAATATATTATTAAATATAATTGGTAAACCATAAAAAAATAATGGCAGTGACTTAAAAAATAAAATACAGTTAAACCATTATCTCGTTTTTCATTTTCTTCTAAATGTAATTAGATAAATCATAAAATTGAATATTATTGAAAAGAATCCAAATCAAGTGTGAATTTTCTATTTTGATTAGTATCCTTATCATCAAACAGCATGAAAATAGAAATGTATGTATATATTACATTTTCAGATTACTTTGTGACTAATAAGATAATAACACTAATTGAAATTTATCTACATACAAGGTAGTGTATACATAAAAAATTAATGATTAACAAACATCATCCAAATAATAAAAATTTTGAGATTCAATGTAGAAATTTAAGATGGGTTTCAGTATAAAAATCTCTGAAATAATTAAGTGAAAAGAATTTTCATATAATAGAAACACCATAACATTAATATATAACACAATCCACATAATTTTTCACTTAAATCAATGCATAACTAAGGTATATGAATATGGAAATGAAATATTTTATATGAGAATATATATTTGAATGTGAAAAAATGAGGCTGAAGAAATATGAGGGTTTAAGAATATGCTAATGTGATATTTCAGAACATATAATAGAAAAAAAATAAGGGCTTTGGCTCTATTGAATGGCCAAAAGTGAGTTGAGAAGTGTGAATATTACCTAAGATTGGAGTAGATTGAATGCGTAACAATGAGTCCAAAGAATCCTAAGGATAAGTAAAATGGAAATCAGATATTTGAGACCAATGGAATGAAGAAACAAGGGTTAGGGATTCTGTGTGATAGAAACAAGTCAAATTTCATGAGATAGAATTACACTGAAATGATTGAAATAGTCAATTCATAAAATTTTAAATGGTATATACTGTCGCATATATTTTAACTGATGTAATAAAAATTATTTTCACTTCGGATCTAATATAATAGATGTGATATATTATCTTTATCACATCTTTTATCAAGTAACAAATGTGATAAAGTGGGTAACTTCCTTTTTCACGCCGGTTATTATAAAACCAATGGGATAATAAAAACATACATGTATTTTTCATGTAGGTTAAATAATAACCAATGTGAGAATTCATGTTATCCACTTTATCCTGTCATTTATATCATAACCAACATGATAAAGAAAGATAAAACTATTTTCACATCGATAATGAATAAGTGATTTCAAAAGGTTGATGAGATAATTTTTTTTTTTTCTTGTTACTCTTTCACTTTTTCTTCTTCATCTATTTTCATTGTTGCAAGTCTTATTCCTATTCCTTTTACAACATACTACACACAATCTTATTCTCTCTCTATAGAATAATCCTCTTGATTATTATATACTTCTCTGCTAAAAAACGTTTACACAATACAACACAAAATACGCCGCCTTTATTTCATGCATGAAAATCCCTATTATTTTATCTTCTAAACAACCGCATATCATATATTAATTTTAATTTTAAATTAAAATTCAAAAAAAACAATATACTTCATCTACTCTCAACTTATTTTCACTTCTTCCCACTAATTTTTACCTTCTTTAAAACTATTCCAGATCACCGTGGAACAATATTATGCATCACAGCATAGTTAAACAGTTATTCTCAACTATAACATTCATTTTATTATTTCAAGGAGAAACTAAATTCTTCATATTTTAAACCCTATTTCTATCTCAAAAGAGTCCAATATTTTATTCTCACAGTTTCTAGTCATAGTGTAAATATTTTCTTCATTTATCTATATATATATGGTCATGCCACAACATTTTATTCATGACATAAATTATTTTTTTTCCTTTTCTTGAATCATAAACTCCCTTTCAATTATTTAAATAATGAAATATAGACTTAAAAATTTTATAACTTAATTTAATTGATATTTTGGATATCCTATGATACAACATGATTCATCTAGATCACATAGTAGAAGTTTTTAAAATTTATATTTAAACTTCTCGCAAAGTCCATTAAACTCAAAAAAAAATTCTATGTCACGAATACTTAGAACTATGAGTTAAACTTATGAATCCATGAATGTAACTTATACTCTTTTAAAATTTTCATCTTCTTGAATATCATTCATTTTTTAAGGTTAAATAAACTGTTTTAATTCTAATACAACCTTAAATAGTATGGATCAACTTTAACATTCCATGAGATAACCTTACGATATCTAGGGTTTACATTATGAAGATACCATTTTCTCTGGAATGAAACTTATGAAAAGTATAGATGAACCTTATGAAGTCTAAAATGAACATTTAATTGTTTCAAATAAAATATATGAAGTTTCAAGTTAATCCTACGAGCATAAGCCTTTCCACCTTTCTCAGAATTCTACTCAGGGTCAACCTTATGAAATCTAGAATGTACCTTATGAATTTATACTTGGTAAATTTTTAGTATGAATATACTCAATCCACTAATAAAAAACTGGGTTTATCTCAATCTATGGTTCTAATAGAACTAGCTAAAAGTTCTGGTAAAAACCACCTATTTCAGTGCTAGAAAAAGCATTGTTAATAGGGGTCTCTTAATAACATTTTTTGCACTGTAAAATGGGGTCTTTAACAGTTTTAAAAAGTGATGTTAAAGGAGACCATTTATCAAAGATTCTGAAAAATCTCTCATAGAGGCCCCCCTTATCAGAGTCAGTAAAAATGCACTGATAAAAGGGGTCTTTATCGGTGCTTCCATAAAAGTGATAATAATGGTGGGTCTTTATTCGGGCTTTTTACTATGGCTGATAAAGGGAATATTATAAAAAATTAATTTTTCACTAAAAATAATATTTTAATATATTTATATATTTATATAGGAATAAATATAATATATATCTTTTAAATATATTTTATATAAGTCTAAATGGGCATTTACAGCCTCATTTAAGGGTGTCTTTTTCCCCTTTTTAAGTGGGGATTGAATTTATTCCTATGGGATACATTTATATTGACATAATGGATTTGATATTTTACCATTTTTTAAATTTTACTCTCATATATAATCAAATATGTAACACCCCAAGATTTCATAGTAAGTTATTTTCCTTAAAGTAATTCAATAGCTTGTGTTACACACAACACTAAGTTTGAGCACACCACGACTAACCAACCTAGCTGTTCAAAAAGTGGTTACAAATAGTATAAACTGAATTTTGGATTTTATATACTCCAGATAATATAAACATCCATATTATGTGTTTTTTAGACATAATATAAGAAAAAATTCAATTTCTCAGATAAAAGCATTATTTTTCAAAAAATGAAATTTTTGCCGCCATTTAATGGAGAACCCTTTTTAAATCCTATATCTGAGACATTAATACATTAAATTTTTTCTAAATAAACTTTTTATTTAAAATTGGGAAAATAAAAATATATTTTGGATAAATTTTCGGTGCTTTTCAGATAACTTCCAAATTTTAATTAATAGTGAAAAATACTAAATTTTAATTAGAAACAACATTTTCAATCAAAGTAATTTATTATGTTAAATTATATATTTTATTGGTTTTTAAGTATAATTTGATTATTTTTTTACCATTTAATCCAATTTGGTTATTAGAAGTAATTTTACATTTAAATTTAAAAAAACACATATCAATATTTTGATAGGTTTTACTTCTCAAAAATCTGCATTCTGGTTTTGACAAAAGAAATATTTTTTCAAATTAATTAATATAACTTCTATGTTTTTAATTTGGTAAAATAGACATAATTTTTGAATTTGGAATATAAAAATTATCTTTGGGTGAATTTTGAGTATTTTTCTAAAAACATTCAATTTTTGATGAATAGTGAAAAACACTACATTATTGTTTAAAGATGACTTTTTATTTAAATAATTATTTTTATTTTAAATTTATTTTAAAGTAAAAAATAGATACATAAAACCTATATTAGTCCAAATTAATTCATTGTATTCATTTTATAATAATATTAAATATTTAAAATTTTATTGAACTTTTTATCGTCTTTTACCTACCTTCTAGGAACACTTGCAAATTTGCATGAAACATAATTTTATCGCTTCACTGAATAGAATTTCAAAAATCTGAGAGACATTATTGACATGAGTAAGTAAAAAAAATTTCAATAGGATCAAAATATTTTTTTGGTGAATAGTAACTTTTTGAATTTTATTTACTACGGTTAAAAGTAAATAGGGTAATTAAAGGTAAAATGATATTATAATTACCCTAAAACAAGTCTTTATTCTATTGGATAAGTGTATTTTGACCAAGATTAATCTTAGGACAAAAAATATGATCCTTTTTTATCCACTTAGATTAGATTAAGACATATATTATATTTTATTTAAAGAAGAGTTAAAAGTGTTAAATTCAAATTTTAATAACTAAAAAATTTTTAATATAGGGTAATATGTAAGATAAATTCTAATATAAATATTAATTAGAAAGATAAAATGATTTAATAGATCATGGAAGTTTATTTATAATTTTTAGAAATTAAATAATTAAATTTATGTGTGACGCAATGATGATGCAGTAATTACCTTACTAATGAAAGATTAAAATAATTGATATTATAAATATTACAATAAATGTAAATTGAGACTTTTGATGCATTTCACGAATTTTATAGGTTAATATGACTTGTTAATGTTTATTAAATGAATTTTTTTTCGATGTAATAATGTTTTTATGACTTTCACAAAAACCAAATACTAAATATTTTCAAAATTGACATAAATGAGTTTTTAAAAAAAATACTATTTTATTAATTTATATATTAGTCATAAAAATGTAAAGTTTAACCAAAGGACTTATATAATGATATATATTTCATTAATTAACCTCTTTAGGTTTTATTGGAATTTTATAGTAAGTTTATTAACCATGTATTATAATAATACAAGAAGACATGGTAAAAGTGAAACTATTTAATTATGGGTTAAACCTAAATGATAAGGTTAATATGGTGACCTAAACATATATAAAACATATTTTTTGAGATGATTTACACCCTTAAACACCTTAGCCTCAAAATAAATAAATTTTATCTATTAGAAACCAAAAATGATTTTAAAATAAAATAATATTTCAAGCTTTTCCTAAAGTGACCACCACCTCTCTTATAAAACAGTACTTCCCCTTATCTTAATTTCACACATCCAAATCCATTTGTATTGGCAAAAACCTACTCGAATATCCTCCCATATACCCAAAATTAAACCCATAGGACTTAATTTGATCAAAAAGACAACCTATAGAGCCCTTTTATTCAAATCAAAAGGACGAATTCGAAGAAGAGGTAATTACTTTATCACCTCTATCAATGTTCTTTTCTTATTCCACTTCCTATTTCTTTGTTTTTACCCTAATAAAATAAGAACTCTAGTACCTTACACATTATTATATGTTATTATAAATATGTTACAACCATATTCATTATTATATTCATCCTATGAATGATAAAGTCACCATACGTGCGTACGTACGACTAACTGTCTCCACATTGTGGTATAGTTTTTTATTCAACACAAAATTATTTGGATGTGTATAATAATGAGTATAACTAATTTAAATAATTAATATAACATTTTAATGATTATTTATATGTAATATATCATCCAATTAAACATCATTTCAACATCAAAAGAATGATATTTTCACTCGTGCGTATGTCTAGCTTACCGTCTCCACGACATGATGAGATTCATCTTCAACGATCACCCTTCATGTATTTTTATAAAATATATATATTAATTAATTATGATGTATTTTAAATAATATATATTGTAATAATATATATTTATGTAGATAAATTTATGTTTTATACGTACTTCTGTACTGCATGATATGAAAACGGAAACAACGTTCATGCGTTATTACGGACTACCGTCTCCAAGAACCGTGTTTCCATTTCATATATCTATCTGCTATACATATTTATATTCTGAATATATATTATATATAAATCATGTTTTATATTCTTAAAGTATGTAAATAATGATCTAAGTGATACGATAAAGAATAACAAGTTAAAACATGTACGATAAAGAGAGCGGTTATTACCCGAAATGTTATTTTAACATGGAAATTATTATTAAATGGGTAGTATAAAGTCATAAATGAAAAAAGTATGATATCATAAATATTAATATGGTTCTTTTATAATTTAAAAACATACTATTTTCATTATATATATGGTTAAACATACTCTCTACTAAAAGAAAGTAGAAGGTAAGGGTTAATTCCTCAATCTCATTATTATCTGAGATTGTTTATGTGTAAGTATTTACAGAGACATATTTATTATCCATTTCCATGTTTCACGTAATAATTTTAAAAAATAATCTTTTTAGTGAATATTTAACTAAAACATCATTTCAAATGTTTTAAATATTTATTCTTATAAATATTTCTCATTAATATCTGTGTTTTTAAAATGGTTTTAAGGATTTATTTATATGGAAATGAATGTTTTAAAATGATAATTCCTTTCAAAAGTTTCAAAGTGGTATATGACACATTGATTCAAAAATATCTTTTAAATTTAATCCTTTTAAAATTTTAAAAAATTTAAATGATTTCATGAAAAAGGGGTATTTCTCTCAAAGCATTTTACTGATCTTTTTCAACTATGTCAACATCCTATACTGGATATTATTCTTGATTGAGGTTGATTTGTTATAATAAAATTTTTCATATTGCATTGACTGATATATGATATCTTTTATTGTGGATGATCTATTTTTATACCATTCATGGATTATGGTTAAATTATTTACTTTTCTTATGCTAGTTTTAATACTAATTTTTATGTTATGTTTCAACATTTTCATATGAGGAATGCATTGGACTTAGAAAGTGACGGGCGTGGCCTACTATAGCCCCTCAATGTATCGGTAGGTCTCATGAGAAAAATTAGTGTCTTGGAACAAGGCCTTCACAAAATTTTTATTTGTATTCTTAGCACGAGGCCTTGATTATGTGGTTATTATGTCTGATATTATACATTCCCTCATTATGAAATTAGTTATTACATGTGTTTATTTGACTAGTAGAATATCTAGGTTCATGTTTATATAGTAACGATTGATTTATTTTTGCCATACAATGTTCATGTTTATGTTTAAAATGTTTATGTTTTTATTACACATCTTCCCTTAAATTTTTATAGCTTCCGCTAAATTATTTACCCCTACTGAGCATCTGAGCTCACCCCTTCTTATGTGTTGCTTTCCTAGGATTCCAAGAAATGTATTATGATTGATATATAGGGTTTAAGATTAGGGAATAATGGCATTATCAAATGATTATTTATGTTGTTTTTTATGTTTGAATATGTAATGTAACATTCATGTATGAAATCTATTTTCCAAGACAACTAAACTAATCGGTCCTTCATGAATTGATTCCTATTAATCATGCCAATTTATTAAAATAATTCACTGGATCTGGACTTCTAGGGGTTGGGGCATTACAAAATATATTACAATATATACATAATTATTATATATTCACACATAAAAAATTAATTTTATAAATAATTAATTAAACATATTTACATATAAATTAAATTTCTCAATAGATAAACCTTATCTAAAAAAACTCATATCCATTTTATTTAAAATATATATTTATGAATATTTATATACATATAAAATTAATATATATAAATATATATAAATTTGTATGTGTCCTGACAAATATATATATATATATATATCAATAAATTCTAATATATGTATATAAATATTAATATATAATATTTTAAATAAAGTCCCTTTAATTAGATATTTACTTAGCGCTGTTAAATGGGGCTTCTATCAACAGTTTTTATGACTATTGATAAAGCTAACCATTTAGCATCACTTAAATTATCAACACTTATATAGCGTTGATAAGGTGGGGCAGGAAACAATAATAGGAGGCGTCAACAAACAAATTATCCCCTTTTTTAGTGGGGCATTTATCATCACTCTACTTAGTGATGTTAAAGGCAGATTTTAACAATGCTACAAAAAATTTTGATAAAGTTTTCCTTTAACAATTCTAAAAAAGGGATGATAAAGTACCCCTTTATCATCACTAAAAAAGTATTGAAAAAGGCCTCATTTATAAATTATTTTTTTGATTTTATTAAATGGGGCCTTTATTAGTGATTTTTATGATTGTTGTTAAATCTAAATATTTAACATTACTTATATTATTAACACTTCTATGGCGCTGATAAATACATTTTACAAGTGCTACTAATGGCCCGAATTATAGTAGTGACCACAAACATTTCTAGTTTACTACAGAAGAATTCTAGATCCATTTCGAACACCTCTAAACTACCAAAAAAGTATTCACCTCACATAATAAATCATATATCATGTGATTTTTAATATAATTTATCTATTAACAACAAAATCCAACATAATAAACATACTCATCTCATTTTATTAAATTATTATTATCTAGAAAAAATACCATATGCTAGAGTATTCTTATTTAACCTAAGATCATAGAATGCTCACCTTGGGTCTCAAAAGTGTACCCAAAGTCTAAAAATATCCAAAAACATCTCTTGGTCTCAGAAGTACCAAACAATACACCATAGTGGACTCAATACCAAATCCATAGTATATTCCTAAATCAGATTTCATGAAGGAAGCTAGTTAGATTACTAACTTCATAACTAAACTTGGGGTGGTTCCTAACATTGAAGGAGAAATTGATCTTTATTGTGAAAAAATAGAGTCATTTCTCAAGATAAGGAACCTCTATCTCACCAAAAGAATTGAAATAACCATTATAAATACCATCTCATTTGAAATGTTGAAGAGGAAGACTATGTAAATATCTATTGGGTAGCTATAGAGGATACTGTAGTGGATCCTTTGACAAAACAATTACATTAGAAAAATCATAAATGTAATGTTGAATCTCTTAGTATAATCATGATGTATTGGATGTGGTGGTTGAAAATAATAATGCTATTTTATAGTAAAGACAATATTTTTTATCATCCACTTGTATGTTTTGTAATTTATATTACATAAATAAGTGAACGATGATATCCCATCAAGGTAAAATAGAAAAAAAATGGACTTAGTAGTGTTTCTTATATTAGTACTGATTTCACACCACCCCACATTCCCACCCTCCCCTTCCCTCGTCGATTTTACACTACCCCATATTCTCACCTTATTTAATATCTAATGTCACCCTTCCCCGATTTCATTCTACACTCATCCCACCCTCCCCATTTTTACATTGTATATTATTGAGTCCTACTGACCCAAATTTCTTACCGCTAAAATTCTCCCACACTCTTTTGATATCCCATGTGCCCTTCTGTTTAAAGTTTAATCACTAAGGGAATTCCACCAAAATTTATTTCATGTAAAGTGGCTCCTGTAATGCACCAAGCTAGAAAATATAAGTTATAATGTCGAAATATGTCTGTACAATGGGTTTTGTACAATTTTATAGTTTATTATGCCACTTATGTTTAAATTTTAATCACTAAGTAAACGTTTTTTACCATAATCACCATAATTAATTTTAATTTCTTACACTAATATTTTTTGGTCAAAAAATAAGTTAAACATATTAGACATTATTAATTATGTTGATTAAAAATATGTAATCCATTTTTTCATATTCAAATAACATAATTATAAAATCTTAATTTAAAATTATTCTCACATATGTGATGAGAAAATGGGTTTTTATAATGAAAATATTAAAAAGTTAGGAACATTTTTATATCCAAATTCAATATATAAATGATTCTGATGACATAAATTGGATTAATATATGTTTAAATTATCTAATTTTACTTTAAAACAAATTTAAAATATAATTTAACATTATAAACTATTTACATGAAAAGTTATTTTTCAATTAAAATTTAGTTTTTTCACTATTCGTCAAAAAATGAAACTTCTCAAAAGAAAACGAAAAGTTAATCCTATGATAATTTTGAAATTACCCATCCAAAAATTTATTTTATTTATTAAAAAAATTTATAATAGTGTTGAGAAGTATTTTTAAAACAAGTGCACTATCAAAAGGCGGTAAAACATCCATTGGAGAAATACAGCTTTTTATGTGTAAAATCGGATTTGATTTTAAATCATATCAAGAAAATACATAGAATAAATGTTAAATATTATATTTAATATATAATATATATTTAATTAAAATAATTAAATATTATTAATTAATTTAATTTATTAAGATAAAAAGCATTTGGGCCCATAAAATATTTTTTTTAATAAAAAAATTCCTCTATAATCAATTTTTTTTATTTTTTAAGTAATTGTAACCAAAAAATTCATTCAATAAACATGTGAAACCCATATTTTCATAATTTAGTTAATAATATTTATTCTCATTATTCCAATGGCTAGGTGATAACTATCATGTTAAATAATAATTTTAATAGCGAATTGTTATCCGGTAAGACTCGACCTTGCGTACAAAACAAGTTATCGATGAAACTTGATGTTACGTGAACCAAAAGATAAAATTGGTATCGCATATAACACAATATAAACCATGAATTTCATGTAACATGAGATATTAAAAAAATTAAATTAATTTTAAATAATATATTTCATAAAATCTTGGAATGTTACATCCTACCCCTTAAAATTTATTTGACCTTGAAAATTCATCTTGTTTATCAAAGGATTAAATTTTTTTAGATTTAATTTATTAAAACCCAAATAATTCAATTAAAATAATGAAAACATAAATTAAAAGGTAATGTGGGAAACATAAAGGTCACCTGAGTTTATGCATAACTAGTATTCCACATAGAGATAACATTTGTGAGAAATTAAAAGAGGTGTTTGGAAGGGAAAACTAATTCTCATGGACTAATAGAGAGTGAAAGAGAATTTACTCAAGGGGAAGTCAATGAAAATAGAAACACTGTCCAAATAGGTGTGTACAATGTTATTTATATCATTAAAAAATATGGTAATAGGAAAAAAAATTATTTTAAGATCCTTTTTATAAATTTCAAGGATTCTTTCACTATTTACACCGAAAACATAATAAAATATTTTTACTTGACAAGTAAAATTTCATACTCTAACTAATTTCTACCACAATATCTTCTTTTTCACTAGAAGATGAGTGTTAAAGATTAATGGTCCACACCTAAAGCACTAAAATTAAATTTTAAAGACCTTATAACCATAAAAGTGATAAAAATATGTTTCTCTTGTCTTTAAATATTAAACAAATACAAAATGGTTAGCACATGGTAAGATAATTCCAAAAATGAATAAAACTTTATATGATAAAATAATATTCAATATTAAATAATAATACCCATATAAGAAACTAAATCATTCCATAGGACTATATCCTAAATTACAACAATAACCTCAAAATTAAAGAGTGGTTTAAAGGTTATCTCATACCTTCTAGATTTTAAGACAAAAAAGATAGAGATCTTTTTTTGATACAACATTAACCCCTTACTAACCAAATCAGTTTTAAATTTTATAGTTATCTATATGATAATATTTATGTTCTCAAAGTTACTTGAACATCCAAGATCATATACCCCTTAATGGTTACCAAAAAATTAAAAATAATTTTGGAAAAATAAAAAATGAATACTTCCAATTAAAACAATGTTTTATAAATACTTCAAACCAATAAAACATCTCCTAATATTTCATTCATAACCTCAAAATTTTTTACTACTTAAAAAAAAAATAATGTGCCTAGGAAATTGAACTTCTGATCATTATTAATCTTATATACCTATGATGGTATCCATATATATTAATATAACCTCTCATGGAAAAGTTAAAATCTTTAAAGTTATCTAAACCGACCATTGAAACTAACTATAACACCCTTGGATCCACACTCCTGAATCCTCTATTGAAATCATAAAATTTACATTTTCGGCTTTGATTCCCATAATTATGACCCAATTTTTTTATACAAACCTTAAAACCTAAAAAAGAAAATTTTGATCACTTATATCTTGAAATAATATTTAGGTTTATAGTTTTAAAAAATTAGGAAAAACTCATACATAAATAATTCACATGAATTTAAATGATAATTTAACCCAACTTTTATAATTTCACATTAAGTTATCATAATCATCCATATGAAATCCCTTAAATAAATAATTCATTCAGGAACTTTTCTTATAACCTAGTTAAAAGTAAACATAATAGGGGTGATATCGAATGCTATGTAAGGGAAAACATAATCATTAAAAAACGAATTTCATCAGTGAGCACAGAAATAGAAAAAGGGAATGATGAAATAATTCAAGTGAATGAGTATAACATATGAATATTCATAACCATAAATACTTGGATTATCAAACATGAAAACATGTCACAAGAAATTTAAAAATGAAAATTCATAAAAATCAATGATCATGTGCCATGTGATATCAATCTTCATCAAATGAAACCTCATAACCCATAAAACATAGATAAAACATATTGGTATCTTGAGATATCATATTCATATAACACTTACAGAATACTTATAAATTGGAATAACCATATATCCAACTTACAATACAATTATCCAGAGAACATAATCAATACCCAATGCATTGAAGCACTATCTGGGCACATCCATCATTTAATCTATAATAGGCTCACTGGACGCAATATAGGTTACCCCATGTTTAAGTTGTAATGGGATTACCCGATGTTATCTAGTACACCCAATTTTAAGCTATAATGATCTTACCTAACGCTATCTCATCTAAACCATATTAATTTGTAATAATATTATCCATCACTATTTGGGCCACCACATGTTTAAGCTGTAACGGGATTATTAAGTTATATTTGGGTGGGTCCATCATTTATAATGTCCAAGAACCGAATAATGAATAAATCAAACATAGAATTTATTTCATTATAACACATTGAAACAACATTTATCCTTTTCAAAATGTGGTTAACCCATAGAAATGAAACATGTTCCATAATAATCATTTTTGAAATGTGGTTAACCCATGGAAAAGAAACAAGTCCCATAAAAATCTCTTTAAAACATGATTAAACCATGGAAGAAAAATGGGGTTGAAAAAATCTCTATGAAATATGATAAACTCATGTAAAATAAATGGGTTTCACAATAATATCTTTGAAAATGATTAACCTAGGGAAAATAAAAGAGTTTCATAACAATATCTTTGAAAAAAATCTTATTCCATTCCGAGATATAATGAAGATGGTATCAATACCAAATATATAATGTGGAGGATAATTAAAAAAAAGGGTTATTTACCTTGATTAATGTAAATTACATTAAAATATTATTAAAAACATTTTGAGGAAAATATGATTTTCATTTAGAAAATCACTTTTTAAAAACATAAAACATTTTGAAATCATTTTCTTTGAAAACAAACTTAGAAACATATAAAGTGTGTTTTTAAAAAATAATTTAAAATATCTCATTAGAATAATTTCTTTCCCTTTAAAAACAAGTTTTAAAACATTTTTGAAAATATTTTTATGAAACATGGTTTCTGAAAAAATAGAGTTTTCAATCGAAAAGAATATTTTTCATAAAGACTTTCTTTTTAAATTTTGAGTTTATAAAGAGAAGAAAATGAATTGAAAAAATGTATTATTAGGAAATTAATATATTATTAGAAAAATTATGATAACTATTTAGAGGTAGATCATAATATTTCAATATTGGAGACTTAGTCATAAACAATCTCGATAAATGACGAGATTATAACATGAAACTCTTACCATTTTGGAAACATTGAAGCATACACCACATGAAATAATAACATTAAAGGAAAATTATAATATAATTAAAACAATAATATTAATTATGTCACATGTCAACGTGGTATTATATACACCTTATAAAAGAATAAAGGCGTATAATATAACTAACGTCTCAAAGAAGGAAAATTGAGACAAAATCCCTTACTGCTTTGGTAACTTTGAAACTATAAATCCCATGAAAGGGAGATCAATAAATTGATATGTAAATCCTCATACATTTAAATATAATAATATTAAAATACATTCATAGTAATTATATGCACTAAAAAATAAAAATAAGTGGTGAATATGGCATGTATCTCATAGAAATAAAAGCGAGACAAGAAAAAACATTACCTCACATATCCTTTTGGTATAACATTGTTTAAAATATTACATATTAATTTTAAACATGTTATTAACTTATTAAATAAACATATTAATATTATTAATATCATATGGGATTTTATTATTACCTTTTATTAACTACTTATTAATAAATTTCTATTAAAGTTACATTTCGGGTAATAACAACTTTTTTGTGTATATGTTTTGAATTGCTATTTTTTTCCGCTTAGCTCAATAATAGTTTTATAATTTCCCAAATATAAACCATTATATTCATATCATATATATATAGCATTTATTTATTTATATTAATCTATAAAATTTATTGACAGTAAATTATATACACTATTTATGGAGATGGTAGGTCGTATTTATTCATAGACATTGTTTCCATTTTCATGTCATGTTGGAAGAAAGAATAGTAAATGATATATATATATATAATAATTAAAATAAAAAATTTATTTCATATACATCACATATTATTATTAAACCAATCATTAATACATTGCATGTAAACCATGAATGATTCACATCGCTTCGTGAGGCGGTAGTCTGATGTACACATGCATGATGTTATCATATTCCTATAAAATGGAAAGCATTAAACTATGTGTTATATAATAATTACATAATCATTATGACATCATAAAAATCATAAATTATATATATAAATAGTATTTCCATCATTATACCCAACCTTGAACGTTCTTAATTGAAAAATGAATGACATCAGTTCCTGAGGCGTTAGTCCGACGTACGCACGGATGACGATTTTATAACCCATTTCATGGAAGTGTGTGTGGGTGTAGTTCATACCATTAATATAATTAAATATCTATATATTTTGTGTAATGGGTTTATTATATAATCATTTTATAATAATATAAAAAGTTGGTGGAGAATTAAATTAAATAGATATGTTTTTTTGAGAACTTCACCTCTTCTTCAGGATTATCCTTTTGATTTGGATCAAAGGACTTTATTTGTTAAATTTATACCCTAATTAAGTCTAATAGAATGACATGATGTAATATAATAATTTATTTTTTTAGTTAATTGATTGTGTTATCATGACTCATAAAATTTATTATGTTTTTAATGTTGATTTATAGTCTAGGGAAAACCCTAGGTCGTCTCTCAAGGATAATTGACAGGTTTGAGTGTGTACTTTTAATAAGAATAACACAAGAGGGGGTGATTTTGCAAACAATTTTATGAAATTAAAATAACGTAAAGAGTTTTAAAGTTGAAAGAAAAAGTGTATTTTGAAAAATATGAGACAAATATGTGATCTTTGATAAGTTACTACAGTAGTTGAAGAGTTCTTCATTCTTAATTGATTATAAGGTTTTAGAGTAATCCTTTCATTGAGGGTTAACCATGATCTTGGTTCCCCTCTTTCCTCATAAAATGATGCACAAAGAACCACCCAATGACACAAAAATCGTGTTGTCAAGGTTTGGACCACAAGAATAGAGTGAGGTATACCAAATCATACTGAAATATCACATATGTGTGAGAGAAAGAGGATGCTTGTGTTGTCCAATTGGAACCACCCAAGATTCCCACTTGAATCTCAACCCAATAGGTATTGAAATGAGAAATGTTTAACTTAATTAAACCAAATAAATGCATTTTGAAAAGAATCACATAAAGGTTAAACATAAGTGAAATAATTCACACACAAATTAAACAAAACCAATAGAATATAAGGTGTTGTAACTCCCTCTTCAAGTATGTAGTTCTCTCGCAATGATCACCCACCATTTAGCTCGACATAGGGAGGAGGAGGAATCTTGGGTAGAACTCCTTCTACATTATTGATCCCCCCATAAGGATAGAGGCATCCATAACTTCAAGGATGTGGGAAAACTCTTCAAGGACTCAAAAATGGAAGAGCTTCACTTCTAGTTAGAAATACCAAATGGGGAGCCCAAGGTTCCATTTTATAGGAAAATGGGATGGTGGATTTGAGCACACAAATTTTTTAAAAACACTTGTCACACGGGTTTCGATCTATATAAAGCCTTATCTCACCATGGAGAAAAAAATATTCACCCCATTTATTGGATGACTCCACCAAATCATTGGCACTATTTGGACTATAATATCTCGAGATAAGGACTGATCACAACACACCACTTTTGAATTCATGTAGATTCAGTGTGATGGATAGAGAAGGTCATTTGGGCATCGTATAGGCCAAATAAATATTTGGTTACTGCATATGAAATCTCTCCAATTAAATTATGAACTAGTACACAATATTTCAGCACATTTGGATGCACGGTTTAGTTGCAATATGCAGTTGAGTTCACTGGTGTGCGTGGATCTTGCGCAGTTTGGCCGATTTTTCTTGGACATCATCACGGGCCCTCCAAATCACCTCAACCTGCAATTGAATGATCAAAACAAGTAACATATCTCATTTAACAGTGATAAAAAAAATTAAATTATTCAAACATGGAATGCAATTTGTTATTATTTTTATAATTTTCAATATAAAACAAGTTTAGCATAGTGGTTTAGGGTAAAAATGAAACAGTAAATCGCGGTGCGATCACACCCACACACCTAAACACATTCACTCCTAGGAAAAGTTACATTTTCAGAAATTATGCATGTAGATATTTTTATATTCAAAAATATTTAACATTTAGTGAAAATTTAATTCCTTATAGAAATGTGATCAAAGAAAAAAAAAACACCAATGAGTTATTCTCAATGATCATTAAAAAAGACTTCTCAAAAATTGTATCAAAGTGAAATTCGAAGAGATGGATGATACCAATAAAAGAAAATAATTTAAATGTTAATCATCTCACTAATTCCCCATGTGTGTTTGATGACCATTTCATGCTATTCTTTCCACTTTTTATTGACTAAATATAAGTTACTTTAATAATTGTTTACTTTCAAGATCCTTTCCACCGAACTTGAAAAAACTCCTTTGCAATCAAATTTCAAAACATACTCACATAAGCATTCCCAAAATTCAAACCATAAGCTCCCAACCTAGATATCCCCATATGCTATAAATTTCATCACTCCCCTCATTTATTATTATTTTTTTCAAAAGTTTCTCTTATAACAAATACCACATTCTTCACCCAACCCTTTTTTGATCTCCTCACAACACTAATTATAATAGTTATAACAAGATAAAAAGTCAAGGAAGAGTGGTTTTGGACCAACCCAATAAAAAACTCATTTTTTTGTTTTTTTAGGGCATACAGCAATCAGATAACAGGTACACACTCATAGGTCAATCTATTAAAGTAATAAAATAGATCAGATAAGAAATAAGCAAACGGAAAATGATTTTGGAAAGTAGATAAAAATCAACCTAACTTATATTTACCTTCCATTAAATAAAAAAATTTCATACATCATTGTTGGGTGAAAAAAAATGTGTTCAGAGATTAAGTGACACAATTTTCATTAAAACTATTCACAATAAAAGGGAACCATTCTTATCAAAGGTTTCAAAATGATGCAACCATTTATATCATCAAAAAAACAAAATTTTAAAAGAAAATCACACCATAGTATTCAATTCTTGTTGAAATGCACATTTCATTTATTTTTTATGAATGTTAAAACAACATGAAATATAGATATTCCACATGCATTTGCAATAAATTCCATGACTAAATGGGCATCATTTTCCAAGATAAAGTGGGCATAAAAAAATTAATATTCCAGGAGGGAAGGGGGAAATTTACAAAAAAATTAGTAAGATAAAAAGAAAAAAATAATAAAGATAATGCAAATCTGAAACTAACCCCAGAATATACCCATCCCCCCACACCTATAGTTTATAGTGCCCTCGTTGTAAGAAAAGAGAATCTGGAAAGTAAAGAAAAAACATGGTGAGTTTCATTCATAGATTTCTTCTTGAACATGGAGTTCCTTCATTAAGGACTCGTGAATGGATTCATGAAAGTGCTTCAACCACTGCCGATTCACATTGAAGTTTTTCTTGGTTTCATTATTTTGAACTTGGACAACACCAAATGGAGAGATGTTTTTAATAGTGTATGGTCTAAACTAACAGGAATGAATCTTACCTAGATTGAAATTTCAACCTTGTATTGTAGAGGAGTACCTTCTGCCCAATGTGAAACTGACAATGAAAGATGAGATGGTCTTTGGAAAACTTGATTTTCTCCTTATAAATCCTGTAGTTCTCACATAAATCTATTATCATTTCCTCCAGCTTCTGAATTTGCAACTTCCTTTGAGAACCTGCACCAGAATGATTATAATTACATTGTTTGAGGGGACAATAGGCATGATTCTCAATCTCAACAGGCTAGTGAAAACTCTTTCCAAACACAAGCTAATAGGTTGAAATTCCAATGACAGTTTTGAAAGTAGTAAGGTAATCCCATAAGGAATAATCGAGTCTAATACTTCAATATTTTCTATTAAGTTGAACTATTTTTTCAAGAATTTGTTTTACTTCTCTATTTGACACCTCAGCTTGACAATTGGTCTGTGGGTGATATGCAGTAGACACTCTATGAGTGACCCCATATCGATGAAAAAGTTATTACATTGTTTGGTTGTAGAAATGAGAACCTTGGTCACTAATGATGAACCTAGGTAAGAAAAACGTACAGAATATTTGGATTCTAAAAAATTCTACAACCACTTTATAATCATCAGTCCTTGTAGCTCATGCCTCTACCCATTTCGAAACATAATCCACTGCCAATAGAATGTACAGGTTAACAAATGAATTGGGGAATGTTCCCATAAAGTCAATGCACTAGACATAGAAAATGTCAATGAAGTGAAAGGGTTTCTGTGGCATCTCATTTCTTTTAGATACATTCCCCATTCTTTGACAGGGAGGACAAGATTTATATAATTCATGGGCATCCCAAAACAATGTGGGCCAAAATGACCATAATTGAGGACATTACGAGTAGTCTATTGGGAACCAAAGTGGCCCCCACAAGAAATAGTGTGGAAGAACCTAAGGATAGATTGAAACTCGCTATCGAGAACACAACACCTGAGGAATTGATCACTATAGGTATGCCAAAGGTTGGGGTTATCCCAAATGTACTAACGAGACTCATTTTTTAGATGACATGCTTGGTTTTTGTGGAAACCAGCAAGAATACAAGATGATACCAAATAATTTACAATTTATGCATACTAAGGAATAGTATCTTACACTCCATACCATTGCTCATCGGGAAACATGTCATTTATAATAATACAGAGGGATGAGTCAATGTTTGAGGATGGGTGGAACCTAATGATGTGGTCATCCACCACATTCTGTCCTCCTTTTTTATCTCTAATTTCTAAATTGAATTCCTGAAGAAGAATATTCTAGTGAATGAGATGTGGTTTTGCGTACAGTTTCTTAAAGAGATACCAGAGGGTTTCATGGTCCGAGAACACAATGACATTATACCCTAAAAGGTATGACATGAATTTTTCCAATGAAACACAGTGTAAAGGAATTGTTTTTCAGTTGTGGTGTTTTTTTCTTAGGTGGGGTCCAAAGTACATGAGGTATAGGCAATGACACATGGAGCTCGATCAAACCTTTGTGATTATATTTCCCCAACTGCATAGTTAGAGGCGTCACACATGAGCTCAAATGGTAAATCCCACCAAGGTGGTTGGATTAATGGGGGTGACATTAGACTCCATTTTAACTTATGAAAAGCTTCCTCACATTCCTTATCAAAAACAAATTCTTTTTATTTTTGGAGTAACCAAGGGAGGGGGGAGTGCAATCTTACTAAATTCATGAATGAAATGATGGAAAATTATAGCATGACCTATGAAAGACCGTACATATAGTATATTTTTGGGGAATGGTAGGGAAAAATGACATCAACATTTGATTTATCTACTTGGATACCATCCTTATAAATGACATGACCCAAAACTATACCTTGTCGAACCATGAAATGGAATTTCTCATAATTTAATATGAGATTCTTTTTATTACAGCGGTGTAGGACTAAATCAAGCCTACTCAAACATTCATCAAAATAATATCCATAAACTGTGAAATCAACTATGAATAAATCCATGGAATTATCTAGGTTATCTTAAAAAAAATACTAACCATGAATCAATGGAAAGTACCTGAAGCATTTCACATACCAAATGGCATACTCTTATGTGAAAATGTTCCAAAGGAGTAAGTGATGGTTGTATTTTCCTGATCCTTAATGGAAATATGGATCTAAAGGTATCTAGAATATAAATCAAGGAAATAGTAGTGGGGCTTACCCACTAGCCTCTCTAACATTTGGTCAATGAATGGAATAGGTAAATGGTTCTTCCTAGTGTTTTGGATTAGCTGTAAATAGTCTATACAAACACACCAACTATTCTGCACACAAGATGGAACCAATTCATTGTTTTAAATTTTGATTACTATGAGGCCAATTTTTTTAGGAACTACTAGAACGAGACTGACCCATTGGCTGTCAGAGATGGATAAAATGATTCCAGTAGCCAATAATTCTGTTACCTCCTTTTTCACAACTTCTATGAGGTTTGGGTTCAGTCGATATTGTTCATGCCTCACTAGTTTAGCATCATCATTTAATAAAATGTGATGTATACAAATTGATGGGTTAATACTAGGAATGTTAGAAAATTCCCATCCCAAAGATTGTTTATACTCCCTAAAAAGTTCAAGCAGTCTAAATTCATGCTCAGGAGGGAGTAAACTAGTAATGATGATGAGAAACTTGTTTCCATTCTCAAGATATGAATATTTTAAATATTGAGGTAGTTGATTTAGTTTCAATTTAGGTGGATTTTGTATTGATGGGAGTTTTTGAAAAATTAAGAGGTCATTGATCTCATCTAACTACTCAATGGTATCATCCTCAGTTGAGGAATGAGGTTTTACAAGCTTAGTAGTATCATTGATGGTCACAGGATCCTCGATGTTCAAGAAATTATCAATTAATAAACATGCATGAAACTTTTATAGAACTCTAAAATAATCAATGAATGATTCATTTCCTATAACTTCAATCAATGAATAAAACTCATAAAGGTATAGGGGGGAAGAAATGTTGTTTGTTTAGGGGAAGGAAATACATCAATAGAATTAACAGAGAGAGAAGAATGTTCTTCTAAGGGGTGCTTCATAGCATCAAGGATGTTGAAGTAGAAAATATCACCACCAAACTCCATAGATAATGTACCATTATAGACATTAATTATGGTTTTGTAGGTTTTCAATAAGGGACTCTCTAATATAATCTGGTAATTTTCATTTATCTTATCATCTTTCATTTTAAGCATACAAAAATCAGCAGGAAAAATTAAAATTTTCACCCTCAGAAGAATATCCTCTAACACACCAGAGGGGTGTGTGATACTCTGGTTTTCCAGTTGAACAATAGTCCTAGTTGGAATAAATTCTCCAACCTTCAATTAAGATTAATTAGAGTGAGTCATAAGATTTATAGAAGCACCTAAATCAAGTATAGCATTGGAAAATGAATACTCTCCTATGGTGCGTTAAATCTAGAAGGTTACATGATCATTGCATTTGGTAGGTAGTTATGGTTCTATAAATATTAAGACATTCCTCCCCAATCTTACCATATCATCACATCAAAGTCTCCTTCGGTGTGTACACATCTAATTTAGAAACATGGTGTATCTTGTAATTTTCTTCACAGCATCAATCGAAGTAATGTTAACCTTCACTTTTTTTAAAGTTTCCAATATTTTCTTATCAAGTTCAGTTTCCTTTTTTTCTAGGTTGGGTGTCCATTTGTAAAAATGGAAAATGGATTGTTGGGATAGGTGAGTCATCAATAGATGCACTCTTTCCTTTATAGGGGCTTATCTCAAGACATGGTTTTTCAACATTTAGAAAATTTTCAATGGTTAAGATGGAGGTTTTCTTAAAAGGGGATGAATATAATGGAGGATTCATTTGGTTTTTAAGTTTTTTACCACTCCTATGGATGATTTCACTAACATTTCTCATATCCCTAGTGTTAACTACTAGTTGAGAATGTATTTTACCATGCCTATGACTTTGAATTTCCACCAGCTAGTTGTCTAGTTCGCCTAATTGGGTCTTGAGGTCTTGTATGGATGCCTGGATTGTTTGTTGGAATTGGTAATTGTTGGAAACCATTTGTTTCATCATATCTTCTAGTCTAGGATCCGGTTTTGGAGGGGGTTGTTGGAAAGGCCTTTGGGGTTGGTCGATGATTTCTAGGTGGTGGTGGTGGATGACTACTCTGACCTTATTGGTTCCATGGTTAATGAGGATGGTTTGAATACCCCATTTCCTATAATCATTGTTTTATTTCCACCCATATTTGGATGGATATAATAGTTCTTTATTAAAGGGTTGGTTATGGGGGCATCCTAGGAAGATTGCCTTAAAAATCAAAGAATTTTCTCTCAATTGGGGGAATTGGTCAGAATAATGGGTGTAAGAAGTGAATATTCCACAATAGATGGGAGGGGGAGATTGAGATTTCTCTTAGGAGATAGCAAGTTGTCGTAGAAGGGAACTTACCTCCTCAAACATAGTTTCCACCTTCTTCTTGAATTTGGTACTTTGCACATCATGGACACCTCGAATGGGTACACTGGACCTTGTATTGAATTCTTAAGTGTTTTGCGCCATGCTCTCAGTTAGGGTTCTTATAGCGATTGGGGTTTTATCTACTAGTGCACCACCTATAGCAGCATCAATCATGTTATGATCAATTGGAATTAAACATTTATAAAAATACTGAATTAAAAGTTGATCATTTATTTTGTGGTGTGGACAACTTGAACATAATCTTTTAAATCTTTCCCAATATTCATGAAGTGTTTCCCCTTGAGATTGTCTTATCCCACAAATTTTGTTCCTTATTATTGTAGTTCAAGAGGCTAAGAAATATTTTTCTAGAAAAATGAGTTTTTAGTCTACCCAACCTCTTATTGGTGAATTTATATAATAAATTCTGCCTTTTGTAGTGTCTTCTAATGAAAATGAGAATGCTCTGAGCTTTACTTGTTATTAATCGATATTTTTAGGTTTTAATGTAAAAAATAGTATGAAGTTATTTTAATTTTTATGTATATATTCTCTTTAAATCCCATGGAATCTTAGTAATAAATGAATTAGACCAGATTTTAGTTCAAAATTGAGTGCCTTGCCTTGCATTTGAATGTAAGTGGGTTGGATATCAACATCAGGCGAGGTTATTTCTTTTAATTTCGGGTTATTTTCCACCATGTTATGCAATTTCATTTTAGTTTTGATGTTGGTTTAGGAAGAAGAAGAGTAAGGATCAAGAAGAGTGTCAATTTTTTGTGTGTCCTCCTCTGAGGGGTTCTCTTCTGTGTCTCGGTGTTGCAGACGTAGGATTCTCTCCATTTTGGGTTTGAAACGTGGTAAATCTCCCAGATTAGAACACGGAATTCACCAAACATACAAAAAAATAGATAAGAATATAGAAAAATATAGGTATAAGTATAATATAGAATAGTTAAATATTCACAAAATTTACAAAAAACATATCAATAAAAACACCTTAAAACCAAAGAGCTCCCCGGAAATAGTGCCAAAATTTCAACACATTGTCATGACGTATAAAATTGATTATGTTTTTAAGGTTGATTTATTGTCTAGATAATAAACTTGGTCATCTCTCAAGGATCATTGATAGGTAAAGAGTGTGTATTTTTAATAATAAGAACACAAGAAGGGGTGATTTTGTAAAAAATAATAATAATTAACTTAACGTAATGAGTAGTAAAGTTGATAGACAAAGTGGATTTTGAAAAATATGAGATAAATAAGTGATATTTCCAAAGTTACTATAGTATTTTAAGACTTCCTCATTCTTAATTGATAATTATTTTTTAGCGTAATCCTTTGGTTGAGGGTTAACCAAGATCTTGGTTCCCCTCTTTCCTCTTAAAATGATACACAAAGAATCACCCCTTGACACAGGAATCGTTTTTTCAAGGTTTAGACCACAAGTATAGAGTGGGGTCTAATAAATCATACTGAAATCTCAAGTACGAGTGAGAGAAAGAGGATTCTTGTGTTGTCCATTCAGAAACACCCATGATTCCCACTTGAATCACAACACAATCGGTATTGAAATGGGAAGTGTTTCACTTAATAAAAAACCAATGCATTCCAAGAATAAGCATATAAAGGTTAAACATAAGTTAAATAATTCACACACAAATTACACAAAACCAATATACTATAAGGTGCTAGAACTCCCTATTCAAGTGTGTATCTCCCTCGCAATGTTGACCCATCGTTTAGATTGATATTAGGAGGAGGAATAAGATCAGGTGGAAATCCTTCTTTTTTATTGATCCCCCTATGAGGATAAGGGCCTAGAGAACTTTTAGGATGCGGGGTAGAATCCTCCTGGACTCCAAAATGGGAGAGCTCCACTTTTGATTTGAACTCCAAAATGGGGAGCCTAAGGTGTCATTTTATAGGAAAATGGGAAAGTTTTTTTGAGAACACATATTTATTAAAAATACTTGTAAAATGGGTTTCGATCTGCAGAAATCCTTATCTCACTTTAGAGAAAATAAAAAAGTTGTATCCCCACTTCTTTGCCGCCTCCACCATACGTTTGGCACAATTTGGACAACTATGTCTCGAGATATGGACATATCACAACAAACCACTTTTGACTTCGTGTAGATTCGATGTGCTGGAAAGATCAAGTTAGTTCGGAATCGTAGATTCCGAATGAGGATTTTGTTCCTTCAAATTAAATATATCCCATTAAATTTTTACCATCCGACAAAATTTCAGCACCATTGCATGCATGGTTTAGTTTCAATATGTAGTTGAGTCCACCGGTGTGCATGGATCCTGCACAGTTTGGCCCATTTTTCATGGACCTCATCATGGGCTCTCTAAATCACCTTCTCCTACAATGGAATCATCAAAACAAGTAACATTTCCCTTTTTAACAGTGATAAACAAAAAATAAATTATTCAAACATGGAATGCAATATGTTATTATTTTTATAATTATCTATATAAAAGAAGTTTAGAAAAATGGTGTAAGGGTGAAAATGAAATATTTAATCACAGTGAGATCAATATTGTAGGATTAAAATGGATTTTGAGTTTTAATATAGGAGGATAGGGGGAGGCCTTTAATAAGTTGGGTTACTGGAAAACTTATAAATTTTTTAAAGAGGTAATTCCAACCATGTTTTTCTTAATTTAAAGTGGCTCCAATAATACAAAACACTTGATAAAATAATGTACAACAAAGAAATATGAACATAAAAGGGGTTTTGGACATGTTTCTAGGTCATGTGGTCTGTTATGTTTTAAGTTTAACCATTAAGTATACTCGTTTTTAAGTTAATCACTATAATTAATTTTAATCTCTTTCACTAATATTTTGGGTAAAAAAATAATTTGAAACTATAATAAATTATAAATTTTTCATATTAAAAATATTAAATCCATTTTTCCAAATTTAAATCACATAATTGGAAAATGTTCATTTAAAATTAGTCCCATATACGTGACGAGAAAGTAGGTTTTTGAATTAAAAATGTTAAAAATTTAAAATATTTTTATATAAAAATTCAATATGAAATGATTAAAATGACCTAAATTGGATTAATATGTGTATAATTTAACAAATTTTACTTTAAAACAATTTAAATTATAAATTAACATTATAAATTATTTATATGAATAGTTTTTTTCAATTAAAATTTAGTATTTTTCACAATTCATTAGAAAATGAAACTTCTCAGAAAAATACAAAAAAATCACCCTAATATAATTTTGAAATTCCAAATTAAAAAATTAATTTTATTTTTTCAAATAAAATTTATAAAATCATAAAAATTTAGTTTTTAAATAAGTACACCATCAAAAGGTGGTGAAACTACCTTTAGAAAAATGCAACTTTTTATAAGTAAAATTGGATTTATTTTTATACCATCTCTAGAAAGCATATAAAATTAATGTTAAATATTAAATTAAATATATTTTATATATTTTAATAATATCATTAAATAATAGTAACTAATTTAATTTATTAAGATACAATTTCTATTTCTAAATAAAAAATAGTATTTTTATAAAAAAAATATTTTATATTTAATTGGTTTTTATTTTTATTTCTAATTAACTAGTAACCAAATAATTCAATATATAAATATGTTCAAACCATATTTTTATATTTTATTTAATCTTATTCATTAACACCATTCTAATTTATTGGTGATAACTATCATGTTAAATAATAATATTAATAGTATATTATTGTCTCGTAAGACTTAGTGTTACGTGTAATATAAGTTGTCAAAGAAACTTGATGTTATGTGAAATGAAAGATAAACTTGGTGTTACATATTATGAAAAATAATATGTTCATTGAGTGTAATTAAATCTATCATATAATATAAATTATTTTGAAAGAATATATTTCAAAAATCATGCGATGTTACATTAGATCCCAAATGGTGTGCTTTGTCATTTTTTATTGCATTTTCAAATGATGGATTTTTCATTGTTATTTTCTCACATTCTTTCACATAATATATTTTTACGTGGTTATATTACTTACATTCTTATCTTATGGTGTACCCATGGATTAAATTTTATATGATTTCATTATTATCACTTTACTTATCATTTTCCTTGTCTTGTGAATATAAATGGATTTTATGAAAAATCAAATGATGATCTTCAAATGGTTTTGATTTATGGAAATTAATTGAAAAAATGTATTTTTTAAAGATAGAACTATTTTATTCTTGATATTATACTTTTTATAGATTCAGTGGTGGATTCATACTGTTCTTAGTTCTTACACCCTTCTTTTTCCTTTTCGTTGTTGTAGAAGTTGTTTTCCAAGACCCATGTAATGGGAAATGCATTATATAGCTTGTAAGATTCTGTTTTCATTATAGACTTTGTAGTGGTATGGTTTAGAGCTGATGTTTGGTCACATAGAGACTTTATATTTTTGTATTGTCATACTTTATTTTTTAGTTGGATTAGATTTGATTGCATATATCTTGGGGTTTCTATTTCTTCTACTTTGTGATATGGTTGTATGCCTTTTTTTGTTATATATGAGGCTTGTTTCTATTATCTCACCATACCTAACCCCCATGGTGGTCTGGCTTGGGTGGATTATCTTGTTATCCTGAGTTAGTTCGTTATAATCATGGAAATATAAATAACTCATCCACCACCATAAATAATAAAATAATGAGTTCAATGAGGATTATAATTTTCCTTTTATAATTAATTTGAATACATATTTTATGAGTTTAAATCCAAATTAAAGAATTTAAGGATAGTGGTAATTATATATCATTTATCCATTATATAAATCAAAGTAAAAACTTTTAAATAGAGAAATAAAAAATATTTTACCCAACTAAATCCAAGTGGAAATAGATAATTAACCTCATCAGAGTGGATATACAACATTGAAACCTCATAAAAATTAAAAACTAATGAAAACTATTTATTAGAACATGAAAATTAATTTATTTTTAAAAAAATTAGGGGTTTATGATGGGTTCATATTCTGGTACAACTTAGCACATAGAAAGACGTTTTACCCCACACTTAGACCCCAATATTTCCTCAATGTTCAATCTAAGGTGGAAAAACATGTAAATAAAATTTAAAGTTCAAAAATGATTTTTTAATTTATTAAATAAAAATCTTGAATGAAGGTTCATTAGAAATCTCAATGTTTTTCTGCACAAAATAGTTAAACAAAAATCATAATGTGAATAAAAGTTTAGTATCAGTTACCACTTCATCAATTTATCTCAAAAAGTAAGATTTGAATACTAGTGCATGTTCAAGTAAGTGTGAAAAATTATGTCCAGAAAAAATGGAATATTTATCACTAATACACTATAAAAACAACCAATTTAATAGTAGTAACCAAAATTTTAACAACTAATTTTATTATTAAAAAAATTGTTAATTTCAAATTTTCTTTTAACCAATTGATGTCTGAAATTGCATCATTAAGCAAGAATATTCTAAAAGCATGAAAAATGAATATATTTAAAAAATTATGACTTCTCTGAATTAGAATATATATTTTCCTTTTCATAGACTCAAATACACCCCATATTGCATCTAAAGAAATTAACTATGGTTGATTAGATTCAAGGTTTAAAAAAATAGATAAATATTAGATCTTAGAAATATAAAATCAATTAAAATGTAAATAGAGTTTTCTAAAAATAAAGGGATGAATCATTTTTCTTCAGCATGTAGATTCTCAAGATCCTTGTAAATTTGGATGTACCTACTCCAAAATGCAGAGAGTGTCCCTAAACAAATTATTAATGGTGAAGAAATGGAAAAAAATTATTATCATCAATCACACTTTATTCTGTGAAAAGTAACCCTAAGAAAGAAAAATCGTATTGTATAAAGGTTAATACCATACCTACACTTATTCTAAAAAAATAATGGGAATAAATAACTTGTATTATTGAATTATATTCATCTTAAAAAAAATGAAATCCTCCCCCATATGTTACTTAATGCCTTACAGAAATATTATAAGCCTATGTATATTAATGGTGAATGGAACATCCTTCCCTGGATCTCTAATATATTCAACACAAAGAGGGAGACATGAGTTATAATATAAGGGTAATCTCATTTGGAATGAAATTTACCTAGGAAGATTTTATCTTAACACACAAATATTTTTATGAAATGGATTATTTTAAAAAAAATATTTTATTTTCTTTGGTAGTTTTCATTGTATGTTTCACCATGTTAATCTTGTTCTACATGCAACACTGGGTTATCTTACATAATACACAACATTGAGATTCTACGAAATATCCTTTTATTATTACATTTTTTTAAATAAGAGAGTTATAACCCAACAATTAGAATTTTATATATGAATAGGATAAACTAAATTATGAAATTATGGTTTACACATGTATATATAATTCTTTAACTAATTAATTAGAAATTATTGTAAAACCCTTTTTAAAATAAAAGGATATGTTTTTCTCATAAAGTATTTAAATGTGAACAAGTGTGTTTTATACCAAAAAATAACACTTTTTGGATTATATTAATTATATATATATAATATTAAATATAATTTTTAATATTCATTGTTTTTTTCAGACATGATAAAAAAATAAATCCAATTTTACGCATAAAAGAAGTATTTTTTCTAAGAAGGTAGTTTTACCGCCTTTTGATGGAAAACTTGTTAAATATATATTTTTTGACACTTTTATAAATTATATGTCAAATAATTAAATTATTATTTGAAATTATAATATAAAAATTTACTTTGGTTGTATTTTTGGTATTTTTTTATAAGTCTCATGTTTTGATGAATAGTGAAAAATACAAAATTTTAATTGAAAAGAGATTTTTCATAATAATAATTTATATTGGTAAATAGTGTTTATTATTGTTATTAAAGTATATTTAGATCAATATTTTATTATTTAATATGATTTAAACCATTTTAATCAATTTCACATTAAATTTGGATAATAAAACATTTCAATCTTTTAAATGATTTTACTTTAAAAACCTATTTTCTCACCTCATCCAAATGATTAATTTTAAATTAATTTTTTCCACTTATGTGTTTTTAATTTTGAAAAGTGGATTCGATATTTAGAATAAAAATTTATAAATTTATTAAATAGATCCATTATATTTTTTGCCAATGTGAATAATAATTTTAGTAATTATTATTACCACAATTAAGGGTAAATATGTTAATTAAGGGTAAAAATAATATTATAAATACCTGAAAACAACCATAAAACCTACTAAAATTGTATTTTATGGAGTTTATAAGTCACTAAATACGTAATTTTTTAAATTTAATATTTTGATGGACACTTTTCCATGAATTTGATATTATTAAAATTAAAGAAAGTGAAAAAATGACATACTCTTACTTTTAATAAGTATAATAGTTTTAAAATAGGGTAGATAGAATATATTCTCAACTATATATATTATTATGAAATATAAAATATTTATATATATCATTGAAATTTATTTTTAATTTTAAGAGGATAAATAATTATCATAAATAATTACACAATGCTGATGTAGTAAAAATTCAAATAAAGAAAAACTCAAATAAGTGATATTAAAAATATTAAAATAAATATAATTTAAATTAATTAATATGATAAAATAATTTTATTGGTGAATATGATTTATTTTGGGTGTACCAAATGGATTTTTTTAAGAAAATATTTTGTATTGATTTTCTTAAAATCAATGTAATGAATAGTGTCAAAACTAACACTAATGATATCTTGTGAAAACAATATTTTATTAAAATAGTTAAAAATAATAAAAATAAAAATTAAAGACAAATGGGATACTTTATAGTATAAAATAACATAAATTTAACAATTTTGTTTCAATTTATGCCATATAAGTGAAAAAATCGAAATTTTAATATTGAAAATGTTGATACTCTAGTTAAAATAAAAATAGTTTAACTAAGGGTCAATAAAAATGATAAGGTTTAAAATTATAACAAAATTGTCTAAAATATATAATTTTTATGGTATTAAAAATATTTCACATAATATATTCATTTAAATTTACATTTTTAGGTATTTGTATTTAGATTTAATTTATTATAAATTAGTCTTTTGAGAAATTCCAAAGGTGCCGCTCTCATTTCTTATGAAAGGGCACATCTTATTCTCTTATATTCACACTTAAAAACCAATTTTTTCGGCCATTATATATCCAAACCTTCTCAAAACTTAACTAAATTTATCCTAGAATCATTGTTTTAGGAATAAATCCAACCAAAGAACTCCTTTTGTACAAATCAAAAGGAGATACCCAGACAAGAGGTAATGTTCATCAATGAATGTTTTTGTTTTATTTTTTCCTTAAACCCATTCAATTATTTTTATTTCAGGTTTTTATAATAACATAAGTATCATAAATATATATTTTTTGTTATATTAAGTTTAATTCCTATAATCACACACACTTCCATCAAATGGGATATGCAATCATCGTCCCTGTGTATGGAGGACTGTCGCCTCGCGAACTGATGTTGTACATTATTCCATTTCAACCTTTCAAGGTTGGTAATAATGATGTAATATATGTTTTTATTTAATATATATTATATTTATGATGTATTTATTATTCTTTAATTATTACATAACACATACCTTCATGCTTTCCATTTTTTGTAAACATTATAACTTCGTTTGTGGATGTGTAGACTACCGCCTCCTCAAAGCGATGTGATTCATTCACACATAACATGGAATGAATTAATGATGGGTTTAGTTAAAATATATGATATATATGACATAATAATTATACTTTAATGGTATTATATATTTAATTTTATCTATTTCATTTAAGACGAGAATAAAATTGAATCAACGTTCATGCATACATACGACCTACCATCTCTATAAACGGTGTATTTCATTTTCTATCTATATATTTTATATATTATTTTAAATAAATATATAATAAATATATATATGATATTTATATCATGGTTATCATTATGGAGATTATGAAATCATGATATAAGTAAGAAGAAAAAATATATAACAAATCAAAACACATGCAAAAAAACAAAATGATTATTACCCAAAACATAACGTTAACATGGAATTGTTAATAAAGGTGTAATAGAAGTCCATAATTAAATAATATATTGTATGACATAATTTAATATGGTTTTATAATGGATTTATAATAAACTTATATTTATTATACATGAGGTTTTCATGTGTATGACAAGAGTCAATACATAAGGTAAGAGATTTTTGTCTCACGTTTATTTATGTGGGGTATAAGCCTTATACACTAATTGATTATTTTGTGTGGTGTATTTACTTAACATGAGTGTATTTTATGAGTACTATTCTAAAAATTATGGTATTTCCATACCCATATAATTTTATTCCTTTCATGTGGTATATTATTCTACTAACTATAAAGTGGAAAGGGTTAATTTCACCATCTAAGTATTATTCAGTACTGTTTATACATAAGTATCCACTGTGAAATATTTATCTTCCATTTCCATGTTTCTTTAAAAAATTCAAAAATATTTTTACATTTATTTTATAAAATTTTAGAATTATTTTTAACCAAGTGTTTATTTTTCTAAATGATTTTAAAGAAATATTGTTTTCATTTTCCAAACAAGGTACTTTGTGAATTTTCAAGAAAGAGTATAAAAATAATATTTTTTAAAACTTATACAGAATGAATTTATTTTTCCAATTTCAAGATGCCTTAATTCCTTGGAAATTATCTTAAAATATTAAAATTTTGTATTCAAATAAAATTATTTCTTTTAAAATTTAGCATCATTTTAAGAAAAGAAAATATTTTCGTAGAAGAAAGGATATTTTCCTAAATAATTATTTTAAACTGATCTATCAAAATTATTTTCCATCTATGATAACATTATTTGATATTACATATTCTCTACCAGGGATATTTATCAAGGATAATATCCATATTATTCCTATGGTTGGTTTATGTTTATGATGGAATGATATTTATGAAACCCATTTCTTTTCTATGGGTTATGTTATAATTGAATGGTGTTTATGAAACTCATTTCATTCCATGGGTTCTGATATGATTAATGATTTCTGTTATTGTGGAACACATATTTATGGTTTTCATTATTTGATGAGTGGGACCGGTATATCCTTCTAATGAATTTGGTAATTAATTATATCTCCTAATATAGATAAGGGGAAAAAGTCTATGTGCTTGATTTATGATGGGAAACAAGTCGATATGCTTGATTTGTAATGGAAAACAAGTTGATGTGCAGGATCCATTAGGGAAAATAGTGGATAAGTCCTAATACTAGATTCTTGGTAGTTCAACATCACATATGAAATGGTTTTCTATACTCATGATGATACCACACACATATATGACATGATATCATGTTTCATGATTTATTTATGATGAAGTTTCAGTCTTATGATTCATGTCTTTTGAAATATTAAAGTTTTATGCCATGATTCATTTTTTATGATCCCTGAAAGGTTGGGTATGAAATTTTACATTCATCACATACCCATATTTCTTATCATATTCTTTTATAAGATAATAAATTTATATCTAACATGTTTACCTTTACTAAGAACCCAAGCTCACCTTTTTCTTATATTTTCCTTCCACAGGTCAGAAAGAAAGGTTTTGAGTAGGGGTAATAAAGAGGAAGATATTTGTGGGAAATATTGATGATAATTCACTATACTATAGTTTTGTGTTCCATGATTCCAAAGGCACCAAACTATTATGGTCCTCGGGCATGTGTTTGTGTAATGTAACAAATATTCATCAAAAAAATATTTAATATCCATGTATGAATATCTTGTAGTTTTATAGGTAGTCATATAATCCCACAAATTATCATCGAGTATTAAGCTCTAATCTTACTTATTTAGGATAATTATTTTCTCATTAATATGATTAATATCTCTATTTTACACTTCATACATCCCATTATTTTAGGATGCTATGGGGTAGACACTTTTTACTAAACCTGTATATTTTCACCAAATATCCCAAATTCATTTTACAAAAATATGTTCCTTGATCTATGATAATAAATTTTTGAATCTTAAATCTATAAAAAATATTTCCATTAACAAGTTGGTACACAACTATAGAAACATAATTCCATGTTGGAACAACTTCAATCCACTTTGAAACAATTTCTACTACAACTAGGGTTTTTTAATATCCAAAGGAATTAGGAAAATGACCATAAAACACATTCTCCAAATATCAAATACATCACAAAACAATAAAGGTTATTGTGGAATATTATGCCTTTGATAATTTTGTTCTTGGAATTAACAATCTTTACAAGTCCTATAAAACTCATGAGAATGTTTTGAAATTGAGGACCAAAATATTACTAAATATAACACTTTCTTAGCAGTTCTATGTGGCCCAAAGTTACCTCCAATCCTAAAACTATAGAAAAATATATCCTCTTAATAAATATCATAATTTGGTATTCATATCCTAAAAATGTTATCACATTCCATAGGAAATAATTAAGGATCATACCAGACATATTTCCTTAACTCACTAATAAGTTTAGCAACCTGATACTTGGAAAACTAATGGGGAATAACTTTGTAAGATAAGTAATTCACAATGTTTGAAAACCATGGACTATTTTAAATAATATAATAATATAATTTATCCCTTGGGAGAAATCTCTAATAGGCTCAACAAATGAATTTCCAAGACTAAATTTAGTAGGTATCCTACACAAAATGACCATCCATAGTGTTCTCAATCCCTTTCTTATCTTGGATCTATATGTCAGATTCTTGAAGGAATAAGATTCATCTAACCATAATTTGTTTTGATTTTTGTTTTTTAATGAGATATCTAAAATAATAATGTCCAATTATTATCACAACTTTATACCATAATAAATAGATTCTAAACTCATCAAGGGAAAACAAAATGGCTAACAATTTCTTCTCTATTGTAAATTAATTGGATTGGGTAGAATCTGGAGTCCTAGAAGTGTAGAAAATGACATGTGACTTCCTCTCCACTATTTTACCAAGAACATTCCCTAAATATAGTTCATAAGCATCATTCATCAGCTCAAAAGTAAAGTCCCAATTGTGTGGTTAGACTATTAGTGGGGATATTATATTCTGTTTGAGTTCATTAAAGGCTTCCTCAAACTTATCATCAAACACAAAATAAATTTATTTCGATAGAAGTCTTGTCAAGAAAAAATTAATTTGGATAAATAATTTTATGAATCTTATATAAAATCCAACATGTCCAAGAAAATATCTGATATCATTTATTGTCTTGGTAAAATGAAATTAAGAGATAATTTCCAACATAAGCTTCCCCACCTGAATCCTATTCTAATATACTTCATAACCAAGTACAATTCCACTCTCAACCATAAAATTACAATTATAAAATTTTATAATAGGGTTCGTCTCAATACACACACTAAGAAAAACCCCTAAACTTCTCATATAGATTTCAAAATATGGATCATAAACTATAAAATCATCCATAAACACCACCATATATTCTCTAATAAATTCAAAAAAAATGCTAAGTATGCATCTTTGGAAGGTGGAATAGGAATTACATTGTCCAATTGGAATTCACTAATTAGAAAAGGTATCAAAAAGACATAAATAAGTAGTTTTTATCCTTGGCCTCTAGACCTATGTGAATTTGGAAGTATCCAAAAAAATTATCTATAAAGAAATAATGGGATTGACGAGGTAACCTTCTACGGATTTGATCAAAAAAGAGAGGGGGAAATGATCTTTCATAGTTACTAATTTCATCCTCCTATGATGAACACAAACCCTATATTAATTGGGTAGCTTATCGGAAACATACTCTATAAATTTATTATTAACAACTATGAATCCTACCTTTCTAGTAGAAATATGAACTCGAATTACCAATCAGCTATTAGAAATGGGTTAAATTATACCCACAACTAACAAGGTAGTCACCTTTTTTATAACAACTTCAATAAGGGTAAGATTCAATCACCTTTGAGTTTTTATAAAAGGTTTGAATATATATTATAAAAGTATCCTATTCATACACACCAAAGGACTAATCCCTATTAAATAATTTAAATAGTAGATTATGGCCTTCCTCATCAACCAAAGGACCTCTAAAATATGATTTTATGGTTCACTGGACAACCCACTTGAAATTATAACAGGGAATTTATTTTTATCTTCCAAGTATGAATATTTAAAATTATTAGGAAATTTTTTAAGTTTTAGAGTGGTTGGGTTATCCTATTTTGAAAAAATAGGTTTTATTTGTCATTTAAGTTTATTTCAATCCACTAAATTAACACTAAGAATAGAAAGATTATAAACTCATAGACTAGTAATGAAATTATTTTCACGTATTTAATATGTTACATCCTCAAAATAAATTTCATATTGAAGTTCAAAAATATTACTGGAATCTTTAAAGAAATTTTGATTATATTTTAAGTTAAAAATAGTTGATTCAAAAGAAATAATCTCATAGAAACAAATATCTAAAGTTTTGTCATGTTGGGAAGAATCAAATCTATTTCATCCATTTCATGTTTAATTTCACACAAAAATTTATAATTCTTAATATAAATAGATGTCCCAATTTATAAAAAAAATAGCATCCTCTTCAGTGTAACTAGAAGTAAAAACTCAATTCTTTTCATGTTTGGGATTTCCAAAATATGAAGTAAGGTTTTCAAAAACATTTTCATTTATATATTCATCACTACTTTAAATTTTTAGAATTTTTTATTCTAGCAGATTCATTTTCATCCTATATATTATTTCCCAAATAATCTAGTGGTTGGTTATCTTGAATAAAATCAGGAAATAACTCTATGGAAAAATAATCAATAATGTTAACTTATTATGCAAAATGGTCTTCCATGGGGAGATTCATTAATTCAACGATATGAAAATTAAATATATTTCCACCAAAATCTAAGGATAGAGTCCCCTTATGAACATTAATTATTGCTTTAGAGGTTTTCAATAATTGAATTTCTAATATCAAGGGTGCATGTGAATTAAATATATCATCCTCCATGTCTAACATGTAAAATTGAGTGAGTAAAACTAAATGTTTTACTCTTACCAGCAAATCTTTAATGACTCCATCTAGCTTAGCTAAACTCGTATTAGCTATATAGATGAAAATACTAGAATCTTTTAGCTACCCAACCCGAATGTATGAAATATTACAATAAGGAATAAAATTTATGGTGGATCTTAAATATAACATTGCATCATCAAAATAATTATTTTTAATAAAATATAGTATAGAAAACATACCAGGATCCTTGTATTTAGAAGAGAGATAATATTGCATCATGGAAGAAACATTTCATCACAAATTGACTTTCTCACCTCCCTTGAACTTACTTTTTTGACTGCACATTTCCCTATGAAATTTAAAATATAGAGGGATCTGTTTCATAGAATCTAACAAGGGGATATTAACCAAGAATTTCCTAAAAGTTTTTATCATTTCCTTTCCATTTTATTTTTAGAAATGTTCTTGACATGAGGGTTTTTCAAAGGATATGGTGGTTAATCTGTATATATTTTTAGATCATCTTCAACTTTATTCCCCCCTATATAACATATCATCAATTTTCCAAAATCCTTATTAGTTCTTTCAAGCATGATTTCTTCCTTTATATTTTTTTTTCTTATTCTACTAGATTGTGGAAAAAAATTCAATAACAGGTTCAGAAGATTCCAAAAGTGGTTTAGCAGGTGTTTTTTTTAACTTCTTCATGTGATAATCCATTCGTTTCAGATGTATAACAGTCTTTTTTAGGTTCTTGTTCATTATGATTAGCTTGGGGTTTTTAATTTATGTTCTTCTTCTCAAAATTTTTATATTTACATTCTCACTTCCTCTTGGGCTCAATTCAGATTCTATTGAAAAATTACCACACCTTTGATATTTTAAACCACTAATTTCAGTTTCTATTTGACCCATTTGAGTTATCATGGTTCTTAAAACACTTATTTTTGAGAAATTCATTTTTGTTTTTTAACCATCTCTTTAATATGTGATTCATTTCTTTGGTTACCTTACTCTTTTTGAATTTCTCCATTCTAAAATTTTATAAAATTATAACTATCTTGGTTTACAAATTTATTTTGACCATACTTAGGCAACTGATCAAGATTTTGGGGTAGTAAATTCTTATTTTTCATCATTAGTCTTGAACCTATTGTTGTTATAGAAATTCAAGTCTTGGGTAAAATATTGGTTTGAATGAAAAGTATTTTATTTAATGATCTCTTTGGGAAATTAAGTGTTCAAATTATTTTGGAAAGCCTTTCTCAGGAACATCCCATCACAAGATTCGGGTGATTCTTACAAATGAGGACATTGATCATCAAAATGTCTAGTAGAAGAAAAAATGACATAGTTCATCAGAATGGGATAAATTGGTTCTAGTTGGATCTGTGGGAATTATTCTTCTACCTATAAAACTAGTTAAAAAAATACCCCTTATAACAATAACCACTTTTATTATCCATGTTATTATGTTACTACCATTTCAGATTAAAAGTACACTTCTTCTTTTTTAACTTCAACAAAGTGACATGCAAAACCTTCTTTCATATTGATGCACTTGAAATATTTTTTAACACATTAACATGAACACATAAAAATGACCTTACCTTCTCCATAATTCTTTTATAATAACTTTTATTTAAGATCAAATATTTATCATTATTCTTTAGTATACATTATTGTCTATAGATTCTGGAATCAACAATCTTTATTTTCTTCAAATTGTCTTATTTGTTCTTCTTAGGAGGAATCTTTTTCTTCAAAGTTTCACCAACATAAAATAAGAAACCTTGAGTATTTTTTTCCCTTTCTTCACACCACATATATATTTTATATTCTTCATAAAACATTAAATCCTTTGAAATAACACTTAATGTTCTTCATTATAGATTTGAGACTAACTTATTAATTTGTGTTTAAACCCATCAATAAATATTTTGTTCATCAATTGCATCTTGTCTTCACAATGATTATTAAACAAATTCTTCTAATTTTTAGTGAACCAATATTATGAAATGTCATAATTTGTTTATTTCACTTACTAAAATCATTTATTAGTTTTAAATCTCATTTAATATGAAATGAATATCCAATTTCAAAAATCCATGGATGTTTTATTTATGATGCTTTTTGTGCTGCACCAACAATTAGCTCCTTCAATTTTTCTTTCAATTTGGTATTCTATGATTTTGAGTATTCTTATTCATAAACAACTAGGTAGGATTAATTTTAAAAAAAAAATCATCCACAAAGTGATCAATAAAATCACTCAATCTATAAACATCTTTTAATAGATAAAATTTATTCCCAATCTTTTGTCTAGAATTTCAATACTCCATACAAACATTTCTATTTTAAGTCATTTCATTTCCCCTTATCATTACCATATATGACTTATGGATTCATAATATTATTATTAATTAAACAAAAATCCCCTTTCCAAGTTCCCAAATCCACCACAGTGTCAACAGTATCCTAAAAATTAATACTTACCTATAAAAGTAGATTTTTGTCAATAATGTGACACTTTTTCTTCTTCAATCATTTGGCCATAATTTTTTGATCATTTTTGTGATCCAAAATTTTGATAAACATAGAAAACGTTATTATCCATAATATAATTCTTTCTTTCCATTTTCAAATCTAATATTTTAGTAGTTTTATCTGTTATATTAGTTTTTTCATAATTTCTATATCTCTAAGAATCGCTTTATTTTTTCATAAATATTACTTTATCAATTATGACTTTAAACTATGATTATCACCAAAACTTATAATATATTTATCCACATTTACATGTGATATTTATTGTAAAACATAAATCTCTTCATTTTTTCAGAATCCAACTTCTTTCATAGTTGTCTTCATTGCTCTTTCCCTAACTTCATGAATAGAATTTAGAAAATTAGATTTGAAATTATCTGATTATTTTCCAGTATAGATCAATTTATATTAGATTCACTCAAGATGCTTATAATTTTCTTACCTTGTATTCATTTTTTATATTCATATTCTTCTATTCAATAAGCGAATTCTTTAATTTTTCAATCTCATTAGTCAACTTCAACTCTCTTTCAACTTGTATGCAATTATTATTCATAGATGATTTACCATTATTATTGAAATATTTTTTCTCATTTTCCAAGTGATAAATATTTAAGGGAAGAAATTATATTTCCCATTTTATAATTAACCCCATCTCATAATCTTAATCATTTTCATCACCACTGCCCACATTTCTTGTGATTACTTTTTTATTTACCATTATAAATAGTATCCTTTCACCATATGCACTAGATATCTCTACATATTCATCATTCACACAACTATAATTGTATTCAGAATTTGATATAAATTTTATCTTCTTATATTTATAGAAATTATCACATTTTTTAATTATAAGAATAATTTCATTCTATATTCTTTGATGAACTTATTATATTTGAATATTTATCTTTACTCTCGTCATCTACATCTTATTTTAGCCTATGAAAGTTAGAAAAAAAATGTACAATACCCCATAGATGAAACACTAAAAAGGTAATTTACCATTACATTTACCTTTTCTTAGCTAGAAACTTCTTTATATAAGAAATAATATTTTAATAAACATCATATCAATATCTGAATTTGAATATGAACTGATCACTTCAGCTTTATCTTATTTTTGACCCTTCTCTTTCTTTAAATTTTTTGAAGTAAATTTTCTTAACAACTTTGGTATTATTATTTAAATAACTTCTATTTAATATTTAATAGATGATAATAATTAAATAAAGGCAATGTAGTAGAATTTTATTTAGATTATGGTCTTTAAGATCCAATACCTTTTCATCATATCTATCTGGAAGGATATGTACTCTATTCTCAACAACTGTAAGGACTTCTAACATCTCACTAAAACTTATGATAGTTCATAAAATTTCATTTACTCTTATGAATAATTAATACTATGTTTCACCATCTAGAATCTTGAGATCATCGTACTTCAATCTCAAAACAAGAAACTTTTCTTACTTTACTTTCACATAACCATCATAAATATTATCTAATTTATCCCAAATATTGTTTCTATCATGATTCCATTTACTATGACAAGTTACCCATCTAAAAGAGATGAAAAAATTTAATTACAAGCACATATATAATTATAAAAATTATTCATATATACTACTATAAAAACAATATCGTCAGAGTGAGGAATAAATCCATCGATGTTAGCCTCCAAAATATTCAAACAGACTAAGAATAAATATAGAAGTATATGATCTTTCCAAATGTAATAATTCTTCCCATAAAAAGTGTGTATCCTCTTGGTGTTCATTGAATTAAATTTTTCAATATTTAAAAAAACAAAATACTAATTATTCAATTGTATAGTGAGATATTCTTGAAAGAACTCAAATTACAACTAAGTACAAAAATCTTCAAAGCAGTAAACTCTAAACTCAAGGGCCTTCAGAGAGAACCTATTGCTTTGATACCAATTGCTCTGATACCGGTACATGTTCCCAGACATATTATAGGTTCAATAATATGGGTAAATTATTTAATAGTAATATTCACTATCCTTTTTATGATTTTTAGAAACATATATCTATTACTTTCTATAGTGAGATATCTCGCTACTTTACTCACACACATCAAGGAAAGAAATAAAAATGACACTTAATGTACAAAGTTCCCTAATCTGAATGATTAGATAATCATTTGAATTATCTATAATTACCAAAGAAAATATTATCCACAATAATCATCATCTATTATTATAATGAGAAATAAATATCTGTTAAATCATGTAAGAAAATCAATACTGCTTCCAGTGGACAAGCATCCTGAATTAAATGCATTGTTTTCTTTTATTATGATGAGGTCATGATTATCTGTATATTATAATAATTTTATCTTAATAATATTATAATAATGTTTTATTAATTATATAAATTGAATTGGTGTGAACCTTCTTCTTCTTCTTCATATACACACTTCACTACACAACTCACTATTGATGTAATGATTTTCCCTGTCATTTTTTTAGTTTTTTTCAAATCTATTATCCAATAAACGATGTGAAAAACCTTTTTTTAATAATTTCAGTTTGATTCCTCCTATCCATAGTATAAAAGAGAAACAAACTAGCATAATATCATAAAAACCAACAAACATCCAAAAAAAATATTTATAATTTGTTGTTTTAAATTTATAATAAAAATTACAAATAGGCTAAGAATTAATAAAACATGTAAAATGATTACACCATTAAATTTTTAAGCTTCTAAAATCCTTTTCAAAATATGTTCTTGGGTCATCCAAAATATAAAAATAATAAATAAATAATTTTACTTGTATTTTAAATAATGCAGATGAAATATTAAGAAAAATATTATAAAGAAATCTAACCTTTTGAAACATCATAATGGTCCCAATTGAAATTATTTCAAAAATAAATCTTAAATCATAATATCCAAATTATTTTAGACCTTATTTTTTATTAAAATTATCTTCCAAATTATTTTTAATTCAAAATAAAATTTTTTAAGTAATATATCCAAAATTTAGTAATTGTAAATGAAAATTCATCTTATCTTGTACATATTTGATCTTAGTGCACTTATTTATTTTAGTCTCTCTAAATATATTCCATGATCTATTTGAAAATAATATGAATAAAATAAATTTAATCTTTATAATATAAAAAAGTATTAAAATATTTAAACATAGATGCTCAGTATATTCATAAAAATTTCTTTGACTTCACCATTGATAGACTATAGACAGTATAATACATTCTCTCTTGGAAAAAAACACATAATATCTATTGAACACTAATGTATAAGAAACTTTAATGTGAGTTATTTTTATGTTAAGATATATATAACATTTTTTGAGAAATATGTTACATACTCTTAAAGATATGGAAACATCTAGTACTAAATAATTGTATTCTACTGAAATATTTTAGAAATATAAATTGTTCTTTCAGCATCATTCATTGACTTAGCTATACGTTAAATAAACTCTGTGTTCATAAATCCATATACATATTTATTTTTATGATTGGTGAAAATTATATAAATATATCTAATAAAACTATATATATAATTATAAATTTTCAATAAATTTAATGAATGAAAAAAATTTGTTAACCGACATAAATGGAAATAAATTTCATTGTGTTCTTCCCAACTGATCTCTAACTACAAGATCCATGATATTGCTTTTCAAAAGCCCCAGAATCAGTGCACGCCCAAAAAAATAGCTTCAATTGGAATCTCATATACACCCATTAAAAAATTTGATCATGTTGAAAATATATCAATACTAAAATAAATTGAATATGAAGTCATAACATTTTTTTTGTTTTCTATACAAAAATTATCTAACTTTAAAGTAGTCTTGAAAAAAATTAGATAAATATATAAACATTAAAATGATAAAACTAATTTCATAGAAAAATGAAATAAAATATAAAATATATACATTCCAATAAGGTGTCATGTCGAGCAAGTCTAGATGGTCAAACTAAAAAATGGCCGAAACTTTTTCCAACTATACTCCCATCATCTGTAGGACATGGTATTTTTTATGATCTATCTATAATATCATGTACAGTTAACATATGATCCTCTATCTCTACCTGTTGATGATGAATGTTATTACTGATAAAAAATATTATTCCATATTTAATAATATGTGGGGGTTCATCAACATATAACTAGTAATAACTAGGAATATGTGGAGGAGGGGGTTTAGGGGTTAGATAAGAAAGAGTGGGGTCTAGAGGAAGTGATTTTTGATTAGGATAAGTAGGAGGAGTGTGATCTACTAGCGAAGGTGGAGGAGTTAGGTCATCATTCAAAAAATGTATTTGGATGTCTGAAAACATCGACTGTACTAAAGCTTTAATCTTAATCTCCATCATCACATGAATATCCAAAAATTCATGTTCTAAAGATTATATTTTTTATTAAAATATTCCATTGAAGAAACTTAAATATGTGGAAATGCTTTTTTAATGAGACAAATATTGGGTATTCTCATACATGACTTGGGTGTGTGGGCTTTCCCAATGTTGTAGCTAAAATATCCTTTCTACCCTAAGCAATAAATTCCCTCTATGTATTCTTCTCCTCAAGAGGATATTATAGAGAATTTTTTTCAAAAACTATGTAATGAATTGAAATATATTAAGATTTGATTTAACTTAAATAAATGAATAAATTAAACATCTAACAATCCTATCAGCTAAAACCCTTGACTCTTCTATATGATATTGGCATTTTTTTCTCCTCAGATCCCTCATCTATTTTTCATGTCTAGTAGGGGAGGAGGGGAAACCTCTATAGACCTTGAAGACTCAAATCTTAGATATTGAAGTTTTTATGCTATAATTTGTTTTTTCTAATAACGTATACCCTCCCCGTGATAACATTTGAGGGTATACGTTTCGAGATATGATCTCATGATGTGATCTCCATGATTGTTTTAAATTAATAATTATGAATAAATAAATCACTAAAACTATCATTAATATAAAAAAAATCTAAAAGGTAACATTTCACTTACCAATAACTCTTCTTGTTGTCCACATTTAACAAATTTCGTTCATGTATCTTCATATATAAACGGATTTATATCACATGGATTACGATGTTTTATATCCCCAAAAACGAAATGTTATATGAAGGATGATTTAAAATCCCTCCATCTCTTAGCAGCTAATGATATGCATTTCTTCCTGACTCCTCCTGTATCTGGTATATCATAAGTTTTCTCATAAGACGAAGGAAAACATATATTACTATAAACATTACAAGATAATTAAAATAATAACAAATGAGTTTGCGAAAATGTTCGCCCACAAGTGAGATAGTGTTACTTTGTCAACACTTCTCCTATCATCAAACAAAATAAAAACTAATCTTTTACACTGAATTTCTATAATAAGCTTGAATTTATTTGAATTTGTACCTATTAGAATATCATTATCGTCAAAGTTTACTAGTATTCTATGGTCCCGTATATAGATAAATGATAATTTTGGTAAACTTATGGTTCCACATTTACTAATCATGAACTCTTTTTTACCTCATGGAAGTATATGTCTCATGTAAAGAAGGATGAGGAGGCTCATCAATAAGAGCATGTGTATGCTCCTCCCTAGAGGTATGAGTATGATCATAACTAGAAATATGTGGCAGGTCATATTATTGATCTGTCATTATCCTAAAAATCAAATTAATAAATCACTTAGAACAAAAATATATAAATCCAACCATCACATACAAATGTAAATAAAAAATAAACAATTATCGAATAATAATAAAAGTAATCTAAAATTATCATATCATTATTAATATTTTCTATATTTAAGTAAATTAAAAAAATACTAATGACACATTAAATTCCATAAATTAATGAATACAAATCCAAAAATTGTGTGGGAGTAGTAAAAATTCTCTAACTTGATAAAACATTTTTACTCCAAAAATACTTTTTTTTTTAATATACTCTTAGAAATTATTTTTTATTTTTATTTAACATATTAAATTTGTAAAAATTGGTTTATAATGAAATAAATTAATAGATAAGCCACATAAGGGTAAACATGGTAAAATAAATAAAACTACACTAATATAAAAAAACAATTTAACTTGTTAGTTATAATTTATTTTTTAATAAATAAGATCAAATTAAAATATCTAAAAATTTATGATATTTAAAAATATAAAAAATAAATAAACATATGTTTCCTGTAATATTATTAATGTATTGTTGGATTATTTTCCAAAATTCTTTTTTCATGACCATTCTGTATTGAACAAACGATTTCTATAATATTCTCATCAATATTATTTTTTAATCTTTCCATAGAAGTATGGGTCTCAAAAAAGCCACCATCTTCGTCAAGTTTATCATCACCAATATACTATTTTTAGTCCTTGTAAAATAATATACCACTATATATTTGATTGACCAGGAATATAGAAAAAAATTCATGTGTTTCCCTGATAAAAGGATCAGTTGTGCATTCTAATTTATTTATATTAACTAGTTTATTTCCAGATTTATCATGGTTGGCACTATTGTTACTGATAAAACATTTGTAGTTAAACAATATAAGATGAAATTTAATTTAATAAATCTCTCATATTTATTCAATGAATGCATAATATATAGTGGATGTGGATAATGGGTTTTTGTCTTTGCTACTTAAAAAAATAAATAGCTTCTGAAAACACCAATACACTACTATTCTAAACTGCACTTCTATTATCCTAATCTTTTTTATGAAATGTACACCCATTAATGTCATACTCGGACCATTTAATCAAATTTAAACCTAGACCACCGACTAACCATCTCAATTTTTTTGATGCAAATGATCTACCAAGAACTTTCTCTTTAAACCATGGAATGTTTTTATACTCATTCAAAATCCACATATCTTTTTTCTTTAGATAATATTTTTTCAATGTATTAATATTCAATGTTATATAAGGATTATCATTATATATGTTATTAAATATGTATAAATGTACCTTATTTATCAATTCAAATATCAAGGATTTGAATATCAATCCATGGACTACCTTTCCCCCATAATTAACTCGTTCATGGTGAGATGTAGGAAAACCAATGGGCTCTAGTACCAAAAAATATCTTGTATAAAAGTCTTCAAATTCCTCAGAAAAATAGTTCTCAATAATAGAGGGTTCATGTCGATATTAATTCTTAACATACCCCTTTAATATCTTCATATACCATTCAAAAGGATACATATAATGTAGATATAATGGTCCAGAGTTCTTTATTTCTTACACCAAGTGAACCGTTAAATGCACCATGATATCAAAAAAAGATGAAGGAAAATACATTTCCAATTGAAAAATTATAGAAACTACTTCATTCTCTAATTTTTTCAAATCATCTGATTCAATCATCTTATTAGAAATTGAATCAAAAAACATTACACAACTTTATGGTAGTCATTCTCACAAAAATGTGAAATATTCCATAAAATGAAACTGGTAGGAGTTGTTTCATCATGATATGACAATCAAGAGGTTTCATACCTATCAACTTCAAATCCTTTAAAGAATAAAAATATGTACATTTGAATATTAACCTTGTGTCACTTTGATATCACAAAGTCATTGAAAAAGTATATTTATTCCCTCTCAGATAATGTATGACAAGCCAAGGGAAATAATTTCCACCTACCGTCAAGAGAGGATCCAACTCCAAACGTATTCTCATTGAGAGAAACTATAACCTTTCATTAAAAACATCTTTAGTATTTCCTTTAATATCTAATAATTTTCCAATAAAGAAGTCACAGATACTCTTATCCAAATGCATGAAATCAAAGTTATGTTTAACCTCATGAAATCTCATATATGGAAGCTTAAAAAATATACATCATTCCTTCCAAATATTTCTATCATTACTATATTTCCATGTCTTTTCAAATTTCAGATCAAGGTTTTTCACCCTTTCAAAATATTGATTATTATATAAAGGTTTTGGGAGAAATATCGTATTCATGTGAGTCATTGAATTCCTTTTTCAATATTCTATAAGAGTTATCCACTGACAAAAAATTTTGATGACCCAAGTATATTTTTTTTCTTCCATGATTCAGTTAATAATACAAAGTATGTTCACAAATTGGATATGTTTTATACCCCTTAACACTATATCCCAACAATTTTCCATATGCTACGAATTAATTTATAGTGAACATAAGCATTTCATACAGTTCAAAATATTTCATTTTAAATGAATCATACATCCTTATACCTTCCTAGCATAACAATTTAAAATAATCAATTAATGGTTACAAGAAAACATCAATATCATTCTTGGGTTATTTTGGTCTAGATATCATTAAACCCAACATGACATATTTTCACATCATACAAAATTCAGGTGATAAATAGTAAATTACTAATAAAATAGGTGATGAACTATGTGTTTTACTAATTATTTGATATAGATTCATTACATTTGTGCATAGTCCAAGTCTAATATTTTTAACTTCACTTATGAATATAGGAAACTAGTGATCAATTTTATTCCACTATGGACAATCAGCTGGATGCTATAATTTTCCATCACATATCTTCTCATCAATATTCCATATTAACATTTTTACATCATGTGAATTTGAAAATAAATGTTTCCAATGATGAATTATAGGAAGATAAAAAAATTCCTTGGTAGGGGTCTTTGTAACTTCTAAACCAACCTATGTTTTTTATTTCAACTTATACTGTGACATCCCATATTTAGGACACCCAGAAAGAAATTCAAATTCCTTCGAATATAGTACAAAGTCTTTCAAGTAGACATTTAATTTTTTGTACCTTAATACCATCATATATATTATTTTATTCACTTTATAATGTGAATTGGGAAGATCATTTTCTATAGGAATAATATCTTTCAATAATTATAGTAACTCTAAAAAACTCTTGTCACACTATCCATGCTTCACCTATAATTTAATCAATCTTAACAATGTTGATGAAACTATAAATTTCATACAACCCATATATAATGTTTTTTCAGTACCTCCACAGAGATGCTCAGTTTCTGATTATTTCTCAAACTCCTCTACTTGAATATCATGAATCATTTCTTCAATTTGATCAGACTTGTCCTCTTGAAAAGCATCACCATCAAGAGATAAAAAATTCTTCCCTGTTTCACCATGTTAAATCCATGGGATGTAACTTAGATTAAAACCATGAAAAATTTAATGATCTTTGAACTATATGTTTTTTATCTTATTCATTTTTAAACATTTAAGGCATGGATAGAAAAACATGTCATTGTTTGGAATATTTCATTTAAAAATTCCAAAAAAAACATCAACGCATTCCTCATAATATCGAGTTATTCGAAGTTTAATAATCCAACTTCAACTCATTATTATCTATAACCAATATAAAAAATATATATCTTTTAAAGATAAAGAAAGTATAAATTTTCATCAAACATGAGATAATTTGACCGTAACACAATTTTGAAATATAAAACTCATTTATTCACATTCGAAAAAAATATCTATATATTCTAGAAATTAATGTAATATATGAGTAAATATAATTGGTAAACCATAAAAATATAATGGAAGTGATTTAAAAAATAAAATACAGTTAAACCATTCTCTCATTTTTCATTTTCTTCTAAATGTAATTATATAAATCATGAAATTGAATATTAATGAAAAGAATCCAAATCAAGGGTCAATTTTCCATTTCGATTTGTATCTTTATCATCAAACTGTATGAAAATAGAAATGTATGTATATATTACATTTTGAGATTACTTTGTGACTAATAAGATAATAACACTAATTGAAATTTATCTATATATAAGGTAGTGTATACATAAAAAATTAATGATTAACAAACATCATCAAAATAAGAAAATTTTTGATATTCAATGTAGAAATTTAAGATGGGTTCTAGTATAAAAATCTCTGAAATAATAAAGTGAAATGAATTTTCATTTAATAGAAACACCACAACATTAAGATATAACACAATCAACACAATTTTTCACTTAAATAAATTCATAACTAAGGTATATGAATATGGAAATGAAATATTTTAGATGATAATATATATTTGAATGTGAAAATAAGACTGAAGAAATATGAGGGTTTAAGATGATGCTAATGTGATATTTGAGAACACATAATATAAAAAAATAAGGGCTTTGGCTCTATTGAATGGCCAAAAGTGAGTTGAGAAGTGTGAATATTACCTGATATTGGAGTAGATTGAATGCATAACAATGAGGCCAAAGAATCCTAAGGATAAAGAATATAGAAATTAGATATTTGAGACCAATGGATTGAAGAAACAAGGGTTAGGGATTCTATGTGAGAGAAACAAGTCAAATTTCATAAGATAGAATTACACCAAAATGATTGAAATAGTCAATTCATAAAATTGTAAATGGTATATAATGTCACATATATTTTAACTGATGTAATAAAAATTATTTTCACTTTGGCTCTAATATAACAGATGTGATATATTATCTTTATCACATCAGTTATCATGTAACAAATGTGATAAAGTGGGTAACTTCCTTTTTCACGCCGGTTATTATAAAACCAATGGGATAAAAAACATACATGTATATTTTATGTAGGTTAAATAATAACAAATGTGAGAATGCACGTTATCCACTTTATCACATCAGTTATATCATAAATGGTATGATAAATAAAGATAAAAATATTTTCACATCGAGAATGAATAAGTGAATTCAAAAGGTTGATGAGATAAATATTTTTTGTACTTGTGACTCTTTCACTTTTTCTTCTTCATTTATTTCCATTGTTTCAAGTCTTATTCCTATTCCTTTTACAACATACTACACACAATCTTATTATCTCTCTATAGAATAATCCTCTTGATCACTATATACTTATCTGCTAAAAAACTTGTACATGATACAACACAAAATAGGTCGCCTTTATTTCATGCATGAAAATCCCTATTATTTTATCTTCCAAACAACCGCATCTCATATATTAATTTTAAATTAAAATTAAAATTCATAAAAACAATATAATCCACCTACTCTTCACTTATTTTCAATTCTTCCCACTTATTTCTACCTTCTTTCAAATATATTCCAGATAATCGTGGAAGAAAAGTATGCATCACAGCATGGTCAAACAGTTATTCTCAACTATAACTTTCATTTTATTATTTCGAGGAGAAACTAAATTCTTCATATTTTAAACCCAATTTCTATCTCAAAAGAGTCCAATATTTTATTCTCATATTTTTTAGTCATAGTGTAAATATTTTCTTCATTTATATATATATATATATGGTCATGCCACAACATTTTATTCTTGATATAAATTATTTTTTTCTTGTTCTTGAATCATAAAATCCCTTTCAAATATTTAAATCATGAGATATCAACATCAACATTACATAATTTAATTTAAATGATATTTTGGATATCTTATGATACAATATGAGTCATCTAGATCACATAGTAGAAGTTTCTGAAATTTATATTTAAACTTCTTTCAAAGTCCATTAAACTCAAAAAAAATTCTATGTCACGAATACTTAAAACTATTATTTAACCTTATGAATCCATGAATGTTACTTATACTCTTTTACAATTTTCATCTTCTCGAATATAATTCATTTTTTAAGGTTAAATAATCCGTTTTAATTATAATACAACCTTAAAAAGTATGGATCAACTTTAACATTCCATGAGATAACCTTACGATATCTAGGGTTTACATTATGAAGATACCATTTTCTCTGAAATGAAACTTATGAAAAGTATAGATGAACCTTATGAATTCTAAAATGAACATTACATTGTTTCAAATAAAACATATGAAGTTTCAAGTGAATCATACGAGCATAGGCCTTTCCACCTTTCTCAGAATTCTACTCAGGGTCAACCATATGAAATCTGGAATGTACCTTATAAATTTAAACTTGGTAAATTTTTAGTATTAATCTACTCAAACCACTAATGCAAAACTAGGTTTATCTAAAACTATGGTTCTAATAGCACTAGCTAAAACCGCTATAAAAAACCACCTATTTCAGTGATAGAAAAAGAAATGTTAATAGGGTTCTTTAACAACTTTTTTTGCACTGTAAAATGGGGTCTTTAACAGTTCTAAAAAGTGATGTTAAAGGGGCCAATTTATAAAATATTTTGAAAAAACTCTGATAAAGGCCCCCCTTTTCAGAGTCAATAAAAATGAACTGATAAAAAGGGGTCATTATCGGTGCTTCCATAAAAGTAATGATAATGGTGGGTCTTTATTCGGGGTTTTTTACTATGGCTGATAAAGGGAATATTTTAAAAAAATAATTTTTCACTAAAAATAATATTTTAATATATTTATATATTTATATTGGAATAAATATAATATATATCTTTTAAATATGTTTTAGATAAGTCTAAATAGGCATTTAGAGCCTCATTTAAGGGTGTATTTTTTCCCTTTTTAAGTGGGGATTGAATTTATTCCTATGGGATACATTTATATTGATATAATGGATTTGAAATTTTACATTTTTTTACAATTTACTCTCATATATAATCAAATATATAACACCCCAAGATTTCATAGTAAGTTATTTTCTTTAATGTAATTTAATAGCTTGTGCTACACAAAACACCAAGTTTGAGTACACCACGACTAACCAAACTAGCTCTTCCAAAAGTGTTTACGAATAGTATAAACTAAATTTTGGATTTTATATACTCCATATAATATAAACATCCATATTATGTGTTTTTTATACACAATATAAGAACAAGTTCAATTTCTCATATAAAAGCATTATTTTTCAAAAAATGTAATTTTACCGCCTTTTAATAGAGAACCCTTTTTAAATACTATATTTGAGACTTTAATACATTCAATTTTTTCCAAATAAACTTTTTATTTAAAAGTGGGAAAATAAAAAATTATTTTGGATAAATTTTCGGTGCTTTTCAGATAACTTCTAAATTTTAATGAAAAGTGAAAAATACTAAATTTTAATTGGAAACAAATTTTTCAATCAAAGTAATTTATTATGTTAAATTATAAATTTTATTTGTTTTGAAGTATAATTTGATTATATTTTTACCATTTAATCCAATAGGTTAATTAAATGTAAAATGATATTATAATTACCCTAAAACATGTCTTAATTCTATTGTATAAGTGTATTTTTACCAAGATTAATCTTAGTACAAAATATATGATCCTTTTTTATCCACTTGGATTAGATTAAGACAAATATTATATTTTATATAAAGAAGAGTTAAAAGTGTTAAATTCAAATTTTAATAATTAAAACATTTTTAATATAGGGTAATATGTAAGATAAATTCTAATATAAATATTCATTAGAAAGATAAAATGATTTAATAAATCATGGTATTTTATTTATAATTTTTAAAATTTAAATAATTAAATTTTTTTGTGACGGAATGATGATGTAGTAATTACCTTACTAATGAAATATTAAAATAATTGATATTATAAATATTACAATAAAAGTAAATTGAGACATTTGATGCACTTCATGAATTTTATTAGTTAATATGACGTGTTAGTGTTTATTAAATAAATTCTTTGAAAGTAATAATATTGGAATGACTTTTACAAAAACCAAATACTAAATAATTTCAAAATTGACATAAATGATTTTTTAAAACAAATATTATTTTATTAATTTATATATTAGTCATAAAAATGTACAGTTTTACCAAAGGACTTATATAATGATATATATTTCATTAATGGGACTCTTTAGGTTTTATTGGAATTTTATAGTAAGTTTATTAACCATGTATTATAATAATACAAGAAGACATGGTAAAAGTGAAACTATTTAATCAAGGGTTAAACCTAAATGATAAGGTTAATATGGTGACCTAAACTTATCTAAAACTAATTAGTTGAGATTATTTACACCCGTACCCACCTTAGCATCAAAATAAATCAATTTTAGCTCTTAGAAACCAAAAATTATTTTAAAATAAAATAATATTTCAAGCTTTTCCTAAAGTGACCATCACCTCTCTTATAAAATACTACTTCACCATCTCTTAATTTCACACATCCAAATCCATTTTGATCAGCCAAACCCTACTCAAATATCCTCCCATATACCCTAAATTAAACTTATAGGCCTTAATTTTATCAAAAAGACAACCTATGGAGCCCTTTTGTTCAAATCAAAAGGATGAATTTGAAGAAGAGGTAATTACTTTATCACATCTTTCAAAGTTCTTTTGTTCTTCCACTTCCTATTTCTTTGTTTTTACCATAACAAAGTAATAAATTTAGTACCTTATACATTATTATATTTTATTATAAATATGGTACAACCATATTCATTATTATATTCATCCTATGAATGACAAAGTCACCATATGTGCGTACGTACGGCTAACTATCTCCACATTGTGGTGTAGTTTTTTATTCAACACAACATTATTTGGATGTAAATAATAATGAGTATAATTAATTTAAATAATTAATATAACATGTTAATTATTATTTATATGTAATATACCATCCAATTAAACATCATTTCACCATCAAAATAATGATATTTCCAATCGTACGTATGTCTGGCTTACCTCCACGCCATGATGAGATTCATCTTCAACGATCACCCTTTAAGTATTTTTATAAAATATATATATATATATTGGTTAATTATGAGGCATATTAAATAATATATATATTGGAATAATATATATTTATGTAGAAAAATTTATGTTGTTTACTTACTTCTATACTGTATGATATGTAAATGGAAACAACGTTCATTCGTAATTACGGACTACTGTCTCCAAGAACCGTGTTTCCATTTAATATATCTATCTGCTATACATATTTATATTCTGAATATATATGATATAAAAATCATGTTTTATATTTTGAAAGTATGTAAATAAAGATCTATGTGATACGATCAAGAATAACAAGTTAAAACATGTACGATAAAGAGAGAGGTTATTACTCAAATGTTATTTTAACAAGGATATTATTATTAAATGGGTAGTATAAAGTCATAAATGAAAAAAGTATGATATCATAAATATGAATATGGTTTTTGTATATTTTAATAACGTAATATTGTCATTATATAGATGGTTAAACATACCCTCTACTAAAAGAAAGTAGAAGGTAATGGTTAATTCCTCAATCTCATTATTATCTGAGATTGTTTATGTGTAAGTATTTACAGGGTCATATTTATTATCCATTTCCATGTTTCATAGAAAAATTTAAAAAATTATTCTTTTTAGGGAATATTTAACTAAAACATCATTTCAAATGTTTTCAAAATTTATTCTTCTAAATATTTCTCATTAATGTCCGTGTTTTTAAAATGGTTTTAATGATTTATTTATATGGACCTGAATGCTTTAAAATGCTAATTCCTTTCAAAAGTTTTAAAGTGGTATTGGACACGTTGATTCAAAAATATCTTTTAAATTTCATCCTTTATAAATTTTAAAAAATTTAAATGATTTCATGAAAAAGGGGTATTTCTCTCAAAGCGTTTTACTGATCTTTTTCAACTATGTCAACATCCTATACTGGATATTATTCTTGATTGAGGTTGATTTATTATAAAAAAATTTTCCATATTGCATTGAATGAGCTATGATATGTTTTATTACGGATGTTCTATTTTTATACCATTCATGGATTATGGTTAAAGTATTTACTTTTCGTATGCTAGTTTTAATACGAATTTTTATGTTATGTTTCAACATTTTCATATGAGGAATGAATTTCACTTAGAAAGTGACAAGAGGGGCCTACTATAGCCCCTCAATATATCGGTAGGTCTCATGAGAAAAATTAGTGTCTTGGAAAAAGGCCTTTACAAAATTTTTGTTTGTATTCTTAGCACGAAGCCTTGATTATGTGGTTATGATGAATGATATTATGCATTCCCTCATTATAAAATTAGTTATTTAATGTGTTTATTCGACTAATAGAATATACAGGTGCATGTTTATATAGTAAATATTGATTTATTTTTTCCATACAATGTTCATGTTTATGTTTAAAATGTTTTTGTTTTTATTACACATCTTCCCTTAAATTTTTATAGCTTCCGCTAAATTATTTACCCCTACTGAGCATCTGAGCTCACCCCTTCTTATGTTTTGTTTTCCCAGGATTCTAAGAAGTGTATTATGATTGATATATAGGGTTAAGATTGGGGAATAATGGCATTCTCAAATGATAATTTATGTTGTTTTGTATGTTTGAATATGTAATGTAACATTAATGTATGAAATCTATTTTCCAAGACAACTAAACTAATAGGTCCTTCATCAATTGATTCCTTTTAATCATGCCAATTTATTAAAATAATGCACCAGCTCCGGACTTCTGGGGTCGGGGAGTTATGAAATATATTACAATATATATGTATTCTTTATATATTCACATATAAAAAATAAATTTTAAAAATAATTAATTAAACATATTTACAGATAAAAATATATTTCTCAATAGATAAACCTTATCTAAAAAAACTCATATCCATTTTATTTAAAATATAAATTTATGAATATTTATTTACCTATTAGATTAATATATATAAATATATATAATGTTTATATATATATATATATATTTGTGTGTGTATTGAAAAATATATATATATATATATCAATATATTGTAATATATGTATATAAATATTAATATATAATATATTAAATAAAGGCCCTTTAATTAGATCTTTACTTAACACTGTTAAATGGGTCTTTTATCAACAGTTTTTATGACCATTGCTAAAGCTAACCGTTTAGCATCGCTTAAATTATCAACACTTCTATAGCATTGATAAGGAGGGGAGGGAAGCAATGTTAGGAGGCATCAACAAACAAATTATCCCCTTTTTAGTGGGGCCTTTATCATCACTCTGCATAGTGATGTCAAAGGGGTATTTTAACAATGATACAAAAATCATTGATAAAGTTTTCCTTTAACAGTGCTAAAAAATGTATGATAGAGTACCCATTTATCGTCAATAAAAAAGTATTGAAAAAGACCTCATTTATAAATTATTTTTTTGATTTTATTAAATGGGGCCTTTATTTGTGATTTTTATGATTATTGTTAAATATAACTATTTAACATTCCTTATATTATTAACACTTATATGGCGCTGATAAAGACATTTTATAAGTGCTACTAATGGACCGATTTATAGTAGTGACCACAAACATTTCTAGTTCACAACAAAATAATTCTTGATCCATTTCTAACCCCTCTAAACTACCAAAAAAGTATTCACCTCACATAATAAATCATATATCATGTGATTTTGAATATAATTTATCTGTTAACAACAAAATCTAACATAATAAACATACCCATATCATTTTATTAAATTATTATTATCTAGAAAAAATACCATATGCTAGAGTATTCTTATTCAACCTAAGATCATATAATTCACACCTTGGGTCTTAAAAATGTCCCCAAAGTCTAAAAATCTCCAAAAACATCTCTTATTATCAAAAGTGCCAAACAATACACCATAGTGGACTCAATAACAAATCCATAGTACATCGCTAAATCAGATGTCATGAAGAAAGCTAGTAAGAATATTAACTTCATAACTAAACTTGGGGAGGTTCCTAACATCGAAGGAGAAATTGATCTTTATTATGACAAAATAGAGTCATTTCTTGGGATAAGGAACCTCTATCTCACCAAAACAATTGACATAACCATTATAAATACCATCTCATTTGAAATATTTATGAGGAAGACTATGTAAATATCTATTGGGTAGCTATAGAGGAGAGTGCAGTGGATCCTTTGACAAAACCATTACAATAGAAAAATCATAAAGGTAATGTTGAATCTCTTAGTATAAGCATGAGGTATTGGATGTGATGGTTGAAAATTATAATGTTATTTTATAGTAAAGAAAATATTTTTTATCATCCACTTGTATGTTTTGTAATTTATATTACATAAATAAGTGAATGATGATATCCCATCATGGTTCTATAGAAAAAAATGGATTTATTACTGTTTCTTATATTAGTAATGATTTCACACCACCCCACATTCCCACCCTCCCCTTCCCTCGTCGATTTCACACTACCCCAAATTCTCACCTTATTTAATATCTAATGTCACCCTTCCCCAATTTCATTCTGCTCTCATCCCACCCTCCCCATTTTTATGTTGTATATTATTAAGTCCTATTGTCCCAAATTTCATGCCACCAAAATTCTCCCACACTCTTCTGATATCCCATGTGCCCTTCTCCCAAATTTTTCACCTCGTGTATCCTGCCCTCCCTGTATTGCACTATCACCTCTTACCCCCAGGACCAGCCCAGACAATCGTGTTGCCCAATACAAATTATAAAAAAAATATCTTTAAATATGTATGGTAAAATAATTAGACTGAAGCAGACTAGATCATAGAACACACTTTATATACTTAAAATTATAAATCAATTTAAACACACATTATATATAGACTTCCTAAAATAAGATCAGTTTACATGTGAACCAATTCATATGTTGACTGCATAATATTAAAAATTAAAAAAACAATAAAAAATATATGTTTAAAACTACAAATGTATTCCCAGAAAAAATTAAAAAAAATTAATATACATAAATAAAATAAAAATGATAATAAAAATGGTTCTAAAAACACCAATTACCTATGGATAAATCAAAAAGTGTAATTGAGAGGGGAAAATTATAGTTAAGATGGGAAACATGTCGATGAATCCACAATTTAGATAATTTATAAAAATTAAATAAAATAATTAATAAAAAAGGATAATTAAAAAGGATCATAAAAAACCCTAATTACCTAGAGACAAAACGTAAATTACAATTGAAATAGCCAAATTGCAATTGAGGGGAACAAAAAAAAGTAAATTTGAAAATTCAAATATTTTCTAAATACCAAACAGAACAATTAATATAAATATAAAATATAAAAAAGATAATTAAAAAATGACCATTTATAAACTCTAAAAAATACATGGACAATAAATATAAAATTGAATTTTATACGGTCAATAAAACTATAATTGAGGTGGATAAAACAATAGTGAATCATCAATTCAAGGGCAGGAAAACTTTAATTGAGGTGGATAATATAATTGTGAATCATCAATTAGTTAATTACCAAAAATTGAACAAAACTGTTACTAAAAATAAAATATAATAAAGAAATGATGAATCAATTATCCAACAACCCCATATACCTGGGTCGCAAGCATGCAGATAAGGAGTGGTTGTCTGTCGTAGGAAGCACAGTGAGGTGAGGCTAATCATGTGCGGGACACTGGTCGCTGGCCGACAACAACAGTAAGGCTCACTGCTCCTCCCTCCTAGTCGAGATTCAGCATGGATCATGGAGGCAGGTGATGATTAGGGGAGGGATAGGAAGATGTTAAGGTAATGTGGATAGTGAAGCATGGGCGAGCGGGCGAATGGGCAGGAAGAGTGTGGGAGAGGGTGTTGGGCGATATGAGAGGATATCGCTACCTGGCCTATGGGAGATAGGGGAGAAGTAGCTGAGCATAAGCACGAGGGAGGAGAGGAGCATCAGAAGAAATTTGGGTCAAGGGCCATGATGTGTTTTTTTTCCAATACAGGGCATTGCCCAAGCCTAGAGGCTCAGAGGGCTCACCTGTGTGCCAGCCCTGCCACCCGTGATATCTCGTGTCCTGCATGTGCCTGGCTTAAAAATTTTCTATCAACCCACTACACATTAGAATGCTAAATAAAGATTAATATGATTCATCTTGACTTAGTATAGATATTATAAATACACTATATCATATTTTTGTTTAAATTAATATATATATTACATAATAATATATAAATTAATAGAATTTCTATTATATATTTACATATATCTTAATATATGACCTAAGAAATTTTATTATTATAATTTATTATATATTTTCATATAAATTAATATATATATATATATATATATTATCTATTAATATATATATATATTATCTATTAATATGTATATATATATTATCTATTAATATATATATATATTGTTATATGTTCTATATATATGTGTGTGTTATTATATATTATTATATAACAATATATATGGTATTACATGTTATTATTTATATATGTTATTATAAATATATATTTTACTATATATTTATATATAAGATAATATATATTTTATTATATGTTATATATATCTATATGTCATTATATTATGATGTCATTATATATGTTGTTATATATTATACTCACACACACAGATATATATATATATATGTTATTATATATTATATATATATTTTTATATATGTTATTATATGTTACACACACAAATATATATATACATATTATTTTTATTATATTTTTGTTATATATTTATATATAAATTAATATATATGTTATTATATGTTATTATACTGATTTTATTATAAATTAATAAATATTTTATTATATATTTATATATGTTATTATATTTATTTTTATATATTTATTTATAAAGTAATATATATATCGTTATATATTAATATGTGTGTGTGTGTTATCATTTATATATGTTATTATATATTAATATATAAATTAATATATTTATTATTTTATATTAATATATATATATTAGATGTTTCATGAGTATGTGTGTGCTATTTTATGTTATTATATATTTATATATTAATATATATATATATATATATTATTATTATTTTTTATTAATATATGTGTAACTATTTATATAAGTTATTATAATTTAATAAATATTTTATTATATTAATATATATATATATATATATTAATATATATATATATATATTAATATATATGTTACTAAATATTTATATATTTTTTTGATATATAAATTAATAAATTAATATACTTATAAGTTAGTCACGTTTTAAAATACAGCTAAACAAACATTGCTAAATTAGACAAGTTTCTATGAAAGTGGGGGTAAATTAAAATTTAGTCACATTTTAAAACATATCTAAATTATCCAGGCATTAAAACGTAACTATAAAACGCAGCTAAATTAGCTATGTTTCTAAGAAAACAAGGGTAAATTAAAAATTAACAATGTTTTTTAGAAAATGCCACTAAAAAATGTGGCTAGTAACCTTTTTTGTACTAAAGTTTAAATTTGAGTTTTCCTTAATCACTGATCATCATATATTATTATGGGTTGTGATGATATATTAATTCTATCAAACATAGTGGACTCATGAAATAATAAATAAATACTAATTATTTGAACTAACCCTCCAATGTATATCTCATGAAATGTCATAAAGTCCTCGATATACTTAAGGGTGTAGGATTATTATAAATCCTTTTTACGTGAAGTATTTGAGATATATTGCATGAAAACCATCATAGTTTGATATCTTTCTTTCACAAGATTTGATACTTGGCTAATAAGGGGTGGTTTAGTATGTTGTTGATCAAGTTTTCAGTTATTGTATAACTAAGATTGGTTTTCCCCACTGATATAATAAGAAAATATATCTATCCCTTAGTTGAATTGGACTAATAAAATTCATGGTCATTCATAGTCGAGTGACATGTTATTTTCTTGGATATTTGTAAGATGGACATCTTAGGTGCCCATCTTCTAGATGAATGATGTGTGATTTATTCATCAACATGTTCATTCACTTTCAACGAATCCTTACTATATGTGATGACCAAAAACTAGATTGACATGTTCCATGTCTAGTGGTCACTAAATTCCATGGAAAAAAGGCATTGTGTTGGTATACATATGATTTATATGATACATATTGTGGTGGAAAAGTTCATACAGATATATTAGTATGTTTGATCGAGATCACACCAGACCCATTTGTACCTTGAGAAAAACTCATGCCTTATTAGAGGCTACTCCTTTCTTATATCTATAAAATCATAGTTTCATATTTATTATCAATGCCATAAACGCCTGAAGGGTCACAGATTTAGTTTATTGGATAAGGATTAAATTTTGGACAATGTTTCTATTCCAGAATAAAGAAATAATGATATATAGTATCCAAAAATCTTGGATGGATTCTCAAATTGTTATGATGTTTTTCATAAAGTCCTTATAAGAATTTTGTGAAAGTGGGAGATTATTGGAAATGAACTAAAATATGGGATATTGTATTTTATTATATCATGTGAAGTTAAAAGATACAATATTCATGAGATACATATCATAGGTTATGATATAATCATATTATAAGAGGCATACATATGTCACATTTAGCATTTATCTTAATGCCAAGCGAGGATTAGGATAGTGATTTTTGTGCATGCTCACTTCCATGTATTATTGATCAATTTTTATATGGTTATAAATCGATGAGTTATTTTATTAATAAATTAACATAAATAGTTTAATCATTTTAATTGTTCAAACAGACATGAAAATCTATAACGACCACTAACATATATCAGTTACTATGAGATGACTACCAATACTCCAACTCTCTTTATTTAAGAATGAGTACCTATAAAAGTGATGAGATCATCCCCCACCCCCACAACATTGTTGGGAAGTGTGATACACGAAATCCATAACTAAATATATATTCCTCTCTATTCATCACTTTTCTATAAAGAAGGTGATAAAACCCCTTTATTGATTAGGGTTTTTCTTATTATGAACATAGATCCTAGGCTGGTGTATCACCAGTTGAGAAGAAATCCTTTTGGATATCACTCAGTGATTAAAATTAAGAAAAGTAAATTGATATTATTAGGAATGTAACTTTATTAATATAAGGTATGTGTCATGATCCATACCCATCAGGAACCCTGCTTAATCACATAGTGAAAATGAGGGTAACCTCCAAGGGTTCCCTCTAATAATCCTTGAGTTGAAAACTAACAGCAATGGTATAAAACATGAAAATGGAGGTTATTTACCTTATATATCTGAGGAACATAATAATAAGCCCAAAAATTAATGCCATAATAAAAAATAATCCAATAGTTATCATAATTTTCCACACAGGATACCTCATATATGTAACACCCTAAGATTTTATAATATAATTTTCTAAAAATAAACTTGATCTCCTTGATAGCATGTGATACACAGTACCCCACATATAAATGAATCAAAAAGTAGTATACCGCTATAACCTAGTAGTTAAATATATGGAATGTATATAAAACATAATATTTCAAAAACAAACATGTATAATGTATTTAGATAAACAAAGCATATTTAAGAAAAGTCATTATATGCTTTAAAAATACATTTTTTCCTCAAAAAAGGTTTCTATTTATTTTTATGAACAAATAATGTAATTAATTTATAAAAATTTTAGAAAATATATTTGAAAAAAGTAACTTTATATTTTATATCAGTATCTCAAAATTATTTTATGGTGATTTTTTGTGATTTTTCTGAAAATATTGATTTTCTAGTGAAAAATGAAAAATACTAATTTTTATTGAAAACTATATTTTTTTTAATTAATCACAAAGTTCCATTTTTTTAAAAATGTTTCAAAATAAAAATTAATTGTATAAAATTTTTATTCATCCATTTATTTTTATTTTAACCTATTTATAATTGAATTTGGTATAAAAACATTTTTATACTTAAAAAGGCATTATTCTGAAAAATTGTTTTTTGTTGCATTTTGCGTGTTTAACTTAAATTAATTTCTACCACTTATAGATATTGAATCTTGATAAATTGATTCCATATTTATAATCATGAGATATAAATTGTTTAAATATTTTCCTTTTATATTTTTTCATTTTGAATAGTAACATTGATAAATATTTGTCACCTTAGTAAGGGTAGAACGGGTAAAATAAACTTAAAAAATTCAAATAAGACATTAAAATTTCCATAAAACTAGCCTATTGGAGTCTATAAATTTCATAAAAGTATTTAATATATGGATAATTGTTTTCATTTTTCTTTTATTATGAACATTATATTAGTTTAAGAAAAGAATTAATACAAAATGTCACTCACTTGACTTTAATATCTCTAACATATTTACATGTGAATAAAAAGAGGGTAATTTTAGATCTAAATTTTTATTAGGAATATGAATTAATTTTTTGATCTGGGAAATTTATTTTTTATTATTATTCATTGAATAATTACCTTAAATTTTTACACATCGTTAATATAATATTTATTCAATCAATAGAAAAATAAAATATATTATTATAAAAATAATACAACTTGGATGAATTATTATGTTATATGATTTTTTTTATAAATAAAAAATATTATGGATGTTTTAAAGGATTATATTCTAAATTCATTACTATCTTTATATATTTAAATTCAACGTAAATGAATAGTTATTAAAATGACATTAATGATATTTTATAACAAACAATATTTTATTAAATGATTTCAAATTAATAAAAATATTATATTCAACCAATTGAATGAGATATGGATTAAAATATCAACCTCAGTCTATTTATGTGTCATGTTTCCATTTATAGTAACATTCTTGACCCTTATTGAGTAAAAACCTAAAATATTATGGTAATTGTCAAAAAGATTAATGGGGGTTAAAAATAATAGATAAGGGTCAAAACATCACTTAAACTTGTATAAATATTATTTTATGAGATTATTTATAATTATAATTATAATATATTCTAAATATATAAATTTTGAGTCATTTTATTATAAAAATTAGTTTATATTAATTTAATCATTTAAGTAATTCCAAGTGTATCCCTCCCATCACTTATAAAAATGAACATTTTCTCCTCCATTACCCACATATTTTGAGGATTATATCCCAGAAAATACATAAAATAATAACTTAATATATTACTTAAAATATACTATATTTAGATAATCCCAAAATACCACCCTTTCAAGGTTTAACGTGTAAAATAAATAAGGTTTCTCAACTAAGTCGTATTACTCTTAACCAATAATTTTTAATTTTATTTATTATTGTACCACCTATAAATATATGGTGTCTATTCTAAAGTAATTAATTATGTTTTTTAAAAATCATGATTTTTTATTATGATGATGTAACAACCATAATCCACCTTCTTACCAACCTTTGTAAAATGATAACACCACTCGTGCGTACGTGTGGATTCCACCTCCACGAAGCGATGTGATTTGCTTTTCATTTATGCTTTAAATGGATGGTAGTAAGAATAGATTTAATGAATATATATGATATATATGATATAATAATTATTATATAAATTTTAATAACTATTTACCTTTATTTCATTCCATCGATAAAAAAGTGAAAACAACATTTATTTGTGCGTTCGACATACCGTCTTGGTGAAAGGTGTAATTAATTTTTCTATATCTACCTTTTAGGGATGAATCTAAACATATATATTATGATTATATATTATATTTATGTAATTATTAATATTATATATATTATGTAACCAAGATAAATGAATAAGTATTGGGACTATCGAATGGATACATGCTTGAAAAACAAAGTAGTTATCAGTTGGAATGATGATTTTAATAACAATTTGTTAATAAATGGGTGATAAGATATTATAAGTAAATCATATATGATATGATATATATTATTAAGGTTCTATAATACATTTACAATAAATATATATTTATTATTAATTATTTTTTATCACATAAGAGAAATACAAGGCTTGATGTGTGAGATTTATGTCTCAATCCCATTTTATTCGAGACTGTTTATGCTTGAATTTCCATTGAAGAAATTATATGATTTTTATTAGATAAATAACCCTAATTTTTATTCTCCTATATTTATTTATATATAATACACTTTTTCTTTAACTCTCTTCACTTTAAGTACTCAAGATACTGAAATAATGTTTTTAAAGAAAACTGATTACATTTTACAATTTCGTCAAAAACATTTTTCTTCCATGTAAATAAAATGTTTTCAAGAATGTTTTTGAATATTATAAAAATATTTTTATATTTATTTTTTCCAATTTTTTAATTTCAATAAAAATTATTCAAAAGAATATTCTTGTTTTTCTCCATCAATGGTGCTTTTGAGTTTTTACCAAAAATGTGAACGAAATTTTTGTCTTAACATATAAGACACGAACAAAATTCCCCACAATCATGATCGATGAATATTTTGAAGATTACTTTACAATTTTTCATGTTTATTTTCGAATAAAATATTTTCCATAATATTTGGTGTCTTATCTAATTTTAAATAAGTGATTTCAAAATTAAAAGGGTGTTTTTTCAGGAAATATTACAGTGAACTTTTAAAGGAATTTTCATCAAATGTAACATCCTTTAATATTAGCTATGATTTACTGGGGTTATAATCCAATGATTCCATCCTTATTATTTCTGTGTATTTTTTTTATTATTATTATTAGATGTTTAAAAATCCTACTTATTTTCTATTGGTTATACTATGATGAATTTATAATTTTTTTATAAAACCTATTTTCTTTACACAGGATATGATATGATGATAAGATAAATGTTTTATGATCTTATGGAACACATATATATGGTTTCCATTATGTGATGGGTGGGTCTAAAATTATATATCCCTCCAATGAATTGGGTTAATTTTTATATCTCATGATACAATTATGCAAAAAAAATTGATTTGATTAATCAACTATGGTAAACAAGTCATTGTGCTTGATGGACTATGGGAAATAATTGGCGATGCATGATCCACTATGGGAAATATGTGAAAATTAATGATCTGTTATAATATGAGAAACATGTTTTGATTCCTAATAAACTATGATTTGATAGATATAGTAATTAACCTTTACATGTGAAATTTTTTCTATAATTATGATGGTAACATTATTTTATGACATATATTTATGTATAAGATTTTAACTCATAGTTCGTGATTGATTTGTGATGATCTCTCAATATTTTGATTCATTTATTTTTAAATTATAAATTTTTATTCTATGACTGATATTTATTATCTGCGATAGACTGGTTATAAATTTTTTATGTATTATCTTGATCTCATACAATTATACTTATATTAGGTTTACATATGATCACAAATTGATATCTCCCATGTTTACCCTTATTGAGCATCTGATCTCTCCCTTTCTTGTGTTTCTTTTCCCCAGGTAATGAAGATATATTTTAAGTAAGGTATGTAAATAAGGGTACAATGTGAGAATTATATTATGAGATATAATGAAGAATGTACCTAAATAACATATTTAGGTATCTAGTCTCTAAATACATTAAACTTTTACAGTAATGGAATGGATTGTAATGTTATTCATTGAATATTCATCTAAAAAGAGGTAATATTTATGTATAAAATTTTTTGGATGCTTTATTTGGTATCATAGTAGGTTTTAGTTGATCTTCGGTGATTAGGGTTATAAAACATTGGTGAAAACCCTGGGGAAAATTCTAAGTATAGGTTATCATCCTAAAGTTTTGGTAATAACCATGGATAAACTAGATTAAACCTAAGGTTCCATATATTGAGAAAAAGTTTTCATGAACTAGATATCCTATTAATGATATTTCATGATCATATGACAGCTCACCTAGATTATATTTTATTCATTAATACACTTAACTTTTTGATTTTAGTCAATGTCAAGAACCATAAGGCATCATTCTAAAGAAAAATGTGATTGAAAATATAATTATTGTCTACTTGAGAAACAAAATTCTACAAGATATTGAATGAAAAATATTTTGTCTATATTCACACAACTTTCTCTGGACACGAATCTTGATGATCTTCCAAATTATAAAAGGAGGGAACAATTGAATGTTCATTCTGTCAGCAGGAAACATCCACCTTTTAGTGGGGTTTATGGTATACTTATTAGTGAGGTATCAACACAAATAATTAAATATTTTCTATTATCTAGTGCTTAGAACATGAAAAATTTGTCCTATCCATTTATCATTTGGAAGGAAAAGAAGATAAATTGTGGAATCATATTGTGAATATAAGGAAAGTGGAATAAATTTACTCCATGAAATGAGATGAGTTTAATAGGATATTTTTCATTAATTACTTACATCATATACTATATAAAAAAAATAGATAATTAATTCCTTGATATTTAGTAGAAGGATACCATTTGAGATTATGAAGAAAATTTTACAAGAAGTGCAAGGTATGATTTTGGTTTAATCATTATTTCTGAAATAAAAATTGATTTATTCTATGGTGGATTAAAACCAAGTCTCAAAAATTTGTTAGATATAAGAGTTTTAAATATATAAGACAAAATTGTTTCACATTATCTTATGGTAGAAATATAAAATATATATTTCCATCATTCCAATGGTTTTGATAAGAAAAGGAAGATGTAATTTCATGAAAACTAAAATAAATCACACGGTGGAAGGTAATTCTATCCATATACATGCTAGAAATTTGAGAAGATATATCAAGGTAATTTATTAAATAGAATTTGGAGGTTATTTAAATGTGTAAAGGTGGGTCATAAAGTGAATATCGACAGTTAATAAAATTTAGGAAAAGAAAATGAAAACTAATGCACCACTCACACTCAAATGCTTCAATTACAAGGATTATGGGAATTACACAAATTAGGGCACAAAACCAAAGGTTTTTTATGATGATCAGCATCAATAACCTCTTATGACTATAAAAAAAGGAAAATATATTACGATTACAACTTCCAAAGTGGGTTACAAGAATCATGTGGTGAAAGGTACACTTATCATCCATTCTAAAATAACTAATGTATTATTTAATTATAGCTCTACCCACTATTTTATATATAATTAATTTGAGAAGGGTATCAATTTACCACCTTAATTATTAAATGTTGATCATCAGTGAAAATTATTAATGTCACAATCACATCTCAAGTCTATAGTTCCTCTCCAGTTAATGTTTGTGGTAAAGTTCTTCTTTAAAATCTTTTAATTCTTCCTTTAATTGAATTTTATGTTATTCTAAGAATGGATTTAATTTCTTTATGTCGATCCCATATCAGTTGTCAAGGAATTAATGTCACATTTCATATTCTAAATAACCTATGATTTCTTATCAGTGAAAGAATTAAAACAAGATCCCAACAAAAATTAATTCTATCTTGTGAGATTTAATACCTATCCATGAAGAGTATTTATCCCAGAAGGCTGGGAATAAACACAACATTGAGGATATTCCTATTATAAGGGAGTTTGTTAATGTCTTTCCAAAATAATTTTCTAGTTTTCCTCTGAATCTAGAAGTTTAGTTTTCAATAGAAGTCATACCTGGGGTTGTACCGATTTCAAATACTCCTTATATAATAGACCCTATTGAGTTGCATGAATTGAAGAAGTAAATATAGTAGAATCATGATAAGGTATTCATATTCCCAAGTATGTAACCATTTAGTGCACCTGTTCTTTTTGTTAAGAAGAAAGATAGTTCAATGCATCTTTTCATTGATTATTAGGAACTTAAAAAGATAATTATCAAGAACAAGTATTCTCAACCCTATATCAATGATTTTTTTAATCAATTACAAGGTTCTCAATAATTTTAAATGATTGAACTTTATTTTTTGATATCATCAATTAAGGGTTAAGAAGGAAGATATACCTAAGAAAGCCTTCCATATGATGTATGGGAATTATTAATTTATAGTGATCCCATTTTTAGTTACTAATTCCCTTTCTGTCTTCATGGATTTAATGATTTGTGTCTTTAGAGAACACCTTGTTCAGTTTACGGCTGTCTATATAAAATATATTTTTATATATTCAAAGATCAAGTAAGAGTATAAAGATTATTTTATAACTGTGATGAAGACCCTGAGGAAGAATAATTTGTATGAAACATTTACCAAGTATGAATTTTGGCTTTATAATTTTACATTCTTGGGTTATATAATCTCAAGTGAGGGTATATTGGTGGATCCCTCGGTGATAGAAGTTATCGAGAAATATCCTAGACCAACCGAGGTAACCAAAATCCATTTTTTTTGTTTCATTGGATATTAGTGATGTTTTATGGGAAACTTCTCATGTATATATAATCTACTCACCAAGTTGACTAAAAAGGGGGTTAAGTTCTTATGGATAGATAAATGCGAACAAATTTTCAAAGAGCTGGAGATAAGGTTGGTCAGTGCACATGTGCTCACACTACCTAGTAGTGGAGAAGGTCTTTTTATCTATAGTGTGTTGGTAATGTGTTGATACAACAATTAAAATAATTTATTTTTTATTATGATTGTCAAAAACAACCACATCTATGTTGCTAATGAAGTTACTTTAAGTAAATTTCAGGATAATAAGAACTGGAATAATTATTTAATTCTGAAATCATTTTTTAAGACATTAAACCCATTAGAGGTTATTTGATTTATCAAAGTATAATTATTTTGGATGTGTTTATAAGATGTATGGAAATAATATTTTTAACGACCCGATGTTTTATTAATCGAATCCCCTTATTATAATAATGCTTTATATTATAATCACATTAGGGATTAGATTGACATATCATGATACTAAATACTATATGATCATTAAACATAATTTTACCACTTCTATGTTTTGAATTTTGAAAATATGACATAAACTGTTACGATTAGTAATATTTTTGGAGTCCGATAGGAAAACATTATTTTTGGTGAATAGTAACATACCCTTATGAATATTAACTTACACTTATAAATAGTAATATGAACTTTATGAATATTAAATTGTACAAAATAATAGAAACCTTACACATGTATTATTAAATAAAATTTAGGCATCTAATAAGTGACAATTTGACCATAGTAAAAGTATTGGCATTTTTGTAAGTCATAAATATTTAATTATAATTAATTAATTAATTTAAAAGAAAATTTATTTTCCAAAAATGTGTTCATAAATTAAAAATTATAAGTCTTCTGGTTTTAAAATAATTTTATAAGACCTTATTTAATATTTGAAAGCCTTATAAATCATTTTTTATTTTAAAAACTGTATTTTTCAAGTAAATTATGATTTTAATTAAAATTTAAAATAATAATATTTTAAAAATTATTTTTAAAAAATTGACTTCATTTTAGGATTATAAATATTGAAAAATTGTTAGGGTTAATTTTTGGTATTTTTCTGAAATAATTTAATTTTTGGTGAATAGTAAAATACATTAATTTACCATATAAATACATTATAATTTAAATACACTATTCCTGACATAAAAAGTTATCAAAGAACCCAAATATATAACTTATATGACCAATTTACTATTCTTGGTCATATAATCATCACTATTACTTTTCTTGTGGAGAAGTAATAAATTAATGAATATTATTTTGAGAAAACCCCTCTCCCCTCCACTATAAATAGCACCCTTCACACCCTAATTTCTTCTCACCTCCCAAGATTAAATCCTTATCTAAACACTACCAAAGCATCTTTACTAGACCCACCCCCACTTACAAGATCTTCTGGTGTCATCAAAAGACCAATCTTAGTTTCCTTGAGGAGGATCTCAAGAGGAGGATACAGGAGGTAATTTTCCTCTCCCTCTTTTCCTTTAATTTCCTTTCAGTTTCATGTTATTTTCATAATATCTCAACACCTATCCTCATCCACAAGGTATGCTAACTCCATTATCATAAATATAATGTAATTTTATGATACTTATGGGATAATATATCATCCAAACCCCTTCTCCTCTACTTTTTATTTTAGAAAGTAAAACATTTTTCGTGAGGTGTTAGTTTTTCAACTTCCAGAATGACATGTTTTCATTTTCCTTTACGGCCTTAAGATCTGGTCATTAAAACATTTTTATGGTTGAACCAGATTATATAATATGTATTATATCTTATTTAATTTTTTCTAAATTTTGTACATATTACTAAATGATTAAACAAAAAAAGTTCATTGTGGTTGAAAACAGCCCGAATTTACCCAAACGATCCCCATTTAATTATTATCTAATGATTAATCCACATTGTATATAATATAATTAATTATAATATATTTTAAAATCATTTAATATCATTAATTACATGAAATATAAGTTCTTCAGTTTTATCCACGTTCTAGACAAACTTCCATTTATGAATACAAGTGAACTGCTCAAGAAAACCATGAAAACGAACATTCCCGAACAATGTTTTTAAACTCTATAACTCATCCAAAGACCCATAAAATAAATTAATGATACCATAATAAACCATATTCATTTAAAAAGGTTATTTAATGTTCAATTAATTAATATAAGTTTTTTATATATAACATTAAATTGAAGGAAGTGTTTGGATACAAGGTAAGGGAAAATTATCAAACCCAACTTTCTTTATTCGGGTTCGACCTCTTTCACAACATGTTTAGTATGGGTTATCCTTAAAAATAACTAATTCATAATTATCTTAACTTTTCTATGATATACATGTTCACCAATTTATTTTATGAAATCCCCCAATGTTTCCAAAAGAACTTTTCTTTAAAATAAACACTCCCTTTTGAATATGGTTTCACTCTTCACTCATGGTTAATGGATCTATGACTAGAATGATATTCCCTCTTTATTTTGGGGAAAATGTTTATTAGAGTATTATTTATTATTTGAAACCCATTTCTTTCTGTGGGTTATTTTAAGTTCAAGTTTTACATATTTTTAATGTGGAATGCATGATAATGTAAATATTTTGATGTGATTGGTGCTCCCAGAATTATCTAGTGCAATATGAACGTTTGAATGTGACAAGAGAACCCAAAATTATAAAGACCTCCAATGAATTTGGTAAAGTGATGAATCTCATTAGAAAAAGTTAAATGATGTGTTAATATGATTCTAGTGTTTTTAATAACTATATGTGGTAGACGACCACTAAGACACAATGTTTCATTTTTATGCATTGCCACATTTCAAGTCTTTTATTAATGTTTCCTCTCATGATTTTGATTATGATGTTATGATTATTCCCACCCCATTTTTTATTTTACTTATCTATCCTATTAATTGGATTTTATCTCACCCATTTTTGATGTATATCCTCTGGTGACTACATGTTCTAAGGAGAAGTAAAGTTCCAATAAGAATCTAGAGAAGAAGGATATAAATAAATGATTATGTTTGATATTGTAAGTGTTATGTATGGTCTTAGTTTTTCCCAGACACTAACTTATGGATCCTCATGGTGTAATACTATTATGTTGTTTATCTTTATAATTTTGTAATAGTAATGTATGAAAGGTAATGGTCATTATAGTTGGTATCAGGGGCAAGGTTTAATTAATTTGGGAATTAAGATTAGTGAACCCTAAATAAAACCTCTACTATGAGACTAAGTAAAAATATGCACATAAGAAGATTTATATAGGGATCCCATAAGTTATGATTTTAGTAAAAATTTTCCAAATGAATAAGTTATTTATTTATGACTCAATGACTTATAATTTGTTCTCATCTTTTCAATTTTACAAAATGGTGGTAACTAGGGGAAACTATGCCAACAATCTATTTGAGGGATAATGAAATGATTTCCTGAACAACATTCCCAATGTTTTGGGATGTGGAGTTCAAAAATTCATGGCGATAAATTCCCAACTATCTCAGGTTATGAATAATTACCTTAATAATGGGTAACATCCTTTTTTACATAAGAGGGAGTCATTGGCTATCGAATGTTTTTTGTGGAAATGACCAATGATATTTAGTGGTTCTTCTAATCCACCAGTTTTGGAATGGTGGGTCAATGCAATGGAGAATATATTTCTGGTTATTCATTGTTCTGAGACAGAAAAGGTGACACTAGTCGTTTATCGTCTAGATGGAGAGTTCAATCAATGGTGGGATTTGATTAAGAACACCAATCCAAGAGATGAAATTGAAGAGATGGAATGAGAATACTTTGAGATCATGTTTCTTAACAAGTATTTCCCATGAACTCTTCGTACGAAGATGGAGAGATAATTTATTAAGCTAAAGAAAAAAAGAAGGAGAATCTTTCACAAACTATGAATAAAATTTCATAAGGCTTTCAAGGTATGCTTTGGGTTTTGTTATCAATAATGATAGAAAAAATGATAGATTCTTTAGTAGATTAAAACAACTCCTTCAAAAGGCTCTTATAATTCGAGACTTTCGGAGTTATGAAGATGTTTTTCAATATGCTCTCAAAGTGAATATAGAGTTTGGATAATGGTCCCATTTATAAGTTCATAAGAAACGAGAAATGTAGTTTCATGCAAAGGGATCTAATGATAAAGGTGGTAAGAAAACTCAATGACCCACATGCTAAAACTGTGGGAAGTTTCATCATGGGAATTGCCACAAAGGGATGGGTAAATGCTTCAAATATGGGAAAGAATGCCACCATTGTCAAGACTATCGAAAAGACATGAAGAGTAAGGAGAATGTGGTGGAAGATAGGATAGGACCACCCATGGTTCAATGCTATAACTGTAGGGAGCAGGGGAACTATGAAAGCTAGTGTAGTAAACCTAGAGTCCTCAAGGGTAATCAGCATCAGAAACCACCAAATACAAAGTAACATGGGAAGTCTTACACCATCACTACTAAACAATTGGGGCAAGATAATGAATTTATACAAGTGACACTTTATATTCATTCAATAATGGAAAAATATTATTTGATTATGGTTCTATGAATTCCTTTATATCTTTCTAGTTTTCTAGAACTATAGAATCGAATCCTGAAAACCTTGAAGTGGAGATATCTGTAAAAACACCAAGTGGTGAAACCATTAAAACCCAAGTGTTTGACTCTTATCTTGTTGGTGTATGTAGGAATATTCTTCTAGTGAATCTCATAATACTTCTATTGGTGGAATTCAATACTATAATGGGAATGGATTGGATCTCATTATATAGAGTCCATATCTACTATTGGAAGAAAGAAATATATTTTTATATTCTGAACCATCCCATTATCCTCTACAAATTCATGGAAGACCATGAATCTCCTTTGAAAAATACTTCAATGGTGTGGGTGTTGATACCCTATGAATAAGAATACCTCGCCAAAATGGTTTAGTCGAAGAAATGTACCAACCTTGAAGAAATTCCCATCGTGAGGGAATATTGACGTATTTCCTAAAGATCTTACCATACTTCCCCTGGATCATGACGTAGATTTCTCAATATAACTCATACATGGACCTACTCCTATCTCAAAGTGTCCCTAAAGGATGGCTCCTATCGAACTGGAGGAGTTGAAGAAGTAGCTGCAAGAACTTTTGGACAAAGGGTTCATATGCCCTAGTGCATAACCATGGGGTGCATCAGTTCTCTTTGTGAAGAAGAAGGATGGGAAAATGTGGTCGTGTATCAATTATCGGTAACTCAAGAAGATCACTATAAATAACAAGTATCATATTCTAATGATTGATGACTTGTTTGATCAATTAACAGAATCTCAATACTTCTCAAAGGTGGATCTTCATTCTGGATATCATCAGCTAAAGGTGAAGAAGGAAGATATTCTTAATAATGCCTTCATTACAAGGAATTGGAACTAAGAGTTTTTGGTGATACCCTTCGGACTTACTAATGCCATGTAATCTTCATATATTTGATGAATAGAATCATTAAAAAATACCTTGATAAATTTTTGGTAGTTTTTATTGATGATATTATCATATAATCCAAGAGAAAGGAGTAGCATGAATAATATCTAAGACTTGTGTTAGTGACTTTGAGAAAGGAGAATTTCTACACCCATTTCATCAAGTGAGACTTTGGGATAAATCATGTCACGTTATTGGCACATTTGGTCACAAGTGAGGTAATTTCTGTGGACCCTTCAAAAACAAAGGCATTTGCAGAATGTCTCAGACCCTCTAGTGTCACAAAAATCTGTAATTTTCTTGGATTAGTTGGGTACTACTGATGTTTTGTGAGAAAGTTCTCATAATTTTCAAACCCACTAACAAAGTTAACAAGGAAATGGGTGAATTATGTCTAGAAAAATAATTTGAGGGAAGCTTCAAGAAGCAAAAAAGAAGGATGATCACTGCACCTAGACATACATTACAAACAATTTGAGAACATTTTGTGATATACAGTGATGCTTCAAAGAAAGGATTGTGTTGAGTATTCATGAAAAATGATAATTTGATAGCCTATGACTCATGGTAGTTAAAGGTCCATGAGTATAACTACCAGACACACAATCTAGAGCTGGCAGCACTGATTTTTGCCTTGAAAATCATGTGGGACTACCTTTATGGTGATAAGTGTCACATATACACCGAACAAAAAAGGCTAAAGTATATATTAACATAAATGGAGATCAACATGCATCAAAGGAGATGGTTAGAGCTAATAAAGAACTATGATTTCTCTATTCACTATCATCCCAGAAAGGCAAACAAGGTAGTTAATGATCTAAGCAGAAAAGAACCTATTACTCTTTCTATGTTATGGATTGAGAAAGACCTAGTATTCTTGTATGTGAAAAGGATGGATTTGGAAATCATAAGGGTAGGGGATACATCCTACCTTTCCCAAATTATTTCACAAACATCAATCCAAGAGATGATTAAGGAGGAACAAAGGTATGATATGGAGTTACAAAATAAGGAGAATGCAGAAAAGGAAGGGAATTTTCATGAGTTTTATATCAAGGACGATGGTGTGATTCTGTTTGGAATGTGTCTTTTCCTACCTTCACCACCCCAGATAAAGAAAGATCTATTGTATAATGCACATATATAAACATTATCTATCAATCTTGGGAGCACCAATATGTATCGTGATCTCTGAGAACACTTCTAGTGTGAAACATGAAGAAGGAGATTTTGAAATATATATCAACGTTCTTGGTATGTTAGAAAGTTAAAGCAGAGCGACAAAAGACTGATGGGATGATGAAACCATTGCATAAACCCATATTGAAATGGTAGAATGTCACTATGGAATTTTTCATGGGTCTCCTGAATATGTCGAAGGTAAAAAATTTGATATGGGTGTTAGTTGACCGACTCACCAAGACTTCCCATTTTATCGTTATTCGGGAAGATCTATCACTTGAACAACTTGTAAAGATATATGTGAAGGAAGTGGGGAGACTACATGGGGTTCCACTATCGATTGTATTAAATCATGATCCAAGGTTTATATCTAAATTTTGGAGGAGCCTTCAAGATGCTTTGAGTATCGAATTAAATTTCAGTGTGTCCTATCACCCCCAAACTGATGACCAATATAAAAGGAAAATTCAAATGCTTGATGATATGTTAAGATCCATCTCTTTAGAATTCAAAGGATGATGGGATCAGCATCTCCCATTGGTTGATTTATCATACAACAATATATTCCACTCGAGTATTCAGAAGGCACCATATGAATCTCTATATGGAAAGCGATGTAGAACTAAAACCTATTGGGATGAAGTTGGAGAAAGAAAGCTACTTGGACTAGATCTTGTGCAAGAGATAACAGAGAAGGTTCAATTCATCCAAAAACACATCAAAGCTGATCTGATTCAGAAAAAGAGCTACATTGACAACCTTTGAAGGGACTTAGAGTTTGATGTTGGAGATAAAGTATTCCTTCAAATATCACCATGGAATATAGTCATGCAGTTTGGAATGAAAGGGAAGCTAAGCCCAAGGTACATTGGCCCCTTTGAGATCCTTGACCACATAAGATCCTTGGCCTATAGGATTTTACTTCCACCAAATATAGATCAATTTCATGATTTATTTCACGTATCACTCCAAATAAAGTACATACCAGATCCCAAACATGTACTCAACTCAGAGGTGGTACAGCTGGAAGATGATCTCTCCAATGAGGAGTAGCCAGTAAAGATTCTGGACTGGAGAGATAAGATTCTATACAACAAGACAACCCACCTTGTCAAATTGTTTGGGAGAAACCATAAGTTTAAATAAGATACTTAGGAACTGGAAGAGTTGATGAAGGAGAAGTACCCTCACCTCTTTATGTAAAACGAAATTTCAAGGGTGAAATTTCATAACGGGGGAAGAATGTAACGACCCGATGTTTAATTAATGGAATAAATTTATTATAATTATGACATATAGTATAATAAAATTATGTAGAACATTTAAATATCCTGATATTAAATATATGTGATCATTAAACCTAATTTTATCACTTCTATGTTTTTATTTTTGACAATCTGACATACACGGTTGTGATCAATAAGATGTTTGGAGTCTGATAGAAAAAACTTAATATTTGGTGAATACTAACCTACACTTATTAATAGTAACCTACCCTTATGAATAGTAATATGACCCTTATTAATATTAAATTTTCAAAAATAATAGCAACCTTACCCATGAATTATTAAATAAAATTTATGCATCTTATAAGTGACAATTTGACCATAGTAAAAGTATTGGTATTTTTGTAAGTCATAATAATTAATTATAATTAATTAATTAAATTGAAAGAAAACATATTTTCCTAAAATAAACATCATTTTTTGATTCTACACATATAAAAATTAATAGGGTTAATTTTTAGTATTTTTCTGAAATACTTGAATTTTTGGTGAATAGTAAAATACATTAATTTACCTTATAAATACATTATAATTTAAATACACTATTCCTGAAATTAAAAGTGATGTAAGCACCTAAATCTCAAACTAAAATTCCCTATTTACTATTATTGGTAATGTAAGACTCACTATTACTTGTCTTGTGGAGAAATAATAAATTAATAAATATTATATTGAGAAAACCCCTCTCCCCTCCACAAAAAATGATACCCTTCACAACCTAATTTCCTCACACATATAAAGCTTCAAACCTTGTCTAAAATCTACCAAAAAATCTTCCATATCCCCTCCCCCATGTCCAAGAGCTTCTGGTCTAATCAAAATACCAAGCCTAGGTTTCTTAAGGAGGATATCAAGAGGAAAATTCATGAGGTAAATTCCCTCTCCCTCTTTTCCATTAATTTCCATTCAGTTTCATGTTATTTTCTTAATATATTCCAACCTATCATCATTAAAATGGTATGGTGAATCTGGAATCATACATAAAATGTAATTTTATGATACTAATGGAATAATATATCATCCAACCCCCTTCTCATCTTCTTTTTATTTTATAAAGGAAAACGTTGTCTGTGAGATGTTAATTTTTCACCTACAAGAACAACATGTTTTCTTTTTCTTTTACCGCCTTCAGATCTGGTCATGAAACCATTTTTATGGTTGAAACAGATTATTTAATATGTATTATATCGTATTTAATTTTTTGTATCTAACTTATGTACATATTACTAAATTATTAAACAAAACAAGTTTGTTGTGGTCAAAAAATCGCATGAATTAACCGAAACGATCATCATTTAATTTTTATCTAATGATTCATCTACATGGTATATAATATAATTCATTATAAGATCTTTTAAACTCCTATAATATCATTAATAACATGAAATATCAGTTCTGGATGTTTATCCACGTTCTACACAAACTTCCATTTAGGAATACAAGTGAACCGGTCAAGAAAACCTTGAAAACGAACATTCCTGAACAATGTTTGTAAACTATATAACTCTTCCAAAGGCCCATAAAATAACTTGATGAACCATATTCATGTACAAAATATTATTTAATGGTTATTTAATTAATATAATGTGGTTATACCAGACATTAAAGTGAAGGAGTCATTCGGATTCAAGGTATGGGGAAATTCTCGAACCCAACTTTCTTTCTCCGGGTTCTCCCTCTTTCACTACATGTTCAGTATGGGTAATCCTTAAAAATCACTTAATAATAATTATCTTATCTTTTTTGTGATATAAATTTTCTCTAATTGATTTTAAGAAAAACCCAATGTTTTCCAAAAGAACTTTTTTTCAAATAAACACACTGTTTTAAATATTGTTTCACTCTTCACTCATGGTTAATGGGTCTATGCAAAAAATGATATTCCCTCTTTATTTTGGGTAATTTTTTTTGTTAAAGTATTATTTATTATGTGAAACCCATTTCTTTACATGGGTTATGTTATGTTCAAGTTTTAAATTTTTTAATGTCTCATGCATGATAATGTAAATATTATGATGTGATGGGTGCACCCAAATTTATATAGCACAATATGAATGTTTGAATGTGATAGGTGTGCCCGAAATTATATAGTTCTCTAATACATTGTGTAAAGTGATGAATATCATGAGTAAAAGGGAAATGGTGTGTGAACCTGATTCTATAATTGTTCACAACTATGTATGGTAGATGACCACTAAGAAATGATGTTTCATTTTTATGCAATTCCACATTTCAAGTCATTTATTCATGTTTTCTCTCATGATTTCGATGACAATGTTTTGATTATGCTCACCCCATGCTATATTTTTCTTCTCTATAATCTTACTATTCTTTTAGCTCACCCATTTTTATGTAAATCGTCAGGTGAGTAAATGTTCTAAGGATATTTCACGTGCCAATAAGAAGTTATAAAAGAACGATTTAAATAAATGATTATGTCATCAAAAGAACGATGTAGTAAATATTATGTATGGTCCTAGTTTTCCCATGAAACTAAACCTATGGATCCTCACAATGTAATAATATTATGTTGTTTATTTTTATAATTATTTAGTAGTAATATAAGAAAAGGTAGGGTTGTTATACTATTTATACCCTACGTTTTAAGTGGAATATATGGTCTGTATACCCAATATTTGGAAAAAATGTATTGATCAAGAACCCTACTTTTGGAAGCCACCATAAGTATGAAGAACAAATGTATGGTTCATCATTCATACTTTTGTAATAAACTATATGTTTTCAACCATAATACTGAATTTTATCACTACATAGAGAAACATTGTGTTTAACTTGGTCGATTATAGAGTTTTGAATTATGGACTCTTTCCGTGTTTTCTATAGTGGCCTCGCCAGAATTAATTATATCTTTAAATTTTTTTGAGGAATGGTTCAAATGATCATATTCAATTGATTAAATCAATTGTATTTCTAAGGTAAGTTGTGAATTTATTTGATATTCTTAATTTACAATACTCTTGATTTATCATGAAATAGTAATGTAGTTTTTTGACCTGATGTAATTCAACCATTATGATAAATACTAAGAGTCTCTTCTTCTAAAGATATAGATTTGTGTTTGAAAATAGTATTGTGGCATCACCTCTAGAGATAAACTTTGGATATAGACATGTTTTTTTCTTTTTTTATTGAATTAACTATTGATATTGTTGTATTTCTTTTTCAATATTTTTCTCTAGTTCAAAAAAGTACTTATCAGAGCTATACTTTAGAGATATGTATGTTTGATCATCTTCCTAGTCTTTTTATACTACTATTTAAATAAATCTTGTTTGATATTGAAGAATACTTTTCTACTATTGTTATTTACTAAAAATAATTTACATCTATTAGTTTTTTCCACAACTATGAGATGAGCTAGTATTCAAACTCTTCATCTTAGTATATTTTTCTATAAAAATTTTGACTGCTTGCACTAATTTCGAGGTGGAGTGTCATCTTATCATACAAAGCTATGGATATCTTGGTTCCCTATAGAAGAATCTCAAGGCCCTTTGAAATCCTTATTGTAAAGGTGAATAATTATTATACTCAATTGTAGAGGTCTATAGATAAGAGGTCCTACTAGTGAAAATCCCAAAGCTCATGAAGAGAGTTTTTGTGGAGTGAATTAGGGTATTCATGTGCACAAAACCACTATACATTGTTGTGTACGGTTCTTTCTTATTTACTTCTTTCTAATCACTCTTTTTTAAGAGAGAAGGAATGAATCAATTTAATATCAATAAAGAATTAAAATTTGTAACAACTCATGTGTTGATAGAATAGTTGTTTTTATATTTATTAATATTCTTGAATTAAATAGTTAATTTCATTATAAATATGTTAAGGAATAGTTTTATAAAACTCATTTATTATAAGATTATTTTTTAAAGATTAATTTTCAAATTATAGAATTTTAATTTCAAAAACTAATTTTATTTTTGAATTCATCATTTCAAAATTTTCTTGGGATTTATTTTTTATAATTTTCTATAAATATTAATTTTTTAGTGAATAGTGAAAAAAACTGATTTTTGTAAAAATATCATATCTTTCAAAAAAAAATTAATCAATTTAAAAGTCCCACTATGTTTTGAATTTGATTTCATGTAACATAAGTATTATTTATTTATATTTCATCCACTTAAATTAATTTTATTAAACATTATAATGTACTTTTTAATAAGTTTATTTTTTGGTATAAAAATGGAGTTTTTTTAAGACTATTTCAAAGTACATAATGTTCATTATTTTTAATTAATTAAGATAATACCTAATTAGGAATTTTTAAATGAAATGTTTATATTATATATTAGTAAATGTTAATTTAGTTTTATATAATGATAATTATATGTCATATAGTTAATATGAAATCGTCTTTTGTTTGAAAAATATACTTCTTGAAATCTCTCTTTTTCATTGTGTCTGAAAGTTTTTTTTTAAAATAATTTTTACAATTAGGATATTTGAATTTAGAAAAATAAATTCCATATTAATAATAAAAAGGTCAAAATTTATAAAACATCATTTTCATTTTTATTGAAAAAAATCATCGTGCCAAAAATAGATTTATCACAATATAGGCAAAATAATGAAAGTGGTTAAAGTTAAAAGGAAAAATGCTTAAAATACCTAAAAAATACAACATTAAATGGGTGTTTGATGTGTTTCTAAACCATAACCATCATTTAAAATATTAATAATAAATATTATTCTTTTGAATAAGTTACAATCCAATGTGGTTGGATTTTAATATATAATAATCATTATTTAATCACTTAAAACCACCCCTACTCAAGAATAAATACCACACCCCACCACATATTTTCTAATCACAAGACTTGATGATCCAAAAATATCTTCCAAAACCTCTTCTAATCACTCTACCAACATTCAATTTCTTCTATTTTCACCAAAAAACTAAATCAATGGTTTTTAAGAGGTCCTTTAAGGAGGAGACACTCAAGTGGTAACTTTCTCAATTCACCTCTCTTATTTTATTTTCTTCTTATATTTTCTACTCAAATCATTCATACATCAAGGGATAATAACTCCAATATCATTATATAATATAATTTTTTATTTCTAATGGAGTACCTTATATCCATTCCCTTTATTATCCCCACTTATTCAAAGAAACAAAACCATTATCAAAATTATGGAGGTTAACCATCTCTATGAATAATGATTTTGTTCATTTTCCATAAACAAGTGCAAAAAAAGTTTTCTATATCAGTTTTTTTTATTTTTTAAATTGCTTTTTTTCTATGTTTTTACAGGAGATGTTATACATATTGTTTTTTACGTTGGTTATTTTAAAACTGACATATAAAACATAAATCTGAATCGTTTTCCATGTCAGTTCCTAAAAACCTGATGTGGAAAACACTTCTGAATCATGATTTATTATGTTGGTTTTTAAATAACTGATGTGTTATATAGATTATTACGTAGGTTATTACATAACTGACATAATAAACTACACCTCTGAATAATTTTCCACATTGGTTATTAAAAAACTGACATGAAAAACAAGTTTTTCACGTCGATTATTTTCATAACCGATGTGATATACCAGTATGCGAAGCATTTTTTCATGTCAGTTATTTTTTAAACGATGTGAAAAAATAAATACTAAATTAGTTATTAAATAACCAAAATAAATAATAATTCCCATGAATTTATTATGTTAGGTATAAAATAACTGACGTAAAAACAAGTCTGTGAAGCGTTTTTCACATCGGTTATTATTTAACCAATGTGAAAACATATACACGTAGTCAGTTATTAAATAACCGACGTAAAAAAACATTCCCATGCATTTATTACCTCATTTATAAAATAACTGACATAAAAACCAATTTTTTTAAATAAAATAATTCAATCAATACTTTGCTCTGAAAAAGAATACCTGAAACAAGTAGAAAACAGACCAAAACTAGACCAAAAACAGACTAGAATATATAACATAAAAACATCATAACTAGACTAAAACGAGAAGAACCAAAGAAAAATTAAAAATTCATATAGATAACATTAAAAACATACAATTTCAACTAAAAAAACTATAACCCATTGAACAGACCCTACCCCCATGGACAGCCCCGCCACCGCACTAAAAAGCCCCCCCACCACTCCACACCCCAGGATCCCCTCCCACCCCTGGATACCCCCCCCCCCCCGAACATTCCCCCACACCATGGACACCCCCTACCCCCTGAACACCCTCCCACCCCACTGGACACCCTACCACCCACTGGACACCACCCCAACCCACTAGAAACCCCTCACCCCCTAGACCCCCCCCCCCCACACACACACACACACACACCCTGGACACCACCCACCTCCTGGACACCCCCCCCCCCCACCACCACCACCACCCTCTGGACACCCCCACCCCCTAGACACCCCCACCCCCTGTACACCCCCACCCCCTGGACTCCACCCCCCAAACACCGCCCACCCCTAAACACCCCCCCCCCCTGGACACCCTCCCACCTCTTAGACACCCCACACCCACCCCACACCCCTGGATACCCCACCCCACCCCACACCCCTGTACACCCTCCCACCCTCTGGACACCCCCCACCTCACCCCCTAAACACCCCCCCATACCCCTTGGATACCCCCCACCCACCCACCCCCCTAGACACTATCACGACCCATCCTCAGGGCCCGTGCCATGACTACCCCAAGCCCGCCTTCCTTAGGCAAGGGACTGGCGACTAGCACCAAGGCGTATATACCAACAAAAAGGGAAGGCATTTCCTTTAAAAGCAAACAAACACCACAAAGTAAGCCAGTGGAAGTAACACTAAGTAAACTGAGTAAAATTAAGTGCGGAAAGTAAATGGGCCAGAATACAAACCCAAACTGAAAGTAAAGTACAACTAGAAAGAAAGTACAACAACTGAAAGTAAAGCAGCAACATCGAGCCGTCCACCGGTACTCCCACCTGAAGGGTGGGTACAGATAGCCACCTCATCTCCTTAGGTCCAACCGTCCGCTCCGTGTACATCCCGCCCAGTGGTCTACCTCCAGGTACCGACTGATCCACTAGCCTCTACCACGATCAACATTATCGGTCGTCTGCATCCAACACAACGTAGTGCAGGCATAGCCCGTGCAGGGGTGAGTATAAGCTACTCAGTAGGGACCCCGAGACCCCCGAAGGTCTCCCAGAATCCACAAAGGATAATCCACAAAATAAAGATCCAATCACGAAGTAACAACTAATACTACTTATGTAAATGCCCATACATATACCTAAGTCATCAATTCCAGTTCGGCTCCAGCATCCGAGCCCAAGATCGATCACGTGCACACAGGATAACACAGCCCAATCCACACATGAAAGCATAACATAATCCACACAGGATATAAAGTCAATATTATCAGAGATAAGGATTGAAATTCAAGACTCATCTCACACAGGTACACTTCTTCGTAAGACGATAGAGATTATCAGATGTAGCCACTGATTCATCTAATCCATCGGACCCACACAAGATCGAAAGGTACAAACCCCCGCACTGACCCACAAAGGATCAATAGGTACTAACCCCCGCAATGACCCACACAGGATCTGACCCACATAGGATCGGTATGCGCTGACCCACACAGGACCGCTGAGCACTGACCCACACAGGATCTGACCCACACAGGATCGGTAGAACTGATCCATGCAGGATCGCTGAGTGTTGTAGTCGTCGCCGTTGAATCCACGAAGGATTTCTGTACAGTCGTCATCATCATCACAGTCGCAGCCAGCTCTAGGGTTTCCTCAAACAGCAAGCTCGTTTCGGGAGGGTCCGCTCCATGAGCTGAGGGGATAATACATCAACTGAAACAATGTCCGGAGTTGATGTATCTCAATGTTCCGTCTTGACAAGAGAAACTCAACGTGACAGACGGCGCGTCAATCGGACGCCCGGTCTGAGAGTTATTGGCTTTTTCGTTCCAGGGGCCCGGTTGGTTTTTAAGTCAAAACCAACATGACCACACTCCAACTGTGTCCAAACCTCAAGTGGAGTAATCCAAAAGGTCTATCTCAATAAGAGGAATCCATCAGAGTCGACGGCACGTCAATCGGACGTCTGAAGCTCAAGTTATAAGCGTTTCCGCTCCAAGGGCCCGGTTGGTTTCGTGTACGAACCAACCCGGCCGAACCCAATGTTCTCCAAAACCTTGAGTGTAATATACTGAAACGACTGTCTCGATCCAAGGATCGCATCGCAGTTGACGGTGTATCGATCGAAGGTCTGCAACCCACGTTATGGGCAAAAGACCGAAAGAGGTCTGGAAATATGGGGTTCGGGCCCAGTCCGACCTGGCTCGATACCCCCTAGGTCGGCCCAAACCGGGGTAACCTAACCCGGGTCTGGGTCTAGCCCACTTGGGCGTGGCCCGGCCTGGCTGGTGCGGCCCAGCCTGGCCTGCGTGGCCCGACCCGGCCTAGGTGTGCTCGGCCTGGCCAGCGTGGCCAGGCGGCTCGGCCGAAATGGCCGATCAGAAGGGGGGCGTTTCCCCCCTATTTGGAAAACTGTGGGCCCCATGTGGGGGGGCGCTTCCTCGGCCATCCGGGGGTTACGACCCCCGGCCTTCCCGGAAGCTGTCTGGCCCGGTCCGGCCAGCTGGTTGTTGCTGCCGTGGGACCGCCGGTGTCCCGACCTCCTACTTCGGCGCCGGCTGCCGGAAGCTGGCCGCCACTTCCTGCTCTGCCGTGGCCAAAGGTCGCGGCCTTGGTCCGACCGGCGCGGCGCGAGGGCGCCTCGCCCCTCCATAGTGGCTTCGCACCGGCCGCAGCCTCTTCGAGGTTCTCCGGCGAGGCGCGACAGCGTCGCGGCTTTGTTCGTCTTCAACGGCGCGGCGCGACGGTGCCACAGGTCTCCGCCCATTCTTTATTATTTTCCGCACGGTGCATTGGCACCGCGCTAACTTGTTCGTGCCGCAAAAAAAATCAAACAATCAAAGGGGGAGTAGGGTCGGCCGTTTTCATGCGTTCCGACCTCTTCTCGTTATTGCGATATCAGGAGGCTCAAATAAAGATGATAATCAGTGATGAAATTAATCACGAACAAAACAAATAATCCCTTATCTCGATGAAAATGTTGAACGAAGGTTCATCGCAGAATTGAACGTCATTAAAGAAGGCGTCGCGTAAGGTGGATCGTCGCGTCGCGGAGAAAAGATTCGTCGGCGTCGTGTTGTCGATCTCTGAGGATGGCGTCTCTCACCGGCTGCGAGAGGGAAGAAGATGGTATGACGAACTCCCCTTAGCGGTGACGAAGTTCTTCATCGAAGGTTCTGTGTTCTTCGTGTTCTTCGTCGAGGAAGAAGAACTTCAAGACATAGAGTAAATCCTCTCCAAAATCCTCTCGAACAACCAAAACAACACTAATAAAATAATCATTTCCTTATTTTATTACTCACTCCAAACGTTTTGAAATTCAAAATTGAATCATTCAATTAATTGAATTAATTGAGAAGTTTAAACTGCCCAATTAAAGAGGCGTTTAATATTTAGTTAAACACAAGAGTTGACTTTCATTTAATGGTGGTGCGGGTGCGTTAACTTATTTAAGGAGGAGGTTTGAGGAAGTTGAATAGGTGGGGCTCCTGTAGGCCCCACCCCACAAATATCCTACCTAGTGGAGTAGGATATAGTGGGTCCCACTCCAACCACTTAGCTTAGGTTAAACTTATTTAAATAAAACAAAATTGGTTGCACCATTTTATTTTATTCTTTTACTTAACCCAAATATTTTAATAACCACACCCGAGCAAACCCAACTCCAGAAAAGGTGTTCCTAAGCAATCAGCGGTGCTGCGATTCCATCGGTGTCCTTGGATTTCGATTCTGAACACTGGTTCAAAAGTTAGGAAAACCCTTCTCGTTCGTTCACTGAACGTACCCGAGCTAAACTTCAGAAAATGATTCCGGACGCACCAGGCCTCGGAATCAGATGCCATCAGAAACTGTGCTCTTGTAAAATTAAAAATAAAATTAAGAAAAAAAATTCACTTGAATTTTACGGGTCTTTACAATACTCCCACCTCAGGGCTTTACGTCCCCGTAAAGATACATCATAAACTAGGGAAACAAATGTAGGTACTGTGCATGCATCTGAGCCTCCTGCTCCCAAGTGCTCTCCTAGAGGTTCCTGTTTTGCCACCTGATGCACACTAGAGGAATCGACCATCCACGTAGGACTCGCTCCTGTCGATCCTCGATCTCTACTGGGACCTCCACAAAAGTCGCCCCATCATCAATGTTCATCTCCCCATGGTCAATGATATGTGTCGGGTCGTGAACGTACCTCCTCAGATAAGATACGTGGAAGACTTCATGCACCTGGTGTAACTGAGGTGGTAGATCCAGGCTATAATCCACCTCGCCAATCCTGCTGAGGACATGAAATGGTCAGATGAAGCGCGGAGATAACTTGCCGCCCTGGCCAAATCTCCGTAATCCACGTCGAGGTGAGACCCGAAAGAAGATGTGGTCACCATCCTCGAACTCCAGTGGCCTCCGCCTCCTGTCATCATAAGACTTCTTCCAGCTCTGAGCTGTCCTCATCTGCTCCTGGATGACCTGGACCTTCTTTGTCGTGGCCTGGACCATCTCTGGTCCCACAAGTGCTGACTCCCCAGGGTCTGTCCAGCACAGCGGTGATCTGCAAGGTCGGTCGTACAACACCTCGTGTGGTGCCATCCCAATGGTGGAGTGGTAGCTGTTGTTGTACGCGAACTCCACCCAGGGTAGGTGATCCTCCCAGCTGCGACCAAAGTCGAGGACACATGCACAGAGCATGTCCTCAAGAGTCTGAATGGTCTTCTCTGTCTGAACATCTGTCTGAGGGTGAAAGGCGGTGCTCAGGCGTAGCTGTATCCCAAATTCCTCCTGCAACCCCTTCCAAAGCCGGGAAGTAAAGAGATCATCTCAATCGGAGATTATAAATGATGAAACACCATGAAGTCGTACAATCTCCTAAATGTAGAGATGTCCCAAACTCTCCACTGAGCCCTGTTCTCTGATGGGTAAGAAGTGAGCCGACTTGGTGAGTTGGCTATGGATCACGTCATTTGAGGCAGCATGAGCAGAACTATGCTACCAATGACCTAGAGTTAGCAGCAGTGGTCTTCGCCCGCTCCTTCATCAGGACACATCCGAGTCCAGTCCCAGATGCATCGTAGTAAACTACGTACCCTACTCCCTCCTCCAGAAGCCTCAATATAGGTGCGCTAGTAAATCTTTGTCTCAGCTCCTGGAATATCTACTGACATCTGTATGACCACACTAAGGGTTTCCCCTTCTTCATCAAAGCTGAGAGTGGTGTCCCAACTCTAGAGAAGTCTGGCACAAAACTCTGGTAGTACCCAGCTAGCCCCAAGAAACTCCGCACCTCCGTCACGCTCCTGGGTGGCTCCCAAGCTAGCACTTCCTCGATCTTCGCAGGATCCACCACAACTCCCGCCTCAGAGATGACATGTCCCAAGAAGTGGACCTCACATAACTGTAACTGACACTTCGAGAGATTTCCATAAAGCTAGTGCTCTCAGAGGGTGTCTAGTACAACCCGCAAGTGGTAGGCGTGCTCCTCCTCAGTGGTCGAGTATATCAAAATGCCGTTGATGAATACAATGACAAATCGATCGAGGTATGGCTGAAATATCATGTTCATGTGACCCATGAACACTGCTGGAGCGTTGGTTATGCCGAAAGGAATAACCAAGAACTCATAGTGGCCATACCGACATCTGAAGTCTGTTTTCTGCATGTCCTCGTTTTGAACTCTGAGTTGATGATAGCCTGATCTAAGGTCTATCTTTGAGAACCACAGTGCTCCCTTGAGATGATCGAAGAGGTCGTCAATCCTCGGTAGTGGATACTTGTTCCTCACAGTCACCTGGTTCAGGCGACAATAGTCGACACAAAGTCGCAAGCTCCCGTCTGCCTTCTTGGCGAACAATATCGTGAAAGCCCAGGGTGAAACACTGGGTCGGATGAATCCCTTGACCTACAAGTCCTCAAACTGTACTCGCAGCTCTTGAATCTCAACGAGGGCCATTCGATATACTGGAGTGGATATCGGGGTTGTCCCGGGGTACAGGTCAATATAGAATTCTACCTCTCTGCGAGGAGTTAGCCCTAAGACGTTATTGGGGAAAACGTCCGCATACTGATCCACCGCTGCAGGAGAACCAGGACTCCGCACGTCAACTGCTCCTAGGATGAGGCTATCCAATTGATGATTGATGGGCTGTCCTCTCCTCTGTGTGAGTCCATCCTGTGCTGCAAAGGCTCCCTTCTCGCCGGTGAAGGAGAACCTGCTCTCGTCGGTGCGTACACACCGCACCTTGCGCATAATATAGTCGATCTGAGCATGGACTGTAGATAACCAATCCATGCCCAAGATGACGTCGTAAGGCCTCAACGCCGCTACAAGAAGATCCCAGCCGAATCTCTCTCCTCCTAGAGTAGGCTCACATTGTCGGCACCAGTGTGTAATCGTCGAGTCTGCTCCCGTAGGAGTCTCTATCCGTAAGGATCGAGTCAATGACTCCATCGGAATCTCTGAGCTCCTAACAAGGGCAGCAGCAATAAAGGAATGAATCACTCCTATGTCTATAAGAACTGCAGAAAGGGTGGAGTAGACACAGATCGTACCTCGAATCATCTCTGTCATGCCGTGGTCATAGGCCTCTGCTGCCTGAAGCTGAGCATGTCTCTGCACACCAGCTCCCTGTGGTCGGGGTGGACCTCCTAGTGGTCGTGGTGGTAGAGCCTCAAAGTGTCTCCCACCACCTACTGCTTGGCCAGCTCCTCTGCCCCATTCGTCAGCTCCCTGTGGACCACCACGGTTGAGCCTCTGCCTCTTCCTGGGTGGTCCCTCAACCGTCTGATGCTCCTAGGCAAGGCGGGTTGGGTAGTCACGAGCCATGTGGCCCTGCCCGCCACATGCGTAGCACTATCTGCATCTCGTAAGACTGGCTCTATGATGTGTGCCTCGTACCTCTGAGCCAGTGTCCTGAGGTTGTCCTCCGGAGGTTCTGGTCCGCGTGGACCCATGTTTCATCCATCGACTGCCAGCTGCAGAAAACTCTGCTACGTGCCGCCCTGTGGTAGGTCTCGCTGCTGGCGTAGGCTCGACAAGAAAGCTCTCTATGAGAAGAGCTCTCTCCAGTACTCATGCTTGTGTCGGAATGCTGAGGGAGATCATCGATGCCCTGATCTCATGCCTCAGTCCCTGCTCGAAGGTCCGGGCCTGGAATAATGGGTCACGTACCATATCCGTCGAATAGCGCGAGAGATCGGTAAATCTCGCCGAGTACTGGGCGACCGTCATGCTGCCCTGCCGCAGCTATAGAAGCTCCTGGATGCGCACCGCACAGAGGGTGGCTGGGATAGACTCCGAGAGGAAGAGGCTCTCGAAGTCTGTCCAGAGGATAGATGCCTCGTCGTGTACCGGGAGCATCAGGCTCCACCATCTGCCTGCTGCCGCGTATAGGAGGCTCGCTGCGAGGATCACCAAGAGGTCGGCTGGTGTCCCCACTAACCTGAAAACTCGTACAACCGCCTCTAGAAAATCCTTGGATGCCTGAGGGTCCATCTCCCCACAGAACATGGGCGGTCTCTGACGTTGAAACTCGTGCAGTGCGCTAAGCTGACGCGCACTATCAGCGATTGTGGCTGGTAGCATCGGTGGTTCGGCGGGTAGAGGTACCGCCAATGCCTCTGCTGTCAAAGGGCCCTGCACCGAGGCCTCGTCGCTCGGTGGTCTGTCATCGCACAAAACGCTCGGAACCCTAGCTGGCTACCATCATGGGGACATCCTGAAAAGAAACATGTGCACCATGGTCAAACAGTATATATGGTGAGCTGACACAAAGTAATCACAAAGAAAACTTTTAAAAAACACATGCAGTCAATGTTTTTGTGCATTGAGTCGGAAATCAAAAGTCAGGGTCCTAGTGTACGGATACGTCGGCCGCTGCACCAACACCGGACTCCCTGTATTGATTAACTAGACTCAATACCCTTAACATTATTACTTCACATGGAAGAAAGATCAGAGTCTAGAGTTCTTCAGTAGAACAGAACTCCTCTGATACAAATTTGTCAAGACCCGTCCTTGTGGCCCGTGCCGTGACTACCCCAAGCCCGTCTTTCATAGGCCAGGGGCTGGCGACTAGCACCAAGGCGTATATCCCAACAAAAAGGGAAGGCATTGCCTTTAAAAGCAAACAAACACCACGGAGTAAGCCAAGAGAAATAAACACTAAGTAAACTAAGTACAAGTAAGTGTGGAAAGTAAATGGTCCAGAATACAAACCCAAACTGAAAGTAAAGTACAATTGGAAAGAAAGTACAGTAACTGAAAGTAAAGCAGCAATGTCGAGCCTCCCACTGTTACTCCCACCTAAAGGGTGGGTAAAGATAGCCACCTCAGCTCCTCGGGTCCAGTCGTCCGCTCCGTGTACGTCCCGCCCAGTGGTCCACCTCTAGGTACCGACGGCTCCACTAGCCACTACCACGATCAGCGCTATCTGTCATCTGCATCCAACACAACGTAGTGCGGGCATAGCCCGTGTAGGGGTGAGTATAAGCTACTTAGTAGGGACCACGAGACCCCCGAAGGTCTCCCAGAATCCACAAAGGATAATCCACAAAATAAAGATACAATCACGAAGTAACAACCAACACTACTTAGGTATATTCCCATACATATACCTAAGTCATCAATTCCAGTTCGGCTCCAGCATCCAAGCCCAAGATCGATCACGTCCACACAGGATAACATACCCCAATCCACATAGGAAAGCATAACGTAATCCACACAGGATATCAAGTCAATATTATCGGAGATAAGGATTGTAAGTCAAGACTCATCTCACATAGGTACACTTCTTTGTAAGATGATAGAGATGATCAGATGTAGCCACTGATTCATCTAAGTGGTCAGACCCACACAGGATTGATAGGTACTAACCCCCGCAATGACCCATAAAGGATCGATGGTACTAACCCCCGAAATGACTCACATAGGATCAGTATGTGCTGGCCCACATAGGACCACTGAGCACTGACCCACATAGGATCTGACCCACACAGGATCTGACCTGCACAGGATCAGTAGCACTGATCCATGTAGGATCGCTGAGTACTGTAGTCGTCGTCGTCGAATCCACAGAGGATTTTTGTACAGCCGTCATCATCGACGCAATCGCAGCTAGCTCTAGGGTTTCCGCACACAGCAAGCTCGTTTCAGGAGGGTCTGCTCCACGAGTCGAGGGGCTGATACATCAACTAACACAAATTCTGGAGTTGATGTATCTCAAAGTTCCGTCTCGACAAGATGAACTCAACGTGACAGATGGCGCGTCAATCGGACTCCCGGTCTGAGATTTATTGGCTTTTTCGTTCCAGGGGCCCAGTTTGTTTTTAAGTCAAAACCAACCCGACGGCACTCCAACTGCATCCAAACCTCGAGCGGAGTAAGCCAAATGGTCCGTCTCACTAAGAGGAATCCATCAAAGTCGATGGCACGTCAATCGGACGTCTGGAGCTCATGTTATAAGTGTTTCCGCTCCGAGGGCCTGGTTGGTTTCGTGTACGAACCAACCCGGATGAACCCAAAGTTCTCTGAAGCCTAAGTTTAATATACTGAAACGACCATCTCGATCCAAGGATTGCATCGCAGCTAATGGTGCGTCGATCGGAGGTCCGTAGCCCAAGTTATGTGCAAAAGACCGAAAGAGGTCCGGAAATAGGGGTTCGGGCCCGGTCCAACCCGGCCCGATACTCCCTGGGTCGGCCAGAACTGGTACGACCCGACTCGGGTCCAGGTCTAGCCCGGCTGGCGCGGCCCGGCCCGGGTGCGGCCCTGCCCGGCCCGGCGCGCTCGGTCTGGCCCGCGTGTCTAGGCGGCTCAGCCGAAACGGCCGAGTGGAAGGGGGGGCGTTGCCCCCCTGTTTGGCAAACCGCGGCCCCCATGTGGGGGGCCGCTCCTTCTGCCATCTAGGGATTACGACCCCCATCCTTCTTGGAAGCTGGCCGGCCTGGTCCGGCCGGCTGGTTGCTGCTGCCGCAGGACCGTCGGGGCCCCACCCGCCTACTCCCTCGCCGGTGGCCAGAATCCAGCCGCCACTTCCTGCTCCGCTGCGGCCAAAGGGTGCAGCCTTGGTTTGACCAGCGCGGCGCGATGGCGCCCCGCCCCTCTGCCGCGGCCCCACACCGACCGAAGCCTCTTTGAGGTTCTCCAGCGGGGCACGACGGCGCTGCAGCCTTGTTCACCTTCAACGGCACGGCGCGACGGCACTGCGGGTCTCCGCCCATTCTTTATTATTTTCCGCGCGGTGCATCGGCACCGCCCTACCTTGTTCGTGCCGCAAACAAATCAAACAATCAAGGGGGGAGGAGAGTCGTCCATGTTCGTGCGGTCCGAACTCCTCTCATTATTGCGATATCAGGCGGCTCAAATAAAGATGATAGTTGGTGATGAAAGTAATCACGAACAAAACAAATAATCCCCTACCTTGATGAAAATGTTGAACGAAGGTTCGTCGCAGAATTGAACGTCGCGGAAGAAGGCGTCGCAGAAGGAAGTTCGTCACGTCGCGTAGAAAAGATTTTTCAGTTTCACGTCGTCTATCTCTGAGGATGGAGTCTCTCACCGACTGCAACAGGGAAGAAGACGATACGACGAACTCCCCTTAGTAGTGACGGAGTTCTTCATCGAAGGCTCGGCGTTCTTTTCATTCTTCGTTGAGGAAGAATAACTTCAATGACTTAGAGAAAATCCTCTCCAAAATACTCTCGCACAACCAAAACAACACTAATAAAATAAGCGTTGCCTTATTTTATTACTCACTCCAAACATTTTGAAATTCAAAATTGAATCATTCAATTAATTGAATTAATTGAGAAGTTTAAACCACCCAATTAAAGAGGCATTTAATATTTAGTTAAATGCAAGAGTTGACTTTCATTTAATGGGGGTGCGGGTGTGTTACCTAATTTAAGGATGGGGTTTGAGGAAGTTGAATAGGTGGGGCTTGTGTGGGCCCCACCCCACAAATATCCTGCCTAGTGGAGTAGGATATAGTGGGTCCCACTCCAACCACTTAGCTTAGGTTAAACTACTTTAAATAAAACCAAATTTGTTGCACCATTTTATTTTATTCTTTTACTTAACCCAAAAATTTTGATAACCACACCCGAGAAAACACAACTTCAGAAAAGGTGTTCCTAAGCAATCATCGGCACTGCGATTCCATCGGTGTCCTCGGATTTCAATTCTCAGCACCGGTTCAAAAGTTAGGAAAACCCCACTCGTTCGTTCACTGAACGTACCTGAGCTAAACTTCAGAAAATGATTCTGGGCACACCAGGCCTCGGAATTAGGTACCTTCTGAAACTGTGCTCTCTTAAAATTCAAAATAAAATTAAGAAAAAAATTTCCCTTGAATTTTACGGGCCTTTACAGACACCCTCCCACCCCCTGGACACCTCCCCACCCCCTGGATAGCCCTCCACCCCCCTAGATAGCCCCTACCCCCTGGACACCTACCCACCCCATAGACACCCTCCCTCCACCCCCTAGACACCCCCACCCCCTGGACACCCCCACCCCCCCACACCCACCCCCTTGGACACCCCCACTGGATACCCTCCCACCCTATGGACACCACCCCCACCCTTTGGACCCCCCCACCCCCCCACCCCTAAACACCACACCACCCCCATGGACACCCCCCACCCCCTAGACACACTCCCACCCCCTAGACACCACCCCCACCCCACTGGACACTCGCCCACCCCCCTCAACACCCCTACCCCCTGGATAGCCCCCACCCCACTAGACAGCCCCCACCCCCAAAAGACCCAGCCACCCCCTACCCCCTTGGACACCCTCCCACCCCCTAGAAACTACCCACGCCCCATGTACATCCCCACACCTCCTGGAGACCCCTACCCCTTGGACAGGCCCACCACCCCCTGGATAGGATCCACCCCCTACACACCACCCCACCCCACTGGACAGCCCCCCCCCCCACTGGACACCCTCCCACCACCCACACCCCCCATGGATAGCCCCCCCCCCCCCCCCACCCCATGGACACCCCTGACCCATTCGACAGCCCCAACCCCTTGGACACCCCCACCCCCACCCCCACCCCCTAGACACCCACCCCCCCCCCCCCCACATCAAACCTTTACTATTCTCTGCAATATATGAAACAAGCAGAAACCCGACCAAAACCAGACCAGAATCCATACTATAAAAACATCAGAACTAGACCAAAAAAAGAAGAACCAGAGAAAAATTAAACATTCACATATATAACATTCAAAACATATAATTTCATCTAAAAAACCTAAATCCAACAACAAAAACTACCAAATACACAATTATAATTACAATATTCAAAATTACATTTTACACTACAAACAAACTAAAATTCAGCAAAACCTGTAAAATAATTTGACCATTCCACTTGTAAGTGTTTGACCTCTTGAGCACTATAGGGTTGAGGGTCATCAAACAGATATAAATAAAATGGATAGTAGTAAACATGTATAATTAATTAATCAAATGAAATATTATGGAAAATTTTATAAGGAAATATAACCATGTCAAACTTCACAAGTGTTCTAATTGTAATTATTTCATACATAAGTCTTAACATATAATATCCACATTCGAAAATTCCTTGTTATTCATGAAAATACTATTTAAATGAGTGTCAATCCAAAATATCCATTTTATGTAATTCATAAAAAGTAAAAATTATAAATTGATATTGACATTTACTTTTACATATTTGATCTTGGAACTATTTTTCTTTGTGTCTTTTTAAAATTAGACCCATCCCCTATTAGAAAATTATACAAATGTTATAAATTTAGAATTAATTATAATATAAACAACTATTAAGAAATTTAAACTTAATTTTCCAACATATTCTTAAAACATCCCCGCACACCGTCATTGACATAGCATATTCAATAAAGTGTTTTCTCCCTTGGTCAAAAAACACCTGACATCCAATGATCACTAATATAAATGAAAATTTCATGTTAGGGTTTTTTTTATGTTAAAAGATAATGAACACTTTTCTAGATGTATGTTTCATACCTCTCATGAAATGACATCATCCAAAACTGCGTGATTATATTCTGTTCAAATCGTTCAGCAATATAAAGTGTTCTTTGTTCCTCATCCAATGCATGTGCTTCAGGGGAAATAAATGAGGGTCCATGAATCTATATACATTTGTCCGCTCATTATTCTCACACATTGTATAAAGATACCTAATACAAAACAGACATAAGTATACATTTTTAATAAATATAATGTAGGGAATGGTGTTAAGACTTACATGGAAAAAATCTGCACGACGTTGATGCCTAACTTATCTCAAGTAACAAGCTCCATGATATCATTTTTCACAATCCCCACATTTATTGTATGTCAGAATAAATGATCTTCCATTGTAAACTCATAATAAATGAATAAATAGACCAAAGGCCTTCTTTTTTATTTATTTTTTGATAACAACCCTTTCGAGGGATGAGGGGGAACCCTTACAAGGCCCGTAGGCTTAGATATTACATTGAACGTAGGCTTGGAGACATTAAACGATCTGTAGGTCTTAATTAAATCATACAGACTATGACTAATTGAAACTGCCCATCCCTATCATCTGAATCATGATCATCTCTCCACCTTTACATGATTGTTCGGCTAGCATGTCCATGTGAAGAGGTGCATAGGTGCGGAACCGAGGGCAAATTCCATACCCTCTCATTCTTCCAATTCCATTTAGACCTTCTCTAGCGAATGTTCCCTGCTCCTTCCTCCTCTAGAGAAGTTCCTTGTATAATCTGTCTGTGCAACTGCAAATCAGGTGGCCCTAAAGGCCTTGAGGTGGGACGAAGGCCATGAGGGGTCCTGAAAGCCTTACTGGCCTAAAATCCTAGGTGGCCCAAAGGCCTTAAGGACTCCAATCTCAAACTGGTGGCCCAAGGTGAATAGTTCTGGCTATTAAAGTACAGAACAGTACCTTCTACAGTGTCTGCTACAGTATCTGCTACAGTGCCTACTGCAGTTATTGCTACAGTGTCTTATTGTTTTCAATAGAGTATTTCTTTACCTTTGAAGTATTCTTTTAAAAATAAATAGAAAAATATATTATTTTTTAAGTATTAAAACAACTTTAATAAAAAAATAAAATAAAAGATATAATATACATATCACTATGGTAATGAGTCGTAGAAGTCTGGATGGCCAAATTAAAAAGTGGTTGATACTATATCCAACTATCATCACCTCATTTTTAGGTAATGGTACTCAAGTTTATCTATCTATAAAATCCTATATAGTGACCCTAGGATGCTCTACCTCTATCTATAGATGATGAATTGTATCTCTTATATAATATACCAGCCCATGTGCACCTATATGATGGTGAGGATCATCAACATAAAACTCACAATAATTAGGAAGTTGTGGTGGAGGAGTATAATAAAAAATGGGGTCATTAGGCTTAGGTGAGGGAGTGGGAGCTACTAGAGGAGGTGAAGGATAAATAATGGGTTCTGCATGGGGAGGTGTAGGAGTGGGAGTTACAGTTAGAAATTGTATTTGCGTGTCTACAAATATAGACTATACCGACACTCAAATCTATTCCTCCATCGTCGCATTAATATTATGAACTTTATCCTCCAAGGATTCTTTCTTTTAATAAACACCCTCAATGGAAGAATTAGAATAATGTGGAAACAATTTTCTTACAGATACACCTATCATATATCCTCGTACATGACTTGGGTGTTCGGGCTTTCCCAATGCTGCAGATAAAATATCTTGCATCCCGGCAGCTGTAAATACCCCTATAAGATCTTATCCTTAAGAGAATCCTATATTAATTAATTGAAAATTTATGTAATGATTCAAATTTTGTAAAGAATATAATTAACTTAAATAAATAAAATAAATATCTTAAAATCCTCTCAATTACGAATCTCGATTATTCTAAAAGATATTCCCCCTTTTTTCACAGCGAATCTCTCTTCCAATTTTCATGTCTAGATGGAGGAGATGGAGGGGAAACCTCTCCAAAGTTTGAAGACTTAGCACTCAGTTTTTTTAATTTTTTTGTCATCATTTTTTCTTCCAATAATGTATACCCTCCCCAAGATAAGCTACGAGGGTATACATTTTTAAATTAGATCCCCTGATGAGATGTCCTTGTTTTTGGTAAATTATGAATAAGAAATCATTAAAAAAACATTAATAAGATCATTTATATAAAAAATATTATAAAAGTTTACATTTCCCTTACCAAAAGTTAATCTTTTCCTCTACTTTTAACAAATTTTCTCCATGGGTCTTCATCTATGAAAGAATATATATTACATGGATTTTCATGATTTCTATAACCAAAAATTAAATCAGATGTGAGGGTTGAATTAAAACCCCTACATCTCCTTGCAGCCATCGATAAACATTTCCTCCTGACTCCTCCAGTGTTAGGAATATCACATGTCATCTGATAAAGAAGAGGTAAAACATATTATTCTATAAACATTTAAATATTAGTCAAACAATAGAAAAATATCTTACCAAAATCTTCTCCCACAACCGAGATACTATCGCTTTTTCCACACTTCTCCAATCATCATACAAAATGCTTTGATTTTACCATAATTTGATACAAATCTCTGAAAATCTATTTCATTTGTACCTCTAGGAATATCATTCTCATCAAACTCAACGAGTATCCTATTGTCCTGGCTACGGGCAAGTGATAATTTGGGTAAGCATGTGCAGCCACATTTACCAACTCTTGAACTCTTCTTTGTCATTATGGGAGCACATGAGGATGATTTTGAAATATCAAGAGGAGCATTTGAATGTTCCTCCACATAGGTATGATCATGATTCTCATTTCTAGAATCATGTGGTTGATCAACTGATTGATCTATTATTATCCTTTAAATCAAAAAAGAAATCATTAGTTCAAAAATATACAAATTCAAATATTATAATACTAATGTTAACAAAAAATGGAAAGCTAGACTATGTTATGTAATAGTAAACATGGTAAATATGTTAATCATGTTAAACCATGGTAAATATGGAAAACAAGGTAAATATGGTAGTATAATTTTCATTCAACATAATCAATAAATATATAAGTTATGTAAAGGTAAATTGTGGTAAACTATGATAAACATGGTAATCATGGTAATCATGGTAAACATGGTAAAGTAATTGTCATTCAACAAAATCAATAGATATATAAGTTATGTAATGGTAAACATGATAAACTAAATTAACAAAATTAAAATAAACAAAAAAAAAAGTAACATTCTATGAAAATAATAAATGTGAATAAGAAATAAACATATATTACATATAATATTAGGAATGTACAAATGGATTATTTTCCCAAATTCCTTTGTCATGATCATTACTTATGGCACAAACCATGTCTTCAATATGCTGATCATTATTTTATGTTAATATTTCCAAAGAATTAGGGATATCACATAAAGCGACATCCTCATCAAGTTGATCCTCACCAACATATAGTTTTCCCTTATAAAACAACAGACCACAGTATATCTTATTGATCAACTACATAGAAAATATGTTTTGCATGTGTTACCATTATAAAATAATATGTTGTGTCTTCCAGTATATTCAGATTGGAAACTGTCATTCCAAATTCATCGTGTCTGACACTGTTGTTATTAATAATCCATTTTCAGTTAAAAACAGGAAAATTAATTTTAATGTAATAAACCTCTCATATTTCTTCAATGACTCCATATTATACACTTGATATAGAAATTTGGTTTTTGTCTTTAGTACTCAAAAAATGTGTTTCTTCGGCAAACACCAATACACCATTATTCTGAAATTCACTTCTCTTGTACTAATCTTTCGTATGAAATGAATATCCATTAATGTCATACCTAGACCGTGTGATCACATTTAAACTTGGACCAACCACTAACCATCTTAATGTCTTTGATATATCTGATCTACTAAGTAAGGTCTTTTTAAACCATGGCCAAAATGTTTTGTTGTGCTCATTCAAAATCCACATTTCTTTCTTCATTGGATGACATTATTTCAAATCATTAATATGCAATGTGATATATGATTGAGCATCAGCTATGTTATTCAAGATGTATATTTCTACATTATTTATCTATTCATCTGACAACAATTTTACCTTCAAGCCACAAATCCCCTTTCCCTCATTATTAACTAGTTTATGAAAATATGGAGGCAAACCTATATGCTTCACCACATCCAAGTAGATCATACAAAACTTCACAACCTCCTCAAAAATATACTTTTCAATAATAGAGGTTTCTGGTCGATATGGATTCTTAACATACCCCTTCAATATTTTCATATAACTTTCAAAAGGATACATCCAAAGAAGATATAAAAGTCCACAAAGATTTATTTATCAAACCAGATGAACCATTAAATGCACTATTATATCAAAAAAATATGGAGGAAAATACATTTCCAATTGAAAAATTATATAAATTTCATCTTTTTCCAAAATTTTCAAAGAATTTTCATCAATCACCTTATTACAAATTGAATTTAAAAAATAACACAACTTTAATATAGTCTTTCTGACACTAATGGATAATATTCCACACAATGAAACTGGTAGAAGTTTGTGAATCATGACGTGACAATCATGAGATTTAATACTTATCAACTTCAAATCCTTCAAAGAGAAAAAAAATACATTTGAAGAATAACCTTGAGGCACTTTGATATCATGAAGACACTAAAAAAAGATAATTTTCTCCCTCTTGGATAATGTATGACAAGCAGGGGGGAAATGTTCTTCTTCCATTAGAAGTGGGAGATAACTCCAAACATATTCCCATTGATAATAATTCTAATATTTCATTCAATCAATCTTTAGTCGTTCTTTAATATCTTACAATGTTCTAATAAAACTGTTGCAAATATTCTTCTCCACGTGCATGACATCTATATTAGGTTTCACTTCATTATATCTCCAATATGGTAGCTCAAAAACTATTGACCTTTTCTTCCAAATATTTCTATCATTACAAGATTTATGTGTCTTTCCCAATGTCACATCAAGGTTTTTCACCCTCTCAAAATAATCATCCGGAGATATTAGATTTGGAGAGATATAAAATTCTTGTGATCCATTGAATACCTTTTTTAGTATTCTATAAGAGTTATCCATAAGAAAAAACTATTGATGAACTATGTATATTGTTTTACTCCCATGATGCAATTCACAATATGAAGTATGTTGTTCGCAAATTGGACATGATTTATTCCACTTAACACGGTATCCAGAAAAATTTCCATATGCTGGGAAGTAATTTATAGTGAACATAAGAACGGTATACAATTAAAAATATTCCATTTTATAAGAATCATACAAACTAATACCATTCTTCAATAAAAGTTTCATATCATCAATCAATGGTGAAAAGAAAACATAAATATCATTTACAGGTTGCTTTGGACTAGAGATCATTATACTCAACATGAAATATTTTCGCTTCATACAAACTTCAAGAGAGAGGTTGTAAATTACCAATATAATAGGTCATGAACTATGTATGCTACTAGGGTTTGGTATGTATTCATTCCATTTGTGTACAACCCAAGTTTTAGATTTCTAATTTCATTTATAAATGTAGGATATTGGGTATCAATTTTATTCCACTATGGACAATCAGCTGGATGACATATTTTTTCAACACATATCCTCTCATCAGCATGTCATCTTAACCATTTTTAATCATGTGAATTTTCAAATAAACATTTCAAATGATGAATTATAGGAATATACCAAAATACCTTGGTAAAGATATCTATAATCTCAACATCAGCTGGTGATTTTTCTTTCAACTTATACTATGATGTCCTACATTTAGGACACCCTCACAGAAATTCATATTCTTTCTTATATATCATATAGTCATTCAAACATGCATGTATTTCCTTGTATCCCAATCCCATCAGGAATAATATTTTATTTCCCTTATAATGTGAATATGGAATATCATTTTCATTTGGAAGAATGTATTTCAACAATTTTAGCAGCTCTGTAAAACTTATGTCACTCCATACATGTTTTACCTTCAGGTTAATCAATCTTAACACCACCGAAAAAATTGTAAATTTTGTACAACTATGATAAATGGTTTCTCAACATCACCTTATAGATGCGCAACTGTTTTTTCAATCTCAATTTGTTCTCCTACAATATCACGAATCATTTCTTCAATTCCAACAGAGTTACCATCTTTCAAATCATCATTATCAGTTGATCTGACAAATTGTCCAGATTCACCATGATAAATCCAAGGTTTGTAACTTGGATTAAAACCGTGAAAAATCAGATGATCTTTGATCTCTCTACTTTTAAAATTCTTATTATTCAAACATTTCACACATGGATAGAAAAAAAATGTCACTGCTTGGAACATTTTGTTTAGCAAATTCCAAAAATTCATCAACACCTTCAACATATTCATTACTCATTTGATGTGTCGTATTCCAAATTTGACTCATTATTACCTATAACAAATATCAAAATTATACATCTTGTTAAGATAATCCAATTTTATATTTATATAAAAAATATCATAATTTGAATGAAAAACTATTTTTTAAAATTAAACAAATATATACGTATTTGAAAAAGATATGCATGAAAATGATTTCGAAAAGAAAATATAGTTTGATATAACAATTTTATATTGATATGAAAATCATATTTGTATTACATATCTCTAATATAGATCATTAAATAACAGTATAAATTCATCTTGGATCATTTCTTCTTAACGTACACAAAGAATACATCCCAGTACAATTAGATACCAAATTCACCCTTCCATAAACCAGAATTATAAGTATAAATATTAAAATATGTATACATTCACTATAGAAAAAGACACATATCCTGATGATTTGAAACCATTGGGATATCCACTAAAACTATTGGGATAGAATATCCCAACAGTTTCACACACCTCTGGTATGATGGTCATTACAATATCCCTATACCAACAGTTCTATAGGAATCGTTGGTATAGACTTCCTGAACGAGGGGGTAGGGGGTGTCCAGGGGGTGGGGGTGGTGTCTAGGGTTGAGGGGGATATCCAACCCCCTACCCCCTTGGACAGCCCCCACCCCACTGGACATCCCTACCCCCCTAGACACCCCCACCCCCATGGACAGCACCCCAACCCCCTAGACACCCCCCACCCCCTTGGACACCCCCTGGACACCCCACCCCCTTAGACAACCCCACCCCCTTAGACACCCCCACCCCCCATTGACACCCCAACCCCCTGGAAATCCCCCCAACCCCCTAGACAACCCCACCCCCTTGGACAGGCCCCACCCCCTGGACAGCCCCCCCACCCACCCACCCCCCCGCCCAGACTCCCTCCACCCCTCTATACACCCTCTACCCCCTGGGACAGCCCCCTCACCCCCTGAAAACCCCACCCCCTAGACACCACCTACCCCCTTGGACTGCCCCATAACCCCCAAAACACCACCCCAAAACCCTGGACACTCGTACCCCCTTGGATAGCCCCCTCACCCACTGGACATCCCCCCCCCCACCCCCTTGGACACCCCTAGACACCCCCAACCCCTTGGACAGCCCCCCACCCCCAAGACACCCCCACCACACTAGACAACCCCCACCCCCTTACACACCTCCTGGACACCACCACCCCCTTGAACAGCCACCCCACCCCCAGGACACCCCCCCCCCACACCCCATGAACACCCCCCCCCCGGACACCCCATACCCCCTTGGACAGCCCCCTCACCCCATGGAAACCACCCCCACCCCCTGGACACCCCTACCCCCTTGGAAAGCCCCTTTTACCCCGCGACACCCCCCCCCCCACCCCCTTCAACACCCCTGAACACCCCCCCCCCCCCCACCCCCTAGACACTACCACCCCCTAGACAGACCCCCCCCCCTGGACACCCCATACTCCCTTGGGCGCCCCACTCAACCCCCCCCCCCCCCCCTTAGACACCACCCCACATCCCCCTAGACAACCCTACCCCCTTGGACATCCCCCTCACCCCCCAGAGACCACCCCCACCCCCTTGGACACCCTTGGACAGCCCCACCCCCTTGGACAACCCCCACCACCCTAGACACCACCACCACCCTGGACAACCCCCCAACCCCCTGAACACCACCCCCACCCCCTGGGCACCCCTACCCCCTTGGGCAGCCCCCTCACCCCCTGGACACCCCCCCCCACCCCCTTGGACACCGCCCACCCCCTTGGATAGCACACCCCACTAGACACCCCCACCACTCTAGACACCCCTCCATGGACAACCCCCCCCCCCCCCCCAGACACCCCCAACCCCTGGACACCCCTACCCCCTTGGACACCCCCTCACCCCTAGACCCCCCCCCCCCCCCACACACACACACACCACCACCACCCTTGACACCCCCTACCCCCTTAAAAAGACCCCACACCCCTGGACATCCCCTCACCCCCTTGGACACCCCCTGGACACCACCACACCCTTGGATAGCCCCCTCCCCCTTGGACTCCCCCCCCCCCCGCTCAACCCAACACCCTGGAAACCCCCACCCCCACCCCACACACACACATAAGAGTACATGTACACACATATGATAGAACACACATGGTAGCAACAAAAAACATAGATCATCCATGATATCACTCCCAGGGTTTATTTTACCAGAAAATAATTTAGCATGGTATAAAAGAACAATATGACATATACTATGATAACAAGAAAAAAGATAGAAAAATAACATCTCAAAACATAAGTCTAGGTCATCATGAAGAATAAAAAATAAAATCGAGGCATTTAAGGCTTAAATGAGTGTTGCGAGTCGACCTGATAGATCTGGTGACAATAAATCTAATGAATGATGTTGGAAAAATGAGGTTAGAGGGCATGACTTTGAAGAATCCTTTCTAGGTTTTCTGCATAAGATAGATGAGTAGTAGGTTCCCGATTGAAGAAAATAGAATGATAGAATACGGGGCGTGATAAATCATTTAAAATCTTTGGCACGTCATTTATTTAATAACCGATGTGACAAACTATTTTTTATGTTTATAATTTCTTTTAATTAATAACCGAAGTAGAAAATCATTTATCACATCGGTAATTTTATAACTAACATGATAGATGTCATTTTATCACATTGGTTATTTTATAACTGACCTGACAAATCGTCGATATTTGATTTATCACATTGGTTATTTTATAACCAACTTGATAAAGCACGCAGATTCGATCTGTCACGTCAGTTATAAAATAACTGACGTGATGAATCTTATCTCGGTATTTTTGACGTTGGTTATTTTATAAATGATGTAAAAAAAATGATTCTCGTTGACTTATCACATTGTTTATTTTATAACCGATGCAATAAGACAATTTTTCCAGCTTTTCACATTGGTTATATAGAACCGACATGAAGAAAGCCGACGTGTTAAACGTTTTTTTCACTAGTAATAATCACCTTCAAGGCTAGTCATAAAAGTTTTATTCTGATTAAAAAAGATTGTAATAGTTATATTATAACATATTTCATGTTATGTAAATAAAAAATAAACATAAGGTAAAATGAAATGAAACTAGTTTGTGAAGTTTGAAAAATCCGTCAAAATTAACTAAACATTTATCATCCACATTTATCAAATGAATCATCCTTATGTAATAATGTAAAATAATATATTGAACCATTTATACTTTTGTAAGAGAATTAATAACATTTTATTCCACTTATGGATTATTATTTCCATTTGGAACGCAAATTAATAGTTATAAACAAATGAACTGTCCATGAATCCAGCAAACAAATGCACCCAAAACAATGAAAATAATGAAGTATTATTAATAAACAGGTGGAAATCTGTTATAAAAAGATAAAATAAGGTATTATAGATATTAATATTGTTCTATAATTAACTAATAACATTCTTAAAACCATTATACAAGAGTTTTGAATATGTTTTAAGGATTTTTAATATGAGGTAAGAGAATTCTTAACCTAATTTCCATTATTTGGGTTAAAATTTTACTTTTTGATTTTTTTCATGCTAAGATTATGTATAAAATGAATTTTTAATATCTTATGCTATATTTACACTTTTTTACATGGATTTTCAAAGGATAATCATAATAATTTCATTTGGTTAATGATTACCTCAAAGATATGATATCTATAATGGAGTTTCCTTTAAAAAATATTCTTTTTAAGATTATTTTTAAAAAATTAAAAAGTAATAAATTTTATATATAGAATTAATGGAATTTATAGATTTCATGTCACCTTAATGTTTTTAATCATAATTTACAATTCTATATGGTTAATTTTAATGATTTTTTTTCTATTGTACATGCACAGCTTTTTAAAAAGATATTTTTCAAAATGAAAAGTTTATTTTCTTCAAAGAGTGTTTTTATGATGAAATATTCCATGGTTTATAATTATTTTATATTTCTTGAGAATTTTTTATGATGATAGGTGGTTAATTTATAAAATAATTATAGTTTGTTACGTGATAAACCAATACCCAGGGGTTACATGATAAACTAATGATAGGTGTTTCTGTGATAAACCAAGGACAGATGGTTATGTTATAACCTAAAATGCATAGGGTACTACGAAGTTAGAGATCAGCTATATTGGTTACTATATCTGTTATAGTGGGATGTAAAAAGATGTCCCAAGTTTCCAAGTTATATCTTATTTTATTACTTATGTGTTTTCATGGAAATATATGGATTTTAAAAAGGAAAGATAATGATCTTTTTGAAAAATGATTCCCATTTTAGTGTAAAAATGTATGTTTTTTAGAAAATAATTTTATACGTTTTTCAATGGACTATCAATTTCCATTATTTTATGTCCCTTACTATACTTTTGAGTATGTCCTAAGTTTTAAATTGTTTTTTACATTATTTAAGGATAAATATAGAAAATTATGAGATCAAGGAGAGGAACTCTGAAGATTTTTCCTAAATAGAAAATATGTTATATTTTAAGTAACATTTTTTTATGGATAAAATGGATACTATCTATAAGTGAAAACTTCTAATGTATGGGTCTATCATGTATAATTTATTATTAATTCTTTAAAACTATAAACCAAAAATATCCTTGGGATTGTAATAATGGGAATTCTAGTTTAAAATCACTAGATTATGAAATGTTCAGCTTCAGGTTCCAATAGTTGGTATTTGAGGATGGATTAGATAACATTACGGGTTAGTGTAATATCCTGGATTTTTTAATGTATTTTTTTAATATTATATGGGAATTATTTCAAGACCTGGCTTTGAGACGGCGTTCAGTTCCGAGGCCCGGTGAGCCCGGAACAAATGGTTGAATTTAATTAAATAATTAAATTATGTGCGTGTATGGTTTTCCTGAAAAAGTGGAATAACTCTTGAACAGGTGATCAGTTCAGAAATCTGAGGGCACCGTTACATCCAGAGCAGCGGGTTTACCCTAGGAGAGACCTAACATCGGCTGGCATAGGTCGGTGGAGAAATCCAGTTTTTTGATGTAACCCTAATAAAATATTTAATTAAAATATTTTATGGAGGCGAATATCTTTTTATAATTTTTAAATAAAGTCTTACACAGGGGTCCAGGGTTACAGACCTGATAACGCCTAAACCCCTAGAAGCTCTGGGAAGGCTCTAGAGGAAACCCCCAGCACAGCGACGACGTTCTTGACGAATTTTGCTGGCAATGACGATGCGGCGACCATATCTTCACCAATGAACGCTGCGAATCCATGTAGGATGTTTGATTTTTGGTTTTCTTCCCCGTTCTTGATTCTTACGATGAACGCAGACTAATCCACCAATAAGTTAGCCCACGGATAGATCATGTTTGCGGGATGGTATTTTGCAGGGATTTTGGGGATTTGATTTCTTGAAGGCTGTTTTGGTTTCGTTTAACCTTCAAACGGTGACTAACCACGATCCACACGAACATCGATCGAGATTCGTCCCTCTTGATTTGTTTTGATTTCCTTCCCTGGTTTCTATGCATTCTTCGTGTGTGTTCTATGCATTCTTGGAGTAAATTGATCGTTTCACATTCGTTTATTGGTGCAATAATCCAAGATTGTAGATGCGACCTCAGGAGGATGGTATGGAGCTCCGACGACGATTTCGGTGGACAATTCGGAGAGGATCGAGAGATATGAGTTTTTGTGCATTTTTCTTCGTATAGATCGTTCAAGTTTTATGAATCGGTCAAAGGATTGAAAACACCATATTCGGTGTTAGTATGATGGTACGAACCAAGAACTGATGTATCGGGACGAATGGATGAGATATCGCGGATCCGGAATTCGGCCGAGGCACGGGGAAGAAGATGACGCTTCTAGAAAATTCTCGACTACATGGTGTGTAGTATGGGCTACACGGCATGTGTTCGTTGGCGGACTACATGAAATGTACTCTGGGAGTACATGGACACGGGTTGGGTAGACAGCCAAGGACACGACATGTGTACCCTTCCCTGGACAGATCCGGCCAGATACATGGGATACCCCATGTACAAGTACACGGGCAGGCAACACCGATAGAGACCATGTATGGGAAAATGGCCAGCATACACAAAGCAAACCCTAGATGCTCAGACACAGCATGTAATCCAATTACACTCCATGTAGTGACTTTTTACATGACAAGGCTAATGACATGGTCCGTTTACAAGGGCAGTACCCAGAGTCAGGGAACACGGCGTGTGATCCTTCTACACGTCGTGTAGTTGAGTTTTACACAACATGGACGAATAACATGGGCCGTTTACATGGGTAGTACCCATGGGTCAATAAACACTGCATGTAACCATACTAAACACCATGTAACCTGTTTTACATGGCTTGAGCCAGTTTCCTTCTGTGACTTGGACTAGTTTCTTTAGGGTTCGTCCCCTTGGTCTTTCTCTTGATGGTTTCCGATATCATTTCTTATGTACAAGAGTATGATCCCTTTAGCAGTACTTCCTGAATAGAGTTGTTGGAATCCCCTCTGTGATACCTAGAGCCAGATCCTCTATTCATCCCTGGAACCCTAGGTAGAGTTCTCGGTATCGATGTGACCAACTTTACCTTGGTTTTGATCCTCTGCTTAGCGGATTAGTTCAAACTGATTTTTTGGAATCACCCCATAGCTATTGGTTATGATCCTCATCTAAACATCGTATTCTCAAGTAATTGTGGAGTGTGTTCTACCAGAACGAATTCTTATTATCTCTCTATTTAGACATAGGAGTGTGTTCTCCTTGTTAAGTTATTAGTGGAATTTTTGAGCTGGATCTTAGAGGCCGTTTCGTGGTAGTCGATTGTGCATGAGTATATCTAGATATTCTAGTTATATGTTTTGTAGAAATATACTGTGTAGAGATGACTGTATCATTCCTTTGTGGTATTTAATTTTTTGTATTCCTTTGTGGTTTCGGGGTGTCCTACTGGGTATTGTTATACTCGCCCCTGCACGGGCTTTGCCCACACGTGTCGTTTCTTATGCAGACGAGCGAGCCTTTGACAGGATTCTAGGTGGACCAGGACCGGATAGTGCTCAGTGGAATCAGGCAGGCCGAGGTGTGTTCCTACAGCTACATATTGCAGTCCCAATACCTTTCTTCATAGGTTGGAATTTTTTGCAGATTCTCTTTTGGTGGGCTTGTACTTTTGGACTAGGGTTTTTAACTTAATTTACTTTACCTTCATATTGTACTCTGTTGGTTGGGATTTTTAGTGTATGCATGCTTTTCGATCTTCAGTAGTTTTTACTTTTCATCTTTGTGGGCTTGGAGATGTGTGTGTGTTTGTGTGTATAGGTTTACAGGCAATGCCTCCCATGTTAGTAACATTCCTACTTGGTGCTATTCACCAACCCCTGGCCTATTGAAGGAAGGCTTGGGGAGTCACGACTCGGGCCCCAGTGGGAAGGGTCGTGACAGAGTGGTATAAAAGGTATTCGGTTCGACCTTAGGACAGAGATTCTGTGAGTTGGTTTGGGGAAACTGTGTTAAGTGTTTCAAGTTCGTCTTTTAGGCCAGGGACCCTAGTGTTGGTGTGGGTGGCCGACGTATCTATACACCAGGACTCTGATAACTTGCTTTTTGAATCGGAACATGAGAACACTAGTTGTAGGGGAAAAATAATGGTACATGCATCATATAGTAATTGGTTGTGGTTTCCATGTCCTTCTTGAGTCAGCTCTCCAGATATAATCATTGTCTGTGATACATCTTATTTCATTACAGGATTCCTCTGTGACGTGCACCTGCTAGGATCCAGTAGCTCGATCATAAGGATGACCCCCCTTAGTGATGAAGCTTCTATAGAGGGACCAGATCCCCCATTTTTACATCCGGGTGGTGTGCTAGTTGTTCCACCACCTATGGAGCAGTGTTTAGTTCCTGTTATAACAGTGGAGGAGGAGCGCAGGCTGAGTGCAGTCCATGAGTTTAATAGATAAAGACCCCTCAGGTTTCAAGGAGAGCCTGAACCTCAGGCAGAAGAGGACTGGCTTGAGGCAGTGGCCAAAGTCTTTCATTTGGTCAGGACACCAACAGACTAGATGGTGATCCTGGCGACGAGTCATTTGTAGGGCTTGGCAGGGCGATGGTACAGTTTGGTTATCCAGACCCATGACGAGGAGAATCTTGCGTGGTCAGAGTTTGAGAATCTCTTCAGAGAGGAGTTTTCATCGGTTACCTTGTGAGCAGTATGTATACAAGAGATTCTTCATCTTCAACAGGGGACCAAGACGGTGGATGACTATTAATCGAGATTTACTAACATCTCACGGAACTCGATGGATATGGTCAGGGATCAGTACTTCAGAGCTCGAACTTTTGGGTGGGGCTTGTGCAGAGACATCTGAGCTAGCATCATCCCTATGAGAAATCCTACTTATTTCGGGGTGCTCAAGTGGGCTTTGGTGGTCGAGAGCTTCTTGGTAGAGCAGAGACAGCCAACAGTTGTTTGTGGCGAGCAAGCTACAACAGATACCTCGGTAGTAGGGAGCCGACATCCGGGACCCAGGCATGGGAGATGTTTTTAGAGGAGATCCCAAGATAGGGGATCTACCGTATAGGGTTCGTAGGGTGAATCCAAGCAGCCTCGACAGAGGCAATTCTACTCTTGTGATGGCAGGGGACATCTGGCTCGAGATTGTTCGACCCACCGTACTACTAACATGGGAGCAGTGGATGGACCACCGAGGCAGAGGCAATGTGTGGAGAAGACAGATCTGTGGGGTTCCAGACGTGGTAGAGGAGATGGGAGAGCAGTTGGAGGTGGTCAGCTATTTGAGCTTTTACCACCACCACCCCCAGCAGGTCCACCCCAGGCTTAGGGAGCTGGTGGACAGAGGCAGGGACATCTGTAGGTAGTGGAGGCTTATGACCCAGGTACTCCCAGAATAATTAGAGGTACAATATGTGTCCTTTATACTTTGGTTTCCATACTGATAGAAACATGTTCTAGTCATTATTTTCTAACTTCTTACCTTGTTCGAGACCTTGAGATTCCAGTTGAGTCATTGACTTGAACCTTATTCTTAGAGACACCGACTGGAGAAGATTCAGAGATCACACACCTTTTTAGACAGTGTAACTTGACCCTTGGAGGTGAGAGTTTCGGTTGGAACCTCTTGGTGGTAGCATCGAGGCCATACGATGTCATTCTGGGTATGGATTGGCTATCCATAGTTCATGCCCTGATTGACTGTTTTAGGTGAAGGGTGTGGTGTGTACGCAGTGATGGGATGAGGTTATTTTTCATCGGTGAAAAGGAGACCCAGGCAGCACAGGATGGACTCATGCGTAGGAAGGTACAACTAATTTCACATCAGTTGGCCAACCTAGCCCTTGTCATAGCAGATGTCATGAGTTTCCCATTTCTAGCAGTAGTGGTCGAGTACAAGGATGTCTTTCTGGAGGATATCCCCATACTACCTCTCCATCGGGAGATATATTTATGTATTGAGTTGCAACTTGGGATGGCACTAATATTAGCATCAGCATATCAGATGGCTCCTGCAGAGCTTCATGAGCTGAGAGTGCAGCTGGAAGACTTACAGAGGAAGGGCTTCACGAGACCCAGTGTTTCACCCTGGGTGGCCATAGTATTGTTTGCCAAGAAGGCAGATGGGATCATGAGGCTGTGTGTGGATTACCGGCTCTTGAATCAGGTGACCGTGAAGAACCGGTATCCACTACCAAGGATCGATGACCTCTTAGACCAGTTAAGAGGGGTATAATGGTTCTCAAAGGTTGATCTACGATCAGGCTATCACCAGTTGTAAGTATGGGATGAGGATATACTGAAGAAGGCTTTCAGATGTCGCTACGACCACTACGAGTACTTGGTTTCCTTTTGGCGTGATGAATTCCATGGAAGTTTTTATTGGACTCATGAACCGGATCTTTCAGCCCTACCTAGATTGGTTCGTAGTGGTATTCATCAATGATATCCTTGTGTACACTATGTCCGAGGAGGAGCACGCGAGGCACCTAAGAATGATTCTGGACACACTCTGAGAGTACCAGTTGTACGGGAAACTCTCGAAGTGTCAATTATTGACATAGGAGGTCCACTTTATGGGACACTTTATCTCAGTAGATGGTGTAGTAGTGGACACAGCCAAGGTAGAGGCAGTTTTAGCATGGGAGCCACCTTGGAGAGTGAAGGAGGTGCGTAGTTTCCTTGGGTTGGCAGGCTACTATCGGAGATTCATTCCTGATTTCTCCAGGATTTCAGCACCCATGACGGCTTTGACCTGAAAGGGGCAGCCTTTCGTGTGGACCGAGTGATGCCATCCGGATTTTCAGAAGTTGAGACAGAGTCTGAAGAGCACCCCAATCTTGAGATTACCGAAGGAGGGTTTCGAGTATGTAGTGTTCTACGACGCATCAAAAACCAAGCTTGGTTGTGTCCTGATGCAGAGGCAAGCGGTGATTGCTTGTGGCTCACGTCAGTTGAGTCCACACAAGCAGAACTACGCGACCCATGATCTTGAGTTAGTAGTGGTAGTCTTTGCATTGAAGTTGTTACATCACTACCTGATGGGCGAGTGGTTTATTTTCTACTCTGATCAAAATAGTCTCAGATATATCTTTTCTCAGAAGGATCTGAATTTGAGACAGAAGCGATGGCTTGATTTCTTCCAGGATTATGACTTTGAGATTGTTTTTACTCCTGGGAAGGGGAACGTTGTGGCAGATGCTCTTAGCAGGAGATCCAGTTCAAAGTTGCTGGATGAGGTGACGAGGTTGTTGGCCTCTTTACAATTATCCTTCATGGATGGAGATGAGTAAGCTCACCTTTAGTCGATGGTTGTTACCCCTCAACTCTTACAGCAAGTCAGGGAAGCACAGCTCGAGGATGCTAGCTGTGAGACTTTATGTTCTCAGATATCCAAAGGCGATGATGCTGATGGATATTCAAAATGTGGGGAGCACGTTGTTCTCCTCAGAGGGCGCACAGTAGTACCTGTGACGTTGTGGAAGGAGGTTCTGAGGGGTTCCATAAATCTCCTTTGGCGGTGCATCTAGGTGTGGAAAAGATGTACCAGGACCTCCGGCGTCAGTTCTGGATTCCACGAATGAAGAAGAGTGTGGAAGAGTTTGTTTATCGGTGACTTACATGTCAGCAAGTAAATGTTGAGCACCAGGTGCCATCAAGTTTGACTCAGCCCCTTAAGGTGCCAAAGTGTAAGTGGGATGGGATATCCATAGATTTCGTGATGGGTTTACCACGTATGTCCAGGGGACACTATGCCATCTGGGTGATCGTTGACCGACTTACCAAGTCAGCCCACTTCCTAGCCATATGGGAGAAGAGTCCAGTAGAGAGATTGGGACGCCTCTACATGTAGGAGATAGCTCAGCTTCATGGAGTGCCATCCACGATCGTCTCATATCGTGATGCTCGTTTCACATCCTGGTTGTGGAAGGTATTTTAGAAATCTTTTGGAACTCAGTTACACATCTGCACAGCGTTTCATCCTCAGATTGATGGTCAGATAGAGCGGACCATCCAAGTTCTAGAGGATATGCTACGATCTTGCATACTTGACTTCTATCGTAGCTGTTAGGGTCAGCTACCACTGGTGGAATTTTCTTATAATAATAGTTATCATTCCACTATTGGTATGGAATCATTCGAGGCTTTGTACGGGTGACCTTGCAGGTCACCACTTTGCTGGAATGACCAAGGAGAGTCAGCAGTCATGGGCCCAGAGATGGTGCGAGCTACTACGGAGAAGTTGCATGTCATCTAGGAGTGGATGAAGACTGTGCAGAGTCAGCATAAGTCTTATGCCGACAGGAGACGAAGGCCCTTGGAGTTCAAGGATGGAGACCATGTGTTCCTTCGGGTCTCACCTCAATGGGGATTGCGGAGATTTGGCCAAGGCGGCAAGCTATCTTCGTGGTTCATCGACCCTTTTCAGATTCTAAGTAGACTTGTCGATGTGGCATACCTCTTGGCTCTACCTCCTCAGATAGACTGGGTACACAACATCTTCCATGTGTCACAGATGTGGAGATACGTGCATGATCCATCACACGTTATCGACTGGGGCGAGCTGGACATCTATGATGGAGCGAACTTTGTGGATCAGCAGGAGAAGATCCTTCGTGGGCGAGCTATTCCCTTGGTGCGTGTCTGGTGGCAGCATAAGAATCTCTAGGAGAGCACGTGGGAGCGGGAGGCTCATATTTGTGTGCAGTACCCACATCTTTTTGAGTAGCCTTTGTTTTGGATTTTTGTGGATGTAAAGCCCTAAGGTGAGTGTGATGTAAGATGTAATGTCCCATATTTTTCCATGTATTATTTTCATATTATATGGGAATTATTTGGAGACCAGGCTTTGGACGGCGTGCAGTTCTGAGGCCTGGTGATCCTGGAAAAAATGTTTGAATTTAATTAAATAATTAAATTATGTGCGTGTATGGTTTTCCGGAAAAATTGGAATAACTCATGAATCGGTGCTCGGATTGAAAATATAAGGGTACCGTTGCGTCCAAAGCAGCGAGTTTACCCTAGGAGAGACCTAACATCGGCTAGCATAGGTCGGTGGTGGAATCCAGTTTTTGGACATAACTGTAATAAAATATCTAATTAAAATATTTTAGGGCGGAGAATATCTTTTTATCCTTTTTAAATAAAGGCTTGCGCAGGGGTCCAGGGTTATAGACCTCATATCCCTAAAACCCCTAGAAGCTCTGGAAAGGCTCTAGAGGAAACCCCCAGCGCAGTGATGACATTCTTAACGAATTTCACCGGCGACAATGATGCGGTGACCAGATCTTTACCAATGAACGCCGCGAATCCAGGTAGGATGTTTGATTTTTGGTTTCCTTCCAAGTTCTTGATTCCTATGATGAACGCAGACTAATCCAAAAACATATTAGCCCGCGGATCGATTGTATTTGCAAGATTGGTTTTTGTGGGGATTTTGGGGATTTCATTTCTTAAAGGATGTTTTGGTTTTGTTTAACCTTCTAACGGTGACGAACCACGATCGACACGAACATCGATTGAGATTCATCCCTCTCTATTTGTTGTGCTTTCCTTCCCCAATTTCTACGCGTTCTTCGTGTGCATTCTACACGTTCTTGTAGGAAATTGATCGTTTTAGATTTGTTTGTTGGCGCAATGATCCGAGATTGTAGATCCATCCTCGGGAGGATGGTCCGAAGCTGTGATGATGATTTCAGTGGACGATTCAGAGTGGATCAAGAGAAATGATTTTTTGGGAGTTTTTCTTCAGATGTATCGTTCGAGGTTTATGACCTGATCGAAGGATCTAAAACACCTGATTCGGTGTTCGTATGATGGGATGAACCAAGACCTAAAGTATCACGACGAACAGATGATAGATTGCAGATCCGGAATTTAGTCGATGTGCGGGGAAGAAGATGACGCTTCTGGAAAAATCCCGACTACACAGCATAAAGTATGGTCTACATGGCGTGTGTTCATCGGCATACTACCTAGCGTTTACTCCAGGAGTACACAGACATAGTTTGGGTACACGACCATGGACATGGAAAGTGTACCCTTCCCCGGCCCGACCCGGCCAGATACACGGGATACCCCGTGTACTGGTACACGGTCAGGAGACACAGATAGAGACAGTGTATGGGCACATGGCCAGCATACATGAAGCGAACCCCAGATGCTCGGACATGGAGTTTAATCTAAGTACACGTCGTGTAGTGACTTTTTACATGATAAGACTAATGAAACGGGTTGTTTACACGGGCAGTACCCAGAGTCATGGAACACGGCGTGTGATCCATCTACACTCCGTGTAGTTGAGTTTTACATAGCTTGGACAAATGACACAGGCCGTTTACACGGGAAGTACCTGGGGGGTCAAGGAACACGGCGTTTGACCATACTACATGCTATTTAACCTGTTTTACAAGGCTTGAGCCAGTTTCCTTCTGTGACTTGGACTAGTTTCCTTAGGGTTCATCCCCTTGGTCTTTCTGCTAAAGGTTTTCAGTATCATTTCCTACGTACAGAAGTATGATCCCTTCAGTAGGAATTCCTGAATAGATTTGTGGGAATCCCATCTGTGAGACCTAGAGTCGGATCCTCTATTCATCCCTGGAACCCTAGGTAGAGTTCTTGGTATCGACATGATCAACTTTACCCAGGCACCGATCCTCTTCTTAACGGATTAGTTCAGACTAAGTTGTTGGAATCACCCCATAGCTATTGGTGGTGGTCCTCATCTGAACATTTAATTCTCAAGTACTTTTGGAGTGTGTTCTCCCGGAACGATTACTTCATATCTCTCTATTCAGAACTAGGGGTGTGTTCTCTTTGTTACGTGCTTAGTGGAATATTCTAGCTGGATCTTAGTGGCGGTTTCGTGGTAGTCTATAGTGGATGAGTATATTTAGATATTCTTGTTATATGTTCTGTAAACATATACTGTGTAGAGCAGACTATATCATTCCTTTGTGGTAATTCTTTTGTTGTGTTATTTTTTGGTTTCAAGGTGTCCTACTAGGTATTGTTATACTCACCCCTACACGGGCTTTGCTTGCACGTGTCGAGTCTTGTGCAGACAAGTGACCCTTTGATAGGATTCTAGGTGGATCAGGATCGGACGGTGCTCACTGAGATCAGGTAGGCCGAGGTGTGTTCCTATGGCTATGGATTGTAGTCCCAGTACTTTTCTTCACAGGTTGGGCTTTTTTATAGACTCTCTTTTGGTGGCTTGTACTTTTGGCCCAGGGTTTTTACCTTATTGTACTTTACTTTCCTGTCGTACTCTGTTGGTTGGGATTTTTATTCTATGCATGCTTTTCCCTCTTCAGTAGTTTTTACTCTTCAGCTTTGTGGGTGTGGAGATGTGTGTGTGTGTACAGGTTTATAAGAAATGCCTCCCATGTTATTAACATGCCTACTCGGTGTTAGTCACCAGCCCCTGGCCTATTGGAGGTGGTCTTTGGGAGTCACAACTCGGGCCCTACTGGGATGGGTCGTGATAGTTAAGATAATGTTAATCGAATAACCATAAATTGTTTTTTACTTTAGGGTTATGACGAAATGATATGGAATATGAATATTACCATGCTAATTCATCTAAGATATGTCGATTCAAAATGGTTTTCCGAAGAGTTAATAGGGAAGCTGTAGTGGTAAGGAATCGAGAGAAAAACATTCTTCCAAATTAGAAACCTAAGATGGTTGGAATCAAAATAGAACAATTTATCAGAGTAATGGATCAGTTAAAACAATCTATAAATGGTTGTAGTATCCACATAAAGGAACAACCAGATCAACCACAGAAGACTATGTTAGTAAAAGAGAATTTTATGAGGCAACATCTTCTAGGTCTCAGTAGAACCTCAGATCTAGTGGTAGAAAAAGGATGAATCAATTCTATAGAAAAGATATTTGATGTCATGGGATGTTCAAAATTCCAAAAGGTAACCCTAGACGTTTATCGTTTTGAAGATGAATTCTATCAATGGTAGTCTTTAGTTAAGAATACTAGAGAGTGTGATGATTAGGATGTTATGGAATGGGAAGAATTTAAGCATTTTTTTCTAGAGAAATATTTTCATATGATTATTTTAATTATAACGGAGAAACAATTACTTGATATAAGGTAGAAGGATAATGATTCTATAGTTGGATATGAATCAAATTTTAGAAGATTGTCCAGTTATGTACTTTATTTTTTTAGGACACTGAAAGTAAAATTAATATATTTTAATCTGGTCTATTTTACAATGATATTTGGATTCGTGAGAGTTTAAAATATACGAGAAACTTTTTTATTATGATGAAAAAAGTTGAGATGGATTTTACTGACATGTATGTGCCACATGACGATGAGAATAAGAATCAGTCGGGTAGTATTCATTAGGGAATCATTCATCAAATAAATATGGAGGTAATAAAATCAATTTACCTTCTTGTGAAAATTGTAGTAAGAATCACCCTTTGGAATGTCTCAAAAAATCTGGCCAATGATTCTGAAGTGGAAATATTGGTCACATGGCTTGTGAAATTAATGAAAATGAGCAGAAAAACAATGAAAACCCGATGGTATTATTGTTTAACTATAATGAGTTGGGACATTGTGTAACATGTGTCCAATTAAATTCACGCAAGGGGGAAATTATTAATATTAGAAATTGAAGGGTGTGGAAAAAACTTTTTCAACTACTTCAGTAGATGTTTGGCTGTCAAATTAATTAGTGATATGTATGTTACTTATGTATTAAAATTTTGACAAACCTTGTTTGACACTGGTTATTTTTATTCTTTCATTTCTGATAAATTTTCAAGAATATCAGGAATACCACATCATTGAAATTATGATAAATATTTGGTAAAAACACTAGGTATGAGTTTTATTTCAACCAAGATTTAAAGGAGTCTTCCTATTACTATGAGTGATGTGTTATTTCCTACAAACCTTGTTGAACTAACAATATTTGAGTTTGATATTATTTTTTGTAGGGATTAGATTTTATTTTATCATGATAATATATATTTCAGAGCTAATAAGGACTTGTTCAATGATTTAATATCTTTAATAACCTACCAAGGAATAGAGAAATTCATTAAAAATGGAAAATAATGTTACTTATCACATGTTTTTAAAAATATATCTATTCAGATCAGTGAGGTCTATTTATGAATAATAATATGGGTGTTTTTTCAGATTAATGTCCTTGTGTTATTCCTGATCAATAAGTTGAGTTTATTTTTGACTTAGTCCTTAATGTTAATCCTATTTTAAAAACTCTTTATTGAATGACACAGGTAGGACTTTTAGAACTGAAAAGGGAATTTTAAGAGTTTCTATATAAATGTTTTATTCAACCTATCACTTCAACATGGGGTTATACTAATTCATTTGTTAAAAATAAATATGATTATATGAGACTTTGTATTGATTATATATCATTTAATAACATCATTGTAAAGAAAAAGTATCATTTTCCTCATATTGATGATTTTTTTGATCAGCTCTAGGGTGTATAGTACTTTTCAAAGATTAATCTTAGGTCAGGGTACCATCAGTTGAAAGTGAATGAGGAAGATATTCCAAAGACAAAATTTCAAACTACATATAGGAATTATGATTTTTTAGTTATTCCAATTGTGTTAATAAATTACCCTATTGTGTTTATGGGTCTTATAAATATATTCTTATGGAATATTTGGATAACTTTATGATTATTTTTATTGATGATATTTTCATTTTTTCAAAAATTTATGAGGATCGTGAAAAAAATCTAAGTATTTTTATGAAAAACCTTAAAGAAAATAAGATATATGAAAAATTTAACAAATGTGAATTTTGGTTATGATAGATTTATTTTCTTGAGAAAATTATAAGTAAAGATGGAATTATAGTTGATCTCACAAAAAACAAGTGGTTGATGAATGGCCAAGACCCACAAATGTTATTGAGATTTGAAGTTTTCTTATACTAGTAGGATATCACTAAATGTTCTTTGAAATATTTTCATGGTTATATAGACCACAAACTAAGTTAACATGAAATGGATTTAAATTTATCTAGATAAAATAATGTGATGATTTTTTTCAAAACAAAAAGAAATATTGGAAAATTATTTATTTTTATCCCTACCCTTGAAAATTAGTGATTTTGTTATCCACAATGATGCTTCATTAAAGAGACTTGGTGGAGTTATGATGTAGAATGATTCTTTAATTTCTTATGCTTCATGAAAACAAAAACATCATGAAAAAAGTTATCCAACATATTATTTGGAATTAGACATTTTGGTTTTTATTTTAAAAATTTTGAGTCCTAATTTTTATGGAGAAAATTTTTAAATATATACTTATCATGAATGTTTAAAGTATATAGTTACTCAAAAAGAGTTGAACATGAGGAAGATAAGATGGTTGGAATTTCTTAGGGATTTTCATGATCAATAACCATCATATAAAAGAAAAAAAGTTGATGATTCCTTGATTCAAAAACATCATGCATAATTAATCATGTTAAATTTGGAACATGACCCTTTGGTTAATAACTTGATGAATGTTGGATTAGAATTTATGTATGTAGGTAATTACTCTATTTTGTTTCATGTGTCATTAAAATCATATCTATTAGATAGAATTAATAAAGACCGTGATATAGAAACAAAAATAGAGTTGGTTAAAAATGATAATTTACCCGAATTTAATGTTGATAAAGAATATGTTTTGAGATTGGGGAAGAGATTTTGTTTTTATTATGATTCTCATTTAAATATGGAGTTGTTAAATGAATCTCATAGTTCCCCATTGTTTGTTCATCATGGAAGCACTACAATGTAAAAATACCATCGGGATTATTACTGGTGAGATGGAATGAAAATATATATTTCTGAATTTACCATGAGATATTTGAATTGTCAATAGGTTAAAGTATAATTGAAATTACTTAAGGGGATGCTTTAGCCTTTTCCAGTGCTAGAGAGTACATGGGAAAATATATCCATAGATTTTTTAATAGGACTACTAAGGACTTCTTGTGGTAACAATTTAGTTTGGGTCATTGTTGATCAACTGACTAAATCTATACATTTCCTTCCCATTAGAGATGCACTATCTTTAGATGAACTTTATAAGTAGTATGTTGAGGATATAATTAGGTTATATGGTGTTACTCTTTATATTATCTCTGACCATGTCCCCAAATTCACATCTAATTTTTGATAGTCCCTTCATAATTCATTGTGAAATAAATTTAATTTCAGCACATCTTTTCATCCCTAGTCATGTGAATAGTTAGAACAAACAATTTATACCACAGAATACTTGACTTGTGGTTTCCCAATGGATTACCAAGGAATTTGGGATCAAAATTTTCTTGAGTATAGTTTTCTTATAATAGAAGTTTTAATTTTGGTATAAATATGGAAACTTTTAAGACATTACAAGGAAAGTGGTGTAAAACTCAAACATCTTGGGGTGAAGTTGGTAAATGAAATTTGATGGAACCATAATTGTTATAGGAAATGTATGACAAGGTAAAAATTATTTAGAAACATATGAATACATCTCAGTGTAGACATAAGAGTTGTTCAGATAACATGACAAAAGATATTTCATTCGAGGTAGTTGATCATTTATTTATTAAAATACCTTTATGGAAAAGTGTTATGAGTTTTTATAAGAAGGTAAAGTTAATTCCATGATTCATTGGACCAAATAAAATCCTAGATAAATTTGTATCATGTGACGTCCCTTCCGAGGTAACACTCAAATTTTCCCTCAACATGGTTGGCCACATAGCCTCATGCGTGCATCCCTGTATGCCAGAGGCTCCTAACTAAAAGAAAGGGCCAAGGGTGTATTCAAGGGGAGAGTATTACCTCAGGACCAGAGTGTATAATAGTGGCTGTATATAGAAATAGGTAAATAACCATAGAATTATAGCAATAATAGAGTAGTAAATATAAGAGTAAACATTCCAAGTAGTAATAATCAAGTCATAACTAGAACTAAATCTTATACAAATAATGATAATGCATTTCATGTCTCTAGAAAAATGGAAAATATGTATTCATGGTAGTAGAAAATACATGTTATACTAAATAAAAAAATAATCCAAAAACTATTAAAGCATCTTGGGAACTCGCCCTCTCATCTAATACCAATATCAATCCTAAATAAATTAATCAATACCATGTGTCCAAAGGGGTATTTTTTCAGTTGTTAACACCTGATTACATGTAATATACTGGGGTACCAACGTTGGTCCAGATGTGGTGTGAGATAAATCACAACAGGCCACCACCAATGGTGTCGGTACCATCTAGCCTGAGAAATATAAACTAATAATGTGTGGGTACATATTAAATTGAAATTAGTACAATAATGTAAATACCCTAATACATGCTTCAACAACAACTGGTATCTAAGCATGTAATCGTCTAATTAATTCATTTATGTTTTGTTTATATAGATAATTCACATGAGGTGTAACTAGAAATGAAATCATATTAGGTTAATAATAAATAATCAATGGTATATCAAGGAATCATTTAGTGGTGATTGTAATAAATAAGATCCACGGTAATATACAAGGGATCCTTGACCTCAAGTGTTGATCCAAATCAATAATAATCTACAGCCTCAATATAAGGGGTATCTATGTAACCTAAGGGGAATCACCCAATGAATTCCACTATAAAATGATTCTAACTAAGTCCAATGATCTCATCCAAGGTAAACTAGGATAAGAAATGACTCGGCCTAATGGGTGTATCCACAATTCCACATGTCGAAAAAGATTTCATGTTGGATCCAAGGATGTTATCTAAGGCATCCTATAATGATAATGGAGGTATCATATGGTGTTATTTCAGTCATCCACTCGTAGACAAGGATCAAGTTATAAGGTGGGTATCTTCCTTGGAAACTGGAATCCCTGAATTGGAATGGATTCCATGAGTGATCAAGGAATTCCCTTAGTAATCCAAGGTTATCGCGAGCCTAACCACTCCTATAAGGATGTCAAGGTCTTTATGTAATAGGCACCATATAATTGATTCATTTTATAAATTAGTCCATGTAATACTCATTCAATTTAATAAGTCAATTGGTTCATTCCATTACCTTTTATACAAAAGACAAGGCTAAGTGACATGAAACCATTCATTAGTTATATTGGTCATAATCAATTCATTAGGTTCACTCTACTTCCTTCCATTAGGCATGGAAAGGGGTGCTACAGACATGAAACCAAGGCATTCAATTATATTATTTTAGGCCAAGTGATATATAAATATATTACTTTCTAATTACATTTAAGATTTATTTTTTATATCAAATAACTTACCTTAGAAGTTTCATGTGATAAAAAAAACTTGTGCTAGCCATTTACTTTTCATTTATTTAATTAACAATTATATTTATCAAGGTCAAGTGAGAGCACACACAAAAAATATATTTTTGGGAATTTAATCAGTTTATATTATTTATTTTATATTTATCTATTTACTATGTTTTAATATTTTCAATATGCATTCATCTTTATTTCAATATATATCAAGTTTTTAATTTTTTATATTAATCAAACTAATGCAAATTTTCAATATTGTACTCATTTTTAGTTAATCAATTTTAACCATTTTTAACATGCATGCACTTAAGATTAAATATTCATTAATAATGTTGAAAATACATTTGCAAAAAAATATTTATAAACAACTACATTTATAAATGTATATTTACTATTTTTATAAATTTATAATTAAAAATGAATAAATATTTTTTAAAAAAAAGTACTTATATATTTATAAAAAAATAATTATAAAACTATAATAAATTTACATATATAATGAATATATTTACTATATATATAATTATATAGATATATATAATTATATAAATATATATAATGATATAAATATTATTTTTTAAAAGTATTCATATAATTATAAAAAAATAATTGTATATTAAATTAATTATAAAATTATTATTTTAAAAAATTATTATTACAAGTATTATAATTATATATAATAATTATATTTTTTAAATATATATATATATAAATATTAAAAAAAATTATTATAGGTATTTGTCAGTGCTTTCTTAGCACTGATAAAAATAGAGATTTATCAGTGCTAAAAAAACAATGATAATATCCATCATTATCAGCACTAGAAATTTACCATTGATAAAGATAAATTTAACAACATCTTTAAACTTAGCACTGTTAAAAGGTATATTTATTAGTTATTTTTTGAAAGCACTAATAAAAGTGTCATCATCTATTTTTAATAACACTAACCATCGCAAATAAGTTCGCTATATATGAAGCTCTCTCCAAAGGATACCTATAACTAGCGCTCCTCATTGTCGAATCCAATCTCTAATCTAAGTAAAAATCAAGGCTCAAACTATTATAAGGCTCAAATCCAAGGCACAAGTGATTTAAGGGTTGAACGAAACCAATGCTCGAATGAAATCCATGTTTTTTCATATATCTAATTTCCCTCAGTTATCCACTAAACCTTCTCATCCTTCGTCCATGTATCTCAAAAATTCTAGTTTCACTATCCTATAATAAAGCAACCCAAAATTCATTGTTTTTTATTTTTAATGAGTTCTGAGCTTTTGAAAAAATCATATGCTCTTTATATTAAAAAAATCAAAAATATTTACACTTGCAATCAATATCTATATCCGTTTTGATATCTATATTGTTTTCTTCTTTGTTTCTATGTTTTAAACATCAATGAAAAATAAAAATGCCGATAATTGCACCCAATAGCAGCTTTCTCAACAAGCTACAAGCCGAATGAATGAATAAAATATAATCCATTTTTTAATCAGTAGGCCATAGATTGGATTTTTTCTCAACATCTTGGCTTGGTCTTCCTCATTCTTTTAAGTGATGGTTGTCCCGCTTTCATCTTACTAGTATACTTTAAACAAGTATCAAGGAGAGTGAGTGAGTTTTTATTGTGAGTTTTTCTACTAATAATAATAAGAAGAAATAATATACAATCAAGTAAGGTAGATTCTCCATTTTATATTTATGTTCATATCTGAATAGTGAGGAAATTTATTTTTATTCAAAAGATTTATTTTGAAGATGATATTTTTTTATAATTGTAATATTTTAAATAAATTAATTGTTTATTTATTTTAACATGATTTATTTTTCTGAAGGGAATTATTTTTCATAGGTCCAATTTTTATTCAATGAATTTTCATTATAAAATTTATATTTCATTAAAATTATAATAATTATCTTTAATTAGTTATTTATTCAGATTATGTGATTGCAAGTGATTATTTTTTCATTATTTAAAGACTTATATTTCTCAACAATAATTGAAATATCATGTATATATATTTATATTATGTAGATATATGTAAATGAAATTATTTTCAACTTATTAAATTTTTAAATCAAGTTTTATATTCATTCAAGTATATATATTTTTAAAATATAATATATAAAAAAATCAAAATCTTTCTTATTATTGTTAAGTGGATTTCATTTTATCAAAATATATTTATATATTTTAAATAAGAAAAGTTAGTATCTTATTCTTCTACAATAAATAAATTTATTATCATTTTATGATTATTATTGATAGTGAGTTTTAAATAATTAAAACCATCATTTCATGTGTGAAAAATGCATATAAAATCATGAATGCCATTGGTAATATAAGATATGGTTATCATATTAACACATCGCATAACATGAATACACTAGTTTTATTATTCATGTACATGTATGTGTTTTGAATGAATCATCCCTTTATGCCATCATCTTATTATGCATTCACTAGTTTTGTTATTAATGTTGTTGTGAGGTATAATAGGCTCCCAATACCTATATTTCATGACATCTAACTCTTTTCAATCATCAAATTTTGAAAAATTCATCCATATAGCTATCGCTTATGTCATTGGTTTGTAATATTCCATTGCAAATACCTTGGGAACCTCTTTTTCATATTTTTATTAAGAAATTAATGTGTTATCATTTTCTTGATTCTCCTACAAACAAAGGAAAATGTTTCACCAATCACAGAACTCTCGATATCATACCTCATATGATCCAAAAAAAAGTTACATTTTTCTTTGTCCAATCCTCAAATATTATCTCTTTGACATATATGTGTACCAACATACTTTTATTATTCTTCTTATTGATGTAGAGGGTGTGATCAACTCTTCCTCACTAAAAACCAAGCTTTATTAGGTATTGATATAGCCTTAAATACAAGTTCCTCGGCGATTTATTTATCTTATAAAAATAATTCATTAACTATCACACCTTTCTTTAATTTTCATCCATAATAAATGCATGAATTTTCTCAATGTATTCTCCCCTTAATAACTCCATTTAGGAACATAGATTTGACATCCATTTGGTATACTTTTAACTACATTTTCACTGAAACTTCCAAAAATTTAAAACTATTTCCAATCGGGTTATGGGAGAGTAAATTTATCATAAATATAAATTCCTTTTATCTAAGGTTTCCCCTTTCACACTGTCCATTATTTATTTTGAGCCACTTTTCCATAGTTAATGAGTTTATTTTTGAACATCCACATGGTTCTGATAACATTTTGCTCTTCCAACCTTGGAACAATTTCCCATGTCACATTGTTCTTATTCAAATAAATCTCTCTATTCCTAGATTTGACATCATTATTATCCTTTTCATGTCTCTCCAAATGATTTAGGATCTACTAGGAAAAAATGATTTTTTTAGAGTCTTACTCCTTCAAGTTTTCATTGAAACTCTCTAATCACCAATGAAATTTTATTCATTGATTTTATCCTTTATTGTATTTTCTGTAGTTGATAATCCCTCTCCATTTTACTAACCATAATTGTATTAATTTTAGTCTACCTCAAACTTGTGTTCTCACCCATATACTACTCAATTCAACATTAATTTATTCTTATGTTTCATCATTATTTTAATTATTAACATTCTCCCCATTTTAATTAGTAGAAAATATCTATCAATTTTAACTTTTCATCATAAAACATATCAACCCACCCTTTTTAAGTCATTATTTAATTGTCTCATTATCTAATATGATCAATTTTTCAACCAAAAAAATCAATTTGATCTTTCAACAATGTTTTCACAGTAAATTCATTATCCATAGAATTAATGTATTGTTTCATATTTATGTTTAATTTATTTCATTTTAGTATTACTTATAAAATAATTATTTTCATGTACATATGGATTATTTTGTTTTACATGGGGTGGTTTGTTTAAAGTTTCTCACGGTCATGAGAGATTGTATTTTGATCCTGCAACTAAGATAAATACAATAAGTAAATTTGTTAATAAGGAATAACACCATCAAGAAAAGGTTAATTCCTAATACTTATTTAATTAATTTTTTCATAATTTTATTTAATATTTATAAGTTAATTTCCTTATAATTTTTATCTAATACTTATTTAGTTTTTTTAAAACCTTTTTGGAAGTCATATTTTTCAGTCAACTATCTACAACAAGCCACCAAAGAGATAAAATGATTCTTTCTTCCAATGTAACCATGTTTTCCATTTTCATTGCCTTTCCTTGTCAAACTTTTAATATTGCACATTGATTAGATGTCATTAGCCAAAAAAAACTTTCCCATGGTTAAAATCAAGAAGAGTAAAGGATTCTCATGTTCCTATTGTAGTGACTTCTCATGATATAATGTGTATATGAGCTTCCTATGCACTTAAAATATTCAACAAAGAGAAATATTTTTCAGCTATGAACATCGAGTCAATATGCAGTGTTGGGAGTTTGACATAGAATACAATAGAAACGTGGTTAAATTAGAAGTTAGTATTTTTTGAGACTTTGGAATATATAGGAATCAAATATACCTCAATCTAACACATGGTGAGACTAGTATGACTCAATGTTCTTATTTTTATTTTAAATTGGCATTAAATTTAGTAGAAAATATAAATGACATACTCAAAAAAAGAAAAAATATTACTATTATTTTTATACTTTAGGGAAATGATCCATAAGTCATTTGGGACATGTAGGAAATAGTCTCACCTCAATTCGATGTATAGTGTGACTGTTATAACTCAATGTGTTTGTTATTTATTTAAAATCAATAGTTTATTTCAAAAAAATTACTCATTGAAAATAAAAACAAACATACTAATATTTTTTTTATAATTTATTACATTAATTCATAAGTTATTTATGACATATTGGAATTGGTCTCACATAAAACTAATACATGATGTGATCATTGTGGGTCAAAGTGTGTGTTTCCAGTTTAAAATTACATTTTAGTAAATTCATTCATTTATGATGTGTAGTAATGAGTACCATGTAAAATTGATACACAATGTGATTGATATGAGTCAAAGTGCGTGTTTCCAGTTTCAGATGACATTTTTGTGAAAAAGATAAGTAACATACTCAAAATTTAGTAAATGCATTCATATTGTTTTGATACTCTATGAAAAAAATACATAATCCATTTGAGATATGTTATAATTAGATTCATATCAGTCTAACGCACAATGTGACGGATATGAATCAAAGTGTATCTTTTTATTTAAAATTGATATCAATTTTAGTAAAAATGACAACTTGCCTACTCAAAACCAAGAAAACACATTCAAATTGTTTTCATAATTTACAAAAATGATCCATAAGTCATTTTTGATGTATTATAATTAGATTCAACTCAATTTAATGCATGATGTGTTTGGTATGACTCTATGTTTTTATTATCTCTTTAAAATCAATATTTTTGTTCAAAAGGTTTCACTCACTAAAAACCTAGAAAATGAACTCATATTGTATTTATAATTTTGGAAAATGACTCATAAGTCATTTATAATATATAGGAATAAGTATCACATAAAACCAACACAAAATATTAATGGTATGTGTCAAAGTGCATGTCTCTATTTTAAATGAGATTTTAGTAAAAAAGATAAGCGACGTACTAAAAACCAAGAAAACACTGTCAGGTGGTTTTGATACTTTAAGAAAATGATACATAAGTCACTTGAGAAAAGCAAGAATCGTTCACACCTTAAAATGATGCATGGTGTGATTAGTATAACTCCAAGTGTTTCTTTTCAATATATAAATATCATTTCATTTTAAAGCATGCATCGCATCTCCAAAACGGAGAAAATAATCCTGAATTGTTTTATCTTTATTTAAATTCTATATTTTTACGTGATTTTTTTGATTTTGTGGTATTTTTGGTGCTAAGTTGTGATATTATAGCACACTACATTGGTGATATAGTCTATTTTTATATAAAACTTCATTATACCCCTTTATCAACTCTTCTATAAGCACAGATAAAAGAATAAAGATCTTAATATTGCTCTAGTAATCAGTGCTTCTTTAATGTAGATAAAGGCCATTTTTAGTGCTATTAAAGGCCTATTTTGTAGTAGTGGGGCCCATGAAAATGATATCTTATAAAATGGAGATACTTGAGGGATGAGTCATAGACCACCTAACTTAATCTCATACAACTCTCCTCATCCAGTATCAACCTTTAGTTTGCCCTAGATCAGAATAAATTTGAACAACGGATCAATGCTATGAAAATAGGGATTAAGATCCTATACCAAAATAGCACAAAATATACAAAGAAATACAATTAATGGAGACAAATTATTTAAGGACTTACCAACAGTCTTCCAATGTGATAGACGAATCTGGAATCGAACTCCACAAGGAGAAACAGAGGAAGAACCTATCTTGAGGGATTTTAAGAGCTTCCTATGAGGGAACCCATCTGTGCAAGATAGAAAAGAGTGAAAGAGGTTATTCTTTCTGAAAAACAAGATGCCTTTCCTCTTATTTTAAAAGATGGTCTATGTAATTTACTTAGTTTGTAAAGCCTTTACATGTCGTTTAAATATTAGGGTTATCATACATAAGAAAAACCCTTACACAATGTGAAAAGGGACTGACTAGGCTTTTACATGTTGTGTATTGAATGAATATCATGTACTCTAATTACATATTATGTAATTATTCTATATTTATCATGATACCCTATGGAAACTTCCTTTCCAAAAAAAACTAATTATCCCACGACTTGGATTTAGGGTCTAATCCCAAAATATAACTTCTTAAGAGCCTAAAGTGGAATTTTAAAGTATATATACCTGATAAGAAAAACCAAGTTCTTATATTATTCCCCCATTAAAGGAACATTTCCCCGAGTTCACTATCCAACAGTGGTGAAACACTATCTGAGAAAAACTATGGACAATAGGTACGTACGTCGGCCTCCCACTCCAAAGTATCCTCTTGTAAACAGTTGTGATTCCATAGAACCCACACTAAAGAGATATTCCAGCCTCATAGAGCCTTCATACTCTAATCGAAGATGCACATTGGATACTCCTCGAATGAAGAACCAACATCTAGCTCAACCTCATCAAGATTGAAATTATAAGATGGGTCAGTATTTTAATGGAGAAGCTATGAAATGTGGAAAACGTCATACATGGAGCAGTAACTATAAGTTTAGAATAACCGGTAGGCTATCAGCCTGAATCTATCCAAAATTTCAAATTACCCAACAAAGCACAAAAATAGCATCCCTTTCTTATGAATCCATCTATTCCCAAGCCTGAGTGATACTTTTAGGAAAACAAGATCCCTGAACTCGAACATCATAGTTCATCAATGATAATCGACATAAGATGTTAGTCCAGACTGAATAGTAGATAGATTATTCCTAATCGGCTGAACTTACTCTAAAGTCTCTTCGACAAGATGAGGACCTAGTATTTCTACCTCTCCAACCTCTAACCAGTGTAGAGGTGAATCACACGGGTGATAGTACAAGGCCTCATAAGGATCTATATGAATCACATCTGGAAAGCTATTATTATAGGCGAACTCAACGAGAGGGATATGATTCTCCTAATAATGGATGAAATCAATGATTCATGCGTAGAGAATATCCTCTAGAACCTATATAGTCTATTCTAATTAATCATCGGTTTGAGGGTGAAAAGTTATTCTTAGAAGTTCCTATGTACCCACAGATTTCTGTAAACCCTACCAAAACCTTGAATTTAAATGAACACCACTATCTAAAATTATAGTCTGAGGGACACTATGAAACCACATAACTCACGGACATATAGTATTAATATCTCATTAACTAAGAATGTATCCCAAATAAAAACGAAGTGGGTTACTTTTATCAGCTGATCCACGACTACCCAAACTACATCAGTACCCTAAGGTGACTCTAGTAATACGACTACATAGTCCATTGAAACATCTTACCATTTCCATTCAGGTACTAGTAATATATGTAAAAATATATTAGTTCATTAGTTCTCCACCTTTATATGCTGACAGGTGGAACACCTGGTGATAAAACCTTTTATCTGGTGTTTAAACTCAATCCACCAATACTAGTATCACATATCTCAATATATCATGGATATTCCTGGATGAACTACCCACTAAGAAGTGTGGGAATTGTGCATCAATTCCTTTACCATATCTATAGGAACCAAGACACACCCATGAATATGGAGAATCTCATCCTCATTAATAGACAAATCTGGAGGTGGGTTCTCACCAACAATACTTTCTCAGATAACCAACCCCTAAGGATCTAAAAGTGTCATGCTCTTTACCCTCTTAAGGAGAGATGAAGTAACAATAAAGAATGAGATATAAGACTTATATTGACTATCAAGAAACTCTCGATACAGCTCATAAATTTTTTTATTAACTTCTATTCATCACTGGTTTCCTGTATGGCATGTGCCAGCACATCTGCTATCGCATTACCCTTTATAGGTGCATAGACATGGTCAAAATTAATATACATAGGAAATTAAAAAAATAACTATATGTGAACCAAGTCACACTACTTAAAGATATAGTTGAGGATATTTTGGTTAGTATACACTACAAAGTGCTCACCCATTAGATATTGTCTCCAAAAACGTAAGGCATGGACAATTGTTGCTAGCTCAAGGTCATGTGTCAGGTAATTCCTCTCATGATACCTCAATTGTAGATATTCTTACTAAAAAAATCAATCCTCCTTCATTATCATTACACTTATTATGATAACTGATGCATCATAGAACATTTTATAACTTATTCCAGGCTTTGGTATAATCAAAATTGGTGCCAAGACAATCCTCTCTTTCATCTTTAGAAAATATGTCTCTCATGATTCTGACCATGGGATCATAACACCCATATTTGTAATAGTATTGAAGTTTGAAATAATGTGTGATAATTCATATATGAAATACCTATAATATCTATCCATCCCCAAGAAATTTTTTATATCAAACACATTCTTGGGATTTTCCCAATAAACTGCAACACTCATCTTATTCAGGTCAAAAGATACAAATGATTTCGAGATAACATGACCCAATAACTGAACTTTGTCAATATAGAAGTGTAAATTAGCAGTATTGGAATAAATATGATTCTCTTTCAGTGTACTCAAAATGATATCAAGGTTCTTAGCATGGTTGATACGAGTGTGGCAGTACAAAAACATATCATCCACAATGACTATGACAAAAGAGTATAGATAGGGATGAAAAATCCTATTAATCAAGTCCATGAAAATTGAGGGTGTGTTCCTAAGACCAAGAGGTATATCAAGATACTCATATAGACCATAATTTCTAGGAAATCATGTATGAGGTATATTTGAAGGCCAGACTCATACCTGATGATAGCTCGATCTTACGACATTATTTGCGAATACCCTAGATCCTTGGAGTTCCTCAAATAGATAATCTATATGAGGTAGTGTATATCATTTTTTGACTATAATCTAGTTCAACTATCTATAATCCATGAATAGCCTAAGGGTCCCATCTGCCTTCTTGAAAAAATCATGGGTGAACCCCAAGAAGAAGAACTTGGTCTAATAAAGCCTTTATAATCTTGATCCTCTAACTATATATGGATCTCCTAAAGTATAGTAAGTTCCGTCATATATAGAGGAATAAATAATATAAATTCTCCTGGAATGATCTTGATCGTAAACTCTACTTCTCTCTTAGGAGGTAATATAGAAAAATCATCAGGAAAGACGTCCATGAAATGATCTACTATGCAACAAAAACCTATTTGAGGAAACATTTTATCTTCTATAAGGATAATAGCAATATAAGTGGTCAATACACCTAGACCATGATGATATGGCCTAACTATACAATCCATGACATCACACTCATCCTTTTGGAGATAACTGCTTCCCTCTAGTGATGTAAATGACACTCTAATGCGATAAAAGTCAATGAAGGTAGGGTCAAAAACCCACCATTCCATCTTGATAATGTTATTTAGCCCTATTATCTCAAGGATAAAGAGGTCCCATAAGAAATAGTAACTTCTTACCACAAGGGGTTAGTACCTCCATTGGCATATTCCCTCTAACCGTACTCTCAATAGTGTATCTCGTGTCATCACACCATAGTAATAATAAATTTCTAACCTAATATTTTTCATGGTGGATAAGAAGATAAAAGATTGAAACAGCTATATTGAATATATAACATACAAGAGTGGAGGATACTATAAAATTACCTCATACTTTAGGTGGTCCTGCACTTTAATCCTTAGGTATCCACCATAGAGAGTGCATCTAGATTGTTCCATGAGCCTGTGCTACAACTAGACTACCCTGAGCATATCATCTCTATTTGTGCTGCTGTTTAGGTGTTTGGATACCATGGTTATAACCTCCTCCTTGTCTAGTCATGTTGATGCTACTCTATCTCCACACTCAATGCGGCATAAAAGATCTTTCCCCTGAAGGTGGATCTAGTGTGGAGACACTTCCACTAGAAGAAGATGGAAATGTATAATAGAATCCTAGAATATTCCCCATATGGATGAAATAATGACACTCAATCAGGTCTCTATCACGCTATTACTTCATATTCCCCTACCCACCACACTGATGGCTTATAACAGATCTTCTAGTGTGGTTACTCTCACCACTACTGATCTGTCGAGAAGCCTTGAGAAAACATTTTCTACTACCATAATAACTACTACCCAGCCTCGACACTAATACTCAATTACCAATACTATCACCTTCCCTTAGTTTGTTCTCATTGGTAATATCCTGATAAACTATCTTAGAAAAATTATGTCGTAAAAATAAAATTGCCTAAATAAGGATGGCATACAGGATTCCATCCTCAAAATTTTTTGCATTTGATAACTCATAAATGGACAAAATCAGTGAAAATAACTTTAAATTAGTAAAATGTGATGAATGATCCATGAATTTCATAGAACCATACTCTAGATGCATGAAATCTCTATCACGGTCATCCCTTAGTGCTTGAGGAAAGAATTGATCATATAAGGAAGTTTGAAAATCAGACCAAAACATGCCCTTATGACAACCAACCTATGTAATTACATCCCACCAGCGCTTGAAAGAATCACACATCACATATATACTGAGATTCACCCTCTTCTATGAAGGTGTCTCCTAGTGATGAAAGATATAAATAGTGACCTCTAACCAAGACTCAGTAGCCTAAGAATCACAATCCCCCAAAAAGGTGGAAGGATGCTGCTGCAGAAACTCATGATTCAGATCAGACATTATAGGTACAGTTCATGGTACACCCTTCATGGACTGCATCAGACATAGAAAACCCTCAAGAAGCTGAGCGTCATTACCCAAATTAGATATAATAGGTGGTGCCTCAAGTGGGACTCCTAGTAGTAAGATTGGTGGATTAGGGTCCACCATCTCTAGAGTATGGTCTCCACCACCTTCCTAGCGCATGACATGAGTTCATCAGGGTGGTATTACTCTAAAAATTCCAATCACACACCTAAGATCAATATTTGAAGTAGATATAAGAACTAATGGAAGAAGATCACAATAAAGATGGATAACTACCCAAGGTACGACACTAACTACCCACTTAGAAGGCTAGGGTATTGGTATGTTCTCATGTTTAAATTATAGGGGTTCTAGTAGATGAATTCTCAACTATACCTTTCCTCAACATTTAATGAAAACCATTTGATTTAATAAGTCAATAATTACACTTAAGTTTTCATTTTCTTATATAAATATATCAAGGTTTGATTAAAATGGATCTCTGTTCCTAGTGAATAAGCTTCCATACACCTTATCAATGAATTCGACACTCATTCAATTTCTATTTGACCCCTTCTACATTCAGTCTCAAAATGTAATGAGTTATATAAAATGGATCGATTCAGTAAATTACCCATTCCAATACAGAAGGTCCCATAAAGTTCATGAATTGAAACTGTAAGTAACTTAATCATAGTCAAATAATAGAATAGTTATATATACAAACAACCATGGACTACTCGACAATCATAGGAAACATAAGCAACGGGAGTAATGAAATGCACCTATATGGAATAGAGTATGTGAGTCATGTTAATCCCAATTGCCTCTACTGATGCATGTAACAATGAATCTTGACCTCATATCACTTAACCCAGGAAAAATAAATTCTCATTCATAATAATAATAACCATCACATATCATGTGTATCACCCTAAGGTGAAGGGATATCAATATTAATAAGAAAAATCATAACAAAAATCTTTATTTCAGACAAGTTGGTATTTATTATGAATGTGGGTTAGCTATGACTAAGAATGACTTATAACTAAGTCCCATAACATTCCTAATCTCTTGTTTATTATCTCAAAATAGAAAGTCAAGTAATGAAATATAAGATACCATTTTGTGATGTCTCATCCTAGGTTCCACTCAAAGGTTCCTAGAAGCTGGTTGGCCACATTGCCTCAAGAGTGTCTCCCCTAACGCTACAGGCTACTGACTAAAAGTGATGTCCAAGGGTCTGTCCATGGAGAGACTATTCTATCATCACCAATGTGTATAAAAATGGATATATATATATAACAACATTTAAATAGAGTAAGTAATATAGAAATAATAAATAATTTCATACAAGATTAAGCATTCCAAGTAGTAATAATCAACACATAACTAGAATTGAATCATATAAAAATTATGATAATGTATGTCATGTCTTTAGAAAACTATAAAATAGGTATACATAGCAGCATAAAATACATTTTATACAAAAGAAGAAAAAATAAGAAAAAACTATCCAAGCATCCTGATAACAATACCTGTCATCTACTTCTAAGATCTCTCCTAAATCTATCAATCAGGATCAGGTGTCCAAAGCGAGACACTTTCCCATGTCAAGACTAGCATACATGTAATATACATTGGTACTAATAGTAGACTGAATAGAGGGTAAGATAAATATTAGTAGGCCTCCACCAACGATGGATATACCATATAGTCCAAGAAATATAAACTGATAGTGTGGTGGTATATAATAAATTCAAATTAGTACAAATGAAAATACCGAGATACCTACTTCAGCCTCATATGCTATTTGAAAATGTAATAATTTATTTAATTCAATGAATTTCAATTTATATAGATAATTCATGTGAGGTTTAATAAGAAGTGACATCATATCATTTTACTCATAAAGTATCCACAATATAACAAGTAATCCTATAGCGATGATTGTAGTAAACAGGATCCAAAGTAATATCCAAGGAATACTTGGCCTCAGGGTTGAGCCAACACATTATTAATATAAATCCTGGCTATAAGTGGTTTGCATGTAGTACAAGCGGCATTGAAAAAGGAATTTAACAGTAAAATAATTCTAATAGAGTCCAAGGATCTTTTCCAAGGTAAAATGGGATAAGCAATGACTTGGTCCAATGGGTGTATCCATGATTCCAAATGTCTGAAGACTTCATTATGGATCCAAGGAATGTGTCCAAGTAATCCTATAATGATCATGGATGGATTCTATAGCTTCATGTCGGGCATCCACTAGTAGACATGGATTGGGCTCCAAGATGGGTATATCCCTTAGGAACTGACATCCCTAAATCATAATGTCATCCACAAGTACTCAAGGAATTCCTTTGGGAATCTAATATTGGTTCAAGTTTGACCACACATATAAATATTCCATGGTCTGTATACAATACGAACCTTATACTTGGTTCATTATATAAATTAGTCCATGTAATAATCATGCCATTTAATTAGTCAATTGGTTCATTCCATTACCTTTCATACAAGTGACAAGGCTAAGGGACATGTTGTAACAATATGAGATTTTTTGAAAAACAAATTCCAATAAATTTAATCTTTTTGATATTTTTCATTTCACACGACACTGAGAATAGTTTCTTTTATATAAAATTACTAATTTTTTATTGCGTTATATGCAACACCAAGTTAAAATTTTACTACACACAACACTTAGATCAGCTTATAGTACACACAACACTATGTTTGTCTTATGTTACACACAATGCCTAGTTCCTTTTATATAATGCATAGTACGCAAGACAGAGTTTTACTGAACTACAATATACTATTAATATTATTATTAAAATATTATTATAGTTACCATCAAGTCGTTGGAATGGAAGTTATGAATAAGATTGACTAAATTTTAAAAATATGATTTACACATGTATATAAAATGAATTATTTGGTTATCAATTAGTATAATTAAATGAAATAAATATTTTAAAATAAATAAATTACTTTTATAAGAAAAATATTTTTCTATATATAACCACAATTTTATCTCAATAAATTAAACAAACAGTTTTTTATTAATGTTTTCAAAAAAAATTATATATTATATATTTAATCAATATTTTTAACACTCGTCTAATGGATTTGATAGTTATATGATAATAATAAATCCTATTTTATGAATAAAAAATGTATTTTTCTAAAAAGTAATTTTACCGCATTTTAATGGTGAACCCATTTTAAATATGATTTTTGAAATTTTTATATTTTATATTTTCCAAAATAAACTTAATTTTTTAAATAATAATTTCAATTTATTTAGTATGAATTTTTTATATTTTTTTGCGAAGTATAATTTTTTGATGAATGGTAAAAAACACTGAATTTTAATTCAAAAATGATTTTTCATATAATTTATTTATATTGTTAAATTATGTTTTAATTTATTTATATAGTGTAATTAGATAAATTATATATGAATTTATCCAATTTAGGTCATTAGAAGAAATTTTATAATGAAATTGGATGTAAAACATTTCAAACTTCTGGACCCTTTCGCTTTAAAAACACACATCGCCATCCCGTCTGTGGGATTAATTTAAAATTAACTTTTTTCACATTAGTTAATGGAAGTTAAAAATTTTGATGGAATATTTTTAATCATCATAATTCTTAATTTCTAATAATTTAAACATAGCTTTTTAAACAAAATATTAGTGAAAGTGATTAAAATTAATTAGATCAATTTAGAAAAAAATAGCTTAACAAACCACTAAAACTAAAAATTCAGGCCCAAAATAATATATAACTTATACAAAATACATTTTAGGTTTATATTTACAACCTATACTATCTTGTATATAATTTGGAATATTATTTGATACACTTGACTTGGGAAAATGTGAGTGTTATTCCCTTTCTAAAAATTCACAATAATGTCACTCCTCCACAACAATAAAAAGGCACTCACCCCATCCACTTATTCACACCTCTAAATCCATTTTAATCACACAATAATATACTCAAATAATATCCTTAATTATATCTCTTCATCCTAAAATTCTCTATTTGGGCATAAATCCAACCAAGTAATCCCTTAGGTGCAAACTAAAAGAAGTTATCCAAAGATGATGTAACATCATTTCTCAAGATCCTTTGTTTTATTTTCAATCTAAACCCCCTAAAATATTCTTTATTATATTCTTATATAATAACATAAATATCCTAAATATAAATATATTTTTTTATTATATGGTTTTTTTCTACACTTACACACACCTTCGTCTAATGGGTAACGAACCTACTATTCGTGTATATAGCGGACTACCGCCTCACGAAACGATGTTGTTCATTTTTCCTTTACCACCTATCATGGGTTTCAATTATGATAGACAAATATGTTTTTATATGATGTATATGATATTTATAATTAATTTATACTTCTATAATTTTTATATAAAATTTACCTTCATGCTTTCAATTTTGTGTAAATACGATAACTTCGTTTGTGGACGTGTGGACTGTCACCTGCTCAAAGAAATGTGATTTGTTTACACTTTACATGGAATGTGTTGTGGACGGATTTAGTAAAATTATATGATATATATGAAATAATAATTCTAATATAATTATATTATAAATATATATACATATATGTCATTTACTTTCTTTTTATTAATGTGATAATAAAGAGGAAACAACATTCATGCATAAGTACGACATATTTTCTCCATTAATGGTGTATTACATTTAATATATATATATTAAAGATTATTATAAATAAATATTTACTGAATATATATGATATTTATATCATGTTTTAAATTCTGGAAATAAGGTAATCATGATCTAATTAATAGGATCAAGAATAACAATCCAAGTTATATACAAAAAGAATGTGGATATTACCCAAAACATAACATTAACATGGAGTTGTTAATAGATGGGTAATATAAAGTCATAAAAAATAATATATGGTATTATATATAAAACTATGGTTATATTTTAGATTAATAATAAACATATATGTATTATACAAGAGTTTTTTAAGGCGTACTAAGAAATTCAAGACTCAAGGTAAGGGTTTTCTTGTCCCACTTTTATATCTGTGAGACATATAACTTATTCCAAACTCATTTATTTTTGTGATGTATATACTTACCATGAATGTATTATATTATTATTATAATTAAATTTATGGGTATGTACATATACATTTTATTATCTTTCTTTCATGGGATTTATGGTTGAAAAGCTACCAAATCAGTAAAGTAATTCTGTTTCAATTTGACTTCTTTGAGACACATGCCATGTTATGAATCTATATTATTATACAAGGCATATATACTTCCCATTTAAATTTTATATCATTAATATAAATATTTTAATAATATTTTATTCTTCATTTAATGATATTATTTCCATAGGATTATGATTCAAAGTTACAAAAGTGGTAACGGTTTATTGCTACAATCCCATCATTTATCAAGATTTCATATGATTATACTTCCATTGATGAAATATAATGATCCATATCTCAAAAAATATCATAAATTTTATTCTCATACTGTTATACATGATATATACATGTATTGTTACCATTTATCCACTCTTTGATAATTAATAAATTGTATTTAATAATATCCAACTTTATTTATCTCTTTGGTCAAAATTTTGTTTTAATCATAAAGCCATGTTTTCTAAAAATGTTTCTGAAAAAGTTTTAATATGACATGTAAAATATATTTTCACCAGTGTTTTACCTTTTTTAGTAAATTTTTTTTTAAATGAATCTTCTTTTTGTTTTTTAATCAAGGAAATTTTTAAAACATTTTATGGTTTAAAAGAAATGTTCAACATGTATGGATTTACCCATTGTCATGACTGTCATTTCATTGAAGCTTCCTTTGAAATTTTATAAGGTTTTTTTGGAAGAGAATTTTTCCATAATATTTTGGAAATTCTTTGTTTTAATTTTTTTCCCCATTAAAAAGGGTTTTAAAAATGTTTTATGTCTAAAAAGTGTTTTAAATGATTTTCAAAGTTTCATTTATAAGTTTTCAAGGTAATTTTCAAATACAATGGTTTTTAAAATTTACTATGATTTAAAAAACATACTTCAAAGGGGAAAGGATATTTCCCTCAAGATATTTTTAAAATTATTCTAAAAATATTACTTTATATTTTTTTAAGTGGTTTTTAAAGTAAAAGGAATTAGAAAATGATTTATGTTTTAAAAAGTGATTTTCAAAGAAAGGTTATTCTCTTTAATAAATAATTCATGTGATCTTTTAAAATCCTTCCCCATATAAGTTGAAATACTCTGATATAGTGTATTATTTAGTGGGGATAGGATCCAAGGACACCATTCTTACTCTTTATTTGAATGGTTTATGTTTAGTTGAAAAGTAGATTATGAAACCCATTTCTCTTATAGGGGTTATACCATGATAAAACAATTCTAAAACATACTTCCTTCCATGGGTTACACTATGATGAACTGATTATGAAACCTGTCACTTTTTCACATTTTATGATATGATGAAATTTTCATAATACCCATTTCATTTTATGTTTTATGACATGACATTTATGAAACCCAAATTTTTTACGGGTCATGATATGATGAATGATTTTTTATCTTGGGTCACATGCATGTATGATTTGATTATATAATGGGTGGTACCTATATCTCCCTCTAGTGAATTGGGTAAATATTTATATCTCATGAGTATGGAAGGAAGGAAATGTGGAGTGACCCCAGTTTAGAAATGCAATGGGGGAAAGGCAAGTGAACTCAATTCAGTAATGCAGGTCTTGAACGGGAAGTGTACCCGGTTCAATAATACATGGATGGAACGGGAAGTAAACCTGTTTTAATAATACATGGCCGGAACGAGGAGTAAAATCATTTTAGTAAAGGACTTTTCCACTAATATGGTTATGGGAGTGAACATTGGCTACTAATATATTCATGCGAGTGAACCATGACTACCAAGATGGTATGCAGAGTGAACCTATACTACAAAGATGGCCTTGGAATTAAGACTTTACTACTATGGAAATCATTTTTATATGCTTATGTGTATTAAATAGGTTCTACAAATTATTCATATGTTATGGTCTCACGGATCATGTTCTTGATTTCCTTATGATTCATGTCTCATAAACTGCTAATATTTATGTCATGACTAATGTATATGATCTATGATATGCTGGGTATGATCTTCAAATTCTATTATAATGTTATCATACCCTTATGTGCATGTTATTCTTATGTAACTCTTTTTTTACCCTTAATGATCATCTAAGATAATCCCTTTCTTATGTCCCCTTTCCCATGTTATGAAAAAAGGTTTTAAGAAGAAGTACTAAATGGGATGATTTTTGTGGGAAACATTGAATATATTTTACCAGGGTAGAATATTTTGTTCCATGCTTCAAAATACACTAAACTATTATGGTCCTTGATAATTTTCTTTTGTAATATTCTTAATATTCATTAAAAATGATGTAATATCCATGTATATTATGCTTGGGTCATTATAGTTTCTTTCAAAGGAAAGGTTTAGTCAATCTTTGGAAACTAGTAAGAGAAATATTTAGTGAGATCCCTAGGTATATTTATAAGGATATATCTTGGGGTTTCACTAAGGATAAACCTTAGGTGTCACAAATTAAAGGATTTGGTGTAATGATTTGGACATCATATAAGTAATTTTTTATTATTATGTGGTTTTATTCTATGATAATTGTTTCTCAGCCTATACTTTATGGTTTTAGTCAATGGTTGGAACAATAAGTATCATGGTTAACATTGAATGTTTTAGATGTGGAAATTTTGTGAAGTAAAAAATCGATTTCCTAAGAGTAAATCCCATAAATATAATTATGATGGTGGTATGAGTATTAGTTATACTACTGAAGATAAAGGGTTTTCAAATGACATGTGAAATGTATGTGATGTTATAATAGTATTTTTTTACATTAAACGTAAGAATAATGATTAGATTTAGGTTGAGGAACCTTAATATATGATGCATATTTCATATTATAGGAAAGGGGTATTAAGGAATAAGATGATTAAGCCTGAGTAGTGGTTTAATAATAATGTTGAATTATTGAAGTGTAAATGTTTTGTAATTAAAAGATTATGTCATATGAATCATGAAATATATAAGTATATTCAGTATAATATTTTCATAAAGGATTTAAAGGTATATATTTAATGGTTCTATAGACATATAAAATTAATTAAATGGAAATGTGATATTTTGATTAAGGGAAGGTAACCCGTAATGTGTTTCCAATAATAAGAAAATTGTGTTTAGCTTGGATAAAGATATGATTGATATGGATAAAGATAGTTGGATATTACTGATTACCATGTAACTAATTATTAATTTTATGAAATAAAGGTCTATTATATAATATATTAAGTTTAAAACTTATTGGATTTAATTAATATATCTAGTAAACTTTGGAATGAGGAAACATGCATGTTTTCAATTAGGATTTGTGGAAATTCTGGTTATTACCATGTTTTAAGAGAATACATGATGAAGGTATTCATATCTTTGGTATGAGACAACCAAGAGATGATTTATTATATTTAGGGATCTAATCTATTTTTGAGAAATTTAGTGACATTATTTTTGAAGCTTTTTATTTTCAACTTTTTGAAGGGTTATAAGGTTAACTATTTATGGAAAGTTTAAGTTAAAATTATGATGAAGTTATTGAGATTATAGTATTGTATTTCCATATGAGGATTTATGTGTATTGGATAACATGTGATAATTGTTTTTTTTTTGTAATTTTAACTAAAAATAGATGGAATATCCTATCATTATATTCTTGGATCTAAGGATTTGTTAATGCTTTAGGAATGAAAAATTAACCTTTATTTCTTAGAATAAGAGATGGAGTAGACATTGATAAAGGTACAAAAAGAGGTCATATTGTACTGAAATCAAGTAAATATATATTCTCATTAAAATTATTCAAATTTAGTAAAATAGACTTTTAATAAAATTATTTTCAAGTAATCATCATTTTGGATGACATCAAGGACCTTTTCAAGCCTCTTTGGGTTATGGATTTGTGATTGTAAACTTTATCCTAACCATGTTCTCTATCACTCTCCATTAGAAAATGATATTTTTATTTCTCTTAAATATCTCTATTTTCACTTTCCACCTATGTTATCCCATGAGGAAACCTAGTTATGTATTAAATTGACTAATTTTTATCTTTACAACTTTCCCTTTTAATAGTAATTTTGGGTTTTTATTTTTATGATGTGGGTTTTTGTGAAAGGAACTTTCAAGTATTAATCCATTAATAACCCTGATGAATTTTGAGGGTGAAATTAATTTTATGGTGGGGTAGAATATAACTCCCCAATATTTCTTAAAATATTTATTTGGAATTAATTTAATATTTTTGATATTTTTTGTTTCGCTCAACACTGAATATAGTTGTTTTATATAAAATAACTAAGTTTAGCTTGTGTTATATGCAATACCAAGTTAATATTGCATTACATGAAATACTTATATTAGTTTTTGGTACACAAAAAACTATGTTTGGATTTTGTTACACACAATGCTATGTTTCTTTGATAGCATTCATGATATACAAGGTTGAGTTTTACCGTACTACAATATACTATTAATATTATTATTAAACTATTATTATAGCTACCACCTAGACGTTAGATTGGAATTTATGAATAAAATTAACTAAATAGTGAAAATATTATATAAAAATTTAAATAAAATGAATCCTTTGGTTATCAATTTGTATAAGTAAATGAAATAAGTATTTGAAAATAAATAAATTACTTTTCTAAAAAAACAATTTTTCTATGTACAAACACAATTTTATCTCAATAGATTAAGCGAACCACTTTTAATTAAATTTTTCAGTAAAATTTATATATTATAAATTCAAAAAATATTTTTGATACTCATACATTGATTTTATATGTATAAGATAAGAATAAATCTAATTTTATGAATAAAAAGATGTATTATTATAAAAGGTATTTTACCGTATTCTAATGGTGAACCAATTTTAAATATTATTTTTGAAAATTTTATAATTTTTATTTGAAAAAATATACATAATTTATGAAATTATAATATAAGAATTATCTTTGGGTGAATTTTTGAAATTTGTCTATGAAGTTTCTTTTTTTGATGAATAGTGAAAAACCCTGAATTTTAATTCAAAACTACTTATTCATCTAATTTATTTATATAGTTAAATTATGTTTTAATTTTATTTTAAAGTATAATTAGAAAAATTATACATCACTTAATCCAATTTAAGTAATTGGAACCAATTTCACAATGAAATTGGATATCAACACATTTCAAACTTTTATACCTTTTCACTTTAAAAACTCGCATTGTCGTCTCATCTATAAGATTAATTTTAAATTAGTTTCACTGATCTATGTGATTGGAATATGTGAAAATGGATTACATATTTTTATTAATCAAATTCTATACTGTCTAATATTTTCCACTTAGTTTTTAACCAAAAATATTGGTGAAAATTATTAAATTTATTTATAGTGATTAATATAAAAATTAACATAATAAAGGGATAAACCTTTAAATTAAGGCCCAAAATGACCTAGAAAAATGTCCAAAATACATGGTATGTTCATATATAGACCCTATAGTACCTCTAATATATGTTTTTAACATTATTGGAGCCACATTACATGGGAGAAATATAGGTGGAATTCCGTTTTCAAATATTTACAAGAATGTCACTCCTCCTCCTCTATAAAAAATCACTCACCCCTATCACTTATTGATATATATAAAGACATTTTACTCACCCAAAATATACTCAAATAATATTCTAACATCCCTCCCTTCATCTTATAATCCTTGTTTGACCATTTGTAAAATAATGGTTTTCCTAATCACAAATCATGCCAATCTACATATCCTATTAATTCATATATTACGTTATAACACATGTTAATCATGTAAATTAATATTTTTAAGTGAATGAATTATGTCACATTGTATAATAAATTTTAATAAGTTGATAAGTTATTAATATTTATGCTTTAATATTTTTACAAGTGTAAATTTACATGTATTTATGTATTTATATATTTCACCTAATCTGATAGTGTTCTGTGTAAGACTGACACTTTATTAGTTTCTCAGAGGCCCTAGCATTGATATTTCAAAAGGAGTCACCATTGGTCAACTCACCAATGAGTATACATAGATTGAAGAAATCACCGTTTGAAGAAGACCTAATGCTGGACTCGCTGATTGAACAAACGAAACATCGATGGATGAGTCACCAATGATCGGTCGCACCGATAGTTTGAAATAGTCATTGATGGTCGACTCACTGATGAATGAGTCACCCATGGGAGACACACGGATAGTTCTAAATGATTAATGGATGATGACTCATAGATGCCTGGATAGAACGATAGAACAAACGACTCACTAATTCCCTGAGTCACTAATACCGATGAAAATGACTCACCAACACATAGAGTCACTGATGCTGACAGACCGATGATGATAGACTGATGCCAATGAGTCACCGATTGTCATAAAAACTGTCTTTAATTTATTAATTCAAATTTATACTTAACGGACATACTTTGACAAATTAATGTTTCTAACATTATTTAATATTTTCTGCAGTATATTCACTAAACAGTACGAGGTACATGCACGTGGGGAGATCTTCATGTCTATTGTACCTTGAAGTATAAAATAATTAAAAATTGGATCATTTAATATACTAGAAACACGATGAAAATTTGTTGGAAAAGAAGAACTATAATATCCTACAACTCTCAACCTTAATTCAAAATCCCAAGAACTCAAAGTAAGCACATTCTTGAAGATCAACAAGACAAGCTAAACCTACTAATCTACACAAAACATCTTTCAAACAAAGAAGTTTAACATTTCACACTACTATAAGTGAGACTATAGAGGTTTTGATACTCTGTTTTGGGGAAAAATTCTAGGAGAGGACTCGAAAATCATCTCCACTACATCAGACAAGACTAGAGCTTCACTTCATAACACACAATGATTTATAAACCTCTCTCTACATATTAACTCTCTTGTGTTTATTTACTTACATTTTTAAGTAGTGTGTGTATATGTTTGTGACACACACACTGAATCCTACGCATAACTGTAGGATATATTATATCCTCAAACTCACTCTCTATTTATTCTTTGTATCTCACATAAAACAGTGGAAAAGGTTAAGTGTGACCTATTTGTTGTTTTTTCCACGAAAAAATGTGGTAGAGGTCAAGTGTAACCTGGACAGCCTTATGTGCTGGTGTGAACCCCAATATAGGGTGTGGATCAAAATGTTTATTAAATTAAACTACTTAGTGGCTGGTGATATCCAATTGGAGAGGAATAAGTCTCATCTTGAGACTGAATCTCTTCTTTATATCAGTTGTACATTTTCCTTTTATTTTTACTCTCTGTTTATCACTTTTTCAAAAAACTAAATTGAACTTTGATAATTATTTTAGAAAGTTTTTATAACTATTTTGAACCAATAGGTTAGTTTCAAAAGTTATATTAATATTCAAATTAGTATATCCAAGAACTAATCAATATTTTTAGAAATTAATTAAACATTCAGGACCATTATAAATTCACTAAAAGATGACTTCGATTATATTTTTAATTGGGAGAACTTTTCAAAGAACCAATTTTAAACAGAAATTTTTATAGATACTCAGTTCACCCCCATCTTGAGTAATCTACTCTGACCAACATTTGGTATCAGAGGAGTTCATAAATTTTTCAGTTTTCAAATATTTTTCAACTATTTTTCAATTTTGATTGTAGTCATATTCCAAAGGTCTTAAAATTTCAATTACATATAAATTTTTATCTCTATGAAATATTTTCACAATTTATATTATGGAAAATAGATTAGAAAGATATGTTACTAATAGATAACCTTTTTTGAAGGAACCAATTATGCTAAGTGGAAGCTGAAAATGAAAATACATCTAGAAATCATGGGATTTAAAATATCAACTACAATTGAAAGTAAGTATGAAATTCCTAAAACTGCTAGAAAAAATTGGGATGAACCTACCAAAACTGCCTATAAAAATAACTTTAAAGCAATGAATGCTCCATAATGTGCACTAGGAGATGAAGAGTTTAATCGCATTTCTTCTTGTAAAAATACCCATGAGATTTGGGACACATTTTCTATTTCTTATGAGGGAACATCTAATGTGAAGGATGTGAGATTAAATATGTATACAATTAAATATTTTAATTTAATAATGGAGCCTAAAGAATCTATTTCGCATATGTATCTCAGGTTCAATGAAATTGTGAATATTATGATTTCTTTAAGAAGAGTTGTAACAGAAAAGGATCAGATCATGAGGATTATATGATGCTTACCAAAGAGATGTTGAGGGACATATCTGTCTATAAGATAATCATGAAACATTGAAAATATGTAAGTGAAGAAATTGATTGGAAAACCAATGATGGATGAAGAGGAACTAAAAATACATCAAGAAGAGGATAAACCAAAAATTAAATTTGTAGCCTTCAAGACTACCACTTATAAAATCAAGGAAAAATTGAAAGTTCAAGATGTTGTTGAGAGTATACGTAGTGAAGAATCAGCATTAGATAGTGATGAGGAAATGGCCCAGCTGGCCAGGAGATTTAGAAAATTTTATAGGAAGAAAAAGTTCTTCAAGAGACCAAACTATAAAGGAATGTATGATAACAAGGAAAACTGGAAAAAAGTATTGGAAGAGAAATGACAAATCAGAAGAGATTGTTTTCAATGAATGAAAAAGGAAAGTACATGTCAAAGCTGACTGTCCAAAATTAAAATACAAAAGGAAGTATGAAAATATGGACATGAAGTATAATAAATCCATGAAGGCCACCTAGAGTGCCTCTAAGTACAACTCTAGTGAATCTTCTTCAATACATGATGAGAAGGATGACATGGAAAATATGTGTTATATGACAAACACATCTGAGGTAAACATAGACTCTCCTGCACAAAATTATTATTATTGCGAAAATTAAATTGAGTCTAAAAATATTACAAGTGATGAATTATTTAAATATTGAAACATGCTATAAGAAACTTGTAATAAACTAAAAAGCTAAATATAAATATTTAAATAAGAAACATGATCTTACTATAACTATTAAGTTTCAACTTACTATTCAAAACGATAAAAATTCTCAATTACTCAAGGAAAAAAATGAGTTAAGAATGACTAATGAGAAATTAAAGAAGGGTATTGAAAAGTTTACCAACGGTAAAAATACACTTACTCAAATTCTTGGTAAACAGATAGCTCCTATGTATACTAATGGAATAGGTTATCATCCATGACAAAGAAATTTATCAAAAACACATTTTTTGACTAAATCTTGAAAATATAATTATTTGCCCAAAAATCATGATTTTACTACAAGTTCCATTTCTAAATATTCTTTTGTTGTATCGAATTTTTCTAGACCAAAAAAATTTTATTTTCTAAATACTCTATATTCTACATATAGAAAACACATAAGACAATTTTGGGCTTCTAAAGCCTTTATTACTAATGTTTCTAGACCTAGAAAAATATGTGTACCAAAATTATTTCTTGGAAAAAATATTTTGTACGTAAAATTTTAAAAGAGTTCTTGTATAAATATATGGTACTTAGATAGTGGATATTTAAGACACGTGATAGGGGACCACTCAATCTTCAAAATTCTTATCAATATTGATGGAGAACATGTCACATTTAGTGATAATGGTAAAGGAAAAAATCATCGGCCTAGGATAGGTTGGTTACCCTAACTCTATTTCAATTTCAAAAGTACTCTATATTTATGGATTAAAGTATAACTCTTTTAGTATATCCCAAATGTGTGATAATATATTTAATGTTAAATTCAAAAATGATTCATACCATGTTTTTTATTCCATGAATAACATATAATTTACTACTCATAGAAATGATAATGTGTATGCTATAAATTTAGACACACTAGCATCATAAAATATTTATTACCTAAGTGCATTTTACAAAGAGTCTGGGATCTAGCACAAAAGACTTAGAAACTGCAACATACACTCCCTTAAGAAGTTGACCATAAAAGTTTTAGTCAAAGACTTTCCCAAACTAGAGCTTCCAAACAATAAGGTGTGCAATCCTTGTCAAAAAAGAAAACAACATTAAATTTCTTTCAAACCAAAGAAGGAAGTAACAACTTATCAACCTCTTGAGTTGGTTCACATGGATTTGTGTGTACCTTCTAGAGTTTCAAGTATCAATGGGAAGAACTATGTTTATATTCTTTTAGATGACTTCTCTAGGTATACTTGGACATTTTTCTTAGCTCACAAAAGTAAATATTTATCTCATTTTACCAAGTATTCTAGGACTATTGAAAATATTGGTGGACATAAAATTAAATCCTTAAGAAGTGATCGTGGTCATGAGTTTAAAAATCAAGACTTTGAATCTTTTTTCTCACAAAATGGATACAGGCACAACTTCTCTACCCTTAGGACACCTCAACAAAATGGTGTAATAGTAATAAGTAATAGAACCCTATTGGAAATTTCTAGAACTATTCTTAATGAATATGACCTACTAATTTATTTTTAGGCTAAATCTATTAATACAGCTTATTACATAATAAACAAAGTCTTAATCAGACCCATCCTTAAGAAAACTCCTTATGAGTTGTGGAAAAATAGGAAACCCAAGGTAAATTGTTTTAAAGTGTTTGGATGTAAAGTTTATATACTAAACAGTAACGACAATCTAGATAAATTTCTCTCCAAAAGGGATAAAGGAGTATTCCTTGGATATTCTAAATCAAGTGAAGTTGGTAGAGTCTTTAATAAAAAAAAATGTGTGGAAGAATTTGTACATGTAAATTTTGATGAAACAAATTCACATGAACCTAATTTATCACTAGATAATCTTGTGGAGGATATGTCCAATTTGTAAATTAATGCAAAACCCTCATATCATCCTATAAAGGAATTTGTGAAAACTTCTAGATCTATAAATTCTCCAGAATCTAGCCATAATGAAGTAGAACAAAATAATGAACCAGAAATAACTATTCTTACTTTTACTAGATCAACTAGAACACTTAAAAACCATCTCTTAGATTTTTTTATTGGATATTTAGATGTAGGAACACAAACTAGAGATTCTGTGATAAATTAGGTTTAACATCAAGCATTATTATCACAAATTGAACCTAGAAATATCAATGATTCAATCAAAGATTAATTTTGGGTGATAGCTATGAAATAAGAGCTTAACTAGTTTGAGATAAATAAAGTCTATTAGCTTGTTGATAGACCAAAATATACCTTGACCATAGTAATTAAATTGGTGTTTACAAATAAAGTTGATAAAGTTGGAAATATAAATAGAAACAAATCTAGGTTGGTTGCACAAGCCTATAATCAAGAATAATGGATTGATTATAAAGAAATATTTTCACCAGTATCTTGGATTGAAGCATTTATAATCATACTTTCCTATGCATCATGCTTAGATTTCAAACTTTATCAAGTGGATGTCAAAATTGCATTCTTAAATGGTTATATAATTGAGGATTTTTTTATTGAACAACCCCCACATTTTACAAATACCCATTTTCCAAATCGTGTATTCAAATAATCTAAATCCTTATAAGGTTTGAAACAGGCTCGAAAAGCTTGGTATGAAATACTATGTAACTTTATTATTTTTAAAGACTTTAAAAAATGTGTTTTAGATCCTAATTTATTTATAAAAATAATTTCTAAAGATGTTTTAATAACTCAAATATATGTAGATGATATTATTTTTTGATATTATAAAAAATCATTATGGAATAATTTTTTAAAAATGATGCAAAGTGAATTTGAAATAAGTTTTATGGGTGATATTAAATACATTCTTGGATTTAAAATATTTAGGAATAAATAAGTTATTATTATAAATAAAAATAATTATACTAAATATCATTTGAAAATATATGGAATTGATATCATTAAGAGTAGTGAAACCCCTATGAGTTATACATGTAAATTAGATCTTGATAAAAATAGAAAATCAGTTGATCAAACTGCTTACAGAGGAATGATGGGGAGTTTTCTACACTTGATTACTAGTAGGAAATATATTATGTTTAGTGTGTGTATGTGTGCAAGATATCAATAAAACCCAAAAGAGGAACATCTAAATGTTGTGAAATGAGTTTTCCAATACCTCAAATATATAACTAATTTTGGATTATTCTACCCCAGAGGACATCCTTTTTATTTGGTTAGTTATTAATATACTGAATTTGGTGGATTTAATTTAGATAGAAAGAGAACCTCTGGAACATGTCACTTTTTGGGAAAGTCTCTAATTTCAAGGGGTTGTAAAAAAGAAAAATTCAGTGGCATTATCAACTGTTGAAGTAGAGTACATTGATACTGGCATTTGATGTGGACAAATTTTGTAGATGAAACACACTTTATTAGACAATGTATTTCAATTCAAACATATCCCCATAAACTGTGATAATAAAAGTGCTATTAACATCTTCAAAAATCCAATTTCTCATTATAGAACAAAACATATTAATTTAAGACATCACTTTTTGAGATATCATTATCAAAAAGGTGATATAACTCTTGAGTTTATTGGGACTGAGAAAAAACTTGATGACATATTCACCAAACCCTTAAACTCTGAGAGAATAAACTATATCAGTCATGAACTAGGAATGATAAATATTTAATGTCTATCCAACCTGTTTTTCTTAGAAAAATCTAATTGTCTGAGAAACTGATATTTCAAACCGATCAGGTAAAATTGACCAAGTGAGACCGTTCGTGTGAAACCGATTGTATAAAACCAATAATGTGTAACTGATCTTATGAATATGATCACATAAAGTCGATTATGCAATACCAATCATGTGAAATCGATGCCTATAAGGATTGTTTTTTAAATCTTCCAGTTTTAAGTGAAATGGCACAATTTTTTTTCTTTTTACCGCTATTCAATTTTTTTTTATGAATTACAATCCCTAAATGTTAAAATAAATTCAATCCACACTTCAACCTTTTACCTCCCTCACTACCTTTTAACCTCCCTCTACCCTTGATAATTTGACCTTTAGAATCCCTTAAAAACTGAACCTTCAGAATGGCATGGATGAAATGCATGATGGAAGGACCGAGTGGATTAATATCAATTAAGTGTCATAAGGGTGAATCTAATGGTACTGCAATATCTGGTAAGATAGGATTGGAAAGTCGTGTTTTTAATTCTAAGATGGAAGTGTCTACAAAATATCTTTTATCAAGAAATTTTCTCTTGATAATAGTGATTTAATATCATGGTTGGATCTTTTGGATTTCAAAGAATGAGAGGTCGTTTTATCCCCAGCTGGTACATGAATTCTATCTCAACTTCAAGATATATTTGGAAGGAGCTAATGAAGCATGAATGAAGTCAGTGGTGAAGGGAAAATAGATATAATTTTCTTTGAAATAATGGGTTGAATGTTTGGAAATACCTCATGAGGGCATCTATGTTGATTACCAGGGTAACATTACACCAACCTTAGACTAATTATTATATGAATATACTTTGAAAGAGTTGATTGGGAATGAAGAGTCAAGAAGAGATACATCTACTGAGTTTGATGGAGAGGCCAGACTACTCTTTATGTTCATTAAACATAAAATATGCCCAAGGAAGGGAGATTTTGTAGCTATGAAATATCAGTATGACATCCTGGTTTATCTATTATAGAATCGGGTAACGGTGAACCTATATAGGTACCTGATGGTACATATTTCTGACATGATAAAACCATCCAAGAAATCAACATGTTTATACTATCCTAGAATGATTTCAGCAATACTAAGGAAGCTAGGTTGTGTGAAAGATGAAGATGAACTGATCACTTCTTGTAGTGTCTTATGCCTACATAAGGAAATATGCAAGAGGATGAAGATATTTTGGAACCCATGGAAGAGATGTTGGGTGGGATATGAGGAAAGATTATATGGGGATTACAATTCTATTGACCATACTACTAGACTAAAGGATCGAATTGATCTAGACCTTAAACCAAGTGAAAAGTATATTTATTCTAATGAATAACATATTGAGGCTGAGCTGACAAGGGAAGAAGGGTCTCCTATAGATGACAGGAGTGACCCTAATATTGTTGAGATCCCAAAGTATATGTCTTATGAACCTTCTAGTCCAACTTTGGAGTTTTCCTCTTGTGATCCTTTATTAGGTGATGAAGAAGAGGAATAGACTGAGGTATCAGGAGTGTAAGGTTATGTAAGTAAGTATGATGAGGAGGAGGAGGAGGAGTAGGAGAAGGAGGATAATGTCGAGAATTTGAGTGACTCATTAAAAACAGGACAACATGTTTTGGACAGTTCAAGTGAAGAATTTGTGCATGGAGCTGATGATGGATATGATGGGTAGGAGGATGATGATCATGTTGAACAGGATGTTGTTGCTCATGCTGCTAAAGAAGCTGGAGATGAGGACATATCTGACCACCATAATTATGATCAATGAATCATTCAGGATATTAATGAAATTATGGCTAGAGGATAGGAAGAAGAGGTTGAGGATCAAATTGAACCTATGCCTCAGATTGAGGAAGATAATGGAGTAGCTGGACTGGATGGAGTTTTAGTAGAACCTAAATTTCAGTTGGTATAGGTGCCTAGAAATGATTTGTTTGATAGAGTATAGGAAGAAGATGATGATAAAGCTGAGATTGTACGAGAGCCTCAGGGAAGAATATTTGGGATTGATACAATGGATCATAGAGACTGGACATGTTCTAGTGAATGGTATAGAAATCTAGGACTCATTCTATTTGTCTTAGATTATGACTCAACTGAGGATATGAAATCTCCTCCTCTTGTTCCACAAGAACCATCTGAAGTAAAATTGAATGCACCTACTTCACCAATAATACCTCCTGTAGATGATCCAGTTGTACATCTAGTGCCTAGTAACTATGTCACTAAGGATGATTTAGAGCAATTTAAGGCAGATATATGTGAGTTAGTGAGATCTATTGAAGGATTCAATAATTAAGTCTCTACTTCCATGAGAATTTCATAAGTAGATACTTCTAGAATTGAAAGGATAATGATTCAGAAGATTCAGCCTTATCTCATTACAACAGTTGATACAATCATTGAAAACAATACAATGCGGGGAGAAGAAGTGAATAGGATGAGTAATGAGTTGAATTCTCTGACCACATATTTTAAGACCTCTTATAGTGGTGTGATGGAGGTTTCTAAAAACATAGTGACACATCTAATGAGTGTAGATTTTAAGAAATTAAAGTAGGAACTTGGAAAGATGATATCTGGTGCATCTAGTTCTAAAGGTACTAGGGTTGATGCTACTGATATAGAGTCTCTCAAGGCTGTGATTAGGGAAGAACTAAAGAGTCTTCAGAGTGATTCTGATAAGGAAACTCTTTACAAGGTACACAAAAACATTGAAATTTTTACAATATGGTGATACAATTAACCAATGAAGCCTCTTCTACTCAAAATGAGATTAGATAGTCGGTGAATATGTATTTTACCAAGATTTATACCAAGCGATATTTGATCAATAACTTCAAGTACTTGGCTGGAAATCTAAATATCCCTCCAGTGACAGAAGCCTTGAAGAGTAAATTGGGAATGTTTAAGGATTTTACTCCCCTCCTGGATAAATTCATGGAGAACAAGGTTGATTTCAAGAAGGAAATTCAATATGGGGGTGAAATCATAAATGATTTTATCAAGCTTTTGAATCCATATTTTCTTGTTCATGTGGAAGCAATATTGGTCCCAGTTCCTACTTCAATTAGACCTAATTCTCTGCCTACTACTCAGATGAAAGTCTCTCAAGCCTTATACCAGATCTGGCCAGTGATCAAAGAGCATCCTCAGATCTATGTGTTGTTAGAGAGGAGACATAGCCTTGTAGATAATGTTCCTATAGGTCTTGACTTACCTGGTGTTGTTATGAGACCATCCCTGCCTACAGCCACACCCACGCCTTCTGAACCTACTCTTGATCCTAAAAATAAAGGGAAATCACCTCTAAAGCTGAATCCTTATTTGTGGATCCTATTTTCAAAGGGATTTTTATTTTTTTATCAGTGTATTTAGCTGATTTTACTTTTTGAACCTTAATGAGTATTCTTTTGCCTTCCTTGTGTTTATAGTTTTCTTTGGGTTATTTCTCTTTATTTTTTATCCTTATTTTAACCATTTTTCTAATCCCAAAAGGGGGAGAAATTTATATCCATAAATTCTTAATCTAAGGGGGAGCACCTCTGGTATAGGTAACATAGCATGTACTCAACATATATATATATATATATATATATATATCACATCTGCTAAAAACTACGGTAATACAAAGGAGGATCCTGACTACGCTCTAATATAAAGTAACCTTCTATATATATATATTTCCTCTATTACAAAATTGAGTGGGACCTTAAAAGGAAAGCCTTAGTCATATTGAGAATTCACACTCACTCTAGTATGCTAAGTCAAGTAATTATTATTAATTAACATCATGTTTATGCTATAATTTGTGATTATAAAAACCGATAAGATTGTTGGAACTTTTTTCAAATAGTTTTTTTCATAATCACAAAGCATGTAAATCTAAAAATCATATTAATTCATATATTAAGTTATAAATCAAGTTAATCATGTCAATGAATATTTTTAAGAGAGTAAATTATGTATAATTGTATAATACATTTTGATAAGTCAATAAATTATGAATATTTATGCTTCAGTATGTTTACAAGTGTATATTTACATGTATTTAGGTATTTCACTTAATATAATAGTGTTTTGTGTATGACATACACTTAATAAGTTTTTTAGAGTCCCCAAAACAGGTCGTTCAAAAGGAGTCATTATTGGTTGACTCACCAATGAGGACCATCAAAGAAGTCACCGATTGAATAAGACACTGATGCTGGACTCACCGATAAAACAAACAACTCACCAATGGACGAGTTACTGATGATCGGTCGCACCGATAATTTGAAAGAGTCATTGATGGCCGACTCGCCGATGAATGAGTCCCCGATGGGAGACACTCTAATAGTTCTAAATGATTAATCGATGATGACTCATTGATTCCCTGAGTCACTAATACCATTGGAAATGACTCACTAACACACGGAGTCACTGATGATGACAGACTGGTGATAATGAGTCACTGATACTTATGACTCGCCAATAGTCATAAAAACTGTATTTAATTTATTAATTCAAATTTATATCTAACGTCATATTTAGAAAAATTAATGTTTCTAACATTATTTAATGTTTTCTTTAAGACAATTTGTAGACAGTATGAGGTACATGCATGTGGGGAGATCTTTGTGTCTTGTGGACCTTTTAGTATAAAATAATTACAACTGGATCATTTGATATACAAGGAACACACTAAAAAGTAGTGAGAAAATAAGAACTGCAATATCTTGCAACTCTTGAGCTTACTTCAGAATCCCAAGAACTCAAAGGAATAACATTTGGGAAGATCAACAAGACAAGATAAACCTGCTAAGTTATAATGAACATCTTTCTAATAAAGAATCTGAAAATTTCACATCTCCTAGAAGCCAGACTATAGAGACGGTGATACTCTGTTTTGGAGAAAACATCTTGAAGAGGACTCAAACATCATCTCCACTACATCATATGAGTCCAAATCTTCACTACATAACACACATATATTTATAAACAGCTCTATACAAATTATATATGTAGTGTTTATTAACTTACATTTTTTAGCAGTGTGTGTATGTATTTGTAACAGACACACTGACTCTTGTGTATAACTAGAGGATAATTTATATCCTCAAACTCACTCTCTATTTATTATTTGTATCCCACATAGAATAGTGGAAGAGGTCAAGTGTGACTTGTTTGTTGTTTTTCCCATGAATAATTGTGGTATAGGTCCAGAGTGAACTGGACAGCATCATGTGCTGTTGTGAAACATGATCCAAGGTTTGGATCAAAATATTTATTAAATTAAATTGCTTGGTGTTAGCTGATCTCCAAGTAGAGAGAACTAAGTCTCAGGTCGACATCAAACCTCTTGTTTATATTCATTGTTACTTTGCATTTTAGTTTTACTCTCTTTTATTAATTTTTCACAAAACTAAATTAAACTTTGATAGTTAGTTTAGAAAGTCTTTATAACTATTTTGAACAAGTAGGTTAGTTTAAAAAGTTATATTATTCTTTAGATTTTTATATCTGAGAACTAATCAATCTTATAAAAAATTAATTATACACTCAGGACCTTTATAAATTCACTAAAAACTGACTTTGATTATATTTTTAATTGTGGAAAACATTTTAAAGAACCAATTTTAAATGGAAATTTTTGTATATACTCAATTCACCCCCCTCTTGAGTAATCTAATTTGACCAAAAATTCTCACTTTGGCCATAAATATAACCCAAAAATCCCGTTGGTGAAAATCAATAGGAGTTTCCCAAAGAAGACGTAACATCCTTCCTTAAGATCCGTTTATTTATTTTGATTCCCCAACCTTAAAATATTCTTATTCTATGATTATATAAAAAAATTATCCTAACTATACTTATATGTTTTTATTCTAAGGGTTTGACCTACAATTAAACACACATCCATATAGGAGTGATGAACTTATCGTTAGTGTGTTTGGTGGGCTACCGCCTCACAAAATGATATCGTTCATTTTTCTATTACCAACTCTCATGGGTGGTAATTATGATGAACACTATATTTTTATATTATATATTATATTTATTATGTATTTATACTTTTTAAATTATTATATAAAATATACCATCATACTTTCTATTTTGTGTAAATACGATAACTTCGTTTGTGGATGTGTGGAGAATAGTATCCATAAAGTGATGTGATTCATTAAAAATTTACATGGAATGTATTAAGGATGGGTTTAGGGAAATTATATTATATTTAAGACATAATAATTCTACTTTAATATTTGTAATGATCCTTGGTTATATTGGTTGAATGGTATGAATCCCACTTCTTCATATGTTCCCAGCAATGAACATGTCGTTGTGAGAGAACTCATGGTTGATTACCTCTTCAGTTGTGATATTCAAAAGCTAGATATTTGGTTTTCTGAGCCCAAATGTAAGGATATCCTGGCATTTCTCATGGTTCAAGATGTAGTCCCATAAAATTTGTGTTGGTCTCATAATCCCTCTAGCTTCTACACTATCCTCTAGGGTTACGGGTCGAGTGTTTCATTTGATAAAGGATATTGGATCCATTTTTTGAAACATATATTGAATCTAAAGGCACAACCAAAAGCCAAGATTTTTTGTTTTGTAAGTTCTGTAGGGGAATATTTACTAATCATGCCTTCCTAGATAATAGGAACCTCTCTAATAATGGCCTATGCCCACTCTGTTGGGTAACGGAGGAAACAAATTCCCATGACTTTTTCTCCTACCCATGGGTCACTGGGCCTTGGTTGACTAGTGTAGCTCATGATCTCACCCTCAAGAGAAATATTATGGACATTAGACATATCTTGAGAGAATGGTTCAAATATTTTCCTACTCAAAATATTGTGTGGTTGTGCATCCGTGTTTTTATTTTATGGTTTTGTCGTAATGCCTTCATTTTTGAAAACATTATCAATGATGAAAGATTGAGGATTTCTATGATGCATAAATGGGGATCCCAATGGATATATGTTTATTTTTTTCATCCTATGCTTGATCAATCCCATCAGGCTAGATGGATTCCTCCCCCACCCAATGTTTTCAAACTTAATAATGATGCGGGGATTCCTGGCGATGGTTTGATTGGACTCGGGGACATTCTCCAGGATCATGTTGGATCTATTATTATGGATCATAATTCCTCTTAGATTGCATTTTGGTATCCTCTGATGGCTGAGAAAATGGATATTTGGAAGTTTATTCAGTTCTTCTCATCTCTAGGCTAGAAGGATATTGTGGTCGAATCAAACTATTAAGTTATTATCAATGCTTTGAAGGTGGAAGGGGGCAACCACTAAGCTTTTGCAACTATCACTAACACCATAAGATAGTTGGTTCCCTCCTTTTATTCATGATATTTTTTCATTTTTCTTGAAATAGGTAAACCTTGTAACTCATTTTATGGATGCTTTTATAAATGCTCGAGGGTCTTGTTGTTGGCTTTCAACTTTTCCCTCAAAGTTATGTAATTTAGCTTTGGATTATATCTAAGTTGAGATTTTTCTTCAAAAAAATATGTATGGAATATATATGATATTTATATCATGCTTTTCAATCTATAAATAAGTACATCATGATCTATTTAAGAGTATCAAGAATAACAATCCAAATCATATATAAAAAAGAAAGCATATATTTCCCAAAAATGTAACATTAAAATGGAGTTGTTAATAAATAAGTAATATAAAGTCATAAAAAATAAAATATGGTATTACATATAATAATATAGTTTTTTTGGTATATGTATAATAAATTTATATTTATTATACATGAGGTTTTAACATGTATGGAGAGATTCCAGACTTAAGGTAATATTTTTCGTGTCTCACTTTTATTTATGTGAGACTTATGCCTTATTCACCAATAATTTCTTTGTGTGGCATGTATACTTCGAATGAATGTATTTTATTATTCTTATAATTAAATTTATTGTTATTTATATATACATTTTATGATATTATTTCATGGGATTTATGGTTTAAAAGTTACCAAATTGGTAAAGTAATTTTGTCTCAATTTTCCTTCTTTAAGACACATGTCATGTTATCCGCCTATATTCTTCTACAATATGTATATATTAACCTTAGACATGTTATATCATGAATATAATTATTTTAATGATATTTTATTTCCATAGTATTATGATTCAAAGTTTCCATAGTGTTAATGGTTTATTGCTATAATATCATTATTAGTCAATGTTGTTTATGATTATGCTTCCATTGATGAAATATTATGATCCATATCTCAATAAATCTCAACAATTTTATTATCCTTTGGTTATCTAAGATATATCCAAGTATTGATACCATTTATCCAATATTTTAGCTTAATATAATTAATAATGTTTCTTTTAGAAGATCTGACTTTATTTCTCTCTTAGTTCAGAACTTTTTTTCATTCTCAAAACCATGTTTTCTAAAAATGTTTTCAATTTTTTTTACTATGATGTGAAAAATAATTTTTTACGAATGTTTTACATTTTTTAATAATTTTTTTTAAAGGAATATCCTTGTTATTTACCATTCAAGGTACTTTTCTAAACTTTTATAGTTCACGAGAAATGTTCGACACGTACAGATTTACCCGCATTTATGACCGTTATTTCCTTGAAAATTCATTTGAAATTTTAAAATGGTATTTTCATAGAAATTTGTTTTCTTAATATTATGTAAATTTTTTATTATAAAGTGGGATTCAAAGAAAAATTATTTAAACAAAATAATATTTAAAAATCATTTTAAATTATTTCCAAAGCTTCCTTTATAATTTTTCAAAGTTATTTTCAAAGAAAATGTTTTCAAGATATTTTATTATTTAAAAAGAGTTTTTCAAACTCTAAAACATATTTTCCTCAAGAAAATTTTTAAGTGATTTTTAAAATATTACCTTATATGTTTTCAAATGTCTTTTCAAGGAAGAGTAATTTGAATATGATTTATTTTTTAAAACGTGGTTTTCAATGAAAGGTAATTATTCTTAAGATGTGATTCATGTGATATTTTAAAATCATTCCCTATATAAGTTGACATACTTTTATATAGTTTATTATATACTGGGGATATGATCCAAGAACACCATTCTTATTCTTTCATTGGATGTTTTTTCTAAGATGAAAAGTTATTTATGAAACTTTTTTCTCTTCCACTGGTTATACCATGATGAAATGATTTTGAAACCTACTTCATTTCATAGGTTATTATATGATGAAAGGATTATAAAACCTATCACTTTTTCATAATTTATAATATAATGAAAATTTTAAAATACCCATTTCATTTCATGGGTTTTGAAATGATGTTTATGAAACCCATATTTTTTTATGGGTCATGCTATGATGAATGTTTTTTAATCTTATGGAACATGAATGTATGATTTCATTATTTTTTGGGTGAGACCAATATCTCCATATAATGTATTGGGTAAATATTTATATCTCATGAGTGTGGTAGGATTTTAATAATGAGTGAACTACATTTTGTAATGAAGGATTGGAACGGGATGTGATCTCAGTTCAGTAATGCAGGGCTAGAACAGGGGTGAACTCGGTTCAACAATACATGGATAGAACGAAAAGTGAACTCGGTTTAGTAATACAAGGTAGGAAGAATGAGTGAACCGAGTTTAGTAAAATAATTTTTCCATTACAATGGTCATGGGAGTAAACATTGACTACTAATATGGTCATCGGAGTGAACCATGACTACCATGATGATATGGAGAGTGAACCTATACTACTAAGATGGAATTGGAAATAAGCCTTAACTACTGTGGAAAAATTTTCTATATGATTATGTTTATTTTATTGATTCAATGTATTATTCCTATGTTATATTATCATGAATTATGTGTTGGATCGAATATATAGATGTATGTCTATTAGATGGAACAATACAAGAGGGGGTGAATTGTAGGTTTAAAAAACTTTGTATTTAAAACACTTAAGAGATTAGTTTAAAAGGACTTAAACAAATACAAATACAAACACCCACAATTGTATTGAATATAAATGGTATGATGTAATGTAATACTAATGAAATGTAAAACAATTGTATTCAAGATGAACACAATAATTAGAGTAAAATAAAGATGAATGATTCTACTTTAAAGCGTATAGAATCAATCAATACAATATGTAATAGAATGGATGTAATTGAAACAATTACAAATGTATAAGAGATAGAAAAGGAAACAAAAAAAATTTCCTTTCTAATACAGATAGCAGCAGAAATGTAAAAGAATTACAATTCTTTTAACCCAAAGATAAGGGTTATCCTTTCACCTAGGATAAAAGGTCTGTCTCACCAACACCTTGGTGAGCCCTCAATACGATGATCGGAACGTCCGTCTGCCTATCCCCGGCAGCCCTCGATACGATGATCGGTTTCGTCCGTCTGTCTATCCTCGATAGCCCTCGATATGATGATCAGACCGTCTGTCTACCTATCCCCAGCAACCCTCGATTTTTTAGGTAATCAGCACCTCTGTCTTTCAATCACTTGAAATCCCTCGATATGATGATCGGACACACAAGGCACAAAGCGTGAGAGAAGTCACAGAATCTCTTTCTAGATCTTGATAGAAGCAAAGTATCACAGTTGTATCATGCTTGTTCTTAGTTTTCTATATATTTCTCTCAGCTTCAAATGACCTCCTATTTATAGGCCTCGGGTTCCAATGGTCACATCTCCTCCAATGGTCATATTTCTCCAAAAAACTCTGAGGGACTTGACACCTGGCATCATAACGGTCATATTGAAACAGAAAGAACGACATCGTTTTGATTAGTTTGTAACTAACTCAACGGCATTGTATTGTTTAAAACAAGATGTATGAATAAGATAATCAAGACTACGATTTAAATGAAGCATGTGTTTTTGAAAAAGTACCAAAACAAGTATGTAATGAAAGATATGAGAAGCAGAGTCAATACAATTTCCATATTCAGTACGATCAGCATTGTACGATTATCATGGTTAGTACGATCAGTATGATACGCATAGTCAGTATGATCAGCATGATCAGTACGATTAGCCTGGTTAGTACGATCATCACGATCAGTACGATCATTATGGTCAGTACGATCAGCATTGTACGATTGGCATGGTCAGTACAATCAGTATGATCAGTACGATACACATAGTCAGTACGATCAACATGATCAGTACGATACGATAGACAAGGTTAGTAGGATTAACAAGACATTTTTTTTCCCAAAACAAAACATAGAAGTCAAAAGAGGACTTTTGACTCAACAATCTCCCCCTTTTTGGAAAGCAAAAATCACAAAATAAAAACTAAAAGAAATACTTATCTCCCCCTGAGTTATTGGAAACTCTTCTGAATAAGAAATTGAATACAACTAACTCCCCCTTAGGTGTGGACTTTCCTAAGGATTATATTCGTAGATTTTCCTTAAGAGTGTTGTAAAGAATTCTCCCCCTTTATAAAACATTCTCTCCCTTTGTAAACATTCTCCCCCTTTGTGATTTACAAAAAGAAAGGGGTAATCTTGAATTGTCTGAAGGAGTTAGAAAATAAACACAAGACAATGGATAAAAGAAATTTCATTACGATAACAATTAACACTAAACAAGAGAACAAATACAAGTCACTTGTTTTCTCTTTCCTTCTCCTTTTTGATCAACTCATGAAGAATCGCCTTCATCTTTTTTATCTCCTTCTTGTCTTCAGAAATAGCATCACCCTGAGACCTGAGAAGGTCTTGTTGATCAGCAAAGAGTTGATCCTGATTTCTGATTGTCTCTTCCTGAACTCAAATTACTTCTTCAAGAGAACCAATTCTGTCTTTTAGATTCTTGTTATCTTTGGATAACACGGAATTTTGTTTCTTCAATAAAACCATTTCATCCTTGAAAGATGAAACCTTTGAGAATTCAGATTGAAAAGCATTCATTCTCTCTTGCAAGTCTTTTGCTGAAGGAACATCGGCTCTTTGAGAAGACAAAAGATTCAACCTTTCAACCGTTTCTCTGTCAAGATTGTTGAATGCAATTGCAAGATCATTTGACAACCTTCTTATATCTTAAATTTTTATCTCATGATCATTTATTGAGCTCTCTGTTTTGTACGACCACTTGGTCATCTTGTTGCAGGACTTCTTATGAGGAACCGAACTTTCTGAAAGAACTTTTAAATCGGATTCAACTGACAAAACTTTCTTTCTTAATTATTTTACAGAGCCAAACTTCTTCTTCTGATTGTCATTAATAAAATCAATCTTCCCTTCCAGCCTATGGAAATATGGAATAGTCTTCTCAACCCTTCTCAAAACATGGACAATATAATCACTCTTCTTGAGAGAGATTGTATGTTCTGAATCAGTATCTTCATCGTACGAAGCCAGTTCATTTGATCGGCTTGAATCTACAACTAACTGTTTTCCTTTTGATTTTTCTTTCTGTTTTCTTTCTTTTTCCACTTTATCACTAATGAAAACAACTTTATCAGTGTGAGAGGATTGAGCACCTTGCTTTTCTTGAGGCGAAAATCTATCCAGTGTTCGTGCTTGATCGACACGAGGAACTTGTTGAGTATCTTCACTTTTCTTTGGAACTGATTCCTCCCTACTTTTCTTTGAACTCTGAAGAAATTCTAAAAGAAAATCATCTTCCTCTTCTTCCACTTCTTCCACTTCTTCTAACTCTTCCATCATTTGTTGTCCTTTTTCTTTCTCAGGAAGGCTCTGTACGATAGGATCTTGATACACTTCTGTGGTAAGTTGAGCACTAGCTTCCTCAACTTCTTTCAAGACTTTAGAGATATCAAGGTCTTGAGCCTTTCTTTTCAAAATAGTTTTCTTTTTCTTTTCAGCCTTAAAGGTTTCTTCTACCCTTATTCTTTCTGCAAAATCCTCAGCCGGGTCAAGACCGATCTTTGGATCACCTTCCTTTCTATGTTCCTTATCCTTTCTCCATTTGGCTACAACCTCCTTACTGTACTTTGGCTTCTTCTTAGGCTTTGAAATAGTTTTTGGATCAGACTTTTGAGTAACACCAGTAGATTGAATGTCTTTGGCTAGCATAGGTGCTGATTGATTCTGAGCCAATTCAGCTTCTACATCACTGACAAAAAGTTTTGAATTCTGATCAAAACAAACATTCAACTTCTTCATAGTACTTTTTATAATCCAGGAAGGCTTCAAATCTATTGGGTTTCCTATCAAAGGAATATTACAAAAATTTATACTCTCGAGAATGAACTTTGTAAGGATGGCTGGATACATAATCATTTGGGACTTAATCCCTCCTATCTTGACATTCTTAATGGTTTCAAAAACATACCCCATGAGATTTACTTTTCCCATATTTATAAGATAGTCAAGCATAAAAATATCAGAAATGTTCAGAGTTTCTCTATCCCCTTTCCTTGGGATAAGAAAACCTTGCATCCATAAAGTCACAAACCGATTGTCCAGTGAAAGATGAGCCACTTTTCTTTTTTCTTCATTAATAACAAACAAAGACATTTCATCACTTTCTCTATTAAACGTACCAACTTCCTATGGTAGTTTATGAGATGGACAGAAAGAATCCCCTTCTATTGGGACATTCAGAAAATGAGCTGTTTGCTTCACAGACATAGACAACTTTCTATCGTACACAGCAAAATTGATAGTCATGTCTTTTTCGAAAGATACGGTTTTATAAAACTGACAAACTTCATCAAAGAGAACCGGATCTTGAGAAATAGGTCTTTCATTACACAAATGTTCCCATCCTTGAAATAGAATGATTCTTCTGATTGTGGAATCATACGAATCAAAAAAGTCCCAGGAAACTAACCTTTCTCTGTTAAAGTCTTTCTCTATAAAAGTCTTTGAAGGAATTTCGGCGGGAGTGTTAGCAGAGGATTGAGACATAAAGATGATGCTGATGAAAGATCGTACGATGATTTAAAATCGGTGGAGTAGAGCTTCACCTCAAAACCTGAAAAACCAATGTGGGTTTGGGGAAGGGGGGCTATTTATAGGTGATAAAGGGATGACCGTTGATCTTATACGGTCAAGATTAGAGAACGTAAGGAAGTTGTTGGTTTTAGTAGAGCAAAAATGAATACACAACCGTACGAAATAAAATAAAACTATCAATCATCATACCAATGGAAAACAAAGTCGTTACCATGAACTGACAAGCCGATGGAAAACAATCTCGTTCCCATGAACTGACAAGCCGATGGAAAGAAATCTTGTTACTATGAAATGACAAGCCGATGGAAAACAATCTTGTTACCATGAACTGTCAAGCCGATGGAAAGCAATCTCATTACCATGAATGATCAGTACGATGGAAAAGAAATTCATTAACATCATCGGTCGATATGATGGAAAAGAAAATCATTACCATCATCGGTTGATACGATGGAAAAGAAATTCATTACCATCATCAGTCGATACGATGGAAAAGAAAATCATTACCGTCATCGGTCGATATGATGGAAAATAAAATCATTAACATCATCGGACGATACGATGGAAAAGAAAATCATTACCATCATCGGTCGATACGATGGAAAAGAAAATCATTACCATCATCGGTCGATATGATGGAAAAGAGAATCATTACCATCATCAGTCGATACGATGGAAAAGAAAATAATTACCATCATCGGTCGATACGATGGAAAAGAAATTCATTACCATCATCGGTCGATACGATGGAAAATAAAATCATTACCATCATCGGTTGATACGATGGAAAAGAAAATCATTACCATCATCGGTCGATACGATAAATAGAAAACTAAATGATACGATAAAACTGTCAATACGATAAACAAAAAAACAAAATGATATGATAAAACGATCAATTCGATAAACAGAAAAACAAAAACACATACCAGGAGAGTAAATAATTAAATATCATAAGATAAAAAGAACCATAGTAAGAAGAAGGATAAAAACATAGTAAGAAATGTCCTCCCCCTTTCAAAGGGAGATGTTTACTGTAAGGAGACAAGTAAAACAAGAAGTGGATATGAATGATCATTTTAATTTAATCATTCCTAGATTCTGTTTTATAAACTCAAACCTATCGGAAGATAAAGGTTTTGTAAAAATTTCAGCAAGTTATTCTTGCGTTCCGATAAATTGTACAATAATATCTCCTTTTTGTGTGTGATCCCTAAGAAAGTGATGCCTAACATCTATGTGTTTTGCACAAGAGTGGTGTGCTGGGTTCTTACTAAGAGATATGGCACTTGTATTATCACAAAGAATTTGAGTTTTGGAGAAACTCAATCCATACTCAGTGAGTGTGTGTTGCATCCACAATACTTGAACACAGCAACTTCCAGCTGCTACATATTCATCTTCAGCAGTGGATAGTACTACTGAGTGTTGTTTCTTGCATGACCAAGAAACCAGAGAATCTTCTAAGAAATGAAATGTTCCAGATGTAATTTTTCTATCCATTCTACAACCACCAAAGTCAGCATCTGAAAAACTTTTTAAAACAAAATCATTCCCAGAAGAATAAAAAAGACCAAAATCCATAGTAACTTTTAATTACCGAAAGATTCTCTTTACGGCTTTTAAATGAGACTCTTTTGGATTAGATTGGTATCTTGCACATAAGCATATAGAAAACATTAAGTCGGGTCAACTAGCTGTTAAGTATAGCAAACTTCCTATCATACCTCTAAAGATTGTTTGATTTACTAGTTTCCCAGTTTCATCAAGATCAAGTGTATTTGAGGTACCAATTGGAGTGCTAATACTTTTAGTTTTGTCATATCCATACTTTTTGAGTAAATCTCTTATATAATTATGTTGAGATATATATGTTCCTTCTGGTTTTTGAGAAATTTGAAAACCTAAAAAGAATGTTAACTCACCCATCATACTCATTTCAAACTCAGATTTCATTAAATTTGCAAAAGAATCAGTTAAAGATTTCTGAGTTGATCCAAATATGATGTCATCAACATAGATTTGAACAATCCAAACATTTTTAATTTCCATTTTTATAAAAAGGGTTGGATCTGCTGTACCTTTTGTATAATTGTTTTGTAAAAGAAATCTTGTAAGTCTATCATACCATGCTCTAGGGGGTTGTTTAAGAACATATAGAGCCTTGGTAAGTTTAAAACATGATCAGGATGTTTTAGGTCTTGAAAACTAGGAGGTTGTTCGACAAAAACTTCTTCTTGAACAAAACCATTTAGAAAAGAACATTTGACATCCATTTGAAATAGTTTGAAATTGAAATATGCTGCAAAGCCTAATAGAATACGAATTGATTCAAGTCTAGCTACAGTAGAATATGTTTCTTCATAGTCTATTCCCTCTTGTTGATTATAGCCTTTAGCAACAAGCCTTGCTTTATTTCTTACAATGATTGCATTTTTATCACACTTGTTTCTGAAAACCCATTTTACACCAATCACAGTTGTTTCTTTAGGTCTATCAACTAAAGTTCAGACTTGATTCCTCTCAAATTCATTTAGTTCATCTTGCATTTCTTTGATCCAATCATCATCACCAAAGGCCTCAATTGGACTTTTAGGTTCAAATTGGGAAATCTAAAATTCACAAGGTAACCTTCATCACATAATTGACTTATGCTAATGAGATTGTGCCTAAGACCTTTAACAAACAAAACATTCAAAATAAGAACTTTTCCAAGAAAAATGATATTACCTATACCAACAATCTTTCCTTGAGCATTATCTCCAAAGGTAACTTTACCACCTTTTGTTTTGATAACCTTTTCAAAGAGATCTTTGTTTCCGGTCATGTGTCAAGAACAACCACTATCCATGTACCAAATGTTCTTATTGGTACACTTCTCATTTTCCTAAAAAAGAAATAATTAGTTTTTCGGAATCCAAACTTGTTTGGATCCAGAATGGTTAGATAAAAGAATTTTAAGAATCCACATTTGTTTTTCAAAATGATATTTATGAAATCCTAAAGATTGAGTTCTGTTAAGAGAACAATTTCTTCTCTAGTGTCCACCACATTGGCACTTAGAATAAAAAGAGGTTTTTTGAGGAACAAAATCTTTATTACTAAAAAAAGGTTTGGAATATGTATAACCAAGACCAAAACGATTTCTCAAAGGTCTAATTTGAGAATACATCTTGTCAAAGTTTTCCTTCCCATGAGTAAAGTTTGAAAAACATTTTTTCAAGGAAGAAATTTCTGACTTTAGTTTTAAAACCAAATTCTTATTTTCCAAATCATTTGAATTTGAACTAGAGTTAGGCTCTAAAATATTTTTCTTCGAAATTACAGTTTCAAGATCCTTAGAAAGTTTAACCTTATCAGATTTGACTTTCTCAAGGGTTTTTAAAAAAATTTCAAAATCAGAAGTTTTCACATCAAGATATTTAGAAGGATCTGATACTTCTTTAGTTAAAACTGAAATTCTAGAATTTTCTTTCTCAAGATTCTTCTTGAGTTTAGAATTTTCATTCTCAAGTAATTTAGAAAATCTAGATACTTATTCAAAAGAAGGTAATGTATCATCTTCTAATGTTGAAGATTCATCATTTGAAGATTCATAATATCTATTATCAGTATAATTTGCATTCAAAGAGACATTTGTAAAATCTTTAGCATTATATACCTTATCCATGAGACAATGATCTTCAATTGGTAATCTGGCTAAAAGTCCAATATTCCTCTTTCCTGAGGACTCATATTCTGAAGAATCATCTGAAGAATCACTATCACTTGCACTCCAGGTATCATTTTCCTTCAATACTTTCTTTGTCTTATAAAACCTTTTCTTGTTTCTTTGAGAATGTTTCTCCTTTCTATCTTTCCTCTTCAATAAATGACAATCAGGCCTTATATGTCCTGCTTTCTTACATTCATAACATGTTACCTCTGTGTCATTCTTATCCTTCCTATCCTTCTTTTTGAATCAATATTGGAAGTCTTTCTTTCCCACAATCTTGTTCATCCTTCGAGCAAGATTGGCTAACTCATTATCCAAAAGATCACAATCACTTGAATCAGATATAACTTTCTTGGCTTTGGATCTTCTAAGCCTTTCAGGTGTTTTATCTTTAGATGCAAAGGCTACACTACCATTCTCATTCTTCTTCTTGTTAAAATCAGCATCTCTCTTCATTCTTGTCTCGTGCTGTAAAAGAGTTCCAAAAAGTTCATCTAGAGAAATATGGGAAACTTTTCTATTTTCGTCAATAGCTGTCCTTTTTGACTCCCATTCATTTGGAATTATATCAATAATCTTATCAACTAGAGATTCATCATCAAGAATTTTTTCTCCCATAGATTGTAAGTTGTTGACAATTGTCATAAACCTTTGTTTCTCTTTACATACTGGCACTCCATAAGGAAAAACAAATCCATGATACTCTGCTCGAGGCATTGCTCTTCTTGTTTCTATAACCTTGGATGTACCAAAATGAGTGACATCCAATTTCTTCCAAATACAGTTGGCTGCTTCACATGAAGATATCGAACTGTATTTATTCCTGGTCATATAGCATAATAAATTATTGTGTACCTTGTAATTTAGTTGATATTCATGCTTATCTTGGCCAGTGAAAGTACTGACTTCTTTGTCAGGAATTTTGTAACCTCTAGTAAGCATAATAAAATTGTCTACGCTAGTATTGATCACAAAAGTATTCATACGATCTCTCCAATACTCATAATCATTTCCATCAAAGATAGGTGTTCTAGAAGGATTCAGATTGTATATTGACCCAAATTCATTCCTGCCATCTAATACAACAAAAACGTTTCCACTCCACATGTTAGTGTAGTAAGTAGTTAAAAAGAAAGTTTGAAAGAAATAAAGCTAGTAATACAAATCAGTGGAAAACCTGCTCTGATACCAATTGTTGGATTGAATATATAGATGTATGTCTATTAGATGGAACAATATAAGAGGGGGGTGAATTGTAGGTTTAAAAAACTTTGTATTTAAAACACCTAAGAGATTAGTTTAAAAGGACTTAAACTAATACAAATACAAACACCCACAATTGTATTAAATATAAATGGTATGATGTAATGTAATACTAATGAAATGTAAAACAATTGTATTCAAGATGAACACAATAATCAGAGTAATATAAAGATGAATGATTCTACCTTAAAGCGTATAGAATCAATCAATACAAAATGTAAGAGAATGGATGTAATTGAAACAATTACAAATGTATAAGAGATAGAAAAGGAAAAAAAACAATTTCCTTTCTAATACAGATAGCAGCGGAAATGTAAAAGAATTAAAATTCTTTTAACCCAAAGATAAGGGTTATCCTTTCACCTAGGATAAAAGGTCTATCTCACCAACACCTTGGTGAGCCCTCGATACGATGATCAGAACGTCTGTCTGCCTATCCCTGGCAGCCCTCGATACGATGATCGGTTCGTCCGTCTGCCTATCCCCGGTAGCCCTCGATACGATGATCGGACCGTCTGTCTACCTATCCCCGGCAGCCCTCGATTTTGTAGGTAATCGGCACCTCTGTCTTTCAATCACTTGAAAGCCCTCGATACGATGATCGGACGCACAAGGCACAAATCATGAGAGAAGTCACCACATCTCTCTCTAGATCTTGATAGAAGCAAAGTATCACAGTTGTATCATGCTTGTTCTTAGTTTTTTGTATATTTCTCTCAGCTTCAAATGACCTCCTATTTATAGGCCTCGGGTTCCAACGGTCACATCTCCTCCAACGGTCATATTTCTCCGAAAAACTCAGAGGGACTTGGACACCTGGAATCATAACGGTCATATTGAAACAGAAAGCACGACATCATTTTGATTAGTTTGTAACTAACTCAACGACATCGTATTGGTTAGAACAAGATGTATGAATAAGATAATCAAGAGTACGATTTAAATGAAGCATGTGTTCTTGACAAAGTACCAAAACAAGTATGTAATGAAAGATATGAGAAGCAGAGTCAATACAATTTCCATATTCAGTACGATCAGCATTGTACGATTGTCATGGTTAGTACGATCTATATGATCAGTACGATACGCATAGTCAGTACGATCAGCATGATCAGTACGATTAGCCTGGTTAGTACGATCATCATGATCAGTACGATCATTATGGTCAGTACGATCAGCATTGTACGATTGGCATGGTCAGTACGATCAGTATGATCAGTACGATACGCATAGTCAGTACGATCAACATGATCATTACGATATGATAGATAAGGTTAGAAGGATTAACAAGACATTTTTGTTTTCCAAAACTAAACATAGAAGTCAAAAGAGGACTTTTGACTCAACATTCTGCTCTTGATTCCCATATGATTTATGTCTCATGAACTGCCAATATTTTTTTAGAAACTCATGTATATAATCTTTGATATGAATGATATGATATTCAATTGTTATTATCATATTCTCTTACCCTTATACTCATGTTATGCTTATGTATATCCTTTTTTACCCTTACTAAGAATCTAACCTCACCAAATTAATTTTTTCTTCCCCCAAGTTATGAAGAAATGTTTAGAATTACTAAATAGAAAGATATTTTTGGGAAACATTGAAAATATTTCACCAAGTTAGAGGATTTTGTTCTATGTTTCCAAAGACACTGAACTATTATGGTCATTAGGCATGTATTTTTTTAATGTTTTGAATATGCATAAAAAATGATAAAATATCCATTTATGTTTATCTTGGGTCATTATAGTTGGTATCAAAGGAAATGTTTCATCAATATTTAGAAACTAGGAATAAAAATATTGAAATAGATCCCAAGGAATATTTCTAAGGATATATCTAAGGAGTTATCTAAGGATAATACAAAGTTTTTATTGATTAAAGGATTATGTGTTATGATTTTTACATCATAAATGTAATTTTTCATGATTATTTGGTTTTCATCAATGATAATTGTTTCTCACCTTATGCTTTTTAGTTTTATTCAATGGTGGGAACTATAAGTAACATGGATAACATTGAATGTTTCAAATGTGGAAATTATTGGAACTACAAAAATAAATTTCCCAAGTGGAAATGGCATAAAGAGAATCAGGAATGTGGTATAGGTATTTGTTATACAGTTGAAGAAAAATGGACTGCAAATGAAATATGAAATTTATGGGATGTTATAACAGTATTGTTTATATTAAACATAAAAATCGTGATTATATTGAGGTTGATAAACCTTAATACATGATTCATATTTCATATTCTTAGAACTGTGTATTAAATAATAAGATGATTAAGCCCAATTAATGGTTTAAAAATAAATCTAGATGATTGAAGTATATATTTTTTAGAATTCAATGATTTTGTTATTAAAATCATGAAATATATAAATATTTTTAGTATAATATCTTCATAAAGGATTGAAAAGGATATGTTCAATGGTGTAAAAACATAGAAAATTAATTTAATGGAAAGGTGATATTTTGATTAAGAAAATATAACCCTTAATGTGTTATCAATATTAAGAAAACTTTGTTTATCTTGGATAAAGAGATGATTAATATGAATAAAGAAAGTTGGATAGTATGGATTACCATGGAACTGATTATTGATTTTTTTTTTAAAAAAATTGTTTTATCATATCAGGGATGAAGTTTATAGGATATTGGATTTAATTAATATATCCAGTAATCTTTAGAATAAGAAAACATGCATGTTTTCAATGAGGATTTGTGGTAATTCAGGTTATTAACATGTTTCAAGAGAATACATGATGAAGGCATTCACATGTTTGTTATGAGATAACCATGATATACATTATGATATACAGGGATAAATTCTAATATATTTTTAATAAATTTAGTGACTTTATTTCTAATGTTTTGGATTTTCATCTTTTAGAAGGGCTATAGGATTAACCATTTATGGAAATTTAAAGTTAAACTTCAGATGAGGTTTGTGAGATTAAAGTATTATCTTATTATATAAGTATTTATACATATTGGATATCATGTGTTAACCATTTTTTGTGATGTTAAATAAATACATATGGAATGAACTATCATTCTATTTATGGATCTCATGATCTTCTAATGCTTCAGCAATAAAAAATTCACCTTCATTTCTTGGAATAAAAGATGAATTATAAATTGATAAAGGCACATAAAAAGGTGAGTTTATACTTAAATAAAGCAAATATATCTTTCAATTAAAATTATTCAACTTTAGGAAAATATTCTTAAAATAAAAGTTTTCCAAGTAATCATTATTTTTTATGATATTAATGACCTTTTTCAAGCCTCTTTGGGTTAAGTGTTTGTGATTGTTAACTTTCTCCTAACCATGTTGTCTATCACTCCCTATAAGAACATGATAGGTATACTTCTCTTCAATATCCATATTTTCACTTTCCACCTATGTTCTCTTATGTCCAAACCTAGTTATGTGTTATATTTAGTAACTGTTATGTTTCCAACTTCCCATTTTTAAAGGTAGTTTTAGTATTCATTTTTACGATGTGGGTTTCTATGAAAGGAACTTTCAAGTATTAGACCTTTAATAACCCAGACAAATTTTTAGGGGGAAATTCATTTTAATGGGTGAATAATTTAACTCAATGATATTTTGTGAAATATATTTTGGAATTAATTTAATATTTTTCATATTTTTCATTTCATCCAAAACTAAATATAGTTTTTATATAAAATCATTATGTTTGGATTGAGTTATACACAACACAAAGTTAATCTTTCACTACACAAAACACTTATATTATATTGTGGTATAAAAAACACTATTTTTTTCTTTCGTTACACACTATTTTGAGTTCCTTTGCTATCTTGCGTAACACATAAGTTTGAATTTTACCGAACTACAATATACTATTAATATTATTATTAAAATATAATTATAGCTACTACATAGCTGTTGGAATGGAATTTTCGAATAATATTTAAAAAAAATTGATAATATGACGTACACATGTATATAAAATGAATCCTTTTGTTATCAACTTGTAGAATTAAATGAAATAGCTATTTGAAAATAAATGTTTTTTAAGAAAACTATTTTTCTATGTACAAACCCAATTTTATCTCAATAAATTAAACAAACCACTTCTGATTAATGTTTCAAATAAAATTTATATATTATATATTCAATAAATACTTATCATACTAAACCATATATTTTATAGGTATATGATAGGAATAAATCTAATTTTATGAATAAAAAGATGTATTTTTCTAAAAGGTAATCTTACCGCCTTTTGATGGAGAACCAATATTAAATATTATTTTTGAAAATTTTATAATTTTTATTTTAAAAAATTAAATTCATTTATGAAATTATAATAAAAAAATTAATTTGGGTTAATATTTGGTATTTTTTCCTAAAGTTTCATTTTTTGGTGAATAGTGAAAAACACTGAATTTTAATTCAAAACTACTTTTTATTATAATTTATTTATATAGTTAAATTGAGTTTTTATTTGGTTATAAAGTAAAATAATATCACTTATACCGTACTTAATACAATTTTGGTCATTTTAATCAATTTCACAATGAAATTCGATATAAAAACATTTCAAACTATTGGACCTTTTCTCTTAAAAACATGCATTGTCGTCCTGTCTGCGGGATTAATTTTAAATTAATTTATACCACTTATATGATTGGAACTTGTAAAAATGTATTTTATATTTTTATTAAAAATAATTTATAATTTATAATATTGTAAACTTGGTTTTTGACAAAAAAAATATTAGTGATACTGATTAAAATTAATTACAAAGACGAAGAGAAAAACTAGCTTAACAAAGGACTAAGCCTTAAACTTAAGGACGCAAATGACCTAAAAACTTGTAAAAAATACACTTTATTTTAATATTTAGACCTTATACTTCCTTTTATATAATATGTATCATTATTGGATCCACTTTATATGGGAAAATGTTAGTTGAATTCCCTTTTTCAAAAATTTACAAGAATGTCACTTCTCCTCCTCTATAAAAAGTAACTCATCCCTCCCACTTATTCATAGCTCTCAAGACCTTTTTATCACCCAAAAAACTACTAAAATATTCTCTAAAAATTCCTCCCTTCATCCAATAATCTTACTTTTTTGAATAAATCCAACCAAGAAAACCCTTTAGTGCAACCCTAGTGGAGTAACCCAATGAAGAGAAAAAAACCTACCTCAAGATTCTTTGTTTTATTTTCATTATCCACTCCCTAAACAATTATTATTACATTATTATATAATAAAATAATTATCATTAATATATTGAAATTTTTTTATTCTAATATTTTGGCCTAAACATACACACACTTCTATCTAGGTGTAATGAACTTACTCTTCTTGTGTACAATAGACTATCTCCTAACGAAACGATGTTGTTCGCTTTTTCTTTACCACATATCATGGGTGGTAATTATGATGGAAAATATATTATTATATGATATATATTATATTTATTATGTTTTTATATTAATTTAATTATTACATAAAACATTCCTTCATTCTTTCCATTTTGTGTAAATATGATAACTTCGTTTGTGGACGTGTGGACTACCGCTTCATCAAAATGATGTGATTCGTTCACACTTTACTTAAAATATATTAAGAATAGTTTTAGTAAATTTATATGATATTTATGAAATAATAATTCTAAAATAATTTATATTATATAAATATATCATTTACTTTCTTTCTTTCAATATGACAATAAAATGAAAATGATGTTTATGCATACGTACGACCTACCATCTCTATGAATGGTATATTCCATTTCATATTTATATATTTTATAGATAAATATAAATACATATGTACTCAATATATATTATATTTATATAATTTTTTTCATTCAATAAATAATTACATCATGATCTAACTAAGAGGATCAAGAATAATAAGCCAAATCTTATACGAAAAAAAAAGTTGGTATTACCCAAAATGTAACATTAACATACAGTTGTTAATAAATGGGTAATATAAATTCATAAAATAATAATATATGGTATTAGATATAATAATATGGTTTTTTTTTTAGATTTATAACAAACTAATATTTATTATAAAAGATTTTTTAATGTGCATGAAGAAATTCAAGACTTAAGGTAAGAGTTTTCTCATCTCACTTTTATTTCTATAAGACTCATTACTAATTCACCACTTATTTATTTATACGGTGTATATACTATCACTAAATGTATTATATTATTATTATTTTTAAATTTATGGTTATTTACATATCAATTTTATGATCTTTATTTCATGGGGTTTATGGTTCTAAAGTTACCAAATCGGTAAAATAATTTTGTCTCAATTTTCCATCTTTGAGAGACATGCCATGTTATGCACCTATATTATTCTACAGGGTGTATATACTACCCTTTGACATGACATATGATTAATCTAATTATTTTCAGGATATTTTAATCTTCATGTAATGTTTTTATTTTCATAGGATTATGATTCAAAGTTTCCAAATTGATAATGGTTTATTGCTACAATCTCATCATTTATAGATATTTTTATGATTATGATTCTACTAATGAAATATTATGAACCATATCTCAAGAAATATTAATATTTTTCTTATCCTCTAGTTATCCATGATATATCCAATTATTGGTACCATTTATCCACTCTTTTTTTCTTAAGATAATTAATCAAGTGTCTTTAAGAATATCTGATTTTATTTCTCTCAACAATTGTAAATTTTTTTTATTCACAAAACCATGTTTTCTAAAAAAGTTACAAAATGTTTTACCGTGATGTGTAAAAGAAAATTTTAGCTAGGATTTACTATTTCTTTACAAAAATGTTTTTAAGATGAATCCCTCTTTCATTTTCCAATCAAGGAACTTTTCTAAACTTTTACAGTGTAAAATGGAATGTTTTACAAGTAAGGATTTACCTACTTTCATGACTTTCATTTCCTTAAATCTTCCTTTGAGTGTTTTCAATGTTATTTTTATAGAAAATTTTCTTCCTAATATTATGTAAATTCATTTTTTTAAATTTTTTTTCAAATAAAAAGGTTTTAAAAAAAATTATGTTTGAAAATATTTCAAAATGATTTTCAAATCAACCTTTAAAAAATTAAAGATTATTTTTAAAGAAATTTTTTTTCAAAATATTCATTGAATTAAACATAATTCTTCAAAGTGTAAATGATATTTTCCTTAAGAAATATTTTAAATTATTTTTAAAATATTACTTTATATGATTTAAAATGGTTTTTCAAGGAAAAAGAATTTGAAAATGATTTATGTTTTAAAAAGTGATTTTCAAAGAAAGGTTATTTTTCTTCAGAAATATTTCATGTGATCTTTCAAAATTCTTCCCCATATAAGTTGAAATCATTTGATATAGTTTATTTTTTACTGGTGATATGATTCAAGTAAACCATTCTTATTCTTTCTTTGAATGGTTTATATTAAGATGACAAGTTATCTATGAAACCAATTTATCATCCATGGGTTATACAATGACAAAATGATTATGAAACCCACTTCCATTCATGGGTAATTATATGATGAATTTATTATGAAACCTATAACTTTTTCATAAGTTATTATTTGATTAAATTTTTATAATACCCATTTCATTTCATGGGTTATGAAATTTTTTTTATGAAACCCATATTTTTTACAGGTTCTGATATAATGAGTGTTTTGTTTTCTTGTGTCACATGAATATATGATTTCATTTTTTATAGGGTGGGGCCTATATCTCCCACTAATTAATTAGGTAAATATTTATATCCCATGAGTATGGTAGGTCCATAATGAGGAGTGAACACAATTCAGTAATGCAGAGATAGAATGGGAAGTGAAATCGGTTTACTAATGTAGGGCTTGAATGAAAAGTGAACCAAGTTTAATAATACACGGCTATAATAGGAAGTAAACATAGTTCAGCAATATTGGGATGGAGTGGGGAATGAACATGGATTAGTAAAGGGATTTGTCCTCTAATATGGTATTGGGAGTGAACCTTGAGTACTATGATGGTCATGAGTGTAAACCATGACTACCAATATAGTATAAGGAGTGAACCTATACGACTAAGATGGCCTTGGAAATAGTCTTGACTACTATGGAAATCATTTTTTATGATTATATGTATGCCACAGATTCTATGTATAATTCTTATGTTATGGTCTCATAGATTATTATCTTGATTTCATTATGATTTATGTCTCATAAAATACCAATATTTATGCCATGTCACATGTATAAGATCTTTGATATGTTGGTTATGATCTTAAAGTGTTATTCTAATGTTCTCATACCCTTATACTCATGTTATGATTATATATCTACTTTTTTTACCCTTACTGGGTATCTAAGCTCGAAAATTTCTTATTTTTCTTTTCCCCGGGTTATTAAGAATGGTTTTAAGTATAAGTACTAAAGGGGAAGATATTTATGAGAAACCTTGAAGCTATATCACCAATTTAGAAGATTTTGTACCATTTTCCAATGACAGTAAACTATTTTAGTCCTCATGCATGTATTTTTTTATGAATATTCATAAAAAATGATTTAATATCCATATATGTTAAAATTGTGTTATTATAAATAAAATAATTCATTAATTATATAATTCATAATCAATTCATTAGATTCACTTTGCTACCTACCATTATGCATTGAAAGGGGTGCTACGAACATGAATCTTAGACAATTAATTACATTATTTAAGGCCAACGGATATATATAATTTATTTGCCAATTAAATTTCAGAATGATTTATTGTATCGAATCACTTAGCTTAGAAGGTTCAAGTAATAAGAACAATTTTCATATCCATTTACATTTTATTTATTTAATTAACACTTACCTTTACCAAGTTCAAGTCCGAGCACACCTGAATGGTGTCACAGATAGCTATAACAACCACTAAAGGTATTATTAAGGGAATCACCCTAATTGGGGTGGATAGAATTGAGGTTATAACATTCAATGAAATGAATTAAATTTATGAAATGGGTTTTATAAAATGAGAATAATGATTATAATAAAGGCATATTAATTTAATAAGCAATTCCTAAGGAAATTGGTGGGTGTATAATGATGAAAGTTTATAAAATGGAGATATTTGATGGATGAGTCATATATCACATACCTTAATCACATAAACTATCATAATCAATTATTAGCCTTTAGTTTGGTCTAGATAGGAATAATTATAAATAATGAATCAACACACATAAAATAGGGCATAAGATCCTACACCAAAATAGTGAAAAAGATACAAATTCAAATGGTGAACATAGACAAAGGACTAAAGGACTTACTGACGCACTTCTAGAATGATTGATGGATTTGGAATCAAAGTCCGGATGAATAAATGGAGGAAGAACCTAGATCAATGTATTTGAGGAGATTTCTATAGGGTAACCCTCCAGTGTGAGAGTGAAGCTGGTGAGGGAGAGTCTTCTTTCCATGAAACAGGAGGCCCTACCTCTTATTTTAAAAATTGAAGTCATTTATTTTCACAGTGTGTAATTGATTCACACATAATGTAAAGATTAGGGTATTCCTCCCTAGGAAAACCCTTATATGATAAGAAAATGGGATTCCCATGATATTAAATATCATGTATTGAATAAATGTTGTGTTTTTTAATTACATGGCATGTAATTATTCTGAAGTCAGCCTACAGTCTTATAGCCTCTACCTTTCTAAAAACAAACCAAACAACCCACAGCCCATATTTAGGGTCTAATCCCAAGATAGAATAATATAAGATATTAAAGTAGAAATAAAAATGACCTATACTGATAGGAAAAACCATTTTTTTACAGATTAGTTTCCTACCAAGTGTCTTTGCTACCAAGTTTATATTATTTACACAATTTTTTTCACATTTCAATGTAAAGAAAGTATGTGTTGGATTATTCTCATGTTTTGAGCCCTAAGGTAGTTTAGTTGTAAGAGAAAATTTCTTATGAGGAATATCCTATTCAGATGATTTATCATAGAGATAAATAATTTTGGAACAAGGTAATTCACTAGGTTAGGGTTTTTTTGTAGAAACCATATGGTTGAAGAAGTAAGATAAGAATATAAAAATCATATTTCAGAAAAGTGCCCCCACTTTTTTGTAAGTGAATAAAATTAAGAGGAAAAAATTTTCAAAAGGGGTGGTGGTGTAATAACCAAGGCACTGATATAATAACTTTTTTCATATTTATTAGCATTCCTGAATTAAATAGTTAAATTCATTATAAATATGTTAAGTAAGGAATAGTGTCATTATACTCATTTCTTATAAGGATATATTTAAAAGATTAATTTTCAAATTATAAAATATTAATTAGAAAAAAAAATTCATTTCTGGATTCATCGTGTAAAAATTATCTTAGGATGAATTTTTTTAGAATTTTCTAAAAAGATTAATTTTTGGTGAATAGTGAAAAAATACCAATTTTTTTAAAAATGTCATTTATTTCCAATAAATTAAGAAATTATAAATTTTTGGAATGTTTTGAATTTTATTTTATGTTAAATAAGTATTATATAGTTATATTTCATAAACTCTAATTATTTTGATTCAAATTTATATTTTATTTTCGAATAAGTTTATTTTTAAGTTCAAAAATGGTATTTTTCTGAAACTATTTTAAAGTACATAATTTCCATAATTTTTAATTAATTCAAAAAATACATAACGGGGAATGTTTTAAATTAAATATATAGATTATATATCATTAAATATTATTTTTTTCCATACAATAATAATTATTAGTCATAGTGTTACTATGAAATCATCTTTTTCTTGAGAAAACACACTTCTTGAAAACCCACTTTTTCGTCATGCCTCCTGGTTTTGTTTTAAATTTAAATTTGAAAAAAAATGAATTTGGTAAAAGGGATTCCATATTTGGAATCATAATTAGAAAAATTATCTAATAATTTCATTTTCATTTTGGAAATAAAAAATTTATAGTGGTAAAAAATATTTATTACGGTATAGGTAAAATAATGAAATGGGTTAAGGTTAAAAGGGAAAAGACTAAAAAAACTAAAAAATAAAACATTAAATGAGTGGTTTATGTGTTTCATGGCCATAAAAAATATTTAAAAAATTAATTATAAATCTTATTTTTTGAAATTAATTCCACCCCAATGTGGTTAGATTTAAATATAAAATAATCATTACTTAATCACCTAAAACCATCTCTCCTCAAGTATAAATACCACTTCTTGCCAACCTATTTATCCTCAAAAAACTTGAATCTCGTAAAATCTATTTATAAAACTCTCCTTATAACTATCACTGTGTACAAGTTCTTATATTCTCACCAAAAGAACAAATCCAAGGTCCTTAAGAGGTCCTTCAAAGAGGTGATATTCAAGCGGCAACTTTCTCAAAGCCCATCTCTTATTTTCTTTTCTTCTTCTACTTTCTCCTCAATTAATTCATACATCAAGGAATAATAACTCCAGTATCATGTATATATAGGTATTTTATATTTCTAATGTAATATCTTATATCCATCTCTTTTATTATCTAATCTTATTCAATGAAATGAATCCATTGTCCAAATAATGGCAGTTAACCGTCTCTGTGAATAATGATTTTGTTTGATTTCCATTACCGCCTTCAAGGATAGTCATAAAATTATTATTATATTCAATTAAAAATTTAATATGTATATTATAACCTATTTCATATTATATAACTAAAATATAAACAAAATATTAAATAAAAAACTAGTTGGGGAAGTTCAGAAAACCACAAAAATAAACTAAACATATATCATTAACATTTAATCAAATGAATCATTCTCATGTAAGAATGAAAAATAATATATGTAACCATTTATACTAATAGAAGTTAATTGATTCCATTTTATTCCACTTTTAGATTATTATTTCCATTTGGAAAGAAAATCCAAAATTATACACAGATGAACAGGCCATGAAACCATGAAACGAACACACCCAAAATAATGAAAATAATGAAGTAGTATTAAAAAACTTATAGAAATATGTAATAAAAATATCATATAAGGTATTAAAAATATTAAAAAATTTCTTTAGCTAATTAATAACATTATTTAAACCATTATATGGGAAGTTTGAATACATTTGAATGAATCTGAACCTAGGGTAAGGGAATTCTTAACCCAATTTCCATTTTTTTAGTTAATCTTCTATTTATAGATTATGTAATGATAAGATTATGTATGAAATTAATTTTGAATATATTATGTATTATTTTCACTTTTTTATGTTTATTTATATCATATACACATAATCCTTTCATATTATTAATTCTCAACTTAATAATATGATATGTATAATGGAATTTCTATTAAGAAACTTCCTTTTAAATTTATTTCTATAAAAATCAAAAGTAAATTTTTAATATATGGTATGAATAGAATTTCCTAATTTTATGTCACCTTATTATTTCTAATATTAATTTACATTTTTATATGGTTACATTTAAAGAAAAAAATTTCCATTGTATGTGCACAAATTTTTGAAATTAGAGTTTTAAAAAAAAGTTTATTTTCTTCAAAGAGTGTTTTTATGAAGAAATATTTCATGATTTATGTTTATGTAATGGTTCTTGGGAATTTTTTATGGTAATGGGGGGTTATTTGATAAACTAATAAATGATTGTTACATGACAAACCAATGAGTGTGTATACATGATAAACCAATGATGGGAGGTTCTGCGATAAACCAAGGATGGGTGGTTACGTTATAACCTCCAATGCAATGGATAATCCAAAGTAAGAGTTTTGGGAATATTGGTTACTAAATTTAAGTGTGACATGTAAAGTGATGTCCCAAGTTACCCACTTATAACTTATTTTACTTTTTATGAGTTTTCATGAAAATCACTCGATTTTTCAAAGGTGAGATAATGATCTTTTGAAAAGATGATTCCTTTTTCAGTGTAAAAATGTATTTTTTAAAGAAAATGTTTTTATGGGTTTTTCACTAGACTAATAGTTTACCTTGTTTTATGTACCTTACCTAGATTTTATAATCATCTTAAGTTTTAAAAAAAACATTGGATTTAAGGGGGAATAGAGACAGTGATGAGATCAAGGGGGGAAACTGTGAATATTTTTCTTATAGATAAAACATGTTATATTTTAAATACTTTTGTTTTGTGAAAAAAAATAGATACTATATATATGTGACAACTTGTAATGTATGGTTTTACCACATATGAGTTATTCCTAATTCTATAAAAATCTAAACCTAAAAGATCCTTGAGATTTTAATAATGTGAATTCAAGTTTAAAATCACTAGATTATATAATTTTAATATCAGGTCCCTACATTGTTTCAGTCAGGTTTTTAAAATAATGCAATCTACCCACCCCCCCCCCCCCCCCGCTCTTATGTCTCTGTATCTATCATTTTGATCCAACAATTGGTATGAAATGTTGGGATTCATTGGATATATTTTACTTTATAAAAATCTTTTAATATTCTATTGTTTTTATCTGATTCCAATAATTGGTATCAGTGATTGGGATTCATAGGATATATTTCACTTTTTGGAAATCCATAATATTATGTTGTTTAAATTTGATACCAAAAATTGGTATTAGAAGTCATAATCAAGTAGTTATATTTCTTTTGACCCTAAAATGTCCTAGTTAAAGATGAAAAATGAAGATAATTCTCAAATATCTAATCTTAGAGAAGACATGTTTATGATCTATGCACCTAATTTTAATGGTTATAGTTGTTGATGATATAAAGAACACATTATTATTTATAAAAAATATGTAATTAGAGTTTATTTAAAGGTATTGAGGCCCAATTATATTCCTAAATAAGATCTCAAAAAATTGAATGATGATTAAGAAAAAAATATGATCTTATTTCGAGAGCTAGAATGTCATTGTATAGAGATTTGGACTGATGATTTTAATAGATTATTTTAGTGTGATACCTCATATGATATTTGAAATTCCATTAATAATGTCAAAAACGAAAAGTAAAACAATAAAAAAATTGAAATTTGATACATTCAAGACACATGAATATGAAATCATCACCTAGATGAATGGAATATTGAGAGAAGTTATCAATGATAATGCTACCTTGGGAGATCCAATTAAACAACCAAATCAAGATTTAAAGGTACTCAGAGTCTTACCCTCTAAGTGGAAATGAATATTTGCTATTATTCTTTAATCCAAACCAGTTAAACAATTGATAATGAAAGAACTCCTTAAAACATAAATGATATGTGAAGATGATATGTAACTCAAAGATGAAAAATCATATTTTTATCAAAGAGGAAATTGTTTCACTTAAAACTATGATAGATGAACCCTCTAATTCAAGTTATCCTAATTCTAGTAAAGAGATATCAGATCATGATAAAATATTTTGAAAACATGAAAACAAGAGAAATAAAAGGAAAAAAGAAGATATATTCTATGAATGTAAGGAGAAAGGTCCAACCAAGTATATCAATCCTTTGATTAAATCTTAAGGGAAATATAATTATAAATAAAAAGGTAAGAAATTCATGAAGGATAAATGGAGTGATTCTTCTAATACAAGTAATGAAACCACTATAAACTATGAATCTAATCCTGAAATTCAAAAAGTTAAATAAATTTCTAATGGATCATTATTGCTTCCTTAAATTTCCATATTCAATAAGAAGAGAATTCCATAAATTTGGAAAGGGTGGAAATGAAAACTGGAAGAAGATTGAAGAAAAGGTTCAAAGGGGCATCACTAAAAAATATAAATTATATCACAAACTGCCACTCCAAATGGAGATCCTCCAAGATTGTGTGAACTCAAAAGTTTACAGAAGAAAGTGTTACCATAGGTTCCCATGAAAAAAACAATATCATTTGAGGTGGGGATGTGGGGATTTCTACCCCTATGAACAAATATCCCATGCAAACTAAGTAGTTCATTGGTTAAGGTTGTGCCTCTAGAGCCCGCAAACGACATCCCCCACTGAATAAGTCCTTAGACCTTCACAAAATACAGTATACGGCCCTCTAAGGATGATAGAAAATTATAGTATTTGGTCCCTCTATTACTCTATAAAAGAACCCCAAAGGGGGTTAAAAAAGGGTGCTGAAAAAGGGTAACGAAGCACAGAAAAAAATATAGAGGGTGTGGGTGATATTTCTCCTACACCTTAAGAACTTTGTGAACACCATCACATGAACTATATATGGGTGTCCCATCATGGAATCCATTACCAGAACTATATACATAATTCCCTCTATAGTAGATAATATGCAGAAGAAGTGTCATTTTGCAATATTGATGCAACATTTTTAAACCCCACAAATGAATAAAAATTCATTGTAATTGGAACCTTTGCATCCAAACCTTTCGTAGACTCCCCTTAGAGGATGTTGCCTCAAGAACGATGCTTTTTAAAAAAAGATTCATGTAAAATACTAAGTGTCCATCTCTAATGCAGACATCTCCTTCACAGACTCCCCTTCAAGGATGACACTTATCAAACTCCCCTATACAGCCAACTCATATGCAGCCAGCCTTATAAAGAAAACCACTCATTCCTGATGGTCCATACCGCGGGGTTTTTACCCCCACACCACCACTAGAGATCTATGTCGGGTTATGTTACCAGCCCTCTATGTAACGCCCTGACCCCAGAAGCCCAGATTCGGTGAATTATTACGTATCATTGGAATGATCATAAAAGATCAAGTCTTGAAAGACCGATTAGTTGAGTATCCTTAGAAGTACTCAATACATTCATAAGGTTTACATTACATCATAAAATGGAAAACTAAAACAACATTGTCTCCATAGAAAACACTGATATCCCATAGACTATCCATGTGGGTCAGTCATAATATACTTCTTTGCATCCTGGGAAAATAAAACATAGAAAGGGGTGAGCTCAGATGCTCAGTAAGGATAAAATTATAGCAGAAACTTTCCTAAATAAGTATAAACATTTAAGGAAGTGTATAAGATGAGAACAAAATCCTTTTAAACTTGAAATTCAGCATAATATGGAAAAGATAAAATAATATAATATAATTTACTTATTCACATGGATATTCTACTGGTCGAATGATCACATGCAATATCAATAACCACTTCCATAATGATGGAATTCATAATGCCAGACTATCATAACCACATAGTCAAGGCTTCGTGCCAAGACTCCAAATATGATTTTGTCAAGGCCTTATGCCAAGACACTAGTTTGTCTCATGAGACCTACCGATGCTTCGAGGAGCTATAGCGAGCTCCACCCATCACATAATAAGTCCAATTCATTCCTCATATGACAAGTTTGAAAACATAACATAAACATTCGTATTAAAACTAGCATACGAAATGTCATTACATTATCCACAAACCATGAATGGTGTAAAAATAGCACATCCACAGTCAAACATTACTCATTCAATACAAAATAGAAGATTGTATTGTAACATATTAACCTCAATCGAGAATAGTGAAGGATATTTACATATATTAAAATGATCATCAAAACTATTTAATAGAAATATCACCCTTTTTCTTGAAAACATTTAAAAGTCACACTATTTTTCAAGAAGCCGTTTAAAAATAGATTTTTGAATCAAAGTTTCCCATACCACTATGAAACATTTAAAAGGAATTTTAATTTTAAAAAATTAATGTCCATATAAATAAATCCTAAAAACCATTTTTAAAACATGGACATTTATTAGAAAGATTTTGAATAATAAATCTTTAAAACATTCAAAATGATATTTTAGTTAGAGTTCCTAACCAAAAGGGAGACACTTGAATACAAATAATTGAGGTAATAAAAACAATATAATATCATGAGAATAAAGGGTTTCATGATATACTATGTCAAAGTACATTATATACACCATATAAAAGTGAATTGGTGTATAACAACAAAGAAGTCTCAATGGAATGTAAATTGAGATGAAATATCTTATAAATATTGTATCCTTAGGTTAAGGATAAATAAAAGACATAATTATCTGTGAAAAATATAAATAAACTCAATATTATTTGATATTCAATGTAAATAAATCAGAGGACATTCACAAATATTCTTGTAAAAACAACACCAATGAATTGGAAACTTAACTCAACAAATGGAGATTGAGTTAAAATTACTCTTATCAAGTTCATATCGATGACTTGAGAAATTATAAATGGAGTGATTATGTGTATCAAAATTATATCCATAGAAAGGGGAGTGTAAATTATGACATAATCAAATTAATAGTTATTCCACACATAATCTTGGAGTAAAATAATCAATGAAGTATGCGTAAAGCCGAATGAGTGGAAATTGAAATTTCAAATTCCCTTATCAGTTTGGTAACTTACGAAACATAAATCCATTAAAGAAAGATCATACAATGATGATTTAAATATCCATAAATTAAATTATATTACACAATTAATACAATCATGGGCAGTACACACACCACATGCAATAAATAAGTGGTGAACAATGGAAATCTCACGGAATTAAAAGTGTGATAAGAAACCCCATACTTTGTACTTTTTCTTTTGTCGAGGGTAAGTTAATCTCCTGTATAATGGTAAAATACATGTTATTGAATTATACAAGAATTATATACATTAATATGATATCATATATAATCTTTTAACATCAATGTGTTAATAATATCTTAGTATTATCGTCGTTTCTGGTGTTAACGGATTCATTTTCATTTATATTCATTGTTATATGAGAAATATTTGTTATGTATTGGATGTATATTATTCATATAAATAATTATATCATGTCTCTAAACATTATTTTTAATCATCAAATAAAATTTATTCTTGAATGGATACGATGGGGAATGAATCTCATCGTGTTCGTGGAGGCGGTAATCCGTACGTACGCACGAGTGACAATATCACTCTTTTGATATTAAAATAATATATAATTGGATGGTATATCATATATACAGAATCATTATCATGTTATACTTATTATTTACATGAATTAAATATCATTATTATACCCATTCAAATAGTAAAGTATTGAATAACAATTACACCACGACGTGGAGACGGTAATCTGTATGTACACGCGTATGGTGACATGTCATTCAAAGGATGGATAGAATAATGAAGATGGCTATACCATATTTATAATAACTTCACAGTATATATATTATACTAGAGTTATTATTTAATAATGGAAATAACAAAAAAGAAGAAGTTCAAGAAGAAAAGAACTTGAAAGAGGGTGGTGAAATTATTACCTCTTCTTCGTGTATTTCCTTTTGATTTGATCAAAATGGTTCTTTAAGTTGGATTTCTGAACAAAGGAGGGCCTCTAGGATTAATTGAGGGAAGTTTGGAGGATATTTGTGCAGTTTTTGTCCAAGCCAAAAGGCTTTGAAGGTGTGAATTAGAGAAAAGGGGGAGTGTCCTTTTATAAGAGGGGTGAGGGGCACCTTAAGAAAAGCTAGTAATATTATTTTATAATAAATTCATATTCGGTTTATAATGGCTAAAAAGTGGATTATTTAAATTTTAAGGTGTGTATAGGTCTAAAACCACTCAACCAATATGTTTTAGATAGGTTTGGGACACTATATTAACTTTATCTTTATTATATAACTCTTAGTTAAATAGTTTGACATTTACCATGTCTCTTTGTATTTTTTTATTATATAGTTAATAAACTTAATATATACTTCCAAGAGACCCAGAAGTGGTCCATTAATGATATAGTTATCATTATATAAGTCCTTTGGCCGAACCTTATATTTTTAGAAATAGAATATCAATTAATAATATAATATTTGTTTTAAAAACTCATTTATGTCAATTTTGACACTATTTAATAATTTATTTTTTTAGTCTTAAAAACTTTATTAATTAAAAAATAAATTCATTTAAGAAATCATAACATGTTATATTAACTAATAAAATTTTTTATGTCATCAAAACTTTCAAATTATATTTATTTTAACATTTATAATACCAATTATTTGATTCTTTCATTAATAAGGAAAATACTGGATCATTATTGCGTCATAAATAAATTTAATTATTAAATGTATAAAAATTATAAATAAAATACAATTATGTAGGAAATATTGTTATATTTCTAATTAATATTTATAGTCGAAAATATAACATATATAACCTAATGTAAAAAAAATTCTAAAATATATATGCTTATTTCATTTTTGTATTTAATTTAAATTAATTAATATAAAGTGTCACTATCACTTACAAGTGGCTCCATGGGGTCCCAAAATAGACCCAAAGATGACCATGGTCAAACATGTATCAACCAATAGGGTTAGTACATGTTTTATGGTAATTTAATATTATTATAATATTATTTGTTTACCCTTATTTATCGGATTTACCATTTAACCATGGTAAATAAAATATTTACCGAAATAATTATTCAAATTGTCTAAAAATAAAATTTACCTATTTACACAATTTGGAACTCTATATTCTAAATATGTAATCCATTTTTATAAATTCAAAACACAAAAGTGGATGAAATTAATTTAAAATTAATTCCCGTTGTCAAAACGAAAAACGTGTTTTTAAGAAATAATAACTATCAAAAGTTTGGCACTTGCTTATATCTAGTTTAAATGTGAAATTATATCCAATGACCAACATTGGATTAAATGGTAAAAATATAATCTAATTGTACATTAAAATCACTCAAATTCATAATTTATCACTATTAATTATTTTGATTAAAAAAGTTGTTTTTAATTAAAATTTAGTAATTTTCACTATTCATCAAAATATAAAAGTTATCCTAAATGTACAAAAAATTCACCCTATGATAAATTAAATATTAAGAATCCAAGAATTAAGTCCATTTTGAAAGATAAAATTTATAAAATTTCCAAAAGTGGGTATTATTATTCATAATGGCTAGTTTCATTGGTCGTGGTGTGTTTGAACTCGAAGTTGCGTACAACACACACTACTGTATTATTCAATGAGAAGCATATAGTGGAAGCTTGGGGTGTTATATTATCCCATCCTTTAATAAATTTTGTCCTTGCAATATTTAAAATTGGGCTTGGGAATATAATGGAATGTCCCACATCAGAAAAGGAGTCAATAAAACTATCACTTTAAAAGAAATAAAGAGAACTACAAAGGTCACCCAAGATAACCCATAATAGGATTACATGTAGGAAAACATGGATATGGATGATAAACTAAGTGTCAAGTTCTGATGGAGAGGGATAGAAAAAATTATCAGGAGAAATTTAACAACAAGAAAACCACAAACTTTTGATGGGATAAACAGTAATTAGTCTCCCAATAAGAAACGTAAACGGACAACATTTTTTTGTTTTATGTTACATTACATAAAGATGAGGAATTTATTTGTGAGATTAACTAAGAACATGAAGAGATATACTTACTTTTTAATTAGAGTTTCATTCTTTAATAAATTTCTACCACTAACTCATTTTTTAAAATGATGAGTATTCAAGAAGACATGGTCACACTGGAAGAGCTAGAATAAACTTATATAGAATCACATGATCCACAAAGAATAAACTATATATTTACCTTGTCTTTAGAGATTAATCAAAACTAAAACGGTTAGTATAAGATCTGATGATCCCCCAAAAGGATATACCATTAGAGAAAGAAACACTAATCTTAATTTCTAAAACTAAACCAACAATACCCCAAAGTTAAATAAATACCATTCAATAAACAATTATCCTTAAAATACTTTAATATAATCCAAACTAATATTGAAACCCAAAACTTAGAAGAATTTGGTTATGTAGTCTTCCATGTTAAATTGTATCTCCAAATGACATCAACTACTCTTAAAGTCACATACTTAAAAGTAATTAACCTAATCACATATTCTCTATTATTTGTTAATCATTTCCATAAATAACCCAAATAACTATAAATCCACAATAAAAACATAGATAAAAATCCACCATTACTCCTCAAATTAAATCCCATATTATTTTATTTTCCTTGGTCATATAGTGTTACGAACAAAGCGAACATCATCCAAAATAAAATTTATCACTTAATCACTGAATCATTTTCCTATACTAAGGGTATTCATTGGATAAGACATAAGATCCCAAAAAAACTTATTATTTATCAATAAAATCATTTAACTAAAAATAATTAGTCACACTAACCAGGAACTTCACGTAGTCCTGTGGTAGGCGATAAATACCAATCGCACTTTGGTTGTGGGTTCGATTCCCACATATTTTTCCGATGCGACGAGTTGTCACACTATCTGTGTGTTGTCCTTTTTCAAAAACTATATTTTATAACATTACCAAAATGAGATAAATTCCTCAAAATAACCATAACATAATTTAACCACAAATTTTATCTCATACCTTGCATTTTCATCCCAAAATATAATAACTTGTAATTGCCTCAAACCCAATGATCATATAAAACCAAATGGTTATTTATAACTATATCCACAAGAGAAAAGACAAGTCTTCCTCAAATATCATTTTCACATGTCAAAATGCAGGGTTACAAATACAAAAGAAAATTATTCCACAGTAATCCCGTCAACAAGGAGTACTATAACTTTTAAAAATTTCTCCAGCCATTTATTTCCACATAGCTTCTTCTGTGACCAAGAAAATATCCAATAGAATAGGGCATTCACTCGGGTAATGGCCAGGTCCCCTATATTTATGGAAAATGATTGTAAATGGATTATTGGGACCATTTTTATTTTATTCCATAATACTCTTCATTTTTCCTCGGTAATTCTTCACTTTATGTATTTCTTTCCCGCATGTAAAGCATTTCTTTGTTTCATTGAGACACTTTCATGGGTGTCTCCTTCCACATTTTCTGCATGATGGAAATTGAGGATTCTTTTCTCCATGGTCCCCACTGTTGGAGCTCTTATCATTCATCACCTTTCTCTTCTTTATTGAGTCTTAGAGTTGGTTAATATATATGTTGTTGATCATATTTTTGGAAAACTGATTTGGCATGAACATGATTTCTTTTACGCCTATCAACATTCCATTTTGTGGCTCATTTCCACCATCATTCCCACCTTGTACATCATTCTCAAAGTTACTATGATTTCCTTGGAATCCAGCCATTGACTAAAACTAGAAATCATTGTGTGAGTAATAGTAGTCATAAAATCATTTAGAGAATATCATGACACCATATTCTTAATTTGAAATGCCATAGGATTTTCCAAGGTCATTTATTCTCATCTTATATTAAAATACTTAAAATTGGTTTGTAAAGAAAATGTAAATTATCCTAAGCATATCCCTCGGGAGTGTCATAACCAAGAGTGCAGCAAGGCCTGTTGTCATGAACCAGTTCCCATTTGAGTCTAGCTCAAACTGGTGTTTTTGGGTTTTACCCCAAGGTACATCTGTACCAGAGCAGCCTCTACTTACTCGTATCCAGACAGGGATGTATTTCTCAGAAAACTCACAAAATCTCTAAAATACCAAAATTCTAGGAAGTTATTCTATACTAATCCTAAAATACCATCTTAGATCTATGTACTCTATTCAGAGTTTATCTAAATCTAGTTTCCAAGGTTTGTACTAAACTTCCTCTGATACCAACTGTAACGCCTTAACCCCAGAATCCCATAGTCGGTGCATTATTATGTATCATTGGTATGATCATAAAAGATCAAGTCTCTAAAGACCGATTAGTTTAGTAGCCTTGGAAGTAATTGATACATTCATAAGGTTTACATTACATCATAAAATGGAAAACTACAACAAAATTGTCTCCATAGAAAACACTAAGATCCCATACACTATTCCTGGAGGTCAGTCATAATATACTTCTTTGCATCCTGGTAAAGTAAAACATAGAAAGGGGTGATCTCAGATGCTCAGTAAGGATAACATTATAGAAAAAACTTTCATAAATAATCATAAACATTTAAGGCAGTGTATAAGACTAGAACAAAATCCTTTTAAACTTGAACTTCAGCATAATATGGAAAAGATAAAATCAAATAAGGCCATTTACTTATTCAAATGGATATTCTACTAGTCTAATGATTACATTCAATATCAATAACCATTTTCATAATGATGGAATTCATAATGTCAGACTATCATAACCACATAGTCAAGGCCCCGTGCCAAGACTACTAATAAGATTTTGTCAAGGCCTTGTACCAAGACACTAGTTTGTCTCATGAGACCTACCGATGCATCAAGGATCTATAGCAGGCTCCCCCCGTCACTTACTAAGTCCAATTCATTCCTCATATGAAATTTTTGAAAATATAACATAAACATGTATTAAAACTAGCATACGAAATGTCAATACATTATCCACAAACCAGGAATGGTATAAAAATAGCACATCCACAGTCAAACATAACTCATTCAATACAATATGGAATATTTTATTGTAACATATTAAACTCAATCGAGAATAATGAAGGATATTGACATAGATGAAAATAATTATCAAAAATATTTGAGAGAAATATCCCCCTTTTTCTTGAAAACATTTAAAAGTCACACTATTTGTTAAGAAGCCGTTTAAAAATAGATTTTTGAATCAAAGTGTACCAGACCACTTTGAAACATTTAAAATGAATTTTAATTTTAAAAAATTAATTTCCATATAAATATATCTATAAAACCATTTTTAAAATATGGACATTAATTAGAAAGATTTTGAATAACAAATCTTTAAAACATTCAAAATGATATTTTAGTTAGAGTTCCTAACCAAAAGGGAGTCACCTGAATAAAAATAATTAAGGTAATAAAAACATTATAATATCCTGAGAATAAAGTGATTCATTATATACTATGTCAAAGTACATTATATACACCATATAAAAGTGAATTTTTGTATAACAATAAAGAAGTCTCAATGGAATGTAAATTGAGATGAAATATATTATAAAGATTGTATCCTTTGGTTAAGGATAAATCAATGACATAATTAGGTGTGAAAAATATAAATACACTCAATATTATTGGATATTAAGTGTAAATCAATCATAGGACACTCACACATATTCTTGTAAAAACAACACCAATTAATTGGATGCTTTACTCAACAAATGGAGATTAAGTTAAAATTACTCTTATCAAGTTCATATCGATGACTTGAGAAATTATCAATAGAGTTATTATGTGTATCAAAATTATATACATAGAAAGGTGAGTGGAAATTATGAAATAAGAAAATTAATAGTGATTCCACACATAATCTTGGAGTAAAATAATCAATGAAGTATGCATAAATCCGAATGAGTGGAAATTGAAATTTCAAATTCCCTTATCTGTTTGGTAACTTACGAAACATAAAACCATTAAATAAGGATCATAAATTGATGATGTAAGTATCCATAAATTAAATTTTATTACACAATTAATACAATCATGGGCAGTACACACACCACATGCAATAAATAAGTGGTGAACAATGGAAATCTCACGGAATTAAAAGTGAAATAAGAAACCCCTTAGTTTGTACTTTTTCCTTGTTCGAGGGTAGTTTAACCTCTTGTATAATGGTAAAATAATTTTTGTTTAATTATAAAATAATTATATACATTAATATGATATCATATATAATCTTTTAACATCAATTTGTTAATAATATCTTAGTATTATCGTCGTTTCAGGTGTTAACAGATTCATTTTCATTTATATTCTTTGTTATGTGAGCCATATTTATTATGGATTGGATGTATGTTATTCATATCCATAATTATATCATGTCTCTAAACATTATTTTTAATCATAAAATGAAATTTATTCTTGAATGGATACGATGGGGAATGAATCTCATCGCGTTCGTGGAGACGGTAATCCGTACGTACGCACGAGCGACAATATCACTCTTTTGATATTAAAATAATATATAATTGGATGGTATATCATATATACAGAATCATTATCATGTTATACTTATTATTTACATGAATTACTGTAGAGACCCGAAGCCTGACATACGTGGACATTACATTACTTTTTCGGAATACTTAGTACATAACAAAAAACACACACACAAGGATCGTAATAGTTTAGTGTCTTTGGAAACTCGAAACGTAATCTTCTAATCGTGGTGAAATATCTTCAATATCTCCCATAAATATCTTCCCTTTTTTTACCTAAAACCTTTCTTTATATCCTGGGGAAAAGAAAACATAAAAGGGGGAGCTCAAATGCTCATTAAGGGTAAACAAAAGAAAAATCAATCACATCATATTCATAAGAACATATCTTTTGGAAATCTTAACCTGCAAAAGAGAGCATAATTTCATAACATGGGATAAATCATAGTAGTGAAATGAAACCCCAATAATCATAACTTAAAACATGAAACTTTGTGGAATACACACATAATCATAGATAATCATTTCTTGTTAGTCAAGACTCATTGCCAAGACTATCTTAGTGGACAAAGTCCCTTTCTGAACCGAGTCACCCTCGTTTCAGTCCTGTTTCACTGAACCGGTATAACCTACCATTCCAGCCATGTCTATCTCATGAGATATAAAATCTTTACCCAATGAATTGGATGGAGATATAGGTCCCACCCATCTCATAATTATACCATTCTTATGTGTTCCACAAAATCATAAATCATACATCATTTCATAACCCATGTAATAAAAATGGTAATCTTAAACATCATGACATCATAAAACAATTAATATAAGATAAAGGAATTCATAAAAATAATTCCATCACAACATGATCAAATCAATGTAATAATAGGGATAAAAACAGAACCCTTTATTATCTTAAATGGAAAATAATTTTGATAAAACACTTGAACTCCATTCTTGAGGAAAATATCCTTTCTTCTTCAAAAACAGTTTTCCTTTCTTAACATGTCATAAAACTTAAACTAAAAGAATTTGATTAAAAATAAACTTGAAAACTTTTAAAGGAAGCTTCTTGTAAATAATGTTTTAAAAATCCATTCATGCCGTATAAGTTAAAAAAAACATTCTTCGTACTTTTGTCGGAAAAGTCAAAAAAGTACCTCGTATGAAAAACAACAAATGATTCCTCTCATATCTTTTACTAAAAACTCACCGAAGGGTAAAATAGGATTTAAAAAATTGTAGGTGAATGGAAATAATATTACATATTGAGTAAACATGGATGTGGATGATAAAATACACCCCAGTAAATGCCAAAGTATAAACAATCTCGGATAAAAATGAGATTGTGATATTTCCCTTAACTTAGGTCCGACTTGCTTTGTAAGTGTCCAAACATCCTGTATAATGATTTAAATCATGTTATTGACTTATTCCAGAATCATATTCATTGTTATTATATCATATATGGTCCACTTATGACCCGTTCTTTTGTAAGTTCATGTTAAAGTAGCGTTTTGGGTAAAATCGTCTCATTTGTCGTTCGTGTTTTTAACTTGTAATTATTAATATGATTACTTGGATCATGATTACTTATATAAAGAATGTAAAACATTATTTATATATAATATATATTCAGAATATATATATATATATATAATATATATCGATAAATGGAATGAAATACACCGTTCATGGAGATGGTAGTCCGTACGTACGCATGAACGCTGTTTTTGTTTCCTTATTGAATTGAATGGAATTAAGTAGATGACATATATATAAATATACATAAATCCAGTATCATTATTATTTCATATATTTCATTAGTACTTATTATATATACTTTATAATCATTCATGAATGGTTAATCATTGAGAATGAATCTCATCGCGTCGTGGAGACGGTAGTCCGTACGTACGCACGAGCCATGATATCATTTCCATGGTCGTGGAATTGTGTTGAAGTGTATATATACTATTTCAGTATCAATATCAATTTATAATAATCATATATAGTTACTTATTACACCATTATACTCATCCAATTAAGGTGGTGGCGGAAAATAGATTACACCACGGCGTGGAGACGGTATTTCGTACGTACGCACGCGCGGTGATTTCCTTTTTCCGTAGTATGGATAGAAGGTTAATTAGAGTTGTTTCATATTTATAATAACATATCAGTATATAAGAAATACTGATGTTATTACTTTATCATGAAACAACTAAAAAGAAGAAGTTGAAGAAGAAAGAAATTGAAAAAGATCGGTAATGGATATTACCTCTTTTTGACGCGCCTTTTCTTAACCTCCACTTAAAGAACTAAGGATGGTCTTTGGAGAAGACCAGGACCTCTAGGATGATACTAGGGAAGTGGAGAAGAGATTTTGGCAGGGGTTGGCCGAGCTTGAAGGCTCAAAGTTGTGTGAGGAAGAGAGGGAGGAGGTGCCCTTTTATAAGGGAGGAGAGGGGCACCTTGGGAATAACTAAAAATATTATTTTATTATAAAGCCAAATTCGGTTTTAAATAGCTCCAAATTGATTTATTTCGAGGCTAAGGTGGGGATGGGTCGAAAGCCTCTCATCCAATAGTATTTAGACAAGTTTAGGTTATTATTTTAACCTTATCAATTAGATTTAACTCTAACTTAAATAATTTAACTTTTACCGTGTCTTTTTGTTTTCTTACACTATATGGTTAATATACTTACCATAACAAGCCAAACGAACCCCAAGTTGTTTATTATTAATATATATATCCTTATCTAAGTCATTTGGCCGAACATTAGATTTTTAGGAATTAAATAACAATTGATAATATAATACTAATTTATGTCAATTTTGACACTATTTGGTACATGATTTTTATGAAATTCATAACAGAATGATAAGTTCGAACCAAGTTCCTTAAATCAACAATAACATGTCATATTAACCTATAAAATTAGTTTAAGTCATAAAAAGTCTCAAATTACATTTATTTTGGAATTTATAACATCAATTATGTTAATTGTTTTTAAAAAGGTCATTACTGCATCATTGTTGTATCATAAATAAATTAAATTATTTAAAGTCTAAAAATTAAAAATAAAATACCATTATGTAGGAAATATTTTTATCTTTATAATCAATATTTATAGTTGAATTTATCTTATGTATAACACCATATTAAAAATGTTTTAGTAAATAAACTTTGATTTTAACTCTTTTAACTCTTCTTTGAATTAAATAATAATAAATGTCCTAATCTAATCCAAGTGGGCCTAAATGATAATATTTTACACTTATGGTTGTTTTTGGTCGAGATACACATGTCCAATAGGATTAGGACATGTGTTAGGGTATTATTAATATCATTTTTACCCTTAATTACCCTATTTACTTTTAACCGTGGTAAAAAAAAGTAAAAAGTTACTATTCACCAAAAATTATTTTCATCTCATTGAACCAAATTTTACTTACTGACATCAACTGTGTCTCTCGGATTTTTGAAATTCCATTCATAGAAGCGGTAAAATTAAGATTTATGAAAAAAATAATTTTTTTAACTTCCACTTAGTAGTTTCACTATTCATCAAAAATTGAAGTTTTTCAGAAAAATGCCAAAATTTCACCCTAAGATATAATTGATATTCCAAATTCAAAAATGATTTCTATTTTAAAAAATTCCCAACATATAAGTTGCATTAATTAATTTTATAATTAATTTCCGCTGTCACAACAAATAGCGTGTTTTTAAGAGATAATAACTATCAAAATATTTACACTTGTTTATGTCTGGTGTAAATGTGAAATTACATCCAATGACTAACATTGTATTGAATTGTAAAAATATATTCTAAATATACTTTAAAACCACTCAAATTAACAATTTATCACTATTAATTATTTCGATTAAAAAAGTTGTTTTTAATTAAAATTTAGTAATTTTCACTATTCATCAGAATATGAAAGTTATCTGAAAAGTACCAAAATTTCACCTTAGGCTAAATTCGATACTCCGAATCCAAAAATGAAGTCCATTTTGAAAGATAAAATTTCTAAAATTTTAAAAGGTGGTTATTACTATTCATAACGGCTAGTTTTAATAATATTTTAATAGCATATCGTTGTTTAGTGAAACTCGGTATTGCGTACTACACACGCTATCGAGGAAGGTCGTGATTGCGTGTAATACAAGGAAAGTCAAGGATGTGTTTTGTGCAATCTCCTTTTGGTGTAGCGTACAACATAAGACATTAGTGAAATTAAAAAGAGTATTTTTCATAAAATCTTGGGTTGTTACATTCTACCCCCCTTAAAATGAATTTCGCCCCCAAAATTCTTCGGGGTTATAAATGGTTTACTTTTCGAAAGTTTCATTAATAAAAACCCACATCATAAAAAGGAATACCAAAACCAATCTTTAAAAATGAAAGTATGAAACGTAACGGTTACCCAAATAAACTAATCACTGGGTTTCCACATAGGTGAAAATATGGATATGGAAGAAAAATCTAACCATCATGTTCTGATGGAGAGTGGTAGAGAACATGGCTATGAAAAATCCAACGATCACAAATCCATAAATTTGTGACGATCTATGGTACCATCTGATTAATCAGATATAAGAGCACTAGGACAACATTTTTGGTTTTCAATATCGTTTCCCTAAAGTTGATGAAATTGGAATTAGAAGAAATACTTTCGTGATTTTGGTATAGTCTCATTGTTTGTCGTTCTTTGGACAATTTCCACTTCATCTCTTAAAGAAATGAAGTTGAATTTGTCATTCGTGATGTGTTAGCAGATCATGTGATAGAATGATGAGTCATTCCATCTGTCTCAAACAAAAGGTTAGAAAAGTTATCAAAAAATACATAAGTCCATCTATAGTGAGATTAATCATATATGGTTCCTAAAATGGACATTATACTTCATATATCATACTGCTTAATATAATAAAACTAGTTTCTACTAAACAGGGACTTCCTGTAGGCCAGTGGTAGGCGATAAAGGCCAGTCGCACTTCGGTTGTGGGTTCGATTCCCACAGCCTTGTCCGAAGCGATGGGCTGTCACCCATCCTGTAGGTTTTCCTTTTTCTAAAACTACATTACTATAACATCCCATCAATAATATCAAAAAACTTCTATCCTTAAACAATACTAACTTATTTCCAACATAATCCATTCCAATATTTAGGCTTATCTTAAATACTTCGGTCCAAGATCATAGTATAATGAAAATGATCATGTGAATGCCATCATTTATCCCTCATATATCTTGTTTGTCACATTACAGTCATGTGAATACCATAAAATGAATACCCATTTAATCTTAGTGAAAACATGAGTGCTGTCAAAAGTTAACACTTTCCACATACCAAAATCCTCAAAATTCTATATACTCAAACCATGATATCACTTAGTCCTTATATCAATCATGAGCTCATGAATACAGTCAAACATTTCATTTTCTCCTTATCCCTTCATTATGTGCATATCATCTGCTTTCCAAAATATTTGAATCACTTTTCATGGTTACCGGTACCTTATAATTATTGAAAACCACAATAATACAAAAATATTCTAATACACAATAAAAGTACCTCAACAACATTATTCTTGAATACCAATACATAAACACTTCAATCCATCCTCTTCAATTATTTTCCTGGATTAAGTCCTTCCTTGATTTAGAAGTAACTTTTTAGGTCAAGGCATTGAGTTGGGTAATGCCCATGTTCTTCACAAATAATACATTGAACTCCATAACAGTCTGTCACTCTATGACCCTTTTCTCCACACAAATAACATCGGTCCCTCCATTTGAGGTATTCCTCAAGGTTCTTCTTCCCTTCTTCAGAAATCTCAATCTTCCTTTCTTTATGCTCCTCAACATGAGAACATGCATAATAGTCTATATTCCTCGTCTTTGATGAATTAAGTATACCACTAAATTTCAACTTGTTAATCATATATCGCGATGACTGATTCGGCATAATCACAATATCTTTCTCTCTAGGCATTACAGAATTTTGTTGCTCATAGTCACCAATTTGTCCATTGGACTTAATGTTAACCAAATTCCGTCTGGTTCCCTCCATTAACTAAAACACAAAAAGAATTCTGTGAGCGGAAAAAATCGTCCTAGAGAAAACACCATAGTAAAGGGGGAGTACCCTCAATATCTAACATCGTAGGTTAAATTCTAATATTGTTAGCACAATTCTGGTACTATAACCTATACGTATACTTAACCTTAGGGACATCCCTAGACGTACCTTAGAAATATCTCTAGGGATCTCACTATCGTTTTCGCATCCTAGTTTCCAAAGGTTGACTAAACCTTTCCTCTGAAACCAAATGTAGAGACCCGAAGCCTAACGTACATGGACATTACATTAATTTTGCGGAATACTTAGTACATAACAAAAAACACACACACAAGGATCGTAATAGTTTAGTGTCTTTGGAAACTTGGAACGTAATCTTCTAATCGTGGTGAAAGATCTTCAATATCTCACATAAAGATCCTCCCTTTTTTTACCTAAAACCTTTATTTATATCCTGGGGAAAAGAAAACATAAAAGGGTGATCTAAAATGCTCAGTAAGGGTAAACAAAAGAAAAATCAATCACATCATATTCATAAGAACATATCTTTTGGAAATCTTAACCTGTAAAAGAGAGCATAATTTCATAACATGGGATAAATCACAGTAGTGAAATGAAACCCCAATAATCATAACATAAAACATGAAACTTTGTGTCATAAACACATAATCATAGAGAATCATTTCTTGTTAGTCAAGACTCATTGCCAAGACTATCTTAGTGGACAAAGTCCCTTTCTGAACCGAGTCACCCTCGTTTCAGTCCTGCTTCACTGAACCGGTATAACCTACCATTCTAGCCATGTCTATCTCATGAGATATAAAATCTTTACCCAATGCATTGGAGGGAGATATAGGTCCCACTCATCTCATAATGATACCATTCTTATGTGTGCCACAAAATCATAAATCATACATCATTTCATAACCCATGTAATAAAAATGGGAATCTTAAACATCATGACATAATAAAACAATTCATATAAGATAAAGGAATTCATAAAAATAATTCCATCACAACATGATCAAATCAATGTAATAATAGGGATAAAAACAGAACCCTTTATTATCTTAAATGGAAAATAATTTTGATAAAACACTTGAACTCCATTCTTGAGGAAAATATCCTTTCTTCTTCAAAAACATTTTTCCTTTCTTAACATGTCATACAACTTTAAACTAAAAGAAGTTGATTAAAAATAAACATGAAAACTTATAAAGGAAGCTTCTTGGAAATAATGTTTTAAAAATCCATTCATGCCGTATAAGTTAAAAAAAACATTCTTCGAACTTTTGTCGGAAAAGTCAATAAAGTACCTCGTATGAAAAACAACAAAAGATTCCTCTCATATCTTTTACTAAAAACTCACCGAAGGGTAAAATAGGATTTAAAAAATTGTAGGTGAATGGAAATAATATTAAATATTGAGGAAACATGGCTGTGGATGATAAAATACACCCCAGTAAATGCCAAAGTATAAACAATCTCGGATAAAAATGAGATTGGGATATTTCCCTTACCTTAGGTCCGACTTGCTTTGTAAGTGTCTGAACCTCCTGTATAATGATTTAAATCATGTTATTGACTTATTCCAGAATCATATTAATTGTTATTATATCATATATGGTCCACTTATGACCCATTCTTTTGTAATTTCATGTTAAAGTACCGTTTTGGGTAAAATCGTCTCATTTGTCGTTCGTGTTTTTAACTTGTAATTATTAATATGATTACTTGGATCATGATTACTTATATCCATAGTGTAAAACATGATTTATATATAATATATATTCAGAATATATATATATATATATATATATAATATATCGATAAATGGAATGAAATACACCGTTCATGGAGACGGTAGTTCGTACGTACGCATGAACACTGTTTTCGTTTCCTTATTGAATTGAATGGAATTAAGTAGATGAAATATATATAAATATACATAAATACAGTATCATTATTATGTCATATATTTAATTAGTACTTATTATATATACTTTATAATCATTCATGAATGGTTAATCATTGAGAATGAATCTCATCACGTCGTGGAGACGGTAGTCCGTACGTACGCACGAGCGATGATATCATTCCCATGGTCATGGAATTGTGTTGAAGTGTATGTATACTATTTTAGTATCAATATCACTTTATAATAATCATATATAGTTACTTATTACATCATTATACCCATCCAATTAAGGTGGTGGCGTAAAATAGATTACACCACGGCATGGAGACGGTATTCCGTACGTACGCACGCGCGGTGATTTCCTTTTTCCGTAGGATGGATAGAAGGTTAATTAGAGTTGTTTCATATTTATAATAACATATAGGTATATAAGAAATACTGATGTTATTACTTTATCATGAAACAACTAAATAAGAAGAAGTTGAAGAAGAAAGAAATTGAAAAAGATCGGAAGTGGATATTACCTCTTTTTGACGCACCTTTTCTTAACCTCCACTTAAAGAACTAAGGATGGTATTTGGAGAAGACCAGGACCTCTAGGATGATACTAGGGAAGTGGAGAAGAGATTTGGTCAGGGTTTGGTCGAGATTGAAGGCTCAAAGTTGTGTGAGGAAGAGAGGGAGGAGGTGCCCTTTTATAAGGGAGGAGAGGGGCACCTTTGGAATAACTAAAAATATTATTTTATTATAAATCCAAATTCGGTTTTAAATAGCTCCAAATTGATTTATTTCGTGGATAAGGTGGGGATGGGTCTAAATACTCTCATCCAATAGGATTTAGACAAGTTTAGGTTATTATTTTAACCTTATCAATTAGATTTAACTCTAAGTTAAATAATTTAACTTTTACCGTGTCTTTTTGTTTTCTTACACTATATGGTTAATATACTTACCATAACAATCCAAACTAACCCAAAGTTGTTTATTATTAATATATATATCCTTATCTAAGTCATTTGGCCGAACATTAGATTTTTAGGAATTAAATAACAATTGATAATATAATACTAATTTATGTCAATTTTGACACTATTTGGTACATGATTTTTATGAAATTCATAACAGAATGATAAGTTCGAACCAAGTTCCTTAAATCAACAATAACATGTCATATTAACCTAGAAAATTAGTTTAAGTCATAAAAAGTCTCAAATTACATTTATTTGGGCATTTATAACATCAATTATGTTAATTTTTCTTAAAAAGGTAATTACTGCATCATAGTTGTATCATAAATAAATTAAATTATTTAAAGTCTAAAAATTAAAAATAAAATACCATTATGTAGAAAATTATTTTATATTTCTAATGAATATTTATATTCGAATTTATCTTATGTATAACCCCATATTAAAAATGTTTTAGTAAATAAACTTTGATTTTAACTCTTTTAACTCTTCTTTGAATTAAATAGTAATAAATGTCCTAATCTAATCCAAGTGAGCCTAAATGATAATATTTTACACTTAAGGTTGTTTTTGGTCGAGATACACTTTTCAAATAGGATTAGGATATGTGTTAGCGTAATATTAATATCATTTTTACCATTAATTACCCTATTTACTTTTAACCGTGGTAAAACAAAGTAAAAAGTTACTATTCACCAAAAATTATTTTCATCTCATTGAACCACATTTTACTTACTGACATCAACCGTGTCTCTCAGATTTTTGAAATTCCATTCACAGAAGCGGTAAAATTAAGGTTTATGAAAAAAATAATTTTTTTAACTTCCACTTAGTAGTTTCACTATTCATCAAAAATTGAAGTTTTTCAGAAAAATGCCAAAATTTCACCCTAATCTATAATTGATATTCCAAATTCAAAAATGATTCCTATTTTACAAAATTCCCAACATATAAGTTTCATTAATTAATTTTATAATTAATTTCCACTGTCACAACAAATAGCCTGTTTTTAAGAGATAATAACTATCAAAATATTAACACTTGTTTATGTCTGGTGTAAATGTGAAATTACATCCAATGACCAACATTGTATTGAATTGTAAAAATATATTCTAAATATACTTTAAAACCACTCAAATTAACAATTTATCACTAATAATTATTTCGATTAAAAAATTTGTTTTTAATTAAAATTTAGTAATTTTCACTATTCATCAGAATATGAAAGTTATCCGAAAAGTACCAAAATTTCACCTTAGGCTACATTCGATACTCCGAATCCAAAAATGAAGTCCATTTTGAGAGATAAAATTTATAAAATTTTAAAAGGTGGTTATTACTATTCATAATGGCTAGTTTTAATAATATTTTAATAGCATATCGTTGTTTAGTGAAACTCGGTATTGCGTACTACACACGCTATCGAGGAAGGTCGCGATTGCGTGTAATACAAGGAAAGTCAAGGATTCGTGTTGTGCAAGCTTTTTTTGGTGTAGCGTACAACACAAGACATTAGTGAAATTAAAAAGAATATTTTTCATAAAATCTTGGGCTTTTACAATTACACATCATTATTATACTCATTCAAATAATAAAGTATTGAATAACAATTACACCACGACGTGGAGACGGTAATCTGTACGTACACACGTACAGGGACATGTCATTCAAAGGATGGATAGAATAATGAAGATGGATATACCATATTTATAATAACTTCACAGTATATAGATTATACTGGAGTTATTATTTTATAATGGAAATAACAAAAAAGAAGAAGTGGAAGAAGAAAAGAACTTGAAAGTTGGCGGTGAAATTATTACCTCTTCTTCGGGTTATTCCTTTTGATTTGATCAAAATGGTTCTTTAAGTTGGCTTTCTGACCAAATAGCGGCCTCTAGGATTAAGAGAGGGAGGTTGGGAGGATATTTGGGATGGGGTTGGCTGAGCCAAAAAGTCTTTGAAGGTGTGAATTGTTGGGAACACTTTGTGTGTGAAGATTGTATTTGTTGTCAACAGTTGTCAATACTAGTCAAAATGAAGAAGGAGATAAAGAAGGACTCCAAATTTAATGGATATCAGATGAAGTGAGGATTCTTGGAGAATTATTATGAAATCATATCATTGGATGTCATACTTGAGTAATTCTCTAAGAAGATAAATTCAGACGATTGTTGAACTGATCCTAAATTCAAAGAACTTGTGTTAAAGGTAACATATCGTTTACAGCAATGAAGAATGGAGAAGTATCATCCATTTGAGGATGATTGGAGAATAATGGTGAAGTATCATCTATCTAAGGATGGTTGAAGAATAATTGAGGATTCGAAGTGAGGATGAAAGAAGTACTTTGGAATTCATATTCCAAAGAACTTGGAAAAACCAGACGATGATTTGCTGATTTTTATTTCACAAATATAATAAGTTTGGAAAACTTGTGATGAAAGCCTTATGAAGGAAAGGGAGAGACAAAGAAGTGTTTTTGGCAAAGTCATTTCACAAATATCATAAGTTTGTAGAACTTGTGATGCAAGCCTTATGAAGGAAAGGGAGTGACAAAGAAGTGTTTTTGTCAAAGTCATATCACAAATATCATCATATAAAAAATATGGCAAAGGAAAGAAGTAGGTGTGCAAGTATGCAGTAGGCACACAAGTATGCAGTAGGTGCGCAAGTATGTAGAGGCGCGCAAGTCATATTTCAAAAGAGAATTATTTCAGAAATATGGAAAAGGAAATAAAGTGGCGTGCAAGTCAATAATGGCGCGCAAGTATTTGGCGCGCAAGTATTGGCGTGCAAGTGGTGGCGTGCAAGTGGTGGCGCACAAGTGGTGGCACGTAAGTCACAAAAATGCCTATAAATAGACGACTTGACTCCTCATTTTTTAAGGCTCGAGACTAAGAGAAATACTTGAGCTCGGAACGCGCAAGTGTAGAAAGCGGCGTGCAAGCTGAAGTGGCTCGCAAGCTGAGGGTTATTTATATGGCGTGCAAGTGTTGTCGTGCAAGTATTCCACACAAGTGTTGGCGTGCAAGTGTTACAGCGAAAGTCTTGCCACGCAAGTTGTGGCATGCAAGTAGCTTCATGCACAAAGAGGCACGCAAGTTGTAGGTGCGCAAGTATAGGGCACGCAAGTGGAAGTGGGCACGCAAGATGTTTTGTTCCAGGAGTTCCTACCATCTTCTGGAGAGGAAAGAAGAAGAAATAAAAGAGTTCAACTACCTTCCATATGCATGATCACATGCATTTATGAACAAGAGAAGAACTCACTCTGATGATGCAAAGTAATCCAGTCTTCTTTTCCTGATTAATCACATTGGTATATGTGATTCTTGCTAAGAAAGAATAATGAGTCCTAGTGCATTCTGTTATTACACTAAAGAAGAAGAAGAAGTCCTAGTGCAGCTGATTTTGCACTAGTGAAGAAGAAAAGAAGAAGTCACGAAGAATTGATTTCCTACTGCTTTACAAGTAATCAAGTAAAGAGCACCGAAGAAGATCCTGAGCAGAACCTACCTTTTGGAGAAGGAAGAAGACTATCTCCATAGGCAGTATAAAGAACCAGCTAGACGCTGCAAGTTGTTCTAGGTCGTCACCAGTCCAGGGAAGAGGATTGTTTCCCACCCCCCCTCTAAAGTGTAGGGACTCACACGGGCTAGAGGATTGCTTTCCTAGCCACTCCATTGTAAAATCATATCACATTATAATGGAGAATCCATGCAGTGGTCATACCCAAGCATGGCAAGGATGTAGCTACTCTTATTGAGTGTTGAACCTTGTAAAAATATCGTGTGCATATTTTTACTGCTTTCTATTATTGCATGTGATAGGGAAAAGAGAATAAGAGAATCAAGATCCTAACAAGTCACGAGGTACAGGGATAAAAGTTGTAATTGGTTTAAAAAGTCCCCAACACTGATTCACCCCCTATCAGTGTTAGGTATATCCCAAACTGGTCCTATCAATTGGTATCAGAGCGACAGGTTAACCTCTGTTGGATTCTCTAAAGTGAAGTTATTCTCTTTTGAAAACTTAATTTTCGTTCCTGAGTCAAAAATGAAGAGCAATGTTGGTGAAGATTTAGTTATATCTACAAAGACCATGATGAACAGGAAAAAGAAAGAGAAGAGAAAGTTGAAGAAGAATTCCCTCTTATCTAAATAACAGGAAGCATCTGGTTCTCTATATCTGGCTGACATTGAAGACACACGAGATTTGGAAAGTAATGAGAAGGTGGCTCAAGTACCCACCAATAAGATGTACAACCTTCCTACCTCAACTGATCAAGAGGTATGTGTTAGTACATTTGGAAATTACCCTCATGATTAAAATGCTAGCACAAGTGGTGATGAAAAATCTACAACATCTCAAGAAATATCAGTTGATAGATTAAGAATTATCTTGCATGGTTTTCCTGAAGAGAGTGCATCCCTGGTTTGCAGGGTATTTCAATGCATCCAAGAAAATATCACTCAGCTGGAAGAAGAAACTGATATTTTGGAGAAAGGCTTACAAGAAAAAATTGTCGAATGTTTAAAGCTCTCTAGACGGGTTGGAGCCTTTGAAGCAATAAAGAGGGGATTTGAAGAAATTTCTTCAAAGTGGATCAAAGATGTTGAAGAAAAGGAGGGATTCAACAAGACTCTAGAAGAGAAGATGCATGAACTAGAATATGAGCTTAAAAGGGGCAATGAAGTCAAGAAGTTATATTTGGAAGATAACTCCAAGAAGATCAATGAACTTGACTCTTAATTACAAACAAAGTAAAGATGCATGAAGATGAAGTTGAAAGCTTAAATAAGGCTTGTGAAGAGAAGATGGCTATCATTGAAAACCAGGAAGTCATCCTCAATATGAGATGTCTAGAATTGGAAGCTGAACCAACCAATCTTGAGAAGACACATATTGAGTCTCTATAAAAGAAGGAAACAGTTGTTGCTAGTATTCAATTCTCACTGGAGAATTCTACTATCAAAAGACCTCCAACATGTGATAAGAATATCATGGCTTCACTCATTGATCTATCACAAGCAGTTGAGAAAGTAAAGGTATCATCCATACCAACTTGTATTAATGTTTCTAAAATTTCTCCTACAAAAAGTGCAGGTTGGAAGAAAAATTCTAAACAAGTTTGGATGAAGAAAAGTGAGATGAAACCTATCACCATGGATAGAGTGAATAGGAAAAAGAGAGTGGAAGATAGATCCCCACAGAAATCACAACATACCAAGAAGAAGAAGACTCAGAAAACTTATCAAGAAGATGACCAGAAGTTAAGGTTTGTTGGTCAATGTTGGTGCTGCAACAGGTTTGGGCATTGTGCACTGTATTGTTGGTAAAATCCCTTAAATGTAAAAGCATAGAGAAATCCCATCTCAAGGGGGAGAAATCCAGAGAAAAAGAAGCAAAATCCACAGATCCAGAAACATATGTATACTAAAAATAGATTTCGAATGCTGGACAACATCTGTGATGTATGCAATGGGAGTAGTCATAATAATGGTGGATGCCTATCTCAGAATGTATTCAAAGAAAATAAGAACAAAAGACCACAAAATCTGGAGAAGAATGAAAAATCTATCTTGGGATTTAATCATAAGTATGTTGCAAAAGAAAATGATCCCAAGAAGATTACAATGAGGAAAACCGAGAAGTCCTTGTATTCTATGTCCAAGAAGGTGAATGGTGGTGCATCCAAAATAACTACTATGAAGGAATCCACTTAGAAGAATCCATGTAGAAGATCCAATCTTGATGCATCAGTCTCTAATGATATTTTGGTGATTTGGCCAGAAGATTTGGAAAGAATGAGAAAGATGGAAGATGCACAAGCTAAGGCTAGTGCTAAAAACAAAAATAAGATTCTACATGAAGAAAAATTAGTTTTTTGTGTGAGGTGCAACAAGGCTGGTCACACTGTCAGAAAGTGCTTTGAATTTATTCCATCCCAACAAGAATTCATGAAGAGGATGAATGTTGCACTGATAGATTCTAGTGCTTGGAATTCTCTTGAAAAAAGAATATTCACACACAAAGAGATAGAAGAAGTATTGATATCCACACATCTACATTCAAAATTAAAGATCAAATGTGAAAGTGTGAGGAGTGGAGAAAATGGAGCATCATGGTTAAGAAAATAATCTCAGCCCTCCTTCTTACATTGAATAAGCATGGAGGATCCACCCTATTCCCTTAAATCTTTATGTATTGTATTTTTTTTAAATACAGGGAATTGAAGGTGATGCAAGATCTTTGGGGGATAACCTGAGATTCAGTGATGAGAAGTGTTCTCTATAGAAGGATACACATGAAGAAGCTTCCAGAGTCATTATATCAATAAGTATCAATTTCAGTTGGTACTAAATTCAACTACTCTAAAGATTGTCTGAAGATCATGTCATTGGAAATGGTATGTTATTTCTAAATCATTCATCCTTGGTTACTCAAAATAAAGATCATTCTACAAAGGGGGAGTAACAAAAATAATCAATGACATAAGAAGAGTGAATGTGATCCAATGCCACTTATCCTTCCAATTGCACATGAATGTTTTTTATCCATTTGTTGAAGTGAGTGCAGGAATTTCAGGTTGATTATTTCTTTCACACTCAATACCTTCGGCCTAGAATGAAAGTGAAAAACCCTTGAAGACAAGTCTATGAGTTCTCATCTCATGAGGTGTCATATTATGTGGGTAATGGAAAACTTTTTTGTCTAAATCAAATCCTCTTGTTTTCTACGCCGAGCATTTCTCAAGTAGACTTAGAGTGAAATGATTGATGGCACATTGCTTAAGTATAGAATGATACCCTCTCTAACATGAACTTTGTATTTCTTGTCAATAAGGGGGAGAGAAATTAAATTAATGTCTAGGGGAGAGACATAAGTAAAAGGGAGAGATAAGATTCTCATTTTGACATTGACACATTCATTTGAGAAGACTTTGTGGTATTGACAACAAAATACAAAGGGGGAGATTTTTGGGACCACTTTTTGTGTAAAGATTGTATTTGTTGTCAACAGTTTTCAATACTAGTCAAAATGAAGAAGGAGATAAATAAGGACTCCAAAGTTAATGGAGATCGGATGAAGTGAGGATGCTTGGAGAATTATTATGAAATCATAGCATTGGATGTCATACTTGAGTAATTCTCTAAGAAGATAAATTCAGACGATTGTTAAACTGATCCTAAATTAAAAGAACTTGTGTCAAAGGTGACACATTGTTTACAGCAATGAAGAATGGAGAAGTATCATCCATTTTAGGATGATTGGAGCATAATGGTGAAGTATCATCTATCTAAGGATGGTTGAAGAAGAATTGAGGATTTTAAGTGAGGATGAAAGAAGTACTTTGGAATTCATATTCCAAAGAACTTGGAAAAACTAGACGATGCTTTTCTGATTTGTATTTCAAAAATATCATAAGTTTGGAGAACTTGTTATGCAAGCCTTATGAAGGAAAGGGAGATTCAAATAAGTGTTTTTGGCAAAGTCATTTCACAAATATCATAAGTTTGGAGAACTTGTGATGCAAGCCTTATGAAGGAAAGGGAGTGAAAAAGAAGTGTTTTTGGCAAAGTCATATCACAAATATCATCAGATAAAAAATATTGAAAAGGAAAGAAGTAGGCGCGAAAGTATTCAGTAGGAACACAAGTATGCAGTAGGCGTGCAAGTATGTAGAGGCACGGATGTCATATTTAAAAAGAGAATTATTTCAGAAATATGGCAAAGGAAATAAAGTGGCGCGCAAGTCAAGAATGGCGCGCAAGTATTTGGCTAGCAAGTATTGGCACGCAAGTGGTGGCGCGCAAGTCACAAAAATGCCTATAAATAGATGACTCGCCTCCTCATTTTTTAAGGCTCGAGACTTAGAGAAATAGTTGATCTCTGAACCCGCAAGTGTAGAAAGCGGTGCGCAAGCTGAAGTGGCGTGCAAGCTGAGGGTTATTTATACGGCGCGCAAGTGTTGTCACGCAAGTCTTCCACGCAAGTGTTGTCGCGCAAGTGTTACCGCGCAAGTCTTTTCGTGTAAGTTTTGGCACGCAAGTAGCTACGTGCATGAAGAGGTGCGCAAGTTGTAGGCGCGCAAGTATAGGGCGCGCAAGTGGAAGTGGGCGTGCAATCTGTTTTGTTCTAGGAGTTCCTGCCATCTTTTGGAGAGGAAAGAAGAAGAAGGAAAAGATTTCTACTACATTCCATATACATGATCACATGCATTTATGAACAAGAGAAGAACTCACTCTGATGATGCAAAGTAATCTAGTCCCCTTTGCCTGATTAATCACATTGGTATATGTGATTCTTGCTAAGAAATAAAAAGGAGTCCTAGTGCATTCTATTATTGCTCTAAAGAAGAAGAAGAATTCCTATTGCAGCTGGTTTTGCACTAGTGAAGAAGAAAAGAAGAAGACACAAAGAATTTCTTGCCTACTGCTTCGCAAGTAATCAAGTGAAGAGCACTGAAGAAGATCAAGAGTAGAACCTACCTTTTGAAGAAGGAAGAAGACTGTCTCCATAGGCAGTATAAAGAACCAGCTAGATGCTTCAAGTTGGGCTAGGTCATCACCAGTCCAGGGAAGAGGATTGTTTCCCACCCCCCTCTAAAGTGTAGGGACTCACACAGGCTAGAGGATTGCTTTCCTAGCCACTCCATTGTAAAATCATATCTCATTATAATGGAGAATCCATGCAGTGGTCATACCCATGCATGGAAAGGATGTAGCTACTCTTATTGAGTGGTGAACCTTGTAAAAATATCATGTGCATATTTTTACTGCTTTCTATTATTGCATGCGACAGGGAAAAGAGAATAAGAGAATCAAGATCCTAACAGGTCACGAGGTACACGGATAAAAGTTGGAATTGGTTTAAAAGGTCCCCAACACTAATTCACCCCCCCTCTCAGTGTTAGGTATATCCCACACTGGTCCTCTCATGAATTAGAGAGAAGGGGGAGTGCCCTTTTATAAGAGGGGTGAGGGGCACCTTAGGAAAAGTGAGAAATATTATTTTATAATAAATTCATATTTGGTTTATAATGGATCCAAACTGTATTCATTAAATTTTAAGACTGGTATAGGTCTAAAACCACTCAACCAATATGTTTTAGACAGGTTTGGATTACTATATTAACTTTATCTTTTTTATTTAACTCTTAGTTAAATAGTTTTACATTTACCATGTCTCTTTGTATTTTTATATTATATAGTTAATAAACTTAATATATACTTCCAAGAGACCACCAAGTGGTCCATTAATGATACACCTATCATTATATAAGTACTTTGGACAAACCTTATATTTTTAGGAATATAATATCAATTAATAATATAATATTTGTTTTAAAAAATCATTTCTGTCAATTTTGACACTATTTAATAATTGATTTTTTTAAATTCTTAAAAACATTATTAATTCAAAAAAAATTAATTTAAGAAATCATAACATTTCATATTAACCAATAAAATTTGTGGATGTCATCAAAACTTTCAAATTATATTTATTTTAACATTTATAATACCAATTATTTGATGCTTTCATTAATAAGGAAAATACTACATCATTATTGTGTCATAAATAAATTTAATTATTAAATGTCTAAAAATTATAAATAAAATACCATTATGTATGAAATCTTTTTATATTTCTAATGAATATTTATAGTCGAAAATTAAACATATATTACCCAATGTAAAAATTGTTTTTCTAAAATATATAGGCTTATGTCATTTTTGTATTTACTTTAACTTAATTAATATAAAGTGTCATTATCACTTACAAGTGGCTCTATGTGGTACCCAAATCAGCCCAAAGATAACCATGGTCGGAAATGTATCAAACAATAGGGTTTGGACATGTTTTAGGGTAATTTAATATTATTATAATATTATTTTTTTACCCTTATTTACCAGATTTACCCTTTAACCATGGTAATAAAATATTTACCGAAGTAATTATTCCAAATGTCTAAAAATAAAAGTTACCTATTTAAACAATTTGTACTTTCTGATTCTAAATATGGAATCCATTTTTATAAATTCAGAACACATAAGTGGCAGAAATTAATTTTCGTTGTCAAAATGAAAAGTGTGTTTTTAAAAAATATAATCTAATTATTTTTTAAAATGGTAAAAATATAATCTAATTATTTTTTAAAATCACTCAAATTCATAATTTATCACTATTAATTATTTCGATTAGAAAAGTTGTTTTTAATTAAAATTTAGTAATTTTAATTATTCATAAAAATATGAAAGTTATGAGAAATGTACCAAAAATTCAACCTAAGATAATTTTGATATTAAGAATCAAAGAATTAAGTCCATTTTGACAGATAAAATTTATAAAATTTCAAAAAAGAGGGTATTACAATTCATAACGGCTAGTTTCATTGGTTGTGGTGTGTTAAAACTCAAAGTTGCGTACAACACATGCTACTGTATTATTAAATGAGAAGCGTATCATGGAATATGGGGGTGTTACACCCTTGGTCCCTTCGCTACCACCACAGTCCCCCATAAAAAATTGATAATCGCACCGTCAACTTTTTCGGTCGGGTCAACAACATTTTTTGTTGTGCCATTATGTTTCCCCAATATCCATTCTTTAAATACATGAGTAAACCTAATCATCATGACACTCCTAAAACCTAATCACCTACCTCCTTTGAAAAGTTGATCTAGAACTCCATGAAAAATCTCAGTCTAAATGTTTCTTATATGCTAGGATGCAACTTTCTCCATCCACCAAACACTATGTCTCGGTCAATTTTGGATCTTCATAAACCACCATGGACATTAGAAATTGATAGTCAATGTTCTAAGAACACCTCTGTTTGACTATGCACAATATGCCCTAGTGTCTTTTCATAAGTTACCCACAAATATATTTTTTCAACCAGATACAAATTCATTATTAGGAGAGTATTTTCTTACCTTCGTACTCCCCAATGGATTCCAAGCCCCGTATCATTTCTCCTTATCCGAGAATCCCTAGAATCATGGTTTACACTTTCCATCCCTTTAATGTTTGAGGCATATCATAACATCTTAACCCAATTATCCTCCAGTTACTTAGGGTTTCTATAAAAATTGGTCCAAACTTCATGACCTTAAACTATGAGCTATCATCCGGACCACATGATGTTAAACTATGTGGAACTCATCTTGGCCACATGATTTCAAATTGTATGGTATTATTCCCTCCAACATGATATTAAATGATGGTGTTTTCATCCAAGATGTATGACTTTAAACTATTGTATACCATATATGACATTAAAAAGAGAACTCCCACTGAGCTAATCCTATATCTATTCTTGGAGGATGTGGCACCTTCTCTCTTTTTCGCCTTAGCTTGGGACATATTCAGATAGATCACAAGATATGAATATCTAGGATATTGAAATAATATGGGAAATGGTGACATTAAATTCCCTTTATCTCACCATTTCAGATATGGTACCGTCTATCCAAATATGAAGTGGGATTCCCTTTCTTCAGATCCACTATATCCTATTGTTTCTCACACTGAGCATGACTCTCATGGACATAGAGGTTGGTGGTGATCATGACATCCTTATGATCCCAAAGATATGTTCCTTATCCATATATTTAATCCCCAATGTTAATACAAATATTGGGCCTTCTCTATAGATTTAAGCCCCAACTTCAATTCAAATGGGCCTTCTCTATAGTTGTAATCCCCAATGCCAATTTGATGGGCCTCCTAGAAGGGGTAATCCTCAGTCAAATACTCCATCCTGTAAATGCTAATGCATAATCCCAACACCACATTATTTTTATTCCTCTTTAGGTGTAATCCCTAATTCCCCTAATGACAATCTAAATCATGGGCCTCCCCCAAGTTGTAATCCTGAGTAAAATCCCCTATTTGGGAAACGTTAATGCATAATCCCCACACCACATGATTTGGAGTCCTCTTTAGGTGTAATACTTAAATCCCCCTTTTAGAACTATGTGTAATTTAATTCTAGGCCACTGGGATATGTAGGAAACCTCCCTGAGGGTCAATCCTCACACCGTTATATTCACATTAGTTCACTTGTGTCTTTACTGTATGATGCTAAACTATATGGGATAGCCAAACTATGTGGGATTTGATTCCCAACAAAATGGGATATGTAGGACATCTCCCTAAGGTCCAAATATAATATTCAAATCACCTTAATTTTTCCTAGACCATATCCCTGGTAGGGTCACATTCACCCAAGAGACCATGTTTCTTCCAGGAGTCTCGGGCAGCCACGGCATAACTCCCATGCCATCCTATCCAGGTAACCTTTCACCAGGATGTCCTTATCATATGACATTAAACAGCATGGCCAGTTCCTTATCAAATGAACTTAAAATGTGATGTTTCTATCAAAGATACATTCAACTATGTGGGTTCTAATTTTTCTCATGAGGATATATAGGAAGCTCATCTTATGGGTTTGATCTCGACATCGAAATAGCTCATGTCCCCCCTAGATGACGATAAACTTCAAAGAGCCATACCATATGGCTTAAAACCAAAATTGTTTGAGTTACCAACCAAATAATCCTTAAATTATCCTAAAAAGGGTGCCTTCGATGTAGAACCTTGGATACATATAGATTCTTCCATAAATGGAGAACTTTGGATACATGCAGATCATTCTGAACCCATATGTAATCATGATCAACTACTACCATAATGGTACTCCACAGAAACGTGCATGGGAATAAACCAATGATTCACCAACATATGAACATAGCTTAAATATATATGAGAGTCCTCAAATATGAAATAAACTCCTCCCCCAAAGGGTGAGATGATCTCGAGTTCCCATCCTCTTGACCAATGTGAGTTCTTAAGTGTCGTTGGCCAAATCATCCAATGAATGTCTGCCTTTGGAAAGAAAGTCCACGAATCATGGATGTGAGAACCCTTGGGTGTTTTTTGATCTATGAACAAACATATTAGTGATCATTTGAAGATTTTATTCTCAAAATCAATAATTTCACACTAGATAACCCCTTGCAATCGACCCACTCATATGTAAACTAGTAGTCATCAGAAAAAGGATGGTAATCCCAACATAAAGGGATAAACTATAGTACCTCAATCACAGGATACAAAGGACATACTACTCAATACCCATCATAACATTTTTATCAACGAGCACAAAATTTTCTTCATAAACAACCATACTTATGAGGTACATGCTTTTTACTCTCGAAGTTCAAATTCTGAAAGACGTACTTATGAATAATTAAATTAATATTGTTTTATGATTCAATATAAATTTTAATCTTTAAATGAATAGAATAGAAAACATATAAAATCATATGATTCTATTTTATACAAAAAAATAATTTTTATTAAAACAATTTACTAATTTAAGATCTAATTATTCCAAATGTTTCTGTATTTTCCATGAAAATAAAATTAAATAACTATTATAATAAAGTAATACTTTGAAATAAGCCTCTATCATACCTATTAAAAGATAAAAATATTTAAATCAAATTATTGGTAAAACTAAAGCTAATAATAAGGGTAAACTTGGGATATGAAGTAATGGAGAAAACCCCAAATCATATATAAATTATTTTTTCCCAGTTTTGAAAAGCAAGTGCATATCTATTATTAAATGTGTTTACTATGGAATAAATAAACATTATCCAAATCACTTCTATTTTATAAAACATCAATTTTGTTGTTCCAAGTATGTTCATTATCTGAAAACATTATCTAGCCTTAATTATGGATTCTCTGCTCAAAGCAAATAGATTTGGTTACCAAAGTCTTACGTTGCTTACACTGTTGTACCCAAATGCATATGGTTACCAAAGGACACTTTTATTTGATATTTTTTAGGTGTGTTCCACTAAAATTCAGTGTTATATCATTAATTGGATGGTCTAAAATTATTGAAATATATTATATTTCCATTTATTATTCTTTTAAATGGAAACTTAATTAGATCTGAAACTACTAATCTACGAAGTATTCCATTTCTATTTTAATATTCAATTTAAATGCACTGACTGTTTTATATATGGAATAAAAACTTTTAAATTTCTTAACTTTTTTACAATACATTTAATTATCCTTATATTTAAACAATTAAATCTTTTCTCGCTATATTATTGTATGTGATAAATCAATCTGTTTGAACTATTTTGATTACATTATGTGTACTCCTTAAATATTATTTAATTTTATATTAAGATATGTCAAAAAACCCACTAAAGTATTCTAATATGTGTAAAAATTTTATTATTTTTTTATTTATGTAAAAAAAATTAAATATCTTCTTAAGGATAGTTTTTTGGAGGAAGTTATAATTCAGGGGGTCCGTGTAATACTTTCTTGTATCGCAAGAAGAAATATGAGTTTATTTAATGAAAATTTTGTTCTTAATTAATCTTTTTTTTGTAAAACTGGTTTTTTTTGAAAAAAAAAATTATCAGAAATATTATTTGATTAAAAAAGTTATTATTTTAAAATTTTATTCTTATATAAAACTATCTTTTCAACTGAGGAATATGAAATTATTAATCTATTTTTTCGCTTGAGAATATGAAACATCGCCTAAAAATTATCATAATAAAACCTTCATTCTTCATTTTTTGAACCATCTCAAACATTTTTTCTTCCTTATTTGAAATTAAAAACTGAAATATTATTGAATAATACATCCCAAGTGGAATAAAGACACCTAGAACTTAAAGATTATAGAAAATTTATTCTCAAAATATAAGCATTCAAGGTTTGGATTATTTTAATCATTTTTTCAAAAAATGAGTTAAAATAATTATGTAATCAAGGTAATTATTTTCTTGATGTTATACCTAATCTTTTTGGAAAAAAAATTAGTTTCCTTTATTAAGGAATCCTTTGAAAAATATTCTATAAAATGTTTAGAAATCATTGGTTTTAAATAATCGAATGTTTAATCTTAAAAAATAGATAAAGATAGAATACACTCGGTAGATTTTATGTCCATGTTTAATCTTATGAATGGTGAATTTATAAAGCTAAATAAAGATCTAAATATTTCTATAAAATCTTATGAAAATATATAAAATTCTTCTATTTCAAATGAAATTTTTGTTTCTCTTCAAAGGAAGTATCAAAATTTAAAATAAAGATTAATTTCTAAAGAATAATTTGATATGCTTAATGTTGAGATAATAAGTCAAATAGAGAAAATCATATGTGAATATGTTACTAAGTCAGATCTTAATGAGCTAAAGGAGTTTTTAGTTAAATAGTTTTCATCTTCTTAGATGGATCAACAATCTACAGATGTTCAATGGGGAATAGAACTACTATAAAGATTTTTAGATGTTGTGAGTAAAATAGTTCAAAGTTTAGAGAGTAAATATGAACCATTTAACCTTCCAAAAAGTCTTTTTTTATTTTCATCTATTTTATCCCCTCCAAAATAAATGTTGAAGTTTTTTAAAAAAATAAAATATTTTTGAAATATTTTTTCACTTTTTCTCTCAGTTTAAGTGTCATTTTTGTATATATTTTAAATGTGTATTAATATATTTCATAATTTATTTTTGAGGTTAAAAAAAGGGGGAGATATGTATGGGGATATATGTAAAAAAAATAAATTTTTCAGGAATAAATATGATAAATGTATGGAAATAAATATGTTAAAAAATGTAAAATATATATGAGAGAAATTTATTCAAAAAAATACTTTTATTTTTAAGGGAAAAATTTACCTTAAATTTATTTATTCTAATATTTTAAAATTTTCATTTCTTATTCATCTTTATATTAATATAATTTTTATGGATTGTGTGATCATCAAAAGGGGGGATATTGTTGGGAATTTTTTGATCCAAAAATTTTATTATTTTATTTTTGATTTTGATGCTCATAAAAATGTAAATATATATTTTTAATTGATTTAGTTGAACTGAATTTAAGGATAATAATCATTGGAATAATTATTTTATTTTGAAATAATTTTTTTAGACTTTAAACTCATGGGAGGTTATTTTATTTCTCAAAGTATAAGTATTTTGGAAGTTTTTATAAGAATCCTAGAAACACGGTTTATACCCAACATCTTAAGAGGATGGTATAGTTTGTCTACCCTATGCTGGGAACGAACATATGGGCCAAAAACCTTAATTTTGTAAGCAACCTTGTGTTTCAGGAACAAACCTATGGTTCATCATCCCTAATTTTATGATCTACAGTATGTCATCAGCTTTTCTTTTTATGTTTATCTCCATGGAGAGAAACCCTATGTTTGACTTGGTTAATTATGAAGTTTGGAATTGTGGATTACTTCTGCATTTTCTCTAATGGTATACACATAATTAAATTTCTCTTTAAATCTAATTAAATACAAATTTAAAGGATTGTATTCAAAAGATTAAATAATCCTATTTCTGTGGTAAGTTAAAACTTTCTTGGACATTTTAAATTCAAATACTCATGATTTATCATGCGATATTTTGGATCTATTTGACCTGAAGAAATTCTATAGTCATGAAATATACCAAGAGTTTCTTATTCTAAAGATATAGATGTGTGTTATAAAATATTAATGTGTTGTCACCTCTAGAGCTACACTTTTGAGAAATACCTTTTTTTATTCTTATCTATTTGATCGACTCAATAGTGGTTGTTGTTATATTTCTTTATTAATCTTTTACTACTATTTGAAAAACACTTATCATATTTATACTTTGGATACATAAATGTTTGATCATCTTCCTAGTGTTTTCTCTACTTCTGTTTAAAGAAATCATGTTTGCTGTTGAATAATATTTTATTATTATCTTCATTTATTGAAGATAATTTACATTTGTCAGTTCCTACTACAACTATGATATGAACTGATATTCGACCTCTTCATCTCTATCTATTTTCTATTAAAGTTTTAACTTCTCATACTCATTCATAGTGGAGTGTCATATTATCTTACTAAGATGTTGATATCTTAGTTACCTATAAAAGAACAAGAAGGATATGTAAAATCCTTATTTTAAAGTTTCCAACTACCCACACTTAGTTGTAGATATATCTATATAAGAGGAATAACTATTGAAAATCACCAAGCTCATAGAGAGAGTGTTTTTTGAGTGGAATAGGGAATTATTATTACCCCAACTACTATACATCACTATGTTATATTCTTCTCTTTATTTATTTTTTTCTACTCATTCATCATTTATAGAGAAGTAAAGAATCAATTTAATCTCAATAGAGAATTATTGTTTCCATCATGTTTTTATTGGAACACAATCCCCCCCACCCACCCCATGTATTCATATTTTTCATTTCAACCCAACATATTGATGCATTAAAGATGGGTTTGGGATGTGTACTCGTATATACTTACATGGTGATAGCATATCCCTCATACCAATTGAGAACACGTGAGAAAATTTTCACGACACACGATTTAAAGTTGTAAGTGGTAATTTTTTCATTAAATATATGGATGTGCTATCTTTATAGTGAAATGTGTGACATATTTATAGATCATAAATTTTTAATAATATCTTTACATATAAATATTTTAATATTATCTGGAATATATGGTTTTAATTGATTAAAACATATGATTACTCATTACATTACCATCATGGAAAGAAAAATAAGGTGGTGGATAATCTGATCTAGAAATAAAATTCTAGTTTTCCCATGATAAGGATTGAAAGAGATCCAATAATAATATATTTCAGAAGTTTTAACTTGAAATACTAAGGGTATGAGTCCTATATTTCTCATATTTATTTTCTATCACAAATCCTCATGAGGATTAAAGAGGCACATAGAAAATATATGGAACTATAGAAGAAGGTCAGAAATGTTCTTGAGTTTAATCATGATTGTGATAGAGTTATAAGTTCTATAGATCGAGTTTGTATCCAGTCAATACTATAATTTAATAAGTAATTATTTGATAAAGCTCATAGTTTGTCATTCTCTACTCATCCTAGAATTATGAAGATGTATAGATATCTGAAAAATATATTTTTGGTGGGACAACATGAAAAGGGATATTGTAGAATATGTATCCTCATTCCAAATATATCAATAGGTTATGTTTGAGAGACATAATTATAAGGTGATGTCACAACCATTACCCATACCAAAAAACAAATTATAAAAAATTACCGTGGATTTCATAGTCATAATCTCTAAAAAAATCTAAAGGGAACAATGTTATTTGGATTGTAGTCGATCAATTTACGAAGATAGCACAATTTATTTCCATCGTAGAACATTTATCTCTTTATTGACATTCAAGTTTATACATTAATTAAGTTTTTAGATTGTATGGAGTACAATATTCTATTGTATATGATTAGGATCTAATATTTACTTTAAAGTTTTGGAGAAATCTTCAGCAATATTGGGATACAAAGTTGAGTTTTAGTAATTCATATCATCCCTAGATAGATGGTCAGTCTAAGAGGAATATTAAAATTCTAGAAAATAATTTTCTATCTTTCTATATAGATTTAAAAGGTGGTTGGGATCAATAATTCCTTTGTTGGAATTTTCATACAACAATATCTTTCACTCAATCCTTTAGATAGTTCCTTATAAGTACCTATATAGAAAGAAGTGTAGAAACCCTACATAGTCAGATAAAGTTGGACAAACAAATATATTGGGACTTAATCTAGCTAAATATATGGATGATAAATATAGATCTATTCAGCATCACATAAGGGAAACTCAGAGTTGATTGAAAATGTTTGCTAAAAATCTTTAATGAGATCGGTAGTTTGATATAGGTGAAAAGGTATTCTAAAAAATATCACCTTAAAATAAGGTTATGATATTTTTAAATAAGGTAAAGATAATCCCTAGATATATCGTTCCTTTTGTGATTCTTGATTTCATTGGGATGATAGCTTATTGTTTGGAACTTCCACAAAATCTCTCTCATGTTCTTGATGTGATCCATGTATCTCTCTTAAGGAAGTATATACCTGAACTTTCACATGTACTGACCTCATAAGTCATACCAATAGATTAATATCTCGCTTATGAGGAACAAATGGTGGAAAATCTAGATAGTATAAAGTGTAATGACATAAAACCACTTGCATAGTCAAAGTTTTATTGTGAATCCATAAAATAGATAAAGCTACTTAGCAACTTTAGGATGTGATGAAACAGATATATCCTCATTTTCCTATATCTAAGTGGAAGTATTTTGATTGAATATTCATTTTAAGTGGGTTCTAATGAAACACCTTGATATTTCTTTATATATTTCTGTAAAAATAAATTTGATTTCATCAATAGCTTGTTATTCACGTATCCCTGAGTCTAAATGGACTATAATATAGTATACCATTATAACCTAAAAGTTAAATTGGTTAAATGAATAAGAATAACCAAATTTTTAAAAAAAATGTATAAATTTTTTAGATAAACCAAATAAATGTTTAGTAAAGTCGTTATATTCTTTAAAATATATATTTTCCTAAAAAATAGTTTCTATTGATATTTGTGAAAAAAATAATATAATTAATTTCTACCACTATTATAAACTTAATTTAAATAAATAAAATTCATTTTTGAAATCATCATTTCAAAACTATCTTACAGTTAATTTTTTTTATTTTTCTGAAAACATTGTTTTTCTAGTAGACTGAAAATTACTAATTTTTATTGAAAACAATTTTTTTCTTTCAAACATTTAAAAAGTTAAATTTTTTTAAAATGGTTTCAAAGTAACATTTTTTATCTTATATTATAAAAAATCTAATCTAGTTCATTGGAATCAATTTTATGGTTTAATTTAGTATAGAAACATTTTTATACTTAAAAATGAATTTTTCTGAAAAATTGTTTTTTGTTGTAATATTTGTTTTTCTCTTAAATTAATTTCTAAAACTTTTAGAAATTAAATATTATATAATATATTTCATTTTTGGAATCAATAAGTTCAAATTTGGTAAATATAACCCTTTAGTTTTGGTTATTATAAATAGTAACATTCGTAAATATTTGTCACCTCGGAGAGGATAAAATGGGTAAAATAAGGATAAAATTTTGGGATAAGGCTTTAGAATTTATATAAAATTTCCTTTATACTAATATATGGGTGGATTTCTTCCATTACCATAAAATTCTCAAATATATTCCCACTTGGTGCCATTTTTCATTAATTATGAACAATATATTTGTTTAAGAAAAGAATAAATACAAAATGTCACTGTCTGGACTTTACTATCTCTAAATTGTTTATATAAGGATAAAAAGAGGATAATTTAGGTTTAAAATGTTTCTTTTAACTATGAATTCATTTTTTTATAATGTTAATTTTTTAATTTTTTTTACTTAATAATTACATTAAACACTTACACAACGTCGACAAATAATTTACTCCACCAATAGAAAAATAAAAATAAATTATTTTAAAAATAATAAAATTTGGATGAATTCTTGTGTTCTTTGTGTTTGGTATATAAATAAAAAATATTAGGGATGTGTGATATATTTATATTCTAAATCCATTACTATATTTATGCCTTTAATGTCAAAGTAAATGAATTGTTTTAAAAATGAAATTAATGATATTTTATAATAAACAATTTTTAATTAAATGGTTTAAAATTCATAAAAAAAACTATCTTTATCCAAGTGATTGATATATGATTTAAAAAAACAACCATTTTCCTTTTATTGGTCTCATTTCCTTTTATGTTAATATTCTTGACCCTTAAAGAGTATAAAACTTTGATATTGTGGTAATTGTAAAAAGAATTAACAAAGAGTTAAAACTAAGAGATAATGGTTAAAAATAATTTAAAATTGTCTAAATATAATTGTATGATATGATTTAGGATTATTCTTATAATATATTCTAAATATATCAATTTATAGTCACTTTATTTTAAAAATTAATTTATATTACTTTTATACTTTAAGTAATTTCCAGAGTTCCACTCCCCTCACTTATAAAAGGGTGTCTCTTATCCTTTCTTCCTCACACAATTTTAGCCTTATATCTTAGAAAATTTTATTAACTAATGTGGTTTGATCTTGAACCAGTCACCTGATCCAACCCACGACTAGGCCCAAGAGGCATTCCCAGTCCTCCCGGGCTGACAACTAGAGTCGTGAATGAGATAAAACTTAGTTGAAAATGATTTAACCCATGAATAACAAGTAAATAAATAAATAAATAAACAAAAATAGAAAAATACACACTAGCATCTTGAAAATAAATAAACTTCTACACTTACCTCTATTTGACCTCATGGGTCACCTCCAACCATAAAACTACACTCACTCCATGAGTGAACCAGAGCAGGGTAAAAATAGAAATGGAAAAAATGATAAGGAATATAGATGTCAGTATTAAAACTAAATAGGCATGCCAGAAATATATAATCCGTATGACTTACCTTTAAAGTGAAATCCAAATCATACTTATTTGAAATATATATATTAGAAATAAGGTTTTCATTCCCTTTTTTTAATCAAGTAAAATTTTAATAATTAAAAGAAATATTTTCCTTTATTTCTCAAAAAATTGTTTCTAAATAATAAAAGACTTTATAAAAATCCCTTAAAAAGAAGATACATGTAGTGAAGAAGCATTTCAATGAAAAATAGTGAAAAAATATCACAAGTTCTAAAGTATGGGTTTCTATAAGAATCATAACAGTTTAAATGATTTTTTAAAAACATCACAAAATGAGGGAAAATAGAATACACATGAAGTATTTATCATGGGATATACTTAGACACCAAGTAAAGTAACCCTATATGTACTCAATATTGAATCCATCTATAAACCTATTTATGGGATCCAAATTCAATAACCAACTTGTATGTTCTCAACTTTCCTCACTGGGGGCACAACCATTGTGGCTAATCTAGGGGGATCAAGTCTATCTCATTGAGACTAAATAGTAACTATCTCTTGAATCTCACAACAATGCCTAGGATTCCATGGCTATAGAAAACTTGGGAGGATAGGAAGAAATAATGAATGAAAGGAAAGACACCATGTATGATAAGTCCCACCTCTTGAAACCATCCATGTGAATTCCCCCTAGAGAGGAGGGTATCCATAGAGGCACCTTCTTTTTAAGAAAGCATTCAAAGGTGCCAAAGGGGCCTTATAATTTGATATAAAAAGTGATAATTTGTAAATACCCTATATAAATAGGTTTTATATTTTAAAACCTCTTAGAAAATAAATCCAACGTCTAAGGTTCTTTCCATTTTAAAAGAACTTGGAAACAATCTTTAACCAAAGAAAACCATGACAACAACTTGTGAAGACATGAAAAACATGGAAGAAACTTGTTCTAATCACCATAATAATATACCATATTATATTAACTTCATAATATAATTTAAACAAGTGAATAAATAATAAATTAATAATATTTACCAAATTAAAGGCTTGTACTAAGATAACTTACCTCAAACCATAATTCCATTGATGAAGGCAACTGGAATCCACTTCAAATAGATCCACGTAAGAAAGAGAGACCCTCCGTTTATGCTTACACACATATGAATATATACATATATAAATAAATACCCCTAAATACAATGTAGATATTCCCCTCTCTGTGATGGAATATGTAAAAAGAAGGTATTTATATATATATATGGCTTACACAAGCATATGCGTGCAAATCGCCTTCGTGAACAGAGATCCCAAATATACTAGAAAAGTATTAGGAACCTGAAAATTTAAAAAAGACCAAATAAACAGTTGACCAAAATTGAAGAATGGAATAAAATCTACCTAAACCTATGGAAAACCCACTACCTTCAATAACCATGACTAAAACCAACCTTAATTAGACTTTAAGAACCCTAAAACCAAGAAATAGCCAAAACAAAACCCATTTTGGGTTAGGGTTCATCCATCGCACGTACTTCACACCGGAGGGAAGGAAAAACAAAAGGTAAAATATAAAGAAATAGGACAATGGAAGAATATTATTATACATAACAGCACCAGAAATCTTGGGGCAAACCCACAACTAAAGGGGAAGGTAGGGGGAGGTCATGAACACAAGGGAGAGTAGAAAGGGAGGGGTATTATCCACATGAGAAGGATGGGGAGAGGGATATTTCATGTATGTAAGGGGAGAGAACCCCTTTAAGGAATAATAATAAAAAAATGAAAAAAAATTGATTTTTTTTCTAAAACCTGGGCATTGTGCAGTGTTTGTCCACAAGGTTGGCCAAACTGTGCTCCAACTATGCACCCCTAGATAGGCCCCTGGAGCACCTTACATGGGTTTTAAAACCATAAGACTCGGCTCTATCAAAAACTTTAGATAGATCACACAAGTTTCATATGATCTCTAATAACCATGCACCAACTGTGTGCTTATGCTAAAAACCTAAAATTTTAAAATTTAAACATAGCATGGACCGAAACTCAAAAGTGGGGTTAAAAATAATTAAATAATTTAAATAATTGATATTTTAGGTTTGGGGTGTGAAAATTCCCCCCACAATGCCAATTTCTACTCCCATAAAGTCACCTAGAATAAATGAGGGTCAATACCGAACTGAAACTCAAAAGGAACCTCTACAATAAAACTTCATGGGTGAAACTGAAATCACAGAAAACCTCCAAACTGAACGTAGAACTAAATAAATCCAGAAAACCCATTATAAAATTTCAACTCCATAGGTCACACCCTACAAATTATATAGAAAATCACAAAAATAAAGGAACCATGGTGGGTCTCCCCATTATTTAAGAAACCAGTAATCATGGTAGCACCGACCTCCTAACACATGGGAGACCCAACAAAAGAAATGAAAGATTAACACTAAACCAAATAAGGATTCATAAGATACATAAAACATAAGCACATCCAAAAAAGCACCACTCAAAGATAAAACAATTTTAGAAAAAGGTTAAGCACTTAAAATTGTTTATCCACAAGGTACAATAACATAAATTTTAAGAAAACAAGACAATTAAGATTTCTAAAGAAAAATGATTTCAATAACAGAAAAACTACATCCAATAAAAATTTAAATGTTTTCCACTACGATATTGGAAACAATAATATGTATTTACATTACCTACATCTAGAAGGTCCACTTTATGAAAATATTCACTCCAAGAACTATATATGGAGCCCTAATATCTTAAAGCATCTATTTCCCCACATTTATGAGTTTATAATTCCCAACCAAAACTCCCTCTTCTAGTGTCATGAGTAGACACATAGTCAATAAGCCCTCAGGGAATGACCAAAAGAAGGATTAGAAGGACAAAACAAAATACACTAAAAAAATGAGTGAGTGGTCCTTATAGAGAGAAGAAGGAATTGAAAAATAATATTATTCTGAGAAAAGTTTATATGATTCTCACCTCTCTAGTTGGGAAACCTTATGAGCACCAAAATAAACTAGATTATCAACTACCATGGGTTTACCCCTAAGTTTTTCCCAAACAATGTGATCCTTCATCCCAAGATAGAGACCCCACCTGAAAATATGAGCTTTTTAATGATTACTAATTCTAGAGAAAATGAAACTAGCACATTGAAATAATCAACATACCCCCTTCACCATCTATTGACCTTGTCGAAAATCTACAAGCTCTGATATTTTATTCTCCTTAACTTCTTCAAGAATAAACCATTGAATAAAATCAGTCTTTAAGGTCACCCAAGACACCCCAAATCTTAATAAGGATATAAGAATCACCTTTCAAAAATCCATTACCAGACCATCAAACAAACCCAGGACAATTCACTCCCTCATGACATTTAGTGTAACCAAAAACTTTAAGACACTCTCAACATATTTAAAACACTCCATGGCCTCTAATAGACCTCAATTACTATGGTTGATAGGAAACTACTGAGAATTTCTTGGCTCTACCATTCCAATAAGAATATGGGAAAGGCCAAAGAAAGGAAGTTAATCCTTATAAACCTTCAGGGTATTTTTGGAAGGCATACTCTAAACAGCCTAAAGTACAAATCCAAATCCAAATCAAACCATAACTGTACCAATTAACATTTAAACTTAACACCAAGTTAATAAACCAACAAATTTTTGGGCATGTCTTGTCTCAATAATAATCTATAATTTATTATTTCTTTTGATGTTCACAAATACCCTTATTTGTTTTAATAATGATATTACATTAAGAATATATCAGAAAAATATTATTAACTGTATTATATATTCTAGAATTATATTCAAGCTTTTAATTCACTTGGAATATTTGTTAAAGTGTTCAGAACACTCATAAGTTTTTTATGGAAACATTTTTCATACCATGCCTTCATATTGTAATGTAAGGAATAAAACCCTACGCTTGGAACAACATGTATGGATTGTGAACCATATATTTGTATTAAAAAATATGTAAGAAGAATGTTTGTATGGATTATTAATCCTATGCTTGAAGGAACATATGGATTAATAACATTACATTGGAATGTAACCTTACATTTATAAAGAGAAGAAAGTATGGTTAAAGAACCCTATGTAAGTAAGGAACATATGGATTAATAACCTTACATTTGGAGAATGAATTATAAATATTTGAACCCTACATTTGGTAATTTTTAATTTTTTAGATAAACCCTATGTTTGAATCTTCAATAGTGAAGATTTCATTTCATGATTTTATCTCAGATTTATAAAATGGTATTTATATATTTACAACCTATTTTAAAACTCATTTTGGACTGATTTAAAGATCATTATAATTAATTCAAAGAACCATATTAAAGAGGAAAAAATATCTCTTATTATTAAGGGAAGTTATGAATCCACTGGTTAATCCAGAATTGAATTGCAATGAACTATCACACGACTTTTGTAGATCTGAAATTATAGAAAACATAATATCTACTGTATATATTCTACCAGTGAATATTTTCTCAATATGGGACATACAAGTCACTATTTTTATATATGATTTCATTATCATAAACATCACTTACAATGTTGCTATAATGAACAATAAATTCTGAAGGAAGCTATAGTTTGTAGATATACATGCTGAATCTTTTACTGATGTATGATTGTTGCTCTTATCTATTGGTACTTTTTATCAAAGATCATTTTGCAACTGAGATCACTTCAGATATATGCCTTCTTGAAGACTTTAATTTTTGAATAAGAATATCAATCTATGATTATTTTTTGCTACTACAATTTTGAAGTTCAACCTGATTTATCTTAAAATCGATCTCTTTTGATTTATTGGAGTTTCAATAACTCGAACTCAGTTATGGTGGAGTATCATCTTCTTGGTCTAAGATGTGAATGTTCAGTTCTCTGTTTAAAGAACCATAATTCTCTTTTTATCCATATTTTGTAAAGGTATCAACTATCTACACTCATTTGTGGATATATAATCTTATGATAAGAGTATCTTGCTAGTGAAATTCCCCAAACTCACAGGGAGGTTGATTGGTGGAATAGACTAGGGGGTTTTGTGCCTCGAACCACTACAAAAATTTGTGTTCTTTATTTCTATTTATCTACTACTCAATTTCATATAGAAAATAAGGTTGTTATCTACTAAATTATAGATTTTATTAAAAGATAAAATTTTGAAAGATTTTTTAAAATACACAATTCACTCTCCCCCCCCCCCCCACTCTTGTTTTACTTTGTATTATTCTGACCAAACAATTGGTATCATATGGGAGATTTTTTTGGATAAAGCTATTGCAAGATGAAAAGTATAAGGTCTATACAAAGATGGAAATGGTTGATCATAGAGAAGGATTGTCTATGGTACATGCTCCATATTTTAATGGTGAAAATTATGGGTGCTAAAAATCAAGGATGGTTATCTATCTGAAAACCCTTGGATTCAAAATTTACTCAAAAATAATTACTCCTTGGAAGATTCTTGAAAAACCAGACACTTAGAATACTGAAACAGAAGATGAATATGATATAAATTCTAAAGTAATGAATGCTATTATTTGACGTCTAGGACTAGATGATATTAATAATGTATCAAAATGTCTAACTATCTATGAGATGTAGAAAAATATTGTAGTTTCCTATGAATGGACAGATAGTGTCAGACAGATGTGGTATGCAACTTCTTAGCTAAAATTTGACACCTTTAGAATATTTTATACAGAAAGAATCACCCACATTAATGGAAATATTATTGAAATTTTCAAAAATATAACTATCCTAGGAGAACCCATCAAACAATTTGATCAATCCTTGAAAGTACTCAGAGTATTACCTTCAAAATGGAATGGAATATCTACTACTATTCCTCAATCATCACTTATTAAGGATATAAAAATTAGAGAAATCATTGGGACACTTATGATATATGAAATAGAAATATATTTTGATGCTAAATATCATAATATTGTAGTGAATATGTAAAATACTACTCTATATGTGACATCTCAGAAGCATAGCATATAATCAAAGCAGGAAGTAAAAGAACATCAAAATTAAGATTCCATGGATTCTAAAATAGAATTATCTCATATATCCAGAAGATTTAGTAAATTCTACAAGAAGAAAAGAGGATTCATAAAATACTTCAGTGGAGATGAGAAAGAACCAAGGAAGTTTGATGTTATGAATGAAAGAAATTAGGTCATGTTAGACCTGATTTTCCTCAACTAAAAGATGAAAACAAAAGGCTAGAAAAAAATATCAAAAGAATAATAATTATGATCACAAAGAAAAAAGATCAATGAAAGGTATAGGGAGTGTATTTGAAGACTCCAGCAGCCCTTCAAAATCTGATTCAGAAAAGAAAAAAATCAAATCTCAAATCCAATATATGCTTTATGGCTGAAGAATAAGAGGTACATAATTATTATTCTTCTAATTCTAACAATAGTAGTTACTCAAATAAAAAATTATATGCTTACTATTCTATTTTAAAATAAAAATATGATTCTCTTATAAAGAATAAAAATCCATTGAAAAATATTCATAATTCTATTTTAAGTGAAAGAGACACTCTTTTAAGCAACATAAGGAACTAGTTGATAAATTCAACTCATCTTTAACAAACTTCATTGATCATGAGAAAAGGATTAAATAACTGCTGGATAAAGTAGAATATTATAAGAGTGCTGATATTTTATTTACTAAAGGAGAAAATATTTTAAACCAAATTCTTGGAAATAATTTCCTTAAAAATGAAAGATTCAGAATAGTAAGAAACTGAGAGAAATCAAAATTTTATGAAAATTATTTTGCACCGAACTCAAAAAATGCTACTAATTATTATTATGGAAAAAAAGTTCATTTCACTAATAATTGTAATTTGAGAAACCCTCAAGTTAGTAGTATTAAAAGAGCCTTTATTTCTAAAATTTTGACTAAAGTGAGTAATATGAATTATGGAAAAACAAAGCAGATCTGGATTCCTAGATCATTGTTATATAACACCGCTAGACCAAAGAAAATATGGGTACCAAAACAAACACATGTTTAATTTATTTGTAGTAAATAGGCCACAGGAACAAAAATGTAATATGGTATATAGAAAGTGGCTATTCTAAACACATGAGGGGAGATTCATCAAACTTTCATACGCTGACTCAAATGGATGGAGGCCTAGTCACTTTTGGTGAAAATTAAAAGGGAAAAATAGTTAGATTTGAAACTGTTGGAGATCCAAAGACTATCAAAATCGAAAAAGTACTCTATGTGCAAGGTATAAAGAACAACCTGATAATTATCTCTTAGCTTTGTGATGATGGTTTTTAAATTGATTTTTATAATAATTCCTGATTCATTTTTAAAGATAAATGGATTAAATTTATAGCATCAAGAACTAATAATTTTTATACTTTGGACTTAAATTCCTTATGTAAATAGAAAGTGAATTGTGTAACTCCAAATACAAATGAGTCGTGGATTTGGCATATGAGACTTGGCCATTTTAGTACTTATGCTTTACATAAATTATATAAGAAATAGTTATTTTTTTATTTACCAAGTCTTAAGTTTGATGATGAAAAATTTTTTGATGCATTCAAAATTTGAAAATAGCACAAATTTTATTTTAAATTTATTAACCAAATTGCTACATATAAACATTTAGAACTTATTAATATGGATTTTTTGGACCATATAGAGTAGCAAGTTTGTCTTTTAAACTATATATCTATGTTTTAGTTAATGATAATTCTATATTTACTTGGGTTTATTTTCTAAAACTCAAAAGTGAACTTTCCACTATTTTTGAAAGTTTTTAAAAAATTATTCAAAATGAAAAGGGTTTTAAAATAATATCATTAAGAAGTGATCATGAGGGAGAATTTTAGAATCAAGAATTTAATTCTTTTTTCTCAAATTTGGGTATTAAATACACCTTTTCTACACCAAGAACATATCAAAAAATGGAATTGTTGAAAGAAGAAATATAATTATTCAAGAAATGGAAAAGCCTATACTAAATGAATACAGTCTTCCTACCTATTTTTGGGTAGAAGTTGTAAGCATAGCCTTCTATATCAGGAATTGAGTTTTAATAAGGCATATTTTCAAAAGAATGCCATATGAACTTTGGAATAACATAAAACTGAAAGTAAATTACTTTAAAGTTTTTGGATAAAAGGTTTATATCTTGAATACTAATGAAAAACTTGGTAAGTTAGATCCAAAAGTTGATGAAGGGATATTCTTAAGATATTATTATACTTCTAAAGCTTATAGAGTTTTTAATAAAAAAATCAAGGATTATTAAAGAATCAGTTCATGTTAAGTTTTCTGAAATTGTCCCTTTCAATAAGAAGAAAGATCAAATAGAAAAAATTTACTGATTCATTTGATAACATGATACTTGAAACCCCTAAAATGATTTTTAAAATCATATTATTAAAATTTAGTCTGGTTTATAAGAACAAGAAATCGAATAACCTGAATGTGTCTTTCCTAGATAATCTAGAACTTAAAATAATCATCCTCTATAAACTGTTATGAGAGACCCAAATATAGGAATTAGAACTAGAATAAATGTAGGAATCCTAGCTGAATTCTCTTTCTTTATATCTTAGTTATAACCTAATTATATTAGAAACTCCTTAGAGGATGAGATTTGTATTCTTGCAATGCAAGAAGAACTAAACTAGTTTAAAATAAATTAAGTTTGGAATCTAGTAGAAAGGCCAACCAATTATCCAGTAATAGGAACTAAATGAATTTTTAGAAACAATCAGGATGATCAAGGCACCATTACTAGAAATAAAGCTAGATTAGTAGCTAAAGGATATAATCCGGAAAAAGGTATATATGATGATGAAATAATTTTCCTTGTAGCTATATTAGAAGCCATTTGAATCCTTATTACTTATGAATATCGAATTAATTTTCAATTATATTAGATGAATATTAAATCTACTTTTTTTAAAATGTGTATTTGATGAAAGAAGTTTATGTTGAACAGCCTCATCATTTTGAAAATCTTAAAAAATTGATTTTTGATTTTAAACTTACTAAATCTCTCTAAGGCCTTAAACTAGCATAAAGAGCTTGGTATAAAATACTAAGTTCTTCTATTTTGTAGAATGGATTTACGATTAGTTTGGGGGATCCAACGCCTTTTAAGAAAACTATTTCTTCTAATATTTTATTAGTTCAAATTTATGTTGATGATTTTATTTTCGGTTTAACAATTAAAAATCTTTGTAATGATTTTTCAAAACTAATAAAAAAATAATTTTAAATGAGTATGATGGGAGAACTAAATTTCTTTTTAGGATCTCAAATTTATTATAAAGTTTATGGAAATTTTTTAAATAAAATTAAATATATTATAGATTTATCTAAAGAGTTTGGACTTTAAAATAGAAAGATATATACAAATCATATATGTACTAATATAAAACTTGATTTGGATGTGTGAAAATATGTTAGGTCCTTATTTTCTAATGGTTTTATCCCTCATGTCCTTAATGAAAAATTTCTTACTTTAATCCCCAAATTGAAAAATGCCTTTGAGATCCAACAATTTCGACCTATTTCCCTGATAAACACTCTCTACAAAATCATTACCAATATTTTTGCTAATATAATCACCCCAATATGCAATAAAATTGTTTCTTGGAATCAATTTGGTTTTATAAAAGGTAAGTCTATTCAAGATTGCATTTGCCTTGCCCCGGAATGCACTAATAGCCTAAAAACTAATAGGGGGGTAATTTTTCTATCAAGCTAGATATTAGAAAATATTTTGATACTATAGATTGGAGTTTTATTTTAAAAGTCCTGAAAATCTTTGGATTTAATGATACCTTTGTAATGAGAATAAAAACCTTGTTTAAATCTGCCTCTATTTCTATTTTGGTTAACAGCTCCCCCGAAGACTATTTCAAATTCACCAATGGAGCCAGAAAAGCAGACCCTCTCTCGGACATCTTTTTTTTCATTACTGAAGATTATCTTAGAAGATTTATCACACATCTTTTCGATCAAAACAAACTCCAGTCCATCCAGGGTGCCAGAAATCTCAATGTCCCTACTCATATTCTATATGCTGATCACGTCATCTTGTTTCTTCAGGGTGATCAAAAGAATATTCAAGCTCTTAAAAATTCCCTTTTTCATTATGAAGCGGTTTCTGGTCAGGCTATTTCTTGGAACAAGTCTCATATTTTCTTTGGAAAAAATTTCTCCCCATAGAGAAAATGACTTATCACCAACTATCTTGGAATTAAAGAAGGTCTCTTCTCCTTCACTTACCTAGGGGTTCCCATTTTTTGGGGAAGAACAAAATCCAACTACTTTTTCAGAATTGTTGATCAAATTATTAATCATCTTTCTAATTGGTAAGGTAAATACCTCTCCAAGGCTAGTAGAATATGTCTTATCAAATCGACCATTGTCACAAAAATGGTCTACTCTCTTATGATCTATAAATGGTCGGTCAGTATTGTTAAAAAAATTAATACTTACATTAAAAACTTCATCTGGATGGGAAGTATCCATGATAGGAAACTTGTCACCATTCCTTGGATTACCTGTTGAAAACATTTAGATAAGGGGGTATTGGTATTAAAAATTTAAAACTCTTTAATGATGCTCTTTAGGCCAGACTTACTTGGAGATTAATTAACAGTAACTCTAATGATATTGACTTCCTCAAGCATAGATTTCTCACCAAACTTAAGAAAGGGAACGTAAATTACATCACTTCATCGATCTGTCCCTCCATTAGGATTTCTTTCCAATACATTATGGAAAATTCTATATGGATCGTTAAAGCTGACTCCAACATGAATTTATTGCTTGATAATTGGACTGGTTTTCCATTAATTTCCATTATACCTCCTAACTCTCCTCCTACGAATACAACTTACACCGTTAAATATGTTCTTCACTATCATAGGAATGAGTTCCCTGGTAACATTTCTCAAATCATTGATAACTACCTCCACACTAGCTCTGATGACTTTCTTGTCTGGGAACTGGCCTCAAATGGCATCCTTCACTCAATAAAATTCTACAAGCACAATTTATTTGAAACTAAATCTAGCTTTCAATGGTTGAATGATTTTAATAAGGCTTGGATCAAGCCTACCAGACTCACTATCATTTGGTGTATTACTCACAACAGGTTGCCCACTGAGGTTTGCCTTCAAACTTTTGGTATCCAACTCTACTCTAAATGTCACCTATGTAACCAACATAAGAAAGATACTAACCATATTTTTCTTTCATGTGCTACAGCCTCTGCTCTATGGAATTATATTTTTGACATTTTTGACTACAGGTGGTTTATTCCTGACTCAATCTTCTCTCTCTTAAATAAATGTGTTGATCACGAGGAATCTCAACAAATCAAAAATATTTTCCTCTCACCGTTTCTGAACTCCTGCATGTTATCTTTTATGAAATAAATGATACCCACCATAATAAATGCTCATTAAATCTTAATGCTGGAAAATATAGAATTCTCATTGTGGTCCAAAAGGTTTCTTCGATTCAAAAGGCCCACCACAAAAACTATGTTGGTGATTTTGTGATTCTACAAAAACTTCGGGTTGATGGCCTCTATCTTCAACCCAAATGCACCTTTGAAGTGTTCTAGAAAACTCTAATGCTAATATGGATAAAAGTTAACGTTCATGGTGCCTCAAAGGGAAATCTATGTCCTTTAGGATGCGGTGAAATTTTTAGAGATTCTTCTGGCTAGTTTCATGGTTGTTTCTTTGGCAGATGTTGTGTTGTCTCGTCACTCAAAGCTGAAATGATGGGTGTAATTCATGCCGTCAATTTTTTTCTTCAAAAAGGATGGAGGAAGCTCTGGATCAAAAGTGATTCAACCACCATTGTCCAGGAAATCTGTAAGGGTGTGATACATATGGCATGGCCTCTTACCATAGTTTGGATAAAGTGTCTTGATTTTCTCTTGGAGATTAATTACATTTCCACTCATGATTTTTGTGAAGTGAACACTGTTGTGGATACAATTTCCAAAAAAGGTGTTCACCAGGATTTGACTAGGCTGAATGACCTTCCTCCTGATTTATTTCAGATTTTTGAAAAGGATTCTAAAAAACTTCCTTCCTTTCATCTTCTGTAACCAAGTTGTTTTTTATATTCAATAAAATGTTCTTTGGTCTTTGACCAAGGCACTACCACCCTCAAAAAAATATTTAGATACTGATTTTGGTGGTTTCATATTAGATAGAAAATGTAACTCAGGAACCACTCACTTTTTAATAAAATCTTTAGCATCAGGGTTGAGTAAGAAACAACACTCAGTTACCCTATCAGCAGCTGAGTCATAACATGTTTCTGTTGGTAGTTTTTCTGCACAAGCATTGTGAATTAAAAACACTCTACTGGAATTTAGAATAAATTTTGATAGTATACCTATTTATTTGATAATAAAAGTACTATAAATATTTTAAAAATTCTATAAGTCATTATCAGACAAATCACAATCATATAAAGAATCATTTTATAAGATATTATGTTCTTAAAAAAGATATATCTTTAGAATTTATTAATACTAAAAATTAATTAGCTGATATTTTCAAAAAACCACTCCCTACTATAAGTTTTGATTTTATTAATAAGGAGTTCTGATTATTTAATTTTAAATAAATATTTATTAGTTTATTATAAATAATATGTTTTTAGTTTTTATTTATTTTAATTAAAATGATTTGCTATTTTTCTTTATTTATTTATTTACTAATTTTATTTTTGTTTTCAAATTTAGTATTTTTTTATTTGATTAAATATATACTTATTTATTTTTAATTTTTAATTATGTGTTTTAAAAATATAAAAACTAATTATTACCCTGCATAATCAAAACAAGAAACATCATCGCATCATTACCTATTAGAAAACCATTTGACTTATCCTACGTTTTCATTTTCGAATTTTTTCACCTTCCAAAACCCTCATCATTCTCCAAAACCATAGAATCTAAAAACCTTTACCATTCAGATTCTCAAAAATGGTGAAGACCAATAAAACTTATGAAGGTGAACCTAGTGACCCGAAGCATCAGTATATTCCCTTAAGAATGATTCTTCAAGAAAAGGTTTTATAATTTGAATGATTGTATGAGATAAACCTTTTACTCAAGCAGGTGCTGGCATTTCAAGGTTTGGAATTTTTTTTCAATGAGGAAAATAAGGACTTACTTTATGAACTATAACTGAAGAATTTCTACATTAGTGTTCAGTTTAGTTTTGTTAAAACAGAAGATACTATATCCACAGGAATATAAGATAAATAATTCTCAATTCCATCAGTTGAAATAACCCAAATTTTGAAATTTATTCAAAAGGTGTATTTAATTTTGACCTTTGATCTATTAGAAATCAAGATAATAAGTCTGAATATATTATTTACTTTCTTTCTGGATCAAAAAATATAACGAATATGTTTGTTAAGGATCTTCAGGAAGATCAGAAAATTTTAGATAAGTTTTTTCAAACTACAATTTCCCCAAGAGTAGTAGAAATAGAGAAAATCATATACCCAGATATGTATATCATGTTTTTTTATCAGTGATATCAAGATGAATTTTCCAAAATACATATTAAGGAATCAAAATTATTTTTTTTAAGGAGAATAAAAAATGTCATTTTATCATTATGGAAGGATACTTTCTCTTGTCTTGTCAGGAAAGGAAATGATTCGTTTGTTTGATATAAGAGTAAAGTTTCATCATAAAAATGTGTTGAATACAGGGACTCTAAAAAATTTTGTTTTTATTGGAGTACTATGAAAGGAAATCTCATGCCTGTTGGTGCAGATGACCAACAAAAATTTGGATCGTTTTCTCAGGGGGAATTGCTTCAAGGAATGAAGGAGTTAGAGAATCCAAGACAGAAGGTGTTTCTAAATCAACAAAGAGATAATTAAGATTTTATGATTCAACAAACCTTGATGAGGAGGAAGAAGATGAAGAATTTCAATAGGACCATGTTTTAAAACCAAGAAATAGAGAAGGAAAATAGATTGAGTAACTAGTGTTAGGTTCTGGAGAAGCCACTCGATTAGTTCATTTAGAAAAATCAGATCATTTTGAGGATCAAAAATACGAGATCCAACCCGAATAAATTCATGTTGTTGTTCAGCTATTGGTTTAGGAAGAATATTCTCATGGAGAATAGCAAGTGTAGAGATCTGTAAATGAGGAAACATATATTTTGTAGCATCATGCTATCTTAGCCATTAATAATTATTAGAGAGACCTACATCAATTTCTGGAGAAATAACAAAATTGTTAGATGGTATATCCTGTTTGAGTGAGAATTTAGTTGATAAATATTCTCCTAATCTCTTATCAATTTTTAAAACTATTGATCGGTCAAATAATCCAAATTAGGAGACATTTGATTCTCTGCCTAATCAAATTTAGGATCTTGTGATCAAGTTTAATAAAGTTTAGGAACATAATTTGAATCTTAGAAATGGGATAAAAGCATCCAGAAAATCCTATGATAATTTTAAAAATTCATCTTCTCCAAGTATGTAATTAGATTATGTTCAGACTCAGCTTCAAGAGATTAAAGAAAATTATGTTTCAAAGAAAGATTTTGATGTCATCAAGAGATAAATATGGGATGATATTGGGAAAATAAAATTTTAATCTCTTTATAAAATAGATTTTTTAGATCTGAAATGGTATTTAGGGAGCCATTTTAAATCTATCAAGGTAAGTGTCTTCCAATCTAGTGCTTCTACCTCTACACCTCTAACCACTTCAGATTTGATCAAAATATTTCAATATATCATATATGTCATGGCCAATATGAATGATTGAATCTATAATATTCAGTGCAATAGTGCAACTTTTTTAGTTCTATTGGATAATCAAAGATATCTTTTTCAGCAAATCACTTCAAGTAAACCAAGTATCAGTCTACTGATAAATAATTTAAGTAATAAGTTCGCTCGTTTTTTTCAAACAAAAGGAAATTTTCATGAATTTTGGAAATTAAATTTTATAGATAATCTAAAATTCAGTCAAGATTCAATAATTTTGATAAGGTAGCTGGGAGATAATCTTTCATAATAGATACAGGATCATATGGAAGAACTGAGAGTGTTTTTTGAAGTGGCTCAGTCTTTTACAGAACCAAAATGAGAACAAGAACCAGAACTAACAGCCAATCCTTACAAACCCTTTAACCTTTAATCTAACAAGTTGACCACCTTGGTTTTCTTATCCCAAAAATCTATTTTCATGTATTTGTATAATGTTTATAATAAAATTCATTTTTTATTTTTATTTTTTATGATTTATCTGTATTTTTATCTCTATTTCTAGAATCAATTTCTTATTATCCAAACAGTACATTTTAAACATTCATTTATTGTTCAGTACAAAATGAAAATCTTTTAATCATTTTTCTTATAATTTCTTTTTGATATCACAAAAAGGGGGAGAAATTTGGGTAAATATAACATTTCATTTTAATTATATTTTTATTAAAATAGTACTATGAAATCAAAATTATAAATATTTTCTTTTAAAATGTTTATAAACATTTATATTTTGGGTAAACACAACATTTAATTTTAATTATATTTTTATCGAAATACTACTATGAAATATAAATTATAAATATTTTCATTTAATATGTTTAAAAATTTTATATTTTTTAATTATTTTATGGGTTTTTTTATCATCAAAAAGGAGAAAATTGTTGGGCTTGTATTGACTCAATAATACTCTATAATTTATTATTGTTTTTCATGCTCATAAACACCCTTGTTTGTTTTACTAATTTTGTTACTTTAAATGTATTTTAAGAAAATAATATTAATTTTATTGTCTATTCTGGAATTATATTCAAGATTTTAATTAACTCATAATATTTTCTAAAGTGTTTAGAACGCGCTTAAGTGTATTCTAAAAACAGTATTCATACCCTATGTTCAGAACGTATTGTAAGGAATAAAACCCTATGCTTGGAACATCACATATGGATCGTGAACCATACATTTGTATTCAACATTACATTAGAATAAGGTCTGTGTCGATCATTCACCCTATTCTTGAAGGAACATATGGATAAATAACCTTACATTTGAATGGAACCTTACAATTGTGAAGAGAATAAAGTATGGTTAAAGAACCCTACGTAAGTAAGGAACCCTATATTTGAGGGCACAAATCTATGGTTCATCAACTTTACTTTTATGATCAAACTTACATTGTCAACCTTATGTTTTTAGAATGAATTCTATAGAGTTAAACCCTATGTTTGGTGTTTTTTTCATTTTGTAAAGGAACCAAATGTTTGACTTTTCAACATTAGAGATTTAATTTCACAATTTTATCTGATATTTCTACAACGGTCTTTATATATTTATAGGAAATTTTAATTATCATTTTAGATCGATTCAAATATCTTTATAATTTCTTCGAAGAACCATATTCAATGTAAATAAATATCTCCTATTATTAAGGGAATTTATGAATCCCCTGATTATTTTAGATTTGAATTTCAGCATTCTATCAGAAGACTTTTATGGATCTAAAATTTTAGAAAACAAAATATATACTCTATATATTCTACCGGTGAATCGTTCCGCAATACGGGATATAAAAGTCACTATTTTTATATATGATTTCATTATCATAAACATATATTATAGTGTTTCTTCAATGAACGGTCAATTATTAAAGAATCTACACTTTCGAGATATAAATGTTCAGTCTTTTACTATTGTAAAATTGTTGGTCCTATCTGTTACTACATTTTAAAAAAGATCATTTTTCAATCAGGATCACTTCAGATCTATCCCTTCTTGAAGTATTTCATTTCTAAAGAAGAAGATCCATCTACTATCATTTTTTCATTCTACAATTGTGAATTTCAACCTGATTCATCTTAAAATAAATCTATTTTGATTTGTTTGAGTTTCAACTACTCAGAATCATTTTTGGTGGTGTGTTAACTTCTTGATCTAAGATGTGGATGTTCAGTTTTCTGTTTAAAGAACCAGAAGGCTCTTTTTATCATTATTTTGTAAAGTTGTAAATTTCTTCCACTCAGTTGTGGATCTATGGACTTATGATGAGAGGAACTTACTAGTAAAATTCACCAAGATCACAGAGAGAGTGATTAGTGGAGTGTTTTAGGTGATATTTTTTCCCCAAATGACAATAAAAATTTGTGTTTTTTCATTCGGTGTATCCTTAACACATTTTTATAAAGAAAAGAACACTGTTTATCCCCCTAAATTATAAAGGGTGTTAAAATCCATAATTATTGACAATTTTTTAAAAGACACAATTAACCCAATCTTGTGTTACTTTGTATTATTCTGACCTAACGCACATCAAAAAAACAAAATCAAAACCAAATAAAATCTCAACCAGACCAAAAACATAACATCATCACAAAAAAACCCAAGAACCCTCTTTTTAAAAAAAAAATCACTAATTCCAAATTCACCCATTTTAAAATTAAATCCCCCATTTTTAAAATAAAATCATTTTCCACTTCCAAAATCATCCTAAACACTGAAGCCCAATTTATAATCGATTTTTACATTTCAAGTTCTATTTCTAAAATTACTTCCAACACATCCACTTCTAAATACAAACCATCGCTTCTACTTCCACTTTAAAACTAAAAATCCCTTTAGAAAAGAATCATCGTTCCCTTTTAAAACCCATTTTTTCACTCAAAAACCCATTTTAAAAAATCATTTTCCTTTTTAAATCTACTCACACCAACCAAAACCAAACCAATGCATCAACCAGACCAAAATAACAAAAATAGGGAACTAGTGGTCATGTATAACCTAGCCAAATGTTTTAGAAAACCATGCACTGAGAATGCACCAGCCACTGGAAGCATATTGAACCATGCCCTTAGGCTCCAAATGGTTCACTATGCCTTGTAATCTCACCCTGTAGCACCATCTCACTTCCACTATCATCTCCATACATACAAAAGATCATTAACTCAAAAAATTCTAACATTGTAAACCCAAAACCAAAAATAAATATTTGAAACTCAACTACCCTTGGTGACTCTGGTCTCGTCACGACTGGCGGTGATCTAGAACCAACCCATGACATACCACCTGATATCCGACAATCCTATCTCTCGTCTACCTCACATCCCAGATAACATAGGTCTTCTCTAATACTATTTTTTCACAAGCCAACCTATTTCGACCCTAAACAGGTCACCTAATCCATCCTATGACAAGGCCCGAGAGTCGTTCTCGATCTTCCTGGGTTGGTAACTAGTATAGGTCTTCAAATAAAACTTGTTTGGGAATGATTTATCCCATGGATTATAGGAAAATAAAAAAATAGATGAATAAAAATAGAACAATAACGAAACATTATCTACTTGAATAAAAATAAACAATTACACCTACTTCCATGTGATCTCATGGGTCACCTCTAACAATATGATCAAACTCACTCCATGAGCGAACCAAAGTTAGGTAAAAACTAAAACTAAAAAAATACAAGGAATACAGATGTGTGTATTAAATCTCAAGATTCATACCCAAAAAATCTACTCCACATGCCTTACCATTAAAGTGAAATTAAAATCATGCTAGTTTGAAATACATATATTTAAAATAATGTTTTCATTCCATTTTTAAAATAAGTTACAAGTTAATAATTCCAGAGTAACATTTTTTAATTTTTCTAAAAATAGTTTCTAAATAATAAAATGCTTTATAAAGACCCATTTAAAATAAGATAAATATAGTAAAGAGACATTTCAATGAAAAACAATGTAAATAATATCACAAGTTCTAAAGTATGAGTTTCTAGAATAATCATATTAGTTTAAATGATTTTATAAAAAAAATGGGGGAAAATATAATACATGTGAAATGGTTATCATGGTATATTCTAAGAAACCAAGTGAAGTCATCCAAGATGGACTTGGCTCAAAATCCATCTGTTAGCCTATCAATATAATCCAAATTCAATAACCAACCTCACTACTCTCAACTAGACTCACCAGTGGAATATCCCACATGGCTACTCTATGGGAGTCTTTTCTATCTAATTGGGACCAAATAGAAACCATATGTTGACTCTCACTATGATGACTAGGACCCCATGACTATAGAAAACATGGTAAGTGAGTAAAAAAGAATGAACATGAAGAAATACACTATTTAGGCTAAGTCCCACCTCTCAACACCTTCCACATGAATTCCCTCTAGAATAGAGAGTATCTATGGAGGCACCCAATTTTCAAGAGAAAATGAAAAGCTTCCAAACATTCCATATCATTTGAAATAAAAATTAATCATTTGAAAATCCACTTTATAAATAGATTTAGTATTTCAAAAAAATTAAAATATAAATCCAAAATTCAAGGTTCTTTCCATTTTAACGAATCTTGGAAACATTCTTTAATAGAAGAAAACCAGGATGAAAACTTTGGAAGGCATAAAAAATATGGTAGAAACCTATTTCAATCACTAAAATAATTTTCTATATTATATTTACTTCATAATATAATGTAAATGTGTGGATAAATAATGAATAAATCCTAGTTTCCAAATTAAAGTCTTGTACATAAAAAACCTACCTCAAAACATGATTCCCTTGAAGACAGAAACTTTAATCTTCTTCAAAGAGATCCACATAAACAAAAGATACCCTCATTTTATGCTTACACACATATACATACATACGTACATACATACATATATAAAAATACCTATAACTGCAATGTAGATATTCCCCTTACCGTGAGGGAATATCTAAAAAAGGGTATTTATATATATGCCTTAACCATGCATATGTGTGCAAGTCACCTTCATGAACAGTGATCCAAAATGCAATATAAAAATATTAGGAACCCAAAAATTACAAAAAAAATATAATTAAAAATTGATCAAAATTAAAGAACAAAAGAAAACCTACCCAAAACCCATTGTGAACCCACTACCTCAGATAGGCATGACTAAAACTAACCTTAATTGGACTTCAAAAACCCTAAAAATTAAGAAACAACCAAAATAAAAAACCATTTTGGGTTAGGATTTGTCCATGGCATGTGAAAAACACCAGAGGAAAGGGAAACCAAAAAAATAAAAGAGAAATAAAGGAAGATGAGAAGAGTAAAAACTTATCAGAGATGACTAAACCAAAAATTAGGTGGAAAATACCAACCAAAAGGAGTATGAGGGGGCATGTGGGAGAGGTAGAGGGAAAAGGGAGGGGGATTGGCCACATGAGAAAGATATGGGGAGGGGCTGTTATCACGTGGGTAAGGGGGGAGGACCCCTTTAAGGTATAATAATAAAAATAATAATAACAAAAATATAATAACAATAAAAATAAAAATATAACTAAAATTTTACTTTTACTTTTTATTTTATTAAATATTGGGTTGTGTGCATGGTTTGGCTGCATGGTTGGTCAAATCATACACTAACCATGAACCCCTCACTGGGTTGTTGGCGCACCTTGCATAAGAAGGCCCCGTATTTTGGAAAATCATGCACAGACTGTGTGATTCGTCTATATAAAAAACTATAGATGGTTTTCATTAGATTTTCATGGGTTCTACTAACTTTTCACAATTCTTGCACCTATGATAAAAACCCAAAATTTCTAAAATTTAAACTCGGATTGACCCAAAACTCAAAAGCAAGGTTAAAAAAAATTAAATAGTTAAAATAAATAATATTTAAAGGTCATGGAAGGAAAAAAAATACATTTAATAATACCTTCTTATATTTATTTAACATGTCTTATAACTTTAGGCCTTTTTAAAATATTATCCTTTCAAGGATTAAGGTGTAAGTCAAAGAAATTTTCTTAACAAAGAGGTATAAATCTTAACCAGGTGTTTTCAAGTTTATTTATTATTACATATATTATAAATATATGGTATCTATTATTATATAAGGAGTTCAATATCTTCAATATAATTAATTTTTCTTATGATGATCTAACAATCATTATCCACCATCTTCCATTCTTTGGAAAATGATAACACCACTCATGTGTATGTGCGGACTACCACCTACTCGAAATGATGTGATTAATTTTTAATTTACACTTTAAAAAGATAATAATAAGGGTAGATTTAATGAATATATATGATAGATATGATAGAATAATTATTCTCTAAAGTAAAATTATTATTTATATTTTATTTGTTCTATCCATCTAAAAGTTAAATCAACATTCATGTGTACGTACAACCTATTGTCTCTATGAATGATATGATTCATTTTTCTGTATAAACCTTTTATAGATGATTTTAAAAATCAATGATATTTATGAAATTATTAATATTTTATATTTTATTAAACCATGATAAAATTACAAGTATCGGGACTACCGAACTGAAACATGCATAAGAAACGAGTCAATTATCACCTGGAATAGTTATTTTAATAACATATTTTTAATAAATGGGTGATAAGATCTTAGAAGTAAATCATATATTGTATGATATATATTATTAAGGTTATTTAATAGTTTTTAATGAATCCGTACTTATTATATAGTAATTTTTAATGCATATGAATAAAGACAAGACTTTAGGTAATGGATTTACGTCTCAATCCCATTTTATTTGATATTTTTTATTCTTTAATTTCCATTGAGTAAATTATATGATCTTTATCTAATAATTACATTTAATATTTATTTTCCAATGGTTATTTAAGTATAATATATTTTTTCCTTTCACTTTCCTTAATTTAAGTACTCAATATACTAAATGAATGGTTTTAAGTAAACATGACTATGTTATACTATTCGACTAGGAATATTTTTCTCCCATGTCTACGAAGTGTTTTCAAGAATGTTTTTTAATATTATACAGATATTTTTGAATGTAAATTTCAACCATATTTGACTTTCAATAAAAAAATCAAATGAATCATCCTGTCATTTTCTAAATGTGGTAATTTTAACTTTTTACCGAAAATGTGGATGGAACCTTTGTTTTAATGTATACAGTATGAAAACAATTTCCCACCATCATGACCGCTCAAAGTTTTGAAGCTACCTTTATAAGTTTCCATGGTTCTTATCAAAAAACAAATCTATAATATTTTTGGAAATTTTTATATTTTAAAGAATTGATTTCAAAATGAAAATGTTATTTTCCTCAAGAAATATTCCAGTGATCTTTTAAATAAATTTTCAGCTATCATAATATACTTTGATGTTAATTATGACTTACTATAGATATGATCCAATTATAACATTATTATTATTTATTTGTATTTTTTATGATTATAATGATAAGCCATTTATTTTCCATGGGTTATATTATGATGAATTTATAAAATGTTTATGGAAACCAATTTATTTGCATGGGTAATGATATGATGATAAGATGAATGTTTTATGACATTTTCTACATATATATATGGTTTTTATTATGCAATGGGTGGGTCTGTTATTATATATTCCTATTATTAATTGGGTAAATCTTTATATCTCATGAATTAATTCTGGTAAAAAATCAATGTGATTGATCCTCTATTAGAAATAAGTCGATGTACTTGATCCAATATGGTAAAAATGTGGTGATTATTAATCCACTATAGAAAACATGTGATAATTCATGATCCATTATGATATGGGAAATAGGTTTTTATGCTGGATCCACTATGATTTGATGGTCTCGGTAATTAAACTTGACATATGAAATTGTTTCTCCACCTATAACGACGCCATACTTTTATAACATGTTTTTATACTTATGATTTGAACTCACGGTTCATGATTTATTTTTGAAGATCTCTCACTCTTATGATTTATGAATTTTAAAATTATATTTTTTTATGATATGACTCATGTTTATGATCTATGACAGATTATGTATGAACTTTGTAAGTTATGATCATGATCTCATACTCTTATTATTATCTTATGCATACATATGATCATCAATTGATATCTATCATGTTTACCCTTAATAAGTATATGATCCCACCATTTATTATGTTTCCCTTCCCTATTTTATAAACAAATGTTTTAATTAGGGTATGTAAAAAAGTGTACAATGTGAGAAGGATATTATGATAAAATGGATAATGTTCCAAAATAATATGTTTATGTATCTTGTCTTAAAATACACTAAGCCTTTATGGTTATATCATGAATCATAATGTTATATATTGAATATTCATATAAAAAGATATAATATTTAGGTATAAAATTACTGGACCACTATAATACAAATACAAGTCTCCAAATAAAAGTACCAAATAAAATTCCCAGGAAGAAACTCTACACCAATACCCAAACTCCAATCTATAACTTTCCTACCCAGTCATAAAACTCACCCTAGAAATATAAAAGGAAGTTTATAGATGTAGGGGTGATCGTAATATGTATACTCAATAGGATCATCTCAATATCATAAAAATTTTGAAGAAGCATGTTAATTATTCAATGAAGAAATAGTAGAATCAAAAATATCTATACAAGGTCAACAAGCACCCAACCTCCTCAAGGCTTACTCGCCAAGAAACACATACAAGTATAATAAAATAATCTTAGAATAATATATCAAAATGATACCCAGCACCACTTCGTCAGTGGTCTTATTCTCTCACACCCCAGTGGAAAACATCATATCACATACATCTATTCTACATAGTTAAATCATATCTATATAAAACATAAACCAAATCACTTTTTATGTGGGTCAGACCATAGCCCTACCTACCCCAACCTCTTAAAGGGTCCAATATCTTGTGTGGATATAAGTCAGAATACTCACGTCACAACCGATGTGGGTCAAACCGTAACCCTACATTCTTTAGCCCCATATAAGGCCTAATATCCAATGTTATCATTGTTTCATATCCAAAAACATTTAACCATATTCATACTCAAGTATCTCTTAGTAGGGTATCATGTACATGATGGTCATAAACCTCATTCCCACCCCCTAAAGTGCATTAATCCCACCAATGACCATCATCACAACCATACCATATTCAGAATAGAGAGAGAGGAAGAGGGAGAAGTTATTCATATATTCCCTCACCAACCTATATATTTAAAGAAAACACATATAATAAAAATCCATTGGGAATCGGTAAGGTTATCACACCCCGCTGGGGTGCATATAGAAATCACAAAAAAATAAAAAATTAATAAGTAACACATGATCCCAACCTAGTAGGTTCACACAAAAATAGCTCCATCATAACCCATGAACATCATCACAATCCACTTATTTTCCACTAGAAAATGATACCACATTTCATCCACTATTTTTATTTAATAAACCTCCAAACTAGCCCAACTTCCTATAAAAAATAGTCATATAATGAATTCATAAATACCCACTTGGTTTATAAAACAAACCAATTCAATATTTATCGTATTACCAACAAAGTTAAGTTCATTATTCCATTTAGTTTCATATTTATTGATAAACCATTTCCATCCAATAACTATATTGAATTCCCATCACTGCCCATTCATTTTAAGAATTTAAATTTTATTTCCACCCCTTTAATTATTAAATTATAGGCCAAATGTTTTATTATTTCATTATCAACACCATACTCTATTACTACAAGAAAACTAAAAAATAGCACCACACTAACCATAGCCAACTACCACTACAGCTGTCAAAATTCCATCAAATCACAGCTCTGTAACTCAAATCCATGACAGCAGCCCAACTACTACACACTAGAAACCATCACTTCCTATGAAAATAAAATATGACCTCACTACCAAACATATTCATACTATCACAGCCCAACTACCCAATACATTCCTACTATCACAACTCCACGGCACAACACATGCCTACTATGACAACCTTACAAACTATCACATGCATACTATCACAACCCCACTATGCATCCCACCTTTAGAAATTTCCACATAACCGTCCCACAATAACTACACAACATGGACAGTATAAAAAAAATTTATAAACGCGTTACAATAATTCGAAAACCAAGATTATTCACAATTTCACTTTTCCTTACAAGTAGTATCATTCCATTATCAGATTCCAAAAAACAAGTTTATTTTCCATCCTTACATTTTTAATCTTTTAGAAAACATGATTCAAAATGTATATTCAAAACAACAGCACACAGTCATAGTAGCAACAATAGTTTTCAATAGAAAGTAGACATTAATTACATTGGGAATATCTTGGAAGCAAGTGAACACATGTGAATCACCCATTCCCATCAATTTCATTATGTCCATTTCATTATCTCTATTATTATTTTTTATAATCATTAAACCAATGAAAACAATTGCATGTTAATCCCAAAATTTACACATAAAATAAGATAGTTATCAAATACCCTACTTTAATTTTATCTTTAAAATTAGTTGTGCAAGCGGAATATATAATGGAAAGACCACAACCACAAAAGGGAACCCTCAATGAAACTAAACCACACTAATTACTCCTCAAAACATGAAACTACATTCTCCAATTCAAACCAATAGTTTCGCTAAGAACTAACAGGGAAATAAAGCGAAGAATCCATGATGGGAATACATGGAACTCACCTTTATTAATCAAAAATTAATCCCCCATATTTGAGGATAAAATCCAATCATAAGGGCTCATAAAGATATCCCAATATCACTCCTAAACTACCAAAGTGTAGAAGTAACCAAAGTAAAAAATTATGTGCTTAAAATATTTTTCTAGATTTGTACCCAAACTGGAAAATATAAAACCATGTAGAAAGGGTGATGGACATGCCTAAAGGTGCATAAGTCAAATGGACCACTGAAAATAATATCACAGTCAATACCCAGATCTGATATAACTAGGGGGAACCACAGTTCATGGATCAAATCCATGTAATAACATCTAAAATTATGAACCAATCCATGCTTCAATAGAATCACCATGACACAATAACCCCTAAAATAAAAAAATGACTGAAATCACCAATCTTTCTCCCTACTCTAGAGTGAAAAATAACACACCACAATCCAATACTACCCTCTTCAACTTGATAAACCCCTAACCAAAACCATAATAAATCCAAAGGGCAAGGGTCCAAGGGTCCAAAAAAGGTTAAAACTACCCAATATCAACATCCATACCACTATGGTGTATCTATTAGGATTCATTTCATAACCCCAAACTTTTATAATGTAACACAAACCACCACACCACAAAACTAACTCTCAGTTTAAATTTTGACTTAAACACCACTATTTCTTCCTCAAACCTCCTCCTGGCATTTTTAAAACCCAAAACACACTATGAAATAGTTCAAGAATTTCTAGGCCATTACATATGATAACTATCAATTGATTACCATCCCTGATAATCAATATAAAACCCATAAGGAAAACCAAATACTCCAAGCCCATCATCCTGGGAGATAACTCTCAAATAGAACATCACTACCATCAAACCATGAAACTACACTTGGAAAAAAATCTAAAAAAAACAGGCATAGGAATGATCTCATTCAATTAAATACAAAATTAAACATCATATAAATATAAAAAAAATCCAAAAACTTCAATATGTGGGGAACATATATAAAAATATCTTTCCCAAGTACATTCATCCATGCCATTATGACTCCAAAAGATGTAAAAAAGAGTAATAATGAATCCACATGGCACATTATCTGGGAGATACTCAATCTCAATTGGAAACTACAAAAATTTCCCCTCACCCTTAATATCCAAACCTAACAAATCAATGATAACAGAATCATTGTGAACATATCGAAAAATCTATGACACATGGAACACATCATGAATCTAACCCATCTACATAAGAAGATCCAATCGATATACCACCTCACCAACACTTTGAAACTACTTGAATGAATCAATAAATCTTGGAGAAAGCTTTATACCCTTAACAACCCTCCATTTTTCATGATGAGAAGAAATCATCAAGACCACATGATTATTGACCTCGAGCTCCAGATGTCTCCTCTAACCAATAAATGACTTCTGATCGTTCTGCACCACCTTCATCGACTCCCATACCATCTAAATATTCATAACCATACTCTCAAACACATCAGGTACAAGGATCATCCATTCCCAAATCTTGGTCGATCACAATTGATATTGAAAAGGGCACCAATACAAATCTTTAAAAATATCCATGCCAATGGAAGAGTGATGGTTTTTTATAATAATACTAAATCATGAGAAGGTTATTTACCCATAATATTCCAAAATCCAATACACAGACCCATAACATATTCTGCAATGTATGAATGGACTATTTAGTCTGACTTTTTATCTGATGATGGAAAGTAATGCTAAGGTGAAATTGAGAACCAAAAGGATATTGTAATACACTCAATAACTATGAGGTAAAAAAGGATCCTAATTAGAAATTATAGTCCTCATTAATTAGTGAATCTTCACCACCTCCTCTATATACCACCTGGATAAAGCCTCTACAACACTCAACTCCCTGATCAACAGAAAGTGAGATTACTTTTTCAGCCGATCCACCATCACCCAAATAACATCACATCCTACCTAGGATCATAGTAATCTACTAAATAAATCCATTGAGATGTCCAAAAATTTCCACTTATAAACATCTAGTGGTTGTAATAAATTTCCAAGAACAGAATGTATATATTTCATATATTGGAAGACTAGGATTCGTGTCACAAACTTCTCTATTGAAAATTTCATTCTGAGCCACGAAAACTAATCCCTCAAGGAATGATATATTTTGAATACACGTGAATGTACTTCCCCTATTGAGCTATGGAACTCATGGATAAACTCCTTAAACACCTTATATAGAATATACAACCACACTTAAAACATCATTTAATTAAATTATCATCCAACTATCCCTATGGGGAATCATCCTAGATGGAACTATCCCACATCACATATACCTTTAAGTCTCCCCCCAATACTCTTCCACTTGAACCATCAAATAGGACTATAAGTTTTTTCTAAAATAGGAAACCTTCACCACCATCCTCCTCTATATCAAGATTCATTACAAAAATATCCTCTATCACTCTCTAATAATCTCCACACTCCCAAAAAAATTCCATATTACTTTCTCCTTAGTTTCTCAGCAAAAACCTTTCCATTTCCCATGTTGTAGGAGACATCAAGGTCATAGCCCTAGAGAAAATTCATCCACCTTCATTTTCAAAGATTCAGATCCCATTAAGAGAAACTATACCTCATTATTTTTGGTTTATAAAGACTATAATGCACTCATCAATGAGGTAATGTTTCCACAACTTTGAATAAAAACCCACCACTGCCAACTTGAGATCACGGATGGAATAATTATTCTTTTGGGGGATATAATTAACTGGACCCATATGATTTCATTCATCCTTGCTTCATCAATACACAACCCAAACCAAGATGGTAAGTATCAAAAAACACCTTAAAAATTACCCATTCCTCTGAAAATTGAAGCACAGCGGCACTAATCAACAACTTCATTAAGTACTAAAAGTGTCTAACACTGATCATTCTATAATAAGGCATAGTTATTTATGTTCAACGTTGAAAATAGTTCCTTGATCTCATATAACTTAGAAAAAACCTCCAATAATATCCCATGAGACTGTGGAAACTACAAAACTTTGCAACATTATTAGGTGTTTTAAAAAAAAACAACTGCCACGATATCTAAAGGATTGATATCCACTCTTGACTATGACACCACATAAACAAGAAAATAAACCTCTCTCATCCATAACTTTCACTTGTAAAACTTTACATATAGCCAATGGTGATAAAGGACCTTAAAAAACCCTAATATGCATGATATGCTTATCCTATAACCTCTATAATATGAGAATTTCAACAATGAGTATGACTAAAAACTGGTCCAGGAATTCATAGAATATAGAGTATATGAGTCCCATGAAAATATATTGGGTGTTCATGATATTGAATGAAATGACCAAGAACTTAAAGTTCCCACAGTGATACTGAAAGAAAGTATTCTAAATATCCTCCACCTTCACCCTCATTTGGTGATATCTAAATTATAAAACAATCTTCAAAAAACAGTTGGATCTTTTTAACCAATCAATTAAATCATAAATCCTCATAAAATGGAAATAGTTCTTAACCATCACCTAATTCAACTTCTGGTAGTTTAAACACAATCTAGGATCACTATTTGTCACATGGTAGAATAACATTGGATCACCCCATAATGAAAAACTAGGTTAAATGAAACCCTTCTACATTAAATCATTTATTTGAACCCATAACTCTAAAATCTTATAAGATTTTTTCTAATAGGGAATGATTTAAATCATAGAGTAACTAGGCTAAAAATATTTCACAAACTTTATATCACATTTAGAGGAAAGGTTCACAACCTCCTTGGTAAAAACATTATATAAATCCTCTAATATTATAGGAAAATCCACCACATATGATGATATTAAATATAAGGATAGGAAAACTAGATAATATAACAATTTCTATAAACATTTATGAACCATCTGATAATCTCACTCACCAATGAACACCACAAGTTTTCCCTCCTCATAACAGAACTCAATTGTCCTCTATAATTTATAGATTACCTCACACACAACTTAAAACTGGTTTATATAAAGAAATAGGTTATATAGTTCTAATTCATGGACTATAGTGGGTGTAATAATAGATTTTGATACACCAAAATCCAATAATGCATAAGCCAAAGTGGAATATAAACAAATGTTTCCTCAGATGATTTTTTAACCATATAGTGTTAGAATCCACATAACATGCACTTTTTCATTATTAGATCCTATTACTCACTACTGATGACCAAATATTTAGTCATGATCGACCCTATGTCCCTATGGGTGGGGAACATCATGAGGTTGTGATTTTCCAACTCCATATCCCATCAATAGAAAAAAAATTATTTACCTAAATTGCTAATACGACCTCTGGGGAAATTATTATTGTTAAGGATAGTAAGAAATATGACCCCCACACTATGGTGAGCCTAAATAATGGTTTGTCACTGGTATCACATATGTACATGACCTCCACAAAAAAATACATCATTATAAAGATCATGATAGGTGCATGGGAACTACTATGTCTAGAGAAATAAGAGGGGAACTACTAGGTTTGATTCTTTTCCAATATAATAATTGATGGTCTAGGTAACTGAGATCCTCTACTAATATCTCAACTTCTTGAGCAACTATGATGGATCCCATCTCAAGATTAACCTATCTAAAAAATGATTTTTTCAATGACCCCAACTTCTTTCTAACCAATAAATACATAGGCAATGTAAATATGGTGACTGTATATTGAATAACTGGATGTAGTACCTCCTCTAAATACAATGTTCTTGACTTTTATCATGTAAAATATTAGGGGTGAAGAAAAATAGGTCATTAAATTGGATCTTGAGCTCCCATAAAGTTTGGATCCCCTACTGGGGAGAGAGAAGATCCTATATATTACTGGAGTTGGTGTCTTAGAACCAATTTTATGTACTTTGGATTAAAAATATATATTCAAAGAAGTAACTAATAATTAAAATATCACATTACATATCACTCATATTTATTCCTGACTTTAATGTAAAAATGTCACATAGTATCTATCACATTGAAAACGGCATAGCATTTCCTGCTATAATGACAAACTAAAAATTCCATGATGATATTCTTAAACCTTCTTCTATGGTCAGATAACACTCTATGATATGGTACATACTAATTTGACCATCAGGTGGGAGTACACATAAGTTTATGAGAATTTTTCTCATGAAGTTCTCACTTGGAAATCTCTATGATGGGAGATTATGTCTACATACCTACATATAGAAATTCAATATGTTGGAGTGTAAATGGAATTTCTTATCTCCGAGCATGTCACGACTCGTACCAACAAGGCCCATTCATCAACTACCCCAGGCCCACCTCTAATTGGATAGGGGTTGGTGACTAGCACTGAGTAGGCATATCACTCATATGGGAGGCCTTAACCTAATGTACTTGTACATACGCACACATATGAAATCCCATAAAATTATGAAATGTAAAAAAACTCTTAAACCATTCATGCATACATGTAAACCTCACCATAAGTGTATGAAAACATATACTACAGATAAAAAGGAACAAATACAATCCCACCACAAAGAGTCTGAAAACAAGTCCAACCTAAAAGTATAAAAGGGGACTTCTATCGAGGTTACTACAAGAACACACCTTGGTCAGTCTGGATAAGAAATCTCTTCCTAGTCTTGTTCCCTTTATAACTCCTTCTGATGGTTGATCATCTACATAATACATGACACGTGCGGGAAAAACCTATTAAAGGGTGAGTATAATAATTCTCAATAAGACACCCTGAAATCACTAAGCATATACCATCAAGAATAATAGTCACCACATAACAGGTATATGTATATAGAAAATATAATAAAAATAACCATACATACTAAACAAAGACACACCATCTCAAAGTAATGTCACAACTATTATGATATCCTAGGAGTCATGCTCAAAGGTTTCATATAGCACTCATCTCGGAGAACACACTCTACAAGTCAAATAGCATAAATGGAATCTATCCAAGATGTATTGCTCATCAGGTCTCACTATTATAAGTATATGATGGAAGTATGAATATAATGATACACATATTAGGATCACACCCAAGACCATGGGTTATACCAACAACTCACTAGGGAATAACCCACTACGCAGTGGATCAGCGCCCACATAGTGTTGTTCAAGAAAATACCAAGAACTCCACCTAGGGTAAGATGATGATAGAGGATCACACTATGAGCCTCGTAGAAGGATTCCAACAACTCTACCCAAGAATTACCACTGATGTTATCACCGTCATATATGTAGTACATGATTCCATACTAAATCTCATGTAATGGATCAAGGGAACAGGGCCTGACAAAACTTATCTAAGATGAGGAGGAAAAGGGCTCTAAACCATCTTAAAGGGTGGTACATAGTGTATAATGGTAGTACATGGCATGTCCCTTCAGTACTAGTTCATGCTCGTGTATCACAACCCATGCTCGTGTCCATGTCTAGGCCTAAGTATATGGAGTGTCCAAGCCCATGTAATCCTGTTTGTGTCCATGTACGTCTAGCTATGTCCATGTATGTCCAACCATGCTTGTGCTCGTACCTATGCTAATGTTCTTGTACCTTATTAGGTACATTTTGAGCCCCAAATAAAAGGTCGCATGCCACATGACATAGGTCACACACTGTGTGATATTTATCTTTTCAAAAAAAACCTAGTGCCGCAGCCAGGGCCCCACACACCGTGTTATCCCATATTAAATGTTATTTTTTGTGAGATTTCATAGAACCTATGGGTTCTTCATCTACATATTCCACACTATCATCACATATTTTCTCTCCACAAATCACACCCTAAGATCATATATATGGTTCGAATGGACCTCATTGTCAGCGCTTTCTAGAATTATGGCCATCAATCACATGGGAAACTCTCACTGTTGATTCATTCCACCATCACATGTCGGAACCATAACTAGTGACCCCAAATCCGAAACAATCCACTTCCATTATCATCATCACATAATCCCCATGTCATATTGAGATCATATCTACAATATCAAATCATTTTTAAAAGAGATGAGTGCGTAAACACTTGATTTATAGGTACTTTGGTCAAACCATTGGTCAAAAGAAGCATCGATGATGAACACAAAAAGAACTGTGGGAGAAATCCAGGAATCAAAAAAATGGTAAAAAACCCTTGTTTGTGTTTAGTTAGAATCACTATTTTTTCATTACAACAACAAAAAAAGATCTAAATAAAATAAAAAATTCTCCCAATAATCCCTATAGATAAACTCATACCACAATATAATCGATCTGTGAATCAATTCATTGGACAAGTGATTCACATTTGTCATAGAGATAATAAATGGTGATAAATCGACAAAACAAAAACATCCTACCTAGATTTGGATCAATCACTAAAGAATAATGATTTCATTCCATTTTCATTGGTGAGATCTGTGGTCTCCATTGCACATTGATCGATGATCCATGATTTGATCATCTCTCTCTAAAGAAAGTTCCTCCAACACTTCCCAATAGATCCTCTCATTTTTTAGGTTTATGCGGATAACCCTAAAAATTATCCATAAAAGATTTTATATAGAGATATTATTAGGTCGGGGTAATTAACAAATTGAATTCATTTGTTTAATTTATTTATTTAAACATCTCCCATGTCTGCACCCAACCTAACCGTCCATTGCGTTCAGAGGTTATATAGTTCCTAGGGTAAAACCCATGCTAAAAACTCAATAGATGCCTCAAAATATTTATTTGAACCTCTGTTTAGAAAATATTTCAATTATTTATGAAAACTATGCATGGTAGTATTTCATATTTTTAATATATTTCAAAAATTGATTCCAAGCACACTGGACCATGAAATATCACATCATGCCAGTTCCTAGCTCTATAAATAATCCATACAATACTTTAAAAAAATAAACAAAAAAATTAGAGCCATTAAATTCCCCCCACATTGGGGATTTATATCCTAGAAATCCAAAACAAAAGGCTATACAAAGAGATGAGGGTACTGATCAAGCATCGGAGTCTCCTGCTCCCAGGTTCTCTCTTGAAGATTCGTGTGTTGGAACTGAAAACTCACTAGGGAAATCGATTACCCATGAAGGATCGTCTCCTAAAGATCCTTGAAATCTACCAAGTAATCAGAAAAATTAGCTCCATATTTGATATCCACATCATTCTAATTGATAACATGTGATGTATCATGCACACACCTCCTCAGTTGTGACATGTGGAAAACATCGTGTGCCCGATATAGATGAGGTGGTAGAGATAAGAATTATACCACCTAGACAACTCTAAAAAGTGACTATAAAGGTATAATGAATATCATAAATAGATTTTGTAATGCCCCGGCAATAGAGTCCTGGATCCGGTGCATTATTTTAATACATTTTCATCATTACAAGGAATCAATTCTTGAGGGTCAATCAGTTTAGCAGTCTTGGAAAATAGATTACATACATGAACTTTACATTAGAATTTCTAACATAAAATATGGAATAGATGATACTTTAAAAATTCCATTATTCCCCTAGATTATCCCTTCATATTAATCATAATAAATTTCTTGGAATCCTAGGAAAATAAAACATAAGAAAGGGGTTATCTCAGTTGCTCATTAAGGGTGAAGAATTCATCGGAAGCAATAAACTTTTAAGTCATTATATATAATAAAAATAGTATAATTTTTAAACATAAACTTGAACATAATATGGGAAACATAAACAAAACATTACTATATAAAAAACACATGGATATTATACTAGTCAAATAATCACATGTAATAACTAATTTAATAACGATGGAATACATAATACCCGACATAATAACTACTACGTCAAGGCCTTGTGCCAAGACCATTCACAAATATTCTATTGAGGCATTGTGCCAAGACACTGGTTTGACTCATGAGATTTATCAATGCATAGAGGGGCTATAGTGGGCCTCACCCATATCATACTAATTCTAATGTATTCCTCATATGAAAAAGCCGAAACATAATATAAACATTCATATTAAAACTAGCATACAAAATGTTAATACTTTAACCATAAATCTTGAATGGTATAAAAAAAGAACATCCACACTCAAAAAAAATCATAACTCATTCAATACAATATGGAATATTGTATTATAATAAATCAACTTCAATCAAGAATAATATCCAATAAAAGATGTTGACATAGTTTAAAATAATCAGTAAAACTCTCTAAGATAAATATCTCTTTTTCATGAAATCATTTAAATGTCACACGATTTATAAAGGAAATAAATTAAAATAAATTTTTTAATCAATTTTTCTCATAACAATTTGAATATTTTTAAATTAATTGAAATTTTTAAACAATCATGTCCATATAAATAAATCCTTGAAATCATTTTGAAAACATAGACCTTAATTAAATAGTTTTAGAAAAATAAATCACTAAAACATTTAAAACGATGATCAAGTTAAATATTACCTTACATAAAACCTAAAAATATTCCTTTTGAAAACATTTTTATGAAATATGGACATGGATGATAAATATGTACTAGTAAATACTTACACATAAACAATCTTGGATAATAATGAGATTGAGGAATTAACCCTTAACTTAGGTATTGTACTCTCTGTACATCTCTAAAACTTGAGTATAATGTGCTTAAATATATTATTAACTTATATCAAAATCATAATAATATTTATAATATCATAAATTACTCGTTTATGAAATTTTATTACACATTTTTTAACAATTCCAAGATAATGCAACATTTCGGCTAATATCACTTTGTTTATCATACGTGTTTTGACTTGTTATTCTTGATTATATTACTTAGATCATGATTTAATTACTTATAGAATGTATAATATTATTTATATATCATATATATTCATAATATAAATATATATAATAGATATATATATATATATAATGTAATACATTGTTCATGCAAACGGTAGGTCGTACGTATGCATGAACGTTGTTTCCGTTTTCTTATTATATTGAATGGAAGTAAGTGAATGAAATATATGTACATAAATACATATATATATAATTATAGTAAACTTATTATTTCATGTATTTCATAATTATTAATAATATATATATTTTTATAATCCTTCTTGGATGGTTAAAGTGGAGAATGAATCTCATCGCATCGTGGATACGGTAAGTCGTACGTACGCAAGAGTGAAAATATCATTTTCTTAATGGTCAAATGGTATGGAATTGGATGGAATATTAGTTTTATAGAAGAAATATAATTTTATATTTATTATTTACATCAATTATATTCATTTTCATAACCACATAAATAAAGTGTACATGAAAAACAAATTACACCACGGTGTGGAGACGGTAAGTCATAGGTACGCACGCATGGTGGTATTGTTTTTCATTGGATGGGTAAAAAGAGGAATATGGTTGTCCCATAATCTTTAAAAAATGTCATAATATATCATATATTGGTTTTATTATTTTATTATTGTAACAAATTAGTAATATTAAGTAGAAGAATAAATGAACATTGAAAGAAGGGATAAAACGATTACCTTTTCTTCGGGTGTCTCCTTTTGATTTCCACAAAGGACTCATTAAATTGGATTTATGACCAAAGTTTTACCTCTAATATTAAGTGAGGTAAGTTGGGATAATATTAGGGTAGGTTTTAGCCAATAAAAAAGGCTTTGAAGGTGTGAATTAAATAGAAAGGGAGGTTCCCTTTTATAAGATAGGTGAGGGGCACTTTAGAAAAATCTTGAAATATTAATTTATTATAAAATTATTTTCGGATTATAATATCTAAAAATTGATTTATTTATAGCATAAGATGAGGATGGGTAGAAATCCTCTCAACCAATATGTTTTATACGTGTTTAGATCATAAAACTAACCTTATCCTTTAGATTTAACCCTTTGAAAAATAAGTTAGCACTTACAATGTCCTCTTGTATTTTTATACTACATGGTTAATATATTTACTATAAAATGCCCAGAGAACCTAAAGTCAATAATTTTAATATTTTTATCACTATCCAAGTTATTTTTGTGAACTATAGATTTTTTATTATTTTTACATCATTTAATAAATTAGTATTTGTTTTAAAAACTCATTTATATCAATTTTGAAACTATTTAGTAATTGATATTTTTTAAGTCAGAAAAACCTGATTCCTTTAAAACAAAGGCATTAAATCATACCTCATATGTTCATTTCATCCATAAAATTATTTTGTGGAATCAAAATGTTCAAATTATATTTATTTTAATATTTATAAATTTATTTATTTGAATCTTTCATTAATGTGGTAATTACTACATCATAATTGTGTCATAAATAAATATATTTATCTAATGTCTAAAAATTATAAATAAAATACCATTATATAGGAGATATTTTTATATTTATAATTACTATTTATAGACATAGATATCAGTTATATAACCCTATATTAAAATCAATTTAGTAAATGATATATCTTTATGTTATAATTATCTTTAGTTTAAATTAATTCACATAACATGTCATTATCATGCCCAAGTGGTCCCCAAATGAAACAATTCCGGCCTAAGGATACTCATGGTCTAATATATCTCATTAAATAGGATTATAACATGTGTTAAGGTAGTTTTATATTATTGTTTTACTCTTATTTACCGGATTTACCCTTTAACCATGGTAAATAAAAATAATTACTGAAGTTACTATTCATAATATCCCAAAATAAAAAATAGATATTTAAAAAATTTGGACTTTCTGATTATAAATATGTAATCTATTTTTTCAAATTCAAAATACATAATTTTTAGTAATTAATTTAAAATGAATTCTCGTTGTCAAAACCAAAAAGCGGGTTTTTAAGAAGTAAAAAATATCAAAAGATTGACATGTGTTTGTGTCCAATTTAAAAGTGAAATTACTTCCAATGGCCTAAATTATATTAAATGATAAAAAATATAATATAATTACACTTTAAAACCACTCAAATGTAAAATTTAACACTATAAATTATTTCGATTAAAAAAGTTTTTTTCAATTAAAATTTGGTATTTTTTACTATTTATAAAAATATTAAAGCTCTCAAAAAAGTACCAAAATTTTATCCAAAATAAATTTTTATGTACCTATTATAAAGAAGAATTTAATTTCATCAAATTGAATATATAAAAGTGTCAAATATTGGATTTAAAAAGGGTACTCCATTAAAAGGAGGAAAAATGCATTTTTTTAAAAAAATTATTTTATCTGAAAAATTGAATTAGTCCTCATAATATGTCACAAAAGATGAATGTTAAAATTATATGGGATATAAAAGAAAAAATTTGGTTAATAATATTCATAACCGTTTTTTAAACGGCTATTTTGATACGTTATGGGGCACTTGAACTTGCTGTTGCATACATCACATGCTATTGAATTATTTAAAAAGAAAGTGTATCATGGAAGATTGGGGTGTTACAGTATCCCCTCCTTCAAAAATTGCATCCTTGAAATTTAAATTTGGGATTAAAAACTAGGGTTTTAAAATTTCAAAATATCATAGTTGAAATCCTACATCGAAAAATGGATTAATGGGGCCTCTATTTGAAAATAAAGAAAAGTAAGTATGAAGTTCACTAGATATAACACATATTGGGGTTCCATTTAGAAAAACATGGATATGGAAGAGAGAACAGACCATCAAGTTCTAATGGATAAAAAATATTATTAGGAGAAATTTAATAAATAGAAAGCTATGAATCTGTGATGAGCTGAGTGACCATTTGATTTATCACAAAATAAAGTACTAGGAAAACATTTAAGGATTTATGATCCTTTTTCTAGTGTTGTAAAATTAATTTAATTCATATAATAATATCACAAGGAAGAATACTTAATTTCTATGTATATTTTCATCATTTAACTAATTCCTACCACAAATTCATCTTTCTCTTTAAAATATAAAACTCAAAAATATTCTATTTATATCAATCATATAAGGTTGAAAAAATAAACATAAACCATTTAAATGAAGAAATTATTTTATAATAAATAGGGACTTCTATGGGCTAGTGGTAGGAGATAAATTCTTGTCGCACTTCAGTTGTGGGTTCAATTCCCACAACTTTGTCTGACACGATGGGTTATCTCCCAACCTATAGGTTGTGCTTTTTCTAAAACTACAGTATTATAACATTGCAAAAATAATCTTAAGAAATGTTTTAACCTTAAACAATACTATACAAAGTTCAACTTAATACATTCCAACCTTTAGAGTTATCCAAAATACATATGTCCAATCTTTGTCTAAAAGGTCTAAAAATTTTCAAAACCAATTGTAACATTAGATTCCACAAATAATGTAACATTGCCCTTATTGTCACATAATGAATATATGATTAACTTTATCATATTAAAACCTTAATGAGAAAAAGTATCGTAGTATAGTCCTTATATATATCATATTCTTCTTATAAATAGAATATAATTCTTGAATCCAAAAACACAAATATATTAATTATTCCACTTCGACTGCAGTAACAGAATAAGCTTGATTTTGATCCATTTTATTTTTATGAGCTATATTTCCTTGAATCTGTTGGAACCACATTGTGTATAAGGTTGTATTTGTTGTCAATAGTTGTCAATGCAGATCAAAATGAAAGAGATCAAGAAGTAATCCAATAAAATGGAGGAATGGAAGCTCACAATAAAGGAGATCATGAAGTACTCCGATGAAGTAGAGGAGTAGTGATTCAGACGATTGTTGTGCTGATCGTAAGTTTAAAGAACATGTGTCAAAGATGATACATTGTATACAACAATGAAGAATGTGAGGAGTTATCCATCCAAGGATGATTAAAGCAGGATGGTGTTTTTGGATGAAGACCATGCAATTCCTCCTTATTGCATAAGAACCATGGGCTTTGATGAAGACCATGCAATTCCTCCTTATTGCATAAGAACAATGGGTTTTGATGAAAACCATGCAATTACTCATGATTGCGTGAGAACCATGCTAGAGACTTCTTGACGGATTGAATCACATGGTTTGCATGAAGTTGATCATGACGATTGATGAAGGAGGCAATGTGCAAATGAGTTGACTTATGAAATGGACATACACATCACATTGTCATAGAAGATGATGGTACTAAAGTTGTTCCTTCAAAGAATTCATATCACAATAGTGGAGTTTGTGATAAAAGCAAAAGAGTTGCAGAAGGATACAGATCACCAAGAAGAAGTGATGTTGAGGTGATCGTGCTTGTCGACAAAGAAAAAAAACGACATGCAAATTTGTTGACAAAGGAGATTCCATGGGGACATGTCGAGTTCAAGAGTTGTGGTCAATGATCTATGTTTGATTCAAGAACATCGACAGAGGAATGGATGATCTGGAGGTGGTACAAAAAGAGCAGATACAAGGTGGCGCCGTTTTCTAGTGTTTGCCAAATTTTAGAGCCTCAAAATCAACAAATGAAGAAGAGAGATTTTGGCAAAGGGACTTGTGCTCCATACTCTTGGAAGATAGTACACTTGCGCGCCATATGTTTTTGAAGATCAGAGCATCAAAATATGGCAAAGGGATAAGGGTCGCGCAAGTTTTGGTGAGGTCGCGCAGGTGAATTATGTGCCGGGAAGAGACTTGCGTGCTGACGCCTTACATGCATTATAACTTGCGCGCCTATGGTCTTTAAAGATCAGAAGATCCAAATTTGGCAAAGGGAAGATGTTCGTGCAATTGTGGATGTTGATCGCGCAAGTGCCTAGTAGGGTCCGAGACTTGCGCGCCGATGGATGACTTGCGTGCCGCCGCGCAGGGGGTCCAGTTTGCCTATAAATACTGGACCACCCTTCCTCATTTCTCACGGATCTCAAGACTTTGAGATTGTTCGATCTCTCGTCGCGCAGGTGGTTGAACCGCGCAAATGGTAGTTGGGTCGCGCAAGTAGAGGTTGCGCGCCGACTGATGGTTGAGCGCCCCAGGTGATTTGGGCAAGGAAGGAAGTGAGTCGCGCAGGTTTGAAGTTCAAGAAGGCAGAGTCGCGAAGGTGCTTTGGAGACACTTGCGCGCCAGGTTATACTTGCGCGCCTAAGACTTGCACGCCAGATAGAGACTTGCGTGTCGGGCTTGAAAAGGAGAGCCAAATATTGTTGAAGCACGCCCGCCTTTCTGGAGCTTCACAAGAGCTAAAGATTGCCTGATACTTTCGATGCAAAGCGAGATTGAAGAAGAAATCTAAATTATACATGCATGATCTCATGCATACATGGTGAATTGATTCTGATGAATGTCGAGTAAGATGAACATCATTTATTGAGCAATCACATAAGTGATTGTGATTCAGGCAAACGAAGACAAGGGGATCTAGTGAATTCATTCATTGCACTAAAGAAGAAAGGTTGAATTATAAAGAGCATCAATTCTGAACCCTGATGCAAGCAAAGTCTCATTCTGAACAGGAGACAAAGAACATCAATGCACATTTATTGAAGAGACCTTCACGTCTATAAACTGAGTGGGACTTCACCAACGGCAGTGAGCCAGGGGGAGTCAATGGGAGTGACCCGAGGGACGCAGTGAGCTATCCCTGAACAATTGTAAAGGCAGTGAGCCTGGGACAGAGTGTCTGTACCCGAACATTTGTAATCCGCAGCTAGTGAAGCATAGTGGATTTAGGTACGACCGACAACCTGTCGGTGTATGCTCCTTGGACGTAGCCCTTAGTGGTGAACCAAGTAAAAATAGCTGTGTCATCTCTTTGCATGTGAATGTTTAATTGCTGTTCATATCCATCATACAGGTTTAAGTAGTTCCTACCAACGTGGGAACAAGATCCACAACTAAAAGAAGAAAAAGTTGCCACCCTGATTCACCCCTCCCCTCTCAGGGTGTCCCGGGGTCCTACAAGTGGTATCATAGGGAAAGGTTAACGTATGTTGGATATTCTCCAGTAATTCTATTGAGAAGAGGATTTTGAGTTTCTTTCCTAGAGTCAATAATGAAGAGCAGTCTTGATAATGACGCAGTCATTTCTGAGTAGAAATCTATATCCACAAAGACTTCGACAAATAGGAAAAAGAAAGAGAAGAAGCAGTTGAAGAAGTCTCTCATATCCAAAGAAGATACAATGTCTTGTTCTCCATGCCATTCCAAAAATGAAGAAACATCAGGCATGGAAAGTATCGAGCAGGTGACTTAGAATTCTTCCAGAGGAAAGGATGACACCCCCAATTCACGCTTTCAAGAAAAACTCAAAACATATCTGCATGATATTCCAGAAGAAAGGGCTGTTATTATCTTTAGCCTATTTCAATCTATGCGGGTTGAGATCACTAGACTTGAAAGGGAAGCGGACAATATGTAAAAGGGGCTGGAAGGAAAAATTATGGAAAGTATGAAGCTCACCAAACGGGTGAAAGCCCTTGAAGAAAAAGGTGAAGTCAGCAATACTCTGGAAGAACGGATCCATGCACTTGAAGCTGAGCTGAAGAAGAGCAATGAAGTCAAGAGTTTTTGTTTGGAAGAAACTTCCATTAAATTCAGGGAACTTGACTCTTTGTTACAAAACAAAGTTGAGATGCATGAAGATGAGGTTGAAAGACTAAAGAAGACTTGTGAAGAGAAGATGATCGCGATTAAAGATCAGAAGATCATCCTCAATATTGAGGGTCAAAAATTGGAAGCCCAGTTGACCAAGATTGAGAACACACATATTGAGACTTCACAAAAGAATGAAATGAGTGATTCTTGCACTCAGTGTTCATTGGAGGAGTCTAAAGCTTAAATTCCTCCAACATGTGATAAGAAGATTATGACAACTCTTGATTATCCACATCAAGAATCAGTTGCTGCTGGTACTCAATGCTCACTGGAGGATTCTATTGTCAAAAGACCTCCAACATGTGATAAGAAGATCATGACTTCACTCTTTGATCTATCACAATCAACTGAGAAAGTGAAGGTACCATCCAAACCATCTTGTACTCATATTTCTAAATACACTCCTACAATCAGTGCAGGTGGGAAGAAAAGTTCTAAACAAGTATGGATGAATATAGGTGAGAAGAAGAAACCTACCACCATGACTAGGGTGGATGGGAAGAAAAAGGAGGAAGTGGGTTCCTCAAATAGAAGACAAAAGATTAAGCAGATGGCCCAACAACTTAATACAGAAGACACAAAGAAGAAAATATTTGTGGGTCAATGTTGGTGCTGCAACAGATTTGGGCACTGTGCATTGGATTGTCTTTATAATCCCTTACATGGAAAAGCACAGAGAATGCCTATATTAAAGAGAAGGAAGCTAGAGAAAAGGAAGCAACATCAGCAGGTCCAGGAGAATCTGTTTACTGCAAACAGATTTGGAATTCTTGATAACATCTGTGATGTATGCAACGGCAGCGGTCACAATGCAGGCACATGCCCATATCAACATGCTTTCACTGTTGAAAAGAAAAGAAGACCTCTGATGCTGTCAAAGAATGAAGCAGCTACCTTGGGGAGAAATCAAAAGAATGTTGTGAACACACATTTCCCCAAGAAGATCTCAAGTAGGGAAGCTGAGAAGACCCAGGATTTTAGATCCATGAAATTGAAGGGTCATTCATCCAAAAGAAACACTAAGTGGGATGAATCTCGCATGAACCCATGTGGAAGACCTAAACCAGCTGCAAAAGTTCCAAATGACATATTGGTCATCTGGCCAGAAGATTTGAAAAGAATAAGGAAACTTGAAGATGAAAAGGCCAAGACTGGTGACAAAGGAAAAGGAAAACTTTCACATGATGAAGACACAGTGCAGGAGAGTTTGCAAACAAAGAGAAAAACACGTGTCAAAGATGTTCTGTGTGAGAGATTAAAGAAGTCTGGTCACATTGCAAAAGGTTTCCTAACCTTAATACCCGAGCAAGAAGCAGTCCCTAAGAGGAGTAAGAATGTATCATTCATGATGGCTGCTAAGCAGAAAAATTCTCCACACAAAGTTGAAGAGAATGTGAACAGAGCCATGCCACACCGACAGATGCCAGAACATATGTTTAAATGTGCAGGCATGAAGACTAGAGTGAACAGAGAAACTTGGTTGAGAAAAGAACCTCAACCAAGCAAGTCTTCTTGATGAAGCAAGAAGGAACCACCTTATTCCCATAATCATTTTTGTATTGTATTTGTGCTAATAACGCAGGGAATTGAAGGTGAAGCATGCTCTCAGGGGGAGAACCTGAGAAGTAGTGAATGCTATCAACTCTTCATAGCCAAGATGAATAAGTTTACATCCTTAGTAGATTCTTCAATTGATATTCAAAGATTATGATGATGAAGGATCACTCTTGATGAAGATGATGAGGAGTGTTTCCCTTTAGGGGAGAATAATGAAGAAGCTTCCATAATCACTGTTTCAATCAATATCAACTCCAGCTGGACTCAAAATCAGTTACTCTGTGAATTTCTTGAAGAACACGCCAATGGAGAAGTGACATAAAGAGAATGGAAGTGCCCCAAGGTCACTTATCCTGCCGATTGCACTTGAATGTTTTTGATCTATTTTCTGAAGTGAGTGCAGGAGTTTCAGGTTGATTATTATCTATCATAGTTGATCTTCTTCTACCTGGAATTAAAGTGGTAAACCATTGAAGACAAGATACATGAGTTATCATCTCATGTTGGTATCATGATTTGTGGATTAAGGACAGCCTTGTTGACTTAATCAAATCCTCTTGTTTTCTACATCTAGCTTTGCTCAAGTGGACTTAGAGTGAAATGATTAATGAAACATTGCCTAAGTGAGGATTGATACCCTCCCTACCATATGCTTTTTATTTCTTGTCAATAAGGGGGAGAGAAAGTGAAATGAAGAATTTTCTCATTTTGACAATGACGGATTCATTTCAGAAGATGTTTAAGGTATTGACAACAAAATACAATGGGGGATATTGTTGGAACCACTTTGTGTATAAGGTTGTATTTGTTGTCAATAGTTGTCAATGCAGATCAAAATGAAAGAGATCAAGAAGTACTCCAATAAAATGGAGGAATTGAAGCTCACAATGAAGGAGATCATGAAGTACTCCGATGAAGTAGAGGAGTAGTGATTCAGACGATTGTTGTGCTGATCATAAGTTCAAAGAACATGTGTCAAAGATGATACATTGTTTACAACAATGAATAATGTGAGGAGTTATCCATCCAATGATGATTAAAGAAGGATGGTGTTTTTGGATGAAGACCATGCAATTCCTCCTTATTGCATAAGAACCATGGGCTTTGATGAAGACCATGAAATTCCTCCTTATTGCATAAGAACAATGGGTTTTGATGAAAACCATGCAATTACTCATGATTGCGTGAGAACCATGTTAGAGACTTCTTGACGGATTGAATCACATGGTTTGCATGAAGTTGATCATGACGGTTGATGAAGGAGGCAATGTGCAAATGAGTTGACTTATGAAATGGCCATGCACATCACATTGTCATAGAATATGATGGTACTAAAGTTGTTCCTTCAAAGAATTCATATCACAATAGTGGAGTTTGTGATAAAAGCAAAAGAGTTGTTGAAGGATACAGATCACCAAGAATTGTTGAGGTGATCGTGCTTGTCGAAAAAGCAAAAAAACGACATGAAAATTTTTTGACAAAGGATATTCCATGGTGACATGTCGAGTTCAAGAGTTGTGGTAAACGATCTATGTTTGATTCAAGAACATAGATAGAGGAATGGATGATCTGGAGGTGGTACAAAAAGAGCAGATACAAGGTGGCGCCGTTTTCCAGTGTTCGCCAAATTTTAGGGCCTCAAAATCAACTAATGAAGAAGAGATATTTTGGCAAAGGGACTTGCGCGCCATACTCTTGGAGGATAGGACACTTGCGCGCCATATGTTTTTGAAGATCAGAGCATCAAAATATGGCAAAGGGATAAGGGTCGCGCCAGTTTTGGTGAGGTCGCGCAGGTGAATTATGTGCCGGGAAGAGACTTGTGCGCCGACGCCTTACATGAATTATAACTTGCGTGCCTATGGTTTTTCAAGATCAGAAGATCCAAATTTTTCAAAGGGAAGATGTTCGCGCAAGTGTGGATGTTGATCGCGCAAGTGCCTAGTAGGGTCCGAGACTTGCGCGTCGATGGATGACTTGCGCGCCACCGCGCAGGGGGTCCAGTTTGCCTATAAATACTGGACCACCCCTCCTCATTTCTCACGGAGCTCAAGACTTTGAGATTGTTCGAGCTCTCGTCACGCAGGTGGTTGAACCGCGCAAATGGTAGTTGGGTCGCGCAAGTAGAGGTTGCGCGCCGACTGATGGTTGAGCGCCCCAGGTGATTTGGGCAAGGAAGGAAGTGAGTCACGCAGGTTTGAAGTTCAAGAAGGCAGAGTTGTGAAGGTGATTTGGAGACACTTGCGCGCCAGGTTATACTTGCGCGCCTAAGACTTGCGCGCCAGATAGAGACTTGCGCGCTGGGCTTGAAAAGGAGAGCCAAATATTGTTGAAGCACGCCCGCCTTTCTGGAGCTGCACAAGAGCTAAAGATTGCCTGATACTTTTGATGCAAAGCGATATTGAAGAAGAAATCTAAATGATACATGCATGATCTCATGCATACATGGTGAATTGATTCTGACCAATGCCGAGTAAGCTGAACATCATTTATTGAGCAATCACATAAGTGATTGTGATTCAGGCAAACGAAGACAAGGGGATCTAGTGCATTCATTCATTGCACTAAAGAAGAAAGGTTGAACTATAAAGAGCATCAATTCTGAACCCTGATGCAAGCAAAGTCTCATTCTGAACAGGAGACAAAGAACATCAATGCACATTTATTGAAGAGACCTTCACGTCTATAAACTGAGTGGGACTTCACCAACGGCAGTGAGCCAGGGGGAGTCAACGGGAGTGACCCGAGGGACGCAGTGAGCTATCCCTGAACAATTGTAAAGGCAGTGAGCCTGGGACAGAGTGTCTGTACCCGAACATTTGTAATCCGCAGCTAGTGAAGCATAGTGGATTTAGGTACGACCGACAACCTGTCGGCATATGCTCCTTGTACGTAGCCCTTAGTTGTGAACGAAGTAAAAATAGTTGTGTCATCTCTCTGCATGTGAATGTTTAATTGCTGTTCATATCCATCATACAGGTTTAAGTAGTTCCTACCAACGTGGGAACAAGATCCACAACTAAAAGAAGAAAAAGTTTCCACCCTGATTCACCCCTCCCCTCTTAGGGTGTCCCGGGGTCCTACAGAATCTTTAGAAAATCCTTTGCATAATGTCCCATATCTTTACAATTATAAAATTGCACAGCATCTTTATTTACCTTACAATCACAATCCTAGTGAACTTTTTCTCCACATTTGTAACAAAATCATATTCTTTTTAGGCAAGTACAAGGGTGTTTCTTCCCACAATTATCACATAAGGGGAAATCCTTTTTTCCCTTTTTCCTTTTATCTGTATCTTGCTCCAACATTCTCTTCTTCTATTGATTTACTTTAATGTTATAAGACTTAGAGAATTACTTTTTTGTCTTGATAGCACACGAGACTATATCTTTGTATGATGAGAAATATTGTGAGACCAATACCCATCAGAAGAAAGGTTTTAAACCATCAAATAATCAATCAATCTTACTTTTTTGGTTTACGTATGTAGTTTTTAGAATGCCTTGCTTACCCTATGAATTTAGCCTCATATTTTTCAACATTTTCATCCTAATTTTTCTTTAGGCTCAAAAATTCTCTTTCCATATCATCTCATTATTCATGAGGAAAGTATTTCTCTAGAAAAAGTTCTTTAAATTCCCTTTATTCCATATTTCCCAGTTTTTTATCCTCCTTTGTGTTTTGAATTATTTACCACCATTGATCCTCATCTCCTGAGAGACGATAAACTGCCAAGGAAACCTTTTCCCTTTTGTTAATTCCCAAAGAAATAAATATTTTCTCTGAGGAACATATCCAATGCTCAGATACAAATGTATTTATAGTCCCATTGATTGTTTTAGGTTTTTTTCTCATGAAGTGGTCAAACATTGATCCTCCACGTTGTGGATCAATATTCTCCATACGGGTAAGGTTATTATTCATAACTTGAGTCAGCTATCCTAGTATGGTTAGAAGTTATTGAGTACCAGTCGTGTCACCAACTCTAAAATCAATATCTTGCATAGTATGGAAATCCCAACATAGATTATGTGAATTGGTATGATTTCCATTTCTTCCACTAGGTGTCATTTCTAAACAATGGAATGCACTAGATTAGCTTATGAATCATAATGCATAATTACAAACTAGTAAAATACTTAACATAAATTATAAATTTTATGCATATCTAATACATAATCATAAATATGGTTCCTTTGAGGAAATATTTACTCATAAATCCTTTATGATGGTTTTTAAAGAAAATATTAATTATCCTAAGCATATCCCCTAGGAGTGTCAACCAGGTGTGCAGTAAGGCCCATTATCGTGTACCAGGTTAACCCCAAGTCAAGCTCGGAACACCTTATCGGAGTTTTCACCCCATGGTACATCTGTTATAGAACCACGTCCACATGTATTATCTAGAAAGGTATGTACTTATTATAATATTGCAATCTCTACTTTACTAAAATTCTAGGGGTTCTTCTATACTTATCCTCAAAGTCTATCTTAGGGTTATAATCCCAACTCTAGGTTTGATAAATCTATTTCTAATTTTATTGATAAACTTACTTTGATACCAACTGTAATGCCCCAACCCCAGAATCCTAGAGCTGATGCATTATTTTCATGATTACAAGGAATCAAGTCCTAAAGGACCAATCAGTTTAGCAGTCTTGGAAAATAGATTACATAATTTAACTTTACATTAAAAATTAAAACATAAAATATGTCATATATAATCATTTTATAATGCCATTATTCCCCTATATTAACCCTTCATATTAATCATAATACACTTATTGGCATCATGGGAAAATAAAACATAAGAAATGGGTGAGCTCAGATGCTTAGTAAGGGTAAATAATTCAGTGGAATCTATAAACTTTTAAGGCATGATGTATAATAAAACCTGCATCCTTTTTAAACATAAACTTGAACATAATATATAAATAATAAAACAAAAATTACCATATAAATATTCACAAGGATATTATAGTAGTTTAAAAATCACACGTAATAACTAATTTCATAACAAGGGATTGCATCATGTCGGACATAATAACTACTACGTCAAGGACTTGTGCCAAGACCATTCAAAAATATTCTATTGAGGCCTTGTTCCAAGATACTAGTTTGTCTCATGAGACCTACTGATGCATTGAGGGGATATAGCGAGCCCCGCTCTTCAATTACTAACTCCAATTCATTCCCCATATGAAATGGGTGAAACATAATATAAACATTATTATTAAAACTAGAATACAAAATGTTAATACTATAAACATAAACCAAAAATGATATAAAAATAGCACATCCACAATCAAACATATCATAATGCAATCAATAAAATATATAATATTGTATTATAATAAATCAACTTCAATCAAGTATAATATCCAATAAAGGATGTTGACATAGTTTAAAATAATCAGTAAAACTCTTTGAGAGAAATATCCCTTTTCATGAAATCATTAAAAAGACACACAATTTATAAAGGAAGTCATTTAAAATAAATTTTTTGATCAAATTGTCCCATACCACTTTGAATATTTTGAAAAGAATTAACATTTTAAAACAATCACATCCATATAAATAAATACTTAAAATCATTTTGAAAACATGGACATTAAATAAATAGTTTTAGAAAAATATATCTTTTAAACATTTAAAATTATGATCTAGTTAAATATTAACTTCCATAAAAACTTAAAATATTCATTTTGAAAACATTTTAATAAAACATGGACATGTATGATAAATATTTCCCAGTAATTACTTACACATAAATAATCTCAAATAATAATGAGATTGAGGAATTAACCCTTACATTGGGCCTGATACTATCTGTACGTGTCTAAAACTCCGGTATAATGTGTTTAAACATATTATTAACTTATATAAGAATCATAATAATATTTATGATATCATATATGATTCTTTTATGAGTTTATATTACCCATTTATTAACAATTCCAAGTTAATGCAACATTTTGGGTAATATCGCTTTGTTTATCGTACGTGTTTTGACTTGTTATTCTTGATCATATTACTTATATCGTGATTTACCTACTTCTAGAATGTATAAAATGATTTATATATCATATATATTCATAATATAAATATAATATATATATATATATATAATGGAATATAGCGTTCATGGAGACGGTAGGTCGTACGTACGCATGAACGTTATTTCCGTTTTCTTGTCATATTGAATGGAAGTAAGAGAATGAAATATATGTACATAAATATACATATAATTAAATTAGACTTATTATTACATATATTTCATAATTTTTAATAATATATTTTTTATAATCATTCTTGGATGGTTAAAGTGGAGAATGAATCTCATCGCGTCGTGGATACAGTAAGTCGTATATACGCACGAATGACAATATCATTACCCTAATTTTAAAATGGCATGGAATTGGATGAAATGTGTATTTTACATAATAAATATCATGTTATATGTATTATTTACATCCATTATAAACATATTTATACCAATATAAATAAATTGTACATGAAAAACAATTTACACCATGGCGTGGAGACGGTAAACCATACGTACGCACGCATGGCGGTATTGTATTTGATATTATGGGTAAAAAGAAGAATATGGTTGTAGAATAATATTAAAAAAATATAATCATATATCATATTCTAGATTTATTATTTTATTATGGTAACAACTTAGTAAGGGGAAGTATAAGAATAAATGAACTTTGAAAGAAGGGATAAAACAACTACCTCTTCTTCGGGTGTCTCCTTTTAATTTGCACTAAAGTACTCCTTAAGTAGGATTTCTGACAAAACTTATAAGGCCCCAGCCTTAAACCTTACTTAATCTTGAGTTATTACAAGATTACACATTGAGGATCTTTTTAGGTTTAGAGTTTTAGAGAATTAGATCATGAAACTTGCATTACATTCCACATTTAAACAAAGTGGTTACATAAAGATAGTATTCTTCATTCCCATCAATGGAAACACATTTAAAATAAAACATGGATTCTTTCTTGACACTTCTTTGACATTATCATCATATCATGTACCTTTCCCTTGACCTGTGAAAAACATTTCAAAAAAACTTGGGATGAGCATAAAAAGCTCAGTAAGAGTTATAAAAATATGGAAAGGAAACATGAATTCATATATACATTAGAATGAAATCACACTTTACCCATAAAACATAGGCATATTAAATCATGAATAAATCATAGAAAACATAAGACATAAAGGTAAATTGAGGCATTCATAACATTCTTACATAGGGAGTAACCCTCTTGGTTACGTTTGGAATACCCATCACAGTATATTCCCTAAATCTCTTCGGAAAAAACCATAACATTTCACTCCTTCGCGTTACCCAATGCATTGGAGAGCTATATCGGGCTCACCCGCCCTTAGTTTATCACGGAACCACCCATTTTCATAACAATGCCCAAGAACCATAACATAAATGTATCACATAAAACATGCATAAAGGAAACATAACATTTCCAAATTTCAATCACAATATAAGATTTTAGTATATTGAAATAATGAATCCATTTCAAAAAGAAACCATTTCCAAAACCATTTAAAACATCTAATAAAGTGATTTTTGAATCAAAGTGTCCCATACCACCTTGAAGCTTAAAATTTTAAACCATTAATATCCATATAAATAAATCCTTAAAACCATTTTGAAAACATGGATATTAATAAGAAAAAAATAATTAAAACATTTAAAACGATATTTTGGTTAAAAGGGGTTTTACCAAAATTAGAGACACTTGAATACAATAATTGAGGAATAAAATTTAGTCAGAACTTTATAATATCATGAGAATAAATGGATTCATGATATAATACTCCAAAGGATATTATATACACCATATAAGAGTGAATTGGTGCATAACAACAATGAACCCTCAATAGAAATGTCAAATGTGATGAAATCCCTTATAAAGAAGGTATCCTTAAATTAAGGACAAATCAATCTCAAAAATATGTGTGACAAATATAAATACACCCAATATAATTTGATATTAAGTGTAAAATAATAAAAGGTTATTCACACATTTTCAATGGATGACATATTCAATGACTACATGTTGAACCCAAAGAAATCGAAATTGGGTTAAAAAGTTCCCTTGACAGCCTAACGGCATCACATCAAAATGAGTTGATGAGAGATAAAAAGTGTATATCATAACTTGGACATAAAATTTACATCAATAAGGATATATGAGAACATATCCCAACATAAAAATATGTAAATGAAAAGACCCTACAAAATAAGTCTTTTAAAAAAGAGGAGGGTGAAAGGTTCCCTTACCGACTTGGGTATCTTTCAAAACATACACCCCATGAAAGAAGGACAATAGATAAATGATGTAAATACTAATAAATGAAAGGATATTACACAAAGAGTAGAATAATGGGAAGTACATACACCACTCAATGGAATTTGTGGCAAATGTAGCATAAATCTCACGGGAATACAAGTGAGATGAAAAAATCCCTTACGAAAACTCGGCAGCCTAACGGCGCCACATAAAACTTCCGAATATGGATTGATGAGATCAAATAGGGTATCTCATCACATTACAATAAAATTTACAGAAAGAGGAATATAAAATAACATCCCCCAACATTAAAAAGAGAATCTTAAAAGAAGTGACATAAAGGAGAGTACTTAAAAAAAAGAGAGGTTAGATCTCTTACGAAAGTTCGGCAGCATAACAGCGCCACTCAAAACTTCCAAAATGGATTGATGATAGAGAATAGGGTCTATCATCACATGAACATAAAAATTACATTAAGTGTAATATAAAAGATCATCCCAATAACAAGAAAGATGAGCTTTAAAAGGAATGACATAAAAGTGTGTACTTAAAAAGAAAGAGAGGAGTATGATCCCTTACCTCGGGTCCGACTTGACTCAATCGTTCTTTAACGTCCTGAATAATAAACTTTAGTTAATTTCTACTTGATTAAGAACATTTTTAAAGCTTATTATTCCTTTTATATCACTTATTTCGATGTTATAAACATTATGTAATCATTAAGTTAATAATGATTGTTTTGTCGATATTTGGTTCTTAAGTCGAAAGTGGTCTTCATACAATTAAATGTTGTTCGTGTGGTCAAAGGTTCTTTATATCCAAAATGAAATTACTGATTTGGATATCATATATATCATATATATCCAGCATATACATGTATTTATAAAATCACATAATCATTTAGAGGAAAGAAATGAAATGCACTGTTCATGGAGACGGTAAGTCGTACATACGCATGAACGCTACTTTCATTTCTTTGTCATATTAATGGAATTAAAACTAAATGAGAGGTATGTATATTTTAATTCCAGAATTATATTAATCATTTAGATATATAATTAATTATATATATCAATTATATACATGTACTTTTAATAGTACATTACATTTGGGGATAAGAAATGAAATGCACCGTTCATGGAGACGGTAAGCCGTACGTACGCATGAACGCTACTTTCATTTCTATCTCATACTTTAATGGAAATAAATAATAATGATATAGAGGTATATAATAATTCTAGTATAACATCATATACAATAACATTAAATCCATCCTTTATACGTCCCACGTATGGCATTAACGAATCACATCACTTTGAGGGGGCGGTAGTCCGCACTTCCTAAAATGAAGATATCGCGTATACCCATAATGGAAGCCATAAAGGTAAGACACAAATGAAAAATACAGAAGCATAAGTAAAACATAAACATATCATATATCATATATAAAAATAGTGACATCATAATGGCCACATTTGAAGGTGTTAAATGAGTATTGAACAATCATCATTTTGGGAGGTACAATTTCACCATCCACGGAAACCGTATGTTATTTAACCATTTGATGTAGTTGTGTGAGAGTGTAGCTCGAATAAATCTTATAACAACATCCTAGTATATTGAATATACTGGTGTTGTTACAAAAGAAGTAAATAAAAAGAGTTTAGGGGGTTGTAGAAGAAAAATAAAATAAATGAACATGAGAGAATGAATTACCTTTAAAAGTGTAACTCCTTTTGATTTGAGCCTAAAGGCTTCATTTGAAAGGATTCTGCCCAAAGGAAATCCTCTAGGATGAGGAGAGGTATGTGGAGAGAGTAAATGGTCAGGGTTTGGCCTAGCCAAAGGCTTGAGGAGTGTGTGAAATGAGGTAGAGGTGGGGGCCTTTTATAAGAGGAGGGGAGGGGCACTTTTGGAAAGTAAGAAATATTACTTTATTTGAAAATGTGTTTCAGTTTTAAAAGATCCCACATTGATATAATTCGTGGATAAGGTGATAAGGGTTCGAAATCCACCCATCCAATAAGTTTTGGACATGTGTAGTTCATAGATGTTACATTATCTTTCCATTTTATTTAAATTGTCAAATAATGATGTCATCGCTGCATCATTATTATGTCATAAATAATTTAATTTATATAATGTCTAAAAATTATAAAAAAAATACTATGATGTAGGAAATATTTTTAGCTTTCCAATGACTATTTATAATCAAATTTGGACTCGTGTAACCCCACTTAAAAACTGTTTTAGTAAAACAACTCATGTTTGTGTCAATTTAATTTTAACATTAAATAAAAATATATTATTGTCATTTTCCAACTAAAGTGGCTCCATGGGGTCCCCAAGTTGGCCCATGGCTTTTCTTGGTCGGTCATGACTCACCAAATAGGTTTAGGACAAGTTTCATGGTGTTTTCACTTTCTTATAATATCATTTTTACCTTAAATTACACTAATTACCTCTAATCGCGATTAATGAAAAAAAGTTACTATTCACCAAAAAAATTATTTTTATCCCATTGAACCACATTTTACTTCTTAATGACAACCATGTATGTCGGATTTTTTAAATTCAAAACACAGAAGTGGTAAACTTTCATTTAAACGAAAAATCAGCTTTTATAAGTACCACTTAGTGGTTTCACTATTCATCAAAAATTGAAGTTTTTCAGAAAAATCCCAAAAATTCACCCTAAGCTATATTTGATATTCCGAATTCAAAAATGAAGTCCATTTTACAAAATTCAAAACATATTAGTCACATTAATTGATTTAATAATTAATTCCCGCTGTCAGAGCAAACAGCGTGTTTTTATAAAACAATAAGTATCAAAAGATTGACACTGGTTTAAGTCTGATTTCAAAGTGAAATTAATTCCAACGACCACTATTGGATTTAATGGTAAAAATATTTTCTAATTTCACTTTAAAACAAATTCAAAATATTATCTAATCATATAAATAAATTATATTAAAAAGAGGTTTTGAATTAAAACACAACATTTTACACTATTCATTAAAAAATGAACTTTATCGGAAAAATACCAAAAAATTACACAAAGTAAAATTTGATGTCCCGATTCTTAATAAGAGTTTTATTTGGTATAAAAGAATGTATAAGAGTGATCAAAACTATATTTAATGACAGTTCTCCATTAAAAGGCGATAAGTGAACCTTTAGTGAAAACTAGGGCATATACGCCTAAAATTGAATTCTTTCCGTATTTTAAGTCTTTAGCTTTTTTGGATAAATGTAAAAACATTTAAAAACATATATAATCATATTTTAGTTATTTCTATCTATTCCCGCCAATACAACGGCTACATGTTAACTACCATTTAAAATAATATTATTTTATTATTAGAGTGCAACGTAAGATTCCCAAGAAACTCGTTGTTGCGTGTTGGGTATGCCATCGAGCATAGCGTCCCCTTTAAAGTCATATCAATATTTTATTCACAAATATGGATAAATAAGAAAATTTCATATTCTTTATTTACCTGGGGTGTTACAAAACTTTTCCTCTAATATGAATTGAGGGAATTTTTTATGAGATTTGGGTAGGTTTTGGCCGATAAAATGGGATTTGGAGGTGTTAATTAAAGAGAAATGGGTGTTCCCTTTTATAAGACAGGTGAGGGGCACTTTAGGAAAGTCATGAAATATTAATTTATTATTAAATTATTTTAGGATTATAATAGATCAAAATTTATTTATTTTGAGGACAATATGAGTATGGGTATAAATCCTCTCAACCAATTGGTTTTATACATGTTTAGGTCATAAAATTAACTTTATCTTTTAGATTTAACCCTTTGTAAAATAAGTTAACTCTTACCATAACCTCTTATATTTTTATAATACATGGTAAATATCTTTAATATTAAATTCCAAGAGAACCTAAATGGGATAATTTATGATATTTTAATCACTGTAATAGTTATTTGGGTGAACTATAGATTTTTAGGATTTTTATATCTTTTAATAAAATTGTATTGTTTTAAAAACTCATTTATATCAATTTTGACACTATTTAGTAATTGATTTTTGTTAAAGTCATAAGAACTTTATTACTTCTAGAAAAATGCATTAAATCATACCTAATATTTAAATTTCATCCAAAAAATTCCTACATGGCATAAAAATGTTAAAATTGCATTTATTTTAAAATTTATAATATTATTTATTTGAATATTTCATTAATGAGGTAATCACTATATCATAATTGTGTCATAAATAAATATATTTATCTAATGTATAAAAATTATAAATAAATTACCATGATTTAGTAAATATTTTTATATTTATAATGAATATTTATATACATAGATATCTTTTATATAACTCTATGATAAAATCAATTTAGTAAAAGATATACATTTATGTTATAATTATTTTTACATTAAATTAATTCTTATAACATGTCATTATCACACCCAAGTGGTCCCCAAATGATAAAAAATAGCCCTAAGGATTCTCATGGTCAAATATATCTCATTCAATAGGATATGGACATGTGTTAGGGTAGTTTTATATTATTTTTTTACCCTTATTTAACTGATTTACCCTTTAACCATGGTAAATAAAAATAATCACTGAAGTTGCTATTCATAATGTCCAAAAAAGTACCTATTAACACAATTTGGACCTTCTGATTATAAATAAGGAATCCAGTTTTTCAAATTCAAAACATATAATATGTAGTAATTAATTTAAAACTAATTCCTATTATTAAAACCAAAACGTGGGTTTTAGAAGAGTAAAAAATATCAAAAGATTGACATGTGTTTATGTCCAATTTAAAAGTGAAATTACTTACAATGAGCTACATTATATTAAATGATAAAAATATAATCTAATAATACTTTAAAACCACTAAAATATATAATTTAACACTATAAATCATTTCAATTAAAAAGGTTATTTTCAATTAAAATTTTGTATATTTCACTATTCATCAAAATATGAAAGTTATCAAAAAAGTAACAAACAATTTTCCAGACTAAATTTGTATATAACACTTATAAAATATAATTTAATTTAGTCAAATTTAATATATAAAAGTTTCAAATATTTTATTTAAGAAGGGTTCTCCATTAAAAGGCTGAAAACTGTATTTTTTTAAAATACTTCTTTTATCTGAAAAATTGAGTTTTTCCTCATATTATGTCACAAAAGATGAATGTTAAAATTATATGGGATATAAAATTTAAATTTTGGTTAATACTATTCATAACCTTTTTTTAAATGGGTAGTTTTATAGGTCATGGTACGCTTGAACTTGGTGTTACGTACATCGCACGATATTAAATTATTCAAAAAGGAAGCATATCATGGAAGTTTGGGTTGTTACAACTTTCCAAATTATCCAAATATCCACAATACAAATCGAGGTGTAACTTGTAGGAACACATGGTCTCCTTCCTCAAACTCCATAGGCCTCTATCATCGATCAACAAATGACTTATAACAGCTCTGTGTAGTCTTTATCCACTCATGGGTGACCTTCACCTTATCTGTAGTGAATTGAATCAACTTTGAGCCTATGAGTGTTAACTATACTAGGTCATCCATCAAAGGGGTGACCAATAGGGTCACCCATATAGGTCCTTGAATGGTTCTATACCAAAGGGGGAATGGTATCTAATGTTGTACGCAAACTCCACTAATGGTAGGTGATCCTCCCAACTATGGATGAAGTTTAACATAAAATGACAAAACATATCCTCTAAGACTTTAATGGTCTACTTAGTCGAGACATCAGTCTGAGGGTGAAATAGTATGCTCAAACTCAATGACATCCCCAAATCATACTAACATCCCTACCATAATTGAGATATAAACTAATAATAACAATCATAGATGGTCATCAATAGAACTCCAAGGAATTAGACTATCTCCAATACATAGAGGCTTCCCAAACTATCTACCAAACTCTACTCCTGAATAGCTAGGAAGTGGGTTGACTTTATGAGTCGATCAATGAACACCCAGATGGAATATTATCCCTTGAAGAAATATAGTAACCCCATCATGAAGTCCATAGATACCCCATCCCACTTTTACTCTGGCACCTCAATGGATTGAGATAAACCAGCTCAAACTTGGTGTGCATCCTTCACTAGCTGAAAAGTAAGGCATCGAGTGTCAAAATCTACAACTCCCTTCTTTATCCTTGGCCACCAAAACCGATGTTGAAGGTCCTAGTACATCTTTTCCATACCTAGATATACCACCAAAGGAGATGTATGAAACCCTTTCAGAACCTCCTCCTGAAACGTCACTGGTACCATTATGTTTACTATTAAAATAATGACATGATCCCTACCTTCAAAAAATCCATCAGGACCATGACTAATGGATATCTGAGTACATAGGGTCTCATAGTCAGTATCCCCAAGTTTTGCCTCCCTGAATCACTACACAATTGTAGGGTTAAAAAAATTTAACCAGAGGTAATAAGTTCCATCCCTATCAACAAAAGACATAATTTATAATTCCAACTTCTCTAACACTTCACTCAGCAACTAAAAACAAGATTCTCTTCTGAGATCATCTGGTATCACATTCAGCTTCTCAGGAGTATAGAAAATCTTTAATTCTTAATCCTGGAGGTACTCTATCCATTTACTCTATCTCAAGTTAATATATTTCTAAGAGAAGGTATATTTTAGACTTTTTTTGTCAGAATATACAATAAACCACTCACCCATAAAGAAGTGATGCTACATCTTCATATATACTACTACCACTATTAACTCAAGATCATGGATTGTGTAGTTCTTCTCATGTGGTCTTAATTGACGTACACCATAGGTAATCACCATCTGCCTCTGTATCATAATGAAACCAAGCCTAGTCCTTGATGCATTATAGAACACTACATACTCAAAACCCTCTTATGGAAATCTCAAGAAGGGAGCACTCATCAATCTATGCCTCAACCCTTGAAAATCTTATTAGAACCTCTCTATCCACATGAAAGGATACTCTTTTCAATTCAAAGATTCCGAGTGAGATGATATCTTGTAGATATCACATATGAACCTCTTGTAGTATCCTACCAACCCAAGGAAGCTTTTTACCTCCATCACGCTCTTGGGTGGATCCCAAGTTAACACTGCCTCAACCTTCGATGAGTCCACTTTCACACTATATACTGAGATAACATGTCTTAGAATTTGGACCTCCTAAATCTAGAACTAGAACATAAGAAGATTTATATATAGTCGGTGATCTCATAGTACATCTAGAACTACCCTCAAGTGTCTCACATGCTCCTCTACAGATGCTAAGTACACTAGGATATTTTTTATGAAGACTAACAAAATTACTGGTTTAATGATATGGTTCATGAGTCGCATGAACAATTCTGTGGTGTATATCATGCCAAAGGGTATCTCCAATTACTCATAGTGACTATAGCGACGTCTGAATGTTGTTTTCTATATATCCTCTTCCTGTACTCGCAACAGGTGGTAACCTTATCTGAGATCAATCTTCAAGAGGCATCATGACCCTCTAAACTGATCAAAGAGGTCATAGATCATTGGTAGTGGATACATTTTCTTTACGGTCACCAGATTTAGGTGATGATAGTCCATTTATAACCTCGATCTCCCATCCGTCTTCTTGGAGAACAACATTAGGGCTGCCCATTATGAAACATTAGGTCTTAGAAATCCGTTCCTCTTTAAGTCCCCCAACTGAACCCCCAACTCACAAAACTCTATATGACCCATCCAATATGATGATGAAAATATCGGGTCCATCCTAGGGTATAGATCAATGCATAATTCTATCTCTCAGTAGGAAGATAAGTTTGGAATTTCTTTAGGGAAGACATCTAAGTACTCTTCCACCACAGTAAGAAATATAAAACTCATAGTATACACTACATCAAGGGTCATTCTAGACAATTGATGAGTAATTGGTTTAAACCTTCTATTCATGAGTATATCCTGTGCTACTTGGGTTTCATTTTCATCCACATAGGAAAACCTCATCCCATAACAATGGACACAGCACATCCTTTTCCTGAAATAATCTATCTGGGTATGAATTGTAGATAATCATTCCATACCTAAGATGAAGATGTAAGGCCTTAACATTTCTAAAAAGTGACCCTAAATGAAGCTCTCAACTCTAAGAGTTAGTTTACACCATCATAAAAATTGTGTGATCATTGATCCATCTCTTGTAAGAGTCTCAAAGCGTAAGGGTCGAGCCAAGGGCTAAACCAAAATCTCTATGTCACAAACCAGAAAAGTGTTAATGAAGGAATTACTGACACCTATGTATATTAGTGCTGCAGCTAAATTATAAAAGACACAGATCATACCCAATATCATACTTGGAGCCTCTGGGTTATAATCTGTGACCGCCTGCGGTAGCCCTTGTCCTTGACCACTAGCTCCCTAAGCCTGGTGTGGACCACATGGGGGTGGTGGTGCTGGAAAGAAAAAATTTCTACCACCTCTACTTGCTCTCTCAACTCCTCTTACATGTCCTCTACCCTTCATACATTTCTTCTCCTATTGTTTGCTTTTCCTAGGTGGCTCATACATTATCTATATATCTTTCATACGGTGGGTCGGATAATCTCGTGTAAAATGTCCCCAACCATAACAAGAGTAACATCACCTGTACTTGAAATGGATAGAACCATCCTATGATCCATGAACCACAAACCCTCTATCTTGGGATCACCTCTTGAAATATATCACACATCTAGGTCCCTGAGTCTGATGCTGACTCTCTACTATCAAAGCCTCTGATCCTATATTCCCACTGCCAGCAACAACTATCTACATCTCTTCATCCATGAAACTCTTGAATACCAAGGCATGCTATAGCACCCCATAATAGGTAGGAATGAATAGAGGTATAAAAATATATCATATGCCTCTATGTAGTTCTTGTTCGAAGGTCTGATCTCAAAATAACTAATCACAAACCATATTCATTGAGTACCTAAAGAGGTTGGATAACCATGATGAATACTCTACCATAGTTATACTAACTTGATAAATCTCTATAAGCTCCTTGATTTACACATCAATCAATGTAGCTGGAGAAATATTCTCTATGAAAAGGTTCTCAAACAATGACCATGATAGAGTCACCAATTTGTATGAATGGAACATTAAACCCCACCATCGTTCTATTAAGCCAATAAGAAGGCTCATTTCCAGGACCACCATCTGATCTATCAGTACCCAGATAAGATGTAAAAATCGTGTCATTGCCTCAAGCCAGTACTCTGATGCATAAGATTTGGGCTCACCTCAAAACCTAAGGGGTCGTTGTCACTGAATCTCGTGAATCTTGATCAGCCAATTCACCTCATCTTTCAGTACTGTGTGGACCATATGTTGATCAAAAAGTGGTGGTATAACTGGTGTACTACCTAGAGGTAACACCTTCTGGAGTAGGATCTTGTATCACTGCATCATAACTGAGGGGATCATACTCATTATCCTTATACTAAATCCTAGATGGAATATGTCACAGAGGAATCCTGAAATAGAAAATATGTACCATAGTTAATAATTATATCTAGATAGATAACTCAAGAAGGACCTGAAAACCAAAACACATTCCGATATGATTCATGTACCAATGTTTTTTCCTATAACTAGTTTCCACATGTATAGAGTCAAAAGGCAGGTGATCAGAGTCCTGGTGTATGAATACATCGGCCGTTGAACCAATGTCAAAGTCCCCATACTGAAATCCATAAAATAAAATACTTATAATTGTTTCCCCATACTAATCTCACATAATTTAGTCCTAAGGTAGAATGGAATCCTCTAATACCACACTTTCATAACCCATCCCAATGGGGGTCGTGTTTCTTCTACCCCAAGCCCGCCTCTAATAGGCCTGGGGCTGGAGACTAGTGCCGAGTAGGCATATCACTCACATGGTAAGCCTTAGCCTAATACACTTGTACATATGCACATATATCCGAGAAGATACAATGCTGAAATGTAAAACAACTCATAAACCATGCATGCATACATCTGAATCCCACCATCAGAGTACAAAAACAAGTGCTAAAAAGAAAAAGGACCAAATACCATCCCACTATAAAGAGTCTGAAAACAAGTCTAATATGAATGTATATAAGGGGACTACTATCAAGGTAACTATAGGAAAACACCTTGGTCTATCTTGGTTACTAAGATCCACTCGGTCTTGGTTCCTCTAGAAATCTGTCAAAAGTTCAAATGTCTATATAAGACAAGACACATGAGGGAAAATCCCAAACATGGGTGAGTATAAAAATACTCAGTATGACACCCTGAAATAACTAAGAATATAACATCAATAATAAAAATCATCTCATCACTGTTATATATATACAACAAATATAACAAAAAAATCTAGATATAATAAACAAATACACAACATCTAAAAGTAAAGTCACAACTATAGTGCCAGCAAGGAAATCATGATCGAAGGTTCCACGTAGCACTTATCTGGGAGAACTAACTCCTTGATTTGGATACAACTAATAGAATCAATCCAATTTTTACTTCTCATCAAGTCTCACCCTTATAAGTATACTCTATAAATCTTAAGATAATGATAAATATATTAGTATCACACCTAATTCCATGGGGTATACTAACAAATCACTCTAGAATAACCTGCTAAGTAAAGGATCGACACCTATGTAGTGTTGGTCATGATGATACCAATAACTTCACTGAGGGAAATATAATGATAGAGGATCTCAATCTGGACCACATGGAAGGATTCTAAAAACACCACCCAGTAAGTCCTTTAAAAGGGATCAACATCCTATATGTAGGATGCAATTCAATACTTATCCATAGGGAATGGATCAACGGAATTTTCCCTAACAAAAATTTTCCAAGATGAAGATGAGAATGGATATAATCCATCTTGAAGGGGAACACAGCGTTTTCAACTAGTACATGGTGTTTCCATTTGGAATTGGGTCTTTCCCGTGTATCATGCCCCTTGCTCATGTTTAAGTCTATTCTTGAGTACACAGTGTGTCTGAGCTTGTGTACTCCAGGTTGTGTTTGTCTCTGTATGGTCATGTATGTGTACATCCAGTCATGCTTGTTCCCATTCTCATGTACCATCCTAGGTATACTTTGAGCCACCAAGATAGGGTCACACAAAATGTTATATATGTCACATGTCATGTGATATTTATCTTCTCATGGAAACCCTAGCGCCATAGTCATGGCCCCACATGTTGTGCAATCCCGTATTACAGGTCGTATTTTGTGGGATTTCATAGAACCCGTAGATTTTTTTCATATACATCATTCCTCCATCGCCTCTTTTTCCTCTACTAATCATGATCGTAGATCATATATCTGGTCTGACCAGACCACACCATCATCATTCTTTAGAATTTTGGCCATCAAATCGTGGGGGAAACCCTCGTTGTTGGTTTGTTCCACCATCACATGCCAGAAGCATAACTGGTGACCCCAAATCCAAAAATATCTTCTATCATTACCATCCTTGTATGATCCCCACATCATATCAATATTGTATCTTCAATATCAAACCATTGATCCAAGAAATAGATGTAAAATAGTTGATTCCTTGATATTTTTGTCAAACCACTTGTCAAATGAAACACCAGTGATGAACGTATGAATAATGGTTGGAGAAATTTAAAAAACCTATAGAAGGGGAATGAACCTCAACTATGTTCAGTTTGCCTCGATCTATTTCCATTATAATGATAAATTAAGACCCAAATAAAATAAAAAAAATTCCCAATAATCACCAAAGATAAACTCGTACCTACAATAAAACTGATGCACTAATTAATTTATTGGTCAATTGATTTAAATTCATTGTAGAGATAATAAATGGGGATAAATCCATAAAATAAAAACAGCATCCCTCAACTTAGATAAATTTATGGTGAATAATTATTTCACACTATTTTTGTTGAAAATATTATTGAGCTCTATCACACACCGATCGATGATCCAGGATCTGGTCATCGCTTGCTAATAGAAGTTCCTCAAATTCCCTCCAATGGATCCTTTCAATTTTCAGGGTTATGCGACTAACCTAGAAAATTCTTTAAAATGTAATTTATATAGATATGTTATTAAGTTAAGGTAATTATTAAAAAAAATTATTTAATGGATTTATTTAAATGTATTCCCATGACTCCGCCCATCCCGAACGTCTATCGTATTCCAAGGTTATATCATGCCTAGGGTAAAACTCGTATGCTAAACTCAAAGAAGAACTCATATTTATAATCTTATCCAATATTCATAATTTATTCCACTTTTTTATGAAAACCACTCACATGTGCATTTAATATTTTTAATATATTTCAAAATTTATTTTTTTACACACCAGACCTCAGATTCTCACAGCGTCTCAACACCTAACTCCATAAATAATCCATACAATATTCTAAAACAATACATTGAAAAACTAGAGTCATTAAAAATCATGTATGATGATTATTATACTTTAATATTATTATTAATTCATGTCATGACTTTCATACTTTTATGTATTGAAAAAACCCATAATTCCATATATTCAGGAGAATTAGGGTGTGTTTGGTGCATTACAAATGACATGTGATTAATGAATAATTTGAGAAAGGATTTGTACCTTCTATATTTAATGAAATTCATATATCATCCCTTTGATTGAAATAGATCTATAACATTAAATCGTATGCCCATGTTTTAATGATGAGTTTATTTAAGATAGTTAAAGTATGACCTATCAAGCATATAGGATGATGACATTAGTGTGAAACCTTCTTAACGAGATATCATGACAACAGGATTATATTACACAATAAGTGATCATGTTTTTTTTTCAACATTGTGACATTTCTTTCTTTCTCTTTGTTTCCTTAACTCTCTTCTAGACAATAATATTGGTGTTGGGAAAAAACCCCTCAATGTAACTTTTCAGGGTTTTTAGGTGGATTATGTTTGTTGGTTAACATGGTTGTAAAGGTCATTTGTGGAGTTATAGAATTATTATTGGCAAATTATGTTAACAATTCTTCAATATATAGGTATGGAATCTTTTTAAGGGGTGGATAAAATTTTTTATATAAGGTTACATCATTTCCTAATGTTTTCCAAGTTTTTAGTTCCAAATTTTGGAGGAAGGGAAAAGTTTAAAAAAATATGGATTTCTAGAACTGTCTTATGAAAATATAGAAAAGGAATGGAATTTAATAAATTTTTGTGTCGTGAAGCTACAAGTTTTGAAAAATATTTATTTCTATGACTTCTTTTTAAAAATATGGCAAAGGCATAGAATTCGTGAAAGTTTGGTATCACGAATGTTTGGAGATTCATGAAAGAATATTTCTCGAAAGAACACTAAGTCACAAAATAAAAAGGTGGTAAGTTATATGATTATAAGAAGTTTCATGAATGGAAAAAAGGTGTTAAGTTATGTGATTATGATATGTTTTTCAAATAGAAAATTTCTCTGAAGTTTCATGAATATTGGGAATTTTGTGAATAAGTATAAAGAGTTTCACGAAAAGGTGGTGGTGAGATTAAAAGTATCGTGAAGCGGGGGAAAGTATATAAATAGGTACCTACCCCCATCATTTGAATATAGGAATCCTTAAAAAAATACAAAGTCTCAAAATTTAAAAATAAATTTCATGAAATATTTCCTTGCATGTAACATTCATAAGAACGTTAGTTTTGTAAAGGAAGGAAGTTTTGAAAAATCATAGAAAGTTTCATGAACCGTTTTGCGTTTCAAGAAAGAAAGAAATTAATGAAGGTTTATAAATTTTATGAATGGTTTTGAGTATCTAAAAAATAAAAGTTTCACAAAGGTTTGAAAATTTTTATGAATAATTAGATAGTTTTGAAAATTTTGAGAAAGGGATTTCATGAAAGTTAATCTTACATAAACCAGAAGTTATTTCCCAGTAATTCTATGATAAATTGGTATTCATAAATTGGATGAAATTAGAGATTCAAGATACACTAAATTATGTGTATAAAATATTTATTCAAGTTATAAAAAAATAATCTAATGATAGAGCAGTGAACACACTTCAGTTGAGAGAGTAGTGAGATTTCAAATTCTGATTGGTTGTAAACTAGAAGAGATAGTGAGTCTGATCTAATCCTTGTAACAGTAATAAAATTTAGTGGATTTTGTACATTGTCATTGTATGCTCCTTAAATGTATCCTAATGTGGGTGAACTAAGTAAAAATTGTATGTCACATGCATGATTTTATTTATACTCATACTACTATGAGAAAGGGAGAGAAGGGTGTTTTTTTAATGATAAAACAAGATCCAAATGGGTGGTTTTTTTAATTTTTCATACCCTAATTAACCCACCCCACTTAGGGTATTTAAACTAGTTAGGCTAAAAATTGGTATCATAGCAAATGGTTAAAACCAATGTTTCTCTCTCAGTAGTTTAAATAAAGGTTTTTAATCACAAAGGGATTCTTATTTTCAATTATGGAAGAATTAGATACAACACTACTTATGATCATTAGGCATGGATGTATTTATATCTATGATTCATTATATTTCTTCTAGCATGGATAATGGATAATTATCAAAGTATGCTCAAAGGAATTGGATGATGATGCTATAGGAATCAATGCATTAGGAGAGTCACATCTAGTACAATATACAATAATTTGATTTCATGTAATTCATCACATTATAGATAGGAAAAGTTTCTAAATATCTATTAGGCTGATTCAAAAGTCATAGAATCTAAATTATTAGTTATTTGGAACAAATATGAGTATCTGAGAATACACCCCAATGGGTCTGTAGATGCATTTTTTTATGGGGTAAATGTTATTATAGAATATATGCATTTTCTTGGAGAAAGTATTAAAGATGTGGATATCATCAATAACATAGTGAGAATAATTCCACACTAGTTCAATCCAAAAGTGTCTATAATGTAAGATAAATATCCAAAGGAGATAACATTAGATTTCTCACAGGGTACTATTGTAGCATAGAAGATGAGAAATAATTATGAGGAGTCTGTTTAAAAAGGGGAATCTAAATAAGTGCAATTCAAGGCCATGAAGAAGATCAATATAGATTATTTCCTATAATACGAAAATTTATATTAGGTCATTTCATTCCTTTAATAAAAATCTAGGAAGTGGAAAAGGAAATTTTCAGTGGAAACTTTCTCTGTCATGCTTTCAATGTTGAAAGGTTGGGCATCTTGCAATAAGATTCCCCAATAAGTTCTAAGACGATGATGAGGATAAAGTCAAAATTTCCATGAAGAAGTCATCAGCCTATGTGAAAGGTAATATAAATGTGAAGCAAAATTTCTTCGGGAATAAGAACCTACTTTCACAAGAGAAATACAGTTTTGAATAATCTAAGGAAAAAGATATAAAGGACTACAAAGATCGTGGATAAAATTCTATGGTGGCGGTTTTAGGAAACTCTCATAAAAGAGAGGAAAGAAGCAATAATGAAGGAGAAATAAAAGGAAGGTTTTATCTCTAGGTTGATTTAGAATCATCTCTTGAGGAGATATATGTTTAGAGAGATAAAATGAATAAATCAAATAGAGTAATTCATGATGCCAAACTCTATATATAGTAGCAAGGAGAAGAGAAGTCTAAGATGAATGGAGAAATTGAAAATATTATGCATTAATGCCAGAGGACTCAAAAAAATTTATTGAGTAAAATATCCAAGTTGAAGAATAGAAAGCATTGATTGATAGTTTGAATAATAAAGAAAAATATCAAATAAAATGTATTAAAGAAATTTAAGAGGAAGTTTTCGACCATTGAAGAAAATTAGAACACTAGAAGACTTGAGACACCCAGTACGATATCAAGAAATAAGATCACTCAGGAAAAAGAAAAGATGGAAGTAGAGAATAGAGGTCCGGAGAAATAGAAGCAATAATCATATCCAAATGATAAGGCTTATATGGGTCTTGATCTCAAATATAAAGTTATGATGATTGATGTTAGACTGTAACCACCCACTCTAAGGTTAAATATAAATTTAGGTATGAATAATAATCAGAAGATTCAGTGATCCTAAAGGAAAACCAGTGGTGCAACAATGATGTATAGTAATACACCTTATATTATGTGTTACAACAATGGAAGGATAAGAAATTCCCAAAATATATATTCCATATCCAAAAGATACAGAAGGGTACAAGATCAAAAAAAAATTACCACATAGAGTTCAATATTCCATGAATGATTTTGATGGTTTCTATTTATGGTATGTAGAATTTAGACACATGGCTATATATTTATCACCAATAATGAAAAGTAATGTACCAAAGTAGACCTAAAGTGTCTGAAAGAAGTATCTCAAAGAACCATCGAATGAGATGAAAATGAAAAAATGATTTGAAAATCTACAAGATGAAATTAGGTCCATCATACCCCAAGGAAGATCAATAACATTAATCCACAATAGGTATGAAGTCAATGGGGTGGATCAAAAGGTAAAAATCTAAGTGGAAGTGGTTGCATAGATTTCACTTAAAGCATCAAAATGTGCCGGTGTATGGATCCTTAATAGTGGATGAACATCCCATATAATGGAAAATAAGGATATTGATATAGGAATCAAATATGAAAAGGAATGTGTTGTAAAATTTGGAAATGATAAATACCTAGAGATTATTGTCTTGGGAAAATCCAAATTTGGGGAAAAGATATGAGAAGTTCTGATATCTTAGTTTCCAAAGGTCTCAATCAAAACTTTATAAGTGTTAGCCAATTGTGTGACTGAGTTATTAATATAAGATTTACCAAGAAGTTCTGTATCATCAAGGAAAAAGACGGTATGGTTGTTTTATATGGAAAGTATACAAAGGGGAATCTTTACCTTTTGAATGGAGAAGAGGATGTGTTCTTTCAATACAAAGAGGAAGAAAATAGTTTGTGTAATAAATTTATTGTCCATATATGAAATCCATTATTGGAAGATCTAGTAAAATTTAATTCAACCTGATATCTCCCCATACTATAACATGATCATACTCACATTTGTGATACTTTTCAACAAGGGAATATTATCAGAAAGACATACTAGGAAAATAGACAAAATATAACCAGAGTGATTGAATTAGTGCATGTAGATGTGTGTGGATATATATTACCAAGATCTATTGATGGGAAGAGGTATTATGTTCTTTTTATTGGTGATTTTAGCTGGATGGGATGGATATTTTTCATTTCTAACAAGTTTTTCATGTTCAGTTGTATAACACAATATCAGAGGAAATCTAAAAAGGATTTTTGGATAAAAGATTCTAAATTTTATAACTGACATTGGTATGGAATTCAAAAATATAAAAGTGGAGGATTATCTCAAAAACATGGGATAAATAACTAAGTTTCAACAGTGATTACTCCTCAGAAAAATGGAGTGGTTGAGAGGATAAATCAGATCATAAACAACATGTCCATAATGATACTTATTGTAAATGACATACTAGATAAATTCTAGAAGGAATCAGTCTTGACATTGTTCTGCACATCAAATTGGTCTTTATTATGTCTAAAATAATAAAATACTCTATACGAGCTATGGTACAAAATGAATCCAACATTGAAATAATTTTTAATCTTTGGAAGTGAGTGTTTTAAACTCAATAATGAGAAACAACGAAATTTTTAGTCTTGTGGAGATGAGGGGTTATTCCATAGCTACTTATGAAAAAGTAAAGCATATAAATGATTCAACAAGAGGCTTGGAAAAGTGGTTGAAATCAATGATTTCACTATAGTAGAAAATGAATAGAATTTTCAAAAACATAGTGAAAAGTTCCCTGATGAAAGTGATGAGGAGGTAAGAAACTCAGGGGAAGTATAAATGGAAAATGATGATATAGTAGAAAATACTGATGATCAATAGGATGAAGTCAAATTTGTATCTATAGGGAAACCAAAGAGTCGGGCAAAAATTGATTGAAAAATATCATTAGTGATTAAGTATAACTAATTTAAATATGGAGAATGAAGACTTCATAATAAGCATTCATTCTACCTCAGGTAGAGCCAAAGTGTTTTAAAGAAGTAGCTAGAGATTAAAATTGGGTTCAGACTATGAAGGAAGAGCTTGACCAAATTTAAAAGAACCAAACATGGAAGATTGTTTTGAGACTGGGAGATAAAAATTTCACCATGACCAAATGGGTATTCTGGAAAAAATTAAAAAAAGATGTATTGGTAATTTGAAACAAATCATGAATAGTGTTAAATGGATAATTCCAGGTCAAGGGAATCGATATTGATAATACATTTTCACCTATTGAAATATTTGAAACTATTATACTATTATTAACCATTATAGTGAAATAAAAGTTCAATGTTTTACAGATGGATGTCAAGTCAGAAATTCTGAATGGGGTTCTGGAAGAAGAAGTATAGATCAAACATCCAAATGGTTTTCTAATCCATGAATATGCGAACAAATTTTTTCGGCTAAGGAAGGTGCTATATGGGATGAAGTAAGAACTGAGAGAATTATATTCAAGACTTGATATATTTTTAGATATGATTGGTTTATAGTGTGGTGTATTTTATTAGAATCTATATGTCAATAATGAAAGTAATAAAAATATGATGGTTCTAGTGTATGTTAAGGGCATAATATTTGGAATATTAGATGAAGAAAAGTTCCAAAAGTTCATATAATTCATGAAAAGTGAGTTATAAATGTTAATTATTGGAGAACTAATGTTTTCCTTGGTATACAGGTGATTCAAAAAAGAAATTACACATTCATTTATCAATCTAAATATGCCAAGGAGGTTCTGATAATACTTGGAATGGTTAATTCTAAAAAAATGAAATCTATAGTGGTTATCGGGATGACATTGTCCTGATATGATAAAGGAAAACTATTTCATTTTATAGAATATATGAATATCATTGGTTTTCTATTATACTTAATAGTGACATGAACCGATATTGTTTTTACCAAATTTCAAGAAGCTCGGTATCAAAGAAATATCAAAGAAATACACTTACTCATAGTAAAAAAAATAATTTGGTATATTAAGGGAATGGTGGATTTTGGTTTTCTATATAAGGAAAAATATCAAAAAGAGTTATTTGGTTACATATATGTAGATTGGTCCCACAAATAATAGAAAATCAATATTAGGTGTTGTATTCTTTCTTGGAGGATTGTGTATTTCTTATCTTGAAGATTTAGGAGCTGAATTCAAGTCTCTGATCGGAATCCATTATGATAATTCAAGTGCTATAAATTTTAGAAAAAATAAAGTTCATCACTCACAAATAAATCATATTGAAATAAAGTATTATTTTATCAATTCAAAGTTGAATCATGGTATTTTTAATTTAGAGTATGTGCCGATAGAATTATAAGTTAAAGATATTATAATGAAGCCCTTACCCAAAGAAGAATTTAAATAACATCGACTATATCTTGATGTTTAGTTGACTCCCCAAACTTGAAAAATCAAGTACATGAGATGCCCTCTCCCTAAGTTATCGTGTTTTTTTCCCATATGTGTTGATATATGTTCTCTATAATGTTACAGCCACAAAGAAGTGACCTTTGTGTTCATTGAAAAAGGGGGATAAAATATCTTGGTCTAGATAGGGGGGAGAAGTTGATAGGGGGAGTTTCAAATATAATAATACTAAATATGACTGATAAAATGATATATATCATGATATATGGGGTTCTTACTAACATAAGTTGACTGTTTTTGGAATTAAGTGATTTATTTACAAAATTTTCATGTTACTCTTATTTCTCATATCAAGCATGGATCATGTGGGCATAGAGCGTCAGGAACTGAATATAATCACCATTAATTTCATCACCAAATCCAGCCCATGAAAAGTATAAGAGGGTTTTCCCTATCCCCAGAGGCTATAATAAGTACCTGGGTATTAATAAATTAGTTTTGTGAATGATTTACCTGAGTATGAAAGCATAAAACATTAAAAACAATCAATAACAAGAATCTAAAATCTTCATGACAAACAAGTATTAACAAAACCATATCTGAATAAATAGCTTTAAATATAGTACAAGAGGTCCAAATAAAAAAAATACAGTAGTAAGATAGCCCCAAGGACTCCACGTGATAAGGGGTCATCACCCACAAGTCGTCTCCACAACTCTGCACAAAGGATGTGAACTAACACCCCAAACCACCATCACCAAAGCCTTTCCTTTTACTGAGTCAAACATAACCGAGTATACTTAAACCAAAGGGGTGTAAGTAGGGTGTGATCTTAATCCCAATATGATACCACCCAATTATTCCAATGTTCATGAAATACAAGGTGAAAAATCAAGCAGTTTTAATATGCAAAGAAAAGCGGTGACAACTTCCAATAAATGAAACTTTAAATTGAAAATAGTTTTCAAGATAAAACTTTTAGAATGTTAAAACATTTAAATATTCATGTTAGATAATGTAATATAATTCCAAACACACCCTAATACAATGGTAAATATAACAAATCCAATGAGCAAAAAAACCGGGAACACCCCTAGGCACTAGATTGTCTCAGGCCCTATATACCTCGTACCTCGGTGTAAAGTAACACTAGAAAAATATATTATCATGAATGAGACACTAGTAGGGTAAAAACTGATAACCTATTGGTCCTCTATAATCATCTATATAGTTTATTTAGAGTTTTCGTTATCCAAATGCTAAGTCAAACAGGGACAAAACCAATCTGGATCAAGAGTTGTACTAGTACAAATCTTCCCACCGAGGTACCTAGGATTCCCCATTTGTGATCAAACAATTTCAGAATTATACATATATCCCTTCTCATATAAAACATCACTAATGGTCACATAAAAATAGTATAGTATCTATACATACTTTATACCACTTAAAACACAAAACAATACACTTTGATTTTTAATAAAACAATTTCTCAAAAATTCCGCATTGTTTTGCACCATAAACTCTTGGAAATCCCCACTTTTCATACCATGTGAATAATTACAAGTCACCAAACCAGAATTTAAAGCCCAAATAAATCTCAAAGAAACTAAAAAATCAATTTTATGGCAGCCCAATGTGAACCCAGAAATGATATTTTTGAAAAACCTGCATTTTCACACAAACATGGCACTTAAAACCCACATGTTCTGCAAACACCATTAAAACTAATTTTTCCAGAAACAACCAAAGGGTATAAACATTAAAAATAGTATTTTCATCCCTATTACATTTCTATAATATCAACTAATTATTTATAGGGAATCCTAAATTGAAATGCTAAAAGATTTCTAGGAAAAACCCCACAATTTCACATACTATTGGCACTTAAAATTCATTTTCATTGAAACCACCACTAAAACAAGTTTTCACATAAATAATTAAATGTAATGAACATGAAAATATCATAAACAGATCAATATAATTCACTGAAATTTCATACACAAGTAATCACCTACCAAATTAGTGAAAACCCTTGAATTTTTCTACGAAAATCAAGCTGCACCACCGCCGCACCAAGAGGGACCTAGATAAAGCCTAAAACCACAAGAATAGATTATGAAAACCCAAGGTTAAACCCTATGTTTGAAACCATATCCTTTGTTAATTTTGGACTTCATGTAAAATAGAAGAAAATTCATGGAAAGGGGGATAACTAAGAAGGAGAGACACTTACTTGAGATTCTTTGAAGTTCCTCCACCAAATCCTCCTTCAAAATGGAGTTACAAAGAGGTTTAGAGAAGATTTGGGGGATTCCATGGATATTAGGTTCAAATAGTAGGATTAAGGGACGAATTAGGATAAATATTGGGAGGGAAAATAGGTCATTTAAAACATTTTTAATGACCTGGACATTGGTTCATAGTTTGTGTGCACAGTTTGGAACCGTGCACATAAACCGTGCACCCTCCTTTCTCCCATAAAAACATGAACAAAAGCCGCAAAATTTTTTGGGGGATTATGGGGGACCTTGGGGGGACCTTGGGGGGATGTTAGTAAAAAAATAAAAGAAAACATAATTACATTTAATGAAGAATTTTGGTGTGACAATTCTCCCCACTATGAAAACTTTCTGTCCCAGAAAGTCGACTAGAAGCTTGTTTGACAAAAAAGAATGGGTACTCATCCTCAACCCATGATTTCATCTCACAAGTCTCATGGGTATAACTACCATGCTTCCAACGAACCCAGACCAGCAGAATAGACTTCCCTCAAAATACATTCTCTTGGGAGTCCACTATTTGCAATGGCTGCTCAAAGACCGACAGGTCAGGCTCTATCTCCAGTTCTTCCCAACTCAGCACATGGGACAGAACCAGGTTTCATTTATTCAAATGGGAGACATGGAAGACATAATATATGGACATAAACTAAAAAGTTAAGGCCAAATAAAATTCCACCTTTCCAATACGCTCGGTTATCTCAAAAGGGCCAACATATCGTAGCATCAGCTTCCCTTGCTTCCTCAGTCAACAATGACCTAGAAGAGGGTCCACTTTCTAGAATACCTTGTCACCCATAGAAAACTATTGTTATTAACTCCTATAATTATCATAATATTTATGACAACTCTGAGTTGTCAACAAACTCTTCCTGATCAACTTGACCTTCTCAAAAGTCTCCCGCACAAGGCTCGGCTCCAACAATGAAGTCTCACCTACCTCAGTCCAACATAGGGGGGACTAACATGGAAAACCATAGAGAGCCTCAAAAGTGGATATTAGAATCAAGGATAGGTAACTATTCTCATAGTCAAATTCAACCAATCCCAAATGGCTATACCATGAACTTCCAAATTCCAAAACACATGCACGAGGCATGTCCTCGAGAATATGATTTTCCTGCTCTGTCTGATCATCCATTTGAGGATGGTATGCCATGATCATCTTAATCTAAGACCCCATGGCCTACTAAAGGTCTTACCAAAACTGATAATTGAAACAGGGGTCTCTATCTGAGACAACTGCTAATGGCACACCATGGAGTCTCACCACCGTCTGAAGATACAAAAGGCCCAACTCATCCACTTTAGTTGTATCTCTGATTGGAATGAAGTGGGATGACTTGGTCAGATGATCAATCACCACCCAAATGAAAATATTACCCCGAGTTGTATGAGGTAAGCTAAAAATAAATTCCATGATGACCTCATACCACTTCCATGTAGGAATGGGTAATGGTTGGAGCAAACCATATGGGCTTCTGATTCTCTGATTTCACCTGCTGGCATGTGTAGCATCTTGACACAAAGCCCGCTATGTCTCGTCGCATACCTGGCCACCATAAATGTCATCTCACATCATAATAAATCTTGGTATCACCTAGATGGACATCCCACTAATACTGGTGGCTATCCTACATCACCACCGTTTGCAGAGATAATGGTACTATTGAACACCCTTTGAAGTAAAAGATGCCCTCAGGAGATGAAGACCAATCAAAGGGCGTCTCCCCACCATGAAGAAACTACCTCAACCATTGAAAAATCTCATCACTAGGTCGTTATCCCTGAATCAACTCCAAGAGAGAATGAGTCGACTAGACGCTCTCCAAGAACGCACCTCCACTGTGCTCCCTAGTCTCCACATGCAGCAGAGCAAAGAGTCCCATAAAATCCCACTCATCATTAGACTTAGTCAAAGCCTACACTGGAACTCTTTTGCTCAAGGTGTCGGCCAACATATCACCCTTTCCTAGGGTATAGAAAATTTCAAATTCTAACCACTGTAAGTACTCGATCCAATGATGTTGTCTCAAGTTGAGGTCCTTCTACGAGAAGATATAGGCCAAGATTTTGTGATCATAGTACACCACAAACTTCTACCCAAAGAGGTAGTGATGCCAAGTTTTCAAATCATGCATCACCACTACGAACTATAAGTCATGGGTTGGGTAGTTATTTTCATGTGGTCAAATTTGGTGAGAGCCATACGCCACCACATGATCATCATGCATAAGCACGTACCCAAGACCCATACATGAAGCATCACAATAGACCACATACCCCATTCCAGCATCTAAAAAAATCAGAATGGGGGTGGTAGTCAACAACCTCTTTAGCTCCTGGAATGATGAATGAAATTATAAGACCCATAAAAACTTCACCCTTTTTCAAGTGAGTGTGGTCATTGGTGAAGCAAGTCGAGAGAAATCCCAAACAAACTGCCAGTAATAACCAGCCAGGCCAAGGAAACTCCTGATCTCAAACACATTCTTCGATTTCTCCCATGACATGACCACACTGGTCTTCTCAGGGTCCACTAAAACCCCTAGATTAGAGATCACATGCCCCATAAATTTCACTTCCCTAATCCAGAAAGTTCACTTTGACAACATTGCATAGATGAGGTGATTCCACAAAGTGCCCAAGATGATCCCCAAGTGATGTTCATGTTCCTCCTCAGAGCCAGATTATATTAGAATGTCATCCAAAAACGCCACAAAAAAGAAATCAAGGAACTTATGGAACACCTTGTATATGAGTTCCATAAATACCGCTGAATCATTAGTCAATCCAAAATGAATGACTAAATACTAAAAGTGGTCGTACCTGCTTCGGAAGGGTGTCTTCAGGATATCATCTTCTTTCACCCTTAGTTGATGTTATCCTGAATGAAAGTCCATTTCTCAAAAACACTTTTCCCCATTCAACTATTCAAACAAATAACCTATTATAGTCAAAGGGTATTTGTTCTTAATTATTATATTATTCAGCTTTCGGTAGTCAATGCACAACCAGAGGGATCCGTCAGACTTTTTTGTGAACGACGCTGGAGCAGCCCAAGGAGAGGTGCTTGGTCGAATGAGTCCATTGGATTATAAGTCTTCCAACTATATCATTAATTATCTTAGCTTGGTTGGGGCCATGCGATTTGAGGGAGGAAGTATCGTCTATGTTCGTGGAACTAGTTCAATTGAGAACTCCACATCTCACTCTGAGGGAAAATCTGAAAAATAATCTGGGAATACCACCGGAAACTCGTTCACTACATGAGGTAGTGAACCTTCAGAAGGGAGACTATCATCCTATAGCATGAGATATGATAATTATAAGGAAATACTTCCCAAATATAGGAGTGGAGGTCCTGCACGACCCGACCAAGGATCTCATTCTCCACAAAAAAAACTGACAACTCCCACCAGGTGTCGTGAAACTCAGTCGCCGCCTGTAGCTATCAATATATTCTAGGAAGTGTACTAGCCAATCCATTCCAAGTATTATGTCAAATATATCCATATATAAAACCAAGATCTCCCACTCCATTACAACCCCTGTCATAGAAAGTGAACATGAGGGGAACCTGAGAACCTACTCCTTCTTCTTTCCCAACAGCATCACCAACTCCATCGCAAAATACAACAACTCTGTTGGTAAATTAAGTATGTCCACACAACGGGAAGAAATGGATTAAATAGAGGCACAAATATCAAAAAGAGTAGTAGATATATATGATGTGATCAAAATGGTACCTCAAACAGTCGATGGTCCTGCCTCTGATCATGTTGGTACCTGATCCACCGCATGGAGGTATCCGGTATCTTCCTGAGGATGACTGCTAGTCTATGGATTTTCCCTGAACTAGATCTTCCTAGGGGATGACCCATCCCTACCACCATGACTACCAAAACGAGATCCCCCAATCCTCGATGGCTCAGACTGTTCAGGCACTCCCCTTGAAGCCTCTGACCCTGCCTCACTCTGAAGTGGACGTGCGACCCTGCAGAAGTGCTGTAAATTCTCAACACCTCCACACTAGTAGAAAGAATTAGGAGGAAGTGGTCATGCTGGTGGGATGTTCCCTAGCTTCCCACACTGTTGGAACACAACCGATCTCACATCAGAAGTCATAGACAAAAACTGCCTAGAAGGGTGGCCCGAACTGCCACCTAATTTCTTCACATGTTCCTTTGGCTTCCTTTTCTTCTCTGAGAAGATGCCACTTCCCACTAATTATACTGATCCATAGACTCTAGACCTGCCTTTTTTATCAATCCCCACCATACATTCCTAGTCAATGACCTCATCATAGGTCCTTATATTGAACAAGAACACCTATAGGTATATCTCCGGTCTCAAGCCTTTATCAAAACTTTGGGTATTTGCTTTCTCATTGGAGAAAATTTTAGGGTAATACCAAACCAAATCAACAAAACAGTTGGTGTAATCCATCATAGATATATTCCCATGAACAATTTCCATGAACTCTATGGACCTAGCATAATCCAACACCTCAGGGTAGTACAGTTTATTGAAGACATCCTTGAAATCTCCCCAACGCATTTTCTCATTCTTCCCAGTCTGAAGAACCGATTCACACCATCTACGGTTGGGACCCTCCTGTAGAAAGGAGGCACATTTCACCCTGATCTCCTTAGGTGTATCTAGAAACTAGAACATGCGCTCGATCTTTACGAGATATTCTCATGATTCCTGGGGTTCTATGCTACCTCAGAAGGTGGGAGGATAATTTTTCAGGAACTCTTGGGCCTTGTCCTTTATTGAATCAGTCTCATCCTCTCTAACAGAAGATGGAATAGGTTTCGGTTCCTTTCTTAAATATTGTACAGCCTGGACCATGACCTCGATGAGCCTCTGATCAATTGGTGTGGTAGAACACTCTCTGGGTTCCTCCAGTGGGCCTATGGGAGCATTCAGGGGAGGCATGTTTCAACAAAATGCAACAGTCACAAAACAATATTCAATACATAAAATTATGAAAATTTTAATTCAATACATCAATATTAATAATTTAAACACATTACAGTAACAAAATAAACAACAACTCCACCCCCTCTAGATGTCCATGTGTGGTCTATAGCTAACACTTCTCACCTGGAAGTGAAGTCAATCAGTCAATTTCTAATGTCCCCTAGTGACTCAATTTCTTCTATGAGAGGTGTGTTCTAGGAACCCTGCTCATGACTAAAACCCTAATACCCAACAGTCCTAGCTTCTTTCTATCCTGAATCATCCAAAAATTGTAATATAATTAAAAAACATTGGCTCCTTTGATACCATTTTGACACGAATTGAATCTGGTTGCCACTAATTCCAGCACCAAATCTATCCCATGACAAGGCACTAAGGTAGTTCCATATCCCCGTGGGCTGGCACAAGTTCCCAAGTGTCAATAAATTATTTTTGGGAATGATTTACCAGAATATGAAAGCATAAAACATTAAAAATAAACAATAACAAGAATCTAAAATATTTATGAAAAACAAGTATTAACAAAACCAAATATGAATAAATGGATTTAAACATAGTAAAAGAGGTCCAAATACAAAAAAAAAGATAGCAGCAATATAGCCCCATGGACTCTACACAATAAGGGGTCATCACCAACAAGTTGTCTCCACAACTCCACACCAAGGATGGGAACTAACACCCTGAACCGCCATCACCCAAAGCCTTTCATTTACCTGAGTCAAACATAACCAAGTCTACTTTTACCCAAGGGGTGTAAGTAGGGTTTTATACCAATCCCAATAGGATACCTCCAAATTATTCCAAATTGTGTGCAATACAAGGCGAAAAGGCAAGTAGTTTTAATATGCAAAGAAAAGCAGTGACAACTTCCAAGAAATGCAACTTTTAATTGAAAATAGTTTTCAAGATAAAACTTTTAGAATGTTAATATATTTAAATATTCATGTCAGCTACTGTAATATACTTCCAAAAACACCCTAATATAAGAGAAAATACAAAAAATCCAATGAGAAACAAAACTGGTAATACCTCTAGGCACTAGATTGTCTCGGGCCCTTATACTTTGTACCTCGGTGTAAAGTAACCATAGAAAAATATGTTCTTGTGCACAAGCCACTAGTAGGGAACATAACCATAACCTAGTGGTCCCCAATAATAATCTATATAGTTTATTTAGAGTTTTAATTATCCAAATACTAAGTTAAATAAGGACGAAACCCATCCGATTAACTAGCAGTACTAGTACAAATCTTCCCACCTAGGTACTCGGGCTTCCCCCTATGTGCTAAAAAATTTCAGCATGATACATATATCCATTTTCATATAAAACATCACTATTGGTCACATTAAAATAGTAAAATACCTATACACACTTTATACCACTTAAAACACACAACAATACACTTTGATTTTTAATAAAACAATTTCTCAAAAATCATGCATTGTTTTTCACCCTAAACTATTTAAAATCCCCACTTTACATACCATTTGCATACTTACAAGTCACCAAAACAGAATTTGAATCCCAAATACATCTCAAAGAAACCAAAAAATTAATTTTAGGGCATCCCCATGAAAAGAACCGTAAAATTCAAGGGAAATTTTTTTTTTCTTAATTTTCTTTGGGATTTTACAAGAACGCTGTTTCAGACAGAACTTGATTCTGAGGCCCGGTGTGCCCGGAATTTCTATCCGAAGTTTATCTCGGGTACGTTCAGTGAACGAACGAGTGGGTTTTTCTAACTTTTGAACCGGTGCTCGGAATCTAATTCTGAGGGCACCGATGGATTCGCAGCGCCGGTAATTTCTTAGGAACACCTTTTTCGGAGTTGCGTTTACACGAGAGAAGTTGTTAAAAAAATTTGGAAGGTAAAAAAAATCGAGCATCAATTTTATTTTATTTTCACTAAGTGGTTTAAATCCTTGGGTGGAAGTTAGAGGAAACCACCCAACTTCCCATTGGAGGTTATGAGGGTGGTGGGGCCCACATGAACCCCAACCCTTCATCTTCCCTAACCTTCCATAACCCTTCATTTCCTTTGACAACTTGAGTTAATTAATTGAGTGGATTAATTCAACTTTTGAATTTCAAAATTAAGTTATGTTAATAAAATAATTGAGGTACTTATTTTATTTTGGTTGGGGACTTGTTGCTTGAGAGGTTTGGGAGAAAAGCTAAGGGAGGCTTGAAGATCTTCATCTTCTTCATCGAAGAACGTGAAGAACGCACCGATCTCCGATGAAGAACGTCGAATCCTCGGAGATCGACTACGCGACGACGTGTACCGTGACGCCAACGACGCATTCTTCCACGATGATTATCCTTTTGTGACGCCTCCTTCCACGACGGTTATTTCCACAATGAACCTCCATTCATGCTACGCTCGAGGTAGGGAATTCTTTAATTGTTGATGATATTCGTGTTTTCATCCGTCATCATTCCTCGTACTTTTGGACCACCTGTTACCAGTTAACGGGAGGGGGCCGGACCGCACAAACACGGCCGACCCTCCTCCCCTTTTATCTTTTCTTCCTTGTGGTGGAATGGAACGAGGATGGCGCGGTGTCGTCGCACCGCGCGGGGTCATGCGACAAGGTATGTGCGGCGCTGTCGTGCTGCGCCTTTGAATCGAACAAGAACGCGGTGTCGTCGTGCCGCGCCGAAGAACCCCAAAAAACACCGCGGCCGGAGCGGGGCCGTGGAGAAGGGGCGCGGTGCCGTCGCGCCGTGACGGACGGTCCAAGGCCGCGGCATAGGCCGCGGCGGAGCAAGGGAACCGGCGGCCGGTTCCGGGCCGCTGGCGTCAGAGCAAGGGGATCGGCCCTTGCCGGTCCCGAGTCGGCAGCAGCCGGCTGGCCGGAGCTGGCCGGCCGGATAGTGGAAGAGCCGGGAGTTCGAAACCCTCGACTGGCCGGATGTGAGCGGCCCCCATTATGGGGTCGCGGTTACAACAAGCGGGGGGCAGCCCCCCCCCCCCCCCCCCCCCGCATCCCGAACAGCTCGGTCGTTCGGTCGAGCCACCTAGCCAGCGCGCCAGGCCACCGAGTCAAGCCGCGCCGGTCGGGCCGCGCCGCGCCCAAGCGGAACGGACTCGGACCCGGTTTGGGCCGGCCCCGGGGGTCTCGGGCCGGGTCAGTCCGGGCCCGAAACCCCCACTTCCAGACCTCTTTCGGTCTTTTGCCCACATCTTGGGCTGCAGACCTCTGATCGATGCACCGTCTGCAGCGATGCGATCCTTGGAACGAGTTGGTCGTTTCAGTATATTACACTCAAGGTTTCGGAGTACTTTAGGTTCGGCCGGGTTGGTTCGTACACGAAACCAACCGGTCCCTCGGAGCGGAAACGCTTATAACTTGAGCTTCGGACGTCCGATTGACGTTCCATCGACTTTGTTGGATTCCTCTAAGTGAGACGGACCTTTTGGCTTACTCCGCTCAAGGTTTGGACGCAGTTGGAGTACGGTCGGGTTGGTTTTGTCTTAAAAACCAACCGGGCCCCTGGGACGAAAAAGACAATAACTCTCAGACCGGGCGTCTGATTAACGCGCTGTCTGTGACGTTGAGTTCCTGTTGACGATATGGAACTTTTGGATACATCAACTCCGGACTAAGTGTCAGTTGATGTATAAGCCCCTCGGCTCGTGGAGCGGACCCTCCCGAATGAGTTTGCTGTGTGCGGGAACCCTAGAGCTGTCTGCGACTACGACGACGACGACTGTACAGGAATCCCCCGTGGATTCGACGGCGATGACTACAGCACTCAGCGATCCTACGTGGATCAGTGCTACCGATTCTGTGTGGGGCAGATCCTATATGGGTCAGCGCTCAGCGGTCCTGTGTGGGCCAGCGCCTACAGATCCTGTGTGGGTCTGATCCTGTGTGGGTCATTGTGGGGGTTAGTTACCTATCGATCCTTTGTTGTTCATTGCGGGGATAAGTACATATCGATCTTTTGTGGGTCCTACGGCTTAGATGAATCAGTGGCTATATTTGATCATCTCTATCGTCATATGAAGGAGTATACCTGTGTGAGTTGAATCTTAACTTTCAATTCTTATCTTCGATAATATTGACTTGATAACCTATGTGGATTACGTTATTCTATCCTATGTGGATTACGTTATGGTTTCCTGTGTGGATTGGGTTGAGATTTCCTTTGTGGACTGGGTTGTACATGAGCTCGGAGTTTGGAGCCGAATGAGAATTGAAGACTTAGGTATATGTATGGACATATACCTAAGTAGTGTCAGATGTTACTTCGTGATTGTATCTTTCCTTTTTGGATTATCCTTTGTGGATTCTGGGAGACCTTTGGGGGTCTTGGGGTCCCTATTGAGTAGCTTATACTCACCCCTGCACGGGTTATGCCCGCACTATGTTGTGTTGGTTCTAGACGACGGATAGGGCTGATCGTGGTTGAGGCACGAGGAGCAGGTCGGTACCCGGAGGTGGACCACTGGGCGGGGATTACTCGGAGCGGACGGCTGGACCCGAGGAGCTGTGGAGGATATATGTACCCACCCTTCAGGTGGGACTTCCAGTGGATGGCTCGAGGCTACGGCTTTACTTTCAGTTGTTGTTTTCCCTTCCAGTTGTACTTTACCTTCAATTTGGGTTTGTATACTATCCCACTTACTTTTCCACACTTACTTTTGTACCCAGTTTTTACTTAGTGTTTACTTCTGCTTACTTTCTCTATGGTGTTTGTTTACTTTACAAAGGCAATGCCTTCCCTTTTTACCAAGAATTACACCTTGGTGCTAGTCGCCAGCCCCTGGCCTATGGAAGGCGGGCTTGGGGTAGTCACGGCACGGGCCCCGAGGACGGGTCGTGACACCCCATGTGAACCAAGAAATGATATTTTTGTAAAACCTCCATTTTCACACAAACATGGCACTTAAAACCCACATGTTTCACAAACAATATTAAAACCAATTTTTGCATAAATAACCAAAGGGGAGAAATAATCAAAATAGTATTTTAAGCCCTATTATATTTATATAATATCAAATTAGTATTTATATGGAATCACTAATTGAACCAATAAAATATTTCTAGGAAAAACCCCACAATTTCACATACAATTGGCACCTAAAATTCATTTTCATTGAAAACACCACTAAAACCAGTTTTATAGCAATAATAAAATGAAATAAACATGAAAATATCCTAAACACAGAAAACAAAATTCACAAAAATTTCATACATATGGAAGCACCTACCAAATTAGTGAAAACCATTGAATCTTTGTGTGAAAATCAAGTCGCACCACTGTCACGCCAAGAGGGGCCTAGACCAAGCCTAAAACCACAAGAATAGTCCCAGAAAACCCATGGTTAAACCCTAGTTTTCAAAACCTAGACTCTGGTCATTTTTTAATTGAAGTTAAAGAGAATAAACTTCATGGAAAGGGGAGGAACTAAGAAGGAGAGACACTTACTTGAGATTCTTTGAAGTTCCTCCACCAAATCCTCCTTCAAAATGGAGTTCCAAAGAAGTTTTGAGAAGGTTTGGGGGATGGAATGGCTGTTAGGTTAGAATAGGAGGAGGAAGGGATTAATTAGGATAAATCCCAAGAGGGAAAATATTTTATTTAAAACATTTTTAATGACTTGGAAATTGGTGTATGGATTGTGTGCACGGTTTGGAACTGTGCACCTAAACCGTGGACCCTCCTTTCTCCCCTCAAAACATGTCCAAAAGCCACCAAATTTTTTGGGGGTTAGGGGGACTTAGGGAGAATGTTAGGATAAAAATAAAATAAAAATAATTACCTTTAATGAATAATTTGGCAGTGAAAAAGAGTGTTTTTTGAGTAAATCTTTGATCACTATCTGGAATCATAAGAAGAGAATTTTGGTAAAAGATGGAAGAACATTTAAAGTGGTATAAAAGGGTAAAGAGTTTTCAATAAACCCAAAAAAAATATTATTAGGAAAAAATCCCCCAAGATAACTTTGTAATGTTTTTGGGTTGATTGTGTTTGTTGAAAAAGTAGGTTTACAAGGTCAGTTGTGGAATTCCAGTGTAATTATAGAACAATTATGTTGATAAAGCTTCAATATAGAGATATAGAAGCTCTAGAAGTGGAATAGAAAATTTTGTGTACAAGTTAGCATCATTACCAAAATTTTTCCAAATTTTTATGGTCTAAAATTTATAGGAATAGAAAAGTGTCGTGAAATATGGATTTTCCTAACTGCCTCATGAAAATATAGAAAATGCATGAAATTTTTGAAAGTTTGGTGTCACAAATATACAGGTTTCAAGAAAGATGGATTTTCAGTATTTCCACATGAAAATATGGAAAATTCATGGAATTTATGATAGTTTGTTGTAATGAAGGTTTAGAAATTTATGAAAGAATATTTAATGAAAGACTATTAGCCTGTGAAAGAAAAAGGCAGTAATTTACAATATTATGAGAAGTTTCAAGAATTCAAAAAAATTGGTAAGATACAAAATTATTAGAAGTTTTTAAAATTGAAAGTTTTTCTAAAGTTTCAAAAAGATAGGGAGTTTCATGAACAATTATGAATAGTTTTACAAAACGGTGGTAGAGAGATTAAAACTTTCAAAAAATAGAGTAAATATCTATAAATATGTGGTTAACCCCCTCATTTCAATAGAGGAATACTTAAGTAAAATCCAAAGGCTCTAAATTCGTGAAGGAATTTCATGAAATATTTTCATGCATAAAGGATTCATAAGAACATCACTTTAATGAAGGTAGGAAATTTTGGGAAAGCTTATAAAGTTTCATGAATGGTTGTGAGTTTCAAGAATAGAATTTCTTTTTTAAGGGTTGGAAGTTTTTTTGAATGGTTGTGAGTTTCAAGAAATGATTTTTTTCATGAATGTTTGAATTTTTTTTGAATAATTATGTAGTTTTGTGAAATTTGAGAAAGGGGTTTCATGAAAGTGAATATTACATGAACCAAAATGGATTTCCTAGTAATTATATGGTAAATATTTATTCATCAAGTGGATAAATGTAGAGCTTCATGCTACACCAAATGAGATGTAAATAATATTTATTCAATTAGTCAAAATAATAATCTTATAAAGGAGAAGTGAGAAAACATCATTTGAGAGAGTATTGATCTTTCAAATTGTGATTGGTTTTAAATGAATAAGGGAAATGAGTATACTTTGAGCTTTGTAATAGAAGTTCACTTTAGTGAATTTGGTACATTAGCACATTTTTGTTTTATTCTCCTTGAACATAGACCAGTGTGTGTGAACCAAGTAAAATGGTTTTGTCTTGTCCATTATTTCATTTATCCTCATACATTTATATGACAAATAAAGAGAAGATTGTTTTTTTAAATACAGAAACAAGATCTGAAGGGGAGGTTGTTTTAATTTTTCATACCCGAATTCACCCCCACCCCCCTCAAGGTACATAACATAGTTGGGATAATGTTTGGTATTAGAGAGAAAGGTAAAAATTAGTGTTTCTCTCTCAGTGGTTTCAATGGAGGTTATTAATTACAAAGGTATTTTTATCTTCATTTTGCATAATGAAATATAGATATAACTCTCAAGACTAAAGAACACTATAGATATTATCCTTTCCCCTCCATAATCTCAATAATGAGAGTGTGATAATTATTTTTCAATCCCAAAGGAATCATCATAGCAATCAAGATAAACAATACAATATGATCATTTAGTTACACTAGTACCCAACAATCCATAGATGTTGTTCAGAGATCAAAGGAGAATGTGTGGATCACTACTAGAGGAATTCTATAGTAGGATCATACAAATTCAATAATGTTTGACCAAAAGGTTTTAGATGATCAACATCTTCATCAAATAATGATATCAATACTGGGGTATTATTTCTTCTGATCTATTTAAATTAATCATGAATTTATCACGAAAATACCATCTCCTAGTTTTGGAGAAATTCTTTTTCAATATTCTTTGGAAATAATTATTGTTCATGATATTTATATCTTGTAAAATACGGGAATTATTTGTAAAATCCAACAATTTCTAATTCTATTCCAACCCTGATAAGCACTTTTGTTGCACCCAAAACCATCAAGTGGTATCATAAGGGTCATGTTTAAATTTATAATCATTTTTCTTTTGTTTTTTTGTCATTAATAATTTAAAATTTAAAATTTATTTCAATTTGAAATTATTTATATATCCTTATTTGAAATATCCTCTTCCTATTCTTCATTTCTCACTCACAAAAACCTATATCGGTTAATAATTATCAAAAAATGCATATTAATCGTCCTTCTAAAAGTGATAAGAATTTTGGCTGGATAATTCAAGTTTACATGGTGTGTACTTCTTTTTCACAGGTCATGTATCCTTTTTCATTACACCAAGACACCTACATGGACTCTGAGTAATTATTTAATGAATACACACCATTTTGTTTTAATTCACTTCTTGTTTACCATCAATGGTGGAACACGGATTTTCTGAACTAAACACTATATACGCTGTAATGCCCCAACCCCAGTTACCCAGAGTTGGTGCATTATTATATAACATTGGCATGATCATAAGGGATCAAATCCCAAAAGACTGATCAATTTAGTAGCCTTGAAAGTACTAGATACATTCATAAGTTTTACATTACAACATGAAATAAAAACATCAACAACATTTTGTCCCCTTTTGAACACACTTATATCCTTAGCCTATCCCAGCAGGTCAACCATAAAATACTTATTCACATCCTGGGAAAAATAAAACATAGAAAGGGGTGAGATCAAATGCTCAGTAAGGATAACAATATAGAAGAAACTTTCGTAAATAAGCATAAAAATTTAAGGCAATGTATATGAATAAAACAAAAGCCTTTTAAACTTAAACATTAGCATAATATGGAAAAGATAAAATAAAATAATTCCTTTTACTTATTCACATGGATATTCTACTAGTCTAATAATCACATGAAATATCAATATCCACTTTCATAATGATGGATTGCACAATGCCAGACTTCATAACTACATAGTCAAGGTCGTGTGCCAAAATTACAAATAAGATTTTGACAAGGCCTTATTCCAAGACACTAGTTTGTCTCATGAGACCTACTGATGCATCTAAGAGCTATAGCGAGCTCTACCTGTCACTTACTAAGTCCAATGCATTCCTCATATGAAAAGGATTAAACATAACATAAAAATTCATATTAAAACTAGCATATGAAATGTCAATACTTTATACATAAAACATGAATGATGTAAAAAAATCACATCCATAGTCAAACATATCACAAAACCTTAAATACAATATGTAAGTTTTGTATCATAATAAATCAACTTCAAACAAGCTTAAAATCCATCAAAGGATGTTGACATAGATGAAATCAAAACTTTTTTAGAGAAATATCTCTTTCTAGTTTGAAATTATTTAAAAGTCATATAATTATAAAAGAAAACATTTATTTTGAAAATATTATTATAAGATTTTATGGGAAGCTTTGATGATGTTATAACGGCGGAAAATAGCCACACCCACCATATAAGTTTAAAAAATAAATTCTTACCTTAATTTTTTCGAAAAGGTCATAAAGTACCTTGTATAGAAAATGACAGAAAGATTCGTTTCAAAACATATAAAAACAAACAAGGGTATAAATTAATTTAACCCATTTTCTAGTCAATAGTAAAAATGTTTTGAAATATATTTTTATGAAAACTCAGATGTGGATGATAAAGAGGTCCCTGTAGATACTTACGTAAAAACAACCTCGGATAACAAAAAGATTATGAAATTAACCCTTACCCTGTACTTTTCCTTAGTCGATGGTATGTTAACCTCCTGTATAAAAGTTAAAACATTGTTATTAAATTATACAAGAACAATATACATAAATATGATCTCATATATGATCTTATAATATTTCTTTGTTAATAATATTTTAGTAGTATCATCATTTTGGGTGTTAACTGATTCACTTTCCTTTATATGCTTGGTTACATAATACATGTTTGTTATGGATAGGATGTATTTTATTCATATAAAGAATAATATTATGTTCATAAAAATTATTTTTTATCATAAAATTAAAATTATTCTTGAATGATTACGATGGGGAAGGAATCTCATCACATTCGTGGAGACGGTAATCTGTACGTACGCACGAGCGAGAATATCATTTTATTGATGGAGAAATATTATGTAATTGGATGGTATATCATATATAAAGAATAATTAAAATGTTATATTTATTATTTACATCATTTATACTCATTATTATACCCATCCAAATAATTAAGTGTTTGAATAACAAATTATAGCACGACGTGGAGATGGTAATTCGTACGTACGCATGTATGGTGACTTTGTCATTTATAGGATGGATAGAATAATGATATAGTTGTACCATTTTTATAATAACATCACAATATATAGAAGATACTTGAGTTATTATTTTATAATGTAAACAACAAAGAAAGAGGAAGTGGAAGAAGAAAAGAACTTGGAAGAGGTGATGAAATATTTACCTCTTCTTCAGATTCTTCCTTTTATTTGATCAAAATGGCTCCTTAAGTTGGATTTATGACCAAAGTGAGGCCTCTAGGATGAAGGGAGAAAATATGGGAGGATATTTAGTCAGGTTTTGTCTGATCCAAAAGGCTTTGGATGTGTGAAATTAAGAGAAGGGGAAGTGCCCTTTTATAGGAGAGGTGATGCTCACTTTAGGAAAAAGCATGAAATATTATTTTTTAATAAAATAATTTTCGGTTTATAATGGCTCCAAAATAAATTATTTAAAGGATAAGGTGGGTATGGGTCGCAAAACTCTCAACCAATAGGTTTTAGACAGGTTTAGGTCATCATATAAACCTTATCTTTTAGATTTAACTCTTTGTAAAATAGTTTGACATTTATCATGTCTCTTTGTATTTTTATATTATATGGTCAATAAACTTACTATAACAAGCCAATATAACCCCATGTGGTTAATTATTGATATATATAACCTTATCTAAGTCCTTTTTCTGAACCTTAGATTTTTAGGAATATTATATCAATTAATAATATAATATTTGTTTTAAAAACTCAATTATGTCAATTTTGACACTATTTAGTATTTGATTTTTTTTGAAATCCATAAAAACTTTATCACTTCTAATAAAATTTATTTAACCAACACTAAACTGTCATATTAACTTATAAAATTATTTTAATTCATCAGAAGTCTCAATTTACATTTATTTGGATATTTATAATATCAATTATTTTAGTATTTCATTAATAAGGTAATTACTGCATCATCATTCTGCAATAAATAAATTAAATTATATAATGTCTAAAAATTATAAATAAAACACCATTATGTGGGAAATATTTTTATATTTCTAATTAATATTTATAGTCGAATTTATATTGTGTGTAACCCTATATTAAAAATGGTTTAGCTATTAAACTTTGAATTTTACTCTTTTAACTCTTCTTTAAATAAAATAATAATAAATGCCCTAATCTAATCCAAGTGGACCAAAGAGGATCATATTTTATTCCTAAGGTTGTTTTTGGTCTAATTTAACTTATCCAACGGAATTAATACATGTTTTAGGGTAATTATGATATCATTTTTACCCTTAATTACCCTATTTACTTTTTACCGTGGTAAATAATAGTCAAAAGTTACTATTCAGCAAAAATTATTTTCATCTTATTGAACCACATTTTACTTACTGATATTAACCGTGTCTCTCAGATTTTTGAAATTTAACTCATAGAAGTGGTAAAATTAAGTTTTACACATATTTCCAAATGCTCCTAGGAGGTGGGTAAAAGACGGTAAAGAGTTCGATAAAATTTTATATATCTAAACTTATTATAAAATGACTCTAATGAATTACGTTGAATATATATTGGTATTATGTATCTATTTTGACCTAAAATAAATTAAAATAAAATAACTAATTATTTAAATAAAAATTCAGTTTTAACCAATAACGCGGTGTTTTTTCACTATTCATCAAAAATTGAAAGTTTTCAGAAAAATACCAAACAATTCACCCTAAGATAATTTTGATATTCCGAATCCAAAAATGAAGTCCATTTTCAAAGATAAAATTTATAAAATTTCAAAACGTGGGTATGACTATTCATAACGGCTAGTTTGATTGGTTGTGGTGTGTTTGAACTCGAAGTTGCGTACAACACAAGCTATTGTATTATTCAAAAGGAAACATACCATGGAAGCTTCGGGTGTTACATTCTCCCCTCCTTAAAAAAATTTTGTCCTCTATATTTCTAGAATATTACTGCATGAAAAGATTTGGGTGGTTCTTTATCATAAGTTCATCAAGTTCCCATGTTTCCCCTTCCATCTTATGGTTTCTCTATAGAACCTTTACTAGATTAGTTGTCCGGTTTCTCAGCACTTTTTCTCTTGTATCAAGAATCTTGACAGGCTCTTTACAATAATATAGATCAGGTTCCAGTTCAATTTCTTCATAGGTGAGTACATGCGTTGGGTCAGGCATGTATTTTTTCAATAGTGATATGTGGAAAACATCGTGAACTTTGGATAGACTTCGCAACATTTATAAACGGTAAGCCACAGCCCCAATTCGTTCTAGAATTTCAAAAGGTTTGATGTACCTAGGACTTAATTTACCCTTCTTAATGAATCGTATAACTCCCTTCCATGGATATACCTTCAAGAAAATATGATCTCCTACCTGAAACTCTAAATCCTTCCTTCGGTTATCTACATAGCTCTTCCGTCTACTTTGATCTGCTTTGATGTGGGTTTGGATAACCTTCACCTTTTCCATTGTTTCATCAACAAGTTCTGGGCCTATGAGTTTTTTTTCACCAACATCATCCCAAAAAGTTGGTGTGTGACATCTCTTTCCATATAACACTTTACATGGTTTTATCTGAATAATTAAATGGAAGATATTATTATAGAGAAATTCTACCATAGGTAAATATTGATCCCACGTACCTTGAAAGTCAAGTGATCAAGATCTCAACATGTCTTCTAAGGTTTGAATAGTATGTTCTGATTGTCCATTGGTTTGAGGGTGGTAGGAAATGCTCACATGAAGTTTAGTATCTAGGGATTTCTGAAGAATTTTCCATAATCTTGATGTAAAATGGGGATCATGATTAGAAACAATCAATAGGGGTACTCCATGAATTCTTACAAATTCATTAATATACAGTCTTATTAAATGTTCTATCGGTATATCTTATCTTATAGCAAGAAAATGTGTTTACATGGTAAGACGATCAACAATGACCCATATTGCATCATTCATTCTAGGAGTCTTTGGTAGTCTCATGACAAAGTACATCGTAATATCATCCCATTTCCAATCAGTTATTGGAAGAGGTTTCATTACTCCTCTAGGATGTTGTCCTCTAGCTTTCACTTGTTGACAAACCATACATCTTCACACAAAATCAGAAATCTCTCTCTTTAAGTTATCCCGCCAAAAATTTTCTTTTAAATCTCTATACATCTTAGTGCCACTAGGGTGTATAGAGAAATTAGAGCTATGATCATCATCTAAAAATTACATTTCATATCAGGTATATCAGTTTCACAAAGTCTCTTCACAAATTTCAAGATCTCGTCTTCATATATGAAGTTGATCAATCTCCCATCGATCACAGCTTTAATTTTATATTGAAACTCCTCATCATCATCCTGAGAACTTTTTATCCATTCTAGTAAAGATGGTCTGGAAACCATTTGAAAAAGTATTAATGTTTCATCTTCCATGATTTTTTCCATATCCATTTTTACTAGATCTATGAAAATAGGATCCCTTTCAACTCTCATCTTGTTCAAAACTCCATGATCCTTTCTGCTCAAAGAATCTCCCACCTTATATTTCTTCCTCAGGTGGCGGTGTATTGTTCAATCATAATCCTTGAGTAATTCAAGCCATCTCCTTTGCCTCATGTTGAGTTCTTTTTGTGATAAAATATACTTCAAACTCTTTTGATCAATATAAATCTCACATTTTTCACCATAGAGATAGTTTCTCCATATCTTCAAATCAAATATTACAGTTGCTAACTCAAGATTATCAGTAGAACAGTTTTTCTCATGAATTTTTAGCTGTCTTGATGCATAGGCAATAACTCTATAATTTTTCATAAGGACAAAACCAATCCCTTTCTTTAAAGCATCACTATAAATAACAAACCCATCATTCCCCAATGGTAGAGTCAATATAGAATAATTAACTAATCTTTTCATCAGTTATTTAAAACATTATTCACACTCTTTTGTCCAAACAAATTTAACCCCTTTACGTGTGATCTTGGTTAATGGGTTATCCAATCGGGAAAAATTCTGTAAAAAACACCGATAATAACCTGAAAATCCAATAAAACTGTGTACCTCAGTTATACTCGTCGATGCTGGACATTCTTGGATTGCCTTTGTCTTAGAAGGATCAATATAGATTCCATCCTTAGAGACAATATGTCCAAGAAAAGAAATCTCTTGAATCCATAATTCACACTTGCTAAACTTCCCATATAATTCATTTCTTCTAAGAGTATTTAGGATAATGCACAACTGATTTTCATGATATTTGTAGCTTTTTGAGTATACCAAGATATCATTAATAAGTACCAGTAAAAAGTCATCAAGATATTTCTTGAAAACTTTGTTCATTAGATCCATAAAAATAGAGGGTGCATTAGTTATCCCAAAAGGCATTACTGTAAACTCATAATGCTCGTACCTAGTTCAAAATGTTGATTTCGGAATGTATTCCTTCTTCACACACAACTGATGATATCCAGATCGAAGGTCAATCTTTGATAAATATTGAGCTCCATGAATTTTTTCAAGTAAATCATCAAAGCGAGGTAGGTGATACTTTCTCTTTATTGTTATAGCATTGATCTCCCTATAGTCAATGCACAACCTCATAGATCTGTCATTATTCTTAACAAGAAGGATAGGGGCTCCCAATGGAGAAACACTAGGGAGAATAAATACCTTATTACTCAATTCCTCTAGTTGTTTCTTTAGTTCCACTAATTCCACAGTGGCTATTCTATAAGGGGTCTTTGATATGGGCCTTGAACCAGGAATTAAGTAAATAGAAAACTCAATTTCTCATTTTGGAGGATGTCTAGGTAAATCCATTGGAAACACATCAACATATTCTTTCACAATAGGTACATCCTCTATTTGAACATTATTTTCCTCACCCATAGATATTTTATTCTCTTCTTCCCCAATAATTGAATTCAGTTAAGCTACTGGGGGTGGATCTATATAAGAATCAGGTGGTGACATTTCTTCTCTAAAGATAAGGTACTCCTTACCAACATCGAAAATTATAACCTCCTTCTTCTTATAATAAATTTTTGCATCATGGTTCGAAAGACAATCCATTCCAAGGATTATATCAAATTCAATCATGGGTATGATGATGAGATCATCAGATAAAGAACATTTATATGCCCAAATGGGAACTGATTCACAAAACTTTTTTGTGATGATACTTCCCTTAGGTATTTTGACTGACAACTCCCCTATTAAGTCAAATTGAAAATATCTAATTTTCCTAGAAAACTAGGAAGATATTAAATAGTTCGATGATCCAAAGTCAAATAAAGGATTGGATAAACTTGAGGAAACCATTAAATTACCTGCCACCATGTCTTTAGGAGATTCAACCTCAGTAGTAGTGATTGCATAATTTTGGCCTTAATCCCTTGGCCTTTTATTAGGTAATTTTCTCTAAATCTTAGGAAATTCATTTGCATAATGCCCCTTTTCTCTACAATTGTATCATTCAAAATTGACAACCTCTTTCTTCCCCTTTCAATCACGAGTTTGGTGTCCTTTTTCACCACACTTGTAACAAACTCTCATTCCATTTAGGAAAGTACCGGGGTTCTTCTTCTCATATTTACCATATAATGGATATTCAACTTTTCCCTTATTTCCCTTATTTCCATTTCCATAGTGTTCAGTAGATCTCTTTTTCTATTGCTTTTCTTTAAAGTAATAAGACTTAGAGAATTAATTTTATATCTTGATAGTGCATGAGATAAAATTTGTGTATGATGGGAAGGATTAGAAGACTAATTCTTGAAGAAGAAATGGTTTTAACCCATCAAATAATAAGTCAATCTTACTCCTTGGGTTACATATTTAAGCTGCAGCATGCCTTGCTAACCTTGTAAAGTTAGCCTCATATTTTTCAACATTCTTATCCGCCTTTTGTCTCAGACTCAAAAATTTTCTTCCCATATTCATTATATGGTCATGAGGAAAGTATTTTTCTAATAAAATCTCTTTAAACTCCCTCCATTCCATATTTGATATTTCATCATCTTCCTTTGTGTTTTGAATCAACGACCACCATTGATCTGCATCTATCGTGAGGCAATAAACTTCCATGAAAACTTTTTCCCTTTCACTACTCCCCAAAGCGTGAAATATTTTCTATAAGGAATTTATCCATTTCTCAACTACTAATGTATTTCTACTCCCGTTGAATTTTTGTGGTTTTTTATTCATGAAGAAATCTAACATTGATCCTCCGCGTTTTGGATTAGGGTGCACCATACGGGTAAGGTTATTATTCATAACATGAGTGAGTTGTCCCAGTATGGTGATAAGATGATCAGCATGTGTTTCTTCACAAGCTCCACTACAATTATCTTGAGTGGGAGGGGAATCCATACATGGATTAGGTGAATTGATATGGTTTCCATTCCTTACACCAGGCTCCATTTCTAAACAATGGCATACACTAGATTAGTTTATGAATCACAATACATAATTTCAAAGTTGTAAAATAGTTAACATAAATTGAACAGTTTATGGATAAAATTCACAATCATAAAAATGTTTTCTTTGGAGAAGTATATACTCATAAACCATTTCTAATGTTTTATAAATAAAATGAGAAATATCCTAATCATATCCCCCAAGAGTGTCGTAACCAAGAGTGCAGCAAGTCCCGTTGTCATGCACCAGCTCCCATTCGAGTCTAGCTCAAAGCGGTGTTTTTTTGTTTTACCCCTAGGTACATCTATGCCAGAGCTTCCTATACCTGCTCGTATCTAAAAAGGGATGTATTTCTTGGAAAACTCACAAAATATATACAGTATCAAATTTCTAGGAAGTTCTTCTATACTAATCCTCAAAGTCTATCTTAGGGTAATGTTATCTAATCAGAGTTTTTCTAAATCTAGCTTCCAAGGTTTGTACTAAACTTCCTTGGATACAAACTGTAATGCCTCCACCCCAGTTACCTAGATTTGGTGCATTATTACATAACATTGGCATGATCACAAGGGATAAAATAATGAAAGACATATTAGTTTAGTATCCTTGGAAGTACTAGAAACATTCATAAGTTTTACACTACATCAAGAAATAAAAACATCAAAAACATTTAGTCCCATTTTGAACACACTTATATCCTTAGCCTATACCTACAGGTCAACCATAAAATACTTCTTCACATACTAGGAAAAATAAAACATAGAAAGGGGTGATATCATATGCTCAGTAAGGATAACAATATAGCAGAAACCTTCGTAAATAAGCACATACATTTAAGGCAATGTATCAGACTATAACAAAAGCCTTTTAAACTTAAACTTAATCATAATATATAAAAGATAAAATCAGATAATGTCATTTACTTATTCACATGGATATTTTACAAGTCGAATAATCATATGCAATATAAATAGCCACTTCCATAATAATGGAATGCATAATTCCAGACTTTATAACCATATAGTCAAGGACTCATGCCAAGACTACAAATAAGATTTTTTCAAGGCCTTGTGCCAAGACACTAGTTTGTCTCATGAGACCTACACATCACTTACTAATTCCAATTCATTTCTCATATCGAGGATCTATAGCAGGCTCCACCCATAACTTACTAATTCCAATGCATTCCTCATATGAAATGGTTTAAACATAACATAAACATTTGTATTAAGACTAGCATACGAAATGTCAATAATTTTTCCATAAACTATGAATGTTGTAAAAATAACACATCTATAGACAAAAATATTAAAAAACCTTCAATACAATATGGAATTTTTGTATCATAATAAATAAACTTCAAACAAGCTTAAAATCCATCAAAGGATGTTGACATAGATGAAATCAAAACATTTTTAGAGAAATATCTCTTTATATTTTGAAATAATTTAAAGTCATATAATTATAAAAGAAAACATTTATTTGGAAAAATATTATTATGAGCTGCTATGGGAAGCTAAGATGATGTTATAACGGAAGAAAATAGCCACACCCCCCATATAAGTTAAAAAAATACATTCTTACCTTAATTTTATCGAAAAGGTCATAAAGTACCTTGTTTGGAAAATGACGAAAAGATTACTTTAAAAACATATAAGGTCAAATAAGTACATAAATGAATTAAACACATTAACTAGTAAATATTAAAAAAAAATGAAAAACATTTTTAAGAAAACACTAATGAGGGTGATAAAAACGTCCCAGTAGATACTTATGTAAAAACAACCTCAGATAATAAAGATATTGTGAAATTAACCCTTACCTTGTACTTTTACTTATTTGATGGTATTTTGACCTAATGTATAATAGATAAAACATTTTTATTAAAATATAAAATAAATATATACATAAATATGATTTCATATATGATCTTATAATATTTCTTTGTTAATAATATTTTAGTATTATCATCGTTTCGGGTGTTAACTGATTCATTTTCCTTTATTTGATTGGTTACATAAGCCAAGTTTGTTATGGATAGGATATATTTGATTAAAATATAGAATGATATTATATTCATAAACATTATTTTTAATCATAAAATGAAAATTATTCTTGAATTGTTAAGATGGGGAATGAATCTCATCGTGTTCGTGGAAACGGTAATCCGTACGTACGCATGAGCAAAAATATTATTATATTGATGGAGAAATAGTATGTAATTGGATGGTATATCATATATACAGAATAATTAACATCTTATATTTATTATTTACATCATTTATACTAATTATTATATCCATCCAAATAATGAAGTGTTTGAATAACAAACTACAACACAAAGTGGAGACGGTAATCCGTACGTATGCACATATGGTGAATTTTTCATTTATTGGATGGATAGAATAATGAATATAGTTGTACCATTTTTATAATAACATCAAAGTATATATAATATACTGAAGTTATTATTTTATAATTGAAACAACAAAGGAAGATGAAGTGGAAGAAGAAAAGAACTTGAAAGAGGTGATGAAATATTTACCTCTTCTTTGGGTTCTTCCTTTTGATTTGATCAAAAGGGCTCCTTAGGTTGGATTTATGACCAAATTAATGCCTCTATGATGAAGTTAGGAAATTTTTTAGGATATTAGGGTAGGTTTTGGCCGAGATAAAAGGCTTTGGAGGTGTGAAATTAAGAGAATGGTAAGTGCCCTTTTATAAGATAGGTGAGGGTCACTTTAGGAAAAGCTTGAAATATTAATTTATAATAAAACCATTTTAGGTTTATAATGGATAAAAATGAATTATTTAAAGTATAAGGTTTTTATGGGTCTAAAAACTCTCAAATAATAGGTTTTAGATGGGTTTAGGTCATCATATTAACCTTATCTTTTAAATTTAACTCTTAGTTAAATAGTTTGACATTTACCATGTCTCTTTGTTTTTTTATATTATATGGTTAATAAACATACTATAACAACCCAAGAGAAACCCATGTTGTTAATTATTAATATATATAACCTTTTATAAGTCCTTTGGATGAGCCTTATATTTTTAGTAATATTATATCAATTAATAATATAATATTTGTTTTAAAAACTCAATTATGTCAATTTCGACACTATTTAGTATTTGATTTTTTTGAAAGCCATAAAAACTTTATCAATTCAAATAAAATTTATTTAACCAACACTAAAATGTCATATTAACCTATAAAACTAGTTTAATTCGTCATAAGTCTCAATTTACATTTATTTATATATTTATAATATCAATTGTTTTAATATTTCATTAATAAGGTAATTACTACATCATCATTGTTCCATAAATAAATTAAATTATATAATGTATAAAAATTATAAATAAAATACCATTATGTAGGAAATATTTTTATGTTTCTAATTAATATTTATATTTGAATTTATATTATGTGTAACCCAATATTAAAAAAAATTTAGTTATTAAACTTTGAATTTAACTCTTTTAACTCTTATTTAAATAAAATAATAATAAATTTTCTAATATAATCCAAGTGGACCAAAGAGGATAATATTTTATTCATAAGGTCTTTTTGGGTCAAATTATACTTATCCAATATAATTAGGACATGTGTTATGGTAATTATGATATCATTTTTACCCTTAATTACCCTATTTACTTTTAACCATGGTTAATAAAAGTCAAAAGTTTCTATTAACCAAAGATTATTTTCATCTTATTGAACCACATTTTACTTACTGGTATTAGTTGTGTCTCTCAGAGTTTTTAAATTCAACTCACAGAAGCGGTAAAATTAAGTTTTATACAAATTTGCAAAAGCTCCTAGGAGGTGGGTAAAAGACGATAAACAGTTCGATAAAATTTTATATATCTAAACTAATTATAAAATGACTCAAATGAATTAAGTTGAACATATATAGGTATTATCTATCTATTTTGACCTAAAATAAATTAAAATAAAATAACTAATTATTTAAATAAAAATCCAGTTTTAACCAATAACAGTGTTTTTTTCACTATTCATCAAAAATTGAAAGTTTTTAGAAAATACCAAAAATTCACCCTAAGCTAATTTCGATATTCCGAATCCAAAAATGCAGTCCATTTTTAAATATAAAATTTATAAAATTTTAAAAAGTGGGTATTACTATTCATAATGGCTAGTTTTATTGGTTGTGGTGTGTTTGAACTCGAAGTTGCGTACAACACAAGCTATTGTATTATTCAAAGGGAAACATACCGTGGAAGCTTTGGGTGTTACATACGCAACACATGTTGTGTATTACATGTGTTTTCCTAGAAAAAAACATGGGGTTAAGACCTATTTCATAATTAATACACCACATGTATTTTATAAGTTATTCTTACAAGTTGACAGTTGTGTAACTTGAAGCACACACTGTGCATCCTTTCTATACAATGTGTACTTCATAAATATATACAAGAAGAACATTTCAAGTCCACATGTTTTCACTATAGATGTTCTGTGAAGTGATGTATACATTGTGTGGTCATCTTATACATGCATTGTACTTTACTAATCTACATGGTAATTCTAAATTTTATTAATTACTCTATTAAACCTCATCAACATAAGTTCTATAAGTCATTAAATTGAAAATAAAAATCATTAGTTATGTTTTATATTATATTAAATGCTTAATTAATTTCATGTAATATTTAAAACTATAATTTATGTATGGCCATTTCAAACTAAACACTTAACACATTAAATTATACAGGCGATGTGATATTCATGTGTTTTTTGTGTCATTATCTTTGTAGTACACACTATGAAGTTACGACGCATTTCATGTACACAATATGTTGTACGAGTGCATTATATTCAATTTTAACCATACAAAGTAGTTAAGATAGGTATTCACTGAGTTTCTTCTAAGTACAAATCTATGTAATATTTTATTAGTTTTTTTAAAAAAATATTTATTTTATTTAAAATCACAGTGGATGATAATTTTAAAATTATTGGATGGGATAAAATAAAATGAATTAATGTATTAATAATACAATTAATAATATTAATTTGACCACATTTTATATTATCAAAGAGTGAATTGAAATGAATGTTAGTAAGTTTTTTTAAATGTGTAATTGTTAAATGTGTATGAACGATCATGGTATTTGACCAGAGCAATGTATGTGTCACTTTAATTTAAATTAATTTTATGGGTTTTAAATTATTTATTATTAAATTAAATATTATGGTGTGTGGGTAATTCCTCCCTCTATTATTATATGGAACCTGTATATTTAAGGTTTTTTATGTACTTCTCATTAACCAATCCTTTGGTTCCCCTCACCTGCATGTGAGTTAAAAAACATATGTAATAAAAGGATTGTTTGAAGGCACATGGAGTTGGTTCAATGTGTAGATGAGGAAAAATGGTTCAAGATGCAACTAAGATGAAACAAATATGATTGAAACATAGGTGAACAGGTTGAATTTTTAAACTCATTCTAAGAATTACACAAGAAGTTTTCCCCCATGTTTATAGGTTGATTTATTTTTCATTAAATAAATTAACCATTGGATAAGCACATGATCACTTCATTTATTTATTTTATTTCATTTTTGTCTTATGTATGATTTATTTTATGGTTTCATAACCATGATCACATAAATAAATGGACTAATTTGGAAATATGGAATTAAAATAATTAGATTATGTGTTAATATTTATCATAAAAATGTTAATACATTAAGTAAAATCCACTAAATATTAATAATACATATAAAGGGTGAAGTAAGAAATATTTATTCGTAATAAATAAAATCCCTCAACTTAATATTAAGTTAGACTAATCCATTCATTGATTGATTATGAATGAAACCAAAGAACTGAGTGTTTGAGTTACCCATGTTGGAACACTTAATTTTATCATGAAGTTTTATGAAAGTTTTGGGTTGATTTAACCATTTTACATCAAGAGGATCAGTCCTTGATAGACTTGATGTAACTTGGAGGAAATTACTTAGGAAACCTAAACAAGGGTTTCTAGATTTAGGAGTCTAGTCAATGGATCAAGGATCTTCAAGACCATATTTAGAGAAGACCTTCCAACCAAAATACCTTTGAGTAATCGACCAAGACCTTGTTTGGATTATGATAAGGGGCATATGGATCCTTTCCACTAGAATATTCAAGAAACTAGACATTTTAATTAAAATTGTGAGGGATGTTGGGGATTGATAAAATAGTTGGAGAATAAATAAAATTTAAAAAATATATTATGAATCACATAAATTGTAATCATGTGAAATAATAACAATATAATCATTTAATATTTTATAATAATGAAAAGATCATCAACCCTATATGATCAATTTTGGAGAAATACCATATCCTAACTGTAAGTAACTTTCAAGAATGGTTAATATTCTTATAATTAGTATTGAGCCATGATCATAAGTATTACATACTAGAATATTTAATGCATGATCCATCTGCAAAATAGGTGACTAATTATGAGTTCACTGTGTATTATAAACACCTATGTTCTGAAGTTTATGTTTATTTTTAATTTTGTCATCCATGTATAATGAACTCATAAAGTCACATGAATACATGGATTCCTATAGCATGATCCAAAATCTATTTGGTCTTTATCTGAAAAGAGAAAGATAGGAATAGTTTGAGATATCCAAGGTGATCTTATAGAGAAAAATTGAAGAACGTGTGCTAGTTGGTCCTCATGTAGTCCAAATAATTAGCTACATTAGGTACTTAGAGGTTTTAGGGTTTAAGTTTCCTGAAGAACTGCACATCTATATCATCATTTCATCACTCCCTCATATCTTCTCTAGTTTTTTTTCAATTTATATATAAACAGCATAGATAAGTCATGTTAAAGATATCTAAGTCTAAATCTTATTTAGAACACCCTTCCAATAAGAAAAGGATCAATGTACAGGCAAGGTAATGGGATGTTATCTGTTTCACATGTGGTAAGAAGATCCGCTAGAAGAAAAACTACACCCAATAAAATAAGTAAGGGGAAGTTTCAAGTGTATTTTTTATTGAGTTAAATTTATCTATTTTAGAAAATTATGTATTATATATATCATTCGGTGCTCAAAATTGTATTCAAATAAATGATCCAAGTAGATTCTAGAATATTTTTTGAGGTGACTTGGATCTATGAGTATCCAATAGAGTCATACTTGTTGTTGTTTTCATTGGGGAATACCACATCATGTTTTAGATGAGAATGATCATAGTTTTAAATAATTTTTATTATGTTACTTTAGTCACCAAAAACATTATATCTATATCCAAACTTAATAAATATGGATTTATTTTCAAATTTGGGAATAAATTTTGTTTCTTTTATAAATAATTCATATTCTATGGTAAGACATATACGGTCTTTATGTGTTTAATTATGTAAACTAAGTAATGGAAATTGTTGATGAAACTAGTTCATGTGACTCATACCACACCCAACTATGGAATCACTAGATAAGTCATGTAAATGAAAATCATATGATGAAGTTACATCAAGATGAATATTTTTATTCATTTGAACTAAAACAACTTGGTGTTTTTCACACTTGTTTTCAAGGAAAAATGACCAAATATCCTTTATTAGGAAATGTGAGAGGGCTAAGGAGCTTCTTAAATTAGTTTATACCAATGTGTGTGGACTATTTCCAGTCAAATAAAGGGGTGGGTACTAATACTTCATAACTTTTACTGATGATTTTAGTATATATGGATATGTCTACTTAATAAGGTGTAAGTAAAATTATTTTTTTAAATTTAAAGAATAAAAGAATGAATTTGAGAAGTAGTTAGGTAAGAAGATAAAGAAACACCACTCAGACCATGGTAGAGAATATCTTAATCAATACTTCATTGATTATTTATGTGAGTTTATAATTCTATACTTTATCACTCCTTATACACCTCAATAGAAAATTATAAGTGAAATGAAGAATAAAAACTTTTTATACATGGTGAGATCAATAATGATTCATGTGAGTCTTCCATAATCCTTTTGGGGATACACATTATAGATAGAAGTACATGTACTAAACCAAGTGCCAACTAAACTAAAAAATCATATTCCATATGAACCTTGGTGTGGAAGGAAACCCATGTTGTTGAATTTACATGTGTAGGGTTGAAAAGTTTTTGTTAAGGCCTCTTTAGGTAGAAAAATGTCACCTTGAGGAGCAAATTTTGCCTTTAAAGGATAAACCAAGGGAAAAAGGTGATATTACCTATATGAACCCTCAGACATAAATGTAATTTTGGAAAGATGTTTCATATTCCTTGAGAGGAAACAAATCTCTAAATGAGATAATGGAGTGGGATAGACTTTGATAAAGTCCAAGCACAAGGTTCACATGAGTTGTCCCATGATTAGATTCCAAATATCCCTATGGAAGAGTAAGTTATTAAGACACAAGTAATGTGTAGGATTACAATAAAGGTTAGATAACCTAAAAGAAATTATTTTCTAGTCACTGAGGATGGTGACTCATTATTAGTTGATAATAATAATCTTTTAACCTACAAGGAATCAATAAGTGGCATAGAATTCTCTAAGTGGAAAGAAGTTATGAATTATTAAATGGAATCTATATACCATAACCAAGTTTAGATTTTTTTTATATCATTCAATGGATGTATAACCTATTGGTTAGAAAATATTATTCAAGATGAAACTATAAATGTATGGATAAATTAGTTCTTAAAAGGAACAACTGGTATAAAAAGGGTTCAAACATTGTCAAGAAATGTACTATAATGAAACCTTTTCATTGGTTTCTTTGCTAAAATACATCATAATTATACTTTCCATAGTAGTTTTTCATGACTATGATATTTGTAAAATGTATTTAAAGACAAACTTCCTTAATGTGAACCTTAAAAAGATGTCTATATAACACATGCCAAAGGGTTTGTGTCTCAAAATAATTCCAACAAAGTATAAAAGTTGTAGAGATCCATTTATGGATTAATGAAATAATCAAAGTCATAGAATAGTTGGTTTGATTAAGATATAATGGAATTTAGTTTCATAAATAGAAAATGTAATCCTTGTGTCTATAAAAATTTTAGTAGGAGTCCATTCATTTTCTTAATAGTTTATGTTAATGACATACTAATTATTGGAAATAAAATACCAGTATTATAGTCTATCAAAACCTAGTCGAACACGTGCTTCTCAATGAAGGACTTAGGTGAAGTAGCATATATTATTGGGATCAAAATCTATCAGGATTGATCTAAGAGACTACTTAGTCTAAGATAAGGTACATATTTTGACAAAATAAAGAAAATATTTAGTATGAAACAATATAAGAAGGGATTACTACCCATGAAACATAGAATTAATCTTTCCATGAAAATGTAACCTAAAACACATGAGGTGAGAAAGATGATGGAAATGATTCCATATGCATTGTTGAATGGGTTAATCTTGTAATGTACTAGGATAGATATCACTTACACCTTATTCATGGTAGGAAGATATTAAGCTAACCAATGTGACTTTAATTTCATGGAAGTTAACAATATCCTTCTATATCTGATGAAAACTAAGAATTTTTTTCTAGACTATGGAAGAGATGTGGATATAGTCATCAGAATATATACAGATTTTATTTTCCAAATAGATCAAGCTGTTTTTAAATCATAGTCAAAATATATATCTTTATTCTCAATAGAGGTGTTGTGAGATGGACAAGCTCAAAGTAGTCCATGGTCACATATTCTATAGTAGAATATGAGTATAGTATGGCTTCTGAGGTATATAAAGAATAAGTTTGGATACATAACTTCATCCATGATTTAGATTTTATTCCTAGAAATAAATATCATACTACACTCTATCGTGATAATACAGTAGTGATGGCCCTTGAAAATAATCCAATATCACATCAACGGATGTAGCACATACTTTGTAAATATCATTTCTTGATGGATTTTTCTTAGAGAGGTTAAGTTTCAATGAGAAGAGTCTTTAGAGAAGACAACATGGTGGATGCCGTGAATAAATCCTTAACTCAATAGAAACATGTTCATCATATGAGATCCAGTCGACTAAAATTTATTGGTAGTTGACTCTAGTCTAAGTGGTATTCTGTTAGAGTTAGTGTCCTAGAATCAATTTTGTGTACTTTGGATTTCCCATATATATTCAAATAATATAATATTAATTAAAACATATAATTGAATATATTTCATAGCTATGTGTCACATTAATATAATAATTTCCTAGAGTATCTATCACATTGAAAGGGTATAGAATTTCCCTATAATTATGAGAACCTTAAAATTACATGATGATATTTTTAAACCTTGTTATATGGTTGTATAACATTCAATGATAAGGAACATAGTATGTCAAATATTAGGTGTGAGTACTTTTAATCATATGATACTTTATATCGTGAAGTTTTCACTTGGTAGTCTCCAAGATAGAAGATCATAAGAACATACATACTTGTAGAAATTACACATGTTTTCATTGTAATCTTTTATCTTCGAGTGTGATGATACTTAGAATTTAAGATTATTATTAGTGCATGTAATGACTTGTGTACTTTGATGTACTGACAAAAATCATGATGCCATATATTCATGGGAAGTAGGGTGAATTGGGTGAGTCGTGAATGATGTTTTATTAATTAATATGTTGAGAAAGGATTTTTCCCTTCCGTGTTAATTGGAGTTGATATCTCATACCTTTGATTGAAATAGAACTGTCACATTAAATTCCATGTCCATGGTGTTACAGCGAGTGTAATTTAGATAGTAAGAGAAATACATATCAAGAATATAGGTTGATGATATGGGTGTGAATCCTCCTTGATGATATATCATGACAAATGGATTATATTATACAACATGTGTTCATGTTTGGTTTTTGATGTTGTGAAATTAACTTTTTTCTCTTGGGTGTCTTGAACCATTACTAGACAGTAATATTGGATTTTAGGAAACCTCACCTAATTACAATGATAAATAATCATAGAGGATTACATACTGAGTGTTTCCATTGATCTTAATTAAATTCTATTTGAATTTAGATTTTGGAATAAATATTATTCTCAAGACCAAGGAATAATTTTATTCATGATTTATTGATCGCATAAATTAAATAAATATTTATTCATAAGGTAATTATTTAATTACGTAGATATATCATATTTATTTATTTATTAATGAATAAATATTTTTTTGTGTGTTTTATAAATACTGAGGAGGACTAGAGGACCAAGATTGTGTCCAGTGATAAAAACTAATTTCTAAGAAAGTAAAATAATATATATTTTTTCACTAGTTAGCATACTCTATGAGAAAATAATATTATTATTATTATTATTAGATAGAATGGGGATATATAGGGTTTAATATATTATTTACGGGATTTTATGTAATTAAATAATATTTTAACCCTAAAAATATCTCTATAAATAGATAATTATTTCTATTGTGTAGAGTTTGATCGAAATTGAGAATTATAGTGAATAATGAAATATAGAGCTCTCTCTTAATACTGATCAATTCTCTAGATATTCTCATTCCTCCTCCAACATCTCAAGAATGAAAGTGAAAGTATGATTCTTCGATCCTGAAGGAATCATCACAACCATAAAGAAAAAAATTTAATATAATCACTCTTATATGATAGCACCCGATAATCCATCATTGTTGTTCAAAGATCAAAGGAGCGTGTGTGGATTACTACTACATAGATTCTATACTTGAATATTTTAAACACAATGATAGTTGACCAAAAATGGTTATGGATGATCAACATCTTCATCAAAGAAAGATCACAAGATGAAAGTATTCTTTCTTCTGATCTACCTAAATTAATTATAAAATTAATATGAAAATATATTCTCTTGGTTTCGGAGGCCTTATTTGTAAATATTATTTTGAATAATTTTGAATTTAATGATGTTTACATCTTGTACAATATGTGAATGGTCAATTGAATCTAAAAATTAATGAGTAGGGCTTTATAACACCCTGAATTTTTATGAATTATTTTTTTTCAAATAAATTAAATTTCTTTGATAGCTTTTTTATATGAAACACCAAGTCTTGTTTTCATTACATGCAATGCTGATTTTTAACAAATGATCATATATTATTAATATTATTATTTCAACACAACTGCTATAATTTATCCATTAAAATTAGTGATATAAATATTAATAAATAATTATTAATATTATGTATAATGGTTTTATATAAAGAAATTATATTTATAAAAAACTTACTTAATTTTTAGAAAAGTCTTTATATGTTTCAAAAATACAATTTTCTCAAAAAAATAGTTTTTATTAACTTCTATGAACAATAATAAAATTAATTTTTGATAATTTTAGAAAATTAATTTGAAAAAATAAACTTCTTTTTTTAAATCATAATGTAAAAATTAGATTAGGGAGATTTTTTGGTATTTTTATGAAAAGATCAATTTTTCAGTGAAAAGTAAAAAATATTATTTTTTAATGAAACCCGCATTTTCATTTAAAGAATTTATAAATTAATTTTTTTTAAATGGGTTTAAAAGTAAAATTACTTAAATTAATTTTAAAATAATCCAATTTACATCATTTTAATCCTTTTTATATTGAATTTTTATATAAAAACTTTTAAAACTTTTAATTATTTTCTCTTTGGAAAATTATTTTCTCATCACGTCTATGGGTTTAATTTTAAACTAAATTTTCCAATTTATAGGAATGTAATTTGTAAAAATAGATTAAAAATATGGAATTATCATCATAATGAATTTTTAAAAAATTAAAAATTATTTACCATGGTTAAGGTAAAAATGGGTTTATGAGGGGTTAAACTAAAAAGATAAAGGTTTAAAATGGCCCATAAATTCTCCTATTCATATTTTATGGACATATTTAAAAATTATATATTATATTATCAATAATGGATTATTTTTTATCCTTTTTTAATGTGAAAAATGTGGGCACACCTTTTTCTTTTCAAAAAATTACAAGGGTGTCACTCACATCACTTATAAAAGGCCACCCCTTCTCCTCTCATCCTCATGCTTCCAAAACACTTTGGTTTATCCAATAACTAACCAAATTACTTAATTAATTCCCTAATCTCATCCTTGAATCTTTTTTGTCATAAATCCATCATAAGAATTCTTTTAGAGCAAACCAAAAAAATTGTCCAAAGAAGAGGTAACACCCCTAACCGAGTGTTTTAATTTATTTCATCATCCACCTCCTTCAGTTATTATTAAAACATGATGATGTAATTGTTGACGTTCCTTTCCGTCACAGAGTCTAAAATAATGAAAAGGTAAATACCTTGAACTCAAAGTGATTCATCTATTGAAGAAACATCAAAATTTGATGAAGGCATGAACAAAGATTCAAATGCACTTGGGTCACGCAAATTCCAATAAGGCCGTGCAAGTATACTTGCACGTCACCAATTGGTCATGTAGGTGACTTCTGCGCCTTCTTTGAAAATTTTCCGAGGGTCTTCTCTAGCCTATAAATACCCCATGTGGCCCCCCATTTCGGGGACAAAAAATTCCAGAACCTCAGATTTGAGCTCCTGGCGCCCTTGTCTCTTCTCAAAGCTTCTGAACACATCTAAGGTAATTTCTTACCTAGAACGGAAGATCTAAAGATGGGGAGGAAGGCCTAAGTGTTAAAATTCATCAACACTTGCGCGTCTAGGTAGCCAGCCCTTAAGGGAAATGGCCACACTTGCGCGCCGCCTTACTCCTTCCACAGAACATGCGTTCCTATCTTCTGGAAGTCTTCAGGGTTAGGATAAAAGTCTTGAGCCAAGCCTCTCCCAAATTCTACCCTAAGGATTGACTGTCGCACAGGTACCCATTTTTCATGTAGGTACACATACACAACCAGGACCAGCGCTCCCACGCAGTACTTGCACACCCCTTTATTTTTTTGGGTGCCCGCTCTTGCTAATTTCACCTCTCTTATACCTATCCACCTCTCCTCTTCAGGATTAAGCCTTCAGAACTTTATCCAAAGCCATTTATTGCCTGATTTCCTTGTTTTCTTCCTTATCTTAATGGAATTTTGTGGAACATATCTTAAAACCTGGTGATTTACACATCTTTATACCACTAAATTTAGAGAGTTCATTCATTCAACCTCATCCTTTAAGATGAAAGAAACCTTAACCTGGGCCTCCTTTTTAGGAGTAAGCCCCAGTCCAAATTCTCATTAATTTGGGAATCCTCCTTAGAAGTAATCCCCAAGTCCTCATTAATTTTGGGAATCCTCTTCAGGAGTTATCCCCAGTCATAATTCCCTTAACATGGGCTTCCTTTTCAGGAGTAAGCCCCAGTCTCAAATATGGGAATCCTCCTTAGGAGTAAGCCCCAAGTCCTCATTAATTTGGGCATCCTCCTCAGGAGTAATCCCCAGTCATAAACCCTTAACCTGGGCTTCCTTTTCAGAAGTAAGACCTAGTCTCATTTATGGGCATCCTCCTTAGGAGTAAGCCCCAAGTCCCTTAATTTTTTCAAATCCCTTTAACCCGGGCCTCCTTCTCAGGAGTACGCCCCAGTCTTAATTTCTCTTAACAAGTCTTAATTTAATTTTGATCTGGGATTCCTTCTCAGGAGTAAAACCCAATCATAAGTCCCCTCCAAATTTGGGCATCTTCCTCAGGAGTAAGCGCCAAGTTAGAGTATCCAAATCTCCATAAAGTACATATTCCTTTATGGACCTTGTTCCTGGGTTTCTTCCCTGAAGTAAAACCCACTATTCATCTATTTTGGGCAGTCATGCATACATAAGCCTCACATCATTTCATCTTTCATGGCACAATTGTCTAGTTTCACCAATACCTCTTGTTTCTCACACTGAGCATGACTCACGTGAGCTTAGAGTGTAAAAGTAATCATGACATATTTCTTTGAGCCATCAATCATGCATAAACATCATACTCCCTTACTCGAACTACGTGGTTTATGGTTCCTTTTCTAAACAAAGGATATGTAGGTAGCCCATCTTCAGGTATGATCCCAACTCTGAAATAATCCATGTCCTTCTGAACAACATTAAACTTCAAGTGCCCCACTAAGTGGCTTTAAGACCTGTATGGTCATCATAATGACCAAGAGACTTTTATGTATTGAAGGATACCATTGACTAATAATCTCTAATAAATACAGATGATTCTCTATCCATGAAGAACCTCGAATACATATAAAAGATTCTATAAATCTCTAACATATCAATCATTTATTGTTAGATCTAAAGGAAATATAATTTTATACTTGGTAATGTAATAAGGATTCACGAACATAACTTAAATCTATAAAGAGAGTCTCGGAATAGACAATAATTCCCCTAAAAAAGGTGTGATGAGTCTGACCTCCCATCCTCTCGACCAATGCAAATTCCTAAGCCTCATCAATCCACAACTAATGAGTGTCTACCTTTGGAAAGTATGTCCAAATGGATATGGAATCATTGGATGTTTCCAGTTCTACGAACAAACCTGTTAGAAACTGATTGGAATGTTTGAACCTTTAATCAATGAGGTCATTCCCAATTCCAGAGGAAACAAAAAATGGTGAACCTGATGTGAATCCTTAACCAAGTTAAAATGATGTTTTGCTTATTTGTTAGGCCCCTATTTAAACTCAATGAGAGGGCTAACAAGACAGTCAATAACATATGTGCTCATCCAAAATATGTAGCGTCCAAATTTATCTTGATTATGTTTGTTATATCAACCAGGCACTCTTTTCCAAGATCTTATTCACTACAAGAATGGATTTTCTTAATTTCACTGTTGTGAATACTTCTGCTGTGAATGCATCCACTGCTACTCCTGCTGGATCGTCATCTGCTCTGAGGGAGACATCACCTACTCAGAGTCTTCAACACTGGGTATCAAATGTGCTGGTTAAGGAGTACTGTCAACACGATACTATTCCAACTCTAGAGGCCGCTAGACAAGCCCTCCAAGTGAATAACTCACCCCGGTTGTCCGAACTACGATGACCAGTGATCAAGAAGCAGGTGGTGTTAACTACCGTCTCCAACTGTTTCGGGTCGTTATCCCCGGAACACAATCACCATTCCCTCCCGTATTCTGGGGAGGTGAATGAGACGGTCCCTCAGGGCCTTAACTCAAGAAGACAGGAGTCCTTCCTGACAATTCCCATCAACAATTACCACCAGACTTGTGTGACAATGCACCCTCAACATGGTGAGGGTATCGTTTCCAGGCATTTGGCTCAGGTTCCTCGAACCCGAGCAGGAAAGATGAACCGCCAGAGGTGAAATACGGTTAACAGTGAGAAGGTTCTCATCTCTTCCATCTTCGGAGAAGTCCACCAACCTAACTTGGTGGAAAGCAATAAGCGGGCACACACACCCGTCCATTTTAATTCAGTTGTCCAGTAGACTCATCTGGAAGCATCATGCCAATCCCACCAGGAAATTTCGATGGAGTAATATAGACATGAACATACACCTTTTTATAAATCATCGGCTAGTTAGTAGGCTCATATGACTACATGTGATGGATCCTTCCAACCCAATGTGTTGGCAACTGGTAAACAGTTACATACACCTACTTACACTCATTAATCCTGCCAGCAGCCTCGTCTGTCAATATTGAAGGAAGCTCATCAACCACGTTCGGCGGAGTAAAATCAGTAGGCACATACACCTTCTAGTATTGATCAAACCTACCAACAGTCTCGTTTGGTAGCTTTCGTAGAAGTCCGTCGGAAAGCTCCGGTGACAAACAAGAGGCAGACTCAACTCTCTGCCCCCACACTTAAGTAATGTCAGGATTCACTGACAGGAAAATGAGGATAGGAGCAGGCACATACACCTACCCTAGGCACGGAATGGACGTATATCCATGTTCTGGCAGCTGAAGTCACCAAGCATATTCTATCAATGGTGAAAGATCAGAAGAAAATACCTGCTCATATTCTGGATGTCTGCCAGGATATTATAACAGCTTCAGTAGCATCTCGGGGAAAGACACATAAATCTATCCCTACCAGTGGAGTGACACATCAACAGTTCACTCCAGAATAGACACACACATCTGTTCCAGTCTAAGAGGGTTGTGGGGTGTACTCCCCCATATCATACGGACAGCCAAGTCAGGCACATACACCTAGTTTGAGCGGAGATAATTAGCCTAACCTGATCATTTCTCCTAAGCAGGCATGTACACCTACCAAATTGAGTAATAAGGAATCTAAGAAGAAGATCCCCCCCCCCAGAACAGTCAAGAAATCAAAGGTCCATCTGGGACAAGGCCTTAATCGATGCAGGAGTTCTTGATGCACTCAGACAATTATCTGTTGCAACTCAAGATTCTACTCTTTCAGTTCCCAATAGTCGGAACATTAATTCTAAAGGTCTGCATCAGACACTTCCTCATGAAGGCTTGCTTCATGAAAATTTGGTTGATCTCGAAGTTTCAACTTCAGATGAGATCCACAAGAACCCTTTGTGTGCTCAGAAGACCAAGGAGCAAAATGTTTCATTTTTTGCTGTAACCCACCATGGTGGTCCTCCCCATGATGATTAATTTAGCTGCAAAAGTCCTCTCCACAGTAGTGATTCACATTGCCTGGAAAATGCTCCAATGGACAATGTAGTGATGAGAAATCCCTATTATCTTGAGGCACTTGAAAATGTGAAGCCAGTCAGGTCTGATTCTCTACCACTATCAGGTGAAACACTTTATCAATCATAATATAGGCTAGGGTGTAGTTCATTCTCTGAACCACCCCTAAGTCATGAATCTTCTAGTTTGATCAGTGAATTCTCTACCAATCTTGTTGAATCTGATGAAGCAGCAAAGAAGTACCATCTCTGGTCTAATCAGGTAGAAGAATTTTCTTTGAATGATAAAGATGAAGTACTAAATATGAGAAAAAAACTGGCAAAAGGTGAAGTGTCAGTTATGTTTTTCCCTTTGGCTGATTCTCAGTATGACATTCCAGAGATGTTGACGGAAGATGGAATTCATGATATTCGTCTAAACATATTGAAAACTCTTTGTCAGTTGAAAAAAATATATTATCTTATAATGAATATAAAAATCATTTCAAGATAATAGAAGGGTTACAACGCCAAATTGATTTGGCATCTCTCTTAGTTTCTCGATACCTGAAGGCTGAAAAGCAGCAGAGATCCCTCCATCATTCATGCCTTGGCGCACTAAGAAGATTGCGCTAGTTAATTTCCAATTCCCCATCTAGTATTCATATCAGGGGATGGGGTGTTCATGGAGAACTACATTTCACTGTGCTCTCCAGTCATCAAAGACCACCGAAAATGGTCTCATACAATGTTATTTCCCATTGCCGACCACAGTCAATGGGTTTAGTTTGTAATCAAAATCTTTCCCAAGAACAGGCCTCAACTAGTTCCTCTCAAAATCAAGTATACAGAGAAGAAGTTTCTAAATTACTCCCGCATCAAGAAAACGAGAATATTGAACAGGCCTCTCATTTGGAGCAAGCACATCACCAAGTGACAGAAGTGTCCGAAATCATCCAATGGTCTTTTGTGTTGGGTGATAAAAGTGGATGCAAGTTGATTCATATAGATAATTTCCATACTAAAGTCCACAATATCAGGAGAGATTTCAAGAAAGTCTCAGATATAGCATCTCAAGAGCCAACCCAGATTTCCAGACTAGGGAATCTTTTAACCCAACCCTCAGAATCAACAAATAGGATTCGAGGAGTTGAGCAGAAACATTAGGAATAGCCCCAATCCATAGGACTGGGGACTTTTTCAAATCCTCAATCTCCCCCTCAGAGAAAGCCAGTCTTCTCTAGATTAGGGAAGAATCCCCAAGAGTAATGAAGAGCCAAATTATCAGGCGATTCCCTCCACATTACGGTTCTTTAAGAAGTTCCTAAGGGATATAATCAACAAAAGGCAATGTCTCATCAAGGACATTGAAAAGGAAAATATCGCAGAAATGATGATAAAATAGATACAATGCGTTATGCATCAATCAATGTCATCAATGTCGTTGTTGCTGATCCACCAGATGAGGTTCATTCGAAGGGATCAGATGAAGAGTTTCATGCTCAAGAAGTTGTACGCACAGACACAAATTAAGAAGGTGTGCGTACACGAAATCAAAGGATTAGTCGGTACCTAGGTAATCCTTCAAGTAACCCACTTCCCCCTCTCCAAAAGGTGTCCAATAAGGGGAAAGGAAAGAATCAGGTTACATATACTTCCTCTGGAGAAGGCCAATCTCTCTCACTAGAGCAAAGATTTGCACAACAAGAGGAAGAAATGAAGGAATTAAGGAGGATGAATGTAGAACTACTTCAAGGTAGTCTTCCTCCTAAGCGTGCTGGAGTTAGACCGCCAAGGGAATTCGTTGTGGCTACTGAGATGGATCAAGAATATCCTCCTCTATCAGTACACCCTCACAGGTATAATCCTACGGGTCAAGTGCAACAACAATTGGCAGTGCTACCATCAGTTGTAGCACCAGCCACAACATCCGTCCAAGCTCCAGTTATTGCACCTGTTCAAGTCCAAGCTCAACTGGATGTTTCTCAAAAGTTAATAACTATTATTGAGTCATTAACAGCTCGGTTGGAATCTATGGAGGGAAATCATGCTCAAATTCAACCAGAAAAGAGACCTTGCCCTAAGTGGGTTGATGTAATTCCTCCCCCATCAAATTTTGCAAGTACCACATTCCTAATCATTAATGGTTCGGGAGACCCAGAGTAACACTTAACACATTTTGTTTCTCGTTGTGATCCTATGATGGGAACCCCTCAGTAACAAGAAGCAGTTAAGCTCAGGTGTTTTGTACAGTCATTACAAGGTCCTTCTTTTGTCTAGTACACAAGATTGCAATCCCGGTCAATTACCAGATGGGGGGATCTCCGCCAAAGATTCCTTCTTCTATTCAGCTCAACTTTTCCAAATACAACCGTTTTTTATATTACAAACTAAAAGCAAAGGGATAATGAAAGGTTCTCAGATTTCATTGCTCGCTGGAAGTGATAAACATATTCCCTGAGCTTAGCACTCCCTTAAGAAGAATTGTTGCCAATTTGTGTGGCAAATTTACATGATGAGTTGTGCACACCATTGATCCCTGTGAAATACATAGGAGGGTTTCGAGACCTTACTTAAATTTCTCAACAGATTGAATATTCTCTTATGAAGACTAAGGATAAAGATCATGTAATTCCATCAGCTCTAGGAAGGATAATGGGTAAAGCAGAGACTGCTACAGTTATGCTTAAACAAGCACCTGTACCTACTTCTACTTCAAAACCTTCATCTTCTAGAAGGGCTCCACCTCCTGAGCACCAACAATAGAGACAGTTTCGTCAAGATGATCAAAGAGATCAAAGACGGAAACAATTTGAGGATTTGAAGAGAAAATTTTACTCTTTCTGAAATGAACAAGTTCCTGGTTACTTCATTTCGGCTCTAGAAAATAATTTCGTTCAATTTCCAAGGCCCAAGAGGCTGAACAAGGAGATAAAGACCGTCCCAATTATTTCCCATTTTATCAAATGTTGGGGCATCCCATTTAGGAGTGTTTTGTCTTCAAGAACCTCCTTCAAAAAATGGTCAACTTGGGACAAGTCAAACTGAAAGTTTCTTCAACTCAGGTAGCATGTGTTACTGCTACATATCCAGAGGAAGAAGGTGAGTGGCAAGAAGCCAAGAACAAAAATGAGCAAAAATATGATGATTGGATGGTCAGAAAAACGATCAACCGAACTCATTCTATTTTTCAAACACAATTGAAGAAACCAATTGTGCCTTATTTCATGAATGCCATAGAAAAACCCTCTTCATCAGAGGTAAAATCCTCAAAGAAATGGAATAATTCCAAGAAATAGGAACAATCAGAAGAAGATGAAATCATGTCAAAGACCAAGTTGTCTTTGACTCTGGTAGATTTTATGCCATCTACTTCGAAGTCACGGGCACCGCCCCACCAAACGGCATAGCCTAAACAGGCTAATCAGGCAGAGTCTTTATCAGATAAAGAGTTGATCTTTGGTTCTGTTAATATAATTTAATTAACAGATCCATATGCCAGTCGTAGTTTCAATTTTGATGAGCCCGAGTTCCCTGTATCAAATAGCGGAATCAGAGGAAGTTCCAGAGGCTTAGGATACAGGGGAAGACGTGGATCTTTCATAGGCCTCTATTCCAATTCTACCCCTTCTAGAACTATATATGTGGTATAAACTCGTGGTAGATCCCTTCAATGAGATCAACAAGAACAAGCAAGTTCTTTTACACAAGGCAGACTCAGTCCTAGCACAATTATTTTGGAAGATCGGTTGAAGGTTCCATCTTCTTCCTCTCATCAAGTAAATAGACCTAATCGGTCTAATATTCCAAATCCAGGAGTATTACCAACTCCTATCCTGGTATAAGATACATCTACTTCCAAAGCATCAACTTCTAAGGCACCTGTGAAACTACATGTTCCTGTTGGGAAACGCAGACCTTTGGATCAAAAGTATGATGTATTGAAACACTTGGCCCAAATACCAGCCAAGTTATCAATTTTGGATGCTTTTAATTTATCAAAGTATCTTCAGTAGGCACTCATCGAGACTTTGTTGAGTCCTCAGGACTTTGAAACTGAAATTGATGCAGCTGAAGTCTACCATGTAGAGAATAATCCTACAGAATGCCATGCAGTGATATCTTTTACTGATGAAGATGAAGATGATGTCGTGCATGGACATATTAGACCTTTGTACTTATCTGGAAAGGTCAATGGTGTAGACATCTGAAGATTTTTCATTGATAATGGTTCAGGAGTCAACCTCATGCCCATTCGTACACTTCATCGATTGGGCCTCATGGAATCTGATTTATCTCCTTCTACTTTGATGTTACAAGGATATGATAAAAATGAACAAGAACCACTGGGTGAGATTAAACTCAGAACTCAGTTTGGAGATCTTGTATCCAATTCAGATTTCATGGTTGTTGATCAAGACTCAGCCTTCAACATCTTGCTTGGAAGACCCTAGCTACATCAACATGCAGTTTTCCCTTCATCATACCATCAATGTCTCAAATATTGTTTTGATGGTCAAATTGGGACATTGTATGGTGGTAAATCCCTATTCAGGACATGTGAATCTCAATACATTGAGGCGGAATTCTATCACATGAAGGGAAATTAGAAATCCACAACAAGGGAGATTACCAAAGTTAATGCTCCATATGGTTTGGAAAAGATTCTAGTAAACCCATTTACACATGTGAGTATAGATTATGTGTTGCCTATCCATCAAATTGATAGGATAGACTCAAATCAAAATACTCTTATGGAAACTTCCATAAGTTCAATTATGGAAATCAAGCCAGAAAACATGGGATAAAGTGGTGATTCACCAAGCAATGATTTAATCTCAAATGGAGATGTCTTCATTTCATCTGCTAAAATCCAACAAGTCTATACTTCACCAATCAGGCCATAGTAAGTTATATCAATGTCAGAGGTAAACGATGACGTCGATTCTCAATCCACCATCTCCTCTTTGTTACCCAAAGAAGACCCTTCATCATCAATCGGGTCGGAAATGGAAGCTTCTTCTTCAAGATGTTCAAATTTTAACATTTCTTCTGATCATGAAAATTATACTTTATCATCTACTATGAAATTAGAAACAAAAGAAATAACACATGTTTAAGAAGAAGAAGAAGATCTCAGGGATGCTCCTATAGCATTTGAAGAGGGTATCTCTACCACTGTGGATAAACTCAGAGAAATAAATCTGGGTACAAAAGAAGATCCACGCCCCACTTTAATTAGTGTGGCCATGAATCTTGAAGAGAAAGTGATGTATATTTCCTTATTAAAGAAAAATCGATATATATTTTCTTGGAACTATACAGAGATTCTAGGGCTTGATCCTGATGTTTCCACTCATCATTTGGGTTTTCCATAATAACATTGAGGATTCAAAAAGCCGCTAGAAGAACACACCCAACTTATACTTCCAAAATTGAAGATCAAGTGGATAAGATCATCAAAGCTAACTTTTTCAGAGAAGTTCAATATCCCAAATGGTTGGATAATATTGTCCTAGTAAAAAAGAAGAATGGGAAAATTAGAGTTTGTATTGATTTCAGAGATCTTAATCAGCATTGTCCTAAGGATGATTTTCCAGTACCAATTACAGAACTCTTAATAGATGCAACAGCTGGATATAAAGAACTTTCCTTCATGGATGGATATTCTGGATATAATCAAATCTGAATGGCTCCAGAAGATGAAGAATCTACAGCCTTTAGAGCCCCTCAGGGTGTGTTTTTCTATCGGGTAATGCCCTTTGTCCTAAAGAACGCCGGCACAACATATCATCATTCCATGCATCGTATCTTCAAACCCTTTTTAGGGAAGTTTGTTGAATGTTATGTGGAAGATTTGGTGGTTAAATCCAAACAACGTTATAATCACTTGGATGATTTAGAAATCATATTCCACAAACTTCGACAACATAATTTGAAGATGAACCCCTTAAAATGTGCTTTTGGGGTAACCTCAAGGAAATTTCTCAGTGTTGTTGTATACCATCGTGGTATCGAAGTCGATCCTGAGAAAAAAATTCAATCCTTGGTATGTCACCTCCTCAAAATTTAAAGGAATTGAGAGGAATTCAAGGACACTTGGCCTATATTCAGCGTTTCATCGCCAATTTGGCAGGCAAAATTTTACCCTTCACCAAATTGATGAAGAAGGGAGTCACTTACCAGTGGACTGAATAATGTCAAGAAGCATTCGATATTCTCAAGAAGTATCTCTTGAGTCCACCGATGTTAATACCACCTGTTGAAGAAAGACCACTTATCCTCTATGTGACAGCTTTAGAGCAATCATTGGGTGCCTTCCTTGCTCAGAAGAATGATGCTGGGAATGAAAACAGCATCTACTATCTCAGTCAGACTATGCTTGAAGTAGAAACCTGATATTAAAATATTGAGAAGTGTTTCCTAGAATTAACCATTGCAATTCAGAAGTTGAGACACTACCTTCAACATCACGAGGTCCAATTGGTATCTCGCAATAACCCGCTCAAATTCATCCTTAGTCATCCAATGATTATAGGACATTTGGAAAGATGGGCAGTTATTTGGCAGCAATTTGATATTCAATATGTGTCTCAAAAGGCAATAAAGGGCCAAGCTCTGGCTGACTTCCTTGCTGACCACCCTTCAGTAGAAGACACATCTTCAGATATTGAACGCCCTGATGAGGAAGTATTCTCTATTCAAGAAAGTCTTCAAACATGGGAAATGTACTTCGATGGTGCTTCCAGAAGTCCAACAGGGAGGAAAATGGAAAATCCTAAATTCAAAAAAGTTAGGTTAGGAGTTGTACTCATTTCCCCAGAAAAGGCATTTTTACCTTATTCCTTCTCATTATTGGGAGGTGGTACAAATAATGAAGCGGAATACCAAGCTCTTATTGTAGGATTGGAGTTGGCGCTTTAAGCACAAGTGAATCACTTAAAGCTGAAAGGTGATTCAGACCTGGTAATCAAACAAGTCAATGGGGATTATGCAATCAGAAAAGAAGAACTAATATCTTTGTATGATTACGTCAGAGAGTTAATGGTGGAGTTTCCTTCGGAACTGACATTTTCTTATGTCCCAAGATCACAAAATTCCCAAGCTGATGCACTGGCTAATATAGCCACAGCTCTGGAAAATCCAAATCAGGACGAGACAACCATTAGTATTGCCCACCATCATATAATTTCACCTTATGTTCAAGCCAGAACAGAGGAAATCAATGAAATTAGTCCCATATCTGAACCATGTGGTCATACAATAGTATGGATGATACCTATCAGGGAATACCTTCAAAATGGAGCACTTCCACCTGATAGATCCGGGAAAGAACAAGTCTGGAGACGTGTGGTAAATTTCACTCTTTATGATATCCCAGATCACTTAGAGAAAGTTCTCTACAAAAGGGGTTTTGATGGAGTTCTCTTCAGATGCATTGATGGTGAAGAGACAATGGATGTAATGAAAGAAGTGCATACAGAAATCTGTGGTGCCCATCAGTCTGGACATAGACTATCTGATCAAATTCAAAGGCTTGGATACTTTTGGCCTTCAATGATACAAGATTGTGTTGATTTCACAAAGAAGTGTAATTCATTCCAAGTACATGCCAACTTCATTCATCAACCCCCATAGTTGCTTCATACAGCTAAATACTCATGGCCATTTTCCAGATGGGGAATGGATGTAGTAGGACTTTATCCTTCAGCTACATCCAAGTAGTTAAAGTATATTCTTACTACTACTAACTTATTTTCCAAATGGGCAGAGGAAATACCCCTCAAAGAAGTCAGTTCTAAATGCATTGTTAGATTCATCAAGTCTAAAATCATTACTAGATTTGGTGTCCCCCATACCATATTGACGGACAATGGCACCATCTTCTGTTCATCTGAGGTGAGGAAGTTGTATCAGGAATACAACATTAAATCCAATCATTCCTCTCAGTATCATGTAGCGGCCAATGGCCAGATAGAAGCTTTCAACAATACTTTGTCAAATATACTGCAAAAGATGGTGGATAAAGACAAGAAGTCATGGCCTGATAAACTCTTTCATGCTTTATGGGCTTATCGGACCACCACCCGTACTGCAATGCGGTCAACTCCATATTCATTGGTATATCGAACGGAAGCAGTCTTTATAATTGAAGTGTAAATACCCTCACTCAGAGTAGCCATTTGTGATCAATCATCTACAGATGAAAAATCTCAAAAGCGATTGGATGAATTGGAATGGTTAGATGAGCAAATGTTGTGCACCTTGCACCACTTGAAATTCTATCAGAATCAAATAGCACAAGCATTCAACAAAAAGTTTGTCTTCGTTCATTCATTTAGAGAGAATTGGTATTGGTTCTCAGAACTCCAATGATACCAGGAAAGAAACCTCCCAAGCTGGATCCAAAATGGGAAGGACCTTATTCAATACATAAGGTCTACTCTAATGGAGATTATTCTTTAATATCAATGGATGGAGAACTCATCACTACTCAAAACAATGCCATATTTCTGAAGAAATATTTTGTATGAACACAAAATACATCAAGGTTCCATGCATATGACTTTAAACTATTGGAACTTACATCCAACATGATGTTAAACTGTGTTGTCTTAGCTACATGACGTTAAACTGTACAGCACCCCATCGTCCAACATGATGTTAAACTATGCTATCGTCCAACACGACGTTAAAATGCATCATCAATGGTCCATGCATATGACCTTAAACTATTTTCATCCTTATCATCCAACATGACGCTAAACTGTATCGTCCCTAATACCCAACATGATGTTAAACTGTGTCATCGTCCAACATGATGTTAAACTATGCCGTCCTAACTACATGACGCTAAACTGTACAGAAGTCCCCTACATTTAGCAAGACGTTTAAACTGCATAGTCCCTGGTCCATGCATAGGACTTTTAAACTGTTTTCACCATCATCCAACATGACGTTAAACTGTGAAAAAATTCCTAATACGTCCAACATGACGTTAAATTGTGTCTTCTTTTATCCTCACTGCATGACATTAAACTACACAGTCCCCCTTTCATCCAACATGATGTCAAACTTTGTCCCTTAATATGTCCTATATGACTTTAAACTATTCATTGTTAAGTTTGTTGCTACCTCTTGTTTAGCAAACCGAGTATGAATCACGTGATCTTAGAGTAAAACTTCAACCAGAACACCCTCTCTGGGCTGTTAACCATGTGTAATTCCCAACAACATTTTTTAGGTCGTTGTCCCCAAGAACAACTTGATCAATAATTCATTCTCTAATTGAACTACGCGGACTTTGATCCTTGCATTCTAGGCTGGGTACGTAGGCAACCTCCTGAGGTTCAAGCCCAAAACCAATCTCTTCACCTTGGTTCACCTTTGTCCTAGCTACATGACATTAAACTGTACAGCACTTTTGTCCTGTACGAAAATAAAATACAACATTCTTTGATACCTTCACCTGAGAGGGAATCATTATTCACATTCATTTCCAATCATGTTATATTCTAAAGACTACGTGCATACATGGCAATTCCTGAGCCTTTTATCATGGGACAAACCATCATTGCACTAAAATCCCCTTTCACCCTTCACTTGTACAAACTAGATTTGTACAGAGGGTATTTCAAGAACTACATGCGGCTTGATTCCCATCCTTATGGGATAGGTAGGAACATTTGAGTGTCCCTTGAATCCAGCCCTAAGTCTTTTGGGACTAACCCCAAATTCCACTTTTAGTCCCCTGGCTGAAAAGTCCCTCTGAAAACACACACTGTGTATTTATTATAATGGTCCGAGCTCTATGACTTTAAACTAATATCTTTTACACTTTCATCCCACATGACGTTAAAATGTATTTCAAGAACTACATATGGCTTGATTCTCATCTTTATGGGATACGTAGTGAAGTCCAACATTTCAATTTAGGACCTAGCCAGAGCATGATTATGGTTAGCATTGATCTGTGTATCTCTACATACATTGGACAATACCCATTTTTATATGTCATAATCCTAATCTTAAATATTTCCAGATCTTCATAACCCTTTTCTTGACTTCTAGTCACAAAATTTGAAAAATTTCTGAGAGTTATTTTTCCTGACTATGCAGCACGTTCCCTTAGGCATCCTTCCATAAACAGTCTACATAACAGACTTGTCATCCAAAAGATACTATTATTTGACTATGCAGCCAATTCCCTTAGGAGGCCCTGCATAATTCAACCCCCTAACAGGTTTGTTAAATAATGATAACTTCATTCTTGGAAAGAAAACCTCTTTTGCCTTAGTTTTCTTAATGAAAATATGTAAGGATCTGCAAAAAATAGCCATCCTTAACATATTCTCCCCATGTTCTTTTTCATGGTATGCAAGTATTAAAGTCTATGGTTTATATTTCTCTTCCCTACGTTTGGGTCAGACCTTCGTAGGAGTGACATTCATCCAGTTCTTACACTATCTTTCTTGGAAATATATTCTCCATATTGAAGTACCTCTCTCTATACAAAAAAATCTATTCTTTGGAAAATTTGAATCTCCATAAACTTCCACTGGATTTTTAGCAGTAGAAAAGTAAATTTCTGAGAGTTCTTCTGCCTAACTATGCAGCACGTGCTCTTAGGCGGCCTTGCATAAGTAGTCTACATAACGGACCTGTCATCCAAAAAATACTATTATTTTACTATGCAGCCAATGCCCTTAGGTGGCCCTGCAAAATTCAACCCCCTAATGGGTTTGTTAAATAATGGTAACTTCATTCTTGGGAACTACTTATTCTAATTCCTTTTAACACTTTTTCGTATCATTCCTCAGATTCAAAATTTCTTAATTCATAGTTTACATGTTTTCCTATATACTTGAGGGTGGTAAAATGTTTTTAGAAAAGTTTTAAAGGAATTGATTCAATTTTAACCCATTCGGTCAAAGTTATTTTGACCTTAAACATTATTCTCTTTATGATCGATGAGCATGACTTTGAACTGCCCACAAAAGACATGGGAACTCTGAATAAAAGTCATTCCCAACTCACTAAACATACATTTTTTATGAATTTAGGTAATATTGAGCAATTAAAAAGTTCCATAGTTTGTAGGGTTATATTTAATAACCCTATAAAAAGTAAAACTATGCTTACTAGGCCCATTGGCTTAGCTAAAAATTTAAAGCAGGTAGTAGGAAATTGTGTGCACAGATGATTGAAAATGAAAGCATTTTTCCATTTGATGCACAAGAATTAGAAGGAAATCCATAGAGTATATTCTCTTCACTTTTCCAGGAATTACAAAATGTTATCAACATAAGTCTTCACTTGATGTACAGCATCCTGAGCTTTATCAGCAGCCACTTGAAGCTCATGTACTCGACCAACTTCACTCTTTTCATACTAATGGAGTGCTTTCTTGGCATCCACAATGGCTTTCATCTCATTTGATTGAGCTCCCTATAATGAATTATTGACTAGGTCAAGTTCCCCAGTAACAGCATCTAACTGTTGTTGGAGGTGCATCTTCTGGATGACTTTATCTTTGATCTTATGCTTCATCTCCTTCAACTTGGCAGCATAGTTAGCCTCAGCTCGGGATACCGCAGCCTCAAATTCACTGATATTGGCTGAAATCTTCACCCTAGTCAGATCCTCACAGCACTTTTTCTCCTACTCCCTCTTTAAGATGACTTGTTTCACTGCGGCATGGATCTCTTGATATCCAAAACTACAAAGTCCTAGCATAACAAACAGGTATGACAGTCATGGGATCTTTGATGACAGCTCTTCAAGAGGCACTTCAGATATGATTTTCCATATGTTTTCCCATGCCTTGAGTCATGAAAATTGGAGCGCCTTTTGTACTTCTGGATCCGACTCAGAATCACTGTCACAGGGGGAATATAATCTAGGATTAAAGTACTTAGGGAAGTGCCCTGTTCTGCTCCTTCCCCCCTGACCTGTGCTTCTTCACTTTCAATTCCCGTTGGGGTGGAGGTTGAGGCTTCACCTCCAGATCTAGCCACTAAAATTGATGGCCCTGCATAATCAATTGAAATATTTGGTTAGTTTAAAAGGATAACAAAAGTTAATTGGTTATCTTGAAAATTAAGTACAGTTGAAAATATTGTTATCCCTTACCCAACGGTTGACCAGTAACATGAGAAGGCTCCTCCCCGTCTTTCCTGGCCTCAATAGGATTTTCAGGGTGAGTTTGAGGAATCTCTACGGGGTTCAGCTCCACTTGTTCTAATGTCTCTACAATAGTAGGGTTTTCTGTACCCCCTTCAGGCATTGGTAGTTCAGCAGCTTGCTCAGTTAGAGCTGCATATTTGAACCGATCATGATTAGACATGTAATAAGAAGTTATTTTTAAAAGGAAGAAGGATAACACTCACGTCCATAATCTTCTAAATTACATGGTAAGTTAACATGATCTAAAAAATCTTCAAAAGATGCGCCAAGTCCCATAATTTCATCCAATGTAATTTCAGAATTCTGGTTAATCTCACCAGTGGGAGAATTTGATATGTCTTCTTGGCGACCTTTATCCTACAGTCTCTGACCCTGAACAGCATCTTCAGTTAAAATAGCGGCATCAGTTGCAATGGCCGCCAAAAGCTCGAGTGCAGGGGTTGAACCTGAAGTATTACAGAATGGAAGTCAGGCGATGTTTCATTTAACATTTTATGAAGCATTGTTAACTTACCAGAAGCAGGTTCTTTTCTTCATGAAACAGTAGTAGGAGGGATACTGGGAATAGATGCTGGCTCTTCTCTAGGAGCAGCCAAGTCATCCTGAACTTTTGATTGTTCACCAGTACCCTCTGTGGTCTTCAAAGGAGGGTCAGTCCTCTCTCTCAGAGGAGAAATTGAAGAATCCCCTACAATCCCAAGAAGTATGAGCAACCGTTTCATGGTTATAGACTCATGATTATCCGAAGGACTTACCGATACTAATAAAGTATTTAGATGTGGACTTCCTCCTTCGTTGCTTTTGATTCCTTGGATTTTTTGGAGTGTCAGTAGTCTCCCTTATAGACACTTGAATTGGAGAATGGAAGGCCATGTACAAATCCTCATTCATGGCCTGTTGGCCTGAAGATATCTTGCTCGACTCACGAGCAGATTCAGAAGCATCCCCAATGGCAGTACCACCAGGGCTATATTGTGGCAAAGGAACCTCAGTAGTTACTTTCTTTGCGAGCAGCAGGATGAAGAAAATAATTTCCTTGAGTAACAAAGCTTTGAAAAATCAAGCTATAAAGAAAATAAGGAAAGAAAACTTACATCTTCAGGAGCCACGTAATCATCCCACACCTCATCTCCAGAACCACCAATCCCCTCAGTGGCACCACGATCAATCATTTCCTTCACCAGCTTGGTGATAGGAATGGAATCGTCAGTGGCATATATAATCATTTCCAGCTCTCTGATATAAGTCCACGCTTCATTAGGGTTATCCTTGTAATGGATATCTGTAGAATTTAGAAGATTCCCAATTCCAGTGAGGTGTAGCCCCTTGCACAAATCCATCCAGGAAGTTTCAGTACCACAATATAGACTCTGTCAGGTCTGGACAGCCTCTGGTTGTAGATATTCAGTATGTGTATCAGAAGGCTGCGAGGAAGTTCCTACAATCTTTGACTTCAGATTCTTCCCAGATTCTGCAACTACTGATAGAGAATAATAAAATAAGACTTGTTTCTCTATAAAGTAATGGTGATTAAATTTCCACAATGAATTAACTTACCAGGAGTTAATGGAGTGGGTATTTTGATTCTGACTGGAGGATTATATCGGGCACTTGGCCGCTTTTCCTCTTGTTGTGCCTCATCATCCCCATCTTGGGAATCTGGTGAGTTCATCCTAGATGAGGAATCTGGAGAATCAGCTTCAGGTGAGGAAGCATCACCTTCCTGAGGAAGAGTTTCTTTCTCTACATTCCTCTTACTTTTCCCCACCTGATAAATTGGGTGATTCAGCACCCCTCTAGGGTATGATTCTATCCAGTGATCGGCATACCATGTAGTCAAGTTATATGTCACTTTTTCAACTGGTAGCTCAAACACTGCCCCAGTCTTCTCCCTAGATGTCAGCAACCATAGTTGTCGGGAAACCATCGAATGTTGCTCTGACCTGATATGCACAGGGGTAGATATAGCAGTCTGCAGAAAACACTTGAATTGACGTGTGAATCTATATGGAGCATAGGCCTCGCATATAATCTCTCTGTCAATCCTGGCGATCAGCACACGATCTCTACAGGCCAACATGTATGCCCTCAAATCCATGCTAGCTGTTACATCATCAAGAAACCGCTCGGTTAGCGGATTTCCATAAGGAAAGAAATTAAATTCCTTATACATGCTCAGCCTCACCTTCATGTCATAATAATTGAGAGCTAGTGGAGCAATTCTAGAGAATGCCTGCACTGATGGCCTGAAAGAACTTCTGGGGATTTGTACTCCATTCTGTACATTATACGTCCTGAAGTGAGTGGCGATCCATCCACATAAAACTTGGAATGGTCCCACTATTCCTAAAGGAGACTTACCCATGAAGATATGGAGTAAGCTCCTGTGAATATTTGCTAAAATGGGAGTAGCCAACCCAACCATTTTCCCCTCAGCCAACTTGGCTGCGATAATGAAGGTCCCTAACCTAACGCCTCCCTTCGAGTCCCTGACTGGTTGAAGATAAACACTGAGCCACAAGGCCAAAAATCCCACGATAAGAGTCTTCTTTGGGATTCTTTGATTCACCTCATATCCCCACTTCTCAAATTCCCCTGCTTCTAGGGTCATCCAGAATGTGCCAGGAGCACCCCTTTTCTCTGTTTTGGGGAAAGTGGTAGGATGAGTGGGCCTTTTCTCCTTGGGCCCCTTCTTCTTGGATCCCTTCTCCTTCGATCCATTTTCCTTCAGCTCCTTATCCTGCTTATCGATAAGAAATATATTCATCCATTCCTCTGAATGAATATCCTTTCTATAATGAGTCAAGGAGGTATCTGAACTCTTGATCTTGTGGAAGATTTTCAATAATTCCCAAGCCAAAGCCGGGGTCTTCTCCGAATCATTCCAAGTCACCTTGGGAGGGATGAATTCATCATGCATATCACCCAAAATTGGAGCCCCTTAGATCTTGTGGACATCCCACATACTGATTCCTACTTCTCCATGAGTCATATGGAAAGAATTGGTTTCTGGGCTCCAATGGCTAAGTATCTCTGGCACGAAGTTATCATGCCTGTAAACATATGTTTTCCCGGCCTAGACGGCCTCATATATCGCAACTCCTTTCAAATCCTCAACAAAATCTACACAGGTTTGTCGCACCCAGTATGCCCACATCCAGGTTGGCTTCACACCCCCTCCAGGATGGAAGTCCCAGCTCTTCTTCCAGCCTTTGGATTGATCCATCTGAGAATTTCATAAGATTGAGGGATAACAATGTGGTTGAAACTCAGGCTTATGAGGTTTCAGATCTGGTGTACAAGGGCTATGATGCATCATATGGGCCTTCTCCACTATTCCAGCATTTAGAAATACTCCTCCACATGAGATATTTGCTGTAGTAAAGTTGGTGTAGTTCTGAAACCAAGAAATTGGAAGATAGTTCTTTGCCTCTGGAATGATAACTTCTCGCAAATGACCATATCCATAAAAAGGTAGATAAATACTCTAGGGGAAGTCACGATGATAATTCTTCAAATACTTAGCAAAATCTAGGTGAGTGTTGTCACAAACAGTATAGTAATTATGGCCAATGATGCTCATCATATCATCAAGTCACTTGCTTTCTAGTTCATCAGTTGTTCCAATTCTCCTGGGAGCCATTGAATCTGCACAAAAGTTGAATGAATTAGCTCTATGGGTTTATTTTTCATTAAATTTGTGATGAAATTCGAAAAAATGGCAAAGGAATTAAGGCGTGCAAGTCTCATTTTGACGTGCAAGTATGGAAGTGTCATGCAAGTGTTTGGCGCGTAGGTATCACCACGCAAGTCCTATTACCTCTACAGTAGTGCGACAGTAGTAAAACAACGGAAAACAAGTAAACTAGCACGACGAGACAAACTTGTGCGATGAGAGAAAGAAATTTGAGATCTGGTGGCTTTGCGTGAGAATGACCGCGTATTTATAGTCCAGGTTTCACCCTTGCACACCGACACCTGCGCAGTTCAACACTTGCGCGCCGCCCTCTGCGCGCTCAATACTTGTGCGACGTAGGTTCCTTGGTTTTCCTCTTTTCCTTAGAGTCACATCCTCATTTATTTCGGATCCAACTATGAGGGGGGACTTTTGTTGACGTTCCTTTCTATCACAGAGTCTAAAAGAATGAAAACGGAAATACCTTGAACTCAAAGTGATTCATCCTTTGAAGAACCATCAAAATTTGACAAAGGCGTGAACAAAGATTCAAATGCACTTGGGTCGCGTAAGTTCCACTAAGGTCGCACAAGTATACTTGTGCGCCGCCAATTGGTCGTGCAGGTGACTTGCGCGCCTTCTTTGAAAATTTTCCCAGGGTCTTCTCTAGCCTATAAATACCTCCTGTGGGCCCCCCATTTCGGGGATGAAAAATTCCAAAACCTCAGATTTGAGCTCCTGGTGCCCTAGACTCTTTTCAAAGCTTCCAAAAACTTATGAGGTAATTTATTACCTAGAATGGAAGATCTAAAGAGGGGGAGGAAGTCCTAAGTGTTGAAGTTCATCAACACTTGCGGGCCTAGGTGGACAGCCCTTAACGAAAATGGCCACACTTGCATGTCACCTTACTCCTTCCATATAACTTACGCGCCTCTCTTCTGGAAGTCTCCAGGGTTAGGATAAAAGGCTTGAGCCAAGCCTCTCCCAAATTCTACACTAAGGATTGACTATCGTTCATGTACCCATGTGTCGCGTAGGAAAACCTGCATGACCAGGACCTATGCGCCCACGTAGTACTTTCACGCCCATGCACTACTTGCGCGCCCCTTTCTTTTTTGGGTGCCCCCTCTTGCCTATTTCACCTCACTTATGCCTATCCACCTCTCCTCTTCAGGATTAAGCCTTCAGAACTTTCTCCAAATCCATTTATGGCCTGATTTCCATGTTGGCTTCCTTATATTAAAGGAATTTTGTAGAACATCTCTTAAAACCTGGTGATTTACACATATTTATATCACTAAAGTTAGAGAGTTTATTCATTCAACCTCATCCTTTAAGATGATAGAATCCTTAACTTGGGCCTCCTTTTCAGGAGTAAGCCCCAGTCCAAATTCTCATTAATTTGGGCATCCTCCTTAGGAGTAATCCCCAAGTCCTCATTAATTTTGGGCATCCTCTTCAGGAGTAAGCCCCAATCATAATTCCTTTAACCTGGGCTTCCTTTTTAGGAGTAAGCCCTAGTCTCATATATGGAAATCCTCCATAGGATTAAGCCCCAAGTCCTCATTAATTTGGGAATCCTCCTCAGAAGTAAGCCCTAGTAATAATTCCCTTAACTTGGGATTCCTTTTCAGGTGTAAGCCCCAGTCTCAAATATGGTCATCCTCCTTATAAGTAAGCCCCAAGTCCCTTAATTTTTTCAAATCCCTTTAACCTAGGCCTCCTTCTCATGAGTAAGCCCCAGTCTTAATTTCTCTTAACCAGTCTTAATTTACTTTTGATATGGGCTTCCTTCTCACGAGTAAAACCCAATCATAAGTCCCCTCTTAATTTGGGCATCTTCCTCAGGAGTAATCCCCATGTTAGAGTATCCAAATCTCCATAAAGTACATATACCTATATGGACCTTGTTCCTGGGTTTCTTCCCTAAAGTAAAACCCAATATTCATCTATTTTGGGTAGTCATGCATACATAATCCCCACATCATTGCATCTTTCATGGTACAATTGTCTGGTTTCACCAATACCTCTTGTTTCTCACACTGAGCATGACTCACGTGAGCTTAGATTGTAAAATTAATCATGAAATCTATCTTTGAGCCATCAATCATGCATAAACATCATACTCCCTTACTCGAACTACATGGGTTCTGATTCCTTTTCTAAAAAAAGGATGCGTAGGTAGCCCATCTGCGGGTACGATCCCAACTCTGAAATAATCCATGTCCTTCTGAATGACAATAAACTTCAAGTACCCCACTGAGTGGATTTAAAACCAATATGGTCATCATAATGACCAAGAGAATTTTATGTATTAAAGGATACCATTGACAAAGAATCTCTAACAAATACAGATGATTCTCTATCGATGAAGAACCTCGAATACATATAAAAGATTCTTTAAATCACCAACATATCAATCATTGATTGTTAGATCTAAAGGAAATCTCATTTTATACTTGGTAATGTAATGAGGATTCACGAACATAATTTAAATCTATAAAGAGAGTCCCGGAATAGACAATAATTCCCCTCAAAAATGTGTGATGAGTCTGACATCCCATTCTCTCAACCAATGAAAATTCCTAAGCCTCATCATTCCATAACTAATGAGCGTCTACCTTTGGAAAGTAGGTCCAAATGGATATGGAATCATTGGATGTTTCCGGTTCTACGAACAAACCCGTTAGAAACCGATTGGAATGTTTGAACCTTTAATCAATGAATTCATTCCCAATTCCAGAGGAAACAATAATAATTTAAGTATCATATATATACTTATATGTTTTTATGTTAAGTTAAAATACTACAACCATCTCCTCTAATATTAAATGGGATATGAAATCAGCATTCGTGTGTACGATAGACTACCGCCTCACGAATCGATGTTATCTGTTTTCTATCACCACATCTCACAATTGTATATAATGATAGATTAAATGTGTATATATGTTATTTATGATATTATAATACTTATGTAATTATTATATCACATATACCTTTATACTTTCCTTTTTTGTGGGAATATGATAACATTGCTCGTGTGTACAGCGGATTATCACCTCGCAAAGCTATGAGTTTTGTTCACGCTTGACATGAAAGGTAATAATGAAGTTTTTAATGAAAAAATTTCATATATATGATATAAAAAATTATTATATAACGGTAATATATTATTTACCATTATTTCTTTCAATCCTTTGAGAAAATGGAAATAATGTTCATGCGTACGTATGGCCTACCATCTCTATAAATGGTGTATTTTATTTTTCTATCTCTAATTATTATGGATTAATCTAAAAAATATATAATTAATATATATTATATTTATATCATGGTTAAAATTATGTATATTATGGAACCATGATAAGATTAATAGGACCAAAAATAGTTAATCAAAACATACATGAAAAACAAAACAGTTATTGCCCAAAATGTGACTTTAACATGGAATTGTTAGTAAACGGGTAATAAAAGGTGATAAGAAAATCATACATTGTATTATATATATAATTATGGTTTTTTAATATATTTATAATAAACTTATATTTATTTTACATGAGTTTTTAACATGTATGAAGGAATTTGATACTTAAGCTAAGGGATTTTTGTCTAACTTTTATTTTCTGTGAGACACAATCCATATTCACCACGTTCTTATTTTAGGTGGTTTATATACTAAAAATGAATGTATTTTATGATTATTATCCATAAAATTATAGGGATTCACATATTCATTATATTATCTCTCTTTCATGGGGCTTATGGTTAAAATTTTACCAAAGAGGTAAGATATTTTTGTCTCAATTTTTCTTTCTTGAGATGTATGTTATGTTATGAACCTATCTTCGTTTATAAGGAGTATATACATCCAATTTTTATAGATATTATAATTAATATATTTATTCTAATTTTAAAATAATTTTTATTTAATTTTATTCTTCCATGGGACTTACTATTCAAAGTTTCCAAAATGGTAAGGGTTTTATGTTATAATCTCATCATTTATTGGGATTGCTCAAGATTATGCTTCCAATCATAAGATATTATGATCTATATCAAAATAAACTCGTGTTTTTTCTTATCCTATGGTTATTTTTGGATAATACATGTTTTCCCTTCATTTACCTTTATTTATATACACAAGAGTTCCAAATAATGTTTTTAAGAAAAATCATTTGTATTTCTCTCTTCAGTTGAAACCCCATTTTTCTTATAAAATCATGTTTTATAAAAATGTTTTCAAAAAATGTTTTTTAACATTATCAAAATTATTTATTAAATAAATTTTTACCCATATTTTAGTTTTTTCAAAATGTTTTGAAGTGTATCTTCATGACATTTTATAAACAATGCTCATTTGGATTTTAATGAAGATATGAAATGAATCTTCATTTAAACTTATATGATATGAAGATAATTATCTGCCATCATGACCAATAATTTATGTGATTATTTCTTTATAATATTACAATTTTATTTTCAAAGAAAATTAATATGAAAATGTTTTATGTTTTAAAAAGTGTTTTTTCAAAATGGAAAGGATATTTTTCTCAAGAAAAGTTTTAAATTATTTTTAAAGATCCCTTTATAAGTTTTCAAGATTATTTTCAAAGAAAATGATTTCCAAAATATTTTAAGAATTTTTAGTTTTAAAAAATTAATTTTCAAAGAAAAGTTATTTTCGTCAAGAAATGTTTTAAATGATCACTCAAAATCATTTCTAACTAAGATAACATTCGTTGATGTTACCTATAGAAATATGATCCAATGATATCATTCTTATTCTTTCTATGAATAATTTATATTTATGATGGAATGACATTTATGAAACCTATTTCTCTTCCATGGGTTATACCATGATAAAATGTTTGGGAAACCTGCTTCTTTCCATGGACTATGCTATGATGAAATAGTGAAATGATTATGAAACCAGTCTCTTTTTCATGGGTTATGATATGATGAAATGTTTATGTAACACTTTTAATTTCATAGCTTATGATATGATGAATGTTTTATGATTTTTTGGCATGCATATGTATTATTTTAATTATGTGATTGGTGGGACCTATATCTCCCACTAATCCACTGGGTAAAGATTTATATCTCATGAGATAGACAAGACTAAAATAGGGAGTGATCATGATTAAGTAAGGGGATTTATTCTCTATGATTGTGTTGGGAGTGAACCTTGACTACTATGATGGTTTGGGCACTAAACTCATTCCACTATCATAGTTTTGTAAATGAACTTTGACTACTACAGAAATAATTTTCAATGCTTGTGTGTATATAACAATTATATATACTATGCTAATATTATACTCTCATGGATTATGTTATTTTATTTCCTTATGATTCATGTCTTATGAATTTTTAATCTTTATTCCATGTCTCAAGATTGTGATCTTTGGTATGCAGGGTATCATTTTCAAATGTTATAATCAGACCCTTATGCTCATTTTATGCATATATATCTCCCTTTTTACCCATAATAAGTATCTAAGATCACCCTTTCTTATGTTTTTTTCCCTAGGTTATGAAAAAATGTATTATTTATGATATGTCTAAGAAGGGATCTATTTATGAAGAACTTAGTGTGAGATGATGTAGTTCACATATGAACCAGTTGTTTATGTTTCCTTATTTCCAAAGGAACTATAACTTTATGATACTTCATTTTGTGTTTGTATAATTTAATGAATGATCATCTAAAAATATGTAATATCTATGTATGAGAATCATGGGTCGTTATAGGTCCAACCCTGATAAACACTTCTGCAATGCCTGGATCCATCACCTATTCACTGCACTCATAATCAATGATAGAAACTCATCACAACACTACCTCTATAAATCAACCCAAGAAACATATACCTCCTTCCTCTCCCCAAGACACAATATCCACCATTTTCACACTACTCCCCACATATAACTAATAATCGGTGTTACTTGATACTACATCCTTACACAAATCAAGTTAAAAGAAATCTCAAATTCCAAACTACCACTATATCTCCAAATCATAGAAATATCCCCCCATCATACATAGCCATCCCCTAATGTAATAACTCATTCATAATCTTGATCAAAGCCTCGTCCTCCTTAGTCAGTTCAATCCTCTAGTGGTAAACTAAATCACCCTGCTAAGCCTTTCCAACCTAAACCACACACATATGATGACTCATCAACATATCTAAAAACAAGTAACCAAACTCACAATCCTAGTAGCATGTAATTATTTAATATTTATTTAATTATATTTATTTAACTTCCCAAAATAATCCCATTCAACTAAAATATCAAAAAAAATGATACATGTACCTCTCCTAGGTCTCTACCCTAAAAGTAGCATCACTTCACATAATATTTTCTATAGGATAAAGTTCGTTGGATTATATCACTGAGGGCCCTAAAAACTTGTGTCATGGTTGGTCTCCCTTTATTACACCACATAATATATTCAACTGATTTTGTTTCCCAACAAACCCTTTAAATCTTGTCCTGTTCCTAATTGTGTTCTTCATCCTAACTCTGAACAAAATATCTAATACAACTTCATCACAACCCTTTCCCATTAGTAACCCCTCCTAGGAATTTAGTGAAGATGAGAGTGGCCCCCAAGGATTTCCTATAATAGAACATTATTTAGTGACTAGAAATGAGTGTATAAAACATGAAAATGGGAGGCATATTACACTCATATATCCCAAGAACATAATAAGAAACTCTACAATCAACACCATATTATAAAATAATCCAAAGCCCATAATAATCTACAATGTATGATACCTAAGAAAAATACAAGTCTAAAATTAAAAAACCAAATAGAAGTCCTGGGAAGAAACTCCACAGTCAATCCTCAGATCCAAGCTAGAACTATCTACCTTAGTCACCAAACTCACCCTAAAAAATTGAAAATTATTTTATAGATATAGGTATGGGAATAAAATGAATTCTTAGTAGGATCCCCATTAATAAATCTCATGAAAATTTGGAATAATTGTACTAATTATTTGGTGAACAAATAGAATAATCAACATGAACTTATATAAGGTCAAATAGCACCCATCCTTACTAAGGATCACTCACCAAGCAATGAATCCAGGTATGATAAAATAATATCCGAATAATATATCAAAAGGGTACCTCACACCACTTCCCAACTAGTTTTTCTCTCTCACACCCCAATGAAAAGTGTAATGGTGCTTCCATATATTACATAACATCAAACCATATACATGAAATACATAAATAAAATCACCTTTGATGTGGGTCGGACCATAGCCATACCCACCCCAACCTCCCATAGAGCCTAAAATCCTATTTTGGCATCAGTTAGAATACTCACATCACAGTCAACTTGGGTCATATCAGAACCCTACCTACCCTAACCTCCCTTGGGGCCCAACAAATCATTTTGGAATTGGTTCACATTGACAACCTCATACCTATATCCATAATCATATCCATATCAGTAGGATATTATGAACATGAAGTACATAAACCCCATTCCATCCTCCTACCATGCACAACTCTTACTAATTATAATCATCACAACTGTAAAATGTCTAGAAGAGAGAGCAAGGAAGAGGGATAAGTTATTCATATATTCCCTCGCCAACCTAGATATTTGGCAAAAGCATCTAGAATCCAAAAAATTTGGGATTCAATAAGGTTATCCATCCTAGGTGGGGTGAATATATAAATAAAAATAAAAATAAAAGTATAATGAGGCACGAACACTACAAGTAAAATAGGTATTAGCAACAGTTTTAACCACCGCCAATTTATATGAGTTGGTTCTATAAACCTTCACATTTTTGTGAGTCACCCATTAATTAACGATGGTTTTTTATTTGTGATAGTCCTACAAAACCATTGTGAATCCATGATTGGAAGTGATTATGAAATCACCGATAAAAAATGTGGTGGTTTTTTTGAATAATTTTATTCAATATAATACAAGTTACAACTGAAGTCAATAAACTAGTAATGATATATTTCTTTTTTTCTAAACTATCCATAGATATAACCATCTCTAATAAATTCATAGTTGTTTAACATCATATAGTGGCAGTATTTCAATATATAGTAACTATTAAAACAATTATTAATTATATTATGGTGGTTTATTAAATTATTAAAGGTTTAATCCACCTCTAATTATAAAAAAATAATATATAACAGTATCCTTTTTAATATGATACCACCTATAATATAAAATAAAAATATATCCACAAGGTTAATAATTCAATTAGTTCAGTACTCAAAAGAATAATACATAAAAAAGAAAATATTTACATATAATATTTCCTAATATTTTTAAAACATACAACATATTTTTTTAATCCATATATTGAAAAAATGGTATATATAAGTTTTTATTACAAATAAAACACATGAAAATGGTAATCTAACATCAACATTACTCACCTAAGTTAGTTTGTCTACCCTCGTATGATCTATGATCTTGATTTTCCTATCGACTACTAGCCTTTGGTGCATCTATGGTGTGAATTAAATGGAATTTTTAATATAAATTAATTTTAATTAGATAGTGAATACAAAATATATTGAAAACAATTATAATAAAAATATAAACATATTAAAGTTAATGTAAGAGATTTAGTACTATTTTAGTTTATTGTATCAAGGATGCAATGTTCATAGGAATACTCCCAGTCATGCCCCAAAATTGAGTACCCACTAATTAGACTTAAATTTGATAATAATATCATATAAAATATATACATATCTATTTTCAATTACTTTAAATTTTTATCAAAAATATCATTCTTCTAATTGGTGAGAATATGCCTCCAATCATGATACATGATGGTAAGAGATGTCATCTCACATACTAATTGGCCTAAGATTTTCCTATATAATACCTTGAAATAATCTAAAGGAACATGTTATCCCAACTAGGTTAAATACCTTAAGAGGGGGTGAATTAGGGTATGATGTATTAAAACAACTTCCCCTTTAGATCTTGTTTTTTCGTTAAACAAAACAATCTTCTATCCCATTCTTGTAGAAATGTATGAGCAGAAATGAAAACATGAATGAGACAAAAAAAATATTTAGTTCACCTATAATGGGATATCTCTAAGGATAATAAATTTTAAATGTTACTATATACAAAATAAACTAAATTAAACTACTATTATAATGTTCATAGTGGACTCATTGTCTCTCCTGGTTCACTGCAAATCACAATTTGAAAGATCACTAGTATCTCAACCAAAATTTACTCACTTCTCCTTTATATGATTATTTAATTGGTCACTTGAATCAATATAATTTACACCTCATTTAGTTAATCATGAATCTCAACATTCATCCCCTCAATGAATACCAATTTACCACAAAATTTATGGGCAATCCCTTCTAGTTTTCATAAGATTTACTTTCATGAAACCATTTCCAAAATTTCATAAAAAAATTCCATCATAAAACTTCACACTTTTTTGAAACCCACTTCCATTGATGAAAAACACAATTTTTGTGAAGATCTAAAAAATTTCATGAAACTACCTTGGTTAAGTTGAAACAAGTTGTTTATTCATGAAACTAATGTTCATATGAATCTTCACATAAGAAAATCCTTCAAAAAAAATCATGAACTTAGAGCCTTTGGATATTTGTTAAGACTTTCTCTTTAAATGAGGGGAGTATTCACCTATTTATAAACGTTGTCTCCCATTCATGAAAATTTGTTTATCACCACCACCTTTCCCAAAAGCTCTTTAATCTATTCATGAAACTCACCACCTTCACAAAACTTTATGGGGAATTGGCATAGTTACAAAACTTACCATCTTTCACAAAACATTATTTCCATGAATTGCCAATATTTCATGAACAAAAAATATTTATTAAAACACAAAACCTTTATGAATTTCATGCTTTTCCATATTTTTCTAAGACAATCCTGGAAATCCATATTTCATGAAAAGTTTCCCTTCCTCCAAATTTTGGCCCCCAAAAATTTAGAAAACACTAAGAAACACCACCAACTTATACACATAACTTAAAGAACCACTTATAGAGATTTCATATGTCTGTATTGAATATTTTTCAACATAAATAATCAAAAATCACACTAGAACTCCACAACTAACCATTTCAACCTGCTTTTTCATCAAACACAATCAACCCAAAAACACTACAAATTCACCTTGATGAATTTTTTACCAACATCAACCCAAACATGTCCAATGGCAAAGTTACTTTTAAATTTCCCAACCTTTAAACATCTGTTTTATTCAGGTTCATTTGTATCTTATTATTATATAAATAAATTCAATTAATATATTCAATAAATATCTTCAATAAATATAATCAATAATTAGTATACAGATGTAATAAATTATTTTTTCACAATAACAATTACATGACGATAATGGTAACACTTCAGTACACTCATGATGGTAATTGTGGCACCATATTATCAATATATTTCCACTCCTTAACTACTCTATCCATACCTCTAAAATTCCTAGAAAATAAGGTGATTCACTAGAATTAGGGATCATACCTAATGAATATCAAGGCATATCAGATAGCATAAAAAAATTTAAAGGGAAGCATACTGAAAATAGGGAGCATACCTAATGCATATAGGAGTATATCATATGTTCATCTAACATCATCGGAGCTATGGAAGAACATATCGTATTGTTAAATAATTTTTTCCTCAATATTTCAACATCCAATAAGAATAGAAAAAATTTGTAACGTGTTATATAATATAAAATAAGTAAATGTTTTGAAAAGTTTGTACATAAATTAATAAAATTCATGTATTCTAAAAAAAAGGTAAAATATAAGTTAAAGTATTAATAAACATTCAATTAATTAATTCATCATTGTCTATATTATTGGAATAGTACACTATTAACACAATTTTTTCATCTTCAACCTCCACTATAATTCCAAATATTTCAATATCATCATGGAAAGATAAATTAATCTCTTATTGATGATTGGGTTTGATGTTAAGAAAAAATTATCCAAATTCATCACTCATGACATAAAAGTCTATTAGTTTGATGGAAAACAACAATTCACCCTTTATCGGCTTTATCATACACAAAATATTCTATTTTATCTTGTGAATACAAAATTTATGGATCATATACTTCATGATCACCGGTATCAATCAACCAAGGTAAGTTAACATAAGTAAATTCTGAAAATATTTCCTTATGACCATATAAATATCAACCAACTTTTATTTTAATAAAACAATTAAAAATTATCCCTGATATTTTAATTAAATAATTTTAATAAACTTTCAATATTATCCCAAGTCTACAAATTTTTTGAATATGCAACTATTTTTTGTTTTCAAACATCCTTTGTGCAAAACTATATGAATCTTAAATCCATTAATATTATAAGCAACGAATATCTAAGATCGATTCAATGGTCCTCAAGACAAATATTTCGAATCATCTAACAATTTGTCTCAATTATAAATATTCACAATCTACATGTATAAATAAAAAATCTTATGAGTTATATAAGATAATTATATCAAAATATTATGAATATTAAATTGATTATGGTCTTACATGATGTGAAAACTAATTAATAATGTCTTTGATAATTACTTTTGTTATCTCTTTCTCATTTCATGTTTGAATATGAAGTCATATATTTTTTTCATCTTCAATTATCTGGTGAAAGGTTATACAATAACACTATTTAGTAGTACCTATATATGTTATTGTATGAACTCTATTTGTGTCAATAAAACTAATGATATTTTTCCTAAATGGTGACCTAGCATTGGAGATATTATGATTTACTATAGGTTTTCAATTGATTTTAATTATCATCAACATGTCCAAATCAATTTAATTGTGTCTCAATATTAAATAAATACATCTAACAAAAGGTGATGCACCCTGCTTCCTTATAACCATTAGAAAAAAGCCTTTTAGTTGATATTTCTTACTCACAAAAAACATAAAATGATATGGATACCTAAAAGAAAATAGTAACATAGCATAACAAACCATATATTTAATTAGTTTTAAAAGTTTAATATAGTAATCATAAAAAATTAATATGACAATAACTCCTTATAGGATCCATCAATTTATAATGTATGGTCCCTCTAACTTTAACTTCCACAGTCAAACATGGAGTTAGATAAATTATCACGGTAAAAAATTAAAGGGTAAATGTCATCTCTAAATAAAAAAGTGTTATTACAATAATTTTATGAATTTTTTTAAACTTAATGGGGTTTAAATTTTTATCATAAAGCAGTCTAGAGAATTTTTAAAACTAAATTATAATTTTTGTTATTTTATCAAGTAAAAATTTACGTAATACCAAAGGTAGAAATCACTAAATAAAAATATATAAGTTATAGATTCTAAGACTACTAAACTTATGATGTTTCAAGTCAGCACATCATGAAATTTTACTTAAACTCTGATAAGATACATTTACATTTTCAATATTTAAAATAAAACATCATTTTCTTGATTTTTCAATGAAAAAGATGTTATAGGATACTTTCCTTTATCATTTTCCCACATATCATGCTTTATATTCATTTCTATCAAGTCCTTATGAGCATTAAGTTGATATTTTGATACTCCCTACTCATTAAATATTATAAAAATCAGATTTTTGCATACATTATTTTAAATGTTTGTGACATCAATATTATAATGTAATTATTGAAATTCCTAATTAGGAAGTTTGAAAAAAAAAATTATGTTTCTTCCATTGGAGAGTAACAAATTTATATGATAATCTTTGAACTATTTTCTCATAAACCTTAAACTGATACTCTTTCCCAAATTGTGTATCAAAAATTGATAATTGTGACATGATTTCTGAACCAGATAAAAAAAATTGTGTTGGCCTCAACTCATTTTATCCATCGAATTGTGACTTGTTGAACCGATATCGATGAAATCTATCTAGTAATAAATGATAAAACATGAAACAAACATTTATACTATATGGTAGTATTATTAGCTCAAATTCAAAGTTACAAACTAGACACGCCTGGCCAATGTGAGTGTTACAACTATAAAAATTTACTATTCTAGGAATATCACTAATCCTCCGTATTAGAGCAACACCTATTTTGAACCTTTTAGTTATTGAAGCATCATAAGTATCAACACCATTGTCCCCTAAATTTTTCAATTATTCTATATGAGGATGAATTTATACATCGATATCATTTACAGGCATTTGATTACCTAGAATTATCATTGAAATAATGAAATAGTTTTGTTTTGTATGCATCCACAGAGGTAGATTATAAGGGATCAAAATAAATGGTCATTTGACATAAGTTGTACTAAGAGTACTGAATGAATTATATTAATTAGTAGCCTATCCCAAATGCACATTCCTAGGATATAAAGATAAATAAGAATATAAACAATTAGAGTATTTACATGATTTCTAATCTCTTGGATGTTTTATAAACCCTCAATTGTTTTTTATTCATAGTATTCCACTTTATTTTCTCTATTATTTTAAAAGACTTGAAAAATATTTTCAATCTTGATTTTAACAGAAAGTAATTTAAACCTTCATGATGTTTTATTTCTCTTCTTATTTATATCATGTTTATTCAGACTTTCAGGAAGATTCAGTAATTTCTATATAGAAGCATAACATCTTTTACACTATTCTCTATCTAAATCTTCTCCCCGATCAAATATTCAATCATTAGGAGATGCATATATCATTGTATAATTGAGACTGAGTTTGTTAACAAATTTATTCATATTATAAAATGATTTATGTATATTATATTTAGAAAATTAATCATACACCAACTCTAATATCATTGAAATTTCTTTATCTATAATTCCACACAAACCCTTGCTATAGTTCAATTTTATTGGAAATGAAGATTTTTTATATTTGATACATCCTTCATATAACTCCAAATTTTTATATTCTACTAAAATAAACTCTATTTATTTTTTATAATCTTAATCATTCTATGTAGTGTGTATAAAATCATTAATAAGGTTTTAAATTTCATTCTCTATTATCAGGGAAATAGATTCTTTATTTTGATGATGGTCACATGTCGAACATTCTGAAATTTACAATTTCTTATTCTAAATCCATATCACATATCTAGTGAGAAATTATTTCAATATCAATTTCACTTAAAATAAATTTCTTTTCAAAAATCATATGAAATTATGTTCAAGAAGTAGAAATTTTATTCTTTCATCCACTGATCAATTTTCAATTGAAACATATAAAAAAACCTTCATCCCCTTAATATATTGAGGTCTATTTTGGGTGAAATTAATCCAACTTTTATCCATTTGTATAATATTGATAAATATTTTTATAAAAACATAACTCTTATTAATTAAATAAAATCATGTCAAAAAAACATAAGATTTATAAAATATAAAATATTATTATCATAAAAATATTAGAATTTGTAAAACTTTACTGGGAGAAAATCATCAAATAAAAATTATTATAATCAATTTATATTATAATTATATATTTTATGATACAAATATGTCATACAACATATTGAAAAAATAAAAAATTTCATAAAATTTAAGTGAGAATGTTAATATAATAAATATAGGAAATATTTCAAACCACTTATAGAAATTTTAGAAACCCTATTGAGGGAACATTATATTTTGATAATAATAAAAGTGTATCTCATTATGAGTAAATAAACAAAGAAAATTATTTTTCTTTGATAATAATTGATGTTCTCTTATGTAATGAACACTGAGAGGGGGAGGGGTGAATAATTGTTCCCATTAAAACTATTTCTTATTTTTATGATTTTTCAACTAACTTAATATATACCACCTATAAGGATATCAATTGATTATTTTATATTTTAAAATTATACTCACCTATACAAAAAAAATAAAGTAAAAAATTAAAATATTTTTACAAGTATTACCCAGTGTATAATTGACTACATTATTAATGTGATATTCAAATCTAATTGGGTTAGAACTGACACTATTGGGTTAATTTGTTTTGAACAAATTCTACAAAAAATTAAACAATGATGAAAACAATAAATCCAATTCCAAATATATAGAAATAAAAATGACTAAAAATAATTAGTGAATAAATACATAGGTTGTCAAAAATGCACATGATCATTTTTCATTAGCGTGATAGATTAATACAAGATTTCAAGGCATTCACAAAAAATATAAATATAAAACCAGATATGATGATTCATAGAAATGGAATCAATATCATGATAGAATAATTTCTAGAAATAGGAATGTATAATTAGAATTGCAAGATAATATTTTCATATAAAAAATAGATAATTGAAATCAATACATAAAATAGGCAACAAAATCTGTGAAACTAATTATGAAATTTGTAACACCCTCAGATTTATGATATATTTCTCTTCAAAAAAAATTAATTTTTTCAATATCTTGTGATACACACAAGTGTGGTTCTAAATGAACTATAATAGAGTATAATGTTATAACCTAGCTATTAGATTTGTGTAATGAATATTAATAACCATATTTTGAAAACAAAAATGTGTATAAATTCTTGAGTTGAAGTGAATATTCTCTTAGTAAAGTCATTATATGCTTTAAAAATATATTTTTCATCAAAAATATTTTTTATCGCTTTTTTAAGAAAATAATTTAATTAATTTCCCCCAATTTTAGAAAATTAATCTGAAAAAATAAACTTAATTTTTGAAATCATTATTTCATAATTATCTTAGAGTTAGTTTTTGCTAATTCTCATAAAAGATTGATTTTTCAAGGAATAAAGAAAAATACTGATTTTTATTAAAAAAATTATTTTCATTTAAAGCATATAAAAAAAGTTACATTTTTGTTTTAAAATGATATTAAAAGTAAATTTAGTTCATTTATATTATTAATGATTCAATTAAGGTCATTAGAATCAATTTTATGTTGGATTTCAGTATAAGAACTTTTTATACTTTAGAAAACATTATTTCTAGGAAACTACTTTTAATCAAATTTTGTGGGTTTAAATTTAAATTATATTCTACTATTAATTTGAATTGAATTTTATAAAATTGATTTTATATTTTGAATCATAATTTAAAAAAATTACAAATAGGCCACTTTTATTTCTTTTATAATGAATAATAAAAAATAGTAAAAATATTATCACCTTATTAAGGGTAAAAGGGGTAAACCATGGTTAAAACATTAGGATAAGTCTTTAAAATTTATATAAAACTTAAATTTATCCTATTTAATGAGTTTAATTCATCAAAAATCATTTAATTTTTGAAAATATGGAAACTTGGTGCCATTTTTATTTTATTATGACCTTTATATTATTTTAAGAAAATAATAAATACAAAATGTCACTCTCTTGACTTTAATATCACTAATTTTTTTACATAATTGGAAAAAGAGGATAAGTTTGGTTATAATTACTATTTAAAATCTAAATTAATTTATTATCAGGGTAATTTTTTTAAATTTTTAGTAATGAAATAATTACCTTAAATTCTTACACAACGTTGACAGAGTTCCTCTACAAGAAATGAAAAATCATGTAAATTATTTTAAAAACTCTAAAAATGATATTTTTTGGGAGAGTTATAGTGTCCAATGAGTTTTATTGATAAATATAACATATTAGGGATTTATTAAATGTTCTTATTTTAATTCCATTACTATATTTATGAATTTAAAGTCAAAATAAATGAATTTTTTATGGTATAACATATCAAATATTTTCCATTTATCAGTCAGTTATCCTTTTATGGTATCATTCTTGACCCTTAAAGGGTAAAAATCATTAATATTGTGGTAATTTTAAAAAGGGTTAACTCGGGGTTAAAACAAAGAGATAAGAGTGAAAACATCACCAAAACCTATACAAATTTTATTTTATAAGATCATTTAAACTCATATGCATCTTATATTATAAATATATCAATTTTGATCCACTTGATACTGAGAATTAATTTATATTAATTTAATACTATAAGTAATTCCAAGAGTGTCCCTCCCATTACTTATAAAAGGGCATGTATTCTAATCTCTTCCTCACACATTTTGAACCTTATAAATCAGAAAATAACTACCATAATACATTCCAAGATTCTTTCCTCATGTCCTAGAGCTTCTGATATTTCCAAAAGGTCATCCTTTCAAGGCTTAATGTCTAATCCAAAAGAGTTTATCAACAAAGAGTTATAACTCTTAACTGAGTACTTTTAATTTTATTTCTTCTTATAACTCCTATAAATATATGGTATACATTATAAAATAATTAATTTAGTATCTTAAATACAATTATTTTTAATTATAATCATGTAACAACCATTATCCACCTCATTTCTATCCTATGAAAAGCAAAAACATCACCCGTGCACACGTACAACTTATTGTCTCTACGTAGCGGTGTAATTCATTTTTGATCACCAATTTACTTGAATGGTTATAATAATGGATTTAAAAAATATATATTTTATTTATGATATTATTATTACTATTTAAAGGTGAATTATTATTTACCTTTCTTTTTTTCCATCCGTCAAAAAAAATAGCGTTCATGAGTATGTATGGCCTACCATCTCCTTGAATGATGTAATTCATTTTTAAATATCTATCTTTTATGGATGAATGAATATATATATAATTAATATAAATTATATTTAAATAATTATTAACATTATTTATATTATTTAACCTTGATCAAAGTACAAGGATAAAAAATACTAAACCGAAATTCTCATGAAAAAATAAATAGTTAACACTCACAAATAATGATTTTAATAAGGCATAGTTAATAAATGGGTGTTGAAATGTTATAAGTGGATAATATATAATAATATAAGTATGTAAAAAAATTTATAGAATTATAAAAAATTTAAATTTATTATATAAGAGGTTAGAGTGCTTTCGAATAAAGTTCAACTTTAGGTAAGGTATTTTTGTTACAATATCATTATTTATTGGGATTATTTATGATTAAGTTTTTGGTGATGAAATTTTATGACTATATCTAAATAATAACATGTATTTTATTTTAAACTTTTTTATTTCTATATATTGCATTTTTTTCCATAAGTTTACTCTCTTTAAGTACTCAAGAGACTGAAAATTTATTTTTAAGGAAAACTAACTTTATTTATCTCTTCAGTTAAAAATAATTTTTATTCTATGTTAATATTTTATAAAAATAAATTAAATTTTAATTTTAATATTATCCTATTATTTTTAAAATTTATTTTTACCGATAATTTAATTTCTAAAAAATGGTTTAAAATGAATCTTCTTATCATTTTTTGAATGAGTTTCTTTTGACATTTTACCAAATATGTGAAAGGAAAAAAAATTAATGTACACTTCAGGAATGGAATTTCCCACCATCATGACCAATAAATGATTTGAATAAAAAAATATCTAGGATATTTTTATATTTTATCTAATATATTTCAAAGTGAAATGGTTATTTCTCTCAACAAATGTTCTAAGTGATATTTAATGGAATTTTTTATTTATAGTGACATATTTTTATGTTAATTAAGATTTACTATGGATATGTTCCAATGATACCATCCATATTATTTCTTTGGATGATTTATTATTAAGATGAAAAGATGTTTATGAGACTCATTTCTTTTCCAAAGGTTATCATATAATGACTTTTTTATGATCTTATGACACACAAATATATGATCTTAATTATGTGATCGGTGGGACCATAATTATATAGACCTATAATTCATTGGGTAAATATGGATATCTCATGAGGTAATAAGGACTACAAGGAGTAGTGAAACTAGTTCATTATGGGACTATATCCGCTACATTTGTCTTGATATTGAACCTTAACTAAGGATAATATGGAATAAAGAGTGAAATTGATCCACAATGATAGTCTTGGAAGTGATGTGTGACTAAGGAAATGATTTTACTTGATTATTTATATTCAAAAAACTTATGTCTTATACCAATTTTACACTCTCATGGCCCATTTTCTTTGATTACTTTATGATTCATGTCTAATGAACTACCAAGATTTATGCCATGACTCAACATTTTAATATACAATATGTAAGGTATGGTTTTAAAATGTTAATATAATGTTATCAAACCCTTATTCTCATGTTATATTTAAGTGATAATTGTTATCTCCCTTTTTTACCCTTACTGAGCCTCTGAGCTCACACTTTCTTATGTTTCCTTTCCCCTAGTTATAAAGAAAGGTTTTAAGTATGACATGTCTAAGAAGGGTTCAATTTATGAAGAAATTAGTAAAAGATTATATATATTTATTATAAAAAAAGTCATTTAGGTATCTAAGTTTCAAAATATACTAAACATATAAGACTATAGTGTGGATCATAATGTTATGTATTTAATATTCATATAATAAAATGTAGTATTTATGTATGAAAAGTATGGGTCTCTATAGTTGGTATCATAGAAAGGTTTAGTTACCTTTGGAAACTATGATGAAAAAACTTTAGTGATAACCCTAGGGATATGTTTAAGTATAATATAATTCCTTAAAGTTTTGTTAAATTATAGATTATGTGTTTTTCTACTATGATTATTGTTTCTCATGTTATACTTTTTTGTTTTAATCAATGGATGGAACTCAAAGGAACCATGTTAAAGAAAAATCTGACAAACAATGAAATGATTTTCCTACTAAGAAACCAAATGTTATGAGAGATGTAATTAAAATTATTTTTTCTATGCTTACACATATTTCTCATCTACAAATAATTTTTATCTTACAAACAAGTTAATGATAGAAAAATGTTTTTTTAGCCCTTCATGAGGAAATATCCACCTTATTTTAGTGGTTATGTTGATCTACTAGTTGTTGAGAAATTATCAGTTCCACTAAAATGATATTTTCTATTCTCCAGTGTTTGGAAAATGAAAATTTTATTTTTATTAGTTATAATTTTGAAGGTTAAGAAGATCAATGGTGGACTCTTATCAAGAACATGAGACAGCAAAAAGAAATTGACTCTATGGAGTGGGAAGAGTTTAAGATATTATTTTCTAATAATTAATCTCCTCATATTCTTCATATAAAAATGGAGAAGGTATTCCATGAGCTAAATAAAAAGGATGATGAATCTATTACTACTCATGAGGTAAATTTTACAGGACTTGTAAGGTTCTCTTCTCGTATTATCATACAACCTAAAAGTAAGGTTGATCAATTATTTAGTGGATTAATACCAATTATTTGAATGGTGTTAGCCAAAAAGTACTTTTGTATCCATGGATAAATCATTATATGTGATATCATAGTAGAAATATAGATTGGTGTTACCCATCAACCTCATGATTTTGTTAAGAAAATAAATATAGAATTCAATGGAAATTCAAAAAACCATAGAGATAAGTGGATGATAGTTACTTTATGATTAAATTGTGTAATGAAACATGAATTAAATTGTTTTAAAGGGACTATTAAGTGTAGAAAGAAAGGTCATCAGGCAATCAAATTTCAATGTAATGGGAAGAATAAGTTATATAATGACGGAGAAAAATCACTACGAAATGAACCACCCACACCCTGGTGTTTCAAATTTTTGGAGTATGGAAATTATGATAACCAGTGTTCAAATAAAAAAAGGTTAATGATAATGGTCAACATAATTAACTTATTAATCCTATAGATAAAGGAAAACTTCATTCAATAATTATTTCTAATGTGGGGTATGATAACAAAGTTTTTAAAATTACACTTACCATCCACTCTAGAACTGCTAATGTCTTATTTTATTCTAGATATACCCACTCTTTTATATATGAAGAATTTTATAATGGTATAACAATACCACTATAATTATCATATATTGAATTATTAGTGAAAAATATTAATGGTATTATGATCACATCTTAATGATATTATTCTTATCTAATTAAAGTTTATGGGAATGTGCTTCTAGTAAATCTCATTATTCTCCCTCTTGTTTAATTTAATGTCATCTTAGGCATGTATTAGATTCCTTTAACTAAAGCCCATATCAATTGGTAAGGAATGGGATTAAAATTTGATATTTTGAACTAACCTATGATCATCTATCAATAATAAAATAAATATAAACTTCCTAAAGAAATTACATCTATTTTATGGGTCATTATTCATATTCACAAGGGGTGTTTCTTTCAAATGTATGGGGAGAAACTCAACATAGAATATATGCCTATTGTATGAGAGTTTGTTGATGTTTTTTTGGAAGATTTACCTAGTCTTCCACTGAATCTTGAAGTTAAGTTTATAAGATAACTCGTACCTAGTGTTACACCTAATAAAAACAATATATGTAGAATGGCCTTGATTGAGTTACAGAAATTAAAGAAACAACTCTAGGAGAATATTGAAAAGGGATTAATTCAACCAAGTGCATCACCATAGGGTGAACCTATTCTTTTTGTTAAGAATAAATATGGATAAATGAAATTTTTCATTGATTTTCAGGAACTTAACAATATCACAATAAATAATAAGTATCCTCTACCTCGTATTGATTATTTGTTCAATCAATTATGAGTAGCTCAATATTTTTCAAATATTGATCTATGATCTGGATACTATCAATTGAGGTTTAGAAGTAAATATATACCCAAGACAACATTATGTACGAGGTATTCACACTATAAATTTATATTGATGTAATTTGGTCTTATTAATTCCCCTAATATATTCATTTATTTAATTAATATAGTCTTTACAGATCACCATGATAATTTTTTGAAGTCTTTATATATGATATTCTTAAATATCATAAGAGTGAGGAATAACATGAATACCACTTTGATATTGTACTGAATACCTTGAAGAAGGATAATATATATGAATAATTTACTAATTTTGAATTTTGGCTATAAAAAGTTTCATTTTTGGGACATATGATCTCAAGATAGTTTATATCATTGGAACCATCAAAGACAGAAGTTATTAAACATTGGCCCGAACCAACTATTGTGATTAAGATCCATAATTTTCTTGGTTTATATATATTTATATTATCGATGATTTGTGAATAATTTCTAATTGATTCCTCATCCACTCACCAATTTAACATGTAAGGGAGTCAAGTTCCTTTGTATAGATTAATGTGAAGAAAAATTCAAGAAACTCAAGATAATGTTAGTCAACACGCCTATGATTACACTACCCTACAGTAGAGAAGGGTTTGTAATATATATTGATGCATCAAAGAAGGGGCGATGATACATCTTCATGCATAATGATATGTTTATAGCTTATTCCTCGTGATAATTGGATGTTTATGAGAAAATTTACCCAACTCATGATTTGGGGTCAGCTATGGTAATTTTTCATTAAATATATGGAGTTATTATCTTTATATAGGAAGATGTGATATATATATATATATATTCATCATAAAATTTTAAATAATATATTCACTCATAAAAGATTAATATACAGTGGAGAATATGGATAGAGTTGATTAAATATTAGGACTTCTCAATACATTACCACCCAAGGAAAATGAACAATGTAGTAGATTCCCTTAGTCAAAAGGATCACGCAAGCTTATTTATGATGAGGATAAAAAAGATCCAAATATTTTCGGATTTGAAAAATATAAACCTTAAAATATTGAAGGAGGGATATAAATATTATCTTACCCAAATGTGTGTTTTGTCATCTATTTATGTGTAGATTAAAGAGGTATAAAAGGATGATTTGAAACTTTAGAAGAAGGTCATAAATTTTCATGAGTTAAATATTTATTGTGAGGGAATGATAAGGATCAAGAATTATGTATGTGTCATGTTAATACTATAATTGAAGAAGTAACTATTATATGAAGCTCACAATTCATCATTCTCTATTCATCCTAGAAATATGGAGATGAATAGAGATATAAAAGATTATTTTTGGTGGGACAACATGAAGATAGATATTGGAGAGTATGTATATCAGTGCTTGGTATGTCAATAAGTTAAGTCTAGCAGATAAATTGCTAAGGGTATGTAATAACAATTACTAATACCATAATGGAAATTGAAAAAATCACCATTGATTTTTTTCATTAGACTCTCCAAAACTTCTAAATTCCAGAATGATATTTGGGTTGTATTTGAACACCATATGAATTTAACATACTTTTTAGATAAGATTTATCTCTTTATTATATTACCAAAATATAAATTTATGAAGTGGTAATGTTTCATGAAGTACATAATTTTATTATATCTAATCGGGATCCGAGGTTTACATTGATGTTCTGGTGAAGTCTTTAGCAAGATCTAGATTTAGAGTTATATTTTAGTACTGGTTATTGTACTTATAAAAATGGTCAATTTGAAAGAACCATTCAATCCCTATAAGGTATGTTGTTGAGATCTTGTTCTATGAAATTCAAATGTAGTCAGGATCAATACTTTCCTCTAGTCAAGATTTCTTATAATAATAGCATTCAATCGGGCAATCATATGAATTATCATGAATCCCTCTATAGAAATAAGATTATAAAACCAACTTGTGGGGATAAAGTTGTATAATTAAAGCTATTAAGACCTTTTTATCTAGGTAAATGATATATAAGGTTATAGTCATTTAGAAGTTCGTCAAGGTAGATTAGAGTCGACAGAAAAGTTATGTTGAAAATTTTCAATGAAATATGGAATTCAAACTTAGTAAGAAGTTATTACTACAAATTTATCCAAGGAAAAAGGTTATGATATTCAAATAGAAGGAAAGGACTAGTCCTATATGTATTGGCCCCATCAAGATTATTGATCAAGTAGGGATGGTGGCATATTTCTTGGCACTTCCACTGAACCTCCCTCAAGTTCACAATGTGTTCTATATGTCTCTGCTGAGGAAATATATACCTTATATTTCACATTTACTGAAATCATAGGTTTTACCACTGGAGCATGATCCTTCCTATTAAGACAAACCAATATAAATCTTATATCTAAGAGATAAATTGTTGTGAAATAAGACTACTTGTCTAGTTAAAGTTCTTTAGAGGAATCGAAAATTTGAATAAATTACTTGGGGACTTGAGGGTGTGACGAAATAGGGATATACTCATTTATTTTTATCATACTGATGTAATTTCAAGTTCTAAATCCATTTTAAGGGTCTTAGAATGTAACACTCTAAGATTTTAAGATATATTTCTTTTCAAATAAATTTAATTTCTTTGATAGCTTGTGATACATGCAAACCTGAGTCTAAATGAACCATAATATAAAATACCATTATAAAATAGACATTAAATTGGTATAATTAATATTAATAACCACATTTTTAAGAAAAAAAATATGTATAAAGGTTTTATATGAATCAAATATTTTTTTAGCAAAGTTTTTATATGCATTAAAAATGTATTTTTCCTCAGAAATGGTATTTATTTTTTCTATGGGAAAATAATACAATTAATTTATATCATTTTTATCAAATATATTTAAATAATAATAATTTAATTTTTTAAATCATCATTTAATAATCATACTAGTGTGAATTGTTTATTATTTTTTTAAAAGATTGATTTTTTGATGTATAGTGAAAATACTGATATTTATTGAAAATTGAATTATCTTTAAAAGAATTTAAAAAGTATCATTTTGATTTAAAATAATTTTAAAATAAAAATTCTTCTACTTATATTATTAATAATTCAATCAATTGCAATTTAATTAATTTTATGTTGGATTTTGGCATAAGAACTTTTTATGCTTAAGAAAACATTATTTCTGGGAAACTTCTTTTTGTCACATTTTGTGGGTTTAATTTTAAATTAAACTTGGTATCTTATATGAAATGAATTTGATAAAATTGATTCCATATTTGGAATTAGGATTTTAAAATTTTATAAAGATGACACTTCCATTTTTGGTCAAAATGAATAGGAAGAACAGTAAAAAGTTGTCACCTTAGTAAGGGTAAAATTGGGTTAAAACTTTGGGATAAGACTTTAAAATTTCTATAACACTTGACCTTATCCTAATAAATTAGTAGAGTTTGAACATATTCATATATGTTTTGAAATTTTGGCAACCTGGTTCCATTTTTCTTTGATTATGACCTTTATATTATTTTAAGAAAATAATGAATGCAAAATGTCACTCTCTTAACTTTAATATTCATAAAAATATTACATAAGGATAAAAAGAGGATAGGTTAAGTTATAAATTATTATTTTAAATATTAATTATTTTTTTATCATGGTAATTTATTTTTAATTTTTAATAATGAATTAATTACCTTAAATGGTTAAACAACGTCGACACAGTGCTTTTGCAAGTAGTAGAAAAATCATATAAATGATTTTAAACATTCTAAAAATGATATTTTTTGAGTTATATTGACCCATGAATTTTATAGTTAAATATAACATATTCAGGATTTAATTAAGTTTTATATTTTAATTCCATTACTATATTTACAACATTAAAGTCAAAGTAAATGAATAGTTCTAAAAATGACAATGATGATATTTTATAATAAACAGTATTTAATTAAATGATTGAAAATTCATAAAAATATTATCCTCAACCATGTGAATTATATATGGTTTTAAATATATACCATGGTCAATTTATGGGTCACTTTTCCTATTATGGTGATATACTTGACCCTTAAAGACTAAAAAACTTTGATATTGTTGTAATTGTCAAAAGGGTTAACCGGGGGTTGAAACAAAGAGATAAGAGTGAAAATATCACCTAAAATTATCCAAATTTTATTGGATAATATTATTTAAACTAATAAACATCATATATTATAAATATATCAATTTGGATCCACTTGAACCAAAAAATTAATTTATATTAATTTAATACTTTAAGTAATTCCAAGAGTGTCCCTCCCCTCACTTATAAAAGGTAACCTATTCTCCTATCTTCCTCGCACTTTTCTAGTCTTGTACTCATAAAATAAAAACAATAATACATTACAAAATTCATTATCCATGTCTTATAGATTCTGTTATTTCTAAAATGCCATCCTTTCAAGTCTTAAAATGCAATCCTAAAGAGTTTATCAACAAAGGGGTATAACTCCTAACTGAGTACTTTTAATTAAATTTATTCTTAAACCTCATATAGATATATGTTATCATTTTTTAAATAATTAATTGTAATTATTATGATGTAAAATACATTATCCACATTCTTTCCATCCTATGGAAAGAGAAAACATTGCTCGTTCATACGTATAGCTTACTGTCTCCACGTAGTGGTATAATTCATTATTGATCAACACTTTACTTGGATGGTTTTAATGATGTATTTAATTAATATATATATATTGAAGTGCCCAGATCAGTGTGAATCACTGAGAGGGGGAGGGGGTGAATCAGTGATCCCTTAAAACTTTTTACTAATTGATTCTTAATCAATTAAACCTCTATGGCTGGTTAAAGCCTCGATCCACTCTTCTTGTATCTCTCACCTTTCCACGAATGATGCAGTAAATGTAAAGGCACTGGACACAAGGATTTACAAGGTTCGGCACCAAAGGCCTACATCCTTGCCATGCTTTCCCAGCATGGATTCTCCCATTATAATCTGTTAGTATTACAATGGTCGATACAGCTTCCCACCGTATCTCTCCTGAGTCCCACAGGAGGGTCTTTATACTGCGTCCCACAGTGTTACCAGAGTCCCACTGGCCTGCTCCAGAATCCCACTGAAGAATTCTTCCACCCTGAGTCTCACAAGGGTCTTCTCCTGGCTCCTCGAGTCACACGAGTAGCTCTTCTTCTTGTTCAGCTCTTCAAGTATCTTCAGCAGCCTGGGATAAAGACTGTTGGCCTTGCTCTTCTTCTGATCACTTGTGGTGAACAGGTCTTCTCGTCTTGCTCAGGCTTTATCTCCTTCTTCTCAGGATGACCTGGCCTCTCTTCAATTACTGAATACTCAGACAAATGATGTCTTTAACTTCAGTCTGGTCCAGTCTCAGTTCACCTCAACTTCATGCACTGAGTGCATGGAAACTCTGCATCCTCATGCACTGACTGCATGGCCTTCTCAACTTCTTCAAGAACCTTCACGTCTTGGACAACTCAAATGCACACAACCAGATTTGTCTTTGTTCACGTGTGCATGTGCATACATGAAAGCATGCACTCTCCTCTTTCTCCTCTTGGTGCAATAAACCCTTAAAGGGTATATTCTTTAAGCACACACCAACTCCTTGAACATCATACACTTTACTCTCTTTTAATTACACACATAAATGTGTGTTATACACTAGTGTGGATGTCTTCTCTTCTTCTTAGTGTGTACACACTTTGGTTTGCACACACACACTAAGGTTCGGCCTTTTAGTTCTTTTGCACACACAAGCCGTAGGTATGTAATGGCCTTCCTCCTTTGCACACACACAAATGTGTGGTCTTCCTCTTGTCTTGCACACACAACCCGAACCCCTGCCAATCTCTTCTTCAATATCCGCGCAAGCTACACTTGGGTGCCACTGGCCGCGCAAGAGCACAAGGTATGAGCCACGGCCTCTCTTCTTCTTCAAAGCACAAGGCACACTTGGTGCCACTGGCCGCGCAAGCACTTGGGTGCACAAAGGCCACGCAAGACCTCGGGTGTGCAAAGTGCAACACCTCGGGCGCGCAGGTGCAAGAGCACAAGCGGCCACGCAAACACCTCCTGCCACGCACGTCCGCGGGCAGAGAGGGATGCAACCTCGGGCGCGCAAGGATGCGGCCTCGGGTTCTTCCTGTCGCGCAAGGGAGTAGGCGCGCAGGGAACACTTCAAAGCCTCGGGTGGCTTCGGGACAACAGCCGCGCAATGTTTTGCGCGGTGGCTTCTTTCTTCGCGAGGCAGAGGCACTCACAGGTCTTCTGATTTTCAAGAAAGGATCAGCAAGCAAAACCATCGCCTCAGGTGATCCTTTTATAGGCAGAGGCGGCTCAGTCATCCGCGGAGAGATACAACTCAAATCCCCGAGTTATTCGGGTTTTCAAGATTCTGTGAATCTTGTTTTTCTTTTTATTTCACGCGGGTTGCATTTTTATTTTCCTTCGATCTTCTTCACGTGCATGCGACTTAGAACGCATGCACGGCCTTCCTTCGATCCAATCCATGCAGAACATCAACATCGAATGGCCTCGCACCTTCGGTTTGCTTCGGCCTTCATCGAATTTCCCCATCCATCGTGTGCATGCATATTTTATTGCATGTATATGTTCAGTATGGCCATACGAGCCGAATGGAGGTCTCGGTTTCGAAAATGGTGGCCGGGAACTCAAAAACCATCTTCGGAGTGCTCCTGGTTCGACGGAGCTCGCGGGTGGCCTTCGGCTGAGCTCGAGGAGGGAGACGGACCGGGAGCCGTCGGATCGGGAGATCAAAAGACATCGGACGGCCGGATTAAATCGGGGGCGCGGCGGATGAATCGTGCGGCGCAGATCAAGCGCGAGATCGCTCGGACGGCCTGGATTCATTCCGGGTGAATTTTGCGCGTCCCACATCGAATCCTCACCCGGTTTTCTCGCGGCTTATTAACATGCCGCTCCCTTCCTCAGCTCAATTGAATCTCCTCCCTCCACGGTGCCGCCCCGCACCGTGTTCTCCCTGCGGGCGCGCTCTGCGCCCACTCTTGCTCCCTGCGGGCGCGCTCCTAGCGCCCACCATGCACTCCGGGTGCGCGGGTTTCACCACCGCGTGTCCTCGGGGGCTTACACATGGCCCCCTCTGCCTCTGCCACCCGGGCTGGCCACATGGGATCCCCCCTTGGGCATGGCGCCTTAGGCTCACATGTGCCTTGGGGGTTGAACCCTTAAGCCTGGCCTTGGCTGGCCAATTTTTTGCAACAAAAACACTAAGTCCTTTGTTAAACAAAGTGACCAAGTGTAACATGCCAAGTGCCACTCCAAGACATTCTTCTTCCCCTTTCCTTCTTCCTTTCTTCTTCTTCATTTGAAATTCCTCCATTATCTTCAACATGTATTCATCACTTAGGAATGGAATTTCAAACGATTTCTTCTTAATCTTCTTCATCTCCTCTTCCATATGTGTTCAATACTTAGGAGGGACTTCTTCAACTGAATCTCTTGAATCTAATATTTCTTCAATAATCTTCATTGATCTAATCAGAGATCAATTGGAACATCTTCTGATTCACATGCACTGAGTGATAGTGCATGGACTTCATTAATGCACATCATCCACTTAGTAGTTGTGGATGGAACTCCTTTCAACTCCTCATGCATTGTGAAGACAATGCATGGTCTTCTATCATTGTTGTGACTTTGTATCATCAGGATACAAGTTCTATGAACTTAAAGATCAGCTCAACAATCGTCTGATTTTCATGGAGATAGTGCAACCACAATTTCCAATACCACTTAGTGAATCTCCTAAGTGACATGCATCTTAGTACCATGGCCATTCTCCATTCATCACCAACACCATCACAACCTTTGTCATTCACATCTTGACATTCCTTGACTTCCATTCATTCCAAGACAACTTCATGCCTCATTGACAACAAATGCAACACAATGCACTTCAATCTCCCCCTTTGTATTTGTTGTCAATACACCACTTCAGCACATATGAATGGTTCAATATGTGTGCCAATATTTTCTCCCCCTTATTGGCAATCAAATGCAAAGGTGTGGTGTGGTTCTCTTCCAGAAATATCTTCCTCCCATTGAAAAGTATCTTCTTGAAAAACACTAGGAGAGGGATGATGTCACATGTTCTCTTTAGCAAAGAACCTTTAGTAAATCAGCTCTAAGTCTACTTGGGCTAACCTGGTGTAGAAAACAAGAGTGATATGACCAAGGAATTCAAAGCTGTCCAAAATTCTCTACACATGTGAGATCATGCTTAGGGGTTTGAAATTTTTCAGATATAACAATAAATTTACTAAATCCTGCACAACTTCACAAAACTCATTAGAAAGTTCAGGTGCAAAGATAAAGCTCCCCCATTCATCTACTTGTCTTCAATCAATACTCCCCCTTAATTGTCATGATGAATACAATTAAGAAACAAGGGATGAAAGTATGATTGGAATACCTTCACTTTTCTTCTCAAGATGGTATTAATCTAAGAATCCCATCTTCTTCAGATTGGCTCCCCCTCAAGGGGTGCACTCCATTCTTTCCAAACCATCCTCCAGTTGAGAATGATCATCATCTTCAATTCCCTGTAATGTTAGCACATGTAAATACAAGTGATTAGGGAATAAGATGGAACCTCCTTGGTTCATCAATGTGAACAACAAGGTTGAGAAGATTCTCTCAACCGAGATGTCCCATTTTCACCAGTCTTCACACTTGCACATTTGATCTTCATTGATGATTGTGCTGGTGTGGTTCTCAAAACATCTTCATGTGAAACCTTCTTCTTCCCTTTTGATTTAGCAATTGCCAGAGCTTCATCTTCAACTCTTTGTAGTTCTCTGGCCAGTTGCAACTGATGTGGCCATATGACAAGTAAATCATTTGGAAGAGTGGCCCCAGTTCTGGAAGTTCCACATGGTTCCTTTGATGCTGTCAAGCTACCTCTCTTAGGCAACTTGTTTTCAATCAATCCCTTCTGCTTCTTTTGGATTGATTGTCTGTTTGAGTCCAGTCTGCCTCTATTGAATTTCATGGTTTCTTTACAAAGATCCATGGTATGGCCTTTCTTTCCACAGTAAAAGCATGTTTTCTTGGTGGTCCTTCTGGATGCATCACCCTTCTTGGACTCAGACTCCAAGGACTTCTCTTCATTTCTAAAACACTTCTTGGGAGCATTTTCTACTTTCTTCTTGCTTCCCAAGGAATCTCTCTTAGCCAGGTTCTGTGATATTTTCTTCTTTTGAGCTCTGGATACAGTTGGAGATTGACATGTATCTATTTGACCACTTTTGCAATCATCCCAGATGTTGTCAAGTAATCCAAATCTATTTGCAGTAAACAGATGTCTCTGGACCTGTGGATGTTGCTTATTTCCTTCTGGCTTGCTCCCCCTTGGCATGAGATTCCTTTGTGCTTTGACATTTAGTGGATTTTACCAACAATCCTTTGCACAGTGCCCATACATATTATAACACCAACATTGACCCACAAATCTTGACTTCTTCAGTCCTTCTGATTTTAGGGTACTTGTCTTGAATTGTTGTGCTGCTTCAGGAGAGCTTTCTTTCTTCATTGTCTTCATCCATACTTGTTTGGAATTATTCTTCCATCCTGCACTTTGTGTTGAAACACAATTAGAAGCATCAGTACAAGATGGTATGGATGGTACCTTCTTTTTAGAATATGTTGCTCTTTCATTAGAGGATGTCTTTCTTTTAGAATCATCCTTCTCAAAGCATACTTGAGTAGCAACATTTCTCCTTTCAGTTGACTGGGAGGATTTGGCTTTGGGTGATTGCTGATTTTTCAATATCACCTATAATTCTAAGCATTTCATATTGAGGGAGTTCTTCTCATCCTCAATAGTTCTTAGTCTTCCTTCCCAATTTTCTTTCAACTGTTCTAACTGGTCTTCATGCACCTTCTTTATTTCATGCAACGAGTTGTCAAGCTCCTTCACCCTTTTGACTTTTTCTTCAAGTTGAGCATCTCTGACAATCATTGACACTCTGTGCCTCTTTTCCAGTGCATGGAAAACATCTTTGATCATTATCATAAAGAATTCATTCTCAGAAAGGCTTCTTTTCAATTCTTCAGCAGTGTCTTCATATATTTCATTGCAAAGAGATACTGTTTCATCTTTGGCATTTACCAGCTTTCTGAGAGTGTTGGTTATGCCAACCCTTTTAGCCAGCTGATCTTCCATAGCATTGGCTTCTTCTTCTAACTGTGATTTTTCTTCTTGAAGATCAAGGATGCCTGTAGCTATACACATTGCCACTTCCTTGGGGACTGTCTTCTGAAGATATTTGATTGCATTTAGAAGGTCATTGTTTCTTCCATCTTCATCACAGCTAGGACAGGCTTCATCAGAAGAATGATAAAAGGAATTGTCATCTGATGTGACTTTCACACTTCTTTCCATAGAAGGAGTTTCTATGATTGCAGCAACCTTCTTCTTCATCTTCTTTTCCTGTTTCTTCATTCTGTTTTTCAGAGTCTTGGAAGATATCTCCATTTGAGGTTGTTCTTTCATTTCCTCAAATATGCACTCCATATAGACTCTCTTGGATCTTTTAGAGGGAACCTCCCTCTGATACCAATTGAAGTGCCCAGATCAGTGTGAATCACTGAGAGGGGGAGGGGGTGAATCAGTGATCCCTTAAAACTTTTTACTAATTGATTCTTAATCAATTAAACCTCTATGGCTGGTTAAAGCCTCGATCCACTCTTCTTGTATCTCTCACCTTTCCACGAATGATGCAGTAAATGTAAAGGCACTGGACACAAGGATTTACAAGGTTCGGCACCAAAGGCCTACATCCTTGCCATGCTTTCCCAGCATGGATTCTCCCATTATAATCTGTTAGTATTACAATGGTCGATACAGCTTCCCACCGTATCTCTCCTGAGTCCCACAGGAGGGTCTTTATACTGCGTCCCACAGTGTTACCAGAGTCCCACTGGCCTGCTCCAGAATCCCACTGAAGACTTCTTCCACCCTGAGTCTCACAGGGGTCTTCTCCTGGCTCCTCGAGTCACACGAGTAGCTCTTCTTCTTGTTCAGCTCTTCAAGTATCTTCAGCAGCCTAGGATAAAGACTGCTGGCCTTGCTCTTCTTCTGATCACTTGTGGTGAACAGGTCTTCTCATCTTGCTCAGGCTTTATCTCCTTCTTCTCAGGATGACCTGGCCTCTCTTCAATTACTGAATACTCAGACAAATGATGTCTTTAACTTCAGTCTGGTCCAGTCTCAGTTCACCTCAACTTCATGCACTGAGTGCATGGAAACTCTGCATCCTCATGAACTGACTGCATGGCCTTATCAACTTCTTCAAGAACCTTCACGTCTTGGACAACTCAAATGCACACAACCATATTTGTCTTTGTTCACGTGTGCATGTGCATACATGCAAGCATGCACTCTCCTCTTTCTCCTCTTGGTGCAATAAACCCTTAAAGGGTATATTCTTTAAGCACACACCAACTCCTTGAACATCATACACTTTACTCTCTTTTAATTACACACATAAATGTGTGTTATACACTAGTGTGTATGTCTTCTCTTCTTCTTAGTGTGTACACACTTTGGTTTGCACACACACACTAAGGTTCGGCCTTTTAGTTCTTTTGCACACACAAGCCGTAGGTATGTAATGGCCTTCCTCCTTTGCACACACACAAATGTGTGGTCTTCCTCTTGTCTTTCACACACAACTCGAACCCCTGCCAATCTCTTCTTCAATATCCGCGCAAGCTACCACTAGCCGCGCAAGAGCACAAGGTATGAGCCACGGCCTCTCTTCTTCTTCAAATCACAAGGCACACTTGGTGCCACTGGCCGCGCAAGCACTTGGGTGCACAAAGGCCGTGCAAGACCTCGGGTGTGCAAAGTGCAACACCTCGGGCGCGCAGGTGCAAGAGCACAAGCGGCCGCGCAAACACCTCCTGCCACGCACGTCCGCGGGCAGAGAGGGATGCAACCTCGGGCGCGCAAGGATGCGGCCTCGGGTTCTTCCTGTCGCGCAAGGGATTAGGCGCGCAGGGAACACTTCAAAGCCTCGGGTGGCTTCGGGACAACAGTCGCGCAATGTTTTGCGCGGTGGCTTCTTTCTTCGCGAGGCAGAGGCACTCACGGGTCTTCTGATTTTCAAGAAAGGATCAGCAAGCAAAACCATCGCCTCGGGTGATCCTTTAAAAGGCAGAGGCGGCTCAGTCATCCGCGGAGAGATACAACTCAAATCCCCGAGTTATTCGGGTTTTCAAGATTCTGTGAATCTTGTTTTTCTTTTTATTTCACGCGGGTTGCATTTTTATTTTCCTTCGATCTTCTTCACGTGCATGCGACTTAGAACGCATGCACGGCCTTCCTTCGATCCAATCCATGCAGAACATCAACACTGAATGGCCTCGCACCTTCGGTTTGCTTCGGCCTTCATCGAATTTCCCCATCCATCGTGTGCATGCATATTTTATTGCATGTATATGTTCAGTATGGCCATACGAGCCGAATGGAGGTCTCGGTTTCGAAAATGGTGGCCGGGAACTCAAAAACCATCTTCGAAGTGCTCCTGGTTCGACGGAGCTCGCGGGTGGCCTTCGGCTGAGCTCGAGGAGGGAGACGTACCGGGAGCCGTCGGATCGGGAGATCAAAAGACATCAGACGGCCGGATTAAATCGGGGGCGCGGCGGATGAATCGTGCGGCGCAGATCAAGCGCGAGATCGCTCGGATGGCTTGGATTCATTCCGGGTGAATTTTGCGCGTCCCACATCGAATCCTCGCCCGGTTTTCTCGCGGATTATTAACATGCTGCTCCCTTCCTCAGCTCAATTGAATCTCCTCCCTCCACGGTGCCGCCCCGCACCGTGTTCTCCCTGCGGGCGCGCTCTGCGCCCACTCTTGCTCCCTGCGGGCGCGCTCCTAGCGCCCACCATGCACTCCGGGTGCGCGGGTTTCACCACCGCGTGTCCTCGGGGGCTTACACACAGCCCCCTCTGCCTCTGCCGCCCGGGCTGGCCACATGGGATCCCCCCTTGGGCGTGGCGCCTTAGGCCCACATGTGCCTTGGGGGTTGAACCCTTAAGGCTGGCCTTGGCTGGCCAATTTTTTTCAACAAAAACACTAAGTCCTTTGTTAAACAAAGTGACCAAGTGTAACATGCCAAGTGCCACTCCAAGCCATTCTGCTTCCCCTTTCCTTCTTCCTTTCTTCTTCTTCATTTGAAATTCCTCCATTATCTTCAACATGTATTCATCACTTAGGAATGGAATTTCAAATGATTTCTTCTTAATCTTCTTCATCTCCTCTTCCATATGTGTTCAACACTTAGGAGGGACTTCTTCAACTGAATCTCTTGAATCTAATATTTCTTCAATAATCTTCATTGATCTAATCAGAGATCAATTGGAACATCTTCTGATTCACATGCACTGAGTGATAGTGCATGGACTTCATTAATTCACATCATCCACTTAGTAGTTGTGGATGGAACTCCTTTCAACTCCTCATGCATTGTGAAGACAATGCATGGTCTTCTATCATTGTTGTGACTTTGTATCATCAGGATACAAGTTCTATGAACTTAAAGATCAGCTCAACAATCTTCTGATTTTCATGGAGATAGTGCAACCACAATTTCCAATACCACTTAGTGAATCTCCTAAGTGACATGCATCTTAGTACCATGGCCAATCTCCATTCATCACCAACACCATCACAACCTTTGTCATTCACATCTTGACATTCCTTGACTTCCATTCATTCCAAGACAACTTCATGCCTCATTGACAACAAATGCAACACAATGCACTTCATATATATATGTGTTATTTATGATATTATTATGATTATTTAATGGTTAATTATTATTTTCCATTATTTTGTTTCATCTGTCAAAAAATGGAAATAATGTTCATGCATATGTACGACCTACCATCTCCATAAATGATGTAACTCATTTTTTAATCCATATATTTTATGGATGACTCTATATATATATATATATAATGGAGATAAACTATATATATATAATTATTAACATTATTGATTTAATTTAACCATGATCAAAGTACAAGGAGCAAAACTACTAAACTGAAATTCTCATGAAAAATGAAACTATTAACATTCAGAAATGACAATTTTAATAGGGAATTGTTAATAAATGGGTTTTGAAATGTTACAAGTGGATAATATATAATATTATTAGTATTTAAATGATTTTTTTATAAAATTTCAAAAAAAATAACTTTATTATATGGGAGGTTAGATTTATTTCGAAGAAATTCAAACTTGAGGTAATGGATTTGTGTCACAATCTCATTATTTATTGGGATTGTTTATGATTAACATTTTAGAGATAAAATTTTATGACCAATATTTCAATAATAACATGGGTTTTATTTTAATCTATTTATTTCTATATATTAAATGTTTTCCTTTCATTTTCCTCTCTTTAAGTACTTAAGAGACCGAAAGAATATTTTTATGGAAAACCGACTTTATTTCTCCCTTCATTTGAAAATTATTTTTCTTCCATGTTCATATTTTATAAAATCATAAATAATTTTTTTAATATTCTGCTATTATTTTTTAAATTCATTTTTACCAATGATTTAATTTTTAAAAAATAGTTTTAAATGAATCTTTTTATCATTTTCTAAAAGAGGTACTTTATACTTTTTACCAAAAATTTGAAATGAATATTTATTTTAACATACACTGCATAAATGGAATTTCCCACCATCATGACCACTAAATGATTTTAATATCCCTTTCAAAGTTTCTATATTTGTTTTAAAATAAATTATTTTCTTTAATATTTGGTAAATTTTTAGATTTTAACTCATATATTTGAAAGTGAAATTAGTGTTTTTTTCAAGAAACATTCCAAGTGATTTTTAAGGGAATTTTTCATTTTAGAGGGAAAATTTGTATGTTACTTAAGATTTACTAGGAATATGTTCCAATGATACGATACATATTATTTCTTTGGATGATTTATTATTAATATGACAAGAAATTTATGAAACCTGTTTCTTTTCTAAAGGTTATGATATAATGAATGTTTTATGATCTTATGACACACATATGTATGATCTTCATTATGTGAAGGCTGGGACTTGAATTATATAGATCTATAATGAATTGGGTAAAGATGGATATCTCATGAGATAATAAGGATTGAAATGAGTAGTGAAACTAGTTCAGTAAGGGACTCTATCTATTATGATAGTCTTTATAGTGAACCTTGCCTAAGGATAACAATGAATAATTAGTGAAATCAATCCACTATAATAGTCTTGGAAGTGATCCTTGACTAATAAAATGATTTTTGATGTTTATTTGTTTACCAAAAACTTATCTATTATTCTAATTTTATTCTCTCGGGACTCATTTTCTTTGATTCCTTTATGATTCATGTCTAATGAACTACCAAGATTTATATTGTGACTCAAAGTTTTAATCTATGATATTCAAGGCAAGGTTTTCAAATGTTAATATCATGTTTTAAGGCCCTTATTATCATGTTATATTTAATTAATAATTTATATCTCTCTTATTTAACCTTACGAAGAATCTAAGCTCACCCTTTCTTATATTTCCTTTCATGTGGTCATAAATAAAGGTTTTAAGTATGACATGACTAAGAAGGGTGATAGTTATGAAGAAATTAGTGGGATATGATGTAGATCTCTTATAAATAAGGTTTTTATGTGTCCAAGTATCCAAAGACACTAAACATATAGTGTTACAGTGTGCATCATAATGTTATGTATTTAAGATGTAATATTTATGTATGAAAATTATGGGTCTCTATAGTTGGTTTCATAGAGAGGTTTAGTTACCTTTGAAAACTAGGATGAGAAAACTTTAGTGATAACCCTAGGGATAATTTTAAGTATAATCTAATGTTCTAATGTATTTCAAGGTATATATTATATGGTTTTCCATTATGATTATTGTTTCTCACACTCCTTTTTGGTTTTCTTCAATGACTGGAACCCGAAGGAACCGTGTTAATGATAAATGTGATAAATAATGAAATTATTTTCTTACTGAGAAACCAAATTTCATGAGAAATAGAATTAAAATTCTTATTTCTAGGCTTACACAGCTTTCTCAAGATATAAATCATTTTGATCTTCCAAATGATAAAAGGAAAGAACAACCTTTTCTTAAGTCCTTCACAAGGAAATATCCACCTTATTTCAGTGGGTTTTTTTATCCACTAGTTTTTGAGAAATAGATTAGTGACACTAAAATAATATTTTCTATTCTCTAGGTTTTAGAACATGAAAAAAATTATTTTGTTTATTTATCATTTGGAAGTTGAAGAAGATCAATGGTGGAATCTTATCAAGAACATGAGGCAATAGGAAGAAATTGACTGTATATATTGGGATGAGTTTAAGATATTATTTTCTAATAAGTAATTTACTTGTATTATTCATACAAAAATAGAGAATGGATTCTTTGAGATAAATAACAAGTATGATGAATCTATTACTACTAATGAGGTAAATTTTACAAGACTTTCAAGGTTCGTTTCTAGTATTATCATCCAACCTGAAAGTAAGGTTGATCAATTATTTAGTGGATTAAAACCATGTCTCTGAATGGAGTTATCCATAATGGAATTTGTTAGCCATGGATAAATCATTTTATGTGGTATCAAGTTATTAATGGATATTGGTTTTACCGATCAAACTTATAATTTTGATATGTAAAGAAAGATAGAATTCCAAGGAAATTCAAAAAACCATGGAGAGGAGAGGATGATAATTACTTTATGATTGAAGTGTGGAATGAAACATGGAGGAAATTATCTTAATAGTAGTGGTAAGTGTGGAAATAAAGGTCATTGGGAAATATAATGTCAACTTTATAGGAATAATAAGTTATCTAATGATGGAAAAATCATTACGAAATGCACCACCCACACTCTAGTGTTTCAAATATAAGGAGTATGGAGTCCTCAAATAAAAAATTTATTGATGATTTATGACATCACCAACCTATTAATCTTAGAGAAAATTAAAACATCATGCAGTAATTATTTCTTATGTGGTTTGTGATAATTAAGTGTTAAAAATTACACTTACCATCCACTCTAGAACTGTTAATGTCTTATTTGATTCTGGATATATCCACTCTTTTATATTTGAAGAATTTTCTAAGGGTATCGTAATACCACCCAAAAAAATAGATGTTGAATTATCAGTGAAAACTCCAAATGGTAAAATGATCACATCTTAAGCTTATAATTCTTATCTGATTGAAGTTCTTGGGAATTTTTTTCCTGTAAATCTCATTATTATCCCTCTTGTTGAATTTAATGTTATCTTAGGCATGTATTGGATTTCTTTACATAAATTCCAAATTAATAGGTAAGTAAGGGGAGTCAAATTTGATATTATGAACTAACCTATGATCATCTATTAATACGATAATAAATATGAACTTCCATTGGAAATTACATCTATTATATGGGTCTTGATTCATATTCAAAAGGGTTGTTTATTTCAAATATATGGGGAGAAACTCAACATCAAAGATGCACTATTGTACGAGAATTGTTTGATGATTTTGGTAAGAGTTACCTAGTATTACACCGAATATTGAAGTTAAGTTTTCAAGATAACTCATACCTAGTGCTACACTTATTTCAAATACTCTATAAATAATATCCCTGATTAAGTTATAGAAATTTAAGAAACAACTCCAACATAATATTGAAAATGGATTCATTCATCCAAGTGCATAACCATGGGGTGTATTTATTCGTATTTTTAATAAGAAAGATGGATAAATGAAACTCTTCATTTATTATCAGGAACTTAACAAGATCACAATCAATAATAAGTATCCTCTTCCTAGTATTGATGATTCTTTTGATAAATTATGAGCAGCTCAATATTTTAATAAGAATGATCTTTAATCTGGATACTATAAATTTAGGGTCAAAAGTGAATACATACCCAAGACAACCTTCTATATGAGGTATTCACACTATGAATTTGTAGTGATGCAATTTTTTCTTACTAATTCCCCTGAAATCTTCTTGTATTTAAGGAATATAATCTTTAGAGAGTATCTTGATCAGTTTCTGGAAATATTTATAGATGATATTATTATATATTTGAAGAGTAAGGAATAACATGAAGACCATGTGAGGATTGTACTAAATACCATAAGGATAGATTATATTTATGAATAATTTACTAAGTGTGAATTTTATCTATAAAAAGTTTCATTTTTTGGTCATATAATCTCAAGCTAGGCTATATCAGCAAATCCATCAAAGATAAAAGTTATTAAACATTGTCCTGAATAAACCATTGTGATTAAGATCTATAGTTTTCTTGGTTTAGATAGATATTATCAATAATTTATGAATAATTTCTCATGAATGGCTTATACAATCACTAAGTTAACATGGAATGGATTCAATTTCATTTAGACAGATGAATATGAAGAAAAATTCAAGGAACTGAAGAGAAGGTTATCCAGTGTACATGTGATTAAACTAACCTACATTTGAGAAGGGTTTATAATCTATAGTTATGAATGAAATAAGGGACCATGATATTTCCTTATGTATAATGATATAGTTATAGATTATTCCTCATAATAATTCAATGTTCATGGAAAAAATTACCCAACTCGTGGTTTGGAGTCAGCTGTGGTGTTTTTTGAATTAAAGATGTGGAGAGATTATCTTTATTTAGGTAGGTGTGATATATATACTAATAATAAAATTTTAAATTATATATTCACTCGTAAAGATAAAAACATGCACCAGAGAAGATGGTTGGATTTTATTAATGATTATGACTTCTCGATAAATTACCACCCCGGGAAAGTGAACCTAGTATTAGATTCCCTGAGTCGAAAAAATAATGATATATTATCTATGATGAGGATAAAAAAAGATCCAATATTTTTGGATTTGAAAAGGATAAACCTTAAAATCTTTAATAAAGGATAGAAATATTATCTTACTCAAATGAGTGTCCAGTCATCTATTAATGTCAATATTAAAGAGATATAGAAGGATGTTATGGAATTATAGAAGAAGTTCATAAATTTTCATGAGTTAAATATTGATTTTGAGGGAATTATAAAGTTTAGAAATTGATTATGTGTCCTGTTAATACCATAATTGAATAAAGAACTGTTAGATGAAGCTCAAAATTCATCATTCTCCATTCATTCTGGAAGAATGGATACGTATAGATATATAAAAGAGTATTTTCGATGGGACAACATAAAGGGAGATATTGGATATTATGTATCCCAATGCTTGGTATGTTAATAAGTTAAATCTAGGAGATAGAATTATAAGGGTATGTTGTAACCATTACCTATATCAGAATTAAAATTGGAAAACATCACCATAGATTTTTTCATTGGACTCCCCAAAATTTATATAAAGGACATAATGCTATTTGGGTTACATTTAATCACCTTATGAAGTTGACACACTTTATAACTATCAGAGAAGATTTATCACTTGATTATTATTCCATAATATGCATTAAGAAAGTGGTGAGGTTTCATAGAGTACCAAATTTTATTATATCATATTGGGATCTAAGGTTTACCACAAAGTTCTGGAAAAGTCTTTGGAAAGCTCTAGATTTAGAGTTGTGTTTCAGTACTGCATATTATCCTTAAAAGATGGCAAGTTTTATAGAAGCATTCAAACACTAGAGGATATACTAAGATATTGTTCTATGAATTTAAAAGGTATTCAGGGTCAACACCCTCCTATAGTAAAGTTTTCTTATATTAATATCTTTCACTTGATCATTAAAAAAGATTCTCATGAATCCATCTATAGAAATAAGTGTATAACTCCAAATTGTGCAGATGAAGTTGGATAATGAAAGATATTAGGACATTTTTTGGATATGGAAATAAAAGAGAAGGTTATATTCATTTATAAGCCCATAAAAGAATCTTAGATTCAATAGAAAAGTTATGTTGAAAATTATTGGGGAAATATGGAAGTAAAAGTTAATGAGAACCTATTCCAAAAACTTTATCCATGTAAAAAGTTTATGAGATTCAAAGAGGAGGGAATATTGATTCCTTGTTATATTTTTCCCTTCTAGATTATTGATCGAGTAGGGATGGTAAAGTATTTTTTGGGACTTCCATTGAACCTCCCTCGTGTTCATGATGTGTTCTATATATCTCTAATGAGGATGTGCATACCCAATATTTTATATATAGTAAAATCATAGGTTGTACCATTGGACAATGATATTTCTAATGAAGAACAACCATTAGAATTATTGGATCGTAAATAAAAAGTGTTATGAAACAAGACTACTCGCCTGGTTAAAGTTCTCCAGAGGAATCAGAAATTTAAAGAAGTTACTTGGGAACCTGAGGTTGTGATGAAATAGAGATAACCTCATTTTTTTGTATCATAGTGATTTAATTTAAATGTTTAAATCCATTTATAGGGTCTTAGAATGTGACACCCTGAAATTTTATTATATATTTCTTTTCAAATAAATATAATTTCTTTGATAGATTACGATACATACAAACCTGAGTCTAAATGAACCCTAATATAGTATACCAATATAATATAGCCATTAAATTAGTGTAATGAATATTAATAACCAAATTTTGAAAAAAAATATTTATAAATGTTTTATATGAAGCAAATATATTTTTAGAAAAGTCATTATATGCTTTAAAAGTTCATTTTTCCTCAAAAATGGTTTTTATTTTATTTTTATTTTTTTGTGAGAAAATAATTTAATTAATTTATAAAAACTTTATCAAATATATTTGAAAAAATTAACATCATTTTTTAAATAATAATTTCATAATTATTCTAGAGTTAATTTTTTATGATTTTCTAAAAAGATTGATTTTTCGATAAATAGTGAAAATATTGATATTTATTGAAAATGGTATTTTCTTTTAAAAAATTTAAAAGGGATAATTTTTTTAAAAAAATTAAAAAAATGAGTTTTTTTATATTATTAATAATCCAATTAATATTATTATAATAGATTTTATGTTGGATTTTGGCATAATAACTTTTTATACTTAAGAAAACATTATTTCAGAGAAACTTCTTTTTATCATATTTTGCGAGTTTAATTTTAAATTAAATTATACTAATTATATTAATTTAATTTGATAAAATGGATTCCATATTTGAAATCATAATTTTAAAATTATATAAATATCTAATTTTCATTTTTGGTTATAATGAATAGTAAATATAGTAAAAAAATTATCTCCTCAATAAAGGTAAAATGGGTAAAACAAGGTTAAGACTTTGGGATAAGACTTTAAAATTTCACTAAAACTTGAAATTTTCATATTTGATGAGTGGATTTCAGAAATAATCATCCATGTTTTGAAATTTTGGAAACTTGGTTCCATTTTTATTTGATTATGACCTTTATATTATTTTAAGGAAAGAATGAATACAAAATGTCACCTTATTAACTTTAAAATCCATAAAATTTTTATGTAATTACAAAAAGAGGATAATTTCACTTATAAATGATTATTTTAAATATTAATTAATTTTTTATCATGGTAATTTATTTTTAATTTTTAATAATGGAATAATTACCTTACATGCTTATAGAACATCGACACAATGCTTGTATAAACAGTATAAAAATCATGTAAATGATTTTAAAAACTCTTAAAATGATTTTTGTGAGTTATTGAGACCAATGAATTTTATAGATAAATATAAAATATTAGGTATTTTTTCAAGTTTTATATTTTAATTCCATTACTATATTGATGAATTTAAAGTCAAAGTAAATAAATAGTTCCAAAGATGATAATAATGATATTTTATAATAAACAATATTTCATTAAATGATTTAAAATTCATAAAAATATTATCCTAAACCATTTTAATGAGATATGGTTTTAAATAATGACCATGGTCCATTTATGATTCACTTTTCCTTTTATGGTAATATTTTAGACCCTTAAAGAGTAAAAAACATTGATATTATGGTAATTATAAAAAGGGTTAATGGGGGTTAAAATAAAGAGATAATGGTGGAAATATCACTAAAATGTGTCCAAATTTTATTAGATTAGAGTATTTCAACTCATTCTCAAAATATATTTTAAATATATCAAGTTTAATATACTTGTACCTAAAAATCAATTTATATTAATTTAATACTTTAAGCAATTCCAAGAGTGAACCTCCCCTCACTTATAAAAGTTAACCTCTTATCCACTCTTCCTCACACCTTTTGAGTATTCTAGATTGGATAATACATAATATAATACCTTAATAGAATCTTTACCCATGTACTAGAACTTCTATTCTTCAAAAAATACCATCTTTAAGGATTAAAATCAAATCCAAAAGTGTTTTATCAACAAATAAGTATAACTCTTAACCAATCACTTTCAATTTTATTTCTTCTTCTACCTCCTCTATGTCCATGGTATCCATGTAACAGTGTAGAAAAAATTATCACCACTTTACTTAGATGATTATAATTATGGATTTAATAAATATATATGTTATTTATGATATAATTATAATTCTGGAAAGGTGAATTTTTATTGACCTTTCTTTCGTTCCATATGTCAAAAAATGGAAATAGCATTCATGCGTATGTACGACATACCATCTCTATGAATGAAGTAATTCAATTTTATATATATACCATTTAAGTATCACTCAATATATATATATATTGAATATATGTGATTTTTATATCATGATTATCATTTAGGATATGATGGAACCATGATCAAAGTATAAGGTCTAGAACTACTAAACTGAAATTCTCAAGAAAAATGAAACAGTTAACACACATAAAGGAAAATTTTAATAAGTAATTATTCCCAATTGGGTGTTTAAATGTTATAATTGGATCATATATGATATTATAAGTATTTCAATTATTTTGGAATACAAATATAATAAATTTAAATTTATTATATATGATTTTAGAGTGCTTTTGAAGAAAGTAAAACTTGATGCAAGAGATTTGTGATACAATCTCATTGTTTATTAGGATTATTTATGATTAATTTTTTGATGATTAAATTTTATGTACTATATCTCAATAATCTCAAAACAAATCTTCTCTTATATTTAATTCTTGATATTAAATGTTTTCCTTGAATTTTTCTCTCTTAAAGTACTCAAGATACTAAAAGAATATTTTTAAAGAAAACTGAATTTATTTCTCTCTTCTATCAAAAATTATTTTTTGTCCTTGTCCATGTTTTCAAAAAATATTTTCAATAATGTTTTTACTATTCTAAATTATTATTTATATCAATTTTTAGCCATGTTTCATTTTTTAAAAAAATTTCTAAAAGGGATGTTCTTGTCTTCTTTTGAATGATGTAATTTTGAATTTTTACCAAAAATGTAAACGGAAACTTTATTTGATGGCTTGAAAGGAATTTCCTTCCTTCATGACCACTCAATGATTTAAAACTTCCTTTATAATTTCCCAAATTTCATTTCAAATAAAAAAATTTCTTTAATATTTGGGAATTTTTTAAATTTGAAATGAGTGATTTCAAAGTGAAATGGGTATTTTTCTCAGGAAACATTCCAAGTGATCTTTTAAAGGTATTTTTCATCTACGATGACATATTTTTAGGTTAATTAATATTTACTAGGTATATTATCCAATGATACCTATTCTTTATTATGATGGTTTATGATTATAATGACAAGATGTTTATAAAACTCATTTCTTTTCCAAGGGTTATGATATAATGAATTTTTTATGATTTTATAGCATACATATGTAAGATTTTAATTATGTGATAGGTGGGTCTAGAATTATATATCCCTCCAATGTATTGGGTAAATATATATATACATATATATATATCATGAGATAATAAGGATGGGAATAGGGAGTGAACCAAGTTTAGTAAGGAACTATGTCCACTATGATAGTCTTGGGAGTGAACCTTGACTAACACTACCACAAAACTGGGTTTTCGCAGCGCCACCCTTAAATAATGCTAAAACATCACTGATAAATGGGGTGTATTTATCAACACAAAAAAAAATCACAAATAAAGGTCACTTTTAATAGTGTAAAAAATCATTATTAATAGTGACTATTTATCAGCGCTTATTTTTAGCGCTGTTAATGGGGCCCCCTTTATCAGTGATTTTTTAGTAGCGCTGATAAAGGAGGGATTTACTAGTGCTGATAAAGTTTTTATTTCAAAAAATTAATTTTTCATAAAAAATAATATATTGATATATAAGTATATTTATATTGATATAAATATAATATATATTTTTTAAATATGTTTTAGATAATTATAAATAAACATTTTCACTTAATATGTAAGATATGTAGTGAAAATGGATTATAAAATATCTTAAAAAATTATTAATTAATAACTTTATAATTATCATCAACTAATAATCATTTAATAATAATTTGAAGACACAAAAAATCAAAAAATTAATACACAACTGGAAAAATGATTTTTCCCAACGCTTCTATACCAACGGTTTCTCAAACCGTTGGTATAGGTACCCTTTCCCAACGGTATGGCCAAACTGTTGGGAAAGCCCATATTTCGGCCACCTTTCCCAACGGTTTGCCCAAACCGTTGGGAAAGGTTGAATTGTGGAGGCCCTTTGCCAACAGTTTTGGCAAACCGTTGGCATAGGCTACCCTTTCCCAACGGTTTTCCAAAACCATTGGCAAAGGGCCTCCATAATTCAACCTATGGCCTAACTTTGCAAAAAAACACTAGACTTTTCCCAACAGTTCTCAAAACCGTTCCCAACGGTTTTGAGAACCGTTGGGAAAAGTCTAGGCCTTTCCCAACGGTTTTCAGAACCGTTGGGAAAAGTCTAGTGTTTTTTTTGGAATCATCCTACGGAGAACATTATATATATCAAAATTTAAAATAATTAGAACAATACATATATCTTTTTATGGAATTATGTAAACAAAAGTCATGTTAGGTTAGTGGTTAAGTCTTTGAGTTATAAAATAGAGGTCCTGGGATCAAATCCCACCGGGTGTTTTATTTATGGAATTTATATACCAACGGTTACATTACCGTTGATATAGATTTCATATTAACTATACCAACGGTTTCCAAAACCGTTGGTATAGGTCTATACCAACGGTTTTTGGAAAACCGTTGGTATAGACCTATCCCAACGGCTTACTTGGCTATGGTTCTCCAAACCGTTGGTATAGGCTATACCAACGGTTTGGAGGCCTATACCAACGGTTCCAAACCGTTGGTAAATGTTAGTTTTCTAGTAGTGATAAAAGATCAAAAATAAGTTGAAAATGCAACTCAAACTTCAAAAGGCCATAACTTTTGATCCGGGTGTCCGTTTAATCTCTACAGCATATCAAATCCAAGAATTAGATGATATCTATGTGATAAATGCCCAAGGGAACCATCTGTCATATTTTTCAAGGCCAAAAAAGGCCTAGAAGGCCTCCAAAACTGAGTTTTTAGTCAGGATACCCCAATTTTTTAACATTCAACCAGTTATAACTTATGATCTAGATGTCCATTAGGCTTGTACAACATATCATATTGAAGATAATTTTATGTTATTAAATTTGACTAGTTATGGAGTTGAAATAGACTTCTGTATTAGAAGTTATGGTTTTTTTAACATTCTATGTCTTTTTAGATACACATATATATGTATTTATTCGTAAATATCTCTTTGTGTGTGTGTGTTGTATATATGTATGTATGTATGTATGTATGTATGTATGTATGTATTTATTTATTTCTTTATAAACACACATAAGAAAACATATTTTATAAATGTATTTAAAACTAATCTTTTAAATATATATATTAATATGTTAATAAATATAGGGATAAAAAATTATAACTAAAAAAATATTTATATATATATATATATTAATATACGAATAAATATATATATATATATGAGTATATATATATATATTAATATAACTAAATATATTTATATTAATATATGAATAAATATTAACATATGAATAAATATATTAATATATAAATATAACAATATAACAATATATATGAATATATGGATATATATATTAATATAACTAAATATATATATTAATATAAATATAAATATATGTATGTTAATATAAATATATATTAATATATGAGTAAATATAACAAAATATATATATAAATAAATAGATATATTACTAAATGAAAAGCAAAGCAATGTGGTGGAGTGGTAAAGGCTTAGGGACGTAGGAAACAGGTCCTGAGTTCAAATCCAGGGAGAGGCAGGTCATGCGCGCAGGTGGGGAATTATGGATAGTGTTGTTAAAGGTTGATGGGGTGTTTTTAAAGGCTTTGGGGTGTCATTGGGGCGTACGGACTGGGGTGGGGTGGTTGGGTGCTATTAAAGGGGGCTTCAAGCACTGTTGAAGCCCCTGCTCAAACTGCATAAATATTTTTTTAATTTTTTTTAATGTTTTTTTAACTTTTATTAGTGATTTTTTTAAATCACTGATAATAGTTGTCTTTTATCAGCGCTAAAAAAATCACTAAAAAAAGAACCATTTATCAGCGCTTTTTTAGTGTTGATAAAATAACCCTTTTATCAGCACATTTTTTTAGTGCTGATAAATGGGGTCTTTATCAGCACTTTTTTCAGCGCTGTTATAGGGGACCTCCCCCTATATTTGCCTCGATTAGCAATGATTTTTTAGCACTATTAATGCCCATTTATAGCACTGATAAAGGCTATATTTGTAGTAGTGTAAGGATAATATGGAATGGGAAGTGAACCCAATCCACTATGATAGTCTTAGTAGTGAGCCTTGACTAATGAAATGATTTTATATGCTCATGTGTGCGCTAAAAACTTATGTCTTATTCTAATTTTATTCTATCATGGTTCATGTTCTTTGATTCTTTTATGGTTCATGACTTATGAATTACCAATATTATGTCATGAATCAATATTAGATTCTATGATATATAGGGTGTGGTTTTAGAATATCAAGATCATGTTCTTATACCCTTATGATCATGTTATGTTTAATTGATTATTTATATCTCTCTGTTTCCCCTTATTGAGCATATGAGATCACCCTTTCTTATGTTTCATTTTCCCATGTCATGAAGAAAGGTTTTATGTATTATATTTCTAAGAAGGGTGTTAGTTATGAATAACATAGTGGGAGATGATTTAAATCTCTTATGAATAAATTTTTTTGTATCCAAGTTTCCAAATACACAAAACCTATACAATTTTTTCACATATCATAATGTTATGTACTGAATATTTATCTAATAAGATGTAATATTTATGTATGAAAAGTAAGGGTCACTATAAAATATATACACTATGTCTAGGATCTCTGGGAGGGTAGGGTTTCATCATGATTTAAGTTTATTATTGAGTGGAGTGGAGGTTATAATCATGAGTTGGGGTTGGGATTGAGGGGAGGTGAGGATGATTCTAGGGATGGGATTGAGGGGAGGGGATGGTAGAGGATCATCGAGGGGAGGAGGGAATTGGTTTGTGGGATCAAGGGGTGGGGGCATAGTCAATTTTAGATTAAGGTTAGGAGTAAATGGGTTATGGCTAGTGAAATTAGGAATTTATTGGTATAAATTATTAATAATCTCTTTTAAACGTGATTTTGTGGTTGTTTTTAATAATCTACTTGTAAAATTAATAAGCATTAGTTTTGTGTAAATCATCATTAATAAGTCAAAAGATATTCATTTTTTGGTAATTTTTAGTGGTTATATAAAACTATTTCTAGTAAACTTACATAAATATCTAGTTTTATTATAGTGAAATAAGAGAAACCTAGAAAGTTTACACTAAATCAATTCTATCGTGACGAGAAAACGTCTCCACAATCGATTTCTTTCCACTAGAAACAATTACCACACAACATCCATTGTTTCTATTTACTAAACCACCAAACCCACACCACTTCCCAAGATAAACAACCACACAAATAATTCAAAAATTCCCATTTAGTTCATATAACCAATATTTTCCATATTTACTTTATTACCAGCCATATTAAGTTCGTTATGTTGTTCAATTATATATTTAATGAAAAATAATTTCCAATCAATGTCTACATTTACTTACAATATCTACCCATTAATTTAAATCATTTTTATTTCATTTTCATCCCTTTAATTATTAAATTCTATCCCATACATTTTATCATTTCATTATCAATATCAATATCATATTCTGTTACTAATGAGAAACTACAAAGCATCCTCACACTCACTATAACCAGAAACCACTACATCTATCACAATGTCATCCAATTGTAGCCTCGTGAATTAAATCCATTCTAATATCACAACCACCATAAACCAAAAACTATCACTACATATTCTAACCAAACACAGCCCCACTATTCAACACATGTTTACTATCACATTCTCATTTCCCAACACACACCTACTATCATAACCCCATTGTCTAAAAAATGCCTATTACCATTTCTCTACTTCCCTAATAAGCCTTATAAATGGACATATAATAGTCCTATGATAACCAAACAATATAACCACAACAATAAACATTTAATAAACACCAAATAATAATTTCATCATCATGCACATTAACAATTCCCATTTTATTTACAAATGACTCCATTCCATTATCAGATACCAGAAAAATGGTTTACATGCCATATTTACATTATTTATAACAACCCGTAATTTTCACACATAAATATTACATCTAAATAGATGTATATTTATTACATAACATAAAAACTAATGTCAGGACCATATGGGTTTAGTGTCTTTGGAAACTTGGAAATATAAAAAACTAGTTTATAAAACATCTATATTTTCTCTTGCTTATTACTTCATAACTAGAACCCTTTTTAAAATATCATAATTAATACCTTTCTTCAAGTCCTAGGGAAACGGAACATAATAAAATGGTGAAATAAGATGCTTAATAAGGATAAACAAGAGAGATATAAATCATAACATAAAAATAAAGTCATAAGAACATGAACATAACATTTAAAAATTATAACTTGCAAATCAAATATCATAATCTTGATTCATGGAATAAATCATAGATGTTCATAAGATGTGGATTATAAAATAACAAAATACATGAGAGAATAACATTTTCATAAGACATAGAATTATGGCATACAAATAGGCATAGAAAATCATTTACTTAGTAGTCAAGTCTCTTTTATAGGACTATCATAGTGGAATGGATTCACTCCTCAAAACATCATAGTAGTCAAGGTTCCCTACCAAGACTATCATATTGGACAAGTCCCTTACTAAACCAATTTCACTTCCTTTTCCAGTCCTATCTATCTCATGAGATATAAATCATTACCCAATGCATTAGGGGGAGATATAGTTCATGTTCATAAAATAATGAAAACCATACATATGTTTACCATAAGAACATAATCATTCATTATATCAAAACCCATGAAAAAAATAGTTTTTTATAAACATTTCATCATAGAATAACATGTGGGAAAGAAACAATTTTCATAAACATTATGCCATCATAAAAATAAACCAAATAGATAATGAGTAAGGATGGTATCCTTGGATCATACTCCCAGTAAAACATAAGGAATATCAAACAATGTTATCTTATATGTAAAATTATTTTGAAAGATTACTTAAAATAACTTTTTAGGAAAATATCCTTTCTATTTTAAAAAAAAATACTACAAAATTATAAAATAAAATAAAATCTTTTAGAAGAAACTTGTAAGATTATAAAGTAATATTCAAGACATTATGGAATAATAATAGTATGAAAATCCACTCCTTCCATATAAGTTAAAAAAACATTCCTTCTGTATTTTTTCAGAAAAGTCACTAAGTAACTTGTTTGTAAAACAATAAAAAAAATTCTTATCAATCTATTTTGTAAAAAAATTAAAACATTGGTAAAAATGATTTTAAATAATATTAAAACCCTTTTTGAAAGAAAAATATAAAACAAGGACATAGAACTGGAATATTACCATTGGATACTTAAATATAAATAATCCTGAATAATGATGAGGTTGTGAAACAAAATCTTACCACTTGGGTATCTTTTGAATCGTAAGCCCCATGAGAGAAATAAATAATTATGGATATTATTATACCATAATTTTCATGAAAATAATAATAAAATAAATGCATGGGTAGTATATACACCACAAAAAATAAACAAGTAATGTATAAGGCTTGTGACCCATATAAATAAAAGTGATACGAAAATCCCTTAGCTCAAGTCTCTCCTTTCCTCATTCACATTCAAACCTCCCATGTAATAAATATGAATTTATTATAAATTTATTAAATAAAAATATTTCTATAATACCATGTATTGTTTATTTATATAATCTTATTAACCATTTATTACTAATTTTCTATTGAAATCATTGTTCTTTGTGATAATTGCTTCATTTTCCAAGCATGTTTCGGTTTGGCGGTCTCGGTAATTATACTTCGATCATGGTCCTATAATTTCCAAAATTTTAATCATAGTGTAAAATTAATATATAATAATTATAGATATATATATTCATTCATAAAAAAGTATATATATAAAAATGAATTACACCATTCATGGAAAAGGTAAGTCGTACGTACGAATGAACGTTATTTCCTTTTTTGGACTCACAAAATGAAAGAAAGGTAAATAATGATATAAAATTTACAAAATTATTATTATATCATATATATTATATATATTCATAAAATTAATCCTTATTACCATTCATGTGAAATATAAATGAAAAAAAAATCACATCGCATCATGGAGATGGTAGTCCATACGTACGTAGGAGTAATGTTATCATTTCCCAAAGATTAGATGGTAAAAATATAAACATAATATTATCATTATAGAAGTATAATTCTTTCATAAATATCATATATAAACATTAAAACCATCATAATACTCATCCATAAAATATGGTTTTGAAAAATGAATTTTATCGCTGCGTGGAGATAGTAAGTCGTACGTACACACGAGCAATACTTTCTTTTTTGTTTGATGGGAAAGAGGGTGTATAATGGTGTTTTAATAATCATAATATAATTTAATAATGTTTAGGATAATTAATTTATTATTTTATGATATATATCATATATTTATAGGAGTTAATTAATAGTATAAAAAATAAAGAGATTGGTAAGAGTGAGTACCACTTCTTAAAAACGACTCTTTTAGATCTCCTCTAAAGGGCTCTAGTGTTGGTCTTTTGGGAAGGACAACACCTCTAGAACATGACTAGGGAAGTGGAGAAGAGAATTTGAAGGATTATGGATGATATATAAGGCTCAAATTTGTGAAATTAATTGAGGGGGATATGTCCTTTTATAATGGAGGTGAGGTATACCTTTGTAATTTCTAAAAATATTAAAATATATTAAGACTATTATAGATCCAGATGCTTAAAATAGCCTATAAATGTATAGAGGATGAAATTTTATACCATATATTATCACCTTTGTAATTTTTTAATATTTTATGACTTTTAAACATTTTAATAAAATAATAATCTCATAAAATATCATTATTATCAATTTTGATACTATTCATTACTATGACTTTGAAAACAACAAGAAAACAAGTCAAATTAGAACCAACTATTTTATTATACCATAAAATTTTCAATTTCATCTATAGAATTCATGTATTACCTTAAATATCTCAAATTATATTTATTTTAATTTTTTTAATTTTATTTATTTGAATTTTCTATTTATTTAATAAATATTGCATCATTATTATGTAATAATTTAAGGTATTTATTTCATAACTAAAAATTAAAAATAAATTACTACGATGAAGATAAATATTTTATATTTAAAAATAATTATTATGGTTGAACATATCTTCTCTATAACCATATATTAAAAATGTTATACTTATTAAAAATAATTGTGTGACATCTTTGACTTTTCATTAAATAAAATACTATAAGGGTCTTAATGTTAACCATGTGGCGCCAAAAGGTCATAAACTAGAACCGTGTATAATTATGTTAGAAAAATACTCATCCAATATAATTGGTTCAAGTGTTAGGGTCATTGGAAAATCCTTATCATGTTATTTTTATCCTTAATTACATGATTTACCCTTAATTGCGATAACAAAATTTACTAAGGTTACTATTCATATTGACCGAAAATAAAAGGGTGATATTTACTAAATTTATAACTCATGAATACAAATATAGAACTCATTTTTAAAAATTCAAAACATAGAAGTTTCATAATTTAATTTAAAATTAAACTAGAAAAACGCAACTAAAAACAAATGTTTCCAAAAAATGCCCTTTTTTAAGTATAAAATGATTTTATACTAAGTTGGTGTATAAAATTCATTTAAAAGAACAAAATTATATTAAAATTAACTGATGAAATTTTAAAACTAATCCAAAATATAATTTTTAGTTTCTTTATAAGAAAATACATTTTTAATAGAAATCGGTATTTTTCATTATTCATTAAGAATTCAAACTGCTTAGAAAATTCTCAAAAACTTAATCCTAAGATAATTTTGATGTTCTAAATTTAAAAAGGAAGTTAATTTTTTCAGATAAATTTTATAAAAGTTTCAAAATTAATTATATTTATTTTCTCATAGAAAGAAATAAAAATCATTTTTTAAGGAAAACATATTTATGAAGAATAAAATGACTTTACTAAAAAAAATAAGTGTTTATTTCCTAATAATTAATAAATAACTATGTATTGAATATAAAATTCACATATATTTCATAATATGGTTATTACTATTCATATATTCCAATTTAATATCTAGGTTATAACGTTCATGTTAAAATAATAATATTTTAATATTATCGCGTGGTTCATTTAAACATGGTGTTGCGTGCAATGAAATCTATCAAATAAATAAAATTATTTAAAGAGAATATTTCATAAAAATCTTAGGGTGTTACATTATACCCCCCTTAAAATTAATTACACCCTTGATAATCTTCACTTAGATACAAACAAATTAGGATACCTTTGCCTCATTATAACCTCAGGTTCTCATGCAACTTCCACAAATTAGAGGTTTTTCCACAAAACTTTAACCAAGTTAGCGGTATTATTGCAGAGAACTTTATCTCTATGATATAGAATCTATCATAGTTGTTATTTATAAAACATATCTTTCTCCAATGATACGAACTATGGATTTAGTACATGTGAATGATCAGGTATATACTTCCTCTGGAGAGATACATGGAACACATCATGAACTTAGGAGATATTTGGTGGAAGCACCAATCGATAATCTACCATCCTGATGCGATCAATAATTTTAAAAGGACCGATATATCTGGGGATTATCTTTCCCTTCTTTTTCAAATCTCATTACTCTCTTATGAGGAGATATTTTTAGAAACACTTTGTCACCCACTTCAAACTCCAAATCTATCTGATAATTTTTAGAATAAATTTCTATAAACTCTGAGTTGCTCTTATATATAGTTGAATTAATATAACCTTCTATAATATCTCCTTAGCTAGATCAGGTTTTGATAGATTTCTTTCCACAAATTCATTCCAGCATGTTGGTGTTATATACTTCTTACCATGGAGGGATTTATAAGAATCCATCTGAATTCTAGAGTGAAATACATTTTTGTAAGAAAATTCTACCAAAGGAATTTATTGATCCCAGCCACCTTTAAAATCTATAAGGAAATCTCTCAACATGTCTTCTATAGTTTGAATGGTTCTATCATATGGAACAATTATTTGAGGATGATAAGTAGTGTCGAAACTTAACTATGTATCCAAAACCAACTGAATACTTCTCAAAAACATCAAGGTAAACCTCAGATCCTAATAAGATACAATGAAAACTAGTAATCTATGAAATATTAACACTTCCTTAATATATATTCTAGAAATATAATCAAGTGATAAATATTATCTGATAGAAATGAAGTGTGCTGACTTCGTAAGGCCATTAATTATAACCTATATAACATTATGGCCTTTTGATGTTTTGGGAAGTCCAATGAAAAAATATATGGTGATGTTTTTCCATTTCAATTATGATATGGTTAATGGTTGTAACAACCCCTTAGATTTTTATCTCTCAACTGTAACTTTCTGAAAAAAACAAGCACCGAGAAACATACTCTACAATATATATCTTCATTCCATCCCACTAGAAATACTCTTTCAAATTTCTATACATATTTATACTTCCAAGATTAATTGAGAATGATTAACTATGAGCCTCATCCATTATCTCCTTCTTTAAATATGGTACGGGTGAAAAAAAAAATGCGGTTCTTGAACCTTATTATTCCATCATAATCAATATTGAACTTTGGAACATTTATTACCTTCTTTTACTACTCTACGTCATCATTTTATGCCTCTTTAATCTTCACTTGGATAAATGGTTCAACATTCATTCGAGCAAGATAAAATTTCTCCCATTCCTTTAAGATTTCTAGTTCAGTCCTTTATAAATCCATAAATATTTAATCTTTTGTGATCCTCATCATAGATAAGCTTTCATGATCCTTTCGGCTTAAATCATCCTCCACTTTATTCACCTTCCTAAGGTGGTAATGTATATAGTAGTCATAATATTTAACTAGGTCCAACCATCTTCTTTAGAGCATGTTAAACTATTTTTTAGTGAAAATATACTTTAAACTTTTTTGATCAGTATATATGTCACACCTTTCTCCATAGAGATAATTCCTCTATATATTTAATAAAAAATTTACAAAATCTAACTCCAAATCTTTATTTGGGTGATTTTTCTCATGGACCTTCAATTGGCATGAAGCATAATCTATCACCATATCATTTTACAAGAGAACATATCCTAGTCTCTTTTTTGATGAATCACTATAGATCACAAACCTTTCTCCACTACTGGGTAGTGTGGGTACAGGTGCACTAGCTAGCCTTCTTTTTAGATCCTTGAAATTATCTTCACATTCCTCTATCCATGTGAACTTAAGTACTTTCCAATTAAACTTGTTGAATATATTAGATTATTGTGAGAAATTTTTTACAAAACTCCAATAATATCCATCCAACCCAAGAAAACTATGGATTTCAGACACTATGGTTAGTCTAGGACATTTCTCAATAGCTTCTGTTGTTGAAGGATCTACTGATATACCCTTACTTTAGATTATATGACTCAAAAATAAAATTTTATGAATCCAAAATTCTCAATTGGTAAATTTTTCAAACATATTCTCCTTCCTTAGGGTCTCCAGCACAATCCTCGAATGATCTTCATGTTATTCCTTACTCTTTGAATATTCAAGAATATCATCAATAAATACTACCAAAAACTGATCAAGGTAGTCTCTAAAGACTCTATTCATTAAATCCATGAAGTTAGAGGGGGAATTAGTATGACCAAAAGGAATCACTATAAATTCTCAGTGTTCATGCCTTATATAGAATGTCATCTTGGGTATATCTTCCTTCTTTACTATAAATTGATGATATCTATAATGAAGGTCAACATTGTAAAAGTATTAATCTCTATATAGTTGATCAAATAAGTCATCAATACAGGGTATAGGATACTTTTTCTTGATAGTGATCTTGTTAAATTCTTGATAATCAATATAGAGTCGCATTGATCCATCTTTATTCTTAAAAAATAGAACAGGTGCACCCAAGGGGACAAAATAGGGCGTATAAATCTCTTATCAAGATTCTTCTAGAGTTGCTTCTTCAATTCCTAAAACCCAATTGGGGACAGCATATAAGTAGTCTTTAAAATAGGCATAACATAAGGTATGAGTTCTATTGAAAAATCAACTTCATGATTCAGTTGACAGCCTAGAAATTATTCCATAAATACATCCATAAACTCCCAAAAAATAGTTTTATCATTAATTTTGAGTTTCTCCCTAACCATCTAAGATATATAACCTTCATTTATAAAAATTAAGACCCACAATATGGAAGAAATTTCCATTAAAGGTTCATATTAATCCTTGCATTGATAAATGATTATGGGTTAATTTAGAATATGAAACATGAATTCTCTTCCTTGGCAATTAATATGATCCCCATATAGAGAAATCTAGTCCATGCTAAGAATCACATCGAATTCAACTAAAGGGTGAATCAGAAGATTTTCATGAAGCACTTTCCCATAAGCTTTAATCGGAGAAGAGCTATAAACTTGAGATGCGACCGTTGTACCATTATGAGTTTTCATAGCTAACTCAAAATCTAATTGTTGAGGTGATATGGTGATACCCTTAGAAAAAATTTTATAAATAAAAGATTGGGTGGATCCAAAATAAAATAATATTTTATCTTTTCTAGATTAGATGATAAGTGTACATTTCACCACATCATTCTTGTAACCCACTTCGGTAGTCGTGATCACGTGAGATTTCCCTTTGTATGTGGGCTTAAGAGGTTGTTGATGTTGATCATAAAAAACCTTTGGATTCATGAACTGATTAATATAACGCCCATACTCCTTTCATTTATAGCATTAGAGTGTGGGTGGTTCATTCTATAGATATTTTTCTCAATTCTCATCATTAGCTAAATTTTTTCCATCACTTCGGCATTAGTTTTCCCGATGACCATCCTTTCCACACTTGAAACATTTTCCAACCCCCTTAAAAAAATCTTCCCCATGATTATTTCCATAATTCGAGCAAAAAAGAAATATCATCTTCTTTTCTCCATGATTTTTATAATTTCCTTTGAATTCCATTTTTCTTTTTTATCAAAACCATAAGATTTATGGTTAATTTCAATATCCATCTCAACATTGAGAGAAAATCAAAAAATTTCTTCATAGATACTAAAGTCCCTTATGGATAATGCCCTTCAGACACTACCACAAAATAGGGCAAGGGAAGCGCCTCATTTTATCAGCACAAAGAAGAAAGTGCTCATAAAGGGGGGGGGCTTTATCAGCACTATCTAAAACCATTGATAAATGTATTATTTACCAGCGCTAAGAAAATCACTGCTAAAGGATACATTTATCAGTGCTATGTTTAGAACTGATAAAAGTTTTTAATAATAATTTATATAAAATTATTATATTTATATTTAAAGATAATGTATATTTGTATACATTAAGTAAAAATGCATGTTTCTAATTAATATTTTTTTAATAATTCAAAAATATATATATAATGTTTTAAAAAAGATATTTCTAAGATTATAATTATATATTTATTTATTTGTTTAAATAATTATAAGATTATAATAAATTTCATTAAATAATAAATATATTTATTATATTTATTATATTTATTATATTTATTATATTTGTTATATTTATTATATTTATTATATTTATTATATTTATTATATTTATTATATTTATTATATTTATTATATTTATTATATTTATTATATTTATTATATTTATTATATTTATTATATTTATTATATTTATTATATTTATTATATTTAATAGATTTATTATATTTATTATAGATTTATTATATTTATATTTATTAGATTTATTAGATTAGTTAATTAGATTTATTAGATTTATTAGATTATTAGATTTATTAGATTCATTATATTTATTATATTTGTTATATTTGTTATATTTAATATATTTATTTTATTTATTTTATTTATTTTATTTATTTTATTTATAATTAATATATAAAAATACTTTTTAAATATTTATATTATAATTATAATTATTAAATATATATGTGTTTCCAATGAATTTGATCAATAAATTTGTTGATCATGCCTGCATATATGTTATGTATCATCATGAATATTCATTTATACATTACACCCTTCTTATTATTCATGTTGTCTATTGATGGCTCGTTTTTTATTATGTATATACGTATATGTTTAATTCATGGTACCCATATATACTATATTATGTTCTCAAAAACACTTATAAAATTACGTTAAATATATTTAAATAATAAATATAGTTATTATATTTATAATTATTAAATTTTAATTGTATATAAATAGTTTTAAATATATTTATTTTTAATTATAATTAAATATATATTTATTTATTTACTTATTTAAATAATTATAAAATTATAATAAATATATATATTATTATATATATATATATATAAATATTTATAAATATATTTATTTTTATTTATAATTATAACTATAAATATATATATATATATATCTGTGTAAATAATTATAAAATTATCATAAATATATTTATTATACTACTTATAATGTTATAATATAATTAAATAAATGTATTTATAAATATATACAAATATTTATAAACAAATAAAAATATTTATAATTATAATTTCTAAATAAATATACATATATTTAAATAACTAAAAATTAAAATAAATATATTAATTATATATATTTATATACAAATATTTATAAATAAATAAAAATAGTTATAAATATAATTCTAAATAAATGTAGATATATTTAAATAATTAAAAAGTTATAAATAAATATATATATATTTATCATATATATAATTTTATAAATATATATATTAATATAAATAAATTATTAACATTGTATCTTTATCATTTCTTTTTTAATGCTTATAAAGACCTATCTTTATTAGCGCTAAAAATGTACTGATAAAAGGTGTCTTTATCAGTGCTATATTTTTAGCACTAATAAGGACATCCTTTATCAGTGCTAAAAAAGCACTGATAAAGTTATATTTTATCATCACTTTCTATTTTAGTACTGATAAAACATACCTTTATCAGTGCTTTTTATCTAGTGCTAATAAAAGTTTAATCGGGTTTTATAAAGAAATTCTAACTTTCTCCTCCTTCCTTGCACCCCTCAAGCTCTCGCGGAAGTCAATCTATGATGCCTCCTCCTCCTCCTCCTCTCTCACTGACTCCTCTACCGCTGTGAATCCCTCCGCACGAACCCACCTTCACCATGCGCCTCTCCTTTGCCCCGTGCCTCTCCTCCGCTAGAGGACTCCTCCATCGCGTGCCTCTCCATCGTCGCGCGCCTCTCCTCTACTGAAGGACTCCTCCACCACGTGCCTCTCCTCTTCTGCATGCCTCTCCTCTGCCATATGCCTCTCCTCTGCCAGAGGACTCCTCTATCACATGCCTCTCCTCCACCGGAGGACTCCTCTGTCACAAATGTACCTCCATTGTATGTTGAACCACACCTCTGTGGTAAGTTTGTTCACATGTTTTTATTGTTTAATATTTATTGTAATGTTGTGAATTGGGCGTGCTAAATTCCCCACTGGAAATCGTATTCATTGGTGGTTCTTATTTTCACACTAAATGGATTGCATGTAGGTTGGCTTCCCTATTGTCTACCATAAATGCGTCTTTGAATTGTGAAAGTAATGTGAATCATGTTATGAAATAGTTTGTACGTAAGCATGATTTTAAAAGGGGGGTTTTCCCATATTATTGAATCATTTTAGAGACTTAGGATTCAAGGACTAGACATTAGATTAGTCTAATGTGTTGACTTTCATGATTTGTTCACTACCTTTTTGACTTGATAGATTTTCACTTTATTTTTTCTTTGTGATCATAAATCTTCTATTAAAGTCATGTTTCATTATAGAAGATCTAAATTCGCCACTATAATATTTTTTTCTAATTGGAATGTGATCAAAGAGTACTGATATAGAAATAGTTTCATTCAGACATCTTATTTAAATAATTCTTAGGGATAAGGAATTGGGTTATTTTGATAATATAATCTAAGATAATCTCTAGTGTAAGATATTTTTTCTTCCTACCATTTTCAAAAATTCTCAAGGACAGGACTTGAGATTTTATTTTTTTAGATCAATGAAGTTCTAGGGTTTTGGACCAAATAAAAATTGGAATTTGGTATTGATCCTCCTATTGCATTGGATAAAATTAAATTTTTAATATTCATAGGAACTCTGATGACCTTTGGTAATATTTTTTAGGGATATATTCATTATTATTTAGAAACAAATCCCCAAACCTGATATATCATAACATAGAAGTAAATCTACATCTAATCCATTACATCAGATCTCTACCTTCTAGTTCCAATAACCTCATACTTTTGAAAATACCTCCTCTAGAGGAAAATGAACAATAAAGAATAATCATATTCCATAAATGTAATAAGAACACCACATGAAATTTATGTTGTTTGGATGAAAATCCAACTTTATAAGGGAATATGATGATATTTTTATTAGGGGATAGATTGAGTTAAAAGGGAAATATATCTTTTGTTAGCCCTACCTATCCAAAGTTGCATGAGAAACTTTCTAAAAACCCTAGTCAAATAACTATAACAACACATGTAATTAATCCTTCCACCCACAAGAACTCTATGGTGAATCACCTCAAAGGGAAAAATGATATAATTTAAGTGATTATCAAATCATATTTTATTCTCGTCATAATTTTATATCTAAACAAATAAATTATTATTTTATTACAACTTTAACAAATTATATGAATGAATTATTAACTATTGATATTCAATGGTATGAGGTGGTCATGGAATTTAGGTTGATGCATCCATCAAAGGTACCAACCCAATATTTTCATTATGAAATTTTATTTAAAAGGTTCTAGACTATTTTGGGACTTTATGTTGTTAACCTAATGAATGATTTTTTTACATGTAAGAATTCTCTCGAGACTTATAATGATACTCTCATCACTTTGATTCTAGAGGTTACTGATATGAATTCAGTTAAGGATTTTAGAATGACTAGTCTTTGTAATGTCATTTATAAAGTCTTTTTAAAGATTTTAGAAAATATACTATGGAAAATCATACCATCTATTAGTTTAGTACCATAGTTATTTTCTTATTTTTAATTGAGACAAGATCTACTTAAAAGGATGGGGAAAGTAACTTAGTTTATTCTAGTGATGAGTGGCATAGGGAAATTCTTTGTGTGAAAGGAATGACACTTGAGAAATTTTTTATTATGTAATTCGTTCATGCTTATAGATTTTCTTAGTTGTATTTATAAAGTAAGTAACCAATAGTACTTTATTTCAGAGACATATACATTGTTATTGTAGTGTACAACCAATTGATTTGTTGTGAGCTAAGGATCATTGGGATAATGCAATGTTTGTTGTAAACTGAAACATGAGTGTTTCATGGTTGCAAGTGTGGTCACTGACTATATAACATATCCATTGGGACTCCGGTATTATGGTGTAGGATAATTGATATAATTGGACAATGGAAGCATGGATAAGAGATATCTAATGTGGGGATCATAATATCAAATGCTGATGGAAATTATTATTATTACACCAACCTTTAGAATAATGTGATGGAATCATACAACACTGATTGATTTGGGATGAATTGAGGTAATTTCTCTGTATCTATTATAAAGTTCCTTTCATGGGATTTATGTCTTTTTGAAAATGCCTAAGTGGATCTTTTAAAATAATTCTAGTGTTTTGAAATGTTTCTTATAGGGTTGTCACTCGTTTTAAATGATTAAGATTGTTGGGTCATGAAGTTGCCTTGAATGCTTTAAAATAAAGGAAGTGTGGTTTCGTGAAAGATTGTTTGGAACTGATTGATTTATTTTAAAAATGGTGTATTATTTTAAAGAGGAATTTTTGTAAATGTTTGGTTTTTTTAATGGGAAATCAAGTGTGATTTTATAAATAGTTTTCAAAGGACATTTGAACTGTAGTTTTTCCATAATATTTTAAGTGTATATTTTTATAGAATTAGGAAAACCATTACATTATATCAATGTTTTGTGTATTTATTTTGTTAAATATTAATATTACTAAATAAAATAGGATAGATATGAATAAATAATGGATGGATTCCAATATTTTGACAAAAATAGTATGAACATGTCGTGAAATTGTTCATCAAGTTTGAAAAAATCATGAATATGGCCCTTCTCAAATCCTTTGTCTGTGTTTATGCTATTTTTATTCAATAAAAATTAGTCTAGAGGAGTTTTAAGAACACTTGATCTATCACAGAATAGATAGAAGTCATAAATGTTTGAATGAACACGTGAAAAAAGAGAATGTAGGTAGTGGTTGGGATAACACTGCATTTTAAGGATCATCTGATATGATTATAAGTGTGAACAATGAAGAAGATTGTATCAAGGATGTGATTATATATGGGAATGATGATGAAGATCGTATTGAGGAAATGATAAATATAGTTAAATATGAACTTTTTTATTTCCCAAAATTGTTAGAGAAGTTAAAGAGTTGTGCAAATACACCATTATATGTTGGTTTCACTAAATATACAGCATTGTAAGCCATACTAAAGCTGTATAATTTTAAAGTGAGAAATGAATGGAGTGACACCATTTTTATAGAATCATTTTCTCTCCTGAATAACATTATCCTAGAAGATAATAATCTCCTAATCCAAACATACGACATCAAACAAATTCTACACTCGATGGGTATGATATCTGAAAGAATACACACCTACTTGAATGATTGTATACTCTTTTGCAAACACCACAAATAACTTCTATTCTCAAATTGTGATGCTTCTTGATATAAGAAAGATGATTCTAGCCCTATGAAAGTTGTATGGTACTTTCCAATCATTACAAGGTTTAGGCACCTATATGGAAGTTAGTAGACTATAGGGAAATTAACATGGCACGTAGATACAATAAATAAATATAAGAAACTATGTCACCCGGCAGACTCTCCTCAATGGAAGATAATTGATCATGAGTATCCTAAATTTAGAAACGAGCCAAGAAACCTTCATCTTGAATTATCTACAGATGGAGTGAATCCTTTTGGTTTTCAAAGTATCACTCACAGTACATGGTTGGTTATGTTGGTAAATTTTAACTTACCACTATGGTTATGGATGAAATCAAAATACATCATGTTATCTATGCTTTTATCAGGACTAAAACAACTAAGTAATGATATTGATGTTTATTTGGATCAATTGATCATGGATTTGAAATTATTATGGGATTCAGGTGTTATATTGAATGTTTCTTAGATAAATGAATATTTCACTTTGATATCCATGTTGTATGGGATGATAAATTAATTTCCTACTTATGGAAATTTTTTCGGATATATCATTAAAGGAACTCAAAGTTGTCCCATTTTCGAACAAGGTATACAGTCAATTTGGTTGAAACATTCATCGAAAACCATGTTTCCAGGACATTGCAGATTTCTACCCCGACAGCATAAGTATCGATCTTGGATGATATCATTCGATGGAAGTTTAGAAGAATGTACAGCACCGTCTCTACTAACAGGTGATCAATTTTTTGAGAAAGTAAAATATGTGGACACTCCTTTTGGTAAACCATTTTTGAAAAACCTTACAAAAACTGGTTGGAAAAAGGGATCTTTTTTTTGAATTATCATACAGTAATTGTCTATACGTCAGACATTTTCTTGATGTTATGCATGTTGAAAGAAAATATATGTGATAGTTTCATCGGCAAGTTTCTAAATGCACTCATCAAAATAAAGGATTGTATTAATTCTAGGTTGTACATGGTTGACGTGGGAATACAAGAAGAGTTGGAACTAGTGGAGGGTAAAAAATGAACATTTCTTCCTCCTACTACTTACACTCTTTCTAGGGAGGAGAGATATCAGGTTTGAAACTTCTTTAATGATGTAAAGGTTTCAGATAGGCATTCATCAAATATCAATAACATCATGTCAATGAGAGATTTAAAGTTAAAGGGTTTGAAATCACATGACTGTCATGTTTTGATGTAAGATCTAATTCCTATAGATTTATGTTGAATTTTTTCCGAGAATTTTCTTCATACATTAACGAATCTCTATTTCTTCTTCAAATCTATATATAGAAAAGTTATAGACCTTATGAAATTTCTGAATATGGAAAGAGAAATTGTCATCATCTTATGTGAATTGGAAATGCTCTTCCTTCTTACATTCTTTGATATAATGGTTCATTTGATAGTTCACTTGGTGATAGAGATTCTATTATGTGTTTTTGTAAATTATAGATGAATATACACCATTTAACAGTATATGAATATTTTGAAAGGGTATGTCAAAAATCAAAGTTGGCCAGAGGGTTGTATTAAAGAGCGATATATTATTGAGGAAGCCATTGAATTCTGTATTTAATACCTATTCAGTGTGGAAAGAATTGGTCTACTGAAATATCAAAACACTGGGTAGATTGTAGGTGAAGGAATTTATGGAAGAGAAGTTGTCACAATCAATATTACAGATCGGGAGTAGTCTCACCTTTATATTTTACATAATAGTTTCAACATTTACCCATATGTTAAAACCCAAAAAGTAATTCTTAGGCGACTAAATCAATCAAGGACTGAAAAATGGATATCAAAGACACATAATCGACAGTTTATAGGATGGTTTCGGGACCATATATTTAAGGAGTCAGATGAAAATAGGGACTTAATTTCAAAACGACTTTGATGGATAGCCGGAGGACCAAGTGTGTATGTATTATCTTAAAATTATTATGTAATTAATGGTTATACATTCTATACTAATGAACATTATAAAAATAGTACCATAAAAATTAGTGGAGTTACACTTGTGGCTAAAGTGATGCATGTTCCTTATGCTAAGGACATAAATCCAATTTATGTGAATATTTCATACTTTTTCATCATCAAACAAATATGGGAGCTGGATTATAAGAAATTACAAGTATTGATTTTTCAATGAAAATGGGTTGATAATAGTAGTGTTGTTAAAATAGATGAATTAGGATTCATGAAAGTTGATTTTAGTAAGGAATGGTACAAAGATGAATTTTTTATAATGGAATCACAAGAAATCCAAGTATTTTATGTTCTGGATCCTACAAACCAAAAATTTTCAATTGTTCTATTATCAACAAAAACCACTAAAGGTTCAGTTGAAAATTTAATGGAGGATGACCCTTTCATTGGGAAATCGCAATTATTTTTCAGTGGTACCAATATAGATGGAATTTTTTATGTCATAGGAGACCACAATGAAGGTATTTGGATAGTCTATATAGGGTTAAAATCCCTTCATTCTTTAAAAAAAGGGAGTTCAATAATCAGGTTATATTTTTATTATAATATACATCGTGTTACTTAATGTTATTATTTTTTCACTACTGATTTTATGTAATCTAAATTAAATGTTAAACCACTTCTGTAGATAATTATTTCTACATGTGACAATCCTCCCAATCCTAAGGCACAATAGGTCTCTCAATCTACTACTACTCACAGTGCAGAAGAACAACAAGTTTCTCAACCTGATGCAGCTCCAAGTGCAAATGTACAACCACCATATTTACATGTTGATTCTAGCGCTCTGGAGGAACACATTTATGATGTTGAAACCGAGGAAATGGTAGGCAACAAAACACTGGCGGTGTAGAAAAAACAGGAGCATCATAGTTTGATGGTGTTAACAAAAATCATTATGGCAAAAGTGAAAGGCATAAAATACGAGGTCAGATAGAATAAGCGGGGCTAGTATGTCAACCCCAACAAGGCTATGTTCAGTAGTTAAATTGGAATCTTTACTTGGCAATGCATGCTGATTGATGTACTGTCATGGCACAATGTTGTCACCAGGATTAAGACATAGATGTGGATAGATATTATGGTAAAATTATAATATCATTTCTATAATTTACTAAAAAAATAATGAAACATTGACTTAATCCTTATCATCACTTGTATAGTTCATTTATAGTAGATGAATCACACAAGGACTATGTATTAAGGGTTTCTGGAAGGATTAATAGAGACTTTAGCACAATTTTAATGAGATATCATCTTAAAGATGCTGAATGAAAAATAAAACCACACCCACCTCCTCTTTATAAACACTTGATAACCCAAAGAGCATGGGATGCATTTATTGGCCATCGTGTGGAGCAGTATTTTTATGTATATTTTGTTTGGTAATATATTGTTTGATGATATGTGTACTCATCACTTTGACTAAAAGTTTTTTATTTATGAAACAACAACTGAGTGTTAAAAATAAGGAATGAGCATAAAAACTAGCATACCCTTACCGTAAAGCAAGGATGGGTTATACTTCAGTTGAAAAAAAATTGGTACATATTTTAAATCTAACATAATACTTTTATGTGACATAAAACAACACCATAACTATGTCCCTCTGTTTATATATATATTGATGAATCCAAATCCAAAGTCACTTCCATCCCACGCCATATACTATGGAATGAGGTGTGTGTAAATAAAGATGGAATACTAATAGATAAAAACATACAAAAAGTGTGGGAAATATGTGTTAGTATGAAATAATAAATATTTTTTTTCCTTAAATCGCTATTATTTAACAATTATTACTTATTTTACTATATTTTCTATCTGATGTAGTCATGGGAATTAGTAACACCCACACTGGATGTAGACATACTTTCGGTGGCCTTGAAGTATCCAAAAGTGTATGGTCGCGTTAAAGGTGCGGGTTTTGGGGTGACACCCCGTACATATTTTGAGAATAAAAAACAATAGAAGGATAAAAGTGAAGAAATTAAAATGATGAGAGAAAGAGTATCTATCCTTGAAGAACAAATGCAATGGTAGAGAGAGATGATAACAACTTTTAGGGGGGTAAAGAGAAGAAGTAACTCAAGAACAACCAGCGCGTAAAGATCTTGACCCAACCCCCCACCAGCTTTAAGGCAAGCCATTCCCCTCAAAAACATGTCTTAGACAAGTTAATCAATGTTATGATAATTTTTTCTGTGAATTTTTAATCATGTAGACACTGATACCTTTTCTGTACTGATATTCTAGTGGGTGAAAATGATTGTCACACCCCAACCTATCTATTATTTTTATTTTATTATTTTCTTTGGTTTTAAAATTTTTTGTCAAGGTTAGGGATGAATCTCGAACCAGACTTTTGAGTTGAAGTCATTGAGTGCCCGGGCGGAGCGCGTTTTGGAGACACCGCATGGCTTCGCCCATGCAACGGCACAGTCTGCCTGTCATCAGAAAATTAAAATGGATAAATAAATGTTAATTGTGTTATTTAAAAATTTTCATGGTTAATAATTTTAATTAATATTATTATTATTGTAATTAGGGTTATTTTTATTTTTATTATTATGATATTATTATTAATATATTATTATTATTATTATTAATTTTGTTTAATTTTTATTTTATTTTCTTTTCCTTTCTCTTTTTGTTCCTTCCACATGGGTGTCATTGATTTTTCTTTTTTTTTATTCTTTCTTCCTCTTTCTTATTCTCATTTTTTCTTATCTCTTTTATTGTTCCACATGGCTTCTCCCCCCCCCCATCTTTGAATCTGGTTTCCTGCCCCGCGCTACCTCTTCTTCTAATCGCACACCTGCTACAGCGCTCCTTTCTAGCCGGTGCCTCTCCCCACACCTGCATTACCCGCTCCGCCACCCCACGCCCAACAACCCGCTCTGCCACCCTCGGCCTCCTGCACCAAATGTCCATGCGCTCAGCCACCTTGTCCCATCTTCCTGCATCTCACCCTTCTCCCCACATAGCAACCTACAACATGACCCCCCCTACAGCCCCCTATTCCTCCTCTCCCTCTCCCACCTCACAACTACTTTTCACCGTGTCGCGCGCCTCTGCCTCGTCCCGTTATAACGCGCACCCAATGCCCCCAGCTTTTTCCTCCAATTTTGGCACCCTTCTATTGGTCAGGACCTCCCCCGGTCTGCTTTGGTTTCCCCTTCACCCTACTCCACCTTGTTTCCCACCAGCCGCTTAGCTCTCCTGCCCTGCACAGCACCCTTGCCGCACCTTTTGTCCATACACCGCCCACCTGGCTTGCACCACCCTCGCCACACGCCCTTGCACCTCAACCAACTCTCACATGCCTCCAGTGCGCACCGCCCTTACGCAACCCTTCCAGCATGAGCAGCTTCCCTTCCAATGTGAGTAGCTTTGCACTGGACATCCGCACTCCCCTTGGCCTTTGTCTCCTTGCAGCAGCCCTGACCAGAACCGCAGCGCCCTCTATTTTACACTCCCTCTCTGACAGTGATGACTTGCCTTTCCGCCTCCCCTCTGGCCACACTCCCTTAGACCTCCGCGCACCAGCTGTCTGTGCTCCCCTCGGCCACCTTGCATGGGTCCCACGGGACTTCTACGCTACACCTAGCCGCCAGCCTCTTGCGCCCCATCCCTACTTTATCTGGCCAGTAGTGGTGTAGTGCCCCAATACTTTCTCCTTCACTGAACTGGCTGTGGATCTCCTTTCAGAAGTTGTACACCTTATTCTCAATTGGGCGTGTGAAGAACGCTGCCGCTGAAGTCGAGCAGTTTGGGTTCACCCTGTTTTTCCTGCTACGTTGGTGAGGTAAGTTTTTGCATTATTTATTCATTTGGATCATTTTAAGTCTATGTTTATAGTTTTTAATTGTTTTTTTGATTACTGCGGTGTGTTCACAGGTAGTTCCGTGAAATTATGGTTATTAGCCTGCACATGATTGCACGCCTGCTCGAGGAGTGTCGCGTCATCGTGCTTGGACTGCGATTCGAGGTAGGACCCCCACTCCACTCCCCTTTAAATTAAGAATTTATTAATTTATTGATATTTTATTAATTTTAATAAATGATAAATAATATAAGATAATTAATTTTTAAATTATTATTTTGTGTAAAAAGAGCTGTTTATTTTATACACGACACTTGAAATATTTTCATGATGAACAGACACCCGGTAGTGAAAAAATGCCCATTTGTCCTTTAAACATAATTCATGGAATTTCAAATGTAGTTCTATTTTATTGATAAATGATTTCTTTTGAAGCGTGAACAAGTGTTTTGGTTCTCTTGATAAATTAGGATTTTCTTTAAAATTGGTGAAGGTCCGTTTGGCACTTTAAAAAAATAAATTATTTTGGAAAACTCTCTTTGGGGTGACTCAAGGGTGATCTTTAGTGTATGTTGGCTGCATGAGTTGTGTGTGATGTTTGTGCACTTGATTGAATTTTTTGACTCACCCCTTTCCTTTTTATTGCATGTGTTGACATAAGAACCCGGCATAGTAAGTGAATCTTCTGAGAACGATTGTTGCACTTGTTTAGACTATGTATTGGCTAGTGGCCCATAGTAGAGAGGTGTTCTGTTCAATGCTATGGGATTGGGCCCCTCGGTTAGGCCATGTAGGGAAACACCGGGCATTAGGGCATTATGACTTCATTGAGTAGGGAATTCCTTCAGGATGAGTCACATGTATAGTACGTTCTAGATTGTTCACGAGCTCCTAGGTTCAACCCATGTTTTCTTTAGTGTTTATTTTTCTGTGGTGAACGATTGAGAGGTATAGTTCGGTAGCTGGACCCTGTGTTCCACTTTTTACATTTCCATTAGTGTTTGTTGCGTGTTGTGTGGTTTTTCCTTTTTACTAACAACTAAAATTTGGATTTCTAAATTGTTCGCAAAAACATTTTAAATGCAATGCACCTGTTCCTTTCAAACATTAAACTTGATTTTAAATTAAAAAGGGCAACGGATTGTTACTTATTTTAGAAATGAAAGTGAGTGTGGAAACTAATATTTTATATACTTTAGTTCAAACTATGAATTAGTAAATTTCTTTATTTAAAGGTGGTGCATTGGTAATAGTTTTTTGGGAACTCCTACTGAGTTTTAATACTCACGCCAATAGTTTTTTCCTATTTTTAGTTTTGTTACAGGTTTGACTCGAACTTGCTCACTGTGGGTGAGAGTTGGTTGTGGATTGGTGAGTGACTCTCAGATTCACAAGGAGTTTTGTTCATGGGTAGGTTAGTTTGTTATTGTTAGTCATTCTTTCTTTTTCATGTTGTTTATTTTCCATGCGTTATTCCACTTTTTCCACTGCTTTATTTATTTTTACCGGGCAAAATCATTCCTAATTGTCCTCTATTTATGACCTAGTTCTTGTCACTAGCCCAAAAAGATCGGGAACGCCTCTTGGGCCATGTCGTAGACCGGATCGGGTGACCAGTTCGGGGTCGACCTGGGTTAGTTCATGACAAAATGGTATTAGAGGAGGTCGGCTCCTGAGCGGACCTTGTTTTTCAGAGCACCCATTGTTATTTAGAGTTGTCATGGTAGAAGGAGTAGGATTGTTAGGAATCTAGGTGTACAGATGAGAAGGACATCATGAACCCTTGCTCGTTCCAAACCTCGGGTTACCATGGGATTTTTGGGTTGTCAATGTCTTTGGATTCTTATGGTTTTTTTGGTATTGGGAAATGAAATGAGAGTCGGGAAAGTGACCTCCATGAGCTCTCATGGTCTGGAAAGCCATGTAAAGCCAGGGACTTTACCCTAGAACACTCTCAGTGATGGTGGCATGACTGGAGTATGGCCGCCAACCATATAGTCGAGTCACCCATCATCACTAGTTTCCCTCTAGTGAATCATTTGGGATTTCCTTCATTCTGAAAATCAATGTGAAAAGTTGAACTTAAAATGGTAATGACCACGTTTGACCCATCTTCTTGTTTTCTTGTTCCTTAGTGGTTTCCCCCATGAAGGTTCTATAGATGCCCAAGGTGCAGCTTCGGGTGGTTCATCCTTAGAAAATCCTCTAGCTGATCAGTCCATGGACTACGTACTTGAGTTTTGGAAGTTTAACCCTCCCCTCTTTTATGGGCAAGAAGACCCTCTTGAGTCGGAGTAGTGGTTGTGGAATATTGAGAGGAACTTCTATTCTCTCACTCTGCCTGAGTCATTGAAGGTGAATTTTTCTACCTTTATGCTTGAATGTCCAACCTGGAAGTGGTGGAAGTTCGTGTCTCAAAGTAAGCCCCAAGAATATTTCACTTGGGAGTTCTTCAAGTCGTCGTTCATCCATCAATATTTATCTAAGTTGACGAAGATGAAGAAGAGTATATAGTTGTGCAGTCTTCAAAAAGGTGTTGGAGCGGTGTTGAATTCTTTCATTGTTCCCTATACTTGGCTCCGTATAAACCGGGGTATGTTAGAAATGATCCCACAAAAGCTCAACATTTTGAGCTTGGATTACATCCTGAGCTGTAGTCGAAGGTGGAAGAGTTCAACATAATCACCTTCCCTAACGTGGTGAGACAATCTTTCCTCATCTAAGCTGGGTTAGCAAGAGTACTTGAGGTGGAAAAACCTCCTCCGGCCTTGGGAAGCAGTGCAGTAGATAGAGATAAGCAGAATGGGGAGTGTCCTAATGCTGGTGGAACTGGAAGAGGAATCAAGAGGACTTCAGACCTTTATCCATCTTCCTCCCAGCGTAACGGCTTGATCTATCACCAGTGCGGTAAACGGGGGCACAAGAGTCCAATGTTCCCGAATTCTCCAAGACCCCACCACACTTGTGGGCACATGGGTCACGTGAAATGATTCAATCGAGGTGTTTCCAAGAAGTGCGTGGAAGCCAGAACTGGCTTGTTGAAGGTCACCTCAGCTCGTCATCAGGAATAGAGTAATGTTTGGGGATCAATTTGAGGTTTTCTCTTTGTTGTGTTTCTTGGATGTAGTATTTGTCACATGTATCGTTTTATGGTGTTTCTTTTCCTTCAGTTGTAAGATTGGTTTTCATTAACCTCTTTGAAACCTCTATTTTATTGGAAGTGTGTTTGGTGAAATTCTTGTTCATGTGTTATGTTTGAGAATTTTTGAAGCCTGACTGCGAGGCAAGAGATACTTCAATCATCAGTGCTCCAGCCGTAGGCCCCAGAGTGAAGCTGGCGCGTAGTCAGGTGAACCCCAGCAGTGAAGAAGGGTCTTAGCTTAATCTTTTTCCTTAGTGTGGTGTGGTTTTTGTTCTTCCAAGGGTGTGATGTCGTTGGAGTAGCAGTGGCAGTATTTTTGATGCTCTATCAGTTGGGACCTTCCCTTATCGCCCTCGTGGTGGATGGTTTTTGGTCCACATGGAAATTTTTTAAGTTCGGTTAATCTCATCAGTTCTTATGGTGGGGACAGCCATCGTGGGTCTCATTGAATTCAGTTGGATTGTCTCCTATAGTGGGGAGTCTGTTCGGGCCTCCCTGTGTCAGTATCAGAGTTTCATTTCGAGTTTCATTTTGGTGGTGTTTAAAGTGTTTGTGTTTTGAGGATAAGTTTCATGTCATGGGAGTTTAGTGTTCATTTGGATCGATCAACTGGAGGTGCTTAACTTTTGGGGGTGAGTGACACTTAAGGAGTTTTATCTTGGGTATAGGTCTTGGTGTGGCTTCCCGGGGGAGGGAAGTGTTATGGTGGGGAGAATTTTCACACCCCGACCTATCTATTATTTTTATTTTATTATTTTCTTTGGTTTCAAAAATTTTTGTCAAGGTTCGGGTTGAATCCTGAACCAGAATTTTGAGTTGACGTCACTGAGCGCTCAACCGAAGCGTGTTTTGGAGACCCCGCATGGATTCGCTCATACAACGGCACAGTCCACCTGTCTTCAGAAAATTAAAATGGATAAATAAATATTAATTGTGTTATCTAAAAAATTTCACGGTTAATAATTTTAATTATTATTATTATTATTATTGTAATTAAGGTTATTATTATTATTATTATTATTATTAAGTTTTTTTACTTTTTATTTTATTTATTTTCTTTTTTCTTTTTGTTCCTTCCATGAGGGTGTCCCCACTTTTTCTTTTTTTTATTCTTTCTTCCTCTTTCTTCTTGTCTTTTTTTGTCTTTTATCTTTTTTTGTTCCACGCGGCTTCTCCCCCCTATCTCCATATCTGGTTTCCTGCCATGCGCCACCTCTTCTTCTCTTCGTGCACCTGCTACAGTGCCCCTTTTCAGCCGGTGCCTCTCCCCACACCTACATTGCCCGCTCCTCCACCGCGTGCCCAACAGCTCGCTCCACCTCCCTCAGCCTCCCGCATCGGCTGTTTGTGTGCTCAGCCACTTTGGCCCATCTGCCTGCATCACAATATTCTCCTCACATAGAAACCAATAGCGTGACGCCCCATGAAACCCCCTATTCCTTCTCTCCCTCTCCTGCCTTACACCCGCTTTGCACCGCGTTGTGCACATCCGGCACCCCCATCTTCCGCCTCTAGGTCTGGTGCCCATCTGATGGTCAGGTCCCCTCACTGCACGCCTTCGACCTCCTAGTGAATCGAGCCCCCCCTACCTGCTTTGGTTTCACCTGCACCTTGATTCTCCATGTTTCCCACCAACCGCTTGGCTCTCCTGCCCTGCACAACACCCCTGCCACACCTGTTGTCCGCGCGCCACCAACTCAGCTTGCACCGCCCAGTGCATGTGCCCTTGAACCTCAACCAACTCACGGATGCCTCCAGTTCTCACCGCCCTTACTCGACCCTTCCAGTGTGAGTCGCAGCCCTTCTAGTGTGAGTAGCTTTACACCGGACATCTGCATGCCCCTTGACCTCTATCTCCTTGCAGCAGCCCTGTCCAGAACCGCAGTGCCCTCCATTGTTTACTCCCTCTCCGACAGCGATGACTCGCCTTTCCGCCTCCCCTCCAACCATGATCCCTTTGGCTATCACGCACCAGCTATCCACGCTCCCCTCGGCCACCTTACATGGGTCTCACAGGACTCCTGCGCTACACCTAGTTTCCAGCCTCCCGCGCCCCATCCCGGCTTTATCCGACCAACAGCAGCGCAGTGCCCCGATACTTTATTCTTCGCTGCACTGGTTGCGGACCACCTTTCGGCATCCACGCACCTTATTCTCAATTGGGTGTGTGAAGAACGTCGCTGCTAAAGGCGAGCAGTTTGGGTTTGCCATGTTTCACCTGCTCCATTATTGAGGTGAGTTTTTGCGCTATTTATTCATTTGGATCATTTGAAGTCTGTGTTTCTAGGTTTTAATTGTTTTTTTATTATTGTAGCATGTTGGAAGGTAATTCCGTGAAATTGCGATCATCATCCTGTGCATTCTTTCACGCCTGCTCGAGGAGTGTCGCGTCATCATGCTTGGACTACGAGTCGAGGTAGATCCCCCATTGCACTCTCCCTTAAATTCATAATTTATTAATTGATTTATATTTTATTAATTTTAATAAATGGGAAATAATATAAGATAATTAATTTTTAAATGATTATTTTGTGTAAAAAGTGCCGTTTATTTTATACACGACACTTGAAATATTTTCATGATGAACGGACACTCGGTAGTGAAAGAATTCCCATTTGGCCTTTAAAATGGGAAATAATATAAGATAATTAATTTCAAATGTAGTTCTGTTTTATTGATAAATGATTTCTTTTGAAGCATGAAAAAGTGTTTTGGTTCTCTTGAGAAATGAGGATCTTCTTTAAAATTGGTGAAGGCCCATTTGGCACTTTAATAAAATAAATTATTTTGGAAAACTCTTTTTGGGGTGACTCAAGGGTGATCTTTAGTGTTTGTTGACTACATGAGTTGTGTGTCATTTTTGTGCTACTTTATTGACTTTGTTGACTCACACATTTCCTTTTTATTGCATGTGTTCAAATAAGAACTTGGCATAGTAAGTGAATCTTCTGAGAATGATTGTTGCACTAGTTTAGACTACGCACTGGCTAGTGGCCCATAACATAGAGGTGTTATGTTCAGTGCTATGGGGTTGGGCCCCTCGGTTAAGCCATGTAGGGAAACATCAGGCGTTAGGGTGTTATGATGTCATTAAGTAGGGCATGCCTTCGGGATGAGTCACATGTATAGTATGTTTTAGATTGTTCACGAGATCCTAGGTTCAACCCATGTTTTCTTTAGTATTTATTTGTATGTGCTGGATGGTTGAGAGGTCTAGTTCGGTAGCTATCCCCTGTGTGTGACTTTTTACATTACCCTTAGTGTTTGTTGCATGTTGTGTGGTTTTCCCTTTTTTACTAACAACTAAAATTTGGATTTATAAATTATTTGCAAAAATGTTTTAAATGCAATGCACCTGTTTCTTTCAAACATTAAACTTGATTTTAACTTAAAAAGGGAAATGGATGGTTACTTGTTTTAGAAATTAAAGTTTGTGTGGAAACTAATATTTTATATACTTTAGTTCAAACCTAGAATTAGTAAATTTATTTATTTAAAGGTAGTGCATTGGGAATAGTTTGTTAGGAATGCTTGCTGAGTTTTAATACTCGTGCCTATGGTGTTTTCCTGTTTTTAGTTTTGTTGCAAGTTTGACTCAAGCTTTCTCATTGTGGGCCAGAGTTGGTTGTGGATTGGTGAGCGACTCTCAGAGTCACAAGGAGTTTTGGTCATGGCTTGGTTAGTTTGTTGTTGTTGGTTATTCTTTCTTTTTCATGTTGTTTATTTTCCTTGCATTATTCCACTTTTTCCACTACTTTATTTATTTTTACTGGGAGAAATCATTCCCAATTTTCCTCTATTAATGCCCTGGCACTTGTCGCCATCCCAAGAGGATCGGGAACGCCTCTCGAGCCATGTCGCAGACCGGCTTGGGTGACCAGTTCAGGGTCGACCCAGGTTGGTTCGTGACAATTACTATGATTTAAATCTATCAAAACCCACACATCACCTTGTAGCAAGGGCAACGGTGTTCAATATCGAGAACGACATGATACACAAAAAATCACTTCCAACAGGTCATGTTAGAGTGTCGATTAACATATCCCATGATCTGAGTGTCGAGATACCTTTTCCAATTGACGATGAAGATATTCATAAGGTCGATCAAGATCATGGAACATTCACCGCATGGCAATCACATCTTGTAAAAAACATGTAGAAAAAATTGTATTCATTTATAATTTATTTTTCAAGCTAAACCTTAAACATTTAATGAAAAAAGGTCTGAACCGATGAATTTTATTATAGAAAGACAAAGGGAAGGGGTGAAATGAAAGAATGGCTCAAAACTATCTCAAGGATCAACCAAACGATCAAAACGATATATCGAAAGCACCTTAACCCTGCTGGTTCTATATCTACATTTATTATCATTGCAGGCTCATGTGGATATGAAGTTGAAAGACGGTGGTACTCATGCAATTTATTTTGAAGAAAATATGTACGGAGGGGAATATCCATACTTCATTAGTTTTTACAATTCTATATAATACTATCGAATGATTGGCTAGGTATCATAGTTATAAATGTATACATGAGGTATGTTTTCATGATTTGATTTTCCAAAAGATGATATACTATGTTAATTATAACTGAACAAATTTTATATTTTTCATAGGTGTATAAATGAAAAAAAAATTGTAGGGATTTCCCCATAAAAAAAATTGGACTTTTTTTCCTCACATCACCTTCATGGAACAAAGAGAAATAAATTCCAAGAAATATGGTGAAATAGTGGAAGGCCTGCTCAAATCATTTAATAGAAAAATTATGGATGATAGACTCTTTTTAATACCAATGATATAGGGGTAAAACTATACAATTTAATCATATCAAATATATTTTAATTTATTTAATTACTTATTCTTTTTTGTGTTTTTAGGTAGCATTAGATGCTCATTACGGACAATTTGGATACTCCAAAGATTTATTTCCTGGATTCAATTCATGGATATCTAAAAAACTGGCCACAAATAATGGAATTTATCAATTTATAATACAATATATCCAGAATTTTAAAACTAAATATCTAGTTAAATAATTTATATTACCTTTTAATGAGGATTATGTTATGATAGGGCAGTTCTATAATATTGTCTACATCATGGAATGAGGCAAGGGAAAAAGGACAAGGAACATCACAAGTACTACGACTAGATAAATATCAGGGTATATATAATAATATTTCACTATCTGAACACATATAAAAAATTATTTATTTTTCTCAATGTTTTTGCAGTGTCCGAAACAAGCAAACAGAAAAGAATATGGCTATTATGTTAGTAAATTTATAAAAGAGATTGTATTTCATCAACAAACTAACATCCCTAAAGAGGTATTTTTGAAGATAATTACTACTTAATTTAAAATATTTATTAATCCTTTGTGTATTTATATTTTTTTAGTACTACCATGACTGTCGAAAAGAATCATATTCACAAGGCGATATAGATTTTTTTTAAATGAATGGGTAGCATACCTGATTTTTGAATGTACATAAATCATGAAGATGTGACTTCTATAAAAGTATTGTATTGTTTCATATTTATGTTTAATTTACTTCTTTGTAGTATAACTCACATAATTAAGAATTGGTTTCTTATACAGGTGGATATCTTTGTTCGAGTTGGGGGGATTTCTTATAAATGGATTGGTTGTGCATCAATCACAATACAATGTTTCCATTTCAAAAAAGAAATCAAATGGAAAACATGGTAATGCATGATGTGGCTGGTATGACTCAAAGTGTCTCTTTTTATTTAAAATTGACATTAATTTAAGTAAAAAGAAAACGTGACATACTGAAAACTGAGAAAACGCATACTCATTATTTTGATAATTTAGGAAAATGATCCATGAATCATTTTTTATGTGTAGAGGTCAAATCCACCTCAATCTGACACATAGTGTGACCGATATGACTAAAAGTGTCTATGATCAGTTTAAAATTGACATTTTATCTCAAAAATATGTCACTCAATGAAAAATAAGAAAAAATGCTCTGATTGTCTTCATAATTTAGGACGAAAAGTCAAATGTACTTTGGGATGTGTATGAAGTAGTCTCACATAAAACCAACATATGATGTGATTGTTATGATTTAAAATGCATGTTTCCAGTTTGAAATGATATTTTAGTAAAAAACCATAACTAAAATACTCAAAACCAAGAAAATGCATTCATATTATTTTGATAATATATAAAAATGATCTATAAGTCATCTGTGACATGTATGAATCAACCCCGTCTCAATACAGTTCATAGTGTGACTGATATAAATCCAAATGTGTATTTTATTTATAATTGACATTGATTTAAGATAAAAGAACAAGTGAAAAACTGAAAACTGAGTAAACGCATTTGGATTGTTTTGATACTTTAGTACAATAATACATGATTCATTTGTGACATGTAGGAATCAACTACACCTTAATCTAACACACGGTGTGATCGGTATGACTAAAAGTGTCTGTTATAAGTTTAAAATTTACACTTTAGATCAAAATTTATCACTCACTAAAAACTAAGAAAATGATTTCTAATTGTCTTAATAATTTAGGAAAGTGATTCTTAAGTCCTTTTTGATGTGTATGAAGTAGTCTCATGTCAAACTGATGCACGATGTGACCGGTATGACTCAAAAAATGTGTTTTCGGTTTGAAATGATATTTTAGTAAAAAAACATGACTAACATACTAAAAACTAATAAAACGCATTCAGATTGTTTTTATACTTTATAATAATGATCCAAGAGTCATTTGTGACATTTATGAATAAACCACACATAAATCTGACAAACTATGTGACTGGTATAAATCCAAATGTATTTTTATTTAAAATTGACATTAATTTAAGTAAAAAGAACCAGTGACATATTAAAAACTGAGAAAACGCATTCATATTGTATTGATACTTTAGGAAAATGATCTATGAGTCATTTTTAACATTTATGAATCAACCTCACCTTAATCTAATACACGGTGTGACTGGTATGACTAAAAGTGTCTGTTATCAGTTTAAAATTGACATTTTAGTTCAAAACGTGTCACTCGCTAAAAACCAATCAAACGCCCTCTGATTTTATTCATACTTTAGAAAACCAATTTGTAAGTAATTTGTAATGTGTATGAATCATATCACCTCAATGAAATGTGTGATGTGACTAGTATGACTCAAAGTACGTGTTTCTGGTTTGAAGTGATATTTTAGTAAATAAACACAACAGCTACAATACAACAACACAACACAAAACAAAATCATCAGGGAAGAAAAAAAGTGTAGGCTGGGTGAATATCCTCTAAAAATACTCACACATTTGGGGGGAAGTGATCCCGTACTAGTAAATACAATGATATGTCCATCTTAAGTAGTCCTTGAGGTAAGAAAGTCGGAAACCTTATTACCTTCATGCCATGGGTGACTCAACTACACTTGGTCCCTCAAGATATATTAATACACCATATAATATAAATAATGCTCCATTGGATACCCTCTTACCTATGTAGGGAGTTAAAGAATATTAGTGATTCCATATCCACTACTTCAATATTTTATTTCTAGCCATACAAAGCTCTATGCCACTAAGAATTTCTCTGGCCTCCTCTATAAGAGATTCTTCGTGCCCATAATAGAAAGAGAAAGCAAGTATCACCAAGCCCCTACCATCTCGGATCACACCTCCACCTTGATAAAATCCATTCAATCATAAACCATTTGTGATCAATTTTAGACTAGTATGAGGTATGTTCCATTTTCACCCACTTACCCTGTGATGACACCTATGAAGACAAAGAGATGATATATTTGATGGATCACAACATTCTCACCTAAGGAACTTTATTCCAATCCTTTTAGAGTAGGCCGATATCATCTTCCATATCAAGAGACCTTTCCATCATGGTGATCTATGAACTTCTCATTCCCGCATGCTGATATTTATTTCTTGACTGCCAAATGGACCAACACCCCATAGCCTGATCTCCTTTCTCCTTTTCTAGTGGTCTCGTTGGGCTCCTCTTATGCCAGATCAAAGTATGGAACTCCTGTGTTGAATTTCTCAATGGAGGAATTCTAGGTGGATTCATTTCTTATCAGATCGATATTAGTGGATCGATTCAGAATGGAAAATCCCTCATTGGATTTTTTTTAGAACTTGGTTTATACTTGGGGTTAGGAGTAGCTTTCCAGCATTTTGAAGCGGAATAGAAAATCCTTTTTCATTTTTCTCTCTTTGCATGAAGATTTCATCAAGGATAGGGATAGGAGTCCTCGTTCGGTTAACCAGTGGAGATTCTAAATCCCCTGATGGTCCATGGGGTCTCATCATGGTTAGGAGTCTCCTTTGGAGGCCATTTGGATTAATCTCCCTGGGTTACCCCTTCCCTTCAAAAATGTTGCTTTCTTGGAAAGGATAAGGAACCTTCTATGTGATTTATTATGTGCTTATGATCACAAATTTTAGTTTCAAGAATCCTCCATGGCTCGGATCTATGTCACAATGTACCACTCTTTTCCCCCTTTGGAATAGATTTTTCTTCGGGTTGAAGATGGTTTAGGGTAGAATCAATCTATTTTCTACCCGTCGACTCCCTAGTATTATACCCCATGTCATCTTCATGTACACTCAGTTATTATGTGTAGGAAACTATTATATAATCCCTCATCATGGCCTAAGTCCTTTGTGATGTGTATAAAGGAGTCTCACCTCAAATTGATGCACGATGTAACCAGTATGACTCAAAATGCATGTTTCCTATTTGAAATGATATTTTAGTAAATAAACACAAATAAAATACTAAAAACTGAGAAAATACATTTGTATTATTTTGATACTTTAGAAAAACAGTTCATGAGTCATTTGTGACATGAAGGAATTAACCACACCTCAATACGACGAATGATGTGACTGGTATAAATCCAAATATGTCATTTAAATTTCATATTAATTTTAGTAAAAGAACTAGGGGCATAATCAAAACCAAGAAAACCCATTTTAATTGTTTTTATATTTTAGGAAAATGATCCATAACTCATTTTTTACGTGTAGGAATAAACCCCACCTCAATACGACACATGGTGTGACCGGTATAACTCCAAATGTGTCTTTTTTTATTAAAAATTGACATTTTATTAATGTATTATTTTGTATTAATGTTTAAGTTATTTATTTATAGTATTAATAACATAATATTTGTTTCATTATATAGTTATAATATTTTTCTTGAGTTGGGATGATTTTTTTGGCAACTAATACCATGGGCGGACATTTTTTAGAGAGGATCACAGATGTCAAAGGATGAAACATTAATGTTTTTAAATGTTTGTTGGATAATTGTAAATGTAATTATATAAAACATTGTTTGAAATGTATATATCATTGTTTTCCAAACCATTGTGTGCACTACTTTTTTCTTATTTGTGCTGCTTTGTTCTTGTGTGCACTGTTTTGTGCAGATGTTGTTTTATGTAGGTGATGGGTTTGTTGTAATATAAACAACACATCACAAGCATCAAGGCCTTTATCAGTGTAATTTTGAGCACTGATAAAATCCCCCTTTATCAATACTAATTAAAGTTCTGATAAAGTGGTCCTTTATCAACGCTAAAAATAGTTTAGATAAAGGGGGAGCTTTATTAGCACTTTTTTTAGTATGGATAAAGGACACCCTTTATCAGTGTTTTTTTAGTGTTGTTAAAGGGTACCCCCTTTATATTTGTTGTGATTAAAAGAGCTGTTAAAAGTAGTTTCTATAACATTTAAAATCTTTATATTTAGTATTGAGAGACTTGTTTTTAATCCACTAAAGAATCAATCAACCTTACTTTTAGGTTAGATGATAATTCTAGAAGCATACTTCACATGTCTTGTAAAATTTTCTTCATAGGTTCCAAAAGATTCATCATCCTTTTGCTTTAACTAGAATAATTCCTTATCTATTTTCATATTAATAATATGAGTAAAGTACTTATTTAAAAATAAGTTCTTGAAATTATCTCAATCAATGGAGTCAATTTCACTCTGTTGCCTCATATTTTTGATAAGATTCCACCATTGACCCTCTTAACCCTCGAAATGATAGACATCCAAAATGAATTTCTCATGTTTTGAGCATTGGAGAATAGAAAATATATTTTCATTGGTATTTAACCATTTCTTATCCACTATTGGATTATAATACCCACTAAAATATGGTGGATGTTTCCTTATTAAGGACTCAAAATAAATTTTTCCCTCTTTTTCTAATTTCTAAGTCCAACATGATTCATATCTTGAGAAATTTGTTTAAGAATATCAGTAATATTTTTCATTATAAATCACATAACATTTGGTTTCTTAGGAAGAAAATTTATTATAGTGCCTATCACATTCATCATTAACACAATTCATTCAGGTTCTAGCCATTAACTAAAACTGAAAAGCATAGTTTGAGAAACAATAATCATAGTTGTAAAACAATATAATCAAGGGAAATTACTTAAAAAATTTAAATCTATTACACCATAGGTTTAACCTAGGTTTTTCATGATTGTTACCAAACCTCTAGGATTATAACCTATACTTAGAATTATCCTTAGAGTTCTTACAAAGGTTTTTTCATTCTACTTTCCAAATATTAAATAAACTTTTCTTTGATACCAACTATAATGACTCATGTTTTTCATACATAGATATTACATATAAATAGGTGAATATTCATTACATAATTTAACAAAAACACACTATAACCATATGATTTTAGTGTCTTTGGAAACTTAGACATATAAAAAATGGTACATTTAACATCTACATCTTCTCCAACTTATTTCTTCATAACTATAGCCATTTTTGACATATCATACTTAATACCATTATTTATGTCTTGTGGAAAAGAAACATAAGAAATGGGTGATCTCAAGTGCTCAGTAAGTCTAAAAAAGGGATATATAAATCATAACATAAGCATAATGGAATAATAACATGAACTTAACATTTGAAAATTATACCCTATATATCAAAGATCATAATCTTGAGTCATGTAATAAATCATAGAAGTTTATATGACATGAATCATAAAATAACATGATCCATGAGAAAATAGCATTGGCATAATACATAGAATTGTGGAATAAACATAGGCATAGAAAATAATTTCCATATTATTCAAGGATATTTTACAAGACCATAAAAGTGGAATGGGTTCATTCTTCAAACCATTATAGTAGTCAAGGTTCACTCCCAAAACTATTAGTGTAAAAATTACCTTACTAAAACAATTTCACTTCTTATTCCAGTCCTGTATATCACATGAGATATAAATCATTACCCAATTCATTGGAGGGGTATATAGGTCTCATTCATCACATAACCAAAACCATAAATATGTGTGTCATATGAAAATAATCATTCATTATATAATAATGCGTGAAAATAAATGGGTTTCATAAACATTTCATCATAACATAACTCATGGAAAAGAAATAGGTTTCAAAAAAATTATGTCATTAACAATATAATCCAACCAGTGAATGAGTAAGGATGGTATCCTTGTATCATATTACCATTAAAACGTAAGTAGCATCAAATAATGTTATATTAAATGCAAAATTATTTTGAAATATTACTTGAAATAATTCATGAGGAAAGTATCCTTTTTGTTTTGAAGACATTTTTTTAAATGTCTTGTAATTACAAAAGAAAATATTTTATTTGAAAAATAACCTTTTAAGATTTTAAAGGAAATTAAAGACATTAAAGTTTCATTATGGTGGTAAAATCCACTAATTCCATATAATTTTAAAATAGATTTTCTTCTATGTTTTGTCAAAAAAGTCATAATGTACCTTGTTTGTAAAATGAAAAAAGGTTTCCTTTCCAACTATTTTGTAAAATAAGTCAAAAATTTGTAAAAATGATTTTAAAAAATATTAAAAACATTTTTGAAAACATTTTTATAAAACAAGAACATGGAATAGAAATATTCCCCTGTGAAGACTTAAATAGAAATAATACCGAATAAAGATGAGATTGTGAAATAAACCCTTTCCACTTGGGTATTTTTGAATCGTAAGCCCCATGAAAGAAATTGTAACACCCCGAGCTTCCATGATACGCTTCTCATTCAATAATGTAATAGCTTGCATTGTACGCAACATCGAGTTCTAACATACTGCAACTAATCAAAGTAGTCGTTATGAATAGTAATAACCAATTTTTAAATTTATAGAAATTTTATATTTCAAAATGGACTTCATTTTTGTATTCCTAATATTGAAATTAGCCTATATTGAATTTTTTGTAATTTTCTGAGAACTTCAAAATTTTTATGAATAGTGAAAAATAATTAAAACAACTTTTTTAATCAAAATAATTTATAGTGATAAGTTATAATATTGAGTGGTTTTAAATTATAATTAGAATATATTTTTACTATTTTATCTAATGGTGTTCATTAGAATTAATTTCACTTTGAAATTGGACATAAACAATTGTCAATCTTTTGATATAAATTGTTTCTTAAAAACACGCTATTTGTTGTGACAACGGGAATTAATTATAAAATTAATTAATGCAAATTATATGTTTGGAATTTCATAAAATAGACATCATTTTTGAAATCGGAATATCAATTATAGCTTAGGGTGAAATTTTGGCATTGTTCTGAAAAACTTCAATTTTTGATGAATAGTGAAACCACTAAGTGGTAGTTAAATAACTGATTTTTCGTTTAAATGAAATATTACCACTTCTGTGATTTGATTTTCAAAAATCTGACATACATGGTTTTCATTAAGAAGTAAAATGTGGTTCAATGAGATTAAAATAATTTTTTGGTGAATAGTAACTTTTAAGTTCTTAATCGCGATTAGAGGTAATTAGTGTAGTTTAAGGTAAAAATAATGTTTTAATAATATGATATGAGCTTGACACATGTCCTACCCTCATTGGATGTTCCATGGCCGACCAAGAAAATCCATGGGTCAACTTTGGGACCCCATGGAGCCACTTTAGTTGGAAAATGACATAAATACCTTTTATTTAATGTTAAGGTAAAAAATGACACAAACATGAAATGTTTTACTAAAACAATTTTTACATGGGGTTATACAAGTCATATTTTTTATTATAAATACTAATTGGAAAGATAAAAAGATTTCCTACATCATAGTATTTGTTTTATAATTTTTAGACATTAAATAAATTAAATTATTTATGACATCATGATGATGCAGCGATGACCTCATTATTTAACGATTTAAATAAAATGAGAAGATAATGTAAAATACAAGGATTACACTTGTCCAAAGCATATTGGATGAGGCTATTTTGAACCCTTATCACCTTAGCCTCTAATTATACAATTCTGGGACCTTTAGAATCCGAAAAACATTGTATAATATAATAACATTTCATTACTTTCCAAAAGTGCCCCTCCTCTCCACTTATAAAAGGCCCCCACCACTCCCACCTTATTCACACCTTCAAGCCATTTGGCTCGGACAAACTCGGCCCAAATACTCTCCCAACATCCCTAAATTACTCCTAGAAGCCTCACTTTGGGAAGAATTCTTCCCAAGGAAGCCTTTGTCTCAAATCAAAAAGAGTTACCCGATTTTTTAGGTAATGTCTTCTCTAATGTTGTTTTGTTTTATTTTGCTTCTCCAACCCATTAAACTCTTTTCATTCCTTTATTTTGTAACAACACCAGTATCTATAATATACTAGGATGTTGTTATGATAAGGATTTGGTTTACACTTACACACACCTTCGTCTAATGGTTAAAGAACATACTGTTTCTGTGGGTGGCGAAATACTGCCTCACGAAACGATGATTGTTCAAATTCTATTAACACCTATAATGGTGGCCATTTTTATGACACTATTTTCATATATGATATATATATTATGTTTATGTTTTCCTTATTCTTCTGTATTTCTCATTTATGGCATACTTTATGATTTCCATTATGGGTAAACGCGATAATTTCATTTTAGGAAGTGCGGACTACCGCCCCCTCAAAGTGATGTGAATCGTTAATGCCATATGTGGGATGTATAAAGGATGGAGTAAATGATATTATATATGATATTATACTGGAAATATATTATACCTTTATATAATTATGATTTCATTCCATTAAATACGAAATAGAAATGAAAGTAGCGTTCATGCGTACGTACGGCTTACCGTCTCCATGAACGGTGCATTTCATTTCTTACCTCTAAATGTTACGTAATATTATGAATGAATGTATATAATAGATATATATGATATATATGACATCTAAATCATGAATATAATTCTGGGGATAATGGATATTCTACCACATAAACAACTTGTAATTATAAGAAGTTTATTGTTGACTCAAGTACCAAAGATCGACAAAACGACCGTTATTAACTTAAATAATTACATAATGTTCATAACATGGTAATAAGTGATATAAAAGGAATAATGAACATAAAAAAGGTTCTTAAGTAAATAGAAATTAACTCTAGTTTATTATTCAGGAGGTTAAAGAACGGTCGAGTCAGGACAAGACGCAAGGTAAGGGAATTTCTTAACCCAACTTCCATTATTTGGGTTAATCTCCTACTTTCAAATTATGTCATGATATTATTATTTCTTATTTTGTATTCTTTATGTGTACCTATATTGAATACACATAATAGATCTATTTTATTTTAAAAATGATCTTTTTAAGGACTTCTTCTCAATCTCCTTTCATTGAGGCATATTTGGTTTTATACACAACTTTCTTTTATACGGTGTATAAACCCCTTTGACTTTTACGTTTATTCAAAAGGAATCTTTTTTATACGAAGCGTTTTACTAAATGACAAAAAGGGAATGTTTTTCTTTCCGTACTTATGCGGCGACAACGACTTCTCCGTCGCCGTGACCATTATTTGAGTTTCGGCTTCCTCTACAAGCCATCATTTTTTTAATGAAAAATAAATACAAAGTTTTAACTTTCTTTTATTTTGGTATTGAAAATGTTTTTGAAAGCGTTTTTATTATATCAATGTGTTGTATTGATATCTTGTAATTGAAATATGGAAATGTTATGTTTCCTTTATGCATGTTTTATGTGATACGATTATGTTATGGTTTATGATATGTTTAAACCTATTCATATGAGGAATGCATTGTACTTAATAAGTGACGGGTGGAGACCGCTATAGCTCCTCGATGCATCGGTAGGTCTCATGAGACAACTAGACGTGGAATTGGCCGAGGCCCTTTCCCCATTTGATTCATGATTTTGGCCGAGGCCTTAATCATTTTAGACGTCTTGGCTGAGGCCTTGACAAAATGTTTCAGAATGTCTGGCATTATGCATTCCATCATTATGAAAGTGGTTATTGATATTGCATGTGATTATTCGACCAGTAGAATATCCATGTGAATAAGTAAATGTCATTATCTCATTTTACTTTTGCCATATTATGTTGATGTTCATGTTTAAAAGGCTTTTGTTTTAGTTATACATTGCCTTAAATGTTTATGTTTATTTATGAAAGCTTCCACAATATTGTTATCCTTACTGAGCATCTGAGCTCACCCCTTTCAATGTTTTAATATTTTCCAGGATGTGAAGAAGTATTTTATGAATGACCTACAGGGATAGTCAGAAGAGGATATGAGTGTGGACTATGGAGACTTTGTTAATGTATTTTTTCCACTTATGATGTAATGTAACATTTATGAATGTATCTAGTGTTTCCAAGGCTACTAAACTAATCGGTCTTTCGAGACTTGATCTTTTGTGATCATGACAATGTTATGAAGTAATGCACTGACTCTGGGTAGATGGGGTCGGGGCGTTACGGTTGGTATCAGAGGCAGTTTAGTACTAACCTTGGAAACTAGATTTAGATAAACTCTGATTAGAGCACATAGCCCGAAGATAGACTTTAAGGATTAGTATAGAATAACTTCCTATAATTTTGGTATTATAGAGATTTTGTGAGTTTTTAGAGCAATACGTCCCTGTCTGGATACGAGCAAGTAGAGGCGGATCTGGCACAGATGTACCTAGGTGTAAAACCCGAAAACACCGCTTTGAGCTAGACTCAAATGGGAACTGGTGCACGACAATGGGCCTTGCTGCACTCTTGGTTACGACACTCCCAGGGGATATGCTTTGGATAATTCTCATTTTCTTTATAAACCACTATGAAGGGTTATGAGTATATACATCCTCAAAGAAAACATTTTTATGGATTATATCCATAAATAGTTCAATTTATGTTAAGTATCTTACAAGTATGGAATTATGTATTTTGATTTATAAACTAATATAGTTTATGCCATTGTTTAGAAATGGCGCCTAGTGGAAGGAATGGAAACCGTATCAATGCACGCACTTCGTGTATGGATTGACCTCCTGCTCAAGATAATTATTGTGGAGATGGAGATGCAACTGGTGCTGGTCAACTTCTTACCATACTGGGACAACTCACTCAGGTTATGAATAATAACCTTACTCGTATGGAGCACCCTGATCCGCAACGTGGAGGATCAATGTTAGACCGCTTCATGAGGTAACAACCACCAACATTTAATGGGGGTACATATCCATTAGTAGCTGAGCAATGGATAAACTCCTTAGAGAAAATATTCCACGCCTTGGGGAGTAGTGAAAGGGAAAAGGTTATCATCGCAGTTTACGGCCTCACTGGAGATGCTGATCAATGGTGGTCATTGATTCAAAACACAAAGGAAGATGATGACATATCGAATATGTAATGGAGGGAGTTCAAAGATCTTTTCTTAGAAAAATACTTTCCTCATGACCATAGAGCAGATATGGAAAGGAAATTTTTGAGTCTGAAACAAAAGGAGGATGAGAATGTCGCAAAGTATGAGGCCAACTTTACAAGGTTAGCGAGGTATGCTGCAGATTATATACGTAACCCAAGAGGTAAGATTGATCGTTTCTTTGATGGGTTAAAACCATTTCTCCGTCGAGCTTTAGTATCACAATCGTTCTCAACATACGAAGATATTGTCTCATGTGCTATCAAGACAGAAAAGGAATTCTCTAAGTCTTATGACAACAAAGTAAAGCAAGAGAAGAATAGAACGGTGGAACAAGAGACAGATAAAGGGAAAAAAGGAAAAAAGGATTTTCCATTATGTGATAATTGTGGGAAGAATCACCCTGGTACTTGTCTAAAAGGAATGGGAGTTTGTTATAAATGTGGGGAAAAAGGTCACCAGGCGCGTAATCGCAAGGGAAAGAAAGAGGCTATCAATGTTGAATGCTATAATTGTAGGGAAATGGGACATTATGCAAATGAATGCCCTAAGCGTCAGCGAAACTTACCTCAGAAAAGGCCAAGGGATCAAGGACAATCTTATGCTGTTACTACAGTTGAAGCAAAATAATTAATGTATTGGTGCCTTTGGACTCATGGATTATATTCTGGTTATTAGAATAATGTGATATATATATATATAAGGATTGTACTGCAGTACTTGTTGATTTCAGTAAGGTTTTAATATGATGAAGGTAATTATATTTTTAGTATGTGACAATAAGAGAAACTTTACTTTGTTTGGGGAATCTTATAAATTGATTTTGGAATTAAGAGACCTTTTAGAGAAAGTCTGGACAGAGGTATTTTGGATAACTATAAAGGTTGGAGTGGATTAAGTTGATCTTTGGATAGTATTGTTTAAGGTTAAAAATTTATGAAGATTATTTTTGAATATTATAATACTATAGTTTTAGGAAAAGGACAACTTGCAGGGTGGGGCATAACCCGTCGCGTCGGACAAAGCTGCAGGAATCGAACCCACAATCATAGTGCGACAGGCCTTTATTTCCTACCACTAGCCTACAGGAAGTCCCTGGTTATTACAAAATAATTTTACTAATCTAAATGGTATGTGTTAACATTTGGAACCTTATACAATTAGGATAAGTATAATATTTTTGAGTTCTATTATCTTTTTGAGTGAAAGATGAGTTGAAGGTTGAAACTCTAATTGTCAAGCATAAATATATATATACCTATCTCTTATTCAATGAATAAATTAATTCTTAAACTTTAGTAAAGGGATATTAAAACAAAAAAATTTGTTATCCTAATACCTTATGTCTTGTTGAACTGATGATATTTTAAATCAACATAGATTGAAGTCTTTGAGGCCCTCAATTTGACAGTTGATTGTGATTGATGACCTCAATCACTCCCTACAAATATTTACGTTTTTCCTCCAATTGTATGTCTTTAATTTCCACCAATGTTCTCCTAATCGAGATCATAATTGGGTGGTGACTTTTTCATTTCCCTTTCCCTCTTATTAAGGCTAAATTTTATTAATCTTATTTCCGATGTGGGTTTTCCACAAAGGTATTTTCTATTTTAAACCTTTTATTTACAAAGAAAAATTTCAAATTGTGAGGATGCAATTTATTGAAGGAGGGGAGAATGTAACACCCCGAGCTTCCATGATACGCTTCTCATTCAATAATGTAATAGCTTGCATTGTACGCAACATCGAGTTCTAACACACTACAACTAATCAAAGTAGCCGTTATGAATAGTAATAACCACTTTTTAAATTTATAGAAATTTTATATTTCAAAATGGACTTCATTTTTGTATTCCTAATATTTAAATTAGCCTATGTTGAATTTTTTGTAATTTTCTGAGAACTTCAAAATTTTTATGAATAGTGAAAAATAATTAAAACAACTTTTTTAATCAAAATAATTTATAGTGATAAGTTATACTATTGAGTGGTTTTAAATTATAATTAGAATATATTTTTACCATTTTATCTAATGGTGTTCATTATAATTAATTTCACTTTGAAATTGGACATAAACAATTGTCAATCTTTTGATATAAATTGTTTCTTAAAAACACGCTATTTGTTGTGACAACGGGAATTAATTATAAAATTAATTAATGCAAATTATATGTTTGGAATTTCATAAAATAGACATAATTTTTGAAATCGGAATATCAATTATATCTTAGGGTGAAATTTTGGCATTGTTCTGAAAAACTTCAATTTTTGATGAATAGTGAAACCACTAAGTGGTAGTTAAATAACTGATTTTTCGTTTAAATGAAATATTACCACTTCTGTGATTTGATTTTCAAAAATCTGACATACATGGTTTTCATTAAGAAGTAAAATGTGGTTCAATGAGATTAAAATAATTTTTTGGTGAATAGTAACTTTTAAGTTCTTAATCGCGATTAGAGGTAATTAGTGTAGTTTAAGGTAAAAATAATGTTTTAATAATATGATATGAGCTTGAAACATGTCCTACCCTCATTGGATGTTCCATGGCCGACCAAGAAAATCCATGGGTCAACTTGGGGACCCCATGGAGCCACTTTAGTTGGAAAATGACATAAATACCTTTTATTTAATGTTAAGGTAAAAAATGACACAAACATGAAATGTTTTACTAAAACAATTTTTACATGGGGTTATACAAGTCATATTTTTTATTATAAATACTCATTGGAAAGATAAAAAGATTTCCTACATCATAGTATTTGTTTTATAATTTTTAGACATTAAATAAATTAAATTATTTATGACATCATGATGATGCAGCGATGACCTCATTATTTAACGATTTAAATAAAATGAGAAGATAATGTAAAATACAAGGATTACACTTGTCCAAAGCATATTGGATGAGGATATTTAGAACCCTTATCACCTTATCCTCGAATTATACAAGTCTAGGACCTTTAGAATCCGAAAAACATTGTATAATATAATAACATTTCATTACTTTCCAAAAGTGCCCCTCCTCTCCACTTATAAAAGGCCCCCACCACTCCCACCTTATTCACACCTTAAAGCCATTTGGCTCGGCCAAAATCGGCCCAAATACTCTCCCAACATCCCTCACTTACTCCTAGAAGCCTCACTTTGGGAAGAATTCTTCCCAAGGAAGCCTTTGTCTCAAATCAAAAAGAGTTACCCGATTTTTTAGGTAATGTCTTCTCTAATGTTGTTTTGTTTTATTTTGCTTCTCCAACCCCTTAAACTCTTTTCATTCCTTTCTTTTGTAACAACACCAGTATCTATAATATACTAGGATGTTGTTATGATAAGGATTTGGTTTACACTTACACACACCTTCGTCTAATGGTTAAAGAACATACTGTTTCTGTGGGTGGCGAAATACTGCCTCACGAAACGATGATTGTTCAAATTCTTTTAACACCTATAATGGTGGCCATTTTGATGACACTATTTTCATATATGATATATATATTATGTTTATGTTTTCATTATGCTTCTGTATTTCTCATTTATGGCATACTTTATGATTTCCATTATGGGTAAACGCGATAATTTCATTTTAGGAAGTGCGGACTACCGCCCCCTCAAAGTGATGTGAATCGTTAATGCCATATGTGGGATGTATAAAGGATGGAGTAAATGATATTATATATGAAATTATACTGGAACTATATTATACCTTTATATAATTATGATTTCATTCCATTAAATATGAAATAGAAATGAAAGTAGCGTTCATGCGTACGTACGGCTTACCGTCTCCATGAACGATGCATTTCATTTCTTACCTCTAAATGTTACGTAATATTATGAATGAATGTATATACTAGATATATATGATATATATGACATCTAAATCATGAATATAATTCTGGAGATAATGGATATTCTACCACATAAACAACTTGTAATTATAAGAAGTTTATTGTTGACTCAAGTACCAAAGATCGACAAAACGACCGTTATTAACTTAAATAATTACATAATGTTCATAACATGGTAATAAGTGATATAAAAGGAATAATGAACATAAAAAATGTTCTTAAGTAAATATAAATTAACTCTAGTTTATTATTCAGGAGGTTAAAGAACGGTTGAGTCAGGACAAGACGCAAGGTAAGGGAATTTCTTAACCCAACTTCCATTATTTGGGTTAATCTCCTACTTTCAAATTATGTCATGATATTATTATTTCTTATTTTGTATTCTTTATGTGTACCTATATTGAATACACATAATAGATCTATTTTATTTTAAAAATGATCTTTTTAAGGACTTCTTCTCAATCTCCTTTCATTGAGGCATATTTGGTTTTATACACAACTTTCTTTTATACGGTGTATAAACCCCTTTGACTTTTACGTTTATTGAAAAGGAATCTTTTTTATACGAAGCGTTTTACTAAACAACAAAAAGGGAATGTTTTTCTTTCCGTACTTATGTGGCGACAATGACTTCTCCGCCGCCGTGACCATTATTTGAGTTTCGGCTTCCTCTACAAGCCATCATTTTTTTAATGAAAAATAAATACAAAGTTTTAACTTTCTTTTATTTTGGTATTGAAAATGGTTTTGAAAGTGTTTTTATTATATCAATGTGTTGTATTGATATCTTGTAATTGAAATTTGGAAATGTTATGTTTCCTTTATGCATGTTTTATGTGATACGATTATGTTATGGTTTATGATATGTTTAAACCTATTCATATGAGGAATGCATTGTACTTAATAAGTGACGGGTGGAGCCCGCTATAGCTCCTCGATGCATCGGTAGGTCTCATGAGACAACTAGACGTGGAATTGGCCAAGGCCCTTTCCCCATTTGATTCCTGATTTTGGCCGAGGCCTTAATCATTTTAGACGTCTTGGCCGAGGCCTTGACAAAATGTTTCAGAATGTCTGGAATTATGCATTCCATCATTATGAAAGTGGTTATTGATATTGCATGTGATTATTCGACCAGTAGAATATCCATGTGAATAAGTAAATGTCATTATCTCATTTTACTTTTGGCATATTATGTTGATGTTCATGTTTAAAAGGCTTTTGTTTTAGTTATACATTGCCTTAAATGTTTATGTTTATTTATGAAAGCTTCCACAATATTGTTATCCTTACTGAGCATCTGGGCTCACCCCTTTCAATGTTTTAATATTTTCCAGGATGTGAAGAAGTATTTTATGAATGACCTACAGGGATAGTCAGAAGAGGATATGAGTGTGGACTATGGAGACTTTGTTAATGTATTTTTTCCACTTATGATGTAATGTAACATTTATGAATGTATCTAGTGTTTCCAAGGCTACTAAACTAATCGGTCTTTCGAGACTTGATCTTTTGTGATCATGACAATGTTATGAAGTAATGCACTGACTCTGGGTAGATGGGGTCGGGGCGTTACGGTTGGTATCAGAGGCAGTTTAGTACTAACCTTGGAAGCTAGATTTAGATAAACTCTGATTAGAGCACATAGCCCGAAGATAGACTTTAAGGATTAGTATAGAATAACTTCCTATAATTTTGGTATTATAGAGATTTTGTGAGTTTTCCGAGCAATACGTCCCTGTCTGGATACGAGCAAGTAGAGGCGGCTCTGGCACAGATGTACCTAGGTGTAAAACCCGAAAACACCGCTTTGAGCTAGACTCAAACGGAAACTGGTGCACGATAATGGGCCTTGCTGCACTCTTGGTTACGACACTCCCGGGGGATATGCTTTGGATAATTCTCATTTTCTTTATAAACCACTATGAAGGGTTATGAGTATATAAATCCTCAAATAAAACATTTTTATGGATTATATCCATAAATAGTTCAATTTATGTTAAGTATCTTACAAGTATGGAATTATCTATTTTGATTTATAAACTAATATAGTTTATGTCATTGTTTAGAAATGGCGCCTAGTGGAAGGAATGGAAACCGTATCAATGCACGCACTCCGTGTATGGATTGCCCTCCTGCTCAAGATAATTATTGTGGAGATGGATATGCAACTGGTGCTGGTCAACTTCTTACCATACTGGGACAACTCACTCAGGTTATGAATAATAACCTTACTCGTATGGAGCACCCTGATCCGCAACGTGGAGGATCAATGTTAGACCGCTTCATGAGGCAACAACCACCAACATTTAATGGGGGTACATATCCATTAGTAGCTGAGCAATGGATAAACTCCTTAGAGAAAATATTCCACGCCTTAGGGAGTAGTGAAAGGGAAAAGGTTATCATGGCAGTTTACCGCCTCACTGGAGATGCTGATCAATGGTGGTCATTGATTCAAAACACAAAGGAAGATGATGACATATCGAATATGTAATGGAGGGAGTTCAAAGATCTTTTCTTAGAAAAATACTTTCCTCATGACCATAGAGCAGATATGGAAAGGAAATTTCTGAGTCTGAAACAAAAGGAGGATGAGAATGTCGCAAAGTATGAGGCCAACTTTACAAGGTTAGCGAGGTATGCTGCAGATTATATACGTAACCCAAGAGGTAAGATTGATCATTTCTTTGATGGGTTAAAACCATTTCTCCGTCGAGCTTTAGTATCACAATCGTTCTCAACATACGAAGATATTGTCTCATGTGCTATCAAGACAGAAAAGGAATTCTCTAAGTCTTATGACAACAAAGTAAAGCAAGAGAAGAATAGAACGGTGGAACAAGAGACAGATAAAGGGAAAAAGGGAAAGAAGGATTTTCCATTATGTGATAATTGTGGGAAGAATAACCCTGGTACTTGTCTAAAAGGATTGGGAGTTTGTTATAAATGTGGGGAAAAAGGTCACCAGGCGCGTAATTGCAAGGGAAAGAAAGAGGCTATCAATGTTGAATGCTACAATTGTAGGGAAATGGGACATTATGCAAATGAATGCCCTAAGCGTCAGGGAAACTTACCTCAGAAAAGGCCAAGGGATCAAGGACAATCTTATGTTGTTACTACAGTTGAAGCAAAATAATTAATGTATTGGTGCCTTTGGACTCATGGATTATATTCTGGTTATTAGAATAATGTGATATATATATATATAAGGATTGTACTGCAGTACTTGTTGATTTCAGTAAGGTTTTAATATGATGAAGGTAATTATATTTTTAGTATGTGACAATAAGAGAAACTTTACTTTGTTTGGGGAATCTGATAAATTGATTTTGGAATTAAGAGACCTTTTAGAGAAAGTCTGGACAGAGGTATTTTGGATAACTATAAAGGTTGGAGTGGATTAAGTTGATCTTTGGATAGTATTGTTTAAGGTTAAAAATTTATGAAGATTATTTTTGAATATTATAATACTATAGTTTTAGGAAAAGGACAACTTGCAGGGTGGGGCATAACCCGTCGCGTCGGACAAAGCTGCAGGAATCGAACCCACAATCATAGTGCGACAGGCCTTTATTTCCTACCACTAGCCTACAGGAAGTCCCTGGTTATTACAAAATAATTTTACTAATCTAAATGGTATGTGTTAACATTTGGAACCTTATACAATTAGGATAAGTATAATATTTTTGAGTTCTATTATCTTTTTGAGTGAAAGATGAGTTGATTGTTGAAACTCTAATTGTCAAGCATAAATATATATATACCTATCTCTTATTCAATGAATAAATTAATTCTTAAACTTTAGTAAATGGATATTAAAACAAAAAAATGTGTTATCCTAATACCTTATGTCTTGTTGAACTGATGATATTTTAAATCAACATAGATTGAAGTCTTTGAGGCCCTCAATTTGACAGTTGATTGTGATCGATGACCTCAATCACTCCCTACAAATATTTACGTTTTTCCTCCAATTATATGTCTTTAATTGCCACCAATGTTCTCCTAATCGAGATCATAATTGGGTGGTGACTTTTTCATTTCCCTTTCCCTCTTATTAAGGCTAAATTTTATTAATCTTATTTCTGATGTGGGTTTTCCACAAAGGTATTTTCTCTTTTCAACCTTTTATTTACAAAGAAAAATTTCAAATTGCGAGGATGCAATTTATTGAAGGAGGGTAGAATGTAACACCCCGAGCTTCCATGATACGCTTCTCATTCAATAATGTAATAGCTTGCATTGTACGCAACATCGAGTTCTAACACACTGCAACTAATCAAAGTAGCCGTTATGAATAGTAATAACCACTTTTTAAATTTATAGAAATTTTATATTTCAAAATGGACTTCATTTTTGTATTCCTAATATTTAAATTAGCCTATGTTGAATTTTTTGTAATTTTCTGAGAACTTCAAAATTTTTATAAATAGTGAAAAATACTTAAAACAACTTTTTTAATAAAAATAATTTATAGTGATAAGTTATACTATTGAGTAGTTTTAAAGTATAATTAGAATATATTTTTACCATTTTATCCAATGTTGGTCATTATAATTAATTTCACTTTGAAATTGGACATAAACAATTGTCAATCTTTTGATATAAATTGTTTCTTAAAAACACGCTATTTGTTGTGATAGCGGGAATTAATTATAAAATTAATTAATGCAAATTATATGTTTGGAATTTCATAAAATAGACATCAGTTTTGAATTCGGAATATCAATTATAGCTTAGGGTGAAATTTTGGCATTGTTCTGAAAAACTTCAATTTTTGATGAATAGTGAAACCACTAAGTGGTAGTTAAATAACTGATTTTTCGTTTAAATGAAATATTACCACCTCTGTGATTTGATTTTAAAAAATCCGACATACTTGATTGTCATTAAGAAGTAAAATTTGGTTCAATGAGATTAAAATAATTTTTTGGTGAATAGTAACTTTTAAGTTCTTAATCGCGATTAGAGGTAATTAGTGTAGTTTAAGGTAAAAATAATGTTTTAATAATATGAGATGAGCTTGACACATGTCCTACCCTCATTGGATGTGCCATGGCCGACCAAGACAATCCATGGGTCAACTTGGGGACCCCATGGAGCCACTTTAGTTGGAAAATGACATAAATACCTTTTATTTAATGTTAAAGTAAAAAATGACACAAACATGAAATGTTTTACTAAAACAATTTTTACATGGGGTTATACAAGTCATATTTTTTATTATAAATAGTAATTGGAAAGATAAAAAGATTTCCTACATCATAGTATTTTTTTTTATAATTTTTAGACATTAAATAAATTAAATTATTTATGACATCATGATGATGCAGCGATGACCTCATTATTTAACGATTTAAATAAAATGAGAAGATAATGTAAAATCCAAGGCTTACACTTGTCCAAAGCCTATTGGATGAGGAGATTTCGAACCCTTATCACCTTATCCTCGGATTATACAAGTTTAGGACCTTTAGAATCCGAAAAGCATTGTATAATATAATAACATTTCATTACTTTCCAAAAGTGCCCCTCCTCTCCACTTATAAAAGGCCCCCACCACTCCCACCTTATTCACACCTTCAATCCATTTGGCTAGGCCAACCTCTACCCAAATACTCTCCCAACATCCCTCACTTACTCCTAGAAGCCCCACTTTGGGCAGAATTCTTCCCAAGGAAGCCTTTGTCTCAAATCAAAAAGAGTTACCCGATTTTTTAGGTAATGTCTTCTCTAATGTTGTTTTGTTTTATTTTGTTTCTCCAACCCCTTAAACTCTTTTCATTCCTTTCTTTTGTAACAACACCAGTATCTACAATATACTAGGATGTTTTTATGATAAGTATTTGGTTTACACTTACACACACCTTCGTCTAATGGTTAAATAACATATTGTTTCTGTGGGTGGCGAAATACTGCCTCACGAAACGATGATTGTTCAAATTATTTTAACACCTATAATGGTGGACATTTTGATGACACTATTTTCATATATGATATATATATTATGTTTATGTTTTCCTTATGCTTCTTTATTTCTCATTTATGGCATACTTTATGATTTCCATTATGGGTAAACACGATAATTTCATTTTAGGAAGTGCGGACTACCGCCCCCTCAAAGTGATGTGAATCGTTAATGCCATATGTGGGATGTATAAAGGATGGAGTAAATGATATTATATATAATATTATACTGGAACTATATTATACCTTTATATAATTATGATTTCATTCCATTAAATATAAAATAGAAATGAAAGTAGCGTTCATCCGTACGTACGGCTTACCGTCTCCATGAACGGTGCATTTCATTTCTTACCTCTAAATGTTACGTAATATTATGAATGAATGTATATACTGGATATATATGATATATATGACATCTAAATCATGAATATAATTCTGGAGATAATGTATATTCTACCACATAAACAACTTGTAATTATAAGAACTTTATTGTTGACTCAAGTACCAAAGATCGACAAAACGACCGTTATTAACTTAAATAATTACATAATGTTCATAACATGGTAATAAGTGATATAAAAGGAATAATGAACATAAAAAAGGTTCTTAAGTAAATAGAAATTAACTCTAGTTTATTATTCAGGAGGTTAAAGAACGGTCGAGTCAGGACAAGACGCAAGGTAAGGGAATTTCTTAACCCAACTTCCATTATTTGGGTTAATCTCCTACTTTCAAATTATGTCATGATATTATTATTTCTTATTTTGTATTCTTTATGTGTACCTATATTGAATACACATAATAGATCTATTTTATTTTAAAAATGATCTTTTTAAGGACTTCTTCTCAATCTCCTTTCATTGAGGCATATTTGGTTTTATACACAACTTTCTTTTATACGGTGTATAAACCCCTTTGACTTTTACGTTTATTCAAAAGGAATCTTTTTTATACGAAGCGTTTTAATAAAAGAAAAAAAGGTAATGTTTTTCTTTCCGTACTTATGCGGTGACAATGACTTCTCCGCCGCCGTGACCATTATTTGAGTTTTGGCTTCCTATACAAGCCATCATTTTTTTTAATGAAAAATAAATACAAAGTTTTAACTTTCTTTTATTTTGGTATTGAAAATGGTTTTGAAAGAATTTTTATTATATCAATGTGTTGTATTGATATCTTGTGATTGAAATGTGGAAATGTTATGTTTCCTTTATGCATGTTTTATGTGATATGATTATGTTATGGTTTATGATATGTTTAAACCTATTCATATGAGGAATGCATTGGACTTAATAAGTGACGGGTGGCGCCCGCTATAGCTCCTCGATGCATCGGTAGGTCTCATGAGACAAATAGACGTGGAATTGGTTGAGGCCCTTTCCCCATTTGATTCGTGATTTTGGCCGAGGCCTTAATCATTTTAGACGTCTTGGCCGAGGCCTTGACAAAATGTTTCAGAATGTCTGGCATTATGCATTCCATCATTATGAAAGTGGTTATTGATATTGCATGTGATTATTCGACCAATAGAATATCCATGTGAAGAAGTAAATGGCATTATCTCATTTTACTTTTGCCATATTATGTTGATGTTCATGTTTAAAAGGCTTTTGTTTTAGTTATACATTGCCTTAAATGTTTATGTTTATTTATGAAAGCTTCCGCAATATTGTTATCCTTACTGAGCATCTGAGCTCACCCCTTTCAATGTTTTAATATTTTCCAGGATGTGAAGAAGTATTTTATGAATGACCTGCAGGGATAGTCAGAAGAGGATATGAGTGTGAACTATGGAGACTTTTTTAATGTATTTTTTCCACTTATGATGTAATGTAACATTTATGAATGTATCTAGTGTTTCCAAGGCTACTAAACTAATCGGTCTTTCGAGACTTGATCTTTTGTGATCATGCCAATGTTACGAAGTAATGCACCGACTCTGGGTAGCTGGGGTCGGGGCGTTACAGAAATAAACATAGATGGATATGATAATCCCATAATTTTAATGAAAATAATCATAAAATATATTCATGGATATTATATACACCACACAAAAGAAACAAGAAGTGTATAAGGCTTGTGTCCCATAGAAATAAAACTGAGACGGGAATCTATTACTTCAAGTATTGTCTTTTCTCGATCGCGTTCAAACATCCAATATAATAAATATGTATTTATTATAAATTTATTTCATAAAAATATATCTATCATACCATGTATTATTTATTTATATAACTTTATCAAACTTTTATTAATACTTTTTTTATTAAAATCACTATTATGGGTGATAGTTGCTTTGTTTTCCAAGCATGTTTTGTCTTGGCACTCTCGTTCCATACACTTTGATCAGGGTACCATCATTTCCAAAATGTTAATAATTTTATTGTATAATATATATTAATTATATAAATTTGTATAATTATTCATAAAAATTATATATAGAAAAATGAATTACATCGTTCATGGATATAGTAGGTCATAGGTAGAAGTGATGTTACCGCTTCCAAAAATTAGACGATAAAAAGGTATATATGATATTATAATTAAAGAAGTATATTTATATAATAAATATCATACATAAAAATTAAACCTATCATAATACTCATTCATAAAATATATTGTTGAAAAGTGAATTTAATCGCTATGTGGAGATGGTAAGTCATACGTATGCACGAGCGATACTTTCACTTCTTGTTTGATGGAAAAGATAGTGTATAATAGTGTTTTCATAATCATAATAAAATTTATTCATATTGATGATATTTAATTTGTTATTTTATTATTGATATAATTGATTTAGAGAAGGTAAATAAGAGTAGAAAAATAAATTGATTGGTGATATTGATTACATATTCTTCTAAATGACTTCTTTAGATATACTATAAAGGGCTATAGGGTTAGTATTTTGGAAAGTTTGGCACCTTTAGAATGTGGATAGGAAAGTAGAGAAGATAATTTGGAAAATTATGTTTAATATATAAGGCTCAAATTTTTTAAATTAAGTGATGAAGGAGATGTCCTTTTATAATGGAGGTGAGGGGAACCTTTGCAATTTCTTAAAAAATTAAAATATATTAAGACTATTTTAGAGGTAAATTCTTCAAAATAGCCTATAAATGCACAAGGGATTAAATTTTAAACCATATATTATCCTATTTGTTCTTTTTAAATATTTTACAATTTTTAAATAATTTAATAAAATAATAATCTCATAAACTATCATTATTTTCAATTTTGATACTATTCATTACTATGATTTTAAAGTTATAAAGACAACAAGTCAAATCCAAACCAACTATTTTATTATATATTAAACATGTCTATGTCATCTAGATAATTAATATATCACCTTAAATATCTCAAATTTTATTTATTTTATTATTTTTAGTATTATTTATTTTATTTTTTCATTTATTTAATAATTACTATATCATTGTTGTGTAATAATTTAATGTAGTTATTTATTCCATAAAAATTAAAAATAAATTACTATGATGAAAATAAATCTTTTATATTTCAAAATAATATTTATGGTTGAACATATATTTTGGATAACTATATATTAAAAATGTTCTACTTATTAAAAACAATAGTGTGACATCTTTGACTTTTTATTAAAGAAATTACTATAAGGGTATTAATGTCAACCATGTGGCTCCAAAAGGTCATAAATTTGACCCATGTATGATTATGATTGAAACATGCTCATATAATAGAATTGGGGTAAGTATTAGGCTCATTTGATAATCCTTATCATGTTTTTACCACTAATTACTCGATTTACCCTTAATCGTGGTAACAAAATTTACTAAGGTTACTATTCATATTGATCAAAAATTAAAGGAGCCTATTTACTAAATTTAGACCTATTGATTTAAAATATGGAATACATTTTTTAAAATTCAAAATACATAAGTGATCAGCCGAATTCATATATACTTTTTGATGTTATTTAGTTATGGATTTTCATCGATTTATTCGATAATTTACTTGCTATATGCATAGTTTTGTAGGAATGAGGATTCATAGGATTCAAAGGAAGAAATGCAGATAAAGTATAGAATTCACCTATTAGACTTTCTGACTCAACATTACATGTCATGTAATAGGAGTTCACAACATGTGAAAAGTTGTGAGCTAAGTCGTGAACGAAGCCGTGAAGTTAGCAGAGGAAGTTTCCATTACACGTCATGAAGTCTCGGTACACAATGTGACATCAGTCAAACCGGTTGAACGATAAATCCATGACAGAGGAATTACTGAGGATTGGTACACATCGTCAGTCCTCTATACATGATGTGTAGGCAGTTAAACCTCATAAATCAGTCCAGATATGTGCGAGGCATACGGAAGATCCAAAATCCATGGAGATCTATGTGGATCAATGGTACATGATGTGTAACTCTAATACACGTCATGAACAATTTCTCCAATTTTTACATCACCTCAGAAGAGCATTTCATAGCATTCTAGGATAATATTTCTCTCTATTTTTCATCCCCTTCGAGTTCCTTCATACTTTACCTCTCTCAGACTCAAAATTTCTTCATGTTTTATATTTTATTTCAATTCAAGAGTCACAAATCATGTTTTCTTCATCACCTTCTAATTTCCATCGTATCACTTTCCAACATCATCTGTCGAACACGTGTCATATTCCTTTCATCTTTAATTATAAGTAAGCATTTTTAAGTTTAGATTTATGATTGCGTGATCATTTCCATTTCTGAACCCCTGCATGATTTTGAATCATTTAAATTAAAAAAGCATGTCAAGCATGATTTTATTTATTTATTTATTCGCATCCCAACCCACCATGAGTATCTAAGCCTGTTAGGGGTAGGGATCAAGAGTAGATGTGTCTACATTCATAATCAATCTTTAATTCTAATTTTGGAAACTCTAATGGATTAGTAATCAAGATAAACAACAAAATTATATCCAAATCATGCAAACGTCCCTAATCATGGGATATTCAAATAGAAGACCCTATCCTGATTAAATTATACTATGATACAACTACTAGCCTAAGACACATTCTACCCTAGAAGCTAAACTTAATGCACTTAGACTGTTACTATCTCTCAATCACATAATAGTCACTTCCTAGGTAGAACTAGGTGACTTGACCAAAGTTAACTAACGACCACCGTTTGCTTCACAGCCTAAGCCTTAGGAACCTTCCAATATTAGAATTAAGGTCATAATTTCTCCAGATACTCGAAATTTATATTGAACCCTCCATAATTATTTTAATTCCTTTTTAACCATAGATTTAGTAAAACTCCCAAGCACCAAATCAATTTAGAAGGAATCTTATAAAAAGGATCTCAAGCTATTGATCCTTTAAAGAACCAGCTTCCTCCTTGTGGGATCAACCCTACACTTCTACTATACTATGTCTGAGTAGTAAGTAAAGTTTGTGAAAAAATAAATCTAATCTGACTGTGGCTTGTACAAACCCAATGATTCGTGCGAATGCGTCAAATTCTATCGCCACTTCCATGGAGCAATGTTGTGTTTTTTAAAACCCTCTCGCACTAGACCTAGGATTACCTTTCCCTCATCCTATTTCTTTTCTTTAAATAATGCCTTTTGTACCCATTTTTCCACAATATAGTGCATGTACCAAGGTCCCTTGACTCTCTCAATGAACCTTGAGTTGAATGAACCATTGTAATTTGATCTTGATATTGAAAGGTATCTTTTGGCACACCCCGGTTAGTAATGGCCAATCACCAAATGTGACCAAACCCACCAAATCCTCATAAAGTAATTCTAGGGTAATTACCGATGCATCAAGAAAAGACCATCATGAACTATGTCTTGACATTAATCCTTGGTGAAACCCCAAGAATTGTACATCCCCCCATTCAAGCTCAACATTTGAGATCAAACCTGAACTCATTCATATGATCCATAATATGGGACAATTTAGTGGTATCCAGAGCGAAGACCCACAAGAGCACATTTCTAACTTCTTGAAGGTCTATGATACTTTTCACAACTAGGGAGAATCTTCAGACTCAATCAGACTATGTGTCTTCCCATTCTCCTTATGAGATAGAGCTAAGGACTGGTTCAAAATCTAGGCTCCCAAGTCAGTCATGACTTGGGAATATCTTTCTAAAAAAATTTTGGACAAATACTTTCCACCTATCCGGACTTTTAATATCCAGAACGATATAAAAACATTTCTCAAGCATATGGAGAATCATCATGGGAAGTGCGGGACCGATTCCAAGAGCTTTCGATGAATTTTCCACACCATGGATTGGATACATGGATTCAACTGCAAATATTTTACCAAGAAATTTATCTAGTTGCATAAACTTTTTTTTGATACTACCGTTGATAGAGGATTGATGTATAAGATGCCCAAAGCCGAATGAGTAATTATTGATGAAGTTTCCCACAATTCCATCCTATGGAAAAGTGATTGTGAACCACCGTGGTGTGGTATCCACCAGATTGATGAAAACACCATATTAGTATCACAAGTTGAGGTGCTCACAAAGAATATTGATACATTATAGATGCCAACCACACAACCCCTTCCTGCTCCCATAATGTAAATTCAATCATGAAATATATGTGGTGTCCTGCATCTTTAATAAGATTGTAAAGGAGGATTTGAAGAACAACAGGATTGTAATTATGTCAATTAAAATCAATAGAACTATTTGTTTCAATGGAAGAAACAATATTACCAACAAAGTCCTGCTCAGTATCAACCATAGAGTAGTCAAGGTTATTTTTAACAATGAAGTGTTCAATCACAATTCCATAATAAATGACCACTAGGGTATCCACTGATGAACCCAATTTCAAGACCGCAACAACAAATGCAACAACCCTTCCAATAAAATATCTCAAAAAAAATTCCAAACCACCCATCCAAGACCTAAGAAACCACCTCCCCCTCCTCCAAGTAACCTGGAAAACCTCCTAGCTACTTTGTCCAAAAATAGTATCAAAGAAAGACAACTCAAGAGATAGAAATGAAAAACCAAAGAGTTTATTTAAGGAATATTGAGATTCAAATGGGTCAAATCTCAAAGACGATGTCTGATAGATTACCAGGTACCCTACCTGATAACACTAAAATGTACCCAAGGGAGGAAGCCAAGGCGGTAGTGCTGAGAAGAGGGAAAGTTTTGGACTTTCAAAAACCAAGGAGTAAAGATGAAAGGTGATAGGAAATGCCTAAGAAGAAACCAGTAGAAAACGAAGAAGTTGACAAGGGTGCATCCACCATACCTCAAGAAGAAGTACCAGCTGAGAAGAACCAAACTCCTGAGTATCCCAAGGAACCAATTTATGTTTCTCCACCTCCATACAAGACACCTATTCCCTTTTTCGAAAGAGTAATACAAGGTATACAGGAGATGTAGTACAAGAATTTCCTAGAGATGTTTAGGAAACTACACATCAATATACCATTTTCATAAGAAATTGTCTAGATGTTGGTTTATGAAAAAATTCTCAAAGATATTTTATCCAAAAAAAGAAATATAGAAGATCTTGGGGTCATCTTCTTAAATGAAGAATGATCTACTATTTTGTAGCTGAAAATTCCCCTAAAAATGAGATATATGGGAAGATTTTCAATCCCCTATACTATAGGAGAATGTAATTTTGGGAGAGACATGTGCAATATTGAATCCAGCATCAACATAATGTCGATGAGTGTTTTCCACAATCTAGGACTCCAAGAACTGAAAACAATAAGAGTATCACTGCAACTCGTCAACTGATCAGTAAATACCCCAGAGGCATTCTTGAATATGTTTTGATTAAAGATGGAAAATTCATCTTTACAGTAGACTTCCTAGTTCTAGACATGGAAGAAGAAGGTGGTGTCCCTATAATTCTAGGAAGGCCATTCCTAGCCACAAGAAAGGCCTTGATATATGTAACTTAAGGTAATCTTCAGATTTGGAGAAGAATAGGTAGTGTTTTTTGGATCGATAGATAGATTTATATGTATATTAAATGGAACAATACAAGAGGGGGTGAATTGTAGGTTTAAAAACCTTTGTGTATAAACAATTAAGAAATTAGTTTAAATGATCTTAAACTAATACAATTCACAAAAAATACAATTAACCACAATTTTCTTGAATATAAAGGTATGATAAGATATAATACTATAAGAAAAGTAAATAAATTGTATTAAAAATGAATAAAATAATCAGAGTAATACAATAGTGAAAGATTATACCATAAAGCGTATAGAATCTATCAATACAATATGTAACAGTATAATTGTAATTGAAAAAATTACAAATGAATATGAAATGAAGAAAGGAAACAGTACAATTCCCTTTCTAATACAAACAGCAGCAGAAATGTAAAAGTATTACAATTATTTTATCCCAAAGTGAAGGGTATCCTTTCACCTAGGATAAGAGGCTTGTCTTACCACCACCTTGGTAAGCACTCGATATGATGATCGATACATCTGTCTTTCAATCCCCGAAATCCCTTGATACGATGATCGGTGTGTCTATCTTGCTATCCCCATAAGACCTCGATTTTGTAGGTAATCGGAACCTCTATCTTTCAAACACTTGAAAGCCCTCGATACGAAGATCGGTAGCACCGTATACCTATCCTCATAATCCCTCGATCATTATCACCTGATCGGTCGCACAAAGAAAAAACAAAGCACTTTATGAAATACAAAAACTAAGAATGAGTCGTTCACGTTTTGTAATTTCATGGCTTTTGCACGAAGCAAGAGAGAAGTCACAACGTCTCTCTCTAGAACTTGATAGAAGCAAATAATGATCAAAGTCTCTCAGTTGTTGTTCTTAGCATCAAATGACCTCCTATTTATAGGCCTCAGGTTCCAACAGTCATATTTCCTCCAATGGTCATATTTCTCCGGAAAACTCAGAAGGACTTGGACACCTGGCATTATAACGATCATATTGAAACAGAAAACACAACATCATTTTGATTAGTTTATAACTAACTCCATGAAAACATTTTGGTTAAAACAAACGATATATGAAAATTATAATCATGAGTACAATTGATATAAAACATGTGTTTTGATAAAGGATAAAAACAAGAATGTGATAAAAGTAAAATATGAGTACTATTAGTATTACTTGGTATAATGTATTGATATGATTTAAAGTGAGTATGATGCACAAAAGTCAGTATGATTGATAGAGTCAGTACGATTGACAGAGTCAGTACGATTGACAGAGTCAGTATGATTGACAGGGTCAGTACGATTTAGTCAGTACGATAAACATAGTTAGTACGATAAACATAGTCAGTACGATAAACATATTTAGTACGATAAACATAGTCAGTACGATAAGCATAGTCAGTACGATAAACATAGTCAGTATGATAAACATATATGTATAGATTTGTGATTTCCAAAACTAGACATAAAAGTCAAAATAGGACTTTTGACTCAACAGTGTTCAACTTGGTTAAATCTTCCCAATAATCAGACGATGTTTTGGATTGCAACACCATCTCTCTTGCCCAAAAAAGAGATGATTACATGTTCGCTGAAGAAGAAATTAAAGATTTGCTCTCAAAAAAGAAAGAAGAGTATGATTTTGAAGAAGTGAGCTTCATTGAACCTCTCATAAGAGACACCTTACCGCCTTTTATCCCCTCCATCATCCAACCACTCCAACTAGAATTAAAACCTTTACCTATTACACTGAAGTACTCATACTTAGGAGTATCATCCTCTCTTCCAATTATTATAAACTCTAAATTGTCTCTGGCACAAGAAGATAAATTGGTTGATGTTTTGAAAATACATAAGAAATAAATTTCCTATGGAGTGGAAGATATCAAAGGTATAAATCCTATTGAATGCACTCACATAATCCTACTCAAAGAATATTCAAAGATTAAATGACAACCTTAAAGGTGGTTCACACCATTGATGAAGGAATTAGTCAAAAAGGAAGTTCTAAAATTCTTGGATGTAGGAATAATTTTCCCTATATTAGATAGTGAATGGGTGAGGTCCCTGCAATTTTTTTCTAATAAAGGAGGATTCACGGTAGAAACAACTTATTAAAATGAATGGATTTCAACATGCACCATCACTAAATGCAGAGTCTACGTAGATTACAGATACATGAATTTAGCAACAAGAAATGATCATTTTCCTTTTCCATTCATGGATCAAATGATAGAAATACTTGTGGAACATGAATTATACTATTTCATGGATGGATATTCAGGATACAATAAAATTGTAGTCGACCCCACTTATTACCCAAAGACCACATTCACATGCCCATTTGGTACCTTTTCTTATAAGAGAATGTCATTCAGAATGTGCAATACTCCATCAACATTTAAAATATGCATGACACATATTTTCCGTGAAATGGATGAAGTGTTGTTAGAAATATTCATGGATGACTTCTCAATCTATGAAAGATCATTTGAAGTTTGTTTAAGTAATCGGTAATTGGTCTTACAACACTACGAAGAGAAATGATTAGTCCTGAATTGGGAGAAATTCCATTTCATGGTACAAGGAGTAATAGTTCTCAATCATAAAATCTCTAAGGAAGGTATCAAGGTCGATCTAGCTAAAATCAAATTCATCAAGGATCTACCAGAACCTTCAACAATAAAGGGAATCAAAATATTTTTGGGCCATGATGGATTTTACAAACGATTTGTGAAGGATTTTTCTAAAGTTTACCATCCATTTACACATATATGGTAAAAAGATTTTTCTTTCGAACACAATGAGGATTTTAGGAAATATTTCCATATGTTGAAGAAGAGTTTGATAGAATCACCAGTCATTATTTCACCCAATTAGGACAAATAATTTTAGTTAATTTGTGATGCCAATTACCTTATTGTTGGGGTTGTATTAGGACAGTATATTAGAAACATCTTCTGTCCCATTTATTATGAAAGAAACATTATAATTGAAGCTCAAGTCAACTACATGACTATAAATAAAGAACTCTTAGCCATTGTATATTCCTTTGAGAAATTTCATTCATATCTAGTTTTTCTAAAAGTGATTGTATATATTGATCATGTTTCCCTTAAGTGATTGGTGAGAAAGAAGGATACCAAACCTATGCTGATATGATGGATCCTCCTACTGTAGGAATTTGATATCGTAATCAAGGATACAAAAGTTATAGAGAATGTGACTGTGGAAAATTTGTCTAGACTTCCCCTACCCATCATCAAGGAAGACGAGGGGGCTAACATTGAAGTAGATTTCCTAGATGAAACCCTATTTAGTATCAAGGTTCAACCGTGGTTCTTAGATATTTCAAATTATCTTACCACATGATTTATATGTCAAGGCTTTTCTTACCAACAGAGAAAAATATTTTTATTAGATGCCAAGCATTACTACTGGGATGATCCATTATTTTTCAATCATTGTGATGATAGATTATTAAGAAACTGCATCCCTAAAGAGGAAAGCTACAATGTGATTGATATGTGTCACACATCACCAACTAGAAGACATCATGGACCTAAGCGTATAGTAGCCAAAATTCTAAAAAGTTGATTTTTTTAGCCTACACTGCACAAATCCTTGAGGGAATTCTGCTAAAGATGTGATAGATACCAGTAGACTGAAAACATTGGAAAAAATAATGAGATGCCACAAAATCCTATTATGAAATTCAAAATATTCAATGTTTGGGAAATCAACTTCATGGGAACATTTCCTACATCACATGGAAAAACCTACATTTTGGTTGGTATTGACTACATATCAAAATGAGTTGAATCTGAAGCTATTGTGCATGAAACAGTGAAGGTTTTCATTAAATTTATAAGGAAGAATGTGTTTACATGATTTGGATTTTCGATATTACTCATTAGTGATTGAGGAGCAAAATTCACAAACCAATATGTGAGAGGAATTCTAGAGAGGTATGGCATCAGATATAATACAGGGACTCCCTACCACCCATAAATAAGTGGGCAAGTATAATTGTCAAAGAGAGAGGTAAAGAAAATTTTAGAAAAGACTGTGAATACCAACCGAAGTGATTGGAGCCTCAAATTAGATGATGAACTATGGGCATACCAAACTTCCCACAAGACACCCATAGGCACCACACTGTTTAGACTAGTTTATGGGAAACCATTTCATCTTCTAGTTGAGTTGGAGCATCATTCATTTTGGGAGATCAAGAAATTGAATTTGGATTCTGAGAAGGCAAGAGAAGCCAAGCAATTGCAATTGACCACTTTGGAAGAAATCAGGATAGACACATATGAAAATTCAAGAATCTATAAGGAAAAGAGAAAAAATGGCATGATCAACATATTGCAAGGCAAGACTTTCTACCTAGGAATAAGGTTCAATTGTTTAACTCAAGATTGAAACTATTCCCAGGTAAGCTAAAGTCTAGATGGTCAGGCCCATTAAAATTCAATCAAATATTTCCTTATGAAACCATATAAATCTAAAGAGAAGGTAGACCACTATTTAAAGTTAATGGTAAAATACATAATATTTTTCAAGAAGTCTTCCGAGAAGGTGGTTTCATTAGACTTAAATTCACTTTAGCTTTAATGGATTCAAGCTCTCAACTTAAAAGGAAGCACTGACTGGGAGGAAACCCAGGGTAGGAAATATTAGACTAGGTTATATTATAATCATTTTAAGAGAGTTTCGGGTAGGCTAGGAGCTGAATACAAGGAAGAAACAAAATTTTGAGCAAAAAATATTCAGTACATGTCGTGCGCCATTGGTACACGACATGTACACTTTTCACCCAAAAATTCATTTTAATTTACTAGTACATGACGTGAACCATTAGTACACATCATGTACTAAGTTAGATCTATTTTTAAATATGTAGGTCATGAACCCTAGGTTCACGACCCGCACTCCTAGAAAACATGATGCCTCACCTCCTTCCCTTATCTATTATCCAAACTGTACCCCATGAACTCCCCCTAACCCCTAATCTCACTCTCCTCCTCTATTACACCCAAAAATTCACCCTCACCTATCTTATCCATCACCCTCATGCCCACCCACCCACCCCTTCCCATCTTCACCCTCAAACCCTTGCGCACACCTCCTTGTCCTCTCCTCTCTCACCCACACGCTTCCCCCCAGCATCACAAATGCACCCCCTGCCTTTATGGATCGAACCAAAAGACCCCAACAATCCTCCTCATCCTCCACCTCCTCCTCATCCTCATCCTTATCCTCAGACTCCTCCTCATCCTTAGCCTCCCTAGAATAGCCTTCGGCCAAAAATCACCATGGTTCCACTTCCACCTCAACTATTGCACCTTCTACACCACCTATTGCCCATTCTACATCAACATCCACCTCCACTTCTAGTGATAGAGACATCCACCTACACTCAATTATGTGTTTTTCCAACCCAAATAATTGGGTAAATATCCAACGATTATATTCTAATCCAATACATACTAAAAATACTTTGGATATACGCATTCTGGTCAGGTTGAACATTGATAACATTGTCCTTGAACTTCTGGAGATGTTGCACATTGATAGAATTCTCAAAGTCTACAAGGAGACCTTCCAGGAGTTGTTTCTAGAGTTTTTAACCACTTTCGAGATGGTCGTTGATAGCCTTTGGTTCTGTCTTGGTGAATGGATGCATGATATTTCCTTTATAGAGTTTGGTATCGGGCTTGGTATTTACACCGAGGATTTTATCACTTTCAAAATTTATCATATGCTTCAATTAGAGCCACCTTGATAAGATTCTCAATAGTTGTGGTGAATGATCACCCGTGATCCCCTTTTACCTCATGAGGCGCGTATCACGAAATCCACCCAGTTGTGCATCCCCACACTCTGGATCCTTCACATATCCATCACACATGGATGGTTCACTCAGGATAAGTCTCATGGGAGTGTCATCTAGTTGGACGTGCTTATCCTTGCAGTAGCCATGGGTAGCCCAACCATCAACATGGTTGTACAATTCACCCATTATTACAAGACACATACCCAAAGATTGTGAGGTACGTTGATAAGAGGCTCCTTCATCACATACCTAGTCAGGCACTTGGGCATGTTTGATACATTCCTACCCCTCACCTCCTTGGGACTTATTGATCCTATTGATTTTTTGATGCTACATAAGATGCAGTTGATGGTCAGGGAGGATAATGCTTACTTTTAGGCACCAAGCATCTAGGAGGCTACCCCACAAGAGCCACCACCAACAGCAGCAGTAGCAGTAATAGATATACTCATTTATCCACACTTCACCTCCACACCTATACCACCCATTCCCCCTACCACCTCTACCTCCACCCCATATCCCCATTCATAAACCCTCCCACACCACCCTAATAGAGATTTTGTCCACCTAATAGTGTATCATGGTGGACCTGCGTGAGATCTCCACTCAGCTACATCTTACTTTTATTGAGCCCTCAATGTTCACCACATCACCACCACCCACCCCAATTGGTACCTAATCTACCACCATTACCCCACCCCTGTTTTCCACCCCAACTTGCCTCTATACCTTAAATTACCTGCTTTACAATGAGATTAATTAGCGGAACAGGCCTAACGGGGCAAGGGGTGACCAATGACTCCACCTGAGTGGAAAATTTTGTGGATACAGCTACCATACATGTAGCCTTATTACATATTAGGACCTCCCTACCACCCACCCTAGTCCATTTATCTATCTCCATGACACCACCATCTGCTACTATCATCATTGCTCCACCTGTTACATCAGTTGTCGTAGATATTGACCCTACCAAATAGCTTGTCTCACCATCTGATGGTGGCATGAAGTTGGAGGAGATATTTGTCCCTATTTCCTGATGTGTCATTCTTGTTTTAATTTTGGGGCTATAAACTATTTTTTGATAGGGATGTCCGTTTTTTTCATTTGTTTATAACCTCTTTTTGTACTGATTTTTGATATATATATATATATATATATATATGTATGTATGTATGTATGTATGTATGTATGTATTTATGGAGATTGATTTTTATATTCTTTTTTGAGATTGATTTTCATTTCATTTCTATTTTTACAATAGAAATTTCTAGATCCTCTGCATAATCTATGGTTCTTGATGGTCTGATACCACCATCTGTTTTGGAAAAAAGGGTACTCTAGCAAGTCATAGTCATCGCATGTCAACATCAAGACCTTTTCATTGAAATATATGCACACCAGCAGCAACCCAGAGTTTTTATCCCTTTACTGCCTCATCTCATTCATGCTCATGATACAGTACCTGAAGTCATAAACCCGGCCAAGCAACCTCGATACCTAGAAGACACTTTGACCAATATTTGTAAATGGAAATGGTCCAACTGAGCTGATGGACCCACTATAGGATTTTTGGTCCATATGTCTCGATGACAACGTCCTATTATCACTTTATGGGAGGCAACCCATAGTTAATCTTTTATCTAGATTGAGTCATCATAGTTGAGTTTTTTTTCATTTTCATTTGAATAACTGATTGAACTAAATGGTAAAAATTTCAAAAAATTAAATAAAGATTGGTTACCTCTACGTTTTATCCTATGAACCTACCAATTATTCTACAATTAAAATTTGTACACCTATGGAATAATTTTTTATCTAGTACAGGAATTGTTATCTAACCCATTTTGTAGGTGACCAAAAATTAGCATATTGATATCAAAATTACCTCATGGTATGATACTATATAAGGATCTATTGATTCCCACATTTTTATAATTTTTCAATTCCATTTCAATTTTTCTTTGAACTTTACTTGTTATTACACTCCCACCAGCATTTTATGGACAATACAGACACTGTCTATTTCTAAATGTTGGGGTGGTTCTCATGATTTTCACTAAAAATACACTTGAATTATTATTTGTTATCGCCTGTCTAGAAGACTATTTTCGAAATTATAAGCATAATTTAAACTTGAAAACATTATACCCATGTAAATTAAAGAAAAAGTTAAGTTGAAAATTGATAGAATCCATGTTTTGCCTCTATTTAGAATTTTTAGAATGATTGATTAGTTTATAAATTTGGTTCAAATTCAACATTTTTGAAATTATGATTAATTGACCCATTACTTAGTTTTATACCCATTCTAATTACCAGTTTCTATTTTATTCTTATTACCTAAGAGGAATATAAACCTATACAATTACATATTCTTTTATGAGCATATTTTTTGAGTGATACCCAGGGCATGTAAACCTATCAGAACTTGCAGTGAGATCATATTGAAGTTATGAATGAACAAGTAAAAATTTAAAATGATTGATTAAATCTTTGTTAGACATTTTTTCTGAGACCCACCTTATATCTATTATTCATTTAACCCATAGTTGTCATGAATGACCTTATAGAATAAATCAATTCCAATATGATTTTCCATTCCTTCCATGCTCCTTGTATAATGCATGATTCTACTTTTGAACAAGTGTGGGTGAGGAATTCAGACAGCATGGAATGATCTTATTTATAGAGATGTATTATTTACTCATCAGACTATTTTGTTGTGATCCATATCTACTTTATAGCATTTCACCTTTATTTGGTTTCTTTGAAAAATAAAAAAGAAATAGAGAAAAACTGATATGGTTTGTGTTCTAGGAAGGTCAAAAATCACTATTTCTAGATTTATGAACCCCTTGAGGGAATATATGGGGTTAAGGGATGTACGTGAGATCTGTCCTAGACATGACTTTTGAAAAATAAGAATACAAAAGAAAAAGTAAAGGAATATAACACTCATTGTATACTTACTTGACATATATGGATCCAACCGAAACTGCTGGATTATGGATTTGATTAGTTAGAAGTAGGAATTTTACTAAAATTATCTTTACATTCATTCATTATGCTTTAGATATTACCCTCCTTTTGAGCTTGATTTTTACTTTGTACCCACCTACCCAAAGCCTCAGAGTCATCAAAACCTTACTGTTAAAGCCCTAGTGATTAATTTTTTACTTGTATTTATGAAGTGGAGATGACATAACCAATGAAATTCTATGGTTAGGAACATGTACTTTAACACCCCAAGCTTCCATGGTATGCTTCTTCTTAATAATTCAATAGTGCACAATGTACGCAACACCAAGTTCAAGCACACCACGACCTATCAAACTAGCCGTTTAAAAAGTGGTTATGAATATTATTAACCATGTTTTGAATTTTATATATCCCGTTAAATTTTAACATTCATCTTATATGACATAATATAAGGATAAATTCAATTTTTTAGATAAAAGAAGTATTTTTTTTAAATACAGTTTTGACGCCTTTTAATGGAAAACTCTTTTTAAATCCAATATTTGACACTTTTATATATTCAATTTGATGAAATTAAATTCTTATTTATAAGTGGGATATAAAAATTTAGTTTGGATAAATTTTTGGCACTTTTCTGATAACTTTCATATTTTCATGAATAGTGAAAAATACTAAATTTTAATTGAAAATAACTTTTTTAATTGAAATAATTTATAATGTTAAATTATACATTTGAGTGTTTTTAAAGTATAATTAGATTATATTTTTATAATTTAATATAATTTAGGTCATAGTAAGTAATTTTACATTTAAATTGTACATAAACACATGTCAGTCTTTTGATAGTTTTTACTTCTTAAAAACCCGCTTTTTGGTTTTGACAACAGGAATTAATTTTAAATTAATTACTGAAAATTATGTGTTTTGAATTTAGAAAAATGGATTACATATTTGGAATCAGCATGTAAAAATTTTACAAATAGGTACCTTTTATTTTTTGACATTATGAACAGTAACTTCAGTAATTATTTTCATTTACCATGGTTAAAGGGAAAATCACATAAATAAGGGTACAATATTATATTATAATAATATAAAACTACCATAACACATGTACTAATCCTATTTTATGAGATATATTCGACCATGATCATCCTTAGGATGATTTTAGGACCCCATGGGACCACTTGGGTGTGATAATGACATGTTATAAGAATTAATTTAAAGTAAAGATAAATATAACATAAACATGCATCTTTTACTAAAAAAATTAATATAGAGTTATATGACTGGTCCCTTTGAATATAAATATTAATTATAAATATAAAACTATTTCCTAAATCATGGTATTTTATTTTTAATTTTTAAACATTAAATAATTAAACTTATTTATGACACAATAATGATTTAGTATTTTCATTATTAATGAAAGAATCAAATAAATGATATTATAAATATTAAAATAAATATAATTTGAAATTTTTTATGCCATAAAATTATTTTATAGATGTAATTGACATATTAGGTATGAGTTAATGCATTTTTTTAAGGAATCAAGTTGTTATGACTTTAACAAAAATTAATTACTAAATAGTGTCAAAATTGACATAAATGAGTTTTTAAAACAAATACTATTGTATTAAATGATATAAAAATACCAAAAATCTAAGATTCATCCAAATGACTTAGAGAAAGTTAAAAATTTCATTAATTATACAATTTATATTACCTTTTCATTTTATAGAAACTAAATTAACCCTATGGTATAAAAATACAAGAAAACATGGTAAGAGTTAAATTGTTTAACTAAGGGTTAATCCCAAAAGATAGGGATAATTTTATGACATAAACATGTATAAAACCTACTGGTTGAGATTATTTTTACCCATACTCATATTATCCTCTAAATAAATCAATTTAGATCTATTAGAAACTGAAAACTATTTTATAATAAATTAATATTTCAAACTTTTCCTAAAGTGACCATCACCTCTCTTATAAAAGGGAACCTCTCTTTCTCTTTAATTCACACCTCCAAAGACATTTGTCTCATAAAACCCTATAAAAATCTCCTCCCAACATTCCTAAATTTATCCTAGAGGAAATAATTTGGGCATAAAACCAACTTAAGGATTCCTTTTGTTCAAATAAAAAGGAGACACCTGAAGAAGAGGTAATCATTTTATCCCTTCTTTCAAAGTTCATTTTTTCTTGTACTTTTTATTACTAAGTTGTTACCATAATAAAATAATGACTCTAGAATATATTATATTATGAGATTTTATTATGATTATGGGACAACCATATTCCTCTTCTTACCCATCCTATAAAAAAATACCCCCATGGGTGCGTACGTATGGCTTACTGTCTCCACGTTGTGGTGTAAATTGTTTTCCATGTACACTTTATTTATATGGGTATAAATATGAATATAATGGATGTAAATAATACATATAAAATGACATTTCTTCTTTAAAATTCATATTCCATAAAATTCCATACTATTTGACCATTAAATAAGTTATATTGTCGCTCGTGCGTACGGAAGGATTACTGTATCCATGACGCGATGAGATCCATTCTCCATTATAACCATCCAAGAAGGATTATAAAAAATATATATATTATTAATAATTATGAAATATATGACATAATAAGTTTACTGGAATTATATATATATATATTTATGTATTTATGTACATGCATTTCATTCACTTACTTCCATTCAATACGATAAGAAAACGAAAACAGCGTTCATGCATACGTACGGTCTACCGTATCCATAGATAGTGTATTCCATTATATATATATATCTATTATATATATTTATATTATGAATATATAAGATATATAAATCATATTATACATTATGTAAGTAAGTAAATCATGATCTAAGTAATATGATCAAGAATAACAAGTCAAAACATCTACGACAAACAAAGCGATATTACCTGAAATGTTGCATTAACATGGAATTATTAACAAATTGGTAATATAAAGTCATAAAATAATAATATATCATATCATAAATATTATTATTATTCTTATATAAGTTATCAATATGTTTAAAAACATTATACAGGAGTTTCGGACACGTACGGAGAGTATCAGACCTAAGGTAAGGGTTAATTCCTCAATCTCATAATTATCCGATATTGTTTATGTGTAAGTATTTACTAGGACATATTTATCATCCAAGTCCATGTTTCATAAAAATGTTTTCAAAAGGAATATTTTAAGGTTTTATGGAAGGGACTCTTTAAATAGATCATCATTTTAAATGTTTTAAAGATTTTTTTTATAAATCTTTTTTATTAATGTCCATGTTTACAAAATGATTTTAAGTATTTATTTATATGGACATAATTGTTTTAAAATGTTAATTCATTTCAAAATTTTCAAAGTGGTATGGGACACTTTGATTCAAAAATCTATTTTAAATTACTTCCTTTATAAATTGTGCAACTTTAAAATAATTTCAAGAAAAAATGGATATTTCTCTCAAAGAGTTTTGATGATTATTTTCATCTAATTAAACATCCTTTATTGGATATTATTCTTAATTGAGGTTGATTTATTATAATAAAATCTTACATATTGTATTTACTGAGTTATGATATGTTTGACTGTTTATTTTCTATTTTTATACCATTCATGGTTTATAGTTAAAGTATTGACATTTCGTATGCTAGTTTTAAAACGAATGTTTATGTTATGTTTAACCCTTTTTATATGATGAATAAATTGGACTTAGTAAGTGATGGTTGGGGCCTGCAATATCCCCTCGATGAATCTATAGGTATCATGATACAAACTAGTGTCTTGGAAAAAGGCCTTGATAGAATATTTTTGAATGGTATTGGCACAATGCCTTGACGTAGTAGTTATTATGTTCGGCATTATGCGTTCTCTCGTTATGAAATTAGTTATTACATGTGATTATTTGACTAGTAGAATATCCATGTTCATGTCTATATAGTAATTTTTTACTTATTTTTTACCATATTATGTTCAATATTTATGTTTAAAAGACTGTTGTTTTTATTATACATATTTCCTTAAAAGTTTATAGCGTCTATTGAATTATTTACCCTTACTGAGCATCTGAGCTCACCCCTTTCTTATGTTTTATTTTCCTAGGATTCAAAAAAGTGTATTATCATTGATATACAAGGTTAATCTAGGGGTATAATGGTGTTCTCAAAGGATTATTTATGTTTTTTTATGTTAAAAATCATAATGTAGCATTCATGTATGTAATATATTTTCGAAGACTGTTAAAATAATTGGTCTTCTGGGACTTGATTATTTATAATCATACCAATGTTTTAAAATAATGCACTGGATCTAGGTAACTGGGGTCAGGGAGTTGTAGTTGGTATCAGAGGAAGTTTATCAACAACCTTGGAAATAGATTTAGAAAACTAAGATTAGGGATCATAACCCTAAGATAGAATGTGAGGATAAGTATTAAATAGAATCCTATAATTCTAAAATAGATATTATGTTGGTATTCCTAGAAAATAAATACATGTCTAGATACTAAAAGTGGATGTGGTTCTAGAATAGATGTACCTAGGGGTAAAAACTTTGACAAGGTGTTCTGAACTTGACTCGGGGTAACCTGGTACACGACAACAGGTCTTACTGCACACTTAGTTTGACACTCCTAGGGGATATGATTAGGATAATTCATATTTTATTTACAAACCATTATGAAGGATTTATGAGTAAATATGTCTTAAAAGGAACCATATTTATGATTATGGATTAGATATGCATAAATTTTTCAATTTATGTTAAGTATTTTACTAGTTTGGAATTTTGCATTATGATTCATAACCTAATCTAGTGTATGCTATTGTTTAGTAATAGAACCTAGTGGAAGAAATGGAAATCATATCAACAAATATAATCCGTGTAGGGATTTCCATCATACGCAAGATAATGATAGTGGAGTCGGTGACACAACTAGTACTGAACAGCATATAACCATATTGGGAGAGCTAACTCAGGTTATGAATAATAACCTTAACCATATGGATCATCCTGATCCAAAATGATGGGGATCAATGTTAGACCGCTTCATGAGACAACAACCTCTAACATTCAATGAGAATACAAATCCTTTTGTAGTTGAGAAGTGGATAAGTTCCTTAGAGAAAATATTTTTTACTTTGGGGAGTAACAAGAGGGAAAAAGTTGTTATGGAAATATATCATCTTTTAGGAGATGTAGATCAATGGTGGTTATTAATTCAAAACACAAAGGAGGATGAAGAAGTAATAAATATGGAATGGATTGAGTTTAAAGAAATTTTTCTAGAGAAATAATTTTCTCGTGAACAAAGAGCTGATATGGAAAGGCAATTTCTAAGTCTGAGACAAAACGAGGATGAGAATGTTGCAAAGTATGAGGCTAACTTCACAAGTTTAGTAAGGCACGTTGTAGATTACATATGTAACCCAAGATGTAATATTGATCGATTCTTTGATGGGTTAAAACCATTCCTTCGATGGGCATTGGTCACACAATCTTTCTCATCGTACGAAGATATAGTCCCATGTGCTATCGAGATAGAAAAGGAATTTTATAAGTCTTGTGACATTATCAAAGTAAGAGAAGAAAAGAACAGTAGATAAGAGACAGATAAAGGGAAAATGGAAAACAATGATTTTCCCTTATGTGATAAATGTGGGAAGAAACACCCTGGTATTTTCCTAAAAGGAATGGTAGTTTGTTACAAATTTGTAGAAAAAGGCCACCAAGATCATGATTACAAGGGGAAGAAATAGGTTGTCAGTGTTCAATGCTACAATTTCAAATAAATATAACATTATTCAAATTATTTTCCAAATCATTAAGGAAATATATCTCAGAAAAATAAAATGGATCAAGGTCAATCTTATGATATTACTACAGTTGAAGTGGAATAATTAATGTATTTGTGTTTTTGGATTCGAGAATTATATTTTGGTTATAAGAAGAATGTGATATATATATTTAAGGATTGTACTGCAGTGCTTTTTGTTTTCATTAAGGTTTTAATATAATTAAGTTAATTATACTTTTAGTATGTGACAATAAGAAAAACTTTACATTGTTTTGGGAATTTGATGTTATAATTGATTTTTGAAATTCAAAGACCTTTCATAGAGAGTTTGGACAAAAGTATTTTTGATAACTCTAAAGGTTAGAATGGAATAAGTTGAACTTTGGATAGTATTGTTTAAGGTTAAAACATTTCTTAAGATTATTTTTGTAAGGTTATAATATTATAGTTTTAGAAAAAGGACAACTTGTAGGTCGGGCGATAACCCATCACGTTAGAAAAAGCTGCGGGTATCGAACCCACAACCGAAGTGCGACAAGGATTTATCACCTACCACTAGCCTAAAGGAATTCCCTGGTTATTATAAAATAGTTTTCTTTATTTAAATGGTATATGTTTATATTTGTAACCTTATACAATTGAGATAAATAGAATATTTTTGAGTTTTATCTTTTGAAGTGAAAGATGAGTTTGTGGTACGAATTTGTTAAAGGATAAAACTATACATGTAAATTAATTATTCTTTCTTGTGTTATTAGTCTATGAATTAAATTAATTCTATAACACTAGGTAAATGATCATAAAACCCAAAAAAACCTAGTACTTTATTTGGTGATGAATCAAATGGTCCCTTAGATCATCGCAGATTTATAGCTTTCTTGTTGTTAAATTTATCCTAACAATATTCTCTATCACACTCCATAAAAACTTGATAGTTAGTTTTCTCTTCCATATCCAGGTTTTCCTACATGGAAACCCTGTAATTTTTATTCCTGATAACCTTCATACATACCTTTATTTATTTTAAAATAGAGGTCTTGTTAATCAATTTTATGATGTGGGATTTCAAATAAGATATTTTAAAATTTTAAACCCCTAGTTTTTAATATTTAATTTAAATTATGAGGACTTAATTTATTGATGGAGGGGAAAATGTAACACCCCGAGCTTCCATGGTACTCTTCTTCTTAATAATTCAATAGCCTGTGATGTACACAACACCGAGTTCAAGCGCACCACGACCTATCAAACTAGCCATTTAAAAAGTAGTTATAAATAGTATTAACCACATTTTGAATTTTATATATTCTATAAAATTTTAACATTCATCTTTTGTGACATAATATAAGGACAAATTCAATTTTTCAGATAAAAGAAGTATTTTTCAAAAAATGCGTTTTTTACGCCTTTTAATGGAGAACCCTTTTTAAATCCAATATTTGAAACTTTTATATATTAAATCTGATGAAATTAAATTATTGCCTACAATAGGGAGATAAAAAAAATTTGGATAAATTTTTGGTACTTTTCTAATAACTTTCATATTTGGATGAATAGTGAAAAATAATAAATTTTAATTGAAAACAACTTTTTTAATCGAAATAATTTATAGTGTTAAATTATACATTTGAGTGGTTTTAAAGTATAATTAGAAAATATTTTTATCATTTAATATAATTTAGGTCATTTAAAGTAATTTAAATTTTAAATTGTACATAAACACATGTCAATCTTTTTATAGTTTTTACCTCTTAAAAACCCATTTTTTGATTTTGACAACGAGAATTAATTTTAAATTAATTACTGAAACTTCTGTGTTTTGAATTTGGAAAAATAGATTTCATATTTTGGAATTAGAAGTTCCAAAAATTTTAAATAGGTTCCTTTTATTTTTGGACATTATGAATAGTAACTTCAGTAATTATTTTTATTTACTATGGTTAAAGGAGAAATCAGATAAATAAGGGTAAAAAATAATATTATAATAATATAAAACTACCCTAACACATGTCCTAATCCTATTTTATGAGATATAATAGACTATGATAATCCTTATAACGATTTTAGGACCCCATGGGACCACTTGGGTATGATAATGACATGTTATAAGAATTAATTTAAAGTAAAGATTAATATAACATAAACATATATCTTTTACTAAAACAATTTTAATATAGGATTATATGATAGATATATTTGAATATAAATATTAAATATAAATATGAAAATATTTCCTATATCATGGTATTTTATTTTTAATTTTTAGACATTAAATAATTAAATTTATTTATGACACAATAATGATTCAGTATTTTCTGTATTAATGAAAGAATCAAATAAATGATATTATAAATATTAAAATAAATAAAATTTGAAAGTTTTGATGTCATCCACTAATTTTTTGGATGAAATTAACATATGAGGTATGATTTAATTCCTTTTTATTTAAGTAATAAAGTTGTTATGACTTTAACAAAAATCAATTACTAAATAGTGTCAAAATTTACATAAATGAGTTTTTAAAACAAATACTATTTTATTAAATGATATAAAAATCATAAAAATATAATATTCATCCAAATTAATTAGATAATGTTAAAATTTTCATTAATTATCCACTTGGGGTTCTCTAGGAATTTTATAGTAACTAAATTAACTCTATAGTATAAAAATACAAGAAGACATGGTAAGAGTTAAACTCTTTAACTAAGGGTTAATCCCAAAAGATAAGGATACTTTTATGACCTAAACATGTATAAAACATATTTTTTGAGATTATTTATACCCATAATAATATTATACTCTAAATAAATCAATTTATATCTATTATAAACCGAAATAATTTTATAATAAATTAATATTTCAAGCCTTTCCTAAAATTCCCCTCACCTCTCTTATAAAAGGGAACCTTCCTTTATCTTTAATTCACACCTCCAAATCCATTTTTCTCGGCCAAACCCTACCAAAATCTCCTCCAAACTTCCCTAAATTCATCCTATAGTCAATAATTTGGGTATAAATCTAACTTAAGGAGTCGTTTTGTGCAAATTAAAAGGAGACATCCGAAGAAGAGGTAATCGTTTTATCCCTTCTTTCAAAGTTCATTTCTTCTTGTACTTCCTATTACTAAGTTGTTAACATAATAAAATAATAAATCAAGAATATAATATATTCTGATATTTTTTTAAAATTATGGTACAACCATATTCCTCTTTTTACCCATCCTATGAAAAAAAATACCACCATGCGTGTGTGCGTACAGCTTACCGTCTCCACGTCGTGGTGTAAATTATTTTTCATGTACACTTTATTTATATGGGTATAACGATGAATATAATGTATTTAAATAATACATATAACATGATATTTATTATTGAAAATTCATATTCCATTGAATTATATACTATTTGACCATTAAGAAAATGATATTGTCACTCGTGAGTACGTACGGCTTACCGCATCAACGACGCGATGAGATTCATTCTCCACTTTAACCATCCAAGAATGATTATAAAAAATATATATATTATTAATAATTATGAAATATATGACATAATAAGTCTACTGGAATTATATATATATTTATGTACATGTATTTCATTCACTTACTTCCATTCAATATGATAAGAAAACGGAAACAACGTTCATGCGTACGTATGGTCTACTGTCTCCATGAACGGTGTATTCCATTTTATATATCTATCTATTATATATATTTATATTATGAATATATATGATATATAAATCATATTATACATTCTATAAGTAAGTAAATCATGATCTAAGTAATATGATCAAGAATAACAAGTCAAAACACGTACGATGAACAAAGCGATATTACCTGAAATGTAGCATTAACTTGGAATTGTTAGTAAATGTGTAATATAAAATTATAAAAGACTCATATATGATATCATAAATATTATTATGATTATTATATAAGTTAAAAATAATTTTAAAAACATTATACAGGAGTTTCAGACACGTACGGAGAGTATCAAACCTAAGGTAAGGGTTAATTCCTCAATCTCATTATTATCTGAGATTTTTTATGTGTAAGTATTTACTGGGACATATTTATCATCCATTTCCATGTTTCATAAAAATATTTTCAAAAGGAATATTTTAATTTTTTATGGAAGAGAATCTTCAAATTGATCATCATTTTAAATGTTTTAAATATTTTTTTTTTCTAAATCTTTTTAATTAATGTCCATGTTTACAAAATGATTTTAAGTATTTATTTATATGGACATCATTGTTTTAAAATTTTAATTCCATTAAAAAGTTTCAAATTGGTGTGATACACTTTGATTCAAAAATCTCTTTTAAATGACTTCCTTTATAAATTGGGCAGCTTTAAAATAATTTCAAGAAAAAAGGAATATTTCTCTCAAAGAGTTTTACTAATTATTTTCATCTAAGTCAACATAATTTATTGGATATTATTATTTATTGAGTTTGATTTATTATAATACAATCTTTCATATTTTATTTAATGAGTTATGATATGTTTGACTATGGATGTTTTATTTTTATACCATTCATGGTTTATGGTTAAAGTATTGACATTCCGTATGCTAGTTTTAATACGAATATTTATGTTATGTTTAACCCTTTTCATATGAGGAATGCATTGGACTTAGTAAGTGACGGGTGGGACCCGCTATATCCCCTCGATGAATTGGTAGGTCTCATGATATAGACTAGTGTCTTGGTACAAGGCCTTGACAAAATATTTGTGAATGGTCTTAATATAAGGCCTTGACGTGGTAGTTATTATGTCCGGCATTATGCCTTCCCTCGTTATGAAATTAGTTATTACATGTTATTATTATACTAGTAAAATATCCATGTGAATATTTATATGGTAATTTTTTACTTATTTTTTACCAAATTATATTCAAATTTTATGTTTAAAAGGCTTTTTTTTATTATACATCTTGCCTTAAAAGTTTATAGCTTCCACTGAATTATTTACCATTACTGAGCATCTGATTTAACTCCTTTCTTATGTTTTATTTTCCCAAGATTACAAGAAGTGTATTATGATTGATATGAAGGGTTAATCTAGGAGTATAATGTCATTCTCCAAGGATTATTTATGTTTTGTTTTATGGTAGAAAGTGTAATGTAATGTTCTTGTATGTATTCTATTATCCAAGACTACTAAACTAATTAGCCTTCCAAGACTTAATTATTTGTAATAATTCTAATGTATTAAAATAATGCACTGGCTTTGGGTAACTAGGGTTAGGGCGTTACAGGTACTCAGGGTATGATCATAACTTTACTTTCATTTTACCCTGAGTGATGAGAGAAAATTCATTGTGAGGTAAATTAAAAATGGGTATATAACTCAAGGAATAGTTAAAAGATTGTAATAAAAGATTAAAATTTGTTTTGAAAATCTATACTAGGAGGCATGAATAATTTTCTATACAGGGATACTTCTAGAAGCTAACCTTTTTTTCTTACACCTAATCTTAATTACCTAGACATAATGAATATTTCTTATTTTAAAAATTGATTATCTCTTTTTGAAATAGTTGTTGAGACCTTCTTTTCTTGAGGACAAGTAATTGTTCAAGTGTGGGGGGATTTAATAATCCGGATTCATATATACTTTTTATTTTCATTTAATTATGGATTTTCATCGATTTATTTAATAATGAACTTTGTATATGCTTAGTTTTTCAAGAATAAGGCTTCACGGGATTCAAAGGAAGAAATGAAAAAAAAGTATATAATTAACCTACTACATGTTGTGACTCGGCATTACACATCATGTAATAGGAGTTCATAGCATGTGATAAGTCACGATCCAATCTGTGAACCAAACCACGAAGTCAGCAGAGGATGTATCCATTACATGTCGTGAAGTCTCAGTACACGACGTGACATCAGTCAAAGTGGTTGAATGAGAAATCCACACCAGAGGAATTTTTGAGGATCAGTACATGTCGTGAGTCCTCCGTACACTATGAGTAGGCAATCAAACCTCATAAATCGGGCCAAATAAAAACGAGGCATGTAGAAGATCCAAAATCCATAGATATCTACGCGGATCAACAGTACACAGCGTGTAACTCTATTACATGTCGTGACTAATTTCGATGATTTTTACAGCACCTCAATAGGGCATTTCACAGAACTCTAGGATGGGATTTTTCTCTGTTTTTCTTCCCCTTTAAGTTCCTTCATCCTTTCCCTCTCTCAAACTCAAAATTTATTCATGTTTCATATTTTATTTCAATTCCAGAGTTGTGGATCATGTTTTCTTCATCACCTTCTAATTTTCGTTGTATCACTTTCCATCATCATTTGTCGAATGCATGTCAAATTCCTTTCATCTTTTATTACAAGTAAGAATTTTTAAGTCGAGATTTATGATTGTATACTTGTTTCAATTTCTAAAACCCTAAATTAATGTGAATCATTTAAATTCAAAAAGAATGTCGAGCATGATTTTATTTATTTATTTATTTTCATCCCAACCCACCGTGAGTGGGTTAATCTATCAGGGGTAGGGATCAAGAGTATATGTGTATGCATTCATAATTGATCTTTAATTATAATTTTGGAAACCCTAATGGATTATTAATCAGGATAAACAACAAAATTCTATCCAATTCGTGTGAACATCCCTAATCACGGGATATTCAAACGGAATACCCTGTCATGATTAAAGTAGATTAGGCTACGACCAATAGCCTAAGACACTTTCTTCCCTATAAGATAAACATAATTCAATTAGACTGTTACTATCTTCTGATCATGTAATTGTTACTTATTAGGTATAATTAGGTTACTTGACCAAATTCAACTAGCGACCATCGTTTTCTTCGTAGCCTAAACCTTAGGACACTACCAAGATTAGAATTAAGGTCATCCATTCTCCAGATACTCAAAATTGATCCTAAAACCTCATTAATTATTTGAATTCACTTTCAACCATATATTTAGTAAAACAACTAAACATCAAATCAATTTAGAAGGACTCCTATAAAAAGGGTCTCAAGCCAGTGATCCTCTAATGAACTAGCTTCCTGGTCGTGGGATTGACCCTGCACTTCTACTATACTACGCCTGAGTAGTAATTAAAGTTTGGAACAAAATAAATATAATCTAATTGTATCCTATAAGAAACCAAAAATATGTGTGGGCACATCAATAAGTAACATAATTTAATTTAAAACTAGAAAAATGTAACGAAAAAACAATTTTTCAAAAAAATGTCATTTTTAAGTATAAAATGTTTTTTTGATAAGTTAATGTATAAAATTAATTTCAAATACCAAAATTAGATTAAAAAACTAATGATATTTTAAAACTAATCCAAAATATACTTTTTAAATTCTTTAAAAAAATATATTTTTCAATGGAAATTCGTATTTTCCATTATTAAATAAAAATTTAAAATTTTAAAAAAATTATCAAAAATTCATCCTAAGATAATTTTGATGTGATGAATATAAAAATGAACTTTATTTTGTAAAATATATTTTATAAAAGTTTCAAAATTAATTATATTTATTTTCTCATAGAAAGTAATAAAAATCTTTTTTTGAGGAAAACATATTTTTGAAGAATAAAATGACTTTACTAAAAAAATAAGTGTTTATTTCCTAAGAATTAATAAATAAAATTGTATTGAATATAACATGCACATATATTTAATAATATGGTTATTATTATTCATACCCACCAATTCAATGTCTAGGTTATAACGGTCATGTTACAATAATAATGTTTTAATAGTATATCGTGGTTCGTTTAAACTTGGTGTTGTGTGTAACGCAGTCTATTAAAGAAATAAAATTATTTAAAGAGAATATTTCATAAAAGTATCATGGTGTTACATTATTAATGTATTATAAAATTTTATCCTGGTAGCATATTCTCAGTAATAACACACAATAACAGTAGCAACCATAATTTTTATAAATAATCAGACATTTATTACATGTTCAATATCATGGAAATTAGTGGGCACATGTGAAACATCCCTTCCCATCAATTTCATTAAGACAATTTCATTATCTTTATTAAGTTGATTCTAACCGTTCACATAAAGAAAACAATATTATGTTAATTCCATAACTTACACATAAAAGAAGAAAGATTTTGAATCCCTTACCTCAACTGGATCTTCACAATTTTTTGTGTAGGAGGAAGAGAAGACAGCAAGACCATAACCACACAAGTGAACCCTCAATCAACCTAAACCACATGAAATACTCATAAAACTATGGCCCAACATCCTTTAATTCAAACTATCACTTCCCATAAGAATGTATAAGGGAATAAATAGAAGAAAACAATATTGGGAAACAAATAACTCCTCTTGAATCAGAAATAATTGATCCTTTATAGCAGAGGATCAAATCCAATCATAAGGGCTCTGAAAGGTCTCCCAAAATCGCTTCTAAGTCATTGATGGATCGATGGAATTGAAGAAATAATAATGGATTTAGAAGGAGTTTCTAGATTTATACCCATATTAGAAAATATAAAACCATAGTGAAATGGTGATGGTCACGTCGCAGGGGGCCTGGACCTCCGAAAATCATGCCACAATCAACACCCATATCCGAAAAAACTGGGGAGGAACCATAGAACAAGAATCATCTCTGTGGCGCAATATCCAAACATCCAATGTGACAGCCCGACTCCAGAATATCCGGAGCCGGTGCCTTGAAACATTATGTGTAAATTTTTACAAAAACCATGTACTAAAACTTTTACACATCATGTCCCATACAGAGGATCAATTTGGTTCAGGTTCTGGGAAACCATCTACTTCTAACATGATTCTTTGGATAAATACTAATACCTGAAAATTTTATTTAAAAAACGTAGGGTGAGCATACGAATGCCCAGTAAGGGGTTTTAAAATAACATAATATATCAATTATAACTTTTGAAAACATTATTTAAAATTTTCCATAAAAAATTTTCTTGAGAAATGTTGTAACATATGTAACATATCATATCAATTGTCTAAGAAATAAAAGTGAACAATTAAAAGCATACTAACAGAACTACAAGGGAATATGATTCAATTATAGGCATGCTCATTTAGAGTAATAAGTAAACAACATACTAAATAAGTATGACATATTAATATGCAAGTACAAATTTAATAACTAAGAGTGATACATAATCAGAGTTGTGCATAAAGGTAATAACTTCAATTTCATCCTTAACTACTGTGAAACATATACTAGATAATAAATCACTGAGGGCTAAATAAATCTCATGCCATAAGCATTTATTTCTTTTGATACTCATAAGTACTAGCTCTTAACCATGGATATTCTACTAGTCGAATATCCACTTGGTTAATTAATTATCATAGACAAAATGAGAAAATGTATAATATCAGACCATGTCAAGACCTCTTGTCAAGACCTGAAATGTCAATGGCTTCGTTCCATGACCTGATTGTCTCATGAGAACTATCGATGCATCAAGGGTCTTTAATTAACCGGTCCCTAAATCATTATACCGAGTCTATTACATTCCTCAAATTCCAAATAGGTTCGTATATTCAAAATGTCTCATACAAATTTGAATATTTAATTTCACATTTCATATTATTCAAGGTTTCCCATACTACCTTGAATAATTTAATTCATAATTCCATAAAAGGTCATAAGAATTTTAATTACCTTCATTAGAATTTACATATATATAGTGAAATAAGCATATAAGTATAAATTAAAAAACTATCCACTACATGGCTATGTCATTGAATGGTGAGTATGATAAGAAGATTATGGCATATGTTATGAAAACCAATTCACTAAAAGAAATACAAGTTTTGTTACATAAAACGATAACCCTAAATGATAAAATCTTTACTGATAAATTAAACATTGGAATTTAATTATATATTGGGTGATTAATTAGAAGATAAAATGAATATTTCAAAAGGGGTATGAAACACATAAATACCCAAACATTCACTTCTGGTAAGCTTATGTTTAATGTATCCCAGGGTACACATAAAGTTAAACATGAAGAGCATGAAATTCAACCATAACTAACACCATTTAGTATATGTTTGAAAATAAGTGATTCATAAATATGTATGTAAGATTATTAAATCCCAAATTTTATACTCATGAACTCTCCATAATTACTAAATTCATCAAGAGTATAATATTTGAAATATCTAAAATTAGGGTATAGTGTTGTGTAAATCTGTTTAAACACAAGGGTATAAAAGTAGTGTTTTCAAAAAAAACTATACATATTTCGAAAACAACATGTTTTATTATTTCTTAGAAATCCTTCTAAATAAAATTGAGGATCAAATTTTACATGTGTACACATATATTCACATATTCAAATATGCATCATGTATTAAAGGGTTCATACCAAAAATCCATTGACACCCATATGACTTTAACATAATAGACACATTAATTAACTATAGTCCCTAAAAATTTAAATCATAATATAAATTTTTAAAGGGATTATTTATTAAACAATCTTACATAAATTTTTATGTAAACATATATAACTTACATGTATAATCGATTCCTATACCAAAGTTAATTGGCATATACTTTTTTTACCAAAAACATAAATTAATCATAGAAGTTCAATGTTGAAAGACTTAAAACTGGTTCAGAGGGTGAGTTATATAAACTGTATAATTATACATGCCCATGTATACTTTATATATATATATATAGATGAAAATATAATTTCATATGTTTAAAACAAAATTCTACCTCATTTTGAAACTAAAAGTTTAGAGGTTTTGAAACCGAACATAATAGAGGTTCTTTTAAAACCATGTGGTTATATATATATATATATAAGTACATATATAATTGGATATATAAGGTATATATATATATATTGCATGAGAAAAATAATCCTTCAAGTTTAAAAAATTACCTCATAACCCAAAATCCATAAGTCCTTGGACCAGGTATATGCGGGTTTTCAACCAAACCGCAAGGATGTACACTTATGAAATTGAGTATACATATTTATGTATAAATGTATGTGCCTCAACATAATTCCATTACATCTATAATACTACTTCAACTTGAAAACTAGAAGACCTAGGATCGGCATAGAATGACATTTAAACTAAACCGCAAGGTTATAAATATACTTTTATGTGTTGAGAAAGTGTTGTTTTTCAACGATACATAATATTTTTATTAAAAAGGGAGAGATTGTTGAGAACAATACTCTATATCTATTATGATTTTGATGCTCACAAATACCCTTAATTGTTTTCTAATGATTTTATTTTTTTTAAGTATATTTCAGGAATTTATTATTTTTTTATTATTTCTGGAAGAATATTTAAGTTCTTGAACAATGAAATTTAATTGCTAAAGTATTCCCATTAGCATGTTCTAGAAACACTGTTCATTCTCTACATATTTGGGAATTGCTTAAGCGTGTTCTGGAAACATTTTTCATACCCTACGTGGAGAAACGTAGTGTAAGGATGAAATGCAATGTATACTTTCTGAGATATCAGAAAAGTATGGTTAATCAACCATAAGTTATCGGAAAAGTATGGTAGAGGAACCCTATGTTAGGAAGGAACCCTATGTTTGGGTTATTGAAAAGGTATTAAAGAAGAACCATACGTAAGTTTTAAATGTCACATTTGTTTCTCAAAAGTATGGTTCGTTAACCTTACTTTTGTGAACAATATTAAGTTTCATCAAAAGTATGGATCATGTACCTTATGTTTGGAAGCTTATAAAAGTATGGATCATTTATCATACATTTGATTATTGAAAAGAAAAGTATAGTTCATCAAACCTATGTTTGTAATCAATCTTACATTTGAAGGATGTGACATCAACCTTATGTTTGTGTTCAACCTTACGTTTGAAAGATGCATGTTATACAGTTCAACCTTATGTTTGGCATCGGAGAATTAAAGACGATATTATTATGCAATGGTCTGCAAGAGGATTATTAGGATAATTTCAAGATGGATTTAAATCTGATTTTAAAGCGTGTATTTTACTGATTCAAACCTGTTTTATCAATGATTTAAAGGATCAATTTAAAAGGAGATTTTTATGCCGAATCTTTAGGGAAGTTACGACTGCTCTGTTATTTTGAATTTTTTATTATCGCGAGTCAGAATGCAACTTTTGTGGATCTAAATTTTCAGGATAAGTGATCGTCGTTATTATATATATGTGATATTTACACATAGAATATATACGATTTTTTTCGAATAGAAACATCAAATATTCATAAAAAGAAGGAAAATAGAGACTATTGAAAACACAGATCTGCTGATTCAAAAGAGTGACAAAGATCTGTTTATTGAAGAAGAAGAATTACGATAGAAGATTCACCCATTCTACATTGAATATCTACTGTGAATCTGTTACTACTGAAGTTGTGAATTATATTTTTTTTATATCTACTGCAACAGGATCGACTCAGAACAACTCTTATTTGAAGATCATTATTTCTAAAGGCTATGATCCATATACTGTCAATTTCATTCTGTTTCAATTGTGAAAAACAACTGGAAAGTATTTTCAAAGTACAAATACCTTTCTTTTCTATTCTCGAGTGATCAACTTATCATTATAAGCTGTATAGGTTTTTTGAGTGAACCAGAAGGTTTTTTTCCTTAGATTGTAAAGGTGTCAACTGCCTATACTTAGTTGTGGAATGGTCTATTGACAAGAGGACCAGATAGTGAAAATCAACAAGATCGTGGAGTAGAGTGTTGGTGGAGTGGACTAGGGGCCTTTTATTCCCTGAACCACTATACATTGTGTGTCTCTACTATTTAAATTTTCATTGCATTAATTCATCTGATTAAAGTTAAAGGGCATAACGCTATCTTTCAAAGAATTTGTAAAAGACACAATTCACCCCCCCCCCCTCTTGTGTATATTTGGTATAATCCGATCCAAAAATTGGTATCAGAGGTTGAGATTTCTGATAAAGCCTTAACAATCTGAAAGTGATTATACACAGAGCAAGATGACTGAGACAAGAGAGGGAATGTGTTGGGAAAAAATCCCTCGAGGTATCATTGAAGCATTTTTTATGTGATTGTATTTGTTGAAAAAGTGGAAAACTGTGTTGTGATTGTTGACAAATAAAAACAATGACATACAAATTTGTTGACAAAGGGAATTTCATGGTGGAATTTAGAGTTCAAGAGATGAAGTCAATGATCCATGTTTGATTCAAGAACGTCGACAAAGGAATGGATGATCTGGAGGCGGTAAAAAAAGAATAGATACAAGGTGGCGATGTTTTCCAGTGTTTGCCAAATTTTTGGGCCTAAAAATCGAAAAATGAAGACAAGTGGATTTTGGTAAAGGGACCTGCACGCCATTGACTTAAAGTAGAAGAAACTTGCGCGCCATATGTTTTTCAAGATCAGAGCATCAACATATGGCAAAGGAAATAGGGTCGTGCAGGTATTGGTGTGGTCGCGCAGGTGACCTGCGCGCCGTGAAGAGACTTGCATGTCAATGTCTTGGATGCTTGAGAACTTTCATGCCTATTTTTTATCAAGATCAGAAGATCAAAATATGGCAAAGTAAATAGGGTCGCACAGGTATTGGTTTGGTCTCACAAGTGACTTGCAAGGGAAGAGACATGCGCGCCGATACTTGCGCACAAAGGGGTGACTTGTGTGTCGCCGCATAGGTTGACCAAATGCCTATAAATACAGGACCACCCCTCCTCATTTTTAATGGAGTTCAACACTTAGAAAAATCAGAGCTCCTGTCACACTGGTGTGGTGGTCACGCAGGTGGTGTCTGGTCGCACAGGTGGACTTGCGCGCTAGTGTTTGAAGTTGCGCGCTGATTAGTAGTTGCACGCCAATATTGTCTTGGGAATAAAAGGGATTGATTCATGCAAGTTTATAGTTACAGAGGATTGTGTCGTGAAGGTGGTAGAGGCAGACCTACGCGCCAGTTGTGACTTGCAAGCCGATACTTGTGCGCTGGGTTAGACCTGCGCGCTAAGTAAGGTTGATTCCCCGGTAGTGTTTTCGGACTGCGTGGAAGCTGGAGGTTTTCCCAATACCTTCGGTGCAAAGAGATATTTATCTACGGGTGAAAGTTGGACTTCAACATAGCATCCACATACAACAGAGGATGTATTCGTTAGAGATAATTAAGTGACCTACAAGTCTATAAACTATGAGTGGATCCTTTCTGGAGCAGTGAGCAAAGGAAGAGAAAGAAGGTGATCCTCTCCACCAGCAGTGATCCAGAGAGAGAGAAACAGGGAGTGACCCTTGGAAAAGCAGTGAGCTGACCCTAAACCTTGTAAAGGCAGTGAGCCTAGGATAGAGTGATTGTGCCTGAACCTTGTAATCCATAACTAGTGAAGTTTAGTGAAATTTGGTACGAACGACAACGTATCGGCGTATACTCCTTGGACGTAGCCCTTAGCAGTGAACCAAGTAAAAATTATTGTGTCCTTTGCATGCTTTAATTTTTGTTTATATTGTGAAATAGGAAAGATAGATAAGATTGTTTTTCTTAATAGCGAAACAAGATCAGAATGGGATTTATTTTTGAATTAGTCATGCCCTGATTCACCCCCCCCCCTCTCAGGGTACTCAGCCTTGTGGACCTAACAATTGGTATCAGAGGGAAAGGTTGATATTTGTTATTCTCTCAATGGATATCACTAATCATAAAGGTATTCCAATATTCGATGGATATAATTTTCAGATATAGAAGAATCGAATACAACACTATCTCTGATCTTTGGGAATGGATGTGTTTTTAGCAGCTATAAATGGTATCATAGATGATATTAATAGTGGTGCATTATTAGAAGCTAAGCATAGAGAGTTGGATGCTGATTCCAAATCAATCAATGCCTTAGGGGGAGTCCTTTCCAATCCCATCTATACAAAGGTGATGTCATAAAAAACATCACATGCCATGTGGGAAAAGATTTTGAATATATATGAAGGGGGTACAAAGGTAGGAGAGGCAAAGATTTAAGTGTTGTGGAACAAGTATGAAGATCTGAGAATGAACCCGAATGAGTCTTTTGATGCATTCTTTGACAGGGTAAATGTTGTGGTAGAATACATGCAAGGTCTTGGTGAAATTATCGAAGACATAAAAATTGTGAAGCGCATCTTGAGAAAACTTCCACCTCAGTTCAATACGAAAGATTCTGTTTTGGAAGATAAAGACCCGAAAGAATTGACATTGGATAACCTATACAGCACCCTTGTTGCATATGAAATGAGAAATTATGATAACGATGCTGTGGAAAATGGGAAATCTAAAGAGGTGGCATTTAAGGCCATGAAGAAGCTCACCATTGAAGATTCTCAGGAGGAAAAAGAGACAGATGAGGTAATGTCATTCCTCTCCTCAAACCTTCAAAGAGGAAAAGGAAAGTTCAAAGGGAAACTTCCTCTTGCATGCTTTAGGTGTGGAAAGGTTGGACATCTCACAGTAAGATGCCACAAAAAGTTTCATGAAGAAAATGATGAAGATGATGTTGAAATTCCCAAGAAGAAATCTTCAGCCTATGTGAAAGGGAAGAAGCAGTTCAAGAGAAATTTCTTCAAGAATAAGAATCTTATTTCACAAGAAATAGATAGTTTAGATGAGTCTGAGGTTGAAGAGGTTGAGGAGATTGAAAACTACAAATATCATGGAGAAAATTCTATGGTGGCGGTCGTCAGTAGTTCTCATGAAAAGGAAGAAACTGACGCTGGAGAAGAAGAAGAAGAAGTTGAAGGAAGATTTGATATGGAAGCCGAATTGGAAGAATCTCTTGAGAAGATAGACGTTTGGAGAGCCAAAACGAAGAAAGCCAATAAATTGGTTTGTGATGCCAAACTTTATATGCAACAATAGGATGAAGAAAATTCTGAGCTGTTAAAAGAAATTGAAAGACTAAAATCCTCAACACCAGAGAGCTCAGAAAATATTGTTGAGTATAAGATTAAAATTGAGGAACAAAAGAAGGAAATTGATTGTTTGACTAACACAGGAAAGGAGCAGGTCAGACGTATCAAAGAGCTTGAGGAAGAAGTGGTTAGTCTGTGATGAAAAATGAAGGATCAAGAAAAACTCTTGACCTCCAATGTGATGTCAGGAAAGCAGGTCATTACAAAGATTGAAAAGGTGAAAGAGGATCCTAGTTGTTCAGTAGGAAATAAGCAGCAATTGAGCTCAGACGTTAAGGTTGATTCAGGTCTTGATAAGAAGAACAAATTTGTGGTAATTGAAGTTAGACCGTAAGCACCCGTCCCAAAATTTAAGGTTGATTTGGGCACAAAACAGAATCTGAACATTCAGATATCCCAAGGGGAAACTCGTAATGTTGAAGTAACACGAAGTAATGCACCTTATATCAGGTTTCATTGTTGTGGAAAGATAGGAAATTCACAATATGTGTGTTCCATAGCCAAGAGATATCGAAGGGAACAAGAACAGAGGTGGAAGCCAAACATAGAATGGTTTTCCAGAACATATTTCTAAGGACACTATTTTTGGTGTGGTGTATTTGGTCACATGGCTAGGTACTACACTTCGACCATACAGAGAAATGTGCCAAAGCAGAATCAAAACATTCGCAAGTAGAAGATCAATAAACCAACATGTGAGTTAAAAATGTAGAACAGATTTGCAGCTTTGCAAGATAAAGCTGGTCCATCATACTTTGATAAAGAACAGAAGTATCAATCCATGCCGAGTGTGAAGGAAAAAGTATGGACCAAGAAGGAAAAAATGAGAAGGTTGTGGTGGCAGAAATTTCCCTTATGGCATCAGATCACTCTGGTGTTTGGATCCTTGATAGTGGTTGTACTTCTCACATGACAGGTAATAAGGATCTTGTTACAGGCATAAAATTTGACATAGAAGGAGTTGTAAAATTTAGAAATGATGAAGGCCTAAATATTTTTGGCTCAGGAAAATCCAAGTTTGGGGGCAAAAAAATGAGACTTACTGATGTCTTGGTTGTAGAGGGTCTTAGTCATAAATTGCTCAGTGTCAGTCAACTATGTGACTCTGGGCACTCTATCCGATTTACCAAGAAGATGTGTGTTGTGAAAGGAAAATATGGAGTAGTTGTTCTACAGGGAAAAAGGACAAAGGGAAATCTTTACCTTGTAGGTGGGGAAGAATATACGGGTCTTTTATCTAGAGAGGAAGAAAACCAGTTGTGGCATAAGTGACTTGGTCATCTATGCCAACCATCCATGGAAGATCTGGTAAAGTGTGATGTTGCTAGAGACCTTCCCAAACTATCACGTGATCAAACTCATACGTGTGATGCTTTCCAACAAGGGAAGATCATCAGAAATACATACAGGCCAAAGAAACAGAAATCAACTAGAGTACTCGAATTGGTGCATGTTGGTGTATGTGGACCTATCTCACCATGAGCTATAAATGGGAAAAGGTATTGTGTTCTTTTCATTGATGATTATAGTAGAATGTCCTGTGTATTTGTCGTTACCCATAAGACAGAGGTGTTCAGTTGCATAAAGCAGTATAGGAGGGAATCAGAAAGGATGCTTGGGCAGAAAATTCTAAAGTTTCGTACTGATAACAGTATAGAATTCACAAACAGTCAAGTCGAAAACTATCTCGAGAAACACGGGATAAGGAATCAAGTTTCATCAGTGAGAACTCCCCAACAGAATGGAGTGGTTGAGAGGAGAAATCGGATCATCAAAAACATGGCCAGAACGATGCTTATTGAAAAGGACCTACCAGAGAAATTTTGGAAGGAAGTAGTTTTGACATCGGTCTATATTTCGAAAAGGTCTCTATTGTGTCCGAAGGAAGAGAATACTCTGTATGAAATGTGGTACAGAAAGAATCCAATGCTGAAATACTTTCGAATCTTTGGGAGTAAGTGATTCATTCTCAACAAAGAAAATCACAGGAATTTTGAGTCATGAGGAGATGAGGGGATATTCCTTGTCTACTCAGGGAAAATAAAATCATATAAATGTTTCAAAGAAAGGCTGGGAAAAATTGTTGAGAGCAATGATGTCACTATAGTTGAAAATGAACAGAATACTCAATGACCCAGTGAATAGTTTTTGGATGAAAGTGATGATGAGGTAAGAAACACAGGGGGAGTAGAAGTGGCAGAGGCTGACTCAGAATAAGATACTGATGATGAAAAAGAAAGTATCAAGTCTGTGTCTGGAAGGAATCCAAAGAGTCGAGCTGAAATTGATAGGCAGAATATCATTGGTGATCAGACATATCTAGTTCAGACTCGAAGAATGAAATCATTACAGCAAACATTGTTTTTATCTCAGGTGGAGCTGAAATTTTTTTCCGATGCAGCTGAAGATGAAAAATGGGTTCAGACTATGAATGAAGAGCTTGATCAGATTGAGAAGAACCAGACATGGGAGATTGTTTCGAGGCCAGCATACAAGAATTTCATCAGGACTAAATGGGTCTATCGCAACAAGATAAATGAAGATGGCATAGTGATTCGGAACAAAGCATGGTTAGTGTGCAAGGGATACTCCCAGATATATGTAAGAGATGTTGATGAGACATTTGCACCAGTTTCAAGAATTGAGACAATTAGATTATTTTTTTCCATAGTAGTGAAAAGAAATTTCAAAGTGTTCCAGATGGATTTCAAATCTGCATTCTTGAATGGAGTTCTAGAAGAGGAAGTGTATATTGAACAGCCAGATGGTTTTATCATTCATGAGGATGAGAACAAGGTTTGTAGACTGAAGAAGGCATTGTATGGGTTGAAACAAGCACCAAGGGCATGGTACTCAAGACTTGATTAGTACTTAAAGAATCTCGGTTTCCAGCATGGAGGAGTTGATTACAATCTCTATTTCAACAATGACAGTAATCAAAGGATGATGGTGTTGGTGTATGTCTATGACATAATATTTGGCGGATCAGATGAAGCTCAGGGCAGACAGTTTTCCAAATTCATGAAAAATGAGTTCGAAATGTCAATGATTGGAGAGATTACATTTTTCATTGGTCTACAAGTGACACAAGAAAGGAATAGAACATTCATTTCTCAATCTAAATATGCCAAGAAGGTTCTGAGAAGGTTTGTAATGGAGAATTCCAAGGAAATGAAGACTTCGATTGCTACCCGGATGAAATTATCAAAAGATGAGAATGGCAAGGCAGTTAATATCAAAGAATACAGGAAAATTATTGTAAGTTTATTGTACTTGACCGCAACAAGGCCTGATATTGTTTTTGCCACATGCCAAGCAGTGAGATATCAGATTAATCCCAAGGAAATCCACATGCTTGCAGCGAAAAGAATACTTCGGTATATCAAAGGAACTGTGTATTTTGGTCTGATGTATAATGACAAATCTCAATCAGTGTTATTGGGTTACACAGATGTAGATTGGGACAGACCAGCAGATGATAGAAAATCTACGTCAGGAGGTGCATTCTATCTTGGTGGATTGTGTATTTTTTGGCTAATCAAGAAGCAAGATTGCATTTCATTGAGCACTGCAGAAGCTGAGTATATTGTGGACACTCAAGTATGCACACAGTTATTGTGGATAAAGCAACATCTTGATGATATGGGAGTTTAAGTGAAGTCTCTGATCGGAATCCAGTGTGATAAATCAAGTGCTATAAATCTTAGCAAAAATCTCGTCCATCACTCAAGGACAAAGCACATTGAGATAAAGTATCATTTTATCAAGGAGAAAGTTGAGCAGAGAATCATGAAGTTAGAGTATGTGTCTACAGAGCTACAGGTTGCAGACATTCTGACAAAGGCCTTACCCAAGGAAGCTTTTGAGAGGCATCGACTGGCTCTGGGAGTTCAGTTGAATCCCCTCACTTAAAAGAGTGTGGTTGTGGAACCACCCCCTCTCCCCGAGGTATGATGTTTTTTCCCTAATGTGCTGATATGTGTTCTCTACTCTATTATATACTACAAAGGAGTGACCTTTGGGTTTGTTGGAAAAAGGGTAGAAAATAGTGATTGTTCAATGGGGAGACAATGTGGCTGTTTGAAAAATCATGAATGATATGGGAAGAAGCTGACAGGTGGGGAAGCGAGATAGGGGGAGTTGAATGTGCTTAACTAGAGCTTATCTTGGACAACATAGGAAATAGGGATAAAGAGGTTTTGAATCTGACAAGAGTTGAATCTGTGAATAGAAAGGGGGAGCGTTTTAAAACTGATGATGCTTGAAGTGATCGATCAAAGAATAGATATCATGACAGCTGAGGATCGTGATGAAAGTAGAAGAGTGATGTTGGAATGTGGTAAGAATATTTCCAAAAATTGGTATCATTTTGGTAAAAATTGGTATTAGTTTGGTGTCAATATTCGGTGTCAGAGATGAAGTGATTCATTGATTAACTTTTCATTTACTCTTGTTTCTCACGCCGATCATTGCTCATGTGGGATTAGAGTATGTGTTGAGTAAATCCTTGATCGCTATCGGAATCAAAATATGCGAATAGTGTCTGAATAATTAACAATGTATCTTTTTATGGAAGAGTTTTCAACAAACCCAAAGGGGGAGATTGTTGGGAAAAAATCCTTCAAGGTATCATTGAAGCATTTTTGAGGTGATTGTGTTTGTTGAAAAAGTGGACAACTATGTTGTGATTGTTGAAAAAGCAAAACAGTGACATACAAATTTGTTGACAAAGGGGATTTCATGGTGGAATGTTGAGTTCAAGAGGTGTGGTCAACAATCCATGTTTTATTCAAGAAAGTCGACAAAGGAATGGATGATCTGGAGGCAGTACAAAAAGAAAAGATACAAGGTGGCACCGCTTTCTAGTATTTGCCAAATTTTTGGGCCTGAAAATTGAAAAATGAAGACAAGTGGATTTTGGTAAAAGGACCTGCGCATTGTTGACTTTAAGTATAATAAACTTGCATGCCATATGTTTTTCAAGATCAGAGCATCAAAATATGGAAAAGGAAAGCGGGTCGCGCAGGTATTGGTGTGGTCGCACAGGTGACTTGCGTGCCGTGAAGAGACTTGCGTGATGATGCCTTGGATGCTTTAGAACTTGCACGCCTATTGTTTTTCAAGATCATAAGATCAAAATATGGAAAAGGAAAGCGGGACGCCGAGGTATTGGTTTGGTCGTGAAAGTGAATTATAGGGGAAGAGACCTGCGCGCCGAGACTTGCGCGTCGAGGGGTGACTTGCGTGCCGCCGCGTAGGTTGGCCAAATGCCTATAAATACAGGACCACCCCTCCTCATTTTTAACGGAGTTCAACACTTAGAAAAATCAGATCTCCCATCGCACTGGTGTGGTGGTCGCGCAGGTGGTGTGTGGTCGCGCAGGTGGACTTGCGCGCCAGTTTTTGAAGTTGCGAGTCGGTTGGTAGTTGCACGCCAATATTGGCTTGGGAATAAAAGGGATTGAGTCGCACATGTTTGGAGTTGAAGAAGATTGTGCTGCACAGGTGGTAGAGGCAGACCTGCACGCCAGTTATGACTTGCGTGCCGATACTTGTGTATCGGGTTAGACCTGCGCGCCAAGTAAGGTTGATTCTCCAGTAGTGTTTTCGGGCTGCATGGAAGCTGGAAGTTTTCCCGATACCTTCGGTGCAAAGATATATTCATCTATGGGTGAAAGTTAGACTTTAACAGAGAATCCACATACAATAGAGGATGTATTCATTAGAGATAAATAAGAGACCTACAAGTTTATAAACTTTAAGTGGATCCTTTCCGAAGTAGTGAGAAAAGTAAGAGGAAGAATTTGATCCTCTCCACCGGCAGTGATCCAGAGAGAGAGAAACAGGGAGTGACCCTTGGGAAAGCAGTGAGCTGACCCTAAACCTTGTAAATGAAGTGAGCCTGGGACAGAGTGACTGTGCCCAAACCTTGTAATCCACAACTAGTGAAGTTTAGTGGAATTTGGTACGACCGAAAACCTTTCGGTGTATGCTCCTTGGACGTAGCCCTTAGAGGTGAACCAAGTAAAAATTATTGTGTCATGTGCATGCTTTACTTTTTGTTTATATTGTGCAATAGGAAAGAGAGAGAAGATTGTTTTTCTTAATAGCTAAACAAGATCAGAACGGGCTTTATTTTTGAATTAGTCATACCATGATTCACCCCCCCCCCCCCTCTCAGGGTACTCAGCCTTGTGGACCTAATAGAATGTCTATGGTCAGAGCATCGTACTTCAATGGAGAAACTTATGGATGCTAGAAATCAAGAATAATAATATATATGAAAAACCTTAGATACAAAGTATATTCAAATATTCTGACTCCTTAAGAAATACCTGACAAACTTGAGACATGGAGTGAAACTACTGAAGAAAAATATGATATGAACTCAAAGGAAATGAATGATATTATATATGGTCTAGGACCTGATAAATTCAACAGAGTATCTCAATTCCCAACAACATATGAGATGTAGAAAACTATTTTTGTTGCTTATGAAGGAACTGACAATTTCAAGCAAATGTTTTTCAAGATCAAAGCATCAAAATATGGAAAAGGAAAGCAGGTCGCGCAGGTATTGGTGTGGTCGCGCAGGTGACTTGCGTGCCATGAAGAGACTTGCATGATGATGCCTTGGATGCTTTAGAACTTGCACGCCTATTATTTTTCAAGATCATAAGATCAAAATATGGCAAAGGAAAGAGGGACGCCCAGGTATTGGTTTGGTCGTGAAAGTGAATTACAGGGGAAGAGACCTGCGCGCCGAGACTTGCGCGTCGAAGGGTGACTTGTGTGCCGCCGCGTAGGTTGGCCAAATGCCTATAAATACAAGACCACCCCTCCTCATTTTTAACGGAGTTCAACACTTAGAAAAATCAGATCTCCCATCGCACTGGTGTGGTGGTCGCGTAGGTGGTGTGTGGTCGCGCAGGTGGACTTGCACGCCAGTTTTTGAAGTTGCGAGTCGTTTGGTAGTTTCACGCCAATATTGGCTTGGGAATAAAAGGGATTGAGTCGTACATGTTTGGAGTTGCAGAAGATTGTGCTGCGCAGGTGGTAGAGGCAGACCTGCACGCCAGTTGTGACTTGCGTGCCAATACTTGTGTGTCGGGTTAGACCTGCGCGCCAAGTAAGGTTGATTCTCCAGTAGTGTTTTCGGGCTGCGTGGAAGCTGTAGTTTTCCCGATACCTTCGGTGGAAAGAGATATTCATCTACGGGTGAAATTTAGACTTCAACAGAGCATCCACATACAACAGAGGATGTATTCATTAGAGATAATGAAGAGACCTACAAGTTTATAAACTTTGAGTGGATCCTTTCCGAAGTAGTGAGAAAAGGAAGAGGAAGAATTTGATTCTCTCCACCGACAATGATCCAGAGAGAGAGAAACAGGGAGTGACCCTTGGGAAAGCAGTGAGCTGACCCTAAACCTTGTAAAGGCAGTGATCCTGGGACAGAGTGACTGTGCCCGAACCTTGTAATCCACAACTAGTGAAGTTTAGTGGAATTTGGTACGATCGAAAACCTTTCAGTGTATGCTCCTTGGATGTAGCCCTTAGAGGTGAACCAAGTAAAAATTATTGTGTCATGTGGATGCTTTACTTTTTGTTTATATTGTGCAATAGGAAATAGAGTGAATATTGTTTTTCTTAATAGCGAAACAATATTAGAACGGGCTTTATTTTTCAATTAGTCATACCATGATTCACCCCCCCCCCCCTCTCAGGGTACTCAGCCTTGTGGACCTAACAGAATGTCTATGGTCAGAGCATCGTACTTCAATGGAGAAACTTATGGATTCTGGAAATCAAGAATAATAATATATATTAAAAACCTTGGATACAAAGTATATTCAAAGATTCTGACTCCTTAAGAAATACCTGACAAACTTGAGACATGGAGTGCAACTACTGAAGCAAAATATGATATGAACTCAAAGAAAATGAATGATATTATATATGGTCTAGAACCTGATAAATTCAACAGAGTATCTCAATTCCCAACAGCATATGAGATGTAGAAAACTATTGTTGTTGCTTATGAAGGAACTGACAATTTCAAGAAAATGAGATATGTTACTGCTAAACTTAAATTCGACACATTCAGTATGTTTGAAGGTGAAATTATTACTCAAATGAATGGAAGGTTGACAGAGACTATCAATAATATAACAGATTTGGGAGACCCAATCAAACAAGTTGATCAAGCTTTAAAATTACTGAGAGTACCGCCTACTAAATAGATTGGAATCTCTACTGCAATCAGACAGTCAACACCTGTCAAAGACTTAAACATGAGATATTTTATTAGAACACTTATTATGTATGAAACCGAGATGCAAGATGAAGAAAATGAGTATAAGGTTTTGATCAATAGAGAAGACACTTCCTTAAAAGTTTCATCTCAAGGGAAAAGCAAAAATCTAAAGAAAAAAGAAGTAAAGGTGAAATCAGAAAATTCTGATTCATCAAATTCTGATATAGAATTGGCTCAGCTAGTAAGAAAGTTTAGTAAATTCTACAGACAGAAGAAAGGTTTCAGAAAAGCTTTCAAAAAGGATGAAAAGGAAGTCAGATGTTATGAGAGCAAGAAGATGGGTCATATCAGATCTGACTGTCCATAGTTAAAAGAAGACAAGAAGAAGAAGTTCTTCAAAAGGAATGATTATGAGAATAAAGACAAGAAAGAAATGAAAGCTACATGGAGTGTATCTGAAGACTCTATCATCTCTTCAGAATCAGACTTAGAGAAGGAAGAAGTAAATCTGAAAGCCAACATGTGCTTTATGGTAGAAACAGATGAGGTACAAACATATTACTCTTCTGACTCTAACTCTAGTTCTGAAACAAGCTATTCTAATGAAAAACATGCAACTTACTGCAACATGCTTGAATAAAATATGAATATATTTTTAAGAAACATAAGTCATTAAAGAACATTCACAAGGCTATTTTAGATGAAAGAGATACAATACTAAAGAAATTTAAGGAGTTAACTGATAAGTATAATTCAATTAATATTAACTATATAGATCATGAAGCTAAAATAAAGACACTGCAAACAGAAGTAGAAATATATAAAAGTGCAGCCCTTATTTTTACCAAAGGAGAAAACTTCTTGAATGAAATTTTTGGAAAAACTGTTATTTAGAAAGAAAGATTTGGAATTGGCAGTAAAGGTTAAAAACCTAAGCTGTACAAGAATTATTTTGTTCCAAGCTCAAAAAGATTAAATTGTAATTACTGTGGAATAAGGGGACATATTTCTAAAAACGGTTTCTTGAGACAACCTCAAATAAGTGGTATTAAGAAAGATTTTGTTTCAAATAATATATTTGATTCTAGTGATTTTATAAAAACAAAGCAAGTCTGGATTCCCATATCTTTGCTGGCTAATACAACTAGACCCAATAGAATATGGGTATCAAAGAAACTTGTTTAAATGCCTTTGCAGGAAGTAGGTCACAGAAGCAAAAAGACCATATGGTATATGGACAGTGGCTGCTCAAGGCATATAAGTGAAATCTCATCGAATTTCTATACACTCACTTAAAAAGATGGTGGACTTGTCACTTTTTGTGACAATGCCAAAGGGAAGATCATTGGCATTGGAATATTTGGAGATCAAAAAGTTATCTCAATCAACAAAGTACTTTATGTACAAGGATTGAAACACAATATGATAAGTATCTCTCAAATATTTGATGATGGTTATGCTTTTGATTTTTCTAACATTGTTGTTCTGTTTTCAAAAATAAACTACTTAAATTTAGAGCACCTAGAACTGACAATGTGTATACCCTGGATTTAAATTCCTTGTGTAAACAACAAGTAAACTACTTTACTGATAAGATAAATGAATCCTAGATCTGGCATAGAAGACTTGGACATTGCAATATATATTCTTTACATAAATTATCCAATAAACAATTAGTTTCTGATTTTCCTGGTATCAAGTTTGAAAGTGATAGTTTCTCTGATGCATGTCAACTTGGCAAGCAGCACAAATCATCCTTCAAGTCTGTTAACAAAATTGCTACATCTAAAACTCTATAACTTATCCATATAGATTTGTTTAGACCTTCAATAGTAGCAAGCTTGGCTGGTAAATTATATGTATATGTTTTGGTTGATGACTATTCTAGATTTACATGGATTTTCTTTTTAAAATTTAAAAATGAAGCTTTTACATTATTTGAAAGTTTTTTCAAATCTGTTCAAAATGAAAAAGGTTTTAAAATAATTTCATTAAGATGTGATCATGGTGGAGAATTTGAGAATCTAGAATTCAATTCCTTTTGCTCAAATATGGGTATTAAACACACCTTCTCTACACCAAGAACGCCTCAACAAAAGGAATTGTTGAAAGAAAAAATAGGACTATTCAGGAAATGGTTAGGACTATGCAAAATGAATACAGTCTTTCTACCTATTTTTGGGTAGAATCTGTAAGCATAGCCTGCTATATAATGAATAGAGTTTTAATTAAACCAGTTTTAAAAAGACACCCTATAAACTCTGGAATAACAGAAAACCTAAAGTAAATTACTTTAAAGTTTTTTGATGCAAGTTTTACACCTTAAACACCAAATACAATCTTGGTAAGTTTGATCCAAAATCCGATGAAGTCATTTTCTTAGGATATTCTTCTACTTCAAAAGCTTATATAATTTTTAATAAAAAGTCAAGGATTGTTGAAGAATCAGTTCATGTGAAATTTAATGAATCTGATCTCTTTGAGAAAAGGATAGATCAAATGGATGAGCTTGATTCTAATGATAACATGAGACTTGAGAACCTGACAGATGATTTTGAAAAAGATATAAATGAAATTTAGTCCAGTCCAGAAGAACTTGACACTAAAGAACCTATAAGTGTAATACCTAGATATTCAAGGACCCTCAAGAATCGCACTTTAGAAACTGTAATAGGATACTTAGAAATAGGGATAAAAACTAGAAGGAACATAGGAAATCTTGCTGAGTTTTCTGCCTTTCTATCTCAATTAGAACCAAAGTCTATATAAGAAGCTTTAGATGATGAAATTTGGATGATATCAATTCAAGAAGAACTAAACCAGTTCAAAAGAAATGAAGTCTGGAAATTAGTTGAAAGGCCACAGAATTATCCATTTATTCGAACCAAATGGGTTTTTAGAAATAAACAAGATGATCAAGGAATAATAACTAGAAATAAAGAGAGACTAGTAGCTAAATGATATAATCAAGAAGAAAGTATAGATTATGTTGATACCTTTTCACCTGTATCTAGATTAGAATCCATTATAATCCTCTTAGAATATACATCTCATATGAATTTTAAATTATTTCAGATGGATGTTAAGTTTGCCTTTTTAAATGGTTATTTGATGGAGGAAGTTTATGTTGAGAAACCTCCTTGTTTTGAAAATTCTCAAAAACCAGATTCTATTTTTAAACTTACTAAATCTCTTTATGCTCTTAAACAATAATCAAGAGCTTGGTATGAAAGATTAATCTTTTTTATTTTGAAAAATGATTTTACTGTTGGAATAGCAGATCCAACACTATTTAAGAAAACTATAAATTATAATATTTTATTGGTTCAAATTTATGTTGATGATGTAATTTTTGGATCAACTAATAAATCCCTTTGTCGTCAGTTTTCAAATCTAATGAAAAAAAGGATTTGAAATGAGTACGATGGGAGAATTAAATTTCTTTTTAGGACTTCAAATTTATCAAAAATATTTTGGAAATGTTTTAAATCAAAGCAAATACATTACTGATTTACTAAAGAAATTTGGACTTTAAAATAGCAAGACATATACAACTCATATGTGTACTAATATAAAACTTGATTTGGATTAAACTGGAAAATCAGTTGACAACAAGTTATATAGAGGTATGATTGGTAGTTTATTATATCTTACTGCTAGCAGGCCAGATATAATTTATTCATTATGTCTTTGTGCAAGATTTCAATCAAATCCTAAATAATCTCATTTAACTGCTGTTAAAAAAATTAAATATTTAAAAGGAACTATTTTTCAATCTCTTCTTTATCCTAAAATGTCTGATTTTAATTTAATTTCATATTCAGATATAGACTTTGGGAGTTTTATATTATATAGAAAAATCACTTAGGGTACTTGTCTCTTTTTAGAAAAAACCTTAGTGTCATGGTCAAGTAAGAAACAACACTCAGTTTCCCTGTGAATAGCCGAGGTAGAATATGTATCTGCTGGCAGTTGTTGTGCACAAGTTTTGTGGATGAAAAACACTCTTATAGATTTTTGACTAAATTTTAATAGTACACCTATTTTATGTGATAATACTAGTGCTATAAATATTTCAAAAAATCCTATTAATCATTCTAGGACTAAGAATATTGATATCAGACATCATTTTCTAAGATATCATGTTCTTAAAAAGGATATATCTTTGGAATTTGTAAGTAGTAAAATTCAATTAGCATATATTTTTACTAAACCACTTCCCACTGCAAGGTTTGATTTTATTAAGGGGGGATAGGTTTATTTAATTTTAAATAAAGTTTTATTTTATTATGTTGTTTATTTATTTTAATACTGTTTAAAATAAATTAGTTATTTGTTTTTCAAATAGAATAAGTTTTTTTTTGCATGATCAATTTTATTTGTTTTTAAAATCTATTTAATAATTATTGATTACATGGGAATCAAGTCTATCATAAACCTTTCAAATTCTGAATCGTTTCATTTTCTACCAAAAACCCCTTCGAACTCGTGGCGCTTTACCGATCTTTGTCTATTCAAACCTAAACCTTTGAAACCCTAATCCTCTTTTGAACCTTAAGAGATATTTTTTTCAAAAGAAACAGCCAAGACCAAGAGAACCGATGAAGCTGAGACCATCACCGCAAAGAAACAGTGCTCTGAAGGAAGAAAAAAAATTCAAGGAAAGGTCATAGACCTGGAATGGATATTTCAGATGAATCTTATGCTGAAACAAGCTCTCACTTTTCAAAATCTAGAGCAGACCTTCAATGGTGAGAAGTCTAAGTTTTTGTATGAGATAGAACTATGATATTTCTTTAAGTCTGTAAAATTTATTTTGGGAGAAGATGAGGATACTATGGTAGCAAATATTGAAGATAAAGATGTTTTGATATCCTTTGTAGGTATTGGTCAGATTATGAACTACCCTCATGAGGGAGTTTTTCATTTTGATTTGAAAAATATAGGAGATTCAGTGCATAAGTCTGAAGATATCATGTCTTTTATTTTTTGTTATACTCATATAAGGAAGATGTTGATAAAGAACCTGGAGCCATATCAGAAAATCCCAATGAAATTTGTGCAAACAGGGATTGTACCGAGGATGTCTGAGTTGGAGAAAATCTTGTATCCGGACATGTATATAATGTTCCTGTTAATGAGTGATATAAGGATTAATTTTCCTAGGTACATGGTAAGGTATCTTTATTATTGTTTTCAATCATAAGCCCGCATGAATTTTTATCCGTTTGGTAGATTCATTTCAAAAATTCTATTCAAAAAAGATATGGTGAGGCTGGTGGAAGCCAGAGTTAGATGTCATCATAGTAACACTTTTGGTGCTGGGACCCTGATAAAGATTAGTTACTTCTGGAGCACATTGATAGGAAAACTTTTTCCAGTAGGGGCTGAGGAAGAAGAATAGAGTGCTCAAGCTCAGTCTGCAAAGTCCAAGGAGGGACAGGCTGAATCAAGAGTGAGCACTACTGTAAGAAGAATAAAATTTGAAACTGAAGAAACTCAAGAAGAAGAAATTTAGGAGGGACTTCAGATTCAAAGAAAAATAACTGCTAATGAGGAACTTGTTTCACCTATTTTGAAAAAAAAGATATTTACTCGCTTAGAGTTTTTTCAGAGAAGAAGCTATTGAGAAGCCACAAGAAGAGGATATTGCTCAAATGACAGTGACTCCTCAAGTAAAAACTAAAATTGAACCTCAAATTGTAACTGAATCTGACGTTACAATTGAAAAGGAAAATAAGGTAGATCCTGGTGAGGAAGTGGACAGTCCTCAAGAAAATCAATAAGATATTATTTTAGAAAATACAATGGAAGAACCGATTACTGATGTTTGCGATGAGAATGTTTCTGAAGTTCAAATAGAGGTAATTCATGATGATTTTTCTGTGGAAGATTCTGGAAAAGACTATGAGGAAAAGTCTGTGGACTAGCCATCTCAGGAGGAAGCAACATAAAAATATGATGCAGACTCTTTACCATTAGTATTGTTGCATCACATTGAAGTTGAAAATGAGAATCAAGCACAGGGTGCCTCTAATTAAATGAATAAGGAAGTAGAAGCGCTGTATAGAAAGTTGTCTAATTTGGAATCTGAAAATGTTGCTTTGAGGAGATTCTTAGAGAAAGAATGGTTGAAATTTCAAAGACTTAAAGAAAGTACAGTTTCCCGCCAGGAAGTTGAAAATTTTAAGCAAGAGATGTTGATAGAGGTACACAAGATGAAATCAGAAATGGTGATGAAGTCAGATCTTTCAGAATTCAAAACCTATATGGACACATAGTTTGCATCTATAAGAACTAGTGAAGCCAGTGAATCAGGTACTTCACCTGATTTAATCAGAATATTTCAGGCTATCACAGTAGCAATGAGCAATATGAATGATAGATTTCATGATTTTCAATGCAATAGTGCTCCACTATCAGTTTTTTTAGATAATCAGAAGTTTTTTGTTGACCATTTAACCTCAAGTAAACCAAGTATTAGAATTGTGATTACTCAGTTCATAGAGAAGTTAGCTCTGTTTATGGAGAAGGAAGAGAGACTTCATGAGTTTTTCAGTGTAAACATGATAGAAGATATTCATATGACTCAGGAGAATCAAGATCTTATTATCAAACTGGGAGATGGAATGATGAAAAGGCTAAGGGAGCAGTTGACAAAAATCAAGACAGTAGTTCATAGGAGATAGACCCAATCTCATACTCTTACCATACCTTGATTCCTATGATCATCATGATTGTACATATTCCATGTTTTCAATGAAATTTTGATTCACTTTATCTTTGTTTTTTTTACTATCTTTGTTTAGATATGCCAGTAATCCATGTTCAATTATTGAAAAATGGTTAACAATAGCATTTACTTAAGTTCAGTGCTACATTAAATGTGTTATATTTCATATTCTATAATTCTTTTTGATATCACAAAAAGGGGGAGAAATTTGGATAAACACAACATTTTATTTTAACCTTTTCAAATATTAAGCATTATCTTAATCTTTTAAACGGGGAGAAATTGAGTTAATTCTAATATTGTATTTATCTTTTCAAAATTCAAAACTATATGTAATTAATTTTGTAAGTTAATTTCATTGGTTATTTTATGGGTTTTGTGATCATCAAAAAGGAGGATATTGTTGAGCAAGTGTTGTTTTTCAACAATACATAATATTTTTATTAAAAAGGGGGAGATTGTTTAGAACAATACTCTATCTCTATGATGCTTTTGATTCTCACAAATACCCTTAATTTGTTTCTAATGATTTTATTTTTTTTAAGTATATTTCAGGAATTTATTATTTATTTTTTATTTATGGAAGAAATACTTAAGTTCTTGAACAATGAGATTTAATTTCTAAAGTATTTATATTAGCGTGTTCTGGAAACACTGTTCATACCCTACGTGCAAAACGTAGTGTAAGGATGAAATGTGATGTATACTTTATGAGATATTAGAAAAGTATGGTTAATCAACCATACATTATCAGAAAAGTATGGAAGAGGAACCCTACGTTAGGAAGGAACCCTACGTTTGGGTTATTGAAAAATTATGGAAGAAGAACCGTACGTAAGTTTTAAATTTTACGTTTGTTTCTCAAAAGTATGGTTCGTCAACCTTAATTTTGTGAACAATCTTACATTTCATCAAAAGTATGGATCATGTACCTTACATTTGAAAGCTTATAAAAGTATGGATCATTTATCATACATTTGATTATTTAAGGGAAAAGTATGGTTCATCAACCCTACATTTGTAATCAACCTTACGTTTGAAGGATGCGACATCAACCCTACGTTTTTGTTCAACCTTACGTTTGAAAGATGCATTCTATACAGTTCAACCTTACATTTGGCGTCGGAGAATTAAAGATGATATTATTATGCAATAGTCTACAAGCAGATTATTAGGATAATTTCAAGCCATATTTAAAGCTAATTTTAAAGTGCATCTTTGACTGATTCAAAGTCGTTTTATCAATGATTTAAAGGATCAATTTAAAAAGATATTTTTATTCCGAATCTTCAGGGAAGTTACGACTGATCTATTATTTTGAATTTTTGATTATCGTGAGTCAGAAGGAGAATTTTGTGGATCTAAATTTTCAAGAGAAGTGATCTTCGTAATTATATAGATGTGATATTTACACAGAGAATATATATGAGTTTTTCCAAACAGCAACATCGAACATTCATAAAAAGAAGGAAAACAGAGACTATTGAAAACACAAATCTGTTGATTCAAAAGAGAGACAAAGCTCTGTTTATTGAAGAAGAAGAATCACGATAGAAGATTCAATCATTCTACATTGAAGATCTACTGTGAATCTACTACTGATGAAGTTGTGAATTATATTTTTTTTATATCTACTACAACAGGATCGACTTAGAACGACTATTATTTGAATATCATTATTTCTGAAGGATACGATCCATATACTGTTAATTTCATTCTGTTTCAATTGTGAAGAACAACTGGAATGTATTTTCAAAGTACAAATACCTTTCTTTTCTATTATTGAGTGATTGGTTTCTTGTACTAAGCTGTATAGGTTATGTGAGTGAACCAGAAGGTTTTTTTTTTGCCTTAGATTGTAAAGGTGTCAACTGCCTGTACTCAGTTGTGGAATAGTCTGTTGATAAGAGAACCAGATAGTGAAAATCACCAAGCTCATGGAGTGGAGCGTTGGTGGAGTGGACTAGGGGCCTTCTGTTTCCCGAACCACTATACGTCATGTGTCTCTGCTATTTAAATTTCCACTGCATTAATTCATCTGATTAAAGTTAAAGGACAGAACATGATCTTGCAAAGAATTTTTAAAAGACACAATTCACCCCCCCTCTTGTGTATATTTGGTATAATCTGATCCAACATTATGAGTATACATATATATGTATATACGCTCAAAAACAACATCACAAGACAACTTATCCCTTACTTGGCTTGAGGAGGAGGAGAGGCTCAGGAAGGACTCGTGGGAGCTTGCTGGAGGTTTGAGGAGAGGAGGAGCAACCAAGGGAAATGGGGTGCAACGGGTTGTTTTTAAATTATATTATGTATAAAATATACAGAATATCTAATGTTGCTGTTGGAAAACTGAGTCCTACTCAGTATATTAAAATACTGGGGGAAGTCTTTGTGGAAAAAAATAGGGAAAGGGGGGCCTTGGATGGTGATGGGAGGAGTCATGGGTGTGGAAAAAGAGAAAGGGAGGGTAGGGGTTACTGGTCCAGCGTAGGCGGGAGGAAGAAAAAGGCGTTGTGGGTGAGGAAATCCAGAAAAGAATGGACGGTGGAGATTAAATGTGGAGAAGATCGGATGACCACGGATGATGCGACGATTAAAAAGAAATGGACGGTCGCGATTAGATTTGCAGTAGATCAGATGGATCTGGTTCGACGTGGTGTTTTAAAAATCTTGGATGGCCAAGATTAGATCTGTGTTGGATCGGACGCCGCACAAAAAACGCGGAGGATTCTGCGGCTGCTAGGAGTCAAGTGCCTGATCGAAATAGACGGCCTAGATCGCGCGCGATGCAATCCAATGACCTGGATTCAATCATGGTGAAAATTTCCTTGTCCCACATCGAAACGAAGGGACTCTCGCAGCTTCTTTATAAGCTAGGAGCTCTGAGCAACAGCTCAGAATACTACTTCCCTCCTCCCGGTACCACCCCATACCGGATTCTGTGGGTGCACTCCTGCACCCGCCCACGCCGTTGTGCCACCCCGCGTGGTGGTGCGCTCTACTTCTGTGCGCCCTTCAGGGTAGATATGCCCCCTGATCAGTGCGTTCACACAAGCCCATAGGTCAACTTGTGCTGAGGCTGAGGGCTAGGCTCAGCCGCCTAATGCGTGCTGCCTCCCTTGGCCTGGAAAGAGGGCTGGCCCTTGTGGGGTTTATTTTTTTTTAATAGAACAACTTTCAAAATAAACTAAAAGAAAATAAAAATAATCAATTTTATAAAACATAATTTCTTGAGAAAATCAAAGTACACTTTTACCTAAAACACTCAAAATGCCTTTATACCAAAGTTACTAGTAAGATATATGTATATATATTTTTATATGCTTACAAAAGAAAGTTTAATATAACCTTTGAAAGTTGATTTATAAAAACGAATACACTAAATTTATAAAATCTATAGTAACACCATACAATTTTTAAAACATTTAAAAAGTATTTGCAAATCCTACCTAAGTTTTGGAATCATACTTAGTTTTATGAAGTACGCTCTTCAATTCAAAATTGTGATGTTAAAGATGATACTTAAGATATGTTAAATGCGTCAAAATAGTTATTATGCTTAAGCTGTATAGTTTTATGAAATTCTATTCAATGTATCTTTAAATTTTCTACTTAAATGTATTTTGGTTTGTCAAGTTAATAATGGTCACTTATTTTTAAATTCAATCTACCCTAAAAGAAAAAAAACGGTCACAAGCATCTCTAACGGTCACCCAAGGGGTAATGGTTGGGTAGATGCCTTATAAAACCAAACATTAGGGTGTCTTAAACTCAAGACAATTAAAGAAGATGGTTCACATTATTCCACTGATGCTCAGTGATGTTACAGTGGCTCTAGCCATACTAATTTTCGTTGTGATGGATCTGAAGGACCCATATTATCTTCTTGGGGGTTTTTTTGTTTTGGGTGGTCTACTTGTAATTCTAATAGGTCTTTTTATAGGTATTTTTGGTTAGTATGGTTTTTATTTGACCTTGTTGTAATGTAAACACTTCGTTGTTTTATTTAAATGAAATGTCTGGTATTTATAGTTTTCAAATTTGTTCGGATAGCATGCAAATAAAACCATAATATTACTATTACATGAGAGATTAGTTTTGGGGTGTCACATCCAAACCCAAGCACGATGTAGCATAAGAACTACAGTGAAATAACCCTCAAAATGGCAGAATGATCGAAATAACCTATCCCAATCCCCACACTACAGCGATAAGGACCACATCGCAAGTCTAACCTCCCTTCTTCACCTTAATCAACCCCGAACCACGGCGTACGGATCCTCAAAATGGTAGAACCACTTAATATTGACCTCCAGACCACCATAAAGTACACTACCACAGATCGCCACAAGGGAAGCGTCGGCCTTTATCAACGCTGAGAAAAACACACTAATAAAAGGGAGAACTTTATCAGTGCTAGTTAAAAGCGATGATAAATCAACTCTTTACCAATGCTTTTTTTAGCACTGATAAAATGTATATTTATCAGCATTGTTATTATCACTAATAAAAGTTTATAATAAAAAATATTATTAATTTATATAAAATTATTATATTTATATTCAAAAATAATGTTTATTTATACACATTAAATAAAAAACACATGTTTATAATTAATTTTTTTTAATAATTCAAATGTATATAATGTTTTAGAAAAAGTATTTATAAAATTATAAATATATATTTAAATAATTATACGATTATAATAAATTTTATTAAATAATAAATATATTTATTATATTTATAATTATATATAAATACTTTTTAAATATATATAATTATAATTATAATTATAAATATATGTATATATATTTAAATAAATATATGTTTCCAATGAATTTGGTCAACAAATATATTGATGCATCTGTATAACTGACGTGCATAGGTTATGTATTCATCATGATTTAATGTTCATTTACACATTACACCATTATTATTATTATTCATGTTGTCTATATGTGATGACTCATTTTTTATTCTCTATATACTTTACTAGGTATATGATTCATTCATGTTATACCAATGAATCTATTCTCATAAATACTTATAAAATTACAATAAATATATTTATTATATTTATAATTATAAATTCTTAATTATATATAAATAATTGTTAAATATATTTATTTATAATTATAATTATAACTAAATATATGTATATGTATATATATGTATATATATGTATATATATATATTTAAATAATTATAAAATTACAATAGATACATCTATTATAATTTTATAAATATATTTATTTATTTATTTATAATTATATACAAATATTTATAAATAGGTTTACTTATAGTTATAAGTATATATATATATATAATTATAAAATTATAAAAAATATATTTATTATACTTATAAATTAATAAATATATATAATTAAATAATACATATTTATAAATATATAAAAATATTTATAATTATAATTATAAATAAATATAGATATATTTAAATAATTATAAAATTATAATAAGTATATTAATTATATATATTTATAAAATTATCAATATAATAAATATATTGGTTATAATTTTATAATTATTTTAATAAATATATATATATTTATAATTATAACTATAAATAAATATATATTTATTATAATTTTTTAATTAAAAATAAATATATTTATTTATTTATAGTTATAATTATAAATAAATATAAATTTATTTAAATAATTATAAAGTTATAAAAAAATATTTATTATTCTTATAGTGTTATAAATATATATAATTAAATAAATATATTTATAAATATATACAAATATTTATAAATAAAAAAATATTTATAATTATAATTATAATTAAATACTAATAAATTTAAATAATTATAAAATTATAAAAAATATATTAATTATATATATTAATAAAATTATAAATATAATAAATATATTTGTTATAATTTTATAATTATTTAAATAAATATATATATATATATACTTATAATTGTAAATATATATATATTTATTATAATTTTTTAATTATAAATAAATATTTATTTATTTATACTTATAATTGTAAATATAAATATATATATATATATATATAATTAAATAATTATAAAATTATAATAAATATATTTTCTATAATTATAATGCTAAAAATATATATAATTAAATATATATATTTATAAATATATAAAAATATTTATAAATAAATACATAAATTTATAATTATAATTATAATATATATATTAATTATATATATTTATATGTCATAAGAAGTGATCTTGTGTTGTTTGTGGGCATCTGATGTCGTGTTTATCACTATCCTCTGTTGTACTTTTCATTTTCCTTATGAATTCTTAGTCACGAGTTTCTAACCCATGGCTGATCCTTTTGAGTATATTTATAAAATTATAAGTATAAAAATATAGTTCTTATAATTTTATAATCATTTAAAAAAATATATATATATATTTATAATTATAACTATAAATAAATATGTATTTATTATAATTTTTTAAATTATATATTTATTATATTTATAATCTTATAGTTATATATAATTAATATATTAATTATATATATTTATAAAATTATTAATATTAGAAATACAGTTATTAAAATTTTATAATAATTTAAATAAATATATATTTATAATTATATATAATAAATATATTTATTATGTATATTTATTATATATACTTATAAATATAATAAGTATGTGTATTATTATTTTATAATTATAAATAATTATTTATTTATTTTTAATATTTATATTTTTATAAATATATATAATTATATAAATATATTTATTATATATATAAATAAAAATAAATATATATTTTTTTATAGTTATAATTATAAATAAATTTTTTATTTATTTATTATATAATTTTATAAATATATATAATAATATAGATAAATTATTAACATTATAACTTCATCAATGCTTTTTTAGCGTTGATAAAGATGCACTTTTATCAGCACTAAAACAGCACTGATAAAAGGTGTCTTTATGAGCACTAAAACTATAGCGCTGATAGTGACACCTTTTATCAGTGCTAAAAAAACGTAGATAAAGGCATGTTTTATCAACGCTTTCTATTTTAGTGCTGATAAAACATACCTTTATCAGTGCTTTTTAACTAGTGTTGATAAAAGCTTTATTCTATTTTATAAATGAACCCTAACAGTCGGATTCTTCTCTCGCACACCTCAAACTCTCACGGAAGCCGACTCCTATCGTCACTGACCCCTCCTCTACCGCTGTTGACCCCTCTTATACCGTCGACCTTTCCTCTGCCCCGACCCCTCCTCTATCGTTGTGAATCCCTCCTCCGCCACGAACGTCACCTCTGCCACGAACTCCACATCCACTGCACATTGAACCCCACCTTTGTCGTGAACCCCTCCTATATTGCGAATCCACCTCTATCGTGAACCCCACTTCCATCACTGAACCCCACCTCTGTCGTAAACCTCTCCTCCACCGTGAACCCCACCTCCACTGTGAACCCCTCTTCCACTAGGAACCCCACCTCTGCCATGAACCCCACCTCTACCACGAACCCCACCTCCATCGTGAACCCCACCTCCACCACTGAACCCCTCCTCCCCTGTGAAACCCATCTCCACTGCCGAACCTCGCCTCTACCGCCAAACCCCACCTTCGTCACGAACCCACCTCCACCGTGAACCCCACCTTCGCCGCAAAACCCTCTACAGCCTCCGCCACCACTACCTCTACCGCTTACCCCAACTTCACTGCTATCAGACCTTACTATTATCGATGGACCTCCAAATATAGGGTATGTTATTATTTTATTTAGAATTCTTAGATAGTGAAAGATTAATTATAGGGTTTTAGTGTTCGAAATATTTTTGATGTATGAATTATGTGTTTGGTTTGATTCATTATTGCGATAAAATGGTTTTTTGATTGGTAAAGTGTTTGATTTGTATTTTGGGAATATTCTATGTGACTTTTGATAATTTTATATGTATAATTGTCTAGGAATTTGGTATAATTAAAATTTCTAAATTTGGATTGATCTAAATGTGAGAACATGTTTGGATGAGGTGGTTTGATATATTAGAACCATTATAGGGATTGTTTTAGGTGAACAATATCATGATTGGTATTATAATGGAATTATTTTGGTGAGTAGTTTGGATAAAATATAATTTTTTCAATGTATAAATAAGATAAAACACTTTTGAGTTGGAACTTATAGTGAACAGGGGATCTATTTTTTAGTTTTGATTAACATTTTGATGATTTATTTGGGATGAATTGAGGTGTTTTCTATGTATGGTTTTCTAATATATATTTTAAATTTTATCATGTTTAATTATGGGTGTTGATGTGTAAGTGGATGCTTAAATGGATGTTATACCATGTTGACATGATAGTTTTATAAATGTGTTTCATCAATTATTAGTGTTGGGATTTTATAAAAAACATCATGGAAATATTTAGGTAGAGATGTGGGAATTTTAGAGACATTAGTTATAATATTATGGTCACACATTTATAGTACCCCTATCTTAGGTCTCACACCCACTACTGGAATTTCCTTCTTGATGAGGCCATTAATGGTGATTTGATTGTGTTTCATTTATATTGCAATAATATTCAAGTGTGATGATTCCCTTAATTATTCAACTTAGATTATCTTATTATGCCTTTGGTAGGTACCCCTTAATAGTTAATGCTTGATATTTTATTATTATTTTATCTTATGGTTGTATCTTGATAAATTATATTTTCTTTAAAAGAAAAATATATATTTTGTTAGTTTTATTTACTCAACTCTATGTAATAAAATTATTTTCATTATTTCCCCTAAAACTAGAATTTTTTTGTTTGTCTTAAAAAATGAATGGTATAAAATATTTGACGATATCCTACTAGGCTATTTGCTCATACCATACATATACGCATTGGTGCATATATAGACTTAGTTGTCTATGATACATGTAAAAGGAAAGGGTCACACTTTTATAGTGGTGTTTCATAGTCACTTGTTAAAGATATAATGATAATGGGATATAGAGGTCATCGTAGGGCATAAAGAGACAATATTAATTTTATGTTATTTTAAGATATTTACTATAAAGTGTCTCTCTTGAAAATAAATTTATTTTTGATTTACCGTTATATTTAAGATCATGTGTAAACCTTTTATAGATTTATATTTTATAAAATGTTGGTTATTTTTTATTCATGCATCTTTTATAAAGTGCCTCTCTTGGGATTTATGTCTTTGTGAAAATGCCTAAGTGGCTCTTTTAAAATGTTTCAAGTGTTTTTAAATGTTTCTTAAAATTTTATATTTGTTCAACATACCCTTTTTTAGTTTTAAATAGCTTTAAAATGATTTAAACACTTGGCATGGACTTAGGTTGCATGCCAAGTGTTTGTCAACTCACCTGATTGACTTTCATAAAGGGATGTGAATGTTTTGAAAGTGTATTTAATACTGGTTTCATTTTAACAATGGGTGTGTGAAGTTTTAAATGAAAATTTGTAAAATATAGAGGGTTTTCGCTCATTTTAAATGATTAATAAGGTTGGGTCATGAAGTTTCCTTGAATGCTTTAAAAAGGAATTATGGTTTTGTGAAAGTGTTCTTAGAATTGATTGGTTTATTTTAAAAAGGGTGTGTTATTTTAAAGAGGTATTTGTGTAAATGGTTGGTTTTTTTTAATGGGATTTCAAGTGTTATTTTATAAATAGTTTTCAAAATACATCTGAAAATGTATTTTTTCCATAATATTTTAAGTTTATATTTTTATAGAATTAGGAAAATCATTACATTATATAGGGAAGACAAATATATTGATAATAACACCATAGTAAGGGCATGTCACTAACTATATCCAACCCATAGGATATCCATCATGACCTCACTCCCACAAAAGGTGAATTAATGTTTAACCCCATTGAAAATCCTAAACCTACTTTGCATCCAACATCACCAGCATGGTTTAAATTAGGGGATTCTTCTACAATTACATCTTCTTTCTAGTTTGGTGTTAGCTTCTAAGGGGATGAGTCTTAGGCAAAAAAATCAATAATAACTATCATTAAAATGTTGAGTTTCCTTTATTTGAAAGGCATGTTTTCTGTATTTATTTTTTAAAATATTAATATTACCGAATCAAATAGGATGGATATGAATAAATAATGGATGGATGTCAATCGTCTAATGAAAGAGTAAGAAGATAGAGCAAAAGTGTTCATCAAGTTTACAAAAGATCATGCATATGACCCTTCTCAAATCCTTTATCTATGTTTACGCTATTGTTATTCAATATTAATTAGTCCATAGGAGTTTTAAGAACACTTGATCTATCACATAATAGATCGAAGTTATAAATGTTGGAATAAACATGGGGAAAATGCAAATTTAGCTAGTTGATGAGATAAAGCTACGTTTTATGGATCATCTTATATGATTACAAGTGTGGAAAATAAAAAAGATTGTATCGAGGATGTGATTATAGATGTGAATGATGATGAATATCATATTGAGGAAATAACAAGGATAGTTTAAGATGAACTTTTTGATTGCCCAAAATTGTTTGAGAAGTTAATGAGTTATGAAAAGACATAATTGTATAATGGTTACACTAAATATATAGCATTGTTAGTCATACTGAAGCTGTATAGTTTAAAAGTAGGCAATGAATGGAGTGATGAAATTTTTATGGAACTACTTTCTCTTTTGAATGGCATGTTCCCAAAAGATAATGATATCCCAAGATGAATATATGATGTCAAATGAATGTTACCCTCGATGGGTATGATCTTTGAAAGAATACATGCCTACCCAAATGATTGTATACTATTTCACAAGCACAGCAAATCACTTACAGAATTCCCAAAGTGTGGTGCTTCTCGATTCAAGAAAGGTGAATCTGGTCCTATGAAAGTTGTATGGTACTTTCCAATCATTCCAAGGTTAGGATCCTATATAGAAGCGAGGAGACTGCTGGGCAATTAATGTGGCACGCAGATACAAGAATTAAATATGGGAAACTACATCACTCGGAAGACTCTCCTCGGTGAAATAGAATTAATCATGAGTATCCTAAATTTGGAAATGAGCTGAGAAACCTTCATCTTTCATTATCTATAGATGGAGTGAATCCTTTTGGTTTTCAAATAAACACTCACAGTACAAGGTCAGTTATGTTGGTAAATTATAAATTACCATTGTGGTTATGCATGAAATAAAAATACATCATGTTATCTATGATTATATCAGGACCAAAACAAATAGGTGATGATATTGATATTTAGTTGGCTCCATTGATTGAGGATTTGAAATAATTATGGGATTCAGGTGTTATATTGTATGGTTCTTACAGAAATGAAGATTTAATGTTGGGATCCATGTTGTATGGGATGATAAATGAATTTCCTACTTGTTGAAATTTTTCAAGATACAGCATTAAAGGAATGTCATGTTTTTGAAAAAGGTACACAATCAATTAGGTTGAAACATTCATTGAAAATCTTGTTTCTAAGACATCATAAATTTCTACCCCAACGACATAAGTACCGATATTGGACGACATTATTCAATGGAAGTTTAGAAGAATGTACAACACCGTATCCACTAACAGGTGATCAACTGTTTGAGAAAGGAAAAGATGTGGACACTACTTTTGGTAAAAAAAATCAAAAAGCCTTATGAAAACATGTTGGAAAAATGATTAATTTTTTTGAATTACCATACTAGAATCATTGATATGTAAAACATTTTCTTGATTTTATGCATGTTGAAAAAAATATATGTGATAGTGTCATTGGTACATTGTCAAATGAACCCGGAAAAACAAAGGATGGAATTAAGGCTAGTTTGGACATAGTTGACATGGGAATATGAGAAGACTTAGCACCAATGAATGGTGAAAAATGAAATTTTCTTCCTTCGGATGCTTACACTCTTTCCAAGTAGGATCAATATTAGTTTTGAAACTTCTTTAATGACATAAAGGTTCTAGCGGGGTATTCATCGAATATTTAGAACATCGTGTCAATGACTGATTTAAAGTTAAAGGGTATGAAATCACATGACTTCCATGTTTTGATGCAAGATCAAATTCCTATAGCTTTATATTGTATTTTTTCCAAGAATGTCCATTATACAATAACCAATATCTATTTATTCTTCAAATCTATATGTATCAAAGTTATAGACTCGGTGAAATTGCCGACTATGAAAAGAGAAATTGTCATCATATTATGTAAATTGGAAATGTTTTTCCTGCCAACATTCTTTGATGTGATGGTTCATTTGATGGTTCACTTAGTGAGAGAGACTCGATTATGCAGTCATGTACACTATAGATGGATGTACCCCATTGAATGATATATGAAGATTTTGAAAGGGTGTGTCAAAAATTGAATTCGGCCATAGGGTTGTATTTCAAAGCAATATATTATCGAGGAAACTATTGAATTTTGTACAGAATACCTGTCTAGTGTGTAAAGCATTGTTCTGCCAAAATATCATCACACTGGGTAGCTTGTGGGTGAAGGAATTTCTGAAAGAGATGTTGTCACAATCAATATTACAGATCAGGAGTAGGTCCACCTTTATGTTTTGAATAATATTTTGGAAATTTTCCCATATGTTGAACCCCACAAATAAATTCTTAGGAATTTGAGTCCATCAATGATTGAAAGATGGATATAAAATACATATAATAAATATTTTATAAGATAATTTCAAGACCATATTTTTAAAGAGTCAGATGAAAATCCGGATTCAATTTTAGAACGGCTTTAATGGCTAGCTGGAGGACCAGGTGTATATGTATTGTCTTACAATGGTTATGTAATTAATGGTTATATGTTCTATAAAAATGAGCATGATGAAGACAGTACCCTGAAAAATAGTGGAATTACACTTTTGGTTGAAGTGATGCATGTTTCTGGTACTAAGGAAATAAATTCAATTTATGTGAATATGTCATACTTTGGCATCATCAAACAAATATGGGAGTTGTATTATACAATATTCCAAGTATGGATTTTTCAATGCAAGTGGGTTGATAATAGGAGTGCTATTAAAATAGATAAATTAGGATTTTTGAAAGTTGATTTTAGTAAAGAAGGGTACAAAGACAAACCATTTATAATGAAATCATAGGTAGTACAAGTATTTTATGTTCCAGATCCCACAAATCGAAAGTGGTCAATTGTTTTGTTATCGACCAAAACCACTGAAGGGTTAGATGAAAATTCAATTGAAGATGACTCTTTCATTAGGAAGTCGTAATAATTTCATAGTATTCCCAATGTAGATGGAATTTTGTATGTCATAAGAGACCACAATGAAGGGATTTGGATAGTCTATAGAGTGGTTAAATCCCTTCAGTCTTTAAAAAAAGAGAATTCAATAATCTGGTTATATTTGTTTTGTAATATATATTGTGTTACCTCATGATATTATTCATTCGCTATTGTATTTATATATTCTAAATTAAATGTTAAACCACTTCTATAGATAATTAATTCTGAAATTATTGGTGCCTCCAATCCTGAAGAACAATAGGTCTCTGGACCTGCTATTGCTCACAATGCAGAGGAATAACGATCTTTTACACGTGTTGGTGCTCCCAATCCTAAGGAACAATGGGTTTTTCAACCTTTTGTTGCTCCCAGTACAAAGGTACAAGGACCATCTGCACATGTTGATGCTACCGCTCTATAGGATTATATTGACGATGCTGAATTTGAGGAAATAATGGGCAACGAAGGACCGGTGATGCAGAAAAAAAATAAGAGCGTCGTAGTTTGACGGTGTTAGCAAAAATCATTAAGCCATAAATCAAAGGCATAAAATACGAGATCGAATGGAATGTGTGGGGACAGCATGTTAACCACAAAAAGGCTATGTTTAGTAGTTGCATTGGAATTTTCACTCATCAATATGTGTTGATTGATGTAGATTTGTGGCACCATATTGTGGTCGGGCTTAAGACACTGATGTGGGAAGAGATTATGGTAACATTATGATATCATTTCTTTATTTTACTAAAAAATAAAATAATGAAACATTGACTTATGCTTCATCATCCTTTATAAAGTGAATTTATAGTAGATGACTCCCAAAATAAATATATATTAATGTTTACTAGAAGGATTCACATAGTATTTCACACAATTCTAATGACACGTTATCTTAAAGATGTTTAAGGGAAAATAAACTTTCACCCACTGCTTATGTATGCACACCTCATAACACAAGAAGTGTGGGGTGTATTTATTGGTCGTTGTGCAGATGTGTCTTTTCAAGTACATTGTGGGTAGTAATATGTTGTTTGATGATACATGTATTCATAAATTTGATTGATAATTTTTTTATTTATTAAATGGAAACTGAGTATAAGGCCCTAGCCTTAAAAATTACTTAATATTGAGTTATTTCAAGAATATACATTGAGGATCTTTTCAGGTTTAGAGTTTTAGAGAATTACATCATAAATCATGCATTACATTCCACATTTAAGCAAGGTGGTTACATCAAATAAATATTCACTTTTACCATCAAAGGAAACATATTTAAAAATAAAACATGGATTCTTTCTTGACACTTCCTCGACACTATCATCACATCATGTACCTTTCCCTTGACATGTGAAAAACATTTCAAAAACTTGGGATGAGCATAAAAAGCTCAGTAAGGGATATAAAAATACGAAAAGAAAACCTAGTCCATGTATACATAAGAATCAATGAAATAATACTTTACTCATAAAACATAAGCAATTTAACATACCTCATGAAATCATAAGATTTATAAATAAACCATAGAAATCATAATACATAAAGGTAACTTGAGGCATTCATAACATTCTTACGTAGGGAGTAACCCTCATGGTTACATTCGGAATACCCATCACAGTATATTCCCTAAATCTATTTGGAGAAACCTTAGTGTTTAACTCCTTCACATTACCCAATGCATTGGAGAGCTATATCGGTCTCACTCTCCCTTATTTTATCACGGAACCACCCGTCTTCATAAACAATGCCCAAGAACCATAACATAATCATGCATAAAGGAAACATAACATTTCCACATTTCAATCAAAAGATATCAATACAACACATCGATATAATCAAAACATTATAAAAACCATTTTCAATACCAAAATAAAAGAAAATTAAAACATGGTATTTATTTTTCATTTAAAAAAATGTTATGGCTTGTAGAGGAAGCCGAAACTCAAATAATGGTCGCAGTGACAGAGAAGTCGTTGTCGCCGCATACGTAAGACAAAACATTCCTTTTGTCATTTAGTAAAACACTTTGTATAAAAAGATTTATTTTGAATAAAAGTAAAATTCAAAGGGTTTTATACACCGTATAAAAGAAATTTTTGTATAAAACAAAATATGACTCAATGAAAGGAGATTGAGACGAAGTCCCTTACCTCGTGTCTGACTTGACTCAGTTGTTCTTTAATCTCCTGAATAATAAACTAGAGTTAATTTCTACTTTCTTAAGAACCTTTTTCAAGTTCATTATTCCTTTTATATCACTTATTACTATGTTATGAAAATTATGTAATTATTTAAGTTAATAACGGTCATTTTGTCGATCTTTGGTACTTGAGTCAAAAATAAACTTCTTATAATTACAAGTTGTTCATGTGGTAAAATATCCATTATATCCAAAATTATATTCATGATGTATATATCATATATATAATATATATCCAGTATATACATGCATTTAAAATATTACATAACATTTAGAGGTAAGAGATGAAATGCACCGTTCATGGAGACGGTAAGCCGTACGTACCCAAGAGCGCTACTTTCATTTCTATTTTGTATTTAATGGAATGAAATCATAATGATATAAAGGTATATTATAATTACAGTATGATATCATATGTAATACCATTAACTCCATCCTTTATACATCCCACATATGGCATTAACGAATCAAATCACTTTGAGGGGGCGGTAGTCCGCACTTCCTAAAATGAAATTATCGTGTTTACCCATAATGGAAACCATAAAGGTATGCCATAAATGAAAAATACAGAAGCATAAGGAAAACATAAATATTATATATATATATATATATAATTATATTGACATCTTAATGTCCACCATGAGAGGTGTTAAAAGAAGATTGAACAATCATCATTTCATGAGGCAGTAATTCACCACTCACAGAAACAGTATGTTCTTTAACCATTAGACAGAGGTGTGTGTAAGTGTAAATCAAATAATTCTCATAACAACATCCTAGTATATTTAAGATACTGTTTTTGTTACAAAAGAAAGTAATAAAAAGATTTTAGGGGGTTGTAGAAGCAAAATAAAACAAAAGAACATAAGAGAAGACATTACCTTTAAATCGGGTAACTCCCCTTGGTTTGAACCAAAATGGTTTCTTGAAGAGATTTATACCTAAGGTAAGGCTTCTAGAGTGAATATAGGTATATTGGGAGCTTATTTGAGTAGATTTTGGATGAGACAAAGGGCTTTAGAAGTGTGAGATATGGGTAGGAAGTGGGGTCTTTTTATAAGGGAGAGGAGGGGCTCTTTTGGAAATCTTGAAACTATTATTTTATTATAAAATTAAATTCGGTTTCTAAAGCTCCAAAAATAATTAAAGTATAGTATAAGGTGTCCCATGTTTGAAATAAAATCATCCAATAGGTATTTGAAAAGTTTTGGATATTGTTTTAAACTTTATCTTCTTATTTATTTAATTTATTCATTAATGACGTAAACACTACATCATCATTGTGTCATAAATAATTTTATTTATTTGATGTATAAAAATTATATTAAAATTACCATGTTGTAGGAAATATTTTTAGATTCCTAATTAATATTTATAGTTTAAAAGATAACTTGTATAACTCCTTGTAAAAAAATTTAGTAAAACAAAACATGTTTGTGACATTTTTATTTTTACTTTAAATAAAAGGTATTAATGTCATTGTCTTACCCAAGTGGCTCCATGGGGTCCCAAAAATTGACCCATAGATTTTCTTGGTCATCCATGACTCATAAAATAAGAGTAGGACATGTTTCAAGGTAATTTCATATTATTATAACATTATTTTTACCTTAAATTTCCCTAATTACCTCTAATTGCGGTTAATAAAACTCAAAAGTTACTATTCACCAACAATTATTTTCATCCCATTGAACCAAATTTTACTTACTAATGACAAACATGTATTTCAGATTTTTGAAATTCAATACACATAAGCGGTAAAGTTGTATTTAAACAAAAAATCAGTTTTTTTAACTACCACTTAGTGGTTTCACTATTCATCAAAAATTGATGTTTTTCATAAAAATTACAAAAATTCACTCTAAACTATATTTGATATTATGAATTCAAAAATGATTTATATTTTAAAAAATTCAAAACATATAAGTTGCATTAATTAATTTTATAATTAATTCCCGTTGTGAAATCAAATAGCGTGTTTTTAAGAAACAGTATATATCAAAAGATTGACACTTGTTTATGTCCAATTTCAAAGTGAAATTAATTACAACATCCACCATTGGATTAAATGGTAAAATTTATTCTAATTGAACTTTAAAACCAATTAAAAATATAATATAACCATATAAATAAATTATATTAAAATGAGGTTTTTGAATTAAAATACAACATTTTTTACTATTCAAAAAAAATGAACATTATCAGAAAAATACAAAAAAAATATCCAAAGTAAATTTCAATGTCCCAATTCTAAAGAATAAGTTTATTTTAACAAATAGAGCTTATAAAATTGTCAATAGTTATATTTAGAAATGGTTTGCCACCAAAAGGCAGTAAAACAATCTTTTTAAAAAATATTAGTGTATTTTATGCTTGAGATTAGATTTATTCTCATTTTAAGCCTCTAAAACACTATATAATTAATAAATAGACATAGATATGAAAATATATTATTCTTTACTTACTTGGGATGTTACATCCTTACCCCCTTTAGAAAATTGTGTCCCCGTAATTTATTTACTTATCGAATAAGTGGGGGTATTTATCCTTCATTGCATTTTCAGATTCCCATGTTGCCTCTTCAATCATGTGGTTTTTCCACAAAACCTTTACTTAATGAATCACTTTATTCTGAAATACTTTCTCCCTGTGGTCAAGAATCTGGACCAGTTGTTCCTCATAAGATAGATTTTCTTCCTACTGAACTACCTCTGGACTCAAAACATGAGATGGATCTGGCATGTACTTCCTTAACATTGAAACATGAAAAACATTATGTACCTGAGATAAACTCAGAGGTAAATCCACTCAGTATGAAAATGATCCAACTTTCTCCAGAATTTCATAGGGTCCAACGAACCTTGGACTCAACTTCCTTTCTTACCAAATCGCATCACACTTTTCCATGGTGAAACTTTGAGGAAGACATGATCACCTACCTCAAAAGAGAGATCCTTCATCCTGTTGTCCGCATAACTTTTCTGTCTGCTCTGAGCTGTTCTCATGTGTTTCTATATCAGCTGAACTTTTTCTGCCAACTCTTCTACCAATTATGGTCCCATCAACTTCCTTTCACCTACTTCATCCCAAAAAGCTAGAGTTAGACACCACTTCCCATATAATGCCTCAAATGGTGCCATTTGTATACTGGAATGAAAACTGTTATTATAAGAAAACTCAACCAATGAAAGATGTAGGTCCCAACTTCCCTGATAATCCATCGAACAAGCACGTAGCATATCCTCCAAATTCTGAATTGTTCGTTCTGACTACCCATCTGATTGAAGATGAAAAGTTGTACTAAAATTTAATTTAGTACCCAACGACCTCTAAAGGCTTTTCCAAAAGTTAGAAGTGAACCTGGGATCACGGTCAGATATAATGGAGAGAGGAACTCTGTGTAACCTTAATATCTCTTTAAGATACAAATGAGAAAGTTGATCTAAGGAAAAAGTATCTCGTATAGAAAGGAAATGAGCAGATTTAGTCAAGGGATCAACAATAACCCAGATTTCATTATTACCTTGAGGTGTCTTCAGTAACCCCACAACGAAGTCCATGGATGTATTCTCTCATTTCCACTCTGGCACTGGTAAAGGCTGAAGAATCCCTTTCGGTAACTTTTTCTCTGCTTTAACCTGTTGACAAGTCAAACACTTCACAGTAAAATCAGCAATATCACTTTTCATTCCATCCCACTAGTAATACTCCTGAAGATCTCTATATATCTTAGTACTGCCTGGATGAACTGAAAATGTAGAACTATGAGCTTCACATAACAACTCTCTCTTCAACTATGAATCACAAGGCACACACAATATCTTCCCAAATCTCAAAACACAATAATTATCAATGTTTAATTCAGGTAACATACCCTTCTGAACCTACTCTACCATTTTCTACAACTCAGTGTCTTGCTTTTATGCTTGCTTAATTCTGTCTGATAGATAAGATTTCACTGATACCTGAAACAAAACAGAAAAAAAAATTGCACCAACAACTTCTAAGACAAAATTCATCAAATCCTTAAATGAAGGATCACGTTCCAAACGTAACATTATTAATAAAGCATTACTTTTTCGACTCAAAGCATCTACCACTTTATTTGCTTTTCCTGGGTGGTATTGAATTGTACAATCATAGTCCTTGATTAATTCTAACCATCTCCTCTGTCTCATGTTCAATTCTTTCTGAGTGAATATATACTTTAAACTTTTGTGATTGGTATATATTTCACACTTTACTCCATACAAATGATGCCTCCAAATTTTTAAAGTGAAAACAACAGCAGCTAATTCCAAATCATGTGTAGGGTAATTTATCTCATGAGTTTTCAACTGATGTGAAGCATAAGCAATTACCTGATCATTCTGCATTAGGACGCAACCAATTCCTTTCAATAAAGCATCATTATAGATAACAAACTCACCATTCCTGGAAGGTAGTGCCAAAACTGGAGCATTCTTCAATCTTCTTTTCAATTCCTGAAAACCATCATCACATTATTTTTTTCAGATAAACTTAACACCCTTCCGAGTTAGCTTAGTCAATGGGCTGGACAACCGTGCAAATTTCTTAACAAATCTTCGATAATAGCCTTCCAAACCAAGAAAAATACGAATCTCAGTTACATTTGTGGGTCTTTTCCATTCTTCAACAACTATTGTTTTTGCAGGATCAATAGTTATCCCATCTTTAGAAACAATGTGACCAAGGAAAGAAATTTGTTGCAACCAAAACTCACACTTTCTGAATTTCCCATACAATTTCTTTTCTTTTAAGGTTTGAAAAATAACCCTTAAATGACTTTCATGCTCCTCCTTACTTTTAGAAAACACCAAAATATCATCAATTAAAACAACCACAAATTTATCCAAGAACTCATGGAAAATTCTATTCATAAGTTCCATGAATACAGCAGGTGCATTGGTTAACCCAAAAGGCATTACTAAAAATTTATAATGGTCATATCTTGTACGAAATGCGGTCTTCGGAATATCTGCTTCCTTTACCTTCAAATGATGGTACCCCGATCTCTGGTCAATCTTTGAAAAATACTGAGCCCTCTGGAGCTGATCAAACAAATCAACGATATGAGGCAAAGGATATTTGTTCTTAACAATGATGTTATTCAAGGATATATAATCAATGCAAAGTCTTATTGAACCATCTTTATTTTTAACAAATAAGACAAGAGCACCCCATGGTGTTGTGCTAGGTCGAATTAATCTTTTATCTAATAAATCTTGCAATTGCTCCTTCAACTCTAAAAGTTCAATTTGAGCCATTCGATAAGGGGGTTTTGAAATTGGCTTAGCATCAGGAACTAAGTCAACAGTAAATTCAACTTCCTGATCTGGTATTATTCCATGCAACTCATCAGGAAAAACATCAGGATACTCATTTACTACTGGCACATCATTAATCTGAACGGTTCCTTTGTTTTCAACAATATGTTCAAGGTAAAATTCATTTCCATCTTTTACAAGTTTCTCAGCCTCTTGATATGTTATCAACAGTAAGGGTTCATTCTTGTACACAAACTGAAATTATTTCTGAAAAGAAACTTCTTTAGCTCTAAATTCAATCTTATCATGGTAAACAGAGAGCCAATCCATACCCAGGATAATATCAAACTCTACTAGAGGTAAAACAATAAGGTTTGCAAGTAGATTCTTTCCACGGATAAGGATAGAAAGATTCTTATAAATTATTTTTTCCTCAACATTTCCCCCTGATGTTTTTACCACAAGTTTAGGAGTCATTTCTTGAGATGGAATTCCCAATTTACTAGAAAAATTTTCAGAGATGAAAGAATGTGCAGACCCTGAATCAAACAACACATTGGCATAATCTAAAAAAACAAAGTACCTGATACCACTTCATTTGATGGCCCAAAATCTGTTGAAGTAGTTGCAAAGGATTTCACCACACCTTTCTACCTGTAGTTTGACTGCTTCCTATCATTCGAGTTCTTTTTTGAACACTCGTTTCATAATGAGTCATCTCATTGCACTTGAAACATTTCACATTCTGTAAATAAAATTTGGTCTTACCATCACCCTGATCTTTTCCAGTGAAATCACGAGCCTTATGTCCCATCTTACCACATTGGTAGCACTTTCCAGAATTCAAAAGACATTCTACAGCATGCTTTTTACCACATTTATCACAAACTGAAAACTTACTTTTCTTACCATCAAACATTTTTTAAGGATTATTTCCTTTCTCTTGCCACCTCGGTCTCTTCTTCTGTTGGTTTTCATAGAACACTTGATCATTAGCAAACTCCATTTCCACCTTCTCAGCACATCGAACAAGCTTTTCATAACTTTTGAACTCACGAGAAGCTAATTCCCTTCGATACTTTGGATTTAATCCTGAGTAAAAATTATTGATTTTTTTATCAAGGTCTCAGATAAAATTTGGAGGATACCTTGCCAATCGAGTGAACTTTTCTTCATAAGCAGCCACTGAGTCGTCATCTTGCCTCAATTCCAAGAATTGTTTTTCCATCCTAATTCAAACAACCTTAGGAAAATATTTCTCAAGAAACATACCTTTGAATTCATCCCAGTCAAGAGCATAAATCTCATCAGCGTCCCTGATATTTTTAACCATCGACCACCACTGATCTGATTCACCCTCCAAACAGTAAACAGTAAGACTAACCTTTTGATTGTATGAACACCCCATGACATCGAAAATCTTCTCCAGTGCTTTAATCCACCCTTCAGCTAGAACAGGGTCAGATAATCCTATGAATGATGGGAGATGTTGCCTCATGAAATGTTCCACCACTGACATGTTACTCTACGGTTGATCTGGATGATCTCGTGCATGGATAACACCACCATTTATCGCTTGAGTCAATTGCTCCATTACTACAACAAACTATTCAGTTTCAATTCTAAACATCTCAGGATTTTGATTTGGAAGGTCATTTCATTCTGTATGCCTTCCTAGCACTGCTTCCCTGTTTAATCTATGGAAAATAATTCTGAACAAACATGTCTTAGATGAAGAAACATGGTAATTTAAAATGCTTTATCATTTCAATTTGACCATAAAAAATATTTTTAGATAATCATTTAATAAAATTATAACTCCTAAAGTTATCTAAATCGACCTCTGATACTAACTATAATGCCCCAACCTTAAACATTACTTAATCTTGAGTTATTTCAAGAATACACATTGAGGATCCTTTCAGGTTTAGATATTTAGAGAATTAGATCATAAATCATGCATTGCATTCCACATTTAAGCAATGTGGTTACATCAAAGGCAATATTCACTTTTCCCATCAAAGGAAACATGTTTAAAAATAAAACATGGATTCTTTCTTGAAACTTCCTAGACATTATCATCACATCATGTAAATTTCCCTTGACCAGTGAAAAACATTTCAAGAACTTGGGATGAGCCTAAAAAGCTCAGTAGGGGATATAAAAATACAGAAATAAAACTTTAGTCCATGTATACATAAGAATCAATGAAATAATACTTTACTCATAAAACATAAGCACTTTAACATACCTCATGAAATCATAAGATTTATAAATAACCCATAGAAATCATAAGACATAAAGGTAACTTGAGGCATTCATAACATTCTTACGTAGGGAGTAACCCTCATGGTTACGTTTGGAATACCCAACACAGTATATTCCCTAAATATCTTTGGAGAAACCTTAGTGTTTAACTCCTTCTCATTACCCAATGCATTAGAGAGATATATCGGTATCACCTGCCTTTAGTTTATCACGGAACCACCCGTCTTCATAAATAATTCCCAAGAACCATAACATAATCATACATAAAGGAAACATAACATTTCCACATTTCAATCACAAGATATCAATACAACACATTGATATAATCAAAAAATTATCAAAACCATTTTCAATACCAAAATAAAAGAAAAGTAAAACATGGTATTTATTTTTCATTTAAAAAAATGTTATGTCTTGTAGAGGAAGCTGAAACTCAAATAATGGTCACGGCGGCGGAGAAGTCGTTGTCGCCGCATACGTAAGACAAAACATTCCTTTTGTCGTTTAGTAAAACGCTTCGTATAAAAATATTCCTTTTAAATAAAAGTAAAATTCAAATGGGTTTATACACCGTATAAAATAAAGTTGTGTATAAAACAAAATATGCCTCAATGAAAGGAGATTGAGACGAAGTCCCTTACCTCATGTCCGACTTGACTCGATCGTTATTTAATCTCCTAAATAATAAACTAGAGTTAATTTATAATTTATTAAGAACATTTTTTAGGTTAATTATTACTTTTATATCACTTATTACCATGTTATGAACATTATGTAATTATTTAAGTTAATAACGGTCGTTTTGTCGATTTTTGGTACTTGAGTCAAAAGTAAACTTCTTATAATTACAAGTTGTTCATGTGGTAAAATATCCATTATATCCAGAATTATATTCATGATGTAGATATCATATATATCATATATATCCAGTATATACATGCATTTATAATATTACATAACATTTAGAGGTAAGAGATGAAATGCACCGTTCATGGAGACGGTAAGCCGTACGTACTCATGAACGCTACTTTCATTTATATTTTGTATTTAATGGAATGAAATCATAATTATATAAAGGTATATTATAATTATAGTATGATATCATATTTAATACCATTAACTCCATCCTTTATACGTCTCACATATGGCATTAACAAATCAAATCACTTTGAGGGGGCGGTAGTCCGCACTTCCTAAAATGAAATTATCACGTTTACCCATAATGGAAACCATAAAGGTATGCCATAAATGAAAAATATAGAAGCATAAGGAAAAAATAAACATAATATATATATATATATAGTATAAAAATATAGTGACATATTAATGGCCACCATGAGAGGTGTTAAAAGAAGATTAAACAATTACCGTTTCGTGAGGCAGTAATTCGCCACTCACAGAAACAGTATGTTCTTTAACCATTAGACGGAGGTGTGTGTAAGTGTAAATAAAATCATTCTCATAAAAAAATACTAGTATATTTAAGATACTGTTTTTGTTACAAAATAAAGGAATAAAAAGAGTTTAGGGGGTTGGAGAATCAAAATAAAACAAAAGAACATAAGAGAAGACATTACCTTTAAATCGGGTAACTCCCCTTGGTTTGAACCAAAATGGTTTCTTGAAGAGATTTCTGCCTAGGGTAAGGCTTCTAGGATGAAGAGAGGGATATTGGGAGCTTATTTGAGTAGAGTTTGGACGAGCCAAAAGGCTTGATAAGTGTGAGATATTGGTAGGAAGTGGGGTCTTTTTATAAGGTAGAGGAGGGGCTCTTTTGGAAATCTTGAAACTATTATTTTATTATAAAATGACATTCAGTTTCTAAAGCTCCAAAAATCATTAAAGTCAAGGATAAGGTGGCCCATGTTTGAAATAAAATCATCCAATAGGTATTGGACAAGTTTTGGATATTGTTTTAAACTTTATCTTCTTATTTATTTAATTTATTTATTAATGACGTAAACACTGCATCATCATTGTGTCATAAATAATTTTATTTATTTGATGTCTAAAAATTATATTAAAATCACCATGTTGTAGGAAATATTTTTATATTTCTAATTAATATTTATATTCTAAAATATAACTTGTATAACCCCTTGTAAAAATGGTTTTAGTAAAACAAAACATGTTTGTGACATTTTTATTTTTACTTTAAATAAAAGGTATTAATGTCATTATCTTACCCAAGTGGCTCCATGGGGTCCCGAAAATTGACCCATGGATTTTCTTGGTCGGCCATGACTCATCCAATAAGAGTATGACATGTTTCAAGGTAATTTCATATTATTATAACATTATTTTTACCTTAAATTACCCTAATTACCTCTAATCGCGGTTAATAAAACTCAAAAGTTACTATTCACCAAAAATTATTTTCATCCCATTGAACCACATTTTACTTACTAATGACAACCATGTATGTCGTATTTTTGAAATTCAATTTACAAAAGCGGTAAAGTTTCATTTAAACGAAAAATCAGTTTTTTTAACTACCACTTAGTGGTTTCACTATTCATCAAAAATTGATGTTTTTCAGAAAAATACCAAAAATTCACTCTAAGATATATTTGATATTCCAAATTCAAAAATGATGTCTATTTTACAAAATTCAAAACATATAAGTTGTATTAATTAATTTTATAATTAATTCTCATTGTGAAATCAAATAGCGTGTTTTTAAGAAACAATATATATTAAAAGATTGACACTTGTTTATGTCCAATTTCAAAGTGAAATTAATTAAAATGTCCACCATTGGATTAAATGGTAAAAATATATTATAATTTCACTTTAAAACCAATTAAAAATATAATATAACCATATAAATAAATTAGATTAAAATGAGGTTTTGAATTAAAATACAACATTTTTCACTATTCAAAAAAATTAACATTATCAGAAAAATACAAAAAATTTATCCAAAGTAAATTTCAATTTCCCAATTCTAAAAATAAGTTTATTTTGACAAATAGAGCTTATAAAATTTTCAATAGTTACATTTAGAAATGGTTTTCCACTAAAAGGCAGTAAAATAATCTTTTTAAAAAATATTAGTGTATTTTATACTTGAGATTGGATTTATTCTCATTTTAAGCCTCTAAAACACTATCTAATTCATAAATAGATTAGATATGAAAATCTATTATTCTTTACTTACTTGGTATGTTACACTGAGTGTGGGAAATAAGGAACGTCCAGAAAAACCAACATACCCCTACCGTAAAGCAAGGATGGGGTATGCTTCACTTGAAAAAAATTGGTACATATTTTAAATCTACTATAATACTTTTATGTGACATGAAACAACAACATAATTATGTTCCTCTGTTTATATGCAGATTGATGACTCCAAATCCAAAGCCACTTCCATCCCACACCATGTGCTATGGAAGGAGGCACATGTAAATAAAGATGGGATACTAATAGATGAAAACATACAAAAAGTGTGGGAAACATGTGTAAGTATGACATAATAAAAATTTGTTTTGCTATAAATCGCTATTACATGAAAATGATTACTTATTTTTCTATATTTTCTATCTGACATAGTCACAGGAATTAGCAACACCTGTACTAGATGACCACCAACTATTGATGGTCTTGAAGTGGCCAGAATAGTATGGTGGTGTCAGAGGTGTGGGTTTTAGGGTGATACCCCAAACATATTTTGAGGAAAAAAACAAGAGGATGGTCAAAGTAAAGAAATGAAACAGATGACAGAAAGAATATCTACCCTTGAAGAATAATTCCAATGGAAGAGAGAGTTGATAGCAACTTTTATAGGGGGAATCAAAGAAAATAAAAAAGTCAAGAACAACCATCACATGAAGATCCTACCCCACCCCCCACCAGTTTTGAGGCAAGTTATTCCCTTCAAAAAAAACTATCTTAGCTGAGGTAATCAATGTTCTAATAATTGTTTTTGTGTAATGTGAATCATATAGACACTAATACCTTTCTTGTACTAATATTCTAGTGGGTGATAATGACTATGATTTATATCTATCAACTCTCACCCATCGCCTTGTAGCGAGGGCTACGGTGTTCAATATCCAAAAGGATCTGCTACACAATAGACCACTTCTAATAGGTCATGTGAGAGTGTCAATTAGAATCACCCATAAGCTGAGTATTGAGCTACCTATTCCAATTGATGATAAAGATATTTATAAGGTCGAACAATCTATTGGAACATTCATCGCATGGCTGTCACATATTGTAAAAAAAACATTTTGACATGGATGTATTCCTTTACAATTTATTTTTGAAGCTAAACCTTTAAAAAATAATGAAAAAATATTGAAACTGATGAATGTTATTATAGACGGAAAAAAGGAATGGGTGAAATGAAAGATTGACTCAAAACCATCTAAAGGATCAACCACCAGATCAAAAAGATCTACCAAAAGCACATGTACCCCGCCCATTCTATATCCACATTTACTATCATTGAAGATTCATGTGGATACAAATTTAAAAAATGGTTGTAGTCACATAGATTATTTTGAAGAAATTATTTATGGAGAGGAAGTACAAGACTTCATTGGTGTTGAGAATGTAAGGGAAATCCCCAAATATGATTGGCTAGTTGCCTTAATTGTAAATGTATACATGAGGTATGCTTTCATGATTTAATTTTCCAAAAGTTGATATAATATGTTAATTATGACTAAATACATTTCATATTTTTGGAATATGTATATATCAAAAACAATTTAAGGGATTTCCCCGTGAAAAAATTTGGACTTGTTAGTCCTCACATCTCTTCTACTGAACAACCAAAAATATATTCCAACAAAAATGATGAAATAGTGGCAGGCTTGGTCAAATCGTTTGAAAGAAAACTTTCGGATGGAATACTCTTCTTAATACCAATGATGTAGGGGTAAAACTCTATAATTTAATCATATCAAATATATTTTCATTTATTTCATTACTTATTCCTTTTTTGTTTTTAGGCAGCATTGGATGCTCATTACGGTCAATTTGGATACCCCAAAGATTTATTTCCTAGATTCAATGCATGGATATCCAATAAACTGACCACACATGATGACGTTTGTCAATTTGTAATACACTATATCCAACGTTTTAGAACCAAAAATCAAGTTATAAAATTTAGATTATGTTTTAATGAGGATTCTCTTATGATATGGTGGTGCATCAATATCGTGAAAAACGAGGAATGAGGTCAGGAGATAAGCATGAGGACTATGAAAAGTTCTACATATGGACAAGTATCAGGGTGTATATAATAATATTTCAATATCAAAACACATATCAAAACAAATTACTTATTCTCCTTAATGTTTCTACAGCGTCTTAAATAAACAAATGGAAAAGATTGTGGTTATTATGTTTGTAAATTTATTAGAGAGCTCATATTCCATCAACAAACTAGCATCCCCGAAGAGGTATTTTCAAAGATAATTACTATTTCATTTAAAATATTTATTAATCCTTTGTGTATTTATATTTTTATAGTACTACTATGATTGTTGAAAAGACTCATATTCACAAGACGGTGTAGATTTTCTTAGAAATGAATGGGCGGCATACCTGATGGAAGAATGTGCACAAATAACATGAAGATGTGAATTCCATAGAAGTACTGTATTTTTTAATATTTATGTTTAATTTAATTCTTTTTAGTATTACTCACATAAGAATTGTTTACTTATGCTGGTGGATTCCTTTGTTCGAGTTGGGGTGGATTGTTTAAAGATGCCCATACTCGTGAGTGATAGGAATTCAAAGCTAAAACTCATAATTCAATGAGAAGGTAAAGTTTTTTTAATATACTATTTTTTCCTCATAATATTATATGTTCTCTTCTATATTAACATAATATAAGTGCTTCTTTTTATTTAAAATTGACATTATTTTTAGTAAAAAATATAATTGACATACACAAACCTTATAAAACGCATTCGAATTGTTTTGATACTTTAGGAAAATGATCTATAAGACATTTGTGACATGTAGGAATCAACTGCACCTCAATATGATGCACGGTGTGGTTGATATAACTCAAAGTGTCTATTTTTATTTAAAATTGACATTAATTTTAGTAAAGGACAAGTGACATGCTGAAAAATGGGCAAACAAATTCAGATTATTTTGATAATTTAAAAAAATGATCCATGAGTCATTTGTGATGTGTAGGAGTCAACCGAACCTCAATACGATGTATGGTATGATAGGTATGACTCCAAGTGTGCCTTTTTCTTTAAAATTGATATTAATTTAAGTAAAAAGAACAAGTGACATACTGAAAACCAAGAAAACGAATTCATATTGTTTTGATACTTTAGAAAAACAATCCATGAGTCATTTTTGAAGTGTAGGAATCAACTCCACCTCAATCTGATGCATGGTGTGAGTGATATGACTAAAAGTGTCCATTATCAGTTTAAAATTGATATTTTAGTTCAAAACATGTCACTTGATGAAAACCAAGAAAACTCACTCTGATTACCTTGATAATTTAGTACATCAATTCATAAATGTGTATGAAGTAGTCTCATATCAAACTGATGCACGATGCGACCACTATGACTCAAAATGCATGTTTCTGGTTTAAAATGATATTTTAGTAAAAAAATACAACTTGCATACTGAAAAATGAGAAAATTCATTTGGATTGTTTTTATACTTTATTAAAATGATCCATGAGTCATTTGTGATGTGTAGGAGTCAACTTCACTTCAATATGACGCACAGTGTGGCCGATATGACTCGAAGTATGTATTTTTATTTAAAATTGACATTAATTTAGTAAAAAGAACAAGTGACATACTAAAAACTAAGAAAACACATTCAAATTGTTTTCATAATTTAAGACAACGATCCATGAGTCATTTTTGATGTGTAGGAATCAATCAAACCTCAACATGACACACATTGTCACCAATATGACTAAAAGTGTCTCTTGTCAATTTAAAATTGACATTTTAATTCAAAACCTATCACTCACTACAAACCAATCAAACACGCTCTGATTGTATTGATAATTTATAAAATTGATTTATAAGTCATTTATGACGTGTATGAATCATTCTCATGTCAAACCGATGCATGATGTGACCGGTATGACTCAAAATGCATGTTTCCAGTTTGAAATGACATTTTAGTAAAAAAAACACAACTGACATACTAAAAATCAATCAAACGCATTTGGATTGTTTTGATGTTTTAGAAAAATGATTCATGAGTCATTTGTGATGTGTATAAGTCAACCGTACCTTAATACGATGCATGATGTGATCTTTATGACCTCAAGTGCATCTTTTTATTTAAAATTGAAATTAATTTAAGTAAAAAAGAACAAGTGATATACTGAAAACTGAGAAAACACATTAGGATTGTTTTGATACTTTATGAAAATGATCCATGAGTAATTTGTGATGTTTATAAATCAAATCCACCTCAATATGACGCACAGTGTGACCATTATGACTGAAAGTGTCTGTTATCAGTTTAAAATTGATATTTTAGTTCAAAACATGTTACTCACTGAAAACCAAGAAAGCATGCTTTGGTTGTCTTGATAATTTAAGACATCGATTCATAAACGTGTATGAAACAGTCTCATTTCAAACCAACACACGATATGACCGGTATGACTCAAAATGCATGTTTCTAGTTTGAAATGACATTTTAGTAAAAAAACACAACTTACATACTAAAAACCAAGAAAACACATTCAAATTGATTTTATACTTTAGGATAACAATCCTTGAGTCATTTGTGACGTGTTAGATTCAACTGCGCCTCAATACAATACACGATGTGATCGGTATGACTCCAAGTGTGTCTTTTTATTTAAAATTGACATTAATTTGAGTAAAAAAGAACAAGTGGCATGCTTAAAATTGAGAAAACAGATTCATATTATTTTGATACTTTAGGATAATGATCCATGAGTCATTTGTGACGTTTAGGGATCAACCATACATTAATCTGATGCACAGTGTCACCGGTATGACTAAAAGTGCCCGTTATCAGTTTAAAATTGACATTTTAGTTCAAAATGTGTCACTCACTGAAAACCAAGAAAACGCGCTTCAGTTGTCTTGATAATTTAGGACAGTGATTTATAAGTCATTTGTGATGTGTATGAAGCAATATCACATCAAATTGACGCATGATGCAACCAATATGACTCAAAATGAGTGTTTCCAGTTTGAAATGATATTTCAGTAAAAAAAATACAACTGACATACTGAAAACTGAGTAAACGCATTCGGATTGTTTTGATACTTTAGGAAAATGACCCATGAGTCATTTGTGACATGTAGGAGTCAACAACACCTCAATACGATACACGGTGTAAGCTGTATGACTCCAAGTGTGTCTTTTTATTTGGATTGTTTTGATACTTTAGGACAATGATCCATGAGTCAGTTGTGATGTGTAGGAATTAATCTCACCTCAATCTGACGCACAGTGTGACTGGTATGACTAAAAGTTTCTACTATCAGTTTAAAATTTACATTTTAGTTCAAAACGTGTTACTCACTGAAAACCAAGAAAACATGTTCTGATTGTCTTGATAATTTAGAAAAGTGATTCATAAGTCATTTGTGACGTGTATGAAGCAGTCTCACATCAAACTGACATATGATGTGACCAGTATGACTCAAAATAAGTATTTCTAGTTGGAAATGACATGTTAGTAAAAAACACAACTGACATACTGAAAAACTGAGCAAACACATTCAGATTTTTTTGATACTTTAGGACAATGATCAATGAGTCATCTGTGACATGTAGGAATCAACCATACCTCAATCTGACGCACGGTGTAACCGATATAACTCTAAACGTGTTTTTATTTAAAATTGACATCAATTTTAGTAAAAAGAACAAGTGACATACTGAAAACTAAGAAAACACATTCGGATTTTTTTTATACTTTATAACAATGATCTGTGAGTCATTTGTAACATGTAGGAATCAACGACACCTCATTCCAATGCACGGTGCGACCGGTATAACTCCAAATGTGTTTTTTTATTAAATATTGAAATTTTATTAAAGTATTTTTTCATATTAATGTTTAATTTATTTATTTATAGTATTTCTAACATAATATTTTTTTTCTTAGATAGGCAGAATCTTTTGCTCGAGTTGATATGATTTTTTTGGCAATTGATACCATGGGCGGACATTTTTTAAAGGGGATCACGAATGTCAAAAGATGAAACATTAATGTTTTTAAATGTTTGTTGGATAATTGTAAATGTAATTATATAAAACATTATTTGAAATATATATAGTAGTGTTTTTTTGTATATACTATGGGCGGAAATTTTTTTATTCATGGTGTCATATTAAATGTATATTGAATTGTTTGAAATTACAGATTTTTGTTGGGTGTGCTGTTATATTAACAGCATATTGCAGCCAGTTATGTCTTTATTATCGCTATTTCAAGCGCTAATAAAGGGGGGTCTTTTATCAATATATTTTTAGCATGGATAAAGAACTCCCTTTATTAGCGATGTGATTAACAATTCTTTTTTAGCGCTGTTAAAATCCATTTTGTGCGTTGTTAAATGACATGTGTTTTTTTTAATAAAAAGGTTAGGGTCGAAACTTCATTTTATTATGAAATCAAAGCAAAGACCTCTTTTAACTAGGTAGAGGGAGACTCGTTACATAGCGCAAAGTCCCAGTAGGCATGTATCCCATTACATAGCCCGTTGGCCCAATTTTTTTGCCCAATGCCCATTTTGTGGATAGTACCGCTACAGTAATCGCTGCTACGGTACCCAACGCCACTACAATACTGCTGCTACAATACCGCTACAGTACTGCTACACCACCTGCACCCAATGTAGTAGTGGTATCTTTTTTACTCCAAGTTGTAACCCCCAACTCCCATGACACAACACAGATCGTCATGCCGCAAAATAGACTTCCGCCTAAAATTTCAACTCAAACACCACCCTTCCTTCCTTAAAACTCCTCCTGACTTCTTCAACACCCAAAACATGTAGAAAAATGGGCTGGGAAGGTCTGGGTTGGTACAATACGCCTATATTTTTGTTCTTTATTATTACATGTTGATTCCATATTTATAGATCGTGAATTATAATGGGGGTTTCTTTTGCTCCTAATATAATTTGATGATCATGTTATACTCATCAATTCATTCCATAAATGTAAAGTACAAAGAGTCTATTTTTGGATTCCTATGTGAATTCAAGATACTAAAAATCAATCTTCTTTCATTTAAGAGAATCAACATGATGTTGAAGTTTACCATCTTTTATCTTGTTGTTTGCATGCCAAGTTAACTTTTTGGCATCATCAACACTGCTATACAAGAATAAAAATCTAGATATTATAACAAAAAGTACTATAATGTGTTATCAAGACTATTTATTCCCCTTATAGTGTTATGCAACACATTTAGAAAAATTACTTAATGAGATTCAATAAAACAATATGTTTTTTTTGGGAAAAGAAAAGATATATTACTAATCAAGAAAACCAGGCCTACAAATCCAATCAGGAAACGAATTCACCCAACAATGATCACCCCAAGATTTTCCAAAACAAGCCAAGCGATGGGCTTTCGTATTCCCATCCCTTTTGTCAAAAGAAAATGTGCAAGCATCGAAACCATCAGTCAGGGACCATATCTTCCTCAAGATGAGGCCATAAGGTTGAGAGTCATCTTCCTTTAATGAGAGAGCGCTTACCACTGTGAGGCAGTCAGATTCCACCAAGACCTTGGGCCAAGTTTTGGAACGGGCAAAAAGAATCTCATGGAGGATGGTCGAGGCATCCGCCACCACAGGACTCCAAGAGTTAGGCACAGCCCTACACTGAGCTTCCACAATCTGGCCTGAACTGTTATGAGCAATAAGCCCAGTACCGACCCTGGAGTAAGCAGAGACCGCAGCATCCGTATTAATCTTAAGAAAACCCTCAGGGGGGGAGACCAAGAAGGAAATGTATGCCGAGTGTGGCTAAAAGAATGCACTGCCTCGCTGGTCTTCTATCCATTCATCCACTCCAAAGCTCTATCCACCCAAAGGCGATCAGGGGTCACCTTCATTTGGAAGATACATTCATTCTGTCGAGTCCAAACCAACCAAGCAATTGTACAGATAAGCCCAACCACTCTTGGTTCCAGAGAAGACACCCAAAAAGAAAAGTTTTGGACCAACCCAATTGAATGGTCAGAGAACCTCCCAAAATCCAGCTTCCAAACCTTCCACACCCCTTCCACCACAAAACAGGAAAAAATTGCATGTAAAGGGGACTCTACTTCTTGGAGGCACAAGGGATAGGTGTCGTCCTCCGCCAAGTGTCTCCGCACCAGAAAGTCACGGGTTGGAAGAACCCCAGCGTAGACCTGCCACCAAAAAAAATTCACCTTCGGGGGAGCGGCGAGGGACCAGAGGCTCTTCCACCGAAAATCAGTAAAGACCTGGGCCAAACCTTGAACCCTCATTTTGTAACCCGAACGAGCAGAATATCTCCCATGAGGTTCCCCAGTCCAGCATATCTGGTCAGGGCCCACACCTAGTGTGAGAGGGATACTCAGGATAAGCTGACGATCCACCTCGTTAAACCAGCAACAAAGCTTCCCCCGGTCCCACTCCTTAAGAAATTCGTCGAGCAGATCACGTACTCTTGCATCTTCGAATCCAGGAACAACCGGCAAGGAAACCTTATGATTAACACCATCTTCCAGCCATGGATCATTCCAAATGTTAACATTATTCCCATCCACAATTCTCCAAACATAGCCCAAATCAATGAGAGATTTTTCTCCCCAAATGCTCCTCCACACAAAGCTCGGTCGTGGCCCCAGCTGGGCGTGCAAGAAATCAGAATGAGGGAAATACTTTTCCCGCAAAACCCTTGAGAACAGGGCATTTGGATGGGAGAGAATACGCCATCCTTGCTTCGCCAAAAGAGCCTCGTTAAACCATTTGAGATTCCTAAATCCAAGGCCCCCATGAAATTTTGAGACACAAAGCTTCTCCCAAGACATTCAGTGGGAGTTATGTTTTCCCTCATGGGTGCCCCACCAAAAATTGGCCAATTGGGAGTGGATTTGATCGACAAGAGTTTCTGGGAATTTAAACAGCGACATAGCATAAGCAGGGATTGCTTGGGCCACTGACTTAACAAGAACTTCCTTTCCCACCTTGGAAATCTTCCTACTAGATCAAAGACAAATCAGGTTATCCACCCTGTCCACAATCACGGTGAAAACTTGTTTCTTCGATCTACCAACAAGGGTCGGAGGCCAAGGTACTTGGGATGCTTATCAACCAATGGAAACCCACACATTCACTGCAGCTCCTCTCTCTTATCTTGTGGGACGCCTTTACTGAATGATAATTCTTATTTTGAAGCATTAAGGCGTTGCCTTGAAACCTTTTCATACAGATTAATGATATTCAGCACTGCACTGCATTCTTGTGGGGTAGCACGTGCAAAAAGGAGGTTATCATCTGCAAAGAATAGATGAGAGATAGGGGGGTCATTTCTACATACCATAGCACCATGGATAGTTCCATGCTCCTCCGCCTTCAGGATAAGATAAGAAAAGACATCTGCCACCAGAATGAAAAGGTAAGGTGACAGGGGATCCCCTTGTCTCAAGCCTCTCGATGGTTTAAATCTCGCTGAAGGGGCCCCATTAATATTAATTCTGTAGGAGACATACGTAACACAATTCATGATATTGGAGATCCATTTCATCCCAAATCCCAGTCTGGATAGGACAAGTTTGAGAAAAGGCCATTCAACTCTGTCATAGGCCTTCATCATATCCAATTTCATTGCCATGGTGCCACGCTTGGCTGAGGAGAGAGTGTTCATAGAGTGGAATAATTCGAAGGCAATGGCAGTATTATCAGTAATGGATCTCTTTGGGATGAAAGCACTTTGGTTATCTGAGACAATCAGCGGGAGAAAGTCCCTAAGTATGGCCACCATGATTTTGGAAAAAAAATTGTAAACCACATTGCACAGACTGATTGGCCGAAACTCCGATACTTTCTGAGGGCACTGGGTTTTGGGGATAAGAGTAATAAGAGTTTCATTTAGTGATCCAAGAGAGGTTATGTCTGCCCACACCTCCTTCATTAGGGTCACCACATCGGGCCCAACAATATGCCAAAAGCATTTAAAGAACAGAGCATGAAACCCATCAGACCTCGGAGCCTTGGTAGAGTGAATAATATGCAGGGCCCCAAGCACTTCATCATCTGAGATATCTCTTTACAAGGAATGATTCATTTCTTCCGTAACCAACTTTGGGATGCATTCAGTCAGACATGAGGGGGCGCTAGTACTTTCTGTTGTATAGAGGTTGCTGAAAAAGTTCAGAATAATGGAGTGAATGTCATTGATGTCATGAGTAACTCTCTCAGAGGGATCCTCCAGAAGAGCAATATGATTCTTCCTTCTCCTTGCAGACACTCGTTGGTGAAAGAAGTTGGTGTTCTGATCACCATCTCTGATATGGGACTCCCTTGCCCGAAGGAACCAAAAACTCTCTTTCTCCCTCAGAGTTGCATTAAGATCCTTTTCTGCCACCGCAATACTACTAAGGATAGAGTCACAACAAGGATCAGAGTGGAGTCGCTTTAATCGACTTTCGGCCTCCTTAATACGTCGGTCAAAGTCACTGAACCTAGCAGAGCTCCATTTTTTGTAAGCAAGACGCAACAGTGCGGATGTTGGACATGATGCATCGATTCGGTCCCTCCCAAGCCGATTGGACCACCTTTTCATAGTCACTGTCTTGGAGCCAAATACTTTCGAAGCGGAAGGTCTGCGTCGGCCCCTGCTGTTGCCCTTGTGAGACCGTTGACAAAATGATTGGGCAGTGGTCAGAGGAGACGGGGGGCAAGTGGACGATAGAGAAGGCATGAAAAAGAGAAGTTAATTCGTCATCCCCAACAAATTTGTCCAACCTTTCCACCAGACGATTCTCCATTGACCTACCCCGATGTCAGGTAAACGGTGAGCCAGAAAACCCGAGGTCATGAAGAGAGTTCGACACAAAAGAAGTCATAAAGTCGTTCATTGCAGCACCGCTCCGCACGCGTCCCCCTTCTTTTTCACGGGGATAAAGGACCTCATTAAAGTCCCCCCCCCCCCATCAAGAGAGGGCCAGGAAGTGAGACCTGCAGCCGTTTTAAAAGGGCCCATGATTTGTGCTTATCCTGCCCACCCGGCCACCCGTAGAAACCAACAAACGACCAAGGAGGGGCTCCGGGGCCCACAACTGTCACAGCAATGTGGTTACTTGAGTAATGAGAGATCTTAACCCCAAGATCCTCCTTCCACAAGAGGCAAAGTCCCCCAGAGTGACCTTGTCTTCCAATCGGAAAGACGTTTTTGAAACCAATCTTCAGGCCCATACGGCTAGCATCCTTGTTGTCCAACATAGTTTCGGATACAAAAACTATGTCGGGGCGAAATTTGGAACTCCAGTGACGGAGAACGCGAACCGTTCGGGGATTGCCAAGCCTCCGACAGTTCCAGCATAGGATTTTCATTGCCCTAGGCGGGGCTGGGACATACCCGCCGCCGCCTCTGAAACTTCGACAACCTGACCATCGTCTGCCACTTTCCACCTCTTTAGCAGGCTCTCAGTCATATGAGACCCCTCCAAGCGTCGTTTATGGTCCCTGGGCTGTGAACTAGGGGGATCCACACCCCTATCCTCGTTAATCATTCTTTTGCATGTTCGATGTTTCATGGTATCGGGCAACGTGATCTCAGTCATATCATCAACTGCCTGAGGGGTAGTACTAAGGGTAACATCATTTGAGCAAGAAACTGGAACGGGTGAAATGTTACAAAGTTGTTGTACCCCTGAACCTAGGTCAGGTAGTTCCTTGCAGTTTGCCTGTAGCCTATCAGATGGAGAGGAAATGGCTTTCAAAACAGTTGGGGTCTGGCGTGGAGAGACAGTCTGCCCCTGCCCCTGACTCTTGTGCTTTTCCCCAGGCTCAACCGAGATCAGTGGGCTTCCTAGATTCCTTTCATCCACCCGTGGATCCACATAACTCTCACCAAAAAAAATTGGCGGCCCGAGCATGATTAAATTAGTATGTGTGGGTTCATCCCGCTTACTAAAAGTATTCGCAAGATTGTCGCGGTCCTTATGTTTTTCAGCTTTGGAAATAAAAGTCATTCCAGAGGTTTTTGCACGAAGCCAGGGACCATATTGCAAAATAACATTGTCATGTCCATCCTTCTTCGCATCACAGGCATTTTCTAGGTGTCTGAGACACCCACAGAAGAAACAGAAAATAGGAAGCTTTTCAAACTCAAAGAAAATCCAGACATCAGAGTCTTCAATTGTCAAAAACAGACCCCTCGTTAGTGGTTGTGTCACATCGACTAAGGCTCTAATCCTCATCACGGGTCCCCAGTGGATGGGATCGTATTGATCCCAGTCCATAAATTTGTCAATGCGTTCACCAATTTCCCACATAACACATTTCGTTCTACCATGGAACGAGATTCCTTTGATTCGTAACCAGAAAGGTGAGGAAGTTGGTTCAATTTTCTGAATGTCGTCCCCGCCTGTAAAGTCCTCCATGAGAATGATTTGATTATCAAAAGAGCATGGTATGCCTTTGAGCACCTTTTCTTTATCTTTGATATTGAAAAATTCGAAGACAAGAAAACCATATCCCACTTCACGTTGGCAACGCCATCCTCCAATCTCCATAAATTTTGCAGAGTATTTTTAAAGGCCCTCTGGTTGAATGAACGTTTCGCTAAAAATTTTCCTATCACCAGGAGCGACATGCGATGTGACAGAAAGACGTCTTCGTTTTTTCATGTGGCGATCGACGCTTTCTTTTTATCAGTCACCGAAAGGTTCTTCCACTGATTCACCAATTCGGATTCCATGACAACAAAGAACACCGCCTCAGCGTAATCTCCCGAGCACACCCTTCACGAGCCCACCACTTTCGCGTACAAAACTCCACAAAGCGAACATAACTTTCCTCCTTCACGCAAACCTAGATAATGGTCATGCCGCCGCACTTGAAGCCGCAGATCAACCTAAACCGAAATCGAAACCAAAGCCCCACCAGATGGAGACCACCCACACAGGGGATGAAACCGTAAACGAGGACCGCAACCGAGGAGGAACCGAAGGGACCGCCGGCCTCCGCTGCAAGATCACCGAAAAAACACCAAAACCCTAGGACAGCCTAGGATGGAAACTCTCCAGCGAGAGAGACCCATAATACAACAATATGTATCATTGAACAAAAAAGACATAAAAGACATAAAAGACATACAATTCTCATACACAAAAAAGGCTTGTTGTTTATGAAAATAATCAAGTTAATATAAAAGGCCAAAAAAAATAGTAAGAACAGTTTTTACATTACTTTGGGAATAAATTGCATTTTACGGTAAGTATTTTGGAATATTTTTAAAGCGTGGTGTTAATCAGTATATCCGGTTCAGAAAATAAATAAATAATCTCATGATTACAAAATATAGAAAATAGATAATTTATTTAATTTTATCTTATTAAAAATGATTGGCGCTCATTATTTGAGAAAAACATGATGCTGTAAATCTTAGTAGTGGACTTAATTACAGGAGGCAACGATTTGGTAATTATTAGATGATGGGAAACAATCGTATTAATGATTTAATGACCTCATGAATTGATTATTTAATTTTAAAACAAGGGGCCAAAAGAAACCCAGCTGGAAAAGAATCACAACAGCTGGAAAATCACTGCGGAAAGAAGATTCACTTTTTATTAATTTTTTTTAATCACCCCACCCCCCACCCCTCATATTATTTTTATATATTTTTTAAGAAAGTGGGTAGTTGTGGAACGTCAAAAAATAGGGTTTTTTTTTTAAAGATTATAAATATCAATGGACTGTTTAAAACAGTGAAAAAATTGCAATGATGATAGTAATTATATTTACCGTGATATCCAGTACTGTTGTTATACAGGTAGGTCCGGAAGGGTGTTCTGCATCTAAGGCTGCCATAAATTGGCTACCACGTTAGTGTTGCCATAAATACGTTAATTAAAAAAAAAAATAGTCACACCTTTTGTCGGTATCAATTGGTTTAAAAAAAAAAACTGCAGATTTATTTATATTTTCAAACCATTGATGTGTACATATTAATATATTATTTTCATCAAAATAATTATAAATTAAATAATCACCATACTACAAACCAACACATATGTTCATTCATACTACAACATTTCCGGAGAGGGGATAAATACAACAAAAATCCTATTATACTGCTACATAAAATAGATTGGCGAGACTTGAACCCGAGACCTCACTGAAACCCCGCAGAACTGCTACCAACCGAGCTAGATCCTAAAGGCAACACATATGTTCATTCATACAATTGATTACAATCAACAAAACATACACAAAACATGTTATTAGTCGTGAAAACATACTACAAAAAACCGTCAACAACCTCCTCTTCATACATATAATATAAGGCCTCCATATAAGTTCTTATGTTTGCTCAAGTCCCCACATCAATGAAATGTTTTGTAAAGGAAAAAAACTATAAATCAAAGTCATGAAAACTATCAATAAAATCTTTTAAAATAATACAAAACATGGACCATATAACAGAAAACAATTGAACTCAAAAATAAACATTGCCCTCAAATTATTACAAATTCAGGCAACGTAACGACTAAATCAAGAACTTATCAAAAAAAATGTGTATGTCGCTAGAAAGTACCTGTACGCTGCTTAAAGTCTTAACTAGGGATATATTCCCAAAAACAACTAAAGAAACACAACACCCCACACCTTCAAATGCGTGTTCGCGCGACATACATACCAATATGTTATGATTGCAACTCAATCACAAATATTGCTCCCCACGCCACTACAGATACAGACTTTATCACTGCTAGACATTGTCTTCATTAGCGCTAAGAAACCACTGATACTATAAACGCCTTTAAAAGCCGACATGTAATAAACCAACCCAAGTCAACCCATAACCTTACCCGAATTGGCCCGCCACAAAGCTCGAAGCGTATTCTCAATAGCCACGAACTAACGATAAGAATTTGGGTATCAAACAAAAAGAAGATAATAACGATTTCACCCTCAACAGACATAGACTACAAAAAAAAAAGATTTTAGCGGCGATTAATTAGAGGTGGTTATTAGAACTGTTGCTAAATAAACTGTATTAAATATAATTTATAATATAGTGGTGGTTTAATATAATCGCCGTTATGTGTGTGTGTGTGTGCGTGTGTGTGTGTGTGTGTATATATATATTAAAATTTATCGACGGTTCTGTTTAAACCGCCGCTAAATCTTTAAATTATATCGTATCCCCCCCGACCCCCCAATCCCCCCTCTCCCCAACCCCCCGACGGGGACCGCCCCCTCTCAACCTCGATCCCTCCTCTCCCCGACCCCCGACCCTTGACGACGACCACCCCTTGGCCCCAATCCCCACTCTCCCCAACCCCTGGCGACGATTGCCCCTCTCAGCACCGATCCCCTCTCTACCCTCTCCCCGACCCCTCTCCCCAACGGCGACCGCCCCTCGACCCCGATCCCCCTTCTCCCCAACGACTACCGCTCCTCGCCCATCCCTCAGCTTTGATCCCCGTGACCCCGTCCCCCTGGTCCCGATGACGACCCTGCAACAACCTTCGTGCTCCTCGATGTTCTTTTAGGCAAGTTTTCCTATTTTTTTTTAAATTTTTGAATAATTAATTATAAATTGTTGTATTTATTTATTTATTTTATGTGGCATGATACACGTGCCCAGGGTGTTGACGATGTGTGGTGTAAGACTTGAAACTTTTACATTTTCATCAAGAGGCGGGTCAATCTTTCGGTTTTGTGTCGATTCCCCATTTAATAATCGTTTAAATGTTTTTAAAATGATAATTTGCCTATTGAGATTCACAAGGGCCATTATGGATTGGCTTGGGGAGAATAGTGGTTTTAGATGTTTCGTAGACGGGTTTTTGTTCGAAAAATCTGATCATTTAGCTTGTGATTTAAGAATACAAGCCGCATGTACGCTCTGTTCTCTGTTTTTTTAAACGACATCATGAAGTTAAGCTTTCTATATGTGCTACTCTCTTCATGTTGAGTACTGTTTTTCAAATCGATTATGAAAATGTCGTAAAGCCATAATTGTATGCAATGTTATGACGCATATGGAAACACATGCACCAAATATCATAGTGCCAAGTTCTTGTCTTGAGATACAAGAAATCTTGATTTGCATAATTATCGAAACAAGAGCTAGCTATAGAGACAATCATGTTTCTGCAATATAACATAAAATTTGATAATATACAAAGCAGAAAAGTTAGAGATCTTTTAATAGAAGAATTATGTTCATGTATTATTGTGGACTGATAACAGTACGCTCGACATCACAACAACCCCTCTCTTCGGCTCAGTGAATTTATTCCACATCATCTGATCATATTATTGTGAAGGGTAATATCTATTCATTTATGCACTTTATGTTTTTTAGTGCTGGATTGAATCATTTTTATGTTGAATTTGTGTTATGTCGAATCAAGACCCCACCCTGGTCAATGACGAAGTTGGGTAACATTTAATTTTGATTCTACTTGTTTAATTAAACATTTACATCTTTATATCTGAATGTACACGGAGAAGAGTGACAAACCAATACTTATGGATAAAAGTTGGATTGATTTATCTCAAAATACACCTCGGTATGGCAAAGGTTTTGGAAGAATTTTTAGATTATGAAATGACAAACCGATCAGTTGATGGTGTAATAAAATGCCCGTGTCCTGATTGTAAATTCAAGTGATGGTTGAATAGAAATGAAGTATATGGAAATGTGAAATTTAAACAATTTCTTGCTAGATATGTATGTTGGATTTGGTATGGTTAATTGAATGTTATGGAAAGTCAAAACAATGAAAATCTTATCAATGAAACACAGAGTGACCTGCCATAGGATAATTCAGTTCAAAATTTGATAAATGAAGCATTTGACTTTGCATGATACAATGTCCAAGATTTTAATAGATCAACAGAACCTTTGGTTGATCATGAGTGGGTTAATCTTGCTCAAAACTTTAATGATCAAAAGATGAGTTTTACGAATTAGTTGAAGACATACAACACAAGTTGTATGAAGGGTGTGCCAAGTATTCGAAGTTATCTTTTCTACTTTAGTTGTATCATATTAAGTGTCTCTGTGGAATTATTGACAAAGTAATGACCATGATTTTAGAGCTGTTTCATGATGCATTTAGTGAAGCTAGGATCCCTGCATCATTATATGAGATGAAGAAAATCACCAACAAACTTGTACTTGATTGTACAAAGATACATTCATTTCCTAATGATTTCATGCTTTACTAGGGAGAAGAGCCCGATAAAGAAGAATGCCTAAGATGTTATACAAGAGATGAAATTCATTGAACAACAATGAGAGTATAAATCAATGCAACCTCAGGGAGAAACAGAAGAAGAAAACTCCTGTAAAGGTATTTGATGTGGCAGTGTTTTCATGCTCTCTGCCACATACTTTTCTATATTATTTTTTTTATTTTTTTAAAATCAAACCTTTGTATTTTATGTAATATTTAGCAATTGTTGTATTTTGTAAATTATATTATAAGAAAATGTGTTTATTTATTAAAAGTGTGTTTTTATTATTATGTTTTATTATTTTTCAATAATAAAATTAAGTTGTTATTTTAATTTAATTAATTCTCTTGGTATTAGTTTTCAATAATTTTAAATTCATTATTTTAATTAATTAATTCATTATTCTTTAAATTGTAAATAGATAACTCATTTTAGTTGTTAGTCTTTTAATAAGTTAATTAGTTTTAAAAAATTAATTTTATTCAACTAATTTTTCTTATTCTTTAATTCACTTTATTTATTCTTTAGTTAATTGGTTGATTAATGTAAGAAGGTGACTTTAGTTATTTTAGTTTGTTTTAAATTAAGTCTGTATAATTTTTAATCTAAATAAATTCATTCTTTTAAATAAATCACAATTAATTTTATTATTTGAGTTTGTTTTATTTATTTAGTTTTTAATTCAATTTAATTTGTTAATTGATTTTTAGTTTTATTTAAATTATTAATTTATTAAATTGTTCTTTTTAATTTGCAGGTACTCACGGTGGCACGTCGCACCGTTTCCCTCACGGTGCCTCCGTTTCTTACCCACCGTTTCCTCCTCACGGTCTCACCGTGACACTCACGGTGTCTCAACCACCGCCTTGCCACACGTACTGTCTCACCGAGAAAGTGTTGTCCCACTGCTTCCAACCCGCACGGTGCCTCCGTGATCTGTCCTACTGTTTCAACCTCACGTGAGACCGTGAGCATCCTTCACGGTGGCACGACACACCGTCACGCTACTCCAGCTTCTTCCTGCTACCATTCTCCTTGCCACCGTTCTATTCACGGTGTCTGCCTCCTTCACTGTCTCACCGTGAGCCTCCTCACGGTGCCTCCTCTCCTATCTCACTATTTCCATTACGGCGCCTCTCACGCACCGCTTTCACACCCCTTCCACCGTGGGCAGCGCCCAAATTCACGGTGGCACCAGTCCGAAGATCCTCTGCTCCCTCCTCATCCCCACAACAAATCAATGCAAAACGAAACCATGACAATTGTAGATTCAATTCATCATCAGCAGTAAGAATAAATAATTTGGACACAAAAATCAAATTAGATTAACTAAATTCAAGCAACCTAATTCTACAGCAAACCAAAACCTGAACTATTGGGTCCGTGGCCTCCCCTTCCCCCTACGTTTCTCCCTTCCACCTCTGCTCTCGATCCTGTTAGGACCATAAATGATTGGCCCACGATGCAGCAATAATCACGAGATAAAAATAAAGTGTAAAATGCGGAAAAATAGGACACCAGATGTAACGTGGAAAAACCCCCAAATGGAAGGGGTAAAAAACCACGGGAAGATAGAAGGATCACTATGGGGTAAAAGTGGGTACACACTCCCTCACTATTACAAGGAGAAATCCCTCGTAAATATCTCTCATGAATAAAGGGGAAAACTGGCTCACTAAATACCGCTCACAAATGGAATAAATGAAGATGAGAAAGCCGGTGAAGGTTATGATCAAAGTGGGAGGAGGCTTATGCCTTTTATAGGCTTCTGCCAGACCTGCCCAGCCCTCCTACTGCCTTCTCCCGCTGGTGGGTTTGGTGGGGGTTTGGCCACCCACCATCTACCCCGCTGCCAGCCCCCTTTGACAAAATGGGGGCGGTGCCGTCCAGGAAAATTCTGCTGACACATCTGCCACTTGGAGATTTGATTGAGAACCAATCACATCTCCACACATCTTTTCTATCTGCCCAACCATGCTGCTCACGTATCTGCGAGGCCACTCGAGGATCTGCACCATCTGAACTTATCAGAGTTAATCTCCTTTGTCAGGAAATCTGCCAGATTTTCTTTAGTATGAATTTTCTGCATATCCACACTTCCTTTCTCCACCACATCTCAGACAAAGTGATACTGTACCCCAATGTGCTTCGTCCTGAAATGAAAAGATGGATTCCTTGCAATGTGCAAGGCGCTCTGACTGTCACAAAACAATGGAATCTTCTCCTGTCTGTGCTCAAGCTCCTCTAACAACCTTCTCATCCAAATCGCCTCTTTGCAAGCCTGTGTAGCTGCCATGTACTCTGCCTCCGTCGTGGATAAAGCCACAACTGACTGTAACTTCGAAATCCAGCTCACAGCTCCTCCTGCAAGAGTAAACACATAACCAGTAGCGGATTTCCTCCGGTCAGAATCACCTACAAAATCTGAATCAACATAGCCTCTGACAGTAAAATCTGATTCTCCATAACATAATGCAGCATCTGAGGTCTCCTTGATGTATCTCAGGATCCTCTTTAATGTGCTTCAATGCTCCCATCCTGGATTCTCCATGTACCGACTAACTGCTCCCACTGCATGTGAAATGTCTGGTCTAGTACAAACCATAGCGAACATTAGACTACCCACTGCCGATGCATACGGTACTCAAGACATTTCCATCCTCTCTGCTTCACTTCTAGGACTCGTCGTGGAGGATAACTTAAAATTAATGGAAAGAGGGGTAGAGATTGGCTTACAGTCTTGCATGTTGAAGCGTTTCAAGACTCTCTGTAAGTAACTCTTCTATGATAGCCAAATCTTCCCATTATTTCTGTCTCGGTAAATATGCATCCCAAGAATCTTGTTTGCTGGTCCCAAGTCCTTCATATCAAACTCCCTAGCCAACCGTGCCTTCGTCTCTTGGATCTGATCATTGTTGGGGCCTACAACCAACATGTCATCCACATACAACAGAAGAATGATGAAATCATTACCATCTGAACCCTTGAAATATGCACAAGGATCTGAATGAAGTCTGTCGTATCCAAGGCTCATGATATAGGAATCAAATCTCTTGTACCAACACCTCAGTGCCTGTTTGGGACCATACAGAGATTTGTTCAACCTGCAAACCAAGTTCTCTTTACCTTCTTCTGCAAACCCTTCCGGTTGGAGCATATAGATCTCTTCATCAAGATCACCATGGAGAAAAGCAGTTTTCACATCTAGCTACTCTAGATGTAAGCTGTATGTTGCACACATCGCCAAAACTATCCGAACAGTCGTCAGTCTAACAACAGGAGAAAATATTTCATTGAAATCAATACCTTCCTTCTGAGCAAATCCTTTGACCAACAATCTTGCACGATATCTTTCCACCTGGTCTTTTCCATCCCGCTTGATCTTAAAGACCCATTTGTTTCCGATAGCCTTCCTTCCACGAGGTAATGGAACAAGATCCCAAGTCTTGTTCCTGTGCAGGGCTTCAAGTTCCTCCTGCATCGCCGCCATCCATGAGGATACATCTGGACTCTGGGTCACCTCCACAAAAGAAGATGGATCTCCATCCTCTGTCAATAAGCAATACGCAATATTGCTCTCAGTGACATAGTCTGAGTGCCATACGGGTGCTCTTTTCTCCCGAGTTGACCGTCGTGGTCCAGACTCAACCGGTACTTGATCGTCATGCTCTGGTAATGCCTCAGAGGAAACTGGTTCTTCCTTGGACTTGTCCCCTACTTCGATTGTTGTGGTTTCTGTATTCTCCTTCTCCATGTCTTGATCAGTTGTCATTTGCACCTTGTCTTCTGCAAAAATGCCATCTCTGCTGATGATAAATTTGTGGGCAATGGGATCCCACAAACGATACCCCTTCACACCATCAGCATACCCCAAGAAGATACATTTTCTGGATCTCGAATACAACTTCGATCTTTCCTGGTCATTAAACATTGCATATACAGGACTTCCAAAAGTATGTAACCGAAAATAGTCAGCGGGTTTACCAGTCCACATCTCCATCAGTGTCTTCAGCTCAATCGCCATTGAAGGAGATCAGTTGATCACATAACAGGCGGTATTCACTGCTTCTGCCCAAAAAGTTTTGGCAATATCTGCAGTCTTCAGCATCACCCTTGTTCTATCCAACAGGGTTCTGTTCATCCGCTCTGCCACTCCATTCTGCTGAGGAGTGTATGCCACCGTGAACTGCCTCTTGATCCCTTCCTATTGACAAAAAGTATCAAACTCCCCGCTTGTATATTCTCCACCATTGTCTGTCCTCAGACACTTGATCTTCTTTCCAGAGTCAAGCTCCTTCCGCGCTTTGAATGTTTTGAATACTTCAAAAACATCTGCCTTCCTCCTGATTGGGTACACCCAACATCTCCTGGAATAATCATCAATGAATGATACAAAGTACCTTTCTCCTCCCAGGGATATAATCGGTGCTTGCCAAACATCGGAATGGATCAACTCCAAGATCTCCTGACTTCTCGCTGTTGACGTCCCGAACTTTAACCTGTGTTGCTTGCTCAAAACAAAATGCTCACAAAATGGTAAGGATACCTTTTTTAGCCTAGGCAGCAACTTCTGATCCGCAAGAATCTTCAGGCCTCATTCTGACATATGGCCAAGCTTCCGATGCCATAACGTCGTCAATGCTTCTGTCGAGGTAGTTGATGCAACAACTATCTCTGCCTCCTTGTACGTTTCACCCATAAGCACGTACAGGTTCTTTGAGATCTTCTCCGCCTTCATTACCATAAGCGCGCCCTTTACGATTCTCATCACTCCATTCTCGGTGTGAGTCTTACATCCGATGTCATCAAATTGTCCCAAAGACAATATGTTCTTCTTCAGGCCCTTCACATGACGTACTCCTTGGACGGTCCATACTATGCCATCATACATCTTCAGTTTGATGGTACCGACTCCAACGATCTTCAGAGTGTGATCATTCCCCATGTACACAAGTCCTTCCGACAAGGTTTCATATTGCTCAAACCATTCCCGTCGAGACGTCATGTGCCATGTTGCTCCTGAGTCAATAATCCAGGCATCGTCGAGATGCTACCTGCTTCCAGTAGTCGTTGCCGCTTCACTGACTAGTATATCTCCACTTCCAGAAGTACTCACCACATTCCCCTGACAACCCTTTTCACCAATCTTTTTATTCCAACAATCCTTCTTGATGTGCCCCTTCTTTCCACAATTGAAACATGTGACATTCTTCTTCTTACTCCTTGATTTGGACCTGTCATGATTTTGGCTCCCACTGGAACCACGCTACATCATCCTTCCTCTCTCCATTGACAGAGCTTCTGCTTGCTGCGAAGTTGTCTGTCTGTCCTCTTTGTTCTTACGCCAACTTTCTTCTTCAAGAACCGCGGCTGCAACATCATTAAAGAGCAGCATATCCATCAGGATATTATTGGTGAGGTTGATGATGAGTTGGTCATACGAATCTGGCAAACTCTGGAGTAGAATCTCTGCACGTTCAGTATCCACAATTTTATAGCCCAACGCTGTGAGTTGAGTGAACAGATTATTGAGGTTGTTGATGTGGTCGGTCATCGAAAATGATTCCTCCATCCGAAGAGTGTACAATTTTCTCTTCAGGAAAATTTTGTTGTGAAGTGACCTGGCCTCGTATAGCTTCATCAGAGTATCCCATATTTCTTTCGCCGTCTTTTTCTTCGCAATGCTCGATAGGACCCCGTCTGCCAAAGCCAAATGGATGTTGGCAATAGCATTTCCGTCCATATCGTTCCATTTCTCCTCCGTCACACCCGCCGGATTTTCTCCAATTGCTAGTAGGCAATTATCCTTCCGCAGCACTGCCTGCATCTTCATTTTCCACAACGAAAAATTATTCCCATTGAATTTTTCGATCTCAAATTTCGCCGCCATCTGGACACGCTGTCAGTCCAGAACCTCCTCTATTTCACAACAGTGTATTTAATAATCTCAATAAATTTTTTCTGATGTGAAATATCAACCGGAGTCGCAATCACAGAGCATACTAAAATTTATGAGAATTATTAATACCCAAAAACGTGAACAGCACCAGGCCAGAACCTTGCCTATGATACCACTTGTTAGGACCGTAAATGATTGGCCCACGGTGCAACAATAATCACAAGATAAAAATAAAGTGCAAAATGCGAAAAAATAGGACACCAGATGTAACGTGAAAAAACCCCCAAATGGAAGGGGTAAAAAACCATGGGAAGATAGAAGGATCACTATGGGGTAAAAGTGGGTACACACTCCCTCACTATTACAAGGAGAAATCTCTCGTAAATATCTCTCTTGAATAAAGGGGAAAACTGGCTCACTAAATACCGCTCACAAATGGAATAACTGAAGATGAGAAAGCTGGTGAAGGTTATGATCAAAGTGGGAGGAGGCTTATGCATTTTATAGGCTTCTGCCAGACCTGCCCAGCCCTCCTGCTGCCTTCTCCCGCTGGTGGGTTTGGTGGGGGTTTGGCCACCCACTATCTACCCCGCTGCCAGCCCCCTTTGACAAAATGGGGGCGGTGCCATCCAGGAAAATTCTGCCGACAGATCCGCAGTTGTGTCGTCGGCACTTCCCCACTAGCAACCCGAAGCCAACCTCGCCACTGTGCCCATAGTCGAACCTTTCTCTCCCCTGTTCAGCGCCTGTACTGGAGATCAAAATACCCCAAGCCGACAACACTGCCCGACCTCACCTGATAAAGAACCTCCGCCATGCCTCAGGCATCCGAAGCCGCCGATGATCTCCTCTGCTCAAGATGGACCTCGGTCCTCGCTTCCACTCAAAATTTCGCGAATCACCCGAACCCCAGCGAAGCCGCCTCATGCCGCTGCGCCGTCTAATCTCATCTGAGCCACCGATGATCCCTTTGTTAACCCCTCCGTTGAACCCCAGCCGAGCCGCCGCACCGGAAGCCTCGAACCACCGCCGCTGCGGTTCCATCCACAGCCGCCCCCCATTTCTCTCCACTCCCTGTGCCACCGAAACCCTCTACCCCCTCTTATTCTCCCCACGCCGAACAGAACCTCCTCCCCCCTTTTGTGTTTCTTTCTTCTTTTCTTTTAGTTTTTTCTATTTTATTATAACATATAATATAATAGATCATAATATATTATAATATATATATATATACATATATATCACATATAATACAATAATAATTAGAGTATATCATAATAATAACAATTATTATATTTACATATTTTAGTATTAATATTAAGTATTGTATATATATATATAAGTTATTTATTTATTTATTTAAGCAATAATATTAATATATAGTATATAATAGTTTCATTTTATGTTAGTTAACTTGCGTGTGTTTGTTGTTTCGTTGCAGGGGGAGGTGCATTTACATGGAGTTCACTTGGGAGCGCGTGACGTGCACATAAAAGCACGCCACGTGGATTTGCAGATTTGTAGAGGGAAGAAGTTAGCTCACTACGGGCATTTCATTTTCATTCAGTTTGGAGCAACTGCTCCGGTGACAGCGCGGGAGGAGCAGCACAGTAAAAGCACCACGTGGAGGCCAGGGAACTCCCCGGGGGAGATTTCAGAGGCTCTAGTTGGGTGATGAATGCACGAGAGGTGGGAGAGGCATAGAATAATCGAGCTAAGCAGGAGCGGAGGACATCAAGTCGGGACACACTTTCATCGGGAGAGAGAAGTAGCGGGACTTTGATCCAGACCGGGGGAGCGGAGTAGAAAAAAACTTACACCGTCTCCCTTGGAGCGATTTGAGTACCGAGAGACCAGTGCATTTTCAGACCTCGATTCCCAGGGCGGGACATCGAGTGAGTTTCATCATTACATCCACTATCAAGCAACAAGAGTTCCGAGAGCTCGAGCAGGGAGACAAACATTCTTATTTGTCTTGTGCTCTGTTTTTCTGCAACTCAATTTAACATGAGCTTCATTATTTCTCACCCTATTGTTGCATTAAAACCAATATCTATGTCCGGATAATTTACTTCGGGGGGGGGGGGAATAAGCTCGTTGATTAGGATTGTTAGTCTTATACATGCGCTGCATCCTTTTGCTTTGGATCGTCTCTCTCATTTTTTACAGGCAAGCTTATTTTCAAAACAACGAGATCGTGTGAAAACCGATCTTATTTGTACCATAATTAAAACTGTTTCAAATTGAGTAATTCACTGACAAGTGAATTATACTCAAATGAGAGAGACACACCGAACTCAACTGACAAGTTGAGCTTGGTGACTTTTGACTTTTCTTCACCATTGGTTGGAATGACTCTTATAGTTGAAGGACTGTAAGAGCTATTTCATCACAAACTGACCAGACGACAAATATGGACGGTTATTTTTAGTCAGATCCATGTTTTTAAAATCACAGTGCATGAATAAGGATAAGCAACATCAAATCGGACAGTGGACTTTTCCCCCTATTCATCTATCGGTTGTTTGCACCCCAGTTTCTCTTGCTGCTCTGTCTACTCACTTTGCACTCACCATATCACTCTCACTTCTGCACACACTAAGTCTCATTCACTCCACTTCACCACCACCAATTGTCTTTGCTCGATTTTTACATGTGTGTTTTTGTTTAGTTTATTTTTTAGAACACCAAACACAACAACAGGCCTCCCTGTGGTTCGACCCTGTCTTGCTACTGTACTAAGTAGTAAGTAGGTATAAATTTTAGTTTGTTGCCCGTGCCCAACGACACGCGAGCGTGAAAATTTTGGCACCGTTGCCAGGGAGGCCACGTGCGTTTAAAAAAAACAAACAAAAATTCACATAAAAAAAATCAAAAAAAAATCACATAAAAAAATCACTAAAAAAACTGCAAAAAAAAATTAAAATTCAAAAAAAAAAATTGTGAACCTGCTGCATGAAAACTAGGTCTAAGTTTGAACACTTAGTACCTGGTAACCCTAAGATTGATAAGCACCTCAAAGAAGTGAAAAAGAACAAAGACAAGCTCAAAATGGAAGATAACAGAAATGAAAACATGAATAATCCACTTCCTGAGAATTTGAACCAACCTGGAATAATGAATCAACCTGGGAATGAGATAGCTGAGAGGCACAGTTTGAGAGAGTTCTTGTTACCTTCGGTGTCTAGAAATCCTTCACGCATTAGACTCTCTCCTAGGTCCAGGAATTATGAGATCAAGAAATCCATGCTTAGTCAGTTTCCCACCTTCAATGGAATGCCTAGTGAAGACTCTCTTGACTTCATTAGAGCCTTCTATTGTAGTGTTCAGCAACTACCACTTAGGGGTCTCACTGAGGAAGAGCTTAAATTGAGAGTGTTCCCCTTATTCCTCAAGGGAAATGCTAGGTCTTGGTTCCAACAGTTAGAGGAAGAGATCTTTGTCACCTGGGATCAAGTTTACAATGCCTTTACTATGAAATTATATCCTAGGAGGTTGACATCTGAGATTAGGCACAAAATCAATGGATTCCTTCAGGATGAAGGAGAACTGTTTCATGAAGCCTGAGATAGGTTTAGAGGTTTTCTTAGGCAGTGTCCAAACCATCAATGTACACCTCAATTCCTTATGGACACCTTCTACAATAGTCTCACTCCTTACCACCAAACCTTGGTGGACCAGTCTTCTGGAGGAGACTTTAGTGATAGGACTGCTGAGGAGCTCAAATAGATCTTTAACACCTTAGCTCAAAACTCCCAGCACAAATGCTCTAGGAGGAGAACCATTGTTAGAAAAGAAACCTCCCCTACTCCTCAAGCTGAAGCCTAAGCTACTGGGTTCTTTAATGAGAACCCACATCAAATCCTTAAGGAGCAGTGTCACCACTGTGGCATGTATGACCATTCTCAAACCTATTGTCCAAACTTTGATATGCCTGTCCAGCCTCATGAGAGTGCCAGCTTTGCTGGTTACGGACCTCGGATGCAGCCTAGGGATGATCCTTTTTCCAACACCTATAATCAGGGGTATAGGAACCATCCGAACCTGTCATGGAGGGAGCAGGGAGTCCTCCGACCCACTACCCCTCTTGGATTCCAACAACCTCCTAGGCAATAGTTCCAATCCCAATCCCAACCAAAGATTGAGTCATCCAACTCAAAAGATGAGGTGAGAGATATGTCCATAAGTTGATAGGGAGGTTTGATGAATAGAAGACCAAAAATTATTTTGATAAAGTTCAAATGGATGCTAGAATGAAGAACCTGGAAATTCAAATGGGGCAGTTGGCTAGGGATGCTGGTAATAGAGAAAAGGGTAGGCCACCCAGCACCACTGAAGCCAATACTAGGGAAAATTTCATGGTTGTGACCACCAAAAGTGGTCTCCAAACTCACCAAGAGCCTAGGAAAGAACCCCAAAATGCTGAAAATGAGAAACTGGATGAAACTGAAAACTCAAATTTGAAAGAACCTGAATCTGGAAAACTGGATAGCACCACTGGAATCCCTCCATTTCCTGCTGTTCCAGCTCAAAAACTCAAAGAAAATGGCTTGAAAAACAAAGATAATAAAGGGAAGAAAATTATTAAAGAAGAAGTTGTAGAGATGCCCCCAATTTTGAGGAATTTTTCCCTTGCAATCCCCTTCCCACAAAGAATTAAGAAACCAATTCAGGATTATGAACTGTTGAAAATTTTGAAAGTGGTTAAAAAACTGAACATTGATATCCCATTCCTGGAAGCACTAATACAAAGCCCATCATATCTGAAATCACTCAAGAAAATCTGTTCAAACAAAAAGACATTGGAAGAATTTTCCACCTATAGCTTAATAGAGGAATGTAGTGCAGTCTTGCAGAATAGGATACCTCCTAAGCTTCAGGACCCTGGAAGCTTTGTCATCCCTTGCACATTTGGGGATAGAGGTGGTAAGTTCAATTTTTTGTGTGATCTAGGTGCTAGTATTAATATGATTCCACTGTCCCTTTTTCAGCACCTGAGATTAGGAGTTCCCCAACCCACCACTGTTGTGTTACAGCTTGCTGATAGGTCCATCACTCATCCAGTGGGTAGGGTCGATGATTTGTTAGTGGGAGTAGGAAAACTCCTTTTGCCTGTTGACTTTCTTATCCTTGATATGGAGTGTGACCAGGAGGTTCCTATCATTCTTGGTAGGCCCTTCTTGGCCACAGGGGGAGCTGCGATAGATGTGTCTAAGGGGAAACTGATTTTCAATTTGGGTGAACAGAAAGAATAATTCAATGTGTTTAAGAAAATCCAAGAACCCACCCACCCAATTTTCCCAAAAGATGAGATGTTAGTTGTTGAGAGTAGTGTTGATCAAGAGGAAGAAGAGTTTCTGAGAATGATAACTGAAATCAACAGTGAACCTGAAATCCCCATTGCCTCTTGCATGGGGATCAACTCAAGTAAAGAGAGATAATTTGTTGATGATTATGAGGGAGAATTCTTGGAGAACATAGATGAGTTTTCTTTGGAGCACATTCTTACCCCGAGAGAGGAGTCTAAGTTTGAGGAGACATCTTTTGGAAGATCTTATACTGAGGAAAAAGCCTTCTCTACTACCTTCTTTAAGAGGCAACATGAAGACCTTGGGCCACCCAGGCCCAAGTGTCTTCCCTCAAGCCAGTCGCCACCCACCCTTGAACTCAAGCCTCTCCCTACCCATCTCAAATATTCATTTTTAGGAGACAATTCTACCCTACCTGTGATCATTTCATCCAATCTAGAGGTCAGGCAAGAGCAAAATCTGATTACTGTTTTGAGGAAGTACAAGTCTGTCATAGGTTGGTCGATTGCTGATATCAAAGGGATAAGTCCAGCCTTCTGTATGCATAAAATCCTAATGGAACCTGAGTGTAAGCCCAGAGTAGAAGCCCAAAGAAGACTCAACCCCAACATGAAATAAGTTGTGAGAGAAGAAGTGATTAGGTTGCTAGATGCTAGAATAATTTTTCCAATTTCTGATAGCCCCTGGGTCAGTCCTATCCAGGTGGTTCCCAAAAAGAGTGGAGTGACAGTGGTCACTAATGAAAGGAATGAGCAAATCCAGACAAGAGCAGTGAACAAATGGAGAGTTTGTATAGACTACAGGAAGTTGAATGCTGCCACAAGAAAGGATCACTTCCCTATTCCATTTTTGGATCAAATGTTAGAGAGGTTGGCAGGTAATGAATTCTTATGCTTTCTTGATGGCCATTCTGGTTACAACTAGATTGCCATTGCACCTGAGGACCAAGAGAAAACCACCTTTGTAACAACCCGAGATTTTATAAGATATATTCGTTTTAATTTATTCCATATCTTCTGTTGTATGCTACACCAAGATTATCTTGTGCTATACGCAACATCGTATTAGCTTGCAGTATACACAACACAATTCTTGGATCGTGTTATACACAATTTCAAGTTCATTTGATAGAAGTTATTTTACGCAACATTGAATATATATATATATATATATATTCAATGTATAAATGAAAAATGGTTGGATTCTGTTATAACTAAACAACAAAGGAGTATTGCACTATACACAACCCTAACTTGGCTTGCATTACACGCAATCGTGACCTTCTTCGATAGCGTGTGTTGTACGCAATACCGGGTTTTACTAAACAACGATATGTTATTATAATATTATTATGAACTAGCCATTATGAATAGTATTAACTAAATTTTGAAATTTATAACATTATTATTCATCTTACACATTTTCTAGAACATGGTATAAGAACAAAATAAATTTTTCGGGTAAAATAAGTATTTTTCAAAAAATGCAGTTTTGCCGCCTTTTGATGGCGCACCAACTTTAAATCTAGTTTTTAACATGTTTATAAGTTAAATTTTTCAAAATAAAATTATTCTTTTAAATAAGTATATAAAATTTTACCGTGGATAAAATTTTCATATTATTCTGATAACTTTCATATTTTAATGAATAGTAAAAACACGCTATATTTTTATTAAAAACAACTTTTTTCATCATAATAATTTATGTGGTTAAATTATAATATTGAATGGTTTAAAAGTATAAATAGAATATATTTTTACCATTTAATACAATGTATGTCATTAGCATTGATTTTACCTTGAATTCGTAGGTTAAATCAATTCAATCTTTTGCAATGTTTTAAACAAAAACCCGTTTTCTTTCGACAACGGGATTAATTTTAAATTAATTACTGCAAATTATGTATTTTGAATTTTGAAAAATGGATTCCATATTTGGAATCAGTGGGTCCAAATTATGTTAATAGACTACTTTTTATTTTTGGGCATTATGAATAGTAACTACGGTAAATTTTATTTACCATAGTTAAAGGTAAATCGGGTAATTGAGGGTAAATATAAGATTATAAAATTATCCTAACACCTGTCAAAATCCTATTGGATGACTAAAAGTCGAACCATATCACCTAAGGGTCGTATTAGAATCATTTAATGGACTTTTGTCCATGAAAATAACTTAATTATTATTAAAACCAAAGAAAGTGACAACATGTCACTCTCTTAAATCTTATAAGTATATTAATTTTAATTTAGTGATAAACTTCATGAAACTTCGAACATGAATAGTATCCAGAAAGCTAATGAAATTATCTACATCATATGAACTTATTTATAATTTTTAGGGATTAAATAATTATCATTAATTGTGACACAATAGTGATGCAGAAAATTTTTTATCTAGTGAAAAATCAAGAATATAGTTTTTATTAAACTAATAGTGACCATAAAAGGCACAAAACCCTGAACAAAACTTATTGGTCATGTAAATGTAAACCATAATAATTAAATGGTCGAATATTTGACCATTTAAAGCCTTATAAAAGCGATTATGACACTTATATTATTTTATTTTAAATGATGCCAAAGTTGTCACTTTCATAATTTAATAAATATAGCAATTTAAATATTGTGATTTTAAGATGATAAATTCGAGTAAAAGTATTTTTGTGAAAGGTAATAGATTTATCTTCATCATATGATTTTAGTTTTAATTTTTATGCAACAAATAAGTATATTAAATAATTATACAAAAATGATGTAGTAATTATTTTATTAAGAGATAAACCAAATAAATGGTTTTAAAAATAATAAACTAAATATTATATGAACTATTTAATGTGCTCGACTAATTTTCTAGATACATATGACCTTTTATGAATCTATTAAAGCTTTTAGTTTGAACATATATTCTGTATATATTTTATTTAAATTCAAATAAATGAATAGTGTCAAAATTGACACTATTGTTATTTTATAAAAATAACATATTATTAAATTGTTTAAAAATCACAGAAATATTTAAAAATTATAAATTTAAATTTATATAGTCTAAAATATTATAAATTATCCAATTATGGAAAATTAACAACATATAAGTGATTATTTTTAACCATTTAAAATTTAGAATTTTATTACCACAAATAAAATTAAATAGATTAAATAAGGATAAATCAAAATGATAAGGTTTAAAATAAAATAAAAACATGTATAAATTTGATTGTTTGATGAGATTACAAACCTATATCATCTAATATTCAAATATGAATCATTTTTGGAGGTTTTTTAAGTGGGGTTAGATTTATTATAAATTAATATTTTTAAGATTTCCAAAGGTGCCCCTCCCCTCTCTTATAAAAGGGCACCTCCTCCCTCTCTTACTCACACCAATTTGAGCCTTAAAGCTCAGCCAACCCCTGCCAAATTCTCTTCTACACTTCCCTAGAAACATCCTAGAGGTCCTTGTCTTCTTCAAAGACCAATTTTAGTGCCCTAAGAGGAGGTCTCAAAGAGGCACTTCAAAGAAGAGGTAATGTTCGTTACCGATTCTTTCAACTTTATTTCTTCTTCCACTTATTCTTCTTTAGTTATTTCATTATGAAGTAATAACATAAGTATCACTCATATACTGATATGTTATTATAATTATGAAACAACCCTATTTCACCATTTATCCATCCTACGGAAAACGAAATCACCGCGCGTGCGTACGTACGAAATACCGTCTCCACGCCGTGGTGTAATCTATTTTCCACCACCACCTTACTTGGATGGGTATAATGGTGTAAATAATGACTATATATGATTATTGTAAAGTGATATTGATTCTTAAATATTATACATACACTTCAATACAATTCCACGATCATGGGAATGATATCATCGCTTGTGCGTACGTACGGACTACCGTCTCCACGACGCGATGAGATTCATTCTCAATGATTAACCATTCATGAATGATTATAAAGTATATATAATAAGTAATCATGAAATATATGACATAATAATGATACTGGATTTATGTATATATATATGTATGTTATCTACTTAATTCCATTCAATTCAATAAGGAAACGAAAACAACGTTCATGCGTACGTACGGTCTACCGTCTCCATGAACGGTGTATTTCTTTCCATTTATCGATCTATTATATATATGTATATTCTGAATATATATTATATATAAATCATGTTTTAAATTCTGAATGTAAGTAACCATGATCTAAGTAATCATATGAATAATTACAAGTTAAAACACGAACGACAAATGAAACGATTTTACCCAAAATGCTACTTTAACATTAATTTACAAAAGAATGGGTAATATAAAGTCATAAGTGAACCATATATGATATCATAACAATGAATATTATTCTTTAATAAGTCAATGACATTATTTAAATCATTATACAGGAGGTTCAGATCCATACGAAGCATATCGGACCTAAGGTAAAGGATAATTTTGGAAATCTCATTTTTATCCGAGATTGCTTATTCGTAAGTATTTACTGGGGTTATTGTTATAATCCATGTCCATGTTTCCTAAAAATGGTTTCATGTATGTTTAAAGTCCTTTTTACCCATTTTGACTTTTACCCAATGGTATGGAAGGAATCTTTCTTTTATTTACCCTACAAGGTACTTTTTGAATTTTTCGACAAAAGTACGAGAAGAATGTTTTTTTAACGTATACAGCATGAAAGGATTTTTACGGTTTTATAAAGCCTTGTTTTCATGAAGCTTCCTCCAAAATATTTCATGACTATTTTCAACAAAATCCTTTTCTTTTAAAATTGCATGACATTTTGTGAAAAGAAAATGATTTTGAATAAAAAAAGGATATTTTCCTCAAGAATTCATTTCAAGTGTTTTATCAAAACCATTTTTCATCTAAGATGACATTATTTCATATGTATATGTTTCAAGTATAATGTCTCTATGATTTACATGGTTTCAATTCTCTTATTATGAAATGATATCCATTTCTTTTATATGGATTATGTGATGATGGGATGATGTTTATGAAACCCATTTTATTTATTGGGTTATTATGAATAATGTATGTTTATTTTGTGGCACAAGTAAGAATGATTTAATTATGAGATGGGTGAGACCTATATCTTCCTCCAATGCATTGGGTAAAGATTTATATCTCATGAGATAGACATGGCTGGAACAGTAAGTTAATCTGGTTCAGTGTTACAGGACTGAAACGAGGAGTGAACTCGATTCAGAAAGGGGATTTTTCCACTAAGATGATCTTGGCAGCAATGCCTTGGCTACTATGGAAATCATAACAAGTGCTGAATGGTTTTCACAATTACATGTTTTATTCCCATCCTATTTTATCGTGATTGATGTTCCTTTATGATGTATGCCTTACGTACTTCCAAGATTTATGTCTTTGCTCAAGGTTTTAATTTTTAGATTTCATGTTCAAGTTTTTGCTTTCAAATGTTTATGGATTGTTTTATGTTCTTTATGTTTGCCCTTACTGAGCATTCGAGCTCACCCTTTTTATGTTTTATTTTCCCCAGGAAATAAAGAAAGGTTTTAGGTAAGGAAACAAAAAGGGGAAGATCTTTATGGGAGATGTTGAAGATATTTCAACATGATTAGAAGTTTATATTCCAAGTTTCCAAAGACACTAAACTATTACGGTCCTTGTGTGTCTGTTTTTGTTATGTATTAAGTATTCCGTAAAAGTAATGTAATGTCCATGTACATCAAGCTTTGGGTCTCTACAACCTTCACCTATCCATTTGGGACATTTTCTTACCGGCGGATGCCCTTTGGCTTGTGTGGTACTCCTGCCACTTTTCAAAGATGTATGATGGCAATTTTTTTAGACATGATTGAGAGGATTATTGAAGTGTTCATGGATGATTTTTCTATTGTAGGAGATAACTTTGAGAACTGTATGAAAAACCTGTAACTAGTGTTAGAAAGATGCCAAGAAACCAACTTAGTCTTAAATTGGTAAAAGTGCCAATTCATGGCCACTGAAGGCATAGTTTTGGGACATAAGGTTTCTAAGAAGGGGCTGAAGGTCGATAATGCTAAAATTGAGGTCATACAAAAGTTTCCCCCACCTAAAAATGTCAAAGGAATTAGAAGTTTTTTGGGTCATGCTGGGTTCTATAGGAGGTTCATTAAGGATTTTTCTAAGATTACTAGACCCCTGTGCTCCCTGATGGTTAAGGACACACTCTTTGTCTTTGATGACACGTGTCTAGAGGCCTTTAATTTGCTCAAGGAGAAGTTGACTACTTCACCTGTAATCACTGCTCCTAACTGGAAGCTTCCTTTTGAGGTTATGTGTGATGCTAGTGACTTTGTAGTAGGAGTTGTGTTAGGGCAGAGGAAGGATAGGAAACTTCATGTTATTTACTATGTAAGAAAGCTGCTAGATGATGCCCAGAAGAATTATTCTACCACTGAAAAGGAGCTGGCTGCTGTGATGTTTGCTTTGGAAAAGTTCAGGCAGTATTTGATAGGATCAAGGATCATAGTTTTCACAGATCATTCAGCCCTTAAGTATTTGCTGGCTAAAAAGGAATCAAAGCCTAGACTCATGAGCTGGACCTTGCAACTATAAGAGTTTGATTTAGTGATTAAGGATAAGAAAGGGGATGAGAATGTAGTTGCAGATCACTTGTCCAGATTGCCCAATTCCCCAAGTAAGGAACCAAAAGAGATCAACACTTCTTTCCCTGATGAACAGTTGTTTGCTGCTTCTGTACAACAGTCTGCTTGGTTTGCAGACTATGCCAACTTTCTGGCAGCTGGAGTCGTGCCCAAGGATCTCTCACACAACTAGAGGAAGAGGTTTATTTCTAAACTGAAATATTATATTTGGGATGAACCTCTTCTCTTTAGGAGGTGTGCTGATGGGATTCTAAGAAGATGTGTAGTTGAGGATGAGATTTTACCCATACTTGAGAGCTGCCACTCATCACCTTGGGGTGGCCACCATGGAGGCGAAAAGACTACTCAGAAGGTCCTACAGGCTGGTTTATACTAGCCAACACTGTTTAAAGATGCTAGGAGTTTGGTTATTGGCTGTGAGAAATGTCAAATGTTGGGAAATGTTGGAAGAAGGAAGGAACTACCCCAAAAAAGGTATCCTGGAGGTTGAAATCTTTGATGTGTGGGGCTTAGACTTCATGGGACCATTTCCATCCTCTTATGGGAATGAGTACATTTTGGTTGCTGTGGACTACGTGTCCAAGTGGGTTGAGGCAGTAGCTCTACCCGACAATTCAGCTGTTAGTGTGGTGAAATTCATTAAGAAAAACATCTTTTCCAGATTTGGTGTGCCTCAAGCTTTTATAACTGATAATGGAACTCACTTCAGGAATTATAAGTTCAAAGGTTTAATGGAGAAGTATGGGTGATCACATAGGACAAGCACTACTTACCACCCACAGTCCAGTGGGAAAACAGAAGTTTCAAACAGAGAGCTCAAACAGATTTTAGAGAAAACAATGTCTAGCTCTAGGAAGGACTGGTCAAGGAAGTTGGATGAGGCCCTTTGGGCCTACAGAACTGCTTATAAGAATCCTATAGGGATGTCACCATATAGGCTACTCTTTGGGAAAGCTTTCCATCTACCTATTGAGTTACAATAGAGATCTTATTGGGAAGTGAAGGCTCTTAACACTACTACAAATATGGCTTATAATAGCGCTAAAAACGAACTTTAACAGCGCTAAAAAAGCGCTGTTAATCTCAGTGAAGATAAAGGGGGGGGGGGGTCCCCTTTATCAGCGCTAAGCAAGCACTGATAAAGGTACTATTTATCAACGCTATTTTCAGCGCTGATAAATGTATAATATATCAGCACTATTGTGAGCGCTAATAAAAACTACCTTTATCAGCGCTCAAAATAGCACTGATATATTATCTATTTATCAGCGCTTAACTAGTGCTGATAAAGGCCAAAGATCCTATCCAAAACCAGAACCTGTACAGAACCTGCCCAGCACCTTCACACATTACAACACCTGCACATAGTCCAAACAAAACCTGCACACAACACACACAACACCCACAACACCCACACACAAAGCACAGAAGAACAAAAAATGATACATACATTTACTTGAAATCATGAATACAAAACAACACACTTCTATATATATTTAAAACAATGTTTAATTTGGTTACAATTACATTTATCCAACAAACAGTTAAAAAACAATGATGTTCCATCCTTTTTGCATCCATCCGCTCTAAAAAATTGTCATCCATGGCGGCGATTTCCAAACAAAGCATTCGAACTGAGGAAAAATATTTCACCTACATAATAAAACAAATATTATGTTAGTAATACAATAATGAAATAAAGAATGGGGTTGCTAAATGGAATTATACTAGTGAGACACAAAACATAAAATAACCAATTATACTAGTGAGACACAAAACATAAAAAAAATATTATGTCCCCCCATTCCATAAAAAAGAAGCACCCATACCCCCTTCCCCAGCACACCCCCTACACACTGCCCACCCCCGAGCACACCCCCTACCCCTGCACACTCCCTGCCCCCTGAACACCCCCTACCCCCTTCCCCAGCACACCCCTGCCCACTGCACTTCCCCCCTGCCCATTGCACACCCCCTGCCCACCCCCTACATATTTCAAAAGAACCCAACACACCCCCTACCCCTCCCCCCTACCACTTTTCCCCCTTCCCCCTCCCCCAGAAAACCACCCCTGCCCTCTCACCCTGTCCCCTGCACATCATAAAGAAAATACATTGTATGGAAATTGTGCTCAATTTACATTATACACATCATATATATCAACACATTCTCATGTACTTTCATTCAATTTAAATACACACATATATATAATCTCTACATCTCATAAGAAAACCCTCTTTAAAATTCACAAACACATTAAATCCATTTGAAAACACCCATCACACAACTTTCTCATTTCTTCAAACACATTTAAAGGACTTAAGCATGAAAATCCACAAGAAATACAACTGCATTCATTTTAAAAATAACTTTTAAGTCTATACACACCCCAAATTCATTTGATAACACATTTTTAACCACACAAACATTTCATATAGTATACTTAACAAGCAAATACAGGATAATAAAATCATCATATAATGTAAAAGCATGGAATCACCTACATAAAGCGTGGAATCTTCCAAAATCTGCTGGAAAACATAAAACTACACCTCCACAATACCTTAATAAGGACTGATTAAACATTAATATTGAATATATTAATGGAAACCCATGTTTAACTTGTGGTATTCCATGAGTTTAACATCCCACAAGGATAGAGGGTCATGATTTAATGTCTTACAGAGATGTAAGACTTGGGTGGATCAAAACACTTATAAAGGTAGATCAGGTAGGTACATCTCTAGGAGGGAGCACCTGGAATGTTTACCTGATAGATGGATCAAAACACCCAATGAGGTCTGACCCAAGTGTGGTGCATCCCATAAAGGTAAGGTTTCTCATTTTGAAGAATTATTCGGATGCCACTAAGGGAAATACAAGAGGGAAAATAAGCGAAGGTGTACCCCAGTGAGGGGGTCACCATGGTTTACCATTGGTTGGGATTTAACCTCATGGAGGCTTCCTACGTACCCTATTTAGAATACAAGGATCAAAACCCATATATTTAAAAGAGGTATGTTGTGGGTATTACCCATGGTTAGCTTCCCTTAACACTAGGAATACTCTTGGTTGGATGAGTATGGGTCTTGTGGGGCTTATGCATTGTCAGATTCTCAGGTTCTTCCAAGGGTAGCAATGGGATGAATGGGACATACGTGCTAAGATGGACCATGTGAATGGCGTGATCCTTGTAAAGAGGCACGAGGCACAAAAAACATGTGTATCTGTCTGTAAACATTATTTATGGTGTCCATGAGGCTTATCAGACTCCCCATACCTTCCATAAATACCTCAAAACATCACGAGGACCAGATTCTACATGATGGTGCATCACAGGGTTGATTCTTTTGATGATGTACTGGTCGTTTGAGCTTGGATTTCATCTCAACCAGCCTTTCACTTATTTGAATTATCCTGGGACACATATTTTGGTTCCAAAAAATCCCTCAACGATACTGATTATCTCATGCATCTACCTAGAAATAATTGTGCAAGTCAAACAACAACACATGTGATCAAATACAAGTTCAAACAAACGAGATACATAAAATGGATTTTGTTGATCCTCGGTGGTTTCGTCGTTCACCTCATACGCACTGCACACCATCATGCCTTACTTCAATATTGATTTGTTGAAAGATCAATAATATGAATCCGGGGATAGAAAACATTGAGTAATAAATTAAGATTTCAATACATCGGAGCATTCTCAATTCACCAAAGAAGGTTGGAGGATAATCAATGATCATATATAGATAACATAAGTGGTAGGAATTCACCTTCATCCTATTTGTGTACAATCTTCCATCAGGTATGTTTCCCATTCGTTTCTAAACACATGTATATCATCTTTTGAATATGAGTTTTTGCGATAGTCATGGTAGTACTGAAAAAATATAAATACACAAAGGATTAATAAATATTTTAAATGAACTCGTAATTATTTTCGAAAATACCTCATCAGGGATTCTAGTTTGTTGATGAAATACAATCTCTTTCATAAATTTACAAACATAAGTATTTAATGGTACCTTTATGTTTTGTAGCATGTTTTTTTTCTAATTTATTTATTCGTATATGTGACAGACATACTAGGTGATATGTTTTGTATTATGGGTTCATCTTTGTCTAATCATATAACTATGAGATTATGCTATGTGATGAAAATTAATATGGATCCATCATCATTTCCATTGGGATAATCTTTGGGAATCCATATAACCATAAGATTAAAAACTATTTCCTTTGTATCTCATACATAAATATTCAACTCGAAGGGGTAGAACTTACCGCCCATGGTAACTCAAAATAAAAAAAATGAAAACAAGGGTTGGTTATCCACAGAAGTCATCACACATAACCTTGGTAGACCTCTCACACATGTGAACCATCATAACTAACCAATTACCATATACTTCATCTTAGAGTCAAGATATCCCTATGGAACCTATAGGGTATCCAATTCCACATCATTCACAAACAACCCACTTGTGTTTCTAAATATCAATAACATCTCTTATTTCGACACTCATCAATAATTATGAATCACATCCCTAGACATAATCATAATCACATTAAGACCACACTATCTATTATGGAAATCCTTACTCGAATTAGGCTCAAGATATGGTATCATTCCTATCTCACATCTATATTCACTATTTGGTCCTCACACACACAATATATAAATAATATACCAAGGGAATACCATCCATGGAACTCACCTCCCACCTTGAGAGCACGAGGAGGAGGACGAGGCGGCGGCGGTCGTGGCAGCGAGGGTGGATGCGGCGGCGGCGGCAGAGGCGGAGGCGGCGGCGGCGGCAGAGGTGGCGTCAGTCACGACAGCGAGGGTGGAGGCGGCAGAGGCAGAGGCGGTCGCGGTAGCGAGAGCGGGGGCGGAGGCGGCGGCGACGACGGAGAAGGAGGAGGACGAGGAGGATGAGGAGGACGAGGAGGAGGAAGGAGGAGGAAGGAGGAGGAAGGAGGAGGACGAGGAGGACAAGGTCGCGCGGCGAGGGGCCTGGTTCAGCTTCTGCGAGAGCTTGACCGCATGCAAGCGAGGATGGACTGTTATGGTTATTAAATAAAAACCGACAGAAGCTTTATCAATGCTTGTTAAATGCGCTGATAAAGGTATGTTTTATCAGCGCTAAAATAAAAGCGTTGATAAAACATTCATTTATCAGTGCTTTTTTAGCGCTGATAAAGGCATACCCCGTTATCAGTGCTTTCTGTTTAGCGCTGATAAAGGGCAGCGCTTCCCTTGCCTGTTTTGTGGTAGTGTAACTTTGATTTTAAGTCTGCTGGAGAGAGGAGACTGCTAGAGCTGAGTGATCTGGATGAGATCCGAAGAGAGTCTTATGAGAATGATGAAATTTAAAAAGAAAGAACAAAGGCTTTTCATGACTCAATCATTCAAAATATGAATTTTAAGGTTGGTGAGAGGGTCTTGCTTTTCAATTCAAGATTGAAGCTGTTTCTAGGGAAGTTGAAGTCCAAGTGGTCAGGACCCTTTACCATTATTAGAGTCTTGGTTAATGGAGCTATTAATTTGGTTGGAGATGATAATAGACCCTTCTTAGTCAATGGCCAAAGAATAAAGCACTTCTATGAAGGGCAGCCAAAGGGCTTGGCTTCCATATCTCTTTTGGAAGAATGAGCTGATCCAAGTCTAATTGAGGACTATAAATTCAGTGTTGCATGGGAACTAACCCATGATTGCTTAGTAGTTTCTCTTTTATTTCATGTTTTTCAATAAAGTAATCCCTGCTGCTTGTTCTCTAGTTCAGTTGCTTAACTACTGATGGTGCTTCATGATCTGTTATTGTGTTAGAGTGAGTTGTTGCTGCCAGAAACTTGGCCAAGAAACCCCAAGGGAGCAATCCACTGCATCATATGGATAACATTTCTCTCTACTCACTCTCTTGGGTTACTTATCTTGCACTTTAAAATCTGGAATCTTATTTTAGTTATTTGAATTTGCAGGTTAATGAAGAGGAGTAACAATCCAGTGATGCTGAAGAGGACCTGTTTATTAAAGCCACTGTTAAAGGTCCAATAATTCAGGGAAGTGTTGTTCTGCCTTTTTCACTTTCAATTACTTGCTTACTCTTCGCTGTGAACTAAGTGTGAGGGACTTCCTCCTAATCTATGAGAAATGAATGTGTTTTATTGCATGGGTGTGTAGATGCTAGTATCTAGAGAGTTGCAAATTATTTTGAGCTGATTCGTAGAACATTCTTGCACCCATTGCTTTCAATTCCATTGAGCAGCTGCTGCACGTTATTGTTAATCATGCTATTATTTGAAGTACATTGATAAAATATTTTGTCTTCTCTTTAAACATTCAAAAGCATGAACATTTTAGGAATAGAAATTCACTTGGTTGCTGGTGAGGCTGGTGGGGTTGGTCTTTTCTGTTTTTCTTTTCTTTTTGTTTTTATTTTTATTTTTCTTTTTGTGTGGCAAAGACACTTTTTGAACTTCATTTCTACCCCTCCATATCTCTTTTTAAGCTGAAATGTTCATAAATTTTGAACTTCCACTGTCTCCCGCCTTGAGAGACAACATTGGGGACAATGTTGGGTTTTAAGTGTGAGGGAGAGGGGTCATTCTAGTGTCATGTCGAATTCCCCCTTCTTGAACCTCCGTTTGTTTAAAAAATGGTCAAATTTTTTCAAAAAAATGGTTCAAAATTCTTTCAATTTTTTTTTAAAATTCTTTCATTACATGAGGGTCATTGGAGGTTCAATGGTATTTCATTTATGTCCTGTTTAGTGGATAACTATTCACTAGTTGTTGAGAGTGGTACTTAGTCAGAAACTGTTAAGTATGAATGATTATTGAGTGCAATTGTTCATTGTCTCTATGGATCTGTCTGTTTAGGAACTGAGGATGGGAGTTTGACAGGATATGTTTTGTGGGATGATGATCATGACATAGTGTAACTAGAAGTTCTCACTGGAACCCAGGGGACTCACATTTTTATAAAATAATATTCAATCACTTTAGGAAGTCAATCCGAATGATTATTAATTAAGTCCTTTGTAACTGAAGTAAAATGGGAAAATGAGATCCCACGGTGAGTATCTAATACAAGGTGCATTGGGTGCGTTTTTGTGAATAAATAAAGCTAATTTCAATCTTAATAAGTGCTATACACAGTGCTATGCACATGGAATATGGCTGGGAAAAATAGAAATAAAGTGCCCTTGTCAAAAATGAACTCATTAAGGTGAGGAGAATTTTGAACCCAAATGAAGAAGGGAGCAATTGACTTGGTTAATATTCATTTGAGTTAGATTAATAAAGTGATGAAATTAATCGACCTTAATTCTTGGAACCTAGGGGAAGGTGAGAATGGAAGGTGCCCTTGGTTAAGTTTTGAGTTCCATTTCATCTAACCTGTCAACACTCATTGAATTAGAACTTGAATTGGAAGGTGAAGTGAGATAGTTAATGATTACACATAGGAGGCATGACACACTTGGTAGTGTATGAGTTTGTGAGGCTTTTGATTTCCAGTGAGTATTTGAAGCTAGGCAGGACATCATTTTTGAATACCCTTGAAAAACCCGATTCATTGTTTGGTCATGTTCCTCTGGATATTAAAGTTTAATCATGCACTTTTTGAGCTGAAATTCACAATTCATATTTCTGTTTTAAAGTCAAAAGTATGTACTTGTTTGAGGACAAACAAGGTTTTAAGTGTGAGGGAGTTTGATGTGGCAATGTTTTCATGGTCTCTGCCACATACTTTTCTATATATTTTTTTTTTAAAATCAAACCTTTGTATTTTATGTAATATTTATCAATTGTTGTATTTTGTAAATTATATTATAAGAAAATGTGTTTATTTATTAAAAGTGTGTTATTATTATTATTATTTATTATTTTTCAATAATAAAATTAAGTTTTTATTTTAATTTAATTAATTCTCTTGGTATTAGTTTTCAATAATTTTAAATTCATTATTTTAATTAATTAATTCTTTATTCTTTAAATTGTAAATAGATAACCCATTTTATTTGTTAGTCTTTTAATAAGTTAATTAGTTTTAACAAATTAATTCTATTCAACTAATTTTTCTTATTCTTTAATTCACATTATTTATTCTTTAGTTAATTGGTTGATTAATGTAATAAGGTGACTTTAGTTATTTTAGTTTGTTTTAAATTAAGTCTGTATAATTTTTAATCTAAATAAATTCATTCTTTTAAATAAATCACAATTAATTTTATTATTTGAGTTTGTTTTATTTATTTAGTTTTTAATTCAATTTAATTTGTTAATTGATTTTTAGTTTTATTGAAATTATTAATTTATTTAATTTTTCTTTTTAATTTGTAGGTACCGTTTCTCTCACAGTGCCTCCGTTTCTTACCCACCATTTCCTCCTCACGGTCTCACCGTGACACTCACGGTCTCACCGTGACACTCACGGTCTCACCGTGACACTCACGGTCTCACCGTGACACTCACGGTCTCACCGTGACACTCACGGTCTCACCGTGACACTCACGGTCTCACCGTGACACTCACGGTCTCACCGTGACACTCACGGTCTCACCGTGACACTCACGGTGTCTCAACCACCGCCTTGCCACAAGTACTCTCACCGAAAAAGTGTTGTCCCAATGCTTCCAACCCTCACGGTGCCTCCTCTCCTATCTCACTATTTCCATTACGGCGCCTCTCACGCACCGCTTTCACACCCCTGCCACTGCGGGCAGCGCCCTAATTCACGGTAGCACCAGTCCGAAGATCCTCTGATCCTTCCTCATCCCCACAACAAATCAATGCAAAACGAAACCATGACAATTGCAGATTCAATTCAACAGCAGCAGCAAGAATAAATAAATTGGACACACAAATCAAATTGGATTAACTAAATTCAAGCAACCTAATTCTACAGCAAACCAAAACCTGAACTATCGGGTCCGTGGCCTCCCCTTCCCCCTGCGTTTCTCCCTTCCACCTCTGCTCTCGATCTGCGGTTGTGTCGTCCGCACTTCCCCACTAGCAACCCGAAGCCAACCTCGCCACTGTGCCCATAGTCGAACCTTTCTCTCCCCTGTTCAGCGCCTATACTGGAGATCAAAATACCCCAAGCCGACAGCACTGCCCGACCTCAGCCATCCGAAGCCGCCGACGATCTCCTCTTCTCAAGATGGACCTCGGTCCTCGCTTCCACTCGAAATTCCGCGAATCACCCGAACCCCAGCGAAGCCGCCTCATGCCGTTGCGCCGTCTAATCTCATCTGAGCCGCCAGTGATCCCTTTGTTACCCCCTCCACTGAATCCCAGCCGAGCCGCCGCACCGGAAGCCTCGAACCACCGCCGCTGCGGTTCCATCCACAGCCGCCCCCCATTTCTCTCCACTCCCTGCGCCACCGAAACCCTCTACCCCCTCTCATTCTCCCCGCGCCGAACAGAACCTCCGCCCCCCTTTTGTGTTTCTTTCTTCTTTTCTTTTAGTTTTTTTTCTATTTTATTATAACATATAATATAATAGATCATAATATATTATAATATATATATATATATATATATATATATATATATATATATATACATACATATATATCACATATAATACAGTAATAATTAGAGTATATCATAATAATAAAAATTATTATATTTACACATTTTAGTATTAATATTAAGTATTATATATATATATATATAAGTTTTTTTATTATTTATTTAAGCAATAATATTAATATATAGTATATAATAGTTTCATTTTATGTTAGTTAACTTGTGTGCATTTGTTGTTTCGTTGCATTTGTTGGAGGCCAGGGAACTCCCCAGGGGAGATTCCAGAGGCTTCAGTTGGGTGATGAATGCACGAGAGGCGGGAGAGGCATAGAATAATCGAGCTAAGCAGGAGCGGAGGACATCAAGTCAGGACACACTTCCATCAGGAGAGAGAAGCAGCGGGACTTTGATCCAGACCGGGGGAGCAAAGCAGGAAAAAACTTACACCATCTCCCTTGGAGCGATTCGAGTACCGAGAGACCAGTGCATTTTCAGACCTCGATTCCTAGGGCGGGACATCGATTGAGTTCCATCATTTCATCCACTATCAAGCAGCAGGAGTTCCGAGAGCTCGAGCAGGGAGACGAACATTCTTATTTGTCTTGTGCTCTGTTTTTCTGCAACTCAATTTAACATGAGCTTCATTATTTCTTACCCTATTGTTGCATTAAATCCAATCTCTATGTCCGGCTAATTTCCTTCGGGGGGGGAATAAGCTGGTTGATTAGGGTTGTTTAGTCTTATACATGCGCTGCATCCTTTTGCTTTGGATCGCCTCTCATTTTTTTACAGGAAAGCTTATTTTCAAAACAACGAGATCGTGTGAAAACCGATCTTGTTTGTACCATAATTAAAACTATTTCAAATTGAGTAATTCACTGACAAGTGAATTATACTCGAATGAGAGAGACACACCGAACTCAACTGACAAGTTGATCTTGGTGACTTCTGACTTTTCTTCACCATTGGTTGGAATGACTCTTACAGTCGAAGGACTGTAAGAGCTATTTCATCACAAACTGACCAGACGACAAATCTGGCCGGTTATTTTTAGTCAGATCCATGTTCTTAAAATCGCAGTGTATGAATAAGGCTAAGCAACATCAAATCGGCCAGTGGACTTTTCCCCCTATTCATCTATCGGTTGTTTTCACCTCAGTTTCTCTTGCTGCTCTGTCTACTCACTTTGCACTCACCATCTCACTCTCACTTCTGTACAAACTAAGTCCCATTCACTCCACTTCACCACCACCAATTGTCTTTGCTCGATTTTTGCATGTGTGTTTTTGTTTAGTTTATTTTTTAGAACACCAAACACAACAACATGCCTCCCTATGGTTCGACCCTGTCTTGCCACTGTCCTAAGTAGTAAGTAGGTATAAATTTTAGTTTGTCGCATGTTCCCAACGAAGCGCGAGCATGCAGTATTGCGTTGCTTTTCTCTAAAACCACACTTGCAAAGATTATTCATGTCGTTTAAGACTGCATACGACATGAAGTGGCATACTCAAGATTGTAATAATTATGGCTTGATGAGACATCCCAAAGATTTAATATCATGGAATGTGTTTGATTCCTTATATCTATATTTTCTTCGATTCCTAGGAATGTATGTCTGGGATTGAATTCTGATGGTTTTAACCCTTTTGCTACTTTAAGTACTAATTGTAGCATTTTCCAAGTTGTTTTGATCCCCTATAATCTACCTTCATGGATGTGTATGAAGAAGACTTATTTCATTGTTTCGATGATTATTCTGGGAAATAAAATGTCTGGAAATGACATTGATGTATACCTTTAACCTCTAATCAAAGAATTACAAGAATTATGGGATGATGGCATGGAAACATATGATTCTTTCGTGAGAAAACTATTCAATGCTACTTTAATGTGGACAATTAGTGACTTTCCAAGACTATGAAACCTATTCGGTTGGAGCACACATATTGGTTTGCCTTGTCTAGTTTGTAATTTTGATTTTGAACCTCAATAATTATCTCATAGTAGAAAATGGTGTTTTATGTGTCATCATTGATTTCTTAATGCTTCTCATAAACTCAGGTTTAATAAGACACAATTCAACGGAGATATTTAATTGAGAAAACCATTGAATTCAACGGAGATATTTAATTGAGAAAACCATTGAAGGTGTTATCTGGTTCAGAAATCTTGAGACAATTAATGAATGTCACTGTAGAATTTTGAAAATGTAATCATTTTAAAGAAGGGGGGAAAAGGGTAAGAGGTACAATATCTGAAACAACTAGAAAAAAATAGTGGAAGAAAATGAATATATTTTTTAAACTTTCTTATTGAGAGTTTAATTTGATACGTCATAATCTTAACATAATGAATACTGAGAAGAACGTCTATGACAATGTAATTTTTACATTGCTTAATGCGCGGAGAAATAGAAGGATCACCTTAATGCTCACAAGGATTTGGAATTAATGAATGTAAAGCATGGTTTGTGGGAAAATGACAATGACAAGTATCCTTCAGCTATCTTTACAATGAAAAATCATAAGAAAGACATATTCCTTTGAACTTTAAATAATGTAAAAGTGCCAGATGGGCATTCAAGTAACATTTCAAGGTGCGTTGACTTAAAACATCAAAAATTACATGGATTGAAAAGTGACAACTCGCATATTCTGATGGAGCAGTTGTTGTCATTGTCATTGCGTAATATGTTACCTAAAAAAGTAACTGCAGTTCTAGTTGAGTTGTGTACCTTTTTCAAAGAGCTCTCTGAAAAAACTATAAATTCAATTGATTTTGATAAACTTCAAGAAATAATTTTTTTGACACTGTCATTTAGAGATGTTATTTCCACCTTCATTCTTCATAGTCATGATTCATTTGACTGTTCATTTGGTTGAACAAGATAAACTTGGTGGTCCGACACACTATCGATGGATGTATCCAATTGATAGGTACATTGATATATATATATTTTAATTTTTATTGGTGAATTCAATTTTATCAAATCATTGCATATTTTTTTAATATGTTTCTTATTTTTTCATCAGGTACTTAGGTCATTTGAATTCATATGTGTGGAATAAATCTCAACCAGAAGGCTCTATTGCTGAAGGTTACATAGTTGAAGAGTGCTTGATCTTCTATTATAGGTGTTTGGATGGTATTGAGACTAGATTCAATCGTATTGGATGTGTTGAACACATCTCAAAAAATTCTCATTCTGAAAACCAGTCATCGTTATTTCCAACCATTGAGCGACAAATTGGAAAGGGGTCAAATTTTATACTAACTGAATTGGATTTTCTACAAACATATAGATATGTGCTACTCAATAGTCTTATTACAGATCCATTTATTGAATAATTATGATTGCAAACAAAGAGGTGATTATGGGTTCGAGCTCGAAATGAGTCAGAATTAACAAAAGTTGTTAATAAGGAGATTGTCAAATGGTTCACCTGTAGTGTAAGTATATACTCTTGTTCATATTATTGACATGTAGTTATTTTTTCTATGTTATAAGTAACACTTTATATATTCTTATCTAGATAATGAATATTGATAATTGAGCTGAAATATCAAATGATTTGAAATTTTTAGCTCATGGTCCTCTAAGGAAGGCTAAGGGATTCAATGCCTACAATATTCATGGCTTTAGGTTTCATACAATTTATCGTGAAAAAGACTTGAAAACTCAAAATAATGGTGTATTTACAATTGAAGAGGTGAGATACTATGGAAAGTTATTTGATATAATTAAACTAAACTATCATGGTTAATTTTTAGTTATTTTATTCAAATAGAAGTGGGTCAACATTGATAGGGTTAAAATGAAAGATTCGTTACATTTTACTTCTGTCAACTTCCCGCGCTTGATCCATACTGGTGAGCATGCAAAGCACGATCCATTTATCTTGGATTCACAAGTGAAGAAGGTTTATTATGTGGATGATGACATTTATAAAGCTTGGAGTGTTGTTGTATACTTAAAGTAGAGATACTTATATGATATGGGCGATGAAGATCAGTTGGTACTTTGTGGCAGTGAACCTCACCAACCACAAAATATTAAACAATTTTTCCCTAACAATATTGAAACAATAAAACTTGCAAGAGAGGGTAAAAAATGAAGCACTCGTTTTAATGTAGGTTGACAATAATGAAGACAATGAATATGAAGATAATTGAATGTATAAATTGGTAATGAAACTATATTACAATTTCTCATTTATAAGTGTTTCGTACATATACACATTGTTCTTTTTTTCTTTTTTCTTTTGTAATTTTTTTTAGTTTTTAATTTTTTGTATAAATTTAATATATTTGAACCATTTTAATCAAAAGAATTCCAAGAACAAAAAAATTCAAGATCCTAGCCAATCGACATCTCAGAGCACACCACAACTACCTCCAGCTTTAGTGGATCCAAGTGATTCTGTTATACCCAAGACTTCTAGCGAGCTAGACATTTCCATATATGTTATTGGTAGACCACCGTCTGATTCACCTTCGGCGATGGAGTAGCTAGTTACCCCTCCATCTAGGGGATATTGGAAAGTTACCATTACTAGTATGTATGTCATTGTATAAAAAACTATATATTTTATCAAAATTTTAATGAATTTTTCAAATAGATAAAGATAACAATAAAAGGGAAATGAATATGAACATAGTAGACGTATGTGAACTGAAAGACTTCAAGATTATCATTTCATTTGATGAGTTCGAGGTACCTACCAGTGACACTACCAGAATCTATGGACAGATTCTTGGGAATCTTTCTTGCAAGACAACGAGCTTTCCTATAAATAATAAATATTAGAGGCATATTCCCATAACATGAAAAATGGTGTTTTTGATAATCAAGTAAATGTAATATTTATTTAATATTCCTTAATAACTAATTTAAAATACATGAGTAAAATTTTCTAATATGCTTATAAAGTTTTATGTTTTTTAGATGTTTTTTTCATTTTGATGCCCCTGATTCTGTTTCACGCCCATGGACTCTGAAAAATTTGGAAAAAATGGAGTATTTTTAAATAGCGATTATGTCATGAATTTAATGACACATCTCTGAGCTCACGATAGATGTATAAGAAAGTACATGAAGGCATTTATCATAAGTAATGAAAGTTTTTTATCGATATTAATAGAGATGCATCTCATGAGGTAATTGCATATTTTATAGTATCTTAATAACATAAACATAATAAAATTATAAATTTTATTAATGTTGATATTTTTTGTAGGAATTATCTAAAAAAATACTGTGAATCATGAGAAACAAGTCACCCCTTATATCACTGGGTCTCAGAGTTTTTCAAGAAAAAGAACAATTTTGGTTTGTATTGTATCCATTATTATTTATATCATTTTAATATAAGTCAAGGTTTTTTCTAACTTTTTATATTTTTTTATAAAGGATAATGGATTCGGTCACTCTGTTGGCCAAATAGAGATGTGATTTAAAGTTCATAGGAAACCTGATGACAATTTTGTAAATGAACTTACCAAAGATGTTGGAGTAAATACTTTTCATTACTATTTCATGTTATTTCATTACTATAAAAACATTATAATGAAAAATATATTATAAAAATAAATAATCCTCAAACCCAATTAAATGGGCCCAAATACATGGATCAAACAATGCCAATTTGGCATCATTTGAACTATCTAATCACCCCCAATTAATTTGGTTTAAGAATTGTTTTCTGTTGTAATTTATTTTTCATTATTATGTTTTTATAGTAACAAAATAACAATAAATAACACAGAAAAATTTATTAATTAGATAATATTATTAAGTTTAGATAATTTAAAAACTCATTGTTAATATTTTTGTATTAACAAGTTAAAATTCAAGAAGTCTAGTATAATAACCCTTCACAATCATCATCGACTTCCTAGAACGATGTAATTACAATCATTTTAGGTAAGGAGCATCTCATACGTGTACAAGGGATGAGTTCTGGGATTACTCCATCAGTTATCTTTGGTAGGGCATCATCATCATTTACTGCTACACCCAATGGGGGTTCAAGTAGTTCCATTGACCATGAATCACAAAGAGAAATTACAAGGTTGAAAGAAAAAGTGAAAGAACAAGACTCTTATATGCAAATATAGGTTTAATAGTGGTCGACAATAGAAAATGCTTTAGTTTTTATATTTCAACAGATGAACAACATGATCCTTGATGAAATTTCCAGCCATATAGCTTATCCTACCAATGTAAATTATAAATTCCATTGATAATTCACACATTTTAAAAGAACACATACAACTTCCATAAATAAAACTAAAATCTCACTTTTATATTGAAAACACGCACTTCGAGTCATACCGAACACATCATATGTCGAATTGACATGTGGTTTATTCCTACATATCAAAACTGAATTATGTATTTTTATCATAATGTTTGAAAACAATCTGAGCTCGTTTGTTCAGTTTTGACTCAGTAAATAATTTTTAAAGGTACCAAAGCCTTTAAAAATATGCATGGGGGGGGGGGGGTCAAAACTAGTAAAATGACATTTTATTGATATAAAATTATAGGAAAACTATTTTATATTGATTTATGAAATGTAGGAACTGACAGAATGTCATTCCGGGTTACAGTTTTCCCGGTATGCCTGTAAACGTGTTTTTAGTGTTTTAAAACACTAAAACATGCGTGTAATAGTAAAAACCATATAAAATGACATAATATTGACATGAAATCATGGGAAAACCAATGTTTTGTTATTTTTGATGTGTACACCTAGAAAACATGTCAATATGATGTGCGGTGTGGTCAGAATGACTCAGTAAACAGTTTTTAAAGGTACCAAAGTCTATAAAAATGTGTGTCGAGGGGTCAAAACCAGGAAAATGATGTTGAATGATCATGAAATAAGAGTAGAATGTTTTTAGATTGATTTTTAAAATTTAGGAAATTCCAGAATGTCATTTGGAGTTACGGTTTATCCAAGATTTCCATAAACGCGTTTTTAGTGTTTTAAAACACTAAAACGTGCGTGTAATGATCAAAACCACAGAAAACAACCTATGATTGACATGAAATCATGTAAAAACCACTATTGAGTTATTTTTGATGTGTATTCATATAAAACACATCAATATGAAATGTGGAATGGTTAAAATGACCCAGTAATGTGTTTTTAAAGGTACCAAAGCCTTAAAAAAATGTGTGTTGGAGGATCAAAACAAGGAAAATGATGTCAGATGGTCATGAAATCAGAGTACAATGATCATAGATTTATTTTTGAAATATAGGAATTAAAAACTTGTCATTCTGATTTATAGTTTTCTCGAGATTCTCATAAATCCATTTTTAGTGTTTTAAAACACTAAAACATGCATGTAATTGTCAAAACCATAGAAAATAACCTCAGATTGACAAAAAATCATGGTAAAACCACCGTTGAGTTATTTTTTATGTGTATGAACACAAAACACATAAATATGACATGTGGTTTGGTCAAAATGAATTGGTAAATAGTTTTTAAAGGCATCGAAGCCTTTAAAAATGTGTGTTGAGGGTTAAAACTAGGAAAAAGATGCCGAATTTCCATGAAATCAGAGGAAAGAAACCATAGATTTATTTTTGAAATGTAGAAACCTAAAACACATCATTTTGATTTATGGTTCTCGAGGGATGAATATAAACACATTTTTAGTGTTTTTAAAACACTTAAACGTGCATGTAATAGTCAAAACCATAGAAAACAACCTCAAATTGACACAAACTAAATGAAAAACCAATATTTTCTTATTTTTTACATGTGTGTGCACACAAAACATCAATATAATATGTGGTTAAATTAGAATGACTTGGTAAATAATTTTTAAAAGTATCAAAACCTTTAAAAAAGTGTGTTGGGGGGTCAAAATTAGAAAAAATATGTCGGATTTCCATGAAATCATAGGAAAATGACTGTAGATTTATTTTTAAAATGCATAAACCAAAGACATGTGATTATAAGTTATGGTTTTCTTGAGATTCTTGTAAACACATTTTTAGTGTTTTAAAACACTGAAAAGGGCACGTAACGGTCAAAAACCTAGAAAATGACCTCACATTGGCTTGAAATCATAGAAAAACCTCCGTTGATTTATCTATGATATGCACATATAGACAACATGTCAATCTGACATGCGGTGCGGTTGGAATGACTTGGTAAACAATTTTTAAAGGTATTGAAGTATTTAAAAATGTGTGTTGGGGGGGGGGGTCAAAATGAAGAAAATGAAATCAGATGGCCATGAAATCATAGTAAAACTACCTTAGATTGATTTGTGAAATGTAAGAATAGGTGACACATCATTATGAGTTACAGATTTCTTGGGATGTCCATAAACACCTTTTTACTGTTTTAAAACACTAAAATGTGCATGTAACAGTCAAAACCATATAAAATGGCCTCATGTTGATGTGAAATCAAGGGACAACAGCTATTGAGTTATTTGGGACATGTATTCACAGATAACATGTCAATCCAACGTGTGGTGTGGTCAGAAAGGCTCAGTAAATAGTTTTTAAAGGTACCAAATACTTTAAAAACATGTGGGGGGGGGGGGGGGGGTCAAAACTAGGAAATTGATGTCATATGGCCATAAAATTAGAGGAAAAAAACCACAGATTTATTTTTAAAATGTAGTAACTAATGACGCATCATTTTGAGTTATGATTTTTCTAGGATGCCTGTAAATGTGTTTTTAGTATTTTAAAACATTAAAATATGCATGTAATGGTCAAAACCTTATAAAAGACCCAATATTGATGTGAAATCATGGTACAATCACTTTTTTATTATTTTTTATGTTTACCCGCACAAAACATGTCAATCTGACATGCATTATGGTCAGAATGACTTAGTAAACAAATTTTAAAGGTACCAAAGCTTTTAAAAATGTGTATCGAGGGGTAAAAACTAGGAAAATGACATAAAATTACCATGAAATTAGAGGAAAATTATCATAAATTTATTTGTGAAATGTAGGAATAGATGACACGTCATTGCGAGTTATGGTTTTTTCAAGATGCCTATGCATTTTTAGTGTTTTAAAACACTAAAACATGAATGTAATGGCCAAAACCTTAGAAAAATACATCATATTGACATAAAATCATGAGAAACCCACCATTTAATTATTTTTGGTGTTTACATATAGACAACACATCCATCCGACATGTGGTGTTCCCGAAATGACTCAATAAGAAATTTTTAAAGATACTAAAGTCTTTAAAAACATGTGTTAGGGGGTAAAAACTACACAAATGATGTCTGATTACCATTAAATCATATGAAAATAATCATAGATTTATTTTTGAAATATAGGAACTGATGACATGTCATTACAAGTTACAGTTTTCTCGGGATGCCTGTAAATGCGTTTTCAGTGTTTTAAAACACTAAAATGTATATGTAATGGTCAAAACAGTAGAGAACAACCTTAGATTAATGTGAAATTATGGGACAACCACCTTTGAATTATTTTTGAAATATAATACATTCTTCCATATCAAAATATTTAATTTTTTTTATTGAGTAAATTTCAAGCACACGACATGTTGATTTAAAAAATTGGTTATATTGTTATATACTTATCCAATTTCATTTTCAAGTGTTGAATCATATCTTAAATAACTAAGTTTATGTTTTCAAGTTTTCCGCATGATATACTATTTGTTTTATGTTAAAATGTCTTCTATTTTATAAAAAAATAACAAATATTTTATTCAACATTCTGAATATATTCTATTTATATTCTCTTTCACATTTCTTTTATTAAGTGTTCTGATTTTTATTATAGGTGACAGATGTTGGAAGTAGGCAGGAGGTTAAACATTTAAATCCATGACATTATTTAAAAGTCAGTCATGAGGGTTCTTAGTTTCCATGGTATTTTTAAATATTATCATTGATTATATTGTAATTATAATTTATTATGTTCAGTTCTAATTTCTATCTTCTTTTTTATTCTAGTTGATGAGATTATGCGATCGGTTCCAGTTGATGAGATGATGTGGAGGTATATGGATGTAGTGTAGGTCATGGGATGGATTTATATTGGTCATAGTTTGTTTTTCGTGGAAATATTTTTTATGTATATATTGATGACTGAGGTATGGGTCGACTAAGGTATGGGTTGATCGGGGAACGGGTTGGCCCAGGTATGGATTGACTGAGTTTGTATATATATGACTATGGATGTATGATGGTGTATGTATAAGTTTATTGTGAATTTATGTTTTATTTTATTTCATGTCAGAGGTTTTATATTTATATATTTTTATTAAATATTTTTAAAAAATATTTTTTTAGAAATATATTTAGCGACATTTTATAATAACCATCGCTAAATATATTTTTAAAAATTTTATTTAGTGGTGGTTAACCATAGGGAAATATAACCACCACTATATATTTTAGTGGCAGTTATGTTCATTTCATCAATATTATTTTCAGTTTATTTTAAAAAAAATCGCTTAATTAATATGAAACCACCGCTAAATTCATCAAATACGACACATATAAAAACCACCGATAAATAAGAAGAAGTGCTGCTAAATTATTGCTGCAGTGAAAACATGGTGGTTTTTCTAACTGCCGCTAAAGCATATAGCGGTGGTTTTAACTACTGAGTATAGAAAAAAACTACCACTAATACCTCCCTTTTTGTAGTGATATGTTAAGATAAAGCCAAACAAAGTATCACAACAGATATCTAGAATATATCATATATCATATATCGAAACAACCAACCAAAAAGGATATATCCAACATCTAGATATAAAGGTCTCAATGAACAACAAAAAACCATCAAAAGATAGAACCCAAAACAAAACATGAATCCACCTCCATTTGAACGCACATCACCACCGTCCCAACTCACCAGAAAGACAACCCAAGCAAGGAGAGTCATCCTCCACATGACTCTTTTCCCTTTACTTATATCATAAAAAACCAAATTTACAAACACCCAAAGACAAAAGTAGGGTGTGAGCTCAAGTGCCCAGTAGGATACAACCAAGAATCTATATATTGTTTAACTACGTGTATCCATTAGTTCCTGAATAAAAAAGATTTATAATTTTTTTTAAAAAGAATTATATTTCTATTTAAAAATCATCCTTTAGTTTTCTTTAAAAAATCTTTTCATTAATTTCAAAATCATGCCATTACTTTCAAAGACATGTAATATTCAAATAAACAAGGCAATATGACATGTCATATATCCAATGGTATAAACAGACAAATAAAACAGTTTTCAAGCATCAATATCCATATCAAGATCAAGTGGGAAAATGAGTAAATTGAAAGATCATGCATGTAATGTAATCTCAAAGAAACCAAAGAGGGCAATGAATGGTGTGAGGGTGTACACAACCAAACCATAAGACATAAAAAGGAACACTAGCTGACATATGTGACTCCTAAATTCTAAGAACCACAGTCCCATTGAAAGGCTACCCCTTAGTCTCTATGGCATCAAGTGAACCTCCCTTAGTGATAGCTAACTCCACTAGGAGTCATCCTTGTTTAGTTTTTCCCCATACCAAAAGGTATCTCAAATGTGCTATTACATTATCTTTATGCTCAAGGTAAACAAAACCATGTTTCTCAAAACATTTTCCAAGGTAAACCCATTTCAAATATGAGCCCAAAATTTCATAATTTTTCTCTATAATGATCCACACCACTTTTATGCTTTAAAAACAATTTATTTTTTAAAATCAACTTTGAAGAAATTAAACAAACACAACACAAGTCTCAAACAATTTCCATAAAAAACCCCCTTTTGAAAACAATTCCATATCCCTCAAATATCAATTCACCACTTATGAAATTAAAATAATAAATTCATTTAAAAAAACCAAATGAGAGAAACATAATAACATAAGTCATGCCAAGGGTTGGACCATAGGATAGAGACATATACCTTAAGATTGATGAAAACAATGTTGTCTTTTAGACTGGTGATGGGAGAGGAAGAGATCATGTTCTCAAGAACCTAAATTTGATGAAAACAACACCAATTCTCTATGTTCATGCTAAATATAGTGATCTAGTCTCATAAAACATAAAAAACATGGAGAAGAAGAGAATAAACATATTGGGAAAGGATATACTTATCAAATTACACCCAAGGGAGACCCAAGCTTCCAATTGGAGACAAGATTTTCCACCGGGGAGAAGGAGAGAGCCAAGAATGTCACTTCAAAGCCTCTAAACCAAGAAAAAATGGATTACAATCATAGGGGAAGAAGGAGAGATAAGCAATTATATCAGGATAAAAAGACAAATTAACCTTACTAATTTGTATGCTCAGCGACATCATCGGAAGGTTGGTGGTCCACTAACGGGTCGATGGGTGCAGACAGAATGGTCGCACCTACCAGAATTCCACCAGTTGACCAATGGGTACAAGAAGAATGCTTGTACCTATATGAACTCCACTGGTTGGTTAGTGGCACCTGCAAAAACATAAGTGTTTTTTCTAGCTTTCACCACCCAGTTGGTGCGCTCCATCGGCTAGCTGGTGGTCTCCTACTACCACCAATAAGACAAAAAACCCACTACCAGCAAAAAAACAACCTCGAACTTGAAAAGATAGGAAGAAAAGAGACACCTATACCTGGTTTCACCTACCTAGGTGTGATAAGGTGGCTTTTATCAACACTAAAAATAACACCAATAAAAGCTCCCTTCATCAATGCTAAAAAAAGAACTAATACAATGAGTCTTTAATCAACGCTATTTTCTATTGGTGATAAAAGTTTAGATGCAGTAGTGAGTTGTTGGAATTTATAGCACACTACATCAATACACTACTACTAAATCACACTTATTTAACAATACCCTTTATTAATACTAAAAAAATCACTGATAAAGACCACTTTATCGGTACTAACAAAAAATAACTGATAAAAACATTCCCTTAGTGATTTTTCATAATGATGATAATGGTTTATTTATCATCATTTTTTAGCGATGATAAATAAATACTTTATCAGTGCTTTTCTTAGTATTGATAAAACGCATCCTTCATTATAATATATATATATATAATTAAAAAAAATCATATTTTAATATATAAATATATTTATATTGATGTATATAAAATATATTTTCATAAAAATGATTTATACAATACTAAATATGCATTTAAAATTAATATATAATATATTAAGTGAAATATGGTTTATGAAACAATTAAAAATTAATATTAATTAATAATTTTCTAATTAGTATTGAGTAATAAACATTTAATAACAATTTGGTGATAGGAAATTTTGTTAAATTAATTAATATATCAAGATAATTTAAAGACATGATTTGAACTTTAAATGACCATTACTTTTGATCCAGGTATCCATTTGGACTCCACGAGATATCAAATTGAAATTTGAGAAGAGATCTATACTATTTTGTTCGTGGTGACCAAGATCATGGTTTTTTTAAAGCTAAAAGGCCAAGAAGGCCTCCAAAACTAAGTTTTTAATTGAGATACCCCATTTTTTTTAAATATTTGATGGGATTTTATCTTCGTTTAAGAGGGCCTTCTTATCTTTTTTTGGTGGAAACTGAATTTTTTCCTAGGACTTACACTCATATGGATATTATAGTGTTGAATATTTACCCTTTTTTATATTGTAGTGTCATTTATAATTAATTATATAAATATATTTATATATACATATTTTTATATATTTAAATACAACTATTTAATTGTATAAATAAATATTTAAATATAATTAACTATAAAATATCTTTTTAAATTTATATACCATATAAAAATAAATATTCATCATCCATTTTATTTTAAAAAAACTGACCATTTTAATTATTGTATAAAAATGTATGAATATATATATATATATACCTATACAAATGTATATATATATAATGTTTATATATATATATGTCTGTGTATGTATTAATAAACAAACACACTAGGAAATTTGGGGGAAAACCCCTTTATTAAAAAAGAAAAAACACACAATCCCCCTTTTGTGGGAAGAGGGAGAAGCCAGTACAAAACCAAACACCCAAGGCACAAAGGCCTTACTACAATGGCCCAAAGCCCGTAGGCCAGAGGGATTAAACCTGGTACAGACCAGAATAAAATCTTAATGTGGGCCGAAAGCCTAGAGGGTCAATCCCATTAGAAAGTCAAGACAACCGGTTGCTCTGATTCACGCCGCTGCCATGACTGCCAGGAAGCCCCACCGACACCACTGTCCAACGGATCACCGCACGCTGCATAGCTGGTCGAAGCCGGAGAATCCCTCATCGTGTCAGCCAGGCAAGAACTGACCATTGCCTTCTGCCTGACCATACTGCCCCATCACATGCCGCCACACCTGTCAACCAAGAGATCCACCACCAAGTGCTGCAGATCTGGAAAAACCACGTTGACTCGGCCTGTCCGTCAAACCCGACCACCCACAGCACGAGGCCACTGACATCGAACCATGAACGCCACAAGACGCGAACCCACCGAGAGTCGTCTCCGCCACGCCAACCGCCAAGAACACCGCCGAATCGCCTACAAATCAGGACCACCACCCTCTTCATATATACAGACACACACACAACTATAAATACACACACAAGACAAATATATATATATATATATATATATAGAGTGAGAGAGAGTTCACACAGACACATGAACAAATATATATCTATATATACACATATACATACATACCTAAATGTATTAATAATAAATATGCATTTTATAAATACATTATAAAAAAAATTATATGTAAATATTCAAATATGTAATAATGTAAATATATAAATATATATGTAAATATATAAATACATAAATACATAAATCTACATATAAATATAAAAACATATTTTATAAATGTATTTTAAAATAATTATATAAGTACATATAATTATATAAATAAATATATAAATAAAAAAGAATAATATATATGAATACATAGATAATTTGTAAAATATTGAAGAAATCTAGATGGAGCAGTGGTAATGGCGTTCCCTTTGCAGAAGGAGGTCTCTGGTTCAAATTCCTACAAGTTTAGGAACACATATAGGTGGGCTAGTAGGGGTGTTGGTTGTGGTCAAACACTGATAAATGGCAGGGTCGTGGGCTATAGGGGATTCCATGAGGAGGGCCGAGTGCTAATAAGAGGGCATGTTGGTAGCTCAAATAATTTAGAAAAATATTTTAGCATATACACACTCTTTATCAGGGCTTTTTTTAACACTGATAATGGTGGCTTTTATTATTTCTAAAATAAGTGCTGATAAAGACTATGTTGATAAAGACCCCCATTATAAATACTAAAAAAAGCATTGATAAAGGGAGACTTTATCAATGTTTTTTTATCACTGATAAAAGTGTCTTTTATTAGTGTTTTTTCGATAAAAACGACTAACTTTTAAAGAAGCTTACAACATCAACAAGTTTTTAGTGGTGATGAAATCTATTAATAGGACTGATAAAATCCCGATCTGTAGTAGTGATAAGTATAGAATTTAATTTCAATTAAATTTACATCATAATACAACAAAAAATACCGTAAAATGCCTACAAACATTTAAAACATTAGTATGTACAATTACATTGGTATGTACAATTTATCACAAACATCAAAAAATTCAAAAATATTATTTCGTTATCTTTAGACCCCCTCTAAAAAGAGCATGATAATGATACCAATTACCAAAAAAACCACCACATCTCGAACATATATATGATATAATGCATAATAAAATGTTACTTTTAAACTAAAAACATAAACTTTGAGTCATACCGGGCACACCGTGTTTCAGATTGATGTGTGGTTGATTCCTACACATCATAAATGATTTATGGATCATTATCCTATAGTATTAAGACAATCTGTATGAATTTTCTCAGTTTTGAGTATGTGACACTTTCTTTTAACTAAAATGTCAATTTTAAATAAAAACATTCACTTTGATTTAGAACAGTCACACCGTGTGTCAGATTGATATGCAACTAATTCCTACACATCATAAATGACTTATGGACTAGTGTCCTAAAAAATCAAGGAAATACGTGCGTGTTTTCTTGGTTTTCAGTCAGTGACATGTTCTTAACTACCATATCTTTTTTTTAAACTAAAAATCCATACTTTGAATCATACCAGTCATACTGTGTATCATATTATCATGTGGATGATTCCTATATGTTGCAAATAATATTTGGATCATTTCTCTAAAGTATCATGACCATAAAATCATGTTTTCCCAGTTTTCAGTGAGTGATACACATTTTTAACTAAAATTTCACTTTTGAGCTCAAAACACACATTTAGAGTCATACCGGTCACACCGTGTATCAGATTTAGCTGGAGGTAATTCTTACACATAAAAAATGACTTATGAACCATTTTCCTAAAGTATCAAAACAATATAAATGTGTTTTCTTGGTTTTTAGTATGTCATGCGTGATTTGAACTAAAACACCAAATTTAAATAAAAACATGCACTTTGAGTCATACCAGCCACACTGTGAGTCCGATTGACACATAATTGATTTCTTTACATCAAAAATGAATTATGGATCATTTTTATAATGTATCAAGACAAAAAAAACATGTTTTATTAGTTTTCAATGAGTGACACATGTTTTTAACTAAAATGACATTTTTAAACTGAAAGCACGCTCTTTGAGTCATACCAGTCACATAATGTCTTAGATTGATGTGTGACTAATTCATACTAATAAACAATGATTTATGGAACATTTTCATAAAATATAAAGACTATGTAATTGTTTTTTTTTCAGTTTTCAGTGACTGACATGTTTATAACTAAAATGTCATTTTAAACAGAAAACACTCACTTTTAGTTATATTGGTTACACCATGTATTAGATTTATGTGTGACTGATTGATAATCATAAAAAATAATTTATGGATTGATATACTAATGTATCCAAACAATATGAATGTTTTTCTTAGCTTTTATCAAGTGAAACACATTTTTAACTAAAATGCCACCTTTAAAATAAAAATACGCTCTTCAACTCATACCGGTCACACTGTGAATTAGATTGAGGTGAGGCTGATTTCTATACATCAAAAATGAATTATGAATAATTTTACTAAAGTATCAAAACAATATGAATGTTTTTTCTTACTTTTGAGCACATCATGTGTCATTTGAACTAACATGTCAATTTTAAATAAAAAAACGCACTTTATATCACACTATCCGCACCGTGCATCCAATTGATATGTGATTGATTTATATAGATCAAAAATGAACTATTTATCATTTTCCTAAAGTATCAAGGAAATATGAGCATGTTTTCATGTTTTTTAGTGAGTGAAACATATTTTTAACTAGAATTACATATTTAAACTAAAAATACACACTTGGGTTATATAGATCACAACATGTATGTGATTGATGTGTGGATGATTCCTACTTATCATAAATGACCCACAGTTCATTTTATTAAAATATTAATACAATATGGGTTTTTTCTTGATTTTTAGTGAGTGGAACGTTTTTAACTAACATTTCATTTTAAATTGAAAACACACACTTTGAGTCATACGGGTAATGTCATGTTAGATATATGTGAAACTAATTGATAAATGTTAAAAATGACTTATGGATTTTTTTTTCTAAAGTACAAAACAATTTGAATGTTGTTTCTTGTTTTTCAGTGAGCGACACATGTTTTTAATTAAAATTTAAATTTTAAACTTTATACACTTTAAGTCGTATCGGTCACACCGTGTATCAAATTGAGATGCAGTTGATTCATACAAATCAAAAACGAATTATTGATAATTTTACTAATGTATTAAGACAATACATGTGGGTTTTATTAGTTTTCAGTTAGTGACACACATTTTTAACTAAAATGTCACTTTTAAACAAAAAACACACACTTTGAGTCATACTATGCACACTGTGTGTCGAATTGACGTGTTCCCAATTCCTATACATAAAAATGATTTATGAATCATTTCATTAGAGAATCAAGAAAATAAAAGTATATTTTATTAGTTCTAAGTATGTGAAGCATGTTTAGTACTAAAATGTTGATATTAAATAAAAATATAAACCTCCAGTCATACCTTCCACACTATGTGTCACATTGATGTGCGTACAATTATTATACATAAAAAATGAATTATGTATTGTTTTCATAAACTATCAATGTAATTTGAGTGTTTTTTCATGGTTTTCATTCAATGATGTATGTTTCAAACTAAAATGTTACCTTTAAGCTGCAAACATATACTTTGAGTTATACTGAGAACATTGTGTATCTGATTGACATGCAGTTTATTTCTATATTTCAAAAATGATTTATGGATTGTGGTTCTAAAGTATCAATACAATCCAAGAAAATTTTATCAGTTTTGAGCATTAGAAGTTTGTTTTGTACCAAAATGTCAATTTTAAATAAAATCACGCACTTTTAGTTACACTGACCACACAATGTGTCAGTTTGAGGTGTGGATGATTCCTATATATAAGAAATGAACTATTTATAGTTTTGTTAAATTATCAAAACAATCAAAATGTGTTTTCTCAGTTTTTAGTAAGTAATGTACATTTTGAACTAAAATGTTATTTAAAACTGAAAACAAATACTTTGAGTCATATCAGACACATCGTGTTCCGGATTGATGCGTGATTGATTCATACACATTAAAAATGATTTATAGATAATTTTACTAAATTATTAAGACAATATTATCATGTTTTTTTTTTTTTTGATAATGTGACATGTTTTTTGAATTAAAATTTTGATTTTAAATCAAAACATGCACTTTCAATCACATTAAACACACAATTTATCAGATTAATGAGTGGTTGATTCCTACAAGTCAAAAATTAATTATGGATTATTTTCCTAAAGTATCAAAATAATCTAAGTGTGTTTTCTCAATTTTTAGAATGTAGCACATGTTTTAAAATAAATGGTCAATTTTAAACTAAAACACACACTTTGAGTTATACAAGTCACACCATGTGTCATATTAATGTGTGTTCCATTATTAAATTTAAAAAATGGATTATGAATCATTTTCCTAAAATATCTAGATAATATGAGTTTGTTTTATCTGTTTTTAGAAAGTGACATGAATTTTTAACTAAAATATCATTTTAAACTGAAAACACACACGTTGAGTCATGCCAAGTACATCGTGTGTTAGATTAACGTATAATCAATTCATACATATCAAAAATTATATATAGATAATTGTGATAAAATATCAAGATAATCCAAGTGTGTTTTCTCTTTTATCAAAGTGTGACATGTTTTTAACTAAAATTTCATTTTTAAACTTAAAACACGCACTTCAAGTCATATCAAGCACACTGTGTGTCAAATTGATATGCGGTTGATTCCTACATGTCACAAATGATGTATGGATAATTTTCATAAATAATGAAGACCTTATGTGCGTTTTTATCATTTTAAATGAATGATGTACATTTTGAACAAAAAATTCACTTTTAAACTAAAAACACACACTTCAAGTCATTCTGGGCACACCGTGAGTCAAATTAATGCATGGTCGATTTCTATATGTCAAAAATTATTTATGAATTTTTCCTAAAGTATAAAGACAATAAAAGTGTGTTTTCCCAGTTTTTAGCAAGTGATTCATGTTTTGAGCTAAAATGTCACTTTTAAATAAAACACACACTTTCAATCATACCGGCCACACCGTGTGTCTTATTAATGTGAAACCAATTCATACACATCATAAATAAATTATGGATCATAGTCCTCAAGTCTCAAAACAATATATGTTTTTTTGGTCAGTTTTTAGTGAGTGACATGTGTTTTGAACTAAAATGTTACTTTTAAACTGAAAACATGAACTTTAAATCATATCCGGTATACTATGTACCAGATTGATGTGTGAAAAATTCCTGCATTCCAACAATGACTTATGAGTCATTTTATTAAAATTTAAAGATAATTTGAGTGTGTTCAATTGGTTTTTATGGAGTGAGACATGTTTTTAACTAAAATTACATTTGTAAACTAAAAACATGCACTTTGAGTCATTTGTAAACTGAAAACACACACTATTGAACATAAAAAAGATCAAATTAAGAATAAATAACTCTATGTAGAGTATAAATAATACCTAAGTGCATCATCCTTTTCAAATACATTTAATTTATCCATTTAAAAATATTTAGTTTTGTCAAAATTGATGTTTGAATATTGGTAGGGTGTTGTTGCTTTGTGAATGTATTGAGATTTCATACATGAGGACAAACATGCCTTTATTTGTGGGGGATTTGATAAGAATAATTCATGCATAAATTATTTATTATTTAATTTAATTATTTTTTAATATTAATTGATAGTTTTTCCTATTTAATAACTATTTTAATTATTTTATGGGTGAGTAACTTTTTTAAATAAATTTTTATAGAAGATAAAAAAGAAATAATTTTTAATATTTTTTAAGAATAATTTTGTTTTAGTAGAATGTGTGTTTTTAGGTGTACATGGTAGCTGGAAAAGGAAGAGAAAATTGATGAAGATGGCTTAAAAAAACCAGGAAAACACACGGTTTTCCCTCAACCTATGCATAAAACACTTAACAACCCTAAGGGGAATCCATCCAAACACATAGGACAAGCCAATTAAGTGTAAAAGATCCCATGTGTGGGGGTGTGTATGTGTGTGAAGGGACAAAAGGAGCAAAGTTCATCAATGAGATCAAGAATAGGTAGGCATGTGTATGGGTGGTGGAAAACCTCTTATATGTGGGCTAGAACGAGAGGATGATTAAAGTCCACCAACTCCACTCATGATTGTTCAAAGATGAGGATCACTACTATATATTAGGCTAAAGACAGCGCTAGAAAAACCCTTTATGAGAAATAAAAAAGAACTATTTTTATAAGCATCGTTAAAAGGCCCCTCTTTATTAGCATTAAAAAAAGCACCAATAAAGGCGAACCTTTATTAATACTAGTTTATCACTGATAAATGGACCTATTTATAAACACTTTTTTAGTGATAATAAATTCCATACTACTGAAATGTGCTATTAAAATTACCACACACTGTAGTAGAAAATACTGGTATATAGAAAATTTATAACTTAATTGAAATAAAAATTACATAAAACATAAAAGAAAAAAAATAAATTATAGTCATTTTAATTTTTTTTACAATTACATTATCAAGTACAATTTAACACAAACATCCAAAAATATCAATGGTTCCATTGTCTTGGCATGTGATCCCTATTAAAAAATTCCGATCATGGTATTAGTTGATGAACAAACCAACCCAAATCAAGAAAAAAAATCCACCTACATTAGAAAACAATTCATATGTCATTAATATTATAAATAAATAAATTAAACATAAATATGAAATAATATATTAATAAAATGTTATTTTTAAATAGAAATAAAAAAATTTGATTCATACTGGTCACATATCTGATTGAAGTTTGGATGATTCCTACATGTCACAAATGACTTATGGATTGTTTTACAAAAGCATCAAAACAATATGAAGGTGTTTATTATTTTTGAGTATGTCACATATGTTTTGAATTAAAATGTCATTTTTAAACTCAAAACACATAGTTTGAGTCATACCGGGCACACCGTGTATTAGATAGATGTGAAACTGATTCTTACACATCAAAAAATGATTTATTGATCATTTTACTAAAGTATAAAAAAATATGAATGAATTTTCTCAATTTTGAGTACGTGACTTGTCTTTTTAATCAAAATGGAAATTTTAAATAAAAACACACTTTGAGTCATACCATTCACAACATGTATTGGATTGATGTGAGGTTGATTCCTACACATCAAAAATGACTTAAGGATAATTTTTCTAAAGTATCAAAACAATCCAAATTCGTTTTCTTAGTTTCGAGCATGTCACTTGTATTTTTTTGAAAATGTCAATTTAGACTGAAAACATGAACTTTGAGTCATACCAGTCACATCATGTGTTAGTTTGATGTGATACTAATTTCTATATTTCATAATTGACTTATGAATCATTTTCTTAAAGTATCAAGACAATTCGAGCATGCTTTCTTTCTTTTTAGTGAGTGAAACATGTTTTGAACTAAAATTTCATTTTTATGCTCAAAACACATAGTTTGAGTCATACCGGGAACACCGTGTTTTGGATTTTTATGTGGATAATTTCTACACATCAAAAATGACTTATGGATTGTTTTACTAAAGTATAAAAACAATCCTAATGTGTTTTCTCAGTTTTGATTATGTGACATGGGTTTTGAACTAAAATTTCAATTTTAAATAAAAGGACACACCTGAAGTCATACCGGTCACATGGTGTGTAATATTGACATACGGTTGATTCCTATACATAAAAAATAACTTATGTATTGTTTTCTTAAAGTATAAAAAATGTGTTTTCTTAGTTTTTGAGTATGTCACATGTCTTTTTTACTTAAATGTCAATATAAACTGAAAACATGAATTTTGAGTTATACTATTCACATCATATGTTGGTTTGATGTGAGACTGATTCCTATACATAAAAATGACTTATGAATCATTTTAATAAATTATTGATATAATATGAGTGTGTTTTCTTGGTTTTACTGAGTGACATGGGATTTCAACTAAAATGTCAATTTTAAACCGATAATAGACACTTTGAGTCATACCTAGAGCACCATGTGTCATATTTAGGTGTGGATAATTCTTACATATTATAAATGATTTATGTATATTTTTAATAAACTATAAAAACAATTCAAATGCGTTTGATCAGTTTTGAGTACGTGACACGTGTTTTGAACTAAAATGTCAATTTTAAATAAAAACACACTTTGAGTTATATCAATTACACCATGAATCATATTTATGAGAAGTTTGTTCCTAAACATCAAAAATGACTTGATTATTATTTTACTAAAGTATCAAAACAATTTGAATGCATTTTATCGGGTTTGAGTATGTCACATGTCTTTTTACTAAAATATCAATTTAAACTGAAAACACACACTTTGAGTCATACTGGTCACATTGTGAATCAATTTGATGTGTGATTGATTTATACAAGTAAAAAATTACTTATGAATATTTTACCTAAAGTATTAAGATAATATGTGTGTGTTTTCTTAGGTTTTAGTGAGTGACACATGTTTTAAACTAAAATGTCAATTTTAAATTGATAACACATAGTTTAGTCATATCGAGCACACCGTGTATCATATTGAGGTGTGGATGATTCCTACATGTGAAAAATGATTAATAAATCATTATAATAAAGTATCAAAACAATAAAAAATGTGTTTGTAGGTTTTTAGTAGGTGACTTGTGTTTTGAACTAAAATGTCAATTTTAAATAAAAACAAACATTGATTCGTACTGGTCACACAATGTATCAGATGTATGTGATGTTGATTCATACACATCAAAAATGGGTTAAGGATTATTTTCTTAAAGTATCAAAATAATCTAAATTCATTTTCATATTTTTGAGTATGTCATATTCCCTTTTTATTAAAATGTCAATTTAAACTGAAAACACACAATTTGAGTCATACCAATCACATCGTGTGTCAGTTTAACATTCAAATAACTCCTGCACATCAAAAATGAATTATAAATCATTTTTATAAATTATTAAGACAATATGAGTTTGTTTTATTAGTTTTTAGTGAGTGACACACATTTTGAAATAAAATGTCAATTTTAAACTAAGGACACACAGTTTGAGTAATATCAGGCAAACTGTGTATCAGATTAAGGTGTGGATGATTCCTACACATCAAAAATGATTTATGGATCATTTTCCTAAATTATTAAAACAATTCGAATGGATTTTCTCAGTTTTGAGTATGTGACTTGTGTTTTGATCTAAAATGTTAATTTTAAATAAAAATACACTTGGAGTCATACTGGTCACACCACACATTGGATTGATATGCGGTTAATTCCTAAACATAAAAAATGACTTAGGTATAATTCTAAAAAAGTATTAAAACAATCTGAATATTATTTTTTCCCAATTTTGATTATGTCACGTGTCTTTTTTACTAAAATGTCAATTTAAATTGAAAACACACACTTTGAGTCATACCATTCACATCGTGTCTCAATTTGATGTGAGAATGATTCCTATACATAAATAATAAATTTTGAATCATTTTCTTAATGTATTAGACAATCCGAATTTATTTTCTTGGTTTTTAGTGGGTGACACATGTTTTGAACTAAAATGTCATTTTTAAAATCAAAACACACAACTTGAGTCATACCAGGAATATTGTGTATTAGATTTATATGAGGACAATTCATACACATAAAAAATGACTTATTGATCATTTTTATAAAGTATCAAAACAATCCAAAAATGTTTGATCAATTTTTGAGTATATGACGTCTGTTTTGAACTAAAATGTCAATTTTAAATAAAACGACACACTTGGATTCATACCTATCACAAGGTATGTCATATTGACATGCAGTTGATTCCTACATACTAAAAATTACTTAAGGATAATTTTCCTAAAGTATTAAAATAATAAGGATGTGTTTTATCAGTTTTGAGTATGTCACATGTATTTTTTTATTAAAATGCCAATTTAAACTGAAAACACACACTTTGAGTCATACCAGTCATATCGTGTATCTATTTGATGTGATATTGATTATTAAACATCAAAAATGACTTATGAATTGTTTTACTAAAGTAACATGGAAATAAGATTTTGTTTTCTCAATTTTCATTGAGTTACATAGGTTTTAAACTAAATTGTCAATTTTAAACTGATAATAGACACCTCGAGTCATACTAGGAATATCATGTATCAGATTGAGGTGTGGATGATTTCTACACATCAAAAATAATTTATGGATTATTTTTATAAAGTATCAAAACAATCCAAATTAGTTTTCTTAGTTTTGAGTATGCGAGATGTGTTTTGAACTAAAATGTAAATTTTAAACAAAAACACACACTTTGAGTCATACCTATCACAATGTGTGTTGGATTGATGAGTGGTTGATTCCTACACAGAAAAAATGACTTAAGTATCATTTTACTAAAGTATAAAAACAATCCAAATTCATTTTATCAGTTTTTATTATGTGATGTGTTTTTTGAACTAAAATGAAAATTATAAACTAAAAACATACACTTCGAGTCATACTTAATATACCTCGTATCAGATCGAGGTGTGGTTGATTCCTAAACATCACAACATGTATTTTTATTTTATAATGAATTTATAATTTGGGTTTATCTGAAAATATTATTGTTTAATAACCCAAAATGTTGAATGTATTGCAGAATAAAAAGAAAAGTGTATCATCATTAGTGAATTATCCTTGTTGAGTGCATGATCTCTATGTCACCTCTTTATGATGTCTGTATATAATATGAAAACATATATTCTTCCCATTTGTTTATAAATAAATATATTTCCTCTTGTGAATATGAGATCTATCAAAAAATATAAATAAACAAATGATTAATAAATATTTTAAATGAAATTATAATTATCATCACAAATACTTCTTCGAGGATTGTAGTTTGTTGATGGAATACGATATATTTCATAAATCTGTAAACATAATAACCAAAATATTTTTCATTAGTTAATTCCAAGAACTTCAGAAACTTTAAAAAAAAATAAATTTGTTTAGATATATGTTTTTATAGTGGAATGTTATTATATATACCCTAATACTTATACATTTGTAGAAGTCGATAGGATTTTTGTGATCATGGGCTACCCTCATGCCATGATTTTGAAAATATTTAAACAATTCCATATCATAAAATATTTTTCATTAAAACATAATATAAAATTTATAACTTGAATTTTATTTTTAAAATGTTGTATGTAGTGTACTAAAAATTGATAAACATCATCACATGTGGTCAATTTATTGGGTATCCATGCATTGAACCCTGAAAATAAATATTTGGAGTATCCAAATTGACTGTAATGATTAACCAATGCTTCCTAAAAAAAGTAATAATAAATTAAATGAATGAAAATATATTTTATATGATTAAATTGTATAGCTTTACCCATTCATCATGGGTATTAAGAAGAGTCTATCACCTGTAAGTAGTCTTTCAACCATTGTGGCTAGTTTCTACACTATTAATTCATATTGGTTTAGTATCAATGATAATAGTTGTGTAGAAGTTATGTGAGAACTAATGAGTCTGAATTTCTATTCATAGGATTTTCTCTTCAAATAGTGTTGATATATACACATGAAAAAATATAAATAGTATTTAGTCAGAATTAACACAGTAGATTAGATATTGGACACAAAATCATCAAAACACACCTCATGTATACATTTACAACTGAGACTCCTATCCATTCATGTTTGAATATTTAATTTACATTCTCAAGACCAATATAGTATATAATGGCCTCTCTATACATCGATTATTGAAAATAAATTATGGTCATATCTCCACTTTCTAACATTGTATCCACAATAACATTTAATGTTAGTAAATGTGGAAGTTGAATGGGTGGGGTAAGGGTACTTTGTGAAGATAATTTCAATTGATTGGTTGATCCTTTAGATCATTTTGATTCGACCTTCCATTTTACCCCTTTCATTTTTTCAACTATAATAACATTCATTGGTTTATGAATTTTTTCATTAATTGTTAAAGGTTCTGCTTAAAAAATAAATTGGAAATGAATACCTAATTGTCAACATGTATTTTTACAAGTTCTAATAGACATTCTACAAAAGTTATAATAGTTTTCTTTACCATATGAATATATGCATCATTAAGTGGAACAGGTAGGTCGGAACTCAACTCATGAGCTGCATGAATCCCCACCCTCACATGACCTATTGGAAGTTTTTTATTGTGTAAAATATCTCCTTGGATATTGTACATGATACCCATTGAAACAAGGTAATGGGTGGATGTTGATAGATATAAATCATAATCATTTTCACCCTATAGAATATTTGTACAATAAAGGTATCATTGTCTTCCTAATTTTCATTTCACATAAAAAATTATGACAATATTGATTACCTTTTCTATGATAGCCCTTTGATGGGAATGTCTCACCTCAAAGATGGTGGGTGTGTGTGTGTGTAGGGGGGTGATCTTCATGTAGTGGTTGTTGTTGTGTTGTTTCTTCTCCTTGATTCATTCCCATAATTTTTTTTAACAAATCTAACTACTAATTAGGTTTTTATTCTAGAGACTCCAATCATTACTAAATCTCTTCCATTTTTTTTATCTTTATCCCCATGTTTATTTATTCTCTCAAAAGATGCTTGGGGTGACACCCCAAACCCACACCTTTGAAATAACCATACTATTTTTTCCACTTTAAGGACACTGATAGTAGTTGTTTATTTGGTATAACTAATTATTATTCTTATATATAAGTTGGATAAAAAATATAGGAAAATAAGTAACCATTATTATGTAATTATTATTTAATTCATTTTTTATTATGTCATACTTACACATGCTTCCAATACTTTTTGTGTGTTTTCATCTATTAGTATCTCATATTTATTTACACATTCCTCCTTTTGTAGAACATGATGTGGGATGTAAGTGGATTTGGATTTTAATTCATAAATATATATATAAAAAAAGGAACATAATTATTTTTTTTTCATGTCACATAAAATTATTACTATAGATTTAAAATACATACCATTTTTTTCAAATGAAGCATATCCCATACTTGCTTTATGGTAGGGCTACATTGGTTTTTATGCACGTTGCTTATTTTCAGCACTCAGTTTCTATTTTATAAATTAACAATTCATAATCAAAGTGATTAATATACATATTTTAAAGAAATTTATGACTAGTCACAATGTACCTAAAAAGATGTCTCATCATAACAACCAATAAACACATCCCATGATTTCTAGTTTATCAAGTGTACATACATATTTGGCGGGTGTGTGTTTATTTTCCCTTCACTATCTTTGAGATGATATTTAGTAAGAATTATTCTAAATCCTCTATGAGACTTTCCATATATAATGAATACAAATTTCATTTGGGATACATCTACTATAAATTTACTTTGAAAGGGATAATTAAGAGTAAATCAATATTTAAATATTTTGTTTTTATTAAAATAAATAAAGTATATCATATGATGTTACCATAACATCTTCCAAAATTAGTGCCTTAAGCTTGGGAAAAGCATTGTAACATAGATCTATATCAATTGGAACAAACATTCGAGTGGTGAGCCCAATGTAACTACTAAAAATTACCTTGTTAGGGTTAATAGGATGGCCAAATTCATTCCATCCAATTAAGAATTTTCTGCCTTTATTTCTCATCTTAATAATTTTTTCAAACACCATTATTCTATGGCACTCCTATTTTTTCTGGGGAACAGTTTATTCACCATGTACCATTTTCTCAGCTTCAACATCATCAATATGTTATTCCTATGGATTGGTATCATAGTCATGTGTATAAGTTTGTTGTTCCTCTATATTGGGAGCATAAACATGTTGAGAAACCTATTGTTCCTCAAGACTGGGATCATCATCATGTTTAGAAGTCATTATCTATAGAATTGGTTGAACATTTAATTTAGATTATGTAAATTCAATAGTGAACAAATAATAATATGAGGTAACATAATGTATATTACAAAAAATATAAGCTGATTATTAAAATCATTTTTTTTGAATGTTGAAGGGATTTGACCCCTTTAATGAGTATTAAAATAACCTCATTGTGTCCTTATCTGACATAAAAGACCCCATTTATATTGGGACTAATGATAAATTATTATTACATCCCAATGAAAGGGTCATCCTCAATTGAATTGACATCTCACCCATTAGTGATTTTTATTGATAATAGAACAATTGAACACTTTTGGTTTATAGGATCTGGAACATATAATATTTGTATTTACTATGACGACATTAATAATGGTTCATCTTTATACCTTTACTTATTGAAATCCACTTTCAAGAATCCCAATTCATATATTTTAACATAAATCCTATTATAAACCCACTTACATTGAAAAATCGGCACTTGGAATATTGTATAATCTAACTCCCATATTTGTTTGATGATGCCAAAGTATGACATATTCACATAAATTGGATTTCTATCCTTGGTACTTGTAAGATATTGGATTTTTCTGGAGTCATCTTGAGCACATTCTCAGGTACTTTTTGAATCTTTTATGTACCTTTAACTTGTAGTAGAAGCTTTGGGTGTGTTTGGGTGAACTTTTGAGAAAAATTAAAGGATAATGGGCTGTGAAAAGTTTGTGCATGGTTTGAAAAACCATTCCAAGCATGCACAATGGGAAAGAGGAGTCCGCATGGTTGGTGCACTATTTTCTTAACCATGCAACCAAACCATGCCAACCATATAGAAGTGGGAAGTGGAGTCCGCACAGTTGGCGCACTGTTTTCCTAACCATGCGCCTCTGCCTAGGAAACTGTGCTCATGGTTTTTAATATCCAAAAATCTCTTTTAAAACCACTTGAACCCCCTGGGACTCCCATATTTTGACCTTGGATTAGGCTTGACAAATTCTAGGTGTTCCCAAAGCCTTACAGAGGGATTCCAAGGTGATCTGAACACTATTCTTCAAGATTGAAAGCTCAAATTGAAGATCCTCTCTCCTATTGGTAAGTGGATTTCATCCCGTTGCTTTTCCCATTCTTTCCTCCATCTTCCCATGATCTTTTCATGGAGGATCTCCACCATTTTCTTGGATATAAACCTTTGAGTTAAGATCTAGATCTAGGATTATAGATCTATATCTAGATTTGAAAGATCCAGATTCCTTTGATCTTAATTTTTCTTTTAGGGATTTAGATTCTGAGTTTGATCAATGAAATTGTGCAGCTCAGATTTTGGGGATTTCTGTTGGGATAACTTCCATCTATAAACCGAGGTAGGTGGTCTAAATCAAACTCCCATAGTCATGATTTATGATATGTGTATGAGTTTATGAAGTTTATAGATTTCCTTGATAATTCAATTCCTAAATTGGAGTAATTAGGAATATGGAATTGACTTGTGATTTTCCTTGGTGGTTAATTGATGATTGATCACGGAACAAATGAAGGGGGTTTCCCAAATTGATCTTTTGAGTTTTGATGTTGTAATTGAGATATTAATTGAATGTGGAAAGATAATTAATTGTGATAATTAATTATTATTTGATGGTTTTGAAATGGATAATTAATTGTGAAAAATTAATTATGGAAGGGAAATGGGTTTGATTGATTAATTAATTGATGAATTAATTAATGGCTTATGTGCTTAGTTAATTGTTGAATTAACTAATGGCCTATGAAATTTTTAACTAATCATTGGATTAGTAAGTGATTTATGTGGAAAATTATTGTGAATTAAATAATGATTAAATTGATGAGATTTTGTGGTGCTAGGTATGACATCCTAGACCAATATAGAAGTTAGGACTTGGACATGGTGTTCCTCCCCAATAGTTATTTAAGAGATTAGCTGTAAAGGGTGTTAGGCATGATGAACTACACCGAATGAGAATTGGAGTGCTTGGTATGCCATCCTACACTCAACGAGATTTGAGGTGCTAGTCATGATGTCCTACACCAAATGAATAATGATAATGAATGATGATTCAAATGAGAATTGGGGTGCTAGTCATGATAACCTACATCAAATGATAAATGTTAGTGAATGATGATTAAAATGAGAAACATGGTTTAAATTTGTTCTAGTGTGATGATTAAATATTAAATGAAAATGTGATAACTGTTTAAATTATGCATTGTATTTATTGCTTCATTAAAACTGTATACACTATCTTTTGACTAGAATCATTTTAGACATCATTGGTGGTGACCTACTAAGTTGTACTTACACCCTATTCGGGATGCCTGATCGGTACCTGAGCAGACTTTGTTGTTACGGGATAGGATAAGGGTAAGGATCTGGGATAGGTTTCTGTTTGGGATTGAAGCATGGGAGGAGGAACTAGACTTGGTTCGGGATCCATTTTGGAGTCCTTGTGTCTTTAATTTAAGTTGCATTGTAGACACTTGGCACTTGCATTATCATAGCATGCTTTACCTTTCAGTTGAGTATTGTACTTTTTGGTTTTGACTATCATATGACTTGGATTTGTACTGGTTATTTATATACACTTCTGGACTTGGTTGTTGTTATTTGCTTCCGTTGGTGTTTTATTTTGACAAAAGAGGGTATAGTCTCCACAAGACTGACTTACCAGACCCTCACCGCTAGTCGACACCCTCTGGCATACAGGGAGGCACGCTTGAGGGCATGTGGCTAACCGTCTCAGGGCATCGATCAGTGGCTTCTAGGTCGGGACATCATAAAGTGGTACCAAAGGAGTTTTATTTTCTTTATTCTTATTTTGTCTTACTGTTTTGGGAAAAGGTAGATAGGAGACTAGGAAGGGTCAAGGCTTGGTAATGAGCTTGTGCATGGGAGTTGCAAACCCATGTATGGGGGAAAATCTAAGTACTCAGGGTGGGATTGTTGCGATTTCTTTTTTTATTACAGTTGTATATTATTTCACCTTGGGTGATGCACTTGTGGTGTGATGTGATATTTGTTTTGAAAATTGTTGAATTTTGATTCGTGGCCTAAAGAGGCACAATATTTGAGTCTGCATGCATCATTATAGGCACTTAGGGTTGTTGTAACATTCGTCATTCTAGTAACTCATGAGAAAATAGGTTATGGGTAAGTTGTTGAACTTGAACTGTTTTTCCTTATCATGAGATTGAAATAATGATGCAAAATGAGAATAAATTGGTGTCTAATATGAACCTTGATTGTTGAAATGGGAATGATTAATTAATTAATTTTTGAATTAATTAATTTGAGATAATGTGATTAATTAATGGTTAATTAATTAATGAGAATGAATATACCCTTGTTAACCAAGACCTAGGAGTGGGATTGTTAAGGGTAGTGATAGGGCATCGGTGCTGTGAGAAAAGGGAGAAATGAATTTTTGAAACTTGTTGTGTTAGTTTCATACCTTACATAAATGTTATAAGTTGTGTTATGAGACCTAATACGTGTGTTTGGATTTGTAGAAATATGACTCCACGATGCTTGTTGGGGGAGAGACCGAGGGGTATGGCCTAAAACGAACTTCCAGACAGGGAGCTTGAGGCACCATTGGTGAAATATGAGGAATAAGAAGAGAAGTTCCGAGAGAACTTTGCTAGTTTCATGCAGTTTATAGAGAGATACCTAGGGAAGATTCAGAAATTTATGTCTGAGTTGACAAGGGAGTTTCAGCTGCAGCACCCTCTTACTTTTACTGGAGAGGGTAGACCCGAGGGAGATGAATTCTGGAATGAATCCATAGAGACAATACTTGAACATTTAGAGAATCTGGCTAAGAGGAGGGTAAAGTTAGCTGCTTATATGTTGCGGGTTTCCATGAAACATTGGTGGGACTTTCAGGTATGATCTGGACAGACTGACGAGATGTTATGGAAGGAATTTTTGTAGAAGTTCTTAGATCACTTCTACCCAGGAAAGCTGAGGCAAGAGAAGGCCATAGAGTTTATGCATCTGGAATAAGGGAGCATGTCCATAATAGTGTACACTGAATGTTTCATAGATTTACAATGTTTTTATATGGATTTGGCAGCAGATGAGGCATCTTCGACAAAATGATTTCAGTATGGACTTAAGTGTAAAATTAAGTCCTAGGTGAATATCTTCAGGCTGAAGAAATTTTTAGAAGTAGTTTAATCAGGCTATGATTTTAGAGGGGAACCTTAAGGAGGCTTCCAATACTGCACAGGTAGATGGACAATCAGGAAGTGGGCCTTCCGAGAGCTGGAAGCGCCACCATGAGAATCTTAGTCAGGATAGTGGAAAGCAAAGAGGAACAATTACACCATATCTTTCTCATGTGCTTTTCCACCAGTGTAGTAGGCAGAGACACTATCTTACACATTGTCCTCAACCACCAGTGGAGTGCCGGTTTTTTTGGGAAGATGGGACATCTACAGAGGTTCTACAGGAAGAAATGACAGGCTGGTGCTGTGGGAGCATCTACTCAGAGTCAAAGTGTGGGGAGGGGGTCTTCTGCACCATATAGGTCTGGAAAATGGAGTTATACTGGAATGGGAGGTAGAGGCAGTGGGCGTGGTGCTTCAGGGTTTGAGCGCCCATACTACCAGAGTGGTGCTACTCAGGGGAGTCAGATGATACCATAGGGAAGAGGGGTAGGACAATTACAGGCAGTGTGGCCTACACTTGTAGAGAGTGAGGCTGGTCCATCGACATTAAGAGGTACTATTCTAGTTGCTTATACTTTATCTACTACCTTGTTTGATACTAGTACCATTCATTCCTTTATATCTACAAATTTTATTAACAGCTTGAGCCTAGAGTTGGAGTCCGTAAGTGGGATGATGAATATCGGTACACCATTGGGAACACAGACTAGAGATATCTATTTATTTAAGGGATGTTTGCTAGAGATCAGAGAGTATCGTTTCCTTTGGGATATCTATGTCCTTGATATAATGGGATTCGACTTGATTATGGGTATGGATTGTCTAGTCACATAACGATCCCACAAAGATTGTTACCGCAAGAGATTGACCTTTGTATATCCTAAGGGTGACCAATATTTTCTTCATGGATAATGGGATATCTATACAAGTAGATCTGGGACAATTACTCAGCAACTAGGAGATATCACAGCCCAAGTTGCTAGTATTTTTTTGGATGATGGGAGTGGTAGGGAAGACGTCCTTCCACCAATAGTAGAACTATTTTAGGATGTATTTACTGAAGACTTTTCAGGGTTTCCACCTGATAGAGATGTGGAGTTCACTATTGAGCTCATGCTGGGGGATGAGCCGGTATCTATTCTACCTTACAGAATGGCACCAACTGAGATTCAAGAGCTCAAAACTCAGTTGGAAGAGTTAGAGGATAAAGGGTTTATCCATCTGAGTATATCACCTTGGGGATCACCTATTTTTTTTCAAAGAAGGCAGACGAGAGTCTATGATTATGTGTCGATTGTTGGAATTTGAATAAAATGACTATAAAGAACTGATATCCTCTTCCACATATCAATGATCTGATTGACCAGCTGAAGGGGGCTAGTGTGTTCTCAAAGATCAATCTGAGATTAAGGTATCATCAGGTGAGAGTACGGACTTCTGATATACCAAGAACTGCTTTTAATAGCTGGTATGGCCTTTATGAGTTTGTTGTAATGCTGTTTGGGTTGACTAATGCTCCATCAATGTTTATGGCCTTGATGAATAATATCTTTCATCCATACTTAGATCATTTTGTGGTGGTGTTTGTGGATGACATCTTAGTGTACTCTAAGACTCATGAAAATCATTCCCAACATCTTAAAATCGTCCTGGGTATACTGAGAGATCATTGAATATATGACAAGATATCTAAATGTTAGTTTTAGATTGAAAGGGTACACTTTTTGGGGAACATCATCTCGGAAGAAGGTGTGGCAGTGGACCCAGAAAAAGTGTAGGTAGTGATTTCTTGGGAGCATCCCAAGAATGTTTTCGATATTCGAAGCTTTATGGGTTTAGTTGGTTATTACAAGAGATTCATCCAGGAATTTTCCCAATTGGTTTCACCGCTTACAGGTTTGACCAAGAAAGGGATAAAGTTTTTTTGGATAGGTGCATGCGAGAATTCTTTCGAGGAGTTGAATAATCGCTTGACATCGACACTAATTTTGATCTTACATGAGTCAGGTGAGGAGTACACGATGTTTTGTGATGCTTCTGGGATCAGACTCAGAGCTGTGTTGATGCAAGGGGATAAAGTTATTGCTTGTAGGTATCAATAGTTGAGGCCACATGAACAGAATTACCCTATGAATGACCTTGAGTTATTAGTAGTGGTTTATTCTCTTAAGTGTTGGCAACACTATCTTTTGGGTGAAAAGTTTACAGTTTTTATGGATAAAAAAAGCTTGAAGTATATTTTTTCATAACATAACTTAAATATTCGGTAACAAATATGGGTTGAGTATATGTAGTCCTTTGATTTTGAATTGTCACATACACTCGGGAAGGGGAATAGTGTGGATGATGCCTTGAGTAGAAAAACTCAGACTCAGTTGGTATATGAGTCGAGTGCATAGTGGAAGGTGATGACCTTGCTTGCAAAAATGCATGTGGTAATTCAGGAGAGTCAGAAGAGGATGACTCTGGTTTCTATAGCAGTGGAGTCTACACTCTTGATACAGATCAGAGACATGCAGTATGAGGATACAAAGTATTTGGACTTGAGGGAAATACTTGAAGGTGGGGAGACACCTTCAGACTAGAAAGTAGATGAGGATGAGATCATCTATGTAAAAAAATTTGGTTGTTGTTCCTAAGAGTATGCGAGAGGAACTCATGAAATAATTTAATGATTCAAGGTGGGCGGTACATCCTGGGGTGAAAAAAATGTATCGTGACCTTTGACGTCAGTTTTGGTGGCCATGCATGAAAAAGGAGATAGCAGGTTTTGTAATAATGTGCTTCACCTGTCAGCAGGTGAAATCAGGGCATCAACGACCCGAAGGCCTATTGCAACTGTTACATATTCTGGAATGGAAGTGGGATGACGTGACTATGGATTTTGTAGTGGGACTTTCAAAGACTCTTAGGAATAATGATGCTATTTTGGTCGTTGTGGATCAACTAACAAAGGTAGTACACTTCTTTCCTATCAAGGAAACCTTTACAGTAGAGTAGTTGGGAGAACTGTACATGAGAGACATAGTTCATTTGCATGGGGTTCCATAGACTATAGTTTTAGATCACGATTCACACTTTACTTCACACTTCTGGAAGGGCTTATAGAAGGCACTTGGTACACAAGTTATGTTACGTACGACCTTCCATGCACAGATATATAGGCAGTCGGAGCATACCATACAAGTGTTAGAGGATATGCTGTGAGCTTGTGTGCTTGACTTTGGTAGTTCTTGGGAGAAGCACTTAGATTTAGTGGAGTTTTCCTATAACAATAGTTATCAGGAAACTATACAGATGGAACCATATGAGGAACTTTATAGTAGACCTTGTAAATCACTGCTATGTTGGTTATAGGTAGGTGAGTCAGAGCTGTTAGGACTGAGTCTCGTTTAGAAGACATAGGAGCAGGTACAGTTGATTCAGAAATGTATGGCTATAAATTAGAGTAGATAGAAGTCATATGATGATAGATAGAGACAACACCTAGAGTTTAAATAGGGTGATCATGTATTCCTTCAGGTGTCGCCTAGATTGGGTCACCATAGGGTACGAAGGTAGGGCAAGTTAGCACCCAGGTTTGTGGGACCGTTCGGGGTGCTGGAGAGAATCGGGCTGGTGGCGTACCGATTATCAATTCCACATAAATTCAGCACTATGAATTATTTTTTCCATGTGTCACAACTACATCAATATCACATGTACCCTTCTCATGTGATTGATGCAGAGGAAGTTGACCTCGATATAGATTCATCCTTTGAGGAGCGTCTGGTACATGTGTTCGGTCATAGTGAGAAAGTATTACGGGGAAAGATTGTGCTGTTAGTTCATGTGATGGAAAAATGGTAATGTTCAAGAGGAAACTTGGGAACGGGAAGTAGATATGAGGCCTCAATGGAAAAATCTTTTTGTCTTGGAATCTTAGAGAAGTTTGGGAGTGCATCTCGAGGATGAGCTGTTATAAGGTGGGGAGATTGTAAGATCCCGAATTTTTCTGGAGTCATCTCAGACACATTTTAAGGTAATTTTTGAAGATTTTAAGTATCTTTAACTTGGAGTAGAAGCTTGGGGTGAGTTTGGGTGAAATTTTGAGAAAAATTAAAGGACAGTGGGCTGTGCACGGTTTGCGCACAATTTGACAAACTGTGCGACCAAACTGTGCCAAGCATGCACAATTGGACAGAGGAGTCTGCACGGTTGGCACTCAGTTTTCCTAACCATGTGACCAAACCATGAAAACCATTAATAAGTGGGTAGTGGTGTCCGCACGGTTGGTTCACGGTTTTCCTAACCATGCACCTCTGCCTAGGAAATCATGCACATAGTTTTTAATATTTGAAAATCTCTTTTAAAACCACTCGAACCCCCCGGGACTCCCATATTTCGACCTTGACTCGGGCATGACAGATTTTAGGTGTTCCCAAAGCCTTCTGAAGGGATTACAAGGTGATATGAACACCTTTATTCAAGATTTAAATCCCTTATTTAAGATCATCTCTCCTCCCGGTAATTGGATTTCATCCCGTTGCTTCTCCTATTCTTTTTTCCATCTTCCCATGATCTTTTCATGAAGGATCTCCACCATTTTCTTGGATATAAACCTTTGAGTTAAGATCTTGATCTAGTATTGTATATCTAGATCTATATTTGCAAGATCTTGATCCATTTCATCTTAATTTTGGTTTTAGGGATTTAGATTCGGAGTTTGATCAACGACGTTGTGCCACTCGGATTTTGGAGATTTTTTTGGGATAACTTCCATCTATAAACCAAGGTAGGTGGTATAAATTGAACTCCCATAGTCATGATTTATGATATATGTATGAGTTTATGAAGTTTCTATATTTTCTTGATAATTCAATTCCTAAATTGGATTAATTAGGAATATGGAATTGACTTGTGATTTTCCTTGGTGGTTAATTGATGATTGATCACAGAATAAATGAAGGGGGTTGCCCAAATTGATCTTTTGAGATTTGATGTTGTAATTGAGATATTAATTTAATGTGGAAAGATAATTAATTGTGATAATTAATTATGATTTTATGGTTTTGAAATGGATAATTAATTGTGAAGAATTAATTGTGGAATGGAAATGGTTTTGATTGATTAATTAATTGATGAATTAATTAATGGGTTATGTACTTAGTTAATTTTTTAATTAACTAATGGACTATGAAATGTTTAACAAATCATTGGATTAGTAAGTGATTAATGTGAAAAATTCTTGTGAATTAAATAATGATTAAATGGATGAGATTTTGTGGTTCTATGTATGACATCCCAAACCAATATAGAAGTTGGGACTTGGACATGGCGTTCCTCCCCAATAGTTATCTAAGAACTTAGATGTAAAGGGTTTTAATAATTATAACCTACAATAAATTAGAATTAGAGTGATAGGTATGACATCCTACACTCAACGAGATTTGGGGTGCTAGGCATGACATCCTACACCAAATGAATAATGATAATGAATGATGATTCAAATGAGAATTAGGGTAGTAGGCATGAAAACCTACATCAAATGATAAATGTTAATGAATGATGATTAAAATGAGAAACATGGTTTGAATTTTTCCTAGTGTGATGATTAAATATTAAATGACAATGTGATAACTGTTTAATTTATGCATTGTATTTATTGATTCATTAAAACTGCATGCACTATCTTTTGACTAGACTCGTTTTAGACGCTGTTGGTGGTGGAATACTGAGTTTTACTCACACCCTATTCAGGCCGCCTGATCATCACCTGTGCAGACTTTGTTGTTTCAATACAGGATAAGGTCAAGGTCTTGGGATAGGTTGCTGTTTGGGATTGGAGCATGGGAGGAGGAACCAAACTTGGTTCGAGATCCATTTTGGAGTTGTTGTGTCTTTACTTTAAGTTTCATTATAGAAACTTGGAACATGAATTGTCATAGCATGCTTTACCTTTCATTTGAGTGTTGTACTTTCTGGTTTTGACTATTATATGACTTGGATTTGTACTGTTTATTTATATACGATTCCATAATTGGTTGTTGTTATTTTCTTCCATTGGTGTTTTATTTTGACAAAAGTGGGTATAGTCTCCCCAATACTGACTTACCAGAACCTCACTTCTAGTCGACACCCTCTGGTGTATGGGGAGGCGTGGTTGAGGGCATGTGGCCAACCAACTCAGGGCACCGTTCAGTAGCTTCCGGGTTTGGACGTCACAATACTAGATACATGCATCACTTTCGCCACAAGTTCAACTCTACTATTATTCATGGTACTGCATTCATCATGTTAATTTTTATAGAGCTTATAACCATTAATTACATAACCATTAAAAAAATAATACAAGAACACTTGGTCCTCTGGCTATCCATCAAAGTCATTTTGGAATTGAATCTAGTTTTTTAGTTGACTACTTAAAAATATAGTCTCAAAACCATCCTATTAAATATTAATTATGTGTATTTGATATCCATATTTTACCCATTGATGGATTTAGATGTCTAAGAATTACTTTATGGGTTTCAACATATGGATCAACCTCTAAATTGTTATGAAAAACTAAAGGTGTTCCCGATCCTTCTCTATAATAATAATTGTGACAACATATATTCTAGAAATTACTTCACCCACAAGCTTCCTGATGTGATGAGATTTTAGTATACCAATTCTTTATATATTAGACAGGCATTCAGTATATAATTCAATGGCTTCCTCAACAAAATATCACTCCGCAATACAAAATTTTGGCCGATTTCAATTTTTGACATACCCTTTCAAAATATTTATATACCATTCAACGGGGCATATCCATATATAATATATAGGACTACATTTTCAAATCTCTTTTACCAATTGAACCATTAAGTGAACCATCATATCAAATAATTTCAGTGGTAAGAACATATCCAATTCACATAATATGACAACAATTTCCTTTTCCATAGTTGGAAATTTATCCGAGTCTATTAATTTGATGCATATAGCTTTGAAAAAGAAGCAGATCTTGGTTAACGTATGATGTAAATTCTTGGGAAAAAATTCAATGTAAATCTATAGACATTAGATCTTACATAAAAACATGAAAGTCATATGATTTCAGACCATTTAACTTTAAATCATTCATTGATATGATATTATTTATATTTTATGAATAACCCTATAGAAATTTTACATTGTTCAAGAGGTTTTAAAACCGGTATCGCTCTTTTTCGGAAAGAGAATAAGCAGTTGGAGGAAGAAAAGTCTATTTTTCACTCTCCATCAGTGATAACTCTTCCTGTATCCCCATGTTAATCATATGAAACCTATCCTTAATTGCATTATTTATTTCTCTGGGTGAATTTAGAAACATTCCAATAACACTATCACATATGTTTTTTTTTTCTACATTTATAATATCAATAAAATTTTTGACGTACAAAAAGTTCAAGTATAATAATTCAAAAACACATGATCTCTTTTTCAAAATAGTTTTTGTAAGGTTTTTCAAAAAAGGTTTACCAAAAGTAGTGTCTATATATTTTACTTTCTCAAATATTTGATCACCTGTTAGTGGATATGGTGTTTTATATTCTTCTGAACTCCTATAGAATGATTTTATCTAAGATCAACACTTATGTTGTTGAGGTTGAAATCTATGCTATCCTAGAAACACAGTCTTCAATAAATTTTTCAACCTAATTGACTGTGTACCTTGTTCAAAAATAGGACACCCTTGATTTCCTTTAATACTATATCCTGAAAAATTTACATAAGAAGGAAATTCATTTATCCTTCTGTACAACATGGATCTCAACATGAAATATTAATTTTTGTAATCATCATACAATATAACACCTGAATCCCAAAATAATTTTAAATATTTGATCAATGGATCCAAATAAACATCAATATCATTACCCATCTGTTTTGGTCCTCATATAAGCAGATATAACATAATGTATTTTTGTTTCATGCATAAACAAGGTGAAAAGTTATAATTTTTCAACATAACCAGCCATGTACTGCGAGTGATGATTTGAAAACCAAAAAGATTAACTTAATCTATAGATAGTGCAATACAAACATTTCTTGGGTCATTTAAAAATTTAAGATACTCATGATCAATTTTCTTCTACTAAGGATAGTCTACTGGTGATGAAGTTTCCCATCTTTATTTCTTGTATCTACATACTACACAAATTTTATTTTAGTCTCCTCACTTCTATATAGGCACCTAAACCTTCGAATGATTGTAAATTATCATAAAACTTTCATAAGACCTGATTCATCTTTCTTGTATCGAGAAACACCACACTTCGAGAATTTTTAAGTTATTTTTGGTCCTTGTAAAATAATATAAAATCATTTGGATAGACATGTATTATTTCAAAGATCATACCCATTGAACGTAGCATTCGTTTAGAGTATTCTATTTAGAAAGGAATCTCATTATCTTCTGGGATCATATCATTCAAGAGAGTAAGTAGTTTAGTGAAACTGGCATCACTGTGTATGTTTCCAACTTTTAAATTATATAGCTTCAATATGGCTGACAATGATATATATTTAGTAAAACCATCATACAGTAACATATTTTCACAACTATTTAACTTATCAAACAATTTTTTATAATCAAGAAATTCATCTTCAAATGTCATTTTCATTTCATCAATACGATATTCATTTTCATTTACACCTATAATCATATCCTCGATATGGTCTTTATCATTGTTCACACTTGTAATCTTATCAGATTATCGATAAAACGTAGTCTTATCCTAGTCACTGGCTACATTCAGTTTTACCCATGTTTATTCCAACATTTATAAATTCAATTTATTTCAATGACAGATCAGGTGCTTTTCCAAATCCTTTGTACTAATTAGTCTTGAATAACAACAACATAAACACAGAAAAATGATTTGAGAAGGGTCATATGCCTGATATTTTGAAAATTTTATGAACCTATCACCCTATCCTCATACTCTTTTTTTCATATGATTGGAATACATCCATTTTTTGATTCAGATCCATCTTATTTGAATCAATAATATTAATATTTTAAAAAATAAATAAATACAAATAAATTCTTAGCTTGGAACCCATAAAAGGTCATTCTTAAAGAATCATTTAAGCTACATGAAGTCATTATTCTAAGATAATAATATCCAAATAATGTGTATTGAGATTGTTTTTTAGTGGTGGAAATAATTTAAGAAAATGAATGTGTGATATCTATATAGTTAAAAAAATATAATTAAATTTTCATCTATTAAAAAACATAGAGATCAATGATGGTTTTTTTTAACTTTTTTAGGTGGGAGTAAAACTTTAGGGAGTAGTTAATGTTTATCAATTTCTTATCTTGGTATGTGGTGGTCTAGGTGGTGTTTATATTTCATGATTATTAGGTTCCAAAGTTTATGTTTGGTTAAATGACTAAAATGTTTATAGGGCCCAATCACATCATCTTGAGAACCCAACGTTTGAAGAAACTCTTTAATTAAAATTTAATGAACTAGAAATACCAGGATAGGGTTCTGAAGCTATTGGAAAAAATAAAGAACAATATAATTGGGGTTTCATGAATTCTTTAAATTTAAACAATTCACATGGCCAGGATAAAGCCTTAATGAAAAAATAATGAAAAATTTATGAATATATATAATCTATCCTCAAATTTTTGAAACATATTTTAAGGGGTGTTCAAAAAGTAAAAAAAATTTAGTAATATAACATTACATATAAGTGATTTAAATATAAATATATTATACTTTTCACTACCAATTTTCTATTTTTTTATAGAAAAGGGAAGTGAAAATGAATATGATTTAAAAAGAAGTTCACATAAGAAGAAAACTAAAAATTTTAGAAAACTAAATTTTTTATAATATAGAATAGATAATAATTTCTAAAAACTCAAAAACATACATTTATTATCTAAATTAGATAATGAGAAAGTAGTGATTATGATACTAAAGTTGAAACATTAAGTAAATTAGAGGCGAGGTTATTGATTTAAAAATTGAATGATGATGAGTTCTCTAGTGATAAATATAATGGCGATGGAAATGAATAAAATGATAAAAAATATGAAATGATGATTTCATAATGGGATCATAAGATATTCAAAACAATGAAAATATTAGAAGGATTGAGGTTCTTTTGTTTGTTAATGGAATAAAATGTGTAGAATTATTATTTTTTTAATCCATGAGAGTATGAAGGATATTTGGAACTTGGATTCTTTTCCCTAATGTTTGAAGTTCAATCTAAGAACTCACTCAAAAATTACCTCAGGATGGATGGAGTGATAAAGTTTGGGTGACCCACACTTATTGGTGAAAAAATTACACGTATGAAAAGTATCAGTTACCCAAACTTTCACACTCCTTATAAATGTTAAGGTGAGCTAGGTGATATATAAGTTGTGTGTGATAGTGGTTTCATATTAGGTATGTGAGGGAGGTGACGTGTTGTTCAAATCCTTTGGGAAAATTAAAAACACTCAAAGAAGAACTAAAAATGTTAAAATCTTGAACAACAGATAAGTAGTCACATACTGTGGGATTTGGAAGTGTGTATTCATCTAAGGGAGAGTGAGGGAGAGCGCATGGTGGGGAGGGAGAATGGAAGTGAGGGAGAGAAAGTGATGGAGATGGAGAGCTTGAAACAGTGAGGGAGAGAGGTAGTGAGGGAAAATTATGGCGAGGGAGAGTGAGGGAGAGCGCATGAAAGTGAGGGATCATGGTGGCGAGGGAGAGCGCACGACGATGAGGGAGAGTAGAGGTGAGGGAGAGAGATGGAGAGTGCACAGAGACGAGGGAGATCAGTGGTGAGGTAGAGCATGCAGTGGAGAGGGGGGGGAGCGATAGTGAGGGAACACGCTAATAAGGGATAGCGGTGGTAAGGGAGAGCGCACGATAGTATGGGATATAGAATGGTGGAGAGGGATTGAGTGGCAAAGGAGAGCCCATGACAGCGAGGGAGAGAAGTGATGAGGGAGAGCGGTGATGAAGTTTTAGTTTAATGAGAGCTTGAAGGGCTCAAAAGAATCATTTTGTTTAGGTTATATTTATAAGATAGTGAAGTGTTTTATTAGTGCTTCTAAAAAAGTGCTGGTAAAGAGGGGTTTTATCAACTCTAAAATAATAAACACTGATAAAATTCCTATTTATCAGCAGTTTTCTAACACTGATAAAGATAAGTTTTATCAATGATTTTCTAGCACTGATAAAGACCTACTAGAAAAGCACTGATAAATATTTAATAATATACCGGGAAATTTCAGGTACAAATCATGCTCATCCCTAAAAATTTATTAAATAAAATAAGAGTACAACACAGATAAAGAATGTGTCACATAAAAGGCCACCAAAACATAAAAGTGGAAAAAACACCACCCAAAACAAAACCAAAGGAGAATTCCCTAGACTCATATAAAAGACCTGAATACCCACATTATAATGGACCAAAGGTCCAAAACTATCGTACTAGTTTCTACACCCAAAATCTCGACGATCTCACGCACCCAACTATATATTTACACATGCACATCTACACACACATATACATACACACATATACACACATACATATACATACATGCAGTTATATATACATATATTTTAAATTATTTAATATCCATATAAATATATATTTAAATAAATATATTCAATTATATATTATGCAATTGTTTAAATAAAATATTTATATATATTGTATTTATTTTATTTATATACACATTTTGTAATTAAGGAATATAAATAAACTATTAAACATTTTGAAAAATATAAATTTGTTAATTTTTTATATATAAAATTATAAAAATAAGATTCATTTTTATTAAAAGTTATATAAATCATATTTATATATTATAGTTACATATATATACTTATTTTAATATAAATCTTATTTAAATAAATATAAATATTTATATGTAAATTAAATTAATCACTACGACCTTTATTAGTGCTAAATAAGAAGTGCATATAAAAGTGACACTTTATTAGCATTAAAAAAAGCGCAGATAAATGGTGTACTCTTATCAGCCCTAGAAACAAGAACTGACAAAGGGTCCCTTTTATTAGCGTTTTTAGCACTAATAAAAGTTAAATCTTTCAGTGTTTTTTTACAAGAGATGATAAAAGTACCCCTTTTATCAACACTTTTTTTCTAGAACTGATAAATGTTAGCACTGGATATCCCACAATCTATGGCAATGGATGCAGTGTTGAATGTTATTAAGGAGTTCTAAATCGAGCAGGACGAACAATGCATGGGTACTATTCATTTTTACCAAAGCGTCTCTGCTTTTCCTGCCCCCCTTGTCACAAACCTCATACACAGCTCACAGTCACCGTTTCCTCATCGTCTACTTATCCCTACCTCCTTCCATCACTAAAGAACTACTGTAACATCCCAACCCGGCTCACCTCTAAGACGGTCGCCGGAACGGTGGGTCACATGACCTCAAGTGCATCTCCCCGAACACCAGAGGCTACCGACTAGCAGCGAGGGTATTTTTCATGTTCGTGGGGGAGACTATGCCCTCATAGGTAATATGTATTATCACAATGGAAGTAAACAAAAAATAAATAATAAACAACGGAAGCATATAAATGAATAAACTGCAGCAGAAGCAATATAAATAATCCCAACTGAATACATAATAAATGCGGAAGCTGATAAATGAAACTAGGTACAAAAACAATGTCATGACATGATGTATGTCTAAACTGAAAGTATAGAAAACAGAACCCAAGCATGCTATCAACTAAAAAGAAAATAAACAAAGTGCGACAACTGCATCATGAGCAAGGCTCGGTCCTCTGCCCCAGTCTCCATTCTAAGCAGCAACAATCATTCAAGAATGAGAAGCGACACACTTCCCTTTGTCAATACCTGCAATCATATAATCTACTTGGGTGTCAATAATGCCCGATCAGGGTGTGAGATAAAATCCCAGTAGGCCGGCACCCAAGGTGTCTAAACCTTTCTATTTCGTGAAATGATAAAATACAGTGTACCATTATATAACAATTGCTGATAATTTATTAAGTGTAATGAAATAAATAACTCGGTCTGGGTTCCCAACGGAACCCGTCCCTAATCACCTGCTTTGGCCTAAGCCGAAAGTCTGAAAGGAGTAACTGTAAGCAAAATACACATATGTATATATATAAATCCTGGAAGAGAAAGGTAAAACAAGGAAGAAGCATACCCCCAAGCTTGTGCTTTAACTTGGGGTCTAAGTCATGTGTCAACCAGACGTGCTTCAACACACCAGAAAATATATCAAATCTCAAGGGACTAACAAGGACATTAATATAAACCTTCAGTGCATCATTATTAAGGTTCAAGTTGAGAGTTGGAGTCTGAGCCCATCCTGAAGGTATCGCTATGGAACATCCTTTAATTATCCAATACCATCGAGCCTGTCCAAGACAATCTTTAGAAAGACCAAGTATCACTCGTGGCATGGCTTTACCCTGAGTTCGTACCAATCTTGCAAAAAGGGGTCGAGCACCATCCAAGGCTAGCTTAGCCACATTGCCAACAGATCTGTCCTGATGGGCCCTTTTGGAACCGGTATCACTCATAAGTATTAGAAAGCCCCGGGAAGTCTCGGTCCGGAAAAGCCAAGAACACCGCCCCCCGACACATAGAGGTAACCGTCAGAAATGAAGGTACTAAGCGTGTCCCTTAATACGAGACCCACCTCCTTTCCCCGCCCTAAATTTAATTAATGTTTTCACAGCAGCAGATATGATATCAACATATGTAATTGCATCTTGAAACCAAATTAGTACACCCGTGCATCACACAATGCAAATTAAATATTTCATCATAACAATCTTAACAAGGCAAAGTACTGCATCAATATAAGCAGATAAATTCACTTTTAAATAAATAAATAAATTAGACCAACCAACTACCAAGATCCAACAATTCCAAAGTTCATAATTAATCTAAATTAATTATTTAAATTAAAACAACAAAATAGGTTGTGCAAAACATGCCGATAAAGACACTTTTTAATAATAAATAAACAAGCTCAACCAACTACCAAAGATTCAATAATTCAAGATTCATAATTAATCTAAATTAATTATTTAAATTGAACATAACAAAAAAAGGTTGTGCAACACATGCAATTAAATAAATTAAAAGTTTGGGCTAACAGAAATTATACTGACCACGTCGGCACACCCCAAGGGGTGTCCGACCTTGTTGCAACAAATTAAAAAAATTAATTCATGATCAATATGGCTGTAACAACTAAGCAAAACAAGTTAATTAATAAATTTGGGTGAATTTGCACAAAGCCGGTAGGCACCGACTAACGGCATAACGGTGCATTTTTATAAATCTCAACGAAATGGAGGGAAAGAGAGTAGACGCCCTACCTTATGGTCGTAGATGATCCTATGATCTACAGTAGACTTTGATTTGACCTAAAATGGAATAAAACAGATGATTTTAGAAAAACCCCAAAATTGGGTAAAATCCTTCCGTGGCGAACTGCTCAAAGGATTTGGAATGAGATTGCACGATTTTTGGTGTGTGGGGTAAGCCTTACCAAGAGGTTCATAACACACCTGACGGCAGAGAAAGCAGACGACGAACAGAGGTGCGGTGATCTTCCGAAGCTGGAAGGAGGTGGTGCACACCACATAGGGAGAGGGGGTGTGCCACGCACAGGAGAGGGAGGAGAGGAAGAGAGGAGAGAAAAAATAAAAAGGAAAGGAAAGAAAAGAAAAAGGAAAAAATAAAAAGGAGATAAATAAATAAAATAATAAAAATAAAACGGTGGAAGAAATGAAATAAAAATTTAAAATGGGTTTACCTCATTTTAATTATTTTTAATTTCTCTCCAACCGTATCTATTTTATTATTTATTTTTATCCCTCTTTAAATTCCATTAATTTCCTTTAATCATTTTTAATTAGTTTTAACCCAGACGCTGTGCTATGGCATGACGTGATATTTTACATAAATCATGAACAACCATTTAATTAATTTTAATAGCTGTTCGAGACCTACAACAGGGTGCGTAGGTACGCGCCCTGGGTCGCTTTAAAGATTTGGATTAAAAACTTAAAAGTCCACAACTTGATTTAATTCAACAAGTTAAATTCTTTTATGTAGGTAATTAATAATATTTTATCTAACCCAACAATAAATATCCACCCCTGTATATACGTGTTATATATATAGACACACACACATGTATATTCATATATATACACATGCACATGTATATATAACTATATATATATTTAATATCATATATTTATATACCTCATATATATATACCTCAATGTTTTTGTTCCAATATAATAATAACAACAATAATTAAAATAATTATTATTATTTAATTCAACTCATCAATTATACCATTAATAACTTAAAAACAATAACCATAAAAAAAGGATAATGATTATTAAATAAATATTGATTGTGCATTTGTATTTAGTTCGAATAATTAATAATATCACATATTATATAATTGCGTAGTTATTATTTACACAGCAACATGATTTATTAATTGTGGATGCGCATTTTCATTTATTGTTTTCAAAATAAATAATAATATTAATAATAAAATTATTAATATATCTAATTGCTAATAAAATATTTAAAATGCAAATAAATTATCTTCGGGTGCGATATGACTAAACGTCCAACGCTCGAAAAGTTTATACCCTGCCTAGGATAAAACCCACGTCCCAGAACTATTGGTGGTGTCAGATTTCTCATTCGACGCACCGTTTGAGAGAAAATAAATATTTATTATTTAAAAATCGGAATAATTAATTAATTAAAAATAAAAACGGTATTATCAAGTGTGAGGGTGTCAAACACCCGATGAGAATCAAGGTTATAACCTACCTAGGGTAAACCTAGCGTTCCAGATCTAACGGTAGTCTCAGATTTCTCATACGATGCACTGTTTGAGAGAAAATAATTATTTATTATTTAAAAATTGGAATAATGAATTAATTAAAAATAAAGATGGAATTATCATGTGTGAGGGTGCCAAACACCCGATGTGAATCAAGGTTATACCCTACCTAGGGTAAACCCGATGTTCCGGACCTAACAGTGGTCTCAGATTTCTTGTACGATGCACCATTTGAGAGTTATTTCATTTTTTTGAAAAAAAACATGTGTGTCAATAAAATAAACTTAATATTTTTATTCTATCAACGCCGCTGTGTTGACTATCAGAAACAAAAAGTTCTAACACTCGGTTTTAAAACCAACCTGCCTAGTTAACTGAAAATTTTTATTTCCTACGCTTTTTCATTTGGTTCAAAACACAGAACGTTACAACCTTCCCACCTTAGAACTTCTCGTCCCCGAGAAGCCTTCAAGAACAACATAACTCTCAAACGATCTACAGGGTCATGAAGTCTCATACAAAAGGTCTTCAAACACTCAACGCATGTTCAAACTTTGGTTAGAAAAGCGGAACATAAGCCATTAAGATCTGAGCCAATGCTTATTTTCCAACTGATACACTGAGACAGTACTTATTCAAAATCGTTTAGCTAGAGACATGAACATGTCATCATCTCATTAAACGTTTAGTCAAAGTTACTTCTCACCTTATGTTTTGACGTTAGAGGATGGAAAATTCCAGGCCACGACACCTTCCTCCATCAGAATTTCGTACAAGACATGCCCTTAAGCGTTTTAGCGACGCTTCTCGCTTGATTTCTAAAATAGATAAAATGATCGATTCCCCATCTCCCTTAAAGCCCAAGTCGAGCCAGATTTTTATAAAAAGCCCTGGTCGACCCAAACCGCACTTTTCTTACCTGATGACATGTCAGAAAAAGTTCCTTCACTGACCGCTTCATTGAGAAAGAGAGAGAACTAGTCAAGACACTTCGACTGACCATTTAAGAAGGTTCTCTGCTTAGATGGAAGGTGTTTATAGACTAAACTGTGATGTCTTCTTCAAAGGTATCTCACATTTACTACGAACACATCCACTGAAGTTCATACCTGAACTCCACTGACCTTTTTTGATTTAGGCATCATCGAGCCCAACAATAACTCTAGGGTAACCTTGTATTGGCACAACATGAGTGAAAGGAACTAACACAGGGTAGTCCGTACTCCATGTTTATGAGTGAGACATTGGTACAAGGGAAAGATGCCCATATCAAAACATTGACTGAAGCCAGAGCGACATCAACCTAACAGTCAAGTTAGATGAAACAGTTGATGTAGAATAGTTCATCAAGAATTCCCACATGGAAATCCAAAGGTCACTCAAGACTAAACAAGACTTGATAAGAATGACGCATCAACATGAAACACTGAGAAAAGTTACCCTAACAAATCCCAAAAACTTTTAAAGCTTTAGCATGGTGTAAGACCGATGCTCTCTTAGTGTATCAAGGATGAAGGCAAGATAGGGGAAATGCTTGTCACTTAAGGAAGAGTACACTAAGAGGATTATAAGATTACTAGAAGGGAAACATTTAAACAACTGGAATAAAAGACCTACCAAACTGACCGGTGTGTCAAAACACCTGAGTCTCTAGAAGTCATCCCGGGCACTGGGATGAACTTGATTCTTTTAACAGAGAAGTCACTGTACTACATAGATGACCTAAAACATATTTAATAATTCAAGACTTTATGATTACACTGAACTCAATCGGTTCGTTACAACATTAAGTACTTGACGTCACCGCGTACGTGAATGAATACTACCCCTGAGGAGATATAGAAGCAAGATAACTTTTAACTCTAATGACAACGTTTTGAGTCATCCATCGCTGTAGAGAAGGGAGGGTCGAACGACCTATGAAGCAACTGAACATTCTTAAGGAATTCCTAACCTGATGGAAAAAGCATTACCTGATGATCAAACCCAAAAAAAAGTCAAGGAAAACATGTCCACCCATCCGAACAAGGGTGTCATTTTTTTAAGAAAGGGGGACCGATTAGGGACAACGTCATGCAAAAGGTTCTATTCCAAAGCAACTCAAGGAGAAACTCAAACTACCCTTATACCAGGGCCTTAAAAAGAGGAAATCACTACAGGTTCCATATCCAAGCCCTTTATATTTAATCACATTTAATCTTTACTCATCAAAAGATTTAATCAAAAAATCAAGTACAATTTCTCAAAACAAAACACAAGGTACTTGATCTTAACCAACACCTCAAGGAAAAAACATGCAAGTTTTATGAAAATGCATTTTTTTAAAACATTTTACATTAATTGACATCCTGTCCTTAATTAGGAAATATATCACATAAATTTACTTTAAGCAGATAATACGAACTACAAGGGTCCCACTAAGCTGAATTGGGTTCATTATAATGAAACCCCCCCCAAAAAAGTTGTTTAATTATTAATATTCACAACACCCATATCGAGTTATCTCATAAGGAACATGCACCAACTAGCCTACTTGGTCCTAGTTGTGCCTTTAGGTAGTTAACCAATTCATTTGAAATTATAACATTCTCAAACACATATCAGCCTATATATATGGGTGACTATAAACCTAATAAGAAACTTTACACTTTATAGTTTTTGGCATTTGGATCCCATAAAAAGGCAACCAATACATTTTAGCAAAGTAATCAATTACATAACAAACAAGCTAGCATGTCATTGCAAGAAGCTAGCAGAGAGAGACATGTTGTAATCACAAAAGAATAGTATTTTAATCATTGAGACATGATAATAGGCAAAAAATCATGATACATGGAAAACATGGCATTAAACAAGAAGCATGACAATAGGCTAGAATGCTAAATATATCACTGAAACATGGTATCTAAAAAGGCATGCTAAAAAAATTACAATACAAGGCATACGTTCAAGGCACACAATTTGAATTAACAGGCAGCCTAAAATGCAACTACATGGAATGACACTATGCATGGAATGTGAATTCCTATGTGCCTAATATGATGCATGCAATGATTCATCCTTACCTTAACAGGCCAAGGGTAAAATATCAAAAATTTCATAAATTCATAAGTAGTGGAAATTACACCAATCACTCGTGGTGAAATCACATAAATTGTAACAACAAAAAGCACATACAACAATCCCAACCCTGGACACTTGGTAATTTCCCATATATGGGGTGATCAGTCCCAAGCATGACTATTAACCAAGTGATAACACATTCCTAGTCTCCTGTCTACCAACCCAAAACAGTAAGACAAAGAGAAAAAAATACCACCACTGATACCACTTTGTAACGTCCTAACCCGACTCACCTCTAAGACAGTGGTCGGACCGGTGGGTCACATGACCTCAAACGCATCTCCCCGAACGCTAGAGGCTTCCAACTAACAGCGAGGGCCTTTTTCATGTCCGTGGGGTAGACTATGCCCTCATAGGTAATATGTGTTATCATAGCGGAAGTAAACAGAAAATAAATAATAAATAGTAGAAGCATATAAATGAATAAACTACAGAAGAAGCAATATAAATAATCCCAACTGAATACATAATAAACGCGAAAGCTGATAAATGACACCAGGTACAAAAACAATGTCATGCCATGATGTATGTCTAAACTAAAAGTACAGAAAATAGAGCCCAAGCATGATATCAACTAAAAAGAAAAGAAACAAAGTGCGATAACTGCATCACAAGCAAGGATCAATCCTCTGCCCCAGTCTCCATCCTAAGCAGCAAAAATCAATCAAGAATCAGAAGCAGCACGCTTCCCTTTGTCAATACCTGCAATCATATAATCTACTCGGGTGTCAATGACGCCCGAGCAGGGTGTGAGATAAAATCCCAGTAGGCCAACACCCAAGGTGTCTAAACCTTTCCATTTCGTGCAATGATAAAATGTAGTGTTCCATTATATAACAATTGCAGATAATTTATTAAGTGTAATGAAATAAATAACTCGGTCCGGGTTCCCAACGGAACCCATCCCTAATCACCTACTTCGGCCTAAGCCGGAAGTCTGAAAGGAGTACCTATAAGCAGAATACACATATGCATATATATAAAGCCTTGAAGAGTAAGGTAAAATAAGTAAGAGGCATACCCCCAAGCTTGTGCTTTAACTTGGGGTATAAGTCATGTGTTAACCAGGTGTGCTTCAACACACAAGAAAATATATCAAATCTCAAGGGACAAACAACTACATTAATATAAACCTTTAGGGCATCATTATTAAGGTTCAAGTTGAGAGTTGGAGTCTGAGCCCGTCTCAAAGGTATCACTACAGAACATCCTTCAATTATTCAATACCACCGAGCCCATCCAAGACAATCTTTCTAAAGACCAAGTATCTCTCATGGCATGGCTTTACCCTGAGTCCGTCCCGATCTCGTCGGGCACCTTCCAAGGTTGGATTAGCCACATTTCCAACAGATCCATCCCGGTGAGCCATTTTGGAACCGGTATCACTCATAAGTATTAGAAATCCCGATGAAGTCTTGGTCTGACAAATCCAAGAACACCGCCCCCCGACATATAGGGGTAACCGTCTGGAACGAATGGTCTAAGAGTGACCCTTAATACGGGACCCACCACCTTTCCCCGCCCTGAATTTAATTAATGTTTTCACAGTAGCAGATATGATATCAACATATGTAATTGCAGCTTGAAACCAAACAGGTACACCCGTGCATCACACAATGCAAATTAAATATTTCACCATAACAATATTAAAAAGGCAAAGTACCGCATCAACATAAGCAGATAAATGCACTTTTAAATAAATAAATAAATTAGACCAACTAACTACCAAGATCCAACAATTCCAAAGTTCATAACTAATCTAAATTAATTTTTGAAATTAAACACAACAAAATAGGTTGTGCAAAACATGCAGATAAAGACACTTTTTAATAAAAAATAAACCAACTCAACCAAATACCAAATATTCAACAATTAAAGATTCATAATTAATCTAAATTAATTATTTAAATTGAACACAACAAAAAAAAGGCTGCACAACACATGCAATTAAATAAATTAAAAGTTTGGGCTAACGGAAATTATACTGACAACGTCAGCACGCCCCAAGGGGTGTTTGACCTTGTTGCAACAAATTAAAAAAATTAATTCATGATCAATATGGCTACAACAAATAGGCGCAACCAATTAATTAATGAATTTGGGTGAATTTGCACAAAGCCGGTAGGGACCGACTAACGGCACAACAATGCGTTTTGATAAATCGCAATGAAATGGAGGGAAAGAGAGTAGACACCCTACTTTATGGTCGTAGATGATCCTATGATCTGCGGTAGACTTTGGTTTGACCTAAAACAGAACAAAACAGATGATTTTAGAAAAGACCCAAAATAGGGTAAAATCCTTCCGCGGAGAATTGCACAAAGGATTTGGAATGAGATCACACGATTTTTTGTGTGTGGGATACGCCTTACCAAGAGGTTCACAGTGCACATGACGGTGGAGAAAACGGATGACGAACAGATGCGCGGTGATCTTCCGAAGCTGGAAGGAGGTGGTGCGCACCACATAGGGAGAGGGGGTGCGACACGCATAGGAGAGGGAGGAGAGGAAGAGAGGAGAGAAAAAATAAAAAGGAAAGGAAAGAAAAGAAATAGGAAAAAAGAAAAAGGAGATAAATAAATAAAATAATAAAAATAAAACGGTGGAAGAAATGAAATAAATAATTAAAACAAGTTTACCTCATTTTAATTATTTTTAATTTCTCTCCAACTGTATCTATTTTATTATTTATTTTTATCCCATTTTAAATTCCATTAATTTCTTTTAATCCTTTTTAATTATTTTTAACTCAGACGCTGCGCTATGGTGTGACGTGATATTTTACATAAAGCCCGAGAAATCATTTAATTAATTTTAATAGCTGTCCGGGACCCGCAATAGGGTGCGCATACGCGTGCCCTGAGTCGCTTTAAAGATTTGAATTAAAAACTTAAAAGTCCAAAATTTGATTTAAGTCAACATGTTAAATGCATTTATGTAGGTAATTAATAATATTTTATCTAACCCAACAATAAATATCCACCCCTATATATACCTGTTAGACACACACAAACACACATGTATATTCATATATATACACCTACACATGTATATATAACTATATATATATATATATTTAATCTCATATATATAGATATACCTCATATATATATATATACCTTAATGTTTTTGTCCCAATATAATAATAATAATAATTATTAAAATAATAATAATTATTTAATTCAATCCATCAATTACACCATTAATAACTTAAAAACAATAACCATAAAAAAAGAATAGCGGTTATTAAATAAATATTAATTGCACATTTGTATTTAATTGGAATAATTAATAATATCACATTGATTACATTGCACAATTATTATTTACACCGCAACACGATTTATTAATTGTGGATGTGCATTTTCATTTATTGTTTTCAAAATAAATAATAATATTAATAATAAAATTATTAATATATCTAATTGCCAATAAAATATTTAAAACGCAAATAAATTATCTTCGGGTGTGATATGACGAAACGTCCAACGCTCACAAAGGTTATACCCTACCTAGGGTGAACCCCATGTCCCAGAACTATTGGTGGTGTCAAATTTCTCATTCGATGCACCGTTTGAGAGAAAATAATTATTTATTATTTAAAAATCGGAATAATTAATTAATTAAAAATAAAGATGGTATTATCAAGTGCGAGGGTGCCAAACACCCGATGCGAATCAAGATTATAACCTACCTAGGGTAAACCTGACATTTTGGATCTAACGATAGTCTCAATTTTCTCACACGACACACCGTTTGAGAGAAAATAATTATTTATTATTTAAAAGTCGGAATAATTAATTAATTAAAAATAAATATGGAATTATCATGTGCGAGGGTGCCAAACACCCGATGCGAATCAATGTTATACCCTAATTAGGGTAAAACCGACATTCCAGACCTAACGGTGATATCAAATTTCTTGTACGATGCACCATTTGAGAGTTATTTCATTTTTTTGAAAAAAATAAACATGCCTGTCAATAAAATAAACTTAATATTTTTATTCTATCAACACCGCAGTGTCGACTATCGGAAACAAAAAGTTTTGATGCTCAGTTTTAAAACCAACCTACCTAGTTAACTGAAAATTTTTATTTCCTGCATTTTTTCATTCGGTTCAAAACACGAAATGTTACAACTACCACAAATTCCATTAAAAATCTCTTTCTCAAGCTCAACTTACATTGTAACTATGGGAAAATCTATAGAAGTGCCTCTTGAGTTTGGGAGAACCTCTTTGACGATGAATGAATCCATGTGGAAGTAGTAAATATGGACTCGATGCATTCAAACCATGAAAATAAAACACAATGCAAACAATACATGCATAGATAAGAAAATGGAAATTATTAAAGTGAGTTTCTTTAATATACTTTTTTTTAATCAAAATAAGTCGAGGTTAGATTTTTTTTGAAAAATAATACAGTAAGATAATAGAGGCCCTGCTGCCTTTCCTATTAATTAAAAGGAGACATAAACAATACCACCTTTGCCTCTCATCGACCCAGATCGATGACATGAAAAATGTAACATGGGTGATTCCACCTTTCACCCAACGTAAAGAAAAAGGCGGCGCTACCAGTGTTGCCTTTCTTTGAAGTGCCTATAAAAGGGCACCCACCCCCTCCTCACTCCAAATTTCCCTCCTCTATCTAAGTTGCACTCCCTCTCTCTAAAATAATCCCAGTGGTTCCTCCCTTGTGCGTGGTGGTTTCAGTGGCCTGAAAGGAGTGCCGAATTTTTCGAAGCATAATTTAGAGGTATTTTTTCTTATTTATTTTAAAGTTATTTAGTTATTTAATTGATTTGTTTTTAGTTAGTTATAAATACATTATTTATTTACTAGTTTAGTTATTTAGATATAAATTAGAAAAAATAGTTATTATTAGTAATGATTAAGTATAGATTAACTAATGAATAACTTAGGATTAAAGAAATGATTACATAATGATTAACTAATTATAATTAACTAATTAATACCACATGATTAACTAATGAATACCATATGTTTAACTAATGAGTAATCCAAAATTAATTAAGGATTAAGTAATTATCAACTAATGATTTTCTAATGAATAAAGAATGATTAACTAATGATTAAAGAATGATTAAAGATTGATTAACTAATGATTAAAGAACAACTAACTAATGATTAAAGATTTATTAGTTAATGATTAAAGATTGATTAACCAATGATTAAAGAATTATTAACTAATGATTAAAGATTTATTAACTAATTATTTAATACATATTAACTAATGATTAAATACTGATAAACTAATGATTAACGATTGATTAAAGAATGATTATGTAATGATTAAATGATTATTAACTAATAATTAAAGAATGATTAAAGATTAATTAACTAATGATTAAAGAATGATTAAATAACGATCAAAGAATGATTAACTAATGATTAAATAAATATTAAATAATTATTAACTAAATATTAAATAATTACTAACTAATGATTAAATAATGATTAACTAATGATTAAAGATTCATTATCTAATGATTAAATAAATATTAACTAATGATTAAAGATTGGTTAATTGATGATTAAAGAATTATTACCTAATGATTAAATATTGATTAATTATGGTTAACTAATGATTAAAGAATTATTAACTAAAGATTAACAATTGATTAAGTAATGATTAATTAATCATTAAATAATGATTAACTAATGATTAAATAATGATTAAATAATGGTATAAAAATGATTAAAGAATGATTAACTAATGATTAAAGATTGGTTAACTAAAGATTAACTTAAGATTAACTAATGATTAATTACAGATTAAATAAAGATTAACTAAAGATTAACTAAAGATTAATTAAAGATTAACTAAAGATTAATTAATGATTAACTATTTATTAACTAATGATTAAGTAACGATGAACTAATGATTAAGTAATGACTAACAAATGATTAAAGAATGATTAAATAAATATTAACTAATGATTAAATAACTATTAAAGATTGATTAACTAATGATTAAAGATTGATTAATAAATGATTAAAGAATGATTAACTAATGATTAAAGACTAATTAACTAATAATTAAATATTGATTAAGTAATGATTAAAGATTGATTAAATAATTATTAAATAATTATTAAATAATGATTATCTAATGGTTAAATAATGATTAAATAATAATTAATTAATTATTAAATAATGATTAACTAATTATTAACTAATGATTAAGTAATGATTAACTAATGATTAAAGAATGATTAACTAAATATTAACTAATGATTAAAGAATGATTAAGGAATGATTAAGGAATAATTAATATTGGATTAATTAATGATTAAAGAATGATTAAAAAGTAATCAATTAATTATTAGATATTAATTAACTTTTGATTAACATAAAATTAATATAGGATAAAAGATGTATAACTGGATGATAAAGAGGCTTAAATGCACACATGATTTGTTACTCTTACAGTTCAGATGATTCATACCTTATTGCATGCCTGGTTTGTTACTCTTGATGGATATGTTTTAGATGAATCACATTCTCTTTATAAACCACTAAACATACCTTTAGGAAAACTAAAAATTGTACTATAAAACATTAATGTCACATTTTAAGATATAAGATGACGTTCTAAAATTTTGGTATCATAAATATTATGTGGTAATATGAGAAATAAAATCTATTTCTAGATACTATAAGTGGATGTGGCTCCGTCACATATTTACCTAGGGATAAAAACTGAAAACACCGTATTGATCTATACTCGATTGGGAACTAGTGCATGAAAATGGGCCTTTCTACACACCAAGTTTGAAACTCCCAGGGGATATGCTTTAGATGATTCTTATTTTCTTTATAAACTACTGAAATACTTTTAGAAAGATTAAAAATTGTTCAATAAAATATTAGTTTCAATTTTTAGAATATAAGAAGATGTTCTAAAATTTCAGTATCATAAAGATTATATGGCCAACCGTTATTGTCAATATTATTTACACTATCGTAATCTTGATCATTTTTTTGACATAGAGAGTCATGTTTTCCTGTGCCTACTCCTATGGTGTGTTTACTCATACTAAGAAAGGAGATTCTTATAGTACACAACCAAAATAAAGACTAGGTCATTTGATTTTTCAACCCTAAGAGAAATTCAATACAGAATTAATGGTTACTTAAATATAGGACCTGATCAAGAGATCCAGTCTATTAGCTATAGATATTTTCAATTACCAACTACATTATGACATTTAGCTTTTCCCATGGCTACCGATGAGCACTGGGTCCACAAAATAACTTTATTTCCCAAAGTTCATATGGTGACATTATGGAGTTATATATTAAGATTTATACTGTAAAAAAACAATGTACAATTGTATGAAGATGTAAACATACAAGATTTGTTAAATAAGGTCCATCCTAATAAATCGAGGCTATTCCTTATGATGAAAAATAGTATAACCTAGATAATCTCATAGATATACATGTAAATTCTAATTTTGATGAGGAATTTTCTAATGATGGAATATATAGAGACAATTGTGAAAATGTGGAGGAAGATGTATAAGTTGGGGAATAAGTTTCTAGAAATTTGGTAGTTGTACAACAACCTCAACCCACAATAAATCATCCACCACTCTTTGCATCTTGGTCGAAAGCAGTGAAACATTTTTCTGAATTCAACCAGAATGTTATCACACCTGCAATTGAGTTTCCAGGAGTTGTAGAGGATATTTTTAGTGGGATGTAAAAAACATCATATGTTGGAATGTATTTTCCAAGTATATATGCATTGAAAAACATACTAAAAATATTTCATTTTGATAGGCACTATATATATTTAGTTCAGGAATCAAGCCATAAAAAATACATCATACGATGTGATAAATTTGGGGATGATTGTAGATTCTACTTGAGGGTGATTCTTGAAATTGCATTTGGAGGTTGGAGAATTTTAAATATTGAGGAATCTCATAATTGTGTTTACCCAAACTGGACACAAGATCATAGTTAATCGGATTCTTAATTTTTGTAATCTATTATCATCAAGATGATTATGACCTCCTAAGATGTTATTATAAACCTTGTGAAAGAGAGGATACAACAAAATTTTGGTTATAATATTTCCTATAATTAGGCATGGATGGTGAAATAGAAGGTAATTGTGAAGGTATATGGTGATTGGGATGACTTGTATTGGGTGTTTCCATAATTTTTATCCGCACTAATAAACACTAACCAAGTTGTATTCCATCTTGATATGAACAAACATGTGTCTCAATATAATTGAATTGATCCATATCGTGTTCAATTTCATCCTTATTTTGGGAATTCCTCCATTTTATTTTCGCATTTCATTTCTACAAATAGTTCATACAGATTTATAGAAAATTTCTATATAGAAAATACAAGAGAGAATTGTTAATTACATAAACCAAAGATAGAAACTTTGAACCGCTACCGCTTACATTTTATAATGTGGAGAAGGAAAACTATGAATTTTGGATCTAGTTTTTGGCATGTATTAGCAACCATTTCACTCACATTTGAGGTATCTTTTTGATATATGATAATCATCAGGAAATAAATGAGGAAATAAATGTGGATCCTGATACATGGAGACCCCAAAATGCACATCATCGGTACTGTATCATATGAATTTCTAGAAACATGTGAAAAACATTGCATAATGAACTTATTAATAATGTAATCACAAGGCTTGTTATACAATGTATTTATTATTTTACACTCTTTCAAAATAATGATAAAATTAATTTATGTGAAAAATGATCACTTCTGTGTATCATATGAGATGGATCAACAAAGTTTTGAACAACATTTCAAAGAAATCTAGAAGTATAATAAAGGAGTGTATGATTATATGATGTGCATTTTAAAAGAAAAATAGACATTGGCATATGATGGTGGGAAGAGGTACGAACACATGAACACAAACATTGTGGAGTGAATCAATAGTGTCTTTAAGGGGCTTTATAAGTTACCTATAACTAGCCTAGTTCAAGAGACCTTTTATCATTGTGTGAAGTACTTTGTTAATAAAAAAAGCCTCATATGGTATTAAACATGAGATAAGGTATGCAAGACACTTTCAAAGAGAGTTTAAAAATAACATTAAAGAATCTTATTTTTATCAAGTGCACATTTTCTACCAAGAAGACTCTAAATTTCAAGTTTAAGAGTGTCTAAAACCCATAAAAAATAAAAATGATTAAGTCATGGTGGTATTACTGGAAGTAAGGAAATATCAATGTGGAAACTTCCAGGAATTATAGTTCCATGAAAACATTCCATCATAGCATGATCCTTAGTGAACATATAAAGGGAATCATATGTTGATCCAGTGAACCATCTGGAAACCATTACTAACTGTTATGCTGCACCATGAATGCCTATCATGGAGTTTAAATATTTCCTAATGCCTGAAGACCATCCATATTGATACATGACATCAAAAGGTTTCATCAATGAAGGATAATGAAGTCCAGCAAGATGTGAAATGAGATGGACTGTCCTGAATAATAAGGGAAACATTTGAGATGCAACATATGTCATCAAGAAGGTCATAAAAGGAAAAAATACCCTAACATCACTGAATCAAGTTTATACTCTCATCCATAATGACATATTATCCCCAATGTGATCTTTTCATATTATTAATTAAATGGTGTTAATATAAAATCATTTATTTTGTTGAATGTTCTGAAATTTATAAATTCTATTACTATTAATTAACAACAATCATTTCATATTCATATTATAAGGAATATGACATGTACATGTGAGGTGATATGAAAGAATAATAAAAATATCTATGGATATACCATAAAGTAAGAATGTGAGAGAATAATCATGAAACATACCATCATGTGAGAAATCATACCTAAATTACAAACCATACCATTTGAGATGTAACTTATTAGTTAAAGTAAAAGTAAGATTGTATTGGGTTATAATTTTTTTTCTTTGCTATCTATTTTTTTATTAAAAAACAAGTCACATATTGATTTTTAAATTAGGGTAAAAATAATAGAAAACATCAAATCAATTTATTTATCCATGATAAAATGAAAATTATGATAATATAAAGTGAAATGGACAATAATAATCCCATTAAATAACACATCAATTCTTTACAACATACAAGAAATACCTTAATATTTTTCAATATAATAGAGTTTGGATGAGATGAGTATGAATTAATAATTGAAGTAAAATCTAACTTATTTTCAAGTGGTATCTTAATAAAAAATTCCAAAGGGATGTACTTAAACTTTGAGTTTTTAAAATCTTTCGGCCTTCTAATGACATCTTCACCATATATGGAGGCCTTTCATTAGAAGGAAGAAAGAATTTGAAAATACAAAATTTAAGTACATTTATTTGGAAGATGTTATTAGGATACCACTTGAAAATAAGTTAGATTTTACTTCAATTATGAAGTCAGGATCATCTTATCCAAACTCTATTATGTTGAAAAATATCAAGGTATTTCTTGTCTTTTGTAAATAATTCATGTGTTATTTAATAGGTTTATTCTTGTTCATTTCACTTTATATGATCATAATTTTCATTTTATCATGGATAAATAAATTTATTTTATGTTTTCTATTCTTTTTACCTCACTTTACAAAACATTCTATGACTTATTTTTTAATAAAATTTTAGATAAAAAATAGAAAATTTATATATATATGAATATATAAAACTATATCTTACAAAATACCCTTTCCAAGGTAAAAAAATATCTAAAACCAATTTAGAAATATTATTTGATAAACTTGAAGACATTACCTTTTCTTTTGGTAAGAAAAAATTCATAAAACAATGGGAATAAACATGTTATGTCTTATATTCTACTAGTTATTACATTCTACTAACCATAAAGTTATATTTACATTTTATAATTAAGTATTATTTCATTTTTATGTAGAGATAGAGGATAATAAACTAATCACTAAGAAGTATAGGCATGTTTCACATGACATTCTAGTGGACCACAAGGTTCTATAGAATAGGGTACGTTGAGCACACCATTATCATCACATTCCACCTCCAACTGCCATTATACCATACTTATACCATGCTGACTTCTATGGTATTACAGTATCTGATTTTACATTTGTTGATAATAAACTATTTGATTCCCTCACTGAGAGATGAATACTGAATACATACACATTTCACTTTCCCAAGGGAGAGATGACCATCATTGTTGAGGATGTGGCAGTGCTGCTCGTTCTTCCTATCTAGGGGATATAGTTGTAGGACCCAATCGTAGATACTGAATTGAGATTGTACAAAAATTGCTAAGCCTCAACATTTTAGGGGATGAGGATGATATAGATGGTGGGTCCATATCCATGAGATGGATGTAGATGCATTTTTCACAGTTACCCACTAACGTTGATGAGTAGACTCTTATGCATCATGCCCATGCATATATCTTACAGTTCATTGGAGGGGAATTGTGCATTAATAACTCTGGTATTCATGTAAACATAATGTATCTAGTCCTACTGAATGATTTTGATCAGGTCAGGAGATACATCTAGGGATATGCATGCTTTATATACACATACATAGCCTTATGCATAGCATGCTGCTCAGATCACACTGATCTCAGGGTATGTGTCATACTTATTCAGATGTGAGAATGTGATCACATACCACCCCTATACCCTATTTTTGATGTTTAGGAGCTGCATATATATATATATATTACATGATGATACACATGGACGCTAGTATGATCACTCATCTCTATTGGTTTTTGATGCTAGAAGGAGCTATTTAATTTAATTTCTTATTATTTATCACTTTCAATGTTGTATTTTACAAGTGGTGTTAGATACTCCACTTCATTAGGGTTCCGAGACACAATTTGGGTGTATACTGTCACATGTTGGATAATATAATACCCACCGACGTAATTATATATAATCTTTCATTGACTAACCAATTTCATAATATCACTATTTTTTGGTTTTAATAAAAAACTTTTTTAAAAATTCTCACATGCCATTTTAGATTACATGGATTCCATAATGGCCTTTATTAGGCCTGTTTCCCACATAATGAACTACCAAAATTCATGATGCGATGGATATAATGTCTCTCATACACTTTCACATTATTGAGTGAAACCATCCTAATAGAGTCATGTACTAGTATGGATGTGTTCGGTGTATTATTTTTCCACCAAGATAGTCACTAGTGCTTCATTCCATGAAGCTGATAAGGAGGAAGGATGTCGACTGGTGCCAACGACATGCTGGGTATGTTTACCTATGAGATAGACTAGCATCATTTCATATTGAGGGTGTGTGTATGATGTGATTCTCTCTATTAGAGTAGCTTGAGTATGCACCATGGTATAGACTAAAGTCTATACTGCATCTTACTTAACATGGAAGAGGCATTAAGGATCTGGTAAGTCAATTAATTTTCATTAGTTTATTTATTGTACTATTTTCTAATTTATTCTGAATCTCTTTACAATATACTCGAATACAAAAAATTAATCGGATGTCTGATCTAGAAGAGTTGGGGTTTTTTATCCTGGCAGCGATCCATGATTCAGTGTAGGGGATGATGCCAACTTATCATGTGGTTCATGATAGTATCTTTGATCATACATCCCAGGGAGATGACTTTCCTTCTCAGGGAGTGGAGGTTTCTACTCAAGAACCTCCTCCAGTAGCTGCTGATGCTAAGGATCCATGATGACAATGGCATAGACCGCTTCGTGCTGCATGTGAGGCCTCACCAGTTCCATAGGAAGAGGCGAACCCTCTATCAGTCAAGCCTCAACCGATTTGGGATGTGCATTAGGAGGCATGAGATCCATTTGTGATGTCAGAATATTCACAGTTTTCTCCACATACAACTGATCTGAGCTTTTATCACAGGTCATTTCCCATGCCTCCAACTTTCATGCCTGAGCCTTCACAGGCCTTATGGTTCCCCCAAGTGATGAGGACTAGTCATTCTACTTACATAGTAGGAGAAGGATCGAGTGCACATGAAGACATCCAACTGACACCTCCTCCCATTGTAACATAGGAAGATCATTAAACATAAAAGGTTCCAGCACCCAAGGATAAACCCTCTACAACACATCATACTCCACCCCAACAAAAAGATCAACGATCTTGATACGGGTGTCCCATTTTCACACTAGAATGCGGGACAATACCTCACCATATAGAGTGACTATACTCATTCATGTCTATGTTTTATATTGACTTAAAGGAATTGAAACAAAAATGTATCCTATTAAATTTTATTTTACTTTTAATTTGTATTTTACTTATATTTTTATTTTTATAAGATTTCAAAGTCAACTACTTGAAACATAGAAAAACCAATTAAATTTCAAATAGGTAAATTTAAAATATTATAAAATCTAAACTATAAAAGGAATATAATTAAAACTAAAAACATATTATAAACATCTAAAAATTTATTGAAAATATAAAGAAGTTCATCAATATTTCCAAACAAAATTAATTTACATGACACACATATTATCAATTACAAACATGATATTTACAAATTAAAAAATACATACACAAAATTTAAAGGATGGTTTACTACATTCTAAATGAAATTTAAAACTTCCAATAAGTATAATGTTTGAAAGAAATATTTTATTATGCCATTAAAATTAATTTTTAATAATTTATTTTTATGAAATTCTTTTCATTTTCAATTATATTTTGTAAGTTCACTAAATGTGTTAAATTTTAGTTAGATTGTATTTATACTTTATTATTTATAGAATTTCAAAGTCACCTACTTAAAACATTATTATGTTTAATATAGATGACTTTCAAAGGCGTATAAATTATAAAATTCAAATACGATCTACATGAAATTTTAAAAACTGACTTAATATTTATAATATAACTAAAAATAAAAAAAATCATAAATATAACAAATATAAACTTATTTAAATGTCAAAAAATCTATTACTTAGAAACATAAAATTTGAACTTTCAAATATTATTGGAAATAATTATAAAAAAAATAAAATAAACACAATATATATATAAAAATATAAAAACATATATATTTTTAAATATAAAAACATGTATTTTTAAAATAAGTGTTTTATTATCAAAGGAGACACGACCAGAGTTCCTATTAACCTTGTGAATAGTTAAAACATGTAGATAAAATAGAAGGCCAAGTAGCTAGTTCACACCATAGATGGGTGTATCCACCATTATTTTTACTAGAAAAAGTGGAAAAAATAATGATGAATGTAATTCATTCCATGAATGAGTCTCACTATATGAACCATGAAGCTACAAGTAGGCGGTCCTGGAAATCACATGTTTTATAGCCTAAATGAAGTTAAGGTCATGAATGTGTAGGAAATTGATAAATTGAAAAATACTATCCATGTGGATTTTGAGGAGGATTTTTTGGAGGTATAACCGTGGGTCTTCAAGCACATACTAGAAAATTTGAAGGAGATTTTGTTTTTGGGAAAAGTGCATTCAAGAGGCTAAGCCTCACAATTTATATGCCTATAAATAGAATGGATTGCCCACTTGAAAGGGGAACCCACTACAAAAAAGGTCTTAGTGGTGGTTTATTAATGTCGGTTCTAATAAACACCACTAAAATATCAAATTAAATATAATTTATAATATAGATATGGTTTAATTAGACCGATGCTATTTTTTTTATTTTTATAGTTAGAAAAAATTGTGTTTAAACCACTAATAAATATTTAAAATATATTGGATATTCCAACCCTCCCCCCACTTGATTCCATTGGCCCGTCCCCCTCCCCCTGATCCCTCTTCCCTGACCCCCACTCTTCCTGAGGAAAACCACCCCTCATCCCCAGACCACCCTCTCCAAGACAAAAAATGCCCCTCAGTCACAATCTACATTCTCATTGACAATGACTGTCCCTCACCCCTCCCCCACCTTCGATCCCCATGACCTAGACCCCCTGCTCCCTGATGATGACCCCGTAGTGACCCCCTGCTCCTCGACGGTGATCCCAAATGATAACCCATATTCCTTTCTTCCCAATGAGTTTTACCCTCACTACTATAGTTCGCCCCTTTAAAAACCTAAAAAAGGATTTAACAATGTTAAAAAAGTACTGTTATCCTCATCACTGTTGGGGGGGGGGGGTCCCCTTTATCAGTACTAAAAAAGAATTGATAAATACGCCTTTTATCTCTACTAAAAAAATCCCTGATAAAATCCAAACAAATATTTTTTCTTATTCTCAGAGGTTAGCCACCCCCCTTTTATCAGCACTGGAATCTCCCCTTCAACAGCATTATCCCTCCTACTTCACTCACCCATGCGCGTTCCCCTGTCGAGTTTCAAACCTGAGGCCTGCCCTTCACGGATCCGCACCTTTACCACTCCTCTATATTGTTTTGTTCTGTATTTCATGATATATCTATTTATTTATATATATTTATATATATTTTATCTATATATTTATATACTTATTTTTAAATAAATATGTAAAATGTGTTTTTTGTGTGTGTTTATAAATACACACACACACACATTTATATATATGGGTGTGTCTATAAATATAATTATAAATATTTATATTTATTTACATATATTATATATTAATATAAATATACATATATTAGAATATATAGATAAATATATATTTTCTTATCAATACACACACACAAATATATATATATACACTACTGCAAATATGGCCTTTATCAGCGCTAGAAAAGGGCATTAACAGTGCAAGAAAAGTGATGTTAATCGAAGAAAATATAGAGGGGGTCCCTTTTATAAGTGCTCATAAAAGTGCTGATAAAAGCCCCTTTTATCAGCGCTAAAAAAAGCGCTGGTAAAATGGTCCTTTATCAGTGCTTTTTTTAGTTCTAGTAAAAGACCCCTTTTATCATTGCTTTTTTTAGCGCTGATAAAATTAAAAAAAAAGTGAAAAAGAAAATACAATGCTCAGGGGCTTCTAACAATGCTTGACCCCCCCCTTTATTAGCGATAGGAGGACCCCCTACCACTCTCCCGTGTGCTGCACTTGCCCGCGCACCCCTGCACTTGCCCCTGCACCCCTGCTTCCACCCGAACTCAAACTCGAGACTTCTACCCTTGCACGCCTACACCTTTACCACTGAGCTATTTAGTTTTTTTCTCTATTTATTGATATATCTATTTATATATATACATAGTTATATTTATTCGTATATTAATATAGATTCTTATTAAAATAAATATATTTAGTTATATTAATACATATATTACTATATATATATTTATTCATATATTAATATATATTTATATTTATTTATATATATATAGTTATATTTATTCATATATTAATATAGATTTATATTAATATAAATATATTTAGTTATATTAATACATATATATTTATTCATATATTAGTATATATATATATTTATTCATATATTAATATATATTTATATATATATTTTTAGTTATAAATTTTTATATGTATATTTATTTGTATATTAATATATATTTATAAGATTAGTTTTAAATACATTTATAAAATATGCTTTTATGTGTGTATAAATAAATAAATAAATAAATACATACATACATATATACAACACACACACACACATATATTTACAAATAAATACATTTATATGTGTATTTGAAAAGCTATAGAATGTTAAAACAACCATAAATTCTAATCCAAAAGTATGTTTCAACTCCACAACTAGTAAAATTTAATCAAATTAAACAATATTTGATATGATATGTGGTACAGGCCTAGAGGACATCGAGATCAGAAGTTATACCTGTTTGAATGTTAAAAAATCGGGGTATCCCGACTAAAAACTCAGTTTTAGAGGCCTTCTGTGGATTTTTGGGCCTCAAAATATTTTGAAAAATGTTTTCTTGTTTCATTAACGTGTAGATATTGTCACAAGATTCGATTTGATATGCTGTAAAGCTCAAACGGACACCCGGATCAAAAGTTATGGCTGTTTGAAGTTTAAGTTACATTTTCAACTTATTTTAGATCTTTTAATAATTTTTTGATTTTTTGTGTCTTCAAATTGTTATTAAATGATTATTAATTGATGATAATTAGAAAATTATTAATTAATAATATTTTTAAAATATTTTAATTCCATTTCACTAAATTTCTTATATATTAAATGTAATAGTCTATTTATACTTATCTAAAACATATTTAAAAAATACATATTATATTTATATCAATATAAATATACTTATACGACAATATATTATTTTTCAGGATTTTTTGTGAAATTTATCAGTGCTAGGAAAAAGCACTGATAAAGCCTCCCCCTTTATAAGCTACTAAAAAAAGTGCTGATAAAGGGGTCCCCTTTAACAATGATAAAATAGCGCTGATAAAGGGGTGGGGGGGCTTTATCAGCACTAAAAAAAGCACTGATAAAGGGTTACTTTTAACAATGCTTTTTTTAGCACTGTTAAAAGTTCCCTTTATCAGTGATTTTTTTAGTGCTGATAAAGGCACCCCCTTTATCAGTGCATTTTTTAGCGCTGATAAAGGGTGGCGCTGCAAAAACCCAGTTTTTTGGTAGTGATATATATAAACATTATATATACATTAATTATATAGGTATATAAATATTCATACATTTTTATTTTAAATAAAATGATGATTATTATTATTATTATTTAGATATAGTTTATATATATAGAAAGATATTTTATATGTAAACATGTTTACATATTTATTTATAAATTTAAATTTTTATGTTTGAATATATAATAATATATATACATATTTATATATTTAATTATAAATAAAACTACTTTGTGAAAAAATTGTAAAATTTCAAAACCATAATATCAATATGAATGAAATCCCTAGTAATAAATTCATTCCTCACTGAAAACGGGAAAATTACTACCTTAAATGGGGCTAAAATTCCATCGAATGTTAAAAAATTGGGATACCTCGACTAAAAATTTAGTTTTGGGGGCCTTCTAAGCCTTTTTTGGCCTCAAAAAATGGGACCGAGAGTTCACTTTAATTACTAGTGCATAAATATCATCATAGGATTCTATTTTATTTGTGGTAGATCCTGAACGAATATCTAGATCAAAATTTATGGCTGTTTGAAGTTCAAGTTATGTTTTTAATTTTTTTAGATCTTTTATACATTTTTTATTTTTATTTTTATTTTTTCTACTTTAAAATTGTTATTAAATGACTATTAATAGATAATAATTAGAAAATTATTAACTAATAATATTTTTTTAATTATTTTATAATTAATTTTCACTAAATATCTCATATATTAAGTGTAAATGCATATTTAGCCTCATATAAATCATATTTAATAAAATATATTATATATATATCAACATAAATATATTTTTATGTTAATATATTATTTTTAATGATTTATAAATTTTTATAAAATTCACCCTTTATTAGTGGAGGTAAAAAATCACTGATAGAGACCCCCCTTTATCAGCGCTAATAAAAAAGCGTTGATAAAGGGGGTACTTTTGACAGTGCTAAAAAAGCGTTGATAAAGGGGGTACCTTTATCATTGCTAAAAAAAGAGATGATAAATGGATACTTTTAACAGTGTTTTTTAGTACTATTAAATTAAATTTTATATGTTCATTTTTTAGCATTGATAAATGTACCCCCTTTATCAGTGCTTTTGTCAGCACTGTTAAAAGGTGGCGCTATGTAAATCCATTTTTGTGGTAGTGCCTTGATGAAAAAAACAACCCTAACTCCCTTATACCTAAAACCCCATCCTCATCCTAGCTCTATTTTGTTGAAGGTATGATGCCCGTTCGATTTTTATAAGGTTTTTAATTAAATTATATAAATATCCATTTAATTGAGTTCTATTTTTTTGGGGATTTTCCCAGGATGATTTTGGGATTACATTACATACCTTCCATTGGTAGTTGGTCACAATTTTGGAGAGTGGATGCACCTCAATGTTCTTTTTGGAAATTAATTCAATTCTTTTTTTAATTTTTAATAATTAATTATAAATTGTTATAATTAATTATTTATTTCATGTGGCATGATATATGTGCCTAGGGTGTTGTTGGTGTGCGGTGTAAGGCTTGAAACTTTTACATTTTCATCAAGAGGCAGACAAATCTTTCGGTTTTATGTCGCTTCCCCAATTAATAATCATTTTTTTAAAATGATAATTTTTTATTGAGATCCACCTTATGGGCCATTATTTGTTGGATTAGGGAGAATAGTGGTTTTAGATGTTTCATAGAGGGGTTTTCATTCAAAAAACCTAATTATTTAGCCTATGGTTTGAAAACAAAAACCACATATAATTTATCGCACTCTTATCTTTTTTTAAAATGAAATCATGAAGTTAATATACTAAATAAAAAATAATCTTAATCATGATTAAAATGCATAATTCTTACTAAAAGAAACATAACTTCAAATTATATGAAGATTTTTGTATGTCCTACTCTCTTCAAGTTGAGTGCTATTTCTCAAATCTATTCTAGAAATGTTATAAAATGATAGTTTCATGCAATGTTATGATGCATATGGAAACACATGCACCATATATCATAGTTCAAAGTTCTTTTTTTGAGATACAAAAAATCTTGATTTTCATAATTATTAAAGCAAGAGCTATCTACAGAGACAATCATCTTTCTATAATATAAAATAAAGTTGATAATATGAAAAGTATAAAAATTAGAAATCTTTTAATAGAATAATTATGTTCATTTGTTATTGTGGACTTATAATAGTATGATCAACATCACAATAACCACTTTTACTTATGCATATTTTGTAAATTTAATATATTTTGAACCATTTGAATTACTAAAATGTCGAGAATTAAAAAATTTCAAGATCCTAGCTGATCAACATCTCAGAGCATACCACTGCCACCATTAGCTTTAGTGGATCCAAGTGATTTTTCTCTACTAGATACTTCTAGAGATCTAATAGTTTCCTATGATGTTGTTGGTATCCCACTATCTGATGCACCTTTGGTGATGGAGCATTTGGTCACCCCTCCATCTAGGAGATATTGATGAGTTACCATTATTGGTATGTATGTCGTTATATAAAAAGAGATATATATGTTATTAATTATTTAATACATTTATTAAATAAATAAAGATAATAATATAAGATATGTAAATTTGAATACAAAAGATGAATGGGAACTGAAATAATTCAAGATTAACATTCCATTTTATGTGTTTGGAGTTTCTACCAGTGATACTACTGGAATCTATGGATAGATTCATAGATAGCTTGCTTATGAGATGATGAGTTTTCCCATTAATTATGAAGATTGGAGGCATGTTCCTATAGCTTATAAAAAAGAATTATTTAACAACCAATTCATGTTAATATTAATTTAATATTCATTGATAACTAATATAAAATAAATTAGTAAAATTTTGGAATATACTTATAAAGTGTTATGTTTTTTTAGATGTTTTTCACTTTGATTCCCCTAAATCCATTTCATGGCCATGGTCTTTGAAAAATTTGGGAAAGAAATAATGATATTTTAAATGAATATTATGGCATGAATTTAATGACACATCATTGAGCTCACAATAAATGTTTGGTAAAGTGCATTAAGGCATTTATTATGAGTAGTGGAAGTTGTTTTTTGATATTAATAGAGATGCATCTCATGAGGTAATTGAAAATTTTGCAGTATCTTAATAATATAAACATAATAAAATTATATATATACTTCAATATTTCTATTTTTTGTAGGAATTATCTAAAAAAATACTATGAATCATGAGAAATAAGTAATTCCTCATACCACTAGGTCTCAGAGTTTTTCGAGTAAAAGAAAAATATTGGTTGTATTTTATCCATTATTATTTATAATATTTTATTATAAGTTAAGGTTTTTTTCTAACTTATATATATATATTTTTAAAGGCTAATGAATTAGGTCAATCTGTTTTCCAGACATGGTCATGGATTAAAGTTTATAGGAAATCTAATGGAAGTTTTGTGAATGTGCCTACCAGAGATGTTGGAGTAAGTAGTTTTCATTACTATTTAATGTTATTTCATTATAGTACAAAATATTAATGAAAAATAAATTATAACAAAAATACATCTTAAACCCAATTAAATGTGGCCAACTACATGGATAAAATGGTGCTAATTAGCTATATTATCTCCATTTTATCCATCTAGTTGGTCCAATTTAATTTGGTTTAAGGCATTTTTGTTAGTATAATTTATTTTTCATTATTATGTTTTTGTAGTAATGAAATTAAATTAAATAGTGATGAGAAAAATAATGAATTAGAAATATTACGAAGTTCAGATAATTTAAAAAATATTTATTAATATTATTGTATTAATAGGTTAAAATTAAAGAAGACTGGGATGAAATCCCTTCGCAATCATCATCAGTATCCTAGAATGATGTAGTTGCTCTTGTTTTAGGAAAAGATCATCTCAAGAATGTACAGGGGATGAGTTCTGGGCATACTACAGTAACTATCATTGGTAGGGTGTCATCATCATCTACTTCTACACCCATGGTGGTTTAGAGAAGTGTTTTTGATTAAGAAGCACAAAGAAAAATTTCAAGGTTGAAAGAAAAATTACAAGAACATGACTCTTATAGGAAAATATAGGATCAGTAGCAGTGGGCAATGGAAATGATTCAGTGTCTATATTTCAGAGCATGATGGGCACGATCCCTATGGAAATTTTTATCCTCACATATAATCCAATTGAGGAAAATTATAAACTCCATAAATCAATGACACATATAAAAATAACATATAAAACTTCCATGAATAAAACTAAAATGAAACTTTTATATTGAAAACATGCACTTTGAGTCATACTGACCACATCTTATGTCATATTGACATGTGGTTGATTACCACATGTAAAAATGAATTATGAATCATTTTATTAAAGTTTGAAAACAATAAAATCTTGCTTTCTTGGTTTTAGCTATGTGACAAGCATTTTAAAGTAAAATGACACTTATATTGAAACATTCACTTTGAGTCATACCGCCCAATTCATGTGTCTGATTGATATGCGGTTGATTTATACAAATCAAAAATGAATTATGAATCATTTTACTAAAGTTCGAAAACAATATGATTTTGTTTTCTTAGATTTGATAATGTGAGAGATGTTTTAAATTAAAATGAAACTTTTATATTGAAAACATGCACTTCGAGTCATACCGACACATCGTGTGTCAAGTTTATGTGTTGTCAATTCCTAAACATCAAGAATAATTTATGGATAATTTTATAAAGTTTGAAAACAATATTAGTTTTTTTGATCAGTTTTGGATATGTAAAAACTATTTTAAAATAAAAATGACACTTTTATATTGAAAACATGCACTTAGATTCATACTGCTCACTTCGTGTGTTTGATAAATATGAAATAATGGGAAAATTACCATATATTTATTTTTGAAATATAGAAACTAAAAACATTTCATTCTGAGTTATGGTTTTCTTGGGATGACCTTAAACACATTTTAAGTGTTTTAAAATAGTAAAACATATGTGTAATGGTTAAAACCATATAAAACTATCTCATATTGACATTAAATCATGGGAAAACTACTGTTTAATTATTTTTGAAATGTAAATTCAAAAAAAACATCCATCCGACCTACAGTGTGATTAGAATGACTCAAGAAGAAGTTTTTAAATATACCAATGTCTTTAAAAACCTATGTCCATGGGTGAAAACTATGAAAAATATGCTGGATAGATGTTAAATTAGAGTAAATCGACTATAGATTTATTTGTGAAATTTAGAGACCAACAACACGCCATTCTGAGTTATGGTTTTCCTGAGATTCCTGTAAATGCATCTTCAGTGTTTTAAAACACTAAAACATGCATGTAATGGTAAAAAACATAGAAAACAACCTCAAATTAATGTGAAATCATGAGAAAAGTACTATTGAATTATTTGTGACATGTACACACAAACAAAACAACCATCCAAAATGCGGTGTGCTCTGAATGACTTTATAAAAACATTTTAAAGATACCAAAGTCTTTAAAAACGTGTGTTAAGGGACCAAAAATATGAAAAAACATTAGATGGTAATGATATCAAAGGAAAATTACCATAAATTTATTTGTGAAATATAGGTTTTGATGACATGTAATTCAAAGTTATAGTTTTTTTGGGATACCTGTAAATGCGTTTTTAGTGTTTTAAAACACAAAAATGTGTGGGTAACGGTGAAACCAATGAAAAAATATTAGATTGATGTAAAATCATGGGACAACAACCATTTAATTATTGTTTACATGAACATGTAGAAAAAACATCGATCCAACATGCATTGTGCTCAGAATGAATCAATAATTAGTTTTTAAAGATATTAGAGTCTTTAAAAATGCATGTTAGGGGTGAAAATGATGAAAATGGTGTCCTATTGCCATGAAACCATATAAAAGTGATCATAGATTGATTTTTTAAATTTAGGAAACGATGACACATCATTCTGATTTAAAATTTTCTAGGATGTCTATAAATGTGTTTTGAGAGTTTTAAAACACTAAAACATTCATGTAATGGTTAAGACCATAGTAAAAAATCTCAAATTGATTTTAAATAATGATAAAAATACCATTGAATTATTTTTGATATGTATGCAAAAAAAACACATTCGTCCGACGTGCAGTGTGCTCAGAATGACCCAATAATCAGTTTGTAAAGATACCAAAATCCTTAAAAACATGTGTTTGGGGGTCAAAATTATGAAAACAGAATCAGATTCCTTTGAAATTATAGGAAAAATAATTTAGATTTATTTTTGAAATGTACAAATCGATGACATATCATTCCAAGTTATAGTTTTCCTGGGTGCATGTAAATGCATTTTTAGTGTTTTAAAACACTAAAACATGTGTGTAAAACTCAAAACAATATAAAAAGACCTTAGATGATGTGAAATAATGAGAAAACCACTATTGAATTATTTTTATGTGTATTCACAAACAACACATCCGTTCAATGTGCGGTGTGGTTCAAATGACTCAATAAGCAGTTTTTAAAGGTACCAATATCTTTAAAAATATGCCACAGGGGGTCAAAAATATATAAAAAACATTGGATGTATTTTATATCAGAGGAAAATGACCATATATTGATTTGTAAAATATAGTAATTGAAGAAATTTTCTTCCATGTTATGGTTTGCCTATGATTCCCATAAATTATTCTTAGTGTTTTAAAACACCAAAACACATGTGTAATAGAAAAAAACATAGAAAAAAACCTCATATTGATGTAAAATCATGGGACAACCACTAGTGAATTATTTTTGGTCTATACACATAGAAAAAACATCCATCTGATCTGCAATGTGCTTAGAATAAATCATTAAGTAGTTTTTAAAGATACCAAAGTCTTTAAAAACATGTGTCAGGGGGCCAAAACAACACAAATTATGTCATATGGTCATGAAATCATAGTAAAATGATCATAGATTCATTTTTAAGATTTAGTAATAAAAAATAAATCATTCTGAGTTATGGTTTTCCCGAGATGCCTGTAAATGCATTTTATGTGCTTTAAAATACTAAAATGTGACTGTAATAGTCAGAACCATATAAAACAACCTTATATTGATATAAAATAATGGTAAACCAATATTGAATTATTTTTTATTTTTATTCATTGGAAATACATCCATACGACATGCAGTGTGATCATAATGATTGAATAAGCAATTTTTAAAGATACTAATGTCATTAAAAATGTGTGTTAGGGGATCGAAACTATGAAAATGATGCCAAATGACCATGAAATCATTGTAAAATGACCCTAAAATGATTTATGAAATGTAGGAATTGACGAAACATCATTATGAGTTATGGTTTTCCTAGGATGATAATAGACTTGTTTTTATTTTTAAAAAAATTAAAACATGCATGTAACGGTAAAAACCATATAAAATGACCTCATATTGAAATTAAATCATGGGAAAACCAATTTTGAATTATTTTTTAAATATAATACATACATCCATATCAATGTCTTTAATTTTTTTATTAAGTAAATTTCAAGCACACCGCACATTGATTTAAAAATTGATTAGATGATTATATACTTACCCCTTTTCAGTTCCAAGTGTTGAATCATATATTAAATAGGTAAGTTTATGTTTTAATAGTGCTCTATATGATATATTATTTGTTTTATATTAAAATTTCAGATTTTTTATTAACAAAATAACAAATGTTATATGCAATATTCTGAATAAATTTTGTGTATATTCTCTTTCACATTTCTTTTATTAAATGTTCTAGTTTTTATTATAGGTGAAAAATACTGACAGTATGTAAAAGGTTAATCATTATAATCCATGAAATTATTCATAAGTCATTTTTTAGGGTACTTAGTTTCTGTGGTATGTTTAAATATCATCAATGATTCCACTGTAATTCTAATTTATTATGTTCAATTCTAATTTATGTCTTTTTTTTTCTAGTTGATGAGTTGATGTGGTCAGTTCCAGTTGATGAGATGATGTGGAGGTTTATGGATGTAGCAGAGATCATGGGATGGATGTATATTGGCCATGGTTTGTTGTTGGTGGACATATTTTGGAGGTATATATTGATGATTGAGGTATGGGTTGACTGAGGTTATGATGACCGAGGTTTTATACGTATAACTAAAAATGTATGATGGTGTATGAATAATGTGTTTATTGTGAATTTATGTTTTAGTTTATTGCATGTTATATGTTTTATACTTATATTTTTTATTAATTTTTTTTTTAAAAATTAGAAATATATTTAGTGGTAGTTTATGATAACCACTACTAAATATAATTTTAAAAATTTTATTTAGTGAAAGTTATCATTAAACATCACTAAACTTAACTGTCGTTATATTTTGTAGTGAATATTATGTTCATTTCATCAATTTTATTTTCATCTTATTAAAAAAAACTACCACTAAATTAATTGGGAACTGTCACTAAATGCTCAAAATACAACACATATAAAAAATGTCACTAAATAGAAAGAAGCGTCACTAAATGATTTCCGACTGGGAAATATGTGGAAATTTTTCTAACCACCACCAAAACATATAGTGATGGTTTAAACCACCACATATAGTAATTAAAAACCACTGCTAAGATCTCTCTTTTTTGTGGTGCCCAGAACTAGAGAATCTGAAACATAGAGTTACTAAAGTTCTACTATGAAGTTGTTGCTGTTGTGCTACTGATTTGGTTTAGAATCATTTTATTTTATTTTCCCCTTATGAATAGCATGGGGGGATAGTATTATTTGTTAAAGGAAATGTATTAAAGGGGAAATGTCTTAGTGAAGTTCATATTTTTATTAAAATTTAAATTGGGTTTTGCCTTCATCTTTATTCCCTTATCTCTTTTCTGTTTGTGTGCATGACCATTGCCCATAGAAAGGAAGTGTTTTAAAAATGAAAAACTAGTTGATTTATTCCATACATGACCATTGTATGAGTTATGGTAACTATATTTAAATACAGTTTTGGGACGCCTAGTTCTTTAACAACTCAAAGTAATTGACCACTACTACATATCACATTATATACAATGCTGAATTTTATTAGCACTATCAGCACTAACTAAAAACATTTATAAATTTCAATTTTATCAACATTAAAAAAAGCATTGATAAAAGTGTACAATTTTTCAGCGCATTTTTTAGCACTGATAAAGGTTCTGCTTTATCATCACTTTTCTAGAACTAATAAAAGATTTGTATAAATTCAAATAAAAATTATTATCAATATATATAAATTTATCATATTTATATTTAAAAATTAATGTATAATTATATATATTAATTAGGAAATGTATATAATTAATATAAATACAATTTATTATTTATATTTTAATAATGTAAACAATGATATAAATACAAATGAATATATATTATTAATATGTGATATTTTAATTTATATATTTATATCTATGTCTATACGTGGGATGTACATATATGCATGTGTATGTGTATGTATAGGACATGTATATGTGTATGTATGGAATATACTATTCATATTTTTAATATTATTTCCCATTTAATGTATATATATATTTTTATTTTGATAAAATATTTTTTGGAATGTATTCAATTTTAAAATTTATACATATTTATTACTAATTATTATTTATATATTTTTTGATTATATGATTAGTATTTATTCAATTTTATTTAATTAAGCGGTAACATTTTTAAAATATTTAAAATTTATATAATTAAGCTATTTAAATGCATTTTTTAATATTATCTTCATTTTTTGTACGTGTTTACAACCCATTTAGTTAATATTATATTTTTTTTAAACAGTTTTGTTGATTAAATTTTATTTATTCATTTTTAATATTATTTTATTTAATATTATTTATTCATTTTTAATATTTATTTAATTTTATATTTTTTGGGATTTAACCATTTTCTAATATTTATATACATATATTTATTTATTGTGTAATACTTTCAATATGTTTTCAATTTATATGAATAATATTTATTTCTTTTTGTTTATTAAGTTTTAACATTTAAAACATGTTTGAAATTTATATAATTAATCTATTTAAATTATTTTTAATAATTTTGTAATTAAAATAGTTAATATATTTTTTAATTTATTTAACTATATTTATTCATTTTTAAAAATATTTTTTTAATATTTTTTTTCATTTTCGATATTTATTAATTTTTAATATTTTTAAAATTTATACATTTTTTAAATTTTTTACAAATTTATTTAATAAGTTTTAATATTTTAAATATATTTGTAATATATATGATTAATATTTATTTATTATGTTTTAATATTTTTAATATGTTTAAAATTTATATAATTGATTCCTATAAATGAATTTTAATTTTAATATTTTTATAGTGAATATAATATTTATTTTTAATATTTTTGTTTTTTACATAATTAATAATATCTATTTTTTCATTTTCATGTGTTTGTAATAAATGTAGTTATTGTCATTAATTCACCATTTTAAATATTTTTGTAAGTTATTCAATTTTGAAATTCTTTTAATTAATAATATTTATTCATTTTTAATATTTATAATTTTTTAATAGTTGGGGATTTATTCAGTTTTTAATATTTATTTATACATAATTATTTACTAAGTTTAAATATTTGTTTAATTTATATGATTAATATTTATTCAATTATATTTATTAAGCTCTAATATGGTTAAAATGTTTGAAATTTATATAATTAATTTATTTAAATTCATTTTATAGCATTTTCTTCATTTTTGTATGTGTTTACAATGAATGTAGTTAATATTATGAACTGTACATAATTATTTACTATGTTTTAATACTCTTAGCATGTTTTTAATCTATATGATTAATATTTATTAATTTTTATTTTTTAAGTTGCAATATTTTTATAATGTTTGGAAACTATATAATTAATCCATTTAATTTTATTTTTTATATGTTCATTAATATTGTAAAATATTTTTTATTTTTTTTTTAATTTATACATATTTAATATACATTCATTTATTTTTTTTATAAAGGATTATACAAAAAAATCTTTATGAACGCTAGAAAATGGCTGATAAAATAAGTCCTTATTAGCGCTATAATTATAGAACTGATAAAGAATGTTTTTATCAGTGTTTTTTTAGAACAGAAAAAGATATACCTTTATCAGTGCTAAAAAAACGATGATAAAAAGATGTTTTATCAGTGCTTATTCTTTTAGTGCCGATAAAATGTATCTTTATAAGAATTTTTTTAGAAAGTGCTGATAAAACCCTCCACAATATTATTTATTTAAACAAAAATTTCTTCTTTGCACCATTAAATATCTCATAGAAATCTACCTCTTTTGTTCCCCCTCAAACTTCTAGGATGAATTGTTCATCTCAGAACCTAAGTTTTGTGATTATTTATACTCTCTTTGCTCGATTTTATATCACTCGATCCGCATGCTCATTGCCTTTACTCTGTTCAAGCTCCTCTTTAATTGATACTTGAACTTTCCCTACATCCATCACCTTTGAAATGAATTTATTTTCTTAGCTGGGTTGAGAACATCATGGTGTGATCCAAACTTGATGAGAAATTTGTTGCCACTACCTTAATATCTTGTTTGGATGTAGTGATTTGGGGAGAAAGAAAATGAAACGGAGTGATTAAAACTCATTTTCCCTATGTCATGAGGTTATGTTAGACAAAGAGAAATCCTTTAGGGAGAAACCTGAAGAAATTGATTTATCCCTGATTGAAGATTTCAAATCACCCCAAAATCGGGGTGATTTGGAAGGAAACAAATGAAAGAATGCTACTTTTTTTCTTCAAATTTTCTATATTACCCATGTTTATATTTTATTTTATTGAACCTATACCCTTATCTTATACCCAATTTATTTATTTATTTTTTATTTTTTTCATTTAACATAAATTATTGTTGTATCGGAATTTATTTTCATTTTGTTATTTTTCTTGGCCCCACTTGCATTCATTATGGCCACTGTGTGATTTCTTTAAGTAATCGTTTTGATATTTTTTCTAGTTGACTTTATCGGTTCATCCCATTAGGTCAAGACCACACTTTTATTCATCAAACACCATTTAAATTCAAGAGTTTTTTTTAAAACATTGGGTTCTCAAGACCATGTAATTAGGCCATATAAACCTTTTCATCATCTAACAAAAGATCAAGCTCAAATCCTAAGCATCCTATCACCGAAACACCACTTGATCCACCACGTACCAAGTGATGAAATGAATAAACATAAACTCCTCCCTCTCATTTAATTCAACCACTCACTAATTTTTCTAGATCTTGTATATCTATTTAATCATATGAGATATTGTCCAATTAATCATATGTGATATATTCTTTTGAAAATTTCTCACTCTGATTACATGGAGATCCTGACTGAATGAGGACATGAATAAAGGGACCATCTATTCACTATAAAAACTTTTTCCACTTATCATGAGTGGAAGGAATTTTACATTGTCGAGATAGTAATCCTATCCGTGTTTCAGGTTTTATTCCTACTCCCATGAATTAAGATCAAATAATTATACCCATTTTATTACATTACTAGGTAAAATAACCCTAATCATTTTTATATTTTCATTGCTATGAGCATCTGTGATATGCTTCTATTACCAGGTAAAAGAAACCCAATCAAATCTTAACTTTTTTTTATACTCCCACCTAGCAACATTATAGAAACCATCCTTGATCTATATTTTTTTCAATAGCTAAAAATTTAATTAGATTCTTTGTAACATTATAGATATCACACATTATTTTCCTTCAATGATTTCCACCACTATAAAACAATCTCAATATGCATCATTCATATCTTATTATCTTAGGACAATGGATTCATGTTGCTTAAATGATTATTTAAGAATGACCTTTCATTGGTTATAAGATCATAATTTTTGTGTATTTATTTATTTTGTTAAATATTAATATCACTGAATCAAATAGTATATATATGAATAAAAAATGGATAGATTATAATCATATGATAAAAGAGTATGAGGATTGGGAGAAAGAGTTCATAAATTTTGAAAAATATAATGCATATGACCCTTCTAAAATCCTTTGTTCATGTTTTTTCTATTTTTATTCAATAATAATTAGTCTAGAGGAGTTAGAAGAACACTTGATTTTTCATGAAATATATCAAAGTTATGAATTTTAGACTAAATACAGGGAAAAAGTGAATGTAGATAGTGATTGGGATAACACTATGTTTTATGGATCATATGATATTATTACAAGTTTGAATAATGACGAAGATTATATCGAGGATATGATTACATGTGTGAATGATGATAAAAATCATATTAAGGAAATGATAACGATAATTTATGATGAACTTCACTATTGTCCAAAATTGTTTGATAAGTTAAAGAGTTCTGCAAATATGCCATTGTATGTTGGTTGTAAAAATATATAGTATTTTCAACCATACTGAAGCTATATAATATAAAAGTTGGAAATGTATTGAGTGATGCTATCTTTACTGAACTAATTGTTCTATTGAATGATATGATCCTAGAAGATAAATAGGTTCCTTAACGAACATATGATGCTAAAAAAATTCTATATTCAGTGGGTATGATCTTTAAAAGAATAAATTTATATACAAATGACTATATACTATTTTTCAAGGACCACAAATCAGTTAAAATTTTCCCAAAGTGTGGTGTTTCTTGATAAAGGAAAGATGAATTAGGTCCTGTGAAAGTTGTATGGTACTTTCCAATAATTCCAAGGTTTAGGCACCTATATGGAAGTGAGTAGAATAAAAGGAAATTGACATGGAATGCATATATAATAAATAATTATGGTAAACTTCATCACTCAATATACTCCCCTCAATGGAATAAAATTGATCATGAGTATCCTGAATTTGGAAATGAGCCGCAGAACCATCATCTTTTTCTATCTATAGATGGAGCGAATCCTTTTGGTTTTCAAAGAAGTAATCATAGTATATGGTTAGTTATGTTGGTAAATTATAACTTTCCACCATGGGTATGTATGAAAAAAATACATTATGATATCTCTACTTATATCACAAAAAAATTTGGGTAATGACATTGATGTTTATTTGGATACATTGATCGAATATTTGAAATTATTATGGAATTCAAGTGTTATATTGTACGATGCTTACAAAAATGAAGATTTTACATTGATATCCATGTTGTATAGAATGATAAACGACTTTACTGCTTATGGAAATTTGTAAAAATATGACATTAAAGGAACTAAAGGGTGTGCCATTTTTTAATAAGGTACACAATCAGTTAGGTTGAAACATTCATTGAAGACTATGTTTCTAGGACATCATAGATTTATACCCCGATGACATAAATACTGATATTGGATGAAATCATTCGATGAGAGTTCAAAATAAGGTATAACATCATCTCCACTAATAGGTGATAAAATAATTGATAAAGTAAAATATATGTAAATTTCTTTTAGTAAACCTTTTTTGAAAAACAATACAAAAACCAGTTGGAAAAGATATCATTTTTTTGAATTACCATACTATAATTGTATGCACATTAGGTATTTTCTTGATGTTTTTCTAGTGGAAAAAATGTATGTGATAATGTCATTGGAATTTTACTAAATGTACCTAAAAAACAAAGGATGTAATTAAGGATAGGTTGGGAACGATTGACACGGGGATATGGGAAGAGTTGGAGCTTGTGAAGAGTGAAAATAGATTTTTCTTCCTTAAGTTGCTTACACTCTTTCCAGGAAGGATAGATATCAGTTTTTCAGCTTCTAGAATGTTTAAAGGTTACAAAGGTGTATTCATTAAATATCAATAATATCATGTTAATGTTTGATTTAAATTTAAAGAGTCGATAATCACATGAATTTCATGTTTTGATGAAAGATCTAATGCCTATAGCTTTACATTAAATTTTCCCAAGAATGTATATCATACATTAACCAAGATTCATTTATTTTTCAAAGCTATATACAATAAAATTATAGACCTGATGAAATTTCCTAATATGGAAAAGGAAATTTCTTTCATATTATGTGAATTGGAGATATTATTCCCACCTAAATTCTTTGATACGATGACTCACTTGATGGTTCACCAGGTTAGAGATATTCAACTATGTGGCCCTGTACATTATTGATGTATGTACTCCATTGAATGGTATATGAATATTTTGATAGGATATATCAAAAATTGAAGCATCCAAAAGGTTGTATTGCAGAGTGATATGTTGTTAAGGTAGCCATTGAATTATGTATCGACTACCTATTTGATGTGAAAAGAATTGGCCTATCTAAATCTCATCACATTGGGAAGCTTGTGGATGAAGTAATTCTTAGAATAGATGTTTTCAAAATTACTATTATGGAGTGAGAGTAGGCTTACCTTTATGTTTTCATAATAGTTTAGAGGTTTAACTATATTTTAAAACCCATAAAGTAATTCTTAGTCATTTGAATCCACAAAGAGATAAAAACTGCTTATCAAATACACATAATCAATAGTTTATAGGATGGCTTCAAGACTATGTTTTTAAAGATTCAATTAAAAATATATATTCAATTTTAGAATGAATTCGATGGCTAAAAAAAGGACCAAGTGTTCATGTATTATCTTATAATGGTTATGTAATTAATGGTTATATGTCATACAAAAATGAACATTATGAACACAATATCATGAAAAATAGTGGAGTTACACTTATGGATAAAGGGATGCATCTATTTGGTACTAAGGATAGAAATCCATTTTTTTTGAATACGTCACACTTTAAAATCATCAAATAAATATGAGAGTTGGATTATACAATAATACCAATATTGATTTTTGATGCAAGTGGGTTGATAACAAGATTACAGTTAAAATAGATAAATTGGGATTCATGAAAGTGGATTTTAATAAGGAAGGGTACAAAGACAAACCATTTATAATGGAATCATAGGAAGTGAAAGTATTTTATGTTCTAGATTCTACAAAATAAATATGGTCAATTATTCTATTATCTACTAAAACCTATAAATCCATGAACCTAAACTTCTATATTTAGTACTAAAACATTATGTGTATTTTTTTATATAAAATAAAAATAAAAAATACACAGTACATTATACAATTGAGGATCTTTTCTAGTCCAGGTTTTGGAGGATTAGAAAAACCATACATTAAATCAGAGTTTATAAAAATAATTAAAAAATAACTAATTTGATTCATATACATTACCACATTAACTATCCTTTTAACTTATAAGGAATCCCGTGAAAAACATTGTAAAAATTTGGGATGAGTACAAAATCTTAGTAAGGAACATAAAGAAAGAAAATTATTATTCTAGTGAAAAAATTAAAATCCATTATAAACCCTTTTGGTGAAAACTCAAAAGTATGAATAAAAAAATCATGCTGTAAACTTGGGACATAATTATCATATCACTCTTATATTCACCCTTACACATGGAATAACCATTCTGTCGACTTCCATCTTCAGAGTACCCAATGTATTGGAGAGCTATAATGGGGCTCACTTGTCATATCTTGAGCTATAATAGGATCAACCGAACATATCTTGAGCTATAATGGGATCAAACCAACATAAAAAACATACAGGGAACATATTATGAATAAAACACTTGATAACTCATTCAAACACTTGAGCGATACACATTTATAGTTTCAAAATACACTTTTTTTTGTAAAAAAATAATTTTAAAATATAAAAATCATGAACATAATATTGAAATCACATTATTAAAAATAACTATGAAAAAATATGATTGAAAAATTATAGTAATAAAAAATCATGAAATCATGATAAACCATTCATGATATATATAAAAAGAACAATCTTTTTGAATTTTGTAAAATAGAAATTTAAAAGGATTTTAAAAGGAAAGTCCCTTACATAACACAAGAAAAAGATCCATTTTAAAAACACATAAAATAATTTAAAACATTAATAACCATATAGATAAATTCATAAAAATTATTTTGAATACATAGGCATAAAATAGACATATTTAGAATAATAAATCTTAAAAATATTCAAAACAATGTTTTAGTTAAAGATTCCCTTACCTCGGGTTCAACTTCCTTAAAAAGTGTTCAAAACTCATGTATAATAGTGTGAAGAGTGTTGTTAATATATTAAAGAATTAAACTCATGCTTATAATTCCTTAAATTATCTTCTTATAACATTTTTTACCCATTTATTTACAATATTTTGTTAGTTCCATTGTTTCGGGTGCGTTCTTTTCATGGTTTCTAAGGTCAGTTTATTTATGGTATTTTTTGTCAAAATGAAATAATAATCCATAAGTGATAACATATATATATTTATTTAATTTTAAACAATTACATGTTAATTTAATCTTTCCAAGATTTTAGTAAAAGGGAAATGAAAAATCATCTCCCATGAAGGCGGTGAATTGACACACCATGGACGACGATTTTATTATTTAAGAACAGAAGGAGAAGATGAGAGATTTTATGATGCATATACCATAAAAAAACAAAACTCTAGTATATATGTGATACTGGAGTTGTCATTAAACATTGGATAAGATGTGGGGATAAGGTATAAGTGAGAAATGATTTAAAAGAGAGAAAAAAATGAAATTAACTCTTGAAAATGTCTCCTTGAAAACCTCTTTAAGGTTCTTGCAAGGGGTCTTTTGTGAGACCAGAAGCTCAAGAATGTGTCAAGGGATGAGGAGGATGGAATTTGGTAGATTTTATCTGAAAAATAAGTCTTAAGGTGATAAAAATTTGTGAAGTAGGGAGCCTCCTTTATAATTGAGGTGAGGGGTAACATAGGAATAACACAAATTATTAAAATATAATAAATTTATTATAGGGTTTAAAACTTCTAAAAGTCATAAAAATCATAGGATATCCCATTTTAGATGGAATATTATAATTTTTTGTCCTTTTTCATAATTTTTTTTATTTTTAAATAATTTAATAAAATATTTTATTCATGGAAAATATTTTTTTCAAATAAAAAACTATTCACAATCATGACATTAAACACATCAAAAAAAGTTTCCGATTCAAACTAAATTTTTATTATATCTTATAAATATTATAATTACCTATATAAATTGTGAATAGACTTAAAAATATCCAATTATATTTATTTCATCATTTTTTAAATCATTAATTTTATTTATTAATTAATTAAATTAATACTGCATCATCCTTGTGAATGCCATTATGGTATTTATTTGTTTTCTAAAAAATTAAAAATAAAATTCTACGAGAAATATAATTTTATTATATTTACAAATAATATTATTTTTTAAATGAAACTTTTGAAAATCCTAATATTAAAATATTATAAAAATTAAAAACTATAATGTGACAACTTGACTTCCTTTTGAAATAAAATATTATAAAGGATTTAAAGTTATTCTTGTGGGTCTAAAATGTCCCAAATATGAATATAATAATTATATTGGTTGAAAATTTCTTATATAAAGTTTTTTATTGGAAATTTATGTCATTTAGTAATTCTTATAAATTTAATGAAAAAATTTTATTTATTTTTCTTATGTTTGCACAAATACTGTATCAGTGTTGCACATGCATTAATGTTAATTATTTCATATATAAAAAATAAAAATAAATTACTATCATAAAAAAGTTAATTAAGTTAAAAATAAAATTCTTTGTTTATTCATTATTTATATTCACTCATATACATGTCAATATAACATTTTGAATTTTTTATTTTGTATTTTCTTGCCACGTGCAAGTATTGCACGAGAATTTGGATAATATTAATGTTATACAACTATAAAATTAGATATTAACTTCTAAAAACATTAATAATACATAATAATTATTAAATAGGACTTGAAAATAATTTTTAGAACTGAATTATTATTTATAAAGAACCAAAAATGACATTGTCAATGCTGCACAGGTACTGCGTTGACACTGACAAAATTTTTTATACTTATCATGAAATAAAATATAACATACATGTTCTGAATTATTTTTATAAAATATTAATCTTATAAAATCATAATTTATTTTTTCAATATATTTAATAAATTTTATATCACAAGTATGTCTTCATGAAGTCACAAAAAAATACCATATTTTAAAAAACTGTATTTTTTTACTATTCACTAAAAATTAATTTTTTTAGAGAATTATCAAAAATTCATACTAAGATAATTTCGACATTCAAGATTCAAAAATTAAATTATTTTTTTCAACTTAAAATTATATAATTGAAAAATAAATGTTTTAAATAAATAACCATATAATAAATTATTTATTTTTGGAATTACTATTTAAATAAAATGCTAATAAATATTAAAACAAATTATTCTATAAATACTTGGATTGTTACATTCTCCCCCTTAAATGAATTGTACCCTCACAATTCATTTATTGTACTTGTAATTATGAATTTACATATTGATAATTAAGAAAAACTATTTTCTTATGTGTACTTAATTAACTAGAAGTTCAGAAGTAAATTATATCACAAAAAACGACAATGTCTAATCTTCAAATTTGTCTAGACCATTCCTATAATACCAATTTTAAATCCCTAATCTCACCCTTTCATATTCAGTACTAAAACATTATGTGTATTTTTTTATATAAAAGAAAACTGATAAAATAAACATTATATTATACAATCGAAGACCTTTTTTGGTCTAGGTTTTAGAGGATCAGAAAAACCATACATTAAATCAGAGTTTACAAAAATAATTACAAAATAACTAATTGAATTAATTCTGCATTATCACCTTAACTTTCCTTTTAACTTCTAATGAATCCTATGAATTTTTTTTTAAAAACATAGGTTTGAGCATAAAAGCTCAGTAAGGTACATAAATAAAGAAAATCATTAGTCCACTGGAAACATGAAAATCCATTAAAAACCCTTTTCATGAAAACTAATAATTATGGATAGAAAAATTATGAAGTAAACTTGGGACATCATTATCATATCTCTCTTACATTAACCCTTACACATGGAATAACCATTCGATCGACTTTCATCTCCAGAGTACCCAATGCATTGGAGAGCTATAACGGGGCTCACCCTTCATATCTTGAGCTATAATGGGCTCAACCCAACATATATTTAGAAATAATGGGATCAACCCAACATAAATAATAACCAAGTAACAAATCATTAAAATAGACATGATAACTCATTTAAACACTTGAGTTATACACATTCAAATTTTCAAAATACCTTTTTTCTGCAAAATATTACTTCTAAAATATACAAAATGTGCACATAATAATGAATTAATATAATTAAAAAATAACTATGAATACATATTATTGAAAAATTATATTAATAAAGAGTCATTAAATCAGGAGAAACCACTCATTCCATATATAAAAAGAATATTGTTTTGAAAATTTTAAAAGTGTCATTTAAAAGGATTTTAAAAGGAAAGTCCCTTACATAACACATGAGGAAGATCCATTTTCAAAACAAATAAAATAGATTAAAACATTAATAATAATATATATAACTTTAGAAAACTATTTTGAATACATAGGCATAAAATAGACATATTTAGAATAATAAATCTTAAAAACATTTAAAACAATGTTTTAGTTAAAGAGTCCCTTACCTTGGGTTTAACTTCCTTAAAAAGTGTTCAAACCACATGTATAATAGTTTTAAGAGTGTTATTAATATATTAAAGATATAATATCATGTTTATAATTCATTACATTATCTTCTTATTACCTTTCCACCCATTTATTATTAACATTTTGTTATTTCCATTGTTTCGGGTGCGTTCTTTTCATGGCTTCTAAGGTCGGTTTATTTATGGTCTTACGAATAAAAATGAAATAATAATAAATAAGTGAAAACACACACACACACACATATATATAAATCTTGTCCATTTTAAACAATTACTTGTGAATAAAACTTTCCATGATTTTGGGAAAAGGGAAACAAAAAATCATCTTCCACAAAGGCGGTGAATTGACACACCACAGACAACGATTTCGTTATTTAAGAATAAAAGGAGAAGATGAAAGATTTTATGATGTATATAATATAAATATAACAAAAATCCAGTATATCTGTGATACTAGAGTTATCATGAAACATTGTATAAGAGGTGGGGATAATGTATAAGTGAGAAAGGATTTAAAAGAGTGAAAAAAAGAAATTACCTCTTGAAAAAGTCTCCCTAAGGACCTCTAAAGGCCATTGGAAGTGGAATTTTTGTGAGAATATAAGATCAATAATTTTTCAAGGGATGAGGATAAAGGAAATTGGAAGAGGTTATCTAATAAATAAGGCTTAATGTGATGAAAATATATGAAGTAAGTAGCCTCCTTTTATAATTGACGTGAGGGGTAACATAGAAATAACTCAAATTATTAAAATATAATAAATTTATTATAGGGTTTAAGACTTCCAAAAGGCCTAAAAATCATAGGATATCCCATTTTATAAGTAATATATAATTTTCACCCTTTTTAATGATTTTAGTTATTTTTATATAATTTAATAAAATATTTTATTCATGGAATTGTTTTTTTTCAAATTAAAAACTATTCACAATCATGACATTAAACACATCAAAATGAAGTTTACAATTAGAATTAAATTTTTTATTATATATTAAATTATATTTATTTTACTATTTTCAAAATCAAAAATTTGATTTATTCATTAATTAAATCAATATTACATCATCTTTGTGAAATCCATTATGGTATTTATTTGTTGTCTAAAAAATTTAAGATAAAAGTATATGATAAATATAATTTTATTAGATTTACAAAGACTATTATTGTTTGAATAAAACTTCTGAAAATCCTCATATTAAAATATTATACAAATTAAAAACTATAATGTGACAACTTGACTTCCTTTTGGAAAAAATATTATAAAGGCTTTAAAGTTATACTTGTGGGTCCAAAATGTCCCAAATAAAAATCCAATATTTATATTGGTTGAAACTTGATTATAGAAAATTTTTTATCCAAAATTTAGGTCATTTAAAAATTCTTATAATTTTAATAAAAATGGTTTTTTGTATTTTTCTTATGCTTGCACAAGCATTGCATCAATGTTGCACATGCATTAATGTTAATTATTTCATATATAAAAATTAAAAATAAATTACTATCATAAAAAAAGTTAATTATGTTCAAAATAAAATTCTCGATTTATTCATTATTTATATTCACTCATATACATGTCAAGATAACATCTTTGTTATTTTGTCTGTTCCTGCCCTGTGTAAGTATTGCATGGGTATTTGGATAATATTAATGTTATATAACTAGAAAATTTAAAATTAATAGCCAAAAAAATCAATAATACATAATAATTAATAAATGAGTATTTAAAATATTTTTTAGCTCACAATTATTATTTAAAAAGTTCCAAATTTGACTTTATCAATGTTGCGTAGACAGTGCGTCGGTACTGACAATAATTTTTATACTTTCATGAAGTAAAATATCACATACAAGTTTTGAATTATTTATATATAATATTACTCTTATAAAATCATAATTTAGTTATTAAATAAATTTAATAAATTTTTTATCATAGTTTTGTCTTCATGACGCCACAAAAAAATACCTTATTTTAAAATATTTTATTTTTTACAATTCACTAAAAATTAAAATTTTAGAAAATTATCAAAAATTTATACTAAGATAATTTTGAAATTTAGGATTCAAAAAGGAAATAATTTTTGTCAAATTAAAATTAAATAATTGAAAAATTAATGTTTTAAATAAACAACCATACAATAAATTATTTATTTTAAGAATTACTATTTAAATAAAAAATACTAATAAATACAAAAGAAAATTAATATATAAATACTTGGGTTGTTATATTCTCTCCCCTTAAATGAATTTTGCCCCAAAATTCATTCAATGTACTTATAATTCAGAATTTATATATTAATAATCATGAAAAACTATTTTCTTATATTTACTTAATTAACTAGAAGTTAAAAAGTAAATTATATACAAAAAAAAAACAACAACGTCTAATATCCAAAATTATCTTGACCATTCCTAAGATACCAAATGTAAATCTCTAAAATCTCACTTCTGGATTTAGTACTAAAATATTATGTGTATTTTTTTATATATAAGAAAACTAAAAAATACATAGTATATTATACAATTAAGGACCCTTTTTGGTATAAGTTTTAGAGGATTAAACAAACCATATATTAAACCATAGTTTACAAAAATAATTATAAAATAACTAATTGGATTCATCTGCATTATCACCTTAACTATCCTTTTAAATTCTAAGGAATCTTGTGGAATATATTTTAAAAACTCTCTATGAGTACAAAAGCTCAGTAAGGGACATAAAGAAAGAAAATCATTAGTCGAGTGAAAACATGAAAATACATTAAAAAACCTTTTCATGAAAACTCTTAAGTATGCATAGAAAAACCATATAGTAACCTTGGGAAATTATTATCATATGAATCTTACATTCACCCTTACACCTGGAATAATAATTCGATCGAATTCCATATTTTGAGTACCCAATTCATTGGAGATCTATAATGGAGATCACCGGTCATATATTGAGATATAATGGTCTCAAACCAACATATCTTTAGATATAATGTGATAAAACCAACAAAAACAATTCCAAGGAACATATCATGAATAAAACACTTGATAACTCATTTAAACACTTGAGCAATACACATTATTATTTTCAAAATACACTTTTTTCGTAAAAAATTACTTTTAAAATATAAAAATCATGCACATAATATTGAAATAATATTTTTAAAAAATAACTATGAAAACATATGATTGAAAAATTATAGAAATAAATAATCACTAAATCAGGACAAACTTCTCATTCCATATATAAAAAAACAATCTTTTTGAATTTTTAAAAAGAGACATTTAAAAGGATTTTAAAAGGAAAATCCCTTAAACAACACAAAAAAAAATCCATTTTAAAAACACATAAAATAAATTAAAACATTAATAAACATATAAATACATTCATAAAAACCATTTTTAAGAGATATATATAAAATAGAAATATTTATAATAATAAATCTTAAAAACATTTAAAACAATGTTTTTGTTAAAGAGTCCCTTACCTCGGGTTCAACTTCCTTAAAAAGTGTTCAAACCTAATGTATAATAGTTTGAAGAGTGTTATTAATATATTAAATAACTAAAATAATGTTTATAATTCCTTAAATTATCTTCTTACAACATTTTCCACCCATTTATTAATAATATTTTGTTATTTCCATTGTTTTGGGTGCGTTCTTTTCACGGTTTCCAAGGTTAGCTTATTTATGGTATTCCTTGTCAAAATTAAATAATAATCTAGAATTGATAACATATATATATTTAGTTAATTTTAAATAATTAAATGTGAATTTTAACTTGCCATGATTTTGGTAAAAGGGAAATAAAAAATCATCATCCACAAAGGTGGTGAATTGACACACCATGGAAGATGATTTCTTTATTTAAGAATAAAAGGAGAAGATGAGAGATTTTATGATTAATATACCATAAACACAACAAAACTCCAGTATATATGTGATATTGGTGTTTTAATGAAACATTTGATAAGAGGTGGGGATAAGGTAAAAGTGAGAAAGGATTTAAAAGAGAGAAAAAAAGAAATTACCTCTTGAAAAAGTCTCCTTTAGAACCTATTTAAGGCTCTTGGAAGTGGTATTTTTGTGAGACCATAAGCTCAAGAATGTGTCAAGGTATTAGGAGGAGGTAATTTGGAAGAGGTTATCCGAGAAATAAGGCTTAAGGTGGTGAATATTTGTGAGCGAGGAAGCCTCCTTTTATAATTGAGGTGAGGGGTAACATAGGAATAACTCAAATTATTAAAATATGGTAATTTTATTATAGGTCTTAGGACTTAAAAAAGGCCTAAAAATCATAGGATATCCCATTTTCAGAAAACTATTATCATTTTTGGCCTTGTTCATTATTTTTTTAAATAATTTAATAAAATATTTTATTCATGGAAAATAATTTTTTCAAATTAAAAAGTATTCACAATCATGACATTAAAAACATCAAAAAAATGTTTCCAATTAGAATTATTTTTTATTATATCTTATATATATTATAATTACCTATATAAACTGTGAATTGACTTAAAAATATCAATTTATATTTATTTTACAATTTTTAAAATCATTAATTTAATTTACTCATTAATTAAATTAATACTATATCATCTTTATAAAATCCATTATGGTATTTATTTGTGGTCTAAAAAAATAAAAAAGAAAATTCTTTGAGAAATATAATTTTATTAAATTTATAAATACTATTATTGTTTGAATAAACCTTCTAGAAATCCTCATATTAAAATATTATACAAATTAAAAACTATAATGTGAAAACTTGACTTCTTTTTGAAATAAAATATTATAAAGGCTTTAAATTTATTATAGTGGGTCCAAAATACCCCAAATATGAATCCAATCATTATATTGGTCGAAAATTTCTTATAGAAAATGTTTTTTCAAAAATTTAGTTCATTTAATAATCCTTATAATTTTAATAAAAACATTTTATTTATTTTTTATACTTACACAAGCACTACATCAGTGTTACACATACATTAATGTTAATTATTTTCTATATAAAATCTTAAAATAAATTAATAATATAAAAAAAGTTAATTAAGTTCAAAATAAAATTCTATATTCATTTATTTTTTATGTTGACTCATATACATCTCAAGATAACATGTTAAATTTTTTATTTTGTCTTTTCTTGCCCTACAAAAGCATTTCACATACATTTGAATAATATTAATTCTATATAACTATAAAATTCAAAATTAATATCCAAAAATATCAATAATACATAATAATTAATAAATAATTGTTGAAAATAATTTTTACACTCAATTATTATTTATAAATAACCAAATTTGACATTGTCAATACTGCACAAGCACTGCGTCGATACTAATGATAATTTTTATACTTATTATGAAATAAAATACAACATACATGTTTTGAATTGTTTATATATAATATTACTCCTATAAAATAATAATTTTTTATTTAATAATTTTTATAAATTTTATATCACAATTATGTGTTCATGACGCCACAAAAAATACCGTATTTTAAAAAATTGTATTTTTTACTGTTCACCAAAAATTAATTTTTTTCATAAAATTCTCAAAAATTCATACTAAGATAATTACAACATTAAAAATTAAAAAATGAAATTATTTTCATCAAATTAAATTTATATAATTAAATAATTAATGTTTTAGATAAATAACCATATAATAAATTATTTATTTTAATAATTACAATTTAAATAAAAAATAATAATAAATATGAAAACAAATTATTCTATAAATACCTGGGTTGTTATAAAACCACTAAAGGGTCAGATATCAATTCAACTAAGAATGACCCTTTTATTAGGACATCATAATAACTTCAAAGTGGTCCCAATACAGATGAGTTCTTGTATGTCATAAGACACTTCAATGATTAGATTTGGATACTCGATAGAGGGGTCAAATCCCTTCAATCATTAAAAAATAGAGTTCAATAAATAGGTTATATATTTTTTATAATATACATTGTGTTACCTCATATTATTTTCTATTCAATACTACATTTATGTAATCTAAATTAAATGTTCAACCAATTCTATAGATAATGACTTATGTATACTATGATGCTCCCAATCCTTAGGAACAATAGGTTTATTAACATGATGACACTCCCAATGTAGAGGAACAATAATATTATACACATAATAATTTTGGTGTTAATAAAAATTATTAAGGTTAGATACAAAGGAATCAAATTTGAGGTTTGATGGAATGAAAATGGCCATCCTGTTAACCCCAACAAAGACATGTTCAGTAGTTACATTGGGCTCACCACTCGAATACATGTGCCGATTTATATAGATTCATGTAACAATATTTTTCCCTCTCTTTGGTAATAATTTTGGAAGATATTAGGGTAACATTATGATATAATTTATTTATTTTACTAAAAAAATAATAATGAAATATTGATTTACTCTTCATTATCCCTTGTAGAGTGGATTTATAGTAGATACCACTAAAATAAATTTGTATTAAAGCTTGATGGAAATGTTTATAGAGGATTTCAGACAATTCTTACAAAGTATCACCTCAAAGATGCTAAATGAAAAATAAACCCACACTCACCACAAATATATGCACACCCAATAAAGCAACAAATGTGGAAAGCATTTATTGGTCACCATGAGAAAACATATTTTTAGGTACATTATGATTGATAATACATTTCTTGACAATACATGTATTAATAACTTTGATTAATAATTATTAATTTATGAAACATTATCTGAGTGCTAAAAATAAGCAATGTTCACCAAAACCAACATACCCCTACCATAAATCAAGGATGAGGTATGCTTCACATGTAAAAAAGGTATGTATTTTAAATTTATAGAATTACTTTTATGTGATATGAAACAATAACATAATTATGTTACTTTATTTATATGTTGATTAATGAATCGAAATCAAAATCCACTTCTATCCCACATCATGTGATATGGAAGAAGACTCATGTAAATAAAGATGAGATAATAATAGATTAAACCACAAAAGTATGGGAATCATGTGAAAGTAAGACATAATATTTTTTTATTTAAATCGGCATTACATAAGAATGATTAATTATTTTCCTATATTTTTTATTAGACTTAGACCCAAGAATAATCATCATCTTTTCCCAATTAATAGTTATTAATAGTGACCTTGAAGTAAGTTTTGGGGTGTCACCGAGAACATATTTTTAGAAAACAAATGAATATGGGGATAAAATAATAAAATGGAAGAGATGAAGGCATGATTAGATACTCTAAAAAAAATTAATTGACAGTCTGAGTTATTAGAAAATGTTATGGGAATGATTAAATGATAAGAAACAACACAAAAGCATCCACTATGTAAAGATCCCCCACCATATTTAAGGTGATCCATTCCCCTTAAAGAGATGTCTAAGAAGAGGAAATCAATTTTGTTATAATTGTTTTTATGAAATGTGAATTAGGAATACACTGATACCATTCCTTTACTAATATTCTACCGAGTTAAAATGTTTTTTATTTATATCAATAAACACCCAACCATAACTTTCTTGCGAGGTGTACCATATACAATATTCAAAAAGATAATCTATACAACAAAAAACTTCCAATAAGTTATATGAGAGTGGATATTCATGTAGATCGAGAGACAAGTGTCAAGTTTCCTATTCCACATGATGATATAGATATTCATATGGTCGAGCTTGCTATTGGAACTTTCATTACCATTTTATCTTGTAAAAATATATTTCAATAAGTGGGTATTCCATTCCAGTTTTTTAATATTTTTTTTAAAAATTAATGGAAAAATTTATGAAATGGTGAATGTTATTATAGATAGAGAAAGGGAAGGGTTGAAATGAAAGTTCAAATCAAAATGATCTAAAGGATCTACCAACCAGTCAAAAATATCTTCAAAAAGTACCCTTACCCATCCATTCAACTTCAAAATTTATTAACATTAAAAGTTTATATAGATACAATGTTAAAAATCGGTGATATGACTATAATTGAGTTTTATGAGAAAATTTATGAAGATTACATTATATACTATGTTGGTCTTGAGAATGTGAATGAAATCCTCAACCATTATTGGCTAGGTGTCTCAGTTGTAAATGTATACATGATGTGTATTTTCATAATTTGTTTGTCCAATAGGTGATATAATATATTAATGATGACTAAATACTATTCATATTTTTTTGTATCCATATATATATAAATATTATTTGAAGGGAAAACCCTATAAATATAAATTTAGACTCATTAGTCCTCTCGTCACTTCTACCCAACTATTCTCATTGGAACCAAAGTGATATGAAGTAATAGTAGAAAAACTGGCTGAAATGTTGGAAAGTAAACTTATAGAAGAAAGAATATTCTTAAAACACATGATGTAGGTGTAAAACTCTAAAATTTAATCATATCAAATATATTTTCATTCCATTCCTTATTGATTTTTTATTTTTAGGCAGCATTGCTTACTCATTGCATTCAATTTGGATAGTCCAAAGATTTATTTTTTGGATTTAATGCATGGATACCAAAATATACAACCACACATGATTATTTTTATCAAATTTTAATACACTTAATGACACATTTTATAAATAAACTTCAAGATATAAATTTTACATTATATTTTAATAAAAATTATGTTATTATAGGGTGGTATTTAAATATTTTCAAAATCATGGCTTGAGGACAATCCATGAGCACAAAAAGACCATCGAATTAGACAACTAGATAAGTATCAGGGTATATAAAATAATATTTCACTATCAAAACATGTATAAAAAATTACTTATTTTTATCATTGTTTTTATAGTGCTCGAAAAAAACCAATGGAAAAGATTTTGGTTATGATGTTTAAAAATTTATGAAATATATCATATTCCATCGTTAAACTATTATACTCAAAGAGGTAATTCTAATGATAATTATAGTTCCATTTAAAATATTTATTAATCCTTTGTTTATTTATATTTTTCCAGTACTACCAGGATTATCGATAGTCCTCATATTCAAAACAGGACATAGATTTTTTTTGAAATAAATAAATAGAATACATCATGTTAGAATGTATACATACATCATGAAGAGGTAACTTAATACTAATTATTTAGTTAAATTTATTATCATTTTATCGATTATTTTTAGTTATAATTCTTATCATTTTTATCTAATACTTATTTTTGTTAATTTTCATAGAGATCATGAAGAAATTACTTTTTCTACATTTGTTTTTTCTTTGACAATTTTGTGCTCTATAAAGAGCACAACACAATCGAAGAAAAATAATATAGATGAAGTCTTCAACAAGGACGATGAACTCATTTACCATGATCATGCAGTAAAAAAGAATGATAAAATTTTAAATTTAAACATTCTAAGTTATCAAATAAAAATATCATTAGATAACACTGAATGTTGAATGCATTAGAGAATAAAAAGACACAGTTTTATTTTTAGGAATAAACCACACCTCAATCCAATACATGTTATTACCTAAATGACTCAAAGTTTATGTTTTTTTAACTTTAAAATTGACATTTTAGTTAAAAACACAAGTTATATGCTCAAAACTAAAAAAAAATATTTATATTTTGATACTTTAGGAAAATGATTTATAAGTCATTTGTGATATGTAGGAATCAACTACACCTCAAAGTGTCTGTTATCAATTTAAAATTGATATTTTAATCCAAAACACATGTACCTTACTAAAAACTGAGAAAAAACACTCCGATTTTATTTCTATTTTAGTAAAATTATTCATAAGTCATTTGCAACATGTAATAATCAATCTCATGTTAAACTGACACATGATGTGACCAGTATGATTCAAAGTGCATGTTTTCATTTTAAATTGAAATTATAGTAAAAGAGACATGTGACATAATCAAAAGCAATAGAACACATTCATATTATTTTTATACTTTAGTAAAATTATCCCTAAGTCATTTTTGATGTGTAGGAATCAACCACACATAAATTTGACACACAGTGTGACCGATATGACTCAAATGTGTCTTTTTCATTTAAAATTAAAATTTTAGTTCAAAACACACATCACATAATAAATAATGTTCAAAAACATTATTATTGTTTTGATGATTTATGAAAATTATCCATAAGTTATTTTTAACATGTATGAATCAAACAAACCTCAATCCGATACATGGTGGACCCGGTATAACTCAAAGTATTCGTTATTAATTTAAAATTTATTTTTAGTTAAAAACGTGTTACTCAATGAAACCTAAGAAAATGTTATCATACTGTATTTATAATTCAGGATAATTATTAATAATTCAATTATTAAATGTAAAAATTAGTATCTCATCAAACTAACACGTGATGTGACCAGTATGACTCAAAGTTCTTGTTTTCAGTTTAAATTGACATTTTAGTAATAAAGACACAAGACATGCTCAAAACTGAGAAAAAAATGGATTGTTTTGATACTTTAGGAAAATTATCATTAAGTTATTTTTGATGTGTAGTAGTTAACCACACATAAATATGACACATGGTGTGGTTGATATTTCTCCAAGCATGTATTTTTATTTAAAATTGAAATTTTAGTTCAAAACACACATCACATACTCAAAACTAATCAAACTCATTTTTATTGTTTTTATACTTTATTAAAATGTTCCATAAGTAATTTTTGATGTGTAAGGTTCAACCACACCTCAATCTGATACACAGTGTTCCTTATATGGCTCAAAGTTTCCGTTATCAGTGTAAAATGACATTTTAGTTCAAAAAAGGTGTCACTTAATAAAAAATAAACAAACATTCATGGATTTTATTTATATTTAGGAAAATTCTTTTTAAGTTAATTTTATTTTTTAGGAATCATTATCACATCAAACCTACACACGATGTGATCGGTAAGACTCAAAATGTGTATTTTCTATTTAAATTGAAATTTTAGTAAAAAAGTCACATGACATACTCAAAACTGAGTAAAAAAATTCATATCATTTTTATACTTAGGGAAAATGGCCCTAAAGTCATTTTTGATGTGTAGGAATCAACCACATGTTAATCTAATGAAAATTGTGACCAGTATGTATCCAAGTGTGTCTTTTTTATTTAAAATTTTCATTTTAGTTCAAAACACATGTCACGTACTCAAAACTAAGAAAACAAATTTAGATTATTTTAATACTTTAGGAAGACAATCCATAAGTCATTTGTGAAATTTAGGAATCAACCTTACCTCAATCTGATATAGGACATTCTTGGTATGACTCAAATTTTCCTCTATCAGTTTAAAATTGACATTTTAGTTCTAAATATGCGTCACTCACGAAAAACTGTAAAAAATTATCTTATTTACTTGATACTTTAGGAAAATTATTCCTAATTTAATTTTGACATGTAGGAATCAATCTCCCATAAAAAAAACGCACAATGTGACCGGTATGATAAAAAGTGCATGTTTTCAGTTTAAATTTACATTTTAGTAAAAAAGACACATGACATACTCAAAATCAAGAAAACAAATTTATATTATTTTTATAATTTTGGAAAATTATCCTTATGTAATATTTGAAGTGTATTAATCAACCAAACATCAATCTAACATACAATGTGGCATGTATGACTCCAAGTGTACTCAAAACTAGGAAAACAAAATTATATTGTTTTTATACTTTAAAAAATGACCCGTAAGTCATTTTTGATGTGTTGGAATCAAATACACCTCAATATGATACACAATGTGCCCGATACAACTCAAAATTTCCATAATCAGTTTAAAATTGACATTTTAGTTCAAAATATTCCACTCACTAAAAACTAAGCAAACATGATAATATTATATTTATACTTTATGAAAACGATTCATAAGTCAATTGTGACATGTAGGAACTAGTCTCACATAAAACTAACACATGATGTGACTGGTATGACTCAAAGTGTGTGTTTTCAGTTTAAATTGACATTTTAGTAAAAAAGATACATGACATACTCAAAACCAAGAAAACACATTTGTATGGTTTTGATACTTTAAGACAATGATCCTTAAGTCATTTGTGACATGTAGGAATCAAACGAACATCAATCTGATTCATGGTGTGACTAGTAGGACTCAAAGTGAGTCTTTTTATTTAAAATCAACATTTTAGATCAAAACACATGTCATATAATCAAAAATGAGAAAACAAATTCAGATTGTTTTGATAATTTAGGAAAAATATCCATAAGTCATTTTTAACTTGTATACATCAGCCGCACCTCAGTCTAATACATGGTGTTCCCTATATAACTTAAAGTGTCTATTATAATTTTAAAATTTAAATTTTAGTTCAAAACGTGTGTCACTCATTGAAAACATAGAAAACACACTTGTATTGTCTTGATACTTTTGAAAAACTATTCATAATTTAATTGTGAGGTGTATAAATTAGCCTCACATCAAATTGATATACGATGTGACCGGTATGAATCAAAGTGTGTGTTTTCAGTTTAAATTGACATTTTTGTAAAAAAGACATGTGACATACTCAAAGATGAGAAAATACATTCATATTGTTTTTATACTTTAGAAAAACAACACTTAAGTAATTTGTGATTTTTCAAAATCAACCACATTTCAATCTGACACAGGGTGTGACCGATATGACTCAAAGTGTGTCTTTTTATTTAAAATTGATATTTTAGTTCAAAACACACGTCACATACAAAAAAATTAAGCAAAAAAATTCATTTTATTTTGATACTTTAGAAAAACAATCCATAAGTCATTTTTGATAAGTAGGAATTAGCCTCACCTTAATCCGATACACGATGTGCCTGATATAACTCAAAGTGCTTATTATCGGTTTAAAATCAATATTTTAGTTCAAAATGAGTCTTACTCACTAAAAACTAAGAAATTGTGCTCATATTATCTTGGTGATTTAGGAAAAAAATTCATAAATTAATTTTGATATGTAGGAATTGGTATCATATCAAACCGACACACAATGTGATTGGTATGACTCAAAGTGTGTGTTTTTAGTTTAATTGACATTTTAGTAAAAAAGACACATTACATACTCAAAAATAAGAAAATGCATTCAAATTATTTTGATACTTTAGGAAAACCATCCTTAAGTCATTTGTGACATGTATCAATCTACCACATGTCAATCTGATGCACGGTGTGACCGATATAACTCTTAGTGTGTCTTTTTATTTAAAATTGACATTTTAGTTCAAAATACATGTCACATACTGAAAACCAAGAATTTTTTTGATTGTATTGATAATTTAGGACAATGATTCATAAGTAAATTTTTATGTGTAATAATTATTCTAATGTCACACCAATTGACTATATGAAAGGTATGAAACAAAATTAGTGTTTTCAGTTTAAATTGACATTTTATTAATGTATTATTTCATATTTATGTTTAATTTATTTCTTCATATTATTACCAACATAATAATTTTTTTATATGCGCACTCTGTTTCTTGATCTGGAGTGGTTTTATTGACAACTGATAGTATGATCCAGCTCTTTTGAGAGGGGGTTGGGGACTAAAGATAATAGAATATTGATATTTTTGAATGTTTGTGATAAATTATACTTACCAATGTAATTGTACAAACCAATATGTTTGAAATGTATATAATATAATGTTTTTATTTTATTTGTGATTTAAATTTAATTTCAATTAAATTATATATTTATTACTACATTGTAATGTAATTTTAGCAGCACACTATAATAACATGGCCTTTATTAGCACTAGTTTACTACTAATAAAGGCACCCCTTTGTTAGCACTAAATTAGCACTGATAAAGGACCATCTTTATGAGTTCTTTTTTTAGCATTGATAAGGCTGTCTTTTCTTAGTGATACTTTTTTTAATGATAAAATCCATAGGGTTTTAAGGGATCTTATGATAACAACATTTTTTAGTGCCGATAAAACTCTATTTACACAACATTAAAGGGTGAATTTGAAATAGTGGACCATATAAAAAAAGATTATTGAGCTAGAGAGGGGATACCAAGACCAAGGATCCTCTTAGTCCTAATTCTAATGAAAATTTTAATGAGTCATTATCTTTTATAACTTCACTAGTGTATGAACCCGAACATACATTGCTTTGTATGACTTATCTATTTGGTGTTTATTCAACCTCCCTTGTTATTTCTTTCATTTATTCACTTAAAATTCATTAGATTTATTACAACCATCTCATAGATTCTAATCAAACTTACAACTTACTAAATCCATTTTTTTATAAGTAGTGTAGTTTAATTTTTTATAAATCTCTAAATTTGATTACCCAATAGGAATTAATGACACCCTTAGAGAAATCATTAGTCCACGTATTTTAATTGTGTGTTGGGTGTTTATGGTAAATGAATTCCCAGAATAGTCAGTTTTATAGGGAGCATGTGACTATCAAAGGGTATGTAGCCGCATAAGAATTCATCATTGTGGGAACAAATATAACCTAGTTTGTAAATAAACCACATGAGTGTGAAGGTCTAGTTCATAAAGAAATTATGCAAGTGCAAAGGGTCATGCTAGTCATCCATAAACAAATATGATATGTGAAGGAAGTACTTGTGCATGAAGGGATCACATTAGTCCTCCATAAACAACCTTTATTTCTAAAGGGGTTTCAAAATACCAAATTTTTTACATGATCATGATGGTATCTTGCGATCATAAAGGAATCCAACCCTTTGCTATTAAATTTCCCTTTACAAAATTTCATTTCATCCTAAGATGAAGGAAAACATAAAACTACTATAAATTTTTATTTTCATGTTTATTTTTCCTCCATGATCTGTAAAATATAATTCTATAAAATGAAATACACCCCTGGCTATATGGTTCCCCCATTGGAAGTGTTTTATAAGGAAAAAAAGTTCTTAGATAACCCTAAAAAATGGGTTTATGGTTTCAACCCCCCCTTTTATCATCAATGGATGAAATACATGGTCTACTCCTAGTGGACAGTTCTCAAAACCATGTAACCAAACTAGGAAATGTTATTAAGGAATGTTCATCACTCAATTTGTGAGTAGTCCCGCAACATATGTATATCCCACTAGCGACTTCTTCATGTACAATGATATACTAGCACCCACACTTTACTTGTATCATCTGAGCTCAGTCCATATCATATTCTTCATATAAAAGTTCATGGAACACATTTAATGGTACTAAAAAATCCCCCCACTTAGAACTTGATTCATTTCGAATAAAAAGATTTGATTATAAGGTAACATAGGAGAATTTTTCACATTACACAAACATTTTATATGATTATATATCTGAATCACCATTGAGAGGATGTTCATCAATAGTATGATATCAAATAAAATATTTTTGGGTACAAATAGAAGAACTTCAACTCAATCTATTTTGTATTTACTTGATTTATCTATTCATGATAATCTACAAAACTCACAAAGAGTAATTTCTTTATAACTTAATTCATATAAACATTGTATGAGAATGAATCAAGTAAATCATGATCCCAAACTACTTGAGTATTAACTAAAATATGGATCAACCCATTATCTCTTGTACATTTGCCTTCAGATCGGTATGAGAGGGATGAATATAGTGATATATGTACAATAAACATGTTTTGGGGTGAGTTTTTGAGACAAAGGATAATGAAATTTTATTTCTTTATGAGTCTATGAACTTATATAGATGTAGGTAGGATGAATATAAATACATATATTCCATCACCATAAACTAATGTTAGATCATTCAAAATGAAAAATGGTTTCCTCTTAGATGTATAATTATTGGATGGGTATATAGAGGATGGATATTGAGGAATATATACCATCACCATAAACTAAAGTTTTTCCATTTGGATATGGGAGGGTTGGATGACTTTGAATGATAAAAATCATGTAGTGGGATTTTTTGAATGAGGATTCCAATATTCAAAATGACATAAGTACTATAAAAGTACACTTTCATGTATTTCTCATAAACCATATGAACCAATATGCTAGGTAATAAGGGGTCTCTTAATCTTTCTTATGTTAAGGGACTTAGATAGCATGTCTCAACTTTTTATAGGGTCATATGGTGGACCCTATATGCTTTTGACTTTTTTATAGCCCTAAATTTTTTCTAAGACTCATATGGGAAGGCTTAGTAGGAAAAACTTGATTTTTCTCAGGTATCCCTTTATGGGTTTTCAAATAGACTAGTTTTTTGACTTTTACTTTTTTAGAAACTCTATTTTACCTAGGTCATGTGAGGTGTATGCTAGATAGTGGAGACTCAAATTCTACCATGGTATCCCTTTGTAGGTTTTAGCCTGGCGAGTGTTATGATATTTCCTTGGGTAGTTTAATGTCTTGTAAGTTAGACCGGTGTAGGTGGTCTTTAAGGTTGGAAAACCTTAACAAAAATGAGAGGTAGTATATCTAGTAGTGAGGATTAGATAAAACATAAAGTATAGGTAATATCACACCTCTAATGTAGATGACCTTAGTAATAAGTTCATACTATCTATGTTCATGATTCTTGGACCATTGCATTATGTAGTTTTGGGTATTACAAATGATGGTTCAAGAATGGGATATCATATTCTTACTTTGAAAATGGGTATAATGAAAGAGTGTGTAAAATATAGGGTATTTAAATCCACTTGAATATTTGGGTTATGGTATGTGCAAGTTGTAACTAAATACATTTGATTTAGGAAATTATGTAATGAAGCAAGTATCTGGGGAATTACCATTGAAAAAATTCCAATGAAGGTTTATAACATGATTGTTATTAAAAAACATGAAAGGTTTTTTAAGATTCAAACATTTAAGAAATAAATTATATTATGGAGGAAAATACATTCAAAAATTGTTCAAGAACCCTAAAGTTTATGCCACTAAATTTTGAACACATTCTCATGGAAAAGGGGTATATTAGAAAATTGTTTGAGTACACATGTAGAAGAGAAAAAAGTTACCTATAACTTTTCTTGGACTAGTGGTTATAATGATCATATATTGACTTGTTTTAGGTCCTTATGGTGGGACACGTAAGTTTTTTTTTCATTTTTATATTGTTCTCTAACTTTGGTTTAAGTGATGAAAGGGGAAGACCTAGAGATCATAAACTTAACTTTTACTCAAGCTTCCCTTTAAGGGGTTTTAACTTGAAAAGCATCACATATATTTTATTTTATAGTTTAAAGGTATTCTAATTTGAACCGTTAAATCTTATAGTTTAAGTTTTTACAAATTTGAACTAAATATGAGGTAGTATATATTGTAACAAGGGTAAGATAAACTTGATGTAAAGGAGAAACTAAATATTATTATAAAAACCCCATAGGTAGGTGCACATAGTTTAAGGTTATAGTGATTGAATCTTAAGAAACTGGAGTTTAAGGTTATACCTTTTAGACTATTTGGGGTTTAAGTTTAAGGTCATACAACTTTGGACCAATAGATGAGATGGTCTATCTAGCTAGGGAGAAGAAAAATTGATGTGAATGTGAGATCTATTCTAATATAAACCATCTCAAAGAGGGGTGTACATAGTTTAAGGTTGTGATACTCAAACCAAAAGTTGACAGGGTTTAAGGTCACACATATTTGATTAATGATTTGATAAATTATTTAGTAAGGTAAAGTAAAAACCAGACATGAATGAAGTGAAAATTTCTAGTATATACCATCTCACAAATTAGTGTGCATAGCTTAAGGTCATAGTGCTTAGACCATTGACTGGGGGTGTGATATAATAACCTAGATGGGGATCAATATCTAAGAGTGGGAAAAACCTTTTGAAAAGGTTATGATGATGATTTAAATCACGAACCAAGATATTTGATTCAGAAAGTGATGATATGGAACAAGTATGTTTTGATAACTGCTGGCCAAATTCAAATAACTAGTTCCACAGTAATGTTGTTGAGGGACTATGGGATTAGAGGATCTTTTTCTTAAATTAAAATATGAATTTGGTTGGTATGGTCAAATATAACGACACCAATATCATTAATAAGCATAGTCATGTCTTTAAAATGAATTTTATCATTAACATTTTACATGGATGGTTTATAGAAATTCAAAAAAAACTTGAGGAATGAAGTGTGATTTATGGGAAATAAATATTCTAAAAGTGACGGGGATGTTTCAGTCCTGAACTAACCATGTTTTGGCCACAATTTTCTTTTTTAAAGTAGTGTAAATAGATAAAGTTTTATAGTTGGTTATGAAATATATGGTTTGGACATCACTATGAATCATGTAATAATATGAATCAAGCCACATGTTGTTATAATAAATTATATTTCATCCCAAAAATGAGTCTAACATAGAAAGACCTTTTGTGAATGAGGGTACCATACACTAGGAGGGTTTGGATATCAAATATATTTTTTTTCATTGTGCCTAAGATAAGTTATTTGGAAATTAATATATATCCCATGACATTGGAATGAAGCTAGATATAATTATTGTATGATATAATCAATGTAAAGATCTAGATATGAGATCCAAGATAGGGCCATAATAAATTGGAACTAGGATAAGTTTTGTGAATATTATCCTAGATAAGAGATCCAAGTTTCCTCAAGAATGGGGAATTTTACCCTATTATAATATCATGGATAGGAACCACATGATAGGTATCCTTATACAGATCTATCTCTCATATAGGGAAAATATCTCATATAGGATGGACCAATCTATGAAGTTTAAAGTCATGTAGGGTGGACCATATGTCATGAATTTTAATGCCATGTGACAAGGACTTAGATGTTCTGCTGTTTTTGGTTATATGATTAGGAACTCATTAGAGGGTAGTTTTAATCATGGATTTAGTGAAACAAGACATCATGGTTGGCTAATATGGCCATAGTTATTGAATCCCCAAGAAAAGAGACTTTAATGTAGATAAATCTATTACATAGGGTCTATTTTTATTCTCAATGTATGTCTATAGACATATGTTCATAAGATGAGGAATATTACATAAATCTCTTGTATATAAGGGACATAAGTCCCATGTAATATGCCACTCTAAGTAGTTTAAGGTCTTATAGGATGAAATTATCCAAACAACTTAAAGTAATGTGGGATGAACTGTATGTCATACAGTTTTTCATCATGTGACAAAGACATAGATATAAAGGGATTTTTTACAGATCTAGATCATGTAAAAAATGAAGTGCCGCTATTCCATTATTGAATTGGTGAAATATTGTACACTAAGATGAAATGAAGTTTGATGGAGTGATAATTTAATCCGAGTCTAAGACAGAAAGTCCAAACATCCCTACATATTATGAAATGATAGGAATTAATCCCAACATAGTTATTATGATGTGGGGAATTGTTTATTCATAGTTAAGGTTGATTAATGGTGAAAAATATACACTATAGATTCCTCTATTAATCTAGATCTCATGTAAGGAAAAAAAGTATCACTAAAAAACTATCCTGAATAGTTTAGAATGTCATTTATAGTAGACCATATGTCATTTAGTTTTATATGATGCAACAAGGATGTGCTCCAAGAAATTTACCACCACAAACCAATTTTTTTTATTTTTAAAAGCCACTTTTTGGTCAAGTGGGAACCATAAACCGATATCCACATCATCACCACACATACCACATACTACATAACCCACATTACAACCCATAACTTAGAACATTCAAAAATAAAAAACCAAATTCAAATTCCAAAATAACCACTACATCACCATCGAAACATTGCCTCGAGTCACAAAATCAACATGGCCACCCATGAAAACCAGTAAAGATAAACATAGAATATCAAAACTCATATTTCAAGCTTACTCATGTAGCGCACTCTGACGCGTCTATCACCATAATCCCCAACCATCAAAAGCTAGTGACTACCCATGATGGAACCACCAGAACCCTCCATCACCACCGAGAAGTGAACTCCCCTACCTCAACAAATCACGCTCCCCGTGAAAACTAGTGAGCCGTTCAAATAACCTGCATCAAGGAAGGACATGTAAAAACGACATTTACATCTTCAAAACCATCCAATTTCCTCCACACCATAACCAATGTAATCTTATCCTTCACTGATGCCACCCGTTACCGCTGCTACGTCTCCCAATAAAACAGAAGCCTCGCCGTCGGTGCCGGCCACACCACCTGGTGGCTGGTGTGATAAACTCTCACTCTATCATGATCAAGGAGTAATCTATGTTATAGTAAACCTTATATATATTTTAAGGTCCCCCATTTTGGATCATGCTTCAGATGATCCTTCTTGGGAATCATGGGGTTTCTCAGGGCCAACAATAGTTCTTCTTAGAGGAATGATCATAGGAAAACCTTATCATTTAATTCTCATAGGACCTGAATCTGATCAATTTCTAGGTTTTTCAGCGTGTGAAACCTTTTCTAATCAAGTCACTAAAATTCAACCAGTCATATTTATGACTACTTATATTAATAACACTAATTATATATGGAAATGGGAAAGTGAAGGTAGTTAGACTTCAATGGATAGTGATTCCGCTATATCGTATACAATAGAATATGGGTTTACCTTTTTGGTAGTATGAGTTATGGTGAGATAATCCGAAAAAGCATAAATAAGTTTTTCATTCCATGATTTATAATCCTCTTCCAGCATCTTATGAAGGATTCTATATAGAGTTTTATTGAATCCCTCTATCTATCTATTCACTATTTTATGGTAGCAGGATGAGTTGTCGAACTGAATATTGTATTTATTATATAGACATTTCAATTGGGAGGAGTAGAACTTGGTGCCCTTTTTTATCAATAACATGTAAGGGATACCAAATATGGTGGTGATATAAGACTTTACAAAATTCATGATAGCTTTTTTTAATTATTTAAGGGATATAGCCTCAATAGACATGGATTAGAAGTTATTGATAGTAAATATGTACATTAATTACATGACTATATGCCCCATGACATCTATTCCTCATATATAAAATAAGTAAGAGTATTTATGTCATGACCCTACATAATGTGGATCAAGCCGAAACTACCCCAAGCCCACCTCTATAGGCCTGGGGGTGGAGACAAGCACCAAAATACATAATTAATATGGGAGGACATTTCCTAATGTACCTGTACAAACACACCCAACCATATTCATGTATAAGTGAAGAGGAATAAAAATAAAAGATGAAACATCTAGATAATAAACATGCATGTATAACCTCTAGGGAGTACAAGAGTAAGATAATGTAAATTAGAAAGTAAAAAGGAAGAAATACAAGCCCAACATGAAAGATGTCTCAACCTGAAAAAATTGGAAAAGTAAATGTTAAGAGAGCCTAGATTTTAATCTCTAAGTTTTGACTATCATACGTGGTCAAATGTATACAGTATCCCTATTCTCCTTTGTAATCAACGCTGACTTATCCATCATCTGCATAGGACACAACATGTGTTGGAAAATCCCATATAGGGATGACTATATACATACCTAGTAGTATTCCCTGAAAGCTTAAGGGTGAGTAGTAAGAGACATGATAGGAATAGATAACTCAACCCATATTAAGAGAGTAACAAAATCCAACAACATGGATACAAATATATATTATCTAAATAGAATCCGAAATGAGAGAGAAATAAGATCTCTATCTGATAGACCATCCTTGGGAAGAGTGATAGTAGTTCCAAAGGTCCATAAACAATGCCCAACATCTAGCGTGTCTATACAGTCGAAACATCCAAGTCAAGACTCACCTTACCACTGTACCTCAGAGTTGAGGGGATCCATATCTAGTTAGAGGACTCATTCCCTAGTTCAAAAGGAGGGTTCCACTGAATAGATAGAGGAACCATACCAGGAATCCATAGGAGGGTTCCACTCAATAGATAGTTAGAGAACCCATGCCCTATACCTACAAGAGGTTTCCACTCTAATGGGCAAGGACTGATGCACTATCTCTATAGGAGAGTACCACTCAATAGTCGATAGAGGACCCATGCCCTGACATAGAAGGAGGGATCTACTCTAGTAATCGCCAGAGGCCCATTCTATTCTCAAGAGGAGGGTTCCAATATAGTGGTTGATATAGGACCCATGCCCTGGTATAATATGAGGGTTCCACTTTGATAGTCAAGGACCCATGCCCTGACTCCATAGGAGGGTGCCACTCGGTGGATAGGTAGAGGACCCATGATCTATCCTGGAAGGAGGGTTCCACTCTAATATTCTATCAAGGAATCATATTCATAAATACATTTAGACAATGTAAATAATAACATCAAATTCCTGGATTAAATTATGAATTTAAAACATGTAAAAATAGAGTATAAATATATTTATGCTTAAAAATGAAAAAAATTATACAGCTTACTAACATAGTTAATACCATTTAAAAAACTTCTGAATTCAATATTGAAATACACACACACACACACACATACACACACACATATATATATATATAGTTTTTTCATAATCAAAAGAATCCTAAAGTAAATTATGTGGGCAAGAAAACACCCTATTTAAAATGATAGTTCACCCTTAAAATAGGTTGAGTATTCTGTTTATACAAAAACACATATATACCACTATAAATATATGGCTGTGGAAAACCCCAAAATCATTACTTAGAAAACCTAAAAAATTTTTATACACATTATAATAATTAAATAAATACTAGTAATTAATATTTAGAAAACCCAAAATAATTTATGATTTTGAAAGTTGTATAAACTGTATATACACAAAGTGTATATAAGGGATTGGATATCTAATACAAAGTTTAATTCGATCCTTTAAAGCCTTTCATACCTCAAAAACATTTTTTAAATATTTATATCAGCCTTAGGAAAACCCAAATTGGATTAGGATGAAATTATATATATATATATATATATATATATATATAACCATATGTACACAAAGTGTATATAAAGGTTTTTATAAGGAAAATAAAATCAAAATAACCCTTAATTGTCTTCAAGGAGGAGATTGAGTCGAGTATTGGATATTGGTAAGTTGGGGAGAAGAAATCAGGTGGGGTTATATTGTTAAATTAGGGTTTATATAATCAATATATATATATATATATATATTATACCACATGTTAAACATAAAATATAAACAATTAAACCCAAGATTGACTAATGTAAATTAAGTCTAATACCCTAATTAAGATAAACCCTAAAACTATATGGTGGTTTTATTATATATATATATATATAAATTTTGTAAAAACTTATATAGGAATCAAAAAGAAATAAAAAAAGACCAAGAGTGGACTTACGAGTAGAAACTAAGGGCTAGGTTCGAGGAGAGTGAGGGAGGGTCACGAGAGAAGAAAAAAGAAATGGAAAAGGAGGAAAACCATGGGTTAAGGCCCCTAGTTCAAGGGTTTAGGGAGGAAGGAGAAGAAAAGGGATGGATGACTTGGATCATCTCGGCTTGATCAAATGACTGTGATGAATTCAAGAAGTTTAATAGAGGCGGATGACTGGGATCAGATCGTGGATCTGATCAGATGGCTACTGTGAGTCAAGGAATTTTAAAGAGGTGAATTATCGAGATTAAATTGTGGTTTTGATTGGAAAACCATGGATTGAAACATAATTTTAAAAAGTATGGACTTTTGAGATCTTGCACAGCAAGATCATACAGTTGAGAAAAAACGTGGAGGAAATGTCATGGCCGTGGGATTCAAAAGTTGGATGGATTAGGCAGCCAAGACCTCACGCAATGAGATTGAATAAACATGATTAGATCTCCCTTTAAAAACCGTGTCCCACATTGAAATGGAGGTGATTTCTATTCTTAAAGTATTTTATTTTAGATGGAACCATTATTAAACAAAATAATAATAATACTAATAATTATCAAAATATTATTATTAAAAACTAAATATGTTCAAGGCATTATATTATCCACCCTAAAAATAATTGAATACTTGTAATTCCATTCATACTCATAGGAATTTACCTTCTTCCATCCACCACAATGTCCCTTCAAAAGTTCCATCGGTGTCGGCGATTTCCCTACTTTCTAGTTAAATGAATTACTAGCATAGTTTCAAAACACTCGATTTCTCTGGTCCAGATGCAACATGAGAAACTTGGGTCAAACTCATGTAGACATCTATAGTTTCTCGGGAGTGAGTTATGAGGGGTGTGAAGTTGGGAGACATCATCATGGAATTAATTCTTTTACAACAAATGAAAGTACTTGACCTCAATAATTTCATAGTCCCTTACTCGACCAAAATGACCATAGGACAAGATCTAACATAGATATGCTACGTAGAGGTCACCCACTCTTGAAACTTCTTGGAAATCCTCTAGGGATAAAAATCCTTTGGCTAGAGTAAAACATTTAAAAATACCCTCAAAGTAATTCCCCCAATGTGCATAGGTTGAAAATTGGGCATGCATTATGATGAAGTAATCAAAGATTGATCCTCGATGGAGATGAAGTATATTAGGTGAGTTAGATAAGTGGTAGATATTTTTCCATGTCAAATGAATATTTTCAAAGGAATCATAGTCATCTATACATGACTTGGAAATTATGGTCTCTATAATCTCAGTAGGAAGAGACAAATTTTTTTTGGTTTTCTTTCATCTTCCATTTGAAAATTTTAAAAAATAATTATACTTATCAAGGCATAAATAATTTTTTAGTCTTGTTCTAATTTTCCAGAGTTGTCTAAACTGATCCTCTAATACCAACTATGAGGACCTTATCCCATAAGCCCAAAGTTTGTTTCTAAAACATGGCGTGCAATTTCTTTATAAAAACACGTGGATAAAAATTACAAATCACATTTCATCACATATAATCTTTCCAGTTTAGGTTCTGGAAAACCAGATATAACTGATACATTTATTAAAAATCTTGATAAAGATAAGATTCATATTGTTGCCATCATATAGGAGTACTCAAAGCTTAAAATATCTACTAACCCTATAAAAATAAATTGAAAACATAGCGTGAGAATTTAAAATGCTCATTTTAAAACAAATTAATGAAATTCCTTCTCAAAACCTCCTTTACAATAATTAAAAACATTTTCTTAAAAGATAAAAAACATTTCTTGAAACACGTCGTCAACATTTTTCAAAGGTTACTTGGAACAATTTTCAGGAAAACCTATTACACAAGAATTTATATATTTATTTTAAAACTACAGATGAAACACATATCAGAGTGCGCATACATGTAAAAAAATGCATGGAATTCTGTATAATCTAGAAATTGATCGAACTAATTTTAGGGTGACATGAATGGATGATAATATAATTAAGCACATGAAATAAATCTTTCTTAAGATCTCATAAGTAACTAAATCATGACTCACCTAACACTTAAAATGAATTTCATGAAATGAAAGAGGTAATATTAATTTCTGTATCAAAGTTCTGAAAATAGGTGTTACACTTTCTTTATAAGTGAATTTCCATGTACATAATTCATTATTCCATGTTCATTTAATACCATAATCATAAGTATAAGGTTTTTAACTAAGGATATTCTACTAGTCGAATAATCACTTGGTTGGTCATATACTAATACATAATGAAGGAATGTATAATGATAGACTTCATAATCTCTTTGTCAAGCCCTTATGTCAAGACCATACATAATCATTCTATCAAGGACTCGTTCCATGACCATACGGGTAAAAACCAAACATAATTTGTCTCATGAGACTTAACTTTACCCAATTCATTGAAGCGCTATCTAGGCGCACCCATCATATCATGTAAGTCCAATACATTCCTCATATGTCTAGTATAGATTTATATTCAAAGTTTCCCATACCACATTTAATATTTAAATTCTCAATCCATGAGTTATCAAGAGAGATAAATTTAATTCTTTCATTAATTATATACATATTCATAAATGAAGTGAATTATGTAATAAATGTAAAAATGGATAGGTTTGTCAGTTTTAGGTTATGACTGCATCAAATTTAACAGTGATATGCATGAAAAAAATGACATTATTTTTCACATGTGATAATAACTAGTGAACATAAAATAATGGATTGTCACATAAAATAATAACACTTTCATTAAAACCCTTGTCACATGAATGTAAACCTTTTTCATACAACAATTTACATGTTTTTAAATTTTTGATACTTTTTATTCTTATTTAAACCATACACTATTAATGGAAGTGTCAAATAAGTTAAATCACAAAATTTGATATTCAATAGTATCCATTGAGCCAGATTCATCATGAATTAATATTTAATAGTTATGATTGTAAAAATTTCATTTCATGTGAGGTATTGAAACATAAGAAAATAATTGGGAACACCTCACTATATGTATTTATGCTTGTACATGTATGTATTAACAACATATAATTCAACCCTTTATCTTATAATTATAAATTGGGTGTGTGCATGTAATGATAATAGGTTAATGCTCCCTCTTAAAATTTTTTGGCATATAATAACAAAATAGGGCTTTGTTATTGTTTTCATTATCAATTTGTACTCATATTCACAAGTAAATTTAGGCCATTTAAATAATAATATCAAATTCATGGATTTACTTATGAATGTAAAACATGTAAAAAGGGAGTATAAATATATTTATGATTAAACATGAAAACAATTATACAACTTACTAACATAGCTAATACCATTTAAAAAACCTATAAAGTCAAGATTGAAATACACACACACACACATTTAGGTTTTTCATAATCAAAATAATCCTTAAGTAAATTATGTGGGTTGGAAAAAACCCTTTTTAAAATGATAGTTCACCCTTAAAATAGGTTGAGTATGCTGTTTATACAAAAACACATATTTACAACTATAAATATATGGCTGTGGTAAACCCCAAAATCATTACTTAGAAAACCTCCACAAATATTATATGCATTATAATCATAAAATAAATACTAGTAATCAATATTTAGAAAACCCAAAATAAATTAGTATTTTGAAAGTTGTTTGAACCGTATATACACAAAGTGTACATAAGGGATTTCATATCTAATACAAAGTTTAATTCGATCCTTGAAAGCCTTTCATACCTCAAAAACAATTTTTAAACATTTATATAAACCTTAAGAAAACCCAAATTGGATTATGATTGATGTATATATATATAAATATATAACCATATGTACAAAAAGTGTATATAAGGTTTTTTCATAAGAAAAATAAACGCAAAATAACCCTTACTTTTCTTTAAGGAGGAGATTGAGTCGAGCAGTGGATGTTGGTAAGTTGGGGAGAAGAAATCAGGTAGGGTTATGTTGTGCAATTAGGGTTTAAATAATTAGTGTGTATATATATATATATTATACTTCAGGTTAAACATAAAATCTAAATAGTTAAACCTGATATTGACAAATACAAATTAAGTTTAACACCCTAATTAAGATAAACCCTAAACTATCTGGTGGTTTTATTATATATATATATATATATATATAAATTTTGTGGGAACTTATATAGGAATACAAAGTAAATAAAAAAATACCAAGAGTGGACTTATGAGTAGAATCTAAGGGCTGGGTCCGAGGAGAGTGAGGGAGGGTCACGGGAGAAGAAAAAAATGGAAGAGGAGGAAAACCGTGGGTCGAGGCCACTAGTTCGAGGATTTAGGGAGGAAGGAGAAGAAAAGGGATGGAAGAATTAGATCATATCATCTTGATTGGATGGATGCAATGAATTTGGGTGGTTTAATAGAGGCGGATGGCTGGGGTCTGATCATGGATCTAATCTAATGACTACGGTGAATTGGGTTATTTTAAAAGAGGTGAACAATCAAGATTAAATTGCAGTTTTGATCGGATAACCACAGATTGATCTGGAATGTTAAAAAGGATGGATTTTTGTGATCTCGCACGATGAGATCAGACAGTTTAGGAAACACACAGAGGAAATTTAGTGGAGGTGGGATTCGAAAGATGGATGGATCGGATGACCGAGATCTCACGCGGTGAGATTGAACGTCCAAGATTAGATCTCCCTTTAAAAATTGCATCCCACATCGAAATGGAGGCATTTTCAATTCCGCCTTATATACCTTGATGATCTGGAACTAGGTAAATGGACTCCCTTCCCCCTCCCTGGTACAGACCCGTACTGATTCTTCACAACAGGCGCACTCTGCACCCACCCTCTGCTGCTGTGCCGCCCCACACGGTGGGGCTTCCTTGTGACACCCATGTGCCCTTGTGGGAACGCACACCCTCATGTATGACCTATGTTGGTTGGGGAGCTAAGGTTTGGCCGCCCCACTCTTTAGATATTGGTGCGAGCTACCTCCCCCTACTGGCTAGATGGCTAGCCTTAAGGGTCACATTTTTTTGTATAACCCTTGATAAAAAAAGTTAACAATGTACATAAGTACATTATTAATGGAAAACATGGTTTTAGATCATTTTAAAGTTTTAAACCTTTAAAAATCAAAATATACCATATGAATTCATATAAAACCAAAGAAAGGAAAAATGATATAATAAAAATGAATTTTCATTAAAACAAACAATATCCTTAATTTTATTTATCTAAAACATGATTTCAACTTCATTTTAAGCTTTGAAACATTATACTTTCAAAATATAAATATAAGTTCAATTAAAACCATGTTCAAATATATAACGTTAAATCATTTTAAAACATTAAAAATTATTAATATACTTAAATACTTATAATATAAAATAATCCAAATATTTAAAATAATCAAAATAATAAAAATAATAAAAATAATAAAAATACTTAAAATAATCTAAATACTTAAAATAATCAAAATACTTAAAAATACATAATAGTTATAAAATTTTATGACCATTACAAAAAATAACAGTTATATAAAGACCTCAATGGCCAACAATGGTCATATTTTACTTCAAGGCCTTATAAATACTTGTTTAGGGTGTTCCAAACTTCAAAAACCAATTTGGTGAAGATGGTTCTCTACATCCCATTGATTCTTAGTACGATTTCCATTAATCTTTCCATAATGTTATTCATTGTGACTGACCTGAAGGAATTACACTATTTTCATGGTCTGCTTGTGGTGTTTGGGGGTCTCCCAGTAATTCTGATTAGTATTCTAGTAGGTATTATAGGTTAGTGAGGGTATTTTGGCCTTATGTCACTATAAGGTTTCAATATTTATATTGAATAAAACATGTCTTTATTTCTATTATGCAAGTATTTTAGTTTAGATGGAACCATTATTAAACAAAATAATAATAATAATAATACTATTAATTATAAAAATATTATTATTACAAATTAAATATGTCTAGTTTGTTACAATACATGATGTTTAATGGTACTACACAGTGTGCCTCGGCCACCTGGGGTCCTTCACGTGCTCCTGGCCGTGTTCGTGTAAAATTTTCCATGCCCATGTACTTCAGTACATGGAATGTTCTCCCACATAGGGTCCTACCTGTATGCTCTGACACATGTCTTGTCTACCCAGGGAGGGTCACATGACATGTAACCCAGTCACACTGTATGTGATCCTTAAATATTTCAAAAAACCATAGTGCCATAGCTATAGGTGTACTACACAATGTGTGTTCATCCCAGCACACGTCTTATAGTTGGGTTTTTCATAGAAATTATAGGTTTGATCCATCATTCTAGATCCACACCTACCACATAGAATCTCACCTCTTGGATACTTGAAATCAAATGGGAAGACTTCATTCATTTTTTTCAGCTATTTGTTGGTTGGAAAATGTATTTTCGTTGATCTATTAGAACCCCATACAAATCCATTCACATTGTTGTAACTCGTACCACCTCAACGGATATCCAAACCCATGGTGGAATCACCCATATCCTAAAATCCATCTGAATCCATCTTTGATTCATCAAACCATTCATTTAATGTGAATCTTCCATGAATCTGGGGGTCCGATCTTGTTCGATCCCACCTGGTAATGTCAAATCATGACCCTATTGTCCAATTATGACTAACGCGACAAACAAAGGGAGAAAATCCCAAGAAATAGATGCAAAATGATCATTATCCAAGAGTTCTTGGCCAAAAGGTAATAATTGGGATTCTCAAAGTGAGAAACATGGAATAAATTGAATAAACAAATTTATACCGATTCATGGGCTCATGAAAAGGCTTAATTTGAATGAAAATCAAAGAAAAGTCTGATCATGCTCAATATTTTAATCATATGCAGAAGAATACATAAATGAAAATTCCTATATTAAGATTTTATTTTTATTCAATTAAGAACACAATCACCAATGAATGAGATAAGTTATTGCGTTCGCTGCGCCTTGATTCACCTAGATCTAGAGGTTTATTGTCATCAAATCTTGATTCTACAATGGAGGGTGAAAGGATTATCCTCTGAAAAATCTCAAGGTTATGTGGATAACCCTAGTGATCCACCAAAATGGTATATTTATAGAGGATGATAGGTTTATGTCATTTGATAAATTAATTAAATTACTCATTTAATTAGTCCACTGAATGTACCACAAATGGTCGCTTTATCCGAACATCCCATGCTGACCCATTTTAGGTTGCTCCTAGGGTAAACCCACATTCTAGATTCAATCGTGGTCAAAGATTTTTGATTCCAGAAATTATTTAAGAGTTATCCCATTTTATTTAAGAAACCATGTGTGTTTGATATAAAATATATTTAATATTTTTATAAAATTAATTTTGGGCACACCGGGCCTTAGAATCACACACAATATCAACACCTAGATCTTAAAACATTTATAGATATATTTCAAAGTATTATAAAAAAATAGGGTCTATACATTATTCCATCAATAATGATTTTCATCCTCAAAATGTAAAACTAAACAAAATGGTCAGGATACTGAGCCCGTATTCGGCTCTCCCTCTCCTAGGATCTCTTCTACATGATTCCATGTTGCTATAACACACAAAACAAAGGAATGATCTATACACACAAGGTCCTCTCCTTATGATCCTCTATTTCCATTGGGTGCTCCTTAAAAGCAGATCCTCCCTTGATGTCTAATTCACCCTAGTCAATAATGTGCATGAGGTCATGAACGTATCTCCTCAATTGCGATAAATGGAATACATCATTCACCTACTCTAACTGTAAGGGTAAGGAAAGGTGGTAAGCAACCTCAAAAACCCACTGCAAGATCTTGAACGAATAGATAATCCTCAAGGATAACTTACCTCCCTAGATGAATCTCCACAATCCTCATAGTGGGGAGACTGTTAGGATAATGTGGTCTCCCTTCTCAAACTCAAAGGGCATACAACATCGATCTTCATAATATTTCTGCCTACTCTAGGTAGTCCTCATCTACTCATGGATAACCTGGACCTTCTCCATCATCACCTATACCATCTCTATCCCAACAAAAAATGCCTTTCCGATATCTATCCAACACAAGGGTGACCTTACAGGTCTCCCATACAAGTCCTTTAAAGGTTACATGTCATTAGTAGAGAGGTAGCTATTATTGTACATGAACTCCACCAAGGAAAAGTGATCCTCCCAACTCTGAACAAAGCCTAACATGTAAGACCTTAACATATCCTCTAGAACCTGATAGTGTGCTCGATCTTCCCATTTATTTAGGATTGAAAGGATGCAATCATCCTCATATGGTCCCTAAATTCCTCCTGCATGACTCTTTAAAACTATGATGTGAAACATACATCACTATTGGAGAAAAAAATCGATGGAACCCCATGAAAGAGAATGATCTCCTGTATGTACAAATTCCCCAGACTTTCCACTGAACTCTGTTCCCAGATAGCGTGGAAGTGTTCCAACTTCATGAGTCTGTCAAATATAAACCATATAAATTAATGGAATCTTTTTTTTATATGGAATCCCTATCATGAATTACATGTATATTCCACCCCATTTCCACTCCAGGATCTCAAGAGGTAGCAACAAACATACCAAAACCTAGTTCACAACCTTCACCTACTGACATGTGTAGCATCGAGAGACAAACTCAGCCATAATCCATCTCATTCCATCCCACTAAAACTTACACTTAAGGTCTCTGTACATATTCCATACACCGATATTTATAGATAATGGGGAAGTGTGAAACTCACTCACCACCTCATCCAGAATCATGATTGTCACCACCATCCGTCCCTTGAAAAGGATAACATGATTATATCCTTTATAAAATCCATCTGGTGAATCTTATGAGGGAATCTAGTCTTGTAAGACCCCACAGTAGATGTCTCCTAAAAGAGACTCTCTTACATGATGAAGGAGTGGAGGATTCAACACCATCAACTGAAGAAAAGCTACACCCTCCTACTCAACCAGGTTCAGCTGCAAGGAATACAACTGATTAGATGAATCCTACACCAAATGATCCTGATACTTGTTATTAATATCATATGCGACCATGTTTCCCTTCCCAGGTGTATAAACTATCTCAAATTCATAGTCCTATAGGAACTCTAACCAGTGCCTCTACCTCATATTTAGGTATCTTTGCATAATTAAATACCCGAGTCTTCGATGGTGTGAGTAAATAACAAAGTTCTATCCTAGAAGATAGTGTCTCCATATCCTCTGAGAAAAAACTATAGCTTCCAAATCTAGTTTGTGAGTCCCATATTTCTATTCATGGGGTATCAATTTTCTCAACCCATAATCCATAATTGTCTGTCCCTACATCAATATGCAACTGATCCTATCTCATGAGGCATCACAATATACTACATACACTACGCACTCCTCTAGTAGTCTCAAAATAGGATCACTCATCAACCTCAATCTCAAATTCTCAAAGGACCTATAGTACTTCTCAATCCAGGTAAATGGATACCATTTCTACTTTAGGGTAGTCAAAGGGGATGAAATCCTAGATGAGTCTTCCACAAAACTCCTATAGTACCTGACCAATACAAGAAAATTCCACACCTATGACATGCTCTTAGGTGGATCCCAAGAAATCACTAAATCAGTATTCACTGATTCCAAAACTAAATATTCACATAAATGAAATTCCCTAGGAAGTTAAACTCATGGATATAGAACTGGAACTTCGAGAGCTTACTATAAATATAGTTCTCCAAAATTAAATCTAGGACCATACTTAAGTGATACACATGCTCCTCCTTTGATGCATAGTATATGAGTATGTTGTTGATGGAGACAAAAAAATAATTTTCCAAGTACAACTGGAAGATCTGGTTCATCAAAGCCATAAACACTATAGGGGAATTTGTCACACCGAAGGACATCACTCGAAACTCATAGTTTCCATAGAAACATTAGAATTCCATCTTCAGAATACCAACCTTGAGAACTCTCAACTGGTGGTAGCCAGACCTAATATTGATCTTTGAAAACCAAATCACACCTTTCTACTAATAAAAGAGTTCATAAATCCTATGAAATGGGTACTTGTTATTTATTTTGACCTGGTTTAGATGACAATAAACCACACAAAGCCATAATCTCCCATCCTCATTTTTCAAGAACAACATTGGAGCTGCCTAGGGGGACACACTGGGTCTAATAAATCCCTTGACTTGAAGTCCCTACAACTATAACCATAGCTCCCATATCTTGGTAGTGGCCATACGATATGCCATAAAAGTTATCAGAGCTGTCCTAGGATGCGAGTTGATGAAAAAATCCATCTCCCACCTCAGTGGTAGTTATAGAACATCCTCGGGGAATACTTCCATAAAATCATCCATGGGTGAAGGAATATAGATTGATGGAGAGCCTGCAACACCAAGGGATATTCTCTACAACTGATAGGTAATGAGTTGTATCCTCATTCTTTTAAAACTTGATCTTCTTTCTATGAGATATCTCTCTCCCATAACGAAGAACCTCATCCCATTAGTATGAAGAAATATAACTCATCTACAAAGATAGTCAATCTGGGATCAGAACATGGATAACAAATCCATACCCAAGATGACGTTATAGGGTTCCATCATGATGACCAAAAGGTCCAACAAGAACCTATATCCACTAAGAGATAGCTCACACTACTGAAAAAGAAAAAATATAGAAGAAAATTTCCCTATAGGAACCTCAAGACAAAGCTATTGGGATAAAGCCTCAACTAAGAACTCCATATCTCACACTAGGAGAAAAATGATGAAGGAATGACTCACAAATGTGTTTATTAATACTGATGAAATAGTAGAATAAACCTAGATCACACCTCTAATCATATCATGCATCACGGGGCCATAAACATACATAGCTTACAAATATTCATGGCTCTGACTACCATCTCCCTAATCCAGAAGTGGTCTGCTTGGTAGTGGTGGTGGAAGGATATCATGGCGTCATCCACCACCCACAAATCCTCCTCCTAGAGCTACACCTTCTCCTCTGATAGCTCCACCTACCTTGGGGTCTCCTTTCCCTCTCTTAGGAGATCCATAATCACGACGCTTACTCTAATATGGCAGTCCATAAACCATTTTCCTATGATCCTCAGCATATATGGTCAAAAAATCTTGCACCATGTGACCTTGACTATCAAATTCCTAGCACCACCTCTCTTTAGGATTCCCTATTCCTCTGTGGTTCCCTTGACCATGGGCCTAAGTATGATCCTGGGAAGATATCCTACACTAAGATCCTATTTAAGAGAACCTTATATTGAATGTAGATGAATCAACCCTATAATATCCACTACCAAGTCTAGATGCATAGCATCCCTCTGACAGGAAGTGATCCATCACCATCACCTGCTATAACTCCTTGAAAGAGGTGAGAATCCACAATGTCACTACACTGGATTGAATATCATTGTAGATATGCTGTTCAAACTTCCATTCTCATAAGTATACATTTATATTCATATTGAGGGATTATTGAGTAAGGTCTTTGAACCTCACAAAATACTCAAAACTATCATCCCTCCCCACTACAACTTTATAAGATCATGAATTTGAACTGAGAGTAAGCATGAGGGGTAGTAATCCTCATAGAACAACTTTTAGAAGTCATTCCATGAGAGTTTTGACTCATCACGCATCTATGTAACTAGACTCCACAAACTCCCATATTCTCAATGAAAAAGGATAGCTTCCAGAACAACCACTTAATCAGTCAGTGTTTGGATAAACCTCAAAATAAGAATCACTGACTCTATTTAATCCTCTTTTATTTGGGGATCTAGCTCTCTACAGAACCTCAGTAGAAGGACCTCATAGAATAGACCTCATAGAATAGACCTCAAACCAAGGCCTCATCACTCATGAGATCTTTTTCATGATTCAAAATTTTTAACCTAACCAGATGTCATCATGGAGGCATCCTGTAAATTTAATCAAGATGTAAAATAGTCAGATGAGCATAAATATATATATATATATATAGGGATCTAACTCAAGAAGGATATTTTAAAGACTCAATCCTACATGATACATGTACCCTTGATCTATGCAACCAATATATCAGTATGCGGAGTTGAGAAGAAGTTAGTCAAGGTCTTAGTGAATAGATACATCATCCAATACACCAACACTGGGTTCCCTAGACCGAGATTCACTCTTTATAATATTTGACACTATCTCCCTAAATACCAACCAAATCCTTGTAAGGGGACTACTCCAAAAACTATCCCAGGGAATGAACTTCAATGATATCAATTTTTCATGACTCGACCAAATATGAGTTTAGCCTCAACTACCCCAAGCTTGCCTCCATAGGCTTGGGATGGTGACAAGTTCCAAAAGACATAACTAATATGGGAGTCCTTTTCCTAATATAAATTTGTGCACACACCCGACCATCTCAATATAGAAGTGAAGAGGAATAAAAATAAAATATGTAATATCTATAGAATAAACATGCATGTAAAACCAATAGGGAGTATAAGAGTATGATAGTGTATAATGGAAAGTAAAAAGGAAAAAAAATATATAACCAACCAAAAAGATGTCCCAAATTAATAAAATTGGAAAAGTAAATGATAATAGATCTCGACTCTGAATCTCCAAGATTCGACTATTGTACATGGTCAAATGCACCAGGTATCCCTATGATCCTCTATAATCGCCACTAAATTTTCCTTCATCAACATAAGACACAACACATGTGGGAAAAATACCATGTAGGGGTGAGTATATATATACCCGGTAAGACATCCTGAAAGCTGAATGGGGATTAGTAAGAGACAAGATAGGAATAGATAGCTCAACCCAAATTAAGAGAGTAAAAAAATACAACAACATTGATATAGATATATATTATTAACAAAATAATCCTTTATAAGAGAGAAATGGGATCTCCATCTCCTAGACCTACCTATAAAATAATTCCAATGGTTCTATAGATCTATTAACAATTCCAAACATATTGTGCATCTATCACATAGAAACATCCAATTTAATCCACACCTATCCACTGTGCCAAATAGTTGAGTGGAACTATATTTAGGTTGAAGAACCATTCCCTGGTACAATATGAGTGTTCCACTCAGTAGATAGAGAACCCATAACTTGACTTCATAGGAGGGTTCCACTTAGTAGATATCTATAAGACCCATTCCCTATCACGGTAGGAGGGTTCCACTATGATGGTTGAGGACCCATGCCCTTGTATAATAGGATAGTGTCACTCTTTTATTTGAGGACAAATGCCTTGAATCCATAGGAGGGTTCCACTCAGTGGATAGGCAGAGGAATAATGACCTATCATAGTAGGAGGGTTCCACTATAATAGTTGATAGAGGAACCGTGCTCTACCCATTAGGAGGGCTCCACTTGAAAACTAGATAGATGAACCATGACTTATACCAGCCGAAGGGTGACACTCCAATCTCTCTAATGATCCTCCATGATCACTTTCATCATCGAGAATTACCTAAAGTAGAATCACACTCAAGACATCTATCTTCATATCTTAAGATCCACTATGAATGCTACCATCACATTCTAAATAAAAAAACACTCAGGATAGGATACTTGTAGGACAAAATTTGAGCCTAAATGATGAAGATATGAGAGGTAGAAGTTTTATCAAGAAGGAAGTAGGGATACACGGTGCGTGGTCTCAATCCACTACTTGGACTTGTCACTACCAGTACTGAGATCACTACTTGTGTTTCAATACATGGTGTGTAAGGGGATTACATGGAATGACTCAACCACTTGGGGTCTTGCCCGTGCTATTGGCTATGTCCGTGTAAACTTTCCCATGCTCGTGTACTCCGATACAAATTGTTTCATCCTATATAGGGTCCTTCCATTGTTATCCATGACACAACCTATCTACTTATAGAGGTTTATATGGTACATGCTCCTTAACTTTTTCTAAGACCCTAGCACTATAGCCATCAGGGTATTACATGACATGTGTTCATCAGAGTACATGCTATTTAGTTGGGTTTTTTTGCAGAAATTTTAGATATGATCTTACATTCTAGATCCATGTACTCTACATCAAATATCACCTCCAGGATGCTCGGAATTTAAGTGGAAGCCTTAGTTTGTTATTTTTAGCCATCCGTTGGACAAAAAACATATTTCCATTGATCCTCTCAAACCCCACATGAATCCATACACATTTCCATCTCCCATAGAACATCTCAAGATCTCTAAACCCATGGTGAAATCAACCATATCCCAAAATCCATCCAAATACACTCCTTATCTATCAAACCATTCATCACATGTGAATCCAAGGGTCCGATCACGCTCAGTCCCATCTGACAATGTCAAATAATGACCCATAGTCCAATAATGACTAATTCAAATAACATATGGATAAAAACAAAAGAAATATATGAGAAATTATCATTATTCAAATTTTATTGGCCAAAAAATATAGATTAGTAAGCTCAGATTGAGAAAAAATGACATAATTAGAATAAGAAAATTTAAACTAATTCACGGTCTCATGCAAAGGATTAATTTTAACACATATTATAGAAACAGTACGATCATGATAAATATTTTAATCAAATGGGGAAGAATACAAAAATTAGGCATCCTACCTCAATATTGGATCATTTTTCGATGAAGAATACACTCGACAACAAATTATTGAAGTGGTCACATTCGCCGCACATTGACTTTCCTGAAACCAGAGGTTCATTGTCGTCTGATCTTGATTCGCCTATAGAGGGTGGAAGAAATCCCCTCTAAATGGTCCTAGGATTATGAGGATAACCTTTAAGATCCACCATAATGGGATATTTATATAGGAAGATAGGTTTAGTTCATTTAATAAATTAATTAAATCAATAATTTAATTAATTCATTGAATGTACTACCAACGGTTTCTTTATCCAAACATCACATGCTAACCCATTTTTTTGTCACTCCTAGGGTAAACATTATGTTCCAGATTCAACCATTGTCTTATATTTTTAATCCAACACTCTATTTAATATTTAAACCATTTTCTTTGAGAAACCACAAAAGTGTGATATAAAATATATTTAATATTTTTATAAAATTGATTCCTGGAACACAGAGCCTCGGAATTGCATGCCATCTCAGCACATAACTTTGAAAATATTTAATATATTTTAAAGTCTTTCAAGGGAAAAATAGGGTCTCTATAATTTATTAGTATGAAATAGCTATGGTATTTGATTGATTAAGTTGGAAAGTATATAGAAATCCTGGAAATTCCTTGTAAACTCTATGTAGCCTTGCATCACTAAAGGATAAAAGTATCGAAGTCTTTTAATTTTATAGAAGAGATTATCACCTAGTTTGTGGGAACTAAAGGTGCCAATATGGACCTCCTAAATAATAATAAGGGTCTATCCTACTTCAATTCACCTAAGGAGGACTCCATTAAAGTCTATTTTATAGAGAAATTTCTAGGAATTTGGGCCATTATAAAGATGAAATCTACCTCCCACCACCAGATATAATTTTTCTTGGATCGATCCTATGGTATAATCCTTCTTTGGAGGTAGTATATTATAGGGGGAATACATTTAATTGGGGTATCATTTGATGAGGATATGATCTTTCCTTGATAAGCGGTAGTGTTAATTTCATCGATATCTTCTATAACAATGTTGATGAATGGTGAGACCACCCTTTGGTTCACAATATGAATAACTATTTCATAATTTTCAGATATTCCATGATTGTGGATGTATTATTGAATGAATTAACACATACATTATATGGATGTGGGATACGAGATAATGTTAGATCAGATTAGAATTACACTATAAAACCTCATACATAATTAAGAAATATTGATTAATCATTTTTAATATCATATCAACCATTAATTTTCTTAATAAATAGCTCTAAATCACCCTTGAAATTTAAGCGATTCACCAATATTTTCATGGATACCTCTAAGACTATGTTACAGGCTTTGTATTCTGCTTTGTATTGTTTCAAAATTATGAAAGAAAGAAGGAATTGGGCATAATCTATAATTTCCCATAAATTCCATGTATTTTTTTAAATTATAAGGTATTATTTTGAGACCAGATGCTCAGATGACACTTGATTCTGAGGCCTGATGTGTCTGTAATAGATTTTTTATCTTTTTCAGTTCATTTAAATAAACATGTGAGCATATTTTTTTAACTTTTAAACCGGTACTTGGATAAAAAATACGTGAAAACCATTGAACTCAGAACGTTAGGATTTTCCTAGGAAGGACCTAACTTCAACCAATGAGGGTCAACCAGAAAAGATAATTTTATGAACTTTCGAAAGAGAAATAAAATAAATTAAAAAGTTATTTTATTTTTTTCTCACCGCTGAGCGGTGGCACACCAACACCGCGGTGCGGCGAGGTGGCAAAGATGAAACTCATTAAATGAATCCTATTAATGATGATATTTAACTGAAGTGTAACAGAGACACTATTTCATAAATGGAATAGCGTAATGACGTGACAATACAATGTAATAGAAATACTACAACACGTTTCTCTTTTAATGAGATAATGGGTTGGAGAAATAGTTGGAGATTGGGAAATATATCTGATGAATATATGGTGATGAATCTTATCTAATAGTGAATGAAGAACGCATTATCCTTCCAACCTTTGAAGGATTTATATCCAACAAAGAATGCCGATGGATCAAAAAGCAACGACAAATCCTTGGAGGAAGGATATGGGACCGAAGATCGATGGAGCCAATGACTTCGAATGGATCGACACCAACTATGAACCTTCTCTAGGTAGGGGTTATTTTTGTTTTGAGTTTCCTTATTTTTTATTCTAAAAAAATGAATGCGGATCAACCCATGAACAATTTGATCCATGGGTCACTTGTTTCTGTGGGAGGGTTCTTATACTCGGGGTTTGCAATGGGGTTACCTTGTTGTTATAATTTTGAACCTCCCCCTTGTTTTAAACTCTAACGTGGAGGGTGAGGGCCGACACAAACAAGGACTGAGCCCCTCCGCCTTTGTGAGTTCTTTATGTTTGAACCTCCAAGTTGATGATATGGAGTTTTTGAGGTCGTAGCAGGGAATATGGAACCCCATGGAGGCTAGAGGCACAAACGGCGCGCCAGTGCTGGCATGACGGTGCACCGACGGAGGTGCTATGGCATTGCGACAGGTGATGCGTGTAGCGGGACAAAAGCTGGCAGACATGGACGTGGCCATGAAGAACTGCTAGCATGCTATCCAACATCCATGTGGGGGTCCACAAGTATGACTGGATTAGTCAGTAATGGCACGCAAGAACCAGATGCCACACGACATCCTGGCTGGAGATGGTCGACCCACCGGTTATGGGCCGGACTGGGAGGGGGGGGGGGAATGGGGCCATGAGGCAGATTGGGCTGGAGTAAAGATGGACCACTTATATGGGCCGGGCTAGAGGGATAAGTTTGGGCCCCTAGGTGGCCTAGGCTAGGAATGAACCGACCCTCCTATTGCGGGCCGGGCCGGATGGAACCGGGTCGCTGGGTGACCTGATGGGCTGGACCCCCAGCCGAACCGGCCCGTGTCTAGAAAGGCCTAATGGGCCTGGAACAGCTTCCTGACTAGACCAGGATGGCCCAGACCCAAACTGGGTCAGGTCGGATCAGTCGAACCAGGATGAGGCTTGCAGGGCCCCAGGCCAGGTTGGTCGGGTCAGTTCGACTGGGTCAGACTGGGCTCAGATACGACCGACCCCTGTTTACTAAAATACCAGTATATTTCAGATCCGGTGTCCAATTTATGATTCGTTTGTGCATTTGGAACCCTTACAATGAGGAGTTTTTTTGAAATAATCTAAGGAGGTTTTACTGAAATTTGAAATGAAATGAATGGATTGAGGATAGGTTTCTCCTGAAATCAAGTGCACTAAGTGCGGGATTCATATGGCTGACTGAGACCCAAAGATTGATGACAAGTGACCATGTGTTGATCAGCTACAAATGACCCTATGTGGATCATATATGATGTCTTAGTGGGAAGTGTCTCTTTGTGACCTGGCAAGCCCATTGTGGGAAGTGGCTTTGTGCGACCCGACAAACCCATGGTACTCATCAGGGATGAGTACTTTAGTAAGATGACCATGGAGGGAAGCAGCTCTGTGTGACCCGATAGGTGCACGGTGGGGAGAGGCTTAATGTGACCCAACATACGCACAATTCTCATCAGGGATGAGTACCCTAGCAGTCCAAGTTGTTCAATGTTGTGACTGATGGTATTGCTTTCTATACTCTAGATTATACCTACGTAAGCTGGAAATCCCATGTGTATACTTTCCTTTGTAGTATTTCCTTTGTGTTTTGGGACCCCTAATGAGTATTGTGTTACTCACCCTTTCATGGGATTCACCCTCATGTGTTGTGTCTTGTGCAGATGACCAACACCTATATGGAGGGCTTGGTGGCCTAGGACCAGGCGGGGCCCAGTGATATCAGGCAGGCGAGGCATACTTCTACAGCTTCCAGTAGATACTCTACACTTACCATTAGGTGGGGTTCTTCTACCAACAACCTTTTAGAGATCTTTTGTACTTTCCTATTTTCAGTTTGTCTTTTGTTGGGTTTGTATTATGTCCCATTTGACTTACAACTTGTACCTTTACTTAGTGGTTGTTTTAGTGGAATGTATGTTTTTCCTTTTCATATTTTTAGGATGTGGTTGTGTGTGATTGCCTAAAGGTACTCAGGAAAATGCCTACCACTCATGGGATAATTCCTTTGGTGCTAGTCTCCAACCCCTGGCCTTTGAGAGGTGGGATTGGGGTAGTCACATCACAGGCCTTGGGGGATGGGTTGTGACATATTCTCTTTCCCCAAATATCTAGAAACAATTCCCAATATTACTTTTTTGACCTTTATATTTTACATTATCCTTCCCTTCAAGCTTATAGAGGAACCATTTATGTACATCTCCTATATTTGAGGAGTTTCATGGAAAGAGAAAACCTATTATTCAGGGAGATTGTTATTTTTTAATGTATTTTATGGGGCGGTGTGTGCTATGAGGAAAGATAATAGCACCCACCCTGTGATCTCCTTTTAAGACTTTAAATGGATATCGAACTATTATAGAATGTTCACCCACTATGATAAATATCTAGTTAACATTAGATGAATGAGGATATATTTTAGAAGATAAAAAAAGAGACTATAAGAACCTTGTGAATTTGAAATTAGTGTCACAGTATTTACATTGTAAAAATAAATGAAACTAAATACTTCTAGATATCAGAATATCATTTTTCAATTTCTAACATTATTCTGGTAATATAGTATAGGAAATTATCATTTCTTTCATAATTATTCTGACTAAGGATGGTTCCAAGTGATCACTCCAAGGTTTTTATATACAAGAGGTGCAGATTCCCCTCTAATGGTGGCATGAGAATTGGTGGGTATAAAAGGTATTAGTTGAGTTTGATAAAGGATTATTGAAAACTCTCTTACTATTTATAAGTGACTCTTTTATTAATCAATTTTGTGATCGTAATGTATTTTCATGTGGGGTTGGATATAAAGTTATTAATTTAGGAAATATGTACCCTGTATTCCCTCAATTATTTGAGTCTTTAAGAAGGTGAAATATCAAGGATCAATTTGGTATTTTAGGTTTAACTTCAATGACATGATGGAATACCATGAAGCTAAGGAATTTCCCCAATGTTGCCCTAAAATTTAATTTTATGGGATTAATTTTCTAGAATGTTTCTATAGTTTTTTGAAAACTATTTTAAGATCAACAAAATGATCAAAACATTATTGAGATTTGACCACCATATCATCAATATAGAATTCTATGGTCTTTCTCACAAGCTTCTTGAAGATATTATACATGGTAAATTGGTGTGTGACTCCAATATTTTTCAATAAAAAGGTAATTACCTGATAGAAATATACACATTGGGGTGCCTTGAAATTATTGTACTCTTTATCATGAGGGTCTATTTAAATATGGTTGTATCCTGAAGACCCATCTACGAAGGAGAGGTCCTGTAATATAGAAATATCATTTATCAAAAGCTTCATGATTAGAACTGAGAAATCATCTATCTAGAAATTCCATTTGAGATTCTTGAAGTTGATGAATATCCTAATTTTCCCATTCTTTTTCTTGATAGGGATAATATTATAATTTCCTTTTAGATATTATAATACCCAAATGTAGTTATTTTTTTATAATCTTGTAAAAATTGGATTCTATTTTGGTATCATGGATCAAATTTATCATCCTCAATACCTGTTTATATTTTTAGTGATCATTTGGATGGACCAAATGAATGGTTTCCATATTGGGATCTAATTTTGGAATTTCTATACAGTTTCAAGAAAATAAATCTCAGTGTTGTTCTATGAAAGAGATATAACTATCTTACAATTCATAATCCATGCTGACATTAATCAATGTAGGATAAAAATCTTCATTTGTAACCAGATTAATATACCTGAGTTCATAAATGGTGGTTAATACCCCATCCTTGAATACCAGAGGATAATATTTGAGGTATTATTCTTCTAATTTACCCTGATTAAGGGAATAAGATTTATCAGTATCATGAGATTGAAGAAATGATATGGGGAAATTTTTAAATCCTATAGTTGATGGGGATGCATCTTTTCCTAAGGATGATGACTCATGGGAATCATTATTATGGGCATTACTATCACACTCATCTTATTCATGGGTGTGTTCTATTAATTCTACCGATATCATGAGAATGGGTGAAAATATACCCAAGGCCCATGCTTTCCTCTTTTTTGAGGGTTGAGGTCTATTTGTTCAAATAACCTCAACTATGTTATTTGAATATTGGGTACACCATCCCTTAAATAGAGGTTCTCAAAATCAATATTGATATGATTGGATTGTGTAGTGGTATTTTTATCTATTAGTGGTGGCCATTCATTGGGGGAATATACATAACCTTCATATGAAAGGAATCAAATTGTATTCTTTGACCCAACAAATGGAATTCATATAATCTTATTAATTCTTAAATATAGGTTTTTTACCTCAATTGGGTTGACGGTAAACACATAGTCATCCCTGAGCTCACTCCATGGGTTGATAAGATCCATTCCTAGAACATTTGGGTTAGTAGTTTAGATGATGTTATCTACCAATGGAGACTTACCCTCCCTTCTATAGAACCCCATGTTTATATATTGGAATTTATAGGACTCAAAGGGGGTATTATCACCATACAATACTCCAATTTTTCCATTAATAGAGTATTTTATGAAGTAATGACATGATGAAGGCTCTTCCACATGAATGTGTAGCCAAAAACCTCCAAACTAAGTATTAAAGGCTGTATCATGGGGAACCACCATGAATTTAGAGTTATAAAGGAGATATCTAAATTTAGCCATGAGTTTGATTCTATCAAGAGTCTTCTTCTCACTATTATCAAGCCCTTGGATTTTTAGTTTATAAGGGGACAAGTTAGCTTCATTCTAACCTAATAGTCAAAGGGTCTAGACTGGGATGGGATTAATTCCAAATAAATCATCAATTAAAATTTGAAATATTTTAGCATCATCCTACTTAATATATATGTGAAACGGTCTGATGTGTCCTTGTATGGTAGCTTTTTGATCTTGTTCCTTGAAGGAAATGACTGCACGACACTCATTGGAACTAGTATTTTCACAATATTCCTATACTATAGTGGATTTAGCTTCAAACTCTCAAGGGATAAAAAAAGCCACAATGAGTGCCTCCCTTAATTTATTTGAGAAGTGAAGTTCATAAATAATTTTTAGTTTGGACATGATAATGGAAAAATATTTTAGTATGTCATATTTTTAGACTGGGGGACTTTAACATATCATGAGGCTTCTCCCTATCCGGAGGATTAGAAGATGAAGCTAACTAAATTCACCAATCCTTTCCCCAACTGAAATTTTGGGGCGTATTTTCTATTTTTGGGTCAAAATGAGTTGAGATTCCTAGATCTCAATGTTGAACATACTATTATAAATATGCTAAAAGATCCTTTAATATGATTAGATTCAAACTAGATTTGAAATATTTAGGTTTATATTGGTGTTCTTACTGGGCTTACTAGAGTTTTTTCCTTAAAGTTCCAAAAAATTATACAGATTCATCAAAAATTGTTCTTGAACATTGGGGTCTATTTCAACATCAACTTACTCTACCTCATCATCTTATATGAACTTTTCCCCAATTAGGGAAGTGAACTTAGGATCCTATGAATCTTAATCATAAGAAAAGGGGTATTTTAAGTGGATAACATTAATAGAACAATAATACAATTATTTATCTAACGAGAATACAATTTGGTGAGTGGTCCTCATTTTTTCATTTTTTTTGATGGTTCCTATCCACCCAGTGACAGTTGGGAGAAGTAAAATTGGGTCTAGATTAACTTGGGTACCAGTAAGGGATCTTACTCTTATTTATTCTTATACCCATGATGATTACATCAACTATTAGAATATTTTAATGATGAAGGTTTCATATTAGACATTATAGGGGGAGATGGGTCCACTTCTGGATGGTTTAACTAAGCCTTAAGTATTGTGCGTTCCCAACCATCTGATTTCCTTGACATATAGTTATAAATATTCTGTGAATCTTTATTGAGGATTTTTTTATTCTTCATCATCATTAGGTAGGATGGAAAATACATAAGTCACCTATATTGGGGGATTACCCAATTTCACTTATCTAGAGTCAACAATATTTTTAAGGATGTATTTAAAAATAAAAAAATCTTGGATATTACTTCCCAACATCCAATAAAATTGAAAGTAATTAGGATTATTATTTATCTTAACTTTTTTGGGTTTCCTAATATATGTTAACCTGGATAGGTTTTTTACAATTGTGGTGATGAATTACCCTAATAATTTCTCACTTTATAATAAATAAGATTTATCCTTCTGATCATCCAAATTTGGACAACTATACTCCTTTCTTCCCTCTTAAAGAGGGTGTTTTTGTTACTATTTTAGTTTAGGAGGATATATTGCATAATATTATGGGGGATTGGGTATTGGAGTTAAAATAGATGCTAGTTTTAGAATGAAATGAAAAATATATGATCTACTATATTTCATTCCATGGGTTGATAATGTTAGTTGAGACTTAGCCTTAGACCATCACATGGCATCCTCCAATCACCGTGTGACTACTACAGACTCTTGAATCCCATTGGGATATTTTATAGGGATTATAAGTGTCTGGAAAATAATCATAGAGGTTTTATATAAAAATTTATAGTATCTTATCCTATAGAATTAACATATTCAAGGAATATGCTATCACTTTAAATCTAGAGATAAAGTTTTAGGACTTATTGTTTTGAAAGTGCCTATAGTTCAAGAGAACAAGGATCATTTTCTTTCTCAGTATAGATATGACTTAATATAGGAACTTTTGATGGTGCTCTTACCAATTTTCAACAAACCTAGCTGGTAGTTTTCCATACCATATGAACATTGGTCCTTTCAAGATATATATAAAGTACCTGAGCTTCACCAAATCCTATTATTTGAGTGTTCCTATCATAGGGCCAAATCGATGCAAAAAGTTCCTGAGATACTAATTTATATCCCCAACTCCATTTATGATCAAGAAGGTGGGATTACCAAAGTTTGGAAATGGATGATTCATATACACACACTGAGGATATTTCTTTATATATGGATACAATTGTCTGCATCACCCTTACATGGATTCCATTTGAGAGGTCAGGTACTTTATGGAGTTGGGGTTTTCTGGCAAGATTAATGGTTGGGTATATGCTCAAGTAGAGGAAATGGGTGAATCATTAAATGCTCAGTTTATATATAATTTCTATTGATATCCAATATGATCCATACTTGGGAAATTTACTTGACATGGTTGTGTCTACTACCCTAGTAGAGCAAATTCCAAATAATCTTTGATTGTTAGATTTAGATAAACTGGTTTCTTAGACCTAGATCTAGTTAGATTTATGGAATATACTCTTTTATGATGACCAACTCCTTATTGAAGGGAATCCATTGGATAAGAAAGATTATCCTCTATCTGGGAGTTATCCTTAGTAGGGATACTACCTCTATGTAATTTGGTATTAAGTTGCCTCAATCTCTCTAACTCAATTTCACATTGATCAAAATTTTCCTCAATAGTGAGATCCTATAATTTTTTGAGTGGTGGGTGAGAAATAGATATAGCTTCACTATTTCCTTTTTCATTATCGAAAGATTAATGAGTAGGTGGAATCATAGTATTCATAGGAACTCATAGATTTTGAGTCTACCTATGATAATGGTTATGAAAACATTCTTTAAGTTTTTCAATATGGATCACACTTATAATAAATACTTCCTTATCATATTCTTCTACATTATAATTAGGATCCAATTTATCTACGGGGTTAAGGCTAATGACATTCACCAATGAATATCAATAAAAAAGAATCATATCATAATCATATTTGCTGGGAAATTTATTATTCTCTGAGTACGCATTGAGAAAAAAGTTAAATCCTCATTGATATTTTCCTTCTTAATGGAATTTTTATATTATGACCCATGAAAGGATTTTGGTTCTCTCCACAATATTCTGTTGTAAGTTATTTATGGATGGTGTTCTCAAGGGATTCCCCATAAAATCTCACTAAACACATCCCTAATGAAAAGGATAAATTTTTTAGTGGAAGGAACTATAAGGTATTCTCTTGTGAAGATCCTCCCAATCTAGAAAATATAAACTTCTATAAAGGATAAGGGGTTATAATATCCCTATCCTTATATGATGTGCTTAACATGGTTCTGCCACCGTAATTCCTTGGATCTATTGTGAATTCGATGACCTTAGGGGTGGTGATGTGGTAATAATTACCCATGCCCTATGGGATAGTCTCACTCCTGAAATGATACCGAGGTAGATGCTATCGTAGTCTTATGGACTTTATAGGCCTCTATTGGAGTATGAGCTTGATGAAGTTCTCTTCCAGGTCAATAAGTTCTTTCCATTGAAGGATAATATATGGAAACAATATTTGTTTTCCTTAAAATAGATATTCATTTAACCTTCTTATAATCTTAATTTAAGATTCAATCAATGGATATATGTCACTTAGTATGTGGGTTCTAAGATTTAGGAGTAGGAGGATTTCACTAGAGAGGAGACCTATCATATGTTGACCTAGGGTTTGAGACTTATCCTTAAGTGATTACATTTCATGTTGCCTTCAAAGACAAAACTTATTGTCCAATGAGTGGGGTGAAGTTCATAACTCCATATTTTCCCCATCCTATATGTTAGGTGGGTCATTAATATTTTTTCATCAAATCACCTTAGTACTGTTAAGTAAATATTTTTAGATATAATTACACTATTTTTCCACCTTAGGGTTTCAAACTATATCGAATTTAGAAAATACTAATTGGTGGTATAGATCATTCCACATCTTGAGATAGTTAGAATACTCCTCGTAAGACTAATGCTTGTCCTTGAGGTGATAGAGAGTTTCACATATATTAGGGTGAAAATAGGGAATATACTCCTCTTTTAGAACCTCTAGAAGGTCATAATAAGTAATTTACTTGGGCTAGTACATGGATAATATCCTATTTAGGAATAAATCTTCCCACTTGACCATAACTTCCTCCTCATACTTTTTGAGAGATTCCCCATATTGGTTTGAACAAAAAGGTCATTTCCCCACCACATTGTCAGGATGTGCATATTCATTATAAATTTAAGCAATTTTATTATAGTATGTATAGTTTAGGGGAGGTTTAGCTGATGAACATTGTCCCTAATATCCCTTTGATTGGGGTGAAATTTTTTTAATCAATGACGAGTCACTTGGTGTGACTGACCTTGACTTCTCTAGTTCCTCTCAGTATGAGGGAACCCTTGGGATAATCTCGATATGGGGAGGAACTTCATAATGGGGAGATACATAATTTCAATGTGGAATATTATAATGATAAACATGGGTTGGTCTTTAATATTTTTAGTAGTTTATGGATTGTTAAGGGGGGGAATGTTATCTATTGACTTTCATACCAGAGGGAGGGCATCCACAACTTACACTAAGGGAAGTCCTCCATGGTGGATCATCTTGTTTCTATATGGAGGACCTTTAGAGTCTCTAATATGTATACCACATGGAGTACCTATATATATATTTATACTTTCTTCTATTGATGAGTAGTTGGTATATTCTTAACTACTATTCAAATATGTTTCAATGCTTTGAGAATATCAGTGTTGATTAGAGTAGGCATACGAGCCTGATCTTGGGTTTTTTGATTCCATTGGAAATACATTATATATATTAATGGTTGGGTGATTAGGGTTAGAACCATGATCCTTATTGGTTTTTAACAGTGTTGGTAATAACCTGTATACATAAGAACCCTCTTAGGTAACCTTCTAATCATAGTTAGAATATGTCGATAAATTTGTTAAATAGATTATAGAATACACTTGTGTGCTTCACAAGTATTATCATGGACATGGATATAAGCATTCTTTTGGTCCTTATCCAATTTTAGAATATATCAACATGATTCTTGGGTGAGGATAAGAATATGTTCCTATCCCTGAGTGATTTTTGGGATATGCAAGTGAACTTTGGTAAGAAAAAGGGTATAAGGATGCTCCTGGTCTTTATTCTTCATCATGATATGACAATGATACTATGATATGGGAGTATGGATTTAGGTCTTCACCCAAGTAACTTCTATGATGTTCCAAGGATCTCCCTTAATGTTGGTGGGAATAGAAATATGGGCCTATTAATTGGTGGCTACTAGAATATGCTGATGAGTGTCTTCTATCAATGAAAAAATATATTGGTAAGCCTTGGTGGTGTGAGTAGGGATATAATCATACTATTTAGTTTTCTCTAATATATGTTAATGATATTTATATGTGGGAATAAGGATATGGGATTAATCCCTGGACTCTATCAGAATATGTCGATATTCTCCTTCTGATGCTGCTAGTATATGCTTGTAGTTTTGCTGAATGTGAACAAGAATATAAGACTACTCTTCATTTAGCATTAATATCTGATGAAAAAAATTATTTAATTGTAATAGGAAAATGGCTATTTTCCCTCCATCCATCGATTTAGTACCCCCGATGAGATCTCCTCCTTAGTTCCCTAGTATGGGTGACTGAGGCTGGCTTCTCTAGGGAAACCACCTTAGAGAGTTCTTGAGGAACGGGGGACACACAATGTTAGAAACATCAGTGATTGGAATATAACTCTGATGAGGCTCATAGAATATAGTGAGTATATAAATTTTCTCATTATCTATCTCTATAATATAAGGTAGGTAGATAGTTTCATGCATCAGGGAGTGGCTCCTAATGTAGTTTGATTTTCCTATAGTTGCCACTGGATTCACTACAATCCTTTGATGATGGGATGGTACCCATAGATTCATTACCTATAGACTCTTATATTACTAATAAATAACACCATTGAGGTAGTATTTTTATACTAGGGCATTCACCACTTGGTTATGAAGACATTGTGCTAGTGATAATGTCCTCCCAAATTGTGGGGCCCCAAGCTTTGTTGAAGTTTAGGCATATATCGAGCACCTTAGTTGGTAATGAGTAGTAGCTTCAGGAACTATATGATAGATACTGGTCTATCTTGATAGCTTAACATGTGACAATACACTATATGGTAACTTGTTTCGATTAAATGGGGCTTTGGAAGGGTTCGACAAAATTCCTAAAATAATCAATAATGAAAAATAAGAAACTCGTTAATGAAAAAACAAAAGTAAGATCATGATCGATAGATCAATTTCATGGGTAAATGATTAAATTCAGGTTCACTATTCTATTTTTTACATTCATTAATCCCTCACTCTTTTTGATCCTATACAGACCTTCTTTCTAAAGGAAAGTGGTCGTTGGGGCTTTAACAATGTTGCTTCTAGTGGACATTGGTTGAGAGGATGAGAGTTCATGCATATATCAACCTTTAGTGGGGAATTATTTCATACTTCAAGTATCTCTTAAAGATAGAAGACCTATTCCGGAATCTATCCAAATTTTTAGTGTATGAATAGTATCCTTCTTTCTAATGATTCATCAAAACCATGTATTGATGTGAAAATCTATATATATTATAGGTTTTATATATTTTTATCATTAATTAGTGATTCATAAATTTAAATTGATACAACTGGATGATTTAAGGTTAATCTCCATTTAGGTAGGGGTAAGGTGTTGTGAAGTTAGAATTATTCCCATGAAAGGCTCTACCTACATGTACTTATGAATGGAATCAGAACCCATATAGTTTATTTATACTCAATGGGACACATTATACCTTTATAGTCATGTGGAAAATAATAACGTGGAAAATTTTAATTCCATTCCACCATGAATTATTCTGAGTTGTTTAGAATCTTATAAAATGTACTACTATGTGAATGGTACCTATAAATAATCAATATAGGGATTATGGATGAGGGGAATTTTTGGTTCATCCTATATATTGAAAACTATATAAGTGAGGGTATGGTTGAATTCACATGGAATATAACCAATTGAGGGTAGGTTCATAATGAATATGTCCTAGTGAGGATATGGTTTTGAATTTAGTGTTTTAACTTTAATGAGTAATCCTACGTATCATGGTTATTAGAAATAAAATCCCATGTAGTTTGAATTACATAGTTTAAGGTTATGTGAAAGGACCATACCATGCATTTTAATTTCATGTGATAAGGGTACCTGGCCATTTTTTATTATGTATCAAGGATTTTTGAATTGTGAAAATGGAGAAAACAAATTATTGAGTGGGGATAACACATGGGTGCATCATGATATATTTTTGTTTAATTAATAAGTCATAAGGATGAGATCATTAATGAGAATATGATTGTGGGTTACACTTGATAGTAGGCCTTGATGTGGATTTCCAATTCCTATATATTGATAATGAATCATAGAATGAAAAGTGGACTCATAGGGGATATGACTCAATGAGAAAGAGTTGGGGATTTCACCTAGTAGGAGGCCCATTTGTTTATCTCCCCTTCTCATATATATGTAACTATATGGGTAAGGAAAACTAGATTAACATGAAATATAGACCTATGAGGGAAAATATAAGGCTTACACCTAATAGGAGGAGGCCCATTCATTCATGGATAATTGAGTGGAACATGGTGTCCAATTAGATACTTTAGTATCCAAGAAGGGTAGTATGATCCAAGTAGAGTTCATCATTATCCTCATGAAAGGGAAACTAATTTTAAAGGGAATACATGATCATAATTACCTTGAGGGTCCTATAAATCTGGTAGGAAAACCAATAATATGCATTTTATCCTTGGAATATATGATTTAAGGGGTGCACACTAATATTCATGGTCTAATCATATACCAAGGAGGATGTAGAGAAAGCCCTGCTAGAATGGGATTATTAGGGATTTGATTTTGGAGAAGGGAATACAATGTGATAATTTGGATGAACCTAACCCTAGTAGATGTCCCTAATGGAGTAAAGGATTATAATGAATCCAAGTCACACATAATTGAGTTAATTCTCAAAGTGACTATCCTTGGATTAGATGCTCCATGCTCATAGAACATTAGAAGGAGGCTAAAATGTAATTTAGGAAGCCTCATTTACACATAAAATTAGGGTTTATAGGTGAATGTACATAAAATGAAATTTAAGGTTTCCAGTTCATGAACCCTCTAGGAACTTTGTTTATAGGGTTTCTCCATGAAGGATCTTGGATAACTACCTTCTATGAAGGGGTTTTGTGGATGTTCTTTACAAAAGTGTTTTGTGAAGGATATTTTCATTCCATGCTCTACACCGTGTGCTTAATAAAGGAGCTTCACAATACTTTTCCTTTTATTACTTCACTATATTTGGATTAGGAATTACCTATGGGATATCTTTTTAATAAATAAAATCCATGAGATGGTAGAGTTTTCATTCTCTTAATTAAAATGTTTCTCCAAATGTAAAATTTACACCCCTTAGAATGGAATTATAGGCAATTATATAAAAAACCTTCCAAGAATAGTTAGTTGTATAGAGATAATGTGACCATTTAAGGGTGAGAAACCTCATTAGAATCTCTCATCATGTGTATAAACAAAACTTGGTGTATGAAGAAACCATATGAGTGTGAAAGGATATTATGAAAAGCAAGTATGCTAGCATGGAGGGATTCACCAACCAAATTCAAATTAATCTGGTCCCTAAATAATGTAAGTTCATGTGAAAGGATCATGTCTTCCCTCTAAAAACAACATCCATTCATAAAGAGATTACATGATTGTGAAGATTTTATGTGACTATGAAGGATTCATGTGGTAATGAAGGAATCTATCACTTTGAAATAAAACTTCCTTTTACTAAGTTTTCCTTCATGTAAAAATTATGGAAAACTTAAAATGACTATAAATTTTGATCCATAAGTCCATTTTATCCCACGAGCAGTCAAATTGAAGCTTATAAAACATGCTATACCCTTAATTATAGAGTTACCCCATATAAGGTGTTTTAAAAGGTAAAAAAGTTCCTAGAAGGCACTCAAGAATTGGTTTTATGGTTTTACACCCTTTTTCATTTGTAATAAATGAAATACTACTTCTAGTGGGAGGTTCCTAAAACCATTTCATTAGACTGGGAAACATTTTTAGGAATATCTTTCCCTCAGTGTGTGAGCTTTAATGTGGTACATAGATATCATATTTGTGTCTTCTTCATAAATAGAGATATTTTTATTCCCTTAATTGGCTTATGTCATCTGAGCAAGGATCATATCAAAAATTCTGTAGAAAAGTGGATGAAATACATTTTCCGTAACAAACAAATAACACATTATCGTTTAACCCCAAGCCATCCAACATGAAAAATAGATCATGTTCACAAAAACACATGAAATCATCCTTTAATTCTTAAAATAATTTTATAATTAATTATTATATTTTCCTCAAGAACAATTCATATATAAATCCCCAATTTAAGATAATTTTACTAATTCATCAAATAAAATATCATTAATTAATCATTTCCTAAATTATTATCACATTACCTCATTTGAAATTTAATTTCTAAAAATAAATAATCTCATTAAATCCTTATATTTACATGATAAAAACCATCACAAACTCTTATATAATGATTTATGTTCATTAAATTTCTTATTCCTTATAAACTTGTAGTTACAATATATCATATATTTATTATAAGTAATAATTAAAGCCAAAATAATCACAATATTTATAAATAAAACAAAAAAATTCATTAAAATTATTTCACTCATGAAATTAATTTATATAGTATCAAAAAACACTTTAATATATCATTTTAATATCAAAATGAAAATTCAAACCCTCACATTCACATTATTCAATTCATTGATAATTATTACATTAGATTCAAAAGTTACTCTACCATTTTCATCGTTTTTACTATCACATTCCATATGAAGTTCTATAATTTCAGTGTTGAATCACATTTATAAAGAGCACACATCACACAAAATTTAATTAAAAACATTCTATAATGTTAAAAACATCACTATTTTTTTTAACCAACATTAATAATTAAATCATTAGTACAAACTGTAATTTATATCAAATCACTCAAGTGAACACCAATAAGTGTATAAAGTTACCTACGTCACACTAAGAAAAAAATACACCCAAATAGAGAAGAATTTATTTTTTCCAAAACATAGTCTTTATTATATTTATATATTTTTTCATTATATTATAGAATATAGACTTTATATTTATTCTTTTACATAATTTATATATATATGTATTATAATTTATAATTATATTTTTATAAAGTTACACTTTATATAATTTACATATTTAAAAATGGTACATTATATGACTATAATATGTGTATTTATTTATTTTTTGATAAATATGAATATTGATAAACTAAATAGGATAAATATGAATAAAAAAGGATGGATACCAATCATATAAAAAAAGAGTATGATGATAAGGTTAAATATTTCATCAAGTTTGCAACAGAGTGTGTGTAATGACCTCGACCCCACTAGCCTGAAGTTGATTCCTTACTTTATTAAATTGGCATAGATAGAAGGAATAAAATCTCAAAGGAGTGATCTGTTTAGTAGTTTTGGAGAACCATATACAAAAATTAAACCCATTTTACATTTCAAATAAAAAATGAAACATAATTCATTACAAAATCAAATGAACTTTATCCTTGAAAACCCATTCAAAGATTTCGTCATCATATCCTGATAAAAGGAAAAAAAATAAGGGTGAACTCAAATTCTCAGTAAGGGTTAAGAAAAATGGAAGATATCATGAATATATAAGCATAAAAAAACATGGGATGGTAAAAATAAACACAAATTCCATTTAAATCAATTAAATATCAGTGTAAGATAAGGAATAATCAATATGGAATGGTAAATAACTAAAAACACATGCTATTTAATAAATAAACTGAGAATGAAATACATACATAGATAAAATGTCATGGATAATAATAATAAAGGAATTCTTAGTGAAGAAAATGCTTAATTATTGTATGTAATTTTTCATAGGAACATGATACCTTTACCATCAAGATATATCCTCAAGACAATTTAAAACCCTTGAGTAAAAACCTATTTGATTTGGCCAATTGATTCATCTCATGAGACTACCAATTCATTGATGGGATATATATAATTGGGATCCACCCATTTTTTTCATGTAAAAATCATTCCCAATATATTTAATAGTCAATTTAATTCATAAAAAATGTGGCTTATAATCAAGTATCTGTATGGAGTAAAGGATATAGATTTATCAATATTTCCCTAGTTAATCAAATAACATTAAAAGTAAGCACTATATATAAAAATGGTATATGGTTTAGGAAATAATATTATCCATAACAAAAAAAATATTTATATTTAAGATAAATATAATTTCTAATGAAAAATTATTAAAAGAAAGTGATTGTTTCAACAAAAGGTTAACAATCACAAAAGAAAGTGAGACCGTTCAATTGCATTTACCACTTAGTAATTTTCAAGTCAAATAAACTTGGATGAAATAACTAAAATTGTAAATTAGAATACTATAAAGTATGAATTAATCATGATATTACATTTCAAATTGGAATAATATACACCATATAAAAGAAATTAGGTGAAAAACATTACAATATGCCTTAATGAAGGGAATTTGAGATGAAGCCTATAACACCCCAAGGTTTTGAAAATAAATATGGAATGAAATTTTATAATCTATATGCTAAAAACAACTTTGCCTCTTCTGTGTTTGGAATTTCGAATAATGGTCATCTAGAGTTGTGTTCAGTAAGTCATTTGGAGTCTGATAGAACAAACTTGATTTTTGGTGAATAGTAACATACCCTTATAAAATAGTAATATGAATAGTTATATGACCCTTATTAATAGTAACTAATGATATTATTTTATTTTCATAAGGTAATATGATAATGGGATCTTAATTAATTTTTCAATGTGACATAAAACTAACTATACCTCTAAGATTGATATTTTTTGAATTAACTATGACATTATTTAAAAATTAAATTAATATTATTTAGAAAATTATTTTTGAAAAATGGATTTCACTTTTGAATTCTATATGTCAAAAAATGGTAGGGGTGAATTTTTGGGATTTTTCAGAAATTCTAGAATTTTTGATGAATTGTGAAATACGATAAAATACCGTATATACAAATTATCAGTTAAATACACTATTCATGACATCAAAAGTGATGAAAGGACACTTGGTTCGAACTCACATGAACTTATTATTATTAGGGGTCACATTAAACGACACTATTGGTTGTCTTGAGGGAAATAATAAAATAATGAATTAAATATTCAAAATTTACTCCTCTCCTCCACTATAAAAACCCCTCACCACTCCCTCTTCTCTTCACTCCTATAAGCCTTGAAGCTCCTCAAAGTTATTCCCAATTACCCTTCCCTAGTCTCTCCCTATGTCCAAGAATCTTATGGTCTTTCCAAAATACTAAAGTATCTTCCCCTAAGGAGATTCTCAAGGAGGTTATTTCTAGAGGTAAAACACCCTTATTTTTTATTTGGTTTCATTTCAATTTATCTTCCTTTTCTATTCTCACCTCACCTTATCTGTCAAAATGATCATGTTAACTCAAGTATCATATATATACTATAATTATATCATGTTAATGGAATAACTATCATAAATATTCTTACTCTCTCCCTTTTATTTTTATAAACGAAATCAACATCCTTGAGGTTCCAATTTATAGCCTTCGTGGACGATGAAGTTTCGTTCTTCAATTTATTCTTCATTACTGGTCATGAAACCATATTTATGGTTGAAACAGACTATAATATATGTATTATAATATAATTAATTTTCAGGAACCAGAATATGTACATATAATTAAGTTATACGACAAAACTAGTTAAGATAAATCCAAATACCGCCGAATAATCAAAGTGATTGTCATCTAATGATTCATACTCATTAAATATAACAAAACGATAGAAATTACCACTACCAATTATTTATATTCATAAATAATATATAATTCCAATCCCAGATATATATAACCATTCCACATGAACTCCATTACTTAAAAACAAGTGAACTAATTATGAAAATAAAGAAAACGAACACCCCGGAACAACGAAATTCAATATAATAACTTAGAAATAAGGGTATAAATGAACTAAAAATAATTATTATAAACTAAATAAATGTCTAATATTTTCTTAAATAAGTTATTAATAAGTATAATTTCATATTCTTGGAGCTTAAGTTCAAGAGTGGAGCACGTTTGGAGTTAAGGTAAGGGGTTTTTCATCTCACTTCCATTTTCGTGAGATTTTCCATATTCACTACTAATAATTTTGTATGGTGTATGTATACTGACCATTGATTTTAAATATAATGAATATATTTATCTTCATGGTATTAAATCTATATTTTTTGTATTATTAATTTTTACGGCATACGAATCGTTTGATTAAAAGTGGTAAGGGTTTTCCTCCCGAACTTCCATTTTCATTCGGGTTACTTTTATTGTCTAATTTCCTCGATGAAATTATTATGTATTGTTATTTACTCATAATAAATTATGTGTGAGTGTTATATATATATATACACCAACCATAATCCTTCCCTATTTTTTGGATAGTTACATGTTTTAAAAGAAGCTCTCAAAACTGTTTCAAAAAATATAAGCCTGATACAAGGGAATTTCTCAAATTCATATCTATTTTCAAGGGCAATCTATAATCTATTTTTTGAAACCATTATAATTATAAAAACACTAATTTTATTATGAAATACTATCTTGCTTTACTTATGGTTTTATACAAATATTTTTCTAAAAGAACTCTTCTTTTCAAAATAAAAGAGTATTTATCACAAGAATTGCTTAATGATTTTAGAAGATTATTCTCATTTGATTCAACACTCTTGTTGATTCTTATGTATTTTTGAGGTTAATCATTTATAATTTCATATACCATATTTTATTTAATGGTTTATGACTAACTTTATTGTGGATGATCTATCCTAAAACCATTCACCATATTATGCTGAATGGTTAGTGTTTATGTTCAATAATTGGGGGAATTTAGTTACATTTCATATGATATTTTCAATATGAATGTATATGTTTTTTATGTTGATCCCTTCTCATATGAGGAATTCATTGGACTTATTATGTGACAGGTGGGGCCCGCTATAGCCCCTCGATGCATCGGTAGGTCTCCTGAGACAAATAGAAGTTGAATTGGGCGAGGGCTTTCCCAATGTGCTATATGGATTTTGGTTGAGGCCTTAATCATTAGACGTCTTGGCCGAGGCCTTGACAAAATGATTCAAAATGTCTATCATCTGCACTTACCTCATAATGAAGCTAGTAGTTGAAATTTCATGTGGTTATTCAACTAGTAGAATACCCATGATTATGTTTTATTGTGGCATTATTTATTCAACTCATATTTTTTCCATAATGTGTTCAAGTTCATTATTAAAGGAATGTGTTTTCAATTATTCACCATGTTTGATTTTTATGCTATCTTCTGCTGTATTGCTTACTCTTACTGAGCATTTGAGCTCACCCTTTCTTATGTTTCATTTTCTCAGGGCATGAAGAAGTAAATTATGAATGACATGCAAGCATAATCTAGGAGACATGATGTTGCTAGTGGAATAATTTAATGTCATTTTTTCCTTTCCATATGTAAAGTTGAAATTATGTATGTAACTTGTTTCCAATAATACTAAACTACTCGATCCTTCAGGATTCGTATTCCTTGTATGTATGCCAACGTAATCAAATAAGGCACCGACTCTGGGAAACTAGGGTCGGGTCTTTACAGTTGGTATCAGAGGAAGTTTAGTAGAAAATTTGGAAACTAGATTTAGAAAACATAGATCAGGGAAGAGTCCCTAAGATAGTCTTTGAGGATAAACATTCAAGAAAGTCTTGGTATTTTGGTACGGAATATATTATGTGGATATTTCAAGAAATACATCCCTATATGGATACAAGTAGGTAGAGGCTGCTCTGGAACAGATGTATCTAGGGGTAAAACCCAAAAACACTGCTTTGAGCTAGACTCGAATGTGAAATAGTGCACGACAACGGGCCTTGCTGCACTCTTGGTTATGAAAGTCCTGGCGGATATGCTTAGGATAATTTACATTTTCTTTACAAGCCATTATGAAGGATTGAAATGTAAAATATTTCTCAAAGAAACCATATTTGTGAATATGGGATTATCCATTCGTAGGATATCAATTTTTCTAAGTATTTTTTTAAGTTAAGATTGTACATTATGTTTCATAACCTAATCTAGTGTATGTCATTATCTAGAGATGGCGCCAATTGGAAGGAATGGAAACCGCACGAACACACGTGTCCCTTGTAGGGATTTTCCTCCGATGCAAGATAATGATGTTGGCTCTGGTGCTGTGACTGGTGCTGAGCAACTCATAATTGTACTGGGATAACTTACTCAGGTTATGAATAATAACCTTACCTATATGGAGCATCCTTATCCACCACGTGGAGGAGCAATGCTGAATCACTTTATGCGATAATAGCCTACATCATTCAATGAGACTACAAACCCGTTTGTTGCAGAGCAGTGGATATGTTCCCTTGAGAATATATTTCTCGCTTTGGGATATAATGAAAGAGAGAAGGTTCTCATGACAGTACATCGTCTATCGGGAGATGCGGATCAGTGGTGGTCATTAATCCAAAACACAAAAGAGGATGAAGAGATAGAAGAGATGGAATTGAGGGATTTTAAGTAAATATTCTTAGAAAAATATTTCCCTCGTGAGCAGCGAGCAGATATGGAGAGACAATTCTTGAGTTTGAGGTAGAAGGAGGATGAAAACGTTTCCAAGTATGAAGCCAACTTCACAAGGTTATAAAGACATGCTGTGGACTATATACGAAATCCAATGAGAAAAATTGATCGATTATTTGATGGCCTAAAGCCATTCCTCCGGCGGGCACTGGTTTTCCAAAGTTTTTCATCATATGAGGATATAGTTTCATGTTCTATCAAGACAGAAAAATAATTCTCTAAGTCTTATGACTTTAAGGGAAAGCAAGAAAAGAAGAGGGCTGTTGAAAACCCTAGGAAAGGAAATAAGGAAACGGGGAAGAAGGGAAGAGTTGAATTTCCATCATGTGACAATTGTCGAAATAAACACCCTAGTGCATGCTTAAAAGGAAAAGGAGTATGCTACAAATGTGGTCAGAAAGACCATTTTACTGGTGATTTCAAAGGGAAGAAGGAATCCAATGATGTTCAATGCTATAATTTTCGGGAGATGGGACACTATGATAATGATTTTACAAATCATCAAGGAAATATGCAATAGAAAAGGCCAAGGGATCAGGGACAAGCTTATAAAATCAAAACTGTAGAGGTTGAAGTTCCTAATGACGTGGTGGTAGGTTCTTTAATCATTTCCTCAAATTTAGCCAATACTTTATTTGATTCTGGATCGTCACATTCATTTATATCTTCCCAGTTTTCCAAGAAAATTTGATATGTCCAATTTAATTTAATAAAGGAGTTATCAGTCAAAACTCCTAGTGGATGTATCATTGCAACAAAGGCATGTCGATTAGTCCCCCTCTAGTCACCAAAATGTGCTCTAGTTTCTAACCTTATCATCATACCAATGACTGAATTTGATATAATTCTCGGTATGAATTGGCTATCAAATTATGATGCGAAGATTTATTGTAAGAAGAAGGAAGTTACAATTTTTTGAAAATGGTATAGAATCCCTTGTCTTTAGGGCGGAAACTTTGCCACCTGATTCTTATATATAACCACCCCCAGTAGCTCTACCGAATACAATACTTGGAGAGGAAGATAAACCAATATCTATGGGAGAGGAAAGAAATATTCAAATTGAGGATGTGCACATAGTGAAAGAGTACATTGATGTATTTCCAGAGGATTTACCTAGACATACTCCAGAGCGGAAAGTTGAGTTCTCTTTTGATTTAATTCCTGATGCAAGACCTATATCAAAGACTCCCTATAGAATGGCCACTGTGGAATTATTAGATCTAAAGAAAAAACTAGAGGATTTGAGTGAAAAGGATTTATTCGACCTAGTGTTTCTCCATGGGGATCCCCTGTCCTCTTTTTCAAGAAGAAAGATGGATCCATGAGGATTTTCATTGATTATAGGGAAATCAATGCTATTACAATAAAGAATAAGAATCCTCTTCTCCGAATTGATGATTTATTTTACCAACTTCATGGAGATTAATACTTTTAGAAGATTTACCTTCGATCCATATATCATTAGTTTCATGTGAGGAAGGAAGATATTCATAAGATAGCATTTCAAACCAAGTATGGGCATTATGAGTTTACAGTGATGCATTTTGGACTGAAAAATGAACCCCCTGTTTTCATGGATTTAATGAATCAAGTTTTCAAGGAATATCTTGATAATTTTTTTGTGGTATTAATTGATGATATCCTCATATACTCAAAATGATATAAAGACCATGAGAATAATTTGTGGGTTATTCTGAGAACTCTTAGTAGAAATAAATTATATGGGAAGTTTAGAAAGTGCAAATTCTGGCTTCAATCAGTTTTTTTTGGGCCATATTGTGTCTAATGATATAATCCTAGTTGATTCTACGAGGACAAAGGAAATCCAAGAGTGGGCCATGCCAACAAACATAAGTGAGGTACACAATTTTTATTGGCTTAGCAGGTTATTATCGACGTTTCATTTAGAATTTTTCCTGACTGGCTAACCCACTAACCGAGATCACATGTAAATGAGTTAAGTTTGTGTGGACAAAATAATGTACAGAATGCTTAGATGAATTGAAAAGAAGATTGGTCAATGCTCCAATTTTGACACTTCCATTTGGGAGTGATGGATTTGTAATATACAACGATGCATCAAAGAATGGATTGGGTTGTGTCCTTATAAAAAATGATAAAGTTATTGCTTATGCATCAAGATAGTTGAAGACTCATGAGAAAAATTATCCAACTCATGATCTTGAGTTAGTAGCTGTAATCTTTGCTCTGAAAATATGGAGGCATTATCTCTACAGAGAGAGATGTGAGATTTATACGGACCAAAAGAGTTTAAAATATATTTTCACACAAAAAGAACTCAACATGAGGTAAATAAGATGACTCGAGTTACTCAAAGATTACGATTGTTCAATACACTACCACCCAGGAAAGGAGAATATGGTGGAAGATGCATTAAGAAGGAAAGATCATGGACTTCTGACTCAAATGAGGATTGAAAGAGATCCTATGTGCATGGATCTATTGAAGATGGATATGAGAATTTTTAAGGAAGGGGAATCATCACACCTCTTTCAAATGATTGCTAAACCATCTTTACTAGAGAAGATAAAAATTTCTCAATCTGTTGATGAGAATCTGCAAAAGAAAATTAATGCAGTTAAGGATGGGAGACTGGATGACTTCATGTATGAAGAAGGAGTTATGAAGTTTGGGAAGAGGTTATGCATTCCATCAGTACCTGATCTAAAAATGGAACTATTAGATGATGCTCATAGCTCAAATTTCTCTATACACCTAGAAAGCACCAAGATGTATAGATATATGAAGGAACATTTTTGGTGGGAAAACATGAAGAGGGAGATTTCTGATTACGTTTCGAGATGTTTAGTTTCTCAACAGGTGAAGGTAGGAAGACAAAATCCTGGTGGAGTCATGAAACCCCTTCCTATACCTATATGGAAATGGGATGATATTATGATGGAATTTGTCATGGGGCTACCAAAGACTCCAAGAAAGAATGATACGATATGGTTCATTGTTGACCTTCTTACAAAATTTACAAATTTTCTTGCTAAAAGGGAAGATTTACCACTTGAACGTTTAGCAATAATATATATTAATGAAGTTGTAAGACTTAATGGTTTACCCTCATCAATTGTTTCTGATCGCAATCCCCATTTTACATCACGATTCTAGAAGAGTCTTCAGAAGGCCCTAGATACTGATCTTCATTTGAGCACTGCCTACCACCCACAAACTGATGGACAATCAGAACATACTATTCAAACATTGGAAGACATGTTGAGGTCTTGTTCACTTGATTTTCAAGGCATTTGGGATCAGTATTTACCTCTCGTAGAATTTTCCTACAAAAATAGCTTCCATTCAAGTATTCAAATGACACCCTATGAAGAATTATATGGGAGGAGATTCCATACACCAACTTTCTAGGATGATGTTGGTTAAAGAAAGCTCATGGGACCCGAACTTGTTGAAGAAACAACAGAGAAGGTGAAGATTATCAAGAACCATATCAAAACAACTCAAAGTAGGAAAAAGAGCTATGCTAATAACCGAAGGAAGGATTTGGAGTTTCAAGAAGGTGATCATGTTTTCTTAAAGGTATCTCCATGGAAGGGTATTATACGATTCAGTAAGAAGGTAAAATTAAGTCCTAGGTACATCAAACCTTTTGAAATTTTGGACCAAATTGGAGCCATAGCTTACCGTTTGGCAATGCCACCAAGTCTCTCCAAGGTTCACAATGTATTCCACGTGTCAATGTTAAGAAAGTACATGCCAAACCCAACACATGTACTTACTTATGAAGAAGTTGAACTTGAGCCCGATCTATCTTATTGTGAAGAGCCTATCAAGATTCTTGATACTAGAGAACAAGTATTGAGAAATTGGACGACTCGTCTGGTAAAGGTTCTATAGAGGAACCATAAGATGGAGGAAGCAACATGGGAGCTTGAGGAGCTTATGTTAAAGACATACTTGAATCTTTTTAGGTAATATTTTGTGAATTTCGAGGATGAAATTTTGTAAGAAGGGGAGAATGTAACACCCCAAGGTTTTGAAAATAAATATGGAATGAAATTTTATAATCTATCCATTAAATACAACTTTTCCTCTTCTGTGTTTGGAATTTCGAATAATGGTCATCTAGAGTTGTGTTCAGTATGTCATTTGGAGTCTGATAGAACAAACTTGATTTTTGGTGAATAGTAACTTACCCTTATTAATAGTAATATGAATAGTAATATGACCCTTATTAATAGTAAATAATGATATTATTTTATTTTCATAAGGTAATATGATAATGGGATCTTAATTAATTTTTTAATGTCACATAAAACTAACTATACCTCTAAGATTGTTATTTTTCAAATTAAATATGACATTATTTAAAAATTAAATTAATAATATTTAGAAAATTATTTTTAAAAAATGGAGTTCACTTTTGAATTCTACATGTCGAAAAATGGCAGGGGCGAATTTCTGGGATTTTTATGAAATTCTAGAATTTTTGATGAATAGTGAAATATGATAAAATACCGTATATACAAATTATCAGTTAGACACACTATTCATGACATCACAAGTTATTCAAGGCCACTTGCTTCGAATTCACATGCACTTATTACTATTAGGGGTCACATGAAACAACACTATTGGTTGTCTTGAGGGAAATAATAAAATAATGAATTAAATATTAAAAATTTACTCCTCTCCTCCACTATAAAAACCCCTCACCACTCCCTCTTCTCTTGACTTCTCTAAGCATTGAAGCTCCTCAAAGTTCTTTCCAATTACCCTTCCCTAGTCTCTCCCAACGTCCAAGAAGCTTCTGGTCTTTCCAAAAGACCAAAACCCCTTCCCTTAGGGAGATTCTCAAGGAGGTTATTTCAAGAGGTAAAGCACCCTTCTTTTTCATTTGGTTTCATTTCATTTATCTTCATTTTCTATCCTCACCTCACCTCCTATGTCAAAATGATCATGTTAACTCCAGTATAATATATATACTGGAATTATATCATGTGAATGGAATAAACATCATAAATTTTCTTACTTCCTCCCTTTTGTTTTTATAAATGAAATCAACGTCCATGAGGTTCCAATTTATAGCCTTCACGGATGATGAAGTTTCGTTCTTCAATTTATTCTTCATTACTGGTCATGAAACCATATTTATGGTTGAAACAGACTATAATATATGTATTATAACATAATTAATATTTAAGAACCATAATATGTACATATAATTAAGTTATATTTCAAAACTAATTAATAATAATCCAAATACCGCTGAATAATCGAAGTGATTATCATCTAATGATTCATCCTCATTCCATGTAACCAAATGATAGAAATGAACACTAAAAATTATTTATGTTCATAAATAACATATAATTCTAATCCTGTATATTTATAACCATTCCACATGAACTCCATTACTTAAAAATAAGTGAACCGATTATGAAAATAAAGAAAACGAACACCCCGGAACAATGAAATTCAATATAATAACTTAGAATTAAGGGTATAAATGAACTAAAAAGAATTATGATAAACTAAATACATGTCTAATATTTTATTAAATAAGTTATTTATAAGTATAATTTCATATTCTAGGAGCTTAAGTTTAAGAGCGGAACACGTTTGGAGTTAAGGTAAGGGTTTCTTCATCTCACTTCCATTTTCGTGAGATTTTCCATATTCACTACTAATAATTTTGTGTGGTGTATGTATACTGACCATTGATTTCACATATCATTAATATATTTATCATCATTTTATTAAATTTATAATTTTTTTATTATTAATTTTTGGGGCATACGAATCGTTTGATTACAAAGTGGTAAGGGTTTTCCACCCGAACTTCCATTTTCATTCGGGTTACTTTTATTGTCTAATTTCCTCGATAAAATTCTTATGTATTGTTATTTACTCCTCATAAATTCTGTGTGAGTATTATATATATGTAAACAAACCAGAATATTTCCTTATTTTCTCAATAGTTACATGTTTTGAAAGAAGCTCTCAAAACTATTTCCAAAAATATGAGCCCGATACAAGGGAATTTTGAAAATTTATATCTATTTTCAAGGGAAAGCTATAATCTATTTTTGGAAAAAAATTTCCTTCTAAAAAAACTAATTTTATCATGAAATACTATCTTGATTTACTTATGGTTTTATACAAAGATTTTTCCGAAAGAACTCTTCTTTTCAAAATAAAAGAGTATTTATCACAAGAATTTCTTAATGATTTTAGAAGATTATTCTCATTTGATTAAACACTCTTGTTGATTCTTATGTATTGTTGAGGTTAATAATTTATAATGTCATATACCATATTTTATTTAATAGTTTATGACTAACTTTATTGTGGATTATCTATCCTAAAACCATTCACCATATTATTCCGAATGGTTAGTATTTATGTTCAATAGTTTCAATATGAATGTATATGTTTTTTATGTTGATCCCTGCTCATATGAGGAATGAATTGGACTTATTATGTGATGGGTGGGGCCTTCTATATCCCTTCTATGCATTGGTAGGTCTCATGAGACAAATAGAAGTGGAATTGGCTGAGGCCTTTCCCAATGTGATATATGGATTTTGGCCGAGGCCTTAACCATTAGACGTCTTGGCCGAGGCCTTGACAAAATGTTTCAGAATGTTTGGCATATGAACTTCCCTCATTATGAAGATAACAGTTGAAAGTTCATGTGGTTATTCGACTAGTAGAATACCCATGATTATGTTTTATTGTCGCATTATTTATTCAGCTCATATTTCTGCCATAATGTGTTCAAGTTCATTATTAAAGGAATGTTTTTTCAATTATTCACCATGTCTGATGTTTGTTCTATCTTCCTATACATTGCTTACTCTTACTAAGAATTTGAGATCACCCTTTCTTATGTTTCATTTTCTCAGGGCATGAAGAAGTAAATTTTGAATGACATGCAAGCATAATCTAGGAGACATGATGTTACTAGTGGAATAATTTAGTGTCATTTTTTCCTTTCCATATGTAAAGTTGAAATTATGTATGTAACTTTTTTCCAATAATACTAAACTACTCAATCCTCCGGGATTCGTATTCCTTGTATTTATGACAATGTAATCAAATAAGGCACTCACTCCGGGCTACTGGGGTTAGGTCTTTACAAAGTCCCTTACTCCATGCTTCCATTAGGATTTACATTATTTAACCTCCTGTATAGTGGTTTTAAAAATGTTATTAACTTATAATAGAATAATATTAATGTTTATAATATCATATATGATCTTTTTATAACATCTTATCACCTGTTTGTTAATATTCTTTCAACATTTTCATTGATTTGGGTGTTAATTGGCCTGTTTTATCATTTGCGCTTTCTTTTGAAAGATCTAGTTCTTATGTATATAATATATTTTAATTTTCTCCATATTAATAATAATGACATAATGATCATATTTATACTGAAATTATACTTTTAATAATAATAGTTGAATATGGTTTTGAGGAATGAAGTATGTTATGATCATGGATACAGTGGGCCGTACATACGCATGAGTAACGTTTCCTTTTCCAATGATCTTTATGGAAAGAAGGTAAATAATATATTATATTTTTAGAATGATAATAATATCATATTTACCATATTATTTCTGTAAATATAATTATATATATATATATATTAACAATTTGGTGTGGTGATGAAAATAGTTCCACATTGTTTCGTGAAGGTGGTGGTCTACACATACATGAATGGAGTCATCATATTTCATTGAGTGAAAAGGTAAGAAATGAAATTATATATATTATATTTTTATACTTATAAAAATTTCATGAATATAATAATTATTTCATTTATATCACATATAATCATTGACTTTATCTTTATCATCTTCCATGTAAACCATTAGTGAAAACGAATCAAATCACTTTGCGAGGTGGTGGTCCACCGTATATACGAGTGATGTTATCATTCCCCTTATGAAATGGAAATTAAAACGGTATATATGATATAATTACTAAATTTATATAAATATTTTATAAATATCTTATATACACTTTATATCCATCATTATACCCAACTGTGAAAGGTGGTAATGGAAAAATGAATGACATCGGCTCGTGAGGCGGTAGTCCGCCGTACACACAAATGATGATTTTGTAACCCATTTGATGTAATTGGAGGTGGTTGTAGTTCATAAAATTTCCATAAAAAATATAATTATATTTAATATACTGAGGTTATTATATCAACTAGTTTTAAAAATAAATAAAGGATATGGAGAAAGAAATAAAATAAAAATGCTTGTTGAAGAATATTGTCTCTTCTTGGGGTATCTTACTTAGGTTTGCGACAAAAAATTCATCAAATAAGGATTTCATGATGAGGGGATGGAATTTGGGAAGTGATTTTGGTATTAGTTTTTGAACTAAAAGGTTGTTAAGGTGTGAAAAAGTGAGGAGAGGGGATTACCTTTTATAGGTGAGGTGAGTGGTATACTTGTAATTTTTGAAAGGAATGAATTCTACCAATGTTTCTTTCATGTCAAAAGGAAGAAAAAATGGACCATTATAAATAATATAATATATAAGGTCTAAATATTTCCATAAAATATATTTTATAAAAGTTTTATGTTATTTTAACCCTTATATTTTTAGTTTAACCCCCTTAGTAAATCCAATTTTACCTTATTCGCAATAATTAATTTTTTTACTATTTTTACTATTCATTTTAGTAAAAAATTAAGTTAAAATTATTATAAGTAATAAATTATGATGATTATAAATATGGAATAAGTTTTTAATAATTCAATTCATATTAGTGATAAAATTTAATTTAAAATTAATCCCATAGAAGTGAAGAGAAATCATGTTTTCAAAGGGAAAATGTTCAAAAGTTTACAAAGTATTTATATCAAATTTAAATATGATAATTATTAAAATGTTATAAATTTGTTTAATTTATATATAATTTATCTGATATTACTTTAAAACCATTTTGAAATATAATTTAACATTAAAATTATTAAAATCAAAATATAGTTTTCAATTAATTTCAATATTTTCACCATTCATCAAAAAATGAAAATTTTCAAGAAAATCCCAAAAAATTCACACTATGATAATTTTGATATGATAATTTAAAAAATAATTATATTTTTTAAAATTATTAAAAATTAATCTTAAATAATTTGTGCAAATAGAAACTAAACCATCTTAAAAAATATCTATTTTAAGAAAAAAATTATTTTTTCTTTTAAATGATTATTATCTTATTTATAATAAATACGTAACCATAATTTTCATAATTATTTTTTAATAATAATACCTAAAAATTTATCATTTTTGTGATAAAATTTACATTAAATATTAATATTTTAATAATTTGTGACATTTCATTTAAACTCAGTATTGCATACAACAAAATCTAAACACAATTTGCATATAACACAAGCTAAACTCAATGTTGCATGTAATGAAAAATAAAATCAGTGTTATGTGTAATGAAAGATATTGAAGAGATTGAATTTATTTTTAAAAAAATATATCATAAAGTATCATGTTGATATATTTTCTTCTAAACTTGGTGTTTCATTTTATACATGCTTTCGAATACAAAGTTTTTATTTTAGGTTTTTAGGGTGTTATATTCTCCCCAATATAAATAAATTTTATCCTTTAAATTTAAACTTGATATTGGTAATCAAGGGTTTGAAATTTTATAATACAATTTTTGAAATACGCACATAAAAAAAGGGTTAATAAAACATCCTGTTAATAAGAGAGTAAGGGAAGTACAAAGGTCACATGGAATAACATATACTAGGTTTAAAAATACAGGAACATTGGTGGGAAGTGAAAACATAGACATTGAAGAGAAAAATAACACCCAAATACAGATGGAGAGTGATAGAGAACATGGTCAATATGAAATTAAGGACCACAAAGCCATAAAATAGAGGTGTGAAAAGGTTATTGATAACATAAAAAATGATGATAATATGAATTTTTTTTTGTTTGATGATCCTTTTACTAGTATAATTATTTAACTCTCTAAGAATATATGGAAATATAATAGATATATTTTTATTTCATAGTAAAAATTTCATCCTTTTTTTTTCTTCAATTAGTTTCTACTTCATCGCTTACTCTAAGAAATGAATATCCAAAATGAATTTTTTATGTATAAAGCATTAAAATTATCTTTTAATGGATCATAAGATCCATTATTTAATGATAAGTCATTAATTTGATCTCTAGTTATTATTATAATAAATTGGTTAGTACAAGTTATCTGATTTGAATAAGTATTCATATGGTGAAGTAATACATTAATCTCTAAAACCTTATCCAAAGTTCTTGTTAAAACATTTCATAAATGGTTAACCTCATGCCACGTTCAAATGATTAAGATACAAAACTTTATAAAGATGATCACTAAATTTCTAAAATGAACTTATCATTAATACCCTAAACAATATAAAGAACATATTAATAATCACATACCAAACATGTGAATATCTTCATCATGTATTCCATTGAAACACGGTAATAACCTGAATTACCATAAAAACTTATTAAAAACATGAATTAATCCTTATTACATAAATAAAACACACACTATTGGATATAGTCATTAAATACAAAAAATGATATTAAATCCATCAATGATAGCATAAACCACTTCATCAACAAATCATTAATCAGTTCCAAGGTAGTCAATGCTATCTAATTTACTTTATCCATACCAATCATATATTTATCCCAAAATCATTATCTCAAGATCAAGATCATATTAAGGGTTATATTTCCCACAATCATGTGTTTTACATGAAGTTCATCTTTCCATTGAGTCACTTTTCTTGGTAAAATTCAATACATGTTTCCAAATCCTTTAAGAAATTATAAAGCAGTGCCTTAAATGAGAATATAATTAATAAAATACATTTACAACATATTAAAAGTATAAAAATACTCAAGAAAATTAATCATTTCACTTAATCTATATTAATTGAATAAGTTTGACCTTGATCACTTAGCTTATTTTGAGTTATATTCCATTGATTAATGAGAAATTCATTTGTGTAATTCCCCATATCCATATAGATAAAGCATTGAACATTGGAAACTTGTTTATTTCTTTTACAATCATGTGCATGGTTTCCTTTCTCTCCACCCTTATAGTAATCTTCCATTCCCTTCAAGCAAGTATTGGGGTATTTCTTTATATAATTATCAAATGAGGGGAAATCCTTCTTTCTCTTATTCCCTTTATCCTTTTTTTTCTTTACCATCATATTCTTTTGTTTCTTTCCTTTGAAGCCATAATACTTGGATAATTCTTTATCCATATCGATAGAACATAAAAATATTTCATTTTGTAAATAAAAATTTTGAGTGACCAATGTACATTAGAGAATTGGATTAAGACCTTCAAGTAAATGGTCAATATTATACTCTATGTTGTGTATGTAATCTATAACATACCTAGCTATCCTTGTAAAGCTAGATTTATACTCTGGAATAATTTTTTGTGCCTTTTTATTCAAGCTAAGTAACTTTCTATTAATCTAATTTTTTCCCATGATGTTAATATTTTTCAAAGAATGTATCCTTAAAAGATTTACATTCCATGAGTTCTATTTATTCTTCCTCCATATTATTCTAGAACAACAACCACTATTGATCAATATTGCCTTTGAGATAATACATTGTAAGTGTAATATTTTCCTTTTAACTATATCCCAACACCATAAACATATTTTCTAGAGACTTAAATCCATTGTTTGTTTACCACTGGATTAGAAGTCCCACTAAATGATGGGGGATTATGTTTCATAAGGTGATCTAAAATAGGATAATATCACTATAGAATAGGTTAATCCATTCAGTCAAGGTTATTTTTCATAACTCTATTAAGATACCCTAATATTGATATAATTTTCTTAGTGCTAATAACATCTGTATTGGATTAATCATAAAGGAAATCTCTACATTGGCCCTGAGTTTTAATACCCGTCTTCTTTCTAGGCACCATTTCTAATCAAGGGAATATACTAGATTAGATCATAAAATTATGAAGTTTAAATCATACTGTATAATTCCAAATATTGTGTAACAATTATCATAAATTAAAATTTATGCATTATTAATCTCAGAATCATAAACTTGGGTTCTTTGGGGATATCTTTATTTTCGAATCCTTCATAATAGTTTGTAAATAGAATATGTATTATTATAAGAATATCCCATGGGAGTATAAAACAAGGTGTGTAGTAAGACCTGTTTTTGTGCGCTAGGTCATGATTGGGTCAAGCCCAATGCACCCTTTTCGGAGTTATTACCCCTAGGTACCTCTGTGCTAGAACCATACCCACTTCTAGTATCCAAATAGAGATTTAGTTCTAGGAAAACCCACATAATATATTAATTACCAAAACTTTAGGATATTATTCTATACTTATCCTAAAAGTATATCATAGGTTTATGTTACTTAATCTATATTTTCCTTAATCTATCTCCCAAGGATTCTACTAAAATTCCTCCAATACTAACAGTAATGACTCTGACCCCAGTATCCTGGAGCCAGTGCCTTATTTTATTACATTATAACAGATACAAGGAATAAAATCCCAAATAACTAATCAATTTAGCTATTTTAGAGAACAAAATACATACATGATATCCATTTTACATTGGGAATAAAATATAAAACATAATACATAACAAAAGAAAACAAACTTCATCCTTGAAAATTAATTCACAAATTATTATTAATATCCTAAGGAAAGTAACCAAAATAAGGGTGATCTCAAATGATTTGTAAGGTTTAAGTACACCAGAAGCTATCATGAATCAATAAGAATAATAAAAATGGAAATTTAAATAACTAAAAAACCTTAAAATTAAATAACTTGAATATCATGGTAAGATAAGATAAAATCAATATGGTAAGGTAAATAACCAATAAAACATTACATTTAATCAATAAACTGAGAATGAAATACATCTATAGATAATTTCATTGATAAAATATCTTGGATAATAATAACAAATAAATTATAATTTAAATAAATTATTAATTATTGTATGTCATATTTCTCAGAAACATGATACCTTTACTGTCAAGATCTATCCCCAAGACATTTTAAAACAACTAGGTAAAAACCCATTTTATTTTTCCAACTAATTCATCTCATGAGACTACTGATGAATCTAGAGGCTATCTATAACCTGGATATACCCGTGTCTTTCATGTCCCACTAATTCCCCAAATATAAACCGATTTATTGAAATCATATATTTTTCCATAACATCAAGTATCCATTTTTGAGTAAAGGATACAGATTTATCAATATTTCCCTAGTTAATAAAATAAAATTCAAAGTAAACACAGTATGTTAAAATGGTATAATTTTTCAAAAACAATCATTTAAATCACACAATAATATTTGTATTTAATATTAATGTTATTTATAATAAAAATTATTACAATAAAGTGAATTTTTCATGAGAAGGTTAATAATCATAAAAAGTGAGATTTTTCAATAACTTCACTACCAAAAAACCGGGTTTCTACAGTGCTACCCTTAAATAGCGCTAAAAAAAGTGCTGATAAAGGGTGTGCCTTTATCAACGCTAAAAAAAGCGCTCATAAAGGGTACTTTTAACAGCACTAAAAAAGTGAAGTTAAAAGTGGACCTTTATCTATGCTCATTTTAGCATTGATAAAGGAACCCCCTTAATCAAGGATTTTTTAGCACTGTTAAAGGGGCCCCCTTTATCAGTGCTTTTTTTAGTAGCGCTGATAAAGGGGGGCTTTATCAGCATTTTTTCCGAGTACTAATAAAGTGTATATTTCAAAAAGTAAAATATATTTCATAAAAAATAATATATTGATATATAAGTATATTTATATCGATATAAATATAATATATATATTTAAAATATGTTTTAGATCGATTTGATATGTGGTAGACACAAAACGGATACCCAGAGCTGAATTTAGGGCCATTTGAAGGGATTAAGGACATTTTAAGGCGTTGAAGAATATGAAAAGGTGTTATAGTGGTAATGAGAGCATAGGTTTATTCTAAAGCTTTAATTTGATATGGTAGATACAAAACGGACACACAGAGCAGAAGTTATGAAAAAACGGACACCCGGAGTAGAACTTATGACCGCTGGAAAAAATTATGGGACTTTTTTGGACTTGAAGAACGTGAGAAGGGGTAAAAGTGGTCACCAGTGTGTATATATTTTCTCAAGACTCTATTTGATAGGTTTAAGTGCTCTAATGGACACCTGGAGTAGAAGTTATGGTTGTTTGAAATTGAGCAACCCTCATAGCGCCTAAAAATCTAAGAAACACGTAACTCACTAAAATATCCATAACTTCTATTCCAGGTGTCTTTTTGAGTTCCACAACCAGTAAAATAAAATATAATGAGACAAGTGAGGGCCATTTACAATATAAACCATTATAATATCAAATAAACGGATGATACATCAGTTATACCACTCCCAAAAAAAACTCCAACTTCAAACAACCATAACTTTCGCTCTGAGTATCCGTTTGGGCTCTACCACATATGAAATTGAAGGAAGTGGAGAGATATATACAGAAACCTTAGTGGAACTAAGTTTTAGTCATGTATAAAACCCTAAAACCCAAAAAATCATAAGGAAACCAAAGACGTGTTTTCGTGTTCGATGCCCTGTTAAATTTTTCTTAAAATAGTAATAACTCCCGATCCATGTGTTTGTTTAGCCTCCACCACCTATTATATCGTAGATCATTATATGAATTTAGGTTTTACTATTCATGGAGCTGAAACAGACACCTGGATTAGAAGTTATACCCATTTCAATGACTCTACAGTTTGTTAGGTTTTCCAAGCCCCCATTTCTAGCACTTTTGTCCTGTCTGCTGTTTTTTCAAACAGTTGTAACTTATGATCTGCCTATCCATTCTGCCTCCACCACTTATCATATCAAATATTGTTTGATGATATTTTATTTTACTAGCCACATAGTAGGAACGAACTATCAAATCAGAAATTTTCATCGTTACCCTGAGTTTAGGGTTTATTTGGCTTTCTGACTGTATTTACGGGTTTTGAGGGTTTCTCCATTTTTTACCTATTTTTCAGGTTTTTAGGGCTTGTTATTGTTTTTCATAATGTACTTTTATTTATAAACAAATATATAACAATATATACATATTCTTTTATATATTCACACATAAAAATTTAATTTTATAAATAAATAATTAAACACATTTACATATAAAATATATTTCTCAATATATAAGCCTTATCTAAATAAAAAAATAATATCCATTTTATTTAAAATACAAATATATGAATATTTATATACCTATATAATGTGTACTTTTATATATATTTATATATGCGCGTGCATCTGTATTGACAAAATGATATATATTATTTATATATTCTAAACATATATATATACAAATTAATATATAATATTTATAAATATATAAAAATATGTATAATTATACTTACAGATACATATATAATATATATATATGTGTGTGTTTTTTTATGTATGTATTTATTTATTTATAAACACACCCAAAAAATCATATTTTATAAATGTATTAAAAACTGATCTTATAAATATATATTAATATATGAATAAATATATTAATATATAAATAAAACTATATATATATATATATTTATATACAGATATATATATATTAATATAACTATATATATATATTTTATTAAATATATATATAAGTTAATATAAATATATATTAATATACGAGTAAATATAACTATATATATATATATATTTATAAATAAATAGATATATTAATAAATGAAGAAAAAAGCAATATATTGGAGTGGTAAAGGCTTAGGTGCACATGAAACAGGTCCTGAGTTTGAATCCAGGGGGAGGCAGGTCGCGCATGCAGGTGGAATAAGGGCTAGCGCTATTATAAAGGTTTGGGGCGCTGTTAAAGGCTGGGGGGGGGGGGGGGGTGGTGGCTGGAGCGTGTGAGCTCGGGTGGTGGGGGGAACTATTGAAGGGGATTAAAGAACTATTGAAGCCCCTCTCTGAATTGCAGAAATATATTTTTTATTTCTTTTAATGTTTTTAACTTTTATCAGCGCTTTTAAAAAAGCGCTCATAAAAGTGGTATTTTATCAGTGCTAAAAAAGCACTGATAAATGGCCCATTTATCATCACTTTTTTTAGCACTGATAAAAGGGACCCCATTTATCTTTTTTGAGATTAAAGGTTATTTTTTAGCACTATAAATGAACATTTATAGCGCTGATAAAAGCTATATTTGTAGTAGTTCTTTTACCACTTGATAATTTTCAAGTCAAATCCACTTGGATGAAATAATTAAAATTAAAACTTAAAATAAAATTAAGTATTAATTAATAATTATATTACATGTAAAATGGATAGTATATACACCAAATAAATTTAATTAGTTTCATAAAATTACAATATGTCTCAATGAAGGGAAATTGAGATGAAGTCCCTTACCTCACACTTCCTTTTGGTTGAATGTTATTTAACCTCCTGTATAGTGGTTTTAAACATATTATTAACTTATTATAGAATCATATTAATATTTATAATAACAAATATCATCATTTTATAGCATCTTATCACCCGTTCATTAAAAATATTTTATTATTTTCATTGATTCAAGTGTTAATTTCCTTATTTTCTCATTTATGCTTTGTTATGAAGGATCTAGTTCTTGTGCATATCATATATTTTAATTATCTAAAGAATAATAATCAAGAAATAATAATCATATTTATATATCAATTATACTTTTAATACCAATCATCGAAGATGTATTTAATAAATTAATTATGTTACGATCATGGAGATGACATGCCATACGTACGTTTGAGTAATATTTCCATTTTACAATGATCATTAGGGAAGGAAGGTAAACATTATATTATATTTACAGAATGATCATAATATAATATATAAAATACTATTTCTTTAAATATATATATATATATATATATCATACATGAGGTTTGGTGATGAAAATATAGTCACATTGTTTCATGAAGGCGGTAGTCCACACGTACACGAACGACACTATCATATTTCATTGAGTGAAAAGATAAGAAATAAAATTATATATATTATCCTTTAATAATGATAATTATGTAATTAATATCATAATTATTTCATGAATATCACATAAAATCTTTGAATTTATCCTTATCATCTTCCGTGTAAAGTGTTAGTTTAAATGAATCACATTGCTTCACGAGGCAGCGGTCTGCCGTACACATGAGTGAAATTATCGTATCCCCTGCAGAATAGAAAATAAAAGGGTATATGTGATATAATGACTAAAAAGGTATAATTATGTTATAAATATAACATATATACTTTATATCCATCATTATACCCAACTTTTAAAGGTGGTAATGGAAAAACAAATGATATCAGTTCATGAGGTGGTAGTCCGTCGTACACACGAATGATGATTTTGTAACCCATTTGATGGAAGTGGAGGTGATTGTTGTTTATAACATTAACATAAATAAATATATATATATATATATGGAAGATATATAGGGTATTATATCATCATGGTTTAAAAATAATCAAAGTATGTTGAGGAAGAAATAAAATAAAAATGCTTGTTGAAGAACATTACCTCTTCTTCGAGTATTTTCCTTATGTTTGTGATAAAGAATTCATGTGTTTGATTTATGAAAAAAATATTTCTTTTAGGATGAGGGTATATAAGTTGGTAAGTTATTTAGGTATTTATTATCTTAACTAATAGGGTTTTAATGTGTGAATAAGATAGGAGAGGGGGTTCCCTTTTATAGGTGAGGTGAGTGACACACTTGTAATTTTTGAAAAGAATGAAATCTACCCATGTTTGTTTCATGTCAAAAGGATTTAATAATATAAAATTCGTGAGAATAAAAGATATAAGGTATAAATATGGATATAAAATAGATTTTATACAAGTTTTAGGTTATTTTAACCCTTATCATTTTTTAACCCCCAATTAATCCATTTTTACCATAACTATAGTAATTAATTTTTAAGAGTTTTGAATATTTATTTTGGTCAAAAATTAATTTGACCTAATTATATATTATAAATTATGATAATTAAAAAAAATGAAATCCATTTTTCAAAATTCAATTAATAGTAGTGAAAAAATTTAATTTAAAATTAATCCAACAAACGTGATGAGAAATCGGGTTTTCAAAGAGAAAATATTCAAAAGCTTACAAAGTTTTTATATCAAAATTTAATATAAAAATTATTCCAACAAAATAAATTGGATTAATTGATATAAAATTTAAATAATTTTACTTTTAAACCAATTCAAAATATAATTTAATCTTATAAATTTTTTAAATTAAAAGATAGTTTTCAATTAAAATTTAATATTTTCACTATTCATCAAAAAATGAAACCTTTTCAGCTAAAATTTACCCTAAGATAATTTTGATATTATAATTTCTAAAATTAATTTTATTTTTCCAAATATTTTTTATAAAAGTTTTTGAAATTAATTTTCAATTATGCACACAACGAGCGACTAAACTATCCCTTAGAAAAAATTCAACTCTTCAGAAAACATTTCTTTTTATTTTAAATGATTCTTATCTTATTTTCAATCAATAAGTAACCAAATTTTTCATAATTAATTAATAATACTCATAACCACCAATTTATTTTTTAGGTGATAAATATCATATTAAATATTAATATTTTATTAATATTTCACGTTTTATTTAAACTTGGTGTTGCATGCAATACATGCTAAATTAATTGTTTCATGAAATGAAAGCGAAACTCAATATTGCATGTAATATAGATAAAATAAGATTTTTGTGTAATTAAATATATTTAAGAGATTGAATTCTTTTAAAAATTAATATATCATAAAGTCTGTGGGTATTATATATTTTTCTAAGCTTAGTGTTGCATTTTATACATGCTATTTAGTACAATGTTTTTATTTTAGAATTTTGGGGTGTTATAATGTGTACATAACCCTCTCAAATAATTTGAACATGTTTACATTTGTTTTATTCTAGATGAATTTATTTTTTTGTCTTTTAAGAATACTTAATCTATCATATATGGGATCAAATTTATAAATGTTAGACTAAACATAATGAAAACTTAATATAACTAGTGAATAAGATAACATTGTAGTTTATAGATAATACAATATGAGTAAAAATGTAAAAAATGATGGAGATTATATTTAGGAAATTAAAATTAAAATTGAAGATGACATTCCTAATTGTCAAAAGTTGTCTGAGAAGTTGATGACCTTTTAAAAGATTCTATTGTATGCTATTTGTATGAAATATACAACATTATCATTCATATTAAAGCTATATAATTTGAAATTTGGAAATAGATAGAGTGACACTAGACTCACAAAATTTTCTTCTCTATTTAATGATATAATATTAAAAGATAATGAGATTCCTTATTAAATATATGATATTAAATGGATTCTATTTTCCATGGTTAAGATCTTTGAAAGAATACAACCTTATCAAAATGAGTGAATTTTGTTTCAAAAGTACAATGAATCACTTAAAACAATTACCTAAGTGTGGTGTGAAATGATGCAAGAAAGATGAATCAAGTAATTCAAAAGTTTTATGGCACCTTCCAATCATTGTAAGGTTTTGATAACAATATGAATGTGAGGAGATATGAAGTTAATTATTGTAGCATGAAAATACAATAATTCAAGATGAGAAACATCATCACCCATAAGAATCTATTCAGTGGATGAAAATTGATGATGATTATACTAAAATTTAAAACCAACCAAGAAACCTCCATATTTCACAATCTACAGAAGGAATGAATCATTTTTGTGTATAAAGTATCACTCATAGCACATGTCCATTTATATTGGAAAATCATAATTTTCCATTGTGGTTATATATGAAGAACAAGTAACTTATGTTGTCTCTGCTTATATCAAGATAAAAACAACCCTTTAATGATAATGATACTTGGAATAATATTGTACCTACATTTAGTATAATAATTTTGTAAGTTATTAGGGTAACATTATGATATAATTTATCTATTTGTGAAAAAATTAATCAATGAAATATTGATTTAATCTTTGTTATCCATTATAAAGTATATTTATATTAGCTGAACATCTACTAAAATTATTATTAATGGTTGATAAACTAAGAAACATGGGATGATTTCATGGGCCATCATTTGGTTGGACCATTTTAGGTACGTTGTAATTAATAATATTTTATTTGAAATAATGTGTATTGATCATATTTATTAGATTTATTACATTATAAAAATAAAAAGGAGTGATGAAAATAGATAATTTACAGTGAAACTAATGTATCCTTACCATAAATTAATTATGGGGTACTCTTTACTAGATAGAATGATATATTCTTTAAATATCCAATAAAATTTTCATTTTATATAAAATAAAAACAAAATTATGCTTCTTTTTTTATATAAATTATGAACCAGAATCTCATTACCCTTCTATCCCATATAATGTGCTATGGAAGTAAGATCCTATAAATAAAAGGGAATAAATACTGGATAAAAATATATAGAAAGTTTGGGAATCATTTATAGGTATGCTATAATATAAATTTATTCTACTTTAAAATAATATTACATAACCATGACTACTTAGGCCAAAACATTTTTTTTCTTTTTCAATAGCCGGTTTATGGGTTCCCGGTACCCGTACAAATAGTCCCCAAAACCAGATTTCAAATTTCAAATTCAAACCAAAAAGAATCCCCCAAAATCCATGCGCCACTCCTAGAGACTCGAACCCACGTCGCCTTCAAGAATTATTTTCAACTGTACACAATGAAAAAAAATATATTCAATAGTTCTAAAGTGGCCATAATAATGTGGAAATATTATATGTATAGGTTTTATAACATCAACTCGAGTATTTTTGTTGAAAGAAAAGACATAGGTTGGTACAAGTGAGAAAACAAAATAAATTTGGGAATAAATAAATACTCTAATAGAAAAAGTCAGTTGTTAGTTTGTTGCAATTGATAAATTTCTATGAAGGGATTAAAAATAAAAAACAACACAATAATAACCACTTTATAAATATCCACACCCCAAACTTTATGTTATCCATTCTCCTAAAAGGCCACCTTAACCAAGGAAATCATTTTTTATAATAGTTTTGACTAACTCTGAATCAAATAACTACTGATTCCTTTATTGAACTAAAATTCTATAGGGTGAAATTGATTGTGATTTATATGTATAAATACTGACCCATGAAATTTTTGTGATAGGTATAATATAAAATATATAAGTAGATATTCAATATTATGAAAAACTTCGAAAATATTACGTGAGAGTAGATATTCATATAGCTCATGAGTTGAGTATTGAGATGCTAGTTATCCTTGATGATCTAGATATTCACATAGCTAAACTTGATATCTAAAATTTCATATAATGGACATTTAATATTATAAATATGTACAATAATAATGTGGTATGTCCTTTACAAATTATTTTATATACAAAACCCTTAATAATTAAAGAAAAAGGCATGCACTGAGGAATATTTTTACATATGTAGAAAAAGAAATGGAAACAGAAGGATGAGTCAATAAAATATAGGGGATTAACCAATATATTTAAGGGACCTTTCGGTAATACCTTTACCCCACCAATTATACTATTTTATTTATTAACATTACATGTTCATGTATATACAACATTCAAAAATCAAAATATTTTAAAGTCCTAGAATTTTATATATGGAATTTTCCTTTAAAATAAACATGTGTGTCATATATATGAGCATATTATCAAACATGAACCACATAATAAAAACCAAAAAATAAATTATTATATTAATTTAGAACACCACATTTATAGGATAAATAAACCCAATAAAATTGATAACAATACAATTGGATGATAAACTCAAAAAATAAAATAAAATAACTAGAATATGAAAATATATATCCTGTTAGTCACTTAAAAAAACCACACCCACAATTAAAATTTCAAATAAGAAAAAAATGTTAGTATGATAATCATTTTTTTGAAAATAAAGGATATAACCTTGAGTGAAATTGAAGCGACTGATTAATGAAGGAAATTTTAGGCATTTATCATGAGTAGAAAACCTACATGATTATTGAAAATTTGATTGTTGTAATATTAATCTAATCATTAGGAATAATAAATTGACTATTATAATATTAATCAAATAGTTGGATTAGTAAAAAATATCTTGGTATCATATAAAATATAAATAATAAAATAAAATTGTTAGATATGATAAAATAAATATTTTACACGAAGAAAACCTAATTTTATTTGTTTAAAAAAACATATATGTTTTACTTTCATTAAAAGACATTTTTATGATAAATTTTTATGTTTGAAATAAAAACTAATTATTATAAAATGGTTTTAAAGAATAATATTTCCTTTATTAAAATAATAAAAATAAATTTATGTAATCGTATGTATTTTTTTAAGAGTGTGAAATTTGATCATGTTCCAAAAAATTAGCATTTTTCAGTAAATAAAGACTTTTTTAATGATTAAATTTATCAAATTTTTAAAATCATTTTGATAAAATGGATTTAATTTTTATAAATACAATGTTGAAATTATCTTATGTTTTGTTTTTTTTCAAAAAAACTTTATTTTTAGTGAATAATGAAATACGACAAGATGCAATATTTTACATTATTAATTAAATATATGATTAATGATATCATGGATTTTGTAAGTAACCATTAAATCAAATTCACATACATTAATTAATATTTATATTTTTAATAATCATTCTTATTGGTAGTCTTGAGAAAGAATAATAATCTAATGGATATTATACTCAAAACACCCCTCTCCTCCCCTTATAAATACAACCCTTCACCACCCCACTTATCCTCATACATTAATTATCTTATGTCATCATAAAATTTCCAAAATCCATTCCCCAAACCCTATATTTGTTCTAGAGATCAGGTATCATAAACCCCCCCTTCTAAGGCATAATTCAATAAGCAAAAGAGTCACTCCAATGAGTAAGGTGAGAACTCCTAATCACTCATATTCATTTGCATTCCGTTGATATTATCCTTTAAAATCATATAAATCTATTCAATCCATCATAATATAGTTACATAAGTACCATAAATATATTGAAATGTCACTATATTAATGGAATAACCATTATCCACCTTCCTCTCATCTATTCTAAAATGAAAATGTTACCCATATTATGGTTGGTTCACCATCTACATGAAATATGTATTTAATTTTTCACCACCAACTTCATGTATTGTTATAATAATCACTTTATGAATAAATATGATCAAAATATTTAAATTTTATTCCATTATATATTTTGGAATGGGTAAATAAATTAAATATTAAATGAAAATGATTAAATTCAAAAATGGTCAGAAAAACCAACCTAAATAAACTAATCATTAAAAATAACATTTATAATCTATGAATAATGATTATTTTTAATGAATATTTCATATTTAATTTTTTTAATTTATTTAAATACATTAACTCCATACAATTTTACTTCTGGGTTTTGTAACCATTTTATAAGAGCTTCCATAATCACTGATAAACTAATACCACATTAGAACCATGAATCAAACATCCCCAAGATGATGAACACGAACATAACAAAAACAAACCTAAAATAATAATTATAAATTAAATATATATTAACAATATTTTTAATCAATTATTTATTTAATTTAATTTTGTTATTTATATGTTTAGATGCACGTTCCAAGTGAGTTGGGACCTAAGGTAAGGGAACTCCCAAACCATCCTCATTTCTTTTGAGTTATTATATATCATTATCTATCTCTATATTTACTAATATTTCTCACTCAATTATTAATATTAAATTATTATATATTATGTATATCTATTCCTTATATATAAACCTAGTTTTATTACCTTTTTAAGGGATATATAAGTTTTTCAAGTTCCCTTCCCACTGTTTTATTTAAAGAAAACTAAATTAAGGGGAATATTTCTATTCCTTCTTCTATTTATTGTATCAATATTTTGAAGTATTTTATCCTTCAATATTTACCTAAATAATATATATTTTATAGAAAATATATTCTATTTCATTTATAGTTTTTGAGGAAAATACTATGCACTTACCTTCATTAAGTGCTCTTTACTATGTCCTTAAAACATCATTTAAGAGGTTCATTTCTATACCTACATATCCAACACTTTATTATGAATTTTTATTCAATTGAAATACAAATTCATTAACTATGATTATTTACTAAATTATTAGTTTCCAAAATTCTTTAATAACATCTTTTTAGGAATCATTATGATATACCATTTGGTAAAACTTTGAGATAAGATCATGTAACCCATTTCCTTATCATGAGTTTTCATGATTATGATTTTCATATGATTTATTTTATTTTTTGTGGAATACATAAGAATTTATATATTATGATGTTATGTGTGGGCCTATAATTATAAATCCCAATAATATATTCGGTAATGTTTTTTATCTCATGAGATACCATGTATGGTGCACAAGAAATAAGCATAACACACTATGTGATGTTGTCACGGTGGTGAACCTTGAATTATACATATGATTTCATGTTTTATGTTTTTTACAATTTTCTTATTATTCCATGATCTTTTGATATCATCTCCTTTATTTAATTATTCTATGTTATTACATATGATCTACCTTTTCTATGATATTATATTATGCCTTCTAACTCATGTTTTAATTCATTATCATATTCACTCCCTTAGTGGGATTTATAGCTCACCATTTTAATTATATATGTCCCATGGGTATCCTATGTAGTATTATAAGTTTAAAGGGATCTAGGATCTCATTAAAAATATTGAAATATTGATGTTTTAGTTTATTTTTAAGTGGTTGTTTTATGTATCTAATCACCCAAAGACACTTGAGATGTATATTTATAGGTTGTGTTTTATAGTTTTTATGTTAAAAATCATATAAAAATATTTATGTATGAATCTTTGGTTTCTAAAATTGGTATTAGATAATGGTTTATTTATTTTTGGGATTATTTTGGAGAACTTAAAAGTAAATAGACCATTAATAACCTAGATTCAAACCTAGAAATTCATAAGTTAGGATATGTAATCCACTTAAATTTATTCCTTCTAAGTTTATAGGTTTCCATTTTTTATGATTATTAATTTTAGTATTCTCATCCATAAAATTCATTTATTTTAGTAAATTAATGGGAATAATATGAATCCTTGAAACAAATTATATTATGGGTAATGTAATTATTTAACAAACAAGATGCCTAATATAATGGGAGTGAGAGTTGAGAACCTAATATCAATAATTTCATAACTAACTTAAGTTATAAATAATAACTTGAATCATTTAGAACTCCCTATTTTTTCCAAGGAGATGACAAGTTATAGATGAGTCATTTATTTAAAGAAGTCCTCCAAATTTTAGTGGATATTATGATCCCTTAATTGTGGAATAATAATTTAATTCCATCGAGAAGATATTATCTATCCTCTAATGATGTGAGTGAGATAAGTTTATATTGGCTATATATCCATTAGAGGGATAATATGATTATTTGTGGACACAAATAAAGAATGCAAAACACAATTTGGATATCAAATCAATGGTGTGGGACGGATTAATGAAATTATTTTTTAATAATTTTTTTCACTCTGTATATTAAAATGGTGAGGGAGTTTCTTATACTAAATAAAAAATAGGATACATAAATCAGTTATTTTGATGCATGAATCATAATGATTTTAAGTTATTACTCTATTTTTTTCATAAACCCCAAAAGTAAGGATGACATATTTTTTAGTGGACTATATTAGAGTCTTCAAAAATCTTTAACAATTAGAGACTTTAAAGACTATGGGGAAATAGTTTGATGTGCAATTAAAGATGAGACAATGATTTGTATTTATTCATGGTTTGATGAGGATAAAGATAAAAAGTTATGAATTAATTTTTATTCTAGGGTAATAATGGATAAATATCATGGATAAAAGAAAATACAACTACACATATATCAAAACTGTAAGAAGAATCATTTTGGAAATTTCCTCAAGAGAACAAGGAGATACTTAAAGTGTTTAAATGAGGGGAATCATGATAATTAATGTTGAAGGTAGGTGAATAATCTAACTTATATGATTCAAAAAGGATGGATCCAATATATAATCCACAAATTGGTCAATGATTCAATTGCATGGAACATGGGCACTATGCATGTTAGTGCACTAAGACAAGGGCCATTAAAGATAACTAATGTAAAGAACCCCCAAGACCAGAAGAATAAGGGTGGGATTATTCTATAACCACTACTATGGTGTATTATAAAAATAAAGGGATGGTAAGAACACTTTTTATTTATTAAAGGATATAAAATTTCCTATTTGATTCTAAATATAGAAATTATTTTTTATCATGAATATTTAGTAGAAATATTAAAACACCACCTTAAGAGATGGAGGCTGAGTTATCGTTAAAAATAACAAGTGGTGAAATTGTTACATCTCAATTATATAACTGTTCCCCAATCAAAATTTTTAGTAAGATTCTCCCAAAAGAACTTGTTATGATATATTTAATGAAGTTTTATTATATACTAGTCATGGATTGTCTATCTTAATATATAGATAAACTTAAATATTAGGATATGATAAATCACTTTCATATCCCAAATTATCCTCTAATTTTATATAAGTTCAAGGAGAATAATTAATATCCTTTATAAATTACTTATCAAGATTAGATATTACTGATTTATGAAAAATAATATCTAGATTAAATTATTGAGATAAATGAGAGGATAATTTAAGAATACATTCCCATTATAAGGGAATATACTGATGTATTACCTGAAGAATTGCCTGATATTATTTCTGATCAAGAGGTTTAGTTCTCAATTGAAATTATACCAAATGATTTACCCATATACAATAGGCCTTATATAATTGATCCCATTGAAGTAAAAAAACTAAAGAAACACCTAAAAGATAATATGGAAAAGGTTTTCACATGACTAAGTGCTTCACCATGGGAGGAGATAGTTTTTTTTTGTTTAGAAGAGGGATGGGTCATTGTGTCTCTACATTGATTATCATGAACTCAACATTATCAAGACAAATAACAAGTACCCATTTTTATACATTGATGAATTTTTCAATAAATTGTGAGTGTATTAATACTTATATAATGTTTATATTCAAATAGAATATCATAAATTTAAGGTGAATAAGAAGGATATTCCCAAGAATAATTTCTGTTAAAGGCCTGGACACCACATGTTCATAGTGATTCCGTTCAGACTCATAAATGTTCCAAAAATTTTCATAGATTTAATGAAAAGTTCCTTTAGATGTGACCTTGAATTTTTTATGGGTTTTATAGATGATATTATCATATAATACAAAAGGAGGGAGGAATATTAAGAGAATTTGAGTACTATGTTAAAGACTTTGAGAAAAGATAAGTTGTATGAAAAGTTCAATAAATGTGAGTTTTGGATGGATAAAGTAACAATATTTGGGGATGTTATCACATGAAAGGGGATATTTTTAGATCCTTGAAAGACAAATGTTGTAGAGGAATGACCCATAACAACATCTGTAATCTAGATTTATAATTTAATCTGATTAGATTGGCACATAAATGATTTATAAGGATCTTATCATTATTTTCAAACTAACTAATGAATATTAATCATATCAAAGAATTTTTTAAGGTGATTAATGTGAAGATATAATTAAGGATTTAAAGAATAGGTTAATCACTTGACATACACTCACACTACCCTTAAGAGGAGGAATATTTAAGATATAAAATGATGTGTTAGGGAAGGGTTTGGGTTTTGTACTCTGAAAAAATGATATAGCCTATTCCTTAAGGAAGTTAATGCTTCATGAGTAAAAATATTTAATTCATATTATAGAGATGTATACGGTAATATTTTCATTGAATATTTTGAGGCATTATCTATATGGTTAGATGTGTGACATATATAATTATCACAAGAGCCCCAAGTATATATTCACATAGAGGGATATCAACATGTTCCAAAGAAGATGGTTAGAGCTGATCAAGGAATATTATTTTTTAATCCACTACCATCCTAATAAGGATAATAAATTATAATATTTAATAAGTAGAAAATAAATTAAACCTTATCTATGATGAGGATTAAGAAGGATCCAATCTATATAGACATGCAAAGGATAGACATGGAAATCATAAAGGAAGGAACAATGTTCTATATTACACAAATAATTCCTCAACTATATTTTATGGTTAAGATTAAGGAATCCCATAGAGAGGATATGGAGATACAAATAAAGGTGGATGAAATAAAAAATTGAAATAATTTGAGTTCATTATTAATAAGGAATGAGTTTTTTGATTTGGGTCATAATTTTGTGTACCATAAAAACCCAATACAAATAAGGTGGTATTGAATTATGCTCATCGATCAAAATTTTATATCAACTCTAAGATTACATAGAGGTATAGAGATCTATGATAGTAATTCTATTGGGAAAATATATATAATTTTATTTCTATTAATTAAGGTGTTTGGTATACTTGGAAGTTAATAAGAAATGAAAATTACAATGGGATAATACAACCATTACCCATACTTATATAGTAATAGGGAACATCACCCTGATTTTTTCACCGGTCTTCCACATACATCCAAAGGAAATAATTCTATATGGGTTATAGTGGACCATATTAAAAATATTACTCACTATATTTAAATTCAAGAGGAATTCTCACTCAATGAAATTACCAATATATATATTAAATATTTTTTTAGTTTTCATAAAACACCACTATCAGTTTTATCTAATTGAGGTATGTGGTTCACTAAAATGTTTTGAAAAATTATTCAAAATAACTTGAACATAGAGCTTAAATTTAGGATGAACAATCTACCCCAAATTTATGGGAAATATGAAAGGACTATCCATACACTTTAGTATATTCTAAGAGCATTATCTATAGACTTTAAAGGATTCTAGGATGAATATACTCCTTTTAATGGGTTCCTATACAAAAATATCTTCCACTCAAGAATAAAAATGGCTCATTATGAAAACCTATATAAGAATAAATCTAACACATTGGGATAAATTTAGAGAATAAAATCTATTTGAACTGGAACTGGTTGAATAAATTACAGAGAATGTCAATGCCATTAAATAATACATCAAAGAAGAGAAATTTTGATATAAGAGGTATGCTGAAAATCATTCGCGAGACACAGATTTTGAAGTTGGAGATAAAATATTCCTTCATAAATATCTATATAAAAGAGTTACAAGGTTTGATAAGAAGTTAAATTTAAGTCCCAAATACATTATCCCCTTTGATATTCTTAATCAAATTAGAGCTGTGACCTACCGACTATCACTCCCACCAAACATGTATTAGGTGAATGACATGTTCCATGAATCCCTATCGAGGAAGTACATACTAGATCCCACAAATGTACTAAATCTAGAGGTGGTAAAGTTGAATAATAATCATTATTATGAGGCTAAAACAATAAATATGTTGGACTATAAAGAAAAATTTCCATGCAATAAGAAATTAGACCTTGTCAAAGTACTTTTACAAAACCATAAATATGATAAAGCAACATCGAAACCCAAGGAAGAAATGAATTAAAAGTACCCTGATATGTTATCATCTTAGAGTGTGAAATGAAATTTGAAGGATAAAATTTCAAAATGGGGGAATAATGTAATGAACCAAACCTTTTTATATGGAATTTTCCTTTTGAATAAACAAGTGTGTCATATTTATGAGTACAATTTCACACATTCACCACATAATAAAAACAAAAAATAATTTATTATATTAATTTATAACATTAAATTTAGAGGATAAATATAACCTATAAAATTAACAATATTAAAATGGTATAATAAACAAAAATAAAATAAAATAATGATAATAAGAAAATTTGGATCACTTTGGTCCCCTATAATAATCACACTCAAAAACAAAATTATAAAAAATAAACAAAAAATTAGTAAGGTAATTTATTTTTTTAAAAATTATAGATATAAAATTGATAAAAATTGAAGTGAACGATGAATAGAGGAAATAAGAGGTATTTATCATAAGTGTGAAACCTATATAACCATTAGAAATATGACTATCAGAATAGTAACCTAACCATTAAAAATAATAATCTGACTGAAAAAATAGTAACCAAACTATTAAATTAGAAAAAATATATTTGGGAATATTATGAAATCGAAATTCTAATATAAAAGTATTAAATATGATAAAATAAATATCTAATAAAAATAAAACATAATTGTAATATTATAAAAAACATATATGTTTTATTTTCATTAAATTACATTTTTATGGTAAATTTAAGTTTTAAATAAAAGTATATTTTTATAAAATTGTTTTAAAAGAAAAATACCTCTTGTATAAAAATAATAAATATAATTTTATTCTATCATAAGTAATTTTTATAAGATTCATAAATTTAACCGTATCATAAAAAATTATAATTTTCAATAAATATGAATGTTATTTATAAATTTAATTTCATATATTTTGAATATTATCCTGAGAAAATGGATTCCATTTTTTTGCATCAGTATGTCAAAAATTCTCTTATTGTAATTTTTAGGTCTTTTTCTAAAAAAATCAAAGTTTTGGTGAATAGTAATATATAGTGAAATATGTTATTTTACATTATAAGCTAAATAAATGATTAATTATATCATAGATGATGTAAGTAACCATTATATTTACCTCACAAGCACCAATTACTATTTTTAGTTTCAAGAATCATTAATAAAGTTCCCTTGGAATTGTTATTAAATTGTTTTTGTTGTAAACCCCATATGAGGAATATGTTGAGTAGTTTAATATGTGTTTTATAGATTCACTGTTTCAGTGGTGAAGGTTAGAGAAATAGAATTTTTTTATCATATGTGTAAGATATTTTTATAGTGTATATAAAAGCGCATTTACATGTGAGTGATCTAGACAACATATAAGACATTTTAGAAATATAGAAATGGAAATTTATCTACATGGAAGAGATTTTATAGGAATAAGAGTTAAAAAATGACAAAGGGAATTCATATACATGAAAGATAATTGGATAGTGCATAATACACTTTTATGTTCCCATATGTTATTTGAGTTTTTTTAAAAATTTTCAAAGGAAAAATCCACAAGGCATATAAAATTTCAACATGACATATTATATTTCATCTATATGGAGGATAGTTAAGATGGTTATAGGAGTTTTGAAAAACGAACAAGGCATTTTTTCTACACATAAGTATTTTTATATGCTTGTTAGTTAATTTACATATGAATAAGATATTTTAAGTTTTATAAGAAAATTTACCTAAGTGTAATAGATTTGAGTTGCTCGTATGATATTTCTCTACTCGTATGATATTCATACTTATATAATTTTTTAGTAAACTGGAGAGTAAATTTGTTGATGCTTTTCTATTTTATTATTTCTAAAATATCATGGGATCATTCAACGACCATGATTCAACAAAATTTGACTGGTAATTTAATGATATGGATCATGAATGAATTCCTTGTTATTTTGAATTCAAATATTCAAAATTATTTTTCATGAATTCTACTAATATTTTTAGTGATTATTTGACCAAGATTATTGATACATCCATTAAAGAAGTATTTTTCAAAAATTATGTAAAAATATGATATGTATTCATTTTATTAATATAAATAGAATAATTGAAGTGACAAATTAGTGTTCAAGAAATCTAGAGAAGTAGAAAATTATCTGAATCTTTGAAAAACATTTGTATCAAAGTGCGAGAGAATAAAAAAGATTATCCTACAATACATCTATGATTTTTGAAGAGGTTAAGGCAATCCGTTTCTAAATCTATAGACTTTGGGGCATGCTACAAAGGTTGAAGGAGATTATTCATATTTATGAATGCTCTCATACATGATGAGATCATCCTAAAGAATTATGAAGTAAATCCAATGTATTTTATACTGTAATAGAAATATCATAGTAGTCAAGATCTTCATATAAGAAAATATTATATTTTATTCTAGTGGATTTATAATTATCCAAAATATCTTATTCATATTCTAGATAAATAAGGATTTATTAAAGAACCAGTGATACCAATATAAATAACACCATACTTTTTTATAGTGGGGAATTGATGATACCTTACCATAAAGAGTTTTGGATGATCCTTACTAGAACCATGGATGCCATATACAATAAGTTCTAATAACTCCAAATTATAGTGATAATGAATTATGTGAAACAATAATATTTTGATCAGAAAATGGTGTAGGTTCTAACAGTGAATTCAATCCATGAAAATATTTCTCACATTCTATTTATCTTTATTTTATTTTTAAATATGGGTGATGTGGAATTATCAAGGGTTTATCATAAATATAACAATCCATAGTGGTTTACTTTTTAAAAGGATGAATTTTTAAAACTAGTAACACTAAATTACCCCCTCTTAGTTGTACACCATATGATTTGGGAAATAAAAGTGGTATCATATCCGAGGTCTCCCCTGAGATTATTCTCATTAAAGGTTTACAAAGGATAATCATAGTTCTTTAAATAAGAGAGGTGTTATTTTTTTTATGAAAATAAATTTTATGGCTGGAAGATTCAAATTCTATAATCTCTACTATATCAAAGACTGGAAGTGAGCGATGCTATCAATATGGGCTATCTACAAATTTATAAGGATTATGAAATGACATTTGTAGACAAGAATAATATTGAGATATATGGGAAAATAATAAATTCATTGTTATCATCTTTTTTAAAAATTTTATAACAAGGCAGTGATGTTGTAGATAACTAAATAAATATAGGAAAATATTGGGAATAGTAATGAGGGAAATATTAAGATAAAAGAAGTAAAATTTCAAATCTAGTAGAAAAAATTGAATTTATAATAATGAACAAAGATGAAATTTTTTATGTATATTTCAAAATTGTTATTGAGATAGTCAACCATGTCTTATGATTTGGGGGAAAGATTTATGATTCAACTATAATAAAAAAAATAATGATGAATTTTATAGAATAGATTTGACCTAAAGATCTCAACTTTGGAATAAATTATAAATATATCCCTTAATGATATGAATAAAACTCTCTTAAATTATGAGACAAGAAAATATACAACTTTTAAGAATAAATATAGAGAGGTGATGAATTTTAAATCCATGAATAAATGTAAGATCAAGGATTATTATTCCTCAAGTGACTCAAATGGGGAATATGAGAGTGAGAAGAAACTCAAGAGACTCATGGATCTCTTGTATAAAATATTAATAAAGGAAAAGTAAAATATAAAAGAAAAATATTCCAATTAAATATTTTAAGTGTTAAAGAATTAGTAATTTTACTAAAGATTATTTAAATAAATAGAAGAATATGAAATCTAAGGATTAATATAAATTTCAAAGAAAATATAATAGCTTCAAGATATTTGATTTATGTATAAGGAAAATGAAAAATAAAATAAGTGAATCATTCTATGTAACAATAAATAATATAATAATTCATCAATAAATGAATTAAAGGAAGAATGTACTAGAGGTGACAAAAAATTTACAGTACATGTTATAATAAAATGGGATAACACAAAAAGTAGGGAATAAGAAGAAGATGGTAACAATTTATAATTCACATGTTTTGGAAAGAACTTAAGTTTTTCTAGATAAAAATTATCTACTCAAAATAGAAGAAAAATATCTCAATAAAGACATTCAAAAGATGAAGATAATTAAATTTGAGTTTTAGAGAAACGAAAATGATTATGTTGAGGAGATAAATATTATTAAGGTGAAATTGGATGGGTATGAGAGAACTATAAAATACCCATAGAATAATCCAACTTATTAAGAAAAAATAATTATTCTGGATGAATCAAGGTGTCTTAATGGTGAAAATACCCTTGAAAAACTGATTTTTGACATTGAAAAAGTCACTGATGTCTCTATTGAGCCATAAAAAAATATTGAGAATCCCTATAACTCAACTCATGTAAAATATAAATATTTAATTTATGAAAACATTAAATATTTCTTGATTAATAGTACAAGATCTATATTCTAAATTAGGAAATTTTGGTTTGAGAAAAACCAAGAAAAGGAAAATCCTATATCATAGGGAGTTGAAAACTATCAAAATAAGTAAGTATTCTCACAACCAATGGAAACAAAGGCTGATTTTATACCAAAATAACAAAAATATTTTCTAAGATAAGATTGAAAATTTTATATAAGATATGAATTTATGAGATACTATAGAATTTATGTAACCAATCAATATAAATCCTATGTTTCCTGGTACATTTTTTCTCTTGCTTATAATAAAAAAAGGCTGAAGTTTAGGGGTAACTACTTAAATAAAAAAATCAACAGACCCATGATAAGGAAACTAGATGACTGGAACTCATATGTGATGCTTATCAAAAATAAGTTTGAAGGTATTGAGTATATTTATAGAAGGTGTGACTAAAAAGGTTACCATTCTTATAAATGTTTGACCATGATTCCATGTTAAAAAATACATATTTTATAAGGTAAGAAGAATCAAAGGGGAAGTAAGGATATAAAATAATTAATTATGGAAGTTAATTTAAAGTCTATAAAGAGGATAAAAACCTATATTCTTGATAGTGATTTCTCTTCCCATATGATAGGATTTAACAAAATCCTAGATAATATAGAGGATCATTATGGAGTAATTATGGAGTTTGGGAATGAGAGCCATAAAAAATTAAGGGAATTGATTTTTTGAAAATTAAACAATACAAACTGAAGTCACATGAGGGTTTATTTGTTGATGGACATAAATATAACATGGTGAGTGTTAGTGTTTTTTTAAAAGAAGGAAAGATAATATTAATGACGAAGATCGGCAGCCGTACATAGGCAGAGCCATGAAGGGAAATTGTCCAGCCATAGCTGGTTGACATAGAAGGGGCCTGAGGCCGCCAACTAATGGGTTGCATTGTTCCCTTCCCTTATGGTAAAGGAGAAGGTGCAACAAGTGAATCCTTAGCAAAGTGAGCGGATTCTCCTGATGATGAAACCAAAAGGCTGGAGTCCACCATCATTGTGGTTAATAACATTAATAACAGTAAGGAAGTCAGACTCAATGATGATATCATCCCATCCCTGTTCCATAACGAGCGTCACACCTGCAAGGATGGTGGAGGACTCAGTAACAATAGGTTCCCAGAGGGCATGATGAGTGTTTGTTAATTTTTAAATAAAGGTAACAAGTTAATATTCAATAAAAAACTTACCACATTTAAAATATTATTGATGGAGGGATTGAAACAAGAGGATAAATAACCAATGGGAATTTATTTTAGATAATATATCTCAAAAATTCCTATTATCTCAATTCTAGAGAAGATAGAAATCTATGGCATAAAATACTTGGATACATTGGTCAAAATAATTTAATAATATCTATAAAGAAAATGTGGTGTGGGATCTACCCCAATTGAGCTTATATTAGGATCATGTTTGTATAACCTATCAAAAATAAAAAATGTTTGAATGAAAGAACAAAATATTGAAGACATAATCAAAATACCTCTTGAAATTTTAACTTATATTCATGTGGACCTATAATACATAAATCCATAACAGGTGAGTTATATTTTATCACATTTATTGATGTTTTTATAGGTAATAAAATATTTCTATTCATTATGTGCAAGTCATAAGAAATGGATATTTTTAATATTCATAGACTATAAGTTGAAAGACGACTTGTCATTCATAATAAGAAATTAAGAGAACTGATAATGGGAATGAGTACATTGGAAATTCATTTGAATCTTTCCTCAGAATTTATAGGATGAAACATAAATATATCACATCCTATAAACCTATACAAAATGGTATTGATGAGATAATGTATAGAACTATTATGAAAATGGGGAGAACTATGCTTTCCAAATTTGAAATATTGAAGTTCTTTTGGAGAGAGGTTACTTTCATAATTTTATATATATAAAATCAAATTTTTTTAGGGGAAAATAAAATATTCCCTCATATGATATTTCATATAACAATAAAAAAACAACTAATTACATTTAAGTATTTCTAATAATTTTCTTCATCAAAATCAAAGACTTGAATTAGGGAAAATTTTATTAAATAGTTGAGGAGGGTATTTTCTTGGATACCTATCTGATGGAAAATCTTACCAATGATGGAATAAAAGACTTCAGAGGGTGTTTGATTATTATGATGTAATAATTAGTTAAAACCAACCCATACATAGTTCTCATTATATAGAAGTTTTTGAATAAAGTAATGATCCCAACAAGTATACTTATAGAAAAATCAGTGAGAAATAGGTTGAGGTTGAACCAAGTATAATAGAAGATGAATATAATCGGTTCAGTGATGATGAAAATTCTATTGAGAGTGAAAATTATAATTATTAAAGGCTGAAAAAACACATGGAATGAGAAAACATCATTGGAGATTAAACTGATCCTGTATAGACTTGAATGATGCTAAGATATTTTGAACCTACAACAGAATCCACTAACGGAACACCAAGGATTGGTAATTAGACCTCACTTATTTCTATGGTTAAACCAAAATTAGTGGTCAAAGAATTAAATTATAAAGAATGGATTGAGGCCACGAATGATGAGTTAAATAATATTGAAAATATTTCTCCATGAGATTTTCTTCCATGGCCCAATAATAAAAAACTATTTAGAAAAAAATGGGTTTTCAAGAAAAAAATGCTTTATCAAGGAAATTTTTTCATAAATAAGGCCAGACTTGTGTGAAAAGGATATTATCAAGTGAAAGAGGTGTATTTTAAATAAACATATGAACTAATTATAATATTGGATGATATAATAATGTTCCTTGATTTTGATAAATACATACAATATAAAATCTAACAAGTGGATATCAAATATTATTTTTTAAATGGTTACCTTGTAGAATAGTTATACATTGAGAAGCTAGAAGGTTTTATAATTGTTTATAATGGAACAATATTGTAAAAATTTAATAAGGTTTTGTATGGATTAAAACAGGAATCAAGGGACTTATATTCAAGGTTGTCAAATCACTTAAAGGAATTAAAATTAAATGAACTAAAAGCTAACAAGTGATGATGTATTTTAAGCCAATGTATACTAGACAATTATTTAAGAAGTTTGAGATGGAGGATTCATAGCCAATGTATACACCAATTTATATGGGGATGAAATTTTCTAACAATGATGAAGGATATATTATTAATAAAAGGTAATTTATAAGACTAATCAGAAGTCTACTTTATCTAATAGATTTTAGAACATATAGTTTTTATATTGTGATTCACAGTTTGGATATAAAAGTAACCCAAAGGTTTCAAATCTTATAATTTCCAAAAGATTCCTTAGATATGTAAAAAGGACTATGGGTTATGGAATTATTTATAATATGGTAAAACATTTGAAGCAATTTGGGTTTACAAATGTTGATTGGGTAGGTTATTATTATGATATAAAGTCTAGTTCAGGCTGAATTTTCCTTTAAGGATATAAATGTGTGATTTGAAACTATAAGAAAAAGAACTCAGTCACACTGATTACTACAAAGGAAAAATATGTTGATGCTACCTGTGATTACACACAAATGATTTGAATGAAGGTTTATTTGGATGATTTTATGTTGTATGGTGAGAAACCCATCAAAATTAATTGTTATAATCAAAATTCTATAGAACTATCTAAAAATATTTTTCAATACTCAATGTAGAAGCATATAGATATCATATTTCATTTCATCATGGAGAGGGTGTCTAATAAAGACATTAGACTGATATTTATTCCTAATACAGAGTTATAGGAAAATATTTTTACCAAGGATATTCCTATGGAAATATTTGGGAACTTGAGGCTGAACATGGGAATTCTCCCCTCTAGTGTCATTAAGAATCATTAGGATGACCGCCACTAATCCTTTGATAATGTTATCAAATAAGGAGAAGAGAGTTCATAACTCCTTTCTTAAATTGTAGGTTATTATATGTAGATAAGTTTTTTTATCCTTTTTATTCAGTGGTTTTTCTTATTATAAAAAGGGGGAGTTTATTTGAAGTGGTGAGTTCATGGTTTTAATGGTATAACAATTTATCACCTAGAAAAAACATTTCTTATTACAAATATATGGATATCTCTCAAAGAAAACACTCTAACCTATGGTGTGGTGTGAAGATGAATTTAGTTGGAAGAGGATTTTATTTGGTATTTATTTTATGATAAGTTTAGTTTTAATATGACGTTGAGATAGAGTTATATGGGTTGGAAACAAATACAAAGGGGGATATTGAAGTGACCTTGGAATTATTATATAATCTATATTTTTTGTGAACCCTATATGAGGAATATTTTGAGTTTCATGAGACGTGTGTTTGAGTTTCATGGATGATATTTTGTATGTGTTGTAGAATCCATTAGATCATTTGAATATGTTTTGAATTGTTTTAACATTTTTTTGGAATCACAATTTTAGAGAAAGAGAAAAATTCTTTTATCCTATTTGTTATATATTTTTATAGAACATAATATAATTCATCTATATGTGAGTAATTTATCCAACTTATATTACATTTTTGAAATAATAACAAGAAACTTTATCTATGAGGAAGAGTTGTGATAAGTATAATCATTTTTTGAAAAAATGAAAACAAAAATTCATCTACATGGAATAGAATTGGCCGTCACATTAGAGGTTTTAATCCCTTTTATGATATTTAATTTTAATAGTTTTTTTCAAAGGAAAAATTCACACAAAATATGATATTTCAAAAAGACATAGGATATTTCATCTATGTGGAGGATATTTGAGATGGTCATAGGTGTTTTGAAAGATGATAAATTATTTTTTCTTATGCATAATTATTTTATGGTACCTATTAGGGAATTTTCCAACACATAGAAGTTTTGAAGTCCCATAAGATACTTTACCTAAGAATAAGATATTTTAGGTCTCTTCTTGTATGATATTCACACTTAGATAGTTTTTGAGAAAACTATATACTAAATATGATGATGATTTATTATTTTAGAAGTTCCAAAATATCATGGGATCAGTTAAAAACAATGATTCAATCTAATTTTAAAGGCAGTTTGAATAAAGATTTAATTAGAATGATACTGATCATATCCCCTAGGATATCAAATTAAAATATTAAAATTATTTTTTATGATTTTTGATACTATTTTTGAGGGTGTCTTTGAATGAGATATTTTATATAACTATGAAATAAGAAGTTTAAATATTTTTTGTTATAAATATAATTTTTATTGTTCTATTGAAAATAAATAAAATAATTGAAGATAATAATTAATGTTTAAAAATTAAATAGAAGTTTCTTATACCATAAAATTTTGAAAAAAATGCATTGAATTTTGAGAGAATCAAGAATATTGAACAACATTGTATCAGTTATTTTTAAAGAAGTTGAGGCAAGATGTTTCTAGATATGAGACTCTATATCTTGTTGCTGATATGGTAGAAGATCATTCTCTTGTTCTCATGCCCCCATTCATGAAGAGATCATTCCAAAGAATAATAAGGTGAAGCCAATGTTCATGCTGCTATACTGATAACATCATAGTAGTCAAGGCCATTAAAGAAAAATATCTAATTTTGGATTATAATTTAATTGAATTTATTTTAAACTTTTGATTCACATTTCAGAGAGAGTAGGATATAGAGAAGAAATGGTGGTGAAAATATGAATAACACCATACATAAGTGTCATTGGAAGTTGATTATAACTAACCATGAAGAGAAGTGGATGATCATCACTCAAACCTTAAATTCCATTTTTTTCATTTATAATCACTTCAAATTACAGTGATAATAAAATCCATGAAACAACTATAGGTTGATCATGATAGGGATTATGTTTTCACATTCATGCTAAACCTTGTAAAATTTTCTCATGTGATATTTTTCTTTATTTTTTTTTATATGGGTGATGAGGTATTATTAATAGTGGATCACAACTCTAGAAATAAAAAATGGTTTAATTCTGAAAAGAAAGAATTTATAAAAAAATTACCACTGATTCAACTCCTCTCAATGGTACACTATCACATTTGGGAACAACAATAACTATTGATTTTCTTTGAAAAAAAATATTAAACTAATGAATATTATATTCAAAACTCCCCTCTCCTCCCTTTATAAATACAACTGTTTACCAACCCACTTATCCTCACACCTTATAATTCATAAATCATAAAAACTCTACCAAAATACCTCCCCAATAATACTATCCATGTATTTTTGGTTTTGATCTCCTAAAAATACCACCCTTCAAAGGAATAATCTAATTAACAATGAAGTCTTCCCAACAAGTAAGGTAAGAACTCCTAATCACCCCTTTAAATTTATATTCCTTTAAATCATCTTATTTTAAATCCTCCAAATCCATTACATCAATTTTGATACAGTTAACTCATTATAATAAATATAAATTTTTTTTATTTTATTAATGGAATAACCATTATCCACCTTCATCTCATTTATTCTAAAATTTAAAAATCACCCATTATATAGTTGGATCACCAGCTCTATGGAAACAATATTTCATTTTTAATTAACACTTTCATGGAGGGTTATAATAATAATTTTATGATTAAATATGATCAAAATAATTATACTATATTACCTTCCATTTTAAGTATTGGATAAAAAAATATAAATATTAAATAAAATAAATTAAGTTAAACATGTTTGGGAAAACCACCTAAATGGATTAACCATTAAACAATAAAATTTATACTCTATAAATCAGGATTATGTTTAATGAATATTTTATATTTAAATCAATTTTAATTTCTATAAAGACCTTAACCCATACCATTACAATTTTGGGGTTATGTACCCGTTTTATATGAACTTCCACCATTATTGATAAACCAATGTGGCCTTGGAACCATTAAATAGAGAGCCTCAAGATGATGAATGTGAATGTAATAAAATTATTATAAATGAAAATAAAAGATAAGTAATAAATTAAATTTAGGTGAAAATTATTTTAAATAAAGTATTTAATTAATTTAATTTTATTATTATGGAGTTTATATGCACATAAAAAGTGATTTGGAACCTAACATAAGGGAAATCCCAAACCATACTCATTTATTTGGAGTTATTATTTGTCATAACTTACCTCTATTTATCTCTCTATCATTTAAATTTAATGCATATATATATTTTATATATTTCCTTACATATATACATATTTATATATTTTTTTCTTTCTTGGGATGTATACTTTTTTTAAGTTCATTTTCACTCTTTTTATTAAAGAAAACCCAATTAAAGGGAAAATTTATATTTATTATTCAATTTCATGTATCATATTGATCAGAGTGGAAAAATCTAGTGGGGGGGGGGTGAATTGAGTTTCAAATTAAAATTTATGTTAATATTTATTAAATTAAATCCCCTAAATTTATAAAATATGGCCCAGTTATCTACAAAAGTATAATTATATAATTTTTTCTTTCAAAAAGATTCATAGAATTTCAATAAAAAATTAGTTAAAACAAATTTTAAAAACGTTTTCAACTTTTTAAATATATTTACTTGTATCAAAAAACTTAAATCAAACAAATTTTAAAGTTAACTATAAAGTAATATTTTGTTATTTGTATGAAAAACAAATACTAGTTTATTTTAAAACAGATAAAACAAAATATAAAAAATAATGAAATTAAACAAATAGGTTCAGTCTTACGAAGATACTTAGTCCTCTCCACTTGAAAATAAACCACTACCAAGTATTTTATTACTGAATATACAAATCCAAAACCTGGATATAGTTTTACCTAAACAACTTTACACAAGAAGTGTAGGATACAAAGATCCTCTTCCACAGTTCTTCATGGGATAAAATAATAACAACCATAAGAAGGGAGTCAAGGATATATATCCTCTTCCTCATTTATTCATGAGAGTATAGATGAAAAATACTGAGAGAGATTATCCATCACTCTATAATACAATAAAATATTTTTTTAACAAATAAATAGAGTATACAGACATATATTAAAAGGTAAGCTAGAATAGAAAGAGAAAATAATAAAAAGTGAGAACATTTGATGCGGCTCAGTCTGATCAGCTTTAGTTTTTTAGTAGTACCTGGATTTTTATGTGAAAGGTATCAAATTATTATTCATAGATAGTTTAGGAAAAAAGAGTTCCATTAAAAGTTCAGCATGATTTCTCTGTGTATTATTATGCCTCAAGAACATGTGTATTCTCTTTTACTAATTTCCCAAGAGAGGCTCTACATATTTAAGATATATTTTCTCTAAACTATCCATTAGAGGATATTCATTCAATAATACTTGTACTCATTTCATTCTTAAATGCACTGGATTTGTAAATAATTCTTTATAATGTTGCCATAGAGAATTTTAAAATACCTCACCACTTAAGTTAGACACAATCACTTGGTCTTAACTTAAATAATGTTTACTTTTTATGGTTACTTGGCATGATGCCTTGGAATAGTCACTTGGCATGGTGACTTGGCATAGTAACTTAGCATGGTAACTTAATTTTCTATTTTAGTAACTTTTATTCCTCACATGGTGACTTTATTTCATCACATAGTAGGTTCATCTCTTCTTGCGGTAGGTTCCTGACTTCACACAATAGATTCTTTTCTTTACATAGTCACTTCATTACTTCACACAGTCACTTGACGTCATCTCATAGAAAATTATTTTCTTAAAACGGTTTCCTCATCTCCACTCATGGTCACTTGATTTATTCTTGTGATAGGTTCATAGTTCATGAAATCACAACATTACAAACACACAATTAGTTCAAGACATAGAGAAATTATACTCACCTGTCACACGATATCTTAGCTGTTCATGTAGTAGGTTAAATAATTAATGTAAAAATTTAGATTTAAATTCATGATAGTTTTCGTACACATAAATTCACTTGTATTTCAACACAAAATCAATTCATGAATTAGATATAATTTTCTCATATAAGGGATGGTTAACTGATTGTACATTCAGTCAGTTGGAGTATAATGTGCAGTCAATTCCTCATGGTCACTTACCCTTTATGGTCATCTAAACTTCTTCACATAATAGGTTCATTACACATGTGGTAGGGTGATATGGTATCTTCAAGACCTAGAAAATTTTACCATTTTTTCTAAAAAGCAGTTGGATATCATTAAGCACGAAATTCATCAAAAAAATAATAAAAATGATTTGAGATGATTAAAATAATGAGGCACTGGAATAATATAATAATCTACACATTTTTATGATAAAAAATCATGAAATATAAAATGAATTTAATTGAATAAATCATATATATATATATTTTCCTAAAATTGAAATGTATAGATCTCAATTTCTAAAATTCCTTAATATATTTAATTAATTCTACAATTTCTCCCACTATTAGGATTATCAAAATGAAAGTTCGGGTAAGATATAAAAATAATAATAAATAAATATTTAAATAAATGAGAATAAAAAATTATAAAGATAAAAATGGCATTCAATTAATATCATAAGATATTACAAAAGGATTACAAAGAGTATTTCCCTATCTAGAATTCTAATGAGAGTCCAAATCTAAACCATCCCCAATCTCATCAAGATATATATGATCCTTTACTCTACAAGTGGAGTATAAGGTAAGTTATTTTGGTTGATTAGGTTGTGGTATAGAATTTTTAGCATGGTATTATGTTACCACACATATGAAAATAGGTTTGAGATGCTGGAGTTATTGTCTAGGAAGAAAGATAAAAGGGTTAATGGATGAGGTTATATTACTAGGAGGGGTTGAGTTAATAGGTAAGGTAGGTGGATCAAGGATGTATGTGTTAGAAGTGTAAAGGTAAGGTTTTAGAAACCTAGTAAAACATTTTACTATTGTTGATCCATGTTCTATTGTATAAAAATAATTCTCTTTATTTTCTATGAAATATTCAAAAATTGGAGTTAATGTTTTCATCTATTCCACCCATGAATTGAATACTTGAGTCAAAGCAGGTATCCTTATATATCTAGCCAGTGATCTAAATGTTTCCTTGAGATATGGATTTTTGAAGATCCTATGGAGATAGAAGTCAATGGATATGTTAATAGTATCTCTATCTCTTCCAACCTATTTGACATCTTTTCTGACAGACTCTAAGGTTTAAATAGATTTTTTTTGAAAACCATCAAACACCACATCCCCTGTTCTCTAAAACTTATCGAACACAACTACTAACTCATGTATTATGAGTTCTATAAACATATCTTCATCAACATAATATGAGAAAAGAGGATCAAGAGGTGGGGAAATAGATATAAAATTCTACAACACTTGATTTAGATTACCTTTGGTTTAGATTCAACATAATATTAAATGATCTTATTATATAGGATAAATGATTATTTCAATTCCTCAATCTCATTTTTCATAAGGTTTATTTTAATATGTAATTTTTAAGTAATATTTACAATAAACAGAGACACTAACCAGGATATATCTTCTTCTTTGATTGTCTATATGGAATTTCCAAAACTAATAAAGAGTTCTTTCCACACACCCATTAGATCTAAATTTAACTCATTAAAATAATCACTTGTAACATATATATAAGAAATATAAGGTGTAGAAATAGGTATAAAAGGAGATAAATCATAAGTCGGTGCCTACCAGCATCCTTAAAGTCCACAGACTTAGGTCTCACAGATTGGACTTCAGCTTCATTACTAACTTTTTCTTCACCCTCAAGAACATATATTTGGAAAGATCTAATAGGAAGGTTTTCACTATTTTTTACTGGTTCTTCAACTTACTTGGTTAGATTAGGACTATATATATCTTCCAAAATTTGTTATACTGAAGGTATTAAAGGATATAACTCAATTATTTCTTGAGTTTCAATTTTATCTTTCAAAGAACCTTTAATAACTCTTTGAGAAGAATGGATTATAGGTCCACCATCTTGAGGGGGAATTACCCTAAGGTCATCATCAACAATAGTCTCAGAAAATTATAGTCCTAATACTATATATCCTACTGATTTCTTTCCTTTAATAGGTGTATATGCTATTTTTGGTCTAGGAGTTCTACTAATATTAGGAGACTTATATAAACCATCTTCATCCTCTATAGATTCACCCAATTAATCCCATTTAGGTTCATTCACAAAACTAATGATAACCAATTTAGTGTCAATATAGTAATAATATTATAGAACTTATTCATAAGATGGTAAAGGCAGAGTATAGTTAGGTGCTTAAAAGGATATAGCAGGAGCGGGTCCCTTTTCATACCCACGGGTAGATCCAACTTCCTTATCAAGATCAATTATCCTAGCTTCTTCCTCTTTAAATTCTTATTCCTCAGAAATAATATCGTCAAATTTATTTGAATATTATATAGGTATCACATCTTATTAAAGACTTGGATCCACTAGATCCTTTGGTATAACTAAATACTTGGTAATATCAAAATTTTCTTATATCTTTCTAGGTTCGGCCATCAATTTCTCTTTCTAGGGATTCCAATTTACTCTCACATGCATACAAATCATATGAATTAGACATAAACCTTCTGAATAAGTAACCTTTTACTCCCCCTGAGTAACTAAAACTTTACACTAAAAAATAACTGATATCAACTTTGTATATGGACAAGAGTTAAACTAAGAAGAGGGCTTACGTAATTTATTCAAATACCCCATCACATACCTTAATAAATTGATTTAAAATCAATTTTTCATAAAAAAAATTAAATATAGATCTTAGAGTCTTAGGATAATAAATCCCCTTTTCTTGGAAAAAAATCAAATGTTTAATGAATTTTTTAGCAATCTATATTCACCAATGAACACTACTTTGTTAGGTCTTCTAGGACTTCCATTCCCAGTCAGTTCTTTAAGAGGATTTTGAAATTCAGCATGGTAATGGTTTAATTAATAAGATCTTTGATATTATTTATTCTCACCCTTATGATGCATGCCTAAGCACTTTTACCAAAGTCTTGAAGAAAACTCACACTTACAATTCACTATAGTATGAATAGTGTCTCATTTATCTCTAAGGATAAAATCTATCTGCGCATAAAATTCTATAACTATCCATAAATAGAATGGTTTACCATTATTCTTGAACCACTCATCCCAACCTTGTTTTGAATTTTGTTCTATACTAGAGACTTTCTGGATTGGATCCACTAAGAATCAAATTGTTTTTAGCATGCATAGATCGATCGAGTAAATGTGGTTTCTAAGGCTTCACTAAATCACTCAAGCTTCCTTTATGATTCTTAGATTTGTTCATTGGAGGTGATTCGGTTGTAGGTGTGACATAAAAAAGTTTATTTCATCCTCAACATTCTCATGCTTTGATTCATTTCCTTATAAGGTTTGGGTTCAAGAGAGAGTTTAGAGAGTGAGGATTTCAAGAAGGAAGGTTTCTAGAGAAGGTAAGGTATCAAAAAGAAGAAATGGAATTTAGGAAATATATATATATATTGATTCAGATTGAAATTTTTAATTTTATTTCAATCATTTAAGGATAAAAAATAATAATATATTAATTTGATTCCCACTAAAATAACTTCAGTAAAAAATATAAGTACAAATAGATAGGGTAGGTATATTGATCACATGTTCACAAAAATTAAAGAAAAATAGGTATATGGATGGTGATCTCATGGTAGAGATACTAACCATGTGAGAAAAGGTTCATGGTAGGTATAATGACTACATGATAAACTGGTCATGGTCATTTTACTAACTATATTTGAAAAAAATCATAGTCACTTATCTGACCGTGTAAACTAAACTTTATAGTTTCATTAATACCAAAAACAGAAGTTAAGCATTATAAAGGTAGTTCAGAAAAACATAACAATTAGAACTAAATAGAAAGATTTAAATTTTGTTTATCATTACTAATTCATTAATTATATAATTCATTCTCTTAATATTCAATGGATTTGTAAATATATCAGTAAGCTATTGTTTTCTACCAATTAATTCAAGGGAAATATCACCCTTCTAAAAATGGTATCTTAAAAAGTGGTGTCTTATATCAATATATTTTTTCCTTGAATTAGATACATGATTCTCTGGAATATTTATTTTACTTGTATTACCAAAATTTATATGTACATGATGAAAATGATTTTCATAGTCTAGTAATGTGTGTTTCATCCACAAAATCTATGTACAAAAATTACATATAGCTATATACTATGATTTAGTAGTAAACAATGTAATAGAGTTCATATTTTTTACTACACAATGAAATTATAAACTTTCCCAAAAATTGACATGTTCATGAGGTTATTTTTCCATCCAAATTATAACTAAAAAAATAATCATATGAATATCAAACTAAATAAAATGCTTTTCCTCTAGATCAAAACAATCCAAAATTGGTTGTACTTGTGGGGTATTTAAAAATTATTTTCACAATATTTAAATGTGATTCTTTTGGATTTGAATAAAAATGTGTGGACATGCACACACTAAGCATAATTTAAGGCCAAATAATAGATAATTATTGTAAAATTCAAATCATAACTATGTGGATGGTTTGATCAATTGGTTTCCCAGTTTTATTAAGATCCAAACTATAGCTTGTACTCCTGGAAGTATATATACCTTTAGTTCCATACATACCAAAATGATTCAGACGATCTTTAGTTAAATTTATTTGATTTAAAATGATTCCTTTTTTATTTTGAAAAATATGAAAACTATGGAAGAATTTTAACTCAAACATTAAAATCATTTAAAATTTGTTTTGCATCATTTTTTAAAATTTAGTAAATAAGGTGTTTTTTGATGATCCAAAAATAATATCATCAAAATATATTTTAACTACTAAAACATATTTTGGAATTCACTTAATAAATAAAGTAAGATCATATATTCCTTTTGAGAAATATTTAGAAATAAAAAACGAACTGATATTTTCATACGAATCTATAGAATCATGTTTTAAACCATATAAAGTTTTAGTTAATTTCGAAACATGATTTAGAAAATGAGAGTTTTGAAATCTAGGGTTTATTCTACAAAACTTTTCTCAATTATATAAACATTTTGAAAGGAACTCTTGACATCCATTTGATATAATTTGAAATTCAAATATGCTATATGGGAAAGAAACATTCAAATGGATTCAATTATTACCACTAGTGCAAAGGTTTATTCACAGTCAACAAATTCTCTTGACAAAAACCCTATGAAACTATCCTATCTTTATTTATAATTATAGTGCCATAATCATCAAAATTGTTTCTAAATACCCACTTAGTTCTAATGGTTAGAAAGATTTTATGTATTTATACTATTTTCAATACATTATTTCTTTTAAACTAATTCAATTTATCTTGCATTTAAATTAACCAAAAATCATCATCTATTTCTTTTGTGATGTTCTTAGGTTCAAGCTGTGAGAAGAAGGCTTGATGTTCAACTTGGTTTCTAAGAGAATCTATAGTCTGATTTCATTTCTCTATATCACTAACTACAACATTTAAGGGATGATATCTATTAGTTCTAGTGGATATATGATATAAGTATTTGGTACGTCATTGTATTATTCAGGTTAAAGTTCAAAAAGTTCCTCATAACTGGGTTATTTTTCTATAAAAAGTTTTTGATAACTATCATTAGGGTTGGTTGAGGTATTGATATTCAAAGTATAAATAGCATCCTAATGGTTTTATAAAGGGTTTTTAGGCACTTGTGGATGATTTTCATCAAATTTTAAATATACATATTCTTCCACATGTTTGTTTATTTTATTTAATATTTTTTTATGATTTAATGGATGTTGAATAATTGAATAAAAATCCTTAATCACTCTTGGATGAATTTTTTTCTAAACTCTTCTTTGTGTTGATTATGAAGACCATACAGCCAAAATCTCTATTGTAATTAAACTTTTGATTTCTCTCATTCTATAAATCATGCATAATTTTCTATAAAAAAGGTATAATAAAAACTATATTGATAATATAGAAATATTTATTCACAAATACTTCAAAAAAATACATAGGTAGGTCATACTCGTTGAGTATAGTCTAGGAACTTTTTAAAGAGTTCTATTTATTATTTCTATAACACCATTTTACTGTGGAGTCCTAGGATCAAAAAATTTGTGATTGTATCCATATTGTGAGAATAAATATTCAAATAATTGATTCTTGAAATAAAGTTTGTGACCACATATTTAGTTATTAATAGTAATTCCACTAATATTTTCTACAAATTTTGCATATTTGGAAAAATCGAAACAAGATTCACTTTTGTGATCTCAGAAGAATTCCTAGGTATATTTAGAAAACTCATATAATGAAACATAATCATAGGGATTCCAATTTAATATATATATTATAGAAGTTTCAAGGAATTACACATGAACCAACTTTATAATTTGATAAGTTTGAACTTATTTCTTTAGTTTCAAAGAGATCTTATGCTGCTTCCCTTTTTGATATGGGTTAAAAACTTTGTTATTTAGGAATTCCATTATAGTAATATCCATAACTAATCACTTATTAGTTATCATTATAAGTGGGTAAAGGTTGTAGTGGCCTAATATCATATTATATATCTGATACGCTTTATGAAATAAACTAAAACATGAAATATTCAAAGAAAATATTGAATCTAAATTAACTTCATAAACATTATCATTATTCAAGGAAGTAAAAACTAAAAAATTATTAGAATCATAAATCTTGAAAGAATTATTTTTTAACTTTACATGATAACCATTATTACACAATTGTGAGATTTTAAGGAGATTTTACTTTATCCAATGTACAAATAATATTTTAGAAATTAACAAATACTAGAATTACCAATTTGGAAGAGTACAATTATTTTTCTTTTGGAATTGTCACCAAATGTGATATGTCCACCATCCACCATGATAATATTATTAAAATTTGAGTAGTCCCCAATCATATTTCTGGAACATCCACTATCCAGATATCTTAAGTGTTTACTTTTAATCTTCTGGCAGTTTTCTATATACATTTAGATAAGAAATAATTTTAGTACCCATAATTTCTTGGGTATTGAAATATTAGTAATAAAATAATTTGGAATCCGAATGTATTTAATATGTTTTATATAAACAAACTTTATACTTTTACATATGAAAACATAATTTGGTCCATATAAATCAAATCTATTTATAGAGTTGGAAGATCATGACCTAAGAACAAATTTATGCTTATGAATTTTCCTATGACCGGACTGGTATAAAATAACAATTGTATAATTTGGTTAATTTTGTTTACCAATAATATTGTTCAAGGTTTATATACCATTTTTAAACCTTTCTATATCATTTTTAATACTTATTGGAAATTTGGGGATCATTATTTTCTTTTTATAATTGAGAATTCTTTTCTTTCTCAATAGAAAAGTAAGATTTAAATGAACAAAAAAAGCATAATACTTATTTAAAATTTTATATTTATCCTTATGTTCATTGAAAATTTCCAATAGAATATCACAATATTCGAATAAAACCTCACTGATCATGTTTTCATAATTGCTTTTAGTTTTTTAAAAATTATAAATATGAACAAGGGATTCAAGAATAATATTTGATACCTCAGATGTGTTTGTCATAAAACACCTGTTTGATTTTTCATTATTGTATTCTATACTAAAGTAAGAGTCACTTAAACTATCCTCAAATCTAGTTCACATGGATTTTATAGCCTTATTTGTAATTTTTTATTTATTCTCATATATATATATTTTTTCATTTTAGGAAAATCAGCCTTTATGTGTCATTTTATTTTTCATTTATAAAAGTTCACTTCACCAGATTGATTCTCTTTCCTCTAGTTCCCTATTTTGTCACATTTTCCTCCATAATTTGTTTTATTATTGAATTTATTCTTCTTTAAGAATGTTTTGAATCTCCTCGATGTGTGACCCATTTCCTCACCATTGCTAGAAGGTGAATCATCTTCACTTGAATGATCATCTTTGATTTTATCTTTCATTTATGAGTTTGTTATATTAAAGGAAAATGATTTTTAGGTCCATATTCTTTTTATTTCTCCACTTTTAGTTCTTTCTTGTACATCATAAGTTTTTCAATAGTCTCTTTCACTAGTAATTTACTTATGTCACGCGATTCTCTAATAGAAATAGAGGTTCCTATCCAGCTATATGATATGAATTTCATAAGTGTAATCACTTTGTATTTATCTTAAACCGTCTTACCAAGTGATAGAATCATGTTTACAATATCACTTGACCTGAGATTCTTGTTAGGAATTATTTTGTTATATTTTATCTTAAATTTATTATACTTAATGGTATTAGTATTCATGCATATTTCTTTAACATTTTATGTTACTTCGTGATAAATAAAAAGTGTGTCCCATATTTCAAGTGCAGTAAATAAAGAAAAAATTATATTTAACTAATATTATCCTAGTGTATATTATAATTAATTCATGGATTTATTGTTACTATTATAAGTTTTCCTAGTGTCATCTCTCCAACCATCTCTAGCAGCTTTTTGATATCCATACTTTTCCTTGATTATAGTCAAAATATAAAACCCAATTATCTATATATGAATTTTTATTTTGATCTTACACTAAACATAATTAGTGCCATTAAAATAAGGAGGCTATTTATTGGTAGTTCTTTCTTGTCTATTTTTATCCACAAAGACATAAACTTAGAAATAACATAAATTTTTGATCTTTGGGTAAAACTAGATCACAATTAAAAGTAATTTGAAAAACTTTTATACCAACTGTTTATTAAAGTGGAAAATTAAAGAGGGTGTGAATTAAACTTTTAATTAAAATTTATTTAAAACTAAATCCCCTAAATTTATAAAATATGATCCAGTTAACTAAAATAATATAAGTATATAATTTGATATTTCAAAAATTTTCTTAGAAGGTAGATCAAAAATTAGTTAAAAATAGTTTTAAAAACATTTTTAACTTTATAAATATATTTAATTTTATTAAAAACTATATATAGAAAAAAATTAAAAGTTAAATATCATAGTAATGTTTTTCAATTAGTTTTGAAAACAGATACTGGTTTGTTTAAAAAATATAAGAAAACAAAAAATGCAGACAATGGAATTAAATCCAGAGGTTCAGTCTCAAGCTGATACCTAGTCCTATCTACTTGTAAATCACCACCACTAAGTAGTTTATTAAAGAACAATCTGATCCACATACTGGATTTGGTTTCACATAAAAAACTATACATGTGAAGTCTATTATACATAGAGTCTCTTCCATATTTATTCATGTGATAAAATAAAAACAACTTCACATAGGCAGTCCGGCTTACACAACCTCTTCCATAGTTCTTCATGGGTGTATAGATGTAAAAGAATTGGACAGAGTGTCTGTTAATCTCCAATACAATACTAGAGTATATGTAAATAAATAAATAATGTATAACAAACATAGTGTCATGTAAAGTTCAGAGCGATTCCTCTATGTGTCAGTCTGTCTCAAGAACATGTGTATTCTCTTCTACTAGTTGTCCGTGAGAGGCTCTATATCTCAAGGAGATCTTTTATCTATACTAGTCATTAGAGGATATTAATTGTTTAATCCTCACAATATTTGTATTCTTAAATTCACTAGATCTAAAATTAATACTCCAAATTAGAGCTATTGAGGATTTTAAAATACTTCATTGCTTAAGTTAGACATGGTCACTTGGTCGTCACTTAGAGCATGGATAATTCTCACAATTACTTGGCTAGGTGACTTGGCATAGTCACCTGGCATAATGACTTGGAATGTCCCCTTATCATGGTAAATTCGTTTTCTATTTTTATCACTTTAATTCCTCACATGGTCACTTGATTTCCTTACATGGAATTCTCATATCTTCATATAGAAGGTTCATGAATTCACATAGTAACTTATTTTATTTTCATGATCACTTCATTAATTTATGTATTTAATTGATGTATTCTCACAGTAACTAATTTTCTTGACATGTTAGCTTCATCTCTACTCACAATCACTTTATTTTTTATTTTGGAAGTTTAATCATTCATGTGGTCACTGCATTACATAAAAAATGATTAGTTCAAGACTTAGAGAAATTTTACTAACTTGTCGCACAATAGCTTTCTTGTTCATGTGTTAGGATGAATCCTTTATATGGTCACATGTATTTCAATGCATGGTAGGTTTAGTACCCATATAGTCACTTTAATTTCAATTCACAGTCATTTCATTACTTAGAAAAAATTTTCTCTTCTAATTCATGATTAGTTGATTGTAAATTTAGTCAGTTGGAGTACAACATTCAGTCACTTCCACGTGGTTACTTAACCTTTATGGTCTGTTTAACTTCTTCACATGGTAGGTTCATTACACATGCAGTAGGTTGACATAGTATCTTCTAGACTTGTCCAATATTACCAATTTGGATAGAAAATAATTTACTATCATAAAAAATTAAATTCATTAGAAAAATAATAACCATGATTTTAGATAACTAAAATAAGGTGATACTGGACTAAGACAACATATCACCCTTTTAAAGTTTTTTCTCCTTAATGATTTCAAAAAATAATATATATTTTTTTGAAGAAATACTTTGGTTCATTTTTGGTTTTAAGGAAAAAAATATCCACTTTTTATTTAAATGTTCTTTTCTTCTTCCTTACATTGGTTAAGAGGTTCATCACTATACCTAATTATTTAATCATTTATTATGAAATTTTATTCAATTAAACTCCACATTCATGACCTATTCTACTTTAATAAATAACAAATTTCTAAAATATTCTAATACCTTCTTTTTTTTTAAAATCCTTATAAGATACCATTTGGTTATCCTTTGAGATAAGATTATGTAACCCATTTTCATATCATGGTGAAGTTTCAAAGGATTTAATAACAACTTAGAGGTAGGAGAGAGTTTAATATGATGATTTATTTTTAAAAATTTTAAATTTAGGAAACTTAATACCTATAAATTGTAAGATTTTCTTACTTATAAAATTTTTAGTAAACTCAAATGCCTGCATAAATTAGAAAATTAAACATGGAATGCATGATTTATAAGGTTCAACCTCAGTTTAAGAACCTTTATCCCCACCACAGCCACTCTTATGGGTCTATGGAAATTCCCTAATATGAAGAAGTGAATAAAACTTGTGTCAAATCTTGTTAGACAGATTTTATCTCTTGATAGGAGTGATTATACTGACTCCTAATAGTTTAAAAAAAAATTATTATAAAAATTTTAGCCACAAAATAACATGAACATCAATTTTCTTTCTCCACAATAGATCTATCTGGAACCCTAGCTTGATGTGCCTAGGTCTGATTTCCTCAGTCCAACAAACTCAATTTGATAAAAATTTTCTTATTTTCCTTTTTCACATTCTTTAATTTCTATCAAATTTTGTTCTATCTGATTAATAAACACATGTCTTTTAAAATTATTCTCAAGACTCAGTCGGATTTTCTTAGTCTAAAAAACTCTATCCAGTAATATGAACTTTCCTCTATCTGATCTTCTGATCAAAACCCTCTATCCAGAAACACTTCTTTAACATGAAAAAAATTCAGTTTGAAAACTCACTCATGACACCAATTATGAATAGTAACATATTAATTTTTCATGTGTGAATAGTGGGTGGAGTATAATATACTTTCAACCTCTATTTATAGGTTCTCCAAATATTGTAAAGGTTTGAAATTGAAATGTTTTTCCTGATCACCTGAATTCTATAATCTTGAATTTCACATCTATTTGAACTCTATGTTGACTATTTCAACTCCTCTCAAATCTTATATTGTATTCTAAAAATATATTGAATCTTCACAAGTCTTATCAAATTATAAAAAATGGTTCAGAAACTATAGTCCAAAACTCTATTTTTTCATTCTAGTTCTCTTGGACCAATTAAAAAACCAAACAAATATGATTACTTTCTTTGAATCTCCTAGAAAACTGCAAAAAGGTTTAAAAAAAGGTTGAAACTTATAAAGACTTCATAAAATTTCAACCACCACCAAGTATAAATTACACCACATCTTGTGCAACTTCATATTTCTTCCACTTTCTCAATTTGATAAAACTTCTTAATTCAATAGAACTTCTTTTTCTGATAGCAATTATCAATCAGATAGAACTTCTCAGTCTAATAGAAACTCTCAGTCTGATAGAATTATTAGTTTGATAAAATGTATCAGTCCAATAGAACTACTTAGTCTGATATAAATTATTTGTCTGATAGAACTTATTAGTCTGATAGAACTTCTCAATTCGATAACCCTTCTAATATTTCTTCTGAAAAGATTTATTTTTTAAAAATTCTAGAAAAATTTCAATTCCCTTTTTCTCTTCTAAATCCATTTCATATCATATCTTCTTCATGATTTTTAAGAAAATGGAAGAATATAAAAGTATTGTCTAACTTGTTTTAGAAATTTCTAAAACTTACCACCAACAACTTTCAAAAAGACTTCTAACTTTCTCTATTTCAATAACTCCTGATTCAACAAATTATTTTTTTGATGAACTAAATATGATAGATTGGATAATCGGGTAACTTTTTAAAAATACATACTATATCCAGGATTTTAACAACTTCTCAAAAAAAAATTTTATTTAGAAATTTTTTTTTCAATATAACACAAATTTTCTTTAGTAAAAAAATTTTATTCAGAAAATATATTTTCTTCAATAAAAAACTTTTATTTAGAATTTGTTTTTCTTCAACCAATATGTTTTGACTAAATAGTTTCTTTTTATAATGCATTTAATTTGTGTATAAACTCGTTTTTTATATCCAATGAGCTTAGTCTGATCGCTTATTTTCCAAAAAAACTTACTTTATTCAGATTCACAACAACTTCTCATTAGAAAAATTTATAAACTTTCAGTAACATACCTTTCACATAATTTAAAAAATATATTTTACAAAAAGTGATTTGTTAATAAAAACAAAAAATTAGAAAAGAAAAACACCCTAAAGTATATTCAATATCCCCCTATGTATTTGTTGACAACTCTCGTTAAAAACCTTTATGACTCATTATTATTAAACAATCAGAATTTTCACAACTCTTTTTTGTAAACAAATCAAGTTTTGAATTTTACAAAAAACATAGCCATTCTAAAAAGATATTGTCCTAACACCACACTTCTATATAAATTACTTCTTTTGAAGGAATTACATCCCCTAGTTATAGGAAACTTTCCGACCATATTAAGATAAACTCTATCTTACTTCTATCATTTCCTCTAACTTTTATTTCTCTACCCCATTTTATGATTTACATAGCTTCAGATTTATTTAAGTAATAAAATTACTTCCATTTCCATTGTAGGATAATGTTTTACAAAATTTCCCCCTTTTTCAACATAATCCATTGCATGACGGAGGACCTTTATTTAGATGTTTAGGATATTGATGGTAGATTCTGAACATGAAGGTGAAACCTCAATTCCATAAATATTTCTTTGGTATTTTTTTTGAAAATATCAATAATTTTATATTTTTTTGAAACATATTCTAGAAGAATATCTCCACCAATAACCTTTTATTTTATAAATTAAAACTTGATATAAATATGTTTTGATCTTGAATGTTGTAAAATATTTTTAGAAAGATGAATTTCACTCTAGTTATCACAAATTATCTTCAATGGTTTGAAAAATTAAACTTTCAAATCTTATAACTGAACCTTTATTGAAAACATTTGAGTATAATTCAGTATATCAGAAACATATTTTGATTCCTCTATACTAAATTTTACAAACCTATATTTCTACTATTCTAACTCATAAAACATTATCCATAGTAAAATTCCCATCTCGAAGTTGATTTTCTATCATTGCAATCTCTATCGCAATCAACCTTATTATAACCGTGAAAGTTTATTTAATAACTTCTTTTGTATAAAATCCCATGTGAATTTATTTATTTAACATATATTATAATTTTATTTTCTTATAACATATGAGAACCTTTCAAATCACTCTGATATCTGGTGCACAATGTTATAACCAAACAATATCTGGTCATAAGTCTGTTTGATAAATCAAACTTCTTATAAACTTATAAAAATATTTATGGTTCACTCCTTTTATGATTTTATCTTTACTCAACCTTGTTCTCACTAAAATAAGAGTTTAAACTTATTTGGATCCTTCTGTACTGAAATTATTTAACAATTCCTTGAAATATTTTTCTTAATATAGAAAAATGTATTTATCTTTCTATTGATTTTTTATACCAAGGATGAAAATTAATTCTCTAAACATTGACATCTCAAAGTTATTATTTATTTCCCTAGAAAATTACCTCAAAATTTTTCTTCGTATATAATAAAATTATATCATCAAAATATACAATTAAAATCAATGTTTCAGAGTTAACATATTTCACATAATTTTATATAAACTTTTACTTTATAAAAATTCAGTTTTCTCAGACAATTTTTACATTTGGAATACCAGGAAAGTGGGACTTATTTAAAACTATATGACGATTTATTCAATTTACAAAACTTTATTACATCATTAACAAGTAGTAAACTACAAGGTTTCTCAATGTAAACTTCTTCTTCAATGTCACCATTTAGAAAAGATGAATTCACATCCATCTGATAAACATTGTAATATCGATGTCCAAAAACTACTAGAAACATTATAATAGTTTATAATCTTATAATAAGGGAAATGGTTTCTTCAAAAATATAATTCTTACACATTTGTGTAGACATTAAAAATAATTTTAGATTTATTTCTTAAAACTTTTCCATGTTCGTTCAATTTGTTTCTTTATACCTATTTTGTTCCTATAATTTTTTTATTTTATATACATTGAAAAACTTCCCAAGTGTTGTTTTTCTAAATATAATTTAACTCTTCATTCATTTTATCAAACCATTATTTATGTTTAAATTCTTCTGAAATTGATTTTGGTTTAATTTTTGGAATGGGTGATGTTTTATTTTATAATTTCAATCTTATTATTATCTGAAAAGGATCTTTTTGATTCCCAATAATATTTTTTTTGCTTCAACGTGTTTCTATAAAGTAAGAAATTTCAAATTTACTCTTCTAGCTTCAATTTTCACATCACACAATTCTTCTCAATCTTGATAATTATATTTTAACTCAGTTTTATTCTCATTATAAATCTTCTCTTTATCTTCCTTAACATTCTCAAAAACTTTTGTTAAGGAATTTAAATTTTCAATAACCTTCACATCATATGAATCCACCAACTTTTTTAATTTTTTTTCAAAATTTATAACTTCTTCCATTGGGTGAGTATTCCAGAAAAATACCTTCTTCACCTTTCTCATCAAATTTTCCAAGATCCAGATTTTTTATGTTTAGAAAAAGCAGACTACCAAAATCCTTGAAGTTTTTGAATGAAGTTTTTTTGTTATAACACTTTTCATAAGAATTCAAGTTGGATTTCTGACCAAAAAAACATCTGTTTTGAACATGTACATCAGTAATTAGAGCTTCTATCTAGTAAAACATTGAAATTTTATATTCTGACATGTTTTTTCACATTTCCACTGAACTTCTATTTTTTCCTTTCCATTACTCATCTTTTTGTGGTGTGTATGGAGAAATATAATGATATTTGATTCCATGTTTCTTGAAATATTATTCAAATTCATTGCATGTATATTTTTCCTATTATCTATTCTCAACTTCTTCATATAAACCTAAATTTATCTCTCAACAAATTTCCTAAAAAATATAGACATTTCAATAGCCTTTAACTTGGGCTTAGTAAACATAACATTGTTCATCTGAGTAAAATCATCAATGGAGGATATCAAGTACAAATATCCTTTTTTTTATTAATGTATCATCATTCCAGATAAATAAAAATGAATATGTTCAATAGCTCTGTTAGATTGAATCTTAACATTGTTATGACTTTTATAAGTCATTTTCCCATTCTGAAAAGTTATGAAAACATCTTATTCTCTTCTTTTTAATTATGGAAAATTTCATACAACATAAAATTTGTAAATTTTTTTCATAATTTTCTGCCTATGTTGGATAATTATATGATAACACAACTTATTATCATCTTTAGTACTAAGATAGCATGAGTTTTCAATTTCTCCAATTTGAAAAATATTTCCCCTAGTTCTTTCTCCTCTTGTAACAACTTTTCCATATTTGAAAATTTTGATGACACACAAATATTTTCTGAAATCCAATTCCTTTCCATCATCAAATACTGGACTTATACTAAGTAAATTATGTTTTAGTCCATCAAAAAATATAACTTCCCTATATTTTCACTTTCCTACTTTAATATTATCCCTTCCAATTCCTATGATTTTTAGGGAACTATCATTCCCGAAGCTAATAGATCATCCTTCATGATTTTTAACGTATTTTAATATTTTCAAATCACCTATCTTGTATGATGAAAAAACACTATCTATTATCCATGATTTTTTATTTTTACTATATTTAAGTGTTATCTCAACCACAAAATATCTTTCCTCAATCATTTTATTTCAAACATAATTTTTTATAAGAACTCTTACCTAGAAGAGTTGTCATACCTTATTTAGAATTATGGAAAACCTGGTCACATATTCTACAAAATTCTTCTAGAATTTAATTTTTTTTCTATTGGAAGTTTTATAACATCCTGATATTTCATTTTTCTAATTTTCTATGTTTTAGGAATGTCACTTATTCTACTCCCTCCATTTCTTCCATTCTGTTCAAACATCTTTCCTAGAAGTGACATGTCATGCCAGTAGTTATAAGCTCTATGACCATAAATTACACAATACCAACAGAATCCATAAAATCATTTTTTTATGGAAGTAAGATCTTTCTCTATAGAAAATTTTTCAAGGTAGATAACTTCTTTCTACACTAACACATTCTGGGCATGTAGAAAATTTCTTTTGGGGGTAAATTTCAACTTTTGTAGATTTTATAGGTTTTTCACATACCTTATAAACCAAATATTTCCATATAATTTTCTTTATGCATGAAATGTTAAATAAAACAGATAAAAATTTTAGTTTAGTGGGTGTAGATTTCACCTGATTCTTAGAGTGAGTTTTTTTAGCTTTAGATGATCCAAATTTTACTTCCAATCCTTTCCAAAAAAATTATTCAAATTTCTTAAATTATTTTCAACCTCAATAAGTTTTTATTGAGACTAGTTAACTTTCTATTCCTTGGATGTTAAATTCTTACTAAGATCATTTACCATCTTTCCATAATATGTAATTTATAGATTGTAACTCAATATCTTCTGGATGTATTATTCTTTTTTACTTGACAATATATTTCCCACCTTCAACAAACTTTCTATAATATTTATTTATCGTTATGATTTATTTCTTGAGAGTTTTTTTCTCAATATATGATACAAATTATGATATGAGTTTATACTAACCTCATCTTTTTTCTTCACTATCTAAGGAATACTTAGTTTTCTTAACTATTGTAATGAGTATTCTGAACTTTTCTGAACATTCAACTTCTGATTAATTGTTATCAATTGAGTCCAATTAAACTTTATTATACACCATAATTCTTTTGTTTCCCTTGAAATTATTCTTATTATATTTTTTAGATATATTTTATTATTTATAACTTTTTTTCTATTTATTCCATTGATATTTTTGATCAAAATCATCTTTTTATTCTCCAGCTTTCTTCTAGGGTAAATTCAAAGAAAAGTTCCAAATTCCACCACACTCAAAAAATTTGAGGGGAAGTTTTCATACATAACTTACTCTTCCCATCTGATAGTTCTTGAAGATATTAGATGTTATTTTTTAATTCATATCCTCCTTCTCCTTATCTTCAGACTCATAAGGATCATCATATTCAGCACCTTGAATTTTAATCTTCTTGTTGGTTCAAAATCAATTTCATCTTTCATATTATTTTTTAAAATCAGAGATATTCTCATTTCATAAGAAATAAGAAAGTTATATAGTTCATAAAAGGATAAATCATATTTATCTTTTAAAGTATAAATTTTATAATCAAAAAAGTTTAGAAAGTTTCTCATGAGTGTCTTTAAAATTATAGAATCTTCGAGGAAATCTCTAAAACCTATGATGCTATCAACAACTTCATTTACTCTGGTGAAGTAATCATCAATAATTTCTTCAGCTATCATTATTATGTCTTAAAAATTTATATGCTAGATTTATATATTTTCTTCCTTTGTTTAGTATTTACTTCAAAAATTCACTCAATCTTGTCTCATATACTCTATGATGTTTTGAGACCCATTACCTTCATATAAACATTTTCTGATATAGACATAGGAATAAAATTTCTAGATTTTCCATCAACTTCAATATTTCTCTTTAAAGTAGAGACATCAAGGAATCCTTTTTTATAGGTGGAAAACCAATTGTAGCAGCATCAATAACTTTTAGTCTAAGAGATAAGAGTTATGGAATCATCTTGTTTTTCGAACCATAATAATTTTTTCCATTAAATATAGAAATTTATCCATTATTTATAGAATTGAGATTATGCATGATATGTATTCAACAAGGTAACCTTTCTATTATACCATTTAAAGCTACAAAGGATTGAATAAAAACTTAGAAGGAGGGGAGGGGGTAAATCAGTTGTTTCCTTTTTATAAATTTCAACTTCAGGAAACTTAACCTCAAAAACTTGTTAGTGTTTCTTCCATATAACTTTTTAGTTAAACCAAATGCATAAAAAAATTATAAAATTAAACATGGAATGCATGATTTATAAGGTTTTTCCTCAGTGTGAGAACCTATATATTTTCCATATCCACTACCAAGGGTATATAAAAATTCACTAATATAAATAAGGTAATACAACTTGTGTCAACTCTAATTAGACACCTTCTATCTCCTGATATGAATTATTATACTGACTCTTTTTAGTTTATAAAAATTTTCCAAAAAAAATTGAGACACAATTGAAAACGAACATCAAAATTTTTTTCTCCACAAAAGATCTATCCAGAACCTCACCCTGATATTCCTAGGTTTGATATCCTCAGTCCAAAAAACTTAGTCTAATAGAATCATTACAGTTTATCTTTTTCTCAATCTATACTTGATACCAACTTCTATTCTATATGACTGACAAACCTGTTCTTTTCATAATTCTTATCAAATCTCAAATCGATTCTCCCAGTCTAATTAAATCTATCTCATAATATAAACTTTCATCAGTCTCATCTTATGACCAGAACCCATTGTTCGGAATCACTAACTTCGGTTGGTAAACTATATTTTTACACGAATTATGCAGAGTAATAGATGATTTTCATATGGGTGGAATGTTGGTAGAGAATAATGTACTTTCCACCTCTATTTATAGGTTCTCAAGAAATAGTAAATGTGGGAAACTATTTTTTTTCCACTCACCCAAATTCCAAATTCCAAATATATCATCCATTTGAACTTGATGTTGACTATTTGAACTCTTCTAAACTCTTCTTTTGTCCTCTCGAAACATCTTGAATCTTCACAACTCTTCTTGAATTATCAAAAATGGTTTAAAAAATATTGTATAGAAAAATCATTCCAGGAATCTATTTTTCATTCTAGTTCTACTGAACCAATTAAAAAATAAAACAATATGATTACTTTATCCAATTCTCCAGGACAGCTGAAAAAAAGTTTACAATATGGTTGAAAATTATAAATATTTCAGAAACCTTCAACCACTGTCAAATATCAATGCCACCATATCTTTTGAAACTTAATAATTCTTCCACTTTGTCTATTTAGTAGAACTTATCAGTTGGATATAACTTATCCATCTAATAGAACTTCTCATTATGATAGAACTTCTCAATATGATATAACTTCTCAGTCTTCTAGAACTTTACAGTTTGATATAACTTCACAGTTTGGTAGAACTTATCACAATGATATAACTTCTTAGTCCGATATAACTACTCAGTCTGATATAAATTATCTGTTTAATAGAACATTTCTATCTAATAAAACTTCTCAGTACAATAGCCCTTCTGATGGTGGTTTTGAAAAAAATTAATTTTTGGAAAATTTGGAAAACTTACACTTCTATTTTATTCTTATAACACTGGCTCATATCATGACTTATTCATGATTTTTAAGAACTTAAAATAATAGAAAATAATCACCTAACTTGTTTTTGAAGGTTCTATAACATCCCATCAAAAACTTTTTAAAACAAACTCTGGTTTTCTTCATTTCAAAAAATTCTGACTCAAAAACTTCTTTGTCTAATGAACTGAATCTGATGGATTTTTTGAGTGAGTATCTTTATAAAAATAGATTCTACATAAGGACTTTTAACAATTTCTCATCAAAAAAGTTTTCATTCAAAAAAAATTTTTCTCTAGAAAATAATTTTATTTAGAAGCCAACCTTTCTTATAAAAATGTTTTGAATCAACAAATTCTTTATTTAATGAATTTTATTTATATATAAACTAAGACTTTCTTGTGTTCGATGAGCTTAGTCCAATTTGGTTCCTATAATCACTATCTTTGAAAAACACTTACCTTATTCATATTCATAGAAAATTTTGAATTAAATGAGTTATAAAATTTCAGCAACATATCTTTCACCTAATTTTAAGAAAAATATATTTTACAAAAATTTAGGTTTAAAAAAACATTACTAAAACAAAACATCACAAAAAATCTTCACATGTTTTTTCTCGTTATTATACTTCATGTATGATTTCTTTTTTTCTTATATAGAAAAAATATACATGTATATAATATATTGTTATAGTTGGTATAAAAATTCTAAATCCCTATAATGTATTGGGTAATGTTTTAAACTCATGAGACACCATGTATGGTGCACAATGTAACACCTCAAGCTGCCACTGTACATTTCCGTTTGAATAATGCAGTAGCTTGCATTGTACAAAACTTGGAGATTTAACATACCATGACCAATCAGACTAGGCATTATGAATAGTAATACCCAATTTTTGAAATTTTATAAATTTTAATTTTTAAAATGGACTTCATTTTTGAATTCAGAATATCAAAATTAACGTTGGGTGAATTTTTGGTATTTTTCTGAGAACTTTCAATTTTTGATCAATAGCGAAAAACATTGTGTTATATACTTGATAAAAACTAGTGATTTTTGTTCTAAGTTCACCTTTTAATCTTTGGGGATAGAATTTCATAATGAAATAATTATACACTTGATCCCAGTTTTCAAAAAATTTCTCATCTAGACTCAGAAACCAAATTTCTAGCAATCCCTTTAAGGAAAAAGGGAAACACTCTAATTATTAGTTCATTTTCTATGAGTCCTAGAAGAGGTAATTTCCACACAGTATTGTATAAGTCTCTAATAAAGGAAAGGTAGTCCTCATTAGAGTGTCTATTAAAAGGAGGCAACAGAGAAATGTGTGATTGTTTAAGTTCATAATTTCTATCCCTAGGAGATAGTGTAATGGATGATGGATTTCTTGAAACTTTTGGGAGTTGGAACTCCCTCATCCCAGGCCTTTCATTTTCATCTAGGGGTTCTGGTTGATTTTGATAATTGTTAGGTGTAAGAACTCTATTATCTAAGTTTTCTGTTTCAATTTCGTTCTTCTTTCTTAGAACAGTGAGATGTTTATCCAATTCAAGGTTCTGAGGCTCTGATCTAACACCAGAAGTTCTTGTGCTCATGTAAACAACAATAATAGACACTACTTAGTAGTAACAATTCAGTAGTAAGTGAAATAGTTTTTTTTACAATTTTCCAAATTTTTAATCTTTTAAATATTTTTATATATGTGTTTTTTTTGTTTTTTTATTTAATGCAATGCCTCATGCCTTCAACGACAACAACATCAAAAACTTGACCTGCACCTTCATTGAAGTTGGTCAAAGATTAAAATTTATATTCCTACTAAGTACTATATATGTGGCAAGTAGGGTAAAAACCACAGGGAAGGAAAATATGGCCACTAGTATTGAAAAAAAAAACTTGGTAAACTCCACTATTGTCAGCGGTGGAGTGATTTTTCTATTTTTTTTTCACTTTTTTCTATTTTTTTTCTATTTTTTTAATAAGAAGTAGAGTGACAGAACATTGGAAACATGTATTTAAACTAAATTAAAGCTAGATTTAGTTGTGAACAAAGAGACATAGAGATATAACACGCTCATAGGAAGAACAATCTATTAAAATTCTCAGGGAGTAATCTCCATTATACTGGTTTTGAAGGTGTTTTAATTCACTTATAGGTTGTTGCAGAGTACCATTGTAAAGATTATGACTCCCCTCCTTCGCCAGGAGTTATGTCACACAAGACAACCAACTTAAGAGTTCGCCACTCCAAAATTAATCAACTGTGAACTATTTGAAAATTAACAGCAAGACAAACTCACTGTAAGTCTTGAAGTCTTTTGAATCTATTATTTTTTTAAAAGTGTTTCCACAATCAATCTCTCCAAATGAATGTGAAATTTTGAAATTAAACTTTGGTGGAACAATGAAATTGAATGAATTCAGTATCGATCTCACCGATCAATATTGAATACATGAAAATGATAAAGTGAAATGAGAATTTAATGATAACCAGTGGAACTTCAATATATCCCCGAACTACTAACTTAGCTAGAAATTATCTCTATTAACACATATACCAAGATCATTATATTACAAAAGAGAAGAATTAAAAGAAAACAGAGGAAGTAAACTCCCTCTACTAGCATGAACTGTTGCTCCTCCTGGCCTCCTCCAGCTCTAAGAAGTGGTTCCAGAGTCACCCTCCGGTCTCCTCTCCTGGGCACTGGCTCTCCGGATGTGTTGAATGAATGTCATTCTAATCCCTTCCCCTCGAATCAATGTCTCTCATCCATATCCCCCTTTCTGCTGCTTGATCTACTTAAGTATGACGTTGTCTTCTTCTACTTGTCACTGAACATTTTACACCGACTTCAAAAGCTCTTCACATTTGCACCACACACATGCGTTTTACCATGAGTGGCATGTTGCACTAACTTTTCTCACGTAACTAACTCCTAGTGAGTTAGTTAAGTGAATCTGGACGTATATTTGTCTCTTGAATAAACCTGCGTAGTTAGAAGATAAATAAATAAAATCGCAAAGAAAGTAAAATAATAAAAAATTTAGTTAAAGCACTACAAGAAAACCGCCGTTTAGCGGGGGTTTTTAAAACCGCCGCGAAACGTGTTTCGGGCCGCCATTTCACGACGATTTTAAAACCGTCGCGAAAAAACCGCCGCTAAATGGCAAATTTTTTTTTTTTTTTGTTTATTTTTTTTATTTTATTCGAGGATTAGTGGCGGTTTTTTAAACAACCGCCTTGAAATAGTGGCGGTTTCGGTAAAACCTCCGTGAAATGAAATGAAAAAATAAAAAAACACGAGAAACCCCAAAATCACTAAAACAACCATAACTTTTGATCCAGGCGTCCGTTGAAGCGCCACGACTAGTCAAATCGAAGTTCATGAAGAGATATAGAGGCACATATAATCAAAACTGTGAGACAGTCTAAGGTGTGGAAGATATTAGAGTTATAAGAAAGTTGAAAAAAGTTCTCCAACTTCAAACGGCCATAACGTTCGCTCCGGGTGTCCGTTTGGGCTCTACCATATATCAAATCGAAGCCAGAGAAGAGAGCTATGCAATAAATTGATGAAAGAAAGCTTCTGTTGTGTTTTTCGACCCCAAAAACCCCTCCGAAGGCCTCTAAAACCCCGTTTTCGTCACCAGTGTCCCGTCGAACTTGTCTTCAAATGGACCTAACTTTCGATCCGCGTGTCAGTTCGGCCTCCTCCACCTGCCAGATCATAGCTCATTCCATGAGCTTCAGTTTGACTGGTCGCGGTGCCCACATGAACTCCTAGATCATATGTTATGGTCTTTTTAGTCGGTATCGAGTTTGTTATGTTTTTCAATGCCTCGTTTCTAGCACCTGTTCCCTGTCAACTGTTTTTTAAATGGTCATAACTTCCGATCCGCCTGTCCATTCAGACTCTTTCACATTTCAGGTCGAAGATCGTTTCAGGATCTTTGATTTGACAGGTCGCAGATCTAAAACAGACTCTCGGATCATAAGTTATCTCCGTTAATGTGAGTCCAATGTTTTTGTCTCTTTATGACCGTTTTGATGGGTTTTAACGGTTGCTCCATCTATTATTGTTTATTTGGGTTTCAATGACTTGTTATCTTTATCAATGGTTTTTTGTGGGTTATTATGATGATTATGTTGAATTATTAAGGCTTTTTCCAGAGTTGTCACGAGTTTTCATGCGTTCTCATTCTTTCTAATGCCTCATTCTTCATATGTTTTTTCATCTTTTTTCATGCGTTTTCATGATTTTTAATCCCTTATCACGTCTTTTCATACTTTTTCATGTGTTTCCTATATTATTTATTATTTATTATTTATAATATACTTTAATTTATTTATTATCTATTATTTGTAACTGGTTATTTATTATTTATTATTTATTATTTATTTATGTTTATTTATTATTTATTATTTATTATTTATTATTTATTATTTATATTTATTTATTAGTTATTATTTATTAGTTATTATTTATTATTTATTATTTATATTTATTTATTATTTATATTTATATTTATATTTATTATTTATTATTTATTATTTATATTTATTTATTATTTATTATTTATTATTTATTATTTATTATTTTTTATTTATATTTATTTATTAGTTATTACTTATTACTTATTATTTATTATTTATTATTTATATTTATTTATTATCTATTATTTATTATTTATATTTATTTATAATTTATTATTTATATTTATTTATTATTTATTATTTATTATTTATCATTTATATTTATTTATTACTTATTATTTATATTTATTTATTATTTATTATTTATATTTATTTATTACTTATTATTTATATTTATTTATTATTTTTTATTTATATTTATTTATTATTTATATTTATTTATTATTAATAAATTATTATTTATATTTATTTATTATTTATTATTTATTATTTATATTTATTTATTTATTATTTATTATTTATTATTTATTATTTATTATTCATTATTCATTATTGATTATTGATTATTGATTATTGATTATTGATTATTTATTATTTATATCTATTATCTATTATTTATTATTTATTATTTATTATTTATATCTACTATGTATTTATTATTTATTATTTATTATTTATTATTTATTATTTATTATTTATTATTTATTATTTATTATTTATCTTTATTTATTATTTATTATTTATTATTTATTATTTATTATTTATTATTTATATTTATTTATTATTTATATTTATTTATTATTTATTATTTATATTTATTTATTATTTATTATTTATTATTTATTATTTATTATTTATATTTATTTATTATTTATTATTTATTATTTATTATTTATTATTTATATTTATTTATTAGTTATTATTTATTATTTATTATTTATTATTTATATTTATTTATTATTTATATTTATTTATTATTTATATTTATTTATTATTTATTATTTATATTTATGTTTATTTATTATTTATTATTTATTATTTATTATTTATATTTATTTACTATTTATTATTTATTATTTATTATTTATTATTTATATTTATTTAATATTTAATATTTAATATTTAATATTTATTATTCATTATTCATTATTTATTATTTATTATTTATTATTTATTATTTATTATTTATTATTTATTATTTATTATTTATTATTTATTATTTATATCTATTATTTATTATTTATTATTTATTATTTATATCTATTATGTTTTTATTATTTATTATTTATTATTTATTATTTATTATTTATTATTTATTATTTATTGTTTATTATTTATTATTTATTATTTATTATTTATTATTGATTATTAATTTTTTTTGATTTATTTATTATTTATGTTTATTTATTATTTATTATTTATTATTTATTATTGATTATTGATTATTGATTATTGATTATTTATCTTTAATTATTATTTATTATTTATTATTTATTATTTATTCATTATTATTTATTATTTTTATTTATTTATTATTTATTATATTTGTTATATTTATTATTTATATTTATTTATTATTTATATTTATATTCATTTATTATTTATTATTTATTATTTATTATTTATTATTTATTACTTATTATTTATCTTTATTTATTATTTATTATTTATTATTTATTATTTATTATTTATTATTTATTATTCATTATTCATTATTATTTATTATTTATTTATTATTTATTGTTTATTATTTATTATTTATATCTATTATCTATTATTTATTATTTATTATTTATTATTTATTATTTATATCTACTATGTATTTATTATTTATTATTTATTATTTATTATTTTTTATTTATTATTTATTATTTATTATTTATTATTTATCTTTATTGATTATTGATTATTGATTATTGATTATTGATTATTTATATTTATTTATTATTTATATTTATTTATTATTTATATTTATTATTTATTATTTATTATTTATATTTATTTATTATTTATTATTTATTATTATTTTTTATTTTTTATATTTATTTATTAGTCATTACTTATTAGTTATTAGTTATTATTTATTATTTATTATTTATTATTTATATTTATTTATTATTTATTATTTATATTTATTTATTATTTATTATTTATATTTATTTATTATTTATTATTTATATTTATTTACTATTTACTATTTACTATTTATTATTTATTATTTATTATTTATTATTTATTATTTATTATTTATTATTGATTATTAAATATTGATTATTGATTATTTATCTTTATTTATTATTTATTATTTATTATTTATTAATTATATTTATTTATTATTTATTATATTTATTATTTATTATTTATATTTATTTATTATTTATATTTATTTATTATTTATTATTTATTATTTATTATTTATTATTTATTATTTATTATTTATTATTTATTATTTATTATTTATTATTTATTTATATTTAATTATTATTTGTAATTTATATTTATTTATTATTTATTATTTATTATTTATTATTTATATCTATTATTTATTATTTATTATTTATTATTTATTATTTATATCTACTATGTATTTATTATTTATTATTTATTATTTATATTTATTTATTATTTATATTTATTTATTATTTATTATTTATATTTATTTATTATTTATTATTTATTATTTATTATTCATTATTTATTATTTATATTTATTTATTATTTATTATTTATTTTTTTTATTTTTTATTTATATTTATTTATTAGTTATTATTTATTATTTATTATTTATATTTATTTACTATTTACTATTTATTATTTATTATTTATTATTTATATTTATTTAATATTTAATATTTATTATTATTTATTTATTATTTATTATTCATTATTGATTATTGATTATTGATTATTGATTATTGATTATTGATTATTGATTATTGATTATTGATTATTTATTATTTATTATTTATTATTTATTATTTATATCTAAAAAACCGCCGCGAAATGTTCTGCGACGGTTTTGAAAACCGCCGTGAATAGTTTCCCGACGAACGATTTAGTGGCGGTTTTTCAAAACCGCCGCCAATCGATTTAGCGGCGGTTTAAATCGCCACGAAACGAAAAATAAACCGCCGCTAAATGCCTTTTTTGCCGTAGTGAATGTTATATAACTTATTATAAAGTTGAATTAAAGTTAATTAATAAATAATTAAATGATAATTACTATTAAATGTTAATTATTAATTAGTATTATAGTTATTAAACTATTATTTAATCTTTAATTAAATATAATTATTAAGTTTTTTAATCAATTATTAACTATTTGGTTAATTTTACTAATGTTGGTATTATTAGTAACTAGTTATTATAACTTAATGAAATTTTTGAGTTATGAAATTATTTAATATTTTATTTTGTATACAAATTATATTAAGATTAAAATTATTTATAGAGTTTTTTTAAGTTAATTTGTTATTTTTAGAAAGTTTATAAGTTCTATTTAATTATATGATCTAATATCCTATTTTAATTTTTATGATTATTTATTATTTATAATTATTTTCAACTATAATTATTAATTTATATTATTATATGTCAAGTCATTGATTTTTATTAATTGAAGTTTATTAATGTTAATTATAATATTTATTAATTATTTAAGAGCATTAAATCATTTAGAATTTTTAGTTAATTTGATTAGTTTATTTTAGTTCATTAGTTAGTTTTTTTAAGGTTTTTTTCCTTCTTCCCCCCCCAAATATCGGCACAACCCTAGGGGGGGACTTCCGTTTTCTTCTCCAAATAGGGCAACGACAGCCTCCTAACCTCCAGTTTGGCTACGCCTTCTTCCAGCAACGACGATGATGCAGTCTTCTGCAGGTGGCGCAGCATCCCGGCTTCAGCCTTCAGTGACACGCATCTCAACTCCTTGCAGCGGCGACGTCCTACCGAAAACCCACGACGGTCCAACCAAAACCTTCACCAACACGACGACGTCGGCTCTAGTGTGAGGTGCGACACAACCCTCATGTTGATTCCTCCTCTTGTACTCCTTAAAACAATAGTGTGGGAAACAAATCATGATGGAAACTCTGGATTTGGAATCTGTGTTTCAGATTCAAAAAAGTGGATTTTAGGGATTGTATTTTTTTCTGATAAATGTGTTCTTTTGGATGTGGATGGTTTATTTTTTTAGATCTAGTTAGATGAAGTAGGATAGGTTCTTGATTGAATTTGTGATGGTGTGTGAATGAGCTATGGATGTGGCATCAGTGGAAAACAGCAGTGTAGCAGTGAGAAACATGGGAGGCACTAGTCGAAGAAAACTAACAGTGAGGTGAGGGTGAGATGGAAATGCGACGCAAAGGTCACCAGTAAGCAGTAAGGGAAATGGTCACCGCTGGAAATATAAATTAAGGTTATTGGTAATATAAAATTAAAAGTTCACTGTTAGCTTTAAAAAAAACAACAAAGGGAAGCAGTGGGGTGGGGGGTCACCGATATAATTAAAGGTTACTGATATACTTAAATGAAAGCTACTGGTTAGCTGTATAAAGTCACCGTTACACAAAAGGTCACTGATAGATATATATAAAAAAAGGGTCACTATTAGAAATAAATAAAGAACTAACAGTGACCTTCAAAAATTAAAAACGAATGAGTTGAACTTAAAATTAAAAGTTAAGTAAACTAAATGAAAAGACTGAAAATAATTAATTGGAAGAATGTTAAACACCATTATTTTAAAATAAGATTTTTATTAACCTTTAAAACATTATAATTATCAATTGACAACACTTAAATTATAAACTGAATAATTGTTAAATGAAATTAATAAAAGACTTATATTAAAATTACTAAATAATTAATTACAAGGTAGCAATGAATAAAAATGAAGAGCATCGGTGACCCAATAGGTTACCGATAGCTCTTGTCTACCTCACCGGTAGACTAAAATAAAAAATTAGTGAATGAATAATCAAACTGCATACATAAGATTAAATAATTAATGTTTTAAAGCTCTTAATTAATTATTTAGACAACTATTTGAATACATAAAATTAAAAGCGAACTACAATTTTTAATTAAAACTAAAATTCTTTACTTAATTAATTAGCAGGGTGGTAAAACATATTATTTAATAAAGTTTAAATATTTTAATGAAACTAAGTTAAAGAATAAAATATTAAAATAAAGACAAAGTTAATTAAATAGATTTACAATGATTAAATAATTATTTTATAAAAATGTTAGTTTAATAAAAATTCAAGAAAATTTAAATTAACCAAACTAAATAAGACATAATTAAATTAAAAAAGTTAAGTAAGATTAAAATTATTAATTTAAGGACTAAAAATACATAATTAATTATAAAAATTGATTAATTAAAAACACTAATTATAAAAATACAAAAGTACAATTATTTAGTATAAAGTGATAAAATAAATAATTTAATCCTTAAAAATTAAGTAAAAAGATGTGGCAAAACTATGTAAAAATAGTGCCATATCAAATTCACCCACACTTAATCATTGTATGTCCTCAAACTATCTCATGTATTATTTTCTTCGAAAAACAGTAAAGTGTATTTATGATTAAAATCACACTATAACATGTTCATCACTCAAAAATAGAGGAAAAAACATAACAACATGGTTTTAGAAAATGAATTAATCATTTGAATTTTGCCTATAGAAAATACTCAAGGGTGATTAAGAAAGAAAGACCATCCATCAAAGAAGATGTCATGCCTCATATGTGATACAGTTTAGTGACTAACTTCAATCCAAGCTCAGGTTTTAATTTTAAGTGTGACATGAGGTAAAATTTATGTGGAATTAAGAACATAAAAGTAAGAACTTTATACTTTGGCTTTTTCACCTAGTTTACAAAAATAATTTTTTTTTGAATCACCTTAATGATACTACCTAAATGTCTCCCATATAAACCAATTGACCCCTTCTTCATTTGGAGTTCATCATTCCCCTCACCTTAATGAACTCATTTTTGACCCTAGACACTTTATTTATTTTTCTAAAGCCATATATCATGTACTAAGAACTGTACAATGCACTTATTCAAGGTAACCAGTGGGAATAAAGTTAACAGAAACACACCCATCATCTAGGGCCTCATAGACTCACCGTGGGATACCAGATGCCCAAACTACTCCAGTTTCAAAAGTTTTATATAAAAAATCATTTCCATTGGCTCATTAAAATGATTACTTTTAATAATTAAAAGATGAATGGGCCCCCTAGAATCAGAATCAAACTTCTAGTTCCAAGGGTTATGATCATAATTCCATTAAAAGGATACTCATATCACTTTCAGAAGTAGTTCCTAAACTATATTTCCATCAAATCACTAAGTAAGATCACTCAACAATCATCCAACCTCATTAATTTCAGATTCAAAACAAATCTTAACTACCTGCAAGGTACTAGTCCTAAGGAAATTTCCAATTGAGTACAATGTAATGCCTAAAATTATGTAAGAATTTTGAAAAATTTTAACCATTTTTTGACAAAAAGTTTGAAGTGAAGTGGGAATTGATGGGTTTTTTACAAAAAGTTTGAAGTGAAGTGGGAATTGATGGGCTTTCATTAAAACACATTTTAGAACAGTCAAGAATTAACCCCCCCCACACTTAAAACCCAACTTTGTCCCCAAAGATGACTTCTAAAGCGGAGAAGAACAATTTGACAATTTATGGTTCAAAACAGATTTTCAATTTAGCATATTTATGATATGTATAAAGGTCACATTAATGTTCAAAAATTTAGTTTGACACAATAAATAAATTAACAGCTGGTTCATTAGAAAAACACACATTATCATTTATTCTAGCAACAAATATTTTCCATTATAGCTCAAAATTAGCATATAAGGTGTGGTTGCACAATTAATAAGGTGAAAGCATTTTAACAAAATATGATTCAAATGGATGTTCAATATAGCAAAAAGATGCATGCTAAACACCCTGTAGACTAAATAGTTCCAATGAAAAACACAAATATAGGAAAACATGTACTACCCCACACTTAATTTCATGCAGTGAATGGGTTTTAAACAATGAATTTTATTTCACAAAAATAGGTATATACAATTTTTTTTAATAAAACCAGACTTTTGTAGTGGAAAAAACATGCAACAAAATTTTGTAAGTAAGCAGATTTTTTTAAAGCCACAATAAATAGAGAGGAATTTTTTAATGAAAGACATGCATCATATTTTTAATACAATTCGAATCATGCAACACAATTCTCAGTATACATGTAACAGAATTTTCTAATACAAGAAGAATGTCTCAGTGAGAAGAATTTTATTAACAAAAACATGAGCAGAAATAAATGTAGAAAGTTGAAGTACTACCCTGACTAAGTTCTTATCCAAAAATGATCATGGGAATTCCACTCCTTTATTGATACAAACAGCAGCAACCTAAGAGAGAACTAGGAAACAAAGAACAAACAGTAACAAGTATTTCACAAAAATAGAGCATAGAAGCAGCATTTTATTCCAGGTTAAAAAGAAACAACATAAAGAAAAAAGGAACCATGGATTACCTCCCATGAAATGCAAGATTTATAGTATTCAGTTAGACTTTATTCAAGAACAATTTTCAAGCACAGTGAAGGCAGCCAAGCCCTTCGGCTGTCCCTCAAAATAAAGTTTCTCTCTCTTCCCATTAACCAACATGGGTTTATTTGCTTCACCTACAATTTCAAAAGATCAATTCTTCAGGACTTTCCCAATTGTAAAAGGTCTAGACCACTTGGAATTTAGCTTTACAGGAAAATTTTTTAGTCTAGAGTTAAAAAGAAGAACCATCTATCCAGGTTTGAATTCCTTGTTTTGAATGATACAATAATGAAAGATATTAGTCCTATCTTTATAAATACTTGAATTATCATAACTCTCTATCCTAATCATATCAAGTTCACTCATCTCAAGTAATCTCCTCTCACCATCACTCTTAAAGTCAAAGTTTAGAACCTTAAATACCCAATAATACTTATGTTGCAACTCCAGAGGTAAATGACAACATTTCCCAAACAAAATACTATAAGGATACATACCTATTGGGGTTTTAAAGCAGTTATATAAGCCCATAAAGCTTCATCCAATTTAAGAGACCAGTCTTTCCTAGAGTTTGAAACAGTTTTCTCAAGAATTTGTTTAATTTCCCTGTTAAAAATTTTCACCTATCCACTGGACTGTGGATGATAAGGAGTACCCGTTTTTTGAACACAATCATATTTCTATATCAAAGCTTTAAATTTTTAATTCATAAAGTGTGTTCCATTATTAGTGATAAAGGATTTTGGGACTCCAAATCTTGTAAAGATGTTCTTCTTCACAAATTTTATTACAGATTTCGCTTGATTGTTGGGAAGTGCCACTACCTCAACCTATTTCGACAGATAATCTACAACAACAAGAATATATTCATTCCCATGAGATGATAGAAATGGACCCAAAAAATCTAAACCCCAGACATCAAAAATATCCACTTCTAGAATTCCTTTTTGGGGTAACTCTTGTTTCCTACAGACATTACCTTGCCTCTTACATCTATCACATCCAACCACAAATCTCCTAGCATCCTTAAAAAGGGTAGGGCAATAGAAACCAGATTGTAGGACTTTCTGAGAAGTTATTTCACCACCATGGTGACCTCCCCTAGGTGAATAATGAAAAATTTATAATACATGCATCATCTCTTCCCCAGGTACACATCTCTTAAGAATACTATCAACAGACTTTTTAAACAACAGGGGATCATCCCAAAGGTAATATTTAAGTTCAGAAATGAATTTCTTTCTTTGGTTATTTGACAGATTTTTGGGAAAAACACCTGCTGTGAGGAATTTGGAAAAATCAGAAAACCAAGCATATTGACTGATTGACACAATGACCAACTTTTCATCAGGAAAGGAAGAGTTAATCTCCCTAGGATCTTCAAATATAGATTGAGTAAAAGGAAGGATAGAAAGGTGGTCAGCAACTAAATTCTCAGCTCCTTTTTATCCCTAATATCTAAATAAAATTCTTGAAGCAAACAAATCCATATAATAAGCAAGATTATAGTTTCCTTCTTAGAAACTAAATACTTTAAATTAGAATGATCAGTGAAAACAATGAATTGGGATCCTAACAAGTACTGTCTAAACTTCTCTAAAGCAAACAAAACAACTAAAAATTCTTTTTTCAGTGGTGGTATAATTATTTTGGGCATCATCTTACAGTCTACTAGCATAATACACCACATGAAACTTCCTATCTTTCCTCTGTCCAAGGAAAGCACCTACATCCATATCACTAGCATCACATATTAGTTTAAAAGCTAGTTTCCAGTCAGGTGCAATAATGATAGGTGATGTAGTGAGTTTATCTTTAAACATATTAAATGATTTCAAACAGTTTTCATTAAAATTGAAAGGTGAATCCTTGAACTAAAAAGAATAAAAGGGTTTAGTAATTTTAGAAAAATCTTTTATGAATCTCCGGTAGAAACCGGCATGCCCTAAAAAATTTCTAACACTCTTGACATTTACAGGAGGTGGAAATTTTTGAATAACATCAATCTTAGTAGTGTTTACTTCTAGACCTCTCTTTGAAACTTCTTGACCAAGCACTATAAATTCTGTAACCATGAATTGAAATTTATCCCAATTAAGAACAAGGTTGGTTTCAATGAATATTTCTATAACTAACTCAATATTTCCAAGACAAGTATCAAAATTCCTACCCACAATGGAAAATTCATCCCTGAAAACCTCAATAATTCTCTCAATCATATCTGTAAAGATAGCTATCATACACCTTTGAAAGGTGGCTAAAGCTCCACACAACCCAAAGGGAATCTGCATGTAGGAAAATGTTCCAAAGGGGCATGTGAAAGTGGTCTTTTCCTAATCCTCTGGATCAACAGGAATCTGGTTGTAACCAGAATACCCATCCAGAAAACTGAAAAACTCATTTACAGCAAGCCTCTCAATAATTTGATCAAAAAAGGGCATTGGAAAATCTTAATTCCTAGTGGCTTTATTAAGTTTCCTATAATCTATATAGACTCTCCATTTTTTAGATTTTTCTAACTTGAACTTCTTCATTTTTTTCATTTTTTACTACAGTGAAACCTCCTTTCTTGGGAACAATCTGGACAGGGCTGACCCAAGCACTATTATAAATGGGATATATCATTCCAGTGTCCAGAAATTTAATCACTTCTTCTCTCACAAATTCTTTCATGTTAGGATTTAGTCTTCTTTGAAACTCTACCCTAGGATTATGATCCGGCTCTATAAGTATTTTATGCATAAAGAATGTGGGACTAATACCCTTAATATCAGCTATTGTCCAGCCTATGGAAGATTTAAACTTCTTCAAAACATTCAACAGTCTTTCCTCATGGTTTTAATTAAGTTCAGTAGATATTATAACAGGCATAGTGGAGTTCTCCCAAAGAAATGAATATTTAAGATGAGAAGGGATTGGTTTTAGTTCAAGAGTGGGTGGTTCTACACAAGAAGAAATACTCTTAGGCCAGGGAGGTCTAAGATCTTTGACATAACTATTGTAAGAAGTATTGAAAGATGAAAGATTTTAGATTTCATGCTCAGATTCAGAAGTAACAGTGTCCCTATCCAAAGTGGGCTATACGCTGTCCAGATTTTCCAGATCAGATTTCAAAAAGTTAATTAGAGAAGAATCATCTAGTTTTATTATAAGTTCTCCCTCGATATCATCAAATTGTTCAACAAGGATGGTTTTAACAGAAACAACGTCAAATTCATTCAAAAATATCCTAAGTTCAGAAACAGAGGACCCTTATACAGTAGAAACCGGAAAGTTATCTAGTTCTGATTTTTTTTTTCAGTTTTGGAGTTTGAGCAGAATTTTCAACTACTAAGACAGATTGAACAATATTTATAAAAATACGGTCCTTTAATTTTTTTTAACACATTGAACTCTAGTTGTTTTTCTCCAATTTTAAAAATAAGTTTAACATTAGAGACATTAATAACAGTACCACCTGTGGCCAAGAAGGGCATACCCAAGATGATGGGAACCTCTTGATCACATTCCATATCTAAGACTAAAAAGTCTACAGACAAAAACAGTTTCCCTACCCTAACTAGCAAATAATCTACCCTACCCACAGGATGAGTGAAATATCTATCAGCTAACTACAGTATGACTGTGGTGGGTTGAAGTTCACCCAACCTCAACTATTGAAATAGTGAGTATGGGATCAGAATAATGTTATCACCTAAATCAGAAAAACAGTTGAGTCGATCAGAGTTTCCTAGTGTGCAAGGTATGACAAAACTACCTGGGTCTTTCTGTTTAGGTGGGATTTTCTTTTGAAGTACAACACTGCACTCTTCAGTGAGGCTGTAAGTAGAAAATTATTCCAGAGTTTTTTTTGTTAGAAACAATTTTCTTATGATATTTCAAGTAAGATGTGATTTTAATTAAAGCTTTAATAAATGGAATGTTCACTTGATTTTTAGAAAGGATACCAAGGAATTGATGAAGTTCAGACCTGGTGTTACTTTGAGGTTTCATCTTCTCAGGGAAAAGGATGGGTGGGGAAAAAATTTTCAGAACAGTAGGTATATCCCTCACCTCTTCCTCAACTTTTTATTTTCCTTTATTCCTTTGATTTTTAGATAATGTTTCAGCTTGAGTTTCAAGTGATAAATTTAGATTTAGATCATTTTCATGACTTTTCTGTGAATTTACAGCATGTGTGCAAAGAAGATTTTTATTACCAAATTGAAGTAGATTTTCATTTTGAGAATTTTCATAGTCTTTTTCAGAAATAGTTTGAGTATTAAGCCCACTTCTAGTGACAACGGCCATGGAATTATCTCTAGGGTTAAGTTTAGTGATACTAGGAAATCTACCTTTTTTCCTAGATGAAAAATCTCTAGCAAGTTGACCTAATTGTGTTTACATGTTTTTTATCCTCACATCAGTTTCCATTTTATCAACCTTATATTGATTTTCATGTTTGGACAGTTGAGTCATGTATCATTCTTCTTGAGAGTTGATTTTATTTAAGATTAGATGAATCTTAGAAGACATGTGACTATCATTGTTTCCTTTTACATTTGAAGAATCACCCCTTAGTTGATTCTGGAAATTTTGTCTTGATTGATTAGAGTAATTAGGGTAAGTGGATTGTTTTTTTAAGCCTTGATCTTTCCAGGATAGATTTGGATGGTTTCTATTGCCTTGGTTATAATTATTTGAAAATGGATCTTCTTTAGAAGGAATTCTAGGACCATAGTTAACAAAGTTTGAATTTTATTTTTGTTGGGATGGCATATAAAAATTAGGACATAAGTTCTCAGTATGCCCAAATATATCACACTGTACACACTACTCCCTTAAATATTTGTTGGTGTTTTGACATCCTAGTTGGTTAACAGTTTGTTTTGAGTTATAGTTTATTAAAGATTTAAGTTGGTTGGTGGTTTCAGCCAGTTGATCTTGAGTTTCATTCATTGAACCCGTGTTTGAATTAACATTTCTACTGACTCTTTTTCTTCTTGAATATTTATGTTGTGAATTCAGTGCAAGATTATTATAAATTTGTCTTAGTTCTTCATCTATTTTATCATTGTAATTACCCCCAGCAACTTGATCTACTAGATTCTGTCCAGAGGAGGACAACCCTTCATAAAAAGTATCCATAAGAAGGTGTGATGGGAGTTAATGATGGGGACACTGCCTAAGAAGATCCATGAATCTATCCCAAGCTTCATGAAAAGATTCTCCATCCTCTTGATAAAAACTAGTGATTTTAGTTCTAAGTTCACATTTTAATCTGTAGGGATAGAATTTCATAATGAAATAATTATACACTTGATCCCAGTTTTCAAAAATGTTCTCATGTAGACTGAGAAACCAATGTCTAGCATTCCCTTTAAGGAAAAAGGGAAAGAATCTCTTTCTTAGTTCATTTTATGTGAGTCCTAGAAGAGGTAATTGTTGCACAGTGTTGTAGAAGTATCTAATGAAGGCAAGAGAGTCCTCATTAGAGAGTCCATTAAAAGTAGGAAATAGAGAAATGTGTGATTGTTTAAGTTTATAATTTATGACCCTAGAAGACTGTCTAATGGATGATGGATTTCTTGAAACTTGTCGGAGTTGGAACTCCCTCATCCTAGGCCTTTCATTTTCATCTAAGAGTTCTGGTTGATTTTGATAATTGTTAGGTGCAGGAACTCTATTATCTAAGTTTTTCATTTCAATTTTGTTCTTATTTCTTAGAGTAGTGAGTTGTTTATCTAATTCAAGGTTCAAAGGCTCTAAAATAACACCAGAAGTTCTTGTGCTCATGAAAACAACAATAACATACACTAATTAGCAGTAACAATTCAGTAGTAAGTGAAACAATTTTTTTTACAATTTTCAAAATTTTCAATTTTTTAAATATTTTTGTATGTGTTTTTTTTAGTTTTTTTTATTTAAAGCAATTGATCGTGCCTTCCCCAAAAATGATGTCAAAAACTTGTCCTGTACAGTCATTGAATATGGTCAAAGTTTAAAATTTATATTCCTACTAACTATTGTATATGTGGAAAGCAGGGTCAAACCCACAGGGAAGGAAAATTTGGCCACTAGTCTTCTAAAAAAAACTTGGTAAACCCCACTATTGTCAGTAGTGGAGTGATTTTTTTTTTCAATTTTTATATATTATATATATATATATATTTAATATGAAGTAGAGTGACACAAAACATTGGAAACATGTATTTAAACTAAATTGAAGCTAGATACAGTTGCGAACAAAGAGACACAGAGATATAACACACTGATAGGAAGAACAATATATTAAAACGCTCATGGAGTAATCACCATTCTACTGGTTTTGAAGGTGTTTCAATTAAATTATAGGTTGTTGCAGAGTACCAATATAAAGAGTATGACTCACCTCCTTCGCCAGGAGTTAAGTCACACAAGCCAACCAATTTAAGAGTTTTCCACTCCAAAATTAATCAGCTGTGAACAATTTGAAAATTAATAGCAAGACAAACTCTCCGTAAGCCTTGAAGTCTTTTGAATCTATTATCTTTTGAAAAGTGTTTCCACAATCAATCTATCCAACTGAATGTGAAATTTTGAAATTAAAATTTGGTGGAACAATACAATTGAATGAATTAAGTATCGATCTTGCCGATCAATACTGAATACATTAAAATGATAAAGGGAAATGAGAATTTAATGATAACGAGTGGAACTTCAATATATCCCCAAATTAGTGACTCATCTAGACATTATCTCTATTAACACATATACCAAGATCATTCTATTACAAAATAGAAGAATTAAAAGAAAACAGAGCAGTTAAACTCCTTCTGTTATCATGAACTATTGCTGCTCCTGGCCTCCTCCAGCTCCAAGAAGTTGTTCGAGAGTCGCCCTCTGGTCTTCTCTCCTCAGCACTGGCTCTCCAGATGCGTTGAATGAATGTCTGTCTAATCCCTTCCCCTTGAATCAATGTCTCTCCTCCATCTCCCCCTTTCTACTGCTTGCTCTGCTTAAGTATAATGTTGTCTTCTGCTGCATGTCACCGAACATTTTCCACCGACTTCAAAATCTCTTCACATATGCACCGGACACATGTTTTTTACCACGACTGGCACGTCGCACTAACTTTTGTCATGTAACTAAATCCTGGTGAGTTAGTTAAGTGAATCTGGACGTATACTTGTCTCTTGAATAAACCTGTATAGTTAGAAGATAAATAAATGAAAGCTCAAAGAAAGTAAAATAATAAAAAATTTTAGTTAAAGGTTATATTACTTATTATAAAGTTAAATAAAAGCTAATTAATAAATAATTAAATGATAATTACTATTAAATATTAAATATTAATTAGTATTATATTTAGTAAACTATTATTTAATCTTTAATTAAATATAATTATTAAGTTTCTTAATCAATTATTAACTATTTGGTTTATTTTACTAATGTTGGTATTATTAGTAACTAGTTATTATAACTTAAGGAAATTTTTGAGTTAGGAAATTATTTAATATTTTATTTTCTATACAAATTATATTAAGATTAAAATTATTTATCGAGTTGTTTTAAGTTAATTTGTTATTTTTAGAAAGTAAATAAGTTCTATTTAATTATATGATCTAACATCCTATTTTAATTTTATGATTAGTTATTATTTATAATTATTTTCAAATAAAATCATTAATTTATGTTATTATATGTCAAGTCATTGATTTTTATTAATTGAAGTTTATTAATGTTAATTATAATGTTTATTAATTATTTAAAAACATTGAATCATTTAGAATTTTTAGTTAATTTTATTAGTTTATTTTAGTTCATTAATTAGTTTTTTTGAAAGTTTTTTTACGTCACCCCCCAAATCTCAGCGCAACCCTGGGGGGGGGGTGTAACTTCTGTTTTCTTCTCCAAACAGGGCAGCGACGACCTCCAAAGCTCCATCTCGGCTTCCCCTTCTTCCAACAACGACGATGATGTGATCTTCTACAGGTGATGCGGCATCCCAGCTTCAGCCTCCAGTGACACACATCTCGACTTTTTGCAGCAGCAGCGTCCTAGAGAAAACCCACGATGGCCCAACCCAAACCTTCACCAACACGATGACATTGGCTCCAGTGTGAGGTGAGACACAACCATCATGTCGATTCCTCCTCTTGTACTCCTTAAAACAGTGGTGTGGGAAAAACATCATGGTAGAAACTCTGGATTTGGAATCTGTGTTTCAGATTCCACAAAAAGTGGATTCTAGGGATTGTAATTTTCTCTGATAAATGTGTTCTTCTAGATGTGGATGGTTTATTTTTTTAGATCTGGTTGGATGAAGTAGGATAGGTTCTTGATTGAATTTGTGATTGTGTGTGAATGAGCTATGGATGTGGCATCAGTGGAAAGCAGCGGTGTTGCAGTGAGATATAGTGGAGGCACTGGTCGAAGAAAACTAAAGGTGAGGTGAGGGTGAGATGGAAATGCGACACAAAGGTCACTGGTAGGAAGAAAGGGAAATGGTCACCATTATAAATATAAAATAATGTTACCGATAATATAAAATTAAAAGGTCACTGTTAGATTAAAAAAAAACAACAAAGGGAAGCAGCGGGGTGGGGGGTCACCGATAGAATTAAAGGTTACCGATATACTTAAATGAAAGCTACCGGTAAGCTACATAAAGTCACCGTTATGCAAAAGGTCACAGATATATATATATAAAAAAGGGTCACTGTTAGAAATAAATAAATAACTAACGGAGACCTTCAAAAATAAAAAATGCATGAGTTGAACTTAAAATTAAAAGTTAAGTAAACTAAATGAAAATTCTAAAAATAATTAATTAAAAGAATGTTAAACACCATTAATTTCAAACCTTATTTTTATTAACCTTTAAAACATTAAAATTATTAATTGAAAACACTTAAATTATAAACTGAATAATTGTTAAACTAAATTCATAAAATACTTATATTAAAATTACTAAATAATTAATTACAATGTAGTAGCGAATAAAAATGAAGAGCATCGGTGAACCAATATGTTTCCGATAGCTCTTGTCTACCTCACTGGTAGACTGAAATAAAAAATTAGTGAATGAATAATCAAACTGCGTACATAAGATTAAATAAATAAAGCTTTAAATCTCTTAATTAATTATTTAAACAACTATTTGAATACATAAAATTAAAATTGAACTACTTTATTTAATTAAAACTAAAATTATTTACTTAATTAATTAGCAGGGTGGTAACACATATTATTTAATAAAGTTAAAATATTCTAATGAAACTAAATTAAAGAATAAAATACTAAAATAAAGGAAAATTTAATTAAATAAAATTACAACGATTAAATAATTGTTTTATAAAAATGTTAGTTTAATAAAAATTCAAGTATATTTAAATTAACCAAACCAAATAAGACATAATTAAATTATAAAAGTTAAGTAAGATTAAAATTATTGATTTAAGGACTAAAAATACATAATTAATTATAAAAATTGATTAATTAAAAAAACTACTTTTAAAAATACAAAATTACAATTATTTAGTATAAAGTAATTAAATAATTAATTAAATCAATAAAAATTAAGTAAAAAGATGGGGCAAAACTATGTAATAATAGAGCCACATCAGCTACCAAAGACTTCTAGAAAGAATGATGCAATATGGGTCATTGTTGATCATCTTACCATGTGAGCACATTTTCTTGCTATAAGAGAAGATTTACCACTTGAACGTATGGAAAGACTATATATTAATGAAGTTGTAAGACTTCATAGAGTACCCCTATAGATTGTTTCTGATCGTGATCCCTATTTTACATCAAGATTCTGGAAAAGTCTTCAGAAGGCCCTAAATACTAAACTTTGTTTGAGAAATGCCTACCACCCTCAAACTGATGGACAATTAGAATGGACTATTCAAACCTTATAAGTCATGTTGACATCTTTCTCACTAGACTTTCAAGGTATGTGGGATCAGTATTTACCTCTGGTAGAATTTTCCTATAACAATAGCTTCCATTCAAGTATTCAGATGACACTATATGAAGTGTTATATGGAAAAAAGATGTCGCACACGAACTTGTTGGGATGATGTTGGTGAGAGAAAACTCATAGGCCTAGAACTTGTTGAGGAAACAATGGAAACCATGAAGGTTATCCAAACCCACATCAAAGCATCCCAAAGTAAGAAAAAAAGCTACACTGGTAACCGAAATAAGGATTTGGAATTTCAAGTAGGAGACTATGTTTTCTTGAAGGCATCTCCATAGAAGGGTGTTATACATTTTGGTAATAAGGGTAAATTGTGTCCCAGGTATATCAGACCTTTCGAAATTCTAGAATGAATTGGAGTTGTAGCTTATCGTTTGGCAATGCTTCTAAGTATCACTAAAGTTCATGATGTGTTCCATTTATCACTGTTGATAAAATACATGCCTGACCCAACGCATGTACTCACCTATTAAAAAATTAAACTGAAACCTGATCTATCTTATTGTGAATAGCCTGTAAAAATTCTTGATACAAGAGAACAAGTGCTGAGAAATAGGATGACTCTTATGGTAAAAGTTCTACGGAGAAACCATAAGATGAAACAGGTAATGTGGGAACCCAAGAAACTTAAGATGAAAAACCACCCAAATCTTTTTATGTAGTAATATTCTAGAAATTTTGAGGATGAAATTATTTTAAGGAGAGGAGAATGTAACACCCCAAGATTCCACTGTACGTTTCCCTTTGAATAATGCAGTAGCTTGCGTTGTACGCAACTTGGAGATTTAACACACCACAACCAATCAAACTAGCTATTATAAATATAAATTCAAACTTTTTGATATTTTATAAATTTTAATTTTCAAAATAGATTTCATTTTTGGATTCAAAATATAAAAATTAACTTTGGGTGAATTTTTGGTATTTTTCTGAGAACTTTCAATTTTCGATGAATAGTGAAAACACTGCGTTATTGTTTAAAACTGACTTTTTGTTTAAATAATTAGTTATTTTATTTTAATTTTTTATTGGTAAAAATAGATACATAATACCTATATACTTTCAATGTAATTCATTGGAGTAATTTTAAAATAAGTTTAGATATATAAAAGTTTATTGAACTTTTTACTGTCTTTTACCCACCTTCTAGGAGAATTTGAAAAATTTGCATAAAACTTAATTTTACCACTTCTATGAGTTGAATTTTAAAAATCCAAGAGACACAATTGATATAAGTAAGTAAAATTTGGTTTAATAAGATGAAAATAATTTTTGGTGAATAATAACTTTTGACTTTTATTTACCACGATTAAAAGTAAATAGGGTAATTAAGGGTAAAAATGATATTATAATTACCCTAACACATGTTCTAATTATTCTGGTTAATTGTAATTCTACCAAAAAAAACTTAGGAATAAAATATGATCCTTTTTTTCCACATAGATTAGATTAGGACATTTATTATTATTTTATTTAAAGAAGAGTTAAAAGTTTTAAATTCAAAGTTTAATAACTAAACCATTTTTAATTTAGGGTTACACACTATATAAATTCAACTATAAATATTAATTAGAAATATAAAAATTTTTCCTACATAATTTTATTTTATATATAATTTTTAGACATTAAATAATTTTATTTATTTATGACAAAATGTTGATGCAGTAATTACCATATTAATGAAATATTAAAATAATTGATATTATAAATATACAAATAAATGTAAATTGAGACTTTTGATGAATTAGACTAATTTTATAGGTTAATATGAAAATTTAGGGTTGATTAAATAATTTTTGTTTGAAGTAATCATGCTGTTTTGATTTTCACAAAAACCAAATACTAAATAGTGTCAAAATTGACATAATTGAGTTTTTAAAACAAATACTATATTGTTAATTGATATAATATTCTTAAAAATATATGGTTCGGCAAAAGGACTTAGATAAGGTTATATATATTAATAATGAAACACTTGTGGTTTTCTTGTCTTGATATAGTAAGTTTATTAACCATATAATATAAAAATACAAAGAGACATGGTAAATGTCAAACTATTTAACTAAGAGTTAAATCTAAAAGATAAGGTTAATATGGTGACCTAAACCTATCTAAAACCTATTGGTTGAGAGGTTTTAGACCCATCCCAACCGTATAGACTAAATAAATCATTTGGAGCCATTATAAACCGAAAATTATTTTATTATAAAATAATATTTCAAGCTTTTGCAAAAGTGACCCTCACCTATCTTATAAAAGGGTACTTCCCTTTCTCTTAAATTCACACCTCCAAATCCATTTTTCTCAGCCAAAACATATCCAAATATCCTCTCAAATATCCTCCCTTAAACCTAGAGGCCTTACTTTTATCATAAAGACAACCTAAGGAGCCCTTTTGATCAACTCAAAAGGAAACACCCGAAGAAGAGGTAATAATTTCACCACCCTCTTTCAAGTTCTTTTCTTCTTCAACTTCCACTTTATTATTTGTTTACATACCAAAATAATAAATCTTGTACCTTATACATACTGTGATGTTATTATAAATATGGTACAACCATATTCATTATTCTATCCATCCTATAAATGAAAAAGTCACCATACGTGCGTACGTACGACTTACCGTCTCCACGTCGTGGTGTAGTTTGTTATTCAAACACTTAATTATTTGGATGGGTATAATAATGAGTATAACTGATTTAAATAATAAATATAAAATTTTAATGATTATGTATACATGATATGTCATCCAATTACATACGATTTCACCATCAATATAATGATATTTTCACTCGTGCGTACGTATGGATTACCGTCTTCACGAACGCGATGAGACTCATTCCCGATCGTAATCATTAAAGAATAATTTTTATGATTAAAAATAATTTTTATGAACATAATATCATTATTTATATGAATCAAATACATCCTATCCATAAAAAACATGACTTATGTAACCAAGTATATAAAGGATAATGAATTAGTTAACACCTGAAATATTGATACTACTAAAATATTATTAACAAATCAATATTATAAGATCATATATGATATCATATTTATGTATATGATTCTTTTATAATTTAATAACAATGTTTTAACAATTATATAGGAGGTTAATATACCATTGACTAAGGAAAAGTACAAGGTAATGGTTAATTCTATAATCTCTTTACTTATCTGAGGTTATTAATATGTAAGTATCTACTAGGACCTCTTTGTCATCCACATCTGTGTTTTCTTAAAAATTTAATTCAATTTTTTACTATTTACTATACTATGGGTTAAAGTCATTTATACCCTTATTTGACCATATATGATTTGAAAGAAATATTTCCTTCCTTTTCCAAACAAGGTACTTTATGACCTTTTCAAAAAAATTATGGTAAGATTTTTTTTAACTAATACCATGGGTGTGGCTATTTTTCTACCATTATATCATCTCCAATGCTTCCCATACAAGATTTTAAGAATATTTTCAAAATAAATGTTTTCTTTTATAATTATGTGACTTTTAAATTATTTTAAAAAAATATATATTTCTCTCAAATAGTTTTGATTTCATCTATGTTAACATCCTTTGATGGATTTTAAGATTGTTTGAAGTTGATTTATTATGATACAAATATTCCATAGTGTATTGAAGGGTTTTTGATATGTTTGACTATGGATGTATTATTTTTTCACAATTAATGGTTTATGGATAAAGTATTGATATTTCGTATGCTAGTTTTAATACGAATGATTATTTTATGTTTAAACCTTTTCATATGAGGAATGCATTAGACTTAGTAAGTGACGGGTGGAGCCCGCTATAGATCCTTGATGCATGGGTAGGTCTCATGAGACAAAATATTTTATTGGCACAAGGCCTTGAAAAAATCTTATTTGTAGTCTTGGCGTAAGGCCTTGACTATGTGGTTATGAAGTATGGCATTGTGCATTCCATCATTATGAAATTGGATATTGAAATTGTATTTGATTATTCGACTAGTATAATGTCCATGTGAATAATTAAATAGAATTATTTAGTTTTGTCTTTTCCATATTGTGATGAAGTTTAAGTTTAAAAGGCTTTTGTTTTAGTGTTATACATTGCCTTAAATGTTTATGATTATTTATGAAAGTTTCCGCTATATTTTTATCCTTACTGAGCATCTGAACTCACCTCTTTCTATATTTTATTTTTCCCAGGATGTGAAGAAGTATTTAATGGTTGACCTATAGGGATAGGATAAGGATATAAGTGTGTTCAAAGGGGAAAAAATGTTTTTGATGTTTTTATTTCATTATTTAATGTAAAACTTATGAATATATCTAGTACATCCAAGTCTACTAAACAGATCGGTCTTTCGGGACATGATTCCTTGTATCATTCCAATTTTATGTAATAATTCATCGACTCTAGGTAATTGGGGTCGAGGCGTTACACACGGGCGATAATCCCAACACACGATGTTATGTTATCTTGGTAGTGGGACTTGACTTATGATTATGATGTGAGGTTTCATATTTTTTACATATTATTATGATTACATGATCTTATGATATTGTTCCATTTATTCCATGATTCTCTATTGTTAAATATTATTTTCATTTTTTATGACATTATATTATTCCTTTTGACTTATATGTTTTACCTTATTAATATATTTTCTTCCCTTAATGGGGTTTATAACTCTCTTGTTTCTTTAGTCATTCCCTTTGGGTATCCTATAAAGTAATATAAGATCAAATTGATCTTGGATCACATTATATATATTGAAATAAAGATGTTGTACTTTATTTTTAAATATATTATTTATGTATCTAATCATTTAAAGACATTAGGCCTCCAGATTAAAAGGTTGTGTTTTATGAATTTTTATATTAAAAATCATGTAATAAAATGTGTGTATGAGATCTGAGTTGCTATAAATATATATTACACTTAATTTTAAGAACAAATTATATAGAGTCCATTGAAGACTTTATTAGTCATGATAATGTAAATGAAATTCTCATGCCTGAATGACCAGGAGCCTCAGTTGTGAATATTTACGTGAGGTATATTTTCATAATATATTTATCTAATAATTGATCTATTATGTTAATTATATCTAAATAGTACTCACATTTTCTATAGGTTTATATATTACTATTATGTAAAGTGAAAACCCTACAAATAAAAAATTGGACTCATTAGTACTCATATCACTTCTACTAAATAATTTTCAATGGAAGAACATGAAGTTTAAAAAAACAAATAACTAGTAATATCAATATTTTAAAATAAAATAAAAAATTAAATGAAAATTTTAATACCTATAATGTAGGGATAAGACTCTATAATCTAATCATATAAAATATATTTTTATTTTTTCATTAATTATTCCTTAATGTTTTTTAGGATGCACTAGATGCTCATCGTGACCAATTTGGGTACTGTAAATATTTATTTATTATATTATAAGTATTTATATTTATAAAATCGACCACACATGATATCCCTAAATAATTTGTGACACAACGAATTTAATATTTTACAAATAAAACTTAAATTATATGTTTTATGTTATGTTTTAATGATTTTTTTCTATGATAGAGATTGGTCAATGTTTATTTATCATCAAAATCATGGTATGAGTATAACCAATGGACAAAAGAACCCTATGGATTTTTATATCTGGTTAAGAATTAGGGTATATATTATACTATTTCACTATCACAACAAATATCAAAATAGATGAATTATTTTACACAATTTGTCTATAGAGTTTGAAAAAAATTAATGACAATAATTGGGGTTATTGTATTTATAAATTTATGAAAGATATCATATTCTATCAAAAAACTATCACCTTTGAATAGTTATTTCCAAAGGTAATTATAATTTCATTAAAATTATTTATTAATTGTTTGTTTATACATATTTTTCTATCACTATCAGAACTATTGATATAAGAACTTGGGTTTTCTTATGAGGTACTATTCCTTTTGCTTTTGATTTAAATGCCTTTTTATGGCCTTATGTGAATACTTAACTTGATCATAAGTGTTTTGGAGGTGTCTGGGGCTTGTTCGGAAGCCGGAACCAAGTTTTGGGATGAAAATGAATTGGAACACGGTTTGCGCATGGCTTACGCACGGTTTCGGTAAACCATGAAAGAGGTTTGAAAAACTACAGGTTTTGGATTGAGAGGTTATAAACAATTAATATACGGTTATTCAACCCCTGTGGGGTAACCATGCGAAGTTATTCTCTTAGGTATAGAGGTGCTCATGATTTCCACATGGTTTGGGAAACCGTGGGGGTAAACCATGCAACCCTTACTATGTGTTTTTTTAAATTTTTTTAAATTAAAATCATTTTTTATTTTTAAAACCCAATGGGTTTTTTCTTTCTCCCATATACAGGGGACCTTTGGATATCCCCCCTTTGGCACCTAACAAAATAATCAAGCCCTACTCTCCGTCTGACTTCTGTTTTGGTCACTGATCATATCTAAAGATCTGGAATGGTAAGGCCTACATTCCTTTTTAGTTGTCTTGATTCTTTGGAACAATGACTACACTATTTGGATTTAGGCTCATATGACCTAATATTCTGTTCTTCCTGAGTTCTTGAGATTTCTTCAAAACTAGGACGAATCAAGACAGGATACTGGATGAGCTGTCTACTACCGTGGTGAGGTATGTGGTATATAATTTATTTCAGCTTTTCTGGTTGTTTTTTTTGGAAATTCGGCTGATATGCCTTTATCCATAATTTCCAACGAGATATCTTTTTTGAGAGAATATCTTTTAGTAGATATAGTTCGACCTAGTGGGGTTGAACATGGATTCTATTTCAGTACGTTGGCACCTGTTGCTTGTCTCGAGGTCCCCCGATGGGTGAACCTTAAGGGAATAGATTTTTTATGCCTGTTTAAACCACCCAAGGGGTTTGTGCTTGTGATTTCCTAGTTATAGGAAGCCCTTAGATAACTTGATAGCTTGAGTAGCTAATTTAGGATATGTACTTCCTCCTTGCCTTTTGAATATCATGTTATTCCTCGTCTATTTTTATAACATGGATTAAATGAAACATGTTTATATGGGTGGGTATACCTATATGTAAATGATTAATGGCATGTTAAATGAATTATATGGGAGGGTAGGCCCATATGCTCGATAAATGTAAGAAGGTTTGTATGAGTGGGTATACTAATGCCTTGTTCTTGTTGACGTGTGTGGGAATACTCACATGTTTATGAATACTTAATTTGAATGATTGAATGCTTGATTGAATGGTTTGATAGATGCCATGGATTTCTCACCATGGATCTAGAATGCTGTAGTGGATACCTAGGGTTGACTCTTCCCCTTGGGTCTTGATTCCATGGGATTCCTTGAGCCTTGTTACCTTGTGGATACGACTTGATTGGGTTCACGTAGGACTTACTATTTCCATTCTCCTAGAACCCAAACTAGTGCCTAACCGAGTTTCCACCAGGGATACCCATGGGAATCGATGAGATGCCTTGGAAATTCTCCTTGGATCTGGACCTCTGTGGTCTAGATATTAATTACTTGGATGACTTGGTCTGCTGATACCTTGGATCTGGCCCTTGAGGTCTATACATCACTATACGACATGTTCGTGGGATGATACATTTACTATACAACATGGCCTTGGGATACTTTACTTCTTTATACAGTGTGGATATGGGTTACTGGATGAAGATGGATATACGGAGTGGCCATGTGACATGCTTGTTACTTGTTATATCTGCCTTGTTTGGGGATGAATCTCTTTTGTAGGTAGCATTGATGTCTATTCAATTTTACTTTACTGTATACTTATGTCATGGGAATATTCACTTACTTACCAGTTGTTTACACTTTCTATCACCTTTGTAGAATTTCTATTAGAACTGTATAGATGTGCATGGATTCCTATTGGGATGTTTATCTCACAACCTTTTTGGGACTCCTTGGGAACCCAAATAGATTATATGGTTACAAGTGATGATAAGGGAGAGTGACCTAGTACATATTGTTGACTATGGATTTGGATTAGGGGATCATAGGACCAAAATTAGGCTTGTGATACTGGGATACCTTTGTGGTCTTTTGTTCAATTTGGAATACTTGTATCTTATTGTATTTCCATGTACTATTCTGGATTCTTTCTAGATACTTGTTCCATATTCATTTTTTTTGTATATGAGATACTTCTGGTTATTTATATGTATATTCCTTTCTTGCTTTATCTTTAGTTGGATACTTATTTATTTTCTTCCTCTGTTTCATGTTTTTGACTTCCACTATGATACCCTAGTAACAAGGGCATAATATCTCCACTGAATCACCTAGGCCCTCACTACTAGTTGGAAGCCTTTGGCATTTATGGTGATGTGATTGAGTCCGTGTGACCAATCAGGCTCGAGGCACTAGTTCAGGTGGCATCCTAGTTCGGGAGGTTACAAAGTGGTATCCGAGGATTTTAATTTTTCTGGTTTGACTTACTGTTCGGAAACATTAGACATGGATAGGAAGGAAATGGAGTTTGGTAGTAAACCATGCCCGAGAGTTGGTACCCTGCATATAGGGAAAAGAAAAATATCCTCAAATTGAGTTCTGTTTTTTTTTTGATTTTGACTATTATAGTAGATTTGATTTCCCTATTGGGTGATGAACTTGATTTCTACTATTTCTATTGAAGTAATTTTGGGTTCTATTTCAGTTGAAACCCGATGAGATGAGGGTGTTCCATCTCATGCATCATATAGACATTTTTTAGAATCACATACCATGCATTATGCCATGCCATCTAGGATGCATTAGATATTTCATGCTATTGTGATAGTTGATGTGATAGTTGTGCATGCTGTTGTGTTATTTGGGTGAAGTATATAATGGTGTGACGTCATCTTTCAATACATAAAATGTATGGGGCCTTGTGATTTGGGAAATGATGCACCGACAAAATGTAAATGTCAAATGATCTTGTTATATCTATGGTTTGAATGGAAGCTAAGTTTTGGGTTCATGAGGTATTATGGGCCCTCATGGATTCGAAATTTGGTAAACCATTGGTAAAATTTACTGAATAACTAAATGTGAAATGGAAATGGAAACTTGAATGGTGAATAGATACTTGACCTAGACCCATGTTTTGAGCGGGAGAGAGACATAGTTTCTTGTGGTTTGATGGCTGTCCTTTTTACAACCTTGGATTTAGGAGCATACTGTGGGTTTGACTTGGTTTCTGGGAGGGTTTTGACCTGTCCTACACTTGTGACCTTTGGGATTTGATGTTGTACTTTACTAAGGTGTACGTTTGTAATTTTAGAGACATGCCTCCACGATGACCTCCAGTGGTACGCCACAATGGAGGTGATGAACTTACTTTAGAGATGGTGGGCCACAGGCTATTGCTTGATCCTCCTATAGTGCCAAAAGTGGCACCTGAAGTTTTTCCGGACACAGGTGTTGTGGCACTATTCCATGATGGTTTCTTTTACTATATGTAGAATTTCCAAGTAGCATCGCAACCATCCTTGACTATGGATGAGCTAACATGGGTGTTCTAGTAGCAACATTCTCCTATGTTTTCAAAGGATGGAGGACCATAGGCTATAGAGATATGGATTGAGACCATGTTAGAAATATTTGACCATCTCGAGATGCCTCCAGAGTAGAGGATTAAGCTCGCAACTTACACGCTATGTGGAGCGTCAAAACGCTGGTGTGACGTTTTGAACCAGGTTGATGGGATGCAGAATATGGGTTGGGATGATTTCAAAAACCTCTTCTATGAATAATTTTACCCTGTGACTCAGTGTGTAGAGCAGTATATTGAGTTTATGTGTCTGGAGTAGGGCTCGATGATAGTTATGGAATTATCAGCATGCTTTACAGAGATGCAACATTTTTGCCCCGGTGTATCTTACTGATGAGCCGTCGAGGGTGAGGCACTTCAAGGAAGGTCTTAGCCATGCTATCAGATCTCAGGTCAAAGTGTTCAGGTTTCCTTATATCACTGATATTTTGAATCAGGCACTGATTACATAGCATAACTTGAGGGAGGCTGGGGGTATAGAACATGGGAGTGCTATTTCTCTCCCCAATGGATCTACGTCTTCAGGAAGGAAGCTTCGATTCGAGGCTTCTTACGACATGAGTTCTAGTCAAACTGTGGGTGTAGGTAGCTTGGTGTTTTTCCATTAGTGTGGTAGGCAAGGTGACATGAAAAATTAGGGCGATCATGACCCAGTTGAGTGCCAACTTCTGGTCAGATGGGGCACATGTAGCCATTTTTCCAGACCTTCCCTTAAGTTGCGAGTGGTAGGGGGCCAACTACGACATAAAAATTAGGATCAGGGTCTTAAAATCCCCATTAGGATGGGATATAGAGTAGTGTAGGCTGGTTAGGCTATGGTATTGGTGGTCATGGTCCTGGTAGCCAGACACCGAGTTCTCAGAAACAACATGGTGGATCAACTTAAGGTAGCCAGGCAGGGTCATAGGGCTGTGGTGCAAGCCTGACTTATGCAGTGCAACCAACCCAACAAAAGCAGGATCCCAGACTATCTACAATGATATTTACAATTTTAGTAGCTTCTACTATTGCATATTCTCTTTTCGATACATGTTCCCCTCACAACTTTATCTCTACATGAGTTGTAAAGAGCCTTGGGATTGTTGTTTTTCCTTCTCAGGGAATTTTGGTTCTAGACACACCATTGAGAGTTAGAACAGGTGATGTATTCCATTGTATGGAGTATCACCTTGGGGTTAGAGGGTGTCACTTCATATGGGATCTTAATTTCCTCGAGATGATAGGGTTTGAAATTATTCTCAGAATGGACTAGCTCATAGCTTATCGAGCGTACATTTATTTCTATCACCAGTGGGTGACTTTAACATCCCTAGAGGGTGTAATGTTTATTCACAAGGGTGAATGGGATGTCCAGGAAAGTAGAGATGGACCCAAGCATTGTGGGTTGGATGGGATGACAGCTCAGATTACTATTTTGTTTCTGGATGAGCAGGGAGCGAGTCAGGTGGAATTTTCTCCATGGTTGAGAAATTTAGGGACGTCTTTCCCAATGAATTTTCTAGTTTACCTCTTGAGAGAGAGGTGTATTTATCCATTGAGCTAGTTCCAAGAGCTGCGCCAGTTTCCATTCCTCCTTAAATGCTGGATACGATAGAGTTGTCAGAACTCAATAGACTGTCATAGGATTTGGAGGCAAAGGGGTTTATTAGACCCAATACTTCTCTATGGGGTTCTCCATTCCTTTTTTTCAAAAAAGGTAGACAAAAATATTAGGATATACGTGGATTACCAAAAATTTAACCAGCTCACTATTAAAAAATGATATCCCTTACCAGTGATAGATGACATTTTTGATCATCTTTGAGGAGCACGAGTGTTCTCGAAGATCGACTTGAGGTCAGGATATCACCGGGTGTGGGTTAAACCTCCAAACATACCTCATACAACCTTTTGTAGCAGGTATGAGTTTAATGAGTATTTGGTTATGCCATTTGGTCTCACGAATGCGCCAACAGTTTTCATGGTGCCAATGCACCAAGTGTTCCATCCTTTCTTGGATTTTTTGTGTTGGTTTCCATGGATGATATCTTGGTGTATTCTAATAATCGACCCGACTATGACAACCATCTTGAGATAATTTTGATTACACTGAGAGAGCATAATTTATATGATAATATCTCAAACTTCCACTTTTGGATATATCATATTCACTTCTCGGGTCACATTATCTTAGATATAGGAGTGTTAGTGGACCCAGAGAAGGTGAGAGCTTTAGTTTCCTAGAAAAAACCCGAGAACGTTTTTTACATACAGAGTTTCTTGGGGCTAACTGGTTGCTACAACCATTTTATACAGGACTTCTCATCCTTAGAAGTGCCGTTGATGGGCTTGAATAAGAAGGGTGTGAAGTTTGTGTGGTCAGAATCTTATGAGACTGCCTTTTAGGAGTTGAAAGGGAGGCTAACATCAGCACCAGTCCTAATACTTCCAGAGTAGGGAAAGAGCTACATAGTTTACTATGACACTTAAAGTATTGGGATGGGGGTAGTGTTGAGGCAGGAAGATCAAGTCATGGCGTACAGGTCTGGAACATTGAGGCCTAATGAGAGGAACTACCCTACGTAGGATCTCGAGTAAGCTACAGTTGTTCATGCATTGTGCTGTTAGAGGAATTATTTACTGGGGTACGTTTTGTGGTGTACATGGGCCAGAAAATCCTCAAGTATATATTTACACTACGTGATCCTAATTTGAGGTAGCGAAGGTTGGTGGAGTACCAACAGTCCTTTGTCTTCGAGCTTCCCTATATGCTTGGTAAGGTAAATGCAGTAACCGATGCACTAAGATGGAGGACTTAGATACAGGAAGTGCAACATACCAGTAGCTAGTGGTAGCTTGTGACATTGTTTTCTGAGATGTATCTGGAGGTGCACAATAGACAAGGGAAGACTTTTCATTCATCCTTAGATATTAACTCTACCATACTAGATAGATTTAGGATGAGACAGCTATCGGATTAAGTAGGCCAATTTCTACTGGAAGGTGTGGAAGGTGAGGACCCTCCTCCTGGTTGGATAGTAGGTGATGATGAGATCTTGCATATCCATTGACGTCTTTGGATTCCCGTGGATATACATGAGGAGTTGATACGAGAGTTTCATTCTTTATCTTGGGTAGTGAATCTTGGGGTTACCAAGATGTATCGTGACTTGTGATGTCAGTATTGGTGGTCAGGAATGAAGAGAGAGGTATCTAGTTTTGTTATGAGGTGTTCCACCTATCAAAAAGTGAAGGAGTAACATCAGTGAACATCTAGGATTTTACAGCAGTTACCTATCCCAAAGTGGAAATGGGATGATGTTGCGATGGATTTCATGACGGGGTTTCCGAGGTTTCCTTAAGGTAATGATTCCCTGTGGGTTTTTTGTTGATAGGCTTATAAAGGCTACACATTTCTTACCAATCAAGGAGACCTTTAGTGTTGATTATCTTGAAAAGCTATAAATATGAGAGGTGGTACGAATACATGGGGTCCCTCACACTATTGTTTCAGATAGGTACACCCACTTTGCATCTTTTTTCTGGTAGAGTTTTCAAAGGCCATTGGGTACACAGGTGCTTATGAGCACAACATACTACCCTCAGACTGATGGTCATTCAGAGTGTACGATACATGTGATAGAGGAAATGATGCAAGAATGCATCCTAGATTTTGGGGGATCATGGGAGAGACACATTTCCCTAGTCGAGTTCTCCTACGATAACAGTTATCAGGTGATGATACAAATGGCACCTTATGAGAATTTATACTTTAGGCCATGCTGTTCTCCCCTGTGATGGTTAGAGTTAGGAGAGACACCTTTACTGGGATCACGTCTCATGCTGGAGATTTCTAAGTAGGTACAACTGATTCAAAAGTGGATGGCTACTACACAGTCTCGTTAGAAATAATATTCCAATCACTAAAAAAAACCTTTAGAGTTCGAGGTTGGGGATTAGGTTTTCTTACCTGTTTCATCGAGGTTGAGACACCGGCTGATTAGGAGGTAGGGTAAATTTTCACCAATATATGTCGGGTCGTTTGAGATTCTGGAGAGAGTCGGGTCGATTGCCTATCATTTGCAGTTACCTCAGAGGTACTGATCCATGCAAAATTTCTTTCACATATCTCAGCTACACCACTATCACTCAAACCCTCTCATGTTTTTCAACCCAAGGAGGTTGAGCTTCATGTTGATGCCTCCTTTGAGGAGAATATGATTCGTATTGTTGAGAGAAGCATGAAGGTTCTTAGAGGCTGGTCAGTTCCTCTAGTATGGGTGCTATAGAAGCACAACCATTTACATGGAGAGACTTGGGAGAGGATGGCTGGAATACATGCTCAGTCATTGGAGTTGTTCCGAGACGAATCTTGACCACCCTCAAAGAGTAATTTAGGGATGAATTTCTATAGGGGGGGATTGTAAGAACCTGAGTTTTTTATGAGGTACTGTTTCTTTTCCTTTCAATTTAAATTACTTTTTTATGTCCTTATGTGAATTCTTAACTTGATCACAGGTGTTTTGGAGGTATCCAGGGCTTGTTCGGAGGCCGAAACCAATTTTTGGGATGAAAATGACCTAGTGCATGGTTTGTGCACAACTTTCACATGGTTTAGGTAAACCGTGTGAGAGGTCTAAAGAACTATAGGTTTTGGAAAAAGTGGTTACACACAGTTACCGCATGATTAGTCAAACCGTGCGAGGTAACCATGTGAAGCACCCCTCTTAGGAAGAGAGGTGCGCAACTGGTTGTTTGTTTTTTTTAAATTTAAATTAGAATAATTTTTTATTTTTAAAACCCAATGGTTTTTATTTCTCCCATGCATAGAGGACCTCAGAGCTCCTCCCTTTGGTACCTAACATTGGAATCAAACCCCACTCTCCGTCTGAATTCTGTTTTGATCACCGATTGTCTCTACAAATCCGAAATGGTAAGTGCTACATTCCTTTTTAGTCATTCTTGAATATTAGGAACAAAGATTGTGCTATTTTATTTTAGTTTCATATGACTTAATATTCCTTTCTTTGTCCGTTCTTCATATTTCTTCCAAGATGGTATGAATCAAGACACGATACTGGACGACCTGTCTACTACCAAGGTGAGGTAGGTGGTCTATAATTTCTTTCATAATTTCTTGGTGTTTTTCAATCATTTGGCCGATATGCTATTAATAGGAATTTCCGAAGAGGTATCATTTTTGAGAGAATAGATTTTAGTATATGTAGTTGGAATTATTGAGATTAACCACAGATTCCATTTCGGTGTGTTGGAACCCATTGCTCATTTCGAGGTCCCCCAAGGGGTCTGCCTTAAGGGAATATCTTTTTTATGCCTGTCTAAACCACCCAAAGCATGTGTTCTTGTGCTTGATTAGTTAGAGTAATCCCTTAGATGGCTTGATAGATGAAGTATCTAGTTTAGGAGTTGTAATAACTCCTTGACATTTGAATATCATATTATTCTTCATCTATTTTAATAGCTTGTCTTAAAGGAAAGGTGTTTATATGGGTGATCATACCTATATCTAAATTATTAATGGCATGTTAAATGAATTATATTTGAGGGTAGGACCATATTCTTGGTAAATAAAGAATGGTTTTCATGAGTGGGTATACTCATGCCTCGTTCTTTTTGACGTGAGTGGGTATAATCACATGTTTATTAATGCTTAATTTGAATCATTGTATGCTTGATTGAATGGTTTGACAGATGCCATGGACTGATCTCCATAGATTTGGAACACGGTAGTGGATTCCTTGGGTTTACTCTGCCCCTTAGGTTTTGATTCTGTGGGATGCCTCAGGCCTTTCTACCCCATGGATTCGGCTTTCTTGGGCTTGCGTAGGACTTTTTATTTCCATGCTCCTAGGACCCCAACCAGTGGCAAACTAAGTTTCCATCAGGGATTCCCATGGGACTCGATGGGATTCCTTGGACATGCTCCTTGGATCTGGCCCTGCATGGTCTAGATTTTAATTACTTGTATACCTTAGCCCACTTACACCTTGGATTAAGCCCTTGAGGTCTAAAATTTACTATAAAATGTGGCCGTGGGATTCTACTTTCCCTATATGGAGTGGCCATAGGATACTTGACTTCTTTACATAGTTTGGCTGTGGGTTACATGATACAGATGGATATACAACATAGCCGTGTGAATTTGTTATTACTTGTCATAGCTACCTTGTTAGGAGTTGACTCTCTTTTGAAGAAAGCCTTGAGGAATGTTCAGTTTTACTTTATAGTAGACTTATGGAATGGGAATAGTCACTTAGTTACTGATTGTTTAAACTTGCTAGAAACTTTGTAGAATTTCTATTAGAACTATATACACCTAGGTGGTTGCCTACTGGGATGTTTATTTCACACCATGTTTGGGCCTCCTTGGGGACCCAAATGGATTATATGGTTGCATGTGATGACAGGGGAAAACACCCTAGTACAGGTTGTTGACTATAGATTTGGAGCAAGGGAGCATAGGACCAAGCTGAGGCCTGCAATGCTAGGAAACCTTTTTGGTTTTTTGTTCAATTGGGAATAAATGTATTTTATTGTCATTCCATGTAATGTTATGACAAATTTATAGATACTTATACCATTTTTATGATTTTTGTATATGAGATAATTATGGGTATTGATATGTATATTCCTATATTTCCTTATCTTCAGTTAACTGCTTATTTATTCACTTCTACTATTGCATGTTTTTGACTTTTTCTATGATACCCTAGTAATGAGGGAATAATCTCCCCACCGACTCACCTAGTCCCTCATTTTTAGGAGGTATCCTCTGGTGTTTGGGGAGATGCGCTTGTGGCCATGTGACCAACCGGGCTTGGGGCACCGGTTTGTATGGCATATGGGTCTGCGAAGTTACACTTGAAAAACCATATATTCAAAATAGGAATTATATTTGTTTTTAAAATTTTTGTGCATATTAAATGGTGTTAGATTGTTTTTAGACATCATGAAGAGGTTATTTACTACCACGTTTGTATTTTTTTAATTTTTTAGAGATCATGAAGATTTGGTTTATATAATAATTATTTAATTAATTTTATTAAGAATTTAAATTAGATCATTAGAGATAAACTTTTCAATAAAAATGTTTCCATATTAGTAGGAATAATACAAAATATATAGAGTTCCATTTTAGTATATGATTATAAAATAAATTTATGAATTTTATATTAAGATCCCATGTTATTTAAGAAGTGTTATTTGTTATTGATATTTAGTATCATTTATATTTTAGTAAATATATTAATAATTCATTTCTGACATGTCTTAATTAACCTCACATTAATGTAATAGATGGAATGTTTGAATTTATTAAAAGTTAATGATTTTAGTCCAAAAGTTTAATTTTAGTTAAAAAAGATAATCACATACTAAAAAAAAGAAAACATTATTATATTGTATTTAAAAATTATGAAAATGATCTAGGATTTTTTTTGTATTCAGCATGGCCTAATTGACTCAAAGTTCATATTTTCATTATAAAATTTCCATTTTAGCCTAAAATGCATGTTAACATAGTGAAAACCCAGATAATAAACTCATATTTTCTTGATAATTTAGGAAAATAATCTTTAATTCATTTTTTAAATGTAGGAATTCACCTCAAGTTAATTTGATACATAGTGTGGCTAGATTGACTGGATGTAGATGTTTTAGTTTAAAAGTGACATTTTAATCCAAAACACTTGTCACAGAGTCAAAACCTATAAAAGATGCTAAAATTATATTAATAAATTAAGAAGAATATTTTTTTTATTTATTTCATATATGCATGAATTACCCTCATGTCAATCCAATATGCAATGTGGCCATATTGACTAAAAGTGTGTGTTTTTATTTTAAAAGTGATATTTAATCCAAAAAATTTATCACAAACTCAAACCCAAGAAAAAAAATCCGGAATTGCATTTATACTATCAAAATTAACCATAATTCATTTATTATATATATTAATTAACCAAACATAAATATGAAACGCAATGTGTCTGGATTGACTGAAAATGTATGTTTTTTTGTTTACAATTGACATTTTAGTCAAAAACGTGCATCACATACTTAAACCAAATAAAAAATGACAACATTATTTTTATAATTTATGAACATGATCTTTGATTCATTTATGAGATATAGTAATTAACCAAACTTCAATCTGAATTGTTATGTCTCCAGATTGACTGAAATTACGTGTTTTCAATTTAAATGTAACTTTTCAATCAAAAGTACATGTAATATACTAAAAAATGATAAAACACACTTATATTGTGTTGATAATTTAGGAAAATTATTTTTAGTTCATATATTATGTGTATAAATTAAACTCACATCATTTCAACACACAATGTGGCTAGATTGACTGAAAATGTATGTTTTGAGTTTAAATGTGATATTTTTTCCCAGAACACATTTCAAACACTCAAAATTTAAAAAATTATTATATTGTCTTGATATTTATAAAAATTATTCGTGATTTATTTGTAACATGTAGTAATTAACCTCACATAAATCTGACACATAGTGCATTTGATATGCTTAAAAGTGCCTGTTTTCATTTGAAAGTGGCATTTTAATTCAAAACATTTTCTGCATACTGAAAAATTATAAAAAATTATTTTATTATCTTTATAATTTAATAATAAGATTAATAATATTTTTTATGTGTAGTAATTAACCTCAAATCAATATGACACACAATATGGCTACTATAACTACAAGTTCTTCCTTTATCTAAAAGTGACATTTTAGTAAAAAATACACATCACATACTCAAAATATAGAAAATATGATCATAATGAATTTATAATTTTGGAAATTATCCATGATTTATTTATATGTTTTATGAATTATATATACATCTATAAAAAAAGTGGTTTAGAATGACTGACTAAAAGTTTGTGCTTTCTATTTTAAAGTGACATCTTCAGCCAAAACACAGGTCACATACTCATAACCAAGAAAATGAACTCATATTGTATTGATACATTATAAATCCAATCCATGATTTTTTTTTTACACATATGAATTAAACTCATTTCAATATGACACATGGTGTGGAAAATATGACTCAATGTGATTTTTTTAATATAAAAGAATTATTTTAGCATACAACAGGAATAATATAATAAAAACTAAGAAAACATGATTTTATTGACTTAATATTTTAGGAAGTTGTTTCATAATTCATTTGTGATATACAGTAATAAAATGAATATTAATTAAACAGATAATATAGACACATTTAATGAAAGTTCATGTCATCATTTAAAAGTGAAATTTTAGGTCAAAATGCAGGTCACATATTAATAACTAAGAAAATTAACTAATATTGTCTTGATATTGTAGTAAAATGATATATGATTCTTTTTTGATGTGTAGGAATTATCCTTAGGCCACTCTAACACATGGGGTGTTTAAATTTATTGAGAGTTCATTTTTTAAATTATAGAGTGAAATTTTAGTCTAAAACATGAATTATATATTCAAAACCAATAAAACATGATCATATTATTTTGATACTTTATAAAAAAGACATGTGATTCATTTTATATGTTTTAGAATTAAACTCATGTCAATATGACACATAATGGGGCTAATATTACTCAAAGTGCATGTTTTCCCAATAAAAGTAACATTTTGTCTTAAAATATGCATTGCATAGTCAAAACAGAGAAACAATTCTCAAGTTTTCTTAATATTTTAGGAAAATTATATGTGATTAATTTTTGATGTGTATGAATTAATCTAAAAGAAATTTGATGCATAGTGTGGTTAGATTGACTTAAATTTTATGTTTTTATTTAAAATTGACATTTTACTTAAAAACACACATCAAATATTCAAAAATTTGAAAAAACACTCATATTGTCTTGATATTTTAAGATAATGATCCATTATTCATGTTTGACATGTAGGAATTATCCTCACATAAATCCAATAAACGGTGTGGTGAGATAGACTGAAAGTTCAAATTTTAAGTTTAAAAGTTATATTAGTCCAAAATACACATCACAAACTCAAATATGAGAAAACATGCCTATATTTTATTGATACTTTATGAAATAAATCCTTGATTTATTCATGAAATTTAATAATTAAGCACACATTAATATTATAAATAGTTTTGTGTATATGACTAAAAATGTTTTTTCCTTTTAAATCTACATTATAGTTCAAAACATGTATCACATACTCAAAACCAATAAAACATGCTATTATTATCCAAATATTTAAGGTAAAATATTGATAATTAATTTTTTATGTGTGGGAATTGACCTCACATCAATTTTACATCTGGTGTGGTTGATACGACTGAAAGATCATGTTTTCATTTAAAAGAAACATTTTAATTCAAAATGGGTGTTACGTACTAAAGACCATGAAAACAAACGTGATTTTTTATTTTAATTTATAATAGTTACCAAATAATTTTTTGTTACTTATAGAAAGTTACCACCTATAATTCCAATTTCTATTTATAATGGACTATAAAACATTTCAATTGTAATTATTAATTTTTATTTTTTTATGTACTATTACTAAAATAAGCATTGTTTTTATTATAGGAACACACTTCTTTTATACGAGGTTGGTTTGATCATTGTATAAGGCCCATTATTATATATTTTTTGTATTTATTGTAATTATTTTAGTTTATTTTTAAATTTTACATTAATTTAACTGTATTGTACTGAAATTCCTTAATGTAATATTTTTATTGAAATAATGGTGCAATGTAAATTTAAATTCTTTCTTGTTTAATGTAATTTTTTGTACCATAGTTTAAATATTTTTTATTTTTTTATCAGATGCTATTGAGTGGTACAAATATGGCTATTATCAATCTACAATTGATAGTAATTGATTTTTTTAGTGAACAAATTTACAATGATAAAGTTCCATTATAACAACACTAAATATAACACTAATAAACAGTTATTTTTCAGTTATTTTTTAGAACTAATAAATGGTTCCTTTAAAAATTATTTTCTTAGAATTGATAAAATCACTAATATGTCATCATCATTTGGAACATAAAATTTTTAGCACTAATAAAATCCATTTTTACCACTGATAAAAGTGTGTTTTGTAGTAGTAGAACTAGAGATACCATTAGACTGTGCTCATGCTTAGTGGCCCTAATCATTCACCCTATTCTCTAAGACCATGAATAATTTATAGATTTGAGTACCCATCATAAACATCCCATCAAACTTCTATCATATATATACATGTGGTTCATATCATTCAACCTTAGTTCTCTTAAAATTTCTACAAGGAGTATTAGTGACAAATGTGAGAATATATATTTAAGGGGTTTAGGGTGATAAAATTTATCCCATAAAAATTGTAAGAAAAATTACAAAATACAAAAACAATTCAGATCCATCTATATGTTTGGAATAAATAAAATAAATAAATAATTTTATATTTTATACTCTGTTGATCTGGTTCATTCGCATGAGTTTTAAAATAATAAATAAGAAGCAACTAATGGACCCATTCCTCTCAGGGTACCCAAGGGTTGTATGAATCTCATGATTCTATAGAAAGATGTCCCTCCTCATCAAAATTTTGTAGAACCTATTTTAAACATACAAGAGAAATTATAACTAAAGCAAGATTCAACTTGAGGAGTTATAACATAGGATTGTATCCAATGTGTCTCAACCATATCATATAAATATCAAACCAACCTTATATAGGCATTAATAACTCAAAAATTCAGATAGTATTAATTTTCCATTTATTAAAATTTTCTAAAATTTAAACTTTTTTGAAATGTATGGTTTGAATAAATTATTTATTTTTTAATTCTTAAATTGTTGGGTAATTTGTTTGAAATTTTTATAATTGTCATCAAATGATAAAAAACTAATCATGATAGCTTTTGGATAGAAAAGATGGATGATTTTATATATCAACATTTAGTTGTAAATTAAATTAATGAAAACCAAAACATAATTACTTCGTAGTGTACTCAAAGACCAACCATGATATGATCTAAACCACAATACCATGGTTTTTCTTATAGTACGTAATACTAACGATATTACACTTTCAATAAAGTCTCATAGATTTAGATCACTTTTACTTTATATCATATCACATGTTACAACTTGTAAACCAATATCCAAAAGTTATTTTATAAAAATATATCATTATTTTTTATCACATGTCACATTATATGTAATAACATATGAAAATCCATCTATAATATCTTCTATATATCCTCAAAAATTATTTTAGGGTTGCTCTAAATGTTTTTAAAATTTAGTCTTTATTCATGAAAACAAAAAGTGTGTCCCCATGGGTCTTTTTAGTGTTGAAAAAAATTATGAATTCCTAAATCCATTAATATAAGAAAATAATAGCCTATGGGAAATATTCAATAGTAATTAAGTTACAAAAGGATCTGGAGTAATCTCCATGAAACACATGTATCACCATGCCTATTTATTTTAGCTGTATCATATAAAAGTTTGAATAATTATAAAATCTTTTTTTTTCATGACATTAAGTGACCATGGGACATAGATATTGTCAATATCATATATTTGATTCATATATTCTTGATTATTTGAGTATATTTAGACCAGGTCAATTAATACATCACATAATGTTCATCTAAGAAGATGTTCTCATGACACGCTCCTCATCCCAATTGATAAGAACATAACATGTACCTTATCTAGGTATGTAAATAAACTTGCATAATATATGGAAATCAAGGTCCCTAATGTAATACTAATTGTATAAGAGGTAAAGTCCCATATTTTTTCCGACTAAATTGACAACAAGATAAACAACATAACCAACGACCCCTTATTAAGTAAGCCTCAAGGATTGCATAAAAATGTGTAAATGTATAAAGGTTTTTATGATAAGTATTTTTTTTAACATTAGGTATTGTGGATTTAGTATGAAACACGAACCCATGGCATACCAATGATATTGTGTATGACACTCCATCTGGTTTACACGGTGGGTCATCCAGCATGTAAAAATAATTTTGTGCCTCATGAGAAAAATCCCATATATCTACATAGAACCAATCTCACACCAATATTATTTTACCATCGAAACTTATTTTACTCTATAATGAACATATATTAGGTATAAATATATGACATAATTTTAGAGGAAAGTTATAATTACACACCATGATCATGTGATGCCAATGAAGAAAAAATGATTAAGTGAAGAGTGCCTTTATGTATAAAACAAAACATTTTAAATTTTTAAAATCATTTTAGAATACTAAAAAAACCATACAAAAGTGCCAGTATCATCATATCTTATATGATAGATTGTTATATGGGTCTTATGGTTTCCAATTTTTTTATTTTGTTTCAAACTCATTACATCTCTATATAATTCATACCATGCCTCTAGGTGACCATTTAATAAAACCTCCCAATAAACGCCTTTAATGGGTAAAATTTATGAATAAATATAGTTTGATCAATGGTGATAATTATAGATCATATTAATAATGTATTAACGTTGAAAATTGTATTCAAACTCCTCTACATTAGAAAATATAATGTTATAATGTTAATAACTTATGTTGTCTACTTATATGTTTTTATAAGTTCACAATCATTATCTTTTAAGACATTTAATTTTTTCATTAAGATCATATTATTAACAAAATGAAAAAATTACACTATTTATTTACAAAGATATACCTAAATATACTTTAGAATATAATGTGACATTCAATTTTGAATTTCAACCAACATAATCCATTATTTGTTAATTTTTAGAAATAATTAAGTCTGAACATACTCCCTATAGCTTCTTAGAAAATATATTTTCTTTATAATATCATTATATGAAACAAAAACTTCTTTATGTTCAGAAAATAACACTTATTTTGTAATGTCTATGAACCAGATACCCGTACGACTTCCGAATAATGTGTTTCAATTCCCTAGTAGAGTTTCCTAATCCCTAGGGTTGGGTGACTAGAATCATGGGTCTAATGTAAATATTTTTAAATGATTTAACCACATTTATTTGAAGTAAGATCCATGAATGAAATACATTAGAGATATATTATGTACTGTCTATAAATTATATATTCTCAAATAAATTAGTAAAATATAAAAAACTGAAAGAGGATATAACAAGAATATTCAAGACATAGGAATAATACAATTTATCTAAATTCAGGCACCTAAGGCCTAACTACAGGCCACATACAATAAAAAATCAGATTAGGGTAAAATTTGAAGACAAATAGTGAAAAAAAATATATTTGATGAAGGAATAGGAAATTAACCAAACACAACCTATGACCACCTACAATGGCTCTAATTCCAATGTGGGAACCGATGCTACTTCCTCGATAATATGAGTGATCGATTATAGATTCTTAATAAATTCTGAATAATATAAATATCTGAGAAAAATATATGAGAGGGTGCATGTCCACTGAGGTGTCCATCAATGGAGTGAGAATAAAATACTTTGTAAGGAATCACCAATGGTTTATCAACATAATAGTGATATAACATGTGTTTATTGGTACATTTCCACTCATTTATATTCATATAAAATAAATATTTGTTTGTATATTTTTACCTATAGAATTATAGAATGACAAAAATAAGGAAATACAAATATAAATACTTTCCAAGACCAAACTCCTTAAACTAGGAGGGTCTATCAAGTACTTCCACCATTGAGATGAGCACTTGAGATCTGTGATGTTCTAGCTAGAGAAACCATGATGACTGTTCTGGTGATCTTGGGAGGTCATGCTGAAACCTATATAAGCTAACACACACAAACATATGGGTAGATATAAATTGAAAAAGTATGATTCTAGGGTACTATATTTATATAAATAAGGTGGTCATGATTGTTGGGGAAATCTCACCAGCCATCTCAGGGAATAGGGGAATGGGTATATATAGTTGGGGTATGATGATCCCATACCATGTATAACCATTTAGAGTCTAATTACCTTCTTATTTGTCCAGACTCTATGTCATCAAGGATACCTTCTCAAGTAGTCTATAGATTAATTATACAATATCCGTATAATACTCCATCTCACTATCAAGGGGTCAATCATGACATTTAAGAATAAGTAGTCATGGTTTATGCAATATCACACATCACATCAAGTAACATGATAAGTACTAATATATAACAACATTCCCAATATAGTTATGTTGTATCCTTACTTAGTATACAAAAATCAGATCATATAAGCATGAAATCTATCTATAAGGATAATAGGCATAAATAAAATTGTAAAACCATATGAAGAGTATCATATAATTAGAAACCAACTTAATTTTCCAGTATCAATGTTAAAGGAAACCAAAGGTATAAAATATACCATCCCTAAGGGATACCACCTTGGATCCAAAATAGATAATTAATCAAAATAATATACACATGACATAGTCAAAATATCAAAGTACATTATTCTAAAATTATACCTAGGATAACCCTATTAGTCCATGGTATTTATTTAATACCAAGATTTGTTTATGGATTTAAATACATTACTTGAATTGTCTTAAGACTTGATTCTCCAAAGGAAACCCACTTTTAATTCAATATTCAAGTAAAGAATTTTAAAAGGGAAGGTATGTAAGAATTTTAATTATGAAGGTTTCTTAAATGGACTATGTTTTAAAAAACGTTTTTCATAAAATTTCCCCACCATAAACTTTATAAAAACCACTCTATAAATTCTATATATTGAGTTTAAGTAGTTATAAATGTAAGGAACTAACCTTATGTAGTAAATATTCTAGTCTCTTTGAACTATAATTCAAATTTTTACAATATATAGGATCTTTTAGTTTTAGAGTTACAAATAATTAGGTCATAAATCACAAATAACAACTCATATATTAAAAAGTAAATAATTAGACTCAATATCCATATTTCCCACCAAATAATTTTTTTATATATAAAACATGGTTTCTTTTTTAAAAAATCTTCAAGAATTTAAACTTGGCTTCTCCTTTTCCATTACCCATCCTTAAACACTTTGAATTTTTTTTTAAAATGTTGGATGAGAATAAATATCTAGGTAAATGATGCAAAAGAAAGAAATAAGTCAGTTTAGTGAAAATTATAAAAATCCATTATAAACATTTTCTTAAAAAAATACATTTTGACCATAAAAGGGAATAATAATTATTTTAAATAATGATATTTATATTAGTTATTAAAATCAATGATTTCCATGAAAACTCATATACCATTATATAAAATTCATGTAGTTTAATTAGGATATCATTATCATATCACTATTATAATCAATATTATAAATGGAATAACCATATGGTTGTCTTCCACAAATAGAAAACCCAATTCGTTGGAGCGCTATCTGGGTTCACCCATCATAATAGCTATAACAGGATCACCCATTTCTATCTATGTGAACCCAACATATAATCTATAATGGGATCACTAGTTAACTATAATAGGGATTAATTCCTAATATAAACAATTTCTAAGGAACATAGAATAAATAAAACCCTTGAAAAACTCTCTTAAACCTATATGAAAAACACTTTCGGATATCAAAATACCATTTTATTTAAAAATAAATTTTAAATCATAAAACAAAAAACATAATAAAGATAAAATTTTCTTTGAAAATAACAATGAAAAATTTTAAATGAAACTTAAAATAATTAAGGCATAATGGTAGAAGGAAAAGCTTCTCTTGCTGTATAAGTTAAAAAAACATTCCTTCTATATTTTTGTTAGAAAAGTCACAATGTACCTCCTTAAAAAGATGAAAAATCCTTTCAAATCATTTTTCAAAAAATAATACATGGGTAAAAATGAATTTAAACAATCATAAATGAATATTAAAAATTTAATTTAAACAATTTTTAAAAAATTATTTGGAAGAGAAAAATAGTGTTTTAAAAGAAACTTTAAATGATGGTTTTATAAAAAATGTCCCTTAACTTGAGTCTGAATCATCACATACATTCTTCATAATCTTGAATAATAGAATTATGTTAATTTTATAATTTTTTAATATACTTTTCCATTTTTATTATTCCATTATTTTATTTAATACCATATTATTCACAATTACTTAATTATTTAAGTTCACATGGAATGTTTTGATGATATTAAGTACATAAGCCCGTAATGACGTTGGTAGGTTGAATATGGTAAAATAGATCAGAATTCCATTATAAACAGAATAATTTTCATGAAATAATTATAAATTTTGTACCTTAATTATATTTTTAAATACGAACATTATATATGGTAATAAAAAATGAGTTATGTTAAAATAATGGGGATAGTAGGCCATACGTATGCATAAGTAATGTTTCCATTTTCCAATGATCATTATGGAAAGAAGGTAAATATTATTTTATATTTACATAATATTAATAATATTATATATATATATCATATTATTTATTTTAATATACTTATTTATATCATCTATGTGATGTTGTGAGGAAAAACGAATCACATCGCTTCATGTAGGCGGAAGTCTACACGTATGAACGAACGACGTTATCATTTTTATGTGCATAAAAAGTTAAGAAGGTAAATGATATATTATATTTTAAGAATTATAAATATTTAATTAATATCATATATAAACATTAATGAAATCATTATAAAAACTCTTGAGACATGGTGATGGAAACGAATCACACCAGTTCGTGAGGCGGTAGTCCACCGTACACACAGATGGTGAATTTTTTTCATTTGTTGGAATATGAGATAGATATAGGTAATTAAACTAACATAATAATATTTTACTATACTGAGGATAAATTATTTATTATTTTATTAATTTTTAATATGGTTTTAGGGAAGTGTAAGAAGAAACAAAATGAAGACATGAAGGTAAAATCTATACCTCTTATTTGGAAAAATTCCCTTTATTAGCACCTTAAGACCTCTAAGATTGGTGTTATGACTAAAAAATACCTCTAGAATGTGGAAATGGATTATAGGAAGATATTTGTGAATATATTGGCTAAAAAAACTAAGTTTTAATTGATAATAAATGATAACATGTGGTTCTGTTTTATAAGAGAGGGGAGGGGTACTCTTTGAATTTCTTTAATTTTTAAATTAATATAAATTAATTTTCATTTAAAAATGGATACAAAGTGTGTTATTTATAATATAATATTAGGATGTGTCTAAATAACCCCATAAAATAAAAATTATAGAGGTTTTGTCTATATTTATACCCTTATCTTTTGGTTTTAACCCCTATTTAACCCCTTTAACTATTATCGTGATTACAAGAATTTTTACTCTTTGAGGGTCAATATAGATAAAATAAATTGAAAAAGTACTCATAAATGGACAATGGTTGATATTATAAACCTTATAATAATACATTTTTTTAATTTAATATTTTTAAGAATTTTATATCATTTAAAAAAATATTATTTACTATAAAATATCCATAATGTCAATTTTTAGAACTATTCCTTACTTTTAGTTTAATAATTAAAAAAAATTCAAAACAATTTTTTTATTATATCTCTAAAATGTCATGGTGATATATAAAATTTATTTATAAATTTATTTATATCAAATTATATTTATTATAATATTTTTAATATCATTTATTTTATTTTTCTATTTATTAAATAATTACTATGTCAGCGTTGTGCACGAATTTAATGTAATTATTTATTTAATAAAAAATTTAAATAAGTTTCCATGATTAATATAAATATTTTATATTTAAAAATATTATTTACTGTATAACATATATACTGGATAACACCATATTAAAAACATTACACTTATTAAAAATAAGTGTGTGATATTTTTGGCATTTCCTTAAATAAAACACTATAATGGTAATAATCTCATCCTAGTGGACCAAAAAGGTCGTATATTTGACAATTAGATTATTAATATATATATATAGTCATCCAATAAGATTTATATTAGTTTTTTTGTAACAACCCCGACACTGGTAGCCTTGAGTTAATGGTTATTTTATTAAAATGACATAGATACAAGAGATCACATCACCAAGGATCAATCAGTTTAGTTTTATTAAAGAACTAGATATATAAATGGTTCCATTATTACATTTTAATTAATTATATAACCTAAAAATGGAAAATAAAATACTTCCTTGACACTTATTAAAAGATTTCATCTTCATATTCTGGGGATGGAAAAAATTAAATGGTTGAGCTCAAATACTTAGTAAGGGTTGTATGAGACAATAATAAATTAATAAAAGTCAATAAGGCATAGAAATTATGGAAAGGTTAATAATATAAAAAACACATTCCATCAGTACATTGAGATTAAAAATGCATCCATATATTTTTTCATAGTGAAAATCTAATAAAAATAATAACCGAATACTAAATTAAGAGAAATATTATTTATTAGACATCATTTCTCTGGATCATGAACAATTCTACCATCAAGATGTTTTAAGTATGTGGGTAAAAGACCATATTATCTTATTTAGAAACAAACACAAAGTGTTTTTCACTAACTGTTTTGTCTCATGAGACCTGTGGATGCATCGAGGGACTATCTATAACCAGGCCCCACCCATTACTACAAGTCCAAATAATTCTTCATACCTAGATTCAATTAAATAACAAAACCATATATAAAAATGTAATACAATTAAGAAAATAATCATATCAGTGATATAAGAAATATGAATATTTAATGAATAATGATCATAAATAAAAGATAAATATACATAAAACACTCAAAAAGAGTAAGTGGTCAAAGGGAATATCATAATGGTTTCCATAAAAGAATGTATTTAGATCATAATTAGAAATACATAAGAAAAAATAGGCATATATCATGATTAATGATGTCAAAATGAAGTAAAAACATGTAAAAATAGTTTTTAAGAAACTTTAGAAAACTGTCTCTTTATTACTATTAAGGGGAAAATATAAAAGTGTCTCTAAAGCTGGAAAAAGCATAATTGTTAGCATAAAACCATAAATGAACATAGATAGTTTTTTCTGATAAGAGGAGTGATTTTATAAAAATATTAGTGGCTTAAAATAGTTTATATAGTGTACTTCAAAATAGGTAAGAAATTGGAAAGTTCCCACAAATTGGTCTTGCTTATCAGGAGGAATTGAAAAAAGTACTTTATAAAACATGCATTTCCCATAAAAGTAAGAAAAATTGAGTTGGGAAAATATGTTTGGAATATAAAAAAAGAATTTAGGAGGAGTATATAAGATTAATTAATAATTACATTGGGGGTAAAGAGAGATAAATCCCTTCCTAAATGAATAATGGAGGTTTGTGGTGAATCCCTTGCCTTATATCTGAAAGTGTTATACACTTGCACTTAATGTCCATAAAATATTGGGGTGCCATATTATTCCCTCATTTAGAAATTTCATTCTCAATTTTTTTCATGAATATTTCCCTCTAAACAGATATGTGTGGTTCTTATTTATAACATCTTCAGGTTCCCACATTGCTTCTTCCATTTTATGGTTTCTCCAAAGAACCTTTAAAAATAGAGTTGTCTAATTTATAAATAATGTATCTATTATGTCAAGAATATTGATTGGATCTTCACAGTAAAAAAAAGGTCCCAGTTTAATATCTTCATAGGTGAGTACATGTGTTGGGTCTGACATGTACTTATTTAAGAATGATATGTGGAACACATCATACACTTTGGAGAGACTTGCCGACATTGATAATATTTATGCTACAAATCCAATTATTTCCAGAATTCCAATTATTATGATGTAATAAAATATTAGTTTCCCTTTTTTACTAAACCTTAAGACTCCCTTCCATGGATATAGTTTTATAAATACATGATCTCCCACTTGAAATTACAAATCCTTTCTCCGGTTGTCAACATAACTCTTTTGTATACTTTCAGATGCTTTACTATGAGCCTAAATAGTATTTAACTTTGTAATTGTCTCTTGAATAAGTAATTGGCCTATTATTTTCCTCCCACCAAATTCCTCCCAACAAGTGTATTTCAACATCGTTTTCCATATAACGATTCATATGGAGCCATTTGAATATTAGAATGGAAAATATTATTGTAGGAAAATTACACCAAAGGTAAATACTGATCCCCTATACCTTTAAAGTCAAGTGACCATGATCTAAACTTGTATTCCAATATTTAATTAGTACTTTAAGACTTTCTATCAGTTTGAGGGTGATAATAAATACTCATATAAAGCTCAGTATCCAAGGAATTCTGAAGACTCTTCCAGAATTTTGATGTGAAACATGGATCTCGAACAATTGATAGAGGTGAACCATAAAGTCTTACAACTTAATTAATATAGAGTCCTTTTAGGATCTCTAGAGGTAAATCTTGTCTTATATCAATTAAATGGTCCGATTTTTTAAGGAAATCAACAATAACCCATATTGAATTATTCCTTTTGGGTGTCCTTGTTAGTTCTATGAAAAATTATATCATAATGTCATCCCACTTACATATAAGAATAAGTAGAGGTTTCATGAATACTATAGGATACTATCTCTCAACCTTAACTTATTAAAAAACTAGGCACCTTGAAACTGAGTTAGAAATTTTCCATTTTATATCATCCCACCAAAAATGTTACTTCAGATATCTTTACATCTTGTTACTACCAGGTTGTATAGATAAAGTTGAGCTATGAGCATCATCTAATAGTTTCCTTTCTAGCTCAAGTATTGATGGAATGTATAACCTCTTTCCAAATATAAGAATTACATTCTTATAAATGAATTTTTCTAATCATACATCCTTAATGTATTTAAATTTCTTTTGAAAATTTTCATTATCAGATTGAGAAAATTTTATCTTCTTTAGTAAATAGAGTTTAACAATGATTTGAAAAATGAGTGATGTTTCCCTTTTTATAAATATTCCTATATCCATATTTACTAAATAAATTAATATAAGGTCTTTCTCAATCCTCATTTGGGTCAAAAGTCCCAGATCTTTCCAACTTAATTCATCTTCCACCTTATCTACTTTTTATGGATGGAAGTGTATTGAAAAATAAAAATCTTTGAGTGACCCGATCCATTGAATTTTCCTCATGTTGAGTTATAAATGTGTATATTTGTACTTAAAACTCTTATTATACATAAATATATCACATATTTCACCATATAGATAGTGTCTCCATATCATTATAGAAAAGATAACAAATTTTAACTAAAGATCCTGAGTTAGATAATTTCTTTCACGAGTCTCCAACTACCTTGATTCACATGCAGTAAAATTTTCATTTTTCATAAGAAAACAACCAAAACCTTTCTTTTATGCATCAATCAATATCAAAAACCATTATTTTGGGATGGTAGATTCAAAATCGAAGCATTGAATAATCTTATCCTCAATTCATCAAAGCATTCTACACATTTTATTGTCCATATGAACTTAAAACCTTTATATGTGAGCTTGGTTAATGGGTTACCCAATTGGGATTTTTTTGAATTAAACATCAATATTAACTTGCTAAAACAATAAAAAACATACCTTGGTTATGTTCATTGGAATATGCCATTTTTTGATTACCTTTGTCTTTATAGGATAAAATGAGACTCTATTCTAATAGAAAATATTTCCAATAAAAGAAATTTCCTGAAACTAGAATTCACACTTGATAAATTTACCATATAACTCATTCCTTCTGAGAGTCTCAAGAATAATAAACAATTAATTCTCATGGTGTTCATAGCTTTTAGAGTACACCAAAATATAATCAATAAATACCATTACAAAATCATCAATATATTATTTGAATAATTTGTTAATTAGATCCATGAAGAGTGAGGGTCCATTATTCAATCCAAATGACATTATTGTAAACTCACAATGTCCATACTTCTTCCAAAAAACTATCTTCAGAATATCTTCCATCTTTACTCACAATTGATGATACCCAGAATGAAGTTTAATATTATAAAAATATTGAACTCCATGAATTTAATCATAAAAATCAACAATTCAAGGCATATGATACTTTTTATTTATTGTAATAGCATTTATTTCTCTATAGTCAATGCATATACTCAATGATCTATCTTTCTTCTGGACAAAAAGAGTTGGGTCTCCCCATGAATAAACTCTAGGTTGAATAAATACATTATTACTAAAATCCTCTATATATTTATTCAGATACACTAATTCCATAGTTCCCATTCTATAAGGATTCTTTGATATTGGTCTTATATCATGTATTAGATCAATGGTAAATTCAACTTCACGCTCGGGGGGTGTCCATGTAATTCCATAGGAAATACATCAATGTATTCCTGTATAATTGGTACATTATGAATTTGAATATGATTTTCCTCATCCCTAGATGGTGTTTTCTCTTCCTCCCTAATAATTTAATTTAGTATAGCTTCTGGGGGTGGATCTAGATAAGAATCAGATAATGAAGTTTCTTCTCTAAAGATAAGGGATTCTACATCTTACTCACAAATCATAATTTCTTTATTCTTACAATAAATTATCGCATCGTATTTTGAAAGCTAGTACATTATAAGAATTATAAAAAAAATAACTATAGGTATGATGATAAGGTTAGGAAATAAATAAAATTTATATTCCATAATGGGAACTGCCCAACACATTTTTGTTTAAATGATACTTCCCTTAGGGGTTTTAATGATAACACCCTTATTAAATCAAAATGGAAATATATCTTTTTTTTGGAAAATTGGGTAGATATAAAAGGGTATGATGATCCAGAATTAAATAAATCATTGGATAGATTTGAATATAGGATTAATGTACCTTCCCCAACATTATTAGGTACTTTTACTTCAGATGTAGTGATGCATAAGCTTGGACATCTCCCCTTGGCCTCTTCCATTGTAGATTTCCATGACCTTTGGTACATTGATTTGAATAATTCCTCATTTCATTATAATTTAAGAATTTAAAATATTTGATTTGTTTCTTCCCCTTGAAATCATTAGCACGATGATCTTTTTCTCCACACATATAGAGAACACCCATTCCTTTTAAGCATTTTCTAAGATTATTCTTTCCCCAATTTCCACATAATGGAAATTTTCATTCTATTATTATTATTAGATGATTCACGTTTTCCATGATTATCAAAAGACCTATTATTCTCTTTGTTTCCCTTGAACATATAGGATCCATTAAATTCCTTCTCTATTTTAATGACACTTAATACTATTTTATCATATGATGAAAATGTTTGAGAAGCCAATGCCCTTCAGAGACTTGGCTTAATAACTTAAAAAAATGATCAATATTTTATTCTGAATCATGTATCTAATCAATAGAATACTTGTCTAGTATTTTGAATGTATCCTCATACTATGAAACATTACCTTATTCCCTTTTCTTTAAACTATGGAATTTTATCTTCATTTTAGTTTATTTCTCATGTGGGAAGCATTTGTTGAAGAATGTTTCTTTAAAAGTTATCCATTTTATGTCTTCTATTTCATCTTCCTCCTTAGTAATATGGATCAACGACCAGAATTTATCAATATCTACCATGAGGAAATATACTTCAAGTACTTCTTTTTCAGTTTCATTTCATCATAATGCAAGAAATATCTTTTAATGGGACTTGATCCACTTCTCATCTACCACTAGATTAGCAGTTACACAAAAATATAGAGGCTTCTACCACATGAAACAATATAATAGAGGTTTAATATCGATATTTTTCATAAACTATGCAAGATTTCATAATGTGGACACGATTTTCTCATCTTCAACACTAACTGTATTGACTTGATCAGTGGGGGAATCCCTATATTGTTTGCAGGTATTGATTCATTTCATTGAATTAGGTTCTATAAACAAATAATTAAACAAACTAAGTTAGCTCATAATCATCATTATTATTGATCTAAAATTCACTATAAGGAGTTGTTATAATTCTCATATTTAACATCTAATTCCTAAGGTTTTTATTAAACTTGCTCTGATAGCAACTGTAACAACCTTGAACACAGTAATCTAGAGTCAGTGATCATATTAATAAATTGGAATAGATACTAGAGATCATATCATAAAGGATCAATTAGTTTAATATTCTTGATGAACTAGATACATACATAGTTCCATAATTACTTTGGTAATTAAATATGAAACATAACCAAATAAAATAAACTACTTCCTTGAAACTTATTCACAGATTTAATCTTCATAACCAAGGGAGGGGAAAAATTAGAAGGGTGAGATCAAATGATCAGTAAGGGTTATATGACAAAATAATAAATTAATCAAAGTTAATATGGAAGATACATTATGGAAAGTTAAATAATCTGAAAAACACATGCCATTAGTAGACTGGGAATGAAATTTCATCCACATATTTGTTCATAGTGAAAATTTCATGTAAAGTAATAAATGAATATATAATAAAGAGAATAATTATTTATTGGATGTAATGTATTTGAAACATGAACCATTATACCATCCAGAATGTTTAAGTCTATGGGTAAAAACCCTTCTAATTTTTTTTGTTAACCAACACGAAGGGTTTTTTGGCCAATTATTTTGTTTCATGAGACCTATCGATGCATTGAAGGGCTATCTATAACTAGGCCCACCCATTACTACAAGTCCAAATCATTCTTCATACATAGACTCAATTAAATAACAACACCATATGTAAAAATGGTATATGTTTAAGACAATAATCATATCCATGATATAATAAATATGGATATGTAATGAATGATGATAATAAATAAAAGGGAAATATACATAAAACACACACAAGAAATAAGTGGTCAAAGAGAATATCATAATGGTTTATCTAAATCAATGGATTTAAATCATACCTATATATTCATAAGGGAATATAGGTATAGATCATGTTAAATTATGTATAACTGATGTGAAAACATACAAAAATAGTTTTTAAGAAACTTTAGGAAAGAGTCTCTTTATGCGATTAAAGGAAACATATAGAAGAGTATCTAAAGAGGGGAAAAGAATAATTTTAGATTATAACCAGAAATGAAAAAGATAGTTTTTCATGATAAGAAGAGTGATTTTATAAAAATATTAGTGGCTTAAAATAGATTACAGAGTATACTTGAAAATGGGTAAGAAATTGGAAAGTTCCATTAAATTGGGCTTCCTTATTAGAAGGTATTGAAAAATGATACTTATAAAACATTAATTATCCATCAAAGGAAGAATAATTGTGATAGTATAATATGTTTGTAACATACACACATAATATAAGAGGAGTACATAAGAATAATTAATAATTAATTTGGGGTAAAGAGAGAGAAAGCGTAACCTAAATAAAAAATAGAGGTTCATATAGAACCCCTTACCTTATATCTTAAAGTGTTCTACACTTTTAATTAATTTCCATAAAATATTAGGGTGTTATATTTTGGGTCATTTTATTTTTTCTTATCATTTTATTTTTTAACGTACATTACCAAATTTACCATTTACTATAGTAACATAAATTACTATGTTTACTATTCATATTGGTAAAAAATTAGAGGGAAATATTTAATAAATTTAGATCTAATGATTATAAATATATGATATTTTTTTCCAAATTGAAATAAAAAAGTATTAGAATTTAATTTAAAATTAAACTGAAAATATGCAATGAAAAAAAGTTTTTTGAAAAATCCCCTTTTAAAAAATATAATGTCTTATACTAAATTCAAGTATAAAACACATTTAAAAAACCATAATTGGATTATTTTGAATAAAAATTTATTAATTAGAATTAAAAATTTATCCAAAATATAATTTTACCTAGTAAATACTTAAAAAAATTGTTTTTAATAAAAATTAGTATTTTTCACTATTCCTTGAAAAATTAATATATTTCCAAAAAATTTTAAAAAAATAATTTTCAGATAATTTTAACATTATGAATTAAAAAATTAAATTCATTTTATCAAATAAATTTTCTATGACTTCTAAAAATTATAATATTCAATCAGAAGAAGAAAAAGTAAATTTTTGAATAAAACATATTTTTTTGAATAATAAAACGAATTCAGTAAAAAACATATGACTATTTTATAAGAAAATACCAATAAATTAATATTTAATAGTACCTTTATATTTATTTTATAAATTATTTAATCCTATTTATACTTTACAATTTAGCGGCTAGGGTATATGGGCACATTTAAATAATAATATTTTGTTGTTCGTTTAAGCTCGATGTGGCATCTTTTCTATGCTATCAAACACATTGTTTCTTTTTAAAATATCAGGATATTATATTCTAACCCACTTTATGAAATTTAATCTTCACAATTTTATATTTGGTTTTCTCACTATGATTTGAATTTTCAAAATACCTTTATCGAAATCCCACATCATAAAAATAACAAATAAAACTTCTACTTGATATGAGAGAAAAGGGATGTATAAAGGTCATCTGGAGTAAACCATAATAGGTTTCCAAATATTAGAACAAAACTCAAAAGTGAAAAAATAGATATGAAATAGAAAATTAGCTCCCAAGGACTAATAGAGAGTCATATAAGACATGGTCATGAGAAATATAACCATAAAAAATATAAATATGTAATGGGTTAAATGGCTATTGATTCCCTAACAAGAATAGTAAATGGATAGAATTTTTTTTCAAAATAGTTTTCCTAATGTTGAAGAATTATTTTACTACCTAGAATTTATTATAAAGAAATATACTTACATGCCAAATATAATTTTATCTTTTAATAAATTTCCACCACAAAATCATCTTTTTCTCTAAATGATGAGTCTTGAAGATAAAATTTTCATACCTGAAGCACCAAAATCAACTTATACCGATCCCCAAATATATAAAATAATAATTAAAAATTTCTATCATCTTTAGGATTTAACAAAAAAAAATGGTTAGTATAATATAAGACAATTATCCAAAAATAATAAACCTTTATATGATGAAAAAAACTTTAATTTCTAAAATTGAATAGTAATACCCAAAGTTCAACATAGATCTTTCAACAAATAACTATCCTTAAAATTACTCAAAAATGTTATAAACTAAGACTGAAACCAAAATATAAAAAGGATTTTATCACATATTCTACTAGGATAAATTTTAACATTAATCTCCAAGAAACATCAATCACTATTAATGTATCACAAAAAAAACTAATTTACTAAATCACAATATCTCCAAGATATGATAACCATTTCCAAAAATAACCTAAATCACCATAAATCCACAATAAAATCATATATTTTTTCGAAATATATTTCAACCTTTATTATTGAAATAAAATCCCATAGTATCCTATTTGCCTTAATCTTATAGTGTTCCCAAAATAGTGAATGTCTTCTGAAATAATATTAATCACTTAATCACAAAATATTCTTCCAATACCATGGTTATTGATTTGATAAAATTTTTGTTCCAAAAATCAACTTATTCTTAATCTATCATATTTTTTAACTAAAAATAAAATGTCATACTAACTGGAATTTTACATAGGCCAGTGGTATACACTGCTCCCTTGTCTCTTTTCGGATGTGGGTTCAATCCCTAAGGCTTTACTAGACACGATGGGCTGTCACTCGATCTATCCTTTTTTAAAACTATATTATTTTTATAATATTCCCATAATATGATGAAAATAATCCAAAATAAATTTAATATCTTCATTATTAAAGATAATATTTTAACCTTAAAGGTTGTCTAATACCATTTATTTTTCACCCAAAACCATAATTACCTCAACATATTAATTTATAATGTATTTTATATCTAAAAATTTTACATTTCTTCTCTATATGATTTAAATAAAATCAAGACAAGATAAAATAAGGTCATACCTTGACCATGATGTCTACATGATTTTATTTTCATTTTATTCACATAAATATAAGTTCCATGCATCACAATAATGCTTTATAGCTTCTTTAAAGTTCCTTGGTTCTTTTTCCTAAAGAACCTTGTATAATTTGGGTTGTATAGAGGATATTAGAGAATTAGTGTTGAATTTTTTTTTCTATAACCTAAGATCTTAAAATATCTGATAAGGATTTATTTTTATAAATCATTCAGACTGCTTTTTTTTTGAAAATTTCATTCAAGGGTCCTTTTAAAACACTATACGTATAAATCACAATACTATAATTAAAAAATGAAATATAAATATTATACATGTGGTTTTACTTGATCAATAACTATATTAAAATCATAATATGCTTCAAATTCATATGATAGGGTAAAATTTTAGAAAATTCCTGGATGATATTTACATTTTTTTGGTAAAGATGAGAAAGTAGGGAAATTAAGATTTGATTAAAAAGCACTGATGAACTGTGGAAGTATTAAGGTATAAAGAAGGTGTTATATGTTTGATACATATTAATTTTCAAGAGAATTGTATGTTATAAAAAGTTTCAAAATCCTAGGACGTGACTTTGTAATAATTATTGCAAGAAAGTCATTAGGAATAGATAGAAATTTTGTTTGGTATCATCCTCCTTACATTTTTAAATGATTTTACTCGATCTAAAAAAGTTACAAAATAAGGATTTTATTAGAACATAATACTAAGAAACTTAACCATGATATAAAATTACAAATCTTTAAAGTTATCTAAACCCTCCTAGGACACCAAATAAAAGTACATGACTTTAAAAAATACATATTCTAGCATCTTTGAACTATAATTCACACCCTTACAATCCCAAGGATCTATTCAGTTTATATTTTTAGAGAATTATGTCATAAATCATACATAACAACTTATATATTAGAAAGTAGATAATTACACTCAATATCCATATTTCTCAATGATTTTTTTAAATGGAACATGGTTTCCTTTCATGATAAATATTATTGAACTTAAACTTGACATTGTCGTTTTCTTTTACCATCCTGAAACCCTGTGATTTAGTTTAAAAAATTTTATGTTCACAAAAATCTTATTAAGGTACATAAAAGAAATAAATTTATAGTCCAATTACAAACATACAAACCAATTAAAAACATTTTTTAAAAAACATACCATTTTACCCTAAAGGGTATAAACACTGTTTTAAAACAAATGATATTTAGATTACCTTTTGAAAACAATGATTTCCATTAAAACTCATAATCTAGTATTGAAAATTCTTGTGTATTACTTGGGAAATAACTATTATATCACTCTGACAACCACTCTTACAAATTGAATAACCATATGGCTGACTTTCACCTCTGGAAAACCCAATGTATTAAAGTATCTGGGTGTACCCATGATATAATATATTACAAGATCACCCAATCCTATATGGGAGAACCCAACATATAAGATATAATGGGATAATCCTTAAAATTTAATTGGGATCAAACCATTGTATAAATAATTTCTAAGGACTACATCATGATAAAACCCTTGAAAATAACTTTTAAACCCATATGAAAAACACTTTTGATTATCAAAATACCCTTTTATTTAAAAATAAATTTTAAAAAATAAAAACTATGCACATAATTAAGAAAATATTTTATTTGAAAACAAATATGAAATATTATAAGTTAAACAAAAACTAATTAATGCATCATGATAGAGGGAAAATCCTATCATGTTTTTTTAAGTTAAAAAAACATTCCTTCCATATTTTTGTAGGAAAAGTCCTAAAGTACCTCATTCAGAAAAAAAGAAAATATGAAATTGTTTTTTAAAAGATAAAACATTGGTAATAATTAATTTAAAAAATCATTAAAGAATAAAAAAATTTCTTTAAAATATATTTAGAAAATATGGATAAGGAAAAAACAATAGTTTTAATGGAAACTTTAAAAGATTATTTTTAAAATAAAATCCTTTACCTTGAGTTCATCTGATCACGTATATTATTTATCTCCATAAATAATATAATTATTTTAATTTTATAAAATTTTAATAACCCTTTTCAGGTTCATTTTTATCTATTTTATTTAATACTATGTTATAAATAATTACTTAATAATTTAAGCTCATGTTAGATGTTTTGGCGATATCCTGTACATAAGTCTAAAATGTATTTGGTAGGTTGACTACGGTCAAAGATATTAGAATTACATTATATAAAGAATAATATTCATGACATAATTATCACTTTTATACATTAATTATTATTTTAAATACAACCATTATGTATGCTCACGAAAATTGTAATATGTTACAATCACGGAGACTATAGACCTTACGTACGCATGAGTAATGTTTCCATTTTTCAATGATCATTCTGGAAATGAGTTAATATTATTTATATTTTGATATTGGTCCTAATATAATATTATTTTGATAATGGTCATAATAAAGTAAATTATATATTAACCTTTGAAAATTGTAAATATTTCATGAATATAATATATAAATATTAATTCAATCATTATAATCAGTATTGAGAGATGGTTATAGAAAACAAATTACATCTGTTCGCGAGGTGGTAGTCTACAGTACACACAGATGATGAATTATTTTCCAATTTAATCAAAGAGGAGATAAATATAGGTCATTAAACTAACATAATAACATCTGAGTATATGTAGGATACATGTTTTTTATTTTTTCAGGGTTGAATAACGTTTTTTGGATGTTGAAAAAGAAACAAAACTAAAACATAAAGATAAAAACTATACATATTATTTAGAAAACCTCCATTTTTAACACCTTAAGACCTTTAATACTGGTATTATGGATAAAACAATATCTCTAGACTGTTGGGATGGATTCTAGGAATATATTTTGATTGATATTTTCTAAACCAAATGGGTTATAATTTTTTAAGATAAGAAAAGAAGTGGTTCATTTTTATAAGAGATGGTAGGGACACTCTTGGAAGTGCTTAAAATTTTAAATTAATATAAATTATTTTTTTATTCCAAATGGATAAAAAATGATTTATTTACAATATAACATGAGTATGGGTAAATATAACATAATACAATAAAAAGTAGACATGTTAGACTAAATTTCTACACTTATCTTTTGGTTTTAACCCCTATTTAACCCCTTTAACTATTACCATGACAACATGAAGTTTTACTCATTGAGGGTCAATATGATAACAAGAAATTAAATAAATAACCATAAATGGACTATGGTTTATATTTAAAACATTATTACATTCACTTGTATACATTAAATATTTTTAGGAATTTTATATCATTTAATAAAATATTATTTGTTATATTACAAGAGTTCAGGGGAGGGGGAATAAAACGAAATGAAGATAATAATACATATTCAAGTAATCAGGGAGACTTGATACTGATACCTACCAAGAGAAACCTCAAAGGATTAACCACTATATCATTCATTATAAAATATCCATAATGTCAATTTTGAGAACTATTAATTACTTTGACTTTGATAATATAAAGACAATATCTAATATTTGTACACAATAATTTATTATATCTCTAAAATTTCATGTTAAACTATAAATTTTTTTTATTAGATTATTTATCTCAAATTATATGTATTATAATATTTTTAATATCATTTATTTGATTTTTTCATTAATTAAATAATTACTGCCTCAACACTGTGTCGACATTTAATTAATTAATTTATTTTCTAAAAAATAAAAATAAATTACCATGATAAAGAAAATGTTTTATTTTTAAAAATAAGATTTATAGTTTAACATTTCCTTGGTATAATACCACATTAAAAATAATACACTTATTAAAAACATGACTGTGATATGTTTGACATTTCTTTAAATAAATTACTATAATAGTCATAATCTCATCCAAGTGGCTCAAAAAGGTCATAAATTATATCATTGGATTACTATGGTATATATATATTCATAAATAATATTTAAGAGAGTTTTTTGGTTATTTTATGGTTCTTATAATTTATTTTTCAGCTAAATTACCCGATTTACCCTTTAATTTGCTAATAAAAATTACTAAGTTTACTATTCATATTATCTCGAAATAAAAGGGAAATATTTAATAAATTTTAAAATATTGATTCCAAATATAGAATACATTTTTCAAAATTTAAATCACATAGGTTGTAAATTTTATTTTAAAATTAAATCAGAAATATGCAATAAAAAATAATGTTTCAGAAAAATCACCTTTTAAAAAATTCAACATTTTTATACTCATTAAATTATAAAATCCATTTAAAAAACAATAATTTTTTTTATTTTAAATCAAAATGTACTGATTAAAATTTAAAAATAATCCAGAAGTGAATTTTCAGTTGTAAATACATTAAAATTAAATACAGTTTTAATAAAAATTAGTATTTTTCACTATTTGTTAAAAAAAATATATTTTTAAAAATTATCAATAATTAATTTTAGGATAATTTTGACATGATTAATTCAAAAATTAAATTAATTTTGTTAAAATAATTTTCTATAACTTCTATAAATTATATTATTCACTCAAAATAAGAGAATCTCATTTATAAAGAAAATGTATTTTTTTTCAAGAATAAAACGACTTTACTAAAAATTGTGTGATTATTTTATAATAACTCTCCAATAAATTCACACTTATATGGAAAATTATATTTATTTTATAAATAAGTTCTTCCTTTTCATACTTTCTTATTTAGAAGCCATGTTTTAATGGTCACATTGAAATAATAATATTTAGTTGTTCCTTTAAGCTCGATGTGGTGTATTTTATAAACTACTGATCATTGTGTTTCCTCTTAAAATGTCATGACGTTTTAATAAAGAAAATGGGCCTTCCACAGCAAGTAATCTATTTTTTGTGTTTTTGATAATTATTTAGTCTCACCAAACCATTGTTTTCGAAAAAAATGACCTGACATAGATCTTTAAATAAATGTTTTTTATGTTGCGTAGTTTCTTAGTATTTCTTTTGAAAGGGTTCATTATACATACTTATGTAAGACATAGTCTATTAAATGGAAATTATTTGACCAATTCTTCCAAAAAAATCCATCAGATGGAGTTCCCATAGATAGCGTTCGTTGGGGTGACAACTCAATGCTTGGTATGTAAGCATGGTTACCAACTACTAGTAGTCATTGAATGGTTAAATTGTGTATTGGAGGTTTCCTACATCAATGAGAGATTGAACATGAATATTGGAAGGTGGTGTAACCGATTCACCAAAAACAACTTCAATAAATAGAGGTGTTGTTCCACCCATTATTTAATGTTAAGCTGATGTGAATTTTTGGATTATTTTTTTGAGTATTTGTAACATAAAGATTAAGTGAATGATGAGTTTTTTATTTACTTATATCTCCTTTATGAAAATGTTTACAACGTTCTCCCATGTATGTAATAAGTTTTTTAAACCATGAAACTCTTTTTTTCCATCTATTTTTTATATTTTTTTGAATTGTGCTTGATGACTTTGTGTTGTGATTAGGTGGCCTCTCATTATAGTTGTAGTGAATATACTTCCAAGGATGAGGTTATCAAAAAAACCATTTCTTGGTGTTTCCAACGGTGTCCATCTGGTGGGGTTTGGGGATTTATTTTCTATATACTTTAGGATGATCATAAGGACATCTATCTAGTGTATGAATTGGTTTCCATGTTCATTCATTGAAAAATATGGAGTGTTGATTCTGATAATCCCTCTCATAAAGTGTTTTTAGAGGGTTGGATCTACTTCACTCACAAAATTTAGGTTTCTCTTGTCCTTATAGTGAACGTTTTTTATTTCATTTACTTTTACTATTATTAGAAGAATGAATTTAGAGGGATGTGAGGGTTTATATCAATAAGTTATATGGAATGTATTTTCCCTTTTGTATTATTCAATCAGAGGATATTATCATATAGAGATATCTAGATTCACCTTTTCCCTATGAATGTATAGAGATAATAGACATAATGCAACGGGGTAGTTGGATATGAATGAAATAGAATTGATAAGGATTTTAATTGCTCAAAATGTTTATTTTAACATTTGAGATAAGAATACCACTATAGAGGTTATGTAAATGTTGGATAAATTTTATGAAAATCCAAAAAATCTTAAAAATGTTTTCATGATGTGAATATTTTTCATCTTGAGGTTATCAGATGTAATACATACAACAGATCATGTGAATGACTTTAATATTATCTAAGGGAAGATTGAATTAGTAATGGTAACCTATAGGCAATATTTAGGATTTTATTCTTCTATCCTCACTCCCAAAATATTGGGATACTATAGGGAAAAAAGTGGGAAAAATCAGTGGGAATAAATATATTGGGTGTGGTGACATTCAAAACATGATCTTTAATGAGAAGTTGAGATGGAAGGAAGTTTAAGATCTATTTAGAAGTACTCTTAATACTACCAGATGGGGATAATCACCTCAATAGAAGGTCCTTTAGAATAAGAAGTCTTTAAAAGATAAGTATCATATAAATAGATGATACAAGTCGATAGGTCTAAATCTGACATATTTGATTTGTGGGAAGAAATAACATATCAAGAAATATTACTGGATATAGTTGGAGGCTTTAATGTACAAAAATATAAAATCAATCATTGAAATTGATAGAGGCACCACACTATTTCTAAGTTTGATTATTCTAGAATATTCCTGGATTATTGACTCAGGTTCATATTTTTATTCCACTTGGGAGGGAAGGTTCATGGTTGATTATATACAAGAAATATTAATAAGAATACATCTAGAGGATGATTAAGCTCTAGATTTATATGGGAAAGTAAATTCTAACATTCAAATAAATAATGGAAGTGTCTTGAGACTGAAAGATTTTAGTCATATTCCATGACTTCAGAGGAACCTCATATTAGGGGGATAATATCAAGATTCTAGTTTTGGAATAATTTTTTTAATAAAGTCTACAAAATCAACTGTGGGTCCATGGTTATTTCTCATGGAGTAAAGAATAGAACCTTGTACTTGACCAAATACATGGATGAGGATACAGTGATCCAAAGCACTTCATTGGATAGTGCAAAAGGTTGGAACTATTGGTTTGATCATCTTAGTGAAAATAATATGAGTGTTCAAAATATAAAGTGGATACTCAATCTTGATCACATAAACTTGGAATATGTGAGAGATATATGTCAAGGATACAAATAAGTGTTTCCTTTTACTTTGATGGTAAAAATCAACAGAATCAAAAGCTGGAACTTGTATATTCTGATGATTGGAGTTATTACCCTCTTCATTCAAATATAGGATCTCTATACTTTGTAAACATCATCAATGATACTACTATAAAGGTATGGGTTTACTTACTGAATAATAAACCTGATATTTTTTAAGAATTTATTTAGTTGAAGTTTTTGGATGAAAGAGAGTGTGAATGATTATTGAAGTGTCTCTATGCAGAAAATAGTGGGGAGTATACTAGACACAATGTTCATAACATTTGTTAGAGGAAGGGCATTATCCCTGGGAATACTCTTCTAGATACTCAAAAACAAGATGGACCAACTGAAAGGATTAATAAAACTCTACAAGAGAATTCCTAGAGCATGAGGCTTTAATCTGAAATAACCAAGTGAGTAAAGGTAGAAGATATAAATAAAATAATGTATTGGTGAAAAAATTCCAACGTTAGCTTTGAGAAAATATCTATCAAAAGAAATTTGGTTCTATAAGAGACTAGAGGTGAACTATCTCAATGTCATTAAAATTATTGTGTATGTTTATATCAATGATAAATATAGAGAAAATTTAGAGGTAAAATAAAATATGTTATTTCTTATTATATATGGATATGAGATCTTTAGATATTTCATATGGGATGATGAAAAGAAAAAAACAACAAGAATTCAGATGTTTTTCTCAATGAAGATTTTTTTTGGAAAGATTAAAATGGGGATAAGCTGAAAGTTTAGTTTAGATAAACTACTAAAGTTTAAGATGACTAGTTAGATGTTACTGGATGAAATATACATCTAGAAAATTCATGGGAAACTTCATAAATGGAAATCCAAAAGTCTATCAACAAAAAAAAAATGTTTTTATAGACATATACCAGATGGTGAATGTTTGGAAGTCCATATACCAGATAGATAATTTTTAGATGGATAACTATAAGATAGAGAGTTTCAATCCAATGAACCTGAGGTTGTGTTGAAGATAGTAACCCATATCAAAACTTTTTTAGAAGTTTTGAGTTGATATGAACTTTATACTCCTAATAGATGAATTATAATTATAATTTTTGGAATAATCAACTACTCTTAGAGAATAAAAATAGTGATAGACATCCATATAAGAGGTAATAAATTCCTTAAATCTCAAAAACAAATGGGAGTTGGATGAACTGTGATTAAAAAATGATCCATAAAAAAATGGGGTTTTCAATTAAAATAGGAAGCTAATTGAAGTAAGATATAAAAATAAATGATAGTCATGATGAGTTTTCAATAAAAATAAATAATTAACCTTTCTAAAATTTCCTCACTATTGGTGAAGTACTCAATAATTTTAATAGTTCTTTAAAGTATTGTGTATTATGATCTATACTTAGAGTTGATGGATGTAAAGTGTTCTTTTCTTTATGAGGATTTTAAGGAATAAATTCACTTGGTTTAACCGAAGGGTTATGAAGTTCATAAAATGGTGGATATTGTTTGTAATTTTAAATAAAGTTTATATGGATTGAAAAAATATCTATGCCAGTGGAATTAGAAGTTTTATAGTTTTAATATTGAGAAAAGTTTCATTCAATGTGATTATGATCATTATTCTTATCAAATTCAATTGGATGATAGAATATATATCAAATTGTTTTTGTATATTGATAATATGTTGATTACAGTTCAAAAGTTACATCAAATTAAGGAACTAAGGAGGAAGTTGGCCATAAGGTATCAAATAAATATCCTTAAACAATCCAACAATATCTTAGGGATATGAATCTAGATGGATAAGAAAAATATATGTTTGGTTTCATCCTAAAAAAGAATACATTAGGAAGGATATCAGAATTTATGTAATACACAATTGTAAACCTATCTCAACTCCTCCTACCAGAATCTTATAACTCTTGAAATCACATGAAGGCTAAATTGATGGAGAATTTCATGACAAGGAAAAATTTCCTTTTGGTTTAGTGATTTGAAGTTTGATATATGCAATAGTGTCTACATTATTGTAAATTTATTTTATAGTGGGATTTATTATCCATTTCATGTATAATCTTGGAAGGAAACATTGGGAAACTATGAAATAGACCATTCAATAGTTAAAAGCATAAGAAGATGGAACTTTATATTTTAGAGATGATGATCAGTTGAAGGGATTTATGGATAAAAATTTAACTAGAGACATGAACTCATGGAAAAGTAATGTAGGACTTGTGTTTACTTTTTATGGCACAAAAGTTAGATATATGTATCAGTTTCAACAAGTTAGTACTTTTTCTACAACATAATGATAGTATTTTACTACTATGGAATTATGGAAAGATTTGTAATGGTTTATGTTATTGATGAAGGAACTCAGAAAATTATTGGATAGAGGAAAGTTATTTTGTGATAGGTATAGTTCCATCTATATTTCCCACAATCTAGTGTTTAATGCTTGAATCATACACATTGAATAGAAATTTGACATTATATAATTTCTACTATAAGATAAAGTGTTATAGTTACAAAATATTACTCGGAAGAAAACTCCTATAGATATGTTTATGAAGGTGGTATTCCAAGAGAGAATGAGAAAAAAATTACACCTTCATGTGACTTGGATGATCAGATAGAGAGGAAAAACCCCATGCAATAGGAAGAGGATGAGACCAAGTAGATGGATAAAGAAGAAAGAAATTGTAACATAATTTCATAGTTGGTTATTGTTGGGTTTTGCATAAATTATCTAGTTTCATTGGTCCAATTTTTTTTCATATATATGTTGAAAAATATATCAAAAAATAGAGGATTTCATACTAAGTGGTTTTAGATTATTTCTAGTAGAAGGGTCCACCAGATAGACTTACATCAAATAGAGTCCACCTGATAGATTCCATGAGATAAAGTTTTTATATATGGAATTCACCAGGGTGGAAACTCAATGCTTGGGTTGTTAGCATGGTTATTGGTTTTTAGGTATCATCATAAGGTTCAACATTATGATAGTGGTTTATAAAGTTAAGGATAGGATGAACATGAATATCAGAAGGTGGTATAATTGGTTCACCAAATAAATACCTTTATAAATAAAGGTGGTATCCAAATTGTGGTTTAATTCCAAGTTAATGTGGGTTTTGGACCACTTTGTTTGATATTTTTTAAAGTGGTGAGGAATTGAATGATGCGTTTTGTATTAACTTGAATCTACTATATAAAAATGTTTATAGTGTTTCCCATGAATGAAGTACATTTTTCTGAATCACATAAATCATAATTTCCATTTGTTTTTTTTCTATTTTTAGGACATGTTTTTGATGAGTTTGTGTGGGGATGAGGTGGGATATCATCCTATTTATAGTGTATTAACTTTGAAGGAGGTGGTTATAAGAAAAAATATTATCTGGTATTTCCATTGGTGTCTTTCTGGTGGTGTTTGAATTTTTTCTACTATAAAGTCTAGGATAATAGAAAGGAAGTTCGTACGATGTATGAAGTTCTTTCTATGTTTATCCATTATAATAGATAGAGTGTTTCTACTCTTCCTCGAATCCCCACACAATTTCTACCTAGATAATTTAGACTCCATTTCACTATTGAATCACTCTCTTAACCATATGTTAAGTTATGTTTTCTAACTTATAACACATTTAGGTTTAGTAAAAATAGGAGGCCTAAATTATATAATTAGTTTGGTTCTCAAGGAAGTGTACTTTAGTTTCCATTTAATAATACGTGAATATTTGGGCATGAGAGGACTCCTTAGTCACACATTGTCTATAATATGGTCTTTTTCTTAGAACTCCTCAATGGTCGCTATCTTAGAACATATCAAATATCAAGGGAAATACCCAATATCACCTGATGATATGGATTAGTGATAATACCTTCGAATAAGTTACCTAATTGTCACATCACTGAAAACTCATCAATAAGGATAAATATATACAATGAATCTATATAACAAAATATAATTGATTCATAGGGTGCAATATACTAGAGATAATATCTTTGCTTTATAAATAACAAAACAATTCTCCTTGAAATATTTTTAGCACATCTTATAGAAGATACAAAGTTAAAACCTTTCATTTATTTTTCTAAAATATAGTTAAAACTATTTTTAAATTAAATAGAAATATAGGATAGTATATTTAGGCATATATAGAAAAAATATTAGTGATTCAAGACTATAAATTGATATTAATGGAAAGCTATACCAACTATAAATGATCATTAACAACCCCTAAAATCATCAATCCACAATTCCATAACTAAATTTACCAAAGAACATAATTTCTATAATTGAAAGATACTAAAATCTAAAGTAAATCTAGAGTAATAAACATCATATATTATACCAAAAATATAACTGCCTAAACCCTTAAGAAATATCTAGGGAATCACCCAAAAATTCACACTAGAAATCCAAGAAACATTGGTGAGGCCAAATATTAACTAATTTACACTAAAAATATGATAAATTTATGGAAATGACCCCATGGAGACTGATTTTATGCAATTAGGAATAAATCTCTAAGATTTAGTGTGAATTCCACCGTTCTCTAGTGGAATAAAATTTATATTTATTTGATAAAGAATAAGCAGTAAGGTGATAAGAGAATAAGGATAGAGGATTAGATGAAATATAGGGATAATACCTTGAATAATATTGAATAACACCATTATAACTTCCTATAATCATAGTTTACAAGGAAGAAGTGGAATTGGAGGAGCTCACATGGCATGTGTTTGGGGTAGGGAAGAATTAAATTCAAAGGATTCTTAAGACGAGTTTAAGAAATAAGGGAAAAAGATCAAACAACACCCATTTTTTAAGTAAAACATGGATAGGACATACAATAACCATTTTAGGGAAACTAGGTAACCTATTGGAACCCCTAAAACACCTGGGCTACTAACAAGGATATCGGGTACCCAGTACCTACCACCAAGTACTCGGTACCATCTACAGTGCATGAACTACAGATAGTTCCACCCCCGGTCACCCAAACTTTTAATACATTTTTTGAATACCATACCCTGTCCAAAAAATTCCAAGAGTCTATCCTAAGAAACCCATGATTAAATATTAATCCTTTAATGAAAATAAACCCCTTGGCCAAAATAAAAAATTCAAATGATTTCAAAATTAACCATCTAAATTTCATGCTTAGGACCTTAATGACACCTTAATTAGGTTAATCCGGTCATATGTAATTAAAAACTCCCTAAGACATGAGTTATTATCCTTGATAAGTCTTAAGATACATTAAACCATATTCCCATAACTCTTACTATGGCATGCCACCTTTTTATTACATAACTTTTCATAACATTTTACAAACAGAGGATCTTTAAAGTCCAGTGTCTTGGAAATCTGGAAAATAATACATGTGAAACAACAATAAACATTATTCTAATCCACTTTTAAGGATTTATAATAAGTTCATAATAAGTTAAATTACTACATCTCATAACCTGGAGACATACATTTAAAGGAAAGGGTGAGCAGAAGGCCTAGTAAGGGTAAACAAGGGAATCCGTTTACTTGTGACATCAATATGAACTTGAATAAAAACATAAGAAAATGAGAAATGGAAGTATAGGTATGTCATAATGAAAATAACTTGAAACATAACTTGAATATTTGGCTACAAAATTTCATTTAGACATTTATGAACATATCACCAAGCTCCACCCCCAAGGTGTAAAAAAATTACCAAGGTTATTCACCAAGGTATCGTCAAACTTGTCATCTCAAGAGATTAATTCTTTAGCCAATGCATTGAAGCACTATCAGGACGCACCCTTAATATGTCTTTAATTTCATGTGATACAAATATATCATAATCAAATATTTTATAAATGACCCATAGATGATAAAAGAAATGGATTTCATTTCAAAATCGTGACGTTTTAAAAGTTCTTAAAAATAAGATCATTGTATCATTTATGACCCATGGAAAGGGAGTGAGGGTTATATGTATGTACATTACAGAATAAAATATATCATTTTTATATATTTATTAATACACATATAAATTAAATAGTTATGAGTATTCACATAAATAAACAAGATAATTTCTTGAGAGAAAGAGATAGAAATTTTTAGAGGAAATTTCTGCAGCATAATGGCTATATAACATGGTTTTAGAAATTAATAAAAAAGAGAGGGTACAAGGGTAAACCACTCATAAATAAATCATATTAAAATATAAATATATAAGAACATGGAGTGAAGAACATGGTATGGATATTTGAATGACATACCACAAGAAAAGGAAACCTGAAAGGTAGGAGAAGATACGATTTATTTTACGAGAAATTCAGCATCCTAACGACGTTACTTACAAATTCAGAAAACAAATTGATGAGAGCAGAAAGTGTATCTAAAAAATTAGACATGAAATGTATAGTAATGATAACAAATAATAACTTACCCTCAACATAAATAGATGGAAACTAGAAGACACAACATAGAGGAATTCATGACTTAAAAGTAGAGGGTGAAATGATCCCTTACCTTGAAGAGTAACTTCAATAGTTTGAAGGTCATAACCTTGGGAGGCTTGAGGGAACCTTGGGAGGACTACCTGGGAGGTAAGAAGACCAGAACATCATTGAGGATGATTTTTGAATGAAATTAATGAGGGAAATGGCTTGGTATTGAAAGGGAATGTGAGTGAATAAATTATTAATTTCCAAGGGACACCTCATCGGTGGTATTTACAAAACCATGGGCTTTCCGATGGTATTTGCCCATTATATTGGACACTTGGGACACCTCATATAATATATCACTATTAATAAGTTGACCATAAATATTAAATCATTATTACATCATTAATGATGTCATTAAACACCCAAAACTCAAAACTGCATTTTTTACTATTCACCGATAATTCAACTGTTTCAGAAAAATCCCAAAAATTCACCCTAACCTAAAATCAATGATCTAAAATCAAAAATGAAGTCCATTTTATGAAAATAATTTTCTAAATATTTTTAATTTAATTTTTAAATAGAATCATTATTTATTCTAGAAATACAACTTTAAAACTATAACTCATTTTGTAACACCTTAAAAAATAATCAACGTCCTATAAAAATATAATTTACCCATAAGAAAAAAAAGTAACAATTTATGATTAAATTTTATGAAAATAAATTTACATTTTAAGTTATTAAATTAATTATAAAAGTTTAAATAAAATATTTATGGCATATAAAAATACCAAAACTTAAACTATGATCGTTTTTCACTTTTAAGATGTCTGAAATGTATTTATACATTCATTGGTGATGTTTCTATTTTTTTTGTAAAATTACTATTCATTACTATTCATATGGGTATGTTACTATTCCTACTTTACTATTCACTAAAAACCATGTTGATCTTATTAGACTCTAAATTTCTCACTGATCACAAATGTAAAAGACCATTTTTTGAAAATCTTTTCACATTATTAATTATTTAATGAATACAAAAATATTTTAAAATACCATTTTTTCCTAAATAATACACATCCTATATTTATCCGGATATTTGAAATTCACAAAATTTTCCATAAGAATAAATAAAAAATTTATTTATATAAAAGGATCACACAAAGCAGCTAAGGTATCATTACATAGCCCCTTATTACACCAGCATAGGACCTAGGTGTTAGGTGTGCTATGGTGATAGAATCTTGGGGTGGCTCAAACAACATTTCCCGAGTGGTGATTTCTATTATCTTGAATTTCTCCCTTAGGTGATTCCTTTCAAGCTTCATACATTGAAGTTCGGCTTGGGCTTTTTCTAGATCAAAGCCCAGTGATGCTACCTTCTTCCCATGCTCTGACAGATGGGTTTCATATGGATTGAGTCTACTAGATGAGGCCATTCAATATTCTTTCTGTATTAATTAACCAAAATAACCGTATTTATAAAAACACAACGTTAAGATTATAGTTTCCAATAGTCATATTGACCAACGGTCATATAACAGTCAAAAACCAATGGCCTCATTTTAATTATACCCACTTCATTAATTAATGGAAATAGTTTTGTTCACACCAAATTAGGAAAAAAATATAATTTAAAAGTTCAGGTCATGACATTTTCCCCCCTTAAAAAATTTCATCCCCAAAATTTTATCTCGTACCCTCTGATGGGAAAATGTGTGGGTACTTCTATCTCATGGACTCCTCCAGTTCCCATGTGGCTTATTCACATTTGTGGTTCCTCCACAACACCTTAACAAGGTGGTAAGTCTTTTTGTGTAGAACCTTCTCTCTACGGTCCAAGATCTCCACCGGCTTCTCCTCATAAGAGAGGTCATGTTCCAAATGTACCACCTCTGGATTTAGTACATGTGAAGTGTCTGGTATGTACTTCCTTAAGAGGGATACGTGGAAAACATCATGAACTTGGGCTAGATTTGGAGGAAGTGCAAGCCGATAGGACACTACTCCCACATGATCAAGGATTTCATAGGGTCCAATATACCTAGGGCTAAGCTACCCTTTCTTTCCAAACCTCATTACTCTCTTCCAAGGTAAAATATGAAGAAAGACTTTATCACCAACATCAAACTCCAAGTCTCTTCGACTGTTGTCAACATAGCTCTTTTGCCGACTCTGAGGAGCCTTAATGTGTTGTTGGATGGCATGAACCTTTTTGGTCATCACTTGCACAAGATCAGGCCCAAGAAGCTTTCTCTCAACAGCTCCATTCCAACAAGTAGGAGTTCTAAATCGCTTCCCATGTAGAGCTTCATAGGGTTCCATTTGAATGCTTGAGTGGAAGCTGTTGTTGTAAGAGAACTCAACTAAAGAGATATGTTGATCACATCCACCATTAAATTCCATTGAGTAAGTTCTCATCATGTCCTCGAGTGTTTGAATAGTCCTTTCATATTGGCCATCAGTATGGGGGTGATAGGCCGCACTGAAATTCAATTCAGTGCTTAGAGCTTGTAGAAGACTTCTCCGGAATTTTGATGTGAACCTTGGATCATGATTAGATACGATAGAAAGTGGAAATCCATGCAGCCTTACCACTTCCTTCACGTAAATCTTGGAAAGTTGATCAAGAGAGAAATATTACTGAATGGAGATAAAATGGGTAGTCTTGGTGAGACGGTCCACAATAACCCATATCACATTATTTTCTTTGGAAGTTCTCGGGAGACCAGTGACGAAGTCCATAGTGATATTGTCCCATTTCCATGCTGGTATGGGTAGTGGTTGCAATACCCCTTTAGGAAGTTGTTGCTTTTCCTTCACTTGCTGAAATACCGGGAACCTTGAAGTGTAGTCAGTAATCTCCATTTTGATATTATCCCACCAATGATAATCATGAAGGTCCCTATACATTTTTGTGCTTCCAGGATGTATATAGAAAGTAGAGCTATGAGCTTCATCCATCAGCTCCTTCTTTATTTTTGGAATAGATGGAACACATAGTCTTGTACAAAATTTTAGTACACCTTCTTGATCAGTATTGAACTCAGGAAACTTCTCATCCTTCACAGCCTCAAACTTCTTCTGTAACAAAGGATCTTGTTTCTGATCATTCGTGATCTTATCTAGTAGTGACGGTTGAGAAATCATTTGGGGTAGGGTTGATGATTTACCTTCCTTTATGATTCCCATGTCCAGTTTTACTAGGTCATTGACCAAAGGATCTCTTTGAATCCTCATAATGGACAGAAAAACTGGGTGTTTCCTGCTTAATGCATCAGTGACTTTGTTTTCTCTTCTGGGATGATAATGAATTGAACAATCATAGTATTTAAGGAGTTATAACCATATCATTTGTCTCATGTTCAATTCCTTTTGTGTGAAAATATACTTCAAACTTTGATGGTCTGTGTATATATCAAATTTCTCCCCATAATGATAGTGCCTCCATATCTTCAGAGAAAAAACGGCCGCAACTAGCTTCAGATCATGCGTAGGATAGTTATGCTCATGAATATTCAACTTTAAAGATACATAAGCATTGACCTTGTCATTTTGCATGAGGACTCACCCAAGAAATTTCAGAGATTCGTCACTAAAAATAACAAATCCTTCTCCACTTGAGGGCAGAGTTAACACAGGTGCAGTAACCAATCTCTTCTTTAGCTCTTGGAAACTTTCTTCACACTCCCTTGTTCAGATTCACTTGACCCCTTTTTGAGTTAACTTGGTTAATGGATTAGAAATTCGTGAAAAGTTTTTCACAAACCTCCTATAATATCCCGCTAATCCAAGGAAATTACGAATCTCAGTTATTGTTGTAGGCTGAGGCCACTCCTATACAAATTTTGTCTTTGTAGGGTCAACTGTGATTCCTTCATTGGTAACAATGTGCCCTAAGAAAGAAACTTGTTGTAACCAGAATTCACATTTTATGAACTTTCCAAAAAGTCTCTCCTTCTGTAGATTTTGTAAAATGACCCTTAGATAATCCTCATGCTCCTCATAACTTTTGGAATATATCAGAATATCATCAACAAAAACTACCACAAAGTTATCAAGGTAGTCTTTAAAGACTCTATCCATCAAATCCATAAAAATAGCAGGTATATTAGTCAGTCTAAAAGGCATAACAAAAAACTCATAATGCCCATATCTTGATCGGAAGGTAGTTTTTGGAATATCTTCTTTCTTCACCCTCAATTGATGATAACCAGATCAAAGATCAATCTTAGAGAATAATTGAGCCCCACAAAGTTGGTCAAATAAGTCATCAATTCTTGGAAGAGGGTATTTTTTCTTTACTATGATTTCATTAAATTCTCTATAATCAATGCATAGCTGCATCGATCCATTCTTCTTCTTGACAAATAGAACATGTGCTCCCCAAGGAGACACACTCAGTAGGATAAACCCCTTCTCCAAAATATCTTAGATTTATTTCTTTAATTCCTCAAGCTCCAAATTTTCCATCCTATATGGGGTCTTTGGTATTGGATGAGATCCAGGTACGAGTTCAATGGAGAACTCTACCTATCTTTTTGGGGGAGGTCCGAGAAACTCCTTAGTAAATACGTCAATGTGTTCCTGGACGATGGGTACATTTTATATCCTCAAAATCTCATTTCATTCTTCTTATTCACCAATCAATTCCATAAAGAAGGATATAGGAGGTTCTCTTAGACAAATATCAGGTTGAGATATCTCTCCTGGGAAGATAAATGTAGGTTTTACTTTCAAGACTACTGAGATTTCCTTACATATGCATTTGATCTTAGCATTATACTTTTAGAGCCAGTCCATCCCTAGTATAATGTCGAATTCTATCATGGGAATTACTACTAGATTTGCGATAAGATTTTTCTCACCAAAGTAAATACTAGAGTTTCTAAACACTGATGATGCTTGGATAATCCCTCCAGGAGTCTTGACTGATAACTCTACTTTTAGAAAGTAGTGGGTTGATTCTAAATTCTTTTCAAACATGGAGGAAATAAAGGAATGCATAGAACCAGAATAAAACAAAGTACTTACTAGCTTTGAGATAACAACAAGTGTACCTACTACCACATCATTTGGAGCTTCAAATTCAGATTTTGGGATATCAAAATCAAGACCTTTCTCCCTTGGCCTTTGTTGAGGCTGATGGTGGTTCCCCTCTACTGCCCTCGGGTTTGGACAGTGATTGGAAAAGTGCCTAAGTTGTCCATAATTAAAACACTAGACATCAGGTAGGGCCTGCACCATCTTCCCCTTGTTATTAGTGTTTTGAAGTTGAGGTTTCACCTCACTATGACAATTCCTTGGAATATGGACATCTCTTCCGCACTTGTAGCATTTACTGCTCCCGAGTCGGCAGTTCCCCGAATACTTCTTCCCACATTTATTACACGTGGGACATTGCACTTGCTTGCCTCTTCTTCCTTGATCAAAGCTCCGTCTTAATCTTAGCTCCATTGATCTCTTTTCGTCGTTTGATTTATGAGACCACTACATCTCACCAAACTCCAGTTCTACTTTCATTGTACTTCGCATGATCTCCTCATAGATGTCATAATCTCGATTGGCTAGATGCTTCCGCAGATGAGGTCTTAGTCCACTTAAGAATCTATCAACATTTCCATTTGGATCCATGTCAAAGCTATAGGTGTAACATGAAATCCTTGTGAAGTTCATTTCATAGCTTCCAACAGATTCATTCTCCTTGTGCTTCAACTCGAGAAACTCCTTCTCCATTCTTGTTCTCATGGAACGAGGGAAATACTTACTGAAGAAGATCCCTCTGAACTCTTCCCAATCCATAGCTTCAACCTCCACTCTTTGCCTCACGTTTTTAATCAGCTCCCACCACTAATATGCTTCTCCTTCTAAGCGATAGACATCCAGAGTGACCTTCTCTTGCTCTGAACAACGGAGCACAGAAAAAATATTCTCAATAGAGATCATCCACTACTCAGAAATAAATGGGTCAGTCGATCCAATAAAGGTTGGTGGCCTTTTATGAATAAAGGAATCAACAGAATGTTGTTCCCTTCATGGTGAGATTGGTCTCTCAGCTTGATTCAAGTTATTTCCTATAATTTGAGTCAGTTGGTTCATCATTTGCATGAATGTTTCCATTCTCTCTTCCATCGGAGGGCCGTCAGTGCATGGTCCATTACAGTCACCATTTGCACGGTTCCTCCTATTTCCCACCATTTCTAAAAGAAGTAAAACCATAATGAGAAACTTATTTCATTTACAAATATTTTAATTATAAAGGATTTATGTCTTAAAACTTCTTTAAAAATTAAATTTCTCTATAAATCCTTCATAATGATTCATAAAAAAGCATATGATTAACCAAACATATCCCCTTGGAGTGTCGTAACCAAGAGTGCAGCAAGACCCATTGTCGTGTACTAGTTCCCGTTCGAGTCTAGCTCAAAGAAGTGTTTTCAAGTTTTATCCCTATGTAAATATGTGCCAGAGATACCTCTACCTATTCGTATCCAATAAATAACTAAACTATCCTTTGATACCATCTATGGCATCCCACCTTTTTATTACATAACTTTTTATTACATTTTACAAACAGAGGATCTTTAAAGTCTAGTTTCTTGGAAATCAGGAATATAATACATGAGAAACAACATAAAAAATTATTCTAATCCACTTTTACGGCTTCATAATAAGTTCATCCTAAGTGAAATTACTGCATATCATAACTTTGAGACATACACTTAAAGGAAAGGGTGAGCAGAAGGCCCAGTAAGGGTAAACAAGGGAATCAATTTACTTGTGACATTAATATGAACTTGAATAAAAACATAAGGACATGAGAAACGGAATTATAGGCATATCATAATGAAAAGAACTTGAAACATAACTTGAATATGTGGCTACAACATTTCAATTAGACATTCATGAACATATCACCAAGGTCCATCCCCAAGGTGTCAAAAAATTACCATGGTTGTTCACCAATGTATCGTGAAACTTGTCATCTTTAGAGATTAGTTCTTTACCCAATGCATTGGAGCGATATCAAGGCCCACCCTTAATATGTATTTAATTTCATGTGAGACACATAGATCATAATCAAATATTTCATAAATAACCCATAGAAGATAAAAGAAATGGATTTCATTACAAAATCGTGATGTTTTAAAAGTTCTTCAAAATAAGATCATTATATAATTTATAACCCATGTAAAGAGAGTGAGGGTTATATGTATGTCCATTCCAGAATAAAATATATCATTTTTATATATTTATTAATACCCATAGAGATGAAATAGGTCTGGGTATTCACATAAATAAACAAGATACTTTCTTGAGGGAAAGAGATAGAAATTTCGAGACGAAATTTCTACAGCATAACGACTATATAACATGGTTTTGGAAATTAATAAAAAAGAGAGGGTACAGGGGTAAACCATTCATAAATAACTCATATTAAAATATAAATACAAAATAACATGGAGGTAAGAACATGGTATGGATATTTCAATGACATACCACAAGAAAAGAAAACTTGAAAGGTAGGAGAAGATGCGATTTCTTTTATGAGAAATTCGACAGCCTAACAACGTCACTTAAAAATTCATAAAAATTGATGATAGAGGAAAGGGTATCTAAAAAATTATACGTGAAATGGAAATTAATGAGAAAATATAAGAACATACCCTCAACATAAATATATGGAAACTAGAAGACACAACATAGAGGAATTCATGACTTAAAAGAAGAGGGTGAAAGGATCCCTAACCTTGAAGAGTAACTTCAAAAGCTTGAAGGTCAAGACATTGGGAGGCTTGAGGGAACCTTGGGAGGACTCCTTGGGAGGTAAAGAGACGAGAACATCATTGAGGATAATTTTGGAATTAAATGAATGATGGAAATGGCTTGGTATTTATAGGGAAAGTGAGTAAATAAATTATTAATTTTCTAGGGACACCTCATCGATGGTATTTTAAAAACCATGGGCTTGCCCATGGTATTTGCCCGTGGTATTGGACACTAGGGACACATCATAGCATATATCACTATTCATAAGTCGACCAGAAAGCTTACATCATTAATTATGTCATTAAACACCCAAAACTCAAAACTGCATTTTTAGTATTCACCGATAATTCAACTGTTTCAGAAAAATCCCAAAAATTCACCATAACCTAAAATTGATGCTCTGAATTCAAAAATGAATTCCATTTTATGAAATTAATTTTATAAATATTTTTAATTTAATTTTTAAATAAAATTATTATTTATTCCAAAAATAGAACTTTAAAACTATAACTCATTTTGTAACACCTTAAAAAATAACCAGTGTCCTATAAAATTATCATATACCCGTAAGACAAAAAAGTAACAATTTATGATTAAATTTTATAAAAATAAATTTCCATTTTAAATTATTAAATTAATTATAAAATTGTAAATAAAATATTTATGGCATACAAAAATACCAAAACTTAAACTATGATAGTTTTTTCACTTTTAAGATGTCTAAAATGTATTTATACATTCATTGGTGAAGTTTCTATTTTTTTTTGTCAAATTACTATTCATTACTATTCATTAATATTAATATGGGTATGTTACTATACCTACTTTACTATTAACTAAAAACCAAGTTGATCTTATTAGACTCTAAATTTCTTACTGATCACAACTGTAGAAGACCATTTTTTGAAAATCATTTCACATTATTAATTATTTAACGAATACAAAAATATTTTAAAATACCCTTTTTTCCTACATAATACACATCCTATATTTATTTGGATATTTTAAATTCACAAACTTTTCCATAAGAAGAAATAAAAATTTTATTTATATGAAAGGATTACAAAAAACAGCTAAGGTCTCGTTACATAGCCCCTTATTACACCAGCATAGGACCGAAGTGTTAGGTGTGCTTTGGTGATTGAATATTGGGGTGGCTCAGACAACATTTCCCGAGTGGTGATTTCTATCAGCTTGAACTTCTCCCTTAGGTGATTCCGTTCAAGCTTGATACGTTAAAGTTCAGCTTGGGCATGATCCAGAGCAAAGACCAGTGATGCTACCTTCCTTCCAAAGCTCCGACATATGGGTATCATATGGCTCGAGTCTACTGGGTGGGGCCATTCTATCTTCTTTCTGTATTAATTAACCAAGAAAACCATATTTATAAAAACACAACGTTAAGATTATAGTTTCCAATAGTCATTTTGACCAACAGTCATATAACAGTCGAAACCCAACAGTCTCATTTTAATTATACCCACTTCATTAATTAATGGAAATAGTTTTGTTCACACAAAATTAGGAAACAAATATAATTAAACAGTTTGGTTCGTTACACTTATGTTTCAAAAACATACACTAAGACATCCATTAAATCCATGATACTCAACTATGAAATCCATCACAAGTATTCCAAAAGAACTAATTACATATTATAAATCATCAAATCATGATCATATTACCAACATGTGATCTAAAACACACCTTAGATCATATCTCAAACTTACATTCCATTTCTATTTCACAACTCCCAAATTATATCAAAATCATTTAAAAACCAAAAATATCATATGAAAAACTATTAAAATCATCAAATTCTAAAGGCAAAAAATATGTTAACAAACAAAACTCTTACATAGCCTAAAAAATTCCATCACACTTGTAATGTGACTTTTTAAAATCAAACTTTAACCAAAACATCAAAGAGAAAGAAATCCTTATGGTTATACAATCATTACTACAGTTCTCATATTATTATAAGCAATTAGAATACAACCAAGGTACTGCACATCATAGTACATCACTTGGGACATCTATCCATATCCTACAATTAAGTTTCAATTTATAAAAGAGATTCATTTACTAAATTGATTGAAAATGACCATTCTTTATTTAAAAAATGAAATACCAATTTATTATTGGAAATATGGCATGTACTTAAATCAATTCATTAAAAAGACTAGTTCGAGTAAGAACAACACCCAATTATTTTAGAATAAAGTCTCATAAAAACCACCCATTTAATTTGAAAACCAAAATAGAAATATATTTCATGATCAACCCCAATCATATTTTCAAAATTATTCTTTACATTTTCAAAACCTTTACCCAATATAGAATGAAAAAGTTAAAATAGTTTTTTTCCAATCCTAGTTACATTTAAAATAAGTTCTATTTTAAAAATTCCAATTTTCATATATAAATAATAAATATACTAAACTAGTTATTTTAAAAAGAAATATAACAGATTTTCAAAACAGCATACAATTTTAGGTATGTTTATATTGAATGACCTTGTCCATGTTATAATAATTAAAATTAAAAACATTGTTTCATATAACCAATGAAACTATTAAGTTCCTCAATATTAATCATTCTAGAAAACAGAGGTCCTAGTTATAAAGTATAATAAATTTATAGAATGTTTTATTGATCCACTTTTAAAAACATTCTTGAGAAATTTGTATCTGAATATAAATATATAAAGAAGAGGAAATATATTCACAAGAAAGATATCACATGCATGAAAATGAAAAAAATATAAAAACAGACCACATGCCCAATAATGAAATATTTACTATAAAAAGAGATAGTTGGATTCATAGAAAATGAATGTGTCTGAAAATAAAATACATGCTTGGTAAGGAAATATATTAAATAATTCAAAGAATGATCAATAGACCATACTGGTACAAATATAATTTATATAACCTATAATTGAATGTAAACTATAAACATATAAAATTCTCAACAACGGAAATATAAGTAGGTAAACAAATACATGATTAGAAACAAAAATATCCAAACATGGAAAAATACTTATAAATCATGTAGAAAACAATAAAGGATTTGACAAAAAATCTTTAGAAAAAAAACTAGATATCAGAGAAATAAGAATGTCAATATCAACTCAAAAGAAATAATTTTCTATCAATTTTAACCTACCAATAAAAAATATATGTGTATTGGGAATATATATAAATATATATATTCTTGTTATTTCAACTAACAAAAATTTCAACTGGTTCTATTTATTATATTACAATCACAACCAAGTATGTCATATAACATGACACAATATGCACACCTACCCATATATATCTAATATTATGTATGTACCAAAAGAGGGGATTAGCACCTAGATGAGTCATAAATTCATGTCTTAAGTTCTAGTCAGTCCTTTTAGAGACAAACAAATAGAAGTACCACTTATACCTATAATGCATACTAAATTTCTGGACTTACTTTGGAGACTAGAGCTTCAACCATATAGAGGTTGTAACCCCTCATGATTTTTGAATATGTTTATTTAAATAAAAACTTTGTTCAATAGATTTCTCTATACACAACATCAAACTAAAATGAGCGACAACATAATTATTATTATGAAAATATAAGAATAAAAAAACTCTAGTAAATAAAATGATATTAATAAATTAAAAATTATTACATCTAAAGGATATAAATTTAATAGTTTTTAATATATAAAAGGACTATAAATTATAAAATAATAGTTTAATGTATTAATGAATTAAAATAGATCACTTTTAAAATATTATTTTGATAATATATAAAATTTAAATATATTAACTAAAATATTAACATCATTAAGATATCCATTAGAATGAGATAATGCTAAAGAAACTTAATGTTTCAAAAGTTATTTTTTCAATAAAAGAAGTTTTATTTTTTATTTTCACTTAAAAAAATATTTATCAATTTTGGAATTTTATATTTTAAAAATTAAACTTATTTTTTAATTCCACATATCAATATTAGTTTAAGATTAATTTTTTTACTTTTCTAAAAAGATTGATTTTTTAGGTGAATAGAGCCAAATACAATTGTTACAAATAACACGAATTTTATGAAAATATTATTATATAAGTATGAATTGGAAATATATGAATTTTTTTTATAATACCATATTTGTAGTTTATAAGTTATTATATAATTTTAAAAATGTTTTTTTTGATTCATAATCCCCAATTTTTCATTTTATAACATAATTTATATTTTTTAAAAATTTGTTTTTAATATATTCTATATTTAGTATTTTAAAATTAATTTTTTTCACTACTATAAAATTAATATAACAAAATTTATTTCATATTTGGAATTATTAGGTCCAAATTATGTAATAAGGACAATTTTTTAAGCATAAAGGATAATTTATATTGGAAAAAAATAGTTACCTCTATAAAAATCAAATGGGGTAAAAAGTGTTTAACCAGGAAGTAAAGACAAAAAACATGTTTAAAATATGTATGGGAATGAATTTTGAATCACTTTATCTACCTTATCCATTAAGTAATCCATTATTTTCCAAATTTTTAGAAACTTTTCTTGAGAGAGAATTCCCCTTACTAAAAAGTTTTGGGTATTTTTAAAAATGTCATCCCTTTTCACTAATAAAAGGGGCACTCCTCACCTCGCTTATCTCACACCAAAACCCAATTTTTTAGTGAAAAATACACCCTAACCTATTATTTTCATTCTTATACACCCTTAATAGGTTTTGTTTCTCTAAAAACCACACCTCAAAATATTAACCCCCTTTGGTTAGGAGATAATCCATGAAGTGTGGTATAAATTTCTAACCACTCCTTTCTAATATTTCTTTATTTATAGACATTTATTATTGCTAAAATTACATTATAAAATCTTAAAATGATAAAATTAGTATCATTATTATACTGGTATGTTATTATAATGATGATATAATCATTAACCACCTTTCCCATTTCTATTAAAAAAACTGTCTTTCATGTGTTTTGTGGATTACCCCCAACATGACCCAATGTGTTTTTTTCTTCCACTAAATTACATAGATAGTACTCATAAGTAATTAAATATATAAGTATTATATTTATGAAATAATTTATATTCTTAAATGATAAACCATGTTTCTCGTTTTCACAGTTATATGGAAAATGAAATCATCATCCATGTGTACATGCTGACAACCGCCTCCCGGGAAGTGTCAATTGCCTTTTTTATTTTCATCACCAATTTACATAGATGGTAATGAGAATGGGTTTAGTGGATAAATATTATGTTTTTGAAAGTATAAGTTTTTGGAAATAAATTTTTTACAACCTATTAAAAATATGGATAATAAATAACTATGGTAAATTCAACTATCCAAAAGAGTATTTTAAGAGAAAAAAATAATTTTTTAATACTATGTTATAACTTCATATAGGTTATCTTATTATTAGTATAAGTGGGAATTAAAGTTAAGGTTTCTTTATATCAAATTTTGATGAATGATTTTTTTAAATTGGTACACATATGTATATATGATTGATGGTTGGGGTCCTATATATCCATAAAAAACATTGGTAATGTTTATATCTCATGAGATTAAAAGTGTACATGAGAGGATTTATCCCAATACAACGGGATATTGAAGCATTTATCAAAAATAAAAAAGGTTTCAAATGAGGATTTCCCACCCAAAGGGGTTCACATGAGGATTTATCCTAATACAAATAGTACAAGAGAGGATTTATCCCAAGAAAAAGAGTAAATGAGAGGACTTATCCTAATATAAAGGGAATAAAGTGGGATTAATCCCAAATTTAAGTGTTATATGACAATTTTATAGAAAAACCAAAGTTACACAAGAGGATTATCCCAGGACCTAGAAGTTTTACAAGTGATTATCCAAAGCCTACTATGTGATGAATGCCCTGATGGGTATCCTTGACATTTTATTTCTATTTTTATGTTTATTATACAATCTTATGTGATAATCTTCTACCTAGAATTATTATTCTTTATTCATGTTTAATGTATCATGATTCCACACACTTTTTCTACAGTATATGTTTTTTCATTCGATATTATATATCCTTCTATCATGACTTATGGAAAATGATTATTATTACATGACACTTTTTAACCCATTTCTCCCCTGATCATGTTTCCTCATATGCATATGATCTAACCAATTATTACACGTTGATAAATTTTCCATTATTGAGCATTTGAGCTCACCCATTTATTTTGTTTCAATTCCCCAGGTTATGAAGATGAATTGTAGAGACCCGAAGCCTGACGTACATATACTTTACATTACTTTTGCGGAATACTTATTACATAACAAAAACACACACACAAGGATCGTAATAGTTTAGTGTCTTTGGAAACTCGGAACATAATCTTCTAATCATGGTGAAAGATCTTCAATATCTCCCATAAAGATCTCCCTTTTCTTTTACCTAAAACCTTTCTTTATATCCTGGGGAAAAGAAAACATAAAAGGTTGAGCTCAAATTCTCAGTAAGGGTAAACAAAATAAATAACAATCACATCATATTCATAAGAACATATCTTTTGGAAATCTTAACCTGCAAAAGAGATCATAATTTCCTAACATGGGATAAATCATGGCAGTGAAATGTAATCACAATAATCATAACTTAAAACATGAAACATTGTGGCATAAACACATAATCATAGAGAATCATTTCTTGTTAGTCAAGACTCATTTCCAAGACTATCTTAGTGGACAAAGTCCCTTTCTGAATCGAGTAACCCTCGTTTCAGTCTTGTTTCACTGAACCAGTATAACCTACCATTTCAGCCATGTCTATCTCATGATATATAAAATCTTTACCCAATGCATTGGAGGGAGATATAGGTCCCACCCATCTCATAATGATACCATTCTTATGTGTTCCACAAAATCATATACCATACATCATTTCATAACCCATGTAATAAAAATGGGAATCTTAAACATCGTGACATCATAAAACAATTCATATAAGATAAAGGAATTCATAAAAATATAACTCCATCACAACATAATAAAATCAATGTAATAATAGGAATAAAAACAGAACCCTTTATTATCTTATATGGAAAATAATTTTGATAAAACATTTGAACTCCATTCTTGAGGAAAATATCCTTTCTGCTTCAAAAACACTTTTCCTTTCTTAACATGTCGTACAATTATAAATTAAAATAAGTTGATTGAAAATAAACTTGAAAACTTGTAAAGGAAGCTTCTTGGAAATAATGTTTTAAAAATCCATTCATGCCGTATAAGTTAGAAAAAACATTCTTCGTACTTTTGTCGGAAAAGTCAAAAAGTACCTCGTACGAAAAAACGACAAAAGATTCCTTTCATATTCTTTACTAAAAACTCACCGAAGGGTAAAATTGGATTTAAAATATTGTAAGTGGATGGAAACAATATTACATATTGAGGGAACATAGATGTGGATGATAAAATACACCCCAGTAAATACTTACGAATAAACAATCTCGGATAAAAATGAGATTGTGATATTTCCCTTACCTTAGGTCCGACTTGCTTTGTAAGTGTCCGAACCTCCTGTATAATGATTTAAATCAGGTTATTGACTTATTACATAATCATATTCATTGTTATTATATCTTATATTGTCCACTTATGACTTTATATTACCCGTTCTTTTGTAAATTCATGTTAAAGTAGCGTTTTGGGTAAAATCGTCTCATTTGTCGTTCGTGTTTTTAACTTGTAATTATTCATATGATTACTTAGATCATTATTACTTAATTCCAGAATATAAAACATGATTTATATATATATATTCAGAATATACATATATAATAAATCAGTAAATGGAAAGAAATACACCGTTCATGGAGACGGTAGTCCGTACGTACGCATGAACGCTGTTTTCGTTTCCTTATTGAATTGAATGGAATTAAGTAGATGAAATATAAATATAAATAATTCCAGTATCATTATTAGGTCATATATTTCATTAGTACTTATTATATATACTTTATAATCATTCATGAATGGTTAATCATTGAGAATGAATCTCATCGCGTCGTGGAGACGGTAGTTCGTACGTACGCACGAACGATGATATCGTTCCCATGGTCATTGAAGTGTATGTATACTATTTCAGTATCAATATCACTTTATAATAATCATATATAGTTACTCATTACACCATTATACCCATCCTATTAAGGTGGTGGTGAAAAATAGATTACACCACGGCGTGGAGACGGTATTCCGTACGTACGCACGCGCGGTGATTTCATTTTTCCGTAGGATGGATAGAAGGTGAATTAGGGTTGTTTCATATTTATAATAACATATCAGTATGTAAGTAATACTGATGTTATTAATTTATCATGAGACAACTAAATAAGAAGAAGTTGAAGAAGAAAGAAATTGAAAAGATCGGTAATGGATATTACCTCTTCTTTGGAACGCCTCTTTGAATCCTCCACTTAGGGAACTAAGATTGGTCTTTGAAGAAGACCAGGACCTCTAGGATGATACTAGGGAAGTGGAGAAGAGATTTTGTCAGGGGTTGGCCGAGCTTGAAGGCTCAAAGTTGTGTGAGGAGGAGGGGGAGGAGGTGTCCTTTTATAAGGGAGGAGAGGGGCACCTTAGGAATATTATTTTATATTAAAGTCAAAATCGGTTTATAATGGTTCCAAAGGGTCTTATTTAGAATCTGAAGTGGGGATGGGTCGAAATCCTATCAACCAATAGGATTTAGACAAGTTTAGTTTATTATTTTAACCTTATCAATTAGATTTAACTCTAAGTTAAATAATTTAACTTTTACCGTGTCTTTTTGTTTTCTTACACTATATGGTTAATACACTTACTATAACATGACCAACGAACCCCAAATTGTTTATTATTAATATATACATCCTTATCTAAGTCATTTGGCCGAACCTTAGATTTTTAGGAATAAAATAACAATTAATAATATAATATTTGATTTAAAAACTATTTTTTGTCAATTTTGACACTATTTGATATATGATTTTTGTGAAAGTCATAACAGAATTATATGTTCGAACCAAGTTTCTTAAATCAACACTAATATATCATAGTAACCTATAAAATTAGTGGAATTCATAAAAAGTCTCAAATTACATTTATTTTGGTGTTTATAACATCAATTATGTCAATATTTCATTAATAAGATAATTACTGCATCATCATTGTGTCATAAATAAATTAAATTATTTAATGTCTAAAATTTACAAATAAAATACCATTATATAGGAAATCTTTTTAGGGTTCTAATGAATATTTATAGGCGAATTTATCTTATGTATAACCCCATATTAAAAATGATTTACTTATTAAACTTTGATTTTAACTATTTTAACTATTCATTAAATAAAATAATATTAAATGTCATAATCTAATCCAAGTGGACCTAAATGGTCATATTATATTCATAAGGTTGTTTTTGGTCGAATTACACTTATCCAATAGAATTATGACATGTGTTAGGGTAATAGTAATATCATATTTACCCTTAGTTACCCTATTTACTATTAACCGCGGTAAAAAAAAGTAAAAAGTTACTATTCACCAAAAAATTATTTTTATCTTATTGAACCACATTTTACTTACTGATATCAACCGTGTCTGTCGGATTTTCGAAATTCCATTCACAGAAGCGGTAAAATTAGGTTTTATGCAAAATTCAGTTTTTAACCTACCACTTAGTGGTTTCACTATTCATCAAAAATTGAAGTTTTTCAGAAAAATGCCAAAATTTCACCCTAAGATATAATTGATATTCCGAATTCAAAAATGATTTCTATTTTAAAAAATTCCCAACATATAAGTTGCATTAATTAATTTTATAATTAATTTCCGCTGTCACAACAAATAGCATGTTTTTAAGAGATAATAACTATCAAAAGATTGACACTTGTTTATAACTGGTTTAAATGTGAAATTACATCCAATGACCAACATTATATTAAATTGTAAAAAAATATTCTAAATATACTTTAAAACCACTCAAATTAATAATTTATCACTATTAATTATTTCGATTGAAAAAGTTGTTTTTAATTAAAATTTAGTAATTTTCACTATTCATCAAAATGTGAAAGTTATCCGAAAATTACCAAAATTTTACCCTAAGCTAATTTCGATATTCCGGATCCAAAAATGAAGTCCATTTTGAAAAATAAAATTTACAAAATTTCAAAAAGTGGTTATTACTATTCATAACGGCTAGTTTTAATAATATTTTAATAGCATATTGTTGTTTAGTGAAATTCGGTATTGCGTACTACACACGCTATCAAGGAAGGTCGCGATTGCGTGTAATGAAAGGCAAGTCAAGGATGCGTGTTGTGCAAGATCCTTTTGGTGTAGCGTACAAAACAAGACATTAATGAAATTAAAAAGAATATTTTTCATAAAATTTCGGGGTGTTACATTCTACCCCCCTTAAAATGAATTTTGCCCTCGAAATTCGTCTGGCTTATAAATGGTTTACTATTCGAAAGTTTCTTTAATAGAAACCCACATCGTAAAAAGGAATACCAAAACCAATCTTTAAAAACAAAAATATGAAACTTAACGGTTACCCAAATAAACTAATCACTGGGTTTCCACATAGGTGAAAATATGGATATGGAAGAGAAATCTAACCATCATGTTCTGATGGAGAGTGGTAGAGAACATGGCTATGGAAAAGACAGCAATCACAAAGCCATAAATTTGTGACGATCTAGGGTACCATCTGATTCATTGGATATAAGGGCACTAGGACAACATTTTTGGTTTTCAAGATCATTTCCCTAAAGTTGAAAATTTGAATTAGAATAAATACTTACTTTATTTTGGTACAATCTCACTGTTGTTCATGCCTTGAACAACTTCCACTTCATCTCTTAAATAAATGAAGTTGAATTTGTTATTCGTGAAGTGTTAGCAGATCATGTGATAGAATGACGGGTCATTCCATCTGTCTCAAACAAAAGGTTAGCAAAAATTATATACATAAGTCGATCTATAGTGAGATTAATCACATATGGTTCCTAAAATGGACTTATACTTCATATATCATACTGCTTAATATAATAAAACTAGTTTCTACTAAACAGGGACTTCCTGTAGGTCAGTGGTAGGCGATAAAGGCCAGTCGCACTTCGGTTGTGGGTTCGATTCCTACAGCCTTGTCTGACGTGATGGGCTGTCACCCGTCCTGCAGGTTGTCCTTTTTCTAAAGCTATATTAATATAACATCCCGTTAATAATATCGAAAAACAAACAATACTAACTTATGTCCAACATAATCCATTCCAATCTTTAGGCTTATCCATAATACTGCAGTCCACTCTCAGAGATTAAATACCATCGTTGATCCCATATATCATAAGATATATCTTGTTGGTCACATTCCAAACATTTAAAGGCCTTAATCTTGTACTCTCTTGAATACCCATTGAACCTTATTGAAAACATGAGTGCTGTTAAAAGTTAACTCTTTCCACATACCAAAATCCTCAAAATTCTATATACTCAAACCATGATATCACTTAGTCCTTATATCAATCATGAGCTCATGAATACTATTAAACATTTCATTTTCTCGTTTTCCCTTCATTATGCGCATATCATCTTATTTCCAAAAAATATCTCAATCACTTTGAATACCACATCAATAAATATTGCAATACTCAATGATACAACATTATTTTGGAATCCTGTTACATAAAGACTTAATCATTCCACCACATCGTTGTCATATTCAACATTGCCAATAATGATCGCATGTGACTTCCCTTTTTCCTTTGCCTTCAGTGGTTGCTCATGTTGATCATCACTAACCCTTGGATTAGGGAATTTATTAGCATAATGCCCCATTTCCTTGCACTTGAAGCATTGAAGTGTTGGTTGTGCGTTCTCTGCAGTGTTTTCTTTATTCACATCATTAGAATCCCTTTTTCCATTACTTCGACACTCAGCTGCTCGATGACCTTCTCTTCCAAACTTAAAACATCTTCTAGTCCCTTTAAGACAATCTCCACCATGCTTCTTTCCACACTTTGTGCATAAGGAAACATTCAACTTCTTTTCACCATTATTCTGAGATTTCTCCTTGAAATCCATCTTTCGTTTCTTGTCAAAACCATGAGATGGATATGTAACACCAACTTCCATTTCTACCTTGATAGCACAACGCACAATTTCTTCATAGCTACTGAAGTCTCTTATAGCTAATGCCCATCAAAGACTTGGTTTTAAGCCACTGAAAAATCGATCAACTTTACTTTCAGGTTGGATGATAATGCCAGATGCATACCTTGCAAGTCTTATAAAATTCGCTTCGTATATACCAACAGATTCATCATCCTTCTGCTTCAGCTCAAGAAACTCCTTTTCCATCTTTGTTCGAAGAATATGAGGGAAGTATTTACTGAAAAACAAGTTCTTGAACTCGTCCCATTCCATGGACTCAATTTCATCTCTTGGCCTCGTATTCTTGATAAGATTCCACCATTGATCAGATTCACCTTCCAAACGATATACTGCTAAGATGACTTTATCATGATCAGAACATTGAAGAACTGAAAATATCTTTTCAGTGGTACTGATCCATTGTTCAGCAACAAGTGGATCAGAAGTCCCACTGAAAGAAGGTGGACGTTTCCTCATGAAGGACTCAATAGAATATTGTTCCCTTCTCTTCTCATTTGGAAGTCCAGAATGATTCATAGCTTGTGTAAGTATAGCAATAAGATTTTTCACTCCATCTCCCATTACATTTGTTTGTTCAGGAGGGCAATCATTGCATTTTCCATTGCATTGATCAACACGGTTCCTTCGGGTTCCAACCATCGTCTAAAACCCCAAAAAAATAGTGTGAGAGGCAAAAATAATGCTAGGGAAAACAACATAATAAAGGGGGAGTACCCTCAATATCTAACATCTTAGGTTAAATTCTAATATCGTTAGCGCAATTCTAGCACTATAACCTATACGTATACTTAACCTTAGAGACATCCCTAGACATACCTTAGAAATATCTCTAGGGATCTCACTAAATTTCTCGCATCCTAGTTTCCAAAGGTTGACTAAACCTTTCCTCTGATACCAACTGTAGAGACCCGAAGCCTGACGTACATAGACTTTACATTACTTTTGTGGAATACTTATTACATAACAAAAACACACACACAAGGATCGTAATAGTTTAGTGTCTTTGGAAACTCGGAACGTAATCTTCTAATCATGGTGAAAGATCTTCAATATCTCCCATAAAGATCTCCCCTTTCTTTTACCTAAAACCTTTCTTTATATCCTGGGGAAAAGAAAACATAAAAGTCTGAGCTCAAATGCTCAGTAAGGGTAAACAAAATAAATAACAATCACATCATATTAATAAGAACATATCTTTTGGAAATCTTAACCTGCAAAAGAGATCATAATTTCATAACATGGGATAAATCATGGCAGTGAAATGTAATCAAAATAATCATAACTTAAAACATGAAACATTGTGTCATAAACACATAATCATAGAGAATCATTTCTTGTTAGTCAAGACTAATTTCCAAGACTATCTTAGTGTACAAAGTCCCTTTCTGAATCGAGTAACCCTCGTTTCAGTCCTATTTCACTGAACCGGTATAACCTACCATTTCAGCCATGTCTATCTCATGATATATAAAATCTTTACCCAATGCATTGGAGGGAGATATAGGTCCCACCCATCTCATAATGATACCATTCTTATGTGTGCCACAAAATCATATACCATACATCATTTCATAACCCATGTAATAAAAATGGGAATCTTAAACATCGTGACATCATAAAACAATTCATATAAGATAAAGGAATTCATAAAAATATAATTCCATCACAACATAATAAAATCAATGTAATAATAGGAATAAAAACAGAACCCTTTATTATCTTATATGGAAAATAATTTTGATAAAACATTTGAACTCCATTCTTGAGGAAAATATCCTTTCTGCTTCAAAAACACTTTTCCTTTCTTAACATGTCGTATAATTATAAATTAAAATAAGTTGATTAAAAATAAACTTGAAAACTTGTAACGGAAGCTTCTTGGAAATAATGTTTTAAAAATCCATTCATGCCGTATAAGTTAAAAAAAACATTCTTCGTACTTTTGTCGGAAAAGTCAAAAAGTACCTCGTACGAAAAAACGACAAAAGATTCCTTTCATATTCTTTACTAAAAACTCACCGAAGGGTAAAATTGGATTTAAACTATTGTAAGTGGATGGAAAAAATATTACATATTGAGGGAACATGGATGTGGATGATAAAATACACCCCAGTAAAAACTTACGAATAAACAATCTCGGATAAAAATGAGATTGTGATATTTCCCTTACCTTAGGTCCGACTTGCTTTGTAAGTGTCCGAAACTCCTGTATAATGATTTAAATCATGTTATTGACTTATTCCATAATCATATTCATTGTTATTATATCTTATATGGCCCACTTATGACTTTATATTACCCGTTCTTTTGTAAATTCATGTTAAAGTAGCGTTTTGGGTAAAATCGTCTCATTTGTCGTTCGTGTTTTTAACTTGTAATTATTCATATGATTACTTAGATCATTATTACTTAATTACAGAATATAAAACATGATTTATATATATATATTCAGAATATACATATATAATAAATCAGTAAATGGAAAGAAATACACCGTTCATGGAGACGGTAGTCCGTACGTACGCATGAACGCTGTTTTCGTTTCCTTATTGAATTGAATGGAATTAAGTAGATGACATATAAATATAAATAATTCAAGTATCATTATTAGGTCATATATTTCATTAGTACGTATTATATATACTTTATAATCATTCATGAATGGTTAATCATTGAGAATGAATCTCATCGTGTCGTGGAGACGGTAGTCCGTACGTACGCACGAGCGATGATATCGTTCCCATGGTCGTTGAAGTGTATGTATACTATTTCAGTATCAATATCGCTTTATAATAATCATATATAGTTACTCATTACACCATTATACCCATCCTATTAAGGTGGTGGTGAAAAATAGATTACACCACGACGTGGAGACGGTATTTCGTACGTACGCACGCGCGGTGATTTCATTTTTCCGTAGGATGGATAGAAGGTGAATTAGGGTTGTTTCATATTTATAATAACATATCAGTATGTAAGTAATACTGATGTTATTACTTTATCATGAGACAACTAAAGAAGAAGAAGTTGAAGAAGAAATAAATTGAAAAGATCGGTAATGGATATTACCTCTTCTTTGGAACGCCTCTTTGAATCCTCCACATAGGGAACTAAGATTGGTCTTTGAAGAAGACCAGGACCTCTAGGATGATACTAGGGAAGTGGATAAGAGATTTTGGCAGGGGTTGGCCGAGCTTGAAGTCTCAAAGTTGTGTGAGGAGGAGGGGGAGGAGGTGTCCTTTTATAAGGGAGGAGAGGGGCACCTTAGGAATATTATTTTATATTAAAGTCAAAATCGGTTTATAATGGTTCCAAAGGGTCTTATTTTGAAGCTGAAGTGGGGATGGGTCGAAATCCTATCAACCAATAGGATTTAGACAAGTTTAGCTTATTATTTTAACCTTATCAATTAGATTTAACTCTAAGTTAAATAATTTAACTTTTACCGTGTCTTTTTGTTTTCTTACACTATATGGTTAATACACTTACTATAACATGACAAACAAACCCCAAATTGTTTATTATTAATATATATATCCTTATCTAAGTCATTTGGCCGAACCTTAGATTTTTAGGAATAAAATAACAATTAATAATATAATATTTGATTTAAAAACTATTTTGTGTCAATTTTGACACTATTTGATATATGATTTTTGTGAAAGTCATAACAGAATTATATGTTCGAACCAAGTTGCTTAAATCAACACTAATATATCATAGTAACCTATAAAATTTGTGGAATTCATAAAAAGTCTCAAATTCCATTTATTTTGGTGTTTATAACATCAATTATGTCAATATTTCATTAATAAGAAAATTACTGCATCATCATTGTGTCATAAATAAATTAAATTATTTAATGTCTAAAAATTACAAATAAAATACCATTATATAGGAAATATTTTTATCGTTCTAATGAATATTTATAGTCGAATTTATCTTATGTATAACCCCATATTAAAAATTATTTACTTATTAAACTTTGATTTTAACTATTTTAACTATTCATTAAATAAAATAATATTAAATGTCATTATCTAATCCAAGTGGACCTAAATGGTCATATTATATTAATAAGGTTGTTTTTGGTCGAATTAAACTTATACAATAGAATTAGGACATGTGTTAGGGTAATAGTAATATCATATTTACCCTTAGTTACCCTATTTACTATTAACCGTGGTAAAAAAAAGTAAAAAGTTACTATTCACCAAAAAATTATTTTTATCTCATTGAACCACATTTTACTTACTGATATCAACCGTGTCTGTCGGATTTTCAAAATTCCATTCACAGAAGCGGTAAAATTAAGTTTTATGCAAAATTCAGTTTTTAACCTACCACTTAGTGGTTTCACTATTCATCAAAAATTGAAGTTTTTCGGAAAAATGCCAAAATTTCACCCTAAGCTATAATTGATATTCCGAATTCAAAAATGATTTCTATTTTACAAAATTCCCAACATATAAGTTGCATTAATTAATTTTATAATTAATTTCCGCTGTCACAACAAATAGCATGTTTTTAAGAGATAATAACTATCAAAAGATTGACACTTGTTTATAACTGGTTTAAATGTGAAATTACATCCAATGACCAACATTGTATTAAATTGTAAAAATAGATTCTAAATATACTTTAAAACCACTCAAATTAATAATTTATCACTATTAATTATTTCGATTGAAAAAGTTGTTTTTAATTAAAATTTAGTAATTTTCACTATTCATCAAAATGTGAAAGTTATCCGAAAATTACCAAAATTTTACCCTAAGATAATTTCGATATTCCGGATCCCAAAATGAAGTCCATTTTGAAAAATAAAATTTACAAAATTTCAAAAAGTGGTTATCACTATTCATAACGGCTAGTTTTAATAATATTTTAATAGCATATCGTTGTTTAGTGAAATTCGGTATTGCGTACTACACACGCTATCAAGGAAGGTCGCAATTGCGTGTAATGAAAGGAAAGTAAAGGATGCGTGTTGTGCAAGATCCTTTTGGTGTAGCGTACAACACAAGACATTAATGAAATTAAAAAGAATATTTTTCATAAAATTTCGGGGTGTTACATGAATACAACTTATGAGAATTCTAGAAAGGAGTCTAGTGTGGTTCAATTTGGAAAAAATGTTCAATAATGAAATAATTGTGTATTATTATATTGGGTTGTTATAGTTAGTATCAAAGTATGGTTTAGTTATTTTTGATTATTAGTGTAGTTATTTTGGGGAACAAGATAAGAGGACATTAGTGAAAATCATAGTGATGAGTCTAAGGGATATGTAAATGAATTGGATAACATCCTGAAATTTTGGTAAAATAGAGATTATATGATTCTACTAGAAATTAAATCCCCTTTTCGATACTATAAAGCAGATATGGATTTGGAATGGATGCACAAAGGAGTAATCACATTGAAAATGATTGGTTGATAATTTTTTTGATCTTAAGTCAAGTACATGATGAGTGGGATGAAGACTGCACACCTGAATAATCTCTCCCAGGGAATATTATTTGGTTAATAAATTTATATTTACAATATATTATGAATTATTTACTATGTTTATGAATTATTTTAAGGAATACAAGAGAATCCAACATTAAAAAACCTAAATTAAACCAACAGTGATTAATTTTAATATAAAATATAATGTATTAATCTTTAGGGTAATATAGTTTGTGGTTGAATTTTTCATGTAATTATCCTATAATAATTATCTTATAGTGTTAATTGTACATCACTAAAGATTAAATCATTTGGGATTTAGAAATGTATGGGGATATGAAAAACCAAGTTAATAATTGATGTTATGGAAATAAAGTAATTTTACTGATGAGAAACCAAGTGGGATAAAAGTTGGTGTTAAAAATCCTACGGTAATTCCCTGAATACTATCTCATGTTATGATTAAAAATTTAAGTATTTATAAATATAAAAAATCCAAATAATGGAAGGATATATTTTCAAAATAAATCAGGGGATGAATATGATGAAGAAAAGAAAAATTGACTTCCTAAATGTAAAAAATGCGGGAAGAAGCACCCAAGGGAATGTCTCAAAGGAATAAAAAAGATTCTCAAGTGTGGAAGGATTGGACATCAAGCTACTGATTATCAAGCTAAGGTGAAGTAGTCAATAAATATAATGTAGGTGAAGAATTCATGGTGCCTCAAATGTTTAAATTTTTGGAATTATGAAAAACAATGCCCTAACCAAATAGTTAACAAGGATAATAAACATTAAAAACCTCCTTAACCAAGGAAACACAAGAATTCCTATTCTTTTCCTACTATTTAACATTGGTCATAAATGATAAGGGTAAAAGGATTACACACCCTCTAATTTATATTTGTGCATATCTAATTGGAATATAGTTTTATCCATGATAGTATTCTTAGGATGTTTTCTAGGAGCATAAAACCAACATCCCAATGATTTGATATTATCTTATATTATTATCATATCATAAGTTAAGGTTTATGAAAATTGCATCCTGAAAATCTTATTATCCCTCTCATGGATAAATTTAATGTGATTTTTGAAATGTATTGGCCATCTCCACATAAAATCCATAGTAATCAACAAAAAAGGAAAATCACATTTCATATTTTAAAGCAACCTAGGATATATTATTTGTGAAAGGTGGACCATGGTATCTCTTGGAAAACTAATTCCATTAGAGAGTTATGATACCTAATCAAGAGGGATATATTGCATAAATAATTGGATAAAAACTCAATATCAGGATTGATTTATTCTATGGAAAAATGTTATATTTGTTAGGTTTGCTGATAAAACCCTAGAAATTATTTTGTGAGTTTTTTATATCACTTAGATACCCTTTTATTCATTAGTAAGTGATAATTAAAATTTTTAGGATGCAATTTACTTAAGGGGGTGAATATAACACCCTAACATTTTGGAATATATTTCTTTAAGTAAATACTTTATTCAATAGGTCTCTCCACACAAAACACCAAAATAAAATGAGTCATGGTATATTAATTATTAAGAAAAATTAATAATTACAAAATCTGCATTAAATAAAAAGATATATTACCAATTGAAAATTTGTAGATTTAGAGGATATATAAAAGGATTTCTCAATCATGAATAACTATTAAATTTATTAATAAATTAAAATCAATCAATTTTAAAATATTATTATGATAATATATATTATTTCAGTATATTGACTAACATATTAACATAATTATGTTAGGAATTGGTTTGATATAGTACTAAGAACACTTAATGGTTAAAAAGTTCATTTTTCAATAAATATAGTTTTTTTCATATTTTAATTCAAAAGAAAAACTTATAAATTTCAGAAATTTAATTTTTAAAAATTAACTTCATTTTTTATTTAAAATACAAATATTAGTTACAGATTAATTTTTTGGATTTTTATAAAAAGGTTTATTTTTATGTGAATAGTGAAAATTCCATTTTTTACAAATAACACAAATTTTATGATATTATTAATATATAAGTGTGAATTGAAAATTTATTAATCCTTTTTATAAGACTAAATTTGTATTCTATAAGTTAATTAATATTTTTAAATATTTATTTAAAATTACAAAGCCATATTTGATGTTTTAGAACTAAAGTTATATTTTTTAAAAACATTTTAAATACATTATACATTAGGTATTTTAAAATTAATTTTTATCACTAAAATAAAATTAATATAAAAAAACGGATTTATAAGTTTAAATCCTTAGGTCCAAATTATGTTATGAGGAAAAATTTATTTTTATACATAAATGGTAAATTAATTGGTAAAATCTAGTTACATGAGTAATAACTAAAGGGGGTAAAAAGGGTTTAACCAAGATAGAAACACTACAAAAAATGTTTAAAACATGTGTGAGAATGGGTGTTTTATATATTTCTATAACGTACCCCTTATCCAATTCATTATTTCTAATTTTTGGCGATACTTTCCTTGAGAGTGACATCCCATTATTTAAAAGTTCAGTGTATTTACAAAACCATCCCTTTTCACTTATAAAAGGGGAACTCCTCTCATCACATTACTTCCAACAAAAATCCACTTAGATAAGAATAATTATAAAAAATTACACTCATAAACATACCTAGAACCTTAAATAGGTTCTTTTCTTCTCAAAATACAACCCCTCAAAGTCTTAACCCATTTATAAAAGGAGATAGTCCAAGAAGCGAGGTATAAATTTCTAACCGCTCCTTTCTCATTTATGTTAATTTATGTGCGTGTAATATTTCTTAAATTCCATTAAAAAAATATTAAAATGACAGCATAAATATTATTTTTATGCTATTATGTTATTATAAATATGGTATAATCACTAACCATATTACCCTTTTCTATTAATAAAAATGAAACCGCCTTCCGTGCATTGTGTGGACTACTGCCTCCACGACACAACATGTTTCGTTTTCCTTTAGCACATTACAAGGTTCTTCAGAATAGAGAATTTTACATATAAGTATGATGTTTATTATATATTTTGGTTTGTGAACTTTAAAACCATGCCACTAATTTTCCCCATTCTATATAAAATAAAATCATCATCCATGCATATGTGTTGGCTACCGCCTCTATGGAATGATTAATTTATATTTTTTTATTTCACTGAATGTCTTCATAATCATCTATTAATTATGGTATGATCACATTTGGGTTGGGTTAACCACCTACATGAAAAATTCTCTAAATTTATATCATGTATGACAATATAAATTTATTTTCTAGTAATATTTGATATAAATAAGTAAATAATTATTTTTGGTTCTTTAGTATTAATATAAAAATTTAACTCATAATTTAAAAAACCACCCTTCGATTGCTAAAAATATTTTAAACATGTTCATCTCCAAATTTACCTTTAGGTATAATAAAAAAATCCCATATAATAAAATTACTACATTATAAATAAGTTTAAAACATAAATTAAAGTATATTTTTTTACTTTTGAATGATTAAATTTGGGAGAAGAATAAATAATGACACCGCTATTTTAAAACTAGTTCAAAACATTCAAGATTACTCACACTAGATATTTAAAATAGATAACAAGTATCTAAAATAAATGTATATAATAATTGTAAATGAATTTTAAATTTTTTTTATAAATGGATGAGTCTCTAAAATTGGTGATTAATATGGTTATGGTTTTTATATAAGAGGTTAAAGTATGACTAACAAAACAGGAAGTCAAGGTAAGATTTTATTTCTTTCAAATTTAATTTCTTGAGAAATATTTCTTATTAAGAACAATGATATATTTAATATGGATGATTAATAAAAAATTAATTCCTTTTACCATAATAATTTAATTAATTTGGTTTTAAGAGATATATCATGTTCTTTCTTCAAACGACTTTTGATTTGAAATATACCAAAGTTGAAAGTGTTTTCATTAACTCAACTAACATCATTGAGTTATAACACTTCTTATCAATATTCTATATTCCAAGATTGATTGATTATATTATAATATTTTATTTCATGGAAATTATATTATTTTCTGGGGATAATTAATTTTTAATTCAAATATTTTACCTTGATTAATCTATTTATAAAAAATTATATCATTGTTAAGAATAATTTCTATCCCCTTTAATGATATTTTTCCATAATTATACATATTTTACTTTCTAACCAATGTTCTAATTTATTATGTAAAAACTTATTATGTGTTATATCATTTTATTTCTATATTTTTATTCTCATATTTTAAAAACTAAGTCTTTTTACTCTTTTTATGATGTGGGTTTTTAACAAAGGTATTTCAATATTTTTAAAACGATTTACATCCTTTAAAAAAAATGTTTTATACTATACCCAAAATTTGTTTTGATAAAATTTATATAATTTTAAGGATATATTATTGAGGATTATTTTTCAAAATAAATGTTTTCAAGTCACATTTTTTAAACCTTTATATCATTTTCAAGTATCCTTTCTGAAGATTAATGTTTTTTAAAAGAAAATATTTTCTAAAATGATTTCACATTAATTTTTTTAAAATATTACTACTATATGAAGGTTAAACTATCTAATATTACTATTAAAAGTAAAGGTTTGTCCAATATTATCACTTCAACATTTTAAAAATGACATTTGAATGTGATCTATAACTTCAAATTTTATGATAATGGTAATAATTTTTTATAAAAAATTATTTATTTATTTTTATTCCATTTTACGCTTTATGTTTATAGTCATTATTTAATTGGAAGTTAATTTTCATGATCCAACCAATAAATTTTATTATAAAATACTATTTTGGGTGATTTAATTTTGGGCATCATTAGTTTACATTCATGATGTAAATTTTTGTGGTTCTATCTAGAAATATTGTGAGATACATTTTTATTTCCATGGGTTCTTTATGTTTTGATGAAAAATTTATTTCAAATAGAACACATATACACAGATGATTTATTTTTGGGTTTCTATATAGACCCCCAATGCATTTCCAATGTTTATATATCACGATCTCAAAAGGTAACATGAGATAAATAATCCCAAGAAAAAGGGTACACATGAGGATTTATCCTAAGAAAAAGGATTCATGTGAGTATTTATCCCTAGCAATATGGTAATTTTTAGGATTTATCCCAAACCAAAGGGTACATGGGAGGATTTATCCAAACAAAAATGGTATGTGGGAGGATTTATATCAAGCTAGAAGGTACATGAGAGGATTTATCTTAAACCTAAGGGCCACATGGGTATTTTATCCCAACCCTAGGGTTTCACAGGAGTATTATCCCAAGCCCAAGAAGGCCCATGAGTGATTAGCTCAAGCCTACTATGTGATTAATCTCTTGATATTTATACTTGACATATTATTTATCTTATTATCTTTTTTTCTTCACCTTATGAAATAATATTATTCCTATGATTATCCTCCTTCAATAATATTTATGTCCCATGATTCTATACAATTTTATCATGGTATATGTTTGTTCATTTGAGATTTCATGTCCTTATATCATGACTAATAGAAAACTATTATTGTTCCGTACTCTTTTAATAGAAAATAACTACCATGATCTTGTTTCCTCCTATGCTTGTGATCTAACCCTTGATGGAATACTCATAAGTTTTACCTTATTAAGAATTTGAGATCACCCCTTTCTTATGTTTCCCTACCCCAGGTTATGAATATGAGTATAAGTTTTAATACTTCTAGAATGGAGTCCATTGGATTTTTATTATAGAGAAATATTGACATGTGTTTCTTATGTTTATAGGTCTCAAAGACAATTGAAAATTGGTTATCCATTGTTTCTTAGTTCCTTGAAACATGTATTATAGTTTTAAGAATATTTTCTTCCAGGTGGTTTCCATTGGATTTATTTATGGAAGTTGAAACAGAAAATAGTTATTTATCCAAAGGGGACCTGCTTTCCAAAGGCAGGAGTTCCTTAAGTTTTAACTTCACGATACTTAAGAATGTGCATTGGTTGAGAGGATGGGAGGTCAGACTCATCACACCCTTTTGGGGGGAATTATTGTCTACTTGAGGACTCTCTTTGTAATTTAAAATACTTTCATGAATACTTATTAATTCACCAAGTATATCATAAGTATCCCTTGGAATTTTCAATCACTTATTTAAAATGTGAAAAGTTTAAAATCATCTGTATGTAATAGAGGTTCTTCATTAATAGAGATATCCATATGTATTCGAGGTTCTCCATCAACGGTATCCTCTCATATAGGACTTTGAGATTCTTTTAATCATCTTTATAATAATACTGGTTTTTCAATCCAATTAGTGGGGCACTCTGGAATTTATTATCATCTAGGGATATGAAGGATTGGTTTGATCTTGGGATCATGACCATAAAATGGGCTACCTACATATCCTTGTGAAAGGAATCCGAACCCTCGTAGTTCGGTTCCACTGAATGGGAAACATCATACCTTTTAAGGTCATGTGATAAGGACCTAGACATATAGTTTAATGTCATGTGGTATGGACATCTAAGAAAAAGGTGCTTAGACAAAACATAGTGTGGGACTTATGTTGAAGCAACCCAAGGAACTTGGAAAGGATATGAGTTTCCAAGTAGGATCATACCCTATTGGAATATGGATCAAGGAGAACATGGTTTATTTAAGGTATTGGTTTTTAACCTCAAGGAGGCTTCCTACGTATCCCATATATATGGGAACCAAATCCCACGTAGTTCAATAAGTCTCACAGGAGAGTATAGTCCTTTGGGAGAAATGAGATTGGGATTACTTACTGAAAAGGATGCATTGATGACTTGGGGGTTTAATTTGGGGATTATTACTAAGGAGGATACCCAGATTAGAGAAATTAAGGTTGGATATCTGAAGGGGATATAAGGTGAGATCAGTCCCTAAGAAGGCTTCCTATGTATCCCGATTATGGGGGGAATCAGAGTTCTCATAGTTCATTCAATTGTAAACATTTTGTGACCATGAAAAATCTCTAATCCCATGTGAGTCATGCTTAGTGTGAGAAACAATAGGTTGTTAAATATTCAATAAAGGCACTCACACTTTTACGCCTTTTCCGGTGGATGAGGGTGCACCTATGGTGGCCATGGTGAATGAGGTCGAGGCGACCCGGGAAGAGGGTGAGGCGACAAGACTTCCCTATGTTCTCTTCACATTGTACAAGGGTACAATGGAAGGAAGAAGGGATTAATGTTAGGATCTTACACTGGGATGGCTCCCTAATATTGATCCCAGTAGAAGAGGGTGACTTCTCATATGCTTGTGTGGAAAAGAAAGTGTGACCCGAACCTCCCCTACCAGAGACCTGAGGTTCTGGGTCATATCTTTGAGAAGGTAGAGTCCAGAACCCAAAACCTCCTCCCAATCAAAAACTTTTCAACAATGTTCCTTAGAGAAAGTCCATGTGACTCTGAATATACAAACCCACAGACACTTTATGAATCCTAACCCCATTGTGATAAAAATGTGGGAAACCTCTGACCGTGGATGTACACACCCAAATATGAGACACACTAATGTTCTTTTACCGAAGGTTTTATAAGTCAAGAGGTTTTTATGAAGGTCTCAACCGAATCCCTTTCAGATAAAGAACCCAAGGAAGAAGAATCCTTGATATGAATGGCTTTGAGGAAGGCTTGATGTCTTGTAGAGTGAAGAGAGTAAGTGAATCAAAGAGGGGAACCCAAGTAGGAAAGGGTGAAAAATTATGGACACGCAAGTAGAATAGGGATACTTGATATTCACTTAATAGACAAACAAAATATATGGTAATACTTGGGAGAGACATAGATCAAGCCTTCAGGAGTATTCACTGGTAATCCCAGAAGTGGGGTGCTCAAGTTCCTATGAAAGGAATAGGTGACGTGCGAGTGTTTCTAATTTATGGAGGCCGGTAACTTTAGGTTCTCAAGTTTTATGGTTTTTCAAACACTAAAAGGACTTAAGTCCAATGATCCTCATTAAAATCCTCTTCTCAAGGTGTTGAAGAACTACCTTAAAAGTTCAGGAAGACTTGGGTGAAGCACTAGGGAAACCAAAGTAGCAATTGGGATTCTATGAAATTCATCCATACAAATGAAGGCCCCAAGGGTATATTTATAAGAAAATATGGGACCTTGGGTGAAATGAATTTGGGCGCTCAAGTAGGTTGTGCGACATTTTGGGGCGCGCAAGTAGGCTACATGCCAACGCTCTTCTAGTCTGACTAAGGCGATCCCAAATTCATGCCTTCGCAAATCTTGATTTTCTTCATGTATTTTCCCCTTTTCTTTATAATGGTATTTCATTTGTCATTTATTAGACTCTTTGAAGGAATGGAGTTTTTAAAAATCCCCCCATCTGAATTGGATCTGAAATGAAAATAGGATCATATACATAGGTAAAGTAATGAAGGGGAAAGAAGACTGTACTAGGGCATGCAAGTGTTACGCGTGTTGAGAAACTGATCATGCAAGTTCGTAGAGTGTAGGAATATGGAATGAAGGGTGATATGAATCACCTATATATAACTTCTTCATTTGCTTGTAAATCCTTGAGACTTCTGAAATTTTAGCTCTTGGCATGCAAGTTTTTTTTGACTTAGACACTTCTGTTTCACCGCACTTCTTCTGTATGTTTCATTAGTTGCGTGCTATAAGTGGGGTGCCATACTTGCGTGACGACTTATACTTGTGCACCAAGTTTATACTTTCACATCTTAATGCCTTAAATCAGAAACACTTGCGCAAGTGTTATGGTTTTTCAAACAATAAGAGATGATTTCTGTATTTTTGCAGGTTCAAATGGTTTCTAAAATAATTGGAACTACTGATGAGCTCGCCAACAAGAGGATTGATGACATGATGGATGTCATTGGTCAGGATTCCTTTGAAGTTTGTGAAACCACCCTTCTAGACTTAGACAAATATTTTAAGAAGTATCATTTCAACTTTATTCGAAGAACCTATCTACCTTTGTATAGGTAAGTCCATTTTTAGGATGTTAATATTACAAATCCAAAGAACTATGTACAAGATTCTTGGTTTCAAGATTATACCAACTTTTCGTCATCCAACATTTCTATTGGGGGCTCATTTTCCAATGATGGGACAGTAGAGAAAGCTCATATTATGCATCATAGCCCGTGTGCTCCAGATTTGAAGGAAAACACACCCGAGATGTAGCCACATTGTTATTCATCCATATTTCAGGATTCTCAGACATATCAATCCAAGGGTGGGAAGAAAATTTAGGACTTTCACCCAGGAGGAGGTGTAAAACCCACATGGATATGGCCATACTAGGTTTTTAAGACTTATACAGAATGTAAAGATGACTTGAATGGAATTGGGATTTATGAGGCTGTGTGGGTTGGACAAAGTTATGTGTACATGAATGATGATTTTGTGCTGGAAATATTAAGCCGACAGAGCCCAGAAACTAATTCCTTCTATTTAACACTTGGAGAGGTAGGAATCATCTTGTGGGATGTTTACAATATTTCTGGAGCTCCAATCCTTGGAGAAATGTATGATGAGTTTATTCCTCCCAAGGTGACAAGGAGTGACACAGAGAATACATCACCTTTGGTTCGCGAGTTAATGAAAATATTTAACAAACTTAGGAACACTACCACCATGAAATCTCATATCAGGAGGGATATTCATTTGAAGGAATGGATGGAAATATTTTTGATGAAGAAGAAGGAAACGGGTCCCACTTACACCAGTCTGACTAGCTATCCAAGGGTAGAGAAGAGAGGCACCCCTGATACTTTTTGGCCAACATTGGAGAAAAAAGAATTTGATAAATGGGGATATAAATTCAACCCAAAAATTCATACAAAGTCACGACTAACAGTTTTTTGGGCCATGTGGCTCAACATGTATTTATTGCAAGTCTAAGACTCCAAAGGAGGCATGAGGCCAAGAACCTTTTGTTATTGTGGACAAGTTGGTAGAGAAAAGGATGATATGGTTAACCACTCCTATTTTGGCCAAGATTCATAGGAGTTTGTTGTACATTTACAAAGGGAAGTCTCCCTTTAGAATAGAAGGACCATTACAAGTGTTTTGGGGATGGATTTCTACTCAGTTCAAAACTTATGCTGTAAAAAGTGGAGTATAGGTTTTTGGAAGTTCTTTTCAACCATCTTTTCAGGATTTTTCTAGTATTTAACCCTTTTCTTTGAATTCTTACTACATCAAGGCTAGATTGAGAATGCATAAGGAGTTACATTTCTTTCCTTATGGGAATCTGCCTACAGGGTGGTTTATTGATGATGGGATGGACAGTTTGGAATTGAGGACATATATGATAGCTTGCAGAGATGGCATTTTGGCCACCGAAATCAACAGAGAAATCATATGTGAGGCCTTTGATCCTTATATATTTGATCTTCAATTAAAATTTCTACAACAGAATATATTATCCCCTCCTATGCATGTCAGATTAGAGAAAAAACAAATGGTTTCCCAACAACTATGGTTGTTGACATCTGTGAAGAAGACTAAGGCAATATTTAATTTACCTGTCGTAGATGAAGTAATCAAATTGACTATCTGGTATGCCAAAAACTGGGTTAAATATTACCCTAGTGGGGTATTAAATCATGTCATCCCTTGAGTGGGGGTGAAGAGAAGTAGTAGGAGGGAACCCCTTCATTTGGAAGATAATTCTTCATCATCAGGGGCTGACTTGAATGAATCAGAGGGTGGAGGTGATGATACTCTAAATTCACTGAAGAGACCTTGTTCCAGATATAACCCTCCTACCATAATTAAGAGATCCACTCCATAAATCCCAACCGAAGTCGTATCGAGGTGATCTGGTCACCACCATTCTGAAGAGTGATGAGTTCAATTTTCTAATCCCTCGTCTGTGACCATGGGTGTTGGGAAGAAACTCAAATCCAAGGTTGCATGATCCTCTTCACAACCCTCTGACATACATTCTGAATATATATGGCCAGAGGCTGTTCAAACAAAGTAGTTTATGTACTATGATGCTAAGACCATGTAGATGGATCTGTGTAAAGGACTGCATATTCCAGGAGAAAGGGATTTGCAGGCTTCTTCTGGCATTCATTTTAAGGATAATCCTAGCGTGGTGAGGACCTACACTCGAGAGCTGAAAATTATCATATATGTCACTGATGAATCAATTAATACCAAAAAGTGGGTGAAGGAAATGATAAATCATGGTACCACCGAAGGGATTAATCATTCATTAGATGAGGAGTGGTGCGAATTTGTAGATCCTAAGGATGTAAGTTTCCTTTCTCTCACATTCTCTTCAATTTTTTTCAACTTGAAATTTAGTCAAAACATTGTTATTTTGGAGAAATATCATATTAACTTACATTTTCATAAAGGAAATACAACTGAAGTTCCTTCACCACTGTATAGCCCTGAAGGCACTGCTCTTGGAGATACCGGATCACCCTGTGAATCAGAAGAAATATATCTGGGCCAACAGGCCATGGAGGAGGAAATAAAGAGGGAATTGGAATTTCTAATACCTGTCTTTGGGGATGCTGATGAAATCCATCCTAAGAAGGTGAAGAAGAAAAAGCATCGAAGAAAGAAAGATATAGTTAAGAATTTTCTTAGGAGTGGTGAGTCTCCCTGATAATCATGAATTTTAGTACTTATTCATGAAAAAAAGTGTTTAAACTTCTTAGAATTACAAGGTCTTCTTCAATTTCTTCTTTAAAAGAAACTACTAATAAGGTTTAAGGAACAATAGAAGGTTCAGGTGAACAGACAAAAATTTCTACAAATATTGTGATTTTTGAAGAGGCATTGAAGTCAAAAAAACCAACATCTATTCCCATAACTGCTCCTATTCCTACTATCATAGGAGAGGAGGCTTCTGGTAAATCAATAATACTTCATAAGGCATCAAATGTAACAACAAATAACTTTCATTCTGTGATACTTTTAGGTTCATCACATGCACTGGAACATCTGTAAACAACTGAAAATGACCCCACAACTATTGATGAGGAAGCTATTTGTGGTCAAAGGTTACTAGAGGAAGGTTAGGAAGAAAACACGCCAAGGGTCCCATGGGTATGACTAACTTTTGATATGAGAAATCACTGGATGAAATGATTAAACTTGTCATGTATTTTGAATAAATATTTGAACATGTTAATATATCAAATTCTTTAAGAGATTTTATTGTTCCTGGTATAGAATCAACTGGACATGAGTTCTTATTATCCATCCTATTAATCTTCATATAATTAAGCTTCTAACCATGGTTGGTCGAAATATATAGTTCCATATAAAGAAACTGCTTCCACAATGATACTTGAAGGAATTATTGATATTAACTTCAACCCCAACCTTGAAGAGACATTGGATTGCGTGGATCTTGAGATAACAAATATTCTTGATATTCAATCTGAAGATATTGAGCATATTAAAGATAACACTCATCATCCAGATACATCAAAAAAAATTGTTTAAAGTAAGAATATTAGGGAGGATTTTTCTCAAGCTGCTAACCTACTGTTAGGTAAGAGATACTGATGTTGTGATTGACTTCACTTTTGTTATCTCTTGAATCTAACCATAACCATAATTCTTGATTTACTATATAGGGCTATCAACTTCAATGGATAAATCTGGAGGTGAAGCCTCTATATCAGCCCAAACACCATTAGAAGGTGAAGCAACCATTGTTCAAGAAGGAATAGTACATGACACTTATTTAAGTGCATTATTCCCAGAATATATCCCTCTTTACGACCATGATTCTAAATCGGACCTAGAAATATAAAAGGCTCTTTGTCTTACAAATCGCAAGGCATAGAAAAACATTTGAAGGATAATATATGAGATGCCCCTTGAGGAACTGCCTTCAAGAATTCCATGACTTTTATCTCTATTTATCACACTAGTATTTGGCAGTTTTGAATACCGTGAAATTCATACTTTGGTAAAAGAGATTATTCAGAGGAGGGAGTAAGAGAAAAAGCTTCAATAAGTCCTAATAAAATCCAAACTGTCGATCAATATTGAAGAGTTCCAAGAAGCGCTCTCCCAGACTAAGGCCAATCATACTGCAAAGTTGAAGGGACTGAAGTAGACAATTAAACAAAAGACTGTTTAGTAGTTGTGCCTTCAACAAGAGTTAGATGTCATTATAGGATAACTTGACCAACTTTATATCTCATTAGTATAATTACAGAAGGATGGTGAAAAAGCTATAGCAGATACTAGAGAATCACTTCACCATGATGAAGAGAGGTAGGATGTTCAAATAAACAAGCTTCAACTGGCAGCTGACAGGGCTCAAGAGGTTGTTAAAAAAATGAGAAATTATGTAGAAAGCCTTTTATAATTTCTGATTTTTTACTAGAGAGAGCCTCCAATTTGTGGATGCTCCTCTGTGAAAAATTTTCATAAATGAAAAATATTTTGTCTTTAATCATTTGTGTTTTCACTTTTCCTAACTGCTTTTGTTTTACTTAAGACATTGGGCCTAGTAAGCATAGTTTGGTTATTTCTAGGGTTATATGTAAAACCCCCAAAACATTATATCTCTTGACTTTTTATTTCTCAATATTACCTAAGTCATACAAAAAATGTACATTTAGTGAGTTGGGACTCAACTTTTGTTCAGAGTTCCCTTTGCGGGTCCTCAATCTAGTGAGTACCACATCTTTTGTTGTTGGCAGTTTAGATTCATGCATGTTGGACTATAAAGGGATAATATTTAATATATAATATCTTTGACCATAAATTTTGAAATTTGATACCAAAAAAGACTCTGGGGTAAGTAATTGCTTTAATATTCTTTAAATATTTCCAAGGGGAATCTTGAGCCATGATTTTTATGGTCACCAAATTTAAAACCTGTATCAACATAAGGGGAATCACTTCCAAGAATTAAGTTACCATTATTTTGAAAAACCCATTATGAAGGTTGTATTATGCAGGGACATCATGGGCATATGATACATAGCCAAATAGTGGCATCTTTTGGCTAACAGTTCTATGATGTAGGCAACTTATGTAGGGAAACCTAAGGGCATGTAATTCATTGTTAAGAAAAACAACTCTTTAGGAATTTAACATTTTTCTACTGATAGATAATGGAAAATAATATTTGGGAGACTCAAGACCAAAGTGGGTGATTTTTTCAAGGAAATGAATTTTAATAATGAAAGGGCTATTTTATACCAACATATGCCATGAATAGGAAAACCATTCCTATACTAATTTTGTGTGTGAGGAATGGTTAAAATTTATCAAAAAGAGGAATTTATGATATCTTATTGTGCAGTTATAGGTCATCCAATGAGAACATTGGTACTGTATAGTTTTAAGTTATGCAATAAAGACATTGTACTATGCTGTTTTAAATCAGACAGTGAGGAAATTGTGTGGATTTAATTTAAGGTCTTTATCTTTGACCAAAGGTATCAGACTCTCCTAATTTCTTGATAATTTGTTTAGAAATATAATACCATATCCAGGTATGGAATGAAAAATCATAAACTGTGATTTAAGAATTTCTCAATCCAAAGGATGATATGATAAAAGGGATAAAAACATTAGAAGAAGTTTGTTTAAGAACGAAGTTACCATTATGTGAAAAACCTGTTATGGAGGTTGTATTATGTAGGGACAACTGGGGAATTTATTGCATATCCAAATAGTAGCATCTTTTTTTCTAACAGACCTATTATGTTGGCAACTTATACATGGACACTTAAGGGCACGTGATGCATAGATAGGCAAAAGAGATCTCAAAAATCTAACATTCTACATCTAAAAGTTGAAGAAAGTTTATGGAGATTCAATTTTTCCAAAGCACAAAGTTTGGTTTATAGAGAAAGGTACCTGAATATGGAAAGGGTATTTCTGATCAAGATTTCTAAATAATTTATGGAATAATACTTCTACAAAGGTATGACCCAAATGTAGGAGGTGTAGTGTCTATAGTTTTAAGCCATACGACTAGAACCAGAAATGGAAACAATATGTGATATGTGGCCAAGTGGTTCTAAGGTTATTTCATATTGTATTGAACACATGGAGAGAAAAATCTGTAAACCATAGTCTTAAAGACTTTCAGATCAAGAGAAATATAATGAGACAAATATACCTAAATGAATGTTTTAAAATATAGATTCTTGTATATTGTCATCAAAGTTTGAAGGGAACAAAGACACTATAACCAAGAACAAAATTACCATTATTTGACAAACCCGTTATGGAGGCTATATTATGAAAGGATAACTAGTGAATATGTTTCATAGCCAAATAATGGCATATTTTGACTGACAGACCTGTTATGTAGGAAACTTATGCAAGGCCACCTAAGGGAAAATGCTGCATAGTTTGGGAAAAGAGTTCTTAAATATTAGAATCTCTGTCACTAGAAACCATAAGAAAGATTATGAAAATCTAAAAATATTCACGATTAAAAGTGTGAAAAATGGAAGGAGGTAATTCTCGATGCATACGAGGAATATTTGGATCAGCATTGACCAGGAATTTGATATCCTTTACGTAGATCTGACTCATGTAAAATGAAGACTTTCTTTTTTTCCTCTGAATTAATATTATGATGTGTAGTTTAAAGTCATGCAATGAGGTCATTATATTGTGAAGTTTTAAGTCATGTAGTAAGGACATTTACAGCCCCATAAGGATTTTAAACACCTTATTTATATAAAGAATCCTTTTACCCAATTTATAAGCCAACTTAAGCTATGCTCAGTGTGAGAAATAATGAGTAGTAATGATTTCTTCTATAATAAAAAGGTTAAATTGGTGAAGAATGGGGTGTTAGATTTCCATGTAGTATAACATCATGAGTTAAGGATGAATATGAACCAATGTTAAAGGAAAGACATATTGTAATTGGATTAAGGGATAAAACCCAAGTGTCACTATGTGTCTTTCTGGGGCAAGAATCAAGACATACATGGTTCTTAAAGCATTATCTATACATGTTTGATTCTTATACATGGAATAAAGATTTTTTTATTGCGACTGGGGCCAATATTGGATATTTATGAATCTCTACGTATCTCATTGAAAATGAGAATCAAGCTATACATAGTTCTTTAAAAAATCATTCCTCACGCCAATCGAGTTTGACATGAAGAATATGGGCGTCTGACACGTTATGAGAGAACGATAAATCTTAACACATAAAATTGTATAAGGGAAAAATCAAATATATTAAGGAAACACTCTGTATATATCTGATTCATATATAGGAGGAGAAAAGAAAATAAGAAGATTTTGTGATTACGGCTAGGCCCAAAATTAGAGATTTAGGCGTCTCTACATATATCATTGAAAATGAGAATCAAGACATATGTAGTTCTTGAAATAAGGTATCTATGAAGATCTGACTCAAACATAGGAAAGAGAGGGAATCATGTACCACCAAGGAGTAGCAATGATATCAATAATGTTTTCTTATGGAATCTTCTAACGTCAAATAAAGAAAACATTAGTCATACATTTTAATGTCATGCAACGAGGACAAATGATGTCATGCAGTTTAACGTCATACGACAAGGAAGAAGATGATACGCATTTTAACATCATGAAGCATGGACACTTATGGTTGTTATGAAATTTAATGTCTTCCAACTAGGATAATTATGGTTGTTATGATGTTTAATGTCTTGCAACTTGGATGTTGTACTGTGCAGTTTTCAGTCTTGCAATGAGGACATGAGGGCTGTGCAGTTTTTAGTACTGCAGCAAGGACATGGGGGCTGTGCATTTTTTTAGTCTTAAAATAAGTACATTGTACTATGCAGTTTTAAATCATACAATGATGGTGATTTTTACAACTACACAAAGTATTTCTTTAAGAATATTGCATTGGTTTGATTTTTAATAAGCTCTCCATCCATTAAGATTAAGCCATAAGATCCATTTTAATAGACCTTATGTATGGAATAAGGTCCTTCCCACTTTGGATCAAGCTTTGGAGGTTTCTTTCTTGGTATCATTAGAGTCCAAAGGACCAATACCAATTCTCCTTGAAGAAATGAATAGAGGAGAACTTTCTTTTTAAAATCTCGCGCTATTCTATTCTGATAGACTTCTAAATGATGCAAAGTATGAAATATTTTTTTCGTATAATTGTTTTAGATCATCGATCCATTTATGAGACCTATAATTAGTAGACAATTGATCACCGATTACAACTTTGAGTGAAGGAAATTGCATTTCAATTGGTAAAAATGATTCGGTTTCATATACCAATAAATAAGGAGTTGCTTGGTTTGCAATACGAGTATTTGTTCGATAAGGCCATAAAGCATTCAAAAGTTTATTAGGACATGATTTCTTATCATTATCCACCATCTTATGGAGTATATTTGATAGGGTCTTATTGAAGTCCTCTATATTTCCATTGGCCATGACATGATAGTGAGATGAATGGTTGGATTTGATATTATGCTCCTGATATAACTTCTTTGCCTCAATTGAACAAAAAATGGTGCCATTATCTATGAATATAGTATGAGGGACACCATATCTGGTGATGATGTTAGTTTTGAGAAAACTAAAAATGTTTTTGGCTCCGAATTCTTTGAGAGGTATTCCCTTTGTACATATAGAAAATAAGTCAGTAGTAGTAAGGATATACTTGAACTTCTTAGATGTAGCTGGAGGATAAGGCCCTACTATATCCATTCCCCTTGTGGAAAATGGCTAGGAGTATTTAGATATATGTAGCAACTCAGGGTGTTTATGGATGAAGTTGGCATGCACTTGGCAGTGATGAAATTTCTTAGTTAAATATGTGCAATCCTACTTCATTGAAATCCAAAAGTATCCAAACCTTCGGATCTGATTAGAGAGTCTGTGCCCATACTGGTTGGCACTACAAGCTCTTCAATGTACTTCTTTCACGATATCTGCAGTCTCTTCTCCATTAATACATCTGAAGAGGATTCTATCAACGCCTTGTTTGTAGAGAATCTTTTGGGGGTCTAGATTATTATAAAGAGTAAAATTGGCTGCTCATCGCCAGATCTATTCCTTTTCAGCCCTATTCGATGGAAGTACTCCATTTTGAAGATATTCCACGATTGATGTTCTCCATACCATGGTATGGCCATATGGCTCATAAATAGGGATAATTTCATTAATTTCCTCCATTATATTTTGAACAAAAGGTGAGACCACACGATGATGGGCTATGCTAATGACTGCCTCATCCCGATTTGGATATGCCAAGGTTGTGGCTAAATTATCTAGTGCATCTTCTTGGGAATTTTGTGATCGTGAGACATAAGACAATGTCAGATTTGATAGAAATTCATCCATTAACTTTATGAAGTAATCACACAAGGGGATTAACTCTTATTTTCTGATAGAATATTCCCCATTGATTTTCTTGATTAATAGTTCTGAATCACCTATTAGTTTCAAATGATTTACTTTCACTTGAAGGGACAATTGCAAACCTAAAATGGGATCTTGATACTCTGACTCATTATTGGTACCACCTTCCGACAATAGGAATAAATAATGTAACACTAACTTTTCTAGGGAAATAAGAACAATTCCTAACCCATCTTTGCTGAGTTTAGGGTTTTCCATTCTCTTATATGTTGGACTTCTGGAAGCACCATCAAAGTACATTTTCCATGTTTTGGAATTATCTTGAATAGAGAAGTCCTCTTCATCAGGAAGTTCAGTATTTAATGATGTATCTTCTATAGATAGATTCTCAGCAAGGAAGTTGGATAGATATTGGCCTTTTATTTCCTTTTGAGGCACAAACTGGACATCAAACTATTGCAGAATAACTGCCCACCATGCCATACACCCTATAAGCATAAGACGATTGAGGAGAAATTTGAGTGGGTTATTGCGAGATACCAATTGGACATCATGATGTTGTAGGTAGTGCCTTAATTTTTTAATTGCATAGATTAATGATAGGAAGCACTTTTCAATACTTAAATTCCGAGTTTCCGCATCAATAATTTTTCGAATGAGATTATAAAGGTTGTTTTCATTGTTAGCATCATTATTTTGAGAAAGGAAGGAACTTAGTGATTACTCTAAAGCTGTCACATAAAGATTAAGCGGCCTTCCTTCAATAGGTGGCATTAATACCGGTGGAATCAAGAGATATTTATTGAGGGTATCAAATTATTTTTGGTAGTCTTCAGTCCATTGATAATTGAATCCCTTCTTCATTAATCTGGTGAAGGGAAAACACTTGCCTTCCAAATTGGAGATAAAGCTCCAAATATAGGCGAAGTGTCCTTAGAGTCATCATAATTCTTTAAAATTTTGAAGAGGTGACAAACCAAGGATTGATTTTTTGTCTCAGGATCTACTTCGATACCATGATGGAATACAATGAAGACAATGAAATTTTCTAAGGGTACCCTGAAAGAACATTTCAAGGGGTTCATCTTAAAAATGTGTTGCCAAATTTTATTGAATGTAATTTCTAGATCAGCCAAGTGATTTGAACGTTGTCTGGATTTGACCACCAAATTATCCACATAACATTCAACAAATTTTCCTAAGACGTGTTTTAAAATATGATGCATGGCACGTTGATATGTTTTACCTACATTCTTTAAGCCAAAGGGCATTACCTTATAGCAAAACACACCTTGAGGGGCTCTAAAGGCTGTAGATTCTTCATATTTCAGGGCTATATGGAATTTATTATACCCAGAGTAACCATCCATGAAGGAAATAGCTTCATAGCCAGTTTTTGAATCAATTTTAAGCTCAATTATCAGAACAGGAAAATCATATTTAGGACAATGCCAATTAAGATCTCTAAAATCAATGAAAACTCTGATTTGAATATTATTATTTTTCACTAAGACAATGTTGGCTAGCCATTTGGGATATTGAACTTCTCTGAAAAAGTGAGCCTTTATATTCTTATCAACTTCATATTCAATTTTAGAGGCATAAGTTGGGTGTGTTCTTCTTGCTACCTTCTTGAATCCACGATTTTCTTCTATTAGACCCAAATGATGGGTGGATACATCAGGATTAAGACCTGTCATTTATAGATAATTACAAGAAAATATATCTCAATGTTTCTTTAGAAATTAAGTATACACCTATTTCTCTTTAGAGGTCATGGTCGAACTAATTAGAATGGAGTGTGGATATTATTCTATACCCAGATTTATTTCTATAAGCTCATCCACAGTGGTAGATACACCTTCCACAAGTGCTGAAGGAGCATCCCCAAGATCTTAATCTTCTTCATCATTATGTGTTACCTCTTCTGTTTCCATTTTCATAGTATATGATGAGGAAAAACTCCCAAATTTAGAAGGGGAATAAATATTTGAACATCCTGAAAAGAGGCCACCATATCTGAACCTACTGATGACGAAGGGTATTCCTGTGGTATTAAAGAGGAAATGATGGATTGATAATCAACCTCTTTTTATTCCTTTAGAATTGGTACAATTTCTTCTACTCTGGTTGATGAAGTATAGGCTTGTTGTAGTTCAAAAGATGAAATGAAAACATCTCCATTCAAGCTTCCATCACTGGTTGGTGAATCAACAGTTTCTCCCCTACTTTCAGACTCTGTTGCCGTAATTGACATTATGGAAGTTATTGGATGAGTTCTTGGATTTGGTTTTACCCTTTCAATTTTATTGATGGGTAGCACATAATCCATACTCAAACTTATGAATGGATTTCCCAGGATCTTTTCCAGTCCATTCAGAGCATTAACTATGGTTATCTCATTTGTTATGAAATTTGTTCCTTTTGTGCGATAAAACTCTACCTCAATGTATTGAGATTCACATGTTTTGAATGGAGCCTTTTCACCACACAATGTCTCAATTTGACCATTGAAATAGTACTTAACACATTGGTGGTATAACGAAGGTATGGTTGTATGTTGATGCAGCCAAGGCCTTCCGAGTAGAATATTGAAGGCTGTGTCCTGACGAACAACCATGGAATCTGAATTTGATACAAGATCTCCAAACTGTGTTCTGAGTGTAATTTAACTTATAGGTTCTTGTTCATTCTTGTCATATCCATTCAACATTAAAGATGAATGAGATAATTCAGATTCAATTAAGCCCAATCGATGAAGTATACAAATAAGAATGAGGCTGACTCCAGATCCATTATCAATGAAGGCCCGTCGGATGTCTATGTCATTGACCTTGCCAGATAAACACAAGGGTCTAATATGTCCATGTAAAACATCATCTTCATCTTCATCTATAAAATATATGACTGCATGAGATTCTAAAGAAATCATACTTTTGGCCCAAAGGTCTGTATTTCCCAGCATGAAGATGCATTTTTGTAGGTGCTTTGGAAGTTGATGCTTCTGATGTAGCCGTATTCTGTGTCAGAGCAGAAGCTGGAAATACTCTTGGCTTTGGTAGATTAGAATGACTAGGACTTTTAACTTGCTAAGAAGAAGACGGTGTGGCTTCCAATTGGTCCTCCAAAATAATTATGTCAGAATCCAACCTGTATTTCATGGAAGAAACTCCTTTATCCTGTTGAGTCTATTGAAGAGCTCTTCCATGAGTTTCTAACACATATATGGTTTGAGTAGGGGTAGAGTTACAATGGTGGTTTCTATAATTCCCACGTCTTCTCCTGTATCCTCAATCTTGGCCTCTTCCTCTAGTACCACAATTAGGTACAAGGAATTTTGGCTCATTATTATTAGAATCACTATTGGAATAAGGATCCATTAAATGGATAACGTTGATAGAACCAAAGATCAATTCTTCATCTGATAGAGATTTTTCTTGATAGGTTAATTATGATTATTCCATTTGGTGGGGTGGTGATCGTGCTTTTGAAACAGATGATATACAATCTACTAGAGTCAAGGACAACTTTGGCCTTAATTTGAGATAATATTCTTTTTAATTCTCTTTTTTCCTTATCATCACTTCACTGCTTTGAGGAATGACCTTTTGATGAAGATAGTTTTGCTGTGGCAGAAGTGGCAGAAGATACAATCGGTTGTTTCAATTGTGTTCGTAAAATGGCATGAGTCTGGTTGATTGTTTTTCTGATCATCCAGTCATCATATTTCTACACATTTTTACTTTTGACTTCCTTCTATTTGCTTTCTTCCTATGGATCAGTAGTAGTAACCCATGATACTTGGGCTGACGAACTTTTTTAGTTTCACTTGTCCAGAATCTACCATCTTTTGCAAGAGGTGCTTGAAAACAAAATATTTCTGGATGGGATGCCCTAACATCTTGTGAATGAGACAATAATTCAAAATATCTTCATCTCTTTCTTTATTTGATTTCTTCAGCCTTGAAGACTAAACTAAATTGTTTTCTAGAGCTGTGATTAAGTAACCAATAACTTATTCATTCTAGAAAGAATAAAATTTAGTATTTAATTCCTCAAAATATTTCTTTATTTGATCTATTTGATCATCTTGACGAGGAGGTCATTGTTTTTGATGCTCAGGAGGCTGAGCCCTTCAGTATGATGAAGGTCTAGAATTAGAAGCCGGTACATGTGACTGCTTGAGTGTAACTGTAGCAGATTATGCCTTTCCTATCCTCCTCCCCAGAGCTGATAGAATTTTATGAGTTTTAGCCTTAGTTTCTGTAATAAAGTCTTCTATCTGTTGAGTGATTGAATTAAGGTCTTAAAACCCTCGTGTTTATTTTACAGGGATCAGTGGTGTGTGTAACTCATCACACAGATTTTCCACACAAATTGGAAGAAACTCTTCTAGTGGTAGTACTAGACTTAAGAAATATGTTAATCCTTTCCATCGTGCAATGAAATATGAAACTCTTTCATTCTCCCTTACTTTAAAATTGGTAAGATGAAAAAAATTCATCTTTGGTAGCGTTGATCTAAATTGAAAAAGGAATTTTTTATGGAGATCTTCCCATCTAGTAATTCATCGAGACTGTAAACTTGTATACCAGACCAAATATGGTCCTTGTAATGAATCCACAAAACACCTAAGATTTAATGCTTATTGTTGTTGAGGATTTCACATCATGGGATCACAACATGAAACAAAATGTGTTAAGTGTTGTTCTCAATCTCCCAAACCATTAATGATTGGGAATATGGTATTCACAAAATTTGGCGGTGGTGGAATTGCATCCACCCATTCAGGGTAAGCTCTATTTTATAGATGAACTGGTGAATGTCACTCCTCCATCGCTTCCAATAAATTTTTTAATGCCTCAAATGTGTTCATAAGAATTTTGGGAACATCTAGATGACATGGAACCTGTGCAGTTATAGCAATTGGAGCTTGATTTGGTGCAACAACTAACAAAACCACTGATGGTGGTGCTAATATTTGCCTTGGATAACCCATGGGAATAGGCCTATCAGGATGTATCTGATCCTTCCTTGATTGTGTACCCATTGGAAGGAATTAATTATCCATATATGTAGTTACTAAAAATACTCTTTTCTGAGGAGCCCGTACATGATGTGAAAGTTGAGGACCTATTTAGGGAGTTCATCTAGTAGAAATACTAATTTAAAGTAACTCTATATTGAGTCTTTTCAACTCTTTCATTTCCTCTTCTTATTGTGGAAATATTTTTTCAAGCGAAAGAGATTGACCTTCTTCAGTGGAAAAGTGAGATGCAATATGACTTTTACCTTTCCCCTTGTTAGATACCTTTTAGAGGTGTGAGAGTTGGTTATTTGAAGGAATTCCTAGATTCTGGGTAAGCGTCTGATTTCAGTTACACACACCTTCTTCTTTTACATCAGTGTGTAACATATTGCGAACAAGAACTTCATATTATGATTCCCCTGAACTAGACTCATTTTCTAGAGGATATTATTTTGTGGTGTTAATGACATTCACTAATGCATAATGCATAGATGAAATTCTTCTAGTATTTTTGTAATATACTCTCCCTCTATATCTTCTATGGGACTCTGTTCTCCTATATAATGAATTCTAGGGAACTGTTTGGTTGATAGTAACCTGAAGGGAATCCTTGGATAGTTCAGTTGTATTCTTTCCTTGTGGATTCTTCCCTAATCTGGAGAAAACTAACATTCATTGATGAGGGGATTGCAGAAGTGAAAACCCCCCTGCCTTGCTGGCTGGGGCTGTTCCTGTTCTTCTCTTTCTTCAAATCTTTGATCTTTGTTTAATGAATTTGAAGTTTGAATTAAATGATCCCCCAAACTTACATGGTGGGGTGATTCTTGAACTACTATGGATGAAATTCGTAAAACTGGTCTTCTGATTTTGTGAATTTTGGTTCAGACATTAGCTGAGTTCATTATCCAACAATCACTCAAATCACTTGTTTCAGAAGATTTCTTTACTATTTCAGACATTTGAATTATCTGATGGCTGACATCCTCTAATCGGGTCGCCTGCTCAAGATTCTTAGATGCTTGCTGTAAAAGTAACTCAACAACTTCTTTTCTTTGGGCCTAAATCTAATGAGAGATGGTTGAAGCCTGTTCTTGACTGTACATTCGATTACATAAAAAATCTATTGATTATGGCTGACCGTGGGCAATAAAATTGCATGAGACAACTTTTGGTAGACTTTGCTGATTTTGGAGTGTAGTGAAATGCAATGCTCTATGAACACCCCATTCTCTGATACCAACACTAGATGGGGAATTAGGAATTAACTGGTGTAGCCTCTTTAGAGCATTGATGAATTCATGCTGAAGGATTATCTACTATATTTCAACCTTTGGATATTGGAAAACTGAGAGAGACGCCAAGTCAATTTGGCATTGCAACCCCTATATTAACTTTAAATGATTTTGATATTAATCATATGGTAGTAATTTGGTTTTAAAATGAAAAAGACTCTTCCATAGGTTGAGGAAAATATCATGAATGCAATCTTCTGCAATCAATTCTAGAATGTTATACTGAGAATTTTCTAAAGGCCAGAACATAACTGGTACTCTCCCTTAACCAATTATTTCCTCATGTTTAACACATCTTCATCATATATCACTGGAGGTTTATCCACTTGGTCTGACCAAAGTGGATGATCTGTATTAGAAGAAAACATTCTCAAGGGAGGTTCGGAGAATGACCATTACCTTAAGATGTATTCTGGTTGAGAAAGTGTTTAACCTGTCAAGGAAAAGGCATCAGACATAACCACCCTAGTGTTTGCAAGTTCCTTGAGATAGGATGGATTTCTCGTCACTACATTTTCAATTATAGAATTATATTGAAAATGAGAAATAATACCGTGGAGAGGACTTTTGCAACAAATTCCATCATGGGGAGGATCACCATGGTGGATTACAGTAAGGGATAAATCTTCTTTCTCCTTGGTCTTTTGGCCACATATAAAGTTGGCACGGATCTCATCCAGAGATAGGCACTCTGAATTTACCAAATTTTCATGAATCAAGCCTTCATGATGATGTGTACAATGAGGAAATTCAGAATTACTACTACCACTATCATAATTTGGTAATGAGAGGACAGGATCATGAGCTACAATAGATAATTGTATGAGGGCTTCAAGAACTCCAACATTAAGAGGATCGAAATCGCTACTTGACTCTTGATTTTACAACAGTTCTTGGTGAGACTTATTTTTGGATTTTCTCTTATACTTAGTTGGGGCCACTTGCTAAGAAAATTGGTTATCGTGGGTAAGTGTATGTGCCTACCTAGGAGTTGTTACCAGAACAGACTAATTTTTTCCAATTGGAAAGTGTGTATGATCCTAATCTTGTTGTCTGTATGATATGGGGGAGTATTCCCCATGACCCTCCTTGACTGCAACAGATGTATGTATCTGCTCTGGGACAGCATGTCAATGTGTTATCCCATTTGTGGGGAAATGTTTATGTGTATATTTCCATTGTACTGCTGAATTTTTTTTATAATATCCTAAAATGCTTCCAGAATATGGCTAGGGATTTGTGTTTTCCCTTTCACCATGGATAAGATGTGTTTGTTGACTTCAGCGGCCAGAATGGGAATATATGTCCATTACATATCTAGAGTAGGTTTATGTTCTTGATCCTATCCTCCTTTTCCTATCAATGGGTATTGACAGTACTCATGCATGGGGGTAATAGAGTTGGGTCTCCTCTAAATTTGTTATTAGAGCTTTCCGAATGACTTCTCCAGGTGCTACCAAATGAGATTCTTGGCAGACTGGATGAACATTGGTAGGTGTATGTGATGACTAGCTATTTCCTATCAATTATGGTTGAAAGACTTCCTTGAATACTAGAAGACGAGACTACTGGAATAATTGTTGATTGTAAACAGGTGTATGCTTCTATTTACTAGTTGCCACCACATTAGATTGCCAGGATTCTTAAAATACATCCAGACGAGCCTACTTACTAGTTGATAACTTGTAAGAAGTTTTATATTCCTATTCATAGTACTCCATCATATTTATCTGGTTGGATTGGTGGGTTTATTCTAGATGAGTCTACTGAGCATAAAAATTAGGACAGACGGGTGTATGTGCCCATTCGTTGTTTTCCATCAAGTTAGGTTGATGGGATTCTTAGGAAGGGGTAGAGGTAATAAATTTCTCCCTGTGGACTGGACGTTGTCCCCGATGGTTCATCTTGCGTTCCCAAGTCTGAGAGACCTAGGCCGAACATCTAGAGGCAACACCCCCATCATGTTGGGTGTTCACTACCGCGTGATTCTGTAGTTGGCGATTGCTGGTGGGAGTCCTCAGGAAGGACTCCTGCATTCTTGAATTGAGGTCCTGAGTGGCCTCTTGATCCACCTACCTGTAGTATGAGAGGGATTTATTATTGCATTCTGAGGTAAGGAACCGAAATAGTAAAAGACGGTGGTTGGAACCATCTGCTTCTTAATAATTGGTCGTTGTTGGACAGATGATCGAGGATTGTTATTAACCTGGACGGCCTTCCGAGCAGCCTCCAAAGTCAGGATTGTAACATACCTATGATATTTCTTTACCAGCACATTAGAGCCCCAACATTGAAGAAGCTATGTTCATGATGATGTCCTTCCCTTGGATTGGGATCCTACTTGAGTAGCGATCGGGAAGTTCACAGATGTTGTTTTGAAGAAATCCATTTTGGAGTGAAGGTAATTCAGAGATAAACATGAAACAACAATAAACTCCATTAAAGAAACATCTTTTTAAATGGATACATGCATGATTTATTCCTTTATTTGGTTTTCCTTTATCAATTTATAGTGGCCTAACAGGTGGGTAATATTATTAACTTGGTTAAGGATTCACGTCGGGTTCACCATTTTTGTTTCGTAGTTCCTTGAAAAATGTATTCTAGTTTTAAGAATCACTACTTCCAGGTAGTTTCCATTGGATTTATTTATGGAACCGGAAACTTTCAACAGTTCTTTATCCAAAGGGGACCTTCTTTCCAAAGGCAGGTGTTCGTTAAGTTTGAACTTTACAATACTTAGGAACGTGCATTGGTCGAGAGGATGGGAGGTCGGGCTCATCACACTCTTTTGAGGGGAATTATTGTATACTCTAGGACTCTCTTTGCAATAGAATATACTTTCATGAATCCTTATTAACTCACTATGTATATCATAAGTATCCCTTGGAATTTTCAATCACTTATTTAGCATGTGAAAAGTTTAAAATCATCTGTATGTATTAGGGGTTCTTCATTAATGGAGATATCCATATTTATTTGAGGTTCTCCATCAATAGTATCCTATCATATACAAATTATAGATTTTTTTAATCATCGTTATGATGATACTGGTTTTTTAAGACACTCAGTGGGAAAATATGGAATTTATTGTCATCCTGAGAGATAAAGGATTGGTTTGATCTTGGGATCATGCCCATAAAATGGGCTACATACATATCTTTGTGAAAGGAATCAGAACCCTCATATTTCGGTGCCACTGAATAGGACAGATCGTACCTTTTAAAGTCATGTGATAATGACCTATCCATATAGTTTAATGTCACGTGGCATGGACATCTAATCGAAAGGTGCTTAGTCAAATCATAGTGTGGGACTTATGCTGAAGCAGCCCAAAGAACTTGGAAAGAATATATGGGTTTCCAAGTAGGATCATACCTGGTTGGGAATATTTCCCAAGGAGAACATGGTTGATTTAAGGTATTGGGTTTGATCCACAAGGAGTCTTCCTATGTATCCCAAAGATATTGGAATCAAATCCCACATAGTTTGATAATTCTCCAAGGAGAGCATAGTCCTTTGAGATAAATGAGTTTGGGGTTACTTCCTGAAAAGGATGCCTTGATGACTTGGGGGTTCAATTTGGGGATTATTCCTAAGGAGGATGCCCAAATTAGAGAAATTAAGGTTGGATTCCTTAAGAGTATATTTGGTGATCTCAGGCCCTAAGAAGGCTTCATACGTATCCCAATAATGGTGAGAATCAGAGTACTCTTAGTTCATTCAATTGTGAAAATTTTGTGACCATGAAAAATCTGTAAGACCACATGAGTCATGCTCGGTGTGAGAAACAAGAGGATGTCAAAGATTCAACAAAGGCACTCAAACTTTTCCTCCTCCATCGGTGGATGAAGGCGCACCTATGGTGTCCAAGGTGAACAAGGTCAAGGCAACCTAGGAAGAGGGCCGGGTGACAAGACTTCCCTCCGTACTCTTCACATTGGAAAAGGGTCCAATAAAAGGAAGAAGGGATGAAAGATAGAGGCTTACACCATGACGGCTACCATAAAATTGATCCTAGTAGGGTAGGGAGACTTCTCCTTTGATTGCATGAAGAAGAAAGTGTGGACCGTACCTCCCCTACCAGAGACCTAGGGTTCCGGGTCATCTCTTTGAGAAGGGAAAGGCCAGAACCCAAACCCTCCTCTAAACCGGGAACTTCCCAACACTTTTCCTGGGAGAAAGGTCCATGTGACTGTGGATATACAAACCGATAAACACTACATGAATCCTAAACCCATTATGAAACAAATGTGGGAAACCTATGACTATGCAAACCCAAATAGGAGACAAGCTAATGTGCCTTTCTCGAAGGTTTGATAATTCAGGAGGTTTTAGTGGAGGTCTCAATAGAATCCCTTTAAGATAAGGGAGACAAGGAAAAATAAGCCTTTCCATGAATGGATTTAAGGATGTCTTGATGTCTTGTAGACTGAAGAGAGTAAGTGAATCAAAGAGGGGTGACCAAGTAGGTAACGACGTGCAAGTATGGGTGCGCAAGTAGACTTGGGTGACTTGATATTCACTTAAGTGACGAACAACCTATATGGTAATACTTGGGTGAGACTTAACTCAAGATTTCATAAGTATTCACAGGTAATACCAAAAGTGGGGCACTCAAGTTCTTATGAAAGGAATAGGTGGCGCGCAAGTGTTTTTGATTTATAGAGGTTGGGAGATTTATGCGCACAAGTGTTATGGTTTTTCAAACACTAAAAGGAATTAAGTCCAATGATCCTCATTAAAATCCACCACTCAAGGAGTTAAATAACTACCTTGAAATTTTCGGAAGACTTGGGAGAAGCACTAGGGCGACCAGAGCAACAATTGGGCTTCAAGGAAATTCATCCATACAAATGAAGGTCACAAGGGTCTATTTATAAATGAATATAGTAACTTGGGTGGAAGAAATTTGGGCTCGCAATTAGGATGCATGAAATTTTGGGGCGCGCAAGTAGGCTACATGCCGACGTTCATTTGGTCTGACTAAGGCGATCCAAAATTCATGCCATTGAAAATCTTGATTTTCTTCATGTATTTTTCCCTTTTATTTCTAAGGGTATTCCCTTTATAATTTTTAGACTCTTTGATGGAATGGAGTGTCAACATGAATATTGTGATTTTTTTTGAGATGGAATGATTGTTCCTGTAATTAATGAAATAAATGTGTATATTTATCTTGGTTAACTATAAGGGTTCACAAATCCTTTTTTATATGTTACTTATAATGTATTGATAGTTCTATATCCTATCTAAACTTAATGAATACCAATCCTAGATAACCTCAAAAACCTACTATGATACTAATATAAAATTTTCAGGATTTTGATACTTATATGACACCTGAGTCACATGCGTCACAACCCTAAGATCACTACCCAATACCTTTGTCTTGGAGACTATAATTTTGGTTCTAAGGTAAATAATAGGGAAAAATTTACCTTATTTGATTTTAATTAACAGTAATGTATAGATTCTAATAAATTCAAAATTAACCCATCCATAAGTTGGGAATCCCCAAATAAACAGGTATAATTTATACAATACCAAATATAGAACAATAAGAATATGAAAGAGATAAAAAGACACAATTATTACCAATGTATTCATCCATGACTTGTTCGTCATATATATATAAAACATAACTAGAAATAAGTAAAACATCAATCTAAAAAGGGTTCAAGAAACAAATATTTGATAAAAGAATAGTCTAAGAGACAAACATAACCTTGGACCACCTTTAATAACTCAGATTCCAATGTTGGAATCAATCCTGATTTCCGTACAATACAAGAGATTAACTATGCAAGTCTAACAGATCTTTGGTACTAGTAAGTACATAAAATTTATTAAAATAAAGACTTCACATCCACCATAGCATCCATGTTGGAAGTGAGAAAAAATAGTTAATTGGGTACAAAATACAATGTCTCAACATAGTACTGATATAACAAGTGTATGCAAGAACATATATACTCATTTATAAACTAATATAACAAAACATGTAAAATTATTTTAGCCAAAGAATAAAAATATGTCAATATCAAGGAAATCCACATATAAATACTATATATGATTAGTAACTCTCTATACTAAAAGTGTCTATACCAATTTAACTACTTCGAGACGATTTCTTTGATTTCGAGGTATACCAGTCAGGGAAACCATGATTCCCATTCTAGTGATATAGGGTTTCCATACCAATCCCATGTGTTTGTATACACCGACACATATAGGTAAATGTGTACAAAGAATTCTAGTTCCTATAAACCCACCCAAACGTAAATGAAGAGGCTAATTTATTTAGAGTAATCTCATAGTCCATCCAACAGAATAATGTTATAACCAATGATTTTTGTCTATATTTTATTTTTAAATAACACTATGTTCGATAACATACACCTCCCACAACACTAATCTTAAATGAACCATGATATACTATTATATGAATATGAATAGTTTAACCAAGCTATTATTTTTTTAGGAATGAATAGGAATAATTATATTATGAATTATATGTAGAACTTTTTTCCTAAATAAAATGAAAAATCAATCAAACAATGATTATTAATTGGGTTTAAGTGAAGATAAAATATTTTGACGGTAAAGGAGATATTATCCATAAAACTATTTTATCGATGCAATATATTTTGATCTTAATAGATTAAATTAATTACTATTGATAAATTATTATAATGAGATAAGTTTATTATATATACAAATTAATTTATTAAAATTCATTTAATTATGTTTATTAGACAAGTAATGATAATAAAATCATTCTATGCTTCAAAAATACATTTTATTCAAAAATAGTTATTATTGCATTTTGTTCATGGATATTATAAAAAAATTATACCACTTTTATAATTCTTATTTGAAAAAATGGATATAATTTTTGAAATAATCATGTCATATTAGGCTTATTAATAGTTTTTACATTTTAATGAAAATATTAAATTTTGAGTGAATGGTGAAAAATTCCAATTTTACAAAACTATCATTTTTTTAATTAAAATAAATTAAAACTCACATGATATTTGGATTTTTTTTAATTTATTATAACATACATTTTATTAAAAATAATCTAATTAATCCCATTAGAATCAGAATAATATTTTATTTTGGTGCAAGTTTAGTATTTATTTGTGAAAACATTTTTCTTTCGAAACTGTTTTGAATGCATTTTTCAAAAAATAAATTTCTTCCAATTATATGAATTTAATTTTGAAAAATGAATTTTATTTTTAGAACAAGGTGGTTTAAATTTGGTAAATAATACATTTTTAGTCAAAATTAATAGTAACTATGATAAAAGTTTTCCCCCACTATAATGGGTAAAACTTGTTAATTAAGGTTAAAATTATGAGATATAGTTTCAAAATCAACAAAAAACAAACCATTATTTTTTATGGTGAGATGAATTATACCATAACCATTTTAAATTATAAAATATGTCATTTTTATACCAATTTTCTTTAATAATGACTTTTATATTATTTTAAATGTAGAGAAATTACAAAATTTCACTCTCTCTCTTTTAACATCTCTAATATGTTTTTATAGGGATTCAAAGTAGATATGAACAATTATAAATGTTTATTTTGATTATTAATAAATTATTTTTGTTATAGTTATTTATTTTTAATTTTTATATATATTATAATTTCTTTTAATTCTTACATAATGCGAACGCAACTCTTGTACAAGTAGTAGAAAAACAAAAAAAAGTTTTTAAAAGCATTAAAAGTAATATATGTTGGATAAATTATGGTTATAGTGAGATATAAATTTTCAGTGAGGTTTATATATTTTAAATTACTATTTTAATATCTTGTTTACTTCTATTATAAATTCTTAAGAGTTTAAGGAAGGGTTTGGGGTTGTCTAGGGACTATTTGGAGCCTGGAGCACCATTTTTTGGGAGGAACAGGTCATGTAACACCCCGAGCTTCCACAATACGCTTCTCATTCAATAATGCAATAGCTTGCATTGTACGCAACTTCAAGTTCTAAAACACCGCGACTAATCAAAGTAGCCATTATGAATAGTAATAACCACTTTTTAAAATTATAGAAATTTTATATTTCAAAATGGACTTCATTTTTGTATTCGTAATATCAAAATTAGCCTATGTTGAATTTTTGGTATTTTTCTGAGAACTTCTAATTTTTTATGAATTGTGAATAATACTTAAAAACAACTTTTTTATTCAAAATAATTTATAGTGATAAATTATACTATTTAGTGGTTTTAAAGTATAATTAGAATATATTTTTACTATTTTATCCAATGGTGGTCATTAGAATTAATTTAACATTAAAATTGGACATAAACAATTGTCAATCTTTTGATATAAATTGTTTCTTAAAAACACGCTATTTGTTGTGACAGTGGGAATTAATTATAAAATTAATTAATGCAACTTATATGATTGGAATTTTGTAAAATAGACATCATTTTTGAATTCGGAATATCAATTATAGCTTAGGGTGAAATTTTGGCATTGTTCTGAAAAACTTCAATTTTTGATGAATAGTGAAACCACTAAGTGGTAGTTAAATAACTGATTTTTCGTTTAAATGAAATATTACCACTTCTGTGATTTGATTTTCAAAAATCCAACATACATGGTTTTCATTAAGAAGTAAAATGTGGTTCAATGAGATTAAAATAATGTTTTGGTGAATAGTAACTTTTAAGTTCTTAATCGCGATTAGAGGTAATTAGTGTAGTTTAAGGTACAAATAATGTTTTAATAATATGAGATGAGCATGACACTTGTCCTACTCCTATTGGATGAGTCATGGCCGACCAAGACAACCCATGGGTCAACTTGGGGACCCCATGGAGCCACTTTAGTTGGAAAATGACATTAATATATATTTATTTAATGTTAAAATTAAATTGACGCAAACATGAGTTATTTTACTAAAACAGTTTTTAAGTGGGTTTAAACAAGTCCAAATTTTGACTATAAATATTCATTAGAAAGCTAAAAAGATTTCCCACATCATAGTATTTTTTTATAATTTTTAGAAATTAAATAAATTAAATTATTTATGACATCATTATGATGCAGCGATGACCTCATTATTTAACGATTTAAATAAAATGAGAAGATAATGAAAAATCTAAGGCTTACACTTGTCCAAAGCCTATTGGATGAGAATATTTAGAAACCTTATCACCTTAGCCTCGAATTATATAAGTGTGGGACCTTTATAATCCGAAAAGCATTGTTAAATAATGTAACATTTCAATCTTTCCAAAAGTGCCCCTCCTCTCCACTTATAAAAGGCCCCCACCTCTCCCACCTTATTCACACCTTCAAGCCATTTGGATCGGCCAACCTCTGCCCAAATACTCTCCCAACATCCCTCTATTACTCCTAGAAGCCTCACTTTGGGCAGAACTCTTACCAAGGAATCCTTTGGCTCAAATCAAAAAGAGTTACCCAATTTTTAGGTAATGTCTTCTCTAATGTTGTTTTGTTTTGTTTTTCTTCTCCAACCCCCTAAACTCTTTTTATTCATTTCTTTTGTAACAACAACAGTATCCTCAATATACTAGGATGTTGTTATAAGATGTATTTGAGCTACACTTACACACACCTACATCTAATGGTTAAAGGACATACGGTTTCTGTGGATGGCGAATTTCTGCCTCACGAAACGATGATTGTTCAACACTCATATAACACCTTCAAAGGTGGCCATTATGATGTCACTATTTTTATATATGATATATAATATGTTTATGTTTTAATTATGCTTCTGTATTTCTCATTTATGGCATACTTTATGATTTCCATTATGAGTAAAACGCGATAATTTCATTTTAGGAAGTGCGGACTACCGCCCCCTCAAAGTGATTTGAATCGTTAATGCCATATGTGGGATTTATAAAGGATGGAGTAAATGGTATTATACACTATATTATACTGGAATTATATTATACATTTATATCATTATGATTTTGTTCCATTAAATTTGAAATTGAAATGAAAGTAGCGTTCATGCGTACGTACGGCTTACCGTCTCCATGAACGGTGCATTTCATTTCTTACCTCTAAATGTTACGTAATATTATAAATGAATGTATATACTGGATATATAAGATATATATGAAATCTAAATCATGAATATAATTCTGGAGATAATGGATATTCTACCACATAAACAACTTGTAATTATAAGAAGTTTATTGTTGACTCAAGTACCAAAGATCGACAAAACGACCGTTATTAACTTAAATAATTACATAATGTTCATAACATTGTAATAAGTGATATAAAAAGGATAATGAAATTAAAAATGGTTCTTAATAGGGTATATATTAAATCTAGTTTATTATTCAGGAGGTTAAAGAACAGTCGAATCAAGTCGGACACAATGTAAGGGAACTTCTTAACCCAATTTCCATTCTTTGGGTTAATCTCCTACTTTCAAATTATGTCATGATATTATTATGTCCTATCTTGTATTTGTACTTTATTTATGTGTAATTATAGTGAATACACATAATATATCTATTTTATTTTAAAAAGGATCTTTGTAAGGACTTCATCTCAATCTCCTTTCATTGAGGCATATTTGGTTTTATACACAACTTTCTTTTATACGGTGTATAAACCCCTTTGACTTTTACTTTTATTCAAGAGGAATCTTTTTTATACGAAGCGTTTTGCTAAACGACAAGAGGGAATGTTTTTTTTCCATACTTATGCAGCGACAACGACTTCTCCGCCGCCGTGACCATTATTTGAGTTTCGGCTTTCTCTACAAGCCATCATTTTTTTTAATGAAAAATAAATACAAAGTTTTAACTTTCTTTTATTTTGGTATTGAAAATGGTTTTGAAAGAGTTTTTATTATATCAATGTGTTGTATTGATATCTTGTGATTGAAATGTGGAAATGTTATGTTTCCTTTATGCATGTTTTATGTGATATGATTATGTTATGGTTTATGATATGTTTAAACCTATTCATATGAGGAATGTATTGGACTTAATAAGTGACGGGTGGAGCCCTCTATAGCTCCTCGATGCATCGGTAGGTCTCATGAGACAACTAGATGTGGAATTGGCCGAGGCCCTTTTCCAATTTGATTTATGGTTTTGGCCGAGGCCTTAATCATTTTAGACGTCTTGGCCGAGGCCTTGACAAAATGTTTCAGAATGTCCGGCATTATACATTCCCTCATTATGAAAGTGGTTATTGATATTGGATGTGATTATTCGACTAGTAGAATATCCATGTGAATAAGTAAATGGAATTATCTCATTTTACTTTTGCCACATTATGTTGAAGTTCATGTTTAAAAGGCTTTTGTTTTAGTTATACATTGCCTTAAATGTTTATGTTTATCGATGAAAGCTTCCGCAATATTGTTATCCTTACTGAGCATCTGAGCTCACCCCTTTCAATGTTTTAATATTTTCCAGGATGTGAAGAAGTATTTTATGAATGACCTATAGGGATAGTCAGCAGAGGATATGAGTGTGGACTATGAAGACATTGTTATTGTAGTTTTTCACTTTATGATGTAATGTAACGTTTACGAATGTATCTAGTGTTTCCAAGGCTACTAAACTAATCGGTCTTTCGAGACTTGATCTTTTGTGATCATGCCAATGTTACGAAGTAATGCACCGACTCTGGGTAGCTGGGGTTGGGGCGTTACAGTTGGTATCAGTGGCAGTTTAGTACTAACCTTGGAAGCTAGATTTAGATAAACTCTGATTAGAGCACATAGCCCGAAGATAGACTTTGAGGATTAGTATAGAAGAACTTCCTAAAATTTTGGTATTGTAGAGATTTTGTGAGTTTTCCAAGGAATACATCCCTGTCTGGATACGAGCAGGTATAGGTGGCTCTGGCACAGATGTACCTAGGGGTAAAACCTGAAAACACCGCTTTGAGCTAGACTCGAACGGGAACTGGTGCACGACAACGGGCCTTGCTGCACTCTTGGTTACGACACTCCCGGAGGATATGCTTAGGATAATTCTCATTTTCTTTACAAACCACTATGAAGGGTTATGAGTATATACTTCCTCAAAGAAAAACATTTATTTTTATGATTATGGATTATATCCATAAATAGTTAAATTTATGTAAAGTGTTTTACAAATATGGAATTATGTATTTTATTTCATAAACTAATCTAGTTTATTCCATTGTTTAGAAATGGCGCCTAGTGGAAGGAATGGAAACCGTATCAATGCACGCACTCCATGTAGGGATTGCCCTCCTGCTCAAGATAATTATAGTGGGGCTGGTGATGCAACTGGTGCCGATCATCTAATCACCATACTGGGACAACTTACTCAGGTTATGAATAATAACCTTACCCGTATGGAGCACCCTGATCCACAGCGTGGAGGATCAATGTTAGATCGATTCATGAGTCAACAACCACCAACCTTAAATGGGAGTTCAAATCCTATAGTAGCTGATCAATGGATAAATTCCTTAGAGAAAATATTTCATGCCTTGGGGAGTAGTGAAAGGGAGAAGGTTGTCATGGAAGTTTACCACCTCACTGGAGATGCCGATCAGTGGTGGTCGCTGATTCAAAACACAAAGGAAGATGATGACATATCGAATATGGAATGGAGGGAGTTTAAAGAGCTTTTCTTAGAAAAATACTTTCCTCGTGACCATCGAGCAGATATGGAAAGTCAATTTCTGAGTCTGAGGCAGAAGGAGGATGAGAATGTCGCAAAGTATGAGGCTAACTTTACAAGGTTAGCGAGGCATGCTGCCGATTATATACGTAACCCAAGGAGTAAGATTGATCATTTCTTTGATGGGTTAAAACCATTTCTCCGTCGAGCTTTAGTATCACAATCCTTCTCATCATACGAAGATATTGTCTCGTGTGCTATCAAGACAGAAAAGGAATTCTCTAAGTCTTATGACAACAAAGTAAAGCAAGAGAAGAAGAGAACGGGGGAACAAGAGACAAATAAAGGGAAAAAGGGAAAGAAGGATTTTCTATTATGTGATAATTGTGGGAAGAATCACCCTGGTGCGTGCCTAAAAGGAATGGGAGTTTGTTATAAATGTGGAGAAAAGGGTCACCAGGCTCGTGATTGCAAGGGAAAGAAAGAGGATGTCAAAGTTGAATGCTACAATTGTAGGGAAATGGGGCATTATGCAAATGAATGTCCTAAGCGTCAGGGAAACTTACCTCAGAAAAGGCCAAGAGATCAAGGACAATCTTATGTTTTTACTACAGTTGAAGCAGAATAACTAATGTATTGGTGCTTTTGGACTCATGGAATATATTCTGGTTATTAGAATAATGTGATATATATATAAGGATTGTACTGCAGTACTTTTGATTTCATTAATGTTTTAATATGATTAAGGTAATCATATTTTTAGTATGTGACAATAAGAGAAACTTTACTTTGTTTGGGGAATCTGATGTTACAATTGATTTTGGAATTAAGAGACCTTTTAGAGAAATTATGGACAGAGGTATTTTGGATAACTATAAAGGTTGGAGTGGATTAAGTTGATCTTTGGATAGTATTGTTAAAGGTTAAAAAATTCATGAAGATTATTTTTGGAATATTATAATACTATAGTTTTAGGAAAAAGGACAACCTGCAGGGTGGGGCATAACCCGTCGCGTCGGACAAAGCTGCAGGAATCGAACCCACAACCATAGTGCGACAGGCCTTTATTTCCTACCACTAGCCTACAGGAAGTCCTTGGTTATTACAAAATAATTTTACTAATCTAAATGGTATGTGTTAACATTTGGAACCTTATACAATTAGGATAAGTATAATATTTTTGAGTTCTATTATCTTTTTGAGTGAAAGATGAGTTGAAGGTTGAAACTCTAATTGTCAAGCATAAATATATATATAACTATCTCTTATTCAATGAATAAATTAATTCTTAAACTTTAGTAAAGGGATATTAAAACAAAAAAATGTGTTATCCTAATACCTTATGTCTTGTTGAACTGATGATATTTTAAATCAACATAGATTGAAGGCTTTGAGGCCCTCAATTTGACAGTTGATTGTGATTGATGACCTCAATAACTCCCTACAAATATTTACTTTTTCCCTCCAATTATATGTCTCTAATTGCCACCAATGTTCTCCTAATCGAGATCATAATTGGGTGGTGACTTTTTCATTTCCCTTTCCCTCTTATTAAGGCAAAGTTTTATTAATCTTATTTCCGATGTGGGTTTTCCTCAAAGGTATTTTTTCTTTTCAACCTTTTATTTTCAAAGAAAATTTTCAAATTGTGAAGACGCAATTTATTGAAGGAGGGTAGAATGTAACACCCCGAGCTTCCACAATACGCTTCTCATTCAATAATGCAATAGCTTGCATTGTACGCAAATTTGAGTTCTAAAACACCGCGACTAATCAAAGTAGCCATTATGAATAGTAATAACCACTTTTTAAAATTATAGAAATTTTATATTTCAAAATGGACTTCATTTTTGTATTCGTAATATCGAAATTAGCCTATGTTGAATTTTTGGTATTTTTCTGAGAACTTCTAATTTTTTATGAATTGTGAATAATACTTAAAAACAACTTTTTTAATCAAAAAATTTATAGTGATAAATTATACTATTTAGTGGTTTTAAAGTATAATTAGAATATATTTTTACTATTTTATCCAATGGTGGTCATTAGAATTAATTTAACATTAAAATTGGACATAAACAATTGTCAATCTTTTGATATAAATTGTTTCTTAAAAACACGCTATTTGTTGTGGCAGTGGGAATTAATTATAAAATTAATTAATGTAACTTATATGATTGGAATTTCGTAAAATAGACATCATTTTTGAATTCGGAATATCAATTATAGCTTAGGGTGAAATTTTGGCATTGTTCTGAAAAACTTCAATTTTTGATGAATAGTGAAACCACTAAGTGGTAGTTAAATAACTGATTTTTCGTTTAAATGAAATATTACCACTTCTGTGATTTGATTTTCAAAAATCCGACATACATGGTTTTCATTAAGAAGTAAAATGTGGTTCAATGAGATTAAAATAATTTTTTGGTGAATAGTAACTTTTAAGTTCTTAATCGCGATTAGAGGTAATTAGTGTAGTTTAAGGTACAAATAATGTTTTAATAATATGAGATGAGCATGACACTTGTCCTACTCCTATTGGATGAGTCATGGCCGACCAAGACAATCCATGGGTCAACTTGGGGACCCCATGGAGCCACTTTAGTTGGAAAATGACATTAATATATATTTATTTAATGTTAAAATTAAATTGACACAAACATGAGTTATTTTACTAAAACAGTTTTTAAGTGGGTTTACACAAGTCCAAATTTTGACTATAAATATTAATTAGAAAGATAAAAATATTTCCCACATCATAGTATTTTTTTTATAATTTTTAGACATTAAATAAATTAAATTATTTATGACATCATTATGATGCAGCGATGACCTCATTATCTAACAATTTAAATAAAATGAGAAGATAATGCAACATCCAAGGCTTACACTTGTCCAAAGCCTATTGGATGAGAATATTTAGAAACCTTATCACCTTAGCCTCTAATTATATAAGTTTGGGACCTTTAGAATCCGTAAAGCATTGTTAAATAATGTAACATTTCAATCTTTCCAAAAGTGCCCCTCCTCTCCACTTATAAAAGGCCCCCACCTCTCCCACCTTATTCACACCTTCAAGCCATTTGGCTCGGCCAAACTCTGCCCAAATACTCTCCCAACATCCCTCTATTACTCCTAGAAGTCTCACTTTGGGCATAACTCTTCCCAAGGAAGCCTTTGGCTCAAATCAAAAAGAGTTACCCAATTTTTAGGTAATGTCTTCTCTAATGTTGTTTTGTTTTGTTTTTCTTCTCCAACCCCCTAAACTCTTTTTATTCATTTCTTTTGTAACAACACCAGTATCCTCAATATACTAGGATTTTTTTATAAGATGGATTTGAGCTACACTTACACACACCTACATATAATGGTTAAAGGACATACGGTTTCTGTGGATGGCGAATTTCTGCCTCACGAAACGATGATTGTTCAACACTCATATAACACCTTCAAAGGTGGCCATTATGATGTAAATATTTTTATATATGATATATAATATGTTTATGTTTTAATTATGCTTCTGTATTTCTCATTTATGGCATAATTTATGATTTCCATTATGAGTAAAACGCGATAATTTCATTTTAGGAAGTGCGGACTACCGCCCCCTCAAAGTGATTTGAATCGTTAATGCCATATGTGGGATGTATAAAGGATGGAGTAAATGGTATTATACACTATATTATACTGGAATTATATTATACATTTATATGATTATGATTTTGTTCCATTAAATTTGAAATTGAAATGAAAGTACCGTTCATGCGTACGTACGGCTTACCGTCTCCATGAACGGTGCATTTCATTTCTTACCTCTAAATGTTACGTAATATTATAAATGAATGTATATACTGGATATATAAGATATATATGAAATATAAATCATGAATATAATTCTGTAGATAATGGATATTCTACCACATAAACAACTTGTAATTATAAGAAGTTTATTGTTGACTCAAGTACCAAAGATCGACAAAACGACCGTTATTAACTTAAATAATTACATAATGTTCATAAAATTGTAATAAGTGATATAAAAAGGATAATGAAATTCAAAATGGTTCTTAATAGGGTATATATTAACTCTAGTTTATTATTCAGTAGGTTAAAGAACAGTCGAATCAAGTCGGACACAAGGTAAGGGAACTTCTTAACCCAATTTCCATTCTTTGGGTTAATCTCCTACTTTCAAATTATGTCATGATATTATTATGTCCTATCTTGTATTTGTACTTTATTTATGTGTAATTATAGTGAATACACATAATATATCTATTTTATTTTAAAAAGGATCTTTGTAAGGACTTCATCTCAATCTCCTTTCATTGAGGCATATTTGGTTTTATACACAACTTTCTTTTATACGGTGTATAAACCCCTTTGACTTTTACGTTTATTCAAGAGAAATCTTTTTTATACGAAGCGTTTTGCTAAACGACAAGAGGGAATGTTTTTCTTTCCATACTTATGCGGCGACAACGACTTCTCCGCCGCCGTGACCATTATTTGAGTTTCGGCTTCCTCTACAAGCCATCATTTTTTTTAATGAAAAATAAATACAAAGTTTTAACTTTCTTTTATTTTGGTATTGAAAATGGTTTTGAAAGCGTTTTTATTATATCAATGTGTTGTATTGATATCTTGTGATTGAAATGTGGAAATGTTATGTTTCCTTTATGCATGTTTTATGTGATATGATTATGTTATGGTTTATGATATGTTTAAACCTATTCATATGAGGAATGTATTGGACTTAATAAGTGACGGGTGGAGCCCGCTATAGCTCCTCGATGCATCGGTAGGTCTCATGAGACAACTAGACGTGGAATTGGCCGGGGCCCTTTCCCAATTTGATTTATGGTTTTGGCCAAGACCTTAATCATTTTAGACGTCTTGGCCGAGGCCTTGACAAAATGTTTCAGAATGTCCGGCATTATACATTCCCTCATTATGAAAGTGGTTATTGATATTGCATGTGATTATTCGACTAGTAGAATATCCATGTGAATAAGTAAATGGAATTATCTCATTTTACTTTTGCCACATTATGTTGAAGTTCATGTTTAAAAGGCTTTTGTTTTAGTTATACATTGCCTTAAATGTTTATGTTTATCGATGAAAGCTTCCGCAATATTGTTATCCTTACTGAGCATCTGAGCTCACCCCTTTCAATGTTTTAATATTTTCCAGGATGTGAAGAATTATTTTATGAATGACCTGTAGGGATAGTCAGCAGAGGATATGAGTGTGGACTATGAAGACATTGTTATTGTAGTTTTTCACTTTATGATGTAATGTAACGTTTACAAATGTATCTAGTGTTTCCAAGGCTACTAAACTAATCGGTCTTTCGAGACTTGATCTTTTGTGATCATGCCAATGTTACGAAGTAATGCACCGACTCTGGGTAGCTGGGGTCGGGGCGTTACAGGTCAGGTACATGATCAACACATCATTAGTGCTAACCGTGAAACTCAAACATGAGGTCCCTATAGTTTGTCAAATAGTTTGAAAACTATGCACCCTAGGATGCATATAGTTGAAAATTGGTTCATGTGGGTTGTAAAGGTGATCCACATAAATTATGCATAGTATTCCAAACCGTGCGCCTAGCTGTGTAAGGGGGTTCCACCCTAGGTAGTGAGTAAACATGGTTGGTGTCAGATTTGAAAAAAATTTGAAACCAAAACATGAAACATTTAAAAATTGTTGAAATTACCAAGTTTAATATCATTCTATTTTAACTTATCTCCTCCCCTATTCTCCCATTTTCACACAAAATAGCCTCCCTCACGTTAGAGCGCTCCATTGGCATCTGAGCTAGGATTTGATCCACCTATTCTTTCTGATGTCAATTTCCATCACTTTTTTTCATGTTGGTTATCCACTAATAATACCTTCAATCATCTTATTAATTTTATTCTTTTACATCACTATATGAAATGATAAATTCATATGATCTAATATTAACTATTTTTACGGTATTTTTATATTTCTCCAATTTCATTCATTATAGCTTGAGTTAAAGGATGATAATAGAACATGAGTCTACTACCCATATAAGGTAGGTGGTATATACATTTTCCCTTAATGTATGGATGATTATATCATGAGTTATAACGTAACATTCCATACCATCCACATATTACTTCTAAAATGAATAATACATTAAATTAGATGTTTTAAAGCATGTTTTGATGTTCTATTACCCCTTAACATGGTTAGAGGCAATCAACGTCAACCCAACCAACTCCTTGATGTGGGATTATTTGAATTCCTATGATTATTCTACCCAATTGGGTGTGTTGATCTTGTCACTGATTAGTGCAATTTGTATATTAATTGAAATGGGATGATAATTGCTGAATACCTCTTGGACCATGTTGATTGTAAGTGAAATGGAATTAATATATGTTTTAGACAGGATATATGATCACTTTTCTAATGATTACTAATATCAATGACTTTTATGGAGGCATTGACAGTAACATGGCCCCTATTTTATCACTTGTGAGTGAATTGATCAAAGAATTAAATGTGATGAATTTAATTGTTCAAAAGGGGATGAACACTAATACGAACCTTTAAACCCATATACAAAATGTTCAATGATGGGTATTTTGGAATGGAATTAACATCATGGTATGGAACTGAAAATTATTTTATATTGGATGCCTTCGATTATTAAATTGGATTTTGATTTCATAGGCTGCCTTGAACTTGCTGCTTGGGCTCCACCCAAGTCTTTTCTGAGTTCTCTATGGATGAGGTCTGTCAACTAGAAGAGGTTGCGTTTGTCAATATCCTTGGATTCCTGGCCCATCCAGATCTATATGGTATTGAATTTTCATGGGATGATCTTTGCATTATTGAAGAGTATTCCTTAGTCAATGGCCAAGGGTATTGGCCCTCACAGGTCAAATACTTGATACACCTAGTATAATAGCCCATACTTTACATACATAGGTATTAATTCAAAATTGAATAATATTCACTAAAAAACATAAAAAAAACCACACTAGGACTGTATAAGTTTAGTGTATTTAGAAACTGGGAAACATAAAGAACTGGTTCATAAGACATCTACATTATATCCTGCTTATTCATTCATAACTAGACCCCTTTTTGACATATCTTACTTAATATGCTTATTCAAAACCTGGGGAAAAGAAACATAGAAAGGGTGAGCTCAGATGATCAATAAGGGTAAAAAATGGAGATATAAATCATATCATAATAATAAGACATAATAACAGAACAATTGAAAACTATTATCATATATATGAAAGATCATGATATCATGTCATAGGATAAATCATAAAAGTTCATAAAGAATCAATGAATATATTCCCAAAATTCATAACATAAGACATGGAATTTGTGACATAAATATAAGCATAAAAAATAATTTTATATTATTCAGGGATCATTTCAAAGACCATCATAGAGTAAAATGTCCATTACTGAACTGAGTTTACTCGTCATTCTAAATGTGTATTGCTGAACCGAGTTTACTTCCTGTTACATCCCTGTATTACTGAACCAAGATTGTTTCCCATTCCCGCACTATCTATCTCATCAGATATAAATATTTAACCAATGAATTGAAGGGAGATATAGGTCCCACCCATATCATAATGAAATCATTCTAATGTGTGACACAAAAACATAAATCATTCATCATTGAAAAATACAAATAATAAAATGGGTTCCGTAAATATCATTCCATCATAACATAAATCTTATAAAACAAATGGATTTCAAAAATTGAATTCCATAATATACATAATAGAACCAAAAGAATAGTAGGTATAGTATACTTGAATCATAACCATATTAAATAATTCCATATTATATGGGAAATAATTTTGATATAACACTTGAAATTAATTGTTGACAAAAATATACTTTCTTCTTCAATTTTTTTTTCATCAAAATTCTAGGAAATTTTAAAAGAATGGAATTTATTTGAAGAAAAACTTGAAATATTGTAAAGTAATATTCATGGAAATAATGGTTTATGAAAATTTAAAAATCTGTTCATGCTGTATAAGTTAAAAGAAAAACATTATTCTCATACTTTTTCTAGATAATTCAAAAAGTACCTCATATCAAAAATGACAATAGATTCCTTTCATATCGTTTAGTAAAATTAACCAATGGGTAAAATTGACATTAATTTTTTTATAATAATATACAAAATATTTTATAATACATATTTAGGGAACATATATATGGATAATAAATATACCCTAGTAAATACTTACATAAAAATAGTCTTGAATAATAATTAGATTGAAAAATTACCACTTACCTTAGGTACGATATCATTTGTATGTATGCAAAACTAATGTATAATGATTTAAATAATTTAATTGACTTATTATAGAATCATAACCATTTTTATGATATCATATATGATCATATCATCATCCATTTGTTAATAACATTTCATCATCACTCATTATTCAGGTATTAACTACTTAATTTTCTTATGTATGTTTTGTCAAATAAGTTCTGAATATAATTCTTGGGTTATAGTTATATCATTTAATAAATGATATTATTATAAAATATATCATATTTATTTATTCTAAACATTTATATAATCATTCTTTAATGGATATCATATAGAATGAATCACATCGCATAGTGGAGACGGTAGGCTATATGTACACAAGAGTGACGATATCATTCCCATAATTGTGAAATGGTTTGGAAGTGGATGATATATATATATATATATATATTATCCCAGAATAAAAAAATTTATAATAATCATATATATTTACTATTTTTATCATTATACCCATTCATGTAAGGTGGTGGTGAAAAACAGATTAGACCACGACGTCGATACGGTAAGTCGTACGTATGCCCGCGTGGTGATTTCATTTTTCATTTGATGGATTGAAGGTGGAATATGGTTGATCCATAATCATAATAACATCTCAGTATATATGTGATACTATATTTATTACTTTATAATAGAAAAAAACTTATGAAGTGGAAGTAAATAAAGAAATAAGTTTGAAATAATTGGTAGAGAAGATTACCTCTTCTTAGATGAGCTCCCTTTAGATCTCCTCTTAAGTAACTATGGTTGGTCTTTAGAGAAGACAAAAACCTCTATAATGTGACTAGGAAAGTTGATATTGTAAATGGGAAGGGTATGAGATAGATTTAAGGCTCAAATTAAAGTGAATAAGTGAGGGTGGATGTTCAATTTTATAATTGAGGCGAGGGGTACTTTTAGAATATCCCAAAATATCAATTTATAATAAAATAAAAACCAATCCAAAAACCTCAAAAATTTCCTATTTTTGAAGATGAGATGATATATGGTTGTAATATCATCAACAATAAAATTTAGACATGATTTTCTATCAATTTAAACCTTATAATTTTAATTAACACTTAGTCATTATATTTAATCTTTAATTAAGGTAACAAATATTTCAAAATTAAAAGTGTCCTATAGTTACTTATTTTAATTATATTAGACCATAAATCAATAATTTAGAACATTTTAGACCATATAGTAATTATTATATATTTTTAAAATTTTTAGGACTTTTAAATAATTTAATAATACATTATTTTGATAAAATATCAATTGTATAAATTTGACTCTATTAATTTATTTGATTTTTAAAAGTATATAAATAATAAGATAAATTAAAAACAAATGTTTTATTATATACCTAATAGTTCAAGTCATCTATAAAATTAATTGGATATATTAATTATTCAAAATAATATTTATTTTAATATTTTTATTATTATTTATTTAATATTTACATTAAGAAAATACATTCCACATAAAATTTGTGTAATAATTTAAAATACTTATTTTTTTAAAAAAAATTAAAAATAAAATAAATTGATAAAGATAAATATTCTATTATTTAAAAGTATATTTATAGTTGGTTTTATCAAATGTATTACCTTATTTTAAAAAAAACAATGTATTTATTAAAACAATAATGTGACATCTTTAAAACTATCATAAATGAAACTTTAAAAATGTGTAGTTATATTTGTTCATATCTTTAATTTATACCCATGTGGACACATAAGGGAGGTTATAGACAAGGAAAATGACACTTTTTGTATTTCTTTGATTAAAATATCATATAAATCATTTTCAAAGAAAAGTGTCCATTAAATGACCAAATTTCGATCCTTAAGTTTTAAAGGTTTAATATAAGTCATCCAATAAATTTTTTACTCTTGTTAGGGTCATTCTATAATCTTTACAATTTATCTTTAACCTAAATTACCTAATTTACTCTTTACTATGGAAACAAAATTTACCGTGATTACTATTCATATTAGCCAAATAGAAAAGGGTATTACTTACTAAATTTGAACATTCTAAATCCAAAAATAAAATATATTTTTAAAAATTCAAAACCCTTAAGTTGTAGAATTAAATTTAAAATAAAACTGATAAAATGTTATGAAAATTTTTTTTTCGAAAAAATACCTTTAAAAACATAAAATATTTTTATAAGAAATTTATGAAAAAAATATTTTTCCAAAACCATAATTGGATTAGTTTAAAGAAACATTAACTAATAAAAATTCAAATCTAATCTAAAACATTTTTTGACCTTGTAAAATAAAATACAGTTTTTAACAAAAACTAGTATTTTCACTATTCCTTAAAAATAAATGTTTTTGGAAGATAATAAATTCACATTGAGTTAGATATTTTTAAGTTATTTATTCATATATATATTTATAAAAATTTAATTTTTATGTTATAATTATCATTTTTATACTAATAGTGCCTCACAATTTTTTTAAACTAATGGTTGCGTGGAATGCAAGCTATTGAATAATTGCAATTATTTAAAGAGAAATTTTTATTAAAATATCAGGGTGTTATATTCTACCCCCTTTAAGATGAATTTATCCCTAAAAATTTGTTACTTGGATACAAAAAGATGAGCATACTAATTCCTCACCCTATCGTCAGGTTCCCACATAGCTTCCTCAAATTTTTGGTTCCGCTACAAAACATTAACCAAGGGAGTGGTCTTGTATCGTAGAACTTTATCTCTACAATCCAAAATCTCTATCTGTTATTCTTTGTAAGAAATGTATTTCTCCAGTGGTATGAATTCTATGTTTAGTACATATGAAGGATTAGGTATGTACTTTATCAGGAGAGATACATGGAACACATCATGAACTTTAGAGAGATTTAGTGGAAGCACCAATTGATTAGCTACCTTCCCAACATGATCTAGAATTTTAAAATGACCGATATACATCTGGATTATCATGAACTTATTTATAAATATCATTACTCTCTTCTAGGGATATATTCATAGAAACACATTGTCACTCAGTTCAAAATCTAGGAATTTTCATCAGTTGTCAGCATAATCTTTTTGTCGACTCTGAGCCTCTCGTATGTGTTGTTGAATAGATCTGACATTCTCCGCCATTTCATAAACAATATCTGGTCATAATATCTTTATTTCCACAACTTTAACCCATCAAGTTATAGTTTTACACTACTTTCCATAGAGGGCTTGATAAGAATCTATCTGAATACTAGAGTGAAAACTATTATTGTAAGAAAATTCCACCGAAGGTAGGTGTTGAACACAACCACCTTTGAAGTCCATAGAGACAGATCTCAATATATCTTATATAGTTTGAATTTTCCTCTCAGAATGAACACTTTTCCGGGGATGATAAGAAGTGATGAAACTTATCTCTATATCCAGAGCCTGATTAAGACTTCAACAGAACATTGAGATGAACCTCAGATCCTAATAAGATATAATATAAATTAGTACTACATGAAATATTACCACTTCCTTTACATATATCCTAGAAATATGATCAAGAGATAAATCCTCTCTAATAGAAATGAAGTGTACCAACTTCATAGGGAGATCAACTATAACCCATATAACATTATGACCTGTAGTTGTTTTGGGAAGTATAATGAGAAATCCCATTGTGATGTTTTCCCATTTCCATTTCGGTATGGGTAATGGTTGTAACATCCCCTTAGAATTTGGTCTCTTAGCCTTAAATTACTTACAAACCAAGCACTAATAGGTATAGTCACCAACATCTCTTTTCATACCATCCGACCAAAAATACTCTTTTAGGTCCCTGTACATCCTTTTGCTTCCTGGATATATAGAGAATGATGAACTATGAGCCTCATCAAACAGCTTATTCTTTAATTATGGTATAGGAGGAATAGAAACAATGTTCATGACCTTTATTATTCAATCACAATCAAGGTTTAATTCAGGAAGATTTCTTACCTTCTTTTATAGCTCTACATATTTATTCTACGCCTCCTTATTCTTCACATGTACAGATGGTTGAAAATTTATTTGAGAATGATAAGATTTATTCCATTACTTTAAAATTTCAAGATCCATAAATTGAAAATACATTAATATAGAATCTTTTGTGATCCTCATCATGGATTTTCTATCATGGTCCTTTAGACTCAAAGCATCTTCCACCTTCTTCTATTTCCCATTGTGGTAATGTATTGAACATTCCTAATCTTTAATCAAATCCAACCAACTTCTTTGGAACATATTCATCTCCTTTTGTGTGAAAATATACTTTAAACTTTTATGATCAGTATAAATATCATAGCTTTCATCATAAAGATAATGCCTCCATATCTTAATTGTAAAGATTATGGAAGCTAACCCCAAATCATGAGTTGGGTAAATTTTCTTATGGATTTTCAATTTTAGGGTGGAATAAGATATCACCATATTATTTTGAATGAGAAAAATTTACAACCCATTCTTGGATGAATCATTGTAGATCACAAAACTTCCTCCTCTACGAAGCTATGTTAGCATAGGTACACTAGATAAACTTCTTTTTAACTCTTTGAAATTATCTTCACATTTCTCTCTTCACATGAACATAACTAATTTAAAAGTCATCTTGGTGAGTGGATTAGATAGTCATGAAAAATATTTCACATAACATCAATAATATCTTACCAGACCAAGAAAACTTCATATCTTAGTTACCATTGTTGGTCTAGTCCAATGTTCAATAACTTCTATTTTTTTGCATCCATAGATACCCCTATATTGAGATTATGTGACAAAAAATGAAACATTCTAAATCCAAAATTAACACTTGGAAAATTTTTCATAAAGATTATCCTTTCCCAGGGAATTTAGTATAACTCTCAAGTGATCTTAATGTTCTTATCTTCTCTTTGAATTTATAAGAATATCATCAATAAAGACTACCAAAAACTGATCAAGATATTCTCTAAAGAATCAATTCATTTGATCTATGAAGATAATAGGGGAATTAGTAAGATAAAAAGGAATCACTATAAATTGATAGTGTTCATACCTTGTATGAATTGTATTATTTTGTATATCCTCCTTCTCAACCCTTAATTGATGATACCTTAAAAGAAGATCAATCTTGGAAATGTATTGAGATTTGCGTAGTTAGTTGAATAAGTCATCAATGTGGGGGAATAATATATTTTTTCTTGAGTGTGATCTTCTTGAGTTCTTGAAAATCAATGTAGAGTCTCATTTATACATCTTTCTTCTTAAAAAATAGAAAAGGTACATGCCAAAGTGACGCACTAGGGAATATAAATCCCTTTTCAAGATTCTTTTTGAGTTGCTTCTTTAATTCCTACAACTCAATTTGGTCCATTATATAAGGTGTATTTGAAATGTCCATAGCACCCGATATGAGTTCTATTGAAAAATCACCTTCACGATTTGGTGGAAGGACAAAAAATTCTTCTAGAATGACATAAAAAAACTCCTATATGATAGGTGTATTCATAATGGTGATTTTCTCCCCCCAAAATTTGAGATATATAACCTTAATTTATAGGAATAAAGACGCATAAGATAGAAGGTATTTCCACTGGAAGGTCATAATAATAATTGAATCAATAGATTATCATATATTGATCTAGAATATATAATTTGACTTAACTAACTTTTAAATTGACATGAGATTCATATAGAGAAATCCAATCCATACAAAGAATCACATAAAATTCCACTAAATGAAGGATCACAAGATTTGTAGGAAGAACTTTCCCATAAACTTCAATTAGAGAAGAATTATAAACTTTTGATATAACCACTATTCTATTAGGAGTTTTCATAGCTAAATCAACATCTAATTGTTGAGGTAATATTGTGATACCCTTATAAAATTCTTCAAAAACAAAAGAGTGGGTGGATCCAGAATCAAATAATATATTTGTTACTCTAGAGTTAATGGTTCGTGAGCCTTTCACCACTTTATTATCATAATCCACATTGACGATAGTTATATCATGTGAATTGACTTTGTATTTGGCCTTAATATTCTAAAAACATTGATCACCATTGAAAACCCTTGGATTGGGGAATTAGTTGGAATAATTACCCATTTCCTTTCACTTTTATAATTGAAGTGTGTGAGGTGAATTATATGTAGACTCTTCTATATTCATTTTATTAGAAATATTTTTCCCATAAATTTGGTATTGAACTACCCAAGAACCTTGTCTCCCATACTTATAACATTCTCTTGTCCATTTAATAAAATTTCCACATTTTTTATTTCCACACATTGAGCATAAGGAAAAACTCATCTTCTTTTCAGTGCGGTCATTAGAATTTCCCTTGAATTCCATATTTCTCTTCTTATTAAATCCATATGATTGATGGGTTACTCAAATCTCCATATCTACCTTGAGATCACATCAAATGATTTCCTCATTTCTATTGATGTATCTTATGAGTAATTCTCTTTAGGGACTTGGTTTTAATCCACTAAATAATCGATTAATTTTAATCATAGGTTGTATTATAATTCTAGAATCATACCTTGTAAGTCTTGTAAAATTTTCTTTATAGGAACCAATAAATTCACCATCCTTTTTCTTAAGATTAAGTAACTCATTATCTATATTTTTTTCGAATAATATGGGGAAATTACTCATTAAAAAATAATTTCTTGAACTCATCCCATTCCATAGAGTAAATTTCTTATCTTTTACTTGTATTCTTGATAAGATTCCACCATTCATCAGCTTCACTATTCAAATGTTAGAATAACAAGATGAATTTATCATGATCTAAACATTGGGGAACTAAAAATATATTTCTAGTGGTACTAATACACTATTCATCCATTAGTGGATTATAATACCCACTAAACGAAGGTGTATGTTTCCTCATAAAGGACTCAAAAGAATTTTGTTCCCTCCTTTTATTATTTGAAAGTTTTGCATGATTCATATATTGAAAAATTTGTGTAAGTATAATGATAAGATCATGAATTCTAGATACGATAACATTCAGTGGCCAAGGAGGACAATAATTTCATTGATCATTGCATTCAACATTAATGAGTTTCCTTTATGTTCCAACCATTGAACAAAACTAGGAATAATTGTGTGAGAAACACTAATCATAATGAGACAACCAGATAATCAAGAATAAAATTTCAATTTAGAAAAATTTATGTTTTTCTACTAGGTTATTCATGATCATTTATAAAACAATATGATTGTAACCAATATTTTGACATATCCTTAGGGTTCTTACTAATGAATTCACATCATAGTTTCCAAATGTTAACTATTCCTTTGCTCTGATTCCAATTACAATGGACCAAACTTTACATACATAGATATTACTTTAAAATTGAAGAATATTCATTAAAAAATATAACAAAACCAAGCCAAGAATATATAGGTTTAGTGTATTTAGAAATTGTAAAACATAAAAAATTTGTTCATAAGACACATACAATGTCTCCCACTTACTCCTTCATAACTATACACCTTTTTTACACATCTTACTTAATACTATTCTTCACAACCTAGTGAAAAGAAACATAAGAAAGGGTGAGCTCAGATGCTCAACAAGGGTAAACAAGGTAGATATCAATCATATCATAATCTTAATACATAAGAAGATAACATTTGAAAAAATATTATCCTACCTATTAAAGATCACGATATCATGTCAAGGGATAAATCATAAAAGTTTATAAAGAATCAATGAATATATTCCCAAAAGTCATAACCTTTGACATGGAATTTGTGGCATAAACAAATGAATAATTTTTTTTTCAAATTTTTCAAGGCTCATTTCCAAGACCATCATAGTGGAAAATGTTAATTTCTAAACAGAGTTCACTCCCCTTTCTAGCTCTGTATTAATGAACCAAGTTTACTTTTCGTTCTATCTTTTTATTACAGAACCGAGATCATTTCCCATCCTCGATCTGTCTATCTCATGAGATAGAAATCTTTACCCAATTAATTGGAGGGAGATATAGGTCCCAACCATCTTATAATGAAATCATTCTAACGTGTTCCAAACAAACATAAATCATTAATCATTTTATAACCCAAAGAATAAAATGGGTTTATTTAACATCATTCCATCAAAACATAATCCATATAAAACAAATGTATTTCATATATATAATTCCGTAATAAACATAATCAACCCATAATAATAATTGGGAAAGTATACTTGAAACAAAAAATATTAAATAATTCCATCCTATATGGAAAATAATTTTGATAGAACACTAGAAATTAATTCTTGAGAAAAATATCCTTTGTTCTTCAAAATTATTTTCTTTTCTCAAAATGACACAAAAATTTAAAAGAAAATAATTTATTTGAATTAAAAATCTAAATTTTATAAAGTAAGCTTCATTGAAATAAGGTGTTATGAAAATGAAAAAAATCGGTTCATGCAGTATAAGTTAAAATAGTACATTCTTCCCATACTTTTTTTTGGATAAGTAAAAAAGTACCTCGTGTCAAAGATGATAAAAGATTCATTTTATACCATTTAGTAAAAATTCACCACTGGGTAAAATTTTTAGACGGATAGAAATATTATTTTATAATAAATATTTATGAAACATAGACATGGATGATAAATATACCTTAGTAAATACTTACATATAAACAATCACAAATAATAATAAGATTTCACAATTATCACTTACCTTAGGTCTGATATCCTTTGTATGTTTCAGAACCTTTGGTATAATGATTTAAATAATTTAATTGACTTATTCTAGAATCATATTCATTTTTATGATATCATATATCAACATATTATCATATGTTTGTTAATTACATATCATTATTACTCGTTATTTAGGTATTAAATACTTCATTTTATTATTCATGTTTTGTCGAATAAGTTCGAGCTATAATTGTTAGGTTATAGTTAGTATTTCTATTTTTATACCCATCCATGTAAGGTGTTGGTGAAAAAATATTACACCACAATGTGGTGATAGTAAGTCGTATGTACGCACGATTTTTTTTGTATTGATAAAAGTTGGAATATGGTTATTTCATAATAATAATAAAATATAAATATATATTTAATCCTATATTTTTTTAATTTATAGTGGAAAAAACTCATGAAGAGGAAGTATAAGAATAAATGAGTTTGAAATAATTAATTAAGGAGATTACCTCTTCTTCGACGAGCTCCCTCTAGATGTCATCTTAAAGAATTAGGGGTTGTCTTTGGGGAAGATGAGAACATATAGAATGTGACTAAGAATGTTTATAATGGAAATTTTTAGGGTATGGCCGATCTCGAAGGCTCAAATTGAAGTGAATAAGTGAGGGACTATGTGACCTTTTATAACTGAGGTAAGAGATACTTTTGGAATCTCCAAAAATATTAATTTATAATAAAATAAAAAATCATCCAAAAAACTAAAAAATTTCCTAGTTTATAAAATTAGATGAGATAAAGTTGTAATCTCATAAACCAATAATATTTAGAAATTTGTTTCTATCAATTTAAACCTTATCATTTTAATAAACACTTGGTTATTCTATTTAATTTTTAATAATGATAAAGAATATTTCAATATTAAAAGGGTGCTATATTTACTTATTTGATGTCAATTATACCATAAAATAATACTTAAGAACATTTTAGACTATATAATAAATATTCTATATTTTTTTAATTTTTTTATGATTTATAAATAAGTTAATAAAATATTATTTTGATAAAATATCAATTGAGTCAATTTGACTCTATTAAATTAATTAATTTTTAAAAGTATCTAGATAATAAGATAACTTAGAACCAAATATTTTATTATATCCCTAAGAGTTCAAGTTCATCTATAAAATTCATTAGATATATTAATTATTCAAAATTATATTTATTTTAATATTTTTAATAACATTTATTTGATATTTCCATTATGAAAATAATTTCCACATCAAATTTGTGTAATTATTTAAAATACTTATTTCTTTAATACACATTAAAAATAAAATAAATTTATGAAGATAAATATTCTTAATTTTATAATAATATTTATAGTCTATTTTATCTGATGCATAACCCTATTTGAAAAAATAATGTCTTTATTAAAACATGAATGTGAAATCTTTAAAATTCAAATAAATAAAAGTTTATAAATAACATAATATCCCAAAAGTAGACAAAAAAATCAAAATTAAATTCATATCAATAAAATATTTTTCATAATGTAACTATTTGTGATTAGATTTGTTCATAACATAAATTTATCCCCATGTGGACACATAAGGGAGGTTCTAGACAAGGAAAGTGACACTTTGTGTCTTTCTTTGGTTAAAATATTATAGAAGTAATTTTCTTGGACAAATGTTAATTAAATGACCAAATTTATATCCTTAAGTTTCAAGGGTTGAATTTAATTCATCCAATAAATGTTTTACTTTTATTAGGGTCATTTTATACTCTTTACAATTTTATTTTTAACCTAAATTACATAATTTACCCTTTTACTGTGGTAACAAAATTTAATATGGTTACAATTCATATTGACAAAAAATAAAAGGGTAATACTTACTAAATTGAATTTTTTTGAATCTAAATGTGAAATCTATTTTTCTGAATTCAAAACACATAAGTTATAGAATTAAATTTTTGATAAAACCTATAAAATGTTAGGAAAAATAGTTTTTTCCAAAAAACACCCTTTTAAAACATAAAATGTTTTATAAGAAATTTACCTATGAAATAATTTTCAAAAAACATAATTTTATTATTATAAATAATAATCAACTAATTAAAATTCAAAACTAACCTAAAACCTAATTTGATCTTATAAAAAAAATACATTTTTCAATAAAAACTTGTATTTTCACTATTCTTTAAAAATAAATGTTTTCAGAAAATAATAAATTCATATTGAGTTGAATATTTATAAATTATTTATTCATAAATATTTATTCCAATTAAATGTCTAGGTTATAATGGTCATTTTTATACTAATAGTATCTCGTGGTTTGTTTAAATTGAGAGTTGCATGGAATTCCAGCTATTGAAGAATTGCAATTATTTAAAGAAAAATGATTATTAAAATATTGGGGTGTTCCATTATAACACATTTAAAATTAATTTCTCTCTAACACTCCATGATTTCATAGTACGTTTTTTTTCAAAGTAATTTAATAACTTGCATTACACGCAACACTGAGTTCAAGCGCACCATAACTTACAAAACTAGTTGTTCAAAAGCGGTTATGAATAGTATTAACTAATTTTTTAACTTTATATAATATTTATAATTTTAGAATCCATATTATGAGTTTCTTAGGTACAATGTAAGTAAAAATTCATTTTTTGTCAGATAAAAGAAGTATTTTTCAAAAAATGCAATTTTACCACCTTTTAATGGCAAACCATTTTTAAATCCAATATTTGAAACATTTATATATTAAATTTTACAAAATAAACTTCTTTAGAATCGAGAAATAAGAATTTTTTTTCAATAAATTTTTGGTGTTTTTCTGATAACTTTCATATTTGGGTGAATAGTGAAAAATACTATATTTTAACTGAAAACAACTTTTTTAATCAAAATAATTTATAGTGTTAAGTTATATATTTTAATGGTTTGGAAGTATAAATAGATTATATTTTTAACATTTAATCCAATGCTGGTCATTGTAAGTAATTTTACTTTAAATCTGATCATAAACAAGTGTCAATCTTTTGAAAGTTATTATTTCTTAAAAACTCGCTTTTTGGTTTTGACAACGGGAATTAATTTTAAATTAATAAATGAAACTTCTATATTTTTAATTTGGTAAAATATACTTCATTTGTGAATTCAGAATATCAAAATTATCTTAGGGTGAATTTTTGGTATGCTTTTGAAAACATTCAATTTTTGATGAATAGTGAAAAACACTACTTTATTGGTTACAACCGAATTTTTATATACATAATTATTTATTTTATATTTATTTTAGGTCAAAATAGATACATAATACCTATATATTTTCAATTTAATTCATTGGAGTCATTTTGTAAAAATTATATATATATAAAATTTTATTGAACTTTTCACCGTCTTTTACCCACCTCCTAGGAGCATTTGAAAATTTACATAAAACTTAATTTTACCACTTCTATGATTTGAATTTAAAAAATCTGAGAGACAGAGTTGATATCATTAAGTAAAATGTGGTTCAATAAGTTGAAACTAATTTTTGGTGAATAGTAACTTTTTACATTTATTTACCCCGGTTAAAAGTAAATAGGGTAATTAAGGGTCAAAATGATATTATTATTACACTAACACATGTCCTAATTCTATTGGATAAGTATAGTTTGATCAAAAACAATCTTAGGAATAAAATATTAACCTTTAGGTCCACTTTCATTAGATTAGGACATTTATTATTATTTAATTCAAAGAAGAGTTAAAAGTTTTAAATTCAAAGTTTAATAACTAAATCATTTTTAATATAGAGTTAAAAATAAGATAAATTCGACTATAAATATTCATTATAAATCTAAAAATATTTAATAAATAATGGAATTTTATTTATAATTTTTAAACATTAAATAATTAAATTTATTTATGACACAATGATGATGTAGTAATTACCTAATTAATGAAATATTAAAACAATTGATATTATAAATATCCAAATAAAAGTAATTTGAGACTTTTTATGAATAAAAATAATTTAATAGGTTAATATTACATATTAGGGTTGGTTATATGAATCTTTTTCAAATTAATAATACTGTTATGAATTTATCAAAAACAAAATACCAAATACTGTCAAAATTGACATAAAAGAGTTTTTAAAACAAATATTATATTATTAATTAATATTATATTCCTAAAAATATAATATTTGTCCAAAATACTTATATAATGATAGGGGTATAATTACTGAACCACTTGGGGTTCTCTTGGAAGTTTATAGTAAGTTTATTAACCATATAATATAAAAATACAAAGAGACATGGTAAATGTCAAACTATTTAACTAAGAGTTAAATCTAAAAGATAAAGTTGATATAGAAACCCAAACCTATATAAAACCTATTGGTTGAGTGGTTTTAGACCCATCCAAACCTTATCCTTTAAATAATTCCTTTTGGATCCATTAGAAACTAAAAATTAGTTTATTATAAAATAATATTTTTAGCTTTTTCTAAGGTTCCCCTCACCCCACTAATAAAAGGGAACTCCCCCTTGTATCTTATTCACATATTCAAAGCCATTTGGCTCATCCAACCCCTGCCCAAATACCCAATAAACTATCCTAATTTAATCCTATCATCCTTCCTTTAGTCAGAAATCCAACCTAAGGATCCCTTTTGATCAAATCAAAAGGAAGAACCCGAAGAAGAGGTAAATATTTTCATCACCTCTTTCAAGTTCGTTTCTTCTTCCACTTCTTAATTCTTTGTTGTTTCCATTATAAATTAATAAATATAGTATCTTCTATATACTGTGATGTTATTATAAATATGGTACAACCATATTCATTATTCTATCCACCCTTTGAATGAAATGTCACCATACTTGCGTACGTACGACTTACCGTCTCCACGTCGTGGTGTAATTGTTATTCAATAAATTATTATTTGGATGGGTATAATAATGATATGTAATTTATGTAAATAATAAATATAACATGATAAACATTATTTATATATGATATACCATCCAATTATATTATTTTAATATCAAAAGAATTATATTGTCACTCGTGCGTACGTACGGATTGCCGTCTCCACGAACGCGATGAGATTCATTCCCCATCGTATCCATTCAAGACTAATTTTGATTATATGATTAAAAATAATGTTTAAAGACTTAATATCATTCTGAATATGAATAATATACATCCTATCCATAATAAACATTACTTACTTAACAAATAAAATAAAGGAAAACGAAACAGTTAACACCCGAAACGACGATAATACTAAGATATTATTAACAAAGAAATGTTAAAACATCATACATGATATCATATTAATATATATGATTCTTGTATAATTTAATAACAATTATTTCACAATTATACAGGAGGTTAACCTTCCCTCGACCAAGGAAAAGTACAAGGTAAGGGTCAATTCCTTAATCTCAATATTATCTGAGATTGTCTATGTGTAAGTATTTTCTGGGACATATTTATTATCCATCCAATGATTCATAAAAAACATTTCAAAAATGATTCTTTGAAGTAAATATTTTACTAAAATATTATTTAAAATGTTTTAAATATTTATTCTTCTAAATCATTCTCTTTAATGTCCATGTTTTCAAAATGGTTTTTAAGGATTTATTTATAGTGACATGAATGTTTTTAAAATGATAATTCCTTTCAAAAGTTTCAAAGTGGTATGGGAAACTTTGATTCAAAAATTTATTTAAATGTAATATTTTCAATATTGTGTGACTTTTAAATGTTTTCATGAAAAAGGGATTATTTCTCTCAATGAGGTGTACAAATCTCTTTCACCTATGTCAACATCCTTTCATGGATATTTAAACTTGTTTGAAGTTGATTTATTACGATACAAATCTTCCATATTGTATTGAAGGTTTTTTGATACTTTTGACTACGGATGTATTATTTTTATACCATTTATGGTTTATAGATAAATTATTGAAATTTAATATGCTACTTTTAATACGAATGTTTATGTTATGTTTAATCCTTTTCATATGAGGAATGCATTGGACTAAGTAAGTGACGGGTGGAGTATGCTATAGCTTCTCGATGCATCGGTAGGTCTTATGAGACAAACTAGGGTCATGGCACAAGGCCTTTAAAAAATTTTATTTGTAGTCTTCGAACAAGGACTTGACTATGTGGTTATGAAAGTCTGTCATTATGCATTAGATCATTATGAAAGTGGCTATTGATATTTCATGTGATTATTCGACTAGTAGAATATCCATGTGATTAAGTAAATGGAATTATTTTGATTCATATTTTCCATATTCTGATGAAGTTTACATTATAAAGGCTTTTGTTTTAGTTCTATACATTGCGTTAAATTTTTATGCTTATTTATGAAAGTTTCCACTATATTGTTAATCTCATTGAACATCTCAGCTCACCCCTTTTTATGTTTTATTTTTTCCAGGAAACGAAGAAGTATATTATGACCGACCTTCAGGGATAGTCTATAGAATCTCAGTGTTTTCTAGAGAAACAATGTTGTTGTAGCTTTCCATTGTATGATGTAATGTAAAACTTATGAATGTATCTTATACTTCCAAGGCTACTAAAATAACCGGTCTTTCGAGACTTGATCTCTTGTGATAATGACAATGTTATGTAATAATGCACCGACTCTGGGCTTCTTGGGTCAGGGCATTAGATTTTGTATTAGAGGAAGTTTAGTACAAACCTTGGAAACTAGATTTAGATAAAATCTGATTAGAGCACATAACCCTAAGATATAATTTGAGGATTAGTATAGAAGAACTTCCTAGAATTTTTTGTATTGTAGAGATTTTTTGAGTTTTCCAAGAAATACATCCCTATATAGATACGGGCTGGTAGAGGTGGCTCTGGGACAGATGTATCTAGGGGTAAAACCCAAAAACACTGCTTTGAGCTAGACTTGAATGAGAACTAGTGCACGACAATGGGCCTTGCTGCACTCTTGGTTACAACACTCCGAGGGGATATTCTTTGGATAATTCTTATTTTCTTTACAAACCATTATAAAGGGTTTATGAGTATATAATTCCTCAAAGAATTTTTTTATGATTATGAATTATATCCATAAATTTTTCAAGTTATGTTAAGTGTTTTACAAGTTTGGATTTTTGTATTGTGATTCATAAACTCATTTAGTGTATGCCATTGTTTAGAAATGGAGCCTAGTAGAAGGAATGTGAACTCCAGAAATATATATGATCCAACGAGTAGGAAGGATCATATCTTTTAGGGTATTAAGCCCACATTTAGAAGGGAAATAGTCTCCCATGTATTCGTAACATATGAATAAATAATATCATTTGTTAATAAGATAAGTAAAGAATTATTTGAGTCCTATGGATTTGAAGGGAAAAAAGAGAATAAAAGGATGGAAGGGAGAAAGATGGATAAAGGGAATAGGGAAAATAAGGATTTTTCCATATGTGACAACTGTGAAAAGAATCCCCTTGGTAATTACTTGAAGGGAATGAGAGTTTGTTATAAGTGTGGAGAAAAAGGACACCAAGTACATGATTTGAAGGGTAGAAAAAACATTTCAAATGTACAATGCTTCATCTGCAAGGAGTTGGGACTCTACGCGAATCAATGTCCAAATCATCATAGTATACCCCAAATGCTACTATTGGATAATAATAAAGTTATGATACTTCCAAAGATGAAGAGGAATGATTAGATTTCTTACGTTGTTATTAAAGTATTGTGTCATTTGAGTGTTGTATTAATGATGTACATGTTATAAGAATTATAGATTATAAAAGGATTGTACTACACTACTATTTCATTAAGGACTTGAGATTGTGTGAAACCAAGAAAAGTGACTCAATAGCAGGTTAATTTTTTGGAAAATATATGGTTGAGAGAAAGATAAACCATAATATGATTGTGATACTGAGGTATTTATTTTTGGAATAATACATGATTGATTTGGATAAATTATATTGGATATTCTTGACTACCTTGAAACTGATTAATGATTTGTATATTCCACCATTGTTGGATTTTATAACATTTTAGGATAGAAGGAGTATATATAGTATTCTATAAGGAATAATGGAGCATGAATGTAATCAATAAGGATTTATGGTAATTTAGGATGCTGTAGAGTTTTAAAAGAATACATGATGAAGGTGTTCACCTGTTATTACGTGGAAAAAAGGATCTTCATTGTGTTTACCTTCCTTATAAATTTGGACTGTGAGTTTGTACATAAGTATTTTGGATAATTATTGTTTGAGATTAATTTTGGATTTCCATAAAAAGGATAACCCGGAGGTCAGGTGGTAACCCGTCGCGTTCGGTAAGGCCGTGAGACTTGAACCCGCAACCGAAGGGCGACAAGGGTGTATCACCTACCACTGGCCCACGTGATGTCCTGGATTGAATAATTTAGTTTTTTAATAAGTCTGGTAAATGAATTATAAATTCATTTTTTGGAACCCTCTACGAATAAGATAAATAAAATATTTTTTAAGTTCTATTATCTTTTAGAGTAAAAGATGAGTTTGTGGTAGAAATTAGTTAAAGGATGAAACTATACTTTTCAACTATATATATATACGTATATATTCTTCTCTTATGCTATGAAGAAATTAATTATTAGACTTTAGGTAAGGTATCTTAAAACTAAAAATGTGTTAACCTAATAAATTTTGTTTTTTTTGAACCGATGATATTTTAAATCATCATAGATTGATGGCTTGGAGGCCCAAAATTATATAATTGTTTGTGACTGATGACCTCAATCACTCCTTATAAATATTTATGTTTTCCCTCCAATTATCTGTCCTTAATTTACACCAATGTTCTCCTACTCGAGATCACAATTTGGGGGTGACTTTTTAATTCCCCCTTTCCTCTTATTAAAACTAAATTTTATTAACCCAATTTCTGATGTGGGTTTTCCCACAAAAGTATTTTCTATTTTCAACCTTTTATTTTTGAAGAATAATTTCAAATAGTGAGGACACAATTTATTGAAGGAGAGAATAATGCAACACCCCAACATTTCATTGTACGTTATTTCTTCAAAGTAATTCAATAACTTACACTACACACAACACTAAGTTCAAGCGCCCCACGATTTACCAAACTAGCAATTCAAAAGCAATTATGAATAGTGTTAACTGAATTTTGAACTTTATATAATATTTATAATTTTATAATCTGTATTATCAGTTTCTTAGACATAATTTAAGATCAAATTCATTTTTTTCAGATAAAAGAAGTATTTTTCAAAAAAATACGATTTTACCGCCTTTTATTGGTGAACCATTTTTAAATCCAATATTTGAAACAGTTATATTTTAAATTTTATAAAATAAACTTCTTCTTTAGAATCGAGACATAAATATTTTGTTTCAATAAATTTTTGGTGTTTTTCTGATAAATTTCAAATATGGGTGAATAGTAAAAAATACTATATTTTAACTGAAAACAACTTTTTTAATCAAAATACTTTATAGTGTTAAATTATAAATTTTAATGGTTTGAAAGTATAAATTGATTATATTTTTAACATTTAATACAGTGCTGGTCATTGTAAGTAATTTCACTTTAAAATTGAACATAAACAAGTGTCAATCTTTTGATAGTTATTATTTCTTAAAAACATGCTTTTTGGTTTTGACAATGAGAATTAATTTTAAATTAATAAATACAATTTTTATGTTTTTAATTTGGTAAAATAGATTTCATTTTTGAATTCAAAATATCAAAATTATCTTAGGGTGAATTTTTTGTATGTTTCTGAAAACATTCAATTTTTGATGAATAGTGAAAAACACTACGTTATTGGTTAAAACAAAATTTCTATTCAAATAATTATTTATTTTATTTTTATTTTAGTTCAAAATAGATTCATAATACCTATATATTTTCAATTTAATTCATTGGAGTCATTTTGTAATAATTATATATATATAAAAGTTTATTGAACTTTTCACCGTCTTTTACCCACCACCTTGGAGCATTTGAAAATTTATAAAAAACATAATTTTAATGCTTCTATGAGTTGAATTTCAAAAATAAGAGAGATAAGGTTGATATCAGTAAGTAAAATGTGGTTAAATAAGATGAAAATAATTTTTGGTGAATAGTAACTTTTTTACTTTTCTTTACCACGGTTAAAAGTAAATAGGGTAATTAAGGGTGAAAATGATATTATTATTACCCTAAAACATGTCCTAAATCTATTGGATAAGTATAATTCGACCAAAAACAACCTTACGAATAAAATATGAACCTTTAGTTCCACTTGGATTAGATTAGGACATTTATTATTTAATTCAAAGAAGATTTAAAAGTGTTAAATTCAAAGTTTAATAACTAAAACATTTTTAATATAGGGTTAAACATAAGATAAATTCAACTATAAATATTCATTATAAATCAAAAAATATTTCCTATATAATGGTATTTTATTTATAATTTTTAGACATTAAATAATTAAATTTATTTATGACACAATGATGATGCAGTAATTACCTAATTAATGAAATGTTAGAATAATTGATATTATAAATATCTAAATAAATGTAATTTAGACTTTTCATGAATTAAACTAATTTTATAGGTTAATATGACATATCAGGGTTGGTTAGATGAATTTTTTTTAAATTAATAATGCTGTTATGAATTTAGCAAAAACAAAATACCAAATAGTGTCAAAATTGACATAAAATAGTTTTTAAAACAAATATTATATTGTTAATTGATATTCTATTCATAGAAATCTAATATTCATCCAAAATACTTATATAAGGATAGGTGTATCATTAATGAACCACTTTGGGTTATATTGGATGTTTATAGTAGGTTTATTAACAATATAATATAAAAATACAAAGAGACATGGTAAATGTCCAACTATTTTACTAAGAGTTAAATCTAAAGAATAAAGTTAATATAGTGACCCAAACCTATCTAAAACCTATTGGTTGAGTGGTGTTCGACCCATAACCACCTTATCCTTTAAATTATTTTTTTTAGAGCCATTAGAAACCGAAAATGATTTTATTATAAAATAATATTTCTAGCTTTTCCTAAGGTGCCCCTCACCCCTCTTATAAAAGGGCACTCACCCTTCTCTCTAATTCACACCTTCAAAGCCATTTGGATCGGCATAACCCAGCCCAAATACCCTCTCAAATGTCCTACCTTCATCCTAGAGGCCCTAATTTAGTCATAAAGACAACCTAAAGAGCCCTTTTGATCAAATCGAATGGAAGAACCCAAAGAAGAGGTAAACATTTCATCACCTCTTTCAAGTTCCTTTCCTCTCCCACTTCTTCTTTATTTGTTGTTTACATTATAAAATAATAACTCCAGTATCTTCTATATACTGTGATGTTATTATAAGTATGGTAATACCATATTAATAATTCTATCCACCCTTTAAATGACATGTCACCATACGTGCGTACATACGACTTACCGTCTCAACGTCGTGGTGTAATTGTTATTCAATACATTATTATTTAGATGGGTATAATAATGATGTTTAATTGATCTAAGTAATAAATATAACATGATAATTATTCTTTATATATGATATAACATCCAATTATATATTATTTTAACATCAAAATAACGATATTGTCGCTCGTGCGTACGTACAGATTACCGTCTCCACGAACGCGATGATATTCATTTCCCATCGTATCCATTCAAGAATAATTTCCATTAGATGATTAAAAATAATGTTTAAAGACTTAATATAATTCTGAATATGAATAATATACATCCTATCCATAACAAACATTACTTACATAACAAATCATATAAAGGAAATTGAAACAGTTAACACCAGAAACGACGATAATACTAAGATATTATTAACAAAACAGTGTTAAAAGAAAATACATGATATCATATTAATATATATGATTGTTTTATAATTTAATAACAATTATTTAAGAATTATAAAAGAGTTTAACCTACCCTTGACCAAGTAAAAGTACAAGGTAAGGGTCAATTCTTCAATCTCATTATTATCCGAGATTGTCTATGTGTAAGTATTTTCTAGGACGTATTTATTATCCATTCCCATGATTCATAAAAGAAATTTCAAAAATGATTCTTTTAAGTAATTATTTTACTAAAACATCATTTAAAATGTTTTAAATATTTATTCTTTGAAATCATTCTCATTAATGTCCATGTTTTCAAAATGGGTTTTAAGGATTTATTTATATGGACATGAATGTTTTTAAAATGATAATTCCTTTCAGAAGTTTCAAAGTGGTATGGGAAACTTTTATTCAAATCCTTTTCAATATTGTGTGACTTCTAAATGTTTTCATGAAAAATGTATTATTTCTCTCAAGGAGTTTTACAAATCTATTTCATCTATGTCAACATACTTTGATGGATTTTTAAACTTGTTTGATGTTGATTTATTACGATACAAATCTTCCATATTGTATTACTGGTTTTGTGATACGTTTAACTGTGGATGTGCTATTTTTATACCATTTATGGTTTATGGATAAATTATTTACATTTTGTATTCTAGTTTTAATACGTATGTTTATGTTTTTTTAAACCTTTTCATATGAGGAATGCATTGGACTTAGTAAGTGATGGGTGGAGCTCACTATATCTCCTTGATGCATCGGTAGGTCTCTTGAGACAAACTAGTGTTTTGGCACAAGGACTTGAAAAAATCTTATTTTTAGTCTTAGCACAAGGCCTTGACTATGTGGTTATGAAAGTCTATCATTATTCATTCCATCATTATAAAAGTGGCTATTAATATTTCATGTGATTATTTGACTAGTAGAATATCCATGTGACTAAGTAGATGACATTATTTTGATTTATATTTTTCATATTATGTTGAAGTTTATGTTGAAAAGGATTTGGTTTTAGTTCTATACATTTCCTTAAAAGTTTATGCTTATTTATGAAAGTTTTCTCTATATTGTTATCCTTACTGAGCATCTGAGCTCACCCCATTTTATGTTTCATTTTTCACAGGATACAAAGAAGTATATTATGACTGACCTGTAGGGATATTATAAGGGATCTCAGTGTTGTCCATAGAAACAATGTTGTTGTAGCTCTCCATTTTATGATGTAATGTAAACCTTATGAATATATCTCTTACTTCCAAGGCTACTAAACTAATCGGAATTTCGAGACTTGACCTTTTGTGATCATGCCAATGTTAAGTAATAATGAACCGACTCTGGGCTTCTGGGGTCAGGGCATTACATTCTCCCTATTGATTTGTCACTCAGATACAAATAGATAAGGAAACCTCTGCCTCATCACATCCCCAAGTTCCCACATAGCTTCCTCAAATTTGAGGTTCTGTAATAATACTTAAACCAAGAGAGTGGTCTTGTTTCGTAGAACTTTCTCTCTTAAATCCATAATCACTATCAGTTGTTCTTCATAAGAAATATCTTTCTCTAGTGTCATGACTTCTGAGTTTTTTTATGTGAAGGATCAAGTATATACTTTCTCATGAGAGATACATGAAAGACATCATTAACTTTAGAGAGATTTGGTGGAAGCATCAATCCATAAGCTACCTTCCCAACAAAATCTAAAACATAAAAAGGACAAATAGACGCAAGGATTATATTTCCATTATTTTAAAATATCATTACTCTATTCCATATATATATTCATAGAAACACATTGTGACCCACTTCATACTCTAGGTCTTTTCGTTAGTTGTCACCATAACTTTTTTTGTACTCTGAGATTCTCTTATGTGTTGTTGAATAGATCTAACATTCTCTTCCATTTCATCACCAAGATCAGGTACTAATAGATTTGTTTCCCCAAATTCATCCCAGTAAATTAGAGTTCTAAACTTCCTTCCTTATAGGGCTTCATAATGAGCCGTCTGAATACTAGAGTGAAAGCTATTATTGTAATAAAATTCCACCAAAGGTATGTATTTATACCAAACACCTTTGAAATCCATAGAGTAAGATTTAAAAATATATTCTTGAGTTTGAATTGTCCTATCAGACTAACCATATATCTAAGGATGATAAGAAGTGATGAATCATAAATCTATATCCATACCCTACTAACGACTTCACCAGAACTTTGAGGTAAACCTAATATCCCGATCAGATATAATGGGAATTGGCACTCCATGAAATATTACCACTTCCTTTACATATATCCTAGAAATCAGATCAATAGATAAATTCTCTCTAATAGTAATGAAGTGTGCTAATTATATAAGGTGATAAACTATAACCCATACAGCATTATGGACTTTAGATGTTTGGGGAAGTCTGATGAAAAATTCCATTGTGAAGTTTTCCCATTTCTATTATAGTAGGGGTAATGGTTGTAACATCCACTTATACTTCTATCTCTCAGCCTTAACTTGATAACAAACCAAGCACCAAGAGACATATTCAGCAACATATATTTTCATGCCATCTCACTAGAAATACTGTTTCAGTTCCCTTTACATCTTTGTGCTTATAGGATGAATAGAAAATGAAGAAATATCAACCTCATTAAACATATCTTTATTTAATTATGGTATAAGAGGAATAAAAACATGGTTTATGAACCTTATTATTCCATCCTAATCAATATTGAATTCAAGAATATTTCTCACCTTTTTTTAAGTTCTACATCTTCCTTCTATGCCTCCTTAATCTTCACATGTATAGATGGTTTAAAATTTATTTGAGAATGATAATATCTATCCCCATACTTTAAAATTTTAAGATACATCCTTTCAAAATCTATAAATATTGGATCTTTTGTGACCCTTATGATGGATAAGCTAACATGTTCCTTTTAACTCAAAGCATCTTCCACCTTGTTCTATTTCCCAGGGTGGTAATATAATAAGCATTCTTAGTCTTTAATCAACTCTAACCATCTTATTTGTCACATTTTCTTCTCCTTTTGTGTTAAAATATACTTTAAATTTTTATGATCACTATAAATATCACACCTTTCACCATAAATATAATGCCTCCATATCTTTAAGGTAAAGATTATCACAGTTAACTCCAAATCATGAGTTGGGTAATTTTTCTCATGGATTTTCAATTTTCGTGAGGCCTAAGCTATCAACATATTATTTTTAATGAGAAAACATAACATCCCCTTCTTAGATAAATCACTATAGATCAAAAACCTTTCTCCACTATAAGGTAGTGTGAGAACGGGTGCACTAGAAAACTTTATTTTTATCTCTTTGAAATTTTCTACACATTCCTATATCCACATGAAGTTAACTCCTTTCCAAGTAAACTTGGTGGGTGGATTATTTAGTCATGAAAAAAATTTCACAAAACATTGATAATATCTATAAAAACATTGAAAAATTCAGATATTAGTTACCTTTTTTTCTCTATGACAATGTTTGATAACTTATATTTTTTCGGGATCCATTGATATCCCATCTCTTGAGATTACGTGACCAAAAAATGAAACTTTATAAATCCAAAATTCACACTTCGTAAAGTTTTCATAAATCTTATCATTTCCCAAGGTCCTCAGTAAAATTCTCAAGTGATCTTCATGTTATTCTTTACTCTTTGAATATACAAGAATATCATCTATAAAGACTACCAAAAAACTGATCAAGATAGTATCTAAGGATTATATTCATTTGATCCATGAAGATAGCAGTGGAATTATTAAGACAAAAGGAATCACTTTAAATTCGTAGTGTACATACCTTGTATGGAATGTCATATTTGGTATATCTTCCTTATTTAAGCTTAATTGATGATATCCTAAATGAAAATAAATCTTAGAAAAGTATTGATCTCCATGTAGTTGGTTGAATAAGTCATCAATGGGGGGAATTGGATATTTTTTTCTTGATAGTGATCTTGTTAGTTTCTCGATAATCAATACAGAGTCTTATTGACCCAAATTTATTCTTAACAAATATAATAGGTGAACCCTATACCGAAACACTAGGTAATTTGAATCCCTTTTCAATATTATCCTAGAGTTTCTTATTTAATTACTACAAATCAATTGGGACCATTCTATAAGGTGTCTTTGAAATGGGAATAACACCCGATATGAGTTCTATTGGAAAGTTAACTTCACGATTTGGTAGAAGTCCTTGAAATTAATCTCGAATGACATCAAAAAACTCCTGTAAAATATGTTTATTATAAATGGTGAGTTTCTCCCCAACCATTTTATATAGATAACCTTAATTTATAATAATAAATTCCCATAAGATTTATGGAATTTTTATTGGAAGGTCATAATCATACATTCACCGATAGATGATAATAGATTGATCTGGAATATAAAATGTGACTTACCTTCCTTATAAATTGATATGAGATCCATATAGAGAAAGAAAATCCATGCCAATATTCACATCAAATTTCACTAAAGGATGGATCATAATATTTACAAGAAGCACTTTCCCACAAACTTCAACTGGAAAAGAATTATAAAATTTTGATGAGAACATTGTGCCATTAGGAGTTGTCATTGTTAACTCAACATCTAATTGTTGAGGTAAAATGGTTATACCCTTAGAAAATTATTTATAAATAAAATATTGGGTGGACCTAAAATCAAATAAAACATTTTCTACTTTAGATTGTATGGTTAGTGTACCTTTCAACACTTAATTATCATACTCCACATTGTTGATAGTGATTTCATATTAATTTCCATTGACTTTGGCCTTAAGATTATACTGACATTAATTATCATTGAATACCATTGGATTAGGGAATTGGTTGGAATAAAACCACATTTTCTTACACTTGTTAAATTGAAGTGTGGTAGGTACATTTTTTGCAGCCTTTTCTCTATTCATATTGTTAGAAATATTTTTCCCATTCCTTCAACATCCAACATCCCGAGAACCATATATCCCACACTAAAAACATTTTCTATCCCCTTTAAGACAATTTATTCCATGTTTCATTCCACACTTTGAGCATAAAGGAAAACTCATATTCTTTTCAGTGTGGTCTTTAGATTTTCCCTTGGATTCCATTGTTCCCTTCTTATCAAACTCATAGGATTAATGGGTTACTCTAATATTCATATCAAAATTGAGAGAAAATTTAATGATTTTCTCATATTTATTGAAGTCTCTTATGACTAATTCCTTTTAAAGACTCGGTTTTAAGCCACAAAATAATCGATCAATTTTACTCTCATGTTGGATTATATTTCTAGAAGCATACCTTGTAATTCATGTAAAATTTTCTTCATAGGTACCAATGAATTCATCATCCTTTTTCTTAAGCTCAAGGAACTATTTCTCAATATTTGTTCAAAGAATATAAGGAAATTACTTATTAAGAAATAAGTTACTAAACTCGTACCATTACATAGAGTAAATTTCAACTCTTTGAATTGTATTGTTGGTAGTATTCCACCATTAATTAGCTTCACCTTCCAAATTATAGACTACTAAGATGACTTTATCATGGTCTAAACATTGGAGAACTAAAAATATCTTTTTAGTGGTAATAATGTAGGATAGAAATATGAATTTAGATGCTTAATTACAATAGGGGCGGGGGTGTGGGGTGAATTCTAAGTTTAAAAACATTCATTTTTAACAATAAGAAAAACTATGTTTAACAAAGTTAAATAGGGTAAATTCACAAGATCACTTCTAGTTCTACAAACTTGCTAGGTTCCAGAAATATGGTTCCAGAAATGAAACTTGTGGAAAGTTTACAAGGAAAATATTCTACCTTAAAGCATATAGAATCTTACTTATCAGAGTAAACAAAAGAGAAAGAAATTATACAAAGGTTATGATTTCTTCCTTTATAAAAAAACAGTGGAAATAAACTTGAAACAGAAACAAGTAACACGTATGAAATATTTTAACCCAAAGAGAAGGGTATATAACAACCTTTGATAAAGGTACCTTGATTTATACTATTAAGAAAGTCTATCTTACCCACACCAGGGTAAGCCCTCAATAGGAATATCAGAATCTGTCTTCCTATCCCCGCAATCCCTCAAACATTAAGGAAGTTGGAACCTTTGTCTTCCTATCCACAGAAGTCCTCGATTGTACATAGATACAATCGAAGTTTCACGAAGAAATATGAACAAGATATTCAATATACAAAAGGAATGAGATTCTCTCTCTCTAGAAATCACTTCAGCATCACGAAATCTCTAGAGTGATCATGTCAATCATGATCTCGTTCAAATGAGCTTCTATTTATAAGCATTTATCCAATGGTCATCTCCCTCCTCCAACAGTCATATTTTTCCTTGAATTTTGGAGGGACCTATACACACATCACTCAAAAATTAGTTAATTAGAAACAGAATGCATGGAATCATTTCATAACTATAACTAGTGTATGTAAGATAATATTGCTTAAAAAATCTATTTTTTAGAGTCTAAGAAAAAAAATAAAAGTTCAGTGTCTAATAAAATTATAATTTGGAGACTATAAATCATGGATATTCAAAATCAGTTTTCTAAAGAATTTGGAACATGAATTCTATAGACTTTGGAATCTAAATTCTAATGAATTCAGAATCTGAACTTCATAGGAATTCGTAGTCTGAATTGTGAGGAATTCGGTGACTGAATTTCAGAGATTTTAGAGTTTGAATTTCAGAGAATTCGGAGTCTGAATTTTATAGAATTCGGAGTTTGAATTTCAGAGAAATTGGAGTCTGAATTTCAAAGAATTTTGAGTCTCAATTTTAGATAATTCAGAGTCTTAATTTTAAAGAATTCAGAGACTGAATTTCATAGAATTTGGAGTTTGAATTTCAGTGAATTCTGAGACTGGATTTTAGAGAATTCGAAGTATGAATTTCAAAGAATCTGGAGTCTGAATTCAAAACCTGAAATAAAAGCCTAAAAACAGAGTACTCTAAAACTAAGGATTTAGGATTCCGAGGTTTTAGATTTGAAATCGAATTTTACCCTTTAGAAATAAAAAGAGTTAGATTTATAGAATCTATAAAACAAAAAATGAAAACATAGGTGAGGATAAAATTTCCTCGAGGAGGAAAACTATTACTTATTAAGATAAAGCTTAGGGAAAATATGATTTACCTTAAGATAGAGTGTTTGTGATTTTAAAAACATAGAGGAATGGAAAAGTCATAGGGAAAACTTATTGACTCAACAATCTCCCTCTTTTTGGAAAGTAAAAACATCTTTACAAAAAAGAATATAAGAACTTAGAGTTTTTCTTTATGATCATAAAATAAAACTTATCTCCCTTTACATTTGAATCATAGTGAATATTACTAACTCTCCCTTAGGTTTTGAAATCCCTAAGGATTATATTGTTGATTTCCTGAATCAGATTTTACATTATCTTTAATACAAAAAACTTCTTTAATAAGAACTTCCACTGAGATGAACTCCACCTTAGGGAAATATCTTATTTACATAGAATTATTTCGATCATTCCTTTCTCCCCCTTTGTTATTTAAAAAAGGAATAAAGAGAATGGAAAAAATGGCATCTGAAATATTAGTAATAAACACCCTAATTTATGAAGAACAACCACAATTCCATTAAGATTTAAAGAATTTGTACAAAGAAGAAAAATAAAACAAAATATTGGAATGGGGTAGAATTATCCTTCTTTATCCTTCATCATAAAATTATTCACAATGGTTTTCATATTCTTAGGCTCCTTGTGATATTCTTCAAAACACTTCAGTAGTTTCTCGTGATCATCACTTTTCTTCTCCAAGGCTTTAATTTTCTCTTCATGAGCCTTAATAAATTCTGCATGATCCTTTAAGACTTCTTCTTTCTTAACAATATTTTCTTCAATCTCAATTCTAAGATCCCTTTCTCTCTTCCAATTCATAGCCATTGAATTATGATTTCCATTCAAGTCCTTGACTTCTTGCTTCTGGTTTGAATGTTCGAGAGTCAGATTTTCCTCAAAACTCTTAGAAAGATCATTAATCTTGCAATCTTCGATGTCATAAGCATCTTTCACATTCTATTTAAATTCATCAAAGACTCTAAGCTCTTCAAATTTATTTCTTGAAAAGATTGCAATCTTCTTGCATGATCTTTTATGATCCTCATATCCAATGAGAAAATATTTGAAATCTGCCTCAAGTCTGAAAAATTTATCCATAATCATTGAAACTGAATCTGATTTTTGATTGTAAAAATGCTAAACCAATAGACATATTGAATCTATAATTGAGAATAATAAAGTGACATCAACCAACATTTTCAAAGAATATACCATAAAATCGTGTCCAAGAGAGGATGATTACGAAACAAAGTGTTTGGTTGGTGAGGATTTATTTTCAATATCTTTGTCTTTCCTCTTCGATGAAGCACCAAATTCTTTCTTTTTTACCACAGATTTACTAGGTGTATCCACCAACATCTGCTTTTCCTTATCATCTATTATAATGATTTCTTGTGCTTCAGGAGATTCATGCTCACTATCTGATATCTAAACAATATTATCTTCCTCACTATTTTCTTTATTTTCTTCTTCCACAACATCCTCTGGCTAAATAAAATTATGATTGCTATTTTCTTCTTCAGATAGCCTATTGTCTTCTTCTTGGCCCTTATCATATTTTCCATAAGAAGCTAGTTTTGAAGACTCTACTTCAGAATTATAGATTGAAAGTTTCTCAGAAGGATTCTCCTTCTCATGATAATCCTCTACTTGCCTTATCATCTCTTCGGTATCACCAATTCCTTATTATTCTTCTTCTTATTCTTCTTTATTCTTCTTCAACTTCTTCTTATACTTCTTCTTATACTTATTCTTCTACTTCTTCCTCTTGCACAATTTATTCTTCTTGATCTGGTTTCAGAATTACAACTTTCTTTCTCGGAGTCACAGTGAGTGATTCTTGCAAAAAGGATTCTGTTACCTGGTATTATTCAGAGGCTTTCTTAGCATCTTTGAGAAGAGATTGAACTATCTCAGCTTCAGGCAACTTCTTCCTTTGCTTCTTTTCTTTCTCTTCTTTTTCAAGATCCTCCCCAGCCTTTTTCTTTAAATATTTTTCCTCAACAGGGTCCAAGCCAAAAGTAGGCTCCCCTTCCTTCATATTCTTCTTGGCCTCTATCCACTTAGACACTACTTTATCAGGTAAGACTTTTTCTTATTTAGTTTTGGGGGTGCAGATTGTGTTTCCTTAATCGAAGGGTATTTTCTCTCTTCTGGTTCCATTTCCTTCATCTTCCTTCCACCTTTTTTGGAAGTCTCAACCACGTTCAGTTTCTTTGATAGAGATTCTATTTTTTATTCAGAAAAATCATAAAAAATTTCATATTTACAACTAAATCCAACCTTCATCCTTCTTAAGGTATCATCACTAAGCCGTATAACCTTGTAATTTCTTGGCTTAGAACTGTAAAGAATTTTGAATGATTGAAGACAAAGAACAACAATCTTGGAGATATTTTCCAGATACAAGATAATTTGAGACCTCAAATTTAAATTTTTGATATTATCAATTGTAACAAAGATATATTTGACCAAGTTTATCTTTCTGAGGTTTATGAAGAAATATATAACATAGATGTCTCTTTTCTTTAGATAATCCTTATCCCCTTTTCTCAGAATGATAAAACCTTGATCCCACAATTCAAGAATTCATGAGTTTGTAAATAGATGGATAATCTTCAGAGTCTTTACTTTATTCAATCAAAGGAACTCTAAATCCTTTTTCTTCTCAAATGATCCGGATATATCTACTAGCTTGTGAGTACAAAATTTTTCTTCTCCCTCATAAGGAATTCCAATTAGATTTGCATCCTTGTTGTAGGAAAGGGAGTAGGTCTTTCCATAACACATGGAGAAGAAATTATCTATCCCTACTTCATTTAAGAAGCATACTGACTCATAAAATTCAATTAAACACTCCAGATATACCAGATCCTACACCTTTGGTTTCGATATACACAAGCTCTACCAACCATTCAGATTAATATTCTTTGAAATGATAGAGTTATACTTAGCATAGAATTTTGGATTGACTAACCTTTCTCTGTAAATATTCTACTCGAAGATTTACTTTACTAAAGACATATTTTTTCTGAGGAGAGACTACTACAAATATTCAGAACTAAATAAATCCTGAAGATTAAGAGCGAGTTTAAGTACATGGACAGAGCTTCAACATGCCAAGTCTTGAAAATCGACGTGGGATAAACATCGGGGGGGGGGGGGGTCCTTATATAGGTGTTTGAAATGACGATTCAACTTCCTCAATTGATCCAATAATTGAATAAATTCTTGATCAAATATGACGGTTATGACAAAAGCTGAAGAGAATATTTGGTAGATTTCTATCTTTTGAGGTTTTTAAGATAAACATTCTGATTTAAGAAAAAGTGAATCCGAAAGAGTTTCTTAAACAGGATAAAAATACCAACATGTTAGAAGATGATTACAAAAATTTTGAGAAAGAAAAACATACCTTCTAGATTTATAGGATAATTATTCGTAATAAGGTAGATTTGTCTTGAAGAACTTTAGATTCTGGAAAAAAGTTAAAAAAAACATAAAGAAAATTTTTATTACGAAAAAAATTTGACTAAGAAAATTTTGATTACGAAAATTTTGATTAGGAAAATATAGATTACCAAAATCTTGATTACGAAAATATTGATTATCGGGAAAATGTACTCCCCCAATGAAAAGGAGTTACTTACTGTAAGGAGATAGATTTCAATAAGAAGTTAATATGGTAGATTTTTTTATGGTTGTCATCCCTAAATTCTGTTTAATGTATTCAAATCTATCAGATGGTAAAGATTTAGAGAAAATATCAGCAAATTGATCTTGTGTTCCGATAAATTGAAGAACGATACCTCTTTTTTGTGTGTGATCTCTAAGAAAGTAATGCCTCATATATATATGTTTTTCATGAGGGTGATGTGTAGAGTTTTTATATAGGGAAATGTCACTAGTATTATAACACAATATTTGTGTTTTGGTTAAACTCATACCATTGTCGGTGAGTGTGTGTTGCATCCACAACACTTGAGCACAACTACTTCCAGCTACTATATATTCAGCTTCAGTAGTGGAAAGTGAAACTGAGTGTTGTTTTTTTCATGTCCAATAAACTAATAAATCTTCTAAGAAATGACAAGTTTTGGATGTTCTTTTCTTGTCCATTATACATCCACCAAATTCAGCATCCAAAAAGATTTAAAAAAAATCATTTCCAGAAGTATAAAAGAGTCCTAAATCTATGGTTCCATTTAGGAAGTGAAAAATCTTTTTACCTACATTTAAATGAGATTACTTAGGATTGGATTGATACCTTGTACATAATCATACAGAAAACATTAAGTCTGGATGATTAGCTGTCAAGTATAGTAAACTTCCTATCATACCTATAAATGATGTTTGATCTTCTGGTTTCCCAGCTTCATCAAGATCAAGTGAATTTGATGTACCATTGGGAGTACTAATACATTTATTGTTGTCATATCCATACTTTTAAGAAAATTTTTAATATACTTATGTTGATATATATAAATTTCTTCTGGTTTTTGAGATATTTGAAAACCATGTAAAAATGTTAACTCACCCATCACACTCATTTGGAACTTAGATTTCATTATATTTGCAAACGAATTAGTTAAAGATTGCTGAGTTGAACCACATATAATTTTATCAACATAAATGTGAGAAATAAAAAACATTTTGCTTATCTTTCTTTATAAAGAGGGTTGGATCAACATTTCTCTTAATGTAATTTTTTTGTAACAAAAATCCTGTAAGTCTATCATACCATGCTCTAGGGGCTTGTTTAACTCCATATAAAGCATTGGTATGTTTGAAAACATGTTCAGGATGTTTTGTATCTTAAAAACCAGAAGGTTGTTAAAAAAAATTCTTCTTGAACATATCTATTACTGAAAGCACATTTAACATCCATTTGAAAATGTTTAATGTTAAATAATGCTGCAAAGGCAAGTAGAATAAGGATAGATTCAAGTATATCTATTTGAGTATAGGTTTATTCATAGTATATTCCTTCTTGTTGATTATAGTAATTAGTAACTAATATAGATTTATTTCTTACTATGATTCCATTTTCAACATACTTATTTTTGCAGACCCATTTTAATCTAATAATAGAGTTTTCCTTAGGTCTTTCAACCAAGGTACATAATTTATTCCTTTAAAATTCATTTAGCACATCTTGAATGGATTTTATCCCATCATCATCACCTAAAGCTTCATCAGTGATTTTTGGTTCTACTTGAGAAATGAATACTAGATGTTCTACTTCATTTATTAAGGAACTTCTATTTCTTAAAGGTTGATTTACATCACCAATTATACTATCACTGGGATGATTCTTAAGAAACAACTGATTTAGGTTTTTTAAAACCCGTTCATCAATATATGGTATGTAATATTCTGGTGTAAATGTCAGAAAAACATTTTCTTAAATATTTTCCTTATCAGATGGATCTTCTATAAAGGTTTGGAAATAAGATTTTGAAAACACATTTGTTGATATAGGACGAGAGTGTTTAAAAACAAAAGGATTAGTTTCATCAAATTTAACATGTACTGTTTCTTCAACAGTACAAGTATTTTTATTAAAAACTCTATAAGCATTTGAAGTTGTGGAGTAGCCTAAGAAAATTCCTTCAACAAATTTGGGTGTAAATTTATGTAAATTATCATTGGTATTCAGAATGAATACTTTGTATCAAAATACCTTGAAGCAGAAAAGTCTAGGTTTTCTACCATTCCATAACTCATAGGGGGTTTTTATTAAGAAACAGTCTAATTAAAAGTCGATTTATAGTATAACAAGCAGTACTTACATATTCAGACCAAAACTGTTTGGCTACCGAATATTCACTCAACATGGTTCTTGTTATCTCCTGAAGAATTCAATTTCTTCTTTCAAGAACACCATTTTTTTGAGGGGTTCTTGGTGCTGTGAAGTTATGAGTAAAGCCTTTTCAACTAAAAAAAGTTTCAAAATCATAATTCTAAAATTCTCCTTCATGATCACTATGAATAACTATCAATGCAAGGTTTTTCTAATTTTTAACTTAGGCTCTAAAGATTTTAAAATAAGAAAAATCTTCAGATTTCTTTTCTTGAAAATAAACCCACATAAATCTTGTGTAATCATCAACTACGAAAAACACATAATATTTTCTTCCAATTCTTATAGTTTGTGTTTGACCGAAAAGATCCATATACACCAACAATAATGTATTATAAGGTGAGATTTCACCGATTGATTTAAATATTGATTTATGTTTCTTTCCACATTGACAAGGATCAAAAACTTTTGAAGAATCGTATCTAAGATCTGGTAGATCCTTAACAAGTCTTCTTTAGAGAGTTTACTTAAGTTACTAATGTTATAGTTTCCTAACCTTCTATTCCATAACCAAGATTGATCTTCCATTGCAGTAAGAGAAAGTATATATTGGCTCCTAAAGTCTTCTAAGTTTAGTGTGTATACATTCTTTTGCATATGGGAAAAAAGAATAAATTCTTCCATGGAATTGTGTACTAAGTACTTATCATTCCTAAAATTCACAAGGTAAACTTCATCACATAATTGAATTATGCTTATGAGGTTGTGCTTAAGACCTTTAACAAATAAAAAATTTAAAATCAAAGTTTTTCCAAGAAGAACAATGTTACCTATACCAATAATTTCTCCCTTAGAATTATCACTAAAAGTAACTTTTCCCCCTTTCCTCTTGGTAATATTTTTAAATAATTTTTTGTTACTATTCATGTGTTGGGAACATCCACTATCCATGTACCATGTATTGCTATTGGTACTATCTTTATTTTCCTGAAAATAAGAGTGTTAAACTTTCAGAACCCAAAATTTCTTGGATCTAGAAAATTCAGAAAGAAAAATTTTAGGTATCCACATTCTCTCAGAAAAATAAGCTTTATGAAAACCTAAAGACTAAGTTTTTTTTATATAACAATTTTTTCCCAATGTCCACCACATTGACATTTAGTGAATAATGGAGCACTTTGAGGAACAAAATAATTCTTACTAATAACTAGTTTAGAATGAGTATAGAAAAATATAGAATTATTCCTTAGAGGTTGAATTAGGGAATTTATTTTATCAAAATTTTCCTTACCTAATGTAAAGTTTGAAAAAAACTTCATCAAGGAAAATATTTCTGACTTCCTTCTAATAACTAATTTTTATCCTAAAAAACATTTGTTTTAGGACCAGAGTTAGTCTATAAATTTTTTTTCTTATAAATTACATTTTTAAGATCCTTATAAAGTTAATCCTTCTTAGAATTGAATTCCTCAAGGTTTTTGGAAATACTTTCAAAATAATAAATTTTATTATAAAGATCTTTAGAAGGATCCAATACTTCTTTTGTAAGAATAGAAATTGTAGAATTTTACATATAAAGTTTTTTCTTAAGATTAGAATTTTCAGTCTCAATAAGTTTAGAAAACCTAGATACTTCATCATAAGTAAGTACTGTATTATCTTCATCAGAAGAATATTATTCATCCTAAGTTTCATAAAATTTATTATCACTATAATTATAATTGAAAGAAAAATTATTTATGGATTCATCAATATGTACCTTAGCCATTACATAATGATTTTCAACAGGTTTCTTGGAAATTAGACCAAGATTCTTTTGATTAAAAGATTCATATTATGAGTATTCATCAAAAGAGTCACCACCACTGGCAATCCAGGGGTCATCAGCTTTCAAAACATTATTAGCAGTATATTTATAGTAATTATTTCTATTTATCTTAGAATTATTTTCCTTTCTATCATTTTTCTTAAGAATAGGACAATGTGGACTTATATTCCCTGCTCTTTTTCATTCGTAACAAGTGAATTCTGAGTATTTATTATCTATTATTTCTTTCTTCTTAAACCTATACTAAAAGTATTTCATTCTAACTATATTGTTCATCCTTTGAGAAATATTAGATTTCTCATTTTCAGAATGTTAACTTCTACTAGATTCATATAAAACCGTGACTTTCTTTGACTTGTATCTAGTAACCCTTTTAGGAGTCTTGGATTTAGTAGTAGTAAAGGATACACTTCTAGTTCCCTTCTTCTCCTTATTCATAATGTCATCTCTTTTCATTATTGTCTCATGTTGGAGAGGAGTTCCAAAAAGACCATCAAGAGTAATTTGAGACACTTTCCTATTCTCATCAATAGCCGTTATTTTAGATTCCCACTCATTTGGAATGATATCTATAATCTTGTCTGCAAGTTCCTCATCATCTAAACCTTTTTAACCCATTTCTTGTAAACTGTTAAAAATAGTCATAAAACTTTGTTGTAACTTTCACACTGGTTCTTTATAAGGGAATAGAAATCCATGATACTCTGCTTTAAGCATAGCACTTCTAGTTTCTATAACCTTGGATGTACCAAAATGAGCAACCTAGAATTTCTTCCAAATATAATTTTCATCTTCAAAAGAATAAATATGAATATATATATTTCTTTACTTGGAACATAAAAAATTATTTCATACCTTTTAGTTTAGTTGATATTCTGACTTTTCTTGATTAGTAAAAGTTATGACTTCCTTATCAGAAATCTTGTAATCTATAGTAAGCATAACAAAGTTGTCCAATCTAGTATTAATAAAAAAAATCTTCATATAATCTCTCCAATATTTATAATCATTCCCATCAAATATAGGTGGTCTAATAAGATTTAGATTGTCAATTGAACCTACATTCATTCCTGCCATCTTAAAAAAATGTATTTCCACAAAAACATGTTAATAGTAAATGTTTGTAAAAAAGGATAAAAATACTGAGTATAGAAAATATTTAGAACAATGGAAACTTGAGAAGGAAAACTTATATGTGAATATAATTATTTTAGATACCTGCTCTGATACCAATTGTAGGATCAAAATATGAATTTAGATGCTCAATTACAAGAGGGGGGTGAATTGTAAGTTTAAAAACATTAATTTTTAACCTTAAGGAAAACTATGTTTAACAATGTTAAATAGGGTAAATTCACAAGACCTATTCTAGTTCTAAAAGCTTTCTAGGTTCTAGAAATATGGTTCTAGAAATGAAACTTAAGGAATTTTACAAGGAAAATATTCTACCTTAAATTGTATAAGATCTTACTTATCAGAGTAAACAAAAGAGAAAGAAAGTATAAGAGGGTTATACTTTCTTCCTTTATTAAAATACAGTGGAAATAAACTTGAAAAAAAATAAGTAACACGTATGAAATCTTTTAACCCAAAGATAAGGGTATCTAACAACCTTGGTTAAAGGTCACTTGATTTTTACTATCAATAATGTCTATCTTACCCACACCAGGTTAAGCCCTCGATAGGAATATCAGAATATATCTTCCTATCCCCAAAAGCCCTTGAACTTTAAGGCAGTCGATACCTCTGTCTTTTAATCCTCAGAAGTCCTCTATCGTACACAACAACAATCAGAGTCGCACGAAGTAAGATGAACAAGATGTCCAGTATGCCCAAAGAATGAGAGTCTTTCTCTATTAAGAATTCACTTTAGGAGCATGCAATATATAGAGTGATCGAGTCAATCATGAGATCATTCAAATGAGATCGTATTTATAGGCATTTCTCACATGGTTGACTCCCTCCTCCAATGGTCATATTTTTCTTTGAATTTTGGAGGGACCTATACACGTGTCACTCAAACAACGACTAATTATAAATAGAATGTATGACATTGTTTCATAACTATAATGGGTTTAAGTAAAATAAGGTTGTTTAACCAAATCTATTTTTCAGAATCAAAAAAAAAGTTCTGAGTGTAAGAAAATAATAATTTGGATACTATAAATCATGGATATTCGGATTATGTTTTCCATATAAATTGGAACCTGAATTCTATAGACTTCGGAATCTGAATTTTAATGAATTCAGAATCCTAACTTCTTAGTAATTTTGAGTTGAAATTTCGAGGAATTTAGAGTCCAAATTATGAGGAATTCAGAGTCTAAATTTCAATGAATTCAATGTCTGAATTTCGTAGAATTTAGAGTCAGAATTTCATAGAATTCGGAGTATGAATTTTAGAGTATTCGGATTTATAATTTCAAAGAATTCAGAGTCATAATTTCAGAGAATTCAGAGTCTAAATTTCAGAGAATTCAGAGTCCGAATTTTAGTGAATTTGGAGTCTGAATTTTAGAGAATTCAGAGTCTGAATTTTAGAGAATTCAGAGTCTAGATTTCGGAGAATTCTGATTCTGAATTTCAGAGAATTCTGAGTCTGAATTCAGAACCTGAAATCAAAACCTGAAAATAGAATACTCTAAAACTAAAGATTTAGGATTATGAGGTTTTATATATGAAACAGAATATTACCCTTAATAAATAAAAAGTGTTAGATTTATAGAAGCTATAAAATGAATAACAAAAACATAGGTAAGGATAAAATTTATTTTAGGAAGGAAAATTTTCCTTATTAAGATAAATCTAGGGGAAAATATGATTTTACTTAAGATAGAGTGCTTTTGATTTTCAAAACATAGAGGAATGGAAAATTCATAAGGAAACCATATTGACTCAACATCTAATCCATTATTTATCCATTAGTGGATGAGAAGACCCACTGAAAGAAGGTGTATGTTTCCTCATGATGGAATCAAAAGAATTTTTCTCTCTCCTTTGCTTATTTGGAAGTCCTACATGATTCCTAGATTGAAATATTTGTGTGAGCATAGTGATAAGATTTTGCATTCCAACTCCCATAACATTCAGTTGGTCATGTTTAAAATCATTTCATTTCCCATCACATTCAGTATTAATGATTTTCCGTCAGTTTTTAGCCGTTGACTAAAACCAATAATCATATTGTGAGCAACACTAATCATAATGAGAAAACCACATAATCAAGAAAAAAATTCAATTTTGTGAAATTTAGGTTTTATCCTAGGTTATTAATGATGATTTATAAAGCTCCAGGTTTGTAAACTATACATCGAAATATCCTAAGGGTTCTAATTAAGGAATTATCATACTAGTTTTCAAAAGTTAACTATATATTTTATCTGATTCCAACTATAACAACCCGAACTTCACATACATAGATATTACTTCCAAATTAAATAATATTCATTAAAAAACATAACAAAACCACACCTGGAAAATACAAGTTTAGTGTATTTAGAAATAGGGAAACATAAATAACTTCTTCATAAGAAATATACATTGTATCCCATTTATCCCTTCATAACTAGACCCCTTTTGACATACCTTACTTAATACCATTATTCACAACTTTGGGTAAAGAAACATAAGAAAGAGTGAGCTTAAATCTCAGTAAGGGTAAACAAGTGATATATCAATCATATCATAATCATGATACATAAGAACATAAAATTTGAAAAATCTTATCCTTCGTATAAAATATCATGATATCATGTCATGGGATAAACCATAAAAGTTCATAAAGAATCAATGGAAATATTCCAAAAATTCATAACATACGACATGAAATTTGTGGTATAAAAATAATCATATAAAATAATTTCATATTATTCAAGGATAATTTATAATACCATCATATAGTTCAAAGTCTATTACTAAACTATGTTTACCCCTCGTTCTATCCCTGTATTACAAAACTGAGTTTACTTCCTGTTCTAACCCTGTATTACCGAACCGAGATCATTTCCCATTCCCATCCTCTCTATCTCATGAGATATAAATATTTACCCAATGAATTGGAGGGATATATAGGTCCCAAACATCTCTTAATAAAATCATTCTAACATGTGACAGAAAAACCAAAATCATTCCTCATCGCATAACTCAAAGAATAAAATGGGTTTCTTAATCATTATTCGACCATAACATAGTCCATGTAAAAAATAGATTTCATAAATAGAATTATATCATATACATAATAAAAATATATGAAATATAGGGATATAGATATTGAAACATAACCATATTAAATAATTCCATCTTATTTGGAAATTAATTTTTATAGAACACTTGAAATTAATTCTTGAGGAAAATATCCTTTCTTCTTCAAATCCGTTTTCTTTTCTCAAAATGCCACACAATTTTAAAAGAAAATAGTTTATTTAAAAATAGCCTAGAAATATTTTAAAGGAATATTCATGGAAAAAAGGTATTGTAAAAATGTAAAAATCCATTCATTCCATATAAGTTAAAAGAAATTAATCTTCTCATACTTTTGCTGGATAAGTCAAAAATTACTTCGCAACAAAAAGGAAAAAACATTCCTTTTATACCATCTAGTAAAAATTCACCAATTGGTAAAATTGACTATAAAAAATTTTAGAATAACATAAATACTATTTTATGATTAATATTTAGGAAACATGGACATGGACGATAAATATACCTCAGTAAATAGTTATGTATAAATAATCTCAAATGACAATGTGATTGAAAAATTATACCTTTACTTAGGTTCAATATACTTAGTATGTTTAAAAAACTCTTGTATAATGATTTAAATAATGTCATTTACTTATTACATAATCATATTTATTTTTATGATATCATATATGATCATATTATCATCCGTTTTTTAATAACATTTCATTTTTAATCATTATTCGAGTATTAACTACTTCATTTTCTTATGCATGTTTTATTGAATAAGTTCTGGTTATCCTCATTATTTTATAGATATATCAATTAAAAAATGATATTAATATAATATGTATCATATTTATTCATTCTATAAATTTATATAATTGTTTTTATATGAAAATCTTGTAGAATGAATCACATCGCATCATGGAGATGGTAGGCCGTACACATGCATGAGAGACGATATCATTCCCAGAATTGTGATATGGTATAGAAGTATATGATATATATATTGTTTCATAATCAATATATTATTATCATAATAATATATAGTTACTATTTCCATCATTTTACCCATCCAAGTAAGGTGGTGGTAAAAATTAGATTACACCACAACGTGGAGACAGTAAGGTGTATGTACGCACATGTGGGGATTTCATTTTTCGTAGGATGTATAAAAGGTGGGATATGATTGTTACCTAATCATAATGACATCTCAGTATATACGTGATACTAGAGTTATTACTTTATAATGGTAAAAACTCATGAAGAGGAAGTAGAAGCAGAAATAATTGTGAAAGAATCACTAGATGAGATTACCTCTTCTTCGATGAGCTCCCTCATGATCTAACCTTAAAGAACAAGGGTTGGTCCTTAGAGAAGACCAGAACCATTGGAATGTGACTAGGTGTATCATCTCAGATATTGGTTCTGCCCAAAGGTTCCCCAAACCTGGTTGGTCACATGACCTCAAGCGCGTTTCCCCAAACACTAGAGATTTCTGACTAGAAACAATGGCCAAGGTGTGATATTGGGGAAACTATGACCTCATTGATAGAGTATACACTGCATAAAGAAATTATAAAAGAATAGGGGAAGTAGTACTACCAGGAAATAGAAATAAACAATAGAATAATGATAGTAATAAAACAAATGGAGCACTTATATAAATGATGCATGTCACATGTGTATAGGAAAATAGCCAAAGAAGTCACAATGGTGGAAATAAAATATAGAAACCAAAGCATGAAACCAAGTACACATAGGTACATTCTGTGTACTTATAAAATTACCATTACATCCTTTTTCCTAAAAAACAACCCGAATTCAAGATCTAATCCTGAAATGTAGATCTGGTTCTTACAAACATACCCCCTTAAAGCAATTCATAAACAAATTTCCCTTCCAAGGGTGATAAAGAAAAATCTGAAAACAACTCCAGCCACTATGATGATACATCAAAATCCCTATCTCAGGTCTCATACTGTACTCACCTGTGCTTTCATAACACCCATACCAGAGGAACATACCAGCCACAAAGAACCTTTGTGCTATGATCCACTATCCGAATAGGGTGCTCCTTGAAGGATGTATCCACCTCCAACTCAACCTCCTCGGGTTGAAACACATGAGACATGTCTGAGAAGTAATGTCGTAGATGAGAAAAATGAAATATTCCCTACATAGACCGGTACCTCTAAGGTAACTCTAGATGATAGGCAACCGACCTAACTCTCTCCAAAACCTCAAACTACCCGATGTATCTTGGTGAAAGCTTTTGTAGTCTCCTTATCCTCTTGTGTCCCAACATCTGTGTGACATGTAAGAAAACTTAATATCCATCCTATAACTCCAAAGGTTGTCTCTGTCGATTAAAAAAATACTTTTGGAATGATTGTGAAGTAGAAATCCTCTTCTGAATCAACTCCACCTTCTCATGGTCTCCTGGAAAAGACGAGGTCCCATCATAGTTTTCTCTCCTGCCTCCAGCCAACATAGGGGTTATCGGCATGACCTACTATACATAGACTCATAAAGTTCCATATGAATCATTTCTTGAAAACTTTTGTTGTAGGAAAACTACACCACGGGTATGTGTTTCTCCCAATATCCCTCAAAATCGAGGACACATGCTCGAAGAATTTCCTCCAAAACCTGAATCATGTGCTTAGACTGGCCATCTGTCTAGGGATAGTAAGTTGTAATCAGAAGTACCTATGTACCCAAATCCCTCTGTAGTCCCTGAAACAAATGATAAGTAAACTTGGTTTCCCTGTTTGAAATGATAGAGTGCATAACCCCATGAAAATATACAATCTTTCAGACGTACAAATTTCCAAGATCATCAATACTGAAGGTATCCTTAATCAGAAGGAAATATTAAACCTTCACGAGTATGTCAATAACAACCCATAAATCATAATTTTCATAAGTCGAACTTGTTAAACCCATCACAGAATCCATCATGAAATCATTCCACTTCCACTCTAGAATGGGTAACTGCTGTAAAATCCTTGCCAGTCGCTGATGCTCCACCTTCAACTACTGACAGGTGGAACATATCATAACAAAACTAGCAACATCCCTCTTCATTCCTATCCAAAAATATTGATGATGTAAATCTCGATTGATATTGGTGAAACTAGGATGAACTTACCATATTGAGGTATGAAAATCTCATATCAACACCTCATGTATGTCTGCTGACACCCATACGTGCCCATGAAAATGAAAAACCTCATTCTCCTATGGTCCATCCAGGAGTAGGGTCATCACCTGACACACTCTCCCATTGGACTAGGCCTTCAGATTCTGATAGATTCCCTATTCTTACTCGATCCAGTAGAGTAGAGGTAACAACTATAGAATTAATAAACATCTACCCCTGATTTTCATGCACCTTCAAATTCATCTCATAGAATAGAGCCATAAGATATAACTCACTACTAGCCTCCTGAACAACCTGTATCTGAGTCCTTCTGCTCAACACATCAGCCACTGCATTGCCTTTCCTCGGCGTGTATGCAAGCTCAAAGTCAAAAGACTGAAGGTACTCAACCGAACTTCACTATCTCAAATTCAGATCACACTGGGAAAATATATTATTGAGGATTTTGTAGTCATTGTATACCAAAAAATTCTCTCCCAAAAGATACTGTCTCCAATAGCGCAAAACATGAACAAATGTAGCCAACTCAAGACCATGCATCAGGTAATTCCTCTCATGTGGTCTCAACTTTCAAGACCTATATGCAACTGCTCCTCCCCCTTGCATAACCACTGCTCCCATCCCGATACCTGACGCATCATAGTAAACAGTGTAACTCTTTCCTAGCTTTGGAAAAAACATGATCGGTGCTGAAGTCAACCTCGCATTCAATTCCTAAAAGGATGAATTGTAGGAATATGTCCATAATCACTTTTCACCCTTCTTAGTTAGGCCCATCAATGGAATTTATAAGTGTTAAGAGTCTTGTATAAAGCGCCTGTTGTAACTAGTCAATTCTAGAAAACTCCATACCTGAAAGATGTTCTTCAGCTGCTCCCAATAGACTACAACTCTCACTTTCTTTGGTCCTACTGATACTCTTTTCTATGAGATCAAATTACCAAATAAGTGAATCTGGTCCATCCAAAAGTGTCATTTGGAGAGCATAGCATATAACTGATGCTCTCTCAGTTTACTCAATACAATATCAATATGGATGGAATGGTCATGTCAAGTGTGTGTACACACCAAGATATTGTCCACAAAGACTATCTTGGTGGTGTGAAACTCACCGTATGGTGATAGAAGTAAAAAAAGGCCTAAAAGGAGACCAACCAGTCCATTTTAACAATGAAATTGAAGCCTGTAATTTCTAAGACATAGAAGTCCCACAAGAAGTGACACCCACCATCCTCAAGACGGAACTCCTTGAACTCATGTACCCTAGCCATCCTAATCCCCAACAGAGTGTATCCTCATAAATTAATCATAAGTAAATATGTAGAGCCCGAGGATATGCACAATGAAAACCAATATAAAAATATGGGGATCCCTTATATCAAAAGTGTAGAAGATAAAACTAAGGCAACTAGAATCATACCTCTAATTGTAGAGGGTCTGGGTTCCTTCTCTTGCTGTGTCTATTCTATCGCAAACGTATGACTTGTACCATGACCCTACGACCCTACCTGGATACCTTGAGCTGGTCCACCCTTCTGTTGCTGAGAACCTATCGTCTGGAAACCATGACCATGGATACCTCCTCAGCCCGAATGACTTAACATACTCTAGTTCTGAGAGTGATGAGAAACTTGTGGTTCTTCTCCTTAACTTGGAGTCATAAAAAATCCCCTCTCACTCACTGTTGGTGAGAACATCCTTCAAAAACACTGAATATGGCCCATCATGCCACTGGATTGACACACAACTGGGTGTCTCGAGCATTGTGGTCTCGTATGCCCACTCCTTCCACACTGGTAGCACATTACTTGGCTACATGAAGAAACATCCCGTGAAGGCTCCCAATGACGCTTCCTGCTATTGGTCAAAAGTGTACCAAACTTGGATATAGAACCACCCTGGCTAACAACTCATAACTCCCTTAGATTTCACTCAGTAATTATCACCTGAGTTACTATAGTAGTCACCAAAGTCGACCTAAAAACATTCACCTGTGATCAGATGTCACACCTAAAACCATCCTCAAACCGCCTAACCAGTGATAACTCGTAACCTCCCAAAATAGGTGCGAAGTACTGAAGCTATGTAAATCAAGGAGATTAATCCATCACTAAAATAGATCCCTGCTGCAAATGAAAGAACTCTCGGGCTCGATCAGCACTCAACATCTCGGGGTAGAAGTAATCATAGAAGGTCCTCTGAAACACTTCCCATGACATCTACTGATGACGTCCCGCCTATGAAATAAGATCCCACCATCTCTTGGAGGAATCACATAACATGTACATCGCAATATTCAACCTCATTTCAGGAGGTGTCTCTAGATATGCGAAGATATAATACATGGCCTCCATCCAAGACTCTATAGCCCAAGGTCCTCCATCCCCTAAAGAAGTGGGAGGATGCTGCTACTGGAACACCCTTGTAAAATCTTCCATAGTTGGGGAAGGATGTGTTTCTCCCTAAAATTTTTTCATCATCCTCATAAAGCCTTCACAGAACTATGCATCATCACCTATGTTTGGTATAAAAATTGGTGTAAAGACGAGCAGAACAAGAGGATCTACTGGTAGTCCTTGACCTACCATTTTTGGCATATGGTCATTGCCCTGTACCTTGCGTACAACTGAGGACATCTTGGTGGCATGAATTTTCAAGGTCAAGCACACATCTAAACTCAATATTATCAAGGAATGTAACTTTGAATTGAAAAAATGGAACAAGAGAAGAAAAGCATTCATGTTTTAAAAATCAGGGTTACACGGTGTGTAGAAACTCCACATGACATGTTCCCTTAATCCTTTAACATGGGCGTGTACCTATGTCAACCTGGTCGTGTAACACCCCATACACAAGGCTTGCTCCTTCTGAGATATGATAAGTACTTGAATATCCCATCCAACCCAAGTTATTATACACGACTTGAAATACACAGTTCTCTCATGGTGTAACACTATATGAAATGTTCTACTTTATGACCTAAGTTTCATCCACCCGTGTCGTTAGTCACACGACCAAATACATGGTCTTTTACATCACGACATTTACTCCCCGTACACGATATGTTCTACCAAACATTTATCAACACCATGTATCTACCCACATAGTCAATCACACTGTCAACCACTACACGGTATGTACATACGGTACATGGAGTGTATATAAGAAAATTCAGTTCTTCCAGAACAGAAGAACACATGGTGTGTGTTGATAACATGAAATGTTTTCTTGTCTGTGTTTCTAGAAAGTAAACCTCTAAAACTTCTTTGGAACCCTTAAAAACATAAAATTTGTCCAAGGAATGACAAATTCTGACCCTTGGGAGCCCATAATACCCATGAATCTAAGTTTTTCATCTTTTTTACACATCATAACTTGAAAAAATTCAATTAAAGTTCAGACATGATCCACCAAATTCTAATCCAAGAGGGCCCATAACACCTCAAGGACCAAATATTGGTATCCATCCAAATGCAACTTTACATATACCAATAACCTATCAAAAAAGAAGGTATTTCTATCATAGAATTTATCACAGCAGTATGCATATCTAGCACAACATCTATCACAACAACATGCAAATAGTAATGCTCCATAAATGGCATGATAAGAATGCATGACATGTGATATCTATAAAGTTCCTATATGATGCATGAGATGGAATACCATCATATAATTAGGTTTCAACTGAAATAGAACCATAATTATATAAATCATAAAATCACAAAACAAGTGAATCTCCCAATAGTGAGATCGAATCAACTATAACAATTGCAAAAAATGAGAAATTCCAATATTAAAGGTAACTTGGATTTCCCAATACACGAGTTAGCTACTCTCGAGAAAAAATTATTAAAAACTACATATTACTTCCTATCCCTATCTATAGGCTCAAAATAGTAAGTAAAATTAGAAAAGAAACCTCCTTTGATACCACTGTGTAACGTCCTGGGTCCGGGTGCAGCCTAAAGGTTCCTCGAACCTGGTTGGTCACATGACCTCAAGCACGTTTCCCCAAACACCAGAGGATAATGACTAGTATCAAGGGCCAAGGTGAGATATTAGGAAAACTATGACCTAATTAGTTGAGTATACATCGTGGAAAGTTATTAAAAAACAATAGCAGAAGCAATAATACCGTAAAACAGAAGTAAACAACAGAAGACTAATAGTAGTAAAACAACTAGAGAACATATATAAATGATGCATGTCACATGTGTCTCAGAAAATAACTAAACAAGTCATAATTTGGTAAATATAATATAGAAACCAAATAATTAAATCAAGTAAACTCCAATAGCATTGAAATCCTCATCTTGGTCCCGTGATCTTCAGCTCCAACAATAACCAAGTACCTGATGAAGGGTGGTTTCCCTTATCTATACCTGCAATCGTTTAATATGTTTTGGTCCAAAACTTCACCCAAATAAGGTGTGAGATGAATCCTAGTATGAAACAACCAGAAGATCTGTGCCTAACTATTAGTGAATATATATATAGCAGGTAAAATGAAGAAATCAAGCAACAAACTTAGAAGTACTCAAAATTAAACAATCCTATAGTTTTCAATTACATTCATTTTTATTTATTATTAAATCCATTGAATCATGTAAACCTTATGATCTAGCCTAATATATATATATCCCCTATGTAATGGTAGAAAAAAATATTTCTTAACATACCATCTAACAATCAAGTAATACCAATTCCATGATTTCACTTTGGCTTGACAGACTTGTCACAATCATTCAATTATTCAATAGTTACCCTTTAAAAAATTTCTCAAAGTCTAATCCCCACTGGTCCAACATAACAACAATTCATTTAATAATGACCCTATGAGTAGTTCTCATAATATAACCCCTTTGGTCTAACATAGCAATAACCATTTACAAGTGACCACCTTGTCATAATTCATAGATGATTATTTACTCTTGTATACAATTTTCATAATTTACAAAATAATTTACACAACATGTACTTTTATATTGGGTTGTATCACTTAATCATTTAAAACATTATTTTTGTTATACCTGCACACTACTATAGTCAATATGTCCAGGCTAGTTTTATTATAGACATTGTTGGTGTTAGCCTACTAAGTATATCTCACACCCTGTTTGGTCCACCATTTGGTACTTGGGTATACTTCATTTATGTTGGTGGGGACATGGTAAATAATCCATATATTGATACTTAAATTTTGTGATAGGATGGAGTATAAGAGCAGAGTGCTGAGTTATGCTCATGATGCTATTAGAGATAGCTTGTGTCATTTTGTTCATTTTTGTACAACTTGTAGTGTATTCCTGCTTCCCTATTCCCCATGAACTTTCCTTTTTTATATCACCATAACATGATTATCATTTTTATATGATATTGGAGATGGTTCTACCATTTATTATGCTAGTATTTATATTATAATTGTATGATTTATTCGTTTCATTGCCTCATTGTTATATCTATTTCCATTTTTAATTATTTTATTATACTATTACACTATGATCAAATAATGAAGGCATCTTATCACCACCATGTCACCATGGACCCTCACTACTTTTCAGTAGCCTCTGGTGTATGTGGAGGAATTCTTGGGTCTATGTATCCAACCAGACCAATCACTTGTCTATGAACTGGGACAGATATATCAAAAGGTGGAATTTTAGGTTTATTTTCCTTTTGTATTACTATTTTGGGTTGGTAGACAGGATACTAAGAGTTGGTAATGAGCTTATTTCTAGGATTAGCTAACCCACATACAAGTCAAAGTCAAATTTTCCTTGGAAGGGACTTGTTGCTATGGGCTATTCCAATTAAAATTATATTTATTTCACTATTTGGTGATGCAAATGACTTGTGAGATTTACTCTAACTATAAATTTCCTTTTTTACACTTGGACTGATAAGTCAAGGAGGTATGATATCATGTATCCAGATTGGAACTTGAGGATTCACTTTCCATGCATATTCCACACCCTATTTATTTTTTTGCATACATTAACAACAACATGTTGTGATTCCTTTAATTATATATTGTAATTATGGTAATGATTCATGAAGGAGAGAGGTTAAATAATTGGTTATTAATGTTTTTGACTTAACCTAAATGGTGTTTTATGGCATAGCTTGAGGGTGGAACCTTAACTAACCAAATATTTCAAGTTTGATATTTGTAACTGTGGTAAGAGATGAAATGTTGGTAGGATGCGATTATATGGATACCAACTATAATTAAAAAATATAGTAATTATATAAATTGTGAATGGTGCTCCATCTAATTATGCTATCATAAATGAACTTGTAACATTTTAATGCCGAATGTAAAAGACTAGTTGTAGTTTCATGATGCTCTAATTGAAACTTATAAAGCTTAGGTCTTTATTACTTCGAAATGGTAACTCATCTAACTAGACCCTTATATAAATATAAACAAGGAATTTCTATTTATTAAAGGTTAAATGAAATTATTTTCATTAAATGGGGATGATAATTAAAAATTAAAGGGTTTCTTCTTCTATAAATTTCAATTCATAGTCCATATACCTGAACCTCAGACATATATCAAATAAATTTTCATTGTATCGACCTTAGTAGTGGGAAGTTGGGGTATCTCTTGTGTTTCTTTTGAGAGGACCAGTTTGGGATAAACCTAACACTGAGAGGGGGGGGGGTGGTGAATCAGTGTTGTGGAATTTTTAAACCAATTCCAAATTTTATCTATGTACCTCTTGACCTGTTAAAATCTTGATTCTATTATTCTCTTTTCTCTGTTTCATGCAATAATAGAAGACAGTAAAAATATGCACAAAATATTTTTACAAGGTTCACCACTCAATAAGAGTAGTTATGTCCTTTCCATGCCTAGATATAACCAGTGCATGGATTCTCCACTATGATGTGATATGAAATTATAATGCAATGGAAAGGAAAACAATCCTCTAGCCAGTGTGAGTTCCTACACATTAGAGGGGGGTGGGAAACAATCCTCTTCCCTGGACTAGTATGACCTATCCCAACTTGCAGCATCTAGTTGGTTCTTTATACTTCCTATGGAGATAGTCTTATTCCTTCTTCAAAAAAAAGTTTCTGCTCTTGGTCTTCTTTAATGCTCTTCACTTGATTACGTGCAAAGTAGTAGGCAAGAAATTCTTCCTTCTTTCCTTCTCTTCTTTTCTAGTGCAACAACAACTGCACTGGGATTTTTGTTTCTTCTTCTTAGTGAAACAACCAACTGCACTAAAACTTCTCTTCTTCGCACATTCTATTTTAGTGAAAAACCATCTACACTGAGCCCTTATTATTCTTCTTCTTGAAAGAATCATAGGTTCTCTTTGTGATTGTAAAAAAAATGAAGTCTAGATCAACTTAGCATCATCAAAGTTGATCAGAAGCTGGTAAGAACTTCTAGAACAACTCACAGCTTGCGCGCCAATCCTTACTTGTACACTACCTTGCTTACGCGCTACTCTTCTTGTGCGCCTCCATACTTGCGCGCCACTCAGCTTGCACGCCACTTACTTTCACACCACAACTTGCGCACCACAACTTGCACACCACAACTTGCGCACCACAACTTGCGTGCCACTATTGTGCACAGCTCACAACTTGCGCACCACCGTTGACTTATACACAACACACTTCTTGAAGACACCACCCTGCTAGCACACCTCTGACAACTTGTGCGACAAAACTTGCGTGACACCCTACTTTCATGCCTTATAAATATCTCGTAGCTTGCGTGCCACCCTCTACTACTTGCGTGACCAGAGAACCTTCTACTACTTACACGATCAGAGGTCAAAATTTTTCCTTAAGTGTTGAGCCTTAAAAAATGAGGAGGATAGCCATCTATTTATAGGCATTTTGGTGACTTGTGCGCCACATACACTTGTGCGCCGCTACAACACTTGCGTGCTGCTTTAGCACTTGCGCGCTGCTCTAGCACTTGCGTGCCGCTCCACCACTTGTGTGATACACCATCACTTGTGCAGAGCTTTCTTTCCTTTATCATATTTTTATATGATGATGTTGAAATATGACTTGTGCGCAACATACACTTGTGCTCCACATATACTTGCGTGCCACACTTGACTTGCACGCCAATCTTTAACTTGCACGCCACTTTATTTCTTTTGTCATATTTTGATGTGATGATCATGAAATATGACTTTCTCACAACATACACTTGCGCTCCACATATACTTGCGTGCCATAGTTGCTCGCCACTTTTGACTTGCGCACCGCTTTCTTTCCTTTTCCAAAAACCCTTCTTCACTCTCCCTATCCTTCATAAGGATTGCATCACAAGTTCTCCAAAATTATGATATTTGTGAAATACAAATCATAAAATCATCTTCATAGTTTTGTCCATTCTTTTTGGAATATGATTTCCAAAGTACTTCTTCATCCTCCCTTCAAATCCTCAATTCCTTTTGGAGTGTAAATTCCAAAGAAGTCCAATCATCTCTCTTCATCCAAAAGTGGAGGCTTGAAGCTTCTTCAAATACCTTCAGTGTTGCAGACAATGTATCACCTTTGATACATGTATTTGGAACTTTAAAGGCAATGTGTAATTCATGACCTTGTTAGAATACCAAGCCCTTCCACACACTCTCTTCTTCTTCTACCATCATTCTGTACTTCATTCAAATCATATGATTATTTTCTTCAATTAAGATCTTGCATGGTTGTCATCCAATCGTAAATCATTTCATGGTCTTCTTTAAATCCTCATTCTTCTTCAATCATCCTCAGATGGATGACACATCACTATTCTTCATTGTTGTAAACAATGTGTCACCTTTGACACGAGTTCTTCGAACTTAGGATCACTTCAACAATCGTCTGAATTTGCTTCATAGAGAATTTCCCAAGTATGACATTCAATGCTATGATTTCATAAAGATTCTCCAGGCTTACCCACTTAATACAATCTCCATTAACTTGGGAGGCCTTCTTCATATCCTTATTCATTTTGACCGACATTGACAAATATTGACAAAAAATACAATCTTCAGACACAAAGTGGTCCCAACAATCTCCCCCTTTGTATTTGGTTGTCAATACCTTAAAGTCTCCCCAAATTAAAGTGTCAATGTCAAAATGGGAATATTCTCTCTCCCCTTTACTTCTTTCTTTCCCCTAGACTTTCATTTCATTTATCTCCCCCTTATTGACAAGAAATACAAAGTTCATGGTAGAGAGGGTGTAACACCTGAGACTTTCATGAGAAATATTTTGTTTTTATGTTATATAAATAATCAAAGGAATCTTTCACTACACACAACACTTTCTTGGCTTGCTTTACACGCAATCACGACCTTCCTCGATAGCTTGCGTCGTACGCAATACCGAGTTTCACTAAAAAACAATATGCTATTAAAACTAGCCGTTATGAATAGTATTAACTGAATTTTGAAGTTTATAACATTTTAATTCAACTTATACATTTTCTAGAATGAGGTATAAAAGAAAAATCAGTTTTTTTTGGATAAAAGAAGTATTTTTCAAAAAATGTCGTTTTGCCGCCTTTTGATGGCACACCCACATTAAATATAGTTTTTGACATGATTATAAGTTAAATTTGACAAAATAAAATTATTCTTTTGAATCAGGGTATAAAATTTTACTTTGGATAAATTTTTGATATTTTTATGATAACTTTCATATTTTGATGAATAGTAAAAATACGCTAATTTTTAATTAAAAACAACTTTTTTCATTGAGATAATTTATATGGATAAATTATAATATTGAATTTTTTGAAATCATAAATAGAATATATTTTTACCATTTAGTATAATTTATGTCATTAGCATTAATTTCACATTGAATTCATAGGTAAAAACATTTCAATCTTTGACAATGTTTTAACTTCTAAAACCCGTTTTCTTAACAACGGGATTTATTTTAAATTAATTACTGCAACTTATATGTTTTGAATTTTGAAAAATGGATTCCATATTCAGAATCAGTGGGTCCAAATTATGTTAATAGACTACTTTTTATTTTTGGGCATCATGAATAGTAACTACTGTAAATTGTTTTACCATAGTTAAAGGTAAATCCAGTAATTAAGGGTAAATATAAGATTATAAAATTACCATAACACCTTCCAAAATCCTATTGTATGAATAAAAGTAGACACATCACCTAAGGGTCGTATTAGATTCATTTAATGGACTTTTGTTTATGAAAATAATTTAATTATTATTGAAACCAAAGAATGTGACAACATGTCACTTTCTTAAATCTTCTAAGTATAATAATTTTAATTTAGTGATAAACTTCATGAAACTTAAAACATGAATAGTATATAGAAAGATAATACAATTATCTACATCATAAGAACTTATTTAGAATTTTTAGGGATTAAATAATTATCATTAATTATGACACAATAGTGATGTTGAAATTATTTTATTAATTAAAATATCAAATATATGGTTTTAAAAATAATAAAATAAATATTATATGAACTATTTAATGTGATCCACTAATTTTATAGATACATATGACATTTTATGGATCTATTAAAGCTTTTAGTTTGAACATATCTTCTGTATATATTTTATTTAAATTCAAATAAATGAATAGTGTCAAAATTGACACTGCTGTTATTTTATAAAAATAACATATTATAAAATTGTTTAAAAATAAATAAAAAAATTTAAAATTTATAAATTAAAATTTATATGGTCGAAAATGTAATAAAGTGTCAAATTATGGAAAATTCACAACACATATGTAATTATTTATAATAATTTAAAATTTAGAATATTATTACCACAAATAAAATTAAATTGATAAATAAGGATAAATCAAGTTGATAATGTTTAAAATAAATTCCTAACATGTCTAAATTTTATTTGTTGATGAGATTACAACCCTATCTCATCTAAGCTTCATATATGAGTCATTTTGGAAGTTTTTAAGTGGGGTTGGGATTTAATAGAAACTAATATTTCTTATATTTCCAAAGGTTCCCCTCTCCTCCCTTATAAAAGGGCACCTCCTCCCTATCCTCCTCACACCAATTTGAGCCTTCAAGCTCAGAAAACCCCTGCCACTATCTATTCTCCACTTCCCTAAATACATCCTAGAGGTCCTGGTCTTCTTCAAAGATCAATTGTAGTGCCCTAAGAGGAGGTCTCAAAGAGGCGCTTCAAAGAAGAGGTAATGCCCGTTACCGATTCTTTCATCTTTATTTCTTCTTCCACTTCTTCTTCTTTAGTTGTTTCATTATAAAGTAATAAAATCAGTATAACTCATATACTAATATTTTATTATAAGTATGAAAGAACCCTATTTCACCATCTATCCATCCTACGGAAAACGAAATCACCGTGCGTGCGTACGTACGGAATACCGTCTCCACGCCGTGGTGTAATCTATTTTCCCCCACCACCTTACTTGGATGGGTATAATGGTGTAATTAATAACTATATATGATTATTGTAAATTTATATTGATTCTGAAATAGTATACATACACTCCAATACAATTCCACGATCATGGGAACGATATCATCAATCGTGCGTACGTACGGAATACCGTCTCCCCGATGTGATGCGACTCGTTCTACATGATCTTCATTGCATAATGATTATATAAATGAATTTAATGAATGAATATGATATATATTACAATAATACCATTCTGGAAATGAGGTATCTATAACCTAAAGAGAAGAATAATAATTCATTCGACAAAACACGCATAAGAACAAAAAGTAATAAACACCCGAATAACAAGTAGTAATGAAATATTACTAATAAGAAGCTATGAATATGACCATGTATGATATAATAAAAATAATTATGATCCTGGAAAAAGTCAATAACATTATTTAAATCATTATACAATAGGTTCGGACACTTTCAAAGCAAATCATACCTAAGGTAAGGGAAATATCACAATCTCATTTTTATCCGAGATTGTTTATACTTTGGAATTTACTGGGGTGTATTTTATCATCCACATCCATGTTTCCTCAATATGTAATATTTATATCCTTCTAAAATAGTTTATATCCAATTTTACCCTTCGGTGAGTTTTTAGTAAAAGATATGAAAGGAATCTTTTGTCATTTTTCGTACGAGGTACTTTTTGACTTTTCCGACAAAAGTACGAGAAGAATGTTTTCTTTTAACTTATACGGCATGAATGGATTTTTAAAATAATATTTCCAAGAAGATTACATTAAAAGTTTTCAAGTTTATTTTTAATCAACTTCTTTTAGTTTATAATCGTATGAGATGTTAATAAAGAAAAAGTGTTTTTGAAGTAGAAAGGATATTTTCCTCAAGAATGGAGTTCAAGTGTTTTATCAAAATTATTTTCCATCTAAGATAATAAAGGGTTCTGTTTCTATCCCTATTATTACATTTATTTAATTATGTTGTGATGGAATTATTTTTGTGAATTCCTTTATCTTATATGAATTGTTTTATGATGTCACGATGTTTAAGATTCCCATTTTTATTACATGGGTTATGCTATGATGTATGGTTTATGATTTTGTGGCACACATAAGAATGGTATCATTATGAGATGGGTGGTACCTATATCTCCCTCCAATTCATTGGGTAAAGATTTTATATCTCATGAGATAGACATGGATGGAACGGCCGGTTATACAGGCTCAGTGAAACAGGACTGAAACGAGGAGTGAACTCGGTTCAGAAATGGACTTTTTACACTAAGATAGTCTTGGAATTGAGTCTTGAATAATAAGAAATGATTCTCAATGATTATGTGTGTATGAAACAAAGTTTCATGTTTTAAGTTATGATTATTGGGATTACATTTCACTTCCATGATTTATCCCATGTTATGAAATTATGATCTCTTTTCGAGGGTAAGATTTCCAAAATGTTATGTTTTTATTTTTATGTGATTGATATTTCTTTTGTTTACCCTTACTGAGCATTTGAGCTCACCCTTTTTTATTTTATCTTTCCCCAGGTTAGGAAGAAGGTTATTAAGTAAGATATGCCAAAAGGGACTTTAGATATGATGAAATAAATGGGAGACAGTATAGGCGCTTTATGAACCCATTGTTTATGTTTCCCAGTTTCTAAAGAAACTATACCTATACGGTCCTTTCATGGTTTTGTTATATGTTGTAAAAAGTATGCTTCAATTTTGATTTAATAACAGTGTATGTAAAGTATGGGTCGTTATAGTTGGTATCAGAGGAAAGGTATAGTAAACCTTTGGAAACTAGGATGTGAAAGCCTTAGTAAGAACCCTAAGGATAATTCTAAGAATAGAACACAATATTAGTGTTTTTGAAATGGCCATGAATAACCTAGGATAATACCTTAAGTGTGAAATTTTATTCTTGATTATGTGGTTTTCCTATTATAATTAGTTTTACTCACACTATTATTCTTGGTTTTAGTCAATGGCGGGAACCTGAAGGAATCATGTTAATGCGGAATGCGATGGGAAATGCAATGATTGTCCCCCTAAGCAACCAAATGTTATGGGAGCTAGAATAAAAAATCTTATAGCCATGCTCACACAACTTTCTCAAGCTATGAATCATGCAGGACTTCCAAACGAGCAAATGAAGGAGAAACATTCTGTTGAATCCTTCATGAGGAAGCGTCCACCTTCTTTAAGCGGGTCTACTGATCCATTAGTTATTGAACAATGGATTAGTACAACTGAAAAGATATTTTCAGTTCTTCAATGTTCTGAACATGATAAAGTCATCTTAGCAGTGTATCGTTTGGAAGGAGATGCTGATCAATGGTGGAATCTTATTAAGAATATGAGGCAAAGATATGAAATTGAGTCCATGGAATGGGACAAGTTCAAGAACTTATTTTTCAATAAGTACTTCCCTCGTATTCTCTGAACAAAGATGGAGAAAGAGTTTCATGAACTGAAGCAAAAGGATGATGAATCTGTTGGTACCTATGAAGCAAATTTTACAAGACTTGCAAGGTACACTTCTGGTATTATTATCCAACCTGAGAGTAAGATCGATCAATTCTTTAGTGTCTTAAAACCAAGTCTTCGAAGGGCGTTATCCATAAGGGACTTCAATAGCTATGAGGAAATCGTTCTATGTGCTCTCAAAGTCGAGATGGAGATTGGAGTAACCCATCAGTCATATGGGTTTGATAAGAAGAGGAAAATAGAATTCAAAGGAAAATCTAAAGATCACACTAAAAGGAAGATGAGCATTCCCTTATGCTCAAAGTGTGGAAAGAAACATGGAGGTAGTTGTCTTAAAGGGACAAGTAAATGTTTCAAATGTGGAAAGGAAGGTCATCGGGAATTTGAATGCTGAAATGATGGGAAGAAGATGTCTAATGATGCAAACAAAGGAAGGGACACACAGAATGAACCTACTACACTTCAATGTTTCAAGTGCAAGGAGATGGGGAATTTTGCCAATAAATGCCCTAATCCAAGGGTTGTTGATGATGATCGACATAAACAAAATCTTAAGGCTAAAGACAAAGGAAAGTCTCATGCAATTTCTATCAGCGATGTGGAGTACGATAACAATGTGGTGAAAGGTACACTTACCATCCACTCTAAATTATCAAATGTTTTATTTGAATCTGGATCCACCCACTCTTTTATTTCTGAAGATTTTTCTAAGGGTATCACCATATTACCTCAACAATTAGATGTTCAGTTATCTGTGACAACACCTAATGGCACAGCAGTCGCATCAAAAGTTTATAATTCTTCCCCGATTGAAGTTTGTGGGAAAGTGCTTCCTGCAAATATTGTGATCCTTCCTGTAGTGGAATTTGATGTGATTCTTGGCATGGATTGGATTTCTTTATATGGAGCTCATATCAATTTCCAAAGAAGGGAAGTCACATTTCATATTCCAGATCAATCTATGATCGTCTATCGATGGAAGGATGAACATAACCTTCCAGTGGAAATTTCTTCCATCTTATGGGTCTTGATTCCACTAAATGAGGGTTATTTATCACAAATGGTTGGTGAGAAACTCACGATTAAGAATATGCCTGTTGTACGGGATTTTGATGTGGTCTTTTTGGAGAAATTTCCGGGTCTTCCACCAAATCGTGAAGTTGAGTTTTCAATAGAACTCGTACAGGGTGCTTTGCCTATTTCAAATACACGTTATAGAATGGCCCCAATTGAGTTATAGGAATTGAAGAAGCAACTCCAAGAGAATCTTGATAAGGGATTCATACGCCCTAGTGCGTCACCTTGGGGAGCACTTATTCTATTTGTTAAGAAGAAAGATGGATCAATGAGACTCTGCATTGATTATCGAGAACTTAACAAGATCACTATCAAGAACAAATATCCTCTCCCACGCATTGATGACCTATTTGACCAACTACGCGGATCTCAATACTTTTCCAAGATTGATCTTCGTTCAGGGTATCATCAATTAAGGGTGAAAAGGGAGGATATACCAAAGATGGCTTTCCGTACAAGGTATAGACACTATGAATTTATAGTGATGCCATTTGGTCTTACTAATTCCCCTGCTATCTTCATGGATCTGATGAATAGAGTCTTTAGAGACTATCTTGATCAATTTTTGGTAGTCTTTATAGACGATATTCTTGTCTATTAAAAGAGAAAGGAAGAACATGAATATCACTTGAGAATTATATTGAAGACCCTGAGAAAGGATAAGCTTTATGCCAAATTTACCAAGTGTGAATTTTGGCTTCAAAAAGTTGCATTTTTGGGTCACATAATCTCAAAAGAGGGGATATCTGTGGATCCAGCAAAAATAGAGGTTATCGAAAGATGGTCGAGACCAACAAAAGTAACTGAGATCCGAAGTTTTCTTGGTTTGGATGGATATTATCGACGCTTCGTGAAATATTTTTCATGATTATCTAATCCACTCACCAGGTTGACTCGGAAAGGAGTTAAGTTTGTTTTGACGGAGGAATGTGAAGAGAATTTCAAGGAGTTGAAAAAAAGGTTATCCAGTGCACCTGTGCTCACACTGACTTGTAGTGGAGAAAGGTTTGTGATATTCAGTGATGCATCCAAGAAGGGGTTGGGGTGTGTTCTTATGCAAAATGATATGGTGATAGATTATGCCTCACGACAGTTGAAAATCCATGAGAAAAATTACCCAACACATGATTTGGAGTTAGCTGCGGTAATCTTTGCATTAAAGATTTGGAGACATTATCTTTATGGAGAAAGGTGTGACATTTATACTGATCATAAAAGTTTAAAGTATATTTTCACACAAAAGGAGCTGAATATGCGCCAAAGAATATGGTTGGAGATGATTAAGGATTACGACTGCTCAATTAATTACCAGCCAGGGAAAGTAAACAAGGTGGCAGATGCATTAAGTCGACAAGACCATGCTAGCTTATCCATGATGAGGACCACAAAAGATCCTATATTTATGGATTTACAAAGGATGGATCTTGGAATTATAATGGAAGGGGAAAAATCGTACCTTTCTCAAATGAATGTTAAACCATCTATACATGTGAAGATTAAAGAGGCACAGAAAGAAGATGTAGAGTTACAAAAGAAGGTGAGAAATGTTTCTAAATTCAACCTTGATTGTGATGGGATAATAAAGTTTAGGAATCGGGTTTGTGTTCCTCCCATCCCCAAATTAAAGAAGGAGCTGCTAGATGAGGCTCATAGTTCTTCATTCTCTATTCACCCTGGAAGCACGAAGATGTATAGGGACCTGAAAGAGTACTTCTGGTGGGATGTCATGAAAAGAGATGTTGCTGAATATGTCTCTCGATGCTTGGTTTGTCAGCAAGTTAAATCTGAGAGACAGAAGTCTAAGGGGATGTTACAACCATTAACCATACCCGAATGGAAATGGGAAAACATCACTATGGACTTTTTACAGGACTTCCTAAAACATCCAAAGGCAATAATGCTATCTGGGTCATATTTTATCATCTTACAAAGTCTGCACGCTTCATTTCTATTAGAGAGGATTTCTCTCTGGATCAGCTTGCTTGGATATATGTAAATGAAGTGGTAAGATTGCATGGAGTACGACTTTCTATTATATTTGATCGGGATCCGAGGTTTACCTCAATGTTCTGGAGAATTCTTCACCATACTCTGGATACAGAGTTGAGTTTCAGCACTGCTTATCATCCTCAGACAGACGGTCAGTCTGAGAGGAAAATTTAAACTCTAGAAGATATGTTGAGAGCTTGCTCTATAGATTTCAAAGGTGGTTGGGATCAACACATACCTTTGGTGGAATTTTCTTATAATAATAGCTTTCACTCCAGTATTCAGATGGCTCCTTATGAAGCTGTCTATGGAAAAAAATGCAGGACTCCAACTTGCTGGGATGAAGTTGGGGAAAGAAAGCTATTAGGACCTGATCTTGTTGATGAGATGGAAGAAAAGGTCTGATCTATTCAACAACACATAAGAGCAGCTCAGAGTCGACAAAAAAGTTATGCCGACAACCGAAGAAAAGACTTAGAGTTTAAAGTGGGCGATAAAGTGTTCTTACGAATATCTCCCTGGAAGAAGGTCATGAGATTTGGAAAGAAGGGAAAGCTGAGCCCTTGATATATCGGTCCATTTGAAATTATGGATCGTGTTGGGAAGGTAGATTACCGATTGGTGCTTCCACCGAATCTCTCTCAAGTTCACGATGTGTTCCATGTATCTCTCCTGAGAAAGTACATACCTGATCCTTCACATGTACTCAGCTTAGAAGTTGTACCGCTGGAGCAAGATCTTTCTTATGAAGAATAGCCGATAGAGATTTTGGATCGTAGCGAAAAAGTCCTACGAAACAAGACCACTCGCTTGGTGAAAGTTTTATGGAGGAACCACCAATTAGAATAAGCTACATGGGAACTTGAGGATATGATGAGGGAGAGGTATCCTCATCTTTTTTTTACAGAGTGACGAATTTTGAGGGCGAAATTCATTTTAAGGGGGGTATAATGTAACACCTGAGACTTTTATGAGAAATATTTTGTTTTTATGTTATATAAATCATCAAAGTAATCTTTCACTACACACAACGCTTGCTTGGCTTGCTTTACAAGCAATCACGACCTTCCTCGATAGCTAGCGTCGTACGCAATACCGAGTTTCACTAAAAAACAATATGCTATTAAAAATAGTCATTATGAATAGTATTAAATGAATTTTGAATTTTATAACATTTTAGTTCAACTTATACATTTTCTAGAATGAGGTATAAAAGAAAAATCAGTTTTTTTGGATAAAAGAAGTATTTTTCAAAAAATACAGTTTTTCCGCCTTTTGATGGAACACCCACATTAAATCTAGTTTTCACATGTTTATAAGTTCAATTTGACAAAATAAAATTCTTCTTTTGAATCCGGGTATAAAAATTTACTTTGGATAAATTTTTTTTATTTTTCTGATAACTTTCATATTTTGATGAATAGTAAAAATACGCTAATTTTTAATTAGAAACAACTTTTTTCATTGAGATAATTTATATGGATAAATTATAATATTAAATGGTTTTCAAGTATAAATATAATATATTTTTACCATTTAATATAATTTATTTCATTATCATTAATTTCACATTGAATTCATAGGTTAAAACATTTTCAATCTTTGGCAATGTTTTAACTTCTAAAACCTGTTTTCTTAACAATGGGATTTATTTTAAATTAATTGCTGAAACTTATATGTTTTGAATTTTGAAAAATTCATTCCATATTCAGAATCAGTGGGTCTAAATTATGTTAATAGGCTACTTTTTATTTTTGGGCATTATGAATAGTAACTACGGTAAATTTTATTTACCATAGTTAAAGGTAAATCGGGTAATTAAGGGTAAATATAAGATTATAAAATTACCCTAACACCTTCCAAAATCCTATTTGATGACTAAACGTTGACCCATATTACCTAAGGGTCGGATTAGATTCATTTAATGGACTTTTTTTCATGAAAATAATTTAATTATTATAAAAACCAAAGAATGTGACAACATGTCACTTTCTTAAATCTTATAAGTATAAAGTGACACTTGACTTTACCATAGTCAAGTGTTTTATCAAAATTATTTTCCATATAAGATAATAAAGGGTTCTGTTTCTATCCCTATTATTACATTGATTTGATTATGTTGTGATGGAATTATTTTTATGGATTCCTTTATCTTATATGAATTTTTTTATGATGTCAAGATGTTTAAGATTCCCATTTTTATTACATGGGTTATGCTATGATGTATGGTTTATGATTTTATGGCACACATAAGAATGGTATCATTATGAGATGGGTGGGACCTATATCTCCCTCCAATGCATTGGGTAAAGATTTTATATCTCATGAGATAAACATGGCTGGAACGATAGGTTATACCGGTTCAGTGAAACAGGACTGAAACGAGGAGTGAACTCGGTTCAGAAATGGACTTTGTCCACTAAGATAGTCTTGGAAATGAGTCTTGACTAATAAGAAATGATTCTCAATGATTATGTGTGTATGCCACAAAGTTTCATGTTTTAAGTTATGATTATTGGGATTACATTTCACTTCCATGATTTATCCCATGTTATGAAATTATGATCTCTTTTCCAAGGTAAGATTTCCAAAATGTTATTTTTTATTTTTATGTGATTGATATTTCTTTTGTTTACCCTTACTGAGCATTTGAGCTCATCCTTTTTTATTTTTTCTTTCCCCAGGTCAGGAAGAAGGTTATTAAGTAAGATATGCCAAAAGGGACTATAGATATGATGAAATAAATGGGAGACAATGTAGACGCTTTATGAACCAGTTGTTTATGTTTCCCAGTTTCTAAAGACACTATACATATACGGTCCTTTCAGGGTTTTGTTATATGTTGTAATAAGTATGCTTCAATTTTTAAGTAATAACAATGTATGTAAAGTATGGGTCGTTATAGAGGGTATCATTCCATACTTAAGCAATGTGCCATCAATATTTTCACTCTAAGTATACTAGAGCAATGCACGGTGTAGAAAACAAGAGGATTTGATTTAGACAAAAAAGCTACCAATTACCCACTGAATATGACACCTCATGAGATGAGAACTCATACACTTGTCTTCAAGGGTTTTCCACTTTCATTAGAGGCCAATGATATTGAATGTGATAAGAAATAATCAACCGGAAATTCCTGCACTCACTTCAACAAATGGATCAAAAACATTCATGTGGAATTGGCAGGATAAGTGGCCTTGGGGAGATTTCACACTTTCTATGTCATTTATTTTCTTTTTTACTCCCCCTTTATAGAATGATATTTATTTTGAGTAACCGAGGATGATAGATTTAGAAATAACATACCATTTTCAATGACAAGAACTTCAGAAAATCATCAAAGTGGTTGAATTTAGTACCAACTGAAGTTGATACATATTGAGATAATGAATCTAGAAGCTTCTTCATGTGTCAACCTCTAAAGAGAACAATTCTCATCACTGAATCTTAGGTTCTCCCCCTGAGATCTTACATCCCCTTCAATTCCCTATATTTAAAGAACAAATACAATACACAAAGATTTAAGGGAATAAGGTGGATCCTCCATGCTTCTTCAATGTGAGCAGGATGGCTGAGATGATTTTCTCGACCAAGATGCTCCATTTTCTCCAATCCTCACACTTTTATATTTCATATTTAATTTTTAATGTGGCTATGTGAATCTCAATACTTCTTTCATCACTTTGTGTGTGAATCTACTTTATTCAAGAGATTTCCAAGAACTAGAATCTCCTGGTGCAACTTTCGTCCTCTTCATTAATTTTTGTTGCGATGGAATAAATTCAAAGCACTTTCTCACAGTATGACCAGCCTTGTTGAACCTCACACACAGAACTTCATTGTATTCACGTATAATATTCTTTTTGTATTTATCACTCGGATTAGATTTTTCATATTCCATTTTCCTCATTCTTTCCAAAGCTTCTGGACAAACCACCAATATATCGTTAGGGATTGAGGCATTAAGATTGGATCTTCTACATGGATTCTTCTGATTGGCTTCTTTCTTAGTAGTTCTTTTGGATGCACCAATCTTCACCTTTTTAGATTTAGAATCCTCTGACTTCTCATCTTTACTTCTTGAAATCTTATTGGGAGAATTTGTTTCTACATTATTCACTTATTGTCTTCCCAAGGATGATTCTTCAATATTTCCTAGATTCTGTGGTCTTATTTTATTATATGAACATGCACCATTCATATGACCACTCCTATTGCATACATCACAAATGTTATATAACATTCCAAATCTGTTTGTAGTATACAGATGTTTCTGGATCTATTGATATTGCTTCTTCTTCTCTGGATTTCTCCCCCTTGATATGGGATTTCTCTATGCTTTTACATTTAAGGGATTGTACCAACAATCCAGTTCACAAAGCCCAAACCTATTGCAGCATCAACATTGACCAACAAACCTTGAATTCTTGTCATCTTGTTGATAAGGTTGTTGAGTCTTCTTGTTGGTATGTTATGCTTTCTGTGGGGATCTATCTTCCATACTCTTTCTCATATCCACCCTATCCATGGTGATAGGTTTCATCTCACTTTTCTTCATCCAAACTTGTTTATAAATTTTATTCCAACCTTCACTTTTTTCAGAAGCAATTTTAGATACATTAATACAAGTTGGTATGGATGATACCTTTACTTTCTCAACTGCTTGTGATGGATCAATGAGTGAATTCATGATCTTTTTATCACATTTTTGAGGTCTTTTGATAGTAGAATCCTCCAGTGAACATTGGGTACTAGCAGCAACTGTTTCCTTCTTTTGTGAAGACTCATTATGCGTCTTCTCAAGATTGGTCAACTAATCTTCCAACTCTAGACATATAATATTGAGGATGACCATTTGGTCTTTAATCATAGTCATATTATCTTCACAAGCCTTCTTCAACCTTTTAAATTCATCTTCATGCATCTTTACTTTGTTTTGTAACGAAGAGTCAAGTTCATTGATGTTCTTGGAGTAATCTTACAAATATAACTTATGGAATTCATTGCCCCTTTTCTACTCATCTTCAAGTGCATGGATCTTATCTTCGATAGTCTTGTTGACTCCCTCCTTTTCTTCAACATCTTTGAGCCACTTTGAATAACTTTCTTCAAATACCCTCTTTGTTTCTTCAAAGGCTCCAACCTGTCTGGAGATTTTTAGACATTAAACAATTTTTTCTTGCAAGACTTTCTCCAAAACATCAGTTTCTTCTTCCAGCTAAGTGATATTTTCCTGCATGCACTGAAATAATCCACAAAACAGGGATGTACTTTCTTCAGGAATGCCATACAGAATCATTCTTAGTCTATCAACAGATATCTCTTGAGTTGTTCTAGATTGATCATCACCACTTGTGCTATCATTTTCATCATGAGAATAATTTCCAAATGTACTAACACATACCCCATGATCAGTTGAGGTAGGAAGGTTTTACATATTCTTAGTGGGTACTTGATCCACTTTCTCATTACTTTACAAGTCTGGTGTGTCTTCAATGTCAGCTAGATATGGAGAACCAGGCGCTTCCACTTCTTCGGATAAGATGGAATTCTTCTTCAACCTTGTCTTATCTTTCTTTTTCTTTTTCATCATGGTCTTGGTAGATATATCCTTATAATAAAAGGTAACTGAATCTTCACCAACACTTCTCTTCATTGTTTAATATGGAAATGAACTGAAATCTTCAAAATAGAATAACTTCATTATAGAGAATCCATCAGAGGTGAACCTGCCCTTATGATACCAATTAAGAGGACCAATTTGGGATAAACCTAACACTGATAGAGGGGGGGGTGAATCAGTTTTGGGGAATTTTTAACTCAATTACAACTTTTATCTCTGTACCTCTTGACCTATTAGGATCTTGATTCTATTATTCTATTTTCTCTATTGCATGCAAGAATAGAAAGAAGTAAAAATATGCACACAATATTTTTACAAGGTTCACCACTCAATAAGAGTAGCTACGTCCTTTCAATGCCTGGATATGACTAGTGCATGTATTCTCCACTATGATGTATGAAATTACAGTGGAGTGGCTAGGAAAACATTCTTCTAGCCAGTGTGAGTCCCTAGACTTTAGAGGGGGGTGGGAAAAAATCCTCTTCCCAGGACTGGTGATGACCTAGCCCAACTTGCAGCGTCTAGCTGGTTCTTTATACTGCCTATGGAGATAGTCTTCTTCCTTATTCAAAAGGAAGGTTCTGTTCTTGGTCTTCTTTAATGATCTTAACTTGATTACTTACAAATCAGTAGGCAAGAAATTCTTCCTTCTTTCCTTCTCTTCTTTTCTAGTGCAACACCAACTGCACTAGGATTTTTGTTTCTTCTTCTTAGTGCAACAACCAACTGCACTAAAACTTCTCTTCTTCACACATTCTATTTCAATGAAAAACCATCTGTATTGAGCCCTTATTATTCTTATTCTTGCTAGAATCCAATTTTTTTTTTGTGATTGTAAAAAAAAATGAAGTCTAGATCAACTTAGCATCCTCAAAGTTGATCAGAAGCTGGTAAGAACTTCTAGAACAACTCATAGCTTGCCCAATAATCCTTACTTGGGCGCCACCCTGCTTACGTGATACTCTGCTTGCGTGCCTCCTTGATTTCACACCACTCATCTTGCGCACCACCTACTAGCGCACAACAACTTGAGCGCTACAACTTGCGTGCCACAACTTGTGCGCCACAACTTGTGTGCCACTATTATCATAGTTCACAACTTGCGCGCCACCTTTGAATTACACACAACAAACTTCTTGAAGACACCTCCCTGCTTTCACACCTATGAAAACTTGTACAAAAAAACTTGCATGATAGCCTACTTGTGGGCCTTATAAATAACCCTCAGTTTGTGTGTCACTTCAGCTTGTGTACCGCCATCTTCTACTTGCGCGATCAGAGCACCCTCTACTACTTGCGCGATCAGAGCTCAAAATTTTTCGTTAAGTGTGGAGCCTTAAAAAATGAGGAGGCTAGTCATCTATTTTTAGGCATTTTGGTGACTTGCGTGCCCCATACAGTTGCACGCTGCTACAACACTTGTGCGCCGCTTCAGCACTTACGCGTCGCTCCAGCAATTGCGAGCCGCTCCATCACTTGCGCGACACTCTATCACTTGCGTGACACTTTCTTTACTTTGTCATATTTTTATATGATGATGTTGAAATATGAATTTCATGCAACAGAAACTTGCATGCCACATATACTTGCACGGAACACTTGCGCGCCGAAGATATTGACTGTGATAAGAAATAATCAACCTGAAATTCCTGCACTCACTTCAACAAACGGATCAAAAACATTCATGTGGAATTGGAAGGATAAGTGGCCTTGGGGAACTTTCAAAATTCTTATGTCATTGATTATCTTTGTTACGCCCCCTTTATAGAATGATCTTTATTTTGAGTAACCAAGGATGATAGATTTAGAAATAACATACCATTTCGAATGACAAGATCTTTAGACAATCTTCAGAGTAGTTGAATTTAGTACCAACTAAAGTTTATACTTATTGAGATAATGACTCTGGAAGCTTCTTCATGTGTCTCCCTCTAAATAGAACACTTCTCATCACTGAATCTTAGGTTCTCCCCCAGAGATCTTGCATCCACTTCAATTACCATTGAATATGACACCTCATGAGATGAGAACACATACACTTGTCTTCAAGGGTTTCCACTTCCATTCCAGGAAGAAGATATTGACTATGATAAGAAATTATCAACCCGAAATTCCTGCACTCACTTCAACAAAGAGATAAAAAACATTCATGTGGAATTGACAGGATAAGTTTCCTTGGGGCACTTTCACGCTTCTTATGTCATTTATTATCTTTGTTACTCCACATTTATAGAATGATCTTTATTTTGAGTAACCAAGGATGAGATATTTAGAAATAACATACCATTTCCAATGCCAAGATCTTCAGACAATCATCAGAGTAGTTGAATTTAGTACCAACTGAAGTTGATACTTATTGAGATAATGACTCTGGAAGCTTCTTCATGTGTCTCCCTCTAAAGAGTACACTTCTCATCACTGAATATCAGGTTATCCCCCTGAGATCTTTCATCATCTTCAATTCCCTATATTTAAAGAAAAAATACAATACACAAATATTTAATGGAATCAGGTGGATCCTCCATGCTTATTCAATGTGAGAAGGATGGATGAGATGATTTTATTGACCAAGATGCTCCATTTTCTCCACTCCTCACACTTTTACATTTGATATTTAATTTTGAATGTGGCTATGTGCATCTAAATAATTATTTCACCGCTTTGTGTGTGAATATACTTTCTTCAAGAGATTTCCAAGCACTAGAATCTCCTGGTGCAAATTTCATCCTCTTCATGAATTCTTGTTGTGATGGAATAAATTCAAAGCACTTTCTCACAGTAAGACCATCCTTGTTGCACCTCACACAAAGAACTTCATTGTCTTTACATAGAATCTTATTTTTGTATTTAGCGCTAGGCTTAGCTTTTGAATCTTCCATTTTCCTCATTCTGTCCAAAGATTCTGGCCAAACCACCAATATATCATTAAGGATTGAGGCATTAAGATTGGATCTTCTACATGGATTCTTCTGAGTGGATTCTTTCTTAGTAGTTCTTTTGGATGCACCAACCATCACCTTTTTGTATTTAGAATCCAAGGACTTCTCATCTTTCCTTCTTGAAATCTTATTGGGATAATTTGTTTTCACATTATTCGTCTTATTTCTTCCCAGGGATGATTATTCATTCTTGCACAGCTTTTGTGGTCTTATTTTATTATATGAACATGCACAATTCATATGACCACTCCTATTTCATACATCAAAGATGTTATCTAACATTCCAAATCTGTTTTCAGTATACAAATGTTTTTGGATATGTGGATGTTGCTTCTTCTTCTCTGGATTTCTGCCCCTTGAGATGGGATTTCTTTGTGCTTTTACATTTAAGGGATTGTACCAACAATACAGCGCACAATGCTGAAACCTATTGTAGCACCAGCATTGACCAATAAACCTTGACTTCTTGTCATCTTCTTGATAAGGTTGTTGAGTCTTCTTATTGGTATGTTGTGCTTTTTGTGGGGATCTATCTTCCACACTCATTCCCCTATCCACCCTATCCATGATGATAGGTTTCCTCTCACTTTTATTCATCCAAACATGTTTAAAATTTTTCTTCCAACTTGCACTTTTTGTAGAAGCAATTTTAGATACATTAATACAAGTTGGTATGGATGATACCTTTACTTTCTCAGCTTCTTGTGATGGATCAATGAGTGAATTCATGATCTTATTATCACATTTTTGACATCTTTTTATAGTAGAATCCTCCAGTGAACATTGGGTACTAGAAAAAACTGTTTCATTCTTTTTTGAAGACTCCATATGTCTCTTATCAAGATTGGTCAAATGATATTCCAACTATAGACATCTAATTTTGAGGATGACCATTTGGTCTTCAATCATAGTCATCTTATCTTCACAAGCCTTATTAAATCTTTCAACTTCATCTTCATGCATCTTTACTTTGTTTTGTAACAAAGAGTCAAGTTCATTGATCTTCTTGGAGTAATCATACAAATATAACTTCTTGATTTCATTTCCACTTTTCATCTCATCTTCAAGTGCATGGATCTTATCTTCCAGAGTCCTGTTGACTCCCTCCTCTTCTTCAACATCTTTGATCTACATTGAAGAAATTTCTTCGAATCCCCTCTTGGTTGCTTCAAAGGATCCAACCTGTCTGGAGAGCTTTAGAGATTCAATTTTTTTTCTTATAAGTCTTTCTACAAAACATCAGTTTCTTCTTCCAGCTAAGTGATATTTTCTTGCATGCACTGAAATACTCCATAAACCAGGGATTTAATTTCTTCAAAAATACTATGTAATATCATTATTAATCTATCTACTGATATCTCTTGAGATGTTGTAGATTGATCATCACCACTTGTGCTATCATTTTCATCATCAGAATAATTTCCAAATGTACTAGCACATACCTCTTGATCAGTTTAGGTAGGAAGGTTGTCTATATTCTTGGTGGGTACTTGAGCCACTTTATCATTAAATTCCATGTCTGGTGTGTCTTCAATGTGAGCTTGATATGGAGAACCCGATGTTTCCACTTCTTCAGATAAGAGTGAATACTTCTTCGACCTTCTCTTCTCTTTCTTTTTCATGTTCATCATGGTCTTGGAAGATATAGCCTTCTAATCAAAGGTAACTAAATCTTCACCAACAAAACTCTTCATTGTTTAATTAGGAAAGGAACTCAAATATTCAAAAGAGAATAACTTCACTATAGAGAATCCAACAGAGGTGAACCTGTCCCTCTGATACCAATTGAGAGGACCAGTTTGGGATAAACCTAACACTAAGAGGGGGGGTGAATCAGTGTTGGGGAATTTTTAAACCAATTACAACTTTTATCTCTGTACCTCTTGAGTTGTTAAGATCTTGATCCTATTATTCTCTTTTCTCTACTTCATACAATAATTTAAAGTAGTAAAAATACGCACACAATATTTTTACAAGGTTCGACACTCAATAAGAGTAGCTACGTCCTTTCCATACCTGGATATGACCAGTTCATGGATTCTCCACAATGATGTGATATGAAATTACAGTGGAGTGGTTATGAAAACAATCCTCTAGACAGTGTGAGTCCCTACAATTTAGAGGGGGTGGGAAACAATCCTCTTCCCTGGACTGATGATGACCTAGCCCAACTTGCAGCGTCCAGCTGGTTCTTTATACTGCCTATGGAGACAGTCTTCTTGCTTCTTCAAAAGTCAGGTTCTGGTCTTGGTATTCTTTAATGCTCTTCACTTGATTACTTGCAATGCAGTAGGCAATAAATTCTTCCTTTTTTCCTACTCTTCTTTTATAGTGAAACACCAACTACACTAGGATTTTTGTTTCTTCTTCTTAGTACAACAACCAACTGCACTAAAACTTCTCTTCTTCACACATTCTCTTTCAGTGCAAAACCATCTGCACTGAGCCCTTGTTCTTCTTCTTGTTTCTAGAATCACAAGTTCACTTTGTGATTGAAAAAACAATGATGTCTAGATCAACTTAGAATCCTAAAATTTAATCAGAAGCTAGTAAGAACTTTTATAACAACTAACAGCTTACGTGAAAATCCTTACTTGCATGTCACCCTGCTTTTGCGCTACTCTGTTTGTGCACCTCCCTGCTTGCACACCACTCAGCTTGCGCACCACCTACTTGCGCGCGACAACTTGCGCGCCACAACTTTCACGCCACGAATTGCACTCCACTATTGTGCACAACTCACAACTTGCACACCACCTTTGACTTATACACAACACACTTCTTGAAGACACCTCCCTACTTGCACGAATTTGACAACTTGAGTGACAAAACTTGCGCGGCACCCTACTTGGGTGCCTTATAAATAACCCTCAGCTTGGGTGCCACTTTATCTTGCGCACCGACCTCTGCTACTTGCATGATTATAGCTCAAATTTTTCCTCAAGTACTAAGCCTTAAAAAATGAGAAGTCTATTCATCTATTTATAGGAATTTTGGTGACTTGCGTGCCACATACACTTGTGCGCCGCTACAACACTTGCACGCCGCTTCAACACTTGCGCACCACTCCAGTACATGTGCGCCGCTTTATCACTTGCGCGACACTCCAGAACTTGCGTTAAACTTTCATTCCTTTGTCATATTTTGATATGATGATGTTGAAATATTACTTGCACACAACAAAAACTTGCGCGCTAGATATACTTGCGCGCCACACTGGCACACCGCTTAAACTTGCACCCCACTTTTTGACTTGCATGCCAATCTTTAACTTGCGTGCCACTTTATTTCCTTTGTCATATTTTGATGTGATGATCTTGAAATATGACTTTCACATAACATACACTTCCACACCACATATACTTTCACGCCACACTCACGCACCACTTTTGTCTTGCGCGCCGCTTTCTTTCCTTCTCCAAAAACACTTATTTACTCCCCCAATCCTTCATAAGGATTGTATCACAAGTTCTACAAACTTATGATATTTTTGAAATACAAATCAGCAAATCATTGTCATAGTTTTGTCCATTCTTTTTGGAATATGAATTTAAAATTACTTCTTCATCCTAACTTTAAATCCTCAATTCCTTTTGTAGTTTTAATTCCAAAGAACTCCAATCATCTCTCTTTATCCAAAAGTGGAGGATTGAAGATTCTTCAAATAAATTCAATGTTAGAGACAATGTATCACCTTTGATTTATGTATTTGGAACTTTAAAGGCAATGTGTAATTCATTACCTTCTTAGAATTCCAAGGCCTTCCACACTCTCTCTTCTTCTTCATCCATCATTCTCTACTTCATTCAAATCATATGATTCTTTTCTTCAAGTCAGATCTTGCATGGTTATCATGAAATCGTGAAGTATTGAATGGTCTTCTTTAAATCCTCATTCTTATTCAATCATCCTCATATGGATGTCACATCGCTATTCTTCATTGTTGTATATAATGTGTCACCTTTGACACAAGTTCTTTTAACTTAGGATCACTTTAACAATCGTCTGAATTTTCTTCATAGAGAATTTCCCAAGTATGACATTAAATGTTATGATTTCATAACTATTCTCCAGGAATCCTGACTTCATACAATCTCCATTAACTTTGGAGGCCTTCATCGTATCCTTATTCATTTTGACCGACATTGACAACTGTTGAAAAAAAATACAATCTTCAGACACAAAGTGGTCCCCACACCTTTATAACTTTCCATATCACTTAGACCCATATTTAGGAGCAAGTAGAGAGGTTTTGACCTTTCTATGGGTGGGATTGTACCTATACTATTATTTTTTGAGGAAACTATTTTGTTATTTAATCTTCTCTGAGGTGTGTGTGAGGAATTTTTAGAGATATTCCACCACAAAAACCTTGGGTTGTATGCCAAAACGGTGGTTATGAACATGATACTAAGGTGGTGGGATCTAAACCACCAGTATTACATTCAATAGTGACACATGTAGAACCTTTTGTTGTGCATTATTTGAGGAATGATTCCTAGTTTCAATTAGGTTTTCTATGACTCATGCAGACCATATAGGGAGCCCCGAGACTGGCCCCAACTATAGAAGAGTTGACATGTGAATTTCAATAGTAGTATCCACCTATATTTTCAGGTTATAGGAGTCCTTAGGATTCTGATTCGTGGATATAATATATGTTACTTACTTATACCATCCATAGACACCTCTCGAGATTAGGGTTATGCTTGCACCATATATTCTTTGATGGCCAGCCAAGAGATGGTAGGATGCTTTGACCTAGGTTAAAGATCATTAGGTTATGGTCTAGATGGATTTCTTGAAATTCATCTATGGATTTCTATTTCCAAAGGGACTAATAGCTAACAGATATAAAGTGTTTATGAACATAGAGTAGGGAGCTAAATTTTTTATGGATTATTAATCTCATTCCATAAATCTTCATCATTTCGTTCATGCTCTCCATAGTGTCAAGTTTTATAAAGCTATATGTTCTGAGGTTGGACTCATACACACTATTTGATCATAGGAGAACATATTTTACTTGACTACCAATACTAAGATAGTAAACTAGGACATTATCATAGATAATAACCTTAGACAAGCTGAAGGTGTAGGCTAGAGTTTTTTAATACATATTTAGAGTAGTAGTTCATATTGTGTTAGGAAGCATCATTTTGTGATTTCTCAAAGAGGAAAAATTAGTCTAAGGGTGCACCCGTATATCCATGAGATGCTTTATTAGTTGGTAAGAAGGGTCATATGGGGCCCTAGTGTGATAGATCCCTTATTGAGTACATATAATGTTGTATAATGGGGGAATATTTGGAGGTTTTGTTAAACCCTTCCACCTATGTCTAGTGGAAGTGGATCTACACTAGCTCCAACTTCAGGTGTGAGATCAGTATCTTTTTATTAAGAAGGGATTTGGAGAACTATATATCGTATTGGAAAAAGGGGTGGATGTGGTTGAGGGATCCCAAAACTAGATTTACAACACCATTAGAGTGGGCCGATCTAGTGTATTTAGGTTATATCTTGGGGCCACAGATCATGCCAAATATATGCATTACAAACAAAAAATGAGGAACAAAGTGTCAGTACTTTTATATTTCAAGGTATTATTTTAGTATCCACTAATTTAGTGTTGATTTTTTTGACATATGTGCTTTCCACTCCTTTAAATATTTTTAAATTGTACAGAGTCTTGGGATCAAGATTCATTATTTCTGTTGGTTAAAGACACTTGATACCATATTGGGAATTCAATCAGAAAGTGTATGATAGTGAAAGGAATACCCCTTTAGGTAGGTGGATATCATTTAATAAGGAAAATATTTATCCTTGAGATGAAGGGTTTTTACATCATTCTTATGACGGACTGGTTGATTCCTTACCAAGCGCATGTTGATTGTTATCATAGGAGGGTGTCCTTCACATAACTTGAGGGTGGTAATTGTATTCATAAGGGTGAATGGGATGTACATGATAGTTGTTCTAGACTAGTGAATTGTGGGATAAGTATAATGATAGACTGTATTTCTAGTCTTATTCTCGATGACCAATGGACATGATGTAAAACTTTTCCTCCCATAGTGGATCATTTTTGGGACATATTACCTAATGATTTTTATAATGCATTACTTGGAGATAAATGAATTTTACTATTGATATAGTTCTAGGAGTATAAAAAATATCCATTCCTCTTTGGATGATGGATAATAATGAGTTTCAAGATATCAATAGATAGCTAAAGGACTTGAAAGCTTAAGGTTTCATATAACCCTGTACATCACCATGGGGTTTGCCCATGCATTTCTCCAAGAAGGCAGATAGAAGTTTTAGGATGTGTGTTGATTACCAAATGTTGAATAAGATTATCACAAATAATTTATATTATTTATCTTGTATAAAATACGTCTCAAACCATCTATTAGGAGTAAGGATTATCTCTAAAATTAATTTTTAGGTTGGGCTATCATTAGGTGCGTGTTAGAACGTCAGTTATACCATGTACAAAAGTAAATGAAGATATGGATTGTATGAGTATTTATTATTGATGTTGAATATCGTGAAAATGATGGAATTTTTCATTTCCATGATAAATTGGTGTTTCCATTTGTAGTTGGACTAATTTGTGATAGTATTCATGGACGAAATCCTGGTGTACTCAAACACAAGACATGAACATATCAAACATGTTGATATAGTTTTGAGTACATCAAGAAAGAATTAGCTGTATGCTAAGATAATAAAATGACACATTTGTATTGATGAATTTTACTTTCAATGTCACATCATATTAGAATCAAGAGTATCCATGGACCCAGAGTAGGTGAGAGCCATGGTTTCTTGGGAGAATCCCAAAAACATCTTTGATCTATAGAGTTTCTTAGGACTTTATGAATATTACATGCACTTTAATTGTGATTTCTCATGCCATACAACACCAGTCACATTCTTGAATAAGAAAGGTGTCTCGTTTACATGGTCAAAATAATGTGATACAACATTTTAGAAGTTAAAATAAAGGTTTACTTTAATATTGATCCTGATTATTTTTTATCCTAACTATGACCAAATGGGTTATTGGGACGCATTAGGTATTTGGCTAGGAGAGATTCTGATGTAGTGAAATCGAGTCGTGGAATATGTGTCTTGTCTATTGAAACCTCACAAGTGGAATTACCTAATGCATGATCTCATGTTAGCATCTGTGGTTCATGCCTTGTGTTTTTAGAGGAATTACTTTCTTAGAGAGTGGTTTGTGGTGTACATAGACCAATAAATCCTAAAATACATCTTCAAGTAGGATGAATTGAATCTTAGGCAATGAATATGGTTTTAATACCTATATTATGTCAACATTGAGCTTGCTTATACATATGGGAAATGAAATCCCCCTACTAATTCTCTGAGCTAGAAAACACAAACATAGATAGTCTAGTAGGCCAATAATTAGTCGTAGTTTATTATCCTCTTTTTTAAGATGCTTCTTGTGATTCCAAAACATCACAGGTAGAATATCATCATAGATTTAACAATGACCTATTTAATTTTAAATAGATTGAAGATGAGGAATATTTATGATCCTAAGGGATTGGTCTTATGGGAGATAATTGCTGGTGTGGACCTACTACCTGGATGGGTCATTAACGGGGATAAGGTCTTACACATTCATAGACATGTTTGGGTTCCTGAATAAATATAAGAGGAAATAACATGAGAGTCTCACACCTATATTTGAGAATTAAATCTCAGTCTTATGAAGATGTACCATGACTTAAGCTTCCAATATTGGTGGTCATGGATGAAAAGGGTGATAAATGGTTTTTATTGTGGTGTTCAACCTATCAATAGGTGAAATAGAACCCCAGTGGCTAGTAGAAAATTTTCAGCTGTTTCCCATTCTATAGTGAAAATAGGATACTATCACCATTTATTTTATAATGGGTTTACCTAGGTCAACTAGTGGATGTAACATTGTATGGGTGATCATAGATAGGTTGATTAGGGTCACTCAATTATTACCTATTATAGAGAATTTTTAAATGGATAAGTTAGGTAGGTTAAAAGTTAGGGAGATTAAAATCCTTCAAAAAGTTCTACATACTATCATATCATATAGGGATGATTAGTTCATATTACAGTTCAGGAAGGGTTTACAGAAGAATTTTGGTTTCTAGTTACTATTGTGTATAACTTATCACCCTTATACTGACAATATGTTTGAGCATACAATATAGGTGTTGTAGGACATGATCATGGAATATGTCCTCAATTTTTTAGGATATTTAGAGAAACACATACCACTCTCTCCTTCTATTTTAACTTACCCCTCCTTCTACTTTAACTTACCTCCTCCCTTTTTCTCCAATTTTCATGCACAACATCCAACCTCATGTTAGAGCTCTCCCTTGGAATCCATGAAACGATTTGATCCACCTATTCTATCAAGAGTGTGTTTCAAAAACCATTTTTCATGTTCTATAGCCACTAGAAATCTATTAAGTCCTCTTATTACTTTTATTCATTTACCTCATATATGGAATTATAAATCGGTGGAAGCTAATATGCTCTATTTTAGGTTATTCATATATTTCTCTAATTTTTTTCTTTCCATCCTGTGTTAAAGGCTGATAATGGATGAGAGTTCTACTAGCTATGTAAGGTAGGTGTTATATAACTTTTCACTTAAAGTATAGATATTATAGATTTTGCTATAGTTCCACATGCCAAAATCTCCGTGGATTTCTTCTAAAATGAGAAATACCTTCAATTAAATGACATAAAACATGTTTTTATGTTCTATTACCCCCTTACACATTTAGTGGGCATTTACCTCTACAAAAACCAACCCTTTTAATGGGTTTATTTGAAATCAAATGATTATTATACCCCATATACTATGTTGAGATTTCCATGTATGAGTAGAATCCGTATGCAAATTGAAATGGGATGATAAAGGTTGAATAACTCTTGTATTGTGTTTATTAGAAGATAAATAGAATAAATAAAAACTGTAAATGATATGGGAGATCTCTTGGATTATGAAAATTATTGAAAATGATTGGTAAGGTAACATGGGATCTAACACACCCCTATTCTATCACATGTGAGTGAATTGATCAAAGAATTAAATGTGATGAATTAAATTTTTAAAAGGGGGATAGAAACTAACCTGGATCTTTAAAACATTATATAATTTTTTTAATTAAAGATACTTTGAATACCTCATGTCCTGTGTTTATTAGAAGATAAATAGATTAAATGGAAATTATGAATGAGATAGATGATATCTTGGATTATGAACCTTATTGTAAATGATTGGTAATCTAGCATGGGAACTAACATGACCCCTATTTTATCACCTATGAGTGAATTGATCAAAGAATTAAATGCGATGAAATAAATTTTTAAAAATTGGATAGAAACTGACATGGATCTTTAAAAACATGATACAAACTAACATTACACTAAATTTTTCATTGTACATTATTTTTCCCCATCATGACCATATTTTAAGTATAATGTATTTACTCAATATCATTTATACTAAATTGAAATTGTCTTAACTTTATACCATTTCAATGTACTTTTTTAGTTGAAGGAAGAATATTAAGAAAGTTATTTCATTTACTATGGAAATATTGATGTTTTATATTCTCGATTCAATATATATAATTGTTTATTTTTGTCAATTTTTGAGAATGAATTATTTTGATTATGAAATATATGAGGAATTCATATGATGTTCATGTGAAAAGATAAACTTAGTTATAGATATCCCCTTAATGAATTGACAAGTCTCATGAGACAAAAATGTTGGAAGGATTTATAGGTTGATTCTATAAGGTCTTGTCATAATAGTTAGGTAATTGGTGTATATGTACCCATTCAATGAATGTGTCTTGGAAAAGGCCTTGATGGTATGATTTGTGATATCTTGGCTGAGGCCTTGGTTGTAAGAACATGAATATCTATATTAATGCATTTTTTATTTAGAATTCAATTTTCTTTATCCATGTGATTGCTATATTGATGTTATCCATGGATGTACTTTGAACTTAAGTTATAATTTTAATGAAATTTGTTTTGATTATGTACACATTTATATTGATTATTATTTATTTACCCATGAAATAATCCTCTATACATATCCCTTAATAAGAATCTATGTTCACTCTTTATTTTTTTTATTCCCTAGGAGATAAAGAAGAATATTTGATTGATTTTCAAGGATGTAATAAATTTTCTCATTTAATGTTTTCTCTTTTTACAGTATAATATTTATATCATTTATGTATCTTATTTACCATGAATTATAAACTAATTGATCCTTCGTGGAGTGATTCTTTGCATTTTTACAAATGTAATCATTGACTCTAGGTTACTAGAGTTGGGGCTTCTATAGTTCGTATCGAAAGAAGTTTATTAGGAATCTTGGGAACTAGATTTTAAATAAACATAAATAATATGATAATTGGGGTAATACCTTATAATATTTTAGAAATTTTAGCTTCATAAGTATTTTTATTCCATGGATCAATAATTATGATGATTTGGATTTAAATAAAGGGGTATTACTATTTAAATATGGTTCCTAGGGGTAGGATGGGAGTAAAAACACATGGTAAATATAGGGATTTCCCTATTGAGCATGTTAATACAGTGGGTGTTGAAGTTCAGAAGATCATGGATATATTAGGGATACTGAATCAAGTTATGATTAATATCCTTTCCCAAATAGAGCAATCAAACATGATATAATATGAAGTGAAGAATTATATAATTATGCCACATTATCTATCTAAATTTATGAAAAAAATATTAACACAAATAAATTTCCTAAAAATAAGAGAAAAGAGGAGTTTCATGAATGTTGAGGTGAAAAATAACATGTAATGAAATACGTTAAACATCCTATATGTTAGGAAAATGGGATAAAAGACTTTAGTAAATTCATAAAGTGAATAAACTTTTTTATAAGTGTAGATAAAGGTCATAATTATCATAATTTTAAAGGAAATATATAATCTACAAATATCATGTTATTTAATTGCAGGGTGATGGGGATTATTCAAACTAAATCCCAAAGAATTATGTATAACCCTAATTTTGTTGATATTCTATTTATTGATGATATGTTGAAATAATATTAATATTATGAAGAGAATGAGAAATAATTAAGAATAATTATTGAGAAAAATGATTTATATGAGAAATTTAGTAAGTGTGAATGTCGATTTTAGGATTTTTATTTTCTTGGAAATATTTTCTCCAATCATAGAATATCTATTGACATTTCTAAGATAAAAGAAAATCAAGGAATATCCATCAAGGGTGAATGGAGCCTTTAAAGATTTGAATTTAGGTTAATGGTGTTTAAATTGGATAATATATGATTATAATGTAGTGATATTTATTAATTGTAGTTTGGTATTATGGTTAAGAGAAAACATATAAGTAATACTCGAATAATATTTAGTTGTATGGACAATTTAGAAAATGTGAAATTTAGCAACATATGTTGAATGACATCAATCTACCTGAAATGTTTTTTTATAAAAATGTGATATTTTTAGAGATATTTATTAATGAATGTAAATTTTAAATTTAAGCTTATCATGTTATATGAAAACATGATCCTTGGTGTAGTTTACTACATTTTGTTGTAGTTTACTCAGGGAAAATTCACTATTTAAAAATTAGCCTATACCAATGGTTTGGAACGATTGATATAGGCCCTAAAACCATTGGTATAACATATACTAATGGTTTAGAGGGCCTTTGGCTATGATTACATTTGTATAACCCTATACCAATGATTTTTGGAAAACAGTTGGCATAGGTAATTAAAAAAATGTCATAGCCAAGGTTAGAACCAAACACCTCTCACTTGTATATTAATGACCTAACCACTAAGATATACTTATCTTTGTGAATATAATAAGATATATATATATATATATATATATTTATAAATAATTTATTTTTATGTATTTAATGATATTTGAAAAAATAAGTAATAAAAAATCAAAGCACCTATACCAAGATTTCTCAAAATCATTGGTATGAGTCCCTAAATGTTTTGTACCTATGCCAATGGTTTTCCAAAACCATTGGGATAGGTTTTTCATAAGAAACCTATACTAATGGTTTTTTCAAAACCATTGGTATAGAGTTAACGTAAACCCTTGGTTTTTGTAAAACCATGGGTATAGGGTTTGGTTGAGGCACCTATACCCATAGTTTTACCAAAACTGTGGGTATAGGGTTTTTGTGAGGCACCTATACCCATGTTTTTAGAAAAACAGGGGGTGTACGGATTTTTTGAGGAATCTATACCCACGGTTTTTGGAAAACCATGGGTATAAGGTTTGTGTGAAGCAACTATACCCATGGTTTTGGGAAAAATGTTGGTATAGGGTTTGTTGGAGGCACCTATACCCATGGGTTGGGAAAAAACATGGGTATAGAGTGTTCCTATAACCATAGTTTTCAAAAAATATGGGTATAGGGTTTAATTAAGCCAATTATACAGATAATTTTCTGAAAACTATGGGTATAAGTGAGCTATACCAATGGGTTTTCCAAACCGTTGGTATAATTATCTTAGATTAGACAATATATCAAGTAATGATTTCATTTTGGAATATATAATTAGAGGATATAAATATTTCAGTGGTAAAAGGTTATTTTGGGATAAAAAATGATTATTTTTGAAGAATGAATGATAGAAAATTTCTAATTTTTTAGGTTTAAATTTAATCAATCATATTTGTGGAGTTTTAAATTGATATTTGGTTTGTATTAATATTTTAGAGTTTAATTTTTATGAAGGTTTATTAAAAAAATTTATTATTTAAGATTGTGATAACCAGTTCAGTTTTAGATAGGAGGAATATGATTTCATAATTTTACGGATCATATAGTCATTTAAAATATGATTTAGTGATCCAGTCATGAAAAAATCATCCTAATAATGATGATTCACATCAAATAATGAAATCATGCTTATTTAAGGGAAACAATTGTGTAATTAAATTTTATTATACTTTCTATCCCAATGGTAAAATAATTTCTCAAACATAAGAAATATGAAAATAAATATTTCACATATTATATGGAAATTTTCCCAAAACTGTCAAGGTAAATTTTTTGAAACTCATTTTCAAGTATGAGTCTTATATAGGTATATATATAATGTGTTTCTTGTTCATAACTTTGAAATTAAAGTTCATTAAATAATTTATATATGAATTTATTACTATGTTATGATATATTCTGTTTAGAAAAAAGAATTCAAATTTCATGGATACAATTTTCTTAATGAGATAAGAATATAATACCAAATTATTTTAGTTTATATTTTATTTAAAATAAAACCATGTTTTATATTTTACACTATACACAACTATGATCTTAAAAGGGTCACACCATACTATTTTTTAAATACAATCATTATAACCCTAACATTAGTTTTATAGGTATGAATAAGAATATTTGTATTAATAAAAACATATAGAAAGTTTTTCCTTAATAAAATAAATAACTAATCGTACATTGATTATTTTTTTGGAGATGAAGATAAAATATATTGTACAGAAAAGAGTTATTTTTTATAAAATATATTTTACGTGTGCTATGCATTTTGATCACAATAGATTTAATTAATTATCATTTATAAATTATTTAAATGATATAATAAGATTATATATATAATTTAATTAATTATACTTCATTTATTTATGGTTATTAAGAAAGTAATGATTATAAACTCATTTTATGCTTCCAAAATGCATTTTCTTCAAAAATAGGTATTGTTTCATTTTATGTGTGGATATTATAAGTAACTTATACCATTTTTGTAAATTTTATTTGAAAAATGGAAATAATTTTTTAAATCATCATGTCATAATGATAATTGGATGAATTTTAGAGATTTTTTTGAAAAGATTTATTCTTATTTTTCAAGTTTTGTAAAACAATTATTTATTTTCATTAAATAAATTAATTTAAAAGTACCATGATTTTTTTATTATGAAAGAAAGTAACAGAAGATTTATTTTATTAAAATTAATTAAATCAATTACATATAAATTATTATTAGATTTCAATTTGGTATAAGTTCATTTTTATGCTTTAAAACACATTTTTCTAGAAACTGTTTTCGATGCGATTTTCATAATTATATTAATATAAATTTCACCATAGTATAAATATTGAATCTTGAAAAATAGATTTTAAATTTATAACCATTAGGTTCAATTTTGAAAAATATTTTAATTTTAATTCTATTTTTAGTCATACTTAATAGTAACCATGGTAAAATTTATCCCCATAGTAATGGGTAAAATAAGATTATTAAGGTTAAAACTATGAGATGTGGTCTCAAAATTAACCCAAAACATGAATTTTTTTAAATGGGTGAGATTAATTCTTCCATAACCATACTAAATTTAAAACTATAGAATTTTAGTGAAATATTCCATTGATTACATCCTTTATATTATTTAAGTTAAGAAAAATTACAAAATGCTAGTCTCTGTTTAAATATATATAATATGTTTTATAGGGATAAAAAGAATACATGAGTTGTTATATATGGTTATTATTAATATTAATAAATTATTTTTACTATATAAATCTATTTTTAATTTCTATATATAGTAAAATTTTATTAAATTTTTACATAATGTCGATGTAGCGCTTGTTCAAGTTGAAGAAAAAAAATTAATGACTTAAAAAGAATTAACAATAATATATTTTTGAAGAAATATGATTACCCATGAATTTAAAGAATAATTATAATTAATAAGTGTTGGTTAAATAGTTTATATTTTAATTATATTTCTATATTTATTCCTTTAAATCCAATATATGTGAATAGTGCTGAAAACAACCTTAAATGGTATAAAATGAAAAAATAATTATTAAAACATTAAAGAATTATAAAAATAATATATTTAATCAGGTGGATATTAAATGGTCAATATTATCTTTCATGGTCCATTTATATTTCATATGTAATTTCTAAAATTACATTCATGACTCTAAAAGTGTCAAAATATTGTTATAATGTTTAAGATTAAATAAAGTTAATAGAGAAAGTTAAAATAAAAGGTAAGTTTTAAAATGGAACCTAAACTTGTAAAAAAAAATTGGATGACTATATTGCTACATTATACTCCTTATATTATAATATAATTGAATTTGGATCAATATTTCTTGAGCTATACACGTATCATATATTAATATTTCTAGTATTTTCAATTTTCCTACCACCTCACTAATAAAAGGGAACCACTTATCCTCTCTTCCTCACACATAATGAGCATTTTAGTTAAACAAATATCTTCCCAAATACCTTGCTAGATTACATATTCTATTCCTATATATTATTTTCTTCCCCTAATACTATCCCAATAAGGCTTAATGTGTAATCCAAATGAGTATTTCTAAATAATAGGTATAACTCTTAACCGAGTTTTTTCATTTCATTTATTCTTCTAACTCCTTAAATTATATCCTAAATAAGATTATATATATAAATAATCATATTAAATGTATTTAAATTTTATTTTTTTATTGAAAAAAATTATTGATATCTTTCTCCATGCTTTTGGAGATGAAAAAATCACTCGTACGTACATGTGAACTACCTCCTCAATAAAGACATGTGTTTTGTTTTACATCACCACCTCAAAATTCTGGATATTATAATGTATTTAATGTATATATATGATATTAATGACATAATAATTATTATAAATAGATAATATATAACTTATCTTTTTATCCTTTCATTTTTTGGAAAATGGTAACGATGTTCGTGCGTACGTGTGGACTACCACCTCCATAAAGCGATGTGATTAATTTTTCATGTCTACCTTTCATTAATGTTTAAAAAATTTTATTTAATGTTTTAAAATTAAAATTATTTCATTCTAAATATTATTGATATGATAAATCCAAGACCAAGATATAATTACCAAAACCATCAAACCGAAACATACATGAAATACAAATAGTTAAGACTTGGGATAATGATATTAATAAACAATTGTTAATAAAAATGTGATAGGATGTTATGAGAGAATAATATTGTAAAGACCCAGAAATTTCAAGGAATTTTTTTTCTTAATTTCTTTGGAATTTTATGAGTATGCAGTTTCTGACAGCGCCTGATTCCGAGGCCCGGTGTGCCCGGAATCAATTTTCGAAGTTAGGCTCGGGTACGTTCAGTGAACGAACAATCGGGTTTTTATAACTTTTAATCCGGTGATCAGAATCGAAATCCGAGGGCACCGATGAAATCGCAGTGCCAATTTTTTCTTAGGAAGACCTTTTATGGAGTTGCGTTTTCTCGGGGAGAGTTGTTAAAAATAATGGAATTAGTTTGAAATGAGATAAAAATTGTGTTACAATTTTTATTTCACATATTTGTGGTTTAACTTCCATGTGAGGGAGCTGGGGTGGGACCCACTAAAATCCTAACTCTTTGTAGGATATTAGTGAGGTGGGGCCCACATGATTCCCCACCTATTCAAATTCTCTAACCCTCCAAACCCCCAATTAATCATGTAACACACCCGCACCCCCCTTAAATGTAAAGTCAACTCTCTTAATTAATTAACTGTTTAAGTTGTTCAATATAATTAATTCGAGAATTCAATTTTGAATTTCGAATTGATTGGTGGCTTGTGTGAGTTAATTAAATAAGACAAGTCTTATTTCGTTAAGGGTGTTTGGGTTGTGCGAGAATGATTGGGAGGATTTTCTAAAGTCTTGAACATTATCTTCCTCCTTGAAGAATGCGAAGAACAGACCGTCGATGATGAAGAACGCCGGACTCCGACAAAGGACGGAAAAGAACGCTGGTTCCTCGGAGATCGACGACGTGACGCCGTGTACCGCGACACCGACGATTCTCTTCTCCGTGACGCCAACGCAGCTTACGGAGCCTCGGTCCGCGACGCCGTCTTCCATGACGCTGGTTTCTGCGACGTCCTTTTCCCGCGACAACCTTCGTTCGACGACTTCATCGGGTAGGGGTTTTGTCTTTACGTTCGGATTTTTATATGGACGTTCTTCAATAATATTGGCCACCTGTTATCAAAATAACGGAGGGGGTCGGACCGCACAAACACGGCCAAACCTCCTCCCCTATTTTATTTTTATGGTTATCTTAGTGGCTTGAAATGGAAGCAATGTGGTGCCGTCGCACCGTGTGGAAACAAGGAGAAATGCGGCGAAGAAGCGCGGCGTCGTTGCGCCGAGCCGTTGAGGCCGAAAGAAGCCGCAATAGGAGTCGGGTCGCGGCGCAGGGGCGCGGCGCCGTCACGCTGCGCCAGACAAACCAAGGCGGCGGCCTTGGGCCGTGGCGGAGTTAGGGAGGGTGGCCGGATCCACCGGCCACTAGTTCGGGAGGGCGGGACCAACCAGTCCCATGTGGAGTGCGCTGGCCGGCTGTTACGGCAGGCCAAATCCGGAAAGACCGGGTGTCAAACCCCCGGTCAGCGCTGCTGGGCGGACCCCCCACGGGTCCGCCGTTTCGTCAAAGGGGGTGGCGGTTCCCCCCTTTCACGCTCACACTGCGCATGCGGCGCCCGTGATGGGCCGGTCCGCGCCCTAGTAGACCGGAACCGCCCCTGGGCGGGTCGACCCGGTTCGGGCCGACCCAGGGGGTCTCGGGCCGGGTCGGTCTCGGGCCCGAAACCCCCTAAAACTGGACAGGTTCCCTTAAAATCCCACAACTTGGGCTAAGTACCTCTGATCGACGCACCATCAGTTGAGATACGATCCTTGGATCGAGACGGTCGTTTCGGTATATTGCACTAAAGGTTTTGGAGAACTTTGGGTACAACCGGGTTGGTTCAAACCCGAAACCAACCGGGCCCTCGGAGCGGAAACACTTATAACTTGAGCTCCGGACGTTCGATTGACGTTCCGTCAACCTTGTTGGATTCCCCTTTATAAGACGAAACTTTTGGAATACTTCTCCTGAGGTTTGGACGCAGTTGGATAGTGGCCGGGTTGGGTTGAACCAGAAATCCAACCGGGCCCCTGGAACAGAAAAGCTGATAACTTTCAGACCGGACGTCCGTTTGACGAACCGTCAACGGTGTTGGTGATCACGTTGAGAAATGGTCCCTATGAGTATAACCTATGAGATTTTGGGGTACAGTTGAGATGCGGCCGGGTTGGTTCGCAGAGGAAACCAACCGGGCCCCTGGGACAAAAAGGCTAATAACTCACAGACCGGGCGTCCGATTGACGCACCGTCTGTTGCATTGAGACCCCTATGACAAGGTGGTACTTTGAGATACTTCTTTGTGGAACTTTGTGATACTTGGAGTATCGACTTGTAGCTCGTGGAGCGGACCCTCCAGGAGACGAGCGTACGGAGTACGGAGACCGTGTAGCCGGGTGAGACCTGACGACTGCTTGACCGACTCGACTTGGAGTGAGTCGACTAGCCCAGTGGACTAAGCGCCCGGTATTTAGAGACAGATCCATGGAGGACGGAGCGCCCGGTAGTTGGCCGCAGACCCGCGGTACTCGACAGGAGGAGTACCTTTGTAGGCTATCAGGGAGAGCGCCCGGTATTTGGCGGCAGACCCTCAGTGGACGGAGCACCCGATAGTTGGCAGCAGACCCACGGTACTCGACAGGAGGAGTACCTCAGCAGTCTAAGGTTAGTGAGCAGTACCCCGGTGTCATGACAGGATCACTGTACTCATCCGAGACGGAGCTCTTTAGCAGTTACGGTTTTGATAATGAAAATCCTGGTTTGAGCTGAGTCTATGACCTTTGTGTTTTCTTCATGATTGAGATGGGTCACTTGATAACTTAGATATATGTATGGGCATATATCTAAGTAGTGGTTATCCGTTGATTCCATAACCTCTGTGTTTCCTCATGATTGAGATGGGTTACTTGATAACTTAGGTATAAGTATGGGTTTATACCTAAGTAAGGGTTATTTGTTGAGATTCTGCTTTGTGGTTATCCTTGTTGGATTTAGAGAGACCTTGAGTGTCTCGGGGTCCCTACTGAGTATCGTTATACTCACCCCTGCACGGGCTATGCTCGCACATCGAAGTGTCGTCCACCTCCAGCTGCACGGCCAGCTCCCCTGCCATGGCCGCCTGCTCCTTGTGGTCCGCCCTGATCGAACCTCTGCCTCTGTCTAAGGGCTTCTTCATCTATCTGATGATCATCTGTATGGAGGGTCAGACAGTCAAGTTCCATGTGACCAAGCCCGCTGCAGGAGTAACACTGCCCACTCTTGGCATGACTAGCTCTGATTCCACCCCGATCAAAGGAGTCGGTTCTACCGCAGAACTTAGGACTATGATATTTTCTTTCTGTTAAGAAATAGTGTTAAGGGTACCGAATGTGGTTTTCAGTTCAGCGAGTCCAGTGTTGGTGCGGACGGCCGACATATCCATACTCCAGGACCCTGACAACTGATTTCTGACTTTGTGCACGAAAACACTGATTGTGTGTGTGTTTCCAAAAGTTTTAAAAGTCAGCTCAAACCAGGTCATCTCACCAGGTATAAATCGTTTGACCGTTTCATGTTTGTTTCTTTCAGGATGCCTCCCTGTGGACGACCAGCTAGAGCCCTGAGAGTGGTACGTACTGATAGCCCGCCGAGCAATGAGGCCTCAGTACAGGGATCTATCCCTATTGAGGCACCAGTGGTACTACCACCCGTTGGGCCACCGATGCCACCAACCCCAGCATCGGAGAGTGCTCGTCGCTTGAGCGCACTGCACGAGTTCCAGCGCCAGAGGCCACCTAGGTTTAGGGGAGAGACGAACCCGCAGGTGGATGAGGATTGGCTGGAGGCTGTGGTGAGAGTCTTTAGGCTAGTGGGGACACCAACAGACTTCATGGTGATCCTTGATGCCGGCCTCCTTCAGGCAGAAGCAGGTAGATGGTGGAGCCTGATGCTCCAGATGCATGACGATGCATCACTTATGTGGGCAGACTTCGAGAGCCCGTTCCGGGCAGAGTTTGTACCAGCCACACTTCAAGCGGTGTATATCCAAGAGCTACTTCATCTTCAGCAAGGTAGCATGAGTTTAGCTCAGTACTCAATGAGGTTCATAGACCTCTCGCGCTACTCTACAGCCATGGTACGAGACCCGTTCTTCAGGGCCCGAACAGGCGAGAGATTAGAGATTCTATTATTTCTCACAGCATCCCGACGTAGACAGGGGTGTTGGAGAGATCCCTCTTAGTGGAGAGTTTCCTTACTGAGCAGTCTCCAGCAGTAGGACCCACCACTTGCCGGCATGCGACAATGTCTTCTGCAACGGGCAGTAGACAGATGACGCAGAGGTCCAAGAGGACCAGACCTACCGGTGGCCGACTAGACGACTCAGGTTCAATTGTGCGGGGAAACCGGGGTGGAGTCAGATCCAGTCATGCCAAGAGTGGGCAGTGTTACTCCTGCGGCGGGTTTGGTCACATGGCACATGATTGTCCGACCCGCCATACAAATGATCAACAGATAGATGAAGAACCCATTAGATAGAGGCAGAGGTTCAATCAGGGTGGACCACAAGGAACAGGCGGCCATGGCAGGGGAGTTGGCCATGCAGCTGGAGGTGGACGACACTTTGAGGTGTTTCCACCACCACCACCAGGAGGTCAACCCCGACCGCAGGGAATAGGTGGACATGGGAGATCTTAGCTTCAGGCAGCAGAATCATATGACTACGGAGCTCCGGAAGCAGATGGACAAGAGCGGGACTAGCTCCAGACATAGAGGCTTTTGATCATGTTGCTTCTAGCTTTGTTGATGTTTTTTTGTAGATGCTTTGTGTATTTGTACTTTGAGTTGTAGTAATAAAAGACACCTTTCTTTATGGCATTTACTTTCCTGTCATCTCTTTTTGTTGTTACTAAGAGGTTCTGGTTTAAAAAACCATTGACTTGACCCTCACTTTTGAGATACCTACAAGAGGAGACCCAATTACCACACACTGATGCCGACAGTGTGAGTCAACCCTTGGAGGCGAGAGTAATGGTCGGATCTCTTGGTAGTAGCATCGAGGACTTATGAAATCATCCTTGGTATGGATTAGTATCATCCATGTCGGGATTGACTGTATTAGGAAAATAACATGGTTCATCCAGGGGATGAGACCAGATTTCTCTTATCGGCAAAGAAGAAATCTTAGCGGCTCTTGTAGGACTAGAAAAGGTCTAAGTCACCTAGGAGTGGATGAGGATAGCTCAGAGCCAATAAAAGACATATGCTGACAGGAGGTGGAGACCACTAGAGTTCGAGGATGGCGACCACGTTTTCCTACGAGTCTCCCCTCGACGTGAGTTACAGAGATTTGGCCGGGGCATCAAGTTGTCTCCGCGCTTCATTGGACCCTTCTAGGTCCTCAACAGGGTAGGTGAGGTGGTTTACCGCTTGACCCATCCAACTCAGTTGCACCGGGTGCACGACGTCTTCCACGTATCTCAGCTGAGGAGATACGAGCACGACCCGGCGCATGTCATCGACCATGGGTGGTTGGACATTGGCGATGCGGTGACTTTTGTGGGGTTCTAGTAGAGGTTGAGGATCGGCAGAAGCGGGTCCTATGAGGACGGTTGATTCCTCTTGTGCGCTTTTGTTGGCAGCACGGGAACCTCTAGGAGAGCACATGGGAGCGGAAGGCTCAGATGCGTGCTCCGTACCGCTTTTGTTTCCCTATTTTGTGTTATAGCTTTACAGGGACGTAAAGCCCTAAGGTGGGAGTAATGTAAAGACCCTGAAATTTCAAGGAAAATTGTTTTTCTTAATTTTTTTGGAATTTTATGAGTACACAGTTTCTGACGACGCCTGATTCTGAGGCCCGGTGTGCCCAGAATCAATTTCCGAAGTTAGGCTCGGGTACGTTCAGTGAACGAACGAGCGGGATTTTCTAACTTTTAATCCTGTGCTCGGAATCGAAATCCATGGGCACCGATGAAAACACAGTGCCAGTTTTTTCTTAGGAAGACCTCTTCTGGAGTTGCGTTTGCTCGGGGAGAGTTTTTAAAAATAATGGAATAAGTTTAAAATGAGATAAAAATTGTGTTAAAATTTTTATTTCACATCTTTGTGGTTTAACTTCCATGTGAAGGAGTTGGGGTGGGACCCACTAAAATCCTAACTCTTGTTAGGGTATTAGTGAGGTGGGTCCCACATGAGTCCCCACCTATTCAAATTATCTAACCCTCCAAACCCCCCATTAATCGTGTAACACACTCGCACCCCCCTTAAATGTAAAGTCAACTCTCTTAATTAATTAACTGTTTTAGTTGTTCAATATAATTAATTCGAGAATTCAATTTTGAGTTTCGAATTGATTGGTGGCTTGTGTGAGTTAATTAAATAAGACAAGTCTTATTTCATTAAGGGTGTTTGGGTTGTGCGAGAAGGATTGGGAGGATTTTCTCAAGTCTTGAACTACATTCTCCTCCTTGAAGAACGCGAAGAACACACCATCGCCGATGAAGAACGCCGGCCTCCAACGAAGGATGACGAAGAATGATGGTTCCTCGGAGATCGATGACGCGACGCTGTGTACCACGACGCTGACGATTCTCTTCTTCGTGATGTCAACGACGCTTACGGAGCCTCGATCCGTGACGCCGTCTTCCTTGACGCCGTTTTCCACGACGTCCTTTCCCCGTGACGACCTTCGTTTGACGACTTCATCAGGTAGGGGTTTTGTCTTTACGTTCAGATTTTTATTTGGATGTTCTTCGATAATATCATCCACCTGTTATCAAAATAATGGAGGGGTTCGGACCACACAAACACGACCGAACCTCCTCCCCTATTTTATTTTTATGGTTATCTTCATGGCTTGAAATGGAAGCGATGCGGTGTCGTCGCACCGTGTGGAAACAAGGAGAAATGTGGCGAAGAAGCGTGACGCCATCGCGCCACACCGTTGAGGCCGAAAGAATCCGCGATCGGAGCGGGGCCGCAGCGCAGGGGTGCGGTGCCGTCACGCCGTGCCAGAAGAACCATGGCCGCGACATTGGGCCGCGTGGGAGCTAGGGAGGGCGGCCGGAGCCGCCGGCCACTGGTTCTGGAGGGCGGGACCAACCGGTCCCACGTGGAGTGCGCTGTCCAGCTGTTATGGCCGACTAGATCCGGAAAGACTGGGGGTCAAACCCACGGTCAACGCTGCTGGGCAGACCCCCCACGGGTCCGCCGTTTCATCGAAGGGGGTGGCGGTTCCCCCCCTTCCGCGCTCACGCGGCGTGAGCGGCGCCCGTGCCGTGCTGGGCCGCGCCGGCCGGGCCGGGCCATGCCCAGTGGGCCGGACCTGGACCCGGGTCGGGTCGACCCGATTCGGGCCGACCCAGGGGGTCTCGGGCCGGGTCGGTCCGGGCCTGAAACCCCCAAAAACTGGGCAGGTTCGCTTAAAAGCCCATAACGTGGGCTAAGGACCTCCGATCGATGCACCATCAGTTGCTATGCGATCCTTGGATCGGGACGGTCCTTTCAGTATATTAAACTCAAGGTTTAAGATAATTTTGTGTATGGCCGGGTTGGTTCGAACCCGAAACCAACCGAGCCCTCATAGCAGAAACACTTATAACTTGATCTCCGGACGTCCGATTGACGTTCCGTCGACCTTGTTGGATTCCTATTGATGAGATGGAACTTTTGGGTTACTTTTCCTGAGTTTTGGACGCAGTTGGATAGTGGCCGGGTTGGGTTGAACCCGAAATCCAACCGGGCCCCTGGAACGAAAAAGCTGATAACTTTCAGACCGGTCGTCCATTTGACGAACCGTCAGCGGCGTTGGTGATCACGTTGAGAAACGGTCCCTATGAGTATAGCCTATGAGAGTTCGGGGTACAGTTGAGATATGGATGGGTTGGTTCGCACACGAAACCAACCGGGCCCCTGGGACGAAAAGGCTAATAACTCACAGACCGGGTGTCCGATTGACGCGTTGTCTGTTGCGTTGAGATCCCTATGACAAGGCGGTCCTTTGAGATACTTCTTTATGGAACTTTCTGATACTTGTAGTATCGACCTGTAGCTCGTGGAGAAGACCCTCCCGGAGAGGAGCATATGGAGTACGGAGACCCTGTAGCTGGCTGAGACCTAACGACTGCTTGACCGACTCGACTTGGAGTGAGTCGACTAGCCCAGTAGACGAAGCGCCCGGTATTTGGCGACAAATCCACGGTGGACGGAGCACCCGGTAGTTGTCCGAAGACCCGCGGTACTCGACAGGAGGAGTACCCTTGTAGGCTATCAGGGAGAGCGCCCGGTATTTGGCGGCATACCCTCAGTGGACGGAGCGCCCGGTAGTTGGCAGTAGACCCACGGTACTCGATAGGAGGAGTACCTCAGCAATCTAAGGTTAGTGATCAGTACCCCGAAGTCGTGATAGGATCACTGTACTCGTCAGAGACGGAGCTTTTCAGCAGTTACAGTTTCGATAATTAAAATCCTGGTTTGAGCTTAGTCTATGACCTTTGTGTTTTCCCCATGATTGAGATGGGTTACTTGATAACTTAGGTATATTTATGGGAATAAATCTAAGTAGTTGTTATCCATTGATTCCATAACCACTGTGTTTCCTCATGATTGAGATGGGTTACTTGATAACTTAGGTATATGTTTGGGCTTATACCTAAGTAAGGGTTATCTGTTGAGATCTGCTTTGTGGTTATCCTTTTTGGACATAGAGAGACCTTGAGGGTCTAGGGGTCCCTACTGAGTATCGTTATACTCACCCCTACATGGGATTTTCCCGCACCTCGTTGTGTTGGATGCACATGATGGACAACGCTGACGGAGGTAGAGCGTTCGAGGACTAGACGGTACCCGGAGGAGGATCTCACGATGAGTCGGTACCCAGAGGAGACAGATGGATGGATGATCGGACGTGGAGTGCTGAGGAGGACATCTGTACCTACCCTTCAGGTAGGGTTCATGGTGGACGATCCAGGAGTTGCGTGTCATCTTCCAGATGCATGTCTTTTCTGGTGTACTTTACTTTCAATTGTAGTTGTACCTATCTGTTGGGCTTGTATTTCCGGCCCCTTTGTACTTTCAGAACTTTTGTTACTGCTGTACTTAGTTATTTCTTCTTCTTGTAGTCAGGTTGTGTTTTTTTTACATTTATAAAGGCAGCGCCTTCCCAGTTATAGGGATTTATGCCTTTGGTTCTAGTCGCCAGCCCCTGGCCTATGGAAGGCGGGCTTGGGGTAGTTACGACATGGGCCCCGGGGGACGGGTTGTGAAAAATATATGGTATTATAATTTTGAATATGGTTTTAATATTAGTTATTAACAATTATAAAAGAAACACATAGTATTATTAGGAATGTAAGACTAAACAGAGATCCAAGGCAAGGGTTCTCATATCACTTTTTTTGTGAGACATATTACATATTCAAAACATGTTTATTTTATGTGGTGTATATAATTTCCATGGATATATTTTATGATTATTTTTATGAAAATTACATAGATTTAAAAATCCATATAATTTTACCTATTTAAAGAAGCTTTAATTCACAGATTACTAAATCTGTAATGGATTTCTGTTACAGTCTCATTTTATTTTGGTATTGTTATGTTCAGATTTAATTTAGAAATATTATATAATCCTAACGCCTTAAACCCCATAAATTTTCTTATCCTGTTATTTTTTTTTGGGTTTACATGTTTATTTTGCTTTTTTTGTCTTGTTGGTTCAAGAATTATTAAGTAAGTTACATGAAAGGTATACCAACCCTATTTCATATTTTTAGTTTAGAGTCTTTTTGTCAATAACCATGTTCTTCAAATTACTTTATGAAATATTTTAAAAATACATGACTTTTTTTATAAAATTTCATTTTCACTGAATTTTATTATACTTTCTATGTTTTTAGAATAATGTTTTTAAAATTTTTCTAAACAATTCATTTTCTACAATTCTTACAAATGTTTAAAATGAATGTTATATTTTAACATATAAGATATGAAAAACATTTCCCAGAATCATGATTGTAATTTTCTATGAATTATCATTTAATATTTTCCATGTTTGTTTTCAAAGAAATATTTTTCTCAATATTTTGGGAATTTTAGTTTTTAATGATACTAAAAAATGGATTATTTATTAAAGTAATTAAATTAATTTTAAACTTTATTTATAACATCATTATTATAAAATTTTAGAAATATGTTATTTTTAATTTTTTACTTATATTTTCTTTTATATTTATGAATGTTTTTGTTTAACTAAAAAGTTTTAATTTATAATGAATTGGTGGTCTTATTTCATCCTTTATTGATTTATAAATTAAAACTTATTTTTTGATCATTCAATTTCTTGTAATAATTTTCTCTATCACACTCCATTATTTTTTGGATTTTATTTTTCTCTATCATGTCCAAGTTGTAAATATCATGGATGTATCCAATATTATTTATACTACTTTGATATTATATTAATTTTATACCATTTAAATATATGGTTTTAGTTGATGGAATCTTATTAATAATGTTAGTTCATTTACAAGGTAAATACTGATGTTTCATATTATCACTACTATATGAATAATTATTGATTTATAAAGAATTTTTTGAATCAATGGTATTGATCATTAAATATACAAGGAATGAGTAGGACTGTAACACCCCGACCCCAGCTACCCAGAGTCGGTGCATTAGTTCGTAACATTGGCATGATCACAAAAGATCAAGTCTCGAAAGACCGATTAGTTTAGTAGCCTTGCAAACACTAGATACATTCATAAGTCTTTCATTACATCAAAAAGTAAACAAACTACAATAACATGGTCTTCATAGTCCACAATCATATCCCTTTCTGACTACCCCTGCAGGTCATTCATAAAATACTTCTTCACATCCTGGAAAAATATTAAAACATTGAAAGGGGTGAGCTCAGATGCTCAGTAAGGTTAACAATATAGCGGAAGCTTTCATAAATAAACATTAACATTTAAGGCAATGTATAACTAAAACAAAAGCCTTTTAAACATGAACTTCAACATAATATGGCAAAAGTAAAATGAGACAATGCCATTCACGTCTTCACATGGATATTCTACTGGTCGAATAATCACATGCAATATCAATAACCACTTTCATAATGATGGAATGCATAATGCCAGACTATCATAACCACGTAGTCAAGGACTCGTTCCAAGACCACAAATAAGATTTTGTCAAGGCCTCATTACAAGACACTAGTTTTTCTCATGAGACCTGCTGATGCATCGAGGAGCTATAGCGGGCTCCACCCGTCACTTATTAAGTCCAATGCATTCCTCATATGAATAGGTTTGAACATATCATAAACCATAACATAATCGTATCACATAAAACATGCATAAAGGAAACATAACATTTCCATATTTCAATCACAAGATATCAATACAACACATTGATATAATAAAAATTCTTTAAAAACCATTTTCAATACCAAAATAAAATAAAGTTAAAACTTTGTATTTATTTTTCATTAAAAAAAAGTGATGGCTTGTAGAGGAAGCCGAAACTCAAATAATGGTCACGGCGACGGAGAAGTCGTTGTCGCCGCATAAGTACGGAAAGAAAAACATTCCCTTTTTGTCATTTAGTAAAACGCTTCGTATAAAAAGATTCCTTTTGAATAAATGTAAAAGTCAAAGGGGTTTATACACCGTATAAAGGAAAGTTGTGTATAAAGCCAAATATGCCTCAATGAAAAGAGATTGAGACGAAGTCCTTACAAAGATCATTTTTAAAATAAAATAGATCTATTATGTGTATTCACTGTAAGTACACATAAATAAAGTACAAATACATGATAGGACATAATAATATCATGACATAATTTGAAAGTAGGAGATTAACCCAAAGAATGGTAATTGGGTTAAGAAGTTCCCTTACCTCGTGTCTGACTTGACTCAACCGTTCTTTAACCTCCTGAATAATAAACTAGAGTTAATATATACCTTATTAAGAACCATTTTCAATTTCATTATCCTTTTTATATCACTTATTACAATGATATGAACATTATGTAATTATTTAAGTTAATAACGGTCGTTTTGTCGATCTTTGGTACTTGAGTCAACAATAAACTTCTTATAATTACAAGTTGTTTATGTGGTATAATATCCATTATCTCCAGAATTATATTCATGATTTAGATGTCATATATATCATATATAACCATTATATACATTCATTTATAATATTACGTAACATTTAGAGGTAAGAAATGAAATGCACCGTTCATGGAGACGGTAAGCCGTACGTACGCATGAACGCTACTTTCATTTATATTTCGTATTTAATGGAATGAAATCATAATGATATAAATTTATAATATAATTACAGTATAATATAGTTTATAATACCATTTAATCCATCCTTTATACATCCCACATATGGCATTAACGATTCAAATCACTTTGAGGGGGCGGTAGTCCGCACTTCCTAAAATGAAATTATCGCGTTTTACCCATAATGGAAATAATAAAGTATGCCATAAATGTGAAATACAGAAGCATAATTAAAACATAAACATATTATATATCATATATAAATATAGTGACATCTTAATGGCCATCATTGAAGTTGTTATATGAGTGTTGAACAATCATCGTTTCGTGAGGCAGAAATTCGCCATCCACAGGAAACCGTATGTTCTTTAACCATTAGATGTAGGTGTGTGTAAGTGTAGCTAGAATCCTTATTATAACAACATCCTAGTATATTGAGGATACTGGTGTTTTTAAAAAAGAAATTAATAAAAATAGTTTAGGGGGTTGGAGAAGAAAAATAAAACAAAACAACATTTGAGAAGACATTACCTCAAAATCGGGTAACTCTTTTTGATTTGAGCCAAAGGCTTCCTTAGGAGGAGTTCTGCCCAAAGTGAGGCTTCTAGGAGTAATAGGGGGAAGTTGGGAGAGTATTTGGGCATGTTATGGCCGAACCAAAAGGCTTGAAAGTGTGAATAAGGTGGTAGAGGTGGGGGCCTTTTATAAGAGGAGAGGAGGGGCTCTTTTGGAAAGATTGAAATGTTACATTATTATACAATGCTTTTCGGATTATAAAGGTTCCACACTTATATAATTCGTGGATAAGGTGATAAGGGTTCGAAATGTCCTCAACCAATAGGCTTTGGACAAGTGTAAGCCTTGGATTTTGCATTATCTTCTCATTTTATTTAAATCGTTAAATAATGAGGTCATCGCTGCATCATAATGATGTCATAAATAATTTAATTTATTTAATGTCTAAAAATTATAAAAAAAATACTATGATGTAGGAAATCTTTTTTTCTTTCTAATGAATATTTATAGTCAAAATTTGGACTTTTTTAACCCCATTTAAAAACTATTTTAGTAAAACAACTCATGTTTGTGTCAATTTAATTTTAACATTAAATAAATATATATTAATGTCATTTTCCAACTAAAGTGGCTCCATGGGGTCCCCAAGTTGACCCACGGGTTGTCTTGGTCGGCCATGACTCATCCAATAGGAGTAGGACAAGTGTCAAGCTCATCTCATATTATTAAAACATCATTTTTACCTTAAACTATACTAATTACCTCTAATCGCGATTAAGAACTTAAAAGTTACTATTCACCAAAAATTTATTTTAATATCATTGAACCACATTTTACTTCTTAATGAAAACCATGTATGTAGGATTTTTTAAAATCAAATCACAGAAGTGGAAATATTTCATTTAAACGAAAAATCAGTTATTTAACTACCACTTAGTGGTTTCACTATTCATAAAAAATTGAAGTTTTTCAGAACAAAGTCAAAATTTCACCCTAAGCTATAATTGATATTCCGAATTCAAAAATGATGCCTATTTTACAAAATTACAAACATATAAGTTGCATTAATTAATTTTATAATTAATTCCCGCTGTTACAAAAAAATGGCGTGTTTCTAAGAAACAATTTATATCAAAAGATTGGCAATTGTTTATGTCCAATTTCAATGTTAAATTAATTCTAATGACCACCATTGGATAAAATGGTAAAAATATATTCTAATTAAAATTTAAAACCACTAAATAGTATAATTTATCACTATAAATTATTTTGATTAAAAAAGTTGTTTTTAAGTATTTTTCACTATTCATAAAAAATAGAAGTTCTCAGAAAAATACCAAAAATTCAACATAGGCTAATTTTGATATTCCGAATCCAAAAATGAAGTCCATTTTGATAAATAAAATTTATAAAATTTCAAAAAGTAGGTATTAATATTCACAACGGCTAGTTTAATTCGTTGTGGTGTGTGTTAGAGCTCGAGGTTGCGTACAACACACGCTATTGCATTATTCGAAGTGAAACGTACCGTGGAAGCTTGGGGTGTTACATTCTCCCCTCCTTCAATAAATTGCGTCCTCGCAATTTGAAATTTTTCTTTGAAAATAAAAGGTTGAAAAGAGAAAATACCTTTGAGGAAAACCCACATCGGAAATAAGGTTAATAAATATATAACATTAAAAGAAAGCAAGATAAGTACAAAGGTCACCCAATATAGCCCATTCTAGGATTCTATGAAACTATGGATATGGAGGAGAAACAAACCATCAAGTTCTGATGGAGAGTTATAGAAAATAGGATTTGGAGAAAGTTTAACTACAAGAAAATCACAAACTTGTGACTGGTTAAACGGTCATTGATTCCCCAGTTGGGAAAGTTAACCGACAACATTTTTGTTTTAAGTTAACTTTTATAATGTTGAGGAATTTATTTAGGAGATTTACTAAGAACGTAAGGGAATATACATACTTGTTATGTATACTTTCATTCGTTAATAAATTTTTACCACAAACCCATCTTTTACTCCAAATTGTAACAGGAACTCAAAAATATTCTTTTTATCCAAATTGTATAAGGTTCCAAATATTAACACATGACATTTAGATTAGTAAAACTATTTTTTAATAACCAGGGACTTCCTGTAGGCTAGTGGTAGGAAATAAAGGCTTGTCGCACTATGGTTGTGGGTTCGATTCCTGCAGCTTTGTCCGATGCGATGGGTTATTCCCCACCCTACAGGTTGTCCTTTTCCTAAAACTATAGTATTATATTATTCCAAAAATAATCTTCATAAATTTTTTAACCATAAACAATACTATCCAAGGATCAACTTAATCCATTCCAACCTTAATAGTTATCCAAAATACCTCCATCCAGACTTTCTCTAAAAGGTCTCTAAATTCCAAAATCAATTGTAACATCAGATTCCCCAAACAAAGAAAAGTTTCTCTTATTGTCACATACTAAAAATATGATTACCTTAATCATATTACCTTAATCAAAAAGTACTGCAGTACAATATTTATATATATCACATTATTCTTATAACCAGAATATAATCCTTGAGTCCAAAAGCACCAATACATTAATTATTCCGCTTCAACTGTAGTCACAACATAAGATTGGCCTTGATCCCTTGGCCTTTTCTGAGGTAAGTTTCTTTGACGCTTAGGACATTCATTTGCATAATGCCCCATTTCCCTACAATTGTAGCATTCAACTTTGACAGCCTCTTTCTTTCCCTTGCAATCACGAGCCTGGTGACCCTTTTCTCCACATTTATAACAAACTCCCATTCCTTTTAGGCACGTACCAGGGTGATTCTTCCCACAATTATCACATAATGGAAAATCCTTCTTTCCCTTTTTCCCTTTATCTATCTCTTGTTCCATCGTTCTCTTCTTCTCTTGCTTTACTTTGTTGTCATAAGACTTAGAGAATTCCTTTTCTGTCTTGATATCACACGAGACAATATCTTCGTATGATGAGAAGGATTGTGATACTAAAGCTCGACGGAGAAATGGTTTTAACCTATCAAAGAAACGATCAATCTTACTCCTTGGGTTACGTATATAATCGGCAGCATGCCTCGCTAACCTTGTAAAGTTAGCCTCGTACTTTGCGAAATTCTCATCCTCCTTCTGCCTCAGACTCAGAAATTGCCTTTCCATATCTGCTCGATGGTCACAAGGAAAGTATTTTTCTAAGAAAAGCTCTTTGAACTCCCTCCATTACATATTCGATACATCATCATCTTCCTTTGTGTTTTGAATCAGCGACCACCACTGATCGGCATCTCCAGTGAGGCGGTAGAATGTCATGACAACCTTCTCCCTTTCACTACTCCCCAAGGCATGGAATATTTTCTCTAAGGAATTTATCCATTCCTCAGCTACTATAGGATTTTTACTCCTATTGAAGGTTGGTGGTTGTTTCCTCATGAAACGGTCTAGCATTGATCCTCCACGTTGCGGATCAGGGTGCTCCATACGAGTAAGGTTATTATTCATAACCTGCGTGAGTTGTCCCAGTATGGTGAGAAGCTGATTAGCACCAGTTGTATCACTAGCTCCACCATAAATATCTTGAGCAGGAGGGCAATCCTTACACGGAGTGCGTGCATTGATACGGTTTCCATTCCTTCCACTAGGCGCCATTTCTAAACAATGGCATAAACTAGATTAGTTTATGAATCAAAATACATAATTCCATACTTGTAAAATACCTAACATAAATTGAACTATTTATGGATATAATCCATAATCATAAAAATGTTTTCTTTGAGGAAGTATATACTCATAAACCCTTCATAATGATTTGTAAAGAAAATGAGAGTTATCCTAAGCATATCCCCTGGGAGTGTCGTAACCAAGAGTGCAGCAAGGCCCGTTGTCGTGCACTAGTTCCCGTTCGAGTCTAGCTCAAAGCGGTGTTTTCGGGTTTTACCCCAAGGAACATCTATGCCAGATCCGCCTCTACCTGCTCGTATCCAGACAGGGATGTATTGCTCGGAAAACTCATAACATCTCTATAATACCAAAATTCTAGGAAGTTATTCTATACTAATCCTCAAAGTTCATCTTAGGTCTACGTGCTCTAATCAGAGTTTATCTAAATCTAGCTTCCAAGGTTTGTACTAAACTTCCTCTGATACCAACTGTAATGCCCCGACCCCAGCTACCCAGAGTCGGTGCATTAGTTCGTAACATTGGCATGATCACAAAAGATCAAGTCTCAAAAGACCGATTAGTTTAGTAGCCTTGGAAACACTAGATACATTCATAAGTCTTTCATTACATCAAAAAGTAAACAAACTACAATAACATGGTCTTCATAGTCCACAATCATATCCCTTTCTTACTACCCCTGTAGGTCATTCATAAAATACTTCTTCACATCCTGGAAAAATATTAAAACATTGAAAGGGGTGAGATCTGATGCTCAGTAAGGTTAACAATATAGCGGAAGCTTTCATAAATAAACATTAACATTTAAGGCAATGTATAACTAAAACAAAAGCCTTTTAAACATGAACTTCAACATAATATGGCAAAAGTAAAATGAGAGAATTCCATTCACGTCTTCACATGGATATTATACTGGTCGAATAATCACATGCAATATCAATAACCACTTTCATAATGATGGAATGCATAATGCCAGACTATCATAACCACGTAGTCAAGGCCTCGTGCCAAGACCACAAATAAGATTTTGTCAAGGCCTCGTTCCAAGACACTAGTTTGTCTCATGAGACTTGCCGATGCATCTAGGAGCTATAGCGGGCTCCACCCGTCACTTATTAAGTTCAATGCATTCCTCATATGAATAGGTTTGAACATATCATAAACCATAACATAATCGTATCACATAAAACATGCATAAAGGAAACATAACATTTACACATTTTAATCACAAGATATCAATACAACACATTGATATAATAAAAATTCTTTAAAAACCCATTTTCAATACCAAAATAAAAGAAAGTTAAAACTTTGTATTTATTTTTCATTAAAAAAAAAGTGATGGCTTGTAGAGGAAGCCGAAACTCAAATAATGGTCACGGTGGCGGAGAAGTCGTTGTCGCCGTATAAGTATGGAAAGAAAAACATTCCCTTTTTTTTTAGTAAAACGCTTCGTATAAAAATATTCCTTTTGAATAAATGTAAAAGTCAAATGGGCTTATACACCGTATAAAGGAAAGTTGTGTATAAAGCCAAATATGCCTCAATGAAAGGAGATTGAGACGAAGTCCTTACAAAGATCATTTTTAAAATAAAATAGATCTATTATGTATATTCACTGTAAGTACACATAAAGAAAGTACAAATACAATATAGGACATAATAATATCATGACATAATTTGAAAGTAGGAGATTAACCCAAAGAATGGTAATTGGGTTAAGAAGTTCCCTTACCTCGTGTCTGACTTGACTCAACCGTTCTTTAACCACCTGAATAATAAACTAGAGTTAATATATACCTTATTAAGAACCATTTTCAATTTTATTATCCTTTTTATATCACTTATTACAATGATATGAACATTATGTAATTATTTAAGTTAATAACGGTCGTTTTGTCGATCTTTGGTACTTGAGTCAACAATAAACTTCTTATAATTACAAGTTGTTTTTGTGGTATAATATCCATTATCTCCAGAATTATATTCATGATTTAGATCTCATATATATCATATATAACCATTATATACATTCATTTATAATATTACGTAACATTTAGAGGTAAGAAATGAAATGCACTGTTCATGGAGACGGTAAGTCGTACGTACGCATGAACGCTACTTTCATTTATATTTCGTATTTAATGGAATGAAATCATAATGATATAAATTTATAATATAATTACAGTATAATATAGTGTATAATACCATTTAATCCATCCTTTATACATCCCACATATGGCATTAACGATTCAAATCACTTTGAGGGGGCGGTAGTCCGCACTTCCTAAAATGAAATTATCGCGTTTTACCCATAATGGAAATCATAAAGTATGCCATAAATGTGAAATACAGAAGCATAAGTAAAACATAAACATATTATATATCATATATAAATATAGTGACATCTTAATGTCCACCATTGAAGGTGTTATATGAGTGTTGAACAATCATCGTTTCGTGAGGCAGAAATTCTCCATCCACAGAAACCGTATGTTCTTTAACAATTAGATGTAGGTGCGTGTAAGTGTAGCTCGAATAATTCTTATAAAAACATCCTAGTATATTGAGGATACTGGTGTTTTTACAAAATAAATTAATAAAAAGAGTATAGGGGGTTGGAGAAGAAAAATAAAACAAAACAACATTAGAGAAGACATTACCTCAAAATCGGGTAACTCTTTTTGATTTGATCCAAAGGCTTCCTTGGGAAGAGTTATGCCCAAAGTGAGGCTTCTAGGAGTAATAGGGGGACGTTTGGAGAGTATTTGGGCATAGGATGGCCGAACCAAAAGGCTTGAAAGTGTGAATAAGGTGGTAGAGGTGGGGGCCTTTTATAAGAGGAGAGGAGGGGCTCTTTTGGAAAGATTGAAATGTTACATTATTATACAATGATTTTCGGATTCTAAAGGTCCCAAACTTATATAATTCGTGGATAAGGTGATAAGGGTTCGAAATATTCTCAACCAATAGGCTTTTGACAAGTGTAAGCCTTGGATTTTTCATTATCTTATCATTTTATTTAAATCGTTAAATAATGAAGTCATCGCTGCATCATAATGATGTCATAAATAATTTAATTTATTTAATGTCTAAAAATTATAAAAAAAATAATATGATGTAGGAAATCTTTTTATCTTTCTAATGAATATTTATAGTCAAAATTTGGACTTGTGTAACCCCACTTAAAAACTGTTTTAGTAAAACAACTCATGTTTGTGTCAATTTAATTTTAACATTAAATAAATATATATTAATGTCATTTTCCAACTAAAGTGGCTCCATGGGGTCCCCAAGTTGACCCACGGGTTGTCTTGGTCGGCCATGACTCATCCAATAGGAGTAGGACAAGTGTCAAGCTCATCTCATATTATTAAAACATCATTTTTACCTTAAACTATACTAATTACCTCTAATCGCGATTAAGAACTTAAAAGTTACTATTCACCAAAAATTTATTTTAATATCATTGAACCACATTTTACTTCTTAATGAAAACCATGTATGTAGGATTTTTTAAAATCAAATCACAGAAGTGGAAATATTTCATTTAAACGAAAAATCAGTTATTTAACTACCACTTAGTGGTTTCACTATTCATAAAAAATTGAAGTTTTTCAGAACAAAGTCAAAATTTCACCCTAAGCTATAATTGATATTCCGAATTCAAAAATGATGTCTATTTTACAAAATTACAAACATATAAGTTTCATTAATTAATTTTATAATTAATTCCCGCTGTTACAAAAAAATGGCGTGTTTCTAAGAAACAATTTATATCAAAAGATTGGCAATTGTTTATGTCCAATTTCAATGTTAAATTAATTCTAATGACCACCATTGGATAAAATGGTAAAAATATATTCTAATTATACTTTAAAACCACTAAATAGTATAATTTATCACTATAAATTATTTTGATTAAAAAAGTTGTTTTTAAGTATTTTTCACTATTCATAAAAAATAGAAGTTCTCAGAAAAATACCAAAAATTCAACATAGGCTAATTTTGATATTCCGAATCAAAAAATGAAGTCCATTTTGATAAATAAAATTTATAAAATTTCAAAAAGTAGGTATTACTATTCACAACGGGTAGTTTAATTCGTTGTGGTGTGTGTTAGAGCTCGAGGTTGCGTACAACACACACTATTGCATTATTCGAAGTGAAACGTACCGTGGAAGCTTGGGGTGTTACAAGGACATAAAATTCATAAGTGGGTACTGGTAATAGATAAACCCTCAATGAATCAATAGATCTCATTAGGGAAAATATGTTGGTATAATGTATCGTCTAAGACTATATGATCATGCCATAACACATGGGTAAATAGTGTATACCCACACTTTCGATGAAAGTGTCCTAAAAAGTCCTTGGTGGTTAGATTCATGATATCTTGCTCAAGGCCTTGATGGTATTATCATGAATTTCTACATTTATGATTTTTTTTATTTAGAATCCACTTTTCATTATCCATTTGATTACTATATTGATATTAGCCAGATATTTACTTTGAACATAATTTACTTATTAAATTAAATGTCTTTTAATTATTCACCCTTAAACATTGATTAAAATTTATTTACTCATGATAACTTATCTTTTACATAAACATTACCAAGTATCTAATCTCACCATTTATTTATTTTTTCCCCAAGTATATGAAGAAAAAATATTTGAATAATTTTCAAGGAGGAAAGAAATATTTTCATGCTATATTTTATTTTTTCGAAGTAATATAGATATCATGTGTGAATCTAGTTTACGATAACTAATAAACAAATTTATCATTCCTAGTAAAATCCAATATATATTATAATATTGCAATAAAAAAGAATCTACTCTGGGTATCTGGAGCTTGGGATTCTACAAATAGAGGAAAGGGTATTACCAGTTTGGGCATCATGAGCCCATCCCATGTATAACCAATCATGCCCTAATTCCAAACCCATGTGTCCAAATTATATTCCATCAAGGGAACCTTATCAAGAAATATATAAAACAATTATCCTTATAATTCACCCATAACAAACAAGGGTTTGATCATTTTATATAAGAATATGTTGTGTAATAACCTTGGATTTTAGAATGTATTTTATTTTCATTAAATACTATGTTCAGTAGCATGTTCCATACACAACATCAAGATTAAACGAATTGAAGTATAATATGGAAATATTATTTTTTAAATGTGAATGTTATTTCTTATCCATTATAATATATAGTATCAATATGAAAAAATAAATTATGAAAAATATGTTTAATAGTTTTTCTTAATAGAAAGTATTGATTAATTCTAAGGAAATAAGTACTCTGTTTTAAATGTTAAAAATAAAATCATTTAATATTATAAAGATATGTTTTCAATGTAATTTATTTTTCTGTATTTTCAATATTAGTCCGTAATAAAATAGGATTTTTATGAAATTTATTTTTATTGAATGAAAACAAATTATTAATCATTCATAAATTGATTATCAATTGTTTAAAAATGGAGATGAAATATTTTGAAAGAAAAATATATATTTTTCATAAAACTATTTTTATGTGTATAACATATTTTGATATTAATAGATTAATTTAATCTCTATTTATGAATTTTTTTAGTGAAATATGTAGATTATATATCCAATCAATTTAATTAACAATTATTTAATTATGGTTACTAGGAAGGAATGAGAATAAAATCATTTTTATGCTTAAAAATAGATTTTCTCTAACAATGTTCTTATATGTTCTTATATGTAAATATTATAATTAATTTATATAGCTTATTTTAATTTAATCTTGTAAATTTTATTCTATATTTTTAATAAGCATAATTTTTGTTTGTCATATCCCAACACATGCTTTTAGGTATGATGTTTGTTTAATTTTCTCCTCTTGTTTCTCATATTGATTATTCGTTGCTTCCATCTTGTTTATGGATTTTAAGGGTTGGGGTATATAATTTGATTTATATTTAATAGATCTTTTGGTTTCCTTAGAGTTTGGGTCAAGAGTTTATAGTATCTTAGATCCATAATGGCTAAAAAATTTCCAACAACTCACTAGTGGAAGGTAGAAAGTAGGGGATTCCTACCAGAATCTCCCAGTCTAGTGGGTGGAAGCCCACTGACTAGTTGGTTGGGTGTCCAATGTTTTAGGATATCTCCTTAGCGCCCATTAACCACCGATGGAATACCACCATCCCACCAAAGAGGCTTCTAGTGGGCCCATGAATTCTTTCTAGCTCCACTGGATGGTCAGTGGAAGCCAACAGCTGGAGAGTGATGCCAATATTTGGGAGTAAATCACAAGATGTATCATAATTTTATTTGAAATCATCTCTTATTATCATGATTCTCCAAGAGAATTATATTCATGATTATTTCCAAGTTATCATGAATTATTTATACAATGGGGAGACCATGTAAAAATTGTTTCTATCTGTAGAGGACATGCTTTACTTCAGGAAACACTATGTATTTCCATCACCAATAAGAAATAATATTATAAGGGATCGTAAAAAAATTTAGTGGGATATTCACCCAATAATTAATAATATATTTTATAATTTTAGGAGTCAATTCTAGTGTTCTTTAAAAAATGTCACATCACAGATTTTTTTCCCTATTGTTATACTGACAAAAAAATTACAGCTGAGCATCAGCAACCTTCTGATTTTCTTCTACCCCTTCACAACTGATTTGTAAATGGGATGAGGTAGTGATGGATTTCATTATAGGGTTTTCATGTACTTCTTTATAAAAGAATTATATTTTGGTGTTTATTGACTAATTAACCAAATCATCACATTTTATTAGTATTCTTGATACTGCTAAAGTTGAGGAATTTGGAAATATATATGTGTAGAAGATTATCAGGTTTCACCAAGTTCCATCTTCTATTATTTATGATAGGGATACCCATTTTACATCTTATTTTTTTGAAGGACTCTAGGAGGTGATTGGATACCAGTTCAGATTTATCATAACATACAATATTTAGATTTATGGTAAAAAATAAAGGGATATACAAATTCTTGATGACATGACTCTAGTCTATGTCCTTAATATTGACGGATCTTGGGATTTCCATTTGGGGATGGCTAAGTTTTCTTATAAAAATATATACCATTCTTCCCTTAAAATCTATCATTTTGAGGCCTTTATAGTGGTCATTTTAAATCTTTACTCTGTTGTTTAGAGGTCGGTGAAGCTTCCCTAGTGGGATGTAGCTTGGTCCAACATATAATGGTGAAAATACAAATGATTTGTTAGAGTTTGGTAATGGTTCAGAGTCATTATAAGCCTTATTAAAATTATATTAAATGTTCTTTGGAGTTATCAATTTTTGACCAGGTGTTATTGAGAGACTCACCTCAACTCGATAACCAAAAAATAAGAAAATTATGTAATTTGGAACCAAGATATGTGTTATTGTTTGAAGTTTTTGATAGTATTAGAAAGGTGAATTAATGTTTTTACTTGACACCATAAATAACTTCTATCAATAATGTGAAACACATATCACATCTCAAGAATTATATTTTAGACCCTTATCACATTTGGAATTGTGAGGACCTTGATGTGGAACTTGATATGGTTGTGACTGAGTATCCAATCCTTATTGTTGATTCTCAGAAAAAGGTTTTTCCAAGAATGTCTATACCTTTGGTTTAGGTTCTGTGGTAGCATGGATCTGATTCTCATTATACATGGTAGAGTGAGGTGATGCTGAAATATTATTTTCCCCATAATTTTTTTGGACCGACCTTCTTAATGAGGATATTTGGGGATATAAATCCTTATTATGAGGATAATTGTAACATCCTAACCTGATATTTTAGGTATGATGTTTTTTAATTTTGTAGCTCTCGATTATCCTATTTAATATAGGTTGATTCCTTCTTGTCTCTATCCTTTTATGGGTCTAGGGAGAGGTTTTGGTTTTTCTTTGAGGGGTTTAGAGGTGTCCTGAAAGTTTTTATCAAGAGTGGGAAAGGGCATGTAGTTAGAATGGATATAGAAGGTCCATCTTCTAGCCATAATAATCCCACTATCTATCCAGTGGGGTGTCCAGTGGGAATTCTTTATTCCTAGAACCACCATATCTCTAGTGGAATACCACCATCCAACTAGTGGGGGTTTTAGTCGCCCAAATATTCTTCTTGGTGCCACCATCTAGCCAGTGGAAGCTAGAGGATTTCCAGTGATGATAATTTATATGATTAAATCATGGGAATTATCATAATTTTATTTCCCTTATTCCCCTTTTATTCGTTTAATCTCTTCCCTAAAACCTATTTTGACCCATTATACTCTTTATTATCTTTATAGGTTATTTTTTCATCTCCAACCATGAGAATTCATGGATTTAAGTTTCGATTAAAGGGATGAATTCCATTTGGTAAGTGTTTCCTTGATCTAATCATGAATTCTCATTTCCCCATCTCTCTCCTTCTTTGAGGGATATGAATCCTTATGTCAATGATGGATCCAAATCTTGATTTTTTGGTCAAAATTTCATAGATATATTATTGATTTATTCTATCTATTCAACTCTCTAATTGAGGATCCCTTTTTGGGTGTTTGATGATACCCTGATTGAGGTTGGTGGTTTCATTGGGAAATTTCTATCATTTGGATATTTTGTTTAATGTTTCATTTGAAATGTATTTTCAATTTATTTCTGAATCATTATTTAAGACTCTTGATAAATGTTTTCAAAATGAAATAGTGTGTGTCAAACCAATTGGGATTCTATTTTTATATAAATTGTTGATTTTCTTGAAAATGATATGAAATTTAAATGAATGATTTGGAGGAATATTTTGATAATGATTCTTGGGAAAAGAAGTTATAAATTTTAAATGGATTTTTAATGAAATAAATTTTTGAAATATCATGATTTTTAATGAAAATATTTTGATGTTGGGTTTTGGAATGAAATTGAATGCATTAAACTTAATTTAGGGCTTCATGAATGATGATTGATGGAAGTAATTTGATATAATTGATTTCCTTCTTGATTGATTCCATTTATGACCCAAAGATCCTGGGTAGTTCTAGAAAATCATGTTAAGAATACATTAGATCTACTTAGAAACAAATTTATAATGACAATGGTAAATAAACATTGATGGGGGTAAGGGAGTAAATTTATTTGGGTGGACTTCTATTCACCCTAGGTTTGAGATCTTGGGAATTGTGCACACATATAGTCATATTTCACTAAGATGTGTGTGGTCTATGAGCCTCGATATAACTAACCCCAAACCTTATAACAATGGTTGTATGATTGAAAATGAATTTTACATTCCAATTTCCATAAAATTATTTATTCATACTATTTTATTAAAATGATTTCTCATGCCTATTTTATTCATACCTTTGAAATTATTTAAAAAGAATGTTTCAATAAGATAGTTGGAAAATATTTCTATTAAATTTTTTATATAAAATGAGTATATTTGGTTTCTTTGATATTTATTTATAATGAAATATATGGGTGGGATCCTACTAGTCTAGTGTTTCTCACACCCAATATATGACGTTGGGAATTTGAAGACATTATTTTACTAGGTCAAGGAAAAGGAAAAGAACTGATTTAACGATGGGTGTTCATGATAGAGGGACACTAGGATTTTGTGCTGATAGGTGGATTTTGTAAAAATCATTTTATTAAAGGACCTTGTGATAATGTCATCATTGGTTTTGTGGTGACTTGGGTTGATGTACCACTTTTGGATTTGAACTTTTCTACTTTTTAGTATTTTTCTCTTGATGATTATATTTGAATACAAACTATTTATGGTTTATTTCCACTATATTTATTTTTTAAATGGATAAATAATTCTCTTTAAATTTTATTATTGCCTAAGAACTAGTTTCTAGACCATGGGGATTGAGAATGCCTCTCGAGATATGTATGGGCTCACTTAGGTTCCAGTTTAACATATTATTTAGGTCGGTTCATGAAAATTTTATATCAAAGAGAGGTTTTGTATCTTTTTGTTTGTCAAAAATACAATTATGGATTTTATAGTAGATAGGTGATATTATTATCATTCATTAAGGGTTATTATATAAGAGATTTCATAACTGGTTATTATCATAATGAGCCTTAAGTTACTATGGGTAGTTGGGAAAATGTGTATTTGACGAATTATCATGATATGATACAAGATTTTTTTCCAAAATTTCATATGATGCCTATGTTCCCAATTTGAGCTTTGACTAATATAATTAATGATCATATGAATATTTAATGATATTTATTTTTTTCTATTTGATGTTTAGTAGTACCATTACCCCATGAAATCATTCGATCAGGATAAAAGAGGGGAATTATAATGGACCATAGCAAGCGAACCCTCTAGTTGATCAGAACCTCATTTAGGTATGAGTGTGTGTTGTCGAATCTCTAGGACAAGATGCTTCACCAATTCCTATTTAGGCTCCATATGTGGTACCTTTAAAGGATGATAAACAATATTGAGCTATGGTGTTTGTTTTTTAAACCACCATTATTCTGGGGAACAAATGATCCTCTGGAGGAAGATGATTGGTTATGAAAGTTGAGTGACTCCTAGAGTTATTGGAGACATTAGATTCTATTAAGGTGAAGTCTATTGTCTTAAATCTTAAAGGTAATAAGAGGATATGGTGGGGTTCTATATTTTTAGTAAAGAAAAATGAGGGATTTGAGTAGAAGGACTTCAATAACCTTTTCACATAGTAGTTCTATCTAGAGTAGTTGGTTTTAGATAAGTCTATTGTGTTTCTTGACCTTCGCCAAGGTGATTGGATAGTGAATTAGTACAAAATTACATTGTCAAACTTGCTCAGTATTCACCTAACATGGTTCCAAATGAGAAGATAAAGGATTAGAGGTTTTAGATTGGCCTTCAAACAGATATCCAATATCAAGTATTTATACTGAAGATTACATCTTATGATAATGTTATTAATAAGGCTTTGATGGTAAAACTTGACCTAGTTGGTAATTTAGGGTTGACTAGAGTACCACCTACTCCTAGTTACATCTTCTGTGGTTTCTTTAAAGGGAAGGGAATATGGAATGAGTCTCATAGTGGAAATAATGGTGGTGGTACATGATAGAACACTTATTCTATATAATTTATAGTTTTTTTAAAGGACCACTGATATGTTTGAATTATAGAAAGATTGGTCATACAAATAATGACTTAATAGAGGAACCAAATATTTTTATATCATGAAAATGTTTAGGCTACTTTCAGTGGTTTTAAAAATTTATTACCAACTCGTTTAGTGTGTAACTAACTTGCCTGGGTTGACTTGACACATCACCAAATCTGGATCACTAAAAGAAATTAAGCATGCCTCCTCAAATTCTAGTGTCTTTCGACTAGTGATAAGGGTATAAAGGATAACATGGGTAGAAAATAAACTATTTCCAGAGTGCAACAACATGGGAAAATAACCAAAATCATACACTAGGATAAAAATTAGATTACACATAATAAATAAACTGAAACAACTTATTCTATTATAAACTAAATGAAAAAAATATTTATACAGGCTCAAAGAGTAAATAATATGTAATAGACGGTCATCCACGAAGTCGACCACACATTCATAATAATTAAACAAATAATAAATACTTTTGGATCCACTGAATACTCTGATACAAACCACATAACAAGTCCTTTATTTCGCAAGATGCACTAGCCTGACCCTGAGACTCCACACGAGTGGCTCCACTTGATAAAGAAACCTTGGTCCTTGACCCCATCCACCTTCAAGCCTGTGCTCTAATCTGAAAGAAGATATTTGGCCTACACAGAATGAGTTTCATGTATAGAAGGTGCAAAGAAAATCTCATTAGGCCACCCCAAATGGTGAACCCTTAATCTGCTGTCATAATAATTATATTCACACATGATATGCCTAGGGTATCAAAAAACAAAAAATATGTGGGCATAAAGAAACAACTGTATAAAAAGGGGGGAAAATAAAAAAATAAAAAATATTTAACCACTAGTTCTGGCCTGACACCGAAGGTAAATATACCCCAGTGTTACCCATGAAAGAATATGTACAACACGTGGCTCACACCACCACATGGAATTAGTTGATTTTTATAGATCTACACAATAGCTCCAAGATTTCTAAATTAAATTTCATGAATATCATACCCCCAGGTGTAACCATAGGCATCCACAGAACAAAGAACATATACTAGGCTCTAGGAATCCAAAATCATGATCTAAAATAGAGACAAGAACATCAAGGTTGATATAACTAGAGAACTAATTAGTCATGAAATCCCTTCAGAATGAATTGATCACTATCTATAGACCGAACAATGGGTAGGATCTATATAAAAACACAAGAACATGCAACATCTATGGGGCTGAGAGAACTAAAACATCCATGGAAGAAACAAATATACCATCTTGATACTTTTCAATATATTTATTTTTAAATAAATTCAACCTATTCAATATCTTATGATGCACACAACACTGGGTTTAAATGAAATGCTACAATCAATTTAAATAATATTATTTAAACATGGTCATTATAACCTAGATGTTAAGTTAGAGGGTATGATTAATATAAATTAAATTATAAAAATTTTAGGTTTTACCAATTTATAAAATAAATTCAATCATTATATTATACTTATATATTAAAGAAGAACCATTTTAATAAAAAAATGTTTCTATGAAAGATAGTTTTTCCCTAAAATGTGTTCTAGTAGTGATTTGTACACATAATTTAAATTTTATTTACTAATTTTAGAAAATTTATTTTTCAAAATAAAATTTAATTTTTTAATCATCATATCAAAATTTAATTTGGGTGAATTTTTGATATTATATAAAAAATATTCATTTTTTGATGAGTAGTGTAAGTACTGATTATTATTAAAAACCGTTTTATTGTTTAAAGCATTTACAAGACCCATTTTATTTTAATGCGGTTTTAATTGTAAAATTAGTTTAATTATATATTAATTAATATAAATTATTTCTTTGTAATCAATTTTATATTTAATTTTTATATAAAAACTTTTTCAACTTTGGAAAGCTTCTTTTTGAAAACCGTTTTCAACACATTTTCATGTTTAATTTTTAATTAAATTCTACAACTTTTGTGAGAAAAATTTTTAAAAATATATTTCATAGTTTTAATAATAAAAATTCTATTATCTAACATGTTCAATTTAATTTTTTATCATAATTAATGGTAAAAACAAAAAAAATTATTTACCATAGTTAAGGTAAAAATATGTTTACTGGTGGGGCTAAACTAAACATATAATAGTTAAAAATTACCCAAAACATGTATAATACCTTTGTTTTATTCATATATCGAGCTTAAATATTCTATGGTCTGAAAATGTTCCATTTTGGATCCTTTTAGAATGAGAAAAATATGGGTGAAATTCTTTCTTATAAAAAATTCCAAGTGTGTCCTCTCCCCCAATTATAAAAAGTCACCCATTCCCCTATCCTTTACACACATAAAAAACCCATTTTTTTGGACAATAACACACCAAATAAATTTCTTAATTCTCTAAAATAATCCTAAAATCCTGGGTTTTGTTATAAATTCATCCTAGGAAGGATTTTGGTGAAAATCAAAAGAAGTTGTCTGAAGAAGTGATAACATCCTTAATCAATTGTTTCATTTAATTTCTTTGTCCATATCCTTAAAATTTTATTAAATAATTATTATATAATAACCTTAGTATATTAAATATATTTTCCTTTTATTTAAGGTAATTTTCTCATTTAAATGGGAAACAAAACCCCTGATTGTGTGTTTGACAGACTACTGCCTCACGAACTAACAAAATTCATTTTCCACCATTGATTCTCATGGGTGGATATAATGATGTATATTATGTTTATATATGATATTTATGATATAGTTGTAATTATAAAATTATAATATCACATATAAATTCTTACATTCCATTCCGTAGATAATTCGATAACATCTCTCATGTGTACGAAAAACTACCACCTTGTGAAGCATTGTGATTCGTTTTTTACTTACACTTAACATGGAAGAAAAAAATGATAAATTTAATGTTTATATGTGATAATAATAACATATTAATTATTATATAAATAATATATAACATATAATTTCTTACCTTACAATCAAATGAATAAACGATAATGTTGTTCGTGTGTATGACAGACTACCACCTTTCAAAGTGATGTGAATATTTTTTATTACTGTATCCCATGGATGGTATATGTAAGTGTATTTAAAGAAATAATATGATATTTATCATATAATTATCATTTTTTAAAAATAAAATAACACATAACTTATTTCCTTCATTATCATAAAAAATTGGAAATGTTACTCATGCATATGTATGGTCTACTAACTCCATGTTTATAACATAGTTAATTTTTTATAACCAAATTTAATGATTTTTTAATTATAATTTATGTATAAAAAATATAATTATTTAATTATTAACATTATTTATATTATTATATAATAATATCTTTGACATTATTCTACTTACCAAAGTGATTTTGGACATATGATCCATTTATCCTTAAAATGTTCGAGGTAAAATTAATTGGTTAAATAATGGAATATGAAAAGGTGAAAAATAAAATAAAAAGAATAATAAACATAAAAAAGGTTCTTAATAATTTAAATAATATACATAATTCTGTTATCTAGGAATATAATGAAGGCACGTGTAAAATTGGGCTCGAGGTAAGGGATCTCCTTAAACCACCCTTCCCTTCAGGTTATGAACATTATCTCTCTAACTAACTTTATATTTATCTTAATGTTATGTAAGGATTATAAATTATATATATATTTATCTCAAATATATATCTATATTATTATCCCTTCCTTTGATAGGGTAATACATTCTTTATGATAATTTCTCAAGTTCCTTCATTATGAAATTTCATTTGAATATGATATGTAGAATGATTATGCAACCCAATTTATTTCTATGAGTAATAATTATGTTATGATGTATGATTGATTTTATTTATGTGGAAAACATATATAATTAACATGTTATTATTGGTGATTCTGAATAGAACTAAAATTCATTTGGTAAATCTTTAGTCTCATGAGGCGTCATGTAGGAGATTAGGGAGTAAAAATAATCAATTGTGCGACTTTTTCCACCATGTGATATTGTCTAGGAAGTTAGCCTTATCCTATGTTTATGTTGTGTTATATATTGTTTTTAAATTTCCTATTATGACATGATCTTATTATACTATGTAATATATTCTATTATTCTGTGAAATTATGCATGAAAATTCTCTTTTATGATATAATGTTATACCTCTGACTCACATGTTATGTTTGCTTACCATGTTTGTTCAATTACTGGGATTTTTAGATCTCAAATTTCATTATGTATTCCTAGGTTATCCCATAAAGTTTTAGGAGCTCTAATGGATTTTAGGATATGATTATGGTGAATAAATTATGTATTTCATGTTTTATGTTTTGTGCGATATAATATGAACTTAGTCTTCCAAAGAAACTAGGTCTCCCAATCATTGAGATTCTACTTGTTGGATATTTATGATTAAATACACTATAATAATATGTCTTAAAGGCATAGGTTACTATGAAACCCTCTTAACGAGTTCCTCAACACCTCATAATACCAAAACCACTCTATCTAAGATGCACATTCAACTAGAGAGGGGTTTCACTCATCTAGATCTCATATTTTCTCCTTAATCTTGCCTAAACACAACCTATAAAATAGAGGAGAGAACTAGATCAAAACTTAGGGAAAACACCTGATCCAAGATATATTGAGGGTATGATCCTCAAAAAAAATGTCTTGGGAATAAATTTCCTCAAACAACATGGAAAATGGACAACCAAATGCGGGAAGATACAACTCTTAGACCAACATCCAAACAGATATACCAGCAACACTGATCAACTCTCGGCCAACAAAGAATGGGGTATCACTTGGACCCCTGGATCTTAGTATCCATAAAAAAGTCACCATAGGATCCCAGCAACCCACATTAGATGCAAACCAAACTTGGGGATCCCACGGTCTTGAGGTCACAACATAAAGTAACATCCTACTAGGGACTCCCCTACTGCACCCAATCTCTCTGCTCGTTACCATCTAAAGCTCCAAAAATAGTCCAAAGGCCACATTAAGAGTAGGAATACCTATGATGTGTTAATATAGAATATCTAAATGACGAGACTTGCCCAGTGTAGAAACATCCTAAATGAACCTCAATGGCCCCAACCAATCCTCAATTGACAACACGCCCAAACGGAATCGAAAATAAAAATTTGACTCTAAGGGAATTAACAATGGTTGTAAAGACCACATTATAAGTAGAACTCAAAAAGGGATCCCCATCCATTCAAACAATGAAGTAAATCCCTTGAAAAAGATCATATCTTGCATTCCCGTCAAACAACCCATCCATTGGTACTAACTCAAGAACAAGGACATCCAAAGAAACATAATTTCACTCATACATTCTCAATATATAACCATGTGAAACACTAATAAATTGATCATAAAACATACCACAAGGGATTTATTAAGAGTCCCATAGACTCAACTCATTGACTCAATGACACCCAACCGTAACCACCATCCCACAACATGAACCCATCCCAAAGGCTCAAACAGATATGATCTCTACAGAACCAAGATCTAATCCTCAACTTCTATAACCTCAGGAAATTGCTCTTGAAACACATTGGAAAACCAAGATCTACTTAGTGATATTACTTGATCCCACCTTCTAGGATCGATCTAAAAAAACCTCAAACAAAAGTTTCCTAGTATATAAAAGCCAACTAATGACCTCACAACCCTCACTCAGGCCTCACATCTCACAACCCAACCACCAAAATAATTATGAAACAAGATATTGAATAAATAATCCTACCAAAATATCTTAGTAAAAAACATCATCAAAACAGACTCCAAACCATGAAGGGATTACAACTTCACAATCTATGGGAAATTTTTTTCGAATGGTCTTTTCAAAAGTCCAATTATAACTCCCTGGTGAAAAACATGAAAAAATTATAAGGGAAAAACTTACACGGTGTGTACATTATGTACATGAAGTTTAACCCCAATGGTCCTCCCAGGCCATACACCATTGGCCACTCGGCTGTACCCTAAACAGGGTACCTACTCAGGTTCCTTATCCTACTCTGTGTGTACAAAACCATACTATAGGGCTTGTCCCACCCTGTACATAAAGATTACCCTACATGGGGTTCCCAGCCATATACCTATCCATGTAACCCCACATAGGTTATATCTATGCATAGTATAAGGCCACTAGCCATGTACCTCACATTGGATCTGGCCACGTACCTTACTCAGCCATGTGCCCCTGACATAACCCGAGTCTCTACTAAATGTAATGTATCCCCAATACACAAAATATAATACAAAAAACTAATTTTCCCTGAATAGGAAAAAACCATGGTGTCTGTTTTCACAACTGCACACTATGTAAATGGATTCCCCTAAATTGAGAACCCCCAAAATAGACTATAACCTGAGTTTGTTCCCAATAAAGCCTAGATCATCCATCAAAGGTCCCCAAAAAAATCCATAAAGGGAATTAAAAACCAAAAAAACTATTATATGGGTATTTATAATGAAAAATATAAAAAACCCCACATCTGGATAGAGACTTCAGATGCTTTGCATTGAATCTGTTCCATGCACCCACCAAACCTTGATCTACCTCCTGATAAGCTCCTTGAGTAGCACCTCCTCCTCCATATCCCAATTCTACCCCTATACCTCTCTTGGTTGCATGAAACAGGATCCTATGGGGGAGTATACGAGAATACAAAGTGGATAAAGTGGAAAATAAAAGGAAAAGAACAGAAAAAGAAAGAAAAAATAAAAGGAAAATGGAATGAAAAGGGGCCTGGGCGCATCCCCAACACCAGTAACAAGTTTATACCTCACTTAGGAGAACAACCCCATTCTAGACTCAACCACGGAGAAAAAATATCAATTTGATGTAATGCTTATTTTATATTACTAAAAAAACACACAGGAATAAAATATTAATTAATTATTAAATATCATGTGAAAATTTAAATGGATCATATTTCCACAAAACTCTTTTCCTAGGGTAAACACCCTATTTCGGGACCAACAGAGTGGTTAAAAAAATTACCTGAGATCATCTTATACGATCCATTTCCCCTAAAAAACTTATGAGAACAGAAAAAATCAAATTTACCCTAACTTTCACAACCCATGGCTTTGTGAGGCATCAAAAACTCCATATCACAAATTATTTTCACCCCCATGAAGTCCTTGTGGTAAACCAACAACCAAGATCTTTCTCAAGATCTATCATAACCTAAACAATCTCGACTTTCAAACAAAAGGTCTAACAACATTCATAACACTCTCCCAACATGATATACATTTTACTATGACCGATCTGATGTTCCCCACCATAGGATTTTCTTTACCATCTTCCCATTTCCAAAATGGGGAAATAAACTACCCATGGAATGTCAATCACCAAACATAATGGATAGACACGAACAAACTGATCACACCTGATCACCTATACAAAACCCATAACAACTCATACTCATTACCTGACCACCAGGAACTATAACCTCCACACCCCTAAACCACTTAAATGAGGCTTAAAACCTCTAATTTCCTATAGTGAACTCATAACCGTAAGTATTTCCTTAAACTACTCTCAAAAGTGAGACAAGAATCACACTCTCATGGGACAAGTCTTAATGATTCTAGGATAACAAGCCTGAAACCACCAACCATTCTACCTAAAAAGGTTATTTCTAAAAAAACTAGGCCACCATTGACACTCGTCTTAAAAAAATGTGGTATCTTCCTAATTCCATGATCAACCACACGACCACCCTACACTCGGGCATTGAACCAAAGCCACAACCTTCCAACCATACACTTATTTCACTACCCAAGGTGCTATAAGAAATGAGTAGGGGAAGAGGTCTAACCAAATATTCCCTCTCAAGCTATCCATAAGAAAGGGGAACTCCCAAAAATCCACTTATAAAAAACTAGGAATACTCATGCCTAAACAAAACATAATGGGGAAAAACCTTAATATCCACACCAAGGAATATAGAACCATGACCACCCAATCCATTAGTGATAATATGAATGTGATCCCCACAACACAACTTGGCTGACAACACATGGAAAGAATACATGCCTCCTAAGAAACAGAAACCTTGGACTTCATGGGAACCACCACCTTAGGGAAACATGATCCCAATCCCAAGATCTCTCAGGAATACTTTTCTTTATGAATCCACCCACATCACAGTTAAATCCCATCACTATCCCATAAGGGTCTCCATGAATCCCTTGATTAAGGGACTATATCTTCATCATTGGAGAACCTCTCACCAAAATATCTAGATGACATTCCATTAGAAGAAAATATATACAAGCGGTTTAGTTGAGTAGAATACTTCAAAGTATAAATATGTGATATATCATATAGGTCCTGGAATAAACTTTAAATAATGTAATATCCATTTTAAGTGAAAATAACATAAATAGGAATATTTCATGTGAATCAAATGTGCCTAGAATGATACAAGAATAGTGGCCTTTGTCCCATGGTCTAAGTACTACATACTATAATGAATAATAAATCCAAAAACTAAAGTTCATCACACTAGGTAAAATAACACAACCATAAAAATAGAATCCAAGAATAGAAATCCCATGTCTCGAAAAATTGTAATTCCTATTGGAAAATGTGTTTGAAACACACCAATTTGATATCAATTCAAAGTTCCAAAACATTCCTATAATGCTATCTAACAAATCCACAAATCATAAAACCTCATAACTTTGATACCATTTTGTAACAAACTAGTCTGGGTTGACCAGACATTTTACTCGATATGGATCACCAAAAGGGATCAAGTGTGACTCCCTAACATACAGAGGATATCTACAAGAGGAAAGGGTCTAAAAGATATAGTGGGGAGACTATACCCTCTAGTCAAAGTGTAATAATAATGGAAAACAACCAAACTCTTACACAAGGATAAAATCCAATTATACATAATAAATAAAATAAAATAGAGCATTTTATAATAAATTAAATGAATCGTACAATCATATAGAATCAATGCATGAAAAACATACAAAAAATAGTCACCCACTGGGTAGAACACATAGAAAAAACAAAGAAATTGGAAATAAATAAATCATGCTCAACTAAAAACTTTGAGCCAAAACACATACTCAATCTCTATGATAATCAAGATAAACTAGAATGATTTTTATACTCCACTCGATCAGGAAACATTGGGCCTTAGCCCTGTCCACCATGAAACATGTTCTCTAACATGAAAATAGTTATCAGGTCTGCACACACACACACTGAGGTACACATACATGGGGTGAGAAATAAAACTCACTAGGCTACCCCCAATGGCAAACCTATAATCTATTATTATAATATGTACATGCACATGTGATATGTAAAACATAGAAAAAAAACTAAAAATATTTGTCATAAAAAAACTACATAAAAAGGGGGAAACAAAATAATTGAATACAACCAACCATGATATCTAGCCGGGCACATGAAGAAAATGTACCCTTACTCCAGCCCATGAAAAAGGATTTACAACACATGGATCACCCCACCACACCATACCAGGTATATATTCCCAATATACAAAGGATATCCAAGATATATAAATGAAAAAGAATAAATTATAAATCCAATGGCATAAACATTGGTATCCAAAAGACAAAGCGCATCTACCAGGCTCTAGGACTCTAGTAACATGTTCTTAACTGGTGATTGGAATATCTAGGTTGACCTAACAAGAGAACCTATGTATCCTAAAAGAAATTTAGAACAAATAAAGCACCATCTATGAACTTAAAAATAGGTGGGAACCATGTATAAACCTGAGAGAACACAAAATATATAGGGTCGAGTGCTCCATATCATCCACAATGGAAAAAATAAACTTTGGGAGTGCCTCAACACCTCACGAGACTGAATCCACTATAGACAGGGTGCACATTCAACTATAGGGGTTTGAAATCATCTATATCTCCCATTATCTCCCTAATAATACCTAAACATAGCCATCCAATAGAATTAAACAGATCAACACTTCGAGATAATCCCGATCCAAGATATTCTAATGGTATCTTCCTCAAAAAAATGTTCTTAGAAGAAACTTCCTCAAATAATATGACCTAAGGATAACTAAACATGAGATGATCAAAATCTCAAATACACTATCCAAACAGATGAACTAGTAGTACCGATAAACTCCTGGATACCTCTCTTGGACCCTTGTATCTCATCATCAAAAAAGCAGCCACCATGGGCTCTTAACAAAACACCCTAGGGAAAAACGAAACTCATGTCTCCCATGGTCTAAAAGTTCATCACATAATGTGACTTTCTACAAGGGACTCCCTTACTACACCCATAATCTCAGTATATTCCTATCCCAAGATCCACACCTAGCCCAATGGCTACAACAAGAGTTGGAAACCCAATAAGGGGTTCCTCTAGCATATCCAAAGCATGGGAAACATATATTATAGATATATCCCAAATGAATCTCAGTGGCCTCTATCTGATCCTTGACCAACAATGCACCCAAAGGGTATCCAAAATAAAATAATTCCTATAAGGGCATCCACAATGGTCCTCATGAACACCTTAAAATAGAACCCAAAATGTATCCTTATCCATGAAAATCCTTAGAAAAAATACCAAAGAAATCCCTATATGACCTTCTCAAAAAATAACCAATATTAAGGTAATAACTCACCTATAGGGTAATCCAAAGAAACACCATGAAACTCGGGCTTTATCAATAGTCGAACATGTAATCCACTGATCACTTTATGAGAAACCATCCCACAAGGGAATCCACCAGAGTCTCTCAGAATCATCTTAACCACACAATGAAATCATTTTGTAACCTCCATCCTATGTAATCTACCCATACTAAAGGATATAATATCTAAAATCAGGTCAAACCCAAGAGATAAACCTCAACTACTCTAAACTCAAGAAACTAGTCCCGACACGTAGGAATAAACAAAGATATCCTCAATTATAATACATGATCCCACCAAACAATATTTTCTTTAATGAACATCAAACAAATATAGGATAGAAACCACATGTATAATCCAAAAAAATGAGCTCACAACCTTCACATAAGACTCACAACTCACAACCCAAACCCTATGAGGATTCTGAAACCAAAACTCAAATAAGTCACCCAATGAAACTCTATTATTCTAAATGACCATCTAGAAGGCCTCTAAACACCAAAGGGATTTACCCATCACAATATATATAGAAAAGTTTTTTGAATAGACTACTAACATATCCAATTCTGACTTTAGGATGAAAATTGGAAAAATAGACCAAGGCATAAAAAAGTACACATCATGAACTTTGGGTACACAGCGTGTAACCCCAAAGGTCTTCCCGGAATAACTTCCACATTAAAATATACATGTAATTTCCTAAATTAAATGGCATAATCCTCTAAGTACACAGTCCGTACCCTAAACGACGTACCTTCCCATGCACCTCAACCTACTCGGCATGTACAATGCCATACTATCTAACATATACCACCTTGTACAAGAAGTGTACTCCACAGGAGGTCCCCACTTATATAACTAGACATGTAACCCCACATGGGGTCTTTCAAATCATAGTACATGGCCTCTGGGTACGTATGTCACTTTGGATATGGACTTTTACCCTACACAACCATGTTCTCCCTGATATACCTTGACCCACCAATACATGATGTGTACCCCTAGTACACATAATATAGTCCCAGAAACTTATCTTCCACGAATAGGAAGAACATATGATGTGTGTTCTATTAACTACACATGGTTTATATAGGTTATCCTAATCCAAAACATCCAAAACGGATCAAAACCTTTGTATGTTCCCAATTAAGCCTCGATCAACCCCTATTGGGTCCCCAGAAACCCATTGATGGATTTAATTTTGTTAAAAAAATATTCAATGTGGATTTACTATAAAAACAAAAAAATGGTCCTACAACTAAATATTTTAACCAATTCAACACCACCCACACATCGATCCAAGATCTACCTCTAGAAGAGCTCTAAGGGTAGTAGATTCTCATCACTCTCCCTACTCTATCCCATTACCTCTCTCGATCACTTGATACATGATCCTACGAGGGTGTACATGAGTATCCAAAAGGGAGAAAGGGTAAAAGAAAAGGAAAAAAAAAAGAAAAAGTGAGATAAAATAAATTATAATAAAAGGGGATTAGCCCCAACTATAGTTCCCATGATGGATTTATACCTTGGATAGGAAACCCCCTTTCTAAACTCAACTATAAAGATTGAATCTCAATATGATTGTCAATTAAAAATATATCACCAAATGAACACACGTAAATAAATTAATATGTGATTAATTAAATATTAAATATTCTTTTAAAATCAAAGTGAATTATATTTCCAAAAATATTCTATTCTAAGTTAAACACCATATGTATTGAAGAATCGAGTGGTTGAATTAATTTTCGAAAAATATATTGTAGAATAATTTCTATTTTTACATTGAATAAATTTTGGGAATAAAAATTCAAATTTCTTATAATTTTCCCAACCAATGACAATGGGAGGTGTCACATAGTGCTTCAAAAACATCATTTCTAGGAGGTTTGGAAATATGGTTAGATTATTCAAGAATAATGTTGTTCTAACCACAAACATCAGGAATGAAGCTACTTCATATAGTGGGTGATCCTCCTTTGGGAACTAATGTGGGTCATGAAATAGTGAGAGGTACCATTTTTATTTATTCATCATTATTTACTTATTTACTTGATAGTAGTGCCTATAATTATATTATATTAACCCAAAATATAGATCTATTGAGTCTTAAGATGGACCTCAGGACTTATGTGATGGAAATTGAAACTCCTCTCAGGATGAAGAGAGGGTAGTGTCTCTGATGCCCCTCATGTGCTTTTTCTTTTTAAGGAATCAATATTTTATAGGGTTTTTTGGTAGTTGATATGAATCTAATTGATTTTATTATTACCATGGATTTGTTTATGGATTATAAAGCTTAGATTTTCTGTAATGCTAGGCTGGTATCCTTCATTTCCTCTGATGGAGAGACCCATGCATTTTAGGGGGAATGGTTCTTGAGGTCTAGACAAGCCATTCCTAATCTTATATATCTAGGTAGGATGATATCCTTATATGTTATTGAATCAGAGGAGGAATACTCTTATAGTAAACTTCCTCAAATAGATATCGAATTTACCTATGTGTTTTTATTAGACTTTTCTTATCTACCATCGAAGAGGGAGGTGGAGTTCATGATTGACTCGGTCCAATGTACTCATCCCATATATATCCCCTCATACTAGATGATACCAAATAAAATGAATTAACTATAGAATCAATTGGATGATTTAATTTCCATAATATCCATCCTATGTGTCTGCTTGGAAAAAACCTATGCTCTTTTCTAAGAAGGTTGATGAAACCCTTTTCTTGTGTGTTGATTACTAGAAGATCAATCACGTTATAATCATGAACAAATCTATGTTTAACCACATTGATGATTTGTTTTATCACCCAAAATGGGATAAGTGGTTCTCTAAGATTGATCTTTGGTATTTTTATCAACAACTTTGGATCAAGGAGTATGATATCCTAAAAACCACTTTTAGGAGTAGGTATTGTCACTAAGAGTGTCTTGTTATTCCGTTAATAATTACCAAATATCATTTTATGTTTATGGTGATGATGAATGAGATCATCCACCAATACTATGACTCTTTCATTGTGGTATTCTGGGCTGAAATCTGGGTTTATTAAAAAAACGAGTTGGATCATGTGCTATATTTGAGAGTCATTCTGAAAATCTGGAGGAATTACCCACTTTATACCAAGCCATTAAAGTTCCAATTATGGATCTAGGAGTTAATATTGTTGGGGTACATGCTCTTAAAGCTGAAGGATCTCGGAACACCCTGAGAGGGGAGGGGTGAATCAGGGTATCTACTTTTTTATTTCAATGGGAAAAATCGTTTTCCCACGTTTGTAGAAACTTGTTAAATCTGTCTATTGGTAATGCGCAGTAATTTAAACATTCACACATAGAAAGACCCCACAACAATTTTACATGGTTAAACACTAAGGGGTACTCTAAGGAGAATACTCTAGAAGGTTTTCAGTCATACCCAAGTCCACTAATATTCACTAGTGGTGGATTAAAAAAGTTTAACACAATCCCTTTGTGCTTGGCACACTTTTTTTACAAGGTTTTAGGAGTAACACGCTATGTCTCTCGAATCAATTCTATTGACCACCTTGTTCACTACATTGGGAAGAATATAAAATAATTTTATCAAATTGATAGTCACTTCAATGGGTTGGCATTAAATCATGCATCCTCAACTATAGATAGATGCTCTATTGAAGTCATGTTTCCCATATATATGTGATTTTCTTTTCCGCGTAATGTTCTTTCAAAAAAATTTCCTCTACGGACTGACCTTACTTCTCTGTATACTACACTGCACTACGTACTGTGAGTACTCTACGAACCACATCCTCATCCTAACTCCACAAACCACCTTTGTGTACTGGTTATTCTCTGTGGACCAACACCTATTTCATGAACAATCTTCCGTGAACCGTCTATGGTGAACCAACTTTTGCGAACCATCTTGTACTTCACCGAATTCCTGATAAAATTATCCTTTGTGGGCTTGTCTTCCCAAGAACTACTATCAAATTTACTTAATTCCTCCTAGATATTTTAATCTTAGTGTTTTTCTCTAATAAAGGTATTAGTTCTCTAAATATAGGCTAATAGATCCATATAATCCGCTAAATCGAGATTTACCGAATCTTTGATATGACATCACCTTTACCTCATACTATGCATCTCCCGAAAACCATATTCCCTTTTCAGTTCACATACCACTACTCTCCTTACATGATGTCACAAATCACTGAGTTGTTTCCACAAACTACACCCTTCGTAGCTTTTCAAAACTCTACCTCATTTCTGCAAATAAAAAACTCTCCCGTGAAAATTTTTCCTTCCACAAACTGTGAGCATCCCAGGAACCGTTTCCTCTACATTGTCTGTTTTTCATTCATGATCCACATAACACCTATTTGGTCTGTATACTACCAATCACGGTGGGATAATTTTCATTAAAACATTCCTTTTATAAAGTAATAAAGTCTTGATTTTGAGACCCAAAAATTTGGCAAACCCTAGAAAACGATTCCACCGTAAACACTCACTTTGACCTATACTGTAAAATTACTTGTATTCTAAAATCCTTCATCAACCCAATTTAGATTGACAATAAACAAAAACCATACTAAATTTCTAGCAAAGAATATCCTTAGGTCCAACAATCTCCCCCTTTGGGTTTGTTAGCAATATGTAGATAGATTCAATGAAGCACCTTCAAAAATCAGAACCTGAAATGAATGAAATAGTTCGACCAACAATATAAGTCTACGTGAGCAACACTCTATGTAAAAAATAAGAGGGTAAGTATGAATTGATTTCTCATGTTTTATAAATATTAATGATGCCAAATATATTTTTCCAAAACCTACAACCAGCAAACCATATTTTCTATTCTAACCCTTTGTTTCTCAACTCTCTTTCAGCTTCTCATTTCTGCTATAACTAGAAAAAAATTTCATAAAAAAATTTCATTATCCTAATTTGTCAATTATCCATTATCTTTAGTATTGAATTTAGGCACTCTACCCCATTTTTAATAAACCCAAAGACCAGTATTTGAACATGGTAGAGCTCAAAACAAACACCCCAAGATCATATATGCCCCATAAATCTACATAACTTCCACAAACAGATTAAAATAGTTAAAACAATTAGGGAGAGGGGATATTCGTCACCTCCTCATGCAGGAGGAGGTGTCTGAACACCAAGGTTCAACCGTTGCTTCTTGAATACATGTACTGAAAACAGATTGGTCAGTATGTCAGCCACTTGATCATCAGTTCCAACATGATCTATTTTTATCAAGCCTTGTTCGAAATTTTCCCTGATGAAGTGATATTTTTTTTGAATGTGTTTGTATGAGAATTCAGAACATGATTATCTGTAATATAAATTGCACTCTTATTATCATAGTGAATTACCATTCTCTATTTCACATCATCACTAATATCAATTAGTTGTTTCTTCATTTTATATAGTTGACTGAAAGCATTCGTAGCGGAGATATACTCAGAATCAGTAGTATTGAGATAAGTGATTTCATGTTTACTACTTAACCAACCCACAAATTTATTTTTAATGAAGAATGATCCACCACTTGTGGATTTTATATCCTCCCCATCTTCATCCCAGTCATCATCATAAAATGATGATAGTTCGTTATCTTTTCATACAACAAAGTATAATCCATACTTATGAGTACCTTGAATGTACACCATGATTCGTTTAAATGCTACCGTATGCTCTTCCTTCACATTTCATTGAATGAAGGATGCTAAGCATGTTACAAAGAAAATATTTGGACACATTTCAGTTAAGTATAGTAGGCTCTTGATTATTCTCTTATACATGGTGGGATCTACAGATGTCCCATTCTCATTACTTCCAAGTTTAGTTCCAACTACAATAAGATTCGACATAGGTTTGGATTCATGCATAGATAAATTCTTCAGAAATTCTATTGCATACTTTTCCTGAGAGATAAAAGTGTATTCTTTCCTCTAAATCACTTCCATCCCTAATAATTATGCGAGTTCACCACTTAGAGAAATTTGAAATTCCGATTTCATGTGATTAGGAAATTCATCCACTGATCCTTGCCTATTTCCCCCAAATAAAATATCATATAAATACACCAGTACCATAAAATAATATTTCTAATAATAATTCACATATTGATTGTTATTAACTCCTGTTATTTTAAATTTTAGATTCCTTAGATAATAACCCAATCAAGAATACCATGCTCATGGTACCTAATTCAATCCCTATAGATCCTACTTTAATCTTCAAACCTTCATTTCATCACTACCAAGTAGAAAACCCACTATTTGTTATATATAGGCTTCTTCTTAAAAAAACCATTTAACAAAGATCCTTTCACATCCATTTGATATAATTTGTATCATCATTGAATTTCCATGGAAAGAATCAGTCTGATTGACTCCATTCTAGCCACCAGAGAAAATGTTTCTTCAACAAAAACACCTTCAATCTGTGAATAGAACTGACAGACCACCCATGCCTTATTTATGATCACATTTCCTTGATCATACAATTTATTTTTGAAAATACACTTCATACCAATCACATTTTGATATTTGGGCGTCTTAAATAGATCCCATGTTTGGTTGTTATCGATATGATACACATCTTCATTCATGTATTTAACCCATGATTCATCCTTTGAAGATTATCCAAATAAGGATGGTTCTATAACTGATAAGAATACAGATTTTTCATTATTCCTCATTCTACTCATCTTTTTGGGAGATGTGAAATCTCTAATGATGTTGGATTGATCAATTTCTTCTCTTCAATTTCTCTAGTTAGGTTCAGATGAATTTTCTTTAGCCAGAGTTCCCTATTCTGATTCTTCTTCTGAGTAAAAATCATGATGTGATTCTTGAGTGTTTTTATCACCATCATCTACTTCTATACTTGGATCCATTCCATGTCCATATTCCTCATCATCTTCTATCACATGATTAGTTGGATTTGTTAGTTAATGTCTGGTTTTATCTTCCATGATAATCACATCACTGTTTCCAAATTTTTTCCAAAACATTTATTGTAACATTTTTAGTATTTTCTATTCATTGAATATTTGAGGAATATTCCTTCATCTGCAGCATCACTACACTTTCCTTGATTTCCATCATTTTTTCAGATAAAGAATTTGCTTCCAAAAACATGAAAATACTTCAAGAACAAATTCCTTCCATACCATAACTCATAGGGTATCTTGGTTTCCCCTATATAAATCCCTATTCAGTTTTGAATATAAACCACAACATGAACTACCTCTCTCTAGTAATAGAGATATATATAACTCTTAATCAGCATAGTTCTAGCCGTACTATTCACCTATCAATTCTGGTTCACAACAACTCCATTTTTAATGGATTTCTCACAGCATCACCTCATGTTGTATTACATATTTCTCCTGGTAATTTTCAAATTCAGTGGATGTGTATTCCCCTCCATTTTTAGACCAAAGAACTTTTATTTTCTATCTAGTATAAATATTGGCTATTCAGGGATAAGTTTTCATTCAATCAATAACTTGTTGTTTCTTATATATAGCCATCAGACAATCCATTCTATTGTAATCATCAATGAGAAAGATGAAGTACCTTTCTCTCTATGTTCCATAAACATTTATTGGACCACATAAATATGTATGAATGATATCCATAATATTTTATGCTATTTTATTATTTGGATGATATGAATTACACACCAACTTTCCTTACACACAAGAATCCCAAGTATTCTCCTGTTCATGCTTCAGATTTGGGATATCCATGATAATTTTTATTTTAGATGTCTTTTCCATATCTTTTTGATTGATATGACTCAACCTCATGTGCCACATGTTGTTTTATTATTTAACAATAATATGGAAAATGTTATCTTTACTATCAAATTGATATAGGTTTCCATCTATTCTGATATCTTTCGTGAGATAATTCCATGTCCTTCATTTTATAGTGCACCCCTTTTGGTCAAATGTCACTATAAATGTTGAGTCATAGAGTGGACTCACTCTAAGGAGATTGTGAGGTAACCCCTCCATAAAAAGAACTTTGGTCCTCTTTATCTCACCATTGGCCAATTCAGTACTTCAAATGTATTTGATCTTCAACGTGCCATCGTTATCGAATCTCACTTTTTATTGAACTTTTTCTTTACATTCCTTAATAGGTATGTATTTTTCTAAATATGGGATGAACATCCATTATCAATAATCCAAGTGATTCTGCTCTTGGTAGCTTTAATATATACTTTTGCAAGGTTTTATTTTTTAATTTTCTTTTTTTACTTCCATGGAATATTAGTTTGAGTACCGGATAAAGATGGATTTTCAAATATATTTTCCACATGCATAGGTTCATCTTACTCACACTATTTTTCCAGAAGAGAGAAACTATTTGTAAGAACAACACCATATGTTTGTAAAGTATTGGCTTGCCCTTGAGTTCTATACAAATTGATCCTACCATTCCTCTACCTGCAATTAACAGATTTATGGAAAAAGTTAGAATAATGAAAAAAATATCAATAGAAACTGTTTCTTCTATATGAATTAGGATATGAATTTTTATTCTTTGTGGAACTCTTAGATATTCCCCATTTGAATAGATCCTTGCCTCTTCACAGTATGACATGGTATAACCCAGATGACCATAGAATTAAAACTTCATAAAAAGAAATGTATTTTGACTTCTATTATACATAATGTCAACTTTTTTAGGAGGATAGATTGATTGTCTATCATCTTGGAAAGCTTGAAGACAGTTTTCAGTCCTCCTTTCATTATAATTGAAGACTTTCTTTGTTTGTAATTTATATGTCTTTGTGATATGTCTAATTTTCATCTTGCCTTAATTTTGTCCCATTTTACTTCCATAATTTGATGTTTCAGCATCACAACCAACTCATATTTTTAACATGATTGGGGGTATTTGATCATTAAAAACCTTTTCAACTCTATCATAACCACGCTTAGCTCTCTCTAGTAGATTATCATCTGAGAATTTTACAAACTGAATTTTCTTCTGTATTAATTTTGATCTTGATTAACTTTAATGTTTACTCCTAAGAGTAACAACTTCTTCTTCAAGTATCCCAATATTTTTGGACTTCTCCTCTAATCTATATGTATGGTCATTAATGAAATTTTCATATTCTTCAATTCTGATCTTTAGTTCAACTAATTTTTTTTTGAGCTTGCAAAGATTATTGAATATTCATTTACTAGTTTTTTAGTTGATCAATTTCATCTTCCAGAATATCAATATATTTGGATTATTTTTCCACAATTTATCCCCACTATTTTCATCTCTTTCATTGATTCTCATGATTACAAAAAGTATCCATAAATTGGAACTTTAGATTGAAATCAGTGGTAAGATGATTATCTCTAAGTGTGTCTCCAGATGAATTTGACTACTCAACTGTATCCATCATTAACACATGGGTTCTAGATTTAAATTCTGGTTCTTCTTCATCAAATAATTTACAATCATCATCATCTTCTTCCTAGAAAAAACTCTTTCTATAATTTCTTACCAAACATAAAGTCTCCCTTTTTGAAAAACCTTTTCTAAGGCTTTTGCATGTGTCTGTCTTCTCTTTCTTCCTCATCAAACTTTTTAGTGAACTAAGGGGCACTGTTCCCAACTATTCCACAATGAAAACAAGCTAGGGGTAATATGCCTTCAAATTTCCCTTTTAACTTCTTGAATTTAAGGGAATTGAGAGAAATAACATCTTTTTCATGATTATGTTCATCAATACCATCTCATGAAATTTCAATTTTGTTAATGGATTTTAATTCCATTTACTTACTCAAGTCGTTGCATCTTCAAGTTTAACTCTCATTTCATAAACCACCGAACTACTCAGCAGATCATCCAAATAATGTTTAGAGAGATACCTTTCCTCAAGGGCTGGAAACTTTTCATTGTAAAGAGGAGGAAGCCTTATCAATATTTTATTTACAATATAAGTGTCTTTGATTTTTTAACCAAGTCCTCGTATTGCTCCAACAACTTCAGTAATTCAATTGAAAAAGGTATCTGTATTTTCATCTAGATTCGTCTTAAGATCATCAAACCTATTATAAAAAACTAGTAGTTTTTCCTCATTCACTTTTTGTCACATTTATATATATTCTCCATTTTTTCTCACATAGACTTTACAGAAGTACAAATCCTCCACACTAGATAGATTTGATCAGAAAGAGTTGTAGTGAGGGATTGTTGTGCTTTATCATCTTCATTAATCATTTTTCTGTTTTTATTAGTCATAGATAGCCCATCTAGACTAGTAACCTATATTCCTTAGGTAGTATAAAGTAGGAATTACCTTCTAAGAGATCTTAGTTTAGATCTCGTCCCATTATTCTATATCTAAAAGTTTCTTCTATCAAATAGAGGGACTCCCCTGACATCCACTATATTCTCCATGATAGAAATGAAGGGAATAATTAACACTAGAAAACTTTGCCCTATGATACCACTTGAAGGAACCCAGAACACCCTAATAGGGGAGAGGTGAATCAAAGTGTCAAGTTTTTATTTTAAAGTGACAGATCTTGTTCCCATGCGAGTACAACCTTGTTAAATCTTTTTGTTGGTAATGTGCATTAATTTAAACATTCTCACACAGAAGGACCACAAATTTTTTTTTCTTGGTCCTGACTAAGGGATAAACTAATAAGTTTATTCCGATAGGTTGTCAGTCATTCCAAAATAAACTAATCTTCACTAGTTATCGATTAAAAAATTTCAGTACAATCACACTATGCCATTTGCACTACCTTTACATGTTTTTTTGGATATCTCACTGCATCCCTCAGATCACTTCCATTGAATCCCCCTTTATCACTACATTGGAAAGAATCTAAACAAAATTTATTGACTCGAATGTCACTTAAATGGGTTAGAATTAAATCAAACATCCTCAACTATATATAGAACCTTTATTGAAGTCATGTTTTCCCCTGTAGACATAATGTACTTTTCAGCGTTCTATTCATTCATGAACTTATCCTCCGTGAACTTGCCTTCTTCATACGCATACCACACAACACCACATATAGTAAGTGCTTCAAAAACCACCTAGGTGTAATTCCTCTACAAACCGCCTCTGCTTAAAGCTTATTCTATGTGGACCAACTCCTCCTCCATGAACTATCCTCCGTGAATCGTCTTCCATGAACCGAGTTCCGCGATTCATTCTAGACTTCAACAAATTCCTTCGAAATTTCCAATACAAGTCTCCTTTGTAGGGTTATCTTCTCACAAACCAATTTCAACTTCACTAAATTCCTCAAATATTTTTTAATCTCAGTGCCACACCCTAATAAAGGGATTATTTCTTCTTATATAGTCAAATAGATCTTCATAATCCTCTAAACTAAGATTTACCAAATCGTTGATACAAAATCGTCTTTACTATGTACCGTGCATCTCCAATATACCATATTCCCTACATGGTATATATAATATCATTATTCCTACATGGTGGATAAAATCATCGCCTCATTTCCACAAACAACACCCTTCGTGGATTCTCTAAACTCCACCTCATTTCCTTAAATGACGAACTCTCCCACGAAAAAATTTCCATCCATGAACTGTGAGCGTCCTGCGAACCGTTTCCTATATGCGGTCCATTTTTCATTAATGATTTTTATACCACCAATTCGGTCCATGAACTTCCAATCTTGTAAGGATAATTTGAATAAAAACCTTCCTTTACCAAAATAATAAACTCTTTCTTTTGAGGCCCAAAAATTTGGATAACACTTAAAATATGCACCACCTTAAAAACTCACATTGGAATGTAATGTAAGATTACTAGTTTTCAAAACCCATTGAAAAACCTAATATGTATTGGAAAAAAACACAAATAATACTCCATTTCCCAAAAAATAGTCTTGGGTCCAACAAGAATAAGGTATATCAATTTATTTTGAAAAGGTGAAAGATTTCATTTCATGGGATGAGTGGCAGGATACATTTGAGATTCATAGATTCTTAGTATTTTTAGGGTATTACCACCAATTTATGAAATATTTCTCCATCATAGTATATATTATGACTGCTCTAACACATAAGGTAGAGGAGTTCATTTCGTATTTGAAATTTTAGTCTTCCATTGATGATTTGAAGCATCATTTTACTTCATCTCCTATGTTGCCTCTTTTAAAATTTGTGTAGGGATACAAGGTTTTTGTGATGCTTTAGGTAAGGGTTTGTACAATATCCTTATATATGGTGACCACTTGGTGAATTATGGTTCTCATTAGATTTGGACCCTTAATAAGAACTATCCCACATATAATCTTGAACTTACCTCTATAATTAAAAATGTTAAGAGTTGGTGACACTACCTTTCACAGGAAAGGTTTATCATTTACTTTGGTCAAAAGGGATTGATTTATATATTATTATGGAATGATTGTAATCTATAATAGAGGAAATTTTTGGAGTAATTATTTTTTCTGGACTTTGAAATTACCTACACCCATGGGAAGGGGAGTGTGGTGATGGAAAATTTTAGAAGGTAGTTTCCCACCTTGGTTGTGAAGGAATCATTAGAGGAATATAAAATGATGTCCCACTTTGCTTGCATGCATTTGGGAGTTTAAGATGATCAGTTTGGGATTGATATAGTGAGTGTTCTGTTTACATCCTTTCTTCTCAATATTTTACTATAGGATAATTTTATCGATTATTAGTTTTTAGGTATCATTAATTTCTTATATTGGGGGGAGACCATAGATGAATGGACACTATCTCTAGAGGGTATTATTTGATCTATGAAATGTTATGTATTTCCATCTCTTATGAGAAAGGATATAATGGGGGATTTTCATCATTTATAGTGGGTGGTTCAACCAAGAATAACTAATTTGTTTTATTATTTGAGATATTGATTCTAGTGGCTAGGTATGAAATGATACATCGTTGATTTTTTCCTGTTGTAATACCCACCAACAGATCAAGGTCGAGCATCATAAGCCTTCTAGTTTTATTCAACCCCATACCATAATGACTTGGAAGTATGACGAGATAGTGATGAATTTCATTTCATGGTTTCTATATAATACTTGAAGAAATAATGGGATTTGTGTTGTGATTTAATTATTGACCAAATCAGCCCATTTTATTCCTATTCATGATACCACAAAAGTTGAGACTTGGTGAATCTATACATAAAAGAGATTGTATGGTTTCACAGAGTTAAAAATAATATTATTTTCGATAGGGATACCCATTAAATGTATTGATTTTTTGGGGGGAATTTAGGATCTGATTTGATTATTGGCTAGATTGAGCATAACATACCATCATCAGATAGATGATCAGATAGAATTACCTATATAGATTCTTGAAGACAAGATTATTGCTACTGTCCTTGAATTTTCATTAAATTAGTACTTCCATTTAATATTAGTTCAATTTTTATATAATAATAGATACTATTAACCAATTAAAATGAAACATTTTGTGGCCTTGTATGTGTGACTTTATAAATCTCTACTTTGTTGGTCGGAGGTCAGTGAAGATTCCCTTATGGGAACTAACCTGGTCAAGGAGATGACATTGAAAATCAAGATGATTCATCAAAGGTTGGTACTAGATTAGTGTATGTATAAGTGATAATAGGATATTATTATATGTCTTTTTAGAATTATTGGTCATGGAATTGGAATTATTTAGAGTCTAACCATGACTGGGTCAAAAAAATATTATAAAATAAGGTAACTTTTTCACTATGATATATGGGACCATTTGAATTTGTTGAGTAGATTGTAAAGGTGTCTTACTATTTGAACTTTCTACCATATATGAATTAGATCAATAAAAAGTTTCACATATAATATCACAAGAAGTATATTTCAAACCCATATCATGTTTTGAATTGGGAATACCTTGATGTGGAACCTGATATGATCATGACTGAGAATCCAGGACAGATTGTTTATTCTCCTAAAATTGTTCTTGATATAAAGTTTATACCATTAGTTCAGGTTCTATGGTAGAATGAATATGATTCAAATGAGTAATGGGAGTGTGAGGTAATAGTGAGAGAGTAGTTTCCTCATCACTTTGTAGACCAGTCTTCTTGATGAGGTTTTTATGGTAAAAAAAAACATTGTGGTGGGGATAATTGTATCATTCATACACTTGATTTTTGGTAAAATCCTTATTAAATTTTACACCTACTAATTCTTGTATTTTTTTATTCATACTTGATTATTTCTGTAAGTTTTAGGGGCTAAATTATTTTTTCTCATTGATTGGTCGAGAGGAGTCCCAGGAGTTTGGTTTAAGGGTGGACCATGGAATTTTATCTAGAATGGCTACATAAGGTCCATCTACTGGTTGGTGAGAGCCACCAACCAGTCCATGGTAGGTTATAAGTAGGTTATTCTTATATAAACTACACAATATAGCTTGTAACATTCTAAGATTTTATTATTTTTTAAAATAAATTTAATTTCTTTGATAGCTTGCGTTATACAAAAGTTTAGTTTTAACTAACTTTGAAAAACTATTAATATTATTATTAAAATTTGAAAATTATAACCTATATTTAAACTATATATGTATGAATAGAAATAAAAATAATTTAAAATTAAGTATTATGGTTTTAGATAATGATAATATATTTATAAATAATCATTAATTGTTTTGTAAAATTTTTACATTCTTTGAAAATATATTTTTCTCAAAAAAATATTTTTATTAACTTTTATGAACAAATAATAAAACAAAATTTCAGAATTTAATAATATCTATTTTAAAAAATTAACTTTATTTTTTTGTATCAAAATTTTCAAAATTATCTTATGGTGAATTTGTGATAATTTTATGAAAGGTTTTATCTTTCAATAAAGAGTAAAATATAGTGAATTTTTTAAAACCTGAATTTTCATTTAAAGGATTTTCAAAGTAAAATATTGTTTAAAAATGTTTTAAAATAAAATTTATTTAAATTATGTTATTATTAAACCAATTTAGTTTATTTTAATAAAATTAATATTAAATCATGATATTAAAACATTCAATTACAATGAAAATTTTCTATTTGGAAACTATTTTTTCACAGTGTCTGCAAGTTTAATTTTAAATTAAAATTTGACACTTATGTGGATAGAATTTATAAAAACGGATTCCAGATTATAAATAATAAAAATTAATATTATAAATATGTTAAACTTGATTTTTGGTCAAACTTAATTATAAAAATAGGAAAATTTAATTACTGAAGTTATGGTTAAAACAGGTTTAACAAGGGCCTAAAAAACATAAAGGGTTATAATTACCTAAAAACACTAAAACATTCTATTTTATAGTCATAATATTACCTTATATAATATAATATTTTATAATTAACCATTTTTATTCTTTTTTTTTGTGTTTAAAATTTGAATACTCCTTTTTCTTTTAAATCATTCCAAGTGTGTTCTCCCACCCACTTATAAAAGGGCACCCACTATCCTATCCTCTTAAAATTTCCATAACCTATTGGTTTAAAAAATACCGAACCAAATATTTTACTTAATTCACCACCAAAAATGAAGATTCCATATTTTTATTAGTAAACCCTCATAATAAGGGTTTATGTATAAACTTAAATAGGTTCTTCATAGAAGTGTTAAAATTATTAAAACTATTTTTTTTGTTTTATATCTCCTTCCACATCCTTAAAATAATATTAAACAATGAAAATATAAATTAAACTGTACATAAAATATAATTATACACTATTATGTTCACCTCTTCCATAAAATGGGAAACGATACCGTCGAACATGTGTATCGCAGACTTCCACCTCACGAATCGATGTGATTTGTTTTCCACCACCACCTCTCACGAATAGAGATTATGATATATTTAATGTTTATATATTATATATTTGTAATTTTTATACTTTTGTAATTATAATAACACATATAAATACTTACCTTCCAATATTGTGAAATATGATAATGTCAGTCTTGCGTACGTGTGGATTATCACCTCTACAAAGTGATATGATACAATATTCATTTTATTTTGACATGGATAGTCTTTAGGATATATTTAGGGAATATATTTTAAATATATGACATAAAATTATTCTTTAAAGTTAATATATTATTTATGTTTCTGTTTTCCATACGTTGAGAAACATAAATAATGTTCATTAGTACGTACGACCAACCATATCTTGGAACGATGTAATTAATTTTCTATCTATAACTTATATAATAAAATATAATTACATATATAATGAATAAATATTATAATTTTATCATTTTTAAAATTATTTACATTATTTAACCATAAAAAAGTAAATGTATTGAAAATACCAAACCAAAATATACATTTATAATGAAGCGTTAATTACCCAAAACCTGATTTTAATGTATAATTATTAATAAATAGGTAGTAAAAGGAAATAAGTAAAAATTATATGGTATGATAAAAAATATTATTGTTCTATAAGATATGTATAATTAACAAATATTTATTACACAATAGGTTTGAATGTGTATGAAAGAAGTTGATACTTGAGGTAATACATTTATAATATCTCTTTTATTTATGGTAGACACATGAAAAATTCAATACTTGTTTATTTTTTGTGGTGAATATGTCACCCATTTTACATGTTATATCACTAGTAAAATTATTTTCATGACATTTAATGTTAAATTTTATGATTATTCTTTAATGATGTTTATGATTCAAAATTTAATGGACTTTAAGGGTTTTATGATACAATATCATTGTTTATAAATATTGATTATGATTATGATTAAGATGATGAAATATTATTATTTATCTATCAATAACATAATGAATTTATTATAATATTATTATATCATTAAAAAAACGTTTTACTTTCATTTTACTCCATTTATATACTCAGGATTGCAAAATAATGTTTGTAAGAAAAATTAACTTTATTTATATGTTCGGTAGAAAATCCTTTTTCTTCCATGTAATTAATTTATAAAAACACTTTAAGGAAAATTTTTATTATTATCATATTATTTTTAAGGATATTTTACCCATGTTTTAATATTTTAAAAATTGAGTTTAAAAGAATCTTCTTGTTGTTTTCTGAATAAGGATGAATTTTACTAAATATGTGAATGGAATATTTGTTTCAATGTTTATGAAATTAATGATATTTTATACAATAATAATCAATAAATATTCTAAATATTCCTTTATAAATTTCAAATGATATTTTTTTTGAAAATTATTTGCATAACATTGTGTGAAATTTTAGTTTAAAGGCGATTTTCAAAGTGGAAAGGTTATTTTCCTCAAGAAATGTTGCCAGTTATATTTTAAAATCAGTTCCACATAAGATGATATAATTTTATGTTATATATTAGTTAATGGGGATATAATCCAATGATTCCATCCATATTATTTCTTTTTTATGGTTTATGATTATGGTGAAAATATTTTTATGAAGCTCATTTCTTTTCATTGGTTCTGATATGATGAACGTTTTGTAATCTTGTGAAAAATCTATGTATAGTTTTTATCATGTGATAGTGGTTATGTTATAACAAAGGATTTTGTTTATTTTATATCCAAGGATTGTGGTGGAATGATAATAAAGGATTATGGTAATATTATAACCAAGGAAGGTGTTCACATTATAACTAAGGATAGGTGGGACCTATATCTACCTCTTTTGCATTGGGTAATGATTTATATATAATGGGATAGATAGGAATACAATTTGGATTACATATACTTAGGTAATATAGTTTTTTTACTATTATAGTCTTGGGAGATAACCTTGACTACTATGATAATTTTTTTATTGAACCAATTAAATTATGATTCTTTTCAGTAATAATCTTTATCTGTTGAGGAAATTATTTTCTATACTTATGTGTATGTCAAAAATATATATCTTATTCAAATTCTATGTCTTCATGGCTCATGTTCTTTGATTACATTATTATTCATGTCTTATGAACTTCCAAGAGTTATTTCATGGATCATATTTATGATCTATGATATGAAAGGTACGATTTTAAATGATATACTCTTATTCTTATACCAATATGCTAAAATTATGTTGATATCTACCCTATTTAACCTTATTGAGAATATTAGATCACTATTTATTATGTTTATTTTCACTAGGTTATGAAAAAGGTATTATGTATGATATGACTAATAAGGATGATATTTATAAATAAATCAATGGGAAATAATGTAGTTCACCTAAGAAGTAGTTGTTTATGTATCCATGTTTTCAATGGTAATAGACCTATATTATTTTGTAATTGATTACTATATTATATAAAGAATATTAATCTTGAAAGATGTAATATATATTTATGATATGTTTATGTATTTATAGTTTGTATTAGATAAAGCTTTATCTAACCTTCAGAAACTAGGATGAAATTTTTTTTGGTATATACCTTAGTATAATCCTATATACAAGAGAACACCTAAGTTTTGGTCAATAAATGAGAGTGGTTTTATTACTAAAAAAATCCTTGTTTTGAAACTAAAAGTGGATGTGGCTCTCGAGGAATTTTATGTAGGGGTAAAAACTTTAAATTGGAATCATTGTGTTGGTCTCAATCATCACCTGGTGTATGATAAAAGACCTTATTGTACACCTAGTTTGACACTCCTGGGGGATATGATTTGGAAATTTATAACTCTTTATGAACCAACCAAAAGGATTTGAATTGATGATTACCATTAATAGACTAGGTTAAGACTAATGTGTTATAAATTTTAAATAAGGTGTCATGATTTAGAAATCATTTAAATTATTTTACATGTTTATGGAGTTTCCAATTATGATAAGTGTTACTTACACTATGTTTTTTTAGTAAATTTATAGAACCTGAAGGTATAATGAAGATAAATGTGATGGATAATGAAATTATTTTCCTCTTGATAAACCATATTTTATGGGAGTTGGAATGAAAAATTTCATTTCTATACTCACATAAATTTTTCAGGGTATGAATGATGCAAAATTTTCAAATGGAAAAATAGGGAACAATGTTCTATAGAGACCTTCATGAGGTAATTCCCAAATTATTTTAGTACTTCCACTAATACATTAGTTTCTGAGCAATGGATCAGTAACATTGAAAATATAATTTCTATTATCTAGTATTCATACCATGAAAAATTCATTTCTATTATATATCATTTGGAAGTTGAAGGGGATCAATGGACTCTTATCCCGAATAAGAGTCAACAAGATTAAATTCACTCAATGGAATGGGATAAGTTTAAGAACTTATTTTTTTAATACGTACTTTCCTTTTATTATTTTTATGAAAATGGATAAGGAATTTATTGTGTTAAAGAATAAGTATAATGAATCATTAGTGCATATTATGAAAATTTTATAGGATATGTGAGGTATGATTATAGCATTATCATCTAACTTAAAATTAAAGATGATCAATTCTTTAGTGGCTTAAAAAATACCCTGAAGGATGTTTTCCATAAGGAACTTTAGTAGCTATGTTTTTTTATTTTCTATCTAGGTGGAAATGAAGATTGTAATTACCTCTTAATATCATGATTTTTATAATAAAATAAATATATAATTCAAATGAATATAAAAAAACCATAGAGAAAAAAGATAATCCTTCCTTCATAACCAAATCTTAGAAGGAAACATGGATAAAGTTATCTTAAGGGAATTCTTAAATGTTATAAGTATAGAAAATTAGGCCATCGAGCAATCAATTTCTAAGATAATGGGAAAATTTTAGCTAATGATGTGAATAGAGTGAAAGATCCACCGAATTCACCACACACACTCCTGTGTTTCATATACAAGGAGTATAGAAATTATACTAACCAATTACCAAATTCGAAGGTTAATGATGATGATTGATGTTATCAAACACTTAAGACAATATACAAAGGTAAATAACATATGATACTAATTTTTTATGGGGGTGTAATTACGATGTGGTGAAATGTACACCAACCGACTAATAACTACCACAAAACTGGGTTTCTAGAGTTCCAACATTTAACAATGCTAAAAAAGCGATCATAAAGGGTACTTTTAACAATGCTAAAAATAGCATTGTTAAAAGAGACCCTTTATCATCCCTTATTTGGCACTTATAAGGGACCCCCTTTCTCAGCACTTTTTTAGCACTGTTAAAGGGTCCCCTTTATCAGTTCTTTTTTAGTAGAAATGATAAAGGGGGGGATTTAACAATGTTTTTTTCTTAGCACTGATAAAGTGTATATTTCAAAACAAATTATTTTTCATAGAAAATAGTATACTGATATATAATTATATTTATATTGATATAAATATAAGATATATATTTTTAAATACGTTTTAGATCGATTTGATATGTGGTAGACACAAAACGGACACCCAGGGCAGAAGTTATGGAAAAATGGATACCCGGAGCAGAACTTATGACTATTGGGAAGAATTATGGGCCTTTTTTGGCCTTGAAGAGTATGAGAAAGTGTTACAGTGGTCACCAAAGTGTAGATATTTTAACATGATTCGATTTGATAGGTAATAAAACTCGATCCATGTGTCTTTTTGGCCTATGCCACCTCTAATATCATAGTTTGTTCCATAAGCCTCAATTTGACTTGTCAAGAAGCTGAAACAGATACTCGGATCAGAATTTATGCCTATTTAAGCAACTCCGAGGTTTGTTAGGTTTTTCAAGCCCCCATTTCTAGCACTTTTGTCTTATCTGCTATTTTTTCCAATAACTGTAACTTATTATCTTCCTGTCTACTCGGCCTCTAATACCTATCATATCAAATATCATTTGACGATCTTCGATATGATTGGTCATGGAGATGGAATAGACTTTTGGCTCATAAGTTTTGATCGTTGCCCTAATATATATTATCTATATATTCTAAACATATGTATATACATATTCATATATAATATTTGTAAATATATATAAATATGTATAATTATTCTTACAGATACACATATAATATATGTGTGTGTGTTGTATATATGTATTTATTTATTTATAAACTGACACAAAAATCATATTTTATAAATGTATTTAAAATTTACCTTATAAATATATATTAATATACAGATAAATATATTAATATATAGTTATAACTATATATATATATATTGATATATGGATATATATATATATATATATATATATATTAATATATGGATATATATATATATATTAATATAACTATAACTATATATATATATTAATATAACTAAATGTAAATATAAATATATTTGTATTTATATATTAATATAAATATATATTCATATAAAAATAAAAATAAATATATATATATATATATAAATAAATAGATATATTAATAAATGAAGAGAAACACAATATGTTGGAGTTTTAAAGTCTTAGGTGTGCAGGAAACATGTCCCGAGTTCGAATCCAGGGAGAGGCAGGTCACACGCATGGGTGGAATAAAGGCTAGCAGTGTTAAAGGGTGGGTGGGGGCACTATTAAAGGCAGGGGGTATTAAAAGGGGGATTCAAGCACTGTTGAAGCCCCTTCCCGGATTGCTGAAATATTTTTTTTTTAATTTTTTAATGTTTTTTAACTTTTATTGGATCTATTAAAAAAGTGTTGATAAAGGAACCATTGATCAACGATTTTTTAGCGATGATAAAGACTTTTTTTGTCAGTTATTTTTTAGCGGTAATAAAAGGGTTCTTTATCAGCAAAGTTTTTAGTGCTGATAAAGGGGACCCCCCTTTATCTTCGCTAAGATTAACAATGTGTTTTAGCACTGTAAATGGACTTTTCTAGTGTTAATAAAGGCCATATTTTTAGTAGTGGATGTCTTATTTGACTTAGGGTCTATGAACTTTTTTATATCTAATGAGTTTTCTAGGGGTATTGAAATACCACCCTAATAATTAGATTTTGAATTAACTATGAAAACCCTTAATGTCATGATGATCTCATCTCAATTCTATAATTATTCTGTAGTTTATGTTTATGGGAATGTGATTCCTACAAACCTCATTATTCTTAGTTTGGTTGAATTTGATGTTATATTAGGCATGTATTGGATTTCTCTACATTAATTCACATTAATTTTCAAGGAATAGAAGTCAAATTTGATATTCTACACTAACCTATGATCATATATCAGAGTGACTACATATAAGAACCTTTTATGGAGTCACATCAATTTTATGGGTCTTGATTCCCATTCAAAATGGGCCTTTATCTTAGTTGGTTTGGGGAAAATTCAATATCAATGATATTCATATTTTTTTGGAGTTTTTTATGTCTTTTAAGAAGAGTTTCCAACTCTTCCATAAACATTTGAAGTTGAGTTCGCAATATAAATCATACATAGTGAAACAACTATTTCAAAGACTCCCTATAGCATAGCCCTAATTGACTTTCATTAATTAAAGAGCCAACTTGAGAAGAATTTTGAAATGGGAATCATTCAACCAATTGTGTCACCTTGGGGTGAACCTGTTTTATTTTTTAAGAATAAATAAGGAAAGATGAGACACTGCATTGATTGTTGGGAACTGAATAGGATCACAATCAAGAAAAATTATCCTCTACCTAGTATTGATGTCTTATTTGATCAAATACACAGAGCTCATTACTTTTCCAAGATTAACCTTCATTATGTATATCATCAATTTAGGATCATGAATGAGGATATACCCAATACAATGTTCCATATAATGTATAAACACTATTAGTATATAGTGATTACATTTGGTCTTACTAATTCCCCAACAATATTTATGGATTTAATGAATTTAGTATTTTGAGATTATAATGATTAATTTTCGGTATTGTTTACAGATTATATTTTTATATATACATAGATAAAGGAAGAGTATGAATATCACTTGATAATTGTAATGAAGACCCTAAAAAAATAAAATTTATGAAAAATTTACAAAGTGTAAATTTTGGCTCCAAAAGTTTTAATTTTTTGGTAATATAATCTCAAGAGAGATTATATTAGTGGATCTATCAAAGATGGAGGCAATTGAACATTATCTTATTGAAACCATGGTAACTAATATTTTAAGTTTTCTTTTTTGGGTTGGATATGATTGATGAATTGGAGAATTTATCATCACTATCTAATCAACTCAATGAGTTTACCCAGAAGGGATTCATGTTCCTTTGAATGTATTAATGAAAGGAAAATTTCCAGGAAATTAAGAGAAGGTTAGTCAATACACTTATTCTTACATAACCTTGTAGTGCATAAGGGTTTGTAATCTTTAGTGATGAATCCAATAAGGTAATGGGATGTATTTTTATGTAGAATGACATGGTTAAAACTTATTCATCATGATAATTGATGGATCATGATAAAAAATTATCTAAATCATGATTTAGAGTTATATATGTCAATTTTGAGTTAAACATATAGAGTAATTACCTTTTTGGATAAAGGTCTCGTATATATAATGACCACAACAGTTTAAAGTATACATTCACACAAAAGTAGTTGAACTTGTGCCATAGAGGATGGTTAGAGATGATTAACGAGTATGGATTCTCAACACATTACCACCATGGGAAAGAGTACAAGATGGAAGAATCTTTGAGTAAAAAGGATCATGATAGATTATCCAAGATAAGCATCACAAATGATCTAATATTTTTGGATTTTCAGATGATAGATCTAGAAATAATGAATGAAGGGGAGAAATATTATCGTTCTCAAATGAGCGTTCAGCTATCTGTCCAGGTGAAGATTAAAGAGGAATAAAAAGATGATGTATAGCTATAGAAGATGGTGAGAAATTTCCTTGTGTTTCATCTTGATTTTTATAAAGTTATAAGGTTTAGGAACTATGTTTGTGTCCCCTCATTACTAGTTCTAAAGGATACATTAGAGGAGGCCCATAGTTCTTCATTCTCTATTAATCATATAATTATGAATATTTATAGATATTTTAAGTAGTGTTTATTATATTATTAAAACAAGATATATGTCATAGAGTTTATATCATGGTTATTTATATGTCAAAAATTTAAGTCTAATAGGAAAGAGTATAAGGGGATATTGTAACCATTACCCATACTATATTGGAAGTGGGAAAGCATCACTGTGTATTTTTTTCACCAGACTCCCCAATACATCTAACGGGTACAATGCTATATGGGTTATAGATTAACACATTAAACATTTAGCACACTTTATCACTATTATAGAATATCACTCTTTAGATCATGTTTCGATGATACAAATTAAGTGGTAAGGTTTAATAGAGCACTAAATTCCATTTTATTTGATTGGAATCTGAGGGTTACCTCTAATATTTGGTAAATCTTTAGAATGATCATGATATAGAGTTTAGTTTTACCAATACATGTCATCCTCATAAATATGTTCAACCTAAGAAAACAATTAATACCCTATAGGATATAATGAGATATTTTTCTATAGATTTCAATGGAGGTTGGGATCAACACCTTACCATAGTTGATTTTTCTTAACACAATAGATTTTAATAGAGCATTGAGATGGATCCTTATGATCCATCTATATAAATAGTTGTAAAACTCTAATGTGATAGGATGAAGTTGGAGAAAGAAATCTATTTGGACCATAACTCACATAATTAATGACAGAGAAATTTAGAAACATTCTACAACACATAAGGGAAACACAGAGTCTGCTGAAAAGTTATACTGACAATAAAAAACATGATCTAGAATTTGAAGATGGTGAGTAGGTGTTTTAATGAATTTCTCCATAAATAAGGATATCATATTTTGTAATAATGGAAAAATAATGCTTAGGTAAATCAGTACCTTTGAAATTACTGATAGTATCGGGACTATTGCTCATCATAAGGATCTTTCACTGAACCTCAACTAGGTTCACAATGTGCTCCACGTATCTCACAATGTGGAAGTACATAATTGATCCATCACATATACTGAACTTTTAGGTCATAACACTATATCATGATCCTTGTTATGAGGAACAACTGGTGGATATTATGGATCGAACAGAGAACGCTCTATGAAACAAGACCACTAACCATGTCAAATTTTTTTTAGTAAAACCACCATCTTAAGGAAGATAAATGGGATCCTGTGGATGTAATGAGGTAGATGTATCCTCAGTTTTTTGTACCAAATTGATGAAATTTTGAGAGTGAAAATCATTCTAAGTGGGTTTTAATATAACACTTTTACATTTTATGATTTTTTTCAAATAAATTTAAATTATTGGATAACTTAAATTTCATGAAACATTGAGTTTTAAAAAACCATGATATAGTATTAATATTAGTATTTAAACATGGCCATCATAATATATCTGTTAAAATTGGTGTTAAGAATAAGAATAACTATAATTTTAAATTATGTATAAAGTTTTTATATAACAAAAATATATTAATAAATAATTATTTAATTTATTTTAATGCCTTTATATGCTAAAAAAATATTTTTTCAAAAAATAATTTCTATTTATTCTTGTGAGAAAATAATAAAATTAATTTATTAAACTTTTAGAAAATTAATTTGAAAAAATTAACTTCATTTTTTTAATCTACATGTGAAAATTATCTAAGGTTTAATGTTTGATAATTTTCTAAAAAGAATTATTGTTTAATTAATAGTGAAAATAATGATTTTTATTCAAAACATCCAAATAATTTAATGAATTTAAATTGTTTAATCTTTTTTAAAAATGATTGAAAATTAAAATTATTAAAATTATGTTATTATTAAACCAATTTTTTTCATTGGAAAACCACATTTGCATAATGTATATTAGTTAAATTTTAAATTAAAATTTTCGAATTATGTAAATTGAAATTGGAAAAATGGATTCCATAATCTTAATCATCATAATTAATCTTATATAATATGATCAAATTAATTTTTTTTCAGACTGAATTGTAAAAATTGTAAAAATTCATTATCGAGGATAAAGTTAAAATGTGTTAACTATGGGTTAAAATAAAAAATATGAGTTAAATAACCTAAAACTTGTCCAATTCCAATTATCTAGAAAAGTTTCAACCTTATCTCATCTAATGTTAGACTGACTGAAAATTACTTTATTTTTTATTTTTTATTATCAAAACACTTTTAAGGGAAAAGTGAGAGACCATGATATCCTTCATAATAACCACATAACACACCTTGTAGAAAATACCTAGAACACACTACAAGATCCGCCTCTCCCCAGCAACTTCACCATAATAAAAATCCTTGACCATAGCATGACCCTTCAGTAAGCAGTCCCATGTAGAAGTGCACAGTCATAAAACCGATGGAGAATCCATACCCTCTCAATCAACTAAATCCAAAAGACATGCACCAATGAAGACTTCATGCTATGATCTCCATCCTAAGCAGATTCAAGTAGAATACTGGTTACGTACCACCAAACGTCACAACAGAATCAAACCAAATATGATCCAAAAGCAGGAACATCATGAACTAGCATTCCTTTCAAACCAACCAATCAAAACCATTAGCTTAAACAAATAATTAATGATTATCTTAAGACTACTGGAGTCCATTTCCCTAAATAACTTCTAGGATAAATATGAGACCAGCATGCCTGATACCTCTATCAACAGTTTCTCAAACTCAGAATCCAGTTGGTCCCATGACTGCATGTACTCCTCAATACTGATATTCCCTTGGTTGAATCCCCCTACTAGAATTAGGTCATGTTGGTCAATCCATGAGTATTTCTCCACATTGAGAGACACTCTTAAATACATCCCCGTCATTTTAGTTGCCTCCTAATTAGTTTCATTAAGGAACCAGACCTGCTCTATCACTTCTTCTTTGGAACATAAAAGAAAAACCAAGGATGGATCACCCCAGTCCCCTGGTCCCTAATGGCTAGAAGTCTCCATGGTTGTCTTCTGGTCATTCATCTTCTTTGAAGACTGAGTCCCCAAAGGAGGTGGTAAGGAGGAGTAATCCTTTATCCCCTTACTTCTGAAAATCCTATTACTCTTCATACTAGAACCTTCATCTGCTAAGTGTACATGTTCGCTTCCATTGGGTTACCTCACGCACACCCCTTCAGCATAAACTAGTTCAGCTAAATCGGATCTCAAGACTACCTTCGCAAGGCCTTGAAACCTGATACTCAAGTATATTGAGGTCCAGATCAAAGAATATGAACCCCTGTTATCCGGCCTCTAATTGGATCAACTGCTTCTATATCAAAACCCTCCTTCCCATTACACACATCACCACTACCAGACCTTAACATATTAGCAAATGAGACTGTAGAAACAACCTCCTCACCTCCCACCATCTGGTCCATAGCAACTTTACTCCCATTCGTCTGATTCTCCACTCGAACAACCTCATGTTGTACCAAAACATCACTCTTCTTCCCACTATGATTGGAATGAACTTCATCCAGGTCTAGCTTTAGCCTGTGAAACACCTTAGACACCTTCGTGTTGACCTGAGGCACCATGGCCTTCTTCCCCATAACAGTCCCATGGACATCCTTCAGAGTCACCTCACAAACCACTAAAACTCTATTGAGATGTTCCTCATCCACTTATCATAACTCCTAAGTTACCTTACCACTACCCTCCATATCCGTTTCTATCTAATACAATCCATCATCCTCACAAAAAATTGGAACCTAAACCCTACCTCTATCTTCAATTCTAGGATATACCTGAGCTCCCCAGTGATAAACCTCCTGTGAGTGGCCCGGTTGCATCGATACCAAACAAACATCCTTTCTAAATCCCATTCTCATAAATATTGAATATCCCCACCAACAAAACATTGAAGGATGGAACATCCTGTTGAAGGTAGAGTATAAATACATACATATATCATAAATCACCTACTGTTTTCATCTGTACTCCTCACCGATAGTGATCCAAGCGTAATAAAATGGATTTTTCAGCACATCTAGTTCCACACAAACTCGAGGATTTACTAGGTGGAATACCGAAACCGTGTGACTATCTGAACATAAGAATCTAATAATTAGATTACTAAGCATTATAATAATAGAAGGATTTTGAAACAATAATGGTAAGTTAGGTAAGCTTACCCAAACCACTACAGCTGGTGTATCACATTTCATATGAAACTCAAAGGACCAGTGATGCCGAAAGAAACAAAACTTGTTGAAGCTAAGAGGGAACTCGACTAGGAACAGATTAGGTCCTAATATGAAGAAAAATGGATCATGATATGATGGCTATTGAGTAACCCCACAGTTTCCTGCTCCTAATGCTTCCCTGAACCAAAGATAATCCTATCGAAAGAATCAATCGAGGGTCTCCTCTACTTAAACTGAGCAACTAGGGTGAGCTTCAAAAGAGAGAAGGTTTCCATGAAGTCTGCAGTTGAAATTTGGATATTGGGGAGTCCATTGATGAGATACATCACTTTAGGGAATATCAAAACTTTTAGAATGGGGGGTGGGAATTAGTGTTTGTGAAGGGACAAAATGGAGCCCCTGCTCTCCTGTTGGACTTCGAAGATCCTACCCCCTCCAGGGGTGGAGGAACCGGCGTTGATGATTCTTTAGTCATCTAGAGGAGAAGAATATCAGGCTAGGGTGGAGCAAAATCCATTCTTATAATGTTATAAAATGAACCATTTTTGATCCTCGGGTCATGTTTAAAATAGTTGTACACCTTTTTATTTTAAAAAATTCTAATTGTGTCCTTTCTTCCACATCTAAAACGAAACCCCATCTTCTCTCCTCTTATAACTTCTAAAACCCTTTGGTTCAGCCAATCCCTACCCAAATATATTACTTAATTCCCTCCCAAAAATCTTTAGGCCATATTTTGAATATTAATCTATCTTAATAAGGATTTATGTCTAAACCAAAATATGTTATCCGAAGAAGTGTTAAATATGTTAAACTTGTTTTTTTATTTATTCTTCCAACTACTTGAGATATTATTCAACTATAATGTTATAATAACACCAATATATACCATATAATTTTCTGTTATTATTTTAGTTAAAAAACCTACATCCATGTCATCTTCCATCAAATGGGAAACAAAACCGTCGATCATGTGTATGATGAACTATCACCTCGCGAACTAATGTAATTTTTTCCATCGCCACATAAAATGGTTAGGGATAATGATGTATTTAATGTTAATATATGATATTTATTAAATTATTATACGTATTTATATATAATATTAAATATACTTATTTACCTTCCAATATATTGGAAAACAACAACGTCACTCATGCGTACATTTGAACTATCACCTCCATGAAGTAATATGATACGATTTTCATTTTATTTTAACATGGATCGTAATTAGGAGATAATTAGTAAATATATATGATATATATTAAATAAAAATTGTTTATAAATTTGATATAATATTTACCTTTATTTCATCCAATACTTCTAGGAAATGGAAACAATGTTCATGCATACATATGACCTACCATCACTATGAATAATGTAATTCATTTTCTACCTCTTAATTTTATGGATTTATATAAATAAATATATATTAAATATATATTATAATTAGATGTTGGTTAAAACTATGAATATTATGGAACAATGATCAAAGTAAAAGGAAAAAAATACCGAACCAAAACATACACGAATAATGAACTCGTTATTACCCGAAACATGATTTTAATATGGAATTATTAATAAATGGGTAATAAAAGATCATATGTAAATCATATATGGTATGATAAATATTATTATGGATCTTTAATTTATGTATAATAAACATTTATTTATTATATAAGAGTTCATGATGTGTACAGATGAAGTCGATACTTTAGGTAAAGGATTTCTAGTATCTCTTTTATTTCTTGGAGGTATATGCCACATTCACCACTCATTTCATTTTTTTGGTGTATATAATACCCATTTGGATTTTTATATAAGTAAAATACTTATATTCATAATATTTAAAGTTTTATTTTATGATTATTCATTAATATATTTTATGATAAAAAATCTATCGATGTGGTAAGGGTTTTATGACACAATTTCATAGTTTATCAAGATTGCTTATGATTATGATTCTCAGGATGAAATATTAGGATTTATATCTTAAGAATATAATATATATATTACAATATTTTTATTTAATGAAAATAAATGTTTGATTTTCATTGTAATCTTTTTATGTACTCTAGAGTCCAAAGGAATGTTTTCAATAAAAAAATACTTTATTTCTCTCTTCACCCAAAAATCATTTTTCTTCCATGTCATTGTTTTCTAAATTTTTTTAAAGAATTTTTTTTATATTATCCAATGATTTTTAACGAAAATTTTACCCATGTTTTATTTTTTTAATAATTTTTTAAAGGATTCTTGTTTTATTTTTCCAAATGAGGTACTTTTGACTTTTACTGAAAATGTGAAAGGAATCATTGTTTTAACATGTATGAAATGAATTGTATTTTCCACAATCATGAAAAATAAGTGTTTTAAGGATTAATTTAATATTTTCCAAGGATATTTTCAATTAAATGGATTTCCAAAATTTTATGTGAAATTCTAGTTTTTTAAATTTAAATTTCAAAGTGGAAATTTCCTCAAGAAATGTTCCAAGTTTTCTTTTCATCTAAGATTGCATCCTTTGATGTTACTTAAGATTTAATTTTTAAATAATATAATGATACATTTTTTATTCTTTCTATATATGGATTAATATTATGATGAAAAGATGTTTATGAAGCTCATTTCATTTCATGGATTCTGATATGATGAATATTTTATGATATTCCAGCACACCTATATATAGTTTTCATTATACGATAATTGTTATTTTATAACCAAGGGTGGTGGTTACATTATAACCAATGATGGTTGTGATGATATAACTAAGGATGGTGGTTATGTTATAACAATGGATGATGGTCATGATATAATCATGGATGTGTTGGACCTATATATCTCTCCAATACATTAGATGAATATTGATATATCATTAGATAAATTAGACTCAAATAGAGATTAATACAATTATAGTAAAGGAATTTTTTCACTATGATATTATTGGCAGCGAACCTTGACTAATACGATGGTTTGGGCAGTTAACCAATAACACTATGATAGTTGTCATCAATGATTATTGACTTCTAAGGAAATGATTTTATATAATAATGTGTATGACATAAGTCTATATCGTATGGTAATGTTATGCTATCATGGTTCATGTTATTTGATTCTATTATTATTAATGTTTTATGAACGTCCAAGATTTATAACCTGAATCATGTTTAGGATTTATGATATGCATGGTATGGTTTTAAAATATTATTCTCTTGTTCTCATACCCTTATGCTCATGTTATATTGATATATCCATTGTTTAACCTTATTAAGAAGATGATCCCACCCTTTATTATGTTTATTTTCCCCAGGTTATAAGAAATGTATTAAATAAGACATGTCTAAGAAGGATGCTATTTATGAATAACTTTGTTAGAGATGATTTAGTTCACCTATGAAATAATTTTTTATATATCAATGTTTCTAAAGTCACTATACCTTTACAATTTTAACAAGGATAACTATGTTCTGTAATGAATATTCATATACAAATATGTAATATATATCTATGATCAATTTAGTTCTTTGAATAGGTAGTGGAAGCCCACTGACCAGTTATTTGGGTGTTTAGAGGTGTATGATTTCTACATAGAACCACTATATAGTCAATAGAAGACACCCATATAACCGACATGGCTTTCCGTGGCCGAGGAAATCCACATGGTTCCCCCATCAATCTGGTGGAAGTCAGAATCTAGCCCATGATTTTGATCTAGGTGAGTAATTCATGGGAAGTATTGTATTTTAATTTCCCTTAATCCTTATTTTATTTCTTTAATATCATACCTAAAACCTTTTTTAACTGATTAAACTTTTGAGACTCTTTATAAGAAATATTCACCCTTCCAACTATGAGACTTCAGGGATCAAAGTTCCAGTTGAAGTATTGAATTCCTTTTAGTAAGTGTATCTTTGATCTGATCAAGAATTTTAATTTCCCCACCAATTTCCTTCTTTGAGGGATATGAATCATTTTTTCATTTAATAATTCTTATCATGATTTGGGGTTTGTATTTCTTAGATCTCTTATTGATTGATTCTACCCCTTTGGCTCTCCAATAGATGATCTGTTTTTGGGTTTTTGATGATAGCATTATTGAAGTAGGTGGTTTCATAGGGAAATTCATATCATTTGAAACTATTGTTTGTTGTTCAATTTGAAACGGATTTATAATTGATTCCCAAAGATTGAATTGAGACTCTTGATAATTATTTTTTAAATGGAAGGGTGTGTGTTTAAACACGTTGGTATGGATTTTCAAATAAAGTGTTGATTCCAGGAAAATTATTTGAAATTGAAATGAATGAGGATAAGGAATATTATGAGGATGGTTCTTGAGAAAATAAGGGATGAGATGTTTTATGGATTTTGAATGAATTTAATTATTTGAAAGGATTTGGTTTTGAGGAAAACCTTTTGATGATGGGTTTTGAAATGGAATGACTTCTTTGAAACATGATTTGTTTCCTCTTGAATGATGATTTATGAAACTAATTTGAGATTAATGATTTTACCCTTGTTCAATATATTTAAAGCATATAAGTGCTTGGTTAGTTAGATGGGTTGTTATGGACATGCACTATAGGCATTTATGAGTTTACATAGAAAACTATTGATGATGACAATGATAACTAATCATTGATAAAGAAAGGGTGATCATTAATTAAGGTTTAATACTATTACCCCAAGGCCTATGTTATAGGAAGTGTTTCCACCTAGATCTATATGTCACTAGGTTGTGTGAGGTCCTCAAGCCTTGATCTAACTAACCCCAAGCCTTATAACCGTGTTTCTAGGATTCAAAAATGAATTATACATGGAAATGTTTATGAAATAATTTATTCACACCTATTTTATTGTGATATATATTCATGCCTATTTTATTATATCATTTTAAATTATTTGAAAAGTATGTTTTGACATGAACTTTGTAAAAAGTTACTATTCCATGTTTTATTTAAAATTGAGAATATTTGTTTCATTTTATATGGATTTCTTATAAAATATTCAGGTGGGATCCTATATGGATAGTGTTGGTCACACCCCACTTATGCCTTTGGGTGTAGGTAGAATTTATTTTTCAAAGTCTAGTAAAATGGAAAAAACTAATTAGAGTATGGGGTATTCTTTATATAAATACCCTTGGAATTGTCTGTGACTTGTCGGGTTTGCGATCCGCCAAATAAAAGAAGACTTTATGATTATTTCGTCATTGGTTTTGTGGTAACTTGGGTTGATTTACCATTTTAGTATTTGCACATGTATAATTTATGGTAATTTTATCTTGACTGCTATATTTTCATACCAACTGTTGATGGGTTGTTTATTCTTTATTCATTTTTTCCATATGAAGAAATCATTTCCTTAACCATTTCATAAATCCTAGGATCTAGTCACTATATTATAGGGATTATGAACGTACTTCATGCCATCTCAAGGCTGGATTGGGTACCATTTTATTGGCTTAAGAATATTAGATCATAACATTATTATTTTATAAGTTTAACTTTATTTGTTTATAATTAATAGTAACCCTGGTACAAGTTTAACACCTCATTAAATGAAACATTAGGTTAAAGACAGTTATAATTATGGGATAAGGTTTTAACATATAAAAAAACCTACCTTAATCTATTTGTTTGTGTTTAATTTATCAAAAAACATCATAAATTTGAAAATAAATATATTTTTTCATTTTATTGGGATTACTAACTTTATATTATTTTAAGTGAAAAATAATTACAAAATGCCACTCTCTTTCTTATAGTATCTCTATTATATTTTCATATGGATAAAAATATTTTATCAATGGTTATAAATGGTTATTTTGAATATGAATAAATTATTTATAAGATATTAATTTATATTTAATTCTTGGTATTGGTATAATTACATAAAACACCTCTATATCGCTGATGTAGTTCTTGCGTAAGCTGGTAAATAATTAAAGTAAATAGTTTTAAATTATTAAAAGTGATGTGTTTTGGACAAGTTTATGCATTTAATGATTTTTTATGGATCAAAACTATTAGTAAGTAATGTTTTAAATAAAAATATTTGAACTCCATGGTAATATTTATGTTTTAAATTCAAATTATTTGAATATTATTGAAGATGACTTTACTGATATTTTATGTTAAACAATATTTAATTAATCATTTTTAAATTTGTAAAATTCTTATATTTTATCAAGTGAATTGAAAGTGGTGGATAATATCAACCATTGCACACTTATGATCCACTTTTTATTTTTAATGCCATTGCTGACCCTTAAAAAATAAGTATTTTGTTAATATGATTAATGTTAAATGGGTCAAAAAGGGGATAAACTAAGAGATATGATTTAAAATATAACGTAAACATGTCTAAATCTCATTATTTGAATTTATTCAGAACTTCTTATAACACAATGACCTCATAATACTAGATTTGGTGCCTTACATTATGAAATTGGAATAATATACATGAGATCACATCCCAAAAGACCGAATAGTAAAGTAATCTTAGTAAACTAGATACATATTTGAAATTCAAATTACATTTTAAACAAAAAATACAAAATTATTTTCTTTGAGAACACCATTTTATACTAGATTAATTCAACATATCAGTTGTAACATCCCCAAATGATAAAGGGTTAGATGACTAAATGATATGACTCATGTCAACAAGGTGCACCTTCCTTTTCGGGAGCCTGTCTGATTAGAACTCCATAGTTAAGCGTGCTTGGCCTGGAGTAGTGATCAGGATGGGTGACCCTCTGGGAAGTTTCTCAGGGTGTGTGTGAGTGAGGACAAAGCACACTGGAAAGGACATGTGTTGGCCTGTGGGGACTATCATTAGTCAAATGACCCATTCAGGCATGTGGGTGGACCCTGGGGTGGGCCCCACATGTCTGCGGGGCAACTGGTGGTACCTGGTGAGCCAGGACCCGACGGTCGTGTTAAGGCGGGGTGGGTGTGCTGTCACCGGGACCCGGTTGTCACATTTGGTATCAGAGGTGGTACCCAGCCTTAAGTGCGTGGTGCACTGCCTGGGTTGAGATGTAGGGCCCACAACGAGGGCGGTGTGCCCTAAAAGGGGGGGTGATTGTAACATCCCCAAATGATAAAGGGTTATATGACTAAATGATATGACTCATGTCAACAAGGTGCACCTTCCTTTTCGGGAGCCTGTCTGATTAGAACTCCATAGTTAAGCGTGCTTGGCCTGGAGTAGTGATCAGGATGGGTGACCCTCTGGGAAGTTTCCCAGGGTGTGTGTGAGTGAGGAAAAAGCACACTAGAAAGGACATGTGTTGGCATGTGGGGACTATCATTAGTCAGATGACCCATTCAGGCATGTGGGTGGACCCTGGGGTGGGCCCCACATGTCTGCGGGGCAACTGGTGGTACCTGGTGAGCCCGGACCCGACGGCCGTGTTAAGGCGGGGTGGTTGTGCTGTCACCGGGACCCGGTTGTCACATCAGTCATAATATACTTCTTAGAATTTTAAGGAAAAATAAAACATAAGAAAGGGGTGTGCTAAAATGATCGGTAAGAGTAAATTACAGTGGAAGATAACTTGAATTAATAAGTAATAATAAATATGTAAAGAATAAAATATGATCAAATAATTCCATATAAATAATAACATGAGCTTAAAACATGACCATGGATGTTTGAACTAATCAAATAATCACATGCAATAATAATAATGATGGAATGCATAATGTTGGATGTCTTCAAAATTAAGATCCATCCCCAAGTTTTTACTGTCAAGATCTATCATCAAGATAGTTTAAGTCTTTAGGTAGAAACATATCTGATTTGTGTCAAGATATATCATCCTGAAATGTTAAAACTACTTAGAAACAAACATGATGGGTTTTTTCCAAATGAATTCATCTCAAACGACTTCGGATGCCTTGTGGGAATTTTTTATATATGGTCCCACCCGTTCTTTAATATCCAATTCATTACTCCCATGAATAAATAATGAAGCTAAATCAATATTCATTAAACAATTGAAAAACTAGTCTTATGGTATATCAATACTTTTGCTGTAAAATACACTATAAAACACTTACTAAAGTACGAAAGATGGTATCATAAAAGATAAACCGAAATGAAGTACAAGATTCAACAAAAAATGTTTTCATAGGAAAAAATACATTAAATGATAACATAGAAAAAATTTTAAGGAAAAAATATTTTTAAACTATTATAAAAAACAATTTTTTATAAAACACCCTTTTCCTTTCAGACCCATTTTCAACACCAAAACACCATTTTTGTTAAAAAACCATTTCAATACCAAAATACCAAAAAATATAGAGAAGGGTTTTCATTTAAGTAAACCTAAAATCTTTAAAAGGATGATGAAAATAAAATAATATACATGGTGAAATAGAGTCATTGTCATTGTATACATTAACAATAGAATTTTTTTGTCATTTTTCAAAATGATCCATATAAAACACATAAAAGGACTCCGTTTTGAAAACCATTGAATCAAATTAAAAATATAAATAAAATTTCATTTACGATAATTTTATATAAATAAATATATAAAATAATATCAATAATGTTTACATGGAAGAAAGAATTGATAACTAAATATTTAAATATTTACGGTGTCCCATACCACTTTGAACATATAAATCCTAAAACTCATGAAAGAATAACATTTAACAAAATATTCAAAAACATAATAATAAATAAATTAATGACATGAATAGTCAAAGGGTTGTATATACACCTCATAAAATAAGGTGGGAATATAACGTCAATATATTCCCCGATGAAATTAGATTTATATGAAGTCCCTTAACTTACACTTCCTTTAGTCAAACATTCTTTAACCTTATATATAATGGTTTTAAGAATATTATTAACTTATATCATAACCATATCCATATTTATGATATCATATATGATCTTCCATAATTATTTTAGCACCCAATTGTTTATAATATTTCAGTATTACACTACTCCCAAATCATTATTTAGCTATGGTTTTATAGCGGTAGTTTAGTGAACCGCCGATAAAAAAATTTCCAAGATTCTGAAGTGGTTTTTTAGAAACCTCACAGAATATTAATTTTTAATAAAAAATAAACTTTTCCTACAACCCCTCTCCTTCTTCCCTGGCCCCTCCTCCTCCCCCTAAGTCCCTCAACCCCCGCCCCCCACCGGTGTCGCTCGAGACCGATTCGTCCAAGCCATCGCCGGTGGCTCCCGAGCCTAATCCCTCCAAGACCTCACCGACATCTATCAATCCCAATCCCTCTAATCCCTCACTAGATGAGATCGATAAATCATATACCAATCCCTCAAAACTATCACAGTAATTTCCCGAGTTGGATCCCCCGAATCCCTCACTGACCTAGCCCTCTCCAGCCTAGCCGCAACCTGAGCCCTCAGATCCTGAGCCACCCAAGCCCTTGTCTTCGTTACTCTTCCCTTGTATAAACTGATCTGCACTACTCTATGTTGTGGTCAGAACCTCCTAATTTAGGTATATTTACATACAGTTTGTTCAATAATAAGAAATTATAGTTATAATCTTCAATTATATAGTTTCTTCACTATTTTTATGGAATCTTATGTTAACCTTTAGATGATTTTTCATAGGATATGTATTTTATAAGAAACCATGCATTAGTTACTGGAATGACTTAATCCGTAAGCATTATAATTAAGTAGCATGATTTATTTCAATATACCATATGTATAGACCATGGTCTTTCTATTTTTTTAACCATAAACATTGGTCTCTACTAAGGTATCATGGGAGTTCTCAATGGCCATACTAGTTTCCCTTGAATAAATAAGTAGAGGAGACCCTTCTTGTAAAATTATAATTGTACCCTATTATAATTTATTTAATGTTCATTTGATATGTATCACCTTTTTTTATTTATATGTTGCAATTAACGAAGTCATATATGAAATAATGGTTCTATTTCCATAACATGTAACACTATAGTGATGTGTAATTTCCTAATTCCACAGTGGTTTCATTCATATTTCTCACCATAGAATCTATACATTTGTCCTTTTACCTCATTTATATACATAAAATATATATAGGGATATTCTATATTAAGAAAAATGTGTGTATTGATTCCCATAACAATGGGATTCGTTTTGATTCCAATATATCACCTATAATCCAATGATTTAAAATCTATCATAATGTTAGACCTCTACAAGGAGGTGAGATCTACACTAACTCATGTATGGTATTCCCTATTTTGTTTTGAAGGATGGAACAGCTAAGTTCCTCATAGCATTAACACTCCATTTATGATAGGTTTCCTCTATTCTAAAATTAGGATATTCATTCAATTATTTATCATTCCCCACTTTACATGATTTTAACATTATTTGTTTTCCTATTTAGTAATAGTTTTGTGTTTTAATTTTTTTTAATAATATGTAGGCACATTGTGATAAATATAGATAAAATCTGGATTACATTATCAAGGAACACACCTTAGTGTGTCAAGGGTATGGTGGATTTTTTATATTTTTAAATTTCCAATCGTTCCGTTGATGGGAGAATAAGATGTATGTGTCCAAAATGTAAATTTAGAAGATGGTTAAGGGAAGTTGTTGTTTATGAAAACTTTCTATTGAATCAATTACGTTGTCATAATTTCTATTTTATTTCTCATGAAGAATCAAACATTACAAAAACTTTGAGTACTGGCGAAAATAGATAGAATGAGCTCCCAACTTCGTCGAAAATGGACAATGAAATGAAAAACCTTATTAATGATGCATTAGGTTTTGTAAGACAATAACATGAACATCAAAACAAATCCAAACAAATAGTTGAGGGTTATACAAATAGAAACATGATGGATGATGTTTTTAAGACTACAGGAAAACTAGGTCAAGATTGTTACATATCATTGGATCCTCATCTTGATTCTGGGGATACTAATGTAAGAGAAAACCTCACTGAGTAGGGAGATGAATTTCATGGTTTATTTTAAGATGAAAATCAATATTTGTATAATCGATGTTTTAAATATTCAAAACATTATTTTTTAATGAAGTTGTACCATATCAAATACCAATGTGTAATTACAAATAAGGATATGTCAATGATATTGAGATTTTTGCGTGATGCATTTCAAGAAGAAAATATTTCTATGTATTTTTATGATATAAAAAAAGATGTTAACAAGCTTGGTCTGAATTATATAAAAACACACTAGTGTCCCAATGATTTTATGCTTTATTGGGGAGAGGATTAAAGAATACATGAATGAAAAAAATGGTCTTCTTCTATATGGATGTCAATAAGTGATATTGGAAGTCTAAATCAACATGCTACTATAAAGAAGAATAAAAGGGACACACCTATGATGGGTTAATGCAACATCCAAGAGATTCAAAATCATGGAAGAAATTTGATTCATTACATCCAGATTTATTATCTGATTCTAGGAATATTCAATTGGGTTTGACTAACTATGGATTCAACCCATTCGGGACTTTAAGCACAAGTTATAGAATTTGTCCCCTTGTTTTGATCCCTAACAATCTGCCTCCATGGATATGTATGCAAAAAATGCCTTTTATCATATAGATGATTATTCCTAGAAAAAAGATGTTTGGAAATGATATTGATGTATACTATTATCCTTAAATTGAAGTATTGTAGGAGTAATACAACAACAGTTTTTAGACATATGATGCATCTTCTAGAATAATTTTCAAAATGCAAGCTTCTATAATGTGGACCATTAATAACTTCCTTGGAATATGGAATTTAGCTGGTTGGAACACCTACATGGGGTTGTCTTTCCCTATTTGTAACATTGATTTTGTGCCCAAATGACTACCTCACAACAAAAAATGGCAGTACTTGTGTCATCGAATATTTATTGACATATCTCATAGATTTTGGTTGAACAAGTCAAAATTCAATGGTTCTATTGATCATAGAACACCTAAAAAGTTGTCGATAGTTTATGAAATATTGAAACAACATGGAAATATAGAATGAAAATTTGGGAAGGTGTATCATTTGAATGATATTGGGAAATGAGTTCAAAGTGCATCGTCAAGTGAAATCGGAATGCAACAATAGAAGAAAAAAAGTATATCCTTCAAGCTTTTGTATTGTGAATTTAATTTATTGGGGTATACTCTTGATGTGATTCATATTGAGAAGAATGTATGTGACAAATTGATTTTTACCTTGCTTATTGAGTATAGAAAATCAAAGGATCATCTTAATGCTTGGAAATAATTTCAAGAAATGAACATAAAGTGTGATCTATGTCTTGATGAGAATAAAAGGTATGATCTAAAACATTTTTGAAAGAAAAATAGGGACAAAGAAACATTAATTATAATTTTAAAACTTTCCAAGGTATCTGATGGCTATTCAAGTAACATCTTAAGGTCTTATGACTTAAAAGCATCATAGTTTAAATGTATTTAAAAGTCATAGTTCTCATATTTTGTTACAATAGTTGGTACCATTGGAATTGTGTACATTATTACCTGAAAAGGGTACTACTGTTGTACTTCAATTTAGAATAGTATTCAGAAAACTATGTGAGAAAACTCTATAACCATTTGATATTTACAAACATCAAGAGAGATTTTTATTGACATTTTTTTCAATAGAGGTGATCTTTCATTAATTATTTTTTACTGTCACGATGCATTTAACTGTGCATTTGGTTGAGGAAGTTAAATTAGGAGGCCATGTACATTACTGATGGATGTATACAATTGAGAAGTACTTTATTTATAAGTTTTTAATTTAAGTAAAAAATTATTGACAATTTATTAAATACACTATTATTTTTTCTTTTATTTCATAGATACCTTGGGAATTTGAAATCATATGTGAAAAATATAGCTCAAATTGAAGGCTCTACTTATAAAGGATATTTGGAAGAGGAGTGTATTAACATTTGTTCTAGACTGAATTATGATTTTTAAACAAGATTAAATCAACTTGGATGTGTTGATGAGACATAGACTCAATCTCAACTACATGGGAAATAAAAAATCTTTCCTTATATTGGTCGATCGGTTGGGAAGAGATCAAATGTTTCACTAAAAAATAGAATTATCACAATCACATTGATATGTGATGATGAATAGTGAAATTATAGATCCATTTATTGAAGAGTTTAGGATACAAATAGGGAGATAAATGAGAGTCTGAACACAAAATGAGAAAGATATAACAAAATATGTTGATAAAGAGATTATAGAATGGTTTTCATGACGTGTAAGTTCATAAATATTGAAATAAATAAATATATTATGTTGACAGATATATTTTATAAATATAATAATATATATTAATTTTTTTAGATCATGAATACTAATACTTGAGATGATTTTTAAGAAGATTTAATGTTTCTAGCTCAAGGACCTATAAAATAGGCTAGAAAGATTGGCACTTATAATGTGAATAGATTTTAATTTCATACAGTCGATTGGGAGGAGGGATTGAAAGCATAGAATAGTGGCATATTTACATTTGCATCAACGATTGGGGGGGGGGGGGGGGGGGGGTTAAGGTAAATCACATAACATCAAAATCATTTAGTTCACAATATTTTATAGGCTTAAAGTTACATATAAAAATACAACATTGTTTAATTTTCTATATAATTTTCATACAGGTTCTGATAGAAAGAAGTCGAGATGGAGATGAAGATGAAGAAAGTGATGGAGATGGTGAAGAGAAGAGTTAAATTAGCAGTGGTTTGTGGTCTTTTTGATATTTTGGACTAATATGGAATGAGAGTATTGATGTATTATTTGTGATATAGACCAAAAAAAATTATGGTTGGATCTGAACTAATATATTTGTTTTTTGGTGTCATATTTTCTATATATGTGTTATTTTTTGTGCTTATGATAGGAATTTTGTATGACAATGATAAGAGATACAATTGTCTTGTAATTTTTCTTCTTCTCAGGGTATTTCTAAGACTGAAGAATATAACATCCCGCCTTTTTATCACATAAACTATCATTAAATTTTACAAAACTGAGGATCTTTAAGGTTTAGTGTCTTGGAAACAAGGAACTTAAAACATGAAAAAAATAAAACATTCTTCTTAAACACATGAAAGGGTTCTCCTTATGTTCGTCCTAGGTTTATTACTTAATCTAATAACCTGGGGACATACATCAAAAGAAAGGGTGAGCAGAAGGCCCAGTAAGGGAAACAAGGGGAAACATTTACATCTGAACTTGAGATACATCAACAATGTCAGGAAAAAGAACTTTAAGGCATGAGAAAGAAATCATGTGGCATATCATAATAAAAATAAAATTTTTCATAAATTTAAGATGTGGATACATCATTTAACATAAACAATCATGAACATATCACCAAGGTCCATCCCCAAGGTGTCATTTGAAAATTACCAAGGTTATTTACCAAGATATTGTGAAAATTATAATCTCTAGTGGTTACATCATTACCCAATGCATTTGAGTGATATCAGGGTGAACCCTTAAATTTTCCTTTATTATCATGTGAGGCACATATATCATCATCAATCATTTCATAAACAACCCATATAGAATAAAATAAATGGGTTTCATTTCATAATCATAATGTTTTAAAACTTCTTTAAAGACATGATCTTTATGTCACTTAAAAACCCACAGAAAAGGAAGGTGGGTCTCCTGTATGTAAATAACAGAATTTAAAATAGAACATTTTAGTATATATGTGAATACCCCATTATAAGAAAGAGCTTTGAGTATTCACTTAATGAAATAAAAGAACTTTAGAAAAAGAGAGAGACATTTTGAGACGGAAATTCTGCAGCATAACGGCTATGTTTTAGGGTTTTAGAAAACATTGAAAAGAGAGGGGACATGGGTCAAACAATCATAAATGACCCAGAAAACAGTAGAGGGACAGAATATGAAGGATATATGAACATGTTAATGAAATTTTAAAGATATACCACATGAAATAAAGAACATGAAAGGAAGACAAAAATAAGATTTCTCTTATGAAAATTCGGCAGCCTAACGACGTCACTGAAACTTCAAAAAATGAATTGACGAAATCAAATAGGGCCTCTCATCATATGAACATAAAAGATCAGTATGATAGATATAGGGATCATACCCCAATAGAATAAAAAGAACTTAAAATACTTGACATGAAAGTAGAACTTTGAAAAATGAGAAAGGTGAACGAATCCCTTAAAAATTCGGCAGCCTAATGGCGCCACTTAAAATGTCAAAATAATGAATTGAAGAGATAAAATAGGGTCTCTCATCATATGAAAATAAGAGCTCAGTATGATAGATATAGATATCATACCCCAACATAATAAAAAGAAACTTTAAAGACTTGACATGAAAGTAGAACTTTAAAAAATGAGAAAGGTGAAAGAATCCCTTAAAAATTCGGCAGCCTAACGGCGCCACTTAAACATTATTAAAACGAATTGATGAGAGAAAGAGGGGGTCTCTCATCATATGAACATGAAAAGGGAAGTAAGATGAATATATAAGAACATCCTCTAACAAAAGAACATGGAGCATAAAAGAAATGACATAAAAGAGATTACTTGAAAAGAAAGAGAGAGGTCGGATCCCTTACCTTAAACGTAACTCTTAAAACTCAAAGGTTGGGTCCTTGAGTGCTTGGGGGAACCTTGGGAGGACTCCTTGGGAGGACTCCTTGGGAGGTAAGGAGACCAGAACTTCGTTGAGGATGATTTTGGAGTCGAATGGATGAGAGGATGTCTTGGTATTTTATAGGGAAAGTGAGGGGACAAGGCATTAATGGCCAATAGACACCTCATTAGTGGTTTTGGGAAAACCATGGGCTTTCCCATGGTATTTGAACATGGTATTGGCCACTTGGGACACCTCATACCTTATCTTACTTTTCATAAGTCAACCATATTGATTACATACTTAATACATCATTTAATGATGTCATTAAACACCAGTAACTTAAAAACTGTATTTTCACTATTCATTGAAAATTCAACTTTCTCAGAAAAACCCCAAAATTTCACCTTAACCAAATATTGATGCTCTGATTTCAAAAATGAACTCTATTTTATAAAAAATAATTTTCTAAATATTTTTAATTTAATTTTTAAATAAATACACTATTCACCGAAAATTCATTTTTTTCAGAAAAATCCCAAAATATTACCTTAAAATAATATCGATGCTCTGAGTTAAAAAATGAAATACATTTTATAAAAATAATTTTCTAAATATTTTTAATTAATTTTTTAATTAAAAAACACTATTCACCTGAAAAAACTAATACTTGACTAATAATTTATGAGACCGCTATTTAACCATTTTATTGAATCACATTACTTAATCAAGGTTCCTAGATTATATTAATGCGTTATTTAAGTGGGATTACTAATCCATTTAGTCACATTACTAATCCTAAGCATAAAATCACTATTCATAATTTACTATTCATCAAAAATCAAGTTGATCTTATTAGACTCTAAATTTCGTACTGAACATAATTGTAGAAGGCCATTTTTTGAAAATCATTACACATTTTTAATTATTTAAGGCTTACATAAACATTTTTTAAAATATCCATTCTCTAAAATTCACCAAAAATATGCATACTATATTTATCCGGAAATTTGAAAATTCATAAACTTCATCATAAGAAGAAATCAAAATTTTTTATTTAAAACAAAGGATTACACAATTCAGTTACTATCTCCTTACATAGCCCCTTATCACACCAGCATAGGACCTAAGTGTAAGGTGTGCTAAGGTGAGAGAATCCGAGGGAGGCTCGGCCAACATCGCACGAGTAGTAATTTCTATCAGTTTTAACTTCTCGCGAAGGCGATTCTCTTCTAGCTTCACACGATGAAGTTCGGCTTGGGTTTGGTCTAGATAAAAGCCCAGTGGTGCTACCTCCTTCCCAAGTTCTGTTAGATGGGCTTCGATCGGTCCAAGACAACTAGGTGAGGCCATCAAATCTTCTTTCTATATTAATTAACCAAGATCACTTGTATTTAGAGACAAATATCGAAATGTTTAGTTTCTAGCGGTCATATTGACCAATGGTTATATGATAGTCAAAAACCCAACAGTATCATTTTAATTATACTCATGTTATCCAATGAAACTGTTTTGTTGAGTATAAAAAATAAAATAAAATAACACACAAAATTCGGAAACAAGATTAATTCAAAATTTTGGGTCGTTACAATCTTCCCCCCTTAAGAAATTGCGTCCTCTCAATTTTTAAAACTGGGTTTTGAAATTTCATTGAATGTCCCATACCGGAAAAGGAGTCATTAAAACTATTACTTTAAAATAAAGAAAGGGAAGTAAAAAGGTCACCCGAGTTAACCCATACTTGGATCCCATGTAGGAAAACATGGACATGGAGGAAAAAACAAAGGGTCACGTTCTAAGGGAGAGTTATAGAAATAATGATTAGGAGAAAGTTAACCACCAGAAAATCCCAAACTTATGATGTGTGTAAATGGTCTTTGATTAACTAGTAGGAAACAGAACCCAGCAACATTTTTGTTTTACGTTCCTTTTCATAATTTTGAGAAATTCATTTACTACATAGAACAAAAACATAAGGAAATATACCTACCTTCAAGTATAGTTTCATCCTATAATAAGTCTCTACCAAAATAATCTTTTCTCCAAATTATGAGAATTCAAAAAACACTTGGTCTCATCAAAAGCACAAGAATCATCTACTAGAGAATCACATAATACACAAAATATTAACTATATATTTCTTCTATCTTTAAACATTATCCAAAAAACAGAAAGGGTAAGGTAAAACAACTCTTCAAAAAGAAAGAATCCCATAGGAATGGAAACTACTTTTAAATCTTCAAAGTTCCATGGTACTACCCAAAGTTCATCATAGACCATTCCATAAATAACGGTCCTTAAAATTCCTCAAAATAAACCAAACTAAGATTGAAACCCAAATACAAGAAGGATTTGATAACATAGTCTTCCAAAATAAACTTCATTGTTCGTCTCCAAACAACATCAACCACTCCTAACATCTTATAAAAAAATTATCTAACCTAAACATATTTTACCCAAGATAGGTTAATCATTTCCATAAGTGACCTAAATTACTATAAGTCCACCTTAAATTCATCGATTCTTCAAAAATATAAGTCAACCTTACTCCTCAATGAAAATACCATAGTAATCTATTTACCTCAATCATATAGGGTCCCTAAAATAGTGAACATCTTCCAAAATAATAATAATATTTTAATCCCCTAATCATCTCTGCATATTAATACGGAAATCGTCACATTTCCTATCACATTGGTTGTTGGGGCATGTTCTTCCATTTCCCACCATTAACTAAGAAGAGAAAGTATAATTAGGGGCTTAAATACTTAGCCAATAATCATGAAAAAGAAACTTAAGCATAAAAGGATAAACTTGTAGAAGAAAAGTATACCCTAACTTGTGATCCCCTAGGTTCCAATCTAGGTTATCCATGATCATATATTCTTATGTGAATCTTTATTTTATTTTATCTCTGTTCCTTTAATAATGGTTCATACTAAGCTTATGAATTTACCAAAGCATATCCCCCCGGGAGTGTCATAACCAAGAGTGCAGCAAGGCCCGTTGTTGTGTACCAGTTCCCGTTTGAGTCTAGCTCAAAACGGTGTTTTCGGGTTTTACCCCTATGTACATCTATGCCAGAGCCACCTCTACCTACTCGTATCCTGATAGGGATGTATTTTCTTGGCAACCCCTTACTCAATACTCACCAAAATAACAGGAATATTTCCTATATTTTAACTTTTTTATAGGGTTCTTACTAAATTTTTCATATCCTAATTTCAAAAAATAACTAAACCATCTTTTGATACCAACTATAACAAACCACCTTTTTATCACATAAACTTTCATTAAATTTTACAAAACCGAGGATCTTTAAGGTTTAGTGTCTTGGAAACCAGGAACTTAAAACATGAAAAAAAATAAAACATTCTTCTTAAACACTTGAAAGGCTTCTCCTTATGTTCTTCCTAGGTTCATTACTGAATCTCATAACCTGGGGACATACATCAAAAGAAAGGGTGATCAGAAGGCCCAGTAAGGGAAACAAGGGGAAACATTTACATGTGAACTTGAGATACATCAACAATGTCATGAAAAAGAACTTTAAGGCATGAGAAAGAAATCATGCGGCATATCATAATAAAAATAAAATTCATCATAACTTTAAGATGTGGCTACATCATTTAACATAGAAAATCATGAACATATCACCAAGGTCCATCCCCAAGGTGTCATTTGAAAATTACCAAGGTTATTCACCAAGATATCGTGAAAATTGTAATCTCTAGTGGTTACATCATTACCCAATGCATTGGAGATCTATCAGGGAGAACCCTTAAATTTTCCTTTATTATCATGTGATCCACATATATCATCATCAATAATTTCATAAACAACCCATATAGCATAAAATAAATGTGTTTCATTTCATAATCATAACGTTTTAAAACTGCTTTAAATACGTGATCTTTATGTCACTTTAAAACCCACAGAAAAGGAAGGTGGGTCTCAAGTATGTAAATACAAGAATTTAAAATATAACATTTTGGTATATATTTGAATACCCCCTTAGAAGAATGATATTTGAGTATTCACTTAATATAATAAAATAACTTTAGAAAAAGAGAGAGACATTTTGAGGCGGAAATTCTGCAGCATAACGGCTATGTTTCAGGCTTTTAGAAAACATTGAAAAGAGAGGGGACATGGTCAAAACAATCATAAATGACCCATAAAACACTAGAGGGACAGAATATGAAGGATATATGAACATGGTAATGAAATTTGAAAGATATACCATATGAAATGAAGAACATGAACGGAAGACAAAAATAAGATTTCTCTTATGAAAATTTGGCAGCCTAACATCGTCACTTAAACTTAGAAAAATGAATTGACGAGATCAAATAGGGCCTATAATAATATGAACATAAAATATCAGTATGATAGATATAGATATAATACCCCAATATAATAAAAATAACTTGAAAGACTTGACATGAAAGTAGATCTTTGAAAAATGAGAAAGGTGAATAAATCCCTTAAAAATTCGGCAGCCTAACGGCGCCACTTAAAACATCAAAATACTGAATTGAAGATATCAAATAGGGTCTCTCAACATTTGAACATAAGATCTCAGTATGATATATATAGATATAATACCCCAATATAATAAAATGTAATTTGAAAGAATTGAAATGAAAGTAGAACTTTGAAAAATGAGAAAGGTGAAAGAATCCCTTAAAAATTCGGTAGCCTAACAGCGCCACATAAACATTATTAAAACGAATTGATGAGAGCAAGAGGGGATATCTCATCATATGAACATGAAAAGGGCAGTAATATTAATATATAAGAACATACTCCAACATAAGAACATGGAGCCTAAAATAAATGACATAAAAGAGATTACTTGAAAAGAAAGAGAGAGGTCGGATCCCTTACCTTAAACGTAACTCTTAAAACTCAAAGGTTGGGACCTTGAGGGCTAGGGGGCACCTTGGGAGGAATCCTTGGGAGGTATGGAGACCATAACATTGTTGAGGATGATTTTTTAGTCGAATGGATGAGAGGAATGCTTGGTATTTATAGGGAAAGTGAGGGGACAAGGCATTAATGGCCAAGGGACACCTCATTAGTGGTTTTGGAAAAACCATGGGCTTGCCCATGGTATTTTCCCATGGTATTGGACACATGGGACACCTCATACCTTATCTTAATTTTCATAAGTCGACCATATTGATTACATACTTAATACATCATTTAATGATGTCATTAAACACCCGTAACTTAAAAACTGTATTTTCACTATTCATCGAAAATTCAACTTTCTCAGAAAAATCCAAAAATTTCACCTTAACCAAATATTGATGCTCTAATTTCAAAAAATGAACTCTATTTTATAAAAATAATTTTCTAAATATTTTTAATTTAATTTTTAAATAAATACACTATTCACCGAAATTCATTTTTTTCAGAAAAATCCCCAAAAATTACCTTAAAATAATATCGGTGCTCTAAGTTCAAAAATGAAATCCATTTTATAAAAATAATTTTCTAAATATTTTTAATTAAATTTTTAATTAAAAAACACAATTCACCTGAAAAAACTAATACTTGACTAATAATTTATGAAACCGTTATTTAACCATTTTATTGAATCACATTACTTAATCAAGATGCCTAGATTATATTAATGCTTTATTTAAGTGAGATTACTAATCCATTTAGTCACATTACTAATCCTAAGCATAAAATCACTATTTATAATTTACTATTCATCAAAAATCAAGTTGATCTTATTAGACTCTAAATTTCGTACTGAACATATTTGTAGAAGACCATTTTTTGAAAATAATTACACATTTTTTATTATTTAAGGTTTATATAAACATTTTTTAAAATATACTTTCTCTAAAATTCACCAAAAATATGCATACTATATTTATCCGGAAATTTGAAAATTCATAAACTTCATCATTAGAAGAAATCAAATTTTTTTATTTAAAACAAAGGATTACAAAAGGCAATTACGGTCTCCTTACATAGCCCCTTATCACACCAGCATACGACCTAAGTGTAAGGTGTGCTAAGGTGGTAGAATCTGAGGGAGGCTCGGCCAACATCGCACGAGTATTAATTTTTATCAGTTTTAACTTGACGCGAAGGCGATTCCGTTCTAGCTTCACACGATGAAGTTCGGATTGGGTTTGGTCTTGAGCAAAGCCCAATGGTGCTACCTCCTTCCCAAGTTCTGTTAGATGGGCTTCGATCAGTCCAAGACTACTGGGTGAGGCCATCAAATCTTCTTTCTATATTAATTAACCAAGATCACTTGTATTTAGAGACAAATATAGAAATGTTTAGTTTCTAGCGGTCATATTGACCAATGGTCATATGACAGTCAAAAACAAAACAGTCTCATTTTAATTATACTAATGTTATCCAATGAAACAATTTTGTTGAGTATAAAAAATAAAATAAAATAACACAAAAAATTAGGAAACAAAATTAATTCAAAATTTTGGGTCGTTACAAAGAATCTGTAGCTGCCATTTCTTTTTATAAATCAATATTTAGTGGCAGTTTAAACCACCACTATATGGAATATTTTTATTCGTGGTGGTTATAAACCATGCTATAGGAGGTATTTTCCTTTTTTTTGTGGTGGTTAAAACAAATTTTAAATATGAAACATTATTATTTAGTGGTAGTTGTAATCAGTTTAGTGGAGTTTTTGTTGGGGATTTCCTTTTGAATTTTTCAGTGATTATAAGTACCTTTAAATGATCATTTTTTTCACCCTTCGAAAACAGCCATGAAAAAGAAAAAACCACCACTAAATATAAGAAACTTCCACGTATTGGTTGCCGACACAATATTTAGCAGCTGTTTTTAAAAAATATCGCAGAACCATGTTGTGGTAGTTTAAACCACCGCAATAAAAAACCACAACCACTCGACCCTTTTCTTATAGTGTTAGCCTTATTTCAGGAATTACCTGCTTCATTTTATTATTCATATTTTGGCATGAATGTCTCGGTTTATTTTAATAGGATATAGATAAAACATCTATAGAATGATATTAATGTTATAAATATCATATTTAATAATTAAATAATTTTTTATAATACTTATTGAATGATTAACATGAAAAATGAGTCACATCGTGTCGTGGAGACGGTAGGTCGGGTGTTCGCATTAGCCACTATATCATTATCTTAATGGTTAATGTCTAGGGAATTAGAAGATATATTTATTATTCCATAATTAATATCATGTCATAATTATCATATATATCCATTATTTACAACATTATACCCATCCGAGAGATGTGGTGATTAAAAAAAGATTACACAACGACCTGGGGACGATAAGTTATACGTATGCATGCGTGATGCTTTCATTTTTCCTGGGATAAATAAATCATGGAATATAGTTATAATATAATAATAATAATATCTCATAATATAGATGATACTATATTTGTTACTTTATTATGGAAACAAATCAGTAAGAGGATGTAAAATAAGAAATGAACTTGAATAAATTTGGTAAAAAACTACCTCTCATTTGGTGGACTTCTTTTAGATCCCTGAAAAAGGGTTATAGAGATGTTATTTTGGGAATAGAACAACTTCTATAACATGAATATGTATTTTATGAGGGAAAATGGGCAGGTTATAGTTCATATAAAAGGCTTAATGTGGGGTGAAAAAGTTATATAGGAGGTTCCCTTTTATAATTGAGGTGATGGACACTTTTTGGAACCCGCAAAATATTAAATTAATATAAATTAATTTTCCATTAAAAATGAATTAAAAGTGAGTAATTTAAAATATAAGATAATAATGGGTCTAAATACTCTCAGAAAATAAATTTTAGTCGATTTTCGTTCACATTACCATCCAGATCTTTTTTTAACCCTTATTTAAACGCATTTACTTTTATCGCGAGAAGTTTGTTTTTTACTCTTTAAGGGTCAAAATAGTTACTATAAAATGAAAAAATAACCATAAATGAGTTATGGAATCCATTTTTAACAACATTACAATTAGATGGACTAATTTTATATTTTTAGGAATTTTATATCATTAAATAAAATATAATTAATTTTAAAATATCATTGGTGGTAATTTTTCCAATATTCATTACTTGGCCGTTTAAATATATCATAAAAACATGATAAATTTTAAAAAACACCAATAAATACATAGTATTTCAAGTTAATCTAATTTTTTATGACAATAATTATATCTAATTATATTTATTTTAATATTTTTAATAACATTTATTTGATATGTCCATTAATTAAACAGTTATTACATCATCAATGTGTAAGCCTTTAATTTAATTATTTCTTCCCTAAAAAAATTATTATTAAGAATTTAAAATTTTTTTCATTAAAATTAATATTTATAGAAGTTTTTATATTCTGAATAACAATATATAAAAATATAAAACTTATTAAAAACATGAGTATGAAATATTTGACTTTCCTTAGAATAAAGTACTATAAATGGCATAAAGTCTTCCAAGTGGCCCCAAGAGGTTATAAAATCATCCCAATAGTGAATTTTATCAAAAATAACTCATAAAATATAATTATTATACGTTTTAGGGTAATTTTACAATACATATAATATTATTTTTACCGTTAATTTCCCTATTTACCTTTAACTGTGTTAATAAAAAATTAAAAAAGTTGATATTCATTATTTACCAAAAAGGGTCTTATTTACCTATTTTGGACCCATTGATTACAAATATTGAATAAATGTTTCAATATTCAAAACATAGAATTTTCTATAATTTATTTAAAATTTATCCCGTTGACGGAACACGAAAATGAGTTTTTAAAGTAAAAATCATTCAGAAGATTGAAATGTTTTTATAACCAAAATTAAATATGAAATTGATTCCAATAACGAAAATTATTTTAAATGATAAAAAATTGACCTAATTATAATTTAAAACCAATCTAAAATATAACATAACAATATCAATTATTTAAATGAAAAAATATATTTTCATTTAAAATGCAATATTTTTTCACTATTCATCAAAAAATGAAACTTATTAGAAAAATAATAAAAATTAAACCAATGTAAATTTTTATATTCCTATTTAAAATAATAAGTTTATTTTTTCAAATAAAATTTATAAAGTATAAAAAACATGATTGAAAATAATTTCACCATCAAAAGGTGGCAACAGTGCCTTCAGAAAATATAACCCTTTATGCTTAAAATTGGTTTTGTTGTCATTATAGGTCTATAAAAATTATTAGATGAATTTAAAATCATATTTATGATTATATAAAATAAATATTTTATTTATATATTTCAAAAATATTTATTTATTTAATTTATTTTGATAAAATAGCATTGTGGGCATAAAAATAGTTTTCTAATAAAAACATATCCTTTATATTCAATTCGTTTTTATTTTAATTTCAAATGAATTCAATTAATATACATGTGTAAACTATATTTTTATATTTTCGTTAATATTATTCATAATATCTAACTTAATGGCTTGTGTTAAAATAATAATATGTATTACTATATCACAGTTCATTTAAGTCTCTTATTGTATGAAATATATACTATCAAAAAATTGAATTTATTTAAGAAGAGGCATAATTTAAAATCAAGGGGTGTTAAATTATCCCCTCCACAAATAAATTTCATCCTTAAAAATTTAAATTTCACTTAAAAATAAATGATTTATAATTGAAATTATTTTAGCGGGAACCCCATATTAGAAATAGGTTTAATAAAATATCATCTTATTAAGAGGGAAAGTGAAATGTGAAGGTAACCACAAAATTAGGCTTTCAAATATGATAAAATTTGTGTAAGTGAAAAATGGACATGTAAGAGAAATATAACCATGATGTTTTTATAGAGAGTATTAGAGAACATAATCTTCAGAAAGTATACTATCAAAAAACAATAAATATGTGATGGGTTAAGGATTCCATTGATTTCTCATTAATAAAATTAATAAAATAGATTTTTAATTTAAAATTCATTTTATATAGTTGATGGATTATTTTACTATCCATTTAGAAAATAATATTACTTAATTTCATTCCTAATTATAAGCATGATCTTATCCTTTGGTTGTCTTTCGATCTATTTTCACCTTATCTCTTACTTCAAGAAATGTATATTCAAGTTTAATTTTTATACATAATCACTTTAATGAATCATAACCACTAGTCATTCCTTAAGCCTTTAAATTTTTAATAAAACAAAAATTATTAGGAAAAATTATCCAATAAATCATACTTTAAACCTAAACAGTAATATACAATGTTCAATTAATCCATTAAAACCTTAAGACTCAAACAAAATACCTCTATCCAAATTCATAGTCCAAAAAGTTCATTAAATTTCCAAAATCAATATTGACATCAGATTACCAAAAAAGAATAATCTATTATAAGTTGATAAAAACATTAATCTATAAAATTAAAAAACAATACTCAATGTTTAACATAGATTATTCAAAAAAAAACTATCCTTAATTAAAAATATTCTTGACAAATATTGAGACCAAAAAATCAGAAGGATTTGATCATATAGTCTTCCAAATAAAATCAATCACTCTTAATAGAACATAACCAAAAATTAATTCCCCAAATGACACAATCTATAAAATATTCCCATAAATAACTTTAATTACTATAAGTCAAAAATAAAATAATATTTGACTCAGAAATACAATTCAACCACTATTTCTCAAAATATTAAATTTACCTTAATCTTATAGGATTACAAAAACAATGAATGAATTCAGAAATAAAATTAGTCACTTAATCACCAAATCATTTTCTAATACCTAAGTTCTCTATTTGAAAAAAATTTCCATTATATAAGAGTAAAAACTATCCATTATATATTTTACTAAAAAAAATTCATTCTAACCAATACTTTATATAGTCTAGTTGAAGGCACTCCACCCTTTTCACCCTTTAGTTGTGGGTTCAAACCCCAAGACCTTTCTAGATGTAATTGGTTTTTACCTGCCCTATGGGTTGTCCCTTTTCTGAAACTACATTAATATTATCTAATAAATGTGATAAGAAAACTTAAAAATAACTTAAATATATTCAACTTTATAGAAATGTTTTAATATCAAAGGCTATATCACATGTTTCATTTTGTGTTCTCAATAATATAAATACCTATAATTACCCTAAATTCAAACATCATATAAACCCTAAAAATAATAGTAAACTTTAAAGATGTGTCTATAAAATACAAAGACATTATTTATTAAATAAACTTTTCACACATACTGAACCAATTGGTTGTGTTCCCTAATCTCTCTGTGGAGATGGTATGTCATACATACACCAAAGGGACAATATCATTCTCTTAATAGAGAAAGTGTAAGGAAGTGGATGATATATTATTTTTGTAACAATATATATAATATAATAAAAATCATATATATCCATTATTTCCATCATTATACCCATCCATGTAAAGTGGTAGTAAAAAAAAGGATTATACAGTGGTGTGGAGAGGGTAAGTAGTATATACACACACAACATTATTTGACATTTCATAGGGCGGAGAAATAATGCAACATGGTTTTTTAATAATAATAAAAACATATAATAATATATATTATATTGGATTTATTATTTTATCATGTAAAAAACTCATTAATAATATATATAAGAATAGATGAACTTGAATAAATTGGTAAAACAATTACCTCTTCTTCGGTGGACTTCCATTAAATCACTTCCTAAGGATTTAGAGTGTGTAGTTTTGGAATCAAATGACATTATAAACTTTACTAAAGATATTATATGGGGGAATTAGAAGGTTTTTGTTGATATAGAAGGCTAAATGTGGTGTAAAGAAGGGAGGTAAGAGGTTTCCCTTTACAATTGAGGTTTCTGAAACTTATAGAAACTCTCAAAAGATTAAATTAATATAAATTAATTTTCAATTACAAATGTCTCCAAAGGGAGATATTTTGAATATAAGATAAGTATGTGTCTAAATACTGTCAAGAAAAATTTATATAATTTTAGGCCTTATTTTCACCCTTACCATTTTGTTTTAACCCATCGTTAAAACCCTTTAACTTTTACCATGACAGCTTAGCTTTTTAATCTTTAAGGGTCAATATAGTTACTGTAAAATGAAAAACTAACCATAAATGTGTCATGGATGAAATTTTCTACAATATACAAATTTTGTGACCCAAATTTAGATTTTTATGGTTTTTTATAATATAATAAAGTATTATTTATTTTAAAATATTATTTTTTTAAATTTTGACATTTTTCATTACTTGTTTTTTTAAACTATCAAAAAAACAGGATAACTTAGGAAAAATACTTCAATAAAACCATAATATTTTTAGGTAATTTATAAAATTCAGTAATTAAATTAATTATATCCAATTATATGTATTTAAATATTTTTGATAATATTTATTTGATATATCCATTAAGTAAAGAAATACTGCATCATCATTGTGAAATCCTTTTGATAAATTATTTTTTACCTCAAAAATTAAAACTAAATTATCTTGAATAAGGAAAACATTTTATATTTTAAATGAATATTTATAGTCAAATTTTTCATTTAAATAACCAGATATAAAAAATTTAAAACTTATTAAAATTAGAAGTATGATATGTTTGACTTTCCTTAGATTAAAATACTATAGAAGGAATAAAGTCATCCCAGTGGATACAAGAGGCCATAAAATAATCCCAAAGATTTTTTTTCTAATAATAATGCATAAAATATAATTTGGACAAGTTCTAAGGTAATTTAATAATACTAATAATATTATATTGACCCTTAATTACCCGATTTACCGTTAAGTGTGTTAACAAAAAAATTATGAAGTCACTATATATAATGTCCAAATATAAAATAAACCTATTTAATTAATTTCTACCAACTAATTCCAAATAAGGAATGAATTTTTAAAAATTCAAAACATATATGTTGTAGTAATTAAATTTAAATTAAACTCATTGATGGAAAGAGAAATTAATTTTTTAACGTAAAAACATTAAAAATATTGAAAAGTTTTTATATTCAAATACAATATTAAATTGATTAAAATGACCTAAATTTGATTAAATGACAAAACTAATCTGGTTATACTAAAAAACTATAAAAATATAACTAAACACCATAATTGTTTTATAGGAAAAAGATATTTTTGATTAAAATGGTATATTTTTTTCATGATTAATCAATATAAGAAAATTGTCAAAAAAATAGAAAAAATATAACCAAACTAAATTTTGATATTATGAATTAAAATAATAAGTTTATTTTATCATATTTAATTTATAAATGTTAAAAAATTTATTTAAAATAATTGCGTCCTCAAATGGTGGAAAAAAATCCTTTATAAAAATAAGGATTTTTTTGCTAGAAATTGGTTTTTTATTATCTTAAGTTTATCATACTTGTTGTAAGAATTTGAAAACATTTTTTATGAATATATAATATATATAATTTATTAATTAATTTCACTAATAGTGATTAATTTAATTTATTATGATAAAATACAACTTTTTTCATAAAAAATGTTTTTAATTAAAACACATCGTTTATATTCTATTGGTTTTTTATTTTCATTTCCAATGAATTAATTTTATACACTTTTTTAGACTATATTTTCCTAATCTATTTAATAATATTCAATATCTCTAACTAAATGGATAGTGTTAAATTAATAATATTTATTACTATATCACGTTTCATTTAAGTTCAATGTTGTGTGAAATGTATACTATCAAATAAATTGAATTTATTTATGAAGAGGAATAATGTAAAATCTTGGGGTACTACATTTTCTGCTATTTCAATAATGTTTATCCTAATAATTTGAAACTTCACTTTGAAAATAAATGGTTGATACTTGAAAATTCATTTGTGGGAAACACATCTCAAATATAGGGTTAGTGAAGTATCGTATGAATAATAGGGATAGGGAAATGAAAAGGTCACCAAAAAATTAATCTTCCTAATATGATAACTTTACTGGTAAGTTAAAACCTAGACATGGAAGAGAAATCTAACCATATATTTCAGATTAAGAGTGTTAGAGAACATGTTCATCATAAAGTCTATCATAACAAAACCATAAATATGTAAGGGGTTAAAGAGGCCATTGATTTTTTGATAATAAAATTAAACAAATAGCATTTTTATTCAAAATTCTTTTCCAAAATTTGAGGGATTATCTTATTATCTGGATAAGAACTTGAGAAAATAATCTTACCGGATTTCATTCAATTTTATAAGCATTATCTTATCCATTGGTTAGGTTTTGATCTATTTTCACATCACCTCTTATGCTAGGAAATGGATATTAAAGTTGAATTTTTCATACCTGAAGCACTTTAATGAATCCTAAAATCCACCAGTCATTCCTTCAGCCTTGATATATTTACTGAAACCAAAATGGTTAACACAAATTATCCAATAAATCATCATTTAACCTCAAAAAATAATATCCAATGTTCAATGTAATCCATTACATCCTTAAAACTCATCCAAAATACTTATTTCAAAATTCACAATCCAAAAAGCCCACTAAATTTCCAAAATCAATCTTAACATCAGATTGGATGAAAAAATAAACCTTTATGTGATGAAAAAAACTTTAATCCTAAAAATTAAAAAGTAATAATAAATGTTCTACATATATTATTTAGGAATTATTAATTATTAATAAAAAAAATTCTAGACTAATATTAAGACCAAAAAATCAGAAGGATTTGATCATATAGTCTTTCAAACAATATCAATCATTCTTAATGTCTTATAAAAAAATGAAATTTCATAAATCACATATTATTTATGATATTTCCATAAATAACATGAATTAAAATAAGTTAAAAATAAAATTGCATTTGAATCCAAAATATAGTACAACCATTATTCATCAAAATTTTACCTTTCTCTTAATCTTATTAGATTCCAAAAATAGAAAACATGTTTTGAAATATCATTAATCACTTAATTGTGAAATCATTTTCTAATCCCAAGGTTATCTATTTGATAAAAAAATTCCCTAAAATAAAAATAATATTTATCCATTAGATATTTTAACTAAAAAAATGTCATGCTAACCAAAGACACCACATAGGATTTTTGTAGGCACTCCATCATTTTCACCTTCCGGTTGTGGGATAAAACCCTTAGACCTAGAGAGATACATTGGTTGTCACCCAAATTGTAGGTTTTTCATTTTCAAAAAATATATTAATATTATTAGAAAATGTGATAAGAATCCAAATAAATAGACGAAATATATTTAACTTTTTATAATTTTTTTAACCAAAATGGTTATCCCAAATTTTTCATTTTTTGTTCCTAATAATATAAATACCCATAATTATGATAAATTCAAAGATCATATAAAACCTAACATTTATCCTTAACTTCAAACATGTGTCCATAAAATTAAAACTCATTATTTCTTAAATAACTTTTTCACACATACTAAAATAATGTGTTTTGTTACCAAATACATGTTTTACTAAATCTAGTTCCTATGATTTCTACTAAACTTTCTTGGAATCCAACTATAATGTCTCGACCCTAGAATCCCGAAGCCGGTAGCTTAAAATATTACATTTTCATAAGATATAAGTGATCACATCAAAAATGACTAAATATTTTAGTAGTATTGGTAAAATAGATACATATTTGAGTTTCAAATTTCATTTTAAAATAATGTAAAAAAAGTATTTTCTTTGAGAACACCATTTTTTTCATAGCTTAACCGTACATATCAACCATAATAGACTTCATGGAATCCTTGGGAAAAATAAAACAAAAGAATGGGGTGAGATTAAATTATTAGTTAGGGTAAAGTAAAGAGAAAGTTAAATTTAATTAATAATGAATAATCAATATGGTAAGAATAAAATATGATCATATAATTATATATAAATAATCACATGATTTTAAAACCAGACCATGGATATTCAAAATAATCAAATAATGGCATGGAATAATAATAATGACAAATTGAGTAATGTTTGACATATTCACTATCAAGATCTATCCTCAAGATAGTTATTGTCAAGATTTATCCTTATTAAAATTTTAGACATTGGGAAGAGACCTACATTATTTGTGTCAAGATCTATCCTCATGAAAATTTAAATCTGCATGGAAACAAACACAAAGGGTTTGTTGGAAACTAATTTCATCATAAGAGACTAACGATGCATCTAGATTATATTATATACATTGTCCCCACTTGATCTTTCATGTACAATTCATTACTAATATGAATAAATAATATGAATAAATTAACTTGTCTTAACAAAATCAATAACTAGTCATATGGTATATCTAAACATTACTAGTAAAACATACCACAAACCATTTTCCAATGTAACGAAGAGGGTATCATAGGATATAAAACACAATGAAGTATAAGATTAAATGTAGAATGTTGAAATAGATTAAAATTATTTAAATGAGATCAAATATTTTTTTTTATGAAAACTATTATTAAACCCATATGAAAAACACGTTCATATTGAAATACACTTTTATTTTAAGAACCCTTTTTGAATACCAAAAAATTATTTTATTTGAAAAACCATTTTCAATACCAAAATACACCAAAATGTAAAAATTATTTTTCATTTAAGGTTACATGAAATATTGAAAAATAATACAAAAATAAAATAATGGTCATGATAGTGGAAAACTCATTATCACTATATAAATTAATAATAGAACATTCCTTGGGTAGTTTGTCAAAAAGTTCTATATAAAACATGAAAAAATATTAATTATTGAAAAACATTGAATTAAATTCAAAATAGAAATAAAATTTCCTGAATTTTTTTTATATAAATAAATATAAAAAATAATATCAAAAATATGGACATGTAGAAAATGATTTTATAATTAAATATTTAAACATTCAAGGTGTACCATACAACTTTGATCAATTAAATCATAATCCCCATGAAAGAATAAAATTTTTAAAAAAGTAAATAAAATGATAAAAAATAAATTAATGATATTTTAAGTCAAAGGGGATGTATATACACCACATAAAAAAAGGTGGGTGTATAATATCAAACCATGCCACAATGAATGGAGATTTAGACGAAGTCACTCGCCTTTCGTTTCCTTTAGTGAAACATGATTTATCCTCACTTATAATGGGTTTTAACTTGTTATTAACTCATATTATAATCTTATTCATATTTATGGCATCATATATTATCTTATAATATTATTTTATCCCCCGTTTGTTGATAATATTTCATTATTACCCTTATTTCGGGTCCTAACTACTTTATTTTATTATTCATTATTTTTCACGAATGTATCTATTCATTTTCATAAGATATAGATAAAATATCCCCAGAATGATATTAATGTTATAAATATCTTATTTAATTATTAAATATATTTTTATAATCATTCTTGAATGGTTAACATGGAAAATGAATCACATCACGTCATGGAGAGGGTAGACCACACGTATGCACGAGTGATATTATCATTCCCTTAATAGTGAAAGAATAAAGAAATGAATAGAATATTAATTTTTATAGAATAAATATCTTTTCATAATAATCATATATATCTATTATTTCCATCATTATACCCATCCAATTAAAGAGGTGATGAAAAATAAATTACACCGTGTCCTGGAGACGATAAGTTGTGCGCACTCATGCATGTTGATTTCTTTTTTCATAGGATGAATAAATATGAGGATATAGTTTCCCGTAATCATAATAACATATCATAATATATATGATACAAGGGTTATTAATTTATAATGGAATAAACTCATGAAGAGGAAGTAGAAGAAGAAATGAACTTGAATAAATTGGTTAAACAATTACCTCTTCTTCAGTGGATTTCCATTAGATCATTTCCTAAGGGACTTAGAGTTAGTTTTTTCGAAGAACTGGACCTATAAATATTAGATAAGAATTTTATTTGGGGAAATATGTCATATTTTTTGAGATAAAAGACTCAACATGGTGTGAATAAGTGAGGGAGGAGGTTCTGTTTTATAATTGAGGCGAGAGGCGCTTTCAGAAGATATCTAAATATTAAATTAATATAAAATAAATTTCAATTCCAAATGGTAAAAAGTGATTTCATTCAAAAATAAGATGATTATGGGTATAACATATCTCAACCAATAATATACACAAAAGTTTAGGTCTCATTATTACCCATATCATTTGGTTTTAACCATTAGTTAAACATTTTAACTTTTACCATGACAAGTTGGTTTTTTACTCTTTAAGGGTCAATATAGTTACTATGAAATGACAAAATAACTATAAATGATTCATGGATGAAAATTTAAACCATACCCCAATACGTTTAACAACTTGTAGATTTTTAGTATTTTTAAATCAATTAATAAAAAATTATTTATTTTAAAATATCATTACTGTAACTTTTTACACTATTCATTACATGACTTATTAAAAATATCCTAAGAACACGATAACCTAAAAAAAATTCCATTAATACATTCATAATATGGCTAGGTAATATAAAAAAATTTTAAATGACATTAAATATATATAATTATATTTATTTTAATATTTTTAATAACATTTATTTGACATTTTTATTAATTAAACAATTATTACATCATCATTGTGTAAGTCTTTAATTTGATTATTCATTCAATCTAAATTTTAAAAAAATTATCATAAAGAATATAAAAATAGAATATTTTAAATTAATTTTTATATTTGAATTCATCTTCTGAATAAACATATATGAAAAAAGTAAAATTTAATAAAAACATGAGTGTGAAATATTTGACTTTACCTAGAATAAAATAATATAAAAGTATTAAAGTACTTTAATTTGCTCATGGAGGCCATATAAAATTACAAGGATGGTTTATATCGATAATAAATCATCAAATATAATTAGGATACATTTTAGGATTTTTTATAATACTTATAAAATTATTTGTACCCTTAATTACCCGATTGAACTTTAATTGTCTTAATAAAAATTATTAAAGTTACTATTCATATTGTACAAAAATAAAACTAAATTTAAATAATTTAGACCTAATAATTCAAAAATATTTAATCAATTTTTTAAAATTAAAAACATATGATTTTAATTAATTAATTTAAAATTAATCTCATTGACGGAACGAGAAAACATGTTTTTAAAGTAAAGAACATTCAAAAGATTAAAATGGTTTTATATCATAATCAATGTGAAATTGATTCCAATGTCCTAAATTAGATTAAATGATTTTTTTCTAATTATACATTAAAACCAATAAAAAATATAAATTAATTCTATAAATTATTTAGATGAAAAATCTATTTTCAATTAAAATGCAATATTTGTTACACTATTCATTAAAACATGAAACTTGTCAAAAAAATAAAAACAATTCAACCAAAGTAAATTAAGATATTATGAATTAAAATAATATTTTTATTTTTTAAAATATAACTTATGTAATTGTAAAAAAGTTATTTAAATTAATTTCTCTATCAAAAGGACGCAAAAGTGCCTTTCAGAAAATATAGTCTTTTATTCTTAAAATTGAATTTATTCTTATCTTAAATATATCAAACTTATTTTATGAATTTAAAAATATTTTTGTGAATATATAAAATTTATATTTCAATAATATCTTTCACTAAGAGTGATTAATTTAATTTATTGTTAATGAATACTAGTTTTGGCATAAAATTAATATTTTAATAGAAACACATTCTTTTTATTCAATAGGTTTTTATTTTCATTTCTAATGAATACATTTTATAAACATGTTTAAAATATATTTTCATAATTTAGTTAATCATACTCACAATCTCTAAATTAATTCCTAGTGTTAAAATTATAATATTCATTAATGTATCGCAGGTCGTTTAAGTTCAGTGTTGCGTGAAAAGTACACTGTTGAAGAAATTGAAATTATTTAAAAACATGTAGACTATAAAATATTAGGGTGTTAAATTATCTCCCCATTTAATTAACTGTATCAAAAAACATTGAAATTGTAGTTTAAAAATTAAATTTTGATACTTAGACATCTGCACTATCAAGATTTATCGTTAAGATAGTCACTCTCAAGATCTATCCTCATGAAAATTTAAGTCTGTGGGTAGAAACACATCTTATTTGTGTCAAGATCTGTCCTCCTCACAATTTAAATCATGTTGGAAACAAACAAAGAGGGGTTTTCTCTGACTAATTTAATATCCAGTGACTACTGATTCATTGAGTGGATTTTCTATATATGGCCCCACCCATTCTGTTATGTCCAATGAATTCCTCACATGAAAAATAATATAACTAAATCAATATGTATTAACAAAATAAATAACTATTAATATGGTATATCAATACTTCCCCAGTAAAATAAACCCAAAACCATTTACTAAACTATGGAAGATGGTATCATAAGATATGAACCACAATTAAGTATAATATTTAACAAAGGATGTGTACATAGATGAAAATACTTTAAATGATATCAAATAAAAATTATTGGGTAAAATATATTATTAAACCCATATTAAAAACATTTTCTTATAAAAACACCCTTTTTATTTAAAAAATAATTTTTATTATAAAAACACATTTTTCTTTGAAAACCCATTTTTAATAGAAAAATAACCAAAAATATAAATATGTTTTTCATTTAAGAAAACATGAATATTTAAAAAGAAGATAAAAATAAAATAATGTCCATGATGGTGGAAAATTTATTGTCGTCGTATAAGTTAAAAATAGAACATTACTTTTATCATTGTCACAAAATTCCATGTTAAACGCATAAAAATATTCAGTTTTGAAGAAATTTGAATGAAATTAGAAAGGGATATAAAATTACCATTATTATACTTTTATATAAATAAATATATAAAATAATACCAAGAATATTTACATGGATGAAAAGATTTGGTCATTAAATATTTAAACATTCAAAGTGCCCCATAAGAATTTAAACATTTAAATCATAATCACCATGAAAGAATAAAATTTTAAAAAACATAAAATAACATTATAATAAATAAATTAATGAGATGATAGATAAAAGGGGCTATATATACACTTTATAAAACACAATGGGTGTATAACATCCAACCATGCCTCAATGAAAGGAGATTGAAACAAAGACCCCTACCTTACACTTCCTTTAGTAGAACATAATTTAACCTTCTGTATAATGGGTTTATGCATGTTATTAAATTATATCATAAACTTATACATATTTATGATTTCATAAAATATATTATTATGTAATTTTATCACCACATTGTAATATATATATTTTTATTACCCTTGTTTCAGGTGTTAACTACTTAATTCTCTTATGCATGTTTTTTCATGAATTTCTCTTTTAATTTTCATAGGATATAAATAAAAATATTAATAATGATATTAATGTTATAAATATAATATTTAAAAATTAAATATATTTTTATAATCATTTTTTAATGGTTAACCTGGAAAATTATTCACATCACGTCGTGGAGACTGTAGGACGTACGTACGTACGAGAGATGATATCATTAACATAATGGTGAAGTATAAAGGAAGTGGATGATATATAAATTTTATAAGAAGAAATTGCATGTAATAATTATCATATATATCCATTATTTCCATTATTATACCCATCCAAGTTTAGGGGCCATGAAAAATAGATTACACCGTGGTGTGGATACAGTAAGTCGTACGCATGGACATGCAATAATTTCATTTTTCATAGGATGGATAAATCATCGAATATTATTTTCCCAAAATAATAATAACATTTAATAATATATAATATATTTGATTTATTAATTTATCATGGAAAAAACTCATGAAGAAAAATTAGATAAGGAAATCAACTTGAATAAATTGGCAAAATAATTACCTCTTCTTCAGTGGACTTCTTTTAGGCCACTTTCTAAATGATCTAGAGTTGGTCTTTTTGGAAAGAAATACCTAAATAACATGGATAAATATGTTATTATGGGAAATGGGTAGGGTTATTTTGATCTATAAGGCTCAATGTGGTATGAATAAGTGAATGAGGAGGTTTTATTTTATAATATAGGTAAAGAGTACTTTTGGAAACTCTCAAAATATTAAATTAATATTAATTAAATTTCAATTAAAAATATTTACAAAGAGATTTATTTCTATGATAATATGTTGATGGGTATAAATCATCTCAACCAATAATTTTTAGACAAGTTCAGGTCTCATTCTCACCATTATCTTTTGTTTTAACCCTTTAACTTTTACGATGAAACCTTTTCTTTTTAATCATTAAGGGTTAATAAAGTAACTATAAAATCCCAAGATAACCATAAAGGAGTAAATGATGAGATTTTCAAACCTATCGCAATAATTTTTCATATTTTATTTTTCATTAATATATATAATTTAATAAAATATTATTAATTTTGGAATATCGTTTATGTTAATTTTTACACTATTTATTAATTAATTTTTTTAAATAACATAAAAACATGATAAATTAAAAAAAACTTTTATAAATTCATAATATGTTTATATAATATATTAAATTATTTTAATACATTAATTATATGTAATAATATTTATTTTAATATTTTTGATAACATTTATTTGATATATCCATTAATTAAACAATTACTGCATCATCAATGTGAAAACTATTAATTTAATTATTTAACCACTAAAAAATAAAATAAAATCATCATAAATAAGATAGATATATTATATTTAAAATTACTATTTATAGTTTAAGTTATCTTTTTAAAGACCATATATTTAAATGTTAAACTTATTAAAAACATGGGTATGACATATTTGACTTTCCTTAGAATAAAATACTTCAAAATGCATAAATTTAACCAAGTGACTCTAGGAGGCCATAAAATCGGTCCAAGGATGATTTTGATCTGTCATAACTTATGTAATATAATTAGGACAAGTTTTTGGGAAATTTTATAATACTTATAATCTTATTTGTTCACTTAATTACCTGATTTACCTTAAATGATGTTAATAAAAAATTACTAAAGTTACTACTAAAAATGTACAAAAATAATAGAAACATATTTAAAGAAATTGTCCCCATTGATTTAAAATATTGGATACATTTTTCAAAATTATAAATAGATAATTTATTGTAATTAATTTAAAATTAATCCCATTGGCGGAATGAGAAACTGAGTTTTAAAGTAAAAATATTCAAAAGATTGAAATGTATTTATATCCAAATTAAATGATAAATTGATTAAAAAGACCTAAATTATATTAAAGGATAAAAATTTGAAAAAATTATACTTTAGAACCAATAATTAATATAACTTAACACCATACATTATTTTGATGAAAAAGATTATTTCAATAAAAATTCAATATTTTTTTCACTATTTATCAAAAAATGAAACTTGTCAAAAAAATGCAAAAAAATAAACCCAAATAAATATTTATATTCCTCATTAAAATAATAATATTATTTTTTCTAACAGTTTTTATAAAATTCTCAAAAACTTGATTTAAAATAAGCACGTCATCAAAAGGAGGCAAAACTGCCTTCTAAAAAATATAGCCTTTAATGCTTAAAATTTGTTTTATTCTTATCTCAAGTTTTTCAAACTTATTGGATGAATTTAAGAATTTTTTTGGGAATATATAAAATATATATTTCATTAATATATTTCAGTAATATTTATTAAATTAATTTATTATGATAAAACATGGTTTTGGGCATAAAAATTTGGTTTTGAATAAAAGAACATTATTTATATTCAATTGGTTTTTATTTTAATTTCAAAACAATTAATGTTATAAATAATTTTAAACTATATTTTCATAATTTATTTAATCTTATTCATAATATTCAGCTTAGTGACTAGTGTTACGATAATAACATTTAATACTATATCGTGGTTCGTTTATGTTTTGTGTTGCATGCAATGTATATTATCAAATAAATTGTTTTTTAAAAGGTGACATACCTTAAAATCTTGGGGTGATATAATTATCCTGCCCATATTATATTATTTTTACATTTCGTTCTATTTTACATTAGTAGGAATCATTTTATATATTAATATTTCTCATATTAAAAATACTTCTACCATGCTCACTTATAAAAGGGAACCACCTATCCTCTCTTATATATGCATTATTGAGCCACATATCTCAGTGAAAACCTACCAAAAACTATTATATAATTCCCATTGGATTATTATAGTGTTTATTTTATTATTAAAATTCTATCCTAAGGGTCATTAAGAAGATATCCAAAGGCAGTTTCTCAAGAAAGAGGTAATCCAATTCTTTAAATACTTTGAAGTTTATTTATTATTCTTCCTCATCCAAATATTATTTAACCATATTAAAATAGTGTCATAAATGTCATTATATTTTTGAAATTTTATTATGTTAATATAATGAACATTATCTATTTATCATCCATCCCAAAAGAAAATGCAAACGTCATTGTGCTTACATATGAACTACCATATCCACGATCGACATATTTTATTTTTCATCAATAACTCTCATTGATGGTCATAAAGAGGGATTTAATTATTTTATATGATATTTATAAAATTATTATGATTATTTAAAGATAAATTATTATCTACATTCATAATCTCTTATTTATTTTAAGATGACAGTTTGACTCATGTGTATATGTAGACTACCAACTTCACAAAGCGATATGATTCACTTTACATTTATGATTTATATGGGTGGTCATAATGACAGATTAAATGAATATATAATATATATAGGACATAATTATGATTTTATATAGGTTAATTAAAATTTACCTTTATTTCATTCTAAACATCAAAAAGTGAAAAAATCACTTGTGCGTATATATCAACTTCCATAACCATTAAGTGATGTAATTAATCTCTCATCACAACATTATATAAATAGTTAGAAAAGTTTATATGATTAATAAAAATGATACTTTTTAAATGATTAATATTATAGATATGATGTAACCATGACTCTAGTGCAAGTACCAGAACCACCGCACCAAAACATGCGTGAAAAAATAGAACAATTAACACCTGAAACAATGATTTCATTGAAGAGATATTAATAAATGGGTGATAAGATGTTATAACTGAATAATATCTAGTATTATAAGTATGAATTTTATTTTTTATATGTTAATAATAAATATAAAATTATTATACATGAGTTTAATATCATGTGAGACGCAAGTCAGGACTTTAGGTAATGGTTTTCTTAACTCAATTTTCTTTCATTAGGTTATATCACTTCTTTATTGACTATGTTATAAAAATATTACGTGTAAAATAATTTATTATTGTTTATATTATATTTCCACTTGTTTTATATGGATTTGTAATTTTTTAACACGGTCACTTAAATTATTGAATCTGACTTCAAATGTTATGATCTTTGTAAGGTTTCATTGTCCCAATTTTTATTGTTGAGACATGTTTCAAGTTATAAACCTAGTTAGGTTTATATGGTGTATATATTTTCTTGTTTATATTTTATATCATGAATATATTAATATAAATTCTATTTAAATTTTCATTTGAAGTTATTTCTTTAAATGGGGTTATGATTTAAAACATACCAATATGGTAAGGGTTTATGTTGCAATCTCATTTTTAATAGGTATTATTTATGATTGAATTTATTTTTTGATAATTATTTTCTATTTATTTATTAAAATCCATTTATTTTATTCTAATTTAGTTATTTATATGGGTTTTTATGTTTTCCATTCATTCCTGTAATATCCCGTATTTCTCCGTAAGGTATGTTTTATTTACATTTCAGTTTAGGCCCTTTATTTTGGTCAATTAAGATCTTTACAAATCATTTAAAGATGAACGAGGGTGTTCTTGGATTAGGGACACAAAAAGGGCCAAATGATTTTTCTAGGCTAGCCGTACGGTCTACGTATAGTTTGTGCTAACCATGCGGGAAGTACAGGTAAACCGTGCAAGGGAAAGATTTTCAGAAAATAGCCTCTGCACAGTTTTTGCATGGTTTGGAAAACCGTGCAAGTAAACATTATGAAGGATACCTTTTGTAAATAAGCATCCTCACGGTTTTTGCATGGTTTTTCAATCCATGTGGGTAAACTGTGTGGCCTAGAAAACTTTAAAAAAATTAGAAAAATGCCACTCCGGAATTTTATAACCCACTTGGGATTTTCCTTCTCCTCATCCTTTTCAAACCTAAGAACAATCCAAAGGGACCAAGAGCTCCAAAGGATCAATCACCTTTGATTCTAAGCCATTTGGGTCGCCATTAGTTACAGATTGATAATCTGGTTAAGGCTAACCTCCCTCTTGCCTTTCCTTTTGGTTTAGGATTTCTATTTCTTTTCCCTCTCTATCCAAAGCTCTCAAACCTTAATTTTTCAGCAAGTTTTAGGGTAAATATTATATGGTTGGTTTAATGGAGACCTAAGGCTTAGTTTGGGAGTGCGTTCGCTAACAGATTTAAGGTTGGTGGTCTACAAGCTATATACCTCGGGTTTTGTGTAGATTTTTGCATGTAGGATGTTTTATTCTAGACCTATTTTGAAGACTTATAGATGTATTTGTCATTATGTTACGTAGTGGTTTCTAAATGGTTAATTGAACCCCTCTAGATCCCCATGGGATGTAATGAGGATGACTCAACTGAATTAGGGCCGCCCGATGGGCATGGAAATATTTTCCCAGACTAAGAGTTAGTTAAGAAAGTGTAGGACGTTGTTCATGAACGTTGAGACCTTGATGACTATTTTAATATGATTAAAGGAATTTTAATTGGTGTCTATTAATACACCTAGGATGGATAATTACCCAGGAGTTTTTTTGGTTGGATCGAAAAAGTTTTAAATGGATAAATGGGAAATTCTAGGTGACTAGCTTATAATTGATTATTCTTAGTGAGATAGGAATGGAAAATGGGAAATAGGGCTCAAGGGTTAAGTAATTAAAATGATGAATGTGTTAATGGATTGAGGAAATAGTGTTATTTTCCCATTAATTGGGATTATTATGATGTTGTAAATGATGTTGGCTATGTTGTTGTGATATGGTGATTTGTGGTGAACGATAAATAAGCATGTGCACATGGATTGGTTGAGTGGGGTATTGACTTGAGGGTCTACGCCCATGGGTTGAGTTGGGCTGAGGTTCTAACTCTTCCCCCAAATGTACAGGTTAGGGAAGGGGACGAAGTTCTAATCCCCTAACAGTTTCATTCCACCCGAATTAAAGATTTGAGGTGAGGATATTGGGAATTGTTATATTATGATGCCTTGTGAGGTAGGGATTTATTTTATTTCCATATTCTTGAGAACACTGAATATGCCTAATCCATTGAACATATAGAAAGTGAAGATTGAATAATGAAAAGCCTAAGTAGTGAACCCAAATTCATTGGTTGTATAAATAAATGGAACATAGTTTAGAATGAAATAATGGGTTGTTTACCATAACTTACCTTTATTTATCATTTGAAATAATTATCTACCTTGTTGGATATTTTGTCGACACCATTGGTGGTGGACTACTAAGTTATACTCACACCCTGCTCGGTCCACTGTTGGGTACCCGATCAGATTTCATTCTTGTAGGTCAGGAGAAGGGAAAAGGCCCTATACTAGGTAGATGAATTATACACGAGACATGATTGGGTGAATTTCCAGACATGGAGTCCAATTCATTTTGGGGATTCTTCCATTTTCATTATTTTGGGTTTTGTTTACTTGACACTGTAGCAACATGTCATATTTATTGTTGTTTATAATTGTACCTAGTTTTAGGATTTGGTTATTATGCATGTTATGGATTATTATCTTATGTTTCCACTATTTTTATTGTTATCTCCTATGTCTTACTCAGTTATGGAGGGTATATTCTCCCCACATGACCTTTTGGACCCTCACTGCTAGTAGGAAGCCTTTGGTATAAGGGGAGGTGCACTCGAGGTCTTGTAACTACCCGGCATGGGGCACCAATTTAGTGGAACTCAGGCCAGGGACGTTACAATGTGGTATCTGAGGAGTTAATTTCTATTTCTTAATATTTGAGGATGGTATAAATGAGATTAGGTTTGTTTCGAGCCTTAGTAATGAGCTCATTCTTAGGAGCTGCTAACCCATTTATAGGGGAAAACCCAAGTCACCATTGGAAGTGATTATTGTTCTTATTGTCTGTTGTTATATTTGATGATATTTCACCGTTGGGTGATGCACTTGTTGAGTGATTTGAAGGTTTCATGATATTTTTCTCATGACCATAAAGGTACAAGGTTGTGCATTCATGTATCATTCTAGGCTCTTAGTTAGGAAAGTGACATACGTCATGATAGGAACACACACAGGATGGGTGTGCAGGATGTAAAGCTTAGGATACATATGTTCTCTTTAAAGTAATAAATTATGCCTAATTAGATGGTATTAATGAGAAAAAAGGGAAAGTGAAAATATTAAGTAGTAATTAGAAAATGGTGTTTGATAAAGGAGTAAAAGTGGAATCAATTTTTGTAAGGGTAAATTGGAATATGAAAATGGTTTAAATGGGAGTATAATATAAGGCTTGAAACCACGACAATTAGATACTATGTTGACCATAGACATAAGGATATGCTGATGATGGAGACCCGATTGTGAGTGGGCTCTTTTGGGTAGTGTATGCGAATTGGGTAGGTTATTACAACTGAAGAGCCTATCTATATCTCTTCCTTCTCATAAAATTTTTATGGTTGTATTCTAAGGCTCATGTTTAGAATTGAAGAGAAATTCCACCTCAAAGACGTGCGCTGGTTGGGAAACATGAGGACGTTGCCAAGAATTCTCCTCAAGTAGAGGATCAAGAGAACATGGTGATCCAAGGGGATAGGGAAGATGAGTTTCAAGATAACATTACTCATTTTATGCAGATGATGGAACGAGACCCAGGGAGGGTTGTGATGAGCTTGTTTGAGTTGATGAGGGAGTTTCAACCGTAGAACCGTCTGACCTTTATCAGAGATGGTGGGATAGAATTATCAGAGTTCTGGATTGAGTACATCTAAACTATTCTCGACCATCTAGATACCCCTGTCGAGAAGCAAGTCAAGTTAGCATCCTATATGCTGAGGGGGAAAGAAAAGCGTTGGTGGGAAATTATGGTTTAGAGAGAGGAGGCTGAGGGGATGATGTGGAAAGATTTTCAGTAGAGGTTTATTAAGAATTTATATCCAGAAACATTGAGGTAGGAGAAGGCTACAATTTTTATGAGGTTGACTCATGGGAAAATATCAGTGATGGACTATGATAGTTGTTTCACTGATTTGAGATGCTTCGTTCTGACGTTGACGGGAGATGAGGCAGCTGTGGTGGAACACTTACAGGATGGGCTGAGACACAAGATCATGTCTTAGGTGAATATATTTCAAATAAAAAGGTTTACTGAATTGTTGATAAATCCATTATCTCAAAAGTAAACCGGAAGGGGTATTTAGGTAGTGAACTTGTGGAGCCAACTTAGTGAGTAAGTGTTGTGACTTCTGATAGTAGGAAGCACCACTTTGGAACCATTCAGTGAGGTGGAAGCATAAAGATTAGTCAGAAGAGGGGGTCGGCTTCTCAGGGTGGGGACCAGTGTCCCTGCCCACTAGTAGAGTGATGAGCCTGTGGACGGCTGGGCCACATGCATATATTATGCAGGAACTCGTGAAAGTCAGGTAGTGATGGAGGTCGGAGGCAGATGTCGTGTGTAGGCAGGGGGTCGGTTACCACGTATTAGGCAGGCATTTGGAGCTCCACGGACCGTACTGGTAGGGGCAGTGGATGTGGAACTCTGAGTTAAGATCACCCTTACCAACAGAGTAGTGCAATGCAGGGTAATCAGGCTAGAGACCAGGGTAAGTGGGCAAGTCATCTCCACACAATTCAGGCTGCACCTGAGGGTGGTGAAGTTGTAAAATCTATTGTTCGAGGTATGATTCTTGTAGCTTACACATTTTCTAGTATTTTATTCGATACAAGTTCTACAAAATCCTTTATTTCTAATTAGTTTGTTGTTTTGTTGGGATTAGATGTAGATACTGTTTGTGGGGTAATATCGCTTTATACTCTGCTAGAGGTTCGAGTCGAGGACATCAGGTAGTGTAAGGGTTGTGCTCTGGTGTTTTGTGGGTATCATTTTCTGTGGGGTCAGTTTTTCCTAGATATTTCAGGTTTTGACCTAATATTGGGAAAGGATTGGTTGGTGTTATATCATTCCCATATCGACTATTACTGACGTTGGGTGACATTCACATCTCTCGATGGGAGTACCAATGTTATTTGGGGTGAGTGGGATTCTTGAGAAGGTCGTGCAGGGTCGCTACACCATTAGATGAGGGAGATCAAACCCAAGTGGCATGCACTATGATAGGTGATGGGGAGAAAGGACAACTAATATTCCATTTTGTTGTGGGATAGTTTTAGGATGTGTTCACTGAGGACTTCTCGGGGTTACCACCTGAGAGATATGTTGAGTTTATGATCAAATTGTTTCCTGGAGCAGATCCAGTTTCCATTCCACATTACCGAATGGTGCTAGAAGATATCTAAGAACTAAAGGTTCAGTTGGAGGAATTAGAGTGTAGGGGGTTTATACGTCCTAGTACATCACCTTGGGGATCTCTTGTGTTGTTTTCTAAGAAGGATGATGTATCACTGAGGCTATGTGTCGATTATAGGTAGCTGAACCAGATGACAGTTAAGAACTGATACCCTCTTCCTAGAATTGATGACCTATTTGACCTACTTAGAGGTGCCTCAGTGTTTTCCAAGATTGATTTGATATCAGAGTACCATCAGTTGAGGGTGAGACTTTATGAAATACCCCAGAAGGTTTTTTTGTAGCAGGTACGAGTTATACAAGTTTCTGGTAATGCCATTTGGTTTGACCAATGAACCCTATGTGTTTATAGCCTTGATGAGCTAGATAATCCACCTATATCTTGATCAGTTTGTAGTTGTTTTCATTGGTGAAATCTTGGTGTACTCCAGAACTCATGGTGACCATGCAAAACATCTCAACATCGTCTTGAGTACAATAAGAGAGCATAGGCTTTATGTTAAGCTATCGAAATGTCAGTTTTGGATTGACAAGGTGCACTTTTTGGGACAAATTATATCTGAGTCAGGTGTCTCGGTGGATCTGGAAAAGGTGCAGGTTGTGGTGTCTTGGGAACAACCTAATAACGTCTATGATATTCAAGGTTTTATAGGTTTGGCCGGTTATTACCGAAGGTTTTTCAGGGATTTATTTCTTTTGGTAGGGTCACTCACAGGACTAACCAAGAAGGGGGTTGAGTTAAATTGGTCAGAGGCTTGTGAGGATGCTTTTCAGGATATGAAGAAGCAGTTGACCACCACACCGATTTTGATCTACCCCGAACCGGGTAAGAAGTATACCTTGTTCTGTGATGCATATGGTGTCGTACTTGGGATAGTGTTGATGCAGGATGATTGGGTTATATCTTATGGGTCAAGGAAATTGAGGCCATATGAAAGAAATTATCCTACACATGACCCGAAGCTAGCTATTGTGGTTCATGACTTAAAGTGTTGGAGTCATTACTTGTTGGGAGAACCCTTTACGGTGTTTACTAGACATAAAAGACACAAATACATTTCCTATTTGTGGTATTTGAAACATCGACAGTGACAGTGGGTCGAGTACTTATAGTCTTTTGATTTTGAATTTGTTTAGACACCAGGAAAAGGGAATAGTGTCGGTGATGCTCTGAGACAGAAGTCTCATAATCAAGTGGTTCAGGAATCCAGTTCAGAGTGGGCGATGATGGCCTTGTTTGTAGAGATGCATTTGGAGGCACAAGAGGGGAAGGAGAAGATGACCCTTGCATCTATAGCAGTTGAGTCTGAACTATTGATCCGAGTTAAAGAGATTCAGTTGGTATATCCGGAGTGCTTGGATTTGAAGGAAAGTCTTAAAGGTGGAGATTCACCTTTTGGCTAGACCTTCATCACTGATGAAGTTTCTTATATTCATGGTTGTGTTGTGGTGCAGACAGATGTACTAGAAGAGTTGATGCACGAGTTCCATGGATTAAATTTGGCAGTGCATCCAAGATTGACTAAGATGTACTGTGATCTATGTATGCAGTTCTGGTGGATTAGAATGAAGAAGGAAGGGGCGGGTTTTGTGGCACGATTCCTTACCTGTTAGCAGGTGAAGGCTGAACATCATCACCTTGGTGGTTGTTGCTGTTATTTCCTATTCCAGAGTGGAAGTATAATGACATCACAATGGAATTCTTTGGGGTTCTTCTGAGGATGCCTCAGAAGAATCATTCCATTTGTGTGGTAGTATATTGGATAACCAAAGTGGACCATTTCTTTATAATTAAAGAAACCTTTATTGTCGACCAGTTGGAGGAGTTATATGTTCGATAAATAGTAGGGTTGCATATTGTGTAGAGAACCATAGTTTTATATCATGATCCACGTTTCACCTCGCGCATCTGGAAGGGACTAAAGAAGGAACTTGGTACCCAGGTGCTTCTGAGTTTGGTTTACCACCCACAGAATGATGGGCAGTCGGAGAATACAATTTAGGTATTAGAAGAAATGTAGAGAGCATGTGTTTTGGATTTCGGTGGTTTGTGGGAAAATCACTGGTCTCCCTTTGAGTTTTCTTATAAAAACAACATTCACGCTACATTTCATATGGAACCTTTTAAGGCATTTTATAGGATACCATCTAGATCACTATTGTGTTGGTTAGAGGCTGGAGAGTTTGATCTATTTTGGTTGAGTCTTGTGCAGTAGATATTAGAGAAGGTTTGTTTGACCCAAAAGCATATGGAAACAAACTAGAGTAGGCAGAATTCATCTAGAGATCATCATCATAGACCACTTGATTTTCTTGTGGGTGATAGTGTGTTTCTTCGGGTGTCTCTAAAGTTGGGTCACCATCGAATTTGGAAAGAGGGAAAGTGGGCGCCTAGATATGTGGGACCATTTGAGATTGTGGAGAGGATCAGACTGGTGGATTATTGATTGGATCTTCAATAATAGTATAGTGGTATGTATGATGTTTTCTCTGTTACAAAAGTCCGATAGTATCACCTAGATCCATCTCATGTGATAAAGGGGTAGAATGTCGAGCTTCAGGTTAATGCGTCCATTGAGGAGCACCCGATTTGTATTGTAGATCATAGTGAGAAAGTTTTTTAGGGTAAGGTGGTGCCCCTGGTTCATGTTCTATAGAAACCTATAAATGTTCAAGAGGAAACATTGTAGTGGTAATTTGATATAAAGGTCTTGTGTCCTGATATTTATTCTTTAGAAACTCAATGATGCTTGGGAAGAGCGGCTCCGGGACGAGCCGTTATAAGGTGGGGAGTTTTTAAGATCCCATATTTCTTCATAAGGTATTTTGTATTTATGATTCACTTTATCCCATTTATTTTGGTCAATTAAGTGCTTTAAAAAGTCCTTATGGAGGATCGAGGGTGTTTTGGGGGTTCAGGACACAAAAAGGGGAAAATGAGTTTTTTGGGATAGACGCACTGTCTGCGCACAGTTAGTTATAACCGTGCGAGAAGCCCAAGTAAACCGTGAAAGGAGAAGATTTTCGGACAACATCCTCTGAACGGTTTGTGCACAGTTTGGAAAACCGTGCAGTTAAACCATGCGAAGGGGCTCTTTTGGATAGAATCTTTCGCACAGTTTGGAAAACTGTGCTACCCAGAAACCTTTAAAAAATTACAAAAATGCCACTCTGGAATTTTATAACCCACTCATGATTTTCCATCTTCTCATCCCTTTCAACCCTTGGTATGAACCAAAGGTACCAAGAGCTCCTAAGGATCAATATCATTCGATTCTAATCCATTTGGAGTGCCTTCAGTTGCAGATTGAAGATTCAGGTAAGGATAACCTCCCTCTTGCCTTTCTTTTTGGTTTAGGATTTCTATTTATTTTCCCTCTCCATTTGAAGCTCTCAAACCCTATTTTTTCAGTTATTTTTAGGGTAAAGCTTCAAGGTTTGGTTAAATTGAGAACTAAGGATTCTTTTGGGAGTGTTTTCACCAACAGATTTAAGGTAGGTGGTCTACAAGTTATATCCCTTGTGTTTTTTTGTAGATTTGTGCATATAGGTTTTTTTATTCTTTACATATTTTGAGGAGTTCTGGATGTATTTTTAATTATGTTATTTTGTGGTGTATAAATGGTTAATTGAACCCCTCTTTATCCATATGTGATGCAATGAGGATGACTTGGCTGAATTAGGGCCACCAGAGGGGTGTGTTGATATTTTCCCAGACATAGAGTTAGCTTTGTAAGTTTAGGCCATTATGAAAGAACGTAGAGCCCTTGATGATTATTTTAATATTCTTAACGAAATTTAAATTGGTGTGTAGTAATACATATAGGATGTAAAATTACCCAAGAGGTTGTTTTGTTGGCACGGAAAATGGTTAAATGGATAAATGGGAAATGCTATGTGACTAGATTATAATTGATTATGCTTAGTGGGGTAGGCATGAGAAATGGGAAATGGGGATAAAGAGTTAAGTAATTAAAATGATTAATGTCTTAATGGATTGAGGCAATAATGTTAGTTTACCATTTATTGGGATTATTGTGATGCTGTAAATGATAATGGATATGTTGTTGTGATATCATGATTTGTGGTGAATGATAAATAAGCATGTCCACATGGCTTGTCTGAGTGGGGTATTGAATTGAGGTTTTATGCCCATAGGTCAAGTTGGACCAAGGTTCAAGCTCTTCCCCCAAATACACGGGTTAGGGAAGGGGATGGGTTATATTTCTCTAACAGTTGCATTCCACCCTAACTAAGGCTTTGAGGTAAGGATATTGGGAATTGAGATATTGTGATGCCAAGTGAAATATGGATTTCTTTTATTTCCATATGCTTGAGAACACTAAATATGCCTAATCCATTGAACTCATAGAAAGTGGAGATTGAATAATGAAATGCCTAATTAGTGAACCTAAATTCATTGGTAGTATGAATAAAATGAACAAAGTTTAGAATGAAATAATGGATTGTTTACCATAACATGCCTTTATTTATCATTTGCATGTACTATATGCGTTTTTGGATATTTTTTAGACACTATTGGTGGTTTCCTACTGAGTTATACTCACACCCTGCTTGGTCCACAATTAGGTACCTGAGAAGATTTCATGCTTGCTGGTCAGGAGAAGGGCAAGGGCCCAATGCTAGGGAGATGAGTTGTACATGGGACATGTTTGGGTGAGGTTCCAGATTTGGAGTCCGAACCATTTTGGGTATTCTAAATTTTTTTTTCTTTTGGGTTTTGTTCACTTGACACTCTAATGGCATGACATATTTATTATTATTCATGATTGTACCCAGTTTTGAGATTTGGTTATTATGCATGTTAGGGATTGTTCTCTTATGTTTCTAGGATTACAATTATTATCTACTATGTCTTACTCTGGTATTGAGGGTATAGTATCCCCACATAACCTCTTGAACCCTCGCTACTAGTCGACAGCCTCGGGAATATGGGGAGGTGCACTTGAGGTCATGTAACTACCCAGCTTTGGGCACTGGTTTAGTGGAACCTGGGTCAAGGATGTTACAATTCCTATATCTTTGGTTCTAAAAATGATTGATAAAATGTATTTTAAGAAAATCCAAACTTATTTCCACTTTGGTTGACATAATTTTTCTTTTATGTACATTTTCTATGAAATTATTTCAAGAATGTTATTTAAATGAAAAAATGATTATTTAAATTAATTTTACAATAAATTTTACTTTGTTTTAAAATATTTAAAGTGGAATTTGTACAATGTTTTGAGAACATGTTATTAGTGACTTTTTATAGAATGTGTGAAAATAATCCCCATTTAAACATTTACCTGAGGAACGAACATTCCAAAAATCAATAATATTTTATTATATGAAGTTTTATTTACATGATTAAATGTTTATTTTCGATGAAAATATATTTCTAATTATTCTCAAAAAAATTAGTTTTTAAATATACTAAAAGAAATAAGTATTTTAATGGTTATTAAAGAAATTATTAAATGCTCTTTTAATGTTATTTTTCACCAATGTTACCATATTTTAAGGATTTCTATATTTCACTTGGGATATGATGTTATGATTCTATATAATTTATTTATCTGGATGAATTATGACGATGATTATTTAAGGATGATTCTATGAGACATGTTTCTTTCATACACGTTAATTAATTTATTAGTAAATCATTATGAAACACATTTCTTATTCAAAAGTTAATCAAAATATAAAGGGAATTATAATTGTTTAAATTATTTTTATAACTAAATTACATATATATGTAGTCTATTCATGTTATGGTTTTTTGAAATTATTGATGATGATGGGTGATCCCAATATAACTTATGGTGATGGATCATCATGACATTGGTTATGATGATGGGTGATCCTAATATAGCTATCCAATGAATTGAGTAATTTGATGGAGTTAAATGGATATATTTTAATCCTAAGAAATTATAAAGTATTTCAAATATTAGTAACTGTTAAGAGTTAATAGAGTTAGCTGGATGAAATTAACTCCTAATAGAATGTTGGAATTATCTTATTTATGTGATTCCTCGATGAAAGAATGATATAAACAAATACTAACATGGTTTCTCTCTGATTTCTATAAGTTTTAATAGTTCCTTTGAACAAGATTAATTTAAAATGGTTCATGATTATTGATTCATATGACTCTTTACTTATATTAAATTTTTATTCAATGAATCGTGTTTTATGATCTAGTTTTTTTATGGAAATGAATTATTTTATGTTATACTGATGAAATTTTATTATGATCTCATACCCATATGATTATATTTTTCCTGCATATGATCATCGATTGATATCTCCTATGGTTACATAAACTGGGAATTTGAGATCTCTCTTTATTTTATTTCCATTTACCTAGGTTATAAATAATTATAATAACTAATACTTGCCACTAAGGGTATTTTTCAAGGATAATGTTTGTGGGAGATGTTAAAGTACTCTTATAGATCACGAAAACCAAGGAATAATGGTAAAAAGTTCCATTTTATAAGAAATACACAGGGTTTTCTACATAAATGGTTTTTCATAATTCTATAACACTCTAAACCTAAAGGTTATTTGGTATATAAGAGAATCAATGTGGGCTATTGACATCACAATTTTGGATGGTGAAAATTTATTCTCATTTATTGCAATCAATTACAAAATTATAAAGATTATGTTTCAGAACTAGATATTAGTGTACATGTCTAAGGCCATCCCAATTGGTATCATAGGAGGGTTTAAATTACTATAGAGGTTAAGAAGTTATCAGATGACAATAATTTAATAGTTATAGAACCCTTTATGGGTTTAAAAGTTTAAATATGATCATAAGTTTAAAGGTTTAAATACACTTTTGATATTTAATGTTACATGATTTTTAACTGAATAATGGATTTTTGGGAAATTTTAGTTGGTATTTAATACATCATTGAGTTTTATAACCCTTATGTTCAGTAAATTATTTATTTTAAAGTTATTTAAGAATAATTTTATTAGGAAAATAAGTTGAAACAAAGCCATAAACTTTGAGGTTAATACATTATTTAATGACAAGGTAATTATGGTTTATTATAATAAAGAGGTATTCATATTTTGGGAATATAATATATTGAAAATTGATTTTGTTATTATGTGATTAAAGTTATTTTTGAGTCAGTTCACTATATTGGGAACACAATATGATTATGGTAAATATAATATTATTTTATTAGATGGAATTTTATTTGAGGTATAATGATTTAGTTAACCTATAAATGAATATATATATTGTTTAGGTCTTATGGAGATTCACGTTATTTTGGGAAATGATTTTTATATTTTGAGAGAATATGATTAGAATGTATAATTTTTTAGTATATAAATTTATGAGTGATTGATATTATTTTAGGTAAAATGTTATGTTGATCTTGGAAGAATATGGGAAAAGAATTAGTATTTTTGGGTTTAGAATTTGGTTATATATATTTTGGAAGAGTTTTAAAGTTAATTATTTTTAGAAGGATTTATGTTGATGTTTGTGTGTTATTAATTATGTTTTAAGATAATGTATTATTATAATATAGAATGTTTTATTCATATTATCCTAACTTATGCAATTTTTTTGTTTTTGGTAAATTTTTAGAGATATGAGGAATAAATTGATATTATTTTATAGATATTATGATATAATGAAAGTTAATTTTAGTGCTTCAGTCATTAAAAATTCATCATGGTTCTTTATCTTATCACACGAATTAGAGATGAAAAACAACTCGAAAAAAGAGAAAAGGATGAAAGTGTGGGAAGAAATCAAGTAAGTATGTTTTCTCAAAATATCCATATTAATAGTAAAATAATTCCTCAAAACCATGCAAGAGGAAGAAAAATATAATGATTCCTATGTGGAAAATATTGACCAACTATGATGGTATACTTTATGAACTCATTCACAAGTACCAATCTTCCAATCATAAATTTATGTTTTAATAAATATTTAGGAAATGATAAGTTTCCTATTTTTTATATAGATACTAAATTACTTTCCAAAAGTAAATGTAATTGATGATTATTAAAAGTTATTTCTCGCCACTTATGTATATTTATCTTCCACTCTATAGAACTAATTTTGAAAAAAAATTAAACTCATAAGAAAAAAATACAGGTATGGAATTTATTTAAGAGTCAAGAATATAACACCTTGAAAATTTATAATTTATTTTATTAGAAAAATAATGTTTCATATCATGCACTTCACGTGACACCAACATTAAACAAATCATAATATACTATAGAGATATTATTATTTAAATGTGATTGGTATCTACTAGATGTTATATTGGCAGGTATGAGTAGGAATAGATAAATTATGAAAAATATGTATAAAATTTTTCCCAAATGAAAAACTTTTGATTAATAATTAAGAAATAAGTAGTCATGTTTAATTGTAAAAAATAATAAATTTTTTTTAGATCAATTCCTAAAATTATATCATTTATATATATAATATATTTTGATTAGTAATTAACTTGTGTTTTGATGAAATATGTTGGTATTGAATTTAAGAAAATGAATAGCCATTCATAATTTTATTACCAATTGGTCTGAAATAGATGTATAATAAATTTAATGAAAAATAGATATTTTTCATAAAACTGTTTTCTTGTGTACAACATATTTTTATTTTAATTGATTAAATTAATGAATATTCATGAATCATTTTAATGAAAATATTATATTATATATCCAATTAAATTAATTAACATTCGATTAAAAGGGCTCCATAGGTTGAATTTATGTTAAAATTAGGGACTCTAGGATTATTTGAGAGATGTTGGGAGGATATTTGGGCTGGAGTTGGCCGAGCCAAATGGCTTTGGAGGTGTGATTTTGAGAGAATGAGAAGTTCCCTTTTATTAGAGGGGTGAGGGTCACTTCAGGAAAAGATTAAAATATTAAGTTATTATACAATAATATTCGATTTATAATGGATCCAAATGAATTTATTTCGAGCCTTAGGTGGTTATGGGTCGAAATCATCTCAACCAATTTGTTTTAGACAAGTTTAGGTTACCATTTTAACCTTATCTTTTAGATTTAACTCTTAGTTAAATAGTTTAACTTTTACTATGTCTTCTTGTATTCCTACATTATATGGTTAATAAACTTACTATAAACTTCCAAGAGAACCTCAAGTGGTTCATTAATAAAATATATAATATTATTTAAGCCCTTTGGTAGAACCTTATATTTTTAGGAATATTATATCAACCAATAATATAGTATTTTTTTTTAAAATTAATTTCTGTCAATTTTGACACTATTTGTTATTTTGTTTTTGTGAAAGTCATTAAAAAATTATCACTTAAAAAAAGATAATCATCCCTAACATGTCATATTAATCTAGAAAATTCATGGATCACATCAAAACTTTTAAATTATATCTATGTTAATATTTATATTACAATTTATTTGATTCCTTCATTTATTAGGTAATTACAACATCATAATTGTGTCATAAATAAATTTATTTATATAATGTATAAGAATTATAAATAAAATACCATGGTGTCGGAAGGATTTTTATCTCTCTAATGAATATTCATAGTTCAATTTTTATTATGTATAACCCTATATTAAAAATGGTTTAGTTATTATACTTTGAATTTAACACTTTTAACTTTTCTTTAAATAAAAGAACAATAAATGTCCTAATCTTATCCAAGGGGACCTAAATGATCATATTTTATTCCTAAAGTTGTTTTTTGTCGAACTACACCTATCCAATAGAATAAGGAGATGTTTTAGGGTAATTATAAAATCATTTTTACATTTAATTACCCTATTCATTATTAACTATGGTAAATAAAAGTCAAAATTTACTATTCACCAAAAATTAGTTTCATATTATTGAATCAAAATTTACTTACTGATGTCAACTGTGTCTCTCAGATTTTTTAAATTCAAATCTCAGAAGCGGTAAAATTACATTTTATAAAAATTTGCAAATGCTCCTAGAAGGCGAGTAAAAGACGTTTAAAATTTAAATAAAATTTTATACATGTAATTTTATTATAAAATGAATCTAATGAATTACATTGAACTTATATAGGTATTATATATCTATTTCGACTTAAAATATCTTTAAATAAAATAAATAATTATTTAAATAAAATCCGGTTTTCAACAATAACGTAGAGTTTTTCACTATTCATAAAAAATTGAATGTTTTCAGAAAAATACCAAAAATCCACCCTATTACAATTGTCAAAACCAAAAAATTAGTTTTTAAAAAAGAAAAAACTATTAAACGATTAATATGTGTTTATATCAAATTTAAATGTAAAATTAATTATAATGACCTACATTGTATAAAATGTTAAAATATAATCTAACTATACATTAAAACCATTCAAATGTATAATTTAACTCTATAAATTATTTTGATTAAAAATGTTATTTTCAATCAAAATTTTTCATCTTTCACTATTAATCAAAATATGAAAGTTATCAGAAAAACAACAAAAATTTATCCGAAATAAAATTTAATCTCACACTTCTAAATAATAGTTTATTTTGTCAAATTTAATATAAAAGTGTCATATATTTCATTTTAAAAATGTTCACCATCAGTAGGCGGTAAATTTCATTTTTGAAAAATATATCCTTTATCTAAAAAATTGAATTTGTTCTCATATTATCTCTAAGAAACAAATAATATGGGTGTTAAAATTATATTGAGTATATAAGATTCAAAATTGATTTAATACTATTTATAACCGAATTTTGAACGGTGAGTTTGGTAAGTTGTGGTGCGCTCGAAGTCAGTGTTTCCTGTAGCGCATTCTACTGAATTACTTTAATGAGATAACATAATGTGAAATCTTGGGGTGTTACATTCTCCCCTCCTTCAATAAATTTTGTCCTCACAATTTTAAATTGTTCTTTGAAAATAAATGGTTAAAAATAGAGAAAAAACCTTTGTGAAAAAACCACATTAGAAATTGGGTTAATAAAATTTAGTCTTAATAAGAGGGAAAGGGAAATGAAAAAGTCGCCACCAAATTATGATCTCCATTAGGAGAACATTAGTGTAAATTAGGGACACATAATTAGAGGAAAAACATAAATATTTATAGGGAGTGATTGAGTTCATCATTCACAAACAAGTGTAATATTGAGGGCCTCAAAGCCGTCAATCTATGATGATTTAAAATATCATCAGTTCAACAAAACATAAGGTATTAGGATAACACATTTTTTGTTTTAAGATCCCTTCCCTAAAGTTTAAGAATTATTTTTTTCATAGAATAAGAGGAAAAAAATATACTTGACAATTAGAGTTTCATCCTTCAACTAATTCCTACCACAAACTCATCTTTCACTCCAAAAGATAATAGAATTAAAAATAATTTATTTATCCTAATCGTATAGGGTTCCAAAAATAATGAATTTATAATTCATTTGTCAGACTATTTAAAAAAAATTATACAAACCAGGATATCACGTATTCGAGTGGTAGGTGATCCGCCCTTGTCACCCTTCTATGGTGGGTTCCAGTCTCATGGCCTTGCCAGACGCGATGGGTTGTCGCCCGACCTCCAGGTTTTCCTTTTTATGACAAATTCAAAAATAATCTCATGAAATGATTTAACCTTAACAAAATTATCCAATGTCAAAATTAATCAATTCCAACCTTTAGACTTATCCAAAATACTTTTTTCCAAATTCACAGTCGAAAATTTATAAGGAAGGCAAACACAATGATGATATTTTTTTATCACGTAACAACATGTGAACACCTTCATCATGTATTCTTTTAAAACATGGTAACTCCCATAATTATCATAAAACCTTATTGATTACATTCATGCTCTCCTATTCCTTATAGAATACTGGATATACTCCTTATATCCAAAAAAATGTTGTAAACTCCAACAATGACGGAATATAAAAATCATTAATTAGTTTCAAGGTACTCAAGAATATCCAATATACTGTATCCAAATCAATCATATATTATTACAAAATCACTACCATAGTATCAGAACTATATTATGGTTTAACTTTCTCTCAACCATATATTTTCCAAAAAATGTAACCTACTATTGAATTAATTTTCTTGGTTCCACACAATCTGAATTCCTCATTGATATAGTACTGCAGTACAATCCTTATATACTCTACAATTCTTATTACATGTACATCATTAATACAATACTAAAATGATACAATACTTTAATAACAACACAAGAACTCTAATCATTCCTCCTAATATTTGGTAGTATCATAACTTTAATATTTTACAATAATAACATCTGGGGTATACTCTGATGATTTGGACATTGATTTGCATAGTGTCCCAACTCCTTACAGATGAAGCATTTTACATTTGAAACCTTTTTCTTACCCTTGAAATAACATACTTGGTGTCCTTTTTCTCCACACTTATAACATACTACCATTCCCTTCAAGCATTTACCAAGGTGATTCTATCCACAGTTATCACATATGGGAAAATACATCTTTCCCCTCTTCCCTTTATCTATATTTTTCTCTTCCATCCTTTTCTTCTCTTTCCACGCTTCAAATCTATAGGACTCGGAAAATTATTTACTTATCTTATTAATACATGATACTATTTTTTCATACGATGAGAATATGTGGGAGACTATTTCCCTTTAAAATTTTGTCTTAATACCATGAAATATATGATCCTTCTTAATCTTTCGATCATGCGTATTGATGGAATTATCATTCCTTCTACTAGGCGGCATTTCTAAACAATGGCATATAGTAGGTTAGTTTATTAATCACAATGCATAATTCCAAACTTGTAAAATACCTAACGTAAATTCAAAAGATTATACATATAATCTATAATAATAAAATTTTTTCTTTGAGGAAGTATTTACTTATAAATCCTTCATAATGTCTTGTAATGAAAATGTGAATTATCCTAAGAATATCCACTGGGAGTGTCATAACCAAGAGTGCCACAAGACCCGTTGTCGTGTACTAGGATACCCTGGGTCAAGGCCAAAACTCCATGTCAGAGTTCTCACTCATAGGTACATTTGTGCCAGAGCCACCTCTACCTGCTCGTATCTAGACATGGATGTATTTCATGGAAAATACAAAAAATCTCTACATTAACAAAATTCGAGTAAGCTATTCTATACTAATCCTCAAAGTCTATCTTAGGGTAATGTTCTCTAATCAGAGTTTATCTAAATCTATTTACAAGGTTGTTGCTAAAATTCCTCTAACACCAACTGTAACGCCCCGACCCCAATTACCCAGAGTCAATGCATTATTTTAATATATTGGCATGATTACGAGGAATCAAGTCCCAAAAGATAGATCAATTTAGCAGTCTTTGAAAATAGGTTACATACATGAACATAAAATTACACATTAGAAATTAAAACACAACATAAATGATATATTGATAATTCTATTAATCCCCAAGCTTAACCCTTCTTATCAATCATAATACAGTTCTTGGAATCCTGGGAAGATAAAACATAAGAAAGGAGTGAGCTTAGATGCTCACTAAAGATAAAAATATAGAGAAAACTTTCATAAATAAGTATAAACATTTAAGGCGATATATAAGACCAAAACATAATCCTTTTAAATATAAAATTCTGCATAATATGACCAATATAAATCAAATAATTCCATTTATTTATTCACATGCATATTCTACTAGTCGAATAATCACATGTAATATAAATAGACAATTTCATAATAATGGAATCCATAATTCCAGACTTCATAACAACATAGTCAAGGCCTTGTCCCAAGACCAAAAATAAAATTTTGTCAAGGCCTCATGCCAAGACACTAGTTTGTCTCATGAGACCTACCTATGCATCAAGGAGCTATAGCGGGCTCCACCTGTCATTTACTAAGTCTAATAAATTCCTCATATGAAAAGGTTTAAACCTAACATAAACATTCATATTAAAACTATCATATGAAATGTTAATACTTTAACCATAAACCATTAATGGTATAAAAATATCACATCCAAAGTCAAACATATCACAAAACCTTCAATACTATATGGAAGATTTTTATAATAAATCAACCTTGATCAAGAATAATATCTTGTAATGTATGGTGACTGAGATGAAAAGGATAATTAAATATAATTGAGATAAATATCCCTTTTTTATGAAATAATTTAAAATTCAAATAATTTACAAAGGAATTCATTTAAAATATAGTTTTAAATCAAAGTGTCCCATACCACTTTGAAACTTTTTAAAGTAATTAACATTTTAAAACATTCATGTTCATATAAATAAATCCTTAAAAAAATTTAAAAACATGGAAATTAATGAGAATGGTTTAAATGAAAAAATCTTTAAAACATTTAAAATGATGTTTTATTAAAACAGTCCCTTAAAAACAATCCATTTTAAAACTCTTTTATGAACCAGGGACATGGATAATAAATTTTTCCCAGTAGATACTTACGTAAAAATAACCTCGGATAATAATGAGATTGTGAAATTAATCCTTACCTAGTACTTTTCCTTGGTCAAAGGTATGTTAACCATCTTTATAATAGTTAAATAAATGTTATTAAATTATACAAGAACCACATACATAAATATGATATCATATTTTATCTTCTAATATTGCTTTGTTAATAATATTTTAGTAGTATTCTAGTTTCGAGAGTTAACTGATTTGTTTTCCTTTATAAGATTGGTTATTTAAGCCATGTTTGTTATGAATAGGATGCATTTGATTCATATCCAGAATGATATTAAGTTCTTAAACATTATTTTTAATCATAGTATGAAAATTATTCTTGAATGAATATGATGGGGAATGAATCTCATCACGTTCGGGGAGGCTATAATCTGTACGCACACACGAGCAAAAATATCATTATATTGATGGTGAAATAGTATTTAATTGGATGGTATATCATATATACATAATAATAAACATTTTATATTTATTATTTACATCAATTACACAAATTATTATACCCATCCAAGTAATAAAGTGTTTGAATAACAAACTACACCACAACATGGAGACGGTAAGTCGTAAGCACACACGTTTGGTGGCTTTGTCATTTATAGGATGGATAGAATAACGAATATAGTTGTACCATATTTATAATAAAATCACAGTATATAGGAGGTACTGACGTTATTATTTTGGTATGTAAATAACAAAGAAAGATGAAGTAGAAGAAGAAAAGAACTTGAAAGTGGTTGGCGAAATTATTACCTCTTTTTCGGGTGTTTCCTTTTGAGTTGATCAAAAGGGCTCCATAGGTTGGCTTTCTGATCAAATTAAGGACTCTAGGATGATTTTAGGGAAGGTGGGTGGATATTAGGGTAGGGGTTCACTAATCCAAATGGCTTTGGTAGTGTGATTTTGAGAGAATGGGAAGTGCCTTTTTATAAGAGGGGTGAGGGTCACTTTAGGAAAAGATTAAAATATTAAGTTATTATACAATAAAATTCGGTTTATAATGGATCAAAATGAATTTATTTCTAGTATTAGGTGGTTATAGGTCGAAATACTCTCAACCAATAGGTTTTAGATGATTTTATGTTACCATTTTAACAATATCTTAATGATTTAACTATTAGTTAAATAGTTTATATTTTACCATGTCTTCTTGAATTCTTGCATTATATGGTTAATAAACACACTATAAACATACAAGAGATCCTCAAGTGGTTCATTGAGGAAATATATAATATTATTTAATCCTTTTGGCCAAACATTAGTTTTTTAGGAATATTATATCAACCAATAATATAGTATTATTTTTAAAAATTAATTTATGTCAATTTTGACACTATTTGTTATTTTGTATTTTTGAAAGTCACAAAAACCATTTCACTTATAAAATATTTTATCTAATCAACCCTAACATGTCATATTAACCTAAAAAATTCATGTATGGCATCAAAACCTTTATATTATATTTATTTTAATATTTATAATACAATTTATTTGATTCTTTCATTAATAATGAAATTACTGCATCATCATTGTGTCATAAATGAATTTAATTATATAATGTCTAAAAATTATAAATAAATGACCATGATGTATGAAATCTTTTTATCTTTCTAATGAATATTTTTAGTCTAATTTATCTTATGTATAACCCCCCCCCCCCCCCCCGAATTGCCCGAAGTCCTTCTTTTTTATTTTTATTATGGATAATCCCCCTTTTAAGGGTTTAAGGGGAACCCGTACATGCCCCGTATGCCCAAGGAACAAGGCCCGACAAACCCGCAATACATGACCCGAAGGCCCAGAGGCATACCAGGTCCAATACATGACCCGTAGGCCCAGCCCACTTGAACTGCCCCTCCCCAGCTTTCTACATCATTGATCACCTAGCTCCCCACCTTGCATTGCTGATCAGATAGCATAGCCCCCTACAAAGCTGCACGGTGCCTGGTCCCGATGGCGGCCGCCATCCCCTCTCATTTTTCCAATCCGGTTAGCCCTGCATTTGGTGGCTGCTACTCATGTTGCTTTGATCCTTTTTTGGGGAATGTTCTATGTGAACCGGGCTACTCCATGGTCTACGTGACCTGAAGGCCCTATGGCTCGAAGGCCTTTGATGACCTGAAGGCCCTGGAGACTCATAGGCCCAAACTAGTGGCCCATAGGCCCAAATCAGGTGAATGGTTTCAGCTCCTACAGTACTGAATAGTAACTGCTATAGTAACTTCTTCAGTACTGCTACAGTACCCCCATAAATTCACATCCACCCAATTTTGAACCCGGGTCTCTTGGATGCCAAGAAGGAGCCCTTACCAATCGGGAATGAGCTCGTTGGATTATGTATAACCCTATATTAAAAATGGTTTAGTTATTAAACTTTGAATTTAATAATTTTAATTCCTATTTAAATAAAATAATAATAAATGTATTAATTTAATCCAAGTGGACCTAAAGTATCTTATTTTATTCCTAAGGTTGTAATTTGTCTAATTACACTTATCCAATAGAATTAGGACATGTGTTAGGGTAATTATAATATCATTTTTACGTTTAATAAATCTATTTACTTTTAACCCGGGTAAATAAAAGTCAAAAGTTACTATTCACCAAAAAATATTTTCATCTTATTAAATCAAATTTTACATACTTATTTCAACCGTGTCTCTCAAATTTTTGAAATTCAACTCATATAAGCGGTAAAATTAATTTTTAGGCAAATTTGCAAATACTGCTAGAAGGTGGGTAAAAGACTGTAAAACGTTCAATAAAATTTAATATATCTAATTTTATTATAAAATTAATCTAATTAATTAAATTGAACTTATATAGGTATTATATATCTATTTTTACTTAAAATAAATTTAAATAAAATAAATAATTATTTAAACAAAAAGTCAGTTTTAAACAATAACGCAGTGGTTTTCACAATTCATCAAAAAATTAAATGTTTTCAGAAAAATATAAAAAATTCACCCTATGATAATTTTGATATTTATAATTAAAAAATGAAATTTATTTTACCAAATTCAAAATATATACGTTTCATTTATTAATTTAAAATGAATTTCATTTCCAAAACCAAAAAGAGGGTTTTTTAAAAAGTAAAAACTATCAAAATATTGACTTGTGTTTATGTCAAATTTAAATGTAAAATTACTTATAATAACAACTATTTTATTAAATGATAAAAATATAATCAAATTATACTTCAAACCAAATTCAAATTTATAATTTAACTCTATAAATTATTTTGATTAAAAATGTTGTTTTCAATTAAAATTTAGCATCTTTCACTATTCATCAAAATTTGAAAGTTATTATAAAACTACCAAAAATTTATCCAAAATAAATTTAATGTCCCACTTATAAATAAGAGTTTATTTTGTCAAAATTTATATAAAATTTTCAGATATTTCATTTAAAAAAAATTCACCATTAGTAGGTGTTAAAATTTCATATTTGAAAAATACTTCCTTTATTGGAAAAATTGAATTTGTTCTCATATTATCTCTAAGAAACACATAATATGGGTGTTAAAATTTTATAGGGTATATAAGATTCAAAATGTAGTTAATAATATTCATAATCGCATTTTTATCGACGAGTTTGGTAAGTTGTGGTGTGCTCGAACTCGGTGTTTCATGTAGCGTAAGCTATTGAATTACTTTAATGAGATTACGTACTATGAAATCGTGGGGTGTTATAGAGGTAGTTCATGATGAAATTTAAATGAAAACAATAAAATTTATCCAAATCAATCATATATTATTCCAATATTACTAACTCAATATCAGAACTATATTATGGTTTATCTTTCTCTCAACCATATATTTTCCCAAAAATTTAACCTACTATTGAGTCACTTTTCTTGATCTCACACAATCTCAAGTCCTTAATGAAATAATAATACATTACAATCCTTATATACTATACAATTATTATAACATGTACATAATTAATACAATACTCAAATGACATAATACTTTAATAACAATATAATAACTCTAATCATTCCTCTTCATCTTCGGTAGTTTCATAACATGATCATTATCCAATTGCAGCATTAGCGGTATACTCTGATGACTTGGACATTGATTTAGGCTGTGTCCCAAGACTTTGAAGATGAAGCATTATAAATTTGAAAATGTTTTCTTACCTTTTAAATCATGTACATAGTATCCCTTTTCTCCACACATATAAAAAACTCCCATTCCCTTCTTGCATTTACCAAGGTGATTCTTTCCACAGTTATCACATATGAAAAAAAATCCTATTTTCCCCTCTCCCCTTTATCCATATTTCTCTCTTCCATACTTTTCTTCTCTTTCTTCCCTTAAAATCCATAGGACTCAGATAATTCTTTACTAATCTTATTAATACATGATAATATTTCTTTATATGATGAGAATATGTGGGAGATTATTTCCCTTTTAAATGTTGGCTTAATAACATGAAAGATATGATCATTCTTAATCTTTCTATCATGTGTGTTGATGGAATTCTCATTCCTTCTATTAGGCATCATTTCTAAACAATGGAATACACTAGGTTTGTTTATGAATCACAATGCATAATTCCAAACTTGTAAAATACAAAACATAAATTGAAAAGATTATGTATATAATCAGTAATCATAAATTTTTTTAAGGAAGTATTTACTTCTAAATCCTTCATAATTTATTGTAATGAAAATTTGAATTATCCTATGCATATCCCTTGGGATTGTCGTAACCAAGAGGGTAGTAAGGCTCGTTTTTGCGTACCTGGATACCCCGAGTCAAGCCCAGAACTCCTTTACGAAGTTTTCATTTCTAAGTACATCTGTGCCAGAGCCGTCTCTACCTGCTTGTATCCAGACATGAATATATTTCTGGGGAAATACACAAAATCTCAACATTACCAAAATTCTAGTAAGTTATTCTATACTAATCCTCAATTTCTATCTGAGGGTAATGTTCTATAATCATATTTTATCTAAATCTATTTCCAAGGTTATTGCTAAACTTTCTCTAACACCAACTGTAAAACCTCGACCCTAGTTACCCCGAGTCGGTGCATTATTTTAATACATTGGCATGATTAAAAGGAATCAATTCCCAAAGGACCGATCAGTTTATCTGTCTTGGAAAATAGATTACATACAAGAACATTACATTACAATTTATAAAATAAAACACAACATAAATGATCCTTTGAGAACTCCATTAATCCCCTAGATTAACCCTTCTTATCAATCATAATACACTTCCGAGATTCTTGGGAAAAGAAAACATAAGAAAGGAGTGAGATCAGATTCTCAATAAGGATAACAATATAGCAGAAACATTTGTAAATAATCATAAACATCTAAGGAAAAGTATAAGACTAAAAAATAAGTCTTTTAAACATAAACATATATATAATATGACCAATATAAATCAAAAAATTCCATTTACTTATTCACATGGATATTCTACTAGTCAAATAATCACATGTAATATAAATAGAAAATTTCATAATGATAGAATGCATAATTCCAGACTTCATAACAATATAGTTAAGGCCTTGTGCCAAGACTACAAATAAAGTTTTTAAGGACTTGTGGAAAGAACCTAGTTTGTCCCATGAGACCTACCGACATATCGAGGAGATATAGCGAGCTCCATCCATCACTTACTAAGTCCAATGCCTTCCTCATATGAAAAGGTTTAAACGTAATATAAACATTCGTATTAAAAATATCATATGAAATGTTAATTATTTAACCAAAAACCATGAATGGTATAAAAATAACACATCCATAGTAAAACATATCACAAAACCATCAACACAATATGGAAGATTTTTATAATAAATCAACCTTGTTCAAGAATAATATCCCGTAAAGTATGTTGATATAGATGAAAATGATCAGTAAATATCTTTGAGAGAAATATCCCTTTTTCATCAAATCATTTAAAAGTCACAGAATTTATAAAGGAAGTCATTTAAAATATAGTTTTTCATCAAAGTGTCCCATACCACTTTGAAACTTTTGAAAATAATTAACATTTTAAAACATTTATGTCTATATAAATAAATCCTTAAAACCATTTTAAAAACATGAAAATTAATGAGAAGGGTTTAGCAGAACAAATTTTTAAATCATTTAAAATGATATTTTATTAAAAGAGTCCCTTAAAAACAATCCCTTTGAAATCTATTTTATGAATTATGGACATGGATAATAAATATGTCCCAGTAGATACTTACGTAAAAACAACCTCAGATAATAATGAGATTGTGAAGTTAACCCTTACCATGAAATTTTCTTTGGTTAAGGGTACATTAACCTCCATTATAATAGTTAGATAATTGATATTAAATTAAAGAAGAACCATATACATAAATATGATATCATATATGATCTTCTAATATTGCATTGTTAATAATATTTTAGTAGCATCATCGTTTCGAGTTTTAACTGATTCATTTTCCTTTATATGATTGGTTATATAAGCCATATATGTTATGAATAGAATGTATTTGATTAATATATATAATGATATTAAGTTCTTAAACATTATTTTTAATCATAAAATAAAAATTATTCTTGCATTATTATGATGGAGAATAAAGATCATCGCGTTCGTGGGGATGGTAATATGTACGTACGCACAAGCAACAATATCATTATATTGATGGTGAAATCGAATGTAATTGGATGGTATATCATATATAAATAATCATAAAAATTTTATATTTGTTATTTACATTAGTTATACTAATTATTATACACATCCAAATAATTAAGTGTTTGAATAACTAACTACACCACAACGTGGAGACGGTAAGCCATACGTACCCACGTATGGTGACTTTGTCATTTATAGGATAGATAGAATAATGAATATGGTTGTACCATATTTATAATAATATCACATTATTTTTTAGGTACTGGAGTTATTATTTTGATATGTAAACAACAATGAAAGATGAAGTGGAAGAAGAAAAGAACATGAAATAGGGTGGTGAAATTAATACATCTTCTTCGGGTGTTTCCTTTGGTGTTGATCAAAATGGCCCCTTAATTTGAGTTTCTGATAAAAGTAATTACTCTATGATGATGTGAGGGGAGTTTTAAGGATATTTGGTTCATGTTTGGCGGAGCCAAATGGCTATGGAGGTGTGATTTTGAGAGAATGGGAAGTGCCCATTTACAAAAGAGGCGAGGGTCACTTTAGGAAAAGATTAAAATATTAAGTTATTATACAATCATATTTATTTTATAATGGATCCAAATGAATTTATTTTGAGCCTTAGGTGGTTATGGTTCAAAATACTATCAAAAAATAGGTTTTAGAAAAGTTTAGGTAACCATTTTAACCTTATCTTTAGATTTAACTCTTAGTTAAATAGTTTAACTTTTACCGTGTCTGCTTGTATTCTTGCATTATATGGTTAATAAATGTACTATAAACATCCAAGATAACCTCAAGTGGTTAATTAATGACATATATAATATTATTCAATCCCTTTTTCCAAACCTTATATTTTTAGTAAAATCATATCATCAAATAATATAGTATTGGTTTTAAAAATTAATTTATGTGAATTTTAACACTATTTGTTATTTTGTTATTATGAAAGTCATAAAAAACTTATCACTTAGAAAAAATTTATCTAATCAACCATAACATGTCATATTAACCTAAAAAAATTAGTGGATGGCATAAAAATGTCTAAATTATATTTATATTAATATTTATAATACTATTAATTTGATTCTTTCATTAATAAGGTCATTACTGCATCATCATTGTGTGATAAATATTTTTAACTATATAAGGTCTGAAATTATAAATAAAATACCATTATTTAGGAAATATTTTTAGATTTCTAGTTAATATTTATTTTCAAATTAATCTTATGCATAACCCTATATTAAAAATGGTGTTGTTATTAAACTTTGTATTTAACACTTTTAACTCTTCTTTAAATAAAATAATAATAAATGTTCTAATCTAATCCAAGTGGATATAAATGATCATATTTTATTCCTAAGGTTGTTTTTGGTCGAATTAAACTTATCCAATAGAATTAGAAAATGTGTTTGGGTAATTATAATATCATTTTTACGTTTAATTAACCTATTTAACTTTAACAGTGGTAAATAAAATTCAGGGGTTTCAACTCTTGAGCCTCTGAGTGGCAGGTTCTTTTTTTTGGCGCATCTAGGTTTTCTTATGGGCGGTGTCTCCTCCCCTCCTCCAACATCGCTCGGCAGCTCGGCTGCGGTCTCACATCGATCTCGTCTTGAAGGAGGCGGCTCTCGGAGACAGTTTCTTCTGGTCCTCGTCTTGGAGGCAACGCTTGATGATGATTTCGATGCGGTTCCGGTGTGCCTCGAACTTCCGGCTCTCTTGGCTTGGCGACATTGCGAATCGGCCCCGACTCTATTGGTCTGGATCGTGGATTGGTGGCGGTGGTTCTCGACTAGCTCCAGCGGTCTGGATCTAGGCATCGTCTCCCGGTGGATGGATCTCGGACTGGCGTCAGCGCTGTAGTGATTTACAGCTTTGAGGTTCGGCTTGGCTTCGGTGCACATCGTGTGGTTTGGCGTTGTCTTCTGGGATCGGGACCTATCTCAGACGACATTCGGCTTCAGATGCATTCAGATGTGGCTCAGCCTATTCTCCGAAGAAACTCGGAGGGGGGAGGTTTGTTTTTGTTTGTTCTATTGGTTTGATTTCGTCATACTGTTGGTGTTCTTGCGGCGGTGTCACGGCCGGAAGGGACCTTGGTTTCCCTGCTGTTTCCTTCTGTATGCTACTATCCGACTGTTGTGGATGCTGTGGTGGGTTATTCCCTAGTTTTGATATGATCGGCTTCAGCCCAGAGTGGCGTTTCCGACTCAGAACTTCCAAGTTCCCCTCAATGGTGATGCTCCATCGACGTGTTGTTGGATCTTCCAGTCCCGGGTGACGAAGATTTGGCTTCACTTTCTTTGGTTTGTCCTCCTTTTCGAGTTGCTGCGGATGTGTTTGAAGGGTTTGTGGTGTTGTTGAGGCTCTTTTGGTCTCGATTCATGTTTTAAGCGCTCTTGTGGTTGAATTTGGCTTGTTGGAATGATTGATTTATGGAATCTTGGATGGTTGGTGGTGCTTAGAATGCTTGGATTTTGAGAAGTGCTTTTTTGTGTGGAGTTGTTTTGTTTGTTCTTTTCCTTCCATGAGGAGGAAAGTGGTGTTTCTGGTCTCGATCACTTGGAAGAGGTCCAGAGGAGGTTTTAGAGCTGGTGGTCCAGATTTGCAATGTTTTTCATATTCGGATGTCTGAGAGGGTATGGCGTCTGCCATCAGATCGAGCCTGTGCTTTGACACAGTACACTTTCTTGCCGATTAGCATTGTAATTTTGGAGTGCTTCAACTTGTTTTTATGCTAGGGTGGGCCTGATTTGGTTTTCATTCTGGTTTTCACTCTCTTTTTCCTCAGGTGTGTTTTTCTTAAGTCCATGAACTCCTTTGGGTTTCCCCCTTCTTCCCTTAAAATGGGGTTTTATCAATAATGAAAAAATATTTGTAGGCCTTCGGGCCATTGGATGGATGGTAAATAAAAGTCAAAAGCTACTATTCACCAAAATATATTTTCATCTTATTGAATCAAATTTTACTTAATCATGTGAACCATGTCTTTAAATTTTTCGAAATTAAACTCATCAAAGCAATAAAATTATGTTTTATTCCAATTTGCAAATGCTCCTAGAAGGTGGGTAAGAGACGATAAAACCGTTCAATAAAATTTTATAAATAAAATTTTATTATAAAATGACTCTAATTAATTACATTGGACTTATATAGGTATTATATATCTATTTTGAATAATAAAAAATTTAAATAAAATAAATAATTATTTAAATGAAAAGTTTGTTTTAAACAATAACGCAATGTTTTTGACTATTCCTTAAAAATTGAATGTTTTCAGAAAAATACAAAAAATTCACCAAAACTAATTTTGATATTCTAAATTCAAAAATAAAGCCTATTTTACCAAATTTAAAATATATAAGTTGCAATTATTAATTTAAAATTAATTTCCATTGTCAAAACAAAAAAGTGGGTTTTTTAAAAAGTAAAAACTATCAAAAGATGGACATGTGGTTATGTCAAATTTAAATGTAAAATTACTTATAATAATTTAAATTGTATTAAATGATAAAAATATAATCTAATTATACTTCAAAACCATTAAAATTTATAATTTAAAACTATACATTATATTGATTAAAAATGTTTTTTTTCAATTAAAATTTACCATCTTTCACTATTCATCAAAATATGAAATTTATCAGAAAAACACCGATAATTTATCCAAAATAAATTTTTATGTCCCACTTATAAATAAGATTTTATTTTGTCAAATTTAATATAATGTTATAAGATATTCCATCTAAAAAATGTTCACCATTAGTAGGAGGTAAAATTACATTTTTTGAAAAATACTTCGTTTATCTGAAAAATTGATTTTTTTCTCATATTATCTCAAAGAAACAAATAATATGGGTGTTAAAATTATATAGAGTATATAAGATTCAAAATTCAGTTAATAATATTCATAACAACATTTTGAACGACGAGTTTGGTAAGTTGTGTTGCACTCGAACCCGGTGTTGCGTGTAGCGCATGCTATTGAATTACTTTAATGAGATTACATACTATGAAATATTGGGGTGTTACAAAGGTAGTTCATGATGGAATTGAAATCAAAACAATATGAGAAACACATAGGTGTGCATGATAAATGGTATAACATGTGCTAGGACTGGAACAAGGAGTTTTCCCTAAGGCCATAGGTTGATTTATTTTCCTCTAAAAAAAATAAACTGTAAACAAATATCATGATCATGTCACTTATTTAATTAATTATTTATTCCTTATTCATAAAATTTGATATAGAATAAATTTCCCATCACACTTGAAAAATATTGTTTGGTTCACTCATTCTCCATTAATATCTTTCCTAAGATCCATGCCTACCTATATGGGTGTAGAAAATAATGTAGAGTGATTAATTCTGAACTTCTTCAACAATTCAATTGTATACTTTTCTTGAAACAAAAAATAAATTATTCCTTATAAAAAAATTTAATACAATAAAAGACATTTCTCATAGTATAGATATCCAAAAATGAGCCTTAATTTATTTATAATTTTTTTTCAAGAACTCTCTTTTTCGATGATAAAAATAATATTACCAATATATATAATTATAATGGGAGTAAATATAACAGTTTACTTTATATAATGGTTTTTATATATATTTCCCTTAGTGATAATAATTTTTATCATTAAAATATATGGCATTTAGGACTAGGATCTACGATTTTTTTACCCATATAGAGCCTTATTCACCTTGGAAACCATTATTCCATCACTTTTTAGAATATATACTTTAGGATTATCATTATAGACTTATTATTCCAACTCTCTATTTAATAAGGAATATTTCACATATATTTATAATGTTTTTTGTCTATAGTAAGAGAAAACATCCCGAAAAATTATTTTCAATTATAGTATTAAAATATAAAAAATATTTCATTAAATTTATCTCAAAAAATTGTTAACTGGATCTATATAAAAGTATATCAATGTTCCTTATAACTTGTCCATTATTACTAATCTTATTTTTTAATTACCACTTGGTCCTAAAAAAAATTTATCTTCACATTTATGGAAGAGATACCATAGAGAACTACTCTTAATCTAATCTAGTTCCTCAATCATTTATTTAACCCATTATTTATTATTAATAGCTCTATTAATTTTATATGTCTATATTTGAGAGTTAATTGTGGTTTGATTGTCAATATTAGATATTATTATAGTTTAAATTACTGTACTCTGACTTCCAATTAAATTATATGCCTATATATTCTTCTTTAACTTTAAATATTTTAGTATCCATTTTTAGCAGCACCTTCTTCATCAGTGGTCATATTAGAATCAATTTCATGAACATGTGTCTCATTCTATACCTTTTCCACATTGGTATTCTAAAGAACATGATGAAACTTTTCATCATAGCCTTTAAAATCTATTTCATTTGGAATATTCATGTTAGGTTTATTTTCAACATCCTTTAAAACATAACTCTCAACCAAATTTTTAATCCTCTAATCCCAACACCTGTAGCCTTTTACATTAGATTAGTATCCTAGAAACATACCTTGCTTGGCATTATTATCAAATTTATATAGAGTTAATTTCTTAATTTTCATAAAAAAAATAGATTACCAATGACTCCAATGAACTTAATATTTGGTTTCTTTTTATTCCACATCTCGTAATAATTCTTGTTTGAATTTTTTCTTAGTAAACACTATTTTTAGGTCCTTATAAGAATGGATTAATGGTCAATATGGGGTTTAATTTACATTTTATAATAATGTTAACCACACATCATTGTTAATTCAATGTAATGGAAAAATAAAGAAAAAACAACTCAATTGTTTTTGTTGTAGTTTAGATTTAAGTGATCCTACTACACTCTACACTCCTCTAAGAAAATATGTGAGATGACACCCACTATAGTGGACTCCCTAAAATTTAAATGGAGATCAAAACCCTTTTATCACTACCTATTTAAACCATTATGGCCCAAAACAAGAATATAACCCTTTTAAAACATGGTAGCTTAGCCCAATCACCCTACACTTCACACATGGAATCCCAAAACAAATCACAATTTTGATGTGGTGGTAAAAGAAATTGCCTTTTTAAGTAGTGTAAGGCACAACTGAATCCCCAAACATTTTTTTGTTATGGTAGCACCTAAATTACACTGCATTTTTTACACCTAGAGGAACAACACAAAGTCAAAAACAAATTTCACTATCACAACCCAATATCCTACCTATTAGTGGGTAGTATTAATCTACTTGTTTAGGCACAATAAAATAAATGGAAAAATTAAAACCATAAAAATAGATGAATACATCAAGGTCTGAGTGTTGAAGAATTAAGGATCTCTCCAATAGTAAAGGATAAAAAAATTATAGTTTAACTGAGAGTGGTATTTGATTTTCAATGTATGAAAAACTTATTCAATTTAATAATATCCTTAATATTATATCTTGATTAGGATTAATTGAACTTTTTATATAGATATCTTCAATGAACATTAGATTTAAATCACAAAGGCTAACATGCTTAATCTTTCACAATGTAAAATGCAATCTCTTTTTTGAATGTGCATGAAATAAAACACACATTGGTCAATTTGATATTATATAGTATTTAAAAAATTATGAACAATGAAAACATCTTATAAATATTAATACAGTACAAAAAACATTATAATGAACATTAAGAAAATATAGAAAAACCATAATGTTTATGATATTAACAATTCAAATTCCAACAACATTAAAATTGGAACAACTGTTTCCTTAAGAAACTAGAGAATGGATTTTACCAATATGATGAACATTTAATCATATATATAAATCCTGAAAATAAAACTCCTTATTACTCAAATAATTTTTAAGATCTTAAGGAATAATTAATTTAAGATAAACATGTGAAACAAACATGTCGTAATTGTTGAAATAGTGGGTTCCCTAGACCCAGCTATGCAGTACTTTTGATTACCATATAATGTGTACAGTTAGTTATTCATGATCCCATATTACCATTATAGTGTATACTTTTCTGCATCCAATATAATAATAGTAATGTCCAGAGGTTAATTGTTGTATCGAGAGGTTATAACAGATCCTAGGCTATAATGAGAATCTCAAGATACTATGACATTAATATTAAATATATGTTGTTTAGTCTAGATACATCTTACTGACTGGATATTCTAGATATCAGACTATTAGGTGTTGGGGGCTCATAAGCATTGAGACTTATTCTCATGAAGTCTGCACATGGTGATATCTAATAGTGAGATAATGATGATAGACCCTCCAATAGGAATACCACATGCTTTGGGTGTCATTGGTTGTTCCTATCTACAGACATGTGTATTGGTCTCCTCACTTGAGATCATTACCAATGTATACCATTTTATTAAGTAATTTTATACAAGGCAAAAAGCATGGTATTGAAATTATGGTGAGGTAGCTTGTGTTGGGTGTGTCGTTGGTGGTATGACATTGGTTGAATGGTCAATAAAGTATTTGTCACTCCCAAGTTTGAGAGTTTGTATATCTTAGGCCTAGTTGATCAGGATGGTGATACCTTAATAAGTCTTTGGATGAATAAGTACAAAGGTAAATAGATCTGATATGGTGAAAAAATAATAAAGCAAGAAAAGGATGATGGCACAAGTGTGCCTCCTACTTTATGATATATTTAATTTAAAAGTGATTATAGTACACAGTCAGTGTTCATAGGATGGTAGTCGTTTCTATGAATATCCTTATCTCTTTAAGGTCCTGATGGGTTGCTAGAATCCATTCTTGGTCTATAGATTTTAATTCACTACTATCGAGATAAGGGCCCAGAGGGTCACATACAATAGAGTATTCAATAATCCACCCAATTCAGTTGAATATGTATATGGACATAGTGGGCCCCACCACTGGGTCCAAGCATTGTCCAATTTTTTGATCACAAAAAGAATTAAATAAATTCATTAATATTCAAGTTATGAATATCTAGGAATTAATTTATTTAATGTATTGACAAGTTTAGTAAATACGAGAAAATATTAATCAAACAAATATTTTTTTAATACTCAATTCTCGTTTAATATTAAGCGGGGTGATGAGTAAAGTTAAATGGATCATGTTTTATAATGTAATATATTTTATATATATTAAAAGTATGTAATAAAATAATAAATAATAATGGTGCAATTTAGTTCGTTAAAATTATTTATTTAGTAGATGTTGAAATAAATGGGGGTTGGGGAACCCAACCGGGTATTTCTCAACTCAACTATAAATATAGGAGGAGGATCTCACTTATGTTGTAAAATTCACCATTTATTCATTTATGGAATGACAAATTGAGAGTCTCTCTCTTCTACCGCTTCCTAGAGAGAGAATCTATTGATCCAAGATTTCAGATCATGATCTTCATCAAGAATCGAAGGCATAACGTTGCGGTGATCATCAGGACGTTAAAAGCATTGTCGGATCTCCACACTAGCACCCAGAATTCGAAGCTCAATGCTCTTGCGAGTTTTGATACATGTGTGGATGATCGAGAGGGTTCTTGCTTTGGATCATTCAAGCGACAATCACGATCAATTAGTTGGAGTCGACCGTGACTTCAGATTTGACACATGTACGTTTTAATTTTTATTTTGAAATCTTTAAAATTTACCTGAGATCATCAATCCTATCTAGGGATCAGATCATTAGAGGCGACAAGCCCCGTCATCCCACTGACGAAAGTTTAAAAATCCCCGGCCCACCGGCTTTCACAACGATCCCCAGAACCTGACAGTGTAATTAGAGGGATCACATAGATTTTCTAAGCCAAATAAAATTATCATTCACAAAATTAAGTAGTGGTTTTAAAAACGGTCACGACGATTCAAACTGCACATCAATCGGATCTTGAACATCCATGTTATGGAATTTTTAAATTTTCAAATTGTATCGAATTTGAATTTGATCACGGGTATTAAATTTAATTCATTCTGAAGGATCATTTATCAGATAGGATTAACAATTATTTTTAAAATTATAAATTTTATAATTTAATAATTTTCATAATAATCTTATTATTATAATATTATTTATTTTATTATTATAATAATATTATAATAATAATAATATAATAATTTATTATTTTAATATAATAAATTTATTATTATTAAATTGAAAGGCAATTATTTAGACTTTAGAATGTTTGGGTGTGGAAAATGTTTGGGGAGGGAAGAATTCAAATGAAGACTGAGAAAAATTAGGGCGACTTATTTAAAAAATTAAATAAGTCTTAAAAAAAACTAAAAAAAGGAACGGGGGTCCGCACGGACCCCCTTGTTCGGCTTCTTGGGCACGCCGCGCACCACAGGCCGACGCCCTCCCCTATGCTTTCTCGAGGTCCACCGCTGGCTCTTGTTGGAGCCCACCTCCTCCACCCAGCCCATGCCCCGAGATTCCTGTAAGACCAGAGAGTGACCCACCTTGCACCTATAGTTTCGTAGTCGGCCTCCTTCCCTTGCTGCATCCAGCTGCCACACATAGCTAGACCCAACCACACTTGTCGCCCATCGCCAGTGTAGCCACCGTAGTGCAGAAGCCCGCCACGCAACACCAGTCTCCTCAAGTCTGCATCTAGAACACCTCCATGCAGTAGGCCACGTGCCGACCGCCTCCACTGTCCAGTCCGACCCTGTCCCAAAGGCCGCCTCCTCCCACTGAGAGAACAACATGCCACAAAGAGCGCTGACCTCCTGTGTCGTCGCTGACTTGCCAAGGGTGCCCTGAATTCTTCTCGGTTACAACCCAGGCAACCTGTTCCCCTCCACATTTAGCCAGCATGCTACAATGGAGAAGGCTTCTCCGCCAAGGCCGCTCACCCCGCCCTATGCCTTCCCGTCATGGCCGCAACCCTGCTGCACCCCGCACACTGCCGAGGAGCCACCGCCTCCTGGTTGAGTGCCACACCATGCGATGTGCTCTTCTTGATTCGCTGACCAAGCTGACCTCTTTGGGTAGCTTCCAGCCATCGCCTCCTAGTCGGCTGCCATAGACGCGGCTCCTCCCTGTGCCCTCCAGCAGCGAACTATGCGACCCACGGTACTCCCTCCTTTAGAGATTCCAGATAGACATTTCGTCGGTGCAACTCCTACACCGTCTCTATTGGTCAAGATCCAGGAGGTATTCTTTTTTCCTGCAAGTAATTTTTAGCTAGGAATTTTTTTTCTTGAAATGGTTCAGGCTGATCTGCCCAATCGAGAATGGGTTTGGACGGATTGGTTCGGCCCATTTTGGCCCTGCCCGGCCTTGTAGGGCCTTGCGTGGGTTTGGCCCAACCTTCAAATGTCTTACAATTGAGTTTTGGGGACCGTGCAATTTAAATTAATCAAAATAAATTAATTTAACTAATTTAGTTTTAGTATCTAAATTAAATTAATTAAATTTATTTTGGTTAATAAATTTTAATATCAAAGGATATAAATTTATTTTATTTTTCAATTAAATTAAAATTTTTAATTAATTAAATTTTGGCATAAAAATTAAATTAATTAGAAAACCGTTGATTAATTAATTTTTTTATTTATTAAATAATTCAATTTAATTAAATAAACGCTTTTACTTATTTAAAGCACTTTAATTTCATCATGCTTGGTTTTACCTACATTCTAGTCTTGAGCGTCGACCCTTGTATGTTGATTTTATTCTATTAATTAATTTAATTATGTGTGGTGACATTAATTAAATAAATAGGTGGTCTGCACATACTCTCTAATTTTCGGCTATAATGTATAAGGGCATGCACAATGAATTTTTACCAGATGTACATTTAACCCACTAGTTCCCCACGCATGCGCACGAGTATTATTGTACTTCATACAAAGATGATGTGAGGCGTGACATGAATCTCACCAAGATAAGGCGATACTCCATTATGTGACGTGGACCTCACCAAGACAAGACAATGTTCAAGAAGAGAAGAGGACATACCAAACAGGGTCAATCTACATCAAGAATGAAGTTTCGACTCAGGTATGATTACCTTAAGTCGTTTAGATTCTCAAGAGCTATGGGTAGTAGTTTTCATTTATGTGTTTATTTATTATTTCATGAATTTTTGAACAGTGGGAAAATACCTAAAATAATAAATAATGAAATGTATAACGAAGTGAAATATGTTTTTCTATTAATGTTCAGTTGTGAGTGCGATATCATAGATGAATAATTTTAATTGTAATGGATCTCATTCGTCAAGAGAAACCAATAAAACCCTCAAAAAAAATATTAAGTAACAATTGCCTTCCATCATTCATGTTCGAACAAAAGTGGGTGTTCGAGGTACCAATCATGACATAGCTGAGGGTGCCTCTTACTACCAGGGAGTTCTTATTAGTGTGGCGGGATGACTTAACTAAAATTGCAAAAAATAAATATCTATAGCTTGCTTGTTGTAATTTTAGAGGCAGACGTTGAATAAATCAAGTAATGATTTTAGAAGTTGGTACTTCACTCAACAGATCAAGGAACCACGAGTTAATGTGGTTGGCCAACCAAAAGCCTACCTTGGACCATCTGATTAGTGGTGTAGCCATTTGTTTTAGGCTATTGGGGAGGTTTTGGGATCCTTGCCTCTAGAATACTCAAGATTATTCCGATTCTTGTACATAGGGTTCCTAGAATTCAATAAATTTGTGGGAGACATTTAATTATTATATTTATTACTAATTTCACATTTGTTAATCATCATAAAAGTACTAATCTGCAAAATTTTATTTGTAAAAATGGAAAGCAATACCACAAGTAAAACTGCGATAAATATTGGACAAAGTTAATTTCTAAACAAGCATTAAATTCCATGTGTAGTATAGGCGCTTGCGCACATTATTACCATAATGTAAATTCAAGGTGCTTGTGTCCCAACCTGATAATCCACCTCAGCAAGCGAGGGTGTAAATACTTATATGAGAGTCATGAATTAATCTTATGATGGTTCTGCCATTATGTTATCAATGTTTGATGTTATTTGTGTTCACTACATCATGACATGGATGATGTTACATGTAGTCTCATCTCTAAGAAGTTTTCAAGGAGAAAGTGACACAAGATTTTAATGTGAGGATTGAACTCACATTGTGAAATGGGAAAGAATGCTCATAATCTTTCATGGAATCCCATTCTTATACCTTTTACACCCAAATACTCTAGCTTCATTTAAGGATACAAACGAATAGTACAGAGTAAGCACTTCATTACCTTTAAGGTAAAATTCGTCAAGTGATAAGAATATTAACGGTAGCGCAACATTATGTTCTTATGGAGAATATGTTAAAATAAAAGGCAGAAAGGCCTATGGAAAGTAACTTCAAAGGAACCTTCATCATTTCCTTTAAAGAAAAAGGTTGGTTATTTAATAGGAGTTTATTTTCATCACATAATGAAATAAATTTGGGGAAGTTTGAAAATACAAAAGATTGAAATACTAGAAGAAAGTACCCACTACTCATTCAATTTTTATTCATCAAATAAAATTAATATTTCTAACATACTTCTTGGGTATTGAATAGAATATTCCAATAACATATGTGTATTTAAATAAAGTAACCAAGTAAGCATATAAACATTATAAGAAGTAATGTTTCTTCTCAAAGAAGCTGAGAAAGGGTGATTCCTAAGTCAGCGGTGAGAATCACATAACTTCTAATTTCCATGTGATTGATTCAATTTGAACAAGTTGTTGAGTATAACCAATACATTTATCTCATGTGCCCAATTGGTCATAATGAGACATTATTACAAGTTTTTCGGAATGAATGTTGTTTGTGGTAATATATTCAACAAATAGTTCACTAGTACTTTAATCAAAGGCAATACATGATTAATATAATATGTAAGACCTATCTAGTTGTGGAAAAAATGATTCTTTGTCAAGTAAAACTTCAAGTGGACGTCAATAATATACCTAGTTTGGTATTTAGGCTCATCACAGCTAAATACCTGTGGTATAATTTACATCTTTAGTTTAGACAAATAAACCATTAGAAATAAAGGTATGAAACACAGATTCCGATGATAGTTCAACAAGAGAGTGTGAACTATTCTAAAGAAATTTGGAGGTAAACAAACTTCATAAGATTCCTTTAATTTATTAAGGATTGTAATAGTTAAGTATATGTTTGGTCAGAAGATATGAGTTGCTTCGGATTGGAATCCCAAAGAATATCTTGACCAAACATTCATCGATCATGATAATGTAGCGTGGAGTAATTCCTAAACTCATTATACCTTATCTACATCACCATATTTATGTTCATAAGGAGGATCGATGATGATGTCTTACATGTTTAGATTGATCAACCAAATGTAGTGTGAATCAATTCCAAAACGTACATTTTATACATCAAAGTTATTATGTAAGTTGTATCAATGTTACAACCTGCAGTAACATCCATTATATTTCATGATGTGATTTTCAAATAATGGCGTAAACCCATAACCAATATTCCAACTAAAATGAAAAATGAATATCATATGAGTCACATTGTGATAAAAATCCATTTTGTCATAGACCATGTGTTAGGATGAAAAGAGTTTGTTAAGATATTAACAAACATGCATCAAGATGAACACATGGTGCATCTAAGTAATTATCCGAACAGTTACTAAGGATATTACATAAATCCCTAAGATAGAAAAGATGTAGTCAATTATTAGACTAAATTTCTATATAAGGGTTCACATCTCTATTAGAGAGAGTGAGAGCTGAATTGACTTGGACTTAGTCAATAGTTGAGATACACAATTGGTTTACATAGGAACAAGTTCCACAAGTACATGTGGAATAGGCATGTTCTAGTTATACATATAGTGTAGGAATAATGAAACCATAGTGATGGTTTGATATTCACCGCAGAAGGTGATAAATAATTTATTGAGAATAAAAAATCCTACAAGCAGTATATGTCAATAAGCTAAAATTGACTAGATCAATAAAATTCAATATTGGATTCCATATATAAAATTTCAAAGGGGTTTATAAATTGAATACTGTGGTGGGTATTCAAATAAAATGATAATGGATGGTACCGCCCTAGTAACAATAAGGCTCGATTTGTTATACCATGTCAGTATGCCTAAATCCATTAGAATTTTTACTTGTCATAGCTAACTTATAGGATCATTATATTGCTCATTGGATGTCAAGATCATCTTTCTTGGGTGGTGTTTATACGATGTAACCAGAAAGGGATGACGACATCATATTATGCCAATAAGGGTTGAATGTTGCTGAATCTAGTTCTGGATTAATGTAAGAAACAAGATCTTAGAGCATTCACTAAGAATGAATCTTTTCCTTGTGTCTACAAAAAGTCAGTGGGAGAACCAATGTTTTCCAAGAGAAATATGTTCAGCAACATATGGAAAATAGATCTTTGTCTTACAGTTAGTTGAGACCATAATAAAAGTAATTCTCCAATTATTGACATAAATTAGCAACCTATGATCTAGCGAACATGATATATTGAGGTAGATCTAATGGTTTCTTATACCTTGTCAATAGTACATACAATGAAATTGTATTGAAAAATAGAAGTTGGAATAATTCAAGTTTAGAATCATTACCAATGTCACATGGCTTAATCTCTTAGGGTTGACATGTTTGGAACATGGGAAGAGATTAATTTTGTGAATTTAGTTCCATATGCTTCAGCGATGGATCAATCACATATGCCATAATATTTAAAATAATTTATACTACCAGAATATAATTTATAATAGGCATATATCAATTATATCAAGGAGCACTACAAGTGAAGCAGACAAAGCTATCATCTTGTACATCGGAAAGTACAAATGATATGCACCTGGTGTGAGGAGAAGATGGTATACTTGTTATAGTGGGACAAAAACTAGTAATCCTTAGATCAGTTTGATCTAGTATTGCAGTTAGTCTAAGGAGATGAGTGAGTACGTTGCAGCTTCTAAGGCAGCTAAGAAGCAGTTATAAATAACAATGATTTTTTTCCAATTATTCAATTTACACTAGTTTCCCTTTGTTTCTGTAGCATAATAGAATTTCTAAAAGGTATAAACCATTTTTTTATTTAAATTACTTAACATGGAATTTATAATGATGCCTAATGAAACTAAGGGGGACTTGGGTGTGTTTGGGGTTCATTCAGATCCTAGAGTCCCAAAAATGGAATAAAGGACTAGGTCACATTGTTTGTAGAAATTGTGCCACCCAACCCACATGATTTCCAAAAATAGTGTGATTGAAAATAGTGAGGTGATGGGGGCCACACGGTTTGTATGCAACTGTACGAACCTAGGAATAGGGCTATGCAGTTCTGTAGTGATTTCTAATAGATATTTTTTTAATGGTTTTCATGTTTTTAGATAAACCATGTTCCTAACCATGAAAATTTCCCCAATGAATTAGTGGATTGGCACATGGTTTGGACAACTGTGCTACCAGACCATGTGCACATGTTTTTATGGTAAAATAACCATTTACCTTTAATTAATGTCTTAAGAGTTTTTCTCTTTCTCCCATGATTCTCCAACAGTTCAACCTTCCTCTTCCACACATGGTTCTCCTCCTCCCATCTCCAAATGGTTTTTGATAAATCCTCCACCCGACATTCTAATCTCTTGTCGCTAAAAGCAATAAAAATCTATCGATAATTTCTTTGATCTCCTCCCTTCTATTACAAGGTTCTTATATCATATATTGTGCTATTTAGGTGTGACCATTTTTAAACTATTTTTAGGGAGCATGACAATTACTCCATTTTATCACATTAAATGTCAATTCAATCCCCGAAAATGGATAAGTGGACTTTTCCTAAATCAAGGTAGGTGGTCATGTTCCTTCCTGTTAAAAGTGCACTATTACGCATGCTCACCAAAACCTTTTGATTATGGTTTAAAATTGTTCAATAAATTAATTCAGGGGTTTTTTCATATTGTATGTGACCATACCTAACAATAACAACCAACATGAGTTTATTCAACTTGTCACTAGAAACCCCTTTCGGTGTTCCCACCTAAATGGCCAAATTTTCCATTCCTTAAATTATTAACCACCAAGTGTGTGTATGTTTCCCCTTAGTTAAATGCATCAATTTACTTGTTGAATTGAAATGAATTTTCATTTTTGATCTAGGACCCTTCTTAAATTTAAAATATTATTTCTTATTATTGGGTCTCATGCTTCATTCCTTATGTCATTTATTACATTTTATGTTGTGTGATTAATTCCATTTCCCTATGCTTTGTCACACGTGCCTAAGCGTATTCCATGTTTGATGTCTTGAATGAAATGAATTGGATAGATTGTTAACTTGTGATGTTGAAATTCCTTAATGATGACATGTATTTGTATATGTTATTACATGTGTTATATTCCTGGGTTTCCATGCTCACCTTCTATGGTCCAAATGATAAAAGGGTACCATTTTATGGATGTTGGTGATGGACTCTCTATGTTCAGTTCAATTTACTTGACACGCTAGGAGAGGTACATTAGCTTGACTTGTACTAGGTTTTTGGGAAGTTTTCATAGAACCATGAGTGAAACTGGTTCCCTATTAAGAAAATGATTATGACCTCGTTGGCATGATGTCTACACCATGCATTGGGTGATATCTTGCCCCAATGTGAGATACATGGTATGACCTCAGAGTCTCTATACCAAGAGTGATACAAGGGATACCATGGGTTGACATGGATATAATCTATGGTATTGGTTATATCATAGATACCTATAACGACTATTGGGGTTCTCTATAGATCACCATGGATGGGCTCAAGACTCTACTATTATATTTGATGGATTATTCTTTGGATACTTATGATGTTTCTTATATATATTAAGATCATGTTTTAATGATGACATGAAAATGTGCTCACCATTCCAAGTCATAATCTTGGGGGATACTTATCTTGGTTTCTTTGTTTATGATGGCCTATGTAGTTACCAAATGATTGGTGAAAATACCTTTGTTCAGGCATCTGGTTTAGACTGAAGCAGTTAGTAATGGTTTGGTGTCCATTTTGGAACCCAAAGTGAAGAAGTTATTTATTTATCTATTTATTTACCTTCATTTTTTATTTGGAAAACTACTCATTTATTCAATCACATGAAATGGATTGTTCAAGTCACCATGGGTAGTGGCCTATTGAGATTGTATCTCACACTCAGATTGGTCCATATTTGGTACCCAAGTAGACTGATGATTGCAGTTGTTGATAATGGAAAGCATGTATCTTCTGATACTTTGTTGATTTACATATTTAGGATAGATCACAAGGTATATGACTAAGCCTATACTACACATTATTATTGTAGAAGTTTTTTCATTTTACTATATTTTTGTAGCATGTAGTAATTTTTTATGATCTTTTGCTCTAAAATATATTTGTATAAAATAAGAAACATCATCAAAATTTATTATTAAATGTTTATTCATCTTTTTTGGATTGTATACATTTATTTATTGAATTTATTTCCATCTTTACGCTATTGTATATTTCTCATTTATTGTTCCTCTATTTCATATTTATTTTATTTATCTACTATTAGGTCACTCTAATCTATGAGGGAATAGTGTCCCCACCAACACAACCTAGGTCCCCACCACTCGTTGGTAGCCTCTTGCGTTCGAGGAGGAATGCTTGAGGTTTTGTGGCCACCATCTCGGGGAACTGTTGAGTAGAACCTAGGGTGATACAATACAAAGTGGTATCAAAGGCTCTTTTCCTTTTGTATCACTATTTGGGTTTAGATAATATACTAGGATATTGGGAGTTGATAATGATTCCTTAACTAGAGAGTAGCTAACCCACATACATGGGAAACCTAGATTACCTAGGATTGGTAAATGTTATTATGGATATGCTATTTCTGTTTCATGAATTTCATAATTGGGTGACACACTTGGTTTTAACAATTAATATTAAATATAAAATTATTAACATTATGATCATTCTTTTACTATATCCTGATGATATGAGGGTGTATCAGAAAGCATCATACTAGGCACCTTAGCATTGAAATTTCATACATCATGCCATGACATATCTATTTATCAGCGTGAATTACTCATTTTTTTTGTGATTTATGTTGTGCCTTGTTAGTCATGATATGATTTTCATTTATTGTTATATATATAAATGTTACAAATTTTCAAGAAGGAATAAAAAAATAATATATTATTAAAGTGTATTCCTAATCCTAATAGTGTTTTCTTGTAGAGATTAAAGTAGAAACTTTGAGCCATTAGTTATGACACATTTAACCATGAAACATTGGTTGCATGGTTTGGAATGTGTTCTGGTGATAATTAAGTGAACGTAATATTTCAATTTATTTGGTGTATGGTCCCTTATAAATTAGGAATAATGATCCATATAATTCAACCATTAAAATAAATTTAAATACATAAATGAGTTAAAATGAATACCACATTTAAAATGAAATGGTCACTTTATATGAGAAATTTGAGACTGTGACCCTAAACTTAAATTAGCAACGGGAAGTTGGAGAAGTCTCTTGTGACTCTTTGAGATCCTTATGTGACATTATCCTATCACATTTACTTGGTTCTCAGAGAAGGTAGTTAGTTATGTCATGCTTATCAGTGGGCCTTATATAATCCTTTTATCTCTTTCCCTATCAACTTTTATTATCAGCAGTAAATCCTATATGAGGAGTGAGCTTGGAAATCTTAGAGCCATGGCACCATGAAATCCCAATGTTTCATGATAAGTGAGTGGTTATGAGAAAAATATAGAGGTGGGGGCATTATGCCTCCTATGATACATCTTATAGTTCCACTTGAGGCACCTCATACTATTCTTCCACTGGGTGTCGATGATCAATTCTGTGATAGTTTTCTTCGATTCATACAACATATTCAGAGTGCTTCAAAGAATTCACCTTCCATGGAAGAGTTGCCTTGAGACTTCCAGTAGAAACATCCTCCCTCTTTCTCAGGGAATGATGGATCTTACACTACTGAGTCATGGCTAAAGGCCATGGTATATATATTCCGCAATCTGGAGACACCTTCAAAGTGGAGGGTCATGTTTTCTACCTACATGCTACTTGATATTGCCTTGTGTTTGTGGGATGTTATCTCTAAAGCTAAGCACCAACAACTGATGCTCTATGATGATTTATAGATAACCTTCTAAAATCACTTCCTTCCAAATAATCTAAGAGAGTATATTTCCATGGAGTTCATGAATATTCCATAGGGCACTATGACTATGTTACAATATTATGCATGTTTCATTGATCTCCATAAATTCACTCTATTTCTGACCGGTGATGAGTTAATGACTGTGATGAATTTTTAGGTTGGGATTGGGTACAATATATGATAACATGATAACATCTTTTGTTTGACAATCATTATAGTGATAGTGAACTAGGAACTAATTAAAGAACAAGATCTTAGGGAATATGGAAATGTGAGCCCGCGTGGTTCAGTTTCGAGGTAGGGTGATGGTTATTCTAGTAGTAGAAAGCACTGTTTCAAGGGTTCATGTGGGGGAGATTCCATAAAGGTGACCCACACTGAAAAATATATAGTACATGACTAGTGTAGTAGCCTAGGACATAAGAAGAACCAGTGCATGAGGAACCTATTCGAGTGTCATGCTTGTGGCATGAGGGTTCACCTTCAGTGATTCTAATGATATTTTCCTCCAGCATCTAGTTAGAGGAGACCCATACTGACACCTCTATCAAGTGAAAGATCTATGAATCCAAATTAGGAAAATAGTTTTTCTTCTACCTACCGATCATTCTAGGGTGTTAGTGTCCATAGAAGATGTAGCCAAGACATAGTTCTTTAGAATTAATTGATTTGATCTTATCAGGACACTCAGGAAGCATCTCAGAGTTGCAGTTCGGGCCATGTCTAAGAAGTGCAGCCTGTTCCCAAAGATCAGAGTCTAGGTCCATATATGGTTATTAGTACTATTATGTTATCATATTGTCTATTATATTCCTTATTTGGTATAGGTGCGTCACATTATTTTATATCTTTTGCAGTTTTAGAAAGTCTGGAACCTGTAATTTAGTACTTATGTTGCATCATCTCTATCAAAACTTTAATCGGGATTAGACCACAGGGCATATTAGTTGTTTTTGGAATGACCCTTAATATAGGTGTGTACCATTTCTTTTGAAGTTTCTTCTTCCTTGAGATCAATAGATTTGATGAAATTCTTGATATGGATTGGCTGGTGACTTATAATGCCTAAGTGGATTTATATCACCACAGAGTGTCTTTCACTTCACATGAAAGAAAAAAGTATATCACTAAGTGTGAATGTGATATCTTGGAATGCTAATAAGGACACAATATTAATGGGTTTTGCTAACTAATATCCTAGATGGCCAGTCTCTTTATGAGGGATAAGGTAATACAGACAGTAGAATTCCTTCCTATGGTGGATCATTTCATGAAAATCTTCCGTGGTGATTTTTCTGGATTTCCCCATGAGAGAGATGTTAAGTCCACCATCGATAAAGTGTTAGGTGCAGAAATAGTGTCCATTACTCTATATAGGATAACATCTACAATGCTCAAGGAACTCAAGAAGTAGCATGAAGATCGATAGGAAAGTAGTTTTATCCAACCTAGCACATCATCATAGGGTTCACTTGTCATTTAATACAAGAAATTGGATGGTATACTCATATTTTTTTGTGTATTATAGATGGTTGAACTAGATTATAACGTGGAACCAATATCCCTTTCCTTAGATTGAAGACCTATTCAAAGAGCTCTGTAGAGAAACTTTTTTTCTCTAAGATTGATATGAGGTCAGGATACCCTTAGGTTCATGTGATACTGTTAAACAAACCTTGTACGACATTCTGAAGAAGGTATGAATTGTATGAGAAATTAGTTATTCTATTCCGTTTTATGAACACATCAAAAGTATTTATGGATATGATGAACTAGGTTTTCCAACAGTATCTTGATTAATTAGTAGTATTCTTCATAGATGACTTCTTAGTGTACTCGTACAATAGACATGAAAAATGAAGGACATCTTGAGATCATGATGAATATAGTGAGAGAGTGCCAAATCCATGTGAATCTTAGTACATGGTAGTTTTGGATTTGAACGGTTCACTTATTAGGTCTTATCATATTTGAGGGAGGAATATCTGTTGATCCTGAGAATGGGAGTGACATTGTCTCCTACTATAAACCCAAGAATGTTTTTGACATGTGTATCTTCTTAGGGATAGCTAGATATTATAGGAAATTAATTTAAGAATTCTCACTACTAGAAGCCCTACTTATAGGATTGACAAAAAATGGTGTGAAATTGAATCATATTGAATCTTGCGAGACAACTTATTAGGGGTTAAAAGGAAGAATCACTTCAGAACTAATCATGATTCTTCTCAAGATGAGATGAAGCTATATTGTCTATTATAGTGCTTTAGGAATCGATTAAGGGGTAGTTAAGGTGTAGGGTGACTAGGTTGTAGTTTATGGATCCAAATAGTTGGGGCCTCATGAGGGGATCTATCCTATGCTTGACCTTGATCAAGAAGAAGGGGTTCAAGATCTGCATTGTTGGAGGCACTGTTAATTGGTTTAGTGATTCATCATTTACATGGATCACAAGAGTCTCAAATACAGCTCTGCACAATGGGACTTGAATTTGACTTAGTGTAGGTGGGTGAAATGATATCAATCATTTGTATTTAATATTTATTACACATACAGAAAGAGAAATTTCATAGACAATACCTTGATCCAAAAGACTCAAATGAAAGTTTTCTTGGAGGCCAACAATGAGTTGATGTAGATGTGTCTATTTTCTGAGATTCAACTTGTGATTGAAGAACATAGTAGGTAACCAGTATTAGTATCTATGTTAGTAAAATAATATCTTATTGAGTGGGTTTGAATGAATAATTTATCATATTTTGGAGGCCTTGTTTTGAGAGAAATTGTCATAGGAGAAAATCCACATCCTGGATGGGTTGTTGATGCAAACGAGACCCTACTCTTCCCTGGCCATGTATGGGTGCCTTCAAATGTACGATAAGAGTTTATGATGGATTCACATTCCTTTATTGGGATAGTTCATTCTGCGATTACCAAGTGGTACAATGATTTAAACCATTATTATTCATTTTCATGTGTAAAGAGGCATATAGAAGGATTTATCACCCAGTTCTCCACTGATCAGTAGTTAAAGTTCGTGCACCAGAAACCTAATAGAAATATATAGCCTATATCCATTTATGAGTGGATATGAATTGACATCACCAAGGATTTCATGATATGATTTCTAAGATCCCCTTGAGGCAGTGATGCAGTATGGGTGATCGTAAAAAAGTTGACCAAGATTGAACCTTTTCTACCTATACGAGAGACCTTATCTATTGATGGGCTAGGTGGGATTTATATCTAGAAGATAATGGACCTTCATGGTGTTTCCAACTATTTTGTTTCAGTCAGAGTTTCCCAACTACCTCATAGTTTTGTTAGGGGTTGATGAATACACTAGGTTTGTAGGTGTTCTTGGGTAAAGAATAACACCCTTAGACTGACAAGTAGTTAGAGTGGACGGTACGAGTGTTATTGGAAATGATTCAGGAATGCATCCTTGATTTTGGAGGTTCGTGGGAAAATAATATTCTTCAAGTATAGTTTTACTACGAAAATTTCTTTTAGAAGTCAATTCAAAAGGCTCCATACAAGGTCATGTATGTAAGAACTTATCGTTCACCACTATTCTAGATAGAGGTAGGTGAGGAAGATCTACTAGGTTTTCATATTATTGAGAAGACTTTAGAGAATGTCTAGTGGATTTATAAGAGTATGGATATAGATTAGTCAAGATAGAAGTCTTATACTGATAGTCAGCTTCGACCTCTAGAGTTTGAGGTGGGACATTGGGTCTCTCTGTTTATATCTCTTAGATTGGGTGGTAGATGAATTAAGAGAGAGGGAAAGTTATCACCACATTATGTAAGGACTTTAGAGATAGTGGAAGTGGTCAGGCTAGTAGCCTATTGGTTTTTGTTACCTTATAGGTATGATTCCAGGAATGACATCTTCGATGCATCTCATCATTGATGGTATCATGATGACCTATGTCATTTATCTTGAACCTGAGGATATCAAGTTGTAAGATGATGTGTCTTTCAAAGATCATTTGAGATGTATCACTGATCGGAGAATGAAGTGCCTCTGAGGTAGGTCAATTCTTATGGTTTGAGTGCTATGGCTTCATAGATACATGCTTTATGAGACCTGAGACATAGAAGATAATCTAAATGTATTGTTTTTAAAAATTTTAGAAGATGATATATTAACACTATAAGAATAGAAACATAGGGATGAGTTTTCTTAAAGAGGTGAGGATGTGATATAACAGCTTTATAAAAGGTATGAACCATTTATTTTCGGTTCAAATTCATTAAAACGACCCTTATAATGATTGTTGATGATGTTAAGGAGGACATAAGTTTTTCCAGGGCTAATTTGGAGCCTCAAGTATTGAAAATTAAAGAAAATATTAGGCCACACAGTTTTTAGAAACTATACAACATAACCCACATGGTTTACCTAAGATGTGCATTTATAGACACTAGGTACTAGTGGACACACTTATTGTTTTCAACCAAGCAACCTTAGAAGAAAATACATGTTATGATATAGAGGTTTGGGATACAGTGGTTTTTCCCATTTTTCACATAGTTAGATAAACTGTGTGCCTAACTTTGTAGAGTTCCCCTATGAAGAAGTGGCTCGACACATAGTTGGCACAGTATTTGGAAAACCATGTAACCAAACCACGTGAGCTTGTTTTTAGGGTGAAATACCTATTTTCCCTTAATGAATATTTTAATCATTTTCCTTCTTCTTCATTACTTCTTTAGGGGTGAAACCGCCCTCCTCCACGCATGGAGCTCATCTTACCCTCTCCATATGGTTTATGATGACTCATCAATCCATCATATGAATCCCATTACACCATAAGAAATGAAAATCTATTGGTAATCTCTTCAATCTCCACCCTTCTATTTCAAGGTTCTTCACTAATCTGTTGAACTGTTAGGTGTGACCGTTTTTGCCTTATTTTTAGGGAATATGATGATTCTTCCATTTTACCCCATTCAAGGATGATTCAAGCCTCAATAAAAAACCAGTGGAGTACTGCTACATCGATGTAGGTAATTTAGGTCCTTCTTGAAACTACTGCAAATATAGCCTTTAACAGCGCTAGAAAAGGGCATTAACAATGCTAGAAAAGCACTGTTAATCGAGGCGAAGATAGGGGTCCCTTTTATCAGCACTTAGAAAAGCGCTCATAAAGGTCCCTTTTATCAGTGCTAAAAAAAGTGCTGATAAATGGGTCTTTTTCAGTGTTTGTTTTAGCACAGATAAACAGACCCTATTATCAGCGCTTTTAAAAAGTGCTGATAAAAGTTAAAAAACAGAAAAAAATATTTTTTTCATATAGGGGGAGGGGCTTCAACAGTGCTTGAAGCCCCCCTTCAACAACAGCCCACCCCAACCACATCCCACACTCCCCAGCCAAATCGCCCCCAACCCCTTTAACAACGCTAGACATTATTCCCCACCTGCGCACGTGACCTGCTTCCCCCAGGATTCGAACTTGGGACCTGTTTCCTGCACCCCTAAGCCTTTACCACTTCACCATATTGATTTACTCTTCATTTATTAATGTGTGTGTATATATATATATATATTTATTTATATTAACTTGTATATATATATATATTAATATATATATAGTTATATTAATATATATATATATATATTGAGTTATATTAATATATATATTTTTTTATATTAATATATATATATATTCGTATATTAATATATATATATATATATATCCTTATATTAATATATTGATTCATATATTAATATTTATTTATAAGATCAGTTTTGAATGCATTTTTAAAATATTCTTTTTATGTGTGTTTATAAATAAATAAACACATATATACAACACACACAGACGTATATATTATATGTATATCTGTATATATAATTATACACACACACACACACACACATATATATATATATATATTTACAAATATTATATATTAAAATGTATATACATATGTTGAGAATATATAGATAATATATATCAGCTTCTCAAAAAGACACACAAAAATAAATAAATATATATATATATATACACATGTACACATTATATTGGTATATAAATATTCATATATTTTTATTTTAAATAAAAAGGATACTAGTTTCTTATTTATATTAGGCTTATATATTGGGGAATATATTTTATATGTAAATATGTTTAATTATTTATTTATAAAATTAAATTTTTATGTGAGAATACATAAAAAATATGTATATATTGTTATATATTTGAATATAAATAATAGTACATTATAAAAAAAGATAAAATCTCTAATCCATAATATGAATATGAATGAAATCCATTGAAATAAATTTATTCCCCCCTAAAAAGGGCAAAAATACGCACTTAAATGAGGCTGAAATTCTTTTGAATGTTAAAACATTTGGGTATCCTGAATAAAAACTCAATTTAGAGGACTGCTAGGCCTTTTTTGGCCTTGAAAAATGTGACAGAAGGTTCCCTATAAATATTAGAGTGTAGATCTCATCGTAGGCTTTGATTTGATATGCTGTAGAGATGAAACAGACACCCGGATCAAAATTAATGGCTGTTTGAAGTTTGAGTTACCTTTTCAACTTATTTGAGATTTTTTTATTTTTATTTTTTGATTTTTTGTGTCTTCAAATAGTTATTAAATGATTATTAGTCGATGATAATTACCATATTATTAATTAATAATATTTTTTCTAATATTTTAAAGCCATTTTCATTAAATTTCTAATATTTATTATATGTTAAATGCAATAGTCTATTAATACTTATCTAAAACATGTTTAAAAAATATATATTTTATTTATTTCAATATAAATATATGTATATATCAATAAATAATTTTTCATGATTTTTTTTTGAAATATACACTTTATAAATGCAAGGAAAAAGCTCTGATAAATCCCCCATATCAATAATAGTAAAAAAAGAACTAATAAAGGGGTCCCCTTTAATAGTGCTAAAAAAGTGTTGTAAAAGGGGTTTCCTTTATCAATGCTACAAAAAGCACCGATAAAGGGGCACTTTTATTTTTTCTTTTTTTTAGCATTTTTAAAAGTTCTCTTTATCAGTGATGACAATGACACCCCTTTAATAACACTTTTTTAGAGATACTAAAGGGTGTCATTGTAGAGAACCAGTTCTATGGTAGTGCTGTCATTTAATATATTTTTAAATAGTTCCATTGTATTGTTTTCTGGAACCTTCTGTAGATGGTTTAATTTTTTAAATAAATTAATTGAATGGGTCGTTCATGTCATATGTAACCATACCTTATGAAAAAAACTAGTTAGATTTTATTATTCATTTCATTGGACACACCTTTGGTTGTTCCCACCTAAATGGACTAATTTCCCATTCCTTGAATTGTTAACCATCAAGTGTGTGTGTTCCCCCCTTGGTTAAATGCCTCAATTAACTTTTTGAATTGAAATCAATTGTGATAAATGTGCTACGCCCCTCTTTAAATTCCAAATCTTTTTATTATTGTCTAGTATCATGGATTATGCCTTATGTCATTGCTTACATTTTATTCCATGTTCTTAATACCATTTCCTTACACAATGTCACCTATTCTAATGATTATTCCATGTTTGATGGATTAAAACATATGAATTGGATAGATTGTTAGCTTTTGATGTTGGAATACCTTATTGATGACATGAATTTGTATATGCTATTTAATTTTTTATGTTTCTAGGTTTCCATACTCACCTTCTATGGGATGACAGAGAACATATGTCCTATTTTTGTACATTGTGGATAGACTCATTGTGTTTGGTTTGATTAACTTGACATGCCAGGAGAGATACATTTTCCTTCCATGTACATGATCTATGGGAGGTTTTCACATACCCATGAGTGACATCAGTTCCTTAGGGGAGAAACCAAGGATGGACCCTTTGAAAAGATGGCTACGCGATGCCTTGGTTGATATCTGATCCCATATGTAAGATACTTGGTATGAAATCAAAGTCTCTATACAATGAGAGATACATGGGAAAAATTTATGAGTTACCTTGGATGCGCTCAGTTGTCTTGGATACATCTGAGATACATGTAGTGACCCTTGGGATTCTCTATAGATCATCTTGGATGGGCTCAGGACTATACCATTGGATTTGATTAATCATTTTTGGGATGTTGTGATGTTTCCTATATATATATTAAGAGAATGTTTGAATGATGTGATGAAAATGTGCTCACCTGTCCAAAACACAATCATGGGGTCTACTTACCCTGGTTTATTTGTTTATGATGTCATATCTAGTTACCATATCACTTATGAAGGCACCTTGGTTTAGAAATGCAGTTTAGGATGAAGCATGTAGTAACGATCGAGTGTCATTTTTGGAAACTAGACCAAAGAAGTTATTTATTTACTTGTTTATTTCCCTTAATTTTTATATTTGGAACACATTTCATTTATTTTATCACATGAAGCTGATTTGACTAGACATTGTGGAAGGAAGCCAACTGAGATTGTATCTCAAACCCTTCATGGTACGCCTTTGGTACAAAATCATACTTCATGATTATAGGTGTTGATAAAGGGATGTGTGAAAATTATAATGCTAGATTGATTTATATATTTAGGATGGATCATATGGAATAGGAAATAGCATATGATCAGGATTCTTGTTGTAGCATTTTTTTTCTTTTTTATATTTTTTTTCTGCATGTAGTATAAGCTTGTATCCCCTTCTCCCCATGCACTTTTATTTTTTATAACATCATGTACATCATAATAATTTAGTATTAAATTAATATTCAACTTCTTCTAGTTGTATACTATTATTTATTTAGTTTATTTTTATCTTTTTGAGCTGTCTATATGTCATTTCTTCTTCCACTACTTCTTAATTATTATTTATTCTCCTATTGCACTTACTCTGATATATGAGGGAATAGTCTCCAAAAAGGCACACCCTAGGCCTTTAATACTAGTCATTATCCTCTACTATTCAAGGAGAGTCTCTTGAGGTCTTCTGCCCATCATATCATAGCACCATTGATTGGAAACTAATATGAGATGCTATAGGTTTACTGTCTTTACAAATTATTCACTTTTATAAATTCTCTTCTTGGATTCTACTTCAAGGATGAATTATTCAATCAAATTTTACTCACTTTAAATTGAAAACTCTTCTCTTAAAAACCCATATTTAATTAGGTATTTACTATATACCCCCTTTTATGGGTTTTAATTTTCATATGAAAATAAATAGCTATTAATATATATTTTTCCTTTGAAAAAACATATGAATTCCCATTTCATTCCACTATTTAGGATTTTATCTACTTATTATAAACTAAATAATGAGATATTTTTTCAACCAAAAGTGTAATTCTAAGATTATATTTAACTTTTTAATTCACATATTCTTCTCCTTAAGGTGATGGTATTATATGGTTAAACATTTTTAGTTCACCACTGTAATTTTCCATATCATTTCATCCTTTTATAAAACAATATTTGGGATTTTTTACATACTAAGTTTGATGTCCAATTGGTTGTTTCATATATAAATTTTTAATCCTATTCTTATAATTATCTACTCAAATAGTATATTTCTTTATTCATGAAATTTTATCCCCTTATCTATCAATTAATAGTTAATTTTAGCTTCTTATGGGCTACTAGCCACCAAATATTTTTCATTCATTAAACTAATTATGCTGACACATTCCACTGTATTAATTTTAGCATTATCTAGCCACAATTGTTATTTCCTTTCATCATTTATTCTTTTCCAATGGCTCAAAATGGGCTTTAAAATTATGGAGTCTTAGTTGAGTGTTTTGTGATAATCAATCTATCCTTATACAAGTCCAAGATAAATTGGATTAATTGATTTATATATGGTCATGTACGATCTTTATGATGTTTATATTTGATCCACCTTCTCTAGATATATTGAATTAAATTATATAAATATAATCAAAGATCATATTAGTAAAATTTTCCTTTTTAATTAAAATTTTGGTTTTTCTCACATGTGTCAATTTTTGAATTGTCCTTTACTAATTAGGCTAAAACTGTACATGATTTATATTTTATAAAAAATAAAGATATATTAAAATTTCATAGTTCAGTCACATTTCTCCCTCTAATATATATTGCATGTATTTAAAATTATATAAATTCCATACATTATTCTCTTATTGGATAGGTTGAACCTATCCTCTCATTCAAGATTGTATAGCTTCATTGAATCCATATTCAACCCTACAATACTTTTTGAATTTATTTTTACACATGTGGTTTTAATAATTTTAGAACTATTTTCCCTTCACAATCTTATTTCCATCACCTTCTATTTTATTTTAATCTAATTATAAGGCTTATTTATCTAGTATAGGTTTCAATATCTAATTATGATTTTGGTTAATAATTATAAATTAATTACATTTTCGTTTATCCCTTGGGTATTTGAAACCAAATACAACACTTTTTCACGAATGTTACTTATCTACAAAGTCATACTATTAGGGGAAATTAAATTCTTGTAGTCAAATTTTGTTTCTCTTGTTACCTAGTCAAGTGAATTCTTAAAAAACATATTGAAAATGTGATTTAGCGACATGAAATTCTTGTTTTCAAAAATCCACTAACAACTATGTCAATAGGTGAAGGGACATTTAGATTCAGGATATTATAAAATAATTAGAAGATTAATGAGGGTGTAATTTATAGGATTGCAATTTTATGTAGCTTCATTTTTACCTTTCCCATACCTTATGAAATGTATATTTACCATGTTAAACAATATTTATGATTTTCCCCCTCATGTACTCAATTTTATCAATTTCAAAGTACCTCATAAATAATACATCCTAAATATCCTTCTAAAAAAATTAATCATCCTAATTTTTAGTTAGCCACTTCCTTGTCTTCCCATTGAAATAGTAGTGAAATACTTTTAAATTGAGTTTATAATCTTTCAATCCACTTCTAGGAAATTTGGGGGTTATTTTTTTAGATTGTTAATAAATATATAGGAATAATGTTTGGGTACACCATCGAAGGTTAGTAGAATTAACAATTGGGAGTGATTTATTAGATAATTCATTACCATATGTGATACATTTATACATTATTTTTTTTATCGCTTTTGGAATTTTTAATTCAATCAATTGTTTTTAAAGATTATATAAATTATGATTTGGAATATTATAATGATATTTACACCATTTTCTACCCATATAATATTATATCTTACCCCTATTCTCATGATTTAAAGTGTTTTTTCTAACTTATAGGAATATAAAACATTCAATAAGACTATAAGAGGATCATGTGTATTATGATAAGACCTCTAAGCAATAAAAAAGTTTAGCATAAATTATAGAATTTTGTAATCAGAATTAAAAGTATGAATTTTTTGAAAGTGTGAAAGATATAATATTTAATTTGAGCATAGTTTTGTGTTTTTAAAAACGTTATCTTCTAAATTGAATTCATATTATTGGATACACTAACAAATTTAGAAAAAATAAATGAAATTTTTGGACTCCACATTTTTCAATCATATTTTAATGATAAAAAATCCTATACATTCTATAAATCTTATTAATCCTATTTAATTTGTCTCAAATCATGTGTATAGATGGTTAGTTTCATTATGATTTAAATAAATCTATCCAAGTTCTTAATTGCTATAAATTAAATTTTATTATTGTAAATGATATTAACCTTTGGTATATAATTATTTCCTTGATGAATGATTAAGTCTAATTCATTCTGTGAATATCAATGCTCATGTATATATACTGATATTTAGCTATGTCTGAGAAACTGTGAGTCTACCACTAGTTCTGTTTTTTTGGAAAAGGACCCAGAAACTGTACCTAGACGTCGTGACCTAGACACCATGACCTAGATACCGTGACATAGACCCCGTGACCGAGACACCGTGACCAAGACACAGTGACCCAAACACCGTGATCCAGACATTGTGACCCAGACACCATGAACCAGACACTGTGACCCTAACACCATGACCCAGACACCATGACCCAGACACCATAACCTGTTTTAGATCTGTTGAAGTATGTGACACCGTTTCCTTTCTAAGACACCGTTCAAAGTTTGACAAAAGATCTGATATCATGATCCTAACACCATATCTGTGCTACCGGTTCCTTATCTCTATAAAACAATTCCATCATAACTCTCTCACATCTCAAAGGAAAAGAAAGAGACACCATTTCATAGTGACACCATTCCCAACTGACACCATTTCCATATAGACTATGACACTGTTTTTTAATATGTTTTTTTTGTTTTCCATTTAATTTCTAACGGTCAAATTTGAGTCTTTTAAATGCGATAACATAATTAATATTTCTTTGTAGAAATATCACTTGATAGTATGAGGTGAAAAATACATGCATCAAGTCGGATTCAACCCATGCACTCTGAGAATAAAAAGAAAAGCATGGCCGAGAGACAAAGGGGGTGTTAGAGCAGCAGACACACAAGAATTCTTGTGAAAATAACCAACACATGCAACAAGATACATCTGAAGAACACAAAAATAATTCACAAATCCGAAAGATGAGAGACCATACATCAGAGTCAAGAATATATTATCAATTAAAAATCCACTAAGAACATGAGCAAGATATAATTGGAAACTAGAGCACCGGACATGCGATACTCTGTTTCTTTCAAGAGGACTCTATTCTTGCATATACTTCATCTTAGAAGTTCAATGATACAAATAATAACACTCGTAGCACTTATAACTTTATCACATCATCTATGCTCTATTGTGTGTTGTTTTTATCTTTTGAGCAGTGTGTGTCTGTATTAAGACACCCAATATCTCATACACTAAAGTAAAGGATATAGGATATACTTCCTATCATATATTTTTACACTTGTTTACTCCCACAGATATTTTTGGAAGATTTTCCTGTGTGAACTGTTAGTTTATACCCCTGTAGAACTGTGGGATAGGTCGTGTGATCTGGATAGTCTCGTGCACGATTTTTTACCCCGATCTAGGGTGTGGATCATGTTTATTTATACATACTTCTTGGTGGCAGGTGATCACCAAGTGGAGTGGATTAGGTCTTGACGTGATATTGAAACACTTGTTTTATTTACACTACGTTGTTTAATTTAGTTTTATCTATTTTTACTATATAATTCAAAAATTACTATATTTACTTTGATAGTTAATCTTGGAAAGAAGTTAAAATTGTTTTTCCTTATTAGAATAACTTTAAAATTAATATTAATAACTGATATTAAGATTACTAAAAATTAATCAATCTTATGAGAAGTTATTTAAACAGTCAAACATTCATAACTATATTAATTTGATTAAATGGGATTTATTTATTTTTATTGGGGAACCTTTTATGAAATTTTTTCAAAAATCTATTATAGATACTCAATTCACCCCCACTTGAGTACTCTACTCTGACCAACATTTGGTATCAAAAGAGTTTGTTATTCCTTTTAAGCCTATATTTTTTAAACTCTTAATCTAGGATTTTAGTTGTACGTTAATTATCTATAAATTTATGGCAATTCGAAATTTTTAGCTCTTTAAAATTATTTCCCTATTATGGGTAATAAATTGGAAGGTGTTGCAACAAACAGAAAACCATTATTCAATGGAACCAATTAGGACCAATAGAAAATCAAAATGAAAATGCATTTAGAAAGTATGAGTTTTGAAATTTGGTCTTCAATTATAGATGCGTATAAGGTTGTTTCTACTCCTAGAATCACTTGGTATTATCTAACCAAGACTTCCTACAATAAAAATTCCAAATACAAGAATGATTTGTATTGGTCCTTATGATATGATAAATGTAACAACATTTCATCATGTAAAACTGCATATAAAATTTGGGATCCTTTTCTATTTCACATGAAGAAACTTCCAGTGTGAAATAATGAGACTTAATAATTATACTATTAAATAAGAAAACTTTAAAATGTAACATGATGACTCTATTTCTAACATGTATCCCAGGTTCAATGAAATTTTCTACACAATGATTTCTCTTGAAAGAGAAGTCACTTCCAAAGAACAAATCATGAGGATTCTCAGATGCCTTCATAATAGATAGAGAGGAAACTACTTCTCTATTAGACAATAATGGAAAATTAGAAAGTTACCTGTAAAATAACTCATGGGAAACTAATAATATATGAAGAAGAGTTTAAAGTCAACAAGGAAGAGGAGGATGAACACAAAAGAAAATATGTTGTATTTAAGACCACCACCTCTAAACAAAATGAAAAAAGGGAATTGGAAGACTATGTAGAATATTCTAGCAGTGAAAAATCATCACCTGATAGTGATGACGAGATGGATCAATTTTACAGAAGGGTTAATATATTTTACTAGAAGAAGAAAATTTTCAGAAATCCTAACTTCATAGGTAGATATAATCACAAAGGAATCTAGAAGAAAGAATGGAAATGATGTGGAAAATTAGATGAGATAGTCTTATATGAATGTAAGCAAAATGGACATATAAAGGAAGACTATCCCCTGCTCAAGTACAAAAATAAATATTAGGATAAAGATAAAATGTATAAAAAGTCAATGAAAGCAACCTAGAGTGCTTTCAAGGATAGTTCAAGTGACTCAGAATCTTCACTAGATGAATAGGCCAACAAATATTATATGTGTTTTATGAAAAAAACATCTGAGGTAACACTGTAATCTCATGTACACTATTCCTATTATTCTAGAGATGAAAGTGATTCTGGAAATATGTCTCATAAAGAAATGTTTGAGTACTGTAATATGCTTCAAGAGATATGTAATGAACTAAATGATAAATACAAGTATTTAAAGAAACATCATGCTCTTACCTCAACTGTTAAATCTGAACTTACTGTAGAAAGGGAGAGAAATTTTCAATTAATCAAAGAAACAAATTAAGTAAATATATCTAATGAGAAATTTAAAAAAGACCTTCAAAGTTTTATTATTGGTAAAGATACTTTTTTATAAATTCTTGGTAAACAGATTGATCCAAAATATACTAATGGTATTGGCTATCAACATGGTAAAGGAAATTTTAGAAGAAAAAATTTTACTTCAAAATCTAAAACATAAGACTTTTCTCTTAATTATGGAGAACAATCATCTAGTTCATGTTATGATACACTCTCCACTTTTTCAATCTTTTCTGGGCCAAATAAAATTTATTTTTTAAGAACTTTACATAATGATTATAGGAATCCTATGAGGCAAGTGTAGGTTCCTAAAGCACTATTCACTAATATTACTAGACCTAAAAAAATGTGGGTACCAAAGTCTTTTTGTATTTGATTACATTGTAGAAACTTTTCTTAAAGAGATCACGTAAAATTTATGTTACTTGGATAGTGGGTGTTCAAGACACATGACATTGGACTATTCATGCTTCAAGAAATTAATAACAATTAACGGTGGACATGTTAACTTTGGTGACAATGCCAAATAAAAAATAATTGGCCATGGAAAATTTTTTAACTATAACTCTATTTTAATTTCCAAAGTACGTTTTGTGGATGTATTGAAATATAAACTGCTTAGTATATTTCAACTATGTGATGATGGATTTCAGGTTAAGTTTGAAAATGATGCTTGCAATGTTTCTAATTCTAAAAATGAATTTGTGTTTTCGGCATTGATAAATGAAAATGTATACTCTGTTAACATAGAGAATTTAGTTTCTCAAAATGATTCACGTTTAATGGTATTTCACAATGAATCTTGGAATTGGTATAGGAGACTAAGACACTGTAATATTCACTCCCTTAGAAAACTAATTATAAATTGTTTAGTTGAAGACCTACCAAAACTTGTGCTTCCAAATGATAAAGTCTGTAATATTTGTCGTAAGGTAAATCTACACAAAATTTCCATTAAACCAAAGAAATAAGTTTCAACTTATCAACCACTCTAATAGTTTCACATGGATTTTTTTGGGACCATCTAGAGTTTCTAGTTTAAATGGGAGGTACTATGTCTATGTTCTCGTAGATGACTTTTCTAGATATACTTAGACATTATTTTTGGCTCACAAAATTGAAGCATGATATCACTTCACAAAATATACTAAAACTGTAAAAAATCATAGTGGACTTAGAATCAATTCGATAAGATGTGATCTTGGACGTGAGTTTGAAAATCAAGAGTTTGAATCCTTTTGATGAAACATACCCACATGAGCCTAAGACCACTCCAGAGAACCTGGAGGATGATGTGTAAATCAAGAAATCAATTCCAAATCCTCTAACCACCATATAAGGGAATTTGTGAAAACTTCTAATTCTGTAAATTCTTTATATTTTAGTCACAATGAACTTGAACCTGTTGAAAAACCTAAAATCACTAGTCCTTTTTTTCTAGAGCTGTTAGAACTCTTAAGTTTCGTCCTTTAGATGCAGTTGTAGGAGATTTAGATAAAGGAACTCAAACTAGAGATTCTCTTTGAAATCAAGTTGAACATCAAGTCATCTTGTCAAAAATTGAACCTAAAAATATTAATGATGCTATCAATGATGAATTTTGGGTGATGTCTATGCATGAAGAACTTAATCATTTTGAAAGGAACAAAGTTTGGAAACATGTTGATAGACCTAAAGAAACATTTACAATAGGCACTAAGTAGGTGTTTAGAAATAAAGTAGATTAAGAAGGTAACATAGTTAGAAACAATGATAGATTGGTTGAACAAAGATATATTCAAGAAGAAATAATTGACTATGAGTAAACCTTTGTACTAGTAGCTAGACTTGAAGCCATCAAAATTATGCTAGCTTTTTCTCCCCATCAAAATTTAAAACTATATCAAATGGATGTTAAAAGTGAATTCCAAAATGGGTATATAGTTGAGGATGTATTTGTTGAGAAAGCCTCTGGTTTTATAAATCCACATTTTCCAAATCATGTATTTAAATTATCAAAAGATTTATATGGATTAAAACAAGGTCCAAGAGCTTGGAATGATAGATTATATACTTTTTTTATTTACAAAGGGTTTACAAAAGGAATAGATGATCCTTACCTTTTTATAAAATAGATTTCCAATGATGTTTTAGTAGTTTAAATTTATGTAGATGATATTATATTTGGATATTCAAAAAATTCTTTATGTATTGAATTTTCTAAAATGATGCCAAACGAATTTGAAATGAGTTTAATGCTAAAATTCTTTCTTGGATTTCAAATATTTAAAAATAATGATTGTTTTATTTTAAATCAATGAAAATATAATAGAGGTCTTCTAAATTGTTTTTGCCTGGATAACAGTAAAAGTAGTGACACTCCAATAAGTACTGCTTGTAAGTTGGATATTGATGAAGATCGAAAATCTGTTGATCAAACCACTTAAATAGGAATGATTGGATTTTTCCTCTGCTTAACTACTAGACAACCTGACATTATGTTTCGTGTATGTATGTGTGCTCGTTATCAAGAAAACACTAAGGAATCGCATTTAAATTCTGTTAAGAGATTTCTCAAATACCTCAATAATACACCCAATCTTATAATGTTCTATCCTAGAGGAAAATCATTTGAGATAGTTAGCTATTCTGATGCTGATATTGGTGGTTGTAAGTTAGATTAAAAAAGATCCTCAGGAAAATGTCACTTTTTTGGAAAGTCACTAGTGTCATGGTGTAGTAAGAGACAAACATCTGTTGCATTATTTACTTCCGAAGTAGAGTATATAGTTTCTAGTAGTTTTTGTACACAAATTTTGTGGATAAAACACACGTTACATGATTATGGATATCAATTAAAGAATGTACTTATAAATTATGACAATACAAGTGATATTAACATCTCAAAAAATTATGTTTCACACACTAGGACAAAACATATTGATGTTAGACATCACTTTTTGAGAGACCATTAACAAAAGGGTGATATCACTTTGGAATTCATTGGACCTAAATATCATATTGCTGATATATTCACCAAACCATTAAATTATGAAAGAATAGATTACATCATACATGAATTGGGAATGATAAATATTATATAGTAAGTGTACCGTTTCACTACTTACTGTTTCACATTTTATGGTTTCACAAGTCACTTTCTTAAGATTACTGTCAAACTCTAACAGTTATATAGTTTACTATCTTAGAAGTTAGTATTTCAAAGAATAAGATCACACTGTTTAGAAGTCACACAATAAAGATAACACTGTGAAAACATGTTATGGTCTCACTGTGAAATTATATTCTGGTCTCACCGTAATGACACTTTATCTTTTTTACCTACATATTATAACCTGTATCACAGTAATTATTTATTTTATTCTTTTACATTCCCAAGATTTTAAATTTGAGATGCTTGATATCCTGAAATGATAAAAATGAAATAACTTTTACTTCTTTATTGACCCGATATTTCTTCTCTCAAACCATAACCCCTCCTTCAACCTCTCTCTCTCTCTCTCTAACCTTCATTCAGTGCTTAGAATGAATCGTCACTCCTCATAAACACCTAAGAAGCACATATCAGAGAATAAGATTAAAATATCACTGAAGATAGCACCTAGAATTTAAACTTGGGGAATAGAATAGTAGTACCTAAAATGGAAATCTTCCCTATGTGGATTTTATTAAGTAAGTCATTAGTATTGAAAGTGCTAAAAGAGAAAGGATGGATTGGTTCACAAAAGAGGAAAGAATGATTTACCCAAAGCTGGTTAATCTGTTTTATCAGTTCATTCAATTCTATTTTGATACAGAAGATGGTTTTGTTGTGGGAAGCTGGATCAATGTCCAAATATGTAACTTTTCTTCGAGGTTATGGGATTCTTTCCTAAGGATACCTCCTGAGAGTATTTTTGAGGACTACCAGAGAGGTCTTCCTCCTCCAAGTGCGATCCTTGTTTCAAAATAATCCTAGAGTTTCTTGAATGGAAATGAGACAAAGAGAAGATCTATAGCTGCTGAGCTAGATGGTGAAACCATATTTTTGTTTAAGTTTGTTCAGAATCTGATCAGTCCAAGAAAAGGTAATTTTTCTACACTCAAGTATCATAATGTATTTTTGATAAAACTTATGTATAATGGACACAAGATTAACCTATGGATGTTTGTTATAATTAATATGTCTAAGTTGATAAAGACAACCTCAAAGTTAACCTCCCTATTGTACACAAGGTTAATCTCTACTATGCTTCATTCTAAAAGGATGGTTGGACCAGATGAAGAAGTCATTAAGGACAAACAAGTTTTTATCTCACAAGTTACTATCAAAAGAAAGAAAATAAGTTGGAATCCATGGAGAAAATAATTTGTAGAGGATAATGAGAGGGTCTATGAAAAGTTCAGCCTGATTGAGAATTATTCAATACCTAAGGACATCTCTAATCCTGGTTTCGAGCCAGATGAAATCGTTGACTATATTATTGAGGAAGAAGAAGAATAGGATGTTTCACCTACAGGGAAACTGTCCTAGAAGAGGAAGGCAGTGAATATTCTCATCATGTATTAATTGATAAGGAAGTACCTATTCCTAAAGAAATTGTTAATCTAGAAGAAGAACCTGTTTAAAAAGTAGAATCTATTATTGTTGAAAGGGAAATGATGTTCAGGAAGAAAATTTAGAAGAAGATATTTCTACTGAGGAAGAAGCTGCTCTTAAGAAACACCAAGAGTAATATGATTTTAAAAATATTATCCCATCTTCTGATGAAAGAATAGAGCAATATTTTCAGTTGACTAAACAAGAAATGGGTGAATCTTTTGGGGATGAAAATTTGGAAATTGATCAAGGATCTAAATATCTTAGTCCTGTAAGAGATGAACCTATTTAGGGAGAGAATAACCTGAATTTGGAAAGTGTTAAAGAGCCAAATCCAATTGATCCAAGTTCTGTGGATACATTGTATAAATTCTATAACTATATTGATATGAATGATTCCCAGGAAGACTCAATTAAAGCTATAGAACTCTCTACTGTATTTCAATTCAAATCACTCTCTGATCTTGTATCTACAAAGGAACCTGAGCCTGTCTCATCTCCTATTCCTGAACATTCCCAAGAAACTTCTACCATAGTATGTAAGGATGATTTAAAATCCATTGAAGAGAATTTATTGGAAGGAGTTGAAATTATTGTGAACACTCAACCTTCTCCTGTGAAAAACATGAGTAAAAGAGATGCTACCCTGGTATTAGAAAATATCATTTGAAAGATTGAATTAAATTTTTTTCATGAAATTCAAGAAGTCATAGTTGAGAACAAATAGCTAAGTGATGAAATGAAGTCTCTTAGAGGTATGATTAAAGATATGCACAAAGTGTTGGAATCAGGACCATAACATGTTGCTCATCTTATTGAGGATGTTGGAAGCCATATTCCACAGGAAGTTTCCTCCCTGATTCAACCTAACCTAACTTTCTTTGTTGACAAGATGGTTGAAGGAAACCCAAAAATAGTTCACAAAATGTGTGAGTTGGTTATCGGTCTTAACAAGTAGAATGATGAGTATAAGGACTATCTCCAGAATGTTCTAAATCAACTAATGTCTCTTACTTCAGCTATTATAGCTTATAGTGCCTCTGTAAAGTCATCTCAACCATCCTTGGATAGAGATATGCTCAGAACAGTTGTTAAATAAAAACTTCAATCAGTGCTCAGCGGTTTCGACAGTGAGCCTCTATCTATGGTTTTCAAGAATAGTGACAGAGTTCTTGATCTGATAGGAATTCATTCCAAGATTTCGAATGATGCTTAAGAAGAAATTACTAAGATGGTATATTTATACTTCAATAGGATTTTTGCTAAGTATGATATGACAAACCATTTCATGTACATTGTAGAGAATATGAAAATCTATCCTGTCACACAATCTTTCAAAACTCAAGTTCTAAAGCTGAATGATTTCACTCCTTTTTGGTACAAGTTCATGGAGAACAAGGAAAACTATGAGAAAGTGATGAAAAATGGTTGTGAGATTATTTCTGACTTCATCAAGCTGTTGAGGCCTTATCTTCATGTGAAAAGAACTACTATTGTTGCTCCTATAGCTTCACCTTTAAGTCCTAGTTTTCCAACCTTCTCATCCACTTCACTTACCTCTACCTCTATGTCTGTCTCTTAGGATCTGAGTTATATCAGACCTGTTATCCTTGACCAACAATTGCCTCGATATTCCACTACACCTACCTTGGACCCTATGTTTTTGATGGTCTCCCTCTCCCTTTTCTATCAGTTGGTTCACTTACTTATTCAACTTCTACCTTTACTCATGTTGCTTCTAGTGATTCTACTTCCAAGGGAAATGAGAAGACAACCGATGCTATATAAAAGTGAACACTATTGTTTGATAGGGATATTTTTGTATTTTTTTATTAGTTAATGATTGTAATGACACCTTTTCTCAATCTAATACACTAGGAACTTTGATTGTCTCTTCTCTTATTTACTTTTTTACTACTTTTGATAATCCCAAAAGGGAGAGAGACATGCACTATAAATGAACACTAAGGGAGAGACACATCCAGTAAGAACAAATATCTCATTCATATGATTTGTGATCATCAAAAAGGGAGAGACTATTGGACTCCTCATGTGTTAATCATATTTTAATGATCACTAATCCTATACATTCTATAAATCTTGTTAATACTATTTAATTTGTCTCAAATCATGTGTACATATGGTTTGTTTCTTTATGCTTTAAATAAACCTATCCAAGATCTTAATTTCTATAAATTTTGTTTGATTATTGTAAAATATATTTCCCTTTGGTCTATAATGATTTCTTTGATGAATGATCAAGTCTACTTCATTCGGTGAATATCACTGCATAAGGCTATATACAAATATTTAGTTATGTCTGAGAAACTGTGAGTTTGGAACCAGTTCTGTTTTTATGGAAAAGGACCCAAACACCGTGACCAGACATTGTGACACAAACACCATGACCCAAACACTATGACCTAGACACTATGACCCAAACTCATTTACCTAGACACTGTGACCTGGACAACGCAACCGATTTTAGATATGTAGAAGTCTGGGACACCTGTTTCGTGGTAAGACACCATTCGATGCTTGGAAAAAGATCAGACACTGTGATCCTAACACCACATATATACTACCAGTTCCTAATCTCTATAAAACCATGCCATCATAACTGTATCACGACTCAAAGGAAAAGAAGGAGACACTATTTCGTGGTGACAACTTTTCTAAGTGACACCGTTTCCAGACAGACTATGACACCATTATTTAATCTGTTTTTTCGTTTTCAATTTAATTTCTAACAGTCATATTTGATTCTTTTAAATGCACTGACATAATTTATATTTCATTATAGACATATCACCTGATAGTTTGACGTACAAGATGCAGAATACATGCATCTTGTCAACTTCAACACATACAATCCATGAATAAAAAGAAATGCATGTCCATGAATCAAAGGGGGTGTTAGAGAAGCAGACTCACAAACATTATTTAGAAAAGAACCGAAACATGAAACAAGATACATTTAAAGAACAAAAAAATCATTCAAAAATCCAAAATTTGAGATATCATAGATTAGACTCAAGAAAAACTTCACAATTCCAACTCGACGAAGAACACGAGCCAGATCTAACTAAAAACCAAAGCACGAGACTTGCGATACTCTGTTTCTAGTAAGTGGACTCAATTCTTACATCTGCTTCATCCTAGAAGTTCATAGCTACAAAGAATAACACTCAGAGCACTTATAACCATATCCCATCATATTGGTTTTGTTTTGTATTGTTTTTTGTTTTAGAGAAGTGTGTGTGTCCCTGTAATAAAACACACACTATCTTCTACACTAAACTAAAGGATACAAGATATCCTTCCTCTCATCCGCACCACAATATGATACATGATATTCCAAGTACAACTCAATATGTATGTTATTAGTTTGAAATTGACATTTTTTATTCCAAAATAACACTCAATAAAAACCAAGAAAACATGCTCAAATCATCTTGATAATTTAATAAAATAAATCACAATTCATTTTTTATCTATAAGAATTATTATCATGTAAAATGGACACACGATGTGACCAGAATGACTAAAAGTGCACATTTCTAGTTTAAAAGGAAATTTTATTAAAGAAAACAAATGATGTACTCAAAAGTAAGAAAACAAATTAAAAATATTTTTATACATTATTAAAATGATATATATGTTATTTGGGACATTCAGGAGTCAAATGCACCTTAATATGTTGCATGTTGTGACCAGTATGACTACAACTGTGTCTTTTCATTTAAAATTAACCATATTTTTTATAAAAAAAGACAACCGAAATATATATAAAAAAGTAAAAAACACTCATATTGTTTTGTTACTTTAATGAAATGATTCACAAGTCATTTATGAGATATAATAATCAGTCTCACCAAAATCTAATATAAGATTTGAGAGGTATGACTCAAAGTGTCTATTATCAGTTTAAAATTGACATTTCAGTTCAAAAAGTGACACTGACTGAAAACTGAGAAAACATGATGATATTGTATTTATAATTTTTTAAACCAATTCATAAGTTATTTTTGATTTTTAGAAATCAGTATCACGTCAAACGAAAACATGATGTGATCTATTTGACTCAAAGAATGTGTTTCATGTTTAAAATGACATTTTAGTAAAAAAGACAAGTGACATAATCCAAACCGAGTACACATTTGGATTTATTTTATAATTTATTGAAATTATACATAAGTCATTTGGGATGTTTATGAATTATGCTTACCTCAACTAAATGTATGGTGTGACTAGTATGACTCAAAGTGTGTCATTTTATTAAAAATTGATTTTAATTTAAGTAAAAAAGACAAGTAATGTTTTCAAAACTAAGAAAATGCACTCAGAATATTTTAATACATTAGGAAAATGATCAATAATATATTTTTGAAATTTTTGAATCTGCTTCACCTCAATCATATATACGATGTACCTGGTATGAATCAAAGTGTCCATTACAAGTTCAAAATTGATATTTCAGTTCAAAAAGTGTTTCTCATTGAAAAATAAGAAAAAATGCTCCGATTGTATTTTTAATTTTGGACAAAAATTGATAATTAATTTTTGATGTCTAGGATTCAGTCTCATGTCAAAATGACACACGATGGGACCAGTATATCTCCATTTATTTATTTTTTGTTTAAAATGAAATTTAAGTAAAAAATAAAAGAGACATACTCAAAACCAAGAAAACGAATTCATATTGTTTTGAAACATTAGGAAAACATCCCATAAGTCATTTTTGATGTGTAGGAATCATCTGTACCTCAATCTGATGCATGGTGTGACTAGTATGACTCAAATTGTTTCTTTTTATTTAAAATCAGCATTAATATTAGTATAAACGAAATGTGACATACTCAAAAATGAAAAAAACATTTATATTGTTTTGATAATATAGGAAAATGTTCCATTATTCATTTTTGACATTTATTAATATGAATAACCTTAATATTATACTTTATGTTCTCGGTATGACACAAAGTGTCCAGTATATATTTAAAATTGATATTTTAGTCCAAAAATGTGAGTCACATAATACCAAGAAAATGCACTTATATTGACTTGATAATATAATAAAATGATTTATTAATCATTTTAAACATTTAGAAATTAGTCTCACATCCAAATGACACATGATATTATTATTATGTCTCAAAGTGTGATTTTATGGTTTAAAATGATACTCAAAATCAAGAAAACTCATTAGGATTATTTTGATACTTTAGTAAAATGATCCATAATTAATTTGGGATGTGTTGAAATTCGATAAAACTCAATCTGATGGATGGTGTGATTGATATGACTCCAAGTTCATCTTTTAATTTTAAATTGCTATTAATTTCAGTAAAAAAAAGTGACATACTCGAAACCAAGAAAGAAAATTAATATTGTTTTGATACTTTTTGAAAATGACCCATTTTTCATTTGTAATGTGTGTGAATCAGTCACAACTCATTCCAATACCCTCCGTTCCTATTATGACTTGAAGTTCCTTTTGTGAATTTAAAATTAATATCTCAGTTTGAAAAGGTTTAGTCATTGAAAACTGGTAAAACACGATTGGATTTTCATGATCATTTTGGAAAATTATTTAGAAGTAATTTTCAACATGTACAAATCAATATCACATAAAAATGAAACATAATGTGGTCGATATGACATAATTTTCAAGTTTCTAGTTTAAAATTAAAATTTAATGAAAAAGGGGAATAATAAAAACTATGAAAACATGTTCACACTGTTTTAATACATTAGTATAATGATCCCTAAGTCATTTATGATGTGTTGGAATTAGACACACCTCAATCTAACACATGGTGTGACAGGTATGACTCAGAGTGCATCTTTTTTACTTAAAACTGACAATAATTTTAGTAAAAAAATTGAACCACTAAATACTAAGAGAAAAAATATAGATTGGTTGGATACATTAGTGAAATTATCAATATTTCATTTTTGATGTGTAAGTATCAATCACATATCAATCAGACACATGATCTACCTGAGATGAATCAAAGTATTCATTATCTGTTTAATATTTACATTTTAGTTCAAAAGTATCCCTCCCTGAAAACCAATAAAATGTTCTCATATCATCTTAATAATTTAGGAAAATAATTCATAAGTAATTTGTGACATTTAGGAATTAATATCACATCAAAATGACTCATGATGTGACCAGTATGACTCAATGTTCATGTTTCCATTTTAAAATGTAATTTTAGTAAAAAACATAGGTGACATAATAAAAAATAAGAAAATGAATTCATATTATTTTGATACATTATAAAAAAGATCAATAATTCATTTTTGATGTGTAGGAATTATCCTCGCATGAATCTAATTCACAATGTGACCGGTATGACTCTATGTGCATGTTTTCAATATGTAATAGTCATTTTAATTTAAATCATGAATCACATCGCCAAAACCAAGAAAAAGAGTCTAGATTATTTTATTGTAATTTTATCTACTATTTCATAGTTAATTTCACTATAATTTTTATCTTATACTTATTTAGTTAATTTTTATAGAGATAATGGTTGAAGACAAACAAGAAATGGTGTGACATACAAGAATAAACTACAAATCAATCTGATAGATCTTATTCCTAGTATAAATCAATGTTTAGTTTAATATTAACATTTCTTATATAATTTATTTATTTATATTTTTACTAACATAAATTTTTATTTTCTCTTATGTAGGTGTGTTCTTTTGGTCAAGTAGGGGTGGTTTGTTCGACAATATCAAGAGTCAGGGTCAAAGGGAAAATACAAAAGAATATTGATGTACTCAAATTTATGTGATAATTTATACTGAATCAGGTAATTATAAAAACCATTGATTATATTGTTTTTAATTTATTTTTTTTCTTATTTTTGGATTAAAAATTTTATTTCATTTAAATTATGAATTTTTAAGGGATTTTGATGCTTTCAGTACTTTTTCTGGTGTGGAGCCTTTTCTGGTACAGTAGTGTGTTGTTAGAACACACTAAAATATTCCACTTTATTAGTGATAAAAAATGCACGAATAAAGGGGACCTTTATTAGAATATTTAGTATACCTGATAAGAGCATAGGGTATCTAATCAATCTCATGTAGTCAATACTTTTCTAGTGATCATAATGAAAAATATTAATGCTCTAAATGTCCTATTTTTTTGTAGTGCACTATTATTGGTTATAACTCAACCTATGTACTTGGCTATAATATAACCACAACCCTTGGTTATACCACAAACACCATAAAAAAACAAAACCATTCATATGTGCACTATAGGATCATAAACCATTCATTATATCATTATATCATAACTGTTGAAAAGAAAATGGGGTTTATAAAGATTTCATTTATTAACCATAGAATAACTCATTGAAGATAAATGGGTATCATGAACATATCATCAATATAATAATTAAATATATATAGAAAGAGTTATAATGGTATCAATGGATCATATTACCAATAAAGAATAATTAACTTCAAAAGATGTTATCTTATATGAAAATTCCTTTAAAACTACATTGAAATATGTAAGAACATTGTTCTTTGTTGAGCTATGGATCTTTTATTTTCTACCATTTCTATATTTAATTTTCCAAATATGGAATACTATGAATTCCCATTTGGGTCATGGGGGTCTCTGTGGTGTCCGGGGGTGGTATGGAGCCCAGAAACCTAGTTTTGGGTGGAAAGATGAGGACACACGATTAGTGAAAACTATACAGGTTGGGTCGCATGGCCATGTGACAACTCTGAAATATAAGAAGACATTGATAGATGTTTTAGAAAAGTTTTCAAATGGTTTAAATAACCATGGGTGATAACCTTGTTCTATTCCAAAAACTTATATGAAGCCTTTAATGGTTTCTGCATAGTTTGACAAACAGTACTGATAAACTATGTGAGCCCTACTATGCTATTTTTTTTTCATTTTAAATTTAAAATTGAAATGTTATATTAATTATATTTGAGTTTTCTTAAAATGGAGAGTATACCTCTCATGTAAAATCAACCCTCTTGGCCTAAAGCAGTATTTCAGTTCCCTTCACAATCTGACCTCCGATTCGAGTATTGTCTGTCACATTGGATTCGTATCATTAAGGCCTAGATTCCTTTTTAGCCTTTCTAGATTCTTCGGGATATTGATTTCACTAGTTGAATTTATGCTCATGTTACATAATATCATATTCTTCATTAATTATTCATATTTATCCCAAAACTAGGTGAATTAGATATTGATACTCGATGAGCTATCTAACACGAGCCTAAGGTAGGTGGTCTCATGCCTTTCACGAATTGTTGAGAATTTTATATATGACGGAGTTCCACACACCCATTTTCGGGGTGTCTCATTGAATTATAATTGAACCCTGTTGTTTATTATTATTTTTTAGGTAATGGAATATGTGTTTTAACTCATGTATTAGGTTCTATACCTAGATTAAGGGCCACCCCATGGGTGGGTTTCCTTGGATGACATTTTATGACTATTTAGACTAGGATGCCTATGAGGCATGCCTTTGTTTCACTTTTAATGGTTGATAAAAATGTATTTGTTTATTAATATAATTTACATGTTATTAGATTATATTGTAATTAGTTTAGGTTATGGGATGGTTGACATTCCCTATCCCATGAGTATTCCATTTCTTGTTAAAGCATGTCTGGATTGATTTTCTTAATCTATTGACCTGCTCAAGTGAGATGGATAATGTTAAAGACATGTAATAGATTAATTATAATATTTTTCATGTTATGATATATATTCCCATGTGATTAAATGGAAGGACAAGACTTATGTGTTTTGTCCTTACTTGAGACACCCTTTGGTGTTGATTTATATTAAATGATTTTGGGTTTTGACCTTATTATACATAATGAAATGTTTAAATCAATTGAATGATGAAGTGGTTAATAGCCTTGGATGAAACATGGATTCAATTTATAATTTCACGGATTGGATCCTGTGACTATAGTACCTTGTTCCTTTAGTGAACCATGGATTCAGATTAAAATGACATGGACGAGCTCAAAGGACTTGCTATGTTTAAGCAATATGTGAACCATGGATTCCATTGACGATCTCATAAAGGTTGTACTTAAATACCCCATGGATCATGGATATATTTAGGGATGATATGGATGAGATCAAGAGGCATTGAATGTATGTCCTGAGTGGTACTTGGGGATTCTCTATAGGATCTCCAAAGATGGGTTCAGTAGACATGAATTTATACCACACCTAGAGTGATGATGGATTCCTGAGAGGTTCACCCGAATGGGGTTGAACGGTGATGGAAGAAATTTCACCTAAAGTGATACTTGAATTCCATCTTAGGAATTTTGAGGAGGGTATTGAGTAATAATAGATTATTGAATTGGAATTACCTATGGTGCATATACCAATATAAAGAACATACTTGGAAAGGGATATGAAGGAAAAGGGATTTGGTAATAAGATTTTCCGAGTAGTAGCTACCCCACTTATAGGGAAAATCCAAATTGACGCAAATTGAATTGTGATTTTTGGATTATGAGCTATTACAATTGATTAGATTTCACCATTTGGTGACATACATGTTTTGCGCTATTTTTTATATGATTGTAGGTTCTATTGTGTTGAATCCCAATGAGATGAGAGTATACGATCTCTTACATCATATAAAAAATTGATAGAATTCACATGTCATGGATTACTTCCATTCCATTTAGAGTTAAATACGAATTGTATGTACTTGTGAAAGTTGACATGATATATTTAGTTACTTTTTTATAGGTATATTAGGGTATGTTCTGGCTTGTATTGGATGGATGAAAAGATTTGATCTGTGAGGGGTATGTGCCATATTGGAATGGAAATTGGTGGATCATGTTATGGACTTAAATTGAATGGTGTTACGATGTTCTATACATGGATTTAAACATTTATTGGTATAGAGTATTTATAAGGCCACGACCTTAAACCTTACTTAATATTGAATTAAAAGAATAATTCACGTTGAGGATCTTTTTAGGTTTAGAGTTTTAGAGAATTATAACATAACTATTACATCTCAAAAGATTACAAAGTAGTCACTTCTACTAAGTTTCCACTATAAAAAAAACTCTTAAAAAGAAACGTGTCTAGTTCCATGTTTTATATATCATGATATTCCCTTGATCCCATCCTTGACCTTATTCCACATTAAGTCCTGTGAAAAACATTTCAAAAAAACTTGGGGTGAGCATAAAAAGCTTAGTAAGGGATACACAAAGAATGAAAATTGTTAGTTTATCAAAACAACAAGTAAACCATGTATACTTTATCAAAGTAATACTTTTCACCTTTATGAAGTAATAAAAACTCTTCACTGAATAAAGTATCATTACTTACCTTTTTGTAACCAAAGGATTACCATAAAACCCATATAAAGAACACATAACATATATAAAGGCAACTTGGGACATAAACTTACTTAAGTGGAATAACCATACGGTCGACTTCCACACATATCACTTAATGGAGTATCCATACGGCCAATTTCCATACATACTTAATGGAATAGCCATACGGTCGACTTCCATACCCAATGCATTGGAGGTTATAACATAACCACCCGTCCTGGTATTCACGGCACCACCCGTCATATGGTTTATAACGTAACCACCTGTTAAAATGTCCAAGTACCAATATAAAATCATAAAACATAAAACCAATATAAAGAAAAGATAAAATTTCCACATTTCAATCACAATATGTCATAAATATATTGACATAATAGAATCCTTTATCAAAACCATTTTCAATACCAAAATACATAAAAGAGTATATGGTATTTATTTTATTTTAAAAACATTACGGCTTGTTGAGGAAGCCAAAGACCAAATAATACTCGCGGTGGCGGAAAAAGTCGTTGTCACCGCGTACGTTAAAAAAACATTCCTTTTTGTCGTTTAGTAAAACGCTTCGTAGAAAAAGATTCCTTTTGTATAAAAGTAAAAGTCAAAGGGGTTTATACACCGTATAAAAGAAAGTTGTGTATAAAACGAAATATGCCTCAATGAAAGGAGATTGAGACGAAGTCCCTTACCTTGGGTCCGACTTGACTCGATCGTTCTTTAACGTCCTGAATAATAAACTTGAGTTAATTTATACTTGATTAAGAACCTTTTTAAAGTTCATTATTCTTTTTATATCAGTTATTGCCATGTTATAAACATTATGTAACCATTTAAGTTAATAATGTTTGTTTTGTCAATATTTGGTTCTTAAGTCGAAAGTTGACTTCTTACAATTACATGTTGTTCTTGTGGTCAAAAGTTATTTATATCCAGAATGAAATTCCCGATTTGGATATAATATGTATCATATATATCCAGCATATACATGTATTTATAATATTACATAATCATTTAGAGGTAAGAAATGAAATGCACCGTTCATGGAGACGGTAAGCCGTACGTACGCATGAACGCTACTTTCATTTCTTTGTCATATTAGTGGAATTAAAACTAAATGAGAGGTATGTATATTTTAATTCCATAATTATATTCATCATTTAGATATATCATTAATTATATATATACATTATATACATGTAATTTTAATAGTGCATTACATTTGGGGATAAGAAATGAAATGCACCGTTCATGGAGACGGTAAGCCGTACGTACGCATGAACGCTACTTTCATTTCTATCTCATAATTTAATGGAAAGAAATAATAATGATATAGAGGTATATTATAATTCCAGTATAACATCATATATAATAACTTTAAATCCATCCTTTACACGTCCCATATATGGCATTAACGAATCACATCACTTTTAGGGGGCGGTAGTCCACACTTCCTTAAATGAAGATATCGTGTTTACCCATAATGGAAACCATAAAGGTATGCCAAAAATGAAAAATACAGAAGCTTAAAGAAAACATAAACATATTATATATCATATATAAAAATAGTGACATCATAATGGCCACCCTTGAAGGTGTTAAATGAGTATTGAACAATCATCGTTTCGGGAGGCAGAATTTCGCCATCCACGGAAACTGTATGTTCTTTAACCATTTGATGTAGTTGTGTGAGAGTGTAGCTAAAATAAATATTATAAAAACATACTAGTATATTGAAGATACTGGTGTTGTTACAAAATAAGTAAATAAAAAGAGTTTAGAGGGTTGGATAAGCAAAATAAAACAAATGAACAAGAGAGAATGGATTACCTTTAAAAGTGTAACTCCATTTTGATTTGAGCCTAAAGGCTTCCTTTGAAAGGATTCTGCCCAAAGGGAATCCTCTAGGATGAGGAGAGGGATGTGGAGAGAGTAATTGGGCAGGGGTTGGCCGAGCCAAAGGCTTGAGAAGTGTGTGAAATGAGGTAGAGGTGGGGGCCTTTTATAAGAGGAGAGGAGGGGCACTTTTGGAAAGTAAAGAAATATTACTTTATTTGAAAATGTGTTTCGGTTTTAAAAGGTCCCACATTGATATAATTCGTGGATAAGGTGATAAGGGTTCGAAATCCACTCATCCAATTGGTTTTGGACATGTGTAGGTTTTAGATTTTTCATTATCTTTCCATTTTATTTAAATCGTCAAATAATGATGTCATCGCTGCATCATTATTATGTCATAAATAATTTAATTTATTTAATGTCTAAAAATTATAAAAAAAATACTATGATGTAGGAAATCTTTTTAGATTTCCAATTACTATTTATAATCAAAATTGGGACTTGTATAACCCCAATCAAAAATTATTTTAGTAAAACAATTTATGTTAGTGTCATTTTCACTTTAACATTAAATAAAAATATATTAATGTCATTTTCCAACTAAAGTGGCTCCATGGGGTCCCCAAGTTGTCCCATGGCTTGTCTTGGTCGGCCATGACTCACCCAATAGGTGTAGGACAAGTGTCATGGTGTTTTAACATTCTTATAATACCATTTTTACCTTAAACTACACTAATTACCTCTAATCGCGATTAATGAAAAAAAGTTACTATTCACCAAAAAATTATTTTAATCTTATTGAACCACATTTTACTTCTTAATGACAACCATGTATGTCGGATTTTCAAAATTCAATACACATTAGTGGTAAACTTTCATTTAACTGAAAAATCAGTTTGCTTGATTACCACTTAGTGGTTTCACTATTCATCAAAAATTGAAGTTTTTCAGAAAATTACCAAAAATTCACCCTAAGCTATATTTGATATTCCGAATTCAAAAATGAATTCCATTTTAAAAAATTCAAAACATTTAAGTCAAATTAATTAATTTAATAATTAATTCCCGCTGTCATGACAAATAGCGTGTTTTTGTGAAACAATAAGTATCAAAAGATTGACACTAGTTTAAGTCCGTTTTCAAAGTGAAATTAATTCCAACGACCACTATTGGATTTAATGGTAAAAATATTTTCTAATTTCACTTTAAAACCAATTCAAAAGATAATCTAATCATATAAATAAATTAGATTAAAAAGATGTTTTGAATTAAAATACAACATTTTACACTATTCATTAAAAAATGAACTTTATCAGAAAGGTACCAAAAATTTACACAAAGTAAATTTTGATGTCCTGATTCTAAAGAAGAGTTATATTTGGTCAAAAATAAAGTACAAGAGTGATCAAAACTATATTTAATGACGGTTCACCATTAAAAGGTGATAAGTGAACCTTTAGTGAAAATTAGAGTATATATGCCCTAAAATTGAACTCTTTCCGTATTTTAAGCCTTTATCTTTTATTGGGTAAATGTATAAACATTTAAAAACATATCCAATCATATTTTAGTTATTTCTATCCATTCCCGCTAGTACAACAGCTACTTGTTAACTAACATTTAAAATAATATTATTTTATTACTAGTGTGCTACGTAAGTTTCAAAGAAACTCATCGTTGCGTATCGGGTACGTTATCGAACATAGCAACCCCTTTAAAATAAAATTAATATTTAATACGTAAATATTAATAAATATGAAAATTCTTTATTATTTATTTACCTGGGATGTTACATCCTTCCCCCCTTTTGGGAATTGCGTCCTCGCAATTTTATTCACTTATCAAAATAAGTGGGGGTATTTATCCCTCATAGCATTTTCAGATTCCCACGTTGCCTCTTCAATCACATGGTTTTTCCACAAAACCTTTTCCTGATGAATCACCTTATTCCATAACACCTGCTCCCTGTGGTCAAGAATCTGGACCTGTTGTTCCTCATAAGATAGGTTCTCTTCCAGCTGAACTACCTCTAGACTCAAAACATGAGATGGATCTGGCATATAATTTCTCAACATTGAAACATGAAAAACATTGTGTACCTGAGATAAACTCGGAGGTAAAGCCACCCGGTATGCAACTGATCCAACTCTCTCTAGAATTTCATATGGTCCAATAAACCTTGGACTCAGCTTTCCTTTCATACCAAATCTCATCACACTTTTCCAAGGAGAAACCTTGAGAAAAACATGATCACATACCTTGAAAGATAGATCCTTCCTCCGGTTATCCGCATAACTCTTCTGCCTGCTCTGAGCTATTCTCATGTGCTTCTGAATCAACTGAACTTTTTCTGCCATCTCTTCTACCAATTCTGGTCCCATCAGCTTCCTTTCACCCACTTCATTCCAAAATGTTGGAGTTTGACACCGCTTCCCATATAATGCCTCAAATGGTTCCATCTGTATACTGGAATGAAAGCTGTTATTATAAGAACACTCAACCAAAGAAAGATGTTGGTCCCAACTTCCCTGATAATCCATAGAACAAGCTCGTAGCATATCCTCCAATGTCTGGATTGTTCGTTCTGACTTCCCATCTGATTGAGGATGAAAAGCTGTACTAAAATTTAATTCAGTACCCAACGACTTATGAAGGCCTTTCCAAAAGTTAGAAGTAAAACTGAGATCACGATCCGATACAATGGAGAGAGGAACTCCATGTAATATGACTATTTCTTTAAGATACAACGGGAAAGTTGATCAAGAGAGAAAGTATCTCGTATAGCAAGGAAATGAGCAGATTTGGTCAAGTGATCAACAATAACCCAGATTGCATTATTACCTCGAGATGTCCTCGGTAATCCCACAACAAAGTCCATGGATATGTTTTCCCATTTCCACTCTGGCACTGGTAAAGGATGAAGCATCCCTTTCGGTAACTACTGCTCTGCTTTAACCTGTTGACATGTCAAACACTTTCACAGTAAAATTAGCAAGACTAACCTTTTGATGTTCTGAACACCCCATGACATCAAAAATCTTCTCTAGTGCTTTAATCCACCCTTCAGCTTGCACAGGGTCAGATGATCCTCTGAATGATGGGGGATGTTGCCTCATGAAATGTTCCACTACTGACATGTTCCTCTGCGGTTGATCTGGCTGATCTCGTGCATGGATACCACCACCATTTATAGCCCGAGTCAACTGTGCCATCACTGCAACAAACTGTTCAGTTCCGATTCCGACCATCTCAGGTTGCTGATTTGGAAGGTTGTCTTCCTCCTGATGTCGTCCCAACAAAGCTGCTTTGTTTCCTCTGCGGAAAACCATTCTGAACACCGAAATATCTTAGGCGAAGCAACATGGTAATCCATAAATGCTATATCATTTCAATCATATTATAATTTAACACTTTTCTAACTCCTAAAGTTGTCTAAACCGACCTCTGATACCAACTATAAGGACCCGGCCTTAAACCTTACTTAATATTGAATTAAAAGAATAATTCACGTTGAGGATCTTTTCAGGTTTAGAGTTTTAGAGAATTAGAACATAACTATTACATCTCAAAAGATTACAAAGTAGTCACTTCTACTAAGTTTCCACTATAAAAAAAAACTCTTAAAAAGAAACGTGTCTAGTTCCATGTTTTATATAGCATGACATTTCCTTGATCCCATCCTTGACCTTATTCCACATTAAGTCCTGTGAAAAACATTTCAAAAAAACTTGGGGTGAGCATAAAAAGCTCAGTAAGGGATACACAAAGAATGAAAATTGTTAGTTTATCAAAACAACAAGTAAACCATGTATACTTTATCAAAGTAATACTTTTCACCTTTATGAAGTAATAAAAACTCTTCACTGAATAAAGTATCATTACTTACCTTTTTGTAACCAAAGGATTACCATAAAACCCATATAAAGAACACATAACATATATAAAGGTAACTTGGGACATAAACTTACTTAAGTGGAATAACCATACGGTCGACTTCCACACATATCACTTAATGGAGTAGCCATACGGCCAATTTCCATACATACTTAATGGAATAGCCATACGGCCGACTTCCATACCCAATGCATTGGAGGTTATAACGTAACCACCCGTCCTGGTATTCACGGCACCACCCGTCATATGGTTTATAACGTAACCACCCGTTAAAATGTCCAAGTACCAATATAAAATCATAAAACATAAAACCAATATAAAGAAAAGATAACATTTCCACATTTCAATCACAATATATCATAAATATATTGATATAATAGAATCCTTTATCAAAACCATTTTCAATACCAAAATACATAAAAGAGTATATGGTATTTATTTTATTTTAAAAACATTACGGCTTGTTGAGGAAGCCAAAGACCAAATAATACTCGCGGCGGCAGAAAAAGTCGTTGTCACCACGTACGTTAAAAAAACATTCCTTTTTGTCGTTTAGTAAAACTCTTCGTAGAAAAATATTCCTTTTGTATAAAAGTAAAAGTCAAAGGGGTTTATAAACCGTATAAAATAAAGTTGTGTATAAAACGAAATATGCCTCAATGAAAGGATATTGAGACGAAGTCCCTTACCTTGGGTCCGACTTGACTCGATCGTTCTTTAACGTCCTGAATAATAAACTTGAGTTAATTTATACTTGATTAAGAACCTTTTTAAAGTTCATTATTCTTTTTATATCACTTATTGCCATGTTATAAACATTATGTAACCATTTAAGTTAATAATGTTTGTTTTGTCAATATTTGGTTCTTAAGTCGAAAGTTGACTTCTTACAATTACATGTTGTTCGTGTGGTCAAAAGTTCTTTATATCCAGAATGAAATTCCTGATTTGGATATAATATGTATCATATATATCCAGCATATACATGTATTTATAATATTACATAATCATTTAGAGGTAAGAAATGAAATGCACCGTTCATGGAGACGGTAAGCCGTACGTACGCATGAACGCTACTTTCATTTCTTTGTCATATTAGTGGAATTAAAACTAAATGAGAGGTATGTATATTTTAATTCCAGAATTATATTCATCATTTAGATATATCATTAATTATATATATACATTATATACATGTAATTTTAATAGTGCATTACATTTGGGGATAAGAAATAAAATGCACCGTTCATGGAGACGGTAAGCCGTACGTACGCATGAACGCTACTTTCATTTCTATCTCATAATTTAATGGAAAGAAATAATAATGATATAGAGGTATATTATAATTCCAGTATAACATCATATATAATAACTTTAAATCCATCCTTTACACGTCCCACATATGGCATTAACGAATCACATCACTTTTAGGGGGCGGTAGTCCGCACTTCCTTAAATGAAGATATCGTGTTTACCCATAATGGAAACCATAAAGGTATGCCAAAAATGAAAAATACAGAAGCTTAAAGAAAACATAAACATATTATATATCATATATAAAAATAGTGACATCATAATGGCCACCCTTGAAGGTGTTAAATGAGTATTGAACAATCATCGTTTCGGGAGGCAGAATTTTACCATCCACGGAAACCGTATGTTCTTTAACCATTTGATGTAGTTGTGTGAGAGTGTAGCTCAAATAAATATTATAACAACATCCTAGTATATTGAATATACTGGTGTTGTTACAAAAGAAGAAAATAAAAAGAGTTTAGAGGGTTGGAGAAGCAAAATAAAACAAATGAACAAGAGAGAATGAATTACCTTTAAAAGTGTAACTCCCTTTTGATTTGAGCCTAAAGGCTTCCTTTGAAAGGATTATGCCCAAAGGGAATCCTCTATGATTAGGAGAGGGATGTGGAGAGAGTAATTGGGCAGGGGTTGGCCGAGCCAAAGGCTTGAGAAGTGTGTGAAATGAGGTAGAGGTGGGGGCCTTTTATAAGAGGAGAGGAGGGGCACTTTTGGAAAGTAAAGAAATATTACTTTATTTGAAAATGTGTTTCGGTTTTAAAAGGTCCCACATTGATATAATTCGTGGATAAGGTGATAAGGGTTCGAAATCCACTCATCCAATTGGTTTTGGACATGTGTAGGTTTTAGATTTTTCATTATCTTTCCATTTTATTTAAATCGTCAAATAATGATGTCATCGCTGCATCATTATTATGTCATAAATAATTTAATTTATTTAATATCTAAAAATTATAAAAAAAACTATGATGTAGTAAATATTTTTATCTTTCCAATGACTATTTATAATCAAAATTTGGACTTGTATAACCCCACTCAAAAATTACTTTAGTAAAATAATTTATGTTAGTGTCATTTTCACTTTAACATTAAATAAAAATATATTAATGTCATTTTCCAACTAAAGTGGCTCTATGGGGTCCCCAAGTTGGACCATGTAATTTCTTGGTCGTCCATGACTCACCCAATAGGTGTAGGACAAGTGTCATGGTGTTTTCACATTCTTATAATACCATTTTTACCTTAAACTACACTAATTACCTCTAATCGCGATTAATGAAAAAAGTTACTATTCACCAAAAAATTATTTTAATCTCCTTGAACCACATTTTACTTATTAATGAAAACCATGTATGTCGGATTTTCAAAATTCAATACACATTAGTGGTAAACTTTCATTTAACTGAAAAATCAGTTTGCTTGATTACCACTTAGTGGTTTCACTATTCATCAAAAATTGAAGTTTTTCAGAAAATTACCAAAAATTCACCCTAAGATATATTTGATATTCTGAATTCAAAAATGAAGTCCATTTTACAAAATTCAAAACATATAATTCAAATTAATTAATTTAATAATTAATTCCCGCTGTCATGACAAATAGCGTGTTTTTGTGAAACAATAAGTATCAAAAGATTGACACTAGTTTAAGTCCGTTTTCAAAGTGAAATTAATTCCAACGACCACTATTGGATTTAATGGTAAAAATATTTTCTAATTTCACTTTAAAACCAATTCAAAAGATAATCTAATCATATAAATAAATTATATTAAAAAGAGGTTTTGAATTAAAATACAACATTTTACACTATTCATTAAAAAAATGAACTTTATCAGAAAGGTACCAAAAATTTACACAAAGTAAATTTTGATGCCCCGATTCTAAAGAAGAGTTATATTTGGTCCAAAATAAAGTATAAGAGTGATCAAAACTATATTTAATGATGGTTCACCATTAAAAGGTGATAAGTGAACCTTTAGTGAAAATTAGAGTATATATGCCCTAAAATTGAACTCTTTCCGTATTTTAAGCCTTTATCTTTTATTGGGTAAATGTATAAACATTTAAAAACATATCCAATCATATTTTAGTTATTTCTATCCATTCCCTCCAGTACAACGGCTACTTGTTAACTAACATTTAAAATAATATTATTTTATTACTAGTGTGCTACGTAAGTTTCAAAGAAACTCATCGTTGCGTATCGGGTACGCTATCGATAATAGAAACCCCTTTAAAATAAAATTAATATTTAATTCGTAAATATTAATAAATATGAAAATTATTTATTATTTATTTACCTGGGATGTTACAGTATTGGCCCCCATAGATCAGAATTTGGCATACCATTGGGTTTATGCTTAAAAAGGGATTTGACAAATATAAAATTATTATGAGATCTAGTGAAACTGAAATGGATTTTGATAAATACATAGACAAGAACCAACTTTAGTAGTTTCATTTTGGTAGTCTCTCATTTTTTTTGACACCTAGTATAAACCCATGAGGTAGAAAGAGGGGTGAGTTTTTAGAGGAATGTTTTGACCCTTCCCATTTGGTATATGCATTTTTGAGCTGCAAACCATGACGGTGATCATGAAATGAGGTTTGTGTTGGGAATTGTAGAGTCCTGAAACCATTATGACCTCAAGCTATACACTAGGAGGTTGGTGACGATCATACCCTATAGGTGGTAGGCCATGGGCTACCATTAGATCCTATAGTTCAGCCATTTCTAGCCCCAGCTCTTATTAAAAATTTAGGTGCTAATGTATACTTCCATGAAGGCTTTATGATGTTCATGAAAACCTTTCAGGGAGTAGCACAACCTTCCATGTCTATAAAAGAGGTAAGGTGAGTGTTCCAGTAGCAGAATCCACCCACGTTCTTTGGGGATGGAAGACCATAGGATGTGGAGTCATGGATAGAGGCCATGATTTCAATCATCGAGTAATTAGACTAGCCTTATGGGAAGCGGGTAAAGTTTTCTATGTACATGCTGTGTGATTCTGCAAAAAATGGTGTGATGTTATATTTTAGGTGGATCATAATTGGTAGATGGAGAGGAGATATTTTGAGACAGTATTCTATGATTAAGACTACCCCGAGATGCCTATAGATGATAGATTCTGGGGGTTTATTAATCTGGTGAAAGGAAATGTGTTAGTTATGGACTATTTAGTCTGTTTTGCGGAGCTCCAGTGCTTCGCACCTATTATGATTTGTAAAGATGTGTCGAAAGATATGAAATTTGAGTATAGTCTCATGTATGACATCATATCATTGGTAAATGTATTCAGTATGACTATTTTATCTTCTATAGAGAAATAGGTGTTGATCATAGAGAATAACCTGAGGGAATATAGAGGTGTTAGCCAAAGTGGTTCGAAACCTAGATCTGGTAATGTCTCGACTTGTATTTGGAAGAATTTTCTGATGATTCTCATGGTGATACCATTAGTCCAAAAGTATCTTCATGATTCCAAGTGAGGTGCTACCAATGTGGAAGGTTGGGGAATACGAAGCCATATTGTCTGCTGGACCCAAATGAGCCCCAATATTGCAGCAAGATGGGCCATTTACAATGCTTCTACTGGACATTTCCACCAACAACTTGTTTGATAGAGTATACAATGACTCCAAATTCAGGAGCGAGGACTGTAGATTCCCAAAATATAGGGAGTTGGAGTACATTAGGCCGTTCGGGATGAGGTAGTGGTCATGTCCGTGGTAGCCAAACCCCCGGTTCTCAGTGACAATTGGGTGGATCAGCTTAGGATAACCAATAGGTGTCACAGGGCCATAGTTCATGTCAGGAATGTGAAATTAAACAAACCCATCATGAGTAAGTTCCAATAACTTTTACTATCAGAGGTACAATTTTAGAAGCCTCTATTTTATTCTATGCACTTTTTTTATACAGCGGCTTCACATAGTTTCATATTTGTGACCATTATGGAACGCCTTGGGACCTAATTTTTTCTTCTTCTAATAGAATTATGATGCGAGACAGTCTGTTAGGGATGAGAACGGAAAGTGTGAGTCAGTGCAATGAGTTCCCTCTTGAGTTTGGTGGGTGTCACTTCTTATGAGGCCTCTATATCCTTAAGATGAAAGGATTGTATATTATTCTCGGGATGGACTGGCTAGTTTCTTTCATGCGTATTTTGATTGCTATCATAACAAAGTTTGTTTTACATCACCATAGGGTGGATCATTTATATACAAGGATTAATGGGATGTCTAGGTAATCCCATCAGACCCAAAAAACGTGGGTTGGGCGGGATGATAGCCCAAATTGCGAGTTTATATTTGTATGACCTAGGAATATGTCAGATTGATTTCCCTCTAGTATTTGATCGTTTCAGGGATGTCTTCCCTGAAGAATATTGTGGTTTACCTCCAGTGAGAGAGGTAGATTTCACTATTAAGACAGTGCTGGGAGGTACACTGGTATCCATTCCTCCTTAGAGGATGACTATGATGTATTTTCAAGAGATTAATAAGAAGCGAGAGGACTTAGAGGCAAACAGTTTAATTTGACCCCATACTTATCTGTGGGGTTCACCGGTCAATATTCCCAAAAAGGAGGATGGTACTCTCAAGTTATGTGTGGATTACCAAAAATTGACCCAGTTGATGGTTAAGAAATGGTATCCTATACTGCATATAGATGATATATTCATCTAGATCTTAGGAGTTTGGGTTTTCTCAAATATATATTTGAGATCATGTTATCATCAGATGCATATTAGATCATCATAAATTCCTCAAACATCCTTTGGGAGTAGGTATGATCTGTTTGAGTACTTGGTAATGTCGTTCGGTCTCATGAATGTGATAGCAATCTTCATCAAACTAATGAACCGAGTGTTCCATCCTGATCTTGATTCATTTTTTATGATTTTCATGGATGATATCTTGGTGTATTATCACAATTTACACCACCATTCCAAACATCTTGAGATCATTTTGAGTACACTAAGTGAGCATTAGTTATATGCTAAGCTGAAAACATTCTACTTCTGGATGAATCAGATTCACTTCCTGGTCACATCATCTTCGAGATAGGAGTGTATGTGGTCCTAGAGAAGGTGATAAGAGTATTTTCCTAGGAGAATCCCAAGAATGTCTTTAGGTGAGGAGTTTGTTATGACTGTATGGTAACTACGAGTGTTTTTTATAGGACTTATCATGCTTAGAGATGATTTTGAAGGGATCGAATAAGAATGGTGTGAATTATGTATGGTCTGATTTCTATGAGATGACATTTTAGGAAGTAAAAGGTAGATTTAATTCATCATCGATATAAATTTTTCCAGATCTATACAAGAGTTACACTGTGTACTCTACATTAGGTATCAGGCTAGGAGCAATTATTATTCAAGGGAATTGGGTTTTTGTGTACGAGTCTCAATAGTTAAGGTCACATGGGAGGAATTACCTGACGCATGACCTCGAGTTGGCTATAGTTTTTCATGCATTACACTGTTAGAGACATTACTTAATTGGAGATCTTTTTGTGGTGTTCACAAACTAAAAAAGCCTCAAGTACATATTTAAACAACATAATCATATTTGGACATAGAGAAGGTGGGAAAAATACCTCTAGTCTCTTGACATTGAGCTTGCCTACACATCTGGTAAAGCCAATGAAGTGGCTGATGAACAGAGTAAGAGGACTCAGATACAGATAGTCTAGCAGTCCAGTAATGAGTGACAGCTTATGCATTGTTATCTGAGATGCACATGGAGGTGCACGATAGTTAGTGGTAGACATTTCTATCAGTATTAGCTATTACCTCTACCATACTGGATAGACTGAGTCTGATTAAGCTATTGGATTCTGAAGGCCTTGTTTTACGGGAGGGTGTAATAGGTGAGGACCCTCCCCCTATTTAGACCATAGGCAAGGATGAGATCCTATGAGTACTTGGTCACGTGTGGGTCTATTTATATTTACATGAGGAGAAGTTTTAGAATTTTCATACATCATCTTGGGACTTGCATATTGGTGGCCCCAAGATGTATCAATATTTTCATTTTCTTTATTGGTGTCCTAGTATGAAAAGAGATGTATCAAGTTTTGTCCTAAGATGTTCCACCTGTCAGCAAGTGAATGTCGAATGCCAGTGACTAGCTAGAATTTTATAGTAGATACCAATTATTGAGTTGAAATGTAATGATTCCGTTATGGATTTTGTGATAGATTTAACGAGGTTTCATCAATGTAAAGACTTTTATTAGGTTATTGTTGATAGGATAGTGAAGGTTTCACATTTTTTACATGTCAAGGAAAGCTTCAGTGTTGATGATCTTAGGAGGTTATACATTTATAAGATTGTATGAATACATGGGGTACCTCAATCTATCATTTCAGATCAGGATGACGGGTTTAATTCTCATTTATTGAATGGTTTATAGACGGAACTGGGTACACAGGTGAATCTTAGAATATCTTACCACTTCCAGATAGATGGCTAGTTAGAGTGCACTATTCAGAGGCTTGAGGAAATGCTGAGGGTATGTATCCTAGATTTCAAGAGATATTTGGTGTGGCATATACTCTTGGTTTAGTTCATATACAAATATTACTATTTGGATACTATTCGGATAGTTCTATGTGGGGCTTTTTACAATAGGCCATGTCGATCACCCCTATGTTGGCTGAGGGTAGGCTAAGGAGCTATGTTGGGACCTTGTCTTGTCAAAGAGACCACAAAATAGGTGCAGTAGATTCATAAGAAGATGGGTACTATACATTCCCATCAGAAATCTTACATCGATCACCATCGAAGGCCTATATAATTCATGGTCTTGGATTTAGTATTCCTATGTGACTCACCATGGTTGGGACATAAGAGGATTAGGAGACAGGGTAATGTTTCCTCGACGTACATTGGGTCATTCGAGATTCTAGAGAGGGTATAAACAGTGGCCTATCGGGTGAAGTTACCATAGAGGTACTTGTCTATGCATGAAATATTCTATATTTATCAACTGCAACATTTCTATTCAAAACTATCTCACACCTTTCAACATGTGGAGGTTGAGTAACAGGTGGATTCATCCTTTGATAAACATCCGATAAAAATTGTGGATCGTAGCATGAAGGTTCTCTACAACTAGTTTGTTCATTTAGTGTGGGTGATATGGTAGTATGACCCTATATAGGATTATACCTAGTACATGGAGGCCAATATGTGATCATAGTTTCCAGAGTTATTCTCAGATATTTTTTCACCACCCTTGGAAGTGATGTTTGGGGAGGGATTTCTTTAAGGGGGAATTTTGCAAGAACTGGTTCTTCATTGATGTAAGGATCTTGTGTTTTCCATAATTTCCCAATTTAATTACGTAAATATGGCCTAATATGAATGCATTTTGGGTTCATGGAGGTCTTTGGGGGTGTACGAAGCCTGTCTGGATCTGGAAACCCGAGTTTTGGGTAAAAAGAGAAGGGCACACAGTTAGTGAAAATTAGGAGGGTTGGGTTGCACAAATGTGCCATAGGTATATAATGTTAGTATATTGTGATACAGGGCACAACATAGTTTGAACATGGTTTGAAAAATTGTACGTGATAACCATGCACTATGCCCCAGACATACAAAATTCCTCTCACAGTTTTCCCACAGGTTGACAAACCATGTGGATAAAGCACATGAGCCCAAATGTGTAGTTTTTTTTAATATTTTAAATTTTAAATAAAAATATTATATTGAAACTATTTGAGTTTTCTTAAAATGGACAGTGTCCATCCTGTAGAGAAGCCACCCCCTTGGCCTAAAGTAGTATTTTAGATCCCTTCACCGTCCAACCTCCGATTCGAGTGGAGGCTGTGTCATCATATCCATATTGGTAAGAACTTTATTCCTTTTTAGACTTTCTCAATTATTTTATATATCGATTGTTCTATTTGAACCATACTGTTTTCTATTGTTTTTTAGGTAATTTAATAGGTGTTTTAACTCATGTATTAGCTTCAATACCGAGATTAAGGGGCACCCCATATTGGAGTTCCCTTGGATGAACTCTTAGGGCCATTTGGCTTAGGGATCCTCTGAGGCATGCCTTTATTTACTTTTCAAGGGTTGGTAAAAATTAATTTTTTTATTAATGGAATTAATATGTTGTTAGATGGAATTTGAATTGGATCATGGTATGGGATATTTTACATTCCCAATGAACTGAGTGTGAAATTTCTTGTTAAAACATGTCAAGATTGATATGATTAATCTATTAGTATGCCCTCGTGAGTTGAATAATGTTAAAGACATGTATTAGTTTAATTTTAATGGGTTACATGTTATGATAAGTATTCCCATGTAATTAAATAGAAGGACATGACTTATCATTTCGGTCCTTTCTTGAGACACCATTTGGTAGTGACTTATATTAGATTCTTTTGGGGTTTGACTATAGAATTTCTAATGAAATTTTTAAATGAATTAAACGAGGAAATGGTAAATAGACTTAGGTAAATCATTTATTAGGTTTAGAATGTCATGGATGGGATTCAGTGACTTTTTTACCTTATCCTTGAGTGGACCTTGGATTCAGATTAGAATTCCATAGACGATCTCGAAGGGTTATTTATTTTTATGCTGTGAGTGAACTAAGATTCCATGGATAGGCATATAGAGGTTGTAATTAAATGCTGAGTGAATCCTGGATAAATTGAGGGATACCATGGATGAGTTTTAGAGAAGTTGAATGTATGTAATGAGTGATAATTGGGGGCTTCCCTATAGGACATCAAAAGACATGCTCAGTTTACATGGATTTATACCACACCTAGAGTAATGTCGGTTTCATGGGATGTACACCTAAATGATCTTGTAGGGTGTTAGCGAAAATTAAACCTAGAGTGATACTTGAATTCCAAAATTGGAATGTTGTGGACAAACTTGGGTTATAATATAATATTGAAATAGAATGGATTATGATGCGTCTTCCGAAACAAAGCATGTGCATGGATTTGGTCTCCAAGTCTTTTGTTTAGATGGCCTTTTGAGGCATCTGTTGTGCTTACAGTTTTACATGGGATGTCAAGCTTATTCCAGATCTTGAGGATTATGAATTAAATGTAGTTTAATTATTAAATGGATAATAAAAGGTAAATTGCAATCAGTTTTTGTAGGATGTTTACTTTTGAGTAATTCCTAGGTTATTGTTTTCATTATTATACACATCCCATTATATATATTCACTAACAGATTGGCATAGACCTTGCGTGGTTGCCTAATATGATTTAGTATCACTCTCTGTTGGGTCATGTTTTAGAACCGAATATATTATGTTATCGCCAACATTGATAAGGGAAAGATCCCTCCTATAGGTACTTGATATGCTTATGAGGAGTAAGAGAGCATGTGACTAAGATGAATCTTTCAATTCTATTAGGTTTATTTCGTCTTTTAGGTACATCGGGAGATGTAACATATATGAAAAAAGTGTACCTATTTTGACTAATTTATGATAAATGTTTGACATGTATCATCATCTTGTGTATGGTATGACTCTGGTTTATTAATATTATCATTCTTCCGAGGTTTACTTCTATCAGATGGTTTTACTATATCCGCTATTGAAATTTATTGTATTCCTTTGTGTTACACTCTACTAACGATGGAATAGTCTCCCCAATATTACACCTAGGCCCTCATTTCTAGTTGGTAACCTTTGGTGTTTGGGGAGATGTTATTGATTCCTTGTGGCTAACCGATCTCAGAGTATTGTTGTGTGACATCTGTGTTAAGGATTTTATAAAATATTTATCAAGGAAAATGGATGTTCAATTTTTAAATTTATTTTTAAAATCAAAATATATCCAAAAATCTTTTACAAATCATTTTATTTTATAATAAACTCTTAAACCTGTAAATTAATTTTCAAAAAATTTATTTTTCATGATGAATATAAATATATTTTATGTCGTATACAGTAAAATAAAACATTCTTTTCAAAATTTTGTAGAAGAAGTCAAAAGTACCTCATTCAGAAAATGTCATAAAGATTAAAATTTTATTTTTTTAAGTTGAAAAATGGATATGAATGAGTCTAAAAAATCATTGTAAAATTTTAAAAAACCTTCTTTAACATATTTTAAATAAATAGGGATATTAAAGAAAAAGGATTGTTTACTTAAGAGAGAAACAAAGTGGATTTTCCTTAAATTTTTTTTAGTATCATGAGTAGTTAATATGAGGAAGTAACAAAGAAAAATATGTACTCTCAAGAAATATACACATATAATAAATCTCATGAGTTTTTTGAGATTTATATCATATGATTTCATCATTTTAAACATAATCATAAACAATCTCAACAAATAATGATATTGTAACATAAAACCTATACCACTTTGAATGATTTTGAATATTAAGCTTGGTGAAAGAAATAAACTTTGATGGATATTTATATCCCATTATTTTCATTATAATAATCATGAAATACATTAATGAGTATTTCATACACCACATAAAAGAATCAAGTGGTGTATAAGGTGTGTGTTCCACATAACTAAAAGTGAGATGAAATTCTATTACCTTTGGTTCAACTTCCTTAGTACATGTTAGAATATCTTATATAATAAATAATGATTTATTATAAATATATTAAAGAAACATACTGATATAAATCATACTATATAAGAATTAATTAAAATAGTTTATCACCCATTTATTAATAATTATTTTTTAAAACCATTGATTCGACTAATATCTCCTTCATTTTTCTTTTATGTTTTGGGTCATTAGTTTGGGTCATTGAATTTTTTATAGTGTTTAAATAAAATATAAAATATTATAAATTATATAAAAACTATATATATTAATTATAGACATATTTATATCCATTTATAAGAGATATAAAAATGAATTACATCATTCATGGAGATGGTTGGGCATACGTACGAATGAATGCTATTTTCATATATTTGTCAAATGGAATGAAATAAAGTTAGATAATAATAAAAAAATAATAATAATTATTATATAATATATATAATATATATTCATTTAACCCATCCTTATTTCCATCTAATTAAAACAAAAATGAAAAAAAAATCACATTACTTTTTGAAGGTGGTAATCCACATTTATGAATGATTGACATTATCATTTTTCAATGATTTGGAAGGTAAGAAGGTAGATAATATTTTATCATTAAATAATTATAATTATTTAAAAAGTATTATATATAAAAATTAAACCCATCATAATACCCTTCCATAAAATATGGTGAGTAGAACTAAATTATATCACCACATGGAGACATTAAGCCATACGTACACACGAGTAAAATTTTAACTTCACAATTTATAGAAAGATGGAGAATAATGATAGTATAATAATAATAATAATAATATTTTAATTTTATTATGTCACTTAAGGTATTATTTTTTGAAGAATATAACAGATTTATAGGATGTAAAATAAAAATTAAAAAGAATTTGAATGGGTAATGCGATTACCTTTTTGAAATAACTCCTTTAGATATTCTATTAAGGGATCTTGGGATGGCCTTTTGGGAATAGAAACACTTCTCAAATGTGAATATTGGATTGGATTACTTAACATAGTATATTTTTTTTCAAGATATAATTCTTAATGTGGTGTGATGAAGAGAAATGTGGGGTTCCATATTATAATTGATTGGAGGGGCACCCTTGGAACTTCTTAAAATATTTAATTAATATTAATTATGTTTGATGTAAAAATTGATAAAAAATGATAATATTTTAATATAATATGTGAGTTAATATGAACCATATCATACAATAAATTTTTTCTAATTTTGAATAAGATTTTTACCTTTATAGTTTTATTTTAACCCTTTGTTAACCATTTGGAAAATTATAGTAATAATAATGTTAACCTTTAAGTTTTAATAATGTTACTATAAAATGAAAGGGACCAATAAATGGAAAATGGATTATGTTTAAGACTACATGTTATCAATTTTTCTATGTATAGTATTTTTTTTAATTTTATATCTTTTAAAAAATTATTATTTATTATAAAATATCATTAATATCATTTTTACAATATTAATTTAATTTGACTTTAAATACATGAATACAAAAGGGTATTTCGAATATAATGATTCAAAACCTCCCTAATATTTCATATAGATATATTAAATTTATGGTACACATTAGTTCAATAAAATTATATTACCATTAATGTTTCTAAAATAATTTATTATATTTTTATATTAATTAGGGAAATGATGTATTATTGTTTCATAAGAATATATGGTCATTATATAATTACTAAAAATATAAATAAATTATATCATTAAAAAATTTAATTAGTATCAAAATAGACACTTATATTCATTCTTAAGTTTCATTTTTTCTTTATGTGGATTTGTAAAATATATTTATAACTAAGAGAGTGACATTTTGTAACTTTATTTTCCTTAAATATTATATAATTATTATTCCTTGAAAAGTGTCCTCTGAATAACTAAATTTCAATAAAAATGTGATAAATGTATAATTATATTCATTAAATAATAATTTGGATGAAAAATTGTCCATTATAACTTAGTTTTAACATATATTAACCTGATTTACCCATTATCGACATGATAAATTTTACTATAGTCACTAATCATATTTAACAAAATTAGAGTCCTATTTTGAAATTTGGACATCACATTTCAAATTATGGAATAAATTATTTCATATTAAATACCTATAATTTGTATGAATTAATTTTAAAATAATTGCACGACACATTTTTAAAACCATATTTTTAGAAAAATACATTTTTATATATAGAAATTGATTTTATTATTATTATGTGACTAGAAACAGTATTTGATGAATGATAAAAATTTGATTAAATATATTATATATAAATTTTATTAAGAAATCACCAAAAGTTTTCTACTTAATTTATTAAGATAAAACACATTTGTGCACATAAAAATATTTTTCTAGCCAAATAACACTTTTACTTTTAAATGATTTTATATTTATTTTTAATAATTTGGCAACTAATGAATTTATTTTATAAATGTATAAACCATAATTTATCAATAATTTAGATAGTACAATCATTAACCTACAATCTAATAGCTAGGTAGTAACTGTAACATAATAATATTTAAATAATATATCATCATTAATTAAAATTGAATATTTCATGTAACACAAACTATCGATGAAAATAAGTTTATTTGAGAAATATATTTCATAAAATATTAGGTATTTATAATTATTTCCAATATAAAATTAAAATCCTTGAATATTTAAAACAATTAAGAAAAAAATAAATAGATAAGATATTTCCAATTATAGAACATGAATTACTATCCTTCTGGAGCTACAATTGCTCATTCATGACTGATAATATTGAGTGGGTGAAGTGAAGTTAAATGAGTGAAATAATGAGATATATTAATTGTTGTAGTGGTTCCATGTATGGGTAAATTATTGTCTTATAACAATGTGGTGAGTTAATGAAGAGTAGAGGTGGTATATGAGAGTTGCCTCTGGCTGGCTCTGGCATCCCCATGGAAAATAAAAATTATCATTTATCAAATACCTATAAATTATCTCTTTTAATATATATATATATATATGTATCTAATAATATCTATTTCACTATAAAATTGTTATAGTAATTTCAAACTCCAATTATAAGCAAGTTTGAATCAATTAAATTCTTTACCTTAACCATCATCATTTATTTATAATTCTTTAATATACATTAAATTATTTTGTAAAATATTATATATGATGATTCTTCATCTTTCCACGAAACCCACACATCAATTATATGATAATTATAGCTATTGTTTCTCAAAGGAACCCCACTTGAAACAGTTTTAATTAACCTCATTATGGGTGTATTTGTTCAATCAATCAATAAGATGAGGTTTAGGTTGCAGGTGACATTTATGGTTGAGGATACATTAGAGGAGGATAAGATTTGGTTGGTGCTCAAGAGTCTATTAGAAAGGGTCAGAAGTTTGTTGGGTCTTTAGGATCCATTTAAAATGGGTGAATTAAACAACCTATAGGCATTGAGGGGATAATTTGGATGAATAATCTCTATAAATATGTGGATTTCATTGATTGAATTGTGACTCAAAGTATGAAAATATGTCTCAATAAGTAATAATATCTTTTTTCTTCCCCTTTGTAGATAATTGGAAATGATAGATGACTTAGCGATGATAATGGTTAGAGTTTTTGGAAATAATTGGGTAAACAATGAACTGATTTGGTAATGAGATTTTAGAATTTGGTTGAAACAAATTATAGTAGCTAATGTAGATAATGAAGTCCGGGTTGATGAATCAGATCTATGGAGTTCTAGATCTAATGTTAGTTTAATATCTATGGAAAACAAAAATATTAACAATATATATTGAGTGTAGTAATGACATAATTATGCGACTCACTTGAATTTGGAGATTGGAAGGGGTAGTTATTTAAAATCTTGGGAATTCCTTCCATAATTTTGGGCATGACTATTATCCTTGTAAAATACATATATTTAATAACATAGTATTCAATAGACCACCAATGCTTATGAGACTCTTGTAATAACAATTCATCCACATGAACTGCAATTTTAATTGTCTTTATTTTTTCACACTTGGATGAGTCCTCTAGATTGAATTCATGTCCTGCACACAGTTTTCCAATTCACAGATTAACACTTAGTGTTGAGCCCATTTATTTCAATGAAACATTCTTGATTTTAACAATTAATTTTAAAAAATTGTTTTTATGAAAATTTCCATTAACCAATTTTTTTATCAAAGAAAATAAATAATTTATCATATTAGTTACTAAAACATTATTATGAAAAATCAGTTTTCAGGATAACCAAATTAATGAAATTTAAGAGAAAAAAATGTCTAAAAAATAATCCATATTCCTGAAATAATAAATTTATGGTTACTAACTAAATTATATATTTTAAACCCAAAACATCAACAAAACATACTAAAAATATTACATAAAAATGATTAAAAATTTATGTGATGAATATACCCCCATATATGTTCAAAATTTTTTATTGAATAATTTCATCAAACAATGTATGTCACAAATAATTCATCTCTTCTCAATATCATGCCTCAAATTAAATGGTTTTTTATTTACATTTATTTATTTTAATCCTCATATTTTCATTAAAAAAATATTTTTATCCACCACTAATGAAGATCATCATCCCACTTCATGATTTCCCATAATCAACGATTCATCACTACAAACTAACCAAATATGGTCATTTTAGTCTTTTCACATGAATTATTCATTTACCTTCCCCTTTATACCTCGTAATAACAAGTAAAATTTTAGACACTTTTTTATCTATGTGATATGAAATGAACTTCTTTTAGAATTCAGTGGATCTAATCCACAATTAAGCAATACCAAACCTCAGACATCCCCGAATACTAATTGGAATAGTTAAGAAATGGAAGTTGAGTTATCCTGTTGGATCAAAAAAAAATTATTACCCTATTAATTGATGTTAATTTTTTAAATCACACATCCTTATGCCTGGATATTTCAAGATAATTAAATTTTCATTTGAGCATCTCACATAAATCCAATTATAATTATTTTTATTTTTATTTTCTTGGGTGAACCATTGTAGTTCCCATTGTGTTTTTAATACTAATCACAAAAGGTTGGGTTAATAAATCTAGTGTATTATTATTAAGTTTTAATTAAAACATGTATTTTCTCATTAAACCTTGATTCTCAAGTTTGATATCTAGAAGAATTAATTTTTTCAAGGTGAATTTGTCTCTCTAAGTTTGCTGTAAATATTTATTAAGTATTGTTTATATCAATAAAAAATACATTATACAATTTATTATCAATAAAAAATTATTTTACCAATGTCATTGATGTATATAAAAATAATGAAATGACTTTAAGACTATAATTTTTCTCTTAATGATCAAAGATAGACCTATAGAAAATGAAATTTCATTAATGGGAGATGAGATACTTCCTTTAAAACTGATTTACCTTGGATGAACTAAAATTATAAATCATTCACTTCCATATTAAGTAAGTTATTTTAAATGTTTAAACTAAGGAAGTATATTCCAATCTAATTCTGATCAGTTTGAATTTCAAATATTTATCTTTATGGTGTATCATTAATTAGGTATTTAAATTTCACACATTCCCTTTTTTTTGTTATTTTAGGTTAGAAATATTGATCTATAAACAATAATATTTTATACTCTTGAATGATAATTGATTTCCCCTTGTTTTTTTCTACTTTTTATTTCAATATCCTATTTGACACTGTATAATGAGCCTCCTTTAAAAGTAAAACTATGATCCTAGGGCCAGTGGGTACTCTATGTTCTACTTCTTCATGTTTTTTATGTTTTGGTCTCTGAGGGTTGAAAATTTATTGTTCATCAACAAATTTTTTCACATCATCACAGTGAACATTTCATTTTTATTTTTTCAATTAAACCTCCTAAATTTAATGTAAATGTGGTTATTTTAGATCATAATTTCCAACCTATACTACTGATTTGTTTCCTCTAGTTGCAGCTTTATCTATTGAAGAAATTTTAGTTCCCTTTTCTAAAATTTATAGATTTATATTCATGTAGAATATGGGCTTCAAAATATTTATCATTTCTTGAAGGAATTACCTAGATACATTAAATTGGATTAATTTCACCATTTTTGGATTCAATTAATATATCCTATAACTATTTTCCATGCCAATAGCTCAAATTGGGCCTCAAAATTATTGCGGCAAGATTTATTGTTTTATAACAGTGTACCTATCCTAAAATAAATCATAGATACATTGAATTAAGAGTTTTGGAAATAATATTGTGTGGTCCTGAAGATTATTTTATATTCTAAACACATTGAATAAAATAATCGATTGAATTCTGTGAAGGTGATCTAAGATTATCTCATTACCTTTTTCATTTTTATTGAAATTTTGGGTTGTTCCACATGTATCAACTATTGTATTTTTCCAATATTTATTGAGATGTAACTTACTTTTTAAAAATATAATATTGAATAATGGTTATTTTAAACCCACATAGTTGATTCCTAATGGTCTCTTTAATATGTATTAAAAGGGTTTGAAATTACAACGTTTTGCACATGATTATTTTACGTAATATATTTATTATATCCCATTAGTGTAAAATTTTTAGCATGATTTATTCCATATATATCTCTATAAATGAAAATTAATTTCTTATTCTATAGGTGGGAATATCTATTTGAGAATAGGTTATCATTCACAAGATGTTTTCCAACTCATTACATGTGTTTTTCCTCCACATAAAATGGTGATTAACTACTATAAACATAAAATTTCAAAACTAATTTTGTCCATTCCGAATATTTCAATATAAATAACATTTTTCATTTCTAAATTAGGTCCTTGGAACAAAATATTTTAATTTTCATGATGTTATGAAAATATAGAAATGATCTTTCTTAGTGGAAGTAGATTATTTGACCTCAGGTCATCTTCATCTCATCTTCTTTTCAAGTGAATATATAATCAACTAATTTCAAATTTTACCTAGGTCCATGACATTATTATTTCTATAAAAACCTCTCATATATTTATAAACCAATTATTTTACATTTAGAGTGATACCATTATAATAGAGTTTTATGTATAATTGGGATGGGAGTTTATGGGTTGGAATCGTAGTTAGTTCACTTAGTACTTTTAACATGTATCTTGAAATAGATATTTATCCCCTTCAACAAAATTTGTGATTCCCCTCAAAATTTTCCTAATTTTATCAATATTTAAGAATCTCCTCATGATGGAATCATGAACTATGTCCCATTTATAAAATAAATTATCCTAATTTTAATATATCCACTTCTTTTCCCCCCTTCATGAAATTAGGAAATAACTTTAAAATGTCTTTATCCTCTTTTAATCTATATAAATGAAATATTATGATGAAATCCTTTAAAAATAGGTAGGAATAATATTTTATCACACCATGTATGTTTTTGTAGAAGTTACACTTGATTGTGAATTTTCACATAAGTCCTTACCTCTCTTGATAGTTTGATACATGATTGAGTTCCTAGAACATTAAATTTTTTAAAATAATCCATATTTGGTGAAACTAGTGGAAATAATTATGTTTTTTAGCATATCTCGTTATTTTTTTGTTATTTAGAAAATCTCTATTTATGATGAGTATATATCGAGTATTTTAGGATTTTACTTCTTACTATTCATAAAAGTTATGCGTTTTTTATTGAATATAATTTCAAATAAATTTATCATATGTGGATATAAAATGTTCATATATGTATAATATTTTAATATTATATATCATATATTCATCACTATATTTTTTATATAGATTTTGTAAGTTAATTAGGTTCAAGGAATTTATATTTAGTTTCAAGATTATATTAAGCATACATGAAATTTATTTTGTTGCAAATCAACACTTTAATTGAAATATCAAGTATGCACTAAAGTATTTTATCTTATTTAACACCAATAAAAAACACTATCTTAAAACATAAATACATTATATTATGGATTAGTTTAAATATCATTTATATAATGAATATTAGAAAGTACAGTCAGATGGAAAATTAGTAAAGTCTTTTATCTTTTGAAATGGACCTTGAGAAATAATCATCATATAAATGATTAAGAAACCACATATGTAATTTATCTTTTGAAAGGTAATTATTATATTATGATTAATGGTGAAAAATAATTATCCATTTGATTTATTAAATCAAGATTATATATCTTACATTCTAAAGAGGACAAATAAGTATGAATTCATTTGTCTTATGAAGATGTATGATTGACTTATCTTACAAGAATATCGAAACCAAGCAAAAAACAAATAGATATTAAGTTGTTATATAGAGGATCATTATTATTATACTCCTTACTATTGAAATGCATTTTTTATATATTAACTTATACATTTATAAGCATTAAAAGAGGAGTTGTCTAAAAATGGAAAAATAAAATTGTAAAAAGAATATTTTCCCAAAAATGAAAAAATATAACTAATATGATCTCTATGATATCTCTCATCTCATTTAATTTCATATTTTTAAAATAAAGAAGAAAATTAATTTATTTCCTGTCACATTTTATTTTTTAAAAGGATAATTTTCACAAACATTGGGATGATCAAGTTTGATTAAGTTAAAATTTAAAATATGAGATATAAATAGAAGAGATTGTCCGTTCATGTAAGATATGTGTCATAGAAGAGATATGATTCTAAATTTATATGATGCATGATATAAAAACTTGATAGTTTCTATATAAGTTTTGTGAATATAATTTATCTCTTTTCGATCAACGAAACTCCTAAGATACCCTTTCAATATAATTATCATCTCTATATGTTTCTAAAACATCAATCCATTTCAACTTGGAACCATGTTCTTTATTTTGTAGACTCATTGTATTCTATCTTCTCACTAAAATTTATCACTCTTTATAATGAGAGTTGGTGGATTTTTTTTAAATCTTTATAATATACCTGAAAAATCTATTGGTTTATACCAAGTGACTAATTCTTGAACTTAGTTGGGTAGTACCTAGAAAAAGGATTGATTATATTAAAATCACCAAAATTTAGGAGTTGATTGTTGGTTTAGTGCACTAGGGGATATTTGTTCCTCAAACATCTATAAATATATTATGTTATATATTTTTAATACTTATTTTATTTCCACTACTTTATTAGGAAAATAAAATGTTAAAAATATTTCATATATTTAAAGTGGGTGGTTTTTAGTGAAAAAATTTCAAGAACAGAATTCACCCCTATTGAGTCATTGATTTATATTTATCTAAAAATATATTGGTATTAAAGGTTGATATAATTGATTTATTAGCACTAAAAGGTAAAAGTATAATGATATTATTTAAATGGTTTATATGGATAACAATATATTATGTATTTCTATGGTTAGATGACACTATTTTAATTGAAAAAATTAAATAAGTTTGATATAAAAATGATTATCTACGTGAAGAACCTTCGTATAAAATTTAACATGAAAGATATTAGACCATACACTATTCCAAAAATAGATCTAAGGAAATGGTATGATAATGTATAGGGTTAATATGATCTGAACTCTAAATTAATGAATACTGTTATATGTGGACTTATTTATAATGAGTTGAAAGTATTTTCTCAATGGGATACAACACATGAGATGTGGAATACATATTATTAGTGTTTGAAGGTACTAATATTGTGAGATTACTTAGATGAAACACTATAAAGTTGAATTTTGACACAAATTAAGGATGATTTATGGAGGGAGAATATCTCAAATGAATAGAATGTTAATAGATATTTTGAATAAAGTCGCTTCTCTAGGAGAACCAATTCAGGAATCAGATCATGTTCTAAAAGTTGTTAGAGTTCTATAATCCATGTGGATTTGAAATACAGATATAATATAAAAATCCACCGATATGAAATATTTCAAAATAATAAATATCATCAGAACACTTCTGATGTATGTGGAAGAAATGGAAGATGAAGGTAGTGATCATACAATTATTAAGAAGGATAATTCTACCTTGAATAATTCTACTTAAAAATATGACAAGAAGAGAAAAGTTAAAAAAATTAATGAATTTCATATGAATAAATTTTTAGGATTTTAATAATTATATATATTGTGATCATAATGAAAAATATCAAATCATAAAGACATCTTGTGCTTAATGTCATAATCTGATGAGGTATATTCATTCTCCTCTAATAAGCATGAATATAATTTTTAATCTGAAAATTGATCTTTTTTAAAACTAAATGAAAATTGTAAAATGATAGAAACTAAATATTCATTCATTAAATAGTAAAATAAATCCCTAATAAATTCTTATATTGTAGTATTAAGTGAAAATTATACTTGAATAAATAAATTGTATACCTGAATGCGAAGTTAGAAATGTTTTCAGCATCTTATCTTGAATAAGGTAATAAAATTGGGAGTTTAGAAAAATATGTTCAATACATTAATTAATTTTTATTTCTATTTTAGAAAGGATAAAATTACCTAAATCAAATATTTGGTAAAAATAAATTCCAAAAATATATGTTTGGAATTATAAGCAATTGTAAAAATTCAAATTTGTATAAAAATTATTTTATGCCATGTTCAAAGAACAAAAACTTATGTAAATTTAATTGTTTTCATTGTATATAACTTAAAAATTATGATAATGGTTATATTTTAAAAAAATCAACTTTATGGAGTTAATCTATATTTTTTTATGAAATTTATAAAAATGTAGTGTTAGAATTTTGGATAGTAGAAGAATATTTCGATTTCCAAATCAATTGTTGCTAATACTTCTTGTCCCAAGTGAACATGAGTAAAAAATATTTTCTTTTTTTATTTGTATTTTATAGAAAACTTTTCAATTCCTAAAATTCAAAGTGGTATATGTACATTTTATGCACAAGGAATTGGATTATGATGAGAGATTTCACAAATTTCCATTATTTATTCAAAATTGATCGAGGATATGCCACATTTAGTTACCATTTTAAGGAAAAAATATATGGATTAAGATATTTTAGAAATATAAAATAATTTCTTATGGAAAAATATCTTTATATTGAAGTAATGAAACAAAAAATGGATGGTATTTCTGAATTTTTTGATGAATATTATTCAACTTATTTTTCAAACAATGTGTGTTTTATTTATAAAAATGTCTTTCTTTAGTTTAAGGAATCATAAATTAGGAAAATATATAATTTATATCATAATTAGATTCATATAAAAAATTAAAATCTTATAATGAGGAAACAAATAAATCATTGAATTATCTTAGTGAACTTGGATATTGTAATGTCAAATCAGTTAGAAAATTCTGTATGAAAATTCCAATTTTAGGTTTACCTCAAATTAAATTTAATAAGGAAAAACTATGTTACCCATTAAAAATGGGTACAAAATGAAAATAATATTTTTAATCTCTTAAATAGGTTTCTATATATATTCCTATTGAACATATTCATATATTTTTTTTGTACTACTTAGAGTTGAAAATATAAAAATAAAATATTTTATATGTGCTAGTTGATGATTTTATCTTGATTTTATTAGGTTTTCATATAGAGTCTTAACTGTTATGATTGGATTATTTTTATAAGTTTCTATTAATTGGTTCAAAATTTGAAATATCACAAAATTATTTCCTTGATATATGACTATTGAAGACAATTTGAAAACTGTAATTTCTATTTTTTTTCAAAATATGGTATCAAACATCCATTTTTTTGACCCTATGACACCTCAATAGAATGGTGTTGGAGAAAGGTAGAATTAGACCCTGTAAGAAATATCTAGAATTAGGTTATGTGATTGTAACCTTCCCACTCACTTTTTTGATGAATTAATAATTTTTTTTTATTTAATTAACAGAGTTCTAATTATGTCTATTTTGAAGAAAAATTCCTTTGAACTACGAATTAATAGAAACAAATTGGGGTATTTTAGTGAGTTTCGATTGAAAATTTTAATTTTGAACAGAAATAGTAATATTAGAAAATCTTATCCAAACTATGATTAAGGAATCATTATATTTTATTCAACCACTTTTATGTCTTATAGAGTTTTCAAGAAAGGGATAAAGATTGTTGAAGAATCAACTAATAATGAATTTCATGAATGTGATCCGTTTGACCATAAAATGACTGAATTAGATGAGTTGAGTGATTATTTTGAAAACATGATAATAGAACGTCTCTCTGAAAAAGTAATGGATGAATTTTTGGAAGATTATTTTGGTGAACCAAATTATAAATATATGAATATCACTAAACATGAAAGTGTGCCATCTTGATAGCCTTGAACTCTAAAAGGTATTATATAAGATACTATTATTGGAAGATTAAATGATGGGATTGGGAATAGAGGAAGTGTAAAAAAAATTGTAAAATTATTTTTCTTTTTATCACAACTATATCCTCAAACTTGAGAAGAATACTTAGATTAAAAAAGTTAGGTTTTATCCATACAGGAATAATTAAACCACTTAAAGAGGAATACAGTATGAGAATTATTTTATAGAACCACTAATTACCCTAGTATATATAAAATTGTGTTTTTAGAAATGAACTGGATGATTTGGAATGAACTCTAGTAATAAGGCTATATTAGTGGATAAATGGTCTAACTAAGTGGAAGGAATATATTATGAAGAACCCTTTTCACATGTAGCTATATTAGAGGCCATTAGAATTCTCCTAGACTATCCCTCACATATATAATACAAATTATATCATATTGAAGTGAAATCATCATTTTTAAATGCTTTTATTATATAGTAAGTTTATGTTGAAAACCCATTTATATTTGAAAATCCCCATTTTCAAATTATTTTTTCAAACTTAGAAAATATATTTATAAACCCAAACAGGCACTTATAACTGATATGGACATTTATGTTCTATTATTTTTTGAAATGGATTTTCAATAGTAGTGGTATATCCTACTCTATTCAATAAAACATCATCTTTAATTATATTTTTAGTTTAATTATATTTTGATGATTTTATATTTGGTTGAATAAGTAAAAAATTATGTAATGATTTCTCAAATCTCATGAGAAATTAACTTTAAGTGAGAATGATTGGTGATTTAATTTTTTTAAGTATTTATAATTTATCAAAAAGAATTTATAAATGCGTTGAATCATAGAAAATAAATAATATACTTACATAAGATGAAGTGATCCTCATGAAGGAAGTTTTGATTTAATTAACTCTATCACAATCGTAGATGAAGTGATCCTTTTAGAGATTATAAAATATCAGTTTAGAATTTTTTTCATAGAGAATAATTCTATAAAGGACCTAAACACGGATATAAAGGCCCTTATGAAATTTATTCAATTGGTGATTGTTCAAATAAATTGTGAGTTTGAAAAGATGTTTATTCAAGAATTTAAATTAATATAAATATTTTTTTGATTGTGAGGAACATAAATATGGAATGATATTTTATTATATATATATGACACATTCCAAACAAGGCATTAAAATTTTATCTCTTTTGGAGGATGTTGACATTTGTATTTGTGAAAGCCAGTCTATACCTGGATGAAACTATGACTACTCATTGTCATGTTTTAATGAATCTAAACTATTTAGTGTTGAAGATAAGTAATTTTTTTTAAAGTTTCTCAACCAAGAATTTTTCCCAGTTATGGTTGATCAATAGGATAAATTAGATACTTTTCATACCGAGGGGGTGGTATATCAATAAATTGTTTTTTCTTGAGTTTCTAAAGATGTTTCTACATGTTGTAGTGTATATGATCTATTAAATACTATGAATATTAATTATTAGAGATGTAGAGTTTTCGTATTCATCTCTAATGAGATTTTCCCCAATTATTCCAGACCATATAAGCTTTCACAGGAAGTTAAATCTGAAGTGGATCAGGTGTTTGTTGACACACCTTCTATATATTCTTCTTTACCACCATTTTTACCATTCTATTCCACTAGAGAAAATTTTTATTCCACCATTTTATAGTTTGTAATTATTATTAAATAAAGGAAAATTTATACTATAACATGATATATTCCTTTGTTTGAGGTGTCTTCAACTGCTCATACAAGTCATAGAGTTATAAAAGAATCTATTAATTTCTATGTATTGATGTTTTGGAATTTGAGAAGGAGGACTCAGGAGAATTTAGTGAATCTTTTTTTAGTTTCAAAGAGAAAAAATTCAGGGATCAACTAAAACATTTTATGTTGATGAGTTTCCAAGAGATGTTGAATATTATAAAGTTAAAGAGAGTCAAACAGTGGAGGAGAATCTTGAAGTAGATTCACATCCCGATGTAAGTTCACCGACTCATGTTGAAGCTGAATTAAGTATTTACAAAGTACCCACTGATGAGATTTAATTGTATATAGGAAAACTCATTCTAAATATGATGGATTAATGACCAAATTAAATATGATGATGAATGAGTTGATAGAGTTATATGATTAGATTTGGAATCTAAGAGAAATTTTACTTTCAAAGTAGGACTTAGATGCCCTTAAGAAAATAGTATTCAGAATGTTCAAGTACATAAAATGGATTCCTATTGATTAGTCAGATCTTATATCCAAGAGAAATTCAATGGGATGAAAATTATGATCCAATCTATTTGGGATAATTTTTGTTGGAGTGTATAAGGGAATCCTAAAATAATTGATCTTATGATCAAGCTGTAATGGTAACTAGTTGCTATTCTATTTATGAAGAGTTATATACCTTGAATAAAAAAATGGATTAAAAAATATCTGAATTTCATTCACTTGATAACATGTAAGTGGTTTAGTGAGATATTAAAACTAAGAGTGAGTGGATTCTAACCATTCCCCATAGAACCATCACCATAATGGTTCATTCTCATATGGATATCAATATTATGATTAAGGAGCAAGCTCCAATATTTAATGATGCATCTGTTGATGAACAAAAGGGTACATGATTCATTCTTATCGGTCTCTAGAAATTTTCTATATCCTTATCCAACAAATTCTAAATTTTGTTTGAAAATATAATAAACCTCTATTATTTAGTTGTGAAAAAAACGATAACAAATTCTTCTTTATAAGAAAGATGAATCCTTTGTAGAACCAAAGAAGTATAATACTATCTACAAAAAGAAGGACAATTGTTGTTGACCATCCTTCTCAAGTATTTTCATTTGCTTCGACCTCAATAACTAGTTCAGTCAGTTTATCAAATTATCATTTATATGGTATAAATAAATTATTCCTAAATTTTTTCAAGAGGGGTGATCTATATGTAAACTTCAAGAAGTTCTCTCAGAAGACCTGGCATGGTTGTAAAACCATGCTACATTTTTTCAAGAGTGATATTATCCAAAGGATGAGCATATGTATCTAAGTCTTGTTTCATTTATAATGAATAAATTCTCTAGGATCTTCCATTTATGATCATAATCCCACCACCTCACAGAGTGTGAATGAAAATTTTGATCCTATAATGATTTATTCAATGGAGAATATGAATCCTAGTGTTGAAAGATAAGAATCGGCCCTTAATGCATCAACAAATTTTAATTTAATTCATCTTTATAAATTTTATCTTAGAAAAGCATATCAAGCATCTACTGATATTTAGTCTACTACGATTCTGATGGTACCTTGTATAAAGCTATACTTGAAGGTTTTTTTAGCTCAGATTTCCCATTGGGAGTAATATTTGGAGAAAGTGATGATGCACCATGCCTACCATGTCTTTTCCCCAAGGCCATCATCAATCATTCCAGAAAATTCATCATAAGAATCATCTCATATACCCCATGATTAAATATTTATTTTATTTTTTTATCTATGTTATGATAAGCTGATGATATTTTTTGGGTTTTCATGTAAACATTTTAACAGGTTTTTAATTTCCTTAAATTCTCATTCTTGAATGTTTACTTTTATTTTTTTAGTGGGTTTCACTGATTTTGTCTTATTATTTATTTAAAAATGGTTTATTTCTCTTTATTTATATTATATTAATTTGTAGATATTTTATTTCATTGAAAATCTATGACAAATTCTATTCATTTTAATGATATACAATGATAATAGTTTACGCTTATTCTGTGACAACCCTGAATCTAGTAATCATGAGAGGGTGTTTCTTTTATTACATTAGCATAGATACAAGGGGTATAATCCCAAAATACCAATAAGTTTAATTGTTTTTGAGATCCATATAAATACATGATACCCATTAAACATTAGGAATAAAATATAAAATATTACAAAAGTGAACATTCTACATCCTTGAAACTCATTCAAGGAATTTAACATCATATCCTCAGGAAAGGAAAAAAATAATGATGAGATCAATTTCATAGTAAGGGTTTTGTACTATAGAAAATATCATAATTAAATAATTAAAAACCAATATGTCAAGGAAAATAACTAAAAACACATGATATTTATTCATTATCATGAACACATAATACTTCTATGGATAATATCAAAGAAGAAATATTATGGATAATAATAATTGAATTTTCAATGAAAGAAATTCATAAAATTGGAAATAATGATCTTAGACTTCATGATATATATATTTATATATATCGTCAAGAAATTTTCACCACAATTTATTAAAACTATGGTTATTTATACATTAGAAACCCATTTAGTTTGGCCAGATGATTTGTTTTATAAGACTTTTTGATGTATTAAGGGGAAATTTATGGCTTGTTCCCACCTTTCATTACAGGTCCAATGCATTCCACATTTATTTAATGATCAATTTAATTCATAAAAAATATTCCATATTAATAAATGCCTATATTGAATAAAGAATATTTAATATCAATATTTCCCAATTCAATCAAATACCTTTAAAAGCAAAATAACATATTTGAAAATGATATACTATTTAAGAAATATGATAATCCGTGATATATAATATAAATATTTAATGGAAATTAAATGTACAATCATCATAAGAAAGTGAATATTTCAATATAAATTTAATTACTTAAAAATTAATAAGATATATGAGATGAACATCAGTTCATTAAGAATATAGTTTTAATAATAAAATCATGTCATTTGGAAGAATAAAGGTAATGAACGTGAAATATTAATATTAGAATTCATAAAAGTGATTTATTTTCAAAACTATTGAAAACATGTAGAAAAATAAAAATTTCGTAAAATGGTTATGATGGTAGGAAAATCTATTAATGACATATGCATTAAAAAATTCCTTTTAACTTTTTATAAATAATATCAAAACAGACCATTTTCAAAACAAAATTGAAAATTTTATTTTATACCTTTTATATATTCAAGTACAACAAAAAATTTCGTTAGTAAATAATTTTATTAATAAAAACTAATTTTGAAAAATATAGTTGTAGAAGAAAAAATTATTCCATTAAAAGAGAAATAAAGCCAGTTTTTATTTAAAACAATTTTTTTGTGGATTAAAGTTAAAATGAGAGAAAATGTTTTAATAAAATATAAAATTTACTTAAATATAAAAATTATTTGAAAATAGATAGTGTTTAATAATGATAGGTTATAATTTTACTTCAAATAAAATAAGGGAAATCTCTAAAAATGACATTGAAAAACAAATTCGTACATAATTTGAAAACATTTAAATTGATAACCATTGAAAGAATATAATTTATTTGAAATATTAATCATCATGAATAAAAATTTATTTATTTTAAATAAATAAATGGTGCAATATATACACTATATAAAAGTTAATAGTTGAATAATAACAAATATGTATCAAGAGAATGGGAATTGTGATGAAATCCCTTAACTAACGCATTCCATTAGTTGAAAAGGTTTTCAAATATTGTATATTTATTTAGTAAATGTTATTAATTTTGTATATAACCATATTAATATTAATTATATCATATATTATATTATTATATCATAGTGTCATCTGATCCTTAATAATATTTCATTGTTACCATTGTTCCGGGTGTTAGCTGCTTCACTTATTATAGATGTTTTGTCATGTATGTTTTGGTTATTGTGAATAGGATATAGTTTCACCACATATAGAATTATATTTAAGTTATAAATATAATATTTTTTCATTATATACATGTCTATAATCATTATAAAATTTTGAACTTGGAAAATGAATCACACCGCTTAATGGATATGGTAAGCCGTACCTGAGAACAAGGGACACTATTATTTCCTTAATGGTTGAAAGGGTAAGGAATTGGATGATATATTAATTTCATAAACTCAATATAATATCATAATTATCATATCTATTCATTATTTCCATCATTACTTCTACCAATATTTGTCAGTGATGGAAAACAAATTATATTGGATTATAAGGTGGTAGACCACAAGACACACTAGTGATGATTTTGTTTCCTATTTGATGGAAAATAAGACGGGTAAATATTATAAAATAATTTTAAGAACATCATATTATAGGTTAAATACTAGGGTTATCATATTTAATATTTTAATACATAATCAGAGGTGCTAAACAAATATGAAAAATGAATGATCTTGGTGAAGACAATTACCCTTACTTAAGAATAACCTCCTTTAGATATCTTATAAAATACAAAGGGTTTGTATTTTTATAATAGAGTCAAATATATAAAGTGTAAAATTATTTTGGGGATAGTTTTTTTTTGACCTAAATTGATTTATAAGGGTTAAGAAGTGAGGGAAGGAGGTGCCCTTTTAAAATTGAGAAGAGTGACACACTTGTATGTTTTCAAAGATTTTCAATAATGTCATGTCACTTTATAGATATTTGTCTTGAAATGGGTGATATTATAGGGTTAAAATCAAAATATTTAAATCAAACCAACTAATGGTGTTTTAGAAAGATTTTAGGAAATTTTGACCCCTATCTTTATAGATTAATTACCCTAACAAACACATTTTCAACTTAAAAATGGTCATTAATTTTTACTATCTTCTTTATTAATTATGAAAAAAAATTATTTGATATTATTTAATAATATAAATTATTTTGATTACAAATATGAAATCCTTTTTTATAAGTTTAAATTAATATATGTGGCACAATTTAATTTAAAAATAAACCGATAAAATGTGTTAAAAATAATTTCTCAATAAATGCATTTTCAAGCATAAAATGATCTTACAGTAACTACCTGACTAGTAGTAGAAATTAGATGGATTTAAAATAATATATTCAGTAATATAAAATATATTTTTTATTTAAATCATTCATCATTAAATATTATTTAAATTAATTAAAATGGGAAGACATTATGACTAAAAAAAACTATTTTCAAAAAAATATCACTTTTTACAATTAAATGATATTGTATTTTATATTTATTAAATTTATAGTAAATTGATTATTTATTAAACATATTATAATTCATTATTATTATAACCCCCAACCCTAGTTACCTAGATCCAGGGAATTATTTTATTACATTAGTATGATCATAATAAATCAAATCCCGATGGACCGACCAGTTTAGTAGATTTGGTAACACTAGATTCAAATATAAGTTTTACATTAAATCTCTAAATAAAAATAATAGTGTGTATCCTTTGAAAACTACAACATCCTTAATATTATCCCTACTGGTTGGTCATAATATAATTCTCCACATCCCAGGGAAAAAGGAAACGTAAGAAAGGGGTTATCAAAGATTGTCAGTGAGGATAAAAAATATAGAAGAAGCTATCATAAATAAGCATAAAATCTCAAGTAAAGGTATAAAATGGAAAAAATCCATTTAAACATAATGTTAAACATAATATGGAAATATTAAATCAAATAATTCCATTTAAATATTCACATGGGTATTCTATTAGTATAATAATCTCATGAAATATCAATAACTAGTCTCATAATGAGGAAATTCACAATGGAAGACATCATAACCATACTATCAAGGCCTCGTGAAAAGACCATAAATAACCATATCGTCAAAAAATCATGCCAAGACACTAGTTTGTCTAATGATACATACCGATGCATCATGGAGCTAGACTGGGACCCACCCATCACTTAATAAGTCCAATGAATGCCTCTTATGAAAAGGGTAAAACATAACATAAATATTCGTATAAAAACTAGAATACGAAATGTTAATACTTTAACCATAAAATAAGAATGGAATAAAAATAGAATATAAATAGTCAAACATATCATAAAACCATCAATATAATATGAATGATTGTATCATAATAAATATACCTCAATCAATCATAAAATCCAATAAAGGATGTTGACAAAGATGAAAATAAACTAATAAATTCATTAAAACTCTTTGAGAGAAATCTCCCTTTTTTACATTGAAATTATTTAAAAGCCACAAAATTATAAAAGAAAAATTTTCTTTTAAAAATAAATTTGTAATATTGTAATAAAACATTCAAAATATTAAGGCGTCATAATATTGGAAAATATCCTCTCGTGCTGCATAAGTTATTTTTTTTAATATGTCGAAAAGGTCATAGGGTACCTCATTTGGAAAATGAAAAAATGATTACTCTAAAAAAAATTTATAAAAATTTAAAAATGGTTAAAAATGAACTTTAAAAATTTTCAATAATATTTTGAAATATATTTTGAGAAACAAGTATGTGGATGATTAAGATGTCCCAGAAGAAACTTATATATAAACAACCGTGGATAATAATGACATTGTGAAATTAACACTTACCTTGATCTTTACTTTAGTTGAGGGTGAGTTATACTCCTGTATAATGATTAATTTATGTTATTAAATTATATTAGTACCATATTAATATTTATGTTATCATATATGATACTCTTATATCCTTTTGTTAATAATATTTCAGTATTACTGTCGTTTTGGGTGTAAACTGCTTCATTTTCTTATGGTTGTTTGGTTGCGTAAGTCAGGTTTTTTATCCATAGGATTTATTTTATTATTATACAGGATGATATTATGTTCATAATTATTACTTTTAACCATCATATAAATTTTATAATCATTCTTGAATGGTTAACATAGAGAATGAATCTCACAGCATCATGGAGACAGTAGGTTGTACGTACGCACGAGCGATGATATCATTCCCTTAATGGTTAAATGGAATGTAATTGGATGATATATTAAATATTGAAAATAATTTTCAGGTTATATTAATTTTTTATATCCATTATACTCATCATTATTCCAATACAAATAAAGTAGTGTTCACTAACAAATTACACCTCGATTTGGAGGTAGTAAGCCATACATATGCACACAAGGTGATATTGTTTTTCATAGGATGAATAAAAGGAAGGACATGGATATCCCATAATAAAAATAAAATATTAAAATGATATTTATAATTTATTTTTTTACTTTATTATGGAAACAACATATGAGGACAAAGTAGAATAATTAAATAAACTAAATGGAATTGGTAAAATAATTACCTCTTCTTTGACCATCTCCTTTTGATTTTCATAGAAAGACTACTTAGGATGACATTATACCTAAATTATGTCCTCTAGGATAAAGTGAGAAAAGTTTGTAGGAGATGTGGGCAGGGTTCGGCCGAGCCAAAGGGTTTTAGAGGTGTGAATAAAAGAGAAGGATATCTATCCTTTTTATTAAAGAGGGGAGAGGAACTTTTGGAAACTCAAAAAGTATTAAATTATTATAAATTGATTTTAGGTTTTTAGTAGTTAACAAGTCATTTATTTAGTGTATAACATGATTTTGGGTCTAAATATTTTCATCCAATGTTTTTAGAAAAGTTTAGGTCACAAAATTAATCTTATCTATTGGGTTTAACCCTTAGTTAAACAGTTTATCTCTTACCACGTCTACTTGTCTTTTTCTACAATAGGGTTAATGTATTTACTAAAAAATGCAAAAAGAGCCTCAATTTGATCCTTTATTACATATTTAACATTATAATATTTATTTGTCTGAACTGTATATTTTTATGAATTTTATAACATTTAGTTAAATATTATTTATTTTAAAGTACCATTTATGTCCATTTTGATACTACTCAATATTTTAATTTTTTAAAATACAAAACCAATCTAATAAATTCTATAAAATACTTCCAATATGTCACTTACATGTATATTTTATCCATAAAATTCATTTATGTCATTAATTAAGTAAAACTGTATTAATTTTAATATTTTTAATTAATTTAACTGATTATTCCTTTAATAATTCAATTCCTACATCATTAATTTGTCACCATTTAATTTTATTATTTTTTTACTAAAATTATAAATAAATTAAGATTATGTATATAATAATTTTATATTTCTAAATACTATTTATAGATGAACATATCACTTATTTATCTAAATATAGAGAATAATATTGTTATTTACATTTGAATATTATATTTTTTTACTCTTCTTTAAATAAAATATAATGAATGTAAAAATATAATAAAAGTTGATTAAAAATGATCATATATAAATCCTAAGGTCGGTTTTTTCCAAAAAAAATTATCTAATGCAATTAGGACATGATTTAGGGTTATATTACATTATTAAAATATTGTTTTTAACTTTAATTTCCCTATTTACCATTAATCGTGGTAAATAAAATTCAAATGTTACTATTATAAATTTTTTTTGGATCAAATAAGACTAAATTTTTCTTAATAATTATAACCATGTATGTCAGTTTTTTGAAATTCAATTCATAGAACCTGTAACATTATGTTTAATGATAATACGCTAATGTGGATAAAAGGATGGTAAAAGTGATGTTTAAAAGTTTTAAACAAATTATATCTAATTTCATTATAAAAATTATTCTTATAACCTAAATTGTACTAATGTCTTTTTTATGTATTGATTGTGACTTGAAAATAAATTTAATTTAAAATAATATTTTAAAATAAAATTTCGGTATTTTACAATAATGCGGTATTTTTCACTATTCATAAAAAATAGAATCTTTTCAGAAAAAATACAAAAAATTTACTATAAGATAATTTTGATATTAAATGTTAAAAATGAAGTATATTTTGAAAAATATAATTTATAAATTTCATAATTTCATTAATAAAATTCATAACCACTTTTTAAATGACTAGTTTGTTAAGTTATAGTGCGCTCGAAGTCAATGTTTCATGTAGTGAAATCTATTGTATTATTTAAAAGGAAGAATACCATGGAATCTTGGGGTGTTATATTCTCCACTACTTCAAATAATTTATTCCTCAAAATTTCTAGAATATCACTTTATAAAAAAGTTTTAGGTGGTTCTTCATTATATGTTCCTCAGGTTCCCATGCTTCCTCTTTAATTTTATGGTTTATCCAAAGAAATTTTACTAGAAGAGTCATCTAATTTATATAAACTCATTCTTCAGTACCTAAAATATTGATAGGATATTCATAGTAGGATAGGTCAACTTCCAGTTCTAGGTTTTCATAGGTGAGTACATGCGTTGGGTCTGATATGTATTTCCTTAACAGTGTTACATGGAACACATCATGAACTTTGGAAGTACATAGTGTCATTGGTAAAAAATAAGCTACATATCCAATAAATTCTATAATTAAAAAAGGATTGATGTACCTTGGACTTAATTTACCCTTCCTACAGAATCGTATAACTCCCTTCCGTGTAGTTACCTTCATGAAAACATGATCTCCCACATGAAATTCAAAATACATCCTTAGGTTATTAGTATAGATAATTTGCCTACTTTGACCTATTTTGATATAGGCCTAAATAGTCTTTACATTTTCCATTTTTTCCACAAAATGTTTTGGGCCTATGTGTTTTCTTTCACCAACATCATCTCAACAAGTCAGTGTGTGATATCTCTTTCCTGATAATGCTTCTTATGACGGCATCAGAATACTTGAATGGAATATATTGTAGTAAGAAAATTCTACTCGAGGTAAATATTAATCCCACACACCTTTAAAGTCAAGCGATAAATATTTCAACATGCCTCCTAAAGTCTTAATTTTCCATTTTAATTTTCCATCAGTTTGAGGGTAGTTGGTAGTGCTCAAACAAAGCTCAATATCTAAAGAATTCTGAAGACTTTTACAGAATTTTGATGTAAAATGGGATCACGATTTGAAAAAATCAATAGGGTTACCACATAAAGTCATAAATCTTCATTAATATATATTATTTCAACATTTTCAAGGGGTAAAACTTCTCATATTTCAAGAAAATGTGATGATTATTTAAGACGGTCGATAATAACCCATATCACATCATTTCTTTTTGGAGTCTTTGGTACCCCTTGATAAAGTCTATCATAATATCATCCCATTTCCACACAGATATATGAATTGTTTATATAACTCTTATAGGATGTTGTCTTCTAGCCTTCACCTGGTGAAAAACCCAATATCTCGACAAATAATCCACAATCTCCCTCTTCATGTTGTCCTACAAAAAACATTCCTTTAAACCTATGATCATATTAGTGCCACCAATGTGTATAGAGAAATTTTATCTATGGGAATAATTTAATAATTCTCTTTTTATCTTAGGTAAAGCTGGAACACAAAGCTTCTTCTCAAATTTTAAAATATCATCTTCAAATATAAAGTCAATTAGTCTCCCATCATTCAGGGATTTAATTTTCTTTTGAAACATCTCATCATCAGACTAATAAATTTTTGTCCTTTATAACAAATATGTTTTGACAACTATTTAAAAAATTATTATTGTTTAACCTTCCATGAAAATTACCATATCTATATTTACTATATCCACGAACATAGGATAATTTTGAACTCTCATTTTATTTAGAACGACATGGTCTATTCTGCTCAAAGCATCCAATACCTTATTTTCCTTCCCTGGGTGGTAGTGTACTGTGAAATCATAATCCATTAGTATATAAAATCATCTCCTTTGTCTCATGTTGAGTTCTTTCTATGAGAAAATATATTTCAAACTCTTGTGATCAGTATATATCTCACATCTTTCATCATAGAGATGGTGTCTAAATATCTTCAGCGAAAATATTACTGCTTCTAATTCAAGATAATGAGTTGGGTGGTTTTTTACATGTATTTTTATTTTTCATGATTCATAAGTAATAAATCATTATTTAGCATAGCAAAAAAACCAAGTCTTTTCCTTGATGTATCACTATAAATCACAAAACCATCATTCTCAGATGGTAAAGTAAAAATATGAGCATTGGTTAATATTTTTTTTCAATTTTTCAAAACATTCATCACACTCTTTTTCCCAAACAAATTTAAAACCTTTACATGTGAGATTGGTTAAAAGGTTTTCCAATCAGGCCAAATTATAGATTAAATGTTGATAATAACATGCTAAACTAATAAAACTGCATACCTTGATTATACTTTTCTTTGCTAGCCATTTTTGATTTTCTATTGTCTTTGGAGGATCAGCAGAGATTCCATCTTTAGAGAAAATATGGACATGAAAATAAATTTCTTGATGCTAGAATTCACATTTTATAAACCTCCAATATATTTTATTTCTTCTAATCTTATTCAAAAAATTCTGAAAGAGGTTCTCATGGACTTCATAGATTTTTGTATATACCATGATATAATAAATAAATATTATGAAAAAATCCTCAATATAGTCCATGAACACTCTGTTCATTAAATCAATGAAAATAGATGGGAAATTAGTCAATCCAAATGGAATCACAATAAATTAGTAATGACCATACCTCGTTCAGAAAGTTGTCTTTGGAATATCTTCCCCTTTTACAAACAATTGATGATATCAAGAATTATGGTCAATCTTAAAAAATATTGAGCTCCGTGAAGTTTATCAATAAAATTACCAATGCGAGGAAGATGATACTTGTTCTTTATTTTAATAACATTTATTTCTCAATAGTCAATGCACAACATCATTGATCCTTCTTTCATCATAATAAAAAGAACTGTGGCTCCACATAGAGAAAAAATAAGGTTAATAAATCCCTTATTACTCAAATCCTCAAGTTTTTTCTGTAGCTCTACTAATTCCACAGTGTCCATTCTATAGGGAGTTTTTATATTGGCCTTTCATCATGGATTAAATTAGTAGTAAACTCCACTACCTCCTCTGGACGATGTCTTGGATTAACCTCTCAAAATACATCAATATATTCTTATATATTAGCTACATCTTCAATTTTAATATTTCTTTCTTCAACAGTAGATGTTATTTCCTCTTGCTCCCTATAAATCTCATTCAGTAAAGCTACTAGGGGTGGGTTTTGATAAGAATCAAGTGATACAGTTTCTACTATAAATATCATAGATTCAAAATTTTACTCACAACTCATAACACCTTATTCTTGAAAATAAATTTCACATAATATTTTGATATCCAGTCTATACTACTAATTATATCAAACTCAACCATAGATATGATGACAAAGTCAGCAAAAAAATAAAATTTTAATGCCATAATGGGAACTTCCTGAAGTATCTTTGTTGAAATGTGACTTCCATAACTGGTTTTGACTCAAAAATCCCTTGCTAATGTGAATTGGAAATTTCTAATTTTTAAGAAAAATTGGGAAGATATAAAGGAATGAAAGGATTCAAAATAAAATAGTGTTTTGGATAAATTTGAGGAAATGATTAAAGTACCTGAAACCACTTCATTAGGAACTCAAAACTTAGTAGTTGGGATCACAAAAGGTCTGCATTACTCTGTTGGTGTTTTTTGGGCATGTTTCTTTGAGTCTTAAGACAATAAATTAAATAATATCCCATTTCATTAGAATTGTATCATATAACATTAGAAACTTTTTTATTCCCCTTACAATCTTGAGCTTGGTGGACTTTTCCCCACATTTGTAAACAATATCCATTTTATTTGGGAAAGTACTATGTTGTTTCTTCCCACCATTACTACAGAGTGGAATATCAACTTTTCCATTATTCCCCTTATTTCCTTTTCTAGAGTGTTTAATAGAACTCTTCTTCTCTTTCTTTACTTTAAAGTCATAAGTCTTAGATAATTCCTTTTCTATATTGATATCACATGAGAATATATCTTCATATGATGAGAGATATTGTGAGACCAATGCTCGTCAAAGGAATGGCTTTAACCCATAAAAGAATCGATCAATATTACTTCTTGGGTTTCATATGTAGTCTACAACATGGCTTGCCAACCTTATGAAGTTAGATTCATACATTGAAACATTATCATCATCCTTATGCCTCAAGCTCAGAAATTTACTCTCCATATCAACTTGTAGATCATGAGGAAAGTATTTTTCTTGGAAGATATCTTTAAAATACCTCTATTAATTATTTTTTACTTCTTCAACCACCTTCTTTTTTTTAATTAAGGACCACAATTGATATTCATATCATAATAGATGATAGAATTCCATTAGAATTTTTTCCCTTTCATTACTCACAAAAGAAAAAAAATAGTTTTTCTAATGAAATCATCCACTACTCCACAAAAAAGGACTTGTAGTCCCATTGAATGTTAGAGGCTGTTTTCTAATGAAGTGGTCTATCATTGATCTTTTGTTTTTTTGATCAGGCTGATCTATACTAGTATGGTCATTATTCATGACTTGAGTCAGTTGTCCCACTACAGCTATAAGATGTTCAGAAAAATTAGTGTCACCATATCCGCTATCATTGTCATGTATATGAGGTATATCCCAAAATGGATTATGTGAGTTGATGCTGTTTCCATTCCTTACACTAGGAACCATTTCCAAACAATATCACACTCTATATTTGGTTATGACTGATAATTCTTAAATCCAAACTAAGAAAAATACATAAAATGAATTGAACCATTTATGCATATCAAATCCATAATAAAAAAATGGTTCCTTGGGGACATATTTACTTATAAATACATCATAATGGTTTTTGAAGAAAATGTGAATTATCCTAAAAATGTCCCTCAGGTGTGTCAAACCAGGTTCGTAGTAAGGACCATTTCATGTGCTAGGTTTCCCTGATTCAAGCCTAGAATACCTTGTCGGAGTTATTAATCCTAGGTACATCCCTTCTTGAACCACATCCACCTATAGTATCCAGACATGGATGTTTTTTTCTAGAAATACCGATATAATATCTATTTAACCAAAATTCTATGATGTTATTATATACTTATCCTCAAAGTCTATATTAGGGTAATTTTTACTAATCATGGTTTTTATAAATCTATTATTCAAGGCTTGTACTAAAATTCCTATGATACCAATTATAACTCCCAAAACCCAGTTACCCAGAGTTGGTGGACTATTTCATTACATTGGTATTATGAAAAGAAATGAAATACTGAAGGATCAATAAGTTTACTAGCCTTGAAAATTCTAGATACAAATATATGTTTTACATTACATATTGAAATGAAAAACCATAGTGCTCATTTGAAAACACTCATGTACCTTAAATTTTCCTTGTAGGTCAGTCATTATATACTTCTTAACATCATTGGAAAAAATGGAACATAAGAAATAGGTGAGCTCAGATGCCCAGTAAGGATAAACAATATTGAGGAAACTATCATAAAGAAAGCCAAACCTTTAATATATAGTATAAAACTGAAACATAAGCCTTTTAAACATAATATTCAGCATAATATGTACTTAAAAAATCACATAATTCCATTTAAACATTCCCATGGATATTCTAATAGTCGCATAATCATGTGCAATATCAATAACTAATCTCATAACAAGGAAATTCAAAATTCTAGACATCATAACCATACCATCAAGGCTACGTACCAAGACCATAAATAACCATACCATCAAGGACTCATTCCAAGACACTGGTTTGTATCAGGATACCTTCCGATGTTGCAAAGGTATAGATCAGGACCAGTCTATCACTTACTGAGTCCAATGCATTTCTCATATGAAAAGTGATAAACATAGCATATACATTTGTATTAAAACTTGCATATGAAATGTTAATAATTTAACCATAAACTATTAATATTACAAAATTATCCCATGTATAGTCAAACATATCAAAAAATTTCAATACAATATGGAATATTTCATCATAGTAAATCAAACTCAACCAAGAATAAAATATAATAATGGATGTTGACATAGATGAACACAATCTAATAAATTCCTTAAAACCATTTGAGAGAAATAAACCTTTTTTTACATTGAAATTATTTAAAAGCTAGACAATTATATAAGAAATCATTTCTTATAAATATAGTCTTATAATATTTTATGGGAAGCTTCAAAATGTCAAGGCTTTATAATTAATAAAATAGCCACTCATGCCGTATAAGATAAAAAACATTCTTTCCTTAATTTGTCGAAAAAGTCATATGGTATCTCGTTTGGGAAAAAATCAAAAGATTACTTTAATTTTTTTTATATAAAGTAGAACAAGGGTAAACATGACTCTAAATAATTCTAAATAATATTTTTAAATATATTTTAAGAAAAATGTACATGGATGGTAAATATGTCCTAATAGATACTAACGTATAAACAACCTCAGTAAATAATGGGATTGTGAAATTAACACTTACCTTATACATTACTTTATTAGAGGGAGAATTAACCTATTGTATTATTATTAAATTATGTTATCAAATTAAACCGAAACCATATACATATTTCATATATCATATATAGTCCACTTATATCATTGTGTTAATAATTATTTAGTATTACCATTATTTCGGGTGTTAACTACTTCATTTTCCTATGACTGTTTTGTTTTGTAAGTCACGTTTATTATAAACAGGACATATTTTATTAATATAAAGAATTATATTAAGTTAATTATTATTATTTTTAGTCATAATATTAATTTTATAATCATTTTTAAGGGTTAACGTAGAGAATGTATAGCACTGCGTTGTGGAGACGGTTGGCCGTACGTACACACGAGCGACGATATCATTCCCTTAATGGGTAAATGGTATGGAATTGGATGATATACTAATTATAAAGAATAATTATAATTTTATAATCACTATTTATATCCATTATGTGCATAATTATACCCATCGAAATAATGTAGTTTTGAATAAAAAATTACACCACATCGTGGGGACGGAAAGTTGTACATACACATGCATGGTGATATTTTTATTCATAGGATGGATAAAAGGAGGAACATGGTTTTACTAAAATTCAAATAGAATATCAAAATATAGATTCTACTAGATTTATTACTTTATTATGGAATTAACATAGGAGGAGGAAGTATTAGAAGAAAAACTAATTGAATGGAATTAGTAAAACAATTACCTCTTCATTGAGCTTCTCCTTTTGATTTTCACAAAATGAATACTTAAGATGGATTTAGTCCCAAAGTATGGAATTTTGGATAAAGTGAAGAAATTTGGGAGGATAATTGGGTAGGAAGAAAAATTTATTTAGAGAAGTGAATAAAATAAAAGGAGAGTTTTAATTTTATAATGGAGTGGATGGGCACTTTTTGAAACTAAAAAAATTAATTTATTATAAATTGATTTAGGATTAAAATAGATTAAAAGTTAATTATTTAGAGGTTAATATTAGTATGGGTATAAACCTTTCATACAATGATTTTAAGACAAGTTTATTTGAAAAATCAATTTAATCTTAAGGGTTTTAACCTTAGTAAAATAATTTAACTCTTACCATGTCTACTCTTAATTTTATAATATAGGGTTTTTATTGTAACTATAAAATGAGAAAGGACCCCAATTGGATCATTAATTATATATTTAACATTATAATATTTATTTATAATATGCTGAATTGTATATGAATTTTAAAACATTTAATTAAATATTATTTATTTTAAAGTATTATTTATATCAATTTTGATACTACTCAATATTTTAATTTTTAAAAATGTCAATACAACATGATTAATTATAAAAAATACTTAAAAAATATCAATAAAATGTCAATGTTATCTATAAAATTCGCTTGTCATTATTTAAGTCAAATTATAATAATTATAATAATTATAATATCATTTAATTTATTTTTCCCTTAATAATTCAATTACTACATCATAATTGTGTAAAAATTTAATTTAATTATTTATTTACTAAAATTATATATAAATTACCATTATTTAGATAATAATTTTATATTTATAAATAATAATAATTGTTTACCATATCACTTATATTTTCCAATATTAAAAATTATATATTTATTAAAATTTGAATATGATATTTTTAACTATTCTTTAAATTTAATATAACGAATGTCCTAATCTGACACAAGTGGCTTAAAAAAGATCTTATTTTTTTCATAAGGTTTATTTTGGTTTCAAAACACTTATACAATGAAATTAGGACAAGTGTTATGGTAATATTGTATTATTATAATATTATTTTTATCTTTAATTTCCCTATATTCCATTAGTCGTGGGAAATGAAATGTAAAAGTTTCTATTCAAAAAATATTATTTTGATCTTATTAGAGAAAATTTTTCATTCTAATTAAAACCATGTATATCAAATTTTCTAAATTCAACTCACCGAAGTGGTAGAATTAGGTTTAAGAACGTGGGTAAAAAAGATATTTAAATATTTAATAAAATTTTTATATGTAATTCTATTATAAAAATGATTTCAATGAACTACATTGGACTACTATATTTATTATGTATCTATTTTTAATTTTAAATAAATTTAATTAAAATAATTAATTAAATGAAAATGCGGGGTTTAACAATAATGCAGTATTTCACTATTCATCAAACATTGAAACTTTTCAGAAAAAACAAAAAAATAACCATAGGATTATTTTGATATTACGAATTAAAAAATGAAGTCTATTTTGAAAAATAAAATCTATAAATTTCATAATTTTTTTCATACTTTTCATAACTGTATTTTAAACTTCTAATTTGATAGGTCATGGTGCATTTGAACTCGATGTTGCGTGCCAAAAAATCTATTTAATTATTTAAAGGTATGCATACCATGTAATCTTGGGGTATTAAAATTATAAATAAAATAATGAATAATTAAATATTAGATTTTTAGTTTATCATAAAAGCATATTTCTTATAGAATATTTCCAAAATTCATTCCATGCTTATTTGGACCTAGTATATTAAAATTAAACACTCATCCTAAAACAATAGTTTTTTAGTGCCACAAAATATTAAAATATTCAATATATTATATTATTATTAAAATAAAAAGTTCACTTAATATAATTTTGGCTCATGTGTAACATTATACTCTCCTATGAAAATTTCATCCTCAAAATTTTGATGGATTTAACATTATAAAAAAATAGGGGAGATTCTTCTTCATAACATCATTTGGATCCCACATTGCATCATAAATTTTATGATTTCTAAAAAGTAACTTTTCCAGTCAATTAATCTGATTCCTTAATACTTACTCTCTAGTGTCATGGATCTGGATAGGTCTTCATAGTTTGATAGATATGGCTGTAATAATATTTCTTCATATGTGATCATATGTTTTAGGTCTGGAATATACTTCTTGGATAATTATATATCAAACACATCATTTACCTTATAGTGGATTAGTGGAATGACCAAATTGTAAGCCATAAATTCAATTATTCATAGAATTTCAAAACGTTGGATGTTCCTGGGGTACAATTAGCCTTTATTACCAAACCTTATAACAGATATCCATTGAGTTAATTTTGAGAAAATTTTATGCCCCACATTAAATTTGAAATATTTCTTATTTTTGTAGGAATAAATTTGATTCATACTTTGAGATAATTTCTCCAAACTCATTTTTTTGGAATTTTCTTGAAAGCCATTTTTATGGGTTAAGTAGTAACCCACAGAATACTACTATGACCCAATTCAACTTAAAACATGGATGAAATATCAATACATATTCAATAAAAAATATATTCAAAGATAAAAAATTAAAAAAAAAATCAAATTACTAGTGGGAATATAATAACCACTACAACCCTTTAGAAAAAAACCCATTGAGACTAGCACCAATAGAATGTTGATCAACATGCCCTTGTCATCATCAAACAACACCAAACCATATACACAACAATCAATTAGAAATCAACAAGAAATTGTAGGATCATCACTAGAGTAACATTCAAAAGATCATAGGATTAAAAAATTATAACAATCCCCCATGAAAAACACTAAGATAAATCCGATACCACCCAAGTAAAAATTAAAATCATTAAGACAGATCAATTAAACATGCTCGACATCAACCTAGATCAGTATCAACACCTCTATAAGCTGACCCCGCAAACATTAGCCACACAGTCATGAAGAAAAACTCTCCCCTATCATGATCCCAAACGACTACTGAGGTTCATCACAACAAACTAGATGGGGTCAAGTGCGGTGCATATAGTGGAAAGATTATAGGAATAAAGAATGAAATCCATAACATGAAATTATTAAGAACCAATTTATGAGAGACACACATGAACACAAAACAAACGAGCACCAGAACAACTTGAACTCACAATCCCAATCTTCCAAGCGCATCATCGTGCTAAAATAGAAATAGGGTCTAGCATGACGGGGAAGGAAAAAAATAGAATGATAGTGTTAAACAGGATACCCAGCTGCCGAAACAAATCACCTCCATAAATATGAATCCTAACATAGAAGAAATGCTAGAAATCGAAAAAAAAACAATCAATAGGTGGAAGAAGAGAAAGATAGAAATGAAGAATTTTAGGTAGCAAAGAGAGGGTATCAACCTATGTAAGATGAATAAGAAGAATTATAGGACAACTATATGAGGTAGAAGAAAAATATTACCTAATTCGCTGAGGAGTATAACATATATTTCCATATAATACTTAACATGGTTCCATTTTAATAAATGAATTGAAAGTATTATTGTGGGTAGACTCTACCAATGTTAAATTCTAATCCCACATTCCTTTAAGGTCATGTGATAATGGACTCAAAATCTCTTATAATGTTTGAATATTCTATTTGAATTTACCATCGATTTGGGGAAGGTATGTGGTGCTCAAATGAAGGACAATATTAAGGTCCTTTAGATGAATTTTATAGAATTTCGATTTAAATTGTGGATCATGATATGAAATAATTGAAATAGGTTCACCATGATTCACTTAAAATTCATTAATATAGAGTCATGTAAGGTGATAAAGTGGTTACTATTATCTTATAGGAATGAAAATTGTAGATTTGGTTTGGAGATCAATAATACCTTTTATCCCATCATTCTTTGTAGGTGTCTTTAGTAGTCCTTTGAAAAATCACAGAGCAATATCATCCAATTTCCACATATGTATAGGAAGAAGTTTCATTAATCGTCTAGGATGTTGTCTCTTATCCTTCATCTATTGATAAACTAAACATCCTGATATATAAATAGTAATTTTTGGCATCATGTTATCCCCAAAAAATATTTATTCAAATCCTCATACATCTTGGTTCTATGACGGTGTATAGTGAAATTCTATCTTTGGGAACCATCCAAAAACTCGCATTTTAGCTTAGGTATACCTGGAAAACATAATCTATTTCCCAATGTCAAAATTAAAACTTCCTATTAAAGGTCTCCCAATTTCCCATCATTCCTGGATTGAATTTTTTTTTAAAATTATTATAAAAAATTGAGAACTTTTTATCATTTCTAATAAATGTGATTTCACTGTCATTTAAAATCAGATTTTATTTTCCCCTTTCCTTAATAATTCCCATATATGTATTTACTAGATACATGAACATAATATCCATATAAATACTCCTTGGTTTAAGACTCTATGATAATTCCTGCTCAATGCATCTACTACATTATTTATCTTCCTCTGGTGGATGTTTATCGAGAGATAATAATCCTTTAATAATTTGAGCTATCCACTTTTCATCATGTTCAGATATTTTTATGAAAAGATAAATTTTAGGGCATTACGGTCTATTTAAATATCACATATTTCACTATATATTCAAGGAATTCATATCTTCAAATAAAATAGTATGAATTCTATCTTATGAACATGACCAATATCCTACGCAATTTTTCAAAAAATTCTCCACATTCCTTCATCCACGCGAACTTATCATTTTTATATGTAAGATTAGTTAATGGGGTATCCAATTTGGAAGTATTTTAAAAAATCAATGATAGTAATGTCTTAAACCTATGAAGCTAAATACATCAATTATTTTCATTCATGTAGGCTATTTTGACATCCTTTTTTTGATGTGGTCAGCTGAGATTACTTCTTTAGAGAAAGTATGGAAAATAAAATAAAATTCCTAAGGATAGAATTGAAAATTTATAAATTTCCCATATTAATATTTTCATCTATGTTTCCCTAGAATAATCCAAAATTTATTCTCAAGGAACAAATATATTTTAGAATACTATCAGATACAATCAAATAATTCCACAAAACAATTATCAAGATACTCCTTAAATAATCAATTCATTAGTTCTATAATAAAATGGTTCATTAGAAAATTCAAATGGAATTACTGTAAAATTGTAATGTTCATACCTTGTTCAAAATTTTCTCTTTAGAATGTCTTCCTTTACTTGAAATTTTTGTTATTCGTAACAAAGGTAAATATTTGAAAAAAATTGAGATATATTAAGTTGGTTAAATAATTCATCAATGTGAGGAAGAGTATACCTATTCTTTATCAAAATAACTTTTATTCCACTATAATAAATGCACAATCTCCGGGATCTATATTTATTCTTAAAAAAAGAATAGGGTCTCTCCAAGGTGAAACAATATGGTGAATCAATCCCATATCACAAAAATCCTCTAGTTTTCATTCATATATAATAATTTCATAGTGGTAATTCTATTGGTAGTCTTTAATATCAGTCTCACATCATGGATTAAATCACTAGAAAACTAAACCTCATGATCTGGTGTATTTCTAGGTAACTCATTAGGATATAGATCAATTTATTCCTGTAAAATAGATATATCCTCATTTGGAATATTACTATTTCCATTTGTAGATTTTGTTTTATATCCTCCCTCAAGAATCTCATTTAGAAGTGCTACATAGGGTAGATCTATTCACAACCAATTTGATTAAGTATCTACTATAAATATATAAAATTACACATATTCATCATGAGTCATGATTTTCTTATATTTTCAAAAAAAAATCATCATATTTTGAAGTCTATTCCATTCCAATGATTATATTTAATTAAACAATAGGTATAATAATATATTCTAAGTATAGGGAATTTTTATCTGTCATAAATGTAATTTCTTGACACATCATTATTACAATGAAATTTCCACTATGAGTTTTGATTAAAAACTCAATTCTTAAAGTAATAGGGAAGTATAATTTTTTCAGAAAATATGTGGGTTATATTAAAATGATATAGAATCAAATAAGAAATTAGCTAAATTTACGGTTAAGATTAAAGTACCTTCAAACACATCTTCTTGAACATCTTCCTCATACGTAGTGATTTTATATGATTGGCCTCCTCCCCATATCCTCTTCTGTGTTATATTACCTTGTTGATTTTGAAATTGGATTGAATGATAACATATTTATTTTTAGTTTAAGCAAAGTATAATAGTAGTGTATTTGTTTCCTTTATAGTAATGATCCAGAGGACCCTTGTTGATGCACTTGTAACAAACTCTGATGCCCTTTAGGCCTTTTATAAGTTGTTTCATTCCACATTTTTTATGTGATGTAAATTTTTTCATTTTCTTCTTTAACGTCAAAACATTCCATTTTTCTTAGTGTTTCAATGAAATATTATTTTCTTGATTCCCGATGAATATATTGGTTCTAGAAAATATCTAATCTATTTTGATGGAAATTTAAATTATTTCATCATATGATCATTTTTTTGAGAAAACAGTGCCAATCAGAGACTTAGTTTAATACCTTAGAGGAAATGATTAAGCTTAAATTCCATATTTTATATATAATCTATATAGTACCTATCTATTCTTGAAAATATTGCCTCATACTCTATAAACTTTTCTTTTTCATTTTTCTTTATGTTGAAGAACACTCTCTTCATTTTATTTCACTGATCTTAGGGGAAATATTTTTCAAATAATGTTTCTTTAAAATCTCCCCATTCCATGTGTTATATTTCATACCCCTCTATAGTATTATTCCATGACCTGACTTAGTGACACATGAACCTTGACTACCCCAATCCCAAATTCAATAGGCTATGAGATGAAGAAAAGAGCCAAGTGGGAAACCAACAAATATGGGAAGCCATAACCTAATGAACCTATACAGACACACACATACCAAGGACTATATAATGTTGAAATATAAAACATCCAATAACCATGCATTCATACATATAAATTCCCACCATCAGTGTATGCAAAAAAGTACTAGAATGTAAGGGCCAAATAAAATTTCACAAAAAAACCAAAAACAAGTCCATACTATTATCTTGTGGAGGAATACTAGAAATGCAAGCACTCGAAGATACCTTGGTCTTTCTGGATTACTAATCTATGACTGGTGTTGGTCTCTATATGATTCTATTAAAAGATTTTATGTCTTAATAATACAGGACACGTGGGGGAAAATACCATTCAAAATAAAGTATTACAATACCGACCGAGACACCCCAAAATCACTAAGAAAATTAAATCAAGAATAAATGTTTTCTCATCACAAGGATATGTTTGAAGCATATATGATAATAATGACTAGATATACACATAGTAGAAACATAGTCTTGATATAAGTACACAATCATATTTTTATCCTAGGATTCTTGCCTGAATTTTCCTTTTAACACTCATCCAGGAGAACAAAATCCATGAGTCAGATAACCCTAATGATTTCCATATGAGATTTCACACTCGTTTGGTCTCTCTATAATTAAAACACATTTGAAGTTTGAAGAAATTGATACACATATGGGATCATTCCCATAGCCATTGGGTATACCTACATACAAATCTTCATTAACCCACAAAGTTGGGTATCAACACTTACATAGTGTTGATCATTAGGATTCCAAGAACCCCATATAGGAAATATGATAACAATAAAAGATATCACTTCAGGACACACAAAGGGATTCCAAAACCTCAATCCAAGACTAAAGTTCTTCATAGGGGATCACCGTCATATACATAGGATGTGAATCAATACTAAAACCATAGCGAATGGATCATGTGAACATAACCTAAGGAAAATTGTCCAAGCTAAAGAGGATAAGGGATCCAATAAATTTTTGAAGAGGTTGAAAACCAGTACTAGAAGAACATGACATGTCCATTTGGAATTGGGTTCTCCCAACACATCATGACCCATCCCCATGTCCGTGTTCAAGTACATGGAATATGTACCACCAAACAAGGCATGTGGGGATACACAATCACCTAGGTGTGTACCCTCAGTACATGAAAAGACACTTTCCAGGGTGTACACAGAGTGTGGCATGTCCCACACGGTATGTAAGAACACCTGGATTCCTAGGGATATACCTTCCCTACGTGCCTAGATGAAAATAATGAATTGACCAACCTGTAGAAAATGGGACATAAATATGCTATCTTACTAAAAATGGGATGATTACTAATTAACATTAAATGATTTTTTTATATCTCTATAAAATATCATTTCAATATTCAGTCCATAAATATGTATTTTGGTATGAGAAAGTGGAGTGAAAAGAACAACCCATCCTGACCAAAAGAGTTTGTTATAGGAATTAAAACATAATTTGTTTTATAAAAATATCTAATGGACTAAGAATTTTGTGGAATTTTTTTAATAAATATATAACAAAATAATTGTTGATGATAATATGAGATTAATAAATTTATGGGATGCAATATGAATTCAAAATAAATGGACAAAATTGAAATTTTTTACCACACCTATTTATTATAAATAGGTCACTCCCCTTACATTCAAGGGGTTATAAACTTTAAGGCATAAAAATAGTGCGTTAAGAACACCCATGGAAGAGGAGTTCCAAGTCATTATTTTTTTGCCATTTTTATTCATCCTTATCACTTTATACAAATAAAAACACCTTGTGATCAATATATGGAGTGTCTATTCCTATAATTATGATCTCCATGTATGTTCTCTTTGTGATGTTAATAGATTTTTCAATTATTTCTTTCTGATGTTCTTTTATTTTAATTAAATTTTCAAGGGTGTTATTCTGACATATGAGTAAGTGGAACACAAATACACATGATTTCATGGATAAAATGGATTTTGTGATTATTTTATACCATTTTTATATCTTTATAACAGCAAACAATTTTATAAAATAGAGCTATGTTAGATAACATATTTGACATGCAACACCAAGCTTAACCAACCCATGAAATATAAAACTGTTATAACCTACCTGTTAGATTGGTGGGTATGGTTAATAATAAGTACATTATGATATATATATATATATATTTAAATTTCTTACTCAATATAAATTATTGAATATTTTTATTAAAAAATCAATTTATTTTTATTAAAGTAATTTTAATCTTCGAAAATATGTTTTCTTAAAAAATTGATTTTATTGATTTTTTTGTTAGAATATATTATGATTAATGTCATAAAAACAGATTATTCAGTTGATAAAATTAACTTAATATTTGAAACAAAAATATAAAAATGTATATTCTAGAAAATTATGGGATTTCTTGGAAAATATAGATTTTTCTGTTAATAGTGTTAAATACCGATTTTTGTAAAAGTCATTTACTTTCAAAAAGTAAATTAATTCTAAAGTGACATTGTGTTTTAAAAATGATTTAAAGTAATATAGGTGTTATGTAGTTATATTTAATCCACTTAATTTCTTCTTAATAAACTTCATATGTAATTTTAGTATAAGTTTGTCTTTGGGTTTAAGAAATATATATTTTTTGAAAATTGTTTTAAAGTGCACAATGATTCACCATTTAAATTTACTAATAAAAAAATAATTAGGGATTAATAAAATAAAATAATTATATAATATATCATTGAAGATTAATTTATGTTCTTTGATTGTTTATTATTATTCATATAATTAATATAAAAACATATTTTAATTAAAAAATACACTTCTTGAAAACTACCTTTTTTATCAGGTCTGCGGGTTTTGTTATTAATTTTTTTCCACTTATGTGAAATGAATTTAGTAAATAGGATTAAATATTTTGAATTATAATAATTTATATTATCTAATAATTTCAGAATAATATTTTCCATAATAAATATTAAATTATAGTAATAATTAATTACTATGGTTTTGGTGAAAACGATTTTACTGAGGGGTTAAATGTAACGCCCCGACCCCAGCTACCCAGAGTCGGTGCATTACTTCGTAACATTGGCATGATCACAAGAAAGATCAAATCTCGAAAGACCGATTGGTTTAGTAGCCTTGGAAACACTAGATATATTCATAAAGTTTTACATTACATTTCAAAGTGAAAAACTACCACAACAACAAAGTCTTCATATCCACACTATTAACCCCTCATAATATCCCTGCAAGTCAATCATAATTTACTTCTTCACTACCTGGGAAAAATAAAACATAGAAAAGGGGTGAGCTCAAATGCCCAGTAAAGATAACAATATAGCGGAACATTCAAAATAAGCATAAACATTTAAGGCAATGAATTACTAAAACAAAAGCCTTTTAAACATGAACTTCAACATAGTATGGAAAAAGTAAAATGAAATAATGCCATTTACTTATTCACATGGATATTCTACTAATCGAATAATCACATGCAAAATCAATAACCACTTTCATAATGTTGGAATGCATAATGCCAGACTATCATAACCACATAGCCAAGGCCTCGTGCCAAGACTACAAATAAGATTTTGTCAAGGCCTTGTGCCAAGACACTAGTTTGTCTCATGAGACCTACCGATGCATCGAGGAGCTATAGCGGGCTCCACCCGTCACTTATTAAGTCCAATGCATTCCCATATGAAAAGGTTTAAACATAACATAAACATTCGTATTAAAACTAGCATACTAAATGTCAATAATTTCACCATAAACTATGAATGGTATAAAAATAGCACATCCACAGTCAAACATATCACAAAACCTTCAATAAAATATAGAAGTTTTGTATCATAATAAATCAACTTCAAATAATCTTAAAATCCATCAAAGGATGTTGACATAGATGAAATCAAAATTCTTTTTAAAGAAGTATCTCCTTTTATTTTGAAATCATTTAAGATCCATATAAAATAAAACATTTTCTTTGAAAATATTCTTATAAGCTTGTATGGAAAGCTTCGACGATTTTATAGCGGCAGAAAATAACCGCACCCGCCGTATAAGTTAAAAAAAACATTCTTACCTCAATTCTGTCGAAAAGGTTAAAAAGGACCTTGTTTTGAAAACGACGGAAAGATTCCTTTATAAACCTCTTATAAAAAGTCAAACAAGGGTATAAATGACTTTAACCCATATTCTTGTAAATAGTAAAAATGTTTTGAAATACATTTCGAAGAAACATGGATGTGGATGATAAAGAGGTCCCAGTAGATTATTACGTATAATACAACCTCGGATAATGAAGAGATTGTGAAATAACCCTTACCTTGTACTTTTCCTTGGTTGGGGTAGTTTAACCTCCTGTATAATAGTTAAATAATTGTTACTAAATTATACAAGAATCATATACATTAATATGATATCATATATGATCTTTTAATATTGATTTGATAATAATATCTTAGTATTATCGCTGTTTCGGGTGTTAACTTACTCATTTTCTTTATATGTTTTGTTACATAAGTCATGTTTGTTGTATCTTATTCATATCCAGAATGATATCAAGTCCTTAAACATCATTTTTAAATCATTAAATGATAATTATACTTGAATGGATACGATGGAGAATGAATCTCATCGCGTTCGTGGAGACGGTAGTCTGTACGTACGCACGAACGCTACATCCATTTAATTTTTATTTTAAAAGAATCGAATCCAAATGATACATAGGTATATTACTATTCCAGTATAATATAATATTTTATATATGTTACTTAAGTTCATCAACACCATCCTTTATACGTTCCATGTGTGGTATGAACGAGTCATATCATTTTAAGGGGGCGGTAGTCCGCACTTCCTCAAATGAAATTATCGTATGTATATACAACATGAAACGAATAATGGTATGAAATAAAATGGAATTACAGAAGCTTATATATAAAATATATATCATTAATATCATATTTAATTACAGTTCCATCATAATGGCCACCATGAGAGGCGGTAAGATGTATTTGAACAATCATCGTTTCGTGAGGCGTTAGTTTGCCATCCACAGAAACATTATGTTCATCATCCATTAGATGGAGTTGTGTGTATGTGTAGTTTGAATCCTTCTTATAAAAACATCCAAGTATATTGAGGATACTGGTTTTGTTACAAAAGAAAGGAAATAAAATGATTTTGGGGGTTGGAGAAGCAAAATAAAATGAAAATAATTTAAGAGAAATCGTTACCTTTAATTTAGGTAACTCACTTTGGTTGGAACCAAAGGACTTCTTGAAATGCTTTCTGCCTAATGGTAAGCTTCAAGGAGGAGGAGAGGGATGTGGGGAGCTTAGTTGGGCAGAGTTTGGACGAGCCAAGTGGCTTGAGAGGTGTGAGGAATGAGTAGAAGTGGTCTCCTTTTATAAGGGAGAGGAGGGGCTCTTTAGGAAAGAGTGAAAGTATTATTTTATAATATAATTATATTCGGTTTCTAATGGTCCAAAAATCATTGAGGTCGAAGATAAGATGACTCATATTCTAAATAAAATCAACCAATAAGAATTGGACAGGTTTTAGATAATATTTTAATCATTATAATCTTATTTATTTAAATGATTTATTAATGAGGTAAACATTGAATCATTATTGTGTCATTAATAATTTAACTTATTTGATGTCTAAAAATTATAAATAAAATACCATCATGTAGGAAATCTTTTTAGCTTTCTAATGAATATTTATAATCTAAAATCCAACATGTATAACCCTATGTAAAAATTTTTCTTCTAAAAGATGTAAGCTTATGCCATTTTTGTATTCATTTTAACTTAATTAAAATAAAGTGTCATTATCACTTACAAGTGGATCCATGGGGTCCCAAAACAGACCCAAATATGCCCATGGTCGACCATGTATCAACCAATAGGGTTAAGACACGTTTTAAGGTAATTTAGTATTATTATAATATTATTTTTTTAACCCTTATTTACCGGATTTACCCTTTAACCATGGTAAATAAAATATTTACCGCAGTAATTATTCAAAATGTGTAAAAATAAAAGTTACCTATTTACATAATTTGGACATCCTGATTCCAAATATGGAATCCATTTTCCTAAATTCAAAACACAGAAGTCGCAGAAATTAATTTAAAATTAATTCCCGCTGTCAAAACAAAAAGCGTGTTTTTAAGAGATAATAACTATCAAAAGATTGACACTCGTTTATGTTCGGTTTAATTGTAAAATTATGTCCAATGACCAACATTTTATTAAATGGTAAAAATATATTCTAAATATACTTTAAAACCACTCAAATTTATAATTTATCACTATTAATTATTTTGATTAAAAAAGTTGTTTTTAATTAAAACTTAGTAATTTTCACTATTCATCAAAATATGAAAGTTATCCGAAATGTACCAAAATTTCACCTTAGGCTAAATTCGATATTCCGAATCCAAAAATGAAGTCCATTTTCAAATATAAAATATATATAAATTCAAAAAGTAGGTATTACTATTCATAACGGCTAGTTTGATTAGTTATGGTGTGTTAGAACTCGGTGTTGCGTACAACACACGCTATCACATTATTCAAAGAGAAGCGTACCGTAGAAGCTTGGGGTGTTACATTCTCCCCTCCTTCAAATAATTGCGTCCTCGCAATTTCTAGGGTATTACTGCATAAAAAGACTTGGGTGGTTCTTCATCATAAGTTCCTCGGGTTCCCACGTTTCCTCTTCCATCTTATGGTTTCTCCACAAAACTTTTACCAGACGCGTCGTCCGGTTTCTCAGTACTTGTTCTCTTGTATCAATAATCCTGACGGGCTCTTCACAATAGGAAAGATCAGGTTCCAGTTCTAATTCCTCATAGGTGAGTACATGCGTTGGGTCAGGCATGTATTTTCTCAACAAAGATACGTGGAACACATCGTGAACTTTGGAGAGACTTGGCGGCATTGCCAATCGGTAAGCTACAGCCCCAATTCGTTCTAGAATTTCGAAAGGTCCGATGTACCTGGGACTCAATTTACCTTTCTTACCAAAACGTATGACTCCCTTCCATGGAGATACCTTTAGGAAAACATGATCACCGACCTGAAATTCCAAATCCTTCCTTCGATTATCGGCATAGCTCTTCTGCCTACTTTGAGCTGCTTTGATGTGATTTTGGATTACCTTCACCTTTTCCACCGTTTCCTCCACCAGTTCTGGGCCTACAAGTTTTCTCTCACCAACGTCATCCCAACAGGTTGGTGTACGACATCTCTTTCCGTATAACGCTTCATATGGTGCCATCTGAATACTCGAATGGAAGCTATTGTTATAGGAAAATTCTACTAGTGGTAAATATTGATCCCACATACCTTGAAAATCAAGTGAGCAAGATCTCAACATGTCTTCTAAGGTCTGAATAGTCCGTTCTGATTGTCCGTCTGTCTGAGGGTGGTAAGCAGTGCTCAAATGAAGTTCAGTATCCAGGGATTTCTGAAGACTTTTCCAAAATCTTGAAGTAAAACGGGGATCACGATCAGAAACAATCGATAGGGGAACTCCATGAAGTCTCACAACTTCATTAATGTATAGTCTTGCTAGACGTTCCAGGGGTAGATCTTCTCTTATTGCAAGAAAATGTGCTGACTTGGTAAGACGATCAACAATAACCCATATTGCATCGTTCCTTCTAGGAGTCTTTGGTAGCCCCATGACAAAGTCCATCGTAATATTGTCCCATTTCCACTCCGGTATGGGAAGAGGTTGCATGACTCCTCCAGGCTGTTGCCTTCCAGCTTTCACTTGTTGACAAACCATACATCTTGACACAAAATCAGCAATCTCCCTCTTCATGTTGTCCCACCAAAAATGTTCCTTCAAATCTCTATACATTTTGGTGCTCCCAGGGTGTATAGAGAAATTGGAACTATGAGCGTCATCCAGCAATTCCCTTTTTAGATCAGGTATATTGGGAACACAAAGTCTCTTCCCGAATTTCAAAATTCCATCTTCATACACAAAGTCTCTCAATCTCCCATCATTCACAGCTTTAATCTTCTTCTGAAATTCTTCATCATCGGTCTGGGAACTCTTAATCCTTTATAGTAAAGATGGTTTGGCAACCATTTGAAAAAGCATTAATGTTTCACCTTCCCTGGTTATTCCCATGTCTATCTTCTCTAGATCCATGAAAATTGGATCCCTTTCAATTCTCATCATGTTCAGAACTCCATGGTCTTTTCTGCTCAAAGCATCTGCTACTTTGTTTGCTTTCCCCGGGTGGTAGTGTATCGTGCAATCACAATCCTTGAGTAATTCAAGCCATCTCCTTTGCCTCATGTTGAGTTCTTTTTGTGAGAAAATATACTTCAGACTCTTGTGATCAGTATAAATCTCACATTTTTCACCATAGAGGTAGTGCCTCCATATCTTCAAAGCAAAGATCACAGCTGCTAACTCAAGATCATGAGTAGGATAGTTTTGTTCATTAATTTTCAACTGTCGTGATGCATAGGCAATAACTCTATCATTCTGCATAAGGACACAACCAAGTCCTTTCTTTGATGCATCACTATAAATAACGAACCCATCATTCCCCGATGGTAGAGTCAATATAGGAGCATTGACTAATCTTCTCTTCAGTTCTTCGAAACATTCTTCACACTCTTTTGTCCAAACAAATTTAACCCCTTTACGTGTGAGCTTCGTTAATGGGTTAGCCAATCGGGCAAAATTCTGGACGAAACGTCGATAATAACCTGCCAAGCCAATAAAACTACGTACCTCAGTTATACTCGTAGGTGCTGGCCATTCTTGGATTGCTTTGGTCTTAGAAGGATCAACAGAGATTCCATCTTTAGAGACAATATGGCCAAGAAAAGAAATCTCCTGAAGCCAGAATTCACACTTGCTAAACTTTCCATATAATTCATGCCTCCTCAGAGTCTTCAAGATAATGCGCAAGTGATTTTCATGATCTTCGTAGGTTTTGGAGTATACCAAGATATCATCAATAAATACCACCACAAATTCATCGAGATACTCCTTGAAAACTCTATTCATCAGATCCATGAATACAGAGGGTGCATTAGTCAATCCAAACGGCATTACAGTAAACTCGTAATGCCCGTACCTGGTTCGAAATGCTGTCTTCAGAATGTCTTCCTTCTTTACACACAACTGATGGTATCCAGATCGAAGGTCAATCTTTGAAAAGTATTGAGCTCCATGAAGTTGGTCAAATAAATCATCAATACGAGGTAGGGGATACTTGTTCTTTATCGTTATAGCATTGATCTCCCTGTAGTTGATACATAACCTCATAGATCCATCTTTCTTTTTAACAAAAAGAACAGGGGCTCCCCATGGAGAAACACTAGGGCGAATAAATCCCTTATTACTCAATTCCTCTAGTTGTTTCTTTAGTTCGACTAACTCTACAGTGGCCATTCTATAAGGGGTCTTCGATATAGGCCTTGATCCAGGAATCAAATCAATGGAAAACTCAACTTCTCGTTCTGGAGGATGTCCAGGTAAATCTTCCGGAAATACATCTACAAATTCTTTCACAACAGGTACATCCTCTATTTGAACATTACTTTCCTCACCAATAGTTATTTCATTCTCTTCCTCCCCAATAATTGAATTAAGTTGAGCTACTGGGGGTGGATCTAAATAAGAATTAGGTGGTGACGATTCTGCTCTAAAAATAAGGTGTTCCTTATCATTATCATCAAGAATCATAACCTCTTTCTTCTTACAATAAATCTTCGCATCATAGTCCGAAAGCCAGTCCATACCGAGGATTATATCAAACTCAATCATAGGTATGACGATGAGATCAGCAGATAAAGAAAATTTATGTGCTCTAATGGGGACTGATTCACAAAACTTTGTTGCAACGATACTTCCCTTAGGAGTTTTGACTGACAACTCCCTTATTAAATCAAATTGGAAATATCTAATTTTCTTAGCAAACTGTGAAGATATGAAACAATGCGATGATCCAGAATCAAATAATGCATTTTCTAAACTTGAGGAAACCATTAAATTACCTGCCACCACGTCTTTCGGAGCTTCTACCTCAGCAGTAGTGATAGCATAAGCCTGGCCTTGATCCCTTGGCCTTTTTTGAGGTAAGTTCTCCTGACGCTTAGGACATGCATTTGCATAATTCCCCATCTCCCTGCAATTGTAGCACTGAACGTTGGTAGCTTCCTTCTTCCCCTTGCAATCATGAGCTTGGTGGCCTTTTTCACCACACTTGTAACCGACTTTCATTCCCTTCAAGCAAGTACCGGGGTGTTTCTTCCCACATTTACCACATGATGGATATTCAACCTTTCCTTTCTTCCCCTTATTTCCATTCCCAGATTGATCAGCAGGTCTCTTCTTCTCTTGCTTTGCTTTAAAGTCATAAGACTTAGAGAATTCCTTTTCGGTCTTGATAGCACATGAGACAATGTCTTCGTACGATGAAAAGGATTGTGAGACTAACGCTCGACGGAGAAATGGTTTTAACCCATCAAAGAAACGATCAATCTTACTTCTTGGGTTGCGAATATAATCTCCAGCATACCTCGCTAACCTTGTAAAGTTAGCCTCATACTTTGTGACATTATCATCCTCCTTTTGTCTCAGACTCAGAAATTGCCTTTCCATATCTGCTCGATGGTCGCGAGGAAAGTATTTTTCTAAAAACAGATCTTTGAACTCCCTCCATTCCATATTTGATACTTCATCATCTTCCTTCGTATTTTGAATCAATGACCACCATTGATCAGCATCTCCAGTGAGGTGGTAAACTGCCATGATAACCTTTTCCCTTTCACTGCTCCCCAAAGCCTGAAATATTTTCTCTAGGGAAAATATCCATTGCTCAGCTACTAAGGGATTTGTATTCCCATTGAACGTTGGTGGTTGTTGCCTCATGAATCGATCTAACATTGATCCTCCACGCTGCGGATCAGGGTGCTCCATACGGGTAAGGTTATTATTCATAACCTGAGTAAGTTGTCCCAGTATGGTGATTAGCTGATCAGCACCGGTTGCATCACCAGCCCCACTATAATTATCTTGAGAAGGAGGGCAATCCCTACATGGAGTGAGTGCATTGATACGGTTTCCATTTCTTCCACTAGGCGCCATTTCTAAACAATGGCATAAACTAGATTAGTTTATGAATCAAAATACATAATCCCATACTTATAAAACACTTAACATAAATTGAACTATTTATGGATATAATCCAAAATCATAAGAATGTTTTCTTTGAGGAAGTATATACTCATAATCCCTTTATAATGATTTGTAAAGATAGTGAGAGTTATCCTAAGCATATCCCCCGGGAGTGTCGTAACCAAGAGTGCAGCAAGGCCCGTTGTCGTGCACCAGTTCCCGTTCGAGTCTAGCTCAAAGCGGTGTTTTCGGGTTTTACCCCTAGGTACATCTGTGCCAGAGCCGCCTCTACCTGCTCGTATCCAGACAGGGATGTATTGCTCGGAAAACTCACAAAATCTCTACAATACCAAAATTCTAGGAAGTTCTTCTATACTAATCCTCAAAGTTCATCTTAGGTCTACGTGCTCTAATCAGAGTTTATCTAAATCTAGTTTCCAAGGTTTGTACTAAACTTCCTCTGATACCAACTGTAACGCCCCGACCCCAGCTACCCAGAGTCGGTGCATTACTTCGTAACATTGGCATGATCACAAGAAAGATCAAATCTTGAAAGACCGATTGGTTTAGTAGCCTTGGAAACACTAGATATATTCATAAAGTTTTACATTACATTTCAAAGTGAAAAACTACTACAACAACAAAGTCTTCATATCCACACTATTAACCCCTCATAATATCCCTGCAAGTCAATCATAATTTACTTCTTCACTACCTGGGAAAAATAAAACATAGAAAAGGGGTGAGCTCAAATGCCCAGTAAGGATAACAATATAGCGGAACATTAAAAATAAGCATAAACATTTAAGGCAATGAATTACTAAAACAAAAGCCTTTTAAACATGAACTTCAACATAGTATGGAAAAAGTAAAATGAAATAATGCCATTTACTTATTCACATGGATATTCTACTAATCGAATAATCACATGCAAAATCAATAACCACTTTCATAATGTTGGAATGCATAATGCCAGACTATCATAACCACATAGCCAAGGCCTCGTGCCAAGACTACAAATAAGATTTTGTCAAGGCCTTGTGCCAAGACACTAGTTTGTCTCATGAGACCTACCGATGCATCGAGGAGCTATAGCGGGCTCCACCCGTCACCTATTAAGTCCAATGCATTCCCATATGAAAAGGTTTAAACATAACATAAACATTCGTATTAAAACTAGCATACGAAATGTCAATAATTTCACCATAAACTATGAATGGTATAAAAATAGCACATCCACAGTCAAACATATCACAAAACCTTCAATAAAATATAGAAGTTTTGTATCATAATAAATCAACTTCAAATAATCTTAAAATCCATCAAAGGATGTTGACATAGATGAAATCAAAATTCTTTTTAAAGAAGTATCTCCTTTTATTTTGAAATCATTTAAGATCCATATAAAATAAAACATTTTCTTTGAAAATATTCTTATAAGCTTGTATGGAAAGCTTCGACGATTTTATAGCGGCGGAAAATAACCGCACCCGCCGTATAAGTTAAAAAAAACATTCTTACCTCAATTATGTCGAAAAGGTTAAAAAGGACCTTGTTTTGAAAACGACGGAAAGATTCCTTTATAAACCTCTTATAAAAAGTCAAACAAGGGTATAAATGACTTTAACCCATATTCTTGTAAATAGTAAAAATGTTTTGAAATACATTTCGAAGAAACATGGATGTGGATGATAAAGAGGTCCCAGTAGATTATTACGTATAATACAACCTCGGATAATGAAGAGATTGTGAAATAACCCTTACCTTGTACTTTTCCTTGGTTGGGGTAGGTTAACCTCCTGTATAATAGTGAAATAATTTTTACTAAATTATACAAGAATCATATACATTAATATGATATCATATATGATCTTTTAATATTGATTTGATAATAATATCTTAGTATTATCGCTGTTTCGGGTGTTAACTTACTCATTTTCTTTATATGTTTTGTTACATAAGTCATGTTTGTTGTATCTTATTCATATCCAGAATGATATCAAGTCCTTAAACATCATTTTTAAATCATTAAATGATAATTATACTTGAATGGATACGATGGAGAATGAATCTCATCGCGTTCGTGGAGACGGTAGTCCGTACGTACGCACGAATGCTACTTCCATTTAATTTTTATTTTAAAAGAATCGAATCCAAATGATACATAGGTATATTACTATTCCAGTATAATATAATATTTTATATATGTTACTTAAGTTCATTAACACCATCCTTTATACGTTCCATGTGTGGTATGAACGAGTCATATCATTTTAAGGGGGCGGTAGTCCGCACTTCCTCAAATGAAATTATCGTATGTATATACAACATGAAACGAATAATGGTATGAAATAAAATGGAATTACAGAAGCTTATATATAAAATATATATCATTAATATCATATTTAATTACAGTTCCATCATAATGGCCACCATGAGAGGCGGTAAGATGTATTTGAACAATCATCGTTTCGTGAGGCGTTAGTTTGCCATCCACAGAAACATTATGTTCATCATCCATTAGATGGAGTTGTGTGTATGTGTAGTTTGAATCCTTCTTATAACAACATCCTAGTATATTGAGGATACTGGTGTTGTTACAAAAGAAAGGAAATAAAAAGAGTTTGGGGGTTGGAGAAGCAAAATAAAATGAAAATAATTTAAGAGAAATCGTTACCTTTAATTTAGGTAACTCACTTTGGTTGGAACCAAAGGACTTCTTGAAATGCTTTCTGCCTAAGGGTAAGCTTCAAGGAGGAGGAGAGGGATGTGGGGAGCTTATTTGGGCAGAGTTTGGACGAGCCAAGTGGCTTGAGAGGTGTGAGGAATGAGTAGAAGTGGTCTCCTTTTATAAGGGAGAGGAGGGGCTCTTTAGGAAAGAGTGAAAGTATTATTTTATAATATAATTATATTCGGTTTCTAATGGTCCAAAAATCATTGAGGTCGAAGATAAGATGACTCATATTCTAAATAAAATCAACCAATAAGAATTGGACAGGTTTTAGATAATATTTTAATCATTATAATCTTATTTATTTAAATGATTTATTAATGAGGTAAACATTGCATCATTATTGTGTCATTAATAATTTAACTTATTTGATGTCTAAAAATTATAAATAAAATACCATCATGTAGAAAATCTTTTTATCTTTCTAATTAATATTTATAATCGAAAATACAACATGTATAACCCTATGTAAAAATTGTTCTTCTAAAAGATGTAAGCTTATGCAATTTTTGTATTCATTTTAACTTAATTAAAATAAAGTGTCATTATCACTTACAAGTGGATCCATGGGGTCCCAAAACAGACCCAAAGATTCCCATGGTCGACCATGTATCAACCAATAGGGTTAAGACACGTTTTAGGGTAATTTAGTATTATTATAATATTATTTTGTTAACCCTTATTTACCGGATTTACCCTTTAACCATGGTAAATAAAATATTTACCGCAGTAATTATTCAAAATGTGTAAAAATAAAAGTTACCTATTTACATAATTTGGACATCCTGATTCCAAATATGGAATCAATTTTCCTAAATTCAAAACAAAGAAGTGGCAGAAATTAATTTAAAATTAATTCCCGCTGTCAAAACAAAAAGCGTGTTTTTAAGAGATAATAACTATCAAAAGATTGACACTCGTTTATGTTCGGTTTAATTGTAAAATTATGTCCAATGACCAACATTTTATTAAATGGTAAAAATATATTCTAAATATACTTTAAAACCACTCAAATTCATAATTTATCACTATTAATTATTTTGATTAAAAAAGTTGTTTTTAATTAAAACTTAGTAATTTTCACTATTCATCAAAATATGAAAGTTATCCGAAATGTACCAAAATTTCACCTTAGGCTAAATTCGATATTCCGAATCCAAAAATGAAGTCCATTTTCAAATATAAAATATATATATATTCAAAAAGTAGGTATTACTATTCATAACGGCTAGTTTGATTAGTTATGGTGTGTTAGAACTCGGTGTTGCGTACAACACACGCTATCACATTATTCAAAGAGAAGCGTACCGTAGAAGCTTGGGGTGTTACATTAAACTTAAAAGATAAGGGTAAAAATGAAAATAAAACCTATCTAAAAAATATTCTATAGAAATATTTAGACCTTATAATGTCTATGTATCTTGAATAATTAATGTTTTCTTCTTTTTCATATTAAAATTTTGTGTGAACCTTTCTCTTTTCAAACATCATAGGTGTGCAAATCACCTCACTTACAAAAGGCCACCAACCTTTCTATCCTATTCACACCTTGAAAGAAATTAATTTATCCCAATACCTGACCAAAAAAATTCCATAATTCCAAGATATCATATTATAATCCTTATTTTTTTCAAAAATTCAACCTAAAAATTCCTTGGGTAAAAACAAATAGAAGTTATATAGAGAAGATGTAATGTTCTCTAATGAGCATTTTTATCTTATTTCATCAATGAACCAATTAAATTATTCATAAACCATTATTATATAATAAAATTACTATATTAAATATACTGAAATTTTATTATGTTAATGTAATAACTTAAATCCATATTCTATTCTATTAAATGGGTTACAAAATCATCATTTGTTTTAATGGTAGACTAACACCACAAAAACCAATGTCATTCGTTATTCCATTACCTGAATCATGTGAAGGCCTTCTTATTTGATTTTATTATGGATACTCCTCATTTTAAGGGTTGAACGGAAACTTGTACATGCCTCGTAGGCCCAAGGCACAAGGCCCGACTGACCCGCAATACATGACCCAAAGGACCAGAGGCATACCATGCCCAATACATGACTCGTAAGCCCATCCCACATGAACTGATCCTCCCCAGATTATGTGTCATTGATCACCTAGCTCCCCACATTGCATTGCTGATCTTCTAGCTTTTTCCTGTACACAGTTTCATGGTGCCTGGTCCCAATGGCGGCTGTCATACCCTCTCATTTTACCAATACGGTTAGTTGTGCTTCTGGTGGCTGATACTCTTATTTCTATGATCCTCTTCTGGGGCATGTTCTGTGTGAAATGGGATACTCTATATTCTATATGGCATGAAGGACCTATGGCCTGAAGGACTTTGATGACTCACAGCCCCTTGAGACTCATAGGCCCAACTGGTGGCCTAAAAGCCTGAAACGTGTGAAGAGTTCCAACTGCTACAGTGCTGAACAATAAATGCTTCAGTACTGCTATAGTGTCTGCTACAATACTACTACATTACCCCTAGAAATTCTCCTCCACTCTTTTCTGAACCTGGGACTCTTTGATTCCAAGCAGGATCCCTTACCACTCAGGTATGGGCTCATTGACATTCATTGTTTCTTTACCACCTCTCACAGTTTTATATTATGATGGATATAAATATATAAATGATATATATAATTTAATTATAAATATGGATTAATTTAAACATATATAATATTTTTTACTTTACATTCAATAGGGAATACGATAACGCCACTCATGTGTCTAAAAAACTAACCCCTCACAAGATGATGTGATTCATTTTTAACTATAGATTCACGTGGAAGGTAATAATGTAAAAACCCTAGTATTAATGGAATAATAATTTTTATTTTATATTAATATTTATGAATAATATATTAATTTAATGTTAAATGCGCTTTTTTTCCAACATCGTACTAAACATGCAAAAACAGGTTTCCTATAAATATTACGTTGCACACTACTTTTAGTTATACTGAAAAATAATACAATAATATTATTATTATTTTAAATGGTAGCTAACCACTTGAAATTTGAATGGAAGGAATGAATAATATCAAACATATTTTGAAATATGGTTTACACATGTTTAAATAATGATTCATTGGTGTCCAAATTTTTTATAAATGGAAATAAAAACCAATTGATAACAAAGGCCTTGCTTTTATGAAAACCTATTTGAAAAGATAATAATAATGTTTATTAAATCATATCATACATTTTTTATTTTTATTTAATGAAACAAATTTTTATATATTCAATTTAATTTTCAAAATTCATCTTCTTTGTTTTATAGATACGATATAATAACAAATTCAATATTTGGGATAAAAGTAGTATTTTTTCTTCTAAAAATGCATTTTTATCACCTTCTAATAGAGACACATTTTTTAAATTTATTTTTTGACACATTTATATGTTATGTTTTACAAAATAAAATTATTCTTTAGAATCAGAACATAAAAATTTAATTTTTATGATTTTTTTATAATTTTCTTATAACTATCATGTTTTGATGAATAATAAAAATACGATTGTTTTTTGAAAAAAAGTTTTTCTATCAAGAAAATTCATATTATTAAATCATATTATATTATAGTGTTAAATATTAAGTGGAACCTATTTTTATCATTTAATCCAATGTTGTTCATTGGATGTAATTTTACTTTCAAATTGGACATAAATACATGTCAATGTTTTGGTAGTTTTTACTTCTTAAAAACCTGCTTTTTTGGATTTGACAACGGGATTATATTTTAAATTATTTTCTTCCAATTATTTAATTTGAATTTGTAGAAAAGGATTCCATATTTGGAATCATAAGTTCCAAATTTTGTAAATAGGTACCTTTTATTTTTTGGAAATTATGAATAGTAACTTCAGTAATTATATTATTTACTATGTTTTAAGGGTAAATCTAGTAAATAAGAGTAAAAATTAATATTATAATAATATTAAACTAATTTAACACAAGTACTAATCCTATTTTATGAGATATATCCGACCATGGACATACTTGGGTCTATTTTGGGACACCATGGACACACTTGGGTTTGAAAATGTCATAATCTAAGAATTTATTTAATCTAAAGAGAAATATTGCATAAACATGTATCTTTTACTAAAGAAATTTTAATATAGGGTTATATAATAGATATATTTGTCTATAAATATTCATTATAAATATAAAAATATTTTATACAACATATTATTTTATTTATCATTTTTATACAATAAATAAATAAATTTAATAAGGACATAATGATGATGAAAGGATTGATTAATTAATAAAAAATTCAAACAAATGATATTATAAATATTAAAATAAATTTAATTTTAATATTTTGATACCATAAAAGAATTTTATGGATTATATTGACATATTATCTTTGAATTAATTCCATTTTTTCAAAATAACCATGTTTTCAGGATTTTTTCAAAAAGTCATGTCTGAACAGTGTTAAAAAATGACATAATTCATAACTTAAAACATAAAATAATTTACTAAATATTAATTTCCTAAAAATCTATGATTCATACTAGTGGTTAATATAAGTAAAAATATATCATAAATAATGTTTTTTGTTCCTTTGACATGATATGGTAATTAAATTAACCCACAATGTGTAAATAACATGATATCACATTAAGATTAAAAAGGGTAAAATACGGGTTAAACCAAAAATATAAGGATAGAAAATATATTCAAAACTAGTATAAAAATTATTTTATTAAGTTTATTTGATCCAATGTCATATTATATTCAAATGAAATGAGTTTTGAACCATTTTTAATCGAAATTGTATTCAGAATAAATTAATATTTCAAAACATTTCTAAAGTGGTACTCCTCCCTCTTATAAAAGGCCCCCACCTCTACGCACATAATCACACTTTTCAAGACCATTTTATCATCCGAATTATATTAAAACAAGCTCCCAACATACCTAAATTCATTCTATAATCCTTACCTTGGGCAGAAGGCAACTCAATATAGCCTTTTGGCCCTAATTAAAAGATGTTACTCGATTTAGAGGTGACGTCTTCTCTCAATTTCCTTTCCTTAATTTTCCTTCCCCCTAAAAATGCTCTTATTATTATTTGATTACATAAAAAACTGTATCTTTAATATACTAGATTTTTTATGAGAAGTATTCAAACTACACTTACACACACCTCCATCTAATTGATACGAACACACTGTTTCTGTGTACGTCAAACAACTGCCTCACAAAACGACGATTGTTTGATTTTCCCCTAACACCGCTAATGGTGGCCATTATGGTAGAAATATATTTATATATGATATATATTATATTTATATTATCTCTATTATTTTGTAATTTTTTATTTACAATATTCCTTTATGCTTTCTATGATGTGTAAATACGATAATTTCATTTAAAGCGGTGTAGACTACCACCCCCTCAAAATGATATGACTTGTTGAATCCATTCATGGAACATATAAAGGATGATTTTATTGAAAATATGAGATATAAATGAAATAAATATAATACTTGTTTTATAATATATAATTAAATCTTTTAATTATTATTATTTTAGTATGACAATGAAATGAAAGTAGCGTTCATGCGTATATACAACCTACATTTCCATGAATGGTGCAATTAAGTTCTTATATACAAATGTTATGGAGTATTATATATATATATATAATATATATATTATATTTAAATCCTGAATATCATTCTGGATATGATTTACTTTTGACTACATGTATAATTTATATCAAAACAAGTTTATTTTTGACTCAAGTACCAAATATCGACAAAATGAACGATATTAAATTAAATTATCTTTTATTTTTTTAACATGGAAATATGTGATATAAAAGGAATAATTAACATGATAAATGTCTTGATGTAATTAGAAATTAAACTAAGTTTATCATTTAGGAATAACAAGGAACATACGTGACGATTCAGACTCAAGGTGAGGGACTTCATCTCAATCTCTTTTATGTGAGGAATATTTTGTTAATATACACCTACTTATTTTATTAGATGTATAATAAACAAATTGAAATTTTAATTTCATTCAAATGTAATATTTTTTTTCAAATCATTTTACTAAAGGAATAAAGGAATATTTTCTTACATATTCGGTGACAACGACCTCTCCACCACCGTAACCTTCATTTGATATTTTGGTTTATATATAAGACTTAATATTTTCAAAAGGAAAAGAAATAACTTATTCCCTTTTTGGTTGTTTTGGTATTGAAAATGATTTTTTAAATGGATTGAGCATTTCAATATCTTGAAATGATTTCCTGTGATTGAAAATGAAATGTTATTAGTGAAATGTTTATATTTTCAATCTTTTATGTGTTAGGGTTATATAATGGTTATTGGACATTTGACCTGGCGCTATGTGATACACATATGATAGGTGGTTATATGATTACCAAAAGGATAGGTGGTTATCTAATAAAATAAGGTTGAGTGGTTATATTATAGCCTACAATTCATTGGGTATTGAAGTTGTCTGTATGGCTATTCCATTTATTAGTATGTGTGAGAGTCAACCGTATGCTTATTCCATTTAGGTATGTTTATTTCCCAAGATAAATTTATATGATATATTTTCATTATATAGGATTTATGTTAATATTTTTGTTACAAAATGTAAAATCAATGATCTTATATTTAGTAAAGTATATTTACTACTTATTAAAGGTGAAAAGTATTACTTTATGATAACATATTCACAGTTTTGGTGTTATCCCAAGACTAATTTTTTCTTTCATTATGTAACCCTTACTGAAAGTTTTATGGTCATCCCAAGTTCTAAAATGTTTTTCATAGGACATAAAGAATAATAGAGTCAACTATGAGATCAATTAAAAGTTATGATGTAAAAACATAAAATGATGTCATGTTTCTTTTTAAAGAGTTTTTGTTTTATAAAAAAAGAATAGTGAGTAGAAGTGTCCACTTGTAAAATTCATGATGTACTGTATAGGTAATGACAAAATTATCTAAAGCTCTAATCCAGAAAATATCCTCAATGTGAATTAAAGTAAAATTATTAACTTATCTCAATATTAAGTAATGATTATGGCTGGGGCCATATAGTTGGTATCATAGGTCGGTTTAGATACCTTTAGAGGTACGGATGTTATTTTAGCATATGTGACAAAACCATAATGGTTAGCTTATTAGAAAGTGTTATAGTTATTATAGATAAATTGAATGAGTTTAAGATAACATGAATAAGTATATATTAGTGATTACCCTCCTCATAAGATAATATATGATGATTTTATTGATATACTCACACTGACCTTTTTGGTTTTATTAAATGGTTGGATCTAGTAGGAACCGAAGTATTTAGGGCTGTGAAGGAAACTATGGTGGCCTTCTGAATAAGAAACCAAATAAAATGGGAGCCTCAATGAGAACTCTTATGGTTATTATTAACCAAATTTTTAGATTTATGATAGAACACTTGAACTTGGGTGATTTTATAAAGAATCATATATCCAATAAACAAATACGTTTGGATGTTAAGGTAATAATCATAAAGGTAAGTATATTCCAAAAACGATGTGTCAAGGATGTGGAAAGAAATAGATAGGAAAATGCTTCAAAGTGATGGGAAGATATTATAGATGTGGCAATGAGTGTTATTAAGTAATAACCTTCCATGGAAAGAGGAAGCGTTTAGTTAACTCTAGGAAAGAAAAAGAAGTTAAATCTGATGGATTAATTGAATGTTTTAAATGTAGCGTGCTTGGTAATTACAAAAAAAAGTTGTCCTATGAAGAAGGTTTGGGAATGGGATCAGCAGGACTATACAAATATATGTTTACCAATACCTATTTCCATTCCAATGGAATATGAGAAAATTAAAAATGACCTATGAAAGGTTTGGATTATTTCTTAGCTCATTTTTTGACATTGTTGAAATCATAGGACATTATTCATGATTTCGTTTGTAGGATAGAAGTATAAGATAATAAGGTGGAAAAACAAGGATAACTGATTGTGAAAATTTTTCGATGATTAAGATGTATACATTTTAATAATTGTTGAGTTATGTTGGATCTATGGAAAAGGATATGTTTAAATGTATTAATTATGGGATAACTTTGGAAGAATTTCAGTATTTTTAACCATAATTTTTTTTATTAAAAATATTAATTAAGGAAGAATTAACTTTTTTTATGGATATTGTTATTTCAATCCATTAGTGTTTATATGATCTTTGAATTTGAGTCAATTAAGGGTTTTTACTTTTTAGGATGCAAAATACGAGGTATGAGATATCCTTTGATATTAAAATATATTAGGGCTATTTCTTATGAATTTATCTCATTTTAGGAAATGTTATAAAGTAATATAGTTTTTGAAAAAGGACAACACACTGATAATGTGAAAAACCATCACATCAGAAAAATCTGTGGGAATCAGATCCAAAACCAAAATACAACTGGGATTTATCCCTTACCACTAGCCTAAATTAAGCCCCTAGTTAGTATAACTCATTTTCTTTAGTTTATCTGATTTTATGGATCAAGAATAATATAATTTTGGGAACTTATGTTTTTATCGAATAGAAATCCTTATTGAAGGAAAATGATTTGGTGATGAAGTGATAAATGATATTTTGAAAGAAATATTCTCTTTTAGAACCACTATATTCTTAATCAAAATAGTATACTATAGGATTTCATTTGAGTTGTAATAGTCGAATTTTAGTTTGTAAGAATCTTGGTTTTTTATGATGGATATATGGAGATTTGGGTTATTTATGAAAATGATTACCCTATCATGGAGAATAGGTGATTATTTTAATTACAATTACATATGACACTTTAAGAGTATTCAAGGTTATTTGGAGATAAATGTTAATATATATATTTTGGAAGACTAGGTGATAAAATACTCTTGAATTTTTGGGTTTCAATAATAGTTTGGATTACTTTGAAAAATTTTAAGGACAAATGTTTATTAAATGGACCTTGTTTAAATTTGGGGTTTTGTTTGTTGAATTTTTTAGATTAATAGTAGTTTTTCTTTTTATGATGGATTATCCTTTTTGGGTATTATCTAATATTGTACTAAGCATTTTTATTTTTTAATATCTAATGACAAGGGAAATATTTAGTTCATATTTTTTGGTTTATGTGATTCTCTAGAAGTTGATTCTAGTGCTTCGGATGTGACCATTCCATCTTGAATACTCATTAGTTGGAGAAAGAATGAGTTTGTTGTAGAAATTTATTAAAGAATGAAACTCTACTTGAAAAGTAAGTATGTTTCCTTATGTTCTGATTCTAACTAGTAGAATAATTACTCAAATTTATGAAAAGTACCATAAAACACAAATGTTTTCTGTTTAATTTTCCTTCTAGGAAAACAAAGACCATTTAACACATCACAAGTTTGTTGTTTTATAATTGTTAACTTATTTCTAATTATTGTCTCTATCGCTCTCTATCCGAACATAACACTTATTTTTTCTTCCATATCCATGTTTTCATACATGGAATCCTAGTATGTGTTATCTCGGGTGACCTTTGTAATTATCCTTATTTATTTTAAAGTGATAGTATCATTAAATATTTTTCTAATGTGGGATTTTCAATGATGTTTCTAAGACCAATTTTATAATTGTGAGGAAACAATTTTTAAAAGGGGGGAATAATGTAATGACCCAGGTATTTATGGAACTATACATTCCCATTTATATTATTATTTATTAATAATATATTAGTTTCACATAAAATGACACTCTTTTTCTGATAGCGTATTTGAAATGCAATAATAGGTTTCACAGTAATCTTTCATCGCACACAACTTTGAGTTATACTGAAAAATAATACAATAGTATTATTATTATTTTAAATGGTAGTTATTACCTAGATGTTGGAATGATAGGAATAAACAGTACTAACTAAAATTTTAAATATGGTTTACACATTTTTAAATAATGATTCATTGGTTACCAAATTTTTTATAAATGGAAATAAAAACCAATTGAATATAAAGATGTGTTTTTATGAAAGCCTAACTGAAAAAAGAATAATTATGTTTATCAAATAATATCACACTTTATAGATTGTTATTTAATTAAAAATATATGTTATTTATTCAATTTAATGTTTAAATTCATCTTATATGTTTTATAGATATGATATAATAACACATTTAATTTTTCATATATAATATGTTTTTTTTCAAAAAATGTAATTTTACCACCTTTTGATGGAGAAACCTTTTTAAATTTAGTTAAAGGTTCTATTTTACAAAATAAAATTTTTATTTAGAAACGGGATCTCAAAATTTACTGTTGATAATTTTTTAATATTTTTATGATAACTCTCAATTTTTGATGAATAGTAAAAATATAATAATTTTTTATTGGAAAAAACTTTTTCCAATGAGATAATTAATATGGTTAAAGAAAATTATATTTGGGGTTCAAATTATAAAAAGAATATATATTTATTATTTAATACAATTTTTCTCATAGGTAGTAATTTCACTATTAAATTTTATGTAAAACATGTCAATCTTTTGATAGTGTTTACTTCTTAAAAAAACGCTTTTTGGTTCTGACAACGAGAATTAATATTAAATTAATTTTTTATAATTATGTTATTTGAAATTCGAAAAACAAATTTCATATTTGGAATCAAAAGGTCTAAATTGTGTAAATAGGTACCATTTATTTTTGAATATTATGAATAATAACTTCAGTAATTATTTTATTTACAATGGTTAAAGGATAAACTTGTAAATAAGAGGAAAAAATAATATTGTAATAATATAAAACTACCCTAAAACATGTCGTAATCACATTGTATGAGATATATATGACCATGTACATCCTTGGGCCAATTTTGGGACCCCATAGAGCCACTTGGGTGTGAAAATGATATTTTATATGAATTCATTTAATGTAAAGAGAAATATAACATAAACATGTACGTTTTACTAAAAAAATTTAATATAGGGTTAAATAACTGATATATTTGACTATAAATAGTAATTATAAAGATAAAAATATTTCCTGCATCATGATATTTTATTTATAATTTTTAGACATTAAATAAATAATGTTAATTATGACACAATAAAGATATAATGATGGATTCATTAATAAAGGATTCAAATAAATGATATTATAAATATTAAAATAAATATAATTTGATTATTTCAAAGCCATCCATGAATTTTATGGATTTTATTTACATATTATTTTTTTAACCCCTTTGGTTTCTTGGAATTAGGTTATTATGAATTTGTAAAAAAGTCAGGTATAAATAGTGTTCAAAATTGACATAATTCATAACTCAAAACATAAAAAAGTTTATTAAATATTAAATTAATAAATATATAAGATTCATAAAAATGATTAATATAAGTCCAAATATTCCATAAATTACTTTTTTTTGGGTCGTTGGACATGATATGAGAATTACATTAACCTACAATGTGTAAACAACATGATATCACAGCAAATTTAAATGGGCAAAATAAGAGATAAAAAAATATAAGGATAAAAAAATATATAAAACTTATCTAAAAATTATTGTATGATTTTTATAAGAACCAAAATCTTCTTATATTAAAATTAAATTAGTTGGGGAACATTTTTAATTGAAATTGAATTTATAATAAATCAATACATCAAGACTTTCCTAAAGTTCCCCTCACCCTTCTTATAAAAGGCCACCGCCTCTACCCACATACTCACACTTCTCAAACACCTTAGACCATCCAAATACGGCTCAAATATTCTCCAAAAATCCAGCCCTTCCACCTGGAATCCTTAATTTTGGTATAATGTAATTCAAGATAGATATTTTTCCCAAATCAAAAGAAGTTACCCGATTTAGAGGTAACCTCTTCTCTAAAGTTCATTTCCATTATTTTCCTTCAAAACTCTCTTTTATCTTCTTATTATTTGATTACATAACTACACCAGTATCCTAAATATAATATTATTTAGTTATGATAAGGATTAAAACTACACTTACACACACCTTCATCTAATGGATACGAACATACTGTCTTTGCGTACAAAGAACTACTGACTCACGAAACGATGATTGTTTGTTTTCCCATAACACCTCTCAGGATGGAAATTATGATGGAAATATATTCATATATGATATATATTATATTTATATTTTCTATATTATTATGTATTTTATATTTATAATATACCTTTATGCATTCCAGGATGTGTAAATATGAGAATTTCATTTGAGGAAGTCTGAACTACCAACCACTGAATGTGATATAACTCATTCATGCTATACATGGAAGGTATAAAGGATGGTTTTATTAAACTTATGAGACCTAAATTTCCTAAATATAATACTGGTATTATAATATTAATTTATATCATTTGATTATTACGCTTTTAGTATGACAAAGAAATTATAATAGTGTTAATCCGTACATACGACTTACCGTCTCCATGAATGGTGCATTTCATTTATTATCACAAAATTGTTATGGACTATTATAAATATATATATATATATACTAGAAATATATGATATTTAAATCATTAATATCATTCTTGAGATGATGATATTTTTAATACATGTACAATTTATATCAAAAGAAGTTCATTTTTGACTCAAGTATAGAATATCGACAAAATGACAGACATTAGCATAATTAATTATGTAATTTTTATAATTAGGTAATAAGTGACATAAAAGGAATAATAAACTTTAAAAAGGTTTTAAATAAAGTATAAATTGTCATATGTTTATTATTCATGAAGAACAAGGAATATATGTGATTAGTCGGACTCATAGTAAGGGATTCATCTCAATATCCTTTCATTAAGGCATATTTTGATAATATACACCTCCTTATTTCATAAGATTTATAATAAACCCCTTTAAATTTTAATTTCATTCAAAGGGAATCTATTTTTAAGATGTGTTTTAATAAACTACAAAAGTTATGTTTTTAACATATTCAACGACGACATCCTTTTTGCTGACATAACCGTTATTTGATAGCGAACTTCCTCTATAAGCCATAATTTTTTAAAAAGGAAACAAAATACCTTATTACATTTTTTGTTATTTTGGTATTGAAAATGGTTTTTGAAATGTATTGAGAATTGAAATATTTTGAAATTATTTCTTACGATAGAAAATGAAATGTTATTAGTGAAATGTTGATATTTGCAATATTTTATTTTTTATGATTATATAATGGTACTTGGACATTTTACAAGTGGTTACATGATAAACCAATGATGGCTTGTTACGTGATAAACTAAATGATGAGCGGTTCCTTGATAAAACAATGATGGGTGGTTACATTATAACCTCCAATGCATTGGGTATAGAAGTCAGTTGTATGGCTATTCTATTTAGTGATATGTTTAGAAGATGACTGTATTGTTATTCCATTTAAGTATTTTTTTCTACCATGTTTCCTTTATATGATATATTTTCTTTATATAGGATATATATTAATTTTTGGATACGAAATGGGTAAGCAAGGAGCTTATAATCTTTGAATAATATTTGCAACTTCTTTAAGGTGAAAAGTATCACATTATAACAAAGTATTCATTGTTTTTGTGTTATCCCATAACTAACATTTTTCATTCATTATGTAACCCTTACTGATATTTTTATGCTCATCCAATGTTTTGAAATATTTTTCATTGGACATTAAGAAGAATAGAGTCAAGGATGGGATCAAGGAAAAGTAATGTTTTTAAAACATGAAACGATGTCATGTTTCTTTTTAAAGAGTTTTTGTTTTATAAAAAAATAGATAGTGAGTAGGAGTGTCTACTTGTAATTTTCAAGATTTTATGTATATGTTATGGTATAATTCTCTAAATATATAAACCTGAAAGAATCCTCAATTTGAATTAACATAAAATTAATGACTAATCTAAAGATTAAGTAATGTTTAAATTTGGGGCCTTATAAATAATGGTGAATATACTAAATATATGTTATATAAATAACATAATAATATATTAATGACATAGTTATACTTATAAATAAATAATATATAATTTTATTTCTTTTGTTTTCAGTCACTAAAAATAATTAACTCCATTCGTGAATGTGTGGAATACTGCCTCCACAAAGCGATGTGACTCTATTTTCGTCTCCACACAACATGGATGATATATATAGGTATATTTAACTAAATAAGATATTATATATAATATATATAATATATTTTAAAGAAAAAATATTTCAAACCTAACTTCCATAATGTTTTCTATAAAAAGAAACACCACTCATGCATACCTACAGCCTACCATCTCCATGATTGTAACATACATAATTTTTAAAGAAAAGAATTTCAAAAATTGTTATTAAAATGTTAATTTTTCTATTTGATGATTTTTATTCTAGATATTTTTAAATAATTATTTCCTTGACCACGAACAACATATCAAATCCATTTTGAATCTTTAAACCGAACATCCCCAAAACACCTAACATGGACTTAACTGATTATGTATTTGAATATTTAATTATAAATAAATGAAATAAACTGTTGAATTATAATTTATTAATCATTATAAATTTTAATAAGAAATCAAATAATTAATTTTATATTATTATACCGGAGATAAAGGACGTACAAGGAAAGTCTGGACTTGAGGTACGAGTTTTACTATCTCTCTTTTTATTTACATGAGGCATTTTCCTTAGTTACCACTTATGTTTATTATACACTATCCTATATAAAAATTTAAATAAATACTTTATAAAACATGGTATTTTATTTTTCAATTTAAATTATTTAACCAATGTGGATTTGGATTGAATGTTACCAAGTGGGAAAGAATTTCATAACACAATTTCTTTTTCGTTGGGTTATATTACTAATTCAGTTTCTTTGATTTAATAAGATTATATGTGTAATGAATTTTTATTATATTATGTTTTATTTATAATAATTTTATATGGATTTAATTTTCAAATAAAAAATTTATTCATTCATTAATTAAAACTTCAATGTTATGATAATTATAAGGGGTTTTTCTCAATTTCCTTTCAATGAGGTATATTTTAGAGTTATGCACATATATTCTATTTTGTTTTCAATATATATCCCATTAAAAATTTTATTTAATGAGTTTATCAATTATAATGATATTTAATGTATTTTATTTAGAATATTTAATGAGTCTTACGATTAAAATTCTTCCAATGTTTTAAAGGAATACATTTTAAAAATCGTATTTTAAAGATCCCTTTTAAACTCTTTTGAAAAGGAATGTATCTTAAAAAAATGGAATGAACATAATTTCCCAAAAGCATGACAGCCAATAGATTTTATGTTTCCATTATATGATTCCGTGTTTATTTTCAAATAAAATGGTATCCTTTTAATGTTCATAGTTTTTAGATATTAAAAGGTGTTTAAAAAAATATTTTTAGGAAAATCCGTCTTTATTTCACTCTTCATTGAAAAAATAATTTTTTATTCAAAATCCCTGTTTGTATAACTTTTTTTTAAAAAGTTTATAATATTAATGTTTAAATTTATATTTATTCACAATAATTTTTTTACAAAATGTTACAAAAGGAATATTTCTTTTATTTTACAAAGAACAACTATTGGGATTTTATCACAAATTTTAAAGGATTTTCTTTTTTAACTTGTAAAATATAAATATATTTTCCATACACCATGACCATTATTTTTTTTAGATTTATTTATAAGCATTCAATTTTATTTTCATATGATAGGTTTTTCAAAATATTTTATGAATTTTTATTTTTTAAAAATTTGGTTCAATTTGAAATGTTTATTTTACCCTAGAATGTTTTAATTATATTTTAATGGTATTTAAATTAATAAAATTCAAATACCCCTATTTATACGTATCCACCACTAGAGATATATTTTATTGATTTGATATTTATTAGTTCTCTGGATGGATTATGTCTCTTTCAAATAGATTGACATGGAACCCATTTCTTTTCCACAGGTTTATCCATCATCAATGATATTGTTATGAAACCCATTTTTTTAATTGGATAATCATGTTATAAAAAAATTTATATATTTTCATTGATTTTATAATGAAATAAATATTTGAAATACATCATTTTAGTTTTGGTTCTTCTATATTATATGGGATGGGTGTGCCTAGATAGCACCAGGTGAGGTAGTTACAACTTATACGATGGGTGCAGCCAAATAGTGCAGGGCACTACTGGTATAGATTATATTTTGGTTTCATCAAGAAGGTTCTCCAATGAAGTTTTAATGATTATATTATCAAAAGGATCATTTGTAACATCCTGGTTCTGGGTGTCGGCCAAGGGTGTCTTGAATCTGGTTGGTCACATGACCTCAAGCGCATTTCATAAAAATCCAGAGGCTGCTGACTAGCAGCGAGGGACAATGTCTGATAGTGGGGAAACTATTCACACCTTGGATGAGTATACATAGTGGAATAATGAATAGTAAATAATAGTGGATGTAGTAATACCAATTAAAGAAGTAAATAGTAGAATAATGATAGGAATATTACAATTGAATATTATATATATAATGCATATCACATGTTTCTTGGAAAGTATCCAAACATGTCACAAAGCTAGAAATGCCATATTAAACACAATGTATAGAAAAATCAGTAACTCCAACAGCATCTCAAGCCTCAGCTTGGTCTCATGCTCTTTAGCTCTAATAACTATCAAGTACATGAAGAATAAGAATGATTTCCCTTATCTGTACCTACAACCATATAATCAATTTGGGTCCAAAATCATGATCCAACCTGGGTGTGAGAAGAATCCCATTACGCAACCACTAAAAGATCTACGCCTAACTGTCAGTGAACATATAAAGTAGGCAATATGAAAAATGAAGAAATAAACTAGAAAATACTCCAAATTAATCAATCCAATAGTTTTTAATTACATTCATATACATTTTTCAATTATTCATTCAATTGGATAATGTGATCTTAGGATCTAGCCTATGCTCCATATCCCCCTCTATAATAGTAACCAAATAGTTGTCTCATAGGACTATCTAAACAATGAAGTCAGACCGAGTCCAAACTTGTGATTTGTCTTGAAAAATCATCATAATCATTAATTTATCCACAAAAAACCCTATAGGAATGATCTCATGGTCTAACCCCTTTTTTCTCACATAGCATATAGTAATTATAAACTACCTCCTTGGTAGATCTCACATTCAATACCCCTGGGTCTAACTGGAATAAATAATTTATAAATGACCTCAGGGTAGCTCTCATGGTCAATACCCTCGCAATAAACATATCATAAATAAATTATAAATGACATCCGGGGTAGTTCTCATGGTCAATACCCTTGGGTTAATATCTTCACCAAAGCTCTCATTGTCCTATGTAAATAAACATGGGACCCCTTCATTTTTCCTCATCGAAGTCTCTCATGGTCCCTTTGGAAAATAGAGCTCATATCATATCCAGAAGTACATGTAATATATAACTACTACATGAATAAATATTCACAAGCATAACACATGCAATCCATATAATCTAACAAACTCCATCCTAATCAATTCAATACACAAAATCAAGCCATGCCTTATAGGCAACCTAGGTTAAATGGCTATAAGCAGTCAACTAGGGAAACACACCCATGGGGTGTCTTGTAAAGAAGGCATCTAACTGTACACATATGTAAAAAATCATTTTTAATCAATTATACCATAGAAGGTAAATAACATGGTTAAATTCCCAGTCCAGAAATACCAAAAATGTGGGTATACAACAATTTTAGCATATATAATCCAAATATGAGCAAAAAAAGTCACATGCCACCTACCTTGATGTCGTATGATCAATAATATTGAAATTCAAACCTTGAATAATCTTGGAATGAAGTAGATCTACAAAAATGGAAAGAAAGATCCTCCCTAGATAGCTCATGAGTGGGGAAGAATCAAGTATAAAGGCGCTAGTTGAATTGATAATTCACCGGTGGGATTCCAACGCACCCAACACCTTCTTAATTGGAGCCAAGATGGATAACTATGAGGGGATCAATGTTTGTGTCCATTCCGGTGCTCTCCTGTATAAACAGAAGAAACAATAAAAATGTTCCGGACATTAGATGTGACCCCACTCATATTTATCAAATAAAAAGAAAAGTACACAAAATTTTCATTTGATGTACCTGCCATGTATTAGCCTCAACCGGCCCCTGACATAAGCGATTTAGCTAGGTCATCACATAACCATGTAATCAGCTGTTACACAGCAAGTACACAACTATATGCGGAAATCAGGTACATGGAGTGTACTCATAAGTGCATGGAGTGTACTTATAAAAATTCCCATTTCAAAGTTTTTCCTAAAAAAACTCTGATATAAAGATACATAACTAAAATAAAGATCTGGTTTCTTACAATCATACCCCCTTTAAGCAATTGGTCCCCGAATTTCCCTTCCAAGGGTGGTGAAAAATAATCTGTGAACAACTCTGGCCACTACTATCTTAGTTTAGTCTCCCTATCCTATGTCTTGCCTTGTAATCATCCGTGCTTCCATTGAAACCTTACCAGAGGAACAGACCGGCCATAGATAACCATTGTGATGTGATCCATGATCTGAATATGGTGCTCCTCAAAGGATGCATCCACCTCCAAATCAACCTCCTTGGGTTAAAAAACAAGAGATGGGTATGAAAAGTAACACCATAGTGAAGAAAAATTAAAGATTTCTTGCATACCCCAATACCTTTGAGGTAACTAAAAATGGTAGTCAACCAGCCTAAATCTCTACAAAACCTCAAACAACATGATTTATCTTGGTGAATGTTTTCCATGTCTCCTAATCCTCAAATGTCCCAACCTCAGTGTGACATGTAAGAAAACTTGATCGACTAATTCGAACTCTAGAGGCCATCTCTATCAATAAGAAAAATATTTTTGGTGGGATTGTGCATTTGAAATACTCTTTCTAATCAACTCCACCTGCTCAGTGGTCTCATGGACAAGATGTGGTCCCAACATAGATACCTCTCCTACATCCAGCAAACATAGGGTGTTATCGGGATGGCCAATCGTACAAAGCCTCATATGATGCCATCTGAATTGTTGCATGAAAAATATTATTATAGGAGAACTCAACAATGGCTATGTGTATCTCCCATGAACCCCCTAAATCCAATATTCATGCTCGATGCATTTCCTCAAATACCAGAATTGTGTGTTCGGACTGGCCATCTGTCTTGGGATGGTAAGTTGTACCTAGAAGAACATGTGTACCTGAAGCCCTCTGTAGCTCCTTCCAGATATGTGAAGTAAACTGGATGTCCCAATATGATAAGATATAGTGTGGAACCCCATGCAAACATACAATCTCTCAGATGTTCAACCATCCCAGCCCATCAACACTGAAGGTTTCTTTAATTGGTACAAAATGTGAAACCTTTATGTGTTTGTCCAAAATAACCCAAACAACATCATTCCATTGAGGTGACCTTAGTAAACCCATCACGGAATCCATTGCAACATCATTCCATTTCTACTGGGTAATGGGTAACTGCTGTAAAAGCACTATCGGTCACTGATTGTTTGACTTCACCTGCTGACATGTGGAACTCATCCAAAAAAATAGAAATATCTCTCTTAATTCTTGTCCACCAATACTGCTAGTGTTGATCTTGATACATCTTGGGGACACAAGGATAAACTGCCCATGATGAGATATGAACATCTTGCAACAGATCCTCACGTATGTCTACTGACACCCATACGTTCCCATGATAACACAAAACCCCACACTCACCTATAGTCAACACTCGAGTAGTGTTATCTCCTGACACACTCTCCCATAGGACTAGGCCTTCAGAATCATATAGCTACCTAAATCTCACTCAATCTGGTAGAGTATAGTTTACAATTATAGAATAATGAAACGTATTCCTCTATCTATCATGAAACTATACATGTATCTCAAAAAATATATCCACAAGCTTCCACTCACTAATTGCCTCTTTAACTTCATGTATCAAATTCCTCCTGCTCAACGCATCAGCCATAGAGTTTCATTTCCTTGGTTTATAGGTGAGCTCAAAATTAAAAGGCTGAAGGTACTAAACCCACCTTCTTTATCTCAAATTTAGATCATGCTGAGTAAATATATACAAGAGGATTTTGTGGTCAGTGTATACCACAAAATGATCTCCAAAACGATAATGTCTCCAACTACGCTAAGAATTAACAACTATAGACAACTCAAGAACATGCATCAGTTAAATTATCTCTTGTGTCCTCACCTACCCAGACACGTATGAAACGACTCCTTCCTCCTATATAAGCACTGATCCCAACCAGACACCTGATGCATCACAGTAAACGCTGTAACTCTTAACCAGCTCTAAAAAAATAAGTATCGGTACAGAAGTAAATGTCCCTTTCAACTATTGAAAGTTTGAATCACATGAATATGTCTACAAGTAATTCATACCCTTCATTTTAAGGTCTTTTTGTGGCATTGATAAGACAGAAAAGTCATTTGTAAAGTTCCTTTAGTAACCAGCCAGCCCTAGAAAACTCTGTACCTCAATGATGTTCTTCAGATGCTCCTAGGAAACTACTTCTGTCAGTTTATCTGGGTCTACTAATACTACTATATCTAACATGAAATCTACCAAGAAGTAAATCTGGTCCATCTAAAAGTTTCATTTTGAGATCATAATAATAACTGATGCTCTATCAGTGTACTCAATATGATCTCAAGATGGATGGCCTGGTCATGTCGAGTGTTAGAGTACAAAAACATATTATCCATGAAGACTACCACAAAAAGAAACAAGTAAGGATAGAACACTCGTTTCATCTGTTCCATGAAAAATAAAGCTACATTCGTGAGACCGAACAACATAACCAAGTACTTGTATAGACCATACATGCTCCAAAAGGCCGTAATAGTTTTATCTGATGGTCTAACATGCAACTAATGATAACCATTTCTTATGTCAATATTAAAAAACACTATGGCCCCTTGAAGATGATAAAAGTGATCATCAATCCTTGGCAAGGGATATTGGTTCTTAACCCTCTGCTGGTTCAGCTTCTGATAATCGAGACAATGTTTGAGGGTACCATCCGCCTTCTTAGAAAAAAGGACATAAAAACCTCAAGGAGAAATATTGGTTCATATGAAACCTTTTTACTATAAATCCTCTTACTACATATTGTGATCCTATAACATTGGTGTATCCATCCAATAAGGTGGAATAGACACTACTGCTTCTCTTGGAAAAAGATCAATGGAGAAATGTACCTCTCTCTATAGAGGCAAACTAGAAAAGTCTTCTGGAAAGACATCTATGAAATGATCCAACACTAGAGGAAAGTCCATCTATGAAGTCCCTAGTCATCTAGATATGCACTAGCAATATGGGATATAATTCCTCCCAACACATTATGCTCATGTCCTGCTCTACTCGACTAGACATCCTATTCTCCCTTGTCTAGAAAATACCAACCTATAGTGATGTGAAACTCACCTTACAGTGATACAAGTAAACAATGGACTGAAAGGAGAATAACCAGTCCATTCCAAATGGGACATCGAATCCAGTAATCTATAAGACATAGAGTTACCATAAAAAGTAACACCCTACATCCTTTAGAGGGAACTCCTTGTACTGATGTACACTAGACATACTAATCCCCAACAGAGTGTCTAGCATCATATAATCATAAGAATTAATGTTAAAGATCCCAAGGCTATCCACAAAAGAAACAAATATAAATCTTTGGGAATCCACTATATCAAAAATAGAAAAATCTAAAACTAAGGCAACTATAATTGTACCTCCTACCGTATAGGGTATGAGATCCTACTATTGTTGGGTATGATCCATTGCAGATGTCTGACCTGTATTGCGACCCTGCGACCCTGCCTAACTACGCTGAGCTGATCCGCCCTATTTTCATTGAAAACCTGACGTATGGCTACCCCATCAATGAAAACCTCCTCATCCTAAATGGAATGATGAATCCCAGTTCCCAGACTAATGAGAAACTAGTGGTATTTCTCTTGAATGTGGAGTCATAAATGATCCCCTGTCACTAGAATATTGTGATAAAAACCGGTTAAAATTATGAATATGACCCATCTTTCCATAAGATCGGTAATCAAATAGGTATATATAGCACTAAGGTATCATGTTTTCACTCTCCTCACACTAGTAACAGATTACCCGGATACTTGAAGATACATACCTACTATTGGAATCACCACGCAAAGGCACCCTACAACGCTTCTTGCAATCAATTGAAGGATTACCAACCCTGGATGATGAACTGCCATGGCTTGAAGATCCCAACTCCCTTAGATTTCACTCATTAATCAAAACCTAACTTACTATAGAAGTCCTAAAATTCATCTTGAAAACATTTAACTACGATCAGATATCAAAGGTGAGACCATCCTCAAAATGTATAGCTAGTGAGAACTCATGACCTTCCAAAATAGATGTGAAGCACTGAAGCCCTCTCAAGCAAGATGATTAATCCATCACTGAAAGTGCACCCTACTCCAAATGTGTTTAACTATCAGTCTCAGTTGTCCCTCAATGTCTCGGAGAAGAAGTAAACATAGAAGGTTTTATGAAACTCTTCCCAATCCATATATCGATGATGTCCCGCCTATGAGAAAACATCCCACCATCTATTGGTATAATTACTTATCATGTACATTGCAAGATTCACCCCCCTCTCAAGAGGAATCTCCAGATGCTCGAAGATTATAAGCATGGCCGCTAACCATGTCTCTACGGCCTATGGTCCTCAATCTTTTGAAAAAGTGGGATGCTGCTGCTGCTGGAACACCTGCATCAAGTCTACCATAGTCAGGGAATGATGTGGTGCTCCCTAAAAATTCTGAATCATCCTCATAACACCTTCATAAAACTATGCATAAGCACCAGTGTCCGTTATAATAGTTGTTGCAAAGACAAGAATGACAGGAGGATCTACTAGTAGTCCCTAATCTACCATTTTTAGTTTTTGATAATTACTCAGTACCTTGCGTATAACCAAAGGACGTCATGGATACATAACTCTACATGGTCAAGAACACACCTTAGTTCATGATTATCAAGGACAAAAACTTAAAAGTTCAAGAATATAACATGATAAGGAAAGTATTCATGTTTCAAAAAAGAGTGTTACACAACGTGTTGAACCACTACATGACGTGTTCCCTTTAAGCTTTAACATGGGCATGTACCTCTTCCAACTTGGCTGTGTAACACCCCATACACATGGAGTGTTCCTCTTGAGACATGACTTGTAATAGAATTTTCCATCCTACCCATGTTCTTCTACATGACTAGAACTCCCTGGTTCTCTCCTGGTGTAACATACACTGTGTGGACACTCTACACACAGTGTGTGCCACTTTTGTACCATCAACCCATGTTGTTGGTTTCATAGCCGAATAAATGCTTGATATTTAAATAGTGTTTAAAATATAGACACGACCTATAAAACCTAAGTTTCATCCACCTGTGTCTTTAGTCACACAACCAGATACATGGTCCTTCACAACACAGAGTATAAAATCCAGAAACGACATGTTCTACAAAAATTTTACCAGACTCGCGTCTCTACTTACACATTCAGTCACACAGTCAAAAACTACCCAGCATGTACACTTTGTACGTGGTGTGTATATATGAAAATTCATTCTTACCTAATATAATAACACATGGCGTGTGTTCATAACATCACACACCGTGTTGTCAGGTTTTCAGACTCTAAGCCTCAAAAATTTCTCCAAAACCCCCAAAATCATAAAAATTGTCCAAAAAATTCCATGATCTAATCCATGAGAGTCCTTATTCCCCACAAATCAAATTTTTTCATCCTATTTCACATCTATTCTTAATATAATTCAATTAAAGATTAAACATGATTCATTTAATTTCTATCCAAGAGGGACCATAACACCTCTGGGACTAATGTTTGGCATCCGTCCAAATGAAACATTACATATACCAATACCCTATTAAAATATCAGGTATTTCAACAATTACATCTATCAAAACAACATGCATATCTAGAACAACATCTATCTCAACATCATGCAATCAGTAATGCATCTTAAATGACATGACAAGAATACATGAAATGCGATCTCTAGAAAGTGCCTATATGATGCCTGACATTTAATACCCTCATCTCATGGGGTTGAGACATAAATATAAACACACTAATATCAATAATAATAACACAAAACAAGTTCTTCACCCTATAGTGAAATCAACTCAACTAAAAAAATTAAAAATCCAGAAAAATTCCAATATTCAAGGTAACTTGGATTTCCCAACACACGAGTTAGCTACTCCCAGGCACAACTTATGATCATCTATATATTAATCCTTATTTCAATATATAGAATCCAAATAGTAAGACAAATTAGAAAATAACCTGGCTCTGATACCACTTTGTAACATCCCAGTTCCGGGTGCCGCCCAAGGGTACCCCATACCCAGTTAGCCAATTGACCTCAAGAGCATTTCCCTAAATGCCTGAGGCTGCTGACTAGAAGAGAGTGCCATGTTTTGATAGTGGGGAAACTTAACCCTCATTTAAATAGTATACATAGTGTAATAACAAATAGTAAACAGTAACAGAAGTAATAATTCCAACAAAAAAAGTAAATATCATAAGACTGATAGGAATATAAAAACTAGAGCATATATAAATGATTCATGTCACATGTGTTTAGGAAATCATAAAAACATGCGAGAATATCATCTAAACAATCATGTAAGACAATCCTACTGTATTAAATTATATTCATTTTAAATTTTCAATTATTCAATCCATTGGATAATGTAATCTTGTTATCTACCCCGTGATCTATACCGCCCTATGTAATAGTAATGACGTCACAAAATATCAACTAAACAATCATGTAAGACTAAGTCTAACCATGTGTTTTGGCTTCGTAACTCACCATAATCATTCAATTATCCACAAATGACCATCCAAGAAAGATATCACTGTCTAACTGTAGAGACCCAAAGCTTGACGTACATGGAAATTAAATTACTTTTGCGGAATACTTAATACATAACAAAAACAGACACACAAGGACCGTAATAGTTTAGTGTCTTTGGAAACTCGGAATATAAACTAATAATCATGTTGAAATATCTTCAACATCTCCCATAAAGATCTTCCCCTTTTTGTTTCCTTACATAAAACTTTTCTTTATTCCCTGGGGAAAATAAAACATAAAAAGGGTGAGCTCGAATGCTCAGTAAGGGAAAACATAGAGAACATAAAACAATCCATAAACATTTGAAAGCAAAAACTTGAACATGAAATATAAACATTAAAACCTTGATAAAAAGACATAAATCATGGAATTACGTAAGGAATATACCATAAAGGAACATCAATCATGATAAAATAGGATGGGAATAAAACATGTAATTGTGGCAACCATTCAACACTTGTTATGATTTCCATAGTAGCCAAGGCATTGATTCCAAGACCATCTTAGTGGACAAAGTCCCTTTCTGAATCGAGTTCACTCCACATTTCAGTCCTATAACACGGAACTGGATTAATATACCATTCCAGCCATGTCTTACCCAATGCATTGGAGGGAGATATAGGTCCCACCCATCTAATAATGAAATAATTCTTACTTATGCCACACAATAAACATACATCAGTCATAATAACCCAATAAATAAAATTGGTTTCATAAACATCATCCCATCATCACATAATCCATACAAAAGAAATGGATATCATTTCATAATAAGAGACGTGAAACCATGTAAATAATAGAGACATTATACTTGAAACATATACATATGAAATAATGTCATCTTAGATGAAAAATGGTTTTGATAAAACACTTGAAATGAATTCTTGAGGAAAATATCCCTTTTTCTTCAAAATCATTTTCTTTTCACAAAATGTCATGAAATTTTAAAAGAAAAGGATTTTGTTGAAAATAGCCATGAAATATTTTGGAGGAAGTTTCATAAAAACAAGGCTTTATAAAACCATAAAAATCCTTTCATTTCGTATACGTTAAAAAAACATTCTTCTCGTACTTTTGTCGAGAAAGTCAAAAAGTACCTTGTAGGGTAAATAAAATAAAGATTCCTTCCATACCATTAGGTAAAATTAAAAATGGGTAAAAAGGAATTTAAACATACATGAAACCAATTTTAGGAAACATGGACATGGATTATGACAATAACCCCAATAAATACTTACGAATAAACAATCTCGGATAAAAATGAGATTTACAAAATTATCCCTTACCTTAGGTCTGATATGCTTCGTATGGATACGAACCTCCTGTATAATGATTTAAATAATTTCATTGACTTATTACCGAATCATATTCATTGTTATTATATCATATATGGTTCACTTATGACTTTATATTACCCATTATTTTGTAAATTAATGTTAAAGTAGTGTTTTGGGTAAAATCGTTTCATTTGTCGTTCGTGTTTTAACTTGTAATTATTAGTATGATTAATTAGATCATTGTTACTTACATCCATAATGTAAAACATGATTTATATATAATATATATTCAGAATATACATATATATAATAGATCGATAAATGGAAATAAATACACCGTTCATGGAGACGGTAGGTCGTACGTACGCATGAACGCTGTTTTCGTTTCCTTATTGAATTGAATGGAATTAAGTAGATGACATACATATATATATACATAAATCCAGTATAATTATTATTTCATATATTTCATGATTACTTATTATATATACTTTATAATCATTCATGAATGGTTAATCATTCAGAATGAATCTCATCGCGTTGTGGAGACGGTAGTCCGTACGTACGCACGAGCGATGATATCATTCCCATGATCGTGGAATTGTATTGAAGTGTATGTATAATATTTAAGAATAAATATAACTTTACAATAATCATATATATTCATTATTTACACCATTATACCCATCCAAGTAAGGTGGTGGTGGAAAATAGATAACACCATGGTGTGGAGATGATATTCTGTACGTACGCACGCGTGGTGATTTCGTTTTCCATAGGATGGATAAATGGTGAAATAAGGTTGTTTCATAATTATAATAACATATCAGTATATTATTGATACTGATGTTATTACTTCATAATGAAACAACTAAAGAAGAAGAAGTGGAAGAAGAAATAAAGTTGAAAGAATCGGTAACGAACATTACCTCTTCTTTGAAGCGCCTCTTTGAGACCTCCTCTTAGGGCACTAAAATTGGTCTTTGAAGAAGACCAGGACCTCTAGGATGTTTCTAGGGAAGTGGAGAATTTAATTTGGCAGGGGTTGGCCGAGCATGAAGGCTAAAATTGGTGTGAGGAAGAGAGGGAGGAGGTTCCCTTTTATAAGGGATGGGAGGGGCACATTTGGAAATATTTATAATAAATCTAACCCCACTTAAAAAACCTCCAAAAATGACTCATATTAGAATATTAGATGATATAGGGTTGTAATCTAATCAACCAATTAAATTTATACATGTTTTTATTTTATTTTAAACCTTATCATTTTGATTTATCCTTATTCAATCTATTTAATTTTATTTGTGGTAATAAAATTCTAAATTTTAAATGGTTAAAAATAATCACTTATATGTTGTTAATTTTTCATAATTGGATACTTTATAATATTTTCGACTATATAAATTTCAATTTATAATTTTTAAATATTTTTTTTATTTTTAAATAATTTAATAATATGTTATTTTTATAAAATAACAATAGTGTCAATTTTGACACTATTCATTTATTTGAATTTAAATAAAATATATACATAAGATAAGTTTGAACTAAAACTTTAATAGATTCATAAAAGGTAATTTGTATCTATAAAATTATTGTAGAACATTAAATATTTCATATAATATTTAGTTTATTATTTTTAAAACCATTTATTTGGTTTATCTCTTAATAAAATAATTACTACATCATTTTTGTATAATTATTTAATATACTTATTTTTTTGCATAAAAATTAAAAACAAAATCATATAATGAATATAAATCTATTAAATTTCACAATAATACTTTTACTCGAATTTATCATCTTAAAATCAAAATATTTAAATTGTTATATTTATTACATTATGAAGGTGACAACTTTGGCATCATTTAAAATAAAATAATATAATTATCATAATCGCTATTATAAGGCTCCAAATGGTCAAATATTCTACCATTGGATGATTATGGTTTACAATTACATTAACAATAAGTTTTGGTTAGGGTTTTGTGCCTTTTATGGTCACTATTATCTTAATAAAAACTATATTCTTGATTTTTCACTAGATAAACAGATTTCTGCATCACAATTGTGTCACAATTAATGATAATTATTTAATCCCTAAAAATTATAAATAAATTCATATGATGTAGATAACTTAATTATATTTCTGTATACTATTCATGTTCTAAGTTTCATGAAGTTTATCACTATATTAAAATTAATATACTTATAAGATTTAAGAGAGTGACATGTTGTCACTTTCTTTGGTTTTAAGAATAATTAAGTTATTTTCATTGACGAAAGTCCATTAAATTATTATAATCCTACACTTAGGTGATATGGGTCGACTTTTAGTCATCCAATAAGATTTTTACAGGTGTTAGAGTAATTTTATAATCTTATATTTACCCTTAATTACCCGATTTAACTTTAACTATAGGAAATAAAATTTATTGTAGTTACTATTTATAATGCCCAAAAATAAAAATTAGCCTATTAACATAATTTGGACCCACTGATTCCAAATATTTAATCCATTTTTCAAAATTCAAAACACATAATTTGCATTAATTAATTTAAAATTAATCTCGTTGTCGAAAGAAAACATGTTCTTGTTTAAAACATTGCAAAAGATTGAATTGATTTAACCTACGAATTCAAGGTAAAATCAATGCTAATGACATACATTGTATTAAATGGTAAAAATATATTCTATTTATACTTTAAAAACATTAAATATTATAATTTAACCACATAAATTATTATGATGAAAAAAGTAGTTTTTAATAAAAATATAGCGCGTTTTTACTATTCATTAAAATATGAAAGTTATCAGAATAATATGAAAATTTTATCCAAGGTAAAATTTTATATCCTTATTTCAAAGAAAAATTTTATTTTGAAAAATTGAACATATAAACATGTCAAAAACTAGATTTAAAGTGGGTACGCCATCAAAAGGCGGTAAACTGCATTTTTTTAAAAATACTTATTTTACCCAAAAAAATTATTTTGTTCTTATACCATATTTTAGAAAATGTGTAAGATGAATAATAATGTTATAAATTTCAAAATTTAGTTAATACTATTCATAACGGCTAGTTCATAATAATATTATAATAACATATCATTGTTTAGTAAAACCCGGTATTGCGTACAACACACGCTATCGAAGAAGGTCGCGATTACGTGTAATGAAAGCCAAGTCAGGGTTGCGTATAGTGCAAGACTCCTTTTTTGTTTCATTATAACAGAATCCAACCATTTTTCATTTATACATTGAATATATATATATATATACATTCAATGTTGCGAAGAATAACTTCTATCAAATGAACTTGAAATTGTGTATAACACGATCCAAGAATTGTGTTGCGTATACTGCAAGATAATATGGTGTTGCGTATAGCACATGATAATCTTGATGTAGCATAAAACAGAAGATATGAAAGAAATTAAAACGAATATATCTTATAACATCTCGGGTTGTTACATTATACCCCCCTTAAAATGAATTTTTCCCTCGAAATTAGTCGGGGTTATGCATGGTTTTCTACTTGAAAGTTTCTTTAATTAAAACCCAAATCATAAAATGAAATATAAAAACTTAGATTTCAAAAATAAATTATGAAACGTAATGGTTACCCAAATTAACTCATCACTGGGTTTCCATGTAGGAGAATATTGGTGAAAATATGGATATGGAAGAGAAATCTTACCATCATGTTCTGATGGAGAGTGGTAGAGAACATGGCTATGAAAAAGACAACAACCACAAAGCCATATATTTGTGATGATCTAAGGTACCATATGATTTATCGGATATAAGGTCACTAGGACAACATTTTTGGTTTTCAATATCATTTCCCAAAAGTTGAAGAATTTGAATTAGAAGAAATACTTGCTTAATTTTGGTACAATCTCACTGTTGTTCATTATTTGAACAATTTACACTTCATCTCTTAAAGAAATGAAGTTGAATTTGTTATTCGTGAAGTGTTGACAGATAATGTGATAGAATTATGGGTCATTCCATCTGTTTCAAACAAAAGGTTAACAAAAGTTATAAGTCCATCTTATGGTTAGATTAATTGTATATAGTTCCAAAAATGAAATTATACTTCATATATCATACCACCTAATAAAATAAAACTAGTTTCTACTAACCAGGGAATTCCTGTAGGCCAGTGGTATGTGATAAAGGCCAGTCGTACTTCGGTTGTGGGTTCGATTCCCACAGCCTTGTCCGAAGCGACGGGTTGTCGCCCGTCCTGCAGGTTTTCCCTTTTCTAAAATTACATCATTATTACATTCCATCGATAATATTGAAAATAGTTCTAGCCTTAAACTAACTTATGTTCAAAATAATCCATTTCAAATCTTTAGGCTTATCCGATATACTTCTGTCCAATCTTATAGTATAAAGAAAACAATTACTATAAATTTCATATACCAATCATGTGAATACCATCATTTATCCCCGATATATCTTTTTGATCACATTCAAATCATGTGAATACCTTAATCATGTATTCTCTTGAAAAATGAATACCCATTTAACCTTAGTGAAAACATGAATGCTGTCAAAAGTTAACTCTTTCCACATACCAAAATCCCAAAATTTCTATATACTCAAACCATGATATCAATTTTTCCTTATTTTAGTCATGAGCTCATGATTGCTGTCAAACATTTCATTTTCTCCTTATCCCTTCATTATGTGCATATCATCTTCTTTACAAAATATTTGAATCACTTTTCATGGTTACTGGTAACATAAAATTATTGAAAACCACAATATACTAATACAAAAATATTCCAATACACCATAAAAGTACCTCAACAACATTATTCTTGAATACCAATACATAAACACTTCAATCCATCCCTTTTATTGATTGACATAGAATAAGCCCTTCCTTGATTTAGAAGTAACCTCTTAGGTTAGGGCATTGTGTTGGGTAATGCCCATGTTCTCCAAAAATAAGACATTGAACTCCATAACAGTCCGTCACTCTATGACCCTTTCCTCCGCATAGATAACATCTTCCCCTCCATTTGAGATATTCCTCAAGGTTCTTCTTCCCTTCTTTAGAAATCTCAATCATTATTTCTCTATGAACCTCACCATGAGAACATGCATAAAATTCCATCTTCCTTTTATTTTATGACTTAGGAATACCAACAAAGTTCACCTTTTGAATCATATATCATGATTACTGATTCTACATAATCATAATATCTTTCTCTCTAGGAAATACACAATTCTATTGATCACAGTCACCAATTTATCCATTGGAATCAACATTAACTAAATTCCTTCTTGTTCCTTCTATTGACTAAAACCAGAAACCATAGTGTAAGAAATAGTTAAAATAACGAGAAACCACATAATCATTAAAAGTCCCTTATGGGATTTCTAACTTATCACACATTCTTTAATCCATGACACCTTAGGTTCACCCTATGTTATTCATGATTGTCAACAAAATTCTAGTACTGTAACCTATAGTTATACTAATCCTTAGGGACATCCCTAGACATACCTTAGAAATATCTCTAGGGATCTCACTAAAGTTTTCTCATCCTAGTTTCTAAAGGTTGACTAAACCTTTCCTTTGATACCAACTATAGAGACCCAAAGCTTTACGTACATGGACATTACATTACTTTTGCGGAATACTTAATACATAACAAAAACAGACACACAAGGACCTTAATAGTTTAGTGTCTTTGGAAACTCGGAATATAAACTTCTAATCATGTTGAAATATCTTCAACATCTCCCATAATGATCTTCCCCTTTTTGTTTCCTTACCTAAAACCTTTCTTTATTTCGTGGGGAAAATAAAACATAAAGAGGGTGAGCTCGAATGCTTAGTAAGGGAAAACATAGAGAACATAAAACAATCCATAAACTTTTGAAAGCAAAAACTTGAACATGAAATATAAACATTAAAACCTTGAGAAAATACATAAATCTTGGAAGTACGTAAGGCATATATAATAAAGGAACATAAATCACGATAAAATAGGATGGGAATAAAACATGTAATTGTGGCAACCATTCATCACTTGTTATGATTTCCATAGTAGCGAAGGCATTGCTGCCAAGACCATCTTAGTGGACAAAGTCCATTTCTGAATAGAGTTCACTCCTCATTTCATTCTTGAAATGAATTCTTGAGGAAAATATCCTTTTTTCTTCAAAATCATTTTCTTTTCACAAAATGTCATGCAATTTTAAAAGAAAAGTATTTTTTTTGAAAATAGTCATGAAATATTTTGGAGGAAGCTTCATGAAAACAGGGCTTTATAAAACCGTAAAAATACTTTCATGCCGTATATGTTAAAAAAACATTCTTCTCGTACTTTTGTTGAAAAAGTCAAAAAGTACCTTATAGGGTAAATAAAAGAAAGATTCCTTACATACCATTGGGTAAAAGTAAAAACTGGTAAAAAGGACTTTAAACATACATGAAACCATTTTTAGGAAACATGGACAGTGATGATAACAATAACCCCAGTAAATACTTACGAATAAGCAATCTCGGATAAAAATGATATTTGAAAAATTATCCCTTACCTTAGGTCCGATATGCTTCGTATGGATCCGAAACTCATGTATAATGATTTAAATAATTTCATTGACTTATTACAGAATCATATTCATTGTTGTGATATCATATATGGTTCACTTATGATTTTATATTACCCATTCTTTTGTAAATTAATGTTAAAGTAGTGTTTTGGGTAAAACCGTTTCATTTGTCATTCGTGTTTTAACTTGTAATTATTCATATGATTACTTAGATCATGGTTACTTAAATATAGAATGTAAAAAATTATTTATATATAATATATATTCATAATATACATATATATAATATATCGATAAATGGAATGAAATACACCGTTCATGGAGATGGTAGGCCGTACGTACGCATGAATGCTGTTTTCGTTTCCTTATTGAATTGAATGGAATTAAGTAGATGAAATACATATATATATATATATAAATCCAGTATCATTATTATGTAATATATGTCATTATTAATTATTATATATACATTATAATCATTCATGAATGGTTAATCATTGAGAATGAATCTCATCGGGTCGTGGAGACGGTAGTCCGTACGTACGCACAAGCGATGATATCATTCCCATGATCGTGGAATTTTATTGAAGTGTATGTATAATATTTAAGAATAAATATAACTTTACAATAATCATATATAGTCATTATTTACACCATTATACCCATCCAAGTAAGGTGGTGGTGGAAAATAGATTACACCACGACGTGGAGACGGTATTCCGTACGTACGCACGCGCGGTGATTTCGTTTTCCGTAGGATGGATAAATGGTGAAATAGTGTTGTTTTATACTTATAATAAAATATCAGTATATTAGTGATACTGATGTTATTACTTCATAATGAAAAAACTAAATAAGAAGAAGTGGAAGAAGAAATAAAGTTGAAAGAATTGGTAACGAACATTACCTCTTCTTTGAAGCGCCTCTTTGAGACCTCCTCTTAGGGAACTAAAATTGGTCTTTTAAGAAGCCCAAGACCTCTAGGATGTTTCTCGGGAAGTGGAGAAGAGAATTTGGTAGGGGTTGGCCGAGATTTATGGCTCAAATTGGAGTGAGGAAGAGAGGGAGGAGGTTCCCTTTTATAAGGGAGGGGAGGGGCACCTTTGGAAATCTTTATAATATATCTAACCCCACTTAAAAAACCTCAAAAAATGACTCATATTTGAATATTAGATGAGATAGTGTTGTAATATCAATAAAAAATCAAATTTAGACATGTTTTGAGTTTATTTTAATCCTTATCATTTTGATTTATCCTTATTTAATCTATTTAATTTTATTTGTGGTCATAAAATTCTAAATTTTAAATGGTTACAAATAATCACTTATATGTTGTTAATTATCCATAATTGGATACTTTATAATATTTTATACTATATAAATTTCAATTTATAATTTTTAAATATTTTTGTGATTTTTAAACAATTTAATAATATGTTATTTTTATAAAATAACAATAGTGTCAATTTTGACAATATTCATTTATTTGAATTTAAATAAAATATATACAGAATATATTTTGGAAATAAAAGCTTTAATATATTCATAAAATATCATATTTATCTATAAAATTAGTGGATCACATTAAATATTTGATATAATATTTAGTTTATTATTTTTAAAACCATTTATTTGGTTTATCTCTTAATAAAATAATTACTACATCATTTTTTATAATTATTTAATATACATATTTGTTGCATAAAAATTAAAACTAAAATCAAATGATGAAGATAAATCTATTAAATTTCAGAATAATAATTTTACTAGAATTTATCATCTTAAAATCACAATATTTAAATTGTTATATTTATTAAATTATGAAGGTGACAACTTTGGCATCATTTAAAATAAAATAATATAAGTGTCATAATCGCTTTTATAATTTTCCAAGTGGTCAAATATTCGACAATTGGATGATTATGGTTTACATTTACATGAAAAATATGTTTTGGTCAGGGGTTGGTGCCTTTTATGGTCACTATTATCTTAATAAAAACTATATTCTTGATTTTTCACTAGATAAATAATTTTCTGCATCACTATTGTGTCATGGTTAATGATAATTATTTAATCCCTAAAAATTATAAATAAATTCATATGATGTAGATAATTTCATTTTATTTCTTGAGACTATTCATTTTAGAAGTTTCATGAAGTTTATCACTAAATTAAAATTAATATACTTATAAGATTTAAGAGAGTGACATGTTGTCACTTTCTTTGGTTTTAATAATAATTAAGTTATTTTCAGGGACAAAAGTCCATTAAATGATTGTAATCCAACCCTTAGGTGATATGGGTAGACTTTTAGTAATCCAATAGGATTTTGACAGGTGTTAGGATAATTTTATAATCTTATATTTATCCTTAATTACCCGATTTACCTTTAACTATGGTAAATAAAATTTACTGTAATTACTATTCATAATGTCCAAAAATAAAAAGTAGTCTATTAACATAATTTGTACCCACTAATTCCAAATATTGAATCCATTTTTCAAAATTCAAAACACATAAGTTTCATTAATTAATTTAAAATTAATCCCGTTGTCGAAAGAAAACGGGTTTTTGTTTAAAACATTGCAAAAGATTGAATTGATTTAACATACGAATTCAAGGTAAAATCAATGCTAATGACATAAATTGTATTAAATTATAAAAATATATTCTATTTATACTTTTAAACCATTCAATATTATAATTTATCCACATAAATTACTACGATGAAACAAGTTGTTTTTAATAAAAATATAGCGTGTTTTTACTATTCATTAAAATATGAAAGTTATCAGAATAACATGAAAATTTTATCCAAGGTAAAATTTTATATCCTTATTTCAAAGAATAATTTTATTTTTAAAAATTGAACTTATAAAAATGTCAAAAACTAGATTTAAAGTGGGTGTGCCATCAAAAGGCGGCAAAACTGCATTTTTTGAAAAATACTTATTTTACTTGAAAAATTTATTTTGTTGTTATACCATGTTCTAGAAAATTTGTAAGATGAATAATAATGTTATAAATTTAAAAATTTAGTTAATAGTATTCATAACATCTATTTCATAATAATATTATAATAACATATCTTTGTTTAGTAAAACCCGATATTGCGTACAACACACGCTATCGAAGATGGTTGCGATTACGTGTAATGCAAGCCAAGTTAGGGTTGCATATTGTGCAAGACTCCTTTGTTGTTTCGTTATAACAGAATCCAAAATTTTTTCATTTATACATTGAATATATATATATATATATACATTCAATGTTGTGTAGAATAAATTCTATCAAATAAACTTGAAATTGTGTATAACATGATCCAAGAATTGTGTTGCGTATACTGCAAGCTAATACGGTGTTGCGTATAGCACAAGATAATCTTGGTGTATCATACAATAGAAGATATGAATGAAATTAAAACGAATATATCTTATAAAATCTCGGGTTTTTACACTAACCCCTATAGTCCAACATAGCCTAGAGTCTTGATAAATGACCTCCTAGGTAGCACTAACTTTCAATACGCCTAATTCTACGTGGAATAAATAATTTTTAAATTATCACTGGGTAGATCTCACGGTCAATACACCATGGTTCAACATATCATAAATAAGTTATAAAAGACCTCCTAGGTATATCTAACAGTCAATAACCTTGGGTGAATATCTCCACCAAGGCTCTCATGGCCCTGTGTTAATAAATATGGAAACCCCCACAGTTTTCCTCGTCCAAGGCTCTCACGGTCTATTTGAAAAAAATTAGCAAATCATATCATGAATCACATGTAATCTATAACTAATACATGGATAAACATTCAGAATCATAACACACACAATCCATATAATCTAAAAAACTGCGTCCTATGAAATTCAAGGCATGGAAACATGGTACACCTTAAAGGAAACCTAGGCCAAACATCTATAAGAAGTCAACTATAGAAACACTCCAATGATGTTTCTTGTAAATAAGTAATCTAACCTTATGCATATGAAATAACCCATTTTAAAATAATTAAACAGTAGAAGTTAAATAATAGTGTTAAATTCTCAATTGGGAAATACCCTAAATGTGGCTATGTAGAACCTTTAGCACGTATAACCCAAAGATGATCAATAAAAGGAACAAAAAACCTATCTTAATGTCGTACGATCAATAATATTGTATTTTGGCCCTTGAATCGGCCTAGAATGGCATAGATCTAAAAAGGGTAAAAAGATCATCCCTTGATATCTCATGAGAGGGGAAAAATTAAGAAGAAAGGCCCTGGGGGAATTGAGAACTCACTGATGGGATTCCAGCGCACCTAACAATGTCTCATTTAAGGCTAAGATATAAATCTTGGAGGGATTGAAGTTCAAGGCCATTCCATCGCTCTCCTATATGAATTGAGGGAAAAAGAAAAATTTTCTAGACATTATACGTGACCCCGATCCAATTTAACAAATAAAAAGAAAAAAAACACGACTTGTTCATTTAATGTACACACCGTGTAATAGCCTCAATCTTCCCCCCAACTTAAGTGTGTCAGCCAGCTGATCACATGACCATGTATTGAGCCATTACACGATCAGTACACAGCTATATATGGAAATCGGGTACATGATGCGAACTCATAAAAATTACTATTTTTCATTTTTCCTAAAATACAACTCGAAATCAGGATCCATACCTGAAATGAAGATCAGGGTTCTTAATCATTTTAGAATTTGACCGTATGTTTATTCTAAATTAAGGGATCCCATAGGGTTTTATAATAATGATGTTTGAAGATACCAATATGTTTTATCTATTCTTTCATGAGGTTTATCAGGTTTTCTTTGATAAAGATTAATATTGTATTGCTCATGATTATTTATCCTCATGACTCATTACATAGTAAAATCCTTATTCCATGTTTCATGATTAATGATTTGGGTATTAATGGGAATAGCTTCTTTTATGATTCTCCAATTCACTCTAATTATTTAATACTACCCTTATACACTTATTATGATCATTAACGACATTTAATTGTTAATTTTTATGTTTACCCTTAATATGAATTTGAATTAAATATTCATATTTTCCACAAGTTATATAATATGATGTTTAATGAATTATATATATATTATTTTCATATATATGATTATGATGAAATAATTTTAAATAAGAAAAAATGGGGTATGTTGGGGAAATGATCATTTAAATACATGGGAAATGTTTATATAAGAGTTTGACCATATTCACTTAAAATATAAACATAAATTCCCTTGAGGGTGTATGTGATCCAAATTTTCATTTTTTATTTTAAAAGGACTGGATTGAAAAAATTAGGTCTCCTTAATCAATATCAAATCCAGAAACACAAAGTTCCTATTTTTACCACTGGATTCAGGAGTGCAGGTTCAGGGCTATTATTGTTAGTATCTAAGGAGGGTTTAGATAACATTGGATGTTAGGATTTGTTCTTGTGATTTTACCTTAATTTTTATGGATACCATCATAGGTATATAATATTAATTATTATTATAAGTTCAAATTCTTAGACACCCCTTTTGGTTTTAAGAATTGAGATCTTAAAGTGATTTACGAGAATTTAGCTGATGTTTTTTGGGTTCAAGTATATGAAAATATCCAGTTTAATGTTATGTATTCTTTTCTATTTTTTTGATATATGTTTTTAGTTATTGATTTTTTTTGAGTTTATATGATCTTGGATATTGAGGAAATTAAGGGAACACAAGTTTTATCATATATATAATTGTGAGATTGAAAAGTCATTTTCTGCCTCGTGATTAATGAGATATTTATATTTTTTTACTTTCAAGAATAAAGGTATGAGAGAAAAGTTAGGGTTAAAATACTCTTTAATTCTGATTTTGTTGAGTTTATTTGGGACATAAGATTAATTTTTATGGAATTATTTAGTTTTAACATTGGGTATTACTGATGATTTTTTAATATTAATGTATTATATAAATTTTTATTAATTATGTGAATAATGTTACCATGTTCTAAGAATTATGTTTTTGGTCAATTTATAATGATAGATGGATTATATTGTTATCTATTTTATGGTTATGCGATATTTAAAATTTTATTTTAGTGCCTTAGGCATGAAGAATTCATCGCTAATACTCATCATTTTGATAAAATGATGTTATTATGGTGGAAATTGGCAAAAGGATAAAATTCAATTCATAATGTAAGTATGTTTTCTAATGTCATTAGTATTGATGTAAAATACATTCCTAAAATCTAGTAAAAGGATTTTGAAATAGAATCTTTTGGTATTATTATCATTTGCGATGATATCAACAACCTTTTAACACCATTATTGCTTATAGTTTTGTGGTTATCAAATTTATATTGATCATTCAAATTTTTTGATCAATGATTTATATCACTCCATATAATTGTTTTGAATTATTATTTTAATCCATTTCCAAATATTTACAACCCAACTATTTTCTACTATGTGGAAACATAGTTTGTGTAATTTTAGATGACCATTATAAGCCTTTTTGTCTATCAGTAGAATTTTTTTATCCCCTTTTATGTTGTGGGTTTCCAATAATGTTATTTTCCAATATCATACCATTAACTACTAAGATAAATTTTTTATTTAAAGGTTGTAATTTTTTAAATGGGAATTTGCAATTGATCAAAATTATAGAAAAGGAAAGTATGTTTGAAATAATATTCTATACAAAAAACTGACCTTAAATAAACCATGAAATATATATCCATTAAAAAATATCCATTAAGTTGAAAAAATGAATAATTATAAATAATTTATGATATATATATATATATATGTATATAAATATTAATTTCATACTCAATAAAATAATTTTTATCAATTTTTCTTAAATTATCATTCAATTTTTAGTAATGTAATTTTATTCATTGAAATATGTTTTCTTTAAATATAATTTTCATTAATTTTTAAGGAATATAATACAATAAATGTTTTATAGATTTAATAAAATTTATTATATAAAATTAAATCTATTTTTTAAATCATCTAATGATAATTTACATTGGGTTAAACTTTTGTATTTTTTAGAATAGTTTTATTTTTTAGTGAATTGTGAAAAATAAAGATTTTTGTAAACAAATTGCATTTTTTCCGCATAAATTAAATAATTTTAAAATACCATAATGTTTAGAAATTAATTTAAAGTAAAATAATAAGTATTTTCTTCTATTTAATCCCTTTAATTTCTTTTGAATCCACTTATTATTATATTTTCTTATAATTTTTCCTTTGGGGTTAAGAATGATATAAAAAAACAGTTTTAATGTGAATAATGGTTATCCATTTCAACTTATTAAAAAACCTATTTATTGCTGAATAAAATTAATTTTTAAGAGTTTATATCTGTAAATATTAATTTATACTCATTAAATTATTATTATGACTCACTTATTTAATAAAAAATCATCTCTTCCTCGAAAAATGTAGTTCTTGAAAACCCACTTTTTTATCACATTTATGGGGATTGTTTTAAATTAAATTTGGAAAATTATGTGAATTCAACTAAAAAAATATATTACATTTTTTAATATTAAGAATTTATATCATCTAATATGGTAAACATATTTTTATACCATACTGATTTGTGAAAATAGTAAAAATTAATTACCTCTGTTACGATGAAAAGGGTTTTACCCAGGGTTGAACTTAAAATATAGGGGTCAAAATAAAATACCTTTTTTATAAAATAAATTTTATAGATATATGTTTAACTAATTATGTCTAATAATATATAATACACCATTTATAACCCTTTTTCATGTGAAAAACCAGGATATACCATCTTCTTTTGAAGAAATTTAAGTGTTCCACTCCCCTCACTTATAAAAGGCCACCCACTCTCCTATTATATTTACAAAATAAAAGCCCTTTGGTTTATCAAATACCTACCAAAAACACTTTTTATTGTAAAATATCATCATATAAGCCTTATTGTGGTAAAAAAATCCAACCTTGGATGCCTTTTAGTGGAGACCAAAAGAAGTGGCCCAAAGGAGAGGTATTGTACTTCAATGAAAATTTTTATTTTATTTCTTCCACGAACCTCGTAAATTTTTATAAAAATAGGATTATATAATTATATCAGTATATTTATTGTACTTATATGTTATTATGTTAATACAATATCTGAAATCTTTCTCCAAATTCATCAAATAGGTTAGAAAATTAGCATTCGTGTGTACTAAGGACTATCACCTCCCAAACAATTGTTACTCGTTTTTCCATTACCACATCAGATGGTGGGTATGATGATGGATATAAAGAATATATATTATATTTATAACATATTAATACCTATTGAATCATTATATTTCATATAAACTTTTTTTACTTTCTATTATGTAAGGGATATGATAATGTTACTCGTGTGTACGGTGGACTACCTCATTGTGAAGAGATGTGATTCATTTTTGAATAATGATTTACATGGAACCTAATAAGGGTAAATATATTGAATACATGAAATATAAATGAATTAATTTTGATATTAATTACATATTTATTATTCTTAATAAATAATATACCATTTTACATCTTACCTTTTCCGTCATTGAAAAATGATAATGTCATTTGTGAACAAATGGACAACTGTATTTGTGATGTGATGAGACTCTCGTTTCATCATCACAAAAAATGGATAATATATATAAGTATCTTTAAATAAATAATATGGTATATATGATATTAGAATAATTATTTAAATATAAAATATTAAATAATTTCTTTCCATAGTGATCATTGGGAAATAAAAATGTCACTCATGCTTACATATGACCTACCTTCCCCATGATTGTAAAATAATTCATTTCCAAAAACCATATTTGATGATTAGCATTAACATTATAATATATGTATTAATATATTAATTATTTCAAAAAATTTATGATGTCTATTTTTAAATAATGATTAATTTGACCACAACCAATACTCCAAATCCATTTTGAAACGATGAACAAAATGCCCTCAAAACACCCAACCTAGACCTAAATGATTACATATTTTAATATAAAATTATAAATAAATAAAATAGAATATTTATGTGTAAGTTATTAAACCTATAAAATATTCTTAATTAATCAGATAATTAATTTAATCTTATTTTAGAGGAGTTATAGTACATTCAAGTGAAGTCTAGACTCGAGGAAATGGTTTTCTCATCACACCTTTTTATTTCTGTGAAACATTTTCCATATTCATAACTTATTTTTATTTTTTGGTGTATATAATTACAATTAAAAATCAATAACCATTAACCCTTTATAAATCATGGTATTTTATATTTATGATTGAATTATTTCATCCATGTATATTTATGTTGAATGTTACCATGTGGTAAAGAATTTCATAACTCAATTTCATTTCATTGGGTTATATTACTTATTCATTATATTTTTTATATTATGAATATGTGTGTAATGAATTTGGATTATATTATAATTTATTTAAACTAATTTTATATGAATTTACATTTTATATAAAAATATATTCATTTATTAAATATCACTTAATTATTATGCTCATTGTAAAGGATTTCATCTCAACTTCCTTTCATTGAAGCATATTTTGATGTTATGCACCTATATTCTATACTGTGGTGTATATAAAGAACCATGGAAATATAATATCTAGAATTTATGTATTATTATGATATTTAATGTTTTTTATTGTTATTATTTCATGGGAATTGCGATTCAAATGTTTCTAATGTGTTAAAAGGATTTGTTTTAAAAATTATCTTTTTAAAGACCCATTTTCAACTCATTTCAAGAGGAATGAATTTTTTGACATGTATGGAATGAGCAACATTTACCACCATCATGATGAATCAATGAATTTTTGTTTAATTTATATTTTTACCAGCTTCTTTTCAAATAAAATGGATTCTTTTTTATGTGTTTAGTTTTTAGATATTAAAAATAGTTTTTTAAAAGAAAATATTTTTATAAAAACAAGACTTCATTTATTTATTAGTTTTAAATAATTATCATCCAAAATAACTATTTTTATAAAAAAATTTAATATTATTATTTAAATTCATTTGAAAAATAATTTTATTTTGAAAAAATGTTTTAAATAGAATATTTGAATCGTTTTTCCAATGATGTATGTTTCGATTTTACAGATAATATTGAAGGAAAATTTGTTTTAATGTGTTAAACATGAATATATTTTCCATCCTAGATTATCCTTATTATATTTTAATCTTCTTTTTAAAACTATAAAAGTTTATTTTCAATGGTTTTTTAAAAAAAAATTTCTGATTTTTTAGTTTTTAAAAGTGATTTTCTATGTGAAAAGTTTGTTTTCCATGATAATGTTTTTAAGGATATTTTAATGGTATTTAAATTCATAAAAAAACCCTTGTTGTTACTTATACTCCACTATGTATATTTTTTATTGATACCATACTCATTTTTTCTCTGAATGAATTAATATTGTTTCAAAAAGATGGAAGTGGAACCTGTTTATTTCCCACAAGTTAATCATGTTTCAAATATATTGTTTTGTAACCCATTTTTCTCAATGTGTTTATCAGGTTCTAAAAATAATAATTGTTTTAATATGATTTCATGTTGAAATGTATGTCCTATGTACTTTTTTCATTTTTTGGTTGTTGTAAATTATATATGATGAGTGCACCCAGATAGTATCATTAGAGCCCGTTATATCTAATATGATGGTTGTGCCTAGATAGTTTCAAGTGATCCTAATATAGATTATATGATGGGTTCACCAAGATGGTTCTTGAATTCACTGGTTAATGATTATGTTCTCCAAAAAACCTTATTACAATTAATCCATACAATTATTAAATCGTAAGGGTTTTGTAAGGGTTCTATGCTGATCGTGTTCCAAGACACCACTACATTTTATCTTTTCATGATATGGGTTTATAATTTTTCATTTGATAATTATTAATATCCCATGGATCATGATATTTTATTCCTATGAATATTTCCTTTATTAAATTCGTATTTCATTTTACATTTTTTTGATTCAAGTATTAATGGGTATGAGTTATTTTATGATTCACTCATGGTCTCTGATTAAGTCTTCTTACCATTATTTAAATCTTATGAACATTGATGATATTTAGTTTATATTGTTTATTTTTACCTTTACTGATAATTTTAGACCACCTTCTAATGTTTTATTTTCCCCAGGTTATCAAGAAGGATGTTGAATGAATTATTTATAGAAGGGGTTTGTATGGGCGATGATGATGATTTAATGTGAAATAAGAAAATTTGGGCTATGTGGGAGAAATTATCTTTTAAATAAATGAGTACTATTTATATAATATATTGTCTAAATTCTTAAAAAATATAAATAAAAAATTTCCTTCATAATATAAGTGATCACTTTTTTTCATTATATGTTGAAAAGTTTGGATGAAAAAAATTGGTTTAACTTCATTAGTATCAAATTTGGAAATTTAAAGCTCATGTTTTTAGCACTGAATCTGGGAGTTCAGTTTCTGGATTAATATAGTCACACATTTAATTCTTATTATTGTTTTTATAGGTTGAATCAATTTGATAAATCTATAAGATTCTACTCATTAGCGTGTATTTTTTTAGTATGAGAACATTTTATTTATTGAAATTAACTCAAAAACACATTTTATTCATTATGTTTTTTCATGAAATATAGTTATAATGATATTTGGAACAAAAAAATGTATTTCCAATGGTTGTTGGTGAGTAAAATTATGATTATAATTGAGTTAGAAGAGGTATTTTATTTTTAATTCCCATATATTATCATGATCATCTTGGCATAAGTCAAGGAATATATTACCATTCTAACAATTATAGAGAGTGATGACTATTGAGTATCAATGGACACTTACCGAGTTTTGTCACAATGTTTATGCACAAAATATTCCATTTTAATGACTTAGTTTCAATTACAATTAAAAAACCCACTCTTTTATAAAATACAATTTCATATATCAAATATTCCTTTTTTATTTCATGATACAAGGATTTATTGGGAGTCAACTATTGGTTAACTAATTAATACATTTCTTATAGTAAGAAAATAAAAATATAATTTGATGTCTTCCATAAAATGGTAATATCATTACTTCAAAAAATAAACCTTTTATTGATAAAAATATATAGGGATCTCCTATGAATAATTTATAAAAATATGTATTATATATAAAAACATGTAAAGGATGTATAGGCCACATAATTTTCTATGATAGGGTAAACCCCATCCTAGTGAATGTCATCATGCTATGGTTTTGTGCATGACAACTCTTGAGTTATTTGATAGCACATGGTAGTAATTCTTTTTTACCATTATAAGACATCGTATTTATTTTTATAATTATGAGATGATAACTTGAGAAGTTTCAATGAATATATATTGTTTATTTTAATGTTCAAAATCGTTATTTTTAGTGAAATATTATTTATAACGTGTTATAATGTTTCAAACATTTATGAATATATAAATTTGTTTGTTCATATTAAATGATATGGTATTTAAATTATTTTTTATTGTTTTATGAAACTCCTCTCTATCAAAACTCTTTCACCAATTCTCTCAATAATTAAAAAAATGTTTTAGAAGATCCCAAGAAAGAGAGAGTTCATGCTAATCATTGGAACATTTAGATATCCCAAGGGCCCCGTAGGTGGAATGAGTCAACTTATTCCTTTTCAATGAACACAATCAGGTTTGATAAATGAATCTTTGAAAATGTTTATCATGAAAGAAAACAATATGCATTAATCATTAATTTTATTCAATAAAAATAGAAATATCATTACTGTAAATGTATTTGAATTATTTTTTACTATATATAGATAATATTTGTCACCAATAAAACCCATTTGTGGTATTATAACCACATTCATAATGTTTGGATTTATTTTTGAACAAATTAAAACATTATGATTCTCTAAAACCACAGTTTTTTATATTGGTCATTCTTTATGATGTTTTTCAATACATGCTTTAGTTTTTATGAATTTTAGACATAATGTTATAAAGTTATAAAAACATGTTGTGGTTTGAATTAAATAATCATTGAAAAGTGGTTCCAAAATAATGTATCTTAAATGATACTACTATTCCATGGTATATAGGTAAAATAATAATGGGTGGTGAGGAAATATAATTTACTTATGAAAACCTTGACCCAACAGGTTAAAACCATGTTATTATTTTTCAAATATAAATTTGAGGTTTTTTTTCAAAACAAAAACACCTAAGAAAATGTTCCCATTTACTTTTATCAATTTTTATCATGAGTAAAGAACTATTTTGTGTTTAAAAGAAGAAAAAATTTGGGGTTTTATAATTTTAATGAAAAAGTGTTTTTTATAAATTTTTCAAAAAGAATTAATAGTGTTGACCATGCAAAAATGTTTCAGTAGATGTTATCTAGTTTTAAGGTAGATTTTACATTGCTAAATTTTAATGTGTTTATAAATTTTAAAAAAAATGAGAAATTAAAAAGTTCATTTTGATTTTAAAAATGTTTATAAGTGGGAAAAGGTAATGTGTTATTAAATCCCTAATCTTGGAAAATTGTTTTATCCATAAAAAAACGAGTATTGGTTGATTTGATCAATGTTTTAAATTAATAAATTTTTTGATATTTAGTTTATTTAAAGAATATTTATAAAATATTAAATATTTATATCATTATAGAAGGATTAAAAAATATATATATATTTGAAATATGAATTAGTTCCAATTAAATTACTTATAAATTTATAATATAAATAAATTAATTACAAAATAAATATAAACTTTTCATCCTTATTTATTTATGGACCTTCCAAAAAAGTATGTCTAAATCCTACAATGTTAATAATTTCTTTATTCATGAATAATAATTAATTTTTTTCTCACGTATAAATTTTTTAATTGTTCATTTATTAATTTTATTCACTATATATATATATTCATGATTATATGTGTTATATAGTAAATTGATGTACGATTTAATATAATCTATTAAAATAATTCTTAAAAATTTCATACCATGAATATATAGAGGTACAAGCTATGAATGATGTAATATTTTGTCACCTTTGACCATGACTATGATTTTATTTTGGGTTATGAGAATAAATGTATTAGTTAATTAGAATTTTTACATATTTAATGTTGTGATTGTGTTGGATTTGTAAACAATCTTGATTAATAATCCCTAGATAAAGGGAATTTGGGTCAAACTGCTCACCATCTTCTGATCTTAGGCACTTCCTTTAAAAATAATGGTTAGGAAACTATCATACCATGATTTATATTATGGAAATTTTGGTTTTTTATGTTTTAATACCATTATATGAAAGAATTTCACATACTTTTTTCATGAGAAGAATTTGGATATATGGGAATATAAATTTATTTTATTTTTAGGAAACATAACTTAGGATTTGTATAATTTGTTATATATTTATTTTTCACAAACAAAATAATTTTGTTAAAGGAGTAGGATATGAAACTAAATCATTATAATAATGAATATATATAGAATTCATGATATATGCTTTTTTTAAATCCATTAAAAACACCATGTTTTAGATTTCTCTCTACGTGTACTCATTCCTTGACCTCAATAATCTAGCTAATTGAAATCTACCAAAGCATGGTTCCCATGGATAATATTATATAAGATAATATAGTTTTGAATGAATTTATTAGGATAAGGTGATTATATTTTTCATGAGATTGTAGTTACACTTAACTGAAAAATTCATAGAGTTAGGATACCATAGTAATAAAGTTTTGTTTATATATATAATGTATTTTGAATAATTGTTTTCCAATCAACTATTCAATATCCATATAAGGTATTATTGACCATATGGTATACATAAAAAGATACTTGATTACAGGAACACTAAATTGGGTAAAAAATAGTGAATTATATGTTTTTACCTATTAATGGGTATGATGTAAATTCAAAAATGTCTTCATTTTAGTGGAATAAAATTCAATATAATTTAATATAAATTGATTTAAAAAAGGATTATTATCTATTAAAATGTTTAATTTTAGAAAATAATTCCCATCATCATTATTTGACATTAATTTTAGATCAAAATTAGAAAAAAAGTTTTCATAATGAAATAAAATTTATAGATAGGTATAGAGATGAAATCCTCATTCATAAATAAGAATTAAAATTCTATTTGTTAGAGAAATTCCTTCCTGATAAAGTGACTGAAATTTTCTTTTACAAGTGAATGTTGATTCTTATGAGAAGTATAGATAAATTCTCAAGATAATTTCAAAATATTTTTTTTAAATTTTAGATGAGCAAAGTAAAATAAATCTCCACCCATATACCAAATATGATTTTATACCCTAGTGACCTTGAGTGAAATGGGATCTCATTCATAGATTGATTTTCCTATGAAGTTTATTCTGCAATCACAACTAGAAAGGTTACAATAATATACATGAGTTTAATAGTTTTTTACCCAATCTACTTAGATTGAAGATGACATTGACTTGGGAATAATATATCCAGTTTATGTTTCTATGTTGATAGTTTAGATGGGTAAATAATAAATCCATGGGAAGAAGATAAGATGGTATAATGAATAACTAAGTCTATTCGAACATAATTATGGTGTTTTAAGGTTGAGTTATTTTATCCATTGCAGATGGAATTTTTAATAATGCTTGAATGGGTGTTATGGATTCCATTGAGAGACCATGCCAGGTAATAATGTTATGGAAATATATTGTTCAATTTTGGAAGATATATGATGAAAATTATATATTTAAAAATTATTATATATATAAAAAGTTTAAAATTATGGAAAGGATTGATAAAGATAATATTTTTCAATAAAAAACATTGAATAGGTTTCTAATATGGATATTCTAAATACAAAGGATTACATCAAACCAAAATGTATCAAATATAAATTATATGTAATTTCATCAAATTTTACATTATTTGATAAGGGAAGTTCATTTAAATAGGGAACTATTATGAACAATATGAGGTTATGATTTTGATAAACATGGTTTATGATTTAATCCATTCTCTAACATGTTTTAAATGATGAAAAAGATAAAAATATTTCATCAAGGATAAAAGCGTTCGTCCAGGTTATTCATTAAAATGTTTTGGATTTGATCCCACCACCCAATAGTGTAATATTTTAATGAATAAAAAACTCCTTTTAATTTTTTTTCCAAACACAAAGGTTAAAATATTAGATATGTCTCTTAATAGTTTATTTTTTAAATATTTCACTAATTAAAATTTCTAAAAATAATTTGATGTACCATAATAGGGATGTGGGGGACTATAAAAAATTGGTAGGTATATGGGCTCATGATCAAGCCCCATTCCCAACCTGAACTAAACATATAATCTAACACTAAATCATTGAATGTGATCACCTCATATCTTGTGATCGATTCCAACCCATTATACTCATTCCATTGCTTTACCTTGAGACTAACTGCACCACTGATGCCTATTATGACCCTGAGATGACCACTTGTATTGTAAGATTCTTTAATATACTAAGGGACACAAATTAAGACTACAATACTAGAGTAAAGAAATAATTCGGATGGTAAGACCAATTTCTATAAAAGGGATTCACTATGGAACCATACAACCAGTAGACATGGAGAGGGTGGATGTTGAGGATTTATGAATTGAGAGAAGAAACTGTCCACCATAGGCACACACCCATAATTAGAAGAATGATCCACCCTCTTCGTCCACGCACTAAATACATGACAACTGACCATAATTAAAGAAACATTGATGTGTGGAATCAATCATTAAGAAGAAGATTTTGTGTTTTGGTATGTTAATAACGATAAGTCTCAAGACTAATAAAGGATACAATGAAAAAAACACTCTAAAACAAGGGAAATAATGATGAAGGAGATATAATATTGATATTGGTGAAGTATCACTAAAGATCAACCAACATACAAATATATAATGGAAAATGAAGCTAAGTAAATAACATACACCATCACAAGATATGGACTTGTGTGGGGGGGGACTAATAGTAACAGTCGTCCAAGAATTATGATGTTGTAATGGTAAAAGTTTCAAAGACAAAGAGGCATTCAATAAAGCCACGAAACATGAGGATATAATAATATCAAATTTAGGAGACTAACTGACAATTGAAAGTACAACAAATGAGGATAATATAATGGGATCCAACCACAAGATGTGTGATTGGGATAGTGACACACATTCGAACATTGTAACAAGGTTGAGACACCCTAATGAAAAATCTTATGAAAAAACACCTTAACAAACTTTGTATTATCCAGCCTCCTCTAATGATGTACAACCAATAACTGTTATTGAAAAAACTCATCCAATATTCACAACCCAATAATTTAATTAATCACAAATTCTTGGGAGATGAATTATCACGCTAAGGTATCCATGAAATGGAAGTTGATAAGATCAGAGAACAACCATTAAATATTGGGAAAGGTGTCACCAGAAAACCACATTTATGAGAGGGTTTAATATTATACTAGTATAATTTAATGTTATAATCACTTTATATTCTAAAAGAGCTTTGGGTATGTTGGTAAAATTGATCCTTAAGTAAAAAGTTACTTTTAATTTTTTTTACCACATGATATAAAGTAATATATTGAATTGAAATTTGATAATATGTTGATGATAAACTTAGAAAGAGTTATAAGTAAAAAATATTAGTTAGGACCATCTTAACCTTTGATGTTTCAAAGTAAATAATTTTTAATATTATTTTAAAGGAGGGAACATGAGGATTATAAATCTCAATCTTACCATTATTCAAAGAGTATTTCTCAATAGAGTTAAAAATAAAGGAGTTTTTTATGATAATCTATCATATTATGACTTGTAGAAGTTGTATAAATTATATGGTGATAAAATTAGTTTAAAAAGCCCTAAAATTTCAAAAAATATAATATTATCTTGATATCTATCATATGGGATATGATGAGATGAGTTATTATATATAGTTTTTAGTATTCTTAATGGTTTTTAAGAATATAAAATATATGGTGTTTTATAAAATGGAGTTTACTCTTTTTTCATTTCTCCCAGTAGTTTCAAACATGTAAATATGTGTAATGATTATTTATCTATTAATATATAACTTTTAGTTGTCCCTAATAAGAGTTAATCATGGAATATTATAGGTTAAGAGACCATGTAATGATTTACAAGGGTTGGATTTCATAAACCTATATATAATTACCCCATATAATGAGTTATTTGTTCTAGGTGACAAAATACATATCAAATATGGTGTATCATACACTCTACATTTGGTATAACTATGGTTCATGTTTTATATTGAATTCCCATATGCACAGTGGATAATATACCCAGAATTAAAACCAATATACCATGATGCATTTCTTACATTAGACTTGAGTCTATGCTAGTCATGAGTTGGTTTGGAATTTTATGATCATAAAGGTGGTTGAGGTTTATTAGGGATAATATTTTTCCTCATCGTTGATTAGTATGTGACGAACCCAGCTTGAGAAATAAAACCTTAAGACCCAAGATGAGATTGATATAATCCCTCATGCATGTTCCCTAATTTTCTGAGGCTGTAAACTAGTTCCAAGGGATAAATATAATCATTGATGAATTATTTTCACTCACATAATCAATCTAATATATAAGAAAATAATTAAATTTCAATTAAAATCAACCAGTAATATGAAAATACCAATTTAAACAAAATTGAGATCCTAATCAAGGGAAAAAGAAAACAAAATATTAATAATATTAACATGAAATTAAAACCTAGATGTTTAAATGCATTAAATATAATTTTCGAACTCCTCTTATAATTTATGACCAAATTACACCACCATCCACCATAAACAGAAATCCTACGATCTGTCACCTACGAATATAATAGCCTTTCCCATACCATAATTACTATATATTATATATATAAGAACACAATGATGTGATGGTTGGGGTGAGTATGAATGCCTATTAGGATTTCCCAAGGCCCCATGAAATCTAACACTGAACTATTCGTAGCCAAGTAAACAATTACATTAAATATATGTTAACTCATTTAAACAATTAGTGTGTCATAATTCCATAAAATCAAACAAATTTATGAAAATAAGACAACCAAATATTTTCCTAAACAAGATACCAATTTCAAGTTTTTCCTCAAAATGCATTCAGTAAATAAATAATACAATTCAAGTAGAAATATGAAAATAAGAAAATCATAATAACATAAATTCATGTCTATGATCATTGAATAAAATCACTCTGGATGATCTTAGTTTATAATGGAAAAATCATGTTATACTTGATGGTATATTATGGGGGTTTTAATGTTGCATAATAATTTACATCTAGTTCATCCTTTCCATGTAGCTTGCAATATGTTTGTTCTTGGAGCTAGAAACACCCAATGTCCCATAATTCAATATGATTATAGAAAACTCTATCCAAAGGAAGGAGGTCATTGAAAAATTGTTCCAACAATGATTAGGGATTCATATTAGTAAATAGGATGAACTATCTCATACTCCGAGGCTCTCTTAATTTTTTCATACATAATTTTTATTCCATTATTAAATCTGGGATATAACATGGCTCAAACATAATTGAAAAATATATTATTAACATGTATTGAAATTCGAATCATCATTATGTATACGAGCTTCTTCATCAATGGAGACATATGTATGAATCTGAGGTTCTCTTTAGATGGGTCCCTATTATTAATAGATTAGATATTCTTTGGTAATTTAATATTGTGAAGTTGGTTTTATGCCATAAAATGGGGCTCTCTAGAAGTTATCATCATCATGAAAGATGATAATTGTTTTGATTTTGAGTTCAGGACCACGTGTTAGGATTCCATCATATCCATTAAAAGTAATTAAAAACTACATAGTTTGGTTCCACTTAACATGATACATCATACCCTTTAAGATCATGTGATATAGACCAAACCATCTAGTTAAAGTCCATAAAGAATTTTAGGTGAAATATTCATAATGAATGTTTGATGTGGTATTTTTTACCAACTTATCCTAGTGTATGTGAAAGAGATGTAATCTCACAGGATAGATTAGATTCAACTAGGAATTTGGCTCACAAGAAATTTGGTATAATTTTTGGTGATGGGTTTTAACCATAATGAGGCTTCCAACATTTCCAATTTGGATAGGAATAAAATCTCATGTAGTTCAATTGTGGTTGAGGACCCACTCAAATGGAGGGATAATGATAGTTTTTCTCACAAGTTGGAATAACCATTTCAGATTGATATAATTATTTGAGGACCCACACCTATAGAGTCCTTGTCTTTGAAGGAAATAGGAATATCTAGAAATGTATTCTCTGTTGAGTCATGCATCTGATCATGAATATGTCGTGATCATTACTAATATCTAAGTACATCTGAGTAATTCTATATTATAGTGTTAAGATGTTATTTAAGAGTTAACAAACCTCATAATAACATTAAACTGATGGTGGATGATGCTAGGACTATGAGAGTGAGAGAGAGAGAGAGAGGACATCAATGTTCCCATCTCCGCTATTTTTTGGTAATACTATGGGGATAGAAGGTTAGAGGGGTATGAAATCCTACAATAAATAATAGGGGAATACAATAAGAGGAAATCCATACCATTATTAGTATAATTTTTGGATCAATGATGGCTTATGTATGGTGTGGATTTGAAGAGTTGAAGGATACTTGAATAAAGAGGGAATGTGCAATATGAAGAGGTCTCACATAGGGTAGAACAACGAGGACTGGAAGGGATTCATGTAGGGTATACATACGCAAGACAGAAGAGATATTTTGATGATGGATATCATGCAAAAAAATATGGGTGTTTCATCTCTCTAGGATTCATGGGTTTCCTCAGTTTTCCTTAGAAGGGTATCACATAGGCCCCAATTTTGGGAGAAGACATTCACTCTAGAACTCGTCAATTGGGAGAGTGATTCCTCATGAAGGTGTCCCATATTTCACACATTGAAGGAACCTTAATCTCATTATCCCAATTAATTTCACCTCTATTTAGTTACAGAGAGATAACCAGGTGGTTTTGAGGGCTTATGTGAAGGAGTAGGGTGAGTAGAGCTTGCAGGATTCTTCTAAACTTACGTTATTTTTTGGAGCCATGAAATGGATCTAAAATCATGGTGATATCGAGGTTTTGATTAGAAATACTCCTAATAGGATGTATATTTTTTATTATTATGAGGAGTATCATAAGATATAATGGTTTTATAATTAGTGGGGTGGGGGGTTATATGTGTCAAAAACCAAAACATAATCGACCTGAATTGAAAATTTCGTTGTTTGAATATTAGTTTTTGATGGGGAAGTGGTAACTATTAAGGAACTGGGATGATTCATAACCCCATATCTTATTACTGATAAAAAATGGGTCATGGGGTAACATCCCCCAAGGTACGGGCCATCAGGTGTGAAGGGTCACCAAAGTGGGCGGACAAGGGTAAAGGGTAACCCAAGTGAGGCTCGCCAAAGTGATTATTTTAAGCGATGGGGAATGATACGGTGGTATTAAAAGGTTGGGATTTTCCAAGAATGGGTCTCCTAGGTTTGAGTTACTCTAGTGTGTGTTTCCCATGTTTGGGTTAACCAAGAATGGACCACCCATGTATGGATCACCCATGTGTGGGTCGGGGTCCTCACCCTAGTGAGGCTGGGACATGACGGTTCACCCAGATGAGATTGAACTAGTGGGATTACAAACAATGGAGAGTATAGAACTCACAGGGGTTATTTTTTAGGGAGATTTCTAGTCGTTTGAAAATTATTGGTGTGGAGGTTTATTTATTAATTGACTAGTGGACCTGGGAAAATGGGCTATAAGAATAGACTCCCGTGAGGGCCTTCTATGAAGGGGATATGAAAATGGACTTTTATTAGGGACTTACATGAAGGGGATAGAGAAATGTCCTATGATAATGGATTTCTGGGAAATAAAATTCATTTATAAAATTTTCCAGACTTTGGATAGACATAAATGATGAATTGTACGTCCATTTTTACTCCATGATCAATAAAATTAAAGCTTAGGATGCAACTTATTTTTCTCGATATAGTGAATGCACCAAATATTTCCCAAAAGACACTCGAAATTAATTTTAATGCATTGAAACATTTTTTATCAGTTATTTTAAGAATCCACATCCTACTTATGCAGGGGGTTCTTTTCACTAATCCAATAGACTTGGAATCATTTATAGGGAATAATAATCCCACATTCTAAATTAGTCTCATGAAATATATAAATAAAACATTCTTCTTCTTGAAACATGGAGAGATATATCTACTAAAAATCAACATTTAATCCATAAGTTAGGATAATATCAGCAGTTCTGTATAAAATTGCATGACATGAATTTTTTGGCGTCAATATTTATCAACCTAGGTTATTCTTGAATTCCATAACATGCCTCATTTGAATGACATAGAATCAAGAGAGTTATCATATATCCCAAAACTCTACCTATCCATTTATACTACATGTTTTTTGATCAATTCTTATACCCAAAACCTTAAATTTCAAAAAAAAAAAAATTCATCATGAAAATGATTTACAAAAGTGATCCATTGAATCCCAATATTAAATTTAACCAATTTTAGATTCATTTTTTTTAAAAATACCAATAAAAAACTATGGTTATTATAAAAGTCTCAATTTCATAGACTTTGTAAATCTAGAGAAAATGTAGTTGGATAAATAAATTTGATTAATTATTTGATAATAACCGAAAACTGGAAGCTGTAACGGTGGATGAATAATGGTAAGGGAGAAGGCTCAAAGAAACAATGTTTCTTTGGAGGATTGAGATTCGAATCCCAAGAACCCACCCTGGGGGGATCTCTACCTCCCCTGGTGTGCTCGCCTTGCTGTTTCAACTGATGCTACATCAGGTGGGAAGAAGGTTATGAAACACCTAGCTGGAGGATTTCTATGTCAAAATATCACTGATCGAGCTGTCTGCCTACGGGTTACTCTACAATCATTACTGGAAATGACTGCATCTCATATGGGGATCTCTTTAGTGTAATCCCTTCACTGATCAGGCTATATCCTTATGGGATGATCTACCATCTTTGATATAAATGACTCCTTCTCATCTGAGGATATCTCCAGTGTGATCACTTTGTAGGGAGGGGGGTTCTTGGGGTGGAGGCTTCAATAATGCCACTCCTGGGGATTTCCTTTTCAAAGTAATAATAAACCAAAATAGGAAACCAACATAAATATACATCAATCACATAATAAGGAATCACAATCCCACAAAGAGTAAGTAAGGTGAACCTACGTAAAATAATGACAACATTATGATATGATAATCCAAGATCTAATGTCAAAATTTATTTATTTATTCACCAAACCATGGTAACAAGAACATGGTACTGCTATTAATTTTTTATAATTCAACTAAAAAAATACAGTAACCAGAACCCAATCATTGTAGGTATATTTATCCAATGGTAAATAAATAATCATGGATAAAATTCATTGATCTTTGAACAAATGATATCCATAAAACTGATAATCATATTCAATGTTGATTTGATTAATCATAGAAATAAAAGTATCAATTGATGATAGGGAATCCACAATTTATGTATGATAAAACCCTAATGTTTCTCTAAGTTTTATTAGTGTACCAAATGTGTCTTACAAATTGATAACCAGATTTTTAAATTCTCAATATTGTTATTAGAACCCAGGTATAATATAATGCTACATTGTAAGATGGGAACATACAATAACAATGCATAATACTCTAAAAAAACAAAGGATAATATTTTCACATTTAATGGTCATTCAAGACAATGAACTAAAAATAAAATCAGATTTTCTCACCCAAGTGAACTATATATTGATTCTTCATGATCCCTAGGATTATGAAAATTTAAAATATCTTGTTATTTTCTTTCTTAATAACCTAAAATAAAAGGTAAAATCATAAATTCTCTAATAGGGACTAACCTATGAAACCATGGAAAGGAAAATTCTCCCCACCATAGGTTTTTATACTCATAAAGTTATAGGATTTATTACCCTTTGACAAACGTATCATTACCACCATATCTAATCCTCTCTCCCTATCTCCCATGTATCATATTGAATCTAACCATTCTACTGCAACACTCTACCTATAAGAACAATCTATTCTATAAGGATATCTCTTAGATATTATAAATCTTTGTAGTCATTTTTTAATGTAAGATATGGTTCTAAATCCACTGTGACTTAATAAAGAATGTGAAATGGTTTTGGACGTGAATCATGGTTTTAGAGTATGAAAATTTCATTAATCCAAATTTCATTAAACAATGTCATATCAGATGAATTATTTCATTGAATGAATTCTTTCCCCAGTGTTAAAACATCAAAAATTCATCTCTTTAGTTGATGTAGTACCATCAATAGTTCAATATACCAAATAAATCAAATGGTGACTAATAAAGTTTGACCAAATTTCTAGAGGGGAGTCACTCAAATGAAGGATCTAAAAGTTATTTAAATAAACTGGTTGAGTTAAAAAAGGTTAGTGGTTTTCAATATTTAAGTTCCATTTAGAGAATCTCCATGAATGTGGGAAGGTGGTGTGGCCTGGATGACTGATTATATTTCCTATCAAAGGTAGTGGGGACCATTTTTAATAGTGGATAAAAACATGTACAATATACCCTAATTATGTATAGTCCATTTGAATATTATAGAGAGGTTATATTATCCTAATAAATAATACTAAAAGAACATTTAATTTGAATACAATCTTTATACTTTCTTTGAATAAAAAATAATTTGCAGTTTTTCCTCTTGTGTATATAGAATAAATCATCTGATGTACTCTAATATCGTATGTGTTTACTAATTTATGATGCATTGTTTCTTTTAATTCCATTTCTTTGATTGTTTATGAGTTTATTCTATGTTGTCTACAAGGTTGAATTTGTGATATGTGTAGGGTGTAGATACTTACTACTTACTATTTACTTTATTAGGAGAAGGAATACTTATAGATGTTTTTCCACTACAATAACTTTTATGTGAACATCTGGTGGACTGATGAACATGATACTAGTGGTTTATCCTATATCAAGTGATTGGTTTTATTTAAATGTTTTAGTTTCATCGCAATAAGTGGTAACATTGAAAAGGGTTAAATTATTGAATTTAACACATATGTTTCATCTCAGGAATGTCACTAGATAAAGGGAAGATACAGATCAATAAATTTAAGGGAACAAATTTTAGATTCTGGAGAATAAAAATAGATTACCACATAATTTATAAGTAATTGGATACTCTATTAACCAAAACATGTCTAGGAAAGATAGCTAATGATAAATGAAAATAATTGGAAAAGAAATAATCGGATTTATCATGGATGACTATAGAATGGAATGACACATTTGATATTTGGGAATATAAATAAATAAATAATTGAGGACGGTTATAATTGATATGTATGAGAAACCTACTACATTGAAAAAGTTATTCATGAGGTAGAGACTATTCAGCCTCTGGTTATAGAAACTATGACTATTGGAAGATCATATGAATTTTTTTAACATGATATTAGGTTTCTCAAATAGATTAAGGTTAAGTTTATGGATAACATGTGGGAACTCTATTTTCTATCATCATTTCCATAATTTTGCGATACTGTAGTTAATGTAGTTAGAAAATCTTGTGAAAAATAGAAATGTTGTTCAATAATATCTTGAATTTTATCCAAAATGTGGATATTAGACATATTAATGTTTAAGGACCTAATATTAGTTCACTAACAATAAATGAAAGATAAAAAAACATTTAAATGTAATCAATCCTATTAGAAGATAAATTCCAATGAAATGTCTAAAAAAATAATTCAAATAAATTCTTCTAGAATTTTTCATAAACAAAGGATTTTCAGGAAGGGCATATTAAGAGTAATTTTAAATGTTATAAGGGGAACACTGAAATGCCTCATCCTTTTGTGTTTTAAATTCTATTAGTTTACTATAACATTATAACCATTACATAAATTTTGTTTTCACTAGGGTAGAAGCTTGATTGATTGATGTTAGAGCATCATTCTCCTCATCTGGTGATCAAAGATACATATTCAATTACATATCTAAAAAGTTTGGTAAATTTTATATAATGAGTTGTGGGTAAAGGATAGGTCTAAATATTTATAAAGATAAAATGATTCTTGAAACTGAAAAAAGTTCACCACATCCCTAGAATATAGAAAATTATTATTTACGTCCAGAAAATTGATTGTGTAATATTTGATAATATTGTTAAAAATCAGGTATACAATGTTACCTAAGGATATATGATAGATACACAAGGAGTAAAATATAAAACTCTTCATTATAATGTATATTCATATGAATCTAGTGTTTCTGGAAGTATAACTTCTTAGGATCTACATGTTTGAAACCATAGGTTTTGTCACATAGGTGAGAAAAAATTAATATTCTATTAGAAAATATATATATCAAATGTTAATCACACATAGATTAGAATTTTTAAAATTATAGTTATGGGGAGAAAATTTATATTATACCTAAACTTATATGGTAGAAAAAATAGAGTTTAAAAATCTGAACTTGTACATTCTATAGTTCGGGGACCTATCCGAGTTTAGTGACATAGAGGTTCCCTCTAATTTGTAACATCAATTGATGGTTCTATTTGAATATTATGGATTTATTGTTGGAAAAATACTTATAATGTTTTTATGTGTCTATTTAGTGGAGATATTTGTTGTAAAGGGAACACAGCTAGAAAATGAAGTGCATTCAACTAGAAAATGATGGTGAGAAGAACAGATATAACTTCCATAATTTCTATAGGAAAAAAGAAATAGTCCTTGAGAATATGATTTCTAAAACCCCATAAATATGGAGTGGAAGAAAGAATTTATATAACTTAGATAAAAAACAACGTATGTGGATTCACAAAGAAATTCCTAAAGTGATTTTGGTGGAGGTCCTCTATATAGTGGAATATATCATCAAAAAATATCTAGAATCCACAATTGGGTAGGAACATATAGTGAAAATGTGGTCTAGTAAACCACTAGATGTTCTTCATCATATGGTCTTTGGTAGTTAATATTATTCACAAATAAATGTAAATGATAGTGATAAACATGAATAAAAATTCCAAATTTTCTTTTTCATTAGATATGGTGTTGAAATTGTTTGATATCACCTATAGGATAATGAAATATGACAAGTCATTAGGAGAAGACATTTTCTCCTTATTGGGAAAATTCAATGGAGGTACTAGAACATGGTATAGGAAGATGTTATGGGGAAATCAATTATTGAATTATATATTTATTAAAGTAAGGGTACCATAAAGTTGAAACTTCGTTAAAACTCATTTTTTGGGAATAAATCAGTAGATGTCCAGGTAGACGGCCATTTAAGGATCACTCAATTTTTTTAGAGTAGTTGAAGAATGAGTGTGAGTAATATATGTTTATACATTGAATGGTATGGTTGATCCTGGAAAATAAAATTTTCAAATTAAGTTGATAAGATCTTCTAAAATCAGAAGAATAGTTCAAAGGATTGGGAATGAAATTAATTATTTCCATTTAATGGATAATGGAGAATAGTAATTTCTAGAATAAACAGAATTACTTATTGATTAAAAGTAATGGTACTTATCTTTGAATGAAGATATGGATTCATTGTAGTTCAAAAATAACATGGGAGATGGATGAACATCTATAAGTGAGAAAATAACTATAAAATAATTGGGTTTTTAGTTGAATGAAGAAGTTGATAGAAAGAATCATTATAAATCATGATAAGAGTTTAATGGATTTCAATAGAAGGAAGGAGTTTATTTAAAATAATTTTTCTCATCAACTGTTAAGAATTATTCTATTTTTACAATATCAATTACAGAAACATCAAAATATTTTTAAATTCAATCATATGGATGTCATGAAAACTATCAATCATTTTGATTTGGAGGAACAAATCTATATAAAGAATCTAGTAGGTTTCTTTGTAGATGAGAAATAAAATTTGGAATGTAAATTAAAGAAAACTTGTAAGGCCTAAAGTAAGAACCATGATAGTGTAATTATAAATTTGTTGGATTTTTGTCTGGGGGTGGATTATTATTTGTGACATAGATCACTGTTATTACCAAAAACAATTAGATGATTAGAAACTCGTCATTTTTCCTTTGTGCATGCATGCTATACTATTGGTTTGAATACTAGAAATAATGATTAATAAATTGAATCATAGTTTGTGCGAATGATTTATTTGAAATATTTCATGAAAATGAAAATTATAATAGGGATATAGATTGAGATATATAAGAAATATATAACATTTTTCTCTCTCATAAATACGGTATCAATAAAATCATCAAAAGGTTCAAAATGATATGAAGTAATTTAGTTTGTTCTCCCCTTTTAGGACACTTCAAACTGTCAAGCGTATGAGACCCCAAATCAAAACATGAGCATAGATACATCGAGAGGGTTCTATATGCATTATTTATCAAACATATAATATATTCTACGATTTTAACCATCACAAATATTGGATTCACAATGGGAGTTTATATCAAATATTTTTAAGGAACATTTTGATGTTATTAAATAGGTCCATTAGTTTATGAAAGAAATTTAAAATCAGGATCTTTGTTTTGGAGAAGAGATAATTTAAAAAGTTTTTTTTTGATTTTTAAATTTATAGGGATTTAGATTCATTGAAGTGAATATCCAGATTCTTTTTTACTCATGGAGGGAAAATAATTAGTTAAATATCACAACTAAAAAATACTGTTTCATTAAGTACAATATAATCCATGCATGTTTCTATAATGGTCGTAGAGAATGATATTGCTTGGATAAATAAATTTATTAGGAAATTGGGAAGAATTTAGAAATGGGGGGATTCATTTTTGTGATATCCAATGCACGATTAAATTTGATCAAAAAATAAAATACCATAGAGGAAATGAATGTGGACATAAAGTTACAGTTAATTAGAAACATGCTTGAGGATAATGTTTTATATAAAAAATAATATGGTAACCAAAATCAAGTAGATATTTTCACTAGAGTTCTAGTTGATGGATGTATAAGCCTGTATCGTGCCTTAGTGGGGCTCGGGTGAATATATGAAGATAGAATAACACTATATAATGTAAAAGAATAAGAAGGAGAAAGGGTTTTATTATAGAGTTTACTTATATGATAACCCAAAAATATGTCTTTAACTGGGAGATTATTGGGATGTGAATCCTGGTTTTAAGACACTATATATTCAACCATATGAATTTCATTCATCGATTTTAGTTCATCAGAGTTTCATTTATCGAATGAATTATATACTCAGTGTGTAGAAAAAGATTGTTTTTATATTTAGAGACAATTTTACCATAAATAGATTATTCTACCAGTGAAACAAATTTGAAATCTAGAATGTTTTTCAAACAATAATAGATTAATACACTTTATTAGTGTATTGTCAATAATTTTTCTAGCTATCAATAGTGATATTTTATAATGAGGATTTCAATGTATTTTTTATGGAAATTTGATCTAGAAGAATGTATATGTTTTCCTTGAAAGGTAGCTCAGATGGATGAGAATAGTAGATCTTAAACATGTCCATTAAATTCTGATCACAAATAGTGCATTTAATTTTTAAAGAGAGTTAATCCTCAATAATATATTATAACTGACCAAACTTGTTTATTGAATGTAATATTTGTACTTCAGTTGAATAAAAATAAAATAATCAATGATTCTTCCAATGAATGTGTGACTACTCTATCTAATAATTTCAATCTCTTGTGGCTTTAACTGGGTTATGTTTATATGTTTATAGTATTTTTTTCTTTAAATATATTTGAGTTTCAACTATGGTGTTTACATGATCATCTTTTTTGGGACAGTAATGTGCAGAGGATTCCTACTTTTGATACACATAGTTTCATTAAGTTGGACTTTAAGTGATTTTTTATCTACTATACATATATGAATATCAACTTCTGGTGGATTGATAATCAAGCTACTAGTGGTCTTTCAATATCCCAAGTGATCAGTTTTTTGGAATGTTTTAGTTCCTTTATAATAAGAAATATATGGTGATAACTTTACACTACTACAAAAACGGGAAAGGGATGCGCTTCACTTTTATCAGTGCTAAAAAAAGCGCTGATAAAGGCCCCCTTTATCAGCGATTTTTTTAGCCCTGATAAAGTCCCCCCTATATCAGCACTTTTTTTAGTGCTGATAAAGGGGACCCCTTTATCAACGCTTCTGTTACTAGCTCTGCTAAAGGGGGGATTTATCAGTGCTTTTCCCGAGCGCTGATAAATGTTAAGTTTCAAAAAAAAATATTTTTCCATGAAAAATAATATTTTGTTATATAAGTATATTTATATTGATATAAATACAATATATATTTTTTAAATTTGTTATAGATACGTATAAATAGACTATTACATTTAATATATAATAAATTTAGTGAAAATGGCTTCAAAATATTTTTAAAATATATTATTAAATAATATTTTTTTAATTATTATCGATTAAAAATCATTTAATAACAATTTGAGGAAACAAAAAATCAAAACAATTAATAAAAGATCTAAAATATGTTGAAAATGTAACTAAAACTTCAAACAGCCATAAATTTTGATTCGGCTATCCGTTTAAGCTCTACATCATGTCAAATCGAAGCCTGCGATGAGCTCTACACTCTAGTGACTTAGGCAAAGCCTCTGTCACATTTTTCGTGCCCAAAAATGGCCCAGAAGGCCTCCAAAACTGAGTTTTTAGTCGGGATGCCCCGATTTGTTAACATTCAAACAAGTATAACTTCTGATTCGGATGTCTGTTTGGCCTGTACCACATATCATATCGAAGATTGTTTCATTTTCTTCTATTTTAATGGATGTGGCATTGAAATGGGATTCTAGATTATATTTTATGGTCATTTTAACATTCTATGGATTTTCAAAGACACATATATATGTATTTATTCGTAAATATACATGTGTCTATGTGTTTGAGTGTCTATGTGTGTGTCTATGTGCTGTATATATGTATTTATTTATTTATTTACTTATAAACACACATCAAAAACATATTTTTTCATAAATTTATTTAAAACTAATCTAATAAGTACATTATTTGGATTTTCAAATACACATATATATGTATTTATTCGTAAATATATATGTGTTTGTGTGTGTGTGTGTCTCTATGTGTGTTGGTGTGTTGTATATATGTATGTATGTATGTATGTATTTATTTATTTATTTATAAACACACATAAAAACATAATTTTTCATAAATGTATTTAAAACTAATCTTATATGTATATATTAATATACAAATAAATATACGTATAAAAAATTATAACTAAATATATATATATATGTATATTAATATATTAATATACAAATTAATATATATATACTAATATATGAATAAATATATTTATATTAATATAAATATATATCAATACAAGAATAAATACAACTATATATATATATATATATCATTAAATAGAAAACAAAACGAAATGGCTTAGGGGTAAAGGTGTAGCTGCAAAAGGGGGGAGGTCCCGGGTTCGAGTTCAGGTGGAAGCGAAGGGGGTGCGCACGTATGAGGATGTGCGGGAAGGGCAGCGCGCGAGAGATGTCCTAGCACTGATAAAGCAGGTGTGGAGCACTGATAAAAGCACTCCCCACATTTTTTTTAATTTTTTACTTATTTATTTATTTTTTTTGACCTTTATCAGCGCTAAAAAAAAGCGCTGATGAAGGGGTATTTTATGAGCGCTTTTTTTAGCGCTGATAAAAGGGACCTTGATCAGCGCTTTTCGGAGCACTGATAAAAGGGACCCCCTATATTAGCGTTGATCTTTACAAATATTTTTTAGCGATGTTAAATCCATTTTTAGCACTGATATAGGCCGTTTTTGTACTAGTTTCATTAGAAGATATATATGAGAATTATTTTGAACTATAATATGACTTGATATAAAATCTAATAAATTTGAAAATTGCATGGTTCTCTCCATAATCTAAAATAGATCCATATAATAGTGTTTCAACTTCCCCTACTCCCCATGTTTCATGTATCCTGACTATATGCTAACTTTTCAAAAGACTAAATAGTGAACCAAAATCTCCAATGACTATTAATGTTGTTAAACATAAGACTTATGTTCAGACTGAGTTTTCATTAATTTATTTTTGTATTAGGTAAACCAAATCCATTATCTATTGTACCAAGACTGGGCCTAAAAGTTATCTCCCTCCAAATTATACCCAAAATAATGGCCATCAAAATTATTTTCGAAATAGTGGTTTTAATATTTCCACCTAAATCAATTATTGATAGTAGTTACTGTTTATAAACTCAAATGAAGGCACATTCTCCCACTAGATCTACAAAAAACCATCAAAAAATCCGGGAGAATTTTATATTGATTTTATTTGATTCCTTTTATCAACCAATCCATCCACTACAAGAGAATTAAAATTTTACAGCGGTTATTTTTGGATATGGCTCTCGTTTAAACTGCCACTATATGCTTTTGTGACGGTTTCTGAAAACAACCGCTAAATTGTGTGTCAAAAAACTGTTGTTGGAAATTAAAGAAGTTTATAGATGGTTTACAGGAACCATCATAGTTGGATCATTTCGTGGGGGTTATAATGTTTTTCATGGTGGTTTTTTCTGATCAAGGGATTACTTTTTTGCAGCTATTAAAACCACAGTGAAAAAAAAGTAAGCCCATGGCCAGAAAACAGCCACTAAAAAAATCATAATATCCATGAATGCATGTGGAAGATGGGACACTGTAGTGGTGGTTTAAACTTCTGATAAATTTAATACCATAGAAGTGGTTAGACCCACTACTAATAGAAAAATACTGACATTTAGCAGTGGTTAAAACCACCACTAAATATACTTTTTACAGTTAGCGGTGGTTAAAACTGCCATTGAAAATAGATTTTAAAAAAATAAACAGTTTCTGGAGCCCCTGTACCAGTGCCCTGAAAAAATCCATTCCATGAATACCAAAAGGCCAATAGAAGTCATACAATAGTCAATATGAAAAGATATCCTTAACTAAGCACAAAGAAATGAATCATTCAGTGGGTAAAGGAATGCAGATAAACATATCACATGGCCATTAGACCTTTAAAAAAAATTATAAACTAGCATTTATGTCATATTTCAGGAAAACAATTCCAAGCCTAGTTTAAACCTATTCCATCTATACCAGTTCCAACCCTGAAATAACCATTCATATCAACATACATCCGACTATCATTGGTGCTAACTACTCCAAAAACTCAGGCCTCACTACCCATACATCATCAACCAATATCCATCCAAAGATCACCTAACATCATATATAAAGGCCTACATCCAGGGAAATAAAAATAAAAAAAACATCAAACAGCTTCAATATGGAATCTAGTCCCTAAAATAAAAATCCATCCATCAAAAAAATGGACTTACTCGAATCAACAGATTTAACTTTATCGAACTAATTGTTCATTTAAATTATTTCATTAGTCAATTTATTTATGATGTGTGACTAAAATTAAAAATATAAATTATCTAGACTGTCCAAAATCAAATATTATTGTTTAAATAAAGTTTAATGAATAAAATCACTATAATATGCCTCTAATATTAAAAAAACTTGAATTTTCAGCTTCATTTTTTATCCAATTCCATTTACATATTAACAAAAAATTTATAAAAACATGCATTAGACATAAATTTATTTCCATCAAATTATAATTAAGAATATAGTAGTAAAAAATACAGATTTTATTATTATGGAAACCAGTTATAACCAAAATTACATTGCATAATGATTTTCATCATATTATAATTTAGGGGAACTTGTGTTGATATTCAATCCACGGTTGAGTTCACATACAAATAAAACCAAAATTCAATTCGAATGACACATTTTGATGCTCTTTATGGTAGGTTGTTTCACTCACTAATATGTTAACATTAGGATGAGAGGTAGTAATTGTGGGTCATTTGTGATTTTAGAGGCATTTGTGAGATTCTACTAGATCAAGAATCATTTAATCACTTCTCATTAAAAATAGTGATCATTTGACAAAAGTAAGAGACAACACAGGGAATTCATTGTGGGTGTTTGAGTTTTACTATGGGATAATCCTCAATTAGGTAATCAATGATTGCAGAAGAAAAGGATGCTGTCACCAATGTTTATGGGCGGTTTGGGATTATCAAGATTTTCATGATAGTGGAATTCTATTTAAAGTTTCCTCCACAATATCAATGAATACGTGATCTTTTACATGTCTCTTATATTTAGTTATACATTCCTGATCAAAATTTTGTGATCAACTATGAAGAATTTTAGTTGGAGACTTACCCAACATTTATGGAACACTCAGTGTGAATCATGGACTCAAGTGAGAAAATGATTTAAAGAAATCCGATGTCACTTGTTAGAGTCATATGGGACCATGGACGTACCAATGAAGTGTCCTACAAGTGATAATATGATGCGTGAGCTCAATAGCCCTAGGATTTTGGGTGTGAAATATAGAGTCACTACTCGACATATATGGTGCATACCACACTCGAGAAATCATGATATAGAAGGAAACTTCATAAATCAATAAAATACATAAAAGGAAACATGATAAATCAAGGAAATGACAGGTCATGAAATTTTTGGGTGGAAACTATGTGCGACCCATGATACATATTCAAACCGATTGTTAACATATTTGTCCAACATATCAACAATACAACTTCTCAACATCCGATGATGAACACATGTCATCCCCCGTTCCACATCCATCTCCACTTCCTACTACAACCTGTAAGAACATTATATTGAAAATAAAATATTTTTGCATATTTATATTTAAACCTAAAACAAATATAGATTTTCAAACTAAGTGATTTTGAATTTTTTTTATTTACCTACTCAACATCCGTCGCTCTAATACCACCGGGGGCATATATGCCCATATGATGACGTATATCACTCAACGCTTTCTGAAAAGCAGATATCTGATCCCCCTAGTCTTGATCTATGTTTCGTAGATAAGAAATATCTATTTGAGCATCCCCGACTATGTACTAAATACAACTAGGAGTATATGAAACTACAATCCTTAGTTACTTGGTTGATGGTACGGGTCCCGAACCCATCATGCACACTCAACCAAGAAGATCCTTCCCAAGGACTTTAGGAACCAGGTCATCCTTGGAGACTGAGTAGGAAATCCCAGGATTGACATCCCATAGTTCTTTAATTTTTACCTATAAATCAAATATAAATATATATTAACAGAGAAAAAATAGATAATAAGTTATTATAATGAAAAAATGAGTTCATTCCCTAACTTCTTTGGCAGACTCATTAACAAAACATCCATCAGATTTTTTGTGAACATCCACCCACACTTCAGTTTGGGTTGCTTTGTGCCATAAACTCCATGAAATAATTAGACAAAGATAAATACAAAATTTAATATATTAAACAGATAATATTTTCTTATAAATATTTAAATTAATGAAAAGATTACTAGAGTCGATCAACTTTTAGAAATTCTTTTTGACCCCGTAGTGTGAGGGATGACTTACTTAGCCTGACCTGATGCATTCTTTCTAGAGAGATAATAAAATAAATAAAATGAAATTTTATAGTAATGTATTCAATGTCATCTCCTCTTCATATACATGTATAAATATAAAATTAGGTTAATGTAAAAATATATATTTAAATACCATCTACTTTTCATCACGATGTCTTTCAACAAAAACATCCCACTGTTCTTTGGGTACCCATTGGGTAGATTCTCTTACATTTGTTAGACAGTCAATGATGTATCGTTGACATCACTCCACAATCACCATTTTAAGTCTTTCTATTTCTTACTAAGATTTTGCATTGTCTAGTTTCATGCTATCACAACAGTAACTTTAAAGTGTAAAAACATCAGTATAAAGAAATTCATTTTGAACATATTAATAATATGACATTAAATTACACCATAATGTATTAAAATTAACATTATTTGGGAATGAAAAACATTATTTTTCCAACCTGGAGACATATGTCTCTAGTCATCATAAGAAATAGGAAGGGAAATGGGCTCTGTTGCCAGCTATCCTAGAGTTTGGCCAAGTAATCCCACGACATCATCCATAGGGACCCCATATAAATCAAATGGGACAAATATCTTATCTACATTCATATTCCTAACATCTGAAATTTTTATATTTTTATCTATAGTTTCATTTTTTTCATATTTAATGAAAAAAATTAGTATAAATAAGTTCAATAAATTTATTTATATTAAAATTTGTACTAATAACAGTGGCCCTCCAGTGTGTCTGTGATGAAATATAAGTGGCACGTCGCCACCCCACTTTTGAGGCTGCTGAAAGGGGAGTCGATGACTCAGCTTCTAAAGGGACGCTCACAGAGGGTGTGAGAGATGGTGTAGGGGGGATGATGCATGGGGTGTGAAACTGGTGGCATGGATATCGTAGGGAGTGGGACAAAAGTATCGTGATCTGTCACAGTAGTGTATGAAATAGTTTATCGCTTCCTCCGTGGAATTCCAATTATTTAATAAAATAAAATTATGTTATGAAAATATTTTTTTAAAAAAATTATGCAGAATTTTTTTAGAAATGATAATAGATTCCAAATACTAACAAACAATATATACATAACAATGATAATGACTGACTGCACAAATGAAATTAATGGTTTTTGAATGAATAAATAACTATACATACAGTCATTTTCCCCTTCAATCATGTTGGGTTCATGGTCCATTATTTCATCCACATCATTCATCCTTTCCTGACTAAATATTTCAACATAATGATGGAAAAATAATTCTTCTTCTTGTTGTTGATGAGATTCAATTTCAGAGGTCAAATCTTCCACTTCATCCCCCATATCATAAAAATCCCTTTTGTATTGCAAGAGAAACTACACTCCACCCTTCATCCACAAAATAATTCACAAAATATAATTTTTTTTATTATGTTGATCAGATATATGGATCATGCAGTTTAGGGTCACCAACATCCATCAAGCGAGAGAAGTTCACAGAAGTAAATTTCAATGAATCTTTTTTAACACCTCTGATAATATCGACCCAATTTCATTTGAATAAATAACTGAAAAATTCCCTCAGTTGTTTAATTAAATAATATCAGTCAGATTTCCATTGTATCCCACTTCAAAAAATGTAAATTTACCACTATTCTATGTTTTCAAACCCTCTTCTAGATTGACTGTATGAAATCTATAGTCATTCATGTTATATGTTTCGAACCTTCTAACTTGTTTTAGTGGATCTCGAGCAAGAAACATTGTATATTCAGAAAACTCTACTCGAGTATCAGTATTCATGATCTAAAAAAAGAAATATGCTTTATTATATTTACAAAATATATGTTTCAAATTAATATTTTTATCTATTTCAATATTTATGAACTTACACGTCGTGAAATCCATTCTACAAGCTCTTTATTAACATATTTCATAATATTTTTCTCATTTCATGTTCGACATCTCATTCATCTCTTTGTTTGTATCCTCAACTCTTCAATTGATGGATCTGCAATTTCATAATTTAACAGCTGATATCTATGTTCCTTTAATAATTCCAAATCTGTTAGTGTCACATTTGAGGTCTTCCCAACTGATCAGCCAATATCACGAAATATTTTTGATTTATGATGTATTTAAGAGTGATTCAATGTTTTGTCAACACATCCAACTCGATTAAATCATGCCTCAATATCATCCAATTATCTAGAACAAAAGGTAAGATACTCTTCATCCAAATAGCCTTCAGCAATAGAATCTTCTGGTCGAGCTTTATTTCTGAAGTATGATTTCAAATTACCATGATATCTATGAAATAAAATAAACATAATTATGAATTAAATTAAATTATAAAAATTGTTTACATAACTGAAAAACATATAAGTAAAGTACATCTCAATTGGATACATCCATCGATAATGAATGGGGCCTCCTAATTTAGCGTCCTCAACCAAATGCACAGTTAATTGCGTTATGACAGTAAAAATGATAGAGGAAAGACCATCTCCATTACACAAAGGGTCAATACAAACCTCTCTTGGAGGCTGTCAATCTGAAATGTATGTAGATATTTCTCATATAGTTGTCTAAAAAATGTGTTGAATTGGAGTACAACAATAGTAATTTTTCAGGTAATAATGTATGCAACACCAATGGTAGTAACTGTTGTAACAAAATATGTGAATCGTGACTTTTAAATCCAATTAACTTACAATTATTCAAGTCAAGGCACATCAACATGTTACTTGAATACCCATTAGATACATTCAAATTCTTTAAAATTATATGGAATGTATCTTTATCATTATTTTTCATTGCAAAAATTGCTAGAGCATACATTTAACTCTCGTCTGGCCATAGATCACATTTTATGTTCATTACTTGTATGTCTTTGTGAGCATTGAGATTATCATTCGACATTCCATGCTCATTAAGCAATGTGAAAATAAAATTTTCACAGACATTATTCTAAATATGAATTACATTAGGATTATGCTGTAACAAATTAAATTCCCCACATGGATGTTTGAAGAATATACATTTTTTCTTCCATTGTTTCATTCTGATATTTTTTGAAGATGCACTTCAAACCCTTTTCCCACTATCATTCAAATGAAGACCTTCCCAAATTCTGTTTCAACATTTACAAGTTGTGTCAATATTTCAGAACCAGTTAACAACTATGGATATTTTCAATGATCAATGAAGCCATTAAATTTGGATCTGTTCAGCTAAAATATATTAGATGCATAGATAAATCTTCAATGGAACAAGAATCACCATTTTCTAATGTAAGGTAGCCATTTGGGATGAAAATCAAAGTTGAAAATAGGAGGTGACAAACCTATGTAAGTGTTCCAACAAGATAAATTACCAATCCCATGGAAGTCACTAATAGTTCACATTAAAACAACATGCATTTTGATCATTGTTTTAGAAGAATAATGAAATGTCTCTACACCGTTGCTCCACAACTCCTATAATTATTCAATTAAATCCTGCAAGAATACATCAATATCGTTTCAAGGAATTTTTTTAGAATAATCATCGGAATGATAAAATACGTTTTTGCATACACATCCATGGTGGTAGATTATATGGGATCAAAATAACTGGCCAAATTATATAACTGGTACTCAATGTCCCAAATGGGTTGAATCCATCGGTACCCAATCCCAATCAAACATTTCTAGGATCATCTTAGAAATCTGGAAGTAATGAATCAAATTTCTTCCACAATTTTGAATCTCGTGGATGTATCATTAACCCATCATTGTTATTATCTACATAATTCCACTTCATGTGTTCTGTGATTTTGGATGACATGAATAATCTTTGCAATCGAGGCTTTAAAGGAAAGTAACACAAAACCTTTGTAGGTGTGTTCCTTTTCTTCTTCTTCATGAAATTTTGTTGATTCAGACTTCCAACATCACCCATTGAGTGTCATATATAATAAGAACATTTTTTACAATCATGTCTACTGGAATCCCATCACGTATAAAGTATACAATCATTGGGACATGCATGTATTTTTTTATAATTCAAACCATGCTTGTTAACAACATTTTTGATATCGTAAAAATACTCGGGGATGTTTGCTTCTGGAAATGAAACAAAAAACATTTCCAATGACATGGAAATTTCTTTATTTGTAATTCCACATAGACATTTGATATGGTACAACTTCAACATATAATAAAGTTTTGAATATTTCAAACACACACTATATAACTCTTGATTTCCATCGACAACTAAATCATGAAACATATTTTCCTCAGTGATGTTTTATCTTAAATTAGTCTCTACAGAATCAATAGGATGATCCACTGATATGCTACGATCTTGATATGGTGGTCTTATAGTCTCAAAATCATCACTTTTGACATTGTTATTTGTAGAACCCTCATCTAGTTGTTCTGATATGTTTTGTTCTCTTGATGTACCGAATGCATCATTTATTATGTTTTGAATTTCATTTTCCATTATCGATGAAGCTGGTAGGCCATTCTACTGATTAACATCAGTGCTCAACCTTTATGTAACATTCCATTCTCCATGCCAAATCCAACACAAATATTGACCAGGGAATTGATTCAACATTAAATTTCTATAATCTTCAGATCTCTTCAACCATCTTCTAAATTTTCATTTAGGACATGGACATATTATTCTCCCTTCAACGGATCGATTGGAAATTTCAAAATCTAAAAACTCATTCAAACCCTTAATACAATGAGGGGTTTTCCTCGGTAATAGAATCCAACTTTTATACATATATATCACAATGTTCCAACACAATATTAAAAAAAATTAAACACATAATTATTACGAAATATGGAAAGAGATTCATATATACTGGTTGCAAAAATATATAAATATGTTAAATAATTTTTTAATATATAAATACATATGGTACATATTTGACCCACCCACTAGAAAACCAAAACATGAAAATTAAAAATATCCATAAAAGAATATAAGAACAAGGATCTCATCCCTGTAGTTTTTTAATGTTGTGCTACACAAAAACAGATGGCCAAAATGATGATGTAATAACTTTGATATCACAAGGGTAAGGGAATGATAAATCACACAGTAATAGAATAGATGTTAAAAATATGAAATGAAAAAAAACTCTTACCTTAAACATGACTCACTAATTTAAAAAATACATGGCTAACCATGATGCTGAACATGCCACGAATCATCCATTGAAAGAATTCATGGCTATGATAGATGAATCCATGGATTATAAGTAAGGTATTTGTTTCTATAGACTCAATAAAACATGAAATTAAAAAGATAAATGAAATCATGTATATTAAATTTCTTAAAATAGATCCTGAACTAACACTGAAAAGTATTGATGTCAACATACCTTTTCAATTTCTATTTAATTTTGTTTCAATTATAAAAGTGGGAAAACCTATTAAATCCATAGTCTTATAGAAATCATATAAAATATTCAATCCTTAAAAAATATACAATAGGGGTAGTATTAAATATTGTGTATATTTATAATTTTTTTCTACTTTGTATGTAGTTGGTGGCCTCAAATTTGGATTCAAATATTTGGGTATGGTCGGGGGTTGAGAATTTTAGAACATGTAGGGTAACATGGTGAAGTGTTATGGGTAGAGAAATGTTGTGACCTTGCATGTGAATAAATTTTCAGATCTGGAGTGGATCATGGAACATCCTTAGGGATCCACTATAGTCTAGGAGGGGATATACTTTCTCCAACCACCAATTTAATTCATGGACATTTTTATATTTTACTTCGTATTTTTAAAAATAACTTTTTTTTTCACTTATATGACTAGGAGATAATATAGGTGAGTCATTTGGGAATGTTTCTTTACACCCATTATTTATATTTCTAATACCATGTTCAATGTCGTATTCATGATTCGTTAATTGATTTAGACCACTATATGGTAGGATAACCTAATTAAAACCTCAATCATTTTTATCATCTTTTTGTTTAATAAAATATCACTCCAAATCTCTAACTTTGGTATTTCGATAGGTTTTGAAATATCTATTGATTGAGGATAAATAAAATGACTATATTTTAGGGGATAACATCTAATGATAATAAGTAGGTGATAGTTAAATTTTTATGCATGAATTATTTGTTTTTTAGTTCTTTGTGGTATATAGATATTGGTCTTGTTGAAGATACAGAAGTAGTCTATTTATGGTTTCAGAAAGTGGTTGTTGATGAAGAGATGAAAAAACACTACTTAGAAGGTAATGAATCAATTATCCTATGAAAAAATTGTTCATCTTCAGTTCCTCAATATGTAATGAATATATTACCAATTTATGAGAAGTCCATAAAATTATTTTAATATCAATTAAATGTTCATAGAATAAAGAATATACAATACATATAGAATTTCCAATGATTTATATGATTTTTTATTTTTATATGATATTGGCATGAGGGAATATAAATAACTGTGCCCCTAGCGAATGATGTATTTGGATGTCTGGGGCTACTGACAAGTGCAGAGGGTTGGAAATTATTATTCATGGAGTTGTTTTCAATTTAATAACCCACTGTGGTGAAATATTAAATAAAAGAACTCAAAAATCGTAAGTAGTATGTATAAAAGATAAAAATATAAATTGATGTATGGAACTGAATCTATTTTGTTCAAATTAAGAATTAATCTAGGGTATATATAAAATACACTCCAATTGAAAATTTCATATACAATAAAACTAAAATATCAAGAAAATAATATAAAAAACCCCTCAACATGACATAAACTACAAATAAAATAAACTTGATGATGTCTCCGTAAATCATCTCATACATATTTAGAGTTTTTACCCTTAATTTAATCACCTTGAATTGTATATGTATTAGCTAAAGTTGTGTATATAAAGGGTGTAAGAATTACTTCCAATAAACACTTAAATAACCAAAGAATTAAAAATTTTAATTTTATCATATATTATTGGGGATGGGTATTAAATTATTTAATTAAATCATAAAAAGATGATCTTTAAGGAATTTTTCACAAACCAAGTCATCCATAGATCTTTTATTCCAATATTATCTAATGTTAGTGGATGCTATAAACATCCACCAAGGAGTACGGTATAAAATAACATGGATAATGTATGTTTTATACAAAACACATGGAAGATAGTATATCCCCATCAAACACATGGAATATAAAAAAACATAGTACCAAACAAAAGTCCTAGCCAAAATCATGGATCAAATAATTTCTTATAATGTGAATTCCAAATGCATTGCCTCTTGTAATATTTCTTAACCAATGATGTTTTCATAATAAAATGATTAATTCCATAAAAAACACATGTTTCTGATTCAATACATGAATCTCATAATTGTTCCATTTTTATTTTTTGGGAAATAGTTAATTTATTTTTGAAAAAAATTAATGATAATCATCATTTTATTTAAACAATAAATAATTAAAAAATTATAGCAGACATATTTATAAAAAAAACTTCATTTTATCTCTTAGTTTTAGGTATTCCATTTTATTAAATTGTAACCTTATGCCATCTAATATATTTTTACATTATACTCATTAAATTATAACTTACAGAAAAAATTCATTCCATAATTTATTAACATCATTATAGAATCAAAATAACCCATGACTAAATAAAATAAATCAATTTCATGAGTTTTACACAAGATAAAATATATTTTTCATGTAGAAAATAACTATTATAAAACTAATTTAAAAAAAGATGTAATTTCTGAAATTTTATTCTTTATAAAAAACCTAATTTCTCACAATAATATTGTGGAATTATATAAAAACAAAATAATATTTATAAAAAAACACAAACAAGATCCATTTCATATTTTAGCAACACCCAACTCAATCACTAACTCCCTCTTACAGACCAATAAAAATAGGATATATATAACGGGTTAGAATAAAAGTAGAATCAGTATAATCCTACCCAAAACCTCACATGAAAGATGTTTAATAATCATAATAACATCTTAGAAAATAAATAAGGGAAAAAACCATTACCAATAGGGGCGGAAAGGTGCGACGAGGGGTGAAAAGGTGCATTGAGGGGCAGCGAGCAAGGGTCAAGAACGGTGAAGGGGCGACACGCTATGTCAAGGGAAGTGAAGGGGTGAAGCGAGCACAGGTCTTCAGGGGTCACAGGGGTCGGGGGGTGAAGGGGCAGTGGTGAGCTAGGTCTGGGGTGGTGAGGGGGGGGGGCACGAGTATTCAGGGGTCTCGGGGGTTGGGGGATTAGGGAGGGGGGGGGGGGTGGGTCTCGTGATGGTCAGGGGCGGGGGGGAATTTCGATGTTGTAAAAAACAAGGTTTAGCGGTGGTTTATTAAAAAGTGTTGCTAAACCCTTCTGGAAAAAATTGCGGTGGTTTAGTAAACCACTACTAATAGACCACCACTAAGGCCTATTTTTTTGTAGTGATCTATGGGTAAAATGATATTCTAATATTCACTTGATTACCCATCAAATTATAAAACCCTCTTCATAATCTTTAAGTTATTCAATGATTATTGTTTTATAATATATATAGATGAACTATATGACTCCTAACCACCTCATCCACATATAACCTACCTAGTTTCTAAATTATGTATGTATCATAAAAAAGAACTAAATTAGATAGATTTGTGTGTCGATTTATAAAATTCAATATAAAAACATTATTCCAAGATGATTTTAGGAAAAATGTCACAAACTCCAATATAATATATTTTCACTACAATGTCAATACCAATATTTACTAAAAAATTCCACATAGTTTACTATTGTTATGACTTTATTCATATAGAATTAAAACACCAAAATGAATAATTGGTTTTATCTCTCTTAATCATTTTCAACCAAAACAACTATTTCATGTCTTGATAAATTGTCTCTAATGTAGGATGAACGTACCAATAAGTGTTTTGGGATTCAAAAATAATATATGGTAAAAAACTCAATTGAACTTTCACCTTATTTTAAAAATACAATATTTATTTTACCAAGAGTGACCACAATTCCATGTCCTCCCTGATGTAGCACCCTGATATTTATGATATATTTTTTAAAAAAATATACTTTATTCAATATCTTGTGTTATGTGAAACATAGAGCTTAATGGAACCTGGATATACTGTTAAAATATTTTAATATAGTGTGATAATTATCATATAGTCATTGGATTGGTGGATATGAATAAGAATAGCTATATTATGATATATTTATTGTTATATAAGAATTTATACGGTATTTATTAATAAGAAATAAAAATAAAAACGATTTGAAAGTTCAGTAGATGATTTTATGAAAAGATGTTTTTATAGAGAAAATGAATATTTATCTCAATAATTTATATTAATCACTTTCAGTGAATTATTTTAATCAAATTTATAAATTATATATTAAGTAATGTTTTTTATCATTCATTTAGTATTTTTCACAGTAATGGGAAAATAATAAACTATGTTTTATTCTTTAAACATATTTTTATGATAAGTAGGTTTTGTCGCAAAGTGCACACTTATTTTAAAATTAATTTCTTCCAATTTTCGAAATTGATTTTTTTTAAATTAGAGTCCATATTTAGAATTATGAGTTTAAAATTTGGAAAATAGACCCCTTTTGTTTTTTTCAAAGTTTTCATAAACCATCCCAGATACCCTGGTTACCCTATAACCAAGCCGGTCCTAACATTTCCCGAAGGGCATTCACAATCTCCATGGGTCAACGACTATGACCTAGAATCAAAAAAACTAAATGTGGGAATGATTTTTACACTCAAAATAATGTAGGTATATGAAACAAGGTAATATAGATATCAAAAGAGAATACACTAAGAGTAATTTACCAGAAGTAAATTAGGGACTAGAGTTGAAAGTACTACCACCAAAGTACCAAAATAATAAAAAACAACCCAATTTTATAATGGTCCAAATAAAAAAATCAAAGTTCAATAGATAGATCGACCTCCAGTAGATCCTTTTTCCTTTCTCATGCCTGGAATAAGATAATCTACAAACACCTGAAGGTACAGGTAGGGTGTAAATCAAAGCTCAATAGGATTTCAATAAATATTCCATAACAAGATTCAAATACCAAATTATATAATAAATAGATTTGAATTTTTAAAACAAATAGGTTTGGAATTTAGAAATGAATATTGAAAAAGTATTACTTAGTTATTTAAAATATGGAAATACATTAGCAAATAAGGCTTCACATTTTAGAATATGGAAATAAATTTCAAAAGTAGGAATGTAAATTTAATAAAATGGTGAACTTCACAATAACACTTTTCTAAAAATGTATTAAATAAAAACTTTTATATAAAATAGTTTAGATAAATTTAAAAGGCTTGTAAAGAAATTTACAATAGTGCAATATTTATATAATTGAAATACAAATAGTTGAGCTACGTGGTCATGTGCCAAGTAGGTATGGTAGTTCCAGGATATAAGGACCCAACACTGTGAAAATGAAAAAGTATATACATATATACATTGAACCAAGTCAAAGAGGACTCATCACCATCGCCTAAGGAATTTGATGTGATGATATGATGTTTTATAATGTTGTAATTCAGGATGTGTTGTCCAATATCACACACTAACTCCAAAAGTATTTCAAGTTCTCTATTACAAAGAAATAACGATAAATTTATTTTAATACTACTTAAAATAAAATTAGGTCCCATACTTGTTTTCAATATTCCAATTTCCCATTAAAAATCATTATTCGTTTTTAATGAAAGGAATTCACTTTCCATAAAATGAAACCACTGGGTTTCCATCAAAACCATTTTAATCCACTTTTTATAAAAATTAATTGGAAACCAATTGATGAAATTTTCACAATCCATTACACAAAAAAAATACAATGATTTATTTTTAAATAATTTCCATGAACTTCATTACAAGCACCCAACTCAATAGAATTGGGGTTTTGAATTTTTTTCCATCAAATCAGTTTCTTCAATAAAATTTAAAAATTCCATTTAAAAATTTAAATAAAAGAATTTAAATCCCACCAATTTCCATTTCCATGCCAAAAACCAATTTTATCAAAAACCCAAATTCATCGAAATTGGGTTTTCCCAAGAACCAATTCAATGTCATATAATTAAAAAAATAATTTTATATAAATTCGAACAATATAAATTTTAAAAAATAAATTTTCTTTTATATAAATTTTTCATCCTAATAGAACCACTTACCTCAGATCATCTAGATCTAGAAGCGTGAAAAACTAATCAGGATATTCTGAGAAAGAATAGTAGAAATAGTATATGGGGATATAAGGATTGAATCTTATCTTTATACCCCCAAAATAGTGGGTATTAGATCCATAATTAAACCCGAGGATCTACAGATACCTATGGATAAAGTGGGATATCGTGTGATGTCAATAACGAGAGAAAGAAACTAATTGAGAGGAGATTAGAGGGTGTTCTTCTAGATTCACATCATTTCTGAGAGGGATCTGAAGGGGAGAAGAATCATCCTTTGGATCTCTGAGGATGGGGGAAACAAGATTGGTACAATGGAGGTATTTCCGAGATAAAACAAGGGTTCTCTTGAATTTTTTTTAAAAAATTCATATGTCTAAAAATCTTGTATGCATGGTATCCTGGGTAGACCCACACGGATAGACCAAACCATGTGGCCTTTCCATTCCCCCAATTTAAATGACCTGAATGATTCCTACTAAGATGGAACATAACCTGACTAGACATGTTCGAACTCTGAAAAATACCACTGCCTTGGTTGCATAGTTTTTTCTGATAAGGCGCACAGTTTGGGAAAACAGTGCGCCAATTGTTCACTAGACCAAAATTTTAAAAACTCTTAAAGATTTAACCAAAGATACCCAACATTATACCCAACCAATTATCTACAAGAAGTAGGGTTTAAGAATACCTGAAAGTGGTAATGGGATGTTACAACCTTCCCACCGTAGAATCATTCTACAACAAAAAGCCTCTGAGGAATCCTCTTTACAGAGACCCTCTATTTTCATACATAGACATTAGATAACATTTAGAGAATATATAAAACCTTATAAAAACATAAACACTAAGACCATACTAGTCTAGTTCATTTGGAAACATGGAAACATAAATAGTTGTACAAAAATGAGCTACATTATCTCCCACTAGATTTTTCTCGACTAGAACCCTTCATAGGGACATAAAAAATAATACAAATCTTTATAACATGGGGAACGAAAAAAAGGGATGATCTCAAATTTTCAATACAAATAAATGAGGGATATATTTAAGCATAATTATGAGAATAATGGTATGATAAGAAAATCATTAAAATAACAGATCACACCCTGGATATCAAAGATCATATATATGAATCATGACAAAAATCCTAGAATTTCATAATACATGAATCATAAAGAAAGAAAGAACATAATTCATGAAATAAAAATATAGGAATTAAATGTCAAATTATGGAAAAAACATAATAACATATAATTATTTACATAATAGTCAAGGAATTACTGATGAGACCATATTAGTGGAAAAAGTCCTTAACTAAACTGTATTTATATCCTATTTATGCTCTCTATTACGAAACTATGTTCACTCCACATCCCTTCCTTGTAACACTGAACTAAGTTCATTTCCCGTTCTGACCTTGTAATACTGAATGATGTTCAGTTATTATTCCAGCCTTATCTATATCTTGAGATATAAATCTTAACCAAGCACATTTGAGGGAGATGTAGGTCCTACCCATCTCATAATAAAATCATACATACAGGTTCCAATAGATCATAAATTATAATATCATAAGCCATACAATGAAATACTTATAAAAATATCCTAACCTATGAAAAAATATACAAGTTCATTATTATTTAATCAGACTAATTACTTATGAAAGAGAATAATATTCCATAAAGACAATGACATTAAGAAAACCCCCTTAATATAAATAATATGATTAGAACCTATAGATAATTTCCTAGAAGGGACTGATTAACATAAATGGATGTCATATTACATGGAAGATAGTTTTAAAATATCATTCTAAAACATTTCTTGAGGAACATATCTTTTCTTATATGAAAATGTATTTTTAATACATAAAACCATTCTAAAATATATTATTATAAAATACCTTGAATACTTTTAAAGATTACTTGAAATCATTTTAAAACCCATTTTCCTTGAAAAAACTTATAATAAGCATCAAAACATTTTAAAAACATTTTTCTTTGGAAACTCTTTGAAATCATTTAAATAGTGGTTGAAAATGTTTTGAAAACGTTTTTACTTGAAAAAATATGAATGAAGCTGGATTTCTTTTTGAAAACCATTTCATTGAATGTAATTTAAAAACATATAAATAAGGCCTGAAATTTTTTTAAAACAATTTTAATTGGAAACATATAAATGAAGCTTGAAAACATTTTGAAAACAATTTTCCATGAAAATTACTTATATATATATATATATATATTTACAAAATTATCTTATTAAAAATTCAATGGAAGCATCAAATAAATGATGATGTGTAAATATTTAAGTGACGTATGAGTTAAAAAAATTCCCTTTTCATGGTAAAAAGTTCATAAAAAATCATTCAGAAAGTAATAAGAATATTACATTGAAATAATGGGTGAAATATAAAAAGGGTAACAATTTCCAATAAAGTTTATAAGAGATTATTATAATATTATTGGAAACTCTTTTTAGAAAACTTGTGTTTGAGGGAAGACAACTTTCCGACCGAAGAGAGGGTAAAGATGGGATTTTCTAAAAACACTTTCATAACTATCTTATGCAATAAATAGTAAAAATATGACACCAATAAATAAATATGTCATGAATTAGAATATGATAAGAAAATTAATTAATATTCTTGATATTGGTTATAATATTTCATTAAAGGAAGAAAAAACATAAAAAATATTACAAATTGATGAGATTGATTAAATGAACTCCTATCATAAGGTTACCTGGGATCACACTCTCCATGTAAAAAAATGAAATTAAATTATTCATAGAATATCATGAAAATATGGATATAAATTATATATCATATAAAATTTAATTATACGCATATAAAAATAAATTTTGGTGCATAACGAAACATGAGTCCGAAAGATGGAAAATTGAGATAAAACAATTTTACTGATTTGGTAAAATTTGAAACATAAACCCCATAAAGTTCATGGGTAGTATACGCACAAAACAAAAGGAATGGGTGGTGAATAAAGCATGTATCTTACAAAAATAAAAAGTGAGATGAAATCATCTTTCCTTCTATATTGACTCTTGTTGTACTCATTAAAAACTTTTGTAAAATAAATGTACATTTATTATAAATCTATCAATTAACCATTTTATTACTTATAATACCATATAGGGTTTTATTATGGCTTCATATTACACTCTTGTTAACAATTCTAGGTTAAAGTTTCACTTCAGGTAATATCTGCTCTGTTTTTTCACGTTATTTAATTTGTAATATCTCTTGTCCTTATATTTATATCACGATTTAAAGAATTTAAACTATGATTTCAATTTAATTTATATTATTAATATTTTTATTATATTAATCCATAGTATATATAAGTATGAAACATAATACATCATTCATGGAGATGGTATGTCGTACATAAATGCTATTTTTGTTTAATTTTTGTGTAGAAGGAATGAAAGTAAAATACATATATATAGGTATATATATATAAATATTAAATTATATTTACTATTTATTATATTAATATATAAATTCAATAAATCCTTCCTTAATACATTCTATGTAGTGTATGAACAAATCACATCGCTTTCAGGGGGTGGTAGTCCACACTTCCTCAAACGCAATTATCATATTAATACAAAATGGAAAGCATAAATATATGTGATGTAAAATATTTAAAGAACATTAAATATAAAATAAGTATAATATATAAAATATAAAAATATATTGTCCATAATAATATCCACCATGAGAGGCGATAAAGGAAAAACGAACAATCATCATTTAGTGAGGTGGTAGTTCACTATACACATAAACTGTATGATCGTTACCCATTATATGGAGTAGTGTATAATTTTAGATAAAAAACACAGCATAAATAAATCATAGTATATTTATTATAATATTTTTTTATAAAATAATTAAATTTAGAGATTTTACAGGGTGGATAATGAATATAAAAGAAATGATCTTGAGAGAATATGTTACCTCTTAATCAGGTAACTCCTTTTGGTTGGTCCCTAAAGGATTCCTTACATTAATTTATGACCAAATGGTGGATTCGAGGAGTAAGGGAGGGATATTTTAAATTGTATTTGTTAGATAATTTCCAAACCTAACTGGTTTGAGAGGTGTGAATAATAGGAAGAGATGTTGGCCTTTTATAGGAACATGAAAGGACAAACTTGTCATTTTTGGAAATACATTTGATGAACACACGTTTTTTACCTAAAAAAAGAAATAAAAAACCAACCAAACACAAGAATGGAATGTTAATGGACAAATATTATCCATAAAATTTGTTTTTGAAAAGTTTATAAATTGTTGTAGGTCTTAAAATAAAGGTTTATTCCTTAGTTAAAATTAAATTTACTTTAATGAATATAATTAATTTTAATTAATTTCATGAATTTTTTGGTACAAAACTATGATGAAATTATTAGAAATTAAGAAATATGATGATTAAAAATATGAAATAAATATTTGTAAATTCTAATCACATATTTGGCAGAAATCAATTTAAAATCAATCCATTTAAGGGGACGACACTACGAGTTTTCTAAGTAGAAACCTCCAAACTTTTGACATGATTTCATACCCAATTTCAAAGTGAAATTGACTCCGATGACCTAAATTGGATTAATTTATAACTATATTATCCAATTAGAATTTTAAACCAAGTTAAAAATAATTTAACCTTACAATCAAATTAGATGGAAAGACAGTTTTTAATTACAATCTAATATTTTTTACTACTCATCCAAAAATGATTTTTTTTAAAACAAATCCCAATAATTAACCCTCATATAATTTTGACAAAATAAAATAAAAAAATGATGTTTTTTTATCAAATTAAATTTCAATTTTTTTCTAATAAGTATTTTTTTTCATAGATAGACATTAAAATCTGTACATTTGGGAAAACATTATTTTCAAACATATAAGGACTTTACCAATAATTATATTTTTAATCATAAATATGTTTTATTTATATAAAATCATTATGAAATTTTTTGAAAGTAGTTAATACTATTAATATCACTAATTTGTAAATTTTTATTATAATAATTTCATCAAAATAACTATAACAATAAATAGATGGTTCATAGAAACATTGTGTTACGAGTTTCCTACTCCAAGTCGATGTTGCATGTATCATGCTACAAGACACAAGATAAACTCGTCGTTCAATGTAGTGAAGCCAAAATTAATATAGTGTCTAGTGCATGATTAACTTGGTGTTGCATATAACACTATCCAAACATAGTGCTTTAATATAAAATAAACTATTTTTCATTATTATAAAAAATGAAAAATATCCCAAAGGATAAATAAATTCAAAAAAATCACAAAATATCAGGGTGTTACATTATAAACCATGAATTTATCCCAAGAAATATGTCTAGGTTTTCAAAGGTTTAATGCTAGGAAGTTCATTTGATAGAAACCTACATTGTAGAAATGAATATGAAAACTTCCATAAAAAATGGGAACTTGGAACTATAACGACTACCCAAAGTAACATATAACTAGGTTTTCACATAGGAGAACATAGGTTGGGAGTAAATATTAGACATGAGTAAAATCATAAATAGTTATTGGGAGTGATTGATGTCATAAATCACAAACAACTGGATGATCAATGAAAAATTGAGGGCCTCAAAATCATAAATCTACGATAATTTATAAATCCATATGTTCAACAAAAATTAAGGTATTAAGACAATTTTATTGATCCTTATAATATCTTTGAGTAATTATTTAATTGACCAAGAATATAAGGAAATATACGAACTTGATATATTTACATAAACATAATTTCATTCTTTGGTTATGTTTTTAACTATTTACAATTATTGACGCTCCTTTTTGTCACAGAGTCTAATGACTGAAAAAATAGAAATACCTTGAACCCAAAGTGATTCATCCTTTAAAGAAATATCAAAAATTGAAAAGGTATGAACAAGGATTCATTTTAGCTTGGGTCGTGCAAGTTCCATCAAGGTCGCGTAATTATACCTGCACGCCACCTTTTGGGCACGCAGGTGACCTGCACGCCCTATTTTGATTTCCGCCCAGGGTCTTCAGCAGCCTATAAATACCCCCGGTGGGCCCCCATTTCAGAAATGAAAAATTCCAGAAACTCATATTTGAGCTCCCGGTTCCCTAGTCTCTTCTCAAAGCTTCCGAACGCTTTTAAGGTAATTTCTTACCTAGAATTAAATATCTAAAGAGGAGGAGTAACGCGTAAGTATTGAAACTTATTAACACTTGCGCGCCTAGGTAGATAACCCTTATGGGAAATGGCCACACTTGTGCGCCACCTTACCCCTTCAACAGAACTTGCGCGCCACTCTTCTAGAAGCCTCTAGGTTAGTACTAAGGGCTTGAGGAAAGTGTCACCCAAGTATTACCTTATAGATTGACCATCGTACAAGTACCCATGTGTCGCGCAGGTACACCTACGTGAAGAGGACTTGCGTGCCCACATAGGACTTGCGCGCCCCTCTATTTTTGGGTTCCCTTCCTACCCATTTTCCCTCTTTTATGCCTATCCACCTCTCCTATTCAAGATTAAGCCATCATAACTCTCTCCAAAGCCATTCATGGCATGATTTCCTTTTTGTCTTCCTTATCTGAGAGGAATTCTATGGAACATCTCTTAAAACCTAGTGATTTACATATATTTATGTCACCGAGGTTAGATATTTCATTCATTCAACCTCATCCTTTAAGATGAGAGAATACTTAACCTGGGCCTCCTTTTCAAGAGTAAACCTAAGTCCAAGTTATCAATAATTTGGGCATCCTCCTTAGGAGTAAGCCCCAAGTCCCTTAACCTGGGATTCCTTTTTAGGAGTAACCCCCAGTCTCAAATATGGGCATCCACTTTAGGAGTAATCCCCAAGTACCCTAATCTAGACATCCTCCTAGGAGTAATCCCCAATCATAATTCCTTTAACCTGGGATTCCTTTTTAAGAGTAAGCCCCAATATCAAAATTCCCAAATCTGGGCATCCTCCTCAGGAATAAGCCCCAACCATAATTTCTCAAATCTGGGCTTCCTTTTCATGAGTATTCCCTAGTCTTAAATATGGGCATCCTCCTAAGGAGTAATCCCTAGGTCCCTTAAATTCTAAAATCCCTTTAACCTGGGCCTCCTTCTCAAGGGTAAGCCCCAATCTTAATTTCTCTCAACTAGCCTTAATTTAATTTTGATCTGGGCTTCCTTATCAGGAGTAAAACCCCATCATAACTCCCCTCCTAATTTGGGCATCTTCCTCAGGAGTAAGTCCCAAGTTAGAGTATCCAAATCTCCATAAAGTACATATGCCTTTAAAGACCCTGTTCCTAGACTTATTCTTTGAAATAATTCCCAATCTCTATCTATTTGGGCAATCATACATACATAAGCCCCACGTCATTTTGAATGATTGTATATTTCATGGCACAATTGTCTGGTTTTACCAATACCTCTTTTTTCTCACATCGAACATGACTCACGTGATCTTAGAGTGTAAAAGTAATTATGACATCTTTCTTTGAGCCATCAATCATACATAAACATAATACTCCCCTACACGAACTACGTGGGTTCTGATTCCTTTTCTAAATAAAGGATATGTAGGTAGGCCATTTGCGGGTACGATCCCAACTCTGAAATAATCCATGTCCTTCTAAATGACAATAAACATCAAGTTCCCCACTAAGTGGCTTTAAAACCAGTATGGTCATCATAATGACCAAGAGAATTTTATATAATGTATTAAAGGATACCATTGACTAAGAATCTCTAACAAATACAGATGATTCTCTATCCATGAAGAACCTAGAATACATATAAAAGATTCTCTAAATTTCTTACATATCAATCATTGATTGTCAGATCTAAAGGGAAGCTCATTTTATACATTGTAATTTAATAAGGATTCACGAACATAACTTAAATCTATAAAGAGATCCCCAGATTAAGCAATAATTCCCCTCAAAAAGGTGTGATGAGTCTGACCTCCCATCCTCTCGAAAATGAAAATTCATAAGCCTCATCAGTCGACAACTAATGAGCGCCTACCTTTGGAAAGTAGGTCCAAATAGATATGGAATCATCAGATGTTTCCGGTTCTACGAACAAACCCGTCAGAAACCGATTGGAATGTTTGAACCTTCAATCAATGAGGTCATTCCCAATTCTAGAGGAAACGATAAATGGTGAACCCGATGTGAATCCTTAACCATGTTAAATTGATGTTTTACTTATTTGTTAGGCCCCTATTTAAACTCAATGAGAGGGATAACAAGACAGTCAATAATATATGTGCTTATCCAAAAGATGTAGAACCAGACTTATCTTGATATCGTCTGTTACATCAAACAAACACTCTTTTCCAAGATCATATGCATTACAGAAATGGATTATCTTAAGATCACGCCCGTGAATAATTTTGTTGTGAATGCCTCTGCTGCTACTCCTGATGGATCATCATCCGCTATGAGTATGACATCACCTAATCAGTGTCTTCAACGTTGGGTATCAAATGCACTGGTTAAGGAGTACCATCAAAACAGTATTATTTGGACTCTAGGGGCCACTCAACAAGCCCTTCAAGTCAATAATTCATCCTAGTCATCCGGATAGCGATGACCAGCGATCAAGAAGCAGGTGGTGCCGACCACCATCACCAACCGTTTCGGGTTGATATCCCTGAAACGCAATCATCATTCATTCCCATATTCTGGGGAGGTGAATGAGCAGGTCCTTCAGGGCCTTAACTAAAGGAGACATGAGTCCTTCCCGTGGGCCCCCATCAACAATAGACGTCAGACTCGTGCAATAGTGCACCCTCAACAGGATGAGGGTATCGTCTCCATGCATTCGACTCAGGTTCCTCGAACCCGAGAAGGCAAGACGGACCGACAGAGGCAAAATCCAGTCAACAGTGAAAAGGTTCTCATCTTTTCCATCTTCGGAGATTTCCACCAACCTAACTTGGTGGCAAGAAACGAGCAGGAACACACACCCATCTGTTTTAATTCCTCTGTCCAGTAGACTCGTCTGGCAGCCGTGCACCAATCCCGCCAGGCAATTTTGACTAAGTACTATAGACAGGAACATACACCTATTTATAAATCATAAGCTAGTCTGTAGGATTGTTTGACTACATACGATTGATCCCACCAACCCAATGTGTTGACAACTAGTAAATATGCACATACACCTACTTACACTCATCAATCCTGCCAGCAGCCTTGTCTGTCAGTATTGAAGGAAGCTCGTCAACCACGTTCAGCGGAGTGCAATCAGCAGGCACATATACCTACTAGTATTGATCAATCCTACAAACAGTCTCATTTGGTTGCCTACGGAGAATTCAATCAGAAAGCTCTAGCGACAAACAGGAGGTAGACTCAACTCTCTACCCCCACACTTGAGTACTGTCAGGATTCCCTGACAGGAAAAGGAGGACAGGAGCAGGAATACACACCTACTCCAAGCATGGAATGAACTTATATCCCCATTCTGGTAGCTGAAGTCACAAAGCACATTATGCCAATGGTGAAAGAGCAGAAGCAAATCCCTGCTCATATTTTGGATCCCTACCAGGATATTATAACATCTTCAGAGGCATCTTAGGGGAAGACAGATAAATATATCCCTACCAGTGGAGTGACACATCAACAGTTCACTCCGGAATAGACACACACCTCTGTTCCAGTCCAATAAGGTTGTGGGGCATACTCCCCCATATCATATGAACAACCAATTCAGTCACATACTCTTGATTTGAGTGGAGATAATCAGCCTAACCAGATAATTTCTCCTAAGTAGGCACATACACCTTCTCATAATTACCACTTTCATCAACAAGTGGTTCCTAAATTGAGTATGAAGGCGTCTAAGAAGAAGACCCACCCAACACAGTCAAGAAATCAAGGTCCAGTCTGTAATAAGGCCTTACTTGATGCTGGCGTTCTTCATGCACTCAGACAATTATCTATTGCAACTCAAGATTCTACTCTCTCAGTTCCTGATAGTGGGAACATTAATTACAAAGGTCTTCATCAGACACTTCCTCATAAAGGGCTTCTTCAAGAATGTTCAGTCAATCTCGATGTTTAATCTTCATTTGAGATCCAAAAGAACCCTCTGTGTTGTCAGGAGACCAAGGAGAAAAATGTTTCATCATTTGTTGTAATCCACCATGGTGGACCTCCCTATGATGATGAATTTAGCTGCGAAAGTCCTCTCCATAGTATTAATTCGCATTGTCTAGAAAATTATTCAGAAGACAATGAAGTGACGAGAAAGACCTCTTATCTTGAGGCACATGAAAATGTGAAGCTATCCATGTTTAATGATTTACCTCTAGAAGGTGAAATAATTTCTCAATCAGATGATAGCCTGGTGTGTAGGTAATTCTTCGAACCACCCCTGGGTCGTTCATCTTCTAATTTGATCAGTGAATTCTCGACAAATATTTTTTAATCTGATGAAGCAACAAGGAAGCACCATATCTGGTCTAATCGGGTAGAAGAATCATCATTGAATGATAAAGAGGAAATACTGAATATGAGAAAACAATTGGTGAAAGGGGAATGTCAGTTATGTTTTGGCCTTTCGCCAACTCTCAATATGATATTCCAGAGATGTTGATGGAAGATAGAATTCATGATATTCGTCTCAACATATGAAAGAATCTTTGTCAGTTGAAAAAGAAAATATTATCTTATGATGAATATGAAAATCATGTCCAGATAATAGATGGATTAAAATTCCAAATTTACATGGCATCTGTCTCAGTCTCTTGATATCCAAAAGTTGAAAAGCAGCAAAGATCCCTTCAGAGTTCATGCCTTGGTGCACTAAGAATATTGTTCCAGTTAATTACCAATGCCCATCTGGTATTCATATCAAGGGATGGGGTGTTCATGGAGAATAGAATTTCATGGTGCTATCCAGTCAACAAAGCCCACCAAAAATGGTCTCATGAAATGTTATTTCCCATGGCTGGACACAATCAATTGGCTTTGTTTGTAATCAAAGTCTATCCCAAGAACAGGCTTAGACTAGTTATTATCAAAATCAAGTATACAAAGAACAAGTTGTTGAATTACTCCTAAATCAACAAAATGAGAATATTGAACATGACTCTCGTTTGGAGCAAGGACATCACCGAGTGACAGAAGTGTTAGAAATCATCCAACGGTATTTTGAGCCGGGTGATAAAAGTGGATGCGGGTTGATGCATCCAGCTAATTTCCGGACTAATGTCCACATGATCAGGAGAGCTTACAAGAAGGTCTCAGATATATCATGTCTTGAACCACCACAGCTTTCCAGACTAGGGACTCTTTTAACCCAACCCTCAGAATCAAGAAATAGGATTCGAGGAGTTGAGCAGGAACAACAGGAACATCCCCAGTCCACCGGACTGGGAACTTTTTCAAATCATCAATCTCTTCCTCAGATAAAGTCAGTCATGTATCGATTAGGGAAGAATCCCCCAGAGGAACAAAGAGCCAAATTATCAGTAGATTCCCTTCAAGTTATGGTTCAACAAGAAGTTCCCGAGGGATCAAATCAACAAAAGGAAATGTCTCATTAGACAATATCACATAAATGATGATAGAAAACATGCAATGCATTATGCATCAATTAATGTCATCAATGATATTATTGCTGATCCACCAGATGATGCTCACTCAAATTGATCAGATGAGGAGGTTCCTGCTCAAGATATTGTATGCACTGACACAAATGAAGAAAGTGTGTGTACATGAAATCAAAGTCTTACCTAGAATATGGGTGTTCCTTCAAGTAACCTACTTCCCCCTCTCCAAATGGGATCCAATAATGCGAAAGGAAAAAATCAGGTTACATACCCTTCCTCTGGAGAAGGCCAATAGCTCTCACTAGAGAAAAGATTTGCACAATAAGAGGAAGAAATAAAGGAATTAAGGAGGATGATTGCAGAACTACTTCCGGGAAGTCTTCCTCCTAAACGTGCTGGATTCAGTCAGCCAAGGTAATTTTTTGCAGCTAATGATATGGATCAATAATATTCCCCTCTATCAGTACACCCTCACAGGTCTAATCCTACGAGTCAAGTGTTGCCATCAGTTACAATACCAGCTGCCACATCTATTCAAGTTCCAGTTATTGCACCTATTTAGGTCCAAGCTCAACTCGATGTTTCTCAAAAGTTAATAACTACTATTGAGTCATAAACAGCTCGGTTGGAAGCTATGGAGGGAAATCTTGCTCAAATTTAACCAGAAAAGAGATCTTATACTGAATGGGTTGATGGAATTCTTCCCCCATCAAATTTTGAAGGTACCACATTCTCAATCTTTAACAGTTCGGGAGACCCAGAGAAACACTTTACACATTTTGTTTCTTGTTGGGATCCTATGATCGGAACCCCTCAGAAATAAGAAACAGTTAAGCTCAGGTGTTTTGTATAGTCATTACAAGGGCCTTCTTTTGTCTGGTACACAAGCTTTCAATCCTTGTCAATTACCATATGGGAAGATCTCTGCCAATGATTCCTTCTTCAATTCAGCTCAACATTTCCAAAGACAACAGTTTTTGATCTTACAAACTGTAAGAAAAGGGAGAATGAAAGGTTTTCAGATTTCATTGCTCGCTGGAAGGGATTAACATATTCCCTGAGCTTATCAATCCCTCAAGAGGAATTTTTGAAAATATGTGTGGAAAATCTACGTGATGAGTTACACACGCTGTTGATACCTGTGAAATACACATGAGGGCTACACCTCCTGAGTGTCAGCAAAAAAAGTTGTTTCGTCAAGATAATCAAAGAGATCAGAGACGAAAACAATTTGAGGGTTTGAAAAGAAAAGTTTACTCTTTCTGAAATGAACAAGATCCTTGCAACTTCATTTCAGCTTTGGAAAATAATTTGGTTCAATTTCCAAGGCCCAAAAGACCAAACAAGGAAGGAGATCAAGACCATCACAACTATTTCTTGCTTCATCAGATGTTGGGAAATCCCATTAAGGAAGTTTTTTCCTTCAAATACCTCCTGCAAAAAATTGTTGAATCAGGACAAGTCAAATTGAAAGGTTCTTCAGCTTAGGTAGCATGTGTTACTGCTACAGATCCATACGAGGAAGGTGAGTGGAAACAAGTCAAGAACAAAAATGAAAAAAAATGATGATTGGATGGTCAAAAAAATGATCAACCGAACTAAAACTATTTTGCAAACGCAATTGAAGAAAACAATTGTGTCTTCTGCCATGAATGCCACAACAAATCCCTCTTCATTAGAGGGAAAATCCTCAAAGAAACATCATGATTCAAAGAAAGAAGAAGAATCAAAAGAAGATGAGTATGTGTCAAAGCCCAAGTTGTATTTGGTTCTGTTAATATGATTCATTTAACATATCCTTATGCTAGTCATAATTTCGATCTTGATGAACATGGGTTCCCTGTATCAAATAGAGGAATCAAAGGATCTTCTAGAGGCTCAGAGTATAGAGGAAGACGTGGATATTTCAGAGGCCATTATTATAATTCTACCCCTGCTAGAACTATGTATGTGGCAGAAACTCGTGGAAAATCCCTTCAACGAGCTCAAAAAGAACAAGTATGTTCTTCCTCACAAGGCAGATTCAGTCCTGGCACAGTTATTCTAGAGGATTGGTTGGAAGTTACACCGTGTTCCTCTCAGTAAGTAAATATATCTAATCAGTCGAATCATCCAAATCCAGGAGTATTAACAACTCCTACCTCGATGCAAGATGCATCAACTTCCAAAGCATCAACTTCCAAGGCACCTGCTAAACCACATGTTTCGGTTGGAAAACACAGACCTTTGTATCAAAAGTATGATGTATTAAAACACATGGCCCAAGTACCGGCCAAGTTATGAATTCTGGATGCTTTGAAATTCTCAATGGATCTTTGGGAGGCACTCATTGAGGCTTTGTCAAGTCCTCAAGAGTTTGAAACTGAAATTTTTGCAGCTGAAGCCTACCATGTAGTGAATAATCCTGTAGAATTCCATGCAATGATATCTTTCACAGATGAAGATGAAGATGATGTCGTGCATGGAAATATTAGACCCTTATATTTATCTAGAAAGGTCAATGGTGTAGACATTCGAATAGCTTTCCTTGATAATGGTTCAGGAGTCAACCTCATCCCCATTCGTACACTTCATCGATTGGGCATCACGTAATCTGATTTATCTCTGTTTCCGACGCTTTCGTCGGGGCGCGCGCGTCCGTCTTCCGGGGAGGGTGCGCTGCTTGTGGACCTGCAGTCCCGCTTTCCAAAGGCGGGTAGAATCCGTTCCTTGTTCAGGGACGTCTGCTCTTTGATCGAAACCGGGATGATGGGATGTCGGTTCATCCATCCGTGGATTCCTCCTCGGAGCTCGTCACCTAGTCCGGGTCTCCCTCAAAGATTTAAGACGGGTTCGTGAAGCTCATCCTGGTGCCATATCTACATGGACGCCAGTTAATTATGCTGCTTCCGTCAAGACGCTCCAAGGGGTCTTGTCGGGACAGCAACCTGCGGGGGGAGAAGGGTCACGTTGGGGCATCATCGGCATGTCTGTAATTGGTCCCTCATCACAGGTCTTCTCGAGGGCACGAAAGCCCGAGGCATCCCACATCGAATGCGGGGAATGTGTACCATCCGAGGTTTTCCTCAGCTTCCCATCTTTAACATGGGAAATGTCGCGAGTTTAACGTCTTGCGGAGACGGATTGGGTTAAAGGATCCCTAGGGGGAAACACCGATGTTGGGGCCATCACGTGGGCGACCTCCCGTATGACATGGAGTGGGAAAGGGTGGCACGATCTCACCGGGATGTGGTGGACCGGGTAAGGATCAGGATGGATGGTGGGGTGAAGCATGGGGCTTACGTTCTAAGATGGCCCAAGAGGGGGGATCCAGTTTAACGTCATGCGGGACGGAATACAGTTTAATGTCATGAGGGACGCGATACAGTTTAACATCATGCGGGACGGGATATAGTTTAATGTCATGCGAGACAGAATACAGTTTAATGTCATGCAGAACGTAATAAAGTTTAACATCAGGCGGGACGAGATATATTTTATCATCATGCGGGACGAAAGATTTGGGGCTTATGCTCTGAGGCGGCCCAAGGTGGTCAGGGAACCAACATGGAAAGGTCGGGACGACCGGGTGGTGTGCTTGAACCTCGTGGAGGCTTCCTACGTACCGTGCGCTAGCACGGATTAAAGTCCACGTAGTTCGCTGGGATGGGGCTTACGCTCTGAGGAAACCCATAGGAGGATGTCATGGTTGATGCGCACTCTAGGACCACGTGAGTCATTCTCGGTGTGGGAAACAAGAGGCACCAGGGACCAGACGATCACGTCGCGAAGGGTGCGTCCGTGAGAAGTGGAATGGGGCTTACGCATTGAGCGACCCAAAGAGGAAATAGGGGCTTATGCGTGCTTAGAGGCCCTTGGTGCCGGGGCTTACTCCAGGGTGGCGGCCCGTGGTGTGACAAAGTGCAGTGGGAAAAGGAATCCACTGGCCTTGGCAGGGGGGATGTACGGAGATGCACGGGTGCAATCATCCGTACGAAAGGTTAGGGGCTTACACTCTGAGGAAGCCCTTCCCCCGCGGACAAACGCTGCTCTGACAAGGAGGATCTCATTCCATGTGAGGAAGAGTCCATTCCGGTGGAGATGAGTGGCGTAAAAAAATGTCTGAGCTGGGGGGACCCTGCGTGCAAAGCACGAGGTCGGACCACAGTTTAACGTCTTGTGTTAAGGACGAGGTGCTTAGCAGTTTAACGTCCTGCAGCTTGGACAAGGAGGGTTTGCTTCACACCCCTAGGGCTTACATTCCCAATGCCCTCTACCCCTTGTGGAAGGGAAGGCATCGACAAGGCCGTGGTGAAAGGGGGTCGCAGGGCAAACCACCGGGGGGTCCACGTTAGCATGGCTATGTGAAGAAGCAATAGCTGTTTGCGTGCCTATGCGGAGAAGCATAATGAAAAGCAACGAAACGGGAAACACGGCCCAAGGGACCTTCAGGTTACTTCGCACGAGCCTGGAAGGCTGTGCGGGAAAACAACGCATGGCGCGCATGCCCAGCAGGGGAGACATCAGGTGCCGGTGCAGGGGGCAGCCAAGGGGCGTCAAGGTGAGGGGTCCTCGGCTCTGTGCACGCAAAAGGGACGATTTGCGCGCAAAAAATGAGACGGCGCGCAATTGAAGTATTGGAATTGCGCGAGAAGAGGTAATTACACGCAAGGTTTTGCGTGCACGGCAGGGTATTGCGCGCACGGACCATGGATTGCGTGCAAGTGGGGAAACCAGGGAAAGGGGAAAATTCACTAAAGCCGATGGAGTTGCGCACAAAGGCGAACTCCGGGGCAAGGTTGTGCGGAATTCGATATTACCTGGATGTCATCTTTTGCGCGGGGGGAGCCTAATTGTGTGCACGAGAGTCGCTTCGGATTCCTCAACCCCCAAACTATTCGGGGTCACCTTATATTTATAGGTGACCTCCAGGGTGGAATCCAGGCGGCGCGAGAAGTTTTCCGCACCAGGAACCACTTGTGCGCAAATTCTCGCCGCGGAGACACGGGGCACGCAATTATTGCGCGCCTCACCGATCCAATTCTGTGAATCCCGGGAGCACTTCGTGCACATAACATTTTTGCGCACGGATCCTCTTTTATTTCGCGCACCACTTTTCGGGCCTCCGGATCAGGCCTCTGATTCCGAATATGACTTCGCTTCGTCATTCCGAAACTTCCTCCGGGAGTTGCAGGCTTTTTTCGGCGTCAACAAATGCACCCCTTGGAATTGGATCGTCAAGAGGTCGCAACGATTGGATTCCAAGTGAAACGACGAAACACCAAAATGCTAAGTCTCCTGATCACGTTGCACGCAAAAAATCTGACGGGGCACGCAAAACCCACGGACGCGCGCGAAATGTTCTTTCGGCGTGGCACGGATCCCTGGCCTCGCCTATAAAAAGAGGCGCTGGGTCCCAGATCCGTACTTCTGCTTTTTTCAGCGCGATAAGTTTATCTCTCTCGGGTGCAAAATCGCTCCGCGGCTGCGCGTAATAACGCACTGGCAGCGCGGAATTCCATCTGAAAGTTGTCCGTGATTTCGCGCCAAACCACGATCTTCCGCGTTTAGCGTGCCGATTGCGCGCTCAACTCCAGGATTTCGCGCAACTCTGCCAGATTGCACGCCGAACACTCTGATTCCGCGCACTGCATCCTGATTTCGCCCAACTCCCGAAAAATTCGAGATGGCTGCAAACTGAGTCGATGAGGGGGAAGCCGCTGCCCGTAAGACAGAAATGGCGGTGAATGAGGAGGTATATGGCGCCAAGGTGATCGTTCCAACAATCTCACCTTGTTCAATCTGCTGACTCCGGCCCAAAAGGCATATCCCTTGTCGGATAACCTCCCACTCTAGAATTTTGGCATCCTGGAGGAGGTACCACTACCGGGCTTCGAGGTGGACACACCGCGGTCCTGGGTGACTCGGGAGGACAAACTTCCTCGCTACAACATCACCAACAACGGCCGTCCTGCCAGGGAAACTAGACACATGGATGTATATGTCCTGAACCCGAGGACTAGGACCATTACCGGGGATGAGCCTGTGGTGGAGGATTCTCCAGCCCTCTACACGACCACGTTCCGTCAGAGAATCACAGATGACATGAAGGGCTGGCTGAAGAATTGGGACCTGTGGTCCGGGGGTAACTTCACCAGCGAATGGGCCTGGGAGTTTTGGGTTCGCCATACCTGCAACCAGTTTGGAGACGAATTGCGGTATATCGGCCTGTTCGAGGCGGTATGCACATCGCAGTTCCATTTCCACCGTCAGCCTGAACTCGGAGCAGAGCTATTCACCCGGTGGTCTCCCGACACAAACACGTTCCACCTTCATCACGGGGAAGTCGGCATCAGTCTTTGGGACGTTCACTGCATCGATGGTATCCCACTGGAGGGTTACCAATAAGACGAGTTCGTTCCTCCAAAGAACACCTGGGGGGATAGGTTGTGAATGCCTATGCTGACGTGGCACCTGCTGCAGCTGGCCAAGGAGAGGCTGGGGGTCAAGGACTTCTTGAAGGACATCGCCTACAAGGGCTGGTTCAGCATGTTCCTTGAGAAGGATCCTGCCGTCAAGATGCCGGGACGGGGAAAATGGTGCCCAACCACGACTCAGAGGAGAAAATACGGGTCATACTAGAAGAACCTAGAGGCAGGGAAATACCAATCATGGGGATACCGCGTCATTGAGGCCTGGGACCCGAACGCCCGGTATGCCGGGTTCCTTACCGCCTTCCTGAGTGGGTGGCTCCTGCCGGTGCGGGACGCGAGGATGGGCGTCTGTCCAGCGACTTTGGTGATGGCGGTCTCCATGGCCACCAACAAATGATTCAACTTGGGCATCCCCGTGCTGGCCAAGCTGTATACCATTCTGGGGCGCATCTCACGAGGGGGGTCGCCTCGGAGGGTCTGTGGTCCCTTCCAGATCTTCCATTGTTGGGTGGCGGCTCATCTCGGCAGGTATACTTTCCCAAATGCCGTCTGTCCTCCGGGAAATGGCTTGCGACCGTCCTTGCTAAACATTGCAGGGGTGGCGCCATTGATGCTCAATGAGGAGGGCGTGAGGATCCGCATCGGTAACCATGCCAAATTCAACTTCAGCCCGTGCCCCACCCCAGTCGGCCAACTGGTGGACAACGGGAGAGGCTCTCTGGAATAGCAGGAATACTTCCAGAGCATTAGGGGCGGGGTGCTCGTGGCTCAGATCGACGGGAAGGTGATCTGCGAGCCATACGTGCCATCTCGATTCGCCAGGAAGTTAGAGTGCCTCCAGTGAATGCCGAAGAAGGTATTCACGGCTGTCTGGTAGGGGAAGAATCCATGCATCCTGCGCCACATGTGGTTGATGTTTACCACCTTCGGCTCTAGCGACGTCGTTACTCTCCCTCCCGCCGGGGTCGATGCCGGCCTAGCAACCGAATATGCCGAAAACTGGACCATTGCGTACCCTGAGGGGCTATTACGCAAGCGCGTCCGGAAACTCGAGGTTACTCGCGCGGAAACCGGGCGATGGGAAAGAAGGGAAGGTGCTGTCGGAAGGGCAGAACCAAGGGAGCGTCAGGCAGTGAGGCTTCCGCAGGCCTGGACTTCGGCAGCGAGGACATCACATGGTGACTCAACGTCCTCATTACCCGCAGGTGGGTCACATGAGGTGGCCAGGGAACTGCCTGGGAAGCAGATAAGATATCTGCTTGAACCTTCTCAAGACGCAATTCTCCCGGCACTGTGGTCGGCCTGGATAACCCTGCGGCAATCGCTGAGCGTCGAAGCCATCTGGCAGAAGATAATGCAGAACGGGATCCAACTGCCGGAGGTCGGGCTCGTTCGGATTACCGACCGAGTGAACTTCCATCGGCGGCACGCTTATCTGACGGCCATGGACGCATACGCACTCCAAAGGGGGCAGCGTATGTAGCCAACTTTCCTGGTGAAAGTGATGCTCAGCCAGGAGCATGATCCGGAAGTGATGCCATAGGGAGAAGGCGAAAGTGATGAAGAGCCGAAGGGGGAGGAGGAAACCGGAGAGGACGAAGGCGAGGGAGAAGAAGAAGAAGAGGAGCCTGAAGGTGAGGGTTCTCAAGGGGCGACCTACCAAGGGAGTCTCCGAGAGAGCGGCGAGATTCCCAACTCTGATCTCGACATAACCGAGATTCTCAAGGTTTGTCTCTGTCTTCATTCATCTCCTTCATTCATCCATTCTACTTTCCAACTTCTAAACTCACTTCCCCATCCTACTCAGGAGAAACTGAGCGGTGGACAGGTGTCCCCACCAGAGGAAGGCGGAGAGGAACCGGTGGGACATGATGGGGATCCGACACCCATCATTGAATTAACCAGCGCAGTGGGGTCTCCCCTTATGGCGGCTCCTTCAGCGGCCAGAACTCTGGGGACCGACACTCTGGATTCCTGTAAGTCTCATGCTTCAATACTGATTCTTGGTGTCAAGAGATCCCATCTGACCAGCATATGCCCCGCGCAGTGATCTCAACACTGGAGGCATGTCAGGCTGCGGAGCCTGGGCCATCTGCGAGTGGACCAGCGGCGGACATACCACCTCGCTCGGAACATGCTCTCTACATTGAGTCGGCCCCGACAATAGATGAACAGAGAGCGGCGGACATCGGCGGCGCTGTTCCCGGAATGCGGTCGGAAGCTGGTGGAGGCGTCATTGCTTCTGGGGCGAGGGAATGTCTCCCGGACATCGAGGATTCTATTCCTCATGAAGACATCCCTGGGGTGGATCCTGCTGCCGATCTGTTGGCGGCCTTCCACATATACCGACCTACTGACCCTGAGGAGATTGATGACTCAGACTCAGAGGCATCCGAGGAGAGCCGGATGACACGGCGCAAGGGGTGGAAGTGTTTCCAGCGCTTTCTCAGGAAGCCCCAGTCCGATTGGCTGAGGCGGATGGGATCACTTCAGACCTGGCTGCGCTTCCTGTGCGCCGGAGGGGCTGATGCTCAACGCCTTCATCTAACTGTCTGTGATTACATGGCTGAGAAGATGCATGAGAGCAGCCGGTGCACCGACATTTCCCAGTGCCAGGAAGGATCGACGAGCACTCAAACGCTTCTGGGGGCGGAGCAAGAAGTCCAGCACCTCGATGGGAAGGCGGAAAATAAAGAGGTCTTCATCGCAACATGCTCTGAGATCATGGAGCAACTGACCTCCCAGCTGGCTGATGCCCAGGAACAACTGGTGGAGGTGAGTCACCAGATGACCGTGCTTCGAAGCGAGCGGGCGTATGCACAAGCTAGGGCTGATGAGCTGCGCTCTGTGGTGGCCGATGGGGAGAGAGTCTTTAAAGAGCGAAAAGAGGTCCTGGAGGCTACCAGCCAGAGGGTAGCAGCGCTGGAAAGATCGCTTCAGCACGCTAAACCCTGAGGGATTTGTTTTCGCCATCTCATGAACTTTTTCTCGTATTTCTCATCGTCTCAATCCAATATATGGCCAAATCCACTCTTTTGTACCCTTGGTTTAATGCGCTCAAACATAGTTTCGAAACGAATAACAACTCACTCCTAGGCTCCTGTGGGACATGCCCAACGCAAGAAGCAAGAGGAGCTCGTACCATCATTCCGTTCAACTGTGGGGCATTGACCAAGCTTCAGGCGTCCAAAATTGGACCTGGACTTTTGAAGAGACCCCGGGCTGATTGATGTGTCGACTTCTCAATGTGTCTCAACACACGAGCGGGGCAATTCCGGGGGCATTTAAATCCATCCGAACACAGGGGGATGGAGAGAAAGGGTGCATCACACTACCCAAATTCGGAACCCAATGGGGCGCAACCATGGAGGATAACTGTCAATCGTGGCGGAAACACAACACCCATATCACGTTGGCCCGGAATGGGAGGAAAATAAATGAGGGATGACTACTGATCATGTTCGCAACACGGGGCCTAACTCAAATATCATTGGTCAGTTTTCTGGAACGTTGGCCCAGGACAGTAGGTGGACCATAGGTCGAGCATCCATACTGTTATGGGGTCCCGTCAAACATGACCAGTTCTCCGGAACATTGGCCCAGGACAGTAGGCGGACCATAGGTCGAGCATCCATACTGTTAGGGGGTCCCGTCAAAGGCGAAAGGAAATGAGGGTCCGAATAAGGGGGAACGCAAAGCACATGAGGTGGAGTGGTGGCTTGTTCGAACAGAGTCCAACACTCTCAATATTGCACCGCCAGGGCGGGGGCGCATTAGGCGGACGTACCAACCTGATCACGGGTTTTCCCAATTTCCAGGAAGGACTTCTTTGGCGAGAGAACTGCCGCTTCCCATCATTACCATGGGGCATCCCAAACATGCTCGTGGTAGATATCCTGATGACACCATTTCTCATGAAGTCGGGCCGAGGGGCCGACAATAAAGAAGGATGGTGTTCAGCTATCCCTGGGGCTGGACCCAAGACAAAACGTCCGGGTGGTCCTACGTATCTCATAAGGATGAGAATCAAGCCCACATAGTTCTGAAAGTGACATGGTAAGATACTAGTGCCAAAGGAAAAGGGGGAGTGCAGGCGTGGCCCTTGCACTAAAAGAAGCGGCATTTGATAAATCTTGTTTGTCCTTTAAGGTGAGTGGTTTTTTTTGTTGTGAAGCGACATACCCAGAGTAGAAGGCCATGGTGTCTCTACAAGCATCAAGCCGTGATAGGCATTGAAAAATGGCATGGCATAAAACCAATACCCAACGTGATGTCCTCTACAGCGAGGTCACCACAATGCAGTGCCGTTTTTCGTCGTGCGGCCAAGATGCTAATGTCATAGTTTAGGGTCGTGTGGCAGGACCAACAGCACAATTTAAGGTCATATGGTTTGGACCAACAACACTGTTTAAGGTTATATGGTTTGGACCAACAACACAGTTTAAGGTCATAAGGTTTGGACCAACAACACAGTTTAAGGTCTTATGGTTTGGACCAACAACACAGTTTAAGGTCATAAGGTTTGGACCAACAACACAGTTTAAGGTCATATGGTTTGGACCAAAAATACAGTTTAAGGTCATAAGGTTTGGACCAAAAACACAGTTTAAGGTCATATGGTTTGGACCAACAACACAGTTTAAGGTCATATGGTTTGGACCAACCGAGAGAGGAGCATCGGGCAAAAGAGCCTACAAGGGTTCAACAATCAGGGAGGGGCAGCAGATGCTAGCTCCCACCTATGCTGGGCCCAAAACGCAATGTCTGGGCGACTCCTCACTCCCCTATGGGGATGATGGTCAAGTGGCACACAACCCGTAAAGAAGAGACCCAAGCACATACTCTAGCGCTCAGATCGCGGGAGCCTCGAGAGAAACCATTATGTAGCTCGGTCCGTCTGATGTGCGGGGGTGTACTGTGGGTTAGTACAAGGAGTTTCAAGATTCCACCTTGGCACAGCGGGGCGGAAAATGACATGAACCATGCCACCAACATTCAGGGCCTGGGGAACCAGCATGACGACTGAGGACTACTATTGACCATGTTCACAACACAGCATCCTGTCGTGTTAGCCATGGGGACAAACAAATGAGCATCAACCACTGACCATATTCGCAATGCAGGATTTGTATCAATTTTTTATCTGAAACCCTCAGGGGCATTGGCCCATGACGGTAGGAGAGCCCTTAGGCATTGTATCCAGACAGTTCATGGGGGTCCCTCCGGGTAAGAAAGATGACGGGGGCCCGAATTAAGGGGAACAAAAAGCTTGGAAAGTGGATGGAACTTGCCTAAGTCGAATCTGGAACTCCAAGTTCTAGACCAGAGTGCTTTGAGCACATCAGCAGACCACTGGAAAAAGTCAGAGGGCTCAGTTCGAGAGCGGCCAAGAGATGGCGGATCCCTGGGCAAAAGAGGGGGCGTAATGCCAAACACCCTGGGCACTAGGGGATCATGGGATCTCCTAAGAGATGGGGCTGGACCTGACATCTAGGTGTTCAGGCGGTCCTACTTATCCCCTTAGGATGGGAATCAAGCCACATGTAGTTCTGGAAATACAGTTTAACGTCATGCTGGACGAAATACAGTTTAACATCATACGGGACGGAATACAGTTTAACATCATGCGGGATGGAATATAGTTTAACGTCATGCGAGACGGAATATAGATCTTAGTTTTAGGTCGTAGAACTCGGACCAAGAAAGAAGAAAGGGAGGAATTTGGTTACTCCTGGGCTGGACCTGAGATGAAATGTCCGGGCGGTCCTATGTATCTCATGAGGATGAGAATCAGGTCACACGTAGTTCTTGACAATACAGTTTATCGTCATGTTGGACGGAATATAGATCTTAGTTTTAGGTCTTAGAACTCGGACCAAGAAGAGCCCAGACGTAGGGCAGAGTGTAGTTTAAGGTCGTGCTGGACCATACAGCTTAAGGTCATGCTGGACCGTACAGTTTAAGGTCATGTAGGACCATTGTTTAGGAAAAATACTTCTTGAGGAACCTAGCGTTGGTGGGAGGAGTGATACACTCCCCATCCATAGTCACTAGGGAATACGCACCATTGGGATAGACCTTGTGGACAATAAAGGGTCCCTCCCACTTGGGCTCCAACTTGGGTGGTTTCCTGCCGGGAATCATTGGCACTCTGAGAGCCAACACCAGGTCACCTTGCAGGAAGGAGCGGAGGCAATCCTTCTTATCGAAAGCTCGATCCATCCTACTCTGATTCCTTTCAAGGTTATGTAAAGAGCGAAGCCTACTTTCGTCCAGTGCTTCCAATTCGGCTAGACGGATCTCGACAGCTCTATCCGGTGCTTGCTGGTCGTAGACCTCCGTGCGCAATGAGGGCAGTTGGACCTCGATGGGAAGGATAGCCTCAGCTCTGTACACCAGGGAATACGGGGTCACCTGGGTGGAATTGCGAGTCGTCATCCTATAAGCCTAGAGGTCGTTGGGGAGCTTGTCCGTCCAACTTTTCCTGTTCCGACCGACCATTTTTTGCAGAATGTCAGAGAGGGTTTTGTTAAACGCCTCAATCTGTCCATTCGCCCGCGCATGATAGCGGGAGGTGTGGTTCGAGAAAATTTTGTACTTGGTGTACAATCTCTTCAGCTCAGCCGCTCGGAAGTTGGTTCCATTATCCGTGAGGATAGCATGAGGTATTCCAAACTAATGAATGATATTGGAACTCACGAAGTCGACAATAGAACCAGCCTTGACTTCCCTAAGCGGGGCTGCCTCTTCCCACTTTGAGAAGAAATCCGTGGCGGTTAAGATGAACCGGCACTGGCGGGCCGTCGCCGGCGAGTAGGGCCCTACGACATCCAACCCCCAGACTGCAAAGGTCCAAGAATACTTAGTAGTATGGAGAGGCTCTGGTGGCCGATTCACAAAGTTAGCATGAACTTGGCATGCATGGCACCTCTTGGCATACTCGATGCAGTCGTGGATCATGGAGGGCCAGAAGTATCCCAGTCTCCGAATCTGGTGGGACAACTTCCACCCAGCCAGGTGGGCACCACAGGAGCCAGCGTGCACTTCCTGCATGACCTGTGGGATCTCAACTCCTTGAAGACAACGGAGGAGAACACCATCAAACCCGCGCCTGTAAAGGAGCTGCTCACGGCTAGGACCGCTTTGGAGGGTGAATTGCGGCGCGTGGTGCCAGATTCATTCCCGCTCCGCTCATTCCATCGGAAGATTGTCGTGCCGGAGATATTCAACCAGAGGTGTCCTCCAGTCAGGAACTATTTCGATCACCACGCCTGGAACTCTGGGGGGTCTCGGCGCGGGGGCACCAGTGGTGAGATGGTTCACTCGCGGGCCATGACTGCCCTCCAGGATAACAGGAGCAATGACTCTTTGGTGCTCCACGTGGATGATTAGGTCATCCTCCTCGGGCTCCGCGAGTGATGCGGCCAGGCTAGCCAAAGCATCTGCTCGACTGTTCTGCGACCGGGGAACGTGAACGACATCTGGCCGGGAGGGGAACTTAGCCATTTGATGGAGGGTGCACTCCAGCAACAGCATGAGCTCTGGCTTCCTGACAGCGTAGTCACCGTTAACCTTCTTTACGACTAGCTCAGAGTCTCCTTTTACATACAGGTAGGGCATGTTAACCTCCAGATCCAACTCGAGGCCAGTGATGAGGGCATGATATTCTGCCTCATTGTTGGTGCAGCCCTCTGACAATAAGAAAGAATATGGCAGCACGACTTGCTCCGGAGTGATGAAGACGATACCCAGGCCCACTCTATTAAGCTTGGGATCGTTGAGAATTATACCGGTAGGGCTTCAGGAGGCACCATCAAAGTGCATTTTCCAACATGGGGTGGCATGATCGACTGAGAGGATTTCCTTATTAGGAAATCCCACATCTAGCGGCTGGTCCGCAGAGGTTGGATGAGCAGCTAAGAAGTCTACCAACGCCTGTCCTTTGAAGGAATTCTGAGATATGAACCTAATGTCTAACTGCTGGAGGATCACCGCCCAGCGTGCCAATCAGCCGGTCAACATAGGCCGACTCAGGATGTATTTTAACGGGTCTACCCTAGAGACCAACTGTACCTCATGGTGCTGCAAGTAGTGCCACAATTTCTTCATGGAAAATAGGAGCGCCAGGAAGCTCTTCTCGATGGGATAATATCTAATCTCCGTGTCGAGGAGCATGCAGCTGAGGTAGTAGAGGCTATTCTCTATTCCCTCATTGTTTTTCTGGGTGAGAAGGGCACCGAGGGATCGCTCCAGGGCGGTCACGTAAAGGACTCGCGACCTTACGGGAACAGGTGGCATCAGGACCAGAGGTTGAAGCAGATACTGCTTGATTTCCTCAAAAGCGGTCTGGCACTCTTCATCCCACCCATAGGCGGTGCCTTTCTTCATGAGCCGAGAGAAGGGCTTACACTTTCCGGCCAGATTCGCAATGAATCGGCCTATATAGGCTAAGTGGCCTTGGAGGCCTTGAAACTCCCGAATATTACTCAGGGGAGGCATCTGACTGATGGCCTTGATCTTCTCGGGGTCGATCTCGATACCTCGATACCTGAAGATGAAGCCGAGAAACTTTACGGATGTGACCCCGAAGGCACACTTCAACGGGTTCATCTTCAGGTGACGAGAACGGAGCAAACCGAACACTTTGTCAAGGTCTTTGAGATGGTCCTGGCACTGATGAGATTTAACCACCAGGTCATCTACATAGCACTCCACCAGCGTCCCGAGGATCGGCTTGAATATGTGGTGCATAGCCCGTTGATAGGTGGCACCGACGTTCTTCAAGACGAAGGGCATAACCTGATAGCAGAAAGTGACCTGGGGGACCTGAAGGCAGTGTACTCTTCATCCTCAGGGGCCATCCAGATTTGGTTATACCCGGAGTACCCATCCATGAAAGAGAGGGATTGGAACCCGGCCATTGCATCGATCAACAACTCTGTCACGGGAAGGGGAAAGTCGTCCTTCGGACAGTGGCAATTAAGATCGTGGAAGTCGATGTAGACCCTGATCTGCCCGTTCTTCTTCCTGATGGGCACAATTTTGGCTAGCCACCTGGGGTACTGGACTTCCCTGACGAATTTGTCCTTAATGAGCTTATCAACTTCGGCCTCCACCATGGAACCGTGAAAGGGGTGCATTTTTCTGGGAGGCTGCTTGAACCCGCGATGGTTTACTGGGAGGCCAAGGTGATGGATGACTACCTTGGGATCTAGTCCCGACATCTCGTCATAACTCTAGGAAAACACATCACGGTGCTGTTTTAGGAAGTCTATGTACCGTTTCCGTTCCTCGGGAGGGATAGCGGCGCTGACCAATGTGGGCCTCGGGTCCGCCTCACTACCAAGGTTCACCTGTACGAGCTCGTCGACCGTGGAGGAGATGCCCTCCTCAAAGGCAAGAGGAGCATCTTCCATGTCTTATTCTCCGCTTGGGGAATGATCGTCCACTGGGGGAGACGTTTCGGGGCTGCTCGACCCTGATGGGGAGCTGGAACCAGCTTGGGCGGCAGAGGTCGTCATGACGGGAGGCTCATACACCACGGAGACTGTAGCGACAAAGGCGGTTGATCCAATCCCATCTGGCATGCGGCCTAAGGGGCCACACTTTACGACATCGAAGCAGTGGTGTCGCGTTGGCCTGAGCCGGTCGATACCGGCTTGACGAAACATGCACGTATGACGCACCGCCGTTGCCATAAGCCCAACGTCCCGACATCGTACGGGGGTAGGAGGCTCGGGGATCACCCGGGCCTGGTTGGTGTAAGAGTACGAGGTGATTTCCCACCATCGCTTAGACCCGGAAATATGAATTCCTCTGGTACCTGTGACAACAAAGCACTCTCCCATATCGGGAGTTGTGGCCTCTAACCGATGGATTGGGAATACATATGCATCATCCAAACCTGCCCAGGGATCACTCACGACAGTGGCAGGCTCAACCTCACCTGCCAGGATCTTCTTTTCCTTGCTCTTGTAATAGTCTGCGTCCAGGTAACGAGCTTCACAAGAGGCAAACGGGGACGCATCTCCTTGGAGCACACCCACTTGACCCTTAAGGGAGTATTTGAGGCACTGATGGTATGATGAGGGAACCGCTGCGTGAAGATGGAGCCACGACCTTCCCATCAACGCATTATAGGCAGTGTCCTAAGAGACAACCATGAATTCAGTATTGGCAATTAAGCCGCCGAACTGGGTCTTCAGACGAATCTTGCCGAGTGGAGTTTTCTCGGTCCTATCATACCCCTGGATTCTGAGGTCGGAGGGAGTTAAATCATCCTCAGACAACCCCAGTTTTCACAGTGTCCGAGTTGGGATCATGTTAATCCCAGAACCCGTGTCGACAAGACATCGACGGACCTCCATGCCATTGAACTGGCCGGTGATGTACAGCACGCGGATGTGCCCCTGTATGGGAGGGTCTTCATCTTCACTGGAGAATGAGATAACCACCTGACATTCGGCGTCCTCAATCACTTCGGCGTGGAAGGCTTCTGTGATCGCTACCTCCGTTTCAAACTGGAGGGGGCTCTTCAGAGCCTCGGCGAGCGCCTCACGCATTTCAGATGATAGGAGGAGGGCCTCAAGGATGGAAAGCCTCGCCGGAATGCCGACCAGATGATTCAGGACATCATACTTTCACGCCAATCGCGAGCTTCTGCTTGCAGGAGGTCGCTCTGCGATTGGGGGAATGACGGGCCCTGCTGGCGGGACCGGTGATTGACTGGTACTAGGTACATCCCGCTGTTCACTAGCTGAAGCCTGGGAGGTGGCTACCATGCTAGGACCGGAAGGCCGTAGGCGGCCAACGACAGGTCTGGGCTGTTTGCGACCCGGGCAAGGCGATTCCGCCCGATCCAACAACACGAATGGTGGTGGAAGAGAACCTGTTGTCACTGGATGAGGGAGCTTCAAGTGCTGCTCTCTACACCGGGCCTACTGCCTAGTCTCGGTGGCGTGCACGGCCTGACTGGAGGTGACGACCGCCGTGCCCCGGCGATTCGCGTAGCCACGACTCCGTTGACATTGACGACGGGTGGGGACATTGGGGAGGTTCACCTGGCACTCCTCGTCGTCGGGAGCCACAAAGGGATTTACCAACTCTACGGTGTTAACCGAAGTGTACCCCGGGCTCTCGGGGAGATTCACCCGGCGCTCCTCGTCATCGCGAGCCACAAAGGGATTTACCAACTCTACGGTGTTAACTGAAGCGTACCCCGGGCTCTCGGGGAGATTCACCTGGCACTCCTCGTCGTCGGGAGCCACAAAGGGATTTACCAACTCTATGGTGTTAACCGAATCGTACCCCGGGCTCTCGTGGATATTCACCCGGCGCTCCTCGTCGTCGGGAGCCACAAAGGGATTTACCAACTCTACGGTGTTAACCGAAGAGTACCCTGGGCTCTCGGGGAGATTCACCTGGCGCTCCTCATCGTCGGGATCCACAAAGGGATTTACCAACTCTACGGTGTTAACCGAAGCGTACCCCGGGCTCTTGGGGAGATTCACCCGGCGCTCCTCATCGTCGGGAGCCACAAAGGGATTTACCAACTCTACGGTGTTAACCGAAGCGTACCCCGGGCTCTCGGTCGAGGAGTCAGCCATTAACGGATGGGGTCTCGGAGGGATCCCCATTCCTGGGGGCATGAAATCGCCAAGCGTGCGAGAAGATGACGGCAATGGCAGGGCACGTTCTTTCTTCTTGCATCGCCGTCTGCTCTTCTAGGAAGAAGCAGGCTGGGACGACGAGTCCGAAGCAGCGCTCGTGGATTCTGAGGGCTCTGGCCGGTCCAGGCGGGCAAGGATGATGCCATGGGCACGGGCGACCATCCTGCGGGCCATCCAGTAGTTATACTTCCGGGACCCACGGTTGGAATCCTGTTCTCACCCGTCCCCGTCGTCACTACTGCCATCTGATCCCACGAAGATACCTGCCACCTGTGCCAGGGCTGGGCCCAAACTGACTATGTTGTTGTCAATCTGGTCTTGGAGCCAGTCCTTGAACACATAGCATTGTTGGATGGTGTGTCCCAGGAACCGGTGATAAGGGCAGTAGTCAGGGTGATCTGCGAGACACGCCTCTTCTGGCTTCCGGCACTCGGGCAGCCGCACAATCCTCTGCTCCAAGGCGCTGTGGAAATAACCGGGGACCTGGGCCTCGTCAAACGAGTAATCCCGATTCCTTCTTCCTGGAAAGGGGACCCTTGGGGGCTGACCATGGTCGGGGACCGGAGGAGCAGGCTGAGGAGGCGGAGCCGAATTACCTCGCCTAGGTGGTGGCGGTGCGTTACGCGGAGGCGCCTGCCGATTTTGAGGCGGTCGCTGCTGGGCCGGAGGATGTGGGGTGGACCCCTATGAGCCTGCTGAGCTGGCCTCACCAAAAGCAACTCTAGCTGTCTAGGTGCCTCTATCTGCGCCACAGCAGCGAGCTCGGCTCTGGTGGCTCTCCTTTCCGAGATCACAGGAGGTAGTAGACGTGCCTGGCTGTCCTGTTGCAGGGCTTCTTCGAGGCGCTGAGCCTTGTCCGAGAAGTCCCGGAACCCTCCAGGGTAATTCTGCGTGATCAGGGAAGGAACCAACTCCGCCTTGACGTTCCCCACACACATCGTCAGTAATTGATCCTGAGTCAGTGGCATGTCAAGGGAGTACGTGACCCCCTTCCACCGGGCGATGAAGTCCGCAACTCGCTCGTCAGGCCTTTGCTTGCACCTGAAGAGGTCTGCAATTTTTGTCTTCCAGGTTGTGGAACTGAACTGGTAGAGTAATTGTTGACGAAGGTCCTCCCAGCTAGTTACTGATCCAACAGGGAGCTGGCTGTACCAAACGAACACTGGTCCCTCCAGTGTCTGAACGAAGCACCGGAGCTTGGTAGCCTCCTACTGCGCCGGAGTCCCCAACATAGGCCCGAACCTCGAGTTGAAGTGGGCCAAGTGCTGTGGCGGGTCTCCGGTCTCGTTAAAGGGGGAAAAAGTGGGATTACCAAATCCTGGCGGGGCTGCCATGTCATCCACCCATGCGGGGTACGGCTTGCCATCCGGTGGGATCGCCACCTTCCCAGTTTCCAGGGCCTCCAAGCGAGCGATGAGTACCTCCATCAAATAATCTGGATGTGGATTCATGTCCTGATGGGGATCTCTAACCACAATCGCATTTCCAGGATTTTCGATACGATAGTCGCGCTCAGCGGCTCGAGGGGCATCTGGCGGAGCGACTATCAGAGTGGCGGGAGGAAACTGAGCAGGGTCTCCCAGGTTGCCTCGCTGCTCGGGAGGGTTCGATGAAACATATCGCGCCCTCTTTCCATGGCCTCTAGTGTCTCCCCTATCGGCGAACACGACACGGTCACGGTAGCCCGGGGGGATCTCAGCAAGGGGTAGATGCTCTTGCCCCTGCTGTCCTAGTCTAGGGTTGCCGTAGACAGGCCACCGCTCTGCAATGCATTCGGCCAGGAGCTCATCAACCAACCTTTTTTGCTCGGCTAGCTGTTGGCATAGCATGGACTTCTCGGGATCTTCCTCTGCCTTCTGCACTGAGGAAGATGGGTTAGCGAGTTTGACAGGCCCAACGGGCTCTTTACCCTTGCCAATGTTTCGGCTCAGTGCCAGTGCCTCCGTGGGTACAGGAAGGCCTAGGAGGCTCCTCTGTTGGCGAGTAATCCTCCCAGATGGGTCCAGCAGCGGCCTGTCCTCGGGGGGTGAGTCCCCATCGAGGGGCTCCACAATGTTTCCCTCATCTGAAAGGTCAGCCATGTTGACTGCTACTACCCTTGGTGACGTTCCCTTAGGGCTGCCCAGTGGGTCGGGCTGCCGGCGGATCGCACAGAAGAGGAGAGCAGCGTACTTCCCCCACCCGCGGACATGCACGTGGGGGATGGCCTCCTCAATAACTCTGCGGAGTACTTGAAAACTTTGGACGCATTGTTGCTGAAGGGCCTCGTGGAGGCCCAGCGACTCGGGGTGCCGGACCGCGGGGAGTGCAGCTAGGTCAACCCGGCGGCACTGCTCACTAATCTTCTCGAGGTGTTCTTGGCTCCCGGGATAAGGCACCAGCTGATGATGGAGGTTGGAGTGATTCACCTGAAGAATCTGGCGGAAGCATTCAAACTCTCCCGGGGTGAGTGACTTTGGCACATCAAAACCCGATTCTGCGACCGGCCAAAACTTCTCAGGGAAGTGGCCCGCTGCAAGAACGGTCTAGAAGATCCACGGCTCCGGCTCGGGGTCTGGAACTTTCCGCCCCTGCTCGTCCACCGAGGAAAGTCAGGGAATTGAAAATGGCGCCGAGGCGGGCCGTTGGGGCGGTGGGATGACCGGCGGGGAATACGGTGAACAGGCAGATTGACTGCCGATCCCTGGGTCATCCTCCCGAGGTTGCAGTGCCCTGGCCGCCACGTCGCGATAGGATGGGCCGGCGGATGGGCCTCCTGTCGCAACATCGGTGCTCGCCGAGGGTGTGTAGCCTCGCGATCCTTCCGTCAGTCCCCAGATGAGCTCCTCACCCTCCCTAACAGGGGCGGGAGGTGCTTCTGAGGAGATCAGCGGCAACTGCGGGCTTGATCCCTGGCGGTACGCCAAATCCTCATCCTCCTGGATATAACTTCGAAGGGAGGAGGGAATCATATAGATATCGCATTTGGGGAGTACGAGACTGACATGCCGCGTCCCCATCCCCACCCTCAACTCGAAAGGATGGGGGGAGGTTCCATCGTCGAGTCTTACTCTACCTCGAAATCTGAGAAACGGACTGGTCTGATTCCTGTCCGGACCCCCCTGACATTCCTCCGATGGCAATGACGCCTGGCCTTCCTTCCCCTGGGTATTTCCTCAGGGTAAGGATGACTTCCGTCATCAGGTCCCCCAGCCACAATAGAGCTGGGGCAGAGGGGACCGAAGGCCGGGGTGTGAGAAGCACCGGGACAGATGTCGAATGGGACATGGGGAGGACCTCTATGTGAGTGAGCGACTGGATACACAACGGCTCCATGCTCGCGACCAGCGGTAGGGGGAGTGACCTCATACCCCATGCGGTGGGTGTTGGAAGGAGTCGTACCCGAAGCATAGCTGTCGAGAAGAAGACTTCGTCTTTCCAGATCGGTGGCATGGGATGAGCCTTCACGGTGAGCGGCACTACAGCGGATTGGCCCGCAGTGGCCAATGCCAGTGTCAGCGACCGAGAGATTCGACCCAACCTGCCTGCAGTGCGGTCGGGGTTTCGATCCCATTCGGGCACACAGCTGCCCTTGCTCAACATGTGCAGGGATCTGGGAACAGAAGTCAGCAGTGGCTGGGGCCACAATGGCTGCTGATGATGGTGCCCAAGGATGGGTATTCTCCCCCACTCATGCCCGACACTGGCTTCGAGTCAGATGAGCCGGAGCCAGTGGTGCGGGCGTGAAGATTGCCTGCTCCTCGGCTTGGGGAGTCAGGCGGCGGCATCGACGCAGCCTGGCGGGGGTTCTTGCCGGTAACCCCTGTGATGGATTGCCGATCGGGTGGACCCGGACATCCCCCACCTCATTGGCGTAGGGGAGGGATGTGTCACAGCGCTCTGGGGATAGGCTCCCGAAGCGGTTGAACGTCAGCGTGGGGAGCGGCGGATCCCTGCATGGCCCTCGAGGGCGGCGATGGTGGTGAGGCACGACCGCCACTAGATCCAAGCGGGCCATGCCCCTAGTGGGGATGATCCCTTCCTCGTCATACCTACGAACCAGGTTATTGATCACCCTCTGTTGGATGATTTCTGACGGAGAGAGGGTGCGTAAGCGCCTGGCTACTACAGCGGTCGAAGTCGGAGCGACTGTGGGATAGGTGGGACCGCGCCGGGTATCCGCGTCGGCACTTCCCCTGCCCCTGCACCGGTGGGCAGGTGGCGATCGAGCTCCGAATTTAGTGATCTGATTCCTGGAAATAAGGAGATAAACCCATTAGTATCAACAGGAAAGGAGATCGACAACCAAGGCCCAACATCATTCTGTCTTCAGTGGTCGGCGAGAGGGAACCATGCTGACGACGACACAGAACAGAGTAGTCAATGTCCTGACGGCCTCGACCCCTGGCGGGTTCACGTCCCAGTGAGGGTTACCCGGACCTGGAGACATGCTATTATTCCGATGCTCCAACGACTACCATTCCCCATGTTGAGGAGAAGAGCTTCACGTCGGGTTCACCATTTTTTGTTTCCGACGCTTTCGCCGGGGCGCGCGCGTCCGTCCGCTGGGGAGGGCACGCTGCTTGTGGCCCCGCATTCCCGCATTCCAAAGGCGGGCGACATACATTCCTTGTTTACGGACGTCTGCTCCTTGATCGAAACCGGGATGATGGGATGTCAGTTCTTCCTTCCGTGGATTCCTCCTCGGAGCTCGTCACCTAGTCCGGGTCTCCCTCAAAGATTTAAGACGAGTTCGTGAATCTCATTCCCGGTGCCATATCTACATAGACGCCAGTTAATTACGCTGCTTCTGTCAAGACGCTCCAAAGGGGTCTTGTCGGGACAGCAACCTGCGGTGAGGAGAAGGGTCACGTTGGGGCATCGTCGGCATGTCTGTCTTTGGTCCCTCATCACAGTGCTTCTCGAGGGCGCGGAAGCCTGAGGCATCCCACATCGAACGCGGGGAATGTGTACCATCTGAGGTTTTCCTCAGATTCCCATGTTTAACACGGGGTATGTCGCAAGTTTAACATCTTGCGGAGATGGATCGGGTTAAAGGATCCCTAGGGGGAAACACCGATGTTGGGGCCAGCACGTGGGCGGCCTCCCGTATGACATGGAGTGGGAAAGGGTGGCATGATATCACTGGGATGTGGCGGCCCGGGTAAGGATCAGGGTGGATGGTGGGGTGAAGCATGGGGCTTACGTTCTAAGACGGCCCAAGAGGGGGGATACAGTTTAACGTCATGCGGGACGGAATACAGTTTAACGTCATGCGGGACGCGATATAGTTTAACGTCATGCGGGACGGGATACAGTTTAATGTCATGCGGGACGGAATACAGTTTAACGTCATGCGGGATGAAATACAGTTTAACGTCATGCAGGACGAGATACAGTTTAATGTCATGCGGGACAAAATATTTGGGGCTTACGCTCTGAGGCGGCCCAAGGTGGTCAGGGAACCGACATGGAAAGGTCGGGACGACCGGGTGGTGGGCTTGGACCTCGTGGAGGCTTCCTACGTACTGTGTGCTAGCACGGATCAAAGTCCATGTAGTACACTGGGATGGGGCTTACGCTCTTAGGCGGCCCATAGGAGGATGTCATGGTCGATGCGCACTCTAAGCCCATGTGAGTCATGCTCGGTATGGGAAAGAAGAGGCACCCGGGACCAGACGATCACGTCGTGAAGGGTGAGTCTGGGAGATGTGGAATGGGGCTTACGCATTGAGCGGCCCAAAGAGGAAATAGGGGCTTACACGTGGTTAGCGGCCCTTGGTGCCGAGGCTTACTCTAGGGTGGAGGCCCGTGGTGCGACAAAGCGCAGTGGGAAAAGGACTCCACTGACCTTGGCATGGGGGAAGTACGGAGATGCACGGGTGCAATCATTTGTACGAAAGGTTAGGGGCTTACGCTCTGAGGCATCCCTTCCCCCACAGAAAAACACCGCTCCGACAAGGAGGATCTCATTACATGAGAGGAAGAGTCCATTCCCGTGGAGACGAGTGGCGTAAAAAAATATCCGAGCTAGGGGGACCCTGCGTGCGAAGCACGGGGTCAGACCACAGTTTAACGTATTGTGTTAAGGACGAGGTGCTTATCAGTTTAACATCCTGCATCTTGGACGAGGTGAGTTTTCTCCACACCCCTAGGGCTTACATGCCCAACACCTTCTACCCCTTGTGGAAGGGAAGGCATCGACAAGGCCGTGGTGAAAGGGGGTCACAGGGCAAACCACCGGCGGGTCCACGTTAGCGTGGCTATGTGAAGAAACAATAGCCGTTAGCGTGCCTATGCGGAGAAGCGTAAGGAAAAGCAACACAAAGGGAAACACGGCCCAAGGGACCTTCAGGTTACTTCGCAAGAGCCTGGAAGGCCTTGCGGGAAAACAACGCATGGCGCGCATGCTCGGCATTGGAGACATCAGATGCCGGTGCAGGGGGCAGACAAGGGGCGTCAAGGTGAGGGGTCCTCGGCTCTGTGCGCGCAAAAGGGACGATTTGCACGCAAAACACCGGGACGACGTGCAATTGAAGTATTGGAATTGTGTGCGAAGAGGGAATTATGTGCAAGGTTTTGCGCGCATGGCAGGGTGTTGCGCGCACAGACCATGGATTGCGCACAAGTGGGGAAACCGGGGAAAGGGGAAAATTCACTGAAGCCGGTGGAGTTGCGCGCAAAGGCCAACTCCGGGGCAAGGTTGCGCGGAATTCGGGATTACCTGGATGTCATCTTTCACGCGGGGGGAGCCAAATTGCGCGCATGAGAGTCGCTTCAGATTCCTCAACCCCCAAACCGTTCGGGGTCACCTTATATTTATAGGCAACCTCCAGCGCGGAATCCAGGCGGCGCGCGAAATTTTCCACACCGGGAACCACTTGCGCGCAAATTCTCGCCGCAGAGACATGGGGCGCGCAATTATTGCGCGCATCACTGGTCAAATTCCACAAATCTCGGGAGAACTTCTCACATAGAACATTTTTGTGCGCGGATCCTCCTTTATTTCGCGCACCACTTCCTGGGCCTCTGGATCGGGCCTCTGATTCCGAATATAACTTCGCTTCGTCATTCCAAAACTTCCTCTGGGAGTTGTAGGCTTTTTTCGGCGTCAAAAATCTCCTTCTACTATGATGTTATAAGGATATGATAAAAATGAACAAGAACCACTGGGAGAGATTACACTCAGAAATCAGTTTGGAGATCTTGTATCTAATTTAGATTTCATGGTTGTTGATCAAGACTCAGCTTTCAAAATCTTGCTTGGAATACCCTGGCTACATCAACATGCGACTATCCCTTTATCATATCATCAATGTATCAAATATTGTTTTGATGGTCAAATTGGGACATTGTATGGTGATAAGGCCCCATTCAAGACATGTGAATCTTAATACATTGAGGTGGAATTCTATCACATGAAGGGAAAGGAGAAATCCACAACAAGGGAGATTACCAAAGTTAATGCTCCATATGGTTTGGAAAAAATTCCAGTAAACCCATTTACACATGTGAGTACAGATTTTGTGTTGCCTATCAGTCAAATTGATAGGATAAACTCAAATGAAAATACTCTTATGGAAACTTACATAATGTCAATTACAACAATCAAGCCAGACAGCATGGGAGAAATTGGTGATTCACCAAGAAATGATGAAAGCTCAAATGGGGATGTCATCATTTCATCCACTGAAATTCAGCAAGTCTATACTTCACCAACCAGGCCAGAAGAAGTTATAGAAATGCCATAGGTTAACAATGATGTCGATTCTCAATCCACCAACTCCTCTTTAATACCCAAGGAAGACCCTCCATCATCAATAGGGTCAGAAATGGAAGCTTCTTCTTCATGATATTCAAATTTTAACATCTCTTATGATCATGAAAATTATACTTCATCATCTACTATGAAAGTAGAAATAGAAGAAATAATACATGTTGAAGAGGAAGAGGAACATCTCAAGGATGCTCCTCCACCATTTGAAGAGGGTATCTCTACCACCATGGATGAACTCAGAGAAATAAATCTGGGTACAAAAGAAGATCCACACCCCACTTTAGTAAATGCGGCCATGACTCTTAATGAGCATGAGATTTATGTTTCATTTTTAAATCAAAATCGAGAAATATTTGCTTGGAACTATACAGAGATACCCGGGCTTGATCCTGATGTTGCTACTCATCATTTGGGTTTTCCAGAAGAACATCGAGGATTCATGCAAGCCACAAGAAGAACACACCCAACCTATGCTTCCAAAATTGAAGCTGAAGTGGATAATCTTATCAAAGATAAATTTGTCAGAGAAGTTCAATATCCCAAATGATTGGCTAATATTGTCTGAGTAAAAAAGAAGAATGGACAAATTGGAGTTTGCATTGATTTCAGAGATCTTAATCGGCATTGTCCTAAGGATGATTTTCCAGTTCTGATCACAGAACTCTTAATTGATGCAAAAACTGGCTATGAAGCAATTTCCTTCATGGATGGATATTCTGGGTATAATCAAATCTGAATGGCTCCAGAAGATGATGAATCTACAGCCTTCAGAGCCCCTCAGGGTGTGTTCTGCTATTGGGTAATGCCCTTTGGCTTAAAGAATGCATGCACAACATATTAGCATGCCATGCATCGTATCTTCGATCCTTTTTAGGGAAATTTGTTGAATGTTATATGGATGATTTGGTGGTTAAATCCAAACAACGTTATAATAACTTGGCTGATTTGGAAGTCATATTATACAAACTTTGGCAACATAATTTGAAGATGAACCCCTTAAAATGTGCTTTTGGGGTAACCTTAGTAAAGTTTCTCAGCTTTGTTCTACGCCATCGTGGTATCAAAGTCGATCTTGAGAAAACAAAGTCAATCCTTGGTATATAACATCCCTGAAATTTGAACGAATTGAGAGGACTTAAAGGACACTTAGCCTATATTTGGCGTTTCATCGCCAATTTGGCAGCCAAAAGTTTACCATTCACCAAATTGATGAAGAAGGGAGTAACTTACCAGTGGACTGAAGAATGTCAAGAATCATTCAATATTCTCAAGAAATATCTCTTGAGTCCACTGGTATTAGTTCCACCTATTGAAGGAAAACCACTTATCCTCTATGTGATAGCTTTAGTGTGATCATTGGGTGCCTTTCTTTCTCATAAGAATGATGCTGGGAATAAGAAAAACCTCTACAATCTCAGTGGGACTATGCTTGAAGTAGAAACCGGATATTCAAGTATTTAAAAGTGCTACTTAGCATTAATCTTTGCAGTTCAGATGTTGAGACAGTACCTACAACATCACGAGGTCTAATTGGTATCTCGCAATAACCCGCTCAAATTCATCCTTAGTCGTCTGATGCTTACAGGACATCTGGGAAGGTGGGCAGTTATTTTGCAGCAATTTGACATTCAGTATGTGTCTCAAAAGGCAATAAAGGCCCAAGATTTAGTTGATTTCCATGCTGAACACCCTTCAGTAGAAGATGCATCTTCAGATATTGAACTTCCTAATGAGGAAGTCTTCTTTATTCAATATAGTCTTCAGACATGGGAAATATACTTTGATGGTGCTTCTAGAAGTCCAACAAGAAGGAAAATAGAAAATCCTAAATTCAAAAAAGTTGGATTAGGAATTTTTCTCATTTATCTAGAAACGGCAGTGTTACCCTATTCCTTCTCATTGTTGGGAGGCGGTACAAATAATGAAGCAGAATATCAAGCTCTCATCGTAGGCTTAGAGTTGGCGCTTCAAGCACAAGTGAATCACTTAAAGGTGAAAGGTGATTCAATCATGGTAATAAAACAATTCAATGTGGATTATAAAATCAGAAAAGAAGATCTAATCCCTTTGTATGATTAGTTCAGAGAGTTAATGGTGGAATTTACTTCAGAAAAGACATTTTATTATGCTCTGTGGTCATAAAATGTCCAAGCTGATGCACTGGCTAATATAGCCACAGCTCTGGCAGATCCAAATCGGGACAAGAAAAGCATCAGTATTTCCCACCATCGTTAAATTTCACCTTATGTTCAAACCAGAACAGAGGAAATCAAATGAAATTAGTCCCATAATTGATCTACATGGTCATACTACTGGATGGATGACACCTATCATGGAATACCTTCAAAATGGAACACTTCCACCTGATAGAGTCGGGAAAGAAAAAATCTGGTGACGTGTGGTCAATTTTACTCTTTATGATAGCCCATATAACCTAGAGAAAGTTTTATACAAGTTTGGTTTTGATGGAGTTCTCTTCAGATGCATTGATGGTGAAGAGACAATGGATGTCATGAAAGAAGTTCATGCTGGAGTCTGGGGTGCCCACCAGCCAGGACATAGACTATCTGATCAAATTTTAAGGCTTGGATACTTTTGGCCATCAATGATACAAGATTTTTTGATTTCACAAATAAGTTTCATTCATGCCAAGTACATGACAACTTCATTCATTTCCCCCCACAGTTTCTTCATACAACTAAACACTCGTGGCCATTTTCCACATGGGGAATGGATGTGGTGGGACCTGATCCTTCAGCTACAACCAAGCAGTTTAAGTACATTATTACTGCCACTGACTTCTTTTCCAAATGGGCAGTGGTAATACCTCTCAAAGAAGTTAGTTCTAAAATAATTTTTAGCTTTATCAAGTCTAACATAATTACCATATTTGGGGTCCCTCATACCATTTTGACGGACAATGGCACCAACTTCTGTTCATCCGAGGTGAAGAAGTTGTATCAAGAATACAACATCAAATCCAACCATTCATCTCGGTATCATGCATCGACTAATGTCCATATAGAATCCTTTAACAAGACTCTTTCAAATATACTTCAAAATATGGTGGATAAAGAAAATAAGTCATGGCCTGATAAACTCTTTCATGCTTTATGGGCTTATCGGACCACCACCCACTCTGCAACGTGGTCAACTCCATATTCACTGGTATATGGAGTAGCCATTTCTAATCAGTCATCTACAGATGAACAATGTCAAAAGCGATTGGATGAATTATAATGATTAGACAAGAAACAATTGTGCACCTTGCACCACTTGGAAGTCTGTCACAATCAAATATCACGAGCTTTCAACAAAAAAGTTCATCTTAGTTCATTCGTTCAGGGAGAAATGGTATTGGTTCTCAGAACTCCAATGATACCATGAAAGAAACCTCCCAAGATTGAACCAAAATGGGAAGGACCTTACTCAATACATAAGCTCTACTCCAATGGGTTATATTATTTAATTTCAATGGATGGAGAACTCATTACTAATCCAACCAATGCTAGATTTTTGAAGAATTATTTTGTGTAACAAAAATACTAAAATTGTCCAGCAAGATGTTAAAATGCATCATCCATGGTCCATGTATATTACCTTAAACTATTTTCACATTCGTCCAACACAACTTTAAACTGTGTCTCCTTCCATGGTCCAAACATATGAACTTAAACTATTTTCATGTCTCATGTCCAGCAAGATGTTAAACTGCACCATCCTCGGTCTATGCATATATGACCTTAATCTATTCGCACCATTATCCAACATGATGCTAAACTGTATCATCCCTTTTCATCCAACGTGATATTAAACTGTGTCAATATCCAGTAGGACGTTAAACTGCACCATCAGTTGCGGTCCATGCATACGACCTTAAACTATTTGCATACATCTCGTCCAACATGACGTTAAACTGCGAAAAGGTCCCTAATATGTCCAACATGCTGTTAAACTGTGTCCTATTTTTTTCCTTACTACATGACATTAAACTGCACAGTCCCCCTTTTCGCCCAGCATGACGTTAAACTATATTGTCCCCATCGTCTTAGCTACAGGATGTTAAACTGTAAAAAAACCTTATTGTCCAACATGACGTTAAACTATGTCCCTTTAATATGTCCTACATTACATTAAACTGTATTTTGTCGCTACTACATGACACTAAACTGTGCAGCACCAATAGTCGTAACTGCAAGACTTTAAATTGCATAGTCCCTTCATACGTCTTACTTGAAATTAAATTGTGTATCGTTAAGGTTGTTTCTACCTATTGTTTCTCACACCGAGTATGAATCATGTGATCTTAGATAAAACTTCAAACATAACACTCATTCTGGGCCGCTAACCACGCGTAAGTCCCAACACCATTTTTAGGTCGTTGTCTCGAAGAACTACTTGATCACTACTTCATTCTTTAATTGAACTACATAGACTTTGATCATTGCCTTCTAGGCTGGGTATGTAGGTAACCTCCTGAGGTCCATGCCGAAACCCAATCTCTTCACATCGGTTCACCTCCATCTCATATGATGTTGATTTGTGAAACTGCCCCCAAAACCAATCTCTTCACATTGGTTCACCTTTTTTCCTTGCTATATGACATTAAACTGTACAAAATTTTTTGTCCTGTATGACAAAAAACTACAACATTCTTTGATACCCTAACCTGAGTTGGAATCACTATTCACATTGATTTCCAATCATGTTATATCCCAAAGACTACGTGCATACATGGAAGTGCCTGAATCTTTTATCTTAGGTCAAACCATTATTGCACTAAAGTCCCCTTTTCACCTTTCACTTGTACAATCCAAATCTATACAGAGGGTATTTCTAGAACTACGTGGGCTTGATTCCCATACTTATGGGATATGTAGGAACGTTCAAGTATCCCTCGAATCCATCCCCTAGTCTTTTGGGCCTAACCCCAAATTCCACTGTCAGGCCCCTGGCTGAAAAGTCCCTATGAAAACACACACTATGTATTCATTATTATGTTCCAAGCTCTATGAACCTAAACTAAGATCTCCTATGCTTTCATCCCACATGACTTTAAACAGTATTTCAAGAACTACGTATGGCTTGATTCGCATCCTTATGAAATATGTAGTGAAGTACAACATTTCAATTCAGGACCCAGCCACAACATGATTATGGTTAGCATTGTTCTGTGTATCTCTACATACATTGGACAATACCCATTTTTATGTGTCATAATCCTAACGTTAAATATTTTCATATCTTCATAACCATTTTATCGACATATGGTTACAAAAATGTCCTAAACCGGAGAGTTCTTTTTCTTAACTATGCAGCACGTGCCCTTAGGCGGCCTTGAGTAAGTAGTCTACATAACGGAACTGTCAGCCAAAAGATACAATTATTTGAATATGCAGCCAATGCCCTTAGGCGGCACTACATAATTCAACCCCCTAACGGGTTTGTTAAATAATGGTAACATCATTCTTGGAATGAAAACATCTTTTTTCCTTAGTTGTCTTAACGACAATATGTATGGATCTACAAAAATAGCCATCCTTAATATATTTGTCTCATACAATTTTTTATGATCTGAAAGTATTCAAGTCTATGGTTTATATTTCCCTTTGCTACATTTAGGTCAGACCTTTGTATGAGTGACATTCATCCAGTTCTTAGACAATCTTGTTTGGAAATATCTTCTCCATATTCTAGTACCTCTCTCCATATAGAAAACTCTATGCTTTGGAAAAGTTGAATCCTCATAAACTTTCACTGTCTTTATAGCAGTAGAAAAGTTAATTTCCGAGTGTTCTTTTTCCTGACTATGCAGCACGTGCCCTTAGGCGGCCTTGCATATACAGTATACACAATAGACCAGTCAGCAAAAAGATGCTATTATTTGACTATGTAGCCAATGACCTTAGGTGGCCCTGCATAATTCAAACCCCTGACAAGTTTGTTAAATAATGGTAACTTCATTCTTGGTAACTACTTCTTCTAATGCCTTTTAGCCCTTTTTAGTATCATTCCCCAGATTAAAAATTTCTTAAGTCACAGTTTACATTTTTTTCTTTATACCTGAGTGTGGTAATTTGTTTTCAGATAAATTTTCAAGTAATTTAGTCAATTCTAATCCATTCGGTCAAAGCTATTTCGACCTTAAACATTAGTCTTTTTACGTACGACGTGCAAGACTTTAAACTGCCCACAAAAGACAAGGGAACTCTAAATAAAAGTCAAGTTCTATCTCAATAAACATACATTTTGTATGATTTAGGTAATATTGAGAAATTAAAAGATTCAAAGTTTGTAGGGTTATTTATAATAATCCTAGAAAAAACCAAAATATTCTTACTAGGAAAATTGGCTTAGGTAAAAATCTAAAGTAGGTAACAAAATAATGCATGGACAAATAATTGAAGATGAAAGTATTCTTCATTGATGAATAAGAATTAAAAGGACGTCCACAGATTGGAGTCTCTTCTCTTTTCCAAGAAATTACAAAAGGATGTAAACATAAGTATTCACTTGATGTACAATATCCCAAGCTTCATCAACAGCTACTTGAAGCTCATGCACTCGACAAGCTTCACTCTTTTCAGCTTCATGGAGTGCTTTCTAGTCATCTGTGATGGATTTCATACCATTAGTTTGAGTTCCCTCCAGTAAATTATTGAGCTGGTCAAGTTCCCCAGTAACAGCATCTAACTGTTGCTGGAGATGCATCTGCTAGACGACTTTATCTTTGATCTTATGCTTCAGATCCTTCAACTTTGCAGCATAATCATCCTCAGATCAGGATACCACATCCTCAAATTTTCTAATGTTGGCTGACAGCCTCATCCCGGTTAAATCTTGATTGCACTTTTCTCCTGCTCCCTCCTTAATATGACTTTCTTCACTGCAACATGGATCTTTTGATATCCAAAACCGCCAAGTCCTAACATGAAAAACAAGGATGACAGCCGGGGAATCATTGATGACAGTTCTTCTAGAGGCACCTTAGATATGATTTTTCAATATGTTCTGCCATGCCTTGCGTCGTGAAAATTGGAGCCCCTGAGATCTTGTGGACATCCCAAAGACTGATTCCTACTTCTCCACGAGTCAGATGGAAAGAATTGGTGTCTAGGCTCCAATGGCTGAGTATCTCTGGCACGAAGTTATCATTCTTGTAAACATATGTTTTCCCAGCCCAGAAAACTTCATATATCACAACTCCTTTCAAGTTCTCAACAAACTCTGTACAAATTTGTCGCACCCAGTATAACCACATCCAATTTTGTAACGCCCCGACCCCAGCTACCCAGAGTCGGTGCATTACTTCGTAACATTGGCATGATCACAAAAGATCAAGTCTCGAAAGACCGATTAGTTTAGTAGCCTTGGAAACACTAGATACATTCATAAATGTTACATTACATCATAAAGTGAAAAACTAATAACAAAGTCTTCATAGTCCACACTCATATCCTCTTCTGACAATCCCTGCAGGTCATTCATAAAATACTTCTTCACATCCTGGAAAATATTAAAACATTGAAAGGGGTGAGCTCAGACGCTCAGTAAGGATAACAATATTGCGGAAGCTTTCATAAATAAACATAAACATTTAAGGCAATGTATAACTAAAACAAAAGCCTTTTAAACTTGAACATCAACATAATATGGAAAAAGTAAAATGAGATAATGTCATTTACTTCTTCACATGGATATTCTACTGGTCGAATAATCACATGCAATATCAATAACCACTTTCATAATGATGGAATGCATAATTCCATACTATCATAACCACGTAGCCAAGGCCTCGTGCCAATACCACAAATAAGATTTTGTCAAGGCCTCGTGCCAAGACAATAGTTTGTCTCATGAGACCTACTGATGCATCGAGGAGCTATAGCGGGCTCCACCCGTCACTTACTAAGTCCAATGGATTCCTTATATGAAAAATGGTATATAAACATTTAGGAATACCATTTTTTTAAAATACCATTTGAAATTAATTGCAGTATCAAAATACCAGTTTAATTTTTAGAAGATACTTACATTTAAAATTGGTTAAATATACTCCAGTGTTTTTCTGAAAATATTATGCAAGATTCTGAAAACAAAAATAACTAATTCTGAGACTGCTCGACTAATTGCAGGCCATGATGGGTCCACGCCCAATCCCTTCCTGTCTACCACACTCGAGAGTCACGTTTTCTAAGAACATTTTTAAGCTGGCGTTAAATATGTATACATTTTCACTGGATTTTCATACATTTGAGAGAAATATCTCTCTTTTTTTAAATCATTTAAAACAGTTATGGCTTGTAGAGGAAGACGAAACTCAAATAATGGTCACGGCGGCGGGGAAGTCGTTTTCGCCACATACGCACGGAAAGAAAAACATTCCCTTTTTGTCATTTAGTGAAACGATTCGTATAAAAAATATTCCTTTTGAATAAACGTAAAAGTCAAAGGGGTTTATACACCATATAAAAGAAAATTGTGTATAAAACAAAATACGCCTCAATGAAAGGAGATTGAGACGAAGTCCTTAAAAAGATCATTTTTAAAATAAAATAGATCTATTATGTGTATTCACTATAGGTACACATTAAGAATGTAAAAATACAAAATAGGACATTATAATATCATGACATAATTTGAAAGTAGGAGATTAACCCAAAGAATGGAAGTTGGGTTAAGAAATTCCCTTACCTTGCGTCTTGTCCTGACTCGACCATTCTTTAAACTCTTGAATAATAAACTAGAGTTAATTTATATTTACTTAAGAACCTTTTTCATGTTCATTATTCCTTTTATATCACTTATTACCATGTTATGAACATTATGTAATTATTTAAGTTAATAACGGTCGTTTTGTCGATCTTTGGTACTTGAGTCAAAAATAAACTTCTTATAATTACAAGTTGTTCATGTGGTGAAATATCCATTATATCCAGAATTATATTCATGATGTAGATATCATATATATAATATATATACAGTATATACATTCATTTATAATATTACGTAACATTTAGAGGTAAGAAATGAAATGCACCGTTCATGGAGACGGTAAGCCGTACGTACGCATGAATGCTACTTTCATTTATATTTCATATTTAATGGAATGAAATCATAATGATATAAATTTATAATATAATTCCAGTATAATATAGTGTATAATACCATTTAATCCATCCTTTATACATCCCACATATGGCATTAACGATTCAAATCACTTTGAGGGGGCGGTAGTCCGCACTTCCTAAAATGAAATTATCACGTTTACCCATAATGGAAATCATAAAGTATGCCATAAATGAGAAATACATAAGCATAAGTAAAACATAAACATATTATATATCATATATAAATATAGTTACATCTTAATGGCCACCTTTGAAGGTGTTATATGAGTGTTGAACAATCATCGTTTCGTGAGGCAGAAATTCTCCATCCACAGAAACAGTATGTTCTTTAACCATTAGATGTAGGTGTGTATAAGTGTAGCTCGAATACTTATTATAACAACATCCTTGTATATTTAGGATACTGGTTCTGTTACAAAAGAAATGAATAAGCAGAGTTTAAGGGGTTGGAGAAGCTAAATAAAACAAAACAACATTAGAGAAGACATTACCTAAAAATCGGGTAACTCTTTTTGATTTGAGCCAAAGGCTTCCTTGGGAAGAATTCTGCCCAAAGTGAGGCTTCTAAGAGTAAGGTAGGGAAGTTGGGAGGGTGTTTGGGTAGAGGTTGGCCGATACAAATGGCTTTAAAGTGTGAATGAGGTGGTAGAGGTGGGGGCCTTTTATAAGAGGAGAGGAGGGGCACTCTTGGAAAGTAAGAGAATTTTACATTATTATACAATGATTTTCGGATTATAAAGGTCCCACACTTATATAATTCGTGGATAAGGTGATAAGGGTTCTCAATATACCAATCCAATAGTCTTTGGACAAGTTTAAGCCTTAGATTGTACATTATCTTTTCATTTTATTAAAATCGTTAAATAATGAGGTCATCGCTGCGTCATAATGATGTCATAAATAATTTAATTTATTTAATGTCTAAAAATTATAAAAAAATACTATGAAGTAGGAAATCTTTTTATCTTTCAAATGACTATTTATAGTCAAACATATGACTTGTATAACCCCATGTAAAAATTGTTTTAGTAAAACATTTCATGTTTGTGTCATTTTTTACTTTAACATTAAATAAAAGGTATTTATGTCATTTTCCAACTAAAGTGGATCCATGGGGTCCCCAAGTTGACCCATGGATTTTCTTGGTCAGACATGGCACATCCAATTAGGGTAGGACATGTTTCAAGCTCATCTCATATTATTAAAACATTATTTTTACCTTAAACTACACTAATTACCTCTAATCGCGATTAAGAACTTAAACGTTACTATTCACCAAAAATTATTTTAATCTCATTGAACCAAATTTTACTTCTTAATGACAACCATATATGTCGTATTTTTGAAAATAAAAACACAGAAGTGGTAATATTTCATTTAAATTAAAAATCAGTTATTTAACTTCCACTTAGTGGTTTCACTATTCATCAAAAATTGAAGTTTTTCAGAACAATGCCAAAATTTCACTCTAAGCTATAATTGATATTCTAAATTCAAAAATGATGTCTATTTTAAAAAATTCCAAAAATTTATGTTTCATTAATTAATTTTATAATTAATTCCCGCTGTCACAACAAATAGCGTGTTTTTAAGAAATAATATATATCAAAATATTAACAATTGTTTATGTCCAATTTCAAAGTGAAATTAATTATAATGAACACCATTGGATAAAATGGTAAAAATATATTCTAATTATACTTTAAAACCACTAAATAGTATAATTTATCACTATAAATTATTTTGATTAAAAAAGTTGTTTTTAAGTATTTTTCACTATTCATAAGAAATTAGAAGTTCTCAAAAAAATACCAAAAATTCAACATAGGATAATTTCGATATTCCGAATCCAAAAATGAAGTCCATTTTGAAATATAAAATTTATATAATTTTAAAAAGTGGTTATTTCTATTCATAACTTCTACTTTGATTAGTCGCGGTGTTTTAGAACTCGAAGTTGCATACAATGCAAGCTGTTGCATTATTGAATGAGAAGCGTATCATGGAAGCTCGGGGTGTTACATTCTCCCCTCCAATAAATTGCGTCCTCTCAATTTGAAATTTTTCTTTGAAAATAAAAGGTTGAAAAGAGAAAATACCTTTGTGGAAAACCAATATCGGAAATAAGATTAATAAAATTTAGCCTTAATAAGAGGGAAAGGGAAATGAAAAAGTCACCACCCAATTATGATCTCGATTAGGAGAACATTGGTGGAAATTAGAGACATATAATTGGAGAAAAAACATAAATATTTATAGGGAGTGATTGAGGTCATCAATTACAATCAACTGTCAAATTGAGGGCCTCAAAGCCTTCAATCTATGTTGATTTAAAATATCATCAGTTCAACAAGACATAAGGTATTAGGATAACATATTTTTTTGTTTTAATATCCCTTTAATAAAGTTTAAGAATTAATTTATTCATTGAATAAGAGATAAGTATATATATATTTATGCTTGACAATTAGAGTTTCAACCTTCAACTCATCTTTCACTCAAAAAGATAATAGAACTAAAAAATATTATACTTATCCTAATTGTATAAGGTTCTAAATGTTAAAACATACCATTTAGATTAGTAAAATTATATTGTAATAACCAGGGACTTCCTGTAGGCTAGTGGTAGGGAATAAAGGCCTGTCACACTATGGTTGTGGGTTCGATTCCTGCAGCTTTGTTCGATGTGACGGTTTATGCCCCACCCTATAGGTTGTCCTTTTCCTAAAACTATAGTATTATAATATTCCAAAAATAATCTTCAGAAATGTTTTAACCTTAAACAATACTATCCAAAGTTCAACTTAATCCATTCCAACCTTTATAGTTATCCAAAATACCTCCGTCCAGACTTTCTCTAAAGGGTCCTTAAATTCCAAAATCAATTGTAACATTAGATTCCCTAAACAAAGTAAAGTTTATCTTATTGTCACATAATAAAAATATGATTTCCTTCATCATATTAAAACCTTAATGATAACCAACAAGTACTGCAGTACAATACGTATATATATATATCACATTATTCTAATAACCAGAATATAATCCATGAGTCCAAAACCACCAATACATTAATTATTCTGCTTCAACTGTAGTAACAGCATAAGATTGTCCTTGATCCCTTGGCCTTTTCTGAGGTAAGTTCCCCTGACGCTTAAGAAATTCATTTGAATAATGCCCCATTTCCCTAAAATTATAGCATTCAACATTGATAGCCTCTTTCTTTCCCTTGCAATCACGAGCCTGGTAACCTTTTTCTCCACATTTATAACAAACTCCCATTCCTTTTAGGCAAGCACCGGGGTGATTCTTCCCACAATTATCACATAATGGAAAATCCTTCTTTCCCTTTTTCCCTTTATCCATCTCTTGTTCCACCGTTCTCTTCTTCTCTTGCTTTACTTTGTTGTCATAAGACTTAGAGAATTCCTTTTCTGTCTTGATAGCACATGAGACAATATCTTCATATGACGAGAAGGATTGTGAGACTAATGCTCGACGGAGAAATGGTTTTGAACCATCAAAGAAACGATCAATCTTACCTCTTGGGTTACGTATATAATCTGCAACATGCCTCGCTAACCTTGTAAAGTTAGCCTCATACTTTGCGACATTCTCATCCTCCTTCTTCCTCAGACTCAGAAATTGCCTTTCCATTTCTACTCGATGGTCATGTGGAAAGTATTTTTCTAAGAACAGATCTTTGAACTCTCTCCATTCCATACTTGATACTTCTTCATCTTCCTTTGTGTTTTGAATCAATGACCACCATTGATCGGCATCTCCAGTGAGGCGGTAAAATGCCATGATAACCTTCTCCCTTTCGCTACTCCCCAAGGCATGGAATATTTTCTCTAAGGAATTTATCCATTGCTTAGCTACTAATGGATTTGTACCCCCATTAAATGTTGGCGGTTGTTTCCTCTTGAAGCGGTCTAACATTGATCCTCCACGTTGCGGATCATGGTGCTCCATACGAGTAAGGTTATTATTCATAACCTGAGTGAGTTGTCCTAGTATGGTAATAAGTTGATCACTACCAGTTGTATCTCCAGCTCCACAATAATTATCTTGAGCAGGAGGGCAATCCCTACACGGAGTGCGTGCATTGATACGGTTTCCATTCCATCCACTAGGATCCATTTCTAAACAATGGCATAAACTATATTAGTTTATGAATCAAAATACATAATTCGATACTTGTAAGATACTTAACATAAATTGAACTATTTATGGATATAATCCATAAAAATGTTTTCTTTGAGGAAGTATATACTCATAACCCTTCATAGTGGTTTATAAAGAAAATGAGAATTATCCAAAGCATATCCTCTGAGAGTGTGGTAACCAAGAGTGCAGCAAGGCCCGTTGTCGTGCACCAGTTCCTGTTCAAGTCTAGCTCAAAGCGGTTTTTTCGGGTTTTACCCCTAGGTACATCTGTGCCAGAGCCGCCTCTACCTACTCGTATCCAGACAGGGATGTATTGATCAGAAAACTCATAACATATCTACAATACCAAAATTCTAGGAAGTTCTTCTATACTAATCCTCAAAGTCTATCTTTGGGCTATGTGCTCTAATCAGAGTTTATCTAAATCTAGCTTCCAAACTTAGTACTAAACTGCCTCTGATACCAACTGTAACGCCCCGACCCCAGCTACCCAGAGTCGGTGCATTACTTCGTAACATTGGCATGATCACAAAAGATCAAGTCTCGAAAGACCGATTAGTTTAGTAGCCTTGGAAACACTAGATAAATTCATAAATGTTACATTACATTATATAGTGAAAAAATAATAACAAAGTCTTCATAGTACACACTCATATCCTCTTCTGACTATCCCTGCAGGTCATTCATAAAATACTTCTTCACATCCTGGAAAATATTAAAACATTGAAAGGGGTGAGCTCAGATGCTCAGTAAGGATAACAATATTGTAGAAGATTTCACAAATAAACATAAACATTTAAGGAAATGTATAACTAAAACAAAAGCCTTATAAACTTGAACATCAACATAATATGGAAAAAGTAAAATGAGATAATGCCATTTACTTCTTCACATGGATATTCTACTGGTCGAATAATCACATGCAATATCAATAACCACTTTCATAATGATGGAATGCATAATGCCAGACTATCATAATCACGTAGCCAAGGCCTCGTTCCAAGACCACAAATAAGATTTTGTCAAGGCCCCGTGCCAAGACACTAGTTTGTCTCATGAGACCTACCGATTCATCGAGGAGCTATAGCGGGATCCACCCATCACTTACTAAGTCCAATGCATTCCATATATGAAAAATGGTATATAAAAATTTAGGAATACCATTTTTTTAAAATACCATTTGAAATTAATTGCGGTATCAAAATACCAGTTTAATTTTTAGAAGATACTTACATTTAAAATTTCTTAAATATACTCCAGTTTTTTTCTGAAAATATTATGCAAGCTTCTGAAAACAAAAATAACTAATTCTGAGACTGCTCGACTAATTGCAGGCCAAGATGGGTCCACGCCCAATCCCTTCCTGTCTACCACACTCAAGAGTCAGGTTTTCTAAGAAAATTTTTAAGCTGGCGTTAAATACGTATACATTTTCACTGGATTTTCATAAATGTGAGAGAAATATCTCTCTTTTTTTTAAATCATTTAAAAACATTTATGGCTTGTAGAGGAAGCCGAAACTCAAATAATGGTCACGGCGGCGGGGAAGTCGTTTTCGCCACATACGTACGGAAAGAAAAAAATTCCCTTTTTGTTGTTTAGTGAAACGTTTCGTATAAAAAATATTCCTTTTGAATAAATGTAAAAGTCAAAGGGGTTTATACACCGTATAAAAGAAAATTGTGTATAAAACCAAATATACCTCAATGAAAGGAGATTGAGACGAAGTCCTTAAAAAGATCATTTTTAAAATAAAATAGATCTATTATGTGTATTCACTATAGGTACACATAAATAACGTAAAAATAAAAAATAGGACATAATAATATCATGACATAATTTGAAAGTAAGAGATTAACCCAAAGAATGGAAGTTGGGTTAAGAAATTCCCTTACCTTGCGTGTTGTCCTGACTCGACCGTTCTTTAACCTCCTGAATAATAAACTAGAGTTAATTTCTATTTACATAAGAACCTTTTTCATGTTCATCATTCCTTTTATATCACTTATTACCATGTTATAAACATTATGTAATTATTTAAGTTAATAACGGTCGTTTTGTCGATCTTTGGTACTTGAGTCAAAAATAAACTTCTTATAATTACAAGTTGTTCATGTGGTGAAATATCCATTATATCCAGAATTATATTCATGATTTAGATATCATATATATAATATATATACAGTATATACATTCATTTATAATATTACGTAATATTTAGAGGTAAGAAATGAAATGCACCGTTCATGAAGACGGTAAGCCGTACGTACGCATGAACGCTACTTTCATTTCTATTTCGTATTTAATGGAATGAAATCATAATGATATAAATGTATAATATAATTACAGTATAATATAGTGTATAATACCATTTACTCCATCCTTTATACATCCCACATATGGCATTAACGATTCAAATCACTTTGAGGGGGCGGTAGTCCGCACTTCCTAAAATGAAATTATCGCGTTTACCCATAATGGAAATCATAAAGTATGACATAAATGAGAAATACAGAAGAATAAGTAAAACATAAACATATTATATATCATATATAAATATAGTGACATCTTAATGGCCACCTTTTAAGGTGTTATATGAGTGTTGAACAATCATCGTTTCGTGAGGCAGAAATTCTCCATCCACAGAAACAGTATGTTCTTTAACCATTAGATGTAGGTGTGTGTAAGTGTAGCTCGAATAATTCTTATAAAAACATCCTAGTATATTGAGGATACTTTTTTTGTTACAAAATAAATGAATAAAAAGAGTTTAAGGGGTTGTAGAAGCTAAATAAAACAAAACAACATTAGAGAAGACATTACCTAAAAATCGGGTAACTCTTTTTGATTTGATCCAAAGGCTTCCTTGGGAAGAATTATGCCCAAAGTGAGTCTTCTAGGAGTAAGTGAGGGAAGTTGGGAGGGTCTTTGGGTAGAGGTTGGCCGAGCAAAATGGCTTAAAAGTGTGAATGAGGTGGTAGAGGTGGGGGCCTTTTATAAGAGGAGAGGAGGGGAACTCTTGGAAAGTAAGGGAATTTTACATTATTATACAATGCTTTTCGGATTCTAAAGGTCCCACACTTATATAATTCGTGGATAAGGTGATAAGTGTTAAAAATATACCCATCAAATATTCTTTGTACAAGTGTAAGCCTTGTATTGTACATTATCTTTTAATTTTATTAAAATCGTTAAATAATGAGGTCATCGCTGCATCATAATGATGTCATAAATAATTTAATTTATTTAATGTCTAAAAATTATAAAAAAATACTATGATGTAGGAAATCTTTTTAGATTTCAAATGACTATTTATAGTCAAAAATATGACTTGTATAACCCCATGTAAAAATTGTTTTAGTAAAACATTTCATGTTTGTGTCATTTTTTACTTTAACATTAAATAAATGGTATTTATGTCATTTTCCAACTAAAGTGGCTCCATGGGGTCCCCAAGTTGACCCATGGATTTTCTTGGTCTGCCATGGCACATCCAATGAGGGTAGGACATGTGTCAAGATCATCTCATATTATTAAAACATTATTTTTACCTTAAACTACACTAATTACCTCTAATCGCGATTAAGAACTTAAAATTTACTATTCACCAAAAATTATTTTAATCTCATTGAACCACATTTTACTTCTTAATGAAAACCATTTATGTCAGATTTTTGAAAATCAAAACACAGAAGTGGTAATATTTCATTTAAACGAAAAATCAGTTATTTAACTACCACTTAGTGGTTTCACTATTCATCAAAAATTGAAGTTTTTCAGAACATTGCCAAAATTTTACCCTAAGATATAATTGATATTCCGAATTAAAAAATGATGTCTATTTTAAAAAATTCTAAACATATAAGTTTCATTAATTAATTTTATAATTAATTCCCGCCGTCACAACAAATAGCGTGTTTTTAAGAAACAATATATATCAAAAGATTAACAATTGTTTATGTCCAATTTCAAAGTGAAATTAATTATAATGAACACCATTGGATAAAATGGTAAAAATATATTCTAATTATACTTTAAAACCACTAAATAGTATAATTTATCACTATAAATTATTTTGATTAAAAAAGTTGTTTTTAAGTATTTTTCACTATTCATAAAAAATTAGAAGTTCTCAGAAAAATACAAAAAATTCAACATAGGCTAATTTCGATATTCCAAATCCAAAAATGAAGTCCATTTTGAAATATAAAATTTCTATAATTTTAAAAAGTGGTTATTTCTATTCATAACGTCTACTTTGATTAGTAATGGTGTTTTAGAACTCGAAGTTGCGTACAATGCAAGCTATTGCATTATTAAATGAGAAGCGTATCGTGGAAGCTTGTGGGGTTACAAATTTGGCTTCAAACCTCCTCTAGGAAGGATGTCCTAGATCTTCTTCCACCCTTTAAATTGATCCATCTAAGAATTTCAGAAGATTGAAGGATAACAATGTGGTTGCACCCGGGCTAGTGAGGTTTCAGATTCGGCATACAAGGGCTATGATGCATCATATGAGCCTTCTCCACGGTTCCAGTATTTATAAATTATCCTCCACTTGAAATATTTGATGAAGCAAAGTTGGTGTAATTCTAAAACCTAGAATGCGGGAGAAAATTTTTTTCCTCTGGAATGGTAACCTCTCACAGATGACCATAGCCATACAGAGGTAGATAAATCCTCTGTGGGAAGTCAAGATGATACTTCTTTAGATACTTTTCCAAATCCGGGAGAGTACTATCACAGACGGTGTAATAATAATGGCCAATGATGCTCATCATGTCATCAATTTGCTTGCTAGCCAGTTCATCAGCCATTCTGATTCTCATGGGAGCCATTGAATCTACACAAAAGTTGTATCGATTAACTCTAAGTAAGTTGATTTTTTATAAATTTGTGAAGAATTTTGAAAAAAATGGCGAAGGAATTAAGGCACACAAGTCTAATTTTTGGTGCGCAAGTATGGATGTGCCAAATAAGTCTTGTCGTGCAGGTATCACCGTGCATGTCAAAATACATCTACGACAATGCGACAACAATGAAACAGTGGAAAGTAAGTAACTTGCACGACAGAAGCAACTTGCATGGAAAGAGCTCGAAAGTTCAAAATTCAGTGCTTTGCGTGAGGAATGACCGCATATATATAGGCCAGGCCGCAACCCTGCGTGCCTAAATCCTGCCCGCGCAACCGGAAGCACCTAAATCTAGCACGCTCAACACTTGCGCACTGCTATCTGTGTGCTCAAAACTTGCGCGCCGAAGTTTCCTTTATTTTATTATTTCATCAGAGTTCGAATCCAACTATGCGGGGGGTCTTTTGTTGATGCTCCTTTTCGTCCCAGAGAATAACGACTGAAAAAAGAGAAATACCTTGAACCCAAAGTGATTCATCTTTTAAAGAAATATCAAAAACTGACAAAGGCATGAACAAGGATTCATTTGCACTTGGGTCGCGCAAGATCCTTCAAGGTCACGCAAGTATACCTGCGCACCACATTTTGGGCACGTAGGTGACTTGCGCGCCCAATTTTGATTTTTTCCCGGGGTCTTCAGCAGCATATAAATACTCACAGTAGGCCTCCCATTTCAGGGATGAAAAATTCTATAAAATCAGATTTGAGCTCCCAGCACCCTAGTCTCTTCTCAATGCTTCTGAACACTTCTAAGGTAATTTCTTACCTAGAGAAGAAGATCTAAAGAGGGGGAGTAAGGACTATGTGTTGAAACTCATCAACACTTGCGCACCTAGGTGGCCAACCCTTAAGGGAAATGGCCACACTTGCGCGCTACCTTACCCATTCAATAGAACTTTCGCGCCACTCTTCTGGAAGCCTCTAGGATAGTAATAAGGTCTTGAGCCAAGTCTCGCCCATGTTTTACCTTAAGGATTGACCGTCGCACAAGTACCCATGTGTCGTGAAGGTACACCTACGCGACTAGGACTTGCGCGCCCATGCAGGACTTACACGCCCCTCTCTTTTTGGGTTCCCTTCCTGCCCATTTTACCTCTTTTATGCCCATCCACCTCTCCTATTCAAGATTAGGCCTTCAGAACTCTGTCCAAAGAAATTCGTGGCATGATTTCCTTGTTGGCTTCATTATATAAAAGGAATTCTATGTAACATCTCTTAAAACCTAGTGATTTACATATATTTATGTCATTAAGGTTAGATATTTCATTTATTCAATAGCATCCTTTAAAATGAGAGAATCCTTAACCTGGGCCTCCTTTTCAGGAGTAAGCCCCAGTCCAAGTTCTCATTAATTTGAGCATCCTTCTTAGGAGTATTCCCCAAGACCCTTAACCTAGGAATCCTTTTCAGGAGTAATCCCCAGTATCAAATATGGACATCCTCCTTAGGAGTAATCCCCAGGTCCCCTAATCTGGGAATCCTCTTTAGGAGAAAGCCCCAGTAATAATTTTCTTAACCTGGGATTCCTTTTCAAGAGTAAGCCCCAGTATCAAAATTCAAAAATCTAGGAATCCTCTTCATGAATAATCCCCAACCATATTTTCTCAAATCTGGGCTTCCTTTTCAGGAGTAATCCCTAGTCTCAAATATGGGCATCCTCCTTTGGAGTAAGCCCCAAGTTCCTTAAATTCTAAAATCCCTTTAACCTGGGCCTCCTTCTCAAGATTAAGCCCCATTCTTAATTTCTCTTAACCAGTATTAATTTACTTTTGATCTGGGCTTCCTTATCAAGAGTAAAACCCAATCATAAGCCCCCTCTTAATTTGGGAATCTTCTTCAGGAGTAAGCCCCATGTTAGAGTATCCAAATCTCTATAAAGTACATATACCTTTATGGACTCTGTTCCCAGACTTCTTCATTGAAATAAGTCCCAATATATATCTATTTGGGCAGTCAAACATACATAATCCCCAAATCATTTTAAATGTTTGTATCTTTCCTGGCACAATTTTCTGATTTTACCAATACTGCTTGTTTCTCACACCGATCCTGACTCACGTGATCTTAGAGTGTAAAAGTAATTATGAAATTTTTCTTTGAGCCATCAATCATACATAAAAATCATACTCCCTTACTCAAACAACGTGGGTTATTATTACTTTTCTAAATAAAGGATATTTATATAGCCCATTTGAGGGTATGATCCCAACTCTGAAATAATCCATGTCCTTCTGAATGACAATAAACTTCAAGTGCCCCACTGAGTGGATTTAAAACCAGTATGGTCATCATATTGACCAAGAGAATTTTATATAATGGATTAAAGGATACCATTGACTAAGAATCTCTAACAAATACATATGATTCCTTATCGATTAAGAACCTCGAATACATATAAAAGATTCTCTAAATTTCTTATATATCAATCATTGATTGTCAGATCTAAAGGAAATCTTATTTTATACTTGGTAATTTAATAAGGATTCACGAACATAACTTAAATCTATAAAGAGAGTCCCGGAGTAGACAATAATTCCCCTAAGAAAGGTGTGATGAGTCCGACTTCACATCCTCTCGACCAATGAAAGATCCTAAGCCTCATCATTCCACACCTAATGAGCGCCTACATTTGGAAAGTAGGTCCAAATGGATATGGAATCATTGGATCTTTCCGGTTCTATGAACATACCCGTTAGAAACCGATTGGAATGTTTGAACCTTCAATCAGAGAGGTCCTTCCCAATTCCAGAGGAAACACCAATTCATCCATTAAATCAAGAAATGGATGTCCAGAAAATAACTTTGATACAAGAAGCACTAAAATACGCTTTTCGTAGATTTTATGGCCCATAAAAGAATGAAATGTTTAACTATTTATCTATATCTATTCTTAAAAATCAATATTTTTTATACATTAATATATAAACATAAAAATTAACAATATTATTTCATCATAAATAAATATTCACTAAAAATAACTATACATTAACCAGGAAATAACTTAGGACAATGGTAGGTGTTAAACCCTTATCATCATTTGGTCATGGGTTCAAGACCCGGGTCCTTTCCGGACATGATTGGTTGTCACCCATTGTACATGATGTCTTTTTATAAAACCACAGTAATATAATTTCCAAAATAAATAATATCAAAATCCATTAAATGAGGTTAATCACTAAATAGACTTTGAACCATGGTTTTCCCGACAAAATTATTGCATAAATACTTCCCCTAAATTTTAACCTAAACTTTCTAGGAATGGTTGACCTTATAACCCTTTTGAAAGATGAAAATACAAAACATTAGAAATAAAGTCATGAATCAGCTTAAAATTGATTCCATCGTATATCATGAAGTAAAATTTGGTTGTCACATTCTAAACATGTGAATACCCTAATCATATATTATCTTAAAACTTGGTAATAAACTGAATTACCATAAATCCATATTGAAAACATGTGTGATTCTTTATTCAAAGTATATTATATTAATTATATAAATCAAAAAATTTGCAAACTTCACCCATGATAGCATGATCTACTTTTCAACATGACCTTAATTATATCCAAGGTAATCAGTACAGTCCAATTTACATATTCATATCCCACATATCCTTATCCAAAAAACATTATCATGAAATAAGGAACATATTAAGGGATATATTTTTGTTAATTATGTGTTTTACATGGACATCGCCTTGCCATTATATCACTTTCCTTTTACATCAGAACCATTCAATGTGTTCTTGTTAATAACTAGTGAAAAAATAACTAAAAAATCATTACATATTTCACTGTTCATCTAAAACAATTCTTGAATCCAAATACATAAAAACATTTATTATTACACTTCATCCTTATTCCAGTAACAAGGACACCTCATCCTATTATACAGTAACTCTTTCCTTTAATATTTCATCTATAGTATCATCTTCATCAACAATATAACCATTACTCATGCCACCATGATGGTCCTCTTTAGAAACTTTCTTATTGGTACATTGAGTTTCATAATGACTATTTATTCCACACCTAAAACACTTAACCTTCGATGATGTTTTAGAGAGGCCAATATTCACATCAATTTCATTAACTGAACTTGCCATTTCCCCTTGTATTCATTTTCTTTGTCTATGTTTTTCCATAGTAAAAACCTCTTCTTCTTGCTCAAGGACATTCAATTAGGTGATTCATTCCACATTCTTCACACCAAGGAATCTGAATATTTTTTCCTCCATGGTCTTCATTACACAAAATCTTAGTGAACTCTTTCTTTATATTCCTTGGTGAGTCTGGGAGTTGGCTAAGGTACACATTGTTAACCAAGTTATGTGAAAAATGACTAGGCATGATCACAACATCTTTCACTACAATGATCATCCCACATTAAAACTCATCAAGAAAAACATTCATTACATTCATATTTAATCTAGTTCTTTTAGGTCCCCACAACTGATGAAAACTAGAATCATAGTGTGAGCATTACTTATCATAGAAGAAAACCACATAGTAATGAAATAATTACTAATAAGATGTCCAAATAATGACACATTCCTTAATATATGACACCATGGGTTCATCCAAGGTTATTCATAGCCTAATTATATTTAAATCATTCAATATGGGTTGTGATGACTTTGTGAATTCCCAAACCATATCCCCCAGGAGTGTTAATCAAGGTGTGTAAAAATGAGTGTTGTCATGTTCCACATTACATCGAGTCAAGCCGAAAACATTTTGGAAGAGTTGTTACTCCTATAAAATTCTAATCTAGATCCAAATCCAGTTGTAGTATCCCGAAAAGGATGTGTTTCTAAAAAACCACTCACTACATACTTTACCAAAATTCCAGGACATTTTTTATAGTTTTCGTTATCTTGATACATATCCTTTGAAATCCCCTTAGGGTTCCCTCTAAGGTTTTCTCATCCTATATTTCTAATGTTAACTTAATCTTTTTTCCGATACCAACTATAAAAACCCCTATTTTTATAGATATAAATTACATAAAATTTTTAGAATACTTAAAAAAGTATACGAACAGAGGCTCAAAGACTATACTAGTCTATTTCCTTAGGAAACATGGAAACATAAAAACTTCTAAACAATGATTTACATTATATCCCACTAAGTTATTCTTTACTACAACCCTTCTTAGGTGCATCAATAAATCATACATATATTCATAACATGGGGAAGGAAACATAAAAGGGGGTGATATTAAATGACCAGTAAGGGTAAAGAGGGGTGATAGGTAAGCATAATCTTGAGAATAAGGGAATAGGAACATGATCATGAAAATATAAGATTATACCTTGCATATAAAATATCATATACATTAATCAGTTTATAAATCATGGAATTTCATAAGACATGAATCATAATGAAATAAATAACATTATACATGAAGTCGTAACATAGTAAAAAAACAGGGAATTGTGGAAAACACATAAGTATATATAATGATTTCTATAGTAGTCAAGATATTGCATCTTAGACCATATTATTGGAAACCATACTTTACTAAACATGGTTTACACACTGTTCTATCCTTGATTTACTAAAATGAGTTTACTCTACCTTGCAACCTTGTATTACTTAATCGAGTTCATTTATGGTCCCAACCCTGTAATACTGAATCAAGTTCATTTATTATTCCAGTCTTGTCTTTCTCATGAGATATAAATCATTACCCAAATCATTGGATAGAGATTTAGGTACCACCAATCTCATAAAAAATTATAATACATTTTCCACAAGATCATATATAATTATATCATAGTCAATGAAAGGAAATGGGTATCATAAACATGCAAATATATCATAACCTTTGGAAAAAGACATAGGTTTCATAATCATTTCATCAAAAAGATAATCCATTAATGGGAAATATATTTCATAAAGACAATGACATTAAGCACAACCCATTCATAGAAAAATATAAATATAACCTTTATATCACATCCTAGAAGGTAATGAGTAACCTAAGTCGATTTCATCTTAGATAGAAAATAATTTTGAAATATATATCAAGACTTTTTTTAAAAAAAATATCCTCTATTATTTTAAAACTTATTTTTAATACATAAAACCATTTGAAAATAATTTTCTTATAAAATAACTTGAAAACATATTAATATTAAATGAAATTATTTTTGATACCATTTTCCTTTAAAATTTATATAATAAGTTTCAAAACATATTAAAAATATTTTTCTTTTAACACACCTTGAAAACTTAAAATGAAATCTTGAAAATGTATTGATAACATTTTTACATGAAAACATTTGAACAAATCTTGAAATTTTTTTAGAAAATTATTTATTTAAAAATACATTGAAAATTTATAAATAAGGATTGAAAACATTTAAAAAATATTCCATGAAAACTTATAAATGAATATGGAAATAATATTGAAAAAAACTTCCATGAAAATTAAATTTAATAAATAATTTCATAAAAATTAAAATTTTAAAATTTCAGTGGAATATTCAAGGAAATGACAAAGATTAAATCCATATATTCCATATGAGGTAAAAATAGAATTCATTTTTCTTGGTAAAAAGGTACAAGAAATCACTCATTAGGAAATAAAAAATAATATTACTTTTAAATAATTGGTAAAAGGAAACAATTATAAAAAATTATTTTAATTATTATAGGAGAATAATATAATATTCTGGGAAACCATTTTTATAAAACATAGTTTTTAAGGAACATATATTTCCAATTTAAGAGAGGGTAAAGTCGGGATTTCTTGAAAACAATTACTTGACTATATAATGTACCAATGAGTATAAAGATGGTATCAATACAATAATATATCATGAATAACCATATGATAAGAATATTCCTGAATGTTCTTGAGATATGGGTGATAATATTTCATTGAAGGAATCATAAACCACAACAATCCTGAAATGTGATGAGAATGTTTCGATTATCTCACATCACTTGGAAACTTCAGATCATAAACTCGATGTAAGAAGTGGAAATTTAATGAATATGATAATTTCATTAAAATATAGAGATTCATTATATATCATATAAAATTTAAGTATATAAACATCAAAATGATTTTACGTGCATATCAAAATATGAATTTCAACGAAGGAAAATTGAGATAAAACTATTTTACCGACTTGGTACCTTTTGAAACATAAACCCCATTATATAAATATCATAAAATGGATATGTAAATACCCATAAATTTAACTTTATGAATCATTTATTACATCATTGGGAAGTATACAAACCACAAAAAAGTAATGGGTGGTAGATTAAGAATGTATCTCAATTGAATAAAAAGTGATATGAAATTTCCCAGCCTTGTGTCTTGACACTCATTGTAGTTATGAAAAACCTAATATTTTATAACATAATTAAACATAATTTATTACATAAACTTCATTTTGATATAACATAGAAGATTTAGAGGTCTAGTGTCTTTGGGGAATAATATCATTACATAAAAACTTAAAACATGAAAAACAACCTCTTTATTGAAAACTTCCTTTACATGACCACTACATCCCCTCGTACATAGCATTGCGTGGGATAACCTGAGGACATTAATAAAAAAAGGGTGAGATATAAAGCCTAGTAAGGGAATAATCAGGGAATAAAATGAGGAATACAAAACATGTTATACCGTAGGCATATCAATAGGGCACAAGAGAGGCATAAACATTAAGGCATGATAAATCATGATAATCATAACATGGAAATGTTGAAACAACACTTAACATGGAATTAGCATGAGCTAAGGCTCATTACACAGGGAGCATGAGTAAACCCTAATTGAAAATTAAGCACGATTAAATCCTTGTTTCACTTGAATTAGTGAGAGTCAACACCCATTGCACATGACGTATCATGATACTATACTATACCCAATTCATTGGAGTGCAATAAGGGCGCACCCTTCTTAAACATTTCATTTCATGCATAAGTGTGCCACATGGATCATATAACCTGGATTCACAAAACATCATAATTTATTCCACAATAATGGAATGTGGAATTCATACAAGAATATTTATAATCAATAAGTAAATGTGCATAAGGGTTAAGACCCTTGATAGAGATATGGCCATGGTATTCACTACACAATGACATTGGCTTGGAAAATCAGTGCAATTTCAGCAATGTAATGACGTGACGTAAGAATTTATAAAAATGGTTTATGTGATAGAAAGAGGTGTCTCATCATATTTATATGAAATGGAAATTAAATGGGGTAATATAGATACATGTCCCAACAATTTTAATGGAATTTAAATTCATAATACAAAAGGATTATTTGGATGTAAAAGAAGAGAGAGAAATCCCTCATGGAATTTCGGCATAGTAACGGGTGTACATGGGAGACATTTATTGAGAAAGAAAGGGGTCTATCATAATTCAAACATAAAGAGGGGAGTATGGTGGAGGTGAAAAACAATACCCCAACATTTATAATTGAATTTAAAATGTAATAACAACATTAATAAAATTGGACAAAAATGAGAATGAAAGAAAAACCCTTATATGGAAGTGTGCTTCCAAAGACTTGATAGAGGCTTGATAGAGGATTATTTGGAGTGTGGGGAACCCTTGGAGGATTATAGAGAGGGTAGGTCTGAGGTTGGGTGAACTATAAAGGATTTGAGTAAGGAGGAAGTGGGATCTTTGGTGGGTTTGTAAAGGAAAGAGTTGGAATTGTTTATTATTTAGGTTTGGGTCACCTCACATTAAACAAATCAAAACAAAAACCAGCCCATGGTTTTTGACAAAGGGGACTGGAAAAGAATATTCTATAAGGAAAAATTCATGACTTCTTAAAATGATTGGGTTTCTTATGTGGAGGTGTGTCACACTTTCAAGGAAAACAATTTAAAAAAGCTAAATATTTAATAAGTCTTGAAAGGTCCACTAAAGCTTTTTAAAATAAGTAAAAAAACCCAAAATCACATTATTTTAATGGAAAAACATATATTGGACGAATATAAAGTTTATAGTATTTTATTACATCACTATTGAGTCATTATGATGTCATGAAACAAATTATATATTTAAACAGTACTTAATTTTTACCTAAAAATTCGACTATCTCAACAAATTATGAAAAATTCACAATTGGATAATTTCAACATCCTGATTCTAGAAAAAATATTAATTTTTTCTAAATAATTTTCCTAATATATTAATTTTCACTTTTAAAATAAAAACCGACATTAATCGAAAATTCATGGGTTTTGACAAAAATGGCTTTCAAAACTTAATAAAAATTACAATTGCATTCATAAAATTATACGATCATTTATATTTAAAAAAATTAATTTAATAACAATAATAATATTTTATTAAAATATTATTTCATTCAAATATCCATTAATTCGTCGAAATAGATTTCTTAGTTGAACATTAACTAAAAATACTATTTGTGCTTTAAAAACTATTTACAAGTTAATAATAATAAAATGAATTTATATTCATTATTACATACAAAAATAATGTACATAAACATAGTTCTAAGGTCTCGTTACGTAACCCCTTATATCCCCCACATAAGACCGAAGTGTAAGGTATGTGATGGTGACAAACTCTTGGGGTGGCTCATATAACATTGCTCGGGTGGTAATCTCTATCCACTTCCACTTATCTCATAGGTGGTCCCACACAAGTTTAACATATTCAAGTTTATCTTGGTCTTGGTTAAGAGTGAAGCCAAAAGACGCAACCTCCTTTATGAGCTCTGACAGACGGGCTTCGTATGGGGCACGTCAACTGGATGAGGCCATCAGTTCCTTTGTCTGAGTAAATTGGATTTGTTAAAGCCCTATATTTATACTAATCATGTGATCACTATTCAACAACTATATTAGCAATGGTCACAATTCTTGACAGTATTTTAATATCTAAAAACATAACACCAAAGAAGATGACATTTTATATAGAAATTTTACATAAAGAGACATTTTATTATATGAAGAGGGATTTCAATTAATGAAAGTTTGGGTTGTTACAATCTTCCCCCTTATGAAATTTCTCCCTAGAAATTTTTGTTTCACACACTAAAACAGATGTGGGTGACTTTTATTAATCACTTCCTCTGATTCCCATGTCACTTCTTCAAACTTGTGGTTTCAACCCAACAACTTGACGAGGGGCATTGTCTTATTTCATAGAACTATTTCTCTATGATCTAAGATATTCACTGGTTGCTCCTCATGAGAAAGATCATCGTCTAACTATATCACCTCTGAAGAGAGTACATTTGGAGGGTCTAGTATGTACTTCCTTAAGAGGGATACATGAAATACATCATGTACTTTGTCCATTGTAGGTGGAAGTGATAGTCGATAGGCCACAACCCCGTGATGATCATTAATCTCGAAGGGGCTGATGTACCTTGGACTTAACTTTCCTTCATTTCCAAACCTCATGAACTTCTTCCACGGAGATATGCGTAGAAATACCATGTCCCCAACTTTAAACTCAAGGTCTCGTCGATAATTATCTGCATAACTCTTCTCTCGACTCTGCGCTGCCTTGATATGATGTTGAATGGTTTTCACCTTCTCCACCATTTCTTTGACTATTTCTGGTCCAACAAGCTTATGCTCACCAACCTCATCCCAAAACGCCAGTGTTTGACACCTTTTCCCATAAAAGTATTCATACGGTTCCATTTGGATGCAGGAGTAGAAAAAGTTATTATAAGAGAACTCAACCAGAGGAATATGTTGATCCCATCCTTTTTAACGTCCATTGAGCATGCTCTCAACATGTCCTCAAGTGTTTGGATAGTTTGCTCGGATTAGCCATCAGTTTGATGATGATAGGCCGTACTGATGTTCAGTTCAGTATTTAGAGCATGTTGAAGACTCTTCCAAAACATAGAGGTGAATCTTGGATCTCGATCGGACACAATAGATAGTGGTATTCTATGCGGCCTTACCACTTCCCTGATATATATTCGTGCCAGTTGATCCAATGCGAAATCCCCCAGAATAGCAATGAAGTTTTAACCCTTTGTAAGACGATCCACAAAAACCCATATTGTATTATTCCCTTTAGATATATTCAGAAGTCCGGTGACAAAGTCTATGGTGATGTTCTCCCATTTCCATTCTAGTATGGGCAATGGTAGTATTATCCCCTTATACTTTTTCCTCTCTGCCTTCACTTGATGACACACTAAGAAATTTGATATATATTCAGTGATCTCCTTCTTCATATTATCCAACCAAAAATTCCCTCGGAGATCTCAATACATCTTTTTGTTTCCTAGGTGAATAGAGAAATTTGAACTATGTGCATCATCAAAAAGTTCCTTCTTTAGCTCTGGAGTTCGTGGAACACATAGTCTTTTCCCAAATCTCACAGTTCCTTCTTCATTAACATTAAACTCTGGGGATTCCCTTTTTCTGAAAGCATCCACTTTTTCCTGAATTCCCACATCATAATTTTGAGCATCCTTTATCCTTTCCAAAAGTGATAGTTGAGAAATCATTGGGTAAAGTATTGATGATGTTCCCTTCTTTATGATTCCCATGTCCATCTTCATCTAATATAAGAATATTGGATCCTTTCCAATTCTCATAAATGATAGAATTGTTGGGTACTTTCTACATAGGGAATCCACCACCTTTTTCATTTTCACAGGATGGGAATGCATTGAGAAGTCATAGTCTTTTATCAACTCTAACCATCTTTATAGGCACATGTTCAACACTTTTTGTGTGAATATATACTTGAGGCTTTTGTGGTCTATTTATATTTCACACTTCTCCCTAAAGATATAATGCTGCTAAATTTTCAACATGAAGATCACTACAACCAACTCGAGGTCATGTGTTGGAATGTTCGGTTCATGATCTTTCAATTTCCCAGACGAATAGGCAATGGCTTTGTTATTTTTCATCAACACAAATCCCAAGCCCTTATTCGAATCATCACTGAATACCAAAAAAAGTTCTCCACTTGTGGGTAAAGTGAGCACGGGTGTAGTGATAAGACTACTTTTTAACTCCTTGAAGATTTATTCGCATTCATCACTCCAACAAAACATTAATCCCTCCCGAGTTATCTTGGTAAGAGGGTTGGAAAATCCTGAGAAATTTCTCACAAACAGTCGATAATATCCAGCTAACCCCATGAAGCTATGGATATCAGTTATCGATGTTGACCCCAGCCATCCCTAAATTACATCTTTTTTAGAGGGATCCATAGATATCCAATTTCTTGTGATGATATGGCCCAAGAATGAGACCTTATTCAATCCGAAGTCACACTTTCTATACTTCTCATAGAGCTTATCCTTCCGCAAGGTCTCTAGTATAGTTCTTAGATGCTCCTCATTATCCTACTAGATTTTGAAGCATATCAGAATATCATTTATAAAGACTACAAAAACTTTTCTAGGTAATCACTAAAGACTCTATTCATCAAGTACATGATGATTTATGGAGCATTAGTGAGTCCAAAAGGAATTACTATTAATTAATAGTGCCCGTATCTTGTATGAAAAGCAGTCTTGGGGATATCTTCCTTCTTCACCCTTACTTGATAATATCCCGACTGAAAATAAACCTTGGAAAAGTATTTTTCTCCATGTAGCTAATCGAACAAGTCATAAATTCATGGGAGAGGATAATTGTTATTTATCGTGATTTTTTAAGCTCACGATAATCAATGAAAAGGTGCATCGACCCATCCTTCTTCTTGACGAAGAGGACTGGTTTACCCCATGGTGAATCACTTGGGTTTATAAAATCTCTATCCAGATTCTCTTGTAGTTGTTTCTTCAGATCCTCAATCTCCACAACAACTGTTATATATGGAGTATTGGAAATTTTAAATTGCCTAGGTATAAGATCAATTGAGAATTTAACATCTCTTCTAGGAGGAATACTAGAAAATTCATCGGGAAACACTTCAGCAAATTCCCTCACAATAAGCATGTCTTCTAGGATGGTTGCCTCCTTAGAATCAATCATCTGAGCCAAATACGCATGCTCATAGGGTAGTAATATCCATTATTGAGATGATGGAGCTAAAGAATATTCATATTTCTCCTTGCAATTTTAAAGAATCGGGGGTCGATTCTCCACAAGGAGAGTGATTACCCTCTCACAACAATTTATGTAGTATCTATATAAGGAAAGCCAATCTATTCTAAAAATTTTATCAAATTCCACAAGAGGTAGTATGAAGAGGTTCTCCATGAAGTTAAATACACATATTATGATAGGGGAGGAGTTATATTCGTGGGACGAAATTATTGCGCCATTTTCCGTACTCACCGACATCTTCAATTCCATGATTTGTGGTGGTGTTGAAATTTTTCTACTAAACTTTAGAGATATAAAAGAATGCGTAAAACCTGAATAAAAAAGTATTTTCAGTATTCTTAAATGAATAAATATCATACGTGTCACCACTTAATTTTTAGGGTTCACTTTGGAAGTAGTGATGGAAAAAGCTCACCCTTGATACCTTGGAGGTTGTTGGTTGCCTCGAAAAACACTTGCCTTAGGGCACTGATTTTCTAGATGCCCTGGTTCTTTTCTATTGTAGAAATGAACCACGTGTTGAGGTTCAAACAAAATGTTACTCTCCACTATCATAGCCACAAGTCTTTTTTACTGATAGTTAATAGCTAGGTGTTCTTCTCTTTCACACCTAAAGCATTTTCTCATACCCTTCAGGAAATTTCCAGGGTGCTTCATTCTGCACCTTTGGCTAGTGGGGTCCTGTATCTTCTTAGCACCATTGGATTTATCCATCAGACCACTATCTTTTGAGTCCACCTTATGCTTATTATCCCCATGATACCCCTGATAATATTTGATCTCCATTTCGACCTTGAGGTCACATCAGACAATTTCATCACAATTGTCAATGTCACGGAACACTAGTGCTTTCCAAAGGCTAGGTTTCAGCCCACCAAAGAGGCGGTCAACCTTACATTCGGGGTAATGAAAAATCCTGAAGCATATCGTGAAATACTTGTGAAGTTTTCCTCATACTCTCAAAGAGATTCATCATCTTTTTTTCTTAAGGGAATAGAAGTCTCTTTCCATCTTAACCGAGAGGGTGCATGGAAAATATTTATCAAAAAACATATTTCAGAAATCATTCATTTCCAACGCTTCGATCACCTCCTCAGGATTTTTATTTTTGATCAATGTACACCATTGATCAGCTTCAGCCTCCATACAATAAGTACCCAGGATAACCTTCTCTTGTTCATAACATTAAAGGATGGAGAATATCTTTTCAATAGAGTTGATCCATTGTTTAGCGATTGAGGAATCAAATGATCTATTAAAAGTAGCATTCCTTTGTCTCAGGAATCTTTCGATATCAACTTGTTCTTTCTTTGGGGGGGGGGGGAGGTTGAAATTTCCTCTTAACCCATGTTTATATTCAAATCTAGTGTTAGATGAGAGAGAAGCATGAAAAATTTTGTGGTTCCCACTCCTATTGGATTGGGCATCTCATTAGTATAATCATCACATTGATCTTCACATCGTTTTTTATCCCGTGTCCTCATATTACTAGCCATTGGATGGAATAAAAGTAAAGTTAGGGTTAACACATAAAGGGTAAACTAAGGAAAAAACTGACGACTTATAAATAACTTATATTTCCTTAACATATGAATCTATTGGCTTCAGTATATGTTATCCATGATCTACTTTCTAACATATATTATTAGGGCATTTTTTGTCCCTTAATAATGGTTCATATTAGGATTCAGAATTTACAAAATCATATCCCCTAGGAGTGTCATAACAAAGACTGCAACAAGTCCCATTTTCATGCACAATTTCCCATTCAATTCTAGCTCAAAGCGGTGTTTTCGGGTTTTACCCCTAGGATACATCTGTGCCATAGCCGCCTCTACCTTCCCATGTCCAGACATGGATGTATTTTCTTGATAAACCACTTACCCAATACTCAAAAAAACAAAGGGATGTTTTTATTATACTTAGTCTTGTATCTACTACTTTACTAGGGTTTTCAAATCCTAATCCCAAAATAACTAAACCTATCCTTCGATACAAACTATGATAACCCTGATCTTTTATTACACAATTAAACATAATTTATTACATAAAAATCACTTGATACAACATTGTTGATCGAGAGGTCAAGTGTCTTTTGGGATTTGGATCATTACATAACAACTTAGAACATGAAAAGAAATATCTTTATTGAAAAATTAGTTTAAATGACCACTACATTCCCTCATACATAACATTTCGTGGGATAACCTGAGGACATGTATAAAAAAGGGTGAGCTAAAAATCCCAGTAAGGGATTAATCATGGAATAACATGACGAATAAAATAAATTTTAGACAATAGGAATATAAATGGACCACAAGAGAATCATAAACATAAAATCATGATAAATCCTGAGAATCATAACATGGAAATGTGGAAACAACACTTAACATGGAATTAGCATGAGCCAAAGGTCATTGCAAATGAAGCAAGCGTAAAACCTAATTGCACATGAAGAACGATTAAAGCCTAGTTTCACTTGAATTAGTATGAGTCAAAACCCATTTCACATGACGTATAATGATACTATACTTTACCCAATGCATTGGAGTGCTATAAGGGTCCACCATTCTTAAACATTTCATTTCATGCATAAGTGTGCCACATGGATCATATGACATAGATTCATAAAACATCATCATTAAGTCCATGATAAAGGAATGTAGAATTCAAACTTGAAACTTTATAATCAATAAGTAAATGTGAATATAGGTGAATACCGTTGATAGAGATATGAGAATGGTATTCACTACACAATGACATTGGCGTGAAAATCAGTGCAATTTCGGCAGCGTAACGACATGACATAATAATTCATAAAAATGGTTGATGAGAGATAAAGAGGTGTATCATCATATATAAATGAAATGGACTGTAAGGGGGGTCATATGGATACATTTCCAAACAATTTTAATGTAATTTATATGCATAATTCAAAAGGATTACTTGGATGTAAAAGAAGAAAGAGAAATCCCACACAGAATTTCAGCATGGTAATGGGTGTACATTGGAGACATTTATTGAGAGAAAAAGGGGTATATCATAATTAAAACATAAATAGGAAAGTATGGGGGAGGTAAAAAACCATACCTCAAAATTTTTAATTGAAATTAAAAGGGCATAACAACCTTAAAAAAATTGGACAAAAATGAGAAAGGAAGAAAAACCCTTACTAGGATTTGTGCTTCCAAAGGCTTGAGAGAGGCTTGAGAGAGGCTTCTTGGGAGCTTGGGGACCCTTGGGAGGATTATATAGATAGGAGGGAAGAGTTTGGATGACCTATAAAGTCTTAGAGTGAGGAGGAAGTGGGATCTTGGGTGGGTTTATATAGGAAATGAGAGGGAATTGTGTTTTATTTAGGTTTGAGACAACTCACATTAAACTAATCAAAGCCACAAACCAGCCGATGGTTTTTGCCAATGGTTTTTGAAAAAGGGGAGTCGAAAACAATATTTTATAAGTCCAAAGTCCGAAATTCTTAAAATAATGGGGTGTATTATGTGGAGGTGAGTCACACTCCCAAGGAAAAAATTTAAAAAGAAAAAATGTTTAATAAGTCTTTAAGGGTCCACTAATGTTTTCTAAAATAAAGCAGACCAACCAGAAATCACATTATTTTAATGGTAAAACATATATTGGCCAAAAAGTAATTTTATATTATTTTATTACATCACTACTGGGTCATTATGATGTCATAAAACAAATTATATATTTAAACAGTATTTAATATTTACCCAAAAAAATTGACTATCTTAGAAAATTATGAAAAATTCGCCATTGGATAATTTCGACAACCTAATTTGATAAATATTATTCATTTTATCTAAATAATTTCTACATATGTTAATTTTTACTTTTAAATTAAAAAACTGACATTTATAAAAAATTTATGGGTTATGAGTAAAATGGCTTTCAAACCTTAATTAAAATTAAAATTGCATTCATAAAATTATACGATCGTTTATATTTAATAAAAATTAATTTAATAATAATAATAATATTTTTTAGTAATATTATTTCATTCAAAAATCCATCAATTAATTAAAATATATTTCTTAGTTGAACATTATCTAAAAATACTATTTGTGCTTTAAAAACTATTTACAAAGTAACAATAATAAAATGAAAGTATATTAATTATTATATACAAAAATAATTTACATAACCATAGTGCTATGGTCTTGTTACATAACCATTTATTACACCCACATAAGACAGAAGAGTAAGGTGTGCGATGGTGATAGACTCTTGGTGTGGCTTAGATAACAATGCTCGAGTGGTAATCTCTATCAAATTATACATCTCTCTTAGGCTATCCCACTAAAGAATAACATATTCAAACTTGTCTTGGGCTTTGTAAAGAGTGAAGTCTAAAGATACGATCTCCTTTCCGAGCTCTTACAAATGGTTTTCATATGGGGCACGTCTACTGGATGAGGCCATCACTTCCTTTGTCTGAGTAAATGGGATTTGTTGAAGCCCTATATTTATACTAATCATGTGATTAATGTTCAACAAATATATTATAAACGGTCAAAATTTTTAATAGCATTTTAAAATCCAAAAATAAAAAACTGAAGAAGTTGAAATTTTATATAAACATTTTACATAAAGAGACACTTAATTAGAACAAGAGGGATTTCCATTAATGAAAGATTGGGTCGTTACAGTAGTCATTCAAACCACCTATATAATAAATGTAATTTTTTTTTCAATAAAATAAAGAATCATATTATTACTTATAATACCATACATGGTTTGATTATGTCTTTATATTACCATATTGTTAACAATTCAAAGTTAAAGATTCACTTCGGGTAATATCCTCTTTTCTTTTCACATGTGTCTAAATTTGTTATATTATTGGAACAAATATTTATATCATGATTTACATAATTTAAAAAATGATTTAAATATATATTATGTTCATTATATATGTATTATAATAATATATAGGATATATAAGTATGAAATAGAATATATAGTTTATGGAGACAATATTCTCTACGTACGCATGAATAACATTTTTATTTAATTGTCATGTTGAAAGATAGAAAGAAAGAAAAATAAATATATATATATATATATCACTATTATAGTATATTAATTATATAATATATTTCATATATATTCACTAAATAAATATTTAATACATTCCATGTAGTGTCTGAACGAATCAGATTGCTTTGAGGGGCAGTGATCCACACTTCCTCAAACAAAATTATTATATTAACACAAAATGAAAAGTATAAAGACATGTGTAGTAAAATAATTATAGAAGATAAAATAAATATTAAATATAATATATAATATATACATATAGAGTGTCCATCATAATTACTACCATGAGATTTTGTAAATAAAAAATGAACAATCATCATTTCGTGAGGCATTAGTTTGTTGTACAAGTAAACAATATGTTCATTGCCCATTATACGAAGGTGCGTGTAATTGTAGGAAAAAATAGAGAATAAAAATAATATTATATTGATAATAAATTTTTTATAAAATAATGTAATAAATATATTGGATGGGGTAGAGGAAGAAAATAAAAGAAATAATCTGGAGAGAAGATGTTACCTCTTAATCGGGAAATTGCTTCTGGTTTTTTCCAAAAGGATTCATTGGATTGATTTTTGAAAAAAGGGAGGATTAAATGGTTAAGGAAGGTATTTGAGGAACTTTATTAGGCCTATGTTTTACAAACATAATTTTGTTGATAGGTGTGAAGAAGAGGGGGTGGTGGTGTCCTTTTATAGGGAAGGGAAAAGACTCACATGGTATTTTAGAAAACATGTTAGGTGTACCCATGTTTTTTAAAAAAATATTCATAAAAAACCAAAGAAAATAAACAATGTAAGTATCATGGAAGAATAATGGCCATGCAATGGGTTTTTGAAAAATTTATAAGTCGTTTTGGTTCTTAAATTCATGGTATAGTTCTTAGTTATGCTTTATTTTTTCTATAATAAATGTAATTAATTTTAATTAATTTGAATAATAATTTTAGTCAAAAAATAAAATAAACATATTATAAATTATAAATTATCCTCATTAAAAATATGTAATCCATTTATCTAAATTCTAATAATATATATATATTTTTAAATTAATTTAATATTAGTCCCACTAAAAGTATGACAACTCACGTTTTTAAAGTTAAAACCTCCAAACTTTTACTATGTTTTTATACCCAATTTCAAGTTGAAATTGATTAAAATGATCTATTTTGGATTAATTGATAAATATATCACCCAATTAAGCTTTAAAAAAAATTAATATATAATTTAACCCTAAAAATAAATTATATGAAAATAAGTTTTGAATTAAAATCCATTATTTCTCATTATTCATTAAAAATTAAGTTTCTCAAAAAATCGCAACAATTCACCAATGAATATTTTTGAAAATATAAATTAAGAAAATAATTTTATTTTATCCAATTAAATTTCTAAATTAGCCTAAAATTAGTGTTATTATATTTCATTGATTAATATTAAAAAGTAGTTCATTTAAAAAAAGTGTATTTGTAATCATATAAGTATTTACTGAAAATAATATATTTCATCATCAATTTGTTTTATTTATTTAAAACCATTATAAAACATATTTGGAATATATTTATTAATATTCATATCACAAACTTTTATAGTAATATATATCATTGAAATAATTACTAAAATAAAAATATGTTTCATAGAAACTCATTATTAAGCATTGTGTAGGTCAAGTCGGTGTTGTGTGTAACATACACAAAGTCACAAGATTACCTCGATGTTATGTTTAGGGAAGCTAAATTTTTTATTTTTTGTGGTGCATTATTAACTTGTTGTTTCATATAATGAAAGACCAACACAATTCTTTAATATAAAGAAATTATTTTCAATGTTACGTGAAATGAAAAATATAGTAAATGATAAGTAATTTTGAAAAAAAATAATTCACAAAATATTAGGGTGTTATACTTCATGGAAAAAAGATGAGTACACTACTCTATCATTTATGCCTTCCTCTCCCACATCTCAATAAAATTAGAACCATGATGCCATAGAACATGACCAAAGGCATCCTCCTCCAATGATGTATATTGGTCTCAGAATCAACTGTCCGAATTGGTAGTTCATTCACAGATAAATAAGGTTCAACTTGAACATCATTCGACATAGAACATCAGATAAATTAGAAAAATACTTTCTTAATTCAGATAAATGAAACACGTTATGTATCTATGTAAGAAACTATGGAAGTTATAGACTATATGTAACTTTCCCCACCTACTAAAAAACCTCAAAAGGTCCAACAGAATGTGGATATTGCATCCCTTTCCTCCCAAGCCGCCAATGACCCAACCGGGGAGAAACCTTCCCGAACACCGAGTCACTAACTGAGAACTCCAATGGTCTATAATGATTATCAACATAAGAATTATATTATAATTTCCATCCAAATTATATGACAAATAAACTAAATATTTTTTGTCATCTCCTGCCCCAAACTTTGTCCAACCATGGAACTTTCACCAATCAATGACCACCACAACCGAGATTTACAAGGTTGACCATAAAAGTCATCAAAAGTTGTTATAATAATTTTTGATAGGTAATTATTGTTAAAATAAATCTCAACAACTCCCAAAATATCATCCCATGCTTTACCAATGTCAAGAACACAATTGTGAAGCATATCCTCAATAATCTATATAGCTCTTTTTGTATAGCCATCCAACTACAGATGATTTGTAGTAAAAAAATGAATTTGAGTTACCAATGTCTCCTGAAGGACTCTAAAAAAATTATAAGTGAATAGAGAATCTATATTAGACACTATATCATATGGGACTCTATAAAACTAAATGATCTTTCTCATAGAGGTTTACCAACTCCAAAAATTTGGATTTATCTGGAATGGTTATAACATGATCTGACTTGGCCAGCCTATCAATCACAACCCATATAAAATTCAACTTCTTCTCAGTACATGGAATACCCAATGAAAAAGTCTATAGATTTATCATCCCACTTCTAGATCAAAAATGGAAGTGGATTATTAAGACACATAGGTTTTTAGTGCTCAGATATAACATGGTGTAAAGTGTAACAATGAGAAACAAAACCCAAAAATTCCCTGTCTCATACCTGACTAGTAGAAAAACTATCGGTTGTCATACAAAATCAATGTAGTTTCAGGTGCACTTCCCACTAAAAACTGTGAAGACCCCCATCATAGCTTTGCTTAACGAAAATGGTAGAACAAAATGATCTCGAAATCATAGAATGACCACTTTGGAGAATGACCACTGGAAAAGTATCTCCCCCCATTAAGAGAATTTATAATTCCACAAAACTCATCATCAAGATGTTGTTCTCAAAAAATCTATTCAAGGAGAGAGATGGGAAACAAAACATTTTTCAATGAAACATCATCCCATTTATTGTGAACTTCAATATTAAATTGTGAAAATAGGTACATCCAATTACCGTTTTTCAATGATTATTTAACCGAAAGGTTCGAAATATTCCTACTCAAAGCATCCATAATGAAATTACCTTTATCTGGGGTATATGTTACATTGAATTTAAAGGACTTCATATATTCCAACCAACACCAATGGTGTAGATACAAATATTTTATATAGAATATGTAAATCATGATCTTGTGGTTAGAAAATATGTAAAACATTCACAATAAAGTTAATGATGCCTACTCTTAAGTGTGTGCATCAAAAATATGAGTTCATGGTCATGAGATGGATAATTTATTTCATGTGTCCTAATATGATGATAGACATTTGTAACAATAAGATAAACTTGAAAAAGAACACATCCCAATCATAAACCTAATGCATCACAAAAGATCAAATTGACCTGTTTGGCCTTCAAAAGATTTAAGACTAGCATAGTTTTCAAAGGACATTTCATATAAATAAAACAATTTCATCATTTATCATCAAAATAAAACTTCACTCCCTCTTGAGTTAGAAAAATCATTGAAGAATCTATCTTCGAGAAGTATATCCTGAACTAATGATACTATTTTGTAAAACCAAAGACGCTTCAAATATAAAAGAAATTTTTTGGTTGCCCCCATGTCATAAAAACTATAAAATTCTCCAGATAAAATGATATTCAATGTTAAAACACCATGTGTCCCATGAATATAACATTCCAATTCCAGAAATCACACTTTGAAAGTTTCGCATAGATTCAGTGATCTCTTAGAAAACACAGAACTACTCTTAAGTGAATTACATGATACATCTCATACATAGAATAAATAAGGATTTCATATACAGAGACTGAAACAAATGTATTATGATACTCATTGAAGATACTATTCATTAATTCCATTAAAATTGTCGGAGCATTTGTTAGATCAAAAGGAATATGAAGGTACTCATAATGGTCATGCCTTCTCTAAATGGTAGTTTTCGAAATGTTAGATTATTTTATCCTCAACTGATGGTAACCAGATAGAAAATAAATATTAGATGAAAACTTATCCTCTTTCAACTGATAAGAAATATCATGAAACCATGGAAGCATATACTAGTTATTTATCGTCACTCGATTGAGCTTTCTATAATCAACACATAGGAGAAGTGAACCATAATATTTATTAGTAAAGAGAACCGACACCACCCAAGGAGAAAGACTAGGGTGTATAAATAATTTCTCTAAAAGATCATCCAACTCGGACTTCAACTATTTAATACCAGATGGTTCCATGTAGTATAAAAGATTTTTTTTTTCAATTACCCTGAATGAAGTCAATCGAAAACTCGACCTTGCTTACTGTCTGAAAACCTGAGAGGCCAGAAGGAAACAGGTTCCAAAACTCGACAACAACTTGAGGGAGATCACCACCCAAATATTCCCACTCCATTGTATGGAAAAAATTTATATCACTTTCCCAAACTCGGGATAAGAAGGTCTAGCTCTACTCACTCTTGGTTCCCATTCTCCTTGAAAGAGACAAGATACATCACTAGGTGTAGTAAAGGAGACCTGTCAAAGATAAAAATGTACCTGATTTTATTGGAAATGATCCAATCTAGCCCAAATATGATGTTAGGAGGTTTCATGTCAGGAACCAAACATATCTAGGAAGGCTTAACATATGGTAGACAAAAAAATAAGAGGGACTACAAAGAACTGACTCTCTCTTCATACAAAGGGGTGTGGTAATATCCATTGTACCAGATAAAATATTCATAATATGGTTTAGAAGACAAAAATTAGGATTTGAAATAAATGAATGAGATGAACTGGTATCAAATAAATAATTCACTAATCGTGAATCTATAGTGATGTTCTACTCAATATTTCTAGACCCTTATCCTCTTCCTCTGGTGACTCTTCCACTATGTGAATAACCTATATTCAAGATTCTTGTGGTTGTAACCCTATTTCAAATGAATTATTTGATTCCCCATAGTTTTAGTAGGATCTAAGGATCTTGTTACACTTCAAAGAGTTGAATAAATATTTAAGAATCAATGAAAGTCCCCTGAATGTCCCTTAGAGTCATAGTTCATGGGTTCCTCAGTGCATACCCTCTTTGAATTTCCTACCATTCTACACTGGTATCAAACCAAAGGGACTTTTACGATCACTACAAGAACTCAATAATGACCCTGATTTTGAGACCCCATTGAGAACCATCATGATTCAACTTTCCTTTAAAGGAACTCATGTTTCCTCTAGGAGAGAAAGAATATCCCTATAACCCAGAACTACTACCCAGGTACATCTTGACAATCAATGCTCTATCCAGTACATCAATACAAAAGGGAATCATTAGAAATAAGAACCATGAATGAATATCTGGTCTTATTAAAAACTAAAACCATCAATACTTAATCCAATCATTTGATACTATCTTTGTGGTGATGTTCAAGAGCTCAGTAAAAATATTTGAATACTCTGTCGTGGTTCTGTCATCCTTCTAGAGTTTGAAGAACCCAACAGACTTAACTAAAAACATTGAATCTAAATAGAGCTGTCACCATCATGTCCTCTAATCTCCATCTCGGACCATCCAACCAAAAGGTGGTACAATTCAATTTGATTTCTTTAGGTATGTCTAAAAACACAAAAACATGCATCATTATTCTCCTCAAATCCTCATAAACTTGAGGATCATTTGAGCCATTGAATGTTTTTTTGATTATGGAAAAGGAAATCTTGAGAAACTATGTTGATAATGTCCCTTTGATGTTCCACTATTAGAGCCTAAATGTATATTAAACGTGGTGCATATCCCAGATCTTGGACAGTGCGCATGATCACCTCGATGAGATTTGTATCAAAAATAAGATTCACTCAATTATTTTCAGCAGTAGCTTCCTCTTAGATCCAATTCACATTTCTTCTCAAATTCATGATTCTACAAAATATCAGTATACAATAAGGAAGACATTAGATTAACGTTCAAGTAGAGAAATAGGGGAGATTAATCCCAAAAGATAGAATGAAATAATTTTGATTTCAATACATCCAAATAAAAAAAAGGAAAAGAATATAACTAATCCACAATTCATATTTCTCTAACAACACCTAGTGAATTAAGGTTCATTATGGTGATAGTTGGTCTGGTACTCAATGAAAACTACATCCAATTTCTAGACAAGATTTCCCAATGTGTACTTAATTCAAGAAAACAATACAAACCTCCTTTGATACCAATTTTTTACAAACCAACCCAAATACATAAAAAGATAACCAATCCATTACTAACATATGTCGAAGGGAATTCTCAATCCCTAAAAGTCGGAGAATAGAACCCGGCATCCTAGAAACTAAAAGTGTGAATTATTTTCCACTAAAATTTGTATAAGTAAAGGAAATAAGACTGTTTGAATATTATATGAATATCCACTAGGATTAATGTACCCAAATTAAAATAGGAATTAAATCCTAATGTACTAAAACCAATGTACTATAATTGGAGAGACATAAAAATTCCCTAAGGAAACAACTCATAAAATCTAAAGTTAAGTAGCTAGATTCACGTCAAAGAGTTACATCCCCCTTACTTGAACCAGAAAGGATATAATCTAAAAACACCCAAAGTAACAAGTAGGGTGTGGTCCAAATCATAGTGGGATTTCACTATAGATTCCATAAAAATATTCCAATATCAAATTAACCAATAAATTTATTTTAAATTTTCAAACAAATAGGTTTGGAATTTACAAAATGATATTTAAAAAAAGTATGATTTAAAATTTAAAATATATAAATCCATTTTTCAAATAAATATTTACATTATAAATGATGGAAATATATTTCAAAATTTGTGATTTTTATTTAATCAGATGGTTCTTTACATATTAGAACTTTTCTCAAAATGGATTAAATAAACACATTTATAAAAAATATTTTATAAAAATTTACAAGGAATGTCAAATAGTTTACAATAGTGTTATATATTTAATTTAAAGACAAAAAAGCGAGAAACAAGATCCTGTTACTTGTACAGATGATAGTTCTAGGCTATAGGGACCCAATACTGTGATTATGTCAATGTGTGTATATAATTCCCTTGAAAGAAGGGAAAGAAGATCCATTACCATCCTCTAAAAAAATTGAATGTACTAATATTATGTTTTTGGATGTTTTTTATCATGATGTGATGACAAATATAACTCATCAACAACCAAAGGATTTCATGTTCTCTAGTACAAAACTACAATGTGAAATTTATTTTAAGATTGCTTAAAATACAATTACATCTCATACTTCATTTCAATATACTAATTTTCCCATTATACACATAACATTTTTTAGTGAAAGGAATGAAATTTTCATAATGAAGAAACCATTTGGATTCTATAAAAACCTTTTTAAGACATTTTTCACTTCAGGAATTTGACACCAATTCATGAAATTTCACAATCCATTACACAATTAAATAATAATATTTAATTTTCAAAAAAATCCATAAATTTCATCATAGTTCTCTAATTCACTGGAATTTGGAGTTTTCACAAATTTTACATCAAATCAATTTCTAAAATTATGTTCAATAACATAATTGATTCAATTTACATAAAAAAATAAACTAATCAATTAAAATCTCATTAATTTCCAATTCCATTCCAAAAACAATTTTTTCTCAAATACCCATTTTCATTGGAATTGGGGTTTTCCAATAACCAAATGAAGAAAATACAATTTAAATCCAAGAAATTGAATTTATATTCAAATAATTGTAATTTTAAAACAGAACGTTGGGTTTATATAAATTAGGAATCTTAACAGAACCACCAACCTCAGAGCATCAGGATATCAAAGCATTAAACACTAATCGGGATTAGCTGAGGAAGAAAACCAAAAATGGGATATCAGTAAATAATGATTGAAACATAGGTTAAAAAATAGTGTATATTACATCCACAATTAAACAAAAGGATCCAAGGAACCCTAAGGAGAAAGAGTGAGATCTCAATAGATCCAGAATGAGAGGAAAAAATTAATTGAGAGGAGATATAAGGGCATTCCCATATATTCATATTTCTTCCAAGAGGGATTAGAAGATCCATGAATCAATCTCAAGACCTCTTACAATGGTAAAAACATGTTTGGGTTGAAAAAGGTCCATCTAGGACAAAAAAAGTGGGTTCAGAAAATTGTAACAAAAATTCGGATCTCTAAAAACACCGTACGTACATTTTCCAGGGCAGACTCGCACAGTTAGACCAAACCATGTGCCCTAGAAATGTGACTATTTTATATGATACTCAAGGATTATACTGATAGGGAACATTTCTTGAATAAATTTTCCCCAGCCATGAAAAATCCCATTGGCTTGTGTTGCATGGTTTGGGAAATCCATGCAACAACCTTGCAATAGCCCAAATTTTTTGAACCTCCTAAAATTTCACCCAAATCATCATAAAAAACAAAAACCATGTTCAAAAAATAAGGTTTAGGAATACCTAAAAATGGAAATAGGATTTCACAAAATGAAAAGTAACTATGGTAAAATTTATCACCTCGGTAAATGGTAATTCAAATAAATCTAGTTTAAAAATAAGTGATATGGTTATAATTATTCTAAATAATTATTATTGGATGAACTGAATTATAATATTATCACCATTTTCTCAAAATTGAGTTGTTAAATGCTATCTTGTCCTTCAAAATGGTTTATATAATATTTTATGAAAAGAATGTTACAAAATGTGAGTCTCATAGTTTTAAATATAACTTATGTATTCATAAGGGGAATAAAAATGAATATCAAGGAATTTAAATATTCATTATAAACTTAATGAAAATATCTTTTTATGGTAATTTATTTATAATTTTAGTTAATAAATAATTACATTAAATGATTATGTAACACTGATGCAGTATTTCTCCAATTAATGAAAATATATAAAATGATTTTAAAAATATTAAAAGTAATTTAATTTTAGTGAGCTAACATGTTGAACTAATTTTATATGTAAATATATAATATTATACTTATGTTAAACAATTAAATTCAAATTTAATGTATTTTATGTCAAATTTAATGAATCGTTTCCAAATTGGAAGTTATGATTTTTTATGATAATAAAATTTAATTAAATTACATAAAAAATCATAAAATTAGAAAAATATGTCTAGATGGGATAATAATGAGTCTCTAATTTCAATCCATTCAAATTTATATTCCATTTATATTCATTTTTATGTATTTAATATATTTTATTGTTTTAAGAAATTCCAAGTGTTCCCTTCACCTCAATTCTAAAAAGAAAACCCCCCATTTATCTTATTCACATTATTTTGATCCTTATATCTTTATTTTTTACCACTAAGTCTTAGCTAATCCCATATCAAAATTATATATGTTTTTTTTACCAAAACCCATTCCCTAGAGCCTCTATGAAGATATATAAAGGAGTTATTTCAAAGAAGAGCTAATCACCTTAATTAATCACTTTCTTTTTCATTATTATTTTACATCCAATAAATCTATTTTATTGATTATAAAATATAGAATAAATATAATAAATATATTGACATGTTACTATTATTATTATTAAACCACCTTTATTCAACCTATTTTCATCAAATGGGAAGTGAAAATATCACGTGTGCGTACATAAAACTTATTGTCTCCATGTAGTGATACAATTCATTTCTCATCACCAAATTTTATGGAAGAGTATTTTTATTAGAATAATGTTTATATATGATAATTATAAAATAATTATAGTTACATAATGAAAATATAATATTTACTTTCAGCACTTCTAATCATTTGTAAAATGATAATGTTGATTATGCGTACTTGTGGACTAGAACATCTATGAATCGATGGGATTCATTTTTAATTTTTGTTTTAAATGGATGGATATAAAGTTTTATTTAATGAATATATTTTACATATATGGTATTAAAATTATTTGGTAATGGGTATTTATTAATTACCTTTTCATGTTCTATCGGTCAAAAAAATGAAAACATTGTTCATGCATATATAGGACCAACTATCTCCATGAATAATGTAATTCACTTTCCATTATCCATCTTTTATTAATTATTATAAACATGTATATAATGAGTATATATGATATTTAAATCATTATTAACTTTCCATACATTATTTAACAATTATAAAAAATTCACAGACCAAAACTATCGTAGTAGAACATACATGAAAGATGAAGCATATATAACGTAGAACAATGGTTTTAATAAATAAGTGTTAACTAACCGATCATAAAAGCTATATGTAAATAATATAATTTATGAATTCTATGATTATGGTTTTGAAATATAAATTTAATAAATATATATTTATTATAAATGTGGTCCAAAGCATATGATGAATGTAAAACCTAAGGTACAGGATTTTCGACACACTTTTATTTATGTAGGACACAATATTATACACATTTTTTTTATTTTGTGTGGCATATATAACACCCACAAATGTATTTTATGATTAATATCATGAAAATTATGGGATATACATATTCATATAATTTTATGTCTTTTAGGAGGTCTATGAATAAAAATTTTCCAAAGAGGTAAATGGTTTTAATTAGAATTTCATTATTTATGGAAATTTTCTTTGATTATGTTTTCAAAAATGAAATAGAATGTTAAAAAAATCAATAATCTCCTGAATTATCTTATCATATTATTTTTTTATTTAAAATAAATGACTTCATTTTGTTCCTCTCACCGAAAGTACTCAATAGAATGAAAATATGTTTTTATGAAAAATCTATTTTTTTATCTCTTCGGTCAAACAAAATTTTTCTTCTATTCCATGTTTTCTAAAATTGTTTTAAATATGGGTTTTAATATTATCTTAGTCTTTTCTAAGTAATTTTGACCAATTTAGAAATTTTTATTGAATGTTTTTAATGGAATATTTTTTTTTATTTTCTAGATGAGGTACTTGTTGATCATTTACCTAAAATGTGTAACAAAAGTTCTATTTTAAATTATACAGCATGAATAAAATTTTATACCTACATGACCATATAATTTATTTAGTCATAATTTTTGAGTTTACAATGTTATTATTAAAGATAAAATTTACCATGATATTTTTAAAATATTTTTATTTTAATAGTTATTTATAAAGTGAAAATTTTATTTTCAACAAGAAATATTTCTCTAATATTTTAATGAAATTTTTATGTATGAGAAAATCCATTGATTTTATTTATTATTTAATTTTTTGTGATTCAAATGGTATCACTATTAATCTTTTTATTTTTGGTAATATTTTATGTTGGTTCAATGTTTATGAAACTAATTTATTTTTCATGTGTTATGCTATGATGAATCCATGAAATATTTTTGAAACTCATTTTCTTTGATTGCGTTATTTTGTGGTGATCTGTTGATTTTTTTATAATACCATTTAAAACAAATGTATGTTCTTAATTATTTGATGGTGTCTAGGTTATAATAAAGGATGGTTGTTGCCTAATAACGAAGGATGATAGCTAAATTCTAATCAAGTATGTTAGTTATCTTATAACCTGGGATGGGTGGGACCAATATCTACATCAAACACATTGGGTAAAGATTAATATCTCATAAGATTAATATTATTGGAATGAAAAGTTAACTCATTTTAGTAAGGTTCAATATCTGTTATGATTGTATTAGTAATGAACCTATACTACTATGATGGTTTAGGGAGTGAACCCATCCAACTATCATATCCGTGGAAGTAAGACTTGACTACTAAGGAAATGATTTTCTATTATTTTGTGTTTTACAAAAAATTATATAGTATGATAATCGCTATAATCTCATGGAACATGTTATTTTATTTATTTACGATTCATTTCTTTTATCTTACTTGATTTATGTCATGAATCATGATTATGATCTATGATATGAAAGGTATTATTTTGAAATGTTATTCTCAGGTTATTATACTGTTATGTTCATTTCATGATTAAGTAACCATTGATTTCTCCATTTTTACACTTAATAATAATTTAATCTCACCATTTCTTATGTTTACTTTCCACATGTAATGGAGAATGATTTTAGGGATGATATGTATTATAAGGGAGGATTTTATGTAGAACATAATGTGAGAATCTTATGAACATGTTGTATATGTTTCTACGATTCCAAAGGCAACAAACCTATATGATTATGGAGGGGATCACTATTTTATGTAATAAATATTAATCTAAAAATATTTAACATATTTTTTTTAAAATGTATGGTTCACTATAGTTGGAATCCGTGGAAGTTTTTGTTGGAATTTGGAAACTAGGATGCAATAAAATTATTGATAACCTTAAGGATAAGTTTAAGTATGTGATAAAATCTTATTGTTTTGGTAATTATTATGAATGAAATAGGATAATAATAATGTGTCATAGGAGAATATTTCATGATTTATAAATACAAAAAATTATTTTTCAATATTATATGATTTTTTACTTTGATTATTATTTCTTTCATTAATATTTTTGGTTTTATTTTACGGATTAAACCGAAGGAACCATATTAATGTTTGATGCAATGGAAAATGAAATGAATGGAATAATGAGAAAAAAATTATTATTATAAAAATGTTGAAAAATATCAATTCTATAATCACAAAACTTTATCAAGAATTGAATGATTCTGAACTTCCCAATGAGACATGGAAGGAACAACATTCTATTGATTTCTTCACGAGGCAACACCCTCCTTTGTTTATTGGTTCTACTGATCCAGTAGATACTGAGATATGGATTCATACCATTGGAAATATATTTTCCATTCTGCAGCATTCAGAACATGAAACATTATTTCTAGATGCCTATAATTTGTAAGGAAAATTAGATGAATGGTGTAATATTATCAAGAATATGAGGAAACAAGAAGAAATTGACTCTGTAGAGTGGGTTGAGTTTTAGATCCTATTATTCAAAAAGAACAATCCTCATATTATTCATATTAAAATGGAGAATAAATTCCTAGATCAAATGAAAAGGATGATTAATATATTGGTACATATCATAAAAATATTACTATATAAGATAGGTACACTTATGGTGATATATTCCAACATGAAATTAAGGATGATTAACTCCTCAATGGAATATAACCAAGTCTACAAAGGGTGTTAGACATAAGGGAAATCTGTTTCTATGATGAAAATTTTTAATGTGTAATCATGGTGGAGTGGTATATTGGAGTTACCCATCAATATTATGGTTTTGACAATAAAAGAAATATGCAATTCAAATTAAATTATGAAAAACAAGTAGAGAATAAAATGAGCCTTACTTTAAACTCAATGTATGGAAAGAAACATCTTGAAAATTCATTTAAGGGAACTATTAAATGATTCAAGTGTGTCATGGAAGGGCATCAAGAAATTAGATGATGATATTATTATAACAAGTTATCTAGTGGTGTGAATAGAGTGAATGTTCTATAGAACTCACCACCCATAATCCAGAAATAATATTGTAAAGCGTTTGGGAATTATGTAAATATATTCCATAACTCAAGGCCTAATGATTATAATAATACACAATAACCTTTTGATTTCAATGGAAAAGGGAAATATTATTAAATTAAAATAGTTTAAGTGAATCATTGTAAAACCCCAAGATATCATAGTATGTTATTTTTTCAAAGTAATTCAATAACTTGCACTACATGCAACACTGAGTTCAAGCGCACCATAACTTACCAAACCATCCTTTCAAAAGAGGCTATGAATATTCTTAAAGTAATATTGAACTTTATATAATATTTATAATTTTAGAATCCATATTATGATTTTCATAGACATAATCTAAGAACAAATTCAGTTTTTTTCAGATAAAAGAAGTATTAAAAAAAGCTAATTTTACGGCCTTTCAGTGGAGAACCATATTTAAATCCAATATTTGAAACATTTTTATATTAAATATTAAAAAATAAACTTCTTCTTAATAATAGATACATAAGAATTTTTTTTCAATATATTTTTGTCATTTTTATGATAACTTTCATATTTGGGTGAATAGTGAAAAATACTATATTTTAACTGAAAACAAATTTTTTAATCAAAATAATTTATAGTGTTAAATTATAAATTTTATTGTTTTGGAAGTATAAATAGATTATATTTTTAACATTTAATCCAATGCTAGTAAATTTAAGTAATTTCCCATTAAAATTGAACATAAACAAGTGTCAATCTTTTGATAGTTATTTTTTCTTAAAAACACGCTTTTTGGTTTTGACAACCGGAATTAATTTTAAATGTCTAAATTAAATTTCTAAGATTTTTATTTGGTAAAATAGACTTCATTTTTGAATTCGTAATATCAAAATTAACTTAGGGAGAATTTTTGGTATGTTTATGAAAGAATTCAATTTTTGATGAATAGTGAAAAACATTGTGTTATTGGTCAAAACCAAATTTTTATTTAAATAATTAATTATTTTATTTTTATTTTAGGTCAAAATAGATACATAATATCTATATATGTTCACTGTAATTCATTGTAGTCATTTGCTAATAATTTTAGATATATAAAATTTTATTGAACTTTTCACCGTCTTTTACCCACCTCCTAGGAGCATTTGCAAATTTACATAATACTTAATTTTACTGCTTCTATGAGTTGAATTTAAAAAATCCAAGAGACACAGTTGATATCATTATTAAAATTTTGTTCAATAAGATGAAAATAATTTTTGGTGAATAGTAACTTTTTTACTTTTATTTACCACGGTTAAAAGTAAATAGGGTAATTAAGGGTAAAAATTATATTATTATTACACCAACACCTATCCAAATTATATTGGATAAGTATAATTCGACCAAAAAAACCTTAGGAATAAAATATGAACCTTTAGGTCCACTTGGATTAGATTAGGACATTTATTATTATTTAATTTAAAGAAGAGTTAAAAGTGTTAAATTCAATGTTTAATAACTAATTTTTTTTAATATTGGTTTAAAAATAAGATAAATTAGAATATAAATATTAATTATAAATTTAAAAAGATTTTATACATAATTGTATTTTATTTATAATTTTTAGACATTAAATAATTAATTTTTTTTATAACACAATGATGATGCAGTAATTACCATATTAATGAAATATTAAAATAATTGATATTATAAATATCAAAATAAATGTAATTTGAGACTTTTTATGTATTAAACTAATATTCTAGATTAATATGACATATTAGGGTTGGTTAGACGAATTTGTTTTGAAGTAATAATGATGTTATCAATTTAGAAAAAAAAACCAAATAGAGTCAAAATTGACATAAAAGAGTTTTTAAAATAAATATTATATTATTAATTGAAATTATATTCCTAAAAATATAAGGTTCGGACAAAATACATATATAATGATAGGTGTATAATCAATTAACCACTTGGGGTTCTCTTGGATGTTTATGGTATGTTGATTAACCATATAATATAAAAATACAAAGAGACATGGTAAATGTCAAATTATTTAACTAAGAGTTAAATCTAATGGATAAAGTTAATATAGTCTACCAAACCTATCTAAAACATATTGGATGAGTGTTTTTCGACCCATCCCCATATTAGCCTTTAAATAATTCATTTTATATTCATTAGAAACCAAATGAAGATTTTATTATAAAATAATATTTCTATCTTTTCCTAAGGTGCACCTCACCTCTCTTATAAAAGGGAACTCACCATTTTTCTCTAATTCGCACATTCAAAGCCATTTGGATTGGCCAAACCCAACCCAAATAACCTCTCAACATCCCTAAATTAATCATAGAGGCCTTTATTTAGTCATAAAGCCAAGCTATGGAGCCCTTTTGATCAAATGAAAAGGAAGAACCCGAAGAAGAGCTAAATATTTCATCGTCTATTTCAAGTTCCTTTCCTCTTCCACTTATTATTTCTTTGTTTTTTCTATTCTAAAATAATAAATACACTATCTTATATATAATTTTATGTTATTATAAATATGGCACAACCATATTAATTATTCTATCCACTATTTTAATGACATGTCACCATACATGCGTACGTACGGCTTACCGTCTCCACGTTGTGGTTTAATTGTTATTCAATACATTATTATTTGGATGGGTATAATAATGATGTGTAATTAATTTAAATAATAAATATAACATGATAATGATTATGTATATATGATATTACATCCAATTATATATTATTTTAATATCAAAAGAATGATATTGTCACTCGTGCGTACGTACGGATTACCATCTCCACGAACACGATGAGATTCATTCCCCATCGTATCCATTCAATTGTAATTTTAATTATATGATTAAAATTAATATTTCAAGACATAATATCATTATGAATATGAATAAAATATATCCTATCCATAAAAAACATTTCATATGTAAAAAAACATATAAAGGAAAACGAAATAGTTAACACCCGAAACGACAATAATACTAAGATATTATTAAAAAAGAAATCTTAAAAGATCGTACATGATATCATATTAATATATATGATTCTTGTATAATTTAATAACAATTATTTCACCATTACATTGGAGGTTAACCTACCCTAGTCCAAGGAAAAGTACAATTTAAGGGATAATTCCTCAGTCTCATTATTATCTGAGACTGTTTGGGTGTAAGTATTTTCCAGGACATATTTATTATCCATTCCCATGATTAATAAAAGACATTTCAAAAATGATTATTTTAAGAAAATATTTTACTGAATAATCATTTAAATTTTTTTAAATATTTATTCTTCTAAATCATTCTCATTAATGTCCATGTTTTCAAAATGGTTTTGAAGGATTTATTTAGATGGACATGAATGTTTCTAAAATGATAATTCCTTTCAAAAAATTAAAATTGGTGTGGGACACTTTGATTCAAAAATTTCATTAAATGTATAATTTTTAATATTGTGTGACTTTTAAATGTTTTCATGAAAAAGGGATTATTTCTCTCAAAGCGTTTTAAAAATATTTTTCATCTATTTCAAAAACATTTGATGAATTTTTAAACTTGTTTGAAGTTGATTTATTATGATAAAAATATTCCATATTGTATTGAAGGTTTTTTGATACATTTGACTGTGGATGTTTTATTTTTATAAAATTTATGGTTTATAGATAAAGTATTGACAATTATTATGATAGTTTTAATTCAGATGTTTATATTATGTTTTAACCTTTTCATATGAGAAATTCATTAGACTTAGTAAGTGACAGGTGGAGCTCGCTATAGCTCCTAGATGAATCGGTAGGTATCATGAGACAAACTAGTGTCCTGTCTCAAGGCCATGACAAAATCTTATTTGTAGTCTTGGCACAAAGCCTTGACTATGTGGTTATGAAAGTCTGGAATTATTCATTACATCATTATGAAAGTTGATATTGATATTTCATGTGATTATTAGACTAGTAGAATATCTAGGTAACTAAGTAAATGGAATTATTTTGATTTATATTGTCCATATTATGAAGAAGTTTATGTTGAAAATCTTTTGTTTTAGTTCTATACACTACCTTAAATTTTTATGCTTATTTATGAATTTTTCAGCTATATTGTTATACTTACTGAGCATCTGATCCCACCACTTTCTATGTTTTATTTTTCCCAAGATACAAAGAAGTATATTTTGACTGAACTATAGAGATGGTCTATTGGATCTCAGTGTTGTCTTTGAAAATGATTTTGTTGTAGCATTCCATTGTATGATGTAATGTAAACCTTATGAATGTATCTAGTACATCCAAGGCTACTAAACAAATCAGTCTTTTGAGACTTCATCTTTTGTGATCATCCAATGTTGTGTAATAATGCACCGACTCTGGGCTTTTAGGGTAAGGGAGTTATAGTCGGTATTAGAGGAAGTTTAGTACAAACCTTGGAAACTAGTGTTAGATAAACTCTGATTAGAGCACATAGACCTAAGATAAACTTTTTGGATTAGTATAGAAGAACTTCCTAGAATTTTGGTATTGTAGATATTTTGTGAGTTTTCCAAGCAATACATCCATGTCTGGATATGAGTAGGTAAAGGTGGATCTAGCACAGATATTCCTAGGGGTAAAACCTGAAACACCACTTTGAGGTAGACTCGAACAGGAACTGGTGCATGACAATTGGCCTTTCTGTACTCTTGGTTACGACACTCCCAGGGGATATGCTTAGGATAATTTTTATTTTCTTTAGAAACCATTATAAAGGGTTTATGATTATATAATTCCTCAAAGAAAACATTTTTATGATTATGGATTATATCCATTAACTGGTCAATTTATGTTAAGTGTTTTACATGTTTGGATTTATGTATTCTGATTCAGAAACTAATTTATTTTATGCCATTTTTTAGAAATGGTGCCTTGTAGAAGAAATGTGAACTCCAGCAATACGTATGATCCAAAGAGTAAGAATGATCATATCTTTCGTGGTATTAACCCAACATTTTAAAGGGAAATAGTCTCCCATTTATTCTCAACATATGAATAAATACTATCATGTGTTAATAAGATAAGTAAAGAATTCATTAAGTCCTATTGCTTTTAAGGGATGTAAGATAAGAAAAGGTTGGAAGAGAGAATGATGGATTAAGGGAATAGGGAAAAGAAATATTTTCCCATATGTGATAACTATTAAAAGAATCCCCTTGGTAAATTCATGAAGGGAATGGGAGTTTGTTATAAGTGTGGAGAAAAAGGACACCAAGTACATGATTGCAAGGGTAAGAAAAAAGATTCAAATGTACAATGCTTCATCTACAAGGAGTTGGTACACTACAAGAATCAATTTCCAAATCATCAGAGTATACCCCAAATGATACTATTGGATCATAACAATGTAATGATACTATCAAAGATGAAGAGGAATTATTATATTTCTTACGTTGTTATTAAATTATCGTGTCATTTGAGTATTGTATTATTGAAGTACATGTTAAAATAATTGTAGAGTATATAAGGATTGAATTTCAGTACTATTTCATTAAGGACTTGTGATTGTGTGGAACCAAGAAAAGTGACTCAATAGCAGGTTAAATGTTTGGAAAATATATGGTTGGGAGAATGATAAACCATAATATGGTTCTGATACCGAGGTAGTTATTTTTTCGATTAATACATGATTGATTTGGATAAATTATATTGGATATTCTTTACTACCTTGAAACTGATTAATGATTTGTATATTCCATCATTTTTGGAGTTTACAACACTTTTGGATAGAAGTAGTATATTCCTTATATTATAAGGAATAATGGAGCATGAATGTAATCAATAAGGTTTTATGGTAATTCATGATGTTGTAGTTTTTTAAAAGAATACATGATGAAAGTGTTCACATGTTATTATGTGGAAAAAAGGATATTCATTGTGTTTACCTACCTTATAAATTTTGGACTGTGAGTTTGGAAAAAAGTATTTTGGATAATTATAGTTGGAGATTATTTTTGTATTTCCATAAAAAGGACAACTCGGAGGTCAGGTGGCAACTTGTCGCGTCCGGAAAGGCCGCGTGACTTGAACCCTCAACCGAAGGGAGACACGGGTGTATCACCTACCACTGGCCCACATGATGTCCATGATTTAATAATGTTGTTTTTTTAAAAGGACTTGTAGATCAATTTTAAATTCATTTTTTTGGAACCCTATATGAATAGGATAAATAAAATATATTTTTAAATTTCTATTATCTTTTAGAGTGAAAGATGAGTTTGTGGTAGAAATTAGTTAAATGATAGAACTCTAATTGTAAACTATATATATATATATATTTCTCTTACTCTATGAAGAAATTAATTCTTATACTTTAGATAATGGATCTTAAAACTAAAAATGTGTTATCGTAATACCTTATGTTTTTTTGAACCAATGATATTTTAAATCATTAAAAATTGATGGACTTGAGGCCCTAAATTCTATGATTGTTTGTGACTAATGAACTTAATCAATCGAAATAAATATTTACATTTTCCTTTAGTTATGTGTCCCTAATTTCCACCAATGTTCTCCTAATCTAGATCATAATTTGGTGGTGACTTTTTCACTCCCCTTTTCCTCTTATTATAACAAAATTTTATAAACCCAATTTTCGATGTGGGTTTTCCCACAAAGGTATTTTCTATTTTCAACATTTTATTTTCAAAAAAAAAATTTGAAATTGAAAGGATTAAATTTATTGACTGAGGGAACAATGTGACACCCCAAGATTTCATAGTACGATATTTCTTCAAAGTAATTCAATAACTTGCCCTACACGCAACACTGAGTTCAAGCTTACCACGAATTACCAAGAAAGCCGTTCAAAATCGGTTATGAATAGTATTATTTTTATTTGGAACTTTCTATAATATTTATAATTTTAGAATCCATATTATGAGTTTCTTAGAAATAATTTAAGAATAAATTCGTTTTTTTCAGATAAAAGAAGCATTTTTCAAAAAAAATCAATTTTAACGCCTTTTTATGGCGAACCATTTTTAAATATAATGTTAGAAAAATTTATCTATTTAATTTTAAAAAATAAAATTCTTCTTTAGAATCGAGACATTAGAATTTTGTTTCAATAAATTTTGGATTTTTTTGATAACTTTCTTACTTGGATGAATAGTAAAAAATAGTATATTTTAACTGAAATTTTTTTTATCAAAATAATTTATAGTGTTAATTTATACATATTAATGGGTTTAAAGTATAAATAGAATATATATTTAACATTTAATCCAATACTGGTCATTGTAAGTAATTTCACATTAAAATTGAACATAAACAAGTTTCAATCTTTTGTTAGTTATTATTTCTTAAAAACACGAATTTTGGTTTTGAGAATGGGAAATAATTTTAAATTAATAAATGAAATTTCTATGTTTTTAATTTGGTAAAATATACTTCATTTTTGAATTCATAATATCAAAATTAGCTTAGAGTGAATTGTTTTCATGTTTTTGAAAACATTCAATTTTTGATGAATAGTAAAAACACTTTGTTATTGGTCAAAACCAAATTTTTATTTAAATAATTATTTATTTTATTTTTATTTTATGTCAAAATAGATACATAATACCTATATAGGTTAAATTTAATTCATAATATTCATTTTGTAATACTTTTAGATATATAAACTTTTATTGAACTTTTCACCGTCTTTTACCCACCTCCTAGGAGCATTTTCAAATTTACATAAAAGATAATTTTACCACTTCTATGAATTGAATTTCAAAAATATGGGAGAAACAATTGATATTAGTAAGTAAAATGTGGTTCAATAAGATGAAAATAATTTTATGTGAATATTAACGTTTTACTTTTATTTACAACGGTTAAAAGTAAATAGGGCAATTAAGGGTAAAAATGATGTTATTATTACCCTAATACATGTCCTTATTTTATTGGATAATTATAATTCAACCTAAAATAACCTTAGGAATAAAATATGAACCTTTAGGTCCACTTGTATTAGATTCAGACAATTATTATTATTTAATTCAAAGAAGATTTAAAAGTGTTAAATTCAAAGTTAATAACTAAAACTTTTTTAATATAGAGTTAAAAATAAGACAATTTCAACTATAAATATTAATCAGAAATATAAAAAGATTTCCTACATAGTGTTCTTTTATTTATAGTATTTAGACGTTAAATAATTAAATTTATTTATGACACACTGATGAAGTAGTAATTACCTAATTAATGACAAATTAAAATAATTGATATTATAAATATCCAAATAAATTTAAATTGAGACTTTTTATAAATTAAACTAATTTTCTAGGATACAATGACATATTAGGGTTGTTTAGATGATTTTTGTTCGAAGTAATAATGCTGTTATGAATTTAGAAAAAACAAAATACCAAATAGTGTCAAAATTGACATAAATGAGTTTTTAAAAAATATATTATATTATTTATTTATATTCTATTCATAAAAATCTAAGGATCGGCCAAAATACTTATATAATGATAGTTGTATCATTAATGTACCACTTGGGGTTTCCTTGGATGTTTATAGTAAGTTTATTAACCATATAAATTGAAAATACAAAGAGACTTGGTAAATGTCAAACTATTTAACTAAGAGTTAAATCTATAAAATAAAGTTAATATAGTATACCAAACCAGTCTAAAATCTATTGGTTGAGTGGTTTTAGACCCATCCCCACCTTATTCTCTAAATAATTTATTTTTGAGCCATTATAAACTGAAAATAATTTTATTATAAAATAATATTTCTATCTTTTTCTAATGTGCCCCTCACCTCTCTTATAGAAGGGAACTCCCCTTCTCTCTAATTCACACCTTCATAGCCATTTGGATCAGCCAAACCCTAGAAAAATACCCTCTCAACTATCCTCCCTTCATTTTAGACGCCTTCCTTTTGTCAGAAATCTTACATAAGGATCCCCTTTGATCAAATCAAAAGGAAGAACCTGAAGAAGAGGTAAATATTTCATCACCTCTTTCAAATTCCATTCTTCTTCCACTTCTTCTTTCTTTGTTGTACCATATTTATAATAACATCACAATATATTTTATATAATGTGATGTTATTATTAATATGGTACAACTATATTCATTATTTTACCCAACCTTTGAATGTCATGTCACCATATGTGCGTACGTACGACTTACTGTATCCACGTCGCGGCATAATTGTTATTTAATACATTATTATTTGGATGGGTATAAAAATTATGTTTAATTGATGTAAATAATTAATATAAAATGATAATGATTATGTATATATGATATAACATACAATTATATATTATTTTAATATCAAAAGAATGATATTGTCACTCCTGCGTACGAACAAATTACCATCTCCACGAACGTGATGAGATTTATTCCCCATAGAATCCATTCAATATTAATTTTCATTAGATGATTAAAAATAATTTTTAAAGACTTAATATCATTATGAATATGAATAAGATACATCCTATACCTAACAAACATTACTTATGTAACAATGCATATAACGGAAAATGAATCAGTTAACACCCGAAACGATGATAATACTAAGATATTATTAAAAAATCAATTTTAAAAGATCATACATGATATCATATTAATATATATGATTATTTTATAATTTAATTACAAATATTTCAAAATTATAGTGGATTTTAACCTACCCTTGACCATGGAAAATTACAAGTTAAGGGTAAATTCCTTAATCTCATTTTTATCTTAGATTATCTATGTGTATGTATTTTCTGGGAAATATTTATTATACATTCCCATGATTCATAAAATAAATTTAAAAATTGATTATTTTAAGTAAATTTTTTACTTAAACATCATTGAAAATGTTTTAAATATTTATTCTTCTAAATCATTCTCATTAATATCCATTTTTTCAAAATGGGGTTTAAGGATTTATTTATATGGACATGAATGTTTATAAAATGATAATTCATTTCAAAAGTTTCAAAGTGGTATGAGACACTTCGATTCCCAAATTTCTTTATATGTATCCTCTTCAATATTGTGTGGCTTTTATATGTTTTCAATAAAAAGGCATTATTTCTCTCAAAGAGTTTTACAAATAATTTTCATCTATTTCAACATCCTTTGATGGATTTTTAAAATTATTTGAAGTTGATTTATTACGATACAAATCTTCCATATTGTATTGAAGGTTTTGTGATATGTTTGACTGTGGATTTTTTATTTTAATACCATTTATGGTTTATGGATAATGCATTTACATTTTGTATGCTAGTTTTAATACAAATGTTAATGTTATGTTTAAACCTTTTAATTTTTGGAATGCATTGGACTTAGTAAGTGACAGTTGGAGCCTGCTATAGCTCCTAGATGCATCGATAGGTCTAATGAGACAAACTAGTGTCTTGGCACAAGGCCTTGAGAAAATCTTATTTGTAGTCATGGCACAAGGCCTTGACTATGTGGTTATGAAAGTCTAGAATTATGCATTCCATCATTATGAAAGTGGCTATTGATATTGCATGTCATTATTCAACTATTAGAATATCCACGTGACTAAGTAAATGGAATTATTTTGGTTTATATTTTCCAAATTATGGTGATGTTTATGTTGAAATGGATTTTGTTTTAGTTATATATATTGCCTTAAATGTTTATGCTTATTTATGAATGATTCTGCTATATTGTTATCCTTACTTAGCATCTGAGCTCACCTATTTTTATGTTTTATTTTTCCCCGGATTCGAAAAAGTATATTATGACTAACCTATAGGGATATTCTATGGGATCTCAGTGTTGTCTTTAGAAACCATGTTTTTGTAGGTTTCCATTGTATGATGTAATGTAAACCTTATGAATGTATCTAGTACTTCCATGGCTACTAAACTAATCAGTCTTTTAAGACATGATCTTTTGTGATCATGACAACATTATATAAAAATGCACAGACTCTAGGCTTCTGGGGTCAGGGCATTACCCTCAAGATAATTACAAAACATTTTCCCCCACTTTAGGGATGGAGGTTTCATTATGATATTTTTATGAATCTAACATATGAAAATCTTATTTTAATCCATCAACGAAATATTATGTGATTTGAATGTTTTTTTAAATATATATATATTATGGAATAATGAAATAAATTTTTTTATTTTTCAATCAACATATGATTGTCTATTTGTACAAGGATGAACCCAGAATTTCTAATGGGACTGTATTTAGTTAGTTAAGGATCTTTTTTAAAGAATAAAAGGTGAATTTTCTTTTTAAAGCATAAATGATTTTTATTTTGACATCAATTTTGGAAATTATTTGGGTATATAAATATTGGTATGATACTATATGAGTGATTATATTTATTTTAAGACTATCATTTAGTTAAACATGGAATGATTAGTTAAAATCATTCAGATATTTGGGATTCATTTTTGGTTAGTCATATTTTGAAGGTGCCTTAATGTTAATTTTTTTTGGAATGAATTATGATTAACCATTGATGATATTGGAAAACATGTTCTATCCATTTTGGTTTTTATAAAAATTAAAAGGTAGAATTAATGCCTTATGGATCTTAGAATTTTTAAAAAGTTTATTTTTAGTTCTTGAGGAATGAAAATAAATAAACTTTAATATTTTTTTCCTTGAGTAAGTGATAAATATTAAACAGATCAAAGAACAACAGAGGGTGACATTAGAGAAAAAACTCTCTTGTGACCTGAGCCAGCTAAGGAAATATAAAGAATGTCAGATCTATTCAGCAACACATCAAACCAACTTTTAGTCGACTGGAATGTTATGTTGACACTCATTTGTGTAACCTAGAAAATGAATTTCATGATAAGGTTTTTCAATGAACTTTTCTACGGAAGAAGAATATGTGATTCAGAAAGTAGGGATTGATGATTCTTAGTAATATTATCTCTTTCTAGATTATTTATCGAGTAGGGAAGATAACTTATCATTCGGTGGTTCCACTGATCCTCTCTCAAGTTCATTATGTTTTCTATAATTATATGTTATTATAGTAAATAATCGATCCATCACATGTACTAAACTCATAGGTCATATAACAAAAACATGATATCTTTTATATGGAACAAAAAGTTGAAATATTTATTCATATATGTAAATTTATATAGAATAAGATGACTCACATAGTGAATGTTTATTCGGTAATTACAAACTTGAAAAAAATACATGGGAACCTAAGGATGTAATGAGATAAATATATCGTCATTTCTTGTATGGTACTAATTAATTTTGAAGTTTAAATTCATTTTATGTGGGGTAGAATGTCACAACCTAATATTTTGAAAAATATTTTTTAAAAAATAATATCAAATTCTTTTATTTCATGCGTTACACACACCACAAAATTTAAATGAATTGTAATATACTATTAAAATATTATTATTTAAATTGAAAGTGATCATCTAGATGTTGGATTAGAATATATGTGTAAGATTAAATGTGTTATTAAAAATTTATTACTACTTATTAATTCATAATGTATCAATTAATTAGAAATAAAAATTAAAATCATTTGAAGGTAACATAGATATTTTTATGGAAGAAATTATTTATGTGAAAAATGTATTTTTATCCTAAAAAATTAATCTGATAAATATTGGAAAATTATTTTAATGAAATTTATATATTAAATATTCAATAAGATATGTTAATATTAATTTAATATTCATTCATAGAATGGAATTTCAATAAACATAGATTTATACATAAAAATATATTATTCTTAAAAGTTGTTTTAATGGCGTGTTGTACACAAAATTTAGAATTAATTTCTACCACTTCTACAAATTGGTATTTATAAAACATATTTTCTATTTTGAATTTGGATGTTCAAAATTTTTAAATAAGTCATTTTTATTTTTGGTCAGGTTAAATAGTAACCGTTGTATAATTTATCACATTTGTATATAAATTAGGATAATCTATGTTAAAAATAAGTGGTATAGACACAATATTTTATCCTAATTATTATTGTTTTATTTAATTTATAATATTATCACCTTAATAACAAAATTGATCTTGGTAACAGACATTGTTCCATGAAAATGAACAATATAATATTTAAAGCAAAGAAAATTAAAAAATGCCACTCTCTAAGTGTTAAATATCTCTTATGTGTTCACATTAATAAAAAGACTATTATAAACAAATATTAATTTTTATTATTTTTAATGAAATTATCTCAATTATGGGAATTTATTTATTATTTTTTGTGATTAAATAATTATCTTAAATGATTATTCAACATTGATGCATTATTTCTCAAATTAATAAAAAATATATAAAAGTATTTAACTAATAATAAATGTAAATAAATTTATGTGATGAAATGAGTGCAAAAAAAATTTAAATTTAGATGTCATACTAGTTTTTTGATAAATAATTGAAATCAAATTACATCTTTTTATTTTACTCATTTATGTTAAATTAAATGAATAATGTCTAAATTAGGAATAATGATATTTTATGGAAATATTATTTAATTAAATTTTTTAAAAAACCTAAAAAATAAAGGAGGAAAGAGTAGATAATTTTTGGTCAAAACTATTAACAATTGACTATTTATATGCAATTTGAAGTAAATTTATTGAGTATTACTTAAATATATTTTAATATTTTATAAAATTCCATGGGTTCCCCTCCCCTATATTATAAAATAGAATCCATCATTTATCTTACTCAGACCATTGTGAGACTTCTTTCTTGGGAAAAATATTAAAAGATTTTTTATCCAGACCACAATACACATTATTGAGGTTCAAGTCTTCCCAAAATACCAACCATATGTCCCTTAAGACAATATCTAAAGGAGTAATTTCAAAGAGGATGTAATTACCTTAATCATTCACATTTATTATAATTATTATTTTACCGCTTAAATATCTATTGTTTTTCATAAAATAATATATTTAGAATCTAAAATATAGTGAAATATTATTATAATAATAAAACCCTCTTTATTCACCCACATTCAATGAAATGGGAAGCAATAATATCTCTCATGTGTATGTTTGACTTACCGCCTCCACATAGCGGTACAATTCATTTATCATAACCATATTTTATGGATGGGTATTATGATGGTTTTATGTATATATATGATAATTATAACATAATTATACTTTTAAAATGATAATATCATATCAACATTCTTACCATCCAAACTGTTGGAAAACAATAATGTGAATCATGTGTATGTGTGGACTACCACCTCAATGAAGTGAAGTGATTCATTTATCATTCATTTTTTACTTTGATGATGATAATTTTGGGTTTAAATGAATATATATTATATATATTATATAATAATTATTGAAAAAATGTTATTTATTATTAAACTATATATTTTTTCTATATGTCAATAACTGAAAACAATATTCATTCTAACATATAACCAACCATCTCTAGGAACGGTGTAATTAATTTTTCTATATATATATATATTGTGAATGACTATAAAAATTTATATAATGAATAAATATTATATTTATATTTTTATTAACACTTCCAAGATGATGTAAAAATGACAAAAATACGAGGATCAATACTACTATAACAAAATATACATGCAAAACGAAGCAGATATCACAGAGAACAATGATTTTAATAAACAAGGGTTAAAAACATGTGATAAAATTTTATAAGTAAATAATATATGCTATGAAATATATTTTTATAATTAATATATATATATATATATATAATAGATATATATTTATTATACATTATATTCCAATGCATATGAAGTAAGTGAGACTTAAGGTATGGGATTTTCATGGCACATTAACTTATATGGGTAACATGCATTATAAAAATCCTTTTTCTTCTGTGTGGTGAGTTTACTACCCATAAATTTCTTTTATTGTTATTTTACTAGAAAATAAGGGATATAAATATCCATATAAGTTTATTTCTTTCATGGGGCCAAATATTAAAAAAGTGATAAAGTGGTAATGGTTTTATATTACAAACTCCTTTTTTATCGTGATTATTTAGAATTATGTACATGATGATGTAATGTTATGATCTAACTCTGAAAGAACTCATGCAATTCCTTCTCCTCTGGTTATTTCTAAACAATAATTTTTTCCTTTCATTTTCATCAACTTAAGTACTCAACATACAAATAATATGTTTTTAATAAAAATTTACATTGTTTCTCTCTTTGGGAAAAACCATTTTGTTCTATATCCATAGTTTATAAAAATGTATTACATAACATTTTTACTATTCTATTATGATTATTTTAATTCATTTTCACCAATATTTGACTTTTTACAAAATGTTTAAAAGGAATATTCTTGATGTTTTCCAAATAAGGAGATTTTGAATTTTTACTTAATGTGAAAGTAATGTTTTCTTTTAACTTATATATAATGAAAAAAGTTTACGACCATCATCAACAATCAATATTTTGAAGATAAATTTTCATATTTCCATTTTTATTCTTATGTAAAATGTTTTCCACAATATTTTGGAAACAATATTATTTTAATATTCATTTTAAAGTGTAATGGTAATTTTATTACATAAATATTGTAGTGATATTTTAAATAAATTTTAATATATAATGACAGAAGTTTTTCAAAATTATTGTTTAATTGGGATATGATTCAAGTGGAATCATTATCAATCTTTCCATGGATGTTTATCATTTATACTGATGAGTTTTTTATGAATCCCTTTCATTTTCCATTTGATTTTTTATACTGAATTAATGAAATGTACATGAATCCTATTTTCCTTCCATAGGTTATGATGTGATGATATTATGATTGTTTTATGATCATGTGATATAGATATTTATGGTTTTCATTATATTATTGCAGTAATATTATAACTAAAGATATGAGGTATTTTATAACTAAGCATGGTGGTTATGATATAACCAAGGACAAGGTCTATGTTATAAAAAATGTTAGTGGTCAGATTATAAAAATGTATGGGTGGGACCTATATCTCTAACTAATGAATTTGGTAACGATTGGTATCACATAATATAAACAAGACTATAATGGGGAGTGAACCCAGTTCAGTAATGGGATATGTGCACTATGATATAGTTTTATGTAAAACTTGATTACTATGACAATTTGTGGAGTGAACCCATTACACTATGATATCCTTTGATGTAATCCTTGACTAGAAAGTAAATGAATTTATATAATTGTGTATATACTAAAATCTTATGTCATATTCAAATGTTTTGATCCCATGGATCATTTTCTTTGATTCCATTATGATTTATGTATTATGGGATGCCCTGATTCTTTCCATGACTCAAGATTATGAAATATGACATACAAGGAATGGTTTTAAAATGTTATCTTCAAGTTATAATACAACGATGTTTATTTTATGATTGATTGTTCATTGATATATCACTTTTTACGCCTACTAAACATTTTATTTCCCCCTTTCTTATGTTTACTTTCCTTAGGTTATAAATAATTATTTTAAGAATGATATATCTTTTAAGGGTGTAAGTTATGAAGAACATAACATAGGACTCTTATAAACTATTTTTTTATGTGCCCGAGGTTCTAAAGGCACTGTAACTATTTGATTCTTACACGGGTCATTATGTTTTTAAATTAAAATTCATCTAAAAGTATGTTACATATTTTTATGAAGAGTTTGAGTCACTATAACAAACATTTAAGGTTTCATAAACTTTCTGAAATTTATTATAATCCATTTCCCTCCTTTACTTACTCCAACAGTACTATGGTGGCATAAATCTAGTATTTAATCACACTACTTCCTTCTTCAAAATATTCCAAATCAAAATCTCATCATTAATTCCTTCAACAAGTATTTCTCATTAAGATTCCATTGCTGAGTGGTCAAGTTGACACTAGGAATCGACCATATCATTACAGATATCGAGAGTATGTGAAAACATGAAGTATAGTTTATGAAGATACTCCACCTATCTCTGTAACAACAGGTTAAGATTTTATAGGGGGAATATATCCCACAAAGTTGTGTGATCCAAATTACCAAGAACATTACATCAAATAAATAGCCTCTTTATCATTTAATGTCCTAGAAAACACTTAAATATCCTAGATTATATGTGGGATAGGTATTCTCAAGAGATCATAAATTACTTGATCTATGAACAACCACATTTTCCCCTTTCATAATAACTCATAGTAGTATGATTCTAGATGCATCACTATACATAGAGAACCCTCCACTAGTCTCATGAATGTATAATTATACCGTGGTTGTTAGTATATTCTTTGGTTTATAAAAATATCCTTATCACTTCTCAACCTAGTAAAAATTTATAACTTTCTAATTCAAAACTATCATTATAGATTTTATCTTTAAAAATTTATCAATGATGCGCCAATGATATCATGATAATCCAAGGAAATAAGAAATATTAAATAAATTCTTCTGACACTCCCATGTCATCACCAACTCATATGTTTTTGGATTTAATGAGAAAAAGTTCTCCAAAATTACATGTACAAATAATATTTCCTATCATGTACAAAAATGATATTTTGACAGATTCTAATATAACTTTTCCTCCCATTAAATCTACAATAAATTCCTTTAATTGTTCTTATGGTTCTCCTTTAGTCCGAAATAAAATATATTGTCATGTAAAAACACTAGGACGAACTTTTCAAGGTATTTATAGAAAACACTATTAATCAAGGATATAAAATAGATGGATAATTAGAAACATATAATCGGATAACTAAAAACATTAAAATTCAAATAAGAAGTCTTAAATATTTTATCTGGAAGTTTATCTTACTCCCCCTCAATTAGTACTAACCCAATCACTAATAAATCTAAGAAATTCACATAACTCTTTTAATTTGATTGAAAAATTCATTAATTTGGGCTGTAGGATTTTTTTCCTCATCACCTAATTGAACATTTGGTTTTCTATACACATCAACAATCCATAACCATCCTTCATGGAAAATATAACCAAGTCATTCGATTGAGAAAAAATGGTTCAAATAAATACCATTCTTTTTAAATACCCCCACTAAATCATTAACTCTCCAAATATTTTTGGTTCTATTTGATTTGTTGGAAATGATATGGAACAAATTATATGAAAGATATCTATTGATAATCTAGTGTATCTATCATGTGGAAGCCTAAGAATTATTTGAAAATCATATATAAGAAAACCTTCAACAAATTTGGATATTGGAATGGATCCTTTGGTTATATGGATCAACGATCTAACCTAGTTAACTGAGATATTAAATACCCCATTACTTCATCAATTATTTCTGAAAACCTATAATAACAACCTATGATCAGTTTAAAATAATGAATAATTTTTTCTATAGATGTAATGGAAAAATTTTACTCGTAGGAGCTGACATGGGAATTAAACGTCACCATCCATACCATCTCAATTTTGTAATCACACATGTAATGACCCAATCATTAGTAAATGAAAATTTCATCATTATTATTGTAATTACATATATTATAAATAATATAAAATCACTTATATACCATAATAAAAGTCTTATAAACAATTAATTTTGAAATAAGAAGTATTTTTAGAAGTAAAGGAACCAATGAAGATGAAATTGTAACTTGAAATTAGGAATACATGTTGAGTTAGTAAGATTTACTTTTGAATTTTCCATTCCTTTATATTTTGAAAATCACAAACACTACATCCCAAGGAAAATTTTATTCCCTCTATTATTTTTCTTAATAAGGAAAATTTTCCTTTTCCAATAAAATTTTTTCATTATCATTGTTTTTATCATTGATTTTATATTCTCTCTTATTCTAACTCCTTTTATCTCCAAATTCTAAAAATCAGTTTCATATCTAAAACATAAAAATACTATAAATCCTTAGATACAAGTTATTTTGTTTTTAGATTCTGAATTCTTTGAAATTCAGACTCCGAAGTCTCAGAAATTCAAACTTTGAATTCCCTGAAATTCAGACTCTGAATTCTCTGAAATTCAGACTCCTAATTCTCTGAAATTCTCTTTCCTAATTCTCTAAAATACAGGTTCTGAATTCCTCAGAATTCAGGTTGGAATTCTATATAATTCAGGTTCTAAATTCCTCAGAATCCAGGTTTCGAATTCCTTAGATTTCAGGTTCTGAATTTCTCAGAATTCAGGTTCTGAATTCCTTAGAATTTAGGTTTTAAATTCCTCAGAATTCAGGTTCCGAATTTCTCAGAATTAAGATTTCAAATTCCATAAAATTCAGATTTTTAATTCCTTAGAATTCCAATTCTAAATTCCTTAGAATTAAGATTCAGAATTCATTATTATTGAGATTCTAAATTCCTTAGAATTCATATTCTGAATTCCTTAGAATTCAGATTCCGAATTCCTTTGAATTCAGGTTCCAAATTCCATGAAAAACAGAATCTAGATATTTATAATTTATAGTCTTCAAGTGTTTATTTAATTATACTCTGAATAATTGGTTTTGGTTAAGAATCACTATTTTACTTACCCTAGTTATGGTTATGAAACGATGTCGTACATTCAGTTTCTAAATAACCGTTGTTTGGGTGGAACGCGTAAAGGTCCCTCTGAGATTCAAGGAAAACTGTGATCATTGGAGCAGGGAGCTGACCGTTGAGAAAATTCCTATAAATAATATCTCATTTGAATTATCTCACAACTAATGACTGACAGACTTGATCAATCTATTTATTTCATGCTTCTAAAGTGATTTCTAGAGAGATAGACTCTCATGCCTTGTGCGTATTGAACATCTTGTTCATCTTTCTTCGTGTGACTCTGATTGTTGCTATGTACAATCAAGGGCTTCTAGGGATAAGAATACAGAGGATCTGACTACCTTAAAGTTTGAGGAATTTTGGGGATACGAAGACAGAGGTTCCATCTACCATAAATTTTGAGAACTTCTGGGGATAAGAATATAGAGGAGTTGACTACCTTGATTTTTGAGGGCTTTCGGGGATAGGAAGAAAGATTCTGATATTTCTATCAAGGTCTTACCCTAGTGTGGGTGAGATAGACATTCTTGAAAGTATAAATGAAGTGACCTTTATCCAACATTGTTGGATACCCTTCTCTTTGGGTTAAAATGTATCATACTTGGTACTTAATTTGTTTTAAGTTTATTTTCCATTGTATTTTAATTAATAAGGAAAGTATAACTATATTATAATTTCTTGTACTTGTATACTCTGATTAGTATGGTTATATATGCTCTAATGTAGGATCATTTCCTTGTAAACTTTTATTATATTTCATTGCCAGAACCATATTTCTGAAACCTATAAATTTTGTATAACTAATACGTCTTGGGAATTTAAATTGTTTAACTTTGTTAAACATAATTTTCCTTAAGGATAAAAATGAAATATTTTTTAACTTACAATTCTCCCCCTCTTGTAATTGGACATCTACATTCATATTTTGATCCTATATTTGGCATCAGAGCAGGTCATTGAAATACTTATATTCACATATAAGTTTTCATACTCACTTTTTCATTGTTCTAAATATTCTCCTTGCTAAGTATTTTTATCATTGTTTACAAACTTTTTCGGTTAACAAGTTTTTGTGGAAAGATATCTTTTTTTAGATTGTAGGAATGAGTATTGGTACGATTGAAAATCTAAATCCTACCCGACCACCTATATTTGATGGGAATGATTATAAATATTGGCGAGATCATACGAAGACTTTTGTTATTAATATTTGAGTAGAAAACGCCATTTTGCTTACTAGAGATTATAATATTCCTGATAATGAAGTCATAACATTTACTGATCTAGAAAAATCATAATATCAACTAAACTACAAGGTACACAATACTTGGTTGTGTTCAATGACCAGGAATATATATAGTCATATTTCATCTTGTGAAGTTTCAAATTGTATTTGGAAGAAATTGGAGGTTACTCATTTTGGTACATCCAAAGTCATAGAAACTATAAGATCTTTTCATATAACATAATATCATGGATTTATATTTCTTTATGGAGAACCAGTATGCATGGTAAAACAAAACTTTATGAATATTGTAGAATCTTACAGTCCATGGGTGATAAAGGATTAGATGATGAGGTATTTGTAGACAAGATTATAGATATCATTCCTAATGAATTAGAATATAATAGAATAGTTATTGATGAGAATAGAAATGTATCTCAGATTACATTTGATGAGATTTTTGGAACTCTTATTTAGCATGAGATAAGAATGAATAGAGATTCTAATTTTAATAAGAAAATGAATGGAAATGGAAGTGTAGCCTTTTCTAATACAAAATCTAAGACTCTAGAAAGGGTTACAAGATCCAAGTTAGAGAATGTCACCATTTTAACTAAATCTGGTGAAAGTGAACATTCTGAGATAAGCTAGCTAATATTTCTCAATGGATAAATAAGATAGTTTGGAAGGACTTTCATTATAGATATAAGAAGAAATAAAGAAAGTATAATAAAGACTCTAAAGTTACTTTTTGTGAATGTAAAAGAGTTGGTCATATAAGGCTGGATTGTTCTTTGTTTAAGGGAAAGGATAGAAAAGAAAAGCATTCTAAGAGGAATAGAAAGAAGTAGTACAAAGATAAAGTATAGAAAATTTTGAAATATAATGAAACATGGAGTTATAGTGGTGGAGAATCTTCTGATGAACCCTTAGAATATAAATATTCAGATCATATGAATCTTGGTTTACATTCCAGATTACTAAATGAAAATAATTGTCTAATGGATAAGGTATAGAATGACGAATCTATACCCAATGATTCCTTAAATTTAAATTATAGTGATAAAAGATATTATGAATATTTGTATAAAGAATATTCTTCTGATGAAGATAATACATTACCTACTTATGAAAAAGTTTATAGGTTTTCTAAATATCTTGAAAATGAAAATTCAAAAGTCAAGAAAAATCTTGATAAGAAAAATTATAGAATTTTTGTTCTTACTAAAGGAAGTATTAGATCATTCTAAAGATGTTGATAAGAGAATTCATGAATTTTAAATTATTTCAAAACCCTTGATGAAGTTAATTCTGAGAACGGTAAACTTTCTAAGGATCTAGAAAAAGTAATTTCTAAAAAATATGTTTTGGAGACTAACTCTTGTACTAAAACTGATGTTTTTGAGGATAAAAACTTAGTTATTAAACTAAAGTCAGAAATATTTTCCTTGGGGAAGCATTTTTAAAAAATTACCTTAGTTATGGAAAACATTGACAAGATTTATTCTCAATTTTGACATCTAGGGAATAATTCTGGATTTGGTTGTACTCATTCTAAACCAGTTTTTAGTAATAATTATTTTTTCTTTCAAATTGCTCTATTCTACACTAAATGTGAGTGAGTGGACATTGGAAAAAATTGTTCTTTAAACAAAAATTATTCTTTAGGTTTTTATAAAGAATATTTTTCTATTCAAATGTGGATTCTTAAAATATTCTTTCGGATGTTTTTGGATCCATGAATGTTTCGGTTTCGAATGTCTAACTCACTTATTTTCATGAAAATAAAGATAATAACAACATTAATAATTGGTACATGGATAGTGGATGTTCCCGGAACATGACTGGTTACAAAAAACTTCTGTTAAAAGATTAACAATATAGAAGGAGGAAAAGTAACTTCCATAGATAATGCGAAGGGGGAAATAATTGGTATAGGTAACATTATTCTTCTGGAAAAAAACATTGATTTCCAATGTTTTATTTGTTGAAGGTCTTGAGCACAATCGTATTAGCATATTTCAATTATGTGATGAAGGTTACCTTGTGAATTTTTGGAATGATAAGTGTTTAGTACATAATTACAATGAAGAGTTTATTCTTTATGCCCATAGGCAAGAGAATGTACACCCAGTAAACTTAGAAGACCTTAAGATCGAAGACGTACCATGACTTAGTGGAATGAGAGATCAATCTTGGTTATGGAATAGAAGGTTAGGACAATGTAACCATAGGAACCTATGTAAAATCTCTAAAAACAGACTTGTTAAGGATCTACTGGAGCCTAGATATGGATCTTCAGTAGCTTGTGATCCTTGTCAATATGAAAAGAAACATAAATCATGTTGAAAATCAGTCAGTGAAGTCTCAACTATTGATGAATTACAATCAGTGAATACTGATCATTTTGGTCCAACAGAAACTAGAAGCATTGGAGGAAAATATTATCTTTTTGTATTAGTGGATGATTACACTTGATTTACGTGGGTCTATTTTCTAACAAAGAAATCTGAAGAATTTTCTTATTTCCAATTTTTTTGATCCCATGTTAAAAATTAGAAAAACCTTACATTGATAACTATTTATAGTGATCATTGGGGAGAATATCAATATTCTGATTTTGAAACTTTTTGTAGTAGAAAATTCATTTCTCATAACTTCTCAGCACCATGAACCCCTCAACAAAATAGTGTTTTTTAAATAAGAAACCAAATTGTTCAAGAAATAACAAGAACCATGTTGAGTGAATATTCGATAGCTAAACAGTTTTGGGCGGAAGCTGTAAGTACTTCTAGTTATACTATAAATCGAGTATTGATTGTACCTTTTCATAATAAAACCCCTTATGAGTTATGGAATGGTAGAAAACCTAGACTTTCCTAATTCAAGGTATTTGGATGAAAAGTATTCATTCTGAATATTAAAGATAATCTATATAAATTTGAACCCAAATATGATGAATGAATTTTCTTATGTTACTCCACAAATTCTATGGCTAATAGAGTTTTCAATAAAAAACTTGTTCTTTTGAAAAAATAGTAAATGTTAAATTCAATGAAACTAGTCCTTTTTTTGAACACCATCAACCAACATATACGGATGTGTTTTCAAAAACTGATTATCAACCCTTGATATAAGATCCTTCTAATAAGGAAAATGTTAAAGATATTGTTTCAGAGACATTTAGACCATAAGATTACCTACCATATGTTGATGAATAGGTTTTACAAAACCCAAATCAATTGTTTATAAAGAACCATCCCAGTGATAGTATCATTGGTTATGTAAATCATCTTATAAGGACATGAAGTTCCATATGAAATGGAGTAGACCATTTACCATTCCTTTCTCAATTAGAACCAAAAATAACTGATGAAGATTTAGATGAAGTTGATTTGATAGAATCCATGCAAGATGAGCTAAATGAATTCAAAATGAATAAATTTTGGACCTTTGTGGAATGACCTAAGTAAACTTCTGTTATTGGAGTAAAATGGGTGTTTAGAAATATGTGTTATGAAAATGGAAAAATATTAAGAAATAAATCTATAATAGTTGCTAAATTATATAATAAACAAGAAGGAAAATACTATGAATTTTTTTTTGCTCCAATAGCTAGACATAAATCTATCTGTATTCTACTAGCCTTTGTTGAATTATTCATATTTTAACTTTTCCAAATGGATGTTAAATGTGCTTTTCTGAATGGATGTGTTCAAGAGGATTTTTTTGAACACCCTTCTAGTTTTGAAGTTACAAAACATCATGAACATGTTTTGAAACATAAAAAATATTTATATGGACTTAAAAAATCCCCTTGAGCTTAGTATGATAGACTTACAAGATTTTTCATATAAAAAAATTACGTTAAGGGAAATGATGATATAACCATTTTTATAAAGAAAGATATGAAAAATGTTTTGATTGTTCAAATTTATGTTGATGACGTTATATTTGGATCAACTTAGCAATCTTTAACTGATTCGTTTGTGAATCTATCGAAATTTGAGTTTGAAATGAGTGTGATGGGTGACATAACACTTTTCCATAGTTTTCAAATTTCTTAAAAACGTGAATGAATTTATATATCTCAAAATAGGTATATTAAATATCTTCTTAAAAAGTATGGATATGACAATACTAAGAGTATAAGTAATCTCATTGGTACCTTAAATTCAATAGATCTTGATGAAACTGGGAATCCAGTAGATGAAAAAACATTTAGAGGTATGATAGAAAGTATACTATACTTGATAGCTAGTCGTCTATAGTTAATGTTTTTACTATGATTGTGTGAAAGGTATCAATCCAATCCTATGTAATCTCATCTAAATGAAGTAAAATAATTTTTTTGGTACATAAAAGGAACCATGGATTTATTAATGTTTTATACTTCTGGAAATGATTTTGTTTAAAAAAGATTTTCGGATGCTGAATTTGGTGGATGTATAATGGATAGGAAAAGTACATCTTAAACGTGTCATTTCATAGTATATTCATTAGTTTCTATGTTAGGAAAAAAGAAACACTCAGTATCACTTTCTCATACTGAAGCTAAATATGTAGTAGATGGATATTGTTGTCCTCAAGTGTTATGGATACAACACACACTCACAGACTATGGTATGAGTTTTACCAAAAAAATAATAATTTGTGATAATAATAGTTCCATTTATTTAGGAAAACATCATGCACATCACTCTCATGAAAAACACATAGATATTGGCCATCACTTTTTTAGGGATCACACACAAAAAGAAGATATCATTCTTCAATTTATCAAAATGAAAGATTAACTTGATGATATTTTTACAAAATTATAACCCTACGATCGATTTGTATTCATTTAACCAAAGTTAGGAATGCTAAAATTGAGGTAATATTCCATATTAATTTCTTGTTGGAACCTATATCCTTATAGTAAGAAACTCCATTTCATAGGGGGAGTATATTTACTTATTTGTCAAAAATATTTCCGTAGTATAATTTTTATTCTCGAAATCCAAATTGTTCATAGTTAAAATTTCCATATAAAATTTTTTCATTAAACATTTTTTTAAATTTTTTCAAAATATAAAGTTCATCAAGAAGAATTTCCATCATTACGAATAATTTTCCTAGAAATCCAGATTTTATGTTTTCTTTATTAAATTTTCGTAATCATCATTCTACATTTTTGTATTTTTTCCTGTTTAAGGAACCATTTTGGATTCAATTCTTCTTAAATCTACATGTTTAACTTTAAAACATAAAAATATTAGAACCTACCAAAATACTTCTTATTTTATCATATTAAACGTCAGATGTAATCAGAAGTATTTCAACTATTGGATCAACCATGGAAGGTGAACCATCACCTCAATCACCTATATAATGACTCCCCCAATGGTTGTCCTACATCGATCTTCATGCTCTGGCATGCTGAATCCCTACTGCTCTACTTAACGCCGTTCTGAATATTCAAGGTTTTCTTAATTCCAAATATATGTAGAAGTCTCTCCTCAGAACGGGATGTCGACAGTAAAGGATGTTTTTTAATGACAGATACAATTAGAAAGATTCAGCAATCCAAAGTTTTATACTATGTATGTCTCTATAATTTCAAAGAATGTAAAGCTAAATGGCTGGGAGAGTCGTTGTATATCAAAACCAGGGGCACATGATCTAGTCTATCAAGAGATTTCGACTGATGTTTATGAGTCAGAAAGATTTTTCAATAAAGAATGGAGAGATAAATTTTCATTCAAGGGAAATGGTAAGACTTATATTCTTTCTTACATCATGGTAGCAAGTTTTATCGAAATTCCTAATGAAGGATAAGAAAAATTTGGTACTCAAAACTTAGGAGCTGCTTTAAGATATTTTTATAAGGAGAAATATCTATCTTGCCTTGGTTTGGAAAGAGTGAAGACTCCGAATACTGTTCGTCTATCCACAAACATTCAGATTCTTGAGTTAGGGGTACAAGGGTTTGCTATTCCAAGAAAAAGGGATAAGGACACCCTGATGAAAAGTGATATCTATATTCTAGACTTCTTGATGATCCTCATTATGATAAACCAGGTCAAGTACATCTCGGTTATGATTGATAATATCATGAATGGAAATATAAAGTTTTATATTATGTTGTATCAAACTATTCATTTGAAGATAATAGTTCTTTTCCTTAAGTCATTCAAAATTTATTGTAGTTCTAAGACAAGGAATTTTAGTGTGATGTTTTTAAGTGATGATACACTAAGGAGAATGAAAGATAGTTTTTTCACTGATTTAAGAGAATTTTATGATTTTTCAGAAGCTGAAATCCAAGATCTTTCTAAGAAACTAGATGTGTCTAAGACTTCCCAGAAGGGTGGAAGGAAGAGGAAGGTGAAGGAATCAGAAGAAAAAGGAAAAACTCCTATAGCGAAGGAAGCATAGTCAGCACTTCTGAAGCCAAATAATCAAAAGGAATATCTTGATGAAGTAGTAACCTAGTGGAGAAAAGAAAAGAAGAATAGGAAGGAAGGGGAGCCTATGTTTGTCTTGGGCCCTATAGAGGAAAAAGAAATAAAGATTAAGGCTTCTGAAGAACTTGAGATGAAATAGAATGAGAAAAAGAAAATGAAGAAGTAGTCTGAATTCGAAATTGTACAATCACAGCTCAAGGATGTTGAGAATGCATGTAAACAAATCCCAATTCCACAATAATTTTTCATAGAACCCCCCTTGAGACTCTGGGAATAAAGGTGGTGATTCCAGATCTAGAAGAAGAAGAAGAAATTTTTCAAGAAGAGGAAGAAGAAATAGAACAAGAAGAAGAAGAAGAAGAATGGGGTGACACTGATGATGTCATAAAGAAAATTGATGATTATCATGGGAAAGAATGTACCTTTATAAATTATCAATCCAGACCACTTAAGCTGAATCCTCAAAGCTTAATACTCCATACCATGAAGAAAAGGATCATGAAGAAGTAAAAAAACCTTCTAAAGAAGAAAGAAGTAATCATGATTTCATTCATCTAGAAGATCAAGTGGATGATGCTCAAAAAGAGGAATTTGTGGAAGAAAAAAAATGATTAGTTATCAGATAGTGAGAATGAATCACTTAAACCAAAAGAGATCATTCAGTTAGATTATGTGTGAAAGAGGGTGCTAGTCCATACACCTAAAAGATCTGTATTGAAAAGAATGTTGTTTGAAGATCATCAAGGAGGAAACATGATGAGTTAGAAAAATAATCCTCACCCACCAAACATTCTGATTTAGAATAATCTTCCCTTGGACATGACTTTTTGGTAAAATCTTTGAAAAAGATGGTTGGTATTATTCCTTCATTTCCAAGTACACATTCTAGATGGAAGATGCTTCAATATTCGATGAATCAAAAATCAGATTCAGTTTCCATGGTTAGGGATAAATTTTTCTGGGGTAGAGTAAGATTTCAAATCCTTTCTCATTGGTTATGAGGCTCATAAAAGGTCATGTAATAAGATTACATGATAGTAAAAGAAGATAGTCGAATACATGAGAGATTTTGATGAATTTGAAGATAATTTTTAAGATGCCTTTGACACCGAAGATGCCAAGATTAATGATCTTTCTATGAGCTTTGAGGAAAATCTATCACTTGAACAGACTTCTCAGAAGTAAGAAGTTAAGTATATGAATGAGAAGCTTAATTTTGTGGCCATGAATTGGAAGAGGGAAAGGGATATAAGAATATAATTTGAGTAGAATCTGGTTAAAAAAGAGGAAGTTTTGAAAGCTCTAGCCGAATGTCTTAAGGCTCAGGGAGAAAATATTAGAGCCTTGGAAAAGAAAAGAAAATTTTATGATTTCCTGCTTAAGAATAGGGACGAAGATCACAAGGAGCTTAATAAACTGAAAACCATTGTCATGAAGATGATGTTGAATGAGAAAGAAGGATAATTTTTACCAATTCTGATCTTTTGTTGAATTTTTTCCTTGTAAAAATTCTATCAATATTATTGAAATTCTAGTTGTTCTCTATATATTTTCATGTTTTTACAAATGTTTCAGGTACTGTTCATTTTTTCCATTCCCACTATTTATTTTTGAAAATCACAATGGGAAAGAAAGGTATGATAAATAGAATATTAAGAAAGTAAAGATTTCCCTGTGTAAGGGGGAGTTCATCTAATAGGATGTTCTTATCAAAGAATATTTTCATATGCAAGATAATGTAAAATATCTTGCAGGAAATCCAGAATATGATCCTTAGTTATTCCAAAGCCTAAGGGGGAGTTATTCATATTCGCTTTGATCCATAAGTAAAGGGAGATATGTTTTTATTTTCAAGTCCATAAAAATTTTATGTCCTTATATTCTTTTTCCAAAGGATTTTTGTGTTTTCCAAAAAGGGGGATATATTTGAGTAAATAAGATTTACTTATGAAATTTCCATTCCTTTGTGTTTATAAAATCACAAACACTCTATCCCAATGAAAATTGGTTTCTTTATAAGATCTATCTTAATAAATAATCTTATCCTTTTCCATGAAAATTTTCTCCTTATCTTTGTTCTCATTGTTCATTTTTTAATCTCTCTTATTATAACCCCTTTTATCTCTAAATTCTAAAAATAGGTTTCATATCTAAAACATCATAATCCTATAAATCCTTAGATAAAGGATATTCTATTTTTATATTACGAATTCTATGAAATTCCGATTTTGAATTCCCTGAAATTCTGACTCCAAATTTTCTTAAATTCAGACTCCGAATTATTTTGAGATTTTGGTTTGGGATTTCTCAGAATTAAGGTTCTGAATTCCTCAGAATTCAGGTTCCAAATTCCTCAAAACATGGGTTCCAAATTCCTCAGAATTTGTGTTCTGAATTACACAAAATTACAGTTCTGAATTCGCTAGATTTCAGGTTTCTAATTCCTTAGAATTAATGTTCTGAATTCATTAGAATTCAGGTTCTGAATTCCATAGAATCCACATTCCTAATTAATTAGAATTCAGATTCCGAATTCCTTATAATTCAGATTCCTAATTCCGTAGAATTCATATTCTGAATTCCTTAGAATTCAGATTCAGAATTTCTTATAATTCAGGTGCCGAATTCCTTAGAATTCAGGTTCCAAATTCCTTGAAAAACATAATTCAGATATTTAGTATTTATAGTCTTCAATTCTTTATTTAATTAGACTCTAGAAAATTGGTTTTAGTTCTGAAACCATATTTTACATACCCCTATTATGGTTATGAAAATATGTCGTACATTTTATTTCTAATTTTCCATTGTTTGAATGACACGTGTATAGGTCCCTCTGAGATTCCAGGAAAAACGTATCTGTTGGAGGAGGGACTAGACCTTTGAGAAAATGCCTATATATAAGAGCTCATTTGAATGATATCACAACTAATTACTAGCCGACTCGATCAATATAGATATTGCATGCTGCAAAGTTGATTTATAGGGAGGGATACTCTAATGCCTTGTGTTTACTGAACATCTTGTTCATCTTTCTTTGTTCAACTCCAATTGTGATGTGTACAATCGAGGGATTCCGAGGATAGGAAGACAGAGGTGATGAATACCTTAATGTTTCGAGGACATCCTAGGATAGGAAGACAAAGGTGCTGACTATCTTAATGTTCGAGGACTTCCGGGTATAGAAAGAATTGGGTTCCTACTACCTTAATGTTTTAGGGTTTGTGGGGATATCAAGATAGATTCTGATATTTCTATTGAGGTCTTAACCTAGTGTGGGTAATACAGAACATCTTGAAAGTATAAATCAATGGACCTATATACAAGGTTGTTGGATACCCTTCTCTTCTGGTTAAAATATTTCATAGTTGTTACTTGTTTTTTTTCAAGTTTATTTTCCACTACATTTTGATTAATAAGGAAATTATAACTATCTTATACTTTCTTCTATTTGTATACTCTGATTACTAAGATTCTATATGTTTTATGGTAGAATCTTTTCCTTGTAAACATTTATTATGTTGCAATTATAGAACTATATTTATAGAACCTAGAAGGTTTGTAGAACTAAGAGGTCTTTTGAATTTACAATGTTTAAATTTGTTAAACATAGTTTTCCTTGAAGTTATATATGAATGTTTTTTAAACATACAATTCACCCCCTCTTATAATTGAGCATCTACATTCATATTTCAATCCTATAATAACAATATGAACACTTTTCATTGTAAACCAGACAAATAAATAATAACATCGCCCATTAATGTATAAATAAAAATTAGGCATCTTATAAATAAATGAATGGAACAATTATATCACAATCTAAGTAAATGAATGTTTTAAAAATTATTAACTATGTGATGGTATTTTTGTAAGCCATAAATATTTAATTAACATTTTATGTATAATTTAATAATTTAATAGAATTTTTTTCATAAATTTTTTTCATAAATTAATATATTGATGTATTATGATTTTAAGATAATTTTATGAAACCTTATGTAATTTTCGAAAGTGTTATAAATCAGTTATAATTTTAAAATATGAATTTTCCAAGTAAATGATGATTTTAATTAAAAATTAAATTAAAATAATTTATAAAATAATTTTCATAAAATAGAGGTCATTTTTTAATTCTAAAATTTTAAAAATGGTTAGGGTTAATTTTTGATATTTTTTTGAAATACTTGAATTCTTGTGAAAAGTAAAATATGGTAATTTATAGTATATATAGATTATAAACTAAATGCACTATTCCTTGAGTTATCTCTAATTTACTAACCCAAATATTGAAATATACTTAATTATTTTAATATATATGATGGTAATTATCAATCTATTCTTAGTCTTGATCCAAAATTATAATCTAACGGTTAACATATCGAGAAAAAACCCATCTCATCCACTATAAATACTACCTCTCACCCCACTTCTCATCACACCTCTAATGATTTGAGTCTTTCCTAAATTATTCTTAATACTCTTCCCTATACCCTCCCCCATATCCAAGATCTCTAGGACATATTAAATGACCAATAACGTTTCCCTAAGGTGGTTCTCAAAGAGGATAAATCCAAGAGGTAAAATACTTTTCTTTTTTCGTTTAATTCATTTTTATTTACTTTTATTTTCTTCTCTTATACTCACCCTATCTTATCAAAATTGAATGAAAACTCTTTTATATTTGATATACTAGAATTATATTATTTTAATTGAATATTCAACCTTAATACCTTCCCTCCATTTTATTAATTTTAAAAATGAAAATGTTTCCCATGATGTGTTAATTTACTGACATCGTGGGAGATGCACTTTAATTTTCCTTAAACACCTTAAAGAATGTTAATAAAACCATTAAATGGATTAAATAATATTTTAATTTGTATTTTATAACCCTTTTTCTATCATGGTAATAAATAATAATCCTAAAACTAAATGATAAAACAAAATGAGTTCACGGTGATAACAAAATATCCAAAATTAACCCAAAATGATCATCATTTACTTTTATCTAATGAATCATCCTCCAGATACAAAAAATTACCTTTTTAAGATCAATTAGTATTCTATAGGATCATTAATAACAAATAATAAAAATTATGGATATTCATCTGCATTTTAAATGAACATCCATTCATGTATACAAGAGGACACATCATGAAATCTAAGAAAATGAACACTCCCAAAAGATGAAATTAAACACAATAACTCATTAAATAGCCCATGAAATAAATTAATAAATCAGTAAAAAATAATATTTATGTATAAAAGGTTATTTAATTGTTAATTAATGAATCTAATATTATTATACATCTGTGTATAAATTATTTAGACACAAGGTTAGCGGAATAGTCAAACCCAACTCTCTTTCTTTGGGCTTTCCCTCTTTCACCCCATTTTATGTATGGGTATTACTTAAATAAAATTTCATCAAAATTATCTATCCTTTTATTGGATATACATTTTTTCTAGTTTATATTAGGGAAAATACAATTTTTTCCAAAAGAAATCTTCTTTAAAAAAAACACACTTCTTGAGATTGTTTCCTCTTTACTCAAAGTTGGTGATTCTTATATCTAGTATGTTATTCCCTCTTAAATTTGGGAACCCAAAGTTTTTGAATTTATCTTTTATGAAAATAAAACCATTACATTCCATGTATTATTTTATGTTCATGATTTAAATATGTTCTATGTAGCATTCATGTTAATGTAAATGTTATTATATGATAGGTACAGTGGAAATTATATAGCAAAATGTAAATGTAGTGATGTGAAGTGTGTACACAGAATTATATTTCACTCCAATTCATTGGATAATGTGATGTATCTCATGAAGAAAAGTTAAATATGCATGAACATGATGTTATATTTCTTCATAACTTGGTGTGGTAGTTTACTACAAATACAAGATGTTTCATTTTTATGTGTTGTCACATTCCATGCCTTTATCTATTACTTCCTCCCATGATTATGATGAGTTATGATTATTCTCACTCCATTTTATATTGATTCATATTATTATATATCATCTTATTGGAATTTCATCTCTCTTATTTTTGATTTATATCATTAGGTGACTACTTTAACTAAGGTGAATTCAAGGGACAAAAAGAAGCTAGAGAAGAAGAAATTAAATAACAGTTTCTGTTTAATTTTGTAATTTTTATATATGGTTTTAATTTTCCAAAGTCACTAAACCTTTGTATACACATTTTTCAATTATCTTATGTTTATTTTTAAAATGATGTAATAGTAATATAAGGAAAAGAAGGGATCCTATAGTTTGTATCATAGGACTCTTTAGTTAATTTGGGAATTAGGATTGGAGAGCCTTTGTGAAAACATTTAGTATGAAACTAAGTATAATAAAGAACCCCAAATTCATTTCTAAATAAAGGTATCCCACAAGATATGTTTTAATAATTTAATTAATAAAGGAATATATTATTTATTAACGACTTCTTGACTTGTGTTTTGTTCTAACTATTTATATTTTAGAAAATGGTGGGAACCATGAGAAACCAGAACAACAATCCAAGTGAGGAAAAAATAATTGATTGCGCAAAGGACATCCCCAATGCTTTGGAAGGTGGAGTTCAAAATTTTATAGCCATACATACCCAATTGTATTATGTTATTAACAAAAACTTGAATAATGTGGACCGTCTGCCTTTACCTAAGAGGGAGTAACTGGATATCCAGTGTTTTATGTGGCAACAACCACTGACCGTTAGTGGATCTTCCGATTCAGTTGTTGTAAAATAGTGGGTCAAATCAATGGAGAAGATATTTTATGTGCTTAAATATCCAGATATAGAGAAGGATAGTTTTCCCATGTAACATTTAGATAGAGATGCATATCAATGGTGGGCGTTGATTAAGAACACTAATCCAATGGAGGAAATTGAAGAGATAGAGTGGGAAGAAATTAAGATAATGTTTCACAACAAGTGTTTCCCATGAACTACTTGTAGAAAGTTGGAGTAATAATTCATAGATCTAAATCAAAGGAAGGTGAATCAGTCACAACTTGCAAATAAAATTTCACAAGGATTGAAAGGCAAGATTAAAGTTTTTTTATCAACAATGATAGAAAAATTTATTGATTCATTAGTGGTTAAAACCCATATCTTTTAAAATATCTTGAAATTCAAGATGTTTGGTGTGATGAATAATTTTTATGATGTTGTTTAATAGTGGAAATGGAGTTTTTATAATTGTCCCATGACTATGGTGATAAAAAATGAATGATATAGTTTCAAGATAGAGGATCTAATAACAAAGGTGAAAAAATACACAACCACACACATGTCAAAAATGTGGGAAGAATCATTTTTGGAAGTATGTCAAAGGGACTGGGAAATACTTCATGTGTAGAAGATAAGTCCACCAAGATAATGAATGTCAAAAATACAAGATAATGTAGAAAATAATGGTGGAGGAAAATCGAAAACCACCCATATTACAATGCTAAAATTGTAGGGAACAAAGGAACTATGTAATCTTGTGCACTAAGCCTCGATTTCTGTAGGGTAATCAACATCATCAACCAAAAAAATCTCAAGGAGTGAGGTAAGGATTATAACATCACTACATATTAAATTGAACAAAAAAATGAAGTCATACAAGGTGGAATTCTTATTCATTAATGAATAGAAAAAAGGTATATTGTTTATGGTTCTACACATTCATTTATATATTTCACGTTTTCTAGAACTATATAATTGATTCCCAAAAACCATGAAGTAGAGATATCCATAAAAACACATAGTGGTAAAATCATTGAAACTCTATTGTTGTACTCTTCAGCAATTGGTGTATCTGAGAAGATTCTTCCAGAAAATATCCTGACACTTCCCTTAGTGAAATTCAGTGCTATACCAAGGATGGATTGACTCTAGTTATATAGAGCCCATATAAACTATCAGGAAAAGGAAATATCTTTTCATATTCCAAACCATCAATTTATCCTCTATAAATGTATGAAAGACCTAGAATCTTATTTAAAAAATCCTTCAATGGTGTGGGTGTTGATTCCCTCTGAAGAAGCTTACATCTCTCAAATAGTTGAATCAAAGGAAGGTAACAAAATATGGGGATTTCATTTGGGTGAAAATAAAGTGATGTATTTCCTTAAGAGTTACCCGAACTACCTCCAGATCACAAGGTAGAGTTATCAATTTAACTCTTAACCAGAGCTACTACAATCTCAAAGTGTCCCTTTAGGAAGTCTTATATAAAACTATATGAGTTTAAGAAGAAGATTCAAGAACATTTTGACAAAGGTTTCATACTCCCTAGTGCATCACCTTGGCGTTTTCTAGTGCTCTTTGTCAAGAAGAAGGATGCATTAATGATGTTGGGTATCAATTAGCAGGAACACATTAATTTCAATATAAAGAACAAGTATCCACATAAAAGTATTGAAGAATTGTTTTATTAGTTGAGAGGAGATAAGTACTTCTCAAAGGTGGATCTCCATTCTAGATATCATCATCTAAAGGTGAAGAAAAAAGATATTCAAAAGACTGCCTTCTATACAAGGTATGGGCACTAAAAGTTTCCGTTGATGCCCTATGGGAATAATAATGCCCCTAAAATTACCATGTATTTAATAAATAGACTCTTTATACAATACCTAGAAATAATTGTGGTATTGTTCCTTGATTATATTCTCATCTACTCCAAGAAAATGTGGAACATGAAGAAAACCTAAGGCATGTGTTGGTGACACTGAGGAATAATAAGTTGTACACTAAGTTCAAAAAGTGTGAATTTTGGATGTAGCAAGTCACATTATGAGGACATGTGATCATAATTGAGTAAATTTCTATATACCCTTAAAAAAGGTAATTAAAGATTGTTTGAGAGCCTCTTGTGTCATATAAATCCGTAGTTTTCTTAGCTTAGTAGGGTAGTATTGGTATTTTTGAAGAATTTTATCATAATTGTCAAGCCCACTAATTATGTTAACATTGAATGGGGTATTGTATGCCAGGATCAAAGAATGTGAGGAAGACTTCAAAGATCTAGAGATAAGGATTATCATTGAACATGTACTCACATTAATAAAAGTGAAGAATGTTTTCTGATATAAAGTGATGAATTAAATGAATTATTGTCTTGTGTAATCCAAATAAATGATAATGTGATATCTTAATCCTTATTAAAGTTGTATATCCATGAGAAAAACAGACCAAAACATGATATGAAGCAAGAAACTATTATTGTTTCCTTTAAAATCATGCGGTTGTACCACTATTTTGAAAAGTAAGAAATATAAACTGATCATAAGTGACTGAATTAAATATTCACACAAAAGGATCTCAACATGCATAAAATGTGATGGTTAGATATCATTAAAGACTTTTACTTCTCTATTTACTATCATCATAAAAAGGAAAACCAGGTAGATAATTCTCTTAGTAGAAAAGAACCTACTACTATATCCATGTTGAAGGATGAGAAAGACCCTATCTTTATGGATATGAAAAGGATATATTTGGAAATAATAATAGAAGGGAATACAACATACCTTTCCCAAAGGATTTCCAGACCATATATCTAAGAGTAGATTAAGGTGGCACAAAGTTAAGGTACATAGTTTTAAAAAAGGGTGAATGCAGTAAAGGGAGGGAAGCTACAAGAGTTCTATATCAATGATGATGGTGTGATAAGGTTTGGAAGAAGTAATTATGTGACTCAATCACCTGGGATAAAGAAGTATCTATTGGATATTGCACATAACCCAACCTTCTCTACCCATGAAAGTACCAAGTTGTATCGTGATATATGAGAACACTTATGTTGGGACAACATGAATAAAGATATTTTAGAATAAATATCACGCTTTTTGATATGTTGTAAAAATTAAATAAGAGTAATATAAGTCCAAAGGGATGACGCAACCATTCCATATACCCATGTTTAAATTGGAGAATGTCACTATGGAATTTTTCACTGGTATGCCGAAGGCATACAATGAAAATAATGTGATATGGGTTGTGGTGGTCTGACTCACCATGACTACACACTTTATCACTATACGTGAATATATCTCACTTGAACAACATGAAAGTATATTTATGAAGGAATTTGTGGGACTGAATAGGTTCCCACTTTCAATTTTATCTGATCATTATCCCATGATCACATATAAATTATAGAGGAGCCTTCAACATGATTTTTGTGATGAATTAAATTTCATCACAAAATATAACCCCCAAAATGATGGCCAATCTGAAATTACTATTCAGAACTCAAAGATATGGTAAGATCCAAAACGTTAGAATTAAAATGTGGATGTGATCATCATATCCCATTGGTTGAGTTATCATTCAATAATATCTTTCACTAGAGTTTTCATATGGATCCATATAAATCTCTCTATGGAAAGTAATATAGAACTCCAATTGGTTGGGATGAAGTTGGTGAAAGGAATGTACTTGGATATGATCTTATCCAAGAGATGAAATAGAAATTCCAAGATATCTATCCATATATCAAAGATTCTAAGAGTCAGAGAAAGATATATAATGACCACTTTCGAAGGGACATGGAGTTCGATGTTGGAGTTAAGCCTCCATTCTAATATCACGATGGAAGAGATTCATGTGGTTTGGAAAGAAAGGGAAGCTAAGCCTAAGGAACATTGGCCACTTTTGGATCCTCGGTTTCATTCTAGTAGTAGACTATCATATTGAACTTACACTGAATATGTATTGTGTTTATGATGTTTTCCACATATCACTTCAGAAGAGGTACATACCAGATCCCTCACATGTACTAAACTGAGAGATGGTACTGTTGGAAGATGATATCTCATACAAGAATCAAACGGTAAATATTATAGATCAGAGAGATGATGATCTAGTGAAAAATACAACCCACCTAATCCAACTATTGTTGAGTAACCATATTTTTGAGGAATAAACATTGGAACTGGAGGAGGCGATGAAAGAAAATTACCCTCACATTATTTTGTAAAATGAAATTTCAAGGATGAAATTTCAAATGGAGGGAAGAATATAACAAACCAATATTTAGTCAATGGAAATTTATCCCTTATTATAGTAATATCATATATTATAAATCACATAAAATTTCTTATAGACCATTAATTTTTCTACAAATGATTAATCATTGAAATAATAATTATTTCTAAAAGTAAAGGAACCAAAACTAATGAAAATGTAGCATTACTTTAATAATATTAATACGAAACTTATGAAAAGTAATCCACACAAATCAATAATAACCTCACCCATAAAAGTATAAATAAAATTTAAAAATATTACAAATAAAAGAATGATAAAATTATATGATAGTCTAGGTAAATGAAGATTTTAAAACTTATTAATTAAGTGATGGTGATTTTAAAATCATAAATATTTAATTATAATACTATAATTAATTTAATAATTTAAAAGAAAATGAATTTTTATAAAATGAATTTTTAAATTAATATATCGATGTCTTATGATTAAGATAATTTATGAGACCTTATGTAATTTTCCAAATGTTATAAAATCAGTTATAATTTTAAAATTTGTATTTTACAAGTAAATGAAAATTTCAAATTAACAATTAAATTACTATTATTTATATGATTATTTTCATAAAATGTAGTTCATTTTTTAATTAAAAATTTCAAAAAATGGTTTGGGGAATTTTTTTGATATTTTTCGGAAATACTTGATTTTTTTGGTGAATAGTAACATAGGGTAATTTACAACATATATACATTATAATATAAATTCACTATCCAGTGATTCTTCAATGATGTAAGAAAAAAATATAGAACTATAATTCATTATTTGAATATATTCGATGATAATTCTCAAACTATTCATAGTCTTGAGTCAAAAAATAAACTAAGGGTGTAAATATTGAGGAAACACCCCTCTCCTCCACAATAAATACCACCCTCACCCCCTTATCCTCACACCTATTATGATTTGAGGAATGCCTAAATTCTATGTAATTACATAACCTATACCCTCCTCCAAATCCAAGATCTCTTGGAGTCCTCAAAAGACCATAACCTTTTCCCTAAGGAGGTTCTTAAAGAGGATAATTCCAAGAGATAAAAATTTACTCCATTTTTATTTTAATTCCTCTTAAATTTAATTTATTTTCTTCACTTATCCTCACCTTTTCTTATAAAAATTTAATTATTACTCATTTTTTATTGATATTCTATAATTTGATCATGTTAATATAAGATTCATCATTAAACTCTTCCTTCTTCCACTTTTATTTTAAAAATGAAATCATCATTTGTCATGTGTTAATTTAATGACATCATGGGCGATGCACTTTCATTTCCATTAAACACCATAAAAGATGTAAATAAAAGAATTAAAAAGTTTAAAAAAGGTTTTAAATTATATTTTAGAACACTGTTTTATGCTCTGGAAATAACTGATACTTATAATACTAAATGAAAAAATAAAACGAGTTCATTGGGATCGAAAAATCGCCAAAATTAATCTTAAACAATCATCATTATCTTTTATCTAATGATTAAATAGAATTTTATATATACAAATCCATTTTAAGATAATATAAAATTATAAAGTATCATTAATAACAAATAATAGTTTTTGATATTCATCAGCATTTTAAATGAACTTCCAATCATGTATACATGAGTACCAATAGTAAAATCTAAAAAAAAAACAGTACCAGATGATTAAATTAAACTCAATAACTCATCCAAAGGCACATTAAAGAAATTAATAAAATCACAATGATTAATTTTTATTTTTAAAAGGTTATATAATTGTTAATTAGTGTATCTAATATGACTGTATAGGATATTTAAGTTATGAAATCATTCGGACACAAGGTATAGGGAAATCTCAAACCCAACTCTGTTTGTTTTGGTTTTTCTTATTTCACCCCATTATCAGTGTGTATATTCATTAAATATAATTTATTTATAATTATCTTTACTTTTATGTGATATAAATGTTTTCTAATTGAGATTAGGATAAACATAATTTCTCCGAAAAGGCTCTTCTTTAAAAAAACAAACTTCTCAAGATTGTTTCCTCTTCCCTCAGAGTTGATGATTCTTATATCAAGTATGTTATTTCCTCTTTTATTTTGGAATCCAATGTTTTTTAATGTATAATTTATGAAATATAACTCATTACATTACATTTATTATTTTATTTTCAATATTGATATATATTCTATGTGGCATGCATGATAATGTAAATGTTATTATGTGACAGGTGCACCCAAAATTATATAGAGTAATGTATTTCTTATGATGTGATGAATGTGAACAAAATTATATTTCCCTCAAATGAATTGTTTAATGTGATTTATCTCAGGAGTAAATGTGAAATATCCATTAAAACTATGCTATAACTATTGACAACTACGTGTGGTAGTTAACCACCATGACATGATGTTTCATTTTTCTGAATTTCCACATTCCATGACTTCATGTAATTTTTACTATGATTATGATGATGATAATCTTACGATTATGATCAAAACATATTATATTTATTCATGTTAATATCTATCCTCTTCTGGGGCTTTTATCTCACCCCTTTTTGATGTATATAGTCAGGTGACTACTTATACAAAGGAGAAATCAAGGTCCAATAAGAAGATAAAGAGTAAGAAATTGAATACATTTCTATGTTTTATTTTGTAAATGTTATGTATGTTTCTAATTAGCCAATGGAACTAAAAATTTGTATCCTCATTATGTAATGATTTTTTTTTGTTTTTAATTTGATGTAATAGTAATGTAAGGAAAAGCAGTGTTTCTATAACACATGTCGATTACAAAAACATATAAGACTCTTAAGATATACACATTACTGATCATTTTTTAACTAGATAGTCATAAAACCCATATCAATAATTATCTTAGAAGATTCTCAATCTTAATGGAGAAATACATAAAACAAACATACAAATTTAGATTCTATTTCAAATGTGAAGATATGAATGAATGTGGTGAAATTATGTCAAATATTATAGATAAAATCGATGAAGTTATATATAGAGTACCAAAAATCATGAATGATACATCCTTAAGATCATTTGACACATGATAAATAGAAAATGGTTATCCCCAACTTTATTAATACTGAAATTGAAGAGGATATCCACTAGTCCACACTTGAAACCATTATCTAAATTGAAACATATTTGATAAATACATCCTTGAACCCTATGTTTGGTTGAAGCTTCTAATAATAGTACCTAAATAAGAAAAGTTTTCTAAAATTATCAAATATACAATCCTCCCACACTGATGAAATATCTTGAATCAGTAGTACAGTACCACTTGAAGTGTTCCATATTTCTATACTAGTAAAACCCAACATGCCTTCCCCCTAGAGAAGACCTTATACTATCTGATTTTGTTGCCACCGCATGATGAGAATAAGTATTCTTCTTCTTTTTAACTCTAGAGAAATTATTCCCACACATAGATCAGGGAAGAAAATTACTCACACCTTTTTCATCCAGCATGTATACCTTATCTATATTAACCATTTTTACCACTATTATATAGGTTTTTAAATCAAGTATAATAACCCTCTGTTAAACATTTTTTCATAGATTCATCTCCAACCATGACACCATCAGACTATCTTTAGTGATCAAATTTGATAAATATTGTTGTTAATATATAATAAAATAGTCACACACATAAATCTTCCTAGTACCCTTTTCCATCATTAATAACAATTAATATTTCATCATCTTCAACATGTTATGATAAAACTACTAAGTAAACATTTTCTAGGCTCTAACACTAATAAAATAATAATATATCATTGATTTCACAATCTGCTCTAACAAGTTAACTAATTCTCCAAAAATATATATATAATACACACTACCATTGAAATTTCAGGTTTTTTGGGGGAATCTTATGTAATGGTTGATCCTCTCCCATCCATAATTATCTTCTTTCAATTGTAAATTACGTATAACATTAGGTTTATTTTTCTTTCGAAACTCCGATGTATGGTCCACTTCATTATTTAAATCATCATATATGTTATTTAGATGCACCTACATTAATTGAAATTATATGTTTTAGAGTTTAGGAATACTCTCTAAATTTTAAATTCATTCCTTTACCATGTTCTCACCTCTCACATTTATATCCACTTCTTCACTAATAATTTATTGAAACATAGGCATATTTATAAAACCAAAATCTAATAAAGAAAATATCAGAGAGAAGTACATTAAAACCGTTCTTTAAAAATTATAAAACAAAAAAAAAACTCTATATATATGTGGATCTATTAACCCTGTAGTCATTCCTATATAAACTAATTTTAAACAAGAAACAATAAATAATTTCATTTAAATTATTTAGTTATCAAAAAACCATTGAAAATATTTTGACATCACCTTTAAAACAATATATTTACTTATTAATTAAAAGAAAAATATATTTCATTCATAAAAATTACTATAATAATGATTAAATACATTATCCATAACAATCTTATATGGGATTCAACGCCTATAGGTCCCAATAGTAAAATATCATACAAGGGTTTCTTATAATAACTTTTCCTTCCTGAACACCTGAGTGGACAATGTTTCACCATAACATGGTAAGATATAACTTCTTATTAGTACATATTTAGTTCTAACTATCCTAGTATATATTCATACCAACATTGTAAGACATAAATTTCATTACCATACTTAAATTTCATTTTTTGAAAAACCTTATTTTGGAGACCAAACCCTAGGTCTAGATCCAAGAATACTGCAAGGCCTTGGGTCTGTTACTTGATGAAGAGATGTAGGAAACCAGTTACAAGGGATAAATATAATCATATAGGGAATATTTTTTCCCATAAATGAAAAATCAATGGTATTTAAAAATAAAAAAAACATACATTAAAATCTATCACAAACATTAAAATACTAATTTAACAAAAACAAAAATCCAAATAGAGTATCTTAGTTAATAAAATAGTCACCAAACTTACATTACATGAAAACCTAGATAGAGATTCCCATTCAATGTGTCTGGTCTAAATCTTCCTCTGAAAACTAAAGAACACATACCATACACATTGAGAGTAATTATTTCTATACATCCTCCAAGTATATTGAGGACTTTACATTACAAATATCATGACACAATAAATTTACCTACTCACCAATATGTGCATTTCCAGGTGAATAATTAACATATTGTGATCATTATATTGAGATTATATTCAGTATTATTTAGTTTTTTTAGTAATTTTAGTTATCTTCATATGAATATTTATATCTTTTAGGAAATTATGAGTATAAAATTCTTAATTTTTTGACTTCAGTTAATTTTATTGGTCATTTGAAATTTTTTGAGGCAGGGTTTATGTCTATGTTTTCTGAGAATATTTTTGTTAAATAATAATGGGGATTTTGATTGGGAATATTTGAGGAAAGAATATTTAGGAGACTAAAAATTCATACTATTAGGGTTGAGTCTATATTATAAAGAGGACATTGTATTTAATTTAAGGTTACGATTATGTCACAATTATAATGTAATCCCAATTTTGCAGTGAAGATGATATTAATGTACCAACACATACATGAAAACCACTAATATATCTTCATGAACTCAATGAATCTTAGAGGAATATCCTTAGATGATGTATCTACACAGATATTGTATTAAGGAGAATCCCTTATATTATGTTTATGTGCTAAGATAGTATAATGGAGGAACCTCATATTACACTATCACCAATAATAGTTGTATAGACTTGCTAACATAATATACTCAACAGAAAGAAATTAGAATTCCCTAAAACATGATACAAACCCCATAAAATTCTTTCTGTATTAAAAGAACATTATTTAAACAAATTAAATGAATTGTTGTGACATAACCTAAAGTGATCCAACATAACTCTCTAAGGTAAAAAAATCATACATTCATTACTAAAAACATCCCCAATATTTTATTCCACCTAAGAAGAATTTCCACTCCATATTATGCATATCAATAACACTACTCCTACTTCCCAAACCTTTTCACATCCATTAACAAAATTATTTTAATTTTAAAATCATTTTCTTTAGATTTTATGTAAAAAATATATAATTCCTTCAGCCGTGGACATCAATATATCACCATTGAATCTACAGTCACATTGGGTATTTTTAGAAAACCACACTTCTCATACATTAACATTACATAACATTTGAGGAACATTTTAAACATTATACAAAAAACTCACAAAGACCGTGCTAGTCTAGTGAATTTGGAAAAATGGAAACATAATTACTGATACATTATTGATTTATATTATCTCCCACTATGTATATATTTACAAGAACCCTTCTTAGACACATGAAACATAATAAATATCTTCATAACCATGGGGGATAGAGCTAGTTGTCTTCATCATGTATGGATTTTCAGATTTGGAATGATGAGAGGGTGTGGGATAGCCATTGGTACTGGGGCCGTGCATCCTGGCATGAGACAGATTTCTAATCAGACATACTTTGGTGGAGACATGCCTTAAAGATATTGATTCTGGGTAGAGGAACTTCCATGTAGTCTTGTTCTGGGTTGCAACCCTTTAATTTTTCGAATATTATTAATGTCATTGTCTTGGTTTTTCCCCTTTACCCTTAAAAGGGGTTGATTTAAAATAAATAAAAATTTCGACCTTCGGGCCATTCAGTCATTAATAATAATCATGAGTAAATTGATATGAGAACAAGATCATAAAAATAATGGATCATACCCTTCATATAAAAGATCATATACATGAATATTGTCCTAAATCATGGAATTTAATAGGACATGAATCATAAAGAAATAAAGAACATAAGTCAGGAAAGCATAACATAGGAATAAAACATGGAATTAGGGAAGAAACATAAGAATATATAATGATTTCCATTATAATCAAGTCACTGATTCTAAGACCATCTTAGTGGAAAAATCCCTTTAATGAACTCAGTTCACTCCAAGTTCTATCCTAATATTTCTGAACTAAGTTCACCCATTATTTTAGCCGAGTATTATTGAACCAAGTTCATTTCCCATTTGAAACCTGTAATACTATACCAAGTTGATTTCCTATTTCATACATGTTTATACCATGATATATAAATATTTACACAATGAACTAGAGGGAGATATAGGGCCGAACAAACTCATGCTGAAATCATACATACATGGGCCACAAGATCATAAATAACCATATCATAACCCATGAACTGAAATGTGTATTAGAAAAATTAAATCATCTCATAACCTATGGAAAGAGATTTGTTTCATAATAATTTCATCATGAACATAACTCGTGAAATTAATCGGGGATCAAAATCATATAACCCATGAAATAGAATTGGGCTTCAAAACCATATAACTCATGAAAGGGAAACAAGTTTCATAAAAATCATGCATTCAAAACATATTCCATTTAGCGAAATAATATGAATGTATACATTAATAAATTCATTATAAAGGCATGAGAAATACAAAGGGATGTCATCTAATATGGGAAATAATTTTGAAATATCTCTTAAAAACATTTATTGATGAAAATATCTTTTCTGAATTGAGAAAATTTTTTAAAACATAAAACCATTTTGATAATATTTTTCTTTGAAAATAGATTTGAAAACATATACAGTAAGAATTGAAATTTATAAAACATTGTTAAAATACTTTTCCATTAAAAATAGGCTTCAAGTATCTTTTGAAAACATATTTGAAAACATAGTTTTCGAATATAATAGATTTACGACCAGGGAGAGAGACAATTAAATGCTACCAAATAACATTTCTTATGTACAAAAGTGTGATAAAATGGTTCTAATACAAGGATATATATTAAATAATTAGAGTATATGGAAAATCATGAGTGTTCGTGAGTTATGGATCATAATATTTCATCATTGTAATGAAAAAAATAAACAATCTTCAAAGGTGATGAGATTGTCTCAATAAACTCTTATAAAATGGTAACATGGGATCATAGTGTCCATGCAAGAAAAGGTAATTAAATGAAGATGAAAATATAATTAAATGAAATAAATTTATGATATAACATGAAAAATCAAAGTATATTCACCTCAAAATAGAATTCAGGTGTATAACAAAACACGAGTCTCAATGAAGGAAAATTGGGATAAAACTATTTTACAGATTTGGCATCTTTTGAAACTTAAACCCCATAAAATAAAGATCATAAAATGGATATTTTAATACCAATACCTCTAATTATAATATACATATAATAAAATCTTGGTAATTATTTACACCATACAAAATTACAGAGGGGATAACATGACATGTGTCTCACAGAAATAAAAAGTGAGATGTAATCCTCTTTCCTCGTGTCTTAAATATCATCATAGTCGTTCAAAAAACATGTATAATAAATATTAAGTAATTATAAATATTTTAAAGAACCATATAATAATATATATGAATTCATTATTTCCTTCTATAACCCTCTTGTTAATAAATCCTATGATATGATTTCATTTCATGTAATATGTATCTTTGTATGTGTCTTAATTTGTTATATGTTTTGTATTTATACATTATATAATAATTTACATAATGTAAAACATGATATAAATTTTATTTATAATCATTATATTTTTATTATAATAATCTATAGAATATATTATTTTTTAATATAATACCCCACTCATGGAGATGGTAGGCTGTACGTACACAAGAAAGCTATTTCTGAATAATTGGCCTATTGAAAGAATGAAAACAAAAGACATATATGTATATATATGAATATATATATAAATATATCATTATTAAATTTTATTTATGATATCAAATTTTTATTTTATATTCACTAAAACCACCCTTAATATTGTCCAAGTAGTGTATGAACAAATCATATCTCTTTTAGCAGGAGGTAGTCCACATTTCCTCAAACGAAATTATCATATTAACACCAAAAGGAAAGTAAAAGATTATGTTTTTTAAAAGGAATATAGAATATTAAAAAAATATATAATATATAACATTAATAAATACATTTTCCATCATAATGTCCACTATGAGAGGTGGTATGGGAAATTGGCAATCATCGTTTTGTGAGGTGATAATTCCCCATACACATAAACAATATGTTGGTTATCCATTAGATGGAGGTGTGTGTATGTTTAGGTTGAAAAATTATTATAAAAATATCATAGTATATTTAGGATAATATGTTTTTTATACACTCATGGAATAATGAGAGTGGATGGGGTGGCCTTTTATTGGGACAGGAAATGAATCACTTGGAATTTTGGAAAATAAGTTAGGTGTACACATGTTATTACCTAACATAGTCATAAAAACCAACAGAAATCAATAATTTAATTTTTATTGATTTAATATGGACATAAAATAGGCTTTTTAATGTTTCTAGGTCTTTTGGTCTCCCAATATTATGGTTTAGTCCTTAATTGAGAAAAATTTTACCTCATAGGGATTAATTATAATCTCTTTTACTAACCATTTTGGTCAAAAATTTACATGATATAATTAGAATATAAATATTATATTGATTAAATGGTTTTTATATATTTTTTGAAGTTAAATTCATAGAATTAGAAAACAGAAGATTCATTCTAATCTTATAGATATGATGAAATTACATGTCCTTAATGTAGAAAGAAGTTCAAAAATTTATTATGTTTATATAATCAATTTCAAATTGAAATTGATTATAACGACCTAATTTTTTTATTAATATTTGTATAATTGATATAGTTTTACATAAATAAAATTTAAAATATAATTTATCCTTAATAATTATTTTAACAAAAAGGCATTTATTAACATAAAATCAGTTTTTTAACTTTTCATCAAAAAATGTAGTTTCTCAAAAAAAAATCCCAAAAATTCACTCTAAACTGATTTGTAAAATGTAAATTAAAAAAATGAAATTTCTTTTATCAAATTAAATTTACAAATGTTCCTAAAATGAATTTTATTATTTTTTAAAAATGGGCTTTGAAAGGAGTTCATTCAAAAAAAATATTTTTAATCATATTAGGTTCTTTCCAAAAATCATATATTTCATTATAGATATGTTTTATTTATTTAAACAAATAATAAAAAATATTTTAAATTTATTTATTAACATTTCTATTACTATGTTTAATAGTTATGTTTTAAATTTCTTATTTAAATAATTATATAAAAAAAATGATGTTTCGTAGAAACATCATCATTGCGTGTAACATATGCCATTTTGATGTTACGTGTAATGTATAAAATGTTCATATTTCAAGTTATGAATTCAAAGTCAATGAAAATTTAGACAAAATTTTAAATTAGTTCATTTCAAGAAATAAATTAAAATTTAATTTATTCAAAAAAAGGTTCATAAAAGATTGGTGGTTATATAATTCATGGAAGGGAAGAGAAGGATAGTTATTTGATTTTGATGAAATCACAAGTACTAGTGTATTTAATTTAAAAATGAAAACATTTATTCAAATTGTTTCACCAAGTTAAAAAATGGGATTACTATATATCAACATGGAATGATAATGTGTCAATAAGAAATATATATTTTTTAAATTACTTATGAATTTCTGAGGTAGATGTTAGAAAAATGAGGAATGAAAAAGAGGAATTTGGTATAAAACATGGTAGTGATCTGTGATTCTATTTTTACATCTCTATATAACACATTTAGGCATGAAAATTAAATCATAAAATATATAAGTGTAAGAATAGGATTCCATGAGTAAATCAAACAATCATCCCTTGACAGTGAATACATTTCGGTAAGGATAAGAGGTTGTACTAAGTCAACGGATTATTCCATGAAGAAACATAATATTAGAGGACTGTTTCACCATTAAAAAGAGGAGAGAAGATCAATCTTTTGTATATTTATAATACCATCTCTCTCAGTTCTTCAATTCATATATATTTTCATAATTTCTCAAGTTATTTTTAATGTTTAAATTGAGAATTAATTTTATATAATTTTAATCTATTATCAACTATTTTGACATTTATGGGTTGAATCATTTCTATTACCCATATTCCTACAGGGTGGGAATAATTGGATTCTACTGTTGGAAAAAATAGTTTTTTGATTTTAGATTCACCGTAAATAATATTTTCTAGTTGGTATTATTTATTATAGAACTATAAGTGTGAGAAATAAGATAATTCTGATAAAGAACATAATTATCAAGGATATTAATTTCATATTTTAGTGATGATGATGTATGTAGTGACACACATACATAGGGATTTACAACCACACAATTTAAGTCTTGATAGTACTATACCAGATACCTAAGATAATATGGGATATATTATTAGACACATCACCAATTGCATACTCCATGATTCTGATTGAGTCATGGAATAAATCCCCAAGGGGACTTGTAGTGTCATTATGATGTCAAGATTTTTTCTTGAGAGTTAATTCAAATTTAAAAATTGGGTTTTAATAATCATAATTTCTTATGTAGTGGTAATTCATGAGTAGATTTATTGATTTCACTTCTCTTGATATTCATTTTCACTCTCAGTGAAAGTGAATTTGAGGTTCTCAACCTAGCTTTGACAAATTATTTCCATCTAATTCAAATTATCAAATCACATATCTCAAAACCATTATATTTACTATCTTTGAAACGAAATTAAACTAATTACACTTAAAATTAACATCATGTCCGTATAGATATAAAATAATACTTGCTGGTATTATGTTTCACTGAGTATAGGGAGACTATTGTTCAATAATGACACATATACCGAAAACAAAATGGGAATTATTTTTATTGATATCATTAGAATTTTATTTTTATTAATAAAATAAAAACACAAAAAATATAAAAATAATACAACTTCAAAAATTTAAAAATCACAAAATATTGTTAGAGAATTTATTATGTTAGCCTTTTTTAAATAATTCTAAAATACTCTCATGTGGATAGAATTATTTTTTTATTAGTTTAATTTTATTTTTATAAATTTTTATTTCCCTAATTCTAATTATTTTCTATTTGAAATATATATTTTAGTATGGAAGGATCTTTAATATACTATACACAGAACTTATTACAATAATTTCCATCAATTTTAGAACTAGGGTGGATAAAATTTTTTGATTGAACCTCTACAGAGTAATATCATAGTGTAGGTGATTAAAATGAAAAAATAAGTTCAATTAAAATAGGTTAATTAAGTGGTAGAAGTGAAAATTTACCTAATATAGGAATATTTAGGAGAATTGGGGGAGACCAACCCAAAAACACATTCACCCTCATTGAGTTTATATCAAATTTATTCAATTATATTAGATGTAGACTGTTTTTTATAGTTAACTATATATGGGAAAATATAAGGGACACATGAAACATTTAAATCAATGGTTTATAATATAGAAAATTCAAGGCTTATGAAAATATTTTTCATATATATGATCCTAGGATATACTTATATATAGTGGTTCCCACTATGGAAGCCACACTAGCCATCAGAAAAGGGTTATATCAATATAAATCCATACATAAGGGATTAAAACCTTTAAAATTGTTTGTAGGAAAATAAGCACAAAAAAATTGTTTTTCATTTCATACATTAGAATTAATTTTAATTTCAATAATTCCCATTATTTACAAACTAAGTGGGTGATTAATTTTTTTAGATAAAATCACAAGAAGGAATGTATATGAAAATTTATAGCATGAAGATGATATATAGTTGTTTTATTGGATGAGAGTATTATACTACTCTCATTATTTTAATTAATTATTCAATCATAATAATACAATATATATTAATATTTATTATAAAGTATGAACTTAATGTGTGTGGGGGGGGGGGTGTAGTGAGTGTATACAACTGCTTTGTTGGATAAATCACAATTGAATTATTTTGTTAATAAATTTGCAGGTGAAAAAATTTCTTTAAAGACATTAAAAATAATATTAATAAGTAAATAAATGGAGTGATAAAGGATATAATTTTGGTGAATCAAAATTGTGACATGTTTTCATTGATTTTTAAACATCATCAATAGTATTTTATGTTCCAAAAAAGTCACACCACATGGTTTTGAATTACATAACAATACTAAAAATCATATGAACATCAGTTAACTGTGATGTTTGGATCCTTAAAAATGTTTTGTAATATTACTTGTCACTAGGTGTGCCCTTGAAAATTTAAATCCTCTCAAATAATATAAAAATGAATACTTGAGATTTAGATGCCACTACCTTTATTATATTTAAGGAATATTAAAATTATTCATGTATGATATTTTTTTAGGGGATGGTTTAGTTATATGTTTTTCATACACACTGAATGAGTTAATTTAACATCAAATGGATTAAAAATAACAAAAATAGTCAATGTTCCGTGCTATATAGAGATTTCTACAATGATAAGAATTTCATACTCATTTGAGTAGGGTTTATAAAATATATAAAAGTTTTTTACATGTTGTATCATGTATGTTTGAAATGCAGTAGTGGATGGGGAACCTTAGGGAGAGATATTTTGAAAATAAATTTTATTATTATCATAATTCAATGAATCACATTGAATTTAATCTTCATTGACCCAAAAATAAATTTTAAGAGAATGCTAATTAGGATGAGATTTTTTTGAGAGTAACAAATTAAGGATAGGTAATCAAACAAGTATGAGTGGATATGAATAAAATATATTTCTATTATTTTGGGGATGGTTTTTAAATGTATTTTTAATTAATTTTAGTTTTTTAATAGATCCATACTTTTTAGGAATTATTGTGCATTATATTTCATCTTGGCCAATAGTGATGAATTTCATTATATAATTAATATTTTATTGGTTATGGACATGATATTTTTTTATATTTTGGTTTAAATAATTTAGGGTATTTGGAATGGGAATATATTTGGAGGGAATTATTAGGTTTTTTAAACTCACACTATCAACATTGAGACTAAATTTGGAATGAAATGTAGTCCCATGTAGATTTATGTGAACATAAGACCACTAAAATATAATCCCGAGTCTTCACTTGATTAGGATTTGAAGCATTATCTGTGATGTGACAACCATCACCATGCCATCAGCTACAATATGTAGCCTTGTAGACAATACTGAGATTAATATACCATGTAAATTTTACTTTAAAAATACCCTCTATTAGTATAATTCACCAATGTAGTCCCTTAGAGGAACCTAAAATTATTATAGAACAAATAGTGGATGATTCAGGTTCTTAGTATTTGTTCTGGTGCCAACAACTCATCAAGTCCCCAATTCTTAGTTAAAAATCCCTCTAATTCACTCTGAATTCATTGGATTTTTTGAGGTATTTCAAAAAATCATATTGATGGAAACTACATCAACTAAATGTAACACTATAATGTTAATCTATCATCCATTTTTTTACTAAATTTTTTATCAAGACCCTATGATACCTAAGGAGAATTTACAATTCCATCTCATTCCCATCCCTAACACTATTTCCACCATGAAATTTTTTCTTTAATCAAGAACCAACATTAAAATAACCTACCAAAAAATTATTCATTAATTAGATTTATGAATATACAATACCATCACCTGTGATTCTCAATCTTGTCTATTTAATCATTATTCACATTTCAGATTCATGGAATGGTAGATAAGATCATTTTCTATCGATTGATGTAATCTCATGTACAAATTACTGGAATGTTGTTTTGTATCCATTTTTAGTTGTTTTATAATGGGTTTTAACTGTGTAACCATATTCAACCAATGGTTTCTACATCCACAGAATGGACATAATTTCTAAAGGAGGATGATCGTCAATCATTTTCTTAATGATATTTAACGGTTTACATTAGTTGAGATGATGTGATTTCATGCTCATCACACCCATCAATGGAGCCATATATATGTATCCATTGTTAAACACTGAGATATACATCTATATTTATGATAGGTTCTTCATCTAGTCTTATTAATTACTTTTTAATGATTAATTTTTATGAATTATGATATAAATCCTCATAATTGGGATGTCTAAAATTTATTTCCATTAAGGGATGTGGTTGGAGTTTTGCTGTTCATATCAATCCCATGGTAAGGGATTCCTACATATCAATTTGAAAGGAATCAAAGCCAATAATGTTCATTAAAACTTATGAAGACCCATCACACCTTTAAATTTCATGTAATATGGAAAAAACAATACAATTTAATGTCATGCTATGTGGATTTATAGGTGAATGGTTCCCAATAAAGGTTGGTGGAGGACTTATGCATCAATGATCATCTATTTTTTATCGCATAGAGGAATATTTTATGATGTGAATATATTGTTTTTATAATTAATGTGGCCCAATAAATATAGCCATCACCACTAATATAGATTGATAAGTGTTAGATAAATGGTCTCAAAATGATAATGGGTCTTTAGGTAGATATTTTTTCCTACGGGGAATAAGGACTAGTTAAGATGATGGTGGATTGAAGGTTTTGGGTTTTAACATTCAAGAGGCTTCCTTCCAATCCCTTCGATATGGGAATAAAATCCCATATAGTTCATAAACGCTATGACTTACACTTATAAAATAGGTATATAAATGATATTATTACCATGTTAGTGACATGATATCCATTTATCTTCAATCCCATGTGAGGCAAACACAGTGTAAGAAGAATGGGATATTAGAACATCATAATCTCACACAATTAGTTATGGGATGAGAATTATACCTAAATTAGAATCCCATATAACACTATCTTCATCATTAACTGGGGGATGTGGATTGAGATATGGAAGGTAGGTGATATCCTCATAGAAAATAATGGGGTTTAATCTAAGAGGGATTCCCATTATGGGTATTTTAGTTCACATCTATTAGTGGATGAGGGTGAGGATATGACAATGTAATTAGGAATAAAGAAAGAATTCACCCATTCTCATCTTCCTGAATGATTATAAACACCACCCTATGGATTACATATCCAAAAAATATGTAGATAATTCTTTATTGATTTATATTTCAAGAAGAATGGATGATTGAATGTTTCTTCCAAAATTTCTTCCACTATCGCTAGGGATTCAGTACTCCTTTTAATCGTAATTTATGATTATGAACATTCCAAGGATCATAGCTTCAAGGGAGGATAAATATAGAGATTCGATTACCATGGTACCACATGATCAAGGGAACACACTTATGTTTCTGTGCACTATTCATTTAAATCTAGTGGTCTAGGATGTACTTTTGGCGAATTAATTCTCGAGTAGGAGGTTTGAGTAAAGTTGGGTCATGCCATCTATGGCATGAGAGGGACTTGAGGCTTGACGGTTATTCACCTATTAGTACCTTGGAGATTTAGAAGTACCCCATAAAAGTGATAATTTATAAGAAAAACATTACCTCACCCATTTAATAGTTTGGAGGACCTGAGCGTACCTCAGCCAAGTGATACATTAGAGGGTTTGAGAGTACCTCACCCAAGTGATGCTTGGGTAGGTTGGAGGGAACATCCCAAATGATACAGGGGAAGGGTGTTTATTACCTCCCACAAGTGATACTTGGGTGTATTGGGATACACCTATTTTAAATTATAAATGGAAATATTAGGATACACCTCACCCAAATGAAACTTGGGTGAACTGAAGATAAATTCTTTAGAGGGGAATAAACTAGAAAACAAAACTTTGGTGAGGCTATGTGCTCATGATCAAGGGTCTCCTAAAGTGTTATTAGAAGGATTCCCCACAACTTTTGAGTTTTTATAGAATCATTAGAGATAATTGGGTGATAAGTGATTCATAATATCTTCATAATTTATAATAGTAGAAAATGGGGAACCCAAAGGTCCTATTTATAGGCAAATTCGGGACCCTAGGAAAAGAAGGTTACTCTACACAAGTCATTCCTGTTAGTGGTTTCTGAAGCTGGGTCACAAAAGTAGCTCATTCATGTTAGAGTTATGTGAGCTAGGATTCACATGATAAACGTTTACAGGATGTTCATCCACATAGGTGGATCACACATACTTAACATTCACCTGTGGCTGGTGGAATAAGTTCCATACACAAGGACCAGCTGCACATATCCAAATGAAACTTATTGGATTCAGATTTTCCTTTTCTACACCATGTGTTTGAAATATTTTAATTTTGATTGGAATATTTCACTTCAAAAGGGAGTGAAAATAAATTCCCCACCCATTGATTGGATCTAATTTGAATAATGGGATTCAATCCTGAGGTAGAGTGGATGTTAGGTGCATATTGAAACGTGTTTCATTAGGAAACATGGGTTTGTTCCCACCATTCATATTCTGGACATTTTATAACACATTATAACTTGTTGATAATGCATGTGAATCATGTAGGTGTATTGAAAAAATGTATCATACAAGTGAATCATGTTGGAGCTTCACACGAATTCATCATTCTAAATTATGGAACCTATAAATATTGTGACTGGTGAACTATTGCCCCTTTATTTAGACTTTTCTCCTTCTCTTTTGTGAATTCATCTTATCTCAAAAGTATTATTGATATACATTCTTAAATTTTTTAAATATGAGTTCACTTGTGAAAGTGTTACATATGAAGTGACTTCATTAAGGTCACTTCCATTAGGTCACTTACATTAGGTCACTTGGGTGAGTCAATTTCATGAGGTCACCTGAGAGAGTAAATTTTTTTAGGCTATCTGTGTGAGTGACTATTATGAGTTTACTATAGATAGTGAATAGTTTGAGGAAACTTGAGTGAGTTACTTGTGAAAGGATACTTAGAGGGTGACTCACAAGAGGCCTTACCTTTACTAATTTTCTCTTAAAAATACTTCAAATTAATATTTTAATGTTATTAAAAACATACTTATTTTTCTAGACTTCCAAAGGATAGAAAAGTAATTGTCATTACTGATGACGATTTTACTACTCACATTATTTATATGTTATATATTATCATGCCAAAAAAAATTTAATTATAGCACCTATACCTTTCGAAGCAAAAAAATCATATTAAGAATAACTATTTTGATTATACAGGGAGTGAAGTTTTATTGTTATATGATAAAAAACATTTGAAGGATGTTCTTATCCCCTATCCAATGAATTAGATGTCATGATACAGGTTTAAGTAACAAACAAAACAAAACAATACCAATATTTCTTATTAGGGACAATATATTAATGAGTGGATGACACCCTCTATGAATTTTAGGCATCACAATACATGTGCCCTAGATTTGAATAGACATAATCTTGACATGAAATCATATAGCTACTCATGCATTTTTTACCATTCCACTATGGACCAATCAAAGGGTTGGAAGGGATATTTGTACTTCCATGATAGAAGGGTCATAAAATTATATTCATGTTGGAATATTAGATGTGAAATACTTGTGTTGAGTTTGATGTTGATCTAATGGATCTTTGTATCTATGAAGCTATCTAGGTAGCAAAGACATATACGTAGAAGAATCCTATTGAGGTACAAGATCTGCTCAACCGATGGATTCCCCAAACTAAAACATTCTTCTAGATGCATGAAGAATTATAAATATGTATTTGGTATGTCTAAAAGATATATGAATCCCTCATCTTTGGAGAGATGTATGAAAAATTATTCTTGTAGAAGGTAATGTAGGATGCCATTATGTGGACACCAACCATGGATCATGAGTTATTATAGATAACCATATAGGTCATAGAGAAAGTCCCCCACCCAAGGGGATATGTTTATCCTAATATAAGTATGAATTTATTTTTGATGACTAAAGGATTGATACATTGCTATAAGTATCTGATATGGTCCCCTATAATTCAATGATGGGAATCCTGAGAAAATATTCGCATGGGTTGGAGAAAGTCCAATATAACACATGGAGGTATACCATATGTCCCTATGTCCCAAAAAAACTTTTCATGATAGATTTTTAGAAATGTGTCAATTCACCAAAATTATTCTGGTTTCTAAGTCCAATGGTGGTTTAAGACTACGAATCTACATCATGGTAACCAAGTTAATAGGAGGGTAGAAAATAGGGTATTAATCCTTGACCTTAGTAAATATACATCGGTTCATGCTTCATGTTTATTTGGGAAGCGATTCTATTATAATTTTAGGAATATTCAAAGTGTTATGGTGGTGAATAGTGGAAAATTTATGTTCTTATGTAATGATATATTATGTTGGTATCCCTGAGTTCTATTTCCAACCATTCATTAAATTTGTTTTAGGTATCTGGAATCTGAAATTGAAATATGTGGATACTCTAGATATTATATCCATATATGTAGAATTTAACATCTCAATATATAGTGACTCTACCACTAGATATTATTAGAAATAATAGAATTGGATATTACGATCTCAAATCACAGATGATGGCCTTTAGGGCTGAATGTTGCAAACATAGATCGATGGAGAAATTTTCTGTAAATTTTATTCACCCTATAGATTTTTATATCAATTAGAGTACCTAAAACAAAAAACTATATCCCCACCAACATATATTATATTATTGTATCACCTAATGGTGGCCCAAAAGCTATGGGTCCTCATGGATCAGGAAGTATCTCAAGTGGTAATCATGTTGCCTCCACAAGATACAACCATTGGTTTGACTCAAGGGTACGGAAACTACTTGGCCATTTTATATCGTCGATGGGTGATGGCGTAGAGAACCACCCTGATTAAAATACACTACAACTACTCGGTGAGATAAGAATTGTATGAAATAAAAAAAATAAAGATGATTATAAAAACACTTTGATATCACTGAAATATTCTCAAATGTGGGCTATACAGATGGCTAAAATAGAAAAGATTCACCAATTACAGCTAATCTATGATTATCTAACCACAATCATTTAGTGGAAAATCCTGGTCCATCTACCAAGAAATATAACGAGATGGGGAAACTAGGAAATACTATAATGTAGAATTATTTTAGGTCTTCTTCCTAGTTTTTCATAGAAACATTAGATTATGTGTGCTCTGAGGAGGAAAACTTTTGGCAAGATAAGACTTTGTATATCAATGATTTTTGGATTATTCTTCAATATTAAATGAATATTATAAAACATAGAGATATTAAGGACCCCTTTAACTTCTACTATGATAAATATCCTCATGATATGGGAAATAATATCTGGGAGTTGGACATGAAAATCCATAACCCTGATAACATGATCTCTTCCACAAAACGGGTGAATTACATGATGTATTAGGGCCTTGTCGAAGGGTTGGGTGATTAATCCACTGATAAATTAGATGGGTAATATTATACTGATGATATAAGACACTTTCATTCTCTCTTCAATCCCTTATTCCTTCTATTAACAAGAGGTTTTTTCAGAGGAAAATATATAATTTCAACTAATAGAGGGGAGGTAATGAGGAAGAGTTTCTAGGAAAAGAATCACCAAGATATACTTTGGTTTGAACATCTAATAGGGCCTAAATATTTACTCCTTTTTTCAATAGGGTTTTACCCAGAGCACACCCCAAGATTTTAGTGAATATTATTTTGGAAAAATATATTTAATCTCTTCGATAGCTCACAATTCATGCAAAATTGAGTTAAAATGAACCGAAATAAAAATTATATAATTTAAATTTAGCCATTATAACATAGATTTATAATTGGTTTGTATTAATAGAACTAAAAAATGATAAAATTATATGGATTACACATGTTTGAAATAAATTAATTAGTTATCAATTAATTAAAATAAAAATAAAAATAATTCGAAATTAGAATAAATGTTTTCTTAAAAAACTATTTTTATGCATGAAATATTTTTTTATCATAATGAATTAAATTAATAATTCTTGGTGAATGATTTTAGTGAATTTTTTTATTTTATATTCAATAAAACGTTTTATCATTCATCTAATATTTTTTATAGGCATGAGATAAAAAAACACAGTTTTATTCGTAAAAACAATATTTTCTAAAAAGATGTTTTATCATATTTTCGCACTTATTTTAAAATTATTTTTCACCACCATTATAAAATTTATTTGGAACAATGTTACTATTCATTGAACTCATAACTTAAAAATTATCATTGAGTTAATTGTTTATAATTTTCTAAAAAGATTAATGTCTTGATAAATAGTAAAAAACTACAGATTATTATTGAAACTTTTCTTTTTTGTTTAAATCATTTATAAATTATTATTTTTGTTTTAATTTAATTAAAAATAAAATCACTTTAAAAATATTATATTTAATACAATATATGTCATTATAATCAACTAATTGTTTAATTTTTATATATTATATTTATACATTCAAAATATTTTCCTTTAGAAAAATGTTTTTTATAATGTATACACATTTAATTTTAAATTATATTTTTATAATATTGTGAATTTAATTTTGAAAAGCGTATTCTAGATTTTAAATCTATATAAATAATATTATATAATAAGGTAAACTTAATTTTTTGTCACAATTAATAGTTAGTAAATAAACAATAATTACAGCTATTAAGGGCCAGACGAGTTTATTGGGGTGTAATACTAAAAAAATAAAGGTTAACATGAACTAAAAACTTAAAAATTCATGTTGGAAGAATATATTTAAACCTTATAAAATTTAAGGTTTAATTATTTTCCATTTTTCAACTTTGTGGAATGTAAAACATATTTGTAAAATTTATTCTTTTCAAAAATTCCATGTGTGTCCTATCCCCCACTTTCAAAAACCCTCACCTCATATTCACCACTTGAAATATATTTGTTTTAGTGAATAAATTCCCAAATAATTTCTATAAATCCATCCCAATGACCCATATTCATCATTTTTATCAGAAATATAATTTGGAAACGATTTAGGAAAAAACCAAATGGGTTCTTCAAAGAAGTTGTGTCATTCTTAATCGAGCAATTTTTTTATTTCCTATTCCAAATCCATAAAATAATATCCAAATATAATTTAATAATATAAAAACTATCTCCCATATACTTATATATTATTATATATATGTAAAAACTTAAATATTTATCCTTTTACATTGAAATAGAAATGAAACTGTCAATCGTGTGTATGGTAGACTAATGCGTCACTACCAGATGTAATTCATTTTATATCAATACCTCTAACAAAAGGATATAGTGATGGATTTAAATTATATATATTATATTCATTAAAAAATTATAAAATTAAGGTTTCCATAAAACATGTTTATTCTTAATTTACATTATATGGGAATAAGATAGCATCATTCGTGTGTATAATAGACTACAGACTTGCGAAGTTGTGTTATATGTTTTTTCAATTATGATTTTCCTGGAAGGAAATATGGATACATTAATCAGATATATGTGATACATATTCGATACTAATAAAATTATAAAGGTGATATATTATTTACCTTAATTTACATCCATCGAGAAAATGGAAATAACGGTTATGCGTGTGTATGGCCAACCGCCTCCATGAATGACGTGATTAATATTCCTTCCATAAATTTTATGGAATACTCTAAATAAATTTATAAGAAATATATATGATATTTATATCAAGGATAAAATTATTTATATTATATATTCATGATCAGTGTACAAGGATAGTTACTACCAAACTAAAACATACATGAAAAACGAAGTAGTGATTACCAAGAATAGTGATTTTAACAGATAATTGTTAACAAATACATGATAAATGATTATAAGTAAATCATATATGACATTTTATATATGATTATGTTTAAATATTTTATTTATAGACATATATATTTTTTATACATGAGGATCAAACATGTTTGAATGAAAACAGACCAGATGTAAGGGTAAATTTCATAATATCCTTATTATTTGGGATTGTTTATGTTTATTTATCAATTAGGATAATTATGTAATATATATATATACATATATATATATATATATCTTCAAACAAATTTATTTTTTCTAATATATTTATTAATTATAATTTCAAATAATAGTATAATTGTCCCTCTCTTTGGTACATAAAAAGATAAATACAATGTTTTTAATAAAATTTGATTTTCCCTCTTCGATCTAAAATAATATTTCAACTATTTCAATTTTTTCTAAAAAAATTCTATATTTTAAACATCATAAGAATTATTTATTAATGAAATTAATACTCCTTTTCAAAACATATTTAATGGAATATTATTAACATTTTATGAATGTGTTAATTTTTAACCCTTTTATGAAAGTGTGAAAATAAATTTTGTTAACTTATATGACATGTACAGGATTACCCACTATCATTAAAACACATTGATGTTAAGATTACAATAAAATTTTACATTGTTATATTTGAATAAAACACATTGTCAAACATTATATATATCTTTATTCTTTGAAACTAATTTTCAAAAGTGAAAAGGTTATTTTCCTCAAGAATATTTTATGGATGTTTTTATTGTATTCCAAATCATCAACGCAATCATAACTTTATATACTGATGATTAAATGGAGATATGATGTATTTATACCATCCTTATTATATATTTGGATGGTTTATGATCATTTTTATTGGTAGAGTTATTGATATTCCATATGTTAGTTCTTCCAATACATGAATTTATTGATTTTTAAGGCATGTTGATTATGTTATATTGAATATTAATATATTGAATGCATTGAACATATTAAATGATGTGAGAGGCCTAAAATTACATATTACCTCACTACATAAAATTTAACCTATCCCAATGGATTTAAACCATTGTGATAACCCATGAAATTGTTGGTATAGCCTATCATAATAGTGTTATAACCATTGGTATGTGAGCCATTGAGATAGAATTATACTAATGGTTTAAAATGATTTGTTTGTATAGGGTGGTTATAATTTAATTTCTCCAATAGTTCACTATGAATCGTTTGCATAAAGATATTCACATGGTTTAAAACTATTGGAAAAGATGTATCCCAATGGTTTAAACAGTTTGGATTGAGCTATCACAATAGTTTTTAACAATTGGGAAATTCCATTACCAACAAGTCATAGTGAACAATTATTATAAATTTATTGGAATTTTATTTTACCAATGGTTAACAATAAACCATTGGCATAGATGTATTCCAATAGTTTCAAACCATTGGAAAAGAGGCATCCCAATGGTTTTTAATCATTACGAATGTTATATACCAATGTTTTATAGTGAACTATTATTATATTTCCCCCAAATTGCTAGCCATCAGCATCCCCACTGCCCACTTCACATGAAATGGGAATTTCAAAACACACCTGCAATGAAATCTATATTCCAAAACACACCTGCAATGCGATCAAAATATAAAAATTGAAAACACCTGCCATCAAAACATCGAAATAGAACATAAGAAATAATTAAACCAAAAGAACACCACACCTATAATAAAAATACCCACAATCAAAGTAGAACATAGGAAATAATAAAGCTAAATTCCAATAGAATCTACAATCTAAACAGAACACCTGCAATGGAAAAAGTACATCCTCACCATATAATTAAAAAAATAGAACATCCTCAACACACAAAACCTAAAATAAAACTAGAAGAGCCTCCTCAAATAGAAGAAAACTTATAATGAAATAATAATAATAGTTTAAATCAATTGATTCATTTAACCAATGATAAAAAACAAAATATCACAAATATTAATTTACAACTCATCATCAAACAAGAAATGTAATAAATATGAATAAAAAATGTAACAGATAAATATATACCACATCACCATCATTATCATCACACTCATCCTCATCCTCAACCTTATCCTCTTCCTTGGCCTTAATGTCATCCCTACCCTCTTCTTCACCATCATCCCCACCCTCTTCCTCACCATCATCCCAACTCTCTTCCTCGAGATCATCCCCACCATCAACAAAAAAGTCATTTTCCTGACTACCAATATGAATAATTCTCAGTGCACTATATAATATACACATTGTCAACATATATGCATCATAATATGCGAATTTTTTTTAATGGAAGTTATGGACATAAAACTTCCATTAATTTCATAAATTCATTGTTTTCTCTTTGAGCCCATTCTTTCACCTGTATGGACCTTTTTTGGCCATTTCAACCATAATATCTGCACCTTCTACCCATTCCGAATGAATGTTACTAGAACCTATACAAGAAGGGGAAAATCCCTTATCAAGAAAGTACTCTTCCCTAGAATGTTTGCATGCTTCCATGGTTCTCATCTCGCAAAAGATATGTAATTTATTATTTGGGACAAAGCTGTTAGGTTCATAGACATCAAGGGTATAACATCTTAGCTTGGCTCACCTATAAGAAAGTGACTGAACAAGTGGTTCACATGAACTAAATGAAATATCCTCTAATTAAAGAGGCTACTAAATAGTAGTGAGGGTATAGGGTGTATCTATGGGGAGACAATGACCTCATAGATTAGAGTATTCATAGTGATTAACAATTTATAATTGATAACAGAAGAATAAAAAGAATATATAAAAGCTAAAACAGTAATAAGTAATTGAAAAAGCTACTGAATCAAATAATAAATAATTTAGTAAATCTGGAAAAAACTATATCATATAGTATATGAATACATGTCATGGTGATGATATACATGTGAAAGCATTAAATAATACAACATTATATACAACATAGTAAAATAATAAAGAAAAGGAAAAAAATCCCCACTGGTGATCTCCATGAGCATCCTGAGCTCCAGGTTCGTCTTTTTCTCGTAACCACCATGTTTAATAAATACAGTGCTCAACCTAGATCATGCAATTATAAGGTCTACTCGGCTAATAAGGGTATCTGAACATGGTGTGAGATATAAATATCACTATGTTAGCACCCATGGTGTCTATATTAATCCAGAAAATGCTACATAAATTAAGAAGTATTCCATATAAAATAAATAAATTTGGATAAAAAAATTAATAATAGCCACTTGTTCTAGGTTCCTAACATATACCCATCATTTTCCACCTACTTTGGGATACGCTGGAAATTAGAAAAGAGGTACTTGTGTAAGTATAATATGTGTACAAGTGCCCATATTAACAAGTAAACTCAATGAGTTGAACCCCCAAGATTATGCTTAGGTTTGAGGTATAATTTCTAGGTCATCACATAAGTATACTAATAAGATAGAGAAGAAAGTCACAGGTACAAGATCCCACATAAATATAAACAAGAAGTATAACAAAAGCAATGTAGTTAATATGTTTTGTCAAATCCAGTACTGGAGTTCGAGAGCAACCCATAGGTATCTCTATGGTAAATATATTCAAAATATCCAATGCCACCACACCCGTACAAGGAGATGATTTCGAATGTCCATGTATCATTCATGGTATGGTAACCATGAGTTTGTCTCGGGTATCACACGTAAGGGACTAAGTATCACTTGAGGTATAGCGTAACCATCTTTCCAATGGGTCCATCATCAGTTTCCCCATAGGGAACTAGTATCCAAAAATAGTATAATAGAAATCATGGAGGATCCCTTTCCTGGTGTGCCTAATACACCACTTCCCCAGTGCATCATTGTATAACCACTTGAGATCGAGAGTCTATCCATGAGTCCTTAATACCAAACCAATGTTCTCACCTAGCTTGTATCAAGTGAACCAAAGTTTTCAAGCCATATTTCAATGAAAATATCAATACATAAATCATATGGGAAACATATATATAAATCATTATATCCAAAAAGCAATGTGAGAAAAAATCTATTCAAGATATCAATTAAAACAATCCAAGACATCAACATGGAATAAGGAATTTATTACAAAATTAACCCAAGGCTCTATGAAAGATCACTATGTAATAAGAAATAATTAGAAGAAAGGTTCAAGTAAGAGGCTTAGCAATAAGTCATAAGCTCTTACAATGAAATGAAACCAGATTCACATGGTATTAAATAACCTTTACCATAAGTCATCAATGATGTCTCAATGTCTCAAACAATCTATCTTGACACAATATTTTATAAAACCAAGAGAAAATACGTTTTAAATAAAAGTATAAATACACAAGAATCTGTACAAAGATAAACAATAGGAATAAGGAATATTTCATGTTGAAGTCCCAATCCATAGTTCAATTCCCAATTTTAAATCAGGTTATAAATTTTGAAAATTAGTCCATGGTAGCACACACTCACACAAATGTAAAACACAACTCACAAAATTAGGGAAAATTCCATTTATGTTGATCACACCCAAAGGGGGTGTCCAAGAGTCTAGGTGAACTCCTTGAATGGGTTTCTATATAAACGAAGGCCATAATGTAAATGATAGAAAAAACTAAACAATTTAATAACTGAAAACAAGGCATTATTGGATAGTTTTAGTGGGCGGAACAGTGGGATGACATGAAATATTTGACCATGTAAGGGGAAGGGTGTAGATTCCCTATACTGGTAAACCTAATTAAATTTTGGTCCACACACTTAAGAGTTTCCTTGTATAATCTATCATTTTTTAAAGGAAGAAACATTATTTATAAAAAACCATGAAGGGACATGTTCAATAATTCCATTTAACAAATATAATCTCAAGCATAAAGTGACACAAACACATTAAAGTAGGAAAGCACAAAATTCTATCCATATTTTTTATCATGAAGGATGTGCACCTCTGTTAGAGGGGTTTTATTACAAAAATATGAGATTTTTTAACAAACCGTCATTTATCACCATTAAGAATTTCACTGACTTATTCAAGAGAATAATTTAATCTAAACCAAGCTTCATTAATTTAAAACAAAGAACAATTTTAAATTAATTAATGAATTACAAATACTAAATCGAAAGGGATCCTTCCTGTAAGTATAACGAAACTAAACGTTTTGGCTCTTGGTGCTTTCTAACAAGAAGTTGATGCTACCCCAAGTGTGAATATTCACCTTCTCATACATATAAGGGCACATAGACCCTATGCATACATCCACATGACTATAAACATGTGAAACATGATACTTACACATATGCTTATTTGAATATACCCATCACCACACACCTATGGATGCATCTTCATATATATATATATATATACATAGGTACACCTAGCCTTATACATGTATATTGACTACCATAGATGAATACACACATAACGGGGGGACCTACACACACACACATATATACTTAACTATGCATACATAGGTGAGTTTCCTTAGACCCAGTTACTAAATATCACTCTAACACACAACCCAACAATTACCATGGACCTTTAAAAAATTAAAGACCATAAAGTAGGTGGTATAAAACAAAAAAATTGAAGGAAAAACTTACCCCAAAACATTAATGATGAACTAAAACACCCTGAACCACCTCACATTATATGTTAGTTGATGGAACATGCAAGAACACACCCCAAGAGACACATTTCATGCCCTAATACTAGAGGGAAACAAAAAAATACTATTAGGATCTTCCTAGAATTTTCTCAAACTCAAAACACAGAAAAAAGGAAAACAATCGACAAAACAATGGAGGAGAAGGAACTAGAAATCCTTAAATTGAATAATTGAAGAGAAGATGTGAAGAAATCTGGATGAAAATGTGTGTGAAGAGGGAGATGAAGGATATTGGAGCTTTACATGCTCCTTGGGAGGTGGTGGTATGCATTGCAATCCATGAGAGGGATAATTGAGTAGAAGCCCTATTTTGAGGGTAAAAAACTATCTTGAAAATAATAATAATGTTATTAATATTAATATTATAATTATTATTAGAAATTTTTTTATTTTTATTTTCCATTTTTCTAGATACACATTTATTTTAATTTGAATTTTTATTAATTTATTAAAAAATTACTAATTTCTTTGAAGTGTTCCAAATTCTGAAATTTCATTATGAAACTCGGTTTTTAAAAACACCAATACAGTATATTAAAAAATTTAAATTCCCATGGATTTTTCATCTGGTTCAAAACACTGGATGCTACAACCTTCCAACCTTTGAACTTTTCATCCACGAGAAGACTTCAGGAACAATGTAAAAATCAACTGACCTAAAAGGGTCGTGAAGCTTTATTCAAATGGCCACATTTCATTTCAAAACGCTAAACACACCTTCAAGAATCCATTGGAACACACTAGATCTTATGTTGTCAAAACTCATTCCAACCCTAGTTATCCAACCAAAAGACCGAGACAACACTTACATGAGCCTATTTTTCTAGAGACATGATTGCATAATCATCTCATTAAACCTCAGGCTTAAGGTACTTTCCAACATGGGATTTACCTTTATAAAGTGGAAACTTATGAGCCACAAAACCTTCCACTATAATATTTTCCTACAAGACATGCCCTTAAGCATTCTTGTGATTCTTATCGTGTGATTTCTAAAATGGTTAAAATTGTCAATTCCCCATTGACCTCAAATCCCAAGTTGACTCAACTTATCTTGAAAACCACAAGCTGAAACAAAACGAATTTTTCACATCACATGACATACTAGAAATGGACATTCACTAATAACTCAATTGAATATGATATAAAACTAGTCCAACCATTCTAGATGAATATTTATGAAGATTCTTATCTTGGACAAATGATATTTTTATAAACTAAGTGTGATTTTCTCTACCATTGAATCCCACATTCACCATATACACATCCAGCGAAGTCTATATACCTAACTTTTTGTGAAATTCTTTGATTTAAGCATCACTGATCCTAAAAACAAGTCCAGGTAACCACAGATTGGAGTGAATGGTGTACAAAGAACTAACATAAGGTAGTCCCTACTCCATGTTTATGTGTGAGTAACTAGTATAAAGACAAGATTCCCACATCAAAACACTAATATATCGCATAGCAGCATTGGCCTGGTTTTCAAGTTAGCTGAAACAACTCATGTTAAATTGTTCATCCAAGTCATTCCTACATGAGAATCTAAGGGTCACTCAAGACTAACCAACCCTTAATAATAACCATGATTTCAGTGTGAAACAGCAGGATGCCACTAAATTAGCCCAAAAACTTTTGAAATACTATATGGAGTAAGACCAATGATCTATTAGTATATCCAGAACAATTTAAAGATATGGGACATGCTCATATCTTATGAATAGTAATCAAATAAGATTGAACAGTTTCTAGTCAAACTCACCCAAATACTAGAAAGAAGAATAGGTGAACCATAACTGTTCAACTCGCATTGAAAGAAAATTGACCTCACCTTCTTATGAACATTCATTAACCAATCACCACTCCTTTAAAACCTAAGGTATCCCCTGATTATTCAAGATTTACCACCATAGTCTACCCATGACTGATGATGTTCTTCAAGGGTTTCATACATCACTAACCACACCAACATAATTCTTCGAAGAAAACATTTACAAAATTTAATGTTCACAAGTCTCATGGTCATTTAATTAATATTGACCATAGTCAAATGGTCTTCTCTAGTTGAGTTCCCCACTACATTGAAGAACACATATTTAAAAAAAATTACATGGCAGTTCCAACCTTAGGTGTGTCCCAATCAAAAATTGAGGTGATAAATTAGCCACTCACGGGAATGATAGATAAAAACCATCATAAACCTATGTGTATAATTTTTACGAGTCCCACTCATAGACATAAAAACAATAGAAAAGGAAAAAAAATTGAATCAACCATCATGTAAAACAACCGAGTCTTTCCTCTCATGCATTGGAAAAACTTGATTATTTAATGCTCAGGTCACTCTACTTTAAATATAACCTGAGAACACACTCAAAAACACTAATTTTTCAATCAATTTGGAAGATGAGAGAGTCAAGAGACCTATGAAACAATTGACTCTACCCAAAGCATGTCTAACCGGATGGGAATGAACATTTCTTAATGATCATTCTAGTATCAAAGGCGAAGAAGAACATGAACACCCATCTGAACAAGGGAATATTTTTAATGTAGGGGGGTCGACTAGGGGCCACAACATGGGAATGGAACCTAATGGAAGAAAAATCACGATATTAAAAAGGCTATTATTTTATAAGGGTGATAACTATTATGGGCGCTCACCTTATTAAGAACAAGCATCGACCCTAACACCAGGTCATGTTAAAAGAAGTCACTATGCTCAAAATTTGATCATCTAAGCCATTGCTAAATGAAAGATCACCTACAGAGAATGATCATGCTTATGTTCCATGGAAATTCAAATAATATTTATCTACCCAAACACAAGGGTATTTAATGGAGGAAACCACTATAGGTTCCATTTCCATTCCCTTTACATTTAAAACCATTTTATAATAAAAGATTCATATTTTCAAAAATCCAATAATATGGGTGGCCATCTACAAATCCATAAATCACCCATACACATGACATGTGGAATTTTGCTCCTATTTAATTTCAACCAATTGATTTATCCCATGAAATAAATCACATAAAAATAAAACTAGCATGTCATCACCTAAAGCTAACATAGGGAAGCTATGCAATAGGCAAGAAGAATGGAATATTAACACCTAAGCGTGTAATAAAAATAATTATTATAATAAACATAACAACATGGTATGGAATTCAAGGCACTCAGTCATACTAGTAGGTAACCTATGAATTCCACTACATGGCATAGAACATACATGACATATGAATCCCTATGTGTCTATTATGATGCATGTAATGCTTCATCCTTACCTTAAAAAGCCAAGGGTAATATAACCAAAACCCAAAAAACCATAAGAAATAGAAATTACACCAATCACTCATGGTTAAATCTTATAAAATTTAACATCGAAAATCATGAACATCAATTCCTAGCCCTGGCCACTTGGTGATTTCTCGTACCTGGGTTTATTAGTCCCATACATGACTATTACACAAGAAACAACATATTCCAAGTCTCTTTTATACAGAACCAAAATAGTGTGACCATGGAAAAATAACATTACCTAGATAACACTTTTTAACATCCCATCCCAGCTCATCTCTTAGGTGGTCATCAGACTGATGGGTCACATGACGTCAAGCACATCTCCTCGAATGTCAGAGGCTTTAGACAAACAAAAAGGGCCTAGTGTGTGTCAATGGGGAGATTATTCCCTCATAGATTAAATTATTCAAAATTATTTCCAATATATAATAGTTATCCAAAGCATAAAAACAATAAAAATTAGTAGAAATAGTAATAAATTAATGACAAAGTAGAGGAAGAAAATAATTAACTATTTAATGAAAGTGTCCAACACCAGATTATAAAATAGATGAATTCATATCGTGACGATGATACACAAATAAAATAATTAAACTATACATCATTATTTAAAACATAGTACAAAAATAATTAAAGGACAAGAAAGACCCACATGTTATCTCAATGAGCATCCCGAGCTCTAGCTCTGTCCTTTTCTCCTAACTCCTAGGTGAAAAAATACAGTGGTTAACCTAGATATTGAAATTATAAGGTCTAATCAGTTAGTAATTGTACCCAATAAGGGTGTGAGATATAAATCTCTATAGTCCAACACATATGGTGTCTAGCCCAATTTAGATAATATAATATAAATTAAGAAATTTTCAATATAAAATAATGTTTAAGTGATAAAAAATTAATAATAACCACTAATTCCGAGTTCCTAAAGAACACCCATCCCATACCACCTACATCATCCTAAGCCAAAAAAACAAAGAAGAGGTACCTGTGTAAGAATAATACGTGTACCAGTGCAAAAATTAAAAGGGAAACTCAAAGAGTTTCACCCCCATGTTTGTTCCTAGGCTGGGGGTCCAATTCAAATGTTATCACATAAATATGCTAATAATATAGGTAGATAAGTCACAAGTACATGATCTAATATAAATTGAAGAAACAATTATAAAACAATTAGTTAATGTAAGATATCAATCAATCCAGTACAAACAATACATCAAATCTAGTAGTTGAGTGAGAGAATATCCTTGAGGTACTTATATAATACATCCATTCAAAATATCCAATACCACCAAATCCATCCAAGGAATTTATTTCAAAAGTCAATGTATCTCTCATGGTATGGTAACCATCAGTCCATCCCTGGTATCACACATAAGGGACTGAGTATCACCCCTGTCTTGGCATAGACATCTTTCAAACAGGTCTATCACCAATTTCTCCATAGGGAACCAGTATCACCCGATAATGTAATAGAAATCCCAGGGGTGCCCTTTCTTGGTGAGCCTAAAACCACGCTTCTCAAGCATGTCATGGTATAACCACCCAAACATAGAATTCCGTCCATGAGTCGACAACACAGAACCCATGTTCTCACCCAAATCATATCAAGTGACCCAAAGTTTTCAAGGCACATTTAAAGGAAAACATTGATTCAAATATTACATGGAATTCATATATATAAATCATACTATCAAACAAGCATTTTAAGCCACAATAAATTCAAGATATCAGTTGAAACAATCCAAGACATCAATAAGGAATAAAGAATTTATCATGAAAGTAACCCAAGTATCTAAACAATATCACTAAGTAATAAGCAATAAACATAATAAAGGTTCATGGAAGTGGATTTGAAACAAGGAATAATCTCTAACAATGAAATGAAACCAATGCCACATGTCATTAGCAATACTTTCACCATATTTCATCAATAATGTCTCATGGTCACATGCTATCTTGATTGAACCTATATTTATACGACCAAGCCAAACTACTTTGAAAAAAGAATTATACAAACACTAACATATTCACTAGGCTAAACAATATGAACAAAGCATATGAATGGTCAATGGCCCAACCAATTGTTCAATTCCGACTTTTAAGTCATGTTATAAATTTAGGAAATCATTCTATGGTGCCAAAAACTAATCCAAAGGCGATATAGAACTCATGGAATTAGGAGAAAAGACTATTTAGGTTGTACACACCCAAAGGGGATGGAAAAGAGGCAATTAAAACACCCCGAATGGGATTTTCCATAATCTAATGCCAAAAAAGAAATGATAGAACCCAAAAAACAATTTAAAAAGTTATATTAAGGAATTTTTAAGAGTATTCAATGAGAAGAACAATGATGTGACATGAAATTATCATCGAAGTAAGGTTTAGAGGGTAAACAACCTACAATGGTAAATCTAATTAATAGTTGATCCACACACTATGGTGTTTCCTTGGGTCATCTATCATATATTAAAGGAAACAAATGTCATTTATAAAACACCAATAAGGGACATGTACATGAATTACATTTAACAATTGAAATCTCAATCATTAAGAGATACCAAGGAATTAAGATAGGAATGTATTAATTTATACTACTACATTTTTATCTTGATGGATGAACACCTCCATTGGAGGGATTTTATTACAAAAAAAGAAGATGTTAAAAAAAAATCATTTTTCACAGTTATGAATTTCATTGACTTAATCAAGGGAAGCATTTAATCTAAACCATGTCACATTAATAGAAAACAATGAATGGTAGTCATTTAATTAATGCATTAATAATATTAAAGGGAAAGGGATCCTACCTTAGGGAGAAACCAAATTGAACATTTCAGCTCTTGGTGATTTTAAAATAAAAGTTTTTTATACCCTCACTGATCATATGCACCTTCACATACATATAAGGACACCTAGACCCTATGCACACTTTCCCATGTCTATGAACATGTGCGAGGGGATCCTTACACATATTCTTATCTGTATATACCCATATCCACTCACCTATGTATTTATTTCCATATATATACATTTTTAAAATATCCTCGTACATGTATATTCACTTCTAAGGATTAATATAAAAATCATTGGGGAACCTACACATACACACACAAACACACACACACACACACACACACTTACCTAGGCATACGAAGGTGAGTCGTCTTTGACCCGGTGACTTGAAATCACTCCAAGACACTACAAAAAAATTACTAGGGACCTTTAAACCATTAATTACCCTAAAATAAGTGGTGATAAAACTAATTAGTAGAAGGAAAACTTACCCCATAACATTGACGGTGAGCCGAAACATCTATAACCTCCCTCCTTAAGCGGTGGTTTCAGGAACACACACAAAAACACACTAAGAGACCATTTGAAAACCATAATACTAAAGGGAAACCAAAATTTTTGGTTAGCTTCCACATTGGATTTGAATGAACTCAAAATAGGATGATGGAATCCCATAACTAGCCAAGTGATAGAGGAGAAGGAACCGAAGTACCTTACCTTGAATAATCTATGAGAAGCTATGAAGAAATCTGAATGAGAACATGTGAGGAGAGGTAGGTGAAGATGAGGGGTGTGTCAGACTCTCCATTGGAGGGGGGCATCATGATCTAAGAGGGGGATAGAGAGATGGAACCATCTTTTGAGGGGTTAAAATAAAAAAACATAATAAAAATAAAAATAATATTATTTTTCTTATTAATACTTTTGTTTATTATTGCTTTCCATTTTTCTCATTTCACTTTTATTTTAATTTGAAAATAATTTTTTTAATTTCTTTTAAAAGAACTCATCGCATTCAATTGTCCATCTTAAAAAATTTCATTTCGAAACCTGATTTTGAAAACATCCCGTGCAATAAATGAAAAAAATTAAATTCCCATGGAATTTAACATCCGGCTCAAAACACAGGATGTTAAAAAGGTCCTTCACAGCATACGATTAGAAATATAAATAGACAATTAAGTTATAAAATAAATATTAAAATTTGAAATCAATAAATTAAAATTACAAATTTATATTATGTAAGTTCATTTACCATACTTCCATATTTTTTCTTTCACCTCGAGTGATATAGTTTTATCAATCCAAACATCCTTAAATATTTATAACCTCCCTCAATAATGAAATTTTATGTTGGATACCATAATATTAAAATAATATATAAAAAAAAATATAGTAAATAAAAATTCCCAATCATTAATAAATTATTTTAAAATTAAAGTTGTGCTATATATAAATTAGTAAAATGAGAGGAAAAAGATAAAAAATAAATACTATGTAAAATTCATCCAATATATTGTTTCGTGGGCATCAATTCTAGGAATTGAAAGGATATTGAATAAATAAAATCAAAATATGTTCATAAATGCATATTATAGGGGGAATAACCCACTAAAGTCCAAGATTAATCCAAGATAAAACGAAAAATGAACTTAAAGTAAAATCCATTAAAATTTTTGATTTTAAGAACTTTACTGTAATTGAAATTCAAGGAAAATTTCAACAATTAAATAAGTAGAAAATTTGATTGAATTTTAGATATTTTTTATCAAAAGGGAGATAAAGAAATTAGGTATCTTATTTTAACCATTGATATATGAATGAATGTGGATCATTTTTGGGTTAGATCATTTTTTGAGTTATGTCAATTTGGCTCACATCACTGCATCTATGTTTAATTAATTTTTTTTTCAGTTCAATTAGATTCATAATTCTTTTGTGAATTAGGAATATTTGGGTGTGGTTATCACATTTCTCTTAAGATTAATTCATATTTATTTCAATAAATTTTATCTTGTTCCATCAATCTAGTTTAGTTCACTTATAATTAGTTTATTTTATTTTGATTTTATTTGATTTAATTTAAATTAAATTATTTTAGATCATTCAGTTTTTTTACTGGTTGGGTTTGTTTAATTTTTGTTCAGTTGATATTTCATTATCCAATTCTATTATATTTTGTAAAATTTGATTTGGTTTCATTTGTGGTTTTTTTATTTATTTAGTTTAGTTTAGTTTAGATTTATTTATTGAGATTTCATTGAGATAATTTCAACCCCATTTATTATAACATGATTGTGTATTTTTATGATTTATTTGATCTGGTTCCAATTATTTTAATTTCAATATATTCTATTTATTTAAAATATATTGCATTTTTTTAAATTTAATTTTGATTGACTGAGTTTTTTTTTCAATTTTATTTCATCATGTTAGATTAAGTGTTGTAAGTTTGATTTCGTTCTATACAAATCTATTTTTTTTGGAATATAACAATTAAGAAAAAAATATTAACGAGTCTTTATAATCAATGAAATGTTAATTTTTTCTAGTATTCCAATGAAAATAACGTTTGAAATGAAACATTAAATTATAATTGTTATCATATAATATTACATATTAATACCTTATATGTATTTCAAATTCATTCTTTTAATCTGAATATTGTGAATCTAGGAAAATATAAATATAATCAATATCCCTATACTATAATATCATTCAGTTTTGATGGATTTAGTAGCCACAACTTTATGTTTTGATGATTATAAAGAGAAGTTTCCATAAAATAGGGAACCAAAAGATACGATCAGGTCCAATGCCCTTCACTCGAGTTCATATGTTTCAATTAACCAATATATGAGTAGAAACCATGCACTTAATAGATGATCAGTTGGGTATAATAAATAAGGAGTAAGTGCATTGAGTTATGAAGATTATAAGGTTAGGTTTTCAAACAATAATAATCCAAAATAAGTGAGAAATAAAAATTTCAGGTTATAGTATTAACATGTCTTAATTACCCATGATATGAATATGTATAACCTTCAATGGGATTCTACAATTTACCCAACTTATGTGAGGTTTATCTTTGTGTACAATAGATGATGCACAAGTTAGTTTCCAATAGTAATAGAATTATGGTTGGATGATTATTTGGAAGATCTTCGAGGATATCACTATTGAGAGATTTTTTTATATAGATTTTCATTTTTAGACCACAAAGGTATATTCTATGTATATCATATTTTTTAAATTATCTTTAGGAGTATATTTCATCTTTGGAAAGAATTTTTCATTACATTTTTATCAGAACTAGTTAGACCGCTTCTGTATAGAGGAAGGGTGTGGTGTAGTTCTTGAATGTTGGTTTGATGTTTTGAAATCATAATTTTTGATCTTATAAAGAGAACCCATCTAAGATAATGTTCATGCATAACTATAGAAAATGTGTGTTCTTAGTAGTGTAATTGGGAATACTGAATGCCCCTTTAAGGGTATTGGAATATATAAATAAATTTTTTGTTGTCTTTATCGACTACACTCTTATTCAAAATAGGTCATTGGATTATCATGTTAAGTATAAGAGTTTTGTTCTTGAATTGTGTTAACATAACTACCTATATGGTGAACTCAATAAGAAATGATAGACGAATTGTTCATGGGTCCATATTTCTCATAAAATGTTCACAATTAGTTATATGTTTTTTTAAATGAATCACTTAAAGATTGAAATAAATCCACCTTAGGTTTGGAAATTTCTTTAAAATTGATCATATAGAGTGAGGAATGACTCATACACAGATCAAAATGACACATATAAAAAACCAATACATAAATTTCTATTGCCTCAAAATTAGATTCCTATAATTATTAAAAATCACACATGGTAAACATAAAATTATCTATACTCCTATTACATCACATCAAATCACCATATAATATCATCAAATAATCCTAGAATTATTAATACAATTAGAACCCCATCCAGATCATTTACCATGTCTTTTGGTGAATATAAATAATGAACTATAGTATTTCGATAAATAGAACTGGCTACAAATTTCTAACATCACTTAATTATAATCCTTCATCCATGTTATATTAATCACTAAATCCAACACCCATATTTCTAAATAATCCATTAATGATTTATCTAAAGTCCTTTAAGATTTTATCAAATATATTTAACTAGGTTGTATCCATTTAAATCCATCTCCATGTAATTGATAGAAAACAATTAGCACCTTTTTTTGGTCTTAAATATCTCAAATGAGCTTTTAACAAGTATTAATTTACCTTTACATAAACTGTTGAAAATTTTGGTTACCTTTACATGGAGTCAAATTTACAATTACACAACCATTTTCAATGTCTATCAATATTTATGTGGCACATAAAATTAATGGTTCACCCATATATAACATGACTTATAACTTTAAATGAGGTCAAATAATATTTACTTATGGTTATAAAATTCATGAAAACGATTAAGTACTCATTAAAACGTACAAATGGTTGACTATGCTTAATTTGTTGAGATCTATTTAAAAGATCATTGGGGATGTTAAACACTAAAATTTTAATCTTTGAAACACCTCCAATAGATGTATACTTAAAAAATTAGTTAAGACTATCTTGAAAGAACATCCATGTGTTTTATAACACTAATTTAATCAATCAATTGTAGCACCAAAGCAAGAATGAGAGGATCATTATAATTTGATTTCAACTTTAATTATCTGATATAAATTTAAAATATTTTATAATATCTCATTCAAGATATTAACTATAGTTATATTGTTCACCTAAATATAATTTTTTTTTGAAAAAACTAAATCTCTAAATTCGTTGATTTTCATATTTTTCTACAAAGATCGGTTTATTCAATTTGTTGATTTATGGTCTACCCTAAAAACCTCTACAACTACATGTTATTTTTTGGGAAGGTAATTAGTATGAGAATTTAACATTATATTTTCATGAGTTATAAAAAATTAATTACATCGATGTAAATGAGTTTCATAACTAGTATCTCTCATGGTCCGACATTGTAGTCTTCCCCAATGTGTGGAGGTATATCATAGAATCCTTTTTTCCTTATTTTTTCATGATGATTCTTAAAAAAATACCAATAATACAATAGTATTTATTAATAAAAATTATGGTAATTTTCATTTAAAAACCTCACATTCTATTAATACCTTGAACCCGATACTCATACTATGAGTAATCATTTCCTGATAATATTTTACCAGACATTCATCCATGATAGGTGTATCCTCCAAATCAATTCCAACTCTATCATTCCTACCACTATACAAATCAGGATTATATAATCTCCATAGATCTCATAATTTCATAATTCGTGTTGGTCTTCCAACCTCACCATTCAAAAAATTAAAATGAAGACGACACTAAAATATTAATTCTTATAAACACATAAATAATATAACATTAAATATAATGATTTTCCCAATATTTTTTCCCAAGAATTATCCTTTAATTTGTTTGGTAGGTTTCTCTAGTAGAGTGGATGGAGAGGAATAATGTCATATTTTATGGAAACCATCAAAAAAAACTTTTATATTCCCATATTATTTTCCAATAATTTGTTTGTCTTCGTTATACTCCATCATCAGTTGCATGTAGAGGTTCCAAACAACCTGCATGTGCATACACCCATGCCACTTATCAGTAGATCCTACTGTTAAATAAGAAAAACAAATTGAAGTGCCCGGATCAGTGTGATCACTGAGAGGGGGAGGGGGTGAATCAGTGATCCTTTAAAACTTTTTACTAATTGATTCTTTATCAATTAAACCTCTATGGCTTGTTAAGGCCTTGATCCACTCTTCTTGTATCTCTCAGCCTTTCCCTTAGGAATGCAGTAAATGTAAAGGCACAGGACACAAGGATTTACAAGGTTCGACACCAAAGGCCTACGTCATTGCCATGTTGGTTATACACCCCAACATGGTTTCTTCCATTATAATCTGTTAGTATTACAATGGTCGATACAGAGTCCCACTGTATCTCTCCTGAGTCCCACAGGAGGTTCTTTATACTGCGTCCCACAGTGTTACCAGAGTCCCACTGGCCTGCTCCAGAATCCCACTGAAGACTTCTTCCACCCTGAGTCTCACAGGGGGCTTCTCCTGGCTCCTCGAGTCACACGAGTAGCTCTTCTTCACTTTAAGCTTCTTCAAGTATCTTCAGCAGTCTGGGATAAAGACTGCTGGCCTTGCTCTGTACCTCTGCTCACTTGTGATGAATAGGTCTTCTCGTCTTGCTCGGGCTTTATCACCTTCTTCTAAGGATGACCCGACCTCTCTCTTCAACTACTGAATACCCAGAAAACTGATATCTTTAACTTCAGTCTGGTCCAGTCTCACTTCAAATCATCTTCATGCACTGAGTTCATGACATCTCTGCATCCTCATGCACTGATTGCATGGATTCTCAAAACTCTTCAAGAACTCCTGGTCTTGGTCAACTCAGATGCACACAAGCTGGTTTCGCTTTGTTCACGTGTGCATGTGCATGCATGCAAGCATGCACTCCCCTTGTTCTCTTCATTGGTGTGATAAACACTCAAAGAGTGTAATTTCTCCTTAAGCACACACACCTTCTTCACTCACACACTTTGTTCAATTTGTTCACACACTTAAAAGTGTGTTATACTTTAGTGTGGATGTCCTCTTCTTTCTTTTTCTAAATGTGTACACTTTGCACACAACTAGGTTCGACCTCTTCACTTTGCACACACAACTTCTTCACTTTGCACACACTTGATTTGGCCTCTCTCCTCTTCTTAAGGGTGTTCTTCAAATTACATACACAAGGTGCAAGACTTCCTCATTTTGCACACACCCAAGGCTACGGCCTTCACTTGTTTTCACTTAGTACACACACTGCCAAGTGTGTTCTTCCATTTGAATGCACACACAAAAATGTCTCAGCCTTCCTCCTTCACTTTTCACACACACTGCCAATATGAAGTCACACAAGTGCTTGGTGCGGCCTCTCCTCTACTCCATTGTCGCACAGGTGCACAAGACACAAGAGCCGCGCAAGGCCTCGGGTGCAAGGCAGCCGTGCAAGGCACAACCAACCGCGGGGTGCGCAAGTGATGCGGCCTCGGGTCATGCAAGCCTCAAGAGTGCAAGAGCACCTCGGGCGCGCAAGCTACTCCTACCGTGCAAGTATGCGGGTAGAGAGAGCTCTTCCTGATGCGCAAGTGAGGCGCACAGGGGACTCCTTCGGGCCTCGGGTGGCACCAGGACTTCATCCGCGTAAGTGTGCGCGGGGCTTCTACTTCGCGAGGCACAAGGGTGCTCTCACGGGACTCCAGGTTTTCAACAAAATATTCAGCAAACTTCACCGAGGGCTCGAACTATCTTTTTATAGGCAAGGGAGAGGTGGTTCATCCGCGTGAGATATTTTTAATCTCCCGAAGATTTCGGGATTTCAAGATTTCCTTAAATCTTGTTTTCTTTTCTCTGTTCACGTGGGTTCACTTATGTTTCGGCTTTATTCACTTGCATGCATTTTAGCGTGTGCATGGCCTCTGTTTAGGCCCATTCATGAAAAGCACGAACACCCAATGCCTCGGCAATGTTGTTTGCCTCAGCATTCATCGAAATATCCCATTTCATGTATGCATGTATACTTTTATGCATGGATGAGTTCCTCATGGAGAGACGAACTCGAAGGTGCCTTCAGCTTCGAGAGATACAGCCGGGAGCTCAAAATTGGTGCTCGGGTTGCTCCTGGTTCGACGGAGGCACGCGGGGAGGCCTCGACCTGGCTTGAGGTTGAGGATGGACGGGGAGCCATCGGATCGAAGATTTAAATGATCATCAATGACCAGGATTAGAACAGGCTGCGGCGGATGAGATGTGCGGCGCATATCGAACGCGCGATCAGATGAACGGCCTGGATTAGATCCTGGAGAAATTTCCGCGTCCCACATCGAATTGGTGGCCGGTTTTCCCTCGGTTTATCAAACATCCGCTGCCATCCATCCCACAATTGAACTTCACCCCTCACGGTGCCGCGCCGCACCGTGTTCTCTCTGCGGGCGCGCTCTGCACCCACCTCTGCTCCCTGCGGGCGCGCCACTGGCGCCTACTATGCACCTTCGGGCGCGCGCTCTGGCGCCCATGATGCATAAGACCTGATCCCCTGCGTGGCCCCGGGCTTACACACGGCCCGGCCTTCGTGCCTCATGGAGTGCCCTAGCCTCGAGGGTTACCCATGGGCTTGGCGACCTTGAGTCCCACATGTTCCTTGGGTGATGACCCAAGGCTGGCCTCCTTGGTGGCCTATTTTTTGGAAAAGGAAATGAATAAGGACTTTGTTAAGAAACAAAGTACTCGCAATATAAAATTCCAAATTCCACTTAAGCCATACTTCCTAGTTCTTCTTCATTCTTCTTCCACAAACTTCCTCAACTCCTTTCAATCATGTATTCTAGACTTATGAGACATTTGTAGAAGGTTCTTCATCAACCGATGCTCCTGAATCAAATAATTCATCAAAATTCTTCAATGATACAATCAGAGATCAAATTGGAACATCTTCAAATTAACATGAACTAAGTGATAGTGCATGGACTTCATTAGCACTACTTCATCAACTCAGTAGTTGTGGATGGATCATCTTCATCTCCTCATGCATTGTCAATACAATGCATGGTCTTCAGACATTGTTGTGACATTGTATCCAGTTGATACAAGTTCTCTGAACTTAAAGATCATCTCAACAATCATCAGATGTAATGATGATGCTCCATCATCATCCATGCTTCAAGTGGTGTAACTTAGTATCATCTTGATACAAGTATTGAAACATTAAGATCAGTTCTACAATCGTCTGATATTCATAGAGAATGTTTCAACCATAATCTCCTATGTCACTTAGTGAATCTCCTAAGTGACATGCATCTTAGTACCATGGCCATTCTCTATTCATCACCAACACCATCACATCCTTTGTCATTCACATCTTGACATTCCTTGACATCCATTCATTCCATGACAACATCATGCCTCATTGACAACAAATGCAACACAGTGCATTTCAATCTCCCCCTTTGTATTTGTTGTCAATACACTTCTTCAGCACATATGAATGGGTCAATATGTGTGCCAAAATTTTCTCCCCCTTATTGGAAATCAAATGCAAAGGTGTGGTGTGGTTCTCTTCAAAAATATCTCTTCCTCCCTTCGAATAGAATCTTCTTGAAAAGCACTAAGCGGGGGATGATGTCACATGTTCTCTTTAGCAAAGAACCTTTAGTAAATCATCTCTAAGTCTACTTGGGATAACCCGGTGTAGAAAACAAGAGTGATGTAACCAAGGAACTCAATGCTATCCATCATTCACTGTACATGTGAGATCATGCTTCAGGGGTTTGAAATTTTTCAGATATATCAATGAATTTCCAAATCCTGCACATACTCCACAAAACTCATTAGAAAGTTCAGTGCAAAGATAAAGCTTCCCATTTAAACCATTTGTCTTCAATCAATACTCCCCCTTAATTGTCATGATGAATACAATTAAGAAATAAGGGATGAAAGTATGATTGGAATAACTTCAGCTTTTCTGAAGATGGTATTAAATCTCAGAATCCCATCTTCTACAGATTGGCTCCCCCTCAAGGGGTGCACTCCATTCTATCCAAACCACTCTCCAGATGAGAATGATCATCATCTTCAATTCCATGAAATGTTAGCACATGTATATACAAGTTGTTAGGGAATAAGATGGAACCTCTTTGGTTCATCAATGTGAACAACAAGGTTGAGAATATTCTCTCAACCGAGATGTCCCATTTTCACCATTCTTCACACTTGCACATTTGATCTTCAATGATGTTTGTGATGGTGTGGATATCAACACATCTTCATGTGAAATCTTCTTCTTCCCTTTTGCCTTAGCAATTACCAGAACTTCATCTTCAGCTCTCTGCAGATCTTTGGGAAGTTGCAACTGATTTGGCCATATGACTAACAAGTCATTTGGAAGTGAGGCCTCAGTTTTGGAAATTCCACATGGTTCTTTTGATACTATTAAGCCACCTTTATTAGGCAACTTATTTTCAACCAATCCCTTCTGATTCTTCTGGATTGATTGTCTGTTTGAGTACAGTCTGCCTCTATTCAGTTCCATGGCTTCTTCACAAAGATCCATGGTGTGTCCTTTCATTCCACAGTAGAAGCATGTTTTCTTGGTGGTCCTTCTGGATGCATCACCCTTCTTGGATTTAGACTCCAAGGACTTCTTTTCCTTTTTCAAAACCTTCTTGGGAGCATCTTTAACTTTCTTCTTGCTTCCCAAGGATTCTTTCTGAGCCAGGTTCTGTGATCTTTTCTTATTTTGAGCTCTCGATATAGTTGAAGATTGACATGTATCTATTTGACCACTTTTTCACACATCCCAGATGTTATCAAGCAATCTGAATTTTTTAGCAGTAAACATATGTCTCTGGACCTGTGGATGTTGCTTCTTTTCTTCTGTCTTGCTCCCCCTTGTCATGGGATTACATTGTGCTTTGACATTCAGTGGATTGTACCAACAATCCTTTGCACAGTGCCCATACTTATTACAACACCAACATTGACCCACAACTCTTGACCTCTTCAGTCCTTCTGATTATTGGGTACTTTTCTTGACTTGCGGTGTTGTTTCAGGAGAGCATTATTTCTTCACTGTCTTCATCCATACTTGTTTGGATTCATTCTTCCATCTTGCACTTTTATTAGAAACACATTTAGAATCATGCGTACAAGATGGTATGGATGATACCTTATTTTTAGAAGATTTTTCCCTTTCATTAGAGGGTGTCTTTCTTTTAGAATCATCCTTCTCAAAGCACACTTGTGTAGAAACATTTTTACTTTTAGCTGGCTGGGAGGATTCAGCTTTGGGTGATTGCAAATTTTTCAATATCACCTCTAGTTCTATGCATTTCATGTTAAGGGAGTTCTTCTCATCCTCAATAGTTATTAGCCTTCCTTCCCAATTTTATTTCAGCTGTTCTAACTAGTCTTCATGCACCTTCTTCATTTCTTGTAATGAATTATCAAGCTCCTTTACCCTGTTTAATTTGTCTTCAAGTTGAGAATCTCTGACATTCATTGAAACTTTGTGCCTCTTTTCCTGTGCATGGAAAACATCTTTGACCACAGTCTTAAATAATTCTTTCTCAGAAAGGCTTCTTTGAAATTCTTCAGTAGTGTCTTAATATCTTTCATTGCAAAGCGATACTGTTTCATCTTTAGCCTTCACCATCTTTCTGAGAGTGTTGGTTATGCCAACCCTTTTAGCCAATTGGACTTCCAGAGAATTGGCTTCATCTACTAGCTGTAATTTTTCTTCTTGAAGATCAAGGATGCATGTAACTATACACATTGCCACTTCCTTGGGGACTATCTTCTGAAGATATTTGATTGCATTTAGAAGATCATTGTTTCTTCCATCTTCATCACAGCTAGAGCAGGCTTCATCAGAAGAATGATAAAAGGAATTGTCATCTAATGTGACTTTCACATTTCTTTCCATAGAAGGAGTTTCTCTGATTGCAACAACCTTCTTCCTCATCTTCTTTGCCTATTTCTTCATTCTGTTTTTCAGAGTCTTGGCAGATATCTCCATTTGAGGCTGTTCTTTCATTTCCTCAAATCTGCACTCCATATAGACTCCCTTGGATCTTTTAGAGGTAACCATTGCTCTGATACCAATTGAAGTGCCCGGATCAGTGTGATCACTGAGAGGGGGAGGGGGTGATTCAGTGTTCCTTTAAAACTTTTTACTAATTGATTCTTTATCAATTAAACCTCTATGGCTTGTTAAGGCCTCGATCCACTCTTCTTGTATCTCTCAGCCTTTCCTCTAGGAATGCAGTAAATGTAAAGGCACAGGACACAAGGATTTACAAGGTTCGGCACCAAAGGCCTACGTCCTTGCCATGTTGGTTATACACCCCAACATGGTTTCTTCCATTATAATCTGTTAGTATTACAATGGTTGATACAGAGTCCCACTGTATCTCTCCTGAGTCCCACAGGAGGTTCTTTATACTGCGTCCCACAGTGTTACCAGAGTCCCACTGGCCTGCTCCAGAATCCCACTGAAGACTTCTTCCACCCTGAGTCTCACATGGGGCTTCTCCTGGCTCCTCGAGTCACACGAGTAGCTCTTCTTCACTTTAGGCTTCTTCAAGTATCTTCAGCAGTCTAGGATAAATACTGCTGGCCTTGCTCTGTACCTCTGATCACTTGTGATGAACAGGTCTTCTCGTCTTGCTCAGGCTTTATCACCTTCCTCTAAGGATGACCCGACCTCTCTCTTCAACTACTGAATACTCAGACAACTGATATCTTTAACTTCAGTCTGGTCCAGTCTCACTTCAAATCATCTTCATGCACTGAGTGCATGACATCTCTGCATCCTCATGCACTGATTGCATGGCTTCTCAAAACTCTTCAAGAACTCCTGGTCTTGGTCAACTCAGATGCACACAAGCTGGTTTGGCTTTGTTCACGTGTGCATGTGCATGCAAGCAAGCATGCACTCCCCTTCTTCTCTTCCTTGGTGTGATAAACACTCAAAGAGTGTAATTTCTCCTTAAGAACACACACCTTCTTCACTCACACACTTTTTTCAATTTGTTCACACACTTAAAAGTGTGTTATACTTTAGTGTGGATGTCCTCTTCTTTCTTCTTCTAAATGTGTACACTTTTCACACACCTAGGTTCGGCCTCTTCACTTTGCACACACAACTTCTTCACTTTGCACACACTTGATTTGGCCTCTCTCCTCTTCTTAAGGGTGTTCTTCAAACTTAATAAACAAGGTGCAAGCCTTCCTCATTTTTCACACACCCAAGGCTACGACCTTTACTTGTTTTCACTTAGTACACACACTGCCAAGTGTGTTCTTCCATTTGAATGCACACACAAAAATGTCTCGGCCTTCCTCCTTCACTTTTCACACACACTGCCAATATGAAGTCGCACAAGTGCTTGGTGCGGCCTCTCCTCTACTCCATTGTCACGCAGGTGCACAAGGCACAAGGGCCGCGCAAGGCCTCGGGTGCAGGGCAGCCGTTCAAGGCTCAACCAACCGCGGGGTGCGCAAGTGATGCGGCCTCGGGTCATGCAAGCCTCAAGAGTGCAAGAGCACCTCGGGCGCACAAGCTACTCCTACCGCGCAAGTATGCGGGCAGAGAGAGATCTTCCTGATGCGCAAGTGAGGCGCACAGGGGACTCCTTCGGGCCTCGGGTGGCACCGGGACTTCATCCGCGCAAGTGTGTGCGGGGCTTCTACTTCGTGAGGCACAAGGGTGCTCTCACGAGACTCCGGGTTTTCAACAAAATATTCAGAAAACTTCACTGAGGGCTCTACCTCTCTTTTTATAGGCAAGGGAGAGGCGGTTCATCCGCGTGAGATATTTTTAATCTCCCGAAGATTTTGAGATTTCAAGATTTCCTTAAATCTTGTTTTCTTCTCTCTGTTCACGCGGGTTCACTTATGTTTCGTCTTTCTTCACGTGCATTCATTTTAGCATGTTCATGGCCTCTGTTTAGGCCCATTCATGCAAAGCACGAACACCCGATGCCTCGGCAACGTTTTTTGCCTCGGCATTCATCGAAATCTCCCATTTCATGTATGCATGTATACTTTTATGAATGGATGAGTTCCTCATGGAGAGACGAACTCGAAGGTGCCTTCAGCTTCGAGAGATACAACCGGGAGGTCAAAATCGGTGCTCGGGTTGCTCCTGGTTCGACGGAGGCACGCAGGGAGGCCTCGACCTGGCTTGAGGTTGAGGGTGGACGGGGAGCCGTCGGATCGACGATTTAAATGATCATCAACGACTAGGATTAGAACAGTCCGCGACAGATGAGATGTGCGGCACAGATTGAACGCGCGATCAGATGAACGACCTGGATAAGATCCGGGAGAAATTTTCGCGTCCCACATCGAATTGGCGGCCGGTTTTTCCGCGGTTTATCAAACATCCGCTGCCATCCATCCCAAAATTGAACTTCTCCCCTCACGGTGCCGCCCCGCACCATGTTATCTCTGCGGGCGCGCTCTGCGCCCACCTCTGCTCCCTGCGGGCGCGCCACTGGAGCCTACTATGCACCTTCGGGCACGCGCTCTGGCGCCCATGCTGCGCAGGACCTGATCCCGTGCGTGGCCCCGGGCTTACACATGGCCCGACCTTCGTGTCTCATGGAGTGCCCTATCCTCGAGGGTTCCCCATGGGCGTGGCGGCCTTGAGTCCCACAGATTCCTTGGGTGATGACCCAAGGCTGGCCTCCTTGGTGGCCTATTTTTTGGCAAAGGAAATGAATAAGGACTTTGTTAAGAAACAAAGTACTCCCAATCTAAATTTCCAAATGCCCCTTAAGCCATCCTTCCTATTTCTTCTTCATTCTTATTCCACAAACTTCATCAACTCCTTTCAATCATGTATTATAGACTTATGAGACATTTGTAGAAGGTTCTTCATCAACCGATGCTCCTGAATCAAATAATTCATCAAAATTCTTCAATGATCCAATCAGAGATCAAATTGGAACATCTTCAAATTCACATGCACTAAGTGATAGTGCATGGAATTCATTAGCACCACTTCATCCACTCAGTAGTTGTGGATGGATCATCTTCATCTCCTCATGCATTGTCAATACAATGCATGGTCTTCAGACATTGTTGTGACATTGTATCCAGCTGATACAAGTTCTTTGAACTTAAAGATCAGCTCAACAATCGTCAGATGTAATGATGATGCTCCATCATCATCTATGCTTCAAGTGGTGTAACTTAGTATCATCTTGATACAAGTATTGAAACATTAAGATCAGTTCTACAATCGTCTGATATTCATAGAGAATGTTTCAAACATAATCTCCTATGTCACTTAGTGAATCTCCTTAGTGACATGCATCTTAGTACCATGGCCATTCTCCATTCATCACCAACACCATCACATCCTTTGTCATTCACATCTTGACATTCCTTGACATCCATTCATTCCATGACAACATAATGCCTCATTGACAACAAATGCAACACAGTGCATTTCAGAAATATTATATCAATACATATTTTAATTAAAATAAATTATCATCAAAATAATTTACTCGGGTTCAATAAATATACATGAGGTAGTATGATCAGTGGGTGTAGCTGGATCCCTAGGCACTGGAGTAATTAGAAATCCATAACTAATGTGTAACTAATATAATAAGAAGACATTACATGTCTTAATTATGAAATACCACTTGTTAAACCAAATACATGATACATAGTGATATATAAAAAAACCATTTATATGTAGTGCGAATAATATCAATACATAATAAATGTCATAAAAAATAATACATTCAAAATAAAATGTTTAGAATGGGTATTATATAGTTGTATTCTAAATTTAATTTGATATAATTCAATTTTGGTTTGGCCATTTGGTTCATTCTGGCCAATTTATTCAGTCATTTGTCTATTTTTATTTTTCATAGTTCATTTTTTTTTTCATTTTTTCATTTTATGAGGTCATTTATTAATTTTTATTTGTCTTACATCAATTTGTTCATATTTTGGGGTAGTTTATTTTTCAATTTTTTTGTTTTATAATTATTATAATTTTATTTTATTTCCATATCAATTAGTTTGATATTTCCAATTCAATTCCTCTTTTTTTTTTCTTAAAATCAACTGTTTCTATTTTTTGGGTTTAGAGGTTTGAATATAGTTAAATTCAATATTAGAAAATGCAACTTAAAGAAGTCTATAGCTTGTATATATTGTATTTTAACATGATGGTCTAGTTGGATGAAAAATATTTAGATTCAATAGTAAATCAAATTGTATACCACTAACATCCACAACCCATGTTGAACTAAACCAAAAACTTGAGAACATAGATGGACGATTCTATATATTTCCCACTAAAACTTCAAGTTCACAATATAATCTGAAAATTAAGGTATTGGTTTCATCATAATTAATAAATGTACTAGGGACAATGGGAGAATGTATGTCTAAATTTCATCATTACTATAATCAAAAGTATTTCTTGGGATTACCTTAATAATGACACCACATTCTGGTCTAATATGATCTTTGAGATAAAAAAACCATTTTCTCATTAATGATGATATATAGGGGAGATTGGTAGAAAGAGTGAAAGTCGTGTCAATAATTCTAATTTCACAATCATAAATAAATGTTCCATTCCACGTCATTGAATCAAACCATTGACATTTCATTAGGGTGACTCAAACCTAAGAGTAGTAATCAAATACTGTTTTTTTATTAATGACTCTTTAATAAGATATATTATCAAATATAGGTCTAAAAACCAATTCAATGTGATAACAATCTGTTCTGGTAGTTAAAATAACACCATATTGTTCTGTACTCATGTTCTGTTCTCCATAAGTGATAAAAAATATGTGCCCATTGTTCACAATTGATTTTCATTCGTGAACCACAAAATTATGAAAAAAAATCAAAACACTCAATTCCATCAATGACATAGCTAGTTGGAAAACGAAATACCTAAAATATAAATGAATATTAATCATTATTAGAAATTTATTTTATTAATTTATTACTATTTTTTATTCCTTCAATTTCAACCAATCATAATACTATTTGTTATGAAAAGCCTCTCTTATTCTCAATGAAAAATAATGATACATTCTATTTATCAGTTGATTGTGTTCCCTTCTAAAAAATTTAATAGTTTAACACATATATACAATGACATGAGGGAAAATTATACATACCATTTCAATTTACTCACTTGATGTAGTAATCGAAAAAATAAATGTTAAACAAAACCAAGTGATGTAACATCTTCTTCTCTTTAAGGATTAATTTCATCGATGTATATAATATGAGAGTTCCCCCTATCTAGGGATGTGATGGAAAACAAGGTTCAATTTTCTCATACTATTCTTATTCTTTCCTCATTGATATGTTTTGTCTTATAGTCAGGTCAAAATATAGATTGAACAAAAATACATACATTCTTTATCTAAGTAACCATTGTTGATCAAACTATTAGGATGATTTCTATTTTGAAAATAACACTTCAATGTGAACATGTTTCTTTCAGTTGGATACATCAAATAAAAAACAAAAGCTCCTTTGAGAATTATTTTGGTTAGAATATGGATAGTTAGATATAGCGTGCCTATGAAAACTTATGGAAAAAATATTATCTCTAACTCAAAATAAATTTAATGGTGCCTCTACCAACATTTTTTTGCAAGAAAGACATCAAAAAATTAATAGAAAAAAGATCACTAATGAAAAAAAGAACCAATAAGCTAACACCATTACATTATTGAATATAATAAGATGAATTAATATTGGAATCAAATCTTGTAGAAGGATGTGATAATCATGAGTATTCAATGATTTTAGCTTAAAATATCTTATGATGACCCATTTAGATATGTTTCTTGGATAACCACATAAAACATTAATAGATCCTATTACTTCTAGAAATTTGTTTTTTCTATATTTTTCATCTCATATGAATACCAAAGAACAATCCATTTATTTCATAGATACACAGATGATGTAATTCTTTTTTGATGACCCAATACACCAAGTCACATTGAGATAGTAAATAATCTTTTTTAATTTAAATAACATTTATATGAATTGAAATAAATATTTCACAAATAACATTTTCAATGTGAATTACATCTAATAATGGCATAATAAATTGGTTGACCAATAAGGTAACTAAAAGAAGATATTTTTTTTCTTCCCACTATAACATGTTTCCTTAGAAATTTCTTTCGTCTTTCTAGATTTCATGTAACCCACCTTAAATGGAAAACTAAAATCATTTAATTAATTAAGAACACTAATTCTATACATATGATGAAGTGGATTTTCTATCTTCATGGTATTGTCTATTCTTTGATGATTATTACATTATGGTTGGTCGGTTGGAAAGAATCATTAAATCCCCATAAAATAGAAACTACGAAAATGTTTTAGTCATCAAGATCTTTTATTCTTCATACAAGTAAAACATGTATTTTGTTCTTCATTTCTACATCTATAAATCAATACATGAGTAGTAAAATCATTGATTGTACAAATAACTGTAACACACATAAGATATATGTCTTTTGCACATGCATCATATATTTACACAACCAAATTCAAAATATGTTTCAAATATTTTATTTAATGATTCATGTAAATAACTATATCATTATTGAGATCATGTGGTCTAGATATGATTATACCCATGGAAGAGAATGTTTTTCTCATAAACATCCATAGAGGAAGGTTATAAATGTGAATGGAAACAATATATATACTATGAGAAGTAAGAATCTACCGAAAAATATTAATATAGTCATATGAATGACCCAACCTCAGATTATGAATGTTAGTTGGAAAATTATAATATCAAAAATCAAATAACTTCCATTCAAATCCATCTCTAGGGTGAACTGACTCGTCATCATTGTCCTTCATCTTGGTATCATTCCTCCACATTTTTATTGATATTTTATCAGAAATGAAAATATTCATGTATCTGAATATCAATTGAAATATTCATACAAAATTCTGTGGCATACATTATGGTGTTACATCAGCTTTTGGCTTCCACCGAGACATCCCACATTTTATTCAATCATTCTATTCATTATTTTCCACCTAGAATAAGCTAAAATCATTTTGGAAAACATGAATTATGTTTTTTTTAAACTGAGTTCCTTGATGAAATTCCATGAAATATTGTGGTCTGAAGGAATATATGTAACATTTGGTAGCAATTCATTCTAAAATGCAAGAATGTAATCGATGGAAGTATTAGAAATAACATTCATTGTTTTCCCATAGAACAATCATATTAAAGATTCTAGATTTTTCATTTAACATCATTATAGATATACTAGAATCATGGCATCATTATTCAATTTTTTTATCCTCTACACATTGTCATTTTTATTATATGCATCATGTGTTCTCATATATAATTCATCTTGGGATATCATCTGTTACTTCTTATAATTATGAATCAATGGAAAATAGTCATATAAAAAAAATTCTCCAATCCAGTCCTCTAATTTCCATCAGAAGAGTTTTGATATTATATTTTCTCCCCATTATGACACCAAAAAAGAAGTATTTTTGAAAACCATATCTGGTTATAGGTAGATAATATCTTCATGGTTCAACCATGGTCTTCTAAAAAAAATATAACATGGGTAATTTATGTGACCACTATATGAATAATTGTCAATTGAAAAATCTAAAAACATCTTAAACATATTTTGAAAATATCATGATATCTTATTAGTATCATTCTTTCAAATTCTATCGAATAATATAATAATTGATTTATGTCAATTCATAAAATAAATATAATAATATTTATGTTTAATTGAACATATATTTATGGAAATGATAACTCATGAATTTATATAGAACCACAATGACACACATGTCTCTAGGAGAATCATAATATAAAAGACAAAAAAAATACTATATATATATTAAAAAATACAACAAATATAAAATCATTATATTGAACTCCATTATATCAATGAGTAATAATTTGGAAAATCCATCGAGGTTCAAGGAATTAATTATGAAAATGTTCCATTTGGAATATAAATACCTAATGGTGTTATATATATGTGATGTTATATATGTAAGAAAATATATCAGGTCATCTATTGATAACCCCCACAATAGGTATACCTACTACAGATCATTATTAACAATATTCTCATATATACATTGATATTAAATTTAAAAATCTTATTTTATACATTATGATATTTTTGAAACCATTACTGTTAAAGGAATGCGACACAATAAGGCAAAATCCCACTTGGGGATGTGACACAAGGTGGAAAGAAAGGCTCGGCTTGATGCACAACTAAGGTTCATATATACATTATTAATTATATACAGTTTTAAAAAATATATTAAATTTCAAATAAATTAAATTCAATCAAATGAATTAAAATTAAAATAAGTTTTGATAATTTTTAACCAAAATCACAATCAAATAAAAATTAATTTAAATATTATTAATGTAATGTTCCCATAGAAATATGAAATAATCAATATGAATAAATATATTAGTTAAAAATATAATTGGTATTGAAGCTACATACCTCAACCCATCATGCTATATGTTAACAATATCAATTACCTAAGAGAGTACAAATGGTATAACTGGTCTTGCATAAGTATACAAATTCTATGTAATAGTGAAACTCACTTTAACCAGTAATTTTTATAAAAATATCAATGTATACAGATTCTTCCAATGGAAATGTGAAGACCTTTTATAGTTACTATTCATAGCGAGTTAGGATTATATGTTACTAACTAAAAAAAGAATTGATGAAAGGTTTCAAAAACTAATTTAAAAGTGATTAGAAAAGTAATGATCAAAAAGTGAATTAGAATATTAATACTAATCCTAATTTTAATACATCATATCTCACATATTTTAAGCATTAAACTAAATTCCATATCTAAATGGACTTCCCATTACTAAAAAATTAATTAAAGTAGATAATGATAAAAATTAAAAAAAAAGAGAATTAGTTGAATGATGGAACTATTATAACAAACATGTTTCTAGTTATGAATCCAAAACAATGTAATAATCAACTATCATGTGCTTCATGGATATAAAAAATGGGGCTGGATAATTAGGTTTTGATAATGAATTTGATTTTAATATTGAATTTAATTTTCACTAGATGATCCCTATATAAATTATGTAGTTAAATAAAATAGTTTTTTTTGTAAAAATGAGAAACTATACAAAATGTATAGAAATATCTTAGTTAAAGGGTTGATAGGTTTTATATCAACTACTGTGTTACCCAAAAATATAATCTAAGGATACAATTTTATTAAACTTTCACTGAAATTTAAAAAAAAGACTCACAAAAGAGTAAGTTTAAAGATCACTATTATCTAAAATTTTTATTAGTAATTGTTAAAAATATCCATAGTCTCCAAAAAAAAGTTCAAAAATTATATTGTAATCAATTTGGGATGGGTAATGATTATTTCTATTAATTTATTTTATTAGAAACAATTTATTGTAGGCCTAATGAAAGAGGTATCGTATAAGGATTGTGGGAGATCTTGGTGTATTATAATACACCCATCGAAATTCAGTTCCTAACATAAATGATTTAGGGTACCCAAACTCTACTCATAACATCTCACTAACAAAACATATATTATACCCATTTTCATGAAATATTTGACAAGTATTTTTTCATCACAAATCTACACATAATGAACTATTATCTTCATAAAAACCACAAAACATTCTACAGAAAATATAGAAGTAGAATAGTAATTGAATTATATAAAACTAATTAATTTTATTTTGAGGAAAAATTATATGAAAATAGAATCTTTAGGATGGGTCACCATGGATGGCGGAAAAGATGGAAGACTCCTAAGGCTCACTGTTGGGAGAAATCGGTGGGGAGTGGAGTATGCCACTATGAGGGGTGATCTTAGTATATGAGTATGGAAGCTTAGCAAGGCGAGATGTCAACATGGTAGGATGGGGTGATGATAGGGACCAGGATTGGATCTGAAAAGGAAGAGGGTAACACATGGGATGGGATCAGGAAGAGAGGAGGGGAGTTCTCAAGATGTGATCTGACAGGGAGGAGGGGGGGTGCTTGGGATGGGATCTGTCTGGGAGGATCACACATGATTGAATCTGTAATGGAGGAGGTGTGTGCTCGGGATGAGAGGAGGGTGTGATGTGATAAATAATTGAGTATTGGAGGATTATTTTTGCATTAATTTGGAAACAACTATGCCAATGAATTTTCAAAAACCATTTCCATAGGTAACATATCCCAATGGGTTGGCCAAATCATTGGGATTGGTGTGTGGGTATATCCCACATTTTCAGTAGATCCACGATGCATTGATAGTTCTAATAAATCAAAATATCATGTGTATTTGGTTGTGGCCTTACCCATAAATGTAATATATCCTGGCATGAGGCCTTGATGGTAGGATTCCAATGTATTAAATTTTGTATTCCATCATTATGAAATAATTTATTGATGTGCATGTGATTATATTATTTGTTACGATACACATGTATAAGTTTCTAGATTATTTGATTATTTATATGGATTTATTTTAACATCATTTATTCATGCCATATTATTCATTCCATATTATATTGTTCTTTATGTATGTCCTTATAGAGATTTTATGCTCACTATTTTCTTATTTTTATTTTCCATTGGATTCTAATATATATATTTTGAATGATGTATAGGGTAATGTTATATTAAATAATGATACATAATACAAAAATACTATGTTGTATTTGGTTTTTTTTTAAAATATAATATGAGATCTAGGTACGTATCTAGCTTACCAACTAAAATACTCATTGCTTCATGATGTGATTCATTGTATGTAGTTCAAATATAATAATGTAACCCACAACCCTGGGCTACTAGGAATGGGTTCTTTACAATCCCAATAAAAAATAATATTGGATGAGAAAACAATGGGAGATTATTCTCTATTATCTCTTAAGGTACAAATATTGGTAAAGGAAAGTGACCGTCTTCCACTATATGATGTAAAATTATAATGAAGAGAGAAAAAACTATCTTGAAATATGATTAACTGGGGGATGTTTTGAAAATTTCATTTATCCATTATCGGTGAAAATATAAGCATCCAATAATTCTTTTTTATTATAGTATCCCCATTACATTCCTATATTAAAGGATCCAACACTGATCCCTTGGGTATTGAGGGGGGTGATCTAGATGAATCATGATATCATACCAGTGAATCCTTCTATTTAATGGGGGGGGGGTGTCCATATATAAGTCCTCATGTGATATTATTGTTATATAGAGATAAGATAATATTAATAATGTAAATATACATAATAAGATATGATTTATCACTCGTAGACTCCCCCCTTTATGACATTTATGATCCAATGCACATATTTGAGTACCTCACTATAACCACTACTGGTTCTATTTCTATCCTTGAAGAGGATGATATAGATATTCGACCATATGATGAGGGTGTTGATAGTGATGCTAATTCAACGTGTCCTGGAAATGTTATATTTATGAAAAAATGATAGGTAGATTAGATGGGATAGATTTGGGTCCTCAATATTACTTCTCAAATGTCCATATTGGTGAGAATGCTATGATCCTTGAGTTGTTAGTTAATGATAAAATGTAAATAGAAATAGTGGACCTAATCATGTAACTAATTGATAATACCATCTCCCTAGATAATTTTGAGAACATAAATGAGGTGTTGCGTTGAGTTAATTTTAATTTATACATAGATGATAATCTTATGTTTGATGTATTAATGAAAACTTTTTGATCATTTTGTTATATATATATATACTATTTCAACAAAAATACAATAATAGGGTGCTAAAAACACTCCTTATCCTATGATAGAGGAAACACTAGATGAAGACCCTTGAGTGGGGTATTCCCATGATCCATGTTCCCTAGAAATAGAGAAATCTCAATATGCTTCTATTTCCTAGGAGTTCCCTATTCAAGCTGGAAAAGATGGGGATACTCGGGGAGACTCCAACCGAGCGGATAATCCTTTAATTGGGGAGAATTTATTGCATCATAGATTTTATATCTACCATTTCCTTTATCATCATGAAATATTGATGAAAAATTCCATGTTTTCATTGGAACCATCATCTTTAATAGCTGATCTTGAAGAGGAAACATCTACTCCAATTCCACCAATCGTTAAAGGCAAAGTTGATGCTATGTCGGAAAAAAGGACAAAAGTTTCTTATCTATGAGAATCAATTCCAAGGTAAATCACACCTTTAAAGAGTGGTTCTATGGATAACTTTGGGGCCCAAAACCCTTTCCATATCTCCCACCATTTTTCTAGAAATAGATATGGATGATAGTCTTTGTGAAACCCTTGGATGATCTATCCTCACAACTCTACCAACTCCATATCATGTTCAATACAATGCGGTAAAATGTTTATAACTACCTAAAAATTCATTGTTGTTTATAGGAGGTCATTCATCAATATGAATAAAATAAAAATGCATAAAATATCTTCATTAAGGTTATGTTCCATTCACAATTTGATGATCCTAGATCTGTGTCATCCCGTGAAGAGATTAAATATACCGAGGAGTTATAATATTTTGAGTGATGAGTGTATGAGAAAGATCTTCAAACCATATGTCTCAAGAAAAAATTGGATACTACCATGAGTGAAAATATATAGCTTCATCCATATTTTGAGAAGTTTAAAGCTAAAGGGAATGAGGATATTCTCACTAGAGGGGAAAACTTATGAATTTCTAAGGTTTATAAAGATAGAGAATCATCTTTGTTTTATCAGAGTGTTGAGGAAGCTCAGGTGTCAATCAAGTAGCTTAAAAAATATGTTAATGTAATTTTTAGTCCATTAATACAATGAAGAGAGACTCCCTATTTTGGATTCTGCACTCATTTTTTATCCATAAATAAAAGGAATTTTATTCTTGATCACTTGTTTCTTTCTCACTGTTTTCCCTTGCCAGAATAATTGTGGTTCTCAATCATTTGAGTGTGACATTTCCTTTTTGGAATCACTTAGGGATGATATAGATGTATGCATCCCCAAAATAATTCTATGTTCAGATCATTTTAATATACCCCCTTGTGTTATTATATTATAATTATAATGATAGTAATGGGATAATGATATTGCTTTTTTCTTGTTTATGGGTCTGGGAAAGCATAATCTGACTATTGGTAGAGCCACATAGAAGTCCCTACAAAAATTCTTTATTTGTTGTCACTACCAAAACTTTTTCCTACATCTAATTTGAAAGGGACTTAGTTGAAACCTGTAGCTTATTTCTTATGATTCCTTTTAACATTTTTTTTCCTAACATTCTTTTTTTCATGAATCCACTTGTAAGTTAAGGTATTTTATGTAGAAAAATTGATTTGGTCTTTCAGGTCAAACAAATTTGATCAATTAGTAATGGGGATAATGATCCAATTTAGAGATTCCAATATAAGAATTCTCCAGCATAATTTAGTCATGAGGATTAAAATTTTGAATCAGGATATTGGGGTTATCATGTATACTAAAATGGAATTTGAACAGTTTGTTAAGAATTACCATTGAACACGTTCTAAAAATGTATTTCATTATGATGTTGTCAATGTGTATGGAGATAAATGGATTTTTTTATAAATAATGAAGATTCATCTGGTTGATCACTAACATTGTGGGGTATTATGTAGAGGTATATTGAGGCCCATTATGCATAATGAAGAAAAAGGATTCCTCTTGAATCAGATGCTTTAATCACTGATACCAAGAAATGGTTTTCAAAATTAACCAGTCCATTTAGTATGAAGAATGTGTTTAAACTTGTATCTTCCAAATTTAAGTGTTTACAATCACATCAATATTCTGTGAACTAATTCAAAATCATTCTAATAAAGGATTTCTCCTATAGACCAATCTCTTCAAAAAGAGAAACAAGGTATCTTCATCATCTTTTTGATGGTATTAGATGTGGGATCTGTCCATCACTACATATGTCATCATAGAGGGAATCAATAAACAATTAGATATATAAAAATTATTTGTACAAATATATTTACTATATAAGGAAGAATATTCCATGTTGAGGAGGCCACTCTAATCAGTTTGAGGTCATTCAGTATGGACACATTTCCCCTACGATTCATGGTAGGTTTTAATAATAAAAATTAGAATAATCACATAAAATATATAGGAAGACATTAGTCATACTTGATGTGAGAAACAAGAGAAATTTAAGAGATTATTCCAACTATATTAAAAAGGCCAATTATGGGTTATTTTTTATGAAAACAACCTAAATTGTTATCCCATGGAAGTTTCCATCTCACTTAGAATTCTCCAATATCATATCGACATGAGGAAGATAGAGTTGTAAAAAATGGTCTCAATGTCCTTATGACTAAGAAAATGACACGGGACAAGTATGTAAGGTATGATCATAGAAATTTTTTGGAAAGCAGTTTCCAATGCAATGTTTTCAGCTTGTACAGAGAGAAGAAGATTTTTATTGAGGAAAAATATTCTTATGATTGACATGTCACATTAGGGTCAATCATTATGCATTTACAAAATAGGTGTAATATTAATTGTAAAGACAATTTTGAAATTTATATTCAGATAATATTATTTATGATAACCAAGGAAGGTTTGCAGTGAACCGAATATCCTAGGACATGGAGTGTGATTTGTGAAAGATGAATGTTTGAGTATAGTGGAAGTAATTATGATAGAGTTGGATAAAGAATCCATATTCCCTACATATATGATTATTATCTAAGGATGAGAGATTTTTCATTAATCAATAGTTTATAAATTAGGTAAATCATGGTCGAATCTCCTACAATGTTCATGGATGTGTGTAAGAGAGGTTTTCTATATTTGAATTTGGGCCTAGAACGAGAGATCCAGGTTTCATTACATATCTCGTTGGAGCATGAATCAATACATACATAGTTTTGAGATAAAGTAACCATCACCGATCATGTTCTTTTGTGAGGAGTGGTTTTTTTCATATAGTGTATAGTCCAGGTTATACGATTTGTGAATCACTATATATCCGATAGAATGGGGAATTAATCCACAATTTATTCTTAATGGGAAAACTAATGAAGTATGAAACTGAATCAAAAAGTAATATGTTCCCTTCAAGAGATGACTAAAATATCGTGAAATTTTTCATCATGCTAATGGGATGTAAAAATGCAGTTTAATGTCATTTAGTAAGGAAAATAGATGTTCAGTTTAATGTTGTATGATGATGATGTGGTTTCATATGGTTTGACATCTTATGACATGGTTTTTTTCATGCAGTTTAACTTATTGGTAATAATATGTCAGATTACAATAATTTTAAGGTTATATAACTTTGATAAAAATTTGTTGGTGAGACAGTCTATACAAAAATTTAATTGGAAAAACCAAAATTTAATAGAGATCCCAAATTCTTTTATATAATATCTCACTTATATTTACTATTAGTTTTTTGTTATCATGTTTAGATAAATGGTAATCTTGAGTTTATGGTCGTGCATCTTTGACCAATGGTGTGTCATTTAAGGTCTCATGTCTAGGACTTGTAGTCGATTCTGGTTGTGGCCTAAATTATCCATGAAAACTATAATAATAGTATAGAATATCTAAATCCATGTGATCCATGATCAATGTCATAAACAGGATAATTCATGGAGTTATCAAAATTGTATAGAAAATGATAATCATGGGTCATTTATAGGGTGTACTTCTTGATTATTCATTCCATTTTGGTACAACTAATAACTCTCTTGCATTTTTTAGATAATAAGAGGGGAAGTTGTAATCCATGATATTAGGGATCTCAGGTTTGGGAAAATGATTTTTTTGAAGGATGAATACACCTCTAGTAAACTAACCAAATTGGGGGAGTATTATACTGATCCATATTGAGGCATAATAGACATAAATGAAATATAATTTTCCTTTAGAATTGGATAATTTTAGTGTTGATAACTAGGTAATGTTTATGGGATCCCACATGTAAGATCCAAGATCTCCATTTTCGGTATGGATCTTTATTTTGGGTGGTTTTTTAGGAAAAGGATGAAATGCGGATTTTCTATGTACCCACTGTGTATTCCTGGGTATAGGTCATGTTCCCAGTTTACATGTAGCTATGTGATGGAGGTGTAAAAGATGAGTACATGGCCGAGTGATGACTTGACTGACTTGACGAGGTCAGGGGCTAGTTAAGGCAAATATGTGGTATGTATATTTAATGAACATTCCATGCACTTTTTTTATTTGATAAATCTGAGAGGTGACTTGTCTTATTTTCAAATACATCTTCTTCTCCCATTGGTTCCTACATGAGAGCGATGTAATGACTAAATAACTCTGAACCTGTCCTGATTCTCCATCTGACCTTCAATTAAGACGTTGTCAGGTGTATTTTAATCCCACAAGTGAGTTCTCTATTCTTCTAGATCCTTTCTTCCTGGTTTCCCTTCTCTTCTAGGTTGTTCCAGGTCAAAAAGTTTTCACCGTTTTATAGATCCATGCCGATCTAGTATAATTCAAGAGACGACATTCATGTATATCAATTCATAGATATCACGGTAGGTGGTTTGTGACCATCGTTGTAAATCTTTGGATAATATATGCATAATGTGCCACATACTAACATTTGGGCTATTTATTTATTGGATTTTAACCCTGTTTAATAAATTCTAAGGTTGATTTATTAAAATGGAGTTATTTCTTATGTGTATGGTTATGTACCTTGTTTTCCATTCCTTGTTTGATTTTGATGGAATCTGATTGATTATATGATATTATTGTGATATGCATTGTGGAAGTTTTACCAAGGGGAATTTGACTATGAGAGATTCCAGATATAGGGTCATTCAGGTATGTTTTACTGTTATGTTGACCAAGGGAGTATTGACTGTGAGAGTTACCAGGTGGTCAACAACCCAGGGTTTTATATCGTGAGAGATTCCCAAGTGGTCATTTATAATTGACTATTGCTATTTTTTCAAAGGGGTATTAACCATGTGAGCTGCATAGGTGGTCATTTGCAAATGTTTAGTGCTATGTTAGACCAAATGGGTTAGACCATTAGATCCACCCAGAGGGTCGTTATTAAATGAATTGTTGTTATGTTAGACTAAGAGGGATTTGACTGTGATAACTTTCAAAAGGGGTCGTTATGGATTAATTGAATGATTGTGATGAGTCTTCCAAGCCAAATCACAGGATTGGACTTGGTAGTACTTGATTATTAGATGGTATTATGAGTCATTTATTTGGTTACCATTGCATAGGGGATATGGAGATTATGATAGATCCCAAGGTTTAAATAATTAAATGGATTGAATAAAAATTATTAATGACTATAGTTGAAAACTGTAGGATTGTTTTATATTGTGTACTTCCTTTTTTATTGCTTCATTTTACATATTTACTATATATATATATATATTCAATGAAAGTTAGGAATAGATATGTTGGTGGTTACATAATGGTATTCATCTCAAACCCTATTTGGACCATGTTTTGGGCCAAAACAGATTATATAGTAAATGGTATAGATAAGTGAAATCTCCATTCCGTCTCAAGTACATGATTGCGGTTCGAGATAGAAATCATGGGACCAAGATGAGGCTTACTATGCTACTATAGATTACATGTTTCATTTGTATGTTAGTTTTTTTATTAATTTCCACCATTTTGACTTGTTTAGAAATTTTCTTAGATACATATTGCATGCATCATATATGTATATATATATTTATATATATATTGTGGCTCTTTTTGATTTACTTTCACTTTTATGCTGTTTACTTTTGTTGGTATTACTGGTTCTACTATTATTTTATATTTTTTATTCCACAATGTATACTCAATCAATGGGGGCATAATTTCCCCAATATAACTCCTTGGACCTTTCTTCTATTTGGAAGCCTCTTGAGTTTGGGGACACACGCTTGAGTTTATGTGACAAACCTGGTTTTAAGAACCTTTGGGTAGCACCAAAATCTGGGATGTTACAATGTGGTATCAAAGGTTATTCATTTTTTATTTGACATAGTATTTGGATCATACAGGTAGGGATATGAAGGAATTGGTAGTTGGTAATAAGTTATTATCAGGAGTATCTACCCTGTGTACGTGGACAATCCAAGTTGCCTCAAATATTTAAATTTTGGTGGTTTATTAATTTTTACAGTTGATTTGATTTCACCATTGGGAGAAGCACTTTTTTTGTGTTGTTATTGTTGATATAATTGTGGTTTTATTTGTTTTGAAACCAGATGAGATGATGGTATTACATCACATCCATCATATATGCACTTTCTAGAGATCCCATGTCATGCATTCTTGTAATTCAATTTAAGGTGAATTACTAATTTCATGTTGTTGTGATAGATGTTGGGTTAGATATGCATGCTATTTTGTTATATTCAATGATATAAATACATGAAATTTTTAATGGTTATTGGTAAATTTAAGGTCTCAATTAGATTAATTCCATGCTTTGTTCCCTGAGCTGTTATGGGCCCTCTGAGATCGGAATAGGGATGATCATGTTTGAACTTTAATTGAATTCTTTTAATATGATTTTATTAAGGATTGAAACCGTTGATTCGATGGGAGTATGGCCTCTCACAGATCGTAACACGACATGCATTGAACAAATTTTATGTTTTTAAGGGTTCTATAAATGTTTCAATGGATTACTATCTAGAAGCCCAAACAACATGACATGTGATGTTGTGAACACACACCTTGTGTTCTTCTGTTCTGGAAGAACTAACTTTTCTTAAGTATATTTCATGTGCCTTATGTGCATTCCTTGTATTTTTTTACTATGAGAATGACTGTGTGAGCAGAGACATGGGGTTGATAAATGTTTGGTAGAAAATGCAAAGTACTGGGAGTACACGCTGCGATTTAAAAGACTATGTATATGGACATGTGACTAACAAAACATGTGGGTGAATATATAGTTGTAAACTCCATGAATATCTTATGAACAACCTGTTGTGATTGACCAATACACACATTTACTAGAGTGATCATGCCAAACATGGTTACGCTAGAAGAACCATATAGTTCCAGCCATGTAGGAGTACATAAGAAGGATTAAATATTCTAGTACACACCATGTCTCAGGATGAATATGCCGTGTGTATGGGGCGTTAGACGACAAAGTTGGCAGGATTACACCACCATGTTAAGGCCTTATGGAACACACCAGGTAGTGGTTCTATATTCTATATAAACCTCTTTTGTAAAACATGATTGATTTATTTATCCTGTTCCATTATTACACTTCTATGTTTCTATACATGATATTATTGAACTAAGGTGTGTGCTTGTCTTTGTAGAGTCATGCCATCATGGCTTCCTCCAGTTGTATGCTAGGTACATGGCAATGTTCAGACACTGAATATCATTGACCAGACACTACCAATTGATCCCCATGTCATTCCCATCTTGGCATTGACTATTATAACAGGTGCATGTGATGATACACAGTTTTGTGAAGGATTTATGAGGATGATGAATACATTTCTAGGAGCCCAACAACCGAACACAACTATGGAAGAGCTGACACAAGTGTTCCAATAACAACATCCCTCAACTTTTTTATAGTATATAGGACCTCGAGATACATAGTCATGGTTCAAGGCCATGATTTCTATCTTCAATCATATAGAAACTCATCCTGAGAGGAGGGTGAAACTCACGACATACATTCTTTGTGAGTCTTCCATGATATGGTGGGATTTTGTCTTATAAGGAGAACATCATCGGTAAATGGCCTGGGAAGAGTTTCAGACGACCTTCTTTGGTTACCTCTTCCCCAAGATATTGAGGTCCGATTGAGCCTGGGAGTTCATGAATTTGGAGAAGGGTGGTCTTTTCGTGATAAATTACTCTTCTTGCTTTACAGAGCTTCAGCGTTCCACACCTGTTTTGGGAGGTGATGAGTTATCACTGGATATGTGGTTTGAGGATGGTATGAGGTATGAAATAAAATCATAGGTGAATGTTTTCAGGATGACTTCAGTGACTGTTAATGTAAATTAGGAAATTATTATTGAGCGCAAACAGATGGAGTAAGGTGCTGCGAGAAAAGGCGGTTCAACATCTAAGGATTGTAATCTTTCGAATTCTAGCATAAAGCATCACAGAGATATTTAATTGGATGATTCTTCATGTCTCTAGGTAGTGTTCTACCAATGTGGAAGGAGTGGGAATAAAAGGCCACATTTCCTGAAAGACCTAGTTGATTGCCGATATTGCGGTAAGATGGGCCATATTCAGCGTTATTGATAATTGTTTCCACCAGTATTGGGTGAGAGGGGATCTGTTATGACTCCATGTTCAGAAGAATAACCACCAGTTTATCATCAGTCATGGAAATAGAGTTCATCAATCCATTCAGGTTGAGGAGGTGGTCGGGGAAGTGGTATCCAAATATTAGGTCTTCATCGACAATAGGGTGGAACATCTAAGGGTAGCCAGAAAGGGTCATAGGGTCGTGGTACAGGTCAGACTTTTGCGATTGAATAAACCCATTAAGATTCGGATATGAGACCCTCTATAGATAGTGGTATTATTCTAGTCTCCCTAGTCTTATCTTCTACTCTTTTTGATACAGGGGCTTCCCATTACTTTATATTTGTTCCCTTTATGGAGAGTCTTAGTCTTTGTATCATTACATATGATGATATTATTATTTTAGACACTTTGTTGGGTATTAGAATAGCTAGTGCAATTTAATGAAAATAGTGCTCTCTTGAGGTTGAATGGTGTCACTTTTAATGGGACCCCTATGTCTTAGAGATGAAAGGTTTTTATTTCATTCTTGGAATGGGGTGGTTGGTCTCCTTTCATGCCTCTATTGACTGCTATCACCACAGGTTGAGTTTCACATCACCAGTGGGTGGGTCTTTTCTACACAGTGGTGAATGATATGTCCAAGCAAGAATAGGTAGACCTGAGTATCATGGGCTAGGAGGAATTACAACCAGGATTTCTAGTTTATATATGAATGACAAGGGGACTTCACAAATGGACTTACCACCAGTGGTGGATCGTTTCAGATATATATCCCTAGAGGACTTTTCTTGTTTAACTCTGGAGTGAGTGGTGAATTTTTCTATTGAGGTTGTTCCTGGAGTGTAAGTGGTGTCCATTTATCCTTATAGGATGGATACAACAGAGTTACAGGAGATCCAGAAGAAGTTATAGGAGATAAAGGAAAATGATTTCACTTGACCCAAAACTTCTCTAGGGGTTTCTCCTATCCTTTTTAAGAAGAAGTTGAATGGTACCCTCAACCTTTTTGTGGATTATCGAAATCTGAACCAATTGACGATCAAGAACTGATATACATTTCTGAGGATTGATGATATATTTTCTCAGCTTCGAGGATTTTAGGTATTCTCAATGATTGAAATGAGATATGGTTATCATCAGTTATGTGTTAGACGATCAGATATACCTCTTATAGTCTTTTGAAGTAGGTATGGTCTATATGAGTATTTGGTTATGCTGTTCGGTATCCTAAATATGCTGACATTTTTCATGGCACAGAAGAATTGAGTGTTTAATACCTACCCAGGTTCTTTTGTGTTAGTCCTCTTTGAAAATATCTTGTTGTACTCTCACACTCAACATGACCATGCCATCCATTTGAGATCATATTGAGTATACTAATGGAGCATCAATTATATGCCAATATTTCAAAATTCCACTTTTTGATGGACCATATTCACTTCTTAGGTCATTTCATCTTAGAGACAAGAGTATCAATAGACCCAAATAAACTGATAGTGGTAGATTGTTAGGAGGAGATGAAGAATGTCTATGAGGTATGGTGTTTTTTGGGGATCTCTGGTTACTAAAGATGCTTTATAGAGGACTTCTCATTCTTAGAATCACCACTAAAATGCCTTACTATGAATGTTCTGATGTACTTGCATATCGATTCATACGATTCAGATTTTCATGAGCTAAAAATTAGGTTGAATTCAGCACCAATCCTTATTTTTCCAGAGATGGGAATGAGTTACACTATTTATGATGATGCACCAGGCATTGAGCTGGGAGCAGTGCTTATACAGGGGGAAGGAATCATTTAATATGAGTTACAGAAGTTGAGGACACATGATGGGAATTACCCAACGCATGATCTCAAGTTAGAGGAAGTTGTTCATTCTTTGTGGTGTTAGAGAAATTATCTTTTGGGAGAGATTTTTGTGGTGTTCACTAACCACATAAGACTCTAGTACATCTTTACTCAGTGTGATATGAATTAGACATAGAGAAGGTGGGTTGATTAACATCAGTCTATTAAAATTTATCTTGCCTACATTCCAAGGAAAGGCACCATAGTGGATGATGCATTGAGCAAGAGGACACAGATACATGTAGTTCATGAGGATAGCAATGAGTGTTAGTTTTTGGGGTTGTTCTCTGAGATGCATTTGGTGGTGCCTGAAAAATAGGGGTATGCATTTCTTTCTTATATAACTGATAGATATAATCTACCAGATCATGTTGAGATAAGGAATATTTTAGATTTAAAAGGCCTAGTCAAATGAGTGTGTATCATGTGAGGACCATACTCCTTGGTGAACCATAGGTGAGGAAGAGATCTTGCATTTTCATGGGATCTTATGGATGTCAGCAAACATATTTGAGGAGTTGATGAGAGATTTTCAATCCTTAGTCTAGGTTTTTAATCCTGGTGTCTCCATGATTTATCGATATCTATAACATTGGTATTGGTGGCCAGACATATAGAGGGATTTTGATAGTTTTGTTATGAGATGTTAAACCTGTCAGCATGTGAAGGTGGAGAATCAACTTTCGACATGGATTTTATATCAGTTAACCATTCCTGAGTGGAATTGGAATAATCTCTCAATGGATTTCGTGACAGGTTCACCATGGTCGCCTTGAGGAAATGTTGATATATTGGTTGTTGTTGACAGAATCACAAAGGTTTCACAATTCCTACCCATCAAGGGGACATTTAGTGTTGATGATCCTAGAAATTTCTACATTCGTTAGATGGTATATTTGTATGGGGTTACACACTCTATCATTTCAGACAGTGACACCCAGTTTACTTCTTGTGTTTGTAAGGTATTATAAAGATCTTTGGGAACACAATTAATTTTGAGTACAACTTACTATCCCCAGACAGATGGCCAGTCTGAACACACGATTCTTATTTTAGGGGACATTCCTTGATCATGCGTCTTTGGTATTAGTTTCTCTTGGGAGAGACACATACCATTAGTGAATTTTTTCTACAATAATAATTTTTATAAAAGGATTCAGATGAAACCTTATGATGATTTGTATGGTAGGCCATGATGATCACCCCTACACTGGCTAGAGGCAGAGGAGGTAGCTATGCGAGGACATCGTCTTGTCTAGGAGACCACTGCGTAGGTGGAGTTGATTCAAAGGAGGATTGTTACAATGCTGTCTCAACAAAAATATTTTGTTGATCGACAAAGATGACCTTTGGAGTTTGCGGTCATAGATTAGTATTTTCTACGTGTCACACTCAGGTTGGGACACATGAGGATTAGGAGACATTGAAATCTTTCACAAAGATATGTCTATCCATTTGAGGTTTTTGAGATTGCAGGTGCTGTTTCCAATCAGCTATAGTTACTTCAGAGCTACTTTTCTATTCATGATGTCTTTCATGTTTCTCATCTACAACATTAATTTTTAGACCCATATCAAGGTTTTCATCCTGAGGTGTCTGAGTTAGAGGTGGATGAATCCTTCAAGGATTACCCTATTCAAGTTGTAGATCAAAGCACAATGGTTCACCATGGCCGGTATATTCTTTTGGTATAGGTTCTGTGGAAGTAGGGGTGAGAATAGGATGAGACTTCGGAGAGGGAGGCTGATGTATGATCATAGTGGCTAGAGTTCTTTGATGTTTATTCTTCACCACCCCTAGAAGGGAAATTCTTTGATGAATTTATTTAAGAGATAAGTATATAAGAATCCAAATCATAATTTTTTGTGTGGATATTGATTTTGGGTTGTTTCTGAGGAAAATTAATAAATGAGGTTTTTCTAAGTACACACCGTGTACTCATGAGTAAACTTCAGGCCCTCAATTATTGCGTACAACCATATAATGGCTGATTACATTGCCATGTCAGGAACTGGATAACCTGCTTAAGATAGGGTCCGGTGGAGGAAAATATAAGGTGAGTAGATTAAATGAACACACTCTGAAATTTTATTTTAATTTGATAAATCGGAGCATGGTAGCGTTTTATTTTCAGATATGTCTTCTTATCCCCTTGGTTTGAAAAGGAGATAAACAAAATGGCTGATGAACTTCTAACTTCTCCTCATTCTCTGTCCAACCTCTGATTGACATTCCACTAGGTGTATTGGAATCCCCTCAGTGATTTTTCTTTTCCCCAAGATCCTTTCACATGATTTCTCTTCTCTTCTATGTTATTGAAAGTTAAATGTTTTTCATCCTTTTGAAGATATATTCTGATATAGTTTGATTCAAGGGAAGAAGTTCATGTATATCAATTATGTGATATAAAATTAGGTGGTTTTTACCTTTCATTGTTTGTCTTTGTTTAATATATGCCTAATGTTTTTCATACTCACTTTTGAGGTATTTTTTGATTGGATTTTAACCCTGTTTAATACCATCTATGGTTGTTTTATTGAAAAGGGTTTATCTCTTATTCTCAATGTTAGGTACCTTGTTTTCCATGCCCTGTTTGATTAATATGGAGTTTGATTGATTATATAAAATACTTGTGATATGGATTGTAGAAGTTTGACCAAGGGGAATTTGACGGTGAGAGCTTACTGAGGTAGGGTACATAACATATGTTTTCCTATTTTGTTGACCAAGGGGGTATTAACTGTTAGAGCTATCAATAGGTCTTTAACCCATGGGTTTAGACCATGAGAGATACCCAGGTGGTCATTTATAATTGGTTATTGCTACGTTGACCAAGGGGTATTGACCTTTTGAGCTGGGCATGTGGTCATTTGTAAATTTTTTGTGCTATGTTAGAACAAAGTAGTTAGACCGTGAGAGCTACACAGAGTGTCATTATTAAATAATTTTTTTATGTTAGAACAGGGGGATTAGACTTGGAGAACATTCCCAAAGGGTCATTATTTAATAATTTAATGATTGTGATGTGTCTTCCAAGCCAAATCACAAGATTTTACTCAGTCACACTATATTATTAGATGGTCGTTTGAGACATCTATGTTGTCACCATTACACATGGGATATAGATAATGGGCTAGATCCTAAGGTTTATATAATTCAATGGATTGAATAATAAATGCAAATGAATTTAGTTAAAAACTATTGGATTGTTTACTTTTAATTACTTCCTATTTTATTGATTCTTTTTTCATATTTCCTATTATATATATATTCTTTGATAGTTCAACACATATCTTTTGGTGTTCCCCTACTAGTATTCACTACAAAACCTATTTGGTTCTTATTTTAGGCCAAAATAGTTTATATGGTTTCATGTATAGATAAGTGAAAATTGCCTTCCTCATCAGGTACTTGATTGATGTTGGAGTTGGAGATTACGGGACCAAGCTAAGGCTTGTGATGCGGGATGAGGTTACTTGCTTCATTTGTACATTGGTTTTTGTACTATTTTCCAGTATTGTTAATTGTTTGGCTGTTTTCATTGATATATATTCCATGAATAATATATATATATTATGGACCTATTGTATTTAAATTTATTTTTCTGTTATTTACTTTTGTGGGTATTACTGCTTCCGCTATTGTGTTCTATTTGTTATTCTGCAGTGTATACTCTTCCAATGAGGGATGAGTTTCCCCAATGCCTTACCTTTTCCCTAATTTCTAGTCGAAAGCCTCTAGTGTTTTCTGAAATTCTCTTGTGTTTATGTGGCCAACTGGGTTCGGGGCCCTTTTGGGTGGCACCCAGATCTGGGACGTTACACTGCATATCCTGAGACATAGAGTATTATTTTTGAAGGGAATATTTTTGAGTATGAAAGGATCATTTAGACTAGAAATGGCTATGAATGGGTGGAATGTGATTTACATAGATCTGAATCATATGTATGTAATGAAACATTTTATCTCAACCATGATTTTGTGAATAATGGAACCATTTTTGGATCTCCCTTGTGACATGGGTTTTATGCTGGAGAGAGATGAAATATTCTATTTTTTCACACCTAGGCCTAGAATGAGGGTCCTGGGTGTCACTATATAACTCTTTGGACCCAGAATAATTAAATACATAATTCTGATTTTGATGTTTGGTAGTAGACCGATACTAATAATTGTGGTCATCTTGGACAAGGTCCACAGCAATAAACAACTTTAAACCACACAAAAGGGACATTAAAAATGTATTTTAACATATCACAATACGGAACAGAGTTTATAACGTTGGATTTATTATGAAATGGATGTTTTCATAAATTTTAATTTTATATGACTAGGATGTAATATTTATTATGCCTTTTTAGGTCACAAAACAAGAACTGATTGTATGTGTCTTATTAAAATGAAATATTTCTTGAGAAACCCTTCATTGATAGGGGTGTGATGGGATAACTATCCATGGTAATCAATAAATATTCACCAATGGAGTATACCTTATAGTTGAGAATGATGCTCCCATTTTTGTTCAAGATTTGGATGCTTCTTCCCATTTATATTTTATGTCCCTTTAGTCCAAATTATTTACCCATGGAGGAATGATAAAAGAATTCTTTTTTATTAAATGACAAATATATTCAATTTTTATGGACCTCAAAGTGATGTAACGTGTGTCATCTTTTTTCATTTCTCAATTCTATTTTTTTTAGTTTTTTTTGATATTTCTCATGTGTGGACAGGTAATAAAAAATGAGAATATGAAATGAAAGAATCTGGACCTCGATTAGAATGACTACTCCAATCCTATATACCAATGAATAAAGGGTTGCTTGTGTGGTAGTATTGGTAGTAGTATTATAGTACCACCTGGAATGTTGAATTTTATCAAGCCATTAATTGTAATATTTCTTTCCATATTAATGGGGTTTTTGATATAGTTTTATTGAAATCCTATATCATTCCATTATCCAATGCATGATATTGAGATGAATTGTTGGATAAAATGTTGTATACATGGTAAATCCTCTTCAATTTGGAAGATCATCAGTACATACCATTCTCCATAAATTTTTTTTTGAGGGAAATATAATTTGTTTACGATATTGGAATTCATGAAATTGATGATCTCTCTGTCCCGAATTCATTGAGGGTCATTTCCAATCCCCATTTGGAAAAGAATTCATTTTTGGTATAAATGTACTTGAACTTTTTTGATGTAGATTGAGGGTATGTCCACATTAAATCAATTAATCATATGTAAAATATTCAAGAGTTTTATGAAGTGTGAAATGAATCTTGAGGTTGATTATTGAAGTTAGATGACATGAATGAATTATTTTGGTGAATTATGTGAAATCCTGAAACGATAAAGAAAATAAACACACAAGCCTTATGAGTTGATGAGAAAGCTTGAACCATCACTTGTGATGAACAATGGTACTAGAATGTACATCTTGGATAATAACATCCTACTCTTCTACATCAATACATGTAAGATGGACTCCATCAATGAAACATGTATAGAGGATCTTTGGATTATTTAGTCTACCATAAAGAGTGAAACTGATTGCTCATCATCATATATTAATTTTTATCGATCTATATAATGTAATAACTCTGATTTGGAGGTATTTCAGTATGGGTTTCATCCAACTATTAACAAGACCACCAGGATTAGTGATGGTATAAAACTCGTTGATCTATTCCATGTTGTCACAAATGAATGATGATACCATTTTCTAGTGCATAATAATGATGATTGTTTCATCATTGTATGTGTCTACCACAACTGTAGTTGGGTTTAATGAGGCATATATAGAATAATTATTTTAATGCGGGACATGTGTTAAAGTTATATATAAGGGGAAATCATCTATCAACCCTCATATATAGCCACGTAATGGGACAAGATCTTATATTATTATAGAATAATTACTATTTATATACTTGATTACCAACTTTAAACCACCTTTAACCTTCATGTGTGTCCCTGGAATTTTCTGTTCTAGTTCTAGGCCTATAATTAAGTCCTTTTATTTCACCCTCTGAATGGTGATTTCTTTGGAAAATAGAAAAGAGTATGGTAGAACAAATTTTATGGTGAAGATAATAATGACTCAAAAAATTATTATACTGAGCCTAGGATATTCAATTATCATTATTTTTGGTTTTATAGACACACCATCAAAATAGATCTCTTATTTCTAGGGGTTTCATGGAATGTGTATATCACTTCATCTGGTAATTAGATATTCAATAGAATTTAATTTAAATATGGATACTCTTTGGGAATGTCTATCAATTACAACCCTTTTATTTCCACATATGGTATAAACCAAATGTAAAAGTGATAAATAATAACCACTAACTGTACCAAACATCTAGTCCACATGTGAAAATTGATGATATATTTTAGCTAGTCATTTCAAGATTCAAAGTGGACCTCTTGTTTCCACAGGTAGATCCATGGTTTTTTAATTTAATTGGTTAACTCAAAATAGTTCATCACAATATCAAAATACTGAGTTTCATTATTTATCATTGTTCAAATAAGATAATGGAGGATATTTTCTTGATTGTATGAATTAGAAATGGTGGAACCAGAAGGTATTTCTTTAATCTATTAAAATCATCTTGGCATTTTCCAGCCCAATGAAAATTGAACACATTTTACCTTAATGTTTTGAAGGGAAAACACTTTCCTTCAAAAATATTTATAATATTTTTAATGAATTCTTGAAGCCTATGAAACCCCCTCAAGTCATTGAGTTTTCTAGGATTTAGACTATCAAGTATAAATTTTGTTTTCTCTAACTCAATGTTGATTCTATGATGACGTAGAATTAAGTAGAGAAACATTGATATGGTAATTTTGGAAGCAAATTTCAAGGGATTCATTTGTAATCATTGATCTCAAAGATTATTGAAGATGGTCTCATGATTTTTGAGATGAACATGAAACTGCCAATATTTAACTCCAACATTTTTAACTTATAATTCGATGGAATTACATAGGATTGATTTGAAAATGTGATGGAGGGCACATTGGTATGTGATACCCACATTCTTAAAATTGAAAGGAACCACCTGATAATAGTATTTCCCTTGTGGTTACCTAAATGTAGCGTCTTTTTCTTCTTCATTGGACATTTAGATTTGGTTATACCCTAAATAGACATACATGAAGGATATTTCTTTATATCAATCCATCAAAATATTGAGATGTTCGTTCCTAGGATTGAGAAATCATATTTTGAACATTTCTAGTTCAGATCCTTAAAATCAATTAAAATTTTTATCTTTCCATATTTATTATTTTAAAACACTATTCGGAAGAAATTTCTTGTTCTAGACCTCCCAAATGAAATTATCTTTGCTAATATTATCAACATCATCTTCATCTTTGAAAAAATGTGTTGGAATTGTTCTTTTGGAAACCACCGTGTAGCTATAGTGATCACCTAGTAATCCAATGTGGTGGATATCCATAAATGGAATAAAGATTGGAATTTATATGTTATTATAAGGGAAAAAATATAATTTTACCTTAAGAAAGATGTATATGAAACCTTTTCATTGTGAGGAATGGATATACTAATCAGTATAGGTTACAGATGCTCCTCTATGTCCATATTTATTTTCTAGAGTTCATCGATAGTGGAAGAGATGCAATCCTTGAATACTGGGGGAATATTTGTGGGTTTCCACTTCATATTACTTTTTGTACTCCTATTACACTTATAATTACCCTCCCATGATCATGGTGTGAGGTAATGTTGGTCTACGAGAATCATCATTATGATAGGAGAATTCGGTGTTCTAACATTTGGAGGATAATGTAGAGTTACCCCAAATCTACATGTATGATATGAGGGATTATTCTACTTCAATAGATGGACGGGGGTTCTGTGAAGCTCTATAGGTAAAGAGAGTAAATTGAAAATTACTTATTTCCACCGCTATGAATATAAAAGGACCATTAATCACCATCGATTCTAGTTATTGAATGTGATATCATAAAAGTGGATGAGTTAATGGTCCACTCTAAAGTCATGTATCAAATCTAGAAAATGGGAAATGAGAATTCATTGAGATAATCTATGGATGCGTTATCCAGATTCATAGGTCATTTTGAGTAGTAAACTGATTGACAACATCATTCTTAGGTTTTTTCATTTATTTCTAATAAAATATGATATCAATGTATTGATTTTTACCAAACATAAATGAAGATTTATCACCATGTAATTTCATAAATTACCTATTGATGAAATATTTGGTGAATTAGTGTTATGATATAGTGATTTACATATATTGGTGAAATCTAAGCCTCTTAATAAGTAAATTGATGGCTACATATTTCTGGAAACCCAAAAATTCCTAATGAAACACTAAGTCATAGAATAAATCACAGTTCTTGAATTGAGTGATGTGATTTTTTTCTATCTGGTTATAACCCTGGTCTGCTAAATGAGAAATAGACTGGCCATATTCAAAATAACACAATAAATGAACCATTAAAACTAGAATTAGGTTGACCATTGAACCATTACCAATGAAATCTCGACACATGTCTATATAAACTATCTTTCTAGACATATATATGTTTTGGGTGTTCCTCTTTTTAAGAAAATCCTTATCTTACTCTATTAAAGAGATAATCATGTGGAATCACAGAGGATTTATCTTTGAATGATGCACTTCAGCCATGGTGACCTAAAATTATAATTATTGTGGTCATAACAAGGCCTTTATGAGGGAGTTCTGGAAGATCTTTAGACAAATTGAGAGTATATATGATTGAATTTTTGGTCTGAACCAGGGAAAATTGGTTAAGTTTTTTAATATTTTTTAGACACATATCTATGTTTTCCTAGTATAATGATCTTATTTGGAAGATGATTTAGTGGATCATAAACTTGAGGAGGGTAGTTTATTCCGTTTAAAGGGGCTTCAGGGTGCTCGTATCACTAGTGTGTTTGGATTACTTCACCTATCTAATTTCCTTGGATGATTAGACAGTTTCAACCCATCTAACTGGTATTCCAAAAAAAACTAGGTATAAATGAATCATAGAAAATGTGGGTGTGTTTTAATGAGACTTCTCTTCTGGATTAAGATATTTTCCATGAGTTTTTAGAGAATAAATATCTCTAGAAAGGACATGGCTAGAATATTGGCTTCGTCCATGAGTATGCCTTCCCCTACTTCTTTAGATCATGTTGCCTCTACCACTGGTTCCAAAATCATGAATAGGGGACTATAGTTAATGACCATGCTGACCATTAGAAAAAGGATTCAATAAATTAATGAAACTGATAGATAATAATATTAATTCTCTATCTAATGAAAATTATGTTTGGTGGGGTGGTTCTTAAGGTGGAAGAACTAATGGTATGAAATTAAAAAGTGTAATGATTACATTTTTCATCTATATAACATCATATTCCTATTTTTTCAATAATTATTTTCTTGTAGGATCTGATCTTCAAGGATTATGACATTGAAAAATATGGTCGCACTATGGTATAATAAAATAGGGGAACAATTGGTTATTCTATCTATGAAATTTGGATATCATATATCTAGTTAATTGTTTTTCTTATCATCCAAAAATCAAAAAATTTCAAAACATTTTTGGTAAAAGTTTTCTATTCACCATCTTCCTCCGTGGGTGTAATTGAAACACATTCCACCTATGTTAATGGATTGCATAATTTTTTATGCATGGGATTATCCTTTTTTTTGAAAAAATCAGTGAAGAAAAAAAATACTAAATGAAAAGGCCTCACATTCGATATAATGAGTAGTAATTTATGTGTTCATCACGAGAAACATGACTAGGAATCTTATGTTCAAGAAATTTTAGAAACTAATATTTCATAGTATCTTAAAAATTACTGGTAAAGAATTTATCTTATAATTAATAAAGGGTATTCTTTTGATCCTAAAATTGATTTAAACACTACTCACTTTTCTGACCATAAGCGTTATTTTTTTATTTCATTATTTAGGTGGAGGATCCATATGAATGATTGTGGGATTTAGTGCTGGATATGGTGTGTGAGATTTCTTAGGAGTGGAAACAAATGTATTACCTTTACCCATTATATTTTGTTGACCTCTTGATATTGGTTGAGAATTTTCTTTAGTTTCCAATATAGAGTCTCAAAATATTTTAGAAACTATAGAATGTTCCCATAAAACATCGATAAGATCCCTTGGTTTGAGTGGTGAATACAACTCATCACCGGGGTTCTCTTTATAGATGGCCAGTAAATCATTCCAAGGAAGCTGAACATTTAAAGAGTAATTTAGAACCTTCCATATAACAATGAAATATTTGACTCTCTCAATATTTTTTTTGAATATGTTATGCTGAGGATCATAGTGTTTCATAGTTTTGAATATAATTGATAGATAAATTTTATGTTGTGGTCTTACAACATTATGATAGACCATCCTAGTAAAATAGTATATAATATGAAGGAAAAACCTTACCAGTTATGTAAGAAGTAGTTGAGTTTTTCTAATTATTGATATTTAAAGGTCCCGTCGTGGTATCACATTGGGGCATGAATTGTGTCAGATTTTATTCCAGACCCCCGGAGTCATTTAATGTTATAAACATAAGATTGGTCAAATTAGTAAGGAAAAGAGTTGTGCCTACCTATTTAGGGGTAAAGCTTACTCTCTAGTTGTAATGGTTCACTCTGTCCTTCCATAGATTCAAATGTAGTATATAATGACTCAATATTATTGAAGATATCTTGGTATAAGTAGGTATAATCATATCTTTAATAGGGGAATTGATTAGTTGAGATTAATATGGTGGTTCTATCTATACTTTCGGTTGATTACCTATATGGTTAACTTATTATATATTTTAGGAATGAATTATGGGTTGTTATCCAATGGAGGTAATTCATGAAATTATTCAACCATTGAATGAAAGTATATTAGTTTTCTTCATCCAAGGTTGAGTGGAAATTCTGGAACCATTCTTATTGGCCCGACGAGAGATTCTTATTTTGGGGTATGACATGGTAGAGTTATCTCAATATCATCTTGAAAAATATATCCATTTGGAATAATGCCGCTGAGTAGCTCTACATTGAGTCAGTTCTGCTCCTTCATCTATGCCACATAAATAAGGAATCTTTACCCAAGCGTAGGTGATTAATATTTTTCTGGAAAATGTCCTGATGTGGCCATACCCTTAACATTATCCTTGGTTAAAGCACATTGAGGGAGCGGTAATATAACATCCATGGGATCCATAATTTTTTCAATCCTTTCATTTACAATATACACACTTTCCTCAATAATCTTAGTGTTGACTATGTTTTGAATTAATCATAATCCTCCTACTATCCTATGTGGGTTTCATGCTCTCTAACATCTATAGGGATGAGGAAACATATATTTACAGATGCAAAATTTATTGAGGGAATTTAATCACAACTAAGAAAATAGATGGGTTGATTGCATCCTTGATTTCTATTGAAGAGGTCATGATTTTTAGAATTACAAACACCCTTCATAGATTTCTTTAGCTTCTGGCATTTTCTAGGCCTCATCCTTTATTGAATGGATTCCACCAAGGCTTTTTATGGAGGATCACCTAAACATAGTCCTTAAAGAACATTATTTTACACATTCAATCATAGTAATGTTTGATCATATATAAAGAAAATTGTGAGGGACTATTTTGTCACATGCTTCCAAGATGGGAGAAGTCTAACCTCCATGGGTGTGGAAGTTGAGATAAAAATACCCCAACCGTGTAGGATATTGTTTCACATGATCCATAGTGGGATCACCTCAAATAGGATATTGAAATATTCACAGATGCTATTATGGTAAAAATTCACCTAGACCTATGATATGGGGTTGTTCCTATATTACTTCAACTACAAATATCATGAATTCTCTTATTTTTTGGAACCTTTGTTCGAGCATGAGCCTATTGAAACATAAGATCTATATGTGAACCACTCTCTTCCAAAGACTTCATTTCTACTCGACAATTTGATTTTATCATGAGAATTTCTAGCTCAATTGTTTTAGATTCCATGTGCAAGAGACTTTCTATGTCCTTATCTCAACGAGGTTGATGCTTTTCAGATGTTTTCAAGTCCAAATCATACTAAACATTCCATTGGTTTTTTACAGATCCTGCCTCTGAGTGTTGGATCATGGAAATGAAATTACACATAGCTACTTTTGGATGTATTTTTTGAATCAATATTGAGGTGAAATAATATTTTCATTACTCACCACATACATTGATATGGAAACCAAGAGGAGTGTTTGGGATTAATTGACATAGTTTGTGAAATGCAACATAACATGAACATTAAAGGATCACATACTGTTTTTTCAATATTAGATGTCATGGAATTAAGGGGAATGGAAATTCATTTGAAAGATAAAATTATTCATTTTCCAAAACATGGTGAATATATCCTTTATAAGGAAATAATATTTTTCTAAAATAAATTTGTTTCCATATGTTTATATGATTGTTTTGTATTTATGTTTTAAAAAATGTTTATAGATCTCTATACTGAGGAGTATCCAGGGGAGAAAACAATACAGGTATATTATCTTTATCTAATTTATTACTCATGAGAAACATATTATATTCATATTCATTGGTAGATTCTTCCACTTGAACTAGATAATGTGTGATTTTGTCATATTCCTTATTGTGAATGTAAGTATTTGTAGGAATCACCATTATTTTGCAAGAACCCAAGAAATCTAATGTTGGTTATGGAAATGATTGTTACTATAGGTTATCTTCTGATTGAGAAATAATATCACTTTTTAGTGATAATACATCAAAATGGTTGTAAGTTTCTTCCCAAAATACACACTATATAAGGGATTTTTCAAAACTGTTTTGGAGGGGGGGTTCTTCTTGAAGTAAAACATCACTGGGGGGAGGATCATCAAGGTCGATATTAGAAAGGGGAGGAAATTATTACTTCATGATATTTTCACAGTGAGTAAGGATTCCTTGACAGTCACCAAGATAAGGGTTTTCATGATTGATCTTACTATGTCTATGAAATAATCCTTTAGGGTGACTATTCTAGGGAGAATCCCTAGATTTTACACTAGCAAAGTTATAGGGAGGACCTTCATAGCTGTAAATACCTCTTTTTGGATAAGGGTCTTAGAAATACATTTATAAATGTTTGGGATCCTCAAGAAAACAAAATTTGAATAGAGTGGGGTTATATACTTTGTCATTATTGTCTAATTACCTTTGTTGATTCTTCATTTTAGCTGCTCACTTCTAGAAAGTTGGAGTTTCATATTGTGGATAGAGACCATCACACACAAGAGCACTCCTACGAAACTCATATTGAAATTATGGAATCCTATAAAGATATTATTATGTTTTGATAGGGTTAAATTATTATCCTAAAGATACCATTAGAATGTAATGTTGATATTTAGTTGTTACAGGGATGTATACCCAATCCTATCGTCCATTTATCATATGCTTCTCCGATGACCGTCATATAAGATTGTATGAATACATGCCTATTCTTGAGTATCATTATCCTTGTGATGATGAGTAACTCCAATTACATGTCAATGATTTCATACGTTCTCTTAAATACTTCTTCAGGTATCATTATATCCTAGTATGTTTTTAGATTGTGGGTAGGGATTGATGCCTACATATCCATTGCCACCAGTATATAATGGTTGAAATCCATGGATTGAACGAGGATATATTCCCATTCCATGGTTAGATCTGGGACACACTTCTTCTCTTAACCTCAAAATACTACATAAATATATCGAAAATATTTTTTTGTAGAGGTATAGGGTTTGGTCTACTCCAAATATATTTTTGATATTTTCTGATAAGTTTCTTATAGTTCTGTGAAATTGTACTAGCAGACATATTGAACACAAACTAGTATATGTGACTGACCATGGGTTTGCATAATATTTTTCAATAAATATTATATACAATAAATATGGATATCGACATATTCTATGTTGATTAATCTCATTCTTTATTAACTTTCATGGGAACCCAATATTGGAAGGCTTAAGATAGGTCTTTTAGGGTTGCATCCTTAATATGCTGAGGACTATAGTTTTCATAGTGTTGGTGATTAAAACTATTGGTAGGAGTCTTTTGGGGGAACTAGGGAACCAAGGTGATGATTCTATAATTGAAATATATACCACCCTCCCAAAAATATGAGAGGTATTTATTAATATGATTAGGGGATAAGATCCCAGAGTGATTTGAAATATTGACAGGAAACTTCCCCCATACATCGTTGGGTAGGTAGTTTACAATTATTCCTTTTTTAAGATTAATTTTCCTAAAACCAAAAAATATATTTATAACACCATTCATTTAGTAATCATTGATTTGTTCATTCACCACTCAGTTTAGAAGGAATTCTATTAGGCATATCTTCCTCTAACATGATGAGGAATTTTATTGTTCAATTATCAATGCATATGTCGGTTTTGATTGGTTGGATTCCATTTTTGATACAAGGCTGTTTTTAAAAAATTTATAGAGTCGTGGAAAAAGTGAAATAAAATAATCTCATAAATGTATCCTAAAAAGTAAAAAATCACATGATAATTCATTTCACTGAAATATCCATGTTGGTTTATTTTATGTTTTGTATTTGTATGTGAGATGAAATTAAATGACATGTCGATGACAAAGTTCTTTTGGTTAATGAAGGTATTCATGTTAGGTTCACCATTTTGTCTCTAGATTCTTTTTTCAGGTGGGTTCCAATAAGGATTATTCCTGGAACCAAAAACACCCAATGACCATTGCATTCATGATATGGACCTACTTTATAAAGGTAGTCAATAGTTTATCATTTTTCAAATGATTCTTAGATACTCATATTGGTCAATGGTTTAAAAAAAATAGCGTACCTTTTATGTTCATGTGATGAAGACCAAACAATGCAGTTTAAAGTCAAGAAATTATAACATCCATGTGAATAATTCATAGAAAACGCTGAAGATTTGATTATCTATTAGCAGCCATTTATGATTCATCTCATAGAGGGATATGGACCAATAATAGTGGAATGATATCACATGGAATTTTTCTATTTGAAGATAGATCTCATTGGGAATATAGATTGATGAGTATGAGATTATATGTCTTTAAATGAAATATATCCTTCCAGGTGAGGAGTTTATCCTACTAGGAATATGAACAAGTATGTGTTATGCTAGATTGGTGGTGTTGGGATTGAATCTCAGGGATTATTCATATATTTCATGTTTTTATGTGAATCAAAACCCACATAGTATAGAAATACTAGGACATACACATACTAGAGAGGCCCATTTAGGATATTTTGACTCTGCTATTGATATGATCAAAAATGATCTCTAATCACACAGGAGTAATACTTAGGGTGGGAAAAAAGTGAAACTAGAATATCATCATGTCACAAAATCATGTTTTGGAATATATATATATAATAATTGGAATCCCATGTAATACTTTATTTTTCCTTTTCCAGTGGAACATAGAGGGGATATGAAAGGCTGGTGATATCCTACCAGAAATTATAGGGGTTAATTTCAAAGGGATTGCAATTATAGGAATTTTTACCTCATGCAATGGTGGATGTGGGTGATGTTATGATAGGGTATTTAGTAAGAAGGACATATTTTACAAATTCTGGTATACAAGAATGTTTTTAACCCCACTATAGGGATTAAATATCAACAAAATGTGTTGATATTATCTGATGTTCTTTAAATTTCAGGAAACATGTAGGAATTAATGCTACTTCTTAAAGTAATTAAACTTTCCCTAGGAAATGGTTCCCCATTACCATGATAATGCATGATTATGATCATTTCAGGGACATCAGATTCTTAGGAGGTTATATGAGGGAGTTCATTTACCATGATAATGGATGATCAAGAGTACACGATGGTGTACCTGTGAACTAACAATATTGACTTATAGATATATGATGAGCTGTTAGAGCCATTATTCTTATAAAGGAGGTTTAGGTAATGGAGGTTCATGTTTACTATGGTATCAGAGAGACTCGAGGAAAGGAGGGTACTTCACCTAGGAAGTATGTATTGACCCAGATTACCTTAACCTAGAGCCAATGTCAATTTTATAACATTGACATAAGTTACAATGAATAACATCTCTATAGAACAAATGGTTTTAGAGTCTTGGTAAATAATATATATACATTATTCCCATATTACATTTGAAAATTGAAATTAATATCTTTTTCAAATAATATCATTATTCCCTTTAGTATATCATCGCATATCATTTTAAGGATAGTTCTTGGATTCGTAGGAAATCCAAAAAAATAAGGGTGAGATCACATGATCAGTGAGTTTTGATTACAATGGAAGCCATAAGTAATAATTAATAATAATAATGGTAAGATAAATAACTCAATATAGATTCTATTTAAATAATTTTACTAGAATACTCAATATGGGATGGTAAATAATTGAAAAAATATTACATTTAATAATTAATCTAATTAGAAAAACTAGATAACTCGTAATCATTATGAAAAGGTATAGAAAATAAAGAATTCTATTTAATCAAAAAAGTGAGATTAAAATGAATCCAGATGTAATATCATTGTGATAATATCATAGATAATAATAACTGAATTGTCAAAGAAATAATTTCATAATTTTTGGATGTCAATATCTCAGGCATCTTGATACCTATACCTTCAAGAACTTTCTCAGTACAGTTTTAAACTTATGGGTAGGTATAAACCATAAACCCATTTAAATAAGGATAGAAAACTAAATCATCTCCAGAGGCTTTCCATGCTTTGTGGGGATATCTATAAATGGTCCTCACCCATATCTACACTTCTAAATAATTTCATACCTATTAAATAATCAATTTAATTCATGAACAATATGAATTACAGAAAAGTACATATCGAGTAAGAAATAAAGATTAACTATAATTTCCCCACTCAATCTTATATATTTTAACATAAATACGGTTTGAATAAATGATAAACGTTTTAATTAATTATTATATCCAAGATAAATAAAATATATATTTCGGTGAAATATAATGTAAAATGGTAATAAGAAATTCAATATTTTAAGGGAAAGTTAATGATTATAAAAGTAAATAAAGAAAGATAATTTCCATACCATCCATTGTCATACAAATTGTAAACCATCAAGAGAAATAATAAAGATGGTATGAAAAAATTTATAGCCTATGAATGATAATTCAAATAAAGGGATTATTTCATTAATGAATATAAATAACATCAAAATTTTATTAAAAATGTTCTTTATTAAAAAAACAATTTTCTTTGAAAATATTTTTAAAATTAAAGGATCAAATAATATTTTTAAATATTTTTCTATGAAAATATCATTTTAAAAATATTATTTATTCTATAAAACATTAATTGGTCCTGATTGTTGGAACTTTCATTCATGACGTACATGTTAAAACAAATAATTTTTGATAAAATCCCAGTTGGCCTTTTTTGAAAAACAAAATGGAAATTACATTCAAAACATATTTTAAATACTAAAGCATAAGTAAAAAATATTCTAATAAATTATATTTATAATGTTAAAAATATCGTTCAAAATATTTTTTGAAAATATCAATTTCAATGAAAAAGGATTTTCAACCAAGAATACAAATAATGTTTAATTTTATTAAAATTATTTCTCAGAAATTTTAAATACCAAAGTGTGAAAGATAGTACAATTACATGGAAATTTAATTAATTACCATAGTATAATATAATTAAATGTGATTATTAATTTTTTTCATATAATTACCTATAATCAAAATTTAATCCTAAATTATTGGGATTAAAATTAGATTGAAAAATAAACACTTCCATAGAATAATTAAGTTATGAGATTGTCCACCAAATGGTAATTTTAAATTACAATACCCTTGGTTGGAATAATTAAAATTTAAATACTAAATATCATGAAATAAAATGTATTCATGATATAATAATTAAAATGGGTAGTATATTCACCATATAAAAGATATTTGGTTTATAACATCACAATATTCGTCAATAAATGGAAATTGAGATGAAATCCATTACCTCATGATTAATTTTTGATGAACATGATTTATCCTCCAATATAATTATGTTAATAGTGTTAAAAATTTATATCAGAACCATTTACATATTTTTAATATAATATATTATCCTCATATGACATCTTATCACCCATTATTTATTAATATTTCATTATTATCATTGTTCTGGATGTTAATTTCTTTATTTTCATATGTGTGTTTTTTCATGAAATCTTAAATTATTGGGTATATGATATTGATCCATCATATACATAATTATATTAATTTTTTAAACATATTTTTTTTCATTTTATATATTTTCATAATCATGATTTTAATTTTAACATGGATAATTTATCATATCACTTCATAGAGATGGTAAGCCGTATGTATGCATGAGTGTCTTTATAATTACATTAATGGTAAAGGTTTATGTAAGCTGGTGATATTGTAATGTAAAATAATAAATATTGTCAAATATATATATCACATATATTGATTTAATTTATCCATCTTTCTTTCCATCTTAATCATAAGTGAAAAATGAATCACATCACTTCGTGTGGCTGTAGTCTTCCAAACACATGAGCGGTGTTATCATATTTCAAATGGAATTGAAGGAAGGAATATATATGTGATATTATAATTATTTAAATATAATTTCATCCCAACCATAATATAAATTTGTTAAATTTATCATTACATTCATCCTTTAGATGTGGTGAGAGATCAATATTTACATCTATTCGAAAGGAGTTAGTCCTACAAACACATGATTGACTGATTTGTTTCTAATTTGATAGAAAATGAGATGAATATAGGTTATTAAATTAACAAAATAAAATCCATTTATTTCTTAAAAATTTTAAATATTATATTATTATTATTAAACAAGATTTTAGGATGGTGGAAGAAGAAATAAAATTAAAAAACTCATTTCAGAACATTACGTCCTCTTTAGGAAACTTCTTTTGGTTTGCACAAAAAGTATTCCTACTATGAATTTATGAGTAAAAATGGATATATAATATTTTTAAGGGATTAAGTAATTTATTTTGTAAGGTAATTTGGGAAACTAATGTATTTGGAAGTATGAATAGGGTTGGGGAGGGAGTGAACTATTATAAATGGTGGAGAGGACATATATGAATGTTTTGAACATATTCAATTACACACAAATTATTATCACTACAAAAGATGATATAAGGTTCCATTAAATACATTTATAGGGGATATGGTACAAATATGTCTTGAAAATTGGGTTTTTACAAGTTCGTAGGTCATTTTAACCCTTATCTGTTTTGGTTTACCACATGCAAACGAGTTTTTCCGTTAACTGTGGTAATTAATTTTTGATTATTTTAATATTAATAATGGAAAAAATATTTTCAAAATATTTGATAATATTTTTATGATGATTATAAATTTGGAATAAATTTTTCTAATTTCAATTCATATAACTGTATGAATCCAATTAAAATTTATACTCATTATCTTGATGAAATGGTGCGACTTCAAAAAGAAACTTTTTATAAGTATAAAAGGTTTTAAAATAAAAAATAATATTTATTTGATTAAAATAAAATAAAATAGTTAAATTATTATGTATTTGAAGAAATTTATATTTAAAAATAATTTAAAATTTAATTTAACCTTCTGAACTATTTAAACAAAAAGGCAGTTTTCAATAAAAATTAGTATTTTTACTATTCATAGAAAAATGAAATGTTTCAGTATAATAATAAAATTGAACCTAAGAAAATTATAAAACAATTATTTAAAAAGTTATGTTCATTATAAAAAATAAATTTTTTTAAAATTGGTAAATTTAAATTTAAATTATTTTTTCAATGCCTTATTATTACCATGTTTTAGAATAAATGTGGTTTTTTAGAAAATTGTTTTCTTTTAAACGATTCCTATTTTATTTATAATTAATAGGTGCCTATAATTTTTATAATTTATTTATTACTCTTCATAAAAACCATTTTAATGGTTAGGTTATAATAATATAGTATATTACGATTCATTTAGACTTGGAGTTTTATGTTCTTTAAGGTATCAAAGAGATTAAATTTTAAGAAACATACTTCGTTCATTGTTTAAACTCAATTTTCATTTCACATATGTTATTGATTGAAATTTTATCATTTTATAATATTAGTGTGTAACATTCTCCCCAACATAAATAAATTTTATCCTTTCAATTTTATCTTTCACTCGATATTCAAGGGTTTGATATTAGAAAATTCCATCATTAAAACCCCACATCATAATAGGGTTAATAAAAATTTATATTAATAAGACAGAAAGAGAAGTAAAAATGACAGATATAATAATACCTAAATTGGTTTATAATATATATAACATTGGTGGAAATTTAAGATATGGACATGGAAGAAACTCCTAAATTATTATAGAGAGTTATATAGGTCATTGATCACAAGAAAATGAATAATTAGTGCAAAGTGAAGAATAAAAAAAAACCTATGATGATTTGGAAAACCATATTGTTCATATGATATAATGGTAATGTGATAATTTTGGTTTAATATCTTATTTATAAAATTTAGTAATTAATATACTATCTTTGAATATAATAAAATATACTTACTTGATACATTTCTATTTCATAAGAAGAAGTTCAATATTTGGTTGTGCTTTAATCAATTTTAAATTCTTCACATACTATAAGAAATGAATAACCAGAAATGAATTTTTTTACAAGAAGAGATAAAACATACTTTTAAAGGACAATATGATCAATAAAAGGGTGAATATTATTTTCATATTTCTTTAAATATTTTCCAAAACCAATATGGTTTTCACATGTTTTTCTATATAATAAATTAATCTCTAAACATCAAAAGTAACACTATTTTTTATGATTAAAGTTTATTCTTCAAATAGTTTAATTAAAAAATGTAATATTAACTAGAAAATTAATCATACCAGTGGAAGGCACTATATACTTATCATCCTTCAGTAGTGGGTTTAAGGCCCACAGCCTTGGCAGATTTGATGGGTTGCCACTCAGCCTATGGGTTGTTCTTTTTATTAAACTATATTAATATAATTTCTATAAATTTCCGAAATTATGATGAGTTGTAATTAATCTAACATAAATTATAAAACAAAACATAAATGTTATCAACACCTTCAATGTTAACTCAAAAAATATAACTGAATTTTTTCCCAAATAAATATTTCATATTCTAAACCAATATGTTTTATTTCCATCAAAGTTTTCCAAAAAATACCTAATCATGTGACATTAATATCAAACTATGTTTTAAAACTGTGTTTAATATTTTTAGATTTTGGGGATCCTTAAATTCATAAACCCATGATGGTATCCACATCTCTTGTATTAAAAACGAAATACATGCTTATAAAATTTAATACAAACCTTAAATGTTTTATAATTCTTATCACCAAAATACCATTGGAAAAAATAATTTTGCAACATTATTTTGGAATCCAAATTTATAAATACATCATATATTTTATTTCGACAAAATTACATCATTGTTCTATGGATTTACCATTAGAAGTGGTAGTTGACAAAGATAACTCCCATGTTCCCCACATTTAAGACAATAAACTATTAACAGATCCCTATGATGAAATTTATTTCATTATATCATACTCATCACATTCTTTCAACAATTTATTTATATATTCCCATATTTTCAACACATAAAAAATTTACCCTTTCCATTTAGAAACATTCATATGTTCCTCTTTCCACATTTATGATTAGAAGTAAATTAGTCCATCTTTCCTCCATTGTTTCCATCACTTTATCTCTTAGAGAACTCTATAATTTTCATCTTTTTTGAGTCTGGGAGTTGGTTAAGGTATACGTTGTATATTATATTTTAGGATCACATATTATTAGTATCGCATACATATCTTTCCCTCATATCATTATCAAATTATATTGGTCATAGTAAATACATTTTTTAATATAGTCAATTTTAACATGATTTCTTCGGGTTCTAGTCATTGTATAAAATAAAAAATCATACTGTGAGAAATAATAATTATTGTTTGAAAAAAAATAGTCATTTTCAGGATGTCTAAATCATTATAATTTTTTCCAAATAATACACCTTAAGTGTAACCTGTTTCCTTTGATGTATTCATCTATTGAATTTCTTTATAATGTTTTGTAATGAAAATATAAATGATCCTATGAATATATAGTTGTATTATGAAACTCAGTGTACATAAAGTCCAATTTTAATAATCCAAGTAATGATCGTGTCAATCCCAATGAACAATTTTTGAAGTTATTACCACTAGGTACATCAATTATTGAACCATGCCGACCTGTAGTATCCTGGTAGGGATGTATTTCTAGGAAACCGCATAATCACTACATTAAAAACTGTTGGGTTTTCTTATATAAATTTCATTAATGTATATAATAGGGCTATGTTCCATAATCTGTGATTTCCTAAATATTGTTTTTAATTATTCTACTAAACTTCCTCAGATTTCTAATTTAATGACCGTGACTCTAATAACCACGAGCTTGCATCTTCTTTATTACATTTTCGTAAGATACAAGGAATTACTTCATGAAAAATAAAATAATTTACTAGCCTTGATAAACTATATAAATACATGATTTCTACGCTATATTTAGAAACAAAAATTACAACATTTTTTTGAGTAATATCATTATACACTCTACCACATCCATTTATATCATTGTGACTACACCTGATGGATTCTTGGGAAAAAAATAAAGGTTTTCCTTAATCCTAAATAAGTTTCAAGAATAGTGGAATATATCATGAATCAACAGACTTAATCATGGAAAGAAAAATAACCAAAGAAATTAATTTTAAAAAATTTTAAAAAATTAATCAATATGGAAATGTAAATTAATTAAGAAACATACCATTTATTCATTAACAAGACTATGATAACTAGTTAAGGAAAAAATCAAAATGAAAGGTATATAACTGAAAACACATGTTATTAAATCAATAAATCGTGAATGAAATTTGTCTAGTGTTAATATCATTAAGAAAATCTAATGGATAATAATAAAATAATTCTCATTGAAGCACATTATTAATTATTTTATTCCATGATATCAAGGATTATGATACCTCTATGGTCAATACATTTCCTAAGATAGTTTAAAACTAATGGGTTGGTATACACTAAAATCCCTTTTAACAGAGATTATCCAACTAAACCATCTCATGAGACAACTGATTCATTGAGGGGATTTATATGACTATTCCCTACTAATATTTTCATGCCTAAATCTATCCCCATATTAAAAATAATCAATTTAAATCATGAACAATATGCCATATCAAAAAATTTCCATATCGAGTAAGAAATACATATTAATAATAATTTCACTTTTCAATCCTATCAATTTCAAAGTAAAGTACTGTGTAAATAAATCATATAATGATTAATTAATAAGTATGTCATTAATAAATAATATGGATATTCAGGGTAAATGATAACATAGATGTGAATAGTTTAATGGAAAGTTAATGATTTCAAAATTTAATCAAGTAATAGAATGTCAATACATTCCATTTTGATATTGATTATAAGTCATATGGATAAATAATAAGGATGATATCAACAAAACATATACCCAATTTATTACAATTACATTAAAGGACTGAATCAGATTTAATTGACATAAATAATGAATTCAGTTTTGTTAATATGTATGTATAGATTTCCATTTTCCTTGTATGCATCACTTTTTTCTATTGGTTATTATTTTTAGTGGTGGTTGATGTTGGATATAATTTTAAAATTATAGTTTTTCATTTTGTTTTTATTGGCCCTTGTCTTTCTTCTTGGTTGAATGCATTTGATGTTTCTTAGTGTTAACATGAAATCTGATGGAATTTGGAGAATCTTGACACATGATTTCTTGTTTTGTCTATGAAGTGAAAACTATATTTTATTCATGTTTTTATAATAGTATTTTGGGATTGTTTTGATTATGTTACTTCTTTAATGTTGTGATTTATTAACTAGATTAAAATAACATTTTTCTATTTTTCACAGGCTGGTTGTTTAGATATTGTGTATGGCTCATCATATCTTGAGGTATCGATTCTACTAAATATTTTTTGTGTAAGAATACTTACTTATGGTTATCCAGACTATTTCTTATTTATTGAATGTAATTTTTATGAGTTTTTATATTAACATAAATGGATTTCACACTTTCTCACACAAAGATGTGGGATTTGATTTTTTTTGATTGTTCCTTTTTGAATTTTGAATGATAATTACAGGTATATGATGCATATATTTTTTCACAGTTGACATGATGCTTTAAGAAACTACTAATTATGAGTTCTCTAGGTTGTAGGTATATCATAAAAAACAACATATAGACCTAGATGAGAAGATGTAATTCATGGATGGAATCATGGTTTTCAAATGATATCACACTTTACTATTTGGCATTTGATGAAATTTATTTATATAATCACTTTTAGTTTGTTTGGTGAAAAAAAATTTCACCTCATGTTATTATAGTAATATTTAGTTTTCTTAATAATTTTTTGATGGGGAATGAGTTGGGTATCCAGTTAATATATCCAAATTTCCTAAAAAATTAATGTTTTATTTCATTGATGAATAAAAATACGATAAGTTTCCATTATAAACATTCTTAATGATAATCCATATTCAACTTTGAAAATATTTCTAAAACTAAAAGTTCACAAAATATTTTGGAGATAAATTTTAATAACTTTTAAAAATTTATTGTATAATATGAAACATATAGTTTTCAAGATGCCTTGAAGTAATGTTCATGTTGTACACTTTAACATAAAATTAATTTTACTTTTTTGGTAGAAACCAAATGGTCCTTTTTTAGGAAATGACATTAAATGTTCCATTGAATTTTTTTTGACAAAAATTAAATCATGGGTAATAATTTCCTTAAGTAATCATTTTTAGAATGCCTAAAATAATTTTCAAAACATATTTAGAAAACATAGATTTCGATGAAAAACTATTTATGAACAGAGAGACAAATAATGTCCGGTTTTCTAAAAAAACAATTTCTTAGTAATTTTAAGTATCAAATAGTGGAAGATGATTATATTACCTAAAAATTTAATAAATAACCAGTGTACAATAAAATTTAATAGATTTATTTTTCATTGATTAGATAATTCCTTTTAATGGATATTCATGTATAAATAATCGCAATTAAAATGAGATTGTGAAATAAACCTTTACTGAGATTATAACGTGGAAGTAAGAATTAATAAATGAATCAATTATGTGTATCAAATTTATATCCACATATAACAGTTGGATATGTAGAATAACTTATTTGAATTTCATTACAAATATAATCTAATAATATCAAAGGCAACGAATAAGTAATGTAACCTATTGAAATTAAATATACTTGGATGAAATAATTACAATTAAAACTAAAGATACCATGAAGTATAAATTATTTATGATAATACATTTAGAAGAGGAAATATATACACCATATATAAGAAATTAGTTTTATAACATTACAATATTACTCAATGAGGGGAATTTGAGACAAAGACCATTACCTCACACTTCCTTTTGGTTAAACATTATTTAGCATAAATTACAATAGAATTAAAAATTTTATTAGTTTATCTACACACCATATAAATATTTATAATATATTATATGATCCTCTTATAAAATCTAATCACCTTTTCATTTGTACTCTTTCACTGTTATCATTATTTTGTGTGTTAATTACCTTGTTTTCTCATGGGTGTTTTTTCATGAAAGTTATGGTTCTTGTGTATTGGATATAGGTACATCATGTATAAAATTATATAAATGTTAAATTTATTATTTTTTTCTCATTAGATACATTTTTACAATAATTATTAGAATTTTATAATGGAGAATGGATGACATTGCTTTATGGAAAAGGTAGACTGTACGTACGCACGAGTGACATTATCATTCCTTTAAATGTTGAAAGGGTAAAAAATGGTTTATATATTAATATTAAAAAATAAATACCATAAAATATATATAAAATTTATTAATAAATGTTATTATTATTACCTTCCTTGGAAAGAATAAGTGAAACAAATCACATCGCTTCATATGGTGGTAGTCCACCGAACACACGAGATACATTATCATATTTTAAATGAAATAAAAATTAAGAATGTATATGTGATATTATAATCCATAAGTATAATAATATCATAAATATAACATAACCGTATTAAATACATCACTATATCTGGCCTATAATTATGGTAATGGAAAATCAATTTCATTAGTTTGTGAGGTGGTAGTCAGTCCTACAAATGATTGATAGTTTCATTTCCCATATGATAAAACATGAGGTGTATATAGGTTATTACAGTAAAATTTTAATATATCAAAATATGTTATATAATTGTGTTATTATATTAGAATTATTATGTAATATATTATGGATGTTCATGAATAAATAAAACGAAAATGATCGTTTAAGAACATTACATCTTCTTTGGGGAACTTTTTTGGGTTTGTACAAAAATCACTCATAGGATGAATTTCTGATAAAAACGGATCTAGGTTTTTTAGTGGTGTAAGGAAGTCATTTTGTATGGTATTTAATAACAATTGTCTTTGGAAGTGTTAAGAGGGGAGGAGAGTGGGTGACCATTTATAAGTGGGGGAGAGGACATACATGTGATTTTTGAAAAGATTCAACTACAACCACATTTTTATTATTACAAAATCCAAAACAATTACTAATTTTAGGACCTTACAGGTTATAAGGGATAGTATTTTATATATAATGGGGGTTTTAAATGTTTCTAAGTCATTTTAACCCTTATCTTTTTAGTCTACCCCCCCAATAAATTATTTTTCACCTTAAATGTGTTAATAAATATTCATTGATTTTACTATTAAAAATGGTAAAAAATTAAACTTACCTTATAAGATAACATTAATTACATAATTCAAAATATTTTATCCATTTTTCCAAATTAAATTCTCATAAGTGATGGAATTCAATTGAAAAATATATACAAAAAATGTGATGAAAAAGATGGTTTTAAAAGATAAAATTCTCATAAATATATAATGTTTTAATATAAAAATTCATAATGAAATTGATTACAATGACCTATAATTATTAAATTGCAATATTATTGAAGTAAATTTAGTTTAAAAAGTTTTAAAATATAATTTACCCTTGTGAATTATTTAAATGAAAATGAAGTTTTCAATAAAAAATAGACTAGTTTCAACTTGTCATTAAAAAAATGGAACATTTCACTATAACCAAAAAAAGTATAATGATGAAAGTTTTTATATTATTTTTTTTTAAAAATAAGTTTATATTTTTAAATAATTATCCTAATTTGATAAAATTTATTTTTAAATTAGGTTCATAATGAAAGACTAAATATTTCTTTTAGAAACAAATACAGTTTTACAAAACACATTTATTTTTCATTAAAATGATTCTTATTTTAATTATAATCAATAGATAAACATATTTTCACACCCATATATATATATATAACTCTCAATATACTCAAATCTAATGGATAGGTTATAATGGTATACTATATTATAGTTCATTTAGACTTAGGGTTGCATGCTCCATAAGTTATCAATGATATTAAATTTAATGAAATATATTTCATGGGTTGTTTAAGCTCATTGTTGGGAGTCACATAAAATATAGAATAAAATTTTATTCTTTTATAATTTATAGGTGTAACATTGAACTTTTTAAAATTGTATTTACCTCACCCAATTGATACTTGGGGTACCAAAGAGAACCTCACCCAAGTGATACTTGGGTGTAAAAGAGAGTACCTTGTCCAAGTAACATATGGGTGGGTTGGAAACGGAATTACACAAGGTATTCCTTGTAAAATTTGAGTGTAAATCACCCTTGTGATACCTGGGAGGTTTAGAGAGTACCTCTCTGAATTTATACATAGGTGGGTCGGGATTCACCTCTCCCAAATGATACTTAGGCATATTGGGATAGACCTCATCTAAATGATATATGTGTGAACCAGAGTTGAATTATTTTGAGTGGAATAAACTATAAAACCACACTTGGTTGAGGATATGTATTCATGATCAAGGGACTCCTATTGTTCTCTTGGAAGGTTGATATATACGTTTTTGAGCTAAAGAGTGGTCCATTTCACAAGTGTATTTCTGCATAGGGGTAAGTGGTTCCCCCACAGGTATTTGGTGTTTCATAACTTCTAGGGACTCTAGGCTATTTCTATTTTAGTTAATTTCATATTACATAGTAATATTAGAAATCTACTTGAGGGTTTCAGAGACTTGGGAGTGAGTATTGCGAGGGGAGTGTTATGATTTGTCTATTGGTCTTCCAAGAGTACCAAATGGGGAACCAAAGTGTCCTATTTATAGAAAATCTAGGGACTCTATTCATAGGAGGTGACTTCGTTCAAGTCACTGAAATAGGTGGGTCATAATCTAGTTTCGAAAGACGGTTCACACATGTTAGACATACGTAGGGTGAGATTGAAATGATGAACTTATGCAGGGTAAGAGGAAATAATGGTGGATCATAGAGGCTCTACTTTTATTTGTCACTGGGGAAAGAAGTTCCTTTAGTAAGAAAAACATGTTCATATCCCCACAGAACTCATTGATTTAACTTATAACTTTATTTATACATTTTTGTATTTTTATAGGAATATCTCCCTTCAAAATGGAGTTATACAACATTCACAAAGAGAAACAATTTCAATAACATTGTGGATCCAAATCATAATTTCGGCCACCATATCTGCTTATCGAATGATCATGAGTTCAAAGGAAATAATTTTTGTATCAATTTTTTTGGAGTGTTGGTGGGAGATACTCTAAAATCAAGAATATAGAGAGAATGAATTTAGAATCCCAAGTGGTTTTGATCCAAGCATCAATTTCCATATGTCCATATTAAAAAGTTACATATAAAAATGAAATAATAAATTGTGTATGAGATGAATAAAAGAAAATGTATAACATATTAACCAATTTTACCAAAATTTAGAAGGCATACCATTAAAGGGTAAATATTGTGTTGAGTCAAGAGTGACATCCACAAAGAAGTTGAAGTTGCGAGGATCATTTTATCAATATGGTGAAGGAGTGAGGACATCCTTTAGATTTTTTTAAAAACCCTATATCTATATTATTCATTAAACCAATTAAAGTTAAATAAATTAATATTATTATACTTTATAAAATAATAATAATTTTTAGTTTAGTTTATTTTTTTACCTACCATATTTCCATTATTTATTGAATCTATCCATTGATCTTAATGCCTAAAAAGTTGTACTAAGTAGATTTTGGATTCGTGACTCAACTAGTGAAAAATGAAATTCAAATCAACACATATTTCTATAATCACTAACATTAATCATATTAAAATTAGTTTATAAAAGAGGAAAATAATTTTAAGGACTTATGAAATGAGGATAGATCTTTATTTACTTTGATGCAGGCAGTGTTGGGAGGGACACAAAAACATGGTGACTAAAAATGAACCTTTTTATGGAATGATATATAAAAAATAAATACTCGAGCTATGAAAAGAAAATTTAAGTGAACACACACCTAACTGAGTACATCATGATTTTATTCTGGTTTTCATTGTAAATCTCAATGGGTTTCATAGTGTTACGAAAAAGGATAGGGTCTTATTAAGAGATGATTAAATGGTAATAAATAGTTCCAACTCATCCCAATAACTTGATAAGTGGTAAGACTTTGGTAGATTAGATGATTTCATTTTTCATGGAAGTTATTTAAACTCTCATGGTATGTTAATTTCTAGACATCAATTTAGATTAGGCAATTTCATTCCTTAATCTCCTACTTTTCACTTTAGATATCCCACTCTCAAAATATTTATTTTTTTTGATAAAAAATTAAACCAAATACCCATCTAATTACCACCAATTCATCATTATGATAACACAATACTCAATAGTATTGTGTTTCACTATTTATAGGGAGTGTGTTATTCTATAATGAAACATTTATATTGACCCATAAGTAAGAATAACTACTATTATTTCAAAAATACTTTTATCAAATCCCTTATAATCATAATCCAATAATCTAATCATTTCCATTAAAACATGGTATCACATTTAAATTCAATATTTTATTAAAATCCATTATAATTAAAGTGGGATATGAAAATAATATGACCAATTTTTTTCTTGAATAATAAGTTTCTAGTTCCTCTATAATATGATATCAATAAATAACTAGCTTAATTTAAGAAAACATATTCAATTAAAGAGTAATATAGTATAAATTACAATCTATGGTCATAGTATACACCCAATTTAGATAATCACTTAGCCAAGTGTTTCCAAGATTAAATGGATCATATAATCTATATAAAACACATTTGTTAAATTCTATAAGTATACCAAATATCTAGTAGTTAAATTTATTCTTGACACATATTGATCAATTCCGATACACAAAAATTCCTTTCCCAAACACTTTACATCCTAATTTTTTCAACCAAGTGATTCCCCGAAACCCAATAATTTTTTAGCAATTAATTATATCCAAAAATCCAAATGAATACAACTTTAAAACCCATATACCATCGTTCTTACAAGTTAAAAAAATTCCAAATCCTTTCCAATTCTGGTAAATATAAATTTATCAATAAATTCAAATATATTATTTGATAACCACCCAAATTATGAAAACCAAAATGGAATAAATAAAACCAATATTAGGGGATTAAAATCCCATATTTTGTTAATAATTTTCACCCACATTAGATGAAGATCACATGATGATCTAGGAAGCCAGGATATAACATCATAAATTGTTATATAATTCCACAAATTAGAGAAATAAAAACAAGAGGTCATGATAATTCTTGTTCATGTCTTAAATAAATAATCCAAAAACTGTGGTTCAATCCAAATATATTTATTTATCATATAAATAATAAATATAGGATATAAGAGATTGGCCAAATGACACATGATATCACTGAGTTCATTCATTATATTCAAATAATATTTGATTTATCCTAGAGATGAAGGCATAGTTTGATGATGGAGAATTCCAAATGTGTCTTTAAAGGGACCCCATATGCTCAAAAAAGTAAAATCAGGACATCAAATAAAGACTAAAAGATGATAATTTAGTTTTATTAAAAAATGAATTAAAAACATGATTGTATGGTAGGGCTACATAATCGACCAATACGTTGCACCAACTATTTGGGCACATTTACTTAAAAAATTTTGCTTCACATTTTCTATGTACAATCACTTGGGAAAACGAACCAACCCTAAAATTTTATGTTCCTGATTATGGTGACATAAATTTCTTGGATGTAACTTCCTCATGGAAACACACCCTGATGGTGTAGTGTTCAATAATTAAATTATAACCTGAATGTAAATGAAAAAAAATCTCCAAACCTAAAGGTGATCTAACCTATCAATCCCAATTCATCACAAAGTATCACATCTAGACTTCTGATTAAGATATAGAAAGGATGTGGATGTCCATACCTAGATAAGTTACTTATCATGTTCTTATCTATTTGGTCGAGGGTTTTGTGATTTGATCATCTAATAGATAATTAAAATTGGGTGTTTCCATATATACAGTGAATCTATACCCATTGAATCGATCTCATATTAGTTGGATATATATTTCGCATACATTGTGTCTTATAGTCACATGATGAATTTGAAATAGGGATTGTATAATTTTGAATACATATATATGATATAGTTGGAGGTGATTGATATAGAGATATATGGGTGTAATAGTGATCCCATTATATCTATGTAAATAGTGAGTATCACAAACAATTGGATATCATAAAATATTCAAAAAAATTATTTATTAATAAATTCACAATTACTATCAATACTATAGATTCCCACAATGTTATAGTTAGAGATTATGAGAATAATAATTAGTTTTTATTAAAATATTTTCTATAATAATTATAGAGTTATCACAAAAGTGTTTTAGAGGATATCTAAGAGATGATTTTGTGGGATTTTAAAATTTTTTCATATGCGACATATCATGTAGTGAAATAATAATAACTTTTCCAATAAAATTTTTAGAATATATTCAAAAGTGGTTTTAGATATAATTTGACTTGTAGTAACATATGATCTAAGATGTATTGAAATACCATTAAAAATATTAATCTTTAGTATAAGTTATATTATTATATATTTTCACAAAATCGAAAACCATGACATTGTAGTTTAATCCACTTACTGGGATGTTCTATAGTAAACCACATGATAGAGTATAACACCAAATTGGGGTTTTTCCAAGTCATTAATGAGTTATTCTATAAGAAATGATACTAATTATTTTTCTGACATTAATTGATTACATTAATTTTGATCATCATGTGATAATTATTTGAGGAATTTTCTTATATATAATGACTTCGTAAATGATAAAAAGTAATTTTTAGGATTTAGTCAGGAATAAAAAAGAGTTGAAACTCTTTTGACCATCATTATATTTTTCATCAATGATAAATGAATGATTTATGTAAATAGATTATTTGTAGAAGGATATATAATGAGATTAAAACATATTTGTTATTATAGTATTACAATATTGTTTGTTAGAATTGTCAAAATATTTTAAGCTGATGTTATCCTTATATAAATCTCACTTTATCTTTATAAAATTTTTAATGTAAATAATTAGAGGGAGTGAATTGATCCTTCTCAAACATTTGGATATTCACATATGTTGTGGATATCCTAGGAATAAAGAGTTAGTTGGATTAGTCTCAATTTTCCTTATCAATCACATGTGATGAATCATTAAGGGGTTGGATTGTCTAAGAAAATGGTCCATATTACTCCTTTATATTATTTTAAATACTATGAATCGAAATATTCTATGACATATTTAAAAAAAATCCACCGAGTTTTGGACAAATGTTTTCCCCTCTAAAGTCTTTCAACATCCTTATCTTATAATTTTTTAGAAAACAAAAAATAATAATGTTTTGTTGTATAATTTCTTATTTAAAATGTTCTCTACATTCATATTTTATATAATGAATAAAATTCTTTTTCTATGACTTTTATGGAATTGATGAATTATTATAGAAAGTCCCTGAATTCTTATAAAAAACTAATTTTATGATTAATGTTAATGTTATAAATACTAGATACCAATTATGAAAAACATAGTAAATAAATATAACAATAAAATATATAAAATAAATTTTACTATACTATAAATCCACAATATGAAGTTATGATACCAATCCCCTTAGCCCCACACCATTCCCATACACTGTTTCCTTACTTAATACTTCCCTAAATAGAAAATATCCGTAGTATTTCATAAAATAATAATAAAAAACAATCATTAATTATAAAAATATTTCACATTGTTTTTGAATTTTTAAAATTTATTAAATAAATAATTTCATTTATAAAATGAAAAAAATTAAGATAAATACATTTAAATGGAAAAAATACTATTTTTAGCCATTTACCTTAGACACCACACCCGTGGAATTCTTTATTTTAGAGAAAATTATTTCTAAAAATTCATTGAGGGATTTTAAAGAGAACGTATGAGAATCATTGTAAAACTATGAGTTTTAAATATAAAATCACTACTACCACAAATTGATAATTTTCTAACACATAAAAAATTATCTTTTACAACCATCATGATTAAATTAATTGAGATTAAATATTATATACTTTAAATCACATTATTATTGACAATTCCACAGATAAATATCTTTATTAGAAATAATGTTACTAAATTGTTTGTAATTATCGATATAAATTAAATAAATTCATTCCAATAATATTACATTAAAATTATTATTACCTATAGAAATAATAATTTTTTTTACCATTCTATAACAATTAAAAAATAATTGAATGATACAAATTCTTTTTATTGTTAATAATTTTGAATTATACATATATAATGTAATTATAATTCACAATCAATAATAACATAAATATTTTGAAATTTATATCAAGAAAGTATGAATAAAATTGCAACCAAAATTTAAATATGTAAATTAAATTATTAAAAGGGAACTAAAAACTATTATTAGACTAGTATTAGTAAATATTTTTCAGTTTAGAGTAGTAGAAATCATAGTTCCATTATTTTTATAATAATAAATAATATCAAATAACACTTTAAACATAATAGTATTAAAAAAATAATATGTACCGAAATGTTGAATGACCAGTGGATGTAGTTGTGTGTTGTTGTGAAAAATGAGACGTTGGGGCTATCATGTAATACCTAATTATTTTATATGTATTACATTTGAAATAACATCGAAGTATTTAATAGTTCTCTTTTTACACAATCTCAAGTCAAAATGAAATATAATATAGTATTCCATTATAACCTAGTAGTTGGGTTGGTGGTTATGAGTATGAATTACCACATTATAAAAAATATGTGTAATGGTCTTTTCTAATGGATTTTTTTGACAAATTAATATTAAATAAGTTATCAATTTTTAATAAGGATGTTTTGTGATTTAAAAATTAACATTCTACCCACAAGAAAATTTATTTAATTTTTGGTTTGGAGATTAAAATTATTTCTATCATTTTTAGAAAACAAATCTTTTAAAAGGGAATACAAATTTAGAATTAGTAGGTTATTTATTTAAATATACCGCATTTATTTTTTTCCATTATAAATATTAACCGTGAAATATATTTTCCACTTCACGGGTAAAAAGTGGGAAATGAGGTTAAAACTATGAGAAAAACTATAAGAATCAACCAAACACTTTCATTTATTTCATTACATTAGAAGAGTTCAATTATATCTACCATAAATTCAAATATATGAAATTTCAGAGTAGTTTTCCTTTAAAAATTTAATTTATATCATTTTATATAAAAAATATAGAATTCCACTATCTTTATTTTAAATTTCATTTAATTTTTTATATAGGTATAAAATTAATTTATAAATGAATAAAATTTTTTATTTTGTGAATAATTATATAATATTTATTATGGTAATTTATTTTTAACTTTTAGTGACTCTATAAGTACCATATAATGTTATATAATGTTGACATAGTTATTGTTATGTATGTGGAAAAATTAAAGTAATTACTTTTACAAACATTAAAGGTTATGTATTTAGATGAATTATACTGCCACAAGAATTTTATAGTATATAATAATGTGTTGGTTGGAGTAGAGTACTCAAGAGGGGGGTAAATTGAGTATCTATAAAAATTTATGTATAAGAAGATATCTTAAAAAGAGCCTAAAAAAAATTAAACACAACCTAGTTTAATCAAAGTATTATGGTTATGAAAGTTTGACTGTTCAAAAAACTTATCTGAAGATTGATTAATTCTCAGTAATCTCAATATCATTTATTAAAATTACTTTTGAAGCTATTCTAATAATGAAAAACAATTATAACTTTTTCCATGATTAATTATCAAAGTAAATCTAGTGATTTATGAATTATATAGTAAAATAAAGAAAACAAAATGAAACCACACCAATGACATAAAATAGGTGGTTCAGTCTCAAGATGAGACTTAATCCACTCTACTAGGTGATCACCTTCCACCAAGCTGTTTATATTAATAAACTTGATCCACACCCTAGATTGGGGTAAACAACAGTTCAGAGTACTGTCTAGGTCACATGAACTCTTCTACAGTTCATCATGGGTGTAAACTACTAGGTCACACAGGTACCTCTTCCACACATATCCATGTGAGGAAACAAGTGTAAAAATATATGAGAGGAAGGATATCTTGTATCATTCAGTTTAGTGTAGGGGAAAATGTGTGTTTTAATACAGACACACACACACACTGCTAAAAATCTAAAAATAGTACACAATAGAGAAAAGAATATGAGATAAAGTTAGAAGTTCTCTGAGTGTTATTTTTTGTAGCTATGGACTTCTAGGATGAAGAAAATGCAAGTATCTGGTCCTCTTGTGAGAAACAGAGTATCAAAAGTCTAGTAGTCTGGTTTCCAGTTAAATATGGCTCATGTTCTTTACAGAGTTTTTATTGCAATTATGTTCTTGAATCTAATCTATGGTATCCAAGATTTTGGAGATGTGAATAATTCTTATGTTCTTCAGATGTTTCTTGTTGCATCTATCAGTTCTTTTCAAAATAATTCTCACACTTCAGTTGCTCTACTACAGTTTTCCTGTTTTAAGGCCACACTTTTCTTTCTATTGGTGGAATGCATGTGTTGAAGCCAATAAGATGCATTTATTTTACACCTTGTACCTTGTACAGTCAGGTGACATGTCTATAAATAATGATTAATTATGTCAGTGAATTTAAAAGACTCAAATATGACCATGGGAAATAAAATTGAAAATGACCCAACAGATTAAAGAGAAGTGTCATAGTCTGTCTGGAAAAAGTGCCACATGGAAATTGGGACTTATTCTTTTCCTTTGAGTGGTGAGATAGTCATGATGTAATAGTTTTATAGATATCAGGAACCGATAGCCCAGATGCGGTGTTAGGACCACGATGTCTGGTCCGTTGCCGAACTTCGAACGGTGTCTTAGCAAGGAACCGGTGTCACAGACTTCAACAGATCTGAAATTGGTTACATTGTCTGGTAACGGTGTCTAGTCACAGTTTCTAGGTCATGGTCTCTGTGTCACGGTGTTTGGGTCATGGTCTTAGGGTCAGAGTGTCTGGGTCACGGTGTCACGGTCACAGTTTCCGGGTCACGGAGTTTGAGTCACAATGTCTGGGTACTTTTCAAAAAAAAACTAGAACATGTGGCAGACTCACGGTTTCTCAGATATAGCCAAATATCTCTATATCGTCTTAAGCAGTCATATTCACAGAATTAATTACACTTAATCACTCATTAAAGAAACAAATTAGATATAGTTTACAAAAATCAGTAATGATTTATAGGAATAATGATCTTGAGAAAATTTATTTAAAGAATAATGAATCCAAACATATTTACACATAAATCGAATACATGATGTATATGATTTGTGATCATTAAAAAATGACATTAGGAGTTCAATATAATGTATTATTGATGTCTAAATTTATCATATTTTGATTCCATTATTGTCTTTATGTTTTAATGTAAAATTAAGTGAGTATTTATAAAAAATTTGTTAAAAATATTTAATGTAAACAAATATGTTTTTTACATTACTTAAATATTAGATTTGTTTTGAAAAAGTAAATGGTTGATAATACATGGCCCAAAAGTTAATAACCACCCCATTCATGAGAAAATAATTACCGTATTAGTAAAATTATATCCCTTTAAGACTTAAAGTGTTATTACCATGGTTTAGGTGAAAATAAGAAAACAAAGGGGTTAAACTCACATATAAGAATTGAAATACTAATTAAACCTATCCAAATTTTATTATATGAAGGTATTTCCACTATACCTATTATGTTAATCGATTTCTTTTTCAAATTAGTACAACATTCACATGAAAATTAATTTATTATATTTAATTCTTTTGAGTAATTATAATGTCTCCTTCCCTCTCTAATAAAAGATACCACCACTCTACTATTATTCACATAACTTTGAGAAACCTAGCATGAAAAAAATGCCCATTTCTATTGTAAACGCCCATATCCATGAGATGTAGGTTCTGGTCTTCATAAAAGAACATTCAAACGGTCCATAATAAAGGATCTAAATGTGGTCTACTGAAAATGAGGTAGTCATGCTACCTTTCCTCTTTCTATTAATTTCATATTATATCCCCTAAAAATATGTTATATTTATCATATAATAATAAATAAAATTTCATAAATATACTAAAAGGTAATTATGAAAATTATACCTCCATTATACTCAATCTGTTTCATCAAAATAGGAAGTGAATGTATTGTTGTTGTGTACATGTGGACTACAATCTCCACATAGAGATATAATTCATTCATCGTCAACCTCATTCATGGTTGATTATTATGATATATTTAATGTTTTTATTTTAGATTTATGAGAAAACTATTATTTCATGAATGATTAAATATTTAATATCTCCCTTTCCTTATTTAATTAGATAATAAAAACAATATTCTTGTGTTCGTACGACCTAGCATCTCAATGAATGATACAACTCACTTTTCTATAGCTAAATTTTATAGTTGATTATAAATATAGTTTTTAATGAATATATGTGATACATATATCATTAAAATAATTATATAAATGATTTAACCATTATCAATGAACAAGAACTAGAACTGGAGAAACAAAACTTCCTTAAAAAATGATGAAGTTAACACTCAGAAAGAACCATTTAAGGATAAAAATAGTAATAAATGGGTGTTGCGATATTAAAATTGGATAATATATGATATTATATATATGTAAATAATTTGGTAATATAATAATAATAAATTTATGTTTATAATATTTGAGGAAAAATTACCTTCCAAACATGTTAAATTTATGGTAAGGGCTTTATGTATCAAACTCATTTTAATCCAGATTAATTATTCTTGAATTTACATTGAGAAATATTTTATGATAATTATATTATAAATCCATTTAATAATATATTAATAAAATTAATCATGAAATTTTCAAGTAATATTATCATTTTCTACTATTTGTTACATAAAATTATTATGATTTTTTTTAATATTGATAGAATTTACCTTCCAATTAGTAGGGAATATCTTTATTTTATGTTCACCTCTCTTTTAAAAAATCATCATGAATGCAATTAATACTCTACAATTATTATAAATTCATTTTTCCCATTTTTTACATTCATATTTTTTTCTAAGTAATATTCACGTCATTTTAAATTGAAGAACTTTTGAATTTTTATAAAAAATTTAATGAAATCTATATTTAATATACCTGACATGAATGAAATTTTCACAGTCCTGACCGATCATTGATTAGATTCTTCTGTAACAATTATTGAAATTTATTTTCACATAAAATGTTTTCCTTAAAATTTTCAATATATTTTTAGTTGAAATAAGCAAATATAAAAGGAAATGAGTAATTTACTCAAGAAAAATTTGAATGAACTTTTTCAGAATCTTTTCAACTATCATAATATTTCATGATGTTAATAATAGTTTCCAGAGATATTATCTATTTATACCATCCTTATATATTCTTTCGATAATTTATGATGATTACTAATATATGTTTATGAGCCCGATCGCTTTGTCCAAAGGATAGGATATAATGAAATATTTCTAAGACCCATTTCCTTTATATAGGATAGGAAATGACGAGTGTTTTGTCATCTAATAGGAATAATAAGTATAGTTTTGATTATGTTATGTGTGGACCAGGTATTAAATATTCCTCTAATTAATTTGGTAAATATATATTTCACTTGATATACTAAGAACTGGAATGTTTATTAAAGGAAGTCCAATAAAGGACCTTATCCACTGTAATAGTCTTGGGAGTGATCCATGACTAAGGATATAATGTAATGGGATTTTTATACAATAAATTTTGATATTATTGAGTGTGGACCTTTAATAAATACATTATAGAATGGGTAGTGAACCCAATCCACTATGATAGTATTTGAAGTGATCCTTGACTAAGGAAATGATTTTATATGCTTAGGTGTATGAAAAAAAACAAATGTATTAAGACAATGTTATGATTTCTTGTATCATGTTCTTTGAGCCATTTAATATGTATGAATTATGATCATATATGATTCAATCTATGACTCATTTTTATGATATATAATTTTTGGGGCCTGGTTTTCAAATGTTATTCTCATGTTCTCAAATCCTTATTGCCTTGTTATGCTTAAATGAACATTGGAATCCCTCTTGTTCACCCTTACTAGGAATCTAAGATCACCCATAATTATGTTTACTTTTAACTAGTATATGAATAATGTTTTCATGTATGATATATCTATTAAGAGTTCTAGTTGTGAATAAATTAATGGTCGATATTGTGGATCTTTAACAATACAATTTAAAATGGATTTGAGTTTCCAAATACATGGACCCATTTTGGTTTAAGAATTAATTTTAAAGTTATGTAATGAATATTAATTTAATAAGATGTAATATCGATTTATTAATATAATGGGACACTATATTTTTATTACAGTATGGTTCAATTATATTTGGAAATATTGAAAAGAAAAATTTAGTGAGAACCCTTAAGATAAAATGAAATATAAGAAAACACATTTGGTTATGGTAATAAATGTATTGTGATTTCAAATAAAATACATCCCTATATCGATAATAGTAATTATATGCTGCTATAGAATAGATGATCTTATGGTTAATAGAACCAAATGGATTGAATATGGTATTAACTCAATCATCTCTTCTGCATATTGAGTGGGCCTACGACTCCACACGCGGATAAACACTCTTGGGGGATATGTGTGGAATAGTCACATTTCATTTAAGAAAAATTAAAAAATATTTTAATTATATATTGACCATGGATAACCAGTGTTTAACCTAAAATTTTAAAATTGAAATATTTGTTGAGATTTATATATCCTATGAGTTACTTTTTTCCTGATTTTATTGTTTATCGCTATACTTATTTTTGGTAGTGCTATAATTTTTTGTTTTAGTCAACAGATGGAACTTAATGGAACTATGTTAATGATCAATGTGATAGACTATGAAATGATTTTCCTCTGGATCATAATATTATATAGGTGATGGAATGAAAAATATTATTACTATACTAACAATAAATTATAAATATATGAGTCCAACTGATCTTCCAAACAGGAAAAAGTGGAAACAATGGAATGAAGAGTCCTTAATGAGGAAATATATGCAATATTTTAGTGGACCCTCTATCCCACTAATTCTTTATTAATGGAATAGTTCTTCTTAAATGATATTTTCCATCAAAAAGTGCATAGAATATGGAAAGTTTATATTAACTCTCCATCATATAGAAGGTGAAATAGATCAATTGTCGACTATTATCAAGGAAAAAAGGCATCAGGATAAAGTTGACTCAAAGGATTGGAATTATCCTAAAATCTTATTTTTCATTACATACATACCCTATATTCTTCAAAAAATAATATATATTTAATTCCTTGAGCTAACATGTATGGATGATGAATCCATTATTACTTATAATGAAATATTAACAAGATATGTGAGGTACACATTAGGTATAATCATCCAATCTGAAACTATGATTCAAAATTATTTAGTTGACTAAAACCACATAACCAAATTGTGTTAACAATAATGGACTTTAGAAAAGATAATGAAATCATATAATTTACTATTAATTAAGAATTGAATATTGGAGTTACTGATATATGTCATGTTTTTCGTAACAAAATAATGATGTAATTCGATAAAAATTATAAAAATAAAAATAATGGAGAGGAGAAGATGATATTCTCATTACAATTGAATTGGTGAAGTAAAAAAGTAGGAAACTATCTTAAGGGGACTCGTTACTCTTTAAACAGTGAAAAAATGGTCATCGGGAAAAATAAAGTTGAATTTATGTGAAAAGACATGTAAATTAATGTAAGGTTGTAAAATCTCAACATAATGGACTCCCCACAATTTAAGGTTTAAAATAACTGTAGTATTTGAATTATGATAATATGTACTCAAATATAAAGGTTAATGAAGGAAATCAACATCATCAACCTATTAGGCATAGAGAGAAAAATCTCATGTGATCATTATTGTTGATACGGGCTATGAAAACTAGTGGTTAAATGTATACTTAGTATCCATTCTAGAACTGATAATGTCTTATTTTATTATAACTGTACCTATTATTATATATATTAAAAAATTTATAATGGTATCATAACAAAAAATAAATGATTAAATATTGAATAAGACATAAAAAACACTTAATGGTATGATGATAACATCTCCTATCTTTGATTCTCCTCTAATCAATTTTTTGGGAATATTCATTCTAGATATATCTTCATCCCCCTTTGGTTGAATTTGATTTTTTGGGCATGTATTTCCTTTCATTACATAGATCCCATATCAATTTTAACATAAGGGATGTCACATTAGGTATTTTGAACAAACCTATGACGATTTATCAGTGCAAAGATAAATATATACCTCCAATTGAAATTACATCCGTTGTATGGGTCTTGATTCCAACTAAAATGGGTTGTTTATCAATGATGGTTGGGGTTAAAATCAAAATCAAAGCTTTTACTATTATAAGAGAGTTTATTTATGGGTTTTTAGAAGATATTCCTAGTCATACACTGAATTTTGAACTTATGTTTTCAATAGAACCCATACATGTTACTATTACTATTTTAAAAATCCAAAAAGAATGTACTTGATTGAGTATCATGAATTGAAGAATAAAGTCTATAGGAGTATTTTTAAGGTATTAATTAGTCCGTGTGTGTCACTACGAGCCGAAATTTTTTTTGTTACGAGGAAATATAGATTAATAAGACTATGACGTTATGTTTGTGAACCAAACAAGATCTCAACCAATAATACAAATTCAATGCGCCATATTGATGATTTTAGTGATTAATTACAAGGATCTAAATATTTTTCATATATTTTATGTTGATATGGATACTATCAACTAAGGTTAAAATGTAAATACATGTAATGACCCAAACCATGGAGGCCTTCCTTGCTGGTCGATGACTAAGCCGAGAAAACCCTATACATGACTCAATATTCAAGGGTTTGGAAATAAGAAATGAGAAGGAATAACTAGAATTGTAGACCTTCTACTAGAGTACCTTTATGTACTCACCCAACATTCTCCTTGAAACATGATGAGGAATAATAATAAAAAGAAAGAAAATGACATCTTTAGTAAAAACCATGAATGTAAAAATTACTAGAGAACAACAAAAAGTGAGAGAGAGTGAACAAAAATTAAAAAAAAAATACAGACCCACCCAGAAATGATCTCCCTACATGAAAATAATTGGAAATGATAGAAAGGTAAGAGAATTTGTCTCTAGATATATAAGCCCCAACCACTGTACGTGGTTAAATATAACCAAATATCCTTTATATCAACCAATTAAATAACTGATGTGCCCACCATGTGCATAATGCATGACACATGTTGGTAAAGCCCATATTGGGGTTATTATATTATTAAGAAGTATGCGGCCTCAAAATCCACATAGAGAGAAATATAATAAAAAATTGAATAATTCACCTAATCACAAATCAAGAGGAAATATCCAAAAAACAAAGGTATATATATTTTTTCATAAAAGAATCATATATAAGAGAGAAATGGGATATCCAGATCAGTTTACAACCTATGTTTATGGTTTTATCTAATGCTACAAAGGTCTATAATCAATTATCACCATCTCACATGTCTATCAAAATAAGTCATGAGGAGGAACCACACATTTTCACTTCTCTATTTCTTGAGGGAGTGTAATCTCCAAAAGAAAGAGGAGACTTTATTTTGAACAATATGAAGATTACAAACAGTATATAGAGTTCCCACACCCATATAGGGGTGTATAATTTATATATAAATGTAAAACATTTGCGGGACCCTCACCATGGTGCGACATGGGAGTACTATCTCTGTTGTTATAGGACTCACACCCTGGTACCAAAAGGGAGTATAACCTCTACTAGGAATAATTAGCATGAAGTACCCAATACCTAGTGGTAAAAGAGAGTAATATATCTATAGATAGTTTAACCACAACCCAAATATAATATATTAATATCTATATTAAAAACTATTGTGGAGAACCCGCGCCCTACTGCGATAGGTGAGTAACATAACCAAGGATAGAGGACCAACACCTCAGTGTGATAGAGGAGTGCCATATTTAATAAAGGAGTGACATATACCTCATATTTGTGACAATTTTTATCAATTAAAAGGAGGAAAATGTTTTTCTAATACTATTCTAGGATTTGGGTTCAAAAGTTTTCACATAAACATGAAAATATTTCATATGAGGCAGGTACATGACAGATTTTTTGTTATTTTATTTAGACTTATAAATTCTCCTACTATCATCATATATTCAATGAATATTGTCTTTCTAGATTAACTTGATCAGTTATCTCTAGTAATTAAATTTTATATTAATATACATTCTAAGATCTCTGAAGAGCATGGAGATCACTTGAGGATTGAAATGTCGATAATAAGAAAGTAGAAGTGGTTTGAAAAATTTACAAAGATTGAATAGTGGTTATATAATGTATCATTTTTATATCATATAATCTCATGTGAGGCTATATTGGTGGATTCAACAAAGTGGGATGTTACTGAACATTGGACCTGACAAACTATTATGAATGAGATTTTTATTTTTTTAGTTTTGTTTGATATTATCAAAATCATGTATAAAATTTATCATTTGTATCTAATCCACTCCCCATGTTAACATGAAAGGGAAGACAATTTAATGTGAGGGAAATTTAATGGACCGAAGAGAAGATTAGTCACATCATATTTAATTGCACTACCCTATAGTGGAGAAGGTTTTGGGATTTATAGTGATGAATAAATGAAATTACTGAGATTCATCCTCATTAAAAATGATATCATGATATCTTATACCTGAAGGTATTTTAAGGTTCATGAGAAAAATTACCACACTCAAAATACGATGTTTTATACATTAAATTTTCCATTAAATTTTTGGATAAATTATCGGTATACAGAATAGTGTGACATATATATTGACAATAATATTATAAAGTATATATTTACCCAAAAATAGTGGAATATGTTCTAGATAAGGTGGTTGGATTTTATTAGATATTATGATTTCTCAGAATATTAAGACCCTGAGAAAGTGAACTAGTTGGATGATTCTATTAGTCAAAAGGATCATGCTATTTTATCATTTATTATGATAAAAAATGATCTAATATTTATATATTTTTGAAGTACAGAACTTGAAGTATTTAAATAAAGGGAGAAATGTCATCATTATCAAATAAGTGTTGAACTGAATGTTTATTTGAAAAAGAATGTGAGAAATAATTAAATTGTGGTGTAATTATTTGGTTTAGTGACTATTTATGTGTCCCATACATACCATATTAGAATAAGAATGTGTTGAATGATTCTCATATCTCATCATTCTCTATTAATCCATGAAGTTTATAATGATTAGAAAGAGTATTTATAGTGGGACAACATGATGGGAGATAATATAGAGTATATATCTCAGTGCATAGTTTTTCAACAAGAAAAAGATGATTAGTATAAGTCTAATGGGTTGTTAAAACCATTACCTATACTATAATGTAAATGGGATAACATCACCCTGGAATTCACAATCAGACTCCCAATGAATAATAAATTCAATAATATTATTTGGGTTTTATTCAATCACCTTACAAAGTCAAAAAACTTCATTTCAATCAAAGAATATTTATCCATCGATCATAATTCTAGAATATAAATTGAGTACATTGAAAGGTTTCATGGATTAAAAAATTCAATTATATCTAATTGTGATCTTAAAGTTTACCTCATGTTTTTGGAGAAGTTTTCATCATGATCTAGATAAGGAGATATGTTTTAGAAAAACTTGTTATAATCAGACAAATGGATAGTCTGATAGAAACCTTTCTAGGATGGAGGATATTTTTAGATCCAATTCTCAATTTTTTAATGGTGGTTGGGATCAACACCATCCTCTTATAAATTAGCTTTCTGTAATATCTTTAACATGATCATTCAGATGGATAACCGTGATTACCTATATAGATGGAAGTAAATAACTCAAAACTAATGGGATTAATTTAGTGAATAACATATATTGGGACAATGTCTAGATGAGGAAATGAAATAGTTGTTTATATCTCTTCATTATCACATCTTAGAATCCTATTGTAAAAAAATATACACTAATAATCATTAGAAATTTTAGAATTAAATGATACTAATAATGAATTAAAATAAATTTCTCTATGGTATAAATTTATAAGATTCGAATATAAAAATTCTACACCCTAGGTATATTGTTCGACTCTATATTCTCCATTGTGTTAATATTGTATCAAACCACTTGGTGATTCCACTAAACCACTCTCAAGTTAACGATGTTTTTAATGTATTTTTCATATAGATGTATATACTAGATACTTCACATGTAATGATCATAGATATTGTATAGATAGATATTGAAATTTTATATGGATAAAAACGAGAATAAATTTAGGATATGATAGAAAATATTCTATGGAATAAGACAACTTCCATGATTAATGTTATCAAGAGGAATTATAAAATTTGACGAAGCTACCTGAGAACCAGGGGATATGATGAAATAGAGATATATTTATTTATTTGTATGAGAGTGATGTAATTTCACGGGATAAATTCATATTTTGTGGTATATAATGGAATAACCCATTTTTTATTTGTATTTAAATTGATACTAAATTGAATAATTATAATGTTTTTTTATATGATGTCTCAAGACTAATTGTACCATATTGTGATATACCTCTATAAAATAGAGGGTTAGAAAGTTGGAATATGATTTTCAAAAGAATAAAAAATGTTTATTGAGGTTTTATTTAATGAAAATTTATTAATTATTTCATTATATATAGTTTTTTTGTAATTTTTTTTATTCTTGAAAAATAAATTTTCATCAAAAAGGGTTTTTATTTAATTTTGTGAATAGAAAATTAAATTGGTCTTTTCAAATTTATAATTTAAATCCTGAAAAATGGAATCTATATTTGGAATCTCTTGGTTAAAATTTTGTAAATTTTCCCCTTTTATTTTTGTCAATTATGAATAGTAACCTTGGTAAATATTTATCACCTCAGTAAGAGTAAACTGGGTAAAACAAGGTTTAAATTATAAGATAGTGCCTCAAAATCAACCAAAAACAAATCTATATTTTCTTAGTTGAGAGGAATTATACTATAGACATACTAAATTATAATATATGTAATTTTTGTTCCATTTTCCATTGATAATGACAATTATATTATTTTATGTAATGAAAATTACCAAATGACACACTCTTACTCTTAAATTTATTTTTATATGTTCACATAGGGATATAAATATGTTTTTATTCAAAACTAACTGAAATTTTTATAATAATTCAATTATATTTATGATATTAATTTGTTTTAAATTTAAATAATTATATAATTACTTTAACCACTTATACAACGCTGCCACATTGTTTATTCAGGTACTGTAAAAATCAATGTAAATAAATTTATAAATAATAAATGTAATTTATTTGTTGAATTATAGTACTATAATAAATTTATAGTTCATAATAATGTATTATTAATTCTGAAATGGATTAAATTATAATTTTATTATCATCTTGATGTCTTTAATTTCAAATTATGTGATCAATTATTAAAATGACATTAATAGTATTTAATGATAAATAATATTTTATTTAATTAGTTAAAATTAATATAATTATTTAATTAAGACATGTGGGAAAACAAATAGTCTAAAACATCAACCCTTACCTTTTTATGATCTTATGTTTACATTTTATATAAAATTATATAACTATATGTTTGAAAAAGTTTTTACCTTATTTGAGGTTGAAATTTGTTAATGATGGGGTTAAACAATAATATAAAATCTTAAATAAATATTAAACTGAAAAATATTATTATTTGAGGGGAATTAAAACATACCATCTTTTAGACTAATAATGTTTTCTATATGTTTTGAATTTAAAATGAAAAAGACCTTATTATATTTAAATCCATTTATTAATTCCAAGAATGTCATTCCCTTCAATATAGATGGAAACAACATTGAGAAATCAAGGTCAAAAAACATTCCAAATGATATTCTAAATATCCATAGATAATAATTATATTTTATGTTCTTAAAATTCCACTCTAGGGGTCATTAAGATGGTACCTAAAGGAGGTATTCTAGAAAAGATGTAGTTATCCTACCTGATATCCTTAAATTTATTTATTCTAAAACGTCTTAAAAAATTGTTTTATTCATACTAAAATAAAAATTCAGTGGTATTAATATATTTAAATATTATTATGATTATTTATCCACCGTCATCGACCCTATATTCCATCAAATGGAAGTGAATGTGTCGTTTATGCATAAGTGTGGACTACTGCCCCTACATTGAATTATAATTCATTATCCATAACCAAAATTTTTGGTCGATTATTATGATGTATTTAATGTTTATATTTGAGATTTAAAATATAATTATTAGTATTTAATAAAAAAATATTATCTATATTTCATTCATTATTTTCATTAAAAAATGAAAACAACAATCATACATATGTATGACCCACCATATCCTCAAAAGGAAAAAACATTTTATATATATATAAATGTTATGGATGGTTATAAAAATGTATATAATGAATATATATGATATGTTTTTCATGTTTAACATTATAGAGATGATGGAACCATGATTAACGTTCAAGGATTAGAACCGCAAAACTGAAACTTTCATGAAAAATGAAACAACTATCAACCAACAAAAATAATTTTGATAATTAATTATAAATTAATGTGTTCTAAAACATTATAATTGAATCATATATGGTATTATAAATTATTATATAATTATATAATTAATGTATAATAAATTTAAATTAATTATACTAGAGGTTAGAGTTCATTTGAAGCATGTCAATCTTCATGTAAGGGGTTAATGTCTCAATCTCATTAAAATAAAGATTATTTATTATTGAATTTAATGTTAGGAAATTATATGGTTTTTATTGGATAAAATATTTCTATTTTGTTATACTATGTTTATTCATGTAATTTAAAAATAATATAAAAATTTCACTCACTTTTTTACTAAAAATGATCCAAATATTTTTTAAATAAAGACATACTTTATTTTCTATTTGGTTAGGAATTTTTTTCTTCCATGTACTTGTTTTCTTGAAAGTGTTTTCAATATTGTATTTGTTATTATTTTATTGTTTTTTAAATAAATATTATCCACATTTTATTTTTTATGAATGAAATATTATTCCCATTTCCTGAATGAGGTACATTTGAATTTTTTCTGAAAATATAAAAGGAATATTGGTCTAACATATTCAATATAAATGGAATTTGACACCCTAATGAACTCCCCATAATTTTAATATTCCAATAAAATTTACCATAGTTGTTTTAAAATATAATATTTTTCTTATTATTTTTGAAATATTATGATTTTAACTAAATAAATTCAAAACCAAAAGGGTATTTTACTCAAGAAACATTCAAATGATTTTTTAAATAAAATTTCCATCTATGATAAAATCCACTAATGTTAATTATTATTTATTAAGGATACTATCCAATGAGACCTACATTATTATTTGTTGGGATGGATTATTATTTTTATGAAACTAATTTATTTTTCTACATGATATTATATGATGGATTTTTTATGCCCATTTTGTTTTTATATTTTATGAAATTATTATTATATTCATAACCTTTAGAAACATAGATCTAGGATATTTATAATGTGAAGAGTTTTCCTAGAATTATATATGCCTCTAATGAATTGGGTATAGATGTATATCTCATGAGATTATAAGAACACGAATGGGGACTCAATGTAGTTTAGTTAGGGACTATGTACACTATGAAGTCTGGGCTATGATCATTGACTAAGGACATGTTGGAAAAGGGATGAACCCAATCCACTATGATATTCTCAGGAGTGAACCCTAATTAAAGATATGATAGATGGGATGTGAACCCAATCTAGTCTGATAGTCTTGGTAATTATCCTTTACTGATGAAATGATTTTCTATGCTGATGTGTATGGAACAAAAAAATGTATTATGAAATTATTATGCTCTCAATGATCATGTTCTTTTATCCCTCTCTGATTCATCTCTTATCATCCACCATGTTTTAATCCATGAATAAATTTTTGAATCTTCGATTTTTGGGAATGTTTTTAAATTGTAATGTCTTGTTCTCATAACCTTATTCTCATTTTAGGCATTAATGATTATTGAAATATCTTTTTTAATCGTACTGAGAATTTTATCTCACCCTTTATTATGTTTCATTTTTCCCAAATATGGAGAAAGGTTTTAAGTCCAATTTGTGAGAGAAGGGTGTTAGTTATAAAAACTTAAATGGGAGATGATTTTGATCCTATATATACTAGTTTATTCTTCTTCAGGTTTCTAAAAACAATAAAACCATATATATTTAACATGGAACAATATATTGTGTAAAAAATATTTATCTAATAAGATTTAATATCTATTTGAAAATAGTACAGGACACTATATGGAAGGTGGACAACATTGACTAGAAGTGTTGGTGAGATTTTTAAATAATAACATAAATATATAATATATTATTTTTCATTAATATCCACTAAATCTTAAAATAAATTACCCTCCATAAACAATTTGTTAGTTCTTCTTTGATTGAATATATAAGTAACATATTTCACAACATTGTGAACATTTTTTTTATTTCTACCAAAATTTACCCCTTTAAAGATATCATATGTTATTCTTCTATTCCTAACCCGGGGAATATAAAATTAATATCATCTGAGGTCACATTCTTAGTAAGTGGTGAACAAGATTGATATCAATCATAGATCCTATGTGAGGGTAATATGAACATAGGGTTATATGAAAATATTTAAGGCACATGAAGATATGAAAATGAAAAAAAGACAAGGATCATAAATCATGAACAATATAAAATTGATATTAGAATTATGGTGATCCAAAACCATTACACTTTTTTACATGATTTTTAACATAAACATCCAACAAACACCACCAAAATATCGCGAGACTAGTTTCATGGAAGACTCGGTTCGTGACACATGAAAAAGTAACTAAAACAAATTGATTATTATTATTATTATTGATAATGATATCCAAAATCCAATTGAGATCCTAAAATTAAATATATTATCCTAGTGAGTACATAAATGATATAGAAGAGATGTAAAGCCTATAAATAAAATATACAAAATAATGAAGCATTTCCTATGGGTCAAACAAAATAGAATGTTATCATAAAACAGAAGGCTTGTGAATTATAAGATGTGAGAATAACCCAAATAACATGGTTACATAATATCATGGAAACATATGAATGTGTTATCATCATAAAATTTGACATAAGCCTAAGGTAGGGATAACCACCATGACAACTTCAGATGGTGAACATAGTCCCATCAAGGATTAGGTTTACTCTCTAATAAAATAATTAGTTTATCATGAGACAAAAACAACCCAATTTAATGGAGTTTAATCTGGTCCTAACCGTCATTACATATACATTGATATGTGTTCCACAAAAGGGAATAAATAAGATGGCGTAAACATAAAGATTTTGCGAAATGGAATTAATGCATGTATTAACCCATCAAAGGAAGAAAAAATAGTATAAGAATATATATATATATATATATATATATATGAGTCGTCTATAAATAATTTATAAGAATTTTGTAACATAAAATAGAGAGATAAATCACATTATAAATAGAATGGTCATAACCCAAAGAAAATGGGTTCTTTAGGGAGCTCCCTTACCTTATGTTCCAGAGTTTTTTTCACTTGAAATTAATGTCCTGAATGATCAAATTAAATTCATTCATTAATTAATTCAAAACATGTTCAATAAAAATTTTATTTATTATAGTTTTATTATGTTCTTCTATAAAAAATATCGATGATATTTTAAGCTTTCTTTTAATGTTAAGAGGGTGTTCATTTCGTGAATCCAAGGTTAGATACATTATTGATATTTATAGATGTTACTTTCAAATGGAAATAAAAACAGTAAAGTAAAACTAATTGGTTTTTATAAACATAAAATAATTGAAATTTTCCAAAATTCCTATATGTATTACAATATAGGTAGGAATCCTTTTGTAAAAATGTTCTCATTTTATGATAATTTCATTTAGGATGTGTTACCGATCATCAAAATCTAGTTTTATTTTTTAAAATAATTATTAATAAATGATTACAGTACATTAAACAATTAATAAAAAAACATATTTTAATCATACATTACCATACTAGTATTTTTACAATCACCCATGATGTTTGTGGTGAAAATGATATACATTGTTCATATAAGTGGTAAACTAACTTTATTTTAAACATCATTTTCATTTTAGAATAATTTGAGGGAATGAGAAAGGGATGGATAAAAAATATTCCATTAACAAAATAAAATAAAATTATATGTGTGGTAATATTGTTATTATGTAAATTTAGATGGAATTAGTTTTGGAAGATAATTGTGAAGAAAAATTAAAAGAACCAGCCGTGGGAATTACCTCATCATGTGGAAGTCTCTTATTAGGCATCCACTTAAGGCTTATTTTACTGGTATTTTCATAATACTATAAAAACTATAACATGATTTAGTGTGTTAGAAATATAATTAGAATGAAATTTTTATGGTACAATAGTCAGAAGGTGTGAGGACATAGGGTTTTGGGGGGTGGTATTTATAAGGGGAGGAGAGGGGTGTTTTTGAATATTATATTCATTTCTTTACTATTTTGGAGAATTAGTTCCAATATTATATATTATTATGAATATTCATAGTATCATAACATATAATTTATAACCATTTATTTCTTAAATCACCCATGACCCAAACATTCATGTATTTAGCTTATAATGGTAAGTGCACAATTTTATTGTATTTTACTATTCAAAAAAATCGTATGTTTTATTTATATATCTGAAATCCTCCCTGACCAATATATTATATATAGATTCTAAAAATGAATTTTTTTTATGAAAATATTATTTTGTAAATTTTCTAATTTTTTTTAAATAAAGTAATTATTTAATAGAAATATACAATTATCAATATTTAAATCATTTTCCCAACCATACGAAAAATTACTTATATCTTCATATAATTATCTTATAACTATAATAAAACATAACATTAATTTATAAATCAATTTATGAAAATAAAATTTTGTTTAAATCAGTATATTTATTATAATAGTTTAATTAAATGATTATTATTTTATAAAAATATTAACACATAATTTTTCATTTTTAAACATTTATTTATTTGTATCATGATATAAATATTCCATATTTTAATTTTAATAAGATATATAAATATTATTTTACACTAACATAGGTGAGGATACTATTCTAATCGTCATGTTACTATTCCTAATGGTCTTAAAACTATTGGAGCGATTAGGTTTGTAACGACCATATGGGTTCCCCAAATCCTACAAATACCTCACATATTATTCATTCATTCATCATTTTCTTCTATTTTATCTCAAATTTATACAAATATTTTCATTTTCAAAAATCACATTTCATAAATTATCTTCATCTTCATTTCTATAGTGTTTTTCATGAGTTTTTTTATTCTAGGGGACCGAGCATATCAAAAATTTCCCATTATTGTTTTCCAATTTTCTACATTTTCCCATTATAATACTATGAATTATTTTGGAAGCATTTATTTTCAAAATATAATTTTCTAATTGATATAATAATTTTTTTTTGGTTTCATAAGGTGGTCCATCACTTTATAATAAATTACTAAATATGGAAAACCTATATATTGAGAAGGAAAATTCATTTTATTGAAATATGGGTCATTAATTTCATTCCCCCTTATAAAATTTACCCCTTAAAAATTCCTTTTTCACACTAAGGTAAAAAATGGAGATGGTACTTTTACTTCACGGATGCCACCGGTTCTAATGTCTTCACCTCTTACTTATGGTTTCACTATAATATCTTGACTTAGTGAGTTAACTTGTTTTATATATCATTATCTATACTCTCCAATATCTTTGTAAGTGACTCCTTATCAGAGATATAATTTTTTAATTATACCACCAATGAGTTCATTAAATATTAATTATATTGTATATTTTTCATGTGTAGGGATATCTAGAATAAGTCATATACATGAGAAAGGGTTGGTGGGAGATCTAATTGATATTCCACTTAATCTATGTGATCATGATTCTCAATGTGGCTAATAAAATTGGTAATAAGCTCACCCCTCCTCCAAAATATCATAAATATATTCATTAGATATATTTTGAGGAAAATTGTTTCTCTAACCACAATCGCAAAGTCTCATCAATGATTTTAAGCACATTTATTATTTTTAATTTCAGATAACTTGATTTATTGCTGAATGGTGTTGAAATTTTCAGCCATTTCCATGACTCTTTATAGTCTTAGAAGCTTGATTTCACCAACTTCATCCTACAACACATGTTTTTTATTTAACATTAGATAAAAGGATTTATATTGTTCCATTATTTATTATTTATTGGAAACACTTATTGAGCGATAACATGACAAGATGAATATATTTATCCCATATTTCATTTAATTCCATCGAGCCTTCTCTCAATACGAGTTCTGGTGTTTGGATAGCACAATTTTATTATCCATGATTTTTAATGTGATAATTCAAAATGAATTTTAATTTTGTTTCTAGATCATGTTGAATATGCTTCTCAAACAAGGTGGTAAATATAAGATATAATTAAGATTGAATTGATAGTGGTTTTTAATGAAACATCACCACTTATCACATGTGTATCCTTACATGTTTATTGAGTGATATGTCCTCCTAAAATTAAATTAAATTAGTAGTATTTTTATGATGATTCACCACCACACATATTATATTATTTCATGTTGATGTATTTGGAACGCCACTACAAAATTCAATAATGTTTTTTAACACATCGATGTAGGTATGAGAATAGTTATATCTTGACATTGTACATTTTTTCAGTATTCCCCTATTCAAATAATTGGAATATTTATATATATATTCTATGGTATCCTTTATATTTTCCCAATAATATTTCCCTAAGAGATCCCAATCCAGGATCATGATATCCGGGTGGATTAAAAAGGTTGACCTATTGGCATTATTCAACTTCTCTATCTTTATCTGATGATTTTTTGGAAGAAATATTCATGAGACAAATCATAAAAATCATTATTTATAAATTATGAAATACGAGGATTTACCATTTCTTGTATCTTATGCCTTATCAAGTATTTCTTTACAGTCTATGTGAGCATCCTTTATCATCTCTAAAAGGTTTGGTTGGGAAATAATTTAGGAAATGAATGATGTTGTTCCATATTTTATGATTCACATTTACATATTTTAAATTATAATTATATTTTATCCTTCTCAATTATAATAATTCATAAGGTTTCCATATACTTTATAATTAAAAAATATTCAATTTATTTTCATTTCTAGGATAGTAGTAGATTGAGATGTTATTGTCTTTGACAAGAACTAACTATCTTCAATGGTGAATATTAGTCACCTTCTATGTGAATATTTATTTTAGGCTCTTATGATATATATATATATCACATGTTATTGAATAAAGATAATTCCCCAATATTTTCAATGTGAAGTTCATTATAGACCACTACATATAATGTATTTGGTAGTTTTTCTCATAGATTTCAATTACAACGAGGCATAGGCTATCATGTTTTCATTATTCATTAGTACATATCTCAATACCATATTTTAAGCATCTCTGTATACCAAAAAAGGTTCCCCAATGGAGGGAATCATGATGTCTAGTGTAGTAATAATAATCTATTTCTATTGTCTGAAACTGTATTAACTATCAATAGTTTAAAAAAATTACTCATTATGAGTAATCTTTGTCAATGGGTTTAGCAATCAAAATATGTTTATCACAAATTATAGAGATTACCCAGATAATACAAATAAAATGTATATATCCCTCTTATATGTTTGTCTTGTACAATCATTGTTTTCATTTTACAATATAAGATCATTAAATATCCCTTTTCTAGGGCCTAAAATCTGCATGAATGATACCTCCTCCATTTATAACTCAAATTTAATTTACTTTTCCCAAATAATATATATTTACAATGTCTTTAGTGTAGTAACGAAAAAACGTCATTACCCTAAATACTTTTGGAGTATATCATATTATCATTTATAAATAATACCAAAAATATATCAAGGTAATATCAATATACACTATTCATTATGTCCAAGAAGTTTCATAGAGAACTAGTGAGTTAGAAGTGGATCAAATTGAACTTCTAGTATCTATACCTTGTCTAAAAGGAAGTCATGGTAATATATTAATTCTTCAACATTAATTCATGACATCCCTACCAAATATCAAACTTAGAGAAATATTGAGACCAAAATTTTTATAGAACAAGTCATCTATTCCAGGTAGTGATAAAATTAATTTATCATCATTTTATTAAATTCATGATAATCAATTCAAAGTTTCATTGACATGTCCTTCTTCATGATAAAGTGGACTAGAACACCCCATGGTGAAGCAACGAGGTATATAAAACCCTTTTCTCAATTCTATTTTAACAAAAAAATTAGTTTTTCCAACACAATCATGGCCTTTATATAAGGACTATTTGATATGAAATTAGATCCAGTTATTACTTCAATTAATAACTCAACCACTTTATTAAGAAAGAGACCATAAAAAACCTCACAGAATAAATCAATATAACCCCTTATAATGTTCATATCTTCAAGCATGATTACCTCTTTTGTATCAATAATTTCATATATATATTCATACATATAATTTAATTATATCCATGCTTGATAGGAATATTCGAAAGATATCTATCCCCACCATATACTTGTAGAAAATAAAAGGATAATTCAAGATGTGAATAGTAATGTTTGTCTTTTGATCATTGATTTGGGAATTATATAATCATTGAAAATTCGTGCCTAATATAACATAAAATTCCACAAAAGAAAGTAAGAAATGATTTTCTAAAAGCGTTAGTCTACTGATATATATATGAGAAGATTTATATACTTGGTATGAAATATTTTCATTGTTTTATATTCTCATAGATAGTTAAACCCCCATGTTTTGAGGTGGTTTTTGAATAGATATAAAAAACATGAATGATATGAAAATATGTGTAGAACCAAAAAACAATTTTGTTCTCTATTCATGAATGAACTACCAGAATACCTATCAATACATCATTTTCAAAATTACCCTCATGAGTAGTGATAAAATACTCCCTTACAACATCTCTTAAATATAGGGGTTCTTATCACTGATGAATTAAGATTTTTTCTTCATAATGCCTATATTTAATGCATTTGTAACACTAGTTTATAAATTGGGTGTTGATATAATCCATATTTTATTCTATCACATTAGTTGGGTTATTAATCACTCTTCCTCATTTATTATATGGTTCCCAATTTTTTTTGAATTTAAATAATCTTCAAGTTCCCTAAGGAATGTTTTAAATATACTTCTTCCCACATTTTTGACTTGTTGAATGTTAATTTTTATTTCCTCTATAATATTTATCCTTTGATCCTCCATAAGAAAACCCTATTTAAGACTTTTTATCTCTATCCCCATGAGACCAAAGAGAGTAACTTCTCTCTGTCTCATCTTTAAGGGAATGCAATGAAAATATCATAATATATATAAAAGTCATGAATAGAAAAATATATTTATATGCATATATTTAATTCACAATAGAAGAGGTCCACCATAATTTTGATTTTCATTATGAAGACAATAGAATACTGTGCATTCTTTGTGTTGTTTACCTGATATGCCTCAAAAGAATCAACATACATTTACATATTTCTAAGGAACTACCTATCCTTTTTGAGATGGAGTATTTAGATAAAATATTTATTGATAAATATTTTATTGAATCCTTCCCATTTTATAGAATAATTTTCCTCTCTGGTATTCATGTTCTTGATTAGTTTCCACCACTGATCATTTTCCCTTTCAAGTAGATATATAGACAACATGAATTTTATTTGTCACGAACATTAATGGATAGATAATATCATATCAATAGAGTTAGTACATTGTTATGAAATGAGGGGGTCAAGAGATCTACTATTTATAAGAGCCATTTTTTGAATACATGGTTTAGTGAAAACATGACATTTCATAGGATAATGAGGTTTGTTACACATGATTCAAGTTATTATCTATAACATGAGTTTGATGAGCCATTAATTCTATGAAATTACTATCTCCCTATCCTATAACATTAGTTATATCATTAGTAAAATCATCAAATTTCTTATCTACTTGATACATGAAATGTTCCCCCTATTTCCTACCATTAACTAAAATTAATAAAGGATGAAAATACTTGATATAACAAAAATTTTAAAATGTACACTATTTAAATATAAGAATAAATTATAAATGAAATATATATCCTATATTAACTAGATGGAATAAATTATAAATGAAATGTATATCCTAACTTTTGAGTATATAGCATTTAATTATGGTAATATGTGGTAATTTGTTTTTTATTTTTTTATCGTAAAAATATATTCAATTCCTTAATAATGGGTCAAAAATAATATTTGAACATTAAAATGAATATCCCCCAATAGTTTCAATGTTGGTGTGAATAAAATCTTAATTTTCATGAAACAAGTTATGATTAAGTTAATAACCAATACTTCATTTTAGGGTTATTACACCATGGTACCACTATACGAGAGTTAAATCCACTTATAGAATCTAGGAAATGATTTAATTTTTGGGAATAAAATCACTCAATAATTCATAATAAATAAAAAAATACTTTGAAACATATAAATACCACTTTGGTTCTCACTAATGTATTATACTCCTAATCCCGAAACATAACATGACCGTGATTTGGAGACATAATCCATTTAAATGTATTATTTCATGATTTTTACATTAATAGCTAACAAAGACAACCCCAAGACTATGAGGAATAATTTCTTTGGAAGACTATGTTCATAATTTATAAAAAAAACTAAAACTAAAAATATTTATTTTATAATCCATTATGAGCTCATAAATCAATTTGAACTCATAATGTTTCATAGGACAACCTGGGGGATATATAATGAGAAAGGGTTTTACTATAAATCCAAATATGGTAATAAACATGATAAAGAAATATGATGTGTGAGTGAAATGAAATAACACGATTCTAGAAAAGAAAAGTCTCAAGAATAATCACATAGAAGAATAACATAAATAATAAAGTATCATAAGATCCTGGAAACATTGGAATGTGAAATAATCATAAAACATGGCATTAATATAGGCCAAAGGCTAACAAAAAAATACATTATACCATCATGGACATAGTCCCATCATGGATTAGGTTTACTCCTAAATCCAGTGCATAAAATCTCATAAGGAAAAGATGTCAACCAATGTATTTTAGAACTATATGGGTGCACTGATCAAAATATATAAATTCTCTTCTATGTAACAAAATCGAATAAATCATAAGGCATAAACATAATCCATTTTTGAAATGTACTTAAGGGATGTATAAACACAAAAAGATGGTAGAATAATCTAGGAATATATTTAAGAGTTATATATATAGAATTTAGAATACTTAATAACATCTGTGAGATAGAATGTAATTTAGATAGAGAAAGTTCATAACCCAAAGAAAAAATGTGGTTTAGAGAGATAATTTTCCTTCTGTTACATAATCATTCCACACTTGTGCATAATGTCCTAAATAATCAAATTAAATCAATTAATTTATTAATTGAAATATTATATATATATATAATTGATTTATTATTATTTTATTAATTTCGTTTATAACTATTTTAATGTGGTATAATGTTTTTTTCATTATTTGTAGGGTGTTGATTTCATCATTCCGTGGTCAAATTACTTCTGGATAATTATTGAATTTCATGTAAGATGTTACTAAAACTATAGAAATTAAATGAAATGGTATCAAGGTAATTCCATAAAATGTAATGGTCCTAAATTCCCTTATGTTTTCTGATATATGGCATATTATTTTAGTATATAATATTAACGTTATATGCTTAGTTCATTTAGTATGTTTTACCAATCATCACAAGGAATATATATTTATTAAATTAAATGATTGTTAAAATATGACATAACATGAAATAAGTCATAAAAATCTTATTATGGTAATATTTGATAATAATAATATTTTTATGACCATTCAAGAAGGTTGTGGGGAAAAAATTGTTCATGGAGGTGGTGAACAAAAAATATTGTAAACAAGGTTTTCTTTTTAGGATCGTTTATGTGAAATGAAGTAGGATGGATGATAAATATTATATTAACATAGTAAAATTATAGTTTATTTATGATATAATAGTTATTATTCCATGTTGGATGGATTTTTTTGGAAGATGACAAGTATGAAAAATTAAAATAATCAGTTGAAGGAATTACATAATCCTTTGGGTGTCTCCTATTGAGCTTCCAAATTAGAAAAATTGAATTGGTATTTTTATAATAAAATTGGAACTCAGATGTGGGCGAGATTATTAGTAATGAAACTTGGTAGAAAATTGGAAGTATATAAGGCTCAAAATATATGATGATAATGAGTTTTGTAGGTATTATTTATAAGAAGTAGAGGGGAGTGTTTTGAATACTATAATAATTAGGTCATTATTTTGGATCAAGACTACCAATAATAGGGATTATTTCAACTATATATAGTAACTAGTGTCTGTGAGTTTGAATTTATGGGTTATTACATCATCAATGACTCTAAAATTCGTAAATTTATCTTATAATGTTGAATACTATAATATATTGTATTTCACTATTCACAAAAATTAAAAACATTTAGAAAAAATCTAAAAAAGTGACCCAAACCATTTTTAAACATTCATGTAAGAAAGGAGTAATATATGTTATGAAAATAATTTTCAATAATTTGGAATTTTATTTATTAAATATAATTTTCATTTATTTAAAAAAATATCAATATTTTTATTATGATCAATTTTTTGACATATTGAGAAATTACATAAGGTCCCATAAAATTATTTTATCATAATAATAACACATAATATTAATTTATAAATCCATTTTATAAAAATAAAATTTATTTTAAATCATTATATTCATTATAAATTTGTAATGAAACATTTTTTTTAAAATAATAAATACACATATTTTATCATAGTTAAAACATTAATTTTCTTGTATCATTATATAAATATTGAAAAGTTTTTAGTTTTTATGATTTAAAAATATAATTTAAACTTTATTAGGTGAGGATACTATTTTAGTGGTTAGTTTATGATTTCAAATGGTGGTTTTACAATTTCAATTGTACAGTTACTATTCTAATGGCTTGATTACTATTCTAACTGTTAGATTTGTAATGGCCATATAGGTTACCTACTTCCTATAAATACTTATTATTTTTTTAAAAAATATTTATGTTCTATATTATCTAAAAGTTATATATGTATATTTTATTTTAAAAATGAATAGTTCATTTCAAATTCTATTCATTTTTGAAGTGTTTTCCATGACTTTTATTCTTTTAGGGGATCAAAAAGATACAAATTTTTTAATTATTATTATATGGTATTCAATTTTTTCAGGATTTAATATTTTAAATTATTATATAAATAATAATTATCTAAATATATTGTTTAAATTAATTTAATAACGTTTTGTCCATTTTTTCATATGGTGCATGCGTATTATACTATATTACTAAATATAACAAAACAATATAATTAAAAGGAAAATTCCATTAATATAATACAAGTTAGTTATAAGAATAAAATATGAAAGGAGTCATATGATTTTGAAAACATGAATAAATCAGAATGATCCATTAAAACATGATATTGTAAAGTAGAATAACAAAGAAATATAGAACTAGCATATGCATATGAAATTAATTCTTATGCCAAGGATCACTAATGATATCATTAACACCTAGTGGAGATAGTCCCAATGCATTGGATGGATTTATAATATAGTACCTTACTATGTAATAATAAGAAACAATATAAATGTGTTCCACCTATATAAATTAATAATTCCATCATTGCATTATTATACAATTTGTATTAAATGTATTTCATAAAAAAATCACATGGCTTGAAAATTATTTTTATTACGAAAGGAAGTGGATTACTCCATTGAAACATATCCATATTGAAACATAATAATAAATAAATGATATTGATGTAGATAAGAAAAATTTATAAAAGAAATAGAAAACTCCATAATAAACAATTATAATTAGACTTTAAATTTTTATAATCCATTAACAATAAATAATATATAAAAAATAGTTTCAAAAAATTAGTTAATAAATAAAAAATAGTTCGAATTATTAAGAAATATATAATTGGATTCTTTAGAGGAAAACTGAACGAAGTGATTGGAAAGGTTCCAATATGGAAAAATTTTAGAATATTCATTTCACAATATTTTAAAAAATTAAAACTAAATTAGAAATTATAATAATAATTCCTATAATTATGGATATGTATTTCCATAATAGAATATGTCGTAATATGAACACATTATAAATATTTTCATTACTAAAAGAAGATATATGTTTGTTCCATTTATAATAATCATTTTTGGTGAATTACAAACTAATGGAAGAGGAAATGGGGATAAAACCTGAAAACACAAAAAAATTACAATATTATAAGAAAATCGTAGGGGTTATTGTTATAAATAATATAAAATTCCTACTAATTGTAATGTATATCTAAAAACATAAATTTCAAAGTTTTTTGAGCAAATAAACCCATATGTATTTTCTAATGTTTGAATAAAATGTAATTTATAAATAAGATTGGAGTTTGATTAGTAATTACCTTGAATAACATGAAATATCAAATAGGAGACCTATTTGGGGTATCATATAAAACATATAAAATTACATAGGTGGTGAACATTGAATATTTCTCAATGAAATGAAATTTAGAAAAGAAACTCTTATCTTTAAAACTAAATCACATTGAATCTAATTAACATCCTAAATAATAAACCTAATTATATTAATCAACAATTATAGAACCTTATTCATATATATTTCATTTTATAACATTTAAATATAATTATTTATTACAGATATATGATTTATATTTTATTTTAATCATTGGGTCATGGTATCTTTAATTGTTTCACACATGTTTCGAAATGGATATAGAAATCCACATTAATTTTATAGCTACTTCATACTTTCCAACATAGTAAATTTATTTGAATCATTTTTTAAATGATTCAAATAGACCCATATCTATTTTATAAAAGGTATGTGTATGGTTTATGAGAATGAATTTTATTACGAGCATTTATTAGGTTATTTAATGATAATAATTGGTTTCTTTATAGTGAGAATTTATTTTTGTATCACAATAATAGAACCATATTAATAAAATAAAGTAATCATTAATTTTTTGTATTAATATTTTTTACATTTTATTATTCATTTATGATTAAAATATATATATAATTTTTCATATTGGTGGTTAAACTTACCCAATAAAGAATATGATATAATGAATAAATGAGTAATAATATGTGTTTATATGGTTATAATAAAATATAAAAAGAACCATGTTGATGTTAGTAATATATCATTATTGTTGGGAATGAGATTTAAAAATAATAGAGGTGATATGGTTTAAAAACCCCCATTTGAGTTTTTTGTCATGCTTGTTGATAAGAATGATTAATGAACTTCTAAAGTAGCTTGTAAAGTCATAAATAACATATAACATGAAGGAATGAAAAGTTTTTTTGTTGTAGTTATAAAGAGTTTTAATAGTCTTATATATAGTATAAAGATCATTTTGTGACGTCCAATGCCACAATGTAGAGAGTTAAGTCAAAATAACATATTTTAGATGGTGGTATCAAGAGAAGTGGTTGACACTATGAAGGGGACACCATGAGGGGTTGGATATAAGTTTTTTAAAACCATGTAATTTTTGATTACATGGATGTTGGTTTTACATTGTGATTCGAGTTTCAGATTAGGAAAGATACTATAAATCCATATATGTGGGTTTTTATAGGTTTCATCTTCTAATATGCTAAAATGTTGCAATGGTTTAAAATAGTCCCTGAAATTTCTTTGAACAAGTGATTCTGCAAGGTGAGGTATCATGAAATGTATGTTTCTACATATAAGACATGTATGATTAATCAGAAAAAATTTAAGTCTTTTCTTAGCTATAAATATGATATATAAGAAAAATTCATTCATAGAATAAGTGAGATCAATACTTACAAATAATTAAATCCAAGGGAAGGGTCTCCAAATCCTAAGGAGGTTTAGGTTGATTCCAATTATTATTCCTATTTGGAGGTGTTTGTGCTATTAGGAGGAGTTTTTTTATAGTGTTCTAGTTGAATATGAATCCTGATAATCTTCTATTATGTGTTTTATAGAGTTATATTTTTGAAACCCAACTACCAGAAGTTACATTCTAGGAAGGATAATATCAAGCTATAGAGGTTCTTATGATGATAGGGGTAGGTTTTTTTAATTTAGGTATGGATTTAGGATTATTTTATGAAGATAGTACTTACAACATGATGAATCCTTGTTAATATATTTCTAAATTCAGTATTCTATCACTTAGGAATGAAATTATAGAATTGAATGGTATATTTTTTTCATTAATTTGAATAATATTGTTGTATAGAATTTCCCAACTTATGTAGGTCGAATTAATGATCCATTAAAAGGGTGTTACAAGAATAAGTGAAATTATTGTATTTTATGGAAATTTAATGGTAGTTAGAAGCCTAAAAAAATTGTCTCTATTTTTTATGAATATCAATAGAGAGAAATTTTGAAAATAATTAAAATTATTGAGTTCATTATGTGATGATAAGTGTTACACCATGAATTAATTTAAGATAACAACTGGATATATAAAATTTTATATGTAATCAACAAGGATTAACCATGATTTTAGTACATATTTAAACATTAATAAATATTTATTTAATAAATTATTTCAAACACAATAAAAAATGATTTTATAGTGATTCGTTGTTCATTCCCAACCTCTGTCCACTTTTTTAAACTAATTTTTTATTTAAATGTAAAAATATTATAAAAAAATAAACATCATTATTTATAAATTTTTTTCTTTTTATCACTCATAAATATTGTAATTTTACTTGTTTATATTTTTATATTATAAGAGGACGTGATTTGGGTAGCCTGCGATGAAAATCGAGCATAACTTGCCAAACTCTGCAAAATCCCAAGAACACCTATTGACTTAAATATATACTATAAATACTATGTGAATCCACATAGGGTGAATATTAGTGTTTAATTTTAAAATATTGTGGCATAAATTTATCTAGAAGACCTTAGAACCCAATTCATCCATTTAGAATCCCAAAATAGGTCCACAGTAAGAAGTAATTTTTGGTTGGCATGATTGGACCACCCTTCAATATTTGGGCCATAACTACGGTCTCAAACATCACATTGGGTTATTTCAACCTCCATTGGGTATAAAAATTTTACGAACACATCGCCCCCTAATTTCAAGAAATTTTATCTTGTTGTATTCATTCAACCAACTTTATAAAGTAAGAGTTAAAATTATTCCATAAAAATCCAACTGGCCCCTTAGATATTAAACTAGTTTTTTTGAGGAAGTTTTGATGTAATCATATATAAAGTCACTACTCCCCATAATTTTCATGTGTTTCTAGTACAGTGGTAAGGGTGATGCAAATTTTAATTCTTTTTTCATCCATGTTATCCCTCCTTTTCATGATGTATATCTAAACCTTTTAGTGATCGATTTGGGGGGGGGGTCCATTGTAGTAAGTTCAATCTCCACACATGTAATATTTTGAAGGTGATTTAATTTATAGGTTTCTATTTTATTTTATCATAATTTATACCTTTTTATTTTGTTTTTATTCTGGTAAGATCGAATGAAAATCAAATGAACATGGATCCTCATTCTTCCATGTATAAAATAGATCTTGTGGTGATTTGAGAGTGTTCCTCTCTTTTCTCAGCCCTTCTCTTTCTTGAGTGTTCTAATGGGTTATATCGATTGATAAAATCCATAATATTGAACCCATTAATATTAATGTTATTTTATTTTGTAAAATTTTGTTCTTAACGCGGATCTTTTTATCTAATAACATTGTTAATGTGATTACTTCATTAAGTTCTGTTTCTACATCAATGCAATTTTGTTTATTTTGAGAGGTCGATGATAACCAATATCGTCGATCGATTAAGTCCTATATGATAATATATTAAGAACTAGAATACCATACTAGTTTATTTTTGTATTAATCATGGATTTAAATATCAATTCCATTCCATTGAGAGTGGTGATAGATTAACCATCAAGGGAAACTCATCCATGTTGATTACGATTTAACGAACTATTTCTACCACATAGTAAGAGTATTTAAATTTTTATTTCGAAATCATAAATAATTGAAACACATGATACCATTACCGTTTTATGTTCATAATCAAACCATTTTTAATTACTAATCTAAGGCTCTATCAAGAGACAACCTATGGTTCCCTTTAGACTGTATAAATTCTCGTAATAACTAAACATTTAATTTGATGCACTTGAGAACATGGTTAAATTTTGGAGTCGTTGTTTAGGTGATGGTATTGTTTCTATTTTTTCTATTTTTTCTTTATTTTCTTCATTAATTATAACTATTTTCAATATCCCCAGCCCTTTTGACTATTTTCTGTGTGTGTGTTTCTTCTTCTCTCTCTCTTCCTATCTCTCTGTCTCTAATTCTATAATCTAACATTATCTTTTAATTTTTACTTTAATTATTATTATTTTATTTTATTTAATCCATATTTCATCATAAAAATAACAAAATAACATAAAAAAAACTTTATCACTTTTTTGCATGACCTAGTTAGAAAATGAAACACTGGTTGAATTTGTACTAGAAATTGGAAAGACAATTCACCCAAAAATTAGATAATCTAGAATAAGAAAATAAGGTTACACTGAGGAACCCCTTGTGGAAACTCACATCTCCCTAAACCAATAAAAAATTGAAGCAAATCAAACCCAGAAATCATGGCTATAAATAATCAAATTTTAAATGAACTAACCACACCAGATGTGGATTAAGAAACCAAGTACATCTAATATCCTGAGGAAGAAGAAAACTTTATAGATAGCCTCATCCACCTCCTTGAAAAAATCCATGTTCATTCTTTTGAGGATCCTAATAAACATCTCAATGTGTTTCAAAAAGTGTGCTCCACCCTGAAACAGAAAAACTTGTTTGAGAACCTCATAAAAATTTGGGCCTTCACCTTCTCCCCATATTATTTATCCAATGACATGATTCATTATTTACCAAAAATAATTGGGGGCCTAAATAACCCTAAATGAATATTGTTTAAGATGTTTATAATTGCCACGTAAATTTCTTCAGTTAGAAAAAAAATCATTGGCAGTGGATAATCAAATTGAGGGACCCTTCATGAATATGGGGAGATATTACAAAGACATTTCAAATGTTTTCTACACCACTAAAATAGTGAAAAAATTATAGTTCAATACACTTATAGAGGATATTTCCCCATGGCTCATGGTATGATAGATTCTACAGCTGGTGGTGGCCTAGTTGATAAAAGTATTTCTGCCACTCATGAATTAATAGTGAACATGGATCCAAATGCACAAAAAATTTGGTACAAAAGAAATTGCACAAACATGAGGAGTTTGTGAGGTAATTCATTTATCCGTATAACAAATGGTTGATTATAAACACGATGAGATGTATAAACTTCTAAGAAAATTAGCTAAAGATCAAGGAAATTTACACTATCCACATGTTCTCTTTCACTAAAATATTTGATCTCATGACTTTCATTATTACGACAAGTGACCACAAATTCAGGATTCATTTGAGTCATGTACAACAATATTCCCAACGAACCCACTTCAGTAAGAACCACAATTCAAGAAAGAACTATTTTGACCAAATCCAACCCCTTGAGGGAAAATACAACCACAATACCAATAAGGAGGAAACTTGAGAAACCTTTAATATGATTGGTATCTGCATGGAAAAGGTAAGAAAAATTATTATCCATCAACATCAAGAAGCTATCCTCATCCTCCCAAATAGGAAACAATACTCAAGGGCATGGGGAAGAAAATGGAAACCTGGAACCTCTAGTAATAATATACCACACAATCAGCTATTCAAGACCTATGAACTCAAGTGGGACAACTAGAAAAAAAGTTGGTGACATAAAAGTTCATGGTTCTATGATAATACCATCCCAACCTATTACTAATAAAAAACACAAAGGTAATGCTTCAGCAATCACACTTCGTATTGTTAAATAAGTTTATTCTTCAACTAAATATAAAACATAGGTAAGGACCCCACTTGGAAAATCTCAATCTCTACCTAAAAAATATTATAATAAAGAAAAAAACATAATTGTAAAAAAATTATCAAAATGGATTCACTAAAACAATGAATTACTCTTCCTTTACCCCGTAGACTCTTCAATTATAAGGAAATTTTTTACAATGATATTGATAAATAAATAGTGAATACAATTAAAAATTTTCAATTTAATATTCCTTTATTGGATTCACTTATAAAAATACATTACTATTCCAAATTTAATAAATATATTTTCACCCATATATGATAACTAAACAGGAATGAGATGTTGGATCTGAATCTAGAGATTATACACAAGATGGGGGTTAATTGTGTCTTTTGCAATTTTTCAATAGATCTTTTCTTGAAAGAGTTCTTTCCTTTATACTTTATCAGATTTGATCATGCAACGGAAAAAGTAAAATCAAGAACAGAGAGATGTATAGTGGTTCGGGGAACAGAATTCCCTTAGTCCTCCCCACCAACGCTCTACTCCACTTGCTTGGTGATTTTCACTATCTGGTCCTCTCTTCCACATACAGATTCACAACTGAGTACATGAAGTTGATACCTTTACAATACAAGGAAAAACAAAGCCTTCTAGTTCAAACACAAACCTACACAGCCTAGAAAGAGAAGCTGGTTACTCAATAAAAACAATAATTTCATAATGAAATTTCCAGTTGATCTTCAGAATTGAAACAGAATGAAATTGAAAGCAGATGGATCGAAGTCTCTATAAATATTGATCTTCAAGATGAAGCTGTTCTAAGTTGATCAAGTTGCAGTAGATATAGAGATATAGTTCAAATCTTCAGCAGTAGTAGATCCACAGTAGATATTCGATGTAGAACATGTGAATCTTCTATAGAGTTTCTTATTCTTGAACAAACAGAGCTTTTACGATCCTTTTGAATTAGCAGATCAACGTAAATAGTTGAAATCCCTATTTTCCACCTTTTTCAATAATAGATCGATCACATCTATCCATACCTGGTGTTTCAGAGAGAACATATATAACAAAACATATCTCCTACAAATTTAGATCCATAAAATTCTCCTTGTGATTCGCGATATTCAAAAATTTGAATTTACAGAGAATTCATAAATTCTATTAAGACTCGGCATAAAAATCTCTTTTCAATTCTATCTTAATTCCATTAATAAAACGGCTTTGAATCAGTCAAAGCCGTAATTTAAAGACGACTTTAAATCCGGCTTGAAATCTGCCCAGAAATCAGCTTACTGAACGTTGCACATAAATATTTTCTGTCAAAAATTCAGACGCAAAATTTAAGGTTGATGACGTGGACTCCAAGCTTAGGGTTGATCATAGTCTTAAAATGTATGGTTAGAAACGTAAGGTTGATAAAAAGCATAGGGTTGAAAACATATGGTTGAACACAAATATAGGGTTGATCATCCATACTTTTTCTTCAACACTCAAGCGTACAATAAAAGATCCATACATATACTTGATCCATACTTTTCAAGAATGTATGGTTGTTTACAAAAGTAAGGTTGATGAACTATACTTTTGAGAAACAAACATAATGCTTAGGATTTACATACGGTTCTCCTTCCATAATTTTCTGATAACCAAAACGTAAGGTTCCTTCCTAACATAATGTTCTCCATCCATACTTTACTGAAAACGTACTGTTGTTTAACCATATTTTTCTCTTATTTCAAAAAGTATACACTCTTTTCATCCTTACACTACTTTTATCCACGTAGGGTGTGAACAGTTATTCCAGAACACACTTAAACAGATTCCTTGCTATATTTGCCTACGTAAGGTATAAACAGTGATTCCAGAATGCACTTAAAGCAGATTCCGAATAAATAATAGATTCTCATTATTTCAAGGGTAAAATAAATTAATAAATTCCAGAAAAATACTAAATAAAAACATTATAAAAAAACTAAGGGTATTTGTGAGCATCAAAATTATCATAAAGTGACAGAGTTTTATTTTCAACAAACTCCCCCTTTAAATAACATTAACATGTATTGTTAAAAAAAATACTTTTCCCAACATGAAAGTGTCATACTGGGAAGGAATAAATCTACTTTGATACAACCAACAATTCCACCCAAATTCAATGATGAATGAACTTTCAGGATAACATGCACCATATAGGAGAACTTTTCTAATGAAATTCCAGATTTTGGTTTCTCGATTAATGTGATGAATTAAACTATTTACACTTTTCTATATATTGGAGAGATTCAACCAATAGGAACCATCATGAAACATTCTTACAGGTGCAAAACACACCATTCTTGAGTAATCGAGGACATGTTTATAAGAGTATAGAATCTCACTTTTCTTTTAGACATCCACATTCTAGATGTGAAAGATAATATAACATAATGACATGCCCCTCTAGTACATGGAAGTCCATTCTGAAAAAAATTATGATCCTCAATAATCACAATGTTACACTTTCTATAGAGTTTTATGGAGAAAGGGTATGTTTTAATATCCTTGATGCAATGAATCATCCCATTGAAATGAACTCCACTTTTCCTATCTATTTGATTGAAGTGATATCTAATTACACAAACAACACATTCTCTCCTTGAACTATATAATATTTCATTTTATTCTTCTTTACCATTGGATTATTGATTTTTTTTTCATGTTTTGAATGTTATATGGGTGCAAAACAGTGTAAATTTTGTTATTTAATTGAAGAGTGTGTTCATAATGTATTACCCATGACCATCGATGATTCTAAAAACATCGTTTCCATATATTCTCTTTCCATAGAGAATAGACCAGAGTAGATAAATAGTTTCATGGAACGCGATCTCCCTAAATACCCTCCCTTAATCCCAAAACCACATATATTGGAAATAAAATTACTTCCTTATAATTTTAAATTCCTATATCTAAAGGGTATTGACCAATTTTTATCATTATTTCAAATAACCTCTCTCTAGAGAAGGAATCAAAACAGATCGACCGTTTGAAAGAGTTTAGAAAAGAAATATTCTGGATGTTGAAATATATTCCTTAGATTATACCAGCTATTTTTGTAATACATATTCATTTTTATGGTTAGGGTAAACCAATAATGTAAGCTCAACACTAGTTAAACCCCACTCCCCTTAATGTCATAAATTTATAAGTCCACAAATAATTTTTTATGGGATCATTTACAGTATATCTGATAGTAAATGGGTAAACTGAGTAGAAATTGTGGCTAGAAAAACTGGAATACTTGTTGTGTCAAATGAATAGAAAGAATTGGTTCCAATATGTATTAAAAAACGTTGGAGATTCTATATTGACTACCATCGAATGAAACAATCCATGCGAAAGGACCACTTTACTCTAACGTTCACTGACCAAATTTTTGAAAGACTTGTTGGTAAGTCAAATTATTGTTTCTTTCAAGGATATTTTGGTAATTTCTTAATCTATATTGCCCTTGAGGATCAATAAACTATAACATTTACTTTCTTTTCAACATATTTTCATAAAGAATAATTCCTTTTGATCCATAAAATTCCCTTGGTACTTTTCAGTGATATATGTTGTGTGATTTTTCTTGAGTACCATGACAATTGTTTGGATGTTTTTATAGATGATTTCATGATTTATGGCACTCCCTTCAATGACTATTCGGAACAACTTGGATCTATCCTCCACATTTGGATTGAAAATGATCTCATATTAAATTATGATAACATCCATTTCATGGTTGGATGAGTAATAGATTATGGGATTGTTATTTAAAATTAGGGTATTAAAGGGGAAAAATTTAAAAAATAAATTAATTTAAAACATTCTCTAACCATATTATTTTAATGATGTGTGACCTTTCTTGGGTGATGCAAGTTTTTACCACTGATTCATTAAATACTTTAGTAATATCCCACTTTCCTTATCTCAATTGTAGTAAAAGGATTCTAAATTTTTGATTGATAAAAACATTGAGGATGAATTCAATTCACTAAAATTGAGTCTCACATCACCTCCCATTATCCAACCACCATGGTGGGGTATTCAATTCGAACTTATGTGTGATGCCTCTAACTTTGTTGTTAGGGTAGTTTTATCACATGGGGTTGAGAAGTATCCTCCTGTCATTATGTTTTCATGAAGTACCCCTGAACTTTCCTAAGAGTACCACAAACCACTAAAAATAACTTCACTCTATTTTTTCCTTTTAAAAAATCCGTTCATAAATATTGGGTCAAAACATTGTCTTTTCTGATCATGCTACCCTTAATTTTCTATTAAATAAACATGAAGCTAAACCCTAGATCATTATGTGGATGCTCCTCATCCAGAATATTGACCTTGGCATTTGATATTAGAGAGGGGTGAAAAATATGGTTTTTAACCATATTAGATACATTTCTCTCCCACTAGATAATTATATTAACTCATCTCTAACCATTTCTTAATTATTCCCTCATGAGAACCTTTGTGATGTGGTAGAACTTACCCCTTAGTATGCCAAAATTGTGAATTTTATAATAGTATCTTGAGTCCTTACTAATTTCATCACTTCATAATCCTAAAGACTGAATCCAGATTCATGAGGGAACATTTGGGATTATCTATATTTGTGGAGAATTTTTAATGACCAAGATTTCTTTAGATGTGTCCCTTACCATGATTTCACCTTGGTTTTGAGATTCTTCCACACATTGAAATATAAGGGTGAATTTGGTTATCAATGTGTAGTTCTAATGGTCCTTGAATCAAGAATTTACTGGCCAACATTGTATAGTGGTTCCCATCGGGTTTGTATGTCAAGCACATGATGTCAATTCACATGGAATATCTCAAAGAGGAATGAAATTACCCAACACCCAGTGTTAATTTGTGAAATATTTGATTCAGGGGGATTGAATTCAAAAGGAATTTTCCAAGTTAATTTGGATTTGTGTACATATTATTGTATATGGAATATGTCTCTAAATTTGTGGAACCAAAGTCCAATAGGACTGATGAATCAAGAGTGGTTGTTTATAGTGTGAGGTCATAGATTTTCAGTAGGTTTGGTTTTCCATGATTCATCATTAGTTACATGGGTTCACATTTTTTTCAATCACAATTAGAAAAAAATTCTCTATATGTATGTGGTTTTTCATGAATTCTCTACTATATATCACTCCCAAACTAATAGATAATCATTAATCTCATAACCGGAAGTTAATTGAATCTGGGAAACAATAGTAAAACTCCAATTAGAAGGAGTGGAGTTTCCACTAGGATAACACACTTTGGGTGTACCATACATCTTTTAAAACCCCCATGGGAATGTCACCATATAGGATTGTGATTGGAAAGGATTCTCACATCTCTGTGGGGGTTGATCACTATTAATATTGGTCTGTTATGTAATGTAGTATGAATATATCATATTAAGGTGAGCATAAAAAGCTGTATATTTTGGAGTTGGAATAAATTCATCATAATGAATATGAGAAATTACGAATCTATAAAGAGAATAGGAAGGCTATCCATTATGGGATGATTCATAATATAATGTTTCATATTGGTGAGAAGGTCCTTATGTAGAATTACCCACTAAAGTTCCACCCAGGTGATCTTCGATCACAATGGGTCTGTCCTTATACTGCTATTAATTTTTACCCTATGGGTGAAATATATGTTTTGTATAAGCAAAGTGGCTATAATATTATAGTCAATGTGTAGAGACATGAACATGTTTTATGAGTATTTTCCAAGGCATCCAACGATTGAAATCAATTTTTAACCAGAAACATACCATTGATGCCCTTTGGGTTTTATCCTTCCATCCCATATTATCCTTTATAATATTGAGGACAATGCAGACTCTCTGTGTGGAGGTTGGTCTATTCCTGGTATAGTTATTAATTTTCATTATGTTTCTTCTTTTTCTCATTTTGGATCACTAAATAGAATTTTTACCATGCACCCTCACTTTCATTCCAAAATATTAATTTCTGATTCCCACTTTTAAAGGACCCTAGTCCACCTTGAGGAGGGGGGGGGGGGGTTCTGGGTGCCATCTTTTTATCTTGTTTACTTGATCTTGTTCCCTTATTTGTAGGAACTTATTTAAACTTGTATGATGGATATGTGTAGTAATTAGAACATTTACATGTATAAGGGAGACACGACACTTTTACATTGTTCACCACTAGGGGATACGTCCAAAGAGCATAAACAAACATGTTTTACATCGTACCTAATGCCACTGTTGTTTATTATCTGTGGATTATATGGGTTTGGTCAAAGTCACAATGTCCCATGAACACTACCTTTACAAAGGTTCAGGGATAGCTGACTGATTCCCTTGGATCACTTCTGTAGGCTCTCCCTATCTCACTACCTTGGAGAGGTCTTCACTTAGTTTATCCACTTGATGGTCACTTAAATAGATAATCATGGAAGCCTTTGTCTCTTGTTCAACATGAGACATTTATTGAATTAGTGTCCTGAATAGATTATATTTTCTATTCAATCTTATCATTTTGGGAAATAACTAAATGTTCTAAATCTTCATCTTCCCTTGTCCAGAATCAAAAACCCTTTCGTGATTGTTAATGCAACGAAGATCAGCTTTGTTAGCATCATCAGATTAAATTCTTTTTTCTCCTCTTCATGTGTGCAAGGGATCATGCAAGTGGTAATTAGGTTGAAATATTCCCTTTCCTTATTAATATTATTTATACACGTTCACTAATAATTTTTGTAGTTTATTTTATGTGTATTCCCATGTGTATGTGCATTCAAGAGTGCAATAAAATTCCTCTTCTTCTATCTTGTGTGAAAACCCCAATGGGTATAAGTCTTTTCACTCACACACAGTGCCTCTTCTATTCTCCCCTTATTCTTCTTCTTTATTCACATGTTCAAACACATGTAGTTCCTTTGATTAATTCTTTCAAGCATGCACACTATTCTCTTTTCCTTTGCATGACACCACACCCAGTTGGACGAAATCCTATTCACACACTCGTCCACTACCTCAGGTTTCTTCAAATGATCCATATAGATGCATGAAAGGACATAAATCCCATTATAATTCCTTCTTCGAAATAAATCCCATGTAAAATAGTAGGATCTGTTGTGCATACCCAAGGGAGTTACCCTTCTCTTCGTGAAACCAAGAGGTTCACTAGTCTTCCAATTCATGAAAGAGGTGCACAAGTATTCTTCGCAAAGTATGTTCAGTTCATATTCACAGACGCATGGATGACTATGAAATACTATGGATCTATAATCAAAAGGTATGGACAGTTCATCTTCACAAAATTTGTGTAGTTCCTCTTCTTCACGAGACCCTTCAAGAGTATATAACACTTATTGAAGGGTTGTGGTTCTCTGCTCTTCCTTTGCAAACCAGAAACGAAGATGCTCTATTTTTGGGAAACACATCCTATCTAGAATGAAATTGGCTTCCCTTTCATCCTCTCATTGTGGCTCCTTGTATAGGCTAGGGGTAATTCCTTTCTCACATCTAAATCTCTACATGAGATGCCATGAAGATTGCAGCTTTAGAATCCCACGATCTTTTTATATTTTCAAACCATGGATGAGATTTGTCAAATTTTTTGGGTATTTATTCTTAAAGATCACAACATTCAACATGATCATGTGCATTCCTCCGAGAATGCATGTATACTGTTTTAAATCATTACAAAAATCCATGTGGCCTCAGTAACTCCCTTTTCTTCAGCCGAACATCCCCTTTTATATATTCACATGAAGGGAAAATGTACATTGATTTCATGCATTTGGTATTTTCTTATGGTCCTTATTATACTAAATTGATCTTCTATGGTGATCAGATAATGGTAATTCATTATCTCTTGTGAGATGTAGTGGTGCCGAAGAGCGCTGGAGGAGGAAGATGTTGGCTCAGACTAGTTTGAATGTTGTGAGAGTATCAAACGACCTGATTTCAAAAACATGAGTGTAGGATATGATGAATGGCAGAAATTAAATCACGGAGCACAAATGAGATGGATAACCAGGATTATATCTAGGATTTTTAAACAATGAATAGTACATGCATCATTTTTCCCACATCAAAACATCATCACAATGATTCCAAGTCATGCTTCCACACCTCCATATCACTCCTTCCCCCCTCCATAGTAGCTCCTCATACTGCATTACCTTGGGTTTGCACTCTGTGCCCACTTTCTGCCACATATGGGCTCGCTCTGCATGAACTAATTCCGCTTGTGGGCTAGCCTAGCTGGCTTCCCTATGGGAACGATCGACCCTTGTGGTCCCCCATGAGCCTCGGGTTGAGGCGATCCACCTAACTAGTAGGCTGGCCCTATTTTTTTTTGTATGTCTTATAAAAATACTTAGTTTGAAAATAAGTATTCATTGAGATGCATAGACACTTTCTATCTCAAAACACATGCATCACCACCTTATAATTCCAAGCCTCATCCACACCATCTTCTTCTTTGTTTCTTTAACTCCTTTTAATGAACACTCCAACCATCCTTCATTAATTTATAAAATATATCACTACCAATAAACGAATCTCCATTTCACTTTGAAGAATTCATTTATTCATGTTGATCACCATTGACTTCCATTGAAACACATTGATAATAAATACACTCTTCAAACACAATGTGGTCCCAACAGTCTCTCCCTTTGTGTTTGTTGTCAATACATCAATGTTATCGTAAATTAATGTGTCAATATCGAGATAAGAATATTTTTTCTTCTCTATCCCTTCCACTTTTCAACATTCCTTTCACTATCTCCCCCCTTATTGATAGGAAATACAATGTTTATGGTAGAGAGTGTATCAGTCTATATATAAGAAATATGCCATCAATAATTTCTTTCAAGTTAGTCTTGAGAAATGCTCTGTGTTGAAAACAAGAGGTTTTGATCTTGACAAAAAAGATTTCCATTATCCCCTAACCATGATGCCTCATGAGATGAGAACTCGTGTAATTATATCTATGGGCCTTTCCATTTTCACTTCAGGTTAAAAATATGAGACCTGTTTAATAATAAACAACTTGAAACTCCTGCACTTACTCTAACAAATAGATCAATACATTGAAGTTCAATAAAAAGGATTTGTGACCTGGAGGAACATCCAATTTTCTTGTGTCACTGATTGTTTTTTTCACCCCCCTTTGTAAAATATGTTTTTATTTTGAGTAACCATGAATGAGAGATTGAGAAATAACATACATTTTCCAATGAAATGATCTTCATAAAATATTCAATGTAATAGAATTTGATACCAATTGATGTTGATACTAATTGGAATAATTACTATTGTAGCTTTATTTTATATCTCCCCCTCAACAGAACACTTCTAAGGTTCTCCCCCTAAGATCTTTCATCACCTTAAATTCCATTTATAATTTGAAAAGATACAATACCCAATTATTTAAGAGAATAAGGTGGATCCTCCATACTTTATCCATGTGAACAGCTAGGATGAGATGGTTTTCCCAACCAAGATGCTCTATTTGACCCACTCTACACACTTTCACATTTGATTTTCCATTCTATTTTTTCTTGTGTGGTTCTAAATACTTCCATTATCCCCATTATTTCCAAATCCTCTTTCTAGATAACCAATATTTAATTAGGAATTTCAGAATAAAGATTGGATCATTCCCATGGATTCTAATATGTTCTTCTCTTATTACTAACTTTTGAGAGATGTTGAGATGATCATATAACAGCCTTGTGCCAACTTCCATTGTATACATCACAGATGTTTTCAAGAATTCCAATTTTTTTGCAGTGTACTAATGTTTTTGGACCTCGGGATGTTTTCTCTTCTTCTCTGGATTGCTCCCCCTTGAGAAATGCTTCCATTGTTCTTTTCCATTTTGAAGATTGTACCAAACATCTAATGAAAAATGCCCAAACCTATTGTATCCCCAACATTAGCCACAAATATTGACTTATTGATATCTTCTAGATAAGGTTGTTATGCCTTCTTCTTCATTTTTTGTGCTCTCTATAGGGAAACACTTTCCAAATTCATGTTCTACATATCCACCCTTTCTAGGGTGGCAGGTATATCATCACCTTTTCTCATCCATACTGGTTTAGGATTTTTCTTCCACCAGGTAGTTTTTGTAGAATCATATTTAGAACCTTTAATACTACATAAAATGGATGGTACCTTTACTTTATTAGGTAATTGGGATTGATCATTGAATTAAGGCATGATGTTTTAATCATGTGTAGGAGGAATTTTGACGGTAGAATCCTCCACTGAATACTTAGTGTCATTAGTAATTTTTTCCTTCATTTGTAAAGGCTCAAAATATGTCTTCTCAAGATTGGTAAACTGAGATTCCAATTTTATACTTTATATATTTAGGATGATCTTCTGATCTTCAATAATGATCATCTTATATTCACAAGTATTCTTCAATCTTTCAACTTCATATACATGTATCTTAACTTTTTTTGAAATGAATATTTGAGTTCCTTGGTCTTCTTGGATGTTTCATTCTAATATAAACTGTTGTCTCCTTTTATTTTCATTAACTCATATACACTGCTTGGATCCTGTCATTGAAAGTCTTAATGAATCTTCTTTTCTATTCAAAGGATTCAATCATTCTGGAGAGCGTATAAAAATTTGGAAATATTCCTTGAAAGCCATTTTACATATTGTCATATTTTCTTTCCTATTGGGTGATCTCAACATACACACATTGAATATTATACAAAAAAGAACAACCATTCTTCATGAATATCATGTAGACCGGTTCTTAATTTTTCATGATCACTTGTATGTACATGTGAGGTAAAAACATGATCAACATCACCACTTGGGCTATAATTCATATGTTTGGTTGAAACCTGATCCACCGTCTCTTTTAAATTCCAACCCTAATATTTACTTTTTATTAGAAGGGCATGGAAAACCATATACTACCTCTTCGTGGTATAAGTGGGACTTCTTCAATAGATTTTTCTACTTCTTTTTCAAATTTTTCAAGGTCTTGCTGGATATAGACTTCTCCTCATAAGTAACTGAATCATCAACAAAACATCACTTCATTATTTACATTGTAAAGAAAACATAAATCCTCCACTGAATAGAATAACAATATAGTATCCAACATACCTGATCAATTCATTTTGATACCAATTGATGGACCCTAGACCAACCTAAGAGGGGGAGGGGGTGAATCGATGTGTCAAATTTTTCTCTTCTTTACTAGATCTTGTTCACACATTGGTAGGAACTTGTTAAAATTGGTATGATGGATATGTTATGTAATTAAAACATTCACATGTAGAAGGAAAAAACAACACTTTTACTTGGTTCACCACAAAGGGATATATCTGTGGAGATACGCCAACTGGTTGGCGGTCATACCTAATTACACTATTATTCATTGGCTTTGGATTAAATGGGTTTGGGGTAAGTCACTATGTCCCAAGCACACTTCCTTTACAGAGGTTCAGGGATAGCTCACTGCTTCCCTCAAACCACTTCCATAGACATCCCATAGCTAACTTCCTTGAAGATGTCTTCACTAAGTTTATTGACGTGAATGTTTCTTCAACAGATGAGCATGGAATTCTTTATCTCTTATTCAGCATGAGACATCTCTTTCATCAGAGTCCTAAATCTATGCTCTTTTGCATTCAATAATCTCTATTAGAGAAATAACTAAAGACCCTAAATCTTCTTCTTATCTTCTTGGAATGAATCAAAACCCCTTGTGTGATTGTTCTAGAAATAAGGATATTCTTTCTTGGAATCATAAAAATCAATTCTCTTTTCCTCTCTTCTTTTGTGCACGAAATCATGAAAGTGGAAATTAGGTTGAAATATTCCCTTTCTCTCTTCTTTTTGTTTACGCACATGCACTCAAAATTCTAGATCTTTCTTTTTAAATGTCTTAACGTGTGAATGTACATGCAAGAGTGAAGGTGCAATCCTATTCTTCTATCTTGTTTGATTACCCCAATGGGGATAAGTCTTTTCACCCAAACAAAGTGACTCTTCTATTTTCCCCTTATACATCTTCCTTCAAATATTCACACACATGTAGTGCCTTTGATTAATTATTTCATGCATGCACATTGTTCAATTTTTCTTTGCATGTAACCACACTCTATTGGATGAAATCCTTTCCACACACTCATCCACTACCTCAAGATTCCTCAAATCTTGCATATAGATGCATGGAAGAATGTACATCCCATAATAATTTGGTCTTCTTCAAAATCAAACCCCTGCAAAATTTTCAGATGTGTCTTGTGTACTCGAGGGAGTTATCCTTATCTACTTGAACATAAGAGGTTAAATGGTCTTCCACATCATGCAAGAGGTGCACAATTCTTCTTTGCACAGTATGTGAGATACGTCTTCATACACCCAGTGAGGTTTGTGGATCTATATTCATAATTCTCAACAAGGGTGATAGACACTGATTGATTTCTTGTAGGATAAACTCCTTGGGACATAGAGAGGGTTTTGAGAAATCATGTCGCATGCTCATGGTTCATTCTTTGGACAAGGGGTGTGGTTCTCCTTCTTTGTGAGACCCTTCAATAGTGCATACCACTTATTTAAGGACTACAGTGCTTTCATCATCATTTGGGAACCAGAAACACATATGCTCTTTGTTTGGGAAACATGAGCTCTCGGGTGTATAATCGGTATCCCATTTTCATCTCAGTGTGGATCATTTTATAGGAAAGGGGATGCATTATTTTCTACGTTTAAATATCCACAAGTTATGTGATGAAGATCACAGATTTGAAAGCCCGAGATCTTTTAATATTTTCAAACCACGGATGAGATCTACTGAGATATGTGGTTGTTTCTTTTTCAAGATCGTGGCTTTCTTCTTGATCACATGCATGCATTCGAAAACACGTATATCTATTTTTAAATCTTATCCCAAATCCATGTGCCATCGATAAATCCATTTTCTTTAGTGGAACATCCCCTTTGAAAAATTCACATGAATTGACAATGTATGTTTCATACATGCCTTTGGTGTGTTCTAGTTGTCCTTATGATACTAAAATGGTCTTAAATGGTGATCATATCATGGTTCTTCATTATCTCTGCTGTTTTATAGTAGTGTCAGCGAGTGATGGAAGAGGAAGATGACAACTTTGATTGGTTCGAACATTGTGAGAGGATCGAACATATCATGTTAAAGCATGTGAGGCATGGATGTGACGAATGGTGTAGAATAAATCACGTATCGTGGATGAGAAGAATGATCAGGATTATATTTGGGATTATTAAACAATGGAAAAATAATTTCATCCTTTTTCCCACATTAAAACATCATCACAAAGATGACATAGTTTGAAAACTGAGGCACACAACCACACCTCTAGATCACTCCCCCCCTCTATGGTACCAACCCACACCATCTTCCCATGAAGGCGCTCTATGCACCCACTCTCTGGTCCTTGCATCCGTGCTCTGCACCTACTATTTCTGAATGAGGGCTAGCCTGGCCGACTTCCCCATGGGCATGTTTGTCCCCAATGGTCCCGCCTGAGCCTCGGGTTGAGGTTGGATGGATCGCATATTGTATGGCCCTATTTTATGTAAGGATTATAAAAATACTTTTTTAGAAAACTAATTATGCATTAAGATGCATGACACACTATCTATCTCAAAACACATGCATCGACACCTTATAATTATATGCCTCCTCCACACCCTCTTCATATTCATTTCTTTTACTCCATTCAAAGAACACTCTAACCATCCTTCATTGTTTTATACAATGTATCACTCCTGATACACAAATATCCATTTCACTTTGGCTAATTAATTTCATGATGTTGATTAACATTGACATCCACTGACACCCATTGAAAACAAATACAATCTTCAAACACAATGTGGTCCTAACACCATTATCATGGAAAATGATTCCCAATTAATCATAGAAAATGTTTCCCACTTAATCATTAATGTTATTGAAAACGAGTTCTTCATTTTTCTATTTCAACTTATTTTAACATGTTTTTTTCACAAATGAAATGTGTGTTTTAAATTGAATTTAACATTAAGGTATGAATTTTTGTAGTTAATTTACTTTTTTTTTATGATATTAATAGTGGTATCATTTTGAAGCCATTGAGAATAATGATACCATTTATGTGAGTAGTTTATGGGAAAATTTATCCACATAATTTCTCAACATATTTTTTCACCTAAACATGAAGTGTGAATATTTATTACATAATAAATGTTAAATATTAGTTAGGTAAATATTTAACCGATCTCCAAAATTCTTTTTCAATATATTTTATCCTAATGTGATCTATTTCACTAATATATAGTATTGAACTACGTGTGTGTACCTATTATCCAACTACTATATGCCCTAAAATTTTGAAAATAAAAAAAATAAAAAATGAAATTAAAAAACATAAAAACAAGATTTGTGTCTTGGGAAGGTCAAAACCACTCTTCTTAGACATTTTATGTAATTATAACTATTAAAATTAGTGTCTTGAGGAGACCAAACATGGGTTGAGTGATGATTGTGATAATTTTTCCAAGTGAAACATCTAAAATAATAAGAATAAGAATAATAATAAATAATAATGGGAGTGGTGAAATGTAAAACATATGATGGTATGTAATTGTCCATATTTTGGTTTTAATTGTAGTAATTCTTAAGTAAGTGATTATTGAAATTTGATTTCAATGGATGTAGGGAAGGTTCAGTGGACATAATTATTTAAGATGAGAAATGATAAAATAAACAATATTTATTGGATAGAAAGCAGAAAAAATAGAATGTATTGGTTTTCACACAGAAACACATGTGGAGAGTTAGTGGAATGGTTGAATTTACAATTCCTTACCCTAATTTGTATAATTAATTTAGTTTAATTTCATTCTAATACAATTTATAAGATATATATTCCTTGATCATTGTGAATAACTCCATGGTGTGGTTTTCTCATTGATAAAATGTAAAGACTCAGAAATTCCATGGAAGTTTTTTCCCTTAAATTCATGGGATTTTTACGATTCTGGGAAAATTTACGGGACTTGATTCTGAGGGCCGGTGTGCTCGGAATCAATTTCTGAAGTTTTTTTCAAGTATGTTCAGTAAACATATGACCAGGTTTTTATAAATTTTTAACCTGTGCTCGAAATTGAAATCTGAGGGCACCGTTGATCTTGCAGCGTCGGTGATTGCTTAATGAGACCTTCACCGTAGTTTCGTTTTAACAAGAATGGAAGATAGGTATTGGGGTTTTTAATTAAATTGTATAAAATAAAGTGTTAAATTTATTTTTATTTGTGGTGGTTAAAAGCTCCAAGAGGAGGTTAGTGGTGGGGGAAACCACACCATAACCTCCCATTAGAGGTTATCATGGAGGGGCCCACCCACACATAACCTCCCATGGGAGGGTAATTATGGTGGGGGCCACCCGAGCATATAACCCCTTTAACACCCCATTTATGTGGGATGAAACCCTTGAACTTCCTCTACTAATTAATTGAGCCTCCACCCTCATTAATGAAATGGGTTATCTATTTTAATTAACCACAAATTTTCAAATTGTGGCGCCAAAAAATAATAGATGACTTTTCCATCTATTATTTTGTTGGCATGATTATTTCTTTTTGTTGGGATAATTAAGGAGAGAAGAACCCTTGGAAGAATGTTTGCCATGAAGAACACCTCTTCTTCCAATGAAGAATGACATACATCTTCCAAGATCATCGACCAACCCAAAAGAGAAGGAGATGACTGTGAAGAACATTGATGATGCTTCTTCCTCGGTCTCGTACCCTGGATGCTTCTTGATGTCAACAAATAGACACTGCCTTTCCACGAAGTCGTCAACGATCAACGTCAAACGAGGTAAGGGTTTGAGTTCATTTTTGTACCAGTTATTCGATGTTAAATTTATGGATTTAGAAATGCCGAATGATACCACCATACTGAGGAGGGCTCGAACTGCACGAACACTGCCTGACCGTCCTCCATTAATTGTTCTCGTTTAATGAGGATGGAGGCAGAGCAATGCTGCCGGCATTGGACCAGCCGCTAACAAAACTGGCGGCGCATGGCCACCGGGTCTCCATGAGGGCATGACACCATCGTATTTCACAAAAGATAATTTGTGGCCATGTCCGGCCACGACGGAGGCGGGCGGCACCGTTGCTCCGTGTGAAGGGAAGTATGGGGTCGCGAAAATACTGGGCCGCAAAGAAGGTGGCAAAGCACCGGCGCACTACGTGGATGAGATGGAGGCCCCGGACAGGCCGGGACGTGGAAGAGGAGGCATGGCACCAGCGCGCCGTGCAGAGCAGGGGAGCCGCACCCAGGGTGGGCCTCGTCGGAGCAGGTGGAGTAGCTGGCCGCTCGACCAACTGGGAGGAGCGGGACCCCGTCGGGTCCCACCTGTGGTGGAACGGTGCCACCTGGCACCGGTTTTGATTCATAACTGTATGGAAGAGCCGTTCGGGAGCCAGGGGGTGCGCTGCTTCCCCCCTCGGTGTGGCCAGGCGGAACCGCGAGCCACCGGGCCGCCATCCTGCCGGGCTGCCAACCTGCCGGGCTGCCGGGCCGGGCCGCCCATCCGTGTTGAGCCACCGGGCCAGGCCACCCTAAGGTTGGGACTCCCCCTATGTCCAGCCCTCCCCCCTCGGGTCGAGTCGGACCCGAATACCGGGTCAGGCGGGGTCGGTCTGACTGGGTCGGATGAGACCTGGACCCATTTGGTTAGTTTACACCTTTTCGCCCATATCTTAGGCTATGGGTGTCTGATCGAAAAACAGTCCGCAGAGACAAAAATATTAGAGAAAGGTGATTATTTTTTAATATCCCACTTGAGTTTTGGACATAGTTGGAGTATGGATGGGTTGGATTGAAATTAAAAACCAACCGGGCCCCTGGAACAGAAATGCCAATATCTCACAAACAGGACGTCTGATTGACGCGTCGCCTGTTGCGTTGAGACCCCTTTAAAGAGGCCGACCTTTGAGATACTTCTGCTTGGGACTTTGCGAAATTTGGATCATCGATCAGTAGCTTGTTGAGTGGATCCTCCCGGAGACGATCCAGCGGAGTAAAAAGACCTAGTAGCTGGCTGAGACCTGACAACTGCTGACCTTTCGACTCGGAGTGTTTCGACTAGTCCAGTGGGAAGTACCTCTATATGACGTGGCAGACCTACAATGGGGAGGCCCTCTATTTGATGTAGCATTCCCACAATACTTGATAGGAGAAGTACCATAGCAGGCTAAGAGGGGGAATGCCTCTATGTCATGCGGCAGACCCACAGTGGGGAGCGCCTCTATGTGACGTAGCAGACCCACGATACTCGATAGGAGGAGTACCATAACAGTCCATGAAAGTGGGAAGTTCATCTGTGTGACGTGGTAAGCCCACAGTACTCTATGGAGGAGTACACCAGCAGCCGAGCTTTCTAGAGTTTTACTAGGAGTTTTACATGTTTCCACCCCTAGAATAAAATCATGGTTTTGAGAAGAGTCAATTACTTTTATGTTTTCTTCATGATTAGGATGGGTTAATAAATAACTTAGGTATATGTATGGGCATATACCTATGTAATGGTTATCCGTTTAATTAATACTTTGTGATTTATCCATGTTGGATATTGTGAGACCATGAGGGTCTTGGGGTCCCTACTGAGTATCATTATACTCACCCCTACAAGGGATGTGCCCGAACCTCGTTGTGTTGGTTACAGATGATGGAAAACACTGATCGGGCTAGAGAATAGCAGGACTGGTCAGTACCCGGAGGTCGACCACTCGACGAGACATACACAGAGCGAATGGGCATATGTGGAGTGTTGTGGAGGACATCTATACCTACCCTTCAGGTAGGAAACCTAGAGGGTGACCTAGTAGCTTCTTGACTTTGTTTTCAGTTTTACTTTCTTTCAGTTGTATTTGTACTTTACAATTGCACTTGTATTTCTGGCCACCTTTTACTTTCCATCACTTAATTTGTATATAGTGTTTCGTAGTGTTTTTATTGTATTTGTGTACTCTGATGTCTATGTTTACTTTTTATAAAGAAAATTCCTTCCCAGATTAATGATTTATGCCTCTGGTGCTAGTCGCCAGCCCCTTCCCTATAGAAGGAGGGCTTGGGGTAGACACGACACGAGTCCCGAGGACGGGTTATGACATAAAATTTATCTATGGAATTAAAATTCCATTTAATTTTAAGACTTCATTAATATTGTAATAACTAAATATATAATTTAATAGAAATGTGACTTTTCCAAGGAGTGAAAATATTTATTCATGGGGGTGTGATCGTATAATAATTCACTGTTCATTTCAACCATTACACAAATGTTTTAAAATGTTTTTATTGAAAATTACAATTATAATTATAAATTTAAATTAATGTTTTATTTTATAATTTACATTTTATCACATATAAATAGGTAAAGTTTTGTTTTTTTGGTGTTTACATTGTTAGAGGTGGTGATTTGGAGAGCCCATGACGGAATTCTAGCAAAACGGGCCAAACTGTCCAAAAGACGGAGAACACTAGTGGAATTAAATATCCACTATAACTAATATTCAAATATATGATGGCTAAAAATTGGAGTTAAAGTGTAAAATAGAGTGTTTTACATTTATCTAGATGTGTATGGATCCCAATACATCCATTTGGGGGCCCAAAAGTGTTTTACAATTTGATGGAATTCTTAGCTGACTAGATTAGAGCACACATTTATATTTGGCCCATAACTCAGGCCTAAAAACATCTATTTGGACGATTCTACATCCTTTGGATAGAAAAATATTTGTGTCAAATCACCATTGAATTTCATAAAATTTTATCTCTTTTTCTCCATTCAACCATCTGGATAATGAAGGAGTAAAAATTCTTCCATGAATAGTCGCTTGTCCACTTAGATAAATGAATACTTTTTGAGTAATTTTTGATGTCATTGTCCATAAAATAACTCATACTCCGCATTATAACATGTATCACAACTAGTGGTATGTGGTAGTTGAATTTGATAGATTTACTTATCCATTCTCTCCTTCGTATTCACTATATACTTCTGAAACTCTTAGTGGTCTATTTTGGGCCGTGTCCTTTGTCGTAATCCCAAGCTCCACACTTGTAATATTTGGAAGGTGATTGAGTTTCCAAGTTTTTTAACTATTTATATTAATATATAACTTTTGTATTTGTGTTTATTCTGATATTATCAAATACAAATCAATGTAATAATATTCTTCATGCATCCATGAAAAACCCAGATATTATGATGATTTGAGCATATTCATCTCTTTTCTCACCCCATCCCTTGCAAGAGTGTTAGAATGGGTTTTGTTGATTAATAAAATACTGAAGCACATACCCATAAATATGCATGTTATTGTCTTTTGAAATTAATTTTTTTGAAACAAATATGGTCATCTCATCACGTTGTTGATGTGATGCCCTGATTGATTTTTGTTTCTAAATTGATACAATTTTGTTGATTTTGAGTGGTAATCGGTAATCAATATCATTGATTGATAAAATCCTAGGTGTTAACCTAGTATGGTCTCCCATTCCATAATTTTTTTTGTGTATAAATCAAAGTGTCAAATACCCATCCCATTCCCCTGAGAGAGATGAAGGATTGAGCATCAAGGGACATCCACCCAGTATGTTCATGATTTCTACAACTTATTTACATCACATAGTAATAATGTATCAATTTTTTAATAGAAATAAAAAACCCCAAAACACATGATCCCATCCCAATTTTTTTTCAAAATCAATCCTTTTTTATTTAGTGACCTATAGATTCATCAGGAGACAACCTCAGGTTCTTTCTATAATCTAGAAATTATAGTAGAGATAAACATCTAATTTGATGTACTCTACAATACGATGAAGAACATTAAAAAGATAAATTATTTATTATAATGTAATGAAAAAATTAACACGTTATGAATATCAAATTTGAAACATCATTAATAAAATTTAGATAAGTGTACAACCTCATGTAAATGAAAAAATATATAATTAATAGTTTTAAAAAATATATTTTAATTGCTTAAATTTTCATATGATTGTATATTTTATAATGCTAATGAGTTTACTAGAATTTAACTGTTGGAGGATAAATAAATAACAAGATGTGATTAAATCCATTTAATATTAAGAATGTATATTTTCCAACGATATTTTTAATGTGTTATGTAATTTTATTGATCACATTTAAATGATTTTTAAAATAATAATTTTCAATAAAAAAAATATATTAACAGTAATTTAATTTTTTAATGATATTAAATATGTTTAAGAGTACTTAATGTTTTAAATGTATATTTTCTAAAAAAATTATCATTTAGTTATATTATATGTTTTTATATAGAATTCATGTTCTAAAATTTTAGAAATGAAATTTTAAAAATAAATTTAATTTTTTGGTTCATCATGTAAAAATTATATTAGAATGAATTTTTTATATTTGTCATCAAAGTTAATTTTTTAGTGAATAGTGAGAATAGAATTTTTACAAAAACTATGACATTAAAGAAATAATTATAATATATAAATGATATAAAAAATTATTAAATTTTTAAATAGAAATTTATTAATGAATTGAAATTTTATATTTGAAAATATTATCTTTAATTTAGTAACCAAATTTTTACATTCTAAAACATAATTTATATTTTTAGACAAATGTATTTATATGTTATACATTTATTATTTTACAATAATTTATTATCACATTTAGATATTTGAGTTTAATACAATGGAATTAATATCATAAATAATCATGTCAAAATTATTTTATATGTTCTATTTTTTTTAATAAAAATATGCTAACAAATGAAAAAATTAAGGTACCATGATAAAGGTAAATAGAGTTAAAAATAATAATAAACTATGTATTAAGATATCAACATATCATAAAATAAATTATATAAATGTGTGTTTGAGAACTTTATGAACCAAGAATTATCTTTTATCTAATATTTACCACTTCAGATCCACTTTACAATAAAAATTTCACGGAATTAATTTAAATTAATTTGTATTTATAAAAATTCCACTCCTCTAAATTATAAAAGGATCCCTCATATATCCATAAAAATCCACTTATCTTTTCCCACATCATTAATATTTATAATTTCCTTCCATGAAAAGGCTATATCATGTTCATGAGATTATTCTAAAATAATAATTTTAAAAACTATCTAATAAAAGGAGTCTATCAATAAAATATCATGTTCTCAACATGAGTATTATCCACTATATAACCATTTATTCTCAATATTTATCATTCACCATCCTACAATCTTATTCTAACCAGAATAATGTAATTATATTGATAAAGTAAATAAATTTAATATTTATTTTTTTTACTTAACAAAAATTATATATCTCCCTCACATCCTTTTAAAATGGACACACCCCCTAGGTTATGTCCAGAATATCGCTTCTACAAATGATGAATTTAATTTTTCATCACCCCTTACAAAAATTGTACAAATAATATATAAAATTAATAAAAAATTTATTTGTGACCTGATTAACATAATATAAAGATAATTTAGAAATTATAATAATAGGTTTTACAAAACAAATATTATAAATTTATCCACATAAAACCAAAATTCTATAAATAAAAAATGGTTTATTATTTATATTAATTTAATTTAGATTATTCTTATAAATAAAAATAATTATTATTTACAAAATTAATGACAACCAAATAGTATGACTATATTTATTTACTAATGATATTATTATAACATAACATCATGATCATGCATATCCTATTATTTTAAGACATCCTTATTTAGATCGATTTAACCACCAACATGAAAAATTAATTAATTTTATATCAGGGATGTCAATGGAAGCATTATTATTACTATTATTGGATATAAATATGTGAATAGTTATTTTTTGATATAAAATTGTAATATAAATATCGAAACTATTTTTAATATTTTACCTTTTGTTCGTAAATAAATTACCAATACAAGATCATCATTAATACAATCATCACAGACCAAAATGATGACATTTATAAAATGTAAAAAATAATTTTAAATAAATTATTCAATTATATTGAGTAATAGGTGATAAATAGTCCTTTTTTGATGAAATAAGTATCAATTGACCCATTAGGAAACATGTATAAAATTAAAAAATAGTAGTTACATGTGATGATGAAAAAAATCTACAAAAAAATATATAAGGGGAGAAAGATTATAAATGAATCATATTAAAGGTAATATATGACAAATAGATTTTAAAATATTTTATAATGATATTTCAAATTATTATACAAAATTTTAGGGCATGTTTACCCAATCTAGAATCCATGGTGGGGTTTTTCTCAACTCATTTTTCTTTCATTGAGAGAAATGGTATTTGAACTAGTTATTTTCTATTTTATGTTTTATATAATGAAAAATAGATATATTTATTCTTAATTTTAGAATAATTTATTTATTTTACCAACCCCTTTTATGTTCTCTCCTTCAATTACTTTTTATGTAAAGGTTACTAAAGTATTGAAGGTTTTTCACCTAAATTTTTCTTCATCGATACATGATTCATGTTATGAACATGTTTTATGTTATATGTACCATGTAATAAATCATTTATATATTATATGTGAATCTTTTTATACCATGTATTCCATAATTTTTTCACATTTTATTTCTTACCATGGTTTTTATTTTCGAATTTTTAATGGGGTTTTAATAATTAGTTTAAAAGTGTTGATGTCATTTAACCAACACTTTATATCCCATGTCAATATTCATATTTAATAATTTTATTATATATAGTATAATTATTGTTTGAGTTCATTTCAATGAATAATTGGTATTATAAAAATGGTTTAATAAATTAATCTTTTTATCATTTTTCCTATGGGTCAATTTTTACATTCATTATAAAGGTGTGTAATGAATGATTACAACATATTTCTCTTTTGATATCCTTTTGTCCATAATCTGACATATTATTCATTATCAATATTCTTTTAAATGTTTCAAGTGTTTTTTATAGAAAATTCCACTTCAATTATTCAATTATGTTTTTTAAAATTTATTAATGTTAAATGATATTTCTTCCTCTTTAAGACATATTTAAAATTCTTTTACAAAATTATTTTTCATCAATGTCAAAATCATTTAATTATTATTATTCTTAAAATGGGATATGATCTAATGATTCCAAAAAACTTATTACTTTTGATGAATTATGATGATATTTTAATAACATTTTCATGAAACATGTTTCTTTTTAATGTGTTAATTATTCTACGAAGTAGTAATGAATAATTTAAAATTCTTATGGAACACATCTGTATTATATATAATTATTTGACGTGTGAGACCTACATTTTTCTCCAATGTATTGGGTAAATAAATATATATGTATCAGCAGATAATAATGGTAAGTGATTTTTGATTCTTGAATCACTCCAAAAAATATTTATTGACACTTAATCCGTTATGGTATGGGTGATTAGTTGTGATTTCTAATCCACTCAGTTCTGATGGTATTATTAGTGAAATATAACATAAGATAAATTATATTCTTATATTTGGTCCCAATTTCTATGTTATTTCACATACCTATTATAACAACCTATATCCTAGTAGCCCAGTTTCAGTGGTTGTTTTATTACAATCCAATAGATAAAAGAGATCACATCACCGAGGGTCCATCATATTTGTAGTCTTTATGGAATTAGAAAAATACATGGTTCCATTATTACATGAACAATAAAACATTATACATAATAAAATAAAATAAACTATTTTTTTCTCTTATGAAATAATCACATCTTCACAACCTGGGGATGGAAAAAAATAAAAGGGTTGAGATCAAACACTCAGTAAGGGTTACACATAGTAAAATCATGAATCAATAATAATTGAATCATAATGAATTTTATATAATCAATATGGCACGATGAAAAACTAAATAACACAACCCATCAATAAACTGAGATTGAAAATACCTGCATTTATTTTTTCTTAGAGAAAAATGAATGGAATAAAATAACTGAATAATGATTAAAAAAAAATCCTATTATTTGGAAGTCATGTGTATAGAAAATGAACCATCATACTATCAATATGTTTTATGTATGTGGTTCGATACTCATATGATTTTTTAGGAAACTAACAATAAGGGTTTGCCACCAATTGTTTCATCTCATGAGACCCGTCGATTTGTCAAGGTTATATAATAGACCCCACCCATATTTTCAATTCCAAATCATTCTTAATAAATAAATTTAATTTTGGGAACAACATTCCTTACCATTATCTGTGTTGATTTTAGGACACATATTTATCAATATTTCCCGAGTTAAAACAATATTAAAAATGAATATCCTATGTAAAATGTATAAGGCTACGATAATAATAATATACATGATTCAAGAATACATATATTTTATAAAAATATAATGTAAAATGAAAAATAAACTCAAATGGGCCGTAGATACCCCACATAAAAATGTTTAAATGCACTGTACAATGTAAGTCTCAATGGAATGGGAATGGAGATAAAGTATCTTACCTTAATTCCTACTTAATTATGTTGCTTTTACACCTCCTAAATAAAAACCATATATTTTTTTAAAATTATTACAGGTGTGGATTATATACTTATACATATATATATATAATTTTCAATTATAATTATTAGACAACATTTATTATTTGTTTGATGAAATTCAAGTGATTTTATATCTGGTTTTCCTAAAATTTTACATTTTTCAAAGAGTTCTCAATTTTATTAAATTTAAACAATAAATTTGTGTAATTATTTCCACAAGAATATAATACATGTAACGAAATATTTATATATTATATATAATCCATACATTACATTCATGAATATGGCTGTAATAATTGTTTTTGGAAATGTCAAGTTAACCAACCTTTAACAGGACAATGTTATCAGAGCACAAAAAGGGAATAAAAAATTTATTTATGTCATATATACAATGCATGAAGTATGTTAAAATCATTAATATCAATTTATATTACTACATAATAAATTTTAGAGTTTATGGTTTTGAGAGGTATTTTCCAAAATAATAAGGAGAAGAAGAAATGAGGGAGGAGTAAATGGAAATGTACTCTTTTCTCATTGTGTCCTCTCTTGAACGACACTAAAAATACCTTGGTGGTTGGATTTGGATGTCTCTAGAACATCTCTATGTCTTCATAGATGCTCAAGATGAAGTATTTTGAAAGATATTTGTCTTTGGAATGGGGGAAATGTGTGGGTGTCCAAGGAAATGGAGAGGGGTTATTCATACATGACAAGTGGAGGATATTTAGAATAAAATATTAAATAAAATAATATAACAAAGGTAAAACTTGTAACAGTGAATTATTGAAAATATAAATCGTATATTAATATAATTTAATGGGATTTATTTTCTGAAAAATCGTTACAATTATAACTCATTAATTTATAGAAAAATAAAGTTGAAAGAAATAAAAATTAATATTTTAAGGAACGAATTTTAAAATGAGTTTTTGGAAAATATTTTTTAGTTTTTTGAAATTGAGTTTATTGGTTTTTAATAATTAATATTTCAAAAAATAAATATTATTATGGTGAATGAAGTTATAGAATTTATTATGTCACTATTTTATCATTAATGATAAAATTTATGTTACACTAGTGATGTGAAAACTGTATTTTTACTATAATCTAAAAATTGATGTATTTTAGAAAATTACAAGGAAATCAACCTTGGATAATTTTTATATTATGAATTAAATAATAAAATCCCTTTTCAAAAATAATTTTATAAATATGTGATAATTAATTTTTAATTAAAATATTTTTTATTTCCAAAATATTGATTTTAAAAGTATTACTAATTTTGTGACACATTGTAAAATTAATTAAAGTATTATAAAATTATATTATAATCATAAGACCAAAAAATATTAATTAATGAATCTATTTTATCAACATAAATTTTATTTTAATCATTATATTAGTTAAAAAATTGTAAATTGAAAATTAATTTTTCATTTTTAGAACATTCATTTACTTATTTCATGATATAAATATGTTATATTTTTGTTTATTAAATATGTAAACGTTATTTATAATTTCATAGGAATTTTTATTATTCTAATGGAAACATTACTATTCTTATGGATCACATTTCTATTCATAAGGGTAACATTACAATTACTTAGGGCCACTATACTATTTCAAAGGTCAAGTTACTATTTTATTTGTATATATTTCATAATTTCTATAAAAAGACTTTTATTTCATTAATTATTTATTTATATTTTTTTGTTCTATATCTCGTTTTCTATAATTTATACAATATTAAATTATTTTTGTAGAAATGTAATCTTTCGAATAAATTGATTTCATTTAAAAGGATACATACCGTAAGTCTTGGGGTGTAATATTCTTCCATAATTCAGAAATATTTTCCTCATTATTCAATTAAATATTATCTTATAAACATATGAGGGTGGTTATTTTTCATTAGATCCCCTAGTTCCCATGTTTCTTCTTCCATTTTATAGTTCTCTAAAAACTTTTACCAGATGTGTTGTCCGGTTCCTCAATCCCTCCTCTATTGTGTTATGAATCTTGATAGGATCATTAGAGAAAGATAAATATGGTTCTTGTTCTATTTCTTCCTAGGTGAGTACATGTGTTGGTCCGACAAGTACTTATTAAAAAATGATATATAGAGGGCGTTATGAACATTTGAGAGGTTGGGTGGAATTTCTAATATGCATGAAACAAATCAAATTCATTTCATGATTTCGAATGGTCCGATGTACCTGGGGCTCAGTTACCCATTATTACCAAACCATAAAACACCCTTCCATAGAGATACTTTCAGAATTACATTATCTCCCACTTGAAATTCCAAATCCCTTCTTTTATTTGTAGCATAATAATTTTTACTTCTTTGAGCTGCTTTAATATGGCCAAGAATACTATTTTCCTTTTCCATTATCTCTTAAATATGTTATGGGCCTATAAGTTTCCTCCATCCTAATTCATCCTAAAAAGTTGGTTTTTGACACATCTTTACATATAATGCACTATATGGCACCATATGAATACTAAATATAAATTATTATTATAGGAAAATCAAACCAAAGTTAAATACAGATCCCACATACCACGAATGTCATGTGAGAAAGATATCAACGTGTCTTCCAATGTTTGGATAATCCTTTTTGGATGTCTGTCAGTTTGAGGGTGATAGGTATTACTCATATGAAGATAATTATACAAATATTTCTAAATACTCTTCCCAAATTATATTTTCAAATATAGATCTCTATCAGACACAATTGATATAGGTGAACAATAAAGTCTCACAAATTCATTAAAATAGAGCATTACCATATCTTTAAGAGTTAAATGATCCCTTATAGCATGGAAATGTGAAGATTTTTTAAGACAATAAATAATGACCTAGGTTTCATCATTCCTTATAGGTGTCCATGGTAGTCCTGTGAAAACATCCATTGTATGTTCATCCCACATACACATAGGAATAGGTTGAAAATGCATGAACCAACTAGAATTTTGTCTATTGACAATCACTTTTTGACCAAAAAGACACCTTTACACATAGTCATAAATTTCAATATTCATGTTATCCAAATAAAAATGTACATTTTTATGTCAATAAATCTTGGTACTACCTTGGCATATAGAGAAATTTGATCTATGACCATAATTTAACAGTTCCCTTTCTATCTCTAATTTTAAGGGGAAATATAACATATTTCCAAATTCAAGATGTCAATCCCCATGAATGAAGCCATCCTATCATTCATCATTAATACCTCTAGTTTTTATGAATATTCTCATCATCAGATTGAGATATTTATATCTTCTCTTGTAAATAGGGGTTTGTAATCATTTAAAAAAGATGCAAGGTTTCCTCTTCCTTAAAAATTTACATTTCTATCTTTAGTGAATCCATGAACATATGATCTTTCTCAGTACTCATTTTTGTTTGGAGTCCATGATATTTACTACTTAATTTATCTACTACCATATTTTCTTTTCCAGGGTGATGGTGATTTGGGAAATCATAATCATCGAGTAACTCGTTCTATTGCATTTTCCTGGTGTTGATTTCTTTCTATGTAATGATATATTTTAGACTCCTGTGATACATATATATATCACTTATTTTACTATAGATATAGTGTCTCCATATTTTCATTAAAAAGATTATGGATGATAAATGAAGATCATGAGTTGCATAATTTTATTCATGAGTCTTCAACTACCTCGTTGCATATGCAATAACCTTATCACTTTTTTATAAGGAAACAAACCATTACATTATTTAATACATCACTATATGTCCCTAACCCATCATTTGGTTATTAAAGATTAAAAATTATTGAATTGGCCAATCCTATATTAAATTATTCAAAACATTCTATACATTTGTTTCTATAAAAAAAATCCATTTCACGTATGATATTTGTAATTGTGTTCGCCAGTCCAGAAACCTTTTGGACGAAACACCGATAGTATCATTTTGAACCAATTAAACTACATAACATAGTAATGTTAATTAGAATATTACATTCTGGGATTGAAATTGTCTTCATAGTATCAACAGATATTCTATCAATAGAGAAAATATGGCCCTGAAAAGAAACTGTTTGAAGCCAGAATTCACAATTACTAAACATCCCATATTAATCTTTTTTTTAAGATTCATCATAACAATCCAAAAGTGATTCTCAATACCCTCATTGGTTTTGGAGTATAACAATATATCTTCAGTAAATACCAAAAATTATCATCATGATATTCGTTGAATAAATTGATTATTAGATCCTTGAAAACAGAGGGTGCATTAGTCTATCCAAATGGAATTACTGTAAAATCATAATGTATATACCTGGTTAAAAATAGTATAGTAGGAATATATTGCTTCCCCGCATGCAATTGATGATATTAATAATAAAGTCAAATATTAAAAAAAATATTGATCTTTGTGGAGTTCATCAAATATACCATCAATGTGAGGTATATATTACTTGTTCTTTATTTTAGAAATGATGATTTCCCAATAGTAAACGCACAACCTCAAGGATCCAACAGTATTATTAATAATAGAATAAGGGATTCCCTTGGAGAAAAACTTGGGTAAAAAAATCCCTTATTACTCAAATCCTCTAGTGGTTTATTCTGCTCCACTAATTCCAGAATTTACATTCAATAAGGAGTATTTAATATTGGCCTTGAATCTAGGATTAAATATATATCAAATTCAACCTCATGCTCGGGGAGTACTAATGTAATTCCTCAAAAATAGATTAATTTAATCCTAAAAAATTAGTAAATCCTGAATTTGAATGTTACCTTCCTCATCCATAGATGTTGTTTTATCTTCCTCTAAAAGAATTAAATTTTACAGAGTTACTATGGGTAGATCTGAATAAGAATCATATGATGATGTTTCTTCTATAATGATATGAAATTCTAAATTTTCCTCATAGATCATAATTTATTTCTTCTTACAATAAATTTTCACATTATATTTTGAAATTAATTCTATACCAATGATGATATCAAAGTCCAACATCGGTATGATGAGAAGATCATCAACTAAAGCACATTTACGTCTCATAAAGGGGCCTTAAAAAAACATTTTTGTTGAAATGAGACTTCTCTTGGTAGATTTGATTGCTAAATCGTTTTCTAAATAAAGGATTGTCATATTTTCTTGAAAAACATGATAGATATAAAAGACTGCGATGATACAGAACAAAACAAAGGACTGGATAAATTTGAAGATAAGATTAATGTACATACCACCACATAATTGGAAACTTTAACTTTAGGTGTAGTAATCGTATAAGCATGGAAATATCCACTTGGCCTCTTCTATGGTAGATTCCCCTGATCAATAGGAAATTGATTTGAATAATTATCCATTTCATTATCGTTGAATAATTGAACATCATTCACTTGTTTATTCCCCTTCAAATCATTATCTTGGTGACCCTTTTCTCTTCACTTATTATAAATCCCCTTGCATTTAGATAATTTCCCAAGATAATTCAATCCTCAATGATCTAATAATGGATTTTTCTTCATTATTTTCTTCTTCTTTGACTCTTTAGATTTTCCATGGTTATCAAAAGACCACTTATTCTCATGATATTCGATAAACATATAAGATCTATAAAATTCCTTATCCATTTTTATAGAACGTAATAACATTTCATTATATGATGATAATTTTTGAGAAGCCATTTTTATTTGGAGACTTGGTTAATGACCATAAAATAAATGGTTAATTTAGTCTTTCGAATTATGTATGTAAAATAAGACATGTCTGGATGGACTTGTGAAGTTAACCTCATACTCTGTGACACTCCCTCATTCCATTCTCTTTATGCTTAATAATTTTCTCTTCATTTAAATTCATTTATCATGAGGATATAATTTATCATAGAATATTTTCTTATAATTTCACTATTAAATATCTTTTTTTATTTATTTTCCTCCATAGTATTATGGATCAAAGACCACCATTTATCAGTATCACCCTTGAGGTAATATACTTCTCAATACTACCTTATTGTTAACATTACTCCCCTATCGAAGAAAAATAATTTTAAGGGACTTGATCCCTTTCTCATATTCCACTAGATTAGTATTTCCACTAAAATATGGGGGACTTCGCCGCATGAAATGATCCAATATAGGTGTGTTATGGTCATTCATTATAACCCGAGTACGTTATCCAAATATCAAAATGATCTGCTTATCTACAACAAAAATTGTGTTGACATTATCACTGGGAAAATCCCTACATTTTGGGGGTATTGATTCATTTCCTTCTATTAGGATAAATTTCTAAAAAATTTCATACACTAAACAAGGTTATGAATCATGATGCATAATTTTAAACTAGGAAGGCACAATATATCAATTGAAAATTTAATTTCAACTAATATCATATTCAAAAAATTTGTTTCTCTAGGGATGTATATTCTTTTAAATTCATTATAATGGATTGGAATGAGAATGGAAATTATACTAAGAATATAACCCTTTGAGTATCAAAATATGTGTACTGTTTGACCCATTTTCGTGTACCCGGTTACCCCATGTCAGGCCGAAGTCATATGGTTGGAGTTTTTACCCCTAGGTACATCTGTTTCATAACGAAATCCATTTGTAGAATTGAAGCATGAATGTATTTTTTTAATAAACCACATTCTATATAATTACTAGAAATTTAGGGTGATATTATATGTTTCTCCTAAATTTCAATTTTATGGTTATGTTCCCTATACCATGTTTTATAAGTCTAATTCCCAAGGTTTCAACAAAAATTTAACTAATAACAACTATTACAAACCCAACACAATTTCCCAGATTAAGTGGTCGTTTTATTAAACTAGCATATATACAAGAGATCACATCCACAATGATGAATTAGTTTAGTAGTCTTGAGGAATCTAGATAGAAAAATTGTTTATTTATTATATCAGTAATTAAACATAGTACATGATAAAATAAAATAAAATGCTTCTTGTCATTTATTCAATGATATCATCATCAAAACCTAGGTGTGGAAAAAAATAAGAGGGTTGAGATAAAATTATTTTTAACGGTTAAACATATCATAATAATTAATAAATAATAATTGAATCATAATCAATTTTACATAATCAATATGACATGGTGAATAACAGAAAAAAAGAGACCATCAATAAGATAAGAATGAAAATAAAACTATATATGTTTTCGTAGTGAAAAACTCAAGAAAATTAATAACTGAATACTGATTAATTTTTTTGGACATCTTTTATATTGAGCATGAACTATCATAGATTCATGACGGTTTAAGTTTGTGGTTTGATACCTTTCTGATTCTATTTGGAAAAAACATGAAGGGTTTATCCCCATCAGTTTTTTCTCATGAGCCCTATTGATCCATTAAGGGGACATAACAGGCCCCTACCATCAATGAATGACCAAATAATTCTACATAAATATTTATAATTCAAGAAAAATATACCATATAATTGTCATTATTTATTAGAGGATAAAGACTTATCTATATTTCCCCAGTTAAAAAAATTCAAAATAAACACCTTCTGAATGAAATACAAATAATACAGTAATCATATCCATGATTCAAGAATATAGATATTTAATAGAAATTTATTTCAATATGAAAAATTATCTTAATGGGTTAGTGGATACACCACATAAAAATTATTAGGTGCACAATACCAATAATGTCTCAATGGAATGAGAATTGAGATGAAATCCCTTACGTTAATCCCTTCTTAATTCAGTAAATTTTATGCCTTACGAATAACAAAATTATATTTAATAAAACACTAATATAGGAAAAAATAATAGTTATTTATAATACTGTTTTTCGATTATAATTTTTATACCATATATATTAATTTATTTAAAAAAAATTGAAGCATTTTAATATTATGTTTTTCTTTACAAATTTTCCATTTCACCCTGATTTATCTATTTATTAATATAAATAATCAATTATTATACTTAATTACACAATAATACAAGACATGTAATTTCATATTTAAATATTATATATAATATATAATGTTAGTTCATGAATTTGTTTATAATTGTTTTTACAGTGTCTATATAGTGTTTTAGCCGACATTTAACAAGACAATGTCGTAAGAGTGGCAAGAGAGAGTAAAAATTTTATTTAATTGATATATATATAATACATGTAGTAGTTTAAATTCATTAATATCATATTAAATTATGGCATATATAATTTTTGAGAATATTATTTTGAAATGAAATTTGGAAAAGAAGAAGGAGAGGAAGAAAAGATGGAGGAGTTAATGGAAATATACTCATTTCTTAGAGTGGATTTTCTTGCCCGACACTAAAATTCTTTTGGTGGTTAGAGTTTGAGGGATAAAAAGGACTCTATGTCATCAAAGAGTCTTAAGAGGGAGGATGTTGGTAGAGATCTGAATTTGGAAAGGGTGGAATGAGTGGTTTTCCAAGGGAAGTGAGAGGGGTTATTTTTACTTTAGGGGAGGTTGGTTTTAAGAATAAAATATTAAATAATATATTATATCAAAGATGATAATTATAATAATGATTTTTTGACAATACAAATAATATATTAATATAATTTAATGGGTTTAAGACTTTAAGACGCCTCTATAATTAAGATTTATTAATTTATTGAAAATGAAATTGGAAAGAAATAAAAATTAATATTTTAAGGAACCACTTTTGACTTTTGATTTTGGGAAATAATTTTTAGGTTTAAAAATTGATTTTATTGAAACAAAATTCAAATTAAATATATGATAGCATAAATTTAGGTTCTATAATTTAATATTTCACTAATAAATTATGAATGTTGTAATTTAAGTTACACCAGTTAAGTGAAAACTGTATTTTTATTACGCCTCAGAAAATTGAAGTATTTCAAATAAAATACCATAAAATAACCCATGGAAAATTTCTAAATAATTATTTCAAAAATTAATTCCATTTTTTAAGAATAATTTTCTAAATATAAAAATATTAATTTTTAATTAAATAAATCATCTATTCAAGAAAAAATGATTTTAAAATTATATCTAATTTGTGACATAGTAATAAAAAATTTAAGGTCTTATGGAATTATAATGTAATCATAAGACCACAAAATATTAATTTAGAAATCAATTTTTTGTAAATAAATTTTATTTTAAATCATTATATAAATTAAAAATTCCAAACCAACACTTAATTTTTCACTTTTAACCCATTCTTTTACATATTCCATGATATAAATATATCTTATTTTCATACATAAAATTACTTAATTTTATTGTTAATTTCATAGTAAAGGTTACAATTATAATGGTCATATTTCTATTCCTAAGGGTCAAATTACTATTCCTAAGGGTCAAACTACTATTCTAAAGGACGACCTTACTATTTGAAAGGTCATGTAATTGTTTCATTGTTATATGTTTCTTAATTTCTAAACAAATGCTCTTATATCATTCATTGTTCATCTATAGAGTTTGTTTTGTGTTCTATATGATATTATAGATTATATATACTATATGAAATAACATTTGGGTATAATGTAAGCATTGAAGTAAATTGAATTTATATAAAAGGATATATACTGTGAATCTTGGGGTGTTATACGTATTTTATGCTATATGTATCTTGATTATTTTATATTGTTCCCAAATCCTTTTTATGTTGTACATTCTTGATCATTTTTATTTATATGTCCTTATTTAATACAATAAGAGAAATTATAATTTTTCTATGGTCCTTGGTATTCATATATTTCTATAATGATCATGTTTTTTAACATCTTATGATCCAAATCATTATGACGCATTGGTATGTTTTCTATTACTCAGAGATTGAACCTACTCCTTCATTAAATTCCTATTTTCACCATGGAATTATATATAATTTTTCTTATAGGGATGTCTTTTATAGATAAAAATGTGGTAAATGTTAAAGAATTAATGTGCAATATGATGTTTATCTAGATAATCACTAATGTCACTAAACCATTGGGTTGTAGGATTAGTAGATTATTTGTGATATGTAATTGTTAAATTATATAAATGTTATATAATATAGGCATGTATATATTTCTTATACAATTCTTGGACATAATTGTAAAATTTTTTAAGAGTATTTAAGTTAATTAAAAAGATTCATACATGCTACGACACTGATGAGACACAAAGACAAGACATAGATGAATTAAGAACTTCTGGAGTTGTAGATATGCTCACACCATGATCATCATGGTTACAAGGTGATGTTCATTGGGTAGAAAAATAGAATTATTTTATATTTTATTTGGATGATTCAAAATATATATTTCCTGAAATGTGTTTTTATTTTATTTTTTTATATTTGATGTTTTTGGTTTATTCCATTATACATTATAAGAGATTGTAAAGAATGATCAGAGATATTATAGTTATTATAGATATTTATATATCATATAATTATTAAAATTACTTGTTATGAATGATTTAATGAAAATATTCAATTAATCAGTACCCCCATGAAATTATTACAAGAAAGAGATACTAGGCTGTGAAGTTTCAACATCAAATTATTTTACTACACAAATTAGGTTACCAATATGAATCTTATTACATGAAATATCTATTTTGATAGTGAAATATGGATAAAATTGAAATTTATCTAGCATAACATGACTTAATAAACCAACCCATGATTTATAACCTTCATATAATTCTAATAAAAAGTATTATCTTTTAGATTCATTATAGTTGGGTGGTTATTTTAGAAACAAATATTTACTTAATTGAATTCTAACTGTGGATATGATCCTAAAAATAATCCAGTTTTTTGACTAAAAATGATGTTTCTAGAATTTAATTAAAGATTTAATTTTTTTTTAAATTTAATGACTATTATATATAGAATAATGGGTCCAAAAAAAGAAGAAATATTTATACATATAAAGGAATGAAAGTATTTATAATGATGTTGGAATAGGGATATTGGGAGTTCGAGATTATATATATATATGGAATTCTGTATAGAAGAGTGTGTGGACTAATATTATATTTAATATTGGGATTATAAGATATATTAACTAATTATATCTATATAAATAGAAAATTTGATGTAAATAAGCTTTATGAAGAATGCATATTTTGATTTTGTGTTGAATCTGGACTGATATCTATTTGAGTTTGGCTTATGTGTCCCCTCTATCTTTATAAATGACTCTAAATATGTGAGTGGAAGAGAACCATGTAAAAATCTATATCTCTATCCTTTTTTTATTTCTAGATTTTGTTTATTATTGAGTGTTAGTTTGGTGATAAACTATTTTTTTATATTCTAACATGAATTAAAGATTAAATTTATTTTTAAGAAACATATAAATTTATAGTATCCTTGATTAATTATCTACCTTATTGTGTGTAGTGGGAATTTTTTCCTAGTTAGTGGTATCATGGAAACTAATCACATAACGATTCTATTAATAAAAAGATTACTCCATGTATAATAATTTGAACGCAAGGTATTTCCCTTTCATGATGGGTTAAATTTTCAAAATTGGAAATAATAGATTGAGATTACATATATCGTCTCTTGGACAAGATGTATACTAAAAAATAGTTTGTATAGTTAAAGTAACACATTAAACCTATAGATCATTGATAGAATCTGATAGAATCTGATAGAATCTGATATAATTATTATGATAATGCTCAAAATTCATTATCATGGAAATTACCTTAAAATTATATTTTAAGGATGTGGATCTTCATAGAGAAAAATGAGTTTGGGAGAAATTTTAAAAAATATTTGAAGGGGATGAAAAACTAAAAGATGTAAAAAAAACTTGTTTAATTTAAATTTTTAATGGTTTAAACATGATTTCTTGGGAGAATTTAAATATTTTATTTAATCCCCTTACTTCATACTTTGGTACTATAAATGGAAATGGTTATGATATAAATGATTATGATATTTTAAATAAAATCATAAGATGGTTAACAAAAATGTATAACCATTAAATTTAAATACTAGAAGATATAAATATTGGATAATTATACCCTGATGATTTACTCATTAATTTAGTGACATATGAAATGTTGAAAAATATACAGGCCTATTTAGAATATTCAAATAATGATATATAATTCAGTGAATTTGAGAAAAAAGTGCTTCATGTGGACGAAAATAAATATTATTAAAGTGATGAGTTCTTATCACTAGTGCTAAGAAAATATAAAAGGCGAAATAAGATATCCCACTTGGTTGAATAATTACACTATTAACATAATTGAAAATATAATTTAGATGAATGTCTTGGTAAGAAGATCGGAATAAGATATAGAGGATGATATATTACAAGGAATTGAGAAATAATTTAACTCATGCATTGAAAATAAAATTATGGATTTATTAGAAAAATATAGAGATAATGTTGATGAGGAATATCATCTACATGGATTTGTTGGACACGAAGTTGAATTTTAAGAGAATATTTATGATAATAATATAAAAATAAACTCAAATAAAAAATTGATGTTTTATTGAATGAGAATACAATTTATTAGGATGAAAATGATATAGAAGTTGATCATCATGAAATTATAGATTAAGAATTCAATAAGAATCAAGTGATTTCAAAATAATATAAGAATTATAGATTGAAAATTACTGAAATGGAAAAGATCATTAATGATCATAATATATATATTTTTAGGATAAATGTGAAATGATTAAAAAAATTGAAGAAGAATTTAATTCCTTTATAAGTAGTCCTAAGTAAATATGTAAAATAATTATTTTAAAGAGGAATATTCGATTTGGGATGTGTTCTCACCAATATTTTAATAGAAGGGTAGATTGGGGAAACAAATATTTAGAGTAATTTATTAGTGAAGGAACCAAATTTGATAGGTAAGAAATATATTGGTTATAATGATAGGACATAAAAAAACCTCATTTTACATGAAGAATAAAATAGAGGAGAGGAAGTGAGATTGTTTTAAATCATTGAGAACTTAACTAAAGTTAATAAAATATTTATAATTATGAAATCTATGGAGAAATTACAATAATGAGATATTTCCAACTGTGAAGTATCATATTTATGTTTTTCCTACCAAAATTATATCCTATTATGTTAAAGATGTAATTTACCCAATAAGATAATTTTTTAGGATTTAGAAAAGTGGAGATTGAATGTATCCATCACATCAGAATAAAAAGTCATTTTATGGTTACTATTTCAATTTCTATTTTTTTAGAATAAATCAGTTCATTGTGGTAAAATAAGTGGAATATATTCATATGGAACTAAAAAGAATGTTAATTAAATTAAATAAAATTCAATTCATTTTATAGATCGATTTTATCCTCTCAATGAATAAGAGTTTAATATGATTTATTATAATATAAATAATGGAAAATTTATATAAAAACTCCCAACTCATTTGGGAATATCATAGAAGGAATAGAATATTACTCAAAAAGAAAACATGGATGTAATTTCATTGACAACATTGAATAAATGTAGCTCTCGGATTCTAGACATCTAATCATCATATCATATTATTGTTATTATGAATAAATTGGAGAATGTAATGGGTAAAATCGATGGTACTAATATTTTTAAAAATTTTATATTATTAATGATTATATAATTTGGAAATACCTAGTAACTTGTAGGTAAGATAATTTGTTAGGACCTGAACCACTTGGGTCCGACCCATGACTTCTCCAAGCTAACCTCTAATAGGATAATAGCTAGAGACCAGTGATGAGTTTCCATTTCCCACAAATGGGAGGCATTGGCCTAATGTACCTATATAAATGAACACATCTCCAATCTCTCACAATGTTGGAATATGGAAATAATAAAACCAAGGAATTTATACATCTATAATAAAACTATCAAAGTATGGAAGTAAATTATTGAAAAAAGGGGTCCAAATACAGTCATATACAAAATATTTGTATGTCTAAGCTTATCCAAGGGAAATGACTATTATGAAAAGAAAGTACCCAGAAAATACCATAGACTATCATTCTCAAGCAATATACAACCCGCTTTATATCCACTGAGGACAATGTCAAATGGGGTATTGTTTTTATTGGACATGGTACATACAGGTAGACCCAATGTGTGGGTGAGTATAAAAATACCTATAATTCCACCATAAAAACACTAAATATAAAGCATCAATAATATTCATATCACAATAGTAATATAGTAATGAATATAAAAAAGAGAGAAACCAAGATATGCTCAATATGGACACAACACCACCATGTTGTCCTAACCAACTTCCACCCATAAGATGTTACTCGATAAAATTATCCTTTTAGGATAATCATTTCACAATACATTATATCACCAGAGACAATAATACAAGAGTTCAAGATCATTGGGCTTTATCTATTAAAGATCATTGGTCAAAGAAGATCCTGATACTCAGATAGGGGGTCATGCCCAAGGCCACTAGGGGACACCAAGAAACCAATCTATATCAACCATCTATGTATGGGATCATGTTCCAACAATACCATGAACCCTACCATTATGAGATCCTACGTGGATCATCAATTCCATGCTCAGGGAGGCTAGACTGATTCCCCAAACCTCATCTAGGGTACAATGATGATATAGGGTAATACTCATGTCTCAAAGGGGGACACCCCACACCCAATATGAGCTCATCCTCTATAGGGGATAAAAATTTTATTGTGTGAAAAAATACCACATTTTTTCATAAGGGTAAGGACCATGGGGAAAACCACTTAACTGACATTGGTCTAAACTGAAGGGATAATGACGTTCAAGTTGTCTCTATGTGAGTACAAAACATGTTATTAGAGTATATTGTTTGCATCCATCAACTTGGATCTTCCAGTTTGGTGATTCCGCACATAACCTGTAAATCTCTATATTCATGGAATTTTGGTAGAGTACATGGAGAGTATAGATAGCTAGACAACATAACCATTTTTCCTAGTAGTACCCATGTACCACTGGCCATTCCCATGTATATTGAGCCAAGTACATGACCAATTAAATGCCATTTCTTATTTCTATTACTCATGGCTGTGTCCATATACCCTCCGAGGAATACATGGAGATTCATAAGTAAGGTCCCATAGTATGTGATAGGGTCACAAGGCATGTGATATTTACCTCACCGTAGTTAAAGGGTCCCATATGGCATGTATTCTTGAAAAACACTCTATTTTTAGTTGGATTTTCTAAATAAATTAAGATCTATTCCATGCCCTTATACACATACCCAAAGCCTCCAATGTCATTGGAACATGTAGATCGATAGTCGCCAAAACTCAACGTCGCCATCTCATTTCATTCTGGTGTTCGATCATCTCAAAAAAAATATGTCGATCTAAACATTCACCATGTGCCAAACTAGGAATATTTAATGTGTCAATGCGTTCCATTCCCCCCAATAATCCCCCTTTAGGGTCACACCTTGATCAAAGAATCAATTAAAAACCTCACCCATCGTATCTATCTATTTCACTGAAGAATAGTCACATAATAATAAAATACCGAGTATTCATAAAACCACAGGATAATGAAATTTACCACAATTAAGGTGTGAAGACCGATGGGGAGGAGATGAGGTCAATAATCCCGCAAAATTGAGGAACAAACATAATCCTTTGTCCATTCAGCCATGATCCATTGTTGAAGAGATAGACAAACTTAAAGGATAATCAAAAAAAATTAATCCATCCTAATTAAATCATCCATCGATACATTTATCAAATTTTTTTGTGAAATTGATCCATGTTTATTCAAGATATATAAAAGGGATGGGAAATCCTATGTTTACATCGCACTTTTAGTTTGGATAAATATTTGATAAAACACAATTCTATGTTTCCATAATTGATTATATCCATGAACTCTGTCAGTATAATGGCCCTTGATTTGGTCCAGCTCCATTTTCATTCACCAAGAATGATATGTAATAGTCTCTCCAGGTCTCAATAAATTAACATACAATCCTGAGATGAACTCTATAATGATGTATTTAAAGGAGATATCAGTTTCCATGTAAAAAATAATTAATATTTTATTTTATTTTATTCATTAATTCTCATGACAATGTTTTCAAAATCGCCCCCATAAATTTGTTTTTGTTCCTAGGGTAAAACATTTGTTTAGAACTCACTAGTGCTACAAGATATCTCATTTGCGCCTCAATTTGGGAGTAATAATAATTTTTCTGGAAGAAATGAATGCACCTAATATTTAATATATATAATATATTTTAATAATTGTTTTCGAGCACCAGGCCTCAGAATCACAAACCATCTGACATCCTGGCCAAAACAATATTTCATATAATACTCAATAATTCCACATAGAAAATACGATTCAATATATAATCCACAAAGTAGTTATTTTGATCCCAAAAGAGAAAAACCTACTAAAAATGTTGAGGGGACTATTCTCGCATCTGTGCCTACCGCTCTAAGGTTCTCTCCAGATGATTCTCCTACTACCACTAGACATGCACTAAGGGAATCGATCCCTAATAAAGGATCTTCCACTTTAGATCCTAGATCTACACTATGTAATCATTACAGGTAGCTCCATTAGCTGTCCCCAATTGATAACATGAGAGACGTCACGCATGTGCCTCATCTGCTACAAATGAATACTTCATGTACTTAATAAATATGTGGTGGTATTTCTAAGTAGTACACTAGCACACCAAATCTAAGTAGTATTTGGAAATGTAAAATTAATCTATTGGAAATTTTTCGGCCTCAACACAATATCTGCAATTCACATTGAGGAGATACCCCAAAGAACACATGGTCTCCATCCTTAAACTCTAGAGGTCAATTTCATCAGTTTGTATAATACCTATGATTCATTTGTGATGTCTGCATCCACTCATATATGATCATTATCTTATCTATAAAACCTCAAAACAACTCCAGTACCATGAGTGTGGACTCACATGGATTACTCTAAGAAAAATCAGTGACTTATAGGGTCTCCCCTATAAAGACTCAAATGGTGCATTAATAATGGTAGATTGGTATCTATTGTAGTATTTAAACTCAAAAAAAGGTATGTGAACCTCCCAACTTTGAAAAACTTTAACATGTATGCCCATAACATTTATTCCCAGACTGGAATTTTCAACATAGTTTTACCATCAGTGTGGGGGTGAAATGTTCTGCCCAAGTGCAACGAAGTCCCAAAGGCTTCCTGAAATCCCTTCAATATTTAATATGAGATGTGGGAATCAAGGTAAAAACAATCATCAAGGGATCTCCAAGGATTTTTACTATCTATTACACATAGATGAATCTCATTCACTCCAATCAACTCTGCTCTTGATTCGATTAAAAGAGGGATGACATGGTGAATGAGTCTATGATCATCCAAACAGAATCATGTCCCATGGAAATTCGTACTAAACTGATCACCATGTACATGGATATATCATCCTACATCCACTCTAGATTCTCATGTGTTGAGATAAACCCATGGGAACACAGTGCTCAACCTTCACTTGAAGAAATTTTAGGCATCGAGATAAAAACTCTACAGCACAACGCTTCAAGCATGAATGAAAAAACTAATTCAAGGTCATTTTACATCATTGAAACAAATAGATTCACTAATATAGGGGATTTTAGAAACTTCTATAACTACTCCTCCCGTAATTTCAGTGGTACCATAGTTCATCCTTTTAAAAGGATAACATTTTCCCCATGTTTATAAAATCAATTAGGGTCATGTCCTGTGGAAATTTGAGTGTGTAAGTTACCATAGTTGGTATCTCCACATTAAGATTCCTAGAAATGATGTATAAGTGGTGGGGTAACATGCATCAATTATAAATATGACGGAACATCCATATCCGGTATGGAAACCTACAATTAGGCTACATGATTTGATTCCTTATCCAAATAGACAGAATGATATCTTCTTTTGAGTGCATTTTACACTAAATTTCCTTTCATCAAAGAATAGACAATATCAAAGTCATATTCATAGGAGAATTAGATCCTTCATCTCTTTCTCAAATGAAGATATTTATGAGAGAAAATATACTTGAAGTTATTTGGTTTAGAGTTGATGAAAAATCACTATCCCATCAGGTAGTGTCCCCACATCTTCTATGTGAAGACTACCACCGCTAACTCAAGATTGTGGGTCATGTAGTTTTACTCATGTGGTATAGAATATTGTGAAGAATAGAAAATGACCTTATATCTCCACATTAGGACACAATCATGCTCAGTCGTTGTCACATCATAGAATATTATATACATGACACCCTCCTATAGAAATCTAAAGATGGGAGCACTCGTCAAACTCTTCTTCATCTCCTAAAAGCACTATTATCACATTTCTACCCACATAATAGGATACCCCTTTTGGGTTGAAGTTGTGATGGTTTCATCTACTCAGGATAAATCAAGTATAAACCTTTGATATAAATCTAGTAAACCAAGGAAAATATGCACCTCATTAATATTTTTGGTTGTCTCCCAATAAAGAATTGCCTCAACCATTTCCAAGTCCACTACCGTACCCTCATATGAGATTAAATGTACCAAAAAGAGGACCTCTCTAATCTAAAACCAACACATTGGGAGATTCCAAGAAAGACGGTTCTCTCTGATTGATCCCATAACCATCTTCAAGTGTCTTAGATGCTTATACTTGGATGCCAAATTCAATTGAATACCATCGATGAAGACCATCATGAATAAATCCATGAAATGATGAATGATAGGATTAATGAGTATAATGAACACATATGGGGAATTAATCGTACTAAAGGGCATCACCAAGTACTCATAATGATGGTATAAACATATGAATGCTGTCTTTGGTATATCCTCATCATGTAATCATTGCTAGTGAAAACCTGATCTATGTTCAATCTTTTTAAATGATCTCAACCCTATAAACTCTTTAAATAAAAAGTTGGCCCCTGGTAGTCGATATGTATTGTTCAGGGTCATTTGGTTCGTGGTCCAATAGTCCATATATAACCTCAAGATCGCATCTGCATTTTTGGAAAACAACACCGGGGTCACCTCGGGAGAAATAGTAGATCTCACAGAGACCTTATACTAGAATTCCTATAACTATACATTTAACTTATGATTGTATGTGTGATTCATATGATATGTTGGTGAAGATATATGGGGAGAATTATGGTGTAATTATAATAAGCTTTTACGATTATGGATGGTAGGTAAACGTAGAAAATAATTAGGAAATACATCGTCATACCCCACCACTACTAGAAGGAATTTGTATTCTATAACATCTACTACTCTAGAGGTGTCACTAGACAAATGAAATGATGTCAACTGTAACATCCTACACATGATCTAATCCTTCTTTTCCTGGGATCAGTCCTTTTTAATGTAGGAAAACCCCATCCCAATAAGCCATAAGAAATTCTACCCTCACCGGTAGAAAAAATGATCACGGAAGGTAGGGTACTAATATATACTAAGGAAAAAATATTAGGTTCTCAACTCCATTATTAAGAGATTCAAGGGGATGTTCACTATCCCCTCATATAGTTACGTTACACTATCTTTAGAAGTGTTCATTCACTTTTCCTATCTGTAGGACCCTCTATCATTAGGGAAAATAAAAAATTTATCCCCTAGTATCACGAGGTCTTGAATAGGGGATACACAAAGGAAAAATTAGCTCATTAATTAGAGTAAAAATAGCTCTGGGGTAGTAAATTCACACATCATACCTTAATATACAGTCAAATCCTATGAGATATCCTATCACGTGAAATTCATTGTTTCCTTATACCACCTATTTATCAAAACATTGGATTTATCTACCAAATTTCTGCGTAAAAAAAATATACCACACAAAACATAGTAAATATTGAACAAAAATGGTCTCTAATAAAACCCCATGTCACCCTAGAGAAGTCTCATCGCCTAAAACACCAGTAGAGAGAGGTCTCACCCAAGTAAGAAATTCACATCATAGGCTCAGACTAGTCCTCCACTAACTGAGAATGGCGTTTGTTCAGCCATATAACCCAAGTGATCTATAACTCTTTAACACACTATGCCTACTCAATATAGGTATTTCATCTGATGGAACCAAAAGAGGAAACTATTTATAAATAGACAATATGGGTAAAAATTACAACCATCTGATCAGTGGAGATCCACACATGCTAGAATACTAGACCACTGTCATGAGTCAATACTATGAAAACATAAGGACTATGTCTTTGAGGAACCTCAGTGATCCCTTTTGTTGTGAATCATTTAACATGCTAAGACTGCATGTACATTCATATTTCCCTTCTAGAGATATTGAAAAATAAACACAAAGATTATCGTCTACATGATCCACAAAAGGATCCATGTTCATCTCACCTGGGTGGGGGGGGGGGTATCACTTCGTGGTGACCCCATGGAGAACAAATATAATGAGTGGGTCCCTACACTAAAACCACATCAATCATATTGTTTTCATTTAAGAAATATATCAGAATATTTGATATCTATCATCATAGAGATATCGTGAATATTATAAACACATACCGTGATCAATGAGTATATATAGGGAGATGACACAATAATGACCTGAAAATAAAACCCATAATTATATGATTCATGTGTCCATGTTTTCGATGAAACCATTTTATACATGTAACAATTCATAATAAAGGTAATAAGAGTCCAATTGTATTGATTCATCGGACGTCGCTCCAACACTAGATTCCCTGGATTAAAAGATACACTCATAACACTTAACATTGGAGTCCAAAACAATTGTCATTGGATTTGATCCCGAGGTAAAACCGACTACTTTGATACGACTCTTTCATGAACTGACCTAATGGGCCTAACCGATTAATACCCCAATATCGACTCCAATTGGCCAAGTTTTGGTGACCTACACCATGTAGGAAGATCCCAAAATGGGAGGCATTAGCCTAATGTACCAAAACACACACACATCTCAAATACCTTAGAATGTTAAAATGCAAAACAATTGAAACCAATGCTTGCATAAATCTATAATATCACAATTAGAGTATGATAATAAATAATTGAATGTGAAGAAGGTTCCAAATACATACCCAACCAAAACCGTAGAGTGTCTAATCTCCTATAATAGAGAGGACTATAATAAAATGAAATCACACAAAAAAACAAATCCGACTATCAATATCAATTTATGCTCCACTAACTCATTTTACTCCCTAGACACCATCAAATGGGTCATCATCTACATAATACATGGCACATGTGGGTAGTTCCCATGAATGGGTGAGTGTAAAATATCCAATAACACACCCAAAAAAATATAAAAAGAAATGACAAAGAATTATCATCCCATAATTGTAATATTATACTGAATGGAAATAAGAGAGAAGCCTAGATATACTCATGAAGGGCACAGTGCCACCAGGCAGTCACAACCAACTGCCAGAAATGTGATTCTACTTGAAGAAATTATCATTACATGAGAATACACTCCATGATCCCTGATATAACTAGAGACACACATCCAATAGTTTAAAATCATTAGGCTAAACCCACGAATGCTCACTAGTCACAGAAGTCCCTAATACTCAGTCATGGGGTCACTCCTAGGATCAATAGTGTACACCACAAACCCAATCTAGATCGACCCCCTATATAGGGTATCAAATCAAATGATACTATAAACCCTAAAAATATGTCATGCTATATGGATGATCAATATATCTCTCCCAGTTGAACCCCCTTTCCTAAAAACCCATCCTTGGGTATAAGGATGATATAGGATGGAACTCTAGTCTCATGGTGGGACACAAATAAGTCTACGTGAGACACGTTCATGTATATAGGATCAAAATACCATGGTGTGAATGTATTACATTACTATAACCTCAATGGAAAGGACCACGGGGAAAACCACTCAACCAAGACCAGTTTGAATAGAAGAGATGAATAGCTCTAAGAAATCTCTAATGGTGTACACATTCCGTTTGTGGAGTACACAACATGCATCACTAAACATGCTTATGTTAGAATGGTTCAACCTCACAGGACATGAAAATCACCATATACACATTGTGTGTTCAGAGTACACAATATATAGATATTTATTGACACCATCCATGTGTCACATAGCCATACATGTGTCCCGTTTTCTATGGCCATGTACACCAGTTTGTGTCCATGTTTGAGAATATAGTGTTTATAATCTCTTGTAATTCTAGCCATGTACTTTTACACTATGAGGTTTAATTCAACCCACTACGGTAGGGTCTCGTGGTGTGTAACATAGTCACATAATATGGGATATTTCACTCACCGTGGAAACCATAGTGCCACAACTAGGGAGTCCCAAATGGAGTGTAATCCCGAAATACTTTCCATATATAAACAGATTTTCTGAATCCACCAACATCTATTTTACATACTTTTGTATGTTTGAAATGATGATACCGTCATCATAACCTACGGATCTGAGGTTTGGAGACCTCATAATTACCTCCTCACAAAATTCCATTCCATGATCTGCTTGGGAAATGATCCCTCGATCCAGACTGTCACTGTGTGCCAAGATAGGGAAGAAAAAAACTTTTCCATATGCTCGGATATGCCTTAGATCATCCTATAAAATTTTCACACCTTGATCATATCCAAAATCACAAAATACAACTGTAGTATTGATCATTTGATTCAAAAAATGGTCGTGAAATTGTTGGATATCTGGTATTAATCAATCCACTGGGTAATGAAATTCTCTATGATAAACATGTGAAGAACATGGGGTGGGGAAGAGTTTATAATCCATCAGAAATGAGTAATGAACCTCGAATTGTTTTTGTCTTTCATCAATCCATTTGTTAGAAATATATGGATGCAGATGAAAATCAACACAATGGCCAAATTAATCCATCTGAATTAAATATTCCATCGACGTGCAAATCAATTATGATTGAGCAATTGACCCAAGTTGGGTTGAGATAAATGAACAGGTTGTAAAATCACAAATCAACATCCTACATGAATATATTTTTTGATCATTGATGAAGTATAGTTCTATGTTTCTGTTATTGAATATATCCATGAACATGCATTGGTGCAATGGCCCTCGATCTAGACCATATCCATTACCATTCACCAAAAAAATCTCTAACGATCAATCTATTTTTTTTATTGTTTAGAGGATAATCCTAAGACAAACTATATAACCGTGTATTATAAGAGTGATCTATGGGTGTGAAAAAAATAAAAAAGTAAAAAAATAAATCTATTTTATTCATTTGTTTTTATGATATCCTTTTCAAAAATTTCATACGCCGATAATGTTTATGTCACACATAGGGTCAAACCTATATTTTTAAATTAATTTTTGCCTCAAATTTCTAAAATATGATTCTTTTTTTAGTTATTTCAAAATTTTAGTAAAAATTAATTACACTAATATTTAATACATTTCAATCATTTATTCCAAGAACATTGGGATTCAGAATAAAACACCGTTTCAGGAATGAGTTTGAAAAATATTACATATAATATAGAAAAATAATAAATGGAAAATATGAGTCATTAAATAAATAATAATGAATATTGTAATGTCTTTTAGACTTCATCACAATGTCTAGATTATATGTTAACCATATTACTAATGATTGGAAGTGATTTGGATTTCAATAGGATACAATATCAACAGTAATACCAGGAAATCTTTTATTAACGGGTTGGGGACCAATGGAAATATATATATATAGTTGATAGTAATGGAAAAATATATCTTTAATAACTGGTTGAAGAAAAAAGAATGTTATACCATATACTAGAATAAAATATTCCAAAAATCCTAGATTAATTTTCCATGTTTAGAGATATAGTATCTATTTATAAATTGAATTTATATAATGAAAATATTTGTAATGATTTTATTTATGCAAATATGGTTTGAAATATCTATCTTCTAAAGAAAAAGTGATAATTATTATTTTTTTATTTTCTTAACACTACTATGTATTGAACAATCTCCTAGCCTTAAAAAATTGTGATAAGTACACCGAATTGTTTTTTTATGACTACTATAGGATGGGATGTTAAATTTTTATGTAATAAAATAAATATGTGTTGTATTGAAGAAAAAGTTTTAGAAGAAGAGTCAAAATTGAAACTAGAGGAATATTGATAATTCTATGATTAGATAGTGGAATCAATCACACAACCTATAAGGATGAATATTACCTTTAAAATCAATGTTTTAAACATGAACTGTGTTCTGTTATAACATCCCAATAGTGTGTGGTTTTGGAATGATGAAAATATATGTAATATCATAGGGGAATAAAATTATTGACACAGAGTAACATTTCTCATCACTCATATAATTATAAATCCTTCATGATATTATTCAATTAGAATAAATTGCTACTCAATATAGTAATATATAAGGTTCTATATAGAATGGGTCATGTATAGAAACTATCTTTGAATCTACTAAATGAATCATTATGTAAATGTTTTTTGGAAATAAATAAATAGACTTGGGAAAATATAGAGATTCATCAGTTGAAGGAATTTTCCTAAGATACTCATCAATTATTAAGGCCTATAAGTGCTTTAATAAAAAGATCAAAATATTATCATAAATAGTGTTGAAAAATTTATTGAAAAATTTATTAATTAAAGTTATAGAAAGTTACTGCCTATAGAAGAGTTTAAAGATGATGAAGTGATAAATATAGAAATCCTAGAAACTCAAAAGTTCCAAAATGATAATAATTTAAACATTTAATCAACAGAAGAAATAGTTGAATAAGATATTCAAACTATGAATTAACTATGTATGAAAATAGATCAATATTATCCTAGAATTATCACTAGACACAAATAAAATCTCAAAAAAACTCATCTGATGAGGGGAATAATGAAAAAAACTATTTTTAGAGGTTTAATAAATATAGATTGAAGATGTAGCAAAGGAAGAATAGTGGATCAAATCAATGAATGAAAAATTTGTTAAAATTTATAATAATTTGAAATATTTTGAAAGAAAAAATATTATAATGTAATTAATATGAGGTGGAATAACCAGAAAAATATGGATAAACATTGAAGTATTTTATATAATTAAGCATGATTTGTATGAAGAGGATATTCACATATAGAAGTCATAGATATTGATGATACATTTTTATCATGGGTGAGAACTGGGTTTATCAAACATTTTATAGTGATTCCGTTTAAAATTAAATTATATGTATTCCAAATTGATAAAAATATGATTTTCTTAAAAACAATTGAATTGAATTTATGTATATATAGAAAGGAATTATATGGATGAAACATAGAACCCCATGATTTTTAATCTTGGATAGATTAATTTGAAATGATGATGGAGTTCATTAGAGGAAGGGATGAACACAACCACTTTCTGAAAATTTCATAAGATGATTAGTTCATGGTCAAGGTTCCTAGAAGTGAAATCATATTTATAGAAAACAAGAATAATTTTTCTATAAATTCTTCCAAACTAATGTGTTTATAATAAATTATTTCATTTATTGGTGAATATAATTACATTCTAATTATGAAAGTACATCAAAATGGATTTAGTATATTTGTCTAAAAGGTATAATATGAAAGGGATGTGCCTAAACAATTCATATCAGTACAGTCAACAAAATTTCATAATTTTATAAAAGTTTAAATTAATATTTGAATAATTCAATACAACACGATAGTATAATTAACAACATAAAAATGAATTATTAATAGTTTACTTTCTCATACTATAATTGGTACATATAACATTTTAAAAAAATTCTCAGTAAAAAAATTGTCCAACGAAAGGTCACATTATATTTGTAAAGAAGATTACAAATATATTGGCTGAATATTATATTGTAGTTCAGTATTCATGGATAGAAATTTTTAATATTTTTTGGTCTTATTCAATTACATGTTAGGACACTGACAATGTTCTTTGAAAATCCATAAGTTGTGAATAATTTTACACAGTAAGAAAAAGGTTTGTTAGATAAGTAAAATCAGGGATGTGATTTTTTGAGCTTATAAGAAACATACTATATTTTACTCTAATAGGATTATAAATATCTTTTTTTGGATGAAGCAGCCATCATAAGTTGTTGGAAATGTGGTACAATAACTAATGTTGATTCAATGTGACAACCAAAGTGAAATTGAATTGAAAAATATTTTGGTACAACAATCTCACATGATGAATTTAACAATATGGTATTATGTGAGAATGGATAATTTTAACAAAAAAGTCATGAAAATTGTATGTTTTGGGATGAAATAACATATGAACAAACCATTAACTTCCTAGATTTTTTAGATACTCAATTTGAATCATGGAGTTCAACAAATTCCCTTAAACTGAAGAGGGTAAGATTGTAGCCTATCTTAAATATATATATATATATATATATATATATTTATTTTTATATATTTAGTTGTAGTTTTTTATGTGTGTAGGTTTATATTTTATTATATATAAGAAAATAGGGGGAGAAACTATCCACGTGGATTAGTAGACATATGGAGATTTTGAAAGGAAATATGGACAACATTATAGCATTTGAGTTATTCAATAGTTTCTTATATTGTGATTTGGATCATTTGATCTTATATATTAATTTAATTCAATTTGTTTTTTTTTGGAACAATAGATATATCTAGATAATATGAACAAGATATGAACCGGTGTAACAAAATTCATTGAATTTTCATATCAAAGGGGGAGAAGGATTTCATGGGTTTTCATAGGTTAAGAATTTTGTCACTGTGAAAAAGGGGGTTTATAACTCAAGGTGTGATATACAATTAATATAGAATAATAATACATGAATCAATATACGTGGAATATTTGACATCGCATGTGACATCATGTAGTGAGATATTCATTTTGAGGTGTGAGGAATATAGATTGTGGTTGAGGATGAAAAATGGGATATTGTTACAACTACATGTATTTATATTGTATTGTCTATTAAGTGATAATTATTTAAAAGCCTCATAATGTTTTTTAATGTTCATGGATGATAATTTGGGGATATTCTATAATTCCATGAAATAACAGTAGTTTTACATTGATTATAATAACCGCATTGTGAATAGAGTTGAGGTTTAGAAAAATGGAAAAATAAAATTCCCTAATGACTATGGGAGAAATTTTTAAGAGTCCTTGGTAATCTTTATAATAATTTTACATATAAAAAAATGATGCCACATCATGAAAATTCATATAAGAATTCAGTACATCTAGATATTTTGAGATGCTCATACTATAAACATTACTGTCACTCTAAAAAGATCACATGATAAAAAATTTATGTCTATTATATTAAATATTGAAACTTAATATTATATATTTCTTAAAATTTATTATATATTAATTTTATAAACGTATAGTTTTTGGTTCATTCCACAACACAAGATGTTACACAATGAAGGGTGTTTGGAATATTATAGTGATTCTAAAAATTTATTTCTCATTCTATGAATGATTGAACATTTAGTGACTAATTCAATAAAAAGGATTATTAATAGATTCATGAATCTACATTATACCATGATAAATATAAACATCCTGGAGGTTTGAAGTTCATATTTTCTTATTTATAAAACCAGGTTCATGTCATGATTCTTTGTCACACTCTACGAGTAAACTTGTAGTTGAAGAAAGATAAAATGTAAATTAATATTTCATGATAAAAAGGAGCAGGTTATAAAATGAATTCTGAAAATTTGAGAATTTCAATTAATTTGATGGTGTGGAAGATTTTTGATAGGTTGGTGGTCCTTTGAGACACAAATAACTATCTATTTGAATTTTAATGGTGTTTATGATCTTATAAATTATCTTAGGGTTGGATTTTAAGGGGAATTTTATGTATGTTTACTAAAGTGTAAATTTGTAATTTGAAATTAAAAATCTACTAGATATAGATGAATATGGATAAAAATTGATACAGAAACAAAAGAGAGTATTCCTAAAGATCTATATATCAAGGTATTCATACTAATAAATTATTACAAACTATAATTGTGAAGTTAAGTGTGTCCAGAAATGAATTAAATTGATGATCAGATTTTGAAGAAAGATTTATTAAGAATATAGTTTAAGATATTGAGTTTGAAGATTAAATATTTACATAGACCAAACCTTATAGTTTTTTGGGAAATGTTTATTCATATATTTGTGAGCATGACATGTGTATCCACTATATCTTTCAAACCATATTGAAAGTTATGAGTTGATGTTTTGATGTGTTAGTGGACCTTATATGTGGGGTGATATTTTCATAAATATATAATCACATAACAGTGGTATCGTTTCCAATTATAATATTAACACACCATTGATATGGTCTTCATGAATGTATCCAATTACTGGTGAACATTATAAAACAATATTTTTTTGTGATTTTTTTTACATTTAGTATTTATAGAGTGTAACTATTGAGACGTATTCAAGGGGTATTTCCCAATATAAATCCAAAAATAATTTTTTTAAAGATAAAAATGAAAAAAATCATTAATTCACCCCCATTGGGGTGTGAAGTGGGACCAAAAGTCACAATAGAGGGAAGGATATATATTCTTTAAATAGTGGAGATATATCTTTATTAAAAAATCAATGAATATTATGTTTTAATAAAGGTTAATAGAATAATTAAATATGATGGTTATAATGTTATGGAAGAAATAAAGACATGTCCTAGAAAGTCCAAAATGAAAATAAAGGAAATCCATGTGGATCTCTCACTAGGGTTTTGTAGACTTCATCAAGTACGGAAAAGGTGAGTTTTTTAATACAATATCAAAAATATAAAAAAACTAAAATATAATGGAAAATAAATAATTAATGAAGGATTATTGATACCTTTTGATGGTTGATGGACTGGTGAGTTCTCAAATTGGGCAAGAGTAGCGGGTTATTAAATCTATTGGTTGTAACTGGGGGTGAACTGTTTTTAAAAGTTTGGAGAGAAAACTATTTTAATTATGATGTAAAAGGACTTTTTTCTAGGAAGAGGGAGAACCACTAGTTATTCTTTAGGCCCAGTACAATGTGCCCCATTAACATCGCCCAAATTTCCAATGCAATATCATTCATGGAACATCCTACCAACACCACCAAGACTATATCTTGTCTGCATCACCACCATCCAGCATCATGCCTACACCACAATTTTAAATAATAAAAAAAAATCTAATACTTTTTATTTTCATGATTTATTTCTTTATATCTATTGTAAAGAATAGAGGTATTATTATTAATAGTGGAACATGATCATTAGAGAGGGTCATTTGAGGAAGTTTACAAACCTTTATTTACACCTTCTTAGGAAAATTACCTTGATTGGGATGAAAAAAAGGTATTAGAGATGATGGTTATTAGTGTAGTATGATATCTTTGAGGATATGATGTTGATCATTAACAATAATGGATTTTTTTTATTTTATGTTTTTTTAAATTATGGAATAATCATATTCAATACTATTTTGAACATTTTTATTTGATATATATATAGACTCAAAACATGGAATTTCAATTATTTTAGAAATAATAGTTTTTTTAGAGAATAAATATATGCATCATGATGCCAAATGTAACATCCCTAAAATAAAAGCCTCTAAAATGGTTCCCTGAGTCAGGTTGTAACAAGAACTCAAGTGAACCTCCAGATATACCAAAGTTTTCTGACTAGCAGCGAGGGTCAAATGAGTCATATAGGGAGACTATACCCTCTTTACTATAGTAAGCCATAATAAAAAATAACATAAATTGTTTATAATATATAAAAACAAAAAAAACATGCATAAAAAATGTTTCCCAAGTAGGGTATAGTCACAAATCAAGTGCCACAATGCCATGCCATACTAGTAGTGAAAGTGAAAGAAACCCAAAACAAAACAAAAGTACAAAACTCCAAACTGGTCCCGAATCAAAGTCCAGATCATTCTCCATATACATCCTGAGTCCAACTCAACATCTTAGTGTAGGTCCTCTTCCCTTGTCCCGACCTGCAACCAAGTCATCTCCTTAAGTACCCAACAACAGCCTGAGTAGGGTGTGAGTACAAAATTCTTTAGGCCACCACCAATAGCGTGCTCAAAATAACTAGTCTATTAGATAGAGCATGGAAGGGAAAAAATAATTGATATGTAATTAAAGGACAACCTGGGTTCCATCAGATATCCAAGTTTCACTTAATTAAATCCTAGCATTTATCTCAATTTCGTTTTTACACCATCATTATTCCTTAATCATTTTTGATCACATGTTCCATAGGTTAGGAAAAATTATCATCTACATAGGGGTCTAAGGACATCAATAATATTATATATGTAAACTAAATTGATTCCCTCTCTCACTAGGGATACACATATCACATCAACACCTTATCCGCACTTAGATTTTTTGGGTCTAAATGAAACCATTAGGGGAATAGAGCCTTTGTCACCTTCCCTAACCTGTGTATTCTGGGGTGGAGTTTAGAGTCGTGGTCTAAAATTACCCATGGGCATAGAACCTAAACTCAATTCCCTCCTCTTCCATGTCATGTGCACATTTTTATTTATCAAATCCCCATAACCATACCACAAAACAACATAACATAACCAATTACATTTGAAATAAACCCTCAAAATTCATAACAAACAACATTGGAATTAATACTATGACATAACCCATTAACACATTTACTAATTACAATTCATAGTAATTTATCCAAAATCCCCTTCTCGGGCATTACCCCTTTATGTTTATTCAATAACCCCTATTCATTTATCAATATTCAAAAATAGCCATACTTTAACCCATTTATCCCATTTATCATTTCATGTACATTTCTAATTTATTAACTCATTCCATATTTATCAATTCCATCATGCAACCACTTACATGTTCTCAATTTACAAGACATTTCCAATTTAACATTCACATCATTTCAAATTTACTATAACTATTTTTCATTTAAACATAAATCATATACCATTCAACATAATCCCATTTAACCCTATTGAAACAGTACTATGATATGCCAAATAATCCCATTAATCTATTATTAAACCAAAAAAAAAAAATAAACATTCCATATTCAATCCAACAAACCATAATAGCATGTTCAAGATGGTCCCTATGTTATTACTCATAAATTCCACACGTGAACTTTTCAATTTTAGAAAGGTCGGAACACCCCATGGGTGGCACAAAATTAGTCAAATCATCTTTGAAACATCCCATGAGGACCGTGAGGGTGTCAAATAATTATAAAGATGATCAATATACCAAATACCACCAATGTAATATAAAGAAAAACAAGGGGAAAGGAAGAACATGTACTCATATGCCGAAATATACTTAAAAACTATAGGATATAACTTTTAGGCCACCTACATCGAATCTGATGAAGAACCTGCTCCTAGTTGAAGCCATGGATTCATATTAAACCACCCATTCAATCCTCAACCTATGTCTCACTAGAAAATGAGGGATTTAGTGCGTCAAAAGGGGATGTGAGAAAGATGATAACCCTAATCTAAAATGAAAAGCAAGGAGGAGATTAGACTTACTCAGGGCTTTGATCAGCAACCCATAGCGATACAAATAACCAAAAAACGAAGGAGAATCATCTCTTCGAAGCTTGGGTCATACAATTTCATCACCAGGGCTGAAGGGGTAAAATGGAGGAGAAACCCGAGGTGGGGTTTACAACCCATGAGAGGTAATTTTGAAAATTTTCCAAATTTTCTGGGCCACACCGTTTCCCCAACTGGGTGCAAACTGTATAGAAGATGCTGCCCGAAAATCACCCCATTCACATAGTTTACTAGGGATTCTACAGGGTGTTCCAAAACATCCATAAACTGTGTGTAAGCCTTTTTGCATGGTAGCACGGTTACCTGGGATACTCTGCAAGGTTTGTACTAACTGTGAGAAAACCATACACTATGCACAAGAACCCCCTTTACTTCCTATTTCAGTCCCAAACCCCCAGAACCCCCGAGCCTTCACTTGAACATTGGAAAACACTAATTTATCATCAAAAGGGACTTAAATAAAAATATACACAAAACATTTATGTATAATCTATGATATTAAAACTTCTCTACATTATAATGGTTTGTCTTCGATCCGCTCGTTCAAGCATCAACAAACTTCTGTAACAACAGATCATGTCCTAGGTCCTACATATCCCCTAACTAATTCCATGTTTCTTGTTTCACATCACAAGGCCACCAAACACAGTTCAAGGGAATAGACATTCCCCTCAAGACATCCTCACCACAACCATCAACATAGACTAGAAATATACTCTAGCATGCATCCACTTCAACCTTACCCACCAACTAGAACATCACAGAGAAAACATAGACAACACTTCCTGACTTTATACACATGAAAACTTTGAACACATCATCATATCTTCATTGAGAAACCAATCGACACCTCATAGGCCTGACCCCCTGCCCAATTTAGGACCCGAATCACTTGGCATCATTTTCTTCTTCTCCCAACTCTAATGGTAACCAAACCCGGTATCACCTGAAAGAAAACACACGATTCTTCCAACCACATTTCATTACTATTTCACTCCACAATTGTACAGATAAATGCATTCCAGAACTCTCATGTACTCTACCAACTAAACCCATTCCAAGGATATCTATCAAGGCTAACTCACCTGAACAGTGACTACTCTTTTCATTCGAACCTAAATCTCTAGTCATGTCGTCAACCAACCATTTATCCAATATGATTCCATCCACCATCTCCAATTACTTGGAATCTCCACAAATGAATAAATACCACTCGAACCTCGAATCAACATTTACATCACTTGACATGTTCTAACTAATTATACCCCAACATCCATAGGAGCATTAATATTCTTTGGAATCCAGTCACACCATCAAAAACATTTTGAATGAAGTTCCTACACTATCCATCCGAGGAAAAATTTAAAATTGACCTCACTTAAGTACACATCATTTCCAAGAAGGTACTTTTCCACAACATCTACCTAGAGGTGGGTCAATATCACCACACCCATTCAGGTTTACCATTTCTCATAGAATCACCCCTGATTAGCTTTCCCCATATCACCCACTCTCTATAGATGATATGATACACACTTATCACCATCCCATGGTGCTTATTAACTTGAATCTCATCATTAACATCCTATGAACCCAATGGGGTCGCTCCCTAAGTTCAATTATAATTCCATAATCATGGTGTTATAACCTTCCAGACCATCATCGGGCTTCACACTCAGTATAGAACCACATCACATGGCCAAGGTTCCCTCAACATCATGATTTTCTAAAACTATCGAAGGAGAAACTACAAGAGTCTAACCCTGGTCCTCGTTGGAGTTTTAGTCCCCAACCTATCTTGCCACAACCTATTTTCATATCCATCCACACCCTTATATGACTTCAGCATAAACATCAGGTTTTTTACATGGAACCATTCTGAGCTCGAATCCAACACATGGATTATCAGCTACTACATACAAGTCCCACATTTCCTCTCTGAGGAACCTAACACGCACCTCACATGTTCTTAATTTGTATCTTGGTGCCATTATATAAACTCAATGTTCTTATCTCTACATTCAAGAACGACTTATAACTCCCAACCATAGGAGTGTCATTACAATTTCTCACCAAGAGGTATTCCAACCACTGTATATTATACCTGATCACAAACTAAACCCCAAACATATAAATGGACATCTAGATTTTTCCATAAACAAGAAAAAAATTATCGCCTTATGCCTATTCCCAGATTATTTGTACAGTACCCATGACGTGTGTCGACATTCAGTCCATCCTGAGGTCCTCACCCTAATCCATAGTGGGGGTACACACCGTCATCAAGATCCATGCATACCATTTCCATTAGTGTAAAATCCATTATTTCCCTCATCCATCCAAACACCTTGTTGTCTTTTTGTGTGAGCCAGAGCTTCCCAACATACCTAGGACGATGTCAAGATATTGGGAAAGGGATTCAGTATCTGAGGTATGCTATGATGTTTTCAAAGAACACCACCACAAAATTATCCATTTTTGATGTTGAACTATGGGACACCGTGACCTACCATGGATTTCAGGCCTCCCATCTAAACACATCACATCAAAACATAACCACCACCCCTTAGGTGTGACTTCTAAGCACATTTAACCATTGCTCCTCAACCGAACCATGATGCATCCTAGAACCAATGATTCATGTTGAACTAGTTCCACCACATTTCTCAAGTTCTTTAGATTCTTCCTGGATAGCTAAAAACCCAAACACAACAGTCTATCACACCAATCAAACCATCAGTCTCCCACAAAAAAAATTTCATCTATGTGTATCCCATCACTCGTTTACTTACCTAACCATGTTTCTTGGTAAGTTATCCTCATTATCCCTAAGGAAAACTATGAATCTCACCGAAAAACCAAAACCATTCATACAAACCCATTTATCCTTGTTACCACTCTCACCTCGAGTGTCCACATCGTGTGAAATCATAAAACCAAACTTCAACCACCCTTGTCCATTCTACTCAAAAACAACTTCAAGACCTCCATTAAACATCATCCAAAGAAGTGTGTTAGACATCCATACTATAAAAACCTTCGAAACAAACCTTACCTCTTATCACAAACACTAGGATTCCCTTATGAAAGAACTAGGACCAACTATACCATTGACTAAAACTTGTGGTAATAAGTATGCATTGAAGCCACCACAAAAGCATATTCCATGGTTTATATTACATGGTACCTACACCACAGGGATAACCTCCCATGATGTCACCCTTGGTTTTTCGAAACTATCTTCACGTAACCACAACTCGAGTAGAAACACAAACCATAAACCTTCCCACGTTGAACTTTATGCCAAACCTGCACCGTACGATACTATGATTTCTAATATAAATGTCCAAAACATCTACATGTGTGTGACACACCCAAAATCACTAGAGACCCTGTCTGACCTCTCTCATAGGTCACCATGAAGTTTAAATGATACCAACTCCCTAGGATGGAGTTGTAACCCCTAAAATCCATTAGACCTCCATCTAAATAATTCATATCATGAAAGAAACTATGAAATCATCATTAATGGAACTGTCACCCCAGTTTTGATGCACGCTATTCCAAGAGCACCAAACAACCATTTACTCAAGGTTCCATACCAAGGGTGTACACATAAATTAGAACTACGAGCCAGAAATCATCCCTGGGATTCAAAACACAACTGTAAAGGTCATTACTTACTAGGAAACTAGGACCCAAGAATCATCATTAGGGTCTATCATGAACTCCATTCAGTCACAAACCATAAGAGTTTCCACACTCGCATTACCGAACCATGCCTAGAAACCTAGTGACCACACCCATCCAAGGGTTCCCTAAACAAACCACATGGGACATATCATAACTAGAAAAGCCTCACATTCATAATATAATGTCTCAAACTAGGGAACTGTCACTGCCCAAACCACACAAAAAAAGGTTCAAACTGAAAAAACAATGGATACCCAACTCGAGACTCAAACATTATCATTTGAAACATATCAATCATCCGAAACTATGAAGAATGACCAATATAATGTTACCAAAAATTGAAAAGATTCCATGCTATCAACCGTAAAAAAAAAATTCTTCACACTCTATCACAATTATCATCATCACACATAGAACACTACCCTTTACCATTCCTAATACGGTTCATGGTTGACATGGGGTAACAAATTTATTTAATCACAATCCTTTCATAAACACCTTTTTAAACCACTCCCTTATTTACAACACAATCGTTTACTATTAGGCTCATTTACCATTTCACAACATGTCAAATCACCATTTTAACTCATTTACAACTTTCATTAGGAAAAATTCACTAACGATTTTACCATTATTATGAAAACATTCTCTTTTAGACACCAAATCAACCTTTAAAAATTATCACTACCCAAAATGTTAACCCCTTCCTAACATTTCTTTAGACACGATATTACTTAACTATTAAATTTAATTCTTTCCATTAGCCCACTTGAATTACCATTATTAAGAATCATTTCCTTCATATTTATCAAGGAAGTAAAAATGAATTATACTCTTTATTCCCCAAAAAACCATCCCATGCATGTTCCTATAATGATTCATGCCACCTATATCCTTAGGTTTTTAAAATGATTCATGAATTCCCAACCTCATAAAATTTTGGAAATGAGAAAAATATCATAAATCAATTAAGTCATACAACATGTGCATAACCAAATAGTGAAATATCATTCAACTATAACAACACACATTAGAAACAATAATTCCCACCTAGGGTGACTTGGGTTTTCCCTCATGCATCAGTTAGCTACTCCCAAGCATGAGCTCATTACCAAGTCCTGAAACCTCTTAATCTACTATATACCGTCCCCAAATAGTTATAAAGAGAAAATAATTCTTTTAATACCACATTGTAAGATCATCGACCCAGAGTCCACAAAATCGGTGCCCTGAGTCGATTCATCACATGACTTCAAGTGTGCCTCCTCGTACACCATAGTTTCCTGACTAGCGGCTAGGGTCCAATGAGTCATGTGGGGAGACTATACCCATTTTACCAGAGTAATCCAAAATAAAACACAATATATAAAGAATAAAAAAATAAGAACAACCAACAAACATGAATAACCAAATGTTTCCCAAATGGGGTACAAAAAAAATCAAATGCAACAATTCCATGCCATACTCGTAGTGAAAGTGAATGAAAACCACAACAAATTATAGTCCAAAACTCCAAACGGGACCCAAATCTAAGTCCAGATCCTTCTCCATGTACCTACCGATCACAAATCAACAAATTAGTGTAGGGTCTCAACCCATGTCTTGACCTGAACCAAGAGATCTGCTCAGGTACCCAATGAAAGCCTGAGCTGTGTGTGAGTACAAAATTTTGTAGGATGCCACCAATGGTGTAGAAAAAAAGTATAGTCTAATAAATAGTTCCTAAAATTTCACTTTAAATTATAAGTAAAGAAATTATAACTCAGGTGCCATTATATATCAAATGTCCTCTCAAATAACTTCTAGTGGTTATTCTAATTTCATTTTTATTTCATATTTATTCCTTAATCCAATTTGATCACATATTCCATGGTTTATGCACAATTATCATCAACAGAAGGGTCTATGGAAATCAATCACAATGCATTGGGAAAATAAATCAACTCTCTATCTCACTAGGGATACATATACCACACCAAAAAATTATCCTCACCTCAAAGCATCGATCCAGGTAGAATGAAACCATTAGGGAAATATATCCTCCATCCCCTTCCCTAACCCATGTATTTTGGGGTGTAGTTTAGAGCCTCTATGTAATGAGACCCATGGGAATAGAAACTCAAGTCAATACCCCACTCTTCTAAGCCACGTGCACATGCTTATGTATCAAATCAACATAACCACACAATAACACAACATAACAAAACCAATTCCAATGGAAATAATCACTCACGATGCATTATAAATAATATGGGAATTAATACTATTCCATAATCCATTAACACATTTACTAATTCCAATTCATAGTAATTTAGAAAAAATATCATTCTTGTTCCTTACCACTTGAATTTTATTCAACAAAACCTTTGCCTAATTAAATATTTATCAATTTCCAAACATTAACCAATTTATCCCATTTATCATTTCAGTTACATTTCCCACATATTAACTCATTCCATATTTATCAATTCCCTCATGAAACCTATTATATGTTCTCAATTCTCAATCCATTTACAATTTAACATGGTCATCATTTAATATGCACTGGCCCTATTTTCCATTTCAACATAAATTATACACCATTAAACACAATCCCATTTAACCTGATTAACCCATTACTAAGGCATGCCAAAAAATCCCCTTAAGCCATTATTTTACACAGAAAAAACATAGAAATTAAATATTCAATCCAAATAACCATAAAAAAAGTTCAACATGGAACTTATGTTATTACGTATCAATTCAACAAGTTCCCAGGTCAATTTCTACATTTAAAAAGGTTGGAACACCCCATGAGTGAACCAAATTGGTCAAATCATTCTTGGGGCATCCCAAGGGGATCGTGGGAATTTTAAATCATTATTTTGATGACCATTCTACCAAATATATACAAATCAATATAATAAACAACAAGAGTAAGGTATGAACACATACTCATATAGAAATCTACTTAAAAACTATTGTATATAACTTGTAGACCCTCTACCTCATATTTTATGAAGAACACACTCTTAATTGAAGACATAGATCCTAATTCGACCCCAAATTTAATCCTCAACAAAATTATAACTAGAAAAGGAGGTCTTTAAGGCTTTATATGTAGATTGGAGAAAGATGAAAACTCTAATCGAATAGAGGAAGATAGAAGGCGGCTAGACTTACCTAGGGCTTCAATCTGCAACCATCGGTGCCCCAACCTACCTAAAATTGATGTAGAATCACCTATTGGAGGATTTGGTCATCAAAGTTTGTAACTAGGGTTTATGGGTGTGAAATGAAAGAGAAAAATGAGTTTGGGTTTAAAAACCAGAAGTGTATTGTTTGTAACTTTTCCATCTTTTTTGGTCCACATGATTTACCTGTACGGTTTTCCAAACCATGCACAAACCGTGAGCAATCTATTGCTCTAAATCACTACCATTGAATAGTTTTCTATGGATTTGACATAGTTTCATAAACCCTATGAAAACCATGCATACACCTCTTCCTATGGATTCATGGTTACCTAGGATACACTATACAATTTTCAATAACCGTGCGAAAATCGTGGCACTTGCCTAAGAACCACCCTTTTTATCCTCTTTCATGTCCCAAACACTTATAACACCCTAATTATTTCACATGAATTGGGAAACACTATTTTAGCCACAAAAGTGTCTTAATCAGAAACATAAACAAAAACACACCTTTGTGGAGAATCTGTGATATTACATAAACCCAAAGAATTTAATGTGTTATTAGAATATATCTAACTAATAATTTATAGAGGTGTTGATGTGTAATTCCATACTTGTAATGTGAAAAATAATCTCATCATTTTAAAGGATATTTCATTGTATGTTGATCTAAATTAATGGCTATATTGAAATGTATATCGAGTTAGGAATACACCCATGTGATTCTATTGATGTATTGTTTGATATGATGAACATTATTATGGAGGACATAATTGGGATCATAGAAACACACTATGATATAAAAACCATGAATAGGATCATAAAAATATTACCACCATGTTTTAACATAAAGGTATTAGTTTTAAAAATTAAATACTAAGTGGAAGTGATGTTGGATTGTCTTCATAGAACCCTCATTTCATACTATATGTGAAAAATGAACATAAGTCCTTTGAAAAGGACAATTGATAGTAATCGGGGTCCGATGTAATGAAAGAACACACATTGTATGATAACCCGGAATATAATACATTTAATGAGTTGATAACTTTCCTTTCTTGAAATATCATAACAAAAAAATAAAAATTCTAAGGAAATATTTCACATTATTTCTTTTAATGGGAAATTTTTTCACTATCTCTACTGGATAAACAAAAAATATTAGATAATAATGGATAATAATTACTCATGAATAATTAATCTATGGGTGTGAATGGAAAGAGGAGCTGATAATAGAAATTCTTATAAAATAATGACATAATTTCCATAGAGGGCATCTATTCTATAAAAAAAATATGTGGAATATATTATGGAATTCACATAAATAAATGTGGTTTTTCTTGTAGTTATCATTGATATACTGTAATCAAATGAAAATGATAACGAATGTTCTAATGTTGAGAAAATTTTATAACTCAATATTTAACTAGAAGCTACTACTGGATAAATTGATATTTAGAGTAAAAAATGATGAAATAAAATAGAGTGGTATGTGATAAATAATTGTATACATAGAGTAAATAATAATGAAATTATAAGTTTTAGGCTATGATTGAGTAACATAAATTTGGATAACAGAAAAAATCAGAAATTTTAATTATGGTCAATCTCAAAATTGAATATCATGACAAAATTATCAATAGTTTTGACAATTCTATGAGATATAACATAAAATAGATTATGGAGATTGAATTTAAATTCATGAATATATTAAATAATCTTGATTAGTAAGAAAAGATTCTAATTCAGGGCTTGAGATTATGAATCTAGATTATATAGGCTACCAAAGTGGATAAACAAGAACACCTAGTGATAATACAAAATTAATATAATTATCATAGGTTTAGTGTTTCAAAAAATAATTGGAAATATATTTATGTTAATGAACATAAGAAAAAAGTTGTATCATTTTTTTTCAAAGCCACAAGAATCCATATACCTGAAGAAGGTTTATTGGATGAATCACCATAGTCCTGAAAAGCTATTGGTATGGAAGTAAATACATTAATTAACCCACCAAAAAATCTAGTATAATTATTATATAAATATTGGGTAAACACAATATGTGTGTTATACAGTAATAAATAATTTGGATAAATAGTAATATCAAAATGATATGTGAAAAAATTCGTATACTGGACATGTTTTTAAGATACATTATTTTGAGTGTGATGGTTATGTACACAATAATATGAATTTAATATAAAGTGTATTAAGATATGTTCCAATGTTTATTTGAAATATAGTGCTTAGTATAAAGAGACAACATAATTTTGTAAAAGAACTCATAATAAATTTTCATCCCATAAGATAACAATTATTAAATATATTTAGACGTGAAACACTCCCATTCACCACTAGTGAAATTGATGTAGTGAATGTTGATTAAGAATGAAAAATCATAGAATGTGAATTTCATGAAATTATCATGGAATTAAATATATTAGGATGGAGTTTGGATACTTGATCATGTATTCCCCTCATATATGATTTGATATAAAAATAATGAAAATGGGAAGAAGTTTGGTAAAGAATGTTCCATCCACATTTGAAATGATGATGGATTGGAGATGATTAAATTTAGAAAATACAAAATCAGAGTTAAATACTTTAGGAACACATATCTATTAGTGGTTTATGGCCTTGGTAATTTTTTTATGTGTAATTCAATTTTGTGAATCAATTCATGTGGTCAATTTTAATGAAAAGGCATTCGTTATCAGTGTATTTTAAGGTGAAATTGTAAGGCATATAAATAACACTAACGGGAATCTCAATCACGTTATTTGGTGAGGTTTGAATAATATTAGGGTTTTATAACCACAAAAGAGGAGAAAAGGTTATGGCACACAAATAGTTTCTACTTAATTAAAAAGTCCTTAGAATATTTGGTGAATAATGAAGAAGCTCATGATATGCTAGAACACTCATGTGATCATAGTTACATATGAGATACTTGTCAAATAGTGAAAACCACTTTGGTAGAATACATGGTGAAGGGTATGAAATTTATTATAATTCAAAATTTGGTTCAAATTGATGTTTGAGAAATAATATCCCCATCAAATTTTTAAGGAATGAGGTATTATGTTCTCTTTATCAGCAATTACAACTTGATGGAATCTCTCGAAAATTTAATGATTTCAATAGAATTAAACATTTTCAATGATTATGGGGGCTGTCCTCATATTGAATATTTAGACATTACTGAATTATAATGGAATAGAATTCAAAAAAAAATTAGATTGGAGAATATCTCATAATGAATGAGATTATTAATCAGTTTTTAGTGATTAAAATACATTAGAAAAAAAAGTGTCATTGAGAGGAGGAACAAGATTAATAAAAACATGGTCAACACGATTCTCAATGAGAAAGGTATAATATAGATTTTTTGGAATGAAATATTTATTAAAACATTATATAACATTAATTAATATTTATTATCTTCTAATGATGATAATACTCTCTATGGTATGTGGTATGGGAAGAATCCACCAGTAAATGTTATTGAATTTTTTATAAGTACTTTAATATCCACAATGATAAGAATAAACATATTTAGGATCAAGTTAATGAAGGTATTTTTCGTTGATAGTCATTCAAAATTGAGTAATATAATTCTATAATAAAAAAATTATCATTGGGGGAGAACATTGAAATAAATTTAGTTCCAAAGAATATAATGGTTGTGTGAATATATAAGTTGTTTTTTCAGAGATAGAGAGTAAAATTAGTTGGGATAAAATATATCACGAAAATAACATTAGTGATTGGATAGCTCCAGAGAAAAAATGTTGGATGATAACTATAAAAGAACACCTCTATTATATCTTGTAAAGACTATGTACTTTGGAGAGGCTCTATAAGATTTACATTAGGTCAAATAGATGATTGAATATGTTGAATAACATAGTAAGAATGAAATGTGGGATGTTTTTCTGATGTAATATAATAAAAATACCATTAGAATGTCGTGTTTGTTCCCCCAATAAACTCAAATAATATGGTAAGGTGACTATAAAGAATCCACATCTAGTGTGAAAGGTATATTTTAAAATCAACGTGATTGATATTTATAAAACATTTTCCTTTATATATTTATTGTAATCAATTTCATATTTCATTCAAATGTTAGTTAAAGTAAAATTTCAATGTGAACCAAAAATATTTTAAATCAAATTTTTTTAATGGAGTCCTTTAAGAGGAATTTTTCATCATGAAACTAGTTATTTTTCCAATAGATGAATATGATATAAAATTATAGTGGTTGGAGAGGGATTTATATTTTATGAAGAAAGAATTAAGATGATGATATTTCTAGCTTTATAAGTTATTGAAAAATAATTGATTCTAGAAGCATAGAGTTGATCACTATACCAACTCAAAAAATTAAAATGTTCGAAGGATGTTGGTGCTCATTTATGTAGATGTCATAACTATTGGAGGATCAGATGAAGCACAATCAATATTGTTTGTAGAATACATGATGTATGAGTTTTACATGTCACTAATTAATGAGTTAACATTCTTATTCATGGTTTATAGCCGATTCAAGGAATGAAATACAAGTTTATTTCTCAATAATAATATATCAAAGAGATACTATGGTTTCATGGAATAGATGATTCAAGGTAGATAAATGCATTATTGGAACCCTATATAATGGTTTAAATAGGAGTTGATTTTATGAATGGAAATGTGTCATAATTTAATAAATTTATTGGAATATAGTATATCTAACGATGAAATGACTTGAAATTATGTCTGTGATTAATTCAATAGAGTACCAATGTTTTCAGAGAAATTTACTTACTTTTAGTGAAGAGTATTTATCATTTTATCTATTTAATTGTATAATTTAAACTATTATATCATATAGAACCTCAATATGATTTATTTGGTTAAAAATATGCTGATTGGGTTGGTTTGGAGGATAATCGCAAGTCGACTTCGGTAAGTGTATTCTTTCATGGAGTATTTTTATTTTTATTTTGATGAAGAGAAAAGACTAAATTTGACTAAGATCTACTGATGATTTACATATTAAAAATACTCAAGAGAATACTAAATTTATATATATTATGGAAAAACATGAGAATGTTAGAGTTGATGTGAAATAAATTATTAATATAATGTGTGATATCTTGAGAGATATTAATGTTCACAAAAAACATGACCCAAACATATGAAAACTAAATTTATGATAAATTATCCTTCCATAATGTATTAGTTTGAAAGAAATATATTATATTTGTAGTACCAACCAATAATAAATTTGGGTACATATATAATGAAAAATTCCCCACCAAATATGGATTTTGAGAGGAATTAATTGTCTCCTAGAGTGTAGTATTCTCTATTTAAATAGATTGGTTCGAGATAAGTCCCTCACCCGCATTTTGGTTTTCATATTTTTTGAGATGTATGGTTATTATTTAAATCAATTTTTTATATTCATAATCACATCTAATATACTTTTAGAGAATTTACCTATGAGTCCATTTAAAAAAATAAATTGAGGATATCTATGAGTTTCCTTAGGGAATATATTCATGATTAGAGATGAAGAAGGTTGAGAGTTTTTTATTATTTTTACAGGGTGAGATATCATGTGAAGATATCTTGGAAAGGGGGGAGGGAGAATTAATTTTTGTTCAATGGGAGAATTTTTGTGGAGGTATATTTAAGAGCATGATGTTAAATGGTGTGTTTTTGTGGGGATATGTTTATTTAATTATTACATCTTATAAGTATCCCGACTCATGTGGTATTGAGTCTTATGATTAGTAAATAATTGATGCTCTATCTAATGGGATGAGGTTTTTTATCAGGTTACTTGTCAGTTTTTATGTTTCCATATTAATATGTATTGAATCATTTCTGAAGTTCATGTTAGGGGTGCTGGTTTAATTCCATGATTTGAGCTACAGATTATTGGTAAATAGAAAAGTAATATACATAAGGTTTTCCATACATAATATATTACAATATTTTATCAAGTAGTAAATTTTAAAAAGTATATCTGTGATATATATGAACAATTCATAACACTAATAGAGGGATCACACCCTTAATGGTTTCATTTACATGTTATGTATGAGTACCCAAGGAATAACTATTTTTTTGTTATTTGAGGCCTTGATTGATAAGATGCATTCATTTTCCATATAAGGGAAGGAAATACATAATAAAAAGTATTCAAATTTATAGATAGTTTTATCAAAATCATGTTTACATATATTTTAGTTTTTCTTCTTACATGGATATGTCAAATACATGATGAGAAGTTTCTTATTTTATTATAGTTAAAGGTGAATCTTGTTTTTCCCCATGAAATCTTCAATGAGGTGGAAGTCATTAATCTATGTAATTTATAATTACATTCTAAAAAGGATAATATAATGTTGTGTAAGTTCCCATTAAGGTAGGATTTCAGTTTTTTTTCAGAATTTAGTGGGGATCAGAACAAGAATTTAGTGATAATGATATAAATATCATTATTAAAAAAAGATCAATATCAATATTACCAATCTCTCAAGAAGTAAATATAAGAATTACATTTTGGGATTTTTAATGAATTTATGAAATGTTTTTGGATGGATTTTTCCATTTTAATATGTATTAATTTTGGATCAATTTATGTGGAAAACGTAGATATTATCTCATGAATGGAAGGTTATATTTTATAAAAGGAATAAAGGGGGGTCATAGATAAAGAAATTGAAATAGAGTAAATCTATACTAGTGTTAGAAATTTATAAAGGAATTTTTTAAATGTAATATAAAATAACTAATGAAAAGAAGGGAGATTCAAGAGGCTATTTCATTTGATCCTAATGGAGTTAATCAAGTAGGTGAAGGCTCATAGGATTGATACACCATAGTTTGTGTATGTCATGACCCCTCCTTGGGACCTTTATCGTGACTACCCTAAGCCCCCCTTCCATAGTCTAGGGGATGTCGACTTGCACCAAAAGCCTAAATCCCTAAAATGGGAAGTCATTGCCTTTATAAAATTAAACACAGTAAACTGAGTACACAATTGGAAGCAACGCACTAAGTAGAAACTATATTAAAAAGTAGTGCTGAAAAGTAAAGGGGCCGGAAATACAAGTCCAACTGTAAAGTACAAGGAAAAGATAATACAACTGGAAGGTGACAAGAAGCTCCTAGATTGTACACCACAGATCCTACATGAAAGGTAGGTATAGATAGCCTCCTCAGTGCTCCACATATGTCAATCTCCTCTGGGTACTGACTCGTAATGTGGTCCACCTCTAGGTACCGTCCAGTCCTCATACACTCCGCCTCAGTCAGTGTTGTCCATCGTCTACATCCAACACAACGAGGTGCGGGCAATGCCTGTGCAGGGGTGAGTATAAGGATACTCAGAAGGGACCCCGAGACCCCCAAGGTCTAACAATATCCAAAAAGTATAAACCACATTATTAAGATACATTCACGAAGTATCGATCATCCCTTCTTAGGTATATTCCCATACATATACCTAAGTTACCAGTCATAGTTGGAATCTAACTCTCGAGCCAAAGCACAACCCATTCCACAAAGGAAGTAAAATCAATCATCAAAATGATATCAACTAAAATACAATACACATCACACATAGGAATATATCTCATTTAGAGGGGTGGAGATGATTAGTTTTTGTCACTAAATCATCTCCTCTATCGAACCCACGTAGGATCCTGGAACAATATCAGTGATGTCGAACCCACGTAGGATTATGGTACAGAAGTCATCGCTGTCGAACCCATGGAGGATCCCGGTACAAAAGTCACCTCTGTCGAACCCATTGAGGATCTTGGTATAGAAGTAATCATTATCAAAGCCATGGAGGACCCTGGTATAGTGTCATCGTTGTTGAACCCACGGAGGATCCTGTCATCTCTGTCGTAGCTAGTGCTAGGGTTCCCGCACTCAGCATGCTCGATTCTAGGAGGGTCCGCTCCTCAAGCCAAGTGATGAGACACCAACTACCATAAAGTATTTATTTGGTGTATCCCATGGTTCTGTCTCATCATAAGGAACCCAATGCGATTGATGGCACGTCAATCGGTCGCCCGATCTATGAGTTATTGGTGTTTCCGTTCCAGGGGCCTGGTTGGTTTTTTAGTCTCAAACCAACCCAACCGTACCCCAAATGCGTCCAGATGTCAATAATGGTATTCCAAAAGTTCCTTCATTCTCTAATAATTCCATTGAAGAAGATGGTCCGTCGATCAGACATGTGTAGCCCAAGATGCAGGCTAAAAGGTGTAAATGGCCATAGCGGGTCTCGGTCTGGTCTGACCTAGTCGGACCGTCCCAGCCCAACCCGGTCCGAATTAAGGGCTGACCCTGTCCGTGGGTGCGGCCCGACCCGAGTGGTCGGCGTGGTCTGAGTGGGCTGCCCGAACCAAGGGTGAAGCCTGTCTCGATGGCACGACACAAAATGAAGGCGCGGACAGGCCGGAGGGCGGCCCGACCCGTGGGGGCCCGACCGAAGGGTGTCCCGGACTGTGGTGGCATGGCTAAGGGGCAGCCCGGCTCGTGGCGGCCTAGCCAAGGGTGGCTCGGCCGTGGGAAGCCCAGACCATGGGCGGCCAGGCCGGGTAGCCTTCGTGGCCCGATTGGCCACACTACGGGAGGGGGTGTCGTGCCCCCTATTTCTGATCCAAACCGGCACTGGGCGCCGGTTCTGTTTAGTACGCATTGGTTGCTGGAAAAACTAGCCGCCCTTGTCTCCTCCAACATATTGCGACGACGATGTAGTTCAGCTGTCTTCTGCGCGGCGTGACGGCGTCGTGCCTCCTCCGTCGCGGCCCGGCCTGGCCGCGGCCTCCCTCTCCACTGCGGGGCGCAACAATGCCGTGCTTTTCATCTAACCACCGCGGACCTCATAGCCGCAAATCTTCCTTCCGGCATGGTGTGCTAGCCCCACGCCCCTCCGGTACCGCTGCGGCCCGCCTGTCCGTAGCTTGGTTCATTGGGCGGCACTGCTGTGCCGTGCCATTATGGCGACTCGACGGCTATGCACTGCCGGATTTCTTCGCGGCCGACTCGTTGCTATTCGATGGGTGTACCACCTCCGACGTCATTAATCAAGAACTAACAAAATAGGGAGGGTCGGGCCGTGTTCGTGCGGTCCGAACCCTCCTCATTACGATGATATCATTTGGAACACCATTCCACAAAATTTAACAATGTAGAATAGAGTGTAAATTCATACATAAAGATATACCCTACATCATATTTTTTATTCGTTGAAAATCTCAGAAAAATGGTAGATGTCGATTCGTCGATTTTCATGTCCATCACGCACTTCCAATTCTCATGCTCCTATGTCGGAAAGGAAGAAGGGTACTCGTCATTGGCGGGCGATCGTTTGGAGGTGATGTCATCATTGGCGATGTTCTTCGCGGGCGACATCTTCTTCTTTGACACAGAATAAGGTCGTTGAAGATGTCATAGGCATTTCTTACCTTTTCTTGCCTCGATTGAAGAATGACGAAGAAGGAAGAAGATGGCGTCGTAGTGCTTTGGTGGAAGAAGAGACGTTCTTCGTGTTCTTCATGGGAAGAATGATCTCTCTATTTCTCCAAGGATCCACCAAAGTATTATGTTCCAACCAAAATAAAAGCTTTGTATATTATTTTATTCTTAACATGAATTCAAAAGAATACAAGTTGTGCCAATTAATTTAGAGAAGTTCAATTAATTAATTTCTTGGGTTGGCACAAAATTAATGGGGAATATAGAGAGGCTCAATTAATGAGAGAGAGTTTCATCCACAAAATTGGGGAGTCCAAGAGTTAAGGGGGGTTAAGAAGCTCATGTGGGCCCCACCCCCTTTGACTGCAAGAGGGGATAAAATGTTGGGTGGGCCCCACCAAGTAATATCCTCCCAAAAGAGATCTATGTGCGGGTGGGACCCACACTAACCTTCTCTTGGAGGTTTTAACCCCAAAGGAATAATATAAAATTAATACTTTATTTTATTCAATTTAATTAAAAACCCCCAAAAACTATCTTCCAAACTCTTCAGAAAGAAATTTCTGTGATGGTCTCACTAAGCAATTACCGACTCTGTGAGTTCAACGATGCCCTCAGATTTTAATTCCCAACACTAGTTCAAAAGACATAAAATCTCGTACGTACATTTACGGAACCTACCCGACCAAAAGTTCGGAAAATTATTGTCAGTCATCCTAGACTTGTGCTGGTCGAGGTTAGGCTCTACCTAGATGAAACACACTCCAATGAACACAACAGTACTCTTGTAATTTTAATCTGACTCACTGTTTAGATGTTATGAATTTTACAATAAAATAATTGTCAATTAATTTTTTTATTTGCGGCCAAAAACTATCTTTCTATGGTGGCCCATGCCATCTAATGTTAGTATCTGCTCTATTAAATCACACACTCATGATTTTAGCGGTTTTCTCGGATTTTTAATTCGATCTACCATTTGTGACTTACAAGCATATGAAAAAGAAAATAACTTTTTTTTAATTATTTTATTTACAGTTATCCCATTTTTGGGTTTTCTCATAGGAAGCCTGCACCGACTAATCATAAGTCACACCTAGGGTAAACCTGCCATCCTGAGTGCAATGGTGGCTTTGGATTTCTGATCCGAGTAAATGTTTAAGATTTATTCCACTTTTTCAAGAAAACTGCATATGCGCTTTAATTTAAGCTTAACAAAACTTCCATGGATCATTTCGGGCACTCCGTGCCTCGGAATCGTGTGCCGTCATATATTGAGGACTCGTAAAATTCACATGTATTTTAAAAAAAATCCATGGAAATTTTGTGTCTTTACATTCTCCCCACCTCAGGACTTTACATCCCCAGAAGCTAAAACTAGAACTAAGGGAAAAAATGGTGGTACTGTGCATGCATTTGAGCCTCCCACTACCATGTTCTCTCCTAGAGGTTCCTGTTCTACCAATGAATGCACACCAGTGGTATTGACCATCCACATAGGACCCGCTACTTTTGATCCTCAATCTCTACCTGAACCTTTGTGAAACTAGCATCGTCATCAATGTCCTTCTCACCATGGCCGATGATGTGGGAAGGGTCATGCAAATATCACCTCAGGTGGGATAGTTGGAACACGCCATGCACCCAGTGCAACTGTGGTGGAAGAGCTAAGTGGTAAGCCACCTCGCCAACTCTGCTGAGGACCTGGAAAGGTCTGATCAACCTCAGAAATAACATTCTGCCTCTGCCAAAACTCTGTAGACCTCGTCGAGGCGAGACCAATAGAAAGACGTGGTTTCCATCCTCGGTCTCTAGAGGTCTCCGTCTACTGGATGTTCTACTAGAGGAGATGTGTGGAACACTCTCAACACTTCCTCCTGAAGTGACAATAAGACCACAGTACATTCTCTGAAGAGGATGACGTGCTCCCCACCTTAAAAAAATCCATCAGGTGCCTGTCCTGTGGATATCTGAGCACGTCGTGTCTCACAGTCAACGCTCTCACGTTGTGCCTCCTTGACTCGCTGAAGAAGTGGGGGAGTGACTGTAAGATACTGAAGAAAGGATTCTCCATCTCTATCCACCAAGTATATCTGCAACGTGGAAAACAACATTGTCGCCTCTCCTAACAGCTGAATGTATGATCTCCTACTAAGAGCATATGCTACAACATTCCCCTTCCCAGGAGTATGGGATATCTCGATGTCATAGTCCCGGAGGAACTCGAGCCATCATCACTATCTCAGGTTCAGGTCCTTCTGTGAGAAGATGTACCTGAGACTCTGATGGTCAGAGTAGACTACAAAACATTTTCTCATAAGATAGTACCGCCACATATTCATGGAAACAACAACTGCTACTAACTCCAGGTCATGGGAAGCGTAGTTCTAATCATGTTGTCTCAACTGTCGAGAACCATAAGCGATCACTACTCTCTCATGCATTAGGACACTCCCCAGTCCGGTTCTCTGATGCATCTCAATAGACTACTTACCCAACAACTTCTTCTGGAAGCCTCAAGATTTGGGGAACTATTCAGCCTCTGCCACTGCTCCTGAAAGCTCTGCTGGCATCTCTCCCACTACATGGATGGTTTCCCCTTCTTCACCAATGGTGATAGTGGTGCTGCAACTCTAGATAATTCTGGCACAAAGGAAAGTCTGGGTGACTCATGAGTGATCGACTACACCCTCTTATGCCTGATTCCATCATGTGCTGCCTTGGTTTTTCTTTTCACTGACTAAGGAAAAACCCATCCCAACGTTGTAGATAAAACACAACTTTTTTTCTCCAAATATAGTCAATCTGTGTATGAACTGTGGTTTCCTAGTTCATACCCAAACAAACGTCGTAAGGCCTCGACGCTACCACCAAGAGGTTCCAATCAAAACTCTCACCTCATGGGTCCGATCACACCATCGGCGTATGTGTGATTATTGAGTGTCCTCCCAAAGGTATCTCCAGATGTGAGGGTCAAGTCAACGGTTTAACCGAAAACTCTAGGTCTGGGACAAGATTCGTGTAAGTAAGAAATGACTGGTACCTATTTCTATTAATACGGAAGCTAGTAGAAGAAACTGTCCGTACCTAAAATCATTCCTAGATCCCTTGGGTAACATTCCTTAACTACTTGTAGCTACTCTCTTCCCCTACTCTCTCATTCCCTTAGCCTAGCGGGGACTATAAAGGTGGGTAGTTGTAACATGTCGAAATGTTCACCACCTCATGCTTCTCTCCTAGATCTGCATCCATGCCTGCTACTATAAGGCCCCAGCCTTAAACATTACTTAATCTTGAGTTATTACAAGATTAAACCTTTAGGATCTTTTCAGGTTTAGTGTTTTGGAGAATTAGATCATAAAACATATATTACATTCCACATTTAAACAAAGTGGTTACATAAAAGATAGTATTCATTTTTCCCATCAATTAAAAAATATTTAAAATCAAACATGGATTCTTTCATGACACTTCCTTGACACTATCATCATATCATGTACCTTTCCCTTGACCTGTGAAAAAAATTTAAAAAACTTGGGATGAGCATAAAAATCTCAGTAAGGGATATAAAAATATGGAAAGGAAAAATCGGTACATATATACATAAGAATGAAATCATACATTACCCATAAAGCATAATCACTTTAACATACCTCATCAGATCATGAATAAATCATAGAAATCATAAGACATAAAGATAACTTGAGGGATTTATAACATTCTTACGAAGGGAGTAACTCCCTTGGTTACGTTTGGAATACCAATCACAGTATATTCCCTAAATCTCTTCGGAGAAACCTTAATGTTTCACTCCTTTGAATTACCCAATGAATTGGAGAGCTATATCGGGCTCACCCTCCCTTAGTTTATCACGGGACCACCTGTCTTCATAACAATGACCAAGAACCATAACATAATCGTATCACATAAAACATACATAATGGAGACATTACATTTCCACATTTCAATCACATGATATCAATAAAACAAATTGATATAATAAAAAAATTATAAAAACCATTTTCAATACCAAAATAAAAGAAAAGTAAAACAGGGTATTTATTTTTCTTTTAAAAAAATAGTATGGCTTGTAGAGGAAGCCGAAACTCAAATAATGGTCATGCTGGCGGAGAAGTCTTTGTCGCCACATAAGTACGAAAAAGAAATTCCATTTTTTCGTTTAGTAAACTCTCCATATAAAAAATATTACTTTTGAATAAACGTAAAAGTCAAAGGGGTTTATACACCGTATAAAATAAGGTTGTGTATAAAACAAAATATGCCTCAATGAAAGGAGATTGAGATGAAGACCCAAACCTCGGGTCCGACATGACTCGGTCATTCTTTAATATCCTGAATAATAAACTTGAGTTAATTTCTACTTGTTTAAGAACATTTTTCAAGTTCATTATTCCTATTATATCACTTATTGCCATGTCATGAACACTATTTAATTATTTAAGTTAATAACGGTCATTTTAATGATCATTGGTACTTGGGTCAAAAATAAACCCTTTATAATTACAAGTTGTTCATGTATACAATATATACAGAATGGTATTCAAGATTTAGATATCATATATATCATATATATCCAGTACATTCATGCATTTATAATATTTCATAACATTCATAGGTAAGAAATGAAATGCACCGTTCATGGAGACGGTAAGCCATACGTACGCATGAATGCTGCTTCCATTTCTATTTCATATTTTATGAAATGGAATCATAATGATATAAAGGTATTTTATAATTCCAGTGTAATATCATATATAATATCATAACTCCATCCTTTATATGTCCCACATATGGTATTAACGAATCAAATCACTTTGACGGGGCCGTAGTACGCACTTCCTTAAATGAAGATATCGCGTTTACCCATAATGGAAACCATAAGGGTATTCAAAAAATGAAAAATACAGAAGCTTAAGGAAATCATAAACATATTATACATCATATATAAATATATTTTGATCTTAATGGACACCTTTGAAGGTGTTAAAAGATTGTTGAACAATCATCATTTCGGGAGGCAGAAATTCGCCATCCACGGAAACAGTATGTTTTTTAACCATTAGATGTAGGTGTGTGTAAGTGTATCTCGAATCCTTCTTATAACAACATCCTAGTATATGTAAGATACTATTTTTGTTACAAAAGAAAATAATAAAAAGAGTTTAGGGGGTTGGAGAAGAAAAATAAAACAAAAGAACACAAGTGAAGACATTACCTTAAAATCGGGTAACCCCCTTTGGTTGGAGCTCAAAGGATTCCTTGGGAAGACTTCTGCCCAAATTGAGGCTTCAAGGAGTAAGAGAGGGAAGTGGAGAGATAAAATGGGAAGGTTTTGTCCGAGCCAAAGGCTTTGGATGTGTGGGTACGGAGGTAGAGGTGGGGGCCTTTTATAAGAGGAGAGAAGGGGCACTCTTGGAAAGTAAAGAAATGATACTTTATTTTAAGATGATGTTCGGATTAAAAAGGTCCCACTTTGATATAATAGAGGGTATGGTGATAAGGGTTCTAAATACACCCATATAATAGGTTTTGGACATGTGGAGGTCATAGATTTTACATTATCTTTTCATTTTATTTAAATCCTTTATTGATGAGGTAATCGCTGCATCATCATGATGCCATAAATAATTTAATTTATTTAATGTCTAAAAATTATAAAAAAAAATATCATGATTTAGGAAAGCGTTTTATATTTCTACTTAATATTTATAGTAAAAAATATGACTTTTATTACCCCATTTAAAAATTGTTTTAGTAAAAAAACTCATGTTTGTGTCATTTTAATTTTAACATTAAATAACAAGATATAAATGTCATTTTCCTACCAAAGTGGCTCCATGGGCTCCCCAAGTTGACCCATGGCTTGTCTAGGTCGGACATGAAACATCCAATAAGGGTAGGACATGTGTCCAGATATTTTCATTTTATTATAATATCATTTTTTCCTTAAATTGCACTAATTACCTCTAATCGCGATTAAGAACTTAAAAGTTACTATTCACAAAAAATTATTTTAATCTCATTGAACCAAATTTAACTTATTAATGACAACCATGTATATAATATTTTTGAAAATAAAATCATAGATGTGGAAAAGTTTCATTTAAATGAAAAATCAGTTTCTTTAACTACAACTTAGTGGTTTCACTATTCATCAAAATTGATGTTTTTCAGAAAAATACCAAAACTTCACCCTAAGATATATTTGATATTATGAATTCAAAAATGATGTTTATTTTTCAAAATTAAAATCATATAAGTTACATTAATTAATTTAATAATTAATTCCCGCTGTCATGACAAATAGCGTGTTTTTATGAAACAATAAGTATCAAAAGATTGACACCAGTTTAAGTCCAATTTCAAAGTGAAATTGATTCCAATGACCCTATTGGATTAAATGGTAAAAATATATTCTAATTTTAATTCAAAACCAATTCAAAAGATAATCTAATCATTTAAATAAATTATATTAAAAAGTGGTTTTGAATTAAAATAAAACATTTTTCACTATTCATTAAAAAAATGAACTTTATCAGAAAAATACCAAAAATTCACACAATGTAAATTTTGGTGTCCCAATCATAACGAATAAGTTTATTTTGACAAACATAGCTTATAAAATGGTCAAAAGATATATTTAAAAATGGTTTGCCATCAAAAGGCTGTAAAACATTCATTTAAAAATATTAGTGTATTCCATGCTTAAGATTGGATTTATTCCCATTTTAGGCCTCTAAAACACTATCTACTTCATTAATAGACATAGATAAAAATATCTATTATTCATTACTTACTTGGGATGTTACATCCTTCCCCCCTTTAGAAAATTGTGTCCCTGTAATTTATTTACTTATCGAATAAATTGGGGTACTTATCCCTCATGGCATTTTCAGATTCCCATGTTGCCTCTTCCATCATGTGGTTTTTCCACAAAACCTTTACCTGATTAATCACCTTATTCCGTAACACTTTCTAACTATGGAAAAGAATCTGGACCGGTTGTTCCTCATATGATAGGTTCTCTTTCAGGTGAACTACCTCTGGACTCAAAACATGAGATGGATCTAGAATGTACTTCCTTAACATTGAAACATGAAAAACATTGTGTACCTGAGATAAACTCGGAGGTAAAGCCACTCGGTAAGAAACTGACCCACTCTCTCCAGAATTTCATATGGTCCAATGAACCTTGGACTCAGATTTCCTTTCTTACCAGATCGCATCACAATTTTCCATGGCGAGACTTTGAGAAAAACATGATCACCTACCTCGAAAGATAGATCCTTCCTCCTGTTGTCCGCATAAATCTTTTGCCTGCTCTGAGCTGTTCTCATGTGTTTCTGTATCAACTGAACTTTTTCTTCCAACTCTTCTACCAATTCTGGTCCCATCAGCTTTGTTTAACCCAATTCATCCCAAAAAGCTGGAGTTCGACACTGCTTCCCATATAACACCTCAAATGGTGCCATCAGTATACTGGAATAAAAACTGTTATTATATGAAAACTCAACCAAAGAAAGATGTTGGTCCCAACTTCCCTGATAATCCATCGAACAAGAACGTAGCATATCTTCCAAAGTCTGGATCGTTCGTTCTGACTGCCCATCTGATTGAGGATGAAAAGCTGTACTAAAATGTAATTTAGTACCCAACGACTTCAGAAGGCCCTTACAAAAGTTAGAAGTAAACCTGGGATCACGATCAGATACAATGGAGAGGGGAACTCCATGTAACCTGACCATATCTTTATGATAAGAATGGGAATGTTAATCTAGGGAAAAAGTATCTTGTATATCAAGGAAATGATCAGACTTAGTCAAGCGATCAACAATAACCCAGATTGCATTATTACCTCGAGATGTCTTCGGTAATCCCACAAAAGAGCCCATTGATATATTCTCCCATTTCCACTCGGGAACTAGTAAAGGCTGAAGCATCCCTTTCGGTAACTGCCACTCTTCTTTAACTTTTTGACATGTCAAACAATTCACAGTAAAATCGTCAGTATCTCTTTTCATTCCATCCCACCAGTAATACTCCCGCAGATCTCTATACATCTTAGTACTGCTAGGATGAACTAAAAACTAAGAACTATGAGCATCACATAACAACTCTCTCTCTTCAACTTTGAATCACAAGGCACACACAATCTCTTCCCAAATCTCAAAATGAAATCATTAACAATGTTGAATTCAAGAAAATTACCTTTCTGAACCAGCTCTACCTTTTTCTGCAACTCACTATCTTCCATCTGTGCTTGCTTGATTCTGTCTGATAGATAATATTTCACTGATACCTGAAACAAAACAGAAGGACATCCTGCACCAACAACTTCTATACCAAAGTTCATGAAATCCTTAACCAAAGGATCACATTCCAAACGCAAAATTGTTAATAAAGCATTACTTTTTCGACTCAAAGCATCAGCCACATTATTTTTTTCCCTGGATGGTAATGAATTATACAATTATAATCTTTGATTAATTCTATCCATCTCCTCTGTCTCATGTTCAATTATTTCTGAGTGAATATATACTTTAAATTTTTTGTGATCAATATATATTTCACTCTTTACTCCATACAAATGATGCCTCCAAATTTTTAAAGGGAAAAAAACAACAGCTAATTCCAAATCATGTGTAGGATAATTTACCACTTGAGTTTTCAACTATCATGAAGCATAAGCAATTACCTGATCATTCTACATTAGGATTCAACCAAGTCCTTAAAATGAATCATCATTGTATATAAAAGACTCACCATTCCTGGAAGGTAGTGCCAAAAATGGAGCATTCACCAATCTTCTTTTCAATTCCTAAAAACAATCACCACAGTCTTTTGTACAGATAAACTTAACACCCTTCCGAGTTAGCTTAGTCATTGGACTAGATAATCGTGAAAAATTTCTAACAAACCTTCGGTAATAGCCTGTGAAACCAAGGAAACTAAGAATCTCTATTACATTTGTGGGTCTTGGCCATTCTTCAACAACCTTTGTTTTTGCAGGATCAACGGTTATCCCGTCTTTAGAAACAATGTGACCAAGGAAAGAAATTTGTTGCAACCAAAACTCACACTTGCTGAATTTCCCATAAAATTTATTTTCTTTTAAGGTTTGGAAAATAACCCTTAAATGTCTTTCATGCTCCTCTTTACTTTTAGAAAACACCAAAATATCATCAATGAAAACTACCACAAACTTATCCAAGAACTCATGGAAAATTCTATTCATTAAGTCCATGAATACAGCAGGTGCATTGGTTAGCCCAAAAGGCATTACTAGAAATTCATAATGGCCATATCTTGTACAAAACACTACCTTCAGAACATCTGCTTCCTTTACCTTCAGTTGATGGTACCCCGATCTCAGGTCAATCTTTGAAAAAAACTAATCTCCCTGGAGCAGATCAAACAGATCATCGATATGAGGAAAAGGATATTTGTTCTTAATAGTGATTTTATTCAAGGATCTATAATCAATGAAAAGTCTCATAGAACCATCTTTCTTTTTAACAAATAAAAAAGGAGCACCCCATGGTGATGTGCTAGGTCGAATGAAACCTTTCTCTAATAAATCTTGCAATTTCTCCTTCAACTCTAAAAGTTCAATTTGACCCGTTCGATAAGGGGGTTTTGAAATTGGCTTAGCATCAGGAACTAAGTCAAAAGTAAATTCAACTTCCCGATCCGGTATTATTCCAAGCAACTCATCAGGAAAAACATCAGGATACTCATTTACCACTGGAACATCATTAATCTGAACAGTTACCTTGTTTTCAACAATATGTTCAAGGTAACATTCATTTCCATATTTTACAAGTTCCTCGGCCTCTTGATAAGTTATCAATAGTAAGGTTTCATTATTGTACACAAACTGTAAGTCTTTCTGAAAATAAACTTCTTTAGCTCTACAGTCAATCTTAGCATGGAAAATAGAGAGCCAATCCATACCCAGGATAACATCAAACTCTACTAGAGGTAGAACAATAAGGTTTGCAAGTAGGTTCTTTTCCATAGATAAGGATAGAATGATTATTATAAATTCGTTTTTCATCAACAATTCCCCCAGGTGTTTTTACCACAAGTTCAGGCATCATTTCTTGAGATGGTATTCCCATTTTACTAGAAAAGGTTTCAGAGATGAAAGAATGTGTAGACCCCGAATCAAACAACACACTGGCATAATCTGAAAAAACAAACAAAGTACCCGATACAACTTCATTTGATGGCCCGACATCTGCTAAAGTAGTTGCAAAGGATTTCACCACCCATTTCTGCTTGTAGTCTAACTGCTTCCCATCACTCAATCTCTTTTTCGGACACTCATTTGCATAGTGACCCATCTCATTGCACTTAAAACATTTCACTAACTGTAAATAAAATTTGGACTTACCATCACATTGATCTTTTTCAGTGCAATCACGAGCCTTATGTCCCATCTTAACAAACCGGTAGAACTTTCCAGAATTCATAAGGCATTTTACAACATTCCTTTTACCACATTTATCACAAACTGGAAACTTAGTTTTCTTACCATCATACTTTTTTGAAGAATTAATCCCATTCTCCTGCCACCTCGGTCTCTTCTTCTACTGGTTGTTATAGAACACTTGATCATCGGAAAACTCCATTTCCACCTTCTCAGCACATCGAACAAGATTTTCATTACTTTTAAACTCACGAGAAGCTAATGACCTTCGATATTTTGGCTTTAATCCTGATAAAAAACGATTGATTTTACTATCAAGGTCTCGGATAAAATTTGGATACCTTGCCAATTGAGTGAACCTCTCTTCATAGGCAGCGACTGAGTCTTCTTCTTTCCACAATTACCAGAATTGTTTTTCCATCCTATGTCGAATAGCCTTATGAAAATACTTCTCAAGAAACATAACTTTGAATTCGTCCCAGTCAAGAGCATCAATCTCATCAGCATCCCTAATATTTTTAACCATAAACCACCACTGCTCTGCCTCACCCTCTAAACGGTAAATAGCATGACTAACCTTTTAATTGTCTGAACACCCCTTGACATCGAAAATCTTATCCAGTACTTTATTCCACCCTTCAGATAACACAGGGTCAGATGATCCTCTGAATGATGGGGGATGTTGCCTCATGAAATGTTCCACCACTGACTTGTTCCTCTGCGGTTGATCTGGCTGATCTCGTGCATGGATACCACCACCATTTATCGCTTGAGTCAACTGCACCATTACTACAACAAACTATTCAGTTCCAATTCTGACCATCTCAGGATGCTGATTTGGAAGGTTATTTCCTTCTGTATACCTTCCTAGCACTGCTTCCCAGTTTCCTTTGTGGAAAACCATTCTTAACAAACATGTCCTAGATGAAGAAACATGGTAATCTTCAAATGCTAAATCATTTCAAAAAAAATATATTTTTGGATAATAATTTAATAGAATTCTAACTCATATAGTTATCTAAACCGACCTCTGATACCAACTATAAGGCCCCAGCCTTAATGATTACTTAATCTTGAGTTATTACAAGATTACACCTTGAGAATATTTTCAGGTTTAGAGTTTTAGAGAATTAGATCATAAAACATGCATTACATTACACATTTAAACAAAGTGGTTACATAAAAGATAGTATTCATTTTTCCCATAAATGGAAACATATTTAAAATAAAACATGGATTCTTTCTTAACACTTCCTTAACACTATCATCATATCATGTACCTTTCCCTTGACCCGTGAAAAACATTTCAAAAACATGGTATGAGCATAAAAAGCTCAGTAAGGGATATAAAAATATGGAAAGGGACCATGGGTACATATATACATAAGAATGAAATCATACTTTACCCATAAAACATAAGCACTTTAACATACCTCATAAAATCTTGAATAAATCATAGAAATCATAAGACATAAAGGTAACATAAGGCATTCATAACATTCTTACGTAGGGAGTAACCATCTTGGTTACTTTTGGAATACCCATCACAGTATATTCCCTAAATCTCTTCAGAGAAACCTTAACATTTCACTCCTTCATGTTACCTAATGCATTGGAGAGCTATATCGGGCTCACTCGCCCTTAGTTTATCATGGAACCACCCATCATCATAATAATTCCCAATAATCATAACATAATTGTATCACATAAAACATACATAAAGGAAGAATTACATTTCCACATTTCAATCACAAGATATCAATAAAACACATTGATATAATAAAAACATTATAAAAACCATTTTCAATACCAAAATAATAGAAACGTAGAACATGGTATTTATTTTTCTTTTAATAAAACGTTTTGGCTTGTAGAGGAAGCCGAAACTCAAATAATGGTCACGACGGCGGAGAAGTCGTTGTCGCCGCATACGTACGACAAAAAAATTACCTTTTGTTTTTTAATAAACTCTTAATATAAAAAAGATTCCTTTTGAATAAACATAAAAGTCCAAGGGTTTTATACACCGTATAAAAGAAGGTTATGTATAAAACAAAATATGCCTCAATGAAAGGAGATTGAGATGAAGTCCCATACCTCGGGTCAGACTTGACTTGGTCGTTCTTTAATCTCCTGAATAATAAACTTGAGTTAATTTATACTTGTTTAAGAACCTTTTTCAAGTTCATTATTCCTTTTATATCACTTATTTCCATGTCATTAACACTATGTAATTATTTAAGTTAATAACGGCCGTTTTAACGATCATTGGTACTTGAGTCAAAAATAAACCTTTTAAAATTACAAGTTGTTCATGTATCCATTATATCTAGAATGGTATTAATGATGTAGATATCATATATATCATATATATCCAGTAAATTCATGAATTATTAATATTTCATAACATTTAGAGGTAAGAAATGAAATGCACCATTCAGGGAGATGGTAAGCCGTACGTATGCATGAACGCTGCTTCCATTTCTATTTCGTATTTGATGAAATGGAATCATAATTATATAAAGGTATATTATAATTCTTGTGTAATATAATATATAATATCATAACTCCATCCTTTATACGTCCCACATATGGTATTAAAGAATCAAATCACTTTGAGGGGGCGGTAGTCCGCACTTCCTTAAATAAAGATATCGCGTTTACCTATAATGGAAACCATAAAGGTATGCACAAAATGAAAAATACAGAAGCTTAATGAAATAATAAACATATTAAACATCATATATAAATATAGTGTCATCTTAATAGCCACCTTTTAAGGTGTTAAAAGAATGTTGAACAATAATCATTTCGGGAGGCAGAAATTCGCCATCCACAGAAACAGTATGTTCTTTAACCATTAGATGTAGGTGTGTGTAATTGTAGCTCTAATACTTTTATAAAAACATCCTAGTATATGTAATATACTTGTGTTGTTACAAAAGAAATTAATAAAAAGATTTTAGGGAGTTGGAGAAGCAAAATAAAACAAAAGAACATAAGTGAAGACATTACCTTAAAATCGGGTAACTCCCTTTGGTTTGAGATAAAAGGCTTCCTTGGGAAGACTTCTGCCCAAAGTGAGGATTCACAGAGTAATAGAGGGAAGTGGAGAGACAAAATGGGCAGGGTTTGGCTGAGCCAAAGGCTTTGGAAGTGTGGGTAAGGGGGTAGAGGTGGGGGACTTTTATAAGAGGAGAGGACGGGAACTATTGGAATGTAAAGAAATGTTACTTTATTTTAAAATGCGTTTCGGAATAAAAAGGTCCCACATTGATATAATTCAAGGGTAAGGTGATAAGGGTTCGAAATACTCCCATCAAATAGGTTTTGGACATGTTTAGGTCATAGATTTGACATTATCTTTTCATTTTATTTAAATCCTTTATTAATGAGGTAATCGCTGCATCATCATGATGTCAAAAAAATTTAATTTATTTAATGTCTAAAAATTATAAAAAACTATCATGATGTAGGAAATATTTTTATCTTTCTAATGAATATTTATAGTCAAAACTTTGACTTGTATAACTCCATTTAAAATTTGTTTTAGTAAAACAACTCATGTTTGTTTAATTTTAATTTTAACATTAAATAAAAAGATATTAATGTCATTTTCCTACCAACGCGGCTCCATGGGGTACCCAAGTTAATCCATGGATTGTCTTGGTCAGAAATGACACATCCAATAAGGGTAGGACATGTGTCTAGGTATTTTCATTTTATTATAATATCATTTTTGCATTAAATTGCACAAATTACCTCTAATCACAATTAAGAACTTAAAAGTTACTATTCACCAAAAAATTATTTTATTCTCATTGAACCACATTTTACATCTTAATGAAAAAAATGTATGTTGGATTTTTGAAAATCAAATCACAGAAGTGGTAAAGTTTCATTTAAACGAAAAATCAGTTTCTTTAACTACCACTTATTGGTTTCACTACTCATAAAAAATTGAAGTTTTTCAGAAAAATACCAAAACATCACCCTAAGATATATTTGATATTCTGAATTCAAAAATGATGTCTATTTTAAAAAATTCAAATCATATAAGTTACATTAATTAATTTAATAATTAATTCCCGCTGTCATGACAAATAGCGTGTTTTTATGAAACAATAAGTATCAAAAGATTGACACCAGTTTAAGTCCAATTTCAAAGTAAAATTGATTCCAATGACCACCATTGGATTAAATGGTAAAAATTTATTCTAATTTCACTTAAAAACCAATTCAAAAGATAATCTAATCATATAAATAAATTAGATTAAAAAGTGGTTTTGAATTAAAATACAACATTTTCACTATTCATTAAAAAATGAACTTTATCGGAAAAATACCAAAAATTCACACAAAGTAAATTTTGGTGTCCCAATCATAAAGGATAAGTTTATTTTGACAAACATAGCTTATAAAATTGTCAAAAGATAGATTTAAAAATGGTTTTCCATCAAAAGGCAGTAAAATAATCCTTTAAAAATATTAGTGTATTCCATGCTTAAGATTGGATTTATTCTCATTTTAAGCCTCTAAAACACTATCTAATTCATTAATAGAAATAAGATAAAAATATCTATTATTCATTACTTACTTAGGATGTTACAGCTACCCTGCAGATTCACATCTCTCTAACAATTCCTCTTCCAGAAACATCTCACACGCCCAAGTCTCTATGACTGACGCTAGTTCGCAGCTTCCCACTGCTAACATTCACTAGCTGTATCCGATCAGCCGAAGAACATTCAACCACAAAGGTTCTCTCTAGAAACCTAACATAATTTGGAGTGCATAGAGGAAAATGTTCTGGATCAGATGTCCTTAAACACACCTCGCTCATAGTTCCGTGTTCTAAAGCACTACTCTCATCGTATTCATTGAGTACCAAGAATGGTCGGTACGATCCAATGAATACTCAACTACCGACATGTCATCCTTCCAAAACTGCATAATCTCTAGAAAACTCTCATCCACTTCCTCAAGCCAGTCCTCAGCCACCTTTGGGTTGGGATCACCTCAGAACTTGAGGGATATCTAGTGCTGAAACAAATGTAAGGCACTAAGCCTACAAGTGTCCTCTACCGGTACCGTCAGTAGTGTCTGCTGACCAACGGGTAGTGATATTGTTGGCACACTGCCCAAAGGTACCATATCGGAAAACAATCCATGTACTAAAACATCATCACCATGTGGGCCATCCTCATGGTCACTCACTGGAAAATATTAGTAGCTAAGATCAACATCTGCTTTACAAATGTCTCAACTAGGCGCAAAACTCCAGTAATCGCCTCCATCTAGTCCTCTACTACATGTGAATCTATTACGCCTCGAAACCTCAAAGGCCTCTTCCGTAGGAACTCGTAAAATTCACTCAGTCGGCATGAACCATCTGCATGTTTGGATGGGGTTATCTTCTACCCTATGGGTGGTGGTGCTTCTAGTACACCACCTGATGGTTCCAACATAAAATGAGGGCCCAAAACCGGAGCCTCATCGCTCGGTGGGCCGTCATCATGTACGCTCTCAGAAACACTTGTTGGATGTCTACATAGCGGCATCCTGATAAGGAACAGGTGTGCCACAGTCAATAAGTTATACCTTGTGATATGACTCAAAGAGTTCACAAAGAAGACTCTCGAAAACACTCTCGCAATCAGTGTTTTCATGCACTGAGTCGGAAATCAGAAGTCAGTGTCCTGGGTATGGATATGTCGCTCGCTGCACCAACACTGGACTCCCTAGACTGAAAATCACACTCAATACTCTTAAATCTATTGATTCACATAAAATAAATATCCAAGTCCTAAGTTTTGCGGTAGAACCGACTCCTTTGATAACAATTTTTCACGACCCGTCCTCATGACTTGTACTGTGACTACCCCATACCCGCCTTCCATAGGCCAGGGGCTGATGACTATCACCAATGGCATAAATCCCTATGCAAGGAAGACATTGCCTTTATAAAAGTAAACATAGTCAACTGATTACACAACTTTAAGCAAAAAAACTAAGTAGAAACCGTATACAAATGTAGTTCTGAAAAGTAAAGGGGCCGAAAATAAAAGCCCAAATGTAAAGTACATGGAAAAAACAAAACAGCTGGAAGGTGATATACAAATCATGGATTGTCCACCACAGATCCTACATGAAGGGTAGGTACATATAGCATCCTTGGCGCTTCAAGTCCGTCAGTCTCCTCAGGGTACCGACTCACCATGTGGTCCACCTCTAGGTACCATCCAGTCCTCGTACACTCCGCCTCGATCAGTGTTGTATGTCGTCTGCATCCAACACAACGAGGTGAGGGAAAAGCCCGTGGAGGGGTGAGTATAAGGATACTCAATAGGGACCCCGTGATCCTCTAGTTTTAATAATATCGAACAATGATAAACCACAGTAGTATGATAAATTCACGAAGTGTCGATCATCCCTACTTTGGTATACGCCCATACATATACCAAAGTTACCAGTCGTAGTCCAGCTCAAACTCTCGAGCCCAAGAACAACCCATTACAAAAAGGAAATAAAATCAATCATCTCAATGATATGAACTTAATGACAAGACTCAGATCACACAGGTATACATCTCATGTATAGGGTTAGAGATGATTAGTTGTATCTACTGAATCATTTCCTCTGTCAAACCCACGTAGGATCCTGGAACAAAATCAGCACTGTCGAACCCACGTAGGATCCTGGTACAGAAGTCATCGCTGTTGAACTCACGGAGGATCTCGGTACAGATGTCACTACTATCGAACCCACAGAGGAATCCGATAGATAAGTCATCACTGTCGAACCCACTGAGGTTCCTGGTACAGTGTCGTCACTATCGAACCCACGGAGGATCCTGTCATCTCAGTCGCAGCCTGCACTAGGGTTTCTGCACAGAGCACGCTTGATTCCGGGAGGGTCTGCTCGTCGAGCAAAGTGATGATACATCAACTACCATGAAGTCTTGAGTTGATGTATCCTGTAGTTTTATCTCATCATAAATAACCCAACGCGACAGACGTCGCGTCAATCGGTCGCCCGATCTATGAGTTATTGGCGTTTCCATTCCAGGGGCCCGATTGGTTTTTTAGGCTCAAACCAACCCAACCGCACCCCAACTATGTCCAAACTTCATGTGGGTTATGACAAAAGATCCTTTATACTCTATGAATTCCATCTCCGCAGACGGTTCATCGATCGGGCACTCGTAGCCCAAGATGCGTGCTAAAAGGTGTAAATGGCCATAGCGAGTCCGAGTCCGGCCCGACCCGGTCGGGCCACACCGGCCGGACCCGGTCCGAACCAGGTTCTGACTCAGTCTGTAGGTGCGGCCCGACTCGAGTGGTTGGCCCGGCCCGAGAGGGAAGCCTGAACCCAGGGAGCAGCCTGGCCCGACGGTGCGGCCCGACCCGAACGCGCGGCCCAGGCTAAGGGTGGCCCGGCCCGTGGTGGCCCGGCTGAGGGGAGGCCCGACCTGTGGTGGCCCAGATGAAGGATAGGCCGGCCAAGGGTGGCCCAGACCGTGGGTGGCCTGACCCAGTGCAGCCCGGTCCGTGGGTGGCCTGACCGAGGGCGGCCCGGCTGGTTCACCAGCGTGGCCCGGCTGGCCCCACTGCGGGAGGGGGTGCCACGCCCCCCGTTTCCGATTCGAACCAGTGCAGGGCGCCGGTTCTGTTCGGCGACCTAAAAAACAGACCGCCCGCATCTCCTCCATCGCGGCGTGACGATGTCATGGTTCAGCTGGCCTCCGCGCGGTGGGACGACGCCGCGGTTGTCGTCCGACTGCCGAGGCCGTCCTTGCCGCGGCTCTTCCTTCCAGCGTGGTGTGCCGACACCGCACCCCTCTAGCACCGCCGTGGCCCGAATGGCCGCGACTCGGTTCTTTGCACGGCACGGTGGTGATGAGCCCTAGTGGAGACCCGGCGGCCTTGCACCACCATATTTCTTCGCGGCCGACTCGTTTCCGGACGCCATGTTTACCGCCTCTGTCGTCATCAATCAAGAACTAACAAAATGGGGAGGGTCGGGCAATGTTTGTGTTGTTCGAACCCTCCTCGTAATGATGATATCATTTGGCACACCATTCCACCAATTTAACGACATATAACGGAGTGAAATTTTATACATAAAGTTAACCCCGACCTCGTATTTTTCATTCTATGACAATCTAAGAAAAAGGGAGGATGTCGATTCGTCGATCGTCGCGTTCGTGAGGCACTCCCAATTCTCATTCTCAAGCATCGGAAAGGAAGAAGGTTACTCGTCATTGGCGGATGAGTGTTCAGAAGTGACATTTTCATTGGTGATGTTCTCCGAGGGCTACTTATTCTCCTTTGACGTAGAAGAAGGTCGTTGGAGATTTCATGGGTGTCGATTCCCTTTTCTTTCTTTGTTAAAGAACGATGAATAAGGAAGAAGATTGCATCGTCGGGCTTCGGTGGGGGAAGATTCGTTCTTCGTGTTATTCTTGGGAATAATTCTATCTCTATATCTCCAAGGCTCAACCAAAGTATTATGTTCCAACCAAAATAATAGATTTTTCTGTTATTTTATTCTTGACATGAATTCAAAAGAATTTAAATTATCCCAATTAATTAAGAAATGTTCTATTAATTAACTGCTTGGGTTTGCACAAAATTAATGTGGAAGGTGGAGAGGCTCAATTAATGCGAGAGAGTTTTATCCACATAAATGGGGAGTTCAAGAGTTAAGGGGGGTTAAGAAGATTATGTGGGCCTTACCCCCTTTGATTGCAAGAGATGTTAAAACTTCGGTTGGGCCCCACCAAGTAATATCCTCCCATGGGAGGTTTATCTTTGGGCAGGCCCCACACTAACCTCCTCTTGGAGGTTTTAACCACCAAGGAAATAAATAAAATTAATACTTTATTTTATTCAATTTAATTAAAACCCCCAACAAACTATCTTCCAAAATCATCAGAACACAATTGTGGTGAATGTCTCACTAAGAAATTTCTGACACAATAGGTTCAACGGTTTCCTCAGATTTCAATTCCGAGCACCGGTTAAAAATATATAATATCCCATACGTACGTTTACTAAATGTACCCAAATGAAAGTTTGGAAAATTATTATCAATCACCCTCGAATCGTGTCGGTCGAGGTTAGGCTCCTCCTAGGTGAAACATTCCCCAACGAACAGAATCGTACTCTCGTATTTTTAATTCGACTCACCATTTAGAAGTTATGAATTTTACAATAAAAAATTATTCACTCAATTATTTTATTTTCAGTGAAAAACTAACTTTTTATGGTGGCTCTTTCCATCTAATGTTAGTATCTCCATAATTAAAGGAAACCCTCACGATTTCTATGGTGGTCTCGAATTTTTAATCATTTCTACCGTTATTTATTTATAAGAATATGAAAAATAAAATAACTTTATTTAATTATTTTATTTACGATTATTCCATTTTTGGGTTTTCTCACTGGAGGCCCGCGTCGCCTAAACATAAGTCACGCCTACGGTAAATCTGCCATCCTGAGTGAAACTATGGACTTATATTTTTTATCCAAGTAACTGTTTAAGAGTTATTACACTTTTTCTATAGAACTACTTATGCACATTAATTTATTCTTAAAAAAAATTTGACGGATCATTCAGGGCACCCCAGGCCTCTGAATCGCGCACTGTTAGAAACTGCGGACTCGTAATATTTCCAAGTATTTAAAAAAAATTAAAAATTACACAAAATTTTAGGGTCTTTACAATTTAAATATACTCAAGTTTTATGGTGTAAAAAATAATAACACTTAGAGGAGTGGTGATATTTCTATGATATTGAAAGAGTAGTGTTTTATATGATTATGAGAGATTAGTGAGTTATCAAATTGATTTCTGTAAATTGTGGGGGGGGGGAATGAGTCTTCTATGAAGTGTGGTCAGTGATTTCGGTACATCAATACATCACCGATTTAATATACTTGGATTAGGATTGTACATGTGAACCAAAAAAAATTCTTGTGTCTCTTTTTTACATTCATTGTCACTTCATATCAACTTCAGAGAAAGAAAGTATTACTAATAACTGTTTAATAATAAAATTAATGAGGTTATTTTGAAGAAATTAACACAACTTTATTAACCTCCTCTCTAGGTATTTATCTTTACTGGGAATAACAAATGGTAATTTAAAAAATGTAAAATCACTAGATAATTAGATAGAATCGCTCCTTCAGGTAATTGGATCCTTCCAAATGGATGAATTTTCCAATATCATACAACCTAAAGTTATTAAAGGTCTATGAAGACTATATGAACTGAAATATTTGTAGTAATTTAAGATGTATCCCAATGATATGATTGGTTTTAATTTAGTGGTGTCAAACTCATGTTATTGGAGAAAGTGAGGGACATTAATTTGGAAAAAACAATTAAGTTAAGGGTAAATATAAAATCACATGGATGTTTTGGGGGTTAGGAAATGAAAATATTGGTGGAATTTTAATGTTTAATTCCCACTTCTAAAAATTGTTCTTATTAATGTCAATTTAATTTTTAATTATAATTTTTTTACCCATGCTATTTTTCACCGTTTAACTATTTTACTTTTTTTAAATATTTACTTTGGAAATTAATTTTAATTTAAAATATAAGTTTAACAATGATAAGAAATTTCAACACGAATATTAAAAACATGGACTCCATTTAATATAACTGAATTTAAAAATATATATAGACAAGACCTTTTTATAAAAAAATCACTTTTTAAATTTTAGGTGTTATTATTCTTATTACATATCAATTATTTAGTAAATAAGATTTCATATATATTTTTATATAGAAAAATTTAAATTTATTACAAATATCCTTTAAAAGTGATGAATTTACATTAATACGATATAATTTTCAAATACGTAGTTTTTTTAAATAACCATTTTTTTGAAATAAATGATTTTAATCACATCAAATTAAAATAAAATAGTTAACTATAAGCCATTAAATTTTATCATTACAATGGTATTGGGTTATTTATTTTAATTTTATATGTATATAAAATTATTCTTGAAAATAATAATTATAATAATAATATGTAACTGATAAAAAACATACTTTTATATTAAATCATTTTAGATAATTATTAATTTTTTATTTCATTTTAGAATTATTTTTTATATGTGAAATATTTTATTTGTAATATTTGTTTCTATTTATGATTAATACAAAACATCAATGTACATGTTAGATACAAGTATACCCAATAAATTTAAATCTACTTACCGTATTTTGAAACACCTTATGTAAAAAAAACTATATAACAATCAAACATATATATCTGGGTCATAATACATTCATATATATGGTCTTACATACTACTATAAAATTACACATACTATTCTACATTTTGTTTTCAAGATGTTTATATTATTTATTATGTGATTTATAATTTTTATAATTATCATTAGTTTTATGATCTTCATGGTAGATAGTGATGATTATAATTTCAAACTTATTATACTTTTATTTACATGTTGATCCATTACTTTTCAATTTTTTAATTATAATACATTTATTTCACTTTTAATTCCTTTCATTTTGAATTTTAATATTCCAACATAATAGAATGAGTAATTGGTCACTTTATATCAATGTCTTGTGAATCAATTATTATCAAGGACACAATATTTATTTATAGGAAAAATACATACTAAAATCATGGTATTTTTCATTTTTCCCCATGAAAATAATTTCTCCCTTGATGTCAAATTATTTTAAATAAAAATTGATGGTACTTTTCTCTAATTAAATATTTTTATTCTGAAGATGCTTCCTAAAATATATGGTTTCTCTATAAAACATTAATCAGATGAGTGGTCATATTTCACAATACTCAATCTATATATTCAAATATATAAAATTGTTATTCCCCAAAACAGATATCGTTTTCCATTTATACTACCTCTTTTTCAGTATCTATGAAGTGATTTGTATATACTTCCTTAAAAGTGATGTGGAGGAGAAATCTTTCACACATGACAGGTTTGGTGGAAATAAATCAAAAAAATATCTTTACCATATGATCAAAGGTTTTGGTAGTATAGTAAATAAGGGGATCAACATTCTCTTATTAACAAATCAAATATCCCATTTCTATGGTGATATTCTAAGGTATACCTTGTCACCAATTTCAAACACAAAATATCACCGAAAATCATTTTTATAACTCATTTTTATAAAATTTTATTTTTATTCTACTGCTAAATGGTTTATGTTACCTCCAATATCACATCGTAAAGATCATGTCCATATATTTTTTCTCTCAAACTTCAACCAAATATGTTTTTAGTTTGAACATTTTCATATACAAAGGATCATATTATTCCATTTGATTGCTATAATGAAAACAGTTGTTATATGAGATCTCTACAAGTGGAAGATATTGGTCCAAACCTCCATTGATATCAATTAAATTAGATATCAACATATATTCCAAATTTTGAATGGTGGTTTCAAATTAACCACCAATTTGTGGATGTTAATTCATACAAAAAATATCACCACATTAAATTATTATTGATAAATTCTCTAGAAATTATATGTTAACCCTATTTCATCGCAATATATTATTTATTGTAGTTCTCCATTTGTCATTATCTATTATTTTATTTATATAATGGTAATTTGATTGAGTGATAAATCTTATATAATATTAATGAAACCTTTTCTCTTTTAAAGGTGATCAATGACAACCCAAATGGTGTTTTATCCATTATATGTATTTAGAAGTACTATAATGAAATTCATCGTTTTGTCCTGCCATTTTCATAAGTATTGGGTAATTCATTTATTATCACCTTAGGTTTATCATTTTTTTCTTGACACGACAGATCATGAATAATCACAATATTTACTCTACAATATATCTGTACATGTAGTCTCACCTGATGTTCTCGAAGGAATATCATTACATTTTTTACTGTTCGGAAGGATAGAGAATGATTATCTATTTGGATATTCTAAAAACCCCATATTTAGTTTTATAATTAAGGAGACATATATCATTTTTTGAATCTTATATCTCTATCATTATCAGGGTTGGAAGCTATCATATTCTATACATTCTTCTATAGATCTATAAATTCCTTTTGTGCCTCCATGATCTTCACATGGTTGGATGTATTAGTAGTTGTTTTGGATAGATATTAGTTTTCACATTCCCATAAAATTTCTATTTATATCATTTTAATTTCATTTATCATTCAGTCTAATTTAATCCTACTCATGCATAAAGTATCGAGATCCTCTATTCCTGGAGAATCAACTATGTTGTTCAATGTCCATGGGAGGTAGTATGTTGATCTATCATAGTCCTTGATAAACTTCTACTATCTCCATTGTATCATGACCAAAAAAATTGTGTGAATATAATATATAATTTCCTTTGATCAATATATATATCACACAACTATAGAGATATTTCTTATATTCCCTTAATGAAAATATTTTTTTTATCTCAAGATCACATTTCAAGTAATGTTTCTCATGGGATAATTATTGATACATTATATAAGCTACCACCATGTTAGTTTATATATGGTAACATCCTGATATATTTTTTATGCTTTCCTATGTATCGAAATTTTTTCCCACTACAAGGTAGTGTGAGTATATGTGCAGTGACAACCATTCTCTTAGGATTATTTTAATTATATTAAAATTCATATATTTAAAGTAAATTGATTCCAATATCATGTAACTAATGTATTTATTATGATTGTTTTTTTATTTTTTTCAATATATTTACTCTACACCATGTTTATGGGACAAAAAAATGATAAGGGAATATCAGAGAATCTTGAGAATGTGTATAATGGAAATTTGATGATTAAAAAACCAAACATCAAATATAGAGAGATAAGTTTGAAGTCATATGAATGAAATATAATGAAGATATATAATAATATTTACAAGGTTTAATGATATAACCAGTAATTTTATAATATTTTAGATAATCTAGAAGATTCAACTATTTCAAATAATATATAGATGAATTTACTAGATTGATTCAACAAAATGATTTCTCCCTGGAAGTGATTAGAGCCCAATACTAATATGATTTGTAGAACACCCCACTTAAATTTTAATTGAGGAAAGAATATGTATTCCAAAATAAATAAAAATATGAGATGATATTAAAATCATCAAAATAAAAAACAAATATCCAAGAATGGATAGAATAATATGACCCAGATTAAAAAATTTACGGCAAAAGAATAAAAATGAATATGAAATCTATAAGATTTATCTCTAAGAACATAAAAAAGGAAAATGAAAATACTATGGTATGACACATCTTTAATTATTTTATTATTTAATTTACAATTGTTTCAATTGAATTATTAATGAAAAAATAAAATTAATATGAGAGATAAGATGAAAATTACTCTTAAAACATTATCTTTGAAAAACTAGAATATCTAATAGTAAAATGAAAAATAATTCATAAAAAACATATATAAGAAATGTGATAATCATAAAAAATTTGAATAATAAAAAATATTAATTCATTTCTAATATGAATTTACTGATAAAAAACACTCATATATTAAGTTATAAGAAAATAAGAAAAATCAAGCAGTGATAATGAAGAAGAAGTAAAAAAAATTATACAATGTAAATTTTGAGATCATAATTGGTAGGTTGTATTCAGATGAATTCCATGATAAAAAAGGGATACAATATACTAGATAATGATTAAGGCAATAAATATGTGAATGAGAGTGATCTCATCACAGAGATCAAAACACCCTTAGTTAAAGTAACAGAAGAGGTATTTTTCTGGATAATTTTATTCCCAAACAAAAAAAAATTACTAATTGCAACCTGAACCAAAAAATATGTATCTAAAAGATGATAATACCATAAATACCAGGAGAGGAAATTATGATAAACTTATGGTGATTCAGGATAAATCATATAAATCAAAAAAGGATGCTCATTCTAAAAACTCTAAGTGTTATTTATGATATGGAATATTTTTGAGTGTTTTTATTTGAAGGAAAAACACTATTAGAAGACAATTGATTGAGTATGTAATATTTTTACATCTATGTATAAATACAAAATATGGATTTCAATTAGATACTTGTGGAATATGTGACCAACAATGAAAAAATACTAAATATTTTATTATATTACATCTAGGGAAGGGTTTCATTGTTATTTGGGTAATGAGAGAACAAAGAGGAGGGAGAATAATTTACATCATGGGTAATGAAAGTTATTTAAGAAGATATAAGTGAAAAAGGGAAAATAAAAATATTTTGTTTGAAATGGATTAGAATATTCACAAGAAGTTGTGTGGGTATCAAAAAACTTTTATGATAGAAGTACATAATATTCCATGTGATATTATTGAGAAACCTAGATATAAAAAAGAAGATAAACTTTTTTTCATGAAATCCTTACCTAAAAACCCATATAAGAAGATATAAGAATGTGAAGTTGAGTGTTAATTTATGGATCATAATCATATTCAACTCCACAAATTAGAAATTGAATGGATGAAAAAGAATATTTAAGACACTAAGTGACATCTCAAAAACACAGTAACTTATTTCTTGATGATGGCTTCAATTTCTCAAGATAAAAGTACTGGTGGATTTGAGTTAATATGAAATTACAAACATTATTGCTCTCAATATTAAATAGGAAACCCACTCCTTATTCCCTCATTATTTTTTTTGAATAAATAGATGGTAATGAATTGAAATATATTTTGGGGAGATGTTGAGATATTTTATTCACTATATATAGTCATAAAGAGATCTCTATTAGAGAGTATGTAAAATAAGAACCAGACATAGTGAAGAATTTATGAGGTGCATCCCTTGAGGGGGATCTAGCATGAAAAAAATATTTTGACCTTTTTTTATAGAAAATATTAAAATTATAAGTAGCTATTAAAATAAGAAGATCTAGATTTCCAAACACATAATTTAAATTTTATTCTTATAATGATAATATTATATGTGGTAGTGTTGGTTAATATACAATAAACATTAAAAAGGGTGTTATAATCCTAGTAATATTCATTTTTAATGTGTTTGTTAAGATTGTTGCATGATTTTATTTCTTAACAAATATAATTGTAAATATATTATAGTAATAATTTTTAAATAGTATCACAATAATTATTAAAACATGCGAAACCTTGATTCCATGGTGAAATCACTCTTGGTTTCTACATATAGTAAGCCCATGTGGATGTTAGATTTGTCTATATAAATGATTGTGGATAAGAAGTACACGGTTCTATCCCTCTATCATGTGAATATGTCTACAAATTCAATAAAAATGATATTTTAAATAGCTTATAATAGTTTTTAAGAAATATACAGAAGATATAAGGGATATTACAACCCTTAAATTTCTTCGTATTCTTTATAAATTAAAGGGGGAGATAAAAATGTCATTAAAGGAAATTAGATATTTTATATAAATATAAATGCAGATATTGATGTGACCAAAAGTATTCATGAATATGAAGTCATTTATCTATCATTATATACATGAGAATACAAATCAATGAAAAATAAAGGTATATTAATGATTATTTAGAAGTATACATGGGAAAATAAGATTCTAATACTACCAAGAAAGCATTAAAATACTTATTCTTGTAGCATCACTTACATGTGATCATTAGTGAGTTGTTTTTTAAGTTAAAGACAAGTAATGATGAATGAAAATTATCTAAAGTAGTATTGATGATGGATTTTAAGAATATTTCATGTGGGAATATTGAAGGAACACTAGTTGGATATGTTGGAATCCATTTATTGTGGTCTAATTATTCAATATAATTCAATAAGTGATACATACTCATTGAGTGTTGTTTTGAGTTTATATAATGTTCTTTGGAATGCAAAAAATATATTTTAATATGTTTTGAGAGTAATTGATTGAACTTTATAATTTGCGTCTAAAGAAGAAGAATGAAAAAGTCCTGAATGCTACTAGATATTCTAATGATGAATCAATATTTGTGTATAGATCACTAACATGATCTCCTAAGGATAATCATAAAAATTCCTAAGGTTGGTTCCAAGATATTTAAGGACTATCCATAAATTTTAGGATTATTTGGGAACATTATAAAATTCATTTTCCCTTACAAATTATTTAATAAATGAGATTTTTTAAGAATGGTTGAGGGCATGATATATATCTTTACCCTGAGAATTATCATTTAATAAAGGTATATGTGGAATAGAATATCGCATAGAAAAAAATTATAGTTGAATGTTTCTAAATATAAAATAATTTTTAATTTAAATAGCACAACTAATTCAAGTAATTTTTATCCACACTAAGATAAAGGATTAAGTCGATGATGATCATAAGTATAATTCCATGTCAATTAAAGATGTTTCTATGTTGTAGTGCATAGTTCCATGAAAGATTATATAAATATGATAAATGATGTAAATGATATGGGATTTTAGGGGAAAATAGGATCATTATATTATAGTATAACATTTGGAATGTACAACCCAATTTTTAAAGAAGTATCAAATGAAAACCTTGACTAAGATTAAGTGAGATTCTAAATGAAAATCTCACAGTTGGATATAATTTATTTTACATATTCAAAATAAGGGAATAATTTCGAAAATATATGAAAATAAAATTTTGTATGAGGGAAATAAGAAATTTATTAAAATTAAGAATTGGAATCCTATAATTTTAGATATGAATTTATATATTGATGGTGAAACTGATTTTTAGTTGGACTTTTCTGTGCATTTGAGAAGTAGATGATCTTACAACATCATGGTGACCATGTGAATAATTGTCTGGGGAGGAACCCTACCATACAATTATATATTTTAATTTGAGAAGAAATTGGGTAATGTGAACATCATCGAATTATCTATGATATTATAATATCATTGGAGAAAAAAAATAATATTTTCATAGAGGAGAACATGGCCAACAAACACTAATGTTTGAAAAAGGTAAAATTGAACACATTTTCATTGGAGGCTTGAGATAACCCTTTAACTGATTATTTGGTGGAAGTATAAATATCCCATTGGCTTATAACAAGACACTTTTTTATAGGTAGATTCAATTGGTAAGATAAAATATAATTAAGACATCAGTAAGAACAAATTTTATTCACACTACTACAAAATTGGACTTCAACAATGCTACAAGTGGCCTTTATTAGAAATTAATAATAGTGTGAGAATAAAAGCCCGATTTTTTTATTAGAACTGATGAAAGGATCCCTTATCAGTGTTGATAAAGGGGTTCTTTATCATTATTTATTAAAGAGATGATAAATGAAAACATTATCGGTGATGATAAAAGGGCTGATTGTAGTGTGTTTTAAATACACACTACAACACCAGTTGAGTGTATTGTAAAAATGCACCACTACACTATAAACACAAAAAAATCAAAAAATCACGTATGAATATATAATTTAAATGAAGATGAAAAGAATCTAGGATCTTTTGGTCGGTTTTTGAGATGCGATGCACATTTTAAACTTAAATGATATATATATATTGAAAAGACGGACTTAGAGTCATACTGGTGACATTGTACACTAGATTTAGGTAAGGCAGATTTTTACATGTCTCAAAAGACTTATGGATGTTTTTCCTAATGTATCAAAACAATCCAAATATGTTTTCTCATTTTTGAGTACGTCACATGACTTTTTTACTAAAATGTCATTTTAAATTGGAAACTTTCACTTTGACTCATACCAGTATCATCATTTTTTGGATTGATGTGATACTGATTCCTACATTTCAAAAAATTACCAATAAATCATTTTTTTATATTATAAAGACAATTTGATCATGTTTTCTTTATTTTTAGCGAGTGATACCTTTTGTAATAAGATGTTGTTTTTAAACTGATAAGGTACACATTGAGTCATACATGACACATATTATGTCAAATTGAGGTGAAATATTTCCAACACATCAAAAATTAATTATGAAACATTTTCTAAAAGTATAAAAATAAGAATAATGTGTTTTCTCAGTTTAGACTAGGTGAGTCATCCTTTTTTTTAAAATTGATGTCAATTTTAAATAAAATGTTTCACTTGGAGTCAAATCGGTCACATTACGCATCCGATTGAGTTGATGATGATTCTTACATATCCAAAATTGATTATGCATAGTATTCATAAAGTATTACAAAAATACAAATGTGTTTACTTGGTTTTGAGTATATCAATTTTCTTTCTTACTAAAATGTCATTTTAAAATAGAAACACACACATTGACTCATATCGATCATATAATGAATATATTTGACAAGAGACTATTTCCTACACATTAAAAATTACTTATGAATCAATGTACTAAATTATCAAGAAATTCAAATTGTTTTTTTCTCAGTTTTCAATGGGTGAAATTTTTCTAAACCATACTGTCTGTTCTAAACTCATAACAGACATTATGTTATGCTGGGAACATCATGAAAAAAATTGTGGTTAGGCTTATTCATAGAATAAAAAAATGACTTATGGATTTTTTTACCTAAAGTATAAAAAAATATGGATGTGTTTTCTTCGTTTTGAGTATGTTAGTTCTCATTTTACTAAAATTGATTCAATTTTTAATAAAAAGATTCCCTTTGAGACATATCATTAATTCCATGAATCATATTGAGGTGAGGCAAATTCTTACATCTCCCATATAAAATTTCAAATATTTTCATAAATTATCAAATCAATCCAAATTCATTTACTATTTTTTTAGTATGTCAAATATCAGTTTTTAATAAATTTTCATTTTAAACATGAAACACACACATTGACTCATACCAATCACATAGTATATCAGTTTTACATGATAAAACGTCCTTCACATTAAAAATGACATATGAACAAATTTACAAAATTATTAGTAAAATATGTTTAGGTATCTTAACTTTTTAGTGAGTGACATATTTAGATCTAAATTTTTCTATTTTGAACTAATAATGGACACATTGAGTCATACCGGGAACATCATTTATTGGTTGGTGGTGAGGATGATTAATAATCATAAAAAATGACTTATGGGTCATTTTACTAAAGTATAAAAATAATATGAATGAATTTTCCTAGTTCTGATTATGTCAGTTGCCTTTTTTACCAAAATTGAGTTAACTTTTTAATAAAAACATACGTAGATTTATATCAGTCACACCGTGTGTTAGATTGAGGCACAACTAATTCCTGCAGGTATCAAATGAATTACTGATCATTTTAATAATTTATCAAACCAATATGTTTTATTTCTCCAAAACTTGTAGTATGTTAGTTGTTTTGTTTTACAAAAATGTCATTCTAAAATGGAGACACACACTTGGAACCATACCGATCTCACAGTGTATCAGTTTTATTTGAGACTGATTCCTATACGTCAGAAATAAACTCTAAATTGATTTCTTAAATTATAAATAAATTACGGGCTCATTTTCATTACATTAATAAAGTGAATGTTTTTGAAATGAAATCATAATGTTAACCTGATAATGGACAAATTGATTCAGAGAGGTCACACTATGCGTTGAATTGAGGTGCATCTGATTCCTACATAGCCCAAATGACAAATGGATAGCTTCTATAAAGTATCAAAATAATTGAAATATGTTTTCATGGTTTTGAGTATTCTTGGTTTTTTTGTAAAATTAATGTCAATTTTATATAAAAATAAGCACTTGGAGTTGTAGTGGTCACACCAATTTTCAGTTTGAGGTGCGTTTTATTCCTATACATCCCAATGTATCCAAACAACTCTAACTACTAATGTTACCACACTTCCAATTTATTTATATGTCAATGGTCCAAAACATCATATTTACTTGACGTTCTTAGTGAAAATTGTTTCTCATTGTACAAATTTAGATGATTAGAGAAAGATCATGTTCCAATTATATCCCAAGATGTTACTGCAATGGGATTATGAGATTCCTCTTATATAATGGGTTTTAACAAGGAGAATAGTTTTTGGACTAACAACATCAAATCAATATGAAATGTTGTAATTTCGATGAAGAAAGGTAATGAAAATAAAAAATGCAGTTACATTGGCTGAAAGAATCATTATATCTATTTTGTGGCTTTTTATAGTTAATTGAAATCAAAACACGACTTCCCAAAAGATCGTTGAAAATATATAAATAATTATTAATGAAAAATAATAAGGAAATTAACTTATATATACTAGATAAAATGATTATAAAATTAATTGAATTATTTGTAGGAATTAACATTTTCTTGAGGGTTGTATGCATTCTTGATGTATTTCTTTATTATCGTTATATCAGTTGCAATATCGATGTCTAATCTCTCCTGAGAATGGAAAGCTTCAAACTAACCACCCAACTAGAAAAAATGAATCCCTTTTATAGGAAAATTATTATTATATAATTGTTACTTAAAATAAATAAATTATAATTATATATGAAAAAATATACTAATTCTATAGATAATGATTTTATTGTGAAAACATTATATAAAGAGGGAATTAATTTTTGGTAGTGAAAAATTGATCATATTATATAATGAGAAAAATAAATAATGACTTAAGAAGGGTTGAATTATATGTTTTTCTGATGAGAAGATAATATAAATAGATATTTTTTAATAATTACAATTGGAATATTGTTAATCATTAAAATAATGATTAAACGATAGAGGAAATTAATATTTAATTGAGTATAATATGGGGGAGCACATGGGTATGAGGTAGAATCAAATTAAGAAATTGATGGTGAGGAATATGAATGGGTTTTATCAACTGTAAGGAAAAAATCAAGGAAAAAATCAATGAATAAAATGTCATTTTTGATCAGATAGTTTCACTGATAACTCGAAGGAGTAAGACTGTACATAAAACCACATTTTTTTACCAAGTATAGCCTTAATCATATGGCGAGACATGAAAAGGATTCTAATTGGATTGAATATATGAATGATGATCTTTATCAAAATAAGAACAATATGACATGGGAAAATGTTCCAAGACTAGAGGACATAAATGTTTTCAGAACCAAGTGGTGTTAAGTAATAAACTCATTGACCATATACTAGTGGCTCAAAATAAACAATGAATAATATTTAAGGTAATTATAAGATACAAGGAATATATATTTATGATAAATTTTCACTCCTATATCCCATTTGGAAGATATTTTAATTTTTTGGTCGATTTGAATAAAAATGTAGTAATTATTATACCAAATAGATTTCAAATCAATGTTCCACAGTGGAGTTCTTAAAGGGGAGTATACATTGAAAAACTAGATGAGTTTATTATGAATGAAAACGATTGAATGGTGTTCAGTGAAAATATTCTTTGTATAAGAGGTAAAAATCAATACAGAATTCATATTTATAGTTGTATTAAAACTTAAGAATGTTTAGTATTTAGCATTTTATAAATGATCAGACCATCTAAATCATGTAGGATAATGATAAAAGGATGTTGTTACTCATATATGTCAAAGACATAATATTTGTGGATTGGAAAAAGCATAATGAGATTTTTGTGTATCATAAGTGGTATGATATCGAGATGTGTATTATTTGTGAAACATTTTCATTGGTTTATAGGTGAATGAAGGAAATCACACCACATTAATTTATTAGTCAAAATATGAAAAAGTCATTACTAATTGATTTTCATTGGAATATTACACACCAATAACAACACCGACTACTGTATGGATTAAGTTTTGAAAAGTAGATGATTTGAAATAGGTTGATGTAACAGAATATAGGTATTGGGATCCAAATATACCTCACAACTACATAGATAAAAAACTAGTTCATGTATAAAAATATGATGGAACAAAGGGTTAATTAATTCAAAACACACACATGTACATGCATAATAAAACCAGTGAATGCATGTTTTCTCATGAGTTTAAATGATATCCATATAGTATATTACTAATGAAATCCATGATTTTATATTGATTTCTCACACATGACATGAAAAATTTAATTATTTAAAACATAATATAAATAATAAAGCACAAATGATAATAATGTTTACTTATTTTAGTGGTATACATTATTATATTTTCTTGTTTGAAATATAAAAATATATTTTGATAAAATCAAATCCACTTATCAATAAAAAGATATTCTTTATAATTTTATATTATATTTCAAAAATACAAATAATTAAATGAATATAAAACATGATCTTAAAAATTGAATAACTTGAAAAAATTTTATATACATATATCTGCATAATATACATATATATACATGGTGTTTTAATTTTTGTGGAAAAATATATGCCTTTACATAATATAAGAAAAACCACTTATAATAAACTAATAAGAATAAATAACCAATCAATGATAATTTTTATAATTCTAATGGAATATAAATTTTATAAGAAAATTTATTCTAATAAATATTTGAAATATATAATAAAATTCAATTTTGAAAAATAAATCAAGTTAATATAATTGAAAAATTAATCTATTTCAATGTTTATAATTCTAAAAAATATCATCTTCAAAAAAATTCTTTAGAATAAAAATTTATTTGATAAGTATTAAAAACTAAACATACAAATAAAATGTATAATTTCCCTTATTAAATGGAAGATTATTTCTCCATCATCTAGGAAGAAAAACTCTCCAGAAAAACTCACTCATATCCACTGATACCTGGGTGCCGTATATCAGTAAGTTGAAAGAGAGACATGCATCACTTGAAAGAATGACAAAGCCCAAGACACACCATTAAGAAAGACACTAATTTGTAGCCTACTAATAAAAAATGGATTATATTTTATTCATTTATTCAACTTATATCTTGATGAGGATGATTTTATTTGGTCCACTTATACAGATTTTTTATTTTAAGTTACATCTACAGAATAGAATCACAGATGAAAATGATATAGAGACTAACCAAATACAAATAACGATTAAAATTGTAAATATTTTATAATTTGTTTAATCTAAACAAAAAAGGATTTTCAAGAATCTCAGACCTCATTCAACAAAAAATAAATGATGTTTTGGTACTTTTATGTAGGATACTGAATCTGGACATTTGGGAAACACAAATGTGGGATGAGAAGGTTTTGTGGATAAATGTTGGAAATTAGAGATATCTTAAAACATTAATTTCCTTGGATCCTTTTGTTTCATTCAAACTTTATATTTTTTGAGCCTTAGATTTGAGCTATGGAATAGTGGAAGCATTGAGCCTATAATAGATTCAAGCATGGATTCGAAAATGAGGAGAACCTGCAGTAGGCTGCTTTAGTGAAGAGCATCTGATATCATGAACTAGTTCTCAATGTTTAGGGTTCTTAAAAATAGAGCATGACACTTTTATCATCACTTTCGAGGAAGCACTGACAAAGATACATTTTATCACTTCTGTGTTGATAAGCACAGATAAAAATTAATATTTAGTAGTGCTAGAAAAGCATAGATAAATACTTATAATACATACAAAACAATTTTTTTAAACGATAATTATTATAATTAATTATAATACTTATAAAAATTATTTTTATAAAATAATAATTTTATAAATTATTGAATATATATTTACATATTTATAATTATATAAATTATTATTTAAAAAATAATATTTAAATCATTATACATATTTATATCATTATATTATTTATATAATAGTAAATAAATATATATATATATATAGTGAATATATTCTTTACATAATTAAATTTATTATAATTTTATAATTTTATATTTATAAATATATAAGGAATTTTTTAAAAAAATTTATAAATATAAATGTATAAAATATTAAATATATATTTATAATGTAACACCCCATGATTTCAAAGTATGTTATCTTTTCATTGTAATTCATTAGCTTACGCTACAAGCCACATTGAGTTCAAGCACATCACGACCTATCAAATTAGCCATTTAAAATGCATGTATGAATAGTATTAATGAAAATTTTAATTATATATATATTATATATAATTTTAACGTTCATATTTTTTTTCTTAGAGAAAATATAATGAAAAATTCAATTTTTTAGATAAAAGACGTATTTTTCCAAAATGAATTTTTATGCCTTTTAATGGAAAACCCATTTTGAATAAAATATTTAAAATTTTATATATTTCATTTAATGAAATTAAATTATTCTATAGAATTGGGACATAAAAATATAGTTTGGATAAATTTTTGGCACCTTTTGGATAACTTTCATATTTTGATGAAAAGTAAAAAATAATAAATTTTTATTTAAAAAAACATCTTTATTCAAAATAATTTATAGTGTTAAATTATGAATTTCAGTGGTTTTAAAGTATACATAGATAATATTTGTTTATAAATTAATAGAATTTTGGTCACATTAAGTAATCTCACTATTAAATTGGACATAAACACATGTAAATCTTTTGATAGTTTTCACTTTTTAAAAACCCGCTTTCTAGTTTTGATAGTAGGAGTAATTTTTAAATTAATTAATGAAACTTGTATGTTTTAAATTTGGTGAAATAGATATCCTTTTTGAATTCGAAATATCACAATTAGATTACGGTGATTTTTGTGTATTTTTCTAAAAACATTATATTTTTTAATGATTAGTGAAAGACACTGCGTTATTGTTTAAAATCGACTTCTTATTTAAATTATTAATATATTTATTTATATATATTTTAAAGTAAAAATAGATACATATACTTATATTAGTAGAATTTAATTCATTGGAGTCATTTTATAATAGGATTATATCTATAAAATTTTATCGAACTATTTAATATCTTTTACACACCATCTAGGCACATTTGCAAAATTGCATAATACATAATTTTTCTGTTTCAGTGAATTGATATCAAAAAATCAATGATACATGGTTGAGACCATTTTGTGATATGTGGTTCAATAAGAAGAATTTTTTTGGGTGAATAGTAACTTTTGAATTTTATTTACCACAGTTAAAAGTAAATAGGGTAATTAATGGATAACAAATGATATTATAATTACCCTACCACATGTCCTAATTCTATTGGATAAGTGAATTTCAACCAAAATCATTCTTAGAACAAAATTATGTTCATTTTTTATCCACTTGGATTATATTAGGGCATTTATTATATTTTATTTATAGAAGAGTTAAAAGTGTTAAATTCAAATTTTAATAACTAAAGAATTTGTAATATAGTACTATACATATGAAAAATTCGACTGTAAATAATAATTAAAAATCCTTAAATATTTTCTACATCATATTATTTTATTTATTGTTTTTAGTTATTAAATAATTAATTTTATTTATGACACCATGATGATGTAGTAATTACTTTATTAATGAAATATTAAAATAATTGATATAATAAATATTATAATAAATGTAAATTGAGTCTTTTGATTAATTCCATGAATATTATAGGTTAATATAACACGATAGGGTTGATTAAATTAATTTGTTTTCGAATTAATCATGTTGTTATGTCTTTCACAAAATCCAAATCCTAAATAGTGTCAAAATTGACACAAATGAGATTTTAAAACGAATACTCTGTTATGAAATTATATAATAGAGGAAAAAATATAAGGATTAGGAAATGTGATTATATAATTATATATATGTCATTATTGAACAACTTTAGGTTATTTTGGCATTTTATAGTATGTTTATTAACCATGTATTATAATAATACCTGAAGACATGGTAAAATACAACCTATTTAACTAAGGATTAAATCTAAAAGATAAGGTTAATATGGTGACATAAACATGTCTAAAGCCTATTAGTTGAGATTAAATAGTCTTATACCCACCTGAGACTCTAAATAAATCATTTTTGAGCTATTATAATCCAAAAAGAATTTTATATTAAATTAATTTTTCATGAATTTCCTAAAGTGCCCCTCACCTCTCTTATAAAATGGTACCATTCTCTTATCTTCAAACCTCTAAAGACATTTTTCACTACCAAAACCTAATCAAATGTCCCAAAAAATAGCCTAATTTGGTCTTAGAGGCATAAAATTGATCATAGAGATGGCCTATGGAGCCCTTTTGTTTAAATCAAAAGGAAACACCTGAAGAAGAGGAAATTATATCATCCCCTCTATCAAAGTTCCTTTCTTCTTCCACTTCCTCTTTCATTGTTGTTTCCATAACAAAATAATAAATCCCATACCTTATACATAATGTGATGTTATTATAAATATGGTAAAACAATATACATTATTCTATCCATCCCATGAGTGAAAAATTCACCATACATGCGTACATACGACATACCATCACCACGTCATGGTGTAGTTTTTTATTTAACACTACCGTATATGGACAGATATAATAATGAATATAATTAATTTAAATAATTAATATAAAATTTTAATTATTATATATATATTATACAATCCAATTTTACACCATTTTACCATAGAGTAATGATATTGTCGCCTGTGCGTACATACAGCTTACCATCTCCACGACGCGATGAGATACATCTTTAATTATCACAATTCAATAATTTTTTTATAAATGTATACATATTTATTAAGTATAAAATATATGAAATAATATTTCTACTAGAATATTATATATTTATATAGGTAAATGTATTTCATTTACTTACTTCCATTACATAAATTAATAAAACAAAAATAATGTTTATGCGTATGTATGGACTACCGTCTCCATGAACGGTGTCTCCATTTCATAAATATATATACTATAAATAATTATATTTGGATTATATAAGATATATAAATCATTTTTTATATTCTTTATGTCTTTTAATCATGATCTAACTGATACGATAAAAAATAACAAGTTAAAAAACATACGATAAAGAAATCAATTATTACACAAAATATTATTTTAACCTGGAAATTATTATTAAATGGGTAGTATAAAGTCATAAATGAATCATATATGATATTAGGAATATTTATATGGTTACAGTATAACTTAATAACATACTATGGTCATTAAACATGAGTCTAAATGTATCCTCAGTTAAAGGAAAGTACAAATTAAGGGTTATTTACCCAATCCCATTATTATCTGAGATTTTTTACCTGTAAGTATCTACTAGGACATATTGTAACACCCCCAAATATTATGAGAAAGATTATTTTTAATTTTATTTATGTCTTGTGTTTTTTGCTACACCATGATTATCTTGTGCAATATAAAACACTGTATTGGCTTATAGTATACGCAACACTATTCTTGGATTGTGTTTCACGCAAAAGCGACCTTCCTCAATAGCGTGTGTTGTACGTAATATCGACTTTCACTAAACAACGATATATTATTATAATATTATTATGAACTAGATGTTATGAATATTATTAACCATATTTTGAATTTGATAACATTATCATTAATCTTACAAATTTTCTAGAAAATGGTATGAGAACAAAATCAATTTTTCTGATAAAAGAAGTATTTTTCAAAAAATGCTGTTTTGCTGCCTTTTGATGGCACACCCATTTTAAATATAAATTTTTACAAGTTTATAAGTTCAATTTGAAAATTTAAACTTATTATTTTGAATCAGGATATAAAAATTTACCTTGGATAAATTTTTGACATTATTCTGAAAACCTTCATATTTTGATGAATAGTAAAATACGGTAAATTTTAATTAAAAACAACTTTTTTATCAAGATAATTTCTACGGTTAAATTATAATATTGAATGGGTTTAATGTATAAATAGAATATATTTTTTCCATTTAATATTATTTTTGTCATTATCATTAATTTTACATTGAATTCATAGGTAAAAACAATTCAATCTTTTGCAATGTTTTACATTTAGAACCTGTTTTCTCAATAGCGGGATTAATTTTAAATTAAATAATATAACATCTGTGTTTTGAATTTGGAAAATTTTATTCAATATTTGGAATCATCAGGTCCAAATTATGTTAATTAGCTACTTTTTATTTTTAGACATTATGAATAATAACTACGGTAAGTTTTATTTACTATTGTTAAAGTTAAATCAGGTAATTAAGGGTAAAAATAATATCATACAATTACCCTAACACTTGTATTAATTTAATTGGATGATTATATTATGTCCTAAAATATAATTGGGTGGAATCTTTTGGAACCCACTTGGATGTGATTAAGACCATTAATATATTTTAATTATAGAAAGTGAAATATTTCTCACTGAAACTTTAATAATTAATGTATTTTTAATATAAAGTTATAAAGAATATAAATTCAATTATAAAAACTCATTTGAAAAATAAAATGTTTTTCTACATTATGGTAATTTATTTTTGATTTTTATGAATTATATAATTACATTAATAGGTTATAAATTAATGATGTAGAAATAACTTATTTAGTGAAAAATAAATGAAATAATTTTTATTAAGATAATTAATACACATAAAAAGAACCATAAACACAAAAAAACCTTATTGTTAGATTATATATATACCATAAGCATCCAAGGATAGACATTTGTACCATTTGGAGCCTTATAAAAATGATTATGAAATTTATATTATTTTATTCTAAATGATTTCAAAGTTGTCACCTTCATAAGTTAATAATCATATCATTTTAACAGTTTGGTGTTTTAGAAGATAAATTCGACTAAAATTATTCTTATGAAAAATATTATATTTATCTTCATATTTGTATTTTATTTTTTATTTTTATGCAACAAATAAGTATATTAAATAATTATAGAAAAATGTTGTAGTAATTATTTTCTTAAGAGAAATATCAAATTAAAGGTTTTAAAAATTTAAAAATAAATATTATATGAACTAATTAGTGTTCTAAATAAAATTTCAAGATGGATATGACATGTTGTAAATCTATTAAATATTTTTTTCTGAACATATTTTCTGTGTGGATTTTATTTAAATTGAAATAATGATCAGCGTCAAAATTGACAAAATTAATATTTTATAAAAATAAAAAATTATTAAATTGATTAAAAATCACAAAATTTTTTAACAATTATATATTGAATTATATATGGTCCTAAATGTCATAAATTATCCAATTATGGACATTTCAGAACGCATAAGTAAATATTTACATCAATTTAAAATTTAGAAAATTAGTACCACAAATAAGATTAACTAGATAAAATAATGTTAAACAAATTGATAAGGATTAAAATAATTTTCCAACATGTATAAATTTAGTTTAATTTTGATATTACAACCCTATCTCAATTAATATTAGAATTTGAGTCATTTTGGACGTTTTAAGTGGGGTTTGAGTATATTATAAATTAATATTTTGGTGGTTTCCAAAAGTGCCCCTTTACTCTCTTATGAAATGGAAACTACTCCCATTTCTCTTCACTCCATATTGAGGCTTCATGTTCAGCCAACCCCAAAAAATTCCTATTATCAACCTCTATAGTTATATTATAGAGGTACTTGTCTCCTCAAAAGAACAACTCTAGTGCCCTAAGATGAAGTTTAAAGGAGGCATTTCGTGGAAGAGGTAATATCTTCTATCGATTTTTTCAAATTTAATTTTTCTTCTACTTCATATTATTTAGTTGTTTAATTATAAATTAATAAAATAATTATCACAAACATACTTATATGTTATTATAAAATATGAAAAAACCCTATTTCACCTTCTATTCATCCTACGAAAAACGAAATCATCGCGCATGCGTACATACGACTTACCGTCTCCACGCCGTGGTGTGATATATTTTTCCACCACCACCTTAATTGGATGGTTATAATCCTGGAAATAATAACTATATATTATTATTATAAAATTATACTAATTCTGAGATATTAAATAATTCACTCTAATTGGATTCAATAATTATGGGAACGATATCATCGCTCGTGCATACGTACGGATTACCATCTCCACGACGCGATAAAATTCATTCTCCATGTTAACCATTATAGAATGATTATAAATTATATAAAATAAATAATAATGAAATATATGACATAATAATGAGATTATATTTACGTATATGTTATATACTTACTTCCATTCAATTTAATAATCAAAAGAATACAACGTTCATGCGTACATACAACCTAACGTCTCCATGAACGGTATATTTCATTTTATTTATCCATATATTATATAATTATATATTAAATTCTGAATATATATTATATATAAATCATGTTTTACATTTTAGAAATATTTAATAATGATCTAAGTAATCATATGAATAATTACTAGTCAAAACATGTACGATAAATGAAACGATTTTACCCAAAATGTTGCTTTAACATGGAATTGGCGAATGAACGGTTAATATAAAGTGGTATGTGAAACATATGTGATATAATAAATATTATTATGGTTTTTTTACTAGTTAATAATGTGTTTAAACCCACTATACATGAGTTTTAGACACATATGGAAGAAATTAGACCTACGATAAGGGATAATTTTGCAACCTCATTTTTATCCGAGATTGCTTATAGGTAAGTATTTACTATGGTTATATTTATAATAAGTGTATGTGTTTTATGTTTTCATAATGTCTTTAATATTCTTCCATTTATTTTTAATGTCATTTTTACCCCTTTGGACTTTTACAATGTATTATGGAAGGAATATTTCTTTTTTTTACCATACGAGGTACTTTCTGAATTTTCAGAAAAATTACAAGGAGAATGTTTTCTTAGCTAATAAGATATAAAAAGATTTTCATTCTTTAATAGAACATTATTTTCATGAATATTCTGTTACATGTTTTCAAGATTATTTTCAATTAACTTCTTTTATTTCATGACATGTTAAGAACATAAATGTTTTTTTGAAGAAGAATGAATATTTTCCTAAAGAACTAAGTTAAAGTGTTTTATCAAAATTATTTTTCATTTTAGATGATATAGGATTATGTTTCTATCCCAATTATTACATTGATTTGATTATTTTAGGATGGAATTATTTTCATGAATTTCTTTTATCTCATAAGGATTATGTTATAATGGCATGATGTTTAATAATCCCATTCTATTACATGGGTTATGCTATGATGTATGTTTTTTTATTTTATGGAACGCAAAAGAATGGTTTCATTATGAGGTGGGTGGGAACTATATCTCCCTCCAATGCATTGGGTTAATATGTATATCTTGTGAGATAGATATTTTGGGAAAGACAAGAAAATCTGGTTCATTATTAGAGGGATGAACCGAGGAGTGAACTCAGTTCAGTAATGGACTTTGTCTGCTATGATGGTATTGGCAATGAGCCTTGACTAGTATGAAAAGATTTTATATGCTTATGTGTGGACGCCCCAACATTTTGTATCTTATGTTCTTATTTTTTGGGATTACATTGCAGTTCTATTATTTATCTCATGACATAATATTATGACCTCTTATGCAGGATAATATTTTCAAACGTTATGATATTAAGAATATGATATGATTGAAATTTCATTTGTTTAACCTTACTGAGCATTTTGGCTGACATTTTTGTAAGTTTTTTCTGCAGTTCAGGAAGAAGCGTATTAAATATTATTTTCCAAAAAGTAGTCAAGATATGATCAAATAAACATGAGACAACATAGATGCTTTATGAACCAGTTTTTTATGTTTCCCAGTTTCTAAAGACACTATACCTATAAGGTATTGTCATGGTTTTGTCATATGTTTTAATAAATATACTTCAATTATGAAGTATTAACAATGTATGTAATGTATGGGTCATTATAGTTGGTATCTGAGGAATGGTTTAGTTAACCTTTGGAAACTAGGATGCGAAAAATTTAGTGAGATCCCTAGATATATTTCCAAGGTATGTGTTGGGAAAAAATACCTCAATGTATCATTGAAGACTTTTTTAGGTGATTGTGTTTGTTGAAAAAATGGTCATCTGTTTTGTGATTGATGACAATGAAAATCATGACATACAAATTTGATGAAAAAGGGGATTTCATGGTGGCATGTCAGGTTCAAGAGTTCTGGTTAACGATCAATGTTTGGTTCAAGAACTTCTACAAAGGAATGGATGATCTGGAGGTGGTACAAAAAGAGGAGATACAAGGTGGTGCCGTTTTCTAGTGATTGCCATATTTTTTGGCCTGAAAATAGTCAAATGAAGAATAGTGGTTTTGGGAAAAGGGACTTGTGCGCTGTGTAGATGAAGGCTTAGAAACTTGTGCGCTATATGTTTTTCAAGATCAGAGAATCAGAATATGGAAAAGGGATAAGGGTCTTTCATGTTTTGCGTTTGGTCGCACAAGTGATTTTAAAAGTGTTCTTGGAAAAGGGACGTGTGTGCTGATTACTTGGAAGCTTGGGAACTTGTGTGCCTATTGTTTTTCAAGACCAGAACATGAAAATATGGAAAAGCGAGAAGGGAACCCAATTTTGGAAGTTAGTTATGCAAGTGACTTACAGGGGCAGAGACTTGCAGGCTGAAACGTGCGCATTGAGGGGAGACTTTCCCACCGTCACGCAGGGTGTCCCAATGCCTATAAATACAGGCCAACCCCTCCTTATTTTGCATGAGGGAAAAACTTTGACAAAATCATAGCTCCCAATGTGTAGGTGTGGTGGTTGCTCAAGTGGTGTGTGGTCGCGCAAGTATAAGTTGTGCGCCAATTGTTAGTTGCGCACCAAAATCAGTTTGGGCGTAAAAGGAGGTGTGTCGTGCGTGTTTGGTGTTGAAGAAGGTTGTGTCATGAAAGTGGTTGAGGTGGACCTGCGCACCAGTTTTCAATTCTGCACTGAAGACTTGCACGCCGTTTTGGGACATGCGTACTGGGCGTGGAGAAGAGTGCCAGGTGTTGTTGGAGCACACCCGTCTTTCCAGGGCTGTGTAAAAGCAGGAAGATTTCCTGATACCTTCGGTGCAAAGATAAATTCATCTATGGCTGAAATTTGAACGTAAAAAAAGAATCTACATACAAGAGAGGATGCATTAATTAGTGATAATGAAGAGTCCTACATGTCTATAAACTGTGAGTGGATTCATTCCAGATAAGTGAGAAAAGGAAGAGGGAGAAGGTGATCCTCTCCAACGATAGTGAGCTAGTGAGAGAGAAACAGGGAGTGACCCATGAGAAAGAAGTGATCTAACCCTAAATATTGTAAAGACAGTGATTCTGGGCATAGAAGTGATCTATCCCAAACATTATAAATTGGCTGTGGGCCTTAATGGATTTGGTAGAGTGGCACATCACCATTGTATACTTCTTGGACGTAGCCTAGTGAGGGTAAACCAAGTAAATATCTCTGTGTCTACCTGCTTGCTTCCCTGCATTGCATTCAAAGAACCATCATCAGATAAAGAAGAAAATAAGTAATCATAATTAACACACAAGTTCAAACAAAGTGACCCTTTTAATAAAGAGGTCATGATCCAGTGGGGCATGAATAATTTTGAAAAATAATATCCATACCCTGATTCACCACCCCCCCTCTCAAGGTATATAGGCCCCTATTGGTCCTAACAGTTTGTCTAGGGATGTCCCTACAGTTATGTATAATTATAGGTAACATTAATAGAATAAATTTGATGATAATAAAGAACCTAGGATTAACCGTAAGATGTAAGAGATTGAAATAACTCCCCTTGATTATGTTGTTTTCCTAGTATGATTTTTGCCTCTCACAGTATTCTTTTCAGGTTTTAGATAATGGCCGGATCCTGAGGAAACTATGTTAATGATAAATTCACTATGCAATGCAATTATTATTCTCCCGAACAACCAAATTATATGGTAAATGGAGTGAAAAATCTTATTTATATACTTACACAATCTATAAATCATTCTGAACATCCAAATTAGTAGATAAGGGAACAATATTCTATTGAGTCCTTCATGAGGCGACACCCACCTTTTTCAGTGGGTCTTCGGATCCACTTATTGCTGAACAATGGATCAGTACCATTGAAAATATATTTTCTATACTTTGTTTTTCAGAACAAAAAAAGTCATTTTGGCTATTTACCGTTTATAAGGTGAAGCAGACCAGTGGTGTACTCTAATTAAGAATACAAGGCCCCAATATGAAATTGATTCCAGTGAGTTGGATGAATTGAAGAACATGTTTTAAAATAGTAATTCCATCATATTGTTTGAAAAAAATGGGAAAATTGTACCTTGATCTTATGAAAAAGGATGATGAATCTGTTGGTATATATGAGGTAAATTTTACAATGCTTGCAAGGTATGCATCTGGATTTATCATCCAACTTGAAAGTAAAGTTGATCGATAGTTCAATGGCTTCAAACCAAGTCTTCAAAGGACATTAGCTATAAGAGACATTAATAGATATGAAGAGATTGTGCATTGTGCTATATAGGTAGAACTAGAAGTTTTTGTTACATATCCATCTCATGGTGTTGACAAGAAATGAAAGATGGAATTCAAGGAAAAATCTCAAAACTATGGTGAAAAGAATATAAACGTTTCATTACGCTCAATGTGTGGAAAGAAACATGGTGGATATTGTCTTAAAGGGATAAGAAAATGTTTTAATTGTGGTAAAGAAGGTCATCGAGTAGCTGAGTGCTGAGGTAATGAGAAAAAGGTATCTAATGAGGTGAATAGAGAAAAGACTATAGTGAACTCACCGCCAACACTTCAATGCTACAAGTGTAGGGAAATGGGGCGTTATGCTAATCAATGCCATAATCCAAGGGTTATTGATGATTGAAATCAACCACCTCTTAATGAAAAGGAAAAAGGGAAGTCACATGCAATCACTATTGGCGATATTGAACATGACAATGAAGTGATAGAATGATTAAGGGTTTATGTAGCGGGATTCCAAAATATTATTGTGGAATCTCATTAATAGTATCATTGAATTTTAGAATATCTATGTATTGGTATATTTTGGTTTTCAAAAATTATATGGTACTGGTAACCATGAAAATTGATTGAAATATTTTTTGGAAATCACATGATATGCACATAATTAATGGATAAGGAGAAAATAATATGTTGGATATTATTAATGAGCTCTTGACTGATATAAGGACAATGTGATATCATGATTTGAGTATATAAAATTTTTGGGATTTTGGTATTTGGAAAGAGTTATCTTTTGAAAGCATTCGTGTTTTCACTATGGTTATATGGTAATTAATGATTCAAGAATAAATGACTATGGTATTAAAATGTTTCTAATGTGACCAACAATGTTTATGTTATGATATATGAGGGATAAATGATGGTATTCACATGCTTGTTATATGAACTTTCTAGTAATCATTTTCTTTATATCGTGAGTTGGGACATAAGTATTTTGGATAAGCCTAAAGGTTGGAATGGATTAAGATGGACATCAGATAGTATCTTTTAATTCTAGAATTTGTTTTCGATATTATTTCCTGAATGTTATAATGGTGTAGTTTTAGAAATAGGAAAACCCATAGGACGGGCGACAAACCATCACATCAGACAAGGTTGCAGGAATTGAACCCACAACCAAAGTGTGAAAGGCCATTATCATCTACCACTGACTTACATGAAGTCCCAGGTTAGTATAAATTAGTTTTATTTTATTATTTGGTATGATAGATAATGTATAAGTCCATTTTTGGAACCATAAACGATTAATATCACCATATATGGACTTATATATATTTGATAACTTTTTCTAACATTTTTTTTAAGATAGATGTAATGTCCCATAATTCTATCACATGAATAGATAACACTTCAAGAATGAAAAATTCAACTTCATTTCTTTAAGATATAAAGTGTAAATTGTTCAAGGAATGACCAACATCGAGATTGAACCAATATCAAGTTAGTATTTCTTCTAATTCCAAATTTTCAACTTCAGGGAAATGATCTTGAAAACAAAATTTTTTTTCCGTGTACCCTCATATCCGATGAATTAGATGGTACCGAAGATCATAAAAAATTTATGACTTTGTTATTATTGGCTTTTTCATAGCCATGTTATCTACCACTCTCCATCATAACATGATGGTTAGATTTTTTCTCCATATACATATTTTCACCTGTATTCTCTTATATGGAAACCTAGTGATGAGTTAATTTGGGTAATAGTTATATTTTATACTTTAGTTTTTAAAATTAAGTTTTTATACCTTTTTATGATGTGAGTTTCTATGAATGAAACATTCAAGTAGTAAACCATTTATAACCCCGATGAATTTCTATGGTGAAATTCATTTTAAGGGGGTAGAATGTAAAACCCTAAAATTTTATGAGAAAGATACTTTTTAATTTTAATGATGACTTATGTTTTACAATACTAAAATATTAGCTTTCTCTGTATGAAATACCGTATTTTCTTTTAGTATAAGAAACACTATTCTTGGATTGTGTTTCACACAAGAGCGACCATCCTCAATAGCGAGTGTTGTACGCAATACCGAGTTTCACTAAACAATGATATATTATTATAATATTATTATGAACTAGACGTAATGAATAGTATTAAACAAATTTTGAATTTACTAACATTATCATTCATCTTACACATTTATTAGAACATGGTATGAGAACAAAATAAATTTTTCATATAAAAGAAGTATTTTTCAAAAAAAATGTAGTTTTTCCGCCTTTTGATGGAGAACCATTTTCAATATAATTTCTGACAAGTTTATAATATAAATTTGACAAGGTAAACCTATTATTTTGAATAAGGATATAAAAATTTACGTTGGATAAATTTTTGACATTATTATGAAAACCATCATATTTTGAGGAATAATAAAAATACACTAAATTTTATTTAAAGACAACTTTATTCACCAAGACAATTTCTATAGTTAAATTATAATATTGAATGGTTTTAAAGTATAAATATAATATATTTTTATAATTTAATATTATGTATGTCATTATCATTAATTTTACATTGAATTCATAGGTAAAAACATTTCAATCTTTTGCAATGCTTTAAATATTGGAACCCGTTTTCTCAACAACGTGGTTAATTATAAATTAAATAATGAAAATTTTGTGTCTGGAATTTGGAAAAATGGATTCCATATTTCGAATCAGTATGTCCAAATTATGTTTACAAGATAATTTTTATTTTTAGAAATTATGAATAGTAACTACGGTAAATTTTATTTACTACAGTTAAAGGAAAATCTAGTAATTAAGGGTAAAAATAATATTATAAAATTATTGTAACACTTGTATTAATTTAATAGGATGATTATATTTCATCCTAAAATATACTTGGGTTGAAATGGTATCTTTTGGAACCCACTTGGATGTGATTAAGACCTTTAATTTATTATATTTAATGAAAGTGAAATATGTCTCACTCAATCTTTAAAAATTAAATTATTTTTAATATATGGTTATATAAAATATAAAATCAATTATAAATAGTCATTTGAAATATAAAATGTTTTTCTTCATCATGGTAATTTATTTGTGATTTTTATGAAATATAGATTTACATTAATAGCTTATACATTAATGATGCAGAAACTATTTATTTTTTGAAAAATCAACGATATAGTTTTTATTAATATAATAATACCCATCAAAAGGACCAGAAACTTGACCAATCCTTATTTTTAGAGTATATCTATACCATAATAATCCAAGGGTATGCTTGTGGACCATTTGGAGCTTTATAAAACTGATTATGACATTTATATATTTTTATTTTAAAGGATGTCAATGCTGTCACCTTCATAATTTAATAATCATATCATTTTAAAATATGGGTTTTTACAAGATAAATTCGATTGGAAGTATTAGTATGAAATCAATTAGATTTATCATCATATTAATATTTTATTTTTAATTTTTATGCAACAAATAAGTATATTAAAAAATTATACACAAATGTTGTAGTAATTATTTTACTAAGAGAAATATCAAATAAATAGTTAAAAAGATATTAAAATAAATATTATATGAAATAATTAGTGTGATCCAAAAAAATTCTAAATTAATATCAAATGTTAGGAATATATTAATTATTTTGGTTTGAACATATATTCTGTGTGTATTTTATTTAAATTCAAATAAATGAATATTGTCAAAATAGAAAATATTGATATTTTATAAAAATAACATATTAATAAATTGTTTAAAAATCACAAAAATATTTTAAATTTATTAATTGAAATTTAACTGGTTTGAAAGTTTATAAATTATCCAATTATGGAAAATTCAAGACACATAATTATGTATTTATAACAATTTAAAATTTAGAAAATTATGACCACAAATAAGATTAAATAGATTAAATAATGTCAAATCAAATTGATAAGGTTTACAAAAATTTTCCAGCATGTCTAAATTTTATTCGATGATGCGATTACAACCTTATCACATCTCATCTTCTAATTGGAGTCATTTTGGAAGTTTTTATGAGGGGTTTGAGATATTATAAATTAGTATTTTGGAGGTTTCCAAAAGTGACCCTCTACTCTCTTATAAAAGGGAAACTACTCCCTCTTCTCTTCACTCCATATTGAGCCTTCAAGGTCGGATAAACCCTTAAAATTACTCTCCTAAACATCTCTATTTATATTATAGAGGTTTTGGTCTTCGAAAAAGACAAAATCTAGTGCCCTAGTAGGAAGTTTAAAGGAGGTACTTTGAGGAAGAGGTAATATCATCTACCGATTCTTTCAAATTTATTTATTCTTATACTTATTCTTCATTTGTTTTTTCATTATAAAGTAATAATATCAGTATCACTAAAATACTAATATGTTATTATAAATATGAAAAAAATCATATTTCACCTTATATCCATCATACGAAAAATGAAATCAATGCACGTACGTACGTACGACTTACCGTCTCCACGCCACCGTGTGATATGATTTTTACACCACAACCTTAATTGGATGGGTATAAAGGCATAAATAATATCAATATATTATTATTATAACATAATAATAATTATGAGATATTATCTCATCCACTCCAATTCCATTCAATAATTACGAGAATGATATCATCGCTCGTGCGTACGTACGGATTACCGTTTCCATGATGTGATGAGATTCATTCTCCATGTTAACCATTCCAGAATTATTATAAAGTATATATAATAAATAATCATGAAATATATGAAATAATAATGATACTATATTTATTTATATGTTATTTACTTACTTACATTCTATTTAATAAGGAAACAGAAATGGCATTCATGCGTACGCACGACCTACCGTCTCCATGAACAGTGTATTTCATTCCATTTATGCATCTATTATATATATATATATATTACATTCTGATTATATATGATATATAAATCATGTTTTAAATTCTGGAAGTATGTAATCATGATCTTAGTAATCACATGAATAATTACAAGTCAAAACACGTACGATAAATGAAATGATTTTACCCAAAACGTTGCGTTAACAAGTAGTTGACAAATGAATGGGTAATATAAAGTTGCAAGTGAATCATATATGATATCAGAATTATTATTATGGTTATATTAATTGTTAATAATATGTTTTAAATCACAACACATGAGTTTCAGACACATACGGAAGAAATTGGAACTATGGTAAGGGATAATTTGGCAATCTCATTTTTATTCGAGATTGCTTATACATAAGTATTTACTGTGGTTATATTTATCATCCAGGTCTATATTTTATGTTTTCATAAAATGTTTACTATTATTCCATGTATGTTTAAATTCATGTTTACCCCTTTTTGACTTTTACTATGTATTATGGAAGAAATATTTCTTTTGTTTACCATACAATGTACTTTTTGACCCTCCGTAAAAAGTACAAGGAGATTGTTTTTTAACTTATAAGACATGAATGGATTTTCATGCATTAATAGAAAATTATTTCATTTAATCCTCCTTTTCATGATTTCATGTTTATTTTCGAATAAAATCTTTTATTTCATGACATGTTGAGAATATAAAATATTTTTGAAGAAGAAAGGATATTTTCCCAAAGAACTAAGTTTAAGTGTTTAATAAAAATTATTTTCCTTATAAGATATTACGAGGTTATGTTTCTATCCCTATTATTACATTTTTCGGATTATGTTATGATGTAATTATTTTTATGAAGTACTTTTATCTTATATGGATTATGTTATGATGGCATGATGTTTAAGAATCCCATTCTATTACATGGGTTATGCTATGATGTAAGATTTATGATTTTTTGGCACACATAAGAATGGTTACATTATGAGATTGGTTGGACCTATACCTCCCTCAAATTCATTGGGTAAATATTTATATCTCATGAGATAGACATGGCTGGAACGACATGTAAATCCAGTTCAGTATTATAGGGCTTAAACGAGGAGTGAACTTGGTTCAGTGATGGACTTTGTCTGCTATGATGGTCTTGGCCATGAGCCTTTACTAATATGAAATAATTTTCTTTGATTATGTATGGAAGCCACAATGTTTCACGTCTTATGTTCTGATTTTCATGGGATTACATTGCAGTTCTATGATTTATCCAAGGACATAATATTATGACCTGTTCTGCAGGATAATATTTTCAAACATTATGATCATAAGAATATGATATGATTGAAATTTCATTGTTTACCCTTATTGATCATTTGAGATCACCCTTTTTTATGTTTCTTTTCCCTAGGTTAGGAAAAAGGGTATTAAATATGATATGAAAAAAAAGAGTCTAGATATTATCAAATAAATGGGAGACAACATAGATTCTTTATGAACTAGACGTTTATGCTTCCCAGTTTCTAAGGACACTATAACTATACAGTTCTATCAAGGTTTTTTCATATGTTTTGATAAATATACATAAATTATGAAGTATTAACAATTTATGTAATGTATGGGTCATTATACATATTTATCATCAGTGTCCATGTTTCATTTAAATGTTTTAAAAATGAATATTTTAAGGTTTTATGGAAGTGACTATTTAACTAGGTCATCATTTTAAATTCTTTTAAATATTTATCTTTCTAAATCATTTTAATTATTTTCAAAATTTTCAAAATGATTTTAAGGATTTATTTACATGGACATGATTGTTTTAAAGTGTTATTTTATTTCAAAAGTTTCATAGTGTTATGGTAAACATTGATTCAAATATCTCTTTTAAATTACTTCCATTATAAATTATGTGACTTTTAAATGATTTCATGAAATGAGGTATTTCTCTCAATGAGTTTTATTGATTATTTTCAACAATTTCAACATCCTTTATTGGATATTATTCTTGATTGAGGTATATTTACTATAATACAATATTCCATATTTTTTTTGAATGAGTTATTTTATGTTTGAATGTGGATATGCTATTTTTATTCTGTTAAAAGTTTATGGTTAGAGAATTGGTATTTCATATGCCAGTTGTTTTACAAATGATTATGATATGTTTCACCGTTTTTTATATGAAGAATGAAATTGACTAAATAAGTGACTGGTGGGGCTCGCTATAGCCCCTCGATGAATCTGTAGGCCCCATGGGACAAATTAGTGTCTTGGCACAAGGCAATGTTAAAATTGTTATTTGGAATCTTGGAAAGAGGGCTTGACTGTGTGGTTATGATGTCCAACATTATGCATTCCCTCACTAGGAAATTAGTTATTACATGTGATTATTCGACTAGTATAATATCAATTTGGATGTTTATATGGTAATTATTAATTTATGTATTCCATATTATGTTCATGTTTATGTTAAAAAGATGCTGTTTTTTTTACAAAACATTCCTTAAATGTTTATAGCTTCTGCTAAATTATTTACCCTTACTGACCATCTGAGCTCACCCCTTTTTTATGTTTTGTTTTCCCAGGATTCCAATATGTTTTTTATGATTGAAAAGTAGGGTTAATCTTGGGGAATAATGGAATTCTCAAATTATTATTTATGTTTTGTTTTATGTTTGAATGTGTAATGTGGTGTTAATGTATGAAATCTATTTTCCAAGACGACAAAACTAGTTGGTCCTTTGGGACCAGATTCTTTGTAATCATGCCAATGTATAAATATAATTCACTAGCTCCTGGATTCAGTGGTTGGGACATTGTAGTAGGTATTAGAGGATGTTTTTTAGAAACCACGAAAACTATGTTTATAAAAACTCTGATTAGAGAGAATTACCCTAAGATTGACTTTGAGGATCAGTATAGAAGAACTTCTAGGAATATTGGTATTGTAGATATTTTGTGAGTCTTCCATGAAATAAATCTCTCTTTGGATTCTAAAAGTGGATGTGGTTCTGGAACAGATGTACCCAGATGTGAAAACTATGACAAAGTGTTTCGGGCTTGAACTGGGGTATCCTAGAACACGACAACATGACTTACTATGAACCTGGTTTGACACTACCGAGGGATATACTTAGGATAATCCAAATTTTATTTAAAACCCATTATTAAGGATTTATGAGTAAATATTTCAAAAAAGAAACCATTTCCATGAGACTAGATGCATGAAAATCATCTATTAATGTTGAGATTTTTTTCAGGATTTTGGATTATACATTTTGATATTATCTAACCTAGTGTATTTCTCTATTTCAAAAGGTCGCCCAGTAGAAGGAAAGTGAACTCTAGAAATACTCATGATCAATAGAGTAAGAATAATAATATATTTCATGGTCTTAAGTCATAATTTAGAAGAGAAATAGTCTCCCATGTAACTGCATCATATAAAGAAATTGTATCATGTTTTAATAAGGTAAGTAAAGAATACTCTTAGTCCTTTTGCATTGAAGAGAAGAAAGAAAAGAAGAGGATGAAAAAAATATGGATAAAAGGAATAAGGGAAGTATAGATTTTCCCATATGTGATATCTGTGGAATGAATCACCTTGGTAAAATATTTAAGTGAATGGGAGTATGTTATAAGTGTACTGAAAAAAGACACCAAATTCATGATATCAAGGGTATGAAAAAGGATTCAAATGTACAACGCATCATCTGCAAGGAGTTGGTACACTACGAGAATCAATGTCTTAGTCATTAGAATATACCACATATGATGCTATTGGATAACAATCAATTTATAATACTATCGCATATGAAGAGGAATAATTAGTGTTCTCATTTTTTTATTAATGAATTGTGTAATTTGAGTATTTTGTTAATGATGTAAAAGTTTTTAGAATTATATAGTATATAAGGATTGTACTAAAATACTATTTCATTAATGATTTTAGATTGTGAGGGACCAAGAAAAGTTACTCAATAATTGGTTAAACATGTTGGAAAATATATGGTTGAGATAAATATAAACTTGAATGTGGTCCTCATACCGAGGTAGTGATTATTGAGTAAGAGATAATTGAGTTGGATAATGTTTATTGGATATTATTGAATAACTTGGAACTAATTAATGGCTGTTTATTCCATCATTGTTGGAGATTAAAACATTTTTGGAATTAAAGAGTATATCTAGTATTCTATGTTTTACAGAAATAATAATGAAGTACATACCAATTCAAATAAGTCATTATGGTAATTCAATTTTCTACCATGTTTTAATAAAATAAATGGTGAAGTTATTAATATGTTCTTATGTGATAAAAGATATCTTCATTAAGTTATGTTGACCTTACTTAAAAAAATTTGGACGGTGTGTTTGAAAACAAGTATTTTGAAAAAGTCTAAAGGTTAGAATTGAGTAAATTGAAGACTTGATATTTTGTTTGATGTTAAATTATTACTTATTGAATACATTGACCTAAACTTTTGGATTTTAGTGAACATTTAGAGGATTAAGGAAATACTTGTGGACCTTATGATTTATCAAATGTGCTTCATACATAAAAAACAATTTTCTGAATATTCATTTCCTTTTGTATGGGATGAAGTGAAAATAAATCAAAGAACTACCAAATGATGAGAATTTGATAATGACAGGAAGTTAAATCAAGTATGTTTTCTTGATTTATTATCTTGATTATAAATAAATCTCTCTTCATTAAAAAAATAAATTATCTAAGAAAAATTTGTTATCTTAATACCATATGTTTTGTTGAACTAATGATACTTTATATCATCATTGATTGATGGATTTACAATCTTCAATTTTTCATTTATTGTTCACTTGTCAGTGATTGATGACCTCAATAACATTCTATATATATGTACGTTTTTCCTCTAATTATGTGTATTTAATTACCTCCAATTTTACTATATTCAAAATACTAATTTGGTGGTGACATTTTCATTTTCATTTCCCTCTTGTTAAAACAAAATTTTATTATCCCTATTTCTGATGTGGGTTTTCCACAAAGATTTATTCTATTTTCATCCTTTTATTTTTAAAGAACAGTTTCAAGTTGTGATAAAAAAATTTATTGAATGAGGGGAGAATGTAACACCCCATGATTTTATAGTATGTTTTCTCGTTAAAGTAATTCAATAGCTTGCGCAACACGAAACACTAAGTTCCAGCGCCTCACGACCTATCAAACTACCCGTTTAAAAAGTTGTTATGAATAGTATTAAACACATTTATAATGTTATAGATATTATATATAATTTTAACGTTTATCTTTTTTGTTTCTTACACATAACATACAGACAAATTCATTTTTTCAGATAAAAATGTGTTTTTCAAAAATTCTGTTTTTCTGCCTTTGAAATGAAAAAACATTTTAAAAATTATATTTGAAAATTTTATATATTAAATGTATTGAAATTATTTTTTTATTTAGAAGTGGGACATAAAAATTTAGGTTGGATAAATTCTTGTACTTTTCTGATAACTTTCATATTTTGATGAATAGAAAAAAATTCTAAATTTTAATTGATTTTTTATTGAAACAATTAATAGTGTTATATTATAAATTTTAGTGGTTTTAAATTATAATTTAATTATATTTTCTTTATTTAATATAATTTTGGTTATTTTATGTAATTTCACAATTAAATTGGACATATAAAATGCCAATCTTTTGATAGTTTTTATTCTCAAAATACGTCCTTTTGGGTTTTGACAACGGGAATTAAATTTAAGTTAATTAATGAAAGTTATATGTTTTAAATTTAGTAAAATAGACATCATTTTTGAATTTAGAATATCAAAATTATCTTAGGTTTAATTTTGGGTATTTTTTTAAAACATTCAATTTTTGATGAATAGGGAATAAAACTATGTTATTATTTAAAACTCAGTTTTTATTTATATAATTAATCTTTTTATTTAAATTTATTTAAAGCCAATATAAATAAATAATACCCACATTATTTCAAATTAACTCATTAAAGTTATTTTATAATAAGATTAGATATATAAAAGTTTATTTAACTATTTAATGACTTTTACCCACCTTCTTGGCACATTTTCAAATATGAATAAAAGATAATTTCACCCCTTTTATGAATTTAATTTCAATAATCTGAGAGACACAGTTCTCATCAGTATGTAAAATGTGGTTCAATAGGTTGAAAATATTTTTTTGTGAATAGTAACTTCTGAATTTTATTTACCGCGGTTAAAAGTAAATAGGTAAAATAAAGGTGAATTGATATTATCGTTACCCTAACACATGTACTAATTCTATTTTATAAGTGTGTTTAGTCTAAAATAAACATTGAAACAAAAATAAGAACCTTTTTCATCCACTTGGAATAAATTAGGATATTTATTATAATTTATTTAAAAAGAGTTAAAAGAGTTAAATCCAAATTTTAAAAACTAAAACATTTTTAATATAGGGATATAAACAAGAAAAATTTGACAATAAATATTTATTAGTAATATAAAAATATTTTCTACACCTTGTAATTTTATTTATAATTTTATGAAATTAAATAATTTAATTTATTAATGACACAATGATGATGCAGTAATTACCATATTAATGAAAGATTAAATTAATTGATATGATAAAAATTAAAATAAATGTAAATTGAGACTTTTTATGAATTTGGAAAATTTTATAGGTTAATATTAAAAGTTAGCGTTGATTCAATGAATTTTTTTCAAAGTAATAATGTTGTTATAACTTTCACGAATACCAAATACTAGATAATGTCAAAATTTAAATGAATGAGTTTTTTAAACAAATACTATTTAATTAAATTATATAATAGTCTTAAATATATAAGGATTTAATGAAGGAATTATATAATGATATATATTTTATTAAAGAACCACTTTATGTTCTCAAGTTATTTTATAGATATTTTATTAACCATTTATTATAATAATACGGGAAGACATGGTAAAAGACAAACTATTAAACTAAGGGTTTAATCTAAAATATAAGATAATATGGAGAACTAAACATGTATAAAACCTATTAGTTGAGAGAAACACATCCCGTCCCCAAAATAGACTCTAAATAAATCTATTTAGACCTATTATAAATTGAAAAGGATTTTATTATAAATTAATATTTCAAGCTTTTCTTAAAGTGCTCCTCACCTCTCTTATAAAAGGTTACATCCCATTATCAAAGATTCACACCCCCAAAACCATTTGTCTCGGCACACCCCTATTAAAATATCCTCCAACCTACCCTCACATCAACCTAGGGGACCTAAATTGATCCGAAATCTATCATATAAAGCCCATTTGTGCAAATAAAAAGGAAACACCGGAAGAATAGGTAATTATTTAATCACCTCTTTCAAAGTTCTTTTCTTCTTCCACTTCCTCTTTCATTGTTGTTTCCATTAAAATAATAATAAATCCAGTACATTCTACAAAATGTGATGTTATTATAAATTTGTTAAAACCATATTCATTATTTTACCAATCTTATGAATTACAATGTCACCATACGTGCTTACGTATGACTTACCGTCTCCATATCATGGTGTAGTTTATTATTCAACACTACATTATTTGGATGGGTATAATAATTAATATAATCAGTTTAAATAATTAATATAACATTTTAGTGATTCCTTATGTATAATATACAATCCAATTAAACACTGTTTTACCATTGATTGAATGATATTGTCTCTCATGCGTACGTACGACTTACCGTCACCACGATGTGTTGAGATTAATCTTCAACGATAACCATTCAAGAATTATATATATATATATATATATAGTATGTTATATATGAAATAATATTTCAACTAGAATAATATATATTTATTTAGATAAATATATATAGTTTTGTTACTTCCATACTATATGATAAGGAAAGAGAAACAACGTTCATGTGTACGTATAGACTACCGTCTCCATGAACGATTATTCCATTTCCTAAATCTATCTATCATAAATATTTATATTCTAGATATTTATGATATATAAATAAGTTTTTAGATTCAATAAGTATGTAAATCATGATATATATGATACATTCAAGAATAACTAGTTAAAACACATACGATAAAGAAAGCGATTATTACCTGAAATGTTACTTTAATATTGAAATTATTATTAAATGGGTCGTATAAAGTAATAAATGAATCATATATGATATAAAAAATATTATTATTATTATTCTATAATGTAATAACACAATATTTGCATTATACATGTGGCTAAACTTACCCTCATCTAAAGAAAAATACATGGTAAGTGTTATTTTCTCAATCTAATTATCAAACAAGATTATTTATCTGTAAGTATATTTTGGGACATATTAATCATCTATGTCCATGTTTCATTATAATATTTTATAAAAGAATATCTTAAGGTTATATTTAAGTGATTATTTAACAATATTATTAGTTAAATTTTTTTTAATGATTAGATGTCCATGTTTTCAAAATGATTTTAAGGATTTTTTTTCGTGGACCTGATTGTTTTAAAGAGTTAATTTCTTTCAAAAGTTACAAACTCATTTGGGATAAATCAATTCAAAAATCTCCTTTAAATGACCTCCTTTAAAAAAATCGTATATTAAATGATTTGATGAAAAGGGGTATTTCAAAGAGTGGGTTTTATTGATTATTTTTAACTATGTAAACATCCTTCATTAGGTATTTTTTTGATTGATTTTGATTAACTATAATAAATTCATCCACATTTTATTTAATTAGTTATGATATGTGTGACTATGGATATGCTATTTTTATACCATTCATGGTTTACAGTTATAGTATTGACATTTTGTATGCTAGTTTCAGTATGAATGTTTCTGCTATATTTCACCATTTTTAATGTGAGGAATGCATTGATCTTAATAAGTGATGTGTGGTGCCTTCTATAACACCTAGATGCATTAGTAGGTCTCATTAAGAAAATTATTGTCTTGGACCAAGGCACTAAATTTTTTTATCTGTAGTCTTGACATGAGTCCTTGACTATCTGGTTATAATGTCCGACATTATACATTTCTTCATTATGAAATTAGTTATTACATGTGATTATTCAAGTAGTAGAATATCCATGCGCATCTGTATATGGGAATGTTTTATTTATTATTTCCATATTATGTTCTAGTTTATGTTTAAAAGGATATTGTTTTTATTACACATCATGCCATAAATGTTTATAGCTTTTACTAAATTATTTACCCTTACGGGGCATGTGAGATCACCCCTTTCTTATGTTTTGTTTTCCGAGGAATCCAAGAAGTGTTTTATGATTTATACACATGTTTAAGCTAAGGGAATAATTTAATTATCAAATTATTAATTATGTTGTGTTTTATAATTGAAGGATTAATTTAATGTTCTTGTATGTTATCTAGTTTACAAGACTGCTAAATTGATCGTCCTTCGAGAATTGATTATTTGAAATCATGACAATGTATTAAAATAATGTACTGACTTTGGGTTTCTGGAGTCAGTGCGTTACATATAAATATATTTATTTATGATTATTTTTAAAAAAAATTATTTTTGACAATATTAATTATCATTAAGTCTTATGTTCACGCACGTTAAATCTTATTAAAAAGTATTAATTAAAAATGAGTACAATATTGAAACTTTGGATATGTTTAATTAATATAAATCATTAAAAAGTGGATATATGTTGAAATAAAAATGAATACATATAGAAAATAATAAAACATAGTAAATATATATATATAAATTAGATAATATAAATTGATTAAATTCTCCAAATTTTTTGTGTGTGTGTACGTATATATATATAATTAATTAATTATGTAATTATTCAGTTAATATTCATGTATTTTATGTAAAGAATAAGTAATATTTTTTATTCTATAAATAATATTTATATACATTCATATATATTTATATATTAAATATATACAATTTATTAACATTATCAATAATTATTTTATGAAAAAAATATTTAATATATTTCATAAATTACATATTTTTACTTTTTATTTATTTAATTTTTATTTTATATATATTTATATATTTAATATAAACTATTTATAATTTATATATAGTATAATTCATTCATTCATTTTTATCAATAATTACTTAATTAATAAAATTTTAAAAATTATTTTTATTGTTTTATTTATTTAAATATTTCTTTTTATTAAAACTTTTATCAGTGATAAAAAAGTGATGATAACAGATTCCTTTATGGGAACTAAAAATAAAGTGTCAATAAAGGGTGTTGTTTATCAGTACTAAATATAATGCCCTGATAATAGTCACCCTATATCAGTGCTGAAAATATATTCTAATAAATTCTTCCTTTTATCAGCACTAAAAAATTCAATAATAAATGGAGTCATTTATCCTCATAAGAACAAAACATCTGATAAAAGGTACACTTGATCTGCGCTTGTTTTAGCACTAATATAGGGTAACATTATCACTGCTTTCTTTTCCCCGGATAAAGCCCAATGCTATTAAATGCCTGTTTTGTTGTAGTTTCATTTGTGATTAATGAATTTTGAGAGACTTTCAATAATTATTTTTAGAAGAAAGAATGTATTTTTACTCATTGTGATTTATAGAGAAAAAACATGGTTAGAGAACATGACATGAAATTTGAATGGAGTAGTCTAATTTATTGAGGTTGATCATTGTAAATTTCAAGTGTTCATTCCTTTTTACTACACAATTCAAGTAAGGTTGTGATATAGAATAATGATATTGTTAGAATTTAAACACCCATAGAGTTTTAATAGTAATAGAATAAATTCAAAAAATAAAGGGATCATCGATTAAACCTTTTCCTTCTATGTGATCTCGAATGAATTGTGTTCTAGACATTCCATGTTAACTTGGTCAATATATATGAATATTGTGATAAATTTCTCAAAAATAATACATATTATCCACCCAATTCAGGAAAACTATAGATCTTAGTTACACTGGTAGGTGTAGGTCTTTCAATAATTACCCTATCCTTTGATGATATATAGATATTTCATTTCTTGTGATATAAAGATATATGAATGATATATCCTATAGCAGAAATTCACATATACTAAAATTGGTATATATTTTCTCCTTTTTGTGGTTTGGACTATAATATACTTAAATTTCGAGGCATAGTTTATACTAGAATCTAAAGACTTATAATGGATTTTATCATTATTTATATTTGAATTAAGTATGCCATTGACAAAGTATGGATTTTTCTAGAAGAAGATGGCCAGACCAGCTATGTAAACATTACTAGAGGCCACCAACTAGTTGAACCACCAACAAGTAATATCCATTTTTATATCTAGAGGATATGTACCTTGGTTGATCCAACCATCCCATCAGAGAGTATCCCTCAATCATCTATATACAAAGGTAGTATCCCCAACCTCTTCATGTAATTACTAACCAATTAAGGTCCATTCACAATCCAGTTGGTGGAGCCCAAAAAAACAGTACAAATCCTGATTTCACATTGGTGTTTGGATGTCTATTATTTAATAATGAATATCATGAACTATTTAACTATGATTTTTTATATAACCAAATAAAAATCACCTTTTTCAATTCTTTTTACCATTTTTATCTACTAGATGAAATAAAAAAATGTTGGGTTACCTCATCTACAAAAAAAATCCTAAAAAGATGGTTTTAATATTGGATATTACATAATTAATGATAAAATCACCACAAAAAAGATTTTTATATCTTTTATTTAAATAACAGACATAAAAACTAAAATTTCATGTTGCAAACATATAGATTTTGAAAATATTCAAATCATTCATTCATCTATCTAATATACTTCATAAAATTTATAATAACACATGAACCTTTATCAAAGACCTTATATAATATTTCATGATTCATGATTCATTATTTTTTTATGCTCATATGTGGATACTTGTCATCAATCCATTGGTTCTCATTTCAACAATTTATACATGGTATATATATTTATTATATAATTATATAATTATTTATATTTATTAGTTTTCTTTTTTTCACAGTTTTTTCTTAAGATAAATAATTTCTTTATATAGAGTTAAAAATATGAAGATTCCATATCAGATTCATTTGGTAGAGTTTTAAATTCTTCTTGATTCATATATTTTATTTCCTCTACAGTTCATTCATAAATAAAAAATTAATACAAATAAAAAAATATTGAATAATAGGACACTATTATGAGAATTAATTTGAGATAGAAGTATTATGTTTATATTTCTTGTTTTTCTGTTTCTATAATATTATAACTTATCCAACTTGTATATTCATGTAAATGAGTAATAAATGTTGAAATATGAAAATAATTTATAATTCGTCTATGTTATAATTGATTTAGAAAGTTATATATGTAATCAATTATAGTTAAAAATTTATTCTCTAAGTGAATTTCAATGTCAGATATAGAAATATCCGACATTGAATGGCATGATTTTAATTGTTAAATAAAAAATTTTAAATTGTTTATAGTAACTATAGTGAAAATTAATTTTTTATTTCTCATATAATAATGTCTCATAATAAACCAACATTAAAAACAAAAAACCATTGATTTAATGACCCTTTTTTACTAGTGTATAGATGATTTTAAGTGGGGGAGGATAAAGTATTTCTACTCATTATCCGGTATTAGATATGTCACATTCATGTTTTGTACCTTATTTGAATATAATTAATAGAGGAAGTCTATAATTTTTTATTTGGTAACCTCTACAGCTCTCTTTCATTGTTTGAAGATCTAATTAATCTAGTGTATTTAATGAGTTTTTTCTAAGGTAATCTAGTAAAAACTATATATCTATTAAGTTGAATAAAAATAATTGGATGTTATGTAATGATTAATGGACATTTATAAGATATAATAGAGAATTATTGGGTCATATAAGGATCATATCCTATATCAATTAAGGATTTATTTTTCCATCTTGATTGAATTTTGACACATTTATTGCAGTGATTCCAATTGGGTAAGTCGAACCAAATTATATCCACTATAATATTAATCATCTAGGATATTTATTATAGAATCCCTATTGTGAATAATTTTTATTAGTTATACTTAATTAATTTTGTTCTCTTTATTTCGGTGGTTATTGTTTTATTTTTTTAATGATACTCTTGATTTAGGGAGTCCTTACCTTTTTATGTTGTTTTTATAAGTTTAAATCCTCGATTTGTATATGTGTGCATGTGCTGATCATAATACCCTTTCTTGATATTATTGATATATGTGTGAATGTGTGTCTATGATTCCATTCATGATATGAATTAGTTATTTCCTTCTATATTATGGATTTCTTTGGAATGCATGTACAGTTTCTCTCTATCTAGTTTCAATGTACCATGTTGTTCTTGCTCAAATAGTTACCCCTATTGAGGTGTGGAGTCTCTTTTGTGATTGTATGGTCATGATTTCACCTTCATAAATGACTTTATAATGTGTCTTTCCATAAATCCATATATTGTGTTGAAAATTGTGAATGTAACTTTCCCCAGAGCTAGATAGTGGGCCCACATTATGTAGTGTGGCATTCCTCTAGGCTAAAAATTGAGATGACATAAATAATTACACTTAAATGTGAATGTGTAATAATTCCATAAAGGTGGAATATTGAGATAGGATACTCAAATCAATCTATCAAGATGAAATTTGAATCAAATTGGATCCTCTATGTTAGGAAATAATTACTTTTGAATTTTTTTTCCATCTTGGTTAAAAGGAGGTAGAGTTGGTGTTTGTGGAATCATGGTTAATGGAAAATGAATCAAACAATGAATTTTTACTATACAAATTTAATTTATTTTAATGAAATATTATTTTATATATTGGGAAACGTTTCTTTAAAATGAGTTTCTAGTTTCCTAATAGTTTTATAATCACACCCATCATGGGAATCATAGTGTGCATTTGAACTTTATGGTCTAGCATCTAGTGGATATAATGGTTCTAGTCTATTATAGATGATGGAGGGGATCCTCATTCAATGAGTGTTTTCTAGGACATAATCTAAATTTTTTTCCATTTATTTCATTTGGTTTTATGTATTGTACACTGCGGATTGATCTACCACATTGGGGATCCCCATGTTTTTTTTGTATGTCCTCTATTCCATTTGTTATGGATTACATAATATTGTTTTTTTCAATTTTTAGTTTATGGTTTTTTATTTATGTTTTTTATGTGGGTATTATTTATGTTTATTTATATAATGGGATTAGTCTACTCGGTGATCCATTCATTCTCTTTTTGCTAGTTAGTAGTTTCATGCATAGTGGGTGGCGTGCATGCGGTCATTCGACACTCTAGATAAGATATGGTAATTTTGGTCGGGGTGTTAGACAATTGTATTGATGGATGTTTTATTTTATTTTCATTTATTTTTTTACTATGATTAGAGATTTTTAAAAGGAGATAAACAATTTGGATGTCGGTAGGGCTGATACATATGTTCCTTACCATCTTATATATAACATGCAATTATGTTAACAGTGATGAGATTGCTGTTAATTTTTGTGTTTTTATAGATTCATATTATTATGAGTATTATTACTATGCTATTATAGTTTAGGGTATTTATGTACATTCACATATCGTAAATAGAAACATAGGTTCACATTTATTGTAAATTTTTTCGTTTTGTACATAGTATATCAATTCATTTTATATCAGTAATAATATGTGTTTAATTATTATGTGATATATAAATATATATATATATATATATATATGTTAAATTACTTGAACTAATGCATGATATGTTTTTTTATATGTTTACGAATGACACAAACATACATATAAGGAGAACCTAACATAGGCTGTAGATATAGATAAAGGGGTTATAACTTGTAGATATGGGTAGCCTGATTGGATGAGAATTCTCATAGTGATCGTTTGAGAGTTCTTGTAAACTACTTCAGTTTTTATCATAGAAAAATATAATAAGATAAGTTGTGTTTATGATTAGAAATTTTAGATAAATCTACCTTAAATATATCTTATGGGACCCCCTAGGGATGTATTTCATAATGGCTCTATAAGGTAGGACTGTCATGTTGTTTTACGATACATACACGGGGATGTATTCTTTAATGATTCCTTCATATCTCTAGTAGTTTTATAAGTAAATATGATCCAATTGGTAGTCATTAAATTTTTTCTTATTTAGCATGGTGGATATCACATGGTTGGGAAAAAAATGTTGGATTATTATACTGATTTCCAAAAAGGATCCCATACCATTCCATGGAAAGAGATTCCCCAAGGATGTTGAGGATTTGATTGAAATCCTTGAGTGAGTCATCCATATTGATGAAAATCTAAGCAGATGGTGAGTGAAAATGTATATGTATATGATTCATGATCATTATTTAAGGTGGAGGAGTGTGATGAATAAAATTGGAAATCTAGACTGTTATTATCAAAAGAACATAAAATACCTAATCTTGGAAGAGTTTTTTCTAAATATGATGATGCTAGAATGCCCCAAGAAGTTTATAGGGCTCTTATAGAGGATGATGTTAGCCTCTTCTTATTCAACTTTGTTTATAGGGTTATTATGATATGCACCACTGTTTTTAGGAATTGATTCATAGAAAGACTAAATGATTGATATTTTTATTTGAATATATCAAAAGAAACTATTCATGAACTTTGACTCTATGGCATATCCAAATTTTCTTCAAGAGGCCCTCACTATTGAGAATGTTCTAGAAGGGATTAAATTAAATAGTATTCCTATAGTCATTCTTTAACTGACACGTGGTTTTACCAATATATGGGTTCCTCTTCTGGTAATAAGAAATGGGAAATAGTGGAGATTATAAATGGAAGTATCCATTAGATGGAGAAGAGAATAAATTATTCAACTCCCTTTATGGAAATGGGTTTTACTAAATTTCATAATTGGGAGGAAAATGATATCATATAAAGTGTAGTCTCAATATTTCTAGAGTGTGTCATTTATGTAGTGAGATGGGTTATCAAAATCATTTGTTTTAATTTATCACAGTAGGTCTTAGGGAGACTAGGATGTGGGGTATCCAGATGACGTCAACAATAGATTTGAAATCTATAGAATTTTGTGGACCAAGAATGTCATCCTCCTGAGAGAGAGGATATGGATATGATGAATGTAGATTTCATTCTATAGGTCAGGCTCTGACTGATGGTGGAGGGAGACTTTCAACTATTTTAGGTATGTTTCTAACTAAATCAATGTGAATTACATCATTGTTTGATACAAGATCTTCCAAATTTTTTTAACCATGTTATCATTGGGATATATTTTATGGTTAAATTATCTTGAATTTTTTAATATCTCAATACACCCATAGGATATATGGTAGGTTATATACATGGGTTTTGAGAGTTTCTATATGTTATTTAAAGTTATGGACATCAATGAGTTCTCATGTTCTTATAAATGATTTGATGGATGTAGTTTCTAGTATGCTCTAGTTTCCTAGTTCAATAGAACACATTGATTATTTCTGAATATGAGTTACCCTTACCTGTATTAATGGAGGAAATAATTTCATGAAAATAAAATAGTTTTTTTAAGTAGCTAGAGTTTGACTATACATTATTCATGTTCAGTATGTTATAATATAGGTGGTGAATGTGGTACTTGTGGTAGAAAAGACAATAGTTATATCCTCTATTCCACCAATACTTAATCTTGACCTTATTATCTTTCCATATGAATTCCTTTTATATCCTCTTAATAGGGGGATTGAGAAGTAGATTGAACTCATAGAAGATGTGCAATTTATATCAATTCTTCCATTCCATATGAAACCAAATGAGTTGAATGAAATCAATGTGCATATTGAGGACATAGAGGCAAAGGGATTTATTTGACCAAGAACGTTTTAGTGGGGTGCCCCAGTTTTATTCAAAAAAGAAAAGAAAAATAGTATCCTTATGATCTGCATGGTCTATATTAATATAAATCCAATAAATTATCAGTATCCATTAGATATGATTCATGATTTTTTTGATTTGTAGAAGGGAACATGGTGGTTGTCCTAGATTGAATTCTATTTTCATTACCACTATCTTCTGATAGTGAAGAGGACTTATAAAAGACATATTTTAGGAATAGATATGTGATATATGAGTTTAGATTCATTTCCCTTACATTGGTGAGTTCTCCAGTAGTGTTCAAAAATTTAATGAACATAATATTTCACCTATAACTATACTCCATCATTGTATTCATTGATGATATTTTTATATATCCATAGACCTATTAAGTACATAATATATATTTTATATCATATTACTTATATCATGAGTATATTTAATTTATTCCCAAATTTTAGTGTCAAATATCAATCCAAGAGGTATATTTCCTAAAGAATTGTATTTCAATTTTTTTTTGTTTATCTAAAGAGGGTTGAGGTAGTTTCCTCATGGGTAAAACATGTAATGTGATTATGACATTGAATTTTCTTATATTATCTTGGAATTATAGGTGAATTATACAAGACGTATCTTATTTGGTCACACATTTGACCAGACTTTCCAAGACAGGTGTATTGTATGAGTAGATTGAAACATGTGAGGAGCCCTTCATAATGCTAAAGAGAAGGTTGAATTTGGAATTGGTTATAACAATACAAGAACCTAGGATTGGTTATGTAGATTCATGGAATTCATTAGGTGATTTATTAGGATCCTTCATAATGTAAATAGATTAGGTGGTTTCCTATAGTTCTTGTCAGTTATGAATTCACTAGTGTAACTACCCTACACAAGTTCTGTAGTTAGGTGTAGAGGTTCATGCCCTGATATGTGGGAAAAAACTTCTATCAAGTGAGAATTTTTTTACTTGTATGGAAAACAATAGATTGAGGTATTTGTAACACCATAACATTTTAATACAAGATTAAATTTAAATAAGAAAACTTTTCTGATGGATTTAACCACATGAACCACTGAAAATAAAACTATCCAATATATATTCAAATGAAAATATAAATATTATATATGGACCTTAAATAATAAGAATTTATTTGGTGGGAAGGAATATGAGTAAAAACTTTATAAAGTATTTAATGAAATAATATAATCGATATATTTAATATTAATGATATTAGATTAATATATATTAAATAACAAAGAAAATCATTTTATGATTAAAAAATAATTTTCTAAAATTTGTGTTTTATTTCAATAAACTATGTATATTATGATAAAATAAATAATATATTACCTATAACCAAATTATTAATAGATAGAAAATAAGAATAAATAATTGTTATCATTTTTTAAAAAATATATTTTATGATATGATCAAATCTATACAATATTTAACTATTATATATAACAATTTAATTTTAAAATTGTATATATTCAATTTCCAGTACATGAACACAAAATTTAAATTAAGATTCACTATTTTTCATAACATTAAATATTTGGATTAAAAAAAGAATTCTATCCATGAAAATGAAAAAATTAATTTTTCCATACACGTAGCAATTTTATTTGATAATATGATATTTACATTTTGATTCAGTAGGTATTATTTTTTTACCTTTAAAATCTTATTTGTATCCATTGATATTAATTTACATAGGATAATGATTAATTATTGATGTAAAAGTAATATAGTTAATTTCAAATGGTTAATTTTATAAGGTTAAATAATTATTATCCAAATAAATTATATTTATATAATTTAAAATATTAATATAATATGATTTTTAAAATAATGAATAAATATATAAACACTCATTCAATTAATAATTAATTGTCAATAAAGATATAATAGATAATATATAAGAAGTTGTTTTTCCAAAAAAAAATAGTTTTTCTATATATTATGTTTAAATACAAAATTTTATTTTCTCATAATTGTAATTTTTTTAAATGGATACCAAATTCAGATTATGTATTTCATAAATTTATAACATGGTTTATCTTATATTTTATGTTATAAGATAATCAACTTGGTTATTTTTTAACTGAGATTAATATGGATAAAATGTGTAAATGTGGTATGTTGAAATTTAAATTATTAAATGTCCACAGAAACATTATAGAAAGGATTTTTACGCATTAAAGTCATACCCCAATGTATCACCTAGGAGTTTTCCACCCAACTCACTAAACCCTTATTCTTTTTCATTCTTATACATTACATAGCATTATTTTCAATATAATTATCCCTATTTTCACCTATAAAGGATCTCACATACTCCCACATTAAAAAACATTATAGTTTTAAATTATATTAAAATATTCCACATATAATTCTTCTCGAGCCCATATACACGTTTGGAATCCCTTTTCCCAAAACGATTTTCTCAATTCGGTCATTTCCAAAGAACACATCATGAGAAGAAACAAATTTTGTACATAATTATTATATATCCTTTTACATTTGTTCTTTATCATTATCATAATTCCTCCTTCAAATCCAATATACCCATTTATATATAATTAAATAATTATTAAAAATGTTCTAAAATTTTATTATATTGATGTTGTAACCATTATCCATTCCCCTCTCATTCAATCAACAACAAAAAAAGGTTTCATATGCACGTGTACAGACTATTGCCTCAGTGAATGACACGGTCTATTTTATGTAACCACTATTCAATGATGGCTATAGAATTGATTTTCATCGAAATAATTTTTATTTATATCATGATATATATTTTATAAAAAAGATATAATTTTATAACAAATATTTTAAATAAGCAATTGTTGTAACATTGATAATCTGAAACTAACATACAAATAGGAAAATTATTGTGTCCATAGTACCTGATATTTTCATATCCATTATTTATTATTATTATAAATTATAATTTTAAAATATCTCACTAATAAACACTAATTAATATCATTATTATTATATTATAATGATATTATAGTAAAACATATTCATAGCCATCCATTTGACATGGTATGTTCTTATTTGTGCAAGTTTAACCATTAACTTGAAAAATATAATTCATTTTATCTTGAATTATTATGAGAAAATATTTACTATTATAATCTGATATAAATATGAGAATAATTTTTTTGGTTCTGTTAAGGTTGAATCAATATTTAATTCATTAATTAGGAATTTACCATTCATTTACGAATAATCATAAAATGATCATCACTAATTTTATCTTCATGGTTTAGAACCTAAAATGAAATGAAATAAAATTATATTTTTATAAAATATATTGGAAGATCAATTCCTGTAGCTTAGATGATCTAAAAATTATGGTATTTTTAAAAATAATATATACAAACACATCATTTTTGAAACTTGTTCAAACTGATTAATATTACTTACACACAGTATTAAATATAATTTAAAAAATTAAATATTGGGGCTGAATAATTATAAATGTTGATTAAAAATGGTTATTTTATTAATCAAATTCTTCGGTATGTATTTAATGAACATAATTTAATTATTCATTAAATTTTATGGCAACAATATTTTGTTATTAAGTCTCATCGGTGTTCAATTTGCATCGATGAAGACACTATTGATATGGTTTTGATGATCTCAATGGATTCCATCAGTGGTTGTACCAGTGATAGTGATGTTCATTGGATGGTGGTTGGATTCTATAGCATAAAGGATCAATTGGGTGACATTGACTTGGTTGGGATCAGGGTTGGCATTGGTATCAATTTTTCAAATCATGCATATGTGATGGAATTCATTTTTGGAAATTGGAATTCAGAATATTTTTTATTTTCCTAAAGTTATACTGGGGTTTGGAAATTTATTTATCTATATTGTATTATATTTGTGGGTTTCCAATAAACCCTGATAATTGATTTTTTATTATGTAAAAAATCTGATTCAAAAATGACATTTGGTGCAAGTGAATTCTCAAAGACCATCGGGTCATGTAATCTCCTAAGCCTACGGGCCATGTAATCTCTGAGCCAACAAGACTTGTAAGGGATCCCCCTCATCCCTTGAAACAGGGGTTATCAAAAATCAATAACAATGAAGGCCTTCGGGCCATTCTAGCTTAAGGTAAGGGGGTTAATATCAAATTCTTCCTTTAGTGACATATTTTCCACTACGAAGAAAAAGTATTTTATTGGGTTCTTATAATATTTATTGGGATACGATATCATGAATTATATTTCTAATCATGGACTTTTCTATTCAATTTAAATCTGTATCTTTAATAGTGTTATGATTGAAATATTACTCAATCTACAAGGGTTTTCAAGGTATGAATTATAATTTTTTGAGAAATGTTATATGTTATGAACTATGTTTCATTTATATGATGTTATATTGGGTTATTATCCCATGAATTTTTTTAATTAATTTCTTTGTAATTCATGGGATAACATTGAAAAATCTTGTTCATTTATTCAAATGTCATTAGACTATAGTGTTACCCCAATTGTAAGATTATTTAACCTAATTTTCATTAATTAGGTTATGATAACTCAATTGAAAATATTTCATTTATATGGGCCACATTCTTCCATTTAATTTTTAGCTATTATTTTGTCATTTTAAACATTTTTATAACATAACACACTTTTCATATTTTTCATGCTTCATGGAGTACGTTTCCTGCAAGGGATATTGATAACCCATATATCATTTCATTGAATTTTAATATTTCATCCAAAACATCTATATTCCTTGATATGATTCCAACACCCTCATCATTCATTATATGTTTTTTATAGTACTCATTGTGAAAATTAATATTTAAAAAAATGAATTTTTTCTTACTCTTCATGTAATGAGATTTATTAACAAAGGTATTTTTATAATAATAAAAATTGATTTTTGTTTAACATTAAATTTTTTTTTCCTCTTGTATTTTATACAATAACAATATTATAACTTTTAAAGGCTCTATAATTTGTTATTATTTTAAAAATTAAATGTTTTAAAATATATTACATCTCATATTTCAATGTTAAAATTTAATTCTATATGAAAATTTGTATTTTAAATCAATGTTAAAAATGTATTCTAAAAGATATTTTATTTTTCCACATATATATCCCTTTTAAAATTAAAACATATTTCCTCTAATGAAGTATTAATCATTATTAATCATATAATATATAAATGTATATATAAATATATTATAATTTTGTTAATTAAACTTAATGTTTCAAACAATTTAATTCATGATTCCATCTTATTTTATAATTTTTGAATTTATTTATGATGGTGTTTTTAACTCATGTCAGCAACCAAATATGTTTATATTATTTCACTCGTTTTATGTTATTTTACAACCAAACACTTTCTTTCTCCGTATAAGTTATTTTAATGTTATAAATTATACTGATAAGTGTAAAATTATTCATTTGGAATATATTTCTATTCTTGAATGGAGAGTTGTTGGAAATATTACTATGTATTCTTTAAACATGAACCATCTTTATCTAGATGAGCTCGGGTTAAGTTTTTTGTTTTATTGAAATGGAGAAATGTATTGGAATACCGTATTTTTTTATTACAATTTGAATATCTATTTGAAATATGATTATGTAATATTTAACTATCCATGTTCTTTCTTTGAATGAGTTATAGTCATGTTTTCCCATTTATTGAAATGTGTAAAATCATTGAAATTATTTATTATTAAAAAATACTAAGGTAGGTTGATCATGTGAAAATATTCTGTAATATTTAATACAAAGAGAGAAAAGTTGTTATTCAGCCAATGTTTCCCTTTTGAAGGATGTGAAAGGCCTTCTAGACAATTATAGTGAATGGATTAGACTTAATAAAGTGTTTTATGGGACCCCAAATTATATATCCCCTCAATTCATAAAAAGGCATCATATGATAAAAAAATTTGTGTTGTGGATTACCTCTATTTTCTTTATAGTGTACTGTCATAATACATGGCATTAATAGATGATTTTGGATGTTTTAAATTATTCATTTAATCAGTATGATATCATTATTTTTGATATATATGTTTTCATTGAATATCATGAATACCTCACGCTCTAATTTTTATGTTGATTGTGGTTTTATATATATTTTATTATTATCCCCAAAATATTTATTCATTGATTATTCCAAGATTTATTTTGTTTTATGATTTTACTTATTGATAATTTGAACTCACCACTTCTTATTTTTCTATTTCCCAAGGTTATGAAAAAAATTAGTAAACTTGACATGTAAAAAATGGATACCTATTGTGGATGAATATTTGAATGATTTTAAAGACCTATTATTAAATAAGTCATTTTCCATAGAGTAATAAAGTCAAATAGTTGCGAATTGAAATTAAATTTATTTGTTTTTAATGTTACATAATTATCTAATTATCTACACTGGATAAAATTCCTGATATGTATGAAATTTAATAATCATTATTCATTTCATAATTATTGATGGTTTTATCCAAAATTTTATATCCAGTATCAAAGTGAGTATGTAATGTATGTGCTTATGTAATTGAATTTAAGATTATGGTTTTGGGGAATAAAAATTAGTATCAATGTAAAGGTTTTGATAACTTTGGATATTTGGATTTTTGTTATGGTTAAATTAAGTATTTGTAAGTTATGGTTAAAAATGATTTAAAAGTTATTGTTTACCAGTTTGGATAATATATAAATTAAGGATATGGTAACAATGAAATTTTTATTTAGGTATTAGGACATGGTAACATTAAATAATATATTATGAAGAATAATAATTATGAAATGATGTCTTGAAGATTTGGTAACGTATTGTTTGTTTGGTATATTTGAAATTATCTCCCTCTGTGGATAATACAAGTTGATGAAGGATCTGGTACCAATATACCTATGTATAATAACCCAAATGGGTATATTGGGTATTAAATCAAACATCACTTGGTTTATAAAGAATATCCTTAACTACAAAATTATTTTTACACTTCATGTTGATATTATTTTGTTGAATCATAATACCTTTATAAACCATAATAAAGGATTCGATTATTTTAAGGTTATATAACCTAATAAAAGAGATACCATGGATAGCATAGATTAAATCATGAATACTCAAAATATAAGGGATATATTAATTGAGATGTGATTTTATAGATAAGAGAGAAGATAGTTTTTTTAGGAACAAGAATTCAATATTTTTGGGATTTATAAAATTTTAATAAAGTCATTCTAAATTGGTTATATATATTTTTAGGGTTAATTTAAGAAGTATGAAAGAATAAAAATCAATGTAATCATGGTTGAAACATTAGAGTAATTGAATAATCCTAGTATGATAGTATTGATGTGAATTTATCATAGGTTTAATTGAAGTCATAATTAGATATTACAAATTATGATTGAGATTTTATATTCATATGAACTTTCATTAAGATTCTATTTTATTTTATAATAATGATTATTGTTTTATTCCTTAGTTGAAATAGGATAATTAAGATGATACTAATAAAGGTATGTCATAAGAAAAACTATATATTATAATCAAATAAGGTAGAATACATAAATAGTTGAGAATTTTAGTATATTCCTTTTATGATGGTATATGTGATTATTATAATTTTACCTATGGTAGGGAGATTTATATTTTAATATAAATTTAATCTATAAATTCATACATACATTCATTAGTGAGTTATATATAATGAGGATATTCATATATCTTCTAAAATTTATAGCGATTATGTGAAATATATTTGGATTTTTTTAAGAATATAAGATTTAATGGTTTGGAAACATATACAAAATTGTATAAATAAACATGAAAATTTAGATTATGAAAATCTAACATTTATTTGGATAACTATTTTAGAATTCATGACTGATGGATGGATACCACTTATCTTTAAAAAACATAATATTTAGATAATAATGAGTTGATCTATTTTGAGAAAAGTGAGTATGATTGTATTGATAGATTTGGATTTGATTATTTATTTTAAGAATAATTTATTTGTTATATATTTTTTTCAAGTTCATCACATTTTTTGGATTATGATATATTTATTGACTTGTGTGTGAATAGAAAAAGTAGTGGAAAAACCGTGTGAGGGTTAGAGAGAGTGATAATTTTTAGGGTAATATATAACATCACTATGGATTATTGACATGGAGATTCAAATTGTCTTGGGAATGGAATGTTACAAATAATATGAGATTATGTTACATACATACTTGGGTATATGATATAATGAATAGATAATGTTGATTAAATAATGATATGTAACTTTATATAGCCTGAGAGAGTATTTAAAATGTAACATTATAGGTTATAACCAAAATTATGAAAACATTAAAAATACGCTCACCAAATTTCTTTAAAGTGTGGTAATTTTCATGTGGGTGAAGTTCTTAAATAACCACAACTACTTCTTCCATGAGTGATAATTAAAATTAAGATGATGAAAATAAATTAGGAGGTATGTAACACCCGAATATTTTAAAATGTTATTATCTTTAAATACGTCAATGTGTTTGAGGACATGCTCCATATGCAACACCGAACATAAATAAAATGACAATATATATGGTTAAAAATATAAATATTATATATGAACCACTTATCCTATCTATTAAATTATAGGGAATGATTATCATCAGTACTCTTTTAATTTTCTATAAAATTAAAATAATAGATGATTTAAATTTGAATGAATTCAATCATTATAGATAAAAAATTGGAAGATAATTTTATGCTTAAAAATACACTTTTCAAAAATTCCTTGATTTTTCAAGAAATTAATTATATTATTATTAAGTAATTATAAATTATATTGATAATATAAGTAATATATTACATATAAAATAATTTTTCTTTTAAAGAAAATAATAATAATGAATAGATAACATTTTAAAGTACTACTTCACAACACAAACATCCCACTACTATTTTTATGATTTCATCAAATACATAATTATCAAATTTTTGGAATTTAAATTTAAAAAATGAATATAATTTTTGGATTAGGAATACTATTAAGTTTTCAGGCTGATTTTTTAGGGATTTGTCAAAAACTAATGTTTTAATGATCACAAATATTAAATGAAAATTTTCCATACATGCTAAAATGGAATTTTTGGTTTACAACCAGTTGGTCAAAAATATAATTCTTTGAAAATATTATTATAAGTAATTGAAAATATATTTCCTAGGAAAATATTTTATTTCCACAAAAAAAACAATAATGGTTGCCTTTATTGAATTAATTTTCTAAGATATGTGTAATTTTTATCTAAATAATTCAGATAAATATACATTAAAATATGATTCCAATATGTTGTTCATACGCACAAATAATTATATTGAAAACGACTCTATTAATAATTAATTTTAATTAAATATAAGATACTATCTCTAAGATCAGATTTATTGGTCATCATTCTGTTGGAATGAGGGGGTAATATAGCTATTACTGGGATGAGTTTGGTTTATGATGCTTCTAAATAGGAATAATTAATTTGAAAGTGGTTGGTGAATTCATATAGTTGGAAATATTCTATGATGACCAGAGGTGATAACCCTTGGAGTTCACTATGGCTTATTGTATTTTCTTGTGGGTGTCACCTCCGTTGGGGGATTAACAATCAGAGAAATAGGGAATGTTGGTTCTATGATTGTTGGTACTGTTTTAAATCATTGAATGAATTAAGATTTTGGCCGATGGATTACAAATTCTACAAAGATATCAAGGTAATCTTGACATGCTTCTTACTTCATAAATTTGAATGTATGATCCCAATCCTTCATGTGTGATTTAAAATGAGGATGTTGATGTGAAACCTAACACATCATTCATGGATTTTCTGATTTGGATCATAGACCATAGTGATAATGTGTTGTGATAAAAGATAATGACCCTTGTTTGGGTTTGATCATGGCATGAGAATATCAAAGAGGATACTTGAGAGAGGGAATCAATTTTTGGGCTCACTGACCGGAGTTATTTGAAAAATACATATCGAGACACATTTCATGGATGGGAATTCATTTGAGGGTGAGATTTATAATAAACACCAATTTTAATGAATTATTGATTCTATTATTAATATAAGAATAATGTATTTTATATTTTTTGGAGTAATATTTGTTGTTTAACAAAAAAGGTATCCAGATCCCTAGAAGAAAAAGGCCGAAATGGATTCAAAAAACATATTGAAGGGCCACCCATTAGTTGGTCTAGTGACCCATCTATTAGATGGAATATCTAGATTATCTGAACCTATTTGGAGCCTACTACTTATTCAGGGGGAGTTATAAACAAACTAGTGGAAATAGAAGTACCCACAGTCTTTGGCTAGAGTTGCTGGCTTGTTGGGGCCATCTGTCAGCCTCCTAAGAGATCCCAAATGTGTTTTTAAGTGGGTATAAGCTACATATTTTATGTATGTAACCTATATTAGATATCTATATTTCTTGGAAAGAACCTAATTTGACCAAAACTAAGAGAGGTCTTATCTATTTGGGAATTTTTCTCACATAGGATATCTCCACTGTCATATGTCTCAATTGATCCCATGGATTCTATTTGGCATGTCTAAGCTAATCCAATCTATAAAACTTATTGTATTATGATGAATTATAGAGTTGGGATATTACCAAAAGATAAATGGAATCCAATGTGATACAGTAGATAATTATTGAATCATTAATGGATTAGATCCAAGATCTGTTGTAAATCAATTTCTCTCTCATGATTGGATAGAGACCCATTGGTGAAAATGGTTCTTATTTGGTAAGTATAAATAAATTCAATCCTTTACCATAATCTTCTTATTTTATCTTGATTCTATAACTCTTTATGTGAAGAATTGGGATTTATTATATGGAATTCTATATTTTTGCATGATCTATGTGATGATTCTTACCTTTTGGAACTGCTACTATTGAGGTACAAATTCATAAACATATAATGGCCATTAAATAATTTTACGTGGAATCATTTGTATTTTTGTCTTTATCCCATGACACCCTTGATTCATATAATTTACATATTCATGTGTGTATGGATGTGAGGAATTTCTTAATATGACATTCTTATTAATTTCTATGTTATGTGTTGGGTTTGGATGCATTTATAGTTTCTTTATGTCTAGTTATTGGGTACAAAGTTCATCTAGATAAACTACTCACCCTATTAGAGAGTGAGTAAATCTATTTTGACTGGAAGGATTTTATTTCACCTTCAGATATGTGTTGTGATAATTTTTCATACACCAGAATTCTATATTTTGTCAACATGTGTGAATGTGGTTTTGCCTAGAGCAAGATACCGGGTTAATAAATGATAGCATGGTTTTACCCAGATCTATGAGTTGGGATGATTTATAGGGTAAACCTTAAAGGATGTCTGTGGAACTATTCATTAATGGTCGAATTTGTATATGGAATAGTTGGATGAATCATTTGTGTCGGCGTGTGAATCACATGGAATGATCTAAGTCATTAAATGATAAATTCTTAAATTTTTTCTAGCTTAGTGTTGAATTTGGTAGTGAAATGATCCAGGGTATCTTGTATAGAACATGATGAATAAAAACATAATAGTATATTTATATATATTCATTAATTTCATAGAATGACACATTATATTTTTCTTCTCTTATATTAAGGTTCTAGTGGTGGTGTCTAATAGAGTTTATACAAACAACATTCATAGAGATCTCTATACGCCTTCATACATTATGGGCATGGATCCAATGATTATAAGGGAGACTATATTGGTCATTAGATTCATAGGATCATTGGTGATTGAGCTATTAATAGGAAAATATTTAGTTAAATTTTATTGTGTATCATTTAATTTTCTTTATTTTATACAGTAGACTGATTTACAACATTGGGGATCCCCTTAGATTTATTAAATGTCCTATATTCTACTTGATATAAGATAGATATAATTATTAGATTTCATTTTCATTAATGTGGTTTTTATCTATATTGTGACATGGGTGTGAAGTATAGATATTAATATTGTCGATAAAGTCTTCCCCACCCCACCATTTAGGACCTTAATACTAGTCAAAAACATATTACGTTTGGGGGGGAACCCATGCGGTCTTGTATCACTCTATATCATACTTGGTTATTTAGGTTGGGGTGTTACATTTTGAAAAGTACTCTCATAGATCCTTGATGATAGTGGGGTAATTTTTATGCCCATAGGATTCCATATGATTTTTTGTTTCTAATACTAATTTTACACGCAATAATGGGTATACCCACTATTTTAATACTTAATAGATGATATATTGATCAATGGTATATGTTGAATAAATATTTACCCACTCACATTTGATCAAATATGTCATCAAAATATTATATAGGATACATGTTATTGATCATGATAATAAATATATAAATGCATTGATCCAGGATTTTTCATAAAATATAGGACTATATCACACCAAAATGTTTCAAATTGATGTAAAAACCCCTAATCTATAATCTGTTGGAGTTTCTTCTCCAATTACTTTAATTCACATTGAGTGATTCTATAACGAGTCATTGATATTTTCAGAGCATCATGTATGAGTTAAATAGGAAACATAACCACAGTATACTCTAATAGACTAGTAAATTATTTAAAAAAAATATAATTTTACTTATTTTCAATCTACATATTCTCAATATTGGGTTTCTTACCAATCATTTGATCTAAATACCTTACATGAATGGTTATCAAAACCCATATCGGGGAGTAACATTAGTGTATTGTTCATAGGTACCCTTACAATAAATAATTTTTCATAGGTTGATTTGGGATATGAAAAGTTATTTTCTTACACAAAAAATTGATATAAGATTTATTCAAAGAGAGCTAATCCATTACCAAAATAACCTAAAATTTGAAAAATTAGAGAATAAATTGATTTCCAAGAAACACAATACTATACATATAAATTAGTAAAAAGTTGTATACATTGGTTATAACTATAACACCATTAATATTTTTCACTAGTAATTAAATTCATACTGATTGATATTCGGAAAAAACTATGTTAATAAATTTTCGATATTTGAATGTATGGGTGGATCTGGAGTCAAATAAAATATTTACAGTTCATGAGTAGATGATGAGTGTACCATTCATTACATTATTATCATTAATGATTTCAATATTCATGATTATATTGGCTTTTCCATCCAACCACTATGTTAGAGGTCAGTGATTTCCAATTTGATAATTAACCCTTGGATTGAAGCACTTGTTTTCTTAATTTACATTATCTTTACATTTGATGCATTTATGTGTGGGTGGTTCTTTATTTTTGAATTTCGTTTCCACTATTTCACTGGTTGGCCTCTTTATATCTCTTCTAAATTCATATGATTTATGGTCTAATCATTCACATATGAAACTTTTCCTTATTTTATATACGTAATTCCTATAATTTTTCTTCCCATATTTTTCACATGTTTGAAGATGAATCTTAATCCTGTTATGGATTCTCTAGTCTTAGTTTCAATAAAACTATACTTTTATCTTCTTATACCCAAAATCCTGAGAATAATGAGATCCTCTAATTTCTAATTTCATATTATGTGAAAATTAAAAAAATTCTCTTTATAGATACAAATTTCCCCCATAACAATCATTTTTACTATGACTTCGTATTAATATAATAAATAAATGTTTAAATTTTCCTTCGTGTTCGACGATAAAACTAAAATCATACCTTTAATGTCTCATCAATCTATCTGTATAATTACTAGTGGATTCCATTCCTTTTTTACACCACCTTAAGAAATTATCTATTTAATTTATTATAGAAATTTTAGTGAAAGTATTTATGAAAAAAATGTTAAACTACTTATATTCAATGATAGCAATTTCGTCCATGTTAAAAGTATTTTTAAAGAGTTTTTAATATTTATTAACTTCACTATTAAAATAAAAAAATGTTATTTTAATTATATAATCACTAGAGAACATAAAATATTTTTTTGTGTTGATATAATACCCTAAAATTAGTGGATCATTAGACAAACTAAAAAAGGACTGGCCTTTCTACATGAACGACTCAATTGAGTTGTTATTTCATTAGTGTATTTTGGAATTTGATAATGTTTTGGTTATTGTGCATTATTTTATAATGCTAGGTGAGAAAATTTGAGATATTTTTCATTCTAGGTCCCATATCAATTGTTTTATAATTGTGGTAATCATTTCATTTTCAATCACACTCATTATTATAATTATTCCTCCTCGTTATGAACATATACTAAACCTAAAAGATAGTTATGAGTATTATATATGAACAACTAGAATAAGGAATCATAAAATAAGAAAAACTAATCCTAAAATTTCATAAATTATGAAACATTAATTCCAGCCAATGAAATATTTATTTTCATCATACATCACAATTATTACAACATATTATACTCTCTCTTTATTAAAACTACATTATTTTTTATGTAACTTAGTGTAATTTTGGATTTATTCACTTATTATTTATAACCTAATCATTAATAACAACTAAAAAATGATTATATACCAACAACGATGACACAATCAAAACATATATATAGAACACATCATTTTTCATTAATATCAATTACATGTCACAATAACACGCACCCTAGAAGAAATAGGTTTCATTTATATGGATAATAGATACAAAAAAACTCATTTTTCAATACGGTGACTATTTCTTCCTATATTAACTACACTTGACGTACTTCTAGCCAAATACTATGTTATGTAGTTCCTCCAATCATTGGGAATGTAGACGAGGGAAATGGTGACATCATAAAGTATATAAGGGTTGACCTTACGAAATATCAATCATATATGAAAAGTGAGAAATAGATAAAATATTATTAATGATAAAATAATAATGTTATATTAAAAAATCCTAATGAAATCAAATATTAGAAAATATGGATCATCAGTCATGGAACATAACGTATAGAATTTGGAATAACATTTTAAATGAGTCCCGTGAGTATAGAAACATAATACTATAAGTATTAGATATTAATAAATGAAATAATAATGTGGAGTAACAATGAAATGGGGCAAAAAATAATCATATAAAATCATTTCATATGAAAAATCCCTTTAATTAGGTAATTATCACATACTAGACAAAGTCCCATAATATATTTTATTTTTCTCACTCCTCATTCAAAATAACATATTAGATTGGGTTAAATACCACACACCATACATTTCATCTCATGAGATATAAATATTACCCAATTCGTTTAAGAGCTATATAATTATGGGCCCACCCATCACGTAATGAGAATCCATAAATACATATCCCATTTCATCTCATACATAATTATATAATATAACATTTAATATATGAGTAAGAAATAACATTCATAAGGGTCATTATAATTAATAAAAATTAATCATCTAAAGAAAGAAAGTGGATGAGTAATTTTAAAATATCCCAAGTGAAACAAAAATAAATAATACAAGATATAAACATAGATGATAAAACAATATAAGAGAATTTCCAAATTGGGATAAAAATTGGAATAAATAAACTTTTTATTTTGGAAACCATTAAAAAGGAATAATTTGGATTTTTTTAAAATGAATGGGAATTTAAATATTAATAACTTTTATGAATCATTAAAATTTTTAAGTGAAGCATCATAGTGAAAACTGAATAAAATAGTGACAGAAAATGGTTAGGTGGAAATTATTAAAAACATTCCTTTCAAAAAATTATAGGGAATAGTAAATAAAATAGAAAATGAAGTCAAGAAATCATATATTTTGGGATGAGTTCATTTATTGAAAAATATTATTGGAAATTTTCATACAATAAAATGATTCTTGACTTAATAGAAGAGACTAGGTGGTTAAACAGATAAGCATGATTTCCTATAATTTATAATGCAACAGTAGAAGAAATGATTATAAGACATATAATGCAAAACAATAACTATTATTGAAGATAATATAATATTTTTATATAAAATTATAATTACATTTGTCTCAATTATAATGTATAGAAATACAATATAAATTTAAAAGTTATATTAACTATGAAACCCTTATGACTTGGTTAATGATTTTATAAAATTACATTGAACTAAATAATATAAGATTGATTTTTAAATCCCATAAATTATTTGAAATTTATAAAAAGGTATATCCATGGAGTATAATATACACATCATTAAACAACATAAGTGGTGAACATGATACATATATCCATTAAATGAAATTAATATAAAATTATATTACCTTTACTAATTACACAAATGTTTTTAAACATTAATTTTAATAAATATGTCTATATTATTAACAAAATTACGAACCTTAATAACATCTACTACAATTTACAATAACCATTTTAATCATTTATTACCTATATATTAGTTAGATATAGTTTCTTTTTCTTCATTGGGTGTGTGAAACATTTATTATTTCACTCATGTTTTAAAATGACGATGTTGATTAATGTTTATCATCACAAATTTAATAATGTTACTATAATAAATAGGTTGAATTTATTTATTGAGTACCTTTTATATATGAGGGAAATCATTCTATGGTTCATGATAATCAAATTCCTGATGATGATGTTTCTCTTAATTTATCAATGATATTTAGTTTCTTTATAAAGACCATTAATTTTTTGGTCACACTTTCAGAAATATATTTTTAATATAAATTACCCTACAATATCATATATTAAAAAAAATTATGTTTCTTTATTAATTAATAATGAGCTTGTGAAAACACTATTTATGTTGGTGGTAAAATTTATCCAAATATTAATGTATTTTATTGAATGAATGTGCATGAATATTATTTTTTATATTTATTATAATATTTAAATAGAACCATATTGATGTTAATTATATATCGTCATTCTGTTTATTATAATTAATTAATAGTGGATATGTGAAGGTAATTCATAAACATGAGGAATTACTAGATATTCTACGTAATCAATCCTAATAATGTGTTGCTTCAAAATGAAGCATTTAATCTTTATTCCTAATACAAAAAGACATCAATTTTATTGAATGGATTATAAGAGGAAAAATGGGAAGGGATACAGGATGAAACATAATGATATGATTGGTTTGAAAGGGGTTCTAGAGAGCTCCCTTTATAGGTTAAAATGAGATAAATTCCATTGTAAATTTATGTTTGATGAAGGGTAATGATTGAATCACATTAGAGTAAGGTGATTTAGTTAAGTATGTACAAGTGAAAATTGATGTATTTGTTCCCAGTTCTACAAAAATATCTTATAGAATTATTTTATCTAATTATATTTGATATAATTAATGCCTTTTTTACACCTTTTAATATCATTTTTCTTTGTTTAATTATTTACTATAGTATATAGTATTTATAAACTTTTTTGATCACCCCACTAAAATAAATTTTATATAATAATTATAAATTTGGACTCATTTTAATATAATATAATTTAAAAATATACGAATTTTAACATTCAAATGATAACATAAAATATACTAAATATAATTTTTTTTGAAAAAAATCCATTTAAAAACTCTAATTTATTAATTTTACTTAAAATATATATTTTATATATCCTATGAACATCTGTGTAATGAACATATAATTAGTGACAATATATATTATAACCATAGAAAATTTAAATATAAAAACTTACATAACTAAAATCATTTATCTAATACTCTAATTTCTCTGATGTGATGTCTATCATATTCAAAGAATGTTTTATTATTTCGATAACTATAATCATTGGTACTATCTTAGCCGAAGATTGTGATGTTAAAATTTTCAACCTTATAGATTTTTTTTATTACCTTAGAATTTTTACAAACAGTTTTTCATTATGTTATCTTGTATTGTAGTTAATTGATTTAATTTAGTTTTCAACCAAAAAAAATGAGAAATTTATTATATTAGATAGGTTATATGTGGATAACAAGTAATCAAACATATTATATTTGTTTAATAGGTAATTTTTTGTAAAACTATTGTGTGTAATAATTTTCTAAGAGTGGAATTGATAAATGTGACTGAAAATTGTGAGACATCGAGGGGTAGGGATGATAAGGGAGTATTATTCCCGAGCAGTGGGGATAGAAATTGGGATGTAGAGAATGGTTTTCTTCTAGGAGTAGAGACTATTTGTTATATAGTGTATCATATCATATCAGAGATGAGGTGAGAGGAAAAATGTTTGGGAATATGTTAAATTGTTAGGTAAAATCCTTATAAGTTCATTAGATGTTTTGTTTTCATTTTAGGTAGAGATCCCCAGTGGTGGTTTCAGCAGTGAATTGGTTATTTTACCCTACTAATTTTATCCATTCTCTAGTAGTGTAACAATTATAATACCACATTTTAGTTGGGGGTATAACTAAACAAAAATCTAAGCAATATTAATTTTTTGGTGGATTACTTGATGAAGTGAATTCTCTACCTCAAATAATGTCTTCCTTTAGAAATATATTTCTTATGGATGATAAAATACAAATTTTTGGAACACATATGTCCTATATTCACCCTCAATACATGTCTAATTATCAATACCCCAAGAATGTATTTCCTAATTTTTATTTTTTAATTGATTTTTGGATATACCTATAGGAGATCTTTCATCTCAAGATTTCCTTGAGTTAGGTGTTTTTTGATCCTATGACATCTATCCTTTTTTGTAATAATCGGTAATAGTTCCAAAACAACATACTTATAGCTTCTTTGAAAGTCTTTAAATATAAATGGAATGTGAGGAATGATTTAAGTTCTAATAATCTTCCTTTTTCCTTCCATGTGAGAATCACTATGATACACAAGGATGTGAATGCATCATGAACTATTGAAATATACTATATATGAAATGTTTTATCTGGTATAACTACTTATCAAATGATTAGTGTTATTATAATGATTATTATTCCAATTATAAAGACGTTTTTATGGATTATTCAACATCCGACATGTATAAATGTTATTGTTGATGGTGTGACATCTGGTGCCCCAAGTCCCTCATGTATTGGTGGTGTCCTCCACACACACTAAGACTTCATCAAGGGATGATTTTACCACTATACCAAAAAATGGAAACTCTTATGAGGAAGATAATTGGTCTATGATATATATATTCAAATATGTTGTTAAATTTGTTTAGAGTCTTCTATGGGTTGAAATTTATTCAACCCTTATTGTTAAAGCATTGACGTATAAAACAAGTAGTGCGAAATGGAAATTTATTTCACAATGGATTATATGTGTGAATGTTATTGGAGATATACATTTGAAAATGAGTAATTTTTGTAAGGAATCCAACCTAATGTTTAATGCCTGATCAATGAATATATTTTTATAATATTTCAATATAGTTCTTTGTGATCCAACAATATAATTATCCCTTTATTGAATTAGATTATGATGGTGATACCTGCTAATTGATTTGTAAACACTCTTTGTAATTTCATCTCTATGATTTACTCTTTTAAATGTATTTTTTATGATCTAAGCATGCTTAATATAAAACCTCTCTATCCTTCTTTGAATATTTGATGAAGATAGAGCTTGGAAAAAACTACAATGGTTAAGAATTTATTATTTATTTAAAGAAATTATATTTAAATTTATATAATTGTTATTTTTTTATTATATATATATATATATATAATTGTGTGTATGTGTATATTTAGGAATGAAAATATGTTTAAAAACAAAATTTAAAATATTAATTAAAATGTTTTATGTTTGGTATTACTTTCATCAATTTATTTTAAAATATTATATAAAATCCAACCAAACTATTTATTTTATAGGTGAGTTCTTCTTAAAAGCCCTCTAGAAATTTTTTATATAAGATTCATGTTCCTTTTTTCTAGTGTTTGAATATTATTATTGTAAATAATATTATTACCCCTATAATTTAAAAAAAATTATAATATTTAACACTAATAATGATATTATTAACACCTAACACAAATTATTAATTTCATTACTAAATTAGTAATTAATATCCATACCAATAGTAGTAGGTTGTTTAAATAAAAACACAATGATTAAATGTAATTAATAACATTAATTTAATTTGAATAATAAATAATAATTAATAGATATAATATAATTCATAATAATTAATAATTAATAATTAATAATTAATAATGTAAATAATTGACAATTTATCAAATAATTAATGATGGTTTTGATAAGAATAATTAATATTAGATAATTAGCATAAAAATTAATAAAGTATTTAGTAAAATGTAGTAATATAATAATAAATATTAATTAGTAAATTAAAATTAACAAATTTATGTAATTGTAATTAAATATTATTTTAAGGAGTTATTGATAATAAAAAATTTGGGATTAATTACAAACAATTAATTCATATATTAATACTAATTAATCATAAAAAACTATTTAATAATTAATAATAATAATTACTAATTGATTTTTAGATTATTAGGTAATTACTAGAATTACTACTACTATTATTGGGGTATAATAATATAAAGATATTTAATTCCATAAGGCACTACTGAGCATGACCATGATCTTCCTAAAGGGCCGACTCAAACCTTGTGTGACTAGAGACAATGCCAGGGTTTGAATTCATTATAATTTGGCCCCAGAAAATTTAAAAATATCTCACAAAGGTCTTAAAACTTATTTAGAGGCCTAAAGAACCACATCAAATTGTTCCAAATTTCTACAATTGTGCTTCTTCTATAGTAAACACTCTGGTGCCTGCTAAAGTTCTACAATAGCATGCCAGAATTTAAACTCTACTTAGATTCAATCTAAGGGGTTTTGTTGTTGGTAATTATTCCTTTCCAGTTCACTAGGGTCTAGGTGTATAATAGTTATTGATTATTATTATTATAAATAATTATTCTTAATAATTAATTATTTAAAAATTATAAAAACTAATTATTACTTTACAAATTATTATTAATTTTTAATAAAAATAAAAAACGTAATTAATAATTAGTTATTTAATAATAGAAAATGAAATTAATAATAATTTCTATTGTAATTAATAATTTAATCTGTGGTACCTAACGATTACATTCCTCAAATTTGAAAATAGATAAAAGGGCTCAACTAACCAGACTATTACCGACATTCAAAGGGTGGACCCAAACAACATCTTGCCCATGAAAATGGGACTCAACACCTTAAAATAGGCCCAAAGACAACCATGATTAATAACACTACTACAATAGTATAGAGACCACAAATTGAACTATAGGTATTGAATGACTTGTACTATAATACCATATTCCTTACATATGCTACATTTTCTACAATATTAGCCAATACCTTATTTAGTACCCTCCAGTTTAGTACATCTATAGTACTAATAGAAATTAATATCAAATTGAATTTGAATCCATTTTTTGGATTCTAGTTCCCAACCATTACCATTTAACCTACGGTCAATATTTAAAGTTAATAATTTGATATAATATAATATATGATTATGTAATCAAATATTTTAATAATTAATAATATTGCAAATAGTAGTAATTATAATTGTATAAATCAGTGTTAATAAAAAAATTCATGACATTCCCTTTTGAAATCCCCTCCTAATTTTGAAGAGGGGATGAGAGTAACCCATTTCCCACCTCCAATAGCCCATGGGTTGGAAACATACATTGAGGTTATTTAACCAAGGTTTGGTTGGAATTAACCTCTTAATTCATATGAAAATATAAACAAACCTCTCGTAAAATACATATATATATAAACTTAAAATATATCATTTCCCAATATTTATAATAACTAAATAAAAAATAAAGAATAAAACAAGTTGAAATTTAGGAATAAGCCCCTCAATATCTACTTGGGTACCTAAATAGTAGCATTCCCATTCTCCCTTAAGCTATACAATAAAATAAATCACGAAAAACTATAAATGTTAGGAAACGTTTGAGTATTTAGTATGATTATATTTTTCATAAATCCAATTACAATCATAAATTATTTCAGTATGATATAAAAAAATGAAATCAACTATTTAGTAACATGAGATAATCATGGGTATATGTAAATAAAATTAGTGAATTTGGAAGGGAATATGATATATGTGAATCACCATACACCCCATCCAAAACATTATAACTACATTACCACCATATCATGTACTATGCTGAAACCATCATAACCACATCATTATCTCATCTTCCACCACATGAATGCGCACTATATACATATCATGTCACAACTAATGTTGGTTGGGCCTCGACCCGACAAACTCCAACCCTTGGCTGAGTCTAATGTTATTTTTAGAATCTTTATATAAAAAAACACACACACACACATATATATATATAGACACACACACACACACATACACGAAAACACGTCTGATTTATATTGATCCGTAGTCATAATTACTCCAACCTATTTATAGGTCCACTATTTTCATTGGAACTAATATGTAATGGAATTACTAAAATGAGAGCCCTTTCTACATTCCATCATATCCTCGTACCACATAGGAAAACTAAAAACATCAAAATCCAAAAATAAAATATAAATTATATTACCTTGTGACATAATAGGTCATCTATTGGTGTAATTTTCATTAAAATACTATGGCCCATGCTGGTATAGACATTATCAAATTTCATTCCATCATTCATGTAGAGTTTCATAAAATCATAGAAATTAGTATACCAATTTTAATATAATAGTAATCATGAAATAAAACACACATTAAATCAACCAACAATAGAGCATAAATGATAATTGTTAGTGTGAATTGTAAATGAAATAAGAGTAGTGTAAATAATTAATTCCATGAAAAAATAATCACATTATTTTATAATTAAGTTAATGATCCCATATCAAGAAAAACTGTTTCTTAAACATCAGGCTATATTATAAACTCACCTGAAAATATTTAGTTAACCTATTAAATCAATCATTTACTTAATTAAACAAAACTGCTTAAATATGATTAACCTATGACATAACCTAGACAAAACCCCATACATCATCACCCTAATACAACATGATTACATTAGAAACCACTACTTTACAAATCAACCCAAAATAAAAATCATAACCATACCCCCTCATGTATCCCTTCACAAGGTCTTTTATAACTCCCCCACCAATGGAACTTCTTTATCTAACTGCAACATCCAAGGTGTTCAAAAAGGAAAGGAAAAATTGTGAAAGGTAGAGACTAATCTAAAGAGGTTAACAAAATAACATCTAATGAAAAACCACTATATTTTCTGTAATATATTTTCTCAAATAAATCTAAACTCTTCTATAGATTTTGATACAATGATACCATGTTTAAACAAATAGTGATATAAATAATATTATTTAAATATGATAATGATAACTGAAACATTAAATTTTTTAGTAATTAATTGGAATAAATAAAATATGAAAATTTAAATTATTAAATATATTTACTATAAATTCCTTGGTAATCTATTTATTATAAATAAAAATAATTTTCTTTTGAAATTAGAATAAATCAATTCCTAGAAAACCGTTATTATGAACACTATGTTTTTTATCTAAATAAAATAAATTAATAATTATTTGGGATTGATTTTAAGGAAATTTGTATATTATATATTCAATAAATTCTTTTATCATATATCTAATATTTTTTCTGATAATGATATAAAATAAAACAATTTTATTCTTTAGAATTGTATTTTTAAAAAAGTGGGTTCATTTTGTTTTGAACAGTTATTTTAAAATTAAATTCTTTCAAGTATATGTATTTTCTTGGAAACAAATATATTTATTGATGAAATATGAATATAATTTTTTTAAATTTATATATAAATATTTTTTTTTTATAAAAGATTTAATTTTTAATGAAGTGTAAAAAATAATAATTTTTATTTAAAAAAAATTTTCATTTAAAGGGTTTATAGAGTAACAATTTGATTTAGTATTTTTTAAAAATTTATATTAGTGAAATAATAATTTTTAATCCAATTTTATTCGATGTAATCAATTACTTGTGCCCTTTTTATATAAAAACATTGTTTTGACTTTTGAAAATATTTCAATTGGAAAACTGTTTTTTTGTTATATTAATGGGTTTGATTTTAAAGTCAATTATTACACTTATATGAATTGGATTTGAAACAAATTATTACATATTTAAAATAATAATAATTAAAATTATATAATAAGTTCAATTTAATTTCTTTTCATAATGAATCGAAAAAACAGTAAAAATTAATTATAATGGATAATGTTAAAAGAGGGGTTTGTTAGATACATGTGCTCGTATTAAAAATAATTTTACAATAATACAGTAATTACAATTTATATGTTGGATTTGGAATTTATAACATGTTACCCCTAAATAAAAAATAATCTCATATTATTTGTAGTACTAAAGGACTAATTTCCTTGTTAAAACAACGAGACATGTTACTATGGTGAAAAATAAAATGGTAAAATTGGGTAAACATAATGGTTAAGGAGTTACATGTTCAAAAAAGTTGTTTTCATTGTATTAGAGGTTATTTTAGACCATATATTCCCAAAAATTCATTGTTAATTAATGTTGGAGGACGTTGAGATGAAAGTGATATCCCATTATTGAATAGTTTTGGGTATTTACAAAAATGTCGCACCTCCTAAATTATAAAAAGGGAACATACTCCAATCATATTTTGACACATCTTAAGATTTTTTTATAGAAAAAAACATACATAAATTCCTCCCCAAATTCCTTATCAAAATTCTGGAGCGTATGATTATCCCAAAATACCATCATTAGGGTTTTTAATAAGAGATCCAAATGAGGTTGTTCTTAGTGATGGTAATTCTCTTCCCTAAGCTCTTTCAATTTTACATCATATCTTAAGACATTTATTCATGTAATAATAATTTAAATTTAATAACACAACTACATATCAATAAATTATATGTTATTATGAAGATGAGAAAACCTATATCTATCTCCTCTTCTATTAAATTGGAAATGAAACAATATATCTTATTTATAGCACACCACAACCTCACAAACCGGGGTAATAATTTTCCCATCACCACCACTCATAGATGGATATAATGATAGCATTAAATTATATATAATATATTCATAAAATAATTATATTTATGAAATTATAATATCACATTTATCTATTAACATTCCATTTCATGGGAATATGATAACATCATTCAAGTGTAGGGCGAGATACCACTTCATGAAGATATGTGATTCATTTTTCACATAATATTTACATCGAAGGGAGACGGGATAAATATTATAAATTGATATGAAATATATGAAATATAACAAAAATTTAAAATTTATATATTATTTTCCGTCCCTTCAATCCATCCTTTGAGAAAATGGAAACAGTGTTCATGCGTACATATGACCAACCCATTCCATAAACGGTGTGATTCATTTTTTATCTTTGAATTTTATGGATTGATATAAATATTTATATTTTGAATATATATTATTTTTATATCAAATATTACAGTATTGATATGATATAAAAATTATCAAATTACATGGATCTATACTACAAAACAAATATATGAAAAATGAAGCATTTTTTACCCTAAAAAATGATTTTGACAAAATATTGTTAATGAACATGTGCTAAAATATTATAAGTAAATATTATATGATATTAAAAATGTCACTAAAATTTATCAATTCTTTTATGCTTGAAGTGATAACTATTTTTCTAGCTTAGGTTTTCAAAACGTTAGAGAAAAAAGAAGAAACCTACAAACACGTACACTATATATATATATTGTTTTTCGATATGAAGTGCCCAAATTTTGGTTGATTTTAGATGTGTTTAAATTATAAAATAAGACCTATGTGAATTATTGTTATGATTATTGGGTGATCCAATTATATTTTAAATTATTTATTTAATGAATTTTATTCCAAGATAATTGAAGTTCATTAACTTGAGAAAGATTCATCCTATAAATTGAATCTTACATCATCACTTACATGTTAAAGAAAATAAAACCCCATTATAGTCACCTATAAAAATATATTTATATTTTAATTGGAACTATAAATTTAATTATCATATTATCTCATATGCGTGGTGTAACAAGAAAAATCAAGAAGAGGAAGAAAATTTCTATTTAAGGAAGAAATACAAAAAATATATTAAACATTGATAGATTGAGAAATAACGTCCAAAATATCCCCTTGAAAATCCTATAGATCAACCCATAAGTGTTTTATCTGTCCATTTATTCCATTAATTCAATATATGTAGGGATTATACCCATGAGGGTCATATTGAAGAAGTAAAAAAAAACAAAAAACAAACACTCAACCATTGTGTGAAGGATTTGTACCTTTGTTGTGTGAATAAATTATCAACATAATGAAATGGTATAAATATGTTAAAAACATAAAATTAAAATATTATTTGTTTTTATGAAGATACGAAGGTCATTCCAATAACTTTCAACTTAATGAATAACATTACAAAGAGAAAGAGGCAACATAAAATTACAGCGAAACAAAAAATAATTATCTTTTAACTCCATCACAAACATTACCTTATATAAAAATTTTGGAACCCTTGTGAACATCTTCAGAAAATGAATATTTTCCCACAGGATTATATAGTCCAAGGGTGGAGGAATGTTTGTAGAATGAGAAAATTTCCACCTTTGACCCGAAATGGAATCTATAATGCATGGCTCTATCAGATGTTTCTAAAAGTGTTTATAGAGGGATGAACATATTTCAACTAAATATTTAATATATTTATAAGGATTTAATGTTCCTAAAATAATTTAATACTTAATATTTAAATATTAAAATCAAATTAAGGCCATTGGGTGTTTCAGGAGCTATTAAAAATGTACCATATAATAGTTTATTTTAAGAAATAATAAAAAAAGATGGGAAAAAAAGTTTAATTTTTACAATTAAGTAGTAAAAAAGTTTATTAAAATTAAATCAAATAAATATAATAATATAAATAATGACCATTATACTCTTTAAATGGATAATCACACCCACAACATGGGTTTTTCTTGTCCTGATCACAATACCAAACTCATTCCATTGTTCAAATCCTTCACGACATTTCAACCAATATCAATTAAGTATGGTGATGTGTTTTTCATAAAAATAGATATTGGGGTTAATTGTTATTCAAGAGGGAAATTTATAAGTTCTTGGTGGAATAAAATTTTAACACTAAGAGTAGAACCCATTTTAATTTTATTTTTCCCATATTTTCAATTATAATCAAAATTGACCTAAATCTTGTCAACTACAACATCGAGACTTTTCTGATGAATCCCGTGTATAAAGAAAAAATGGAACCATGTTAATCTCACATAATCATGCATCATCTCACATTAAATGAATCAATAAAAATTCAAATTACCAAAAATAGGGTAAAAATTGCCTATTTTGTTCTAGAAAACTATGGAGCCATTATCCGCAAGTATTGAAATACACACATTAGGTCTATCAAATTCTCTATAAACAATTGTAAATTTTTTGAGTTTTTTTCAATAATCATGTAAAAATTAAAATGATCACCAAACCAATCAAATTTAAAATGGGACCCAAAGAACTCAAACGAATTCCACACAATCCAAACAACGCACATTAAAATTTATATTTTAATTTGATGAAAATATAAATGGTGAAAAATCACATTAGACTACCACACTATCCAAAATTTATTCTCATGAACACAAAATTAGATTAAAATCAGAATCAAGGAAAGAAAAAAATATTTCATATGTATTTTCAATGTTTAAAATATTTATTATCATGTTAAATGTTAAAAACTTTTTTACATCCATTAAAAAACATTATTTTCATTTAAAATATTTTTTTCCAGGAAAAAACATTTTTTTATTTAATCCCCCTCATCATTGAATAAAACTATCTCAAATTTATAAGTAAGTGAGAATTTATAAGGGGGTAGTGGAAGATAATATGAGTTAAAAAAAGAAATTTAAAATGAGAATCATGGAATGAATTCACCTGATAAATAAAGTTAAAGTATATTCTTCTCCCATTTAATACCATGATATCAACGTCAAATAGAGTGTTTTCACCAATTATGGTAGTTTGTGTTTGTAAACATGAAATTTTCCAAAAAATTAACTGATCTCAACAGCCCCAAAATCTTTCAGAGCAACACAATTGGATAAAATGGAAACCCCTTGAGTTTACCATAACTAAAAATAAAAAAACCCAAAAGGAATGAAAAAAACACATATTTAATTTAAAACACATAACCATTAATAAATGTATAGTTTAAGGTTAGGTTTCCTACCATAAATTTATTTTTTTAATGTTCTTATTTTGAAATGGACCACAAATCAATAAACCATTATATGGTTTATAGGTTAGATGAGTTAAATTATCTTTTGTTTCTTTTTTATTGAATTACATAATTGAGGATTATAACCATTCAACATTAAATTTGATGACATGATTGTTAGTGGTATCCATAATCTCTACATCCCTGTGATGGTACACACGATGCACTATATAGTAACCTGACAATCTAGACATCAACATTCGTAGGCTTAAATGAAACTTGGAACTATAGAAGAGCACAAATTTTCATAGTTCAATTTTTTTTTACTATTAGATTCCCAGATTTTGAGGCTTCAACTCTTAAGTTATTAATCATTGAATTTTCAGAAGCCTCTGTCACAACTTCCTCTAGTTCATTAAGATCTAATTTCTTCTTTGTTTTGGCCAAATAACTATCATATTTTATTTTTATGATCTCCCAAAAGGCTTTAAGCTCAATTTAAATTATTAAGTGGCATTATTTTCTATAAAAAAACCTAAGGGTGACATGAATATGATTGTTCCAAATGAATTATAATAATACAAAAGGGAATACAAAAGTTTCTTAGTCCAACCTTTCCTAGAGGGATTGACATCTTTTTCAATAATTTTCTTAATTTCCCAATTTTACAAACTTTTATGACCATGGATTTGAGGATTGTAGGTACTGTAAATGTTGTGAAAGATCCAATACATAGACATGTGTTCCAAAAAAATGGATAATTGTAGAAATATGTTCTATTGTCATTGCTGATAGCCATAGAAATTCAGAATTCATAATATATGATCTCTTTCAGGAATCAGATCACAACCTGAATGTCATTGGACTTGGTGGTAATGGGCTCATAAATTTTTTATGTATAATAAATTTCTAAGAAGAAATAGATATATCCCTTATATTTTGGGAAGGGTCCCAATAAATTAACTCCTAAATAATTAAATATTTTGATAACTAGAATAGGAGTCAGATGTATTTGATTACTTTATGTTATGAATCTTAATTGTTGACACATAGGAAATATTAAGAACAATAATAGAAATCATTACTGAGGGTGGGCCAGAAGAAACCATTGGGGAGGATCTTTTTTGTGTTTTTTTTCAAAAAGTAACCTCAACATGCCTATGCATGGGAGTTTTTTAAAATGGACTCCTTTTTAGACTCAAGAATATATCTCCAAATGATTATATTAAGACTAACATGAAGAGGTATTGGTCACTAAACTCATAGTGTTTGATATCATTAATGAATTTCAGCTTATATTGGGTCCCAATAAATTTTTTAATGACATCTGTAAACATTTAAATTTCTAGGTTGTCATATCATATGAAGTCATGCAGAAATTAGATGTGGTATTTCTCAAATAAGTTAGACACAAAAATGTGATGCGGGTTGTATTTTAATTGTATCCTCGAGATTTTATCAACTAAAAAATTTTCATCACACTTTTTATCCTTAATGGTCAAATAAAAGACTTAATGAAGAAGAGACCATATAATCAAATTATTGTTGGAATATTATTTTTGTAAACGATATTTTAGAGCTGATTTATTGGTGAAGACAATTATGAGGGACCCTAATAGGTAGGACTTTTATTTTTCTGAGGAAAAGTTAAAAAAAGAAACACTTTCTAAGTGGTTGGGTTTTTGGTTTGTGCATCATATAATGTTCAATTATAATAAGTAATAACCCATGGATTTTTATCCCAAATAATACCTCTGACAGCTCCTATAGTGAAGTAACTTGCAACAAACATGAGTTCAAATAAAAGATTTCAATTATGAGTTTTCATGATAGGTGGATAGATAATGGAATATTTGAGTGTAATGAATACATACTCACATCTTTGTTTGCACAAAAATAGATCATCGTTCTCCATAAGAGCATAAATTGGTTAGGATATGGAGACGAAATTCATAATCAAACATCTATATAAACTATTATATGGTAACAAGGACCTTATATCATTGATATTTTTCTAAGATTCAATGTAACGAATGGTATAAAACATTTCTTTGTGAACTTTAATAACTCTACAACTGACAAGATGGTCTTGAAAAAGTAATTCATTTACCTTGAAATGTAATTTTTTTTCTAGTTTTGGATGATATTATTTTCCACACATCAAGAAAAAATTCGTCCAACATTTACAAGGAATACCTCAAATGTATCCCAAATATAGAGAAGTAAATCATAAATACCTAAATACAATCCACTACCATTTCATAGAAAATTCCCATCATGCACTATTGAAAGGTACCAGAGGTATTACATAACCCAAATAGAAAACACTTAAAGGAAAAAGTGTCAAATAAAGAGGTGAAGGTTGGTTTTCTTATTCTATAAGGTTGCCACAATTTGATTTTACCTTAAGTATCCATTTAGTAAATATTAGATCTAATTACCTACCACTCACTTGGGGACATGATCAATGATGGGTAAGGGGAAATAGTATTTCACGGGGGATGACTTGAACTTATTATAGTCAATTCAAACACTCAAACCACTACTGACCCTTTTGGGGAGAAGACCACCATCATCATTAGTGATCACAAAGATTATATCCTTCTTTAGAACAACATGAATTGGTCTTACCAACTCACTCTCAACAATGGGATATATGAAACATGATTTCATCAACCTAAAAATTTATTTTCTAGGAAAATTTATAATAATTATATTGAGTCGCTTTTAAGGTTGATGACATGTTATGAATTCAAATTCTTTGAGTTCCAATGAGTGTACTAATCCTAGGAGTATAAAAAATGGTCCATGCAATTTATTTCTTATACTTTACTACAAAATTTTTATGATCACTATATTGATTAAATTTAAGAGAGAATGAAATGAAAATACCAATTGTTTGATTATCCCATAATAATAGAAAAATTGATTGATTAATTTATGACCCTAAATTCAAGATCAACTTGGTTAACACAGTCAAAATAATCATGAGATGTTATATTGAACTAAGTTAGTTTTTCCAAATTTCATTATAGAATTAGTTCCCTTTAAATAGAAGTCTCATCTCCCAAATTTTGCAAACATGTTTCATGAATTGGTATGGAATCATTTTTTTATTTCCCTAAAGGTATCATTTATTGGTGATCCAAAAAAATAATTAATAGCGTCGTCTAAGAGAGAATCAATCCAAGGAGATAAATTTACCAAATATAAAAAATTAAAATCAATATCACATTAACATAGAGATTCTTCAAAAATTCCATGTTGTTCATATACTTGTCAATCCACACTACCTATCGAATTGACCTCATGGGTTACTTTATTATCCCTAATTTGAGAGTTTTCATTATAATTTCTTTTCGACTGAGGCTCATATTTCTAATGTTTATTGTCATGTTACCATTTTTAACTTGGATGAATCAGTTTATTGTTATTAGGATGGGACAATCGTGGATGTTGGTGGTTTTCTCTCTAGTACATAATATTGGGTTATTTTCAAGATAAATTAAATCATAATGGTAAAGGGAGATTTTAGAATTAACTAAAAAATCCTTTAATATCCCCTTAGGACATAAAAATGAAGATCATGAAGTTGAATAGTGGTATATTTCGGGTAGTGTTCCTTATAATCTAACTAAAAATAAATGGAATATGGAAAATGGTACACACTCTCTCTTAGATAAAAAAGGTATTTAAAATCTTTATTCTCTCCAAACTCAATCATGATGTAAGGGGATCCTATATCTTTCAATAAAAGATTAATGGTCCCATGAATAGTGGTACTCACAATACAAGCCAACATAAATCGCTTTTGATGAGAAAAAATCCTTTTAAAAGTGATAATGTTCTTATGATACATTTATTAGTTTGGAATGCGTTTGATTACTTTGAAAAGAAGAATGTTTATCTCATCCATAGAGAAGATTTCCACCAATGTTTAATTACGTTACAATTTATAGTTTATTCTAATGCGTTGAGGGAATAAAGATTATTTTATTAGATATTGGTGAGGTTGTGATTATTTCACATTCTCATTAGGGGTTTTCAGAATCTAAGGGTTGTTATTCATCATTATAATGTGATGTTGAAGATTATAATGGATTAAAAAAATTTATAGTTTTTTTCAATGGATTTACCACTTTTTAAGACATTCACTACATTTAGATGTTCATGAGAGGTATTTGTGTAATTGGATTATCCATATAAGGTTAATAATTGTACATCCTGGGTAAGAATGGGTGCCTTTCTAGTTTTGTTAATTTTTAGTTCTTGTTTATGGGATGAGAATTTTTATTTCATTTTCACCATTTGTTTAAAAACTATTAAAGTATTGGGACAATGACATATTGGGTAGGGGTATGTGGTGTTTGGTTTCGCTAGAGGATACTTCAGTTGTTGTACTCATTGTTGAATCAGTTATTAGATGGGTTAATAGTATTGTATAGGGGGGATGTTGGTATTGGATTAAGTACAAGAAAAATGACCAATAACCATGGACCTATTGCCAAAATTTTATATGTCTATGGCTATAGGTTAATTTATAGCCACATGTAATTTAAAACCCATGGTAATTAAGGTTTGAGATCGGGTGTTTACTTTCTCCATGGGACCCCCTGACATTTCCCTCACATCTGTGCGGCCCTCCTTCCCCGACGGTGCCCCTCACGATCCCTCTTCTCCCCCGACCCGCCTCCCCCGACGGTGCCCACATGATGGTGCTCGTGCGACACTGACCTCATGACGCTGCCCTCAAGATTCTTCCCTCTCGATGCTGCCCTCATAAGGCTACCCTCGAAATGTTGGCCCTCGTTACAGCCCCACCACATCGAGCTCTCATCTCTAACCCTCCTCCTCGGACGCTCCCACTGAAAGTGGACACCTCACATACCCTGCCAACGCTGCTCCAAGGTTACCACCCCACCTCCTCCCCCGGCATGCCTTTTATGTGGTCACCCCCTTTCGGTGATCCTCCTCATCCTTACAGATCTTGGTCGGTCACAACTTTTGAATTTGGATACCCACTAAGGTATTTATAGTTTTATATTCAATGTTGGGTTCCTCAAATCTAAATATATCTTTTTATTTATCTTGTCACAAGTCATACTCATGTAAATATGGAGAGTCGGGTCATCTTAGAGAACCCTTGGTTTTGAGGAAGATACATCCTGCTAATTTCCATGATGGAATAAATAAATTGAACAAGCAATATGTATAATAAAAGACAGTGAGAGAAGTGTAAACCACATGGTAGAGATTAAAAAATGTAATGTAGTAGCATGAGGATATTTGTGTGATGATATAATTATGTGACCTCGTGACACAACAATATTCCAACAGCTATTGATTCAAGTATAATGTGAATGCATGATTATCATGTGGATATGATCACACTGACTTGTCCTGTTGGAATATATCTTGTGTATGTCTCTTGTATAATTGCTTTATATGGAATTTTCATATAGTATTTCTTATCTATCATATGTTATGACTGAAAAACTATTTTAAAATATAAAAAATTTATATATTGAGTTGTTTTTAAGGCTTTACTTCACATGATTACATAAATTAGTCAATGTTTTTAAATGTTGATAATTATGGAAGAATTGAATGATGATATAGGTGAAAATTGATGATTTTTTACTAATTTTCATACAATGTAAATATACTATTTTTTGTTCCAAGCTTATTATAACTAGGCTATAGCAACATCTGATCATGAAACAAATGCATGGCCATAATAAAGAGGCTATATAGTTGTGAAAATAGGTTGGAATTTATTATCATTTTTTTCTTTGGATTCAATTAAAATAAATGTTATATAATTGATATTCATTTCTATAATAACAAAATGAGGCCTCATTTCCAACATGTTTTTTTTCTGAAATTTTTTCTTTGTGTACCATGGGTTGGGTACAAGCACATCCAAAGAAGGAAAAGAATACTTCTGTGAGCTCCAAAATCTCAAAAAGGAATTTTTGTGGGTCGATGATGAAGATGGAAATGCAATTGAGCATTTATTCACAAAGACAAAAGTAGAAGCTAGAAATAATTGGCTTCGGAAACATGAGGTCAAAATGGACTTTGAAAGGTGATTTCTATATTTGTATAAGTATTACCTAATTATATTATCTGTTTCTATAGGATAACACTTACCTTGATCAGAAGTAGAAGCTTTTCACGTATAGTGAATTTGTGAACAAAGAGCTAATACCGTTTTCAATGGCGGACCGTTATCAGTAAATTTGGTCGATGGCTTGAAGCTAGGCCAAGGAAGATTCTGGTCTGCTCTTTCAAGAGGAATTTTTTAAAGGAGGTGAAGGTTGTCCAATTATATCATTATGTATCAGAACACTCAGATTATCACCAGGGAGAGACCTGCTTTGCTGGTACCATAATTAGAATGGCATCAGATTTTTTAGGGAGTAATAACATTAACCTGCTTCAACCAAATTTTCAATTTGGTACTAGGCACCAGGTAAAGATTTTTTGAATTTTTCTTTATTTGAACAAAAATTCTACCCAAAATATCACTTTATGATATGTGTGTTTTAACCAGGGAGGAAAAGACAATGCCAGTGCCAGATACATCTACAGTAGACTATCTCTGATTACCTGTTTCTTATCCCCAAAGGATGATGATATTCTCCTGAACTACTTGAATGAAGATAGATAGTATATTGAACCCACTTGGTAGGTGTGTGATTACAGTTTTGTTTTGATTATAGTTATTAACTTTATTGTGGTACGTCTAAGGTATATATCGGTGATACCAATGGTTTTGGTTAATAGGAGTGATGGGATTAGTACCGGGTGGAGGTCATATGTCCCAAATTATGATCCCATAGACATTTCACAATATTTTATACGCCTTTTAGATGGAGAAATGATGGAGACCATGGATCCATGGAACAAGGGATTTCATGGGACTATTGAGAAAATAACAACCAAGGTGGGGGAAACCTACACTATCACTGGAAATATTGAAGTCGACGAAACGACCTTGAGGGTTACAGATCTTCCAATCTGAAAGTAGGATCAAGATTATAAAGAGTTTTTGGAATCCATCATGACATGGAATGAAAAAATCATGGATCTCTTAATTATGGTGTGCATGCCCAAACATTGGTAGCTCCTTTACTTCACTATAGTGTCTCTAAAAAATATTTTTTTCTTCAAAATACAGGATTCCATGGAGCACAATGATGAAACCACTGTTCATTTTGGGGTCATCATGTGCAAAGGGAAACATGGAATGTCAAGGAATGATGGTTTGTTGATAATTTTTAAACTCAAAACCTTTATAAAAAAATAAATATTCACTTATTTCATTCAAATGGAATCTTTAGGACATATGATACATCAGAGCCAAATATGCTCACCCACAAATCCCATTTTTCATTTTTCAATGATGAATTTTTGGTATTTACACTGTTGTTTTCTTCGAAGTTGTAAATGATTTCTTTCACTTACGAATTGAATTCTTTGAGAAGAAAAAAGTAAGCTCGGATCCTCCGAAGTATGGTTTATATATAATGGCCATCGTTTACTGAAATATCTTAATAATGCTACTATAGAGAGAGTTCTCTTGAATAATAATAAACTAGATATGTTGAAAGTGGATAATGAGGTTCAGGTTATTATTGGGGTGGTGAGTGGGGAGATCATTGTGAGCAATTTAAAGAGGGCATAAAATGAGTAACTAAATAGTTAATCATATATTCATGTCCTATATTTTTGTATTTTATTCCAGTTTTGTTTTGTGTGTTGACATTTTTTTCATGTTTATCATGAAAAATATATGGTATTTCAACTTATTATATTTTAGTCACAAGTGGAAGCTTTTCACTGGTTGAAGGAGTGGGTGACTAATAATATTTATGGATATAAAGGGAAACCTTTATCCAAGGTGGGGAAGATAATTTTAATCTACACAATGTAATTTTCTCTCCTTATTTTTATTATAAGATGAATTCATATTTTACTAAATACATTTGTGATTTTTTAATTATTTTATTTCTAACTATTGGTGGGTAAAAGAACTAGGTAGAAGTCCTCTATACTTTGTTAAGTGGGAGGTTATGTGTCATAAGAGGAATTGTGGGAGACTTGGGTTAAATTATATTAATGCATTTAATCTAGTTATTTTTGATAATCAAGTGTGATGTCTTATGTATGAACCAAAAGACCTTTGGTGTAGTGTTTTGAAGGGAAGTTGCTTTCTCTAGACTAATTTTTTAGTACATCTCAGTTTGAAACCATCATATGTTTAGATTGGGTTGATATAGGATCAGACAATCCTGAAAAATATTTTGTGTTTCAGGGTGTATTATTGAAGGATTATTCATGTTTGTAACGAAAAATAACTCCCCTACTAACTATTTTGGAGGATTTTTCCTAGGGGGTTCAAATAGTGACATAATGATTTTAGACCTCCCCCACAAAAATGAGCACTAGGTTTTTTTCTCAATTATCAGTTGCTTGTTTTCCCATTTAAGGATAATTTTATAATTAATATTCCTTTTTTTATTATTAGAACCACTGACAATTTGATTTAGGATCTTTATTCCATAGGGTTTTTTGTTGGTTCTTCATACGCAATGGCTTGGAAAGTGTAGCATCCACCCGATCCAATATCAAAATTCAACATGGGATGGGGAGAAGAAAATAGATAGAATGTAGGGATAGTTATCATGCTATTCAGATGAAAATTTGGTCAAACACTCATTTTAATAATTAATTAAACATATTAATTAACATTTAAAAAACTCAATAGGAAGTACACTGTGGTGAGACTCATAGGGTTCATGACACAATTTCTCTGCAAAACCCACTTTGTGATGGGGCCATTCGAGTGATGCCATGACACATATCCCCTAGTGCTAACCCAAGAACCTAACTCCACTACCTAGGACCATGTTATGTCATGATCCTTCTATTCAAAGTGCAACCACTCTTTGTGGCTAAGGAATTATAGAGCAACACTATTGGTCATGGTGTGATCCACATTCAGAACAACAATGCAACCTTACATTAGAAGAATTTATTCTTACGAAAGAAACCAAAATGTTGCAATGTCCTTGGTTGTAGCATGTTTTTTCACTGGCCTTAAAAAACAATTATTACGAAACTACACATCATGTCATGGTTCCCTTGGTTGTGGTGTTACCATTGAATTACTGTAGAATTATAGCCATGAGACCTATCAAAATTCTCAAAACTCAACTCTTGGTCTATGACAACACCTATAAAACTTAAAAAAGATTCAAATACTCCTCTAAAAACTCAAAAAGAATCAAATACACATGGTTAGTTAATGGTTAGGCCTGATTTACCTCACATAAGTACCTGAACCATTATTACCTCCCCAACATATGATAGCTCGCTCTCGAGTTGTCTCTAGTTATGACACCGACCAACCTCAACTGAAACCTGAGTGTCTTCTACACAACACTCCGAAAATATTGATATGAGGATGAACACATCTATCTATCCCTAGTCACCTTGAAAAATAGACATAAAAATTTTAATTCCAACCACAAGAACTCCCAACAGGCTGAATGATAAGCTTCAATCTAGATTTATAGATTGCTTACTACATACTCAAGAATGATCTGCCATAACAATGTGCTACTGAGATGATAGAACAGATGACTTCTATATCCTTTATGAAGTTAGAATCTAATAACCAATCTGGAGTCACTTTCAATTTGAATTTTAATCTGATCTGGTGATCTATTTGATGGAAATTCACCATAATCTGATGTTTTTGAGTGCTACGTATGAGACTTTATCTAAGGTGATGGTAGATATGGACCAGCAGCATGCTAATCCAGGAATAATGTTCAACTTTTTAATATCAATGCATCAAAGGTAAATATTATATTCATTTTTTTATTCCATGCTAGTTATGATGAATGATAAAATATTCTATTTGTAGATCATGGTGGATTGTGATATTATTTATTTTAGTCTGTCTCCCCATGTTAAATATTGGTATGTTGCCTTGATTGTAAGAAATGAATCTCTTGATCAAGAAAACATTTCAAGCCTTGGGGTTTTTAAAAAAATATCCATGGAATCCTTCCTATTAACACTACTAGATTATTTATAACATGCTAGATCAATGGGGGTGAACACCATCCTTATTAATTTTATAGTGGTTTTTTATTGAATGGCTTGATATTATAAATCCATATAATAGGGAACTCTAAAATATAAATGTATCTAGGAAGGTGATTGAATCATTCAGATCATCACATATGAGGTTTAATGTTTACTGGATCATCACAATCAAATCATTTTATTATATTACACCCAATAGGGGAATGGGTTCACTCACGCTTCACTAGTGTGTTGATTTATTTCCTCATTACCAATTTGGGTAGGACCTCACTTTCTCACCACTAATGAGTTCAATTATTAAATAATCACTAACATGGGTCTGAGCATACATTCATTTCAAAAGCTGCTTGATTTATTTCTTAATACAAAATAAGGGTATGTGCTTATTGTCATGTCACTAGTTGGTTGATATATTTTCTTATCACAAATAATGGGTGTGATCTTACACTCATTTAACCAAGGAATAATATAACATTGAAGGCCATGTGATAAGAGTCATATTTCTTCCATTTAAGGGGTTACATAGATGACTAATGGTGTTCCATTATATGTTATATTATCAATGGAACATTGTGCCTATAGTTTATGGTTTATTTGTTGATTTTGAGAATAACTTTTAGGATTTGAACACGATTGTCATGTTTTGGTGTATTTCCCTCCTCCCCAGTGGATAATATTTTTAATTTGTGTCCATCATGTCTCACACTTATACGGCCTCCGGTTGTGAATCTTTCCGATAGAAGCTTGTTGAGGAAGCTGGTGAATGGTGAACGTAGACAAGGAAATTCAATTGTTCCCCGTATCCCTATCTAATAGGCTTGTTTCATCCCACATAATACTATAAATTTGATCATAGATTGTATATCACCTTTTGAGTTCACACTGAGGGGAACTATTAATGATTTTTACAGAAGTAGCTGAGAGAACATTAGTATTCATTACACTCATTGCATGCCAAATTTGAGACTAATGCTTTTTTTCAAAAGTAACCGAGAGAGCATCAGTATTTTTTACACTCGTCGCATGCCAAATTTGATACTTTTAGCTTCCAGCAAGAACACTATGCTTAGAGCCAATTTGGGAATCTTTTGTGGTAGATCTGAGCTGTCATTAAGAAACTATACAAGTCTTTGAATCTCTTTCCTCCTATGTTATGAACTATTATGAGTCGATTATCATAAATAAAATGATCTTCTGCCACACTACATTATAAATTTATTGTTCTTAGATTAGTGAAGAATTCTATATGGTCACAGTTAATAGTAGGAAATATGTCTTCCTCCAATCCTCGGCAATCCAATACAGTGGAAAGAATTTCTGGAGTCCCCACTTCTCTAGAAAGTTGTTCAATGTTCAACTCTAGACCCAACTCCTACATAACTCGACATTAATAAGATAACTCAGTGAGTTACCATTCCTATTCTCTCATATTCTTCTACTGATCGTGGTACTATTCATAAACCTTAGAAAGGGATCAAACAAAATTTAGTAGTTCTTGAATCTTGACCACCTATTCACGAAACAACTACTCCAACTATGACTACTCTATAACAACTCTAGTAACCATTCTTGTAGGAACACATAAAAAAACTAGTGGCAGTCATCTTAAACTACTACACTACAACAATGAATTTTTTTTGGAAAGTCCTAAAATGAATCATATCAGCACCTCTGCATCTTTCTATGCATTACAACAATCACCAAAAGTTATCACAACTACTACTTAAGGTTTGGAACTCAAGATAAAGAACACAAAAAAAATTGTGGCGTCACGACTTTATTTCAACATTTCGTCAACATAGAAGATGTTTGGTAGATAAGATATAACTTCTTGAATGTTGTCACCAACATGGATGTCTAAAAATGATGTATCTGACCACTTCATGCAGTAGAATGCATAGCTAAATCCTTTTTTTCAGCAGTTATCATGTGGGATCCAACAGAAAAAATGGCCCTCCACTTCATTTTCCAGAAATAAAGTTTTCACTATGTCCGCATGCACTCAAAAAAAGTCACATTCATGATACACTTGATCTTTCACCTTTAGTTCTTCGTCCAAGCAGTGGCGTACATCCTTTATAATCTCAATGAAAGCACCAAATTTTTAGGACTTTATATAAAAATGGACACACAATAGAAATTGTGTAAAAAGAAAGGATTTTTTTGGTATTCACAACAATGACACCCTTTTGAGTAGATTAATCTATCCAAATGTCTATTATCAAGGAGACTTCAAAATTTTATAATTTTTATATATTATACTATGTTTATATTAATTATTTGTTTTTTTGCTAAGAGTTTATTGCTCAATGATATGTTTTAAATATATGTTATCTTTAATACAGAATATCTAACATTACAATTATTTCAGGTAATCTTGATTCTTCAAATTATACAAGGTACATTCAACACCACTGCATTCTTCCGACCTTATACATTTTGAATTGTAAACATCTTAATGATTGACTTTTTCTCTTTGTTCACTATTTTATGATTTTAATTTTCTGATACCCAATTAGATTTTTTTTTAATTTTGACATTTTATATTGCAATTACATGCACTGTGGCATAGGTATGATCATAATTTATGCATATGTATAAAATGTTTTGATGATATATAAGAGGTTCTCTTTTCTTATTTTATGATATATGAATTTGAGTTTAAGAAGGGAAAAAGGCCTATGTTTTTTTTCTATAGTTTTTTTTTGTGTTTTAGTTGGGAGCATGAAGCAGGAGGCATGTGGTTGGGAGCAGGGAGCCGGAAGCAGGGAGCAGCGTTGTGGCGTTGATTCTGGGAAGCAGGAAGCATGGAGGGAGCAGGGGCAGGAGCGGTTTTTTTTGGAAAGACGGTTGTTGGAGGTCGGATTTTTGTTGTAGATTAGATGTTTGTGTGGCAGTATTGGATATTTTTCTGTATACTCCATGATGTAGCCACAGTTTTTAAGCATGGAAATAGGGTTATTTCCACTGTTATATACTGCACCAATATGATTATGGCCACGGTTATAAACCGCGGTGATAAATCTACATGGCATAGTCTATAGGCACTATTTCAAAACATGGATATAAGTCTATTTCCATAGTTAGAACTGTGGTTATAGGTCTATTTCAATGTTTGGAACCGTGGCTATAGGTCTATAGCCACAGTTTGGAACCATGGCTATAGGATTTTTCCTATAGCCATGTTAATAGGAACAATGGTCAGGGAAACGGTGGTTATTACCTATATCTATGTTTTAAAACTCTATCTATAGCCTTGTTTTCTAGTAGAGACTAGTTGTGGTTTTAAATTTTCATGGTTTAGAAAAAAAAATTTATGTTAGGGGTTTGGTCCATGTGGTCAATAGGGTTGTTGGATGGGTTTTAGGTAATATTTCTAATAGAATACTGGATGTCCAATATACCTTGTGTTGAATGTGTATTGTTACTCTTGATTTTGAAAGATCAATGTGTTTTCCTCCACTATTGGAACTCTAAAAATAATATCGTTAATGGAAGGAATGGTGGGTATTTTTCATTATTATGGTACTTTTTTTCACAAATCATGAAAATAGGGTCATCAATTTAGATTTCATGGACCTTCCTATGATTTATCTCAAGGACCATCCTTACGAGTGCAACATGTTTTTACATAATACAATATTCATCCTCAATAGAGTTAATTCCACCATATTCAGTGTACTCTCATAGTACGGTGTTGTTACCCATGTTTTTGTGTTCTTCTAGACCTTGTAGATACTCATAAGAATCATTTGGGACTTTTATTTGATGGTTCTATTACACATCATGTCAATGAATTGTTTGTTTCCCATAACAAACCCTTTATAGATGATTAAAACATGTTCAAAGATTGAAAATACATGGAATGGTATCATGTTGAGTTTTTACTTTAACCTTTCACATGACCCATTAAATTACTTCATATAATTTTCAGAAAATATGTTGTTTGTCATTTTAATTAATACTATATAGTGATGTGGACATATTATTTTTTCAATTGTCATTATAATTAGTCACAAGAGTTGATTGATGCTAGTCTCGGAATATATATCCAATGATTTTCTCTGTCTTTTAATGATAAAGGAATTATCTACATCTTCTCATAGTCAAGTTGATGTGGTGGGAATGTGGTTTCAAAAATATTGTCGAACATCTTGACATGGATGTATTGAATTTGAATCTACATCCCATGAAATGTTAGAAGGTGGTTTAGGACATAATGATCTAATAAATTGTTGGATTCTCCTATGTAATAGTACATAAATTAAGAGGGTTCATTGGCCCAGGTGGGTCTGATGTAGTCCTTCTTTGGTTGATCGAAAACATTTCCCATGTTTGGGGGTGCCTCATTTGGATTTCCATCTTGAATCCCACTTGGTTTTATAAGATGGTTTCATTGAAAACCCTATATTGGAAGGAAATGTTTTTTTGAATTTAGTGTATTAAGAATATTAAGATTTAATGGAAAGGGAAGACTTGGTTTACATGACTCCCCCAACCCCAAGACTATCCACCAAAATTTAATGATTTGATTAGTCACCGTTATAGGAGAACATGCACAGAGAAAATTTAAACGAGGTGGGGGAAAAGATAAGAGAAATTTGAGTGAGTAAAGAGACTCAGATAAGAATATATTGAGTGTTGAGATTACTTACATGCGTAACTAAAAAAAGGCCAAAATATTTCCTCACCCAAATTTACCCATTTTTGATGGGAGAGAGTGGTTTCTTGTAGTGCATCTTGGGTTTTTAAATCCTTAGAGGCCTAAGAAGAAACCTAAAAACATTTATATTCTATGGATTGTTTTTTCTATTAATATTTTAAAGATGGGTTGATTTTAAATGGTTTTAAATAAATACTATGATACCTATGAGAATTCAAATTAAGAAAATGGGTTGATCCTATGATATTTAAAAGGGTTGACTAGATTAATTTCCCTCAAAATTATTATTATTTCAATAACTTGAGATGGATTCATCTAAATAATTCAAACTAACCTCGTCCCATACACATTAATCACATTAAAAAAATAAAATCACTTATACACATAGTGGATCATTCTAAAGATAACAAAATGATATAGGATATTATTATCACATAAATATGGGGTGATAAAATGTACCATGTAATATTTCATTTTAATAAGGGACAGAAAATAGGTAACAAAAAGATGATCCATTTGTAAAATTCCATAGTAAAAATGTTTTCTGTCATTAAATAACATGAATATTATAATATAAATAATTAATATTATACCCTTTTTAGGGATAATCAATTATATATTTGATTTATGTTCTTGAATATATGTATAATAAATATATATTTATTATACTGGAGGTTTGGACACATACAATGGAAATCATACCTTATGTAAGGGTTTTGTTCAAAATCTCCAATTATTTTTGTATTTTTTATGTTTAAGTCTCCATTGGGAGAATTATTTGATCATTATATATTGAAAATTATTTATTTTATTCTCTTATAGTTTTTTATGAACATTTCAAATAATATTACCATTTCCCCACATTGATACCTAAAATTACTGAGAACAATTTTATGTATTGATGACCTTGTTTCACTCTTTGGTCGAAAATATTTTTCCAAACATATCTTTATTTTTTATAAATATTATACAAAATCCTTTAACATTCTCAAAATGAAATTTAGGAGACATTTTACCCAAATTTATTTTTAGAAAAACAAATTTAATGGATTTTTCTTATTATTTTTAGAATGAGGAACTTTTTAACCTTTTTAGAATAGTGTAAAAGGAATGTTTTTATAACTTGTATGAAATTTAAGGAAGTAACTTCCATTTGGAAAACCCATTTATTTGAATCTTCATTTAAAATTTCAAAAGGATCATTTTGAATCAAATGTATTTCATACAATTGTAGAATTATTTAGTCTTTAAAAGTAATTTTCAAAAGTTAAAATGTTATTTTCCTAATGAATATTTTTAAGGATATTTTGTGGTATTACTATTTTCCAACAAAATAAAAACTTTATTATAAATATTAATCAATAGGGACATTATTTATTTGAACCATACTTTATTGTTTATTTTTATGTTTTTAATCACATTGACTGTTGAATGTATTGATATTATATAAGTTAGTACTCTTAATACAAATTGATATTACTTTATGAGGCATGAATATAATGTTTTATTGAGTATTTATGTTATAAATTAATTGGAATTATTAAGTAAGTGGTGGGGTTCGGAATTAAATATCACCATAATCTGTTCATAGGTATAATGAGAGAAAATATAGCGGGAATATGGCTGATTACTTAACCTTTTTTGAAAGATATTATGGAATTAGTCCTCGATAATAAATTTTGAATGTCCAAAATTATGCATTACATAATTATTAATTCAGTAATTAATTTCCATATTATTATATTATATGTTATGATATCTATTGATATGTTTATAGATCAAGTGACTATTTATGTAGAAGTTTTTATCATCATTTTATTTTTCTATATTATTAATGCCTTTTTATCTTCAAAATTACACATACCCGTACTGAGCATCTGATCTCACCCCTTTCTTATATTTATGCAACACATGATTCAAATATATAAAATATTATATAAATTTAGGTTAATTAAATTGGAAATAATGATGAAATTGAATTAAATACTATATTGAATTTTATGTTTTCAAATATAATTTTAGATCTGAGTCTGTATCTTGTTTACTATGATTATTGAATTTTTTTTCCATAAGGATGATATTTTTTGCATCTATTAGAAATTTAATGTAGTAACCAATAACTATAGGATACGTGGTTTGGGTAATTCGTAGTTCTAATTAGATTAATTTTATTAGAATTATTGGGAACAAGATTTAGAAAAATATAGATTAAGGAAAATAACCCAATGAAAAAATTTGGAGATAAGTATATAAGTACATAATAATGTTTTGGTTAGAAGTAGATTATTTGGGATTTCATAGAAATATATCCATTTATGGGTGCTATAATTGGATATGTCTTTGGAATATTTTAGACTTAGGTAATTACACTTAAAAGGGTGCATTGTTATTTTACCCTATTATCACCAAGTGCACGAACATAGGACTCACTACACACATCTTTTTTCACTAATGGGGGATATTATTTTGGTGATTACTGTTTTCATTACATATCATTTTCAAATAAAATTAATAAATTATATGATTTTAAAACATTACCAAAGATACCATGTTTTTTATTATGATATTAGCTATGAATAAATTTATCATTTTTTGTTTATTGTATCACATGTTTTTAGGATTATACATTATATCTCATAATTTCATGATATAATATATTTTATACTATTTTTTTATAAATGGTTCAAAGAGGAAGTAATATTAAATATACTAATGCATTTTTTCTTTGTAGTGATTTCCCTCTTGGGAAAGATAATGAATATAGAGACAAATATCTATCTAGAACTAATCAAATTATAACCATATTGGATTAGCTGACATAGTTTATTAACAATAACCTATATTATATAATAATCATATTGATCCATGACATAATGAAACAGTTTTAGGAGTCTCGATTTGAAAATATACTTCATTATATAATGGGTACAAACCCCTATTAGAAACCGATTAATGGATAATTTCTATAGAGAATACATTTCTCTCTTTTGGGAGTAATGAAAGATAAAAAGTTTTCATGATAGTTTATCATATCTAAATGATGTAAATAAAAATATTAGTCATTGATTCCTAAAACTAAGGATGATTTTGGAATAGAGTGCATGAAATTTAATGATTTTATTGTACCCTTTATGGAAGAATATTTTCCTCATGACCAATGGGTAAATATTTAATGATAATTTCTGAGTCTATAATATAGTGAAAGTGAAAATGTTTCTATCTATAATTATAAAATTACAAGGTTATCAGGGTATTCTACATTCTACATTCACAATTCAAATAGTAAGATTAACTAGTTATTTGATGATATAAAGCCAATCCATTAAAGTGAACTAGTCTCTAAAACATCCCATCATATGAGTATATTGTATTATATTATATCAAGATAGAGATTCAATTATTCATGTATTATTTATGTGAAGGAAATAATGATAGAAAGAGGATAAATGAAAAATATTATTTAAGAAAATAACAGACCAAAGGAATTTCCCATAGGAGAAAATTTAGGAAATAAGAAACATGGTCCAAGATTAAAGGAAATGAGTATTTTATTCAAGTGTGGAAGGATATTTGACCATGAGCATGAATTCAAGGGTAATAATGAAATCTCAAATGTTCATTATTTTAACTCTAAAAATATGAATAAACTAAGAAAATTAATTTCTGAATCATCATACGAATATACTTAAAAATAAATAAATGTATCAAGGTCAATAATATGATATTTATAAATTAGATGTGAAATGATTAAATTTATTGTGTATTTGGATTCAATAATTATGTAGTATAGGTATATTATAAAAAATATTCTCACTATACGAATCATGAAACAAATAATGATTTAACAGAAATAGTTATTCAATAGTTGTATGAAAACATATGTTGAATGGCACCGATGAACTAGAAATGTGATTCAATTATAAGATTATATATTTGTAAAATATATTAATAAGGTTAGGTTTACCATAAATATGTTCTAGATGTTGATTTAATAATTATTAGTTTGGTTAATTTAAGGATTTATATTGAATAATTAAATCGAATATAATTATTAATCCAGAATATGGTTAGTCACTCAGCGACAAATTAATTTATGATACAATTTACTAAACATTAAAATTCATAGTGTATACTCAATATCCTATTATTCCGTTAAGGTTTTTTTGGTTATTTCAGACATTAATGTTTACATGATCACGGTATTACATTGTTTGTTGTATGAGATAATGAGGTACTATATATATTATATGTGGAAATACTATTTGTCAAATTTTTTGGATTTTGTGTTTTTAATTTAGTTTGGTGTATTTAGGAGGAATATTAATTGTAACTATTTATTGAATTGATTAAGTACAACTTTGGATGTGTGATTGATATTTTATAGATTAATGTATTATATTGGATTAATTTTTCTCAATGTTTTAATTTTAGTAAATATCTATATAAATAAGGGAGGAGTGCTTACTATATTAATATATATGTTATGATCTATTAAAAGTTAATTTTTTAACATCGATTATAATAAAATTAGTCTTTGATATTAATTTTTTTTGTGTTTGAAATAAAGTTTAAATTGATTGAAGCACAAAAAAAATTTTGAACTTGTGAAATAAAAAGATATTATGTAATATATTGTATAGTGTTCTCTATCATGATATTAAATAATACCTAAAATATATGAATATTATATTGAAATGAAAATGTTGTCCTATTACATTTATATCTATCATAGATTTTTGGATTTGTGGTTTTCAACATTATCTATATCATTCACTTTATTGTGATCAATATTCTCTATCACTGTCCATAATGGTTTATGCTTTTATTCCATACCCTAATAATGTTTTCTTACAAGGAAACCTAGTTATTATTTATTCGTAAAGACCATTGTCATATAATGTCTCTCTTTTCATGAAAAATTGTTATTACCCCTTTTTATAATGTGAATTTTCAATATAGGTTTTTTCACATTTCTAACAATTGATTTCCAAGTATAAGATTTGTTTGGGAGGAAAATATTTTTATTATGGGTGGGGGGTTGAATGTAAAACTATGTAATTTTGTTTAATATATAATTCTCCAATAAATTTATTCTCTTTGATAACTTGTGATACATTAATAATCGAATTTAAAAAAATCACAATATAAATAATATTATTTAAACATGACTTTTATAACCAAGACATTAAATTAGAAGGTATGAATTGGGACAAATAAAATATTATAATTTAATGGATTAGACATGTCAAAAATAAATTCATTCATTTTCAATTGATTAAGAAAATTAATATAGATGAGATGTTTTCCAGAAAAATAATTTGTATTCATGGTTTGTGTTTTTATCATAATAAATTAAATTAATCATATTAGTGAGAATTATTAATAAAACCTATATATTATATATTCAATCATACATTATATCATTAATGTAATATTTTTTCTTGTCATGAGATAAGTATATGCTTAGTTTATTCTTATTAAGAATACTTTTCAAAAAAGTGGTTTCATATCATTTTTTTCACTTACTTTAAAATTAGAAATTGTCAATATGTAATATATTTATTTTGAAAAATTAACTTTGTTTCTCAAATAATATTTTCGAAAATTTCTTAGGGGTGAATTTTGAATATTTTATGAATGTATTTATTTTTAGAGGAATATAAAAGAATGTAAATATTTATTGGAATACAACTTTTTGTTTAAGAAATTTTATAAGTAACATTTTATTTTAAATTTTTAAGTAAAATAATTTCCATTATATTATATTTAATTAAATTTATCTTCTTTTATCATTCATATTTTATGTTTTTATATAACAGTTTTATACATCTGAAAAAAATTCACTGTAAAACCAATTTTTTATCTCGATTGTCGAATATTTTTAGATTAAATTTTGAAAATTTTATAAACTAAATATGAAGATATTGATTCATTATTTTTATTCAATGTTATTAATATTATATGATAATTAAAATTTAATAATATTTCTTAGTAAATAGTATACATAGTTAAAATTAATATCCATGGTTATGGTTAAACCACGGTTTTGTACATTACATGTGATTGTGTTAAAAGTAATTTTCCACACACAAATGGTTTTTATATAAAAAATATAATATCATATTTATAATAATTCGGTACCAATTTTCTAATATGATTCTTTTTATTTTTAGTCTTGGAGGATAAATTTCATTGGGAAATAAAAAAGATACTAGTTACCATGGTGAAAAATAAAATGATAAAAGGAGGTTAAATTAAAAGCTAATGAATAACATGCTCAAAACATATTGTTTTTTTGTTTGAGGGTTGGATAAACCATATATTCCTACTAGTAATTTATTTATCAATTTTGGAGGTAGTTATAGTGATAATTACTTTCTGTTATTGAGTTGTTTTAGGTATTTAAAAAATATTACTTTTAAATTTTAAAAGAGAACTTCCTCCCCTCACACATTAGCACCTCTTAAAACTTTTTCATGAAAAAAAACTACATCAATTTGTATCTGAAATCATTATAAATTTTATGGAGCTTCTTTTTATCCTCAAAACTAACCCTAGGGTGCTTAATAAGAGATCTAGTGGAGGATGTTATAAACAATGTTAATTATCATTACAAAGATCGTATTTTTTTACTTCTTATCTTACAACCTTCATTCAATTCCTAATAATTCTAATATAATAATTAAAATATCCAAAATATTATATTCTATTATTTTTTTATTGAACTAGTTATATCAATCTCCTCTTCAATAAAATGGGAAATAAAAATGTTGATCATGTTTATGGTGGTCTACCTCCACGCATTTTAATGTAATTCAATTTTTATCGATTCCTCTCAACAAAGGATATAATTATGAATTTAAATTATACTGATAAAACCTTTTCATAAATAGACATTACATTAAATTTGAGGAATACTTAAAACTTTATACAAACAAACACCCAAAGGCCATACTATTCAAGGTCCTTTGGAAACAAGGAAACATAAGCACTGGTATATAAATGATCTACATCATCCCCCACTAGGTTTTTATTGACTAGAACCCTTCTTATAAACATTAAAATAATACTCATATTTATAAAATTTTTACGGAATCATAAAAAAGGCTGATCTAAAATACCCATTAATGGTAAATAAGGGAGATATGTAAGCATAATCATGAGTATAAGAGTATGAGAACACGATCATGAAAATAAAAGATCACACACTTCATATTGAATATCATATACACGAATCATGGTATTAATCTGGAAATTTCACAAGGCATGAATCATTGTGAAATAAATACCATAATACATGAAATCATCACAGAGGAATAAAACATAGAATTTCAGAAGACAAATAAGAATATACAATTACTTCCATAATAGTTAAGAAATAGTTTCCAAGGCCATATTAGTGGATAATTTTCTTTATTGAACTGGGTTTACTCCATGTTCTATCACTGTATCACTGAACCGAGTTCACTCTCCAATCCAGCAAAATAATAGTAACACATGTTAATTTCATATTCCAGCTCTATAATACTAAACAAAGTTCATTTATCATTCCATCAATGTAATACTAAACCAAATTTATTTCTCATTCCATCCATGTATTTATTACGAGATACACATTATTACCTAATTAATTATAGGGATATATTTGTCCCACACATCTCATAAAGAAATTATCAAATCATGTTCCGGAAATTCCTAAATAATCATATCATAACCCATGAATGTAAATGGGTATCATAAACAAGTAAACATATCGTAACATGTGAAAAAAGATATATGTTTCATAATCATTTCATCATAAGCGTAACCCATGAATGAGAAATGGATTTCCAAATATATAACCTATTAAATATAAACATGTTTCATAAAGACCATGAAATTAATAATAACACATAAATAATATGAACCAAACCATTAAGTCATTTCATATAAAATAATGAGTAAAATCAAAAGATGTAAACACAGATGGAACATAATTTTTAATTTATTTCAAAGAAAATGCATGTGGAAAATATCATTTCATATTTGAAAACAAATTTTTAATACATAAAACCATATCAAAGTGTTTTCTTATAAAGTACATTTAAAACTTATAAGTAAGACATGAATTCATTTTGATAAGGGTTTTCCTATAAAAATTATAAATTAATATTGAAATCATTTTAAAAATATTGTTTCTTTCAAAACATTTTTAAAACAGGTAAAGAACGATTGAAAATATTATGAAAACAACTTAAATGAAAATACATTGAAAAATTATAAATAAATATTGAAAACATTATAAAACCATTTTTTGAAAACATGTGAATGAATCTCGAAAATCTCATGATAACCATTTCTTTGAAAAAACAATGAAAAGTTATAAGTAGGGATTAAAATAATTTTGAAATCAATTTTTGTTGAAATTTACGTTTAAAATTATTTTAATTAACATTTTATTTTAAAACATTAAAATAGGATTCAATTAAATGATGGTAGTTAAATATGTACATTCCATGTGGGCTAAAAAATAACAATCCTTTTGAACGATAAAAAGGGTTAAAAAATTACTTATTAAAAAATTTAATGATTCCATTGATGATATTGGTAAAATAATAAAATGGTATAAATTTATTTTAATAAAAGTTGGATAATGGTACAATATTCATTGAAATACTTTTTAGAAAACATGGTTTTTAAGGAACATAGATTTCTGACCGAAGAGACGCTAAAGTCGTGATTTTATAATAACACATTCTTAACTACCCTATGTAACAAAGAGTGGAAAAATACTACCAATATAGGAATTGATCCTAAATAAACTGAGGATGAAAAAATTATGATTTCTCTTGATATAGGGAAAATAATATTTCACCCAAAAAACATAATCATTAATGATCTCCAAAAGCGATGAGATTGTTTTAGTGGAATATTACCGCATGGATCCATGGGATAATGATCTCAATGAATGAAAATGAAATAAAATGAAGTATAAAATAACATAAAAATTATTTTATTCTGGATATAAGATGTCAAACGGATTTAGATGCACCTAAAAAATGAAATTTTGTTAATAATAGAACATGAGTCTCAAATATGGAATATTAAGACACCATTATTTTACTGATTTAGTAAGTTTTGGATTTTACAGCCCATTAATTAAATATCAAATATTGGATATTTAAATACCCATAAATTTAATTATTTGAATAAATGAATACACACATGGCTAGTATACACACCACACAAAATTAATCGGTGGTGAAAAAATCTTGTATATTAAAAAGTAAAAAGTGAGATGAAATCCTCTAACCTTAGTCTTGAATCTCTTAGAAATCATAAAATATTCCTATATAATATATATATGTTTATTATAAATATTAAAAATAATAATATTATTATTTAAAATATTATATATATGGTTTGATCATGACCATATTTACCCTCTTGTTTACAATCGTATGTTGCAGTTTCACTTCGGGTAATATTCACTTTGTTTTTCACATGTGTCCTAATTTGTAATATCATTGGCCCTTATACATATATAATTATTCCAGAAAGTATACCATGATATAAATATCAATAATATTCAGTATATTTTTATCATGATAATCTATATAATATACATGTATGAAAGGGAATACACCCTTAATGTAGACGGTTTGTTGTACGTATGCATGAACGTTGTTTCAATTTTTAATGTCTTATTGAATGAAAAAAGTTATATATTTATATATATGTATATATATTATTAATATAGTATCATAATTATATAATATATATCATAAAATTTTACTAAACCCATCCTCTATACATTCCAAACAGTGCGTGAATGAATCACATCACTTTGAGGGGGTGGTAGTCCACACTCCCTCAAACGAAATTAACATATTTACACCAAATGGAAATTAAAAAAAATGTGTTGTAAAAAGAATAAATAAAAATAAAAATATTATAATTATAATATATAATATATAAAAACATTTGTCTTATCCTAATTTCCTCTATGAGAGACAATAAAGGGAAAAATGAACAATCGTTGTTCTGTGAGGTGGTTGTTAGATATACACGTAAACAACATATTTATTATCCATTAGATGGAGGTGTGTGTAAGAGTAGGAAAAAACCATAGAATAATAAAACACTACTTTATTGAATATGCTATTGGTTTTTTTAAAGCTTGTAATAAATAGAGTGGAGGGTTGTACATTGAAAATCATAGAAATGTGCTTACGAGAAGATCATACCTCTTAATCGAGTAAGTACTTTTTTGTTCCCAAAGGATTCCTTGGATAGATTTATGACAAATGGGTGGATTCATGGAAGGTTTATGGTGTCTTGGTAAATGGATTGGTTATATATTTTCTAAAACTAAGTGGTTTTAGTGGTGTGAAGAAGAGGGAGAGGTGGTGGCCTTTTTCAGGGAATGGAAAGGACACACATAGAATTTTTAAAAACATTTTAGGTGTACCAACATTTTTTACTTTATTAAAGTCATAAAAAATTAATAAATTTAGTGATTGAATGTTCATGGACAATTAATGGTCATAAAATGGGGCTTGGACGTGTTATTATGTCATTTTGGGTGTTAAGATTATGGTTTAATTTATACTTAAACTTAATGTTATCTTAACCAATGTAATTAGTTTTAATTATGTTCAATAATATTTTTCGTCAAAAATATAATTTCAAATTATTATATATTATAAATTATAATGATTAAAAATACAGAATCCATTTTTCCAAATTCTAATAATAGAAGTGATGAAATTAATATAAAATTAATCCTGTTGATAGGACGACACTATAGGTTTTTAGAGTAAAAACGTCCAATGTTTTGCTATGTTTTTAAACTGAATTTCAAAGTGAAATTGATTCCAATGAACTAAATTTAATTGATTTATAAAAAATATGACATATTTAAACATTAAAGAAAATTATAATACAATTTAACATTATAAATAATTTAGATGTAAATGATGTTTTCAATTAAAATTGGTTATTTTCCACTATTCATCCAACAAATAAATATTATCATAAAAATTAAAATTTTTACCCTAATATAATATTGAAATCCTAAAATAAAAAATGAATTTTATTTTATAAAATTAAATTTCTAATTGTGTCTAAAATTATCTATATTTTTTTCATATAATGATAAGGAATTTAGTTTGTTTGAGAAAATAATATTTTTAAACATTCAAGGAATTTACAAAAAATTATATCTTTCATTATAAATATGTTTTTTATATAAATTAAATTTAAAATATATTTTAAAATGAGTTATTAATATTAATATTAATAATTTTAAAAATGATGTTATAGTTATATCATTTAAATAATTATAAAAAAAGTTAGTTTGTAGAAACTCAGTGATGTGTGTAAAATATGACATGTAAATATATCATGTGGTGTATTCCAAGTCAGTTTTGTTTATAATGTTGGCCAAATCACAAGATTACTTCAGTTCTCCATGTATTGAACACTAAAATTTATGTTGTGTGTATTGCATTATTAACATGGTGTCTCACATAACTCCTGACTATCATAGTTCATTAATATATAGTAAACTATTTTTAATGTTATGTGAAATGAAAAATATCACAAAGGTTAAATTAACTCGAAGAAAATAATTCCAAAAAAACTACGGGTGTTACATTCTACACCCCTTTAAATAATTTTTTCTTCAAAATTATTCTTGGCTATCAAAGGTATAATACTTTGAAGATTCATTCATAAAAACACACACCATGAAAATGAATACTAAAACATCCATTAAAAAGGGAATGTTGGAACCATAATAGTAAAACAAAGTTACATATAACCAGGTTTACACATAGGAGAACAAAGGTGGGGTGTAAATATTGTACATGTAGAAAAAGAAAAAATATTTATATGGAGTGATTAAGGGCATAACCAAAAAACAAGTTAATGATAATATAAAATTCTAGGGCCTCAAATCCATAAATATGTGATGATTTATAAGGCCATTTATTGAACAAAATTTAATTCATTAGTACAAATTGTTTGGATCATTATAATATATTTGAGTAGTTCTTTTATTGACCACAAATATATGGAAATATACTCACTTCATATATTTATGTAAACCAAATTTAATTCTTTTAGTTATTCTTCTATGAATTTTTAGTTCATCTATTACATCAGGTAATGGATGTCTAGAAATTATCATTTACGATTGATGTTGTAAAATACACTTTTAGCGGATCATAATGCCCATAATATAATGAAATGTAAAATCTATTTTTCTAAAGCAATTCAAAAAATTAATATGGTTAATAAATTAATATCTAAACTTAAAAACTAACACTACTAATTCAACATAAGTTTTTGTTCACCAAAAATAATTATACATTAACCAGGACATCGTGTAGGCTAATGGTAGGTGTGAAATTCTTATCATATTCCTTTCATGGGCTCAAGACCTGAAATATTGACCGAAATGATTGGTTGTCATGTAAAATACATGATTTAAATTTCTAAACCCAATTTAATATAATTTCCTAAATATGATGAACATCCTTGAAATATGTTTAATCACTAAATAACATTTTAACTACGATTTTAAATACAATTTCAATACATAAAACTACATATTGAGTTTAATTTAATCATCTATGTACTATAATCCTTACAACCTTTTATAAATGTTTGAAATCAAAAACCTTAGAAATCAATTTACAAAATCATCTTAACAATAATCCACCATATATAAAAAAGTAGGTCTTTGTTATCACATTATTAACATGTGAATACCCTCATGGTGAATTTTCTTGGAACATGGAAACAACATGAATTACCATAAATCCTTTTGGAAATAATGAATTACATTATATTCAATAGATTACTAGATATATTCCATAAATACATGACTTAGTGAAATAAATCCATGATATCATCAACAACTTGAAAACATGTACTTAATTAGTTCCAAGGTAATTAGTTCTATGAAATTTACATGTTTATATCCCATATATCCTTATCTAAAAAAATTATGATAAATTAAGAAAATTTTTGAGGTTTATCATTCCCTTAATCATTTGTTTTAGGACATATCATTTCCATTATATCACTTTTCGATTCCATTATAACCAGTCAATATGTTCTTGTAAATTCATATTAAATAACATAATCTAAACAATCGTTACAGATTTCAAATTTCCTATAATATATTTATTGAATCCAAATATATAAGGAATTTATTATTTGACTTCATCCTTATTCCATTATCAAGGATACCTCATCCAATTATACAATATATATTTCCTTTTACATTTTATACATAGTCTCTTCATCATTATCTTTGCAGCCATTACCAATATAACCTTACGTATCCTATTATGGAACCTTTCTATTGGGACATTTAATTTCTTAATGAACACTTATTCAACACTTGAAACACATAAACATCATTGATATATTTTGTTGAATGAACTAGTCAATTTTCCATTTCACTCACTTTTATTGTGTGATTATTTTCCATAGTCAAAACTTCTTCTTGTTCGTCAAAGAAATTAAATTAGGTGTTTATTTCCACATTCTTAACACAAATGAAACCAAATATTATTTACTCCATGGCCTCCATTACCCTAACTCTTAGTGAAAACCTTTTTTCTCTTACTTGGTGAGTCTGAGAGTTGGTTAAGGTACCCATTTTTAATCATGTTCTACGAAAAATAACTAGGTATGATCACAAAATCTTTTGCAGTAGTGATAATATATCTTGACATCTCACCATAAAACTTTCCATCACATTCATCATTAATCTAGTTTCTCCCTGTTCCTTCCATTGAATAAAACCAGAATCATAGTGTGAGAATTACTTATCAATACAAAAAACACAGTGTCATGAAAATAATTACGTACATGATTTCTAAATAATTACACCTTCCTTAGTATTGGGCACCCGAGGCTCATCCTAGGTTTTTCATAGCCTACTTATAATTATGTACTTTGTTGTGGTCTATGAAGTGATAGTGAATTCACAATGCATATCCCAAGAGAGTCCCAAACATGGTGAGTAGTAATTCCCATTTTCATGTACCAAATTATCCTATGTCAGGACCAAAAACTATTTTTACAGTTGTTACTCATATGTGCATCAATTCTAGAGCCACATACACGTATAGTATCCATTCAATGATTTATTTATAAGAATCCACTACCTCCATCTTTTTTCAAAACAATCTTGGACAGTTTACTATCCTTTCCTTATCCTTAGACTTATCCTCAGATATGTTCTTTGGGTTGTCACTAAAGTTTTATAATCATAGATTCTAATGGATAATTGAGACTTTTCTCTGATACCAACCACACCGACTCTTTATTTTCATAAAAATACATTTTATATCCTTTACATAATACCTAAAACAGTATATAGATAGACACCCAAAGACCATACTAGTTTAGCAACTTTAAAACTATGGTAATATAGACACTTGTATATAAGTGAGAAACATTATGTCCCACTATATTCTTCTAATCTATCACTCTTATATGACACATAAAAATAATACATATCTATATAACCTAGGGTAGGAGAAAAAAAGTGGTGAGCTAAAATGCTCTGTATGGGTAAACAAGGAAGAAATTTAAGTATAATCTTGAGTATAATGGTATGAGAAGATGATCAAGAAAATTGAAGACCAACCCCTACATATCAAAGATCATATAATTGGATCATGGAATAAATTTTTGTAGTTCATAGGACTCAAGTCAGATGTAAATAATTAACAATATCCATAAAACAATAACATAGGAATGAAACGTAGAATTTTTGTAAACATACAAAAATATATAATTATTTTCATAGTAGTAAGGGAATCGCTTCCTAGGCCATCATAGTGGAAATTTTCATTTATTATACAAGGTTCAAACCCCATTCTTTCCTTTTATTACTGAACCAATTTCTACCTCGTTCCAGTTTTATAATATTAAACTGAGTTCGTTTTCAATTCCACCCCTATAATAATAATCCTATTTCATTTCTTGTTCAATACTTGTAATAATGAACTGAGTACATTTCTTATTCCATCCATGTATTTCTCATGGGATATAAATCATTACCAAATGTATTAAATGGATATATAGATCGCATTCATCCTATAATAAAATCATATATACTTGTACCAAAAAATCATAAACAATAATATCATCTCCCATGAAATGAAATGGGTATCATAAACTAGTAAACTTGAGAAAAAATGTAAAAAAAGATTCAGGTTTCCTAATAATTTCATCAAAATCACAACCTATGAAAGAGAAGTGGATTTCATAATCATATAACCTATAGAAGGGAAACAGTTTTCATAAATACCCTGGGATTAAAAATGATCCATTCATATAAATAGTATCAATGAAACCGTTAGATCGTTTATTATAATGGAATGAATAAAATTAACAGATGCTGAATTTGATGGAAAATAGTTTTGAAATGTATTTATAAAACATTTGTTCAGTAAAATAACATTTATTCTATAAAAAAGATTTATAAAACATAAACAATCTGAAAATAAATTTCTTAGAAATTCTAGAAAAACATATTAAGAATAATTGAAATCATTTAAATTACATTATTCATTGAAAAAATATAATATATGTTTTAAAAATTTATGAAATCTTTTTTTCTCTAATTAAACATTGAAAAATTGTTAGAAAATCATGAAAAAATTATGAAACCCACTTCTTTTTAAATACTTCAAAAAAATTTAAATAAATCTTGGAAAGGTTTTGAAAATTATTTTACTGGAAATCACATGAAATATTATTGGAAATATTTTGAAACCCATTTTGTTGAAAATACTTTAAAAACATATAAATAAGGTCTGAAAATATATTTAAAACAAATTTTCTTAACTTTTACATTTAAATATATTTTCTAAAGAAATATCCTTTTAAAAATTAAAATGAAGCATCAATGAAATGACATTGGTTAAATAAGTACATGGAATATGATGTAAAAAGAATATTAATTTTTCATGGTAAAAAATTAATAAAAATTCATTGATTGGAAAGAGAGATTAATATTCAATTGAATATATTGGTAAAATAAAAAAATGTTAAAAATGTATTTTAAATGTTATAGGATAATGGTACAATATTTTTTGAAACCATTTTTTTAAAAAATAATTGATAGAGAAAAGATTTATGGCATGAGAAAGGGTAAATTTAAGATTTCATAATGATGCTTTATTAATTGTCTTATATACCAAATAATGAAAAAATTGAACTAATATATTAATATATCCTTAATAACTAGAGTTGAAAAAAATTCAACTGTTTTCTTGAGATAGGTATGATAATATTTCGTCCATGAATCATAATAATTAACAATCTCAAAAAGAGATGATATTTTTTTAGTAAATTCTTACTACTTGGATACATGGTATCATACTCTCCATGTATGAAAATTAAATCACCTTAATCTTTAACTATCATGAAAATAATTATACTAATGATATAATATTAAATATGAAACCATATACACCACAAAAACAATAATTTAGGTGTATAAAAAACCTGACTATCAAAGAAGGTAAATTAAGAAAAAACTATTTTATATATTTGATAACTTTCTAAATGTAAACCTCATGAAATAACTATAATAAAATTGTTATGTAAATGTGAGATGAAAATGATAATAATAATTGAGATGAAATCCCCTTACCTATTGTCTTGACTTGCTTCGTACTTACACAAGCTTCCTTTATAATAAATTTAATTTTATTATAAATATTTTATAGGATCATATTCTTATATCATATACCATATATGGTTTTATCATGACCTCATACTAACCTCTTGTTAGTAATCCAATGTTATGGTTTCACTTCAGGTAATATTCACTTTGTTCTTCGCATGAGTCATAATTTGTTATAAATTTGGTCTTTATACTTATATCATGATTGAAGAATGTAATCCATGATTTAAATATAATTTATATTCATTATATTTTTGTAATAATAATCTATAGAATATATAATTATGAAATGGAATACAGTGTTCATGGAGATGGTAAGTTATATGTATGCATGAATGCTGTTTTTGTTTCTATTTCATATTGAATGAATGAAGGTATATGTCTATATATATTTATATATATAAATACTTATATATCAATATTATATCAGTTATATAATATATTTTCACTAAAATAACACTTAATACTTCCCATGATGTTTTTGAACGAATCATATATCATTGATGGGGTGGTAGTCTACACTTCCTCAAACCAAATTTTCATATTTACAACAAATAGAACGTAAGAAGATTTGTTTTATAAGAAGAATAAATAAACATAAATATATGAAAATTATAAAGTATAGAATATAAAAGCACGTTTTTCATCAGAATCACCACCATGAATGTGATAATGGAAAACTGAACAATCATCATTCTGTGAGGCTATAGCTCACCGTACATGTGAATAATATGTTCATTACCTATTATATAGAGGTGTGTGCAAGTGTAGGTCAAACACTGAGCATAAAAAATACTATTATATTCAGGATAACTTTTGGTATAAATTCATTGAATAAATATTTTTTAGGGGGTGGAGAAATAAAAATAAAGAAAAGATATTGAGTGAAGATGTTACATCTCACTCATGTAACTTCTTTTGGTATGTGCGAAAAAAGATTATTTGGACAATGTTATAACAAATTGGAGGATTCTACGAGGAAGGGAGGGATGTTGGTAAGTGAATTAGGGATATATATTTCCCTACCCAATTTGGGTTTAGGGATTTGAATTATAGGGAGGTGTGGTGAACTTTTATTGTGAAGGGAAGGACACTGTTGACATTTTTAAAAACATATTATGTGTACCTACATTTTTACCTAAAAAAGACAAAAAAATGAACCAAATCAAATAATACAAGGTTCATGGATGAATCATGCCCATAAATTGGGTTTTTACATTTTATGTCATTTTGGGATTTATAGTATGGGCTTATCCTTAGTTATACATAATTTTATCTTAATCGATGTAATTATAATTAATTTCATTTAGTACTATTTGTGTCCCAAAACTAAAATGAACTTATAATAAATAATAAATTACTCGTATTCCAAATATGGAATCCATTTTCTAAAATCTAATCACATAAGGGGTTGAAATTAATTTTAAATTAATCCCACTTATGGGACGGCATTGTTGCTCATTAAGGTAAAAATGTTCAATATTTTAATGTGTTTTTATACCCAATTTCCAAGAAAAAATAATTCTAATGACCTAAATTGGATTAATTGATAATAATATGACATAATTAAAAATTAAAAAATATTTAAATTTAATTTAACATTATATATTAATTATAATAAAATGAAGATTTGAATTAAAATTTTGTATTTCTCAATATTCATCAAAAAATGATGTTTCACAAAAAATAAAAAAAAAAATCACGCTAAGATACATCAGAAATACTAAAATAAATAATGAAGTTGGTTTTATCATATTATATTTATAATTGTGTCTAAAATTAATTATTACTTTTTCACATAAGGACATGAAACATAGTTTTTTTGAGAAAATAGTTTTTTAATCATATATGTACTTTACATTAATTTATTTCAATCAATATCAAATTTTTTACTTATATAAAACCCATAAAATTGATTTTTAAAGTAGTTATTAATATTCATATAATTATGTTTAATGTTTGGGTTATAATTTTGTTATTTATAATACCACAAAAATGGGAAATTTTTTGTAGAAACTCAGCTGTTTCATGTAACATATGCCAAGTTGGTCTGGCTTGTTAAAAATGCCAAGTCGGTTTTGTGTGAAAAGTGGTCCATTTCCCAATACAACCACAGTGATTCATGCCTAGAAAGATAAAATTTAAGTTTTTTGTAGTGAACAATTAACATATTGTTGAATACAACACTAGCCAAATATAGTTATTTAACATAAAATAATCTATTATTCGTGTTACGTGAAATTAAAATTTTTGTAATAGGGAAATTAATTCAAAACTTAATAATTCAATATACGAGAATTTGTTACACTATACAACCCATAAATAAATTCCACCATAGAAATTCATCTAGGTTATCCAAGGATTAATACCTGAAAGTTTCATTCATATAAACCCATATCATAAAAATAGATACAAAAACATCTCTTAAAAAGGGAAAGTAGGAACCATAATAGATAACCAGAAAACATATAACTTGGTTTCTACATAGGAGAACATATGTTGGGAGTGAATATTAGACATGGAGAAAAAGTATAAATATTTATAGGGAGTTATTGAGGTTATCAATAAAAAAAAAGTGAATGATGATGGAAATTTTTAGGGCCACAGAGTCAAAAGCCTCTGATGATTTACAAGGCCATCAGTTAAAGAAAATATGGTATTAGGACAAATTTTTTTTATCATTATCCTATCATTGGGTAATTATTTTATAATCCCATGATATATGGTAATATAAATACTTTATATATTTATATAAACAAAATATAATTATTTTGGATGTTCTTTTTAACATTTATAATTCACCCATTACTTCATCAACTGGACATCCAGAAATTAACATTAAATCCTGAAGTTCTAAAATAATATATCAGCATATCAGAAACCCCATAAATTGATGAAAATTCTAACTATTTATCTACAATTATTCTTAAAAAACAATTTGGTTAATACATTATTCTCTAAACCAAAAAAAATAGTAGTATTTTCTATTCATAAATTGTTTTTATTTAAAAATAATTATACATTAACCATAACATCACATAGGCCAGTAGTTGGAAAGGAACACTTATCATCCTTCGGTCATAGTTTCATGACACACGAACATGATAGTCTTGATAGTTCATCACCTGATATACCTGAATTTCTATTCTAAAACCATTCTAATATAATTTTTAATATTTTATGGACATACTTGAAGTAATTTTAATCACTATTTAACTATTAACAATGGTTTAAAATTCAATATAAATTCATAAATACTTCCTATGAATATTATCTTGAACATATCATGTATGGTTAGACTTATAACCCTTATGAAAGTTGAAAATCAAAAATAATATATTGAAATTCATGAAATTATCTTAACATTGACCCACATATATCATAAAGTATCTATTGGTTGTCACATTCAAAGCATGTGAATGCCCTCATGGTAAATTCTCTTGGAACACAGTGACGCCCTGAATTACAATTAATATAAGACCCCAGCCTTAAACCTTACTTAATCTTGAGTTATTAAAAGATTACACATTGAAGATCTTTTCGGGTTTAGAGTTTTAGAGAATTAGATCATAAAACTTGAATTACATTCCACATATATACAAAGTGGTTACATAAAGATAGTATTATTCTTTCCCATAAATGGAAGGATATTTAAAATAAAACATGGATTCTTTCTTGACACTTCGTTGACACTATCATCATATCATGTACCTTTCCCTTGACCTGTGAAAAACATTTCAAAAAAACATGGGATGAGCATAAAAAGCTAACTAAGGGATATAAAAACATGGAAAGGAAACATGGGTACATATATACATAAGAATGAAATAATACTTTACCCATAAAACATAAGCACTTTAACATACCTCATCAAATCATGAATAAATCATAGAAATCATAAGACATAGCGGTAACTTGAGGCATTCATAACTTTCTTACGTAGGGAGTAACCCACTTGGTTACGTTTGGAATACCCATCACAGTATATTCCCTAAATCTCTTCGGAGAAAACTTAACGTTTCACTCCTTCGCATTACCCAATGCATTATAGAGCTATATCAGGCTCACCCACCCTTAGTCTATCACGGAACCACCCGTCTTCATAATAATTCCCAAGAACCTCAACATAATCGTATCACATAAAACATGCATAAAGGAAACATAACATTTCCACCTTTCAATCACAAGATATCAATACAACACATTGATATAAAAACATTATGAAAACAATTTTCAATACCAAAATAAAAGAAAAGTAAAACATGGTACATATTTTTCTTTTTTAAAAAAAGGTATGGTTTGTAGAGGAAGCCGAAACTCAAATAATGGTCACGGCGGTGGAGAAATCGTTGTCACCGCATACGTACGACAAAAAAAATTCCCTTTTGTCGTTTAGTAAATGATTCGTATAAAAAAGATTCCTTTTGAATAAACGTAAAAGTAAAAGGGTTTTATACACCGTTTAAAATAATGTTGTGTATAAAACAAAATATGCCTCAATGAAAGGAGATTGTGACGAAGTCCCATACCTCAGGTCCGACTTGACTCGATCATTCTTTAATGTCCTGAATAATAAACTTGAGTTAATTTCTACTTGCATAATAATTTTTTTCAAGTTCATTACTCCTTTTATATCACTTATTTCCATGTCATGAACACTATGTAATTATTTATGTTAATAACGGTCGTTTTAACGATCATTGGTACTTGAGTAAAAAATAATCTTTTTATAATTACAAGTTGTTCATGTATCCATTATATCCAGAATGTTATTCATGATGTAGATATCATATATTTCATATATATCCAGTACATACATGAATTTATAATATTACATAATCATTTAGAGGTAAGAAATGAAATGCACCGTTCATGGAGACAGTAAGCCGTACGTACGCATGAACGCTACTTTCATTTCTATTTCGTATTTTATGGAATGGAATCATAATTATATAAAGGTATATTATACTTCCAGTATAATATCATATATAATATCATAGTTCCATCCTTTATACGTCCCATATATGATATTTAACGAATGAAATCACTTTGAGGGGGCGGTAGTCCGCACTTCCTTAAATGAAGATATCGCATTTACCCATAATGGAAACCATAAAGGTATGCCCAAAATGAAAAATACAGAAGCTTAAGGAAAACATAATCATATTATATATCATATATAAATATAGTGACATCTTAATGGCCACCTTTGAAGGTGTGAAAAGAATGTTGAACAATCATCGTTTCGAGTGGCATAAATTCACCATCCACGGAAACAATATATCCTTTAACCATTAGATGTAGGTGTGTGTAAGTGTAGCTCGAATCTTCATTATAACAACATCCTAGTATATTTTAGATAATGGAGTTGTTACAGAAGAAATGAACAAAGAGAGTTTAGGGGTTTGGAGAAGAAAAATAAAACAAAAGGACTCAAGTGAAGACATTACCTTAAAATCGGGTAACTCCCTTTGGTTTTAGATCAAAGGATTCCTTGGGAAGACTTCTTCCCAACGTGAGGCTTCAAGGAGTAAGAGAGGGATGTATACAGATAAAATGGGCAGGGGTTGGCTGAGCCAGAGGCTTTGGGAGTGTGGGTAAAGAGGTAGAGGTGGGGGCCTTTTATAAGAGGAGAGGAGGGGCACTCTTGGAAAGTAATGAAATGTTACTTTATTTTAAAATGAGTTTCGGATTAAAAAGGTCCCACATTGATATAATTCGAGGGTATGGTGTTAAGGGATCGAAATCCACCCATCGAATAGGTTTTGGACATGTGTAGGTCATAGATTTTACAGTATCATTTCATTTTATTTAAATCCTTTATTAATGAGGTAATCGCTACATCATCATCATGTCATAACTAATTTAATATATTTAAAGTATAAAAATTATAAAAAAAATACTATGATGTAGAAAATCTTCTTAGCTTTCGAATTACCATTTATAATCAAAAATCTGACTTGTATAACCATATGTAAAAATTGTTTTAATAAAACATTTCATGTTTGTGTCATTTTTACTTTAACATTAAATAAAATGTTATTTATGTCATTTCCCAACCGAAGTGGCTCCATTGTAACTCCCCGACCCTAGTTACCCAGAGTCGGTGCATTATAACATAACATTGGCATGATCACAAGAAAGATCAAATCTCGAAAGACCGATTGGTTTAGTAGCCTTGGAAACACTAGATATATTCATAAGTTTTACATTACATCGTAAAGTGAAAAACTACTACGACAACATAATGTCTCCATAGTCCACACTATTATCCCCTCATAATATCCCTGAAGTCATTCATAACTTACTTCTTCACATCCTGGGAAAAATAAAACATAGAAAAGGGGTGAGCTCAAATGCCCAGTAAGGATAACAATATAGCAGAACATTCAAAAATAAGCATAAACATTTAATGCAATGCATTACTAAAACAAAAGCCTTTTAAACATGAACTTCAACATAGTATGGAAAAAGTAAAATGCAATAATTCCATTTACTTATTCACAGGGATATTCTACTAATCGAATAATCACATGCAATATCAACAACCACTTTCATAATGTCGGAATGAATAATACTGAACTTTAATTTCTTTGTCAAGGCCTCGTCCCAAGACATAGGGGCTAACTGTAACCGGAACCCAACCCGGAGTGCCTCTAATAACCGGACACCAACCCGGAGTGCCTCTAATAACCGGAGACCAAAATGGAGTTCCTCTAATAACTGGAGACCAAACCGGAGGGCTTACTTTTACCGGTCCCCAACCCGGAACATACTTATCTAACACATTCATCTGAATGAAAGGTTGAAATATAACATAAACATTCGGATTACAAATAACTTATGAAATGTCAATACTCTAAAAAAATCCATGAGTGACATAATAATAACTTATCCATAGTCAAAAATATCTCAAAACCTTCAATAAAATATGGATGTTTTGTATCATAATAAATCAACTTCAAATAAGCTTAAAATCCATCAAAGGATGTTGACATAGTTGAAATAAAGACTATTTTAGAAAATAAAATATAAATGGATGGTATATAATATATACAGAATCATTATCATGTTATATTTATTATTTACATGTGTTACACATCATTATTATACCCATCCAAATAATAATATATTGAATAACAATTACACCACGACGTGGAGACGGTAAGCCGTACGTACACACGTATGGTGACATGTTATTCAAAGGGTGGATAGAATAATGAATATGGTTGTACCATATTTATAATAACATCACAGTATATATAATATACTAGAGTTATAATTTTAGAATGGTAATAACAAAGAAATAAGAAGTGGAAGAAGAAAGGAACTTGAAAAGGGGTAGTGAAAACATTATCTCTTCTTCAGGTTCTTCCTTTTGATTTGATCAAAAGGGATCCTTAAGATGGCTTTCTGATCAAACTAAGGCCTCTAGGTTGTATTGAGGGATGTTGGAAGAGTATTTGGGAAGAGTTTGGCCGAACCAAAAGGCTTTTATGGTTTGAAGAAATGGGAAGTAAGAGTGCCCTTTTATAAGAGGGGTGAGGGGCACCTTTGGAAAAGCTAGAAATATTAGTTTATATTAAATTCATATTCGGTTTATAATGGATCCAAAGTTGATAATTAAAAGGTTAAGGTGGGGATAGGTCTAAAACAACTCAAACAATAGAATTTATACAGGTTTGGGTACATATATTAACCTTATCTTTAATTATTAACTCTAAGTTAATTAGTTTCACTTTTACAATGTCTCTTTGTATTTTTATATTATATGATTAATAAACTTACTATATACATCCAAGAGAACCCCAAGTGGTCCATTAATGATGAACCTATATTGATATAAGTCTCTTGGCCGAAACTTAGATTTGTAGGAATTTATTATCAATTAATAAAATAATATTTGTTTTAAGAACTCTTTTATGTCAACTTTGACACTATTCAATAGTTGATTTCTGTGAAACTCATAACAAATTGATTACTTCGAAAAAAGTCAATTAAATCAATATTAATATATCATATTATCCTATAAAATTAGTTTAATTCATTAAAAGTTTCATATTAGATTTATTTGGGTATTTATAATATCAATTATTTTGTTTTTTCACTATTATAGTAATTACAGCATCATCATTGTATCATAAATAAAATAAATTATTTAATGACTAAAAATTATAATTAAATTATAATTATGTATGAAATATTTTTATATTTCTAATTAATATTTATAATCTAAAATCCAACATATATAACCCTATGTACAAATTGTTTTTCTAAAAGATATATGCTTGTGTCATTTCTGTATTCATTTTAACTTAATTAAAATAATGTGTCCCTATCACCTACAAGTGGCACCATGGGGTCCCAAAATCAACCCAAAAATGCCTATGTCCGAAAATGTATCAACCAAAAAGTCTAGGACACGTTTTAGGGTAATTAAGTATTATTATAATATTATTTTTTAACCCTTATTTACAGGATTTACCCTTAACCATGGTAAATAAAATATTTACCGCAGTAATTATTAAAAATGTCTAAAAAAACATTACCTATTTACACAATTTGAACATCCTAATTCCAAATATGGAATCCATTTTTCTAAATTCAAAACACAGAAGTGGCAGAAATTAATTTGAAATTAATTCCCGCTGTCAAAATAAAAAGCGTGTTTTTAAGAGATAATAACTATCAAAAGATTGACACTTGTTTATGTTCGGTTTAATTGTAAAATTATGTCCAATGACCAACATTATATTAAATGGTAAAAATATATTCTAAATATACTTTAAAACCACTCAAATTCATAATTTATCACTATTAATTATTTTGATTAAAAAAGTTGGTTTTAATTAAAATTTAGTAATTTTCACTATTCATCAAAATATTAAAGTTATCCGAAAAGTACCAAAATTTCACCATAGGATAAATTCGATACTCCGAATCCAAAAATGAAGTCCATTTTGAGAGATAAAATTTCTAAAATTTTAAAAGGTAGGTATTACTATTCATAACAGCTAGTTTGATTGGTTGTGGTGTGTTAGAACTCGAAGTTGCGTACAACACACGCTACTGTATTATTCAAAGGAAAGCGTACCGTGGAAGCTTGGGATGTTTCATTTTAGATTTTTTTGATATCCCCATTTAGTAAAAAAGTTTAAAATATTGTATTTAAAAAGGTTTCACTATTAAAAGCTGATAAACGTGCAATACTGAAAATGAATCTGTTCTTGCATTATGTCTAAGAAACTCATAATATGGATTATAAAATTATAAGGATTATATAAAGTTTAAAATTTAGTTAATACAATTCATAACCTCTTTTGAAAGGCTTTTTTTTGGTAAGTCATGGTGTGATTGAACTCGGTGTTGCGTGTAGTGCAAGTTATTGAATTATTTTGAAGAAATAACACACTATGAAATATTGGGGTGTTACATTCTCCTCTCCTTCAATAAATTGCATTCTCGCAATTTGAAATTTTTCTTCGAAAATAAAAGGTTGAAAATAGAAAATATATTTGTGGGAAAACCCACATCGGAAATTGGGTTACTAAAATTTAGTCTTAATATAAGGAAAAGAGAAATGAAAGGGTCACCACCAAATTATGATCTCGATTAGGAGAAAATTGGTGGTAATTAGAGACATATAATTGGAGGGAAAATGTAAATATTTATAGGTAGTGATTGAGGTCATAAATCACAAAAAAGTATAAAATTTAGGTCCTTAAACTCATCAATCTATGATGATTTGAAATACCATCGGTTCAACAAAACATAGGGTATTAGGATAACACATTTTTGACGTTTCAAAATATCTTAGTTGAAATCCCACATCGAAAAAAGAAATTAATGAGGACTATATTGAAAATAAAGAGTGGAAAGTATGAAGATTACCGAAAATAACACATACTAGGGTTCCATGTAAGAAAATATGGATATGGAAGAAAAATCTAACCATCAATTATCTGATGGAGAGTGGTAGAGAACATGGCTATGAAAAGGCCAACAATCCCAAAGCCATAAATTAGTGATGATTTAAGGTACCATCTAGGACAAAATTTTTGTTCTAAGTTCCTTTTCTTAATGTTGAGGAATTTATTTATGAGATTGGCTAAGATCATATGGAGATATAATTACTTTATAATTAGAGTTTTATCCATTAATAAATTTCTACCACAAACTCATCTTTCATTCTAAAAGATAATAGAACGTAAAAAATTCTTTTTACACTATTCGTATAGGGTTCCAAAAAAATGAATTTATAATTCATCTACAAGATCTTTTAATAAAAACTAAATTATTTAATCCAGGACATCTCGTGGGCCAGGGGTAGGTGATACACCCTTGTCGCCCTTCGGTTGCAGGTTCAAGTCTCGCAGCCTTTCCGGACGCGACCGGTTGCTGCCCGACCTCCAAGTTGTCCTTTTATGGCAATGCAAAATAATCCAAACTAGAACTATCCAAAATACTTCTGTCCAAACTCATAGTCCAACATTTATAATGAAGGTAAACATAATGTAGATACTTTTTTCCCCGTATTAGCATATGAATACCTTCATCATGTATTCTTTTAATACATTGAAACATCCTAAATTACAATATTCCTTATTCATGCTCCCTTATTCCATATAGAATGCTTGATATACTTCATCAATACAAAAATGTTTTAAACCCCATCAATGATGGAATATACAAATCATTAATCAGTTCCAAGGTAGTCAAGAATATCCAATATAATTTATCCAAAACAATCATGTATTATTCCAAAATCACTACCTCAGTATCAGAACTATATTATGGTTTATCATTCTCTCAACCATATATTTTCCAAAAATTTATCCTGCTATTGAGTCACTTTTCGTTGTTCCACACAATCTCAAGTCCTTAATGAAATAGTATTGTAGTAAAATCCTTATATACTCCATAATTATTATAACAAGTACATTGTTGATACAACACTCAATTGACATAATCAACATAAGAACTCTAATCATTCCTCTTCATCTGTGGTAGTATCATAACTTGATTATTATCCAATAGCATCATTTGCGGCATAGTCTGATGACTGGGACATAGGTTTGCGTAGTGTCCAAACTCCTTTCAAATGAAGCATTGTACATTTGAAACCATTTTCTTACCCTTGTAGTCACGTACATTGTGCCCTTTTCCTCCACACTTATAACAAACTCCCATTCCTTTCAGGCAAGTTCCAGGGTGTTTCTTTCCACAGTTATCACATATGGGAAAATTATTCTTTTCCCTCTTCCCTTTATCCATATTTCTCTCTTCCATCCTTTCCTTCTCTTTCTTCCCTTTAAAGCCATAGGACTCAGTAAACTCTTTACTTATTTTATCAACACATGATATTATTTCTTCATATGATGATAATACATGCGAGACTATTTCTCTTATAAATTCTGGCTTAAGACCATAAAATATATGATCCTTCTCTCTCTTTTTATCATGTGCATTTCTAGAGTCCTCATTCCTTCTATTGGGCGCCATTTCTAAACAATGACATACATTAGATTAGTTTATGAATAACAATACCTAATCCCAAACTTGTAAAACACATAACATAAATTAAATAGTTTATGGATATAATCCATAATCATAAAAATGTATCCTTTGAGGATGTATATACTCATAAACCCTTCATAATGATTTGTAAAGAAAATGAGAGTTATCCTAAGCATATCCCCCGGGAGTGTCGTAACCAAGAGTGCAGCAAGGCCCGTTGTCGTGCACCTGTTCCCGTTCGAGTCTAGCTCAAAGTGGTGTTTTCGGTTTTTACCCCTAGGTACATCTGTGCCAGAGCCGCCTCTACCTACTCGTATCCAGACAGGGATGTATTGTTCGAAAAACTCACAAAATATCTACAATACAAAAATTCTAGGAAGTTCTTCTATACTAATCCTCAAAATTCATCTTAAATATGTGTGGTCTAATCAGAGTTTAACTAAATCTAGCTTCAAAGGTTTGTACTAAACTTCCTCTGATACCAACTGTAACGCCCCGACCCTAGTTACCCAGTGTCGGTGCCTTATTACATAACATTGGCATGATCACAAGAAAGATCAAATCTCTAAAGACCGATTGGTTTAGTAGCCTTGGAAACACTAGATATATTCATAAGTTTTACATTACATCATAAAGTGAAAAACTACTATGACAACATAATGTCTCCATAGTCCACACTATTATCCCCTCATAATATCCCTGCAGGTCATTCATAACTTACTTCTTCATATCCTGGGAAAAATAAAACATAGAAAAGGGGTGAGCTCAAATGCCCAGTAAGGACAACAATATAGCGGAACATTCAAAAATAAGCATAAACATTTAAGGCAATGCATTACTAAAGCAAAAGCCTTTTAAACTTGAACTTCAACATAGTATGGGAAAAGTAAAATGAAATAATGCCATTTACTTATTCACATGGATATTCTACTAATCGAATAATCAAATGCAATATCAATAACCACTTTCATAATGTCGGAATGCATAATCCTGAACTTTAATTTCTTTGTCAAGGCCTCGTCCCAAGACCTAGGGGCTAACTGTAACCGGAACCCAACCCAGAGTGCCTCTAATAACCAGACACCAACCCGGAGTTCCTCTAATAACCGGAGACCAAACTGGAGTTACTCTAATAACCGAAGACCAAACCGGAGGTCTTACTTTTACCGGTCCCCAACCCGGAACATACTTGTCTAACACATTCATCAGAATGAAAGGTTGAAATATAACATAAACATTCAGATTAAAAATAACTTATGAAATGTCAATACTCTAAACAAAAACCATGAGTGACATAAGAATAAATTATCCACAGTCAAAAATATCACAAAACCTTTAATAAAATATGGATTTTTTGTATCATAATAAATCAACTTCAAATAAGCTTAAAATCCATCAAAGGATGTTGACATAGATGAAATAAAGACTAATTTATAAAAATACCTCTTTCTATTTTGAAATCATTTAAGAGTCTTATATTTATGAAATAAAACAATTTTTTGAAAATATTCTTATTATCTTATAAGGGAAGCTTTGAAAATTTTATAACGGTGGAAAATAGCCACACCCGCCGTATAAGTTAAAAAAACATTCTTACCTTAATTTTGTCGAAAAGGTTAAAAAGCACCTTGTTTAGAAAAAGAAGGAAAGATTCATCTATAAAACTCTTATAAAAAGTCAAACAATGGTATAAATGACTTTAACCCATAATTCTATCAAATAGTAAAAATGTTTTGAAATTCATTTTTAAGAAACATGGATGTGGATGATAAAGAGATCCCAGTAGATTATTACATATAAACAACCTCGGATAATGAAGAGATTGTGAAATAACCCTTACCAATTTGGTAACTTATGAAACATACAACCCATGAAAGAGGTATCATACAATGAATATGTAAATAGACACAAATTAGGGTGTATTACACAAAGAATATAATTATGGGCAGTACACACACCACACAAAAGGTGATGGTGGCAATATGGCATGAATCTCACCGGAATAAGGAGTGAGATGAAAACCACATACCTTGTACTTTTCCTTGGTTGGGGTAGGTTAACCTCCTGTATAATGGTGAAATAATTGTTATTAAATTATTCATGAATCATATATATTAATATGATATCATATATTATTTTTTAACATTGATTTGTTAATAATATCTTTTAATTATCGCCGTTTCGGGTGTTAACTTACTCATTTTATTTTATATGTTTTGTTACATAAGCCGTATTTTTTATCGATAGGTTGTATCTTATTCATATCCAGAATGATATCAAGTCCTTAAAAATCATTTTTAAATCATAAAATGATAATTATACTTTAATGGATACGATGGAGAATGAATCTCATCGCGTTCGTGGAGACGGTAAACCGTACGTAGGCACGAGCGACAATATCATTCTTTTGATATCAAAATAATATATAAATGGATGGTATGTCATATATATAGAATCATTAGCATGTTATATTTATTATTTATATGAGTTACACATCATTATTATACCCATCCAAATAATAATATATTGAATAACAATTACACCACGACTTGGAGACGGTAAGCCGTACGTACGCATGTATGGTGACATGTTATTCAAAGGGTGGATAGAATACTGAATATGGTTGTACCATATTTATAATAACATCACAGTATATATAATATACTGGAGTTATTATTTTAGAATGGTAATAACAAAGAAAGAAGAAGTGGAAGAAGAAAGGAACTTGAAAAGGGGTGGTGAAAACATTACCTCTTCTTCAGGTTCGTCCTTTTGATTTGATCAAAAGGGCTCCATAGGTTGGCTTTCGGATCAAACTAAGGCCTCTAGGTTGTAGTGAGGGATGTTGGGAGAGTATTTGGGCAGAGTTAGGCCGATCCAAAAGGCTTTTATGGTGTGAAGAAATGGGAAGGAAGAGTGCCCTTTTATAAGAGGGGTGAGGGGCACCTTTGGAAAAGCTAGAAATATTAGTTTATATTAAATTTATATTCGGTTTATAATGGCTCCAAAGTTGATTATTCAAAGTTTAAGGTGGGTATAGGTCGAAAAAAACTCAACCAATAGAATTTAGACAGGTTTGGGTACTTATATTAACCTTATCTTTAAGTATTAACTCTAAGTTAATTAGTTTCACTTTTACAATGTCTCTTTGTATTTTTATATTATATGGTTAATAAACATACTATATACATCCAAGAGACCCCCAAGTGGTCCATTAATGATGAAACTATCATGATATAAGTCTCTTGGCCGAACATTAGATTTTTAGGAATTTATTATTAATTAATAATATAATATTTGTTTTAAGAACTCTTTTATGTCAATTTTGACACTATTCAATAGTTGATTTTTGTGAAACTCATAAAAGATTTATTACTTCAAAAAAAGTCAATTAAATAAATACTAATATATCATATTATCCTAGAAAATTAGTTTAATTCATCAATAGTTTCATATTATATTTATTTGGGTATTTATAATATCCATTATTTTGATTTTTCACTATTATAGTAATTACTTTATCATCATTGTGTCATAAATAAATTAAATTATTTAATGTCTAAAAATTATAAATAAAATATAATTATGTAGGAAATATTTTTATATTTCTAATGAATATTTATAATCTAAAATAAAACATATATAACCCTATGTACAAATTGTTTTTCTAAAAGATATATGCTTGTGTCATTTTTGTATTCATTTTAACTTAATTAAAATAAAGTGTCCCTATCACCTACATGTGGCACCATGGGGTCCCAAAATCGACCCAAATATGCCTATGTCCGAACCTGTATCAACAAATAAGGCTATTAAACATTTTAGGGTAATTTAGTATTATTATAATAATATTTTTTAACCCTTATTTACCGGATTTACCCTTAACCATGGTAAATAAAATATTTACCGCAGTAATTATTCAAAATGTCTAAAAAAAGTTACCTATTTACAAAATTTGAATATACTAATTCCAAATATGGAATCCATTTTTCTAAATTCAAAACACAGAAGTGGCAGAAATTAATTTAAAATTAATTCCCGCTGACAAAACAAAAAGCGTGTTTTTAAGAGATAATAACTATCAAACGATTGACACTTGTTTATGTTCGGTTTAATTGTAAAATTATGTCCAATTACCAACATTATATTAAATGGTAAAAATATATTCTAAATATACTTTAAAACCACTCAAATTCATAATTTATCACAATTAATTATTTTGATTAATAATTTTGTTTTTAATTAAAATTTAGTAATTTTCACTATTCATCAAAATATTAAAGTTATCCGAAAAGTACCAAAATTTCACCTTAGACTAAATTCGATACTCAGAATCCAAAAATGAAGTACATTTTGAGAGATAAAATTTCTAAAATTTTAAAAGGTAGGTATTACTATTCATAATGGCTAGTTTGATTGGTTGTGGTGTGTTAGAACTCGAAGTTGCGTACAACACACGCTACTGTATTATTCAAAGAGAAGCGTACCGTGGAAGCTTGGGATGTTTAATTTTAGAATTTTTTGATGTCCCCATTTAGTCAAAAAGTTTAAAATATTGTATTTAAAATGGTTTCACTATTAAAAGTTGATAAAAGTGCAATACTGAAAATGAATCTGTTCATGCATTTTGTCTAAGAAACTCATAATATGGATTCTAAAATTATAAGGATTATATAAAGTTTAAAATTTAGTTAATACTATTCATAACCTCTTTTTAATGGCTTTTTTTTCGGTAAGTCATGGTGTGATTCAACTCGGTGTTGCGTGTAGTGCAAGTTATTGAATTATTTTGAAGAAATAACACACTATGAAATCTTGGGGTGTTACATCCATGAGGTCCCCAAGTTGACCCATGGATTGTCTTGGTTGGCCATGACACATCCAATGAGGGTATGACATGTGTCAAGCTCATATCATATTATTAAAACATTATTTTTACCTTAAACTGCACTAATTACCACTAATCGTGATTAAGAACTTAAAAGTTACTATTCACCAAAAAATTATTTTAATCTCATTGAACCACATTTTACTTCTTAATGAAAACCATGTATGTCAGATTTTTGAAAATCAAATCACAGAAGTGGCAATGTTTCATTTAAACGAAAAATCAGTTTCTTTTACTACCACTTAGTGGTTTCACTATTCATCAAAAATTGATGTTTTTCAGAAAGATACCAAAACTTCACCCTAAGATATATTTGAAATTAAGAATTCAAAAATGGTGTCTATATTAAAAAATTCAAAACATGTATGTTTTATTAATTAATTTAATAACTAATCCCCTTTGTCATGACAAATAGCGTGTTTTTATGAAATAATAAGTATCAAAAGATTGACACTAGTTTAAGTCCAATTTCAAAGTGAAATTGATTCCAATGACCACCATTGAATAAAATGGTAAAAATATTTTCTAATTTCACTTCAAACCCAATTCATAAGATAATCTAATCATATAAATAAATTATATTAAAAAGAGGTTTTGAATTAAAATACAATATTTTTCACTATTCATTAAAAAATGAACTTTATCAGAAAAATACCAAAAATTCACACAAAGTAAATTGTGATGTCCCAATCATAAATAATAAGTTTATTTTGACAAACATAGCTTATAAAATTGTCAAAAGATAGATTTAAAATGGGTTTGCCATCAAAAGGCAGTAAAACAATCTTTTAAGAATATTAGTGTATTCCATGCATAAGATTGTATTTATTTTCATTTTAAGCCTCTAAAACACTATATTAATCATTAATAGACATAGATAATAATATCTAATATTCATTACTTACTTGGGATGTTACATCCTTCCCCCCTTTAGAAAATTGCATCCCCACAATTTATTTACTTATCGAATAAATGGGGGTACTTATCCCACATTGCATTTTCAGATTCCCATGTTGCCTCTTCCATCATGTGGTTTTTACACAAATCATTTACCTGATTAATCGCCTTATTCCGTAACACTTGCTCCCTGTGGTCAAGAATCTGGACCGGTTGTTCCTTATAAGATTGGTTCTCTTCCAGCTGAACTACCTCTGGACTCAAAACATGAAATGGATCTGGCATGTAGTTTCTCAGCATCGAAACATAAAAAACATTATGTACCAGAGATAAACTCGGAGGTAAAGCCACTCAGTAAGAAACAGATCCAACTCTCTCCAAAATTTCATATGGTCCAATGAACCTTTGACTCAGCTTTCCTTTCTTACCAAATTGCGTCACACTTTTCCATGGTGATACTTTGAGAAAAACATGATCACCTACCTCAAAAGAGAGATCCTTCCTCTTGTTGTCCGCATAACTCTTCTGCCTACTCTAAGTTGTTCTCATTTGTTTCCGTATCAGCTGAACTTTTTCTGCCAACTCTTCTACCAATTCTGGTCCCATCAAATTCCTTTCACCCACTTCATCCCAGAAAGATGGAGTTCGACACCGCTTCCCATATAATTCCTGAAATGGTGCCATCTGTATACTGGAATGAAAACGGTTATTATATGAAAATTCAACCAAAGAAAGATGGTGGTCCCAACTTCCCTGATAATCCATCGAACAAGCTCGTAGCATATCGTCCAAGGTGTGAATTGTTCATTCTGACTGCCCATCTGATTGAGGATGAAATGCCGTACTAAAATTTAATTCAGTACCCAACGACTTCTGAAGGTCTTTCCAAAAGTTAGAAGTGAACCTGGGATCACGATAAAATACAATGGAGAGAGGAACTCCATGTAACCTGACAATCTCTTTAAGATACAAACGGGAAAGTTGATCTAGGGAAAAAGTATCTTGTATAGCATGGAAATGAGCAGATTTAGTCAAGCGATCAACAATAACCCAAATTGCATTATTACCTCGAGATGTCTTCGGTAACCCCACAATAAAGTCCATGGATATATTCTCCCATTTCCACTCTGGTACTGGTAAAGGATGAAGCATCCCTTTCAGTAGCTGCTGCTCTTCATTAACCTGTTGACATGTCAAACACTTCACAGTAAAATCAGAAATATCTCTTTTCATTACATCCCACCAGTAATACTCCCGCAGATCTCTGTATATCTTAGTACTGCCAGGATGAACTGAAAATGGAGAACTATGAGCTTCACATAACAACTCTCTCTTCAACTGTGAATCACAAGGCACACACAATCTCTTCCAAAATCTCAAAACGCAATCATTATCAATGTTGAATTTAGGCAACCTACCTTTCTGAACCAGCTCTACCTTTTTCTGCAACTCACTGTCTTGCTTCTGTGATTGCTTGATTCTGTCTGATAGAGAAGATTTCACTGATTCCTGAAACAAAACAGAAGAACTTCCTACACCAAAAACTTCTATGACAAAGTTCATAAAATCCTTAACCAAAGGATCACATTCCAAATGCAACATTGTTAATGAAGCATTACTTTTTCGACTAAAAGCATCATCCACTTTATTTTATTTTCCCAGATGGTAATGAATTGGATAATCATAATCCTTGATTAATTCCAGCCATCTCCTCTGTCTCATGTTTAACTCATTCTGAGTGAATATATACTTTAAACTTTTGTGATCAGTATATATTTCACACTTTACTCCATACAAATGATGTCTCTAAATTTTGAAAGCGAAAACAACAGCAGCTAATTCCAAATCATATGTAGGGTAATTTACCTCATGAGTTTTCAACTGTCGTGAAGAATAAGCAATTACCTGATCATTCTGCATTAGGACGCAACCAAGTCCTTTCAATAAAGGATCACTATAGATAACAAACTCACTATTCCTGGAAGGTAGTTCCAAAACTGGAGCTTTCACGAATCTTCTTTTCAATTCCTGAAAACAATCATCACATTCTTTTGTCCAGATAAACTTAACACCCTTCCAAGTTAGCTTAGTCATTGGACTAGATTACCGTGAAAAATTTCTAACAAACCTTCGGTAATAGCCTGCCAAACCAAGGAATCTATGAATCTCAGTTTCTTTTGTGGGTCTTGGCCAGTCTTCCACAACTTTTGTTTTTGCAGGATCAACAGTTATCCCATCTTTAGAAACAATGTGACCAAGGAAAGAAATTTGTTGCAACCAAAACTTGCACTTGATGAATTTTCCATACAGTTTCTTTTATTTTAAGGTTTTCAAGATAACCCTTAAATGTCTTTCATGCTCCTCTTTTCTTTTAGAAAACACCAAAATATCATCAATGAAAACCACCACAAACTTATCCAAGAACTCATGGAAAATTATATTCATTAAGTCCATGAATACAGCAGGTGCATTGGTTATCCCAAAAGGCATTACTACAAATTCATAATGGCCATATCTTGTACGAAACACGGTCTTCGAAACATCTGCTTCCATTACCTTCAGCTGATGGTACCCTGATCTCAAGTCAATCTTTGAAAAAATACTAATCTCCCTGGAGATGATCAAACAAATCATCGATATGAGGCAAAAGATATTTGTTATTAATAGTGATGTTATTCAAGGCTTTATAATAAATGAAAAGTCTCATTGAACCATATTTGTTTTTAACAAATAAAATAGGAGCACCCCATGGTGATGTGCTAGGTCGAATGAAACCTTTCTCTAATAAATCATGCAATTTATCCTTCAACTCTAAAAGTTAAATTTGATCCATTTGATAAGGGGGTTTTGAAATTGGATTAGCATCAGGAACTAAGTCAACAGTAAACTCAACTTCCCGATCTGGTATTATTCCAAGAAACTAATCAAGAAAAACATCAGGATACTCATTTACCACTGGCAAATCATTAATCTGAACAGTTCCTTTATTTTCAACGATGTGTGCAAGGTAACATTCATTTCCATCTTTTACAAGTTTCTTGGCCTCTTGATAAGTTATCAACAGTAAGGGTTCATTCTTGTACACAAACTGAAAGTCTTTCTGAAAAGAAACTTCTTTAGCTCTACAGTCAATCTTAGCATGGTAAATAGAGAGACAATCTATACCCAGGATAACATCAAACTCTACTAGAGGTAGAACAATAAGGTTTGCAAGTAGGGTTTTTTCACATATAAGGATAGGAAGATTCTTATAAATTCTTTTGGACTCCACATTTCCCCAAGGTGTTTTTACAAAAAGCTTAGGTGTCATTTCTGGAGATGGTATTCCCATTTTACTAGAAACATTTTCAGAGATGAAAGAATGTGTAGACCCCGAATCAAACAACACACTGGCATAATCTGAAAAAACAAACAAAGTACCTGATACAACTTCATTTGATGTCCCGACATCTTCTGAAGTAGGTGCAGGGGATTTCACCTCCCCTTTCTGCTTGTAGTCTAACTGTTTCCCATCACTCAAGCTCTTTGTCGGATACTCGTTTGTATAGTGACCCATCTCATTGCACTTATATCATTTCAGTAACTACATAAAAAATTTGGTCTTACCTTCACCTTGGTCCTTTTCAGGGAAATCACGAGCCTTATGTCCCATCTTACCACATCGGTATCGCTTTCCATAATTCAGAAGACATTCCCCAGCATGCCTTTTTCCACATTTATCACAAACTGGAAACTTAGTTTTCTTACCATCAGACTTTTTTGAAGAATTCTTACCTTTCTCCTGCCACCTCGGTCTCTTCTTCTGCTGGTTGTTATGGAACACTTGATCATCAGCAAACTCTATTTCCACCTTATCAGCACATCGAACAAGCTTTTCATAACTTTTAAACTCATGAGAAGCAAATTCCCTTTGATATTTTGGCTTTCATCCTAAGTAAAAATGATTGATTTTACTATCAAGGTCTCAGATAAAATTTGGAGCATACCTTGCCAATCGAGTGAACCTTTCTTCATAGGTAGCCACTGAGTCTTCCTCTTGCCTCAATTCCAAGAATTGATTTTCCATCCTAAGTCGAACAGCCTTAGGAAAATACTTCTCAAGAAACATACATTTGAATTCATCCCAGTGAAGAGCATCAATCTCATCAGCGTCCCTGATATTTTTAACCATAGACCACCACTGATCTTCCTCACCCTCCAAACAGTAAGTAGCAAGACTATCCTTTTGATTGTCTGAACACCCCATGACATCAAAAATCTTCTCCAGTGCTTTAATCCACCATTCAGCTAACACAGGGTCAGATTATCCTCTAAATGATGGGGGATGTTGCCTCATGAAATGTTCCACCACTGACATGTTCCTCTGCGGTTGATCTGGCTGATCTCGTGCATGGATACCACCACCATTTATCGCTTGATTCAACTGCGCCATTACTGCATCAAACTGTTCAGTTTCAATTCTGACCATCTCAGGATGCTGATTCGGAAGGTTATTTCCTTCTGTATGCCTTCCTAGCACTGCTTCCCTATTTCCTCTACAGAAAACCATTCTGAACAAACATGTCTTAGATGAAGCAACATGGTAATCTTCAAATGCTAAATTACTTCAAAAAAAAATATTTCGATAATCATTTAATAGAATTCTAACTCCTAATGTTATCTAAATCGACCTCTGATACCAACTATAAGGTCCCCGCCTTAAACCTTACATAATCTTGAGTTATTACAAGATTACACATTGAGGATCTTTTCGGGTTTAGAGTTTTAGAGAATTAGATCATAAAACTTTCATTACATTCCACATATAAACAAAGTGGTTACATAAAGATAGTATTCTTCTTTCCCATAAATGGAAACATATTTAAAATAAAACATGGATTCTTTCTTGACACTTCCTTGACACTATCATCAAATCATTTACCTTTCCCTTGACCTGTGAAAAACATTTCAAAATAACTTGGGATGAGCATAAAAAGTTCAGTAAGGGGAATAAAAATATGGAAAGGACACATGGGTACATATATACATAAGAATAAAATCATACTTTACCCATAAAACATAAGCACTTTAATATACCTCATCAAATCATGAATAAATCGTAGAAATCATAATACATAAAGGTAACTTGAGGCATTCATAACATTCTTATGTAGGGAGTAACCCTCTTGGTTACGTTTGGAATACCCATCATAGTATATTCCCTAAATCTCTTCAGAGAAACCATAACGTTTCACTCCTTCGTGTTACCCAATGCATTGGAGAGCTATATCGGGCTCACCTGCCCTTAGTCTATCACGGAACCACCTGTCTTCATAATAATGCCCAAGAACCTCAACATAATCGTATCACATAAAACATGCAAAAAGGAAAAATAACATTTCCACCTTTCAATCACAAGATATTAATACAACACATTGATATAAAAACATTATGAAAACAATTTTCAATACCAAAATAAAAGAAAAGTAAAACATGGTATTTATTTTTCTTTAAAAAAAAGGTATGGCTTGTAGAGGAAGCCGAAACTCAAATAATGGACACGGCGGTGGAGAAGTCGTTGTTGCTGCATACGTACGACAAAAACATTCCCTTTTACCATTTAGTAAATGATTCGTATAAAAAATATTCCTTTTTAATAAATGTAAAAGTCAAAGGGGTTTATACACCGTATAAAATAAGGTTGTGTATAAAACAAAATATGCCTCAATGAAAGGAGATTGAGACGAAGTCCCGTACCTCGGGTCCGACTTGACTCGATCGTTCTTTAATGTCCTGAATAATAAACTTGAGTTAATTTCTACATTCTTAAGAACCTTTTTTAAGTTCATTATTCCTTTTATACCACTTACTTCCATGTCATGATCACAATGTAATTATTTAAGTTAATAACGGTCGTTTTAACGATCATTGGTACTTGAGTAAAAAATAATCCTTTTATAATTACAAGTTTTTTATGTATCCATTATATCCAGAATGGTATTCATGATGTAGATATCATATTTTTCATATATATCCAGTACATTCATGCATTTATAAGATTACATAATCATTTATAGGTAAGAAATGAAATGCACCGTTCATGGAGACGGTAAGCCGTACGTACTCATGAACGCTACTTTCATTTCTATTTCGTATTTTATAGAATGGAATCATAATGATATAAAGATATATTATAATTCCATTATAATATCATATATAATATCATAGTTCCATCCTTTATACGTCCCACTTATGGTATTTAACGAATCAAATCACTTTTAGGGGGCGGTAGTCCGCAATTCCTTAAATGAAGATATCGCGTTTACCCATAATGGAAACCATAAAGGTATGCCCAAAATGAAAAAAACAGAAGCTTAAAAAAACCATAAACATATTATATATCATATATAAATATAGTGAAATCTTAATTGCCACATTTTAAGGTGTTAAAAGAATGTTGAACAATCATCGTTTCGGGAGGCATAAATTCACCATCTACGGAAACAGTATGTCCTTTAAACATTAGATGTAGGTGTGTGTAAGTGTAGATCTAATCCTTCTTATAACAATATCCTAGTATATTGAAGATACTGGATTTGTTACAAAAGGAATGAATAAAAATAGTTTAGGTGGTTGGAGAAGAAAAATAAAACAAAAGGACTCAAGTGAAGACATTACCTTAAAATCGGGTAACTCCATTTGGTTTGAGCTCAAAGGCTTCCTTGGGAAGACTTCTGCCCAAAGTGAGGCTTAAAAGAGTAATAGAGGGATGTGTAGAGACAAAATGGGCAGGGTTTGGCCGAGCCAAAGGCTTTGGGAGTGTGGGTAAGGAGGTAGCGGTGGGGGCCTTTTATAAGAGGAGAGGAGGGGCACTCCTGGAAAGTAAAGAAATGTTACTTTATTTTAAAATGAGTTTCGAATTAAAAAGGTCCCACATTGATATAATTGTAGGGTAAGGTGACAAGGGTTCTAAATCCACCCATCCAATAGTTTTTGGACATGTTTAGGTCATATAATTTACATTATCATTTCATTTTATTTAAATCCTTTATTAATGAGGTAATCGCTGCATCATCATGATGTCATCAATAATTTAATTTATATAAAATCTAAAAATTATAAAAAAACAACTATGATGTAGGAAATCTTTTTATATTTCCAATGACTATTTATAATCAAAAATCGGACTTGTATAAACCCATTTAAAAATTGTTTTATTAAAACATTTCATGTTTGTGTCATTTTTACTTTAACATTAAATAAAACGTTATTTATGTCATTTCCCAACCAAAGTGGCTCCATGGGGTACCCAAGTTGACCCACGGATTTTCTTGGCCGGCCATGACATATCCTAAGAGGGTAGGACATGTGTCATGCTCATCTTATATTATTAAAACATTATTTTTACCTTAAACTACACTAATTACCACTAATCGTGATTAAGAACTTAAAAGTTACTATTCATCAAAAAATTATTTTAATCTCATTGAACCACATTTTACTTCTTAATGAAAACCATGTATGTTGGATTTTTGAAAATCAAATCACAGAAGTGGAAAATTCTCATTTAAACGAAAAATCAGTTTCTTTAACTACCACTTAGTGGTTTCACTATTCATCAAAAATTGAAGTTTCTCAGAAAGATACCAAAACTTTACCCTAATATATATTTGATATTCCGAATTCAAAAATGATGTCTATTTTAAAAAACTCAAAACGTGTAAGTTGAATTAATTAATATAATAACTAATTCCCAATGTTATGACAAATAGCATGTTTTTATGAAACAATAAGTATCAAAAGATTGACAGTAGTTTAATTCCAATCTCAAAGTGAAATTGATTCCAATGACCACCATTGGATAAAATGGTAAAAATATATTCTAATTTAACTTCAAAACCATTTCAAAAGATAATCTAATCATATAAATAAGTTAGATAAAAAAGATGTTTTGAATTAAAGTACAACATTTTTCACTATTTATTAAAAAATGAACTTTATCGGAAAAATACCAAAAATTCACACAAAGTAAATTTTGATGTCCCAGTCATAAATAATAAGTTTATATTGACATAAATAGCTTATAAAATTGTGAAAAGATATATTTAAAAAGGGTTTTCCATCAAAAGGCAGTAAAACAATCTTTTAAGAATATTAGTGTATTCCATGCAAAAGATTGTATTTATTTTCATTTTAAGTCTCTAAAACACTATCTTAATCATTAATAGACATTGACAAAAATATCTATTATTCATTAATTACATGGGATGTTACAATTAATCATTTTTTAAAAAATTCATTCTTCCTTATTTCATAGATTATTCTATTTTTTCTATAAATCCATGAAGTTGTAAACTTTATCCATGATAGCATGAAATACATATCATCTTGCGCTTAATTAGTTCTAAGGTAATCAGTATCGTCTAATTTACTTATTCATTTCCCATATATCATTATCCAAATAAAATTATTATAAATTAAGGAATATGTAAGGATTATATTTCCCATAATCAGGCGTTTTCCATGGACATATCCTTGCCATTATATCACTATACTATTTCATCAGAGCCATTCAAAGTGTTCATGTAATTCCATAGAGGAAAAAATAAACTGAACAGTCCTAAGTTATTTCATAATTCATATAACATATTTCATTAATAAAAATATATATAATCATTTATTATTTCACAAAATCCTTATTCCATTATCAATTCCACCTCATCATATTACATAATACTTATTTTCTTGCACATTTCATACGTATTATCTTCATCATTTGAATTGTAACCATTACTAGTTTCACCTTGCTAATTCTCTTCATGAGAATTCCTCTTGGGTAATTAAATTTCATAATTACCATTTATTCAAAACTGAAAACACATAACAATTAATGATTTCATTGAAAGGAAAATATTTAAATCAATTTTCTTAACCAAACTCATTATTATTTCTTTACCGTCACTTGATTTTTGTCATTCTTTTACAAAGTCAAATAACTTATTGTTCCTTTTATATATAAAATGAGTTGTTTATTTCAACATTATAGTCAAAACAATAACCAAATATACTTTCCTATGGGGTCTCCATTTCCGGAACTCTCTGTGAACTCATTCTTCCTCTTCCTTGGTGAGTATGAGAGTTAGCTAAGGTACACATTGTTAATGATGTTCTATGAAAAATGAATAGGAATGATTACAAAATCATTTACTCCAATGATAATCCCACTAAATTTATCTATATAACTTCAATCACATTCTACATTAATAAAATTCCTTCTGGTTCCCACAATTGACTAAAACCATAAGCATAACATGATCAGTAAATATCATAGCATAAAACCACATAGTTATTAAAATGATTACATAGATGATTTATAAATCATGAAAACTCACTTAATATATGATATCATAGGTTAATCCCATGTAATTAATTCAAAAAATATATTTAAATACTCTATGATGGTTCATGAGGAGTGTTTGAATTTCTAAAGCAGATCCCCCAGGAGTGTCAAACTAGGAGTGAAACAAGGATTGTTTTTGTGTACCAGATTACCCCAAGTCAGGCCTAAAACATCATGACAGAGTTGTTACTCCAAGGTACATCTATACCAGAGCCACATCGACTTATATTATAATTAAAAATTAAACCATGTCCGACCCAAAACATATTTTCAGAGATTTTTCACCTGGGTACATCAGTACCGGATCCACATCCACTTGTAGTATCCAAGCATGGATGTATTTCTAGGAACCCACTCACTATAACCTTTACCAGCATTCCTGGTCATTTTTCCTATGTATTTTATTATCTGTAGATATATCAATAGACATGTCCTTTGGGTTCTCGATATGGTTTTCTTATCCTAGCATCAATAGGTTAACTAAGCCTTTTCTATGATAACAACTATATCAAACCTCTATTATCATACATAGACATTATATAAATTTTATAGAATAATTAAAACATAATAAAAAAAGATTCCAAAATACTATGCTAGCCTAATTTCTTTGGAAACATGAAAACACCAAAAATGGTACATTTGTGAGTTATATTATCTCCCACTAGGTTCTTCTAGACTACCACCCTTCCTATACCCACAAAAAATATTACATATCTTCATTACTGTTTAAAGGAAACCTAAAAAGGGGTGAGCTCAAATGCTCAGTAAGGGAAAATAAGGGTGATATATAAGCATAATCATGAGAATAAGGTTATGAGAACACGATCATGAAAATTAAAGGTAACAACCTTTATATCAAAGATCATATACATGAATCATTGCATAAATCCTTGAAGTTAATAAGACAAGAATCATAAAAAAATAAATAATATAATCTATGAAAGAATAACATCGGAATAAAAAATGAAATTTTGGTAGATAAATAAGCTTATATAATGGTTTCCATAGTAGTCAAGGAATTGTTTCCATGTCCATCTTAGTGGAAAATGACCTTTAGTAAACCTGGTTCACAACTCGTTCCAGTCCAGTATTAGTAAACAAGATCATTCTTCTTTCTATCCCTATTATAATGAATCGTGTTCATTTCCAATTCAAGAAATTTAATACTGAATCGAGTTCACTTCTCATTATAGAACTATAACAGTCAACTGAGTTCATTTTTATTTCTATCCAGGTTATTCTCATTAAATATAAATTTTTACCTGATGAATTGGAATGAGATATCGGTGCCACACATTTCATAATGAAATCAGTCATACATGTTCCACGAAATCATAAACAATAATATAATATCCCATGGAATTAAATGGGTGTCACAAAAAAGAAAAACATATCATAACCTTTTTAGAAACATACACGTTTTATAATCATTTTAGAAAAAGCATTACCCTTAAAGGAGAAACGGATTTCATAAACATAAAACTTGTGAAATAGAAATAGGTTTCATTGAGAAAATGTCATTAAGAGTAACCCATTCATAGAAATAATATGAATGAAAACGCCAGATCATTTTTAAAAAGGAATGTGTACCATCAACTGATGTCATCTTAGATGGAAAATAAGTTTCCAATTTTATTCAAAAACATTTCTTGTGGAAAATATCATTTTTTTCATTGAAAATATATTATTAATACATAAAACCATTTATAAAAAAACATTCTTATGGAATAACTCGAAAACATATAAAAAATAAATGAAATCTTTTTGAAACCCATTTTCCTTGAAAGCTTATAAAATAAGATTCAAAACATTTTAAAAAACATTTTCCTTTCAAACATTGATATTTTAATGAAAGGTTCAAAAATTATGAAATCCATTTCTTTGAAAATAATTTGAAAATATATATTTACATTTTAAAAATGTGTGGAAAACTATTTTATTTGATAACATAAAAAATAACATGGAAATGTATAAAATACATTTTCATTAAAAATTATTTGAAAATTTATTAATAAGGCTTGAAAATATATTGAAAACATTTTACATAAAAAATATTTTTAAAACTATTTTCTTGAAAATTAACCTTTAAAAAATTCAATTAATGTTTCAATGAAATGATGCTGGGTAAATATGTATATCCTGTATGATATATCAAAGAACATTACTTTTCCATAAGAAAAAGGTTAGAAAAAATACCTTATTGAAAAAGGGAAAAGAAGATTCATTTGAAGGGATTGGTAAAAAATGTGGAAAATGATTTTAAAATATTATATGAGAATGGTAAAATATTCATGTAAACCATTTTTAGAAAACATGGTTTTGAAAAAACACAGATTTATGACCGAAGAGAGGGTAACATTGTGATCTCTTAAAAAACATTCTTAACTATATTATGTACTAAAGAGTAAAAAAATGGTACCCATATATGAATATATTATTAATAAGAATAATATAATAAAATTCATGAGTTTTCAAGGGGTTTGAATGACAATATTTCCTCAAAGAAGCATAATCATTAATAATAACAAAAAGCGATGACATTGTTTCATTAAACTCTTACCACATGGTTACATAGGACCATACTCTACAAGAAAGAAAAGGAAATTATATTAATCTTAAAATATCATTAAAATATGTATATTTATTATATAAAATTTAAAATGGATGTATATACACCTCGACAAAATGAATTTACATGCATAAAAACATGAGTCTCATATAAGGAAAATTGAGACAAAACTATTTTACTAATATGGTAACTTTTGAAACCAAAATCCCATGAGATGAAGATAATAAAATGGATATGTAAATACACATAAATTTAATTTTAATAATCATTTAACACATCCATGGTATGTATACACATCAAAAAATTTAATGGGTGGTGAATAAATCATGTATCATACCAAAATAAAATGTGAGATGAAATCCCCTTCCCATGTGTCTTGAATCTCTTCTCACTCAGAAGTTTTAGATATAATAAATTTAACATTGTTATATATATTTTATAGAATAAAATTATTATATATAATACAATATATTCTTTCAATCAATATCTTATATTACCCTCTTTTTAACAATATGATGTTATGATTTCACTTTGGGTAATATTCTCTTTGTTCTTCGCTAGTGTCTTAATTTGATATACATTAGGTCCTTGTACATAAATACTGATTCTATAATTTAATAAATGATAGAAATAACAGGTATAATCATTATATATGTATTATAATAATCTATATAATATATATGTACAAAATGGAATACACAATTCATGGGGATGGTAAGCTGTACGTACGCATGAATGTTGTTTACATTTTTATAGTCGTTTTGAAATAAATAAGGTAAATGTATATATATATATATAGATATATATCATTAATAATTTATCATCATTATGTTATATATTTAATATTGTTTCAATGAACCCATTCGTAATACATTCCATGTAGTGTATGAATGAATCATATTGTTGTAAGGGGCCGTAGTCCACACATCCTCAAACTAAATAATCATATTTACACAAAACCGAAAGTAAAATGATATGTGTTTTAATAATAATAAAAATACATAATACATAAGAAACAAAATAAATGATATATAAAAATATAGGGTCCATCATAAATTCCACCATGGTAGGTGGTAAATGAAAAATGAACAATCATTGTTTCGTGAGGCGGTAGTTAACCATACACATAAACAATGTGTTTGTTACCCATTAGATCGACGTGTGTGTAAGTGTAGGTTGAAACATTAGCCTAAAAAATTCATAATATATTTATGATACTGTTTTTTATTCAATAATGTAATAAATATTGTTGGGGTGGTGAAAGAAAATTAAAGAAAGGTGGTTGAGAGAAGACGTTACATCTTAATCAGGTAACACCTTTTGCTTATGCCAAAAGGATTATTTGGACATATGTATGTACAAATGTAGGCTGATAAGACTAAGGGAGGGATTTTGGAAGGTTATTGTGAATATATTTTATGAACATAAGTTTTTTTATAGGTTTGAAGAAGAGGTAGAGGTGGTGGCCTTTTATAGGGAAGGAAAAGGCCACACTATTCATTTTTGAAAACAAGTCAGGCGTACCGGTGTTTTTACCATAATAAAGTCAAAAAGAAATTAAAAAAACATAATAATGGAAGGCTAATGTAAATTTAATGTAAATTAATTGTGTTTTGGTAAAATTGTTATGCCTATTTGGGTCTTTAATTTATTGTTTATTCCTTAGTTAAGCATAATTTTAACCTAATCGTTATAATTAATTTAAATAACTTTTTCTAATATTTATGTTCAAAAAATAAGTTAACATTATTAGAAATTAGAAATTATGTTGATTAAAAATATGGAATTAATTTTTCTAAATTATTATCATAGAAATAGACGATATTAATTTATATGTAATCCTGCTGACTGGTCGACACTGCTGCTTTTTAATGTAAAAACATTTTAACCGTTACTATGATATTATACACAATTTTGACGTTATTGTGATTAAAATGATCTAAATTAGATTAATTTATAGAAATATTATCTAATAAAACTTTCAAACGAGAATAAAATATAATGGATACTTATAAATAAATTATTTGAAATGACAGTTTCGAATTAAAGTCTCGTATTTTTCACTATTCATCCAAAAAGAGATGTTTCTCAGAAAAATACCAATATTTCACTCTAAGATAATTTTAAAATCCTAAATTAAAAATTAATATATCTTTATAAAAATAAATTTCTATATTTATTGAAAATTAATTATATAATTTTCATCGAAGGACACGATAAGTAGTTCGTTTGAGAAAATTGTATTTTTAAACATATAACGATTTTACCAAAAATTATATCTTTCATTATCAATATGTTTTGTTTAAATAAAATAATTATAAAAAATATTTGAAAATTAGTTTTTTATATTCATATTAATATGTTTAACATCTAGGTTCTAATTATCTTATTTCAATAATTACTATAATAAAAATATATTTTGTAGAAAATCTATGTTTTTTTTAACGTACATGAACTCGGTGTGAGGTGTTCCATATGCCAAGATATATTTATGTGTAACCTAAAAATATTCACAAGATTAATAGTGTGTTATTTTATGGTCAATAAAAAATATATGTTGTGTGTAGTGCACAATTTACTGGGTGTTGTGTGTAATGCAACCCAAACATAGTGCTTTAATATAAAATAAACTATTGTCACTCTTACGTGGAATGAAAAATATGACAAAGGATAAATTAATTTAGAAAAAACTACTTCACAAATCCTTTGGGATTTAAATAAATTATATATATATAAATATATATATATATATGTTATTAATAAAATATTTATATTTATGTAATTATAATATCATACAAAAATTGTACCACACTAAGATTTTTTTAATGTATTTTATCAAGTAAAATTGATCATTTCCATATATTATGTGACATGAAACACATAATTACACTTATTTTACAATTTATATGGATTTCATATTGCATTAATAACAACACTAATTTTGTGTTTTCTTACACGCAATACTAAGTTGAGCATTCGTTACACAAAATACAGTGTTTAAATGAAACATGCGACACAAATAAAATATTATTTTGATATATATTACATATCTATTTCAATAGATCATATGAATAAGATTATCTAAATTATTAAAAAATTGTTTACAATTTTTTTTATATGTATTCTTTGGTGACCAATTAACCAGAATTAGAAATAATAAAAATTTGAAATAAAGAAATTTTTTTATACAAAAAAATGTTTAACCTTAATAAATGAAGAATATAATTTTTAGGGAATTATTTGAAATAAATTAATATATAATATATTAAATCCAAAGTATTTCATTAATCTTATGCATTTTGTATACAAGAAACAATAATAAATCATCGTTTATTCTGAAAAAGATGTTAAAAAAAAGCAGATTTTCAATTTTTTATAGAAGAATTATTTGAAAACTAAATTATGAAAAATTATTAATCCTTGTCTAAAAAACAAAATTCAATTTTGAAATCAAAATATAAAAATTATTTTAGGGTGAATTTATTTTTTTTCAAAAATGTTTATGTTTTTGATGAATAATGAAAAGTACTGAATTCTTATTGAAAATTCATTTCCATTAAATTTAGTATTAATTTTAAATTATATTTATTTTTGTTTTAATTTATAATTATTTAAATATTAATACAATTATTCTAATTTAGTTCATTAGAATAAATTTCATATTCAATCTATATATAATTACATTTCTAACATTTATTCATTTTTGCATTTAAAAACATGTTTTCTCATCCTGCGAACATGATTAATTTTAGAATTTTTTTTTATCATTTATGAGAATGAAATTTAAAAAAACTGATTAAATATTTTTAAAAATAATTATTTCTAATTTATAACAATTCCAAATTAATTTTTCACGAAAATTATTAGTTAATATAGTAAAAATTATTTATCACGATTAAAGATAAAATGTGTTAATTGAGTGGATTAACTAAAAAGATAATGGTTTAATTTACATATAAAAATATAAAAAATATATAATTTGTCCATATTTAAACATTGTACTATATAAGGTTCTAAATTTTTATATTTAGGACACTTTTTCCATATAAAAAATAGGTGGTCCATGTTTTTAAAAAAATTCTAACCGTCTCCTCTACACAACTTATAAAAGGCCACCCCCACTCCTCTCTTCCTTACATTATGAAATCCCATTGTTTCAGCCCTGATCATCTGATATAACTTTCCAAATTCTATATTTACATCGTATAAGCCTTATTTTGGGAATAAATCTACCATATAATGTATTTTAGTGAATGTATAAGGAAGATACCCAAATAAGAGGTAACATTCATAAATGGGAGTTTTCATTTTATTTATTTCTCAAACCCTTAATTTGTTAATATAACATGACCATAAAAACATTATATTACATATAAATAGTTGTTTTTATGTTATGATTAGTATCTATAATCACCTACACTACCATCAAATGGGTTACATAGTCACCATTCATGTGTGTGGAGAACTACAACATTGCAAACGGATGTCGTTACTTTTTCAGTTACCAACTTCAAAGGTTGTTAATAATTAAGGATTTACAGTTTATATATTATATATATAATTTTTAGTCTCTTACTATTATGTAAATATTATATCACACATGGCTTCATATTTTATATTTTGGTGGAATGTGATAACTTTATTCTTGTGTACATGGAACTATCACCTTGAGAAGCGATGTGATTCGTTAACACATTATATACAAGGAATTAATGATAATATAAAGGAAAATAATTAATATATATGAAAAAAAGTATTTTCGGGATATTATATTTTTTAATTACTTTTATTTCTTTCAATCTAACCGGAAATTGGAAATGAAATTCATTTGTACGTATGAGTTGTCATCTCCAGGAAAGAAGTATTTCACTTCATGTGATTATTTTTTATAGATTAATATAAATAATTATATAGTAAATATTATATATATATATCATTATTAAAATTATTTATATGATGAAACCATAATTTATATATGAGAACCAAAAAATGAAAATCCAAACCCTATTCCAAAAAGAATGTAGTTATTTCTTGAAATGTGATATTAACATTGAATTTTAACAAAAAGATAATATAAAGTCATAATAAAATCATATATTGCATGATATATATAAATATATTTCTATAGTATATTTATAATATACTTATATTTATTCTACAGTAGGTCTAAAAAATGCCGAAAGAATATCAATACTTATGCTATGGGTTTTTTATCTCACTTTTTTACTTGAGTGAGTCACATACCATATTCACGACCATTTCATCTATGTGGTGAATATACTTCTTATGAATGTATTTTTTGATGAACATATATACATTTTGTGTATTTATATATCCAATTTATGATATCTCTATCAAGGGTTTTATGATTAAAATCTTGCAATGATAATAATATATTTTTCCACAAGTTTTCTTCTTTGGGATAAAAGTTATGTTATGAACCTTTCTTCATCATTGTGGCCCATAAATATGAAATTGAAATGTTATATCAGGAATATATTTATTTTAATTTTATTTTTATTTTGCATTTAATGTTATTCTTTCATGGGGATTGTGTTTCACCATTACCAATGTTGAAATAATTATACATCACACTCTCATCATTTATCCAAGTTGTTGTTGATTATGCTTCCAATGGTGAAATATTATTATATAAATATTAATAAACTCATGAAAAATATTATCCATTTTTTATTTCATTGGAATACATTTTCTGATTATTTTCATCTCCTTATGTACTCAGAATATAAAAAAAAATATTTTTTCCTTATTTTCAGTTGAAAACACCCTTTTCGTTAATGAAAATGTTTTCTATGATTTTTAAAAAAAATTGAAATGTTCTAAAAACAATTTGTCATAGTGGGAATGGAATTTTACTAAAGAAATGATTTTCTCTAATATTCATGTATATGGTTTAATGGATATTTTTGATGAAAAATGTTTCTAAAATATTTTATGTTTTTTAAAAAAAATTCATAGTGGAAATGATATTTTCCTCAAGAAAAATTCTAATTTTTTTAAAATATTCATTTATTATATTTAATTGTTTTCTTTAAAGAATTATTTTATAATGATTAATGTTTAAAAGATTTATTTTCAAAGAAAATCTAGTTCTCTCATTAAATGTACCGAGTAGTATTTTATAAATATTTCCACTCTATGATGTCATTATATGAAGTTACATATACATTAATTGGGATATAATCTAAGGATACAATTATTAATATTTATATGAATGATTTATTTTAATGACATATAGAAGAGTATGAAACCCATTTCTCTTCCAAGAGTGGTATAATTATTAAATACTTATAAAAACAACTACATTTTCTAAAGGTTACTATTTATTGAAAGGATGAAATTATTATGATACCTATTTTTTCCCACATATTATGTTATGATGAATTTTTTATGAAAAAAATTTCATTTAATGTGTTATGATATGATTAATGTTTTATGATATTATTGAAAACATATTTATGATTTTCATTATGTGACAGTTTTGACATTATAACAATGGAAAATCATTATGGTATAACCAAAGATGGGTGAGACCTAATATCCCTCCAATGCATTGGGTAAGGATTTATTTCTTCTAAGATATATAGGACTGCAAAGGGGAGTGAATATATTTTACTAAAATATGTCTAGAACATGGAGTGAACCTTATTTTGTAAGATAAGGATGGAATGAGGAGTGGAGTAATTTTTGTATGGTGTGGAGGGAATGTGAAGTGATCCCTGTTCAATAAGGTAGTTTTTACACTATGATGGTCTTTGAAATGAGCCTTAGAGAATATATAAATGATTTTATATTCATATTTGTTTTCCACAAATCTTTGTCTTTTGTTAACATTATGCTCTCCTGGATCATGTTCGTTAATTTCTTTATGATTCATTTCTTAAGAACCACCAATATTTTTAACATGAAACATAATTATTATAGATAATAAGTAATGTATGAACCTCATACGTTATGTTCTATATCTAGAACCATTATTATTATATTGTGATTTCATATGATCATAGATTGATATCAACTTTTCACCCTTACAGATCATCTGATCTCACCATTTCTTATGTTTCATTTCCCTAGGTTAATAATAATTGTTTTATATAGTGTATGTAGATGCAGACTATTAAAGTGGAATATACTTGTGGTAAACATTAAACATATTTCACTGTATTATAATATTGTTTCCCAAGATTCCAAAAGAACTAAACTATTACCATTTTTATGTGTGTTTTTGTGTAATATAATGAATAGTGATATGAAAGTATGTAATATACATCTGTGTGAATGATGGGTTTCTATAGTTGTTATCAAAGTGAAAGATTAGTAAACATTTTGAATCTAGGATGAGAAAACATTAGATAAACCCCTAGTGTAATTTCTATGGGCATATTCTTGGATGTCTCTAAGGATAACTCCATGGATGATTCAATGTATAGAAAAATTTCATAGAATTTTGTGAAAAGATAGTTCACATGTTTTAAAAAAAAATTCATTTTTATTTAGATACTATAAGTTGGCGTGGATCCAGAACCATTGTACATTGGGGTAACAATCACATAAACTTTATGTGTATATTAACTTAATCAAGAACTTCTACATGACAATGTAAATTTCGGCACACTAGGCTTGGTACTCTTGTGGGATATAATTAGAAAATTAAAATAATAACAATAAAATATCTTGGAGGATTTAAATAAACGATGAATATGAATGAAATCAGAAAAAACTAAGGTGTAATGGATTAAAAAGAAGGTTTCTTGATTTAGACATCCCAAATTATTTTTCAAGCTAAATTATTTTCTATTTTGATTAGTGTTGATCACAATATGCTTTCTAGTCTTAGTAAATATTGGAAACGGAAAGGAACTGAGTTAAAATTTAATGTAATGGAAATTTTTAGGTTGAGAATCTAAATGGGATGATGAGTGGAGTGAAGGATTTTGAGATTATAATTAATTTGTTTTCACAAAATGTGATTAAAAACGTGTAACATAACTGACTATCGAACTCACCAAATAAGAGATGGAAATTTCTCAAAAAGAGGTCTAGTGATGGAAACCATGAAAAAAGATATATTATCCCATATGTAAATAATATGGGAAGAAGAACTGTGAGGATTGTTTCAGAGGAATGGGAAAATGTTTTTTGTGGGTATAAGAAGGGAATAATGTTCCACATTTCTAATGAAAAAATGAATAGTTTATATAAAAAACAAATGTGAATATTTCTATTCCTAATGTATTATCAATTTATGAATGCGTGAAATGTGGAACTTATCGGCATTATGAAAATCGATGTCCATAGTGGAAATCGGGTGAATAAAATTATGAAGCGCATACGAGTAATTACTATTTTGATGATGTTAAAAATAAAATAGATGACATGTGAAAGGTAAGATGTATTAAGGATTAAGATTATGAATCTGTGTTAATAGTTTGTGAATGAATTGGGCTGAATTTATTTTTTATATAATAGATTTCAATGATTATATATCATGAAATAAATATGTATTGTTTATTATAATTTCTTCATTAATTATTTGAAATAATATATTAAATGATTATGATTGATTAGAATAATGACTCATTGGAAAGATGATATTTTGATAATGGGAAGGTAACCCTTAATAAGTTCATGATTTTGGGGAAATGGTGTTTGGTTTTGATAATGAAATAACTTATATGGATAATGTAAATTGTACAGTATTGATAACCTCAAAAGTAATAAAGGATTTGTTGGAAAAGTGGTTCATTTTATAATTGATGAAGTTTGTACAATTACTGGATCAATGAAATATATTCAATAATTGATTGTATTATTCTTGGAATTAGAAAGAACGTATTTTTTCATTAAGGACCCATGATAAATTCAGTTTTAGGACAACGCATGATGAAGGTATTAAAATGTTTTGTATTTAAAAATTATGTACAATTTCATTCTTTTTGTTGGATTAATGATATGTTCATTTTGGAAATTTGGATACCTTATTACTATATTTATTGATTTTAATCTTTTAGATGGGTTATAAGGATAATCATTTATGAAATTGTTTAGGTTTAACATTGGTTGATGTATTATAGTCTAATTTATTATTTCACCTTATAATGATCTATACATAACTTGCACTAATCATTTTTCTATGTTAGTAACAAAATACATTTATAATGACATATAATTCTATTGACGGAACTTATGATCTATTTGGGATTCCAAAAAATCAAATAAACCATCAATAATTAGAGAAATATTTAAAGTGGAATTTGATCAAGAAACAAACCAATGGTGAGATTGGGATTATAAAATGTAATGAAAATAAGTAATTTTATATTATCATGAAAATTGATCACTTTAAGAAAAGGATCGTTAAATAAAATATGGTCATATTATAATATTATTTGAGGATACAAATGATAATTTTCATAACACTTTGGTTTATGGTTATGTGGTTGGTAACATTCACAGGATCACACATATCCTTATGATCAGTGATCTATATCACTCTCTATTATTAATTTTTATTTTATTCCATGTCCAAATATTCACTTCCCACCTATATTTTTATATTTTGGAACCTAGTTTGAGTTACATTGAGTTTCTGTTATGGTTCAAAACTTTCTTTTTATGGTAATATATATTTTTCATTTGTTTTATGTGGATTTTTATGAAGTAATTTTAAAATGTTAAACTTGGATATTCAAGATGAATATTGAGAGAAAAATTCATTTTAAGGGGGAAGAATGTAACACCATAAGATTTTTTAAAATTATTATATATAATATATTTGATTTTTTTATATTGTGTGTATAAAAACAATATTTATTACATGTTGTAAAAATAAAAGCAATTTTATCTTAGATCACTCACAAAAGAAATTTTCACTTATGTTCCCCAAAATCCTGAGTTTAGCTTGTGTTACACGCAAGACTGAGTTTAAACAAAACATTTCATAAAACTAAAATATTATTATGATAGTTTTCACATAGATTTTGGAATTGTGAGTATGAATAATATTGCGTAAACTATACAAGTAATTTTTACACATGTATATAAGTAGAAATATTTTTTGACCAATTATTTATAAATGAATATAAGAACCATTTGAAGATAAATAAATTCTTTTCTATTAAAAAAATATGTGTCACCGAAATAAATTAATCTCAAAACTTTTGGGTAATGTTTTTAATTAAATTTATATACTTTATATTCTATAAAAGGATTAACATTCATCTAATGTGTTTTATTGACAAGATTTAATAGTAAATTTAATTATATACAAAAACTTATTGTTCTAAAAAGGATGTTTTGTCACCTTGTATCGACACACTTATTTTAAAACAAATGTTTTATAGTTTGTAAAATTTAATTGATGAAAAAAATTAATTTTTTATATAGGATTACCAAAATTATCTTATGTTGATCATTTTGGTATTTTTATGAAATATTTTAGCTTTTTGTGTACTAGTGAAAAATACATAATTTTAACAAAAAAGTGACATTTTAATTAATTTATTTATATATATAAATTAAATTATAAATTTTATTTGAAGAATATTTAGTTCAATAATACATTAATTAATCTAATTTAGGGAAATGTGATAAATGTTTTATTGAAATTTTATATAAAAACGTTGTAAACTTGTGATCATTATATTTTTAAAATCCCTCTTTCTCATCATGTTCATGGGATTAATTTTAAATTATATTTTTTTTCAATTAAATGAATGTAAAAAATGATTCCATATTTGGAATAAGAAATTTTATATTTTCAAATAAGGCCAAATTACTTTTTCACAAAATGTAATAGTGAAATGTAAATATTATTTACCATAGATAATGTAAAAAAGGATTTACTGGAGGTTTAAAAAAAGATAATGGTAAAAGTTACCTATATACATGTCCATAAAATACATTATATCAATATTGAGAACCTATAATTCAAAAGGTTCTAAAATTGTCCATTTTGACACTTTTCCATGTGAAAAACATGGGAGAACTCAATTCCTCTAAAAAAAAATCTAGTGTGTCATCTCCCCTACATATAAAAAGCGACTCCACTCCTATATTCCACACAAAATCAATCAGATTTGGTAAATCGAATAACTACCCAAATTAATTCCCAAATTCCCTCCCATCATTAAAGATGTGTATTTTTGGGTATAAATCTATCCTATTAATTATTTTAGTCCAATCCTAATGAAGATACCTGAAGAAGTGTAAATGTTTATCAATGAACATTTTTTCTTCCTCCACCCCTTTAAATTATTATTATACTAAGATGATATAAAAAATAATGTATCTTATATATAGTTATATTATTATATTTTAAGGGTATGACCTATAACCACACACATTTCCCTCAAATTGGTTATGAAATCATCGTTCGGGTGTACGACGAACTATAGCCCCGTGATCTGTTATCATTAGTTTTTCCATTAACATCATTAAAAGATGGTCATAATGATGTATTTATAGTTTATATAGGATATATAGATATTTATTATGTCATTATGATTTTGTAAATAATATAAAAAAATACATTCATATTTTATATTTTTTTGGACTATGATTACGTCGTTCGTGGGTACGACGGTCTACCGGCTCGCAAAGTGATACTAGTTATTCATACTATAAATTGAAGATGATAAAAATGATATTAATGAAAATATGTGATATATATGAGATAAAAATAATAATGTAATAATAATAATATATATATATATATATATATATTAAATTTATTTATTCTAATCCTATAAAAAAATGGAAGCAATATTTATTAATAAGTACATCCTACTGTCTTCATGAACGCTGTATTTCATATCCTGTCACTAAATTTTATGGATTTAACTAAATAAAAATATACTATATATATATATATATGATATTTTTATCATGTTTTATATTTACAAGATTTTTAAACCATTACTAAATTAATATTACTAGTAAATAATATGTTAAAACATACACAAAAAATAAAGCAATTATTACCAGAAATGTGACTTTATCATAGAATTGTTAATAAAGGGGTAATTTAAAGGTATAATAAAATCATATATGTTATGATATATATATATATATATATTAATACAATTATTTAATATATTTATAATTAAATTATATTTAATATTTATAAAGTTCAAACATGTATGAAGGAAGTCAATAATTTAAGTAAGGGATTTCTGTCTTACCTTTTACTTCTGTTAGACACATGTCATATTCTCCTCCTATTTCTTTTATGTGGGTTATCACTTCCAATGAATGTATATTATGATTCATATAGTTATATTTATTAGGAAATAAATATCCATTTTTTTCTCTTTTAGAGTGTTTATGGTTCAAAAGCTACAAAATTAGTAAGGGAATTTGTGTCTCAATATGCCTTTTTTGGGATAGAAGTTATGTTATGCGGATATCTTATTCTATGAAGTGTATATACTGACCCTTTTTAATGTTCCATCATGATTGTATTTATATTAATGATATATTTTGTTTTATTTAATTTTATTATTTATGGGATTTCTTTTCAATTTTACCAATGTGGTATGAGTTTTCTATTACAATCTCATTATTTATGATGATTTCTTATTGTTATTCTTCAAATTTGTAGGGAACAAAATAATGTCACCCATGTGTAAATTGAACCCTATCTCAAGAGGATATGTGATTTTATTTCACTAACACTTTACATATAAGGTCATAAAGTTAAATATAATGTATACATATGATATCCATTACATAATTTTGATATTCATGACTTATTTATCATTCTAAAAAAGTTAATACCTCATTTTATTTTTACACTTAAACAAGATAACATCATATGTATACATGTGGAATATTGTCTTCATCAAGAAATGTGACTTTATTTTCATCCCCACACCACATGGTTGATATATGTAAGTGTATTTAATGAAATAATACAATACAAGTGATATTATTATCATTATGGAAGGATAAACAATTAAGTATAGGGAAATTTAAATGTTACTCATTCGTATGTATGGACTTTCGTCTCCATGATCACAACATACATCATTTCTCAATACCATATTTTAAGATTGGTTATAAAAGTATAATTTATTTTTATATAGTTTAATTATGTCATGATAATTATTCTAAAAATGTATAAACTATTTAATATGTATAAGAACTAGATCTTCCATGTCAAAACTTGTATGAGAAATTTTTTTAATTAACACGTGAAACAATGAAAATAATAAAATTTAATAACTAATAGTTGATAAGATTATATAAAAGGATCATATATGATATTTTAAATATTAATATGGTTCTGATATAAGTTAATAAAATGTTTACAATCACTAAATACTTGGTTAAATTATGTTCAACCTAAAGGAAGTGTATTATAAGGGATCATTTCTCAATTTCATTTTATTGAGGAACATTTGTTTGTTATACGCTAATTGCATTTGTTTAGTGTTTATGATGTTCAATTTTCATGTAATATAATGATAAATTAATAATTAATGTGTTTTTAAATTTCAATTTGAATTAAATCATCTAAGGTGTTTTAAAAAAAAGTTACCAAGTGGGAAATAATTTCATAACTCAATTTCATTTCATTAGGATATATTAGTCCTTTAGTATTTTTAATATTATAATAATTTTTTGTAATTAATTTTTATTATTTTTTATATATACTTTTTTATACAGATTTACATTTTCCACACATAATCGAGTCATTGGTTAATTCCCACATCAACATTATGATCATTGTAAGAGTTTATATCACAATATCATTCTAATCAATATTGTTTATTCATTAATTTTAGTTAAAGTATTTTTTTGATCATTTTATAATAAACCAATTTATCTTTATTATCCTATAGTTATTAATGATATTTTTAATAAATATTACCATTTACCCACTTTTAAGTACTTAAAATAATCGAAAAAATGATCTTAGGAAAAATATGCATAGTTTAATACTTATATTAAAAATATGTTGTCTTCCATAACACTATTATATAATTTTTTAACCCTATTCCAAAAGATTTTTTAAATACACCCATTTTTATTTTTTACCAAAAAAAATAAAGCCATCACAATGGAAATTTTAAAACAATTCACTTTTTTTTAGAAAAAGTGAAATTAATATTTCTGTTAACATATACAACAAGAACATAATTACCCACCAATGATGACAAATCAAATGTTTTAAATATTACTTTATAATTTTGATTATTTATTTTCAAATGAAAATTATTTCCAAAATGTTATGCGATCTATTCATTTTTAATTGTTATTTTCAAAATGAAAATGATATTTTCCACCGTAGTTTTTTTCAATAATATTTTAACTAATATTTATACTAATAAATTATAACAAACCGTTACCTTACAAATACTAAAATGGGGATATTTAGTTTTGATACCATCTGTATTCACACAATATATGGTTTATGATTATTTTTACTGATGTATGTATTGACATAAAATTTATTTATTCATTGTTGTAATCATTACATTTCTATTTAAATAATAACTTCTATAATATAATTGGATATTAAATTTACCATAAATATAAAAATTATTTATCGTTAATATGTTTATTTTTTAAACTATATTTCATTTTTATATACTATGTTAAATATTTAATTATATTTATTTATATGGGGATACATTGATAAATATATATTCCTTACTCAATATAAATATTTTATGACAATAGAGGATGATTCATGAGTTAAATTCATTAGTTGACATATGAGAAAGGAATATAACATGCATGCATGGGTGGGAACAAGTGTTAGACATCTCCTCAATATGTTGATTTTCTCAAGAGGTGAATAACTAATCTATATCTTACTAGAATTTTACCTATATTTTTAAACAATCAAGTGAAATTTATTGACGATAGATGTATCATGTGTCCAAGACATGATGTTTAATAATTAAGTACTTATTTCATTAAGAATTCAGTTATTACTATTTTTGATATTTTCCTAAGGATATTATCTATCGATTCATTACATTATGAGTTTATTTATTACATGGCATGTGTTTTCAGTTATTTAACTTACCATTTGATTATTCCTTATTCATTTATTTAAATGGAATATGTGTGTAGTTATTTACCTTTATATATATTTTTTATTCTTATTAATTTATGATAACTTATGATTTAAAAACCCTTAATTATGATTTGATATCACTCTTTTTTTCTTTTATCTGTAATCCTTGAAGTGTACAATGTTTGGTATCAAAAGATTTTAAAGAGTATATAATTTTATTTCGGATTTTTTTTAATTTTTTTCTACAAATATAATAGGGTAATATTGTTTTTATCTTTTTTTGGAATGACTAATAAATATTATATCCTTAAGGATGAAATTACAAATATCTTACACCAATGTAATAATTTAATACAGTTACTCCAGGTTACTAGAGTCGGGTTCATTACTGTTGGAATCTGATGAAGTTTAGTAATAACCTTTGGAACTATATTTTGGAGAACATAGTTTAGAGAACATAATCGTATAACAATCTTCGAGGGTAATAATAAATGAATGTCCTAATTTTTTTGGTTAGATAGAGATAATCTATTTTTTTGGGAAATAAATCCCTATATAGTTACATTAAATATACATGGCTCTGACATAGATATATCAAGGGGGAATAAATATGAAACAAGCACCTTGGCCTCATCCCAACCATCACCTAGTGCATGAAAACATGACTTACTAGGAATAAGGATTGAAACTCTAAGGGGATAATATTTTATGATTCACATTTTCATTTCAAATTTTTTTGATTTATTTGAAATAGAGATATCCCCAAAGAGGCCATATTTATTTTTATTACATTAACTAAACATAAAAGTTTAATTTATGTATAATATTTTACTAATTTGGGTTGATATGTTTTGTTTCATAATGATATGGTATAATATAGTGAATTGCATAAATTATAAATGGTTCCTATTATGGAAACCACATAAATTCATGTAATACATAGAGTAAGACTTCTCATTTATTTGATGGCCTTAAGCCAATATTTTTAAAGGAGAAATTCAACAGAAAATTATCATCATATGAGGATATAGAATCATATGATAACAAGAAATAGAAATAATTCATTAGTTTTGTCTCTTTGATTGGAAGCATGAAAAAATAGAATGGTTGGGAAAAAGAGAGATAAAATAAAGTTGGGAAAGAAGGATTTTCTAAAATTTGATAATTAGGGAAAGAAACCCCAAAAAACATGAGTAAATGGAATATGAGTTTTTTACACATGTGGAGAGACACCAAACCGAGATTGTTATTTCAATGGTAATAAAAAATTATCAAATGTATAGTTCTTCAACTATATGGAGATGTTTCACTATTAAAATAAATGTCCTAATATTTAAACAAATATACCTTAAAAGAAATCTTCGTAAATATTATTCTATTACATCATAATAAGTGGAATGAATAATTTGGTTCTATTTTTATTCAATAATATTTTTATTTGAGTATTTTATCAAGGATATCCTAGTTTTATGAATTTTGAAATTTATAAGGATTTGCTGATGTACTTTTTCATTAAGGATTTGAAATATTAATTTGAAAAATAGTATTGACTAATAAAATTTATTCTCTGGAATGTTGAAATTCTTCAAAAACCAATTATTGAGAGAAATATAACCCTAAGTATGTTCCAGACATTGGGATAATGATGTAGTAATAAAAAGATGATTGATATGGATTATGTAAAATGGATAATAATAACTACCTTGGGACTGAATGAATATGTATTAATAAAGTGGTTTATATTATCCTCGATGTAGTATATAAATTCATTGAATTTAAGGAATATTTATATTAATTCATGGAATAAAGAAGAATTCATGATTTTAATAAGTTTTTCTTGGTTACTCAGGATATTAAAAAAGTAGACGATGATGGCATTCACATGTTTAGTAGGTGATTATTAAGAGATACAACATGTTGTTTTGTGGATTAAGAATAATTTCATTTTGGAAATTTAGGGACCTTATTTATAACATTATATAACCTAATATTTTGGAAGGTATATATAGTTATCCATTTATATAATTTTTTAGTTGAACATTAAATGCAGTTTTAGATATTAATTTATTACTTCAGTATATGGTTATTTATTCTTATTGGATAATGTAGGGCATCAATTTTTTCATAATAATTACTAGATATCAATGTAATGATTTGTAATTATATTTAGAATATTATGATCCATTAAATGTGAATTTTAGATCATTATTAATATTTTTTGGATATTAATTTCTTTTTGTTGGTGAAGAATTTTAAATTCTTTGAATAGAAATCGAATTTTGAAATTTTAATTATGAAATAAAAATGTATCATGAAATTATATTTCCCTATAATCATAGACAGTAAAAAAATTCATAAATTTTCAAAAAATTGTATGGAAAAAAATCATCCACATACCTTCATATATGATCAATAGGATGAACTTATAAATTATAATTTATTTATTGTTTTGAGGCCCTTAACATTGCTTTGATCATTTAATTTCTTGTGATCAAAGGCCTCTATCATTCTCTATAATTATTTATTATTTTGTTACATTTTCTATTTTTAAATTTAAACTAATGGTTTCTTAAATATAAAAATATTTATTTTTAATTCCTTATAAAACTTATACATATATTTTCAGTTATATTAATAGGATATTTTATGAACTATGTTTTATGTTTTTGGTTTTCAGTAAATAAATTTTCAAATATCAAATACTTGATTTTTGAGTGCATGATATTTTTTCTAGGATGATATTAATTAAAGTGGAAGAGAACGTGACAGCCCAAAATTTGAAAATATGAAAATATTATTATATATAATATATTAAATCCAACAACATGCTTATAAAAAACTAACACTTGAGACATTACAATCTATCTCTTTTGGAAGTAAATTTAGTCACTTTGATAGAATCCTGAACACACCACCCTAAGTAAAAATGAACCATAATATAGTTTTTGATTACAAGTAATATATTAATTTTAAAGGTAATAGTTTATTAAAAATATATAATAATCATGGATAACTCTTTATTACAATCAAAATAACTGTCATTTGAAAGAGAAATAACGGTTTTATGAAAAATAGTATTATTTGAAAGATGGTTTTTTAACACAATTGCACTCACAATTTAAAAATAATTTTTACCAATTTTAGAAACATGAAGTTGTAAAATGAACCAAATTTATTAAATCCCAAAATCAAAATTATCTTGTAGAGAATTTTTGGGTTTTTTTAGAAATGTTTTATTTTTTTATGAATAGTTGAAGATACCAAATTTTAATTGAAAACAATATTTTCTCATTAATTATTTAAATTTTTAAATAACTTTTTTAGTTATTTTTATATTAAAATTATTTATTTCATATATATAAATATATATTAATCTATTTTAGTTCATTGGAATCATTTTCATACTAATGTTTGATATAAAAACTTTGTATACTTTTTAATAGTTTGACATGGAAAAGATGTGTTCTGGTCAAGAATCTAGGATTAATTTAAAATAAATATTTCTTTATTTTCTGAAAGGAATTTATAAAAATGGATTCAATATTCTAATTCATCCAATTTTATATTATCTAATAATATGTACTTGTTTTTTTTGAAAAAAAATGAATATTGAAAACACTAAATATTATTTCCTACAATTTTGGGAGAAATTGATTTACAAGGTTAAACTAAAAAGATAAGGTATAAAATGAAATAAAAATTGATATAAAGTATTTATTATTTCCATATTTATACCCTCTAATGTATTATAAGAGGTATTAAACTAATACATACCCATTTTGAATGTAAAAATCATGGGTAAACCATTTTGTTTTAAAATATTTCATGTGTGCCACTCACCTCCATTATAAAAGACCACTCCATATATACCCTTAATCACACCTTGAAAACCTATTATTTCAGCCAAAAAATAACCAAATAATTTTTCAAATTCCCTCCCATCATCCTATAAACCCTATTTCTAGTTGAAATCCAACTTTGGAAGGCTTTGGTTCAAACCAAAAGAGTTTACCTGAAGAAGATGCTACATTCTTCAACAAGAATTTTTATTTTATTTCTTCCTAAAAATAATTCATCTATTTCATTGAAACACTGTGATATAATAACCTCATTGTTATACATTTTTTATGGTAATTTAATGACCTACAAACATGTCCACTTCCATCAAATGACTTAAGAAATTATCATTTAGGTGCATAGTGGACTCTAGCCTTGCGATTCGATGTCATTCGTTTTTTCGATTATCCCTGATAACTGTTGCATATTATGTTGGATATAATGTATATATATGACATTTAAAAAATTAATAATAATTATACACTCATTATATCATATATACCTTTTTAAGTTTCAATGTTTTAGGGGATATGATAACGTCGCTCATGTGTACAATAGGCTAACACCCCGCATAGCGATTTGATTATTTTTTACTAATGCTTTACATGGATGGTAATAAAAATATATTTATCGAAAATATGTGATATTCATGAAAGAATTACTATATTCATTAAATATTTTTCATTCTTATAATTATAATATATCATTTTCTTTTTTACATTGAAAAATTATAATATTATCATGTACGTGTGCACTACCGCCTTCACGAAGAGATGTGACTCTCTTTTCATCACCAAACCACTTGGATGATATTTTTTATTATATTTAAATAAATAATATAATATATATGATATTATTACCTTTTTCTTGATAAAATATTACTTACCTCCTTTCTATAATGATAATTGGAAAAAGGAAATGTTACTCATGCGTATGTATGACCTACCATCTCAATGATTGTTACATACTTAATTTACTTAAATCTTATTTAATGATTGGTCATTAAAGTATAATTGATTTATTAATATGATAATTATTATTATGGATATCATGTATATATGTAATATGAAAAAATGGATCTTTCATGACAAAACATACATGAGAAAAAATAGAAAATAATACATGAAATAATGAAAATAATGAATGATTATTAACGAATAAGTGGTAAAATGTTATAAAAGGATTATATATGACATTATAAATATTAATATGTTCTTTTTTTATATTAATAACATGATTATAAAACTATACAGTAGGTTTAAAAATGTTCAACCAAAATGAAGTGTAATGTAAGAGATTGTATCCCAATTTCTTTTCATTAAGGAACATTAGTTTTTTATGCCCCAATTTATTTTTTAGGATGTATATACATCCTATTTTACATGTAATATCATTATTTTAAAAAAACCTTGTTTGTAAATTTTGAATTTGAATTCATTTATCAAAGGGGTTTTGACTAAAATGTTACCATGTGGTAAAGAACTTCATAACTCAATTTTGATCCATTGGGTTATTTTAATCTATTATTTTATCTGATATTATAACATTATGTTTTAAATGAATTTTGACTATAGAATATTATATTTCCACATGTTTTTTTGGATTAAAAATTTATGAACATAATTTATACATTGATTAATTCTCACTTCAATGTTAAAATAATTTTTATGGATTATTTTACAATCCCATTCTAATCAATATTTTTTATTCTTAAATTTTAATGGAAAGAAATTTCCTATGAATTTTAAAATATAACCATTAATTTTCTTTTAATATATTAATTCATGATATTTTTAACAAATAGTACCGCATTTCTACTCTTCGGTACTTAAAATAAGATGTAAAATGTCTTTTTTTGCTAAATTCGATATCAATTCTCTTTTTAGTATAAAATAAATTTCCTTCCAAAAATCTATTTTCTATAATGTCAATAATTTTTATAATAATTTTAAATGTTATTTATTAAAATAATTACCAATTTTTATTTTTAAAAAATCTTAAATGAATATTCATTTATTTTTCAAAACAATTGATGCTTGATTTTCACTAAAAAATTGAAAGGAATCATTGTTTTGACATGTACGGTATTAACATAATTTTTATCCATAATTACCATTAAATTTTTTTAAATATTTAATTATATGTTTCAGAATATATATTTTTATAAAATTTATTTTTTAAATGTTTTTTTGAGTTTTTAGTTTTAAAAGGGGATTTTAAAAATGAAAAGGATTTTTCCTCAATTTTTTTTTGAAATATCTTTTTATGGTATTTACACTATTAAATAAAAATAAACCATCATCTTTTATATTCTATACTAGGAATATGTTATATTTATTTTATTTCTATTCACTCTATAGATGATTTATGATCATTTTGACCAAGGAATATACTGATATTCACTTTCTTGATTTATTTTTTCTTTCATTAACTTTCTCTTCAAGTATTCACTTTCCTATGATCATTAGATAGTAATTTCAACAAAATATCCATATAATTTACTATATATATGTTTATTTCATTAATCATATATCATTTTCACATGTGGTGTTGGACATTAATATATATTTTTTATTTGGGGATATAGTGATACATTTTTATTCTTTAATCAATTGAGATTTTTGATGATATGAAATATTGGATTCATGAATTAAATTTTCTATTAAATATATGAGGATGTATGTGGAAATTCCAACATTAGTAGAGCCCATTTGTAGTTAGCCACATGATGAATCAGTAGTCTCATGAGGGGAATCAATAAGCTAGAATTAGAAAAGTTTCTACCTATAGTTTTAAACCGTATAATAAATGGACTTGATGATATAAGTATTTTGTTCGAGGGACATGAAATTCAATAATTAAGACTGCACTTAATTAAGAATATATTTATTATTTTTTGTGATATTTTCAAAATGATTTTTTCTTTTCACTAATTTCATTCTTAGTTTTTTTATTAACAAATTTGTTTTCTATTATTTTCCTTTCAATACAGATTATGAATTATTCTATTATATTTAAGTTATTTTATTCTAGTATTTACCTTTCTATGTTTATTTTTCTTATGGTTTCATGATAAAATTCATTTTACTAAACACATACTAATAATTTTAGCTCTACCTTATTTTTTTTTGTTTCCCTCAGAATGTGAGCTCTGGTTAGGAATCTTAATTTTCGAACGATTCCCAAGGAATTTTTTATAGAACTCAAAACACACAATAGTTCTATATCTATATGTACATTCTTTCAAAATTTAGGTGCTCATTAAAGAATATAAATCATGATATTTAAGAACATACATCGGTTGAGAGGATGGGAGGTCGTGATCATCAAACCTTTTTAGGGGAATTATTTCTTACTCAAGGACTCTCTCATATAATTATGATATCTTTATGAATAATTATCAATTTACTACAAATTATGTTTTTTTACCTTGGAATTTTTAATAATTTATCAATATTTGTTGACTTTAGAATCATTTATATGAATTTTAGGTTGTTCATTGATGGATATATCTATATGTATTGTAGGATCTCTTTCAATGGCATCTACTCATATACTAGATATAGGTTATTTGGTCATTGTTAAGATTATAATGTTATTTTAGACACTCATTGGGAACTCTGGAGTTTATTGTCATCTTGGTAGACAGAGTTTACTTTAAAGATTATCATCATCTAGGGAGATAAAGTTGTTCTGATGTTGGTATCTAACCCATAGGTGGGATTCCTATGTATCCTTGTGGAATGAATTAAAACCCACATATTTTTTCTATCCTAAATTGGAAATATCATTCCTTTTTAATTAATGTGATATGGAACCAACTATATAGTTTAATGTAATATGGGGTGGATATCTAGGTAGATGGTTCCTAGTCAAAGCTTGGTGTTTGACCTATGTTGAAACAGCCCAAGGAACATGGAAGGAATATGATATTCAATGTTGAGTTGAACATTACTTGAAATGTGACCTAGAGAGAACAAGGTTGATTTAGGTTGTTGGGTTTGAACCTCATATAGGCTTCTTACATATCCCATTTTATTGGGGATCTAAGCCTATATAGTTTGCTAGGTTTCATAGGGGAGTATGGACCATTGAGATAAATAATATAGGGCTTAATTCTAAAGTGGATGCCTTTGTAATATGGTCCATGTGAGATGTCTTAACTCATGGAGAATTACGATTCATAATTGAAGGATTAATCCTAAGGAGGATTATTTGATTAAGGAAATTTAATGGGACTCCTAATGATATTTTCCAGTGACATCATTCCCAAGGTGAAGGCTTTATATGTATCCGTGTTGTGGTGAGAATCAGAGTTATTTTAGTTCATTCAATCTCATGGTGAAGCATACTCCTTTGAGAGAAATAGGTTGGGGAATACTCTTAAGGGGGATTCCCTTGTAACACGTTCCACGAGAAATGCTTTAACTCGTGTAGATTTAGGGGTGATTAATTCAGGGTGTACTCCTAAGGAGGGTTCTTGGATTAAGGTAATTAGGATTTTAATCTTACGGAGGATGTCTAGTGTGCTCTGGCCCTAGGTAAAGCCTTCATACATATCCCTATTACGGTGGGAATTACAATTTTATTTTTTCATTTAATTTAATATGGGATTATAGACCTTTTAGATAAATATGATGGGGTTTACTCCTAAAGAGTATTACCTTGTAATATAGTCCATGAGAGACTTCTAAACTCTTAGGGATTTAAAATGGATTAATTCTAGGTTTACTTCTAAGGAAGATGCATGTATTAAGGGAATTTAGATTGAACTTCTATGGAGGATGTATAGTGAGATCATGACCTAGGTGAAGGCTTCCTACGTATCCTAGTTATGGAGTGAATTAATGTTCTAATAGTTCATTTCATGTTGGCATGGAGTATAACCCGTTATAAAAAATAGGTTTAGGATTACTCTTAAAGAGGATTCCATTGAATCAGGGTCCATGTTGGATGTCTTAACTCATGGAGATTTAAGAGAGGTTAATTTGAGGCTTACTCCTAAGGAGGATTCATGGAATAGGGCAATTTTTATTGGACTCATGAGGATGATGTACATTGATCTATGGCCTTAGGTGAAGGCTTCCAATGTATCCCATTTAAGGTGGGAATTAGAGTTCTCATAGTTCATTCAGTCTAGTGGGTTATTAGGGTGATGGAATCATTACAAATCTTTAACTGCACATGGGTCATTCTTGGTGCAAGAGAAAGAGGATGTAAAGTATTCAACAAACCACAGACAATTTTCCTCCTCTTATAATGGAAGATATCGGGCCTACGAAGAGAGAGGTCATAGATACAAGACTTCCAACTATTCTATTTACATTGGATGAGGGTCTAAGGTTATAGAAGTATGAAGGTGTAGGATATAGTTATGAGTGAGACTACAATCTCTTACATGAAATTATAGGGGATTACTCCAGGATGGATTTCCTAAATGGGTCCTGATGTGGGGAGGGAAAGATCTACTTTGTACAAACGGAAAATGAAGTGTGATCCTAATCCTCCATACTAGGGACTGGAGGCTCCAAGTCATAGATTAGAGAATGGGAGGATAGAGTCCTATCCCTAGTATCTAAGACTGGGAACTCCTCAATAGTGTCCTAAGGGTAAGGGTCTATGTGACTATATATCTCCAAATATATGGACACCCTGGAAATCCTTACCTTATGGTAGAAAATGTGTAGGATACCTCTGACCATAGATATCCAAATATAAATGGGAGACTTACTGATGTGACTTTCCATATGTTCTGGTAAATTGAGATTACTTAGGGTAGGTTTCACCATGGTATTTTTTAGACAAGAGATCTAGAGAAAAAAAGGCGTTTCCCTAAGTGGATTTTTGATAGTTCTAAGGGATGTATTGAGTAGACTGAAAGGTAGTATTAAGATCAGGGAAGGGAGGTCAAGTAAATGGTGTGTAGGTATGGGTTGGTCATGTAGTGTTGGGTAAATTGATTTCACATAATGTGATAAGAAAACTGTAATACTTGACTAGGGATAGACTTGGTTCAAGCCTTTAAAAGTCCCCATTTGTATTCCTTGAAGTGTGGTTACAAAAATTCCTACTTGAGGAAGAGGATTCAAAAAAGTGTTCATAAATTATGAGGGTTTGGTGAATGAGTCACATAATTGTTCTTAATTTTTATCACTTGGTGATCATAAGTCTCATTATCCCCCATTAATTCCCCCACTTTGGCGTTATGAAACTACCTTGGAGGTTACAAATTACTTGGTTGAATCAGTAGGGAAATGAGAGCCATAATTAGTCTCCTGGGAAATTTTCCCAACCAAATGAATGAACCAATGGACTATTCATAGGAAAATATAGTATCCTGGGTGATGGTGACTAGGAATGTAAGGAATGATGTGGCTGGGAAATGAGGGGACTGAAAGTACTTGTGCACTGTATTTGATATAGGTTACCTTAGTGGTACTCAAATTTGAGACTTTTAAAATCTAGAAATTTTCCATATAGTTTATTATACTTTTCAAAGTAATATCCCTCTATCACATTTTTCATTAATTTAATAGAATAGAGTGTCAAAAAGTATTTCCCTTATGGTTGGATCCGAATGAAAAGAGGCTCAAATGTTGAGGTAAAAGGGGAAAAAAATGGGTCGCATAAGTTCTGGTTTTTCGTACAAGTTGGTAGAGAGAAACATTGCTTCATCGTCTATATAAATGGACATACCATTACGGAAAATCCCAATGTATTTGGAAAACATGGTTCTATGCATTAATGTATAACATCAAGAAATTTGTTTTTGTGGAATATTTTCTTTTTCACACAAGTACATTAAGTATGATACATACACAGCCATTCTCGAGCAACATACTTGTGTGTCAGAGTTTCACTTACTCGCCTTAATTCCTTTGACAGATTTTCATTATTTTTGAAATTTTTTCATAGGGATCCTACTATGTAATGAAATTGATATTTTATTATAAGTTCAAATAGATCCCAAGAGAATTACAAATTCAGATTAATTAGAAAGTAAGGAGACTAAAGATATGATAGAGATTATAATACATGATTACTATAAAGTCTATGACACTAATCATTCTAATATAGAGAATTATTGGAAGAAATATCACTGAGAATTTATAAAGAGTAACTAACTACCACTTTATGGTTATGGTCATCTTTGTGAAGCCAACATACAAGATCTAAAGAGCTATCTTCTGATATCTTAGTTTCAATACTACAAGAACTTTTCATCTGCAATAATTTATTATAAGGGCACATATATCAATGATGGAATGGTATCCAAAGAATATTTAGGGATCACAACCCATTTGATCAAGATTAGAAACCACACAATGTCGAACTAAATCCACACTTCTATTCATCCGTCTTTTGAGATTCTCAGATAGATCAGTCGTAGGGAGTGAAGAAAAGTTGGGACTTTTTCCCAAGATGGGGTGTTAATCCCACATGGATGTGGGCATAATGGGTGTGATAAATGTGTGTGGGGTAGAAATATGATCTAAAAGGTTTAAAAAATTACAAGTCCTAGTGTGTAGAGAAAACCAATGGGTATAAGAATGATGATTTTGTGCTAAAGCTGTTAAGTCGATGGAGTTCAGATATAAATTTTATCCATCTGAAACATAATGTAATTGGCATCATCTTATGGTATATTTATAATATCTAAAGAGCTTTGATCCACAGATATTTATGATGAATCCATTCATTAAAAGGAAACCTAGAATGATGTAGAAAATACACCATCCTTGGCATGAGAGATACTTAAGATTTCTCACAATAAGAAGAATGAAAAGCCTCATGAAAGAGAGAATATTCATCCAAATAAGTGGATGGAAATATTCCTGAAGATGAATAAGGAGAAAATTCATACCTACACATGTCCAATAACCTATCCCAATTTGAAAAAAGGTTTTCATGGCACTATCTGGACAAAACTATGGAATAGAGAGTTTGATACGTGGGGAATGAAGTCAACTCCAAAATTATAGCCAATACACATCTTCTAGGTTTCCTAGCCATGTGGATTACTGTAAATCTATTACCTTTTTGAGATCCCATGGGAATTTTAATTGCTGGAACATTTTTTATAGTTTCTATGCTGCTATAAAGGAAAATGGTGAGTTTGAATACCCATATTCTGACAAATATTTATAGGCGTTAACAACATATCCATGGAGGGAATTATCCTTTCAAAATATGAAGACAATTTTAGTTATTATGGGGATGGATTATGACTCACATCAGAATCTATGTTGTGTAATGTGGGATACAGGTCATAGATATTTTTTTCCGACCACCTTTTAAAGTTTTCTTGGGTATTACACCCCTTTCCTTGACACATCTTGACATTAGTACATGGTTGAGTATGTTTGAGGAATCCCACTTCTTTCCTTATGGGATTCTGTCTATGAGGAGAATGGTTGATGATGGGATTAAAACTTTAGAACTGAGGATGTATATGGTAGTCGACATGGATATTTTTTCCACTAATATTAATTTTGGAATTATATGGTAGGCCAATGATAATTAAATATTTTCATGCACAATCAAATGTCTACAATAGATCACTGTAACTCCTCAGGTTCGTGTTAGACTGGAACAACATCCAATTGTTCCTTGAAAGCTATGGTTACTGAAAATCATGGAGAATACAAGGGATGTATATAATCATCATGAAGTTTATGTAGAGGGTTGATTTACTATCTAGTATGCTGAGGCCTGGTATGCATCATACCCTAAAGGGGTATTTATAATGTTTTTCCTTGGGTTGGTGTAAAGAGAGGGAGTAAGTAGGAATCCTCTCATTTTGAAGGTTATTCATCCCCTTTAAAGGTTTATTACATAGAGTGGGAGGGAGAGGATGATGAGGATACTTGACCAGAAAAATGACATCAAACAAGATAAAATCTCCCAGTTAGAATCAAGTGGGAAACACCAACATCACTGACTCAAGTCGCACAAATGTTTTCGAATCGTCATCACCCTAAACAGAGTCTAGTTCCTTTTTCTCATCCATCTCCTATGAAAATAGGGATTGGGAATCCTATCATGTCTGAGGATGTAAGATGATTTTTATTAAAATACAGAATGTATTCTGAATATGTATGACTAGATGTGGTTCATCCATGAAATAATTGTTTTTCTAATGATGATTATTTGTGAGATATTTAATGTAAGGGGATTCATATTCTATGAATAAGAGATCCTTAAGAATGATCTGATATCACTTTGAGAATAATCCAAATGAAGTTATCATTTATATCCAGTATCCAGTGATCCATATTTATGAAATTGAAAATTCAATCCCCACCATAAAAAGACTGAAGGAAATGATAAATTGTGGTGAAAATGAAGGTATGAACCCTTCATCTCTTGGGGAATGTCACGATTTCGTCAATCTCAAATATGTAATTTTCCTTATTCTCATATTTTATTATTCTATTAAATTAAAATTTCATCAAATATTTTTTAACCAATGGAAATACAATATTTTATTGTAGTTGGCTAATGGAAAATTGACTCATGTTCCATCTCCACGTTATAGATATAAGGGTACCCTGATCAGGGTTGCTGATTCACCTTGTGAATGAAGTGATATATCTCTAGGTAAACATTCCATGGAGGATGAGATGGTGTGAGGAATAATATCTCCAATAACTGTTTTTGGAGATCATGATGTTAGTCTTCCTCTAAATAAGACAAATTATTCTAGACATTGAATAAAGAAAGATGTAGCTATATGATTTTTGATCATTGAAAAGTATTCTTAATATCCTTAATTTCATCCTCATCCCTAGAAAGTTCTTGATCTTCTTGGAATTGCAGAAACATCTTCTATTTATTAACTTAAAATGTTAATAATGAGTAATTTGGAACCACTGAGGGCTCTTTTGATAAGAGCATATCCCAGGCAATGAAGGGGGTCATTTTACTGAAGAGGCATATAGTCTAGAAGAAATGATATCTTCTCCTAGAACTCCTCTTATCACTAATGTTATGATAGATGAGTAATATGGTTTATCATAAGTAATTCATGAGAAACTATCTAACGACAAATGACTTATATTTCAATAATATTTCATGTTTTTCCCATGCATCAGAAAATACTACGGTGACTAATGATGACCTAAAAAGTTTCTCTGAGGATTCTATTTAGTGTCTAAAGTCATCGATGAGTAGTAATGAAAAAACTACTCGATGTAATCCCATAGGTGAGACTAACATAGATCATGTAATTTCTTTTGAAGAGGTATTAGAACATGTTAATATGTATAATACTCTATAATAATTTTAATTTCTTTTTATAGAACCCAATGGATGTGTGTTTTTATTATACACATAATAAATATTCTTAATCTATATTTCTTAACCATAATTGGTTAGAGTGTTGAACTCTATCAGTAGAAGATGCTATAGTGAGGGTTCCTGAAATAGACATTGATATTACTATCAATCCCACCCCTGAGGGGGAGCTGGCATAGGTGAACCTTGAAATAAAAAAACTTCTTGAGGTTCTTGTAGAGAATACAAATAAGGATCAAGAAGGTGATCCACTCCACGAGGTCCTACCCAATACTACTGAGGCCAGGAATGTTAGGGGGAGTCTTCTCATGCTACTGACCTGTTGTTAGGTAAGGGTTACCAACCAATGTGATTATACCCAGTCCGTCCATTATTTTTATGATAACTATGACCTTGATTTATTATATAGGATTATCAGATTCTATATCTTGTTTTTAGGGAGAAGCTTATATATCAGCTAAAATAGCATCGGGAGTCCAGGCAACCACTATTGAGGAGGGAGAAGAACAAGTCACTTCATTAAGTGCATTCATCCCAATGTACATCCTCCCTTATAATACTGACTCTAAATTGGAATCAAGTTTATATAATGTTATTCATCATGGATGTCATATGTCTTGGAGATATATATATGGAAGGTTTTATTTGAAACATCATTCAGGGATCTACCTCTATGAATCATACAACTCTTGGTGTTGTTTAATATGTTAGGACTCATAGGCTTATATTGTCATGAAATCTGTACTGTAGTGAAACAAACCATTCTAAGGTGTTAAAAAGAGAATAAACATTAACCATACCTAATAAAATCTATAATACATGTAAACATTGATTAATTTTGAGAGGATGTATCTCAAGATGAGGCTATTCATATCACAATGTTGGAAACATTTAGGAAGCAAGCTAAAGAGAATAATGTTCAAGTGTCACTTCTTTATCCAGAGTTGGACCCTGATATAATTGAACATGGAAAACTTCATTACTCGACAGAAGAATCCAAAAATGTATGGGAACAATCCATTTTAGATGGGATGGAAGTACTTCAGTGGGTTGAGGAGACTGAGGTTGTTTGGGTGATCAAAGATCAACAGTCATTTGATAGGGTTCAAGAGGCCATACAAGAAATGTAAAGCTATATTGATGACCTCTTGTGATTTATCACAGGAAGACTATAATTTGTGGATGGTCCTCTAGGGTATTTTTGTACACACATAAATAAAAAGGATTTTTTATCTAATTATCTATATCTTCATTCATATTTTTTAAATTGTAATGTCGAAACTGATTTCCATAAAAAGGAATTTTTCGTACAAGATAAATAAAATTACAATGATAAGAAAGGAATGAGTTCTTATTTTTACCCAATTCAATAGGCCAAGTAAGGATATTTTCACTATTTCTAGCGTTATATGGACAACCATACGAACACTGTGCCATTTGTGTTATTATTATAATTTTTTATGAAGAACAATATCAAGGGGAGATAAATGGTGATAACTTGGCTTTTTTTAGGATTCCCTTTTTAGTTTTCCATCCAAATTTTTTTATATTTTAATTTTTTCTATCGCTTCATATTTCATAAACCATATAATGTGTATGTCTTGAAAGATATGACTCGACTTTTTTCCACATTTCTATCTATGGGGTTTTATCCTTGTGAGTATAATGTCACTTTTAATGATTATTTCAATTCCATGTATTCCAGACTAATAAAGACATTTTTTTATTTCGTATAACTTTGACAATGAATTTTGAAATTAAAACCCAAACAAGTGTAAATGTATGGGAAGGTCTCTATATTTTTCTAGATACATCCAAGGGAAATATTAAGGCATGATTTTTATAGTGACTAAATATATGTTTTGAAGAATAAGAATAAATTGGGTATCTTACAAGAAAAATGGTAACTCTAATTGAAAAACCTGATATGGGGGACGTATTATGGAGGGCTAGCTGGGGCATGTGATGTATAAACAAATGGTGTAATCTTTGTTCTGAAAAACTGGTTATATAGGAAAATCTTATAAAAGTTCATCAAGGGCACACACATTATAGTCAGGTGAAGGAGTTCTTATAAATTTTGACATTATATTACTAATAAACAAATGGGTTTAATATTTGGATATATAAAGACCATAGTGGTTGGATTTTCCATGAAAAGGTGTATTAAATTTTAGGGATCCATCTAGGTCTATATATGCCATGAATGAGGAATGCCTCTTACATGAATGTAGTTAATGAAGGAGTGTATATTTGACAAAATTTATTTTTCTAATATTTTTCGATGTTATTTGATGTCATGTAGTAATGAAATTAAGGGGTTAAGAAGTTTAATGTCATTTAACAACAACATTATCGGGCTCTGTAGTTTAATTTCATACAACAAGTACATTATCGGTAAGTGCAGTTTAAATTCATACAACAAGGAAATTATGGGTATATAATTTAAGGTCTTTAGAATTGACCAAAAATTTTATGGTTATCCAATTCAGGGTAATTTTTCTAGAAATGTGCTACCATATTATGGTATGAAACGGTTGAATTGTAAGCTACAATTTGGTGATTTTCGAATATGTAGAATTACATGTAAAAATTAATAAATTAAATTTAATGGAGGTCTCTTCCATACATGAACTTAAAACTATTTAAAAAACCAGTTATGGGGGCTATATTGTTCAAGGACAACTAGGGAATGTATTTCATGTCAAAATAATGGTATCCTTATACTAACATGACCATTATTTAGGAACATTTTATACAAGGCCAGCTGGGGAACATAATACATAGTAAGATAATGGATCCCTCAATATTTTTTAAATTCTATTTTCAAAAAGACGATGAAGGTTTTTGGACATTCAGATATTCCCAAGTAAAAAGTCTAAATTATTGAGAAAATTACGTGAAAATAGAAAGAGTATTTCCATTCATGCTTTCCAAAGAATGTAAGAAATAGGCTCTCTACAAAGGTGTAACCTAAATGTAGGAAGTATGGTGCATGAATATTTACTCATACGGCTAAGACCATAATATTATGAAAAAATGGATGATATGTGGTCTAATGGCACAATGTATTTCAAATAATCTTTTTAACATATATAGAGGGGAAATGTAACCCATGGTCATAAAGATTTTTAGGTTGAGAGAAGGAATATGAGACAAATACATAAAAGACTACCTCATTAAATTGTAGGTTCCTACATATTGTCATTAAATCATATTTTTATAGATGTGGCTTCCCTCAATAACAAAGTTAACACTATTTTAAAAATCTAATTAGTGGGGGAAATATTTTTCATGGTCAACTAGTGTATGTGTGGAATAGAAAAATAGTTGAATCATTTGGATGATTGTCCTATTGTGTAGGTGAATTTTAAACCCGGCCAACTGGGGCACGTACTGTATTGTCAGGGAAAAGGGATCTCATGTTGCAGACAATCAATCATGAGAAATTGAAGAATGATTATTAATATCAAAAACTATTTCAATATTAAGAGTACGATGTATAAAAGAGGAATTGTCCAATGAAAAAAGGAAGTGTTTGGAACAATACTGGCCATGAGTTTAGAGTCCCTTACATAGATATGACTCATATGTATAAAAGAGGACATCTCTTGTTTATTTTATGTGTTCTATGAGGATAGGGATTAAAAATAAATATCATGTATAGATTTTGATTTTATTTAGGGGAGGGGGAATTTTCTTTTACCCCTTTGATGGGATTATCATATGAGGCCTAGTTTTCACTACGTATCTCAAATAATATGAGAACTAAGACATACATAGTTCTCATAATACAATTAATTTTACAACATGCGATTATGACTGTAGCCAAGTTGTTTAATGTCTTGTGGTAAGGATGATGAATTACACGACATTAATGGGAATGAGAATTATGGATTCGTATAATTTTATGTTAGGTGGTAAGGACTTTAAGTGTCTTGACATGAAATGTCAAAATATAGTACAGTTGAACCCAGGAATAGATTCCAAGAATAATTATGTATCTTGTTTGAGCAAGAATCAGGCCACATATAGTTCTAATATGAATCAGTTCATGTGTAATGTGAGAAATCATATTGGAATTATTCGTGTAGATGTGACTCACACATAGAAGATTACTAGCTATTTCATTTTGTGAAGCGACTGGGCCCATAATAAAAAAATTATACGTCACTACGTATCTCAACAGGGTGAATATGAATCCACATGTAGAACTCAAATGATGGTCCGTATATTTAATAATCATGTGGTGAGGATATAGAGTGTCCCTTTGAAGGTCTTATAAGATGGACCATTGATAACCCCAATAATAATTGAAACACCTTATTAATGCAGAAATTCTCTCCACCCAATTCCTAATCCCACGTGAGCTTTGATTGATATGAGAAACAGGGAGCAGAAAGGAGTTACTTAAAAAAATGGAAACACAACTAATGGATAGGGGTATGATGATTAAGTGGTGGCTGAGATATGGTATAGGGCACAGGTGTCAATATGTATGTTTTTGGATATAGAACCAATCCAAATGTAATTCTTGAAATTAATTCCCATATTAATCATGTTTTGATGTAGGGAAGAGGGTTTTTTAATTACTAGCTAATGTATGAGCCTAAAGAAGGATGTATAAAAATCACCATGTATAATATTTTAGTAAGAATAAACTCACATGTCCTAAACTATATCCCTATATAGATCTGAATCACGCATGGGGAAATGGTGTTTTCTCTTCTAAAATCGCAGTTCGGCCTGGGGTTTCAAGATACGGGCATCAATACGTATCTCATTGGGATGAGAATCAAGCCATACATCTTTCAGGAAATTTTTCATGGGAATTCATGATTCATACACAAAAGGGAAAGGGAATTTTATTTTATGTGTGCTTGGACATGAGGTAGAAGATCTAGTCATCACTACGTATCTCATTGAAATGAGAATCAAGAAAAATTTAGTTATTTCTATGAAATTTAACATCATGTGGTATGGACATGGATGACCTATCATGAAAGAAACATTGTGTCTGGACAAGGGGATAAGATCTATGTGGAACTATTTATCTTTCTAGGGGAAATAATCAAGACACACATTGTTCTTGATAGGTTCCCTGTATAGATATGATTGATACATAAGAAGTAAATTGAATTAATAATGTATCATGGATAGACCCTGGATTGGAGATCCAAGCATCAATACATATCCTGTTGATGCAAGAATCTTTCAATTTTATGTTCTTCAAGGTGCTACCCATACAGATTTGATTCATATTCATAGGGGTGAGGGTACTTTTAAAACATTGTGGCTGGACAAGAAATAGTAAATCTGGGTGTCACTACATATCATGTAGGGGGAAAAATCAAGACAGACATCGTTCTTGAAATTGTTTATGTATTTTTACATCAGGCAGCATGGACGAAGATAAACCAACATTAAAAAGATAGAAATATTGTATCTAGACTAGGGGATAAAATCCAAGTCTCACTATGTAACTTTTTGGGGGAATGAATCAAGCCACGCATAATTATTTAGGATGGTTCCCCACAACAATTGAATGTTGATGTTAGAAACATGATCTTTAAGACATTCTAGAATAATGGTCAAGCCCAAAATAAAAGACGGTGTGAGAATAAATCCATATTTTCTAGAAGGGTTACTAGTATATAATTAATCCATATACATGGAAAAGTTAAATTTATTATTTTATAGATGTGTCTTGTCCCAATAAAAAATATATGTGTGTCACTACATATCTCATTGGAATGAGAATAAATCCACACACTGTTCTAAAATAGGGGTCTTTATATAGATCTGATTAAAACATAGGGAGAAATGGTGTTTATGTTCTAGTTGGGAGTGGCAATGATGTGAGTAATTATTATGCATGAATGATACTCATCTTTTAAGGGACCATAATAAATTTCAGTTTGTGTTATCTAGGGATATTTGTTAACATAAAATGAAGGAAACACTTATAATATAGTTTAATGTATTATGGTAAGAAAAAATGTATTTTTTCTATTTCAGGACTTGTGACTAGGACCGCATGTTGTGCAGTTTAACATTGTTCACCAAGGATGAAGATGTTGTGCAATTTAATGTCATGAAACTAGGACGTATATGAGGCTATGTAGTTTAACTTCCTACATCTAGGAGGTTTATTACTATTAAGTTTATCATCATACAACTAGGAATATCTTTATTCCATTACACAAAGTACTTATTCAGGAACCTTCCATTGGATGGAGATGAAGTGAGTTATCCATCCATTGAGAATAAGGAATAAGCGCCATTTGAGAAGACCTTATATATTGAATAAGGTCCTTACCACTTTATCTTAGGCTTTATAGGAATCCTTCCTAGCATCATTAGAGTCCTAAGGACTAATACCAATTATCCTGGGAGGAATGAATAGAGGAAATATCTCTTGTTGAATGCTCATTCTATTCAGTTATGATAGACATAAAATGTGATGCAAGTTATGAAATATATTATCCTAAAATCACTCTAACTCATCTAACTACTTTGAAGACTTATCATATATATAAATGAAAATAAAAAGTGACTAAGATGGAATAAAAGTAAACTTCATTGGGAAATAATGCTTCTGTTCTTTATACCAATGAGTATGGATTTTACCATGTATCAGTACATGATGTAGTCCAATAATCCCATAAAGCATTTAGGGGTTTATCAAAACAATATTTACAATCTTTATAGAACATTTTTTGGAGTATGTTGGACATGGTTATGTTGAATGAATCTAACTATCAATCTTCCATTGCATGGTAGTGAGATGAATGGTTAGATTTGATATTTTATTCCAGATAGAACCTACCTACCATAGTATAATTGAAATTGGTGTAATTTTCGATCAACATTGTATGTGGGACATGGATTCTAGTAATGATATTATCTTTGAAAAAAATAGAACTATTTTGGCCCGGAATAACTTTAGAGGTATTTCATCAATCCATTTAAAGAAGAAATCGGGGTAAGTATGTATATTCATGAATAGATTCGCCATGTATAGAGGATAAGGCCCCACTATACCCATTCCCCATATAGAAAACAAGTAGAATTATTTAGGAGTATGTAGAAACTCTAGGGGATTATGAATGATGTTGTCATTGACATGGAAGGGATGCCACTTCTTATTGAAACAAATTGAATCATCCATCAATAAACGCCAAAAATATATAAGCATTCTCATTTTACAAGAATGTATGTGCCGAGACTGGAGTGAACAATAGGATTCTGCTTGTACTTGTTTTATGAATGATTTTGTCTCTTCTCCATCAATGCATTTGAGGATAATTTCATACAAGGCTTATATATAAAGGATTTTATAGTTATTTGATCCATTGTAAAGAGTGAAATAAACATATGATCATTTCATTTAAAATTAATTAGCTTGGGTGTTCTGTGACCACGAGACATAAGTTAATGTGGGATCAGAGGGAATCTATACCATTAACCCTTAAACATAATCACATAGGGTTAATAGTTCCTCTTTTTTGATGGTTTAATCCCCATTGATCTTTTTATTAACAATTCTAAATCAACCTTCAAAACTAGTAGATCCACTAATATTTGCAGTGTCAATTCTTGTCCCACTATGATTGCATGCCATTTTGCTTCATTTTTTGTACCTCCTTCCCAAAAAAAATTACTATAGAAACACCACTTTTTCTGGGGAGCTAAATACAATTCCGAACCCATATTTGTTGATCTTGGAGTCATCCATTCTCTTTTCCAATATACTTTTGGAGTCACCCTGAAAATACATTTCAAATGTATTGGGTCTGTGCTATATTTAGAAGATTTCTTCATCAGGTAGTTCAGTATTTACAGATGTTTCTTCCACAGATGGGTGCAAAGCAGGAAGTATGCTAAAGCTAGTCCTTTCACTTATTTCTGAGGCCTGAAATATATATCTAACTATTTCAAAATAATATCACACTAGTCTATAAATCCAGTCAATGTAGGATAACTAAGGATAAATTTTAGCATATTATTATGAGAGATCATGTGAACCTCATGACGCGACAGGTAGTGCCTCATATTTTAAAATATAAAGTTTAACGCTAGTCAGCTCTTCTGAATATCTAAATATCGATTTTCTAGGTTATGCATGGATCAAATAAGATAATAAAGGCTATTTTCATTCCTAGTATCACACTTTTGGGCAAGGAAGATTCTTAGTATAAGGCGCCAGCCTTAAACCTTACTTAATATTGAATTAAATGAATAATTCACATTGAGGATCTTTTCAGGTTTAGAGTTTTAGAGAATTAGAACATAACTATTACATCTTAAAAGATTACAAAGTAGAAACTTCTACTAAGTCTCCATAAAATAAAAACTCTTAAAAAGAAAGATTTCTAGATTCCAAGTTTTAGATAGCATGAAATTCCCTTGATCCCATCCTTGAACTTATTCCACTTTAATTCCTGTGAAAAACATTTCGAAAAACGTGGGGTGAGCATAAAAAGCTCAGTAAGGGATACAAAAATAATGAAAATTGTTAGTTTTTTCAAACATCAAGTAAACCATGTATACTATATCAAAGTAATACCTTCACCTTCATGAAGTAGTAAAAAAAATCTTCACTGAATAAAGTATCATTACTTATTTTTTTGTAACCAAAGTATTACCATAAAACCCATATAAAGAACACATAGAATATATAAAGGTAACTTGGGACATAAACATACTTAAGTGGAATAACTATACGGTCGACTTCCACACACATCACTTAATGGAATATCCATACGGCCAATTTCCATACATACTTAATGGAATAGCCATACGGCCGACTTCCATACCCAATGCATTGGAGGTTATAACGTAACCATCCATCCTGGTATTCACGGCACCACCCATCATATGGTTTATAATGTAACAACCCGTTAAAATGTCCAAGTACCAGTATAAAATCATAAAACATAAAACCAATATAAAGAAAATATAACATTTCCACATTTCAATCACAATATATCATAAATATATTGACATAATAGAATCCTTTATCAAAACCATTTTCAATATCAAAATACCTAAAAGAGTATATGGTATTTATTTTATTTTAAAAACATTACGGCTTGTTGAGGAGGCCAAAGACTAAATAATACTCGTGGCGGCATAAAAAGCTGTTGTCACCGCGTACGTTAAAAAAACATTCCTTTTTGTCGTTTAGTAAAACGCTTCGTAGAAAAAGATTCATTTTGTATAAAAGTAAATGTCAAAGGGTTTTATACACCGTATAAAAGAAAGTTGTGTATAAAACGAAATATGCCTCAATGAAAGGAGATTGAGACGAAGTCCCTTACCTCGGGTCTGACTTGACTCGATCGTTCTTTAACGTCCTGAATAATAAAGTTGAGTTAATTTATACTTGATTAAGAACCTTTTTAAAGTTCATTATTCCTTTTATATCACTTATTGCCATGTTATAAACATTATGTAACCATTTATGTTAATAATGTTTGTTTTCTCAATATTTGGTTCTTAAGTCGAAAGTGGACTTCTTACAATTACATGTTGTTCGTGTGGTCAAAGGTTCTTTATATCCAGAATGAAATTCCCGATTTGGATATAATATGTATCATATATATCCAGCATATACATGTATTTATAATATTACATAATCATTTAGGGGTAAGAAATGAAATGCACCGTTCATGGAGACGGTAAGCCGTACGTACGCATGAACGCTACTTTCATTTCTTTGTCATATTAATGGAATTAAAACTAAATGAGAGGTATGTATATTTTAATTCCAGAATTATATTCATCATTTAGATATATCATTAATTATCTATATCCATTATATACATGTACTTTTAATAGTACATTACATTTGGGGATAAGAAATGAAATGCACCGTTCATGGAGACGGTAAGCCGTACGTACGCATGAACGCTACTTTCATTTCTATCTCATACTTTAATGGAAAGAAATAATAATGATATAGAGGTATATTATAATTCCAGTATAACATAATATATAATAACTTTAAATCCATCCTTTACACATCCCACATATGGCATTAACGAATCACATCACCTTTATGGGGCGGTAGTCCGCACTTCCTTAAATGAAGATATCATGTTTACCCATAATGGAAACCATAAAGGTATGAAAAAAATGAAAAATAAAGAAGCTTAAAGAAAACATAAACATATTATATATCATATATAAAAATAGTGACATCATAATGGCCACCCTTGAAGGTGTTAAATGAGTATTGAACAATCATCGTTTCGGGAGGCAGAATTTCGCCATCCACAGAAACCGTATGTTCTTTAACCATTTGATGTAGTTGTGTGAGAGTGTATCTCAAATAAATATTATAAAAACATCCTAGTATGTTGAAGATACTGGTGTTGTTACAAAAGAAGTAAATAAAAAGAGTTTAGAGGGTTGGAGAAGCAAAATAAAACAAATGAACAAGAGAGAATGAATTACCTTTAAAAGTGTAACTCCCTTTTAATTTGAGACTAAAGGCTTCCTTTGAAAATATTATGCCCAAAGGGAATCCTCTAGGATGAGGTGAGGGATGTGGAGAGAGTAATTGGGCAGGGGTTGGCCGAGCCAATGGCTTGAGAAGTGTGTGAAATGAGGTATAGGTGGGGGCCTTTTATAAGAGGAGAGGAGGGGCACTTTTGGAAAGTAAAGAAATATTACTTTATTTGAAAATGTTTTTCGGTTTTAAAAGGTACCACATTGATTTAATTCGTGGATAAGGTGATAAGGGTTCGAAATCAACTCATCCAATTGGTTTTGGACATGTGTAGGTTTTAGATTTTTCATTATCTTTCCATTTTATTTAAATCGTCAAATAATGATGTCATCGCTGCATCATTATTATTTCATAAATAATTTAATTTATTTAATGTCTAAAAATTATAAAAAAATACTATGATGTATGAAATCGTTTTAGCTTTCCTATGACTATTTATAATCAAAATTTGGACTTGTATAACCCCACTCAAAAATTATTTTAGTAAAACAATTTATGTTAGTGTCATTTTCACTTTAACATTAAATAAAAATATATTAATGTCATTTTCCAACTAAAGTGGCTCCATGGGGTCCCCAAGTTGGCCCATGGATTTTCATGGTCGGCCATGACTCACCCAACAGGTGTAGGACAAGTGTCATGGTGTTTTCACATTCTTGTAATACCATTTTTACCTTAAACTACACTAATTACCTCTAATCGCGATTAATGAAAAAAAGTTACTATTCACCAAAAAATTATTTTAATCTCACTGAACCACATTTTACTTCTTAATGACAACCATGTATGTCGGATTTTCAAAATTCAATACACATTAGTGGTAAACTTTCATTTAACTGAAAAATCAGTTTGCTTGATTACCACTTAGTGGTTTCACTATTCATCAAAAATTGAAGTTTTTCAGAAAATTACCAAAAATTCACCCTAAGCTATATTTGATATTCCGAATTCAAAAATGATGTCCATTTTACAAAATTAAAAACATATAAGTCAAATTAATTAATTTAATAATTAATTCCCGCTGTCATGACAAATAGCGTGTTTTTGTGAAACAATAAGTATCAAAAGATTGACACCAGTTTAAGTCCAATTTCAAAGTGAAATTGATTCCAATGACCACCATTGGATTAACTGGAAAAAATATTTTCTAATTTCACTTTAAAGCCAATTAAAATAATAATCTAATCCTATAAATAATTTAGATTAAAAAGAGGTTTTGAATTAAAATACAACATTTTACACTATTCATAAAAAAATGAACTTTATCAGAAAGGTACCAAAAATTTACACAAAGTAAATTTTGATGTCCCGATTCTAAAGAAGAGTTATAATTGGTCCAAAATAAAGTATAAGAGTGATCAAAACTATATTTAATGACGGTTCACCATTAAAAGGTGATAAGTGAACCTTTAGTAAAAATTAGAGTATATATGCCCGTAACATTGAACTATTTCCGTATTTTAAGCTTTTATCTTTTATTGGGTAAATGTATAAACATTTAAAAACATATCCAATCATATTCTAGTTATTTCTATCCATTCCCGCCAGTACAACGACTACTTGTTAACTAACATTTAAAATAATATTATTTTATTACTAGTGTGCAACGTATGTTTTCAAAGAAACTCATCATTGCGTACCGAGTATGCTATCGAACGTAGAAACCCCTTTTAATTAAAATTAATATTTAATTCGTAAATATTAATAAATATGAAAATTTTTTATTCTTTAATTACCTGGGATGTTACATCCTTCCCCCCTTTTGGGAATTGCGTCCTCGCAATTTTATTCACTTATCAAAATAAGTGGGGGTATTTATCCCTGATAGCATTTTCAGATTACCCCGTTGCCTCTTCAATCACATGGTTTTTCCACAAAACCTTTACCTGATGAATCACCTTATTCCGTAACACTAGCTCCCTGTGGTCAAGAATCTGGACCGGTTGTTCCTCATAAGATAGGTTCTCTTCCAGCTGAACTACCTCTGGACTCAAAACATGAGATGGATCTGGCATATACTTTCTCAACATTGAAACATGAAAAACATTGTGTACCTGAGATAAACTCAGAGGTAAAGCCACCCGGTATGCAACTAATCCAACTCTTTCTAGAATTTCGTATGGTCCAACCAACCATGGACTCAACTTTCCTTTCTTACCAAATCTCATCACACTTTTCCAAGGAGAAACCTTGAGAAAAACATGATCACCTACCTTGAAAGATAGATCCTTCCTCCGGTTATCCACATAACTCTTCTGCCTTCTCTGAGCTATTATCATGTGCTTCTGAATCAACTGAACTTTTTCTGCCATCTCTTCTACCAATTCTGGTCCCATCAGCTTCCTTTCACCCACTTCATTCCAAAATGTTGGAGTTCGACACCGCTTCCCATATAATGCCTCAAATGGTTCCATCTGTATACTGGAATGAAAACTGTTATTATAAGAACACTCAACCAAAGAAAGATGTTGGTCCCAACTTCCTTGATAATCCATAGAACAAGCTCATAGCATATCCTCCAATGTCTGGATTGTTCGTTCTAACTGCCCATCTGATTGAGGATGAAAAACTGTACTAAAATTTAATTCAGTACCCAACGACTTCTGAAGGCCTTTCCAAAAGTTATAAGTAAACCTGGGATCACGATCCGATACAATGGAGAGAGGAACTCCATGTAATCTGACTATTTCTTTAAGATACAATGGGAAAGTTGATCAAGAGAGAAAGTATCTCGTATAGCAAGGAAATGAGCAGATTTGGTCAAGCGATCAACAATAACCCAGATTGCATTATTACCTCGAGATGTCCTCGGTAATCCCACAACAAAGTCCATGGATATGTTTTCCCATTTCCACTCTGGCACTGGTAAAGGCTGAAGCATCCCTTTCGGTAACTGCTGCTCTGCTTTAACCTGTTGACATGTCAAACACTTCACAGTAAAATCAGCAATATCTCTTTTCATTCCATCGCACTAGTAATACTCCCGCAGATCTCTGTACATCTTAGTACTGCCAGGATGAACTGAAAACGGGGAACTATGAGCCTCACATAACAACTCATTCTTCAACTGTGAATCACAAGGCACACATAACCTCTTCCCAAACCTCAAAACACAAACAAAAACTTATCCAAGAACTCATGGAAAACTTTATTCACAAGGTCCATGAATACAGCAGGTGCTTTGTTTAACCCAAAAGGCATAACTACAAATTCATAATGGCCATATCTAGTACGGAATGCAGTCTTCAGAACATCTACTTCTTTTACTTTCAACAGATGGTACCCCGACCTCAAGTCAATCTTCGAAAAATACTGAGCTCCCTGGAGCTGATACCACTTCATTCGATGTACCAACATCTGCTGAAGTTGTTGCAAAGGATTTTACCACCCCTTTCTGCTTTTAGACTGGCTGCATTCCCCTAGTTGAGTTCTTCGTTGGACACTCGTTTGCATAATGACCCATTTCATTACACTTAAAACATCTTACCGTTGGCTTTTCATTTCCTGCTTGACCATCTTCCTTACAGTTACGAGCAATATGACCAGACTTACCACACCGAAAGCACTTACCAGACTTGGATAAACATTCTCCAGGATGCATTTTACCACTCTTCTCACAGGATGGATATTTGGTTTTCTTACCTCATTGCTTCTTTGATGAATTCTTCCCATTTTCTTTCCAACTAGACCTCTTATTCTGTTGTTTGTCATAGAACACCTGATCATCGGCAAACTCCATTTCCACCTTCTCCGCACATCGAACAAGTTTTTCATAACTTTTGAACTCACGAGAAGCTAAAGCCCTTCGATACTTTGGCTTTAACCGTGAGTAAAAACGGTTTATTTTACTATCAAGATCTCGTATGAAGTTTGGAGCATACCTTGCCAATCGAGTGAACTTTACTTCATAAGCAGCCACTGAATCATCCTCCTGCCTCAATTCTAGGAACTGTTTTTCCATCCTAAGACGAACCACCTTAGGAAAATATTTCTCAAGAAACATACCTTTGAATTCGTCCCAGTGAAGATCCTCAATCTCATCAATATCCCTTATATTTTTCACCATCGACCACCACTGATCAGCTTCACCTTCAAAACGGTAAACAGCAAGACTAACCTTTTGATGTTCTGAACACCCCATAACATCAAAAATCTTTTCCAGTGCTTTAATCCACCCTTCAGCTTGCACAGGGTCAGATGATCCTCTGAATGATGGGGTATGTTTCCTCATGAAATGTTCCACCACTGACATGTTCCTCTGCGGTTGATCTGGCTGATCTCGTGCATGGATACCACCACTATTTATAGCCTGAGTCAACTGTGCCATCACTGCAACAAACTGTTCAGTTCTGATTCCAACCATCTCAGGTTGCTGATTTGGAAGGTTATCTTCCTCCTGATGTCATCCCAACATAGCTGCTTTGTTTCCTCTGCGGAAAACCATTCTGAACACAGAAATATCTTAGGCGAAGCAACATGGTAATCCCTAAATGCTATATCATTTCAATCGTATTATAATTTAACACTTTTCTAACTCCTAAAGTTGTCTAAACCGACCTTTGATACCAACTATAAGGCCCCAGCCTTAAACCTTACTTAATATTGAATTAAATGAATAATTTACATTGAAGATCTTTTCAGGTTTAGAGTTTTAGAGAATTAGAACATAACTATTATATCTTAAAAGATTACAAAGTAGACACTTCAACTAAGTCTCCATAAAATAAAAACTCTTAAAAAGAAAGATGTCTAGATTCCATGTTTTAGATAGCATGAAATTCCCTTGATCCCATCCTTGACCTTATTCCACTTTAAGTCCTGTGAAAAACATTTCGAAAAACTTGGGGTGAGCATAAAAAGCTCAGTAAGGGATACAAAAATAATGAAAACTGTTAGTTTTTTCAAACATCAAGTAAACCATGTATACTATATCAAAGTAATACCTTCACCTTCATGAAGTAGTAAAAAAAAATCTTCACTGAATAAAGTACCATTACTTACCTTTTTGTAACCAAAGGATTACCATAAAACCCATATAAAGAACACATAGAATATATAAAGGTAACTTGGGACATAAACATACTTAAGTGGAATAACCATACGGTCGACTTCCACACACATCACTTAATGGAATAGCCATATGGCCAATTTCCATACATACTTAATGGAATAGCCATACGGCCGACTTCCATACCCAATGCATTGGAGGTTATAATGTAACCACCCATCCTCGTATTCACAGCACCACCCGTCATATGGTTTATAACGTAACCACCCGTTAAAATGTCCAAGTACCAGTATAAAATCATAAAACATAAAACCAATATAAAGAAAAGATAACATTTCCACATTTCAATCACAATATATCATAAATATATTGACATAATAGAATCCTTTATCAAAACCATTTTCAATACAAAAATATATAAAAGAGTATATGGTATTTATTTTATTTTAAAAACATTACGGCTTGTTGAGGAAGCCAAAGACCAAATAATACTCGCGGCGGAGGAAAAAGTCATTGTCACCGCGTACGTTAAAAAAACATTCCTTTTTGTCGTTTAGTAAAACACTTCGTAGAAAAAGATTCCTTTTGTATAAAAGTAAAAGTCAAAGGGGTTTATACACCGTATAAAAGAAAGTTGTGTATAAAACGAAATATGCCTCAATGAAAGGATATTGGGACGAAGTCCCTTACCTCGGGTCTGACTTGACTCGATCGTTCTTTAACATCCTGAATAATATACTTTAGTTAATTTATATACTTGATTAAGAACCTTTTTAAAGTTCATTATTCCTTTTATATCACTTATTGCCATGTTATAAATATTATTTAACCATTTAAGTTAATAATGTTTGTTTTCTCAATATTTGGTTCTTAAGTCGAAAGTGGACTTCTTACAATTACATGTTATTCGTGTGGTCAAAGGTTCTTTATATCCAGAATGAAATTCCCGATTTGGATATAATATGTATCATATATATCCAGCATATACATGTATTTATAATATTACATAATCATTTAGGGTTAAGAAATGAAATGCACCGTTCATGGAGACGGTAAGCCGTACGTACGCATGAACGCTACTTTCATTTCATTGTCATATTAATGGAATTAAAACTAAATGAGAGGTATGTATATTTTAATTCCAGAATTATATTCATCATTTAGATATATCATTAATTATCTATATCCATTATATACATGTACTTTTAATAGTACATTACATTTGGGGATAAGAAATGAAATGTACCGTTCATGGAGACGGTAAGCCGTACGTACGCATGAACGCTACTTTCATTTCTATCTCATACTTTAATGGAAAGAAATAATAATGATATAGAGGTATATTATAATTCCAGTATAACATCATAAATAATAACTTTAAATCCATCCTTTACACGTCCCACATATGGCATTAACGAATCACATCACTTTTAGGGGGCGATAGTCCGCACTTCCTTAAATGAGGATGTCGTGTTTACCCATAATGGAAACCATAAAGGTATGCCAAAAATGAAAAATAAATAATCTTAAAGAAAACATAAACATATTATATATCATATATAAAAATTGTGACATCATAATGGCCACCCTTTAAGGTGTTAAATGAGTATTGAACAATCATCGTTTCGGGAGGCTGAATTTCGCCATCCACGGAAACCGTATGTTCTTTAACCATTTGATGTAGTTGTGTGAGAGTTTAGCTCAAATAAATATTATAACAACATCCTAGTGTATTTAATATACTGGTTTTGTTACAAAAGAAGTAAATAAAAAGAGTTTAGAGGGTTGGAGATGCAAAATAAAACAAATGAACAAGAGAGAATGAATTACCTTTAAAAGTGTAACTCCCTTTTGATTTGAGCCTAAAGGCTTCCTTTGAAAGGTTTCTGCCCAAAGGTAATCCTCTAGGATGAGGTGAGGGATGTGGAGAGAGTAATTGGGAAGGGGTTGGCCGAGCCAAAGGCTTGATAAGTGTGTGAAATGAGGTAGAGGTGGGGGCCTTTTATAAGAGGAGAGGAGGGACACTTTTGGAAAGTAAAGAAATATTACTTTATTTCAAAATGTGTTTCGGTTTTAAAAGGTCCCAAATTGATATAATTCGTCGATAAGGTGATAAGGGTTCGAACTCCACTCATCCAATTGGTTTTGGACATGTGTAGGTTTTAGATTTTTCATTATCATTCCATTTTATTTAAATCGTCAAATAATGATGTCATCGCTGCATCATTATTATGTCATAAATAATTTAATATATTTAATGTCTAACAATTATAAAAAAAATACTATGATGTAAGAAATCTTTTTAGCTTTCCAATGACTATTTATAATCAAAATTTGGACTTGTATAACCCTACTCAAAAATTATTTTAGTAAACCAATTTATGTTAGTGTCATTTTCACTTTAACATTAAATAAAAATATATTAATGTCATTTTCCAACTAAAGTGGCTCCAAGGGGTCCCCAAGTTTGCCCATGGCTTGTCTTGGTCGGCCATGACTCACCCAATAGGTGTAGGACAAGTTTCATGGTGTTTTCACATTCTTATAATACCATTTTTACCTTAAACTACACTAATTACCTCTAATCACGATTAATGAAAAAAAGTTACTATTCACCAAAAAATTATTTTAATCTCATTGAACCACATTTTACTTCTTAATGACAACCATGTATGTAAGATTTTCAAAATTCAATACACATTAGTGGTAAACATTCATTTAACTGAAAAATCAGTTTGCTTGATTACCACTTAGTGGTTTCACTGTTCATCAAAAATTGAAGTTTTTCAGAAAATTACCAAAAATTCACCCTAAGCTATATTTGATATTCCGAATTCAAAAATGAAGTCCATTTTACAAAATTCAAAACATATAAGTCAAATTAATTAATTTAATAATTAATTCCCGCTGTCATGACAAATAGCGTGTTTTTGTGAAACAATAAGTATCAAAAGATTGACACCAGTTTAAGTCCAATTTCAAAGTGAAATTGATTCCAATGACCACCATTGGATTAACTGGAAAAAATATTTCCTAATTTCACTTTAAAACCAATTAAAATAATAATATAATCATATAAATAATTTATATTAACAAGAGGTTTTGAATTAAAATACAACATTTTACACTATTCATAAAAAACATGAACTTTATCAGAAAGGTACCAAAAATTTACACAAAGTAAATTTTGATGTCCCGATTCTAAAGAAGAGTTATATTTGGTCCAAAATAAAGTATAAGAGTGATCAAAACTATATTTAATGACGGTTCACCATTAAAAGGTGATAAGTGAACCTTTAGTGAAAATTAGAGTATATATGCCCGTAAAATTGAACCCTTTCCGTATTTTAAGCTTTTATCTTTTATTGGGTAAATGTATAAACATTTAAAAACATATCCAATAATATTTTAGTTATTTCTATCCATTCCCGCCAGTACAACGGCTACTTGTTAACTAACATTTAAAATAATATTATTTTATTACTAGTGTGTAACGTAAGTTTTCAAAGAAACTAATCATTGCGTACCGAGTACGCTATCGAACGTAGAAACCCCTTTTAATTAAAATTAATATTTAATTCGTAAATATTAATAAATATGAAAATTCTTTATTCTTTAATTACCTGGGATGTTACACTTAGTGATCACTCTATGTAAGTTACATAATGAATAATATGTTTCTCTTTAACAGGTGGCATCAATACTAGTGGACTGAAGAGTTTTTTCTTGAGGGTATCAAATCCCTCATGGAAGTCATTGGTTCATTGATATGTGATCCCCCTATTTCATTAATTTGGTGAAGGGAAAATACTTTCCTTACAAATTATTTATGAATATCTAGATATAGTCCATGTTTCCTTGAAGGCCTCTCAACTCATGTAGGTTTGGAGGAGTTGATATGCCAATAATATCGATAGTATTCTCCGGACCGACTTCTATATTATGATGGTGTATACAAAAGCCGGTAAATTCTCACAAGGATACCCCTAAAGCCCATTTTAAGGGGTTCATATTCAGAATATGTTCTCAAAGCTTCGTGAATATGGTCTCTAAGTCAGTCTGGTGATTAGAATGTTGTCTGTATTTTACCATTATATCATTATTATAGTATTCAATAAATTATCCCAAGAAGGATTTGATGATGTGGTGCATTTCACATTGATCTGTTGCGCCAGCATTCATCATGACCATGATAATTACTCAATATAAAATTACTCTTAATAGGGTTAATAAGGATGTAGATTCATCATCATCTATGGAAATTATTATTTGGTTATACCCAGAGTAGCTATCCATGAAGAAGAGAGCTTCATAGCCATTTGATGCATCAATCAAGAGTTTTGTGATTGGAACTAGGAAATCATATTTGAGACAATGATGGTTGAGATATCTTAAATCAATTCCAACATGGGTTTTCCCATTCAACTTTTCCCCTAGGACAATATTGTCCAATAACATAGGATATTTCACCTTTTGGATGATGTCGTTGTTTACATGCTTGTCTAATTTGACCTCATTTATTGAGGTGTGAGTCGGGTGTTTTCTTTATACTACATACCAATATCCCCTATTCTCTTCTCGAAAATCCAAATAAAGGGTGTCCAACTCAGGGTCAAGGCCTGCCATTTCTATACAATTATAGGAAATCACATCGCCATGTTTCTTCAAAATTTCATTATACAACTCTTATTTTTTTGTGGCGTGGATACACTAATTAGTGTAGGGAAAATGTGTTACTCGGTACCCGAATTTATTTATTGGATTGCATCCACAGTTGTAGAGATGCCTTCCTCAAATTATGGAGGGGGCATACCTATGGTCTCCCTCTTCTTCTTGTTATTTATGTGTTGATTATTCTGCCTCTATCTGAAGGGTAGGTGATGAAGCATGCCCTTCAGAGGTGGGGGGAGTTAATATTTGGAAATCCTAAATTGGAGGGAACCATCACTACCAAAACTAATGATGATGGATCTTTTGGAAGATCTAAATGGAGATTATTGATTTATAATCACCATCTATGTATATTTCAATTAGCGTGACAATTTCTTCTTGTTTGGATAATGAATTAGAGATGTTTTGATGCTTTATGGATGTAATGAAGATATCTACATTTGGGTTTTCATATCTACTTGGTGAATCTATGATTTCTCTTATTTCCATTAGGTCTAGTTTCCACAACTGACATTATGGAATAAACTGAACTTGTGATTGGATTTGGGACAACACTTTCTATTTGATTAATGGGAAGAACCTAATATACACTAAGATACTTGAGTGGTTTAACATAGATCTTGTACATGTCATTTAGTTCATTGATTCTAGTAACATCATTTTATATTTACTATTTTACCATATTGTAAGAGAAATTGACATCAACGTACTATGATTCATAAGTTTTGAATGTGTCCTTATCAACATGAAATGTCACAATATTACCATTGACATAGTTTTTGAGACATTGATTGTATGATGAAGGAATATCCACATGTTTATATAGCCATGTTCTCTACAACAGAATGTTGAATACTGGGCCCTTTCAGATAAACATGAACTATGAATTCGATAAAAGATCCCAAAATTAGTTCTGAGTGTAATCTTGATGAGTGGTTCCTTCTCGTGCTTTTTGTAAACCTGTAACATCCATGTGGTGGGATACATGTGGGATTCAGTGTGGACCAATCATCTATGTGTTCAGATGGAAATGAGGTTGACTCGTGTACCATTATCAATGAATTCTCAACAAATGTCAATGTCATTAATCAATACAGATATGTATATGTGTTTTATGTGTCCATATAAGAACACATCCTCAACATATTACATGAAAGTTTGACTACATGTTGTTCTTTTTAGTAATTCTGTATATGGTCTTTAACAGTGACCTTAGTTTCAATCTCTCTAGGGATTGAAAAAGCCTCATTAATTTTTTTCACAAATATCCTTCGATAGATTCCAAGTAACATGGATTGGTAGCTTGGCTGGTACGTGAGAATTTTACTTTAAAACATCGTACTTTTTCCTAGAGGTCTACATTTCTAGTATGGATATGTTCTTTTTAGGTTCCTTGGAATATGATGTTCTTGATGTGTATAGATCTTCCATTTTTAATAGGGGATGAATGTAATTATGATCTTTGTGTTTTAGGCTGACTAGGTCTTCCCACTCATCAAGAAGGCGTGGTATACCCACTAATAGGTCTTCTAATATGATCATGTTAGGGAAGACACTATCATCTGTCAAATAATTCCATTTTTATTACTGAGCCTACAAGAGGTATCTCCCGTGAGTTTCAAATGCACAAATAGTTTGATCATGTGTGTGGTTGGAGAGTGGCTACTAGAATAACCATGTAATCCCCTATTTAATAGAACTTGACGACCACTTCTCCTAGTTCCCCAATAAAGTATGGGTAAGTGATGTTCATAATTACAATCTTAATTGTTATAGGGATTCCATTAGTGAATAACATTATCAAAACAAAAGATCAACTCTTCATCTGATGAATATTCTTCTTGATAGGTTTATTCTTGATGTTCCATTTGGCGGGGCAGTGTCTTTTATTTTGAGGTGGTTGGAATGAAATCCACTAAGGTGAAGGAAACCATTATCATTAAAAAAACTCATCTTCTTCTAATTCCTCCTTATTTTTCTAGATTTACTTCTTCTTTAAGGACTACCCTTTTTATAAATAAATCTATTCTATAACAAAAGCGGAAGAAGACAGAGTTGGTTTGTTCAATTTTTTTTGTATATTGACATGAGTTCAATTTATTAATTTAAATATCATCCAATCATTTATTCTCAATAGTTATTACTTTTGGCATCTTTTAATTCTCCATCCTCATATGGATTGGTATCAGTAACAGATTCTAAATGAGATGGTTAATTTTTCATATTTACTTTACTTGAGTCCACCATATTTTCTTGGATGCCCTGAAAAAATATATTTAGATGGGGTGACCCAACATGTGATGTAAGGGGAAATAGTTTTTGAGGTCCTTATTCAATTCTTTATTAGTTTTATTTGGCCTTGGAAACTAAACTATGTTGCTTTCCAAAATTGTGAGGTAGCACCTTGGGACATGGTCATTCAAAAATGAATAGACATTGTCTTTCAATTCCTCGCACTATCTCCAGCATTGATCGTTTTTTGATCATTTTCTTGAGATGGTCATTTATAAAAATTGTTAGAAGGTGGATCCTTACGATATGATGACTTATTTGAAGTAGAATCTGGTACAAGGGCTTTGTTAAGTGTGACTATAATGACTTTTTAATTTCTTGATCTTCCTCCCAGATCAAGTGGGGTTACTTAGGATTTGGATCTAATATCTGTTATGAAGTCTTTCACATGGTGAGAAATAGATTCCATATACCAAAACACTCTAGTTTATTTCATAGGAATTAGTGTTGTTATTTACTCATCAATGAGATTTGAAACACAAATGGTAATTAAATCTTCTTCAGGTAACAATATATACAAGGAGTATGTCAATCCTTTCCACTGAGAAATGAAATATGAAACTATTCTATTTTTCATTTGCCTTCATTTTTTGGTACTGAAGTCTATTTTCTTCTACATTATTGAGATAAATATGGAAATGAACGTCTAACAGTGATCTTCCCATCTATTGGTTTATCATGAATGCAAGCTTGTGTACCCTACAATGGTTGTCCTCATATATGATTTTATGAAGCATTTGATTTTCACTTCTTCTAATTGCTCGTACGTCCCCATCATGGGATCATAGAAAGAGATGAAATGAATAAAATGATACTACAGATCTCCATAGACATTTATTATTGGAAATGTGGGATTCCAAATATTTGGTGGTGGAGAGGATAAATCCACCTATTCAAATTGATTTTGATTTTCTGGTGGTATTGGTGCATTCCATCCATCCATATCCTCTAATCAAGTCCCCAGTTACACAATGGTTTTAATAAGCACTCGATGAATTTTTGTCTGATCCAAGACCAAAAATGTGTTTGGCAGCTTATCTAGAACTGGTGCAACACCAGGTACAACCAATAGTGGTGGGACCATTGGCATTTTACTTGGATAATCAATTGGGTCATGCCATTAAGGATGTGATTGACCCATTTCTATATGTGTAACCAATATAGGTAATACATTATCTACATAAATTATATCAATAGAACCTCTTTTCTATGGTTCTCCTATTGGATGTGCATGATGAGGATCTATTTGTGGAGCATGTCTGGAAGGAGTGCCGCTTCAGAGTAACTCTACATTGAGTCTCCAACCTCCTTTATCTCATCCTCTTACTGAGAAAATATTTCCTCATACAAATGGGATTGAGATTCACTTATGGAAAGGTGATAAACTATATGTCCTTAACCATTTCCTTTATTTGGTACCTTTTGAAGAGTTCTAAGTTAATCCTTCAAGGGGATACAAAAAATTTGGGTAATCCTTTGATTTCATGTATTCACACCTACTTTATTTTCTTCGGCGAGGACAATATTATGAACAATAACATCATCCTATAACTCCCCTAAACTAGACTCATTTTAGGAGGTTCTTCTATGATGGAATTAATGACATTCACTGGTGCTTAATGCATTGCTGGAATTTTATCAGTATCATTGTGAGATCTCATTCTTCTGTGCCCCTCCATAAGACATTATCCTTTTATTTTATAGTTCCTAGGGACTTATTTGGTAGATAATAATCTAAAAGTAATCCTCATATAAATTAGTTGTCCATTAAATTTTTGGACTCTTCCCTAATCAAGATAGAAATTAATTCTAATAATGAGGATTGTGAATGTGAAAATAACCCAACCCTATGGGATAGAGGAGGGTTGGGTTAAATTAGACCTCATCCCTACAGGGTGGGGTGACTACTGAACTACTATTGATGACATCCATATAGCTTCTCTTTTGATTTTAAGAATTCTAGTCAAAATATTGGCTAGTTGAATTATCCAACGCTCACTTAAATCTCATTCTTTGGAGGACTATTGTGATATTTCACAAATTTTCACAATTTGAAGGCCAACATCATCTAAGAGAGAGGCATGCTAATTATTTGGAGATCCTTTAGGAAAATGTATCTTAATATATTTCTCTTTTTGGGTATGGATTTATTGGAAGTCGATCAAGGAATAATCATGTTGAGGATCTCTTTGGTAATGAACAATTAGTTGTTTTTATAGCCATCCTGGGGATACCGCATTTCATGGGACCATTTATGGTAAGCTTTTTTTGGCATTGGAGAGCAGTGAAATTTAATTATCAGGGTGAACCCCAACCTATGATATGGACACTAGATGACATGTCTATAAATATTCTTGAAAAACACATTAATGCATCGATCCATGTACATTGAAGGGCTACTTATTGATTCAAGATCATTGGATGATAGAAATATATGAGAAATTCCATGTCAATTTTCTATTCTAACCCTTCTATTACATTGGAAAGTCTTTGATATTCATCATATGTTAATACTTTATCTTTAAGATGATGAATATCCTTCTATATTTTGAGGTGAGGATCATGAATACAATCTTCTTACAACACCACTGGAATGTTGTATTGAGATGTATCCAAAGTACAAAGCATGACTAGTATTTCGTCCTTTGCTAGGTTTTCCCTCATGACCAATATATCCTTTTTGCCTTCTTCATGGGGTTTTTCCACTTTATCAGACTAAATATCCCATTTTCCAACCACATTATCATAATCAGAATGATTGGTAGAGGTTTATCTATTGCATTAGAAGATAAATGACCCAAAGGTGGTTTATAAAATGAATATCGCCTTGTGATATGTTCCTGTTGAGAAATAATTTCACCCACCAGTGAGATGTCATTATCCATTACAAGCCTTGTATTTCTACATTACTCAAGACAAGATAGATTTCTAATCCCCAAATATTCAGCTTGATTATTATCTATATATAATCAGTCAATACAATAGATAGAAAATCTCAGTGAATTCCACCATGAGGAGGACCACCATATTGGATTATAGATATGGATATTCCTATTGATTGTTTGCCTTTTGACCATATGGAGGGTTTTTATGGATCTTATCTTGATAGTTTTTCTCATTATTGAATGAATTGTCCTGATGAAATATTTAATGAAGAACTATCTGACAAGGAACATTTGAATTACTACTATTACTACCTCAATTTTGTGATGGGAGAGTTTGATCTTGAGGCACAATAGATTACAATATGATGGATTCATGAACTCCAAAACTATATGGAAGAAAATAAAAAATTGCCTCTTGATTTCCTAAATGTGTTTGGAAAGTCTTTTTTATGCATTAATAAAAGAATTTGGGGTCACTTCTGAAGAAAAGATGTTATCATGAGAAGGTGTGTGTGCCTTCCTTGGAGTTCCCATCAGAATAGAATGATTATCTCTAATTTGAACGATTGTGTGTTCATGATAAATTTTTACATATGATATGGGGGCGTATTCCCTATATCTTTCCTAGATGGGAATAGATGTATGCATCTACTCTGGGGTGACCAATATATGATCCACCCTTATTTTGGCGACATAGTTTTGTTTCTATCTCTTAGGTTTTACTATTAATTATATGATGATATCATGTAATGTCTATAGGATATGGGTAGGAATTATCATCTACCCTTTCACCATTTCAAGAATATGCTTGGTGACATCAGTGGCCAGAATCGGAATATACATACATTCTATATATGGAGTAGGTATATATACCTAATCATGTCATTCCATTCATATCAATGGATACAAGTAGTTGTCATGTGTCTGGAAAGAGTGTTAAGCATTCCCTATACTTGTCATCAGAGCTTTGAAACTAAATACTATGGTTGTTTCTAGATGTGGCTGTTGGTAGACCTGATGAGTTCACACATGTTTATGTTCTTTTTTATGGGTTTCTACCATGTTGGGTTAGAGGGATTCATTGAACACTACCAGAAATGTTTGATGACCAACGTGATGATTGTAAGCAAGTGTATATTCCTGCTCATGGTACTCAACCAAATTTGAATGGAATGTTAGGTTGGGCATTGCCTGATGAGTCTCTTAACCAATATAATGAAGGAGGACATGGGTATATACCTGCTCATAATATTCATCAAAACTGGGTGCTTGTGATTCTCTAGTGGGGGAAAATGTATAACTCTCCTTCCTGTTAGACCATTTTTGTCCCTAGTGGTATGTCTTGCGTACCTCGGTCTGAGGGACCTAGGATGGACAACTGATGGAAACACCCTCATCATGTTGAAGGGTTATTTCTCTGTGGATCTTGTAGTGGTGATTGTAGGAATCATCCCATAGGAAAGACTCCTATGTGTTTGGGATGAGTCCGTAGTGGGAATACGGTTAAACCTCTATATAATATAGTAGGGATTTGTGATTTCTCTATTGGGATAAGATCCCGAAATGGTTAAATATTGTTGTTGGAACAACCTTCCTCTTGACCACCAGTCATCACTGACCGGAATATAGGGGGGTTATTTCTGATCGAGAGGGATAGTCAGGTAGCCTCCAAGGTTCCAGTGGAACCATGCCTTTTTTACTCCTGAACAAATTTTTTAGAGACCCATCATTGAAGATGTTGATTCAGGGATGAAATCTTTGGGCAGGTAATGATCCATCTTTAGTAGTGGTTTTGATATTCACTAGTTAAAATCAAAAGGAAGACATTTGGAATGAGCAGAGTTCCTGGAAGAAAGTGAATTTATATGTGAAAAAAACAACGATCTCTATAAAATCAACATATTTCTTAATGAAAACATGCATGATTGATTTCCTTGTCTAGGTCTCTTTTATCAATTCATAGTGGCCTAACTGATGGGTAATACTATCATATTGGTTTTGGATTTAGGCCCGGTTTACCATTTGTTTTGCATTTGGGTGAAAAAATGGCCCGTTGGAGAATAACCAATAATGAATTTTTATGGAGGATTTTTGCCTTGGGGTAACCCGTCACTTTGGTTAAGGATTCAAATCTGGTGTACCATTTTTTGTTTACCCAAAAAATTTGGGTTCTAGTTAAAAATTACTATTTCTGAATGGTTTCCAGGAGATTGCATTATGGAACTAGAAACACCCAAGAGTTCTGTATCCAAAGGGACATACTTTCCAAACACAGGAACACATTAAGGATTTTGACCCACAATTATTAGGAACTCACATTGGATGACAAGATGGTAGGTTAAGCTTATCACATTGTTTTGAGGGGAATTATTTCCAACTATGAGACTCTCATATATATTTACGATATGTCCATGAATCCATATTAATTTACCACACATATTAAGGTTTCCCTTGAAATTTTCAATAATTTATTAGTATATGTGGAATTCATAATCATCTATATGTATTAAAGTTTCTTAACTAAGGGAGACATCTGTATGTATTCAAGGATCCTTATAAATTTTATATAATCATATATTATTTAGAGGTTCTTTGGTCATTATTACTACGATGTATGTTTTTAAGACACTCAGTGGAGAACTCTAGATGTTTCTGTTATCTAGTTAGACATAGGTTACTCTGGAGTCTATCTTCATATAGGGAGATGAATTTTTTTTTGATATTGGGATCAAACACATTTTTGGGAATCTTATGTATCCTTGTGAATGTAATTAGAACCCACATAGTTCAGTGTCAGTTAATGGAACACCTCATACCTTTTAAAGTCGTTTGATAAGGGCCCAACCATATATTTTAATGTCATGTGGTAAGGACATATAGGAGGAACGTTCATAGTAAATTCCTGGTTTGGGACCTATGTTGAAACAAACCTATTATCATCAAAGGAAAATAAGATTCCATGTTGAACTTGAAGATGCTGGTAATGTGGCCCAGAGAGAAGAAGATTGATATAGAGTTTTGGGTTTGAACCTCAGGGAGGCTTCTGACATATCCAATTTGTATGGGAATAAAATCCCATATAGTTTTTTAACTATCATAGGGTAGTATGTCCCTTTGATAGAAATAGGTTGGGGCTTACTCCTAAATAGGATTCCCATGTTATAGGGTCCACAAGAGATGACTTAACCCATGGAGATTTAGGGGTCGTATTAATGTGGTTCTTACTTGTAAGTAGGATTCTAGGATTAAGGGTATTAAGATTATAATATTAATGAGGGTTTCTAGTGATCTTGGGATGAAGGTAAATGATTTATATGTATCATTGTTATGATGGGATTCAGATTTCTCATTGTTCATTCAGTCTTACAGTGGAGTATATCCCTTTGAGAGAAATAGGTTGTGGCTTACTCCTAAAAAGTATTCCCTTGTAACATGGTCCACAAGATATGTATTAACTCATGAAGATTTTGGGAGGACTAATATAGGGCCTACTCCTAATGATGATACATGGATTAGGGGATTTAGGATTGGACTCTTATAGAGGATGCCCAAAAATCTTGTTCCCTAAGTGAAGGCTTCCAACGTATCCCAGTTATCGTGGGAATCAAAGATATATTTGTTCAATCAGTCTCGAATGGGAGTATAGCCCTATGAGAGAAATAGGTTGGGTGTTACTTCTTAAAAAGGATTCCATTATAAAAGAGTCCATAAGATCTGTCTTAACTAATAGAGAGTTAGGGGGGATTAAATCAGGGATTACTCTTATGGAGGGTGCATAGATAAAAGGTGTTAGGATTGAACTCTTAAGGAGGATTTCTAGTGATCTCAAGACCTAGGTGAATAATTCTAATGTATCCCAATTATTTTTTGAATCATAGTACATTTATTTCATTAAATATCTCTTAGGATTATATCCCATTGAGAGAAATAGTTTGCTGGTTACAACCAAATAGGATTCCCTTGTAACAAGGTCCTCATGAGTTGTCTTAAATCATAGATATGTAGGGGATATTAATTCAGGGATTAAATTAATGTGGGTTTCTATATTATGGTAATGGGTATTGGAGTCCTACGGATGATCTCCATTGATCTTTGGACCTAGGTGAAAGCATCCCATGTATCCCAATTATGGTGGGAATCAGAGTTCTCAAAGTTCATTCCATTAGTTGGGTTGTGTGGGTGATCGATTGGTTACAAATATGTATATTTATGTTAGTCATACTCAGTGTGAGAAATAAGAGGGTGTGAAAGATTCAAAAAACCACACAAATTTTTCCTCCTCCACTGATAGAAGAGGTCGGGCCTATGATAGAAGAGGACATGGATACGAAACATCCCCATATTCTTTTTACATTTGATGAGGTTCCATGTTAAAAAATGAATGAAGGTGAAGTCCGTATAGAATAGAAATACTGTAACCTCATATATCAAAGTCTATGGGATTCTCTCAAAATTTCTATCCTAAAATGGGTCTCGAAATGGGGAGGGACAGTTCGCCTTTTTTCAAAAGGAAAAGGAAGTGTGATTCTTAGCCTCACAAATATGGTCAAGAGGATGTGGGTCATAGAGATGAGGAGGGGAGGACAAGGTCCTGTACCCAAAATCTATGACTAGGAACTCCTCAACACTATCCCAAAGTTAAATGCCTATGTGAACATAGATTTCCAAATCTACAAACACCATAATGATCCTTACACTCTAATAGAAAAAGTGGGTGAATCCTATGACCATAGATATCCAAATAAAAATGGTAGACATGTAGATGTTCCTTTAATAAAAGTTTTGTAAATAAGTAGTTCTTTGTAAAGGTTTCATCATGGTATCTTTTAGATAAGAGATATATAGAAGAAAATTCTTTTACTTGAATGGAATTGAGTGAGTCCTAATGGATGGATCAGGGTGGCTAAACGGAAGAGATAACATCCCAGATGGTCTCTAAAGCAAGTGAAGTGTAGGTATGAGGAACTTAAGTAGTCTTTGTTGATTTTATGTCACATTAAGTGATGAAAACCCAGGATTTCATGGCATGGGTTATACTTGGAACAAACCATTATAAGAGTCTTCACTGGTATTTCCTGAAGTGGGGTGCACCTGTTTCTCCCAGAAATGGGATGTAGTGCAAGGGTTCTTATATTAGGGGGTTTGGGAGAATGCGTCAGACATGTTTCCTTTATTTTTAACACACATAGAACCTCAGTCTCACCATAATCCTTTAATTCCATCACTTTAGGTGTTATAGAACTACGTTGGCGTTTTGGAGTACTTGGAAGAAGCACTTGGTCGATCAGAGTAGAAATTAAGCTTCATTGAAATTTTTCTATCAAAATGATGGCCCCAAGGGTCTATTTATTGGAAAATATGGTACCATATGTGATGATGTCTTGTAGAACAAGTGACGAGGTCGCATGTAAGTGAGGGGTGCACAAGTAATTTCAGACCACCGGTGATTCAGACAACCTTGGGTGAACAAAAATTTGAGACTTTTCAAAATTTAAAAATCTCCCTATATTTTATCCTTCTTTTTTCAAAGGAATTTTCGGTTGTATCTTTTTCATCCATGAAATGTAATGGAGTGCTAATTGTTTTCTTTATAAACAATCCATGAAGTGTACAATGATTTATATTCAAGTATTAGCAAGTGGGAATAATCTTATTCTTGAATTATGTTATAATTTGTGTTTTCAAAATGAGTATGGTAATGATGTATGTATATTTTTTACCTATACAGCGAAACTATTTGGTGCTTAATGATGTTATTCCTTTTATTTTATTACAATTTAATAAATTAAGAAACTGGTTCTGGGATACAGGAGTTGGGTTCATAGTGATCATTGATTCAATGTTTCCTTTAAAAGTATAGAAGGTTCATTTAAAAGAAAATGTATTTCCAAATATTAAACATATTTTCATTTAAAATTATTTTCCAAATCTATAATTTTTTTCCCAAGAAATGTTTTATCAATTTTTTAACCATTTATTTTTCTTATGATTCATCAGGGATATAACTCTTTAATACCATCCATAGTATTACATTAGATGGTTTATGATTAGTTTAATTAGGGAATGTATTGATATTTTGTATTATAGTTATTAAAATATGTAAAATTTATGACTTTTAACACATGTTGATTATTTTTTATTGATTCCTTATATAATGAATGAATTGGACATAGAATGTGATGTGTTGGGATTGAAATTAATTCCCCCTCGAAGACTCATAAGGTCACATGTGACAAACTAGCCAGGCAATTTGGTTGAGGGCTTAATATTTTATTTAAAATGTCTTGGAATTAGGATTTGATGTTAAGTTTGAGATGTCTGTGATTATGAATACCATAATTATTAAATCAGTTATTGATGTTCATGAGATTATTTTATTTTTTATGATATTTGTGGATTAGTTATTATCTCATGAGATTATTTATATGGTATTATTTTATCATAATTTAGTCTTAAAATGATATTCATACCTTATTATATTATATTGTATGCATTAACTGAAGGAGAATCCATTATCACCCCATTCTTATGTTTCACCTCCCCCAGATTACAAAATGATCATAATGATTGATATAACGAGTTATTTTAGAGGATATAATGTTATACCCAAATAATAATTGGTTTTATTTCTTGTTTTCAAATGTAATTATTGATTTAAGAATGTATCTAATTTTCCATGATTATTAAACTATTAAGTACTTCGGGATGCAATTACATCCATCAAGATAAAATATAATAAAGTAAAAACTATTATAGGGATACAATGGTTGGGGTCTTCACATCAAATTTCCCTAGATTACTACAATTTTTTTTACCATTTTATCCATCCATGAATGAAAATATATAACACTCAAATCATACCCATAACATAAGGATTCCAAATAACAACAATCCATGATGATAAAAAAGTAGAACTAAACATAAGAAACATTCTTAGAAACCAAAGTCACCTAATATATTTCAATTCTTAAATCACCGAGACAAATAAATAATAATTTTTAGAATACATCCTTATGTAAGTCCATGATTTTGGTCATTTGTTATCACATTAAGATTAATTCTATATTTACATTGCATAACTATAAATGTACCTCCCATTTATGAAAATATTTTATCATACAATTTCCAAGACAATGATGATACAAACACATAATATTTCATCAATTCAACAGAACATCACTTACATGATAAAAAAGACATAAAAAGCATAACAAGGAATAAAACCCATATTTCCACCATCCCTATTACCATTTCAGGTTCCATTTCTCAACCCGAATTCCATAATAATACCCATTGTACATGGAATTTAAATTTATTGTCTTCTATGATAGTCCATGAATCACATCATAATTTACTTTTATTATTATGTAAAAATAAAGAAAACATATATATAAATTCCAGTGATGGAAAATAATGAATGATAAATCAAATTATTTTGAAGTGAAAGAAGAATGACCCACCTTCTAGACCAAAAAATTGTACTAGGCTAGAGAGGAGAGTATAATATAGTAAATAAATAATAAAATAATAATTATTTATACTTCAAAATCCATTACAACTATATCTAAGGAAATGGTATAGACATACCATCTCTTAAGACGTCTTAAGAGTAGGTAGATTTTCCAAAGTGTAATTTGTACAATAATCAAGGATTGCAAGAATCATCAAAATGGTTTCAATCAAGATTAGTGATGGGTTTTATAGGCATTTATTTTGAAGGTATATAATTGATGTGTGTTAGTATAATTGGATTTAAGGAGGATAGTAATCAGTGGATACATGATATAAAAGGATATTTAGATTACATAACACTCCCTGATACAAAATTTTTAAAAGATATGAGATAAGATTATAAATCTTCTACCTCAATTAAGCTAATCAATTCCATAGCAGGAAACAAAATCTTACCACCAGTGAATGTGACAAAAATTATATAAAACTCAAATAAATTATGGATAAAAGTTTCAAATATAAAAGGTTAGTATCTTTAATTTGATGTATAAATTATTTAAAAAGAGTCCCTGGAAGAATACAGTCTTTTAGAGGAAAGGGGAATGTCAATATAAGAAGAATTTTTACCCCTATATACAAAAAAGTTGAACTAACCTCAAAAAATAGTTCCACTTAACATTTTTATTAAGGAATTAGTCAAATAATAATAATAATAATAACATATTCATAATGTCTTGATTTTTCCATTCACCAGGGCCCATTTGAACTTCTACATAAATGGTTTAAATGCCATCACATCTAGAACCAAAGTGTAGAGAATTTACTTATCCAATTTACTACCCCATGAAATAGGAAATAGGGTATTGAAATATTGATATCTATTTCAAAAAAAACAACATATACATAACGTAAAATTGAAATAGGGACACTAAAACCACTAACAAAATCATTTCAGTGTTTCCTATTTCCCATATGGAATTCATTGAGACACAGTTACCAAGGTATCCCCAACAATTATGTGGAATATATATCCAAATATCACAATGGCACTACATATATAATCTTCTATGAACAAAAGTAACTGAAATTGGTTTACCATGGTGTGGAGACCTTATCAAAACTCAACCAAATAACTCTAGATTACCCAGGACACCACATCCTCACCATGTAATTTTTCTTCTCTGCATTTTAAAATGGGAAATATACGAATCACTAATATTTTAAAAATTGAAATTTCATACTCTTCATTTTCTAAGAACCAAAATGATAAAATTCTAAAACCATAACTCTATAATGACCTCCACCATGACAATATCCTTTGGTGTTTCAGACATTATAAAACACAACACAACTCTCAAACTCTAGAAAAAATCTAACACTAAAAAAATAATGGGTATATGATGTTATTGTTAAATTTTTCATATAACTCTAAAAAAGTCAACATTGAGAATTAAAATAATATATGAAAGTAAAATTAGAAGATATATCAATAAAAATAGATCCTTGTGATATATCTCTACAATATGGATATCACAATAAAACTGGATCCAGAAAATCATCACAAAGATATGTAGAATCCTCAAAAACATATCATAAACATTACATATACATTCTAATTCAATTAAGTTCCTTAAAAATAATTTCACTATAAAATTTTTAAAATGCTGCTGAAAATCTCATCGAGGGGATAATTCATTGAAAAAAACTAAAACTGGCATTTTAATTTTATATAGGAGACTACAGTATCGCAAAAATAAATTAAATATTTTAAAAATAAATAAGATATAATGAAAAACAATTGATGCAACATACTTATTAAATCATTAAATTTCAATTGAAATAATTATTATAAAAAAATTAATCAATTTTAATTATGAAAACAATTCTAAGATAAATAATGCTCTAACCTTATTTGAAAAAACCTTCAAATTGTAATTTTTTTAAATTCCTTTAAAAATACGGAATTAATTATGAAATGGATAATGTTACAATCTTAGGATATACTCACTCCAATATTTTCAGAAAATATACAATTCATCCTTACTAAGTATATACTAAAACCTATCTATACTAAAACACAATATCCTAATTAATGTAATGACCAACAAGAACCATTTTTTGGTTTTACTAAGGATTTCCAAAGACATTAAAATGAAAATATATCTTCTCACCGAACATAGGAAACCAAATCCACACACTAATTATAGAAGATCAAATGACTCTCCCATTCTACAGAGAATGATGACCATAACTAAAAATAAAAATCAAATCCCTTCTATGAAATGGAGGGGGATCATTCTGTAGGATATCCATATAACCATGAAATATAAAATACTAAATAAATATCTCAATAATTACCTTATAGGGAATTCCATCAAAGAAATGATGATTCATTTTCCCATATCTTCAAAAAAATATCAAAATAAAACCAACTGCTAATGTATTATAAAATAATTTCATATTCCTTACTATGTTGAAGGAAACCTCAACCTCTTATATGTATTCCTAATCCTCCTAGATAGATTCAAAACCATGTAAATTAGTTACTCCCAATCAGTGGAACATTAAAAATGATTTATCACAATTTTTTATTTTATTCATCCATTACCCAAGATATTGAAGATCTTTTGTATAATATCTATATTCCAACATCAATAAATTGGGTAAACCTCATTTCAATAGATTATACCATAAATATAGAATGCATCATGACAGTAGCATCCCAAATCCAACCTTTTGGATTCTGGAGTACTCGAATACCACCATTATTAGGTTTTTTATAGAATAAAAAATGTTAGAAATATACAAAAAGATTATTCAATATAATTGTATGAATTTTATAGTGAATAAATATTTTATTAAAGAGATATTACATATTTTTAGATGAATAATCAATGCATAACACAAACACATGCCTCTAGATGATAATAGTTTTGTGTATTTGTACACTACGTACAAATTAATCTAATTTTGTGGAAGATATTCAGCATCACCAATATTGTTCTTCCCCATTATCTTTCTTAAAAAACATACCCAACTTAAAACATTTATTCCTTACCCGATGAAATAAATCATATGAAACATTGAGTTCATATTCTCAGTAAGGGAAAACAAGAGATATACAAAATCCTATCATGAATATAAAGGTATAAGAACCTGTGTATATAATTTTACATCGAAACCATAAATATAAAATAATATAATATCATGTCATGGAATAAATATTGGTATCTCAAAAGACAATAATCATAAGGGAATCGAAGAAAATGTGCTCTGAGAGCATGCCGTTACCATACAATATAAAACGGTGGGCTGTAAATAAGAATAAAAAATAATTTTCATTTTATTAAAGGATCACATCCAAGGAAATTATAATAGAATGTTTTCATGCCCCAAACCATCATAGTTTTCATGGATCACTCCCATGATAATTATAGTATACAATGTCCATTATCGATACTAGTTTACACCATATTCTGGTCATGTATATCTCATAATATATAAATCTATTCCTAATGTATTAGAAGATGGTATAGATACCACTCATCACATAATTGAAATCATACATATATGTACCACATGATTATAAAATATTCATATTATCTTATCCCATTAAATGAAATGGGTTTCATAAACATTTCATTATATCATAACCTGTGGAAAGTGACAGGTTTCATAATCATTTCATTATAGAATTACACATGGAAATGAAGCTGAATTCATAAGAATATGATCATTGTATTACCCTTGGATTGGAAATATATTTCTTAAAATTCATTCCATTATAGTCATAAACCAACCAACGTATAAAAAATAATAGAATCCTAGTATCATATCTGCAGAAAAGAATAAGTTCCATCAAAGTATGTCATATTGGATAGAAATTAATTTAAAAAAACATGGAAATTTTCTCAATGAAAATATATTTTATTTGAAAATATATTGGTAAAACTAAAAATTCATAAAATAGTCTAGAAAAACTTTTCATTGAAAATAACCTTGAAAAATTATAAATTATTCTTTAAAATCAATTAAAAATATTTATAGAAGAAAATATATTTTCTTCTTTAAAAAATATCAAAACATAAATTTTTTAACACAATTTCATTGAAACTGTACTAGAATATAATGAAAGTAATATTTGAATAAATTTATTTTCATGATCGAATAAAATTTTATTCATGGTGTACATGATAAAAAAAAGATTCTTTTTACACTTTCAGCAAAAGACTAAAGTAAATTGTTTGGAATAGAACATGAGGATTCCATTAAAATTATTTTGTAAAATGTAAAACATTGGAAAAGCGTATAGTAATAAATAATTTGGTTAATATTAATAACATTTTTTAAAACATTTTTTGAAAACATATTTTGAAAACATAGTTTTTTGAGGGAAAAGTTTTTTCGATTGAAGATAGAAATGAAGATGATTTTTCATAATATTTTTATCATTTATTTTAAGTAATAATGAACGGATAAATGTAAAAATTACTATTAAATATCATGAATAACCAATTTATAAGAAAATTAATTTGAATTATATTATAGTATATAATAATATTTCTATATCTTGACATAATCATAAATAATCCTAAAAAATGTTAAATCCAATACCACCATGGTAACATTTGAAACATAATCCCATTGAATGAGAATTCCAAAAATGGATATGTAATCCCCATAAGTTTCATCACAATAATCATAAAATGATATCATGGTATTTATATACACCATATAAAATAAATAAGCATTGAATATGATTGTGTTTTGCAAAATTAAAAAAGGGAGTCAAATATCACTTACCACTTTAGAAATCTCTTGGATCATATACCCAAATAATAAATTAAATTAAATTAAACATTAAATATCATTTGAAATGAGGATATTGATTATATAAAATGTCAATTTATCATAATATAAACCATAATAAATAAATTATTGGTAAATTTTCATGTGTCTCCCAAAAATAAAAGAGAGCGTAGAAATTCCATACATTAAGTCTCGACTTCCTTAGTACACTTTTGAACCTCCTGTATAATAAATATTTGTTTATTATAAATATTTTAGAAAACCATAAATAAATATATATGATATCATATAAGATTATTGTATGACTTTTTTAACTATTTATTAACAATTCCTTGTTAATGTCACATTTTAGGCAATAACTATCTTGTTTTTTCATCAATGTTTGGATTTTTTAATTTTTGTTATATTACTTTAATCAAGGTTTAATAATCTCAAAAATAATAATCATGAAATAATTATAATATTTATTTTTCAAAAATTCTTTTATGACCAATCATGATAGATGGTTTTGATACATTTAGTATGTTATGATCTTGGAGATAATAGGCTATATGTAAGCATGAATCATGTTTCTAGTTTTAAATGATCATTATGGGAAAGAGGTAAGAAATATTTTATCTTTAAATAATGATTATAATATCATAAATATAATATTATATATTTTAATATATTTATAAATATAATCTATGTGGCGTGGTGATGAAAAGAGAGATTCACATCACTTCTTGATGGTGGCTGTCAACACGTACATGAACACCATTATCATCATTCAATCGGTGAAATATAAGAATTAAAATAATATAATATCAATTAATAATAATTAATATTTCATTAATATTAAAATTATTTCATTTATATCACATATATTTGTCAAATTTATACTTATTATCTTTAATTTAATGATATACTGAAAAAGGAATCATAGCACTTCATGAGGGGGTAGTTCAATATACACATAAGCAATATGATCATGTCCTATGATTAATAGAAAGTAAAGAAATTCATATATTATATAATGACTCCATAAGAATTATTAAGTTATAAATATTATATATATATATGTATACTTCAAATACATCATCATAACCAACCATGATAAGTGGTAATGGAAGATGAATGACATCATTTAGTGAGGTGATAATCCACCATAAACATGAATCATGATTTCCTAACACGTTTGATGAAACTTATAATGGTTTTAGGTAATTAAATTAAAAATAAAAAATCTATATAAATTTTATATACTTATGTTATTACATCATCATGTTTCAATAATAATTTATAGAGGTGTAAGAAGATATAAAATAAAAATTTTTGTTGAAGAACATTACCTCTTCTTCTTGTAACCACATTGGGTTTGCATAAAAACCCTTATTAGGTTGAATTTTATTAAATATAAGGATTATTGAAATATATTATAGTCTTTGGGAAGTTATTTAGGAATTTATTGGTCAAAATAGTTTTATGGTGTGAAGAAGAGTGGATAGGGGTGGCCTTTATAAGTGAGGTTAGTGACACACTTATAATGTTTTATAATGAAAAAGGTATAACCAAGATTTTACCCAGGAAAATAGATTAAAATATTTTATTATTCAGAAATAGAAATTATAGTATATAAATATATCCATTAAATATATTACATACATGTTTTTGGGTCATTTTTAACATTATGATTTTAGTTTATACCATCGATAACCGAATATTTAGCTTAATAATTGTCAAATAAATTTTCATATTTTTTAGTATGAATTAGTTTCAAAAATTATGTTGAAATAAATATATTATATAAATTAAAATTATTTTAAACATGGATTCCTTTTTTCTAAATTCCATTCAAAAAAGATAAAAAAATATTAATTTAAAACAAATCTCGTAGAAACTGGGAAAAATCAGTGTTCCAAATAGAAAATGTTTAAATGGTTTACAAGGTTGTTATATAAAACGTTTATAGGAACATGATTCAAATTTAATAAATTATATTAATTGGAATATAATTAAACTAATTTTAAGTTATAACCAATTTAAAATATAATTTTTATTTACAAATAATTTAAAAGAACATAAAATTTTCAATTATAATTTAGTATTTACACTATTCAACAAAATCGTAATATTTTTAAAAAATTAATAAAAATTAACAGTAATATATTTTTGAAATGGTTCTTTTAAAAATTATATTTATGTTTCAAATAATGTTTATAAAATTTTTCAATTTTTTTTAAATAGTTTCATGAAAACAAGACAGAAATGATTTTTATTTAAATATATTACTTAACATTTGTTATATTATTATAACTTTTCTATAAAAACGAATATTAATGTTAAATACCAGATCGAATACATTTAAATAAAAAAATCACCAATTTTTTTTTTCAATTTATTGAGGTAAAAGTGTTTGTATTCATAAAAATAGTTTTTCAGAAAATGATTTCCTTTGTATTACAATAGTTTTAATTTTCATTTTTAATTAATATATCACAAAATAATTTTATTTATATGATTGGGGAAACATATATATTTTTAATTTAGTTAATCCCACTCAAACCCATCATTCTAATGGCTAGGAGATAAAAATAATACTAAATAATAATTTCTTAATAGAATGACACATTTTGTTTAAAACAAGTGTTATATGTAAGAAAACGATACCAAGTGATTCATGTAACAAAAGATAAACACCTTTTTTGTAACATAAGAAAAACATGGTATTGTGTGGAAATAAAAATATCCAAAATGTTAAATTTGATTGAAAATAATATTTCAAATATAACATAGTATTTTATTTTACCCTTATTGAAATATATTTCTACCTTATAATTCATCACTTTATTAAAAACAACTGAGGATATATCAACCTCATTACATCAACAATTTCCCACATTACATCCTCACACTGGTGGTTTCTGAAAAAAAATTATCCTGGTGGGTGGTCTTGTTTTTTAAAATATTCAGTGATCCAGAATCTCTACTAGTTATTACTCAAAGGGAATATTATGATCAAATCATAAGAACTTTGAGTTCAGTACCTATGATTGATTAGGTGTGTATTAACTCAATATCTATATGTGGAACACATCATAAACCGAAAAGTGGTTTTGTGGAATTTACATTCAATAGGGTACCATCCTAACATGATTAATAATTTTAAAGGGGTCGGTATACATATGTCTAAGGTTTATTTTGTATCATTTGCACAATTTTATCTTTTGTTTTTGATTCGGTAATTTCCCAATTCATCTCTTAATCAATGAAATGATGGTGATTTTTTATTATTGGATAAAAAAAATATCACAAGAACCATTATAATAATTTTATTCAATCTTTGACTTCATAGTTAATATTTTTAGAACTTGTTATCCAATAGTCATAAATCAACAAATGTGCTATAACACATTTAATATAAAACCTCATCCAATGTATTACATAAATAATTCTACAAATATGTAACCTTAAACCCCTTATAAAATAATAAAATTCAATACATTAGAAAGAAGGCCACTAAATTTCAAAATTAAACTCATCATTATCCCCCCAAAATTACGATGTTTCTCTTAATGGCCACATATAAAAATTTGTATAAAATTATCATGTATTCTCATGATAAATTACAATAGTTCGAATTTACATAAATCACCAACGAATACTTACATGATTCCTTATCTAAAAAATTAAACATTAATAAATGAATAAATTATGTAAATAACAAAATTATATAAACTCTATCAATGATAAAATTAAACACATTGTAATAAAAATCTCGAATTTGTTCCAAGTTAATCAGAACATTCCAATTTTACTTATCCATAAAAATCATTACTTTAACCCATCAAAAAATCATTTTCTAAATATTAAGATCATATTAAGGGTTATATTCCATTATTCATGTGTTTATCATAAAATATAACTTCTATTTTAAATTAAATTTATAGGTTATCAATACCATTAAACATATTCATTCAAATCCCTTTTGAATAAGGTTTATAGAACGATACCTTTATATCTAATGATTCATACAACATAATACCTGAATTCCCAAAAAAAAAGCACACAATTCATTCCACATAAACCTCAATCCATTAAACAGTCTTCATCAAATTCTTCATTAATACCACCATCCATTCAAATGTCATTCATATTCTTTTGATCTTCATTATCAAATCCATTACTCATGGAACCTGGATAATTATCTTTACGGTATTTATTCTGTGTACATAAATTTGAATAACATCTATAAATTCCATATTTAAAACATTAAATAGCCAATTATTATTTAGGGATACCGTGAATATCATCTATTACGTTAATTGTACTTTAAAGTTTCATTCGATAATTAATTTCATTGTGAAATTTTCCACCCTTGAAATTTATTCTTTTTTCCATTGATATATTACCTTAATTGACTCTACCCACATAATTAATATATAATAAATTGAATCTTCATTAACTAATGGTCTCCACATCCCGAACACCCAACAAACTATATCCTTCTCCTATTTGGTGAGTCCAAGTGTTTTTTAAGTTTCAAGTTGTTAATCATGTTCAATAATACATGATTATGAATAATCATAACATCCTTCACTCCTATCATCATCCAAGTTAGAATGTGATTATGAAAATATATGTCACAATTAATGTTGACATAGTTTTTTGGGTTCTCACTATCGACTAAAAAACAAATTTTTTTGAGAAATGGTAATCATAATGGAAAAAACATAATATTGAAAATTTGTTATTGGATATCCAAATCATGAAACCTTATTTTAACTCCATGTAACCTTAGGCGTAAACTATTTCATCCACGATCATCATCTATTTAAAAACTAAATGATGGTTAATAATGTGATTGTGATTTTCTAAAGATTATTACTCAAGAGTATCAAAAATGAGGTCTAACAGGACCTAATATGATGCACTTGGAGACAATCGAGTCCAGCTCAATATTCAATTTTTAGAGTAATTACCCCTAGGGATATATGTGATAGATCTACATCCACTTGTAATATTTAGAAAGTGATGAAATTTTATGGAAACCACTTTCTATATGATTTAAAAAAATTCAATGACATTTTCCTATTCATTAGCTCATAATTGGACTTATACATAGAGAAATCCCAAGGTATATCATTAGAAATTCCCATATGGATCTCAATAATGTTTTCTCATCCTAGTTTCTAAATCTTAAATAAACATTTCCTTTAATACCAACTATATATACCGAGGATTTTAATAAATAGTTGTTGTATATTTTTAGAGTAACATTCAATACATTACCCAACACATTACTAAGGACTGTAATAGTTTATTGTCTCTAGAGACTGGGTACACATTATTCTATTGAATAATGTAAAATTTCCTTTATAAATGTCTTCATCATTATTACTACAAACAAACATACCACACATAAAACCTTTCTTTATAACCTAGATAAATTAATAATAAGAAAGGGTGATCTTAGATTGTACGTAAGTTCAAACAAGGGGGATATAAAAGAATAACATGAACATTAATGTTTCAAAACATAAGAATAATATTTTATAACCATACCCAGTATATAAAAAACCATAATCTAGTGTCATGGAATATATTTTGTAAGTTCATCACACATTAATCATATGGGAATCAATGAAGATGAGTAATTCAAGCATAACATTGTCATAAGACATAAAATGATGGCTTACATATTAGAATAGAGAATCATTTCCATCATATTGATGGACTAATTCTAGTAATATCATAGTGGAATGGGTTAACTATCCAAACCATCATCTTAGTCATGGTTTAATCCCAAGACCATGTTAGTAGAAAAACATATGTAGTGAACTTGGTTCCCACCCCATTATAGACCAATATATCTCAATAGAAATAAATATTTATCCAATGGATTTTAGGGAGATATTGGTCCTAACCACATCATAATTAAAATCATAAATGTTAAGTTCAAAAATACCATAAAACATTCGTCCTATCATAACTAATGAAATGAAATAGATTTAATATACATTTCATAATTTCATCAGCTACTGAAAAGAGATAGTTTTCACAAGTATTTCATCATTTAATCATATCATTATTACCTAAAATGGGGAAAAAGAATCATCTTTCATAATAAATTTATCATTGTATAACCCATGGAAGTGAAATATGTTCCATAAACATATTTTCATCATAAACACAAACCAAATAAGAAAATTATAATAATGGTATGATTGGAATATTTCCCTAGTAAAGAATAAATAACATCATTTGATGTCATTATAGATGAAAGTAGGTTCATCAAGATTATTTGGAAAATTTATATAGAAAAACAAATTTTCCATGTTGACGAAAACAATTTGAAAAATAAATAATAATATTTTTAGAAGTCCTATTATTTGAAAACAACTTTTAAAACATATATTTCATGTTCTAAACACAATTTAAAATGATTCATAAGGAAAACAATATTTTCTATTTGGGAAAATGATTTTTATTACATAATGTATTCTGGAAGACATTTTCCATGTAAATAACCTTGAAAACTTATAGATGAAGATTCAAGGAAAAACTTTTAATGATGGATTAAAATTTTATTCAGGGTGTAAACATTAAAACTAGGATTCCTTTCAGAATTTCGATAGAATAAAAACGTGGACTACTTGGAAAATGATGTGATGAATAATTTTAATTTATATAAAAATGAAGTGGATTTTTAATAATTCAGTTTAATTATGATAAAAACATTTTTGAAAACATTTTTAGAAGGCATGGTTTTTTGAAGGAAAATGGATTTTGATCGAAGAGTGTAGTAAATATGGTTTATATTAATAAAATTTTCTCAATTATTTATAGTACCAATGAATGGAAAAATGACACTATAACTTTTAAATACCTTGAATTGGTAGAGTATAAGAAATTTTAAGAGAATTATTGAGAGGTAGATCTTTTGATTTCATCATTGGGGACTTCATTATAAAGAATCATGATAAATGATAAATCCCATACCACTTTATAATCATTTAAAACATAATCCCCTTGAAAGGGATAACTTTAAATGAATATTTAACACCCATAATTTTTGTTATATGAATTAAAAAATACAATCATGGGTTTTATAAACACTACATTAATGAAATATTTGGTGAATATGGAATGTTCGATCAAGATGTTAAAAGGGAGACAAAAATATCTTACTAGTTTAGTAATATTTTGGATTATACTCCTAAATAATTAATAAAATTAAAAAAAATTTAATATATAGAATATAATGATATTAATTATATAAAATGTCAATTTAGATATATGTACACTACCAGAAATAAGCAAGTGGTGAATTTTCATATATCTCCATGAAATAAAATAGAGACTAGAAATACCATACCTTATGTCTTGACTTCCTTCATACACATTTAAACCACCTGTATACTAAATATATGTTTATTATAAATTTATTATAGAGGACTACATATATATTTCTTATCATATAGAATTTAATTATTACATTTAATAAACTATTTATTAAAAAATCCATGTTATGTCATTTTTTAGGAAACAAATTCTTTATTTTCATGTATCAATGGATTTGTTTACATTGGTTATCAAACATTGATCATTGTTCCATAGTCTATAGAAAAATAATAATTATATAATTATAATATTTATAAAAAACTATATATTTAGGTGAAATCATTTAAACCATTATCTTTTTTGTTTAAACCCTCGATAAACCCATTTTTACCTTAATCACGATAAATAATTTTAACTATTTATACTACTAATTATGGAAAAGTTAATATAAACATATTATATTATAAAAATTATTTTTTATTAAATATTTAAACTATTTTTTAAAATTCCATAATTATAATTAAAATCTTTAATTTAAAACTAATCCCTTAGAAGTGATGAGAAAGTGGGGTTTCAAAGAGATAATGTTTATAATATTATGAAGGTTTTATATAAAAATACAATAGAAATATGATTAAAATGAATTAAATTGTTTTAATATACATATAATTGAAATAATTTCTATTTAAAATAAATTTAAAATCAAAACATTCATTATAAATGTTTTATATAAAATTTTAATTATCAAATAAAATTTAGTTTTCATCCAAATTCCTTAAAAACATAATATCTTCAAAAAAATTCCCAAAAATTGACCCTAAGAAAATATTTAAATTATTTTATTAAAATGTAAATATAATTTATAAAAAAAAATTCCTCAATGTTTCAAAAGTTTTTTTATAATAATTTTGAAAATTTTGACAAACCTACGTTTCTGAAAAATATAATATTCTAGAGTAAATTTTTATTTATTCTTATCTCTTTTCTATTAATATATTAGATTAATGTTAGATTTTTGAATGAAAATATGAAATATATATATCCTAAAAATTATTCAAAAAAGTGATTTTCTTAATTTAATTATGTTAAATTTGTTTTTTTAATAAAAATACTTTTGACGAAAAATAATACTTTTAGTTTTAACTAGATTTTACTTTAATATTTAATTAATTGATCACCAATGAATTCTTTTTATATAAATTTGAAAACTACAAAATTTCATCATTTAGTTAATATTATTCAAACATTCCATTCCAATGGCCAGGTGATATCTATATTATTAAATAATAATTTATTAACAATAACTCACATTTCGTTTAAACTCGATGTTTCATGTAGTGAGAACTACACAAATACTTATGTGTAACTGATGAAAAACTCCATTTTTCATGTAACACAACATTTCTCAATATTACGTGTGATGAAAAATATCATGATGATTTAATTTATTTGGATAAAACATTTCAAAAAATCTTAGGGTGTTACAATAATTTCCCCTTCATTAAAACACATCATGTAATAGGAAACTCCATGAAAATATATATAACATGATGCATGAATAAAATAATACTATAAAATATTTAATGACTCATGAAAGTGATAATAAAAATTCCAACCAATGATAAAAAATTCCAAAAACACTATAAGAAAGAAGTCACAGAAGGATTAAATAGTGAATGTGGAATACATTTATTCTCTAAATAATTTCTACTTCCATGATCCCAACTCAATCAAACATAACCAAGAGATTAATACAGTTTACTGAAAATGGGGAGATAGTTTCCATTACCTACATAATAATAAAAAATGTCTTCATAGGCACTATGAGTAATACATAATGGACATGTATAAAACGCTATAGGTAATCCCTAAAATACAACCCAGCATGCCACTAAAATAAGATTTAGTAGGCTCTAATTTTATAAAATTTATGATAAGGGTAAAGAAATCATATATATCCATAGAATCCTTGTGAATAACTCGAAATAAAAAAAATTTCTTTCAACTAATGATTTCTAAAATAAATCCACACCTCGACTGAAAAGACCATTTTAAGTACACACATACAACCATTCAATCTCACAGAACAATGCCATGAACATAATGAATCCCCCAACATAATGGACTCCCTAAACATACCATAATTTTAAAAATAACAATTTTCCTCCAGACCAATTTTTTTCCTGGTGATGTTACCTAGTGTTCCCTAGTATAAAATTTCATTCCTTGTCAAAACCAACAAGGCCCACATTCAATGATTTATGAACCCACAATGAAGCATGCAATTTGGATTTATCTAATTTCTTCCTAGATATAACGTTGGAATCAACAAGGCCCCTTTCAATAAAATATTAATTAATTTAAACCCATTACAATGCCTAGATTTCCAATCCCCAAACTATGTTTTCCCAAAATACATTGTAAAGTACACATTAATAAATATTTAAACAAACTTTTAGAAAAATCATATAATATGAAAAACAAGGACTACTGTTATTATCAAAATGAGAGTGATAGAGAGGCCACTTACCTCTAACATGTTCATACAATTGATGCAAAAGGAAGATATTCTATAGGAAGCAATTAATTCAAAACAACCCAAGGAATACTTCTATAAAAAATCCCTTAAAAGGAGTGGAATAATGGTGGTTTTAGGAAGTAATATATTCAAAAAATGAATTAATATTCCCAAAAAACAATAAACAAGGATTTCCATTAATGGAAAAATATATCCCCAAATTTTTCTATACATTTTAATCATTTTAAAATTGAGGTGACCATCACCATTGTGTGGGTGTTCCCACCATGGTCAAAGAATCCTTGAAAACAACCATCCTCCTTGGAGGTCAACCTAGGCATGTGATGTTTACCAAATATATTTCTATCACACCAAGTCTTGGAACACTGTGTGGTGTATCCTCCTTCAGTATTTCCACTAAATCATCAAATGGATGAACATGCCTCATTATGGCCAAAATTCCCACCCCAATGTGTTGGTTCCCTCTCACATCCCACAAGTAAACTCCCCCGATGCAACACATACTGAAATTTATATTTCCATGGTGGGGTTGAATCATCATCAATAGTTATTATCACCACACCCATATAATTAAAATATGTATCACCATATCCTAAACCATGGTAATTTCGACAATAATGTTAGCAGTCGATGATTGGGATCATTTAAATTAATATTATCATTAATAACATGTGTTATAAAGAACACCAAAATAATGATACAGAAGAAAAAATAGAAGTGTGACATATTATATTTATAATAATAAATAATATTTAGTAGATAATAAAATAATAATCATTTAAAATAATTATATATTCTTATTTTTATTTGATACATATTTTGAGAATGATTCCTTTTGAAAAATCAATTTAAATGGGTATTTTAATTTAACATAATAAAATAAATTGTTCATAGTTAAAATATTATAATTATATTAATATTAATATTTATAAAATATTTTTTCATCATTCAATTATTTTAAAATTTTTAAGAAATATGAATAAAGACAATTGATTTTGAAAAAACTCATTTGTAAAAAAATTGTTTTTATATATTTTTTATTTTCTTCAAAAAGATAAATTTATAAAATTTGTGAATTTAATTTCAAAAATTTAAAACAGTCTATAAAAAATTCAATATTATCTTAATATGATATGTTAATAAATTTCAAAAATAAATAAAATTTAGATTTATAGTGAATAAATTATTACTTTTTCTAATATAACCACTTTTATGAAATCATCAAAATATAAGGGTGCCTAAAAATATTTGAATACCTTATATATATAAGTGAAAAACCATTACAAAATTATATGAATTATTATCTATATAACCCATTTTAAAGCTTACAAAACACATATTATATTGTACTCTATTTTTTTTATTTTCTTAAAATAAAAATGAGTTTCCATCACTTATAGATAAAAAACAAAAATGAGGTGATTTTATATTTTAGATCAACATGCATATATTATTTGACAGGTCGATTATCATTTTTTGGAAGAAATTTATGACTACAATTATTAATGATATGGATCATTATGATGGAAAATTATTGTTTTTAATGCATGGTATAATTAATGTTTTATAAATTTTATATTAAAAATACAATTAATAAAAATAATTATAATTTTTTTATATTTTTTACACATATATCGAAATATATTATCATATCCCATCCTAATGGGAATAATGCTATGACTCATCAAGCCTGACTCCAATAGACCATGGACAATGGACTAGAACCATGTAGGAATATCACTAACATTAGAGGTCTTAGCGTATGTACATGTACACATGTACACATATTCAAGTCCATACAATGATGAAATGTAATAATAACTAAAAAAACAAACATGCATAGATCTAAATTCCACAACTCGAGTATTATAGGATGAAAAGGAATGTGAACAAGTCCAAATACAATCCCACCATGAAGAGTATAAAAAAGTACAACTTATAATGAATGATATCGACTTCTGTCATGATGATCTCGGAAGGTAGCTTGGTTTTTCTAGTCTCATTAAGCATCATCTGGTCTTGGTTCGTCTAGTACTATATCAAATGATGGATCATATTCCGAAGACACGACACGTGCGGGAAGAGCCAGTTTATGGGTGAGTATGAAAATTCCAAATTGGACACCCCTAAATAAAAAATTATAAAACAAAATAATACAATTACATTTATATAGGTCTATTACTACATAACATATAAGAAGAAAATATAAATATATTCAAAAAAGAAACATAATTTAAAGGTTAGTCACAACAATAATGCTAGACTTTGATTCCAACTCGTTGTTTCCAAAGAGAACCCATCCCAAAGAACTCACACTTGAGTCTAGTAATGATAATGACATCCATACGAGAGGCAGTTCTCATTGGTTCCCTCTAATATAATTACATGCTTGAAATATTAAGAGATATGATACAAAAATTATGATCAATCCCAAGGGAATAATGTATATGAACCAATCAATCTGGTTTAACCCTCTATATAGACGATCGTCACTCACAAATTGTTAGTCAAAATGATACTAAGAACCCTACCTAGGGAAATGAAGATGAATAAAGGATCACACTTCAGGCCTCACAAAAAGATTCATACGACTCTATCTAAGAATTCATGTTGAAGGGATCACTATCCTAGGAGTAAGAGGGGATTTTATACTAACAAATAGGTAATGGATACTTGGAAATCACCTTAATGAAACATATCCAAGATACATAGGATAAGGGATTAAATCCAACTTGATAAGAGTTCATGACGTGTATTACGGTCACACCTTATGTACCTTGTACTGGGTATTACCCTTGTAAATGGACCGTGTCCCATGTCCATATGATAGTACACAACGTATCTTCTTTCTATGTACTCTTACTATATAATGTTACACATTTTTGCCCATGTACACTCGAACAGGTCGTGCACATGTGGGAGTACATGGTATGCTCATGCCCATGTACTTCAGCCTCTATTTATGTTCCTTTAAAATTACAGGACAATATACCAGGGATAGACCACACAATGTATGATAGGGTCACACATCATGTTCTATTTAACATCTCTGAAACCCTATCAACCAATATGTCGGGCCCACATTCCATTTAATCTCGGATTACATGATGCGTGGTTCAATGTTTTAAATCAACAATAGTCTTTCTTATTCTAAAGACCATCCCATTATCACCTTGAAATTTGGCCTTGTTATGGACAAACATTAAGGATCTGATTTAGAACAACCTCCAAACCACCATGTTTTATATTTCATCCATTTAATCTATTTTTAAATTTATTCTATTCTTCCAATCATCATTTTCAAGCCCCTATTAAAATAGGGGTTTCTAATCTATTCTGATCTACTTTAGGCTACCCACAGTGTACCTCTGTTGCACCCAATTAGTCCAAGATCTACGATATCATATTGTTTCTCCAAGAAACATGTGAAGAGTGATCGATTCATTAGGGTATGTTAAACAACATTCTAGATGAAGAACACTAAGAAATAATGAAAAACTGGGGGATAAAATCACAAGAACAATCAAGAGGATTGTGCCTTGATCAATGTAGACTTTGACCTTGATCTATTGCAATTTTAACAACAAAAAAAGAGATGAAATTAGTATTTGGAATAATAATCACCTGATAAAACACCCCAAAAAACCCGTCCCACAAAATAACCGAACCATGAATCAATTTGTTGGTCTATTGACTTGTGTTTTGTATAAAAATTAGCAAGATCCTTTGATTCTATTGCATGTCGATCACTAATCCAAGATCCATTGATAGTTAATTTAGGAGTGATCCTCCAAATATCTCTCCAATTTCTCCAGGGTTATGTGGTTAACTATATAATTTAGTCATAAAAATATTCTTATTGAATAATTTTAGGTCACTATATCATGTGATTAAAAAAATAATTTTACTTATTTTTTTTATTTTACACCCACGACAGATTTTTTACTAACTCCCCAAACCGACAATGGTTATGTTGAATCTAGGGTAAAATCACATTTATGAACTCAGTTGGTCCCTCATATTTCTGATCAGGGCCATCATTTTTAACATACTAAACATTTTTTTGAAAATAATTTGAAACATATAGTTAATATATCTAGTATATTTCAAATATTTTTTTTGGGAACACCGGGTATCGGAATCAAAAACAAACATAGTGACTATTCTCAAAAATAATCATTAAAATATAAAAAATTATACATCAAAAATATGTGTCATTAAATTCACCCCACTTTTGGGATTTACCTACTAAAAAATAATAAAACATTGGATATTCAAAGAGTTGTTTGTATAGTGCATGAATATGGGCCTCCCTCTCCCATGTGCTCTCTTGGAAATACCGCTCTGCCACAAGACACACACAAAATGAATCAATTGTTGATGAAAGATTTTCTCCTAAGAGTAATTAATCTACATTAAGTACTCAAAAAGATAGATTTATCCTCAATGTCCATCTCACCCTGATCGATTACATGCAATGGGTCATGGACGAACCTCTTCACATGCGACAAGTGGAAGACGTTGTGTACTCAATATAACTACAGAGGTAGAGATAACTGGTATTCCACCCCTACAACACTAAAAAGTATATGTAATGGTCCAAAGAATCATATATATAGATTTACACCCAAATAAAATATACACAATATGCATCAAGGAGAAACATGTAGGAACATGTGGTCTCCCTCCATGAACACAAAATGCCTCTCTCATCTTTCCTCATAAGAAATTAGTTGACTTTGTGTAGGTTTTACCACTCCTGAATATTAAAAAATTCTAAATAGTTTCTCACACCATATTTGGACCCTTACGTGTGGAATCTCCTAGGTTAGTCCAAAAAATTTGGGACATACAATTTCTCCCACACAAAGCCTTGAATGCTTCCACCCTAATGGTGGAATGGTGGATGTTTTGTATAAAATATCAACATTTGATAGTAGATCCTCCTAAATATGGAAAATGTCTAATATGTAAGATCACCACATATACATTATATCATTAATGGTTTTCTCTGTTTGTCCATCATTTTGGGAGTGAAATGCTCTGATAAAGGGTAAATGAGTCCCAAATCCCTGCTATAATCCCTTCCATAATTGGGATATAAAATGAGAATCCTGGTTCCAAATGATTATCAATGGAACTCGATGGAGTTGGAAATTCTCTTTAATATAGAGTCTACTTATGTTCTCTACTGAACTCTTCTCTTGGATAGCTATGAAATTGGATGACTTGGTGAGTTATTCTATGATAACTTAAATGGCATGGTGCCCCATAAACATATGCTGCAATACCTTCATAAATTTCGTTAGATATCAATTTCCAATTCCACTCAAAAACCTGAAGTAGAAGAGATATACACTCACACACACACACACACAAACTAGTACTTGGTACCTATCCATCAGTTGATGATAATTAATAAATCAAGAGAAAGACTGTGGAACTTCATTCATCATTCCTTTCCACCATAACTAACTTCAAAGGTCCTTGTACTTTTTTTCCACAGCTCGATGCACCGCCAAAGGAGTTGAATGGAACTCTCTTAGAACCTCCTCCAACAACATAAATGGTACCACCAAGGGTCCTATTAAAAGAATAATATACTCCCACCTTCATAAAAACCATTTGAAGCATGTCTAGTGGCTATCTAAGTAAATAGGGTCTCACATTCAAAATCCCAAAGTTTGACCTCCCTAACTCATTAAAAAATCGGTGGGGAAAAAATCTTCAACTAGAGGTAAGATACTCCATCCCTATAATGAAATAATAACTACAACACAGGACACATATCTGATTTCTTGTTCAGTTACTCATAATAAGATAAGTTAGATATATCATTGGCTATGAAATTCCCCTTATAAAGTGTATACAAAATTTCAATGACATAATCCTCGATGAGTTATATCCATCATCTCGGTCTCAAATTATGATACTTCTAAAATATGATATATTATAGAATCTTGTGATCAGAATCAAAGATAAACTAACTTCCCATTAGGCACTGTCTCCGCATATTTAGTGAGAATGCTAACACTACTAACTCAATATTGGGGGTCACGTAGTTCTTCTTATGTGGTTGTAAGTGACATAAACCATATGCAATAACTGAATTCCTCGATATTTGAACAGAACCAAGCCTGATTCTTGATTCATTTAAATATACTACTTACTCAACTTCCTCCTTTGGAAATATCAATATGAGAGCACTTGTCAAACTCTCCCTTAGCTACTAAAAAGCCTGTTGACCCCTCTCTTTCCACATGAAAGTATTCCCATTTCAAGTCAATGTTGTAAATGGTGATGATATCCTAGAGAAATTAGATATGATTTATGATAATAGACTTAAATCCGGGGGATTCTTCATAGATCTATAATGCTCTCTTGTGTCACCAAAGCTAACGCCTCCTCTAACTTTGTCGGGTCAATTTCCACTCCATCTATTGAGATAACGTGTCCTAGAAAGTGGACTGCATGAATAAAAAAATGAAACATTGAGATATTTATTTAAATATCATTCTTTCATTGTTGGTATAGAATCATCCTTAAATTTATTTAATGATCCTCCTTGTACTCTATATACACAAGGATATTATCAATGAATACTACACTGAACTGATCTAAGAAAGAACGAAAGAACTAGTTCAGGAGTCCCATAAACACTACTAGTGGGTTATTCAAGAAAACGTTCATGACCGAGTAACAATAGTGACCATATCATCATCTAAAAGTCAACTTTGGTATATCCTCATTCGGTACATGAAATTGTTGATAGCCTGGCCTAAGGTCAACTTCAAAGAACCATCATGCCCTTCCCAACTGATCCAATAGATCATCAATCCTTGTTAGGGGATTCTTGTTCTTCATGGTCATATGGTTCATGCATCTATAGAAAAAACACAACCTCAATCCCTTAAATACCTTCTTAACGATAAAATAGTGGCTTCCTAGGCTGTAACACTCGGTATAATGAAGATATTCCTCTACAAGTCCTCTAACTTCACCCTTTACGCATAGTGTTCTACTGAAGCCTTCTAATATGAATTATTGATATCAATGACATCTTGGGGTGGAGATCATTGAAGATGTATATATCTCGATAGGTAGGTAATCTAGTAACATCTATAGGGAAGACATTCTCATACTCCACGACCACTGTTGGGAACTATAAACTCATAACATAAACTGAACCAAAGGTCTTGTTATTCAACAGATGTGTAATCAGTTTCTTTATCCCATGAATGAGTCTATCATGTGAATCATGGGGTACCTTTTCACTAAAAATTTGAGAACCTGGCCCCATCACATGAGACACACCATACACTTTACATGAAATAATCAATCTAGCCCTAAATTATGGATAACCAATCCATACCTATGATAACATTGTAAGGCATCCTCACAACTACACTGATATCCTAATAGAAACACTAACCACCAAGACTCTAGTGAAACAGCTTTGATAATTGTATGATGGGGGAGTCTTATTCAGTAGAAGTATCAATGATTAAGGGTTTTACCAAGGGCTCAATGAGAATCTATAATTCCTGAAGAATGTAAGGGGATGTGAAAGGAAGGACTAGAGTATGAGTCTGTTAGAATTTTATAGAAGGTATAAATGATATAGATCATACCTCTAATCATTCTTTAATCCTTTGGTTAATAATATTCATTATCCTACAACTATCTGTTCACATGTATTAATGCTCCCTCAGCCTAGAGTAGACTACTAGGGGTGATAGTGGTAACATGTAAAAGCTCCTACCACCTCCTGAGGATCTCCCAGCTCCTTTTAAACTTCTATAGCCCTGAAAAACTATCTGTTCCATCCATTGTATCTACCTTAGATATCCATCAACAGTCTATCTGTTACATATACATTGGTTTGGAAAATATCAAGAATTATTTCCCCTGCCATAACATGATTATAACTGCCTCAACCTGAGATGACTAGACCCATATTGTGCCCCATGAATCATAGATCATATATCTTAGTACCTCATTCTGAATTTTTTCACCCATCCAAGTGTTTTATACAATCATTGTCTCCTCACTGCCTATGTCACTACTCTTGTATGCCTACAACTAGAAACCACCGGTTTTGTCTACTCGGCCCAAAAACTCTCAATAAAAAAATATTGCTCTGTCAACCAAACATAGTTTGGAATAAAAATAAGGATATGAAATACATTTATGTATCTACAAATACCTCTCTCAAATTAAATTTCCCTAAATAATATTTTGTGAACCATATAAATCAAGTAGCTGGAGATATTGATATACTTTAATGAATATTCAACTAATGTGTTGATTAACATCTAGAGTTATAGAATCTCTTGGACACAAATATATCCTTTAGTGTATCTATAGATAACTCCTCTATAAAATGTCGCTCAAACTCTTTCTATGTCATATTATTTATGCCATAAAATGGAATCACTAATCTGTACCTTTATTCTATTAATCCATTAAGAAGTATTGATACTAGAAAACTATTTGATTTGATAGGGTCCTAAACAGACAAAAAAATCAAGTCATAACCTCATTTCATTCCACATCCACCTATTGATCAGGCACCCCTTAGAAATTGAGGGGTCCTTATCACTGTATCTCATGAAGTGCACTTATCCTGCACACATTATCTTTTAAAACAGTGGGCTCCATTAGCTTCTCAATGGATGGTGGTACAGTTGGTGCACCACCTGGATAACGTATCTCTAAAACTGGTCCTTATATCACTACCTCATCACTGAGGGTTTTACCTCAGGAACCTAATATTAAATCCTAGAAAACATACGTCCTAGATAAATACTCAATGTAAAGACGATGCACCAAATTCAATAATTATATCTAGAGAGCAGTCTAAAGAATGATCTAGAAACCATAACACATTTCCATACGATGGATGTACCATTGTCTTCCCTCCTACTAGTATAATCGAGTACTGAGTAGAAAGGATGTTGGTTAATGTCCTAGTGTGTGGATTAATTTTACATCGCATCAACACTAGATTCCATATCCTGAAAGAAAAACGCAAAACACATAGCACTATTACCTCAAACCCATATCATATACTATTAGTCCTATGGTATAATCGACTCCTCTTATTCCACTCAATCACAACCCTTCCTTATGGGCCCCATTTAATGACACCCCATGCCGACCTCCAATATACTAGGGGATGGTGGCTATCACTGAGTGGGAATATTACTAACATTGGTGGACTTAACCTAAGTAAGTGTGCACCTACACACATCTGTAAGGACATAAAATGTTGAAATTTGAAAACTACAAAAAAACATGCATGCATACATCTAAATAAACAACCATTGTATTATATGATGTAATGGAATGAAAATAGTCACAAATAACATCCCTATAGAAAGAGTTTAAAAATAATTCCAACTTGTAATAAATTGTAGGGATGGATTTTAAGATGCCTAAAGAACACACTTTGGTATATCTAGTCCCACTATGCACTATATGGTCCTGGTCCATCTAAAACTCTATAAATGTTTCAGTCATTTACACAAGACACGATATGTGTGGGAAAATCCTATGCAAGGGTAATTATAACAATACCTAGTAGGACACCTCGAAACCACAAAGCATACTACAAAATAATATCGTTCTCCATTCAATGGTATATTCCTACAACACATAAAATAAGAATATCCCAATATAATAAATAAGAAAAACAGTCTAAAGGAAATCCAAAATAATAATGTTAGCCAATGATTCTATCAGGAATGTTCCACAAAGCACCCATCTGGGAGAACAAAATCATGGGTCTGATAACAATGATAATGTATGTCCATGATTTGATGCTTGTTGGGTATCACTATTATAAGTACAAATTGGATGTTTAGAGAGATAAAATATGTAGATGAGGATCAATCTGAAGGAGAAGGTTTATAAAAAAAATATATGGATTAATCTAATAAGTAGAGGATCAAATCCCACATTATTTTGGTCACGATGATACTAAGAACTCCACCCGAGGCATGGAGATGAATAGAGGATCTCCCTCCAAGAGTCACAAAATGATTCCAACAACTCTATCAAAGAATTCTAGATGATGGGATAACATTCTTATGATTAAGAGGAAATTCTATACTGAACGCCAGAAAATGGATATGGGGAAATCACCCAAAATAAAAATTTACAGGATAAAGTGGACAATTGTTTCAAGAAAAAAACATAGGAGTAAATGATGTGTAGTAGGGTTACATACTATATCCTTTGAACCTAGGTCTTGACCAAATAAACAGCCTATATCGCATCTCCATGTAACAGTATACAGTGTATTGTAATTTAGTTTATTCTTCTTGTTTACTAGTACATGGGTATGCCTATGTACACTAAGCCAGGTTGTGTCTATGTGGGAGTACACAACATTCTGGTTGTCATGTACTCTAGTCCATTTCTATATACCTGTCGAGATACATGTTGATCCACTACAGAGATTCCACATGTCATGTGATGAGGTCACAATCCATGTGATATTTACCTTTCTATGAAACTCTAACCACCTCCAAAAGGGTCCCACTCTTTTTGTAATCCCAAATTACACGTCAGGTGCTTTACATTTTTCATAAACACTAATTCTTTCTTTTTCGTGTTCTCATACCTCAGTTGTTATGAAATGTATCCTTGTTCATGCTAAAAATCAACTATTTGATATAGAAAAAATCTCTGTATATATTTTATGGATTTTGGCATCAAATTTTTTCAAAAATATATTCCTTTAATCCAATTATCTTTCGCATGAAGCACTCAAATTGAGGGGTTCTGATATGGTTCGATCCACTCTCTTCTACCATCATCGCACCTCTATTATGTCTTTCAAATCATATATCTATGATATCATATAATTTCAATAATAAATGGATGTGCAATGATAGATTCATGGGGTTATGTCAAACCATGGTACACAAAATGAATACCCCTAATGAATGATGGATCAGGGGAGAAAAAAACTAGAAAAAACCAAGGGAAATACCCTTGTTTGATAGTCATCTCAACCCCAAATCGTTTATGTTCCAATGAATAAGGAAGTTAAAACAATTAAATCATGATGAAAATTGTACTTTAAAAATCCCCGCAAATAAACCCTTCCCACGGGGTGAGTGATCCCTGAGTCCATTCATTGTCCATTGATTCACATTCATAATATAAATTAATAAAAAAGAAAGAAACTAATCAATGAAGATGTCATAAATAGATTTAGATTGATCACTAATGAATAACTATTAATTATCATAGTCATTGGTGAGATCCTTTTATTCCATTACACATTGATCACCAATCAATGATTTGGAATAATTAAATTTTCAAAAGATCTTCCTAATATTACCTTAAAGCTGCCATTATTATGCAGATAAACTTTGAATTTCTTTATTACCATATTCTAATACATGAATATTAGGTCTATGCATCAACAAATTAATAAAATATTTTTATTTAATTATTTTATTTTATTTGACACCGACAAGAACTTTTCCACAAATGCATCATGCTGATAAAGGTTATGGCACACCTAGGATAAGCCACACATTCTAAACTCAAAGGGTCCCTTAGATTTTTGATGTATACCACTATTCGGAAGCAATGCCACCTTTTTTAGAAAACTACACATGTATGCTTCTTAATATAATGAATATATTTTAAATATTTATTCCATGCAAAAAGGGCCTCAGAACCACAGGTCGTCTCAGCACCTAATCTCCAAAGTAATCCATAAAATATGAAAAAATAATACATAAAAAATTTAAGTCATTACATATATTATAAAAAAATTCTTTGTTAATCAATTCCATATAAAATTGAGAATACTAAATCTTGTTAATAACATTCTCTAAAAAAATTATTTTATGTATGAAATGTTTTAATTGAAAAGATAATTTTATATTATTTAGAAATTTAATTATATTATAGAGAGAATAAATATATATTCATCACTCAAAAAATTGGTATTATGGGATATATTATTTATTTTTAATTCTAAATTAGTTTGGTGAAAACTAGTTAGAAAAGTAATACAAAAAAGGTTAAAAGTAAAAAATATAAGAATAAATGAAATGAAATGTGATTAAACCGTGGGTGTAGATTACTGTTAGTGGGTTAATATAACTTATATCAATCAAAAATTCTTTATTTATCACTACTATAATATCTAAACCTTGAATAGTGGTTTCCCATTGTTGAATAATAATTGGTATTCACAAAAGGGAAGTTTTCTTCCCTTATAAAACATGATCAATTATACCCTATCAAAGTTACATATCCACATACATATATCCTAAAACCCATACCTAGTTATTATAGTTTTTTTTCACTTCCCCAACATAAATCACATTTTCATCATAAATTATCATATTCCTTCCATTATAAAAGGTACTTTCAAGGGAATGTTCAAGGTCCCATAGTGAGCATTACTGGATCCTTGTCCTTTAATTATTAATACTTCATTACAAAGAATACCCAAGCCATATTAATATAATAAAATAAGTATAACTCAGAATATGATTCTTTATTATATCAATTTTATTTAATTATTCACTAAATTATAACTACATGAAAAAACAAAAGAACATAGATCATGTGTTTGTGAAGACTACTGCCTCTTTGAAGTGGCATCTTCTATTTTTCAATATATCCTATATTATGTAGTTATAAGTCTGGAAATGATTAATAAATGTTACATATGTAATTTAATTATTATTAATAGGACACAAATTATAGGCTTCCATCATTCCCTCTTAGTCATGATGAAATAAAAATGTTAATCATTAATTTTGTTTAATATAACGGCTATGAAATAACAATTGTTTTCATCTTGAATTTTATTGTTTATCCAAATCACATATAGAATAAAAAAATTAAAAATATTTAAATAATACCACCATTACCCTTTGATGATGATATTGTTCCAAAATAAACCACTATCATAACCATAATTATCCATTAATTATGGTAAGTTCATCTTTAGGTCTGCCCAAGAACCTAAATTAATAACTCTATAAAACTCTATAATGGATTAATTTGGGAGAAGAAATAAAAGTACTATTATATGTTGATAAGAAAATCATGTGTTTCATGAGAATGTAAATTAAATATTAGTTATTTAACATATTACTAAAATATCATATTCAGCCGATAACGTTACAGAAAAATATGTCATCTTTTAGATTTTCATGAAAAATAAATAAAACACATATGGAATAGGAATAGAGATGAACGATCACTATTTAATTAACACTCTTTATCTTTTAATTATAAACATGTTTTTAAATAATTGGTATATAAATTGGAATCCTAAATCATTGGAGAAACAATTAAATTTTAACACTTGATAATAATCTTAAGGAAGAACTAATAAATATATTCATAATAAGTAATGAGAAATGAAGTATATAAAATGTGATATGTATTAATAAGGTTTTGAAATAGAATATTTTGATAGTTGTGTTTTTATATAGATAGTTATAGTGCATTCAAATAAGTTGGAATTAATGGTATGGGTTTCTCATATCAAATTAATTTTATTAATACATATTTTTTATTATGCGTCGTGTTTTCATTGAGAAGGGAATATCTATTACCCCTTTAATATTTGAAATCATTATCCTATCATTATTCGTGGTATATAATTTTTTATGTTAAATAATTTCCATTAATTATTTTGACTCAAATTTTTATAATATCATTAAGAAATTATGATATCATTTTCAAATCTAGTAGACCTATTTGATATTATTCACCATTATATATATTATATAATTGATTCACTACCGTATTTAATTCAGGTATAATGAATATCATTCATAAAATGATATTTGAATTCCTATTTAATGGTTTATGTAACGCCCATCCATAATTTCCCAAAGTTGGTGGTTACATGATTATATTAGAACTAGATACAAGCAATTACACTAAGAGGGATCAAATAGTTTGGTAGTCGTGAATAAATAGGTATATTCTCGAATATCATATTGAATTAGTAAACATAAAATGAAAAATAGTATTTTCTTTAATATAATTTTTAAATAGGCAAGGATATACTTTTATATAAATTATAGTACACTTTTAGGCATCATGGGGAATAGAAAAATAAAATAAAATTGTGGGCTCATATACTTACCATATGAATGCATTCAATAGAAATAATTATAAAATAAATAATAAACGGAAAATATAAAAAGATTAAATGAATATAAAATAATTTATATAAAATTATTACAAGATATTGAAACATATCCATGAATAAAATGACTATTTGAATAATCACATGGACATCTGTATCAGATTTCATACTAATAGAATCCATAATGTCTAATATCCTGAACATGTCTGTGAGAACTCTTTATAAGAAATCATACATAAATTGAAAATGAATATGAAAAATTATGAAAAAAATCCTCATGATACCTATTGATTCATCCATAGGAAATGTATTAATGGGCCCCATACATCACATAATATTTCTAATGCATTCATAATATAAATAAATAATACAAATTGATAAATTTGCTTTAATAATCAATAGCTATATATGTTAGAAGAACATTAAAAAAATGTAACTACTTTCTTTAGTAAATATCATCATAATATATCATGATAAATATGGTGGATAGTATTGATAGATCATTTCCTTGGTAAAAAATAATATTAATCAAAGTATATTGACATAGATGAAAATACCTTCAATATATAACTCCAATATGTCTGGAGGAAAAAATTATTTTAAAATCACTTATTTAAAATAAAAAAATTTCATAATATTTGGAAAATAATTTTCTTTAGAAAACCCCCAGGAATTATTTACATATATCTTCAAAATAATGATCAATCATGATTATGGGATAAACTATTTATTTAATGAATGTTTAAACAATGATTCTATTCAAACCATTAGTAAAAGATTCCATCCATGAAAAGAAGTTTCATCTTAAAACCTATATATAAATTAATACATGGTTAAAAACAAGGTTAATTACTCATCATAGAATACTAAAAAAATAGTTTAAAATATTTTAAAAAAAATATTGAGAGACAAAAATATTCCTAACCAAATTGAAACATAATGTCAATTTTATTTAAAAACATTATTTCATACTATAATACTAATAGACATGAGAAAATGAAATAAAAATAATTATAAGCTATATAAATGAATATATTAGAATAAAATTAATGGGTTTTAATTTATAATTAAAATAAAATACCCCAAATAGAAAATTAAACATAATCAATCTTAAATAAGAATGAGATTGTGAAATAAACTCTTACCTCATGTCCGACCAGATTTATATGTGATTTTGACATTATATATAACAAAGGATAATTTATTATACAACTAAAACATTACAAAATATATAATTATAATAGCATATAAGACCCAATTATAAAATTTTATCACACATTTAGTTACTATTTCTTTATTAAAATAAACATTTCAGAAGTTTAACTATTTCATTTTTTAGTTTACTATCAGCAAGGTTTATTAAGTCACTGAATATTTATTAAAGTTACATAAAATCCTTAATTTCCATACTGATATAAATATAATATATATTCATTAAATTTATATTTATATGTATTTATTATTGAAATATATGAGAAATGAATCAGATATCTTCGTGGAGGTGGTAGTCAACATGTACACCCAATCAACATTATCATTTTCTAATAATATAAGGGTATGAAGATAAATGATATATTATATTTCCAAAATATCATTTTATTCACTCAAATAATATATAGGTTGTATATACTTTTTAATTACTATCCAGAAATTGTACGGATAAAATATGAAATTCATCACTTCATGAGGCCATAGTCCACACAAACACGTGAAAGATAATTTATTTTCCCATTTGATGAAGAAGAAGATAAATAATTGTTTTCCCATTCACATAATAACGTACAAGTAAATGGGACATGCTTATAGTATTATATAATCTTTGTATGAAAATAATTTAATGAATTATAATAAGAAATAAAATTGAAATTCTCAGTTATGTTATATACCTCTTATTTGGACATCTTTTTTTTGGATTACCCCACAGGCCATATAAGGTGGGTATTTTAATGAAATAAGTTCATATAGATAATCTTTATTAATATAGTATATGTGGTGTTTTTTTAAGGGATCATTAGGATACATTTTTATTATTTAAAAAATTAATATATATTAAGGTATTAATAAAGGATAATAGATACAAAATAACTCATATTAAATATACATATGATGTAGTCTATAAAAATATTTATTAAATAATTATTACAGTAATTTATTTTGAATTATTAAAATTATATTTTAGTTCAACCCTTCATAAACTTTTTTTAACCATTACCATGAGAAATTTTTTTTAGTATTTTCGATATTCAATTTTTAACAAAAAATATGTTTTACCCATTACATTTTGATAATCATGTTGAATAAAAATATGAAAAAAAATTATAAAATATTTTTCTTATATAATTTTTAAAAATACACATTAAAATATGTGTGCATAAAAAACATAAATTGTTCTTTATAAAAAGTTATTTTTATGCATAAATATGAATTTATTTTCACTCCATTCCATCTAAAAAATACATGATGAATGATATACTATTTTATTGAATATATATTCTATAATTATTATTAATTTTCCTAATAAATAACTATTTATTTAAATAATTATGATAAAACATATTTCACAAATGAAAAACATTTTTTAAAAAATGAATTTTAACCACTTAAGATAAACTTATACATAAATAATTTATAATAAAGATTAATATTTAATTAATTATTTTATATATATTTAATGGGGAATTATTAGACCATTATGTCCAACTAAGAATGTAATCGTACTTTTAAATTAAATTATCTAATGAAAAATAATAGTTTTACAAAAAAATGATATGTTTCACAAATCACATAAAAGTTAATATTTTAAAAAATACAAAATATTAATGCTAATAATGTATTGAAATGTTGATCTAAATATTTTTTTTCATTTAATCAAATATTATTTATAAAATTGGTGTCAATTAAATATAATTTCCATCCACATAATGCAATAAAATCAATTTTGAATGAAAACATATTTTCAAAGCTTCAAATGAAATTAAATTTTCATTACATAAATACATTATATTGATTTTTAATAATATTTTTATTTCAAATCATAAAAAAGTTCAAAATAATATGTTCTACTAGTCATATTTATTGAATATCGTAGTTCACATGTAGCTTGGTGGTTTGTGTTATGTAAGATGTTGAACTTACTAATCATTTAAAAATCTTTTTTGGGTGTGAAAGTTACTCTCACATATTATTTTGATTCTTTGATTACTAAAACTATAAGATAGTTTTAAAATAAACTTCCTACATTGAGTTCCACATCTTCTTATTGAATTTTATTCATCCATGATTGGTTTCTATGACTACAATAATTTATTTCATAGTTATTCTCTTCCTCGATGGAGAAAATATAATTTTTGAATAAAAGTTATAACCTTATTGATATTCATTGTCAAACAAAATATCATTATTGAGAATCACTACATTATTGTTTAATAATTATTTCCCCTCCTTGTCCATATTTTTATTTCTTTTAAAATTGGAAACCTAATTATTTGTTATCTCACTTGACATTCATATTTACATTCTCCTACATAAAAAAGGGGGTTTCATTACACTTGTTGTGTTGTGAGATTTCAATAATTGTATATTTGATATAAAAAATTGAAATGATATTTTTATTTTATTTCATCTTCAAATAAATATTTTTTTTATATACCTATATTTGTATCATAATAAATAATTATTTTACCATTATATTTATTTTTTTTGTAATATGTAAATATAAAATAATTTAATTTTTTTACTTATTGTCCATTTTCAAAAAACAAATCCTTTTTTTAAATTCATGGTAGTATATCATTCCTCTTTGTTTTTTATTTTATATGAACCTTTCTCACAATTTGTTCAATGTTTAAAAAAAATTATTTTTATCATATTTTTATAAAATATTTCTTCAATATTTAAACAAAAAATCTATGATATTATTATTTTTGAAACTTTTATTCTAAATCTCCTAAAAAGAGTTTTTATTATATGAAATTATCCTTTAATATAACTTATACATTATCAATGATATTATTTATATCAATTAATCCACATTATTAACAAGGTGGATTAAAAAGTGTTCATTTATATTAGAGGATTGATCAATCACTACCTTTGTATTTTCTAATCATCCACCATAAATATTAATACATTTTATTCCATTTCCTTACATCTGTGAATAACCTTTTCATATTTATTTTATTTGAGGCTGTTCACCAAGATTTGATACATTGAATGATTGTGTAAATTAATAACCAAACCATATACCCTTTATCTATCTAGGGTAAATATCATATATATTATTGAATGTTTCTACCTATTAAATTATATATCACCATTGCATACAAATTTATTATTTGTTGGTTTTGTAACATGATGGATTTTTGATTATGTATTAATTCATTTAATGATAGTTTAAAATTATTGTTTTTATCTTTATAAACATTCCTTTTAGATTAATAAAGGCTTCAGAAGAATATAGGGATGGTATTGATCCTAGAGCCCTATTTTTTGGAGAAATAGGCAAAGACACACATCTAGTAATTTTGAATTAGTAACCCTACAATTGAACCATGTAACCCAATAAAGAGAATAAAATTTTGAAAAATTAGGTGAGGGAGGGCACATGGCCTTGAGAAATGGTTCCGTTGTTATATAAAGCTCAAATTAATGGTTAGATCACTATTTTTCTAAACATATCCCAAGTCATTCAAGGGGGAAGAGTCATTAGACAGTAAGCAGACACGAGAAGGACATGGTTTTCCACTCTCTGTTCATAATCATGCGAGTGTTTGGGGAATTTCTATCCTAAGCTGTGAATAAAAGTATATGTAATATAGTTTGGATAACATTACAGCCAAACCTTGTTTTCTTTAAAAATAGGCGAAGTTACCATTTTTTCCTTCATTCATTAAAGCCACACCCCTTATTTTTCTTCCCTAATTTGAATAATAGAATCTCCATTATGATTGATCTATAAATTATATTACATTGTTGTTTTTGAGATCCCACCTTTTTTAGGAATATGTTTCTTTCACCATTGGTCATGTTAAAACTATCTCTATAAGACCAACAATCATATTATTCTCATTATCAGCTTCTCTCACTATATGCAATTCTATATCTATTAAAGAAAATATGAATATTTTGTGGTTATTTGTCTATTTATCTATTTTTTATTATAGTCATATTTGAAGGCTAATATAGGATGAATATTATACTACCAATCTATTGATGATGGTTTATACATTTTTTCATGGGGTCTTAATGATTATAACTCATGTTATTGTTTCAAAATCTATACCATTAGCAAGTTACCAATAAAATGTGTAATAACTTAAATTAATTATTGTGAAACATTATTTAATGTTATATTTCCCTTTGAAATAGTTAAAGGTTATCATCCTTAACCCAAAATATCCTTTTGTGGTGGGTTTTTTAGAATGAAAATGAATATGTCATCCCTTTGGGTGATCATAGCTTTACACCCATGAATATAATCAATATATAAATTGAAATTTACTGTTAAAATTTTCATACCTATTATGGATCCTTTTCATTTATAAAGGAATGGGATGATGAAATAGATTAAATTTTATTTATAAAAAATAGGTGGATAACCACATTGATTGTGTATTAATTTAAATGGTTGACAAGGTGGCATGGAAACTATTATGGGCCCACTTTCTATCACTATGGAGTAAATTGATTAATGAAATTAATGTGATGAATAAAATTGATAGATGGCATGAACAGTAACATTAACCTATCCTATTATATAAAATTTTCAATTGTTGTGATTCTGTATGGTACCAATACACCGATATTAACTAATGAATATTTTATATTTGATTACATGGATTATTTAATCTTATCTATATTACATGTACCTCTTAGTGTTTAATCTATTGGATCCTCTAGTATATCAACAAAATTTTCTATAGATATGATCTATGGATTCAAATAAGATTCCCTGGTTAATGGCCTTAGGTCCTAGAACATGTATGTCTACATTATTCCATGTTTCCTATTGATTATATGAATTTAGTCAAAGGGGGTTCCATCATCAATGGACTTGGGTCCTAAACCTCATAGATTTAATACCAGAATTAGCTGATTTAAGTCTTTATTAATGATTTACTATTGTACAAATTTTTTAATCATTAGTAGAATATTAGTCGCAACATGTACACATAGAATTTATTACATTACTCTCTCATAATATCTTTATTTATGGTATACATGTACACTATTATAACACATACACATAGGCTAGATTTTTTGTAAAAACAATTAATTGTTGCATATTTAGTATATCGAACACCCTGTTTGGGCCACCAATTAGTACCTAGGAAGACATCATGGATGAATGTGTGGTCAATAACATGTATCCAATTTTGGATGCTTAATTTTCATTACTTGTATGGAGTACATGAGAAAAGGACAGAGCGTATGCTCATGATTATATTAAATAAAACACTTTATCTATAAATAAATTATAGCATTTTTTATATGATTCTAGTCTTTATACGTGTATTGTTTATTTATTTTATCACATTACAAGATCATCATTCTGATTTATGATATTGGATATGGTTCTTACATTTTTAAGTCAGTCTACCAAAAATAATTGGATGATTTATTTAATATGGTTAATTTTTATTATATATGATTTCATTTCCTATCCTTTTTATACAACTATAATACACTCAGATCATGAGGTTATAGTATCCCCCCTATATCATCTCATACCCTCACTTCTATTGGTAACCTCTAGTATACATGGTGGCGCACTCGAGGCCTGATGGGTCACAAGGTCTATTACATGCTTTCCCAATCTGTTATTCTACAAGTGTTATTCGAGATCTCTTCCTTTTTATAACCATATGGGGTGTTTATGAAGAGACTATAGATGTATCAAATTTTATTACTAATACTATTCATGGGTGCAGCTAAACTAGGTATATGGAAAATTTAAATTACATAATATTGGAAATGTTGTTGTAGATTTTACCCATTACAATTGTATTGATTTAATTATTGGTGGAAATCATGATTTGTGCAATATATTTTAATAATGATTATTGATTCCAATTTACCCATGGATTGAAAGAACATGGAAGTGTTATCTTGTGTATCAAGGTAGGAACTTAAAGATTCACATGTCATGCATTTTTTATTCCATATATATTTTATTTCCTACATTACATATTGAATCTATTATTTACATGATATTGTTTTTAATATTTATATATTTATTCTATAGGATGAATGGTATAAATGAATTCTCAATTAAATTGGATTCTTTATTCTAAATGGCCTTTTACTATATAGGTTGATTGATGGACGTTAATTCACCAATTTTTATAAGTTTTAGCTGTGCAATTATGGTTATAATATGTGAAATTTTAGTTAAATGTGATTACATGGATGCTAGTTGTACTTTATAATTCTAGTGCTACTATAATTAAGGAATGATTATTCATTTAGTTAAAATATCATAAATGTGACTTTTTACATACTAATATCAACTGTTGAATGTTGGTTGTAATTACACATAGTACAAATTTGAGCTTATTATTTGATGGAATTTATAACATGGTAATGGTATATGCATCTAATTAGTCCATGATATATATATAGTTATGTATGTATATAAACTCCAAAATAGATATTCATAAATGAAATCGTTTATGTGAAATAAGGATATCAATTCAAACATAAAGGGTATTTTAACCTATAACTTTCAATTACACTCCATATACCGAAACCTAGGACATGAAATAAAGGAGTCCCCTTTAACCCAACATTAGTATTGGGTAGTTGGGAATTCCTCTTGTGTTCTTTTGTGGTTGTAATATCACATAATCATATCTATAAGAGAATATTGAGTAGAGTTACTATTATAAAAGAAGTATTTAAATCTATTATTCATTATATTTGATAATTTCAAAAAATTAATCATGTTACAAGTCATGTGATTGTAATTTTATATATATTACTCTATGATCTCCAGGAGTGTTGTTTCAATAGGGTGGAAATGAATATGTTCTAGAGGTGGCCACCCGAGAGCCACCAGTATTACCCCTAGTAGTCCCACATATTATATATCTTTTATTTCATAATATGAGAAATAATTTTTCTTTTTTAGAGGGTTTATACAAACCATGTTAATCATGAAAGGATCCCTAATACTAGCCCAAAATATGGAAAAGATTGTTTGAGAATTGCCCTAACCTACTATATTTTTTATTATGGGGATGGGAGTCAATGGAATTTGGATTCGAGGAAATAAGGCTTGATACCTATCATCAACCATATAGTGATGTCTCAGAAAAAGATGTTCAGGTTTATAACAATTATTCTTACAGGGTCATCTAGGTTATGGTGAAATGTTTTGACTTAGATTGACTGACATCAAGTAATGGTCTTATGGGATTTTAAAATATCCTTTTTCGATTATTTCATTCATGTGAGGTTAAGGGTTAATAGATCTACTATGTTTTTGAACCTAGAGCATATAAATTAATATTTTATGAAATATTCATCTTGCTTCATGAAAATTTGGTGCTTCATTCCTACTCTCCTTATCAATGAGCTATCCAGGGATACATGTTTTTTTGATGGGATTTTATAGACCGTGTGGTATCAGTTAAAAATGGTTTATTTGTCTATATTCATTAAGATAGTGAACCCATCCCTCATCATCAAGCATATCTTTAGAGAAGCTGGATGGTTAGTCTAGGGATTTTTAATACCTCGATAGAGTGGTAGTTTAATTTCTCTAGGAGGCATTATTTTTTTCAACGAGATTATAGTAGATAGAGTTTGTACACATATATCAATCCAATCAATCATCAATGCAATATTAAGGCTCATATGAGACTTACATGTCACAAACCACTATTTAGTGCATAAAATATTGTAGAATGAGATATATTTATAGTTTTTTGGCCCTTTTAACCTATATCTAATGAAAGAGAATCCACACTATATAGACCTTCAGAATTGGGAATTCATTTAAATTTATTATCCATGTATTGGTTTAACATTTTCATTTCAAAGTGTACTCCATGGATTGGTTTGTTCCTTCTTAAATTAATTACTGGCCTTCATTTTTTTTCAATGAGATGATAATAGATAGAGTTTGTACACATATATCAATCCAATCAATCATTAACGTAATATGAAGGCTCATATGAGACCCACGTGTCATAAACCACTATTGAGTGCAGAAAATATTATTGAATGAGATATATTTATAGTTTTTTGTCTCTTTTAACCTATGTCTAATGAATGAGTATCCACCCTATAAGTTTTAAAATTATTTGTAGGATGGATTGGTTTGTTCCCTACCATGTGTAAATTAATTTTTATCATTGGATGGTGTCTATTACATCACCTAAGGCTAGTAATTATTATAAAAAGTTAGAATGGATTTTCAACATGAATTGATTTGGATCAGAGCATCTTGGGCAGAGAATATTGACAACCCACATTACTATTTTTTTCTATATGACCAAGTAATAAGTCTTAAAAACATCTCACCAATAGTATATCATTTCAAGTATGTATTCCATGATGACTTTTCAATACTACCTCATGATAGAGAGAGATTGAGTTTACTATTGATATAGTTCTAGTGAAAGTGATAATATACAGTTCTCCTAAAAAGATGAGTAAAACTGAGATGAAGGGATCCATAGGTAGTTAGAGTAAATGGAATATAAGTGGTTTATATGAAACATTATAACTACATGGGAATCAACCATTTAATTTTGGAAATTTTTTTATTAAAACAATAGGATATTTATGGTCTATCAATGTCTGGACTAGATTAAGGCCACAAACCTATAACTATTACTATGTAAAGATGTCCCCATTAAGAAACTCTGAGGTGAGAGGGTTTTCTCCTTGAGTGATTTTATGTCACAGTTCCATTTGGTGTGTATTATAAAACTAGTTATACTACACAAAACAATATAAAGAAGATATGTCTCTTATGAGTATTGATTCATGTCGTTCTGCCTTACAAACTTGCCAACAGTTTTCATGGACAAGATGCAACATCATTTCCACCTATATTTGTATTATTTTGTGGTTGTCTTCATAAATTAAATATCACTTTATTGTATCCATAGAAATGAATATTACAATAATATATAGATCATAATGAATTCAATGAGGGAGAGCCAGTTAAATTATATAATCCAAAATTTATCTTTTTATCTTTGCATTTCACTTCCTAGGTCTATTTAGCTGAGAGATAGGTCTATCAGTTGACCTAGAGAGGGTGAGAACCATTGATTATATGTATAATACCAAGAAAATATTTATCATGTGGTGTTTCTTTTGGATGAATAGATATTACGAGAACTTAATATAGGATTTCGCATGCCTTACATCACTAATAATTTGATTAACCAAGTATATTATCATGTTTACATGGTCTAAAGGATGTGAAAGTGCCTTTAAGGAGCTCATATGAAGACTGAATTCATCAAATATAACAATTTTAACAAATATTGAAAAAGGATATATAGACTGATAGGATGAATCATATAATTATTTGGGAGTCTTTTTGATGTAAGGTGACCAATTTGTGGCATATAAGTCTTGGTAGTTGAGACCTCATGAGTGGAATTAACTTAATCATGATCTCAAGTTAGCGACTATGGTAAATGCCTTAAATTTATAAAGGTATTAATTTTTTTTTGGAATTTGTTGTATTATACACTAACCAAAATATCTTCTTGTACATTACATTCCATGCCTTATATCTCAATAAATAAATACTGGTTGAGTATGTATGGTCCTTCGACATTGAGATTTCATAAACACATGGGAAAGGAAATGGAACACCCAAAGATTATATGAGATAGATTATTTTTAATTTCATTAATGTGTTGTTTTGAGCACTACACCAATATTATTTTGGGCTATATGAAACATTGTATTAGCTTGCAATATATGAACCACTATTCATGGCTTGTGTTACACACAATTTCAAGTTCTTTTGATAGAATTCATTTAACTCAACGGAAAGTATAAATTTTTTCAATGTATATAATTATTGTGTTCGTATTATGTTATAAAAAACACCAATGGATTCTTGCACTAAATGTAACACTGACTTTTCTTTCAATATACACAACAATGGCCATCCTCGATAGCTAGCATTGTACGAATACAAAGTTTCACTAAACAATAATATATTATTCAGATATTATTTAATGGGATATAAACATGCCTTTATAAATAGTATTAAACAAATTTTTAGTTTCAAAACATTAAAATTATTCTTATATATTTTCTAGAATATGATATAAGAACAAATTCAATTTTTTGGATAAAAGAAGTATTTTTCAAAAAAAATCAATTTTATCGCCTTTTTATAGAGGTCCATTTTTAAATATTGTTTTTGACACATTTATAAGTTATATTTGATAAAATAAACTTCTTATCCAGAATAAGGACATCAAAATTTACTTTGGATGAATTTTGTATATTTTTCATATAACTATCATGTTTTAATGAATAGTAAAAATGTGCAAAATTTTAACTTAAAACAAATTTTCCCATCAAGATAATTTATATGGTAAAATAAAATTATTTAATTGTTTTAAAAAATAAATTTAATTTATTTTTATCATTTAATCTAATTTTGTTCATTAGAAGTAATTTCCCATTGAAATTGGTAATAAACAATTGTCAATCTTTTGATAGTTATTATTTCTTAAAAATATGTTTTTTATATTTTAGTAACGAGAATGAATTTTAAATTAATTAATACAACTTTTGTATTTGAATTTGGAAAAATTTATTCAATATTTTGAAAAATATGATTTAAATTGTGTTAATACACACCTTTTATTTTGTGGACATTATGAATAGTAACATCAGTAATTATTTTAGTTACCATGGTTGAATGGTATATATGGTAAATAATGTTAAATAATAATATTATAATAATATTAAACTACCCTAAAACATATCTTAATCATATTTTATGAAATATGTCAGACCATATTCATCCTTGGGTCGATTTTTTGACCCTAGGGATTCACTTGGATGTGAAAATAACATTTTATAAGATATAATTTAAAGTAAACATAATAATAACATAAAAATATGTCTTTTAATAATTGTATTTTAATACAGGGTTATATAGCTGATATATATGTCTATAAATATTAATTATAAATCTAAAATTATTTCTAACATCATGGTATTTGATATATAATTTTTAGAGATTATATAAATATATTTATTTATGACACAATTATGATGAAGTGATTATCTCAATAATGAAGTATGTAAAAAAAGGAATTTAAAATTAATTAAATAAATCTAATTTGAACATTTTGATTCCATCCAAGAATTTTCTAGATTTATTTTTCATATTAGATATGAATTAATTCCTTTTTTCTGAATGAATCAAGTTGTCATGACTTTAAATAAATCAATTACTTAATAGTGTAAAAATAAACCTAAATGTGTTTTTAAAAAAATTATTATTTTATTAAATGATATAAAAATACTAAATATCTAATGTTAATCAAAATAATTTTTATATTGATACCAATTTCATAAATTATCCACTTTATGTTCCCTTGTAATTTTATTGTAATGATATTAACCACTTAGTTTAAAAATACAAGAGAGAATTGTTAGAGATAACTTATTTCACAAAGGGTTAAATATAAATGATATGGTTACTTTAATGACCAAATCATGTATAAAACCTATTGTTTGAGAGTATTTATATACATAATCATCTTATCCTCGATATAAATCAATTCTATCTATTAGAAACCAAAAATATTTATATAATAAATTAATATTTCATGATTTTTCTCAAGTACCACTCATCTCTCTTATAGAAGGACACCTCCATTTCTCTTTAACTCGCACCTATAAATCCATTTGGTTGGACCAAATCCTACAAATATCTCCTACCCACCTCCCAAAATTCATCATATAGGAATATTGTTGGGAATAGATCCATCTTAATGATCCCTTTTGTTCAAATCTAAAGGAAACACCAGAAGAAGAGGTAATCGTTTTATCCCTTCGTTAAAATTTATTTTCTTATTCAACTTCTTCTTTATATATTGTTTCCATACCAAAGTAATAAATACATTAAAATACATATACTGAGATGTTAATGTAATCATGGTACAATTATGTTCATCATTTTATACATCATACGAATAATAATATCACCATGCGTGCCGACGTATGACTTTCCATCTCCATGTCATGGTGTAATTTGTTATTCCACATTACATTTTTTTGGAAAGGTATAATGATAAGTATAATAGAAATAATTAAGAAATATGAAATTATTATGATTATTTATAATTAATATATCATCCTGTTCCATATCATTTAATCATTAATGAAACTATTTCATCACTCGTGCGTACGTACGACCTATCGTCTCCACGACACGATAAGATTCATTCTCCAGTTTAACTATCCTAGAATGATTATCAAATATATATATATATTAATAATAATTATGTAATATATGAAATTATAATTCTACTATATTGATAAATATATATGTATGTATGTAGATACATGTATGTCATTCACTAACATCCATTCAATATGAAAAGAAAACAGAAACAACGTTCATGCACACGTTGACCTACCTTTCCATGAACTATGTATTGTATTTTATATATAAATATATTATATATATATATATATATATGTATATATATATTGAATACATATATGATATATAAATCATATTATAAATTATGGAAGTATGTAAATCAATATCTAAGTAATATTATCAAGTTTAAAAAGTCAAAACACCTACGATAAACAAAGCGATATTACTAGAAATGTTGCATAAACATGGAATTGTCAGTAAACAGGTAATATAAAGTCATAAAAAATCAAATATGATATCATAAATATTATTATGATTATGATATAAGTTATTAATATTTTTAAAAACATTATGCATGAGTTTTTGACACGTAAAATGATTAATAGACCTAAAATAAGGGGTTATTTTGTCTCACTTTTATTTCTTTGGGACATATGACTTTTTCACGGTCTATTTCCATTGTGTGGTGTTTATGTTACCCATGTATTTTTTTATTATTCTTTTTATCAATTTTAATATATTTACATATGTAGAAATGTTTCTTAATTTTATGAGGAATACTATGAGGCTGATTATTAATTAGTAAGTGATAATTTTTCATTCTCTTTTTTTGTGAGATTGTTTATACGTAATTATTTACTGGGGGTATATTTATCATCCATTTCTATGTGTTCTAAGAATATTATCATTAAATGCATACTATCAATATATGTATTTTTAAATTCATTTCTCTCTATTTTAACGTATAATACATGGTTTTGAAGGAATCTTTCTTATGTTTTCCTTACGAGGAACTTTTTTATCTTTTCCAGCCAAAGTATGAGAAGAATTTTTTTTAAACATAAACTGAATAAATGGATTTTATGGTTTCGTGACACATTATTTCCATGAAGCACCCTCTACATGATTTGAATATTATTTTCAATTAAATTCTATTCTATTACAATTGAGTGTTTTATTGATAATGGAATATTTTTTTGAAGAAGAAAGGATATATTTCTCATGAATTAATTTCAGGTGTTTTATAAAAATTATTTTTCATCTAATATGACATAAGGTTAGGTATCTATCACTATTATTAAATTTATTTTATTTTTGTAGGACAAAATTATTTTTATGAAGTCCATATATATTATATGGATTATGTTATCGTGAAATGATTTAAGAATCTCATTTTATTTCATGGGTTATGCAATGATGAATGATTTATGTTTTTTTAGAACATGTAAAATTGATTTCAGTCTGAGATGGGAGGGACCTATATCTACTTCTAATTCATTGGATAAACATTTATATATCACAAGATAGACATGATTGGAGTGAAGAATAAATATTCTTCCGTAGTACATGAGTGGAAAATCATGTAAACCCGGTTCAATAATGGACTTTGACCACTATGATGGTCATGGAAATAATGCCTTGGTTAATATGAAATTAATATTATGTGATTATTAGTCTTCCATAATTATGTGTTATATTCCAATTCTATTCTATCATATTTATGTTCCTTTTATGACCTTTTCCCTACACACATCCAAGATTTATTTCATGACTCAAGATTTTGATGTTTAATCATTATGTTCACGTTTTTACTGTCAAATTTTTAGGGTTTTTTTATATTCTCCATGTTTATTTTTAGTGATCATTTGAGATCACCCTTTTTGTTTTTTATTTTATACAAGATATAAAGAAAGGTTTTGGGTTGAAAAAAAAACGTGTAAGATCATTGTGAGATATGTTGAAGATCTTTATCCATGTTAGAAGATGGTGTTCTATGATTCCAAAGACACAAAACTAATACAGTCTTTGGCCATCAATTTGTGTCATTTAATAAGTGTTATGAAAATGTATTTTAATTTTCATGTACATAAATCTAGGTTCATTTCAATTAGTTTTAGAGTAATGGTATAGTCAACCTTTGAAAATTAAGATGTGAAAACCTTAGTGAGGTCCCTAGAGATATTTCCTAGGATGTGTCTAGGGATGTACAAATCATAATCCAAGTATAGGTTACAATACTAGAGTTTTTGTGATAATCATGAATAATATAGTATTTAACCTATGACATCATAGATTGAAATATTATAGGTAATTTACCTTACATATGTGTTTGTAATATCTTATATATATTTCTCACACTTTTCTTTCTGGCCTTTGTCAATATCAAAGAATACATAGAACATAGTTAACCATTGAATGCTTTAAATTTGGAAATTATAGGAATAATAAAGATCAATATCCTAAGTGAAAATATCATGAAGTGAATCAGGACGATGGTACGAGTGTTGGTCATACTACTAAGGATAATGAGATTATAAACAACATGTGAAAGGTATGTGATGTGATTCTATTATTTTTTACATTAAACCTTAGAAGCATAAGGATGTGAAACCTTAATACATGAATCATATATTAGGAATGTTAAAGATAATGAATCTTGTGTAATGGTTTAAGAATAAAGTTTAATGATTGTGGTGTATATGCTTCATAAATTATAGACTATGTAATATTAATCATGAAATATATATGTGTTTTCAGTATAAAAATTGGAAAATATAAGACGAGTAGTTCTAAAGAGATAGAAACGTGATTTAATGGTAAGGTGGTATACTTAGAGAACACATGATTAAGGTAAAGATAACTCTTAATATGTCCCATATGTTATGTCAACTATCTTCGGATAATGATATGATGGATTTGAATAAGTAAATTGGATGATTCTAGTTTCTGGAAATATAATTATTGTGTTATTGAAAAGAGGGTTATCCTATCATGGATGAAGTATTCAACTTTTTTTCCTTCAGAAATATATCCAATAAGTTTTGGAAAAAAAATGCATGTTTTCAATAAAAATATGTGGTAATTTAGGTTGTTACCATGAATCAAGATAATGCATTATGAAGTCATTCAAATGTTTAGAATGTGACCCAGAAGATATATCTTATGATATATGAGGAATAATTGATGATATTCACATGCTCGTTATATGACCATTCTTTAATTATTTTTTTCTACATTTATATTGGATAGAAGTATTTGGGATAATCCTCAAGGTTGGAATGGATAATGATGGCCATAATATTTTATTGTTTAAGGATAGAACTTTTTTTGTATTATTTCATGAATGTTATAATAGTATAGTTTTATAAAAAGGACAACTCGCAGGATGGGTGATAACATTTGGTGTCAGACAATTCTGGAGATTTGAACCCACAAACGATGTGCAACAAGCCTTTGTCACATACCAATGACCTAATGGATTTCCATGCTTAGTACAAATTAGATTTATATTATTTAATCGGTAAGATAGATGAAGTATAAGTCCATTTATGAAACCATATACCATTAATATCACCATATATGGACTTATGTATATTTGATAACATGTGTTAATATTATTGAGATAGAGAAATATGGAATGAACTATCATTCTAAATCATGATTTTCTAACACATTCAGAATGGAAAAATTGACTTCATTTCTTTAAATTGTAGATGTAGTTGAATTTTTTCAGGGAACGTCCAAAGGTGGTATTATATTGATAACAAGTATGTATTTCACCTCATGAAAACATTCATCAACTTTAAGAAAATGATCTTAAGACAAAAAATGTTATCTAAGTACCTTCTTATCTAATGAATCATATAGTCACTTAAATAATCACAGATTTATGGCTTTCTGGAAGTTAACTTTCTCCAAACCTTATTCTCTATCACTATCCATCAGAACATAATGGATAGATTTCTCTTTCAATTTTTTTTACACTTCCCACTTATGTTATCATATGTGGAAACCTAGTGATGATTTACATTAGATAACCATTATTTTTATAACATTTATTTTTAAAATGAAGTTTTAGTATCCCTTTTTTATGATGTGAGTGTCCACGAATGAAAAATTCAATAGGTAAACCATTTTTAACCACAAAAAAATTCGATGTCGAAATTCATTTTAAGGGGATAGAATGTAAGAAACATAGATTTTATTAGATACATTATTTTTAATTTAATTATTTTTATTTTTTTAATGATAATCCATGATTATATTTCACTATAAACAACTCCGTATTATCTTGAAGCATATGTAAAACTACTCTTGTCTTGTGTTACATAAAAATTTCAATTTCTTTTTATAGAAATAATTTCACTTAACACTGAGTATAGATGTTTTTCAATGTATAAAATACAAATCTATGTATTGTCATACAAAAAATACCAAATGAAGCTTACAATAAACCTAACACTGACTTGGATTGCATTACATGCAAGAGTGACCTTCCTCGATTGCTTGCGTTTTATGTAATACTGAGTTTCACTAAAAAATGATATATTTTTAAAATATTATTTAATGGGATATAAACTAGATTTTATGAATAGTATTAACCAAATTTTAAATTTTATAACTTTAAAACACATTATATATATTTTCTAGAACATTATATAAGAACAAATAAATTTTTCGGATAAAAGAAGTATTAAAAAAACATTTTTACCCCATTTTTTTGGATAACCCTTATTGAATTTAGTTTTTACACCTTTATATGTTGTATTTGATAAAATAAACTATTTTTAGAATTATAACATCAAAATTTAATTTTAATAACTTTTTGATATTTTTGGATAACTATCATGTTTTGATGAATAACAAAAAATTGCTAAATTTTAATTGAGAACAACTTTTTCTTTTGGGATAATTTATATCAAAAAATCATATTATTTAATGGTTTTAAAGTATAAATGGAATATATTTTTATTTTTTAATACAATTTTTTTCATTTTTAGTAATTTTCCATTGAAATTTTACTTAAACACATGTCAATATTTTGATAGTTAAGATTTATTAAAACCCAACTTTTTCTTTTGATAATGAGAATTAATTTTAATATTAATTACTGAAACTTCTGTTTTCGAAATTCGGAAAAATGGATTCCATATTTGGAATCTTAAGATCAAAATTATGTTAATAAGTACCTTTATATGTGGACATTTTGAATAATAACTTTTGTAATTATTTTATTTACCATGGTTAAAGGGTAAATCTAGTAAATATAGGTAAAACTAATGTTATAATAATTTTAAACTACCATAAAACATGTCCGAATCCCATTGGATATTATTTTTCCTAAAATTTGCATCATTGGGTAAATTTTGGTCCTCCATGGATTCACTTGGATGTGAAACATAGATTTTATAAAAACAATTTAAGGTAAACATAATTGTAACGTGAACATATATCTTTTACTAAATAGATTTTAATATAGTGTTATATATCTGATAAAAATGTCCATAAATAATCATTATAAATATAATAATATTTCCTAAATAATTATATTTTATTTATTATTTTTAGACATTATATAAATATATTTATTTATGACACAATTATGATTTCGTGATTACCTAATTAATTATTGATTCAAATAAATGAAAATATTAATGTAAATATAAATTTAATTGGAACATTTGTATGCCATAAAGAATTTTATAGATGATATTGACATATTATAGATAGCGTAATTCCTTTTTTTAATAAATCAAGTTGTTATGAATTTATGAAAAATCAATTCCTAAATAGTGTCAAAATTGACATAAATGTGTTATTAAAACCAATAATATTATATTAAATGATATAAAAATCCTAAAAATCTAAAGTTTTTCCAAATAACTAGGATAGTGATTCAAATGTTATAAATGATCCATTTTATGTTTAATTGGAATTTTATTGTAATGATATTAACCATGTATTATAAAAATACAAGAGGACATGGTAAGAGGTAACTTATTTTACAAAGGGTTAAATCTAAAAGATAAGTTTACATTTATTAGAAAAACATATATAAAAACGTTTTTAGAGTATTTAGATCCCGAATTATCTTATAATATATATAAATCAATTAGGAGTTATTATACACTGACAATAATTTTATTATCAATTACAATTTCTAGATTTTCATAAAGGGCCTCTCACCGCTGTAATAAATAAGAACATCCATTTCTCTTTAACTCACACCTCTATAGCACATTGGATCGTACATAACTAGACAATTTATTTTTCCAAACCTCCTTTACTTCATCCTAGAGGAATAAATTTGGGTATTGAGAAATCTTATAAAGCTCTTTGGTTCAAATAAAAAGTCAACACCCAAAGAAGAGGTAATCTTTTTATCCCTTCATTCAAATTTCTTATCTTCTTGTACTTCAACTATATTTATTGTTTCCATAACAAAGAACTAAATCTATTATCATCCATATAATTTTATTTTAATATAATCATAGGAAAATTATATTCATCATTTTATCCATCCAACGAATAATAATATCACTATGTGTGTGGACGTATGGCTTACTATCTCCACATCATGGTGTAATTTGTTATTCCAAATTACTATATTTAGATGAGAATAATGTTGAGTATAATAGAAATAAATAATGAATATCACATGATTATTATTATTTATAATTAATATACCATTGAGTTTTATATCATTTAATCATTAAATTAAAAATATCATCACTCATGCATACGTATGAGCTACCATCTCCACGATGCGATGAAATTCAGTCTCCATATTAACCATACAAGGAAGATAATATATAAATATATTTCATAATTATGAAATATAGTACACAGTATGTCTAATATATATATATATATGTGTGTGTGTGTGTGTACGTACATATATTTCATTCACTTACTTCCATTCAATACGACAAGATAAGAGAAACAACGTTTATGCATATTTACGACCTACCACCTCCAGGAACGATGTATTCTGTTATATATATATTTATATATTATATATATTTATATTATAAGTATATATGATATAAAAATCATATTTTACATTATATAAGTATGTAAATCATGATCTATGTAATATGATCTTGAATAACAAGTCAAAACACATATGATAAACAAATCAATATTACCCGAAATGATGCATTAACTTGGAATTGTTAATAAACAGGTAATATAAAGTCATTAAATAATGAAATATGATATGATAAATATCATTATGATTTTGATATAAGTTAATAGTATGTTTATGAACATTATATAGGAGTGTAAGACTCATATGTAGAGTATCAGACCTAATGTAATTTATTATTTTGTCTCAATTTTATTTTTATGGTACATATGCCTTAGGCACCATATAATTATTATTAGCAGTGTTTATGTTGCCCATGAATGTTTTTTTATTTTTATTATGAAGGTAATGATATTTTAATATTCATAAAATTTTCTTGATTTTATGTGGAATACGATTTGACTTATTATAAATTTGTAAGGGATAATTTTGCAATCTCATTTCTATCTGAGATTATTTATAGGTAATAATTTTCTAGAAGTATATTTATCATCAATTTCCATGTTTTATAAGAATATTCTCATTAATTTTTTACTATTATTTATTTTATGTTTAATTCCATTTTTACCCATTTTTTACTTTTACTACATGGTTTGGATGAAATCTTTATTACATTTACCATAAGAAGAAATTTTTGACACTTTTGGAAAAAGTATGAGATAAATGTTTTTTATATTATATGGAACGGATGGAATTTTATAGTTTCATGAAAACATTTTTTCATGAATCTTCCTCTACATGATTTCATGATTATTTTCAATGAAATTTTTTTATTTTAAAATTTTCATGGCATTTTCAGAATGAAAAACAATTTCTAGAAGAAATGATATTTTCCTCAAGATATAATTTAATGTGTTTTATCAAAAACATATTTTATCGAAAAAGACATAGGGATGTGTTTCTATACCTATTATTACGTTTATTTGACTGTGTTTAGGATGGAATTATTTTTATAAGTCCATTTATCATATATGTATTTAATTATGATGAAATTATGTTTATTAATCCCATTTTATTTTCTGTGTTATGGTATGAGGAATGATTTATGTTATTTTAGAACATGTAAAAATGATTTCATTTTAATTTGGGTAGGACCTATATCAACATCTAATGCCTTCAATAAAAATATATAACTCATGAGATATAATTGAATGGAATTAGGGCAAATCTGGTTCAGTAGTACATGACTGGAATGTGATGTAAACTCAGTTCCGTAATGGTATTTGACTACTTTGATGGTTTTTGGAAGAAATGCCTTGGATACTATGGAAATACAATTATGCGCTTATTATTTTTCCATAATTACATGTTTTATTCAAATGAAATTCTATCATGGTTAATGTTATTTTATGATCTATGTCTTACGTACTACCAAGATTTTTTTCATTACTCATGATTTTGATGTTTAAACATTATGTTAATGTTTTTACATTCAAAATTTTAAGGTTTTTTTATGATCTCCATGTTTACCCATACTATGAATTTGAGTTGAAAATTTTTATTTTTTATTTTCACCAAGATATAACGGAAGGTTTTAGGTAGGAAACATATGGGGAAGATCATTATGGTTGATGTTGAAGATCCTTCACCATGTTATAAGATAGCGCTCTAAGATTCGAACACGCCAAACTAATATAGTATTTGGTTTTCTGATTATGTCATGTGATAATTATTCCGAAAATATAATGTAATTTCCATGTATAACAATCTATGGTCATTTCTAGAAATGTTGTGCATGAGTCTCTGAATTGGAAATCAAATAAAAAAGGCGTTCAAGTGTCTGTAGTGAGTAGCAGTTCATGGCCATATTTTAATAGTTGTGTATGGAGGGTCACAAGCATCACAATAGTCTATTATAAAATCTGTTTTAGTGAACTATTCAATTCTGGATAGAGTAAATTTGTGGAATATTTGGGACCCAAAGGGTTTTGTCATAATGAATAATGTTTTAGGTGTGGACCCATTGCCTAGATGTTTCATTGAAGGGTATTAGAACACGAACATTAATGGGTGTTTCTTGGTTCTTTTGGGCATTTGAGTGGAATTGATACAAGTGTCTCCTGACTCTAATTGTGTTGATAATCCTGAGATTACCAAGAGATACTATTATTTACATTGCCTATACTTATGGTTGAGGATGAGAATAGATATAGTTTCTTTTTTTCACATTGTGTTCCATCTATGAGGAGGTGATGGCTGATAAACCATGAATAGAAGGTCTATAACAGTAGTTTTCTATTCTTGAGCTTAAATGGCATGAAATCACTATAGAGATTTTTTTGACAATTTTTCATTTTTCAGTCAGGTAAATTTTCATTATATGAGTGATCATAAATTTATTGGAAAATCTTTTCACTTCATACATATCAGAGAGACCATTTAGGTGGATGATCATGGAAGGTTATATGTTAGGGAGGTCATTTTCTTTTATTGACTTCTATAGACTATCTTATCACAATGATATCTATGATTTATATTTAATTTTTAGTAGGGATTGTTGAGGAATATGGGATTAAAGGTACTACAAAGTATATCATATACCCTTAGACCAATGGTTCGTTAAGGCATATGATAAAAGTGTTGGTGGTCATGCTCTTGGTATGCATCCTTGATTTAGGTGGAAATAGGTAGAAACTTATTCCTCAAACTAAAGTTTATTATTATAATATATTTTAAGTGATAACTCATATTGATCCATATGAGACCCTATATGGTAGGATACACTAATATTGTTGTTATAGGTTGGATTGGTAGTGATACATGGACCTCATCACATTCACGATACATTGAACAAGGCATAAATGATCAAGAAATGTTTGTATTCAACATAGACATTGAAAAAGTATTATGCCAATCTCCATTAATTACCTCCATAGTTTGAGTCCAATGAAGCTGTCTTCCTATGGGTTTCAAATAGACCATGGAATCATTGGTTCTTGATGAATGGGTAGCTAGAGAATAGGTTTTATGTTCCCTTAAATATTTGGGAAATATTCAAGATGGTAGCCAGTAATTTGTACCTATGTCAAAGGTGTGGATTCATACCTGAAATATTCTATGTCTTATAGATTCTCCATTACTCTTAAATCCTATCCCACATTTGTTTTCTTGATGAGGTTGAGTTAGAGGTTGGTTTTTCTTTTTTGGAATATCCCATTTGTGTTGCAGATTATAGGATGATGGATCTACATGGAAATTAAGTTCCACAAGTATGGAGGACAGGGTTGCATGACTATGAATAGGATGTGATAAGGGAGTGAGAGGATTATGTACATTCTCTATTTTTCGAGTTATTCTTTGATGATTCCATACAACCCATGGAAGTGAAACTCTAGATGTGTGGTTTTAATGAGGGTAGTTTGTAACATCCCAGTTTTTGGATGAGTTAGAAATCATTTTAATTTATGTTTAAGAATATTCTTTTTATCATTATTAATGTAACTAAGAGTTTATTGAAGGGTTTAAGAGGGATCATCATTTTTTCAAAAGATGGATATTAGGTTTTTAGAAAAAATGGGAAGAGGCACATAGTTGGTGCGTGGCTAGTAGAAACCATGTTGCTCAACCATTTGACCTTGTAATGAAGTGAAAGGGTTGAAAAACCTTCTATGTTAGTATACATGGCCGTGGAAAATATCCATGGTGTTTTTAAAGATGAAGCACAAGGTTTACAAAATGTGTTTCTAACCGTGGACCTACTAATGGATGGGGGTGGGGACATTATATTCAGTGAAAATAAATGATTCACATTATTATAGAAACCAGGTTCAAAGATGATGGGGGTCCACCCAAGGTAGCGAGTAAGCATGGGTGAAAAACATTTTGGAAAACCATGCATCTAAACCCTGATCCCCTTAAAAATGATTGAAATTATAATTTTTCCATTATTTTCCTTAAATACTAACCCCACATTTTTATTACCCAAATCACAGAAAGGCCTCTCTCTCATGTTAGATCACTTCTTGGGTATCTGTTGTAGGATTAAATATTTATACTCTATGTGGTGTTTCTTTATTACATCATTAGTCATATTGGTTCCATCTTGTTAACCACTAAAATCCCCTTGTTTCATTTCCCCATTTATCTCTCTATATAGAATGGTGAATCCTTGAGAGCTAATATAGCCTATTTTAAAGGCATTTGTATATTTTTCTATTTTATTTTCATATAGTCTATGTTAAGGGGAAATATTGGATGATGATTCTAGTACCCATCAAGGTTTGGTGGTATATACATTTTCCCGTAAGGTCTTAAGGCATATAGATCATTAAAAAGTTCCAAATTCTTGAACCTCTGTTGATTTCTTATAAAATGAGAAATATTTTAAATTAATTTTTATAAGATGTGTATATATTTTCTATATCCCCATGACATGGTTGGGGGTAACAATCATCAACATGTACTACCATGGAAGGTTGGTTTGTTAGATTTCCAATGAATATTCCACCCCTTGAGTGTGATGAGATTCCCACCCATCCAAAGAAGCCATATATGATTTAAATGGTATTTCTAATGGATAAATTACAATATGGAACCTTTCCTTTTTAAAAATAAATGGATGATAAATTTAATTAATTTAGAATTATAAAAATAAGGTTGTTGTCTACTTGTATTATTCATTATTGAATATGGTTAGTAAGGTGGCGTGGAAACTAACAGGGCTCTAATTTATTTTAATTATGTGTGAAATTATTAATGAAATGAATGTGAAGAATTAAATAGATTACGGAATGATAACCTTACATGGACATATATTCTTTATATATATTTTATAATGATAAACACTTTGGTATGGAATCAATATAATGACATGTCACCATTGATTCATTTAAATTATATGCCATAGATTATTACCAAGGCTCTGACATTCATAGACCGAATTGGATTTACTCCTTGTGATACCCCAAAAGTATATATGGAGTTTTCTATGTCAAAAATTTATTTACTTGTATACAATACCCTAGTAAACTTCCTTCGGTACTATCCTAGGTTGGTCTACATTATACCATGTGTTTCTGGGGATGTGAAGTGTGGAATCTAATAGGATTCCTTGGTAAATTTCATTAATTCTCATCCCTCTTAGGTATGATACCAAATATACCTGTCACATATGGTAACTAATTACTTAGTCACAAATACATGTTTTTCATCATTTATTTAATACCTTTCACAACATGTAATTTTAAATTATATTTCATCACATTATCTTTAAAACTCTATTCATATCATACATATACACAATTACAGTTTATATGCAGAGGTTGTTTTTTATAGAAACCATTTGTAGTGTCCTACTGATTATATTTCACTCCCTATATGGGCTGTTGATTGGTACCCAGAAGGAATTTGTGGATTTTTTTAGACAACGGAAACCTTCCAACTTCATATTCTTTTTTTGTACAATAATGGATTACGAGATTTGATAACCAAGAATATAAAAATGATTCTATTAGAGAAAACTTTTTATATTTTCCCATTTTTTGTTTAGAGTGCTGTATATTCATGAATCAATATATTATGTATCTTCCTCTTTTATATAGCATAACACGGTCATTAATTTTTATATGATATTGGATATTTTTATACAATTATTATGAAAATATTTTTAATATAATTTAATTATTTATGAATTACACTACTTTTTTAGATATAAATTTCTACAAATTACGTTTTATTTATACTTCTATGATAATCTCTGATAATGAGGGTATATTCTCCCCACATTATCATTAAAACCGTCACTTCTAGTTGACATTATATTTTACAAGGGGAGGTGCGAATTATACTAGGTGGATATCATATTTAGTTTCTTACTAGTGAATCGAACAAGGGATGTCATTGTTTTGTCATGTTTATTGAATGAATAATGATTTTTCTATATATTATACCATTTTAATGGAATTTGAAACACATTTTCATTCCATGGGTCCAATATGATTAATTATTGATTTATTATTGAACACACAATATAAACAATGCATATTTTAGTGGTGGTTTAATAAATGATCATTGAAATACATTACATTTATTTAGTGGATATTTTTAAAAATTATCCATTAAATGTTATCCACTTAAAAAAAACATTATCCCCAGTTCCCCACAGCCTTAAAAACACTCACACTCCCCCCAGCACCCGTACCTTGATCTCTCAGCACCACAGTCATTGGTGCACCAGTCATTTACACCATCACCAGTGCTCATGTTTCCCATGATCCCCCTGGTCCATCATGGTAGAATGCACTCTAGAGATTTACCCCCTCCCCAGTGATTTTGTATCCCCTTAATCGTCGGAACCCTACCCCTCACCAGTGATCGATCCCCACTAGCCTTGACCAACACCAGTGATCATTGGTGATTCATTTTATTCTATTTTTCTTCTTCTCCTTCAGTTGTGTTCCAATTTTTCCAAACCCTAGTGTTAGGGTTCAACTTCAATCCTCACTATTAGTCAGTTATATAGTGATCATATAATAATCAAGGTTATTATTTGATATATTCAATGTTCTATACCGTTGGACTAGCGTTTGAAGTAGGTTTCCACTTTATTAATCCTTATATTTTAGAACCAAGATTTATTTAAAATTTTAATTTAGGTTTTGGATATAAATTATAGAAATAAATATGTTTGATCAGTATTGGAGTGAAAATTTGAAATTTCACTTTCTTTTCTTGTAACATGATGGTCGATCTTTTATTTTCATGGGTGAGATGTTTCTTACTCGACTATGCATGCGTTATGCTTGAAGTAAATTCCAAATGGATTTTTTATTGAATTTATTGATTTAATAAAAATTTATTTTATAATAGGTTCCAAAATATTCTTCCAAAATATCAAAATATGATTTTTCAACATTAATGATTCGTAAAGAAGTCTTATTTCACACTTTAGAAGAGTATTTTTCTTAATGAAATCACCTTTCTAATAAACATATAACTTTATTTATTTAAAATGGATAAGATCATCCCTATTGTAAGAAACAATTTAATTTTTTGAGAAAGTGGCTATTCCTAAGAGGGGTTCTTAGAAGTTAGTATTTCTTATAATTTATCTTTAGTATGACATGTATCCTTTATTATTATTATTTTTACTACTTATTGACTCATCCACTATTTATATACAATAGTAACTGAGAGTATGTAGTGGGTATTCCAAGGACACATGATACGCTAGTCTAGGATCATGAACTCACTTGTAATCCTTAGGATAAATATTAACTAAATGGATATTTTTACCATAGTTGTGTTAGGTAAGTTATTACTAAGAATTTGGGTGGTTAGAATGAATCAAAGACTTCGATATTAGAATTTTTTTACTATATTATAGTAATTACCTTAAACTATTGGCACTCCCATAATCACAATTACTTGAATTTATGATATGGTTTATGGTTCAATTATTCTATTATAGTTGAGTGTTTCTTACTTTCCCGTTGTGTTAACATTATTTTATTATTATTAATTTATTTTTATTATAATAATTGTCCACTTATTTTATATTCTTCAAAGAGCTATTTTTTTACTTTTAAATTTATAGTCAAATGTTTTTCAATGGATCTTAACTATTTATTTCAACAATTTTTCATATGTATTTCAAATTAAAACTCTTTAAAAATTATCTAAACTTCCCCTTTTAAATGGAATAATGTTTAATAATTATGGAAATAAATTGAAATTATTTTTAAAAACTAAATGAAAAAACCTATATTTCTATATTTTATTTCTATCCAAAATCAGCAATATATATTTTTTTAAATATATTACATATTATGTTTCTTCAATATGTCATACCTATCGAGGTTTTTTCTCACACCTATCATTATAATTCCAGCTCTATAATCATGTTTTTTCTTAACATTTGGAAAATCATTGAGTATTCTAGTTTATAAGGTTGGATGGTGACTTAAGATGTCACCTGGTGATCTGTTTCATAATTTGTTTTACATGCCTTTAATTTTTAGTCATATAAACCAAGGAAACCCTTATGTATCAAACATGAAAGTATACATTGGGGTGTGTCAATAAAATTTCATCATACCCTTGAGAGATAGTTAGGTTTGATTATAGTACTAGATTGGCTCATGAATATTATGAGATTTATCCACTGATGTCTTGTTGTTTTTGTTATTTGTTGATTGATTTGTTTAGCATATTAACAATGTTATATATTTGAAAAATTAATATTAAAAGGATTAATTAATTTCATTAATATATCAATCATATATAAATGTTTTTTCCTATTTTGTTCAAACTATAATTTAATGTTTATCATATCATTGAAAAATGGGAAGTTGAAACTGGTTGACTTCCTTTAAAAAAGATTCCATTTTCATCAAAAGAGATTTTATAGAAATGGTTATATTTATAACATGGTTTTCAATATCCAATTTTATAAATGAATTTCAGTGAAATTTGGAAATATATTTTCTTAATGACTGTATAATTTATTTCTTGATCTATTTTTCATAATACCATCCATGAGTGATACAATTTTTTTAATTTTAATTTTTTAGTACATATAAAAATCTTATTATAACTACATGGGATGTTTTTAATTCCCTTCCATTTATCCCTTTTCCAAATTGCTAATACTTATGTATTTAAAATTTTTTATAAATAATAAGAACATTTTGTTATATCTAGGAAAAATATGGATCAGAATACCTTGGAACAAGCCTTATAATTCTAATGGTTTGGAGGTATTTTTAGATATTTTAATATCAAATTGATACATTGATGGAAATTAAATATTTCCATGTCCTAAATTTAAATTTAGAATATGGTTACAGAGACAAGATGTTTATGGACACTTTATATTGAATCAATTATCAACACAATATTTGTGTTGGATTTGGTACAGAAAATCAATCATTACAGAATGTTTGAGACAAATTTTTAATCCACAGAATGAGATCCCATCTTCATCAAAAATAAATAATGAAATAAAAAACATTATAAATGATGATTTTATAATTGTAAGAAAACAACAACATGATCAAAACATTACATAACAAAAATTGGAGGGTTCTACAAATTGTTACATGACAAGTTAGGTTTTTTGGTCTCTATAACAACCAGATAAATATACTAACATATCATTGGATCATCCTCCTAATTATGTGGAGACTAATGTATGATAGAACTTCACTAAAGATAGAAATGCATTTAATGATTTAGTTGATGAACGAAATCAAGAGAAATATGGAGGATTTTTGAAATATTCCAAATATTCTTTTATTATGAATTTCCATCATATAAATTTACTATGAGGAATAAAAAATAAGGTGATGTCCATTAAATTGGAATTTTTGTGTGAATCTTTTACCCATTCTAAGAAACATGAGTCTTTTTATGACATGAAAAAATCTTAATAACATTTTTATAAAAATTTTAAAAAACATTCTTGTCCCAAATATTGTATACTTTATTAGGAAGAGGATTCAAGAATAAATGATTAAAAGAATGTTCTTTTTCTATATGGATGTTAGTGGGTGATGACGGAAGTTTGAAACAATAAACTATAATAATGAAGAAGAATAAAATAGCTACTTTTTTCATTAATAACCATTAAATCCACAATTTCAAAAATAATTCGTGTCATCAAAACAACTATGTATATATTGTGAAATTATTTAGATGATAACAATGATATGATAATTCAAAGTAAAAGTGTAACAAAATAGTGGAATAAATATTATTCATTAAATTTATCTTTCTCATATGATCCTATGAATGTTTCATTGTGATTTGATGTCAATTCATTCAACCGAGTTGAGACATTGATCACCAGTTATATCATTTAAATGGTTTTTTATCCCCTAAAATCTACCACAATGGACGTATACAGAAATAACAATTTTATCATTTTTTAGATTATTAATTGAAGAATACATCTAGAAATTTTATTTATGTATAAGTTTTTCTTCAAATTATTTAATTATAGGACTTATGGAGAAACGGTGTTGAGAATTTTGATGAATCTACTAAAACAAAGTCCAAAATTCTAGTTTCTCTAATTCAGACCATTCGTGACTTCCTTGGACATGAGAAATTATATGGTTTGTAAATTTATATGAGTCTGTATTTTCATATTTTTTACATTGATTTTGAGCCTAACTGACTACCTTATAGTAAAAAAATGGTTCATCATCGTTCATAAATTTTTTCATGATAAATCGTATAGATTATGGTTAAAAAATATAACAATAAATGGTTCTATTGATTATACACCACCGGCAAATTTATTGAATGGTTATGAAATTTTTGTACGACATGTAAATTTTGAAACAAAATTTGGAAAAGGTGGATAATTTTAATGGTATTGAGAAATAAGTTGGATGTGCATCGTCCAGTGAAATTAGAATTCAACAATGGATGAAGAAGAGTATATTCATCAAACATCATTATTAAGAATTTAATTTGGTGTGGCATAATGCAAATTATATTCATATTGAGATTACTTTTGGTGAAAATTTGAAATTCACAGTTTTTAATAAGAACGGAAACACAAACGACTATCTCAATTCTCATAAGGGCTTAAAATAATGAACATAAACAATGATCGTATTCCAAATTAGAAAGTAATGTGTTCTTTTATTTTTTTGAAAATAAAAATAGGAATGAAGATTAATTCCTTAAAATTTTAAATCATGTGAAGGTATTTTATGGGAATTCAAGTAAATTCACAAGGTGTATCAACTTAAGGTATCAATTGATACATGGATACAAAACCCATGATTAACATATTTTTTATAGTAGTTAATACCATTAGAATTACATACATTATTTATTGAAAATTTTACTATAGTTGTACACAAATTGGTAATAATATTTAGATAACTTTTTGAGAAAAATATACAAATAACGGTGCTTGAAATCCTTTGGGATTTATTTGTATTGACACCATGTGCAATGAAGATGATGTATCCTCCATTGTTTTACCAACACAATGAATTTTTTCAAGTAAAATAAATTATAAGGCCTTATACATTACTGATAGATATATCCAATTGAGAGGTAATTTATTTAATTTTCTTCATCATAAGTAAAAAAACATGAAACTTCATTAAATATATAATTATTTTTTATTTGTTTTATTTCCCAAATATCGTAGATATTTGAAAAAATAAATGAAATACTAACAATCTGAATGATATTTTATGATGTCTATTTAGAGGAGGAGTTTCTTTCCTTTTGTTCAAGATTCATGGATGATATTGAGACAATATTCAATCAAGTTGGATGGGTTGATGGTAAAATTTCTAAATCCAAACTACCTGGGAAATCAAAAATAGTACTTTTTATTGGACGATTAGTTTAGAGGATCTAAAATTTGAGATAGATAGGAATATAATAATTATAGTTATATATATTAGTGAATAAATAGTGAAATTGAATATCCATTTATTATAGAGCTTAGGATACAGACAAAGAGGCATGTGAGAGGCCAAACTCAATATTAGAATTATATAACAAAATATGTTAATTAGGAGATTATATATTGGGTTTTATGTTGTGTATGTTCCTTAACATTTCAATAAATAAGGAAAAAATATTGAAAAATACTATTTGAATCTGTTAATGTATATTAATTTTTGTAGATAATTAATACTGATACTTGGTCTGATTTTTCTAATGATTTATTGGTTCTGCCTCGATGTTCTTTAAAATATGCTATAAATTTTGTTGATTACAATATATATGTCATTAAATTTTGTACGATTGACTGGGAATAGGGTTTCAAAACATGTAATGTTATAAATTTTAATGTTTCTCAATGGGGATACTATGGAAAATGTACAGATGTTATCTAATTTAACTAACATGGTAAATCTTTAGAAGATTTATTCATATTTACGTTAGTTGATATTACCAGTGGTATTAAAACATATTCCATTAAATTTACGTATATGAACTTCTCCCTCTTGATGGACGTTGGGGACCATGAATTACATTATTTTTGTATCTTCTCATTGCAAGTGAAAATTCTATATTATTTGGATTATGTTGTGGATGAAGAGTGCAGTGTGTTTGTTCAAATAAAATAAAGAGACATGTATGATCTGTATGATGAAGTGGATAATTTTTCATCTGATACTGAATCCCATTAATTTCAAGAAATGATCTTATATTTCCACTACGATATTAACAATATTAATCTTGTAAGGGTGGAATATTTTGATTAAGTAGTGATGGAGAAACGAAATGATAAGAATGAAGGATCAAATGATGGTATGTGAATTCATCCATTAATTTATCAACCAATTATGTTATATGTGTAGCCTTTAATTATCATATCTTTATTGGTTATTTATTATTTCACATCTATTATCATCTTTGATTTTGTTATTATTTCATTCAAATATCTATTAAAATGATAATTTGATTTTAATAAATAAAACTTATGCCAAGGTTGAAGTTTATCACTAATCCAAGTTGACTATTAGTTAAAATTCTGTAAACCACACCAATAGATTATGATATATTAGTCTCCCTCCCAACAACATCTTAAACACACTCCCTCTTCACCCCTTCAGTGTCTCTCACACCACTCATTCCATTAGTATAATGGAACACACTCCTTCAATAACCCATCAGTATCTGAGATAGTTCATCACCATTCAATATGTTCAACAGAGATTGAATAAGTTTTCAATCCTATTTATATGTGAGAATGTTAGAGGGTGAATGTTATTGGTAAAAATATTAACAAAAATAATGTTATTGTCTTTTTTATACTACTAACTATTTTAAATAAATTACTCAAACTATGTTACTATGAAGACAAATAAGAAAAGTTCAGATGCATGGAATCTTAAAAGAATAAATATATTTGTCCCATTTGAATTTTATGGGGTCCTTACATATGATGTCTCGAGAATATATGGATATATTCATGTCTAGTTGGTAGTAGATCTCTTTACCCTTCACATTACCTATGGTAATTGGCGACATGTGCCATAATCTTGGAAAATAAAGTGCTATATTACCAGATAAAAGTAATTCTTATACATTATGGTGTAAATTAATATCATTAAGTTATTAAATTCTAATATTTAAAAAATTAATCTCCTTTTACAAATGTTATTCCACTTTACTACTATAGATCTTATCACACAAAAGTGTACATTGTAAAATTTGTGTACAAAATTGAAAGAAATTTAATTAATATTATGGAATGAATTAAATGATTCTCATTTTAGAACTACATAGTTGTATGATAAGGAACCTGAATGGGTACCTAGAGAGTAATGGATGGTTTTTTTAGCAATCTTCATGAAACGTATGTGGTATATAAATAAGTGTTATTATATTAATTTTATTTTACAAATATGTATTCATATGACAAGGATATTGGATTTAATACATTACTATTAAATTACATGTTATTTATTTTAAGATATTTGAAGAAATAATACAGCTTTTCAAGGAAAAAATTAGTCCCTCAAATTTCCAGGAAAAAGCGTTTTTCCATTAAGAGACTGACTATGGTGATATTTTTTATTATTTTAAATATTTATAAGAAAACATTTTATATTTAAAATATTAAATTTTTGATTTATAATTGTTTAATGAACTCAAATAATTTAGGGAATCATGTCTCATGAATAGAAAATTGATTGGATGTGCATAAAAAATCTAGTGGTAGTTATGTTATTAAGTCTACTAAAGAAATTGTGATATGAATTATTTTTACATTGTAATGTATTTTTTATGTTTTGACTACATAATTTGAATTTCATGAAATATGAATAATGTAAAGACCCGGAAATTTTGTGGAAATGTTTTTCTTAAATTCATGGGTTTTTTACAAGTCTATAAAAATTTACGGCGCTCGATTCCCAGGCCTAGTGTATCTGAAATCAATTTCTGATGTTTTATTCGGGTACGTTCATTAATCGTACAAGAGGGATTTTAAAACATTTGAACCGGTGCTAAGAACTAAAATATGAGGGCACCATTGAACTCGCCACGTCAGTGATTTCTTAGTGAGACCTTCAATGCAGTTGCGTTCTATGGAGAATAGAAGTTAGTTTTTGGGGTTTTTAATTAAAATTGTATAAAAATAATGAGTTAGCTTTTTTTTATTTTTGGTGGTTAAAGATCCAAGAGGAGGTTAGTAGTGGGGACAACCACACTATAACCTCCCATTATAGGTTATGGTGGTGGGGCCCACCTGCACATATCTATTAATTAAATGAGTTGTCTCATTTAATTAAGCACAAGAATTCGAATGGTTGTTCCAACAAATAATAGACAACATCATCTAAGATTTTTGGTTTGAATCTAGGTGGAGATTTATGGAGAGAAAGAATTCTCCCACGAAGAACGCTTCATCCTTTCAACAAAGATTGAGAAGAATGACTCTTCATCATTCATCGAATATCGTATACCTCCTTCATCGATCTTCAAATATGCCAAAGGAGAAGGAGACGACCATGAAGAATGCCATCTTTGACTTCGTCTCCTCGGAACGATCATCCACCAAAAATGGTTGTCCACTTATTTTTCCGACATCGACGAGTCTATGCTGCTTTCCTACGACCTAATCAACGATCGACAAACGAGGTAGGGGGATTTCAGTTAAATTTATTCCCAATATTCTTCATTCAATTTATGGTTTGATAAACAGATGATAACACCATAACGAGGAGGGCTCGGACCGCACGAATATGGCTAACCCTCCCCCTTTGATTATCATTGTTTGTTGACGATGGAGACAGAGAAATGGCAGCTGGCGTCAGCCCACCCGCGACGAAAACCGGCGGCGCAAGGCCAATAGGTTTCCAAGAGGGTGTGACACCATCGTGGTGCGTGGAAGGATAGTCACGTCAATGTCAGGCCATGGCAGAGACGTGTGGCGCCATCGCGCCGTGCGGAGGGCAGTAGGGGCCGCGACCTTTTTAGGCCGCAATAGAGGGGGCATGGCGCCAGCGCGCAGTGTGGATGAGCTGGAAGCAGTGGCTAGGATGGTCCATGGTGGGGGAGGAGTGGCACCGTCGCGCCATGCAGAGTAGGGGAGCCGCGGCTAGGGTGGGCCACAATAGAGCTGGCAGAGCAGTTGGCCGCTCGGCCAGCCAGGAGGAGCGAGACCTCCTCGGGTGCTGTGTGTGCTAGACCGGCGCCACCTGGTGCCAATTTCATCTCACACCCGAATGGATGTTCCATTCGGGTAGCCTGGGGGCTCGCAGATTCCCTTTGCCGTGGCTAAGGCGTACCCTCGCTGGGCCACTGAGCCGCTAGGCTGACCGGGCCGTCGGGCCACCATCAGGACGGGCTACCCATTCGGGCTGGGCCGCCACCGGGTCGACCCGCCCCCTCAGTTCGAGCCGCCTTCAGGACAGGACGCACACTCGGGTTGGGGCGACCAATTGGTTCGGGCCACCCATTCTGACAGGGTTTGACCCGTGGATCGAGTCAGACCCCGATCCAGACCCGGGTCGGGCCAGGTCAGTCCGACTAGGTCAGACCGGACCCGGACCTGTTTGGCCAGTTTACACCTTTTTCCCACATCTTGGGCTATAAGTTTTCAATAAACAAACCGTCTATGGAGAAGTAAATCTTAGAGGAATACGGTTCTTTTGGAATATCCCACTTGCGGTTTGAACACAGTTGGAGTACATTTGGGTTGTTTTGAACCTAAAAACCAACCAGTCCCCTCGGACAGAAATTCCAATAACTCATAGACTAGTCATTCGATTGACGCGATTTATATTGCGTTGAGACCCCCATGTTGAGGCTACCCTTTGATATACATCTACATGGGACATCATGACATTTGAAGTATCTACTAGTAGCTTGTGGAGAGGATCCTACCAGAGATGATCGTGCGGAGTATGAAAACCTATTAGCTGGCAGACCCATAGTAGAGAATGCTTCTGTGTGACGCGGTAGACCCACAGTACTCGACAAGAGGAGTACCTAAGCAGGCTACGAGGGGGAGTGCCTTCGTGTGAGCACAACAGACCCTTGGTGGGGAGTGCCTCTCTGTGACGCGACAGACCCATGGTACTCGATAGGAGGAGTACCTCAGCAGTCCAAGGATAGTGGGAAGCGCCTCTTTGTGATGCGGCATGCCCATTGTACTTGATAAAAAAGTTGTATTCCACCAGCCATGGTTTTGATAATAAAAATCCCCATTTGAGATGAGTCAATGACTTTTGTGTTTACCTCATTATTGAGATGAGTTACTAGATAAGTTAGGTAAATGTATAAGCATATACCTATGTAAGGGTTATCCGTTGTTTCATTAGTTGAGGTCATCCTTGTTGGATATTGTGTGACCTTGAGGGTATCAGGGTCCCTACTGAGTATCATTATACTCACACCCTGCACGGGCTATGCCTGCACCTCGTTGTGTTGGATGCAGATGACGGACAATGTTGACATAGGACGAGAGCGCCAAGACTAGAAGGTACCCGGAGGTGGACCGTACGAACAGTCGGTAAATAAAGGAGTACGACGTACGTGGAGTGCTGAGGTGGCTATATGTACGTACCCTTCATGTAGGAATCCAAGAGGATGATCCAAGAGATGGTCTTTACCTTTCAGGTGTCTGTTTCTTTTTTTATCAGTTATACCTATACTTTACTATTGGGCTTGTATTTCCAGACACTTTAACTTTCCAGAACTTCTTCTTATTTAATGTATTACTTAGTGACATGATTCCAGTTGTGTACTATGATTGTGTGTGTTTACTTTTTTTAGAGGAAATACCTTCCCAGCTTAGGGATTTATGCCTTTGGTGCTAGTCGCCAGCCCCTGGCTTTTGGAAGGAGGGCTTTGGGTAGTCACGACATGGGTCCCGAGGACGGGTCATGACAAATTGGTATCAGAGGAGTCAGTTCTACCGCAGAGCTTAGGAGTCTGATCATTGTTTTCTATGAAGCAATAGTGTTGAGGGTCCTGAGTGTGGTTTTGAGTTTAGGGAGTATAGTGTTGGTGCAGCGGCCGACATATCCATGCACCAGGACACTAACTACTGATTTCCGACTTAGTGCACGAAAACACTAATTGCGTGTGTTTTTTCAAAAGTTTTATTAATTCATCTCAACCAGCTCAGCACACTAGGTATAAACTTTTGACCGTGTCGCATCTGTTTCCATCATGATGCTTCCCCGCAGATGACAAGTTAGAGCTCTGAGAGTCGTACGCTCTGATAGCCCACTGAGCGATGAGGCCTCAGTGCAGGGCCCTTTACCAGTAGTGGCACCAGCAGTACTACTACCTGTGGGGCCACTGATGCCACCAGCCCTAGTAGCAGACAATGCACGCCACATGAGCGCATTGCATGAGTTCCAATGCAAGAGGAAACCCATGTTACAAGGAGAGATGGACCCACATGTGGTTGAGGATTTTCTGGAGGCTGTGATGAGAGGTTTCGTGCTAGTATGGACACCAGCAGACTACATGGTGATCCTTGCTGCTAGTATATTTCTGGTAGCAGTAGGCTGATGGAGGATCCTGATTTTCCAGGTGCATGTTAAGGTGACATTACTCGGGACAGACTTCGAGATCCTATTTTGGGTGGAGTTTTTTCTAGCCAACCTTCATGCGGTGTGGATATAGAAGCTACTACAACTACAGAAGGGTATCATGACAGTGGCATAGTACTCAGTGTGGTTCAACGTCCTCTTTTGCTACTACACAGATATGTTACGAGACCTATTCATCAGTGTCCAGACATTAGATTAGGGTATCAGGCGAGAGATCAGGGCATCAATGATCTCCCTCAGCAATCCGATGCAAGAAAGAGTGTTGGAGCGAGCCCCCCTAATGTTGTGTTTCTTATAGAGCAGTCACTAGTAGCAAGAACCACAACTAGTCGAAATTCAGCCGAGTATTCTGAAGTTGGTACTAGATAGATAATGCAGAGGTCCATGTGGGCCAGACTCATAAGTGGACGACCAAAGGGATTAGGATCTGTTGTGCGGGGCACATGAGGTAGTGACATACCTACCAGGAGCAAGTAGTGTTACTCATGTAGTGGGTAGGGTCACATGTCCTGTGACTGTCGAACCTTCCATTCAAGTGATCAGCAGACAGTGGAGGGACCTCTCAGGTAGAGGAAGAGGTTTGATTGAGGAAGTCCATAGGGCGCAAGAGGACGTGGAAGAGGAGCTGGATGAGAAGCTGGCAGTGGACGATGTTTCGAGATGTTTCCACCACCACCACTAGGAGGTCCAACCCGACCATAGGGAGAAGGTGGATAGGGGGGAGCTCAGCTCTAGGAAGATAAGGGTTACGACCAAAGTGCTCCAGATATGATTCGAGGTACTATCTGTGTCTACTCCACCTTAGTTGAAATTTTTATAGACACATGTGTCAGTCATTATTTCATATCCACATCCTTGTTTGGAGCTCAGAGATTCTGACGGAGCCGTTGGCTCGATCCTTACAGCTAGAGGCTCCTACAGAATCAGACTCGATGATTACGCACTGGTGACAGCAGTGTGATCTTACTCTAGGTGGCAAGAGCTTTGGCTGGGATCTCCTCATAGCGGCGTTGAGGCCTTACGACATCATCTTGGGTATGGACTGGTTATCTACAGTCCATGCTCAGATTGACTATATTAGGTGCAAAGTGCGGTGTGTCCGCACAGATGGGACCAGGTTCAGCTTCACCGGTGAGAAGGGAACCATTGTAGCACAGGACAAATTTACTCAGTGGAGGGTGCAACCACTCACTCACCAATTGGATTGCCTTACCCTCGGAGCAGTAGATGTGGAGATTCCAACTTATCCTGTAGTGGTGGACTAGTACACAGATTTATTCCTTGATGATGTCCAAGGACTACCTCCTCGTAGAGAGGTGGACTTCTACTTTGATCTGTACCCCGAGACGACACCAATATCTACTCTAGTATATCAGATGGCTCCTGCTATGCCTCGTGTGCTGCAAGTACAGCTGAAGTACTTACAGGGGAAGGGATTCATCTGGACTAGTGTTTCTCCATGATCATCCCCAATTCTATTTTCCAAGAAGGTGGATGGGAGTTTGTAGCTTTGTGTTGACTTCCGTCTCCTAAACTAGGTGACCGTGAAGAAAATGTACCCACTCCTGAGGATTGATGAACTCTTTGGTCAGCACAAGGGATCACGATGGTTCTCAATGATATACCTCATATCTAGCTATCACCAGCTCAGAGATTGAGATGAGGATGTGCAGAAGACGACCTTAAGGTGTCTGTATTACCACTATGAGTTCTTGGTTAAGCCCTTTGATGTAAACAACACTCCAGTAGTGTTGATGTGTCTCATGAATAGGATCTTCCATCCATACCTCGATCACTTTGTCGTAGTCTTCATCGATGACATACTGATCTACGTGACTATTGAGGTGGAAAATGACTTCCATTTGCATGTAGAGTTGGACACACTCCAAGAGAACCATCTTAATTGTATGATCTTGAAGTTATAGTTATGGATTCGAGAGGTTCACTTCTTGGGACACATCATCTCGGATGCTGGATTTGTTGTAGGTCCAGCGAAGATTGAGGCAGTACTTGCTTGGGAGCCACCCAGAAGTGTGACAGAGGTATGGATTTTTCTGGCCTTGGCTGGATACTACCATAGATTCATTGCATACTTCTCCAGAGTTTCAGCACCACTATCAGTCTTGACGAAGAAGGGGAAACCCCTCATGTTGTCATAGAAATTCCAGCAGAGCTTTCAAGAGCTATGGTAGAGGCTAACTAGTGCTGCCATCATGAGGCTTCCATAGGAGGGTGTAGGGTATGTAGTTTACTACAATGCATCAGGGACCAGACTTTGGTGTGTCTAGATGCAGGAGAGAATAATGATCGCATATGGTTCTCAACAGTTGAGATAGCATGACCAGAACTACACTACCCATGATATGGAGTTATAAGAAGTGGTTTTCACCTTAATGATGTAGTGGAACTATCTTATAGGAGAATGTTTTGCCATGTACTTGGATCAGAAGGGTCTCAGGTATATATTTTCTCGGAAGGACCTGAACCTGAGACAACGGCCATGGCTTGAGTTCCTCGATGAATATGACTTCAAGATAGTCTATACTCCTAGGAAGGGGAATATTGTTGAAGATGCTCTCAATAGAAGATTTTGTGTTCAGCTACTAGGAGAGGTGACAGATCAGCTGGCTGCCTTATAGATATCCTTTGTGGATAGGGATGGAGCAGCCTAATTACAGTACCTCATAGTCAATCCTCCACTTCTTCAGTGAGTCAGGGAGGCAAAACATGGAGACACTGACTATGAGACGTGACATGATCAGATATCCACAGGGCGGGCACCAGATGGATTTTCTGAAGGTGGGGAGCATGTCATCCTCTTCAGAAGAAGTACCATGGTACCAGTTGCACTTCATGAAGAAGTGTCAAGGGAGTTCCACTCTTACCCTTTAGCGGTACATCCAGGAGTGGCGAAGATGTATCAGGACCTCAAATGACAGCATTGTTGGCTATGTATGAAGAATCAAGTAGCTAAGTTTGTCTCTCGATGCCTCACTTGTCAGCAAGTGAAGGAGTATCACCAGGTACCAGCAATCTTGGTTCGACCCTTAGAAGTATCATAGTGAAAGGGGGATGGGATATCCATGGACTTTGTGATGGGTCTTCCACATACTTCGATGAGTCACAATTTGATTTGGGTTATCATCGACCAACTCACCATGTCGGCCCACTACCTATCGATCAGAGAGTATGGCTCAGTAGTGAGCTTGGAACACCTCTATAAACCTGAGATTGTGCGTTTACATGGAGTACCTTATTCTATTGTCTCCAACTATGACACATGGGTTACTTCTCAGCTATGGAACGGGTTGCAAGATTCCTTTGGGACACAGCTTCGCTTGAGCACCGCCTTCCATCCATAGATAGATGGTCAGACTGAGTGGACCATCCATACCGTCGAGGACATGCTCCACGCATGTGTCCTAGACTTTGGTTGCTGCTGAGAGGATCACATGCCTTTGGTGGAGTTCACCAATAACAACAGCTATCACTCCACCATCGGTATGGCACCTTTTGAGGCCCTGTATAGTCGACCATGCAGATCGCCACTGTGCTCAATAGACCTAGGGGAGTCAGAACTAGTGGGAACAGAGATGGTATAGACTATGAAGGAGATGGTGAAGATCATCCATGAGTGGATGAAAAGTACACAATGTAGGCAGAAGTCATATACTGACAGGAGACAGAGGCCTCTGTAGTTTGAGGACGGCTACCATGACTTTCTACGGGTCTCACCTCGACAATGTCTATGGAGATTTGGCCAAGGTGGCAAGTTATCTCTAAGATTAATTAGTCCTTTCTAGGTCCTCAGCATATTAGGCGAGGTGGCTTACCGCTTATATTTTCCACCTCAATTGCACTGGGTTCACAACGTCTTCAACGTATCTAAGCTGAGAAGATACGCGCACAAACCTTCCCACATCATCGTCCACGGAGACTTGGACATCGATGATGGTGAGACATTCACAGTGGTTCCAATGGAGATTGAGGATCAATAGTAGTGGCTCATACATGGACGGTCGATACCTCTGGTGTGCATTTGCTGATGTCATGGGAACCTCCAGGAGAGCACATGGGAGTAGAAGGCTCATATGCATGCTCAGTACCCCCATTCTTTTCTTTGAGTTATAGCTTACGGGGAAATAACGCGATGAGTTGGGGAGAATGTAAAGAAATACGTATTTTGTGGAATTTTTTTCCTTAAATTCATGTGATTTTTATGAGTCCGCGATAATTTAAGGCTCTTGATTCTGAGGCCCGGTGTGCCCGGAATCAATTTCTGAAGTTTTGTTTGTGTATGTTCAGTAAATGTATGAGTGAGTTTTTATAACTTTTGAACTATTGCTCAGAACTGAAATCTGAGGGCACCATTGAATTCGTAGCATCAGTGATTTTATAGTGAGACCTTCACCGCAGTTTCATTTTAAGGAGAATTGAAGTTAGTTTTTGGTGTTTTAAATTAAAATTGAATAAAAATAAAGTGTTAGCTTAATTTTAATTTTGGTGGAAAAAGCTACAATAGGAGGTTAGTGGTGGGGGCCACCACACCATAAAATCCCATGAGAGGTTCTAGTGGTGGGGCCCACCTGTACATAACCTCCCATGGAAGGATGTCCTTGGTGGGGCCCACATGAGCTTTAAAACCCCGTTAACTCCCCATAAAGGAAGATGAAACTCTACACCTTCCCCCATTAGTTATTTGAGCTAACGCCACCAATTAATTAAATGAGTCGCCTCATTTAATTAAGCATAAGAATTAGAATGGTTGGCCCAACAAATAATAGACAACTTCATCTAATATTTTTGGTTGGAATCTTGGTGGAGCTTTGGGGAGAGAAAGAATTCTCCCACGAAGAATGATTCATCATCACAATGAATAACGTGAAGAACGCCTCTTCATCGTCCACTGAAAATCGTCGAACTCCTTCATCGGTCTTGAGCCATGCCAAAAGAGAAGGAGGCGACCACAAAGAATTCCGTCTTCAACTTCATCACCTCCAAACACTCATCCCCCGATGAAAGTTGTCAACTTCTTTTTCAGACATCGACGAGTCAACGCCGCCTTCCCATGACTTCATCAATGATCGAAAAATTAGGTAGGAGGATTTGAGTTGAATTTATTCTTGATATTCATAGTTCAATTTATGGTTTGAGAACCAAATTATAACACCATAATGAGGAGGGATTGGACCGCATAAACACGGCCCAAACCTCCCTATTTGATTATTCTTTTTTGTTGATGACAGAGGTGGTGCAACGACTGCAGGCGTCAAGCCGGCCGTGATGAAATCTGGTGGTGCAAGGCTGTCGGGTGGCCAAGAGGGCGCGACACCGTCGTGCTGCACGGAAGGAAATCCATGACCATTCCGGGCCGCGACGGAGGCACGCGACGCCGTTGTTCCGCGTGGAGGGCAGCAGGGGGCCGCAACCATGCCGGGCTGTGATGGGGGAGGTGCAGCGGCATCGTGCCCTACTGAGGAGCTCGAGGCTGCGACCTGGCCAGGCCGTGGTGGAGGAGGCACGACGCCATCGCTCCGTGCAGAGCAGGGGAGCCACAGCTAGGGCGGGTCGCGGTGGAGCAGGTGGATCAGCTGGCCTATCGTCTATCCAGGAGGAGTGGGACCCCATCGGGTCCCGTGTGTGCGGGACCGGTGCCACCTGGTGCTAGTTTCATCTCACACTTGAACGACATTGACGTTCGGGTAGCCAAGAGGGCGCACGGTTTCCCCTTGGATGCGGATAAGGGAGACCCCCACCGGGCCGCCGGGCCAGGCGGCCACCGAGACGGGCCGCTCTCAGGCCCGACCACTCATCCGGGGTGGGATGCCATCGGGATGGGCCTCCCCCTCGGACCGGGTCAGACCCGCGGATCGAGTCAGACCCTAGCCCAGACCCGGGTCGAGCCTGGTCAGTCCGACTAGCTCGAACCTGACCCGGACCCGTTTGGCAAGTTGACACCTTTTCACCCATATCTTGGGCTACGGGTGTCTGATCAATGAACTATTCGCGACGACGAAAATCTTATAGAATGACGGTTCTTTTGGCATATCCCACTTGGGGATTAGACATAGTTGGAGTATGGTCATGTTGGTTTAAAACTAATAAAAAACCATGCCCCTAGGATGGAAATGTCAATTACTCACAGACCGGGCGTCCGATTGACGCTCCGTCTGTTGCGTTGAGACCCCTATGGCCAGGAGGACCTTTGGAATAACTTTTCATGGGAATTTATGATAGCTGGCATATTGACTAGTAGATCATGGAGAGGATCCTCCAGAAGACAAGCGTGCGTAGTACAGATACCTAGAAGCTGGCTAAGACCTGATGACTGCCAACCATTCGACTCAGAGTGTTTCGACTATCTCAATAGGGTATCGTCTCTGTGTGAGCGTGATAGACCCACAGTTGGGAGTTCCTCTGTGTGACGTGGGAGACCCACGATTGTAGACATGATGAGTACCTCATCAGGCTACGAGGGGGAGTGCCTCTGTGTGAGCGCGGCAGACCCATGGTGGGAGCGCCTCTGTGTGACGCGACAGACCAATAGTACTTAAAAGGAGGAGTACCTCAACAGTCCAAGGATAGTAGGAAGAACCTCTATGTGATGCGGCAGGACCACTGTACTCGATAGATGAGGAGTATGCCACCAGCCATGGTTTCGATAAAAATAATTCCGGTTTGAGCCAAGTCAATATCTTTTGTGTTTACCTCATGATTGAGACGGGTTACTAGATAACCTAGGTATATGTATGGGCATATATATAAGTAAGGGTTATATGTTGTTTCATTACATTGTGGTTATCCTTATTGGATATGGTGAGACCTTGAGGGTCTCAAGCACCCTACTGAGTATCGTTATACTCACCCCTGCACGGGCTATGCCCGCACCATGATGTGTTGTATGAGACGACGAACAACGATGACGAAGGCCGAGAGCGCCAGGTCTGGATAGTACCCAAAGGTGGGCCTTACGATGAGTTGGTTCATAGAGGAGTATGTCGGATGTGGATTGCTGAGGTGTCCATCTATACCAAACCTCAAGTAGGAACCACAGAAGATGATCCCGGAGCTACTCTTTACCTTTCGGCTGTTTGTTTCTTTTTTTTTCTGTTGTACCTGTACTTTACTATTGGGCTAGTATTTCTGGCCCCTTTTACATTTCAGCACTTCTTCTATTTTCAGTATTTCTTAGTTCTCTGCTTCCAATTGTGTACTCTAATTGTGTGTGTTTACTTTTTATAAATGCAATGCCTTCCCAGCTTAGCGATTTATGCCTTTGGTGCTAGTGGCCAGCCCCTGGCCTATGGATGGTGGGATTTTGGTTGTCAGGGCATGCGTCCCGAGGATGGGTCGTAACAAATAATATTTTATTTATAAGTAAAAATTAATGTAATATAATATAAAAATCCCATTCAGTCCTTCTATGCCTCCCAGGATAATCCCATTGGTCAAGTCCTTAGGGAGGAGCATACTGTCCACTTGCCTTGGATGAGTTTGGGACCATTACCATTAATTATTTTTTGCTGGAAACAATGGATTTTAAAAACATATACCCCAAGATGTAGTTACTCACTACCTATAGATGATCAAAGGTGTTTCGTTGAAATTAAATGAACAATTATGGAATAAGGGTCCCATATAATGATGGAAGATAATAAGGGTAATTTCTTTAAAGAAAGAATTGATTGAATTATATACAAATACAACTTGATATATCCATCGTGATAATTACCAAATTGATGGTAGTGAGTATGTAAATAACATAACTTCATAATAATTTTGTTCAAAAACATTTTTCTATAATAATTATATTCAATTGTACAACATAGTTTAATTTTACAGATAATTGTATTTTAGGTGCCGATTGTGGAGAGTGGAGACAGAGATGGTGAAGGGGTGGATCAAAGTTCATCATGTAGAGAATAGTGTTCACTTTGGAATCAAAGATGATTTTAACATATCTTATGGTACTATAATTCTAATACGGTGATTTAGATGCCATGTTTTGGTTTCTGGTAGTGATATATGTATTTCACTGAAATTTCATGACACTCTATTTTCTTGTTTTGATTGAAAATTTTTATTCTGAAGTTTTACTTATGATTTGATTACCATGAATATTATGTAGATGATGAATTGTGAAATCAACATACCACATATATATTAAATATGATATAATTTCAAGCATTATAATTTTTTATGAGTTTTGGAATTTTAAATTGATTTTGAAGATGTTATTTTTTAATGAATGGTTTCTATAAGGATATCTTTTTCAACATATAAATCCATATAATTGATGACTATGCAGAACAAAATCATCCCTATGTAGATTAAAATATTGGCTACGCATATATGTTGATGGATATTGATATGGGAGTTGATTTTTTCGTAGATAACAATTTATAATGACATAAATGAGGTTCATACATACATATAAGAAAATTATGGTTACAGAGGTAGAAATAATGCATACGCCATTATAGATTTTGGTTATGAAGATCAATAGGGGATTCTTATAAAAATTATTAGACAAACCTATTTTTATCCAAAGCATAAGAATTCAAAAAAACATAAAATTAATGTAGGGCCTCTTTAAATGGACATATATTATCACCTCCATCATCCAACTGTTTTTGATCAGAAAATAAACTATCCATATTAATTGATGAACCATGGATGGTTTCTCTAATATTATATCACATCATTCTCACATGTGTCATCTTTTTAAACAAAAAATGGATAACTTGACCCCACATGACACTTTAGTACTTGTTTTTAAACATCTCTCCAACCACCTGATGTAATTTTTTCTACTTAGAATCTATCTGACTAAACATTCATAGGTAGTACCCAAATCATCATACAGTTACACACAAAATATGGGTTTCTCCATCAATTAATTTGAGTGGGAACTAAAGTTTTCATCCACACCATCAATTCCTATCATTTTAGAATAAGGAGATAGAGATGTGATTTTTGGGCCCTCCAATATCTCTTTATATTGGTAAATAGGAAAAATATAGAATTATCAACCTACTGGATGCTTTATTAAATGTATAAAATATTTATATATATTCATTCTAGGGAATTATTTGATTTTATTTAAATATACAATATATTGAGGAAGTTAATTTTTAGGTATTTTAGTTATTTCCTTTTTGGAAATAAGTATACCAAATTTAAAATCAAGAGGATATTGAATGTTTTAGCATTATATATTTTCATAAACTCTTCCAAATGGCCAAACCATATGATAACGAAATCCTTATCCTCGAACATTTATTTCATAACATTTGTATACTCTATAATTGTATTGGTATCTTTCTTGGAACATTGAGTAATGATTTAGTTCCATGGGTTTTAATTTTCTATAATTAATAATAATATATCGGAAATCCATATTTTTTATATTATTGCATATTCTACACAAATGTTTTTAGCTATTGGACAACACCTTTTGTAAAGCCTTAGTACCTCTTCGAAAGAGTAAAATCAACTTATCTGATATAGATATCTCTCTTATGGGTGTATTTTTTACATAATTACAGCTTGATCCTAATCGATTTATATTAATAGAAATCATCAAGTTGTTAATTTATTAGCCTCCCTTTCTCTAGTAAAATAATATTTTCTATATAGGTTAAACATCGTTATAACACTATTCACACTATTCATGGGTGAACACTTTTCCCCTGATATCATAGGTTGTTTTCCTATGCATATTCACCACTTTTCATTCAATTTTAGACATTATACAGTGGAAAATTATTCAAAATACAAGATAGTTATGTTGGGTTGGTAGACACTAACACTCTGCATACTAGTAGTTTAACTATCCATTCATGCATATTATATGAATATAATTCATGTAAAATGTCACATGTGTTTCTAAAATGATTAGTCACAATATAATCCTACTCTATGTTGTGTCTAGTTATTATCCCATTCCATTTATTTCATACTATGAAACTTATTATCAATACACGTGGATAATAAAATCTATGTATTTTTTTATAATTATAACTGTTCTAATTATGTTATTATTAGTGTTCTGATTGTTTTGTTTTGTATATTGTCGTATTTATATTTATTTTTCTTCTTGGGATAATGATTCGAAAACAAATTTTTTTAATATCAATATATTGTGGTTATTTAGATTGACACTATCTATTCCAAATCGTTTTATAGAAAGTTTCAATTGACTCAATATAAGTTTGAAATTTGTTCTAGTGGTGGATTTGATATTTTTTGTGGTATTTTACCAACAAAAAAAATGGTCAATAGATGGAATAAGTTTAAAATGTTGATATTTATTTAGTATTTGTGGGAGTGGAAATCCATTCAAAATAATAATTTTGACAAAATTTTCTATAAATTTCCATTGATTGGATGGAAATGATGCAGGTTGGATATAGATGTGAAATTTAGTAGCGGTTTTACTAAACCATCATAGAACCCTATGGTATCATATTAACCCACTAAAAAATAAATAAACAATGATTGCAGTCGATTTTTTACCAGTGACACATCTAAATATGATGATGGCTAAGGTCTAATATTCTTGTAAAATGAATTACTTATGTTTATATATCATGAGTATGTTACCTATGGAAATAATTATTTCGATCAAATTTTTAATTGGGGGCATCAAGGGTTTTTCAACATTGACATGGGTGAAATGATTTTATCACTAGATTTCCTATGTTTATGATTATATCACTTTTCTATGTTTCCATTATTTTTATGATATGTTAAATTCCATGTTTCTATCTCTTTTCTAAAATATTATGCACTTTTATGTTATATACAGTCTTATATCATGATTTTCAATCTATTATTTTTTATAATTTTTTATGTGTCATTATTATACCCATATTCTAATCTTATGTTCACTTTTGACCTTTGAGTATTATCACTTATATTTAAACATTCTATGAATTTTATCTCTGCCATATTTTAGGTTTCCAATTCACGAAGTTATAAATAAATTTAATTTTTATGATGTGTTCAGAAATAAATATTTTTTTAAAACAATTATTGGAGATGTTTATGAAATTTTAGGTATTAAGGATATTATTAAATAATTTGTAGTATGTTTATTTGATTAAAAATACAACAGTTTTATAGTAATTGTTTTTTTTAATTATTCTAAAAAAATCCATACATAAAATTTCAATTCAATTTATTTAATGAAATATTTTATTTTAGTCATTTAATTTAGATGGTATAATTTATGGGTCTTTATACATGACACCCTTATCATTATTAAAAATTAATTCCGGATTCATTACATAAGATTACACCTAATTCAACTTGAATGATGGAGAACTAAAGTGTAATTGGGAATTAGGATCATTACATAACAATTTAAAACATGATAAGAATTTATTTATTGAAAACATCGTTAACATGAATGCACTTAAAACATCATGAGATAACCAGGGGACATACATAAGAATGGGATGAGTTAAAAATCACATTTAATGAATATAAAGAGAATAACATGACGAATTTCAAACATTTTATTCTAAAATAATATCAATGGGTCATTTATGGAGTGAGAATCATAAGCAATAACAGTAATGCATGATTTGGAATGATAATCATAAAACAAACATTGTAAATTTGTCAAAAACAAATATAAATGCATCATAAACAAAGTTTAAGGATAAATTTCTAGAAATCACAATATAAAATGTCCCATGATAGATTAGTTTCACTTCCTAGTCCCTTTAATGATGACTCATGATACTAAATGATAACACAACACAATTGAGAACTATATAATTTCTGGTGCACCACCACATTCAATTCATTATCATGCTTATGTTTTCTAGATAGTTCCTAAATATTGGAATCACATTTCATTAATTTTAATTCTATTACAAAGAGTGTTGAAAGAATAACTGAAACTAAAAAATAATATAAGTATAAGTTTATAAATATGAACACCCTTGACTGGAAATGGGTATAGTATGCACCTCAAAATTGTTTTGGAAGGGAGAATCACAGTGACATTTCTGCAGCATAACAACATCACTTAAAAATTCATAAAATGGGATGATTACAGATAAAGGGTAATATCATCATTTGAAAATAAAATGAATATTAATTGGGACAAGTTAAAACTTATCCCATCATTTTTATTTTGAAATGGAATGCATAAGATAATGAAAAAATATGAATAAAGAGGAGAAGGAAAGGAATCATTACATTTGTGTGGCACTCAAAATGATATGGAGGTGCTTATTAAGAGACTGAGGCCACCATGGGAGGACTATAGATAGGTGACTGAAGAGTGAGTATGTGATCCATGTATTTTTAGTGAAGATAAATGGTATCTTGGGTGGTTTATATAGGAAATGTTTGGGTAATTCATTATAATTTATTAAACATAGGTTTTGGACTCTATTTAACAAAATACCGAATACCACAAGACATACCATTGTTTCTGAAAATTGTTTGGTTTTAAATTATTTTATAATTCCAATGTATTACTTATTGAAATAAAATGCTCTATAATATAGAAGTGATTCATACTCCTAACAAATTATTTTTTAAATCCATACAATATATAAATGGGTTAGGAGTATTCATAAAGGCTTTATAAAATTAATTTCATTAACCTAAAATATAATTATTTAAAATTAATGACAAAAAATTGGTCGTTTGTACCCTTTATAGTAATTATAACATCACTTTTGAGTCATTATTATGTCAAAATACACATCTTATATTTATATGGTATTTAATTTTTACCTAAAAATTTGACTATCTGAGAAAAATAAGAAGAATTAACCATTAGATTATTTTGGAGTTATAATAACAAAAGTAATATTAATTTCCAAAAAATAATTTTCTAATTACATTTTTTCACTTCTAAAATAATAATATACATTTATTGAGAAATGCTATGTTTTTTTTACTCTAACAATTTTCAAATGCTTCTAAAAATGGCATTTGAGTTTGTAAAAATTATATGACAAGTATTATTTAAAAAATATTAAATGATAATAACATAGTATTAAAATATTATTTATTTCAAGAATATCAACGAAATTTTGAAAAAAATTATTGAAATGAATTTGAATATTACCCAAAAATAAAATATTATTTTTATTATATCAAAATCAAAATCATTTTTAATATAATAATGATAATTAAATATATGAATTATTTTATTGATAATAAAACACATATTTTCTTATTATTATGGTATCGATACAAATCTCTTTAAAATCCGTTAAGTGTCTGTTATGCACCATTCCAGGTTTGGGTCAGGATCTCGATGAGCATGATCTTATCTTGAAAATTGTTTCTCTCATGCTTAAGTTGTAAGACTCCACATGGGAATGGTCAAGGGAAAATCCTAGGGATTATATCTCCCAATGAATCACTAATAAATGAGATTTATAGTGTAAAATCATACTATTTGTAGACTTATCATCCTTTTTCTATGATAATTGGATTTTTTAAAACCGTATATTTACAATAATAATATTATCATTGTTCAATAACTATATAATCAATGAAAAACATGCTTAATGATATATTAAATAAGATAGTATACAATCAAACAAAATAATTGAATGTGTTTTCTATAACCATGAAATTTAATAAGACATTTTATTGAATCATAATGAGAATTTTATTTATAAAACATTATGTCGTTACAATCTCCCCCCCCTTAGAAAATTTTACCTCAAAATATTTATTATTGATACTAAATAATATGAGGGAAACTATTATAAATCACCTCCTTTGTTTCCCATGTCCCATACTCAAAATTCTGGTTTCTCTATATCCCGTTGAAAAAGTTAACCGCCTTATTTAATAGAACATTGTCTCTACGATCTGGGATCTTCACATGATGTTCCTCATAAGAAAATTAATTATCCAATTGTCCCAAAAATTGATTGATTATATATCATGGTTTTGGGATGTACATCCCCAAGATAGATACATGGAATATATCATGTTCTTAAGAGAGTTTTGGTGGTAGTTCCAGATGAGGGGCCACTACATCAATGCGACCGACAATCTCAAAGGAATCGGTGTATCTTGGACTAAGAATATCTTTAATACCAAATATCATGAGTTTATTAAATGTACATATGTAACGAAATGTAATATCTCCAATTTCAAACACTATATATCATATGATATTTTTAGAGTAACACTTCATTTGAATCTGAGAATCCTTGATGCGTTACTGAATGTTCTTAACCATTTCCACTGTTTTGTCAAGCATTTCAAGACCTAAAAGTTACCATTCCATAAATTCCTCCTAGAATGCAGATGTTCAACACCAATTCATATAAATGGAATGATATGGATCCATTTTCAAGCATGTTTAAAAATTGTTATTGTATTAGAACTCAACCAATAGAAGATATTAATCTCATCCTCTTTTGATGTTAACTGAAAATTCTCTCAATATTTCATCCAATGTCTTGATATTCCTCTAATATTAGCAATCAATTTTAGGGTGATATGTCATGTGTATGTTCAAATCAGAATTTAGAACATTCACAGAATCATTTAAAACATATATATATATATATATATATATATATTTGATCTTGATTTGATACAATAGATAGTGGTTTCCCATTCAGCCTCACCACTTATAAAATGTATACGCTTTCATGTTTTTTGAGTGAGAAGTCCACTTGAATCGAAATGTTTTTTTCAGCCTTTGTGATATAATCCACCAAAACCCATATATAATTATTTCAGCTTGATTCATTTATAAGACTAGTGGGAACTTTAATTTTGATGTTTTCCTTTTTCCATGTTGGTATGGGAAATGGCTAGCTCAGCCCCTTGGATTTATTCCTTTTTTCATTCAATTACTGACATAAAAGACATCTTGAGGTATAATATTTGATTTCATTCTTCTTATTTTCCCACCAATAGTGATATTTGAGATCTTGATACATCATTGTTCATCCTATATGTATTTATGAAGTCAAACTATGTGAATCTTCAAATAAATCCTTCTTTAAGTTAGGAGTTTTTTTAAAGGTAATTCCTTGGTCAAAGACGAAAACACCATTTATTTATTAAAGAAACATAAGTTTACAGAAGATGGAAAGATGATATTATTTTACAATCTCTATCAAAAAGATGAAATAAATCAGCTGGCAGGGTATCCAGCCAATTCATGTTCTGATGAACTCCTTTGTTGGCAAGGGCATCAATAAATGCATTTGCTTCACGGAAGGCATGAGTAGCTATGTAGTCAATCCCATGGAGCGATTTTAGAAAATTCAACCAGAGAGTAGTAAGCAATCAGGCGATATGAATAAAACCATTCCAAATGGAATAGAAAATGGTGTAACAATCACATTAAATCCAAATATTTCTACATCCCCTTTGATGTGTGAAATCAACTGCGTGGATGAATCCCAGCATTTCAGCTTCCAAAGATGAAGAAAGACGACATCCACCATAGAATCAGCCCTAAAAATGGCTAGCGGAGTCTCTAAAGATAGCTCCACAACTAGAATGGCCTGGTTTTCACTTTGAGACACTATCAACCTTCACTTTGATCCATCCTTGAATCAGTTATTTCCAGAAAACATCAATAGAGCGTCTGGGCTGCAGAAAAATACTTGGAACCCATATATATCGAAGGATCTCAAAGTCACCAATAGAGTTGTTGCAAAATCCTTTTTTAATTAAAGAGGCTTCATGGATCGCAATGAGAATTAGTGTTTTTCCTGCATTGATACTGAATGAGTGCTTATTATGAATAATATTGTTTCTGACATACCAAATCTTATGTAGGAGATCCGCCACTACTGCAAGAAATATATTTTTAACTTGTTGAGGGGGTTCATGTCTAGTACATTTTTTCAAGAACATACAAATCGAGTCATATAAGGACCAAATGCAATTAAATAAGTCAAAAATATAATTCCATAAAGCAGAGGCTGTATCACAAGGCAAGAAGAGATGATCAGAATCCTCCATGTGTTGATTAAACAAATGGCATTTAGAGCAGAGTTGAATGCCAAAAGCGTGCAGTCCAGTATCAGTGGGAAATATATTATGTGAAATATTCCAAATAAGAGTGAACCTTGAGGGTTTGATCCGGGGATTGTTAAAGGTACTCACCCATTGATTATTTGATTCATTTAGAGAGATATTATTCTTGTAGAAATTTTTTTAATCTAGAATATTATAAGCAGTAAGTTCCCAAACAAGGAAATATCCAGAAGTAGAAAATGGATAATTATCAATGATCTACACAATGTTGTCAGGGTGATCATTCCTCTGTGATTGGAAAACTTCCTTGATAGTATGACTAGTATCTTCTGGACTATTATTAGGAGGTAACAAAGATATGAAAGAGTTACCAATCCAACTGTCACACCAAAAATTAATGCAGGAGTCAGCGCTAACCGTCCATCTAAAGTTTTCCATAATCTTAGGATATGAGTCCCTAATGGAAGGCCAGATCGAGGAGTTAATGAAATTAAAATACCCTTTCAAAATTATATTAATGAATCTATGATTTAAAAATTAAGAAGCTTTAGAATTACAATTTATGAGAAACTAAGTGACTCTAACTTGAAGGGCATCATTAAACAATTTTAAATTTTTGATACCAATTCCTCCTTTATAAAGAGGGTTACAATAAGTCTTCCATGGGATGGTGACAATATTATTTTCAAAAATACTTCCTGTCCAAATGAAATTTTTAATAAGGGTATTAATTTTCCTGACGGTACCTACGGGCCATTTATAAATCATGAGAGTATAGACCATTTTAGATAAAATGGTCGATTTAACAAGGTATATTCTACCGGCCATGGAGAGGGATTTCCCTTTCCATGTAGAGAGTTGATTTATAATTTGATCAATAGTATTTGAAAAGTAGAATGATTTGGGTCGCCCCCAAAATATCGGTATTCCCATGTAAGTGAAAGGAAAAGACCTTATTTAATTCCAAGATTATTGGTAATGATAATTTTTCTTCTAGCATTGAAATTTTTTCCAAAGAAAATATGATATTTATTCTAGGAAATGGATTGACCTGAAATTTCCTCATAATGAGAAATATCTTGTTTAAGAACATGAATGTTTCTTTGGTCCCCTTTGAGAAACAAGATGATATCATCTGCATATAGAAGGTGAGCGTGAACATTTAGGTTTCTTGCAGCTTGTATGGGCTTAATCTTATTATAACCAACCAGATTATTAAGTAGTCTGCTTAAGTAATCTTCAGCAATAAAAAAAAGAATGGATGAACGAGGGTCTCCCTGCCTAACACCTTTAGAACTTTTGAAAAACCCATGGGGGGTGCCATTGATCAAAATAGATATAAGAGTTGAGTGAAATAAGGTTTTAATTATCCCGATAAAAGTCTCATGAAAACCAATGGTTTTTAAGACTTTGAAAATGAAATCCCAATCAATAGTATCAAAATATTTTCTAATATCATGTTTTATGGAAACAATACCCCCTATTGTGTTTTTATTTAGTCAATTAGTACATTCGGAGGCAAGACAAATGTAATCTTGAATAGAACTTCCTTTAATGAAACCAAACTGATTCCATGAGACGATTTTATTACAAATAGGGATAAGTCTATTTTTAATAATTTTAGCAATGACCTTGTAAAGAGTGTTAATCAGAGAAATAGGTCTAAATTGATGTATCTCTGAATCATTTTCAACCATAGGAATTAAAATAAGTAATTGATCATTAATTCAATGAGGAAGAGATCCATGAGTAAAAAAGGATCTGACAAGATTACAAACACCGGAATGTAAGACATCCCGATGTTTTTGGTAGAAACCATTATTGATGACATCCGATCCAGGCATACAGTCCGGTTTTAGACTGAAGATCGTCTCTCCTATTTCATGCTCAAGGGGAATACTTAAGAAAGACTCATTATCGTTTTCATCCACCATTAAAGGTATAATATAAGATCAATGGTCAATATTATTCTTAGGACCATTAAAGATGTTGTAAAAGTAAGAGATAACATGTTCCGAGATGGCCTCTTTAGGGACAATGATCGAATCATTTTGTAGAAGTTTAGTAAGAGGACAATTAGATTTCTTGATTCTTTATAAGGAGTTATAAAATATATTATTTCAATCCCCATCAGTAAGCCATTTTCTCCTAAATATTTTCTTACGAATATTATCCTTTTTGGTGAGTAAAGAGTTGAGTTTTAAAGAAATATTAGCCTATGATTGAGGGTCCACATTAAAGTCTGAGTTGGTACTATGTGTTTAGATTTTGATAATCACATTTAAAGAGTAGAAATGTCTAAATACATTTGAGAGCTTCTGGTTTTACACCAGCCTTTGAGGGCATGCTTCATGGTTTTTATCTTGAACATACAGGGAAAGGAATAATGATGATGTTTCATTGATTTCCAATTGTTTTTTATAAAAGTGACCCAATATAGATCCAAAGACCAAGCATTGTTAAATTTAAAAGGAAGGGTAATTTTACATTCATTAATGAGGTAGATAAATAAAATAGGATGATGATTGGAGTTATGTATAGGTAAAGTTATAGTAGGGACATTATCCCAAATGTCAAGCACTTTCATGTTAACCAAGGCCCTATCAAGATTACTGGAAAAGATTTTATTATAATGTCTTCTGTACCAAGTATATTTATCACCATTAAGGGTACTGTCAAAAAGATTAAAATCCTCAATAGAGGATCTGAATTCAATTGTGGATATAGAGAGATGTGAGGGGCCTGTTTTTTCACAAGAGTAATGAATGAAATTGAAATCTCTCATAACAACCCAAGGGTCTGGAATGGAGTTTCCCATGTCAGACAGATCATGCCAAAGATTCCTCTGTTGATATCTATTTTTGGCATAAACCATCATACAATAAGTATGCCGACCATTCCACGAGAAATCATAGGTAATATTTTTTTTTGTATTTTTAAAAATGTTAATGTTTTGTAGAGAATTGTCAAAAAAAATCCACATAGAATCAGTCTGAGGACCATTCATAGAGGAACATAAGATGTTGTAATTTAGAGACCCAAGCCTCATGAAGTTTATATTGAAGTTAACTTTAGGTTCAGAGATAGAAAAAAATTGAGGCTTATGAGTGATTAAAAACCATCTAGGAGTTGCGGAGGTATCATTATTAGCTATGCCTTGACAATTCCAAAAGTGAAAATTTATTTCTCCTTATGTTTTGGGTTAGATCCCCTTTTTTTGATTTCCCAGATCCTTTCTTCCTTTGAGATCTCATAGCATTTGGAGAGGAAGTAGGTTTTTTTTATTCTCATTATTTTTAACATTAGAGTTTAGAGAAATAACATTAACCATACCAGAATATGATATTGAAACAGAGACAGATGTGCTTAAAGGGGGAGATGGCAGGGCAGTACAACCCTGGGGATGATCCATATCAAATCGTTGTATAGGTGGATGTTCATTTGAGGATTGAATAGTATTATTCATCACAATAGAGGGAGAAGCCTCAGAAAAGACAGTACTAGTCAAAGCATTATCCTACAAGGGGACAATAGTGTTCGTGGGGGTAGAGGTAAGGGTGTTGTTTTCTTGTAATTGTTCCCTAGAAAAATCCCGAACAGATTGGTTCTCAGGTGAGGTTTGTTCAGAATATTTAATCAAAACAGTAGGGGTGTCATCAGTTTTCAATAATTCAGAAGTTGGAACATGAGTAGCAGGATGATTCTGCATTAATGTAGAATCTTGTTTCCCAACAGGAGGTGTGTTATTCTCACTATTTATAGAATAGTCAGCAGAAAGCAGAGAAGGCACATCTTTATCAACATGAGTTTAATCAATCATAAGTAACATGGTGTGTTCATCAGGAGTAGTAGTAGTGATATCATCATGCACTTGAAAGATACTAACAGAATTATCAACATGAGCAGTCATAGCAGATATTTTCAGAGTAGAAGAACAGTTTTTATCAGCAGTTATTTGAGAAGGATTTACTGAGTTACCTGATTCTATGATTTTTTCCATGGTACCATGTATCTTTTTAGAATCACTGAGGGAGGAGATCCCAATTTTCTGACTCTCTGTTCCATCCAGTGTCTTAGGAACTGCACTTGTTTCCTCCAATATAGAATATGTAATAAAGTTTCCCATGTCCCTGCATACAGGCACATTTGAAACTGATGCACTAGGTATATAATCATACTCTTCCTCATCAACCATGTCCCCCATGATTTAGCATTTAGGGGGAAAAGTTATTATATTTCTTAACCCATAAATCCTGTTTCTTTTTAGGGAATTCAGATTTATCCAGAATTTTCTTTCCCATCTTACTGTGTTTAATTTCGTTCCAATCAATAGTGATTTGAGGGTCAACTTGTTTTCTAACCAAAATGAAATTATAGAGGTTATTCCCTATAATTTTTCAAACCTCACAAAAAGGAGGATTCTTTTCATATTCAGTTATGATATCAGTTCTATAGTCAAGAGCATTGAAGTTTATAACTGATGGATGTTCTATACCAACGTTTACCCCAACCATAATTCTAGCAAATAGCCCATGGTATCCATTCAAATTTCTGTTATAAATTTTAATAGGAGTTCCTATACATGAGGCTATGTCATTAAGATTTTAGGATTCTAGTAAAACTAATTAAGACCATGAATCCAAACCCATACATGTTCCATGTAATTTCTATGTGTGTATTGATTAAAGGAGACATCCCAATCTGAAATTCTAAGGAAATATGATTTAAGATGAAAATTACTAAATCTCCATACCTAATTAAGCTCTTCCTGCCAGTTGAAGAGTATATGATAATAAACTTTTCCGATGGGAACCATCTTCCATCTTGCCGTACCCCAGTAATGTTCTATTCTATTCTTGAGTTCCATTAGAGTCCAAGGTCGGTCACCCGTGTCTTCAATGTTATTTTATTTCCCCATATGGTAGTTTATGGGGTATGGATCATCATTTCTTTACTCTAACCATCTTACTTTTTTCATATTCATCTCTTTTTGGGGGCTTTTATAGTTGAGTATTTCCTAATATGAATATATTTCACACTTCTCCCAAAGAGATAATTCGTATTGATCTTGAATGTCAAGATCACCACATCCAAGTATAGATCATGTGTTGTGTAGTTCTGAACATGATCATTCAACTACCTTGAAGCATAGGATATCACTTTTTCATTTATTTATTAACACACAACCCAGGCCCTACTTCTAAGCATCACTAAATAAGATGACAATTTCATTATTTTTGTGAATAATAATTACATCTGTATTGATATAAATTTATTTATACTGATTAGATATCTCTTAACATTAATAATTCCATGAAAACTTACCTCCCATCTGAGTTATCTTGGTTTGAGGGTTTGAAAATTGTGGTAAACTTCCATAAATGGAAAATGGTACCAAACTAATCCAAGGAAACTATAAATATATTCCATATATGTCGTCCTTAGACATACATATACTTATTATATCCCTGAATGGTCTAGAAATATCCAATTTATTATGATATGTTTCCCCAATAATGACACCTCGTTCAACTAGTACTAAATTTTCTCTACATGTCTCAAATCATCATATTTCATTGGGTATTTATCACGCTCATCAGGTGCTCTTCATAATCTTCCTAGATTCTGATATATATGATAATATAATCAATAAGGCCATAAATTGTTTCAAGGAAATATCTAAATACTCTATTTATCAAGTCCACGAATATTTCTTGAGCATTAGTAAGTCAAACTAGAATTACTATGAACTCATAATGCCCATAACTTTTACGAAAAGTTGTTTTGGGGAAATCCTTCTTCATCACACTAACTTAGTAATTTCCTAACCATAGATCAATCATAGAGAAAAAATTTTCTCCAAATAGATGATCAAAATAGTCATCAATTTAAGTAAGAAGGATATTTTTATTTATCAATATCTTGTTGAGCTCATGATATTTAATGTAAGGGCATATTGACCCATCCTTCATCTTGAAGAAGAGGACTATTACACCCCATGGTGAAGCACTTGTCAATAAAAAACATTTGTCCTAGATTGTCATATAATTGTTTCCTCGGCTCTTTATGTTATAGGAAACCTATTATTTATGGTGTCTTGGGTTATGGTAATTCCCCAAGTATAATATTGATTGAAAATTATACATCTCATCTATGATGAAGACAGTGCAGTTCTACAAGATAAAATACTGTCTATTCTATCATATTAGATATTTCTTAGGATGATCATATCATTAGAATCAATAATTTTAGATAAACATGCTTGATCATAGGTTGTTAATATCCACCGATGAGATTTTTGTGATAAATAATACTCATTCATTTCCGTGAATTTTAAAAAATCAAAGGGTGATTCGCAATACAGAGAGTGATTTCCTTATCAAATAAATTTACATTGGGTCTATATGAGGAAGTCCAATCCATACAAAGAGTTGCATAAAATTCTACCAAGTGGATATTCACTAGGTTCTCTTAGAATATCATCCCATTAATTCTAATAGGATAGAAATTAAATACTTGGGTTGAAATAATCTCCCCATTTATATTTTCGCAGAAACTTTTGCTACCATGAATTTTTTGTGGTGTTTTAATAGTAATTTTAAAATTTCCTGATAAAATAAATGTGTAGAAATTAATAAAAAATTATGATATTTATTAATTAGAAAATAACTAGAGTACCTTTCACCCCTTCTTTGTTCGGTTACAACAAAATCATTGTGATAACATAGGTCGACCCTTACTTCCTTGGAGGATGATTGTTGTCTTCAAAAACAATTTGCATAGTGCATTTGTTTGCAAATTTCTTCATTTTTTGTAGTTTATGTAATGAACAATGCACTGAGGGTCAGATGAAGCATTCATTTCTTCCATCACATTCCTGGTATTCTCCCGTCATCAATTGATAGCTTGGTGTCATTCATTAATGCACTTATAGAATTTAATTCCCCCCCATATGAAATTTTTGGGGTGCTTCTTTCAGATCTTTTGACTAGTGGGATATTGAAATTTTATAGCATTATAATATTTCTCTATCATACAACCAGAATTAAACTCCACTTTATGATTATTATCCCATTATTCCATTGAGATTATCCAATCACAATGTTAACATTGTGGGAACCTCGGGGATTTCTTCATATCTATGAAACTCTCAGTTACCTAGATTTTTCTCATATTCTTGTATTTTTTCCACCAATTAAGAAGTTAACAATAACCTTGATTGAAAGGACACATTTGATGGTGTATGGTGAAAGTCTATTGATTTTTTCCTAATATACCATGATAGATTCATCATATTATTTCTTGAGGGAAAGGAATCAATTTCCCATTTTATGTGACAATGTTCAAGGAAAATATTTATCACTTTTATTTTGATAATTCCTTCAACCCCATGTCTTTTATATCTTCATCAGGTCTCATATTATAGTTCAATTTCTATAACTGATCATATTCACCCTACATATGATTAATAATCTATTGAAATTACTCTTGTTTCAAAAATTGAAGTATACTGAAGATAATATCAATTGATTTTATTGATTGTTCCATGATTAATAGACAAGATGATCTATTGAAATTTAGTGGTCATTGCAGAAAAATAACCCAATTATAGCATGTTCTTTCTTAGGTGGGTTTGGGTGGTCCTCCTTATAACATCTGTAATTCTCTAAACGATACATGACATCTAATGATAATTTAAAATTCATTAAAAAAACGTCTGAATGATTCATAATAAATTTAAGGAGGGGTTGAGTTCAATTGAAGCTCATTCAGAGCTGGGATCCCCACAATGGGGAGAATGTATTGGGCCACACACTTAGAAAAAATGTGCCACCCAACCCACATGATTTCCTAAAAATATGTACTTATAGAAAGATGAGTGTTGGGTGGGGAAAGGTTGGTTTATAGACTTGTGACCCTAGTCACATGCACATGCAGCCAAATATCGGTTTGGTATAGAGTGGTTTCACATTGTTTGTTCAAGGTTAGTTAATCAGTGATCCTAATTGTTTGAGTTTCCCCTTTAAAGTCGTGAATGGTGCATGTTTTCCACACAATTTTCCCAAACATGAATTCTTTTTTTAGGTGAAATTTTGAAAATTAACCTATTAAATGATTTATTTTTTCTTTTATTATCCCAATAATTCCTCTAATGTTTCTCGCCTCCCCCTGGTAGGGATGAGTTTACTCCTCCCTATTCATAGTGATTTTGGTATCTCTATCAACAAGACACTAATTCTATTACCATAGTTTGAAAAATAAGTCACTCAGTAATATCTCTCGATATCTTCCATATATTTCAAGGTTCCTCTTCCATCCACTGTGTTATTTAGGTGAAAATCAGTTTTCCCAATTTCCAAATTGTATGATAAATCCTTCAATTTAGAATTTTATAGGTTAAATTGTGGCTAAAAACAGATGATTGGAGTGATACTACATCGAGGTAGGTGGTCCAGGTCTTTCTTAAATATTTTTTCCACTTTTTAAACGGTGCACCATTGTTCTTCTCACTGGAAACTTCTTGAGATTATTCAAATTTGTTTAATAATTTAATTAAATTGGTTTTCCATTTTTATTGTGACCCAACCAGGAAGCCAAAACCATTATAGGGTGTTGTCCTTGCCATTATCCACCCCTTTGGATGTTCCCATCTGAGGTTACAAATTTTTCCATGCTTATGATTTTTAAATACAAAGTGTGTGTCTTTCCCCAGTGGTTAATTTTTTTAATTTTCCATTTCAATTGAAATTAATTACAAATTATTAGTTATGACCCTCTTTAAATGTTAATTTTATTTACATTTTGTTTATTCTCCTACCATACACTTGGATACCTATTCTATATTTCTTATAACAATTATTTGTATTCCCATGCTTATGATTTTTAACTACAAAGTGTATGTGTTTCCCCCTTGGTTAAATTTTTTAAATTTCATTTTCAGTTGAGATTAATTATGAACTATTACTTAGGACCATCTTTAAATGTTATTTTTTTTAAATATTATTTATTCTCATACAATACACATGGATACATATTCCAGATATCCTATACACATTATTTGTATTCCAATGCTTATCACATTAGGTCATTTCATTATGCTTATGCCATTTTGTATTCTTGATGATTGATCTTGTTACTTAACCCTTTGTGCCATATTTCATATTTCATGATTAATGTTTACACCTTATGATGGTGACTTGAGACTTATTTTTTTGGGACATAATATTCACATTGTTATGTATTTTTTCCTTTATTTGATTCTCATGAATTTTATATCTTGGTGTGCTTGATAGCTGGTGAAATTTCTATTCCCTCAGATGATATGTGATTATGATAAAGTTATTAAACTTGTGAGATGTGTTTTTCATTTTATGTATCACCTGTAATGGGCTATGAGATAAAATGGATATTGATATAAGGTCACTGTGGATGGACTTTCTATGTTCATTTGGATCACACTTGATGCGCCGATGGTGATATATTGGTTTCCAATATAGGGGCCCTCTGTCCAGTTTCTATACAATCATGAGTGAAACTTTTTCCCAATGGTAGAATCCCAAGATGGACCTATTGGCGAGATGGTTATTCCATTCCTTAGGTGATACATAGTACCCTATGTGTGATACTAGGTACGGGCTTATAGTCACCATGCCATGATTGATTCAAGGGATGCCTATATGGGTTTCCATGGATAGACTCAGTGAAATTATTTCTATTAAAGACACTTATAAAAACACTTGGGATTCTATATTGATCATTAAAGATATTCTCAAGACTCCCACATTGGATTTAATGACATGTTGTCACTCTTTTTACATTTCTATACATTTTTAATTATGATCATGCCACTATGTGGTCATGGAGACGTGAACTCAAGACATAAAAAAAATAATTGCATTTGTGTATCTCAATTTCCTTTTTTACAATGGCCCTTTTCATACATATGATTCCTTAAAATTGTACCTCTTTATAGACAACCTTCTTAAGAAAAAGTTGATGGTACTACTTGGGTGTCCAATTATGTACTCAGACTGAGGTGGTAATTAATTATTTACATTTTTCATTGTATTTGTTATCGTGGACATTGTAACTTATTTATTACAAGATATGGATCAACATATAAATCATCGGTGCTAGAAAAATAATATTTAATATCACATCCTTCTTGGGCCTCCCTTGCACCCATGCAGATTTTTCAATCATAGATATGGATAAAGGGAAGAATCCAGCTTCCAATGCATGATTTATTTACAAATATAGGAGGGATATTGTTGTAAATGACTAAGCATAATCTCATGATACATGTAGTACCTATTTTTTTCGTTTTTTATGTTTTCCCATCATGTAGTATATGATTGTATCTCATGATCTTGTAATCAAATTATTTTAGACATATGACATCAAATCACTATAATTTTGTATATATTTTTTATTATTCAACCTCTAGTTGTTTATTTATCTTTCTTGATTTATTATTATAATAATGATGATTTTTCTATTTCAAATTTATTCTTCTGTTACTTATCAATTATTGTTATCTCTGTGCTTACTCTGATCGATAATGACATAGTCTCCTCACAGAAACTCCCAAGGCCCTCACTTCTAATCAGTAGCCTTTAGAATTTAGGGATATGTTCTTGAGGTCTTGTATCCAACCATCATAGGGAACTATTGAGTGGAAACCGAGGTGGGATTCTATGATGTTGTATATTAGGTTTCAATTCCTTTTGTATTACCATTTGGGTATAGGTAGGATATTATGACACTAGTGTTTTGTAATAAGCCTATTCTAAGGACTAGCTACCCCATGTATAGGCGAAAACCCAATTTCATAGGATGAAAAATAGCTATTATTTCTTGTGCTATTACAATTTTACTGTTTTCCCAATTGGGTGATGTGCTCACCCTTTTTTGTTTTTAGGGTTGATAAAATTTTAATCATTATTTGATTTATAATGATATTTCCCGATGATATGTGGCATGTCAAATCTTGTATCATACTAGGCATAATAAGATTAATATTTAATGAATTATTCTATTCCATGTTTACTAATTAGAAATAATTGACTATTTTTCTCGTGATTGTAGTTATTCTTTTTTTAGTTAGGCCTCTTTATGTCTGATGTTTTTTATTTATAGAAATTTTCCAACTGTTCTTAGAGGAATGTGTGATAATTTTGATTAAATGGTTTCCCAATTTCAAAATTATGAGGTGTGTGTGCCCATATAATTTGGAATGGTGATTCACCTAATTTAACCATTAAAAGTGAAACTAAATACATTATTGGATTAAAAATAATACCACCATTAAAAATGAAATTGTCACTATACATGAGAACTTTGATTCATTGACCAGGGATTAAATATACTAATGGGTAGTAAGATATGTTATATGTGTTCTTAGTGACCCTTATATGATTTCTTATCAATTCGACCTATCTATAAGAGTAGAAATTTAGTTTCTGAATTCTTATAAGAAGTATTATACATATCCTTACATTATCTACATTCCCTTCTCTTATAAATCCAATCTAATTAGTGCACTTTCAAATTGTAGATCTATGCGACCACGAGGTCCTCATGTTTTATGATATGTTAGTGGTGATAATAATAATCTCGATGTGGTGGGACCAAAACCACCCATAATAACTCTTGTAATGAAACAAGAGGAACCTCCAACTAATCAAACAATGGGTACCAATTCTCAGTTTTTGATTGTTTTCTCAGGATTATGCAATTTGTTTAGGGAAATCCCCAACCTCCCTATAATACGGGAGAGATGGAAGGGCGATTTCCATTGCCACATACTCCCACCTTCATAAGTGATAGATGACTATAATATGCTGATTCATGGTTAGAATCCATGTTGTATACCTTTGACCAACATGAGATGAATCCAGAGTGGAGGGTCAAGCTCGCTACCTACATGTTACATGTCTCTTCCCATCATAGGAGGAACATCATATCTCAGTTAGATAATTATCAATATATGGTTTAAGAATACTTCTAGATATCTTAATATGATCACTTATTCAAAAATAAACCTATGTAAGATCATGCTAGAGAGTTCATGAACCTTTAAAAGGGATCTATGAACATGGTTGGGTATTCTACTCGCTCCCCCAAGCTTAATCATTTCACTCAATATTTTAGAAGAGATGAGTTGTGGACTATGATTTTTTTGGATGATAGGATTATCCATACTGACTGCTTACTAGTGGTCATACATCGATTGATGAATATTATAGAGCTAGTGATCTAGACCCTAATTACCAAACTAAATCTCATAGAAGCAGCCAATTTGTGGAAGTGTGTTCTAGTTCCATGGTAGGTTCAGGGTTCTTATTGAAATTGAATGTGTTATTCAAGCATGCATGTGCGGTTGGTTATAGATAGATGACATGCACTGATTATATAGCAACTCACATGTATGGAAATCCAAGACATAAGAATCCTCAATGCACATCGAATATTATCAAGTACTGAGATGAAGGTAGGATGGATATCCTTCAAAACTTTAGTTTCTATTTTCCTCCATAATTGAGTGAGATTGGATCCTTATGGAATCCTCTAATGGATATGAGATCTATAACTCCACATCACGAAGGGATTTGGTCTTCTACCAACCAATCATGCCAAGGTGGTACTAGATGTGGTTTAGGATGTCAATCCTCAAAGCATTAGCTTTAGTAGAGTATATCTACTCAGGCTTGATAAGATGTATCTTAGGTCCATGTTTCATGCCACGTTTATTTTTTAAAGATAGTGCGTGAGGAGAAAATTGATGGTCCATCAATGGTGAGAGGAAATATTATAGTTTCTTCAACATTAGTTTCTTCCCTTTCTAATATAGATTCATCACAACATTTTTGTCTTATATGATTTTTGTGAGTTTTAGTCCATATAATTGTGTACATTGGTGGAATAATGTCTCTCAGCACACCATGAGGGGTTTGAATAGAGGGAATAAAACAATATTATGAGTTCCCCCTTTATATAGGTGGATATATTTTCTTCTTGGAAATCCTTATCATTGAGATGGCTAGCTTGGATGTCATTCTCAGTATAGACTAGAGTGTCCATGTCACACCGAAGTTGATTTCCATATCCACCCAGTGTCTTTCACATCACCCCATTGGAAAACATGTATCCGTAAGGGTGAATTGGATATTGATTGAAGTTGATCTATTCTCTATAATACTAGGATTGGTATAGTGACATATCAGTTGGAATGTATCCTTATGAGTGATCAGGGAATGTCGTTAATAGATTTCCCCTTGGTGTGGATCATTTTAGAGGTATCTTACCTGAAAATTTCTTTGACATACCTCATGAGGAAATAGTTAATTTCACTATAGATCTTATACCAAGTGCGACACTAGTGTCTATTCCTCTATATTGGATGTCACCAATAGAGATCTAGAAACTCAAGGATCATCTAGAAGAACTTGAAGAAAATAGTGTTACACAACCCATCACATCAACATGGTTTTTATTGGACCTTTTCTCCAAAAACGTTGATGCTAACCTCATATTGTCTGTAGATTACCACCATTTGAACAATCTCGTGGTGAAGAATCGGCATGTGTTTCTTCATATATAAGAAATCTTCAGCCATATCAAAGGACAAATCATTTTCTATAAGATCTATAAGTGTTTTGGATACCATCATGTGAATGTCACATCGTAAGAAACACCACAGACAATGTTTTGGAGTAGGTACGAGTAATATGACTATGAGGATATTTTATTCAGTCTAAAAAAATGGTTTAATAGTTTTCATGGATTTGATGAATTGGGTTTCCTACCAATATCTTTATTCAATATTGGCTGTCTCAGTAGATGCCATATTTTTTTATTAGTGCATCAGACAGGTCTATTCTAATCATCTTTATATCATGTTTTATATAATAATAGAGAACCAACTATATGAGAATATCAATAAATTCTACTTTTTAATAATTAAGGTTCACTTCTTCATTCATATGATATATTATAAATGCATGTCTCATGCCAAAGTGAAGGTGAGGAAATCAGTTTCCAAGGAGAGTACAAAACAAAATGTTTGAAAATGAAGATTCTTAGGGTTTGGACACCATTAAAGGTTATTCATCAAGGTATTCTCCCCCTTAGTAGTCCCTCTTACGGCCATGACTAAGTAGGGTGTTCATTTCATATGGTCTGAATCAAGTGAGATGACTTTTAAAAAATTAAAAGGGAGAATCATGTTAGTTAAAATCCCAATTCATGAATAACTAGGAGGAAGTTATGCAATCTATTGTGATGCTTCCGGTATCAGTCTAGGGATTCTATAAGGAATGGTGGATGAGTTATGGCATATGGGTCCTGTGAACTGAGTCTAAATGAGCAAAATTACCCTATACATGTGCTAGATCTTGAAATCATGGTTCATGATATACACTTTTAGAGGAACAACATGTTTTGTGAGTTATTTACTATTTACACAGGTGATAGAAGTATCTACTATAACTCCACATAGTGAGACATGAATCTAAGGTACTAGAGGTAGGTCAAATCCTTATTTTTCTTTGACATGGATCTTCCTTACACACATGGAATGGAAAATTTCATAGACGATTATTTGAGATATAAATTGAAAACTCAAGAAAACAAAGAGGAAAAAATTTGGAGAATTCGATGGATCTGATCATGAAGTTACACTTGTATGTGAAGTAAAAGAATGGGAAATCAATATTAGTATCTCTAATAGTGACATCCTCCCTTTTATAGCGGGTCTGGATGAGGTAGATGTATGAATCCAAGGCCTCATCTTCAAGGAAATCATCACAAGAGAGAAGTCACCTCCAGTTTGGGTTACTGATAGTAGAAAACCCATACTCATTTATGTATAGGTATGAGAACCTTTTTCATATGGGAAGTGCTGATGTGGGGACCACATACCTCTATTTTGTAGGTTCATATTGGGATTACCAGGATGTATAGAGATATTCATCGTCATTATTGGTGGCTAGGTATGAACCGAAATATGGATGGTTTTATCACTCGGTGTTAAACCTAATAGTAGGAGAAGTCAGAGCACCACCGACTTACTGTGATTCTACAACCTCTATCCATTAATGAGTGGAAATGAAATGAAACAACCATTGTATTTTTATTGGATTTTTCAAAACCATCAAGGTAGTGATAAAGTATCGGTGATTGTTGATAGGCTGACCAAGGTTGCTCACTTTCTTCCAATTCGGTAAACATTATCTATTAATTAAATGGTAAGGCTTTACATTTGGGAGACAGTGTGAACTCATTGAATGCCACGTTCTATCATTTTGGACAGATATTCTCAGTTTTCTTTTCATTCATTGAATGTTTTTGAAAAGTATTTTTGTTCATAGTTCCCTTGAGTATGAAATATCACCCTCAGATCAATGGGAAGTCCATGCGAATGATTCTTGTGTTAGAGGATATTCTTTGAGCCTCCATCCTTGATTTTGGAGTTTCCTATGAGAAGAATATTCTTCTAGTTGCTTTTTCCAAAACAACTACTTATAAGAAACAATTTATAAGGAGATTTATGATTCCATTTATAGTAGACCGTGATGTTGACTGTTATATTGGCATGAGGCTAGTAAGGTAGCCCTACTATGCCCTCATCTCATTCTCGAGACATTAGAGAAAGTACAAATAATTAAAAAGCATATGGATATAGCTCATTCCAGGAGGAAATAAAAAATAAATAATCATAATAGAACTCTATAGATTATGGTGAGGCATCATTTGTTTCTTCATGTGTCATCTAGATTAGGTCATAGATGAGTCGGGAGACACTAAAATTTCTCACATCGATACAAAAAGACTTCGAGATAGTGGAGTGAGTCGGGCCACTAACATATCGATGAAAGCTACCTAAAAGGTGTCATTAAATGAATGAATACATCTACATATCTTAGATTTGATGATATCATGATGACCCATCACATTCATTTGACCCTGAGGATATTTTGTATGAAGCATATTCTTCTTTTGAGGAGCATCCACCATGTATCAATGATCATAACATGAAGGTTATTTGAGGTATGTTAGTTCTTTTAGTCTTATTTCTCTTGAAGAATAGACTCATACTAGACACAACCTGATAGAAGTAGAACAATGTATTTGGGTAGTTTCTGTAACTCTTCTCAAGTGATTTCACACCACACTCAGAAGGGAAAATTGAGGACGAGTTGTCTTATAGAGGGGAGGTTGAAACATCATGGTGATTCTTAAAGGTATAGATAATTTATATTTGGATAAAATTTCCATAAAACAGCCATAATAAGGGTTCCTAATCTTGTCAATGAGGTATCAGGTGAATCTGAGGCTCATGTGGAGCCTAGATCCCCAAAATGAGGAGAAAAGACTAGGCTGGATAGTTAAGAGAAACCATGAAGGCCAACCCTTACAATATTTATAAAACGTTCGGTTGAAGATATTGTGGTATTGGGTGCCAAATTATTTTTTTCAATAGTTAGACCCCATGAATACACTATTGTGGCCAACTATAGTTATCAACCATATTGGGTTTAGTCGGTGTTTCACTGTTAGTCAATTATTGCACCAGACCAGGTGGGGTGCCCCTTTGAAGTAGTGAATGGTGCACAGTTGTTGCACTGTTTGGAAATCATTATGGTGAGACCAAGTGCCCATGATACGGGGGTTAAATTTTTAAATGAAATACCCTATATGAATTGTTACAAACCATATTATCCTCCACTCTTCTCCAGTGGACTTCTCCTCCCCCTTCTTGTGTGAGCTTCCTCCTCCCCATTCACAGGGTTTATAGTATTTCCTTCAATAGGACCCAGAATCATTCATTATCATAAAAAAATCCCTCAATAATATATCTCAACCACTATCATATATTTTACGGCCAATCTTCTATTTTATATGATTTTTATGCATTAATCTTATTTCCATATATCTAGGGAATTTGATAAATTGTGCAATTTATTCCATTCTAGTTCGAATCCAGCCTAAAAAATTGATGAATGGAGTGATACAACATCAAGATAGGTGGTATAGGTATTTCCATTTCATTGAAATTATTTTTATATGATGTCATATTGTACCATTCATGGACCCTTTCAAATATGCTATAAATTTATTTAATAATTTAAATAAATGGGTTTTCATGGCACATTGTGGCCCAACTATGTAGCAAAACACATATTTAGGGTGTTTTTTGTCAATGTCAACCCATTTGGGAATAACCATCCTAAATGAAATATTTAAAAATGATTAATAATATTAAATACTAAGAATTTGTGTGTCTCACCATTGGTAAAAGGCCTTAAATTTCATTTTGAATTTTGATGAATTGTGAACTATGAGTTAGACCCCTCTTTAAATAAAAATGGTAATTATATATTGTTTGGTATTATAACTTTTCATTGAATTTATATTCTATAATGAATATATTAATTAGTTGGAGGTCCATGATTATTACCTCATTAATGTTTTTATTCATATTTTTGTATTGTTCACCTAATGCAAGAGCATATTGCCTATCCCCTTATGCCTTGTGCAATATTCCATGCTTAATTCTTATATACCATGCCAGTTCCTTTATTGGGAATTCTTGTTATCACTTCCAAGTATATTGAACCTTATTTTTTGTAATGAATTATATTTCTTGGATAGCTTGATATCATGTGAAATTTTTATGGCCTTGGATGACATGTGATTATGATTATGATACTCTTTGTTGTGAGTTTTTCTTTTCATGTGGTTAAAAACATCATATGGGAACATGGTTTCAGAATTAATGAATCCATGGATAGAATCACCTTGTTCATTTTTGTTCTACTTTCCACATCAGGGGTGATACAATGGTTATCAATGTAGAGTCTATCCAGCTGGTGTCTATATACACATGAGTGAAAATGGTTCCCTATGGGGGGGGGTATGGACATGCTCATCGGATTGATCTAATTATGTATTGGGTGATACCGTTCACACAATGTGTCATACATGGTATTGTCTTAGAGTCACCAAGCCATGAGTGAGACAAGGGATGCCTATATGGGTTTACATGAACAAACTCGTTAGAATTGGTTTAATTGGAGAACATATAGAGACCCTTAAGATTTTTCATAGATCATTATCGATGGGTTTGGGACTGCAATAATGAATATAAATGATTATACCCTCTTTATATGTGTTGACACTATTTTTGTGTTATGAGCATGATAGTGTGTTATCATGGAGATGTGATCCCTAAGAAAACAAATATGATTGTGGTATTCTAGTCATAGTTTCCTTATTTAAAATGGCCCACATATACTTTCTATACCATGCACATGTACCTTTTTTGGGGAAACCCAGCATAGGTCGATGTAGGTGGAATTGGCCGAGTGGCCATTTCGGATCACAAATAAGGAAAATATTAATTATTTACATATCTGTCTACTTTTATTATTATGTAACTCAGAAGTTTATTTATTATGGATTGGCCTAGACACCATGGGTTTCAGACTACTAATATTCTATATCAAACCATTCTTGGGGAACCCTAGGCACCCAAAAAGATATTATTATCACATATATGGGTAAAGGGAAGTGTGGGAATTTCATTTCATGATTGATTGATAGCTATAAGATAGAGAACGGGGAAGAAAAATGAGCCTTTACATGATATGATTATAGTAGAAATTTTTTTAATTTTTTTTCAGGGATGTAGTATATTCTCAAATCGCTATCCCTCTATACCCATATTTTTTTATAGAGATTGACATACCATGACTGAAATTATTTATCTTTTATTGTTACTCTTCTTTTAATAGTTTTTTAATTCTCTAGAATGATTTATTAGTACAATGATACTTTTTCTAGTATAGATGATTTATGATTACTCTCTTTATAGTTTATTTTCTACTACTATTCTAACTCTGATAGATGAGGTAATAGTCTCACAAAAGACATGCCAATGTCCCTCACTTCTAGTCGGCATCTTATGGAATTCTTGGGGATAAGCTTGATTTCCTGTGCCCCACATTATTAACACACCATTGAGTAGAAAAATTTGTGGTATGCTATACTTATGATCAAGGATTATATTTAGAAACTGATTTAGATAAGAGAGTATCATACCAATGTTATCGATCTCCACTCCAATTGGGTTGGACATCCCATTGGGGAAGTCATCACATCACTTATCACGTTGGTTGTCTACCGGACTCCCTTCATTTACATCCATTAGATAAAATAAATGGAATATTTAGAATGAGTAATCATAAACTATTAAAAACATAAATGTGAATCCAATTATGTTAAATATATAAATTATAAATTAAATTTATTTACATAACATATTAATTTATAGTATTCAATCATTGTTATCCATGATCTATTTCCTACAATATATCATTAAGAGAATTTTTTGTACAAATAATATTGTTTCATAATGTGTTTATGAATTTAAAAAATCATATCCTTTGGATTTTCAAACTAGGCGTGAATCAAGGCCCGTTGTCATAGTCCTTTTTTCTATCCAGTTTAGAAAAACAAGGTGTTTTCAGGTTTTACCCTTATATACATCTATGCCAAAGACAGATCTAATTGTTGAATCAAGATATATATTTATTTTATAGTAAACCACTTAATCAATATTTACCAGAATTTAGGTATGTTTTCAGATGCTTGGTCTTATCCCTATGGCTTTGACTATAGTTTTTTAATCCAAAAACCCAAAATTACAAAACATTTCCTTTGTTACTAGAATAACAACCCTTCTCCTTATTACATAATAATTCATGATTTATTACATAATATTACAAAAAGGAAAATTCAGATGATGAAAATTTATAGTTTATTTGGGAAATACAAATATTATATAATAACATATAATATGAAATACTACATTAATTTAAACAAGGTCCTTATCTTGATCGCACTTAAAACTGCATGAGATAACCTAGCGATATACATGAGAAAGAGGGTAGGTAAAAATATGAGTAATGGAATAATCATAGAATAAAAGGAATAAAGTAATACATTTTATACAATATTAATATCCATGGATCATAAAATGGGTGATAATCATAAACATCACCAATGAGGCATGATATAACATGATAATCATAAATAAAACCTTGGAAATGTAGAAACAACTGAAAAAACAACATCCAAAACATCGATCAATGATAACTAATATGTTATGATTAAAGGAAACGTTTCAAGGTATATTATTTTCACTACCAAATACTATGTATGACTTATCATGAGACTAAAAAATTCCACAATGCATTGGAGAACTGAATAATTCAAGGCACACTGATAGAGTTAATATTTTCATTATTATTTATATGTTTTTCAATGATTTAATCCCTCCTAATTATTCAATGTGAGTGTATTTGCATCATTTATGTGTTTTTGGTGTATTTTGGGCTTAAATGTGAAAATGGGGTAATTATGTAAAATTTTCAGTTTTATATAGCTTCTGTTTTTCGGTCATAACTTTTATAATATGGGTCCAATTGAAGTGAATCTTTTTTTGTAGGATTCCTATACATGTGGGCGTAAAATGTTCCTTCTGGACCAAGACCCAATTCGAAACCCAATGGTGCAGAAAATTCAATCAAGTTGAGAAATCAGTTTGGAAGGCAGAATGAACCCCACTTCATTAAATATGCAATATCTCCTTCAGCCGACCTTAGAATGAGGTGATTCCAGCTGGTGTCGACAGAGGACTTCAAAAGGACGGCTCACATTAAATTTCATAAATTATTGAGCTCATTAATGCATCCTTTTTGAGCGTCCAAGTGGAGTGGGTGAAACAGTGTTTGGCGTCCAGAAAAGTAATGGTCATTTCTCCGGCCATATCTTTCTTTACACCTGTCCAATAACTCTAAAATTTTAATGGTCGATAGAAAACGTCATGTCCAACATTCTATAAGAAGGGACCTCAGTGAGTTTCGGCCGGCTGGTGGGAGTAACAGAGGAAAACTTTTGGAAGACAGATTCTGGAGGATCAAATTTCTGTTCTTTCTTTTCTCTCTTTTGTTCTTCTTAGTTTTGTAATGAATTCTTCTTTACCCTTAGTCACAATTACCCTTACCATGGTGGGGTAAACTTCTATGTGATTGGGGAAGGGGAGGTTTTCCATTTTGTATTTCATGAGTTCCTTCTCTTAATGTTTTAAAATACTTTTCTCTTCTGCGAATCTGTTTCAATTTCTTATAACAGTTTTTATTATCATGTACGATTGTATCTGATTTTAGATTCTGTTGTTCATTGTTATTTGGTCAATGATCAATATCTCCCTCCACTAGGTTCTGGTTTATAAACAATGGAATAGACCGGTATTTAGTGGTGTAGTACTCGGTGATCACCGGTACGTGTGTGAGGAGTAGTGAATGTTCTTGATTACTTGGGATAAACAAGACCCGATTGGGGATTGCCTAAGATAATTGAGGGTATTTTCTACAACTCTATTACACATTGGAAGGAGAGTAGACCAACCTAAGATTTTAGTAAGGTTTATTCTCACGTTTTAATTGACCAAGGGAGTGAGAAGAAACGATTGTGGATTCTCACTCTTAACGATTTAGCAGAGGAGAATTGGGTAAAATGAACAATGATAGAATTACAATTGGAAAACTGACCCTAACCTGATCACCATTTCATATCACTGATTTAGATCACATCATTTGTCAATTTGTTTCAAAACTTTCACTTAATTACTTTACTTTATTTAGTTTCTTTCTTGTATTTTCTAAATCAAACAATTTCTAAAAACAACCTCACTTCTTTCTATTTAAAGGTGACAGCTTAATTGTTGTGCACTCCTCTCTGGAGACAACCTAGGTAATCCACTCTACTACATTTTAACTTAGGTAATATTTGTTTTTGTCACACCCCACGACAGGCACGTGTCAAAACTTGGCGCCGTTGCCGGGGAGGTAGTGCCAACATTTCTTTTCTTTTCTTTTCTCTCTTTTCATCTTTTCTCTTCAAAATTGCATGACTCGAACCTCAAAAACTGAACCTTTACCCATAGATCCTGAAATTGAAAGAACCTTGTTGAATAGACTTAGAAACATTAATTTGGAATCTGAATTTGAGGAAGTTCCCCTTGCAGACTCAAGTGAAACTTCAAGTGTTCACTCTGAGCCTGTCATCATGGCTGAAAATCAAAACCAAACACTTAGAGACCTCTGTGCACCACAATTCCTTAATCAAAACAATCAACTTGTCATGCCAGTGTTACAAAATGATTTTGAAATGAAACCTAACATGATTCCTTTGCTTCCGAAGTTTCATGGTTTGGCAGGTGAAGATCCAAACAAACACATTAAAGAGTTCACACATGTTTGCTCAACTTTCAGACCCCGTGGAATTACCGAGGAGCAGGTAAAGTGGAAGGCATTTCCGTTTTCATTGGATGGAGCTGCTAAAGAATGGTTGTACGACCTACAACCAAGAGACGTACATGACTGGAATGACCTGGTAAGATGTTTTATGCAAAGATTCTTCCCCACCTCTAGAAGCACAGCTATTCGGAAAGAAATCTACGCCATACGACAATCATCTGGAGAAACTCTTTACGAGTACTGGGAGATATTTAAGAAGCTATGTGCCAGTTGTCCACATCAAGCCATTGAGGAACACCACTTTCTTGTCTTCTTCTATCAAGGACTACTGGACAATGACAGAAACCTTCTTGATGCATCATCTGGAGGTGCACTGATTGACAAGTCGCCAGAAGAAGCCAAGGGCTTGATTGAGAAGATTTCCCAAAACTCGCAGCAATTTGGAACAAGGGGTATTGGAACAAGAGGTATTCATGAGGTATGCACTTCTCATCCATCACCCTTATTAGAAACTAAGATTGAAGAGCTTACTAGTTTGGTGAGACAGATGGCCCTGAAGCAAGTTAGTGACCAACAAGCGCCAGCTAAGGTATGTGGTTTATGCTCATCACCTGATCATTTTACTGACCAATGTTCTGAAATACAGGGAATGGAAACATGTGCAGCAGCCTTTCAGCCAAGGCAGTTCCAGCAAAATCAAGGATGGAGAGAGCCTAGCCAAGTCCAATATGGATTTGGAAATCAACAGAATCAAGCTAGGCCCCCGTACCAAAATCAGTTTCAAAACCAACCCCCATTCCAGAATCAATTCCAGAACCCTCCACCATTTCAACAAAAACCATCTTATAACCATCCTTCATACCAAAAACCAACCAATCTCCAAAGACCCTATGAGCAAACATCCACCAGTTCACAACCTCCAATTCAAAACCAACAAAAATCTGAGTTTGAAGGACTGAAAGACACTGTTAAAGATTTGTCCAATAAGTTTGAAAGTCTCATGGACTTTCTGACCAAAAATCCTGGTAAGCTCCCTTCCCAAACAATCCCAAACCCAAAAGAAAATGTTAGTATTATAACCACAAGAAGTGGAAAAGAACTCCAACCACCATCCACCATTGAACCTGAAACAAGAAAAACTAATATGGGTGAGAATGAAGTTAGAAATGATGAAAATTCTATGAAAATGCATCGAGAAGAAGATAAGAAAGAGGAGGATGATAATGATAGAACAAGAAGGAAGAAACAAGAAACACCATTTCAAAGGCAACAAAGGGAGAAGAAATATATACCACCACCATTTCCATCAAGGATGATTGAATCAAAGAGGTTACAAGAAGAAGCACTACAAAAAGAAATTATGGACACCTTTCAGAAAGTGGAAATCAACAAACCTCTGCTTGAAGCACTCAAACAAATTCCAAAGTATGCTAAATTTTTGAAGGATCTTTGCACCAAGAAAAGGAGACTTCAAGGGAATGAGAGGATCAATTTGGGAAGAAGCGTCTCAGCCCTAATCACACCACAATTGCCAACTAAATGTCAAGATCCAGGGACATTTTCTATTCCATGCACCATTGGTTCATTAAATTTCTCTAATGCTTTGTGTGATTTAGGTGCATCAATTAATGTATTGCCTCACTCAGTATATACTTCTTTGCAGATGGGAGACTTGAAGCCCACAAGAGTGGTGGTCCAGCTTGCAAATAGATCCACAGTTTTCCCAGCAGGAGTTCTGGAGGATGTCCTGGTAAAAGTCAAAGATCTTTTATTCCCTGCTGACTTTTATGTGTTGAATATGGAAGATGATAGGATCCCATCACACTCACCCATCATTTTGGGGAGACCATTCTTAAAGACGGCCAAAACCATCATCAATGTCCATGAAGGGACACTTACCATGGAGTTTGGAGATAGCACTGTCCATTTCAATATTTTTGAATCCATGAGGCACCCATCAGATAATCATTCACTCTTTGCACTCTCCCATGAAGATGACATAGAACCAATTGAAGAATCAGGTATGTTTCATGAATTTTTATCATTAGGAGAGAATTTTTCCATTAAAGATATCACTGAACATATGGATTCCCAAACTCTTGGAGGTTCTGATTTCCTGTTGGAAGAAGAGGTAAAATCTGATTTCTTTGATAATTTGTTAAATGATGATGAAGATGATATGATTTCTTGTGTGCAGGATGTCAAACCATTGGAAGTGGAGAACCTCAATTTAGTTTCATCTCTTGAGCATCCTCCTGATCTAGAATTAAAACCACTCCCCACTGATTTAAAATATGTTTACCTTATGGAGGGGGAGAAATTACCAGTAATAATTGCTAATAATCTATCTAAAACTCAAGAAAAATCATTGATTGAGCTTTTGAGAGAGAATGTCCAAGCAATAGGATGGAGATTAGGTGATATCCTAGGAATAAACCCAAACATTTGCTCACATAGAATTTTTCTTGAGGGAGATTCCAAACCTGTCAGACAACCCCAAAGGAGGTTGAACCCTACCCTGATGGAGGTTGTAAAAAAAGAGATTGAGAAGTTATTAGAATCCGGGATCATCTATCCCATATCAGATTCACAATGGGTTATCCCCATCCATGTAGTCCCAAAGAAAACTGGCCTAACCATTGTGAGGAATGAAAAGAATGAATTAGTCCCTGTGAGAATTCAGAATAGCTGGAGAGTATGCATCGATTTTAGGAAGCTGAATCAGGTCACTCGAAAAGATCATTTCCATATCCCGTTCATTGACCAGATGTTAGAGAGATTGGCAGGGAGAACTCATTATTGCTTTTTGGATGGATTTTCAGGTTATTTTCAGGTACCCATTTCCCCCGAAGATCAAGAGAAGACTACCTTTACTTGTCCTTTCGGTACTTTTGCATACAAAAGAATGCCATTTGGATTGTGTAATGCTCCAGGTACATTTCAGAGGTGTATGGTAAGTATATTTTCTGATCACATTGAAGATTGCTTGGAGGTTTTCTTGGATGATTTCACAGTTTTTGGAAATTCTTTTGACCACTGTTTGAAAAATCTGGAAAAAGTTTTGAAAACTTGCATTGAAAAAAACCTTGTTTTGAATTTTGAAAAGTGTCATTTTATGGTTGAGAGAGGAATTGTCCTTGGGCATGTCATTTCACAGAAAGGCATTGAGGTTGATCAATCAAAAATTGAAGTGATAAATTCTTTGCCTTACCCAACTTGTGTGAAACATGTTAGATCATTTTTAGGACATGCAGGATTCTACAGGAGGTTTATAAAAGATTTCAGTAATATTTCTCTCCCTCTCTCTAGATTACTTTTGAAAGATGCTGATTTTGATTTCAACGGTTCATGTAGGGAAGCATTTGATGAGTTGAAGAAGAAATTGATTACACCACCAGTGATACAACCACCAAATTGGGAAGAACCATTTGAGCTACTTTGTGATGCTTCAAACCAAGCAATTGGAGCTGTCCTTTCTCAGCGAATTGAGGGCAGGCCACAAGTCATTGCATATGCCTCGAAAACCTTAGATGCAGCCCAATTCAACTACACAACAACAGAAAAAGAGTTTTTAGCAGTTGTTTTTGCTTTAGAAAGATTTAGATCATATCTTCTTGGAACTAAAGTCATTGTGTTTTCTGATCATGCAGCTCTTAGGTACTTGATGAAGAAGGCTGAAGCAAAACCAAGGCTAGTGAGATGGATACTACTACTACATGAGTTCAACATAGAAATAAAAGATAAGAAGGGATCTGAGAACCAAGTGGCTGATCACTTAAGTAGACTACCCAACACCGCTGAAGTTGAGATTCCAGACACTGAACCACTAAATGATCGCCTTCCAGGAGAGCAGTTGTACTTGATTGAAGGAGAAGTACCTTGGTATGCTGACATGGTCAATTATCTGGTAACATCTCAGGTCCCATCTCATTTAAATTCTCACCAAATTCACAAATTGAAATCTGAATCTAAATATTACATCTGGGATGATCCATTTCTTTGGAAGATTTGCAATGACCAAATGATCAGAAGATGTTTGCCTAAAAATGAAATTGAATCAGTCTTTAGGTTTTGTCACACATTAGCTTGTGGAGGCCACTTTGGACCTCAAAGGACTGCAAGAAAGGTTTTAGAATCTGGACTTTATTGGCCAACACTTTTCAAAGATTCTCATGAATTTTGTAAACGGTGTGAAAAATGTCAATTTTCAGGAAATATTTCAAAGAGACAAGAAATGCCCCAAAAGCCACTTATTTTTTGTGAAATATTTGAAGTTTGGGGGATTGATTTTATGGGACTTTTCCCAATGTCATTTGGAAATTCTTATATTCTTCTTGCTGTTGATTATGTTTCCAAATGGGTGGAAGAAAAGCCACCAAGACTGACGATGCTAAAGTTGTTTGTGATTTTGTCAGGGCTAACATATTTTGTAGGTTTGGAGTTCCTAGAGCCATCATTAGTGATCAAGGGACTCACTTCTGTAATTGGAGAATGGAGGCTTTGTTGAAAAAGTATGGGGTGCATCATAAAACATCAACTCCCTATCATCCACAGACTAATGGGCAAGCTGAAGTGTCCAATAGGGAAATAAAAGGAATTTTGGAAAAGACTGTTAATCCAAATAGGAAGGATTGGAGCCAAAGGTTAGAAGACACATTATGGGCTTACAGGATAGCCTACAAAACTCCAATTGGAATGAGTCCATATAGGCTGATTTATGGGAAAAGTTGTCACCTACCTGTGGAATTGGAACATAAGGCATACTGGGCTGTGAGGAAGATGAATCTGGATCTTGAAAGTGCTGGGAAAGAGAGAAGATTGCAGTTACAAGAGCTGGAAGAAATTAGAAGGGAAGCATTTGAAAATTCCAGGATTTACAAAGAGAGAACAAGAGTGGCTCATGACAAACTGATCCAACCAAAGGACTTCCATCCAGGAGACAAAGTGTTGTTATTCAATTCAAGACTCAAGCTGATGCCAGGTAAACTTCGTTCCAGGTGGGAAGGTCCATTTATAGTTACTCATGTATATCCTTTTGGTGCTGTGCAGATTGTGAAGGATGGAGTGAAGGATCCATTCACTGTTAATGGGCACAGATTGAAGAAATTCCTTGGGACGATGCCATTAGAGCCAATGGAGGAGATCACACTCCTCCAACCTGTTTATCAATAAACTCCATCAGGTCGTACCTCTCCTTTATATTTTTATGATTGTTGTGATTCAATTTCCAATATTCTTACATGTTAAATACATTTGAATGCATTGTGGACACTGCATCATTTAAGTGTGGGGGAGAGAACCTTTGTAGTGTAGGATTTTTATGTGTTATTTGTTTTCCTATTTGTTTTTTTTTAAAAACATGTGAGTGTTTAAATTTTGTTTGGTTATTTTTAAATTTTTGTGTTTTTTTGAAACTTTTGAGCTGAAATGATTATCATTGGTATTTTTGAAACCCATCTCCATGAGTGAAATATTTTATTCCTTGAAACTAAGCTTAAATGAATGCTGAAAATGACATTGTTTCAAGTTCAATTATTTGGGAATTTCATGAAAAATACTCTGTTTTTTGAATCCCATGCCACATATCACTGTCTTTATATTTGAAATCACATTCCCGTGAGGCTTCTAAACCTATTATTTTCATATTCTTTACATTCACCTCACTTCTTGATAGAACCAAATCATGCTTGATTTAACCAGAATTTGATTTATTCCTGTCAAAACTTGAGGGTTTGAGGTACTTGTGTTTTAAATGATTGAGGCATTTCTTTGGTTTGAAAGCCCCCTTTTCAAGATAATCCCTTTCATAATGGCCTACCTTGAACATTTAATCCTTGTAGCCCATAGAAGCCATGAAAATCCTGTTAGTTTAGCCACATTACAAGCCAATATTCCCTATCCAACCTGCTCTTGAAGTGAAATTGCATGATCTATTTGAACATAAGTGTGTGGGGAAGATGTCTTGTATTGTACTACCTTATTTGGGGATACATTGGGTGAAAAAAAAATGTTGAAGAGATGTTATTGCTGTAAAAAAATCATTCTGCTGAAAGCTGTGCCTTTTCTGGAGCTTTCATGATGAGAGAAGTTGTGCCTTTCTGGAGCTTCTAATGTAAAAAGGAAGCTGTGCCTTTTCTGGAGCTTTCAAGAAATATTATATTTGAGAAGATTGAAATATTTTCTGCTGAAATGATAAACTATGGGAACATTCCTTGACATTCCATGGAGAAGGAGTTTATTTTCTACTAAGGGGAGTGAAGAGAAGACCATACTTTTGTGAAAATTAGAGTAATGCAATTTTGCTTCAAAAAGAGCCAAGCCCTCTTCATTCAGCCTCAGAATTTTCACATATAAATACTACCAACCTAAAGCCACAGAATAACCTTAACAAGTCCTCATGATAAACATATGTCTTTGACTCACATCGTGTGGAGAGGTAGGAATTTATCAAGCCTATGGTGACCCTTGTATGAGTTTGGATGAGAAAGACATTGCTAAAAAATTCAGATTTGTGTAATGAGAGATAATGAAAGTTAGGTAAGTGTTTTGTGTGCATGGGAGGAGAAATGAAGAGTAAATTTATTGAATGATCCTAACTTAAGAATATGAAATAATAGAGTTTGAGGAGGCATGATATATTTTGTTTCTTGTTTTCAAATTAGTGGATCTCATGAATATGTGTTTTGAATTTACTTTGAATTTATTTTGATTCTGACTTGTCCAGGAGACCAAGTGATAAGTGTGGGGGAATTGATAGAGTTAATATTTTCATTATTATTTATATGTTTTTCAATGATTTAATCCCTCCTAATTATTCAATGTGAGTGTATTTGCATCATTTATGTGTTTTTGGTGTATTTTGGGCTTAAATGTGAAAATGGGGTAATTATGTAAACTTTTCAGTTTTATATAGCTTCTGTTTTTCGGTCATAACTTTTATAATATGGGTCCAATTGAAGTGAATATTTTTTTTTAGGATTCCTATACATGTGGGCTTAAAATGTTCCTTCTGGACCAAGACCCAATTCGAAACCCAATGGTGCAGAAAATTCAATCAAGTTGAGAAATCAGTTTGGAAGGCAGAATGGACCCCACTTCATTAAATATGCAATATCTCCTTCAGCCGACCTTAGAATGAGGTGATTCCAGATGTTGTCGACAGAGGACTTAAAAAGGACGGCTAAAATTAAATTTCATAAATTATTGAGCTCATTAATGCATCCTTTTTGAGCGTCCAAGTGGAGTGGGTGAAACAGTGTTTGGCGTCCAGAAAAGTAATGGTCATTGCTTCGGCCATATCTTTCTTTACACCTGTCCAATAACTCTAAAATTTTAATGGTCGATAGAAAACGTCATGTCCAACATTCTATAAGAAGGGACCTCAGTGAGTTTCGGCCGGCTGGTGGGAGTAACAGAGTCAAACTTTTGGAAGACAGATTCTGGAGGATCAAATTTCTGTTCTTTATTTTCTCTCTTTTGTTCTTCTTAGTTTTGTAATGAATTCTTCTTTCCCCTTAGTCACAATTACCCTTACCATGGTGGGGTAAACTTCTGTGTGATTGGGGAAGGGGAGGTTTTCCATTTTGTATTTCATGAGTTCCTTCTCTTAATGTTTTAAAATACTTTTCTCTTCTGCGAATCTGTTTCAATTTCTTATAACAGTTTTTATTATCATGTACGATTGTATCTGATTTTAGATTCTGTTGTTCATTGTTATTTGGTCAATGATCAATATCTCCCTCCACTAGGTTCTGGTTTATAAACAATGGAATAGACCGGTATTTAGTGGTGTAGTACTCGGTGATCACCGGTACGTGTGTGAGGAGTAGTGAATGTTCTTGATTACTTGGGATAAACAAGACCCGATTGGGGATTGCCTAAGATAATTGAGGGTATTTTCTACAACTCTATTACACATTGGAAGGAGAGTAGACCAACCTAAGATTTTAGTAAGGTTTATTCTCACGTTTTTAATTGACCAAGGGAGTGAGAAGAAACGATTGTGGATTCTCACTCTTAACGATTTAGCAGAGGAGAATTGGGTAAAATGAACAATGATAGAATTACAATTGGAAAACTGACCCTAACCTGATCACCATTTCATATCACTGATTTAGATCACATCATTTGTCAATTTGTTTCAAAACTTTCACTTAATTACTTTACTTTATTTAGTTTCTTTCTTGTATTTTCTAAATCAAACAATTTCTAAAAACAACCTCACTTCTTTCTATTTTAAGGTGACAGCTTAATTGTTGTGCACTCCTCTCTGGAGACAACCTAGGTAATCCACTCTACTACATTTTAACTTAGGTAATATTTGTTTTTGTCACACCCCACGACAGGCACGTGTCACACACCCATCACATCAATTTCATTCTCATACTTAATTGTGCAACATTTATCATAAACCATGGAATCAGGGTTCATAATTTTCTATTACATGATTAAATATTGGGGAATACGTGAATGTAGATACCAAAAAAATAATTATATGTTTTTAAAGGTTAACACCCTCGGTATGAAATGGTTAAGGTATTTACTACAAAATTGTATTTGTATGGAAAATCGTGGTAAAATTTCGGCAGAATAATGATGTCACACAAATATTCATAAAATGAATTGATAAAGAGAAAGGGGTTTCTCATAATTTGTTAATAATATTCAATGTAATAGGGATATGTAAATCAATTTCACAAATTAGTAATTATAAATTTAAGGAATTAAATAATTAAGAAACATGAAAAAATAGGAGATGGAAAAGAATTATTTCTTTTTACTTGAGTGTGTGACTCAAAATGCTTGAGAGGGGCATATATAGAAATTGAGGATACCTTGGGAGGACTATATAGAGGTTAAGGAAAATTATGGTCATTGTCAAAATATTTTTAGCGAAGAGAAATGTGTCCTTGGGGGGTTTATAAACTAAATTTGTGGGGATTTCATAACCATTTCTCGAACCTAGGTTTTAAACTCTATATATTAAATTAAAAAAAATATTTTCCATGGGTTTTTATAATTATTTAATACAATGTTAGGTGGTTTTAATTATTTTATATTTTTAAGGGAATAAATTATTAAAATATTATTCTTGTTGATGTGTAAGTGAGTCACAGTCTTAAATAACTTATTTTAAAACATTAAAATATATTAATGGTTTCAAGGGATTCATAAGGACTTTATAATATATGGAAAATAAAGATAAAATAAAATTATTTTAAAGTTAAAGATTATATTTTTTATTTATTTCCATTTATTATATTTTTTAAATAACTATTGGGTCATTATGATTTCATAATAAACAATATATATTATTAGGATATTTAATTTTTACCCGAATATTCACCTTTCTAAAACAATTATGAAAAATTAGACATTAAATAATTTTGACACTATGATTACAAATATAATATTCATTTTATCAAAATTATTTTATTAACATATGTATTTTATATTTTAAAATAACAACAAACATTTATTGATAAATTCTGAGTTTTGTGAAAATAACAGTTTTCGAATCCTTATAAAAATTACTATTTTCTTCATAAAACATATATTACCACTTATATTTAACAAACATTATTTAATAATAATATTTCTTGATAATATTATTTATTTCAATGAATTGAGTAATTCTTGAAAATTACTACTTAATATAATTGGAATATTACCCAAAAATACAAATTGACTTTTATTATATCAATATCAAAATTTTAAATAAAGTAATGATAAGAAGTATGTCATAAAATTATTCTACTGAATATAAAATGTAAATATTTATATTATTATGGTCATGATTCATATCATTTTAGTACACCAAAAAACTCCATAATTTTAAGGCGTGTGATGATAATCCATTCATAGTGTGGTTTGGCAGTCATGGTTTTTGTTATGATTTCGATGGCCCTAAACTTCTTCAATTAACAGTTTCACACATTATTAAGTTGTCAGATCTCAGCTTGGGATTGGCTAGTGGAAAATCCATGTGATTATATCTCCCTAAAAAACACGGATAAATTTTCTGTATATAGTACCATCGTTCTGGTTGAGGGTAACACTTCTTTTTCTCTTTTGAATAGGATTTTCTAAAACCCTATATTAATACATATCATATGATAATTGTTCAATGAATAAATTATCAATAGTAAAGAATCATATTGTTGTTTAAAATTTAATTTTATGTTATAAAATCAAATAAGAGAATGTTTTTCTATAACTATTATATATAATAAGATATTTAATTAACTCATAATGTTCATTTTATTTAAAAAATTTTGAGTCATTACATTACAGTGGGTATCAGAGAAATTATTAGCTTACAATATTGGATTTGGTGTTAGTTGATGATAATTAATGTTTTTGAATGTTAGGATTGATAAAATTTTGAATGGTATAGATAAACATTTATGTTAGTAAAGGTAATATTGAGTATTGTTTGGATTAGAATAAGATATATTTAGTGAAAACCCTAGGGATAAATCTCTAGAATAATTATGAAAATAAGATAACATCCTGAAGTCTTTGTAAATTATAGATTCTTTGGTTCTTTGATAAAATATATCCCTATTGTGTGGATTAATATTTGGTATAGATTAACCTAGGGAAAATCACCTTTAAAATGGATAGTTGAGTATCACATCATTCTTCACTTATTGCATGGTGAACATGCACAAGAAAGAAAAAATAGTTTAAAACTCTTAATGAATGTTCTATAATAAATTCATGTAATATTTAATAAACCAATTTTAAGTATTTGAGTATGATTTCAAATAATTATGTTAGAAAACAATATGTAAAAATAAACATAAATAACTATTAATTGATCAAATAGAGTCATTTTTTGAAACAAAAGTATTATATATTTAAAATTAAGGGGTCATAGGGGATAAAATATTAATATTTATGTTTTCCAATCCAAATTTTGGATATTATCATAAATTTTTTTATTTAGTTGAAATAGGATCATGAAAATATATCTTAAAATGGTATGTATCCAAAAACCTTTATGTCTTATAAATAAATTATGGATCACAATTAAATTATTGAGAATCATAGAATATGATTATTATGATATAGAATGTTAGTTTTATAATCTTAACTATGGTAGACATATATATAATTTAATAGCAAATAAATACTGATAGTCACACCAAATTTCATTTGTGAGTGATATTTTATAGTGATATCCAGTGTAATCTAAAATTTATTAGGATTATAGGGAATATCTATGTATTTTTTACAGTGGTTCTTCTGGAATGAATTGGAAACATATATTAAATGTTATCAAAAATCATGAAAAATAATTTTCTACGAAGGTGTTATTTTTGGAAATAAAAATTTAAGAACACATGGTTATGGTATGGAAAACATGCCAGTTTAATATAATATTGATTTTGAGATAATAAAGTATTGATTGGGTTTTTTAAAAATTATGTTAGATTGTGTTGGTAACCATGTGATTGATATTTTATTCATGATATGTTTTTGTGAGGATCATTTCAGTTTCTGGATTATGATATACATAAGTTGTTATGTGATCTTATAAACTAGAAATTAATAACTCTTAGGGGATACATATAGTGTTAATTTCATGTAGAATATATGGTTTCACTATGAGTCAATGTATTCAAAATCTAGATAGTTTTTGGAAATTTATATTTTGTAGAATACATTATTAGTGTATATTCATTCTTGAGTGTATGTTGATATAAAAAATTAATGTCGTTTCTAGAAAGATGAGTAAAAAAATATATCTTAATAGAGTAAGGTATTTGTAATATTACATTTTAATAATGAATGATAAATATGTTTAGAATATAATCCCCAACATTCATTATTGAGGAGTAATTAAATATTATGGGGAAATAATTATTTTATTGGTGTAGAATGTAATGGCATGAGATTTCAAATTCATTAAATTTATAATATATTGAGTAACCTATTTCAGAAACAAAAATTGACTCATGTAATACATGAATAATAGGATCAATGGCATATTATAATAAAATGAATAATATAGTAAATAATATATAAACATATAATATTCAATTAAAATAATTTTTTTTAATTATTATATGTTTAATATTTTTGAATGGATTACCTTTGAAGTTCCATATTAAAATAATTATATTGTAGTTTATATTAATAATATAAATTTGTTATAGTTAAAAGTTTAATTTAAAAAGAAATATTTAGATTTATAAACTATTATATTATGATTAAATAATTTTAAACTTTATATGAAATAAAATTTAATAAACTTTTGTTTAAAAGGTTATTTTTTATAATAAATTTTTTTTTCAATATGTTTTGTTTTCATTTTAATATTAAATTCATTAATTCAATAAATTTAATTTAACATATTTATGAACTTTTTTATTTATCATTTCATTATTCGGGAAGAATTACTTTTGGATATTTTCCTAAAAAATGAATTATAGAATAATTGTGAAAAAAATACTAATTCTTATAATACCATCACTTTTATGAAATTATCATAATAAAATAGTGACTAATTGTTTTTATTTTTTAAAAAATAATTAATTAATTTATAAATAATTATTTTTAATTTATAATACCCATATTTAATATTTTTCATACATAAATACCATTTTACACAAATAATTGTTTTTATTCTCAAATATTTGAGATTAGTTTTAATCAATTATAGACATTAAATATAAATAAAAGGACTTCATATTTATATTTATATTAAATAATTATTCAAATCCCATTTTTATTATTAATTGTATGATTATTATAATTAATGTTAATGAACAAGATAATGGTGATCATGCTATTTAAAATGAATTTTTTATCAATGTTTTTTAATTTGAATATAATAAATTAATTAAATATTGTTTTAAAATTATTTTAACATGATGTTAATAAATATATAGATTTATATTATCACGTATTTCATGGTATTAAATTCCATATATGATGAATAATACATAATAGTGAATTTGTTTCTAAAAAATTAATTTAAATAGAATTATGTTTTTAATTATAATGATAAATTTACCTTACATATAAATTATATTATATTATACATGATATAAATATGGATTCATCACACACAAATTTCATAACTGTTTCAATCTTATATTTTCAATAAATTGTATAATACGAGGGTAAAATCTCGTTACCAAGATAAAAAAAGATAAACATTAAAATATAATAATAAATTATAAGAAACATGTTTATAACATGTTATAAAATGATTTTTAAAGTCATTATAAATATTATTCCAATTATAAATCAATTAATTGTTTCTTTTGGAACAATTTTTCATCAAATAGATTAATTTCATTGTCGAAAATGTAGAGTATTAATAAAACTGCACTTTTCTTCACTTATAATAGTTGATCGGTTTATGATTATCAAAATAACACTTCTTCCTATAAATATAATTAAAAACCTACTAAATTATAAACTCCTAGAATTATCTTGAATGAAATAAATCTTCTACTCCTCATAAGGTAACTCTGACCCTTCATTTACACGGATACTTTCAAGCGAATGTTCACAGTCCCAATGTGTGTATAACTTTATCCTTATCATTTTGTTCATAATATTAATCTTAAATAACTAAACCAAACATAGTAATATATTCACATTAGAATAATTATTATATTTATATTTTTAATATTAATTAATAAATCATTATTTATTTCTTTCAATCAAATTTGAAATACAAAAGAGCATTGATTGTGTGATTTTTCAGACTACCTCCTCATTAGAGCATCGTCACATTTTCACCAACACCTCTATTCACTTGTTTTAATGGTGGAATTGAATATAAAATTTAACATGTATAATATAGTAATTGTGGTTAAGGAAAAATTTAAATCCACCTTCTTTCTAACTCCTTCATTCAGAAATGAAATTATTAACCATCCATTGTAAAGACTACCACCTCCACAAAATAATGTTTTTTCAATTTTTATCATTTTTAATTCATTAACCAAAATAATAAAAATATAGTTAAAAATTAAAAAATTTATAATATAATCATTCTAATATAATAATTATATAATTAAAAAACCACTTTTATTAGCATAATTTTCAATTAATTAAAGAATGTTTAGGTTTGGGTTGACCAAAAACCCTTCTTTAACTATTATATGAACATCTATCAGGTAAATATAGTTACATAAACAAAGAAATTATTATAATATCATAATAAAATAACTACTTAATTTTTGTTTTTGAAAAGGAATATTTTTTATTTAACCAATCATTTAAAAACATCATGGGTTGCTAAAATTACTGAAATAAGCTGAAAATTATTAAATTTTTACAAAGAGTAACTAAAAAATAATGGTACGAGATAAGATACATATAAATAGATATAGGATACCAATTATAATATAATTAATAATTTGTGAATTATTAACTTGTAATCAATTATTATTTAAAAAAATAACATCATAAGGTATGCCTGAAATAATAAAATTTTCTAACACTCGATGATAAATATAAGCTACAAATGTCCAATATATTCAAAACAAATTGATCATAAATTATGTATATAAAAATAAATGTATATTAATGGGTTTATTAAATAGAATATTAATATATTTATGTTTTTGTATATGTTTTTATAGTGTATTTGAAGAAAAATGAATAAATGTTAAGGGGATATTTTCACATATTCAATTTTCGTTTATATATTTATTATTATAATCTATATTCACTTTGGTAATGGTGTATAAGCTAAAATATTACTATTTTATGTCATTATCCTAAATTTTTTATAGTATCTAATTTTTCATTTGAAATCATATCCTTCACAGAGTTTTGGTTTAAGAAATTATAACTTTGTAAGGGTAACATTGTATCATTTTGAAATATAAGAGAGATGTTTCATATTTTGAACCATCACTTCTTTAATATAGTTGTTTCACTACACTATTAGAACCAATTATAATAAATATAATTAAATTTCATGATATTTGAAAGTGCATTTAGTTGTAACTCTCTTAATATATATTGACTCTTAAATTGCCATTACCATAATAAATATTGTTATCTCAACTCCCATTATTGAGTTAAAATGCTTATTCATAAACTTCTTTCTTCCATGATTGGGTTTTAACACTATAATATTTCATTTTGTGGTTATTATCTTTATATATAGGGATTAATATGTTTTGATTCCATGAATTTACCATGATGATCTTATTTATCAAAAATTAATATCATTGTTGAGAATAAATTCCATATTATATAACAACTATTTACCTTGCTTGTCAATATTTTATGTTAGCACCAATAATATTAGTTATAATTTAAAAGATAATTATGTTTTATCTCATGGGACCTTCATATTTACCTTATATACTATTCAAAAGGAATATGTTTTATACATTTTTTATTTGAGGGTTCATCAATTTAATTTTTAATAAAATAAAATCGAAATTATATTTATTTTTTATTTTATCATCAAATACGCATACTGTAGATATATCTATATTTTTTCAAAAATTGAAAAAATAATTTTCAACTACAATAAATTTCCAATATTTTTTTAAAATAAAATATTTTTAGGATTATTAATATGGGTAATTTTTGAAAACTATCTCTTTTACAATTTATATAAGAAAAACACTTTCCTCTTTATTTTTTGTTTTATATAAATGTTAATCGCTAAATTTTCTTCATCCCTAAAAAAATTATCTTTCTCCATGTATTATAAAATTATTCTATTATATTGTTTTCCCAAATGTCAAGGATATTTGTATTTCAGAAGTTATATTTCTAAAAATCCTATAATATTGTTTTCATCTAATTCATCATCCTTTGACATATTTTATTATTCATTAATGATATTCCTAAAATGATAACATCCACTGTTTTTTGTAAGATGGATTATGAAATGTTTTTTTATTAGATGAGTGTTAAATCACTATCTTTTCATTTTATAATGATCCATTGTGAATGTGTATATCTTTTCATCTAATTACTTCCATTTATTAATAACATATTTTTGATTTCATTGATTGAAGGGTGTTAATAATGATAATATACATCAATTTATTCGTGATTATTATAAACCATAGGACATTTTATATATAAAGTGTAAAGCTAATGTGAATAAATGAACGGTATATACCTATTCAATTTATTACCATTGGGAACCTAGTTATAATACACTAGTTAATCGTGATTCATCATTTAATTATGAATGTTTTATTTATATTAATCCATCTAAAATTATATAATACATTTTTTTATCTTCATGGGATATCTATGATTAATATTCTATTTATTATATAACATATATTTATTAATGATGGTTATTTGGTTCATATTTTTTCCTCATATGAATTAGTTATTTTTGAGATATCACATGAAATTCATCCGTAGACAAAATTATCTTTCTCACATTTTATGGTATGGAAATAATGAATTTTCTCACGCAGACATGGGCATAATGAGTTTTCCCAAAAGGTATCCCATTATTATGATTTTCCACCATTCAAAGATGAATTTATTTCAATCTATTTTACATTCCATTTTTTATCTATTTTATAAAATATTCCACAAATTTATGTTATTCCATGACATATTCCATGATTTAAGATCTATTATTTTTTTGGTATAACATTATTTTTTTATTGAATATACCCATATTCTCATATTATTCAAAAATATGACCATTGATTATTAATCCATATGTTATCACTTATTACTCATTTGATAAATCCCCTTTGTTATGTTTCATCTTCCCAAAGTAATTCAGAAATGTAATATCTATGATTTTCCTAGAAGAGTATTTTGTGTTGATAATATTTATAAGATATTGAATATTTTTTTATGGATTAATCGGATTTTTATATAAGGGAAATAACTTTACATTCTTCTAAAATACATGATTATTGTTATATTATGTTTTCTCATAATTATCTAAAAAATAAACCAAAAAGTTCATGATAATATAAGAGATGATATATTTTCTTTATTTCAGGTAATTGAGATGGTCATGTCTATGTCGATTTATAGAATAGAAAATACTAAAGAACCAAATACTCTCATTTCCCAAAAATAACATGTCCATACATACCAAACTTAAATAAGGAAATGAAAAAACTAAAATACATAATATAATAAAGGAATACCATAGATCCAGGCTATCAGATCCCCTCCCACCAGTAAGATTATCTTTGTCATAAATGTTGAATATATTTGTGACTAGACAAAATCATGGGCCTCTAGTCAATAGTAATGGTGTCTCATTCCCGTGACTCCTCATTGAACCATCCACTATTTTGTTTGATATATAAAATTGGTTTTAATAATAAAGAATATATTATCTTATCAATAATTAGATTTTAACCATGGTGTTAACCCAACGTAATATCCATATTTATAGAAAAAAGATTCAAAATACATATATAAGACAGGGGGAATATACCAGTAGTTTTGAGATAAATGAAATAATCATGAGTTTCAATATCAGAAGGTTAATGTTTTTAGATAATATACATTATGAATATCCTAAACAATACCAATTTTGAAATGAACTAAGGTGAGAGCTATCATTTCTTATCCAAAAGGTAGATCCACAATCATGGAAAATCATATAAGAAGAGATGAAACATTAATTTTAATACTAATGGAAAAAACACAATATGCTAATAAAATACCAAACCACTCAATTACATAAAAATGTTTATCTATACTATAAAATCTACTTATTAGTCTATTTAATAAGAATTAATCTGAGGAAAACTCTTATCCAATACACACCTCAAATATTGGTTTTTGACATGGAGGATTACATAATGTTGCAAACAGACCCATGTAAACTATCACTAGATAACTAAAGACATATTAATGTTCCAATATAGTGGAACAAGAATCCCATGAACAACCAATTTTCCTGAAAAAAGCTCTTAGAACCTCCTCCTAGCTTTATGTTCAGTCAAAAATCATCTATTGTAGAATATGGTATATTTTTCTCATTGTTAAGATGGTTCCCAACAGTTAATATATTTATAGATGAAACGAAAGTGAAAATTAGGGTATCAATCACAGACAATGGTAATTATTATACCATAAATATCATGTATTCATTGACACACCCCACTGAAAGTCCTCTATAAGAAACATCATTAGATTAGGAATGACATTCCCCAACTAACTAAGTAAATGAAATACCCATCCATCGATATTACACTATCGAAACATATTATTTAAGTTAATGTTATATTCCAATAAAATCCCTCACACTATATTAATGGAATCTGTAATAGTAAAAACATTTTCACTATTTATTGGTGTTAAACCACCACTACCTGTATACCTTCCGGGTATCTTGATGGATAGTTCCCAATAACATTTGATTAGATCAATTGTATTAACATAATAAGTAACTCGAAATAGAATTATATATTGAAATTCAATAGAGGATTATCATTACATTCCAACTAATAGATGATTCCCCACTACTAAGGTTTATCTTAATGGTAATCCTATCAAATTGAAACCACAAACAATTAAATTTCTTGATCACTTAATCCATTAATAGGTGAAAAACCTTAGATTCTATCATGGTTTTTAAAACCCATATTCATGGAACTAATTCAACCCATGAATAAATGTTTGTCACAAAATTTTCTACCCCATCAACCAAAATCTTGGGAATATGTTATCCAACATCCCACAAGTCTTAAAGAGCAATAACTACTTAGAATAGTAATTAGATATACAAGAAATTATAAAACCTGAATATGGAACAAAAAATAACTCCCTAAATAAAAATAGTAAGATTCATTACGTTTTTTTTAGAAACACCATTCATGAATACTAAAAAATAACATATATATTCCAATGATGAGAATAATGACAATGCGCTCTCCCATACATTGAAAGACTTAAAATTAGGTTTCAAATTTAAACACATATCGTAACTAAAAAACATTCACCTGGAAATTAATATAGGGTCTATTTATAAAGAATAAAATGAACCTTTTTCCCATTTCCTATAAACAGATGAGCAGTTGACATAGTTTAACTCATTACTCAAAAGATATATTTCTAAACTATACACATGAATACTCTTCTCATAAAAATTCCCATATTATCTCCATTTAAAAGATAAAAACCTATATGAATATGGGAGGAAGGCTTACCAAGTGTACTAATAAATATGACACTAAAGGCTAAAAAATCATTTATCCCCAAATTTATATCAAACATTTCTATTTGTAGGTTGATAAATTCTCATCAAATGAGACCATGTAATTGGTAATTAAACATGACGTCCAAAATAAATCCCAAAAACATCCAATTACACACATGTTTTCTTGATTCTCATATCATGGGACATTGTTTCAACATGAAATCCTTATTACCCTTTATAGTTATCATTTAGACCAAAAAACCTTAAAAAAATTCCATAAATACATAAAAAGAAAAAATATTATAAAATATATCCAATAAAACAATAAAAATAAGTACCACTTTTTGGAGTGAACAACACTATAATAAAAAAACTTGCATAAAATATTAACCCAACACTGCCCTTCCAACATTAAAATATCACACAATATCCTTCCTATGAATACTGACATACAAATGTTAATTCAAGAAATCAACAATAATGATTTAACCAACTAATTTTTCGAGTTAAAAAAATTCTAGAAACTCATACTCAATATTCTAGAGAATACATGGAAATAATATTTTTTAGTAACTATTTTCAAGAAAAATAACTGAATAACATTATAAATCATTTTTATAATTCGAATTCCTGTAAAATAACTTATATAAACTTAATTGTAAAATTATATGCAAAAATATCATGAGAAAGACAAAAAATTTGTAAAAAAATATATGGTAATTATTATTTTTGAAAAAATATTTATCATCAAAAAAATTTTCTAGGGAAATTTTGTAAATACAAATAAAAAAAATACATGCCATTCTAGTACAAAAATTACCATTTTTATCACATAATGATTAATCTCTCATAATAATATTTATAAAATTTTAATCATGTTCTTATGTAAATAATTTTATTAAAAATATACCATTAATAATAAAAGATGATAAATTGATTAATATAATTATACAACTATAGATTAATTATAATATACATAAACATGATCTTATAATTTATTAATTGAAAATTGAAAATTTTTAACGATAATTTATATTTCATAACATGATATCTCATTTTACGTATAGAAACATTGAATTATATGGTTCCCATTGTATAAACCCTTCTTATCTAATTATGTATTTATTATAGTTTAAAAAAAAGTTTATATTGTTAACATATATTCACATAAACAAAGATAATAATATATCAACGTTCTATAACTCCCTTTATTTAATTATAGTCAAAATACATTAAAATATAAATTCATGATATTTATTTCATGGTATGGAATATCATGAAAAATATCAATAATACGATAAGAGGTAATATAGTTATCTACATGATATAAATTATTAAAAAATAATTAAAGAAGGTATACACAAATCAAAGTTATCTGTTTGAAATGATCAACATTTTTAACCAGGATTCAAATTATCATTCGATCAATTTCTTCCAATAAAATTACTTAAGAATTAACCATAGATAAATTATATTTTTGGGGTTTATTTTTTATAATAGATCGTGGATTATCTAAAAAAATTACTTATACAAATAATCAACAAAAAAAATTGAGAAAAACAATATTTTATCATGCCATGAAATAATTATTTCGATTTCCAATATTCAACCACAAGAACCAAAAAAGATTACATAAGTAAAACATATATTTTGACATTATACCAAATATAGAGTGATAAACTATGATATTAATAATTCAATACTCATGGTATGTATCATTAAAAAATAAATGTAGATAACTCTCATTGGCTATACCTACGATGAAGAGGTTACAACAACCCCACTAGTGCCTAAAAACATATCATAGCTTGATTGCTCCAAAAACATTAATTTTAGAATTAATAGGTTAGTAATGCCCATTTATATTTTTCATTTAAATTAATAAAGAATTTTATCTCATTTATAACAATCAAAACCAATAGAACATATCAAAATTATATCATTTTCAACATCCCGACCACGACACCTAGACTATGGTAGGAATATAATGTGAAAAACCATAGGTTTATCCCCTAGATACCACAAGAACTTCTGGAAATTGGGTTTTTCACAATAATTCCATACCAACAGTTTGATAAAACTGTTGGTAAGGAAGATTTTCACCATAGGTTTAAAAAAACCATTGGTAAATCAAGTCCTAAGAAACCTTTACCAACAATTTTCTTTAAACTGTTGGTAAAAGGATGTCTTAGGGGACCTTTTTCCAAAGGATCTAAGGAACCGTTGGTATTAGTGTGGCCTGAAACTTTTTACCAACAGTCTTTAAAAACCATTGGTAAATGTTTTCCACAACATAAAAATAGCCCCTACTCTCCCCCTTTCACGATACAGAACCCTAAACAGGAGAATTTCCCCCTCTCTCAGTGATCTAGGAGCTCCCTCGGCTTCCTCTTTCTCCATACCATCCAAGCTATTGAATCTCCTGAAAAATCCCCATCTGACCCATCCTAAATTAGGTATTTTCTTAACTATTACCTTTTCAATTTATCAAATATTTCAGTGTTTAGTTTTTATTTTGATGTATATATGTTTTTGTTTCTATTTTTATTTAACCTATATGTCATGAGGTTTTATCGTCATTAAGATGTGAAATGATGTCGGTTAATTAGAGGTGAGTGATGCAATATGATATTTTATGGGTTATTGTGAGGGGTATCTTTCCCTTTAATTGATTGGTTCCTAATACATAAGTTGGTGGTGCATCTATTATGTAATTCGAATTGGTAAAGTAAATTGTTGGTCTCAGATTTCCGAGTTGATTATTTGGATGGTATTCTCCATCAAAAGTGGGTATATATCTATTGACTATGGGTGTATTTTATAATTGAATAATTTATTTATTTAACTGATCATGAAATACAAATATCCCACAATACGTAAGCACCAAAAAATCATAGATAGACACCAAAGAGCACAAGACACCCACGAGAGACACCTTGTGACATCTACGGATTGTTAAGGGTCCATTAACTTAGGAAATGAAGTCAATTGGGACTCAATACTTGAGAAATTCCCATTACTAGTAGAAAAGATACCAACACCTTTATTCTTAGTGTATTATAATGAAATGGGTTACACCCCCATGACCAAGTAGACCATATGGTTCATGGACTGGTGCCCAACTAGGTTCAATAGTAGGATCATCTACTAAACATTGATTGTGGTCCCTGTGAGGTTATTTCCATAGTGAGGAGGGTTATGCGCACAATATTCAACTCATCTAATGTAGAATACGTTCATATTCAATGGATAGGTGTACTAGTATAGTGTTTCCAACAACATTCTATATGATGAACATAATGAAAAATGAAGAGATTATTAAATGGAACTATTTCCCCCTTGCATGCAGGAACATGATTTGACCCATGGGGAGGTGTGGTTCTTATATATTGGGTGCTGACATGTATAGTCACAGGATACAAGTATGTTTTTGTTTTTTTATTTTATTTTATTTATCGCATTGGACACTTAGGTATTCTACTTCATTATATAGATAGAGGGTAGTGATGATATACGGACTAGTTGACGTATATCACATGTATACTGTAATACCATGAGGTGTGAGTGTGAGGAAGCATTAGAATATAAAGGAGCCATGGGGTCTTCCATGAGATGGAATTGTTTTTAAAAAACATTGTGTGGTAACATTTCTGGAGTATTTTGGAGTCATGAAATAATCCCAAGTGTCTCCATGAGATAGCATAAATACCCCCAAGTGTCTCCAACTATCTCCATACATTCTATCATCCTCGCATGGGTTATCCACTCACCCAATCCTATAAAACCTATCATATTCTATCATCTAGTATTATAGTCTAGACTAATCTCTCTAGGATTATCCCATGGCTCAATGCACATCTCATCATCCAATAAGACAAAGAGGATTATTCTTCTCATGATTGTCCTAGTCACAAAAGCAAACCATGTCGAACCCATCTACATTATATTCTCAATAATCTGGTCAAGAACCTCATTAGAATCATGTATTATTACCCAACCCCACTAACCAGGTTCCATCATAAGCTAAATCCCACCAAGCCTCTTGGAATTATAATTACAATCTGTCCGACAATACCCAATACCCACACTAGCATCTCATCCTTCATCCCTTTATTTGAACTCTTTATTCATTAAATGGAGTAAAACCTTTCATAATACATTTTATATACTTAGAGGGACCATCCCACTCTAAAAACCTACCAAGATTCCAATCCATCCTCATAAGTATTTCCTCATCAAATTCTAGATGTACAGTTGCCACACCTATTACTACAAGGCCCAATATCCTCTTAGGAATATTTTACTTGATCTAAATCCTCATCGTTAGTGATATAAATCACATTAAAGCAGATAAATTTCAACTAAACCATACATTCCAAGAATTATTCATGTGTATAGGCCCCAGGGAAACAAGCTATGAAATAAACACATAAATTATACTTCCATATACATGCATCATTTTTAAATAAATATATCAACTGTAAACATAAAAACCAAGAATAATAAGACCTCATCCCTTGTATTTCAAAAAACCAAACTATGTTCAAACTCGGGCCAAATCAATTATATACCATTAATAGGAAGAGTAATTGTTAATTAATAGGAATGTACTATTTTATAGTATCGTTTTGAAACTTTGGTATGTTTTCCCTTTTCTTGCAGGAACATGATTTGACCCATGGGGCACTATGGTACTTATATGTTGGGCGGTGAAAGGAATAATCTTAGGATATAGGAATGTTTTAGTTTATTTTTTATTTTATTTTCTTTATCGCATTGGTCACTTAAATATTTGACTGCTTTCTATGGAAAGATGGTATTTATATTCTATAATGGGTTCTAGAAGGAGTTCAGATTGATTCAGTCCACCACCATTGATCCGAGGTAAGATTCTATGGTTACTACTTGTCTCACACCACATGTATTTTGGGATTTAGTATTTTTACTCCATATTATGTTTTCAGAAGGGCATTGGATCATTTCGTGTTGGTTTAGGTGGATTTGGTTCTCCACTGCCAATCTTAGTATGGCTTTAATGCCATTGGTGGGTTTATCACAAGTTGTGTAGTTTACTTCATGTGTTTTAAGGTTTTTAATATCCTTTCTATAGTGCGTTGATCCATGATCGTTGGTTTTGAGTCACCACGTCAAGGGCGACTCGACTGTGTGTGCATAGGTAAGTAATTATATGTACGTGGGTTCCCCCGTTACGTGTATAGTCACCTGTGGTAGTGAGTATTCATGTATGGGGCCAGGTGTGCTCATGTATATATATATAAATTCATACACATGTTAGTAAAGGCTGATATATGCATGTAATCGTATGTCCAAGGGTCCCCATGCACATGCTCATGGCTACACAGCTTTGTGCATAGGGTCTAGGTGTCATTACATGTGTGTTAAGCTGCATATACCTAGTGGAGGAGCAGCATATTTTAGTTAGAAATCTCCAAGAGCTGAAGTGGATGGCTTGGTTCCACCTTGAGGTAGAGTCCCTTTCGTAGCCTCTTTAATTTAAGAATGCTATAAATTGAATTTAGCTTCTTTCCTAATTTAGCTTAATTATATTGAATTGAATATCTTTAATAAGTGTTCTTTAATATAATTGTTTCATTTGATAAATAAATTCATGTTATTATAATGATACCCCTCCAATGGAGGTGTGGTGTCTACGAAAAATCACAGTGATAGTTTAGGGTGTATGATTATTTTCCGTCATTTCATTTCTCTTTAGAGGTTGAGTCATTGTTCCACTCACTATAACCTTCTGACAATCCCTTGTTATAATATATTAAATAGTTCATTTGGTCTATCATGTCTGTTGTAACCTTATATTACGGTGAAACCCGTTTCTCTTCCCTATAGATGTTGCGTCATTTGTGTTGCATCTTGAGATGTTAAAACAAACTCAAATTCTATTGTTTTCAAGGTGACTGAAGTTTTATTATAAGAGTTCCAAGAAATTCATATTCCATTGATAAGTAATACACCTTCATAATTTGACTCCCAATCAGTAGATTCAACTACCTAATATAACTTTTAAAAACAACAAATATAAAATATATATCATTGTCATACCACAATACCAAATCATGTGTCTATTTTTTATAACAAGAGATCTGTTTCTATAATGTAAAGGACAACTACATATGATTTATTTGGAATCCTAGATGGAAGAAGCTGCCCCACGGATGTCGCTGGATCGGGCCAACACGCCGCGGTCACGTCACTGTCACTCCGCGGTCACGCCGCGGTCACGCCGCGGTCTCCCTGCGGTCACCCTGCGGTAATGTGTGATTTGGCCTCGCTCCAGGATAACACCCCACAACGGTTTTCATTCTTATAAGAATTCGATTTATAATACCTAGATAGAGTTTTAGATACATTACCCACCCCTAGTTAATGGGGGGGGGGGGGTCCTTAAGGCACTCAAAATTACCAAGTGATGTGTAAGTGTCAACCCCACCTCAAACCGAGGAACGGTGTGGCTGGTACCACTCAAAGTGTCTCACTTTTATTTGAAATGGACAACATTTTAAATGAAAACAACAACTAACATATGGAAAACTAACCAAACGTATTCATATTGTGTTGATACATCAGTACAACAATCCATGAGTCATTTTCAATGTGTAAGAGTCATCCCCGCCTCAATCCGAGAAATGGTCTGCCCAATACCACTCAAAGTGTTTCACTTTTATTTGAAATGGACAAAATTTCAAGTAAAAACAATAGTTGGTATATGGAAAACCGACCAAATGAATTTGGATTGTGATATTTACGAGTCATCCCCGCCTCAATTCAAGGCACAATGTGGCCAGTACAACTTAAAGTGTCTTTCTTTTGTTTAAAATGGATACACTTTTAAGTAAAAACAACCGGTATATGGAAAACCGACCAAATGCATTCAGATTGTTTTGATACTTTAGGAAAACGATCCATGGGTCATTTTTGATGTGTATGGGTCAACCCCGCCTCAATACGGGACGATTTGTGGCCGACACCACTCAAAGAGTCTCTCTTTTGTTTAAAAAATGCATCATTTTAAGTGAATACAACAACTGACATACAGAAAACTAAACAACGACATTCATATTTTATTGAAACTTTTGGAAAATGATCCATGGGTTATATGTGACGTGTATGAGTTAACCCTCGCATTAATATAAGGGCCGGTGTGGCCCACACCACTCAAAATGTCTCACTTTTATTTGAAATAGAAAGGATTTTAAGTGAAAACAACAACTAGCATACTTAAAACAGACCAAATGCATTCATATTGTCTTGATACTTTAGGAAAACGATTCATTGGCCATTTGTGATGTGTATGAGTCATACCCACCTCAATCTATGGCGCAGTGTGCCCGAAACCACTCAAAGTGTCTCTCTTTTGCTTCTAAAGGACATCATTTGAAGATAATACAACAACTAACATACGAAAAACCGACCAAAGACATTAGGATTCTCTTGAAACATTAGGAAAACGATCCATGGGTCATTTTGGAGGTGTAAAAGTCAACCCTGCCTCAGTCCGAGGCATGGTGTATCCAGCACCACTCAAAGTGTCTCACTTTTCTTTGAAATGAACAACATTTTCAGTGACAACAACAATAGACATATGAAAAATTGACCAAACAAGTTAAGATTCTAGTGATATTTTTGGACAAGGATCCATGGGTCATTGTTGACGTGTACGAGTCAACCCTGCCTCAATATGAGGCACGGTGTGGCCGGCACCTCTCAAAGTGTCTCTCTTTTGTTTCAAAAGGACATCATTTTAAGTGAATACAAAAACTGACATACAAAAAACTGACCAAAGGCATTCAGATTCTATTAAGAAATTAGAAAAACGATCCATGGGTCATTTATTACGTTCATGAGTCAACCACGCCTCAATCCGAGGTGCGGTGGGTCCGGCACCACTCAAACTGTCTCACTTTTCTTTGAAATGGACACCATTTTATGTTAAAACAACAACTGACATACAGAAAACTGAAAAAAAAAATTTGGATTCTGTTAATACATTAGGTCAAGGATCCATTAGTCATTTTTGATGTGTATTTGTCAACCCTGCTTTAATCTGAGGCATGGTGTGGTCGACACCACTCAATGTGTCTTTCTTTTGTTTAAAATGGATACGCTTTTTAGTAAAACCAACTAGCATAGGGAAAAATGACCAAACACATTCAGATTGTGTTGATACTTTTGGAAAACAATCCATGGGTCATTTGTTGATGTGAACCAGTCAAACCCACCTCAATACGAGACACGGTGTGGATGGAACCACTCATAGTGTCTATCTTTTGTTTGAAAAGGACACCATTTTAAGTGATTAGAATAACTGGCATACGGAAAACCGACCAAAGGAATTCGGATTCTATTGAAACATTAGGAAAATGATCCATGGGTCATATGAGATGTTTACGAGTCAACCCTGCCTCAATACAAGGGCGGGTGTGGCCGACACCACTCAGGCTATCTCTCTTTTATTTTAAATGGACATGATTTTAAGTGAAAACAACAACTAACATACTGAAAACGGACCTAATGCATTCGAATTGTGTTGATACTTTATAAACATGATACATGGGTCATTTTTGACATATACCAGTCAACCTCACCCCAATCCAAGGCACGGTGTGGCCGGCACCACTCAAAGTGTCTTTCTTTTGTTTAAAATAGATACACTTTTAAGTAAAAACAACTGACATATGGAAATCAGACCGAACACATCCAGATTGTGTGGATACTTTAGGTAAACGATACATGAGTCATTTGTGATGTGTATGAGTCAAACCCGTATGAATCTGAGGTGCAGTTTGGCCGGTACCACTCAAAGTGTCTCTCTTTTTCTTCAAAATGACATCATTTTATGTCAATACAACAACTGACAAACAGTAAACCGACCAAAGGCATTAATATTCTATTAAAACATTAGGAAAACGATCCATGGGTCATATGTGATGTGTATGAGTCAACCCCTACTCAATATGAGGTCTGGTGTGGGAAGAACCACCAAAACTGTCTCACTTTTATTTGAAATGGACAGTATTTTAAGTGAAAACAACAACTAGCATACTTAAAACTGACCAAACGCATTTGGATTATTTTGATACTTTAGGAAACCGATCAATGTGTCATTTTTGATTTGTAATATTCAACCCCACCTCAATATGAGGCGTGGTGTGGCTGACACCACTCAAATTGTCTCTCTTTTGTTTCAAAAGGACATCATTTTAAGTGAATACAACAACTGACATACAAAAAACTGACCAAAGGCATTTGGATTCTGTTGAAACTATAAGAAAATGATCCTTGTGTCATATGTGATGTGTATGAGTCAACCCTCCCTCAATCCGAGGGCCGGTGAGGCCGACACCACTCAAAGTGGCTTTATTTTGTTTTAAATGGATACACTTTTAAGTAAAAACTACCAGCATATGGAAACTCAACCAAAAAAATTTGGATTTTGTTGATACTTTATTAAAACGATCCATGAGTCATTTTTTATGTGTACGAGTAAACCCCACTTGAATCTGAGCCGCAGTTTGGCCGGTACCACTCAATGTGTCTCTCTTTTGTTTCAAAAGGACATCATTTTAAGTGAATACTACAACTGACATACGGAAAACCGAACAAAAGAATTCAGATTCTATTGAAACATTAGGAAAACAATCCAAGGGTCATAAGTGACGTGTACTAGTCAACCCTTCCTCAATCAGAGGGCCGGTGTGGGTAGAACCACTCAAACTATCTCACTTTTATTTGAAATGGACAAGATTTTAACTGAAAACAACTATTGGTATACATGAAGCCAACCAAACGCATTAGTATTATATTGATTCATTAGGAAAACGATCCATGGGTAATTTTTGATGTGTAAGAGTCAACCCCGCCTCAATCCGAGGTGCGGTGTGTCCGGTACTACTCAAAGTATCTCTCTTTTATTTCAAAATGACATAATTTTAAGGGAATACAACAACTGACATACAGAAAACTGACCAAACACATTCATATTCTATTTAAACATTATTAAAACGATCCCTGGGTCATATGGGACGTGTACATTCCAACCCCTCCTCAATCCGAGGGTCATTATGGGTAGAACCTCTCAAAATGTCTCACTTTTATTTCAAATGGACATGATTTAAAGTGAAAACAACAACTAACATACTTAAAATCGACCAAATTCATTTTGATTATGTTTATACTATAGTAAAACGATCTATGGGTCATTTGTTATGTGTACAAGTCAACCCCACCTAAATCTGAGGTGCAGTGTGGCCAGCACAACTCAAAGTGTCTCTCTTTTATTTCAAAAGGACATCATTTTATGTGAATACAACAACTGACATACGGAAAACCGACCAATGACATTCTGATTCTATTAATAATTTAGGAAAACGATCCATGTGACATTTGTGACATGTACGAGTCAACCCCGGCTCAATCTGAGGCATGTTGTTGCCAGCACCACTCAAACAGTCTCACTTTTATTTGAAATGGACATGATTTTATGTGAAAACAACAACTAGCAAACTTAAAAGCAACCAAACAAATTCAGATTGTGTCGATAGATTAGAAAAACAATCCATGGGTCATTTGAGACATGAAACAGTCAACTCCTCCTCAATATGGGGCATGGTGTGGCCGACACCACTCAAAATGTCTCTCTTTTGATTAAAATTGACATCATTTTAATTGAAAACAATAACTGAGATACGGAAAACCAACCAACCACATTTGGATTCTATTAAAACGTTAGGAAAATGATACATGGGTCATTTTTGACATGTACAAGTCAACCCTGACTCAATAAGAGGCGTGGTGTGGCCGACAACACTCAATGTGTCTCACTTTTGTTTGAAATGGACAACATTTTAAGTGAAAACAACAACTGTCATATGGAAAACCAACCAAACGCATTTGGATTCTGTTTATACTTTAGGAAAAGGATCCATGGGTCATTTTTGACGTTTAAGATTCAACTCCACCTCAATATGAGTCACGGTGTGGCCGGTACCACTCAATGTGGCTTTCTTTTGTTTAAAATGGATACCCTTTTAAGTAAAAACAATCATAATATGGAAAACTGACCCAAAACATTTGGATTGTGTTGATACTTTAGGAAAACAAAACATGAGTCATTTGTGATGTCTACGAGTCGACCTCGCCTTAATCCGTGGCATATTGTGGCCGAAACCACTCAAAGTGTGTCTCTTTTGTTTCAAAAGGATATCATTTTAAGTGAATTCAACAACAGAAATTTACACTCATCAACGATAATTTCAATCTCTTTTTCATGATTTGGGTAGTTTCAATCATTGGGTCATAAGTGAAGAGACTACAAAGAATATACATTTTCAGCATATATTATAAAAAATACAGTTTCAATTCAAAATGCATCACAAATCATTACATACCCAAATATTGGATTAGAAAAAAAATGGGATTTGAGACACTTTCAAACTCTTATTCAACTCTAATATGTATTTCTCAGACTATTATGCCTATTAGGAATTGATGGGGAGGTGGGGTGTTGTGCTAGATGGGGGTTTGTGTAGGGGTGAGGTGAATTACTACTCGAAGAGTGGTTGTCATATGAAGATTGAAATCGGTGTAAGTAATGTTTGTGTTATTGAAACTATTATTGAACTATACTGGATGATTGTTTTCATATGATGATTTAAATAGGGAATTGTAGTACATGACATAGTGGGAAGAGTGTGATGGTTTTATGTGTAATTTTTGTGCTATTTTAGGTGTATTTTATGCTGTTTTAAGTCTCTTTTTATGTGATGTTGGTGCTATTTTTTGTGCAGGTTATACTGGAGGGGCTACTGGAGGGGCTGATGTGCAATAGTTCTGGAAAAACCCAATACCGATGGTTTTAAACCATTGGTATACTTTGACTGAAGTTTAAAAACTATCACAATGGTTTTAATATAGTTGGTATATGGTTTAATCTTCAATATATACCAACGGTTTCATTGAAATCATTGGTAAAAATGTTATACAAACATATAACAATAGTTAGACTAAAACAGTTGGTAAATCAAGACATACAGTGGGCTTTACCAATGGTTTATATTAAACTGTTGGTATAGGGGTTTCCTCATGGCTTACTGCCCAACGGTTTTACAGCCTATACCAACGGTTTAAAACCATTGGTATAACCTTAATTTATAGTAGTGAGGTTTAAAATAAATTCAAGGGTATACATTATCATTTCGGGATGATTTACACTTAACTAAAACACATTCGATAGTAGGAAACTATAATATAATGTATATAATATGATTCATGAATAAAATAATTCCAAACACAATTAAATACCATCAATAATCCAAAATAAATGTAAAAGAAGACAAAACAATACCAAATTTATTTGATGACTAATGAACATAAAATAATTACAGCTTCCAACATTGAAAACCTTCGTGATCCAAAAGACTGCTACCTCTAATCTCCCAACTCCAACACATTGGACCACAACTTCAATAGGCTACACTATATATGTAAAATGTACCACTACATCATGATGAACAACATCTTAATATAAAGTAAGATATATATGCAATTGGGTTAGTATACAAACTGAATAAGAAATTTACCATTGATTTCACATGCACACATCTCAATCTTGAATAAGATATCTCACATTTTATAAAATGGGAGAGATGTGAAACATAAAAAAGGACATAAAAACCTGGTAAGTCACTCACAATTAAAACAAACAATTCTTCAAACCCATGTTATCTAAAAATATATCCCCACCACAACTCAATGACATATAAAAAGGACACACACACTTAATTCATAATCCTAATACACCCCTATCATGTAATAATCCCAGATAAAACTAAATTCATCGGTGAGAAAGTCATTCCATTGGACCTAATATTTTATAGAGTAGAGTAACCCAATGTTCCCTAGTTTCAAGATAAAATCCATTTCCAAGAAATAAATGTCCAATTAAATGAAATATAAATGTTCACCAACCCATGTAGTAATTCTTACCTAAATTTAAACATAATAACCAAGTGAAAATAAATAAAGCCCCGTTAAATTCAATATACATGAACACTAACCCATTCCAATGAGTAGTTTACCTATAAAAACAAATTTTTTCCCAAAACTCTATCCAAAGTACACATTAACATATATTTAAAAAATAAATTAAGAATATATCAATTTAAGTATTTTGGCATAAAAAACATGTCATGTTCATAATGGAAAGAGAGTTATAGAGAAGACACCAACAAACAACATGTTTATCTAGAATAATCCTAAAAGAAAAATCCTTAAAAATAAATGAGTTTACCAAAATAACCTATTGAAAAATCAAATTGGGAATTCCTTGAGAGGATAGGATGAATGTTGGTTTCAAGTAAGTAAAAAAACTCAAATTATAATACCCCCAAAATAACAAAAATGGTTTTCCATTAATAAATCAAATATATCTAGCCAATTTCAATATTTTTTTCAATCATTTTAAAATTTGGGTGATTGAGCCTATAGTATGGTTGATCCCACCATAGTCGTTGAGAACCTTACCAACCCCTCCACTATGTGGATCAACCATAGTAAAAGAGTATTACCATATATATATCTATCTCACCATATTTAGTACCACTACCCTGCTTTACCTTTTAAAACATATCAATATGAGGCCGATCATGCCTCAAAATAGCCATCACACCCTCCACTATGGATTTTTGTTCCACTCATTCCCTAAAGGTAGACTCTCTAGAACCTACACATAACAAAATTTCTAAATTCCCATTATTGTGGAATATTAATCAAGTATCTAGAACAACACACACAATTAACTGAAACATGTAGGACTATAACCACATCCTTAATCAACATCATGGCATGGTAAAGCGATAGAAACCCAAAAATCCCATTCCCATATTATAAACCTAATAAAATTTCGGAACCTTACACTGGCACAATATAATGATGAAATACTGTATAAATATAGGAATACCACAAGCTTTTGGTGTTATAATAAACCAATAATTTCTTTCCAACATTAAATAAATACAGGGGTTCCCTATCCAATAAATTTTGGAAGTAAAATATAAATACATATTTAAATTAAACAAAACAAGAATATACACATTGAAAAATTCCAAAATATTAATTAATTTAGTAAAAAAATATACAATCTAACAAACCAATAATAGAAATATTAGTATAAGTATGTAAATAAACGTATGTAATAATTAGATCCATGATCAATAAACCACCACATCTATCTACATCCATCCATCAAATATTTAATATACAAATCAATTATCATAAGTATATTATTAGTTTATTGACGTTTCTTTCACTTTTTTATGTGTTGTGTATTTATTATACTATTTAGATCCGTTTTTTTGTTAAGGTTAATGAATAAATTTCAATAGAAGTTTAATAATTTGTAACATAACTATTACACTTACGTAGATAATGGGGAATACATATGGGTATGACAGATTTACCAATAAACAATATATGACATATAACATTGACCCTAAATTTATTAGAGCTGTGTAATGGCATGTCACCCACTACATATTTGTAGGATGAATGTATCATGTGCTGTGTAAGGTTATACTTGTTTGTGTAAGGATCTTCAGAGAAGGTACCAACAACACATGGTGTTTTTCATAAATATTTTACTTTAGGGTATAACTATGATGGGTACAAAAGAGTGACTATTTAAGGGTCTAGATAATTGATCTGATAGACATAATGGGAGTTTTAAGGGTTACCCCATACTGTGTAAGGGTAGAGAAGATTCATAATGGAATTTTTTATTAGTATATAGGTTTTACATGAGGAAAATATATTTTTTTAATGTTTGTGTAAGTGTAAATACATATTTCATAATTGTTACTACTTATCTATAAAGGATATGTTGGGGTAGTCTACATGCTGTTTATTTGTGGATTATGGAATTCAAATACTTAGTAGAAAATCCCATTACCCTTTTCTGAAAACCATGGGCTCTGTAAGTGTAAACCATTTAACCATATCACAACACCATTTTGAAGATAAATAAATTTTTTAAAACCTAAAATATTTCTTTCTTCTTCATCTAAAATGATGGTAACACCATTTCGGTTAATTAAAAAGGTAAACAACACAAGATTTATATTATTTTGACCGATTGATATGTCTGAATACCTTTTGGAATAGTTTTCAAACTCTCTATAAAATGATTAGTTGAAATTAGAAAATTAAATAATAATTTAATTTTGGGATTTAATTTTTTGAACCACAGTTCCTGTGGTATTTTAAAAAATACCCAAACCAGTGTTACATCAATTTTTATTTCCATCTTGGGTGGATTTATTTAGTCAAAATACTAGTGTGTAAAATCACGAGTATTTTTGATTTTTTTCAAATAATATTTTTCATTTCTATATTTTTCATTTCATGTATCATAGATTTTTTCTTGTATCATATTGAATATTGATTTTAGATTCCATTGAACATAATGTTTAGTTAAAGTGAACCAAGACATATAATTATAATTTATTATTAAATATGAATGTCATCAACTATCCATTTTAATATAAGCTATTAATACGATTAATTAAAATATGAAAATATATGGTTTTAAAATATTTATATTAAATTAATTGGTAAATAATTAATAAAAAAATGAAATCAATTTTTTTGAAAATAATGGAAATAGTTTACTGAAAAAAATATTTTTATCGAAAAAACATATTTGACGTCAATAAATTAAACAAAAAACTTTTGGTGAATGATTTTAATGAATTTATATACTATATATTAAGATTTCAGATTAAAATTAAACTTTTTTTGATACAAGAGATAATAATTAATCAAATTTAATACATAAGAACTTTATTTGTTTCATAATAATAGGTCCATATATTTTTTGATAGCTTATTTTAAAACTAATTTTTTACTATTTAGAATTTTTTTTAAAATAAATTTATTCATAAAAGCATAATATGAATATAATATTATTGTAAAATTTTGAATGATTTTAAGGAATAATTTTTTTTTGAATAGTGAAAAATAATGGATTTTAATAGAAAAAACATTATAATTTAAATTATTTACATAGATAAATTCTACAATAAGTATTTTAGAAATTTAATATAGCTAATTTATGTATCTATTAATCTAATTTCTCTAATTGGATCCATTTCCCCACATAAATTTGATAAAAACATTGTAAACTTTGAACATTTTCTCTTCGGAAATGTGCTTTTTAATCACGTCTACGGCTATATTTTTAATTATAAATTTTTCAACTCTAAGAATTAAATATAGAACAAGGTTTTTCATATTTGGAATTAGAATAATTTATATAATATAATAATTTAAAATTAATTTTTTACTAAAAATAATTTTGAAAATAGAAAAATTTAATTATTGTGGTTAAGGTTAAAATGTGTTTAAAGAGGGTGTTAAAAAAGATATATAAGGTTATAAATGACCAAAAACAGATAAAAAATCCATTTCATTGACATATTTTTAGCACATAGATTCTATTATTGATAAAAATTTATTACATTTCGTTGTTTCATGAGATAAATGTGGGTACACATTTTCGTTTCAAAATATTACATTTGTTACACACACCTCACTTATTAAAGTTCACCCCTTATCCTATACTCTACACACCATAATATCATGTTCTTCAGACATTACCTTCCCAAATAACTCTGCAAATTTCATACTCTCATACAATAATCATTTCGTATTGGAAATAAATTCTCCTTAGGAGGGATTATGATGATAACCTAAAGAGGATTCCCGAAAAACATGCAATGTTCATCAACGAGCTTGTTTGATTTATTTGTCCCTCAACCAAATTAAATTATTATTATATCATTTTGATACAATGAAATTTATATCTTTAAAATACTAACATATTTTTATGTTAATTTAATGATATTTAAAAAATTCAACATCCATAAAATGGGTTATAAAATCATTGTTCGTGTGTATGGTTAACTATCGTCTCACGAACTGATGTAATTAATTTTTTCATGACCACATCTTTTGATTTTTAATATTAATTAATGTATTATTTATATATTATATATTTCATTTTATTTACTTATGTAGTTATTAAAATCCCGATAACTTTATTCTTCCCGTTTTCTGTCAATTTGATAACGTCACTTGTGTATACGTTGAACGAGAACCTCACGAAGAAATATGATTTATTCACAATTTAAATGGAATGAAATAAAGATGTTTTTGATGAAAATATGTGATATATATTACATAAAATTTTATATGAAATTGTAATATATCATTTTATATTATATAAATATTTTTTAAAAATGGGAACAACGCTAATGAAAATGTATGCCATACCATCTCTGTGAGCAACATGTTTTATTTTCTTAATCTATATTTTATAGATTACCAAAATAAAAATATAATGTATATATAAGATAAAAATATCATGTTTAAAATTATGTATGTTATTTAACTATTTGCAAATTAATAAGAACAAAAATAACCTACCAAAATGTACCCAAAACAAAGTAGTTGCTGCCTAGAACGTGGTTCAATAAGAAATTGTTAATAAGTGGTTAAAAAAATATCATAAATAAATCATATATTGTATGATATCTATATTTTTGTTTCTTAATTATATTTATAATAAATTTATATGTGTTATAAATGAGTTTTTATTATGTAAGATAGAAATTCGAGAGATAGGTAAGAGATTTATTGTCTATGTTTCATTTATGGGTAACATATGCAAATTCCGCACTCACTTATTTTCTGTGGTGTATATATACTTACTCATGGACTGTTTATATCATTAATATACATATTTTAATGAAATGTTAGGATTCTTTGATTATATTTTTTATTGGTTCTTATGATTCAAAATATTACTAAGGTAGTAAGGTATTTCCATCTCACATTTTTACTTCAATTAAACACATGTTAAATTCACAACATTTTTCATTTATGGGGTGTATATAATAAACAAAAATTTATTTTATGAATCTTATAATTAAAAGTTTTCCTTAAATATCGATTTTAGAATCTCCTTTTCAAATTGTTTACTGTTCAATAGTTACCAAATCGGTAAGGGAAGTTTATCTTAGTTTTCCTTCTATGAGACATATGTGATTGTGTCATGAAACTATATTCTTATAAAAAGATTATATTAAAACCCATTTTTCATGTAATATAAAAAATTTAAATATCCTAAGGAAATTATAATATTAATTTAATGGAATTCCTTCATAAGGATTACATTTCAAATTCACAAAAGTGTTAATTAAATTATGTTACAATCTAATAGTTTTGCTTTATTTTTTATGGTTTTATTTCTACAGAAAGAATCTTAGGATATGTATCTCAGGAATATAATGAATATTATTCTCGTATGTTTATGTCATGAGAATAAACCTTTTCATCCAGTTTACACATTTTATATAGTCAACAGTTCAATAATATATGTTTTTGAAAAAATAATCTTTTCTATAGAAGACCATTTTTCTTTTAAAACCATTATTTATAAACATATTTTCAATAATTATTTTTAATAATTATTTTAAAATGAGTATTCTAAGAAATATTTACCCATGATAGATATTTTATTAAATTATTTAAAAGGAAAAGTCATGTCATTTTCATAAAAAATACCCATTTGGTTATTTTCATAAATTTGAAAGGAATCATTATGTAAGACATGAAAATAATTTCACCATTCCAAGAACATTATTTCTTTAAATGATTAATTAATAGTCATTCCATGGTTATTTTAAAAGAAACAGATTTTGAAAATATATTATGTTTTGATTTTTTTTTCAATGTGGAATTTAAATTTCCTCATGAAATATTTTAAATAATATAAAATATTCCTTTGAAACTTTTCATGTATATTTAATAATAAAATGATCTCAAAAATGATAAATTTTTTAGAAAGTTATTTTCAAGGAAAAAAATATAATATTCATGATTTAATCCTTGTGATTTATCAATTAAAAATATTTTCCATGCAAGATGAAATCCTTTGATATACCTTATTATTTACTAAGGATATGAACCAATTATACCATTCTAATTCATTATTTTAGTGGTTTATGATGATAAGATGTTTTTGAAATATGTTTCTTTTCAATATGATATAAATTAAAAATTCTTATGAAACCCGTTTCATTTTACTTGGATTATTTTATATGAGATAATAAAATGATTACGAAACATTTGTATTTTCTATGGGTTATGATATGAAGAAATTCTTGTAAAACCCATATCTCCTCTATGAGCTATGTTATAAATTAATGATGTAATGATTGTGATTCCCGTTTATTTTCAATGAGTTATTATATGTTGAATTATAGCATGAAAACCATTTATTTTCATGTGATATGATATGATGAATGTTTTATGGTCTTATAGAACACATATATATTAATTTCATTATGTGAGAGGCATGACCTGTATCTCCTTACAGTGCATTGGGTAATGATAAGTGTTCTAAAAGATCATAGGGTAGAAGGGTTATTATCCAAATCTCGAAAAGGAGGGTACACGAGTAGTTATACCATGCTGAGAAAATTATGTTACATGGGTGGTTAGGTCAAGCCATAAAAAAACAATCTAGTGGTTTTCGACAACCAAACATATTATGAATTCTTCTGTCTCTACCCTTGACCTGAGATTTTATAGGATTTTGCATATTCCACAAATCTATGTTTTTATATAAAGTTATGCTCTCTTGGATCATGTTCATTGATTTATTAATGATTTAGGTACTATAGATTTACAATATATACTCCAAGACACCATTTCATGATCTTTGATATATAGGGTATGGTTTTAAAATGTTATGAACATGTTCTCATACCCTTATTCTTCTCTTATGTTAACACATTTCTATAATTTATGCTTATTCAGCATCTGAGATCACCATTTCTTATGTTTAAATTCCACGAGTTCTGAAGTTAGGTTTTAACTAGTGAATGTTTTTGAAGAGTACTAATGTGGGAAATATTTATGTTATAATATGATGATAATTCCACAAAATAGAATTATATTTACCTAGTCTCCAATGACAGGAAATTATCACGGTCCTCATGTATGTCTCTTCTAATGTGTTGAATATTCATTTAAAAATATGTAATATATATGTATGAAAATACCAGATCTCTATACTTTTTATAAGAGGAATAGTTTATCAAACTTTTGGGCACTAGGTTTGGAATAACATTAAGATACCCCGAGTCATAGTTTTAAGGATATAACTTGGGTTGTATCTAAGGATATGTCTAATGACTATTCAATGTATAGTAAATGATATAGGAATTATTATGGGGTATAAAAAGGGGTTTTCATGAATGTACATCCCCATATGGGTATTATAAATGGATGTGGCTCTCTCATAATGGTAACTAAGTCTAGAAACTCTAAAAAGGGAAAAATTCACCAAGACATGATCCTCACCCAGTGCCTGATAATTATCAAAAAGAAATTATAATGGATGGTATGAATAGGATTAATGTTTTTAGAATATATGGTTTAGTCGTGTATATATAATTTATTATTTTGTGACTAATTATTTAATAATTAAAATAAAAACTATTTAAAAATGAATATATCATTTTATGAAAAACTATTTATAAGGAAATAGACAATTTTAACATCAATTAATTAAAAAACAATTCATTAATCATTATAATTGAATTTATATTATATATATTCATTAAACTAATTAACATTCTCTATTGTATTTTCTAGAAAAGAGATATGTATAAATCCAGTTTTATGCTCAAAAAATATTTTTTCAATAAAGAGGTTTTGTCACAATATTTAAACACTTATTTGAATTTTTTATTTATATAAAATATAGTTAATAAAATTTACACAATATTTTGGTAAATAATATAAAATTTATCATATGGTGATGTTTTTGGAATTTTTTTATTTTGTTTTATTTCTTAATGAATAGTGGAAAATTCTCAATTTTAATTGAAATAGACTCTTAATTTAAATTATATGTAATGTTTAATTGTATTTAAAATTTGTTTAAAAAGTAAAATTAGTTAATATAAAAAAAATTTAATCCAATTTTGTTCAATTAAATTAATTTCATATTGAAATTGGATAAAACAACTTTATTAAGTTGGGAAATTTTCTCATTGAAAATCTGTTTTCTCATCGCATCTACAGAATTAATTATAAATCATCATTTCCATATTTTGGGAAATTAATTAGTAGGAAAGGATTAAATATTTGGAATCATAATAATATATTTTATTTAGTATGTACTAATTAATATTTTACCAAAATAAATTTCTGTAAATAATATAAATTAATTTCCACAATTATCGTTGAAATAAGTTTACCAGGGCTAAACTAAAAATATAATTGTCAAAAAATGTACCAAAAAATATACAACACACATTTATTGAATAATTTAAACCTTATCCTATAAAGTATATTAAATAACCTATTTTGGACCCTTTTGGGAGGACAACAATGTGTGCACACCAGTTTCTTTTCATAAAATAACAATTGTGCCACTAACCTCATCTTTAAAATGCCACACATTCTACTATCCCCTCGACACCATAAAATTAATTTATTTCCCACAATAATGGATCAAATAAACTATAAACAACCCTACACACATCCCATATTTCTATTTAGTATTTAAATACAACCAAAGGTGGATTTTGGTCAATACTTAAAGAGGATACTCAAAAAAGAGGTAACATCAATCACTGAGAGTTTTTTGTCTAATCTGTTCTAGAAACTCATAAATGTGTGATTATATTCTTCTAATATAATAAAAATTATATTAAATATAATTATTATTTTTTATTTTAATTTAATGACCTGCAACCATCTTCCCTTTGATAAATTGGGTTATGAAATCATCATTATTGGGAAATACAAACTACCACCATGTAAACTAATGTAATTAATTTTTACATTACCACATATAAAGGAAATACATAATATAAGATTTATTTTTTATATATGATATTTATAAAATTATTTTTCTTATGTAGATATTATATCAAAAAAATTCATAATTACAATTTTATGCGAATATAAAAAAGTCACTCATGTGTATAGAGGACTACCTACTCGCATAGTGATTTCAATTTTTGAAACATAACATGGAAAGAATAAGGATGGTATTGAATAAAATATGTGATATAAAAGACATAAAATTATTTTTTAATGATAATGTATAACATATGTTTCCTTCAATACATCATTAAAATGGAAACAATGTTTACGTGTGCGTATGACCAACCTTTTCGAAGTACGGTGTTTTTCATTTTCATTCACTATATTATATAAATTAATAAAAATACACATATAATAAATATATATGATATATATATATATCATTTTTATAAATCTGGATATGATGTAATACTAATAAATATAAGAGGGAAAAAATAACCAATCAAAATAAAAATGAAAATCAATGTAGTTATTTCATGAAACATTACGTTGACATTGAATTATTGATAAATTTGTAATAAAAAGAATTAGTAAAATAATATATAGTACTATATATATATTTTGGGTTCTTTAATTTATTTATAATAAAATTATATTTAATATAAAGAAGGTTTTAATATGTATGAAGGAAGTCATGAGTAATGTTAAGTGGATTTCAGCCTCTCTTTTATTTTTGGGAGATAAGAAAAATCAACACAAATTTCTTTCTTGTGGAGTGAATATACTCCCCCATTATGAATTTATTTTAGTAATATCTTTATTTTCATAATTATAATAATTCATTTGATTTTATGATTTATTATTTCTTATGATCTGAAAAATTATAAAATTATTAAGGTATTTTTATGTCACGTTTTACTTTTGTGTGACCCATGAAAGGTCCAACACATATTTATTTAATGTTGTGTATATAATTCCTATGAATATATATTATAGTTAATATAATTAAACTTAATTTTAATTATATATCAATTTTAGTATCTCTCATTCAAGGGATTTTAAATTCAAAAGTTACCAAATCTGTAAGTGATTTTTTTCTCAATTTTTTTTCTTTGAGACATATGATTATATTACACACCTCTATTCTTGTATGAGGTTTATATACAATCCATTTGAAATGTAATATCATAAATATAATTATACAAATGATATTTTTTGTTTCATTTATGTGTATTATTTCAGGGTTATTATGTTTCAATGTGACTAAAGTAGTAAACATATTAAGTTACAATCTCATCATTTATCAAGATTGTTTATTATTATGTTTCAAATAATATAATATTATGATACATATATAAATAAAATAATTTATTTTATTCTCCTTTGGTTATTTCATGAAAATAATGTTTTTTTAATTTACTATTTTTATAAATTCCTGAACATAAAAATAGCATCTTTATGAAGAATCATATTTTTGGTTAAAACCCCATTTCTTGTAAAATTATTATTTATTAAAATATTTTCAAAAAATTTAAAAATTATTTTTAAAAATTATATAATAAAAAATTAATGATGTTTTATGTTTGAAATTTTTTAGAAGGTATCTTCATTTGACATTGAAAAAAAATCCCATATGTATTTTACAAAAATATGGTAGGAATATTTTGGTATGGAATGAAAAACATTTCATGTATTGATATTCATTATTCTATTTGATATATAATTTAAAAATTATAAAGGATATATTCAATAGAAATAATTTCCAAAATGTTTTATATGTAAAAAATTATTTTGATTGAAGAGAGTATATTTCCCTCCAAAAACATTTTCAGTTACTTTTAATACTTATTTTATATGTTTTCAAACTTATTTTGAGAGAAAATGATTTCAAATTTTTGTTATTTTAAAAATATATTTTTAATTAAGTGGTCTCTTAACCAATAAATTTTCCATGTGATTTATCTATCAAAATAATTTTATATCCATAATGACATCTTTTAGATAACTTATTTGTTTTCGAGGCATATGAACCAAGGATACCATTTTAATAATTTATATATATGGTTTATAATGGAAATATTTTTAGGAAACTATTTTTTATCTCATGAGTTATACCATGACAATATTCATATCAAACCCTCTTCTATTTATTTTTGTTTTTCTTTGATGATATCGTTAAATGATTATGAAACATGTCTACATTACATATGTTATGATTCGATGAAATGTTTATGAAACACATTTCTTTTCCTTGTGTTATGTTATGATGAAATAATGATATTTAAATGGGTCCCATTTCTTTTTCACAAGTTATTCTATGATGAAATTTTTAATGAAAACCATTTATTTTCATGGGTTCAGATATAATGAATTTTTTTTATCTCACAGAAAACATATGTATGATTTTAATTTAGTGATGGGAGGGACCTATATCTCACTAAAAGGAATTGGGTAATGATAACTATTCTATGAGATTTGAGGGTTCACGGGTGGTTATCCTAACTCTAAAAATGAGGGTATGCATATGGTTAACACTCACTGAAAAAATAGGGTACATGGGTGGTTATAAAAAATCAGAAGAGGGTAAATTAGTTGTTATACCAATTCTAACATGTTAGGAATGTCCTGGTCGGTAGGCATGAAATAATATTCTATATAATTATACATAATCTAAAAATATATGTCTAATTACATTATTATAATATCATGGGTCTTTTTATTTTATTTCCTTATGATTCATATCTTATGAGATACCAATCGTTATTCCATGAAATAAGATGATGATATTTTATATTTAGGGTATTGTTTTCAAATTTCATACTCAGGTTCTCATAAGATTAAAATCAAATTAGGTTTTCTTATTTCCATTGTTTATCTTTACTGAGAATATGATCTCACCCTTCCTTATGTATCCATTCCCGTGGTTATGTATAAAAGTTTAATTTAGGGTATTTTTGTGGAGTACTAAATGGGATTGTCTTTATGGGGTGATGTTGAATATATTTCAACAAATTAGAGGATTATGTACGTAGTCTCAAGAGGCATTAAACTTTTACATTCATTAGAGGTTTGTTTTTTAATTTATTGAATATTAATATAAAAATAATATATATATATATATATATAAAAGTAAATCACAGGTTTCTATATAGTGACCTAAAAAAGTGTCTTGTTATTCGCATTCACTGATCATCAAAAAACGACTTCCTTAAGTTCATTTATACAGATCCCCATTATTTTTTGGTGATATTTTTACATAATTTCGGTAGTTTTGAAAGAAATTTATATAATTTTAATCCTTTGTTTTTTTCATAAAGAAATACAAATTTCAATTCATTTTCAAAACTAAATCTGTATCTTTAAAATGGTATGTTATGTGTGTAAAAATTTACTAAGAGTGGCTTATGTAAATAATATTTTTTCTAGAAATTTTTTCGTGACCTAATATAATTTATATTAGTAGGATTTTGATTAAAATATATGGTAAAATATAATTTTTTATTTTTAAACATCTGATTTCTTGAATTTTATTAAAAACCAAATATCATTGGTTTTGCAAAAAAGGCTTAAGTTTTCTTTAAAAACTATTTATATTGGGTTTTCAAATAAACTAAATAATTTTTTGGTAAACCCAATATGATTGTAATTTTTTTAAGTGAAATGAATCTTTTTAAAATTTGAATTGGGATAGAATGAAATGACAAGTGAAATGTTTTAATAGTGATTGATTTAATAGTATCTTCTTGTATTGTATTATATACCATGAACAATATATCCGAATAAATATTTATGAGTATAGAGAACATTATAAGAATGAATTATCAATACTAGGAAATGTATTGATGATGAAAACAAAACCTTAACTACATTATGGTATGGATATTATGCTTCAGGTATCTTCTCATTTTAATTCTTCGGATGACACTTATGCACAATATAAGTTATAATTTATCAAGATGTATAAGAATGACTAATTAACCAAACTCTATGTCTCTTAACCATAGTTTTATTAATGGAAATGAATTTACATGACAAAATTATAATATGATTTACTCACTTGCATCTTCATATAAATACTTATTTATTAATCCTTTGATAAAATGGTATATTCATGCCTTATTTTATATAAAATATATTTGTACATTTTTCTTATTATCCATCAAATTTTTTTCATTCATGTTTATATATGAACCAGGAAACTCTTTATGGACCATGTTTTATTTACATTAAATTCTAGATGTTTTATTTGATATGGGTTTCATATCTAACAATTTGAGAAATCATACTGGTCTGTAGCTCATATCCTAACATTACCTTTGAGAAATTTTAGGTTTTATTGTGTTAGTTCTATGAAAAGGGAAGGAACCAATAAATGGTAGATGTTGTGCCTAAATTGTGGGACTTTTGAGTTGGAAACTAATATAGGATTTTGTGATCCACATATAATGAGATGTTGAACAAATAATTTATATTAATATTTTTAGGGAGATTATGGAAACTTTACTCATGTGGTGTATTTTTCATACTACCATTTTTATGATTCTTAATTTCTTAATTTATTTATCTTTTAAACATTTTAGTGAAATCATTCCCCCTTTACACATATTTATTTCATGGTGCTTGTCACTTGAAATTGGGGATCGTGAATTCCCTTCATGAAATTCCAGGGTCAAATTGGGCACTAGTTAGGTGGATTTTCTTGGTTAGTTCATTATCAATTACTCCTAATCACATATCCCAAAGAAATTTATATGTCCAATATAAAAAACAAACACTACATAACTCAAATATTTCAAATGATATCAGAAAAAAAATTATAATGCTTCATTTCACAATGAGTTATAAAACATTGACCAAAAAATATAGATGATGTGTAAAAGAACAAATTAATTTAACATAGAATTCCAATACTTTACAAATAATTTTTCAGATCAAAACCCATTTGAAAATTTCAACGCAAAATTTCAAGGGAGTTGTATATGTCATATTTATAATCTTTATTGCATGATTTTTAGATGCCTATAGAATAATCTAAATCCATTATTAACCGCATCATAAAAATTTATTTATTAATTCCATAATATGATTTTAATAAATTATATATTCACTAGTCTTATTTCTATTATTATTTATAATTAATAAAAACATACCAAAATAAATTAGGAAATAAATATAAATCATGTGTAATAGTTAAAACACATTAAGTTCAACATAGAATGAAAAACTATTAAAATGTTTTGTACTTTAAGAAGATTTAATAAGAAAAGATTTTAAATTATAACAAATCTAGTAATAATGAATTTGTTTAATATGAAAAATAATTTCATATTACATTTCAATTTTAATCATGCATAATTAAAAGATTTCAATTAAAATAGTGGTCTACTTTTTATTTAAAAAATTAATTTAGTCTCCCTTTTTAATCCATAATAATTTATAAGAACATTATTTTTGGAATGGAAAAAAATATTTTTAAAAGAAATATGAATTAAATAATTAAAATTCCAAAATTATTAGTTTATATTAACAAATTAAATAATATTTCATTTTATGAATCTAAAAATTTAAAACATTCTCTCATAAAATCATTTAAAATAATTTTACTCAATCAATATTTAGTACTCGAATGAAATATTCATAAATATACTTATAAGAATTTATTCATAGAACATATGAACATTTAGAAATGATTTATCATCAATAAAACCATTATAGAATATTATGGAATTAATTTAACATAAAATATGTTACTCATAACTTGATATTATGAGTATGTTAATTAACATCCATTAAACATAAAATTATAAAACTAAACATTGAATTTTTTAAATGAATAATTAGACATCATTTTATGTACCGACTTTTTCAAAAATCATCTTTAATATTACATGAATCAATTCACAATGAGGGATGAGATATAACTGTAATCACTAATAGAAATAATTATACTAGAAAACCAAATAAACAAATGCATGGTATGATAATGATACATGCACCCTTCATGAATTTTCAATCCAAAAATCTCTGAATCCTTACCTAAACATTCTTAGTAGGATATTTGGGTCATTAAAATGATCGGTTAGGGGATATGATACTGATGTACCAACTAGAATCCATGGAACTATGGTTCAGTAACTGTTCACATGGTGCCTCCAATATTTGTGTCCTAGTCATCTCCTTTAAATCATGACTGGTTAATATCAAATAACACCATTTCCCAACAAATCCCATTAAAACATTACATGTTCCTAAAATAATATTCTACAATATATTTCAACAAATATTTCTGGTAGAAATCATTAATGAATATCCCCTATAAGAAACCACCATAGATTAGATGAATAGATGGAAGACACCATTGAATCTAACCCGCAATAGAGCGTTGGTTGGAAACTAGCACTAAGAGAACTTATCCCAAGTATAAGAGACATAAATATGTTAATGTCATGGAAATATAACCAATCCAACAATGAACTATATATGTATATATGTTGGACCCTTGGTGATATAGTTGTTTTGATAATCACAAATCATGCCAATCTAAAAATTATATTAATTCACCTATTCAGTTATAACTCATATTAATCATGACAATGAATATTTACAAAAGAATAAATTATGTCACATAGAATAATACATTTCAATAAGTCAATAAATTATGAATATTTATGTTTCAATATGTTTAAAAGTGTATATTTACATATACTTATGAATTTCACTTAATCTTCTATTGTTCTGTATAAGAGAGACATTTTTCAAGTTTCTTTAATGTCCCTAGCACCAATAGTTCAAAGGAGTCACTATAAGAAGACTCTCCGATGAGGACACAACGATCATAGAACTCACCGATCAAAGGGGTCAACAATTGCAGAAGTCACTGATCGAAGAAGACATAGATTCCAAACTCACCAATATACCAAATGACACACCGATGGACAAGTCACTCATGATCGGTCACACTGATAGTTCAAGCGACACACAGATGAATTTCTCACCTATGGGCGATACACTGTTAGTTCAAATGACTTATCGATGGACGATTAAATGATGGGAGACTCAGTGATAGTTCTAAAGGAGCCAAATATGATGACTCACTAATTCTTTTATAGTTCGATAGAACAAACATCTCACTAATCCCTAGAGTCACCATCACTGATGGAAAAGACTCATCAATACAAAAAGTCACTGATAATCTATACGACACGGCCTTTTCATACATTACAATTACATCATTACAAATATAAACAACATAACAGAATTAAACATGGAGGATCCAAAGGTTTAGTGTCTTGGGAAAACTAGGACCACACATAACAAATACAACATCAACCATAAACATTTATTTAATTTCTTCTTCAGTAGATTTTTAGTGGCACTTGTCCTGTACTTAATACATGTAGCCACCTGAGGATATACATCGAAAGGGGTGAGCTAAAAGCCCAGTAAGAGGATAGATAAGAACAATATAGCATGGGGTGAGCATAATCATGACATAGGAATAAGATCATGAACATGAGAGGAGAATAAATAGTAAACTTGAAATGTGGCAATGCATAAAAATGAAACATCATGTCTTAGTGGTTAACTACCACACATACTTGTGAACAAAGTTAGAATCATTTTCATACATCATTTCACATTTTCTCATGAGATTCATCACTTTACCCAATTCATTGGAGAGCTATATAATTTCAGGCCCACCCGTCACATTTAAAGATTCATATTTCACTATATAATTCCGGGCGAACCCGTCACATCATAACATTATCATTATCATGATTTCCACATAGAACACATATCTAACATGTACATAAATAACCCATGGAAAGGAATTGGTTTCATCTCATTATAACAAATTCATATGCTTTGGGTTCCCAAAATAAAGAGGGAACAACATACTTGATATAAGAACCATCAACCTTGAATGAGAGGTAAAAGGTGAGATCTTGAAAGAAGAGTTCTTTTGGAAAACATTTTGATGGACATAAAAACCAGTGACAATCATGTATATCAAATAAAAGTAAAGAAAATGATGAAAAAATTATCTTTGAGGAGTAACCATATCAAAAATGGAGTCAAAGAGGGAGAACCCGAACAAAGAAAATTGGGTTCGATATTTCCCCTTACCGTGTACTTGAATGGGGATGTTCGTTTTCATGGTTTTCTTGAGCGGTCCACTTGTATTCTTAATTTGATGTTTGGGTAGATCATGGGTAAACATCCAGAACTGATATTACATGTTATTGATGATATTACAGTATCTTTAATAATTTTATAGTGAATTATATTAGATCCAAGTGGATGAATCATTAGATAAAAAATCTAATGATGGTTATTTGGGTTAATTTGGGCGGTTTTGGATCACAATGATCTTGTTTTAACATTTAACTTAGTAATAATGCCATAGGTTATTTACAGTACTTAAAATAGAACATAATACATAGAAAATATTCTGGTTCAACCATAAAATGGTTTCATGACTAAACTGAAGGTAGAAATGGAAGAAGAGAACATGTCGTTTTTGAAGGTGATAAATTTAACACCTCATGAACAACGTTCTCATTAATAAAATAAAAGGAAGAGGGAAGGGTGTGGGGTGATATAATATAACATTAGAATCATAATATTATAGTATATATATAATACTGGATTTATAGAACAATTTGGTTGAATATAGGTAGGGAGAGATCAATAAAGGAACTTGAACTTGAAAGGAAATTAAAGGAGAAGAGAGAGAGAAATTACCTTTAGAATCCTCCTCTTGAGATCCTATTTAAGGAAGCTAGGCTTGGTCTTTTGATGAGACAAGAAGATTTTGGATGTGGGGGATGAGCTAGGGAAGGTGTTTGGGTAGAGTTTAGAGAAGGCTTGGAGCTTGAGAGGTGTGAGGAAAAGAGGGAGTGAAGGGTGGCTTTTATAGTGGAGGGGAGAGGAGTTTCCTTAATATAAAATAGATTAGTTTATTAATTTCACCAAAGGAAAGGAATAGTGAGTCATGGATGACCAAGAATAGTAATTTTATAATTTAATCCCGAACCAGGTGGGCTTACATCAGCATAACATCATCGGTGACTCAATTAATACATTATTTAGCTATTATTGTGAATTATCGGATTCCACTATTCATAAAAAATTCAAGTATCTCAAAAAAATATCAAAAAATTTCCCCAACCATTTTTCGATGTGTAGAATCCAAAAATGAAGTCCATTTTTCAAAAATAATTTTCTAAATATTATTAATTTAATATTTAATTAAAATCATAATTTACATAAAAAACAGTTTTAAGATTAAAACTGATTTTATAGTTCTTTCAAAAATTACGTAGGGTCACATAAAATTATCTAACAAATATTAGACATTTATTCAATAATTTAATAATATATTTCAGGAAAAAATATTCATTTAAATTAATTAATTAATTATAATTATTTATTTATGACTTATAAAATACCAAAAACGTATACTAAGGTCAAATTATCACTTTCTATGATGTCTAAATTTTATTTTTTTTATTCATAGGTAATGTTACTCTTATTTACTATTCATATGGGTCATATTACTATTCATAAGGGTAGGTTACTATTCAGAAGTTTAGGTTACTATTCACCAAAAATTATTTTTGATTCATTAGACTCCAAAAACCATCTTAAACACAAACGCGTATGTCAGATTTTTAAAATTCCAAAAATAGGGGTGGCAAAATTATGTTTAAAGGTCACTTATCACTTAGTAGTTCATTATTTAGTGTTTTTATGACATAAATATAAGAAGGTAATTTTCCATTGAAAAACTTTGGGTCGTTACATTCTTCCCCCTTAAGAAATTTCTCCCCTGAAATTTCACGAAACACAAATAGGTAAGGGTACTTCTCCTTCATTGCCTTTTCTGGTTCCCAAGTTGCTTCCTCAAACTTATGGTTCCTCCACATCACATTGACAAGGCGGGTTTTCTTGTTGCGTAGAAACTTATCACTTCGGTCTAAAATTTTTACCAGCTACTTCTCATAGGAGATATAATCCTCCAGTTGTACCTCCTCTGAGTTTAGTACATCTGAGGGGTCTGGTATGTACTTCCTCAGTAGTGATACGTGAAACACATCATGAACATGAACCATACTCTGTGGAAGTGCCAGAAAATAGTCCATGGATCCTATACGATCAAGGATCTCAACGGGGCCAATGTACCTTGGGCTTAGCTTCCCTTTCTTCCAAAATATCATGACTCTTTTCCATGGAGATATTCGAAGGAAGTCTTTATCTCCAACGTCGAACTCCAAGTCCCTTTGACGGTTGTCAGCATATCTCTTTTGCTGACTTTGAGTTGCTTTGATATGTTTCTGGATGACTTGAACCTTCTCTGTCATCTCCTACACAAGATCAGGTCCAAGTAGCTTTCTTTCTCCAACTTCATCCCAACAGGTTGGAGTTCTACATCGCTTCCCATAAAGAGCTTCATAAGAATCTATCTGAATACTCGAGTGGAAGCTATTATTGTATGAGAACTAAACCAATGGGAGGTGTTGATCCCATCCACCTTTGAATTCTAGAGAGAATTCTCTTAGCATATCTTCAAGCGTTTGAATAGTCCTTTCAGACTGGCCATCGGTTTGGGGGTGATAGATCGTGCTGAAATTTAATTCATTACTCAAAGCATATTTAAGGCTCCCCCAGAAATTATATGTGAACCTTGGATAACGGTCAGAGACAACTTAGAGTGGAACACCGTGCAGTCTCACCACTTCCTTCACATATATCATTGCAAGTTGTTCAAGCGATAGGTATTACTGAAATGCGATAAAATGGGCAGTCTTGGTGAGTCGGTCAACCACAACCCATATCACATTATTCCCCGTTGACGTCTTTGGGAGACCAGTGAAAAAGTCCATAGTAACAATTTCCCATTTCCACATGGGTATAGGGAATGGCTGCATCATACCTTTGGACTTTTGTCACTCAGATTTAACTTGCTGACATACCAAGCACCTTGATATATATTCCGCAATCTTCTTCTTCATGTTATCCCACCAAAATTGCTCTCGGAGATCACGATACATCTTGGTACTTCTAGGAGGGATAGAGAAAGTTGAGCTTTGTGCATTATCCAATAGCTCCTTCTTTATCCTGGGTGATGAAGTCACATAAATCTGCATTCCAAACTGAATCACACCATCATCATCGATATGGAACTCTTGCATCTTCCCTTCCTTCACTGCATTCACCCGCTTTTGTATCTCCACATCATTCCTTTCGTGCTTCCTTAATCTTCTATTGGATGGATGGTTGCACAATCATTTGGTCAAGGTAGGACGTTTCCCCTGCCCTTATGATTCCCAAATCCATCCTTTGCATATCCAAGAAGATAGGGTCTTTCTCAATCCTCAACATGGATAGAGTAGCAGCTTCTTTTCTACTTAGAGCATCAGCTACCTTGTTCGCCTTTCCAGGATGATAGTGAATAGAGAAATCATAATCCTTGATAAGATCTAACCATCTCCTTTGACGCATGTTGAGCTCCTTTTGTGTGAATATATACTTTAGGCTCTTGTGGTCAGTGTATATGTCACACTTCTCGCCATAAAGGTAGTGATGCCAGATTTTCCAGGAAAAAATCACGGCTGCCAGCTCTAGATCATGCGTCGGGTAGTTCTGCTCATGGATCTTCAACTGTCATGAGGCGTAGGCTATCACATTATCATTTTTCATGAGTACACAACCCAAGCCTTTCTTTCAAGCATCACTGTATATCACAAAACTTTCTCCACATTTCGGTAGTGTGAGTACAGGTGCAGTGATCAGCCTTCTCTTTAGCTCCTTGAAGCTTCCCTCACATGCATCCGTCCAGACATACTTTACACCTTTCCTTGTTTACTTAGTTAGCGGGCTTGACAATCATGAGAAGTTTCTCACAAAACATCGATAGTACCCAGCTAATCCATGAAAACTAGGGATTTCTGTGACACTAGAGGGCCTGGTCCTTTCCTCAATCACCTTTTTCTTTGAAGGGTCCACAGAAATTCCCTCACTTGTGACCTCATGTCCCAAGAATGTGACTCGATTCATCCAAAAGTCACACTTTATGAATTGGCATACAACTTCTCCTTTCTCAATGTCCCCAACACAAGTCTTAGATGTTCTTCATGTTCATCCTTTCTCTTGGATTAGATGAAAATGTCATCGATAAACACTACCACAAATTTGTCGAGGTAATGTCTAAAGACTCTATTCATCAAATCCATGAAGATTGCAGGGGCATTAGTAAGTCTGAAGGGCATCACCAAAAACTCATAGTGCCCATACCTTGTACGGAAGGCAGTCTTCTAAATATCTTCCTTATTCACCTTTACTTGATGATATCCAGAATGAAGATCCACCTTTGAGAAGTATTGAGCTCCTCATAACTGGTCAAACAATTCATCAATCCTTGGGAGAGGATACATGTTCTTTATGGTGATCTTGTTGAGTTCCCGATAATCGATACACAACCGCATGGTTCCATCCTTCTTCTTTACAAAGAGCACTAGCGCACCCCAAGGTGATGCACTAGGGCGTATGAACCCTTTGTCCAGATGCTCTTGTATCTGCTTCTTTAACTCCTCCAGTTCGATAGGAGCCATCCTATAGGGGCACTTTGAGATAGGAGTATCTCTGGGTATGAGTTCAATTGAGAACACTACCTCATGATCCAAGGGAATTCCAGGTAACTCTTCGGGAAATACATCACTGTATTCCCTCATGATGGGAATTTCCTCAAGTTTAGTACTTTCCTCCAACTCAACCATTTGGGTGAGGTATGCTTTTTCATAGGGAATCAACACCAAAAACATTGAAGGATTTTTCAAAGGATATTCATGATATTCCTTGCATTTGTAGAGGAGCATGGGATGGTTCGGAATATGAAAATATATTTCCTTTTCCCAACAGTTGATATGTGCTCTATATAAAGAGATCCAATCCATTCCCATTATAGCGTCGAATTCCACCAAGGTAAGTATTACGAGATTTGCCTGAAGAATCTTCCCAGATACATCAACAAGAGAAGAGTCAAACACTTGGGATGCAATGATTTCACCACTTGGTGTTTTTACAGATATCTCTACTTCAAGGTTTCGGGGCTTCGATTCTATAGTTCTAGGAAACTTGCAAGATATAAAGGAATGTGTAGAACCAGAATCAAATAAGACTTTTTCCATTCTTGAGTGAATAGTAAGTGTACATTGTACGACATCATTATCATGTTCCACCTCCGCAGTAGTGATGGCATATGCCTCCCCTTGTCCCTTTGGCTTTGGTGTTTGTTGGCGCTGATTACCCTCGAGAGCTCAAGGTTTAGTGCACTGGTTTGAATAGTGCCTTAGCACCCTACAGTTGTAGCATTGAACCACGAGAGGTTCTCTCCTATCATCGACTACATTATCCTTAATTTTCATGTCTTTTCAACACTCGTGAGCTTGGTGTCCTTCCTTCCCACACTTAAAGCATTTCACCGTACCTTTGAGGCAGTTTCCATGGTGCAACTTCCCACATTTTTGGCATGTGGGTCTTTTTTTATTCCCACCTTTGTCATTAGATCCACCATCTTGAAACTCCATCTTTCTTTTCTTATCACCATAGCCATTGGACCACTCTCCAAACTCCATCTCCACTTTGAGAGCACACCGAACAACTTCTTCATAACTCCCAAAGTCTCGAATTGCAAGAGCCTTTCGAAGATGTGGTTTTAATCCACTAAATAATCTATCAATTTTGTTATAATTGTTGATGACAAAATCCGAAGCATACCTTGTGAGACTGGTGAAATTTTCTTCATAGGTTGTGACAGATTCTCCTTCATTTTTCTTGAGCTCTATGAATTCTCTCTCCATTTTCATGCGAAGAGTTAGTGGGAAGTACTTATTAAGAAACATTATCTTAAAGTCTTCCCATTCCATCTCTTCAATTTCCACCCTTGGCTTGGTGTTCTTAATCAAAGCCCACCATTGGTCAACTTCTCCATCTAGACGATAAACTGATATAGTCACCTTCTCCGTCTCGGAACAGTGAAGAATAGAACATAAATTCTCCATGGAGTTGACCCACTATTCTGCAACTAGTGGAACGGATGATCCACAAAACGTCAGTGGTTGTTGCCACATAAAACATTCGATAGCTAGTTTCTCCCTCTTAAGTGAAGGAGGGAGTTCTGAATTATTATGGTTATAATTCATAACCTGAGATAATTGGTTAAGCATCACCATGATGTTTTGAACTCCACCTCCAAAATCAATGGGGATGTCGTTTGGGCAATCGTTGTATTGTCCCACACAAGAGTTGTTGGCCTGATTTCTCATAGTTCCCAAATGTTAGAACAAAACATAAGTAAACAAGTCATGAATAACTTATTCATTTAAAAAATTATACCAAAAACATAACATATGGGATCCCTAGGTAAATATTCTTGTGTACATATTTTCACTTATTCTCATGCTAGAGGTTTTCTCTAGGGTTTACTAATCCTAATTCCCAAATTAACTAAACCTTTCCTCTGATACCAACTATAGCGACCTGGCCTTTTCGTACATTACTATTACATCATTACAAAGATAAACAACATAATAGTATTACACATGGAGGATCCAAAGGTTTAGTGGCTTGGGAAAACTAAGACCACACATAACAAATACAACATCAACCATAAACATTTATTTAATTTCTTCTTCACTAGCTTCTTAGTGGCACTTGTCCTCTCCTTAATACATGTATCCATCTGAGGATATAAATCAAAAGGGGTGAGCTAAAAGACCAGTAAGAGGATAGATAAGAACAATATAGAATGGTTTGAGCATAATCATGACATAGGAAGAAGATCATGAACCTGAGAGGAGCATAAATAGTAAACTTGAAATGTGGCAATGCATAAAAATGAAACATGATGTCTTAGTGGTTAACTACTACACATACTTGTGAACAAACCTAGCATCATGTTCACACATCATTTCACATTTACTCATGAGATTCATCACTTTACCCAATGCATTGGAGCGCTATAAAATTTCGGGTGCACCCGTCACATTTAAACATTCATATTGCGCTATATAATTCCGGGCACACCCGTCACATCATAACATTATCATTATCATGATTTCCACATAGAACACATATCAAACATGTACATAAATAACCCATGGAAATGAATGGTTTTCATATCATAATAACACATTCATAATCTTTGGGTTCCAAAAAGAAAGAGGGAACAACATACTTGATATAAGAACCATTAACCTTGAATGAGAGGTAAAAGGTGAGATCTTGAAAGAAGAGTTCTTTTGGAAAACATTTTGATGGACATATAAACCAGTGACAATCATGTATATCCCAGAAAAGTAAAGGAAATGATGAAAAAATGATCTTTGAGGAGTAACCATATCAAAAATGGAGTGAAAGAGGGAGAACCTGAAGGAAGAAAATTGGGTTTGAGATTTCCCCTTACCTTGTACTCGAATGGGGATGTTCATTTTCATGGTTTTCTTGAGCGGTCCACTTGTATTCTTAATTTGATGTTTGGGTAGATCATGGGTAAACATCTAGAACTGATATTACATGTTATTAATTATATTATAGTATCTTTAATAATTTTATAGTGAATTATATTAGATCCAAGTGGACCAATCATTAGATAAAAAATTTAATGATGGTTATTTTGGTTAATTTGGGAGGTTTTGGATCACAACGATCTTGTTTTAACATATAACGTAGTAATAAGGCCATAGGTTATTTCAAGAACATAAAATAGAACATAATACAGATAAAATACTCTGGTTCAACCATAAAATGGTTTCATGACCAAATTGAAGGTAGAAATGGAAGAAGAGAACATGTCGATTTTGAAGGTTATAAATTTAACACCTCATGAACAACGTTCTATTTAATAAAATAAATGGAATAGGGAAGGGTGTGGGTTGATAAAATATAAAATTATAATCATAATATTAAAGTATATATATAATACTGGATTTATAGAACAATTTGGATGAAGATTGGTAGGGAGAGATCAATAAAGGAACTTGAACTTGAAATGAAATTAAATGAGAAGAGAGAGAGAAATTAACTTTAGAATCCTCCTCCTGAGATCCTCTTTAAGGAAGCTAGGATTGGTCTTTGATGAGACCAGAAGCTTTTTGACGTGGGGGATGAGCTAGGGAAGGTGTTTGGGCAGAGTTTAGATAAGGCTTGGAGCTTGAGAGGTGTGAGGAAAAGAGGGAGTGAAGGGTGGCTTTTATAGTGGAGGGGAGAGGGGTTTCCTTAATATAAAATTGATTAGTTTATTAATTTCACCAAAGACAAGGAATTGTGAGTCTTGGATGACCAAGAATAGTAATTTTATAATCTAATCTCGAACCAAGTGGGCTTACATCAGTAGAACATCATCGGTGACTCAATTAATACATTATTTAGCTTTTATTGTGAATTATCAGATTCAACTATTCATCAAAAACTCAAGTATCTCAGAAAAATCTAAAAAATTTACCCCAACCATTTTTCGACGTGTAGAATCCAAAAATGAAGTCCATTTTTAAAAAATAATTTTGTAAATATTATTAATTTAAAATTTAATTAAAATCATAATTTACATAAAAAACAATTTTTAGATTAAAAATGATTTTATAGTTCTTTCAAAAATTACGTTGGGTATCATAAAATTATCTAAAAGAAATTAGACATTGATTAAATAATTTAAGAATATATTTCAGGAAAACAAATATTCATTTAAATTAATTAATTAATTATAATTAATTATTTATGACTTATAATATACCAAAAATGTTTACTAAGGTCAAATTATCACTTTCTATGATGTCTAAATATTATTTTATTATTTTTAGGTAATGTTACTCTTATTTACTATTCATAAGGGTCATATTACTATTCATAAGGGTAGGTTACTATTCATAATGGTAGGTTACTATTAACCAAAAATTATTTTTGTTTAATTAGACTCCAAAAACCATCTTGAACACAACCGTGTATGTCGGATTCTTAAAATTCCAAACATAGGGGTGACAAAATTATGTTTAAAGGTCACTTATCGCTTAGTAGTTCATTATTTAGTGTTTTTATGACATAAATATAAGAAGGTAATTTTCCATTGAAAAACATTGGGTCGTTACATAATGACCAACCGATGAGGATAGACTGATGAAAATGATTCAACAATAGTTTAAGAAACTGTTTTTTATTTATTAATTCATATTTATATCTGATGGTCTTATTTAAAAAAAATCGGTTTTTAGAAATTATTTAATGTTTTCGGTAGGAAATTTATTAAACAGTACGATGTAAATGAACATGGGGTGATATTTGTGTCTTATGGACCACTGTTTATAAAATAATTACAAGCTCAATCATGCTTATACACTCGAAAGAGTAAAAAGAAAACAATAGACCAACAACTCTTGAGCATATTGTCAAAACCCAAGAAGTCAATGGAAGATAATACGAGGAGATAAACAAGAGAATATAAACTTGCTGAGCTGACCAGAACATCCTCACAACATGAAGCTAAGATCTTCCAACTTTGTGAAGTTAGAGCACAAGGACTACAATAATTTTTTTGGGATCCAACATCCAAAATAGGATTAAAATTATTTTTTCACTACATCAAACGAGTCTATAACTATACTGCATAACACATAGAGCCTTTAATTCTTTATTTACATCTTTAGGTATATTGTTTTATTTTATTTACATTTCTGATTACTCTTTATATATGTCTGTTACAGACACACACTGACTCTTATACATAACCGGAGGATACATGATATCCTCAAACTCACTGTCATTTTATTCTTTGTATCCCTCATAGAATAGTGTAAGAGGTTAAGTGTGACCTGCCTATAGTCTTTCCCACGAATAATTTAGGTAGAGGTCAACTGTGACGTGGGAATTCTTGTGTGCTATTGTGAACCCTGATCTAGGGTGTGGATCAAATTTTTTATTAATTTAAACTTCATGGTGGTAGGTAATCAATGAGTGGAGAGGACTAAGTCTTAGTTTGAGACTAAACCTCTTGTTTATATCCACTATGTTTTTATCTTTCAATTTTATTCTATGTTTATTAAATTTTTATAAAAATTAAATTTAACATTAACAGTTATTTTAGAAAGTTTATATAATTTTTTGAAAAATTATATTCATTCCAAGAGTGTTAATAATCGTTAGATTAGTATATCTATGATTTAATCAACATTTTGAGAAATTAATTGAACATTCAAGAATATTATAACTTCACTACAAACTATCATGGATTAAATTTTTAATTCATGGAAATCTTCAAATTACCAATTATAACAGGAAATTTTATAGATACTCAATTCTCCCCACTCTCGAGTATTCTACTCTGACCAACATTTGGTATTAGAGGGGATTTTTATTTTCATTTTTAATGATTTTCAACAATTTTTATCTGTAATTACAGTTTTATTCAAAAGATCATAAAATTTCTATTATTTACAAATTATTATATCTTGGAAAAATTTTCACATTTTATATTCTAAAAAAAAGACTACACAGAGGTATTACTAATAGAACATCATTTTTTAGTGGAACAAACTACACTAAGTGGATGATTTAAATGTAAATACATATAGAAAGAACGAGATTTTAAATGTGGACTGCTATTGAAAGTAAATATGAAATTCATAAACTGCTAGAAATACGTTTGATGAAGTTACCAAGACTGCTTATAATAATAACTATAAAGATATTAGTCCTCTATACTATAATCTTGGAGAAGAAGAGTTTGATCTCATTTATTCTTGTAAAACATCCCATGATATTTGGGACACTTCACCGGTGTCTCATGACGGAATATATAATTTTAGGGATATGAGATTAAAGGCTTATACTATTAAACATTATATTTGAAGAATTAAGCATGATGAATATATTTCTGATATGTATCTGATGTTCAATGAAATTGTAAACACAATGATTTATTTAAGAAAACTCATCACAAAAAAAGCCTATCCTGAGGATTTTGTAATGATTACTAGAGATATGGCGAGGGGTATCAGTATCTATAAGAGAATAATGCGACATTGATAAAATTTCAATGAATGAATTAATAGGAAAATTAATGTTGTATGAAGAGTAAATAAATGAAAATCAATAGGTGGAAGATAGAAAAAGAAAATATGTAGCCTTCAGGACTACCATTTCAAAGAGTAAGGAAAAAGAGAAAGTTCATAATTTTATTGAGTGCACAAGTAATCATGAATCTTCTTAGTATAGTGATGATAAAATGAACCATCTTGACCAGAGATTTAGAAACATTTTCAGAAAGAAAAATGTCATCCCGAAACTGAATATTAAATAAAAATAATACATCAATGGGGATTGAAAAAAGGATTGGAAGAAGCCTAAAAAATTAGTAGAAATAATATTCTATGAATATAAAAGGAGTAGACATGTCGAATCCTAATGTCTAAAATTAAAGTATAAAAATAAGTATGATAATACGGATAGGAAATATTAGAAAGAAATGAAGCCATATAGAGTGTCTCTAAATATATCTCCAATGACTTTTCTTCTTCTCAGGATGAGAAAGAAGATATGGAAAATTTGTGTTTTATGAAAAATACATCAAAGGTAACCTTAGACTCTCATGCACTCAATTTTTATTATTATGAAAATAAAAGTGAATCTAAAAATATGAAAAATGATGAATTATTTGAATATTATAAAATGATAAGAAACTTGTAATGAAGAAAAATAGAAATATAAATAATTAAAGAAGCATCATGCACTTCCTGTAAGTATAAAATATCAACATTCTATTGATAGAGAGAAAAATAGAAAATTTTTAAATGAAAATAATGATCTAATGTTATCTATGAATCAATTAATGAATGATCTGGAAAACATTACCAATGAAAAAAACACACTTACTCAGTTACATGGTAAACAAATAGCTCATAGTTATTCTAATTTAATAGGATATCATTCAAGATAAAAGAATTTATCAAAAACACACTTTCTACCTATATTTAGAAAATATGTTTCTTTTCCCAAAAATCACGATTTTACAATATTTTCCAACTATAAAAATTCATTTACTAAAACAATTTTTTATGTACCAAATAATGTTTGTTTCTCAAATACGCAACATTCTAAATACAGGAAATCGATAAGACGATTTTTGGTTCATAAAGTCTTTATTACTGATGATTGTGGTCTCAGAAAAATATGAGTACGAAGATCATTAATTGGATGAACTATTTTGTTGGTAAATTTGTTAAAGTGTTCCTATAATAATCATTGGTACTTTGATAGTGGCTATTCAAGAGACATGACAAAATACTACTCAAGCTTCAAAAGACTCATTAATATTGATGGAGGAAATGTCACATTTGGGGAAATTTTTAAAGGAAAAATCATGAGCTTAGGACAAATTGGTAACCCAACCCCTATTTCATTTTCCAACGTACTCGATGATGAGGGATTAAAGTATATGATTCATAGCATATCTAAACTGTGTGATGATGGATTTAATGTTAAATGAAAAAATTATTTATGAAAAGTTTTTTATGCCAAAAATAACTTGCTATTTAGTGCTCTTAGAAATGATAATGCATATGGTATAATCATAGATACACTAGCATCAGAATTTTTTTATTTTTTATGTTCTTTTCAAAAAGAGTCTTGGCTCATGAATAAAATACTAAGACATTGCATTGTACACTCCCTTAAGAAATTAACTAGAAAAGTTTTAGTTAAGAACATACCCAAACTAGAGTTTCCAGAAAATAGAGTGTGCAATCCTTGTCAAAATGTTAAGAAACTTAAAATCTCTTTCTAACCAAAGAAAGAAGTTACAACTTTTTAACCTCTTGAGTTTGTTCCCATGGACTAGTTTGTGACATCTAGAGTTTCATGTCTCAATTGGAATATTTATGTTTATGTTCTTGTAGATAATATCTCTTGGTATACTTGGACATTTATCTTAGCTCACAAAAGTGATAATTTATTGAACATTACTAAGTATGCGAGCACTGTAGAAAATATTAGTTGACATAAAATTAAATATTTAAAAAGTGACCATGGATGTGATTTAAAAAATAAGGACTTTAAATCTTTTTTCTCACAAAATCGGTATAATCACAACTGCTCTGTCCCTAGGACACCTCAACAGAATGGTATATTAGATAAAAGAAATAGAAACCTACTGGAAATTGCCCAAACTATGATTGATGTATATTACCTACCAATTTATTATTGGGTGGAAGATATCAATAAATATTTATACATAATAAATAGAGTATTAATCAAACTTAACCTAAAGAATACTCCTTATGAGTTGTGTAATAATAGGAAACCCAAGGTCAATTATTTTTCTCTATTTGGATGCAATGTCTATATACTAAACACTAAAGACAATATGAATAAATTTCCTCTAAAATAGATGAATTAATATTATTTGGATATTAAATATCAATAAATGCTCATAAATTCATTAATTAAAGAATTAAAAATGTGGAAGAATCTTTACATGTCAAGTTTTATGAAGCAGATCCACATGAACCTAAGACATTTTTAGAAAATCTTAAAGAAGTTCTATCTAATCTGAACATTAATATAAAACCCTATGACCATCCTATAAAAAAAACTATTAAAACTACCAGTTCTGGAAATTCTCCATAATCTAGACATAATTATTTAGAACCAAATGATGAACCTAAAATAAGTAGCACTACTTTTTCTAGACAAACTATAACCATTAAAAATCATCTCGCAGATTATTTTGTTGTATATTTAGACAGAGGAACAAAAACTAGAGATTACTTTAGAAATCAGCTTGAACATCATGCATTCAAGTCACATAATGAAATTAAAAAAATCAATGATGATATTAATGATGAAATTTGGGTGATGGAAAGGCACGAAGGACTTTACCAATTTGAGAGAATTAATGTCTAGAATCTTTTTGATACACCAAAAAACCCATTGACCATAAAAACTAAATGGGTGTTTGGGAATAAAATAGATGAATCTGTTAATATAGTTATAAACAATACTATATTGGTTTCAAAACTCTATAATAATGAAGAAATAATTGATTACATGGTGACCTATTCACCTATAGCTAGGTTTGAACCCATTATAATTGTAATTTCCTATACAACACACTTCGATTTGAATCTTTATAAAATGGATGTCAACAGTGCATTTTTAAATGGAAATATAATTAAGGCTTATTTTTTAAAACAACCTCCATGTTTAACAAATCCATATTTTCCAAATCTCATTTTCAAATTAACTAAAGAATTATAAGGTTCGAAATGGGCTCAAAGAACTTTCTATGAAAGGTTAAGTAACATTATTATTTATAAATGTTTTACAAAATGAGTTTTAGATGTAATATCCCAGGTAACTAAAGAATAATAAATTTTTATATTTATTACTATTTATTAATTAAATATTAATTTTACATTAAATAGGACAGTATGTTTGATGGCTTACCCGAAACGTAATAACATGTTTCATTAAAATTTTACATTACACACTAATAAAAAAATATTATTATTAAAAATGGTAGTTAATGCCTAGCCGTTGTATTGGTGAGAATGAATAAAACTAACTAAAATATGATTATACATGTGTGATAAATTTTTTTACATTTATCTAATAAAAGAAAGAGGTTAAAAATTTGAATGAATCTAATTTTAGGAAAAAATACTCTAATATTCTTGAAAAGGTTGATTTACCACCTTTTAATGGAGAAACCTCTTTAAATCTAGTTTTTTTAACTTTTATATGTTATATTTGACAAAATAAAATTCTCTTTTAGAATCAGGACATCAAAATTTACATTGGTTGAAATTTTGGTATTTTTCTGATAAAATTCATTTTTAATGAATAGTAACAAATACAGTAATTTAATTCAAAACTACCTTTTAATCTAATTTATTTCATACGATAAATTTTATTTTCAATTGGTTTTAAATTTTATTTATATTATTTTTTTACTATTTAATCCAATGTTGGTCATTGGAAGTAATTTCAAATTGAAATTGGACAAAAATAACTGTCAATCTTTTGGTAGTTATTATTTCTTAAAAACACGCCTATAGTTGTGACAATGGGAATTAATTTTAAATTAATTTCTGAAACTTTTATGTTTTGAATTTGGAAAAATGGATTCCAAATTTAGAATCAGGTTGACTAATTTGTGTTAATAAGTATCTTTTTTTGACATTATGAATATTTACTTGAGTAAATATTTTATTTACCATGGTAAAAGGGTAAATTTGGAAAATAAGGGTAAACCAATATTATAATAACAATATAAGATTACCCAAACATCTATCCTAATACTATTGGTTGATATATTTTAGACTATTTTCATCTTTGGGTATATTTTGGGACCCCATGGATCCACTTGGGAGTGATAAGGACACTTCATTTTAATAAAAATAAAGTAAACAAATTGACATAATCAAATATCTTTTAGTAAATCAATTTTTTTACATGGGGTTATGTAAGTTATATATTAGACTATCAATATGAATTTTAAAGATAAAATTATTTCGTACATCATGTTATTTTATTTATAATTTTTATACATCATATAAATAAAATTATTTATGACACTATAATGATGTAGTGTTTACATCATTAGTGAATGAATTAAATAAATAAGATTATAAATAATAAAAACATATCCAAAACCAGCCCAATTTTAATTTCATGATTCTATATTGAACATGAGTCATCATATCATTGATTTTAAGTACTTTTGGTCCTTTTAAAACCTAATTTATTTATATAATAAAATAATTGTTTCAAACTTTCCTAAAGAGCCCCTCCCCACCCTTATAAAAGGACACCACTTATAACCCATTCCTCACACCGCTCAAGCCCCTTGGCTCGTCCAAAATCTACTGACATAGTCTCCCCACATCCCTCTCATCCAACAACAAGTCCTAACTTAGTCATAATACACTTCAAGTAATCCTTTTTTTCAAACAAAAAGGAGTTACCTGATTAAAAGGTAACATCTTTTTTAAGTTATTTTCATTTATCTTACTTCTCCAACCCTATAGCCTCTTGTTATTCATTTATTTAATAAAAACACCAGTATCATCAATATAATATCTTGGTTTTATGAGAATTATTTGAACTACACTTATACACACATCCATTAAATGGGTAAATAACATATTGTTTCTGTTGATGGTGAACTATTGTATCACGAAACAAAGATTATTAAATTATTTTCAACCGCCTCTCATGGGGGACAATATAATAGAACTATATTTATATGTGATATATATTATATTTTTATTTACTCTATTCTTCTGTGTTTTTCATTTATATCATACCTTTATGGTTTCCATTATGGGTAAACGCGATAATTCCTTTTGAGTAAGTGTGGACTACCGCCCCCTCAAAGTGATATGACTCATTCATTCCTTATGTGGGAAATAGAAAGGATGGAGTGAATGAAATTATATATAATATTATACTGAAATTATAATATAACTATGTATAATTATATATTCATTCCATTAAAATATGAAATAGAAATGAAAGTAGTGTTCATGTGTACGTAGGACTTACCATCTCCATGAACGGTGCATTTCATTTATTATATCCAAATGTTATATACTATTATAAAAACATATTTGTACAGGATATATATATGTTATCTATGATATCTATGTCATTATTATCATTCTAGAGATAATGTAATTTAACCCACAATTTCAATTAATAATTGTAACTAAATAATTTTTAACTCAAGTTACAGACATCGATAAAATGTCCGATATGAAATAAAATAATTAAATAATTGATATATAATGTCAATAAGTGATATAAAAGGAATGATAAAATTGAAAAATGTTCTTAATCAAGTATAAATTAACTTAAATTTATTATTCATGAAATTAAATAAAGAAGGGGTCAAGTCGGACATGAGGTAAAGGACTTCGTCTCAATCTTCATTCATTGAGGAATATTTTGTTTTATACACGACTTTATTTTATAAGGTATATAAACACATTTGAAATTTCATTTCATTAAATGGGAATATTTTTCTATTAGGCGTTTAACTAAATGACGAATAAAAATTATGTTTTAACATATGTTTTAACAATGACCATTTCAATCGGCCCGAGTATTATTTGATCTTTTACTTCTTTAACGAGACGTAATGTTTTTAATAGGAAAATAAATACCATATACTATTTTACAAATTTTGGCATTGAAAATGGTTTTGATAATGAATTTTTTATGTCAATATATTTATATAATATATTGTGATTGGAATGTGGGAATGTTATCTTTCCTTTATATTTGATTTATGTGTTATGATTTTATATTGGTTCTTAGAAATTTGATAGGTGGTTACATGATAAATCAAATGACTGGTGGTGCTGTGATAAACCAGGATGGGTGGTTACATTATAACCTCCAATGCATTGGGTATGGAAGTTAGCCATATGTCTATTCCATTTCGTGATATGTGTGGAAGTCGACCTTATGGTTATTCCATTTTAGTATGTTTATATCCAAAGTAACATTTATATGTTATATGTTATTTGTATGGGTATTATGGTAATCCTTTGGTAAGAAAATGGTATGAAATGTTCTTTTATTTAGTGAATAATATTTACTACTTCATAATGGTGAAAACTATTACTTATGATTAGGTAATCATGGTTTACATGTTGTTTTAAAAAACAAACAGTTTTCCTTCATTGTGTAGACCTTACTGAGATTTCTGTGCTAATCCAATGTTTTTGATATGTTATTTATAGGACAAAATGTAGACTAGTTTCAAGGATTAGATCAAGGAAAATCCATGCTATCTAAAACATGAAACTACACATGAATTGTTTTAAAAATATTTTTTATTTTATGAAATCATTGGAAACTGAGTAAAAGTGTATAGTTTGAAATTTTTGATATTAAATGTAATAGTTATGGTCTAACTCTCTAAAACACTAAAACTGAAAAGATCATCAATGTGAATTACTCATTTAATTTAATATTATGTAATCTTTTAAGGCCAAGTCCTCATATAATATCCTAATTTATTTTAAAAAATTATTTCTAAAGATGTTTTAGTATCTCAAATATATGTAGATTATATTATCATTTGTTCTTATAAAAATTATTTATGTAATGATTTTTCAAAAAATATGTAAAGTTAATTTGAAATGTGTTTTATGGGTGAACATAAATATTTTCTTAGATTTCAAATATTTCCGAACAAATATGGTGTTATTTTAAATCAAAATATACGCACTAAAGCACCTGTGAAAATATACGGATTTGATATAATTAAGATTTGTGAAACACATATGAGTTCTACATGTAACTTAGATCTTTATGAAAATTGGAAATATGTTAATCAAACTGCTTATAAGAGAATGATTGGGAGTTTTTTGTACTTTACATCAAGTAGGAAAGATGCCATGTTTAGTTTCTGTATGTGTGTAAAGATTTCAAGAAAACCCAAAAGAGTTATATTTAAATGATGTTAAAAGAGGTTTCCAAATCTTGAAGTAATCAACAAATTTAGGATTGTTCTACCCAAGAGGATAGTCTTTTGATTTGGTTAGTAATTTAGATGCTTACTTTGGTGGATGTAAGTAAGACAGAAATATATCCTCTGGAACATGTACCTTTTTTGGAATGACTATAATATCATGGTGTAGTAAAAAGAAAAATTTTGTAGCATTATCAACTACTAAGGTAGAGTATATTAGTGGTGGAAGTTGATGTGAAGAAATTTTGTGGACAAAGCCCACATTATTAGACTTCATATTTCAATTCAGACATATCCCCAAAAATTATGAAAAAAAGGTTCTATTAAAGTTTTTAAAAATCCAATTTCAAATTCAAGAACAAAACATATTGATGTAATATGTCACTGTTTGAGAGATCACTATCAAAAAGTTGATATGACTCTTGAGTATACTAGGACTGAGCATCAACTTGCTGAAATTTTCACCAAACCCAAAACATTGAGAGAATAAGCTGCATCAGACAAGAAATATGAATGATAAATATATATAGTTTGTCGAATCTTGTCCCCTTAGAAAATTCTCGTTGTTTTTTAAACTGATCTGTCAAACTGATCAGGTGAAACTGATCTGAAAAAATTATCAACTGAAATTGATCTCTCAAACCGATCTGTCAAACCTATCAGGTGAGAATAATATCTCAAAATGATCAGGTGAAACTGATATGTTAATCTAATCCAGCAAAAATGATCCATCAAACATATCAAGTGAAACCGTTATGGTAAAACCAATCTGTGAAACCAATCTATGAAACTGTTTGACTGCAACCATTATAAGGAAACTGATACTCATAATTGTTTTATAAATCTATCGGTCTGTTTTAAAACAAAACAACACCATTTCAATATTTTTAATTTTATTGTTATTCTATTTTATTAAGTTCAGTCCCTAATTGATACATTTATTTCAAACCACAATTCGACCAATTAGTACCCTCACTCAACCTTTGATCCTTTGACCATTTATCATCTTTCAAACTCAAACATTCATAATGTAAAAAAGGAAGCATGAAATGAAAGTATTGATTGATTCATCCATACCTAAGCATCAGAAAGGTAAATCTAGTAGTGAAAGAAGCTCTGGGAAGCCAGGATTTGGAAGCCTTGTAGTAATTGTTGAGAAGAAAGTATTTACTAAGTGGTTGTTATGGAGCATGTTAATTTTGATGAATGTTTTGGAATCTCATGGATGGATCAAATGGTATGAAAATAATTAGATAGATTTTTATCCTTATCTTGTACATGAGTTTTACGTTAACAAGAATGTATATTTTGGTAGAGCTGATGAGGCTAATATGATGTCTGCGGTGAAGGGAAAATAAATTTATTTTTCACCAAAATAATGGAATGACTTCTTGGAAATTCCACATGAGGGAATTTATGATGATTACCCAGGTAACACTCCTACAAAATATAATTTATTTTATTATGAAAATGATTTGAAGGAGTTGACATCAAAAGAGGTTTCAAGTATAGCTATTTCGACTGAGTTATAAGGAGAGGCGATATTTCTTTTCAAATATAAGCCACATCAAATCTTCCATAGAATGAGAGATTTTGCAGCTATATAGTATCAAGATGTCTTATTGATTTATCTTTTGATGAATGGGGTTAAGGTGAAATTATTTAGGTACCTAATGTTACACACCTTAGATTTGACCAGACCATCAAATAAAGAAACTTCTTTTTACTACCCTAGGATAATTTCAGAAACGCTAATGAATATGGGTTCTTTAGAGGATGGAGATGATGTAATCACTGCCTGTAGTGGCTTCTACATATAAAAGGAAATTTGAAAAAGAATGAAGATATTTTGGAATATGTGGAAGATATGTTTGGATACTGATGAGGAGAAACTATATAAGGATTAAAATCCCATTGATAATCCTACCAGGCCAAGGGATTGAGATGATCTAGGTCTTAAACCTGGTGAGCACCTGGTTTATTCACATGAAGAGGATGTAAAACGTGATATTATTATAGAAGAGGGGTCTCTAATAGATTACTAGAGTAACTTATATATAGATGAGATACCTAAAGATAGTTTATATGAACCTTCCATTACATCATTGAAATTACGTTCTCGGGAGCGTTTGTAAAGTGATTAAGATGAGGAAGAGACTAAAGCCTCTGGAGTTGATGGATGTGTAAGAACAAATAGACAGTGATGATGAGGCTAATGATTAGGATGAGGAGGCTAATGGTGATCATGTTGTTGACTCATTAAACATCATACAAGATGTAGATAGTTTTGGGGAGGAATCTAGACATAGTGCTTGTGATGGTGTTGATAGACAAGAGGATGTTGATCTTATTGGATAAGATGATTCTAGTCATGATGGTGATGGATATGTTAGTGATGAGCATAGAACATACCACCCTAATGATGATCAAGGAATAATTCAGGAGATAAATGATATTATGGAAGGAGGTTAAGTGGAAGAGGATGGAGCTCAAAATGCACATATGCCTCATAATGAGGAAGAGGCTAAATCAGCTGGAATGGCTGGAGTTAAATCAGAACCTAAATTTTATATAGTTTCCATTCCTCGAATTTTATTTGTCTAGAGTAAACGAATTAAAAGAAGAAGACACACTTGATGAGGATGAGCCTCAATAAATAATAGTCACTATTGACACAATAGAGACAAGATAAGGGACCTATTCTTAAGAGTGGGAGAAAAATCTAGGTTATCTATTATTTGTTTTGTATTATGTTTCTGATGAGGAGATGCTATCAATTCATCCTCCTCCCCATGCTGAAGTGAAATCGATTACTCCAACATCACCTTTCATACCCACTAATGAGAATATTGTACAAACAGTTCCTAGGGACTATGTCACCAAGGACGATCATGAACATTATAAAGTTGATATATGTAAATTGGTGAGAGACTCTATTGGAGTTAGGAATGAGGTCTCTACTTCAATGGGAATTTCAGAGACAGATGCTGCAAAAATTGAAAGAATGGTCATTCATGAGATCCAATCCATCCTAATCACTACAACTGATACCATGATTAGAAATAATACAATGCGGAGATAATAAGTAAAGAGGATAAGTAATGACTTGGAATCTATGACCAAATATTTTAAGACCACACCTGGTAGTGTTATGTAGGTTCTTAGAAAACTATTTAGACATCTGCTAAGTACATATTTCAAGACCTTTTTGTAGGCTATTGGAAAAATGATCTACAATGCTTTCTATTCAAGATCTACCAGACATTCTGCTGATATGGAGTCCCTCGAGACTGTGATGAGGGAAGAGCTCAAGGTTATTCAGAGTGACTCTGCTAAGGCGACCATTTATAAGGTACATATGAACACTAAAATTATTTATCCCATGGTAAGGCAGTGTACCACTGAAGCATCTGATTCTCCCAAGGAGATTACAGAAAAGGTGGATTAGTATTTATCCAAAATCTATTCGATGTATGATCTAATTAACAACATCATGTAATTGGGTGTGTACCTTAAGATTCCCCCAGTGGTAAGGCCTTAAAATGTGAAGTGGAAAAAATGAGGTAGGTTACTACCACCTTGGATAAATTCGTGGAGAGAAATTATGATTTTTAGAATAAAATGAAACATGGAGTTTAAAGCATAATTGATTTCATCAACCTATTGAAATATAACATCCATGTGAAAGTTGAAGGAGTAGTGGTACCATTCGTAGCTTCCATTACACCTAGTTCTCCGCATCCTACTCTAGTGAAAGTATCTCTAGACTTATCTCAGATCAGGCCAGTGATCAAAGAGAAACCTCAATGCCGTGTTCTATCAGAGAGGAGACCAAGAATTGCCGTAAAACTTCATACTGGTCTTACCATGCATAGTGTTGTCATTCAACCATCAACTCCAACATCCAAAACACTACTGGCTGAACATCCTTTGTACCCTTTAAAAAAATGGAAATCAAATCAAATTCAAAAGCCACAATTTTTTATTAAATGTTTGGTAGGGTTTCATACTTTTCATTTTATGATTGTACTCACTGAACCTTAATAAATATGTATTTTTCATTCACTACACATCTGATTTTCTGTGTAACATTTTTATATTTTTTTACCTTTTTGATAATCAAAATAGGGGGATAAATCTATGGATGGAATGAATCAACTCCAAACTTGGGAGAAAGTTATAGATGGAATTCACTCTTATTCTAACTGAGAGAAACTCTATAATAAGAATGTTGACATATAATCAAATGAATATATATATATATATCCCACCTCTGATACGACTCACTCCTAAAAATTCTCTGATATACTTATCATATAAAGAACCTTCTTTATATATCCTCTGATACAATAATAGAGGGGGAGCATAAATGGAATGACCTTAGTCATATTGTGAATTAACATTCATTGCTGGTTTGATAAGCCATGTAATTTTTATTCGATAACATTTTGTACAACTCATTAATGCCATAATTTGTGATTATAAAAAATGGGGGATATTGTTGGACCCTTTGTTAAATATTTTTTTTGAACATAAAAAATCTTCCAAATATACAAATCCTATTAATTCAACCATTATTTTATAACTAATGTTTATCATGAAAATAAATATTTATAAGGGAATAAATAATTTCACCAAGTATAATAAATTTCAAAAAACAAATTAAAGTATGGATATTTATGTTTCAATATGGTTACAAGTGTATATTTACTTTTATTTAGGAATTTAACTTAATATTTTATTGTTTAGTATAAGAAAGACACATTTCAAGTTTCTCCAATGTATACGACCCTGATTATTCAATGGAGTCCCTGTTGGCTGACTCACCGATGAGGAATCACTGATCAATGAACTCACTGATCGAAGGTGTCACCAATTTTAAAAGTCACTGATCGAAGAGGAAACCGATGCCGGACTCACTGATAGAACATAAGACACACTGAAGGACAAGTCACTGATGATCGGTAACACAAATAGTTCAAGCGACTCAATGATGAATGACTCACATATGGGAGATCCACTGTTAGTTCAAAGGAATTCCCAATATAAAATCCAAATATGGGAGACACACCGATAGTTCTAAATGAGTCACTAATGAAGACTCACTAATGCCCAGGCAGAACGATAGCACAAATGACTCACCAATACCCAGAGTCACTGATACTGATGCAAATGACTCATCAATATAGAGAGTCACCAGTGCTGATAGACCGATGATGACAAACTGAAGCCAATGATTCACCAATACTTATGAATCAGAGATAGTCATAGAATTTTTTTCTTTATGAATTCAAATATATATATATAAGTCATTTTTTTAAAAATGAATTTTTTGACATTATTTAATGTTGTCTGTAAGAAATTCAGTAGATCGTATGATATTCATGCACATGGGGAGATCTATGTGTATGTTGGACCTCAATGTATAAAAGAATTATCAGTTGGATCCTAATTATACACATGAAAGGGTATTATGAAAATAATGACCTTAAAATCTCGAGTATAATGTCAAAACTTATGAACTAAAAGGTATAACACACAAGGAGATAAAAAAGATAAGCTAAACATGTTGATATGACCTGATCATGTAAACAACAAGAAGCTGGATACTTCATACTCATGGAAATCAGAGCACAGAGACAACGATACTGAATTTTTTATCCAATGTCCAAAAGAGGACTTAGATTTCATTTTTCACAGCATCAAATGAGTCCATTGCTGAACTGCATAACATAGAGAGCCCTCTAAACAATTATTTACATCTTTAGATATGTTGTGTTCTTTTATTTAGATTTTTAAAAGTGTGTGTATCTATATGTTACACACATAGGATCATATGAATAACTGGAGGATACATGATATTCTCAAAATCACTCTCATTTTATTCTTTTCATCCCACAAAGAATAATGGAAGAGGTCATGTGTGACCTGTTTGTAGTTTTTCCAAAGAATAACTATGGTAGAGGTCATGTGTGAATTGGACAGCCTTGTGTGATGTTGTGTACCCCGATACCAGGTGTGGATCAAAAAAATTATTAATTTAAACTAATTGGTGCTATTTGATCACTAAGTGGAGAGGAATAAGTCTCTCCTTGAGATTACACATATTGTTAATATTTGATGTGTTTTTTGGTTTAGTTGTACATCGTGTTTATTACATCTTTGTTAAAACAAAAATGAACATTGATAGTTAGTTTTTCATGTTTTTATATTTGTTTTGTAGCAGTAGATTAGACTCAAATTTTATATTAATCCTCAAATTTTTATAATTGAGAAAAAATAAATATTTTCAAGAATTAATCAAACATTTAGGACTCTTATAAATCAACTAAAAACTGACTTGGATTATATTTTTAATTTGGGAAAATTTTAAAATAAACAATTTAACATAATTTTTTATAGATACTCAATTCACCCCCTCTTGAGTAGTGTACTCTGACCAATAATATATATAAATGAGATTTATATGTTTACATTTCCAAATAATAACTACATCTTCTTGAAACATAATCAATACAACCAGGGGAATTGTAAGACTGATCCACATATACTAATCTATATCTTCCAAAAAAACAACATCCCATTCTCCCTTGAGCTATCCTAAAAATTCATGAAAATTATTAAAGAGGAAAAATATTTGGAGTAATTAATTGGATCATCATAAAAATAAAATACATATCCCTATGAAAATAATGTTTCATAACAGAAATCAGTGTCATCATCTGAGTAGGAGCATGAGATAATCATCTGTATATACTATGAAATTATGTAATGTCGGAAGTTAATATAATATCTGAGAAATGATATTTATCTATAATCTATTTACAATCATATCATCAACACATCATACACCCCTTGAAGACTATTATATCAACTTCATCATTGAATTTCTCACCACGTCTAGTCAATAAATATATATATCAATTCAAATTTTATATAGGTTGATCACCAACCCTACCATCTAAAACATCTCATGATATCAATAACTCATGTTTTTTTCAAAGAAAACATTCAAAACCCACAAATAAATTTACATTTAATGTGGTTTGAGCATTCTCCCAACCCAACCGACCCACTCACATGGTCCAATGTTCTCATTGGTATTATGATGTAATAGGAATACCAAACAAAAAACCACATCTTCCCAATATCACTTCCCAAAACCATGTTGTAATATGGAAAGATATAATAACCCAAAAAGACATTATATTTTAATATCTTTAGCTTATACTTTCCATGTAAATTCTCCACATACCTCAACCCATTATAACCATACTAGTATACATGTGATCAAAATCCATTACAACATATATGCATAGTTTCACAAATTCTTACCAAATGATACACCAATAAATATTCATAAAAATAATGTATTTAATCACATTAAAAAAAAACCTGTCCATGAATATAATTGATAATAGAAAATGTGGAACCACATGAAAAAAATAGATTCCATAATTAAATAATGTACAAACTAGTAACACCATTCTAGAGCCCTGTAAATAATTATAGTTCATGGGATAAAACTGCTAAAATGTCAGAGAAATTTAATAACTCAGACAATATTATTTTATAATCATATTCAATTAATCCTTTAGTTTATTAAATATGAATAATTAAATATGATTAACTATTAAAAATGATAGACATAACCCCAAACATCACCATCCAAAGAAAACATCAATCACATACTGACAACTATCCGGAACCTAAACCCAACTTCTAAATAACAACAACACTCCATTATGAATTTTTTCACTATGAATTTCCTACATCCCATTCCCATGAATCGCATGTTTAAAACCAAAATAAAAAGGAATTAATCCTAGTTTAATTAAACCCTTGAATAGAACATACTACCCTCAATTTTTTAATTAAATCACATTTAATCTTAACTCATTATTATAATGACCCATCATAAAATCTTAAGATTTAGAAATGAAAGTTACTAGTACTAAAATAAATCCTAACTGTCAATGTTATTATAATTCATTAACTCTTAATGATATAATAATCCAACCCATCCTAATAAATTATATCCACTCCTTAGGTAACTAATTTTCATCTCATAAAACATCACTCACATTAATCAATATTTATATCTAAATTTCCTCATTATACACATACATTCTTAGAGTTTTTTATCGCATTAAGAATAATTATTGATTTAATGAGAATCAAAATATGTTCCAAATTTATAATTTATTTATATAATTCATATTTTCATTTAAAAAATAAGAAATATCTAACACATTTTATTATTTATAATTTAAAAATAAATCACAATATCACATATGTGACACAAAATCTATAAGGGTGGTATGAAAAGGAATCCAACTCATATCTCCATATTCCCACTACCATATCAAATTCCCATTCTCCATTTCACTCCCCACCATATTAATCATTCGACATGGATTTTAATATTAGAATATTCCATATTTATATGGTTATCATAACATAATTTACTTAAAATATTGCGAAAATTAAAAAAAATAAATGAAAAAATACAATTCAAGGAACATTAATAAGGCATAATAAACCAAATAATTTGGATAAGATGGAATTAGGGAACATCCCCCGATACCAAATAATTATATTGGGATTGAGAAGAGAATAAGAATGGTAAATACAAAATAAAATACAACCACTTACCCTAGGATAAAACATCACCTGGAGCTTGAGGTAAGGGTATGCACATACCATGTCTCAATGGAATCTCTGTTCTAGGTATATTATCAAAGATAAAAGTGGTTTAGGATTCATATCTCAGGTTACTCATCATCATTGTTTCAATAACAGGGAATTTTGGTAGATCTAATCATTTATTTAAAATAGTTTTAATTTTAGTGTGTTAGTATCACTTGATTCAATGAGGCTAGCAATATAGGTATCAATGTATCAAAAAGATGGGTAACCCAATATGTAAAGTAATATAAATTTAAAAAGATGGGATATCATATTTGAAATATCTTACCAAAATGAATATGATAAATTTATCCTCAAGAATATAAAGTAGATGATCAATGAATTCCAAACTATCATTATAAATCCTAATTTCAAATAATATTTCAATAAAGGTATCTTGAAATTTAAGATCCATAAAGGTATAACTACAAAAATTCAAAAAATTTACTATATATATATTAGATAAAATAAAAAAGACAATTCTAGATGAATGGTTTACCCAGGTTATGATTAAAATAAAAAATATACACCATTTCATAGACACATTAAAAATGAATATAATGGAAATATGTAATGAAATATAAAAAATCTCAGATATTTGAAAAAAGTAACACCATTTATTGGTGCCTATTACAGCCTTGTTAAAAATAGTCTTTACTATATCAATGGATACATCTATGATGTAATGAAATTCCATGAACCATTTTCAGTGAAAAAATAAGAATAAATGGGGAAACCTATATAGCCTATTGAAAACCCCAACAAAATCTTAACCTAAACATAAAAATACAAGACTATTCCAACAAAAATGGTTGTTTAACCTTCATCATTTTATACATTAAAATATCTGAAACTCCACACATATCACAACCACTATAACAATATGGACCATGTATCCTTATTTAAAATTTGTACTCCACCAAGACCATGCTAGTAATAAATTTATTGAAATGGTTTCAACAATAACATATATACATTTACATAACTAAAATGAATAACTCAATACTCTTTGTGAAATCATACCCATCCCCATGGAGGTTCTCCTCTACCTTGTTACATAGGGATATCCTCAAAAACCCCACAACTTAAAATTGAAATTTCAATCCTAGGGTTTCTAAAGAACCAAAGAAACCATCTTCCATGGAAATAATTCCATAACATCCCCCACCATGACCTGATGTTCTAGAATTTTGGAACCTATACAACAAAACCACAAATCCACACACCTAAAGAACAGAAATAAAATAAATTAATCAAAGGGCCTATAACATTTTTTATCCATACAAATAATGTAATAGTAGTTATTTATGGATAATAATGAATTATTAATTATAATAAAAGATCAACTATAATATATTATTAATAATTTATCAACAATTAATTATTATTATTATTATTGCAGTTGGGGTCCTGCTTGAGTGGTAAAACATGTAAGCCTACATCCAAAAGACCATGTTAAAAGATGGGTAGTGATGATTTTTTTTTGTAGAAACACTATATAAGGTAATTGTAGTATTAATATAATGGCGATGGAACTACAATAGTAGTAGTACTGTGGTGGTGGTGTAACTGTAGAAAGAACTGTAGTGGCAGTAATACTTTAGAATACCGGGTACCATAGAAGTCAAACTAATTAATGGGGAATTATGGATAAAAATGGCTTTCATTCAATAGGGACTTTGGTCCTTATTCATTATCCACAAGGTCATAAGCCTTGGATCTATGTATTGGGTCCCCCTATACTCAAATTGGAATATTACTTTGATTTCATAATAAAAATAGGATTTATCCTCATTAAAAAAGTTTTTATTATTTTTATTAAATATTATTTTGTTTTATTAATAATTTTAATTAATAATGTGTTATAATTTTATTATTATTATTAATTAGATTGTTATATATATATACATTTTTATATATATTAACTTATTATTATTAATTATAAGTTATCATTGTGGTTTATTATAAATAATTTCTTCATTTATGAATTATAATAACTAAAATTTAAATAAATAATAATTTTTTTCAATTCTTATTAGCTATATTATAATTTATAATTAATTACAACTTTGGATAATGAAAATATTAGTAAAAAAATTGTTAATAAAGTTTTTATATGATTATAAATTATATTATACTCCAAAAATGTTGAGTTGGATTTGGGTATAGGAAGTGGGTTTTTGATAAGTAAATTAAGTGGTATATTAATAATATATGTATTTATAAGACTCAGATAGTTAAATTTAAGATAATGAATTTGAATAATTTTTTTTCATATATATATATATATATTTCTAAAATCAAATTTATTTTCTAAATCAAAATAAATAAATACTTGATATTAGAGTAATACAATTAAATGTTTCAAAATAGTTAGTTTTCTTGAAAAATGGGTTCCATTGTATTAACTTCACAAGTATTAGAATTAGATTATACAACATTTATATATTTTAATTATGGAATTAAATATAATTATTTAAATAATCATGTCAGTATTATCTTTTTGTGATTTGTTTTTATTTTTTATAAACTATTTATTTTTATATGAATAGTGAAAAACATTGAATTTTTTAAAATTGTAATATATTTTCATAAAATAAGTTAAAATAAATTTAACAGTATTTTTTGAATTTTATATTAAATTAAAACAACTACCCAATAATTATAAATTACTTAAATTATTATATAGAAATCCATATAATAATTTATTTTGGTGGTACATCAATTTTTTCCTTATAATAATTTTTTTCTAAAAATTAATTTTGGATTCATTTTCTGAATTTATAATAAAAATTAATTATAATAATTATAATAATTAAATAAAAAAATAATACCATATTTGGAATAATACGGTTTAAATTTGGTAAATATAACCCATTTATTTTGATCATTATGAATGGTAATCTTGGTAAATATTTATCAACTCAGTATGGGTAAAACCGCAAAAAGATATTAAAACATGGAGATAAGTTCAAAAACATTAACCTAAAACATAATTTTTTGACTTTATATGTCATTAATTATAAAATAGACATTATAAATTTGAATATATGGAATTTTGGTGTGGTTTTCCTTTGATAATGACATTAATTTTATTTTATGCTAATAAAGTTACAAAATTCCACTCTCAAAATTGTAAAATATAAAATATATTTTTATGATTTTATAATACTACCCATGTATATGTTTTATTATGATTACGATGAAAAATACATGTTTTTAAAATTCAAACTCTTTTTATGTTATTTATGAGGTTTTTATTTGCAGATTACTAAAGAGGTGAAGGGATTATGTTTCAATCTCTTGTTATGGGTTGTCAATGATAAATTAACATTCCTTGTAATTATATAGATGCTACTCATTTTACTATTTTTTTTATTTTCCAATTATTATTATTATTAATATTATATATGAATAAAAATTATCTTTATTTATTACTTTAAATGATAAAAAAATTTAAATAAAAGAAAACATTTTTTCCTTTTTGTTGGATTATGGTTTTTAACCGTGTCCATGTTATTCAAAATTGTTTTAGGGAATTTTATAGCTGTACTATAATTGTTTCAAAAATTTAATTTACATTAATGTATATTTTATATAAAATGTTTTAAATATAAAATAATGTTCTCTTTTCATGTATAGAGTAAAAAATAAATATATTACTAAGAAAAATTCTCTTTTATTTGAATCTTCAGTTAAAATATTTAATATTTAATTTCAATGAGAATGTATTCCATTAAATGTAATAATTTTTTTTATTTTAAATAATTTATTTTATTATAAAAATTTAGTTTTCCATAATAAATATTCCAATGATCATTGAAAATCATTTTTCATCTATGATAACATTTTTTGACATTAATTGTGTTTCATAGGGGATATGATCAAATAATATCAACAAGTCAATTAATGGTTTTTGAGGAAGAAGTTATATGTGTGATTTTATGAAACCCATTACTTATTCATGGGATTACTATGATAAGATTGAAACATTATTGAATCCCCTATTATCTACGGTTTATATGATAATTAAATATTTAATGGTGTTATGATATTTTGGAAAACCAATAATTTAAATCTATGTAATGAATTTGTTCATTATATCCCTCATATGAAGAGGGTAAAAAATTTTATCCCATAAGTTAATTATGTTATGTATGGAAGAAATTTCATGTCTACAAATATATACATAGACCTAGTTTCCTAAAAATTAGCGTATGTGTGTACCTAGTTTCATGTCCTTAATTTTATGGGTTGACATGGTTTCATGTCCATAAAATTACATGATGACCTAATATCATATCTTTAATATAATGATTGAACCAATTACTTTCTATACATGTTCCCCAAGTTTTAAACATATTGTTGTTCCACTTTTCTATGTTAATGATATTCTCTCATGCATCTAGATCAACTATTTATGATTCATAAATGTTTGAATTCAATATTTTATAGAATAAATCCATATTCAATGACTCATTATTAGTCATATTTTATTGATTTTTAGGAATCTATATTGGTAATTATATGTTCTTATTCCATTATTGTCCTGATATGATTACATATGATCATTGTTTTTTATCTCCCTTTTTTACACTCATTAATAATTTTACCCCGCACTTTATCAGGTTTTTTTGTACCAGGGTTTTGATAGAATGCTCTAACTATAATATATCAAGATGTGTCATAATATTAAGGACATTGAGTGGTATATTGATGATCCTTTTTAAAATAAGTTGTTTTCTTGTACAGTCTCCAAAAATACTAATCTTATACAATTATTTGGAATTTATAACTATATTATGTATTTAATTTTTATTGAAAATTATATTTTATTTATTTATGTTATGCTCGTATCACATTAGTTTTATTGATATGTAAGGAAGGGGTGATTCATAGATGATTATTGAAAATGGTATATTACTCTTTTTTATTAAAAATTTCCTGAAAATTAATATTTGATGAAATAATTGAGTTTATGGGTCCTCCCTAAGTGATTTAAATATTTGTAATGTTCACCTAATTGAAACATGTATAGCTTGTAAAGTCCACACTATGACCATTTATCACAATTCCTAAAGGTTCCCAAGATGGGTAGTTGGCATGAACAACACCATGGGGGTCCCTTTGGGGGTGTTTGAGTTCACATGTGTAAAAAAGTCATGCTAAAAATGGAGGAGTAGATTATAGTGTGTCGATAGCTGAAAAGATGTTAAATATTGAACACATGGTGGTCAATGTGTCGAAAATGAACAAGGAATAAGGATGAAACCATTTAATTTGGTATGGTATTCAAAGGGTACACATGTGGGAACCAAGGAATCCAAAATCAAGTGAAAATCCAATCAGTGTGTAATAAAATTAATTAGATTTTTAGAAATTCCTCCATTATGTGTTGATTGGAATTTGGTCCTTTAACAAAGTGTGTCGAAATGAATAACAACCTATGATAAATTTTGTACCAAAAATAGTTATGGTGTTGACAGTGGTGAAGGTGATTTTTTATAAAAACATAAGTGATGTTTTCAGTTATAAAATGAAAGAAAAAATAGAAAATTTGTTATGGGGAGTGTTTTTTCAATGGTTGTTTGAAAAAAATTTAATAAGACAAGTAGTGGTGTTCAGAATCCTGTAGTTTTGGTTGGCATTTCAGTGGGAGGCACACCCAAATTTGAGATTCTAGATCAGAAAATAATTGACCATTTATTTTGTGATTCTTTAATTAAGAGAATAACTTTTAATCCATTATTTAATAGATGATTTAATATATAGTTTCATGATTCATTAGATTATAAAATTCTATTTAATGAACATTGTAAAAGTGGTAGAAATTGGACCATGACATAGTTATAGAGGATGACTGTTGAAATTTATCGAATCATGAAGGAATTTTTGTAGGTTTTTATAACTCATAGTTATTTTAACATGTGGAGATTTAAATAGAACAATATTTTCCATCTTTTAAAGTAAGATATACTTTTAATTGATAATACAAATAAGATTGTATTTTATAGAAGGAATCAAGATATTCTTCCCCCGTACGACATATCAGTATTATAGAAATATCTATAGGAAGGTAGGAGGTGAATTATATATTTGGGGATGGAAAGTAGAATAAAAAGTGATACATCAATACTATGAAATGAATAAGTGTTTTGGACTTATTCAGGAATGTGGATAAAGATTTTCAGGGAGTTGTTTACATATTATGAATGAGGGGCCATTGAAAATCATCAATATTCATCTATTCTCAGTGAAACCATCCATGTGATACATGTTAAGGGATCAAAATACCCATATAATAAAGGAATATTCAACCCTAGAGAGGTGATAAAAGTACGGGTAATATTAAAGGTATTTTACGGGGAAACAAGGCCAATATTGAGTAAACGCTAAACATTGTAATGCAGGGAGAATTAGTAAGGATGAAACTATCTCAATCCCCACCATTGTTCAATAATGATATTGGATTTTGGTTCATGACACACTACTAATTCATACCCCATAATTTAGATAAGTGAGGGTGAACCTAGTTACATCAGTTTCCCGTGTACATTATTCATGCACACTAAAATGTGGGTCATATAACTCAATTAATATCTTGTGAAATGGCTAGTAAAAGTAATTATAAATAGATCAACATAAAAAATAATCAAAACAAAAGAACCTTATGTTGAATTTTTACAGATCTGATAAGGGTGTGATAAGTATAGTATAAGGTGAAAAAATTTTGGTAATAGTTTTATACACTAGTTATCCACCTATAAAGGTATGATCCATTACAAATCAAGTAATTTATAATAATGAAATAGGTTCATTTTTATTGTTTTTTTATTTATCTAACATAATCTTTGGTATTGTGAAGATAAATTTCTTCCTTAATTAAATCTCTTATATTTTATTAAAACAACCATTGAATATGGAAATTTTGAGTTTTTTTATTTGATGGATAATTATATTAGATCCCATCAAGATGTTATATAGAACATAAATATTCTATTAATACAAGGTAGAGATATATTTGAAATAGATCGAAAAAATATTGAGATTGAAGCTTCTATTAATATTTATTTAAAGTGAGATTTAAATAAAGATATAATAATGTTTATGGAATGTTTCCAATTCTCAAAATACATATGGATGTTGTTGGAATATTATTTTTGAAATAAATATAAGATGAATTTTTACTTTTGTAGAAAGGAAAATAACAAGAAAAGAATAAGGATGTCTCTATTGAATTTGAGTTCAATTAAACAAATTAGAACATCTATTATTAACAATTGTTTTAAGAATGAAATAATGCTACAAATTTCATATTATCTCTTTGGGTTGAATAGGAGTTATTGATTGTGTGAGGTTTAAAGATCATCATGTTTTTAATTAATGAGGTGTTCATGTAATGGCTAAGTGGAACCATATCCTTAAAATAAATGATATAAAATGATATTTAATAAATATTTTTTATTTTAGGATGATAGAATATATGTCCTTAAAAAATGATGAAAAATAGGGAAGAAGTATCCTTGAATTTGAATATAAGAAATATGAGAACAATGTTGGAGGAAAAAAGATATTTTCTAAAAGATAATTCATTAGATATGTTAATGAAAATAGAAAGAAGGACAGAATTTAATAAATCATGATTCTTCTAAAAATGCAACCTCTGGAGATATGAAAATGAGGAATGGATGTTGTATCATATTTGAGATAAGGTATGTTAAAATTGAAGGTTAATGATTATAAGATAATTGAACATGTGATAAAGATAAATAACTCAAATTTTATGTTTAAAATATAACAAAATGGAGACTCAAAACTATAATAAATATAGATTATAATTCTAGAAGAAAAGATTATTTCAATAAAAAATATTGATTTGATAATTAAAAAAATAGCGTGACATGAAAATAAAACTTTTATAGATGTCTTGAGAACAATATTTAAAAATTTTTCAATGTTCAAATGTGAAATAATAACTCCATTCATGATAACACATTATTTAATGAATGGAGAAATCAGTCATGATTATGAATGTAATTATTTTACTTTTTTCTAATCTTGATCACATGGAAAGTTTTTATAATTAGAAGAAAAAATATATGGAAAAATATTTTTTATGGGGAAACTCCACTTATTCAATTTAAAATCAAACTGTTATGTAATGAAAAATTAAAAATTTATAAAAAAATGGTTTATTATATTGGTGAATTTGAACAAGGTTTACCAACATGTGAATTAAGAAAAATATTTAATTTAGTCACAACTTATCTCTAGGATGGAAATAAATAATATATAGAAATATAATACTTTAGTTTTACCAATTGTGAGAAATGTAGAGGAACAAGAGAAGATGAATCGGGCAAGTTAGAAGGAGTCCAACATAAACTCATGGAATCCAAGGAGAAGGAATGCTTATGTTTTCTCCCTAGATAAATTTTAGGATAGTTAAATCAAAGATGAAAAATTATTCCATAAATAATATTTCTACAATGAAGATATATCAATGAATAAAAAGTGATTTACACTAGTATAATGGATTCCATATTTAGGTGGAAACTACATTAAAGGGATGAAAAAAACTCCAACATCCAAGGAGATGTGTGTGTCAGTGGAATAACACATGATATATCACATGGTAAAATGATGAAAAGGCTGGTTGATGAAAAATATAAATTTTTTTAATGATATGATGGAATTAATCTTTTAAAATCCTGATAAGGTAAATGTTAAAGTGGAATTTAAAGGCTTTTACTATCTTGAACAACCCCATTCATCAACATGATAAACCGTGAGCTACTAATATCATCATTAATTTAACTATTTCTAATTCTTTTCAAAGTGATGTATTATTAAGTGTAGATATGATACATGGGATAATTGTTTATGAAAATAACATGTCATGGAGATTATCGAATAAATGAGAAACTTACAATAATTGGTATCATGTAGTTGTAGGTGTATATAATAATTTTAATCGTAAATACTGCATATATAAGTGTTTTTCTATGTGTGGAATAAGTTGTGTCCATGCCATTCTGAGTCTATCCCCGATATCATGCATATTTCCATAATATATTAACTTGTATTAGATAATCATTCAATTGATATAAGGCCAAAATACGAGATCCTTTAGGTCACTAAAGAATATGATAAAATGGGGAAAAAATTAATTTCACATTCATTAATTAGTTATTATATTATTTTTATCATTTGTGATGTTTTATATGATACCAAATACTATAGAGATGTAACCTATGTTATTACATGTGTCAACCGTTATTCAAATCATAATGAATTAAGATCAAGTGAAAAAATATAGAGAATTTGTAACTAGAAATCAATATTTACTAATCCTTATTAGAGATTTTTGAATCCATTGAAGAGATAAATAATATTGGAATTAAATTTTCATAATTTGCCAAAATTTCTGTAATTGATATTTGGTGACACATTAAGTGGTATGATCCTCACACCATGTTCTTTATTATTTATCATCTAAAATATTTTCATGAATGTGATGAATATAAAATGTTCTTATTGATCCATTAGAAGTTCCAAATATTTTTTGTCTTTCATTGATACTCGTTGGTGAAAATAATAATTTTTGGATCCTTTAAAATATATTTTTTCCTACACCGAGCATAGGATCTATTGTATTAATAAATTTATTGACATCTCAAATTATAGGTGGGAGTCAAGTAAATGGAATTCATAATATTTATTGCTGTTATATGTAGTTTATTATTGGGGTTTTTTGGAGTTTATTATTCCAACACGAAATTGATTTCATATATTATAAAAGGCTTCATGTTAATGAACATGTGGTATATTTTATCATTTTATGGTGAATTAACAGAGGGGGAGATGTAAAATGGATGAAGAACTCTCACTTATCCTCAAAGGGGGGTCTTATTTTATGAGAAATTCCTCTTATTTTATTAATAACGTGGAGGATTTGAGATTTCATTTAATTTATTCCCAAATATTTATAGGGAAAAAATATCATGAAAATCTAAAATAAGGGACCCCATTTATTGGTGTATTTTGAGATGATATTTTATACCACTATTTAAAGGGGATTTAGAATAAATCACCCATAAGGGGAGAGAAAATATAAAAAATAATCATGGTTTTTTTTTCTAATTCTATTTTACTAAAAATTATTGAATGTTAATTTGGAATTAATGGGAATTTTTTTAAAAAATACCAAGTGAGAGATTGTTAGATACTAAAAATAATTAGTTGGATTTATTGATAAGAAGTGTTTTTTGATAATGAATGATTTTTTGACATAATAAGTGGTTTTAGGGTAATAAATTATTGATAATCATGAGAGGGAACATTATTTCCCTTCATTTTTTAATGTATGCGTGGATGAAGGAATGGATTCCAGAATTCATATTGAAGTGAATAAAATTTATGGGAAATACATATAAGTGAAAAAGTCCAGCGAGTGAATACCACACCATTAGTATTGGAAGTGGAGCCTATGGAATCAAAATATGGTCAACTATAAATTACCACACAATTGTGGTCCACCCAGTGGTGTTCCAATTCGCCTATTAAAAATGACCAAGTCCAAAATGGGAATTGTGGAGTTTGGAGTGGTTGTGTTTGAAAATATTTTCTCTAAAAAATTATTAGAGATCAAAGGGTCCAAAATGACTAAGTAATAAAGACCCAATCATTTCACTTGTCATGGGGGTCAAAGTGAATCCTTATGTCAAATAGGGAATCCTAAAATGACATTTGAGATTACTATTGTACATTAAATTAAACTAGATGAGGAGGATGGAATCCAAGGTATTGTTACAATAATTTGTGAATTTAATTGTCATTTTAGTATGAATATCCCCCAAGAGAATTGATAATTACTAAGTATGTATGGTGGGTCCCATGGTGAAGGTGTTATTTTATGTACATCATATGAAATGTTTGTAATTATCTAAATAAATGAAAAATGACCAATAATACATGTGTATATGTTTTTAAATGTTTATTTCAGATAGTTATTTAATATGTCACATTATGGTGTCACATTGACAGATATCTTGGTTAACTTTATTTGAGATAAAAAATAAAATTAATGAATGTAAATAAAATAATTCTTAAAACATTCATTATTGAATCCATAATCACAAGCCTTTATTTTAGGCCATTATTCTAGCCATGATCGGATGGAGTTTTTAGATAATCAAATGTGGATTAAATGAGATTAAATTTATGTTTCAAAATATATAAAAATTGGTCAGTGAAGTGGTTAAAAGGGTTTACTTAAATAACATATTGAATCAGGGAGGAGTTATTGGTGAATTTCATTTCTCATCATGATACTGATAATTTTCGATTCAATTCATCCATTATATCTTATCTTATAATGATATATTTTCTTTTTTAGAAGATTTTTAATTAGATAATAATAAATATGTGTAAAATTGGGGGAGAGGATTAGAATGATATTTTTCACCATATGATATATTTTGATAAGAGATATATCAATTAGAATTAAAGGGAAAAATTCATTATTAGAGTATGTAAAGTGGATTAATAATAGATATGTTAGTATTCCATATTGAAGAAGGTATTAAGATCTTATACAGAAAAATTAAATAGTTTTTTCAAGGAGGTGTTCATTGATTTTGAAGGACCATCCCAATGGAAATCAATGAAACAAATATATACCCAACACAACCATTCTAGTGATCCCCTTTAAGGGACATATATGTCTAATAAAATACTTATAGATCTTACCTTGAATCTATTATAAAATGAGTTGGAAGAAGGTTGTGATCTAGTTCTAAGACTTAGGTGACATTGAGATGAACATATATATTATAGGTTAGTGAGACAGAGTAAAAAAGTAAACTATGCCAAAACCCCCCTTTTAGTGTAAATACTCGATTTTTGGTTCATGAAAAATTGGCACTACAAACTTCTTAGTGTTTCTCAGTGATGATTAACCACGTAAAATAATTGTGTACTATATACTTTTATTGTGCCAACCAAAAATATATTAATTATATTAATGAATATTTAGTTCAACGGATTATCTGGGTAATTATAATTATAAAATCATCTAAAAATAAGCACAAAAAGTGACCCTTATGGTTAAGTGGAAATGATCCAAAATGGGTGAGAGAAGTAAAGAAAAAATTTTAATATTTGGGAAAGACTTTCATATACTTATTCAACCCCCACCCCCCTTAGGGTATATGTAAGGCCCCGACATTAAATGATACAAAATCATGAATTTATTTAATAATTTACTTTGAGGAACTTTTTTAGTTTATAGATTTAAAGAATTGTGTCATAAATTATACAAAGCTACTTGAATATTACAAGTAGAAACTTTTACTCACTATAATTTTTTAAAAAAAAACTCTTTAAAAGAAAACAATTATTCATTTCATGATATAAATCTCTATTAATTCTTCCTTTCTCCGACACTTACACATGGTGAAAAACATATAAAAACATAGGATGATCAGAAAAAGATTATTAAGGGATACATAAACAATAATAACTATTTGTATTTCGAAACAACATTTAAAACATTAAAACTTAACCAAAAATTAGTACTTTTCACCTTAAATAATTAGCAAAAACACTTCATTGAATATAAGCTCATTACTTACCCTTTTTTGTCACCAAATATTTTCATAAATCTGATAGAAAACAAAAAATATAGAATATAAAGGTAAATTGGGACATAAACATACTTAAATGGAATAACCATATTGTTGAATTCAACATATATCTCTAAATGGAATAACTATACATCCGACATTCATACCCAATGTAATGGATGTTATAACGTGACCACCCTTCCATGTTTAATCACGGAACTACCCATCACATGGTTTTTCACATAACCACCGAACATTGGATTATCATGCACCCAACCATCAAATTTCAGGGTAACATAAATAATTGCAACAGAAAAATAATAAATAAAATGAACCATTCATGGAGACGAGAAGTCTTACATGCACATGAATAAAACTTTCATTTAAATTTATTTTTTTAATGGAATTAACATTTAATGAAACAATGGTATATTATAATTTCAATATAATATCATATTTTATATTTTTTATATAATTTCATTAATTCCATCCTTTATACATTCCATTTATGGATTTAATGTGTCGTATCACTTTGATGGGGTGGTAGTCCACGATCCCACAAATGATATTATAATATTTATACAACATGAAATGAATAAATATATTTTATAAATGGAAATTAAAGAATAATATAGATAAAATACATACCATATATATCTTATATAATTTCAGTTCCATCATAATGGCCACCATGAGAGGCCATAGGAGTTAACTGAACAATCATCGTTTCGTGAGGCAGTGATTCACCGTTCACACAAATAGTATGTTCTAACTAGAATAGATGGGGTTGTTTGTTAGTGAAGTAAGGATTCTTATCATAAAAAATTACTATTAGAATTAGGATACTGTTGTTGTTATGTAATAAACTAATAATAATATAATAGGGAGTGAATATTTGAAAGGAACATTAGAGAGGTAGTTACCTCTTAAAACGGATTAATCTCTTTGATTTGAGACAAAGGGCTTTTTGAATAGCCTTCATCTTATGTAAATTCTTATAGGAGGAATATAGGGATGTTGGTAGCATATTGGAGTAGATTATAGATGAGCCAAGGGCTTGGGAGGTGTGAGTAAGGGGATAGAGGTGGTATCCTTTTATAAGAGGGAGGAGAGGTACATTAGGAATGAATTGAATGATTTTTTATTATCAACTGAATTTTGATTTTCTAATGGTAAAAAATACATTTAATTAAATAATAGGATAATGATTGTACTAATCCTATAAAACAATCAGTTTAGACAAGTTTTGGATTCAAATTTGACTTCATCATTTCGCTTTAACTCTTCGTTAACTCGTTTAAGTCTTATCATGTCTTCTTGTGTAATCATACAATAGTGTTAATATAGTTACTATAAAATTCCAATAGAACCTCAAATGGTACATTAATGAAAATTAAAGAATTAACTAAGTCATTTTCACAAATATTATATTTTTAGGACTATTAATTCTTTTAATAAAATAGTATTTGTTTTAAAAACCCATTTATATAAATTTTATACTATTCATATCATGAATTTTTAAAAAACCATAAAAACATTATTACTTCGAAAAATTATTATAAATTTAAAGATAAAATTTCAAAATCATTCCTAAAATTTGTGGATGGAAAAAATGTTTCCAAATAAATTTATTTCAATATTTATAATCTTGTTTTTTAAATAATTCATTAATAAGGTAATCACAACATCACCATTGTGTCATAAATAAATTAATTTATTTAATCTCTATAAATTAGAAAAATTAATATGATATATGAAATCTATTTATTTTTTTAATTAATATTTATATTTAAAGAGATCAGTTATATAACCCCATATAAAAAATGTTTTACTACATGATATATGTTTAGGTTATATTTTCCTTCACTTTGAATTAAAAGTAACTAAATGTCATTTTCCCACACAAGTGTCTCCAAATGGTCCTAAAATAGACACAAGGATGTCCATGGTCAGAAAAATATCATTCAATAGGGTTATAACACATGTTAATGTAAATTAATATTATTATAATATTAAATTTTACCCTTATTTACAGGATTTTCCCTTTAACCATGGTAAATAAAATATTTACTGATGTTATAATTCCTAATATCTAAAAATAAAAGAGACTTATTTATAAAAAATTTACATACTAATTCTAAATATGGAATCCATTTTACATAATTCAAAAAACAGAATTTTCAGTAATTAATTTATAAATTATTCCTGTTGTCAAAACCCAAAATTGTGTTTTTACAAAATAAAAACTACCAGAAGATTTACATGTGGTTATATCAAATTTCAAAATTAAATAACTTCAAATGAAATAAATTGGATTTAATTATAAATATATAATCAATTTACACTTTAAAAACAATTAAATGTAATATTTATCTATATAAATAAATTATATTAAATGATAGTTTTGAATTGAAATGCAGTTTTTTCACTATTCATTAAATGATTTACTTTAGTATTAAAATACCAAAATTTCATCAACATTAAAATTTAATTTTCAGCTGTTAATTAATAAATTTATTTTTTCAAAAATAACATATAATTGTGTCAAAAGATATATTTAAAAATGGGTTTCCATTTAAAGGTGATAAATAACTTTTTTAGAAAAAATACATTTTTTATATGATAAATATAAAATTATTATTATATCATATCTAGAATACAGAAAAGATTAATTTAAAACATTACATTGAATATATATCATATATTTCTAATTAAATAAAAATATATAAAGAGTGATATGAAAAAACAATTACTCTCTTTTAAATAGGTTTTCATAAAAACACAACTATTATATTTAATTGGTTTTTATTTTAATTTCAAATAAATTTGGTAATCAATGAGTCATAATGTAGACATGTGTAAACCATATTTCAAAATTCAATTGATATTATTCATTCCCTCCATCAAAACAGTTAGGTGTTAACTACAATATAAAATAATAATATTATATTACTATTTTTCAGTAAGACTGAGCCTTGTGTGCAACGTGATATTTTAGAGAAATCAATTGTTGCATGTCTGGTTTGACATCCAACATATAATCACTTTTAAATTAATTTCAATATTTAATTCCAAAATAATAATAAATATTAAAATGTCATATTTTTTAATTACTTGGTATGTTACATCCTTCCCCCCTTTTTTAAATTCCATCCTCACAGCTTTATTCACTTTTCTAACAAGAGGGGGTATTTATCCCTCATAGCATTTTCAAATTACCATGTTTCCCCTTCAACCATATTGGTTTTCCAAAAAAACATTACCTCATGGAGTTCTTAATTTTTCTTTTTCTCTATGGTCATGAATCTGGATTGGTTATTCCTTATAAGAAGTATTCTCTTCCAACCGAACTACATCTAGACTAAAACATGAGATGAATACAGTATATACATTCTCTACATTGAAACATGAAAAACATTTTGTACCTAGGATAAAGTTGGAGGTAACTCCACTCTATAGGAAGCAAATCAAACCATCTCAATGATTTCATTGGATTCAATGAACCTCATACTCAGATTTCCCTTCTTACCTAAATGCATCACACTTTTCCATGGGGAAACATTGTGAAAAGACTTTATCACCTACCTCAAAAGAAATATCCATAATTTTTTTATCCACATAAATTATGTTCCTCCGCTGAGATGTCCTCACATGTTTCTATATCAAATGAACATTCTCTACCATCTCTTCTATGAATTCCAGTCCCATCATTTTCCTTTCACCAATTTTATCCTAGTAATATGGAGTTCGACACCGCTTCCCATATAATTCCTCAAATGGTGCCATCTGTATAATGGAATGGAAACTGTTATTATAAGGAAATTTTACCAAAGAATTATGTTGGTCCCAACTACCATGGTAGTCCATTGAACAATCACATAGCATATCATCCAAGGAATGAATTGTTCATTTTGACTTTTCATCTGATTACGGATGAAAAGATGTAATAAAATTTAATTCAGTGCCTAATGACGTCTTAATAACTATGTTAGAAGTAAACCTAGGATGATGATATGATACAATGGATAGGGGAACTCCATTCAACCAAAATATCTCTTTAATAAACAATCAGGAATGTTGATCTAGAGGAAAAATATCTCGATTAGGAAGAAAATGAGAAGATTTAGTCAATCGCTAAATAAAAACCGAGATTGCATTGTTACCGTAAGAATTCATTAGTAATCCCCCAATAATGTCCATTGATATATTTTTCCATTTCCACTCTGGAATCGGTAAAGGCAGAAGAATACCTTTCTATAATGTCTTCTCTGATATAACCGTTGACAAGTCAAACACATCATAGTAAATTCATTAATATCTATTTTCATTTAATCCGACTAGTAAAACTCCCAAAGATCTCTATACATCTTAATACTGTCAGGAAGAACTGAAAATGAAGAACTATGAGCTTCACATAACAACTCATTCTTCAACTAAAAATTACATGGAACACATAATATCTTCCCAAATCTCAAAATACATTCATTGTCACTATTTAATTCAGGAATCGTACCCTTCTGAAACAACTTTACCATTTTCTGCAACTCACCGTCTTCCTTCTACGCTTTCTTATTTCTTTATGAGAGTTATGATTTCACAAACATCCTGAAACAAAAAAGTGGATTTTCCTATACCTACAACATCTATTCCAAAGTTCATCAAACTGTTAATAAAAGGATCATGTTCCAAATGTAACATGTTTAATGTAGCATTATTTTTTCGACTCAAAGCATCAACCAATTTCTTTGATTTTCCTCATTTGTAATGAATTATGAAATTATAATCCTTAATTAATTCAATCAATATCCTCTATCTCATGTTCAATTATTTTTGAGTGAATATATAATACAATATTTTGTGGTCAGTATATATTTCACATTTCATTCCATAGAGATGTTGCCTCCATGTTTTTAAAGTAAAAAACAACAGTATTTAATTCTAAATCATGTGTGGGGTTATTTAAATCATGAGGTTTCAACTGCCATGAAACATAACTAATTACCTGATAATTATTCATTAGTACACAACCAAGTTCTTTCAATGAAGCATCAATATAGATATAAAGTTCACCATCTCTAAAAGGTAATACCAAAAAAACAACATTAACCAAATTATTTTGAACTCTTTAAAACAATTACTACATTCGTTTTTTCAGATATACATAACACCTTTTTGAGTAAACATAGTCAGTGGGCTAGGTAACTATGAAAAATTCTCAACAAAACATTTATAATATCCTGAAAAACCAAAAAACCAAAAAATCATGGTTATATTTTTGGGTCTTGTCTATTCTTCAGCAACATTTATTTTTGCAGGATAAAGTATTATGCCATTTTTCAAAACAATGTGACCAAGGAATGAATTTTTTAGTGACCAAAACTCACACATGGTGAATTTCCCATACAATTTCATTTTTATGGTTTTAAAGACAAAATATAAATCACTTTAATTTTCCTCTTTACATTTGGAATATACCAAAATGTCATAAATAAATATATACAAAAACATATACAAGAACTAATGGAAAATTCTATTAATAAGATACATGAATACAACAGGTGCATTGGTTAACCAAAATTGAATAACTAAAAATTCATAATGGCCATATCTAGTTTGAAACACAGTTTTCAAAATGTCTTATACCTTTACTATCAACTGATGGTACCCCAATATCAAGTCAATCTTCAAAAAATACTATGATCTCTAGATATAATCTATCAAATCATTGATATGTGGAAAAGGATAACTATTTTTAATAGTGATATTATTCAATGATATGTAATCAATTCATAGACTAGTTGAACCATCATACATTTTAAAAAAAGACTGGAGAACCCCACGGTGATGTACTAGGTCGAATGAAACCTTTATCTAATAACTCCTGCATCCGTTTCTTTAAATCTAAATACTTTATTTTAGCCATTCGATAAGGGGTTTTTGAAATTTTATTAGCATCAAGAACTAACTCAAAAGTAAATTCAACTTCCTTATTTGGAAAAATACCAAGAAACTCATAAAGAACATCATCAATATACTTATTTATTAGTGGAAGATCATTAATCTAAATATTTACTTTATCTTACAAAATATGTGAAAAGTAACATTCATTACCATCATTAACTAGTTTCTCAGCTTCCTGATATTATATCAGAGATAAGGGATCAATATGGTACACAAACTGATAATTTTTTTGGGAAGGAAACCTCCCTTTATCTATAGTAAAACATATTATGGTAATTAGAAAGATAAGAAATTCCAAAAATTACTTCGAACTCTAATAAAAAAATAATAGGGTTTTATTTAAATTCTTTCCACAAATTGGGAGAGGGGGATTATTAAAATTTCTTTTTTTTCTCAACATTTCCTCTATGATTTTTTACCACATGTTCTAGATTTATTTATTGTTGTGGAATATCAAATTTACCCAATCATTTATCATAAATAAAAGAATGTGTAGACCCTGAATCAAAAAAAAAACATTGGAATAATAGTAAAAAAACAAAAAAATACCAAATAATACTTTATTTGATGGTCCCACATCAACAGTAGTAATAGAAAAATATTTTCCCTCATCCTTCTTCTTCTGATCTATTAGGTTTCATCCCTAGGTGATCAGCTTTGGACACATATTGGCATAATGGCCAATCTCAATGCAACTAATACATCTTATCGCTGACATTTAATTTCCTACTGGATCATATTCTTTATAGTTACTGGAAATATTAACAGTCTTACCACACCGAATTCACTTTATAGATATTGAGAGACATTCTATTAGATGTTTAAATCACACTACTCACTAGACAGAAATTAAAATTTCATTACTCCAGGATTCATTGATGAATACATTCCCTTTGCCTACAAAATGGACCTCTTCTTTTTCTTTCTTTCATGGAACAACTAATCATCAGAAAACTCCATTTCTACCTTCTTGAAACATCTGACATGTTTCTCAAGATTTTTAATTCACGAGAGGATAATGCTCTTCGATATTGTGGCTTTATCCCGAAGTAAAATCTATTTGTCTTACTATCAAGATCGGAGATGAAATTTGGAGCATAAATTGATAGTAGAGTGAACATCTTTTCATAATAATCCAAGGTGTCATCCTTCTTCTCCAATTCTAGAAATTTGTTTTCCATCATAAGTGGAACTACCTCTAGAAATTATTTATCAAGAAACATACATTTGAATTCATCCCAAGTAAGATCATAAATCTCCTCACTATCCCTAATATTTTTAACCATATACCACCACAGATCTGACTCTATTTCATAAAAACAAACAAAAAGACTAACCGTTAGATTGTCTATACAACCCATGACATCAAAAATCTTTTCCAGTGCATTGATCCACCCTTCATCTTGAATATGGCCAGATGATCCCCAGAAAAGATGTGGGATGTTGCGTCAAGAAATGATACACTATAGACATGTTTCTATGTGGTTGATTTATAGGATCTCGTTCATGAATTCCACCGATGTTTATATCCCATGTCAATAGTTCCATTATTGCGACAAACAGTTTGGTTCTAATTCCAATAATCCCAAGATACTGATTTGGAAGGTTAATATTTTATTTGTGCATTCCCTACACTGATACGTTGATTTCTCTGCGTAAAACCATTACAAACAAACATATATTAGATGAAGAAACATCATAATCCTAAAATTCTATATCATTTCATCTTGAACATAATGTAAAAACCATTTATAAATATTCTATTAACAAAATACTAACTTCTAATGTTATCCAAATCGTCCTCTGATACCAACTGTAAGACCCCATCTTTAAAGATTACACAATCTTAAATTAAGTAATAATTCAGATTGAAGATATTTTAAGTTATATATATATAGATAATTAGGTCATATCTTATATATAACAACTTGAATATTACATGTAGACACTTCTACCCACTATCAATTTTTTTCAAAAACAATTCTTAAAATAAAACAGTAATTTTTTTTCTTGATATAAATCATCTAGAATTAATCCTTTATCTTACCCTTATACCCTATGAAAAGCATTTTAAAACATGGGATGAGAATAAAAATCTCAGTACGGGTAACATATAAATGAAAACTGATATTTTTTCAAAACAATATGTAATACATTAATACTTTATCATATATTAATACTTTTCACCTTAAAGAATTATGAAAAACACTTCACTGAATATAATAACATTTCGTACCCTTTTAGTCACCTAAAGATTAATACAAATCCCATAAAAACAACATATCCCATATAAAGGTAATATGGGATATAAACATACAAAAATGAAATAACCATGTGATCAACTTCTATAAATATCATTAAATGGAATAGCCATATTACTGACTTCCATACACAATAAATTTGATGTTATAACATAACCACCCATCCATGGTTTTTCATGTAACCACCCTTTATTTGGTGTATCAAGTAACCAAAATTCATTGGTTTATCACATAACCACCCATAAAATGTCCAAGTACCATAAATATTCCTAAAAAATAATCATAAAACAAAAAATTACATTTCCACATTGTAGTCACAAGATATCATTTCAAGGTATTGATATAATAGATTCCATTAAAACATTTAAAAAGACGATTTTTAATCAATGTGTCCCATACAATTTGATAATTTTGAACAGAATTTACACTTTAAAATACTCATGTCCAAATAAATTAATCAATAAAACCCATTTTAGAAACATGGATATGAAATAGAAGTTTTTTGAAGAATAAAAATTTAAAATAAAAAAACGTTTTAGATAAAGATTCACATACCACATAAGATAAAATTTATAAAATTCATTCAATATCAGGAGAATATACTAATTCATTTTATAAAATTTCAACAGATCTTATATATACACTAAAAGATTAATAAAGGTGTTCAATATCATGATATGCTTCAATGACTGGAGATTGAGACAAAATCCCTTACCTCATGTCCGAATTGACTCGTCTGTTCTATAATTCCCTTTATAATAAACCTAAGATAATTTCTTCTTGCGTCAAAACCTTTTTAAATATTAATTTACCTTTTATGTCACTTATTTTCATGTTATAAAAATTACATAATTATTTATGTTAATATTGATCGTTTCGTCGATATCGGGTACTTGAGTTAAAAATGATCTTTTTATAATTATAATTTGTCAATGTGGTCAAATTTTCATTATTACCAGAATATTATTCTTCTATATATCAGATATATCCATTATATATGTATTTATAATAATCCATAACATTTGGAGATAAGAAATTAAATTCACCATTAATGGAGACGGTAAGTCGTACGTACGCATTTACACTACATTCATTTCTATTTAATATTTAATGTAATGAAAACATAATGATAAATAGATATATTATAATTACATTATATAATCATATTATATATATATAACAAATGTTCATTAACTCCATCTTTTATACATTCCATGTATGTTATGAAAGAGTCATATCACTTTGATAGGGCGGTAGTATGCACTTCCTTAAATGAAATTATTGTATTTATACTACATGAAAAGTGTAAATGTATATTATAAATGATAAGTATAGAAGAATAAAGTTAAAATAAATATCATATATAATTTATGTGCCTTGATAATGTCCACCATGAGAGGCGGTAGGAGATAATTGAACAATCGTCGTTTTGTGATGCTGTAGTGTGTCGTCCAATGAAATGGTAAGTTCTAAATTCATTAGAAGGATTTTTGTGTATGCATAGTTCGAATAATTATCATAAAAAATACTATTATAATGATGGTACTGGTGTTTTTTTTAATTCAAAAATATTAATTGAATTGGGAGGGATGAAGTAGAATATTGGAAAGGATCTCTAAAGAAGATGCTACCTTTTAAAATGTGTAAATCTATTTGATTTGAGCCAAAAGGATTTCTTGGATTTCCTTATTCCTATGTTAAGGATATTAGGAGTAATACTGGGATGTGGGGATTTAATTAGAGCAGATATTGGATGATACAAGGGGCTTGAGATGTGTGAGTATGGGGTTAGAGGAGGTGGCCTTTTATAAGAGGGAGGAGGGGTACATTATAAATATCATGAATGATTTTCCATTATAAACTGAATTTTATTTTTAAAAAGGTAATAAAGACATTTAATGCGTTGATAAGAAAATGATTTTTCTAAACCCTATCAACCAATTAGTTTAAGGCAAGATTTGGTTTCAAATTTAATATTATCATTTAGCTTCAACTCTTTGTATATAAATTTAACTCTTACCACGTCTTCTTGTGTAATTATACTATATGGTTAATATAGTTACAATAAAGTGAAATTAGAAACTCAAGTTCTTAATAAATAAAATTTCCAACATTATATAAGTCATTTGGCATAATATTATATTTTTTAGGATAACTACATCATTTATTAAAATAGTTATTGTTTTTAGAACTGATTTATGTAAATTTTTATACTATTCATATCACGACTATTTAAAAATACATGAAACATTACTCTATAAAAAAACATCATAAAATAAAATATAAAAATTCATAATCCTCAATAAAATTATTTCATGACTTAAAAATTTCAAAATAAATTTATTTTAATATTTATAATCTCATTTATTTAAATCATTCGTTAATAATGTTATCACTACATCACCATTGAGTCATAAATAAATTTATTTATTTAATGTCTAAAAATTATAAAAAGAATACCATGATATAGGAAATATTTTTATCTTTCTAATTTATATTTATAGTAAAATATAATGTGGGAAACGATTAAAAGAATCTGATATAAAAAATATTTAAATGATATCAATAGTCACACTCTTATAAAATAATGGGTTCAATAGAATTTCAGATAATAGTTTGGAAATAATTTAACAAGATTAACAACAAAAATAATTTTTCTAATATATATATATATATTTATAATAAGCATGTAACCATGATTTTAAATTTTCAAAAATAAAAATAAAAGAAGGCACAAAGTGGTGGACAGCCTTCATTAAAAAAATTAGAGAAGGTGATATATATGGTAGTTTATTTACTTTGTTGTATAAAAAAATTATACAATGATTTTCACCATGGAAATTTGTAATATATTCAAATATAATTTATTAAAAGTGTAAATAAATTTTAATTGGTGAAAAAATGGTCATTCAATAAAGAGTTGGTTAAATTTTGCATGAACACAAATTTTTAGTAAAGAATGGAAGCAACTTCTATGTATGCAAGGTCTGCCAAATGATGTCGGGAACATGTAAGGACAGTGTATGAGGGGAAACATGAATAATTTTTGTTTAATGGTCCAAAATAACCATAAAAAAGGAAAAGGTATAGGGTAAATTCATGGAATATATATACTAAGTGGATTCACTATTGTCCCTAGTGACAATGTAGTTGGATCATCCGTAATGACAAGTAACCTCATAAAAATTTGTAACTACTTTTTGTCCTATGATTCAAAATATTAATCCCAAGGTAGAATGGTTAATTTCATAATCAAGGATCATTATTCAAATTTGAAGGTGGGGGGAGGACATCTAACATAGATATCATTTTATTATTTTTATGAAGAGAATAATTATGGAATGAGAAGCACATGCAATTTATCTTAACCTTTTTATTATTCCTATTAATTATATATTAAATAAAATATAAAATTTCATTTTTATAAAAATAATTTCCATTATATGTAACTAATCATCTCATGGTGTAGGGGTTTTGGTGACTATCGATTTTCATATGAGTAATAGAATTTCAATTTTTAATTTTGAATCATAAATTTATTTTATATTTTATCCCTACTAAAATTCTTCCACTCACTACTAGTGAACCACTAATTAAACATATTGATATTTGTGAATGAATTATGATGAGTGTGTTTATAAACATGGTATAATCCATCATTAATTTAGTATTTTATTTAAAAAAATTGTTGGAAATTGTTTTTTTGGTCCAAGAAATCATATTTATGTGCATTAGTCAGAACCTAACAGATGTATGAGGTTTTGAAAAATTTTAATCATGGTGATGAAACTAATTTTTAATGATTTAAACAAATTTAAAAAACTATTTCATAGATCTCCATTTTATCCCATAACTCTGATGTACTTTTTCAATAAAGATAAATATCTTGTTTTAAAATGTTCATTTTCTGGTGACATCAACATAAACAGTTTTAATATGGGTCAATTTATTCCTATATGTTTATTGGACAATAAATATAATAAAAATGTAATTGAATATATATTAGAGTTATGTAATACTGTAGGTTCTCTAATGAATTGACATAATATATATGGAATAGATATTTTGGTCTTGGAAAATTAATTTAATTTCGGATACCTGAAAAAACTAGTTGGGATGAAGAACCCAAAATTTTAGTGACGTTTCATAGAACATGTTAAATGGATAATTTTGGATTTGTTCATGATGAATTTATTGAAAATAATTTCAAAAAATGTTTCTTAACCAATTTTTTTTATTCTTAATATTTCAATGTTATCCATAGTGCATTTTTTGTAGGAACCTTACTGAATAAATGTCCCTTCACATATTCTAAGAGTTTCAAATTATTTGAGAGGCATATTTCTAAAACATATATTGAGTGAATATTTCAAATGTAATGAAGAAAATTTTTAGGATATCATCTTCTAGATTCTACAATAGAAAATGGGTATAGGGAACTAAACTATAGTCTATGGGGTTTGACAATAATTTATTTCTATGGGTGGGTGGAATCGACCACCATATGAATTGATTCTAATAATAGTTCCAAAATGAAATTATAAATACATGTCAAAAGTCCCTTATGTATAGTTTTCACCTCAATGAATACATATAGTGTTCAAATTTTACTCAATATGGGGAGGAGAGTCATGTGATTTTTAACCACTTATTCATGATGCTAATTTCAACATGATGTTGGATATCATGTATATAATAAAAAACATAGTTAAATTTTTAGGGTTACCAAGTGATTAAACTAATTATCAAATTTCTATCTCATTGAAGATATATTATATTTTACTCTAAAATTGAGCATTGGATAACTAGATGATGCTTCCCTTATTCAATATCTATTTAATGATTAAGAAAAGTGATTAGATAAAGGGATCCCCATTGTAATCTATTATATAATGGGATGATTTTGCTCATTCCCTCCATGAAAAAAATTTGTATCTATCCATGCATGTACGTCCAAGGAATGTCATTCATAATTTTCCACATTTTAATAATGAATCCCTCTATGAATCACGAGATAGAACAATGAATACCTTAGGGGAAGTTCCTAAACCAAGAGATAACATTTTAAACACATGTTAAATATTTTTATTATGATATCATGATGGTGAAAATGTTCAGGATTGATGCTCCTATAAGGGTTATGGTATTGAGATAATAACATGAACAATTATGTTATTTTTTGGTAAAAATTTCTACAAATAGCTACCAATGGAATAAGGATAGATAAATATGGGGTATGAGCATTCATGTAGTTTATTCCACTAAAATTTCGTTATCCTAGTTTAATGAAATGTACCAGTATATGTATATCATAGTTTAATAGAATGTACTAAATTCTTGTTATCCTATAAGTATAGAGACATGCATTCTATGAGTGTATTTAAAATATCAACTAACAGTCCCTATACATGTGAGGACAATTATACCTCCCTCTATATACCTCCCTTAATCATAATATCCACCCCCCAAATTTGGTAATACTTTTATGACACCCCAAATTGAGAATTCATTAGACAAAAACACTTAAATGATTGTTTTTTTACACAGACACACTCACTCTCATGTAGATATCAATCCCAACACATATATAGAGATATATAAAAAATAACATTTATAAAATTACATAAATTTATATACTCGAAATAAATTAAATTAAGCATATTTTATATCATTAATATCAATCTATATCTGTTATTTAATTCAATGAATATATTTTGCATACATTATATATCTTTTATATATATAATGGCTATAAAGGTATAAGTAATTTTTTTAGCATGTAATTCACAAAATATTTTTTATTTCTAATTTATTATTTATATATATATATTAATTGTTTTTATTGCACACACATGAATACATACTCACAAAACTATAAATACCTAAAAATTAGGTAGCTATATTTATTAGTCAATTTTTAAAACTTGTATTGGTACCCTTTCTAGATAATGTTTTACTATTTATAAATGATCAAATATTATAGTGACTATTTATTCATTGATAAATGTTTATATCATATAAAATAATATTTAATAATATACATTTGATATATTTATATATATAATTTTATTATTATTTAATGAACTACACCCCCATACAGAAAGGGTACCAATAAAATTATATTTTTCCTTGGAATATCCAAATTCAAAAACCAACAGTACTATTGGATCTAGGGAATCATATATAAAGTCTAGATTTTTCTAATTTTAGTCTGTTTATTTATATTCTTTGCACACATAAATTTTTTACAAACTCACCCAAAACAAAATATACATGTATATATAATTTATATTAAATATATATATACGTATATATATATATCTATATATTCATAATCTAATGTAGTATGAAACTCACTACTAAAGGATCCTCAGTTATAAATGAGATGGGGAATGACCCATGAAGTCCACTTCTAATAGGGTCAAATGGTGCTGAGTAGCGTGAAGGGAATAAACATACCACTATGGGATTTATTAGTCTTTTTATTTGTTAAATCACATGTAAAATGACATAAAAAAACTAAAACCAATATAAAATAAGGAAAAAATTATTAATCCTAGAAGAATATTAATATGTTAAAAACATCATGAGAAAAAACAATTTTGGAATAAAAAAACTACATATCTGTTATTGTGACTTGCAATATATTTAAATAATGTAAATTATATTTCCTGAAACAACAACTAACCACAATATACTATAATCAAGTAATGTATTATACCTTTTCTATAATAGTTTTTAAAAATTTTAAATGATAAATATCGGGATTGTGTGCTACTGCACATAAATGGGTCATATTTTCAATATGAGTATTAAAATGTTAATGAATCATATTAAATTACCATTTAATTAAGTAAAATGACATGATAATTTATCCAATTATAATGATATGTCCAAATTCCTCGAATCCCATTTGAAAAAGAATTCCTAAAAACATAATATATATTGAAATACAAGAATAGTAATATAATATATCATTAAGGGCATTCATAAAAAACATCACACTAAATATCACAATATACAAAATACAAGATTCATTAGGGGAAATATAATCCTACATAAATATAAATGAAATATAACAAATATCAGTTGAATTAAACACCCAATATGAGTAACTTGAGATGTAAACATATGGTTATCTAATAAAATATTAATGTAAGGATTCAACTAGATTTTAATACCTCATAGATGTAAACTTTTTTACCTTATAAATCAAGTAGTGATCAAACAGAGATTGAATAATGAAAAATAAAACATCAGTACATAAAAAAATACACAGTGACATTCACTATAAAATACAACCCAATATATCTAATAATAATTTTTATCCAACCCCAAAACATTCATCAATATGATTTTATTACCATCTTTAATTTGGTAATATAATAAAAAACAACCCATTTATTCCACAACATGATCTCCATACCACATTACCACATTATGTTTTCCCTATAAATGGATTGTATCCTAAAATACTATATCCATCCATGCATCTAATAACAGATTACCCAAATATCAACATTAAGTTTAATAATTTATAATTATATAAATATTTATCAGCAATGATTATATTTTATACTAACACATCCAAATAATATCATATGACTAAAATAAGTATGAAATATATCACACTAAATCCAATATCCTTAAATTTGAATATTTCAAAATATATATTAAAACAAAATGAATATATAATTCATATAATCCATACCACACATTCTTTAATAATTTATCTTTTTAATATAAATAAAAAATATTAATCTATCCTCCCCTTTTAAAGAAATAGGAAAAGTATATATAATAAATAAAATTATGAGAGTCTGTATTCACTTACCTGAATTTATCATTATGAAAATCACTTTATCCAAATTACGATTGCCTGAAATTTTTTTATGTATTCATAATAAAAATTTAAGGATGAATCCAATAATGCAATAATCTAATATATTCAATCAAATTTTAATACCCCGTTTCAAAGATCTATTACCCTAGAATAATATGATTAATGATAAATAGATATAGGGAGGAAAAATACATTTAGGGAAGAGAAATCTATGTATTTTTCCAATAATTAATTGATGATATAATCATATGCTACAAAAATTGAGTAGACACTTCAAAGGTAGAACCCATACCTATATGAATAAATACATATATTTAATAATATTGGTTTATAGATATCAAAGAATATTAAATAATATGTTCTGGGTTGTTAATATATACATTTTGTTACATAATTTTCTATGTATGATCAATCTACACTGTCTTCCTATGTTTTAAACCTCAATTTTCAATAAAACAAGAATATATGATAAAATAAATGATTCCCGCAATCTACTACAAAAAAACATATTTCATCTTAAAAATCATAATTTTCCATCCATGATGATAAATATGAAAACATGTTAAAATCTATAACAACATATATCAACAATTAAAAATCTATCCAAACATGAATTCCAAAGTAAAAATTCTATATGAAATTTAATGATGAGAAAAAATGCCAATTTTGAGATGGGATAAATTCTTATTTCACTTGTTAAATTCATAGTATCCATTAAATTGCATTTAAAAATAAGAATAAATGAGTGGAAATTCCAAAACATATGTTTTCCGACTATAAACTCTATAGTTATGTTACAAGAAAAATCTTTTTAAAATATCCTCTATTTCAAAAAAGGATGCATAAAAACATACATCATTTTACATATCATCTCAATATTAAAAATTAGTTTTCCACAAATAAACTCAAAAATACCATAGTCAATATGTTTTGTATCATTGCATATTTTCTAATAAAACTTCTTATTGAACACTAGAACTTCATTATATCCTACCAACATCTCTATAAAAAACTTCATTGTATATTTATATCTGCATATAATTTACATGGAATAGTGAAACTAAAAAAAACATGTGTAATAAAAAAACTGTTAAGGGAAACAATATCTACCATTATTAAATGATAAGCTTATATACTTGTTATAAATCATGATCATAAGAGAAAAGTTTGATTAAAACTATCATGGAACCAAAATGGTTTTCCATAATATATACTAGAAGGATATATAACAAAAAATGATCAATCGTATACCATGTCTTATACGTTGGAAAAAATATAGAACAATAGTGATATATATAGGTTGACATAAGAATATAACAAATAAATTTTCCACAAGAATAGTTATATGAAATCATACAATTGTGAATAGAACAAATAACCATTATGTCTATTCATTATTAAATGTATATAAATAATTTTGAAATCTTCCATAAATTATATTATGACCATAAATAATTACAATAATGTCTATGCATCACCTTTTTAACATAGATATTAAAAATCATATCTATGAATTAAATATTGAAAATAAAATTGGAATTATTGTCCTCAAATTATATTTTTAATGAATCTTATCACATCTATGTCCATATATTATCTTTTCAACATAGATATTAAAAAATTAATTAAAACATGATAATTTGAATAGATCTATACTGTAACAATCCCTAGTCTAGTTAATTTTTCATTGTGGTCACATTAATAAAATGGTAAGTTATAAAAAAATATCACATCTTAAAGGTTCTAGTATTTTATATGTCTTCATATACCAAATATATATATATATAATTTTCACATTAAATTTGAAAATTTCAAATAAAAGTAAAACTTATTAGGATAAATTAGTTATATATTTTCATATATCATTGAAATCATTTAAAGTAAACTTATAATAATCCTTGGGGAAGTAATAAAAATAAAATGGTGATCTCTGAGGCTCAGTAAGTGGTTTAATTCAAAGAAATTTATATTATATAGAAAAAGAAATATTTATATGACATGGAAAATAATATCTAAATTTTTTGTCACATAAATAAATAAAATAAAAGAAATACAATGATAATATAACCACATAAATAAACCCATGATGAAAAATAACTAATTTCACTATGAGGTAATATCTAAATCCATACATCTTGATTTTACCATACATGACAAATGCGAAGTCATCATATGTAAATAGGCAAGCCACATGAGAAATATTGAGGAATCATTGTTCTGTGGGATCTATTAATGCATTGATGGTATATATAATTATATCCCTTAAACATCAATAAAATTATAAAATGTTTCCATAAAATGAATGGAATTAATAATAATTAATACATAATCTACATTCCTTAGTAATCAATGAACATCCATATTTGATAATTATTTATTTTAATTTAAATGTTTTACCAAATAATTAAATGGGATAAAAAAGTCATAAGACATAGATAAATTTTTTTTGATGAAATTATTAGATCTTATCCCAAGTTAATCATAAGAAACATAAAACTATATTTATATAAATTGAAAACACCTTTATAAATATGAGATGAAGTTTCCTTAAAAACAAAATGAACAAATTTTTTATTAGGTTAGTTTTTAAAATGAATTCATGAATTGATTGAAATATAATTTAATTTAAAAAAATGATGAAATGTAAAAAATGAATAATAATAAGTAATTTTCATGAATCTAGGACAAATTGGTCATGTGGGGGACATTAAAAAAACATCACGTGGACACATTTTAATGAAATCCAAAATTGGCTTCCCTGAAAAATATTAAAAATATTACATTCTAATCATTTGTAAATAAATTATCAGTTAGTTTAAATTATATTTAATTTTTAATTTTTTTAAATAATTTTTTTGAAATAATATAAATAATATGTAAAATGAAGATACAAATCTGGGTAAAAGACATTATACTTTTGAAAGAAATGAATAAAATAAAAATCATCATTGCCTTTGAAATCAAAACCATCGTGAATGAAATAAATTGATAATGAACATGAAATAACATGAGTATAAAGTGATTCATGTTACAATATTTTAACTAAGATATATAGACAACATATTAATGAAAATTGGTTCAAAATAATAACTAGGTTATAATAAATTGAAATTGAGATAAAAACCCTTATCGTGGATTCATACTAGGATGTAAACAATATATCTTCTTGAATAGTAAAAATAAAAATCATAATAATTTTTTAAGAAACATTATCATATTATTTACCTTTTATAAATTTCATTTTTAAACATTATCCATACATATATTAGTTAGATGTAACTTATTTTCATCATCAGTAGTTAATAATTTTGTTCGTTCTGTACGAGTTTTGTAATGGAGAAATCAATTCTCACTAAGTGATACAAATTTAATAATTAAATAAAATACTGATTTTAATTTAATAATTTTATTTAATTATCAATTAATTCACATTTTCATTTTATATAAGGAGTGGGTAAGTTATTTTTGAATGACTTACATAGAGAGATTGCTTCAGTAACATTTTTATGAATAAAAGGAGGTATGTTAGTAATTGGGTAGGTATTAATAGTTTCCCCCCAAAAATTAATTATTATTTAATTATTTATATCCAATATTACTTATAATTATTTTTTCATAGTCATCCATGATGGATATTTAATGCATCGATCATATTGGTTATTAAACTTACCTAAATAAAAACTTGCTATAAGAAAATGATAAGTATGATTATGAAGTGGCTTAGTTATTAATTAATTATTTCACCTCTATAATGATATTCTTTAGTTTTTATTTATGTGTTAAATCATAATTTTTATGATTTATAAGAAAAATAACATTGAAATAGAATGCTAAGAAGTTTGTTTACAAAGGGCCTCTGTATGCTAGTTTTATGAGGGAAATTGATTGACTGAAATTAATATTTTATATTAGTAATAGAATATAAAATTTAGAATTATAAAAAAATTATAAAATTTTAAATATTATATTTATTCATAAAATAATATTTTTTAAACATACATGTATGAATGTGGTGAAAAATTAAACATGTCTTTCAAGTATGTGATAATCCAGAGGTAACATCAGAGACGTTTTAATTTTTTAGTGGATTAAGGGAGCTATATAACAGTTTTTCCATCAATATAATAAAATTTAAGTCTAATAATTATAATTATATCATTATATTAGAACTATTACAGTATATTTGGATGTGGTGGGATGTGAAATTTGGATAAGAAATGGTAAGTGAGTTGACAATACTATCATTGAAAACATGAGTCTTCTCTTGAAATACTTCTTATAAATATGATCTTTAAAACTTATTCTTGGGAATATAATCTTAATAACATGTTATATGATATTATGTATGGAAATATTTATGTTTAATTAGGCGAATTTTATATTTTTTCATGTCTTTTATGGATAAAAGGAGGGATCATTTTATAAGTGATAGGGGAAATATTTTTTCAAATACTCATTTAAGTAATAAAAAATCAATGTAAGGTATATCCAAATATTAAAATAATTGTGAGGGGATATGTCGTGGAAAATAAATCCCTTTACCATACATTTATATAGAGGGTGTCAAGATATTTTTTTATTTTTTTGTTAGTTTTAACACCTTTACTTATTTTGATCGTTATATTTGAAACTAATTTATCCTAAGTAACATAGTTTTATAAATTAAATTGAAATGGATCTTATTAAATTATTTTAAAATGATTATTCTATATTTAAAAACAATTTTACAATATTAATTTTATATATTTTTATTAAATTTATTTTAATTTTAGCGTGACTAAAGAAAATAATATTTTTTAAATCAAATTTCTCTCTATTATTAAAATTTATTTTTGAGTAAAATCATGTATCGTATTGACTACCAGGTTTTTTAATAATATTTTGAAAAAGATTTTACTTTGAATTAAAAATAAATAAGAAACCAAAATGATCCTGGAAAATACGTAATTAAATGAAAAAAAATCCAAAATTGTGTTTTCTTTATATTAACATATATCTAATGTTATAAAATTGTGAACATAGAATTATAAATTCAAAAAAATATTTTTATATATAATATATTACTTTGATGCATAAAATATATGTTTACAAACATGTTTCATAATTTTTTTAATTATTTTTATATTATTAATCTATACAATTCATGGTATTGTGAAAACTTTAAATTTAATATTATTAAAAAATTACCTTTTTTAAAAAATTCATAAAAATACACCATTTGATAATTATGACTTTATGAATCAAAATTTTTATATAATAAAACATAATTTAAATAATTACAAAAATTATATTTTAATCAAAATCTCTCCCATTGTAAAAGAAGGAACATTGAATTCTAGTTTGGTGATTTATTATTTACCTCCTATAGTAGAACATTGGATACAAAATTCTTTTCAATTAAACAATTCCATAGAAAAAAATATCATATTGGTATTATCATAAACATATGTTGGTAATTCTTCATATATTTTTTTAGGTTCTTTATTTTATTCATTTATCTTATGACTTACCTAATCGAATAGTACTATTTCAGTTGTTAAATTTTAAATAACTTTATCCATTGTTTCAAGAATCAAGAATGGATCCTCGTAATATGAAAATTTAGGTTTCAATTATATTTATTTGTTTTTGAGTAAATTTATTTATTCAATAATATACTTCCTTAATAGTTAATTATGGAAGACATCGGACACTATAGGAAAGTGTAATCTCGTAGAATGCTGGTGGGTTAAAAATCAAATTATCTCTTAATTTTCAAAAGTCCCATTGCACATTGAAATTTCCGTCCACTTATTACCAAACCATTTATATGTTTTCCATGTACATACTTTTAAAAATACATAACCCCACATAAAATTATATGTATTTAATTAAATTATCAATATACATTTTTTATATATGTTGAGTTTTCATTATATTATCATAATTAATCTGTTTCTTTTTTTAATGTATCCAATATTAGTTTTTAGAATAATAGATTCTTTTATCCTAATTCATCCCAAAATTTTTTAGCAGGTTATCTCATACAATTCAATTCATCACATGATAATATGTTAATGTTTTAGATGAAGTTATTATTATATACTAATTCCACTAATTATAGATACTGGTCCCATATACCCTGAAAATCAGGAAATTATGATACAAATATGTCTTCTAATTTTTAGATAGTCTTTTCCTGAGAACTTATCAATTTGGGGATAATTACTGGTCATCTAATGTATCTCAATGATTAGGTTATTTTAAAGACTACTAAATTTTTTTTTTATCTGCATGTCATGAACTGATTCGATTTATAGTGGTTCATCATGAATTATCACAATTTTAATAACACAGATTATTGAATGGTGTTGAAGGGGTTGATCCACCAATATTGATATAAAATGTGCATACATAGTACGATAATCCAAAATGACCACTATAATATTATTCATCCATGACGTTCTTTCGAAATCCAATGACAATGACAATTTTAATGTTGTCTCACTTGAACATTATTATAATGATGGGTTGCATAAAAACTTTAAGATGTTTTCATTTTTCCTTTAGTTATTCTTACACAAGGAATATAAATACATATTCTTCAATGTTCTACATCCGACCATCACAATAGAAATAGACTCTTAAATACAAATACATATTTGGGATATTGATTTGTATAGTAGAATTTTGAAAATGTGATTTTTCAAAAATTCCCTTTTCATATCACATATGTATGTAAAACATTGTCTCTTTACAAAAATTAAAATATAATATTTATAGATGATGTTTTAGAATTATAAAAATTTCATGGAATTAGTTTTATTTCTAACACCTTTATCATCCCAAATGTATTTTTATATATTATCTAGCAATGTTGGTTGTATTTGAATTTAAATGGAATGATTTCTACCATTTTATAAAATTATTATATCCAAAATTAATATATCCATAAATATAAGATCATTTTTTATATTCAATACGGTCTGTACTCCATGGACCATCATTCCCAATGCATCTTCTACCCATTTTGCCTTCCAATTGTTGTTTAGTATCAAGAAATCATTTTCCTTGAGTAATTATAACAATATTCATTTCCTCACACTAATATCATTCAAATATAATATGTACATCAAAATTTTATGATCTCGATATATCTCACATTAATTAATTTACAAATAATATAACTATATATTTATGTAAAATATTAAAATTTATAAGTCAATATCCTGAACTAGATAATTTTTTTTCTTGGATCTTTAGTTTCTATGATTTATAATCAATCAATTTATCATTTTTTATATTTACACATCCCGTTAAATTCATTGAGGAATCACAATATATCACGTATCCTTTCTTTTTTATGGTAATCTAAACACGTAATCATTAACCAATCCCTTTTTTTTGACTCCTCAAAATATTAAATTCATTCATTGGATCATGTGAATTTTACCCATTTACAATTAAAATTTGTTAAAAATATTACCAATCATGTAAAATTATAAACAAATCAGATATAAAAATCCACTAAACCATGGGAAGTACATTCCCATGATATATTTTCTAGTGTGGGACATTTATTTACAACTTTTGTGTTAGAAGTATTAAAAGATATTCCATAAATAGTGATAATATAACCATGAAAAATATTCCAGGACCCATAATTCACACAAACTAAAATTTCCATATAATTTATTTCCCATGAGAGTCTTAATAACTCATTTGAAATGATTTTCATAGTCCTCATAGTTTTTAGAGTGAATCAATATATCATCAATCTACACTACCATGAAGTAGTCAAGATAATAGTTGAATAATCTATTCATCAGATCCAAAAAACCCAAAGGATGTATTAGGTAATCCATTGGGAATTTTCATAAACTCATAATATCCATACATTTTATTAGTTGAAAACTTTTGGAAATCATTCTTCTTTACCCTTAGTTAATTATATCCCAGGGAAATATTGATCAATGAAAAATATTTAGCTCCATGAATAAGATTAATAAAGTCATCAATACATAGTAAATGATACTCATTCTCTATGAAAATAACATTTCTTCCATAAAATGAATTAAAATAATCATAGACCCATCATTACATTTCAAAAATTAGACAATGTCTCTCAAAGTTAAAACATTGGGGTGTATGAATGTTTTACCATATAACTCATATATTTGTTCCTTAAACACCAAAATTTACACTTGTTATATTTAGTATAGGGTTTTAGATATAAGTTTTTTCATAAAGGGTGAGTTTAATAGAATACTCAACATCACACTCATGTGAATGTACATGTAATTATTCATGAAATGCGTAAACTAAATCTTGAAAAATAGGAACATCCTATATTATAGGAATATATTTATAATTTTAGATTGTCTTAAATATTCCACGTCTCTTGTAATTTCATTAAATGAGCTACTAGAGGAGTATTCAGACGATACATATATATGTAAGTCTCCCCTCCAAATACAGGGGATCAGATATCTCCTTCTGAAACATTATTGTATATCTATTTAAAATAAATTCATTTAGTATTCTTTGACTGAAAATAATACTAATGATTATCTTAATATAAATAATAGGTAGAACAATCATGGTTAAATGTAGGGAATACTTTTTACTCTTAAAATATATTTTCTAATATATTTATAATTCAATAATATTTTTACTAGTTGTTTTGATTCAGAACTCCTTTTATTGAGTGTTAGAGGACATTTCAATGCTCTTGTAAATTTTAAAGGATATAAAAGTGTTTATAGTTATATAATACTATTTTATTTAGGAAAACATTGAGTTTATTATCCATATACCATCCATAAAATCATTTATAACATCAACCTCTGCTATAGTAATCCCAAATGCTCAACATTTCTTCCTGGGATTATTTTGAGGAAACTTACATTGATGCTTATAGAATGGATATGAAATATTACTCATCTCTTCATAGGTAAATAATTGGATATTTATGGCTTATTACCTACAACTAAATTCATGAGTATTATGAAATTTATCTCTATAAATGAATTAAACACACATTCCCATAAACAATGTATCTGTTTTCTTCCTCTAACAACTATTACATGATAGAAATTTTACTCTTACCTCCATTCCATTTTCCAAATTTCTATTTATAGGGAACATATATAGCTTTTACTTTTCTTTATTTCTGGAAAAAATTTAATTAATATAGAAATATTTTAATTTCATGATTGAACATGAAACTATACCAAAATATAATTAAGTTTTTTTAGAGAATAATTCCCTAGAATTCAATGATTCATCCTATCAATGAAGTAACCAATAATATTTTTTATATTATTTTCATAATTTGATACATGAGTTTTATAATTGTAAATCTTGGTTCACATTCATAAACATTTTCCTCACTATTATACCTATATGAGTAATTTTTTTTTCATATATGTTCATTTATCTAGAGGAATGTATTTTCCCCTAAGAAGTATATTTAAATTATTCCATTCCATACTATATGTCACCTCCACCATCTTAGTGTTTCGAATCAATGACTACAATTTATCGACATCTCTTGAATAATAAATTTATCCATTTCACCACATCACATTTCAATAAATATATTATCTTGTTAGTTTTATACCATTCAACTACCACTGGATTACTGGTGCTATTTGATAATGGATGTTGGTGTCACAAGTTGAATTTTGACACTATTGCACAATTTTATTGTTAAATTGTGTTCTTCATAAGGTATTGGATATTGGATATAACATGATTTCAATTACATAATAGAGTTATAATCTACTCAGATAAAAAATATCCATATAAAGTTCATTTTTATTATCCCGGGGGAAATCTCTATATGGCCTATCTGTGACGAAATTGTTTCATTCATTCTACATGGATCAATATCTAAGATATGAAATTAAATAGATTAGATAATAAAATATAAAATAATAAATCATAAAATATATATTTTTTAATATTAAAAAATATTACAAGGGATCATTTTTTTATAATAACTGTTTATCATAATGGTTAATTTATCTAACTATGTTTTTCTACATTTAGTTCCCAAGGTTTCTATTAAACCTACTATAATACCAACTATAATAGAAAATAATTCTATAATATGGAGATGTTGGTTAAAATATCACAATGGTACATAATAAAATTTTTTACATATAATAATATCATATAATTTAATAGTCTTAAGAGATTAGATATATAAAAAATTCTTATATTTCATTTGAAAAAATGAAAAAAAATAACGTTAGTGGGTAAATATTATGATATATTCTAATATATCCATGATATCATTCAATATTTTATTTGGGTAACCTTGGGGTTATAAAATAATATAAAAGGTGATCTCATATTCATAGTAAGGGGAAGCATAAAATTAAATGTTTCATAAATACACATGGAATGACTAGTGTGATAGAGATAAAAAATAGTCAACTATACAAACTATAATCATGGTAATGAAGTGTATTTTAAAGAACCGTAAATTTCAAGGAAATGTATTTCTTAATTTGCTTTAAAATTTTTCAAGAACGCAGCATCTGACGGCACCTAATTCTGAGCCCTGGTGTGCCCAGAATCATTTTCCGAAGTTTGGCACGAGTACTTTCAGTGAACGAATGAGCGGGTTTTTCTAACTTTTGAACCGGTGCTCGGAATCGAATTCCGAGGGCACCGATGGAATCACAGCGCCGGTATTTTCTTAGAAACGCCTCTTCCGGAGTTGCGTTTTCTCGGGTGTGGTTTTTAATTTTTGGGCTTAAGGTTAAGAAATAAAATAATTTGTACGACAACTTTATTTTATATCACTTAAAGCCACATGGAAGCCACTTAAAGCTGCTTAAGCAGAGTTAATACGGATAGGGTGCCATCCAAAAATATCCAACCCCCTTGTTAGGATATTTGTGAGGTGGGGACCGCATGAGCCCCACCGTTTCTTTTCCGCTAAGTAACGCAACCGTGAAAACCCGTCTTTATGAAAGTCAACTGACGCGTTTTCTTAAATTCTTAATGCACCAATTAATTGGGCGGTTTTCTTCATTGAATTAATTCTAAAAATTAATTTATTCGTTTCTTAACCTGTTTTCAATCCATTGGCGTTATAATAAAATATGATCAATGCATGACTTCTGGAAAAATGTTCGTTTAGAGGATTTGACAGAAACCAAGAATTCTTCATCCTCCTTTACGAAGAAGGTGAAGAACGCAAAGAACGCGAAGAACGCTGGGCTCCGACAAAGAATGCCGAACCCACGGAAATCGACGACACGACACTGTGTGCCGCGATGCCGATGTTTCCTCTCCCGCGATGTTCTTCGGCGATGTTCCTTAATCCGCAACAAAATCTTCCATCATCCGTTGAGGTGAGAGATTTCGGTTCTTTAAATTTCATTGTGGATTAAAACAACAATATGGATTTAATTATTACTAATTAAATCTATATGTTCTTGAACCTCGGATTTCTTTGACGCACACCATATTCCGCGACGACACGATGCCCTTTCGCGATGACGTGATGCCTTCCGTGATGCGACGATCTCCTCCTTCCGCGGCGATCAATTCCACGAAGAACGCGCGTGCGACACTTGACGAGGTAGGGGTTTTCATTTGAGAACAATCTTTATTTTTTTCCCGTGATTGCTACTTTTAAGATAAAGAACCTGGTTCATAAGAACAATTTTAATTTATTAAAAGTGTTTGGTTATGTTTTCTATGTGTCGATTAATCCTCCCAACTGTTATTGCATAACGCGGAGGGTGCAGGCCAAACGAACACGGCCCGACAACCCTCCGTCGTTCTTCGTTGTTGTGCAGATTTGGAGGGTGATGACAAAACGTGAAGAAAGGGCGATTTGATGTTTCTGCAGTGAAGAACGGGACCCAGGAGGAGCAGCAGCACAGACGGGAAGGAAAACGGACCACCGGAGCATCTCCGGTGGCCCGTGGAAGCCTCCGGTGGGGCCGGCAGCCGGAGGCGGCGGCGCCCCGGCGCACCGCCGGACAGGGCCACCGCGGCTGAAGCCGAGGCGGCGGCAGCCAGCGGACCCGCGGCCATGCGGGTCTGGCTCCCATGCACCTGACGCAGCATCTTCCGCGTCCGTTGTCTCCAGCGCGGCCCCACGCGGGGTCGCGACACCGCCATCCCGCGGGGGCGGTGCCCCGCGGCTGCCTCCCTCGGCCGCTCGGCCGAGCCGAGCCGGGCCGGGCCGCGACCTAGCCGGACCAGACCGGGTCCAGCCGGGTTGGACCGGGTCGGGCCGACCCGGTTCGGCCGACCCTGGGGGGTCGGGCCGGGTCGGCCCGGGCCCAGACCCCCCGACTTAAGACCGTTTTCGGTCTTTTTCCCGTAACATGAGCTACGAGCCTCCGAACAATGCGCCGTCAGCGGTAATGTGATCCTTGGATCGAGACTGTCGTCTCGGTATACTGCACTCAAGGTTTTGGAATTCGTTGTGTTCATCTGGGTTGGTTCATACACAAAACCAACCGGGCCCTCGGAGCGGAAATGCTCATATCTTGAGCTTCGGACGTCCGATTGACGTGCCTTCGACTTTTTTGTTTTCCTCTAAGTGAGACGGATCTTTTTTCATACTCCACCCGAGGTTTGGACACAGGTGGAGTATGGTCGGGATGGTTTTGCCTTAAAAACCAACCGGGTCCTTGGGACAGAAAAGCCAATAACTCTCAGACCGGTGGTCCGATTGATGCGCCGTCTGTGGCGTTGAGTTCCTGTTGGCGATACAGAACTTTTGGATACATCAACTCTGGACTATGCGTCAGTTGATGTATCAGCCTCTCAGCTCATGGAATGGACCCTCCCGAACGAGCTTGCGGTGTACGGGAACCCTAGAGCTGGCTGCAACTGCTACTGTGACGACGACGACTATACAGAGATCCTCAGTGGATTCGACTGCGACGATGATGAAAAACAGTACGGGAATCCTCCGTGTTTTCGATAGTAACTACTACGGTACATCTTGGGATACATCAGCTCCGTACTACATGTCAGTTGATGCATCGACCTCTTAGCTCGTGGAGTGGACCCTCCCGGAATGAGCATGTTGTGTGCGGAAACCCTAGAGCCGGTTGAGACTTGAAGACTGCTGATCGAACGACTTGGTGTGTTACGGATAACACGACAGAGGTGCACTTGGTTGTAGCGGCACAGGTGAGCGCTTGGTTGTAGCGGCAGACCCATGACCGAGGTGCGCTTGGTTGTAGCGGCACAGTGGAGCGCTTGGTTGTAGCGGCAGACCCACGACAGAGGTGCGCTTGGTTGTAGCAGCACAGGGGAGCGCATGGTTGTAGCGGCAGACCCACGACAGAGGTGCTCTTGGTTGTAGCGGCACAGGGGAGCGCTTGGTTGTAGCAGCAGACCCACAGTAGAGGTGCTCTTGGTTGTAGCGGCATAGGAGAGAAATTGGTTATAGCGGCAGACCCACGACGGAGGAGCGCTTGGTTGTAGCGGCACAAGGGAGTGCTTGGTTTTAGCGGCAGACCCACGACGGAGGAGCGCTTGGTTGTAGCGGCACAGGGGAGCGCTTGGTTGTAGCGGCAGGCCCCCAGTACCCGATAGGTGGAGAACTACAGCAGTCCAAGGTAAGAGGGAAGCGCTTGGTTGTAGCGGCATAAACACTATACTTGATGGAGAAGGAGTTTCCCAATAGCTTTGGGTTCAACTTCATGATCGATCCTGTGTGGGTCTTTGCGAGGGTTAGTACCTAGAGATCCTTGTGGGTCCGACGGCTTAGATGAATCAGTGGTTACATCTGATCATCTCTAACATCATACAAAGAAGTACCTGTGTGAGCTGAATCTATTGTTGAACTATCCTGTGTGGATTTACTGTTTAATCTTCTTTTTGAAATGTGTTGTGATATCATGTGTGGATTTTCTGTTTACTCTCCTTTGTGGAATGTGTTGTGCTATCTTGTGTGGATTTACGTTTTTCTTTCCTATGTGGACCGGGTTGTGCTTCGGCTCGGATGTTGGAGCCGAACGGGAATTTATGACTTGGGTATATGTATGGGCATATACCTAAGCAGTGTCGGATGTTACTTCGTGATTGTATCTTATCCCTTGTGGTTTATCCTATGTGGATTTCGAGAGACATTCGGGGGTCTCGGGGTCCCTACTGAGTAGCTTTTACTCACCCCTGCACAGGCTATGCCCGCACTTCGTTGTGTTGGTTGCAGACGACAGACAGTGCTGATCGTGGTGGAGGCTTGCAGAGCAGGACAGTACCTGGAGGTGGACCCCTAGGCGGGACGTACTCGGAGCAGACGACTGGACCGAGGAGCTGTGGAGGCTATCTATGCTCACCATTCAGGTGGGACTTCCAGAGAATGGCTCGACGCTGCAGCATTTCTTTTCAGTTGCTGTTTTTACCATCAGTTGTACTTTACAGTTGGGCTTTTATTTCCGGCCCTTTTTACATTCAGCACAACTTGTTACAGTTTTTACATAGTTTTTACTCTTTCCTCTTGATTACTCTGTGGTGGTTGTTTACTTTACAAAGGCAGTGCATTCCCTGTTTATCGGTATTTACGCATTGGTGCTAGTCGCCAACCCCTGGCCTATGGAAGGCGGGCTTGGGGTAGTCACGACACGAGCCTTGAGGACGGGTCGTGACAAATTGGTATCAGAGGTGGTTGGTTCTACCACAGACTCTGATCTTTATTCTATGTGAAGCAATAGTTTTTAGCATATTGGGTGTGGTTATCAGTCCAGGGAGTCCAGTGTTGGTTCGGCGGCCGACGTATCCGTACACCAGGGCCCTGACTTCTGATTTCTGACTTAATGCACAAAAATATTGATTGCATGTGTGTTACAAGTTTTCTGTGTGATTACTTTGTGTCAGCTCACCAGGTAAACTGTTCTGACCGTGGCACACCTGTTTCTTTTCAGGATGGCCCCACGACGGTAGCCAGATAGGGTTCCAAGCGTTGTGTGTGGCGACAGCACGCCGAGCGACGAGGCTTCGGTACAGGGCCCTTTTACAGAAGAGGCACATGCAGTACCTTTACCCGCCGAGCCACCGATACCAGCCCCAGCTGCTGACGATGCACGTCGCCTTAGTGCACTACATGAGTTCCAGTGCCAGCGACCGCCCGGGTTCCGCGGGGAGATAGACCCTCAGGCCTCCAAGGACTGGATGGAGGCAGTTGTACGGGTTTTTAGATTAGTGAGGACACGAGCAGACCTCATGGTGATCCTCGCAGCGAGCCTCCTGCACGCGGAAGCAGGAAGATGGTGGAGCTTGATGCTCCAGGTGCACGACAAGACATCTCTCCTCTGGACGGACATTGAGAGCATCTTCTGCTCCGAGTTCGTCCCAGCCACCCTCCTAGTAGTGCGTATTCAGGAGCTACTATAGCTGCGGCAGGGCAGCATGACAGTAGCCCAGAACGCAGCAAGGTTTACTGATCTCTCGCACTAATCCACAGATATGGTACGAGACCCATTCTTCCGGGCCCGGACCTTCGAGCAGGGACTGAGGCACGAGATCAGGGCTTCGATGATCTCCCTCAACATTCCGACTCAGGAAAGAGTGTTGGAGCGAGCCCTCTTAGTAGAGAGTTTCCTTGCTGAGAAGTCTCCAGCAGTAGGACCCACCACTTGCCGGCATTCGGCAGAGTCTTCTGCATCGGGCAGTAGACAGATGACGCAGGTGTCCAAGAGGACTATACCTACAGATGGTCGACAGCATGACTCTAGATCGTTTTTGCGAGGCACTCGGGGTGGACAATGACATGCCATGAGAGGGCAGTGTTACTCCTGCGGCGGGATTGGTCACATGGCTCGTGACTGTCCGACCAGCCATACGGATGACCAGAAGATGAACGAAGGACCCCCCAGGCAGAGGCAGAGGTTCGATCAAGTCAGGCCGCAAGGAGCAGGCGTCCATGGTAGGGGAGCTGGCCGTGCAGCTGGAGGTGGAAGACGCTTCGGGGTGTTTCCACCACCACCACCAGGAGGTGCACCCCGACCGCAGGGAGTTGGTGGACATGCCAGAGCTCAGCTTCAGGTAGCCGAGGCCTTCGATCATGGAGCTCTTGGAGCAGATGGATAGGAGCAGAACTAGTGGATACATCTTTTGTACTTCTAGTTCCCTGTTGCTATGGTGTAGTGTCTTTGTATTATGAGTTGAAATAATAAAAGATGCATATCTTGGTGATGTTTTTTTTATTCCAGTCCTCTTTTGTGTTGTTATTAAGAGGTTCCGGTTTAGACTGTTGACTTGACCCTCACTTGTGAGACATCTACTGGAGGAGACCCAGTTACCACACACTGATGCCGACAGTGTGACTCAACCCTTGGAGGCGAGAGTAACGGTTGGATCTCTTGGTAGTAGCGTCGAGGCCTTACGACGTCATCCTTGGTATGGATTAGTAACGTCCATGTCGGGATTGACTGTATTAGGAAAAGGAAGTGGTTCATCCAGGGGATGAGAACAGATTTCTCTTATCGGAAAAGAAGAAATCTCAGCAGTTCTTGTGGGATCGGAGATGGTCCAGGTCATCCATGAGCGGATGAGTATAGCTCAGAGCCGACAGAAGTCCTATGCTGATAGGAGGTAGAGGCCACCTGAGTTCGAGGATGGAGACCATGTCTTCATGCGGGTCTCACATCGACGTGGGTTACGGAGGTTTGGCCGAAGCGGCGAGTTGTCTCCATGCTTCATCAGACCCTTCTAGGTCCTCAGCAGGATTGGAAAGGTGGCTTATTGCCTGGCTCTACTACCACAGTTACGCCGGGTGCACAACGTCTTCCACGTATCTTAGCAGAGGAGATACGTGCATGACCCGACGCAAATCTTTGACCATGGAGAGCTGGTCTTTGATAATGGGGTGACTTTTGCGGAGGTCCCAGTGGAGATCGAAGATCAACAGGAGCGGGTCCTACGTGGACGATCGATTCCTCTAGTGCACTTCAGATGGCAGCTCGGGAACCTCCAGGATAGCACTTAGGAGCGGGAGGCTCAGATGCATGCTCAGTACTGCCTTTGTATCCCTAAGTTTGTGGTGAATCTTTACGGGGATGTAAAGCCCTGTGGTGGGAGTAATGTAAAGACCCGTAAATTTCAAGGAAATTTTTTTCTTAATTTTCTTTGGAATTTTACAAGAACGCAGCTTCTGACGACACCTGATTCCGAGCCCTGGTGTGCCAGGAATCATTTGCTGAAGTTTGGCATGGGTACGTTCAGTGAACGAACGAGCGGTTTTTCTAACTTTTGAACCGGTGCTCGGAATCAAATTCTGAGGGCACCGATGGAATCGCAGCGCTAGTATTTTCTTAGAAACGCCTCTTCCGGAGTTGCGTTTGCTCGGGTGTGGTTTTTAATTTTTGGGCTTAAGGTTAACAAAAAAAATAATTTGTACGACAACTTTATTTTATTTCACTTAAAGCCACTTGGAAGCCACTTAAATCTGCTTAAGAAGAGTTGATATTGATAGGGTTCTATCCAAAAATATCCTACCCTCTTGGTAGGATATTTGTGAGGTGGGGCCCGCACGAGCCCCACCGTTTCTTTTCCGCTAAGTAACGCACCCGCGAAAACCCGTCATTATGAATGTCAACTAACACGTTTTCTTAAATTCTTAACGCACCAATTAATTGGGTAGTTTTCTTCATTGAATTAATTCTACGAATTAATTTATTCGTTTCTTAACCAGTTTTCAATCCATTGGCGTAATAATAAAATAAGACCAACACAAGACTTCTGGAAAAATGTTCGTTGAGAGGATTTGACAGAAACCAAGAATTCTTCATCCTCCTTCACGAAGAACGCAAAGAACGCGAAGAATGCCGGCCTCCAACAAAGAACGTCGATCCCACGGAAATCGACGACATGACGCCGTGTGCCGCGACACCGACGTTTTCTCTCCCACGACGTTCTTCGGCGACGTTCCTTAATCCGCAAAAAAATCTTCGATCATCCGTTGAGGTGAGAGATTGTGGTTCTCTAAATTTCTTTGTGGATTAAAACAACAATATGAATTTAATTATTACTAATTAAATCTATATGTTCTTGAACCTCTAAGTTCATCGACGCGCACTGTATTTCGCGACGACGCGACGCCCTTCTGTGACGATGCGATGCCTTCCGTGATGTGACCATCACCTCCTTCCTCGGCGATCAATTCTGCGAAGAACACGCGTGCGACACTTGACGAGGTAGGGGGTTTTATTTGAGAACAATCTTTATTTTTTTCCCGTGATTGTTACTTTTAAGATAAAGAACCCGGTTCATAAGAACAATTTTAATTTATTAAAATTTTTTGGTTATGTTTTCTATGTGTCGATTAATCCTCCCAACTATTATTGCCTAACGCGGAGGGTGCGGGCCAAACAAACATGGCCCGACAACCCTCCGCCATTCTTCGTTGTTGTGCGGATTTGGCAGGTGACGACAAAACGTGACGCAAGGGCGATTTGATGTTTCCGTAGTGAAGAACGGGACCCGGGAGGAGCAGCGGCACAGACGAGAAGGAAAACGGACCACCAGAGCATCTCCGGTGGCCCGCGGAAGCCTCCGGCAGCGCCAGGAGCCGGAGGCGGCGGCAGCCCGTGGACCGGCGGCCGCGCGGGTCCTGCCCACATGCACAGGACGCGGCTTCTGCCGCGTCCGCTGTCTACAGCACGGCCCCACGTGGGGCCGCGGCACCACCATCCCGCGGGGGCTGCGCACTGTGGCTGCCTCCCTCGGCCGCTCGGCCGGGCCGGGCTTCTCCCTGGCTGGACCGGGTCGGGCCGACCCAGTTCGGGTCAACCCGGTTCGGCCGACCCAGGGGGGGTCGGGCCGGGTCGTCCCGGGCCCAGACCCCCCGTCTTTAGACCATTTTCGGTCTTTTGCCCATAACATGAGCTACAGGCCTCCGAACGACGCGCCGTCAGAGGAAATGTGATCCTTGGATCGAGACGGTCGTTTCGGTATACTGCACTCAAGGTTTCGGAACACTTTGGGTTCGGCTGAGTTGGTTCGTACACGAAACCAACCGGGCCCTCGGAGCGGAAACACTCATATCTTGAGCTTCGGACGTCCGATTGATGTGCCGTCGACTTTTTTATTTTCTTCTAAGTGAGATGGATCTTTTTGCAGACTCCGCCCGAGGTTTGGATGCAGGTGGAGTATGGTCGGGTTGGTTTTTCCATAGAAACCAACCGGGCCCCTGGGACGGAAAAGCCAATAACTCTCAGACAGAGCGTCCGATTGACGCGCTGTCTGCGACGATGAGTTCCTATTTCCGATACGGAACTTTGGGATACATCAACTCTAGAATATGCGTCAGTTGATGTATCAGCCTCTCGGCTCGTGGTACGGATCCTCCCGAATGAGCTTGCGTTGTGCGGGAACCCTAGAGCTGGCTGCAACTGCAACTGTGGCGACGACAACGACTGTACAGAGATCCTCAGTGGATTCGACTGCGACGATGATGAAAAACAGTACGGGAATCCTCCGTGTTTTCTGTAGTAACTACTACGGTACATCCTGGGATACATCAGCTCAGGACTACATGTCAGTTGACGCATCGACCTCTTAGCTCGTGGAGTGGACCCTCACGGAACATGAATTTTATTTATAATAAAAAAATTCATAGCCAATGTTTTTTTGTAATCAATAAAAATCCATATTCGAAAACCGAAATATAGAACTTCAATATTTTACCCAAACAACAAAAGGAATAATCTAACAAGAAGACATATTGAGAAAGAACTTGTATAGTAAAAACATATCATATAAAAAATATAAAAATATAAAATTTAAATGATATTAACCTATATGAATGTTCCATTATAATAAAAATCATATGTTTCATTGCATAATAGAAAAACGCATTTTTCTTTGGGAATCATTTAAAAATGAGGAATTTTTAGAATGATGTGATATTAATTTATATGAAAACAATGTTAACCTAGATAGAAACATAATAATATATAATAATAGAGATAATAGGAAAAGAAAATAATATATATAATCTAAAAAATTAGTTCGTTTAAATTATTTTATAAATAATTTCATAATTAAATCATACAAAATACGAAAAAAATATTCATTTATAATCATTTGTAAATATTGTAAAATATTATACATAATTTAAATTACATTTAATTTAATTTGATAAATAAAAATTCATGGAAATATATAAATAATACGAATAAGTAGGAGAAATATTTTTGGTAATGGACTTTTTATCTTTTAAATTAATTATTTCAAATAAAACATCATATGAATTTTAAAATTAAAATCCATTGAAAAATTGAAATTGATAATGAACTAAAAATACCATGATTAAATATATTTATAATAAAATATTTCAAATAAAAATTATACATACTATATAAATGAATTTTGATTCATTAAATGAAGCTTGTCTAACAAATGTGATACATAGATGAAAAACTATTATTGTGAATTTGTTATTAGTCAGACGCACTATAAATAGTTTTAAACCAAACAGAAATAACATAGAAAATAACTTCATATTTTTATTAATACATATTACCATTTTAAACTTAATTTTTGATCATTTTCCCCACATATATTAGTAAATTATAATTTATTTACAATACCAAACATTAATAATTATTTTCATTTACTAAAATTTCCAAATGGAGATAAAATCCCTTATTCATTTATATAAATTTCATTATTTAAACATTAATCATGAAAGATTCATAACTCTATTTCAATGATTTGTGTCTACATATTTTTGATTAATGGATAACATGTGTAATGTTTCATAGAATGAAATCTATAAATGGTTTATTTTGATAACGTTTTTATATAAAAATGGTATTTTATTAATAAGGGTTTACCTATTAATTATTCCTCTACATGAAGAAATCTATTTTTTATATTAATTTCTAATATTAGTTATAATTATGAATCTATTGCCATACTTTTTTGTATTCCTACATTTCAATATATAATTCTCCATAAAATTATTTTATTTTCAATAAATGATATTATAAGAAAAACTAGTAAATAAATAATTAATCATTAATTTTCATTGTAAAAATAAATACATTATGAATATAGAGTGTTGAAAAAAAATAATTCATTGGTAATTAATATAAAATATTGTTAAGGAAACACAAATTTTTAGAGGCTCATTCTTCTATAAAAAAAGTTTTTTAATTATTTTTTGTATTCTCATTGAAGATATAATGTAATCAATTTTAAAATTTTTACTTGGAGTAATTAAATTCGTTTTTTAAATAAATATTTCGTATTTTCATTAGTGTTCTTGTTTTAATTTTTTTTTGAAAAAGATGTTTTTTGTTTGAATAATAAAAAAATATAGTTTTTTCAAATGCTATCTCATTTCTAACATTATTAAAATACAAAAAAATAAAAGAATGTTTTTGATTCATTTTTAAATAAAAAATATGGATTTAATAAATATTATAATTAATTTAAAAAATATATTATGAACATTAAATCTATGTTTGGCATATTTTAAATCTAATTAATGATTTTATTTGATAAAAATTACTTTTAGAAATTATATTTTAACTACCAATTTAAAATAATCCTTCATGTATTGGTATGGGTTTAAATTTATAAATGTATAAATTTATTATACATAGTCTATCTTCTTCCTTGAGAACGAAAAATGTAGAGACCCGAAGCCTGACGTACATTGACATTATATTACCTTTGCGGAATACTTAGTACATAACAAAAAAACACACACACAAGGATCGTAATAGTTTAGTGTCTTTGGAAACTCGGAATATAATCTTCTAATCGTGGTGAAAGATCTTCAAAATCTCCCATAAAGATCTTCCTTTTTTTACCTAACACCTTTCTTTATATCCTGGGGAAAAGAAAACATAAAAGGGTGAGCTCAAATGCTCAGTAAGGGTAAACAAAAGAAATATCAATCACATCATATACATAAGCACATAACTTTTAGAAATCTTAACCTGCAAAAGAGATCATAATTTCATAACATGGGGTAAATCATGGCAGTGAAATGTAATCACAATAATCATAACTTAAAACATGAAACTTTTTGGCATTCACACATAATCATAGAGAATCATTTCTTGTTAGTCAAGACTCATTGCCAAGACTATCTTAGTGGACAAAGTCCCTTTCTGAATCGAGTAACCCTCGTTTCAGTCCTGTTTCACTGAACCGGTATAACCTACCGTTCCAGCCCTATCTATCTCATGAGATATAAAATCTTTACCCAATTCATTGGAGGGAGATATAGGTCCTACCCATCTTATAATGAATCCTTTCTTATGTGTGCCACATAATCATAAATCATACATCATCTCATAACACATGTAACAAAAATGGGATTCTTGAAACATCATGACATCATAAAACAAATCATGACAACATAATCAAATCAATGTAATAATATGGATAAAAACAGAACCCTTTATTATCTTAGATGGAAAATAATTTTGATAAAACACTTGAACTCCATTCTTGAGGAAAATATCCTTTCTTATTTAAAAACATTTTTTTTTTCTTTCTTAACATGTCATACAACTTTAAACTAAAAGAAGTTGATTAAAAATAAACTTGAAAACTTGTAAAGGAAGATTCTTGGAAATAATGTTTTAAAAATCCATTCATTCCGTATAAGTTAAAAAAACATTCTTCCCGTACTTTTGTAGGAAAAGTCAAAAAGTACCTCGTATGAAAAACGACAAAAGATTTCTTTCATATCTTTTACTAAAAACTTACCGAAGGGTAAAATTGGATTTAAACTATTGTAAGTGGATGGAAACAATATTATATATTGAAGGAACATGGATGTGGATGATAAAATACACCCCATTAAATACTTACGAACAAACAATCTCGGATAAAAATGAGATTGTGATATTTCCCTTACCTTATGTCCGACATGCTTTGTAAGTGTCCGAACCTCCTGTATAATGATTTAAATCATGTTATTGACTTATTCCAGAATCATATTCATTATTATTATATCATATATGGTCCACTTATGACTTTATATTACCCGTTCTTTTGTAAATTCATGTTAATGTAGCATTTTGGGTAAAATCGTCTCATTTGTCGTTCGTGTTTTTAACTTGTAATTATTCATATGATTACTTAGATCATGATTACTTAATTCCAGAATATAAAACATGATTTATATATATATATTCAGAATATACATATATAATAAATCAGTAAATGGAAATAAATACACCGTTCATGGAGACTGTAGTCCGTACGTACGCATGAACGCTGTTTTCGTTTCCTTATTGAATTGAATGGGATTAAGTAGATGAAATAAATATAAATATAAATAATTCCAGTATCATTATTAGTTAATATATTTCATTAGTACTTATTATATATACTTTATAATTATTCATGAATGGTTAATTATTAAGAATGAATCTCATCGCGTCGTGGAGACGGTAGTCCGTACGTACGCACGAGTGATGATATCATTTCCATAATTATTGAATTGAATTGGAGTGGATTATACAATATATCAGAATCAATATGATGTTTTAATAACTATGTATAGTTATTCTTTACACCATTATACCCATCCATGTAAGGTGGTGGTGGAAAATAGATTACACCACGGCGTGGAGACGGTATTCCGTACGTACGCACGCGCGGTGATTTCATTTTTCCGTAGGATGGATAGAAGGTGAATTAGGGTTGTTTCATATTTATAATAACATATCAGTATGTAAGTAATACTGATGTTATTACTTTATCATGAAACAACTAAGGAAGAAGAAGTTGAAGAAGAAAGAAATTGAAAAGATCGGTAATGGATATTACCTCTTCTTTGGAACGCTTCTTTGAATCCTCCACTTAGGGAACTAATATTTGTCTTTGAAGAATACCAGGACCTCTAGGATTATTCTAGGTAAGTGGAGAGGAGAAAATGGCAGGGGTTGGACGAGCTTGAGTGCTCAATTTGGTGTGAGGAGGAGGGGGAGGAGGTACCCTATTATAAGGGAGGAGAGGGGCACCTTAGGAATATCTCAAAATATTATTTTATATTAAAGTCAAAATCGGTTTATAATGGTTACAAAGGGTCTTATTTCGAAGATAAAGTGGGGATGGGTCGAAATCCTATCATCCAATAGGATTTAGATAAGTTTATGGTATTATTTTAATCTTATCAATTAGATTTAACTCTATGTTAATTAATTTAACTTTTACCGTGTCTTTTTGTTTTCTTTCACTATATGGTTAATACACTTACTATAACATGCCAAACGAACCCCAAATTGTTTATTATTAATATATATATCCGTATCTAAGTTATTTGGCCGAACCTTAGATTTTTAGGAATAAAATAACAATTAATAATATAATATTTGATTTAAAAACTATTTTATGTCAATTTTGACACTATTTAATATATGATTTTTTTGAAAGTCATAACAGAATTATATGTTCGAAACAAGTTGATTAAATCAACATTAATATATCATAGTAACCTATAAAATTATTGGAATTCATAAAAAGTCTCAAATTACATTTATTTTGGTGTTTATAACATCAATTATGTCAATATTTCATTAATAAGATAATTACTGCATCATCATTGTGTCATAAATAAATTAAATTATTTAATGTCTACAAATTACAAATAAAATACGATTATGTAGGAAATCTTTTTACCTTTCTAATGAATATTTATATTCGAATTTATCTTATCTATAACCCCATATTAAAAATGATTTACTTATTAAACTTTGATTTTAACTATTTTAACCCTTCTTTAAATAAATTAATAATAAATGTCCTAATCTAATCCAAGTGGGCCTAAATGGTAATATTTTATTCCTAAGTTTGTTTTTGGTCGAATTACACTTGTCCAATAGAATTAGGACATGTTTTAGGGTAATAGTAATATCATATTTACCCTTAGTTACCCTATTTACTATTAACCGCGGTAAAAAAAGTAAAAAGTTACTATTCACCAAAAAATTATTTTCATCTCATTGAACCACATTTTAGTCCTTGATATTAACCGTGTCTCTCGGATTTTAGAAATTCCATTCACAGAAGCGGTAAAATTATGTTTTATGCAAAATTCAGTTTTTAACCTACCACTTAGTGGTTTCACTATTCATCAAAAATTGAAAGTTTTCAGAAAAATACCAAAATTTCACCCTAGGCTAATTTCGGTATTCCGAATCCAAAAATGAAGTCCATTTTGAAAAATAAAATTTATAAAATTTCAAAAAGTGGTTATTACTATTCATAACGGCTAGTTTTAATAATATTTTAAAGCATATCGTTGTTTCGTGAAACTCAGTATTGCGTACTACACACGCTATCGAGGAAGGTTGCGATTGCGTGTAATGAAAGGCAAGTCAAGGATGCGTGTTGTGCAAGATCCTTTTGGTGTAGCGTACAACACAAGACATTAGTGAAATTAAAAAGAATATTTTTCATAAAATCTCTGGGTGTTACATTCTACCCCCCTTAAAATGAATTTCGTCCTCGAAATTCGTTGGGGTTATAAATGGTTTACTATTAGAAAGTTTATTTAATAGAAACCCACATCGTAAAAAGGAATACCTAAACCAATATTTTAAAACAAAAGTATGAAACTTAAAGGTTACCCAAATAAACTAATCACTGGGTTTCCACATATGTGAAAATATGGATATGGAAGAGAAATCTAACCATCATGTTCTGATGGAGAGTGGTAGAGAACATGGCTATGGAAAAGCCAGTAATCACAAATCCATAGATTTGTGGTGATATAAGGTACCATCTGATTCATCAGGTATAAGAGCTCTAGGACAACATTTTTGGTTTTCAAGATCGTTTTCCTAAAGTTTAAGAGTTTGAATTAGAATAAATACTTACTTTATTTTGGTATGATCTCGCTGTTGTTCGTGCCTTGAACAATTTCTACTTCATCTCTTAAATAAATGAAGTTGAATTTGTTATTCGTGAAGTGTTAGCAGATCATGTGATAGAATGACGGGTCATTCCATCTGTCTCAAACAAAAGGTTCGAGAAGTTATAAGTTCATCTTATGGTTAGATTAATCGTATATGGTTCCAAAAATGAACTTATACTTCGTATATCATACCGCTTAATAAAATAAAACTAGTTTCTACTAAATAGGGACTTCCTGTAGGCCAGTGGTAAGCGATAAAGGCCAGTCGCACTTCGGTTGTGGGTTCGATTCCCACAGCCTTGTCCGACGCGATGGGCTATCGCCCGTCCTGCAGGTTGTCCTTTTTCTAAAACTATAATACTATAACATCCCATTAATAATATCGAAAATCTTCTATCCTTAAACAATACTAACTTATGTCCAACCTAATCCATTATAATCTTTAGGCTTATCCATAATACTACAGTCCACTCTCATAATATAGTGAAAATGATTACCAGAGATTTAATACTATCGTTAATCCCCATATATATGTCTTGTTGGTCACATTCCAAACATTCAAAGGCCTTAATCATGTATTCTCTTGAATACCTTAGTGAAAACATGAATGCAGTTTAAAGTTAACACTTTCCACATACCAAAATCCTCAAAATTCTATATACTCAAACCATGATATCACTTAGTCCTTATATCAATCATGAGCTCATGAATACTATCAAACATATTAGATTCACTTTATCCATTCATTATGCGCATATCATCTACGTTCCAAAAGTATCTGAATAACCTTTCATGGATACTGGTAACATTAATCATACACTTTCAAAACTCAATGAAAGACAACAGTGTAACAATCCTTAGATGTCTCTTTATTCCATAGTACCATGAGATTACTTATACAACATTACTCATGATAAACATGTAATCATTTCACTACATTCTTAAACCATTGACCGAGCTCCAACAATTCTTTCATCTCACATATCATTTGTAGTCTCTTCATCATCATCCACATAAATACTTCCCATACGACCATACTGATTATCTTCATGAGACTTTCCCTTAGGGAATTGGTTTTCATAATGCCCGTACATTCCACATTTAAAACATTTAACCATTGTTGATGTCGTAGCAATACCATTATCCTCAACCATGGTGTTAACTAAACCTTTTCCTTTGCACTTACTTTCTTTGTGTCCTTCTTTTCCACACCCAAAGCATCTTCCAGTTCCTTTGAAACATTCTCCTTGATGCCTCTTCCCACATGATTTACATAGGTGAAATTGAACTTTCTTTCCTCTATGATCATCATGAAACTCCATCTTTCTCTTATTAGCCGAGTCAGGAAACTTACCAAATTTTACTTTATTGATCATATTATGAGATTGCTGATTCGGCATAATAACGATGTTTGGACTTCCAAATCCCATTTCATTATGAAGAATATCATTCCATTGTCCATCATATCCTCCATTATCGTGAATCATCTTGATTCCAGCCGTTTTCTAAAACCCAAAAAGAATAGTGTGAGATGAAAAAATCATAATAAAGGGGGAGTAACTTCAATATCTAACATCTTAGGTTAAATTCTTAGATCGTTACCGTAGTGCTAGGACTATATCTTATATGTATACCTATACATAGGGACATCCCTAGACATACCGTAGAAATATCTCTAGGGATCTCACTAACGTTTTCGCATCCTAGTTTCCAAAGGTTGACTAAACCTTTCCTCTGATACCAACTGTAGAGACCCGAAGCCTGACGGACATTGACATTACATTACATTTGCGGAATACATAGTACATAACAAAAAAACACACACACAAGGATCGTAATAGTTTAGTGTCTTTGGAAACTCGGAATATAATCTTCTAATCGTGGTGAAAGATCTTCAAAATCTCCCATAAAGATCTTCCTTTTTTTTACCTAAAACATTTCTTTATATCTTGGGGAAAAGAAAACATAAAAGGGTGAGCTCAAATGCTCAGTAAGGGTAAACAAAAGAAATATCAATCACATCATATACATAAGCACATAACTTTTGGAAATCTTAACCTACAAAAGAGATCATAATTTCATAACATGGGGTAAATCATGGCAGTGAAATGTAATCACAATAATCATAACTTAAAACATGAAACTTTGTGGCATTCACACATAATCATAGAGAATCATTTCTTGTTAGTCAAGACTCATTGCCAAGACTATCTTATTGGACAAAGTCCCTTTCTGAATCGAGTAACCCTCGTTTCAGTCCTGTTTCACTGAACCGGTATAACCTACCGTTCCAGCCCTGTCTATCTCATGAGATATAAAATCTTTACCCAATGCATTGGAGGGAGATATAGGTCCTACCCATCTTATAATGAATCCTTTCTTATGTGTGCCACATAATCATAAATCATACATCATCGCATAACACATGTAACAAAAATGGGATTATTGAAACATCATGACATCATAAAACAAATCATGACAACATAATCAAATCAATGTAATAATATGGATAAAAACAGAACCCTTTATTATCTTAGATGGAAAATAATTTTGATAAAACACTTGAACTCCATTCTTGAGGAAAATATCCTTTCTTATTTAAAAACATTTTTTTTTTCTTTCTTAACATGTCATACAACATTAAACTAAAAGAAGTTGATTAAAAATAAACTTGAAAACTTGTAAAGGAAGATTCTTGGAAATAATGTTTTAAAAATCCATTCATGCCGTATAAGTTAAAAAAAACATTCTTCCTGTACTTTTGTCGGAAAAGTCAAAAAGTACCTCGTATGAAAAACGAAAAAAGATTTCTTTCATATCTTTTACTAAAAACTTACCGAAGGGTAAAATTGGATTTAAACTATTGTAAGTGGATGGAAACAATATTATATATTGAAGGAACATGGATGTGGATGATAAAATACACCCCAGTAAATACTTACGAACAAACAATCTCGGATAAAAATGAGATTGTGATATTTCCCTTACCTTATGTCCGACTTGCTTTGTAAGTGTCCGAACCTCCTGTATAATACTTTAAATCATGTTATTGACTTATTCCAGAATCATATTCATTATTATTATATCATATATGGTCCACTTATGACTTTATATTACCCGTTCTTTTGTAAATTCATGTTAATGTAGCATTTTGGGTAAAATCGTCTCATTTATCGTTCGTGTTTTTAACTTGTAATTATTAATATGATTACTTAGATCATGATTACTTAATTCCAGAATATAAAACATGATTTATATATATATATATTCAGAATATACATATATAATAAATCAGTAAATGGAAATAAATACACCGTTCATGGAGACGGTAGTCCGTACGTACGCATGAACGCTGTTTTCGTTTCCTTATTGAATTGAATGGGATTAAGTAGATGACATACATATAAATATAAATAATTCCAGTATCATTATTAGGTCATATATTTTATTAGTACTTATTATATATACTTTATAATCATTCATGAATGGTTAATTATTATGAATGAATCTCATCGCGTCGTGGAGACGGTAGTCCGTACGTACGCACGAGCGATGATATCATTTCCATAATTATTGAATTGAATTGGAGTGGATTATACAATATATCAGAATCAATATGATGTTTTAATAACTATGTATAGTTATTCTTTACACCATTATACCCATCCATGTAAGGTGGTGGTGGAAAATAGATTACACCACGGCGTGGAGACGGTATTCCGTACGTACGCACACGCGGTGATTTCATTTTTCCGTAGGATGGATAGAAGGTGAATTAGGGTTGTTTCATATTTATAATAACATATCAGTATGTAATTAATACTGATGTTATTACTTTATCACGAAACAACTAAAGAAGAAGAAGTTGAAGAAGAAAGAAATTGAAAAGATCGGTAATGGATATTACCTCTTCTTTGGAACGCTTCTTTGAATCTTCCACTTAGGGAACTAATATTTGTCTTTGAAGAAGACCAGGACCTCTAGGATTATTCTATGTAAGTGGAGAGGAGAAAATGGCAGGGGTTGGACGAGCTTGAGTGCTCAATTTGGTGTGAGGAGGAGGGGGAGGAGGTACCCTTTTATAAGGGAGGAGAGGGGCACCTTAGGAATATCTCAAAATATTATTTTATATTAAAGACAAAATCGGTTTATAATGGTTCCAAAGGGTCTTATTTCGAAGATAAAGTGGGGATGGGTCGAAATCCTATCATCCAATAGGATTTAGATAAGTTTAGGGTATTATTTTAACCTTATCAATTAGATTTAACTCTAAGTTAATTAATTTAACTTTTACCGTGTCTTTTTGTTTTCTTTCACTATATGGTTAATACACTTACTATAACATGCCAAACGAACCCAAAATTGTTTATTATTAATATATATATATCCGTATCTAAGTTATTTGGCCGAACCTTAGATTTGTAGGAATAAAATAACAATTAATAATATAATATTTGATTTAAAAACTATTTTGTGTCAATTTTGACACTATTTGATATATGATTTCTGTGAAAGTCATAACAGAATTATATGTTCTAACCAAGTTGATTAAATCAACATTAATATATCATATTAACCTATAAAATTATTGTAATTCATAAAAAGTCTCAAATTACATTTATTTTGGTGTTTATAACATCAATTATGTCAATATTTCATTAATAAGATAATTACTGCATCATCATTGTGTCATAAATAAATTAAATTATATAATGTCTAAAAATTACAAATAAAATACCATTATGTAGGAAATCTTTTTACCTTTCTAATGAATATTTATATTTGAATTTATTTTATGTATAACCCCATATTAAAAATGATTTACTTATTAAACTTTGATTTTAACTATTTTAACCCTTCTTTAAATAAATTAATAATAAATGTCCTAATCTAATCCAAGTGGGCCTAAATGGTCATATTTTATTCCTAAGTTTGTTTTTGGTCGAATTACACTTGTCCAATAGAATTAGGACATGTGTTAGGGTAATAGTAATATCATATTTACCCTTAGTTACCCTATTTACTATTAACCGCGGTAAAAAAAGTAAAAAGTTACTATTCACCAAAAAATTATTTTCATCTCATTGAACCACATTTTAGTCCTTGATATTAACCGTGTCTCTCGGATTTTAGAAATTCCATTCACAGAAGCGGTAAAATTATGTTTTATGCAAAATTCAGTTTTTAACCTACCACTTAGTGGTTTCACTATTCATCAAAAATTGAAAGTTTTCAGAAAAATACCAAAATTTCACCCTAGGATAATTTCGGTATTCCGAATCCAAAAATGAAGTCCATTTTGAAATATAAAATTTATAAAATTTCAAAAAGTGGTTATTACTATTCATAACGGCTAGTTTTAATAATATTTTAAAGCATATCGTTGTTTCGTGAAACTCAGTATTGCGTACTACACACGCTATCGAGGAAGGTTGCGATTGCGTGTAATGCAAGGCAAGTCAAGGATGCGTGTTGTGCAAGATCCTTTTGGTGTAACGTACAACACAAGACATTAGTGAAATTAAAAAGAATATTTTTCATAAAATCTCGGGGTGTTACAAAAAATAAACCTTATTTTTAAAAAAAATCATTTTTATACATAAAAGTTTATTTTTATAAAATTTGTTTTTCGTTGCATTAATCGTACTTGTTTTTAAATTAATTTTCAAAACATATAAACTTTAAAATTATAAAATTAAATCCATTTTTATCAAATTTTTATAATTTTTTAATGATTTCTATTACATATTAATTCATAATATATATTATCATGATAAAACTTTTTCACAGCAGTTGTGGTTAAATGGATTTATAATAATGTTAAGCATAAAGATAATCATCTAAATGTCTCTAAAAGTAATCCTAATTTTAGTTATTTGTTGAATCTATACAATAACGTTTCAAAGAGGGGATATATGACAAAACCGAATTATTTACAGTATATTTTTTCATAATACTCTACAAAATAAATTATATACACTGTTATATAATGAAATAAATACCATTAATAAGATATACTGTAATTATTTTGATGAAAAAATAATTTTACACATCCATTTCATCATTTTGAAAATGAAAACATTGATACTACATTTGTGAATATTATTTCCACTATGAAGAGATATAATTCATTTCTCATCACCGAATAACATGGATGGTGGTGAATATTAATTTAAAGTAAAAATATTATATTTATAAAATAATTATGATTATTTATATATAAAAAATTATATTAATTTCAACCCTTAAATCCATTGTAAGATTGAAATGTTTGTCCTTTTTAAATGAAAACTACTACCTTCATGAAGTGATGTAATTAATTTTTAATCACTCTCTAATCATTTATCCATAAGTATAGAATTATTGGTTAAATATTAGATTAAAATCATTTTATGATTATTTATAATTATTTTTTAAATATTAGACAATGTTCACCATAAATAATAAATTTAATTTTGAATCACCAATATTCATTGATAATATGTAAAAACACATTAATTTATAAAATTAATAAATAATAAATATTTAATATTGTAGAAATAATAACCCATTAAAATTCTTCAAACTACCAATGTTTTTAAAGGATAATGATACAATATCCTTGAAACATAAAACGATCACTTAACTGATTTAATTAATAAAATTTAACTTGATAATAAATAAAATAAAATAAATACTAATATGTGATTTAATGATAAAAAATTTATCACATGATTTTACATTATTTGATAGTTATACCATTTTTCCACATATTTTCTTATATCTGGTTTATTGGATGTCACACTGATGTATTTTATCATTCATTTCCGAAAAATCATGTATTTTAAAAACATATTTAATCTTATCTTTTAAAATGTAATTTTGGGTCAAAATCATTCAAATCTATAATGCTTATTTTATTTAAAACCATGATTTAAATTATTCTTTTTAATTTTTCCCTCCATATCAATTTTATTCAAAATATTTTAGAAATATTATTTTTTATTATTAAATTATTTTTTAAATTCACATGAAACTGTATGATAATTTCTATATAATGATTTTAAAGTTATATTCTAACCGTTTTCTATTGATTTCATTTTTATTTTCATTAGAAAGCTATAAAAATACTATTTCGTAAAAATTTACAACATGTCTACCTTTTCCCTTAGTCCTCATCATTATTAATTATCTATATTTATATAGAAATTTTCCTGAAAAATTAATTAATACCATCTTCCCATGATTTTGGTTATTTTTTAAGTCTTGCTAAAAAAAATTATATTTCTAAATTTTTGTGTAAAAATGGGAAAAATTTATTATGAGTTCAAATGATTTTTTCCAAGGAATTATAACAAAAAATCGAAATATTGTTAATGTTTTTGTTATGAAACAAATCCAGGTAATTATATAGGTGGATAGTCGGTCCCAAGAAATAGATCACTAATAAATTTTTTAATGATTTAGTCAAAAGAGGAAATTTTTTAGAGATACCCAATTTGGATACACCAATTGGTAGGGTTTTATGAATGTATAAAAATGAGTTGTGAATATAGTGCATCAATATCAATTTTACATTTTTCAATGATTTTACTAGGTTTCAAATTTTTTACTTGATTAAATGTTTATTTTTCACATACTTTTATAAATTATTATATTTGAACCAATTTTATTTTGAAAAAGAATTTTTTTTGTTGTATTATATTATTCCGTGTATAAATATGTATACATTATTTTTATATCAATTACAATGATTTTTATAGTTATAAACATTCAAAAAAAATTCATAGGATATAAGTATGTGTATGTACTATATATCGGTCAATATTTGTTTCTATTTTGAATCTTCTAAACGGAAGAACAAAACTATTATATGAAACAGGTGATTCTGTTTAAGAAATTATTTTTATGAAAAAATATAAACTATGTGGAATAATACACTTTTTATGTTATTATTTTCATAATTATATAAAACACTATACATTACAGATCATGGAAATATAGGAATACGAAATAAATAATTTTAATCACATAATTATGGATTGGTTATGATGGGGTCCTAAAGTTGTTGTGAAAGACATTATTTAAAGAATATCATTTTAGTAGTAGATCTAGGAATATGGGTATGGGGAATTGTAATTGGTATCATAAAGAGGCTTTAAATAATAATAGTTGCCCTTATTTTTTTATATGAGAATATGATTAAATTTCTAGACAAAAACTACGGTTAATGTGTTGGTTTTGGATTAAAAGTTAGAAGTATTTGGTTACCACAATGGTTAATATTGTATCACGAATTGTGGTTATTTTAGTGGATTAAAGGCTGGTTGAAATGGGTTTTTAATTAGCTTTCATAGTTAGAAAAAAATTAAAATATTTTTTATTCATGAGATTATTTATTTTGGCATTATCATACTAATGTTTTTGTAGAAAATTGAAAAAACCCATAAAAACCATTATTACAATGGTTTTGAAGGAAACTACATTGGTTATATAAAGAAGAAACTAAACATGATAGATGCATATGTGAATTTTTTTAGTTATTCCAAACTAGCAATCTCATATTATAATTTACATTTTGAACATATATATGTTTCATAACACAAAAAATAATATAAAAATATAGTTTCATAGGAGATTAAGATATAAGTATTATAGAGGTATTGTGATTAAACATTCAAATTATGAAGCATATGGGAATTGAACAATAGGGAATGTATTAAAATAATAGTAAAATGTTTTATATGTGGAAAGGGAATGAATATTGAAATAAATTATCAAGGAAGAATAAAGATATCAAATAACACAATAGTGAGGGTATAATGTTATTTATAATTTATCAATTTAATGTTTTAAATGTGAGTAGTGTAGGAAAAAATACAAATAAAATCCACAAGAATAGATATTATAAAGGGGGTCAAAATATCATCAAAATGGTTTGGAAAATTTATATTTCAATATAAAAGTTTATGATGAAAGAATGACTGAAAAATAAAATGAGTAAAGTAATAATATAAGGTTATAAGACATTTTTATTACTCTTTTTATGTTTTCAATGTCTTTGGTAATCAAAGGAGGGATAGAGTTGTTGTAGTGGGTTTTTGAGTACTATAATTTAAAATCATATAGAATTACAAACATGTAATGGAATTCACATTTTGAATTTGTAGTTCACAACTTGAGTGAGATCCAAGTACCAAAATAGTCAAATCAGCTATGTGAAATTTATTGTGTGGCTAGATCATATCGGTGGCTAAACTAACTCCGTGAATAGAATTTCAACATTTTCATATTGACTACGTAACCGAATCTTCTATGTGTTATATTAGTTATATGAAATGTTTATGTGGATAGAACGTCCACATGAATTGGCTATGTGGATAGATAATCTATCTATATTAGATATGTGGTTGAATTGGATATGTGAATCAAGTATGTGAGAAATTGGTTTTGTGAGTGATCAGATACATAGATCAGCTATGTGAGTGATCGACTATTTGGGAGATTGGATAAATGAATCATCTTCATGAAAACGGATACGTGTGGATTTTGACTATGAGGTACTTTGGGAAATGTAAATCTCCTATGTAGAGATTTTGGTTGTGTATGTAATTTTTGAATGTGAAATTAACCCTTATATATTTTTTGGTACTTTTTATGAAATAACCATATAGTTCTTTTAGTATCATTAAAACCGGGCCTTAGAAGGAAAATTCTTCAAGGATTATTATATCTTTATTTTTTTGAGGACTGAGATTAGAATTGTTTCTTTGGAAATAGAGTTTAATGAGATATCCGATAGTATGAATTAAATTGTTTTTCAATATTGAAAATATTATCATTCTTATCATTGGAGTTGAAAGAGAAAATAATCTCATTCATTATTTTCGATTCTTTTCCAATCATGGTTTTAATTTCTAAATCATTCCATTAGATTCTTGGAATCCTACTAGCATTGGCTCATGGTTCATCTAGTAGTGATCCCATATCGCACGTACCTCTTATTTGTGTTTCAGAGAGTAACATGAATATTTTTTTCTAGGTAGTGTATTTATTTATTCTTTGATTTATATGGAATAATAATGTTATCATGTTCAGTACCCTTGAGATAAAATGGAATTATCCTTAAAATTATTGAACTGGATTAATAAAGGGTTTCACGGTGATTGTATATCATTTCTTCCTACCTGATGACAAGTGTCCTATTTTTTACATATTTTATGATATTTTATATGTTTATATAGTGTTCTATCATTCTTTTTTTATCATTTTGTTTTGATGGAACATTTTAAAGGAAATAAATATGAAATTAATTAATAATTAATTTTTTGGAGATTAAAGAGGAATGAGAAATGGATCTAGGGTTTATTGTAATTTGATAATGATAAAATTGATGTGATTATGCAAGTTTAACTTTATATATTATTCCATATTTGGATATAATTTAATAAATAATATTATGCCTTTTAATTATTTTAGAGGTAAATATTAAAATCATCTTAATAAATTGTAATTCCAAATGTTTTTTGAAACATAAATATATGATGGGAGGTATTTTTAAATTAATTTTTTACTTAATTTAGTTGATTTTTATAGATTTATTTTTCTGAGGTATATCGTTGGTTGAAGAATAGAATAATGAATCTGTTAATTAATGAAGGCATAAAAACTAATTTTTTAATCATGATAATTCTAAGGGATTGTGTTTCTCATCTACTCTAGATGGTTGAGTACCATATGTTGGGAGCCATGAGAGATTATTTATTTTTCAATGATAAAGGACTTATTTTAGGGCCATGATTTCTCTACTGAATACATTTTTTTCATGATACCTTGTGATGTGATCTGTATGTAATCATTTTATGTGATATGATCATGTGATGGATGAGCGTAGTATAGTTGATGTGGTATGAGGATGGGTGGACTAGTTGATGTGGTAGAATTATACACCTATAATGAAAAGAGGAATTAGGATATGAATGTGGGAGTCGAGGATGAAAATGGATATGATGGAATGGGATGAATTTATTCATACTGGTTTTGTGGTAAAGTTGAATGATCACTTCAAAATAATCTATTTAATGGGTGATAGTTAGGCTACATGTTTTATCTTATTTTCATCCCCCACAACCTGAGTTAGGTTGGTGTACTTGGATGCATGTTTACTCTTATTGGAAGTATATGATGGTTTTTCTAGAGTATATAGATTATGGAATTATGTTAATAATGAATAAATAATTCTTAACTTAGAGTGCTAGTTGTAAAACAATGAAAAAATCAAAAAAGATACTGATCATGATAATACAAGGACTAGGACAATCAAAATATCTAATATCTTATTGCTGGCCAAAGAGGGGTACACATTGGAGAGGGTTCATGATAGAGTAGTATAAAAGGATTTGGTTTAGGTAACATGTGAGGTTTCATGGGTTGGAATGGAAAAGATATCAATTAAGTGTATAAAAAAATTAAACACATCATACTCATTAAGAAATATATATGTATCCCCCTGTGATCTAATTTAAATACATTTATGTTAATTTACCATACTAAATGAAGTTATAGTTGTTTTAGGATAGATTCATTGGAAATGATCATTGATCATTCTTATTTAATAAGGTCATTCAAATGGGTAGACCCTGTGATGGGTTAAAACCTCAAACAATATAATAAATTAATTAATTAACTAATTTTATGTATTTGATATTATAGTTTTAGGATTCAAAAAGTTTTTTAATCTTAATGAATGGATCTAGGACAACATCCCAATTAGGAATAGATGGAAAATGGTCCTTATATTGTTCTATAATATCATTGTAGAGTGAATGTGAATGACAATAATAATTATAGGACGATACACTAAGATATTTATAACTATAGTCTATAAAATTATGAGGTTTTTGTTTCAGACATTATCATAATACACTTTTCATATGAGGATGAGATAGCTTTATGTTTGATATGTTCTCTGATTGAGAGTTGGGTTTCATTAGCTGTGATTATACTACTTTTGTAAGACAGGTAGTGGTGGTTATTATACCTTAGTGAATGCAATGCGAGATCTGGTTTCATTCCTCATAAATTAGAGCTATGATATAAGGATTCTATTGTTTTGGAATTAATAGAATTCAATCATCCAGGGATAGGTCCCCACCATCATCATCTTGTTTCTATGGGAGAGGTGGTATATATGCCTATGATAAGTGATTAAAATCATGTTTTTCCTATGGGGGATGAGGTAATCTGTGGTGGGAGTTCCATGTTAGATCAAAATAAAGAATCAAGATACTAATTTTAGTACTGTATGATGCTCAATATACTAGATGAGGTTGAATTGTATACTTTAAAAATTCCTTTGGAAAATTTAATGATGGTTATGTTTAACATGGTTTAACATGGTAATTCAAAAAATCTCTAGTTCTACACACTTGTAAGATTTCGGAAATATGATTCCGATAAAGTGATTCCAAAAATATGGTTCCGGAATAATGAAAGTTAATGAAAGGTTACAAAGATAAAGATTCTACCTTAAAGTGTATAGAATATCACTAGATCTGAGTATAAAAGTATAAGGAAGTATAAGATTGTTATACTTTCCTCAAAAAATAAAATGCAGTGGAAAACGTGTAACAAAACAAGTAATAAATATTAAATCTTTTAACCCAAATAGAAGGGTATCCAACAGCCATGGATAAAGGTCCCTTGGTTTATACTTTCAAGAAAGTCTATCTTACCCACACTAGGGTAAGATCGTGATATTAATATCATAGTCTGTCTTTCTATCCCCACAAACACTCAACTTCAAGGTAGTCGGCACCTCTGTCTTCCTTAGTAAGGAAGATCTCAACATCAAGGTTTTCGCCACCTCTGTTTTCCTATCATCGGGATCCCTTGATTATAAACAACAACAATTGGAGACCCACAAAGAAAATCTGAATAAGAAGTTTAGTACGCACAAAGAAATAACACCTCTTTCTCTAGAAATTACTTCTGTTTATTGTAATCTCTAGATAGATCAACTTGTTCTGAGCTTTTTTAAATTAGCTCCCATTTATAGGCATAACTTCAATGGTCGGCTACCTCTTCCAACGGTTATATTTTTTCTTTTAATTTCAGAGGGACCTATACATGTGTCACTCAAATAGCTATTAGTTAGTAATTGAATTCATGTCATCGTTTTATAACAAAAACATGTGTAAGGAAAAATATGGTTACACAACGAAAATCAAATATTCGGAATGTAAGAAAATAAAAGATTCCGAGTCTAACAAAAAATGCATTCACTGTATATAATAAAAAGATATTTTGATTATTTATTCTGAGGAATTCAGAATGTGAAATCTGTAGAATTAAGGAGTCTGAATTTCAATGAAATTCAGAATCTGGACTCATAAGAATTTTGAACCTGGACATAATATGTTCGGAGTCAGAGATCAGGAGAATTCAGAGTTAGAACATACAATGTTCGGAGTCAGAGTTCATGAGAATTCGGAGTCTGAACATACAATGTTCAATGTATGAATTTATTAGAATTCGGAGTCAGAATGTAGAATATTTCAGAGTCTGAATTTAGAGAACTGAGAGTTAGATCCCAGAAGTGTTCTGAGTCTAAAATTAGAGAACTCGGAGTCAGAACTCAGAAGAGTTTGGAGTCTAAATTCAGAGAACTCAGAGTTAGAACTTAGAAGAGTTCAGAGTCTGAATTTAGAGAACTCGGGGTTAGAACTCAAAGAGTTTATAGTCTGAATTAATAATTATCTTAATATAAGTATTATATGATTCCAAGGGTTTTGATATGAAATAAATATTTACACTTAGACAATATAATGATAAATGGAAAACATGGTAAGTATAAATTTTCCTAGGGAAGGAATATTTTCCTCATAGAAGTAAAACACATGGTATAATGATATTTTCCCTGAAATAAAGTGTTTATGAATTTCAAAACAAGAAGGAATGATAAATTTATAAGGATGCCTTATTGACTTAACAATCTCCCCAAACATGAAGGAATCGATAATTCATAAGGAAAACCTTATTGACTCAATAATCTCCCCATTTTTGGAAAGAACAAACACCCTTACAAAAAAGAATAAAAGGACTTGGAAAATATTTTTCTAGACTTTGAAAAATTACTTATCTCCCTTATCATATGTACAAAGATAAATACAACTAACTCTCCCTTAGGCTTTATAACACTAAAGATCATATTCTATATTTCTGGAATGTGATTTTTCATTATCTTTTTTATATAAATATTGGTAGTGAAAACTCCCCCTTAAATAAATTCCCCATACATAAGGAAATTTCTTCATTTCATAGTATTCCTTTTCCTTTATCCGCCTTTGTGATTTTCAAAATGAAATTGAGGTAATGGAAAAAAATTATAGTACCTGAAATATTAGTACAAATCATCCAAACAAAAACGAGAAAACAAAATTTCATTTAGATGGAAAGAATTTGTACAAGGAAAGAATAAAACAAATGATTGGATTTGATCTATTTTCCTTCCTTATCCTTGGGTATAAATTTCTTCACTATGGTTTTCACGTTTTTGTGTTCACTATGGTCTTCCTATGCTTTCTTTAGGAGATCCTCATGATCCTATGACTTATTCTCTAAAGAATTGATATTTTCTTCCTAAGCCTTGAGTGCTTCTTCCCAAGCCTTCATCAGTTCATGATGCCTAACTAGATTCTCTTATATCTCGATCTGAAGATCCGTTTCCCTCTTCCAACATTGAGAAACAAAATATATCTTCCCATTCTGATCCATTAATTCTGGAATTCGAGTATTCTTCTCAAGAGTTAGCTTTTCATCTAAATTGGTTGTAAGATCCTTGATCATATCATCTTCTATGTCAGAAGCATCCTTAACACCATCTTGAAACTCATCATGTTCTGTCAAATCATCAACTGTATTATTTGAACAGTTAACCATTTTCTTACAGGACCTCTTGTGGGATTCGTAGTTAATAAATAAACTTTTGAGACCAGCCTCATAATTTACACACTTTTCCATCACCATGGACACTGAATCGAATTTTTGATTTAGCTTTTTTTGAAACATTTGATATCTCAAGTCAATTCTTCGAAGGATCGGAATGGTTACAACCATCTTCTTTAATTATTTCACTACAAAATCATGTCCAAGGTAAGATGATTCTGAATCTGAGACTTTGTTAGGTGAGAAATATTTCTCTAGCTCACCAAGATTTATTTAGGAAGATCCACCAGATTTCTTCTTCTTTAATGATGGTTATGTTTAACAAGGTTAAACAAGGTAATTCACAATACCTCTAGTTCTACACACTTTCTAGATTTCAGAAATATGATTTCATGAATGTGATTCAAAAAATATGGTTTCAGAATAATGAAACTTAATGAAAGGTTACAATGATAATGATTCTACATTAAAGAATATATAATCTCACTAGATCAGAGTATTCAGGTACAAGTAATTAGAAGATAGTTATACTTTCCTAACCAAATAAAATGTAGCAGAAAGCTTTTAACAAAACAAGTAACTAATTGTTAATCTTTTAAACCAAAGAGAAGGGTATCCAAAAAACTTGGATAAAGGTCCTTTGATTTATACTTTCAAGAAATTCTGTCTTACCCACACCAAGGTAAGACCTCGATAGAAATATTGGGGTCTATCATTCTATCCCCACAATCCATCAACTTCAAGGTAGTCGACACCGTAGTCTTCCTTAGCAAGGAAGCCCTCAAATTCAAGGTAGTCAGAACCTCTGTCTTCCTATCCCCAGAACACCTCGATTATACACAACAACAATCAGAGTATCACAAAGCAAATATGATCAAGAAGTTCAATACACACAATCAAATAAAACCTATCCCTCTAGAAATTACTTCAGTATCATGTAATCTCTAGATTGATCAACTTGTTTTGAGCTCTTTCAAATGATCTCCTATTTATTGGAAAGACTTTAACGGTAGGCTCCCTCCTCCAACGTTCATATTTTTCCATGAATTTTGGGGGGACCTGTACACGTGTCACTCAAAAAACGGTTAGTTAGTAACTGAATGCAAGACATCGTTTTATTACAAGAACAATTTTATGTAAAAAAATTATTACACATCCAAAATAAAATATTCATAATGCAGGAAAATAAAAGATTGGAGTATAACCAAAAACACATTTGGTGTCTATAATATAATGATATTTGGATTTTGTTTTCTAAGGAATTTAGAGCCTGATCTCTATAGAATTCGGGAGTCTAAATTTCAAAGAAATTCAGAATCTGGATTCACAGGAATTCAAAACCTGAACTTATAAAGTTAGGAGTTAGAGTTCATGAGAATTTAGAGTCAGAACTTACAATGTTCAGAGTCAGAGTTTATGAGAATTCGGAGTCTGAACTTACCATGTTCGGAGTCTAAATTTATTAGAATTCAGAGTCAGAACTAAGAAGATTTCGGAGTCTGAAATCAGAGAACTCGGAGTCAGAACTCAGAAGAGATCGGAGTCTGAATTCAGAAAGCTCAGAGTCAGAACTCAGAAGGGTTTAGAGTCTGAAATTAGAGAACACAGAGTCAGAACATAGTAGAGTTCAGAGTCTGAATTCATAGAACTCGGAGTCATAACTCAGAAGAGTTTAGAGTCTGAATTAAGAATTATCTTTATCTATGTATTATATTATTCAGAGGTTTTAGATATTAAACTAAATTTTACACTTAGACAATATAATGATCAATGTAAAACATGGTAAGGATAATTTTTCTTTGTGAAGGAAAATTTTCCTTATAGATGTAAAACACATGGTATAATGATATTTTCCTTGAAATAAGGTGTTTGTGATTTTTAAAACAATAAGGAATGAAAAGGTAATAAGGATAACTTATTGACATAACAATCACCCCAAACATGAAGGAATGGAAAATTCATAAGGAAAAACATATTGACTCAATATTCATGACCTCTATGAAAAGTCAAAATGAGTCATGTTTTCAGCTTCAGATTCCCCCATATAAGTTTTTTCCTCTAAGGTAGTAGTATCAAAAAGATTCAATCTAGCATAGAGATAGATGTGATAGAGAAGGTGGTGTATAACCTCAAGATACTCCACTTCCTTAGGGAGTAGAGTGTGGGTGTCCATGGGTCATTTGTGGGGTCAACTTTATTACAGAGTAGGTCATGGTAATATTTATACTTTTGGATTATTAGTGCTAGTAATCCCAGATATCATTCTAGGTTGCCATTTATTTAATTATAAATCGGTATGTTCTTTATTTTATTTGGTAGATATGCACTCCTTTATATCACATAAACCTATCAATGCTTTGGGACGTGAGTTATAGAGGCTTCCAGTTCCCATGGAATTGACTATGCTAGTTGGATTTTGAGATGGCTTGTTTGAAGTATTTAGAGACAGTGAGGTAGATATGGAGAAACATTACTTTTGGGGAGACCTCATATATATATGGATACATCGACGTGATATTATATACAACATGGTTTTTATATATTCAGTGTAGGATATTTTGGTTTTTGTTGGAGGTGGGTTGTTTTTAATATTATTGATAGAGGTACAGTGATGTTCATTGGAATGAGAGACCCTAATATTGGTCAGAGGATTATTCCATAACTATCATCATTGAGTGATGAGCTGATGTTTAGTTCATCAAAATTTTAACATTATATGTTTCCCATGGTTATAGAAGAGTACCCAAATAAGTTTCAAGATAAGGTTTTTGTTTTACCCCTATATAAGAGACTGGGTTTTGGATCTCATTATATAAAGGTGTGAGTCCTTATAAATGTATCTACATAGGATTTATCCTAATGATTTGTGAGAGAAGAATTTACATATCAATTGTTTTTTAAGGATGTTTTCTTTGGTCATGTATGTCACATTGGGGTGAAAAAATTATTTTCTTAAAGAAGGATAATAGTACTTTGTTGCATTTTATCTATTGTTGTTAGTTGAACCATGTGATAGTGAAGAACAAAAATCCTCTATTATGGATTTATTATTTATTAAATTATCAAAAGGAATAATGTTGGTTCTCGAAAATGGATTTTTGACGAGGGTATCATTAGATGTAGTTGAATGATGAAGATGTTTAGAAGAATACATAAACTTTCTTGTATGGGTATTGTGAAATCATTGTGAAGTCATTCAATGTGAAAAATGCTCTATATGTATTCATGGGGTAAACGAAATAAGCATTTAGAGAGTACAAAATTTATCTCTTGGTGGTTTTCATTAACTAAATAATTATGTACTCCACATACAAGGAGAAGAATTAAAAGAATTCATGTTCAATTTATGTATTAAATTTCCATGAGTATCTATTTGAGAAGTTTTTGACCTGTTATTTTTTGACTCGTGATGTTAATTTCATTGAGAATTTCATATCTCAATCAGTGAAGATTGGAACCTTCAATGACTAAGGTAGTTGTGTATTAGAAATCCCCCAAGGTAGTGATAAAGGTGAAATGATTACTTGGTATTTTAGACTATTACATAATGTTTTTAGCTGAATTATTTCAGGTTATGACTCCAATGATAACCACGATAATTAAGGATTGGGGATTCATGTTGATTGAATAGTGTCAAGAATATTTTATGTACCAAAAAGAGAATTTGTTCCATACACAAGTCCTTTTTTTAGAATATGGAGTTGGGTTTGAATTTTTATATAATGATTAACATCTTGATTTTAGTTGTGTTTTGATTCATCATAGAATATTTATTTCTTAGGGGCCTATTTATTTATGTTCGCATGAACATTACTATTCCACACACGATCTTGAAATGGCGGGAATTGTGATTGATTTTATATTTTGGCAACATTACCTCATCAATGAGTGTTTTGTTATTTTTTCTTCTCATAAGAGAATTCTATATATCTTATCCTAAATTGAATTTAACTTGTTCCGATAATGGTGGATGTAAGTTTTGTAGTTCTACGACTTTGAAATTTAATATATTTCTAGAAAATGTAATTTTTGTGGCTATTACAATGAACTTGATGACATGTAGTGATGTTTTGTGTGAATCTATGGATTCCTACTGAGTGATAGAGGCTATCATAGAAATTCATCTACATATTAGAGTGGATGAATGTAAAAGTTGTCTGTTATAGATGATAATATGTTAATTTAGGTGTAGAATGTGGAGGATTCCCACTTGGTGGATTCTTATTTGTAGGATTGGATTGATCAGTATGTTTTTAGTGAATCGTATAATGGCTGTTTTGAAGATAGAAATCATTGGGTGTTCCTCCAGGGAATGATTTTAATCCCTTTAGAGACGCATGATAAGATCTCTATGGGTTCATTTGATCGCATTTTTTGGTATATCTCAGTGTGAAAATGATATACTAAGATTTGAGTTTCTAATTCTGGTAGGCTTGGTGGAGGCAGGAAGTTAAAAACATTGTGTCTCAATGTTTGGTTTTCAAAAATTTGAAGGATGAGAACCATGTCCCTAATGGTTTTATATTGGCGTTATATTTTCCCGAGTGAAAGTGGGAGGGAATCACTCTGATATTTTTTACCAGTTTACCTTGAGCTCGGAAATTATATCATAATATATGAGAGATAGTGGATAATTGGAAAACATCAACCAACATTATAGTGACTAGGGAGTCGATATTAGTGGATCTTTTGTCAATACTATATCTGAAAGAGGTGGAAAGGATCTTCAGAATCATAAGGACTATTACTATAATTAAGATCATTATTTTACCTCTATGGTGTGGATATCTCTCCCACAAGCAATTGGATATTTGTTATTCCATTAAAAAGATTTTCATATATAGAAAAATAGCTAGACATGGTAAGAAATCCAAACATCTGAAGGCATGTTTCTCACTTGTGTCTTAGATTTTTGAGGGTTTTGGATTAGTAAAATTTATTTAGTTGAGTTTTCATACTATAATTGTTTCCATTAAACCATTGGTATGACACCATTTTAGGTTATGTATGAATGACATTTAAATTATCTATTGTGACTAACTGGGGTTGGAAATGCAGAAATTATTAGACAAACTATTATATAATATGATAGATATTTTTCAGGTAACTCTATAAGTTTTAATGTATTATAAGATCATATGAAATCCTATTCCAATAACAGGATAAGATATATAGAGTTTAATATTAGAGAGGGCATTTTTCTAAAGTTGGATCCACGTCGTGGATTGTATAGGTTTGGTCATTGGAGTTAGCTTTCTTTAGAGTTTTTTGGGCTTTTGTGGTGTTAGATTGTATTGGACTCATGGCGTATTTGATAGGAATTCCCATGTAGATTATAAAAATACAAGATATTTTCAACATGTCAAATATCCATAATTTTTTTTCATGATTCATCTCATCAATTGGTGTGCGATTGATATTGACGATAGTTCATCCTTCATGGAGAAGACTACAGAGATCCAAGACCACTATGATAAGGTGTTTAATAGGTTTTATATATTTTTTTTGTCTTAGAGTAGTTTAGTGTCATAGAGGATATTACATCGGACCATGATTAATAGATTCTCACTCAGTACCACATGTTTTTAGATGTTTATATATTCTATTATAACATTTTTCTCTTATATATTTTCAGACTTTGGGATAGAAAATGGATCACTATTTTATATTTTTCGTATACATACACTATTTCGAGAGGTATCTCTCTAAAGAGAGTGTTTAGGTTATGGTTTTTACTAATACATGGGTTTATGCTTGTTTCCTATGACGTGGTGGTTCATCTTAGATAATTATGAGATCCTTTAAAGGTATATCATGTGGTGGTTTTTGGATAAACACTTTTCATTTTATCTCTATGATTTTTTTTTATTCATGAGTAAATAAAATGTTTTTGAGACGTATCTAATGTATGGTTATAAATCCATCTAGATTTAAACTTTTCATGTTTCTAAAGACCGTGGGGATTGGAGGAGGCTTGGAGTGGGTGAAGAGATTTTTTTCATCTAAAATCAAGATGTCTGGAGGATTTACTATTTTATATGAGTGGAATTTCCTCCATGTGCAGATCATGGATTCTGTGAGATCCTGATTCATGTCTAGTCAAATCACCTGTGTGAAATTAGCTACAGGGATAGAATACCTAGGTGGCTGAATTGACTATGTGGACAGAACAACTATGTTGAAGGATCAACTGAATTAGCTACGTCGGAGATTGGAAATATGAATTTTCTATGATGGTGGATCAACTATACAAATTGGATACCTCGATATATTAGATACATTAATTTTCTACATGGTTCAATTGATTATAATATCAATAGGCTACAAAAGTTATATGATACATGGATCAACTGTGTGCATGATAGCTATGTTATAGATCAGATACATGAATCATATATGTGAAAAAGACTATGTGGGAATTTTGGATATTTAGTTATTTTGTCTATGTGAAGTTAATATGTATGTAATTTGGATACATGAAATTGGCCATGTTGATATTTACCCATTCTTGACGAAAACATAATGTAGGTATTTCAACCTTGAAAATAAGGGGTCGTAAAATCACAATTCACTAAGGATAATTATGTCTTTGTCTACCTGATATTAATGAGGATATAAATTTGTTCTTGAATGTTGAGTTTAATGATAATTTAAATATTTGGAATTACATATTTTTTAATCTGGAGATTCAGATCATCCCGTATCAGTCGACTTAAAAATACCATTTCCTTTTTTCCTTTATGTTTATATTGTCTTAGTATTGGATGTTATACATTATTACCTCGGATTCCTTGAACCATTCTACTATTAGATAGTGTTTCTTTTAGGTTTAATTCTATCTTACATGTACCCCTATTTATTGTGCAGTAAGTCATATGGATAATCTTTTTCTAGTTAAATGATTCTTTTCATAACATATATAAGTGAAATAAAAAATTTAGCATGGTTTAAGGAATTGGGTGGAAATTTAATTATCCTAATAATTATTGTACTAAATTATTAAATAATTTGATTGTGATCGTATATCATTACATCCAATAGTGGAAACAGTTAACATCTTGTTTTTATAGATACTGTGCAATCTATGTTATGATTTTGTAGGACGGTATTATGCTCATTTTAAAGTTTTGTAATTGACGGAACATGTTAAACAATTTAAAGCTGTAATTAATTGATATTTAATTTGTTTAAGAATAAAGAGACATGATTAATTAATCTAGTGTTTTTTTAATTTATAATCAATAAATTAATGAAAGAATGAATGTTTAATAGAATATTTTGGACCATGTGTTGCTAGAATTTGATAAATAATTTTAACAATATTTATGATTTTATATAAAAATAATTAATTTTTTGTTAATAAATTATAATTCCAAAACATTTTTGAAACTAGAATATATATTGGGAATCTTGATTAAATTAATTTTCTAATTAATTTAGTATATTTTTATATCATAATTTCATATCTTTCCAATAGTTGGAACCCTAGAATAATGAATCACTTATTTTAGGAAGGAATACAAACTAGTTTTATGAAAATCATTATTGAATGGGGCTATGTTTTCCATATTTGTGAGATGGCTGAGTTTTAATAAATGGGAGATTTGATAGTTCATTTATATGTGAAATATATATGACTTATTTTAGGGACTAAATTGGCATGTTGATCGTGATTTGTTTCTTGGTTCTTTGTGATTTTTTTTGAATGTGTTCATGTGATGGTATATGAGGATTAGATATATGATCCTTGTATGGGTGATGTCATATTCACTGGGGAGGACAAGATGATATAGAAGAATGTGACATATTTGTGGGATAGATACATCTAGATATTCTTTTAGGGGGTCAAGAATGATAGTAGAGATGTAGTAATGAGTTGAACATGTTGTTACCAATTGATTTGATAGTTTTTATTCATTCATGAAATAAATATATTTAATGTTTGGTGGTTGGGTTTATTATTTTTTCTTGTTTCCATCTCCAAATTATTGATGTAGCTATGTGTGATTGGTTGCATGTTTACTATTTATGATAGGATATGATGGTTTTACAAGGGTTCCTATATTATGGATTGATGATATTAAAGAATAAATACTTCTTAACATGTGGGGTTGGTTGTGTAGGAATACAAACATTGAATATATTTGGATCTTGAGAAAACATGGATTCAAGTAGTTAGAATCTTCCTCCTCTCATTTTTTCTTTAGAGTGGTACTATTTGGGGGATATGTTTTTATAATTAAGGAATGAGGTAAAAAATATCATGAATATAAATTGAGGAATAGTGAATGAATTATGTTTCTAAATATAGGGCTTTGATAGTTATTATATAGTGGTATATTATTTAATGATTTATATTTTTAAGGGTGATAATATGTTAATAGGTATATATACCCATTTAATGGACTTATTAGATTTTATTATAACATTATTAGTGATATTTTGGTTTAATTTTAATGAGTTTTAATAGCTGAGTGTGGTATATATAACTCTTAGGATGAAAATGTGATTTATTTCAATGATTTTTATTTTGAAAAAATTTTATTCTTTTGGTAAGACATGTGTTGAAACGTAAAGATAAACATTACGGTCAATATATTCGTTTATATTAAGGTAATTATGCATAATTGAGATAAATGGGTTATACTATTTTTTGGGAACATACATTGAAGTGGACATATAACATTGGTGATTAAAAATTAATTCAGTTACTAGGTGGTCAAAATTATTTTAAATGAATATTGTAATATGTTTAGAGAATTATATAGAATATAAAGGGCATTATCTTATTTTACGTTAGATAACATCTCATGAATAAATACGAAGTTAATTTTTTGAAGAATATATGATTTTTATAGCTTCTCATTAGGCTCATTCAAGTTATTTTTTTAAAATATAATTGTATTTCAAGGGATTTATGATTAGGCTATACACATATTTGATATGTGACATTGTCATTGATTAGTATTTTGGAAAGGTACATTTTATGTTAATTTTATAAGAACTTATGATAAAATCTTTCTGATATTTGGGTTTTGAACTATTTCATGCATATTTTGATGATTATTAAGGTATGCTATTTATGAAATTGTTTTAATTGAGAATTTCAAATTCTTATTTAGGTTTTTATGATTGACCTGTTATTTCATCATAGTAAGGATTACTCATATTTAGTATCATCTTTATTTAGGCTAACCATTTTTTTTGGAAAATTATAAATATAAAAATATAAAATGAATAAATTTTTTCTTATTATTTATGTTAAAAATATATTTTAGTTATTCAAACATGTAAAATTATTCATGGTTATTTAAATAATGTGAAGAAGAATTTGAAAGATTCTAAAAACACAACTAAAGGATTAAAATGTGTTTATTTAATGTCAATAAATCAACTATGTATATTTTATCATATTCTATATCTTGAGTATGAAATATTTCCTTATTTTTTAAAATAGGAAGTCAAATATATCATGACTTATTTGTTAAATTTCAATTAGGTATCATGGTTTTTTGGAAACCCATTCAAAAGCATGATCCATAAAATGATATATATGTGTGTGTGTGTGTGTTCATAGAAATATTTAACTAAAAAATAATAACCTTTATAGTTATGATTAATAAATTAATTATCATCTATAAGTCTACATATGATTTTATTACTATATATTGAGTCACTAATTTTTTAAAAATAATGAAATTTTAAAGGCATAATTACATTACATCTCAAAGGATGTAACACACCATATTTTCAAATTAAAATTATCTATTAAATAAATTTTTATTGAAGAGATTATGTTACATGAAATAAAATAATAAAATTATTATATATTTAATACATTTAATTGTAATAATTAATAAATTATGACTTATAGTGTGAAATCCAAATAACAGTCATTGATAAATGATATAAAATATGGATAAGAAAATTTAAAGATAAAAATATCATTGTTTTAAATTTATATTCAGAAGAAAATTTATAAACATATGAAATTTAATTTAAGGAAGTTAATTTCATTTTTAAAGATTACATGTAAAAAATATCTTAGGATGATTTTTTGAAATTTTTTAGAATCAGTTTATTTTTTGGTTTTATAGGACAAAAATAAAATTTTCGAATACAGTCACAGTTATGAAATTAGTATGAAATAAAAATTTAATAAAAGTTTTTTTAAAAAAAATTATCCACAATATAAATTTAATATATAGTATAATTATATAAGAAATGTAATTTTAATCTTATAAACCCATCTTTTACATTTTTAGAAACTAATTTTTGTTTAGTAGAAAAATAAAACCTGTTTTTTCCATTTAATGATGATATTAAAAAGGTTAAATTAAATTTTGGCCTATTTATAAGTTTAAATATTTATCCCTTAATTAAACATAAAACAATTAGTTACATGGGAATCAATGATATATATAAAATTTATTTAAAATCATTTTATAGTTAAAAGGGAAATTTTTCTAAATATTGTTTTTCATTTCGTTTAATGAACATGTTATTAATTAATTTTTAAGACATCTAGAAATTTAATATTATTCAATGGAAGAATGTTTTTTTCGAGATTCCGTTTATAATATTTTAATGAGTACATCTTCATTTTAAATATACTAAATAGTTTCCTGGGTAAAAAAATTTCACTTAAGTAAATGTTAAAAGGTTAAACTATGGGATTAAATTAAAAGTTTTGTATTTAAATATCTCTTATATTTATCATAGTTTTATTATTTGAGTATATTTATTCTATAACATACCCAATATTTAAAATTTTTAATGAATCAGTTCCACTTTTCCTTAAAATGACATTTATTATATTTTAATTTTCTTAATATTCGCAAGTGAGAAAATCCTCTCACTTATAAAATGGAAGATCCACTCATCACTTCTTCATGCACCATGATATGCTAATATTTGCAAAAATCTATATAAATATTTCCCCAAATATCATTCTCACATCATAGAGGTCTTGGTCTCATAAAAAACCAATCCTATAAGGAATAGATTTTAAGCAAAAGAAAGATATCAAAGAAGGTATAATCCTTAACTAGATTTTGACAAGTTTATTTCATTCTATAAAACCAAAAAAATATAATAGTACCTTCCAAATATAATAAAATAAGGATATTTTGTATATTTATATATTAATATATTTATTTAACAACCAATTTATATCTTATTTGAAACCTATAGAATAAGAAAATTTAGCTTCTGTATATGTGTGGTCTGTTACCTCCATGAAATGATGTTATTTTATTTTCATAACAAACTCAAATGGATTCTAATAATTATCAATTTAACTGATATTTAGGGAATTCATTACATAAATATGATTCTTAAAATATAAATTATTTTATACCTTCTTACCCTCACATCCATTGGAAAATGGAAACATCTCTCGTGAGTACCTGCAAACTACCTCCTCCCCTGGGTTATGTATTTAATTTTTCATAACCACCTAACATATGTGCTCATACGTATATAAATAAGAAATTAATATTCAATTTTTAATATGACTATGATTATTTATTATTAAAATAATAGAAACTTTATTTCTTTTTTATCCAATATAAAAATGAAAACACCGCTCAAGCGTACTTACAGAATCCCATCTCCTTGAATACGCAATATTAATTTTCATTCCGTACTTACATGGATAATTTTTAAATAATAATTAATGTATAACAATTATATTATTAAATTATTAATTTTTTTTAAGAAAAAATATTTGAATATGTTCAACATACCTATGTTTTGTTAACGGTTAAGGACCAAATGACCTCAGGGATCCTAATGTAATTAAAACACATTTACATAAAAAATAGAACATTGTAATAAATTAAATAAAAGGAATAATAGTAAGGGTATGAAAATGAGTATTTTTCTTAATTAAGTGAATAATTAATATAATATTATTATTTAGGATTTAATGAACATATGAATCATAACGTGACTTAATGTAGGTAATTTTTCTTCTCAATTTAATTTCATTGAGACTTATCCCATTTCAACCTAATGTTCTATTTAGTGAGGTATATAATATTTTGTATGGATTTATTTTATCATTAATTGCATAAAATTAATGTGGTTTCAAAATCAATATAAATCTATCTCTATCAATTTCCTTTTTTAGAAAATTTTTATTAATTAACATCCGAATAATGAATCCTTGAAATTGTATATGGATTTAGTCAATTATTTTTGAGTTGAAGATGAAATATATGACTGTGAAACGAAATGTGTTGTCAATAATTAAAAATGTACATATCAAAACATACTTCTTCACAAGATCAATAAATGATCCATTTAAGTAGTGGTTAAGTGGAGTATAAATATCAAATTATATAATACATAATGTCAAAAATTTGATGTGAGAAAATTCATAGAAGGAAAGAATATATACAAAGAAGATAAAGTTCATTTAGAAATAATGTGGTAGTTATATTTTTGTGGAAGAAACCAATCATATAAGAATATGTTTAGAGAAGAAAAAATATTACACAGTAGAAGGGGATTGAGTTATGAAAAACACATAGAACTTGGGTAGTATATGAATTAAAATAATGTGGATGTGATATTGTTAAATGGAATTGAAAATCATAATATAAAATCTAAATTATGATAGAATAATTTAATTGGTTAATAAATACACTATGCTAGATAATGACTGGTGTATAATATTAAATCATGAATCATGAAAGGAGAATTGTGATGAACACCATTATATTGGTTTCCCATTTTCATAGATGCAGTATAATATCTTTTATAATAAACCTAACCATCATAATCACTTATTATAGAAAATTATTGTTTTACTTATAATTTTATAAAATTCATTTATAATAATTTACTAAAAACATATATTTGTTATTTATTGTTTATTCTCATAATCATATGTTAGTAATACTGATTCATTAATACACACTTTATAATGATGATATTGGTTGTCATTTATTGATACCATTTTTATCATTTATAGTTAACTCCTAATATTGAAATAATTTGTTTCAAGGATTTATGAAATCCCATTTTAACTAGATGGAAGGAATTGGTATGGATTCTTAAATTGGAATTAATAATGATCATGTTTTGAGTAATTTGTTTATAATAATGGTTTTCATTTTATTGATCATTAATTTATTTTTTACACTAAAAAATACATATATAATATATAATTTATCCTTTAATATCATATTTTATCTTTAAATCTGGTTTAATAGTCATCCATGGTTGAGAGTTATTACATCATTCTTGTGAATTGTTAAACTGTCCAAAAAAGAACATGTTATAATCAAGGGGTGGGACTAAAGATGAAAGTACTAATTTTATTATTATACAATTATACAAAATATATTATGGTATTATAAGTGTTTTAATAATATGATAAAATTCAATTTGTTAGTTATAAATGTAAAATATATGGAAGAAAAGGTTTGGGAGTGGATAATACTCACGCATGGGGAATGATCCTTCCATTAGGGGGCCTCTCGGAAATGGAGGACTTTAAAATCCTTATTATGACTAGGGACTACTGAATGTAGAATATTGATCTTGGAGATATGAATGTGTATGTTTTTTGTAAAAATGTTAATTATAATAGTGGTTTAATGTGGTAGTAAATGATATATTTTTATAGGTAAAAATGATGGACGTTTCGTTGGAATGATAAGTTAAGTGAATAGTATGAATATAATCATCTGAGAGATCTTTGAGTTAGGTAATGACAAGTTGGAGTTAATTGTGGGTACGAATTCCATTCCTATCAAACGTATTCTCATATTTATATTGGTCTATTTTATTTAATAAAATCGGGGCTTGGTGATTTACCTCTTTTTACCCTTAGGTAAAATTTTAAATTATTTATCATTATCATTATTATTATCCTAAAAATGTATGTTGACACTTCAAACTAAATTTATATCTAATCATTCCAATTTATGAATTAATTTAATCAAATTTAATTTCTAGCTATGAAAAAATGGCAAATAAATTAAAACATAATAACCATATTTAATACCTTTTAAAGAAATGAATTTTTAAAGACTCTTTATTATAATTCTCATTTCCAATAAATTAATTCATAAATTAGAGTCATTAGATTTTTTATATGGTAAAATTTAATTAGAGTAAGAAGTTATAATATCAAAACATAATAAAAGTACATAATAATTTAGAAGAAATTATAAAAAAATTGTTATAATGACCCTTTACCCTTACTATTGTAACTAAATACGATATTGGAAAATTATTTTTACCTCAAATTGGAATTGGAATAAATAAATTACTTTTAAACAATAATTAAAATTCTTAAATCCAATTATTTTATGGAATCTATAAATTTTTTTACAATTAATTAAAAAATTAATGATGTCTTCTAAGAATAATTTTTGTAAAAAAATTCATTTTTCACATATAAAAGAATATATTCTAATCCGAACTGAGAAAATATATTTAAAAAATGTATATATATATATATATAATAAATTTCATTAACATAATTATTCAATAGAATCCAATTTATGTGATTAATATAATAATATGCAACAATTAAAAATGGGATTTTAATGAAGATAAATTTTCCTTATACAATGTATTAATATATTGTTAAAATTAATTGTTCCTCTCATTACCATTTAATTTTTTTCAATTTTTTGTTAATAATATATTTATTTTAATAAATAATATAATTAATTAAAAATAATATTATGTAACACATGATATATCTACATATATACTTTAATTAAATATTATATCTTTATTTAATTCTAGGATTATGATATATTTTATTTATTACTAATCATTACAAAAACTGGATATTACTATTGGATGAATGAGTAACCAATAATTATATATATTTAGTGAATATATTTCTAAATTTCAAATTTCAATAAACACGATTTCAATGATATTGTACCCTTTTATAATGAATATATAGTTGCTATATTACCCCATTACCTCTTATAATGTTATTCCATTATTTACTACTAAATTGAACATTTTGTTCACATTATTTTAATTTTAGATTTTACAACATGATTTTTAAATTGATGGGGTTTTTTTAATTGTAAGTTTAGTTCATCAACTATTGATCATTAAGTGAGATGTTGATGTAGAGAAATTCTGTAGTTATAAGTATATCAATAATTTCATTTTATTGTCCTATATTAAATTATGCACATTCTAGAGATTTAATAATACATTGTATATATTAATTCTCTTATTTAATACATAGTTTCAATTAATTTTGTAATAATTTTATTTTATTAATGAATAATTTATTGTGTTTCTGATTCATATATTGTGTTACTGATTTTAAAATCGATATTTTTACCATTACGTGAAAAAAATAATTTTTAGAATGATAGAAATATAATTTAATGATAATGGTTTCTAAAATTTGGGGTTTTATACTATATATATATTAAATTCCCATAAAAATATTATCATTTTAGAAAATGATTACATATTTAATCAAAAAAAGTTATTAAATAACATAAATCTAAAGACATCACAAATAAACACATTATTTTAATATTAATATATATATATATATCTATTATCCTATACAAGTATTTTTTTTATAATAGTGTTTTTATGTTACCTTATGAGAGATATGTATAGTATAAATAATGTTTTTATCTTATGAGTTTTACATTTTCATAAATAAAAAATATTTAAGTTATTAGTGGTAAAAATTAATCTATTAATGTTTTATACAATATCATGTAATATACGAAGTTCATGGATTAGTTAATGATCATTATTTAAATTTAAAATAATTATATTGTAATTTATTTTCATTAATAAATTTATTACTTGTAAAATAATTACTTATTATTATTTATATTTGAACATTATATTAATTAAAATAATGCATCAATGGTATGAAACAAGTTAGTGGATTATTGATAATTAAACATGATTCATTATTATATATAATTTAGTCATTGTTATCTCATATGAATGATATATATATATATATATATTGGAACAATTTTTTTAAACGATAATTGAAGTACACTGATTTATTAGTGTACAACATAGATGGGGTAAATCAGTGGTGAATTATTTTACAATTGAAATCCTATTATGAATTAAACCCAGGTGACATGTTAGAGTTTTAATCCACACTTATCTTCTCCACATAACATAAATTTAATAAGTGGAATAGAATTAGCAACACACAATAATTTTTACAAGGATTAACCTCAATGTGAGATCTTATTCCTTCTATGTTCAGGATGAGTATCAAGACTTGTATAATCCCTAATATATTAGTGATTTTAAAAAATTGGGAAATATATATTCTATATTTTTTATTACTTGTCTAATGTAAAATAAAAATAATGGGAAGGTGACATCCTTGAACTTGTACAACAACAATTGAATGTCATTTTTAACCTTGTACAGCCAAATATATAATATTTCTTCATCAATCCTAAATGAATTTTAATATCAATGTTATTTATAATGATTTAGTATTCAATATTGGATATAATTATGTATTAGTATATACTAAAAAAAATAAAAATTTTAAAATATGAATTTCAGTCCATTTTTAGGTTTTTAAGGATTATTTTTTAAGAATATGTGAATACATGAAATAACTGTTCTCCCTCCTCAAAATCAATCACCTAAATTATCGGTTATGAAATAATATTTCCTTGGCTTATATATAATTATCATATGGATTATTCTATGTTATTTATTTCTCACTCTCCTTGATTAGTGCTTTTCAGAGGATCAACATATCAGCCACTTCTTTCAAATAACGAAAAACTCAATTATAATAATTTATTGTTTTATACATCCTCAATATATAGACAAAAAAAGTAAAAAATTATTTTATATATTTGTTTTAAACATGGTAATAGTAATATTCCCAAATTATATGATAGGTAAATGTTGGAATATTAAATTCAATGTCTCTAGTTTAATCATCATTAAATTAATTATAATTTTAATTCAAATTGTCCCATGTATTTCTACTTATCTTCTCATTTAACAATCTATATTAAATGGTTGAATAAAAATATTCTATAATTATGTTTTATTACTTGGAATTGATTTTTTGAATTCATGTATATTATATCATTGAAGAATTTTTTCATTCATTTTTATCAGAATAATTTCATGTTCACAGAGTTCCTTATAAATTTAGAATATGAATCCTCTATAGGTAGGTTAAGAAGTCTCCTCATTCTAATTACACTAGTTTTATAGGATTAAATAATTTCAATATTTATTTTCATTGTTAAATGTACCTAATAAAAATTTTTATGTGTGGAAGTCTTCATTGTAAGTTTCACACTACATTCCCAACCTTTTCTACTTTTACACTATGATACTGGATTTACCATATGAAGGTATGTCATAAATATGGTACAAACCTTATAGATTCATTCATAATATTCATGAATTTTCTAAATCATTGATCTTATTCTCTGTATATACCTTCTGAAGTGGTTGATATATTTCTTATAATCATACAATTGTAGCCTATAAATTATGTTGGGTACCTTGCATATCAATTTTTTCTTATGAAAAATATGATTAGAATTATCATAATTTTACAACACTCGTTTATTTAACATTGTGGATATCGTAATTACTTTAATAAAATTCGGGAAAATCTATTAATATAACAAATTCATGGTTGAAAATTATGATACAATCCTAAAAATTTCAAATGTCTCTTTAATCATTCCCATTTGAAATGTTCTAAACTATATGATATTATTCTTGAAAATTCATTTAATCATTTATGATATAAAAACATGTATTTTATAACGTGAAAAATATCTAGACATCACACAAAAATATGGATTTATATTTTTGATAAACCACATCTCTCAGTGAGAATAACATTTTGGTCTAAGTTATAAGATACCCTGCCAAATATATATACACTCACTACATAAAAACACCCAATTCACAAAAACACTTCCATTAAATTAACAATATATATGAAAAAATATATATCTCTCCCCCTATTAACATACCATTTCCACCATTTTATAAGTGAAAATGTATATCTTACAAGTAATGAGTTTTGAATATACATCTTCCTATATGAAAAAATAATTCAAGGATCCCTATGGGTTCTCAAAAATATAATTAATCATGTTCTAGGGCAACAAAATTCATGAAATTCATCAAAAACTAAAATATATTGTCAGGATCAATGTTCGAGAAAATATTACCCAACCAATATTGAGTTGGACGAAATTCTTTATTAATGTCTCTATTGTTGACCATATATTTAATAAGATGTAATATTATATCAATATTCTTAGATATTGAGTTTTTAACCTTATTTTTTGAAATTTTAATAATTATTAGATTATCAAAATAAATATTGGGAGGTCTATATATTTCAATCCTTGGTTATCCAATTACTCCTTCATCCAAATAATATTTATGAAGAAACATCTAGTGGACACATAATCAACCTATATGGCTAGTAATGAAATTGATTTATACTTTTTGTAGTAAAAAATAAGAAAAATATATTACAATAGAAAAAATCCTCTAGAAGAGGACCATCTACCACCCTAGTCACCAACCCTATTTGAATCCGTAAACCTAGAAATATTCAGATATTTTTATCTCAAATAAATACAACAAAAATTCAAAATACATTATATGTACAATATAAATAATTTAGTTACATTGTGAAGTGACTAACATGGTTTAAAAAAATTTCATAAAAAATAAACATATAAAGAATTTCTGGTTGAGAGTCTATGAGATAAACCAAATAGCCATTCAGTTTTCTAAATACTCCTGGATTTATACTCTCTCCCTTGGTATCATTAGTGAATTTCATCCATACATTAATAGATGTAGAAAATGGATTTGAATCCTTCATATATAACTTCTTTAATACTTATCCAGTATACCATGGAATATGAAATTAATTTTACATCTAAAATTACTTATACGCCCAAGAAGTATCCCAACTCAACAAGCACAGACCTCATTAATTGTTACATTAATTATTACGAAAAAAATTTCATACAGTTTATTTATCTCCTTTAATGATTATTTCCTATAATGATATATAAAAAATTATAACAACCTTATATTTTTATGATGTTTTTCTTTTAAAATTACTCTATGTTTTGATTAACATGTGTCACACAAAACAATATGTTTAGACGAACCATGTAATGTAATTATAATATTATGTATCCATTATCACTTATCGACTCAATTGATGAATATGAATATTTATAACTAAATGATGAAAAATATATATTCTATACATTTATAAAATAAATTAATTTTTTATAAAGTGATTATAATTTAAAACATCAAATTGAAAATGAATGTGATGTTTTTCTCAGAAAATTGTTCTTATGCTCGCAATTTATTTAAGAAACTAAATTAATCACTATTGGTGAATGATACTTATTAAATTTATATATTATTCACATGATAGAATTTTTTAAATGTGGAATACTTTTTCAACGCATATGATAAGTATTAATCAATTCTTATGCGTGAATATATATTTTTCATAAAAACAGTTCTTCCATTTAAAAATAATTTTATTAATTTAAATGTAAAAAATTATATAAAATTAATTATGTATTTATAATATAGAGAATAATATTTTCAAAATATCACCCTTTTATTTTATATCATATTAATACCAACCATGGTAAAAATTTTCAAATCGTTAAAGGATAAATGGTGTCAACCTAGTTTAAAAATAAGCAAGAAGGCGATAATTTATTGTACTATTTTTTATTTGATGAAGGAAACTAAATAATTTTCAACATAGTTTTGAAATTTACTAGGTTGATAGATACTTGTCGATGAAACGATTTAAATAATATTTAAATTAATTAATGTTTAAAATGAAACATTCTTGGTTTTAAATATACATACATGTTCAAATAGAGAAAATTATTTTGAATGAATATAAATTTAAATTTTGTGAAAAAATAAATATTTTTCATGATGGTTAATTATTTATAATATTTATGTATTATATAATTACATTAAATTATAATAAAACACTGAAACAATATTTATTCAAATAATGTAAAAATAAAATGAAATATTTTGGAAAAATTAAAAGATATATAATTTGAGTAATATATTGAGATCCACCAAATTTATTGGAAAATGTGACATATTATTATGAATGTAAAATAATATACTCGAAATCCAACTCAGTATTTATGTCTTTTATGTCTAATTAAGTGAATAATTTGAAAATTAACAATAATGATATTTTATCAAAATAAAAATTTATTAAATTATATATGGATCATAAAAAACATGAAATAAGGATAGTTTGATATTATATGATCTATAATTTCATCATATGTTTACATATAGTCCAATTTTCACATTATATATATAAATAGAAACCCTTTAATATTTAAAAAGTTTCTTCCGTAGTTAAAATTAATGTTATTTAACTAAGGGTTAATTAAAATATTAATGATAAATAAAACCAATTCCTATATAAGTTTAATTGGACGATGTAAATACAACCCTATCGTATCATATATTCAAGTCATTACACATTTGTAGGTATTTTCATTAAGATTGAATTTATAATAATATAATATTTTGAGAAATTCCAAATGTGCGTCAAACATAAATTATAAAAGGGAATGTCATACCTCAATTATTTACATCACAATAGGCCTTATATATCTATAAAAATTGAAAATTTCATTTTTATATGTCTATATAAAAATTATAGAGCTTATCATATTCCCAAAAGTCCAACCCTATATCCCTTTAGAGAGTATCTAATGGAGTTTTTTCGTAGAAGTGGTAATCGTATTACCCAATAAATTTGTTTTATACTCATATTTAACATCTAAAAATATATGGTTTTTTAAAAAAATTATATTTTATTTATCCTAAATAATTATTAAATTATATTATGATTATTAAAACACCAATATACTCACTCTGTCTTACCGAATGTTATATGAATGTTTCTCTTATCCATATGTATGGTTAATAACCTCCATATAGCGATACAATTCATTTTCATCTCCAACACTTATCGAGGGGTATTTCAAAGTATTTAATACTTATTTATTATATTAATGAAATAATTACAATTATATAATAATTATATCACACCTATGGACTTACCATAAATTTATTGGGAAATAATATCATTGTTCGTGCATATGTGTGGAACACCACCACCATGAAGAGATATGATTCATTTTTCATTTAAATAAAATTTATTGTGTAAATGTGATATTTTTCAAAAAAAAAAGATGAAATATATATTATATAATAATGAATCTAGATATTTTAATTAATATATACCTTTCACTAATTCTATACATCTAATGGCGTGAACTACATTCATGCATATGTATGACCTATCATGTCAGTGAAAGGAGTAATTGATATTTCTCTATATATATTTTATTGAAAATTATAAATATATATATAATGAATATAAATGATATTTATATCATAATTTGTGTTTTTGGAGGTATGTAAATAAGATAAATATACAAGGACCATATCTACTAAGCGAAATTTCTCATTATAATATTTGTTAATGTAAATATTTAATTTAAAATTACCCTATATAAATATCATCTATTTAAAGAAGTTATCAAGCCTTTAGTACCATTACCTATGATCCTTCATTAAAATATATATTTACAAATACAATTTACACAACATTAAGAGATAATTATAAATCTTATAACCTTTTGGTTTTTAAATATATACAACATTTTAAAGATATCCCTTCAATAAGGCATATTTGACATTCAGTTGAGAGAATATATATTTCATATTTTCCACCCCTTAATGGTAATATTAAAATAATATGTCCATGAAACTAGAAAAGAATTATATTATAAATATTTTACTTAAAATAAATGTACCATATGAACACTAGTATCTCATAGTTCCAAAAAAAATTCGTGATCATTCATCTTGTTCATTAGAAACCATTTACCTCTAATGAGATTCTTGTTATTGGTTTTTAAACTATTTATCATTTATAATTATTTTCATTTTGACTCAACTCATAATCAATATCCTCCGCATAATCTTCATAATGAAATTAGTAATTTAATTATTCTTGATTGACATGATAGATTAAGTAAATTTGATTTACACACTACAAACATCCTTTGGTAAACACCACTATTGACTGATTTTTAAAAATATTCACGGCCTATTCATTATTAATCATACTTTTTGAATTTGGGTTTTCATTCATAGAATCATAATACTCATCAATAATCTGATCGAATTAAACCTTAATAAGTGGTTGTTTATATTATAACTATGTAATAAATTCCATTTCATAATCTTAGTAATTGTTTTCTACTAAATCATTTGAATAAACTACATCTAGAGATGTATTGAAATGTATATTTTCCATAAAAATCCATCAAAAACATTAGAATATATTATAAATCCTCATGTTAAAAAATTTATATCCACTATCATCGATATATGACCTAAAATGAAACAATCCACTACCATTTAATAAAATCCATCTTTTTGAATCAAATTTTTATAATATATGGACAATAAAACACACTAAAATTGTACATAATGGGATCATTTTTCTACCACATATCATTGTAAGACATGTTGTAATCTAGTGTAATAAAACATATATTTTTAATAAGTAAAACAATGTTAAATATTATATATAATAATATTTTATGTTTTTAAATTCTAAAAACATTGTTCTTCCCATATCTACAGCGTTTCTAGTATTTCTCTTAGTAACTTCCTTTTGATGGGGTGTATATGGAGTACTATACATGTGATTTATACCATTTTTTCATGATATGATTCAAATTATTTCATTTTAATGTCATTCATGTTGTAAGATTATAATGTTATTATGAACATAAACAAATCATTCCTCATTATTATCTTGAAAATATTAACCATATGCACCACCACTAAATTATGTTTTTACAAACATCAGAGGGGTCATTATATTATAATAATTAGAAAATATAATTACATAAATTTCACTTTGACCTATCTTTTCTGAATGAGTCTACACAAATATGAGTGTATCAACTGACGATTCTTAATGTTATGAATTTCTATCTTTAATGGTAAATATAAGAAACTTCCCCTTTCTCATATATCCCTAAAAATTATTACCTTTCCATTTTTAATTGAGTAACATCCTTCACCACATATCCCCAGGAATACATTCATAATATTATATTAAAATTATTTCACTTAATATTATTCTATAATTTATTTTAATATTATAAACTCTTCTAAGAAGAAATTTATGTGTTTCAAATCGCAATAATATTTCATATAGTCCTCTCACTAGAAGTAGTAACCAAAAATTATTTTAGTCTATTTTTGATACAAATGTTTCTCTAAAAAGTGGTATCATTGTCATTATCATACTAATAAATCAATCATAAATTATTATGTTTTAGACAATCAACAAATATGATTTTTTTTATTTATTTTTGGGGCTCAATTTCAGTAATACAAATATGTTTTCTCATTAAAATGATTTAATTTTCTAAAGATTCTATACCAACAAAAATTTTTATATATTTTTTTTGATCTTTTAATCATGTTTTATGTGTGATGATCATCCACGATAATGTTTCCATGTATTTATATCCTTATCTACTTTTAGTTCTAGTTCAACAATGACTGAGTTCTCAACCATATTCTTTTTTTCATCATTCATTCCATAAACATTGTTCTTATTGAACCCAAATCATGGTCATATATTCCGTTTCATGGTAACGTTGTTGTTACAATCATCCAAATATATCGCTAATCCCTTGAAAATTATTCTGGACATTCATCACACATGTGCTCTCATATTTTGTTTATCTTCTCAAATGTTTTCCCACTATAATTTTATTTTCTCCCCCAAATTATATCTCTATAGGATTAAATGGGAGAGATGTATTATAAAATTGATAATAAATATTATATCTATAACAATATAAAACCAATAAATTACCATAAATTAGGTTATTCAATAATCTATTTAGTTTTTCTATGAAAATATACAGGTTTACATAGTTCAGAATTAGCCTTTTTATTTTAATTATATGAGGAAACATGGTTCTTTTTAAATATATCATCTACATTTGCTATAGTGTTTATCTATTGTTGGGTTTTATGAACCCATAACTATATATATTGGCATTCCTAACCAAAAATGTTAGTAATAACTTATTTATTAGTTTCATATAAACCAGGTTCATGTTATACCTATGTTAGTGAACAAGATTTCCAAATATTTTATGAAGATTCATATTTCACTAAAACTACCTTCTCAAAGTGACTCTTCATCTTTATAATGATCTAATCAGCATTAAGAACCCTATATTCATCATAGATAATAATTCTTCTTGATCTAGAAAATTCCACTGAAATTATTTTATGATTCTTTCATGATTATCCATCTTCACATTAAAAAGATTAAACTCCTCAATGTGTCTATTTTTTTATAAAAATATAATATTCAACTTTTGTCACATTTATCACGCCCAAAATAGGATATTTTAATTCATTTTTGAGATAACTTTTTTTATCAAGACATGATTCAATTTAAATTATGAATTTGTGATCCATATAAGTCACATCAATGTTTTCTCATTTATTCAATGAGTTTAATTATTTTTCTCAAAAAAAATATATGATGTCTTATTACCTTCCTCCATATACTATTTTAAAATCATTTCTCAAGGATAAATAATCTTCTTCTTCACTAATCAACATTCTCCTAATCTTTCTTCTTTGAATTATCATTTTTCCTTTATTTTAGATATTATATTCTTTTAAGGATCTACCATTTGACTTTATCTAAGTCTTTTATTCATCCTCTCTAAAATTATACTCCATAATTCTCTTTTATACGTAAATATATTTAAAAAATTTTAATCCCCCACTCTTAATGTGTGGTACCAAATAAAAGAAGACATTTTCATTGGTTTTTTTTAGCAATTAGAGGTTCTAAGAGGATTCATGGGATAGAGAAAAGGGAATCCCAGCTAAAAAGTAACCTTAAAAGAGGATTATATTGATTGGAGGGCCATACTATTCCATAAGTTTTTCCAAAAGGATATTGAAGATCCAACTATGGTGTAGTTCCTCAAGAGTAAGGATTTCTAGACCAATGAAATTTTTTCATGGTTGTTTTGTGGAGGGTTGGATTTAACTCATCTTAATAAAGATCAATGAAATAGAGTGTGGTTATGTTCCATATCCTCTTGCAATGCATAATAGCAAAGCTGCACTATGTCATAGGGGATCTTTGAAGGTTATACAAATTTGTTCATAGCTGCATCATGGAGGACATGCCATATTGTAGCCTACTCTTTAAAAAATGGGTTCTATGAAATGGTTTCTTATACTATGGTGTAATCTATCTACAGGTGTAATGGATATAAAACATAGAGTTTTTTATGTTCGTAAAAGATAGTTCTTACAAGGAAGGTTGTAGTGTAATCCCTTTTATGATGACATTTCCACTATATGTCATCTAGTTCTATGAAATAGTCAAGAGGGTTGTGATGTGGTCATATAATTCATTAAAATACAATAAATACTATAACCCCCTAAAATAACAATCTTATCCCATCATTTCACATGAGACCAAGGCACCCAAGAGGTATTTGTTTTATGTCCTTTGAAGCATAATTTGGTCAGAATCAATATTTGACTTCTTGGGTCTTATTATTGGAAATAAATAGCGAGGTTTACTTCTTTTATAGTGTCTTATGCGTATTAAAGTTTATTCTAAATGAGGTTCTTTATGTGTATCATAAAATAAATATAGGAATTTTTTTTATAAACCTATATGAAACCAATAAATTAATCTACCATCATTAATAATTTTTCTTCAAATATTCCTTTATAGGATTAAAATTTCCGTTTAAAATAAAAATTTTCCTTTATATTTCATCAGTTATTTTTTAATATGTAATTTCAAAATGGTATAGTTATTTACCTCATGAATTTTTATGATATTTTAATGGTAATTATATTGATCGAATAAAACTAACCATTATTTCACTTATGATTTTTTGGGGATATGATAAAAGGTTACAATACTTATTATTTATCTAAATGGTGTATGTTTATGATGGAATGATGTTTATGAAATTGAATTCACCCCCATGAGTTATTCTATTTTGAAATATTTATCGAAACACATTTCATTTCATGCATTCTACCAAGATGAATGGATCATCAAATTGTGGAACATAAATGTATTATATTCATTAATTGATGTGGGACACCTATTAGACCCTTCAATGCAGTGGATAGTGATAACATCTGTTGAGTTAAACATGATTGGAATGGGGAGTGACCAATTTTATCAGGGGACTTTATCTAATATGATAGTTTATGGGGTTAACCTTGAAAACTATTATTATTTGGAGGGTGAACCCATTCCACTATTATAGTATTGGAAATGATCCTTGAGTACTAAAGAAATTATTTTTTATGCTTATGTGTATGAAATAAATCTATGTCATATCTATATGTTAAACATTCTTGGTTCAGGTTTTTTATTCCTTTAAGATTTATATCTTTAGAACTATCAATATTTATTCCATGAATTAATATTAGGATATTTGATCTATAGGGTATGTTTTTAAAATATTAATATCATGTTCTTATAGACATATTATATTGTTATAGTTATAGGATAAATGATATCTACCTTTTTTACCTAACTCGGATTTGGAGAGAACCCTTTTCATATGTTTCCGATCACTAGGTTAGAAAAAATGATATTATGTATTATATATCTAAAAAATGTGATTGTTTAAAGTAAATACGTGGTATATGATATAAATATTTTATAAACAATTTTCTATAAATGTTTTTAAATATAATAGACTATAATGGTTCTATCATGGATTAAAATTTTATTTAATTAATAACCATATATTTAAATGTAATATATAGATATAAAAATATTAAACTGCCATTAAAATATATATACTTAATTCCATCTCATTAATGTACATGTTTATTTTAAATTTCCCCTTTGTAAATATCATCTATTTAGAGAGGTTATTAAGCCTTCAATACCATTCCCTAGGATCCTTCATTAACATATATATTTACAACATCAATATACACAATTTTGGGTAATAACTATAAATCATATACCTTTTTTGTTTCTAAATATATACCACATCTTAAATATATCTAATCAATAAGTTATAATTGAAATTAATCTGAGAGATTATATACTTCATATTTTCTTCCACTTTATGGTAATATTAAAATACTATGTCCCAGAAAATTGAAAAAATATATATAATAAATATTCAACTTAAAAATCAATGTACCATATCAAAAATATAATGTCATAGTTACATAAAGTAATTCCTTGAACGTTCACCTTGTTTATAAGAATCCATTTTCTTCTAATGAGATTCTTGTTATTGGTTCTTTAAACTATTTATCATTTATAAGTCATATCTATTTAATTAAACTCATAATATATTTCCTAAATCTAATCTTCATAATGAAATTAGTAATTTAATAATTGTATATTAACATGATAGATTAAAGATATCACAATACCACATTATAAATTAGATGGAAAGTTATCAGTACAAACCACAAATGATACAATGATCACATCTCATGTGTATGAATCTTCTCTATTTGATGTCTGTGATAATGTGTTTCCTAAAAATATTTTTATTCTTCCTCCAGTTGAAATATATTTAATTTTGGGAATGTATTAGCTTTATTTAAATTAACACTATATAAAATACTGAGGAAGGAAAGTTATATTTTATATTTTAAACCCTCCTATGTCTTCATATTAGTGTGATGAAAAAAATAAAATTTTGATGAAAATTAAATCTATCATATGGGTTATGATTCATACTAAATATAAATTTTTTCTCAACAAGATCAGTAGAAACTCATCATCAAAGATATGACTATTATGCTGGAGTTTACTAATGTCTTTCCATAATTGTTTCCTAGTCTTATACAGAATTATGATGTTGAGATTTCATTAGAACTCATACGTGGTACTAAAGTTATATCCCTGAATCCCTATACAACAGACTTGATTGAGTTTTATGAACTAGAGGAAAAAATCTAGGACAATCATTTAAATAGATTCACTAATTCTTGTTTATCCCCTTTTGGTTCAAATATTTTATTTGTTAAGAATAAATAAGGATCACCAAAATATTTGACATTGATTATAAAAAACATAACAAGATCAATGTCAATAGAAAGTATCATCTACACTATAATGATGGATTTTTTGATCAACTATGTGAAGATCAATAAATTTCCTTGATTGATCTTCGCTTTTTACATCATCAATTGAGAGTCAAGAAGGAGGATATTTCTAGAACAACATTTCATACGAGGTATGGTCACATTGAAGTTAGAGTCATTCCATTTGGCCTAAATATTTATCAAACTATATTCATGGATTTAATTAATATAGTCATTATAAAATATCTTGATTATTTTTTTGTAGTTTTTTAGATTATATTAGTATTTAAACAATTACATTGTATGATAATGATGATTTTAAGGGACTACATTCAAGTTGTTTGACCCTTTGATTGGTTCTAAAGTCTATGGTCCATAAAGTTGTCTAATCATAGTTTTTTAGATTTTTTTGGATAAAAAAATATGGATTTAGGGAGAATTAATGATGTTATAGGGTTTTACATCATGATTGTTCAGTTTAGAGCACGTGTGAGGCTGTTTCAGAGGATTTTTCATGATTTAAATTAAATTATGGACAAATTGGATGAGCAGATGTGTTGTTTAGGTAGACTTCAAACCTGAAACATTCATTATGTGAAAGGGTTTCATGATTTAAAAATATAATGTAGAATTGTCATTTAAAAACAACAGCAACTTGATCTTTTTCAAATCCTATGAAATTTACTCAATTTCCAATTGATCAATGACTATATTTTTATGTTTTTTAGAATCACATTGATGGTGATTAGTTCTCATATTCTCATCTTAGATCTATGATGATCTGAGGTACATTGTATGTTTTATCTTATGGTTCTTCAATATGGTTCCTCATTATACATCTTTCAAGGTGATATAAGTGTATCCCTATTTTTCTATAAGTGTTTAATTAATTATTTATTGGTGTTGTTATAGAGAGACATCCTTGGAGGGATGAATCGCATGTGGAAGTGGTGATTCAAAACTATGATGTTGTTCCATTCTCATGTGATAAACATTTATATCTTTGAGGTAATATATTGTTCACATATCATATTCATTTACATTCAATAATAATGTTATTGTAATTTGACCATTTGGATGAAAATGTAATTAACAAAAAAATTATTGAACTAGATTAATAATAAAAATTATATAAGTGATCACATGTTTATTATTTCTACCATGATAACAGTTTCCATCATGATTTTATTGATAATTTGGTCTTTATATTATGATTTATATCATTTCATGTAATGTTATAGATTATAATGTTATTCTTAATGAAAAATGGTTAATAAAATAAATTTTGATTAATTTATTAAATGGATTAATTATTAATGAAGTTTCATGATTAATCTACTATTTACTATAATTTTATGAAAAATAAAATTAATTAAATGTGCATTATTAATTAAATTTTACCTTCCATGATAATTTGATTCTTTAAGAATGTAAAGCATTATAATTCTTCTTATGATGGGTCATAATAAATAATTTAATTTTAATTTAGAATGGTTATTCTCATAGTTTGATAAATATAATTGTAATAAAAAAAACTAATCATTAAGTATGGATATCGTGAAATATATTGATACCCTAGGTTTTCCATAGTTGAAACCCATAAATAATGAGTCGGTTAAATCAAGATGGAATAAAAACAAGTTATTCGTAAAATATAACAACTAGGGAATGAGTTATATGTGTTCTTGAAAGTTATGAATGCCTTGAGTTTGGAGTTTTGGGACCTCAATTATGTGTACAGAAAAATTAATAGTTTTAGGTCATAGTTATCCCTATTGGATGTGATTTTTTGTTTACTACTTTTTTTGGGACATGTTCCTACTGTGGGATTCATTATGCAATGCTATATGAGGTTGGGAGTCTTGAATATGTTATGTGGTTGGGACAGATGATCATGTGACACATGATATATTATGGGATTAAGAGGCCCATATAGTGTGGGAGAATTTGGTGCATATGATTGACATGCATTGGGTATACATATGGGTGTCAATGATGATATTGGAGGTGATTTAATGGGATAAATATGGGGTAATAAGTTGATGAAATACTGATATATGAGACTATCTGTTGTGAATATGTTTAATGGTCGATAAATGACATGTTTATTTTTTCTTCATTCACATTCCCTCTACATGAGGTAGCTGGGTGTGTTGGGTGGGATGTTTCTTCTTAGTGGTATCTTTGTATTGTTTCCCTTGAGTGACATGATTTTCTATTGAGGCTCAAAATGAATAAACATCTCTTAAACCATGAGTATGGTGATGTTGAAATGAACATGATAAAAATATGCCTAAATTGATAAACCTAGGTCTCAATTTGAAAAATGCCTCGAGGGCATGGACTTTATTCTAATGACTATTTTAATGAAATTTGGAATATTATTAATGGTTAATTTAATTGATAATGAATTAATTAAGGGATAGATATGGTAGAATGGAATGAATTAAAAAATATATATCTTTTAAAATCTTTTTGTGAATATAAGATATTTGGTACTATAAGTGGTATCCTGGAGTCTGGGTGATATTTTATAAAGGTGAGTCTAAGAGAAGGTTTTGACCATAGTGTGGTTGTGAGATGTACTATGTCATTTATATTTTGTGATTTTATATCGTACCCACCCATATCGTTTTGGATGAATTACACCTACTGTACTCTAAGAAGGTGTTTTCCTCAACTTCTAGGTGGTAGGATGGATGGATGACTACCCCTTAGTCCCCTCTCTATTCTCTTTATATTTACTAATGCTGATACATGTGGAATTTAGGTTTCCCAAATATGTTGGTTGTGGGATGTGATGTCTTGTGGTTATTTAACACATATGTATAGCCAAATATAGTATCCAATGGATTATTATAAGTATGAAATGTGTTGTACATGATTGTTTTTCAACTTACATATTGTATAAGATTTTACTGATTATGGTATAGTAATCGATATATGAACACAACAAACTGGTTTTAGTGGCCCTCATAACCCACATAGTTACTCTATAGTGATGTGATATGGGATGATGTGATGATTTGATGCACGAGGTGCATGTTTTGATTCCTGGATCATGTTTCTTAGGTCTTGATTGATTTGGAGAGAGATAGATCCGGACGTGCACCATTATGGAAGTGTGGAAAATCATCGAGAAAGAAAGGGTGGGGTACCCTAGACGATTCATTACTATATTATATACTATCTTGTATTCTGTACATGGTGAGAGTTGTCCACGGTGAGGCTGATAATATTTTATACTTATTTAGATGACAATTTAGTTTCATTGATGATCACTATTATTTACCAAGAAACTATTATCTTCTTTATGAAAGGCTCCAGGGAGGATTATACAGAGTATACATTTTCTAGGAGCCAAAGTATATATAATTTTAATAGGTTATCTAAATAATGATGGTGATTGGGATGGATATTACTATGTTGTGGTCTGTTATGAGATATTTGGGTTTTTTTGTCATCACCATACATAACTTTTGGTACCTGTTTTTTTCCTCTCATGGTAAATAATAATGATTTAAATTTCATGTTTCAACCTGATATTTCATTATATTTATATATGTATGAAAATGTATTTATTGGTGTCTATGTCTTATCTCTCTGTTCCTCAAGTTCTATTAATGGGTAATGCCTCTCATATATTTATTCATATTATACCATCGGTGTTAGTCACCAACCTAGGTCCTATGTGAGGAGGGATTCGGGCAGTCATCACCTCCATTCTATCATTGTAAACCAAGTAGGGGTACAAATTCGGGGTGAGGTGGTGATAGAGTTACATCATACATTCAGTTTGATCGATATAATAATGATAGAAATTAGGAAGATGTGATATTTCATTAATTTTTTGGGAAATTGTTTCTTTAGTGTTAAGAATGTGATATAAACACACTAGACTGACCGAGACATGATTATTTAGAACTTATAGTGATCTGATAAAGGGACATTTAAGTTTACTGATCCTACTAAATGAAGTGATATTGGGTGCATGGTAGAAATTCTGGATAATATCATGAATCATTATTATTTATCTATGTTTGAAAATGATCGACATTGGGACGGATTAAAATCATTCCATGAAAATAAAATAAATAAATAAATAATGTTTAATATTTTATATTCTTGGATTAGGAGAACTAACCTTTAGTTATCATTATAGGAATAACTTTAGGATTCCATTATCATCCCGTTAGTGAAAAATATGTTTAGCAAGATGTTCCTAAAAATAAACATATTTCAGATGTAAATTATGATAACACATAGAGGAGGACACTCTCAGAGTTTCAACACTAGAGTCTACAGAAGTATTGGTGCTCTATTTTAGATTCTATCATAGAAGAATCATTAAATGAGGTTTATCTATCTTTCAGTTTGATTTGATCTTGGATGGAATACTAGGTTTTATTTTCAATGATTATGTAACATGGAGTAGTGTTGTATCCATGTTTTTTGTTCTGTGGGGATAATAAGGATTTGGCAGTCTCGTGAGAGAAGTTCTGAGAAAATTTCTGAGCGGAGTTCCTTTCATTATCCAAAGTGTTATATAGTGTCTAGGAGATTCTTACCCATTTACATGGGATAATCAATGATCAATATTTTTGGATTTGTTTCATAACTATTTTGTGATATACATTGGTCTGGGTTTTTAATGACGAGGATGGGGTGATGCATTGAAGAAGGATTTTCATTCAAAAATATATTTTCAGGTCACCCCAGTGATATTGATGACATATCATTATGTGATGATGATAGTAGATGTAATTTTAATGAACAATAAACTAATATATATCATCATGAGGGGGAATTTTTCTAGATTCTTCATTCAATTCTTATGGTCTAGAATTCATAGTTTCTTGGATAGAATTGTTTTCAGTCAGTTGTGGGTAGGTCTGAGCAATCATCATGTCGTTTCTATAGGAGGGGATTAATTCAAAAATATAAAAACTAATCACATTCATGTTCTTATTGTGGAGTTTTCGTTCATCAGTAGTGATTGTTACTGACCATTTTGAGTAGTCTGCATGTGCGAGGTGTTCCTCTTAGCTTCGTCCCTTCTTGATGTTTTTTGGAGGTAGCATAAGTAGGGTGTTTTAGTTATCGTTTATCATAGAGGAAGTGGATAAGGAATATTAAATTTCCAAGACACTATGCATCTAGAAATAGTAAAATAAGACAATGGATGTGCATATCAATTAGGTTAAAGAGGCCATGGAGTAGTTAGTGGTAAGCTTTATGAATTATCATTGCCAACATCGATTGACTGAAATGCCGTTCCAGGTACCCTTTTCCTATTTTTTACATGGGGGAAATTTTTTATTCAATATTGAAATTCTCATTTATATATCCTAACCATGTATATTCTTTCAAATTTGAGGTAGATAGGCTTCCACCACCCTTCGCGTTGACTAAACCAATTGGAGGTCGAGCAAACTTGTGTGAAGTATGTAGATACTGTGAGATAATGATTTGAAAGAACATGTCTATGTGATATTTCCTATGTTAAAAAATATTGAAAAATGAAATCATACTTAGCTTGAACTGCTTGTATTCATTGAATGGATATTATTGATTTCTTTGTTCAATTGTGCCACCTTGAGGGAACCAGTTTTTTCATGATGATGTTTTTTGGTAGTTTTCAGATTTTTATCGATTACCGTCGCCTAAAACAACTGACAATGATAACCTCTATCTTCATCAATAGATTTTTGATATATTTTATCAGCTGATGGTTACAAGTTGGTTCTCAATGATAATTTTGAAGTATGGTTATCATTAGAAATATTCCATGTATGATTATATCCGAAATACTAATTTTTGTTGTCTTTGTGTGAATCATGGGTTAGTTTTTATCTTATTCATTGTGATAAATTTTCCATTAATGTTCATTGGGCCGAAGAACAATTTTTTCATTGTGGTCCTAAATATGTTTTTGGTTGTTTTCATTAATAACATTTTGTATACTACATATTTTTTGGATGACCTAGAATAAAAGATGTGCACCCTTTTGAGGGTAATTCATCATGAGAATCTATTCAGGATGTTGTAAAAGAGTGAGTTATGTTCTATTGGATATTGTTTTTGAAAATGTTGTGTCCTATATGGGATGGGTTGTGGATCCTTTGAATACAATGTCATTCATATCATATGATACCCCAATAATGTGTCATTGCTCCATATTTTACATTATATAGTAGAATATTATTGGAGGTTAGTATCCGATCTCTCTAATGTAGAAAATCCTCTGAAATATTTTTCAAAAAAGGACCAAGATTGTTTCTATACTGAATAATGTCATATGTATTTTGAGTACCTAGACTAGATTTTGGTTAGAACTGTTTTCCATTTTTTATAGTAGAAGGAGTTCAATTAGAGGATTTCAATTATGCTTTGTGTATTTTCCTATGATATTTTTTGATGCATTGAAGATCAATTGGTTCTTATGGGTCATAGTAGTTATGAACCCATGATGGTAACTATTCTAAAAATGATCTTGAGTTGGTATAATTTGGGTTTTATTTTATGATTTGGAGACAATACCTCATTGACGAGATTTTTATTGGAATTTACTAATAATAAGAGCATGAGGTATGTCTTCTCAAAACATTAAATAAACATTTATTAGCATCTATTGATGGAATTAATACAATATTATGACTTTGAGACATTATATAGGATGTGAAAAGGAAATATTTTGGTTAAAGTGTTGAGAAGGAAGTCACAGAGTGATTCCGTGCATGAATTTTAATATTCCTAGAGGGTCATGTAATAATTTGTAGTGATATATCTAGATATTGGAGAGGATGGTGGAATAGGTTCTATTATTTAGATTATACTGTATTAATATATAGTATAGAAAGTGGGGGAGTAATTTCTATGGGATTCTAAGGTGGTGGTCTGGAGGAAAAATGTTGTTTTAATGGATTCCCCCAATGGTTGGCCTGTGGATATATAGTTTCAGGTGTTTTTCTACAAAAGAATTTTTATTCCTTCAACAATTCATGAGATAGTTCTTCATGTGTTACATACCTCACCATTTGTAGAAAAAATTGAATGACAATTTTGTATAGATATTTGAGAGGTTAGTTTTAGTCTCCTAGGTTGATGCAAGTTGTTGAGGAGTTTATTTCTTGATATTAGGTCTAACAGAATGTGATGACTGAGATCAATTTTCCAGGTAGTTTTCTAAATCCTCTAGTTGTTCCCATGTGGATTTGGGAGGTCATTTAAATCGCCTTTATTACCATTTTACATCAATATTTTGGATTATATGGTTCCATATGGATGATAGTGGGTTTTCGGTTGAATTTTCTTGATTTGTTATGATATAAGAGTTTATCTTAGAAGATTTTTGTATAGGAATTATCTAGAGTAGGTGGTGTGACTTCATGGAGTCTTGAAGATGATTATCTTTAGTTAAGACCCATGTTTTACCTCCAATATGATGGTAGGTCTCCAATATACCTTTGAATTTTTGTTATGGTTTATTAATACATTCCATCTTATGTTGGATGGCCAGACAGTGTAGAAAATGCAGACCATCGATGACATGATTTTCAATTATGTACCAAATTTTAGAGTTTTGCGGATTATGCCCCAAATATTTTGTAATTTTTATGAAAATTTTAATCTCACATCCACCATTTTTATGTAATAATTTGACGTTTTGTATGGTTTAACATTCAATTCTTTATTGTAAAGGTCTATGTTCTAAGAGGAATCAACTCTTTGAACAAAACCATTATAGAATATGACATAGATGGTATGTATAATTTGTGAGAAGATTAATGTAGATAATTATTTTCATAAATACTATGTTGTTAATGGTAGGAGCCCTGCGGTGTTCAATATTGGATATAATATGTTTCTAAGAGTTACTCTTCACCATGGGTTGTGAATGTATGGTCATGGGATTAATATTTCTCCTTGGTTAATTGGTCCTTTAAAGGTGCTGGTCAATGTTAGAGTTGTGGAACATCTAATAGATACTCCCATGAAGATAATCATGATAAATAATGTTCTATAGATCTGATTTATCTATCATTAGCTTCATGATGAATATCATGCAATCAATTAGGGAAATATTGATGTTGAGGATGATGTGACTATCTAGAAACAGTATGTAGATTTCCATCACAAATAGAAGAAGGTTTTTAAAAGATGTGATATTCCCTATGTCTGTGTCATTTATTGTTTTGATGTTGTGTTTGGGAGTATATAGGAACCTGAGTCATATATGTACACACAAAACCTCTAACTATTTGATCTATTGATCTTCTCTTATAACATTGTTCCTTTTTGTGGATGTTTTCGATTCTAGTTTATGATATGGATTCATCTTGATTCTTTTAAATGTTTTACTCTCATTTGAGAGGTATCTCCTTCAATAGATTTTTTTGGGGTGGGATTTAGTTTTTGTTTGGTTTTGGGATTATTTTCTCTATATGTGAGGAACTATAGATACTGTGATAATGAGACCCATGAATGAGATATTGAGGTGTGGTTAAGAATATAAACTATTTCCCCTCCCCTTGGTTTTCGTATTAGAATCTCAAGGATGATAATAGTTTGGGATGTAACTAATTTAAAGGCATGGATCCATGTAGTTCAAACCATTGTGAGATTTTGATTCTAATGGATCATAGAGGATCCCTAGATTAATTTTAATGGTTTTTGGATGCTAATGAATGGATATTGGTAGAATTCATGACATGTAAGGTTTCACATAGTGAATGTTTTATTATTTTCTTTTATGAGGATAATTCACTTGGTGATTCATGACATGAATTAAATTACTGTCAAAATATATATGGTGTCTTTTTCTTAATCAAGAAAAAAATATAGAAACTTTCATGATGTGAAAGTGTTAAATGCCCAAAAATTAAACATTACAACATTCCTTTAACATCAATATCACCTCAGTTTTGTTCAAACCCTACATCTTTCTCGCAATTTCAAGGTAATATGGGGATCACTCTTCGGAAAATATAGAATCCCTTTGATGGGGATTGATTTTCAATTACATATATCTGATCCATGGTTATATAAGGTATAATACCAACTGTAGGATACAATTCATTCATGCTTTAGTGGCTCCTAGAATGATCTTGGTTAATATATAGTGATATGATGATGTAATGCAAGAGGTTCATGTTGGGATGTATTTCACAGTTGTCTTCTAACTTGTTGGATTTGGAGAGTAATTTCATAGGATGTATGATATTGGGGAAGTGTGTAAAACTAGTGTGGAATTGAGGGCAGGGTACCCTTTATGTTTGAATATTATATTATATTCAATATTTCATGAAACCCTTGTTGATAGTTATCCATTATTAGGATTGGAACGTCGTATACCTATTATGGTGATGATTTAGTTTCACTATTGTTCACTTTTATTTATCATGATATCATTATCATTTTTATTAGATGCTATGGGGAGGATCATAATTGGTATATCATTATGCTAACTATATAGATAAATTGTTTTTCAGCATAATATTTTTAGGTTGGATAGAAGGATGGATATTACTTGCATGTGGTTTTGTAGGAGCTATTTGGGATTTGTGGTCTATGTCATATTTATCATTTTTTACTTATTGTTTTAATTTTTGATATTATATTACCATATGAAATATCATTTTTACACTTGGTATTTCTTTATATATATGTTTTAGGAGCTGTTTATGGATTTATCTATCTTATCACTCTCATATTCATGTTATCTTATAGGGAAATTCCTCTCATATGTCTATTCTTATTATAGCCTCAGTGAATGTTTCCAACACGAGACATAAAAGAGTTGGAAATTGGAAAGTCACCACCTCCCTCCCCTCATTTTCAACATATGATTGGAATATTTTAGGTGGATGTGGTCATGAATAATATCATTTTATAAATTTTTTGAGGACCATAAGGTCGGAGAATCATTATGAAATATTTAAAAATTGTGAATTTTTTATTTAGAATATTTAATTATTGTGTAATATCATCTCAAGTTAGTGTATATCTATAGACCCTTCAAACATAAATGTTGTTTAAAATTTTCATTGAAAACCCACTATGATTAGGATCTATATTTTTATTAGTTTGGAAGGATATTATTGGAATTTATTGGTAAAACTTATCATGGGTGTTGAATCCAATAAATATGTTCACTTGAAAGGGAGATAAATTCTATTGGACTTATGAATGTGGGGAATCATTTAATTAATATAAGAGAATAATAGTCATAACCCATATTCTTTTACTTCTCAAAAATTGAGAAGGATTTTTAATCTATATTGATTGGTCAAATATGGAATTAGAATGTGTCCAAATACATAATGATATGAATTTAGCTTATTCATCATCATAATAGGAGGCACATGATAATAATTACTCAATCCAGGATTTGGGAGTTATATGTCATCATTTTCTCATTATTGATATAGTGGAATTATCTCATTTGAGAATGGAGTGACATAAACACTGATCAAAAAACACTAGAGAATATTTCTGAACAAAAAGAAACTAAAATGAGAAGAAGGTGATGGTTAGAATTTATTAAATATTATGGACTCTCAATACATGACCACATTAGGAAATGGAATAAGGTAGAAAATTATTTCCAATGAACGAATCATACTATATATTCTATGATGATTATTACCAAATATTTGATATTTGATGACATGAAATGTATAGATCTCAATGTATTTAATTAATGGGGAAATATAATCTTACTAGAATGAATGTAAAACCATCTATCTATGTGATGATTAAAGAGGAATATAGGGAAGCTCTATTACTAGAAAACAAGGTGGGAAATCTATATATGTTTAACCTAGACTAAGATGGTATGATAAGGTTTTTGAACCATATATTGGTTCCATGATTACTATATTTAGTGAAGGAGGTTTTGGGAGAGGCCCGTAGCTCTTCATTATCCATTCGTTCTAGAAGTGAATACATGCCTAAAAATTTGATAGATTATTTCTTGTGGGATGGAATGCAGAGAGATATCTTTATGTTTGTTTCTTAGTACTTGGTATCAGATTATATTAATGTAATGCGATATAAATCAAAGAAGTTGTTATAGCCATTACACATAACTTAATTGAATTGGTAAGGAATTTTCAGTTTTTTTTAATTTTACTCTGAAAACAACTAAAGGAAATAATGATGATTGTATTATAGTTGATAGCCTTATAAATTCAATAAAACTCACTTAAATAAGATAATTTTACTCTATTTATCAAATAACATGGTTATACAATAAGTAATTGGTATGATTTCATGGTGTGTCACTATCAATTGTATCCGATCATGATATATGGTTTACCATGATGTTGTTGAGAACTATTTAGTAGGCTCTAGAGACAACGTTATGTTTCAAAATGACTTATCAACATCAAAAAAATATCCAGTATGAGATAACCATTCAAACTATATAAGATTTGTTGAGTGACTTATCTATGGATTTATATGGTGTTTGAGAAAACCAATTTTAGTTTGGGGTAATTTTCTAACAGCAATAGATTTACATCGATTAATAAAATGGATCCTTATGAATCTACGTATGATAAGAAGTGAAAAAACCAACATGATGGAATTTAATTAGAAGAATAAAGATATTTTAACATAATATGACTGAGTGAATTATTGATAAGAAAAAAATCATTCATTATCACTTATGTGAATCCTAGAGATGACAAAAAATGTTATTCTATGAATCATAAGAATGATATAGATTCTGTAGTTGGTGATAATGTATTTTTTCTAATATCAACAGGGAATATAGTGATTATATTTTGATAGATGTTAATTCTGATCCCTAAGTATGAATGTATTTTTTATATTAGTGTTCATATTGGGATGGTAGCTTTAGGATTGGTGCTTACACTGAATCTATCTCAAGATAGTGATGTCTTCCATTAATCCCTTCGAAGGAAGTGCACACCCAATCATTCACGTTAATTGAAATAAGCATTATACAAGTGGATAATGTTATTTATTATAAAGAAAAATTTATAGTGATTATGGATCTTAGGGAGAAACTAATACAAAACAAGACAAAACACTTGGTAAATGTTTTGTGACTGAATCACCAATTTGAAAAATCTATGTGGGAAGCCATGAATGTGATCATTCAGAAGTATCCTTTTATTTTTATTATTATAGTGACTGATTTTTGGGGATAAATTAATTTTAGTGGGGTAGAGTGTGACACCTCAAGAATTTTAAGAATATATTCTCATTAAATAATTTGATTTATTCAAATTCTCTCATTACATTCAATAAGAAATTTTGAATATCCATATAATATTATTAAAATATTAATTTTTATAGTATCTCATAAAAATTGGATTAGCAGGTTGAAATATTTATAATAGATATACAAAAAATATAAGTTCCAAAAATTTATAAAATTAATTTATTTGTTGTCAAAATATTAGAATTAAAAAAAAATTATATGAAAATAAAAGTGATGTTTTTTCCAAAAAATATTTTAATTCAAGAAAATGTTTTTATTAATAAATGAAATTAATACCTATTACTGAATAAATTTATTGATATTTATATATTTTTGACTTGAATAAATATTTTAAAAAATCAATAAGTAATATTCTAGGAATAAGATAATAATGAATCTTGTTTTATGTTTTAAAATGTTTTTACAATAAAGATGCTTTTTGTCATATTCTGAACACATAAATTAAAATTCATTTATTCAATTAATAGTCATATAATTAGAAAAAACTTCATACTTAGTCAGAATTAGTAGATTCAAAATTGGTCCATATACCCCCATTATTGTTTATCAATATTAACAGTAATTATGGTAAAATATATTATATCTATAAAGAGTAAATTTGGTTAATCTTGATTAAGAATATTTAATAAGGGTATAAATTCTTGTCTTAAATTTATTGAATAAATGGTATTCTAAAATTTTACCTATTGTCTATAAATTTAATATTATAAGGGGAATTTTCTCATGAAAATGATTAATATATTATTTATATCAATAAATGATACAAAATATCTCCCTCTTAGATTTACATATATATTATATGTTCATATAGAGAAAAAATATAGATATAAATGAATATTAATTTTAATTTTTTGAATAATTAATTTATAGTCATGATGTGATTATATTTATCAATTTTAGGTTATATATAATTACATTAAATTCATAGATAATGCCAAAAAAGTATTTATTCAATTAACTGAAATATAAACTAAATGAATTTGAAAATAGTAAAAGTTGTATAATTTGAGTAATATATGTTTTTATACAAATTTTATTGTTTAATACTAAATATTATTGTAGTACAAAAATATAATATTCAAATTAAAAAAGTGACATTATGTCTTTTAGTAAAAATTAAATGAATAGTGTCAAAATTGACAATAATTATATTTTATCAAAATAATATTTAATTAAATTATTTAAATAAAAATATAAAAATATAAATAAGAAATGGCTGATGTGATATGTTTTTAAATGTCATAAATTTTCCATTCATTTTCCAAGTTACAATTTATAATAAAAAAATTCAATTCTATAATGTAGAAAACGTTGTTACCATTGTTAAAATTAAAATTTGTTCACTAAGGATTAATTAAAATAAAAAATTTTAATAGGACCCCAAAAACTCATTAAATTATATTTATTTATTGTTCTAAAATAATATCCTACCCAATATTTAAATCTCTATTTATTTTGGGTAATTTTTCTTTGGAATTACTTTATTATAAATTTAATATTTGACAAATTCAGAAAGTTCTCCACAAATCAATTATAAAAGGGAACCTCCCTTCCAATAGTTTGACATAACAGTTAGCCTTATATTGAAATATAGCTCATCCAATGTCTCCTATAATATTCCATATCATCATTCTATTGTATTTTTTGTTCCCAAAATACAATCACTATATCCCTTGGAAGGAGATGTAGAGGATTCGTTTCATATAAGAGTTAATCTCGTTACACAATCAACTTATTTTCAACACTTCATTAACTCCAAAAAATATATGGTATTTGCCAAAATGTAATGAATTATGTTTCATAAAAATTACTAAATGTTATTATTATAATAAAACCACCATTATACACTTTTTTCCGTTCAAATTCGAAATTAATGTACTAATCATCCATACTTATGGCTTATCTCCTCTATGATGTGATACAATAAATTTTTAATCACCATATTTTATGGATTGGTTAATTTATATAAATTATATTTATGACATAATTACTCTTACATAATTAAAATATCAAATATTTCTTCTTACAATCTAATATTTTGGGAAATAATAACATCATTCTTTCAAATGTATGGACTACCACCTCCAAGAAGAGATGTGATTCGTTTTTTACATTATATTTTACTTGGATGTTAATGAGGAATAATTTGATTAATATATATTTTATATATAGAATTTTATATTTAGCATATAAAGTTTAATTAATATTTACATTTCATTCATTCCATCCATTGGAAAATTAAAACAACATTCATGTATACATACGGTATACCGTCTCTATAAATAGTGTTATTCATTTTTCAATCTATATCATTTATATATGACTATAAATATATATAGAAATTAATATATATTATTTTTATATCATTATATATAATATGTAAATTATATAACTAAGAAAAATATACATGTTCTGGATAACTGATTTGAAGCGCTCATGATAAAGGAAACAATTTACTCCTACAAATGATTATATTATTATGTATTAATAAAATAGGGGTTTGAACTATTGGAAAAGTATTTCATTTGATATTACATGTAATAAATTACTCCTTTATCAATGTATAATAAATATGAATATATTATATAGAATTATAGTGTGCGTTCAAATCAAAGATAACTCAAGGTAAGGGCTCTAAGTCACAATCTCATTATTTATCAGGTTGGATTACGAATGTGCCACAGATAATGAAATACTATGACCCACCACTCAATAGAACATATGAAGTTTATTATAGACTATTTATTTCATTATAATACATATTTTCCCATAATTTTTTACAGCATATTTATTTAGAGATCGAAAACTTATAATTTAGTAAAATTGACATTATTAATCTCTTTATTTGGAAAATAAATTTCTATAAAATATATATTTTCTAAAAAAATTAATATGGTTTCATATATTATCCTATGACCATTTGAAGTACTTTTTATGAATTTTTTACTTCTTAAATATTTATTAAAATGAATCATGATATCATATTCCAAATGAGGTCCTTTAAGTGTATCAGAAAATAATTCTAGAAAGGATATATTATACAATTATATAAATCCAATAAATGTTTCTACCATCATTAACAATTTTTCATAAATTATTCCTTTATAGTTTTAAAATTATCAGTTTAAATGAAAATTTTCTTATATATTTCACTAGTTATTTTATACAGGTGATTTCAAAATGTAATAGTTATTTTCCACATGAATGTTTTAATAATATTTTAATGGTTATAATATTGTTCAAATAAAACTACATATTATTTCAATTTTGATTTGAAGCAGATATGGTAAAAGGATACAATACTTATTATTTATCTATATGGTGTATTCTCATTATGGTATAATATTTTTGAAATCAATTGCACTCCCATGAGTTCTTCCATTATGAAATTTTTTTTGAAACCCATTTCATTTCATTCTTTCTAACAAGTAGAATGAATCATCATATTGTGGAACATATTTTTATTATTTTCATTTTGTGATGTGGGACACCTATTGGACCCAACAACGCATTTGATAGTGATTATATCTATTGTGTTAAATATGAATGGAATGGGGAGTGACCAATTTCAGTAGGGGATCTTTTCAAATATGATAGTCTATGGGGTGAACCTTGAAAACTCTTATTTTTTAGAGTGTGAACCCATTCCACTATTATATTATTAGAAAATATCATTGAGTACTAAAGAAATAATTTTTATAGATATGTGTATGATAGAAATAAATGTCTTATGTATATATTAAATATTCATGGTTCATTTATTTTTATTCCTTTATGATTCATGTCCTTTGAACATTCAATATTTATTCCATGACATGAAATTACAATCATTAATCTACATGGTACATTTTTAAAAAGTTAATATCATGTTTTTATACACTTATTCTATTTTTATAGTTATGTGATCATTGATATCTATATATTTTTACTTTACCGAGCATTTGAGATAACCATTTTCTTGTGTATCCCAACACTAGGTTATAAATAATAATAATAAGTATGATAAATCTCAAAGGGGTGATCTTTTGGAGGTAATATGTGGGATAAGATGTATATATTTTATATAATTTTTTTATCTTTCAACATTTCTAATGATACTAGGATAAAATGATTGTCTCGTGGATTAAAATTTATATAAATAATATCCATATATAACAATGTAATATCAAGTTATGAAAAGAATAACCAGCTATTACAATATGTATTCATAATTCCATTTCATTAATGTATATGTTTATTTTAAATTTTACTTATTTAAATATCATTTATTTAAAGAAGTAATCAATCCTTTAGTATAATTACATTGGATCATTCATTAACATATATATATTTAAAAATTTAATTTACACACTTTTGAGAAATAATTTAAAATCATATATCCTTTTGGTTTATATATTTATACCACGTATTAAATATATCACTTCAATAAGTAATATTTGAAATTCATCTAAGAGATTATATATATCATATTTTATGCCACTTTAAGGTAATATTGAAATCCAATATCCATGAAATTATAAAAAAATTATCTTATAAATATATTACTTAAAAATCAATGTACCATATTAACAGAAGTATGTCATAGTTTCAAAAAATAATTCCTTGGTTATTCATCTTGTTCGTAAGAAACCATTTTCTTCTAATGAGATCCTTGTTATTGGTTCTTTAAAATATTTATCATTTATAATTATTTTCAGTTTGATTCAACTCATAATTCATAACCTCAATCTAATATTCATAATTCAATTTTTTTATTTAAGGATTGTGGATTAACATGACAGATTAAAGATATTTGATTTATACAGTACAACCATCCTCTAGTCAACACCACTATAGAACAATTTTTAAAAATATTCATGAACTATTCACTATTAATAATACATTTTGATTTGGGTTTTCATTTATAGAAACATCAACATCACCAATAGTCTTATCCATGTAAACTTCAACAAGTTGTGGTTTATATTATGACTGTATAATTAAAAACCATTTCACAATCTTGGTAAATTTTTGCTACTAAATCATTAGAATGAACTACATCTGGAGATGTAATCAAAGTTATATATTAAAAAAATTGAAACAAAACATTATAAATATTATAAATCCTCATGTTACAAAATATTTAGCCTTTATCAATGGTATATGACCTAAACAAATACAATCCACAACCATTTAAACTAAAACTTCCATATTTTTTAATTTGGGTTTTATAACATATGGACTATAAAACATGATAAAATAGTTCATAGTGGGATTATGTTTCTACCACATATCAGTAAAAGACATGTTAGAATCTAGTGTAATAAAAAAAATATTAATAATATGTAAATCAATGAAAAAATATTATATATAAATTTTTTTTCATGATTTAAATTATGATAACATTATTCTTCTTATATCTATTTTGTTTCTACTATTTCAATTACTAAATACCTGTTTATGGGGTGTATATAGAGTACTATACATGTGATTTATACTGTGTTTTTAATATAGGATTCAATTTATCTCCTTGTAAAATATTTCATGTTGTATGATTTTAATTTTATTATGGACATCCCTAACTCTGTACACTTTATTATCATGAAAATATTAACCAAACCTACTACCTCTAAATTTTGTTTTAAAAAATTCATAGGGATCATTATAGTATAATAATTAGATATTATAATTAAATAAATTTAACTTTGACTTATCTTCTCCTCATGGGTCCACACAAATATGAGTATATCAACTGAAGATTATTAATGTTAGGAATTTCTATCGTTAATGGAAATAGTAAGTAACTTTACCTTTATCTTATGTAAAAAACCTTCTTACCTTTACATTTTGAATTGAGTAACATCCTTCAACAAATATCCCCTGGAATACATTCATAACATTATATTAAAAATATTCCAATTAATTCTATTCCATAATTTATTTTAATAATATAAACGCTTCTAAAAAGAGTCTTATGTGTATCAAATCTCAAAAATATTTTAACCAATCCTCTCACTCAAAGTATTAATCAACAAATAATTTATTCTATTGTAGATAAACATGTATCTCTTAAAAGTGGAATCATTATCATTATCATATTATGGAATCAATCATAATATAATATGTTTGTGGAAATAAAAAATATGATATTTTTTGTTTTTAATTTTGGGGATCAATTTAAGTAATTCATATTTTTTTCATTAGAGTTATTTAATTTTCAGAAGTTTCAATAAAAACATCATTTTCTTGTATATTATTGGGATATTCTAATTGTGTTTTATGTTTGGTGAAAATCCAATATCACGTTTCCAGGGATTTCTATCCTTACAAACTTTCTGTTCTAGTTGAACAATGAGTGAGCCCTCAACCATAGTTCTTTTTTTAATTATCCATTCTATAAACATTGTTGTTATTGAAACCAATTCATGGTCATATATTATGTTGCATGGTAACCCGGTTGTTCAAATATTCCACATATATCGCCAATAACTTGATACTTTTTTTGGACATTCATCACATTTATTCCCTCATTTTATTTTTGTCTCCCCAAATTTTTTTCCCGCAATCATTTGATTATATCCCAATAAATTTTATCCCTCTAGGATTATTTATGAGTTACGTATTATAAATTTGATAATAAAAATTATATCCCAAACAACATAAAACCAATAAATTCCTTAAAATATGGCTCTTCAATAATCTATTGAGTTTCTATATGAAAATATACATGTTTTCTTTGTTCAATGTTAGACTTTTTATATATATTATATAAAAAACATTGGTTCATTTTAAATATATTATCTATATTAGTTGTAGTGTTTATATATTGTCAGATTTTATGAACCCAAGTCTATCTATTTTGGTATTCCTATCTTACACGTTCAGGTATAATAGATTTATTAGATTCATATATAGTAGGTTCATGTTTAACATATGTTAGTGAACTAGATTTCCTAATATTCAATGGAGATTCAAATTTCACTGAAACTACTTTGTCATGGTGACTCTTTATTGTTTTAATGATCTAATCAGAATTAAGAACCCTATATTCTTCATAGTTAATAATTTCTACTTTATCTTTAATATTCCACTCAAATTATTTTATGATCCTTTCATGATTATCAATCTTCACATTGAGAATATTAATCTCCTCAATGTGAAAATTTTCATTTAAAAAATTCACATATTCATCTTTCATCTCCTTTATCATATCTATCATAATTTATTTTAATTCTTTTTTAAGATCAATATTTTTAATCATGTCATGTTTCAATTTATATTATGAATATGTGAGCCATATATTTCACATTAAATTTTTTCTATTTATTGAATTATTTTTCATTCTTTATCTCAAATCAATCATTGATATCTTATTAACTTTTTCTACGCACTATTTTAAAATCATTTCTCAGGAGAAATAATCATATTCCTTATCAATCAATATACTCATTTTATTTTATCTATCAATTTTCAATCTGCCTTTATTTTATATATTTTCTTCTTTAAAGGATCTACCATTTGACTTTATCAAAGGATTTTATTCATCCTATCCCACATTATACTCCGCACTCTTATTTCATAAACAAATATATTTAAAATTATTCAATCCCCCACTCTTATTGAGAGGTTCCAAAACAAAGAAGACATTTTCCTTGTGTTTTTAGGTATTAGAGGTTCTTAGAGGAGTCATGAGATAGAGAAAAGGGATATAAAGCTAGAAAGTATGCATAAAAGAGGATAAGTTTTCATGGAGGGACAGAAAATTCCATATGGTTGTACAGAAGGACATGGAAGATCAAACTGTGGTGAAGATCCTCAAGAGTAAGGATTTTTAATTCATAACCATTTTTTCCTGGTTGTGTTGTAGATGGTTGGATTTCACTCAGCTTATCCAAGATTAATTACAATGACTAGGGTTATGTCCCACGTTCTCTTGCAATGCATAATGGAGATATTGGACTATGTCTTATGGGTTTTGTGGTGGTTCTAAACATTTTGGGGTAGATTCAACATGGAGGATATTCCACATCGTATCTTCCTCCATAAAAAATGGGTTTTATGGAATGGTTTCTTCGACAATGGTGTAATCTATCCATAGGTATATAGGATATGAATCATGAAAATTTTCATGTTCCACAAACATAGGTCGTAATAGGAAGGTTCTGGTGTAATCCCATTTGCATAGCCATTTCCTCTATATTTCATCTAGTTATATGACATAGTCAAGAGGGTTTTGAGGTGGTCATATAATTCATTAAAATAAAATAAATACTATAACCCCCTAAAATTCAAATTTTATCACATCGTTTCACTTGAAAACTAGGCTCCCAAGAGATATTTTTTATGTCATTTGAAACATAATTTGATCAGAATAAATATTCGACATCATGTGTTTAATTATTGGTAATAAAAAGTGAGGTTTACTTCATTTCTAGTGGTTTCACCCCATTAAATTATATTCAAAATGAGGTTTTTTATGTGTATCATAAAATAAAATTAGAATGAATATTTTTTAAACATATATAAAACCAATCAATTTTTCTATCACCATTAATAATTTTTCATAGAATATTACTTTACAGGTATAAAATTTTCATTTCAAATAAATTCATTTCTTTATATTTCATTGCTAATTTTATATATGTGATTTGAAAATGTATTGGTTATTTTTCTCATAATGTTTTTATGTTATTTTAATGTTAATTATATTGTTCAATTAAAACTACCGATTATTTCACTTATGATTTTATGGGGATATGATAAAAGCATACTATACTTATTATTTATCTAGATCGAGTATGTTTATGATGGAATAATGTTTATGAAATAGATTTTACTCCCATTATTTATTCCATTATAAAATGTTTTTGAAACCCATTTCACTTCATGAATTCTATCAAGATGAATAGATTTTCATATTATGGAACACATATGTATTATTTTCATTCTGTGATGGGGGAAACCTATAGGACACATCAATTCATTGGGAAATGATTATATCTATTGAGTTAAACATGAATGGTATGGGGAGTGACAAATTTTATCAATAGAATTTTTTTAAATATTATAGTCAATGGGGGAACCTTTAAAACTATTATTATTTGGAGAGTGAACCCATTCAACTATTATATTATTGGAAATGATCCTTGATTACTAATGACATTATTATTTATGGTTATGTGTATAACATAAATCAATTTCTTATATATATTTTAAATATTCATGGTTTAAGATTTTATTATTCCCTCATGATTCATATCTTATAAACTGTCAATATTTATTCGATGACTTATGATTATGACCTTTGATCTAAAGGATATGTTTTTAAAATGTTAATATCATTTTATTGGACACTTATTCTATTGGTATACTTATGTAATCATTGATACCTCCGTTTTTACCTTACTAATTATTTGAGATAACCCTTTTCTTATGATACCCAACTCCAGGTTACACATAATTATATTATGTATGATATATTTTAAAAGGACGATAGTTAGGAAGAAATATGTGGGATATGATGTATATATCTTATAAATTTGTTTTTATGTTTCGATGTTTCTAAGGATAGTAGACTAAATTGATTCTATCATGCATTAAAATTTTATTTTGTTAATATCCATCTATAAAAATTTAATGTCTAGTTTGGAAAAGAATAACCAGCTCTTAAAATATTTATAACTAATTTAATTTCATCAATTTAGATGTTTATTTTAAATTTCCCCATTTTAAGTATCATCAATTTAAAGAAGTTATCAAGCCTTTAATACCATTCTATAGGATTCTTCGTTAACGTATATATTTACAACATCAATTTCCACACTTGTGAGAAATAATTAAAATCATAGAACCTGTTGGTTTTCTTAATATATACAACATCATTATGTTATCTCTATAACAAGGCATATTTGAAATACATCTGAGAGATTATATTCTTCATATTTTCTAACACTTTAAGGTAATATTGAACTCTTATGTCCATGAATCTAGAAAGAAATTATCCTGTAAATATTATACTTAAAAAAGAAATATACCATATCTACACTAGTATGTCATAGATCCAAAAAATAATTCCTTGATCATTCATCATGTTCATAAGAAACCATTTTATTCTAATAAGATTATTATTATTGGTTCATTTAATGTTTTATCATTTATAATTATTTTCAGTTTGATTCAACTCATAATCTATATCCTCAATCTAAGCATCATAATAAAATTATTAGTTTAATGATTTTGGATTAACATTATAGATTAAGGCTATTATATTTACACACTACAACCATCCTTTGGTCAACACCACTACTGATTGATTTTTAAAAATATATTATGCCTATTAATTATTAATCATAGTTTTTAATTTTTTTTCATTGCTAGAAACATCAATATAATTAATATTCTAATCCATGTAAACTGAAACAAGTTGTGGTTTATATTTGGAATATATAACAAAATCCTTTTCATAATCATGGTTATTGTTTTCTTCTGAATCATTTGAATCAACTATATTTGGAGATGTAATCGATCTTATATTTTAATTAAATTTTCTAATAAAAGCATTCAGAAATATTATAAATCCTCATGTTACAAATTTTTTAAACATCACCATTGATATATGACCTAAAATGATACCTTCCAGAACTATTTAAACAAATATTTCCATCTTTTTGAATCTTACCATTTAAATATATGGACAATAAAATACAATAAAATTGTTCATAGTTGGATTATTTTTCTACCACGTATCATTGTATGATATGTTGGAATCTAGTGTAATAAAACATATATTTGTAATATGTAAACCTATGCAAAAATATTATATATAATAAATTTTTGTCTTTTATATTATGATTACATTGTTCATACCATATCTATTATGTTTCTACAATTTCACATAATAACTCCCTTTTGATGGGGTGTATATGGAGTACTATACATGTTATTTATTCCATTTTTTTCTATATCGGATCCAATTTATTTCCTTGTTCAATCCGTTATGTTTAATGATATTAATTTTATTGTGCACATTACCAACTATTTCTGTATTATTATCTTGAAAATATTAACCACACCCACTACCTCTAAATTTTGTTTTAAAAACATCACAAGGATCATTATATTATTATAATTAGAAAATATAATTAAATAAATTTCACTTTGACTTATCTTTTTCGCATGGGTCCACACAAATATGAGTGTATCAACTGACGAATCTAATGTTATGAATTTGATTATATAATGCTAAACTAATGCAACCTTCCCTGTCTTATATGTCCCTAAAAATTATTACCTTTCAATTTTGATTTGAGTTACATACATTACCACTTATCCCATAGAATAAATTCATAATATTATCAGAAAAATATGTCACTTAATTTTATTACATAATTTATTTTAATATTATAAAGTCTTGTAAAATAAATTTGTGGGTATTAAATCTCAATAATATTTCAACTAGTCCTCTCACTTGAAGTAGTAATAAAATAATTTTTTACTCTGTTCTTGACACACGTGTTTCTCTAAAAAGTGGAATTGTTATCAGTATCATACTAATGACTCAATCTTAATATATTATGTTTACTCCAATCTATAAATATGATATTTTTGGTTTTCTATTTTTGGGGCTCAATTTTAGTAATTCCAATATGTTTTCTCATTAAAGTGATTTAATTTTCCGATGTTTCAATACCAAAAAGAATTTTGTATATACTTTTTGGATCTTTTAATATTATTTTATGAGTGATGATCATCCTCTATCAAGTTTACATGTACTTCTATCCTCACACGCTTCCAGTTCTAGTACAACAACTAGTGAGCTCTCAACCACATTTATTTTTTTCATCATCCATTCCATATTCATTGTTGTTATTGAAGCCAAGACATGGTCATATATTCTAATTCTTGGAAACATTGTTTTTAGAATCTCCCACATATGTCACTAATCCCATGATACTTGTTTGGGATATTCATCACATTTATGCTGTCATTTTATTTTTGTCTCTTCAAATGTGTTTCCCACTATCATTTTATTATCTCACCCTACATTATATCCCTATAAGATTCTATGGTAGAGACGTATTGTATAATTGATAATACAAATTATATCCACAACAACATAAAACCAATAAATTCCCTAAAATCTAGTTCTTCAAAATTCTATTGAGTTTTTCTATGAAATTAATCATGTTTTCTTTGATCAACATTAGCCTTTTTATAAATATTATATGGGGAACCATTGTTCATTTGAAATATATCATCTACATTAGCTGTAGTGTTTATCTATTCTGGGGTTTCATAAACCCATGTCAATCTATATTAGTATTCCTAGCCTACAAATTCTGTTATAATATATTTATTATATTAAAATATAGTAGGTTCATGTTTTACCGATGTTAGTGAACTTGATTCTCAAATATTCTATGAAGATTAATATTTCACTGAAACTACATTTTCATAGTGACTCTTTATCTTTTTAATGATCTAATCAGCATTACGTAACCAATATTCATAATATTTAATAATTTCTTCTTGGTCCATCATATTCCACTCAAATTATTTTATGATCCTCTCATGATTATCAGTCTTCACATTGAGGGGATTAATCTCCACAATGTGACTATTTTCTTTTAAAAAAATCACATATTAATCTTTTTTCACATTTATCACATACATTATAGGATACATTAAATATTTTTTTAGATCACTTTTTTTATCAAGACATGATTCAATTTAAATTCTGAATATGTGATCCATATAAGTCACATCTCAATTTTCTCATTTATTGAATGAGTTTTAATTCATTTTCTCAAAAGAATATATGATGTCTTATTACCTTATTCCACAGAATATTTTTAAATCATTTCTCAAGGATAAATAATCTACTTCTTCATTAATTGACAAACACATTTTCTTTTTTATGAATTATCATTTTAGATTAATTTTAAATATTATATTATTTGAAGGATCTACTATTATACTTTATCTATGTATTTTATTCATCATCTCCCACAATAGACTCCACACTCTCCTTTTATACTTAAATATATTTCAAATTTTCTAATCCCCCACTCTTAATGTGAAGTACCAAATCATGTAATACCTTTTCCTTGGGTTATTTAGGTATTATAGGTTCCGAGAGGAGTCATGTGATAGAGAAAATGGATGTAAAGATAAAATGCCTCCCTAGAAGAGGATTATATTGCATGGAGGTCCATACAGTTCCATAAGGTTTTCCAAAAGGATATAGAAGATCCAACTATGGTGATGTTCTTTGAGATTAAGAATTTTGAAGCCACTGCCATTTTTAGGGTTGTGTTGTGGAGGGTTGGGATTAACACAACTTATTCAAGATCAATGCCATAGAGTAGGCAAATGTCCCACGCCCTCTTGCAATGAATAATAGAGAATATAAACTATTTCTTAGGGGATTTTTTTGTGGTTATACAGATTTTGGGGTAGCTACATCATGTGGGATATTCCATGTTGTATCTTGCTCATTAAAAAATGTGTTTCATGCAATAGTTTCTTCAACTATGGGGTAATCTATCCACTGGTATATGGGATATGAAACATGAAAATTTTCATGTTCCTCAAGCATATGCCTAACATGGAAAGTTGCGGCATAATACCTTTTGAGAATCTATTTCCCCTACAGGTCATCGTGTTCTATGACTTATTCAAGAGGGCTATGAGGTCATCATATAATTCATTAAATTAAAATAAATACTGTAACCCCCTAAATTCAATGTTGTATCCCATCATTTTACATGAAACCTAAGCACCCAAGATTTATTTTATGAGTCCATCGAAACATAATTTAATCAGAATCAATATTCAACTTCCTATGTTAAATTATTGGTAATAAAAGGTGAGGTTTAATTCTTTTGTAGTGGTTTATCCCCATTAAATCTTACTCCGTCCCAATATCTAATTCCACATTATGGTATTTAATCTCCATAATTATGATGTGTTTTCTTGTTACCATAGTTGTCGTATGATGTCCATGGAGGGATATATCTATCATTATTGGATGGGTAATTAAAGACCTATGTTGGTATTTTATTATGATCCAATAACCTTGAATAATTAAGTTATTTCATTCATTTACTCGTCATCTATTATATATTAAATAAAAAATTGAATTTGTTTTTAACATCTTTAGTTGGTATTTGAATTAACACTGATAAAGGATAATTCGAATCAGTGAAATAAAGTGGTGTGGTTGTAGTAATCTCATATTCTTCCACTATGGTAATGATTTTCCTCTTATTTTAGTAGATAGTGTGCTATAATTTTTATATTTTGGTTTTCATTTTAGTTTAGGGAAAATGATTATTATTGTAAATATAGTAATTTTTGGTGGTATAAATCATTAAAAATCCATGTTAATAAATCTTCATATTCTTATAATTCTGTAATAGTATAAAATTATTCTTGATTATTTTTTAATTTTTCTATTCTTCCATGTGTTAATATATTTTTTCACAAAAAAAATTATGTTTCAATGTTTTTGGTAATTAATAATAAAATTCATTTAGAATGATAATTTTTCTTCTAATTTTTTTTGAAATTAAATCTTCTTTCAAGAGTTATTTTCATTAAATTATGGCTTGTTATAGCTGATTCCTTAGGTTACATAATATTTCCACTTGTTTTAAATGAATCAATAAATTTAACATGGGAAAAAAGTTCATATAAATGTTAATAATTGTGATTGAGATAGCTCATTTTTTTATGACTTGAATTTTAGATCGAGTGGGAATGGCTACATATGAAGGCTATATGCCTTGTTTTTATTGGAAATTTTTCTAATTGACCTTGTTTTGTGTTGTTTTAATTTGTGTTTAATTGAATGTGATACTTTTAATCTGATTTGATGTGAGCCTAATATTACTGGTGCGATTTTGTTTTGGAGGCCTATAATGAGTGGTGATAGTTGATTCCTGTGATGGAAATATACATAGTGATATGCATGAGGGTTTCTGGAAGAACAAATGATTTGATGGAAGGGGTGGAAGTTGTTTTTACCAGTTTTTTTACATAAATATAGGATTTATGTTTAATAACCATGACTAATTGATGGACTTTTGGGTTTATATTTTATAAATATTCACTTCCCTATTGCCTATGTTAGATGTATATTCATTGTTATGCATCTATTTATATTACCTATGTATGTTTCGTGGAGTTCCAAGAAATATTAATGGAAGATAATGGTCAACTAATGTCTACCCCATATGTTTAATTCATGAGGAGAATGAAAAATATGTTAATTTTGAGAAGTCACAGAATTAGTAGGATTCTTCTTGGAGGGAGTGGAAGTCACTCTAACAGATAACAAAATGTAATTTCTACTAATATTAATTAAGGGTTAAAGAATAAATTAACACAATAAGATATAATAAAAGGAACAATTTAATAAAATCATCGTTAAAATCTTGTTTTGATAGGATATTGTTCTTAAGAATGAATGATTGGTTCTAAAGTGGGGCTAGCTACATTTGATATTAATATTTGGTTAATTCCCATAGTGTGGATGGGAACTATGTTATATCATTTTTTTTATTTTATATGCTACATCACCATTTTAGATAGGTATAATGACACCTCAGGGACATTGGGAGGGTATTTTACAAAAATCTAGGTTTTTAATGGATTGATGAATAAGTCTCCCCTTTATTACCACACAGTTCTCCGGGTAGTAGTACATGTTGATATACATGGTGCCCAGTTTCTCCATGTATTCTTGCAGAGGGATATAATGGATTAACTGATCCATAATACCTAATTTATAATAAATGACACATAGGATGCCTTGGATCCCAAAAACAACATAGTTACTATATATATTGTTTCTATGGGATTAAGTGATGCATAATAAATAAGTTATGAAACATTAGCATATGTGTCTTAGGCCTGGATTTATTTAGATAATGATGTCTTAGGATATCCAATTATTGTGTAGAGGAGAAAACCTATGGGTAAGGGGTAAAGGGGTAACCTTTTTTTGTTAATATTTTGTATAACCTCTTGGAATAATTACTTGGTGACAAATAGACATGGTGAGGAATGAATCTTTGTATAAAAATCCATTTGACGATATAACTACACTTGATGTTCACTGGGCTTTAGTATACATTATTTATCTTATTTAGGATATGATATGGGTACGATCGTACTTATTATACTTATTATGAACACACTACATATATAGAAACAACCTTTCTATCTTGTATGAGATGTTTGGATATTGGGATGAACGTTACCAGATTGTGGTTTTATAGGTGTTGTTTTGGATTCAGGATTTCTATCGGGTTTATCTTTGGTTAGACATAGTTCCCCTATAGTTTTATTAGTTTTTTATTACATTAAAAGTATGTATATAGGATATATTTTACTATATGTGAGAAATATTTGATTAGTTTACTTTAATAATCTCCCATTACTCATATTATTTTATATGGAAATGCCACCCACATGTATGAATGATACACCCTTGGTGATTTCTTCTAACCTGTGGCCTATTAGAGGTAGGCTTTGGGTGGTCACTATCCTCAATTAGTTATTAACATCATGGGAGGGTCAAATTTTGTGTGTGGGAGTCATGAAAGATAATTAATATAGGTTCTATGTGAAGGATATGATGGAGTTTGGGTTTTACAATAGGTTATGACAGAAAGGATTGTTTTGGGAAATGAAGTTAGATGATTTAGTAGGAATTTTAAACATGGGAGACCAGTAGAGACATAGGTATTTGGGTCCAACATTGATATGAAACCTAGACCCAAATGTTTTCTAGGCCTATTAAATAATGTAATAATGGTTTCATGTTAGATAACTAGGGATGAATCATCTATCACTCTTCTTTTGTATATGGTTGAAAAGGGGATACCTTGGTGGTATTAGATTAAAATATAAATAAATAAATAATTGATATTAAATATTCCTTATTTCTTTTTTAATAACCTATAACCATATGTTATTTTCAAGGTATGGCTCTTGGTAAAAGTCATCATCATGTTCCCATTGAGTATGTTTTTCAGCATGTTCCACTAGATCACCATTGAGTATTGGTCAATGATGATTAAACCTGAATAAAGAATATCTGAGCGTTTATCACTATATTCTACATATTAATGAGTTGTCCCTTTAAAAGTTAGTGATATAACACTCATTATAGGTAGTTGAGATAGCTTTTAGTTTAACATGTTATCAAAATGATATCTTAGTTTTATTGGATGTGATGATGTTTGTTGGAGGAGTGAGGTATGGGTGGATGAGCTAATTGGGGATCACGGGGAGTCCTTTTTATTAGTGGAGAATTTCATGGACTAGATCCATGATGTTTTTCATTCATGAAATGTGAAATCATTATATCACCAAGAATATGTAACCCTTTGAAATGGGAGTTCCAGCATACAAGATATTGTGATCCATTTTCAGAACCTACATTATATTTCATTAGATATCCTTCTTTATGAGGAGGCCAAGAAGAGGTCATTCAAGGTGGATTTTTATTAAGATATCCATTCTTGGGTTACCCCATTTTTTTTGTCAGTATATTTCAACTTGCAGGAATGACCAATGGGCATTCAGATGGTGCAAGAAAACACTAGATCATCCAGATAGGAGAGTATCATGGATTTATTTGGAAGTAGATTTGTGGTACGAGGTTCCCAATATCATAGATATATGAGAATTTGGATTGATAGGGGTAGGTCCCAACCCTCATCATCACATTCCACTATGGGTGGATTCTCTCAGGACTAGGACAAGGAATCATACTCATGAATTTTGGGTGGAGGCCAATGTCATAAGTGGTGAGAGTGCTTGACCAGTCTGAGAAAGTAGTGAGGGATTGGTGTTATACTCTTGGTTCCATCATTGATGGATGAACCTGGCCATTTCTTTCTCTATGACCAGTATATGTTAGCATAGTTTTTATTTCTATTAGATGTTTCTTATGTTCTATAATTTAGATGGAGATTATAATATGTTCAATGGTGGATTGGATACTTATATGGGTTAGATGAATCATCCAAAACATATATTCATTGATGGATGAGCTGATGTTTGTGTTTTTAGGAGGTTCAACTCATGGTTATTCTAGGGGTTATGGAAGAGTACACTAATTACCTTCCTAAGTAGGTTGTGGTATTACTCCCTTGATGGGTGATAGTTTTTGGGAGTGATTTATACATGGGAAATTCTCTGATGTTATTATCTCCATAGAAGATAGCACCTGATGATTTTCAATATTTTTTAGAACAACATGATTATATTTTTTAAAATAAGGATTTTTTCTCTTGAGTGATTCACCATGGGTTTCTTCAACTTTATTTGTGAATAATGATAATGGTTGTTGTAAAAAATATATAAAATTATCTTTTCCTTAGTTGGGAGATATTGAATACCCAATAATCACTTACATAGATTGATTATTTTTTCGATAAATTATGAGGATGTAGTTAGTTGTTGAAGATCGATATGTGGTCCAAATATCATCAGATGCAGTTGAAAGATAAGGTTATTTATAAGACATCATAATGATGCTGTTATGGGGATTACATGTTCATCCTGTTCATTTTTTGTGCAATGAACATTCTTTCAGTATAAATTGGATTGAAGAACAGAGTGTTCAATGAATTTTTTCGATTATATTATGGTGGGTATCAATGATGACATCCTTGTATACCCTATATCAATAGAGGAGAATAAAAAGAAACTACATGTAATTTTTGGAGTTTTTCATCATTAATAGCTTCCCAAAAATTTAACGATGTGTGAGTTATGAGATCATGATGTTCATTTTCATAGACTTATAGTGTTCCAAAGAAGAGTATTTGTGGATTATAGGAAGTTCAATGTAGTCATTACATTGGAGTCTCCCATAATAGCTGTAGTGGTGTAAATTTTACGTGGACTTGTAAGCTATTTTATGTGTTTTTACACGATTTTTCTCATATTGTGACCTCAATAATAGTTATTTAAAAAAATTATTATGTGTTATTTTGTACAATATTGTGCTAGGATGCTTTCAATTCCATTAAGTAGATGTTGGTGAATACACCAAAGCATCAATTTCTAGAAGTGGTTTTGGTGGTTTTGGTTTTCTTTAATGCTTCAAATTATAGGTTTGGATGTGTTATAATGCAGTAATTATCAGTCTTTTCCTAAGGGTCTTTGATGTTATGTCCCCATCATAATAAAAATACCACCTTTGATATCGAGTAGGAATCAGTTGATTTTTCAATGAATTTATAGAGACTTTACATCATCATTGAGGGCTTTATGGTTTTAATGATCATAAGGTCATAAGGTATATATTATACCAACATGAATTTTACTTGAAGAAATAATAATTTATTTAATTCATATAGGATTATGAACTAAATATTTTTCATACAATGTGAATGGTAAATATTTATGGTAATGCACTGAGCCGGAAGTCACATAGTGATGCCATAAATAAATATTATGATTCATAAAGAGTATTTAAAGAGGTTTCAATGATATATCTTGATATGTAATAGGTTTGTGATATAGTTTTAATTTTTTCATATGAAATTTTATTCATCTTTGGTGTATAAATTGGTAAGTTCCATGCAATGGGATTCAAAGTAGGTTGTATGAAGAGATTGATTTCTCTTTGGTAATTCCTTTGATGGTTTGTAGATGGATAAAAAAATGGGTATTTTTTTAGGGATTATTTTTCCAATTAGTGATGTGTGAGGTAGTCCCCTAGGATTCACATTCCATACCCTTTATGGTACATCTTCATTTGAAAAAATATATCCATATTTGAAATGGTATTTTGGGTGGCTTGTGTAGAAGCATGCAGTTTTTTCCTATGTTTGGTCTTCCAAAATGTGAAGTCTAATAACCAAGATCTATATGGTTTCTGAATCAATTAATTGTTCCTTAGAGGAAATGGTAAGGCATTTTGATAGAAATCATTACTAGTTTACCTCATGCTCAAGGTGGCGTTGATTTTTTATGGACGGGAGTGGGTCATTTGATGAAATCATCCCACTTGATTGAAGTTAATGAGTCTATCATAGTGGAGGTTTTCTCAAGGATATATCTAGATGATGTAGTGTGGATCTATTGATTCCCATGGAAAATCATCTCTGTTCATGATCCTTATTTTACTTACATGGCATGGAGAGGTCTCCATTATGATTTTAGATCTCAATTATGCATTACCACCACTTATCATCTATACATAGATGTTCATAAATAATGAAATATACAAACTACTTATTGAATTTTTCATTCTTGTTAATTATATTATAGATTTTAATGGGTGAGGAAACCCCATTTGGTTGAGTTTTATTACAAAAATAGTTCTCACTCAACCATTGGTTGTTACTTCATTTGATGATTTATATGGTCGAGCCACCCATTCTCTATTGTGTCAGACTGGGTTCAGAGATTTAGCAATTATTTTTCCATAACTAATGAAATGATAGAAATTGAAGGTTTTGATAAAATTTTAGAGTATATTAATAGTTTAGGATTTCCATAAGTCTTATGTTGATTATAGTAAGAGACCTCTAGAGTTTGATGTTAGAGATCATGTGCTCTTAGAAGTGTCTCCTCATCATGAAAAAAAGGTTTGTTTGGGAGAATATGAATTTACCTTGGATTGTTGGTCCTTTCATGGTGTTATCATGTGATTGAGTCCTGGAATATCATCTTTTACCTCCCACATAAATGTGCCAGTCACATGATGTATTCTATGCATCACACCTCCACTATTACATTAATGAGGATCCACATGTCATTTTTTTGGTTGAATTTAAATTGAAAATGGTGTGTCCTTTGAGGAGAGAAATTTGGAGTTCTAGGACAACAAGGAGAATGGGTTTTGAGGATATGATATTCTTTTGGTTCATGTCTTTTGGTGATATATTATTTTGTATGAGTGAACCTGGGAACATATTTTGTAGATAAATACTCAATATATAGAGTTTTTTTTATATTATTTCTGTTTTTTCACTTCTAATTTGTATGGGGTTTGTACTTTTTAAGTTTATAAAATAGTTTCTCTTTATTTGTGGTTGTCAGTCCTTTCCCTTAATTAATAGGTATCTCCCTTGGGAGAATACATAGGTTATTATGGATGTTGTTTTATAGTGTTTAACATAGTTCCTCCAAGTGAGGTGGTTTAGCTCATGTATTTCTGAGATTATTGAGAGGTATATCATGGGGTTTTTTTTGGATTACCCCATTTCTTTATTCCATACAGGTTTAGTTTTAAATTATCTATGATGAGAATAATTGGATAGGTATAAGACGTATATTGTTGAATCATTTGAGTCATTTTAATTTTCGTGTTTGAAGTATTGGAGGTTCCTATAGGAGAAGTGGGGCAGAAAACATGGGATTAATGTTGAAATGTATTTATTATATTGGAATCTAATGTGTTCCACTATATACTATGATATAATGGACGTTGATGTTTAAGGGTATTTCTATGTGTGGTGTAGGTTCTTAGGAGTACATGTTTTTAGGCCACTTCATGTTTCGGCATAGCAGAGCAGTGGAGGGTAGGTTTCTCCTTAGCCATTCCAAGTCGTATTTTTTTGGAATGGGGGTGCAACATAATCCATCATGTACTATGATGTGGAGAATCTTGTAAGAACCCGGATCTTCTTTTCAGGTATGTTTTTCCTTTTTCGGGAGTTTTTGAGAAAATTAAGGTTTCTGGAAATTTTTTAAGTACACGCCATGTCCTTTCTGAGTACACACTGTGTACTCATTTCCCGCTCAAAGCCGTGTACTGGCCGTGTTCGGGCCACACACACAGTGCGTAGGGGTGACGTGGAGGCCAATTTTGGCGGAGTACGGAGGGACCTAGTATATGTTGTGTACTTTAAAAGTACACGCCGTTTACTTTCTATATTTTCATTAAACAGACAGGGGTCGTGCCTAATCGACAAAATCCCTTCTTCTCCAGCTTCTTCATCCGAGAGCACCAGGAATCCATGGATCTTTGACGAGCCACCACTCCTCCGTCTGTTCTCCATTTCAAGTACAGTTAATTGCGTTGGAATCACGACAGTTAGTTCTTCCATCTGCTTGAGCATTGTTTTCCAATTATTTTTCTTTCTCAAGTTATCGTGGTTTGTGAGTTTTGAACGTTTTATTAGATCTACGATGTTCGAGGGAGAATTAGTCTTCGTGGATCAAGTATATCGATCTCCTAGGATTGAGGTAGGTGTTTTGTTCCTTACCATTCAATGTCTTTGAGTTTTATGTGCAAATGCCACAAATACCTGTGAACGGGGTATTTCATGTTTATCGTTTTTCCCTTGTTGTTTTCCTTGATTTCTTGTATGCTTGTGTATAGGTAAATTAATCATGTTAGAGGATAACTTGTTGTTATTGGATGTTTGGCCCATGCTTTTCTCTGTTTACAACCTTTGGGTCTTGTTAGCCTTTGGCCATTATGAATTTTTACATGCCTCATGTTTATAGGATAGAGTGTTTTGCATTACATGCTTGTTGCCTGGTAGACTATTTAGCCACGTAGCTCTGTTGGTATACATTGGATAGCCAAGTAGCTCTATAGGTGTACTTTGTCCTTATAACATTATTATGAATTGACTGGCTCAGGGCTGAGAGAACATGGTGCTATAGAAAATAAGGGATAGACCGAGTGAGCTTTGAAGAGTGTACTTGATTATATAGACTATAGGAGGGTAGACCGAGTTAGCATCCTCAGTGAGTCTAAGACATCATAGGCCATGGGGGATAGACTGAGCGATCTTCCCAGGGTGCCTTCAGATATTATAGACAACATGAGGGTAGACCGAGTGAGCTTCTCCAGAGATTCTTACTTTGTTTTAATCTTTTTAAGACCCTTCCTAGTCTAGAGAAGGAATTTACTGAGTGAGCTTCCACAGAGCGTCTGTGGTATACCTGAGACTATAGGATGAATTGACTATGATAGCTTCCTTAGAGAGTCTCTAGACCTTAGGTCTAAGAGGGTTAGACCACGTGATCTTCCTCATACTGTCCATGACTACCCTAGAATATAAGTGCAATTGACTGAGTGTTCTTTCCCAGAGAGTCTCATAAATTTGTATGACCAAACCAAAGGGGTTAGGCTAAGTGCACTACCCAGAGGGTTGTGGTACTTCCTGGATAGGACCAAAGGGGATGGCTGCGAGTAATTCCTAGAGGGTTTGCCTGATTGTTCACTGTTTGCTTCACTGCTGTTGTTGGTTGTGGATTGATTACTATTGTGTATCATCCTGCCTTACTACTTATTGTTTACTGCTTACTACTTTGTTGATGTTGTTAACTACTTATTTTACTTTTACCTTCCATATACTCACTGACTATTAGGCACATATCTTTGGGTGGTTCCCTACTAAGATTTTATCTCACACCTTGTTTTGGCCATGCTTTTGGTACCAAGAAGACCATGTTGTTGCAGGTATAGACTAGGGAAAGCGCTTTTTCAACTTCTGGAACTTGACTGCTTTGAGTAGAAGAGCATGTGACAAATCTTTTCCTTACAATGCTTAGGAGATGTTTTATTTTCTTTTGTACTTGTTTTTTAATGTGATGTTTTCTAGAATTGTGACTTGTTTGGATGATTTCCTAGTGTTTTATCTTGCATCATTCTACATATACATATGTGCTCTGGTTTGTTGATTTCGTCTTCCGCTGGTCATTATTGTTGGTTACTCACTAATTCTTCTATTGCATGTTTATATATTTCCACTGTGTACTCTGCCAATGTGGTCATAGTTTCTCCACTATAACATCCAAGGCCCTCGCTACTAGTCGGCATCCTTTGGCACTTGGGGAAATTCCCTTCTGGCCATGTGAACAACCGGGTACAGGGAGCCTCTGGGTGGCTTCTGGAACTAGGATTTTACAAAGTGGTATCAGAGGAGTTCTTTTCTATTTATTTAATGTTTGAAGACTTTAGCCAGGTATAGGACGTATTCGGTACTTGGTAATATGCTATGCCCGGGAGTAGCTAACCTGTGTACAGGGAAAAGCCACACTACCTCGTTAATGCAGTTTTCTGGTTTTGAGATTTTACAGTTGATATGATTTTATATATACTGATTCACAAGCATTGTGATGTTATTGTTTTGATATTACAGTTCTATTTCTGTCAGAACCCAATGATATGAGGGTATTCCATCTCATTCATTATATAGGCACTTGTTAGAACTCACATGTCATGCATTGTTGCCATGACATCTAGGGTGAATTAGCAATTTCATGTTGTTTTGATACTCTGTGTAGATTATGTATGCTTTTGTAATAGATGCTTGATAGAATCCTTGCTTTTGTGATAGAGAAATTGGTTTTGTTGTACTCTGCTTAAAATTAACGCCATGTTTTGGTTATTAAGGTGTTATGAGACTCTTGAATCGGAAATTCGTGGATCATGATCTTGTTTTCTCTTTTATATGACTGTAGGAGATGCCAAGCTTTGATTCGTGGGGATTATGGGTCCTCGCGGGTTAGAATTTGGAACCTATTTTCCTTGTTCTATGTTTTTTGGGATTCTATGTAGTTTCTATGTTACTATCCAAGAAAATCTAGAATACATAGCGTGTACTTTCTGGATATACAGTGTGTAGTTTTCAGGCCATGTTACTGACCGTGTGAGAAAAAACATGGTGTCGTGAAAATAACATTAGTAATACGCCGTGTATAGTAGGTTCACACCATGTTGTTTGGATCTGTGTACCTAGCCGTGTCATTAACAACACAGGCCGGGAAAGCTCGAGTAGAACACGCCATGTCGGGAAAGAACACGCCGTGTAGTTTTGTCCCAGGTACCCGGCTATGTCACAAACAACACGGGTCGTTATTATCTTCTCCTATACACGCCACCTTTGTTTATAACACGCCGTGTATGGGAATCCATGTAGACGGATGTGTAACTAACAACACGATCCATAGAGACCGTGTCTAGTACACGTCGTGTCCCTAGGGAACACACCGTGTAGGCTGGGGTTAGCTGGACCATGTAGGATTAGCTGTGTAAGGAGACTCGTGCAGGGGTTTAGAGTTCAAGTACACACTGTGTGTGGGAACAACACACCGTGTAGTTTGGGGTGTTACACAAACAGTTTTGGCAGGAGTACATGCCCATGTTAATGAATAAAGAAGACATGTCGTGTAGTTTTTATACACACTGTGTAGTCGTGTTTTGTAATACATGATAGTTTCTTTCCCCTATTCCCATTTTTTACTCCTATGTTTTCAGTCCCTGTTAATCATGGTCTAAGGTGTGATTTTGATCTTTCAGAGCTATGCCTCAGAGATTTCCTCCGGTCATGCTTCAATTGCCAGACGGTGATTACACACCGGATATGGCTGATCAGGGACCTCTTATTGATCCTCCTGCTGTTCTAGCCTTAGCACCAGTAGTTATACCCATCGTAGGAACCGATAAGCAGTTCAGGGAGGATTTCCTGGGGATGATGCAGACTTTTCAGGGAGCACTGCCTCCTTCCCCATCGATGGATGAGTTGACATGGGTTTTTCAGTAGCAGTATCCTCCTACTTTCTCAAGGGATCGAGGACCCCAGGCTGTAGAGTTGTGGTTCGATGCCACCCTGACTATCTTTGAGAATCTAAAGATACCCCTAGAGAAGAGGGTAAATCTTGCCACCTATATGCTCTGGGACACCACCAAGAGGTTGTGGGAGGTGATCTCATAGTCAAGGTATTAACAGGGTATGTCATGGGATGATTTCTGACGCACCTTCTATGACTACTTCTATCCGGATACCCTGAGGGATGATCGAGCCCGAGATTTTATGAGTCTACAGCAGGGTACTCTTTCTGTTATGGAGTACTTGTCTCGCTTCACTTAGCTGCATCGTTTCACACCGATCCCATTATGTGATGAGTGGTTTCTTGCTATGACATTCTAGGATGGTCTCAGGAAGGAGATCCATTCCTAGTTAAATATCTTCTAGTTTACTTCTATATCTTCCATCGTCAAGTAGGCACTAATTACTGAGAGCAATCTGTGGGCTTCTAGAGTAATGAGCCAAGGAAGATCTTTCCTTTATAGAGGCAAGATGGATGTTTAGGTGTGTAGAGCTAGACCCGAGCATCATGGGCTAGGGGAAGTTATAATCCATATTGCAAGTCTTTATCTGGATGACCAGGGGACTTCACGGTTAGAGTTTCCCCCAGTGGTGGATAGTTTTAGCAATGTTTTTCAGAGGACTTTTTAGGTTTTCCTCCGGAGCATGAGGTATAATTCTCGATTGAGCTCGTGTCAGGAGCGGCACCAGTGTCCATTCCCCCTTTTAGGATCGCTACACCTGAGTTGCAAGACCTCAAGAAGCAGTTGGAGGAGTTACATGCAAAGGGTTCATCTGACCCAGTACTTCTTATTGGGGTTCGCCTGTCCTATTTGCGAAGAAGGGAAACGGTACCCTTCGGCTTTGTGTGGATTACCAGATGCTGAACTAGTTGATGGTCAAGAACAGATATCCCTTGCCAGGATAGATGACCTCTTTGATCAGCTTCGAGGAGCCCATGTGTTCTAAAATATCGATTAGAGGTCCGATTATCATCAGTTGCACGTTAGACCATTTGATATACCCCTTACAGCCTTTAGGAGGAGGTATGGTCTATATGAGTATACGGTCATGCCGTTCGGTCTCACGAACGTGCATGTAGCTTTCATGGCACCGATGAACCGAGTGTTCCATCCGTACATGGTCCCCTTCGTCATGTTATTTCTGGAAGATATCTTTGTGTACTATCAATGTCGACACGACCATGCCATACATCTTGAGATCATTCTAAGTACACTAAGAGAGCATCAACAATATGCTAAACTCTCGATGTTCCACTTCTGGATTGATCAGATTCATTTCTTGGGACATGTCATCTCAGAGACTAGAGTATCTTTGGACCTAGAGAAAGTTAGAGCTGTATTTTCATGGGAGCAGTCGAAGAACGTATTTGAGATACAGAGTTTCCTTTGGCTGGCAGGATACTACAGACACTTCATTCAGAAATTCTCGCACCTAGCAGCACCGTTGACAGGTCTGACCAAGAAGGGAGAGAAGTCTTTATGGTCAGATTCTTGTGAGTCAGCCTTTCAAAAGTTGAAGGGGAGGCTGATGTCCGTACCAATACTAGTCTTTATAGTGCCGGGAAAGGGCTACACTATTTACTGTTATGCTTGAGGTATCGGGCTGGGAGCTGTTCTTATGTAGTGAGATGGAGTCGTTGCGTATGGGTCTTAGCAGTTGAGGAAACATGAAAGGAATTACCCTACACACGATTTGGAGTTGGCAGCTATTGTTCATGCCTTACGTTGTTAGAGACACTACCTTTTGGGAGATCACTTTGTGGTTTTCACCGACCACAGGATTCTCAAGTATATCTTCACTCAGCATGATCTGAATCTGAGGCAGCATAGGTGGGATGAGTATCTTCTATCCTTTTTCTTCGAACTCGCCTATATGTCGGGAAAAGGAAAAGAAGTGGTAGATGTGTTGAGCAGAAGAACTCAGATTCAGGCAGTTCTGAAAGCCAGTAGTGACTGTAAGCTTATGGATTTGTTCTCTTAGTAGATGTATCTGGAGGTGCATGAGAGTAAGGGACAAACATTCCTTTCATATGTAGTTGTTACCTTTTCACTTCTTGATCGGGTACGGTTGAGGCAGCTATTAGATTCGGAGGCCTTAGTCATGCCGAAGAGTGTGTCAAATGGGGACCCTCTTCTTGGATGGAAAGTGGGAGAGGATGAGATCTTGCGTTTCCAGGGACGCGTATAGGTGCCAGCAGACATACGCGAGGAGAAGATGCGGGATTTTCATTCCTCAGTTTGGGAAGTTCATCCTGCCGTCACCAAGATGTATTGTGATCTACACCGCTAGTACTGGTGGCCAGGTATTATGAAAGATGGTTTGGGTTTTTTCATGAGATGTTCTACTTATCAGCAGGTGAAAGCAGAGCATCAGTGACCAGCAGGGCTTTTACAGCAGTTACCCATTCCCGAGTGGAAGAGGAATTATTATGTGATGGACTTCGTGACCGGGTTATTGAGGTCACCTCAGGGAAGTGATGTTGTATAGGTTTTCATTGACTGGCTTACAAAGGTTGCTCACTTCTTGCTGATCAAGGAGGCCTTCAGTGATGATGATATGGGAAGACTGTACATCTGAGATATTTTACATCTACATGGAGTTCTACACTCTATTGTTTCAGACAGGGATGCGCATTTTACCACTCGGTTCTGGCAGGGACTTCATAAGGCTTTGGGCACATAGGTACTTTTGAATACATAATACCATCCCCAGACTAATGGCCAGTCAGAGCGCACGATCTAGGTGCTTGATGATATACATAGATCCTGAATTCTATACTTCAGTAGTTCTTGGGAGAAGCATATTACTCTTTTGGAGTTAGCCTATAATAACAGTTTTCAGGTTACCATTTAGATGGAACCTTACGAGGCTTTGTACGGTAGGCAATGCCGATCACCCTTATGCTAGCTGGAGCCAGAAGAGGAAGCTCTGTTGGGACCTCTTCTTGTTCATAAGACCACAGAGTAGATAGAGTTAATTCGGAAGAGGGTGGATACAACACAGTCTTGACAGAAGTCTTATGATGATCAGTGGAGGAGACCTCTGGAGTTCGAGGTCAGAGATCATGTTTTCCTGCTTGTCACACCGAGGTTGGGATACAAGAGGATTCAAAGACAGGGTAAGATTTCACCGTGGTACGTCAGGCCATTTGAGGTGTCAGAGAGAGTTGGGCCAGTTGCCTATCAGTTCCCGCTACATCATAGGTACCGGGCCATGCATGATGTTTTCCACGTCTCTTAGCTCCGACATTACTTTTCAGACCCGTCACATTTCCTTCAGCCCGAGGAGGTTGAGCTTGGAGAGGATGCATCGTTTGAGGAGCATCATTTCCGGACTGCCAATCTCAGTACGAAAGTTCTCAGAGGCCATTCTATTCCTCTTGTATTGGTTCTATGGTAGGACAGGCGAGTAGAAGACAAGACATGGGAGAGGGAGGCCGAGTTTCAATCGCAGTGGCCGGAGCTATTCAGGGGTTCTACTTCTACTCCTCTCTAGAGAAATAAGGGGGTGAATTTCTTTAATGGGGGAAGTTTGTAAGAACTCAGATCTTCTTTTCAGGTCTGTTTTTCTTTTTTCTGGAGTTTTTGAAAAAATAAGGTTTCTAGAAATTTTTTAAGTACATGCCATGTACATTCTAAGTAGACGTCATGTACTCTTTTCCCGCTCGAAGTCGTGTACTGGCTGTGTCCGAGCCACACACACGGTGTGTAGGGGTGACTTGGAGGCCGATTTTTTCGGAGTACGGAAGGACCTAGTACACACCGTGTTCTTTAAAAGTACATTTCGTGTACTTTATTTTTTTTCATTAAACAGACTGGGCTAGAACCTAATCGACAAAAATCCCTTATTCTCCAGCTTCGTCATCTGAGAGCATAGGGAATCCACAGATCATCGACGAGCCACCGCTCCTCCATCCATTCTTTGTTTCGAGCACAGTCGATTGAGTGGGAATCACAGCGGTGAGTTCTTCCTTCTTCTTGAGCCTTGTTTTCCAATTCTTCTTCTTTCTCATGATATCGTGGTTTGAGCATTTTGAACGTTTTCTCAGATCTAAGATGTTCAGGGGAGAATCCTTTGTCATGGTTCATGTATATCGATCTCATAGGATCGAGGTATGTGGTTTTTGCCTTACTGTTTAAAGTCTTTGAGTTTTATGTGAAAATTTCACCAATACCCGTGAACGGGGTATTGTGTGTTTACCATTTTTCCCTTGTTGTTTTCTTGCCTTTCTAGTATGCTTGTGTAGAGATAAATTAAGCATGTTAGAGGATAATTTGTAGTTCTTGGATGTTTGACCCATGATTTTCTCTGTTTACGACATTTGGGTATTGTTAGCCTTTGGCCGTCATGAATGTTGCCATGCCTTGTGTCTATAGGATGGAGTGTTTTGCATTACATTCTTGTTGCCTTGTAGACTGTCTAGCCAAGTACCTCTGTAGGTATAATTTGGTTATCCAAGTAGGTCTATAGGTGTACTTTGGCCTTATAGCATTATTATGAACTGACAGGCACGAGACTAAGAGAACCTAGTGCTATAGAATATAAGGGATAGACCAAGTGAGCTTCCCAGAGAGTCCTCGATTATATAGACTATAGGAGGGTAGACTGAGTGAGCTTCCTCAGTGAGTCTTGGACATCATAGGCCATGTGGGATAGACCAAACGAGCTTCCCAGGGAGCCTTCATATATTATAGACTATAGGAGGGTAGACTGGGTGAGCTTCCTCAAAGAGTCTTACTTTGTATGAATATTTTTAAGACCCTTCCCAGGATAGAGAAGGAATTGACCAAGTGAGCTTCCTCAGAGAGTCTTTGGTATACCTGAGGCTATAAGATAAATTGACCAAGATAGCTTCCTTAGAGAGTCTCTAGACCTTGGGGCTAAGTGGGTTAGACCGCATGATCTTCCTCCGAGAGTTGCTGACCACCCTAGACAATAAGGGGAATTAACCGAGTGTACTTTTCCAGAGAGTCTCAGAAATTATTATTACCAAACTAGAGGGGTTAGGCTGAGTGCACTGCCTAGAGTGTTGTAGTACTTCTTGGATAAGACCAGATGGGATGGATGCGAGTAATTCCCAGAGGGTTTTCCTTCTTGTTCACTATTTGCTTCACTACTGTTGTTTGTTGTAGATTGATTACTGTTGTGTACCATCCTTCCTTACTTCTTACTGTTTATTGCCTACTGCTTTGTTGTTGCTGTTTACTGCTTATTGTATTTTTACCTGCCATATACTCACTGACTGTTAGGCACAAGTCTTCGGGTGGTTGCGTACTGGGATTTTATCTCACACCCTATTTGGGACATGCTTTTGGGCCCAAACAGAATATGTTGTTTTGGGTATTGACAAGGGAAAGTTCCCTTCGACTTCTGGAAATTGATTTCTTGGAGAAAGAGTGCATTGGACCAAGCATTGGCTTGCGATGTTGAGGAGATGTTTTATTTTCATTTGTACTTGTTTGTTACTGTGGTGTTTTCCAGCATTGTGACTTGTTTGGCATCTTTCATAGAGTTGTATCTTGCATCATTCCACATAAAAATATGTGCACTAGTTTGTTGATTTGGTCTTCCGCTGTTCATTATTATTGGTTACTCACTTCTTTTTCTATTGCATGTTTATCTATTTCTGTTGTATACTCTGCCAATGAGGGTATAGTTTCCTCACTATCACACCCAAGGCCCTCACTACTAGTCAGCAGCCTCTGGCGTTTAAGGAAATTCACTTGAGGCCATGTGACCAACCGGGTACGGGGCACCTATGGGTGGCTTCCAGAACTGGGACGTTACAAATCTTTTCATTGACCAGTTTGTTTAGGGTGGTTCTTCTAATTTTGTGGAAGGTTCATAATTGGGTGTAATCTACAATGTATCCTTGTTCATAACAAATATGTTCTATGGCATGAGAGCTTCAAAAAATTCCTTATTAACTCCCATGGTATGTAGTACCCACGTTATGGAAAGTTCTATTTTCCTTAGATGTGTGTTTTATTAGGGAGGATAAAGTGTGGTCTGTTGTAATGCACTATAATGCTACACGTATTGGATGAATCTAATGATAATCAAGAGGGAAGCAACATGGTAATACAAAGTTAGTTCTACCACTTCTATAGTAGTTTAACTAAATTTTAGTTTTTTCTTCCAACTCATTAATTATATATTATGGTTTAGGATCTCCATCATTCTATTAGTGTTTCATTTTTTACTGGCATGGTTTTTGTGCAATATTATTTTAGGGACGTTTCTTTTCTTATGAAATATGTGATTAGAGATCAATTTGGTTATTTCATTCTCATTAATGAATATAGAAGCCTTGAGATGGGTGATTCATTTCCTTATTTTCTATTTTAGTTATAATCATAAATTGAAAGTAATTTTTTTGGTGGTTGAATTATCCAAAATAAAGGCTCAACTAGAATAATAATATAATGTCTTATGGTTACATCGATCTTTTATTCTTCCATTGCGATAGAGGATTGCCTCTATAAATATAAAAAATATATTTTTATCTATGTTATGCTTGGTATAATATGTTATTTTGATGAAAATAGTCAAAAAATATAAAATGGGTAATTTTTTATGGGATAAATAATTGAATAATCATGTTTAAATAATCAATGGATCCTTATAGTTTGATTGTAACCAAATCGATTCTTTATTAATGATTAATTGATTTTTTATTCCTTGTGTAAATGGAAATGTTTAAATAATAAAAGGGATGTTAAATGAAAATTTTTCTTCCCTAATATTGGTTAAAACAAGAGGTTATGGGTCACAATTGGATTTTCAATTCCATGCTTTTCTTGAAGTAATCTTTTGGTTCATATATTTCTTTTGGTTTTCGGGTGTTTTGAGTTTAACTTTTGGAGCATCTTATGTTATTTATCTATGACCATAGTCTTGGAGGTCCTATGCAGAACATGGAATCCTATATTTTCAAAGGTATAGTATGAGGTTGAGGTGTTTTGTTGATATATTTGTGACACTCCTATTGGATCCACTTGTGGGGTATGTTGTTGGTGTGGTTTTTACACATGAGTTGGATGAGTATTAATTTGAAAATGGGGTATTATTTTGAGTATTATTTCCCCCTATACATGAAATTTATCCCCTATTTAATCCACCCAAGGAACCTCTTGAAATTAAGAAAACATGGCATGTTTTGGGTGGTAATAAGTGGTCTCACGGTTTGGACACATGGTTTATTAAACCATGCAACCAAACCATGTAGGTGTATCTAACTCATTAAAAACATTTTTTAATTAAAAATTTTCCCTTCTGAAATAAACCCAAATCCTCCAATTTCATCCCCATTTCTTACCCAACCACCATTGACAGCCTCCATGGTCTCCCACCCTCCCATGTAAATCAACTTTTATGGGATATTTGATGGGGAAAACATAAAAATCATGAAAGTATTTCAATCACTGATTTCTTCCATTTCCTTTGGGTTTCCTTGACCCTTTGACGGGGTTCTAAAAAGTCAAGAAGATAGGGTGAGTACCTAGGGTTTGTATTTGAGTTTATTGGTCTAATATTGTGGTTTTAGGTTTCTTTTCACTTCCTTGAGGTGCAATGGTGGTGTGTTTGAGGTTTCACACCATTGTTTCAGGGTTTCAAGACATTAATTTGGTGATTCTCTATGTAATAATTTCTTGATGAGTTAGAATTATTTGTTTACTTATTTTTCATGTTCATCATATGTTGTGTGTGGTGATAAAACTAGTTTTTTCGGATCTGGTTAAGTGTTAAATTTTATAGTTTCAATTATAAATCAAATTGGTTGATTTCATGTGTAACTATTTTGGTAATATTTGGGGTTATTTCATAACAAATAAAAGTGGTTTATTAAATTTATTTTGTTATTTCAATTCTGCATTGGTATGGACGGGGTGTGTTTTTGAATTTAAAAGGGTGTTTGGAATGGTTTTTATTTGAAAAACCATGTTATTCATATTGAAGGTGTTTTTGAAAAATTGTAAAGGGGTTATTAAGTTAGAAAAATTGTGAAAAGGAAGTTTATATACTATTTGGGTGGGTGTATGTTTTCAAAATGGTACACCTTATTGTGAATGGGATGTTATGTGATGTTTACAATCATGGATATTCTTTATAAATTTTTTTAAAAGGATTTATCGAACTGTAACAGAGATATAAAACATGTTGCAGTCTATTTTGGTGTGAGTATGATTTCAAAATGATTTTGAATGACAAAAGGGATTAGGTGACATGTGTGTTGGCTATTTGGTGTGTGTGTGTGTTGAGGAATTTTTTTTGAATATATATATTGTATTCCATATCTTTTGGAACCTGATTGATCATAAGAGGGAAAACCTGGGTATCTAGGTGGGTGGACGTGTACTTGTACAATATTGATCCAATTGGTCCTGGCACTAGTATCACATAGCTTGTTTGAAGATGACAACATTAACTAAACAATGATGATGATGATAATGGGGGACTACTAGGTTATATTTATTATCCCTAATAGTGGCTAATATGTAGGAGAATAGATATTTTTATTGTTACATTCACCGAGAAATGTGGTAACTGGGATCCACATTGAGCTAGTTCATAGGGGGTTATTTCTTATTTCTAGTGCTAATTAGATGATTTATGATTTCTGTCATTATACAATATGATTTTATATATCATTTATTAGATTTGGTATTCTTTCTAAAATTGTTTATTATTTATAGTATCCTACATGAAAAATATTTTTATTTAAAGTTTCATCTCTTTAAAATTATTATTAGTATTTCATGTTTATGGAATTATTTTAATCTATGAATGTTTATCACATGAAATTCAATAGTTGTGGAATCCTACTAGGATTTGTATCACACCCTATATTCACATTTGGGTGTATGTAGACTTTGGTATTTTTTCCGTAGGTTTAAGTACAACATTTTATGGCAATGGTACGAGTTTTTAGCGGTCTTTCATGATGCAGTTTTGTATAGATGGATTGAGGGAGATACCACTTTCCATGAGTAGGTTCTTGGGATGTCCATTTTTGGTTTTTTATTTTCTTATAGTCTTTGATAATTCATTAAAATTATGTAATTCAATTCTGATTTATTTTAAATGATGGTTTGTTTTGAGAAAACAATATTTTTTATATTCGACTTATTTGTTGCTTTACTGTATATAATCTTGGGTATATCATTCAAAATATCATTTTATCATACCTAGACACTTGTACCAGCCCATGGGGATCGGGATCACTCTTGGTGCCTAGTCACAAAACATGTCGGGTGCCTGTTTGGATGGAGACAAGACTCTATTCATGAAAAAATGTTCCCAATGAGGTTTGGTTCACTCTTTGGTTCATGTTATTTGGGGAATAGTCGGGATAGTCTGGAGCTACGATTGTTGGGGCTTGAAATTCCGGTTATGGGTAGTGTGCCCAACCATAACACCAAATGACATTATTTATGTCACTAGGGGTGTCGGGTTTTATCTAAGTCCTCAGAATTCATGGGTTGATGATGATTTGGGAAAATGAAAAGACTATTCTCTTAATGGTCCCAGTAAGCTCTAAGGGACTAGAAATCCATGTGGAGTTGGAGATTTTTCTATATAACACTCTCCAAGATATTGGTGGCATATGTCTGCCAACAATATGTCCAAGTCACCCAATGAAACTATTTTCCTCTCACATTATCTTCTATCTATTAGTTTTGGAATCATGGAAGATTGGTTTTAAAGCTAAAATGTCCCAGTTTTAAAAAGCATAGTGTTTTTTTGAAATTATATTCAAATATAGAGGGAAGTGTTTGGTTCTGAAATGGTGGAACTAAATATTCCGAATTGTATTGAAATTGATAATTGGGTGTTTACACCTCTTTTGAAATCATGAAATTATGTTAATGTTGGTTTTGAAATATTTTACCAATATAGTTCTATAAACTATTGAAAAGTGTTTTAATGGGATTGCATGTTTTAGAGGCCATGTGTGGTGTTTGGAAATGGATTTTGATTTCGAAACTAGAGATAATTTTAAATTTTTTATGAAATTTTGGAATCTTGTTTTAAAATGAGAAGAGTTGAGATCCCATGTTAATAGGGATTTACGAAATAGAGTTTGTCATGAAATTAGAAGTGTTTAGAAACATGATAAAATATTTTTTAATTAATGTGCATGAATTGAATGTTTGTTTTTTATTGAATGATTGGTGATATTTTGAAATTTTTTATGAAATTAGTGGAAACTAGATTTAATTAAGAAGATATGTGTTTTCAAAGGATTGGGTGTTGAAGAAAGGGAGTTTTCATTAAACTAGGAGTGTTTTGAAATGGACTAAGAGGTTTTAAAATTTATTTGAATAGATTGAAATTGATTTTTTATTTGAATGATTGTGCCTTTCTACAATATATTGTAATATTTAAATTGGGATTTTGATTTTAGGGTTCACGGTCCTTAGAAAAAGGAAGTATTGGTTGACTGTTATGGTTTTTAAAAGGGGAATGATTTTTTTTGACATTTGGTATTTTCATGAGAGACCACATTCATGTGGTTATATAGGATGATGTATGGTTAATGTAATGAAGGGATTATTTCTAGGATGGATATGAGGATGGTTCATGGTGTGACATAGAAACATGCTTGTCTGAGGCCCATGGGGATGCTTTGGTGGACGCGCTAACCGCTAAACCGCTTGTTTTCAAAAAGATGATTTTAAAATAAAACATGATGTCCTGATGAATGGTTTGGGTTGTTGTGTCTTTTGTGTTATTTGCAATATTGTTGTTGCGGATTGTTTTGAGTCTAAGAACCCCACTTGTTTGAACGGTTTTTTGGGTTTTTATTTCTTCGGTGAGTTGGGTTGAAGGGCTTATTAGTGGTCTCCTTATGAGAAATGGTTTGAGATGCCTTTAAGGTGATTCCCTTCATGTGTTTGGATCTGGTTTGAGGCACATTTTTACCAATGGACCATATTTTTGGGTCCTTGGGTTGTCTTGTTGGATAAAGTATTCCCCCACTAAGAGTTAATGCATGACTAAATTTTATCCTAGATTGTTTCTCCATTGGAAAAAACTTTAGTTGATAAATATAAGGAATATTTTCTCGATCTTTGTAGAATGAGTGTGCACCTTTTCCTTTCATGGATATTATTGATCTTCATGTAGTGGTAGAGTGCTCACAGGTGATTGAAATAGACCTTAGTTTCATAATTTCCAGGATTCATCGAAGGAGAATGTAGTCTATGGTTATTAGTGTGGATAGTGTTTAAGAGGGACTCAAGGTTCTCCATAGTCTATTCGAAGCTGGGGATCATGTTAAACCACAAGTGTGGGAAATCTGGTCAAGAGAGGCTTCAATGGACACATTCTGGAATTGTGTGATATTTGGGAATGTTGAATAATGTCCCTCTACATGTATTGATTTTATCAGTCACAATGGTCATGTTCTGTAAAACCCTGTGATGTCATATGCTCTTCTGACTGTAAAGGTAAAGTTGTAAAATACTTTGTGAGTTTTTGTTTGGTCAGAAGTGTGTCTCCTTTCAATAGTTCTCGACATACTTTTTTAAAGGAAGGTGTTTATATATTTCATTTCCTCATTCTTTTTCTCATCTGAAGAGACAAGGGTTAATGTGTGTGAATCTTCTAATAACGTGTTTCTGTGAAATGTTGTGTTAGGGTAAAGTGAGATTTAGAGTGTGTTGTTTCTTGGTAACCCAATTGGGGATTGTGGTGTAGTTGTTTGTAGTTTTGGACTAAGTCGTTCCACCCAAGGGTTTCCAAAGCCTAACTGGGAGGCAGAAGATGCTTCAATCATTTGACCTCTAGCCATAGGTCTCAGAGTGAATCTGGGGCACAGTTAGGGGAAATCTCAGGGTCATTCAATCCTTTGTACAAAGTCCTATCCTCGGTATGAAAGATATTAATAGTTTAATTATCTCGTGTCATCATCATTATTTTATTGTTTCTACTCTATATGAATAAGTGTGAGGATCTTGTGTCCATGTTATTATCCAATGTCATTCCTATCCCATAGCTTTCCATTGAGTTTTTTGAGAAAGGTTTCAAATTGGGCTAGGTAGATTAAAGGAAATGGTTTGCGCATGGCTAGTTGTAATTATACACCAACCTGGGAAACCAAGTGATAAGAGACAATAGACACTGCATGGTCTCTAAATGGCAGTGCACCTTGTCCAATGTAATCGTGCATAGTTTCCCCTTAGAAAAGAATGTTCGGCACGGTTAGCGCACAGTTATGCAAACTGTGAGGACTAACCATATGGCCATTTGAACTCATTAAAATGTGGGATCTTCATATGAAGGCCTATGTTGGCCGGTTAAGATGGTTGGTTCTTATGATGTGGAGACCCATTATGAGACTTATATATGTTCTTTTGGAAATGACTAATGGATGTCTAGCCCTTGTTCTTGGGAGTCCATTCGAGCCTCCCCCTGTTACTGTCCTGATTCTGTCATGGGATAATTTATGTAGTCTCTTATGGTGGGGATCTGATTTGGGTATCCCCGTACTAGTAACTCGGATATGTCCTTGGTATTGGATTGGCAGTGGGTAGTCTCATTCGGATCTATCTAACTACTAACATCTTCCTAGGGTAAACATTGGGATTGGAGAAAACCCATCATTTTTATTAATGTAAGGTAATAGTAATCCTATTTAATATTGTTTCTCATCTGGGTAAATTTCTAGATCCTTGTTCACTAATTTCTTTTGAAATTTTCTTTTGGGAAAAATTATAAATGATCTTGATCATTTCAAGGAAGTGGTCATAGTTTTGGTTTGTGAGAGTATTCATTCATTAATTAATCAATGGAGGTCTTTTGGCCTTTGGAGGTGAATCTTGGGAAATTTTTACATCATGGATTATCAATTGGGTTTAGTTTATGATTTTGGATTTATTTTTTCTATCTAATGGTAGAAAGAATTATGGTGGGGATAATTTTCACACCCATATTTTCAATTTCATGATTTTTTAAGTCCCCTTTTTGTTCATAGATTTGTCTTTGTTTCTGAGTGTTCTGAGTTTAAAATTTTGGTGCCTCTTGTGTTATTTATCTATGACTATATTCTTGGGGGTCTTCTATGATACTTGGAATCCTATTATATAATGGGTTGGTATGAGATTGAGGTGGTTCGTGGATGGATTTTGTGAAACTCCTAGTGGCACCAATTGTTGGTTATGTTGTTGAGGTGGTTTGTACCCATGAGTTGGATGAGTCTTAAGATGAAACATTTCCCTTATTTCGGGTTTTATTTTCCTCTATCATTGGAATATATCCCCCCTGAATCCCCCAATCCCATTTTATTTTAGAGAAAAATTGCTTGTTTTGGGTGGCTAGAATAGGCCACTTGGTTTGGACTTATAGTTTGTTAAACCCTACAGACAAACTGTGCAGCCCTTTCCATATCATTAAAAACATTTTGTATTTCCCATTTTTTCCTACTGTAATAAACCCAAATCCTCCCATTTTCTCCCAATTTCATTCCCAACCTCAAAGGAAATTATCATAGATCTCTAACCCTCCCTTGAGACTCAAATTTTATGGGAGATTTGATGGGGGAAACATCAAAATCACACAAGTAAGTCTTTATCTCTTTTATTTCTTCCCCTTCCTTAGGGATTACTTCAACCTTTCATGTAGTTATAAAATTTCCAGAATCTAGGGCTTGTAACTTTGGTTTTTTTTTGAGTTTATAGGTCTAATATTGATGATTTAGGTTTCTTTTCACTTTCTTGAGTTGTGTGGTGGTGTGTTTTTTGATTAACACCATAATCTGAGGGTTTCGACACATTCGTTAGGGGATTCCATCACGTAGAATTTATTGATGAGTTAGTATGATTTATCTACAAAATTTTCATGTTTCTCATAAGTAATTTGTGGTTCAAAAACTTGTTTTGATGGATTTGGTTATGAGTTTAATTTTATAGATTCAATTTTTCATAAAATATTTTGTTTTCCATGTGTAACTATTTAGGTAATATTTGGGGTTATTTTATAACAAATGAAAGTGGTTCATATAATGTAGTTTGGGCTGCCAATTCTTATTTGGTAGGGTCTTGGTGTGATTTTGGGAATAAAATTGTGTTCTGAGTTGTTTTTATGTTCAAAACCTTATTTTACATCTTCATTTTATTTTATGAAAATTGTAAATGGTTTATTGAGTTACACAAAATTTTCAAAGGAATTTTATTTACTATTTTAGTGGGTGTATGTTTTTAAGGGTACACATTACTATGAAAGGGTTGTTAGTGATTTTTACCATCTTGGAAACATTTTATAAATGTTTTTAAAGGATTTACTGAATTGTGAAAGATATATGAACAATGTTACAGGCTGTTTTGGTGTGATTATGATTTGAAAATTAATTTGAATGAGAATGTGGATTATGTGACATGTGTGTGGGCTGTTTGGTGTGTGTGTGTGATGTATAAATGGTATTTGAAATTGAGTATGGTATTCCATGGATTCTGGAACTTTTTTGAGCACACGAGGGAAAACACAGATACCTAGTTTGGTGGATGCGTACTAGTATGCTAGTGATCCCTTGGGGTTTGGACCCAGTTTCACGTAGCTAGATTGACGATGACAATAATATCTAAACTATGATGATGAGGATCATGTTAGGGGACCAATTAGTTATGTGTATTATCCCTACTAGTGGCTAGTGTGCATGATAAAAGATATTTGTATGGTTACTTTCAAAGAGATGTGAGGTACCTCAAAACCACATTGAGCTTGTGCCTAGGGGTTATTCCATGTTTCCTATGATCGTTAGATACTTTATGATTACCATCAGCATATGGTATAATTGGATGGGACGTTCATAATATTTATAATTATTTCTAAAACTATTGATTCCTTAAATTATATCACTTGAAAACTATTTATATTTAACGTTTCATCTCTTTTGAATTATTGTTTTCATTTCACATATTAGAAAACATGCATGCATTTCGTCTTTCAATGTTTATCAAATGGAACCCTTTAGTGGTGGAATCCTTCTCGGCATTGGATCACACCCTACATATACCTTTTGTATATGTTGAAATGGTTATTTTTGTTATAGGTTTTAGTACATCATTTTATGCCATTGGTTCTATTTTTTAGCGGACCATCATGATGTTGTGTTGTGGAGATAGCTTGAGGGCGATGCCTCTTACCATGAAGAGGTTATTGGGCTATCCATTTTGGGTTTCTTCATTTGTAATTGTCATTGAGAATTATTTTAAAAAATGTAATTCAATTCTTAATTTTTATAAATTATGTTTTGTGATGAAAACTTTTTATTTTTTATATCGAACTTATTTGTTGTTTTATTGTTTATAATATCAGGTAAATCATTTCAAATTTTCATTTTATTTTTGCTGGGAAATTTTTCCAGCCCATCGGGGTTGGTAATGCCTTTCTCCCCTAGTATGAGACTGTGTTGGGTGATTATTTTGATAGTGAAAAGATTTTGTTCATGAGAATATTCTTGAAATAATTTTATAAATAATGTATGCCTTGATATAGTCTAGGCATAATGATACCGATAGTTGTAACCAGAGATAATTGAATCAATTAATTCATGATGAAATTAAACCAATTTTTTGATAAGGATACATAATTTTAGTTGAGTGACACGTTATCTTATGAATGTTAAATGCCATATTTTTTGTGTCGATTGAGAGTATTTTTATGTTATGGTTATGTTCCTTGTTTTAGGGCTTAGTATCCTTATTGTAATTTTTGGTTGTTGGAACCATTTTTCATTCATTATAAGTGAGTAATAAATATGAAATATATAGTGATCCTATGATTGATGATGATATATAGACATGGAGGAAGGAATTATAGGGAGTCAGCTGACACCTATGAAGTCATGATTTATTGATATATGTATGAGCGGTTAAGAAATGTAACCAGATTTTATGGAATTGGTTGATGTTGGGATTTCCCGATATTGTTCGTAATGATATAATGATTTAATAACAAATCTATTTGAAGGATTTATAGCTAGGTATCAGGTTTATCTTTATTCCATCCCCCACATCTTAATGATGTTATATGTTCTTGTTTATGAATCTTTTTGTTGTATTTTTGGATGTTTTGTAGTGAAACTACAATTACATAATGATAATAACAATTACAAAATGTTTAACCAATGGGTATGGTTCTTATTAGAATAAAAAAAATGTTAATCTTAAAAAATCATTGACTTAGATGGATTATTATTGGAGGGCATGGAATTCCCCCTTATCATTAGTGGAATATATTTTAGAATTATTTTAATTAATGGTTAAAGAATAAATTATTTCATGGAGAAAAAATTAAGAGGATATAATTAAATAATGAATACTCAAATTCTTGTTCTCTTAAAATATATCTAGTTTTTAGGAGTATCTGCCATGTGTTAGAGAGGCGATAGCTATAATTGAGTCTCAAATTGAGTTAATTCACATCGCAATGTTGTGATCTAAATTATATACTATATCATTAATGATTTCATATGATACCCCAGAGAATTGGTAGATATATAGACACCCAATGGACACTAGTATGGGTTTTCCCCAGTATCCAAGATGGCGAAGGATGGGTATCTAAAAACCCCCTTTGGACATAATCTATTATTTTGGTAGTGCTTTTATTTGGTATTCATTGTGATCTATTTACCCATAATGGTTTATAAAGGGTTGTATTAGATTGTGGTTATTTTACGTGGATGTATCTCCAAATATAGTTTCCAAAGGTTTATTATTAGTATGATGTGAATAGGTTGTGATTGATCAAGGTACAAGACATTGTGTATGGTAGGTGATGTCTTGAGGAGTGTTAGAGGATTTATAGTAAATGATATACACATGGTCATGGATCATTGAAACTACTATGAAATTTTATTGATATGGGGCATGAGATGTTGGGATGATTTGATTCATGAAATGAATGTTATGATACATTATCCCATGTGTATTTGGGATAGATTCTTTTGGAGAGAGATAGCTCCGGACGTATGAAATTATGGAAGAGAGTAAAAGTAGGTGGGAAGAGGTAACATGGTTTCTTTATTTCATATTAATATTATATGATCTCTTATAAGAATTACTTATTGATAGATCATCATGGTGGGGATGTGAAGATATTATTCCTATTTAGGATCCGATTTCACTTCTTCTTTTTTTCAGAACTTCATATACATTCAAAATATTTTATCTTGAGAGACCCGATGGAGGATCCTAATGATTATACATATTATCGTCACTATACATGTATATAAATTGATTCATAGGTCAATTTGAGAAGGTCATAGATTGACATGGAAGTTATAAGTTTGTGATTTTTCATGAGATGTTTTGTCATTATGATCTATGTTGAGAACATATATTTGTAATTATAATTAATCATAAATTATATAAGTTTTGTATGAAAATACATGTATAAAAATGGGGTTTTTATTATAATATTTGAGCAGTATTTGATTTGTTTAATTATCATATCTCTCTTTCAGTATAATATTTTAGTGATTAATTCCTACCATTTGTATTTACGAAACTCACTTTTTTTTTCATGAACCTATATCCTATTGGAGGGGGGATTTGGGTGGTCATTATCCTTTTTATTTCAATAATTTCTTAGGAAGGGTACATTTGGGAGTAGTAGGTCATGAAAATTAAGGGATTTTAATTGGTGACTTAATTTACACATTCCTCTGCACATTTAATTATTTTGATATAAAATACTAAAAATTCATTCAAACTTCTTTGATTTCATCATCTTACAATGACCCAAATGAATTCCTAACATTCATTCCATTTATCTTTAATTTTTCATGGCCTTTAATACAATTTCCTACTTCTTTTTCTTCATGAAAATGGTAACTTTTCTGATATCATAATTACGAAGCAAATTGGGTATCTCATAAAGGGAAATATTTTCCCAATATTAAATTGCTAAAACCATAGAGTATAATCAATCACTATAATTAATCATTATTTTTTAAATAATTGTTGAATTTTATATATTTCCTTAAATCCACTAATATGAATAACTATTTCATTCACAAAGGTTATGCAATGTTCAATATTTTCTTCCTCATCCATTTTCAAATATTTGAATGTATCCCTATAAATTGGAATTTTTAACATGGTCTTGATATTTTCATCATTGATATTTTGATGTATTGCAACATGTAATTAGTTGTCTTGAAACCCATCTCATTGCTGAATAATTAGTATAAAATACATGATAATATATAATTTTTTTTCATATCCTCAATATATAGATACCCCATATTATAAAATTTCAAATACATAATATCCATTATTATTAGATATTTCATAGTAAAAACATCACTAATGTTTTTACATTGACATATGAAATATGTTTTCATTTTATTCATAGTTCAATAAAAAAATTAATCAATGAAAAATGTATCAAATATATAATTTAAATAAGTATAACATTCCTTGAACAACTTTATAAATATTTGGATCTCCCAGGGTAAGGTATGCTTAGATTCTACTTGATGTTCCTAGATGAAATAAAGTGTCACTTTTTTCTAGGGGAAGGGTGATCCATCGTAATTGATTAAAAAACGTAATTCCATTTAATAATAAAATACATGTAACCTCTTATCAGTGAAATACATATCTAATTTGACTTTTTTCTCATTTTTTATATGAGGAGTAAATAAAAAACATTGTATAATTTTTCAAGGGTTGACTATAATGTGGGAGGCTACTAATTTATAGGTTTGAGTTTGGTTTTTAGACATAGATTATCATTGATATAATAGTTATAATATGATAGGGAATTATTACGTACTAAAAATATTATATGAATATTGGTCTCTTCTCACATTCTTAAAGACATTCAATTATCAGAATAGATCCTGCATACACCAAACATATATACATACTCTTGAATAGAATGTTATCAATTCAATGGTAGTAGAATTATCTTTTATAGGCCACATTAAAATTACCAAATAGTGTACTAGTCATATTATTATTTTTTCTATCCCTTTTTGATATAGATGTTTTTCATAAAGAAAATGTATCGTTATCTTTCCTAATAACATAATTATATCATAAATCATGAGATCAAACTGTTATAGAAGCTCAATATTTTTTAGAAATATTTCCACAACTATGTTATATAAATTTTTTAAATGATTGGTCACAAAAATATTTCCATATTAATATTAAGTAAATAATAAAATATTAAATGTAATGGGTCTCATTTAACCATTTTATAATAAATTTCAATTTTAATTCAAATTATAACAATTAATTTTTGTAATACCCCCCTTCATTAATCTTCATTAAAATATTATAGAATAATGGTTATTAACAAAGCTAATTATATTTTTGAATTTTTGTATATTAAATCATCTATGCATTTTCAATATATTAGTAACTTATGAAGTCTCCCCAATTTTATTCCACTAGCATTAAGCTGTATAATTAACTCTATATTTGTTCATTGGGTTCAGTGTAACACATATGTATTTTTACCCTATAGCGAACTAGGATTAACACCCAAGAATCATACATCAATTTAGATGAATATCCTATACATAAAAAAATTACATGCCCATGGACTGAAACAGTTTAGTGACTTTTGAAACATGAATTATAATATTCTAACTACATGAATGAGCATCAATGATTCCCACAATTATCTTCCCCTTTAGTAATTCTACATAATCTCTTTTTCATAACTTGGGGAAATTAAACATAAAAATGGGTTCTCTTAGAAGCTCAGTAAGGGTAAATAAAGGATGTATGTAATCACAACATTAGCATAAGTGTATGATTATATGAAAATAACACAATAATATCATACCCTATTTATCAAATACCATTTACATGAGTCATGGAAAAAATATTTGAAGTTTATAATACATGATTACTAAGGGAATTAGTAGTATAATACATGAGATCAAAACATATAAATATGACATAGAATGTGTGGTAGAAAGGTAATAATGTAATATAATTCCCTATATGTCAAGGTGAATTTCCAAAAATTATTAGGTCACATTATGAGGATGACCCCTTTTGTTTGGGACACACCACCATCTTGAGTCCCAAATTTATCTTTATAGTGGACCAGGTTTTACCATTTTACTATAGTAGATAAGGTTTCCCCATATTTCCTAGTAGATTATGTTTAACTTTATTTAAATAGTGTATCCATCCCATAATCTTTTTCCCATCATTATCTCATTAAATATTAAAAATTATGAAATTATTTAGAGGGATATATCAATCTGAAACATCTCATAATGAAATCATACGTACATGTTCCACAAGATTATAATAAATTATTTAATAACCCATGAAATAAAATGGGTATCATATACATTTCACCATATAATGATCTATATAAAAGTTGGTGGTTTCATAAACATTTCATTAAAAAAACCTATTAAATAACAATGTGTTATATAAATATTCAACTCGTGAATAAGAAATGGTTTATATATGTATCATTCCATTAAAATATAAACCATTAAAAGAAAATATATGAGTGTAACCTGTATATAATTTCCGTAGAAATTCATGAGTAAAACCAAGGAATGTCAACTTAGTTGAAAAATAATTTGGAAGGATATTTTAAAATAATTCTTGAGGAAAAAATAATTTCTTCTTGAAAAGTTATTTAAAAAAATTATGAATTTTTGTAACCATAATTCATTGAAAATAACATTGAAAACATATAATGATTGATTTGAAAACAAAAATAAATCCAAAATATTTTTTCATGAAAATGATCTCAAATAATCATATTAAAAAAATATTATTTTTAAAAAAATTCTTTATTGAATAAACTATATTTTTGTCTTGATAAGGAAATAATGACAAACATTCCTAAAAGAATATTCTTAATTATCAAAGTAAAAAATAGTGAAAATGGTAATAATAATTTAATATATCATCAATAACCAAATTAGAACAAAGTTAATATGTTTTATTCAGTGGTTTATCATAATATTTAATCAATGGATGCATAATCATAAACAATCAGGATAAATGATGAGATTGTTTCTAAAAAATCTTACCACTTTTTAACATTTAATCGAAATCCCAACGAGATAATAAAATTAAATTGATCTTATAACAAACATTAATGAGGAAAATAAATCATATAACATTTAAAATGGATACAATATACACCTACAAAAAATAATGCAGGTGCATAACATAACATCAATCTTGAAGAAGGAAAATTCAGGCAAAATTACCTTACCAATTTGGAAACCATTAAACTATAAACCCCATGAAATAGATACCATAAAATTTATATATAAATTCACATTAATTTATGTAAAATAGTCATATAATACATTAATGGGAATCATTCAGACCACATAATACAAATGAGTGTTCAATAATGCGTTAGTGTCTCATAAATAAATGTGATATGAGAAAATTGTTTCCTTAAGTCTTGAATTTCATCATTCACATCCCAAACTAATGTATAATAAATACAAGTTTATTATAAATATACTAAATATCCATGTTATTATATCTAATACCATATATTTTTTCTATGTCTATATATTACACATTTATTAAGAATTCTATTTCAAGGATACGTTTTAGGTGATATATGCGTTTTACTTATATGATTAGACATATTATTCATGATAATCTTAGTTAGATCATTATTTAAAAAATTATATCATGTAAAAATATGTAAAATATTATATATATTAGGTATAAAAATATTTATACTAATAAATAAATTATTGAAATATGAAATGGAATACATGATTCATGGAGATGGTAGTCCATATGTACTCATGGATCCTCCTTCCATTTTGATATTATATAAAAATAAAGACATTAAATGACATATATGAAAAGATAAATATTATTACCCTAGTAGATTTATTATTTCTTACATATCAAATATATTTTCTAAACCCTTCCTTATATCAATCCAGGAAATGGGTGAACGAATAACATCGCTTTAAAGAGGTAGTAGTCTACACGTCCATAAACAAATTTATTGTATTAATATAAATTGGAAAGAATGAATTTATATTTTATATAATAAATCCATAATTATAAATACATCATAAATAAAATATACATAAGATAATGAAATTATGTCTATCATAATTCCCAACCATGATATGTGGTAATGGGTAAAAAAAGGTATCATTTCATGAGTAGGTAGTCTTCCGTACACACAAATGATATGTCTGTTACCCATTTGATTAATGTGTGTGTAGTTATTGGTATAAATAATATAATAACAAAAATATAAGTATATATAGTATACATTGGTTGTTATAGAATCATGTAATAATAATAATTGATGTTGTAGAGAAAGATAATCAACAGAAGTGTTTATTGAATGATGTTACATCTTATTTTGGTAAATCCTTTTGATTTTCATGAATGGGATTCTTTGGATGGATTTATTCTCAAAGAGATTCCTATAAAAAAACTCTTAGATGTTTTGATCTTATTTTGGAAGGGTTTTATGATAAAATTTGCCTTGATATGTGTGAGTAAAGGGATGATAAAATACCTTTTTATATAAGAGGATGGGTGGTCTTCATAGAAATACCAAAATGTAAAAACTATTAGGAGTGTCTCTCTCACCTCATGCGCTTAAAAAAAGTACAAATAATACATTAAATGGGAATTTTTTTTGAGAAAAACCTCCACCACAAAAAATGAGTCATGTTTTATTATTATTTTTCACAACTTTTATTTTTCAGAAATTTAATCATTTTGGTTTTTTATTAGTGTAGCTACTTTTTCAAGCTAAAGAAAATTCACATTTATACTAAATTAAAATGATATTTATTATAAAATATTTACACATAGAATTATAAATATGATAGCTTATTTAAAAAAAAATATATATATTTTGGACGTTAATTTTAAATAAAGCACATGTAATGTGCAAAAATGCTTATTTTTCCCGAACTGTGAAAACAATGTTTTTCTAATTTAAAGTCAGTATTTTAATTATGAAAGAAAAATAGGTCCACAAATAGAACATATTTTATATATATCAAAAAATATAAATAATTTTTGAGAAAATTTTATTTTTATTAAATTTAAAATCTTTTAGTAAAATATCATTTATTAAAAAATAACATTATTGTAATTTTTACATTATGTACTTAATTTTAATTATTAAAAAATAAATAAAAAGATATAATTTGAATCTATTATGTTCTCATATGTTAAAAATTATATATTAATATAAATAAATAAACACAATAATACAATTTATTTATAGAACATTCAATATTTCTTATAACAATTATTTTAGTTAATTACTAACAAAATAATTACCAAATTTTTCATTCCTTTAGATGTTAATATAAATAATTAAACTTTAAAATAGAATAAATAATAATATGATGAGAAAATTTCCTTTAAAATTAAATATATTTTTTACAAAAAATCAAATGATATTTTTTTCACATCTCAAGGAATAATAAATATTAATGTTAAGGATGGTTATTCTGTTTGATTCATTATATATCTTATTAAATAGGTTAATTTCAAGGAATCATATCCCAATAACTCATAAACGTCAATCCATGTTGTGATAGGGTCAAAATATGTGAATAAAAGCCTTTTTTATAAGTTCTAGGTCATTTTCCCCTTAATATTAATGATTAACCACTAAGTAAACTATTTTTTCCTTAATCGATGTAATTAATTTTAAATAATTTCTCAAATCATTTGGGTAAAAAACTATGTTTAAATTAATATATATTTTAATTTATTATTATTAAACAAATTAATGCATTTTTACAGATTATAAATTTAGAAGTAACTAAAAATAATTAAATAATAATCCCATAGATGGGAAAAAACAATGGGTTTTTAGTATGATAATGTTAAAACATTTGAAATGTTTTTATATCCAATTTCAATGTGAAATGTGTTAAAATTACCAAAAACTGGATAAATTAATGTATAATATATCAAATTATACAATAAAACCATATTACAAAATAATTTAACTATATAAATAATTTATAAGAAAAAGTAAATTCCAATTAATATTCATAATTTTTCACTTTTCATCAAAAAATAAAACTTCTCACAAAAATACCAAAAAATCACTATAAAAAAATTTGGATAATACACTTTAATAATGTATTTAATTTTATAAATTCAATATTTTAAAATTTTAAAAAATTAGATTTAGAATAAGTGAACTACTAACAGTGGCTAAAATCACAATTTAGAAAAATACATCTTTTTTACTCATAAAATAGGTTTTATTCTTATCTATTTTCTAATAAAAACATAATATGACCCTCAAATGGTTTTATGAATATTATATATTACTGTATATATCATTAAAACCATTTATAAAGTGTTATTTATTTATTTAATAAGATAAGACTTGTTTATTTCCATAAATATTGTCTTCTAGGAAAATATTTCCCATATTTTCAATAGTGTTTTGTATTCATTTCTAATTAAATGTTTAGAAAAAAGTTACTCATATATAAATTTTTAAACCATATTTTTCAATAATTAGTTAATATTATTCATAACCATCATTCCAATGGCTAGGATATGACAATGATAATATTTTAATAAAAATATTAACGGTACATCATAGTTTGGTAAAAATTGAAATTATGTGTAACACAGGATATTGAAGGTACACAGTAGTGTGTGTATCATAATCCAAAAATAGATTTTTATTTAACTTTAATCCAATATAACCGTTTTATGATGAAAATACATTACATGGTGTTGCATAAAAATAAAGAATATCTTTGTGCTTCCATATATGAGAAGTTATATTTGGTGTTGGGTGAAATGAAAATATAAAATTGTTTAAATAAATTCAAAAAAACAATTCACAAAATCTAGTGGTGTTACATATCCCATAAATTCTTCATCATTGGGTTCACACCTTATACCCTATGTATTCTGGTTTTGACCATTTTTTTTGTCAAACCATATGGAGGTAACATATATAGATTCGTTTTACCCTATAACATATTTTTTTGGGTACATGTCATTTCCAAATAATCTAAATTATTCTCATCATATATAATATGATGTGATACTTCATTACCTTATTATGATACAGTTATACCCTAAAATAATCTGTAGGGTACCATCCTTTTCAATTTCTACTTTGGTAAAACATGTAAAAAATTATGTAAATATAATAATACATATTCATTTCACTATGAGGGTATATTAATCCCATTTAAAACATTCAAACAACTATGAAAAAAACAAACTAATTAACAAAAAATTAAACATCCTAACAAATTAATATAAAACTTCAATAATAAATTTTATATTTCGGTTATTTTTAATTTCTAAAATTTAAAACAAAATTATTAATTATTTAAAAAAATTTCAATATATTGATATAAATTTTTTATTTCAGAATAAATTGATTTTGATAAAAATATGAATTGTTTTTTTTGTTTTGGATAATATTTTATGGTGAAATATGTTTAGATAATGATACATCTTATTAATATATTTCTCAATGCTATATTTTATCACAGAGAAGAGTTAGGTCATTATATGTGATAAAATTACAACTAATATATATCATCCATCATATTCTATAATTAGTGTAGATAAAATTGGTGACCTTTCTCTATGCACAAAATGTTATCACATTATAATGAATAAAAAAATAATTTAATTGAATATAAAACTCAACATTTAATCGTTATATATTTTATTTTTAAAATTACTTTTTTAATATAGAACATTGTGTTTTTGGTTTTAAATCATGATAATTATATATTTATCTTATTTTAAAAAAATATATTTATTTTTAATCAACATTTATTCTCTGATTCTTTTATTCTTTTTGAATATATATTTATATTTGGATATTATTGTTATAATAACTAATTTTTATCACAAAAAACTAGTTCCATATAAGAAATTTAAATATTAACAAGTATATAAGAATATGATTCACATTTATAAGACTCTAAAAAACTTAATTGAAACCCATTAAATGGTTATTTATGGGTTATTAAAAACACCTATTCATATCTCCAATTCCTCTCCTTTCTGGATATCTAATTTTAAACCCTACTGACCCCCACTACCTATTGATATCTATGAGCATTATTGATCATCTCAAAGACCACATTATCCACCCACAATCCATTTATCCTATGTCCCAAAAAATTAGTATTCAAATATCAATAACCACTACAAATGAATACTCATCATTCTTCCCCATATGTAAAATATTGTACGTAGTGTTTAGTTATCTTTCAAATATGCTTATGAGTTTAATTTTTACATGATAATAATGATATTTTTTAATTTTTTGATTTTTGATTCTATTACTATGACATCCCATGTAATGGTAGAATACGTATTTTTCATATGTATTAGTATTAATTTATTAGTTAGTAATTTTATATTAAAGGGAACTCAATCTACAATAGAGTACATAACAAAGGAAATCACACCTCACACTTACTCACACCTCTAATAACATAGTTTCAAGACTAATATATATACAAATATATCATAAAAATTTGTAAATTAATCCTTGATTCTCCATCTTTAGAGTAATTCCATCCAATGATGCCCTTTGGTTAAAATCAAAAGGAGTTATTAAAATAAGAGGTGAAACCCTTTCTCATGATCTTTTATTTTATTTTCATTCCCCAGTTACTGAAATATTATTATTTATTAAATAAATAAAAAAATAAGTATCATAAATATAATTTATGAATTTTTGATAATCTTTATCTCTACTCTTACACACACATAAATCTAATAGTCAACAAAAAAATTTAGAAACTATTAATAATGGTATGTCTTCCGATTTTAATTTCGATGAGGAATGTGTTTGATGACTTTTAAAAAATATTTTGTGTGTCTTGGGATTCATAGTTGTAGGAAGGGTTATTGATTGTTGCTCAAATTTACCCTTATATCATTCCACAAGTAAATACTAAGATGTACAAATATCTCCCTGAGTTTTACTAGTGGGGTGGAATGAATAATAGGATATTTATAAATTTAAAGTGTGGTTTTTTACTATTTAATTTGTTAAATTAGAGCGACATTTACTTAATGGAAAGTTAAATCCTTTTGCAGTTTGAGAGTAGAAATGTTAGAATATATCAATGGATTTTTCGGTGGGATTTAAAAATGTTTCTCAACGTAATAAAAAGATTTGGGTTATTGTTGTTCAATTTGTTAAATATCAATATTTTCGTCCCATTTAAGATACAATGTTTTTAGATCACCATTAAATACATTATCTATAAGAGATTATGAGGTTTCATGGATTCCCTCTATCCATTATACTATCCCATGATCCCAGGGTCACATTAATTTTTTATAAATGACATTATAAGTAGTAGGGTATTGAATTATGTTCAATGAAAACAATTCATTCTAAATCCGATAGCCAGTTTGAGGGGTCAATTTAGATGTTGTAAGATATTCTTCATACATTCTTGAGGGATTACTAGGGATATAGGTATCAAAATATTTATGTTGTTGCATTTTCTTATAATAACAGTATTAATTCAACTATCACATGGAACCATTTTAGGCATTATATGGAAAGCAGTTTCAAACCCCTTGTTCTTGGGCATGATGTAGTAGAATGGAAATTAATGGGACTAGAGAAGGTGTATGAAATAATGTAGAAATTTAAAATTATTCAATGTAACATTTGGACATCTCAAAATAGGTTGAAGTTTTATGATGATAAACATAGAAAAGATTATTCTTTCAAGGTAGGTTATCATGTATTTTTATTAGTTTTTTGATGGAAAAGTTTGATGTGTTTTTTAAATAACTGGAAACATTGTTGATGGTTCATAAGACCATATGAAATACTAGATAAATATGGAACTTTTACATAATGAGTGTTCGTACATATGAGTTCATTATTATTATAAAACTTATTTTATGATTCTCTTTTAAGGAAATATATATTATACACATCTAATGTTTGGATCCCAGGAGTAGTTAGATGGATGTGAATCCTTCTTATGAGAAAAAACCAATTCAGATTATTGACCATAGAGAAAACAAGTTGTAATATTAGGTAATTAAGTAGGTTATGGGTTTATAGAAAACTCATATGGTTGATGAGGCAACATGGGAATATGAAAACTCTATGGGGGATAAATTTCTCCACTTATTTTATATGTTGACCGTACCGTGAAGATGCAATTTTCAAAAGGGGGAAGGATTAAACATCCTAGGTAATGGTAAAATAATTCAATTTCATATTTATTAATATTAATAAATTCGATAGTAATTTTAACATTCAATGTAAACTCTACCAAATAGTGTACATGATAGGAATCAATGAGTTTCATCGGAATCATACATTGTACTGAAGACTAAGTTACACCAAACAATAATATACTGTTAATATTTTTATTTTATGTGGTAGATATTTCATAGTTATTATATTGGTAGTAATTAATAGTAATAACTATTTTATGTTTATAGAAGTTTATAAACTATTTTTACATTCATCGAATATTTTTTTTGGCTTAAAATAAGAATCAATCATGTTTTAATCCTAAAAAAGATGTAATTTTTTTGAAAGTAGTCTTACAACCTTTTAAGGTAAAACCCATTTTAAATATTATTTTTGTATGTTTTGTAATTCTTAAAAGTCCAAAAATCTTATTTCTGAATTAATGATTTGAAAAAGTAATTTGGGTGATTTTTTTGTACTTTTTTGAGATCTTTCATGTTTTGATGAATAATAAATAATGCTTAATTTTATTTCAAAACATAATTTTCAACAAATTTTATTTTATAGATTACAATTATTAAATTTTATATAATATATAATTAGGTAATTTTTATATTAGTAATTTGTTTGGTCATTGTGAAGAAATGTATTCTGAAAATGGATATAAAAACACAACAACCTTTTGAATGTTTTTACTTTAAAAAACTGATTTTTTTTCCTTTTTGAGGGAATACATTTAAATTAATTATGCCACTAATATGATTGGAATTTGGAAAATGAATTGATTATTTGGAATAAGTATAATATAAAATTTATAATATGGTTAATTTTTTTTACCAAAAATATTAGTGAAAGTGATCTAAACTATTGTTGACAATAAAGAGAAAAATTAGCTTACCAAGGGATTAAACCTTAATCATAAGGTCCCAAATAACCTATTAATTTTTCTAAAATATATTATATTTAAATATTTATACAATATACTCCCTTTTATCTAATTTGGTCCATTATTGGATCCACATGACATGGGAATATTGTTGGTGGAATTCCCTTTTCAAAGAATTACAAGAGTTCCACTTCTTCTCCACTATAAAAATCCACTCAACACTCCTAGTTCCATAAAACATTAAAAAAGTTTTTTCTAAACCAATATCTAACCCAATATATCTAATAAATCCACAAAATCATCCTATATACCTCTACTTTTTTTTAATATCATACATGGAATCCCTTTGGTGAAAACCAAAAGGGGTTACTCGAATAAGAGGTAACACCCTTCCTCAGGATATTTTATTTTACTCTCATTCTCTACATCCCATAATATTCTAACTAAATGAATAAAAAATAAAATATTTATCCAAAATATGCTATATTTTTTGTTGATAAAAATTTTACCTACGCTTATACACACTTCCATCTAACGCGTAACAAACATACCGTTCTTATGCACAACAACTACCTTCTCAGGAACCAATGTTGTTCATTTTTTCCTTCACAACATTTCATGGTTGGGACTTATGATGGAAAAGATATATGTATATATAATATTTACTATGAATTTATTATTCTTTAATTCAATTTTAACACATACCTTTATACATTCCATTTTGTGTAAATATAATAACACTATTTGTGAAAGAGTTAACTACTGCCACTTCAATGAAATATGATATGTTTAAAAATTACATGGAACATATAAAGGTTGGGTTCTGTTAAAAATATTTCGATTAAATAATATTTATATGATATAAATTACTTAATTATATTTCTTGAAAAACATAATATATTTTTTGTTAACACTTTTATACACACTGAATATGTGATAATGTTGTTTGTAGACTTGTGAACTACTGCCTCCTTGAAGCAATTTGATTCCATTTACAGCTCCATAATTCCATATATAAGTATTTATTTTTAAATAACCTATAATATATTATATAATTATCATTCTGATAATATATATTTTTACTTACCTTTCTTCCATAAGTATCGTTGAAAAATGAAAATGTTACTCATACATGTGTACTCCCTACTGTCTCCGTGACTGTAACGTTGATTCATTTTTCTTAACCATATTTCAATATTGGGGATAAAAGTGTAATTTATATATATATATGATAAAAATTTCTGGTTATTTCTATGTATATCTTCATATAATAACCCTTTTATCCATCATAGACCTACCAATGTCATTTTGATACATAACTTGAATATAGTCAAAACATCAGAATGAAACCTAATAGTTTATGTAGTTTTACAAAAAACTATAATAAGTGAAGTTAAAGTAAAAATAAACTTTATCATGGTTCTAAAGAAAATAGATAATTAATATAATTATATTATTTTGGAAGTTAAAGACACACAAGACAAGTCAGACCCAAATTAATGGATTTTGTCTCAGTTTTCTTTTATTGGGGTATTTCATGATTTTATGCGCCATTATTCTTTTATAAGGTGTATATACAACCATTTGTTATTATATATACATATTTTATCTTTTTTCATGTTATTTAAAGTATTTTATTATTTTAATCTGGTATAGGTATTATTAACAAATTGTTTAAAGTGGTATGGGACACTTTGAATGTTTAAAAACATAATTTCATAATCTTTTCTTCGTGGATGTAATTTTGATGTTACTTTAAATATTTATTACCATGGATTTATAATACATTTAAAGGAAATTTTATATCTATTTTTACTTTCATTCATATATTTAAAAAATGGAATCTATTAATGTTCTTTACAAAAAATATTTTGAATAATGAAAATAGGATTGTTTAATTATCAGCATACACAATGAAAATGATTTTTCTTATATTGTGGTAATTATTTTATTTTTTGATTCCATTTCTAAATATAATTTTCCATTAATTAAAAACCATATTTTTTTAGTGATTATTTTATTGAAAATCGGTTTCTAAAATTCTTTGATCACTCTATTATCATGAAATTGTTTCTTGTGATTACAGATGAAATATTATTAGTAAAATACAGAAATTTGCAATCTTTTATGTTTTTTAATTTTATAAATTGTTCTAGTATATTTGATGGGTGGTTTTTGAATAAACCAATGATTTGTGGTTTCATGGTAAACTAATTAATCGTTTATCCATGATATCCCTCCATTTCATTGGGTATATAATTTTATTTTATGTCAATTCCATTTTTAATATTGATATTTATGGTAGATTCCTATATGGTGATTCCACTTATAGGGATGATTTGTATAATGATGTTCCAAGATATCTTTTTATATTTTTTATTCTTATCGTGTGTATTACAGTGATAGTGTGATTAAAAAAATAATGAAATGATTTTATTATCAATGTAAATTATTTACTACTTATCAAGGTGAAAAGTATTATTTATTGTTAATGTTTTCATAATTTTTTATGTCTATAAATGGAATTAATGATTCCTTATATTCAAATCCCTTCTTGAGATTTTTATTCTTATCCAACTTATTGATTTTCTTCATTGGACTTAAATATGAGTAGTGGATTGGATGAATTCATGTTGATAGTCTTAAAGAGTTGTCAGTAATGTGATAATTTTTTATTTTTTATGGTCTTATATAGTGAAAAATGGATTCTTTTTAGATGGGTTAATTATGTATTTTATGATTTTGTTAAATATTGGTTATTGAATAATTCTCTAAAAATCATGACTTAATATCATCCTCAATGTAATATAAATAAAAATTACCAACATAAATAAAGATTATGATACTTTTTAAGTCTGATTCTTTATAGTTATTATGATAATAATTGTTGTTAAATAATTTTAATCAAATTTTGTTTGGATTTGTTTTCAATTATTTAAATTTTTATGTTTTCTGTAACCCCTCAAGACTTTATGATTTAATAAATTTTAATTAAATTCAATTGCTTGAATATATTACGATGTATGAAACACTAGGTTTACATGAAAATACTCTTTTTAAATATTATTTTAACATGACCATTATAACCTAGCTATTTGGTTGGAGGGTATGAATTATGAATACTAAATTATGAAAATTAAATGTTTTATAAGTGTTTAAATTACTAAATATATTTATATTGAATAGAAATTAAATAATAATAGTTTGAAAGAAAAATAAGTGTTTTCTTAAAAACTATATTGTTCTAAAGAAAATTTGTTTGTCACTTCTTGCACACTTTTTATAAATTAGTTTGAAAACATTTATATTTTTTTGTTAATATTGACTTCACTATTTAATTAAGTATAAAATTTATCTAATGGTAAAATTTTGGGAATACTCAAAAAGATTCATTTTTCAATTAATGATGAAAAATATCGTTATTTATTAATAACAACAATTTTTATTTTATTAAAAAAATGTTTCATTTAAAATTTTATTAATGTTAAATTTTTTAAATTAAATTATAATAAATAAAATATATTTCATTTTAACAAAATTCATATTGAATTTTTATATTAAATTTTTAATACTTATGAGAATTTTCTATTTGTAATCTTGTTGTTTCATTGCATCTGGGGGTATAATTTTTAATTGGATTGTGGACATATATAAATGCAATTCAGAAAATATATTATTTATTTGGAATCACTATATTTTATATTATCTAATAAGGTAAAATTAATTGTTTACCATTATGAATCGTAAAATTTGTAAAACTCCATTTCAATAGTTAACGTAAAAACTAATTTACAAGGGGTAACACTATGATGATATGTTTTAAAATTGACCTAAAAATTTTGAAAACACCAACTTTTTCCAGTTAATTTTATCTAATAACATTTAATAGTGTATAATTACCCATTTTTGAAGCATTTGACAAGATAAAATCATGTTTTTAATTCATTCTTCTCAAAACAATTCATGTGTGTCCTCTCCCATGCTTACAAAAGGCCCCAATCTGCCCTCCGATTTTCACACTTACAAATCCATTTTTCATATGAAAATACATCAAAAATTAAACACATTTCTCAATTCAAAATTTTCTTGATTCCCATGTACTGATCAAAAACCCATTCTAGGAATGTTACTAGTGACAACCGAACGATGTTCCTTGAAGAGGAGGTAACATTCCTAAATTACAATTTTAATTTTATTTCCTCTAACACCTCCCAAAAATACTAATTAATAATGAATATATTGTATAAATATTTTATAACATATAATTATATTATGTTATGTTAATTTAATAACTTAAATCTATATCCAGTTCCATCAAATTGGAAACAAAAATCATCAATCTCGTGTTTGGGGGATTACCACCACACAAACTGTTGTGAGTCATCTTCCACCACCACCCATAATAGATAGATATATTGTTGGATTTATCATATGTATATTATATTTATTATTTTATAATACTTATATAGTTAACATATAATATATACCTTATTACCTTTCATTCATTTTAAAATAATATAACGTCACTCATGGGTCAGGGACACTAACACCTCGCGATGTGACGCGATTCCTTTTCCCCAAACACCTTACCTAGAATGTAATAATATTAATTTTAAAGAATATATGATATATATATTTGTTATTATATATTTTATGTAAGATTAATATATCACCATATTCATTATCCTTTCTCTTTTTAATGGAATGATATTGTCACTGTAATGTGTGTATGACCTATAATCTATACGAAGCAATGTGATTCATTTTCCATGTACACCATCATGAGCTATTATAGAAATAGATATATTGATTTAATATGATATTTATAATATTAATATATTTTATTAGGTTATGGAACAATATGATATACCCACAAACTAGACTATTTATGATAACTAAATAATGATAATAAAATGGAATTAACACCCAATGCAATGAAAATAATTATAAATGATTAAAAAATAACAGATAAAATTTCATAAGAAGATAATAAATTATATTAGAAATATTAATATTGTTTTTGAATAAAATAAAAACAATATTAAAACCATTATACATGAGGTTAAAGTACATTCATCCAAATGTAAGTGTATGGTAAGGGAATTTATCTCAACTTCCATTATTTGAGATATATTGTAATGTTAGGAAGATAATTTCTTTTTTAGGTGTATATACTAACACTATGACATGTAATATCATGAATAATTAATAATTAATGGAATTTTATATTTCAAATTAAATTATTTAATCAATGGAGTATTGAATAGAAATTTACACAGTAGTAAATGTGGTTGTACAATCTCACTTTCTTTTGTGATTGTTAACTCTTCTTTAAACAATCACCCACTTATAATAATTTCTCATTATAATTTACAATTCCCTTATATATAAATTTATTTTATTATTTATTTAATTTTTACATAAACTATTTACATTTTTTATATAGTTTTTACGTTTATTTGAATTTGATTTACAAGGGAAATAATGAAAAGTATGTATTTTGATACAGTATATCTTTTGTATTCTAAATAATATATCTCATGATTTAAATTTATTATTCGATATATGATGAATTATTTTTACATGAGGTTGTGGGCAGTATGATTATATATATCCCATCATTACATTTAAATGTATAATGGGACAAATCAGTTTTCCAAATCAAATGGGTTTTCACCCAGTAATTTTAAACTTATTTATTAATGAAATTGACAGTAGAGGTATCATGAGACATGATATCACTAAATAAAACTATTCATCATTTCCATTATTTAATATTTAGTTATTATTATAACAATGATATTCTCCCTATGATATTATCTCAATATTCATTTCTTTATTAGTTTACTGAATAAATAAATTATTTTCAGTTATATTAATCATACACAGTATATCATCTCACCGTTATTTTTTTTCTTTCCCCTGAATAGGAGGAATAATTCTTGAAAAGAGTTCAAGTTTTCCAAATTATTTCTATTCAAGGGTTTTTATTTTTATTTTCTTATATAATATTTGTTTCATTTATGTGTTTAGTTAACTAAAATAGCTAATTTGATTGTTTCTTTGGGATTTGAGTTCCATTTTTTGAATTAAAATGTATTGAAGTTGACACTAGATATGGGTAATTGGATTCGGAGTCATTAAATTTGGTTTCATATGATTTTTAATATAAAAATGGGAACTCGATTAAGAACAAAATGGATTAGGGAACATAACCCTATGATGTATTTTAGGAAAATGTATACAAGGGCATACCAATGCTTCTATAAGGAAAATAATATGTAGTTTTTTTCTAGAAATTCATTCGTTATTATATACTTTATATGTATTTTTTTAAAGAACATAGGTACATAGGGGCCATATATATGAAAAGGGTGAATTGGTATTTACTTGATAATCACATGGAGCATGAAAATTGTATTTACTATAAGCCCATTATGACACTCCTTAGGGATATTCTTATGATAATTCACATTTTAATTTCAAACCATTATGAATGATTTGAAAATAAATACATCCCCAAAGAAAACATGTTTATGATTATGACATTAAAAATGAATAATTTTTAATATATGTTATTTATTACACCATATTTATAATTATACATTATGATATGAAATTCATAATTCCATTAGCTAATACAGTGTATTGAATTTTTTAGAAAGTTTTTTAGGAAGGAATAAGTGTTTTAAGACTCATGGATAATATATATATTGTCCATCCAAGAAATATAAAAAATATTGTATAGAAATTGGGAAAATAATGTTTATATTAAGATAGATTAATCATGTTATAGAAATAAATATCCATGGATGGAAAAACCTATTCCATAGCGTGATTCTCTTTTGTTGGATCTCTTTAAGAGATGAAATCCCCATCATTTTGTGGGAATACTAATTCAATAGTTGTTGAGAAAGTGATTAAATTTCTAGGGAAGTTATTTATGGCCTTGTGATATGATGAAAAGGAAAATATTTCACTTGTTGCGTATTATGTCAAATGTGATGATGCTCAATGGTGGACATTGATCCATAATACAACGGATGAACAAGACATTAACATATATAATATAATTATTTTATGGATGCATTCTTCAATAGTTATTTCAATGATGAGAATAAAAATAAAATAAAGTGAATGTTCCTCACCTTAAAAAATGACGAATAATGTGTTACTGTGTATGAGCCTACCTTTATATGGTTATGCCGTTATGTTATAAATTATATATGAAACATGGGGGGAATGATTTTCCATTTAAATATAAATGATTAATTTGTGTCTCTAATGGGTCATGTTCTATCAAAAAAATTCATCATATAATGAAATAATTTACGATTCCATAAAAAGTTAATTAATTATCAATATAGAATATGTTTAATGAAAATAAAGAAAATATTATGTTTAATGAGTAAAAAGAAAATTATATTGAATAGATGAATAATATCAAGAGAATTAATCAATTTCTATCCTGTGATAATGGTATAAATAATCATCTTAACCAATTCTTGAAAGGATTGGCAGTTTTTATACATGTGGAGATAAGGTTCATCAGACTAGATAATTAAAAAAAATATAGATTACACTTCTATTAAATTTTAAAACTATTGTTTTTGGTGAATATGGACAAAAATTCCCCAATATTTAAAGTAATTTACCATAGAAGTGGTCATGGGGAGAATTTCAAGCTAATGGTCTCACTATAACTAACTTGGAAGAACCTAACTATTTTTTGGTATATAATTTAATACTATATTGAAATTTGAGTAATTCATTTTTTTATTCTAGTCCCTATCAATATTTTATATCATTGATGATTTCTATGACTATAAGATATTTTAAAAAAACATTTAAAAGGGATTTGTATATTAAAACTCATGGTAGATGTTTCAATAGAACAAGTATGTCCTACGAGGCTTCCACTATGACATAGAAACCTGATTTTTTTAGCCTTATTATTATACCTATGAATTAATTAAATATAATCCTTGTCATGGAAATGATTTAAAAATAAAATGAAATGAAATTATAATATGAAGGATGAAATTAAAATTCATGATGAAGATGAATAATTCATTATCTTTATAGAAAATACATATCCATATAAAACATGTAAAGATATCCCCTAGTAGGTCTAATAAATGAGATTTTAGGTGATGAAGTGAAAACAAATATAGGGATAAATATTATAATATTCAAATTGAGAATGTTCCTATTATACAGAAATACATTGATGTGATTATTTATGAATAATATGAACATCCATAGGAGAGTGAATTTTAGATTTCTATTGATTTAATTCCAAATGGAAGACAAGTATCAATGAGTCCCAATAAAATTAAAAATTTGAAAAATTTAGAGTTTCAGAAATTAAAAAATATGTCTTGTGAAAAGTGATTTGTTAGACATAGTGTTTCAATATGGGGAACCACTATTCTATTTATTTTGATGAAATATGGATCTAAGATACAATGTATTGATTATAGGGAAATAAATTCAATTATGATAAATAACATGAATCATCTACCTCACATTGATTAATAATTCAAAAAAACATTATGGATCCTAATATCATTCATTAATGTACCTTTATTATGGGTATAAATAATTTTTAGTTTTGAAGGACGACATTCCAATGACAACTTTCTAAACAAGGTATGGACTTCAAGAGTTTACAGTAATTTTATTGAATAGAGTATTGCTCCATATATTTTAATGGAAATAATAAATTGATTATTTAGGGAATATCTTGAATATTTTTTTGCTGTATTACTTGATTATATTTTTGTATACACTAAAACAAATAGAACCATTTGAAAAAAATGTACATCATTCTTGAGAAAATTATAATGAATGAGTTATATGTAAAATATATTATGTTTGATTTATAGCTTCAATAAGTTTTTTCCCTTTTCCATATTGTCTCCATGGATGGAATCGTATTTTATCATATGATGATAGAGGAATTCATAGAAAAACCTACACCAACGAATATAATGAATGTGCATAGTCTCAATGGTTTTGATGGTTACTATCTACAATTAGATTAGTATTTTTCCTGATTGGATAAACTTTCAACTATGATTATACATAAAATGGTTAATTATGTATGGAAAATGGAATGTGATCAATGTTTAAATGATCTAAAGAGGATATTGTTCAATGATATTATTTTCATATTAACATTTAGAAATGAATGGATTTCAATATATAGATATTTATCGAATAAGGGACTTGGTTGAGTGAAAATAAAAAATTATAATTTTGTTGATATTGAATCGTTAAAACTAAAGACTCATGAAAAAATAGATCCAACCCATGATCATGAGTTAGTAGTTGTATTTTTATCTTTGAATATATGTAGACATTACCTCTATGGTTAAATATGTGAGATATATAAAGACCATAAAATCATTCAATACATATTTTTGGAGAAACTGTTAAATATGTGTCAAATTTGGTGCCTCTATAAAGTTAAAAATTATGATTATTTAATATACTACTTCCTAAAAAATCATAAACGTTAGAGGATTCATTGAGTATGAAAGATCATGGAACTTTGACATAAATGAGGATTGGGAGAGATCCCATTTTCATAGATCAATTAAATATGGAAATGAGAATTATTAATTCAGAACGGTCGTCACTCAATTTTTTTTATGATTACAAAAAAAAATTATTATAAAACATAAAAATTTATTAATCTTATGATCGTAACATACCAAATAAAATTAATGTTGTGAATGATGGGAAATTACCAGACATCATTTGTGAAGATGGTGTTTTCGATTTTGGGAAAATATTATGTGTTCCATTTATAACTGATCTAAAAATGGAATTATTGGATGATGGTTGAATATCAGACTTCTCTATTTACCCTAGTGTTTCAAATATGTATAGGTCTTTGAGGGAACATTTTTGTGGGATAACATGAAGTGAGAAATTTCTAATCATGTGATCAAATTTTTGGTATGTCAAAAACAGAAATCTATTATATAACATCCTATAGGAGTCAAACAATCTCCTACTATTTTTGTGTGGATATGAGATTAAATTTCTATAGACTTCTCCACAAGACTACAAATGACTCCTCGAAATAGTGATGAAACATGGGTTATCCTTGATTACCTAACCAAATATACCAATTTCCCTAATATAAGAGAATATGTAACTTTTTATAACCTCATAATGACACATGATATTGAATTTTTAAGACTTAATGGAACATGTAATTCAACTTTATCTGTTTATGATCCCTCTTTTAAAGAAAAATTATGTAAATGCCTTCAGAAGGCTGTTGATAATGTGCGTTATTTGGTAATTCCATACTATCTAATAATTAACTGACAGTCCAATATGACTATTCAAAAAATGGAATACATTTTATGGTCATTCTATCTTAGCATTTGTATTATGTAGGTAACCTTTTTACCATTAGTAGAGTTTTCCTATAACAATAGATTATATTCAAGTATTCAAATGGCTCTGTATAAAGAATAATTTGGCAAGAGCTTTCATACTCCAACCTAACGAGATAATTTAGGTGAAAATAAAAATGAAGGCCCATTTCTTTCTGAAGATAAAAAACTATATTAAAGGATATTAATAATCGTAATAAATTTTCTCAAAGGATGAAAAATTGTTATATAAGTAATTGGATAGAAAAGTATGAATTATTAGTGGTGGATAATGTATTCTTGAAAGTATATTGATGAAAGGGTGTTATATGGTTTGGTAAGAACGAGAAACTGAGCCCAAATTATAATTTACACATTCATATCCATGGAAGAGTTGAGGTTGTCTTTAATCATACAGAAATTCCAAAAAATATCTATCAAATGAAAATGATGTGTTTCATATATCACTATTAAATACGTACTTGTAAGACCCACCTCATATGCTCACCATGGATGAAATTGATATGGAACGTGATATATATTACTATGAATAACCCATCAATATTCATGATAATAGATAGAATATATTGAGAAATCAGATAACTCATTTGGTTATGGGACTTTAAAGAAATCATAAAAATGGAGGTGGCATCATGGGAATAAGAGGATGTTATGAAGAAGAGAATCAATCAAAGTTTTTGAAGCTATCATCAACAAAATTTTGGGAAAGAAATTTTTATAGGAGGGAAGAATACAATAAAAAATAGAGCTTATTATTTAATTCATTTAAATTAAATTCATTCTCTTCGATATCATGTGATGTGAACAATAAAATGTTTAAATGAAAATTCAATAATAAAATTTTATTTAAAAATGACCATGGTAACTTAGTCGTTGGGTTGGAGGGTAAAAATATTGATAAATTAAATATTAATTATTTTGGGTTTATACTTGTATCAAATAAATTACATTTATATCTATTTATTTTATCATAAATAAGAATCATTTGAAAAAAATATGTATTTTTTGAAAAATTATATTTTTTCAAATAAAACAGATTTGTCCCATCTTCCAAAACTTATAATTGAATTAATTTACAAACCATTAATTTTTTTAATCAAAATATTTTTTGAAATAATCATATCAAAATTATCATAGGGATTATTTTTTGATTTTATGAGAAGTTTTATTTTTTATAAATATTGATTAATAATTGTTTTCTTGAAAACTACTATTTTTAGATAATTTAAAAAGATAAATAATATTTTTTTTGAAAATTAATATTAAGTAATTTATATATTAAAAAAATTAATTTATTAAATTTTAATAAATTTTATATTTTATTTTGATATTAAAATATTCTATACTGATGAGAATTTCTGCTTTTGAATCCAACATTTTCATTGCACTTTCATGTAAAATTTTAAATTTGAGTCATCCCCATATATGAATTGAATTTGGAAAAATGGATTTAAAATTTATAATCATAATTATTTATTCTATATGATAATCTAAAAATATTTTTATTACAATTTTTAATACTAGAAGGAGTAAAAAATAAATTACAATGGTTAAGGTTAAAACTGATTTACTATGATGTTAAACTAAGAATATAAGAGTTGTAACCGACCCACCTAATTTTAATAAACAAATTTAATTCCCATATTTTGACTATATACGATTTAATTGTTGATAATGAACCATTTCGGAGGCTTCTTACATTACAAAAATATGGGTGTCATTAATTATTTTCAAAAAATCCCATGTGTGTCCTCTCAAGTACTTACAAAAGGCCACCCTTTCTCGTAAAATATTCAAAAATTAAAATCTATTTATATAATATAATATCTACAAAAATATATTTTACTATTACATATAAAATTTCTACATCCCTTTTATTGATCTGAAACCCATCATAGGGATGTTTTTTGTCAAAACCCCAAAGAAGTTCCACGAAGTATAGGAAACATTCTAAAAAAAAGAACTATCATTTTTTCTTAATGCTCTTTAATTTATTATAAGATATTGATCATAAATAGACAATATTAGACTAATTATAGAGATATTTAATTATTTTAATTTAATAATCTATATTTATCTCACCTTCCATCAAATGGGAAGCTAAATCTCTCTTCATGAGTTTGACAGAGTACCACCTCATGAAATGATGTCACTTGTCTTCCTTCGCCACCATTAAAGGCTTGATATATTGATGTATTTACCCATTTATAATATATTTAGGATATTAATATATTTAATTAATTATTAGAAAATATGTAATAGCATAATATATATTATGTTTAAAATTCCATAACGTTGTTTGTGTGTACAAGAGACCACGTCCTCACAATGCGATATGATTAATGTTTCACATATGCTATACATGGAAGGTAATAATGATATCTTTAATTATTATATATTATATATATAAGATGATATTTATTTTTTATTATTAATATATCACCCACTTTTTTATCCTTTTACTCATTAAGGGAATGATTTTTCTATTCGTGTGTACGTAAGACAATCTCTCTCAATGAAGCTATGAAATTCATTTTCCATGTCCATCCTCCAAGAGTGACTATTAAAATATAAATAATGAATTAATGTTATTTTTATGACATTAATATTATTATTTATAATATATATATATATATATATTAGATACCGATGAAACATTACTTTTATGATAAGTAACACATGAGAAATATGACATTTAACACGTAAAATTAAAAAAAAATTAAGCTATTATTATCAAATGGATTATGAAATGATATAAGAAGATAATATATGAGATTATAATGTTTATAATGATTGTTTTATAGATTAATAACATGCAAGAAACAATTATATTGTACTTTAAAAATGTTTTATTAAAATCTAGAGTGATATAAGGGACTTCATCTCAATTTCACTTCATTAAAGAATCATATAGTCGTATGAACAAATTTCATTTACATGTCATATAAACTTACCATTGGAATTTTAATATCATGAATAATTTATAATTAATGGTATTTTAATTTTAATTTTTAGTTATTTCATCCAATATCATTTTACTTGAAAATTTCCAAGTACTAAAAGTTATTATACAATCTTGATTTTTTTTATGATTGTTAATTCTCACTTGAAACAATCACTCTCATGTGATCCTTCTTCTAAAGAAAAAAAAATTCAATTAAATATAAATTTTATTTTATGATTAATATTATCATTACATAATACTAATAATATTTTTTACATATTGTGTTTACATTTAATGTTATTTCATTAACTAGGAAATTATTTACTTTTTTATTAAATGTGGATATTGGATGGTAAGTCATATTTAATCATGATTTAAATAAATAATTTTATATATATACAGGGAATGATTTTTAGACTAAATTTTTTGGGGGCCTAATTAGTATTATTATCTCAATGATTTGATAATTTTTTGTAGAAAAATTATTTGGAAAAATCACATGGTTCATACCTAGTAGTTTTAAACTATATTGTGAATGAAATTGATAGTAGTGGTTTTATGATGCATGATATAATGGAATCCAATAACTAATAATTTAATAAATTTGTAATTCAGTTATTATTATTATACAAGTTATTTTATATATGATATTTGATTCTATTTCTTTCACTGGGGAAAGTGCATCACACTACTTTGTTTCCCCACATTCCTACTTTCTAATTGGGGGAGGATTAAATAACATTAAATGGAAATGTCATCTCCTTGGTCGAAATAGGATGATTGTATGTTAGTTCCTTCATCCCATAATTCATCTTTGGATATCATCACCCAATTTTTGTCTTGATAATTTATTTATTTCAGGTTTAATAAAATCACTCTCAGTTCCATCTCGAGGTGCGCATCAATTAATTATGATGAATTTTTCTTGATAAGGATGCATCCTTTAGTCAGGGGTGGAATAACTTTGGGTAGAATTAGAATGTATAGATGATGTGAAGGTGGGGAACCTATATATTGATCTTATGTTTTTTGTAAATTCATGCATGATTCATCTTATGAGCACAATTAAAAGCATCCTATAGTGGTCTTGTGGTTGTTGGAGTTTGGGGGTCACTATTCTACAGATACTAACCCTAGTAATACCAGGAATATTTTATGATGTAGGGATTTTGGAATTGGTTAAAATTTTAATATCTTGTATAAATAGTTCAATCATATGTTTAATTCCATTGGGATATGATTTGGTTCATATGTGTATCCCATGTGAGAATATTTCACACTCAGGATTAGATGGTTTTCGTCCCTATAATGGGGTGGTTTCAGACATGGATTTGATATTGTGTGTCCCCCAAGGGGGAATTTTCCATAAATGGATTTTATATATTGGGTAAAACAAAGGCGGGGGGGGGGGTTAAAAATTTATGTTGTTGGGAATGACCCTGATGGATTTTTCTTATGTAACCATTCATTAAATATGTATCAAAATGTACATATTTTGTTGCTGAATTTTATGGTCGTGTGGAAGGACTGGTCCATGATTTTTTAAATCATGATGTAATGGATATGGTGATACCAAATGAGTGTAGATGAGGGATGGGGTGGGGATAACAGAGAATATGTTCTTGTGATATATGTTTAATCCCATTTTGAGGGACGATAGTGTGGGAAATTCACATTGAAGATGCTCAGTGGGGGAGTTTGGTCCCATTTTTTGGGAAGGATGGTGTGGGGATTATGCATGGAAAATACCAAGGGTGGGTGTTTCATACCATGGTGGGGAAGTATAGTAACATCGCATGATGATCATACATGGGTAATCATGTGTTCATCCCCTATGGAATGGTTATAGGTTTATGTCATGTATTGGGGAAGTTGTTATATCATTTTTATATCATAGAAATAGGACATGGAATTAGGTAGTTTTACATATTTCATCATAGAAGTTGATAGGGTTTTCAGCATGAGGTTAATTGAATCCTTGTGAGAGGAATATCCAGATGATGGAATCTCTATCCATACATGTTATCTTTTTTCCATAGTGATTCCACCACTAAGGTGTATATATCTGCTGCTCCTAAAATTCTTGGAGCGGAATGACATAGACTATCTTGGGGGAGTGGAAATTAGCGTTCTCAACATTAGGTTGGCTGTATTTAGAATATAAAGAAATTAGGTTACCTATTCACTGAGGAAAAATATAGGGTATGTGTTACCAGTCATGTAAGTAATTTGGGTGAGGTTGACCTGGTTCAAGGTTAGAATGGGGACCCAAGACACTCAACCTTCCCAAAAGTAGAATGACTAAAAAAAAGGATCCATAGAGATGAAAGTTAGATGGGTTTCACAAAATTTTTTACATGGCCATTGATCTCATATATTTCATTGGTCTCATGGAAGAATATGTTACCCAGAATTGGGTGACGCCACCTCGGAGTAAAGTCATTGTTCCCACAAAGTTGGTTTCATAAAGAATAATTATCTCAAAAAACCCCATTTGTAACGAAGGGATTTTTTCTTACGAAATTTTCAGGGAACATTGTGAACGGTATCTCCACTAAGGGGTGAGGTTTTTAAAAACCCATGTGAGGTGGTTGTGTGAATGTTTTCTAACTTTGAAGGTTCATCCACTCTGTTGGACAAGAATATTCATATTTTTTAAAATGCAAATCTATTCATAGAATGTTAATGGTCAAGCCCTCTTAAAGGACATGCGTAGTGAGAATTTATTGGCCCAATTGAGAAAATAGAGTTAGTTTTTTAAATGATGGAGGCATTCACAAATTTTAATGGAAATCACAAACTAATGGGGTACCATGAACTAGAGTAACATTCACAAATATTAATTCCCATTTTCAAAATAAAGACCATGTTTTTAAGAAATAATAAAAATCAAAAGATTGACACTTTTTTATGTCTAGTTTAAAAGTGAAATTACATCCAATGAATTAAACTATATTAAATGATAAAAATATAATCTAATGATACTTTTAAACCACTAAATTTTTTAATTTAACTCTATAAATTATTTTTATTAAAAAAGTATTTTGTAATTAAAATTTAGATTTTTTCACTATTCATCGAAATGTGAAAGTTATTAGAAAGGTACCAAAAAAATTATCTAAACTAAATTTTTATGCCTAAATTTTGATGATTAATTTAATTTTATAAAATTGAATAAATAAAAGTGTCAAATATTGGTTTTAAAAAATGTTCTCCCTTAAAAGGAAGTAAAATTGCATTTAAAAAAATTCATTTATCTAAAAAAATTGAATCTGTTCTTATATTATGTATATAAAACAAATACCATTGATTATAAATTTATATGGATTATATAAAATTCAAAATTCAGTTAATACTATTCATAAAAACGTTTTGAACGACTAGTTCAGTAAGTCGTGGTGCGGTCGAACTCAGTGTTGTGTGTAGTGAATGTTATTGAATTTCATTGAAGATGAAACATACTATGAAATCTTGGGATGTTACAGTATAACATCCTTCAAAAAATTGAATCCTTGCAATTTGAAATTATTCTTTGGAAATAAAATTTCAAAACTAGAAAAATATCTTTGTGGAAAACCTAAATCATATATTTGGTTACTGAAATTTACTTTTAATAAGAGGAAAAGAGAAATGAAAATTTCACTAACAAATTATGATATCAATTAGAAGAACATTGGTGGAAATTACAGACACATAATTGGAGGAAAATATTAAATATTTATAGGGAGTGATTGAGGTCATCAGTCATAAACATGTTTAAAATTGAGGGCCTCAAAGCCATTAATTAATGATGATATAAAATATTGTTGGTTCAAAAAACATAATGTATTAGAATAACACATTTGTGGTTTTATGATCCCTCCCAAAAAGTTTATGAATTAATTTATTCATTGAATAAGATCTAAAAATATACTTGATATGTAGTGTTTCATCCTTTATCTAATTTCAACCACAAACTCATCTTTCACATCAAAAGATAATTGAATTCAAAAATATTCTATTTATCCTAATCGTATAGGGTTAAAAATAAAAATAATTTATAATTTATCTATCACACCATTTAAGAAACTATATTATACAAACAAGGACATCACATAGTCCAGTTATAGGTGATTCACACTTGTCACTTTTCTGTTGTGGGTTCAAGTCTCGCGGCCTTGCCAAAAGCAACAGGTTGTCGCCTGACCTAAGGGTTGTCCTTTTTATGGACATCAAAAAATATTATCAATAAATTATTAAACATTAACAATAGTATCCAATATCAATCATATTCTATTCCAACAATTATATTTATCCACAATACATCTGTCCGAACTCACAGTACAGAATTTATAAAGAAGGTCACATAATATACATATGAATACCTTCATCATGTATTATTTTAAAATGTGGTAGTAAAAATAATTTCCATTAAACCATATTTGATTAGGTATGTACTTCCTTATTCCTTCTTTAAATCATAGAATACTGGATATACTCCTAAAATACAAAAATATTGTAATCACCACCAATGACGAAAGAAAAAAACATTAAATAGTTAAAATGTATTCAATAATATCAAATATAATTTATTAAAATCTATCATATCTTATTACAAAATCATTAACAAAATTATTAAGACCATATTGAAGTTTATCATTCCTTCATCCATGTATTTTCCAAAAAGTTTAACTTGCTATTGAGTCACTTTTTTTGGCACCACGCAATCTCAAAACCTTAATGAAATAGTACTACTTTACAATCCTTATACACTCTATAATTAATAAAACCAGTACATCATTGAACGAACACTAAAATGAAATAATTATTTAATATCAACATAAGAAAACTAGTAATTCCACTTCATCAATGGTAATATAAAAACATGATTATTATCCAACAACATCATTTGTGGTATACTCTGATGATTGTGCCATTATTTCGCCTAGTGTCCCAACTCCTAGCATATTAAGAATTGTACATTTGAAATATTTTTATTACCCTTGAAATCACTTACTAGGTTTCCTTTTTCTCTACACTTATAGAAAACTAACATTTCCTTCAAGAATTTACACAGGAGATTCTTTCCACAGTTATCAAATCTGGGAAAATCCATCTTTCCCCGTTTCCCTTTATACATCTTTCTCTCTACCATACTTTTCTTCTCTTGCTTCCCTTCAAAGACATATGACACAGAAAATTATTTACTTATTTTATTTACCCATGAATATATTTCTTCATATGATGATAATACATGGGAGACTATTTACCTTCTAACTATTGGCTTAATTCCATGAATGGTATTATCCTTCTTTCTCTTTGGATCATGCATATTACTGGAATTTCTCATTTCTTATAAATAGCACCATTTCTATACAATGGAATACACTAGGATAGTATATAAATCACAATGCATAATTTTAAACATGTAAAATACCTAACATAAATTGAAAAGATAATGCATATAAAATTTAATCATAAAAAATATGTTTTCTTTGAGAACGTATTTACTCTTATATCCTTCATAATGTCTTGTAATGATAATTTGGATTATCCTAAGCATATCCCCTAGTAGTTTCGTAACCAAGAGTGCAGAAAGAGCCATTGTTGGGTACCAGGATACCCCAGGACAAACCCAGAACTCCTTGTTGGAGTTTTCACTCCTATGTACATTTGTGCTAGAGTTGCCTTTAACTGATCGTATCCAGTCAAGGATGTATTGCTTTTAATGATTACAAAATCTCTACATTACCAAAATTACAGGATGTTCTTCTATACTAATCTTTAAAGTCTATCTTTGTGTAATGTTATCTAATAAAACTTTTTCTAAATCTTGTTTCCATGTTTATTGTTAAACTTCCCCTGATACCAACTATAAAGAAACAACCCCAGTTACCAAGAGTCGGTGCATTACTTTTAAACATTGGAATGATTATAAGGAATCTAGTGCAAATGGACCAATCAGTTTACCAGTCACTTGAAGGAAAATGATTTTTAACGTCGACAATTTAATGTTGGTTTCATATAAACCAACATAAAAAATGTTTGCGGAGAATTTTTGGCGTCGGTTTAAAAAAATGACATGAATAACTAAACAATATATTTTTCCATCGGCTTTTTATAAAAATATTCACTGAATAATTTAAAAAAAATTACATTTTTAAGAGAATTATCTATGCTTTGATTTGACTAGTCGTGGAGCCAATATAGAGTTTCAAAATAAATGTTCTGGATGTTGGAATATGATATTTTCTAAAAGAAGTATTAATGAAGTCAAACTTTGAAAGGCCATATTATTTAATCCGTAACTCTATTTTAGCTCCACGACTAGTCATATTAAAGAATAAAAAATTCTTTAAAACATTGTAATTTTTTTATGTTCTTGGCATTAGTTTTCAAAAAAACTCATGCCAATAAATTTGGTTTAACAATTAGGTTTTTTAAAAAGCTGACAGGAATTTTTTTTATTTTTAAATTTTTAGCATCTGCTTGTAAAAAAACATAGGACAATTTTTTTTAAATTTTGTTACTTTTTTTCATCATTTAAAAAAAACCAATGCTGAATATATATATATATTTAAACATTTTGGTGTCATTTTATTTAAAATTAATGGAAAAAAGGACATCGATTGACATTTTTTCTCCGTTTTTATAAAAAATGATGTCAGAATTCCAATTTAAATCCACTTTTGCATCAATTTCAAACAAAACCAAATCCAAATAGTAACGTAGGATCATAATTTAAATTTTTTCACAAAGAACGTTTAACTTTTTAAAATCCCGCCTACATGTTCATAGAACATAATTAAAAATATTTTCGTTTACTATATATATCGGTTTTCTTCTTCGTTAATCATTTTTAACCTATTTGACTCAATCATGTTTTCAATGAAACTTTAATAATTAATTTGAACATGGTACATATTGCATTCATTTTTTTTATTACTATTATCCTTCATTTCTAAACAACTCGATTAGCTTTCTTATAATCATGATTAATTCTTATTTCTAAATATATGTTATATGATGATAAAAAACATATAATTAATATAGATTCTCCTAAAAACATTGAAATATGTTTTAAGTGTTATGTTTATTTTATTTCATTTGGTGCATATGATTGTAATTATTGTTGATAATGTTTTTTTAAATTATTTTTATCAATTGAAATGTTGAAAGGTTCATCTTCTAACAACCATAACTTCTGATCCATATCTATGTTTTATCACCACAGCTAGTCAAATCAAAGATTTGGAAATTCTGTAAAACAGAGAAGAAAAAATTACTTTTTGGCATCAATTTTTTTAAAAACCAACACCAAAAATAAATTTTTTCATTTATGGGATCTGTTTTTTTAATAACGGACTACAATTTTTTTCTACTTTTTTCATCATTTTGTTAATGAAACTGATGCCAAAAATGATACAAAATAATTTTTTTGGCATTGGGTTTTGAAAAAACCGATGCTAAAAAACAAATGTAGTACATTTTCGGTGTTGGTTTACAAATATCGACCTAAAAATTTATATTTTTTACGTTGGAGACTTCAACGTTAGTTATAGAAACAACATTAAGAATAAAAAAACAACATTAAAGTCTATTTTTCTACTAGTGATTCTTAGAAAATATATTACATACAAGAACATTATAGTACATTATAATGTAAAAAACAACAGAAACACTATCTCCATTGAAAAAATTTATATCCCATTAGACTATCCCTATAGGTAATTCATAATATACATCTTCATATCCTGGGAAAAATAAAAAAATAGAAAGGGGTGAGTTTAGATATTCATTAAGGATAACAATATAGTGAAATCTTCCATAAATAAGAATAAATATTTACGGAAATTTATAAAACTAAAAATAAATACTTTTAAACATAAATTCCAGCATAATAAAGAAAAGATAAATCTAATAATGCCATTTAATTATTCACATGGATATTATAGTCGTCAAATAATCACATGTAATATTAATATATAATTTATAATGATGTAATGCATAATGTCGGACATCATAACTTCATAGTCAAGGCCTCGTACCAAGACTACAAATAAGATTTTGTCAAGGTCTTGTTCCAAGACACTACTTTGTCTCATGAGACCTAACGATGCATCTTAGGGCTATAACACGCTCTACCTGTCACTTACTCAGTCCAATTCATTCCTAATATGAAAATTTTAAAACATAACATAAACATTCATATTAAAACTAGAATTTGAAATGTCAATACATTAACCATAAACCATGAATGGTATAAAATTATCACATCCACAGTAAAAAATTTCATAACTCATTCAATAATATATAGATGATTTTATTATAATAAATCTACCTGAATCAAAAATAATATCCTGTAATAGATTTTGACATAGATGAAAATGATTAGTAAAATTATTTGAGAGAAATATTCATTTTCATGAAATCATATAAAATTCACACAATTTATAACGGAATTCATTTAAATGATAGTTTTGATGAAAAGTGTACCATAAAAATTTAAAACTTTTAAAAATAATTAACATTTTAAAACATTCATGTCCATATAGATATATACCTAATAACATTTTGAAGACATGGACATTATTTAGAAAGGTTTATAAGAATAAATCTTTAAAACATTTCAAATTATGTTCTAGTAAAAGTGTCTCTTAAAATGAATCCCATTGAATTGTCATTTATGAAACATAGATAGGGATAATAAATATGTCCTAGTAAAAACATACCCATAAAAAATCTCGAATAACACTGAGATTAAGGAATAAACCCTTAAATTGTACTTTTCCTTGGTTGAGGGAATGTTATCCTCCTTTATAATAGTTAAATCCTTGTTATTAAATTATAAAAGAACCAAATACATAAATATGATATCATTGATAATATGATAATATGGATTTTTTACAATATTTTATTAGTATCATTATTTCATGTGTTAATTGATATGTTTTCCTTTATAGTTATTGTTACGTAATCCATGTTTGTTAATGATATGATGTATTTGATTAATATCCAGGATGATATTATGTTCTTAAAAATTAATTTTAATAATAAAAAAAAATTCAATGGTTTGGATGGGTAATTAATCTTATCGCGTTCATGGATATGGTAATCTGTATGTACACATGAATGCTACATCCTTTTCATTTTTTTATTTTAAATCAAAAAAAACCAAATGATAAATAGGTATATTATTATTGCAGTATAATATAATATTTTATATATGTTATGTATGTTCATTATAACCATCTATTATATGTTCCATGTATGGTATGAAAAAGTCATATCACTCAGAGGGGGTGGTAGTCCGCACTTCCTCAAATGAAACTATCGAATATATACAACGTGAAAAGAATAAATGTGTGATATCAAAGAGAATTATTGAAGATTATAGATAAAATAAATATCATAGATATAATATATAATTACATTTCCATCATAATGGCCACCATTATATGTGGTAGTAGGAGATTTAACAATCATTGTTTCGTGAGACATTAGTTCATTGTCAATATAAACATTATGTTATATACCCATTAGATGGTTGTGTGTGTAAGATTAGATAAAATACATCTCATAATAAACCTATTATATTTAAGATAATACTTTTTTTATAGAATAAAAGAATAAAAAGTGTTTAGGGGGTTGGGGAAATATAATTAAATAAATGACCTTAACTGGAAATGTTACATTTAAATCAGGTAAATCCCTTTTGTTTGAACCAAAAGGCTTCCTGGAAGTTCATTCTACCTAAGGTAAGGATTCTATGATAAAGAGAGGGATGCAGGGAGAATAATTGGGTAGAAGTTGGATGATCCAAGGGCCTTGAGATGTGTGAGAATTGCGTTAGAGGTGAGGGATTTTTATAAGTGGGAGGAGGGGAACATCAAAAAAGTTTGAAAATATTATTTTTTTATATAATGATTTTTGATTTCTAGAAGTCCAAAAATCATTATAGTCAAAGATAATATGAATCGTGTTCAAATGAATATTTATAGTTGAAAACATGACTGATATAACCCATTGTAAAACTATTTTACTAAAGGATATATGTTTATGTCATTTTTGTGTTTACTTAAAATTAATTAATATAAATTATAATTATCACTCCCAAGTGGCTACATGGGGTCCCAAAATATTTCAAATGATGGGAATGGTTGGACAGGTATCAACCAATAGTAATAGGACACATGTTAGATTAATTTAATATTATTATAATAATATTTTTTATCCTTTTTTACCAGAATTACAGTTTAACCATATTAAATAAAATATTTACTGATGTAAATATTCATAACTACTAAAAATAATAGTTACTTATATAAAGAATTTAGACATACCAATTCCAAATATGAAATCCATTTTTCAAAATTCAAAATACAAAAGTGGCAGAAATTAATTTAAATTTAATTCACATTGTCAAAACAAAAAGAATATTTTTAAGAAATAATAACAATCAAAAGATTGACACTTGTTTTTGTCTTGTTTAAATGTGAAATTACATCCAATAAGATATATTATATTTAATGATAAATATATACTATAATGATAGTTTAAAACTAGTCAAATGTATAATTTAGCTTTATAAATTATTATGATTAAAAAATTGTTTTTAATTCAAATTTAGTTTTTCTCACTACTCATCAAACTATGAAAGTTTTCAGAAAATTACCAAAAATTAATCTAAACTGATTTTTTATGTCCCACTTCTAAATAATAATTTTATTTCATTAAATTTAATATAAATTTTTTTCAAATATTGGTTTTAAAAATGGTTCTCTATTAAAAAGCGGTAAATTTTCATTTTTTTTAAAATACTTGTTTTATCTGAGTAAAATGAATTTGCTCCTATATTATGTCTAAGAAACACATAATATGGATTCTGAAATTATATGGACTGTATAAAATAAAAAATTCAGTTCATACTATTAATAACCTTTTTTGAACGGCTAGTTTGGTATGAGATGGTGCGCTCGAACATGTTGTTGCGCGTAGTGTGAGTTATTGAATTTATTTGAAGAGATAACGTACTATAAAATAATGGGGTGTTACATTCTCCCCTCCATCAATAAATTGAGTCCTCAAAATTTAAAATTTTTCTTTGAAAATAAAAGTATAAAAATAGAAAAATTCTTATTTGGTAAACCCACATCGTAAATTGGGTTAATGATATTTAGTCTTAATAAGAGGGAAAGTAAAATTAAAAAACCACAACCAAATTATGATCTTAGTTATTATAACATTGGTTGAAATTAGAGACACATAATTGGAGGAAAATTTTAATATTTATTGGGAGTGATTGATGTCATCAATCACAAACAAGTGTGAAATTGAGGGCCTCAAAGACATTAATCTATGATGACTTGAAATATCATCTGTTCAACAAAACATAAGGTATTAGGATAAAAAATTTTTGGTTAAAATATCCCTTCACGAATGTTTATGAATTATTTTATACAAATAATAAGAGGGATAAAATATACTTGAAATGTAGTGTTTCATCCTTCAACTAATTCCTTCCATAAACTTATCTTTTACTTCAAAAGATAAGAGAATTCAAAAATATTCTATTTATCCTAATCATATAGGGTTACAAAAAAATAATTTATAATTTATCAGTCAGTCCATTTAAAAAAACTACATTGTACAAACCAGGACATCACGTAGGCCAGTGATGGGTGATTCACCCTTGTCACCCTTCGGTTCTTGGTTCAAGTCTTCCAGCCTTACCAAACGGGACAGGATGTCACCCGACCTCTGGGTTGTCCTTTTTATAAAAATCCAAAAATAAACTCAATTAATGATTTAACCTTAACAATAGTATCAAATATCAATGTTAATATATTACAACCTTTAAAATAATCCACAATACTTCTATATGAACTCATAGTCCAATGTTTATAATGAAGGTCACATAATATACATGTGAATACCTTCATCGTGTATTCTTTTAAGTTGTGGTAATATAATAAATTTCTAGAAAACCATATTTGAATAAGTATGTACATCATTATTCATTTTTTATATCATCTAATACTGGATATACTCCTAAAATCCAAAAAATGTTTTAATCACCAATAATTATGGAATAAAAAAACATTAATTAGTTCTAATATAGTCAAAAATATGCAATTTAATTTATCAAAATAAATCATCAATTATTCCAAAATCAATACGAGAGTATCATGAACATATTAAATTTCACCTTTCCTTCAACCATGGTTTTTCCAAAAAAAAATTAAATTCCTATTCAGTCACTTTTATTGGTACCAAAAAATCTCGAATCTTTAATGAAATAGTATTGCAGTACAATCACTATATACACTATAATTATTATAACCAGTACATCGTGGATACAACAATAAAATGACATAATTATATAATATCAATATAATAAAAATATCCATTAATCTTTATCTATTGTTATACAATAACATTATTATTATCACTCAACATCATTTACGGTATACTCTGATGATTGGGAAATTGATTTGCACAGTTTCCCAACATAATGCAGATGAAGCATTGTTCATTTAAAACCTTTTTCCTACCCTTGAAATCACGTACTAGGTGTCCTATTTCTCCACACTTATAAATAACTCCCATTCCCATCAAGCATTTACCAAGGTGATCTTTCCACCATTACAACATGTATGAAAATTCTTCTTTCCCCTCTTCCCTTTATCCATGTTTCTCTCTACCATCTTTTACTTCTCTTGCTTCCCTTCAAATCCATAGTACTCAGAGAATTATTTACTAATATTATTAAAATATGATACTATTTATTCATATGATTATAATATGTGGGAGACTATTTCCCATCTAAATGATTTCTTAATACCATGTCAGATATGATCCTTCTTACTCTATGTATCAGTCATATTATTGGAGTTCTCATTCCTTCTACTGAGCGCCATTTCTAAACAATGACATACACAAGGTTAGTTTATGAATTAGAATGCATAATTCCAAACTATTAAAATACCTAACGTAAATTGAAAAGATTTTTCATATACTCTATAATCATAAAAAAATGTTTTCATTGAGGATATATTTACTACAAAATCATTCAAAACGGCTTGTAAAAAAATATGACTTATCCTAACCATATCCCCCAAGAGTGTCGTAACCAAGAGTGCAGCAAGGCCCATTATTGTGTACCAGGATACCCCAGGTCAATCCCAAAAATCCTTTTCATATTTTTCACTCCTAGGTACATCTTTTCCAAACACGCCTCTACCTGATCATTTCCATACATGGATGTAAAATAGATAATGTACATCAATGTTACATTACATTATAAAATGAAAAAACAACAACATCATTTTCCTGATTGACCACATTCATATCCTTTAGTCTATCCATGCAGGTTAGTCATAATATACTTCTTCGCATCCTACGAAAAATAAAACATAGAAAGGGGTGAGTTTAGATACTCAGTAAGGATAACAGTATAGTAGAAACAATCATAAATACACATAAAAATTTAATAAAATGTATAAAACTAAAACTAAAGGCTTTTAAACATAAAATTAAGTATAATATGGAAATGAAAAATCTAATAATTCCATTTAATTATTCACAAAGATATTCTACTATTCGAATAATCTCAGGTAATTTAAATATCTAATTTCATAATGATGGAATGCATAATGACATACATCATAACCACTTAATAAAGTCCTCATACGAAGACTAAAAATATGATTTTTTTCCATGACACTAGTTTGACTCATGAGACCTACTGATGCATCGAGCATCTATAGTGGGTTCCACCCATCACTTACTAAGTCCAGTGCATTCCTCATATGAAAATTTTGAATGATAACATAAAAATTTGTATTAAAACTAACATATGAAATGTAAATAATTTTACCACAAACCATAAATTTTATAAAAAACACATTGATAGTAAAAAATATCACAACAAATTCAATACAATATGGGATATTTTGTATAGTAAATCAACCTTGATCAATAATAATTTCCCATAATTGATTTTGACATAGTTGAAAATGATCAGTAAATATCTTGGAGAGAAATATCCATTTTTCATGAAATAATTTTTAAGTTACATAATTTATAAATAAATTCATTAAAAATATAGTTTTGAATCAATTTCTCTCATACCACATTGAAACTTTTGAATGGAATTAACATTTTTAAACATTAATGTCCTTATAAATAAATCCTTTAAACCATTTTAAAAACATGGAAATTATTGGTAATGGTTTAGAAGAATAAAACGTTAAAACATTTAAAATGAAGTTTTAGTAAAAGATTCATTTAAGAATAATCCCTTTGAAAACTCTTTTATGATACATGGACATTGATAGTAAATATGTACCGGTAAAAACATACACAAAAACAATCTCGAATTATAACGAGATTGAGGAATTAACCATTAAATTGTACTTTTCCATGGTCGAGGGTAAGCTAACCTCTTGTATAATAGATATATAATTGTTATTAAATTATACATGAACCAGATACATAAATATGATATAATATATGATCTTCTAATATTTCTTTCTTAGTAATATTTTAGTAATATCATCATTTCGGGTGTTAACTGGTTCATTTTCCTTTATATTTTTTGTTCTGTATGCCATTTTTGTTATGTATAAGATGTATTTTATTATTATCCAGAATTATATTATGTTATTAAACATTATATGGACTGATCAAATAAAAATGTTTCTTGAATGGTTACGATGGGGAATGAATCTCATCGTGTTCGTGGAGACGGCAATCCATACGTACACATAAACAGAACTCCAATTTCATTTTTAAATGGATGAAAACTGAATGATACATAAGTGTATTATTATTCCAATATAATATAATATTTTATATATGTTAATTAGGTTCATTAACTCCATCCTTTATGCATTCCATTTATGGTATGAATGAGTCATATCACATTGAGGGGTGGTAGTCTGCACTTCCTCAAATGAAATTGTCGTATATATACAACATGAAAATAATTAAGATATGTTATAAATGGGGATTACATAAGATTATAAGAAAAAATATATAACATATATAACATATATAATTACAGTGCCATCATAATGGACACCATAAGAGGTTTTAGTAGAATATTGAACAACCATCATTTCGCGAGGTAGTATTTCATCATCCACATAGAAATTATGTCCTATACCCATTAGATGGAGGTGAGTGCGAGTCTATATCAAATAATTTTCAAATAAAAAACCTATTATATTTAAGATACATGTGTTTTTATAAAATAAAGTAATAAACAGAGTTTAACGGGTTGGAGAAATAAAATAAATGAAAAGAACTTAAGAAGATATGTTACCATTAAATCAGGTAACTCCCTTTGGTTTGAAAAAAAATGCATCTTTAAAGTTCCTTATGCCTAGGGTAATTCTTCTAAAAGAAATAGGGGGGGGGGGGTGTAGTGAGATTAGTTGGTCCTTTTTTGGTTTAGCCAAGTGGCTTTAGAGTTGTGAGAAATTGGTTAGAGTTCGGGGATTTTTATAAGGGGTAGGATGGGCACTTTAGGAATGTTTGCAAATAATATTTTATTATATAATGATTTTTGGTTTATAAAGGTCCAAATCTCATTAAAGTCTAAGATAATTTTACACTTTTAAAAAATAAAAAACACCCAAAAATAATTGGATAGGTTTTTTGATATTGATTTAATTTTTATAATCTCTTTTATTTAAATCATTCTATAATGAGATAAACACTCCATCACTATTGTGTCATAAATAATTTTATTAATTTGACGTATAAAAATTATATAAAATATAAAATAATGTAGGAAATATTTTTTCCTTTAAAATGAATATTTATATTTGAAACTATAACATATATAACCCCTTGTAAAAAATATTTTACTAAATGATATATGTTCATGTCATTTTTGTCTCTACATTAAATTAATTATTATAAATTGTCATTATAACTCTCAAGTGGCTACCTGGGGTCCCAAAATTGACCCAAGGATGTACATGGTCGTATTTTATCAACCAATATAAATCGGACACATTTTATGGTAAATTAATATTATTATTATAGTATTTCGTTACCCTTATTTATTAGATTTATCCTTTAACCACGGTACATAAAATATTTACAGAAGTAAATATTCATAAGTTCTAAATCTTTTTTTACCTAATTACATGATTTAGAACACCTGATTCCAAATATGGAATCAATATTTCCAAAATTAAATCACATGAGTCACTGAAATTAATTTATAAATAATTCTTGTTGTCAAAAAGAAAAGTGTGTTTTTAAGAAATAATAACTACCAAAAGATTGACACTTGTTTATGTCCTGTTTAATTGTGATATTACGTCCAATGAACTAAATTGTATTAATTTATAAAAATGTAGTCTAATGATACTTTAAAACCACTCAAATTTATAATTTACACTATAAATTAATTATATTATAAAAGTAGTTCTTAAATAAAATTTAGTATTTTCACTATTCATCGAGCTGTGAAAGATATCAGAAAAGTACCAAAAATTTGACCAAACTAAATTTTTATATCCCAATTTTAAAGAATAATTAAATTTCATTAAATTTAATATATAAAAGGGTCAAACAATGGTTTTAAAAAAGGTTCTCTATTAAAAGGCTGTAAAATTTCATTTTTTTTATATACATTTTTAAAAAAAAATGAATTTGTTCTTAAATTATGTATATGAAATACATAATATGGATTATAAAAATATATGGAGTATATAAAATTATAAATTCAGTTAATAATTTTCCTCACTGCTTTTTGAACTACTAGTTTGGTAAGACATGGTGGGCTCGAACTCGGTGTTACGTGTATTGCATGATATTGAATTTCATTAAAGAGATAACATACTATGAAATCATGGGGTGTTACAAGTTATGTTATATATTATGTGGTTTTCCTAAAAATGAATCACAATATTGATACTATACGTGGATGTCATTTTTATATAGATACAACTATAGGAAATAACCCTAAAAGAGAAGGTTGATAATTTTTCATCTATCATTCTGGTGCACGATGGGTGTCCCATTACTACTAAAAAGATTTTACAATCCTAGGGGACATGATTTGGTTACATAACTTTTTATTATAGAATAATTATAAAGAATTTTATTATATAATTACTATTAGTGACCTAGGATAAACCTAAGGTATCATAAATGTAATATTTATTGTTTTAATTTATATATCATATAAATTATTTTATCATTATGATGTTGTTTACCACTATGTTTTTTATCACACTTAAATTTTTGGTTTTTGAAAATAGATGGAACCTGGAAGAACAATCTTATTGATAAATGTGATTGAAAATAAAATGTTTTTATTTCATTAGAAAAAATATTATAGGAATTGGATTGAGAAATCTTATTACTATGTTATGAAATTTTTCAAGATATGAATAATATTGATATTCGAATATAGAAAAGGTTTGAATTTTTTTATTTATTACTTCATGAAGCAACATCTACATTATTTTAGGTGGTCTACTAGTCCAGTAGTTTTGGAGATATGGATTAGTATAATTAATAATATATGTTGATTCTATAGTGATTATAACATGAAAATATTATTTTCTTCAATCATCATTTTTAAAAAGAAGTAGTTCAATTTGATACTTAAATAATGAACATGAGGACATGGGAATACATTGACTCTATAGTGTGGTATTTTTTTAGGGTATTATGTTTCAATAATTAATTTATATATTTTAATTATACCCAAATAGATGAGTAATCCCCTGATATAGAACATAAGGATGATGAATCCATTAGTACTAATGTGGAATAATTTAATAGACTTTCATGGTTTAGTTATGGTATCATCATCTATCCGATAAAAATATTTATCAATTCTTTAGTGGCATGAAAATACGTTTTTGAATTGTGTTGTCCAATAGGGACTTCATTATCTATGAGGAAACTGTTTAATATAATATCAATATTGAAATATATATTGTATTAAACATTAAATCTCCTAGTTTTGATGAGAAAATATATAAATAAATAAAACCAAATTTTAATAACAATAATATGGAGCGAATAGGATGAAATTTTAGTTATACTTGATGTGTTGAAGGAAACATGGGTAATATTTTTATATGGATAATATTAAATGTTTTAATTTTGTAAAGTGATTTCATTGGGTAAAAAATATAGATTTTTATAGGAATAATATATAATTTAATGATGTAGAGAAATCATTAAAAAAAATTCCCAATACTCAGCTTTATTGAATTAAAGGGTATTAAATTTCAGGTTAACTGGTTCTAAAATTTAAAGCTTATTTCTGATTATCAACATAAAGAACCTATTTAGAACAAAGTATAATGGAAATCTGATTTGATCACTATTTATTATGTTGGGTATGATAATAAAGTGGTAAAATTACCTTCTAAAATAAAAATTCTAAAATCTATTTTTATTTTGAATCTAACCAGTATTTTATAAATAATAAGTTTTATATTTGTATAATAATCCCACATCTATTACTAGATTTGGATTTGGATTTGAAAACACTAATTGGTATGTAAATATCATATAAAGACTATTTTTTAACTCTAACTGAAGTTTGTGAGAATGTTATTCCGATAAATTTTATTATTCTTTCCATATTGGAATTTGATTTTATTTTGTGAATGGGTTGTATTTATTAACATATATTCCATGTCAATTACCAAGGAAAGGAAGTCATATTTTATTTTTTACACCAAATTTTTATCATCAATAATTGTGATGAAAAGTATGATCTTCCAATGGAAATTAAAACAACTATATGGGTCTTATTCCATATTCAATTGGTTTAGTTTGTCTTGAATGGTTTGGGGAAACTAATCATTTATGATATTCCTATTTTATGATAGTATTTAGATTTCATTATAGAATAATTTTTTACTCATGATCTAAATAGATATGTTCTGTTATTAAAATAAATAATACATAGTGTTAAACCTATTTCAGTTACTCCATATAGAATTGACATAATTTGGTTAAAGGAATTCAATAAGAAACACTAATATACTCATTATAAGCGATTTATTTAAAAAAATTCCTCAGCATAGGGTTGTATTGTTATTTTCTATAAGAATAATTGTATATCAATGTGAATCTACCAAGATTATTGGGAAAGTTACATATTCAAAATAATTAATAAATATCCTCGACCACCATATAAAATATTTCCTAAATAATTTACAATGAGACATGTATATTTCAATGATTGATCCTTGATATGGATACTATGATTTTAGGGTAAAAAGTAAACACATACCCATGAAATACATTCATCATAGGTATCGAAAAAATAATTTTATAGTTATGTTATTCAATATTACTAATCCCCCTATTATATTCATGGATTAAATGCATATAGTCGTCTATGATTACTAATAATAGTTTTTGGTATTCATTATAGTTTATATTATGGTATATTCCATGAGAAAAAAGAGAATGATGATAACTTGAGGACTGTAATGAAAACATTATACATTAGAAAGTTATCTGAAGATATTAACATGTGTGAACCATGGATACATGAAGTTTGATTTTGATGTCAAATACTTTCAATAGAAGGTATATTGGTGGATCTATAAAATAAGGAATTTATTGAATGTTATCCAAGACCATCCAAAGTGAGAAATATTAATAGTTTTCCTTGTCTGGATATATATTTTCAATAAATTTTAGAAAATTTATCATAGCTATCACACTGAGTCACCCGATTAACAAGGAATGGATCCATATTGTTTTAGATATGATAATGTTAATAAAATTTCAACGCACTAAAGAGAGTTTTTGTCAGTACACATGTAATTACACTACCCTATAGTAGATAAGGGTTTTTGATCTTTAGTGGTTCATAAAATAAGTTAATGTTGTGTTTCCTCAGGAAAAATTATATAGTGATATTTTATACATCATTAAAATTTATATTTCATGACAAATATATCTCAACTCTTGACATGAAGATATTCATGGTGGTTTTTAATTAAATTTATGTTAGTGTCATCTTTTTGGAGAATTGTGTGACATATATACTGATCATAAAGACATAATTTATATATTAACTCAGAAGGATTTCAGCACAACCATAGAATATGGTTGGATTTTATAATATATTTCGACTTCTCAATACATTATCACCTTTGGAAAGCGAACTAGGTGGTTGATTATTGGAGTCAAAATTATCATGCTAGTTTATCTATGATATGGATCATAAAATATCTAACATTTCTTGATTTTCAATGGATGGATCAAGAAATATGGATCGAATGGGAGAAATATTATCTTGATAATGTGAGTGCTCAACAATAAATTTAAGTAAATATTAATGCAATGAAGATGAAGGATATTGAGTTTAAAAATAAGTTATGAAATATTTCCGAGATAAGCATAAATTATAATGGAATGATATTGTAACGCCCCGACCCCAGCTACCTAGAGTCGGTGCATTACTTCGTAACATTGGCATGATCAAAAGAAAGATCAAATCTCGAAAGACCGATTGGTTTAGTAGCCTTGGAAACACTAGATATATTCATAAAGTTTTACATTACATTTCAAAGTGAAAAACTACTACAACAATAAAGTCTTCATATCCACACTATTAACCCCTCATAATATCCCTGCAAGTCAATCATAATTTACTTCTTCACTACCTGGGAAAAATGAAACATAGAAAAGGGGTGAGCTCAAATGCCCAGTAAGGATAACAATATAGCGGAACATTCAAAATAAGCATAAACATTTAAGGCAATAAATTACTAAAACGAAAGCCTTTTAAACATGAACTTCAACATAGTATGGCAAAAGTAAAATGAAATAATTCCATTTACTTATTCACATGGATATTCTACTAATCGAATAATCACATGAAAAATCAATAACCACTTTCATAATGTTGGAATGCATAATGCCAGACTATCATAACCACATAGCCAAGGCCTCGTGCCAAGACTACAAATAAGATTTTGTCAAGGCCTTGTGCCAAGACACTAGTTTGTCTCATGAGACCTACCGATGCATCGAGGAGCTATAGCGGGCTCCACCCGTCACTTATTAAGTCCAATGCATTCCCATATGAAAATGTTTAAACATAACATAAACATTCGTATTAAAACTAGCATACGGAATGTAAATAATTTCACCATAAACTATGAATGGTATAAAAATAGCACATCCATAGTCAAGCATATCACAAAACCTTCAATACAATATAGAAGTTTTGTATCATAATAAATCAACTTCAAATAATCTTAAAATCCATCAAAGGATGTTGACATAGATGAAATCAAAATTCTTTTTAAAGAAGTATCTCCTTTTATTTTGAAATTATTTAAGGTCCATATAAAATAAAACATTTTCTTTGAAAATATTCTTATAAGCTTGTATGGAAAGCTTCGACGATTTTATAACGGCGGAAAATAACCGCACCTGCCGTATAAGTTAAAAAAAACATTCTTACCTCAATTCTGTCGAAAAGGTTAAAAAGGACCTTGTTTTGAATACGACCGAAAGATTCCTTTATAAACCACTTATAAAAGTCAAAAAGGGTATAAATGACTTTAACTCATATTCTAGTAAATAGTAAAAATGTTTTTAAATGCATTTTTAAGAAACATGGATGTGGATGATAAAGAGATCCCAGTAGATTATTATGTATAAACAACCTCGGATAATGAAGAGATTGTGAAATAACCCTTACCTTGTACTTTTCCTTGGTTGGGGTAGGTTAACCTCCTGTATAATAGTGAAATTATTATTACTAAATTATACAAGAATCATATACATTAATATGATATCATATATGATCTTTTAATATTGATTTGATAATAATATCTTAGTATTATCGCCGTTTCGGGTGTTAACTTACTCATTTTCTTTATATGTTTTGTTACATAAGTCATGTTTGTTGTATCTTATTCATATCCAGAATTATATAAAGTCCTTAAACATCATTTTTAAATCATTAAATGATAATTATACTTGAATGGATACGATGGAGAATGAATCTCATCGCGTTCGTGGAGACGGTAGTCCGTACGTACGCACGAACGCTACTTCCATTTAATTTTTATTTTAAAAGAATCGAATCCAAATGATACATAGGTATATTACTATTCCAGTATAATATAATATTTTATATATGTTACTTAAGTTCATTAACACCATCCTTTATACGTTCCATGTGTGGTATGAACGAGTCATATCATTTTAAGGGGGCGGTAGTCCGCACTTCCTCAAATGAAATATCGTATGTATATACAACATGAAACGAATAATGGTATGAAATAAAATGGAATTACAGAAGCTTATATATAAAATATATATCATTAATATCATATTTAATTACAGTTCCATCATAATGGCCACCATGAGAGGCGGTAAGATGTATTTGAACAATCATCGTTTCGTGAGGCGTTAGTTTTCCATCCACAGAAACATTATGTTCATCATCCATTAGATGGAGTTGTGTGTATGTGTAGTTTGAATCCTTCTTATAACAACATACTAGTATATTGAGGATACTGGTGTTGTTACAAAAGAAAGGAAATAAAAAGAGTTTGGGGGTTGAAGAAGCAAAATAAATGAAAATAATTTAAGAGAAATCGTTACCTTTAATTTAGGTAACTCACTTTGGTTGGAACCAAAGGACTTGTTGGAATGCTTTCTGCCTAAGGGGAAACTTCAGGGAGGAGGAGAGGGATGTGGGGAGCTTAGTTGGGCAGAGTTTGGACGAGCCAAGTGGCTTGATAGGTGTGAGGAATGAGTAGAAGTGGTCTCCTTTTATAAGGGAGAGGAGGGGCTCTTTAGGAAAGAGTGAAAGTATTACTTTATAATATAATTATATTCGGTTTATAATGGTCAAAAAATCATTGAGGTCGAATATAAGATGACTCATATTCTAAATAACATCAATCAATAAGAATTGGATAGGTTTTAGATAATATTTTAATCATTATAATCTTATTTATTTAAATGATTTATTAATGAGGTAAACATTGCATCATTATTGTGTCATTAATAATTTAAATTATTTGATGTCTAAAAATTATAAATAAAATATAATTATGTAGGAAATCTTTTTATCTTTCTAATGAATATTTATAATAGAAAATCCAACATGTAATACCCTATGTAAAAATTGTTCTTTTAAAAGATGTAAGCTTATGCCATTTTTGTATTCATTTTAGCTTAATTAAAATAAAGTGTCATTATCACTTACAAGTGGATCAATGGGGTCCCAAAATTGACCCAAAGATGCCCATGGTCGACCATGTATCAACCAATAGGGTTAAGACACATTTTAGGGTAATTTAGAATTAATATAATATTATTTTTTAACCCTTATTTACCGGATTTACCCTTAACCATGGTAAATAAAATATTTACCGCAGTAATTATTCAAAATGTCTAAAAATAAAAGTTACCTATTTACACAATTTTGAACATCCTGATTCCAAATATGGAATCCATTTTTCTAAATTCAAAACACAGAAGTGGCAGAAATTAATTTAAAATTAATTCCCGCTGTCAAAACAAAAAGCGTGTTTTTAAGAGATAATAACTATCAAAAGATTGACATTTGTTTATGTTCGGTTTAATTGTAAAATTATGTCCAATGACCAAAATTATATTAAATGGTAAAAATATATTCTAAATATACTTTATAACCACTCAAATTCATAATTTATCACTATTAATTATTTTGATTAAAAAAGTTGTTTTTAATTAAAATTTAGAAATTTTCACTATTCATCAAAATATGAAAGTTATCCGAAAAGTACCAAAATTTCACCTTAGGCTAAATTTGATATTCCGAATCCAAAAATGAAGTCCATTTTAAAATATAAAATATATATAACTTCAAAATTTAGGTATTACTATTCATAATGGCTAGTTTGATCGGTTGTGGTGTGTGTTAAAACTCGACGTTGCGTACAACACACGCTACTGTTTTATTCAAAGGAAAGCGTACCGTGGAAGCTTCAGATCTTTCATTCTAAATTTTTTGATGTCTCCATTTAGTCAAAAAGCTTAAAATATTGTATTTAAAAAGGTTTCACTATCAAAATTTGATAAAAGTGCAATACTGAAAATGAATCTGTTCTTTCATTATGACTAAGAAACTCATAATATGGATTCTAAAATTATAAGGATTATATAAAGTTAAAAATGTAGTTATTGCTATTCATGACCTCTTTTAATGGCTTTTTTTTGGTAAGTCATGGTGCAATTGAACTCGGTGTTGCGTGTAGTGCACGTTATTGAATTATTTTGAAGAAATAACACACTATGAAATCTTGGGGTGTTACATTCTCCCCTTCTTCAATAAATTGCGTCCTCGCAATTTGAAATTGTTCTTCGAAAATAAAAGGTTGAAAATAAAAAATATCTTTATGGGAAAACCACATCGGAAATTGGGTTACTAAAATTTATTCTTAATATGAGGAAAAGAGAAATGAAAGGGTCACCACCAAATTATGATCTCGATTAGGAGAACATTGGTGGCAATTAGAGACATATAATTGGAGGAAAAACGTAAATATTTATAGGTAGTGATTGAGGTCATCAATCACAAACAAGTATAAAATTTAGGTCCATAAAATCATCAATCTATGATGATTTGAAATACCATCGGTTCAACAAAACATAGGGTATTGGGATAACACATTTTTGACGTTTCAAAATATCTTAGTTGAAATCCCACATCGAAAAATTAATTAATGAGGCCTCTATTTTAAATAAAGAGGGGAAAGTATGAAGATTACCGAAAATAACACATACTAGGGTTCCATGTAGGAAAATATGGATATGGAAGAAAAATATAACCATCAATTCTCTGATGGAGAGTGGTAGAGAACATGGCTATGAAAAGGCCAACAATCCCAAAGCCATAAATTAGTGATGATTTAAGGTACCATCTAGGAAAACATTTTTGTTCTATGTTGCTTTTCTTAATGTTGAGGAATTTATTTATGAGATTGGCTAAGATCATAAGGATATATACTTACATTATAATTAGAGTTTTATCCATTAATAAATTTCTACCACAAACTCATCTTTCACTCTAAAAGATAATAGAATGTAAAAAAAATTCTATTTACACTATTCGTATAGCGTTCCAAAATAAACGAATTTATAATTCATCTACAAGATCATTTAATAAAAACTACATTATTTAATCCAGGACATCTCGTGGGCCAGTGGTAGGTGATACACCCTTGTCGCCCTTCGGTTGCGGGTTCATGTCTCGCAGCCTTGCCGGACGCGACGGGTTGCCGCCCGACCTCCGGGTTGTCCTTTTATGGCAATCCAAAATAATCCAAACTAGAACTATCCAAAATACTTCTGTCCAAACTCACAGTACAACATTTATAAGGAAGGTAAATATAATATAGATCCTTTTTACCCTATAATAGCATATGAATACCTTCATCATGTATTACCATATTCCTAATTGATTACATTCGTGCTCCCTTATTCCATATAGAATGCTGGATATACATCATTAATCCAAAAATGTTTTAAACCCCAACAATGATGGAATATACAAATCATTAATCAGTTCCGAGGTAGTCAAGAATATCCAATATAATTTATCCAAAACAATCACATATTATTCCAAAATCACTACCTCAGTATCAGAATTATATTATGATTTATCATTCTCTCAACCATATATTTTCCAAAAATTTATCCTGCTATTGAGTCACTTTTCTTTGTTCCACACAATCTCAAGTCCTTAATGAAATAGTACTGCAGTACAATCCTTATATACTCCATAATTATTATAACAAATACATTGTTGATACAACACTCAATTGACATAATCAACATAAGAACTCTAATCATTCCTCTTCATCTGTGGTAGTATCATAACTTGATTATTATCCAATAACATCATTTGCGGCATAGTCTGATGACTGGGACATAGGTTCGCGTAGTGTCCAAACTCCTTGCAAATGAAGCATTGTACATTTGAAACCATTTTCTTACCCTTGCAGTCATGTACTTTGTGCCCTTTTCCTCCACACTTATAACAAACTCTCATTCCTTTCAGGCAAGTTACAGGGTGTTTCTTTCCACAGTTACCACATATGGGAAAATTCTTCTTTTTCCTCTTCCCTTTATCCATCTTTCTCTCTTCCATCCTTTTCTTCTCTTGCTTCCCTTCAAATCCATAGGACTCAGTAAACTCTTTACTTATCTTATCAACACATGATATTATTTCTTCATATGATGATAATACATGGGTGAATATTTCTCTTATAAATTCTAGCTTAAGACCATGAAAGATATGATCCTTCCTTATCTTTGAATCATGTGTATTTCTGGAGTTCTCATTCCTTCTACTGGGCGCCATTTCTAAACAATGGCATAAACTAGATCAGTTTATGAATCAAAATACATAATCCCATACTTATAAAACTCTTAACATAAATTCAACTCTTTATGGATATAATCCATAATCATAAAAATGTTTTCTTTGAGGAAGTATATACTCATAAACCCTTCATAATGATTTGTAAAGAAAATGAGAGTTATCCTAAGCATATCCCCCGGGAGTGTCGTAACCAAGAGTGCAGCAAGGCCCGTTGTCGTGCACCAGTTCCCGTTCGAGTCTAGCTCAAAGCGGTGTTTTCGGGTTTTACCCCTAGGTACATCTGTGCCAGAGCCGCCTCTACCTGCTCGTATCCAGACAGGGATGTATTGCTTGGAAAACTCACAAAATCTCTACAATACCAAAATTCTAGGAAGTTCTTCTATACTAATCCTCAAAGTTCATCTTAGGTCTACGTGCTCTAATCAGAGTTTATCTAAATCTAGCTTCCAAGGTTTGTACTAAACTTCCTCTGATACCAACTGTAACGCCCCGACCCCAGCTACCCATAGTCGGTGCATTACTTCGTAACCTTGGCATGATCACAAGAAAGATCAAATCTCGAAAGACCGATTGGTTTAGTAGCCTTGGAAACACTAGATATATTCATAAAGTTTTACATTACATTTCAAAGTGAAAAACTACTACAACAACAAAGTCTTCATATCCACACTATTAACCCCTCATAATATCCCTGCAATTCAATCATAATTTACTTCTTCACTACCTGGGAAAAATAAAACATAGAAAAGGGGTGAGCTCAAATGCCCAGTAAGGATAACAATATAGCGGAACATTCAAAATAAGCATAAACATTTAAGGCAATAAATTACTAAAACGAAAGCCTTTTAAACATGAACTTCAACATAGTATGGCAAAAGTAAAATGAAATAATGCCATTTACTTATTCACATGGATATTCTACTAATCGAATAATCACATGCAAAATCAATAACCACTTTCATAATGTTGGAATGCATAATGCCAGACTATCATAACCACATAGCCAAGGCCTCGTGCCAAGACTACAAATAAGATTTTGTCAAGGCCTTGTGCCAAGACACTAGTTTGTCTCATGAGACCTACCGATGCATCGAGGAGCTATAGCGGGCTCCACCCGTCACTTATTAAGTCCAATGCATTCCCATATGAAAAGGTTTAAACATAACATAAACATTCGTATTAAAACTAGCATACGAAATGTCAATAATTTCACCATAAACTATGAATGGTATAAAAATAGCACATCCACAGTCAAACATATCACAAAACCTTCAATACAATATATAAGTTTTGTATCATAATAAATCAACTTCAAATAATCTTAAAATCCATCAAAGGATGTTGACATAGATGAAATCAAAATTCTTTTTAAAGAAGTATCTCCTTTTATTTTGAAATCATTTAAGGTCCATATAAAATAAAACATTTTCTTTGAAAATATTCTTATAAGCTTGTATGGAAAGCTTCGACGATTTTATAACGGCGGAAAATAACTGCACCCGCCGTATAAGTTAAAAAAACATTCTTACCTCAATTCTGTCGAAAAGGTTAAAAAGGACCTTGTTTTGAATACGACCGAAAGATTCCTTTATAAACCACTTATAAAAGTCAAAAAGGGTATAAATTACTTTAACTCATATTCTAGTAAATAGTAAAAATGTTTTTAAATGCATTTTTAAGAAACATGGATGTGGATGATAAAGAGATCCCAGTAGATTATTACGTATAAACAACCTCGGATAATGAAGAGATTGTGAAATAACCCTTACCTTGTACTTTTCCTTGGTTGGGGTAGGTTAACCTCGTGTATAATAGTGAAATTATTGTTACTAAATTATACAAGAATCATATACATTAATATGATATCATATATGATCTTTTAATATTGATTTGATAATAATATCTTAGTATTATCGCCGTTTCGGGTGTTAACTTACTCATTTTCTTTATATGTTTTGTTACATAAGTCATGTTTGTTGTATCTTATTCATATCCATAATGATATAAAGTCCTGAAACATCATTTTTAAATCATTAAATGATAATTATACTTGAATGGATACGATGGAGAATGAATCTCATCGCGTTCGTGGAGACGGTAGTCCGTACGTACGCACGAACGCTACTTCCATTTAATTTTTAATTTAAAAGAATCGAATCCAAATGATACATAGGTATATTACTATTCCAGTATAATATAATATTTTATATATGTTACTTAAGTTCATTAACACCATCCTTTATACGTTCCATGTGTGGTATGAACGAGTCATATCATTTTAAGGGGCGGTAGTCCGCACTTCCTCAAATGAAATTATCGTATGTATATACAACATGAAACGAATAATGGTATGAAATAAAATGGAATTACAGAAGCTTATATATAAAATATATATCATTAATATCATATTTAATTACAGTGCCATCATAATGGCCACCATGAGAGGCGGTAAGATGTATTTGAACAATCATCATTTCGTGAGGCGTTAGTTTGCCATCCACAGAAACATTATGTTCATCATCCATTAGATGGAGTTGTGTGTATGTGTAGTTTGAATCCTTCTTATAACAACATCCTAGTATATTTAGGATACTGGTGTTGTTACAAAATAAAGGAAATAAAAAGATTTTGGGGGTTGAAGAAGCAAAATAAATGAAAATAATTTAAGAGAAATCGTTACCTTTAATTTAGGTAACTCACTTTGGTTGGTACCAAAGGACTTGTTGGAATGCTTTCTGCCTAAGGGGAAACTTCAAGGAGGAGGAGAGGGATGTGGGGAGCTTAGTTGGGCAGAGTTTGGACGAGCCAAGTGGCTTGAGAGGTGTGAGGAATGAGTAGAAGTGGTCTCCTTTTATAAGGGAGAGGAGGGGCTCTTTAGGAAAGAGTGAAAGTATTACTTTATAATATAATTATATTCGGTTTATAATGGTCCAAAAATCATTTAGGTCGAAGATAAGATGCCTCATATTCTAAATAACATCAACCAATAAGAATTGGACTGGTTTTAGATAATATTTTAATCATTATAATCTTATTTATTTAAATGATTTATTAATGAGGTAAACATTGCATCATTATTGTGTCATTAATAATTTAAATTATTTGATGTCTAAAAATTATAAATAAAATATCATTATGTAGGAAATCGTTTTATCTTTCTAATGAATATTTATAATCGAAAATCCAACATGTATAACCCTATGTAAAAATTGTTCTTTTAAAAGATGTAAGCTTATGCCATTTTTGTATTCATTTTAACTTAATTAAAATAAAGTGTCATTATCACTTACAAGTAGATAAATGGGGTCCCCAAATTGACCCAAAGATTCCCATGGTCGACCATGTATCAACCAATAGGGTTAATACACCTTTTAGGGTAATTTAGTATTATTATAATATTATTTTTTAACCCTTATTTACCGGATTTACCCTTAACCATTGTAAATAAAATATTTACCGCAGTAATTATTCAAAATGTCTAAAAATAAAAGTTACCTATTTACACAATTTGAACATCCTGATTCCAAATATGGAATCCATTTTTCTAAATTCAAAACACAGAAGTGGCAGAAATTAATTTAAAATTAATTCCCGCTGTCAAAACAAAAAACGTGTTTTTAAGAGATAATAACTATCAAAAGATTGACATTTGTTTATGTTCGGTTTAATTGTAAAATTATGTCCAATGACCAAAATTATTTTAAATGGTAAAAATATATTCTAAATATACTTTAAAACCACTAAAATTCATAATTTATCACTATTAATTATTTTGATTAAAAAAGTTGTTTTTAATTAAAATTTAGAAATTTTCACTATTCATCAAAATATGAAAGTTATCCGAAAAGTACCAAAATTTCACCTTAGGCTAAATTTGATATTCCGAATCCAAAAATGAAGTCCATTTTAAAATATAAAATATATATAACTTCAAAATTTAGGTATTACTATTCATAACGGCTAGTTTGATCGGTTGTGGTGTGTGTTAAAACTCGACGTTGCGTACAACACACGCTACTGTTTTATTCAAAGGAAAGCGTACCGTGGACGCTTGGGATCTTTCATTCTAAATTTTTTGATGTCTCAATTTAGTCAAAAAGCTTAAAATATTGTATTTAAAAAGGTTTCACTATCAAAAGTTGATAAAAGTGCAATACTGAAAATGAATCTGTTCTTGCATTATGACTAAGAAACTCATAATATGGATTCTAAAATTATAAGGATTATATAAAGTTAAAAATGTAGTTAATGCTATTCATGAACTCTTTTAATGGCTTTTTTTTGGTAAGTCATGGTGCAATTGAACTCGGTGTTGCGTGTAGTGCAAGTTATTGAATTATTTTGAAGAAATAACACACTATGAAATCTTGGGGTGTTACAGATATGGTTCGAGAATTTTCTATGTGTCCCGTCCATACCAAATTTGTAGAGTGAGCTATTGTATTAACATCATTAATATCCATTCCCTATTAATCCTCCAATTATGAATTTATATAGTAATTTGAAAGAATATATTTTTGGGATAACAATAAAAGAGTTATTTCATAGTAATTCTCCCAGATCCTGGTATGTATAAAAGTTATGGTTTATAGACAAAACTCAAAGGGGATTTAAAACCATTACTTATACATGGATGGAAATGGGAGTATATCACTATATTTTTTTAATGAACTCTCAAAATTTTCTGTAGTTCATAATCAAATTTTGGTTATATTTAATCACCATAAAAAGTAAACACACAATGATGTAATTTGAAAATATTTTTCTCTATATCAAATTTATATAATATATATTAAGGAAGTGGTATAAATCCTTGGAGTTCAGCATTCAGTTGTTCTATTTAGGATATTAGGATTACCTTGATGTGCTAGAAAATTCTTCAATAATATCTTGATACAATGTATTGTTTTAGTATTTCTTATCATCATCAGATAGATGTCTAATATAAGAGAAATATTCTAATATGGAAGACATAATGTTATATTGTTCAATATATTTCAAAGTTAGTCCGGATTAACACATTTCTGTAGTTGCGTTTTCTTAAAACAATATATTTTACTAAAGATTTAATATGTATAATTATGAAATGCTATAGGGAAAAAATTGTTCAAATACAACATGTTGAGATAAATTTAGAGAAATGAAGCTATTAGAACCCGGATTAACTGATGAAATTGAAGATAATGTTACATACATTAAGAAACACATTAAGGAATCATAGTGTTGATAGAGAACTTGTAATGACAATACTAAGTTAAATATATATTTCAAATTTAGTGAGAATGTATTTTAATGATATCTACATAGAAAATTGTTATGATATTTTGAAATAATTGAATGCTCATCCATATGTACATTTTCGCCATCATGATTATTAATCAAGTATGGAAAGTATCTTATCATTTGGAAATTTTACCAAACCAATCCGAAATTCATGACTTGTTCCATGTATCAATTATGATAAATTACACTCATTATCCTTCAAATATATTTCACTCAATGTTCTCACTACCAAATCAGGATCATTTATTTTTATAATATCTTGTAGAAAGCATGGATCATAGAGATAAATGTATATAGAACAAGAATAATCACATAATTAAACTGTTTAAGTTGAATGATTTTTTTGAAAAGGATATATTAGAACCCGGACTTTTGATGAAACTAATATATCCTCAATTTTTCATGACAAAGAGAAGTAATTTTTTCGGATAAATTCATTCCAGGTTAATGTGTAACACCCTAATATTTTTTTATATATTTTACGTCATTTAAATAAATATTTTACACTATCTCACAATAGATGAAAACCCCTAACCTAAGAAATAATAAAATATTATAACAATATATGATATTAGTAAAATTATTATATTGAATTATAATATAATTATTTTAATAAATATTTAGTTATTATATTTATATACAATACATTAAAAATAAATACTAAATTTTTAGTAAAGTCATTATACATTTTAAAAATATATTTTTCCTTTGAATGTGTTTTGATTACAACTTTTTCTAAAATAATATATATAATTTTTTAAAGTTCTAGAAAATTTATTTGTTAAATTTAACATTATTTTTGAATTCGTAATTAAAATATTATCTTATATTGAACTTTTTATATGGTTTTGAAAGCATTGGCTTTTCAATGATTAGTGAAACTAATAATTTAAATTTATAACTATTTTTGTATCATGAATTTACAAAAATTTTGTTATTTAATATATTTTAATGTAAAATTAGTTCATTTACATTAATAATAATAATATTTTTGTTATTATATTAATTTTAGGTTGGTTTTTGGTATAGAATTTATGCATAAAAATCATTTTTCTAGAAGACTCATTTTCTTCTCATTACGAGGGTAAATTTTAAATTCAATTTTAATAGATAAATGAATTTAATTTGGAAAAATTATTTCCCATTTTTTGAAATCATAATTAATATTGAGTATTATTTTAACTAATTATTTTTTCATAATGAATAGTAAATTTAGGAAAAATATATTATGTATTTATGTTAAAAACATGTTTACCAGCGATTAAACTAATAAATAATGGTATTTTTCAATTAAATAGAGATATATACTATTTTATGGTAATATATATATCTCACCCTCTCACAAAATTTAATAAAGACTCACTTGGAATCATTTTTATTGAGTAATACAATATTATTTTTTAATCTCTTATGAAATTCTTAGTGTTTCCTCTCCCACTCATGTAAAATGGAAAACCACCTTTAATTTCCTTGCACTACTTCGTGACATAAATTATACAAAAACATTGAAAATTTATCTTTTCAACTTCCATATAAATGATTTAAAAGTTCATTTATTATTAAAATACACTTTAAATGATTATTAAGATGGGATCTAAATGATGACAACCTATGAGAAGTTAATCATCATTCCCATCAACTTTCAAATGATTTCTTTTATAGGGTCTCTAAATCTATAGAATTAATTATAAAATATTATTTTTTATATATATAACATAATTAAAATTTATTAATTTTATTTAACCACCATTATTCACTCTTTTTCCCTCAAATGGGATGTGAAAGTATTACTAATGCGTCTGTGTGGACTACCACCTCCATGTAGAAAAATAATTCATTATTCATCCCCATATTACATGGATGGTTTTTATCATGGGTTTAATAATGATATATTTTATTTATTATATAATTTTCATTTTTTAATTATATTATCATATCTACTATCTTACCATCCAATCCTTTAGAATATAATAACATTGCTCATGTGTACGGGTGGACTGCCACCTGCTTGAAGGAATTCGATTCTTTTTTCTATTTTAATTAGATAGTAATAAGGATATATTTAAATAATATTTCTTCAATTAATTATATATATTTGTCCCAGGAATTATAAAATTATATATTTCCATCTTTCCTTTATTTTTGATAAAATGAAAGTTGTGTAAAATTATACATATATGATATCATATCCATGAATAGTATAAATATTTTTTCAACATATACCTATTATTAATGAATGAATGAATATATATATATATATTATTTATATAATTAATATGATTGTGGATATTATAAAACAATGGGAAATGTTCAGGGTCCATCACTAACGAACTGAAAAAATCTAGGAAAAGAAAACATTTAATGCCCTGAAATGATGATTTTAATAAAAAAATACTCATAATTGAATGATAAAATATGATATGTGGATTATATATGTCATTTTAATTATTTAAATTAATATATTATATCATTATATAATATTTAAATTTATTATATATGTGTAAAGATCACTTTTGGAGATAGAAAAATTGATGTAATGGTATTTCTTATCTCAAATTTAATTTTGTAAGATACATTCCAAATTTACTATTGTTTATTTTATGTTTTATATATATACCATGATTTAATATTATTATTTTTATTATTAAAATATAGGGTAATTTATAATCACTCTAAATTTCAATATTGTATTAGTTTCTGATTCATATATTACCAAAGTAGAAATTTCTTTTTCTTTCAATATCATATTAATCGGATTGTTTCTACTTGAATTTCCATTAAAGATAATTACATGATCATTTTTTTAATAAAACCCATTAATTTTATTATCCTCAATTTATCCATGAAATTTTCAATTATATTACCATTTTCTAATATTTTGTATATAATATGATCAAGAAAATTAATTTAAGGAAAACAGACTATACTTCCACTATGGTTAAGAGTGTTTTTCATCACGGGCCATGTTTTCTTTAAAACAATTTCAGGAATATTTTGTATTATTATATAAATGATTATTTAATGCTTATATATATCTTAATTAATAAAAAAATTTATAAAAATAATCATATTTACTTTTTTGAAACAAATTTTATTATTACCAAAAATGTTAAAGGAATTTTTTTCATGCGCAACATAAACTGAATTTTCAGAAATCATCACTATTCATTGAATTGATTCTTACAATATAGGATTAAAATTTATTTAATAAAAGTTAATTAATATTGGGTATTCATTTAGATATTATGTTAGTGATTTATAAATAAAAAAGTTATTATTTCCAATGAAATATTCAATGTGAAATTTTAAATGAGAATTTCATAGATGATTACATCCTTTGAAACACTAATTATTTAATGGGGATATGAGCATATTACCATAATTATTATTTACAAGGGTGGATTATGATTTTAATGATGATATATTTATGAATCAATTTTATTTTTCATGGGTTATGTTATGATGAAATGTTTAATTTATATTAAAACTCATTTACTATTCACATGATATACTATTTGATAAATGATTTATTATCTTGTGGAAGAAATGTGAATGGATTATAATTATGTTATGGGTTTTTAAATAACAATACTTAACTCTAATGTATTATGTAATTATAGATATCTCATGAGATTATATAGATTATAGTGAGTAGAAAACCCAATTCAGTTAGTTAAATTATCCACTATGATAGCCCTAGGAATGAACGTTGACTGGGGATATAATAAAATGGTGGTTGAAACCAATCCACAATGATAGTCTTGGATGTTAACCTTTCCTAAGGAAACTATTTTATTTTATTATTTTTATTCCAGTACAATATGTATTAGGAAATAATTTTCCTATCATTAATTATGTTCATTGATTTTATCATTATTCATATCATGATTCATGTATTTATAAATACCATGCTTTATTCCATTTTTAAATATTGTAATCTACAATATTTTGGGAATGGATTTTTAAATTTTAACCTCATTTTCTCATACCCTTTTTATCTTTTTATACTCATGAGATACTTTAAATCTCCCTCTACCTTTATTAAAAATTTGTTTTTACCCTTTTTGTGTTTCTTTTCCCCAGGTTATAAAGACTGATTTTAGTTGAGTTTTTAGGAGAAAATTATGTCATAATATCTTTGTTTATATGTTTATTATATTTCATGGAGTAAGAATATTTTGAATCTTGCATCAAGATATAGTGAACCATTACAGTCCTCATGCGTGTATTCAAAATATATATTGTATATTAATCAATTAATATGAATATATTTTTATGAAAATTGTGGGTCACTATATAAGATTATCAAGTTCAAAGATAAAATTAAGTAAATACTATTTCAATAATACAGATCGCAGGTCCAAGTGGATACCTCAATATAGGTAAATTAATCTTCTAATTAAAAATTTTTATTTAAAAAAATTATATAAAATGGATCAATTATAAAATTATATATATATATAAAGAATATAATTCTTTGGAATAATTTCTCAATGGTTTGATCAAAAAAAGATATGACTATTTTAAAATGGATATAATGTTTTAAAATATATTAATAAATTAAAATAATGTAAATCAAAAATAAATATTAACCAGAAAAAGTTTACTTTTAAAATCATATTTTATAAATAAAGAAGAAGAAAAACATAAATGATAAAATTGGTAAAAATAGTTTTGAAACCATGTTTCAAATAAAAAAATACACAATGAAATTTTCAAAAAATTGTTCATTTATAAGTGAGGGAATAAAATTATCCATGTGATACTCAATTGTTTAATATAATGTTAATTAAAACTTAATAAAATTGATCCACAACCCAGATCATGTTTTACAAATAGAAATGCACAAATGGAAGTCTAAGATACAACCAGACTCTTCTAGAATTATTCAATGGATAATATATCTAAAATAAGTAAGAAAGAAGTATCTCATACTATTCAATATAGTTTAGGAGATTGTTCCATCAAGAATACATGATATTATTCAAAATGAATGAAATAATACAAAATTTGATGTAGCTCAAAGAGATTAATATATATCTTTTAAGAAGTTCAATATATAATTATCATAAAATGATAAATTTTCATTAAATCTGTCCTTGAAAAATATTTCTATAAATCATACATAGAGATGAAGAAGTAGAAAATTGTTTCATTGAAACACACAGTGAAGTACTTTGTCTGATTTGATTATTTTAGTTTTAAAAACTTCTTATCTAGTCGTCGACCGACCATACTGCTCAAATTGTAATCCTTATCATGTTTTCTGTTGTAATTTTTTCAGAAAAAATACTTCTAACTTATTGATCTAATATTTCATTCCTAAATGGTCATAATTATTAGAAATTTCTTGAAAATTTAATTTATAGATTTAAAAAATTAATCACATAAATAATTAGGAACCCAATGTGTATCATTAGATATAAAACATTACATTATCTTGTATTTACATCACTTTTTAGTTACTTAATTGGGTAAATTATTATGTGGTCACTTGGTCTTGTAGTCACATTATATCTTTACATTTTCACTTATGTTCCTAATGTGGTAGGTTTAATTATAACATGTTACGTTCAACACTTTCCTAAACATTCACTATCAAACAGCATCATTACATGAAGTCTTCATGAAGTAAGTTGAATCCTATGTGTGTTGTCTTTAACACTTCATGTAGCCAGTTCAGAACATTTATGGTTATATCAATACTTATGTAAATTATTTATATCTAATATGTAACTTTATTTCAATGTTTCATAACCTATATCTATCCACTTGGACTTTATGGTCTATTATACATTAATAATACAATAGGAAGATGTGGTTACCTCAAGACTTAGCCATTTTCATATTTATTTATGAAACAAAATCGATTATAGAAAAAATTGAATTCATCAACTAAATTTGGACCATGTTTTTATGGAATTAAAATAAATATTTTTGGACTAATATAATGAAGATATATAATATTCTTTTAATAAAAATTAGGTGTAAAGAATTCAAAAAACAAATGATATTGTAACATAAACCCTTACATCAAGTCTAATTTTTTTCTTTAGATATATAACATAAAATATAATAAATTAGATATTATTATTCTTAAATTACACATCCATATACTTAATTATAATATCATATGTATGATCCATTTTCAATTTTTCATCACTCATTTATTAGAATCATCCTTTCATGATGTTAACTGTTTTATTTTACTAGATTGTTTTGTTATTTAGTTGTAGTCCTCGAATAGTTTTCATGGATTTATAATCACTATAATTTTATTACTGAAATAAAAAATATATATTCTTTATATATATATAACCACCAAAAAATGTATAAATATAAAAGCAGATAACATTATCCCGGGAGATGGTAGTCTATACACACACATGAATGTCTTTTTCATCATCTAAAAAATAATGAAAGATAAATAAAATATATCCATTATTAAATCAAAATTATAGCATATTTATTCACTAATTATATTTATAAAAACATCTCTATGAGGTAATGATGGAAAATGAATCATATCACCACATGGAGGTGGTAATCCATAGGTACCCACAAGCATTACCATGACATCCTATTTAATAGAATACATATTGAAAATTTTTGTTAAATATTTATAATAATATTCTATAATATTTATGATTATATATTTGTATTTTTTTAATATATAAAATAATTTTTGTGAATTAAAAAGAGTATATAAAATAAAAAGAGAGTTTTTAATAACAATAATGCTTCTTCACAAAACATCATTAAGAACCGAAAACCATTTTTAGATTGTATTTTGATCAAAATATGAAACTATAATTGGTGTTAAAGGATGTAATGAAATGAATTTTGGAATTCATGGTAGATATGTGAGGCTCATGTGGTGTAAGGATGAGAGGAGAGGTGGTTTCCACTTATAATGGTGGGAGAGGACACATTTAAAATTCTCAAAAAGATTAAATTACATTGAAGTATTAATCAATAAAAATTTCTCTAAAATGACTCATATTATATGTGTAGATTCAATTGTGTAAAAAATTGTTCATAAAATATCATTTTTATAATATTTAGGTCATTTTAACCCATGAGATTTTAGTTTTATCCTGTTTAACACTTTTTAACTCTTATTGTGGTAACTAATTTTTTACCCAAGTTACTATTAAAAATGACAAAAAAACGTTTCTTCAATAAAATATATGAAAAATATTTTCAAAAATATATACTCCATTTTATGAATTTAAATTTCAATATGTTTTAGAAATCAATTCCCAAAAAACATGTAAAATGTGCTTAATAACTCGTTTTCTAGAGAAAATTGATTTTATGTATAAAAATGTTTTCATAAAAAAATGGAACATTGATTATTATAAAATTTACTGGATAAATTTTCACAAAAATTGTTATTTAAATATAGGAGAAAATAAAAAATCTATTATTATTTTTTAAATAAATTTAAAAAATAAATTTAAAAAAATTTATTTTTCCCTCATCACACAGAAATAAACCGTTTTAGAACATTACAAAAAATATGGACCAAAGATGATATTTACATGCTAAATATGAAAATTATATTTAATTAATGATATTAAATTTATTCAAGTTATATAAATTATTTATAATTTCTATTTAAAAAATTCAATAAAACACATTTTTGAAAAAATATATTTTTAATGCATAAAATGACATCCTTGAAAATTGAGTAATTATTTATTATCCATTCAAAAATACATTTAAATTATATCAAATAATTATAAATAGTTTTTATCATGTGTTTATTATTAATCATACCTATAATTTAATGGATATGTTATAATAATAGAATTTAAATAAAATATTTCAACATTAAATCATGATTCATTTAAACATAGTGATACCAGTAAAACAAGATATTATAAAAAATAAATTTGATTAAAGATAAATAGTCGTGGATTATTCTTCCACCCTTATAATAATTTGAACATATAAATTACTTCACATTAATGGAAACAAATGATGATAGTTCTGCCTCATTTCATTATTGGGTTCCCATGTAGCCTCCCCAAATATTTGGTTTTATGAAAAAACATTAACCAGGTGAGTTGTTCTATTATACAGAACAATATATTCAATTCAAAATCTCTACTGGTTATTCCTCATAAAATAGGTCACACTATAGTTTTAAAACCCATGTGTTCAATACAATTAATTATTAGGTATATATAATGTAGTGATACATCGAATACATCATAAACTTGAGGTAGATTCTGTAGAAGCACCAAGTGACATGAAACATTCCTGATTCAATCAAGGATTTTAATGTGACTAATATATTCTGTGCTGAAATTGAAATTTTATCCATATTTCATATCTTTTTTAGAGGATATTTTCATTTGAATCCTATATCACTAACATAAAATATGTGGTCTCGCTAATGATTTTCTATATAATATAATTTCATTATGGAGATTCCCAAATGTGTTACTGAATTAATTCGACAATGTTAATCATTTCCTCATCCAGATCAAGTCCTAATATATTTCATTATAGAACTTCATCCTAGTATGTTGGAGTTTTACATTTACTCCCATAGAGTTATTAATAAGGATTTAACTGAATTCTCAAGGGAATTCAATTATTGTCAGAATATTTCATCAAATTAAGGTGTTGAACCCCTCCAAACTAAACAATTATAGAGACATATCTCTTCATGACATATATAGTTTGGATGGCCCTCTCTATGTAACCATCTATATGGGGATGATATGTATTACTAAAATTAAATTAAGTATCTATACTCTTAAAAAGGATTATCCAAAACTCCATGGTTATCCAAGGATCACAATCATATATCGTAGATTGAGGTACACCATGAATTATTAATAATTCTTTAATATATATCCTAAGAAGATGACCAATGAAAAATCTCATTTGATTACAACGAAATGTGATAATTTTGTAATTTTATTCAAAAACATTTCTTAGATACTCTCATAGTGGGGGTCAATCTAGGAATGGATGATATTGAATAATTTTTCATGCCCAGAAGATCTTGACCTCTATATTATGAGGGACAATTTTTTTGTTTTTACTATATATTTTAATCCAATTAACCTTATTGGACTCTTATATAAATATTTATTTTGATTACCTTTACCAACTATAATATATGATGATGAACATTGATTAATGAAATCATTAATAATGACATGAATATTTTGACTGGGTTAAAAATATACTCTACTCTAAGGATCATGCATCCAATACTGTTTCAAGGAACCAAAGTCACTCAGATATCAACCCATTGGATTTTAAACATGGTCACTCATACCCGAGAACACATCCCTTACACATGTTTTGGGTAGATTCTCTATCCCCGTAGGAACACATCCCTCCCACATTCCATTAAAAATAAAATTCAAGGGAAAATAGTTTTCCTATATTCCAATGAACAATATAATCAAATATAGGGAGTTTCAATATATATAAAATTGGATCCTTGTAACATCATATCCTCTTTCAAAGAATTGATGTGTTCATCCCATTGATTATCACATTTCTTTGAGATTTCATGGAGACTCAACCTTAATTAAATTTTTCCATACATAAATTCCAAGTCTTTCTATTTTATGAATGAATCTATAATTCCCTTTATATAGTGGAATGTTTCACCTTCTTCTCCATTTATTTACTCAGGTATAATAGTGAGTAAAATCTGTTTACATGTATTTTCAAATGGTGCACGTAATCTATCTTCTTTCTCTTCTTCTTCCGAATCCAGCTATGTTAATGGAAATTTTCTCAATGTAACACCACAAGATTAATACCAATAATCACAACAAAAAGATCATGACAAACCTGAGGTGTTTCTCCATACATTAAAACATGGTGTTCAATCGATTATTGATTCCCTAGTGTGTAAATCATTAGTGAGACCTTTTTCAAAACCATTACATTAGACCCTAGAGTATAAACCATTGAGGAGAACCTTTCTTATATTTCCCTACACCAATATTTCATATTCGAAATACAAAACTACCAAGAGAATATGTGTAATCTTATGACATTATTCACTTCTTATGAATAAATTTATGACCATATACATCAATTTTTTAATAACCATTACTTCAGGATAGATCCTTGATGTGATTCTTCTTTCATGACTTCTATTATTATTTAAATACATTTAATTCATGTGTAATTAATATTTTATTCATTTCTTTAGATCAATACACTAAATTAAAGACACATACTTGTTAATTATGGGTTAATAGATATTTATAATCATAAATCCATCTCCAAAAATATAAAAATAATTTTCAATCATCCATTCCACAAACATAAAAATATCACCTTCACCCATATGCACTTCTTGTGACCTCATCCAACCAATATGATTTTGAATGATCTTTGTACCTCATAAAAGTTTTCATCCTTAATGTGGTTCTAGAGGATTCATCTTATGATCTATTGTAATGTGTGATCATATGATTCTAAGAATTATAAATATGAATATATGTCGAACATATTTTCTTCCATATGCGACTATCTTATTTAGTCATAATATTCCCCTCTCTTCAAGTGACTGCTTGATTTCAAGTAACCACATGAAATATTGATCATTTCCCATAAATAAATTTTCATATAATTAATAATACTTCATTACATGATCTTCTTTGAATTTTTTGATCACATGATGGTTCATGCGACAATATTATAAGATTAAACTTTTATGATTTGATAATACATAGGTATTGAACAATCTATGTGTTCATTTATGATATATGCACACTATGTTATCCCTCAAAACTCTGTCAATTAGAATGATTCTTTATAACATATAAGATCTATTAAATCATTGGCCACTTAAATGATGCCATTTATCCTTTATCACTTACCCAATAACATAAAAAAATATCCTTTATTAACAACTTTCAATATTGTCAACAAGAATTATCCACCAAAACACAAATAAACATGATTTTTTCCAATATTCTCTTCTTTTTGTATTTTTGAAAACATTACCAAAGACTATGTACCATTTTCCATATGTATCCCAAGATATTGATCAAAGAAATACTAAAACTTTTATCTATGATATCATTGTTTAATCATATAGTTAGATACATGAGTATCATGAACATTCAAGAAATAAATAACTTAATTCATGATCCCACCTTTGAAAACCATATCACCCCCAAAATATAAAAGGTTCTCTACCCATGAGTACAATTATTTTCACACAAGTGTAAACTTATTGAATCTTAAAAGCATCACTCAATTCCATGATTAGTTTTTGATAATATATCATCTTTAGCAACATTATATTTATAACTCCCACTATTTCGCTGATCCTTATTCATTCTTATACCCCTTTCTTGATTTGGATGTATCACCTTTTCTCAATAATCAAACAAGTCACTTCTATTTATTCTGAAACATGTTAATATATATATATATATAAATATAAAATAGAAACACACAATTCTATTGGGTTATGGGATCTGAAATCCGCATTTTTTAGATTTTGAAATTTGGGAGAACTCTAGGATCCATTTCATGCCTTTCAAATGCTTCTTTGGGTATCGATTTAATCAGGATGTGTTGAAACTATTCTTTAGTAGTAATACCCTACAGCCTCACATGACCATGATCCCCTATATCCTCTTTAAATACTGATAAAAAATTTATTTTACTTTAACTCATCATTTCCCATTGAATTTAATATTATATTCTTTCACTAGGGATCTACTCCCCCTTAATCATTAATCTAGATGAGGAATATTTTTAAACATCTTGAGTAGAAAATATCAAGCATATAGTTATCTTCTATCTCCTGAAATATATATATTTAGATATTTTTGCACCAATTTTCTTGTAAATATTTAATACCCATGTAATACCATATGTTCACATGTGAACACTGCCTAATTATATAAACAGTTTTAAATTTTATCTTTTAAAAAGTTTATCTTCATCTAACACCTACGAATCCATTTATAAATTTAAGATTGAAATTTTTATTTTCATAGAATCATTCAATATAGGATCCATATTCATCTTTATAGTTACATAATACTTACATATTTTAAGAAATTAAAAATTAACTCTTTAAATTTAGTGATTCAAAGATCCTATAATCCTATTGAGTTTGTACCATTTGTTGGAAACCATAGTTTATCCCAAATAAACAACTATTTTTTCCATGACACTCTCCACTTTCCCTAAATTGTTTTAGTATAACATTATTTACTATAGAATAATCATGTGTTCTTAATCACAAGGCTAATAATCCAACAGAAAACTTATTTAAGATAACCTCATTTAATCATTTTGTATATTAGTGCATTAATTATTTTGTGGATTCCTTGATGAGTTAATGAAAAATTGAATTGAGTTAATTTTCCTTATTCTCCATCAAAATAACAAACATTAAACAGATATAGATTATTAACATCAATTTTAATTCTACTAAATATATTTTATTACACTCTATAATGGAGGAATTACTTTTTAGTGATGCTATTGATCTTCTAATGGCTTATTGGTGTCCTAAAAAGTACCATCTGGTATAATAAAACGAAAATCATTATCATTATTACAGACTAATTATTGATTTATTGGAGTGGAATAAAAATAATTTAACCTAAAATTTCAAGAATCCTGGTGTCTTTGTGTAATTAGATACAATATATTTCAAATTAGAAATTGGTATAATATTGGAATTATTTAAATCATACTTAACTTTTTCATAAAATTACATACTTTTTAATAATATATGGGATCACATGGTGTCACATAGAAGAAATGTGTGAGCTATAAATCATTTTAAATGAATAAACAAAACATAACAAAAAAAATATATTTAAGGATATAAAATCTGAATACGAGTGGGATATAAAATCAATGAGAATTATAAATATTTATAATGAGGCATTATATATAATGATAATATAAATGAATAATTAGAATGTGGAACCATCTATAAACATTAAATTATACACATATGTCAAGAATAATCAGTAAGACTTATTAACATGGTGGAAAAGGCTTGTAATATATTAAGATTACTACATAATCTAGAACATGATGTGTAATGAGATTTAAAAATTACCTCATACAATGGACCACTATATAATAAAATGCTCACCTATCACTTTAATATAATATATATGGGGAAGAGTATCCCATATATCATTTAACATCTGAATGTATTCCATCAATTTTATCCCAATAATATTTTAGTTTGGGTTAAATTAACAGATTCCCTAAATAAATGAAGGATTTTTATATTTAGTTGAATACCCTTTTTTGAAAATGGGGGTGTATATTCATGATGAAATTATTTGGCATTTGAAATAAAATTGAAAATTTTTCAGCATGACAGAAATAATTATGTATACAAAATGTAGTTTAATGAGAGTAAAAGGGGTATCACAACATTTTGAAATCAAAAGGTAAGTATTATTGAATTTATAAAACATTACAAAAATAGATGCCCAAAGACAGTATTATTTTAGATTCATTGTAATCATATAACACAATGTTCTAACAAAGTGAAATAAATACAGCTTTTACCACAATGGTCTTCCAACTTAGTAATTATACTGAACAACATTACTTCATAACCTATAGAAAAGTAAAATATGAAATCGGTGAGTTCAAATTCTCAATAAGGATAAAAAATGAAAATTCATAATCATATTATGATAATTAGGGTATGATTATATGATCTTGGTCATTAGTAGACCATTCCATGGATTTCAAAGATCATAAAAATTAATCATAGAATAAATATTTGTAGTTCATATGTCATGTATCATAAGGAAATCTAGATCATAACTCATAAAATATTGAAATACGAAAAAGACATAGAATTTTTGAATACACATCATTGTATAACATCGTGAACATGTATACGTAGAAATTGATTCACATATTGAGTAAAGGAAATCTATCCAGGTCATCTCATAGACTTATAGACATGCAACCAGGTCTACACATAATTTTTTGAACATGGAATCAGGTTCTCGCATAACACTGTGAAAATGTAATCAGCTTCATGTACAACATTGTAAACATGAAATTAGGTCCACACATAAACTTATGAACTAGAAATAAAGTCCAAATATAACATTTTGAACATTTAATCATGTTTAAACATGACATTATGAACACATAATAAGGATCACTCATAATATTTTCAACATGTAATCAGGTCCACATATAAACTTATGGGTATGAATCCAGGTCAATGAACAAAATTATGAACATGTAATCAGGTACATGCATAACATTTATACTTATAATTCATCCTTTATTTCCAAATTAATTAAAGGAAGATATTGGTCAGACCCATAATATAATGTAATAATACATGTTGGTGCGACATAAAATTCAATATATTATGAACCATGAAAGGATATTGGTTTTATAAACAACAAATAAAAACTTATGAAATGAAATGGGTATCATTATCATTTCATCACATCATATATTATGGAAAAATGATTGGTTTTCTAATAATAGTAAGAAATCATAACTCATTAAAATAATCAGTTTTAATAATAATGTATCTGGTGGATGGTAAATGTGTGTTATGAGCATCATTTAATCAGAAAAGAAACCATTCAAGAATAATATTATTAGAACCATTGGATCATTTCATATAAGGTAATGAGCAAGATTAAATTATTTTGCCTTAGATGGAAGATAACATAGAAATATATTTTGAAAATATTTCATGAATAAAATTACCTTTCCTTATTGAAAATTAATTTTAAAAAATAAAACCAATAAGAAAATGTTTATTTGATATTTCATTGTAAAGATATAAAGTTGACATGAAATTATTTTGAAATCCATTTTTTTGAAAAATTATAAAATAAAATTGAAATTTTTTTTAAAAAAAATTAACTTTTTAAATTCTATGAAAACATATGAAAAAATATTTAAAAATATTAATACCTTTTCATTGAAAATATATTGAAACTTTTAAAATGATCTTTTAAAATGATTTTAAAATAATAATATTTCTGATATTCGTTTTCATATAAAATCACATTAAAAAAATGACTTTAATTAATATAAAGATGAACTCTTTAAAAAATAACTTTTTAATATTTTAATGTAATCATATATGGATTTTTTATGGGAAAATCCATGCATGGAGAATATTAATTTCTCACCGTAATGTTTTATAAAATTCCTTATATCAAAAAATGAAAATAATAATAAATTTTAAAAATACATTTTTTAAAAGGTAAAAGTGGGTAAAAATTCATTTAATTATAATATGAGAATATTATAATATTTTTGGATACCTTTTTAGAAAAAATGGTTCTGAATAAATATAGATTTCTGACTGAAAAAATGTCAATGTAAGATTTTTATAAAAACATTTTACTAAGTATATTAAGTACAAAAGAGAGGAAAAAATGTATCATCACATAAATATAACATTAATACCTATAGGTTATTATAATTCATGATAGTTCTTGAGATATGGATCATAATATTTTCTCAATATAAACATGGTCATAAACAATCCTGATAAACGATGAAATTGTAAAAATGAATTATTTCCATTTTGTTATATTTAATTCATGATGGAAAGAATAAAATTATGTTACCCTAGAATATAATGAAAATAATGTTATTATTTATATAAGATTTTAACATATCGTAAATACATCTCAAATAAAAATATAGGTTCCTCGCATGACATGTGTCTCAGAGAATGAAAATTGAGACAAAGTTACTTTACCAATTTTGTAACTTATCAAACATAACCCCAATGAAATTATTTTCATAAATTAGATATTTCAATACCCCTTAATATAATTTTATTAATCATAAATTAAATCCATGGGAATTATACATTCCAAATTAATGAAATTATTTGTGATTAAGGGATGTATCTCATAGAAATAAAAAGTGAGATAAAATAACAGTACCTTGTGTCTTGACTCTCATAGTGCTCCATCAAACATCTTGTGTAATAAATATATTATAATTATAATAATATAAAAAAAAATATTATAATATATAATACTTTATATGTTCGGATTATGAATTTACATTACCTACTTGTTAACAATTTCATGTTAAGGTTACACTTCATGTAGTATTCACTTTTCTTTTTTCTTGTGTATTATTTTGATATATCCATATCTCATGTACATATATCATGATTTAAAGAATTTAAAAATTGATATTAATATCATATATATTCAGTATATTTTTATTATAATATTCTATAGTGTGTTGAATTATGAAATGGAATACACTGTTCATGTATACAATATGTTGTACATACATATTGAAAGAAAAAAAGTAAATTAAATATATGAAAATAAATATACAATACCTTTCTTATAGACTTATTAAGTAATATATATCACATATTTTTATTAAACATACCCTTAATTCATTTCATGTAGTATTTGAGGGAATCTGATTACCTTGGGGGGGAGGTTGTCTACATATCCATAAATGAAGTAATAGTATTTACATAAGATGGAAATCATAACAGTATAATATAAATAAAAAATATTGATGAATAAAATCATTATAAATATCATATATACATATATATATATATATAATATAAAAATATTATCCAACATAATTTACATCACCTGTGGTGGTAAAGGAAAAATGAACAATCATCAATTGGTGAGATGGTAGTTCATCATACACATAAACCATATGTCTATTACCCGTTAGATGGTACTGTGCATATGTGAAGGTCAATTACATGAATAAAAAACATCCATATGTATTTTCTATATTTTTTCTTATAAAATTATGTTATATGATATTTTTATGGAGTTTATAGTGGAAATAAAACAAAATAGATTAAGGAAAGATGTTACCTCTTATTCGGGTACATCCTTTTGGTTTTCATCATAGGGGGTCATTGGATTTTTTCTTCCGAAGGGGAGGATTCATGGTGGAAGTAAGGGATGATGGGTAGTATATTGGGTGGGTCATGTCCAAAAATTAGTGGGTTTAGATGTGAGAATAAGTTGTAGATATTGTGTCATTTTATATGAATGGGAAAAACACTTATTGAATTCTTGAACACAAGATTTGAGTACCCACAATTTTACAAAAAAAGTCATTAAAAAACAAAAAATAAATAATTGAAGTTTTATAGTCAAACAATGAAATTAAAATTGGATTTAGACCAGTGGATAAGGCATTTGATCCCTTAACAGTAAGATTTATTCCCATTTTGAACTTAATTTTAATTTAATAACCGTAATTAATTTTTACTGCATTCACTAATATTTTTGGTTAAAAACTAATTATACCTTATAATAAATTATAAATTATGATAATTAAAAATATTTAATCCATTTTTCATAATTATGAACATATAATTCTTAGAAATTAATTTAAAATTATTCTCATAGATGGTACAACAATGTGAGGTTTTAATGTAAAACTATTCAAATGATTGTTATGTATTTATATTAAATTTAAATGTGTAATTCATTATAATTTCCTAAAATTTATTAATTGATAAATATATTATTAAATAAACTTTTTAAATCAATTTAAAATACAATTTCACCATATAAATAATTTATGCGAAAAAGAATTTGTGAATTAAAATTTATTATTATTTTACCCTTCATTAAAAATTAAACATTGTAGAAAAATAAAAAAAATGCATCATAACCAAATTTTTATTTGGATATTACAAATATGTTTTTTATTTTGAAATATTTAATCTATAAAAGTGGAATAAATTTTATTTAAAATTAATTGTACATTAAATCCTTTTAAAACTACCTTTATAAAAATATAGGTTTGTATAGATAAAATTTTGTTTGTTTTGATTTTTTTCAATAAAATCAATTTTGTAAACATCAGATATATTTCATTTAATGTATAACATATATATTAAATTAATATAACTTAATAAATAAAATTAAGTTAATTTATTATGAAAAAATACATTTCAGAGAAAAAAACTAAAAACATATTCTTTCCATTCAATTAGTTATTATATTTACGTATATTATTAATTTTTAAACAATGAATTCATATTATATTTTTGTGAACTATATATTTTCATTATTTAGTTAATAATATTAATAACTAATAATTTAATGGCTAGGTTATATCTTATTATATTAAATAATAATATTTTAATAATATATTATTATTTGGTAAAACTCGATCTTGTGTGTCACTTATGATATCAATGAAATTATCTCTTGAATATATCATATCCCAAATAGAGTGATTTAGTATAAAATTTATTATTGAATAATTTTAGTAAAACCTTTCAATATTTAGTTCCTTGTTTTACTTCACATCACTGACTAATAAGGGCATCAAATTTATCATTCCTAACCCACTAATAGATTATGAGAACCATGACATCCCTCCCATATTTCATCGATTAGAATCAAAAAAATTGTTTTTATATGGTATCGAATATGCCTAAATCCCCATGTGGAGACATAATAATTTAATGTCACAAACTTCTACCAAATTGAAAATTAATCTTTCCATAAATATTTATCCTTATAACTATTTTAAAAGATGAATGGAAAAAAATTGAAAATAAACTTCTGAAATCATTTTAAAATTAATCCCCTATAATATCAAAAAGTTTCCCTAGGTTTCCACATTCAAATAAAGTCAATTACTATATCGTGTATTCTCTTAAAAAAAGGGAAATAACTTGAAATACCATAATTCCTTTTTGAAAACTACCTTCTTCCTTATTAAAATTGTTTTAGGATATATTCCTTGAATCCAAAAAGTTTTAAACTTCATCCATGATGACATAGACCACATTGTAAAAAAATGATTTATTGGTTTCAAAGTCCATTGATACTATCCAATTTAAATTATCCACATCAATCATCTATTTATCTAATCTAAACACAATTCCCTCAACACCTTAAACACATTAAGGGTATCCTTCCGTAATCAAAATATCACTTTTTTAAATCATTATCAGCATTAAACACATACTTTTCAATCATAGATGAAAAATTATAATGAAAATAATTATATATTTCATGATTTATATTACATAATATTTGAATTAAAAAACTTAAATACTTCATTCATCCAACATTATCCATCAACCATTACTCAGGCTTCATCAACATATCTGTTAATGCATATTTCCTAGAATATGAAACATTAACCATGTACTAAGGTTCCTCAAACTCAATATAAGCATGCTACTTTTGTTTAATGTAATAAATACTTGAAGATAATAACATATCATTCACATGTCATTTTCAGTCAATTTATCATCACAAGTATAACCCATACTCACACAACCTTTCTGATTTTTTATAACATTTCCAATTGAGAAATGAATTTTCATAATGTTCATAATTATCACTTCTAAAAAATTTAATGATAAACATGTTCCTTCTACTTCTCACCAATGGATAAAACACTAAATCAGAGGGTGAGAAACACATATCATAAATTAAAACCACAAAATCATGAAAATTTCTTATATGATGTCCAAAAAATGACACATCCTTTTTATCCATCGAAACCATAGGGTTTTCAATGGTTCTTCACAATAATATTCTATTCAAATACATCACGATGGTTAGTAAAGTGTTTTTAAATTTCCAAATCATTTTCTCAAATAGTGTAAAACCAAGTGTAGAGCAAGGGTTGTATTCGTGTACCTGGTTACAAAGAGTCAATCCCAACACACCTTGTATGAGTTGTTAGCCATATGTTCATCTATTATAGAGCCACATCCACTTATAGTATACATAAAATATCTGGTTTTTTGGAATCCACCCACTATATCCAGTACAAAAATTCTATGAAATTTTCCTAAATTTTAGGTTAATATTATACTTATCCATAGTGACATCCCTAGAAATAACCTTATAAATATCCATAGAGATCCCACTAAAGTATTCACATCCTATTTTTCAATGGATGAATAAAGCTTCTACTTGATACCAACTATTGAGAACAAATATTAATGTTTATAGATATTACATATCTTATGTGAAATACTTGAATCAATACAATAAAATATTCCCATAAATCATAGTAGTTTCGTGCCTTTGTAAACATGGAGTAAAATACTATAAATCAGAAAAATGTCTTAATTGATTCCCATAAAGATCTACAACTTATTAATTCTATATAAAAACTATCTTTCATATCGTGTGGAAGGGAAACATAAGAATGAGGTGATCTCAAATTTGCAGTAAGGGTAAATTAATGAAATGTGTAATCTTTTCTCGAACATAATGGTATGAGAATATAATCATGATTATTTGAAGTTCATTACTTGTTTATCAATGATCATTATCAGGAATCATGTCCCAGTTATTTTTATTTCGTAGTACATTGATCATTAAGAAGTCATGAGAATAATACAAGAATGAATGGAATAGAAATAATACACAGAATTGGGTCATACACATAAATATAGGACAACATGAACAAGTATAAGAAAAAAATTACACATATTAAGTTATGGACATGAAATATGGCCCTCTCATAGACATATAGACATGTAACCATTCCAATAAATAATGTTGTGAACTTGAAATCAGAAAAAATGATCCAAAATCTGTAGAACCTATTCTTACTAAAATTTAGTAATCAAAATAAATGTCATGTAACTATAACTGGTCATAAAATGATGGTTGTACAAGGTATCACACACGTCTTCCTCAACATAATGTGATAAGGAATCTAGTTGTAGAATAAACCATCCCGAACAAGAGTCTCGAATAGCCTTCTTAGACAAGGCATTAACAACCTGGTAAGACTCTATATAAACATGTGTTACCGCAATATTGATACCATTAATGAGCAGAAGACATTGAATCCCAGGTGATAAAATTTTCCAAGGAACATTTCTAGATTGGAACATAAGAATTTCAACTGCCATAGTAAACTTAGACTCCATCCAAAGAAATATCCAAACATATTGAATAGAAATATTTATTACCTTAATTGTGGAAAATAAATTGGAATCAATGAAATATATGTGCCATATGTGGTGTTATATAAATCCCTCAATGAATCCATGTTTGGTGTGAAAGACACTACAACAACCTAAAGATCCAAGGGCACCTAATTCCACCCTATCCACAATAAACATTATCTAAGAAGTAATTGGTGGGATCCACCTGATTTAATTCATCAAAAAATGATTACGAGTCCTTCCAAGAACACCGAAACATCTAAATATAATGAGATCATTCATGTCATTGTTCATAAAACCCATTTGATATTATGAGATGGTGATAATAGCCTTATGCATCGCACTTATTCCTGCATGAACGGATGGAATTTTAATATCAAATGAAAAATCATTGAATGTTTTCTAGTTAAACCCATGGATGAAATTAGAAAAAACTATGACGATGAGTTTTATTTGCACACTGGAAGTGGTTGTAGTGATGGACTCAACCATATCCTTGAAGAAACAGTTTAGGAATCAACATCCCTATACATCTTGATAGTAGATCTATAATCTTTTAGGGAATCATTAGTTATTAAAAACATGGTGGATGGTATCCTCAGTAGAAAGACAATGGAGGAATTATGATTAGATATTTTGGATAATCTTTTTTGTAATCTAATGGATATGCATTATCCTCTTCTTGATGCTCAAGAGGAGAGTTAATGTAGTAGGATAATTTTTATACTTCTTAAAAGATAACAGTTATTTGAGGGTTCAGATGCTGACCATAACACATATGTATATACCTGTGACATGAAATTATGTAATCGGTGGAATGAGGCTTTACACATATAGTGTCTCTATCAATGTATGCAGACATTTTTATTTAAAATAGAGTGTATGGAGAAATTAAATCAATATTGACCGTGTTTTCTTCTTGGAGGTCTACAATGGATGTTCCCCTGAGTGCGAGAGGGATATCTACAATGTTTTAAATTGGTATGCTCAGCCTGTGGGTGTTCTATGCATTGAAAGCGGACTGTTTTCATAAAATCCATCTTGAGAAGTGCAAAAGGATGTTGTTAGTGGATTTCAGATTTTTCCAAATTGAGGAGGAAAAATAAAATGAAAAGACATCCTCCATTCTAGGGATGATATTAGTTGATAGAAATTCCATTGATGTTTCATTGGAAGTGAGGAGGCATTAAGTGAATTTATTAATAAAATCATCATTAAAATGTATCAAATCTTTAATGTCTAAGCCTCCCATATTATTAGGTTTGATACACTCTTTCTAATAAGACATCATAAGATTTTTAACATGGGTAGAACCAGCCCATATAAATTTCCTAGTCATCCCCAAGATTTATTTGAGAATCACCTTTGGACATCTGTAGATAGAGAAAACACATAGAAACATGGATGTAACAATTGAGTTTACAAGGCATATTATCCCATCAAGGGAAATTTCTTTCCCTTACCATGTAGTCATTTGAGAAATTATTCCTAAGTATTTCTCATCTAGGTAACACTTCTTGAATTTCTGCCAAATGAGGGGAACCCAAAGATAGTTAAATGTAAAAGAGCCTATCATTAATCCAAGAGACCTAAAAACTCTTTTTTTGATAATGGGGACCCCCTATCTAAATATGAAAAAGGATTTATTCCATATCAAGTATTCAACATCAATGTATTCATTATACCCATGAATATATTTAATTAATGATTCAGTTTTCCTATCAACTTAAACAAACAAAAGGATTTAATTAGCATACAATTAGTGGTAAGGGACATGAAGTCACCTCCCAACATTGATTTGATTGAAAATACAAGCATAGAAAAGATCACTAAGACACTGGCTTATGTAATCATCAGTAAGTGAAAATAATAGGACATAAAGGGGTCACCTTTTTTAATGCCCCTTTAGCATTGAAAAAACCTCATCTGAGTTCTTTTGACAAGAAATAACCACCTGGAACTCTTAAGGATGCCATGAATCAGGTTAATAAACTTGGGGGAAAACCATTCTTTTTTTCAGATGGGGAGGATAATGTACCATTTCATCATGTCAAAAGCCTTATAGATGTCAATATTTATAACAAGGTTCCACTATTTCTCATTTTTCAACATTAAATTAATGAAGACAGATGAAGTGAGAATATAGGTCGTTACATTGCTTCCAGAAAAAAAATCCATACCAGCTTTATGTAATGAGTCCCTTGGTAATATACCCCAACCTCGTGAAAATTATTTTACTTATGATTTTTGGAATTGTATTTCCAGTTCCAACCGATTTGAAATCCATGATCCACGGAATTATCCTTTTTCTGAATCCAAGAAATTAACAAGTAATCATGTTCGCATATAAAATTTATAATCATTAGTCATCCATCATTACACACCGTATTAGAGAGAGATATAGGTCCCACCCATCACATAATGGAATTATACCTTCATATACTACAAAAAATTCATTATATAATGACCCATGAAAAGAGATGGGTTTTATAAACATCAAATAGAAACCAATGAAATGATATAGGTATCATTAAATTTGGGTCCCATTATATCCTATTGAAAAATATATTGATTTTATAATCATTTCATCCAAGAATAACCGATGTAAAGATGATTGATTCAAAAGAATATAACATGTGGAAGAGGACCAGGTGTTTTATGAATCATTCCATCAACAAATAACCAATTATTGAAAGAATCACAACCAAAAAATTAATCTTTTCCAATGGTTTTAAACAATTTAAAAATGATAGACAACCATTGGTATACACTATACCCATTGTTGTCTAAACCGTTGGCAATAGAGTTGTCAAAATAGACATATCACAATGGTTCTTTGATAACCATTGGAATATGGATTCAGAATGAATTATATACCAATAATTACAGGAAACTATTTGTATAAATGTTTTCCAACAGTTTCAAACTACTGGAAAATATGAAATTTCAAGTCTATTACAACATTTTGTTTGAAACCATTGGTAAAAGTTAATTTAAAGATCGATACCAATGGTTTAAAAACCATTGGTATAGACTTTTACCAATATTTTGTGTGAAACCATGGTAAAAGTTATGGTTTTCACACATATTCTTACAGTTGTAACCCGTTTTCATGGGCTTTCTGCATTTCTAGTAGGAGGCCAACCACCCCCTATACAATTACCTACAGTAATTACCTACAATACTGAATTATGAATTCAATTCCTTAAATTATGTATGTAATTACATGGTATACATATATAGAACAATGACATAATTCATAATGTAATTAAATACATACATCCTTTATTCCGAAACAGAATTAGCACATAATTTATAAGTTATTTAAAAACATATAGAATTCAATTCATAATTCAAAAAGATATTACCATATGATATAAATAATTCCTAATTCATTACATACAAAATATCATTCTGAATTTAGAAGGTAATAACCCCTATATAAGGAAATCATGTTTCTGGTTTTGATTATGGCATTGTTGTTCATAGGAATGGGTGAACATATATAAGATTGGAAGTTTTGGATAATATGTGATTTCATACTGTAGTAAGGGGTATTGTGGCATATGGTACATGCTCTAATAGTTCATGTTGTAAGTATGTATTTCATTGGTCATTGAAATATGTGAAATGAACGAGGTTACAAGAGGACAATACACCATATGAGTCTGTTGAATAAACAGGGTTACAAGAATACAATGAAAATGATATCCGGTCTATGCACCAAACATTATGGGTGACTTTTTTAGCTAGCTGGTATGCATCAATGAAACTGGCTGAGCCAGATATGAGATCAACATTTGGGACTCATCCCCATGGATGCAAAAAATGAATCCAAAACCTAGAGTCTGGCTGGTCAATCCCAACAAACCAATGTAGGGTTTTCATTAGACAGAGAAAAGGGAACTCATCCTTGAGGGTTACAATTTTATATTTGTGGGGATACCATAAAATCATCAATATAATTCACATACCTTTTAACAAGGGAAAAGTGAACCCATTTAAAACAGAGAAGAAAATAATGAATATCTTAGAAAATAAAGGGAACCTCTAAGGTGTTTCGATCCAATTAACCAAATAAGAGTATACAACCTTGATATCTATCTCTACAATGATATTATACTAACCATTCTCCATGGTAAGAGACAATGCATCAAGAAAACCATGAGCTTCTATAACCTCTATACAATCTGAAAATAACAGTCTTCATCCACCTACACACACATGTTGGTTAGAGTCTCTTGAAATAACTCTCCAAGAAGCATCCCTAGACAAGAAACATAAATAATAATCATAATTAAGTTTAATGAATAGGGAATGGTAGTTTCCAATGAGTGTCCCTTGGGGACTACTAGCTAGGGAGTACAAGAAATGAACCACTGTTATCAGCAAATTGGATGTCGCAAGTCATGTAATGTTAGAGGACAATTTTGTATTCGACATCTGATTTAGAAGAGTGATATACCATTCCATATTAGTTCTAAATCATTAATATTTTACTTATTAAAGACATCCATACACTTGTATTTACAAATGAACCACTTTAATTTTTTAATGAACATGAAATTATTAGACAGTAACCCTCCATTCTCCAAACCTTCAATACAGGATTAAAGTTTAACATCCAAATAAGAAGCATTCTCCAAAAACTCGTAATCACCAAAGTGGAAAACCAAATATCTATAGTCTAAGGAAAATAAAATAGAAATTTCTCCACTTATTCTACTATTTAATAAAAAAAATTAGATAGGATATGAATAAACCTTCCTTCTAGATAAGTTCCTTTGAGAATGAAAATGATTTTTGAGAGCTCTCCATAAGGAATATATAAATTTAGGAGGACATGCACAATGATAAACTTGCTTCTGGAGCTCCTTCATAATATATTGTGGAATAGAGGAATGTAAATTGGCTTTAAGGGAAGAATCAATAATTTATTTTTATACATATTAAACACTAATATTCTCATTATTCTATAAAGGATAAATAACTCTATCTTCAACTGCAATCCTTTGAAGATGGATCTTTTAAATTTCCCTTCTCTACTCAGCATCAAAATACATGTGAAGTATATGAATATTCCACCCACAAGATTATTGATAGATGAAATCTATGACTTTGAATCATAGTGAGGACCTATATATAAAATCTTCGGTGAAAAATTCCCTAAGCATGGAATCCATCTATCATTCAATGGATTAATGGAGTGACCATCTACATCGTTCTAAAGAGAACCATTATAGAGAAACAATTTACCTTGAAAAATACTAGACTAACCCCATGCATCAATCAAACCTATGAAATCTAGAAAAAATGAAGTGAAAGGGAAATGAATTCCCTTTCAGAACATGTACCCAGAAAGCCTCCAAATTAGAAATAATTCTTCATACCATTTTTGAGGGAAAGAAAACAATTAAATCTAGGAGATCCTTGAATCCCAACCCACATCATGATTTTGGGAGATTAATTCTCTCCCAAAATTTCCAATGAATCATTATTTCCTCTTATGTTTTATCCAGCCTAAATTGGGGAAGAATATTCATTTAAGTTTAGACTCCACCATTTTTCATTTAGGAGTGGAACAACAAGAGTCGATTTTTATTATGATAATGCCTTCACATAATTATTTTAATGTCCCCTATTCCCTATTGGATACTGATTTTTGAGGGAGGTTTTTTATATATAAAATCAATAGTAATCCCTTCCATCCATATTCCCTTATTCCTTCAATTATTCATTATTTACTTGATATTTTTTAAATAAATATTAGAGTCATGATTTCTTTATAGAATATTGGAATCAATTTAATTCAATGTGGATTTCATATATATGGTATAAAGTATAATTTAATGGTTTATTTTATTGTAATTTTATGATATTCATATTAAGGTATGTCACCTATTTTGTAGTTTTAATTTTTTTTTAAAAAAAAATTATGAATAGATTGTTTTAATTGGATTTTTAAATTCGATGATTTTATTACAATAGGAACTGTATTGATTTCATTCTACTAAAAATAAAGGAATTTACATAATTCCATTAAAGATAATATTTTTCATGATAATATTTTTAATGTAAATATATAATGATTAAGGGGTGTGACTGGGATAATTAAGAAGTTAAGAGCTTGATATAATGTAGTATTGGGGCATGAAAAAAGGATATTGAAGTCAAAGTTCACTCATGAATGAGTATATCTCTATTACAGAGTCATCAAGTGGTTGAGATACCCAGATAGTTGAAGATATGATGGAATTATTTGAGACCGGTATATCTAATCATTCCTATCATCTACTAATGATCTTGAAGATTATGTTCATGAGAAGACTGGTTTATTCATTGTGTTCATGTAGGGATATCTTTAACGGGTAGTTTAAAAGAAAACTAGAGAATTGAGAGATGTTATTTTATTCTTGTCATACATTTTAAATGTTTAGTGGGAAGATTAATTCATTGGTGGGACTCTTGAGTTTGAGTATAGTGGGTCTTTATTCTTATAGGAATTAGAGGTCCTTACTATAACCCCTTGAGTTCATCGTGGAGAATCCAAAATTAGAGTGACTAACCAATCATGGAATGGAGTAGGTATTTGAGTCTAAAGCCTTTAAAACCATGGGATGTGATGGAAACCATAGTGAGTAATTCAAGCATAAAAACTAACCAGGTTATTTCAAAAATTAAATACCTGATATAGAACAAAGAACTTCCTCAGAAGGTGTCATCTTCTAGAATTGTATATAGTGTGGAAGGAGGGATCTTCTCAAAAATAATATATTGGTGTTCTAGTATTTGAAATGCAGATGGAACAACATCAATTGTGTGAGTGTTTTCATCTATATAGTACAATATATTATATGGTATATTATACTTCTATGTGACCTAAATATTAATAATTTTTTTGGTAGAGTATTTATAAATTCTCAAAATACACACCCTCACACCATGAACTTTCCCCTACCATAACCATCAATTCTAAACACACAAGAAGAAAATAAAAGTTCCTTCTATATTATAAATTATAAATGCTAGGTTGAAGGTTTTTGGTTCAAATAGTAAAACATTGCAACTTAATATAATTTGTTTTGTCCCTGTTATGCTTCGGAGTAAAATAAGAAATGTATAGAATAGTCGTGGACATGGAGTGGTGCTTGGGGTTGGTAACTATGGGACTAAAATTAGTAAAATTCAGAACACCCATTGTATAGGTAATTGAATAGAACAATGACTAGGGATGAGGTGTCACACTATAGGGTTGGTCGTTTCAGGCCCGTGTGTTGATGAGAACCAAAACCAAGGCTAGGACTTGGTGGAAGTTGTGTTGGTGGTGGTGCGAAAGATCAAACCATATCTGGGATAAACCAACAGGACTAATTTGGAATATAAAACACATAAATGGGGTAGGGGTGAATTATTCACACTTATATTCAGTCACATCAAATAATCTAGTCAGGTGTTATCATTTATTGATAAATAAATAATGGTAGTGTGACCTACCTAATCTCTTATTTATTCAAGAACATCAAATCATAAAACATCAAATGTCAGTAATATCAGTAAAAAATGTAACAGATCAATATGTCCCTCATTACCATCAAATTCATCACAATCAACATCAGCAGTATCCCCATCCTCATTAGTGTCCCCATCATCATCCCCCTCTTCCAGGCCCTCCTCCTCACCCTCGTACTCCGCCTCCGCCTCCAACTCACCCTCCTATTCATCCTCCTTTTCTGCCTCAGCTTCCTCTGTTCTATCATCATTTCGAAGAATGAAATCATCTCAAAAACCACTAGAACTGGCACATGGTGAACCACATATATAATTCATCAATGACATATATTCATCACAATTTTTTTGGAATCTAGTGAAGGTGTTGGATTTAAAACATACATCAGTTTCATAAAAGCAGTGTTTTCCCTAGCAGACGGGTATGCCGTCTCGATGGCCCATTAATTAGCATGTTCTTCTTATTCCTTACCCTGCTTGAAAATTCTAGTAATATATGTCATACATGAAGAGGGAAAATACCTCATTGGTATTATACTCTTCCCATGTTGGGATCACACTCTATAAGTGTGCTCATCTCCTATCACATGATGGAAGTGATCTTTTAGCCCAAAAGTTTTCAGTTTCTAGGGACTAAGGGCCTCTAAAGCAGCCTGTTACAAATATGTATTGATTATTATGTTAAAAAATACATATTAAAATTTTAAATAAAAAATATCAAACCTACTATCTATTGCTGAGTTAGTTCGTTTACCGCATATCCATCTTTCTTCCTTCAACTTAAGGAAAACCATTTTTCTCGAGGAAGAATTCCTTAAATAATCAAAATTTTCTTAAAAATGACATTGAATATAAGAAACCATAATTAAAAATATGTTACCATTAAATAATTTCATAACTAAAATTATATAAAAACATTATAAACTGACCAAATTGTGGTGGAAACAATAAAATGTGCATGTCAAAAATAAATGATATAAACTATTGTTTTACATACTTCCTCTCATGATCTGACATCACAGTACATCCCAATGTGTGGTGGTATTTCATAGAATCAATGATTTTTATTTCATTACGATGATTCTTAAATAAAATTAAATATTAAAAAAGATAGTATTAATGCACAAAATCAATATTTTCATTTAAATACCTCAAATTTGATTAATACCTTAAATGGGATAGTCATCCAATGAGTAATCATCTTTCAATATTGTTCTATCGTAAAATCATCCATAACAGGCATTGTATATAACTATGTTCAAACTCTTTCATTCTAGTAAATATTTAACTTGTTATTAAAGGCTCTATAAAGCTCAACAAACTCATTTATACGTGATGGTCGTGGACCCTTACCAGCAGAGAAACTAAACCGAAGCTGACACCAAAGTATTAACTGATATAAGTACATAAATATTTTATTTCATTAAATACAATAGATTTTTTACCCATATCTATGCCCAAGAAGTATCCTTGACTTAATTTGGAAATAGTCTCCATGAGAGCGGGTTGACGGGAATGATGTCAATGTATTTGGAAAGCATTACCAAAAAAAATCCGACATTTTATAACTGTTTATTCAATCATTTAATTTTATTTATTATAGTCCACCATCAAATATATGTAGCATTTCCACCCCGCATGCATTCGTGTATTCCCCCGCCCCAAACGCTTATCAGTAGATGTATGTATTATGAACGGAAATTTTTTTTTTATCAATGTATGTTATAAATAAAATAAATAATGGTATAACTTTTTTTAAGGTTGTATAACTATATTTAGGGAAGTCTGTTCAATGGGTGCCGCTGGATCCACAAAAACTAAAGGAACACCCCTTACAGGTGTAGTGGGTCCCATTGTATGCTCTGTGGAGACAGACTATGGTAGAGCCGGAGTCGAAGAAGATAGAATATAGAATCTTAGAGAGAAGGAATTATAAGTAATAGAATATGGCCCAAATGGATGGCTGAATGCATGATATGAATGTGGAGTTGGTATCATCATCAGATATGGTAATGATGAGTGAAGATTCTCAGATATAAAGGGTGGTGAAAACATGGGAGTCCTAATTATCTCGTGTGTCCCTAACAACACATTTGGATTAGAATGTGGGATAGATGAAATGTCAGTGGGAGGGACGATGTCTAATCATTTATGCCGACCGGATCACCAAGATCTCATACCACTCACCCCCCAGTACGACCGACCTAAGTATTGACACCACTAATACACTTATCATCAAATAATTTTTTCTTGAGAAGTGGCTTCTAAAAAATTTCTAAAACAAATTTAATCACATGAAAATATTTATTATTTAAATTATTATATTTGAAATAAAATTCTCACTACATGTACTAGTGGTGGAACACCCATCTGAGTCATGAATCAATTGTTTTCCATCATCTTTTTTTTTCCTCTCTTCAATTGGTTGAATTTCTAACATTTAAGAAAAATATGGATGTAATTATAAAAGGATAACTAATGTGTAAACCATGAAACCTTATATATGAGATGTAATAGGGAGATTTATGGATAATTTAACTATCCACTATTTTAGGTGATCTTGATTGGATATAAAATGAATTCCATAAATTATTCAAGATGTAATAAAGAAATTTAATTTTGAGTTGGATGGTTATTTAGTACGTTTCACTTGTCTATTAAAATCATGGAACATTGATTCTGAGGATTTATTTCAATCAAAAACCAAGAGAGATAGCATACTAAATAATGTTTATAGAAAATTTAGCGTGGTATTTATTATTAATGATTAAATCCGTAATATTATTGGAAATGATGATATAATCATATGAAAAAGGATTATTTATCTAACTGATTCGTATGGGGTAAATCACTTGTTAAAATTAATTAAAAAAATAATTTAGATGAGGTAGATGATAGAGGATTGTAAACATATTTTTTCGATGAAGACAAACCATCATGTTTAGTATCTAGTGAAATATTAAATGGAGGTATTATAGGTACACTTATTTTATACATGGTCAATGATGAATTGAAATTTTCACCAAGTTATAAATGTTGGTTTTTAGGATTTAATACAGGTCAATTCCAAATTAAAAATTGCGATTCAAATAAAATTGCAACCAATAAACCTTGTAAATTCACATTAAGGTCATATTGAATACAACTTTTTTGTAATCAATATTAAATGAATTTGTATAATACCGAGTTTAAAAACCCAAGTCAAGATAAACCAAAATAATTGAGAACACGGATGGATGAATTTATTTATTTACCACCACAACTCCTGGTTCATAGTCAACACTGAAAATTAAGCTATTGGAGTCATCATATGTAATTAATGGATCAGTTCCAATGGAAGCATGGATGTTTTCAATTCCAAAACCATCCTCATAAAAAATATATCTTGGAATTAAATTAATAATGGATTTAATTTCAGGTTGAAGATGATCTTTTTCATAAAAAACAAGTTTTTCCATTGATTCCAATACATATGGGTAATTGGTTGCAAGAGTGTGAGTAAAATCAATTACTCAAAATCCAAAATCATCCATAAATTTTTATGCCTTATAATCGAATCAAACCACTGACATTTCATCACCATGACTCATCCATGAGATTCATAATCCAATATTATTTTTTTTCAACAAATCTATAATAAACTACATTTTCAAATTGTAGTCTATTATCTGATGCACTCACATAAAAATATTTTTTGGAAGTACCCATAATACATTCATGTTTTTTTCTCATGTTCATTTCTAGTTCAGTGATAATAAACTTGTACCCATTGATAACAATTGATTTACATTCATGAACCACAATATTAATACCAAATTCAAAATCTCTTATTTCCTCAGAGACAGAGTTAGTTGGAAAACTCAATAACTAAAATATAAATTAATATTAAACCAAATTAAATATTTATTTAATTATTTTTAATATTAATATTTTTAACTTCAATTTTAACTAAGCAGAGAACTCTTTTCTAAGAAAAGTCTCCCTCCTTCTCAAACATAAAGAATGGCAATTTCTATTTATCATTGCTTTATGTTACCTATAGATAAAAATATGAAGAGTTTAACAGATATGTAAGATATACATATTCATTTTACTTTTATTATGTAGTCATCGAACAATTTAAAATTGAACCAAAATGTGCGTTATTCTATCCCCCTATCTTTAATGTGTAATATCGTCAATGTATATGAACCAAGAATTCATCCTGCTTGTGGAAGTGATGGAAAACTGGGTTCAATTTTCTCATACTGTGATTATTTGTTTCTCAATGGTCTATTCATTCTTGTAGTATGACCAATAAAATTCATATAGAATAAATCCATACATTCTTGATCCATCTAACCATTCATGATTGGACCCTCTATATGGTTCTTATTTTGTAAATAAGACTTTAATGTGTACATATTTCTTTTTGTTGGATACATCAAATGAAAATAAATAGATCAACCATGAATTATTTCAATTGTAATATGGACAACCAAATTCAGCATGCATGTGAAAAATACTGGATTAAATATTTTCTCTAACTAAAACAAAATTAATGGGTCATCTGCCAAAAAATTTTGTAATAAAGACATGGAAAAACTATTATCCCAATGATCTCTAAACTAATGGAACAACTAAATAATATCCACCCATACATTATTGGAAAAAAGATTATATATTTATATTGGAATACACTCATGACAAATGAAGTTATAATCATGTGTATTCAAATATTTTAGCTTCAACATTCTTATGTTAACTAGTTTTGATATTTTTTTTGTATAGCCATCAAAAACATTAATAGTCTCTAGTACATTTAGAAATGTATTTTTTCTGTAGGTGTCACCACATAAGATTCACATAGAACTTATCATTTATATTTATTGATATGAATAGTATGCAATTCTATTTTAATTCCCAATTCCACCAAGTCACGTCAAGACTGTAAATCATATGACTTTCCCTAAAAAATTAGAATAATAGAAATCCACATTTCAGATATATTTTTTTCAATTTACATTACATATAATAAAGGAAATAAAAAATTGGTTGATCAATAATGAGAATCATATTATATATTCCCATTCTTCAAATTGTTACAAGTTTCAGTGGAAAATATATATCTCTTTCCAAGTTTCAATTGACCCTTCTTGAATAATAAACTGTAATAATTCAATTTATTAATAAAATCAGTTCTAGACATACACTGAGGTGGATAATTGGTCTCCATGGTATTGTCAAATCCTCAACGATTATTTCTCTATAGATAGTACATTATCAAGAATCATCAATGTCCTATATAACTGAAACTACAATGATCTTTCATTATTCAAGATAATGTATTCTTCATATAAACAGGACATGATATTTTTCCCTTCATTCTCCTTCCACACATCATGGCATAAATAGGGAAATCATTGATTGTGCGCATAACCTCAACACTCATCCAAAATATTTCTTTCAATCATGAATTGTATGTGTGCACACCTATATCCCAATGGTGTCTCAACTATTTTATAAAAGGTTTTAGCTATACGTCAATATCATTGTAGGGATCAGAAGTGACATATATGAGTATACTGGTGAATGTAAAATGCTTTTTCATACACCACCATGAGGGAAGGTTATAAATGTGAATAAAAACTAGCCATGTGCTGTGTGAAGAAATAATATTTCCAAATGAATTAAAACTGTCACATGAGAGACCCAAGCTCAACTTATGCACAGTAGGTACAAAATAAATATATCGAGCATCAAATATCTACCATGAAAATCCATATGTAGGGTGAACCAAGTCATCCTTATTCTTATGTGTCTTGGTATCATTGCATTAAATTTTAATTAATATTTTATCTGAAAAAATAAGTTTATAGTGTATGAGGATCAATAGATGGTGACACATTACATTCTGTGGCCCACGAGATGGTGTTCCATTAGCTTTTGGATTTCAGTGGGATGTGTCACATTATATATAGTTATTTCATTTATCAGTTTCATCCAAGAATAAAGTACTGTATTTTGAGAAATAATGAAATTTGTTTCTTGAATATATAAGTTCATCAACTAACATCCATTCTATATAGTGTTTTAGGTAATATCTTCATCTTATAAAACTATGTCCTTAATGACTGTAAGAATGTAATAAATGGAAGTTTTAGAAATCACATACATTGTTTTCCCATGAAACAATCAGATTAAAAAATCCATATGCTTTATTTTACCGTATTTTTGATGTACTAGAGTCATGGAAGCATAATTAAATTTTTTCACCTTGACACCATCATAATTTTAATTAGATGCATCATGTGTTCTCATATAAGATTCTTCTTGGGATTGAATCCATTCATTTTCATGATGATGAGTAAATAGAAACCAATCATTTAAAAAACTCTCCAGTCCTATCCTCTCATTTTTATCATCAACATTTTGAGATTTCATTTTCTCCCATTTGAGATACTATACATAGTAGTTATATAGAAAACCATATTTAGTTATGTGGTAGCTATCTTTTTCATGGCCCAATAATGGTCTTCCAACACAATTATAACATGTTCAGGGTATGATTCCACTATTTGAAGCTTTGTGAGATGTGAAATTTAAAAAGCTCTCTAAATTGTTTTGAAAATATCTTGAGATCTGATTAGTTTCATGCATCTAACTTCTATTCATTCAGTAAAAAAAATTATAATTCCTTTCATCAAAATAAAATCAATAATATTGATGTCTAATCGAAAATATATTTTGGGAAATGATAATTTTTCACATTGTATGAAACCATAACTGAAGCACTACTCTATATGAGAATCATAATTTAAAAGACAACAAAAATACTATATTTATAACAAAATAATATGAATTAATATAATTCCATGTTTTTTACTCTAATTATAATTATAATACCATGTTATTTGTGCATATCGAGAGTAGATATAAAATCTATGGGAGAATTTTTTTTCCAGTACATCTTGTGTCAATGAGAATGAGAGATTTTGAATCCATGAGCCTTTATAGGAGAAGAATCACATTATTCACATTTCTTCAATAAACTATGTAATATCTTCATAACCAGATATCTGGAGAGTTTTTTGAGACAAAAAAAATTAACGGATGGTTTTGAACAAATTTCAAGAACAGTACACGAGTGTAAAAGGTCATATACACCTGTGGAGGAGAGTTATTTAGTAGTTGAGTAAATTTTAGATCAAATAAATTTTATATTTTAGTAGATTATTTTATGGTCATTCAAAATATATATTCTGAGTGAATGGGAAATATAATCATAAAATGATGATAAAAAGTTCTGCATGGATTGAAACATCATTTTAATATATCTGGATCATGATCCAAGAAAGATTAAATGGAACTAATAAGAGTTTGATGTCATAAGATGAATGTTCCATGGGGGAAAGAATCATGATTCCATTTACTGGAGATATAAAATAATGATATTGAAATTTATTTTTCAAAAAGGATAATCTATCCCTATAACAGATCTCCATAAAGCAAATGGTTTCTAGTTGATGTAGTGAACTATTCCTGGGTTTATTCCTTATTTTTAAAATAATGTGAACATATACTAATTTAGTTACGTGTGAATAAATATGAGGTGAAATGTGTTTTGGAAATTTTTTATTTATCACATACAAGATGACACCATAGAGCTGATAAACCTCCATTCATGATATTACAATGTGAATTATTTTCATCAAAGATGTAGAATGTGTAAAGTGAGTTATTAAATAATTTATTGATGCTCAAAATTGAAATTATTTTGAAAAAGTAATGATATTTCATAACACCCAATACCAAAGTTGAAGTATTCAATATTTAGGGAATCTAATAAATAGTAGTCTTCCATATATCATTTGATATCACATACTTTCTATTTTATGTGTGCATATTACGTGCCCATATGTGTATAATCATAGGCCAATTTGAAGAAAAAAAACTATATTTGTGATCAAATGTTTGATGAGGAATGTATTTTAATAGTTTGTAATTCATTTTATTAATACGAGGGATCATGGAATTCACATTAATAATCAATTTTTTATATTACTAAATGAGATATATGAAGCTCAATATAAAACCCTAACACCTTATTAACCAAAAAAATTTAGGTAAGTGACATTATTCAACTAAAATATTGACAATATTTTAGCAAGAACCATGAGTTAAACGTCATTATATTCTAGAAATATGTTTGATGATTTATTATAGTAATACATAGAATAATTTAAAAAACTAATTGGTATGACCCCATTTTATATTATCGATGGAAATCCTTGACAGTTATTCGTGGAGATGAAACATTATTCATATTAGTCATTGAGGAAAGTAGATATGGATTGTGAATAAGTTGGGGAAGTGGTTATTTTAATTTGATGAATTAAAAGAGATCTAAAAAGACTTATATGATAATGAAAAAAATTATTTATATAAATCCATGAAGTGGCGTGACTAATAAATCAATTTATGAAAATTCAAACCCATGGATAATGTAGTTTCGATTAACTCATGTTTAGTATTTCTTATTAGTAAATTTCACCCACATTGGATAATAATTTTCAATGGAGTAAACACTTTTCTACATAGATATATTATGATCAAAATAAGAAATTAAGCATTGTTCAAGGTGAATATAAAACTACTAAAGCTCTAAATTAAGAAATTATAAGGGTGATTCATTATCCCTCTTAAATATAACTAAGGATACAATGGTATGTCTATATATTGATATTAAATGGGGAACAAATTGGGATTAATTTACAACAATTATTCAATTTTTTCCGGTTAGTAATTATCTATTAATTAATAGGGTATTTGATATATTATAATCTCTTATACTCCCATACTGAATCTATGGATGGAAAAAATTCAGAGTAAACGGGAAACTGATTTGGGGAAGAAATATCAAAATACAACTATCTTTATCATGAAAAAATAAATCTTTTGATGAAACTAAAAAATATTAGTTATGGAATAAAATAACTAACCATGACATAGTAGAGTAATTACCCCTAAATAGATAAAATCATAAATTCTATGTGGTGATAACCATACCACAATAAAACCTCATTATATCTCTTATAAGATGGAAAATATTAGTTTATAATGTTAAAAAATAAATCCCACATTGATTCTTCATTTCTGTAGAATTATGTGAACACTTATTTTTATTAGTTCGGCTTCAAACTATGAGGAAAACCTAATAACCATCAATTTTGGTGATGTTTAGGAGGCTGAATCATGATGGATTTTCATATAGTGAAACATCTCTTGATACCCGATATAAAGAATCTTACAATTTTGGAAATAGGACATTCAATCCCTAATGAATAGGGTTATTCCATTAATAATTTAAAATCTCTAATTATTTTTCTCTAAACACAAAACTACATAATGAACTTCCCCATATCTCTTTCCATGATCTATCTTGAATGATTCTCCAAACCACCAAATTTAAATTTCATCATATTCAATAGGGAAGGTAAACTATCTTGATCATCTCTTCTGTGATTTATACAGTATTCTATACACATTTGAAAAACATTCTAACCCAAAACCAATATAATACCTTGAAATTTATCTATACCCAATCCAACCAATAACACAATTCTAATCCACCACCCAACCAATACCCTATTCTTCCCCAATGTCACTACCCTTCCCATTAGTCCTTGAAAAAAACTATAAATAAAAAATCCACATTCAATTTTGAACAAAACTAATGTTCATAAAAAATACCATATCCCCTACTAAAAAATAGAAAATACCTACACCACTACCCTAAACCTCTCCAATCCCTTCACATATACAATCCATATATCCATTACCCTCCTCAAGGCAATATTACTAGACAAACTGTATTCAATCTTTGACTGGGGATACATCTCACCCACACCTCCATTAGTTCACATGGTTCATTAACTCTACATAGAAGGAGTGGATTTGAAGACTTCATATAAAGGTGATTCACACAATCATCACACATGAAGTGTGGACCAAAAGAAAAAAACTTATCAAAGGGAACTTATTGGGTATACTATGCCATAGACCACACAAACCTCGCGTTTAGGAAAAATTAAAAGAGAAATAAATAGATGAAGAACATAAAAATAGTGGTATAACATGCATATTTGAAGTGTAGACACTACTAGAAATTGGGGCTATAGCCACGGACCTATAGCCACGGTTTTATAGGTCCGTGGCTATAGCCCTTATTAGGCCACGGTTAAATTTTTGTCCGTGGCTATCCTTTTATTCTCCCGATCTTTTATCGGGCTCCTCCTCCTCCCCGATCCACAGCCCTCCTCCCCGACGGCATCTCCTCCTCGCCGCGCCCTCCTCGCCGCACCCTCCTCGCCGCGCCCTCCTCGCCGCGCCCTCCTCGCCGCGCCCTCCTCGTGGCCGCGCCGTCGCGCCCTCCTCGCCCCTCCTCCCCGACGCCTCCTCGCTGCGCTTCCCCCCTCCCCGGACTCACTCCTACGGAACCCTCCCCGACTCACTCCCCTCCCCCGATGCACTCCCCTCCCCGGACGACCGCGCCTCCCCCCTCCCCGGAAGACAGCGCCTCCCCCGACGCCGACGGACTCCCCTCCAAGTCTAAATCGTGATGGGGGTTTGAGTGAGGTATTATTCTCCAAATTCCTTCCTCTGAGTTGTTTCTTGACTGGTAGATGTTCAACTCTCTTTGAATCTATTGATTTGGCTTAAAAATACCAGTTCATCATCGATTTAAATATCTCTATTTAACAGTTGCTATTCAATGTTCATATTTAATTGAATTCTACCAGATTGTCTTTGTGTTGAATGCTGGTTTTAAGTCAAATATGATTTTTTTCAAACATCTGGTTCGGCGTTGCATCATTTTAATTTCTTTTCCACTGTTTTGTTTTATTAATTCAACATCAACCAAATTTTTCATCCTGTTTTAATGAAAAATATAAATTCAATTATGTATGTATTTAATTACCTTCTGAATTATGTTTTATACTTGCAGGTATTGAATTCTGAATTCAATTCTAAATTTTGTATGTATTTACTTGAAGATATGACTTATGTGTTGTAATTGCAGGTATGTATTCAATTCTGAATTTTAAATTCAATTCTGAAATCTATATGTATTTACTTGCAGATATGTATTATTTGTTATAATACTTGCAGGCATGTATTCAATTCTGAATTCCGAATTCAATTCTGAATTTTGTATGTATTTACTTACAGGTATGAATTATGTGTTATAATACTTTCATGTATGAATTTAATTCTGAATTCTGTATGTATTTACTTGTAGGTATGTATTCAATTCTGTATGTATTCTGAATTCATGTATCTATTTAATTCTGTATGTATTTTTAATTGAGGGAGGAATGGAGTCTCTAATTGCAGGTATGTATTCTATATGTATAGAGTCTCTAGTTGCAAGTATGTATGTATTCTTTATGTATGGAGTCTCTAGTTGTAGTTATGCATTCTGTATGTATTCTGTATGTATTTTGTATGTATTCTGTATGTATTCAATTCTATATGTATGGAGTCTCTAGTTGTAGGTATGTATGGATTCTCTAGTTGCAGGTATGTATTCGGTATGTATTTTGTATGTATTTAATTCTGTATTTAATTTTGTATGTATTTACTTGCGGGTATGTATTTAATTTTGTATGTATTCATCAAAAAAACCACTCGTTGGACAATAATAAGCAACTAGATGTGGTTTTTTCTTTCTAGACTGTAGTTTCTCCTATAGGGACCCTTATTCCCTCTACTGGAATGTGCTTTTTCGGTTGTAGGGGTGCTAAAATCTTTATCATTGGCTTCTTTATTTACCTGTACACACTAGTTGGCCTGAATTTGAAAGCATGGTAGTCTTCGCGACGTGCACGCGCAGACGGCACGTCAATCGGAGAAAATTAAAATGAGGTGTCAATGAAATTCAGAATGCCAAATTGACTTTCAAAAAGTGTATTCACATCTAAATATTTCTTACCAACTATCATGCTGGATCATTTGAGTTATTTGTGAAAATCAATAATTAATCACTATGAGATTAATGGTTGTGCTGTTTGAAACCAGGTGAAGCTCTCAATAGGGTGTCTACTTAGCGTACAATTTTATTGGACCATCCGATGATCCTCCATTGCATATTGTATTCTCACAGCGCATATTCTTTCCTCTGATTACAGTGTACTCCATCTGATGATCAATCCGATATTCTCACTCTGCCCATTCGTGTCATTGCACGACCCCTTCCACCTTCATTTCAGCCCGCTGCCACCAGCATTCTAGCCCGCAACAGCCCCCCCCCACCTTCGAATCAGCCCGCACCATCCCCCCAACACCTGCAACCAGCCCCCTTTCACCCACATTCCAGTCTCCTCCCGCTCCCTTCGCTCCTGGTCGGAAGATGCTGCCCCGCGGATGTCGCTGGATCGGGCCAACACGCCGCGGTCACGCCGCGGTCACGCCGCGGTCACGCCGCGGTCACGCCGCGGTCACGCCGCGGTCACGCCGCGGTCACGCCGCGGTCACGCCGCGGTCACGCCGCGGTCACGCCGTGATGTGGCCCTGCTCCAGCCACATCCAGCAGAGGGGAGGTTCAGCCCCACTTGCTCACAGGCGTTTCAGACGACCCATTTTTCAGCAAAGTCATCAGCCCGCTGCCACCAGCATTCCAGCCCGCAACAGCCCCCCCACCTTCGAATCAGCCCGCACCATCCCCCCAACACCTGCAACCAGCCCCCCTTTCACCCACATTCCAGCCTCCTCCCGCTCCCTTCGCTCGGAAGGATGCTGCCCCGCGGATGTCGCTGATCGGGCCAACACGCTGCGGTCACGCCGCGGTCACGCCGCGGGTCACGCCGCGGTCACGCCGCGGTCACGCCGCGGTCACGCCGCGGTCACGCCGCGGTCACGCCGTGATGTGGCCCTGCTCCAGCCACATCCAGCAGGGGGGGAGGTTCAGCCCCACTTGCTCACAGGCGTTTCCGACGACCCATTTTTCAGCAAAGTCATCAGCCCGCTGCCACCAGCATTCCAGCCCGCAACAGCCCCCCCACCTTCGAATCAGCCCGCACCATCCCCCCAACACCTGCAACCAGCCCCCTTTCACCCACATTCCAGCCTCCTCCCGCTCCCTTCGCTCCTGGTCGGAAGATGCTGCCCCGCGGATGTCGCTGGATCGGGCCAACACGCTGCGGTCACGCCGCGGTCACGCCGCGGTCACGCCGCGGTCACGCCCGCGGTCACGCCGCGGTCACGCCGTGATGTGGCCCTGCTCCAGCCACATCAACAGGGGGGAGGTTCAGCCCCACTTGCTCACAGGCGTTTCAGACGACCCATTTTTCAGCTAAGTCATCAGCCCGCTGCCACCAGCATTCCAGCCCGCAACAGCCCCCCCACCTTCGAATCAGCCCGCACCATCCCCCCAACACCTGCAACCAGCCCCCTTTCACCCACATTCCAGCCTCCTCCCGCTCCCTTCGCTCCTGGTCGGAAGATGCTGCCCCGCGGATGTCGCTGGATCGGGCCAACACGCTGCGGTCACGCCGCGGTCACGCCGCGGTCACGCCGCGGTCACGCCGCGGTCACGCCGCGGTCACGCCGCGGTCACGCCGCGGTCACGCCGCGGTCACGCCGTGATGTGGCCCTGCTCCAGCCACATCCAGCAGGGGGGAGGTTCAGCCCCACTTGCTCACAGGCGTTTCAGACGACCCATTTTTCAGCAAAGTCATCAGCCCGCTGCCACCAGCATTCCAGCCCGCAACAGCCCCCCCCACCTTCGAATCAGCCCGCACCATCCCCCCAACACCTGCAACCAGCCCCCTTTCACCCACATTCCAGCCTCCTCCCGCTCCCTTCGCTCCTGGTCGGAAGATGCTGCCCCGCGGATGTCGCTGGATCGGGCCAACACGCTGCGGTCACGCCGCGGTCACGCCGCGGTCACGCCGCGGTCACGCCGCGGTCACGCCGTGATGTGGCCCTGCTCCAGCCACATCCAGCATGGGGGGAGGTTCAGCCCCACTTGCTCACAGGCGTTTCAGACGACCCATTTTTCAGCAAAGTCATCAGCCCGCTGCCACCAGCATTCCAGCCCGCAACAGCCCCCCCACCTTCGAATCAGCCCGCACCATCCCCCCAACACCTGCAACCAGCCCCCTTTCACCCACATTCCAGCCTCCTCCCGCTCCCTTCGCTCCTGGTCGGAAGATGCTGCCCCGCGGATGTCGCTGGATCGGGCCAACACGCTGCGGTCACGCCGCGGTCACGCCGCGGTCACGCCGCGGTCACGCCGCGGTCACGCCGTGATGTGGCCCTGCTCCAGCCACATCCAACAGGGGGGAGGGTTCAGCCCCACTTGCTCACAGGCGTTTCAGACGACCCATTTTTCAGCTAAGTCATCAGCCCGCTGCCACCAGCATTCCAGCCCGCAACAGCCCCCCCACCTTCGAATCAGCCCGCACCATCCCCCCAACACCTGCAACCAGCCCCCTTTCACCCACATTCCAGCCTCCTCCCGCTCCCTTCGCTCCTGGTCGGAAGATGCTGCCCCGCGGATGTCGCTGGATCGGGCCAACACGCTGCGGTCACGCCGCGGTCACGCCGCGGTCACGCCGCGGTCACGCCGCGGTCACGCCGCGGTCACGCCGCGGTCACGCCGCGGTCACGCCGCGGTCACGCCGCGGTCACGCCGCGGTCACGCCGCGGTCACGCCGTGATGTGGCCCTGCTCCAGCCACATCCAGCAGGGGGGAGGTTCAGCCCCACTTGCTCACAGGCGTTTCAGACGACCCATTTTTCAGCAAAGTCATCAGCCCGCTGCCACCAGCATTCCAGCCCGCAACAGCCCCCCCACCTTCGAATCAGCCCGCACCATCCCCCCAACACCTGCAACCAGCCCCCTTTCACCCACATTCCAGCCTCCTCCCGCTTCCTTCGCTCCTGGTCGGAAGATGCTGCCCCGCGGATGTCGCTGGATCGGGCCAACACGCTGCGGTCACGCCGCGGTCACGCCGCGGTCACGCCGTGATGTGGCCCTGCTCCAGCCACATCCAGCAGGGGGGAGGTTCAGCCCCACTTGCTCACAGGCGTTTCAGACGACCCATTTTTCAGCTAAGTCATCATCACTCTGCAAGCAGATGCTCCTTCCTTTCCTACTTACTCTTTTCTGCAAGGTGTCCTCTGTTATAAGGGCCGGTTGGTGCTGTCTAGTTCGTCCCCATGGGTGCCCATATTGCTGGCTGAGTTCCATTTGTCTCCGTAGTGGGGTCATTCTGGTTTTTGCCGCACGTATAGAAAATTGCCTGCCAATTTATATTGGGTCGGGATGAAAATACCGGTTCAACAGTTTGCCAATGGGCCAAATGCCAACGAAATAAATATTCCACACTATATCCGGCTGGCCTGTTGCAGCCGTTGGAAATTCCCCAGCTGGTGTGGTCGGGTCTCTCTATGGATTTTATCACCGGACTACCCTAATCCCGTGGTTGCACTGTGATTCTGGTCATCATTGATCATCTCTCTAAATATGGCCATTTTTTACCCCTAAAACACCCTTACACAGCAAAGAGTGTGGGAGTGTGGGCGAGGTTTTCGTGTGGGAGATTGTCAGTTTGCATAGCATTCCAGCGACCGCAATCCCATTTTTGTAAGCCATTTTTGGATTGAACTGCTCAAACTCCAAGGCACTGACTTAAAACTCAGCTTGACCTACCACCCGCAAACGGATGACCAAACAGAGGTGGTAAATCGCTGCCACGAGACCTACGCTGTTCCATCAGAAATCTAGTTGCCCGCTGTTGCCCATGCACTGCTTGATCGTGGACTCAAATATTATTTGAGTCGGTCCCAAGACATCATGAAGCAGAAAACTAATACACTGCCGTCACCTTGCCCTCCATGTGGGAGATCCTGTTTCCGTACGCTTTCGGCCTCACAAACAACACTCTTTAACCTGCCAGATTTCTCAGAAACCTGCCCCTCGTTTCTATGGGCCATTTACAGTTCAGCGGAAGATCGGCCTGGTGGCTTGTTAGCTTGATCTTCCTCCCTCAGCCTGGGGGCCTCCTGAGGATTTCTTCTGTTGTTTTCCCTATTTCTTCTATTTTTCTGCTGTAATTTTCGTTCCCATCCTTTAATACAGAATTGCAGCCCTCATTGAGGGCTGGAAGTTTGAGAGGCTTAACAGAATTAGAGTATGACAGTGTGTCAAGTTTGAGAGGCTTAACAGAATTAGAGTATGACAGAAAGAAGCTTCGAGCCGAAAGGCTCTAAAGCCATTTTATTAAAAACAAAAGATGACATAAGAGAGGAGATGGGGCTAGACATTGATAAAACTGCCTTCATAATAAAGCATTTCGTTTTCATAACCCCCTCCCCGACGTCATCATCCCATTCCAAGTTGTAGGTAGATGAGCTATGAGACCTAGTCACCATCGGACGTGCGGTCTGCGCAGGAGGGCTCATTATGCGTTCTTTAAGCGTTGCGCGCGCTTGAGAAACGCGCGTGGGGGGTCCAAACGGGCCGAACGAATTGCGAATGACCTGAAATCGGACGACATCAAAGGGTGAGTGAATTGTGATGTGGTCGAGCAGACGGCACGTCATTCGGACGTGCCGTGTGCCCGCGGTGACCGGGAACGCCGTTCTGGTGTCATAAACGGCCAAAACAGGCGTCTAACGGTCAAACTAATAGCGGACGACATCGGATTGACCTGAAATCACAGGACAACATTCAAATTATTATTCGCGACGTGCACGCGCAGACGGCACATCAATCGGACGTGCGGTCTGCGCAGGAGGGCTCATTATGCGTTCTTTAAGCGTTGCGCGCGCTTGAGAAACGCGCGTGGGGGGTCCAAACGGGCCGAACGAATTGCGAATGGCCTGAAATCGGACGACATCAAAGGGTGAGTGAATTGTGATGTGGTCGAGCAGACGGCACGTCAATCGGACGTGCCGTGTGCCCGCGGTGACCGGGAACGCCGTTCTGGTGTCATAAACGGCCAAAACGGGCGTCTAACGGTCAAACTCATAGCGAACAACATCGGATTGACCTGAAATCACAGGACAACATTCAAACTATTATTCGCGACGTGCACGCGCAGACGGCACGTCAATCGGACGTGCGGTCTGCGCAGGAGGGCTCATTATGCGTTCTTTAAGCGTTGCGCGCGCTTGAGAAACGCGCGTGGGGGGGTCCAAACGGGCCGAACGAATTGCGAATGGCCTGAAATCGGACGACATCAAAGGGTGAGTGAATTGTGATGTGGTCGAGCAGACGGCACGTCAATCGGACGTGCCGTGTGCCCGCGGTGACCGGGAACGCCGTTCTGGTGTCATAAACGGCCAAAACGGGCGTCTAACGGTCAAACTCATAGCGGACGACATCAGATTGACCTGAAATCACAGGACAACATTCAAAGTATTATTCGCGACGTGCACGCGCAGACGGCACGTCAATCGGACGTGCGGTCTGCGCAGGAGGGCTCATTATGCGTTCTTTAAGCGTTGCGCGCGCTTGAGAAACGCGCGTGGGGGGGTCCAAACGGGCCGAACGAATTGCGAATGGCCTGAAATCGGACGACATCAAAGGGTGAGTGAATTGTGATGTGGTCGAGCAGACGGCACGTCAATCGGACGTGCCGTGTGCCCGCGGTGACCGGGAACGCCGTTCTGGTGTCATAAACGGCCAAAACGGGCGTCTAACGGTCAAACTCATAGCGGACGACATCAGATTGACCTGAAATCACAGGACAACATTCAAATTATTATTCGCGACGTGCACGCGCAGACGGCACGTCAATCGGACGTGCGGTCTGCGCAGGAGGGCTCATTATGCGTTCTTTAAGCGTTGCGCGCGCTTGAGAAACGCGCGTGGGGGGTCCAAACGGGCCGAACGAATTGCGAATGGCCTGAAATCGGACGACATCAAAGGGTGAGTGAATTGTGATGTGGTCGAGCAGACGGCACGTCAATCGGACGTGCCGTGTGCCCGCGGTGACCGGGAACGCCGTTCTGGTGTCATAAACGGCCAAAACGGGCGTCTAACGGTCAAACTCATAGCGAACGGCATCGGATTGACCTGAAATCACAGGACAACATTCAAACTATTATTCGCGACGTGCACGCGCAGACGGCACGTCAATCGGACGTGCGGTCTGCGCAGGAGGGCTCATTATGCGTTCTTTAAGCGTTGCGCGCGCTTGATAAACGCGCGTGGGGGGGTCCAAACGGGCCGAACGAATTCCGAATGGCCTGAAATCGGACGACATCAAAGGGTGAGTGAATTGTGATGTGGTCGAGCAGACGGCACGTCAATCGGACGTGCCGTGTGCCCGCGGTGACCGGGAACGCCGTTCCGGTGTCATAAACGGCCAAAACAGGCGTCTAACGGTCAAACTCATAGCGGACGACATCGGATTGCCCTGAAATCACAGGACAACAATCCCATTATTATTCGCGACGTGCACGCGCAGACGGCGCGTCAATCGGACGTGCGGTCTGCGCGGTAGGGCTCATTATGCGTTCTTTAAGCGTTGCGCGCGCTTGATAAACGCGCGTGGGGGGTCCAAACGGGCCGAACGAAGTCCGAATGGCCTGAAATCGGACGAAATCAAAGGGTAAGTGAATTGTGATGTGGTCGAGCAGACGGCACGTCAATCGGACGTGCCGTGTGCCCGTGGTGACCGGGAACGCCGTTCCGGTGTCATAAACGGCCAAAACAGGCGTCTAACGGTCAAACTCATAGCGGACGACATCGGATTGCCCTGAAATCACAGGACAACAATCCCATTATTATTCGCGACGTGCACGCGCAGACGGCGCGTCAATCGGACGTGTGGTCTGCGCGGTAGGGCTCATTATGCGTTCTTTAAGCGTTGCGCGCGCTTGATAAACGCCCGGGGTTCTGTGCAGGGGGGTAGGGGGCTGTATGGGGTTTGTCCGGGGGTGCACATGGGGGGCTGTCCGGGGTTGCACATGGGGGCTGTCCGGGGGTGCACGGGGGGCTGTCCGGGGGAATGGGGCTGCATGGGGTCTGTCGGGGGTGCACATGGGGGCTGTCCGGGGGTGCACGGGGGGGCTGTCCGGGGCTGGTCGGGGGGCTGTCCGGGGGTGCACAGGGGGTTGTCCGGGGCTGGCCGGGGGGCTGTCCAGGGGTGCACGGGGGGCTGTTTGGGGTGCATATGGGAGGCTGTCCGGGGGTGCATATGGGGGCTGTCCGGGGGTGCACGGGGGGGCTGTCCGGGGGTGCACGGGGGGGCTGTCCGGGGGTGCACGGGGGGCTGTCCGGGGGTGCACATGGGGGCTGTCCGGGGGTGCACGGGGGGGCTGTCCGGGGCTGGTCGTGGGGCTGTCCGGGGGTGCACGGGGGGCTGGCCGGGGGCTGGCCGGGGGGGGGCTGTCCGGGGGTGCACGGGGGGCTGTCCGGGGGTGCACGGGGGGCTGTCCGGGGGTGCACGGACAGGGGGGGTGTCCAGCAGGGGGGGTTGGCAGGGGGACAAGCAGGGACTGGGGGGGCTGGCAGGGGGAAGGGGGGGGGGGGTGGCAGGGGCAAGCAGGGGGAATGGGGCTGCATGGGGTCTGTCCGGGGGTGCACATGGGGGCTGTCCGGGGGTGCACGGGGGGCTGTCCGGGGCTGGTCGGGGGGCTGTCCGGGGGGTGCACAGGGGGTTGTCCGGGGCTGGCCGGGGGGCTGTCCAGGGGTGCACGGGGGGCTGTTTGGGGGTGCATATGGGGGGCTGTCCGGGGGTGCATATGGGGGCTGTCCGGGGGGTGCACGGGGGGGCTGTCTGGGGGTGCACGGGGGGGCTGTCCGGGGGTGCACGGGGGGCTGTCCGGGGGTGCACATGGGGGCTGTCCGGGGGTGCACGGGGGGCTGTCCGGGGCTGGTCGTGGGGCTGTCCGGGGGGTGCACGGGGGGGCTGGCCGGGGCTGGCCGGGGGGGGCTGTCCGGGGGTGCACGGGGGGCTGTCCGGGGGTGCACGGGGGGCTGTCCGGGGGTGCACGGGGGGCTGTCCGGGGGTGCACGGACAGGGGGGGTGTCCAGCAGGGGGGGTCTAGCAGGGGGACAAGCAGGGGCTGGGGGGGCTGGCAGGGGGAAGGGGGGGGGGGTGGCAGGGGGCAAGCAGGGGGCAGGGGGGGCTGGCAGGGGGACAAGCAGGGGGCAGGGGGGGCTGGCAGGGGGACAAGCAGGGGGAAGGGGGGGCTGGCAGGGGGGCAGGGGGGGGCTGGCAGGGGGACAAGCAGGGGGCAGGGGGGGGCTGGCAGGGGGACAAGCAGGGGGAAGGGGGGGGGCTGGCAGGGGCAGGGGGGGGCTGGCAGGGGCAGGGGGGGCTGGCAGGGGGACAAGCAGGGGGGTGGCCGTGGGGGCTGGCAGGGTGACAAGCAGGGGGAAGGGGGGGGGGGGGCTGGCAGGGGGGCAGGGGGGGGGGCTGGCAGGAGCAGGGGGGGCTGGCAGGGGGGACAAGCAGGGGGGGCTGGCAGGGGGCGGCAGGGGGGCTGGCAAGGGGACAAGCAGGGGGGTGGCGGGGGGGGGGGTGGACTAACAGGGGGCAGTGGGGGACTAGCAGGGGGCAGGGGGACTAGCAGGGAGGGTGTCAGGGGGCAGTGGGGACTGGCAGGGGGGGCTGGCAAGGGGACAAGCAGGGGGGGTGGCGGGGGGGGGGGACTAGCAGGGGGCAGTGGGGGGACTAGCAGGGGGCAGGGGGGGAGCTGGCAGGGGGACAAGCAGGGGGGCAGGGGGGGCTGGCAGGGGGACAAGCAGGGGGCAGGGGGTTTCCGGGGTTCTGTGCAGGGGGGATGGGGGCTGCATGGGGTCTGTCCGGGGGTGCACATGGGGGCTGTCCGGGGCTGTCCGGGGGTGCACGGGGGGCTGGCCGGGGCTGGCCGGGGGGGCTGTCCAGGGGTGCACGGGGGGGCTGTCCGGGGGTGCATGGGGGGCTGTCCGGGGGTGCACGGGGGGCTGTCCGGGGGTGCACGGACAGGGGGGGTGTCCAGCAGGGGGGGTTGGCAGGGGGACAAGCAGGGCGGGGGGGCTGGCAGGGGGAAGGGGGGGGGTGGCGGCAGGGGGGCAAGCAGGGGGCAGGGGGGTGGCCGGGGGGGCTGGAAGGGGGACAAGCAGGGGGAAGGGGGGGGGGCTGGCAGGGGGGCAAGCAGGGGGCATGGGGGGGGGGCTGGCAGGAGCAGGGGTGGGGTTGGCAGGGGGACAAGCAGGGGGGGCTTGCAGGGGGACAAGCAGGGGGTGGCTGGGGGGGCTGGCAAGGGGTGCACGGGGGGCTGTCCGGGGGTGCATGGGGGGCTGTCCGGGGGTGCAATGGGGGGGCTGTCCGGGGGTGCACGGACAGGGGGGGTGTCCAGCAGGGGGGGTTGGCAGGGGGGACAAGCAGGGGCGGGGGGGCTGGCAGGGGGAAGGGGGGGGGGGGTGGCGGCAGGGGGCAAGCAGGCGGCAGGGGGGTGGCCGGGGGGGCTGGAAGGGGGACAAGCAGGGGGAAGGGGGGGGGGGGCTGGCAGGGGGGCAAGCAGGGGGCAGGGGGGGGGGGGGCTGGCAGGAGCAGGGGTGGGGGCTGGCAGGGGGGACAAGCAGGGGGGGGCTTGCAGGGGGACAAGCAGGGGGTGGCTGGGGGGGCTGGCAAGGGGACAAGCGGGGGGGGTGGCGGGGGGGACTAACAGGGGACAGTGGGGGACTAGCAGGGGGCAGGGGGACTCAGCAGGGGGGGTGTCAGGGGCAGGGGGGACTGGCAGGGGGGTGGCAGGGGGGGCTGGCAAGGGGACAAGAAGGGGGGGTGGCGGGGGGGGGGGTACTAGCAGGGGGCAGTGGGGGACTAGCAGGGGGCAGGGGGGGGACTAGCAGGGGGGGAGCTGGCAGGGGGACAAGCAGGGGGCAGGGGGGGCTGGGGGCTGGGGGCTGTCCGGGGGTGCACGGGGGGCTGTCCGGGGCTGGTCGGGGGGCTGCTCGGGGGTGCACGGGGGGCTGGCTGGGGCTGGCCGGGGGGGCTGTCCAGGGGTGCACGGGGGGCTGTCCGGGGCTGGTCGGGGGGGCTGCTCGGGGGTGCATGGGGGGGCTGGCTGGGGCTGGCCGGGGGGGCTGTCCAGTGGTGCACGGGGGGCTGTCCGGGGGTGCACGGGGGGCTGTCCGGGGGTGCACGGGGGGCTGTCCGGGGGTGCACGGGGGGCTGTCCGGGGGTGCACGGGGGGCTGTCCGGGGTGCACGGGGGGCTGTCCGGGGGTGCACGGGGGGCTGTCCGGGGGTGCACGGGGGGCTGTCCGGGGGTGCAAGGGGGGCTGTCCGGGGGGTACTGGCAGGGGGGACTGGCCGGGGGTGGCATGGGGGTGTCCAGGGTGTGTCCAGGGGGTATTTTTTTTTTATGAATTTGGAAACCCTATAGCCACGGTTCAAAACCGTGGCTATTGATGTATTGTCGCGGTTTTAAACCGTGGCTATAGACATAATGCCACGGTTTTAAACCGTGGCTATAGATTTTGTCCGGCCTTTAGTATAGCCACGGTTGAAACCGTGGCATTAGGTATACAGCCACGGTTTTAAACCGTGGCTATAAACCTATAGCCACGGTTTGAACCGTAGCTATAGAGTTAAAGCCACGGTTTGGAACCGTGGCTATAGGTCTAGGCCTATAGCCACGCCAAACTTGGCCACGGTTCCTCAAACCGTGGCTATTACCTATAGCCACGGTTTGTGGGCCTATAGCCACGGTTTAGAACCGTGGCTATAGCTCGAATTTCCAGTAGTGAGAGCTAAAAAAATTATTGATTAGAGATTTATCTATTTGGTGGAAAGAGTTTTGGAGCATAGAGTAAATAGATATCTTTGAGGGAGCTTTGGATTGAGGATACAATCACGTGGACAAGGCACTAGATCTATTGTGTTTTTTGGGAAAAATATTTCCAACAATTTTAAAAAACCATTCGGAAATAATTTCTTTACAAATTTTCTAAAAAACTGTGGGAATATATTAGAAAAATGGATTCATTCCTATCATTTTAGGCTAAAAAATTTCGATAAGTTTTTTTATGAAAATAGTATACCAACATTGTGAGAAAAACTATTGGTGTAGTCCTCCTGTACAAATAGTTTTAACCACTCGTTTAAAAGTGTTGGTATAACCCCCATTTCCACCAGTGAATATGAAGGGAACCATTGGTCCATTTACAATAAGGGAATGAGAAACATAAACAAATGGCATATTAGATGTAAAATAACATGGAACGATATTTGGAAAATATTTATTGAGGAGAATATTATTTCTACTATGGAAAATAATTTTAAATCATAAAACCTTTATAAAACCATTTTCTTCTATAATGAATTCAATTATTATAAAAAATACATAAAAACATTTAGAAAACCATTCTCTCTAAAACAATATTAAAAAAGATCAAAAATATTTTGAAAACCATTTCATTGAAAATACAGTGAATAAATATAATAAAAACATGAGAATGTATGGAAACTATTTTATTGGGAACAATTTTAAAACTTTTAAAAGAAGATTTGAATATAATTTAACGTAATATAATATATTTATAAACCTTTTTCATAGAAACGGACAATAAAAATAATAATATCCAGGATATTATGAATAACTACTACTTAAAATATATTGTTTTAATATTTTAATGGAAGATTCAAGGGAATGGTGGGGGTTAAATAATTACATGTCAAACATTTCTTTTTCACCATAAACAGTTTAGAAATTTCCTTGACTGGAAAAAGACAATAGGATTCATTCGTAGGAACCATTCTTTAAGGTAAAAAATTGGAAAAAATTTTCTTTTAAATATAATTTGATAATTCTATATTATTTTTGGAAATATATTTAGAAAACTTGGTTTTCATGGAATACATATTTCCAAATAATAGAAGAGATAAAGATAGATTTTCATGAAAACATTTCTTAGTTATAATAAGTAATAATGATTAGAAACATTGTACCATTACATAGATATAACCAAAATATCTGTAGGGTATAAAATGTTATCAGTGTTATTGAATTTTGTATCATTATATTTTATCAATTTATGCATAATCATAAAAAATCTCAATAAATGATGAGATTATTGATATAAACTATTACATTTTTCATAACTTGATTTAATGTTTGAAATAAGAACATTAAGTGAAGTTTAAATTATAATTAAATGATTTGTATTGAGGATATAAAATTTAAAAAGGTATTCCATGCACCTCACCTATAATTATCTGTGCATGATAGAGCATGTAACTCAAAGAAGAAAAATTGTGACAAATTTACTTTACCGATTTGGTAACTTGTAAAATGTAACCCAAAAGAAATAAATATCATGAAATAGATATATAAATATCCAACAAATATTAATTATAAGAAACATGTAATACATTAATGGGTGTTATACACACCACATAAATGAAATATGTTCAGATTAAGGCATATATCTCATGGAAATAAAAAGTGAAATGAAATCCACTTATATTGTGTCTTGACTCTCATCGCACTCATTCAAACCTCTTATATAGTAAATATATGTTTACTATAAACCAATAAATGAAATTTATTAATATATCTAATACCATACATCGTTTTATTATGAAATTATATTTACCTCTTGTTAACAATTTACTATTAAGGTTATGCTCTGAGTAACATATTCTTTGTTTTTCATTTTTATCTTAATTTGTTATATCTTTGATCATCAAACATATATTAATATTTCTAGAATATAAAACATGATGTTAATATCATTTATATTAATAATATTTATATTATAATAAAAATATATATTTTATATATGAATGAAATTGAATACAATATTCATTGAGATGGTAGGTCGTACATATATATGAACATTATTTCAATTTTATTGTCATATTGAAATAAATTAATGAATTGTAATATGTTTATATATTTATATAATTTCATTAAAGTGTCATTATTATGTCATGTATATCATATATAGTCTTCAAAAAAACCTTAATACATTCCCTATGGTGTGTGAAAAAATCACATCACATTGAGGGGAGATTGTCCACACTTACTCAAATAAAAATATCGTATTTATAAAATATATAATGAATAATGATATGTTATAAATAAAAAATATATTATAATAAGTATATTATAAATATCATATTTATATAATATAATCATATTTTCTATCTAATATTCCACCATTATTGTCGGAAAATAAAAAATGTATAATCATAATTTCATGAGATGGTAGTTCATCAAACACGTAAACATTATGTTTGATACCCATTAGTTGAAAGTGTGTTTATATGATGGTCTAAAAATAGAATAAATACAACCTAGTAAATTTTGTATACTTTTTTCGTTATGAAAAAATAAAATAAGAAGAGTTGAGTGTAAAGACCCGAATTTTGACGTACATGGACATTACATTACGTTTTCGGAATACTTAGTACATAACAAAAACACACACACACAAGGACCGTAATAGTTTATTGTCTTTGGAAACTCAGAATATAATCATCTAATTGTGGTGAAAGATATTCAAAATCTCCCATAAAGATCTTCCTTTTTTACCTAAAACCTTTCTTTATATACTGGGGAAAAGAAAAAATAAAAGGGTGAGCTCAAATACTCAGTAAAGTTAAACAAAAGAAATATCAATCACATCATATACATAAGATCATAACTTTTGGAAATCTTAACCAGCAAAAGAAATCATAATTTCATAACATGGGATAAATCAGAGTAGTGAAATGTAATCCCAATAATAATAACTTAAATCATGAAACTTTGTGGCATACACACATAATCATAGAGAATCATTTCTTATTAGTCAAGACTCATTGCCAGGACTATCTTAGTGGACAAATTCGATTTCTGAACCGAGTTCACTCCTTGTTTCAGTCCGGTTTCACTGAACCGGTATAACCTACCATTCCAGCCATGTCTATCTCATGAGATATAAAATCTTTACCCAATGCATTGGAGGGATATATAGGTCCCACCCATCTCATAATGATACCAATCTTATGTGTTCCTAAAAATCATACATCATACATCATTGCATAACCCATGTAATAAAAATGGGATTCTTAAACAACATGACATCATAAAACAATTCATATAAGATAAAGGAATTAATAAAAATAATTCTATCACAAAATAATCAAATAAATGTAATAATAGGGATAGAAACAGAACCCTATATTATCTTGGATGGAAAATAATTTTGATAACACACTTGTACTCCATTCTTGAGGAAAATATCCTTCTACTTAAAAAACATTTTACTTTTTTAAAATGTAATGCAATTTTAAATTAAAAGAAGTTGACTAAAAATAAACTTGAAAACTTGTAAATCAATATTCTTGGAAATAATGTTTTAAAAATCCATTCATGCCGTATAAGTTAAAAAACATTCTTCTCGTACTTTTGTCGGAAAGTCAAAAAGTACCTCATATGAAAAATGACAAAAGATTCCTTTTATATCTTTTACTGAAACCTCACTGAAGGGTAAAATTGGATTTAAACAATTGTAGGTGGATGGAAATAATATTACATATTGAAGAAAGATGGATGTGTATGATAAAATACACCCCAGTAAATACCAAAGTATAAACAATCTCGGATAAAATGTGATTGTGATATTTTTCCTTACCTTAGGTCTGATTTTCTTCATAAGTGTCCAAACCTCCTGTATAATGATTTAAATAATGTTATTGACTTATTCCAGAATCATACTCATTGTTATGATATCATATATGGTTCACTTATGACTTTATATTACCTGTTCTTTTGTAAATTCCAGGTTAAAGAGCGTTTTGGGTAAAATCATTTCATTTGTCGTCTGTGTTTTGACTTTTAATTATTCATATGATTACTTAGATCATGATTACTTAATTCTACAATATAAAAAATGATTTATGTATAATATATATTCATAATATACATATATATAATATATTATTAAATGGAAAGAAATACACCGTTCATGGAGACGGTAGGCCGTACGTACGCATGAATGCTGTTTTCGTTTCCTTATTGAGTTGAATGGAATTAAGTATATGAAATACATATATATAAAAATAAATCCAGTATCATTATTATGTCATATATTTCATGATTACTTATTATATATACTTTATAATCATTCATGAATGGTTAACGTGGAGAATGAATCTCATCGCGTCGTGGAGATGGTATTCCGTATGTACGCACGCACGGTGATTTCGTTTTCCGTAGGATGGATAGATGGTGAAATAGGGTTGTTTCATACTTATAATAACATATCAGTATATGAGTGATACTGATGTTATTACTTCATAATGAAACAACCCAATAATAAGAAGTGGAAGAAGAAATGAATTTGAATGAATCGGTAACGGACATTACCTCTTCTTTGAAGCACCTCTTTGAGATATCCTTTTAGGGCACTAAAATTGGTCTTTGAAGAAGACCAGAACCTCTAGGATGTTTCTAGGGAAGTGTAGAAGAGAATTTTTCAGGGGTTGGCCGATCTTGAAGGCTCAATGTGGTGTGAGGAAGAGAGGGAGGAGTTGCCCTTTTATAAGGGAGGAGAGGGGCTCCTTTGGAAAAACTAAAATTATTAATTTATTATAAAGCCAAATTCGGTTTTAAATAGCTCCAAAATGATATATTTCGAAGCTAAGGTGGGGATGGGTCGAAATCATTTTATCTAATAGAATTTACATAAGTTTAGGTCATTATATTAACCTTATCTTTTAGGTTTAACTCTTAGTTAATTAGATTGACATTTACCATGTCACTTTGTATTTTTATATTATATAGTTAATAAAATTACAATATCCATCCAAGAAACCCCAAAATGGTCTATTAATGATACACCTATCATGATATAAGTATCTTGTCCTAACATTAGATTTTTAGGAATAAAATAAAAATTAATAATATAATATTTGTTTTAAAAACTATTTTATGTCAATTTTGACACTATTTAGTAATTGATTTTTGTGAAAATCTTAACAGAATGATTAGTTTGAAACAAATTTAATTAAATAAATAATAACATTTCCTATTAACCTATAAAATTAGTGGAAATCATAAAAAGCCTCAAATTATATTTATTTGGGTATTCATAATATCAATTATGTCAATATTTCATTAATAATATAATTACTGCATCATCTTTGTGTTATAAATAAATTAAATTATTTAATGTCTAAAAATTAAAAATAAAATACCATTTTTTAGGAAATATTTTTAGATTTCTAATGAATATTTATAGTCGAATTTATCTTATGTATAATTCTATATTAAAAATGATATACTTATTAAACTTTGATTTTAACTATTTTAACCCTTCTTTAAATAAATTAATAATAAATGTCCTAATCTAATCCAAGTGGTCCTAAATGGTCATATTTTATTCCTAAGATTGTTTTTGGTTGAATTACACTTATCCAATAGAATTAGGACATGTGTTAGGGTAATAATAATATCATTTTTACTCTTAATTACCCTATTTACTTTTAACCGTGGTAAAAAAAGTAAAAAGTTACTATTCACCAAAAATTATTTTCATCTCATTGAACCGCATTTTACTTACTGACATCAACCGTGTCTCTCGGATTTTTTAAATTTCACTCACAGAAGCGGTAAAATTACGTTTTATGAAAAATTCATTTTTTTTAACTACCACTTAGTGGTTTCACTATTCATCAAAAAATGAAAGTTTCCAGAAAAATAAAAAGAATTAGGCCGAAACTATATTTGATATTATGAACTGAAAAATGATGTCTATTTGACCAAAATCAAAACATATCAGTTGCATTACTTAATTTAAAAATTAATTCCCGTCGTCAAAACAAATAGCGTGTTTTTAATAGATAATAACTATCAAAAGATTGACATTTGTTTATGTCTAGTTTAAATGTGAAATTACATCCAATGACCAACATTGTATTAAATTGTAAAAATATATTCTAAATATTCTTTAAAACCACACAAATTAATAATTTATCACTATTAATTATTTCGATTAAAAAGGTTGTTTTTAATTAAAATTTAGTAATTTTGACTATTCATCAGAAAATGAGAGTTATCCGAAAAGTACCAAAATTTCACCCTAAGCTAATTTCGATATTCCAGATCCAAAAATGAAGTCCATTTTGAAAAATAAAATTTACAAAATTTTAAAAAGTGGTTATTACTATTCATAACGGCTAGTTTTAATAATATTTTAATAGCATATCATTGTTTAGAGAAACTCGGTATTGCGTACAACACACGCTATCGCGAAAGGTCGCACTTATGTGTAATGCAAGGCAAGTCAAGGATGCATGTTGTGAAAGCTCCTTTTGGTGTAGCGTAAAACAAAAGACACTAATGAAATTAAAAAAGAATACTTTTCATAAAATCTCAGGGTGTTACATTCTACCCCCCTTAAAATGAATTCCGCCCTCAAAATTTGTAGGGGTTATAAATGGTTTACTACTCGAAAGTGTGTTTAATAGAAACCCACATCGTAAAAAGGAATACCAAAACATGGATTTAAAAACTAAAGTATGAAATGTAACGGTTACCCAAATTAACTCATCACTGGGTTTCCACGTAGGAGAACATAGGTGAAAATTTGGATATGGAAGAAAAATCTAACCATCATGTTCTGATGGAGAGTGGTAGAGAACATGGCTATGGAAAAGCCAGCAATCACAAAGCCATAAATTTGTGACGATATAAGGTACCATCTGATTCATTAGATATAAGAGCACTAAGAAAACATTTTTGGTTTTCAAGATCATTTCCCTAAAGTTGATGAAATTGGAATTAGAATAAATACTTTCGTGATTTTTGTATAGTCTCACCGTTAGTCGTTATTTGGACAATTTCCACTTCACCTCTTAATGAAATGAAGTTGAATTTATCATTCATGATGTGTTAGCAGATCATGTGATAGAATGATGGGTCATTCCATCTGTCTCAAACAAAAGGTTAGAAAAGTTATCAAAAAAATTACGTAAGTCCGTCTATAGTGAGATTAATCATATATGGTTCCTAAAATGGACTTATACTTCTTATATTATACTACTTAATATAATAAAACTAGTTTCTACAAAACTGGGACTTCCTGTAGGCCAATGGTAGGCGATATAGGCCAGTCGCACTTCGGTTGTGGGTGCGATTCCCACAACCTTGTCCGACGCGATGGTCTGTCGCCAATCCTGCATGTTGTCCTTTTTCTAAAGCTATATTACTATAACATCCCGTCTATAATATCGAAATAAGTTCTATCCTTAAACAATAATAACTTATTTCCAACATAATCCATTCCAATTTTTAGGCTTATATAAAATACTTCGGTCCAAGATCATAGTATAAAGAAAATTATTACTTGAACTGTAACATAACAATCACGTGAATGCCATCATTTATCCCACATATATCATAAGATATATCTTGTTGGTCAAATTTCAAAAATTTGAATACCTTAATCATGTATTCTCTTGAAAAATGAATACCCATTGAACCTTATTAAAAACATAAATGTTGTTAAAATTTAACTCTTTCCAAAAACCAAAAATCCTCAAAATTCTTTATAATCAAACCATGATATCACTTAGTCCTTAAATCAATCATAAGCTCATGAATATAGTTAAACATTTCATTTTCTCGTTTTCCCTTAATTATGCGCATATAATCTTATTTCCAAACATATCTCAATCACTTTCCATGGATACAGATACCATAAAATTAATGAATACCACAATAGACCAATACATAAATATTCCAATATTCCATGATATTATATACAACATTATTTTGGAATCCCATTACATAAACACTTATGAATTCCACCACATTGTTTTCATATTCAACATCACCAATAGTGATTTCATGTGACTTCCCTTTGTCCTTTGACATAAGAGGTTGATCATGTCGATCATCACTAACCCTTGGATTAGGGCATTTATTATCATAATGCCCCATTTCCTTGCACTTGAAGCATTGAAGTGTTGGTGGTGTGTTCTCTGCAGTCCTTTCTTTATTCACATCATTAGAAACCCTTTTTCCATTACTTCGACACTCAGCTGCTCGATGACCTTATTTTCCACACAGAAAACAATTTCTAGTCCCTTTAAGACAATCTCTACCATGCTTCTTTCCACACATTGATCATAAGGAAACATTCATCTTCTTTTCACCATTATTCTGATATTTCTGCTTAAACTCCATCTTTTGTTTCTTGTCAAAACTAGGAGATGGATAAGTAACACCAAAGTCCATTTCTACCTTGATAGCACAACACACAATTTCTTCATAGCTACTAAAGTGTATTATAGGTAATGACCTTCGAAGACTTGGTTTTAAGCCACTAAAGAATCGATCAACTTTACTTTCAGGTTAGATGATAAAGCCAGATGCACACCTTACAAGCCTTTTAAAATTCACTTCGTATATACCAACAGATTCATCATCATTTTTCTTTAGTTCAAGGAACTCCTTCTCCATATTTGTTCGAAGAATACGAGGGAAATACTTATTGAAAAATAAGTTCTTGAACTTGTCCCATTCCATGGACTCAATTTCATCTCTTGGACTTGTATTCGTGATAAGATTCCACCATTGACCATCATCACCTTCCAAACGACACACTAGTAAGATGACTTTGTCATGTTCAGAACATTGAAGAACTGAAAATATATTTTCATTAGTACTGATCCATTGTTCAGTAATATGTGGATCAGAAGAACCACTAAAAGAAGGTGGACGTTGCCTCATGAAGGACTCAATAGAATATTGATCCCTTCTCTGCTCATTTGGAAGTCCAGAATAATTCATAGCTTGTGTATGTATATCAATAAGATTTTTCACTCCATCTCCCATAACATTTGTTTGTTCAAGAGGAAAATCATTGCATTTTAAATTACATTGATCAACACGGTTCCTTCAGGTTCCAGCCATCATCTAAAACCCAAAAAGAATAGTGTGAGAGGAAAAAATCATGCTAGGGAAAACAATATAATAAAGGGGGAGTAATTCAATATCTAACATCTTGGGTTACCATTATTCTAGTACTATAACCTATACGTATACATATCCTTAGGGACATCCCTAGACATACCTTAGAAATATCTGAAGGGATCTCACTAAAGTTCTCGCATCCTAGTTTCCAAAGGTTGACTAATCCTTTCCTCTGATACCAAGTGTAAAGACCCAAAGTTTGATGTACATGGACATTACATTACTTTTGCGGAATACATAGTACATAACAAAAACACACACACACACAAGGACCGTAAAAGTTTAGTGTCTTTGGAAACTTGGAATATTATCTTCTAATCATGGTGAAAGATATTCAACATCTCCCATAAAGATCTTCCTTTTTTTTACCTAAAACATTTCATTATATCCTAGGGAAAAGAAAACATAAAAGGGTGAGCTCAAATGCTCAGTAAGGGTAAACAAAATAAATATCAGTCACATCATATACATAATAACATAACTTTTGGAAATCTTAACCTGCAAAAGAAATCATAATTTCATTACATGGGATAAATAATAGTAGTGAAATGTAATCCCAATAATCATAAATTAAAACATGAAACGTTGTGTCATACACACATAATCATATAGAATCATTTATTATTAGTCAAGACTTATTGCCAAGACTATCTTAGTGGACAAAGTCCATTTCTGAACTGAGTTCACTCCTCATTTCAGTCTTATTTCACTGAATCGGTATAACCTACCATTCCAGCCATGTCTATCTCATGAGATATAAAATCTTTACCCAATGCATTGGAGGGAGATATAGGTCCCACCCATCTCATAATGATACCATTCTTATGTGTTCCACAAAATCATAAATCATACATCATTGCATAACCCATGTAATAAAAATGGGATTCTTAAACAACATGACATCATAAAACAATTCATATAAGATAAAGGAATTTATAAAAATAATTCCATCACAACATAATCAAATCAATGTGATAATAGGGATAGAAACAGAACCCTATATTATCTTAGATGGAAAATAATTTTGATAAAACACCTGAACTCCATTCTTGAGGAAAATATCCTTTCTACTTCAAAAACATTTTCCTTTCTTAACATGTCATACAATTTTACATTAAAATAAGTTGATTAAAAACAAACTTGAAAACTTGTAAAGGATGCTTCTTTTAAATAATGTTTTAAAAATCCATTCATTCCTTATAAGTTAAAAACATTCTTCTCATACTTTTGTCGGAATGTCAAAAAGTACCTCGTTCGAAAAATGAAAAAAGATTTCTTTCATATCTTTTACTAAAATATCACCGAAGGGTAAAATTGTATTTAAAAAATTGTAGGTGGATGGAAATAATATTACATATTGAAGAAACATGGATGTGGATTATAAAATACACCCTAGTAAATACCAAAGTATAAACAATCTCGGATAAAATGAGATTGTGATATTTTCCCTTACCTTAGGTCTGATTTTCTTCGTAAGTGTCCGAACCTCCTGTATAATTATTTAAATAATTTTATTGACTTATTCCATAATCATACTCATTGTTATGATATCATATATGGTTCACTTGTGACTTTATATTACCCGTTCTTTTGTAAATTCCATGTTAAAGAGTATTTTGGGTAAAATCTTTTCATTTGTCGTCCGTGTTTTGACTTGTAATTATTCATAGGATTACTTAGATCATGATTACTTAATTCTAGAATATAAAAAATTATTTATATATAATATATATTCAGAATATACATATATATAATAGATCAGTAAATTGAAAGAAATACACCGTTCCTGGAGACGGTAGGCCGTACGTACGCATGAACACTATTTTCGTTTCCTTTTTGAGTTGAATGGAATTAAGTAGATGACATACATATATATACAAATAAATCCAGTATCATTATTATTTCATATATTTAATGATTACTTATTATATATACTTTATAATCATTCATGAATGGTAAACGTGGATAATGAATCTCATCGCGTCGTGGAGACGGTATTCCGTACGTACGCACGTGCGGTGATTTCATTTTTCGTAGGATGGACAGATGGAGAAATAGGACTGTTTCATACTTATAATAAAATATCAGTATATGAGTGATAATGATGTTATTACTTCATAATTAAACAACCTAATAAGAAGAATTGGAAGAGGAAATAAATTTTAAAGAATCGGTAACGGACATTACCTCTTCTTTGAAGCGCCACTTTGAGATCTCTTTTTAGGGAACTAAAATTTGTCTTTGAAGAAGACCAGAACCTCTAGGATGTTTATAGGGAAGTGGAGAAGAGAATTTGGCAGGGTTTGGCCGAGCTTGAAGGCTCAATGTGGTGTGAGGAAGAGAGGGAGGATGTGCCCTTTTATAAGGGAGGAGAGGTGCTCCTTTGGAAAAACTAAAAATATTATTTTATTATAAAGCCAAATTTAGTATTAAATAGCTAAAAAATGATATATTTTGAAGCTAAGGTGGGTATGGTTCGAAATTTTCTCATCGAATAGAATTTAGACAAGTTTAGGTCATTATATTAACCTTATCATTTAGTTTTAACTCTTAGTTAATTAGATTGACATTTACCATGTAACTTGGTATTTTTATATTATATAATTAACAAACATACCATATACATCCAAGAGACCCCCAATTAGTCTATTAATGATATACCTTTCATGATATAAGTATCTTGTCCTAACCTTATATTTTTATTAATAAAATATCATTTGATAATATAATATGTTTTAAAAAAACTATTTTATGTCAATTTTGACACTATTTAGTAATTGATTTTGGTGCAAATCATAACATAATGATTAGTTCCAAAAAAAGTTAATTAAATCAATAATAACATGTCCTATTAACCTATAAAATTAGTGGAATTCATAAAAAGTCTCAAATTATATTTATTTGGGTATTTATAACATCAATTATGTAAATATTTCATTAATAAGATAATTACCTCATCATCTTTGTGTCATAAATAAATTAAATTATTTAATGTATAAAAATTAAAAATAAACTACCATTATGTAGGAAATCTTTTTATATTTCTAATTAATATTTATAGTCGAATTTATCTTATGTATAACCCTATATTAAAAATGATATACTTATTAAACTTTGATTTTAACTATTTTAACCCTTCATTAAATAAATTAATAATAAATGTCCTAATCTAATCCAAGTGGGCATAAATTGTCATTTTTTATTCCTAAGGTGTCTTTTGGTCAAATTACACTTATCAAATAGAATTAGGGCATGTGTTAGGGTAATAATAATATCATTTTTACTCTTAATTACCCTATTTACATTTAACCGTGGTAAAAAAAAGTAAAACGTTACTATTCACTAAAAATTATTTTCATCTCATTGAACAACATTTTACTTACTGACATCAATCGTGTCTCTCGGATTTTAGAAATTTCACTCACAGAAGCGGTAAAATTAAGTTTTATGAAAAATTCATTTTTTTAACTACCACTTAGTGGTTTCACTATTCATCAAAAAAATGAAAGTTTCCACAAAAATACAAAAAATTAGGCCTAAGCTATATTTGATATTATGAACTGAAAAATGATGTCTATTTTACCAAATTAAAAACATATCAGTTGCATTACCTAATTTAAAAATTAATTCCCATCGTCAAAACAAATATCGTGTTCTTAAGAGATAATAACTATCAAAAGATTCACATTTGTTTATGTCTGGTTTAAATGTGAAATTACATCCAATGACCAACATTGTTTTAAATTGTAAAAATATATTCTAAATATACTTTAAAACCACTCAAATTAATAATTTATCACTATTAATTATTTTGATTAAAAGGTTGTTTTTAATTAAAATTTAGCAATTTTCTCTATTCATCAGAAAATGAAATTTATCCGAAAAGTACCAAAATTTCACCCTAAGCTAATTTCAATATTCCGGATCCAAAAATGAAGTCGATTTTGAAAAATAAAATTTAAAAAATTTTAAAAAGTGGTTATTACTATTCATAACGGCTATTTTTAATAATATTTTAATAGCATATCATTGTTTAGTGAAACTAGGTATTGCCTACAACACACGCTATCGCGGAAGGTCGTGCTTGCGTGTAATGCAAGGCATGTCAAGGATGCATGTTGTGAAAGCTCCTTTTAGTGTAGCGTAAAACACAAGACATTAATAAAATTAAAAAGAATACTTTTCATAAAATCTTGGGGTGTTACATTGAGGGAGTGGATGATGGAAATAAAACTAATGAGGTTAAGGAAAGATGTTACCTGTTTTTTGGGTAACCCCGTTTGGGTAGCACAAAAGGGCATCCTTGTATTACTTTATTACCAATGTGAGGATTCTAGATATAATAGAGTGATTTTGGGAAGTTTAAATCGATGATATTTTCTAACCCAAAGTGGTTTCAGAGTTTGGAGGAAGTGGGAGAGGTGGAGTCCTTTTATATGGAAGGGAAAGGAAACACATAGCATTTTTTAAAACTAGATAGGCAAAAACTTTTTTTACCAAAAAAATAATACCAAACCAAAAAAAATATAAATTTCAAGGTTTATGGCCTAAAATTTAAATCTTATCGGTGTTTTAAATGTTTCTATATCATTTGGGAACTTAAGTTTATAGATTATTCAATTGGGAATCTAAATTTTACCTTAATCATATTAATTAATTTTAAAATAATTTTGTAGTATTTATTTAAAAATAAAATTTACCTTATTATAAAAAAATATTATTTTTTAAAATATAGAATTTATTTATTAAAACTAATATCATTTATGTGGTAGAAATTATTTTAAAATTAATCCCACAGATGGGATGACAATGCGGGGTTTTTTAGTAAAAATGTCCAATAGTATACTATTTTTTCATATTCAATTTTAATGTGAAATCGATTTTAATAACATTAATTGGATTAAATGAAAAATTTACTATTTTTAAAACTTTTAAACAAGTTTAAACTATAATTTAACCATAAAAATAAATTATATGATAAAGTATTTTTGAATTAACATTTACTATTTTTTTATTATTCATGAAAAAAGAAACCTTGCATAGAAATAAATGATATTAATCTTAAACTAATTATTACCTTTATCATTAAAATATGAATTTCATTTTGACCTATTAAATCTATAAAAGTTCCAAAAATTGGATTAATATGGTTTCTCCCTTAAAAGGTAGTAAAACTACCTTCATACAAATGTACGTTTTTATTCATTAAATTGGGTTTTTTCTTTTCTTATGTATATAAAATATATTATATTAATGTAAAAAATATTTAATTTATTATATATTTTATATATTACATTAATATCACTTTATAAAGGTAGTTAGTTTAATTTATTAATGTAAAACAACATTAGGAATATTAAACTATGAATATATCCTTCAAATTAAATAGGTTCTTATATTTTTAGATCGAATTAGTTGGAAACCTATGAATTCATTTTATATATGGGAAAAACATGATTTTTTATAAGTTAGTTAACACTATTCATAACCACTGATTTTACAGTGAGTTTATTTCATATTCAATTAAATAGTAATATTTTAATAACATATTACTATTCAGTAAAACTAAGTCTTGGTTGTAATGAAAGGCATCGATGAAAGTCTCTCGTGTGGATAACGAAAGCCATAAAAAATTGATTTAATAAAAAATAAACTATTTTTTATGTCACGTTAAGTGAAGATGATTAAATTAATTGGATATAATATTTCACAAATATTCAAGGTGTCACGTGATAAATGATATACCATTGTTAGGATACCAATTAGAAAGTACATGTATCTTTATAATTTCATGAGAAAATAACCAATTGAGAATCAAAATGATAATTATAAAGAAGGTGACTGAATGTAAAAGAATAAAGGGAAATCATTTAACCCGATAGGGTGATTCAAAAAGATTGAGTGGAGTCTTTGGGGTACTATGTGATGACTTTAGAGAGTGTAGTGGAGAGTAAGGGTGTTATAAAAAAAATTATTGAAGAGTAATTGGGGATTTAATGGGATTATATCGGAAGATAGTGGGGAGTTAGTTATTATTTCCCGATCATTGGATACGGATTATATATAATAAGTTAATAAAAATCAGAAACCATAACAGTGTTTTTTCCCACAGTTTCATCTAATTAAGAGTGGTTTTAAATATTTTATTAGTAAAATTTTCTAAATCAATAAAATATTATAGATAGTGATGTGGAAGTGAGACATGATTATAAGGAAAGGATTTTAAAACCATTAAATATAATATTACTTTGGGAGGATTGATAGAGGGTATATAATGATAATCAAAGAACATAACGAATATTATATAATGGTTAAACAAATATTTTTTTCATTGATACCTTTTATAGAATATTTTATATCACTTTTTGGTATTTTTTGATTTCATAAATCACTCAGTAATTTTTACTGTAATTAATTTTTACCCAAAAAATTGATTTCCATATAAAATTATAAAAAATTCACAATTTGGTAAATATAAAATGAGGATAGGAAAATTAATATTTATTTTATCAAAATAATTTAATAATTTTTTAAATTTGAATTTTAAATAATGTATTTTAATTCATTGAGAAATGATGGGTTTTTTAAAATAATATTTTTAAACACATCTAAAAAATTTAATTATAAAAAAATTTTATTAGTATTTATATTTAAAATAATTATATACTTAAATAATTTTATTATAATAAAATTTATTTTTAAAATTCATAAATTCTTACAAAAGAAAAGACTTAATGTAAATTTATTTTTACATAGAAATAATATTTTTGTTTTATCATATCAAAATCACGATCACTTATAAATTAACAACAATAAGATGTAAATATAACCCAAATTATATTGAGAATAAAATATAAATATTTATACTATTAGAGGATTTATAAAATTTCATTTATTACACTAACAAAATCCCAATGGAAATGGTGCATGATATTGATATTTTCATGGTGTAGTTGAACATACATTATTTGGGACATGACTCAATGAGAATGAACATTTCAGTTACACAATTTTGATCATGATTAAGTTGTTGGACAATAGATTGATATTGGTTAATGGAAAACCATAGTGATTTTATCTTCCTTATAATCTTTGATAAATTGGATTTATAGGGTTTCATCCTACTAGTTGATGTGATCACATCCTTTTTAAATGTCAGTTGGATTTATGGATACCATGTATTTATACTAATAAAATTATCTCTATTAAATGGATAATTTATCAATGGGTTTGATTCTTAATAGTATTTTAAATCTGATTGGATATCATAAATATAATAAAGTGAAAGTAATTTATATTAACATAATATGTGATAGGGAATTGAAATCAATAAAAATATTTATTTTATTTAAAAATGTTTGGGTTATTAATGTCATACCCCTTAGAAATATCAGCCTCAAAATTTTCATTTCCTACTAAAAAAGGGGTAATTCTATTTCATCACCTCTTATATTTTTCATGTTGCTTATTTAAACTTTTGTTTTCTCTATATTAATTTTTTGAGGATCATTTGATTACTTAATATAACATTGCATCTATAATCGAAAATTTTCATTGAATGTTACTCATATGAAAGTCCTTATCCAATGTTACAACCTATGGATTCTTAAAATGTGTGGGGACTGGTATGAAAATCCTCAATATAGATACATGAACCTCATAATGTACTACAGATGGGTTATGTGGTATTTCTAGTTTATAGGAAACCACTTTGATGTGGTCAGTGCTCTTAAATGGATCAATGTATCTTGGACTAAGCTTTCCCATAAAAAAATATCATGAATTTCTACAATGTATTTATGTATAGGAATACCTTATCTCCAAACTAGAACTCCAGGTCTCATCAATAACAATCACCATAGATTTTTAATCGACTCTAACCATCCATGATCTTCTTCTGAATGGTTTTGGACCATTAATCAACTTCCTAGACGATTTTAGGACCCAATAGTTTTTGTACACCAGATTCATTCCAGCATGAAAGTATTCTACATCTCTTACCATAATAGGATTCATAGGGATCCTTTTGTACTCTTGAGTGGAATCAATTGTTTTTTTAGTAATCATCCAATGGAATATGTTGATTTTACCATCCATTGACATCCATTGAGAATACTCACATAATTTCCTTGAGTATATGGATCATCCTATCAAATTTTCCATCATTTTAATAGTGATAAGTCATGCTTAGGTTAAACGTAGTAATTATAGCATGTTGGATAATCTTCCAAAACATTGATGTGTATATTTATTATCTATCTAATACAATTGATAATCATGTTTCTTGCATCCTAACCTCTTCTCTAATGAATTTCCTTGCAATTTCATTGAGTGACGGGTCATATTAGATTGAAATGTAGTTAAAAATCACTTAAAGATGATCCACCACAACCCATATTGAATTATATCCCTTGGTGTATTCAAAAGACTCATGAAAACTTCTATTTTTATATTTTCATATTTCCATTTAGGTATGAGTTATATTTTCATATTCTCATTGATTTTTTCCATTCACCATTCAATTCCTCACACACAATACACCTTGATATAAATTTCTCAATCTTCTTTCATAATTAAGCACTAGTTTTCTTAGAGATCTCGATAAATATTTTTGATCCCTAGATGGATGGTTATTATCGAGAGATGTGCATCATCCAACATCTCAGTCTTTAACCAATGATTTTATGGTATACATACTCATTACCAAAAAATAAAAATTACTACTTCATTAAATATTCTCTTCAATGATTCCACTTTGGTTATAGCTTCAAACATCTTAATAATTTCATCATCATATCTTTGAGTAGTAATTATCTTCATTAAAAGTGTGGGTTGAGAAATCATTTTTAAAAGGATTGATGATGTTCCTTATTTTATGATTCCCATGTACATCCTTTCGAAGTCATAGATGATTAGATCCTTATCAATTCACTTAAATTATAAAATTTTTGATCCATTATACTATAATCAACATCAACTATATTTCCTTTCCTATGGTGGCTATGGATTGAGCATTCATATCCCATAATCAGCTCGAACCATTTTTGCTGGCACATATTCAATTCAATCTATCCACATATACACTAGAGGTTCTTATGATCCTTATATTTTTCAGACATTTCCCAAAATAGATAATGATGGAATGTCTTCCATGAAAATATTACTCCATATAACTCCAAATAATGTTTTGGTTAGTTCTATTCATGATCATATAATTTTTTAAGCATATTCTATCACATTATCATTATACTTTAGTACATATCCCCATCCCTTATTAAATGAATCATTTATGTACCATTAAAAGGTCCCAACATGTTTGTAGTACAAGTATATGTGTATTAATATTCCCCCTTTTCAAATAATTGAGGATCTCTCTATATTTATTATTCTATAAAATCCTTAAGACCATCCGAGTTATCTTTCAAAGAGAATGTGTAAATCAAGAATAATTTTTAAAAAAAATAGATAATAACCCGATAGTCCAAGGAAAATGTGAGTACATTTCATAGATTATTTAATTTTTCATCCTTCAATAGATTACATATTTAAATGTTCCATGTATATATCACTTTGATGGTGATGGAATTCCCTATGGATTCTACTTGTTCCAGGTAAACATTTGATTGAGAACTCAACAAAACATTTCTGAGGGAGACTAGAAAAGTATTTTTAAAACACATTAATGTATTCCCTACCAATGGGAATTTATTCACAGATGATATTTTATTAGTCTCAATAAACTAATAATGACCTGATTTTATTCAGATAAATAATACCAATTCTGGAGATAATGATACCCAATAAGATTAATCTTCCTCCATTAACTTTAATATAATCGATTGTTGGTTTAGAGTATATATGGTTAATTCCTTATACTGAAAATTTATGTTGTAATTATATGAGCAAAACAATTTCATATCTATGTTAACATAAACTTTCATTAAAGGGGGACTAAAATAAATTTCAAGAAGAATGTTCCCACAAACATAAACACATGATACAACAATCAAAGGTGTTTTTTTCTTTTGAAATTCAATCCTTTAGTGTGGTGAATTGAACTTCATAGAAAACATAAAACATATATAAATATTTAATGAATTACAATACAACAGTACAAAAATAAATATTGAGTAAAGGTTATATGTAATTTAGTCATCATGATTTATCCCAGCATAAGAGTTTCCTTGTTCCCTTAGACATTGTGTGATCGTTGGTGCTCATTATGCTTCTCAGCATGTGAAATAAATCATTTTCAAGTACAATGACCATGTTCTATACATTTTTTTATATGGATATATGTATGGTATATTATATTTAACTCTATTTCCATCAATCACATTATTCATTTTTCTATAAAAATTTAGTACATTATTCAGTAGCTTTCACCACAGAAAATATATCCGAGATCCATTATGACATTTCCCTTGGTGCCTCATTCCAAAAAAATTGAAAAGGAAATTGGGACTTATTTCCCTTGTCACCATTATAATATGGAAAATCATGATACGGATTCACTATTTCCTTTATCATGATTAGACAATCAACTATATTCCAGTTGATAATTGTGATTTTGGAGACCTATTTTGACACAATAACTAGATCCATTGAATTACCTCTCATCATGATATGAATTTAATTTGGGTAGTCATGAAATTTCCCAACATAATAGTTCTCGACTCAGCTCAGTATAATTCCATCCATTTTATAAAATAAAGATATAATTACAAATGATCATTTCAAAAATTTAAACAAAAAAATATGGATACAATAAAATTAAAGTGATAAATTATTGTTGAAACTTATTACTTATGAGTTTCTAGTCTTTAGTCTATGTTATACATACTCAATTTCATAACATAGACTCTTTTGATAATTTTTTCCCCATATAATGGTCATAATGAACTTGTGAATTTAAAAAATAATATCTCATATGATTGTAAAACACTGAGTGTATAACGGATTGTGGTCTTTGACTAAAGGATGATTGAGTCCTTTTCAATCCACTTTTGTGGGATTATTACCACTATATGGCTCTTTTTCATCGACACATCCAAATAGAGTGTCCATATATGGATTAAATTTCATCAATTCCACATTCCCTATACATTAAAAAATATTATGTATCCTTTCTCTTGTTTAGTTTTTTCCATAAATATTTTGATGTTGATTCCTAATATTAAATCCACAAATAACAATTATTTCCTTTCATACTAACTATGACCAACATTTTATTTATTACAAATTAATTTATGAATAATTAATGGTATTATATATAATATAATCTATATGATCAATAAGAATTTTGTCTTTTGGAAATTATGTACTTCAATAAAAAACATAGAAAGAGGTGGTACCTTGGAAATATTGAAAACATACTTAACATGATAATAAAAATCTATAATTCATAAAACAACGTGGGATAACCTAGGGAAAATTGGAATTTTAGTGGGAATTTTTTTTAGAATCATAAATATAAACAATGAGTTGTGATATAGCATGATAAAAACAATTAATCATGGGAATGTGGAAATAACATTAACCCAAACATCATACACATTGGTAATGGATTACCACCGTGACATAATGACATGGTTGGAAAAGTACCATAATGGATTATGTTAACTCTAAAATACAATACATGATGTATCATGGGAATAAAATATTACCCAGTTACTTGGATTGTTATTTAATTTAGGGAACACCTATCACTAACATATCTTGAAAATGTGTTAGTGTTCCACATGGATCAAACAATATAAGGATGTATTCATCAATTTAAAACCAAATATCATGTATTTTTGGTTACATAAATGATGTTACCAAATAAATTATGGATAATTATATCTTCGTGAATACACTTGAGTGGAAATTAAGTTCTATATTCACGACTCAATCATTTGGCATGAAAAATCATAGGGAGATTTCAACATCATTACAATTATACATAGATATTCAGAAAATGGTTCAATGAGAGTGAGAAAATTATCAAATAATTTGGATATAAAAAGGATCATAATAGTGATATGTAATTTAATATCTAAACATTATTAATTAGAAATAATTAATTACATTAAAAATGTTCTTGAATAATGTGAAGAACAAGAGGACCCCTTACAATTTTTTTCAAAATAATGGGTTTTTGTGAATGCAATAATGTGACTGAATAAATTATATATCATTGTTAGGATATAGATTAACTATTAGATTAATCTATATAAATTCATGAAAACATAACTAATAGATATTCTGATGGCTAATTAAAAATTACGATCTCTAATGGATGATAACTGAGGGAAACCTTTTACCTTGAGAGGGTGATTCCAAAATATTGGGAGTATCTTCTTGAGAGATTGGGGGAACCTTGGGAGGACTCTAGAAATGAGAGTATATATTAAGTATGTGATCCAATGTTTTAGATTAAAGATGAATGAGGTATTTTATGGCTTCATATATGAAGAGAGAGTGGAGTTATTTATTATTTCACATTCATTGGTTTTGGAATCTATAGAATAGTGTAATAAAACAGACGAACATTCCCACAGTTTTGGACCATGTATTCTGTAAATATTAGTGTTTTAAAATATTTTATATGTACCTGGACTAAAATCCAAAAAATATTATTCTTGGTGATGTAGAAGTGGTACATGTTTATAAAATAATGATTTTAAATAAGAAAAAATATTATATAGGTTTTTAATTATTCATAAAGGCTTTTAAAATTAAATTAAATAACCTCTGAATAAAATTACATTAAATGGGTAACAAATATTTTTTGATTTATACATTTTATATAATTTATTACATATCATTTATTGCTTTTAGGATTCATAATACACATCTTATTTTCTATCAATCTTAACTTGTACGCAAAAATTTTCACATCTCCAAAAATTATGAAAAATTGAACATTAGTTAATTTTGACATTATGATTCTGAAAAAAAAATATTTACTTTTCCCAAAAAATTCTATATATTATTGAAACTTAATTTTTAAAAACAATAATCCTCATTTATTGAAAAATGATATTTATTTTTACAATAATATATTTTTAAACCTTATAAAAAATAAATTTCAATTCATAAAAATCTAAATTATCATATATATATAATAAAAATTGAATAATTTTATAATTTTATTAAAATATAATTTTTTTAATTCATCAATTCATCAAATAGGATGGACTCAATTGAAATTTCATATAATATGTAAATTAAATTTTTGTTTATCACATAAAAAATAAATAATTTATAATAAAAATGAAACAAAAATGTAAATATGACTGTTAGGATAAAGAATAAACCATATAAATATTAATATTATTAGGATCATGATAAAAATCCCTTTATTAAACCAAAAACAATATAAGGGTAGGTTTCATGATTGTGAGATATGTGTGGGGAATTTTGGTGTTCATGGATTGGTCTATGATCGCGATGAGCTTAACCTTTTCCCAAAATAAGTATTGATCATTCTTTAGTTATTGGATATTTCCTGGGATGGACAATGAGATAATTGTAGTGAATCTATCTCCATCAAAATCTCTAGTAAATGTGGTGTGTAGTGTATGAACCTTTTGGTTGAGGTCATCACATACTTTTTCTGTGTCAATTAGATTAATCAAATCCCCATATTAATACTAATCATATGATCACTATTTAAAAAACTATTTTATCATTGGTTATAATGATTAATGACCTTTAAATTATTATATCATACTATAAAAAAATATTTTAAAGTGGTTTCTATAACTATAATACATAATAGGGAATTTTAATCAATCAAAAAGGGAATTTGATATGAAATATTTCCAGTCGTTTGACATAGATTGAGGGGAAAATAGATAAAAATTTAATTCATTAATTTTGATGCTTCTCTTGAAATATTTCATCTCTTAGTGGAAAAATACAACATTTTCTATTGTCTGACATCAATTTCTGAATAATCCATGTGACGCAAAACCATATGATTATTTATATATTGCTTTCACAACTCTATAGATTCATGTTATTCTCTTTTTCATATGAAATTCCCAAATCCACATCATTGAACTTCTAGATATATACTTAAATAATAAAATTGTTTTACATTAATCCATGATACTTATACCATATGATGATTTAAATAATTTTGAATCTTCCAATAACATATACCTGAATTTAGAATTTGCCACTATTCCATTTTAACGCACACAAATTACATGGATCATTTCATCCCCTTAGTCTTCCACATTAGAAATTAGTAATACATGTATAGAGGGGTTCCTCTAGAAAACATGAGAATTATATGGGGTGATATTAAAGGAATGACACTTTGATCATTTCTTACAAATAATTTTACTATTTTTCTACTTCTAGCAAATACCTACACATATTACACTAATTTGGTCATATTAATAGACTATTTTTACCCACATTCTCTATCATATTTAGAAATATAGGTTTGGAATTTATTATAAATTTTTGATTAAAATACTTTCATAATTTTCGTTCTTTGGTGCTCCTATAATAAGTCATTTTTCATTTTTCTTTCTCAGAGTATGAATCATATTACTATTCATCTACTCTTGGTTATTTATCCATTGGAGGGTTACCTATCATGCCTTAACCTCTAACTTTATGGAATGACATGTGATTATTTCCATTCTACATCATCTATTTTCGATTTTTCAATTATCTAATTCATATCACCATTTCATACTATGTGTTAGTATTTCACTAATCAAACATTCTTCTTACTCAAAGTTTGAGTGGAACCACCCTTTTTAGGTTAGTTTACATTATTTCCATGAGAGTTTATCTGAGGGTAAAAAATGAGGTTTTTCATCCAGAATTCATTGATATGCTATTTTTTCTTATGAAACTGTAAACCAATTTTTCATCTTATAATGATCCCTTGCATTGTAGGATTTCTCCATATATGGTACAAGAGTTAGGGATCTCCTTTTAGATATATATTCCTTCCCAACTTTATACCATCTGTAATATCATTCCAAATTCCCATGAATATCACATATAAAACATTTATCCATAAAAACATGTCTCATGTCATCATATATCAGTTGAGATTTTATTGTAGCTAGAGTAATTCATCTGGAATTGATAACTATACATATGGAATGTCACCGTATTTCATAATAGAATAATTTCATGGAAATATTTTTTAGAGATATTGTATATAATATTTCATAGTAATCTTCTTCTTATATTTATATTTATAAATTCTCTTATCTTAATACTATTAAATGTATTCCAATGTTTGAAAATATAAAACATGAAATATGACTTGGAATCCAGTAAAAATTATACATGTATAAATAAATTATTATATGTCTTTTTAGATCTATTTCTAGAACCTACAAAATTCTCCCAATGTTTTTAATGATCTATGGTTATATTAATCTGATTCATGGGAGATTATTCATAATAGTGTTAATTCAATACGTTTTTCCTTATGACTTTTCCATTCCTTATTATTTTGAAAATCATAAACACCTTATTCTTAATCAAATAATATTATTACACAAATAAGGAAAATTTACTTCCTTAAGGAAATTTACCTTAACATAGATTTTCTTATACATAGCTACTTTTTCCCTTAAAATCAAAAACCAGAATCGCAACAAAATTTTCAGAGCCTTATAATGAAAAGTTGGATCATTCTGCTTTTAGGATCTGAATCATAGATGTGATCTGTAATATAGTTTTAATCTGACTTCTGGACTCCAAACTCTGAAGCAGTTCTAATTCGAACTCTTAAGAAGTTCGACTCCAAACTCTTAAGTAGTTCGACTCCAAACTCTTAAGTAGTTCGACTCCGAACTCTTAAGAAGTTTGACTCCGAACTCTTAAGAAGTTCGACTCCGAACTCTTAAGAAGTTCGACTCCGAACTCTTAAGAAGTTAGACTCCGAACTCGTAAGATGTTCGACTCCGAACTCTTAAGAAGTTCGACTCCGAACTCTTAAGAAGTTCGACTCCAAACTCTTAAGAATTTCGACTCCGAACTCTTAAGAAGTTTGACTCCGAACTTTTAAGAAGTTCGACTCCGAACTCTACAGATTTGGAATCTGATCTCTGATGAAACCAGAAACTTATTTCCTATAAAATAGAATCCGAACATTTCTTAACATAGACTCCGAACTTCATTTTTTGATTAGACTCTGAACCTTTGACTTGCATAAACACTACGAACTATTAATTAGTCTTTACTTACATTTGCTTCATTCCAAAACAATGTCGTATATTCAGTTATACAATGTTTTTTATAAAACGATGTCATCTATTCTGTTTCTTATTAACCGTTGGTTGAGTTACATGTGTACCGGTTCTTCCGAATTTCAAGGAAAATATGACCATTGGAAGAAGGATCCGACCGTTGGAAATTTTCCTATAAATAGGAGCTCATTTTAAAGAGCTCGGTGTAGCTGTTGCTGCTGAAGTGCTGAAAGGCTGACAGGTCTTCAACTCATGTGATTACATGCTTGAAGTGATTTCTAGAGAGAGAGGCTCTTATTAACTCTCAAAACATCGTGCGACTTTGAATGTTGGTGATTACATTCAAGGGCTTTTGGGGATAGGAAGACAGAGGTGCCGACTACCTTGAAGTTCAAGGGCTTCCTTGCTGAGGAAGACAGAGGTTGCCAACTACCTTGAAGTTGAGGGCTTGCGGGGATAGCAAGACAGATACTCCGATCTTCGTATCGAGGGCTTACCCTGGTGTGGGTAAGACATACTTTCTTGAAATTATAAATCAAGGGACCATTATCTAATGTTGTTGGATACCCTTCTCTTTGGGTTAAAAGAATTATATCTTGTTACTTATAGTTTAACTACTTGTTTATATTCCACTGCATTTTGTATTATAAGGAAATTATAACTTTATTATACTTCCTTATTTGTACTCTGTTTCTTTTTGATTCTATATGCTTTAAAGTAGAATCTCATATTGTAATGTTTTGTTAAGTTTCAATTTCTGGAACCATATTTCTGGAACCTACTTTCGGAATCTCTTTCCAAGTTTGCATTTGGTGTTAGAGGTGTTGTGAATTTGCTTAGTTTGCCTTTGTTAAACTTAGCCCTTTCCTTCTCTTAAGGAAAACAAAGTTATTCATAACTAACATTAAAAGTTCCAAGGGAATTTTTAAAGTATACAATTAACCCCCCCCCCCTCTTGTATATTGAGTATCTACATCACTATTTCGATCCTACAATTGGTATCAGAGCAGGTTTCTGAAATACTTATACATACAAATAAGTTTTTCTTGCTCACTTTTTCATTCCGAACTATTCCATTCCGAACATTGACATTTTGAACTTTTTCATTCTGAACTTTGTTATTACGAATCATTTCTACTAACAAGTTTGTGTATCGAAAGATTTTACCAGTATGTCAGGAATTAATGTTGGTTTGATTGATAATCTAAATCCCACAAGACCACCTATATTTGTTGGTAATGACTATGAGTACTAGAGAGATAGAATGAAGACTTTTGTTATCAATACTGGAGTGGAAAACTTTGTTATGCTTACTGGTGATTATAAAATTCCTGACATGGAAGTTAGAACTTTTACTAACCAGGAAAAGCAAGAATATCAACTTAATTTCAAGGTACGCAATACTCTACTATGTTAAATGACTAGAAATATATATTGCCAAATTTCTTCTTGTGAAGCAGCTAATTGTATATGGAAGAAGTTAGAGGTTACACACTTTGGGACTTCTAAAGTGATTGTGACTAGAAGAGATATGATTAGAGATGAATATCATGGCTTCAACTTTCTTTATAGAGAACCTATCTGTAATGTTCAACAGAGATTCATGACTATAGTCAACATCCTAAAATCTATGGGAGAGAAAGGTTTAGATGATGAAGCTCTTGTGGATAAAATAATTGATATTATGCCCAATGAGTGGGAGTCCAAGAGAACAGCTATAGATGAGAACAGGAAGGTCACCCAAATTACTCTTGATGAGATTTTTGGAACTCTTCTATAACATGAAACCAGAATGAAGAGAGATGCAGAAAACATCAAGAAGAAGAATGGAAATGGTACTATTGCTTTTACTACAACTTCAAATCATATGAAAGCTAAGACTCCTGAGAGAGTAACAAGATCCAAGTCTAAGAATGTTATTTTCCAATCCAAATCTAGTGAGAGTGAAGTCTCAGAAAATGAATTAGAAAATCTTGCTCGAAGGATGAACAAGATAGCTGGCCAAAGGAATTTTCAATCCAAGTATAAGAAAAAGGAAAGGAAAGATAATAAAGATGGACCAGTTGCTTGTTATGAATGAAAGAGAGATGGACATATAAGACAAGATTACCCTATGCTCAAAAACAAAGAATGAAAAGAAAGGAATTCAGACAGGAACAAAAAGAAATATTATAAAGTTAAAGCTAAGAATGTTCTGAAAGCTAATTACACCTGGAGTTCCAGTGGTGGTGACTCTTCAGATGAATCTTCTGATTATGAATCTTCAGGACAGAAGAATTTTGGTCTTATAGCCAGATTACCTATTTATAATCATTGTTTTATGGCTATGGTATGAAATTCTGAATCATTGACCAATGTTTCTTTGAATTCCAATGATAGTAAGTATTATAACTCTTCTGATGAAGAATCATCTTCTGACGAGGAAAATAATTTACCTACTTATAAAGAAGTCTCTAGGATTTCTGAACTTCTTGAGATTGAGAATTCCAAACTCAATAAGAAACATGATAAGGAAAATTCTAGGAATTCTATTCTTACAAAAGAGATATCAGATCTTTCTAAAGATCATGATAGGAAAAATGCTGTTTTTGAAAGTATTTCAAAAAATCTTGAGGAAGTAAGTTCTGAGAAGAACAAACACTCTAAAGAGTTAGAAAAAGTAATTTCTAAGAAAAATGTTTTTGAGCCTAGCTCTAGTTCTAAAACTAATGATTTTGAGGATAAAAACATGGTTTTAAAAATCAAGTCCGAAATCTTTTCCTTAAAGAAGTGTTTATCAAACTTTACCCATGGTAAAGAAAATTTTGATAAAATGTATTCCCAAATATGACCTTTAAGAAATAAATCCGGATTTGTTTATACCCATGCAAAACCAATTTTTAGTAACAATTATTTTGTTCCTAAAAGTGCCACATTTTGTACCAAGTTTCAATGTGGTGGTCACTGGGCAAAGAATTGTTCCTTAAAAAAACCGAATCTCTAGGATTTCACAAATCTTACTTTTCTAAGAAGATATGGGTTCCTAAAATTTTATTATCTGAAAATCTCGGATCCAAACAAGTATGGATTCCGAAATTCTAATTTTCTTCTTGATTTCAGGAAAATAAAGAGAGTACCAGCAACAATACATGGTACATGGATAGTGGATTTTCCCGGCACATGACTGGTAACAAAAGCTTTTTTGAAAAGATTATCAAAATGAAAGGAGGAAAGGTAACTTTCGGAGATAATGATGTGGGAGATATTGTTGGTATTGGTAATATTGGTCTTCTTGGTAAAACCTTGATTTCAAATGTTTTTTTGTTAAAGGTCTTAAGCACAACCTCATTAGCATAAGTCAGTTATGTGATGAAGGTTACCTTGTGAATTTTAGGAATGATAAGTGTTTAGTTCACAATTCCAAGGCATAATTTATTCTCTCAGCCAACAGGAAAGAGAATGTTTACACCTTAAACTTAGAAGATCTTAGAAGCCAAGATCTACCTTGCCTAAGTGCAATGGAAGATCATTCTTGGTTATGGCATAGATGACTAGGTCACTATAACCATTGGAACCTATGTAAACTATCTAAGAAGAAACTAGTTAAGGATCTACAGGAGATTAGATTTGATTCTTCTAAAGTTTGTGATCCTTGTCAATATGGAAGGCAACATAAATCTAGTTTTAAATCAATTGGTGAAGTCTCAACAACTGATGCATTACAGTTAGTGCACATGGATATTTTTGGTCCAACACAAACTGGAAGTATTGGAGGCAAATACTATGTGTTTGTTCTAGTTGATGATTACACTAGGTTTACTTGGGTCTATTTTCTAGCAAACAAGTCTGAAGCTTTTTCATATTTCTAAAGTTTTAGAGCTCAAGTTAAAAATGAGAAAAACCTTCCATTGAAAACTATTCCTAGTGATCATGGAGGAGAATTTCAAAATTCTGATTTTGAAACTTTTTATAGTAAGAAAGGTATTACTCACAATTTTTCAGCACCAAGAACTCCTCAAAAAATGGTGTAGTTGAAAGAAGAAATAGAATTCTTCAAGAGATAACTAGAACCATGTTGAGTGAATATTATATTGCTAGAAATTTCTAGGAGGAATCTGTAAGTACTTCTTGTTATACTACAAATCAAGTTTTGATTAGCCCTTTTCTTAATAAAACTCTTTATGAGTTATTGAATGGTAGAAAACCAAGACTATCCTACTTCAAGGTTTTTGGTTGCAAAGTATTCATTTTGAATACTAAAGATAACTTACATAAATTTTCACCAAAATATGATGAAGGAATTTTCTTAGGATATTCCACAACCTCTAAGGCTTATAGAGTTTTTAACAAAAATACTTGTACTTTTGAAGAAACAGTACATGTAAAATTTGATGAGTCAGATCCTTTTGTTTTTAAACCATCCCTACCTACATCCTCAGATGTGTTTTCAAAAACTAATTATCAACCTTTTATAGAAGAACCTTCTGATAAGGATAATGTTCTAGAAGATACTTCTAAAACATTTACCCCAGAAGACTTTCTACCCTTTGTTGATGAACAGGTTTTACAAAACCCAAATTAGGTGTTTCTTAAGAATCATCCCAGTGATAGTATCATTGGTGATGTAAATCAACCTATAAAGACTAGAAGTTCCTTAAGAAATGAAGTAGAACATCTAGCATTTATTTCCCAATTAGAACCTAAAAGAACTATTGAAGCTTTAGGTGATGATGATTGGATCAATGAAATGCGTGATGAACTAAATGAATTCGAAAGGAATAAAGTCCGGACCTTGGTTGAAAGACCTAAGAAAGCTTCTGTTATTGGAGTAAAATGGGTTTTCAAAAATAAATGTGATGAAAATGGAGTCATAGTAAGAAATAAAGATAGAATTGTTGCTAAAGGCTATAATCAGCAAGAGGGAATAGACTATGAAGAAACCTATGCTCCAATAGTTAAAATTGAATCTAACCGTATTTTACTTGCCGTTGCAACATTCTTTAATTTAAAACTTTTCCAAATGGATGTGATATGTGCCTTTCTTAACAGTTATGTTCAAGAGGAAGTCTTTGTTGAAAAACCTTATGTATTTGAAGATACAAAACATCCTGATCATGTTTTTAGACTTACCAGAGCTTTGTATGACCATAAACAAGCCCCACGAGCATGGTATGATACACTCACTGGTTTTTTGCTTCAAAATAATTGTGTCAAGGGAAATACAGATCCAACTCTTTTTATAAATAATGATAAGAAAAATGTTTTGATTGTTCAAATATATGTTGATGACATCATATTTGGTTCAACTCAACAATCTTTGACCGACTCTTTCGTAAGTCTAATGAAATCTGAGTTTGAAATGAATATGATGGGTGAGTTAACTTTTTTTTCTTGGTTTTCAAATTTCTCAAAAACCAGAAGGAACCTACATATCTCAACAAAAGTATATTAAAGTTCTTCTTAAAAAGTATGGTTATGACAACACTACAAGTATAAGTACTCCCATCGGTACCTCAAACTATTTAGATCTTGATGAAGCTGGGAAACCAGTAGATCAAAAATCTTTTAGAGGTATGATAGGAAGTCTACTATACTTAACAGCTAGTCGACCAGACGTAATGTTTTCAGTATGCTTATGTGCAAGATATCAATCCAATCCTAAGGAATCTCACTTAAAGGCAGTAAAAATAATTTTTCGCTACCTTAAGGGAACCATGGATCTAGGATTATTTTATACTTCTGGAAATGATTTTATTCTAAAAATATTTTCTGATGCTGACTTTGGTGGATGTAGAATGGATAGAAAATGTACATCCGGAACTTGTCATTTCTTAGGAGATTCACTAGTTTCTTGGTCCTTCAAGAAGCAACATTCTGTAGCACTCTCCACTGCTGAAGCTGAATATGTAGCAGCTGGAAGTTGTTGTGCTCAAGTGTTGTGGATGCAACACACACTCACGGACTATGGCTTGAGTTTTACTAAAACTCAAATTTTGTGTGATAACACAAGTGCCATTGCCCTCAGTAAGAACCCTGCACATCACTCCCGTACAAAACACATAGATATTACGAAACACATTCTTAGGGATCACACACTTAAAGGAGATATCATTCTTCAATTTATCAGAACACAAGATCAACTTGCTGATATTTTCACAAAATCTTTGCCTTCTAATAGATTTGAATACATTAAACAGATGTTAGGGATGATAACTGTAAGGTAATCCTTCTTAATTAACTTTCTTTTGAAAAAGTTTTCTTTACAGTAATAAACTACTTTTCATAGGGGGAGTACATTTTTTTGTTAGAATAATAATTTTTTTAAAAAAATATATTGGTTTCAAACTTTTCAGAACTATGACTTCAGGAATGGAAATTTTCGGAACTGAAATTTTCCAGATTTTTTTTTCTTTCAAAAACTTCCGGAATGGAATTCAAGTACTGACAATTTTCAGAATGAATATTTTTGGACTAGGAATTTCATAACGATTTTTTTTCCAGACTTTTCATAATAAAGTTTTTTTGGAAGATTATTACCAACTTCAAATAATATTTCTTGTCAATCCGAAAGTTATGATTTCCCTACTTATAGTTTTGTAATCAAATTTTTTCTTCCTTTTTTAGTTCGGATTCCAGTTTAGCCTCAATTCCAAATATTTCATTTAAAAAAAACCTCAAAAGATCGGAGTTTTTTTTTCAGGGTTATTCTCAACCGTCAGATCAGATCAAAGTATTTTCAACCATTGGATGATCATTGGAAGACCAAGGGTCATTTTCTTTTCCTATAAAAAGGGGGTCCTGAGACTCGTCCCACATTGGTTTTCAAGCTTTTGCGTCTCGAAGCCCTGCTGCTCCTCTTAAGTTCGGTTCCGAACCCTGTGAAGCTGATCTAAATCCTGCATTTTACTTCACTCCGAATGTGTATTGAAGCAACTTCACAAGATATGTCAACTATGAAACCAATTTCTAAGTGGTTAGTTTACAGAGAAAGGTTAGTCCATCTGGATTTTTATAAGAATGACTCTATTATTTCAAAAAATATTAGACTAAATGGATGGGAAGACGTCTGCATAGCCAAGTCAGATAAACAAGATCCGGTTTACACTGACTTGTTGATAGAATTTTATGAGTCTGTTTCCTTCCTAGTGGAAGATGGCAGAGAAAAATTTTCTTTTAAGTCTTATGGAAAGACTTATAAACTTACTTACACTAAGGCAGCAAGCCTGGTTAGTATAGCATATGAGGGAGAAGCTGAATTTTGTTCTCACAAACTTCCGGATGTGCAAGGAAGTTTCGTTAAAGAAAAAGTACTACAGTGTCTTGGGATCAAGGATGAGTCAACTACTAATATTGCTCGGCTCGCTCCGAATAATAGAATACTACAACAATGGGTGCAAGGTTTTCTGGTTCTGAGAAGAGGAGATAGAGACAATCTGACGAAGAGTGATATCCATGTCTTAGATTTTTTGGTAAATCTAAGAAAAATAAATCTGATAAGGCATGTCTTGGTTACAATAAAGAATATCAAAGAAGGAAATCTGAGAGCTCAGATTATAATGTATCCAGCCTTATTATCTAAGTAGATTTTTCGATGCTTAGAATCTTTCAAAGTTGCCTACAAATCAAAGATCTGGAATTGAAAGCTCATGCTTGTCAGTGATGATACGCTTAAAAGAATGAAGATGGGATTTTCTAGTGAATCCGGAGAATTTTACCCCCTATCTGTGGAAGAATTTGAAGCAGCTGAAAAAGAAACACAATCTCTGGAACCTTTAAAAAAGCAAAGGAAGAAGAGAAAGTCTATGGAAGTAGTTACTGATGAATAATTTCTTCATCCGAAGGAAACTGAATCTGCACCACCCAAACCGAAGAAGCAGAAAATCTATACAGATGAAGTAGTAGTAAAATGGTGGAAAGATAATAAAATGAGGAAGGAAGGGGATCCTCAATTCGGACTCGACCCTGCTGAGGCTATGTCTTTAAAAGAAAAGGCTACTGAGGATATGGAATGACAAACTAAGGAAAAGATGTTGAGGAAGTAGATGACCGAAGATGAACTAGTACAATCATTTCTAAAAGGTACAGAGTTGGCCTTTGAAAGGCTTCCAGTTCCGGAAACTTTCGGAGTTGAACCTTCTTTACCAAAAATATCAGCGAAAATTTTTGTCACTCCGAAAAAGAACAATGGTAAAGAACCTGCAGTAGAAGCTGAGAAAGAAGGTGTTGAAGCTGTTGAGGAAGAAGTAGAACAAGTAGAGGAAGAAGAAGAAGAAGAAGAGGAGAGTGAAGATCTAGATACCTTGATCAAACAATTTTAGGATTATAAGGCTGGATCCGGAAAAATAGTATCTCCAGGGAAGGGAGATGAGGAAGCCGGCAAGCTACACCAAGAGGAAGAAGAAGAAAATGAGCTATTTGATAAAGAAGAATCCTATCAAAGGAACTATCATGAAGAAGGACAAGAAAGACAGCAACCAGATAAAGATCAGATTGTTCATGTTTCTGAATCTGAGGAAGTTTCTCCAAATGTACAATCCATTCCGAAATATGATAAAGGCAAGAAAACATTAATGGAGACACCTATTAACGATATCATTAGAAAGAAAGAGGTTGGTGGTACCTTTAGAAGGAAGCTGATGCCATTTGAAGAAGAGGAATCTCAGAAAGAAGTCTCGGATTCGGAATCATCATCCCACGGGCATGATTTTGTGGTACAATCTCTAAGAAATCTGGTGGACACAATACCGATTCTTCCAACTATATATTCTAGATTCCAGTTGCTGCAACAATCTATGAATCAAAAATAGGATTCCTTATCCATGGTAATGGATAAGTTTTTGAAGTTGGAAGCTGAACAAAAAAGTTTTCTGATCGATTATGACATGCATAGGAAATCTTGTAGTAAATTTACCAAGTGTTCTAAGAGAGTGGACGAAGATTTAGTACACTTTGAAAATTTTCAGGATGATGTTCAAAGTGCTTTTGGAATGGAGGAGAAAAAGGTTACTGAAATTTCTGTGAAGTTGAACCAGGAACAAAATGTCTGGAATCAATAGGTCAGGGATCTGAATGGAAAGCTTAACTCAGTATCTCAGAATTGGAAATATGAAAGAGATTTCCGGATTGAGTTTCAGTAGAGGATGGAGAAGCAGGATGAGTTGTTGAATTTACAAAAAAGAAGCCTTGGAGGCTCAAGCATAGATGTTAAAAGCTCAAGAAGAAAAGATAAAATCCTTGGAGAGGCAACAAGAGGAAACCAAAGAGACCTGAAGAAACTCAAAGCCTTAATGAAGCAGCATATTCCAAAGGAAAAAGAAGACAAATGAATCCACTCCGATTTTTTGTTGTAGTTGTCTTTCCTTGTTTTTTCCCCCCAACTCTAATGAAATGATTCTCTGTTCGGTTTGTCTCCTGTTGTATACTAATGTTTTAGGTATCATAATTTGTTTTCCATTCCCTTCAATTCTTTTTGAAAATCACAAAGGGGGAGAAGGAAAAATAACTATTCCTAAGGAGGAGAAAAGAAAAATTTCTGAGAGAAATATCATTAAGGAAAGGGGGAGTTTCCCACTACGTTTTGTTTCATTCTTACAAAAATGAAAACACTACTCTGGAAACCCAGAATACAATCCTTAGAGTTTCAATGCCTATGGGGGAGTTAGTTGTATTCACTTATATCCATGAACGAAGGGAGATAAGTTTTAAATAGTCTAATGAATGTTTTTCGAAATCCTTATATACTTTTTCAAAAGGATGTTTGTGCTTTCCAAAAAGTTGGAGATTGTTAAGTCAATAAGGTTTTCCTTATGAATTTTCCATTCCTTCTTATTTTGAAACTCACAAACACCTTATACTTAAGAAAATAATATTATTACACAAATAAGGAAAATTTACATCCTTAATTAAATTTACCCTAACATAGATTTTCTTATACATAGCTACTTTTTTCCCTTAAAATCCAAAACCGGAATCGCAACCAAATTTTCAGAGCCTTATAATGAAAAGTTCGAGCATTCTGTTTTTAGGATCCGAATAATAGATGTGATCTGTAATATAGTTTTAATCTGACTTTTGGACTCCAAAATCTGAAGAAGTTCTAATTCGAACTCTTAAGAAGTTCGACTCCGAACTCTTAAGTAGTTCGACTCCGAACTCTTAAGAAGTTCGACTCTGAACTCTTAAGAAGTTCTACTCTGAACTCTTAAGAAGTTCGACTCCGAACTCTTAAGATGTTCGAATCCGAACTCTTAAGAAGTTCGAATCTGAACTCTTAATAATTTCGACTCCGAACTCTTAAGAAGTTCGACTCCGAACTCTGAAGAAGTTCGACTCCGAACTCTTAAGAAGTTCGACTCCAAACTCTTAAGAAGTTTGACTCTGAACTTTTAAGCAGTTCGACTCTGAACTCTGCAAATTTAGAATCCGATCTCTCATGAAACCAGACTCTGATTTCCTATAAAATATAATCCAAACATTTCTTAACATAGACTCCGAACATCATTTTTTGATTAGACTCCGAACCTTTTACTTGCTTAAACACTCCAAACTATTAATTAGTCTTTACTTAAGTTTGCTTCATTCGAAAACAATGTCGTATATTCAGTTATACAAAGTTTGTTATAAAATGATGTCATCTATTCTGTTTCTTATTAACCATTGGTTGAGTTACACATGTACAGGCCCTTCTGAATTTCATGTAAAATATGACCGTTGGAAGAAGGAGCCGACCGTTAGAAATTTGCCTATAAATAGGAGCTCATTTTAAAGAGCTCAGTGTAGCTGTTGCTGATGAAGTGCTGAAAGGCTGACAGATCTTCAACTCGTGTGATTACATGCTTGAAGTGATTTCTAGAGAGGGAGGATCTTATTAACTCTCAAAGCTTCGTGCGACTCCGAATGTTGGTGATTACATTCGAGGGCTTCCGGGGATAGGAAGAAAGAGGTGCCGACTACCTTGAAGTTCGAGGTCTTCCTTGCTGAGGAAGACAGAGGTTGCCAACTACCTTGAAGTTGAGGTCTTGCGGGGATAACAAGATAGAGACTCTGATCTTTGTATCGAGGGCTTACCCTGGTGTGGGTAAGGCATACATTCTTTAATGTATAAATCAAGGGACCTTTATCCAAGGTTGTTGGATACCCTTCTCTTTGGGTTAAAAGACTTATATCTTGTTACTTGTAGTTTAACAACTTTTTTATATTCCGCTGCATTTTGTATTATAAGGAAAGTATAACTTTCTTATACTTACATATTTGTACTCTGTTTCTTTTAGATTCTATACACTTTAAGGTAGAATATCATGTTGTAATCTTTTGTTAAGTTTCAATTTCCGGAACCATATTTCCTGAACCTACTTTCGGAATCTCATTCCAAGTTTTCATTTGGTGTTAGAGGTGTTGTGAATTTGCTTAGATTGAATTTGTTAAACATAGCCATTTCCTTATCTTAAGGAAAACATAGTTATTAATAACTAACTTTAAAAGTTCCAAAGGAATTTTTAAAGTATACAATTCACCCCCCCCCCTCTTGTATATTGAGCATCTACATCACTATTTTGATCCTACAAATAGGTAATGAAATAATTTCCCAAACTATATAGACTTTGTATGGGAAAATATTTTCATCTTATTGCTATGAAATTGTATATTTAATTTTTATTAAATTCTTACCAACACAATGACATTTATATAATTAATTATTAAATCCTACAATATAGGCTGACAATTGTCATTAGCTAAATTCACAGTTTTTATTATTTATTTTAAATTTTATCCCAATAATTTAATCTTTGATAACCATGATTCATGGTGCTATTTAGTTTATCTCCATAGATTCTTTTCAATAGCCATCTCGTCTTCCAATTCCCAAGAAATATTAGCCACCATATCACATTTATTTTTTATATTATAATACATTTGTGAAACATAATTTTTAAAACATTCCTTATCTTATTGTTTCATTTGACTCTCTTAAATCAATTCTAGAAGGTGTGTAGTAGGATCGTAATTTCTAATTTCAAAATTATAAATTTATATTTGGTTTAGATTCATTTCTATGTCATTATGTTTCAGTATTTCTATCTTTTTGGACATCACGTATAGTTATCCATCTAGGGTATTATTCTTCTACCTTATATCAATGAATTGATCAAAAATCCACCTATTTAATGCTTTTATCTTATTTTCTTAAATTTATAATGATTTTATCTCGATATATTGACACTTATTTTCTGCTTTTATTTTTTTATTCAATTTCCTTTTCATTTTGAAAAATTCCATTATTGGACCTCATGGAATTTCATCATCAGCATTTCTTCCAGAAACACTTGGATTTTCAGGGCCTTCACTTATCCTTGTGACATCATTTATTAGGTAAATATTTTCATATTACAATTTATAAAAATAATTATTTTGTTAATTATCCATCTTCTCTTACTAAATAAAAATATTTTCATAGACACTTATACACTGTGGAATTTAAACAAATGCCTAATTATTCTTTAATGTTCTTCCATTTTCATTATAGAAAACTATAAATTGATAAATCTAAAAGTAAAAATATAAAATCAAATGTATTAAGAAAGATAAAACATTAAATTAAAGGTTCATATTCTATAATACCTTTTTTTGTCTTTAAAGAGGTTTATAAGCCCACTGAGAATGTGAATCATGATATGAATTCTAAACAAACATTATTTATGTTCTATAAGATATTGACCTTTTTGTAAGGCCAAATATTTTTCTATTTAGTGTTAATTTTAATCTATTTAATATGGTTAGTATATTAAATAAAATTTTCTTTTTTTTATATTTAACAACATTATTAAATTATGATACACATGCATTAATTTATGAATGAAAACGAAATTGAAGAATTTTACCTGCATCACCACAGTGTGCTACTCCAAAGAGCATACATCTCCCAGTGTGTCGGTGCACCCATATCATTATGGTTATTGATTGTTGTTTATAATGCATGGTCACTCTTAACATAGCTCATATATCTTATAATGATTTGGGATAGGTGAACTATCTCCCTAGGAACACTTTCCTTACACTTCCCTATTATGGTCAATTCATTATATGGGAAAACAATTATCATGAAGACAAAAGATAAATATAATAAATTTTTTAGTGTTTTATAAAAGTTAAGATAGATTTCTATGAACATTAAATTCTCTTAATAATCAATTATGTGAAAAAAACTGAAGAATAACTATTCTATGAGAGGTCATGAAAACTTCACCTCCCATTGAATGCTCTTAAAGAGATATCATGTATTCCTCTTTCTAGAATGATTTTATAAATTCCATGACATGATGTAATTGATCTACACATTCCTCCATTTAATGCCTCAAATATTATAGTGAATAAACTAATTTTACATGTATTTTTAGATAGTCCATCTAAAAAATATTTTTTCTTCATTAGAATTCAGATATTACAATGCTATTTCTCAAAATATAACACCTAATGTGAATGTCCCTGAATCGTGTAACCCTTTATCACGAGGGACCTGATGAATATATCCTAACATGATACCTTGAATAGTTACCCTTGTGAGAGACTATTATGTATAACCCTTATGCAAGACCTGTTATCATAAGCATTGTGTAAGACCTAAGAAGGTAAACCATTCAGGGGAACCTGGTGTGTATCTCTCTATTAATATATGGAAAACTATGAGTGTATAACTACCATTACAATATGATTGAATTTTTGACCTTATTAAATTTTCATAAAAATTCTTATTTTCTTTTTCTTCAATTTAATAATAACATTTTCTTCATGTGATCTCCCTTATGTGCCTCTTTATATATTTCTCATTTTATCTTATAAATCACTTCACTTAAAATATGATTTTTAATTTCATACAACAATTTTAATCAAACAACTTGATTAAATAAAATAACCTATTAAGGATGGGTTAAGAGGTTTAAAAATAAATAAACACCACCTTGACATATTAAATAAAATTTATCTATCAATTACAGTACCTCAACAAACTCAGCCTCGATATTACTGGCTTCTCAGGATGTCATCTAGATGGTTAAATTATGTATGATCTCTTTTCCTAGGATAACATAACCACCTTCATGTACATCACATGACTTCATCACAATATCCATAAAAACAAATGTTATCTCTTTAATCCAAGAGACCACAATATAATTTAATCACATATATATTTTTGTATATCATGCAACACACATATACTATAATAAGATTCCCTTACCATACTGTGGGCAGATTATTTCTAGTGACCTAAATTATTTACTATCATTTCTAATGAAACATAATTTATTTTATTCTTAGGACATCATTTTACGAACTTCTTTTGTTTCTACGATCACATGAGACCATTATTTTTTATATGGAAATGTGATCCAATTCTCCTAAAAGGATGGGATAAGACTTTATCATATATTCACTTCATATAACCCATTAGGAATTAGACACTCTACATGATCCTTTAGGAATTATGAGATATAACTTATTCTTTATAACTAGTGTGCTCTATATGTTGTTTCAAAACCAACACTCTCAATATGATCCTTTATCACTTACATTCAATCTTTGAAAAAGAATATATCATCACCAAATTACAACATTTTCAACTAACACTATTAATAAAAAACCCCCATAATGGAGGATTTTTGGAAAATATCAGAAAATATTATACAATCATAATTTAATTATTCCATTAAAATATATTTTGGATTCCATTGATGAAACCTACTTTAATTTTTACCCATTTCAATTTTGGTATCGATAATGGTTATAACATCACCTTAGAATTCTATCTCATATCCTTAATTTTTTAGATAATTAAAATCTAGATACATACACTACAATATACCCAATCATATTTCCCCACCCTAAACATTATTTTAATAATATATATATATATATATAAATATATATATATATATATATGAATACTTATATGATGAATAAAAACTGATTAACTATGAAATTTATCTAATTAATCATTCTTTAATATGGTTATTTATGAGACTCATTATTAGTTTCTGGACCTTTTCATTCCATCTAAATAACGGTTACAGATAAAGAAAATTATAACCTTCTCTTATAGTTACAAATCATAATTTTTTACCTCTTAAATCCTCACATTGATAAATGTTTGATCATTAATCTACGAAAAATATGATATTTTATCATTCCTACAGATTTCATGATAAATATTATGAAAATCCCTAATTATTGGATCTCTTCCAATCCTCACCATTAAAATACTATTATGATATTAATGACTTAGAGCATCAGACTCCATGTTCGCATTCTTGAAGATAAAATGTATTGAGTATTAACAATATTTAATTATCTTCAAACAATTTATTTGTTCCGTAGTCAACTAATTTTGTGCGAATATGAATTTAAAATCCATTTTTTTATGTTATTAAATATTCAATGGAATTTGAATTATTTTTTTGGTGGATGGCCAAAACAATAAACCAAATATCAGAAAGTAATTTTGAGAGATAAAACTCTGTTAATTGTTTTTTATGAGAATTAATGCCTATATAGTATTTTGGGAGTCCAGATGAGTTTGAGGAGCATCATTACTTTAAAAAAATGTTTCAGTATAAACAGATTAGGGTTAATGTTGGTGCACATTTAGTTATATATAGATAGACCAAACATTGTGACCCTTTTTTATAGACACAAATTTTGTCAAAATTTATAAATGGTCTACAAAAAACAATTTTAAATGTTAAAAATTTGTAGAGGGACTCACACATACATATCATGTTTTTTTATCATTATTCCTAGTCATTAGAGGGTCTCCAATTTGGATAGTGGAATTGAAAAGCGACACAAGGTTTTACCAATACTCCACCAAACTATGTGTGGCTGAGTACCTTTATATTTTAATTGTGAATGGATAGTACATGGTCTTTCTAACAGTAAATCCAAATTATAAACCTAATTAAAATTCATGATATTATAGTTTCCTGTCCATTTGTTTTACCTAAATCCTCATTTCTCCTACTTAATATGTGCAATACCTCTTCCCATATGATATCTCACCCTCTCCATCACCTAGAATTTAATTATCCTCCATCGTTCAAGCTTCAATTATGAAATCGTTCATCATGGTGGATCCCCCCAATGTGTGTCCAATTTATGAGTGATATTTTACGGGCTTCTATTATGATCATTAATTCTTTATCTTTGTTATCTCTTATTACCTATTTGTGGTGAATTTTTTTTATTTTTCTTTTCCTCTAACATATTCTAAAAGAAATCCTCAATATCAGATGATTAAATCTTACTAAATATGAGGTAGGTGGTCAATTACTTCCCCCATAGTCTAATAATTTATAAATTTTAATCATTGAGAAGCATATAATACATTCAATGTCTTTATCTTAAATAGTATAACTCCTTATATTAATTATCTACCCTATGAACTTGGCCCCTCAATATACCAGATGACTTTTTTATGTTTTTGAACTCAAAATGGATCACCCCTGTGGGTATGTCATAAAATTTTACATAATTGGTTATTTTATTTTATTGAATATAAAACGACTGTGTTGTGTTGGATATGGAACATTAAAAGGGAATTGATTAACTATTAATAAATTAATTAATTGAATTGTAATAGTTTATGTATATTTACATGACCTTTATTCCCTTGTGATTAAGATAATTAATAAAATTTATTTTATTTTATCAATGACATTGGGTCTTAAATGACATATATTAAATCATTAGTTTATTGGTCCTTTTTCATGAATTAACAACATTTTATTTTGGTTACCTCATAACTAGCTAAATAATGTTTTGAATGAATTAATTGAATTATTAAATGTTTGAGTACTATCACTTCTCACTTTGATCACTAGAAAAAGAGATGGCTAATGAAACTAAATAGTGAGATGGTATGTGTATATGTATATTACAAAGCCTTTTACAATTGTGGTTGATTACTGGTATGAACACCACAATTAATGAATTCAATGATGAAAGAAAAGATATTGTGGTGGATAATGAAATGAATCTTGATGAATCAAAAATTGGATGGGATATTTTGCAAGGATTATGTTTGATTATTATATTCAGCATGATTAATTATTATATTAATACGTGGGTGATACTATATTTTTTGATAAATAATTCCTTTAATGGTCTAATAGGTTAAATAAATTTATGTTAATCCATGGTAAATACCTGTGTTTTGATATATAATTATTTGCATAGATTCATAAGTTATATGAAATTATATTAATCCTTGAGTGATATTCCGGCCCATAGATTAAATAAAATTTTATCTTGTATTTGTCAATAGTCAGGTTTCTATATGGAATTCCTTTGATGGAATCATTGGATAATTGAATTAAAATCAATACATGGGAAATAATATAGTTCTGATATGCAATGACATTTAAGTTCTCATAGGTGAAGTAGAATTATATTATTCCTTGGGAAATACTCTGGTTATAATTTTGAATGTTTTTCATGGGATCACATGTCAAATGATATTATATTATGCTTGATTTATGTTTGGATTACCTGTAATTTCTAAATATTCAGTTTCATGAAAAAATTAGAGCCTTATATGATTATAATTATATATTGATTTCATTGTTTTTCAATCGGACTCACATGAATAGTTTGACACATAGAACCTTGGATCATATTTATGGGTCCTATTTTCACATAAATATATTCATAGACATCTGGTATAGATTTATGTAGATAGAGTTATCTGCGTACACCATGGGAAACCTGAGCTAAACAAGGTTTATATTAAAATTGATACTTCACTATTGATATATTTTAACACTTCACATTTTATATACATATAGTAGATTTGAACAAGATATCATCGGCAGTGGCTAAGTGGGAATTACTCATACCTAGTTTGCACCACCTTTTTGTACCAAAGTAGATCTCTTAAACGTAGGTTAATAATTGGCTCATGATTCAATGTCATTACATCTTCTAGGATAGAACTAAACATGGGATTAATGTCTTAGAATGTACTATAGTTTCCTTCTAGGGTTTTTATGTTTTAATTATTTTTTATTTTTTTAGTGTTACCCTCTTTTATGTATTAATTATTTTATATTGATTGTTTTATATTTATGGCTAACCATATTTATCCATGGTTGGATTAATTGGATTTTTTCAGGACAATAGTAATGCATTTTTTAAAAAATTTACATTATTTATTTTTCATCGCATTCATTTAATATTGATCTGGATGGTATAGTGTCCCTAATTTTTTCCTAGTAGACCCTTTCTTTTTGTCAACAAACTCTAGACTATGAGAATAAACATATGAGGCCATGTTTCAAACCAAGTTCAGTTGCATATGAAATAACCAGTCATGGGGCATTATAACGTGGTATCAAGGGGTTTATTTTTTTTCCTATCCATACTATTTGCGATGGAAAACATGAGACTAGGGATTTTTCATAACATGCTAAATAAGTAATCTTGGGGAATTCCCACCCATGAAAGGGGGAAAGAGAATGTGTATAGTTATTGGATTATATTTAATACTATTTCTTAATTAATTTTATTATCATTTCACCTACATTGATTTATTTATTTCAAATGGTTTCTAATTTGTGGTATTTATCTCTTACCATGGTATAGAAATAGAGGATGTGTGTTCATACATCATTTCAAGCACATCAGATTCACATTTCCTTAGCATGATTATATCTGCACCATGATTTTGTGATTATTTGTCATGATTTTTTATAAACTAGGATTATGTGATATATTTATCATTCTTTTATATATTCCTTGATCGTGGGATTATTTACACGTATACATGTATTATCTGTAGATTTTATATATTGAACTTCTATATAATAGTATAAGGTTGGTTCAATAAATTGTTTTTATCCAACTAAATGGTGTTATATATTAAATCTTGGTGTGGTATTCAATTTAACGGGTATTAATTTCCCTAAAGATGTTAAATTGTTTTCAATTAGATAATGAAATCATTTAGTATGATATTTAATTGTCAGTTTTATCAAAAAAATGGTGTTTTAATTGCAAACTCTAAATAATTTTACCTTCATAACATGGGAATGAATAACCATATAAATGAGTCTATATATTCTTAGATTGAACCAATTATTTTGGTATTAGAAATGTTTTCATATGAGATAAACCGACTATGGGTTTTTTAAAATAAAAAAAATTAACTATTATGGGTTTCACATAAAAAGGATGCCAATTTTGATTTACATATTATTGAACCCGAAAAATTGGAGTGGATTCCAATTAAATAGAACCCATTTTTTATTAATTGAACCTCAAAGGGTTCCTTTTTTATTTATATTCAATAATACATAACCCATTTTTGGTATGCTTATGATATATAAGGATGAATATTTAATGTCTCAAAATCCACTTATAATATGAATAAAATAAATTTATGGTTGAATCATACAAAACTATACCCCATATTATTACAATATAATTCTTGTTTTCCTTTGTATATTTTTTATTAGGATTAAAATAATTTAAATGATAGTAATAAATTTAATTTTTCTTACTATTTTGTGTGTGATTTAATTTTTAATTATCAAATACTACTGTGAGATATTTTGGAAAAATGAAATTTCAAAAGGAAGTTATGTGATAATTTTCATAGATTTATTTGAGACTTCTGAAAAATAATGTATCATGTAATGTCTATAAGATAAGGGCCTAAGAAATTTAATTAAATAAAAAATTATTAATGTTTATAACAAATTGTAATTGATGACACTTCATGAATATATCATTTAAGTGGTTTCCTTTGAAAAGACACCAGTAAAAGGTTTTTTTAATGTTTTCAAAAATATTTCCACGGGTGTTAATGTGTATTTTTTCTACGGGTCTCTAAAGACTTCATATTTTTTCTGACTAATAGGTGAGGTGACATAGCATAGATTCCTTTATATAATTACCCTAGTTTTTCATTTTGTTCTTTATATTACTCTAAGGATAATGGTTGAGGTATATCCATAGGAGACAGAAGCATTTGTAAAGGTGTGTGTTATTTTTTTAGATGAGTGGTTTCATTCGGGTACCATTTGAATTGGGTAGAATTGAAATTGGTGAAACAATATGTTTCAAGGTATAAATATCATTATTTGGTATGTTAAAAATAGTTATGTATATACACATTGTGTAAGTATCAATTCCAATGGTTTATGAATTCCATATGAATGGTCAACAAATTGATGATCGTGTGACCTTTCTTCTTAATTCACATATAACTCAGAAATTCATTGAAGGGGGGAGTATCCATGTGGGATTCCACAACTATTGTTTAATATTTATTTTTCCTATAATTTGTTTTAATGGGTAGTGTTATTTTTCTTATATATAAAATATAATGGGTTCTTCTATAATGGAATTATGCTATTATTGAAGTATCTATCTTTATAAATAATGGATATCAAATTAAAATAAAATTTTAGTGATCTATATGCAGTTTTATGGTTATGGAGCACGTTTATTGGATAGTTTTCAAATTTTATTGGTTGATTCTTAGGAAATTCCTAAGTTGGGGACTTAATCATCTAACAATAGAATCATATCTTTTAATTATGATGGAATTTTCAGAATAAATTCCAGAAGTTAGTGATCTAGTATGTTCAAGAGTTTAGTTTTGAATGAATAATTAAGTATTAAACTCTTGTATGAGATTGAACATTTGACATAGGATCGGGAAGCATAAGAGATCTGAGAGATTTAACTGGTTGGTATTGTATATCTATTTTCAATGAAACCACAAGGGGAAGTGGTTAAATTATCAATAAACTAAAAAAGAACACTTGGAGTGGGGGTTGGACATATGAGGTTATATCTAAATATTTTGCTATCAATATTTTATTTTAGGTAACATTATCAAACAAATAAATAATACATCATGTTTTGAGATCTAGGTCTTTTAAAAAGGTAATCTTTAAGATTAATGACTGATGTTTCATAGATAATGTTTTTATAAGAGCTTATAAAACCTTTTTTCATGATAAATTTTATGGGTGCATTTCCAAGAATGGAACTTATAACTATACCACTAGGGTATGATATTGATTTTGGGTACTTGTTTAATAATATTGGAATAGTTATGGTAAATGTAGAGAAACCAATTATGGAGAGATCATCATGGATGAGGAATGAGCCTTGGTAGTATTCATAAAAGATCATGGGATGCCTCAAGTGGTAAGGGCAACATTACTGATTGGTGATGACACATCAGTTGTTGTATCCAAACGTTTCTATTAAAATTCTATTATAGGTGGTTTTATTTCCTTGTTTGCATTGAGTTGGATGAGTTTAGTCATAAACCATACCAGGTACATCATCATGGATATGATGGTATTTTCTCCATCATTGATTGAAGGCCTTTTATGGGAAGTCCAATATACATAAATCATTAATTAATAAGAAAGGCTATATTGGATTAAATAGGGTGTCATGTGGAGGATGACCCATTTCTAAACATTGACGCACATTTTTATTAGATGTGATTTCAGGGGTGTTTGAAATGAATGAATGACCTTATTAAAAATGATAAAACATTACGGTGAGTGTTACATTCATATCAACGGAATATTTGCTAAATTTGTTGGTTTACAACTATATTGTTTAGAAATGAGTGATGTTTACATTTAGATGGGTTTTTATGTTGGGAATAACTGATATAAACATAGTGTACTACCTATTTGGAGATGACTATCCCCCAAATATTTCCAACATCTAGATTAAGATGAGAGTGAATGGTCTTTAAATCGAGCTAACAATATGATTTCTCTATTCTAGGGAAGGTACTCCTTGGGATCTGTGCTCTAGGAGTGGTTAAATGAAATCCTTATGGTGGGGAAGTCACTACCGGCTATTGGGGGATAACCCCCATCCAATAAGGGTTTTTTGATAGGTTGGATAGTCTATTTGATGGCCATTGGGATTTTTTTTACCAAATATCTAAATTGAACTACGTACTACTTGTATTCGCAAATGATGTAAGGTACAAGATCAAATATATACATTGGTATTTCCATGGTTGGGTGTTAGAATTGGGATAGAATTTGATGTACCAAGGATGTTGGATCAAGAATGTGCATGTGTTTGGGATGTGGAATGACCACGGAAATGAGCTAGGGATGGTTCAGACAAGAGGAAAAACTAAATGCAGTCTATGGGATTTGGTGACCACGCTCAAAATTATCTGAATTTTCCTTGTAATAATGGTGTGAAAATCTTTTTTGGGTGTCTTTTCTGCTATTGAATTCAAGTTTTTTTCAAAAATAGCCAACCAATGGTAATTTGAATTGAGTTCTCTAGAAAATTTATATTTTTTTGGTTGGGACTTTCATATAGTACCCTAATTGGATGATGCAATTATAGTGTAATGTTTAGGCATATCTCTTTTATAAAAAATCTGGAGTGACCATGTTATGTATGGTCAATTGAATATAGAAAATTTTGGTCACATTGGGACTATATGTTATATCCCCATGTATGATTATATATAATGAGTTCAGAATCATATAGAGAGCATTTTTAGGACACTGAGGGTATAATAAAATTGAAAATTCAGACAGTGGAAGTTTTGTGTCTTAGAATTAGTCATTGAATTATATAAACTATAGTGAGGAGTTCTAATGGATGGATGATGAAAGTGTGTATGATATGATCATGTCTCGAGTCAGGAGGTCACGAGTAAGTGACAACTAGATGTTTTTTCAGTAGTTACAAGCATTGTCTCCAGTTTTAGTGGTTATACTATCTTATGTATTATGTAGTATTTATAGGAATGTTGGCTATTAAAAATGTAACATGACCAATTGAGAAGTAGTTCTCGATGCCGGTAGGATGGGGGTTGTTTTTAATCTCTATATGGGATTCTCGAGGATATGAATCTCAATGGTGAGGAGGTTGTATTTTATATTTTTTGATAGGTTGAAATATTCAATGTAATTGGTGTTTATTATTTGGGGGATAGATAAAATTGACATCCATGATTCCGAATGTAACACTATGTGTTATAACAATTCAATATGTTTTTCTAGATGGGTTTTAAATATAATTAGGGTCTTAGGAGTCTTATTGAGTTTGATTTGTGTTGGTCTTCGAGAACAAGGTTTTGAGAGAAAAATATAAGGGTGCTTGTTATGTGGTATTTATGTGGCCAAAACCACTCTTCCCTATTAGGTAGAAACATGATTTATTCAATCCATGTAATGGTATCTAGAAAAATATTTTAATGGTGTAAATTTATAAAGGTAATCTCAAGAGATGGACCCTATTTCTCTAACCAAGCGCCTAGCTATGTGAGGGGTGATCAATGTGGAAAGCAGTTGTTCAAGTGCTACCCATTTTTTTGATAACTATGTTCCTAGTGATGTGATTCCATTCACCATAAGTATAGTAGTGCAGAGTAGTTGGTGAATGGTTTTTTAAAAAATAAATCAAACTACACCACTCTTAAAAATGATACTATTATAGTTTTCCAATCCATTCTGAAACCTAAAGCCTCTTTCCTCTTCCATGAAGCTCACAAAACCGCATCTCGATTGAGAAATGTTCCTCTCACTCGACATGGATTTGAACCTCATCCTTATTTTGTCCATTAATTTTAATTTCCTCAATTACTATGGATCCCCTTAATTATGTCTCTCTCTTCCATTTAATATTTTAATAGTTTCAATTATCATATTTTATGTTATTTCCATGTTAGGTCATATTCACTATTGCAAGTGATTTTTTCTAGTTTCTCATTTCCCCTCATTTCAACTAGATAAAAAGTTGATATCGGAAGACTGAAGCTATTTAATATTGAGTTAGGTGTACAATTATATTTTCATAAATGTAAAATCATTTAAAAATTGTTGGTTTTTAGAACACATTGTAATTTTGATTTGTTTATCCTAAGTTTGTAAATCCTCAAATTAATTTTATAGATCTTTATATACAACACTTTATTAGATATGTTGAAATTGATTGTGGATTTCCAACTCAACATTATCACCCCTTTGGTTGTTTCTTATTACTTACCCTCGTTGGAAATTTTTTGTAATTGAAAAAAATAGAACATTCTTTAATTTGGTTAGACTCCTAAAAAAGGAATTAATTTAATTATAATAAATAGAATAATTGTATTAAAATTTAGTGTGTATACGTACTTGGCCTTAAATCAATTGTGATAAATAATATTAATGAAATTGATTTATTTTCTTAACGGCATGATGAGTTACATTCCATTTGTGAAAACAACTATTACCAATCATTCTTTATGAATAAAAACCCTTCCAATTTGGTGAAATCCCTCCTCCTAGTCAATGTTATGGTTGAATTAAATGAATTTTCAAATGGTTGAGTACCATCACTTGAATCCCTCATCATTTTTAATTGATACGTATAGTGAAACAAAATTTAGATGTGGTATGTGTGTATATAAATATATAACTTGTCTATTGACACGTGTATGTGAATTAGTTAATTGTATGAATACCTCTTTTGAACCTTTTTATATTGTGAATGAAATGGTTATGTTTTGGATATTAAATGGTTCATCATGAATTGTGAAGACACATGGATATTTCTCATTGACAATTATTGATTATTAAATGTAATGTTGACAATTATGATATTAATTCTTAGTTGATATATTGATTATGATACATAATTCCATAGATGGTATGATATGTTGAATAAAATCATATTAACCCATAGGAGATACTCTATTTCTGATATATAATTTCTTAGATGAGACCATTGGTTAAATGAAATTATGTCATTCAGGTGAAACTTCAGTTCACTTTTGGAATTCCTTGGAAATTATAAATGGTTAAATGATGTTATATTAATACAAGGGAAATTAGTCATGTTATAATATTGAATTACATGGATGGGATCATTGGTTAAATGAAATTGCATCTTGCCTTAGGTTATAAAAGGTCTCTGATATAAAATTACTCAAATGGTATCATTGGTTAAATGGAATTATATTAGTCCTTGGGTAATTCTTATGATTCAATTTATAATTCATGGTACGGTTCATACGTCAAATGATGTTATATTATGCTTTATTTCTTCTTGAATTATCCTCGAATTCTAAATATTTAATCCCATGAGAAATATTGAACCACATATTTAATTATTATATATGGATGCCTTGATTTCTCCTTGGGTCCCAGATAACTAATGTTATGCATGGAACAATGGGATTATAACCATTTTTCACGTTTCTACATTTCTATTATTATGATCAGATGTATTTTTCTTAAGATGATGATGGTCTATCCATCTCGGTTTCCCATGAGAAGCCTGATCGTGACATGGTTTATATTTACATTAATTTCCTATTGCAATACTTACACACTAGAAATTATTAATTCACATAAAGTATTTTTGTTATACCCCATTTGTGGTAGACTATTGATTTTTACTCTCACAGTGTTCAGGATACCATTTTTTATCTGAAAAGTATCCTAACATCTTCTTATGACACCAATCATATTTCATTGTTGTTTTATATTATGGTCTTGGACATGGTATGGGTTTAGTATCTAATAATTTTCTCAAGATACCTACTAATATTAGAGTCTTTTATTTATTTATTCTCATTATTTTTATCCCCCATGTATTTATTAACTAATATATTTTGAATTATTATTATTTTTGGCTTATCATGTTCTTTCATGGTTGGTTTCTTTTTTTTTTTGGTATATCACTTTATTCCTCGATTTACATATTTTATATTAATATTTTCTATTTTGGAAAGTTATTTAGGTTATATTCATCCAATCATACAACCATTTGAACCTCACAACAAGTTAACGACCAAAAGTATATGGGGAGGCATGCTTGAGAAAATGTGTCCAACAATGTTCAATTACTTTTGAGTGAACCTGGATCAAGATTTCACAATAAACATCAAGAGTTTATGAACCATATATATATATATATCACACCATTAACCATAAATATTATGCATCTATATCATCAATACCAAAATTAACACTTCTAGCTCAAAATCAGTAGTCGGGTAATTTTCATATGAATTTTCAATTAGCTTGAGGTATACGATATCAATTTATCATATTGTTTGATGAATTATAGAAATTATTTATTTAATGAACTATTATATATCACAAATCATTCTCCATTATAGAATAGTCTGAGTGTAGGTGCATTGTACAAACTAATGTTCAGCTCCATGAAATATTTCTCACATTCATCTATCAAAAGGAATTTGGCACCAATCTGAGTCATATAAGTTATTATAATAAATTATGAAGATAAACATGTAAGAAATTAATTGTATTGTCCATCGAAACTAAAAAATGAAAATCCCATTTACTATTGTAGAGCTAATTCATTTTTCAGTAAAACCCTTATTTTAAGGATCCACCTATATACAATATCTTTATTTTATAATATACAAATTATAAAACTTTTGGAAGCAAAAAATCATTGTTTTTAATTTTTTAGTCAACTACGCATTTGATGGAGTATATTGTTCAATTTCCCATTGATGATCTTTATAATACATTCCCATGGAATATATATTATATCATCTATAAACAAAAACAAAAAACATATTGATGAATCATTAAAGTCTATATTAATTAGATCCTCGAAGAAAACATGATCCTAGAGAGCCCAAATGGTATCAATATAAATAATAATTACCATTCATTTTATACAATGATTTCATTATTGTGTACCCATTCTTTATCATTAATTAATGATATCCCAAATGATGGTTAATATTTGATGAATATTGAGATCCTCATAATTAATAAAATAATTCATTGATATGGAAAAGAGGATTCATTTCTTGGTAGTGATCCTATTAATTTATTGATATTATATCAAAAGATTGATTAAACTATCTTTTTTCATAACCAAAAGAAAAATTTCAGCCCATGGTGACAGACTGGAGTGTATAAATCCTTTATCAATAATATCCTGGATATTGTTCTATTATTCATGAAACTCAATCAAGGTTACTCTATATTATGTATTTTAAATAATCATAGCATCGGTAATGAGTTATATTAAAAACTCAACGCAATGATTCAGTGAAATACGATGCATGTATTGAGGAAATATATAATCATAATACCAAAATATTTCAATATACCTCATGTTTAGTTTCTCTACAACCATTTTAGAAAAATATTTCTCACGTATATACTTTAAGACCCATATAATAAATGTAACATCCATTTAATGTTTATATTCAGTTAGACATTGAATGATGGTAATAGGTTGGTTCAAATTATCAAAGCTGTCTTCCAGTCCTTGGAAATTAAAATTGGATATATATATATATATATAAAGATAATATGTTCCCAAAATAAATTCAACATCAACTATAGAGATAATAATATTATTTAAAAGAATCAAAATACAACAAAATTTTATTTGAGGGGAACTATATACATTAGAAGTGATTATCATTCCATTATGATTTCTTATGATAAATAAATATTTAATAACATTGGATATGAATTAACATCCCTACGGATATTACATGATACTTAGGAATTAAATTGAAAAATCTAAAATAAGATACTTCATAATTTTTGAATGACGTACCCCACATTATCTTCATCATTCTATCTTAATTCCCTTACTAAAACAAAAAATAGATGTGTGAGCATCAAACATCATAGTGACAAATAATTTTATCATTAAATTCATTCCTAAAATTTATTAAATAATAACATATTCCTAGAAAAAAATGAAATTGTCGGTTCATACTATATCAATTTATGTTCATCATTAGTTGTCTTAGATTTAATCCCTATATTCCTCATTATTTAATCTCAAAAAATAACTAGTCCATCCAATGATAACAATTATGTTTACACAACCTAATTTATATATATTTATATATTACATATCTTCAATAAATATTAAATATATACACAAAATAAATAATCCCACGAGTTGTAAAGGCTTACTGTATTGGGAGAATATATGCATAAACATATCTTCTATGTATAATATTTGTCATCTCATCAAACATTCTTTGTATATGGTTCTATTAAACACTCAAAATACCAACAACCATTCTTCAAATCATGTGATAAATAATTTAAAACATTAAAATGGGTGAGCTTATATTCTCAGTAATGATCAACCTATGAGATATCAATCAATGATAATATGTAACCATATTATGTGAATAAGGGTATGGGAATAAGTAATTTTCAAAAAAATAATCATACATAATAATGCATAGATCATTAGAATGATTCCTCTTATAGAACTCTACAATGTCACAGTAATGGAGAATCATTAAGCAATAAATCACGATCCATGAGTTGAAATCATATTCATATCAACACTTCATAAGAGTAGTGAACCATCATAGGAAAATAAACCATATAATAAGTTCGGTTTAACAACTAATACCTTCTTTTCATGGTGAATCATGTATCACCACTTCATTCCCATATCATATGGGATCAAGAATCCCAACATGTTTTCTTTTTGTGGATCTAGTTCATTAACATATTTCCCATAATTATATCATGAGATATAATTTTTTATTCAATGCATTGAATGTATATATAATTTTGGGCCCACTCATATCAAAATGAAATTCGCATATTTGTATACTATAAGATCCTAAAAAATTAATCATGTCATCATCGTATTAAAAATTAATATTTGTGGGTTCCATAAATATCTCATCATTATGGTCATAGTATATATAAAAAAAGAATAATGATGTTATAATTGATTTATATGACTAATAATAATAATAAAGATCAAAAGATTTGGTCATATATTTTAAAATATCACTATATTTTTTATAGAGGAAAACATGGACTGAATAAAAATATCAAATTTTTAATAAAAATTTAAATGCTTGAGATATAGTAATGTGGCCTTAAGTAGTAAATGTGGAGGGTTTTCCCATAGAAAATGAGCTCACAATATTGTGTAAAATATCCCACATCTGATTAAATATCTAGAACATCAGATTTATCGCCTTTGGACTCACAAATATCCTCATCATTATTCCCCTCCATTCAAATGTTAATAATTGTACTATAATAATGCTCCTACAAGATTTTATGAAATATGTATCTATTTATTGGATTTAGAGAGAGTCCTATAATGTAGTTGAAAATCAACACTAAATCTGATTCAGCCTCAGTGATAATAATTTATTATGATTTTTAAAGATAAATTACCATTTATATGGTGCATGATTTAGTAATGTGAGAATTTCCTTCTCCATATAATTCTGATAAATTTTGAATGAATGATCCAAAATATTCCTAAATCAGACTCCCTCTATACATTGAGTAATGGATATGAGATTCCTATATAATGATATTGAGTCATTTGATGGGTTCATTCCATTTAACCTATATAACATCGGATTCCTTAGTTACCTCTATCTCACAGTGTTTAGAAGTTGGAATTTGTTTTTTTAGGATGAAGGTGAATGAGAAACATGAATACCTGGATGTGAACAATGATCTGGGAGATGATATTGTTTTTTAAATCACTTATATAAAATCAGAAAATTTCTAAAATATTTTGAAATTATTATCATTGAAAAAAACCATGTAAAATTTTAAAATAATCATTATAGAAAATAATTGTCATGATAGAGGTAAAATATAATTTTTCAATATATTTTAAATTAGAACCTTCATTTTAGACTTTTATACAAAGTAAAAATTTACTTGTCTAGAAAATTATTAGAATGATTACTTTTTGAATAGTTTCATATAAATTAAAAGGTATTGAAAATAACAATTTTAAAACATAACATGTATATTTAATAAATTATGTATTTTGTGTTTTGAATAATATGGACATGGAAGAAAAATTTAGTCAATTAATGAAGGAATATGGTTGTTATATCATTAAAAAAATTATATCAATATTTTTTAGCGATAAAGATAAGAAAATGAACCTAATTACAAAATTTTATTCAAAAAAATAGAGGATACGATATTATATGGTTCTCAAAGTATAATGTGCCTAAAAGTTCTCTCCATAAAAATTTCTCAAAGACAATCAAAAAATTAAATGTCATTGTAAAATAAAACTTTTACTCAAGTCCAATATTCTTTCTACGCACACTAAAATCATTTATAAGAAATATAAATTTATTATATTTATGTACCATAATAATATAAATACTTATAATATAATATATGATCCATTTTCTATATTTCAACAATAATTTATTAAAATTTAATTATTAAAATTGTGGTTTTTGGTTTCTAATTGTTTTATTTTTAACATTAGTACTAGTTTGGATGTTCCTTTATTGTCCTATTGGTCATGGTAACATCCTATCCATAATTTTAATCATGATATAATTGTATTTTATATTCATTATATATATTTAGGATAACTAATAAAATGTATAGATAGGAATATTAATAACACAATTCTTGGTGACGGTAGTTCACATGTAAGAATGAATGAGTATTTCAACTTATAATGAAAAGAAGGAATGAATATGAATAATATTTTAACATTAAATATTATAATTATTTAATAAATATCATATATATTCATTAAATCCATCTTCAAAGTCATATATTGGAGGCTCTGGTGAAAATGACTCATTTCTCTACGTGGAGAAGGAATTCCACACTTATGCAAGAGCGACATGTTCATTTAATATTTGATTAAAAAAAGGAAAAAGGGTTGTGAAATAATAATAATATAATATTAGCATGATTATTATAATATATTAAACATTTTATGATTGATTTAATATTTTTATAGAAGGTATAAGAAAACATTTGAATGAACCACATTAAGAACTATTCATATTATTCAAAAAAGCTCCATAGGTTTATACTGAAATTATTCTACATTTGGTGTTATAATAAACTCATTAAAGGTTTTGGGTGTAGTGGAATATTCTAATGGTAATGTCCAACTTTTCCTTTTTTCTAATATCAATGATTAATCTAATACTTACATGATGATAACACTTGTGGTCAATGGAATTGAATCAAACTATGTTTATAAAGGATAAATTCTTGAACCAAATCATGGGATCAGCACATATTATTTATATTTAATTTAATAAATTAAATAATTTATTTATGTGAAATTCATTCTTTGATGATTTTTATTACATTGTATCCATGCAATACCATCATTTAATTATAGGAATAAAGAGTATATTCCCTCTAACGATGATCCAAACATGTTCCAAGAATATCTTAATGTCATAGTGGAAATATCCAGGTGAAACCATGGATGATCCTATCATTCACATCATTTTCCTTTAATCTCCTCAAGATTTAATTATAGATGAGTATACATGATTTCTCTATAATCAAGTGTGGAAGGCTGTGGAAGTTATATCTCTGTTATTGGGAGATTTCTTAGAAAAAGGATCTCTATAGTGATTTGAGAGGATTATATGAATTCATTGGTGAGAAATTAAATGAATTTGAGCTCTTTAAAAAAATATAATTGGGATTATATATCAATCGGGTCCGAATGAAATATATTCACAGGTTCCTTTTATTTTTTTTAATCCCTATAGATTACCATGCCTATAATAAAAATGTTATTATTTCTTAACATGCACTAAAAACAAAAAATAAATTAAATATTTTTTAATAAATTAATATAAAATATATATTATATCACACCAAACCAATAAAATCAATTTTAAATTCCACTATAAAATTTATTAATCCTTTAACAGTGGATATTTATTTAATAAATAAATTTCAATACATTATTTTCCATTAAATGCATACATTTTAAATCCAATAAATAAAAAATAAATATTTATTAAATATTATGCTCACATAATATTATTTAGGATAATTTATGATGAAATATTGGTGATGACAAGACATAAATAATTATTTAATGACAATTAGTAAAATACGAATTCATTGTTTTAAAATTACAAATAATAATATATTTTTTAAATTGAGATTCTAGATACACTTAATATGTGATCCTTTCTTCCTCATTCTTTGTGTCCATGGATGAAGCATCCATAATTTCCAGGATAAGATTTAAAAAAACAATAAGGAACCCATTGAGAAATAAGTTAATACTATAATGACGTAATATATCATATATACACATATTATTTATTATAATCACTTTATTATGATATCTCTTATCAAGAAGGTTTCATGCCAGGTCCATCAACCAATGATATCAATGCCACTTTCTTTGATGTAGGAAAATCAAATATTCTTGTAGAACACAATATGAATTTATTTAATTATCCTATATCATTTACATTAAAAGGGCCAAAAAAATCATTTTTCATTGAGGAATATAAGGGTAAAATACATTATTTCATAATTGAATAATAAAATATTACTTGTGGTGCAACTAGAATATCCAAACTCATTTAAAACATGTTTCATCGTGGTTTTCATAAATACATAATAGTACAAATCATAAAACATTCATTGATAATAAATCTTAATTCTAAAGATTAATACACACATATGCAGATAAAACATCATACGAAACATTTAAATATGTATTTCTTACTAGTGGGACTTATTGATAAAATATTCTACATTCGATATTAAAAATGGTGTAATCTATGATAATGTGTCTTAAATTACTATGGTCCCCACCCCATATATCCAGAATCATTTGTGTCTCAAAAAAATTCATCTTGAAATATAAATAATATTTATAAATATTTTATTAGAACTTCTGGGCTCTCATCACAGCTAGGAATTGTTATGACCTCATAGTAAAACAACTACACATTATACATTAACCCATACTATGTCATGATAATGAATAATTATAGTAGTCTATATACCTTGAATTGGACAAGGAGGCCTCTCAGATCTATCATTAATGATCTTGATCCCCTGAATATAGTTAGCTTCACCTATGTACGTCAAGAAAAAATCACTTTTTAAGCTATCCTTCCTAGAAGGTTGGTCTAGAATTTCATTACCACTATGAAATATGTTCTCAACATAAACTTCTATGATAATGAATGTAAATGTTGAAAACTAGTTGTAAAAACTTGTATCAATTTTTCTCAAAATGAAACTAAATTATTTTTTTGATTCATCCAATCAAATGTTCCATGACATTGATTATTGCTTCAATCCATAAATGTATCTATGCAGCCTTCAAATCTTCTGGCATCACCATATTTCAGAAACCCTTCTAGATGTACCATGTAAACAACTTTATAGACGATCCCATTATGGAAATATGTTTTGATATCTATTTTCCTAATTTCAAAGTCATTATATCCTAATATTGGATGTTAAATTATGATGGATTTAAAAATGGAAACATGAGAAAATGTTTGATTTTATGGAATTACCTAATTCTATTTAATCCTTCGACCAACTATTCTTTCTTTATAGGTATTTCCCAAACCTTACATGTTTAAATTTATCTTGAATTCCCATTTTCACCCTATGATATTTAAATCAATAGATGCATCAACCAAAACCTATACATGGTTCTCATACATGAAATAAATTTCAATATTCATTTCTTCATTCCATAATGAAAAGGATAAGCTATGTTGTTTCTCTTCATGGGAGATAGGTTGATCATTTTAAACCAATAATTAGTCACTAACTTCAATGACTAGAAAACCATATATGTATATATATATGGTTCTCTTACCACTCTAGTGATCCTATATAGTACTTCTGTTTTTGGAACAAATTATTCTATAAGGACATGTGGATTTTGTTCATATACTAATGATTATGTATCTTGGTTATTAACTTCATTTAAGAAAATCATTCTCCCAATACACCTCTTGATAATGTGCTCCATCTCAAGAATGGTGGCTTTTATATTGACCATCACATTCTTTATTGAGGGATTTTATAGGTAGTGTCCCTTTTTACAAGAGATATATACACCAGGTTCCTTGGAATGCTATTTTGTTTTATGATAAATCTTTATCAAATGCCTCGTATCCCCAAGCATATGTAAGTGACAACATATGTATCTTTCCACTCCGTAGCACAAAGTTAATAAAATATACAACTTTATTTGGTACTTTTTTTAGTGTCCATGTCATAGTATGTAATGCGTATCCCGAAAAGGATCATGGAAGATCTACATGAATCGTCATCTTCTTTAACATGTTTAATATGGTATAGTTCCTCAATTCACCAACAATATTCAGTTTTTGTGTGTATAGTGGAGTGAGTTGAGATAAAATATAAAACTATAGTAAAAGGATGATAAAATCTTGGATAAGATATTCACCACCACAATCATATTGAAGAATTATTATCATCATTCCAATTTTATTCACTACTTCATTTTTCAATTTATTGAATTTATTAAATGTATCAGACATTTAACTCATCATGTAGACAAGTCCATATATTCCCATAACATTTGTAAAAGTGATAAAGTAATAATAACCACCTCTATAATCTACTAAAAATGGTCCACACCCATCAGCAAATACCAATCCAAAAATCTCGGTGTCCCTTTCACCGTTACCGCCAAATTGTTGTTTTTTTTCAATTTTCCATGTAAAAAAATTAAATATTTCAGAATGTTTTAGATAAAAAGTGTCTAAGTAACCATATTTACATGTCTTTTTCAAACACATCATGGTTACCTGAAAAATATTTGAATTCCACTGATACTTGTTATATGATTCATTTAAACATGATTCATTATCTCCTGGAAATACTTTGTTATAATAATTTAATACATAATGAATTTGATTAAAATGTGTCTTACCATTACATATGTTTTCACTATAAAAGAAAAAAAAATTATTCCCAAACATGAAAAATAAAACATATATATCAATGAATGATACAAAAATTAGGTTCATGGAAACTGTCGGTACGTAATAAAAATCTCTTAAAACCCATATCAATTTGGTTAGAATGGAATCTTGGAAGTCACCAGGGGGTACAATAGCCATCCTCAATCCATTGGAAGCTATCAAGTCTAACTCCCCTCTATAATTCATTCAAAATATACATGGTTACTATATTTTGATATAGATGTGTGTTTCAGAAGCTATATCTAATACCCAATGTTCATATATTGAATGATTGAACTTGATAATGAACTCACCATTAGCTTCCCCTTTCTTCTGGGTGATGTTCTTGTTCTAGTGGCCATGCTTCCCACATAAAAAACATGCTACATCAATTTCCATACCTTTCCTCTAGATCATTCTTTTTCTTGTAAGTATGGTAATCATGATCTTTATACCTATTATGATTCTTAGGCAAAATCTCATTGTTCTTATCTTTTATTATTGACCATATGGAATGAAGGGTTTTCAAACCCCATGTCTTTATCCATTTGGAGAATCAGAGTAAGAAGGTTCGAAATAAACTTATCATTCATTATCATGTTATAATTAATAATAAATCTGGATAAGGCCATGGGTAGTGGGGAAAATATGATATCTGTGTGAAACTCTTCTGATAATTTAATCCCTAATATCTCTAAACATTGAATATGTCAAATAATTTTGATTATATGAGGCCCAGATGTCACCTACACTCCTAGAATAGTTGTTAATATATAATTGGAGTAATCACATATCTCTTATCCTATCTTATATTTATAAATAACTCAAAGGTTATACATAATGTCATAAATAACCATTTCTTTATTTTTATTCAATCTTTTGTAGGTCATGTATGATATCATGATTCATTTAAAATTTTATAGCATTTTTCAAATTCTTATCATAGATAGATACCACATACTCACTATCCTCATTACCAGGAACATAGGGATAGGTTCTTCCATCATATAAAATATACTTTATTGATGGAGAATAACTTGTACCATTTTTAATATAATAAATATTTGTTTGGGATAAGTCTAGCCTTCTCACGTATTGATTGCAGTGGTATGTCTAATGTCATTTCTATTTTTTTAAATAATAATATAAGTGTTGTTTTATTACAATATCTAATAATACGTGAAAAATAAATAAATAATATATATTTTAGTCACCCATTATTTTATCAAAACCAAATATCCCTTAACATTGGTTTCAAAATATATATTTTCTTAGACATTCTAATGTAATGGATTTATATTACAATTATAATTACCCCAACATTGGTTGGTCATCATAATTGAGTGGTTTTATTTTTTCATTCAAAATTCCAACTAGATTAATTAATAGTTATTTGATCTATTGAGTGGACTCCACTATAAAGACCCATATTTCCATGTAATTGTTTATAATTATATGGAATATTTATGAGTCTGTGAAAATTGACGGCGAATGAATCTGAGGCCCGAAGTGCCCCAAATGAATTTATGAACATTTTTTACAAGTACGTTTAGTAAACGCGTGAGTGGCATTTTCTAAATTCTGAAATGTTGATTGGATGAAATCTCTGAGGGAACTATTGAATCTATAGCTCCAGAATTCGTTTAAAGGATGAATTAATTTGACCGCAGTTGGTTCGAAGAAAAAGTAAAGTTTTGAAACATTTTAAATGAAATAAAATGAAATAATTTAATTATTTTATTTCATATCCTCCAACATACAAGCAAGATGGTGGGGTCAGAGATTTGTCAAGCCAATAAATGGATTGACCTGCCATCTCAAAGTAATGATGTCATTGGAGAATTAGGAATCTTCCTAATTAATTATCCCCATTAAAATACAATGTCATTACTTCCCCCTCCTATATATATAGTTCCTGGGAAGGGGTATCAGAAGAGATTCTCCAAGGAATGAAGTGATGAAAAAGAAAGGCGACTCCAGAACCATAGAGGACAGAGCCAAACCTAGAGAGTGGATACAGACAACATCGACCCACAAACTGAAGGCCAATGTACGAATGGTGTCATTGGGAAACGGTTTTAGTAACAAAAAACAAGACCCTCCATCAAGTGCAGACGCACTCCAATGGGTTTTAGAGGTATGGGGTTTATTCGTTTACCCATTTTATATGATTTTCCCTCTTCCCCATTCGTGAATTATATGAAGAACGTGGACCAACCGACTAATGGGTTGAACCGCAATTCATTATTTCTTGTGGGAGGTTGTTAGGGTGTAATGTTTTTGTGTATTTAATTGTTTTATAATATAATTGATTATTAAACCCTTTAACCCCTCATGTTTGTGAGCTAACGCGGAGGGTGCTGGCCAAATGAACTGGACCCGAACCCTTCTTTACATAGATAATTTTTCACCACCATGGAACACCGACTGTGCGGCGATACAGACCTTCTATGTTGGGGAAAGAACATCAAGGCACCCCACAAGAGGAGGTCATGGAATAATGGTACGATGGCCATTGGAGGGGCTAGAAAAGGCCTGTCATTAAAGAGGCGTTGCGCGCTGCCGCACACCAGCGACGAAAAATGAAATTTGAAACTCATCAGCCGTGGAAACCAGAGGAAGGTGGATGACACACCGGCTGGACGTAGGTGAGGGAGCAGAACGTCATTGCGCACTGCTGAAGAGGTCAGCTTGCATGCTGGACATCCATGATGAAATTGGCAGGGGTGAGGCATGACCCCTGCGGCATGACCATGTAGTGGTTGGGCATTGGCCTGTGTTTTTTGTGATAGGATCAGGGGCCACTGGATCGACCAGTGGCTGGTGGATGGGGCACGTTCCAGAATCTCACCCAGTGGAAATGTCATGACCTATTGGCCACGGCACGGAGATCCCATAGTTCCACATCAGCCCAACCCAGATGCACTACATCCTGGTATCCCTGGTGGCCTGGACCACCAGTTGGGTTGCACCACAGAGTCAGCCTAGCGGACCGACTCACCGCTCAGCGGGCCGACCCGTGGCCCAACAACATGACCCGTAGCCTAGTCAGGTCGAGCCATGAACAACGGGCCGGGATGACCCAGGTCGTGTCGGACCCCAGTTAGGCAGGTTCGACCCTGGTCGATTTGGGTCGGCCCATGCCAAACTGGATCTGGCTGATCTGACTGAGGGTGACCAGACTTGGACCTTGTACCGACCAGTAACACATAAAGGGCTTGTCTCTAGAACTAGGTGTCCATTTGAAAAAATTTTGGTGGTGTTGAGATCATTGGAGAAAGAAATCCCTTTTAACATACTCCATGAGGGATTTGGAAAACATGTATTATGGAAGGGTAGGATCGCACCTGAATCCAACAAGGCCCTTAGTACTTAAATTCAAAAAACGCACAGACCGAGCAACCGGTTTTCACACCGTCTGTTGTGTTGTAAACCCATATGAATTGAAAGATCATTCGGTTACTTCTTTGTGAGACTTCATTTATGTTTAAAAATGACCAATGGATTGGGGAGGAGTTCTCCCAAATGCACTGTGTACGAAACCCTATGACTAGCTTATACTTGATGACTACTGATATTTCACCTCAGAGTGACTCGATAGCCAAATGGGGAGCACCTATATGTGATGTGGAAGACCCACAATGTGGAGAACCTTAGTGTTATGCAGAAGACCCTTGATACTGTATAGGAGGAGTACCTCGTTAGGCTATGAGGGGGAGCACCTCTCTGTGATGCGGCAGAACAACGGTGGGGAGAACCTCTGTGTGACTCAGCAGACCCATGGTACTCGATAGGAGGAGTACCTCAGTAGTCGAAGGATAGTGGGAAGCACCTATATGTGATGTAGTATTCCCACTTTACTCATTAGAGGTGGAGTTCTCTAGTAGAAGAGGTTTTCGATGTTTTGAATGGAAATGATACCTGATGCTAGGCCTATAGAATCTGTGGCTGGCTATCAGGATTCCTAGTGATCCTGTGTGGGTCAACATCATAATCCTGTTTCTCTGAGTTTTATACCTAGTTTGAGCAGATACTCTAATTGAGCTATGTATATTGTTTTTTTGCATTGTGATTGAGTTCATGCTTTGTGGTTTCCCTTGATGAATTCAGGGAGACCTTCAGGGGTCTCGGGGTTCCTACTTAGTATCATTATACTCACCCCTGCATAATCTACATCCACACCTTATTGTGTCTTATGCATACAATGAACAGTTGGGATGAGGTTTGATAGATCCAGAACTACGTGGATTATAGAGGAGACAGAAAAACGTGAAGTGTTGAAGAGGTGATATGTTCTGACCCATCAGGTAAGATCCTTGGAGGACAACTCAGTATCTATTTCCCCTTTTTCAGTTTTATTTTTTCTTTCAGTTGGTCTTGTATTCTGGACCCTTTTATTTTCATCACCCCTTTTACTAAAACACTTTACTTCACAACTGGTTATCATTGTGTTCTTAAACTGTTTGTTTGTATAGGTTAAAAGGTATTGCCTTCCCATTTTTGGTAACACACCTTTTGGTTATAGTATCCAACCACTAGCCAATGGAAGGAGGTCTTGGGGTATTCATGACATGGGCCCCGAGGGATGGGTCATAAAAAAGTGGTATTAAATGATTTTGGTTCTACCAATGAACTTGGAATCTAATATTTTCACTGTGGCAATAGTGTTAAGTGTTATGAGTGTGGTTTTCAGTTTGGGGAATCCAATGTTGGTGCGGATGCCTACATATCTATACACCAGGACCCTGAATTCTGATTTTTGACAAAGCACACAAAAACACTAATTGTGTGTGTTTCGAAAAGTTTTTTTTGATCTCTTCATTCAGCTCACCAAGAATTACTTATTAACTGTGGCATGTCTGTCTTCTTTTATGATGCCACTATGTTGATAGCTAGCCAAGACTCCAGAGAGAGTATAAGATAATGGCCCACCGAGCGATGAGGCCTCGGTACAGGGACCTCTTACGACGTTATCAACTTCATGTGTTATACGAGCTGCACCACTAACTGTTGGAAAAATATTTCCACCATCCCCACCAACAAAGGGATTATGTTGACTGAGCATGTTTCACGAGTTCCAATGATAGTGGTCCCCATGGTTCTAAGGCGACATTGATATGCTGGCAGCTATGTACTGGCGGGGGGCTATGGCGCGAATTGTTTTGCTTGGTTGGGACACCGACTGATTTTCTGCTGATCCAAGTAGCCAGCTTTTTTCATGAAGTAAAAGGGAGATGGTGGAGCCTGATGCTCCTGATACATGATGAGGAGACCCTCATCTAGGAGGAAATAGAGGGCCTTTTCAGGATAGAGTTCATCCTAGTGACCTTACGTTCTCTGCATATACAGTAGCTGCGGCAATTATAGCAGGGCAACCTGGCAGTGGCCCAGTACTCAGTGAGGTTCACTGATCTCTCCCACTAATCCACTGACTAGGTACGAGACCCTTTATTCAGGGAACAAACCTTGGAGAAGGGTATCTGGTGGGTTATCAGAGCATCGATGGCATCGCTCAGCATACTGACACAGGTTGGGGTGCTAGAGTGGGCACTTTTGGTGGAGAGCTTCAAAGCCGGGAAGGCACAGACAAAGAGAAACCCCACCAGGTGAAACTTGGATGAGTCATCTCAGTTTGCTAGTAGGTAGATAAAATATAGTTCTAAGTGGACCGGACCTTCTGGGGGATGGCCATGAGGCATAGGGTCGGAGGTATGGAGCTCGCGAGGTTGATGAGGTCAGGCGGGGAAACAACAGTGAAACAACTTAGTGGGGAGGGTTACATGGCTCGCGATTTCCCAACACACCATACAGATGACCAGCAGAGAGTCTAGGGATCTCCAAGGTAGAGGAAGAGTTTTGAGTGAGGAGTTCCGCAGTTAGCAGACAGACGTGGCGAAAGATATGGTCATGCAATAGGCAGTGGGCGGCATTTCGAGGTTCTACCGCCACCACCGCCAGGTCGTCCACCCCAACTACAGGGAGAAGGAGGAAAGGGATGACCTCCACTCCATGAAGCTAAGGCCTAAGAACACAGTACTACAGATATGATTAGAGATATGATCTATGTCTAATCCGCCTTAGATGCAGTACTTATAAACATCGGTGTTAGTCACTCTTTTATTTCCATGAACCTCGTCCAGAGCTCGAAGATTCCAATGGGGTTGTTTACTCGATCCTTATGGATAGAGACTCTTATGGGAGTGGATTTGATGATTAAACACTACTAATGGTTGTGTGAGCTCACTCTAGGAGGTGAGATCTTTGTCTGGGATTCCCTAATAGTAGCGTCAAATACTTACAACGTCATCTTGGGTATGGACTGGCTATCTACTGTTCATACACAGATTAACTATATTAGGTGCAAATTGTGGTGTGTCTGCATAGATTGGACCAGGTTTTATTTCACTAGTGAGAAGGAGACCTTTGGAGCACATGATGGTCTTACCCAGAGTGGGATGCGGCTGATTACTCATCAGTTATCTAGCCTTACCCTCAGAGCAGTGGATGTTGAGAGTCTGAGCTATCCTATAATGGTGGAGTAGTATGCTGATTTCTTTCCTGATGACGATCTACGACTAAATCCACAAATATAGGTATAATTTTAAGTTGACATGTACCTTGGGATGACAATTATATCTACACTAGCCGATCAGATGGCTCATGTGGAGCTTTATGAGTTATGAGTACAATTGGAGGACTTTCATTAAAAGGATTCCATAAGACCTAGTGTCTCTCCATGGGCATCCCCAATTCTATTTTCCAAGATGAAGATGGTAGTTTGAGACACTGTATGGACTAACAGTGCCTGAACGAAGTGAAATGTGAGAAAAAGTATCCACTTTCGAGGATTGATGATCTTTTTGATCAACTGAAGGGAGCTCGTCAGTTTTCAAAGGAAGACCTTACATCAGGATATCACCAGAAAATTATATGAGATGAGGATTATAGAAGATAGATATTAGATGTTATTATGGCCATTCTGAGTTCTTGTTTATGCCCTTTGGTGTGAACAACGCCTCGATAGAGTTCATGGGACTCATTAATAGGATCTTTCAGCCATACCATGATCGCATTGTGGTGGTGTTCATCGATGACATCTTGATTTACTTAGCGAATGAGGATGATAATGCCTATCATCTAGAGATAGTTCTGGATACACTCCGAGAGCTCCAACTTTATGGAAAGATTTGGATGTGCAGGTTATAGATACGAGAGTTCAACCTTCTAGGACACATTATCTCAAAGTCTAGAGTTGTAGTGGATCCAGCAAAGATAGGTGATGTACTTTATTGGGAGCCACCTATGTGTGTGACTAAGGTGAAGAGTTTCCTAGGGTTGGCTGGTTACTACTGATGATTTGTGCATGACTTTTCAAGAGTTGTGGAACCCCTGTCAATGTTGACAATGAAGGGGAATCCTTTTTTATGGACAGAGATACGCCAGATGAGTTTCCAGGATCGGAGGAAGTGACTGATGAGGGCCCCCATCTTGAGGCTACCATAAGGGGGAGTTGGGTATGTAGTGTACCACGACACATCAGTGACCAGACTTGGGTGTGTCCTGATACTGGAGCGATCAGTGATTGCCTATGGCTCAATGAAACTGAGACATCCAGAGCATAACAACACTCCACGACCTGGAGATAGAAGCATTGGTCTTAACCTTAAATATTTGGTGACATTACTTGATGAGTGACCATTTTAAAATCTACATTGATCACAATAGTCTCATGTATATCTTCTCTCATAAGGACCTGAACCGGATATTGTGGCAATTTCTAGAGTTCCTCCAGGACAATGACTTTAAGATAGTCTAGACTCCTAGGAAGGGAAATGTGGTAGCAGATGCACTCAACATGAGGTCTGTTATGGAGTTGTTTATTGAGGTGACAAAGAATCTAGCCACGTTGAAAATATCTTTCATAGATGGGGATGAAGAAACTTATCTACATTATATGACAGACACTCCCCCACTCCTTCAGTGAGTCAGGGAGTCACATCTCGGGGACACTGACTATGAGGCTCGATGAGCTCAAACATCTTCAAGATAACCACCTGATGGTTTTTCTGAAAGTGGGGATCACATCATCCACTTCAAAGGACGTATAATTGTTCTAATGGTGCTATGTGAGGAGGTGTTGATGGAGTTACATTCATCCCATGTGGCTAATATCTTAGCGTGGAAAAGATGTACCAGGACCTCTATCATAAGCACTGGGGGCTAGGGATGAAGTAGGCAGTAGCAGAGTTTGATTCACGATCCCTCACTTGTTATCAAGTAAAAGTTGAGTGTCAGGTTCCATCATTCTTAGCCCAACCACTAGTTGTGTCGGCGGGGAAGTGGTATGAGATCTCCGAGGACTTTGTGACAAAGCTTCCTCATACGTCCAGGGGACATGATTCTGTTTGGGTGATTGTTGACCGACTCACCATGTCATCCCAGTTCATAACCATCTGAGAGCGAGGATCAGTATAGGTCTTGGGAAACCTCTACGTATATGAGGTTATGTGACTCCATGGGGTGGCATCGATGATCGTCTTTGACCGTGATTCACGTTTTACATCATGGTTGTGGAAGAGATTACTGGACGCGTTAGAGACTCAGCTACATTTGAGAACTTCCTTTCATCCTAAGATGGATGGTCAAATGGAGTGGACTATTCTGAGGCAAGTGTAAATGCTTCATCCTTGTGTCCTAAATTTTGGCCACAGTTGGAAGGATCAATTTCCCTTAGTGGAGTTCGCCTAAAATAATAGTTATCACTCCACTGTCGGTATGGACCCATTCGCAGACCCATACGGTTGACCTTGTAGATCACCACTATGCTTGACCGACCTAGGGTAGTCAACACTTATGGGTTCAGAGATGGTACGAGCTACTACTGAGAAGGTGCATACCATCAAGGAGTAGATGAAGACTGTATAGAGAAGACCGAAGTCATATGCCGACAAACGACATTTACATATAGAGTTCCAGGAGGGGGACCACATTTTCTTGCGAGTCTCTCCTCGATGGGGACTACGTTGATCTAGTAGAGGAGGAAATATATAATTGAGATTTATCGGGACATTTCTGATACATTGGAGGATTGGAGATATGGCATTCTTCTTGGCACTTCCACCGCAATTGGAGAAGGTGCACAACCACTTCCACGTATCCCAGCTGAGGGGTTACATGCATGACCCATCTCATGTCATCGACCATGGAGAGATGGTCTTAGACGATGGGGTGATGTTTACAGAGGTTCTAGTAGAGATTGATTATTGACATGAGCATGTCCTATGTGGGTGGTCAATACCTCAACTGTGCAATCGCTGCCAGCACGAGAACCTCCAGGAAAGCACTTAGGAGTAGGAGGCTCAAATACGTGCACAGTACCCCCATTTGTTTTCATATTCAATGTCCTGGCTTTTGGGGAAAAAAATAAATAAGTTGGAGAGAATTAAAAAAGCTGGATTTCCATGTAATTGTTTTTAATTAAACATAATTTTTACGAGTCTGGAAAAATTAACGACGCGTGATTCTGTGGCCTAGAGTGCCCAAAAGTAATTTCCGAACATCTTTTCGTGAATGTTCAGTAATCACAAGATCATCATTTTCTAAATTTAGAATTTTCTCTCAGATTAAAATCTGAGGGAACCTTTGTATCCACAACACCATGATTCTCTTAAGGGTGGCTTTACATTGACCATAGTAGGTCCGGATAAAAAGTGATGTTTTGAGAATTTTTAAAAGAAATGAAATAATATTATTTTATTATTTTATTTCATATCCTCATATGGAAAAGCTAATGAGTGGGCCTAGTGATGTTCTAAGACAATAAATGGGATGACCTGCCAACCCTAAGTAACGACATTTTTGGGGAATTATGATGACTCCTAGTTAATGAGCCCCATTAAACTCCAACGTCTTTACTAAACTTCACCCAATAATATATATATGGAGCTTGGGGAGGGTTATCAGTACAGCTTCGCCATGAAACGAAGTTACAACTGAAAACCACAGTGCCAAACCATTAGTGGATGGAGCCAAACCCACCAGAAGGTGACAAACGACACTGAATCACGAACCAAAAGACGACGTACTAGTGGAATCATTGGGTACCAGTTGTGGGAATGAAGAACACGATCCACCATCAAGCGCGAAGGATCTAAAATGGGTTTTCAATGTAGGGGGATTATTCATTTATGCACTTTAATTGATTTCTCCTCTTCCCAATTCATGAATTGTAAGAATAACACAGATCAACTGACCACTGGGTTGATCCATGATTCCTTCATTCTTACAAGAGGTTGTTGCGGGGTAACCTTCTAAGGTTTTTAATTGTTGTTTAATTCGATTGATTATTAAACCATTAACCCCCACATGTTTTCAAGCGAACGAGTAGGGTGTGGGCCTAAAAAACTCAACCAGAACCCTCTGTTACATTGCTAATTTTTCACCTCCATGGAACACGGATCGTACGTCGATACTGACCGGCTACGTTGGGGATAGCGTGTCAACTCACACTGGAGGAGGAGGCCCTGGCACAAATTTTTGTCCATCATCAGAGCGGCCAGAACCAGATAGCTGTAGAGGGGTCATGGCATGCCATCATGTGCCACTGATTAAAAAAAGTGGTCGCAGCTCGTCAGCCGTGGTGATCAGAGGAAGGCGGCTACCACACCATCTAGCTGCGGGTGACGATGCGGCACGTCGTCACACCCCACGGGAGAGGTTGGTCTTCACGTCGGCCAACCATGATGGAACCTGAAGGGGTGGGGAATGCCTCCAGTAGCCCCCCGACGTGGCAGTAGGGCTGCAAGTTACATTGCTAATGAAGGTTGTTGGGGATGCTAGATCGACCGATGACCGGTGGATGGGGCGTGTCCCAGTGGCACGCCCAGCGAAAAATCTTTGGCATGGGAAAATCGAGACGGCACGGGGCGCTGCGTTGGGTCAAACCCAGCATGTTGACTGGATGACATGGCAGTGAGACACATCATCCTTCCCTGGATGGGTTGCATCTGGGTATCACTGTCGGCCCGAACCCCTGGTCGGATGGCACAGCTGGGCCGCGCCCGACGTGATGGTTTGACCCAGGTCGGGCCCAGCGTGATGGGTTGTCCCGGGTCAGGTCAGACCTGAATCGGGCCGGGTCGAGCTCCATTAGATCTATGTTTTCCCATAACGAACCAGGTTAGGCTAGTCCAACCGGGGCAGACCAGTTCCTGACCTAATATCGTTCAGTTACACTTAAAGGGCCTTATCTCGAGAACCAGACGTCTGTTTGACAAACTATCTACTATGTTCTGATACTTGGTGTGAGACGACCCTTTTGACTTAATCCATGAGAGATTTTTAGAATCATGGTGTAAAGACATGTTGTATCTCACCTAAATCCATTCATTCCCTTTTCACTGAAATGCCAATAACGCATAAATCGGGCATCCAGTTGATGCGTCATCTGTTGCATTAGAAACCCTTATAACACGACGGATTATCAGGTTACTTATTTGTGAGACTTTGTGCTGGTAGAAATACAACTGATGTCTTGGGGAGAGGTTCTCCCAAGTGGGATACGTACGGAACCCTACGGCTAGCCGAGACTTCCTGAATGTAACACCCCAAGCTTCCATGGTACGCTTCTCTTTGAATAATAGAGCAGTGTGTGTTGTATGCAACCTCGAGTTCTTACACACCGTGACCAATCAAAGTAGCCGATATGAATAGAAATACCCACTTTTTAAAATTAGATAAATTTTATATTTCAAAATGGACTTCATTTTTGGATTCAGAATATCGAAATTAACATATGTTGAATTTTTGGTATTTTTCCGAAAATTCCAATTTTCGCTGTATCGTGCAAAATACTTAAAAACAACTTTTTAAATAAAAATAATTTATAGTGATAAATTATAATATTTAGTGGTTTTAAAGTATTATTATAATATAATTTTACTGTTTTATCCAATTTTGGTCATTATAATTAATTTCACTTTTAAATTGGACATAAAGAATTGTCAATCTTTTGATTGTATTCTTTCTTAAAAACACTATATTTGTTTTGACAACAGAAATTAATTATAAAATTAATTAATGAAATGTAAATTTTCGGAATTTGGTAAAATAGAAATAATATTTTAATTTGGAATATCATATATATCTTTAGTGATTTTTTTGGTATTTTTTTGAAAAACTTCAATTTTTGACGAATAGGTAAACCACAAAGTGGTAGTTAAAAAACTGATTTTTCGTTTAAATGAAATTTTACCGCTTCTGTGAATTTAATTTCAAAAATACTACATACATGGTAGTAATTAGGAAGTAAAAATTGGTTCAATGAGATGAAAATTATTTTTGGTGAATAATTACTTTTGAGTTTTATTAACCGTGATTAAAGGTAATTAGAGTAATTTAAAGTATAAATAATGTTATAATAATATGAAATTACCTTGACACATGTCCTAATATTATTGGATGACTAATAGAGGACCAAGAAAATATATTGGTCAATTTTTGGGACACCATGGAGCCACGTGGGTAAGATAATGACATTAATACCTTTTATTTAAAGCAAAAATAAAAATGTCACAAACATGTATTGTTTTACTAAAATAATTTACAAGGTGTTATACAAGTTATCGTTTAGAATATAAATAACCATTGGAAAGCTAAAAAAAATTCCTACATCATGGTAATTTTTTTATAATTTTAATGCATTAAATAAAAAAATTATTTATCACACCATGATGATGCAGCGATTACCTCATTAATGAACGATTTAAATAAAATGAAAAGATAAGGTAAAATATATGAAATACCCCTATCTAAAGCCTAATGGATGGGTGGCTTTAGAACCCTATCACCTTATCCTAGAAATATATCATTGTGGGACCTTTAAAATCTGAAAATCATTTCATAATAATGTAACATTTCATGACTTTCCAAGAGAGTCCCTCCTCTCCTCTTATAAAAGGCCCCCACCTCTACCACCTTAATCACACCTCTCAAGCCATTTTATTGGCCATAATCTTCTCATTATATCTCTATACATACGTCTCTTAATCATAGAATCCTTAAATTAGGAATAAATCACTTCATGAAACCATGTTGTTCAAACTGATGGGAGTTACCCGATTTAAAGGTAATGTCTTCTATTATGTTGTTTTTTTGTTTTTCTTCTCCAACCCCATAAACTCTTTTTATTACACTATTTTGTAACAAAAACAGAATATTAAATATACTAGGATGTTTTTATGAGAAGTATTTGATTTACACTTACACAAACCTTCATCTAATGGTTAAATAACCTATTATTTCTCTGGGTGGCGAAATTACTGCCTCACGAAATGATGATTGTTGAATCTTCTTTTCACACCTATCATGGTTGCCATTATGATGACACTATTTATATATATGATATATATTATGTTTATTTTTTTTATAATTATTCTATATTTTTCATTTATGACAGACCTTTATTATTTCCATTATGGGTAAACGTAATAATTTCATTTTAGGAAGTGCGGACTACCGCCCCCTCAATGTGATTTGAATCGTTAATGCCATATGTGGGATGTATAATGGATGGAGTTAATGATATTATATATGATATTATACTGGAATTATAACATACCTTTATATCATTATGATTTCATTACATTAAGTTATGAAATAGAAATTAAAGTAGCGTTCAAGCATATGTACGGCTTACCGGCTCCATGAACAGTGCATTTCATTTCTTACCTCTAAATGTTATGTAATATTATAAATGCGTGTATCTAATGTATATATATGATATATATAATATATACATCATAAATATAATTATGTAGATAATGTATATTCTACCACATAAACAACTTTTAATTATAATAATTTTATTGTTGACTCAATTACCAACGATTGAAAAAACGACCGTTATTAACTTAAATGACTACATAATTTTCATATCATGGTAATAAGTGATATAAAAGGGATAATGAACTTGAAAAATGTTCTTATACATGTAGATATTAACTCTAGTTTATTATTCGGAGGATTAAATAGTGATCGAGTCAAGTCAGAAACGAGGTAAGGGACTTCATCTCAATCTCCTTTCATTGAGGCATATTTTTTTATATACACAACATTATTTTATATAGTGTATAAAAACCTTTGAATTTTAACTTTATTCAAAAAAATATCTTTATACGAATCATTTTTACTATACAACAAAAGGAATTTTTTGTCTTATGTATGCGACGACAATGACTTCTCTGCCACCGTTACCATTATTTGAGTTTCAGCATCCTCTACAAGACATAACTTTTTTTAAATGAAAAATAAATACCAAGTTTTAATTTTCTTTTCTTTTGGTATTGAAAATGGGTTTGATAATGTTTCTATTATATCAATATGTTGTATTGATTTCTTGTGATTGAAATTTGGAAATGTTATGTTTTCTTTATGCATGTTTTATGTGATATGATTATGTTATGGTTTATGATATGTTTAAACCTGTTCATATGAGGAATGAATTGGACTTAATAAGTGATGGGTGGAGCCCGCTATAGCACCATGATGCTTTGGTAGGTCTCATGAGACATACTAGTGTCTTGGCACAAGTCCATGACAAAATCTTATTTGTAGTCTTGGCACAAGGCCTTGAGTATGTGGTTATAATAGTCTGGCATTATGCATTCCATTATTATAAAAGTGGTTATTTATATTTCATGTGATTATTCGACTAGTAAAATATCCATGTGAATATGTAAATGGAATTATTTCATTTTATTTTGCCATATTATGTTGAATTTCATGTTTGAAAGGCTTTTTTCAGTTATACATTTCCTCAAATGTTTATGTTTATTTATGAAAGTTTCCGATGTATTGTTATCCTTACTGAGCATCTGAGCTCACCCCTCTCAATGTCTTAATTTTTCCAGGATATGAAGAATTATTTTATGAATGGCCTGCAGGGATAGTATGAGGGTATATGAAGACAAGATGTTGTTGTAGTTTTGTTTTACTTTTTGATGTAACGTAAGACTTATGAATATATCATGTGTTTCCAAGGCTACAAAACTAATCGGTCTTTTGAGACATGATATTTTGTGGTCATTCCAATGTTACGTAATAATGCACCGACTCTGGGTAACTGGGGTTGGGGCATTACAACGACTGCTGATCTTTCAACTCGGAGTGACTAGATGGCCTAGTGGAGAGATTATCTATGTGACATGGAAGATCCATGGTGGGGAGAGCCTCTATGAAACGCGGCAGACCCACGATACTCCAGAGGAGAAGTACCTTAGAAGGCCATGAGGGGGAGCACCTCTCTATGATGAGAAAGTCCCATGGTAATCAATTAGAGGATTACCTTAGTAGTCTAAGGATAGTTGGAAGTTCCTATATGTGATACAGTATGCCCAATGTTCTCGTTAGTGGAGGAGTTCTCCAACAGCTGAGGTGTTCGACTTTGTGACTGGGAATGTTCCTGGTTCCTAGTACGTCGTGACATACACAGTCTTAAAATCCTTAAACTGGACTTCCCCAACCTTCTACTCTTAGATAGACAATTTCCCACATATATATTAGATTCTTTAGGTGAATTAATTTATGTCATCCCAAAAAAATTATTTTATAATTCCTTGATAACTGAAATAACACCAACATTTTAGGTTTATGAACTATGATATATAGTTCAATTTTACTTGATGTTTAAGAAGGTTTTACCTAATTAATTTATATAATGAAGTGAGTTTATCTCTTATGTATTAATTTACAATTATTATATTTACAACACAATTTTTAATATTTAGTGGATTTAATTATGTTATTACCCATTTCATGGATAATATTTAGAAATATAACAATATATTTTACTTATATCATGCATTATTTTCAATTAATTAATTCATGTGATCACAAAAAAAATCCTTAATGAAATTACCATGTAGCTTGATAGAAATAAAATAATAAATTTTTATGATCATGATCATTTACTAATTATTATTTAATCATACGGATGATAAAATAACCATGGACCTAGGGAAAAAAATCCTTCAACTAGTTAATTTTAGTTGTTTAGCTTTCCACCTATCCACCTTTGTATCTCGTTTAGATTGGTTTGACATGGGATCAAAATCTGTACCACCTCTATTATCTTGGGAGTTATATATATTACAAATTCTTTTTCACACCTATATATAATGGGAACCAAAGTATTGGTAAGAGTTTCCCATAAATGAAACCATGGTAATGCATTCCCTTACAGAATGAGAAGCGAGATGACATACATGCAATGAATTTGACATAATCATTAATTACATTAAAATAATCACATACAATGTATTGGTATAGGATCATGATTATCCAAAATCATGAAATTAAATATATATATAATAAAATTATAATTCAATTATGATAATTCTTATTTTATGGAAATCTCAGTCAAATCAATTAATTATCCTCTTTAATTAATCAATTCATTTATCATAATTCTTATCTGAGTATCTGTGAGATTCAAATCCATCATAATTTTGATCAAAGAAAAGATAGTTAGGTAACAATAACTATAGAAAATGAGAACATATTGCTTGGAGGAAATACAGTGATCCCCCATCCGAACTACACAATTTTTTATACTCGTATAGGTTTTAATATTGTGACATGTGGTATACACCACTTAATCACATAATTTCATGATGTGTAATATCAGATTAATGATCTCATGATTTACATGTAATTTACAAATCATGTTCGGATTCAATGTGTATGGACTAATATCTATAATAAAAATTTTAGATGATATGTATATATGAACACTAGGCATAAATTATTTAGAAATCTATATATAAATATATAACCCAAAACATGGAGTGTCTTATCAACATAATGAAAAAAATAAATCAAAATTTCAGAGTGTTTTCTCATTATAACAAATTAACTTTTCACTATGTTTATTTTTTTAATATTACACAGCTTTACATTTAAGAAACATGGAATATACTATTCTCACTATCTATGAATGAAATATTCCTAAGGACATGACATGTAACTTTTCCATGGATATTGTTTTGGTGTACACAATGTTTACATCAGTTACATAGTCTGTGGTCTATGATTTATAAGTACACTAGTCATTTAGGTCATGTAAGAAGATACCCAACTCGCCTATGACTAAAACACAACACATCATCTAGGTATATTGCACGAAAAGTACTCCGAATGACCATGCAAAGGGTCAGTCTAGTAAACACAGGGTGTAGAATTAAATTCATTATATATAATAAATGTACATTACTCCAATTTATTCTTAATTAATTATTGGATAATTAAACACTTGTAAATGTTGTGTACCATCTAGTTATGTGACATATACTCTTATATTATCCTGCTAGATTCGATTGAACATCATGATGAGATCCTTGAATTTATTTCATCCATAAATTTTTTTGACTTTATTATATTTAAGATAAAATAAAATAAATGAAATATATAACTCAATTAAGACTAATGAATTATTTAAATATTATTCAAAAATAAATAATAAATGTGTAAATCAATGAATGATCATTTAATAATAACAAATAATTATGAAACCACTCTGATACCACTTCTACACTTCAGGCAATGAATAAGATTCAAATGGTTCATTCCCAATATTTCTTTTGGTAAATATCGATGATTAATTTGAAATTTAATTTATAATAACTTTCGTGATAAATATAATTAAATCAAATAACATAGACGATGGATTTACACCAGAACTTAAGGGTGAGATAATCACATATTATTTATAATTTCTTTAACCATTTAAATAATTACCTTATGTGATGTTTTTCTCTATTGATTGAAAAGACAATTGATCTATTCCATACCATTGTTTCATTGTTATAATGTAGAATATATTCCCTTTATAATTGATCGACATGTGTTCTATTAATATCTATACATCTCCATAGGAATCACCATGTTATATCACAGAAAATCATAAGAATTACATCATTCTCTTTTAATCTCCCAAATAATCACTACAAAAGGATTATCCTTGATCACTCTCGACTCAATAGAGGATGTTGGATTAAGATATCTCTTCATTAATGGAATCCATCTTGGGTAATAGTGTTATCTAGGCCTCCAAGAGGATTCTCTTGATTTCATTATTCACAAAAAAAAAAGAATTGAATAAAATCCCTAGAAATCTAATATAATTTTATTTATATTTCGCTAGGGTTAGAAATAAATAAATTGATCAAGTTCCCATTATAATTTATTTAATCCCATAATAACCTCATTTTAATAATAATGTTATTATTATTTATTAACGTACACTAAATTCACAAATTAAATTGAAAAATTATTTTATAAAATAATATTTAATAATAATAATTATTGTTTCTCACCAGATATATAATCTCAGTCTTCCATTAATACAAAATATTTATCAAGAATTGAATAATGACTATATTTTTAATACAGAAATATCATTTCATTATCTTTAGATAAATAAATTAATATTACATTAAAAAATTAGAAATATAATATATACTAAATATTCCACTCACATAATATTCTCTATAATAACCAATGATGTAATATAAGTTATCAGTAAAACAAAAATAATTTTTAAAACACATTCTAGTATAATATTTATTAATCTTTTTATAAAATGAATATTAATATATTATTTAACATAGATTTAGGATACACGTAGTGTGTGACCCTCTTGGACTCTTTCTTATTGGCATTTGGCAGAGTAACCTAAAGTCCAATTTTTGAATCCAGAAACATTCCAAGGCACAAATTGAGATATATGTTACCACTGTAATGATATAATACATCATTCAGATGATTAATATGTAATATAATCACTTCATTGTGATATCTCTAATCAATATGGTTTCATTCTAGTACTGTAAACCTATGTTCTCAATGTCTCTTGCATTGACTTTTTGGAAATCGGACATTCCTATTGAACACCATGGCTGTTGAATAATTTAGTCTATCTAATTTTCTTCAAAGTGCCTAAGATATCAACTACAATTAATTAACAGAAGTTTTAAATCCATTCTTTCATTGTTCAATAATGAAATATTACCCATGATGCACTCAATGTATCTTTACCTCGCTGCAAACACACATCATCATGGGATTCATATAAACACTAAGGTACATGAATTATACCACTCATTAGTAATAAAATTACTGTATAAATATCAATACACATGTTCATAGATTAGAATATTCAATGACACATATAAATGTTGATTTCATTTTGGAGAGTCTCATTCCCATAGTATCCAAAATTGGATATTACTAAGGGCATACACCATGACAAGGTGCCTCAATGTCCTTTGAGTCTCAACCCATGATGGCCTAAGTCAATTTTTTCCCTCAAATGATTTAATCCATCAATAGATCATAATTTAATAATACATTATTGGACGTTTTGGGATCTCATTATAGTGGGGAAACTCATTTACATTTCATTTTGATAGCTACTCAGAATATTTTATCACATATTATATTATGAAGAAGAAAAATCCTGATGTGATATGAAGTTCATTAATATTCAAAATAATGAATAGATGTTATATTAATGGACACAGAAGTTGGTTTTAGGCAACTAACTCTAACAAACCTTCCATACATTACATGGGTAGGGATGTTAAGAAATGATTTGGTAATGTATCTTCTATGTTAGAAGACTCATTAATTCAGAGGAAGAGAGGAAATGTGGTGTCCTCATATAAGGGATGGATGAGACAAACTTGTATTTTTTAAAACCACTAAAATATATTAAATTCTTATTCAATAATAATGGATCAGAAATAAATTATAACTAAATTGGATATTATAAATGGTCATAATATCACCGTAAAATATGATTTATTTTGTTTTAGTTTATTTTATCCATTATCATTTTAGTTCTAACCATTTTAACATGTTTTTTATCCCACTATGCTAACTAAAATTTTATCAAAGTTAATATTTAAAAGGCCAAAAAAGGGGGAATCATTACCAAATACATACATGATGTTTCCAAATATTCACTCTATTTTATAAAATTAAATTTCTATAATTGGTGGACATTAATTTTAATCAATACATTAAAACACATTGAAAAGAGTTTTTACCTAAAACTTCCCTTCCATGTAAAAATATATTTTTATACAAAAACAAAATAAAATATTTAATCCAATAAAATTTATAATATTATTTTTTAAAAAATAAACTAATTAAATATTTAAAAATATACAAAATATAATGTTAAATTGTTAATTCATTAAAATTTATACTATTTTTTTAAAAAATATCCATATTCTCCTATATCCTCCCAAAAATCATGTTTTTCAGAAAAAACTCCAACGTTATTCCTTAGTAAATATTTAAATGATGAATTAAATATAATTTAGTTTCCCACAAATATAATCTCAAAAAAATTTGAAATTAATAATAATTTTAATGCATAGAACGAAATAAATTTTTTTTATGAAAGCCTATTTTTGAATCATAAAATGAATTTTATGAGAATTTATTACTTATTTATTATGTGTTAATTACTAAAATTTAATTATATAAAACATTTAAGGGTTTATTTTATAATATGGTTATTCCTATTTATTGTTCCAATTAATTACATTGGTTATACCAGTCACATTTAATTCATAATAATTCAATATTCTAAAGTGGTTCATTTATATTTAGCAGTGTATGAAACACATTATATAAATTAAATTAAATTTATTTCAAGAGAAATAAATCATAAAATTGGTAGGTGTTCACACCATGGACGTTCTATGCTGACAAAGACACCATGAATCATTGGGGATTAGGTCATTTTGTGCTACATGCACCAACATGACACCTGATCGTACCAGCTTAGGCGCCATGCTAAACTCCTACCTCAATATCTCATAATGTGACCACCCCAATACATAGAACATAATCAAGTACTCATGGTATAATGGTATCTAAAACCATGACCCACTACCGATATTTATTGGGCATGCTCACATTTCCATACCTTGATCCACTTCCTAATCACACAAAGACAGGTCCATCAATATAATCATGTCACCCCATGAACCATCCCCTTAGATGGTCCATGTCCCATGCCTCCTTATAATGTTTAATAATAATATATAAACCCACACCCTCTTACTCAAGGCATGTTTATCCAAGAATTCTCACTCAAGGAAATGTCTCATTCCATAAAATTTCCCAGTAAATCCTGTTAGGGTCCATATACATCAACACTAACTTAATCCACATCTTAAAAGGTCATCGATGAAATAACTAATGATTACGGGGATGATTATTACACTAACCCATACCCAAGAACTTTATGGAGGTCCCTTCAATATAATCAACCCAGACATCATCAAGGAGTGGTCCTAATATCAGAAATAACAGAGGGTCGCGTCATGTCACAATGGTCATAAAATAATACCAGGGCAGTAGTCACTTGGGATTTGGCCCCTCATCACATCACATTTCATCTTTATCAACAGTTAATCCACTCGCTTCCCCCCCCCCACGATCAGTACTCATTAATAGAATATTGATTCCATTATCTATCTGTGAAAAAACTACACAAAAGGCTCTTATGATCCATGACTCAAGGCCAAGACTATATACATGGTAATCCCCTCAACACTCCTAGAACGATTACCAATGGACCATCCAAATTCAATGTCAAAACATAGGAAATCATATAAATAAAATTCCACTTTCTAATGAATAAATTCTATATTATTTAATGTACTTATAAAAATACTTTCACTAAATTGTTTATTTTATTTCATTATAAAATATTTTATTCCACATTTAAAACTCAATTAATCATCAAAACCATTTAAAATATAGTATTTGTACAATATAAATTTATATTGGTATTTAGTAAGAGTTATGTTAATGCTTAATTGAAACAGATAGAAGAATGAATATCCTTATATAGGGGAAGCTTACCCAAAGAAGACTAATTATCAATTATTCCTATGGATATGGAATCACTTAGAATTTTATTTTACCAAGCTTAAGATGTAATATAGTAACTACAACAAGAATGAAATTTTTTATCTGGAATATTAAATCTTATCAAGATTAGACCCAAACCATATTCGTCGAACCACCCAAAGAAAGTGCAACCACCAAATTACATACTCTTAGGGGTGGACTTGTGTAATGAGGGGCTACCTATCTAGACCACATTCATATAATATTATTGATTTTTTAATAATTAAATGATGATTATTGTTATCCCATTTCATTTTTAAATTATATAAAAAATTATACATGACATCATGAAAAAAAATATTTTGATACCAAGAAGTCAAATTTTTTGACCATATATATTATTAACAATCTTTTTGATAAATTCAATAATTGTGATATAAATATTACATTTAGATAATAATGTTTACTAATATTTATTTTCATTAAGATGATTATATAATTTAGTGAATTTTAACGTATTCTATACAGTGGTAAGACAATGGTTATGTTTGTTCAAACAATTATTTCCTAGCATATAATGATTTTTATATAAAAGTATAAATTCCCATTTTTAGTGAATAATTGTGAAAAAAATGAATATTATATTTGAAATAATCATCTCAAACTTATATAAGGGATAATTTTTTATAATATCATGAGAATTTTGGATTGTTGGGAAAACATAAATATGGTACAAATATATAGTTTGTATTATGGCATCACAATGACCCCAACTTATTGTAATAAAATCCAAAAAAGGCTTCTATGACCAAAAATATATTTGCTATCATTAACAGATTGTTTTTTAAATGTTATTTTATTAATAGTTTAAATTTTAAATTAATATTCCGGAAACAATATTATATTTAAATGTATTAAGATAAATTATTTATGAAATAATCTACTTCCAAATCTCCAATTGTGTTGTTTTAATATTTGATGATTTTTGGAATTAAAAATTATTTAAAAACAATCATTTTTGTAGAAAACATGGGGAAAAAAGGATGTTTTTTTATATTTATTATTTTATCCTATAGAGTCCAAATCTAATTTTATAAAACTGATAAATAATTATCCTATATTTGTCTATAAATTCCCACATATAATCATAGTAAGATTCTCTAAAAAAATTATAGATCATGAATTTCCTCTACCTATAAATTTTTAAATCCATTACATGGTGTTACCAATCTATTATGTCTCTCCAACCAACCATTTAGATGTTTCCTCTCATGGTAAGGTGATTTTATCCCCCTCTTTATTCAAGAACATTATCAGTTTCTGTCATTTGAATTCCAATTAATCATATTGGAATTTTTTTAATCATATATATTATTATAATTTTTGATTTAAAACAATTATATACTACTTTTTACCCTCCTTAAATCCAACAATGATTCATTATGTGAACTAATTATGCTGCTAAAATTATCCAAGTATTTTCCATGCCAATATTTTTTGTAGTAAATACCCATACAAATTTATAATATTTGGTATACAGCTAGATATTCCTATCCATTACATATTTTAGACTTAAATGTATTTAACCCACACTCCATAATCAACGAGTTATAAGAAATTAAAGGCACTCTTATTTTATCAGATCTATGGGGAACACTAATGTCTGTAAATGATATGAATGAGATAGGTGGTCTAGGAATTGTATAGCCCTAAAATGGATCGGGTAAAAATTATTCCTCATATGAAACCATGAGTGGTTTATAGTATGTTACCATAAGCATATTATTTTATTACTTCTTCAGGGTTTAGGTTGACATAAGCTTTTTTTGTCAGGTTTTATGGTGTTTCCACAATCATATATGGTCTTGATGTTACCATGTAATAGCATAATTTTATGTTAATGTTTATGATTATCACTGTTTTTTTCACCTTTTTATTTATATAGACTCACAAATTTTTAATTCATAATTTTTTTCTTTTATTATTCCCTTATTAGGATTTATAGATCACTCCATATCTTATGTACATACACAGGTTACCTCATACAATATTCGATGATCTATGTAATATCAAGGAATTATTTGGATATTTTAAACAATGTAGTTATACCCATGTTTAAATCTATAGTTGTTTGTATCTAATTACTAAAATACACTAGTATTCATGATATTTTGGGATTTTATTAGGTTTATATTCATATAATAAATAATGAATCAATGTGTATTGAAGATATAATTGTTCATAGTTTGTATCAGATAAAGGATTAGTAATTTTTGGGGATTAGGATAATAATACTTGTCCAAAAAACTTTTGTAAAATATTAAACTATGAAAAATAACCAATGATTTTTAAAGAATATAGTATGTGGTTTTAACCAAAAAAATCCATGTTCGTATACTATATGTGGATGTTTATTAATAATGGTTGTACCTAGAGGTAATGACCTCGAAAATAGAATATTAGGTATTAACTTGATCATCATCTGGTGAACTCATGTATTAACACAGTTCTAATATTTTATTTGGAAAATTAACAAGTTCATTATTAAAAATTATGTTGTTATTAAAAAATAAGATAAAATATTGTGTTAGGAAATTGTCCATGGATAACGTTTATTGGAACCATGAAATTTATAGGTTTAGGAATGTTTACCATTTATGACTTCTCACTTTAATATTCATATGTTTCCCTTTTATATCATTAAAATATTGAAAATTATAATCCTTATTTTTCTTTTTGTTTATGTCAGTGGATAGAAATTAAAGGAATTGAATAAACAACCATTATGATGGGAAACATAATGACTACCCAAATGATATTTCAATCCATATGGGACTAGGATATAGTAATACCATATAAATAAATTGTCAATTTAATCATGTTTTGAATGAAAACATGAACCGAGAAGAAAATCCCCATCCCCCGGATAAATAATAAGTTTCAACTGGGATATTTGTAAATAAAATTCATATATATTTCAGAGGATATTAAAATCCATTAATTATATTAAAATGTATGATTAATATGTTCTTTTCACTCTATAACATTATATAGAGAGTGATTTCATTGGGATTATGAAAAAGGATGATGAATCCATCATGGTTTATGATGAAAACATCAAAAGACTTTTATGATGAACCTATCTCTTTGACATTGATATGAAATGTAGTCTTGATCACTTTTTAGTGGGCCAAATCTATGTCTCCAAATATATATGGTGATTTTAGTCTTCGATAGCTATGATGAAATTTAGTGATGTGCCCTCATAGTAGATATCATTTAATCCCAAGTGTATCATGGGTTTATTTATTGGAAGAAGATAATGGAGTTTACTTATTGGGGAGTGATAGAGAAATATCACTATTCAAAAATGTACAACATATTACTTGTCAAAAGTGTGGGAAAAGGAATCCTATAAATTTCATGAAGAAGATATGGAAATTATTTACATGGGGGAAGGGAAATAACCTTTCTAGTGAATGTATATGGGATAAATACATTAATATTATGGAGGAATTTATTTCTCCATTCGAACCTCGACATATGATACAATGTTTTAGCTGCAATGAAACATAACACTACATGAATCATTTCATAATGCTAATGATTTTAGAATATTACTAAAGATAAAAACATACATGGACATTATAGAAAGAGTTATATTATTAAATCTAATCTACTTAGGTTGATCTAGGAAATGATATGGTTAATAGTATGCTATTTATTCTCTCAAAAATAAGAAATTATAAATTTTATTCTTGATCAATGAATTCCTTCATATCTGATAGGTCTACCGATACAATTAAAACACCACCTCATAACATGTAAACTATTCTATTGGTTAAATCATAAAATGAGATAATTATTTCATCCCAAGTATATATCACATCCCATTCCCATATCTATATGCTGTATTTCACGATGATACTTTCAGTACTCCATTTAGTGTAATATGATTCTATTATGGGTATAGATTTATTTTCTTATATGGATACAAAATAAACATCTATGATATATAAAGAACTATTCATATCAAAAATCACCCTCAGTATCTTTACAAGTAACAAGTGGAGGAGGAATCACCTTTAGAATAATCATGTCCTGTATAAATATTATTTACTTATGAGTAATAGTGTCTAGATATAATGATTCAGAATTATTAAAAGACCATCCCTGATGAAATTCCAATTAAAATGGAATAGATTATTGTGTTTCAAAAATAAATTTATACATTTAATCAAAACGAAAAGGACGAATTCTTGACTAAGAGTATACCTGAAGCAATCCCAATACCCAGGAATCCATCTATAATGGCCACTATTGACCATAATGATTAGTAGAATAATCTAGTGAGGAATGATAATAAAGGTTTTATATGACCATGTGTACAACCATGGGGTAAACTGGTTCACATCATTATGAATAATTTTTTTTCAATGAACCAATGGATTGAATATAGTGAGTTAAAAAAGCCATTATAAATAAAATTATCCTCTATCGTGGATTGATAAATTTTCTATCTACCTCATTAATCCTATTACTTATCTTGAGTGGTTCTTCAATTTCGATGTTATCATTTAATGGTGATGAAGTTGGATTTCATTTAAGCAATTTTTGGAATAGGTTTTGGGATTTTTAAGGTCTTGGTTATTCCATTTATATTGAAAAAAGATTCATCTATCTATATGTATTTAATAAATTGAGTATTTTGGGATTACTTAAAAAAATTGGAATCTATATAGATGATATTCTTATCTACTACAAATTAATGGTAGAACATTAGGAACATTTAGATTCTATACTGAACACATTTTTAAAGAATAATTTATATCCAATGTAAATAAAATGTGAGTTCAGGATGGGGAAATTAAAATGTATGGGGAATTTTATCACCATCAAAGGGATATTTATGAATTGTTTAAAAAATATAGGTAGTTAAATTATATCCCATAAAAAAATATATTATATTGATCCATAGTTTCTTTGGATTATAAATTAATATCATTTCATGTTTTCAAATATCTCATATTTATTAATTCCAATAACCAAGGTAACTCATAAGGGACTGAATTTTTTCTAGATTGAAGAAATTGAGGAGATCTTCAAAGAGTTAAATATGAGTCTTGTCACTAAACCTATAATCACAATACAAAAAAGTGGGTATGGTTTTTTGATCTGTAGTTATACATCAAAAAACATATTATGTTGTGTACAGATGCATTATGGAAAAGTGATTTCCTTTGCCCCTCACCAATTAATGATCTTTGAGTGTAACTAACCAACCCAATATATTGAATTAGATGCAGTTATATTTCCATTATTGAGTTGGTGTAATTGTCTACAAGGGTAGAAGTGTGCCATATATATTGATTATAAAAACCTTTTATACATACTCACTCAAATAGTGTTTAGTATCAACCCAATAAGGTGGTTATATATTATCATCAATTATGATTGTTTACCATATTACCATCCTAGAAAGGTGGAATAAATGGGTGATCCTCTAAGTAGAAAAGAACTTAAAACCCAATATATGATAATGATTAAAAGGGATATAGATTTAGGGACACGGAAATTATAATCATGGAAATAATAATATTATATACATCATAAATTTCTCAGATAAATTCTCAATCATCAATTCATGGGAGGATTAACTATCCCAAAAGGATGATAAAAAGATAAAACGAAAGGTATAAAATATTTTAGTGTTCAACATTGATGATGATCAAGTCATAAAGTTTGGAACATTTTTTATGTCCAACAAAAACTATATTTGAATTGGTAACTCATCCATGATGAAAATAGATCATCCTTATCTATAAATCCAAAAGGAACTAATATTTAAAAACATCAAAAAATATATATTGTGAGATTACATAAAGAGAGATATTTTAAAATTTATATCTCGGTGCTTTGTATTCCAACATGTCAAGGTTGAATTTTAGAGGTTCAATGGTATGGTGAATCCATTTTATGTATCATAATTGAAATGGTAAATAATAAATATTTATTTTATTATAATAATCCCTAGGATATCTAAATGTAATCAACCCATATGTGTTACATTCAATATCCTTACAATGGTATAAAATTTAATTTCTATCAAGGAAGATTTCTCTAATGACCAACTCGCCAATATATGCATATGATAAGTTTTCCGAAATCTTGTAGTTTCACTAACCGTTGTATCTAATCAAGATATGATGTTTACCATGAGGTTTTTTAGAATTAATCTACATGAATTTTATATAGATCCGGGTATATGAATTGTTTAATTCCTTTTTATGGATTGTAAGCCTAAAATAACCCTTAAATATTAATAGACATTCTGAGGTCACGTGGAATGTATTTACTCTGATTATAGGGTCAGAACTATCCCACTTTAGTGTTCTCATATAACAAAAATTTAAATTCAATTACTTAAATGGAATCTTAAGAGTATTTGTATGAGAAAAGGTTTCATAATTCAATATGCTAAGATAAATTAATAGTTTTGGGATCTTATGGGACCTAATCCAATATAATAAATAATGAATAAGGTTAAAACTATTTAGTTTTATATAAAACCCAAAAAACATAGAAAAAAATATGTGTATAATAATAAAATAGACATGGATCTTAATATAAAAACAATGTGTTCCCTCAAATATCAACGCAGAATAAAGTAATGAGGTTTAGGTGGAAGGTAAAGCTTTTTCATAGATATGTGATCCTTTTTTAGATCAATGATCGCATCAGAGTTGTGGCCAATTGAATACTACTCCTCTCAAAACTATCTAATGTACATTATGTGTTCCATGTATAACTATTGTTATTATGAATACCAAACTACTCTCATGTACTAAATCTATAGGTGATACGTTGAATAATAACCATTAATAATAGGACAAGTAAAAAACTCATCTTAGACCATAGAGACAACGTTCTATGAAAAATGACACCTGACCTTGAAAAAGTGATGCGGTGTAACCAAAAATTTAGGAGGCAACATGGGAACCAGAAGAGTTGAAGAAACAAGTGTACCCTCATCTATTTTATTATAAGAAATGAAATATTGAGGGTGATTTTTTTGATGGGAAGAATGTAACAACATAAGTATTTATAAATGAAATTCAATTTTTTAAAAAATAAGATACCTATTAATTAAATTATATATATAGATCATAATCTCTACATTTATTATTCTTAATCATTAATTTTAGTATATATTAAGGGTTTTGATAATGTCTAATTGAAAAAAATAATAAATAGAGGCCTTAATCTATAGGATCATACCCTGTAAATCCTAATTGTTGGAGTGTCTAGGGCTTATAGAATCCCTAATATTTTAACCTAAATAATTCTAAAATAATATTCAAAAACTGAAAAATGATTGAAACTCTTTATGGGAGAATTTAAATCTCATCGGGAAAATGGTTGAATCCATTTCCACTAAACCACACCAAGAGCGCAAGACCCTCCCAAACCTTACAAATAATGTTTATAAAAGTATAATAAGGATTACATTTCAATACACAAAAAGAATTATTTTTTTCTCTTTTCAATAAAATATTGATTTGGTTTATCCCTTTCCATTATTACATTATATATACAATTTTATATGTATAGATGAAAATTTGATTTTGATATGAAGAAAAAATTAATTTTTGTGAAATATATAGTATTGTCATTCATTTTTATGATTTTAATTGTAATGAAATAAATATATCATTGATATAATATTATTATTTATTATTTATTTTCATAAAATTGATAATTAAATTTAATGAATTCAAATGAATTATTTAAAAGGGCCGAAAAATTGTTATTATCCTAAGAACATGTATTTATTTATAAATAAGGGTTTTTATTTAAAATTTATGATTCTGTAATTTAGAAAATTATTTTGATAAAATATTTACTATTTTTCGATGTGAACAAGATGAAATTTTCCAATGGTGAATATTTTATAATTTTATGAGACATTCGAATTCTTGGGTAAAATATAAATAAAATTTAAATATATGCTATGTATTGTTACATAATAGTGTCTCAAAAGTGACATAATAAATTTGATAAAAGGAATTAGTGTCAAAATATATATCTACTATTTAAAATAATGTTTTTAATTGTCATTTTATTACTTAAATATAAATTGTATCCTCGAAAACCTATATTATATTTTGAGGTTTTAAAATCAATTAATTTTGAATGTTACTCACTAATGCATCACGAGTTGTATTATTTCACCATATTAGGTAGTTGGACATATAAAATATTTAATTCTACTACTATTTGGTAGAAACCATGGACAAATTGTTTTTTATTTCAATTATTTTTTTCATATAGAGTTGAAAACATATGTTTATAAATTAATAGAACATTATCCTCTATTATGCAATAAATAACCACCGGACCACTGATTCCTTTTCGCTAAGATACCATTTAACACTAATTTTGTCTCTTTATCCCTATATAAATACCTTATAATCTATTCCCAATATCTTAAGATGATAATTAAATTATATTTAATGTTCCCCCATAAATTTATGGGGATTATCTCCTCCTATTATTTATTGAAGCAACATAATTGTATTAATCAATCCGGTTTTCCAGTTTTCAGGTTAGAATGTATTTTTACACATCTATATTACCATACATATTATTTCCATATAATTATATACCACAATTCACTCTCAATAATCCCCTATATTAATATTTTTATACAACCATTATGCTGTTGAAATTATCCTTTGAATTTCAGTGCCAAATATTGTGCAGTGGATACCCACTATCATTTTAACTCAAGGATATTCACCTTCTTGTACATATACTTTTTTGATTTAGTAATTCCATTTTCTTATCAAGTTCTACATATTTTTTGTATTTAATGTTATATAAGTATTTCATACCATTTATGATCTATGTGTCACACTAATACATTTTAAAGATAGGGATGTGATAGGTGGCCCCAAAATTATACATCCCACAATTAAATTAGGAAATTTTATTATTTCATGAGACACCATGTATGGTGAATGATAGGATTTCCTAATAACATTGTTTTATGATTTCTGTATGTTTTTCCTTGACTGATGATTATGATATCATGTTTTAAAAAACTTACACATTCCTCTATTTTGATGATGTTATCATGTTATTTCATTTTTAATTTTTCATTTTTATGATTCTCACCCTTTTATATCACCATTATATTACTCTTCAATATCATGTATTATTCTATCATATTATGGTTTCATTATTATCTTACTGGGATTCATATCTCACCCCTTTTCTTATGTACATCTACAAGTAATCTCATGTATTATTATTAGATCTATGGAATATAATTCCATAGTTATAAGTTTTTAAATAATGTTCTCATGCCCATTCATTATGTTATTTTTATATATATCTAAATACCAAAATCCATAATGCGTTATGATCTTTTAGGATTTTATTAATTGTATATTTAGGTAAAAAAATATTGATGTATGGTTTAATATGATATGGGTTGATATACAATATGATTCATGACCATTGGTGTCATGATTACATGTCCCGAAACAATATCATGACACACAAATAGGTATCATCTCACACCCCCTATACATTATATCTTATCCCTCCTCTGGAAGTCTCTCACATTTCACAATCCATTTAATCTTGAATAACTCATCCCACCCACAATTCATAATAGGATTTCATACCACTCCCAAGAGGGTGTTACTATCACACACATGACATTAATCTCTCTCATTCATTAGAAACAAATCTATTGTCCCCTATCATACTCACTATACATATGAGAAATCACCATGGATTCCCATGCCACAGTCTTATTCTAAGACAAACCAACACCTTTCCTCATACATAGTCATCAACTATTCTAGAACACTTAATGTGGAAACAATCATGTCTCTTGATAATACGAGGTAAAATGATCCTATATATATCCTCCATAGAAATACATCAATCCTTCTTTGTTCTACCATAACACATTAAACATACATGTATTAGGAAACACATACATAATAGATATATTTGAATATATTAAAGAGACAATGAACCTTTTTAAAACATTTCCCATCCTCACTGTTCTCAATTGAGTCTTATGTGATCCCGTATATGACTCAACAAAGATCATACCACCACAAAATATATTTTATAATCTCCCAAGAGAGAAATATTTACCTAAAAACCAATAAAATTAACTATTTATCTTAAAAAATGAAAATTTATCACTAAAAAACGCACTAAGCTATCACATCACAGCAAAATGTTCCCAACCACTCAAAAAATTTATACAAAAAAAATCCAAAATCCATCCCACATAAAAGACCTAACAATCAGAACATGGTCATTATCCAACTTAATTTTATTTTATAAAAATTCATATAAATTTCACCATTACATAATGTGAAACTAAACTGAAATTCAACGACCGAAATACATTTTCATTGGATATACCCTATATTGGATGTGTGAATTCCCCATCAATTTTCATCAATTTCACCATGATCCATCAGAATCACATTTAATCTCTAAAAAAAATTAAGAGAAAATAATATGGTGGAGAAAAGAGGTGAAATAATTATATAAGAGAGACCACTATACCAGCTATTTATACTAAAACAAACTAAAATACATTTCCTTTCAAGGGTGATTAGAAGAGAGTAAGGGAGGGGGATTGGCCAAGAATATCCTCCTCTAAGATCCAAACCCCTTTAATCCTAATTGACCCAAATATTAAAAATACCAAAATTCCCTCACTAAACACAACCACCCTAGAAACCACCAAAGATATGTTTTGTCACATTGGTGAGTTGGTGACCCATCATATAGTCAGTGATCCCATGAAGGGTGTTGTTCCTTAGGACAACCCATAAGCTAGCCTATGGTGGATCAGGGAAAATCATGTTTTTGTTGGAGTTTTTAACATTCATTATCCTCTGATACTTCCTGTGATGCTTCCATGAATCCATGAGTCTCCAAATGAACCAATATTCCAATCAAATTAAATATATTATATTTGTTCCAAATAATAGAACCCTAGGTCAAGTTTTTTCCATAGTGATTCATGTAACAAAAAAATTCATTATCAAACTATTGACACAAAAATCTATGCTTCATTATAAACCTCACACAATAATTCTTTTTATCCTCACAAATCCTTGGTTGTTTTCTAATGACATCTACTTACCTACCTAAATCATCATATCATTGAGAAATCACCATGTTCTACTCCAAAAATCTCATCTTTACTTCCACAATGAACACCAATAGCTGGAAACACTATTCATTAGAAGTTGAACTAGCATCTTATAGCTAACATCAACATTCATATGGATCACACTACACATGTCTATACTGTGTCACCTTAGAGTCTTATCTAGATAAATTTTGAATCTCATGGTGTTCCACACCATAAGACTCGAAATTCCATGGTCGATTCAAAATGATTTTATTCCAAACCATAGTAATTCCCTACTGTAAATACTAATCTAGTGGTCCAACAACCCACTATCTAAATTCCTAAAATTCACCTAGTGTGTATTCCATATCACCACATCAAAACTAAAAAATCATTTATAGAATATTCTCTAGTATACATTCCATATCACTTTTATATACCCTATGATGTGATACCCCCATGACTAATCATTATATCTTAATACTAAGATGCATCATAACATTGTCCAGTCACATTAAAGGTCTAATCCTACCATCTAGTGTACTCCAATTATAAAATCTCCAATCTCATACTACCATCTCCATGGCCTTACCCCATGCACCGGAACACCATCTATCCAAATCTCACGTGAATCACTTTAAAACCACATCACACATGATTAAAATGCATCAAACCAATGTAAAATTCTACCCGAAATTAAGATCTATCATTTCTATAGGAACTATATATTAATGAATCTCACCTCACATTAGTACAACAATGTTAGATGGATCATATAAAGACTAGTTTCACCACCTCAATGTCCCTTATGACACAATCATCATTCACCCACAACATATCTAATGCTCATGATCATAAGAGTATATAAATCATTACCTAGTAAATCCCATCACCAATATACACAACTGACACTCCATCAATTACAACATATGAATATTGTACATGATCATCCCGATCTTATGAGAGAATTAATCCAAAATACTAACCTCTCTTCAATCCCAACCAATTATGAGTAACATTATCCAATAGCAACCAATTTTCTTCCCATCATTTGGGTTCCCTTTCACTGCTTCTTGAGAACCAAACCAAACATATCTCAGCACCTTATTGATATTACTCCTCTTGAGCCACACTTTCCTTAATCACATCAACGTCTTACACCATTACCCTCTAAAAATTAATTAGTTGGATGAAACTCAAATCAATTATAACACAGTCATTGAACATTCACTGATATATCATCTATCCTACAGGGGTAATTTCAAATTATCATCTAAAACATTATGCCACCATTCCCACAAATTCCTTGTTGAACACCCTAGCCTCCTCACTCTATGGGTGAATACAAATCAAACCCACCATTTCACTATATTTTTATCCATAATCATGTTTTTCTCCCAGAAGAAAAATGTTTAACAGGCCTTTACATGACCCATTCACTAATTCACAACTAAACTGGGCAATAAAAATAAATAATTAACACCTTTCCTCAGACACTGATACATTTAATAAAAATCCCATTATAATAATCACTATAATTATATATGTTATAATGATCTCTAAAAACCCCTCGCATTGGTTCTAGTTGATAATCCTAATTGGTCTAAAACAAACCCAATTGTTATAGACTCCTATAGAACTACATCACACAACCAGATTAACTCTCCCATGATTCATATCCCATCAATACAAGTCCCACATGCCTAAACCTTTGACCATTCACTAATTTATGATAGTTATTCAAAACATCCAAAGGTATCTCACCAATTTCAATGTGTTCCCTATGTCCAGTGGCCACATAAAAATTATCTGAAGGACCCATAACATCTACATAAGCTCTAATTGCACCACAAGAATGTACATCCACAAACCCCTGACCGATAAATTCAACTAATCCTACCTTTAATTTTTATCCTTGATATAAAAAATTCCCCAAGAACTTGACATCCCAAATACAAATGTATTTATCATGTCATTCAAAAACCCACTCATGTTTCTCGAACCATCACCTTGTTAGGTTAAGAGATTTAATCTAAGAAGATATATTGGAAATTTCCATATAGTTCTTTGTTATCACATTTTGTAACTAAACCAATTCTAATGACCCGTGAAGGACTATATCCGTATGTAAACTCATATTCATCCGTAAAACATTCAGCATGTGCCACATGTTTGAACTAGACCCACTAGGGTTCCATCATAAATGAAACCAATGACAATACCAACACACAATGGGACCCCAATCATAGGTTGATTAAAAGTCTATATTTTCATCAGTAGCCGAGAATTTATTGCACTATTCTCAATATGAAAATATATTATTAGAAACCATTTTGGATTATTTTAATTTTAATTTAAAAATATATGTTATTTGGTATAATTATATACAAATTTTTTGAGAATGTTAACCAGTTTAATCCCTATCTGAAACCTGGTCATATAAAATATAGAACATTCCATGTGAGTACTACATTCCAAATCATTATTCGTGTCCATGAGACAGGTAACGACCCAGACATTAATTAATGGAAATTCCTCTTGATATAAATAAATGTGTTATTATTGTTATGTAAAATGTGAACATCAATGGTTTTAAGTATATGGATATTAAAATACAATTATGAATTGTTAACATTTCTAATATAGTATTTTAATAGTGACCACATGATTAGTATAAATATAGGTCTCTAACAAATCCAATTTACCTAGACAATGGAAGGGATTTCCTCATTCAGTAGACTTTCCTCGTACGAAGCCCATTTGTAGAATATCGGAATGGAGGTCACTTCATTGAGCTTCTCTCTTGACCAAGCACAAGATGAGCTTGAATACATTAAGCTTGAGCATAACCGACTATGGGAGAAGTGGAAATTAATAGAGATTTCCACGAGAGAGATGTTATCTGAGCCACCCCAAGAGTCTCTCTCCATCACACACCTTACCCTTCGGTCTTATGCGGGTGTTATATGGGGTTATTTAAGAATACCCTAGCACTATGACTATGTACATTATTTTTGTATAAATAATGTGAATTCATTGTATTATTGTTACATTTTAAATAGTTTTTAATGCATACATAGTATTTTTAGTTAATATTCAACTAAAAAATCTATTTTGATGAATTAATGGATTTTTTAATTAAACAATATTTTAATAAAATATTATTATTATTATTAAATTATTTTTTATTAAATTAAAATTATTGTATAATTTTATGAATTCAATTTTAATATTTATTTAGGTTTGAATGCATTTTTTGTCAAAACCCATTAATTTTCGATAAATGTCAGTTTTTATTTTAAAAGAAAACAATCACGTATTTAAAAAATTATTTAGATAAAATGAATATTATTTTAGGAAAAAGATGTCGAAAATATCCAATTGTGATTTTTTCATAATTTTAGGAGACAATCTAATTTTTGAGTAAAAATTAAATATCGTTTAAATATATAATGTGTTTTATTACATCATAATGACCCAATAGTGATGTAATAAAATAGTATAAACTTTTTGTTCGTCCAATATATTTCATTTCATTAAAATAATGTGATTTTAGATTTTTTTGATTTATTTTACAAAGCTTTAGTGGACCCTCCAAGACTTACAAAAAAGTTTGCCTTTTTAAATTATTTTTCCTAAGAGTGTGAATCACCTACACATAAGCAACCATATTATTTTAAGAAGTTCAACCATTTGACTTATAATTTTTTATCCTCTCCCATTTGGAGAAATCCATGGGAAAAAATGATTTTCTGGTTTGTGGTTTTGATTTTTTTAATGTGAGGTGTCCCAAACCGAAATAATAAAGAATTCCCTCTCATTTCCTATATAAACCCACCCAATATCCCACTTCCTCTTCACTAAAAGCCTTTGGAGTTAGATGAACCCATGAAATATTCTTTATATATTCCTACCATGGTTCCCCATTCTCCCAAAAATCCTCTCTCAAGCCTCTCCCAAGCCTTTAGGATCACACTTCCAAGTAAGGGATTTCTTCCTTTCTCATTTATGTCCAATTTTAATTAAGCTTTTACACCCTTTTGTTTTAAATTAAAAATATTAGGGTATGATTTTGAAACTCCCCCATACATACCTCTTAAGGTTTGGATGATGGGATACCCCTTTCTCTATCATTAATTCCACACATGTACACCCGTTACCATGCCGAAACTCTATGAGAGATTTCCCTCTCCTCTTTTACATCCTAGTAATTCTTTGGAAGTATGAATCTAAATTCCATTATGTTTGTTGGTACATATATCTATATGACCCCCTTAATGTCCATTTTAAGTAAATATATTGAGGCACCCCTTTCTCTCTCATCAACCATTTTTTAAGAGTTCTTATTTCACACAGTTATGCTGCCGAAATTGCACTATGATTTTTCAAGACAATATCATTGTGTAGTGAATTCCATGAACACTTCCCTATCAAGGGTATTCACCATTATGAACATTTACTTATTGATTATAATGATTCATTTTTTTATTCCACATACCTTTATCATATAATAAATTATGAATATTGATTCCATGTTATATGATACATGTTGTACACTTATGCATGAAATTAAATGTTTAAGAAGGGTGTGACCAGATAGCACTCCAATGCATTGGATAAAGTATTGTATCATGATACATCATGTTCAATGGGTGTTGAATCATTCTAATTCAATTTCAATGAGGTTTTTCACATGATTCATGTGAAATTAGGGTTTACTCATGCTCAGTGTGCAATGATCCTTGGCTCATGCTAATTCCATTTTATGTTTTGTCACCACATTTACATTTTATGATTATCATGTATTATCTAGCCATTATTTTCATGTTTCAATTATTCAACATTGATATTATTATTTTCTAACATGTATTATATTCCTAATGGTATTTCATTTTTATTCCCTTACAGGTCTTTATAGCTCACCCTTTTTTTATCCCTGTCCTCAGGTTATCCCATTCAATGCTAAGTACGAGGGAATGTTGTGGTTATGTAAAGCATGTTTTTAATAAATATGTTGTGTGTTTTATGTTTTAATATGTTTTTCAATGTTCCTAATACCCAAATACAGTATACCTCTTGATCTTCAATATTGTATCATGTGATGATCTTATCTAATAAATCAGGTTTTAGTGTGTAATAAAAATAAGGGTTGTTATAGATGGTATCAGAGGATAGGTTTAGTTATATTTGGGATTAGGATTAGAAAACCCTAGTGAAGAATTAGAGGAAATAATAAGTATAATAAAAACATCCCTATGAATTTTTGAGTATTAATTAAGCGGTTTATCATGAAAATACATCCATATCTGGATATGAGCAGGTAGAGGCATCTCTGGTATATATCTATTCTTAGGGTAAAACCCAAAACCACCACTTTGAGCTAGACTCGAACGGGAATGGGTGCACGACAATGGGCCTTGCTTAACTCTTGGTTATGACAGTCCTGGGGGATTTTATTTGGTAAATTCAAAAGCTTAGTATGAACCATTTGTTAAGGGAATGAAAAAAATCCCCCTAATAATATATGTTAGAAAGTAGGTCATGAATAGAATAGATTTAAGCCTATAGATACATATTTTAAGGAAATAAAAGTTATTCAGAAGTTATTAGGTGTGTACTTTGATTACCATTTATGTATTACCCCTAAATTTCTTTTAATTCCAGCCAATGACTGGTAATATGAGGAATTGGGCTAACAACCGATATGAAGACCATTGTGCCCAATCCGATTGGAGTGGGAATTACGAACTTCATTATGCTTATATCATAGTTAAATAAATATTTGAATAGAATCATGGGTCAAGAAGAACATTCAACCCCCTTAAAAAAGGAAAAGTCACTATCAAGAGTTTCATTAGACAAAGGCCGCCTACTTTTAATAGATCATCTGATCCCTCAATCGCCGAATAGTGGATCAACTCCATTGAAAAGATCTTCTCTATCCATCAATGTTCTAAAGAAGTGATAGTTATCATTGATGATTATCATATGGAGGGTGAATCTAATCAACGGTGGATGTTGATAAAAAATATGAATCCTGAGGAGGAGATCGAGGTGTTAGAATTGAAGGATTTCCGGAAGATGTTTTTTGATAAATATTTTCTGTGCCCCCTCCGGCTTATAATGGAAAGGGACATTCTTTACCTCAAGAAAATATATGACAAATATTTCAAAGCATATGACGAGAACTTAAAAAGGGTTTAACGATACACATATGGCTCTGTCGTTAACCTCGAATACAAGGTTGACCACTTCTTTTGTGGGCTGAAACATATCCTACGGAAAGCACTGGCGATCTGTGACGTCGACAGCAATGACGAAATTTTCTGATGATCCCTCAATGTAGAAATAGAGATTGGATAATTTTAGGGGTATCATGAGGATAAGATGTTTAAGGTGGAATTAAATTCTTGCAGTCTAATTGATAAAACCAACAGTTCTAAGAAGATCCAGCACCCAACATTCCAAAGGTGTTGAAAGAAGCACCCAAGAAATTTCCTGAAGGGGATGAGGAAATGCATTAAGTGAGGAAGATAAGGGAACCTATATGTTAATTTCTGACAAGAAAAACCCTATGATGATACAGAGGATAGGAATACTCTATTCAAACCTCAACATGTAGTTTATTTCAACAATTTTAAAGAACCAGGGCATCTTGGAAATCAGTTCCCAAAGTCAAGGGTTTTCAGAGGCATCGAACTACTTTCAATGAAGCAAGGGAGATATTTTTCCATCACTACTACCGAAGTGAACCCCAAAAATGATATGGTGAATGGTACACTAGTTATTCATTCAATAATAGTGAACATACTTTTAATTCAGGTTCTATGTATTCTTTTATATCTGAGAAGTTTAGTAGAACAATCCCAGCATCACAACAAAACATGGTTGTTAAGATGTTGGTGGGTATGGTAAATAGGGAAATCATTGAATCCTGGGAATATAACTCCTCCCCTATCATAACTCATGGATTTAATTTCCCGGAGAACCTCCTCATACTCCATATGATGGAATTTGTTGCAATTCTTGGCATGGATTGGATTTCCTTATATAGAGATAACAAAAATTTCTATGAGAGGGAAATCACTAGTCATGTGGAGAATCGACCCCCGATTCTATACAAGTGAAAAGAGTAAGATTAATCCTCATTAGCTCCATCATCATAAGCATGGATATTACTTCCCTATGAGCATGCATATCTGGGCCAGATGATTGATTCTAAGGAGGAAACCATCCTTGAACACATGACTATTGTGAGGGAATTCACTGAAGTGTTTCCTGTGGAATTTTCTAGTCTTCCACCTAGACGAAATATTGAATTCTCAATTGATCTTATACCTGGGGTGTTTAAAATATACAATACTCCATATATAATGGCTGTTGTGGAGGTTTAGGAGCTGAATAAACAACTATAGGAGAATCTGGATAATTGGTTTATAGGCCCAAGTGCTTCACCATGGGGTGCACCAGTCCTCTTCATCAAGAAGAAGAATGGGTCAATGCGCCTTTGGATCAATTATTGTGAGATTAACAAAATCATTATAGAGAATATATATCATCTCCAATGAATTTATGACTTGTTTGATCAGCTTCATGGTGCCTAATAAATCTCCAAGGTGGATTTGTGGTCAAGATATTATCAAGTAATGGTGAAGTAGAGAGATTTCTCCAAGACAACATTTCGTACAAGATACGGGCACTATAAATTCATAGTAATAACTTTCGGACACACTAATATGGATACATATATACCAAATATCAAGTCTATATTCCAAAATTAAAAATAAAAAAAAATTCAGTAATTAAATATAAAGAAATCATGTTGATTGAAAGTGAGAAAATGTTTATTTATGTTAAAACATACCAAAAGATTTAATGATTTTAAATATGAATTCAAAGTAAAATCAATTATAATTTCACATATAATATTGAATGAAAAAAATATTTTCAATTGATAAATTAAAACCATACAATATTATATTTTATCCATATAAATTTTCCCGAGGAAAAATATTGTTATAAAATAAAATTTATTGTGTTTTTACTAAACATCAAAACATGAATGTTATCAGAAAAAAATCATAAAATCAAGAAAAGTTAAATTTTTATACCATATCAAAATAACAGTTTTATGTTGTCATATAAAAATTATTAATGTTTCAAAATGTTTATTGAAAATTGGTTCTCAATTCAAAGGGGTAATATTAATCTTTAAATAAAGTGGGTTTTTATACAACAAATAGGGTTTATTCATGCCCTACGATTAAAATATCCATTGGATGAATAAAAATATTTTATTCGGTAAATAACATATATATCTAATTAATTTCATTACAAATATAAATTTACTGCAAAATAAATATTAATAATTTATATTTTTTATAAATAATTGATAGCCTACGAATTCAGAATGAATTTTCATAAGTTAGTTATAATTATTTCGGATAACCTGATGGCTAGGGTATAATGGTAATTTTATACTAAGGGAATCTCATGGTTTTTTAAAATCACAATTTTGTTTAGTGCCAGCTACTAGTGAATATAAATTATTTAAATAAAGGTGTTCATAAAAAACATCCTGGTGTTACAAATGATCTTCAAAAGAAATCCATTTCATTAATAATGAAAATGAAGCACCACATTCTCATACCCCATGTGACTAGGATTTTCCAAAGCAAATGTTCATGACTCACCAGTCTGAGTCCCCTCAGAGGAGTTGTCACATTCCTAGGCCAAATATCCACCTTCATCAAAAATTATTAAATAACACAATCAATAATACCTATTTACAATGCCCTATGCCAAATTCCATATGATATAAAGATCCATATGATAATAATAATTCCACTTTTCAAGTAAGATGTATTTTGACATTTGGTGATGGATTAATGTAAAAAATGGTAAGTCTATTCCTCTAAAAAATAGTCATAAAAAATTAAAATATAAAAATAAAACCATATCATAAACATAAAGTACACATATTTGACCAATCATAGTAATATATAAAAATGTACCATACAAAATAATAACAACATATATAAACTTATTACACACTATGATGGTTCCAAATAATATATAAAAAATAGATACAACATAGAAACACATTACCCCTACATCCACACATAGTCCACACCCACCATGTCTCGAAAAATGTTCAATATGATCATGCCTAATCCATTGTATGTCTTTTTCTCAACCTGAAAAGCTTACAAAAGGTATGCACATGCACTGGTGTTCCCATATAGGGTTTCAGAAATACATATCTGGAGGGTCCTACAAAGCTTCTCTACTATATTTAATCATATATTTTTAAACACATGGAATTAAATAAACAAGTAATCAAAGTAAATTGGAGTCTGTGTGGTAACATAAACACCATTACTCCCTATGAATCAATCCATTATGTGATAACTAGTCCACCTTGACACCTAAACACACCTACTTTGGTGTCATTCCAGAAATCCAACTCATCATATCTTCATGACACTGCATTGATTCCAATTTTATACCTGAAGACTCGAAGGAGAGAGTTATCTAAAATTTAAATTAACTCCTTATATACATTTCACATGGAAACATATCCATACCATGACCTACTATATAATCACTCCTGACAGTGTCCATTTATCTTTTCATGTCACTCCACATCCCACCCCCATTGATTTCATTCACCTAAGACTGTCAAGAAAGTTCTATAATCATCTATCATCCCACACTGTCTCACTCCAGATGTGGTTCTCCTGACCCTCCATCTCAAGGAAAAGGCCCATTACACACCAACTACCCTACCAGTCTGGGTAGGTCATGACTACATGAACACCAAACAAATATTATTTTGGAATGAAAATTGAAACAAATACCTAATGTGATAAGAAATTATCATTACAAAAACCCATATAAATAGATTTTTTGGGGTTCACCCAAAAAATATAGGAAGGGTAGTGGTGGATCACTAACTAGTTGGTTATCCTAGATAATGATATTTTCCATCGGTCATCCCACTAGATAGCCATTGGTGGTTCACCATATAATCTGATGCTATTTATGTTTTCTTAAATTCCCTAGTCTCTCTTCCTTCCAATGATGGTTTCCTAAACCCCAAATTCACCCAAAAAATCTCACACCTCATCTGATGACATCTCTTATGGATCTTCAAAATTAAGGAACTTTCTCCCTAGTGTTTGTTCTCCAAACATGTCATCTAGAAAATGAAAATGAAAAATAATTCTCATAATAGTGACATAAAAATCAGTTTCTTATTACATACAAATATCGTTAAATTGGGAAATGATATTATAAAAATAATTTCAGATAATTTTTTTATTCAAAACATGGACTATATTTGAATAGTTATTGAGAAATATCATTTCCTATGAATTAAATATATGTTATCAATTAAAAATTTTATACAATAGTTTATATCCAATGTATATAGTTTTGGTTGACACATTAGTCGATAGAGGATTGATACTAAAACATCTAAGGATACACAAAACCTACCCAATGAAAATGACATTAATTATTGTATTAGGATATATGGAAGAGGGCTACTGGGTAGGGAAATACATAAATTGGCAGAAAAAATCACATTGGTTCTAATTAGAATTCTGGGAAATGTATACGAATGGTATACAAATAGCAGCACCCCTCACCTCCTAAGAATACTCTAACGGATAAATATATTCATATTTATTGATATTCACCTGTATAATAATGTTTAACAATTTATTTAGTAAATCAATCAATATATAACCAACATCTGAACTTAAACTAACCTCCTGAAAAATTAATTTTTTTTATTTTATATTTGAAGGTAGAAATACAATCATAATTATGTAGTGGAATTAAAACTCAATTGGATAATATTTTAAAAGGAAAAAATTTCCGATCAAATATACCACTCAAAAATAAGTCTTGGGAATATTTCAACAAGGAATACAACCTTTTATATCCCAATTAAATTACCCTTCAAATATTTTTCATCTAAAATAAGTCTAAAATACCTTCTTTGGAGAATATACACAACATTTACATTTAAAATTCATATTAGTGTATTTCATTCCAATATAAATATCTTGATAATCAAAAAACTAACATAAAAAATATTTATCACATTTCAAATATTGTTTCATTAAAATTATCTTCCAGATCGCTCAGTACACTATCACACTACCAATTAAAAACATAAGATAGGGTGTGAATAGAGTGAAACATTGAAATTTTTTGGAGAAATATGAAATAAATCCTAAGGGTATATAAAATTGGAAGAATTATTGAATAATAATGGATAATGTGATAATAAAATATTGATTGGGGAGGAGTTTCAAAAATAGAAAAACATTAGGAATGTAAAATCAAGGGTTACTTTAGAGAAACACTTAATATCTCTGGAAAAATATTTTCCACATCCATTTTCATATATGATTTGGAAATGGAGGATATAAATCCATTAACATAAGTTTCGTGATACTTTAAAGTAGATACATATCAAAACAACCTTGGATGATGCATTTTCCCAATGCATGTATATGTTAAATTCGTTAAATATATCTTATCAGACAAAATAAACTTATAGGATCTCATTGTAATATACTAAATTGTTTATTGTATCACTACTGTTAAAATAATTTATCCGAAGCATGTAGATTGTTAATGCATATATGTTCAATTCACATTTTTGTGATTCACATTTAGAAAGCCATTGGATAATGTAGGATAGTTTTTAATTTTACACCACTTAGTGTGTTTCACATATTGGGATAAGATAGACCCAATCTGAAAGGATATTTAATTCAACTCAAAGGTAGATTAGTAAGATTACAGTATAATATCCTTTAATATATTCTTATAAAAGTGGAAAAGATTATTTCAAACATTATATTTTTTATTATTGAGTTTTAATAAATATTGTATGTTCCCTTTATCCTTGGAATACCATTCATAACCCCAAGTAATAAAATAATTAATGATAATAAATGATGATTTATATTTAGAGTTGGTGATAAGAAATTTCAAATAATGTTGTTGATATAGGGTATTTACATTGGTTATTTTATATTGATTATCATTCATCCAACAAGAATTTATAATAGGAGGAAGTGGAAAATATGATTAAACATATAGAAGAAATCGTTTAAAAATGGAATAAAATGTATGTTTTTAATATGAAAACGAAGCATGGAATATATTGTGGAAAAAAAATTATCGAGGGAATATTACTCAAATTTAATACCCTTGATCATCAAACCCCTAAGCCATAAACTGAATCCCCTAGAAAATATCATGTGGAATTTTTTTTTATTGGAAAAAAGAAAAATATTTTATTGATCATTAAAACCTATTATTAAAATTAAAGAGGAAAAACACATAAAATTATAATTGATAAAATAAGTAATATATTGGTGGAAATGGTGACATAAATGGAATTAACCCAACCATTTGTACACAACTATGACTTTTAGGGAAGGGATAAAAACACAACTATCGATAGAAAATGTGAATTACACTATCAATGAAATAGGATATGTGAATGAATTTTTTGAAAATCTTTCTCATGGGTATTGTAGTTACAATTGTAGAGATTAAATGGATTAACCAACATTATGTTTCATAAATAAAGGGATATATAAGGGTAATTAAGACTCTAGGTAATGAATTAATTCCAAAAATAATATTTATAAAATTTAAATGGTGGAAGTATTTCTATATGTTTTATCAGGTAGTAATAGATGATCAATATTCACAATAACTCATGACTTAAAATATTTATATATTATCATGCATGACTTTTATTTTTTTATGGTTATTAAAAATATAAATTTATAAAATTGGTTCAAGAGGAAAAATATAAATTGGACATTATATGTTTGTAACGAACCATTAAATATCATTAAATATTTTTATCCTATATAATGAACGAATGACATTACAATGGAGAATGAATAATATTTTTTATCAGTTGATGTATAAATTTATTGAAATATTAATGGATCCTTTTTTATTTAATTTATTATGTTCAGGTATCATTTTAAAATAATTAATTGATACTTGAAAATTGTGATAAAACATTTTAGGTGTTAATCATAAATAAATTAACAACATGTTTGAATAGGGAATCATCCATGGACATACGATTCTAAATTAATTAATAGTAGTTAATCTAAAAATATTAATGGGATTTAAAAGTCTTTTAACTCAACCACATAGAAGCGGTATTGAAGATTTTTTACACATTATAGTTTTTAGAACTACTTTTTAGATGATATTATCATGATGAAATTATTTTTTATAAATATAAAATGAAAGTAAGATAAAGTTAATTTTACTGACTCATTAAATTAATAAATTGATTCCTTAAATGTTAATTTAGTACCAACCACATTTATGATAACTACCTATTAGGATAACACTTTTTAACTCCTGTGTAATATGGGTTGTTTTATTACATGGGATGCTTTGTGATGCGGTTAATTATTACTGTTATCTTACATACATTTTGATTTTCAAATTCAAAAAGGACTAAATAAAGTATACCACTATAAAAAATGAAATTGATGAAGTGATTTTTTTTCAATTTAAAATATTTAATTGAATATATTACTAACCATCGATTTAGTTTATAATAAATCCTATTTTAGATAATTGCTAAAAAACTATCATAACCTTAGACTGATTTAGGGGATTTTTTTACATTATATTAAAACCATAGTCAAAGAGAAAAATAGATCAAAGTTTTTCATGGTTTATAGCTTTCTATGTTATGAAAAAATATAAAAGAAGGTGGAGGAATTAAAATTAATGATTAGTTTTAAGATGAGAATATTTTTAATGTTGACTTAAAAGCTCTCTCAGGATTCATTGACATTCACAAATAGATGAATAATGAAACTACCTACCCATAAATTCCATAAAAACAATATAATAAATATTTTATTAATAAATAAAATTATGTATAATCATTCATTATTTATGAATGCTATATAAATAATTGTTAACCGTCGTGTTTAAAATAAAAATTCAAGATTACCAAAAAATTACAATCATCACCAACCAGAGAGATCCATGGTCCCAATATATTGGTTTAACTATCATAAAAAATTTAATATTTGGAGGACTTTTCTCAACAATGAAAGGAAATATTTTAGTGAAAGTTATTGAGTTTAATCAATTTGATATATTATAAAATGAAATGAGATTCTTCGAATCACAATCCCAGAAATTTAGGTGACTAATGTATAGATAATATATTTCTATATCCACATCCTAATCTCTTTATTTTAGACACTAATTTTTTTTTATGAATTATGTGTTTAAATGGGTGGAATCTAATATTATATTTAGACAAAGAATTAATATTTTCATTAACTTTTTAAATTGAAATATATATTCTAGATTTAGGGTCTATTGATAAATAATTAAAAAAATATAATAAATCTATTAAATAATCAACTTTTAGGGGGATTTATAGAACCATATTGAGTATTGATAAATAAATTCAACCCTTATAATCCATAAAAGTGTGGAAAATTTATATTATGCATCTAAAAATGAAAAAAAACAAATGATGATAAAAATTAGATCAAATAGAACTAAATGGAGAAAATATCATGATGATGGTTTGTGAGTTTAAAAGATAGTATTTACAATACCGAATAATATTTAAATATATTACCTTTTTCTTGAAATACATTTCACTTCATAGTCTAAATCTATTATAATCAATTTTGAGTTATAAATAATCTTCACAACAACAAAAAAAGTTAATGTAAACTGATTCCTCAAACCTAATACATTCTAGGAAACTATGAGGGATGCCTATGGTAATGTAAGTGTTTTTAAGTATAAGAATATAAATTTGAACAAGTAGTGAATAAAATTAAGAGAATCTATGATTATAGTCATACCACTTTTTTGGAATTAGTATTTGAAATTTTTACTTAGTAACTTGGATTTTCATTGTATGATGCCTTTCATAGTGACCGTGAGAACACCTCATGGTGTGAATTATGCCCAAAATTATCAAAAATATTAATTCAATTATTAAAAAGATTTTTTTAATACCATCATAGTGAAATTATATGAATGTTTAATTCTCTACATAAATATTTTTTTCATAAAACAATTTCTTGTTGTATACATCAAAAGAATCACTACCTAAAATATAGCATTGGCATATTTTTGTATAAATTGAAAATTATATTTTTTCATAAATATATTGGAATTGTTCTCATTAGTTTAGGATTTATTTAGTTAGAAAACAATATTGTGAAACCTTTGAAAATTATTTCCAAATATCAAAAATAGATATGAAACATATTGGTGGTGAGTAATCTGGAAAAAAATTTTGATTATTAGAATGAATAATATATATTAGATGGTAAATCCATGTCATGTAAAAAAATAAAACCCATTATGAAAAATGATACATGTAATTTCTTAGATTTTCAATACTTTATTCTAAAAAATAAAGGGAATTATTTCAAGACCAAGCTCTGAGACGATGTGCAGTTCCAAGGTCCGGTGAGCCCAGAAAAAAAGTTTGAATTTAATTTAATAATTAAATTACACGTGCGTGTCATTTTCCTAAAAAAGTGGAATAACTCCCAAACAGGTGCTCGGATCAAAAATCAGATGGCACAGTTGCGTTCGGAGTAGTGGGTCTACCCTAGAAGGGACCTAACATCGACTAGCGCAGTCTGGTGGGGGAATATAGGTTTTGGACGTAACCAGAATAAAAAATTTAATTTAAAATATTTTATTTAATCTGTTGTAGCAGATATCTTTATCCTTTTTAAATAAAGGCTAGCGTAGGGGTCCAGGGTTACAAACCTCATAACCCTGAAACCCTTGGCGGCACTGGAGGCTCAGGAGAAAACCTCCCAATGTGACGACGACGTTCATAATCATTTTTGTCGGAAACGACGACGCAGCGACCGGATCTTCACCAACGAATGTCGTGGAATCTGGGTAGGATGTTTGTTCTTTGATTTCTTCTCCATTCATGATTTTTAAGATGAACGTGGGGTAATCCACGAACAGATTAGTCTGCGGTTTGATCGTTCTTATGGGATGGGCTTTTGCAAGGATTTTGGGAGATTGAATCCATGTTGCTCTTTTGTGGTTGATTTTTCTGCTCCATTTAATCCTATTAATGGGAGCATATCAATTCCCTGATGAAATACGGTGGAGTATTGTTCCTAAAATTTGATTCATTGGATATCTCCCCTTTCTCTTCTTCGCGTTCATCACGTTCTTCGGGGGGCGATGAACAATGGATCGTTGTGCATCCGTTATGTGATGCAACAATCTATGATTGTAGATCAAAACTCGGATCGACGACACGAAGGTGCGACGACGGTTTTAGAGGATGATTCCAAGCCGATTGAGAGATATGGGTTTTGGGGTGTTTTTCTTCGAATGGATCGTTTGAGGTTTATGATCTGATTTAAGGATCCAAAACACCCTTTACGGTGTTCGTTTGATGAGACGAACCAACCCCTAGAGTATCAGGATGAAGGGACGAGATATCGCAGATACGGAAGATCAGCTGAAGCGCGAGGAAGAAGACCGTGTTTCTAGAAAAATTCTAACTACACGCCGTGTAGTATGGGATACACGATGTGTGTTCATCGGCAGGATTACCTGGAGTGTACTCTGGGAGTACACAGACAATTTTTGGGTACACGGCCAAGGACAAGCCATGTATACCCCTCCCTGGCCAGACCCGGCTAGATACACAGGATATCCCGTGTGCTGGTACACGAGAAGGAGACACGGATAGCGAATATGTACGGGCACATGGCCATCATACACAGAGCGAGCCCCAGGTGCTCAGACACGGCGTGTGATTCTTCTACACATCGTATACTTACTTTCTATCTGACAAGCCGAATGACACGGGCCGTTTACATGGGCAGTACCCAGAGTCATTGAACAAGGAGTGTGATCATTATACACACTCTGTAGTTGGGATATACACAAATTGGGCAGATGACATGCGCTGTTTACAGGGGTAGTACCCAGAGTCAAGGAACACGTCGTGTGATCCTTCTACACGATGTGTAGTCTAGATTTACACTGACTGGACAGAAGAAACGGGCCATTACATGGGAAGTACTCGGGGTCAAGGAACACAACGTTTAACTAGACTACACGTTGTGTAACAAATTCTTAATAGATTGAGCCACTTTTCTTCGGTGACTTGGACTAGTTTTCTTAGGGTTCGTCCCTTTGGTCTTTCTCCTGAAGGCTCCTAGTATCATTTTCTACATAAAAGTGTATGATCCCTTCACTAGGAATTCATGAATAGAGTTGTTGGAATCCCCTCTGTGAGACTTAGAGTCGGATCCTCTATTCATTATTGTAACCCTAGGTAGAGTTCTTGGTATCAACGTGACCAACATTAACCGGGCTCTAATCCTCTTCTTATAGGATTAGCTTAGACGGAGTTGTCAGAATCACCCCATGACTTGGTTGTGATCCTCATCTGGGCATCATGTTCTCAAAGTACATATGGAGTGTGTTATCCTGGAACGAGTACTTCATATCTCTTTCATGAGACCTATGAGTGTGTTATCCCGGTTGCATGCTTAGTGGAATCTTCGAGCTATATCTTAGTGGTGGTTTCACGATATTCGAACGTGTATGAGTGTATCTGGATATTCTTGTTATATGTTTTGTAGACATATACTGTGTGGAGCTGATTGTATCTTTCCTTTGTGGTATTTCCCTTGTTGTATTTCATTTTTGGTTTTCGGGTGTCCTACTGGGTATTGTTATACTCACCCATGCACGGGGATTTCCTACATGTGTCGTGTCTGAAGTGCCCAGATCAGTGTGAATCACTGAGAGGGGGAGGGGGTGAATCAGTGATCCTTTAAAACTTTTTACTAATTGATTCTTAATCAATTAAACCTCTATGGCTTGTTAAGGCCTCGATCCACTCTTCTTATGTCTCTCAACCTTTCCCGGATAATGCAGTAATGAAAAGGCACAGGACACAAAGATTTACAAGGTTCGGCACCAAAGGCCTACATCCTTGCCATGTTGGTTATACACCCCAACATGGTTTCTTCCATTATAATCTGTTAGTATTACAATGGTCGATACAGAGTCCCATTGTATCTCTCCTGAGTCCCACAGGAGGGTCTTTATACTACGTCCCACAGTGTTACCAGAGTCCCACTGGCCTGCTCCAGAATCCCACTGATGAATTCTTCTCCCTGAGTCCCACAGGGTCTTCTCTTGGATCCTCGAGTCGCACGAGTAGCTCTTCTTCACTTTAAGCTTCTTCAAGTATCTTCAGCAGTCTGGGATAAAGACTACTGGCCTTGCTCTGTACCTCTGATCACTTGTGATGATCAGGTCTTCTCGTCTTGCTCAGGATTTATCTCCTTCTTCTAAGGATGACCTGGCTTCTCTCTTCAACCACTGAATACTCAGACAACTGATATCTTTAACTTCAGTCTGGTCCAGTCTCACTTCAAAACAACTTCATGCACTGAGTGCATGCCATCTCTCCTTCCTCATGCACTGACTGCATGGCCTTCTCAATTTCTTCAAGAACCTCTGGTCTTGGTCAACTCAAATGCACACTCACTGATTTGAACTTTGATTACATGAGCATGTTCATGCATGCATGCATGCACTTCCCCTTTCCTCTTCTCTTGGTGCAATAGACCCACAAAGGGTGTAACACTTTAAGCACACACCTTCTCACTTCCTTCACACACTTTGTTCTTTTTGTCTACACACTAAAAGTGTGTTATACTTTAGTGTGGATGTCCTCTTCTTTCTTCTTCTAAATGTATACACTTTGCACACACCTAGGTTCGGCCTACTTGTTTTGTTTGCACACACACACTTCCTTTGATCAATTAGCAAACACAAGGCTTGGCCTACTTCACTTACTAAGCCCACGCACTTCCTTGTCCTTTTAATCTTCTTCAAAGTGTGCACTTCACTTATGCACACACTTGGTTCTCCATTTTGCACACACAAGGGCTATGGCCTCATCTTTAATTTATTTTTGCACACATGTAGGCTTAGGTGTTTTTCTTCACTTGGTGCACACACAAGGCACTAAAGGCCTCGGGTCTTCTTTGGTGCACACCCACTGCCAGTAGGGTGTTCTCTCAAGTGGCACACACACAAGGTGCAATCCTTCCTTGCACTTAGCACACACACAACCTTCTTCTGTTTTTGCACACACAGCCCGAACTCCTTGGGAGGAAAGAAAGCCGCGCAAGTGTCTGTGGGTGCAAGGGGTCTTGGGCGCGCAAGGTTCACATGCCACAAGGACCGCGCAGGCTCCTCCTGCCGCGCAAGTTTGCGGGCAGTGAGGGATCCTTCTGCCGCGCGAGGACGCGGGCAGGGACCTCCTTCAGAACCTCGGGTGGCTCTTGAACTTTAGCCGCGCAAGTGTGCGCGGTGGCTTCAAAATCTTCGCGAGGCAGAGAACTCACGTGGCTTCTTTCAAGTTCATTAGCAAGCATAAACGAGAACATGGGCTCTCCTTTTATAGGAAGAGAATCCTCAAAACTTCCGCGAGGGATAAATCTTTGATCTCCCGAAGATTTCGCATCTTCAAGAATCTTTGAAATCTTGTTTTTCCTTTATTTCACACGCGGACTCCTTCTCTTTATTTACCTCTTCATGCATGTGCATGGAAACGTATGCATGGCCTTATTTTAAGATAATCCATGAAGATCATCAACCCTCATGGACTTCGCCAGCTTCGTATGCCTCGGCCTCGGCCGAAATCACCCATACATCGCATGCAAGTCAATTTTTAGGCATGGATGTGTTACGTAGGTCCAGACGAGCTCACCGGTGGCTTTAGCTTGATCGGAGGTGGCCGGGAGCTCAAATTCTGTCGTCGGGAGGCCTCTGGTTCGGCGGCTACTCGCGGGTGGTCTTCGTTCGAGCTCGAGGAAGAGGACGGTCTCTTAACCGTCGGACCAGGTGATCGAATAACCTTCGACGGCCTGGATCAGATCGCGAATAGCGTGATTAGATGAGCGGATCGGATCTGGCGCGCGATCAATCGTGCGGCTAGGATGCGCTCCCGGGAATTTTTCCGCGTCCCACATCGAAACGGCCTCCTGTTTTCACGCGGCTTATTACCCTGGCACTGCCTCAACCCCCCGATTGAACTTCCAACCTCCACGGTGCCGCCCCGCACCGTGTTCTCCCTGCGGGCGCGCTCTGCGCCCACTCTCGCCTCTGCGGGCGCGCTCCTAGCGCCCACTATGCACCCTTCGGGCGCGCTCCTGCGCCCACGCTGCGCGGGCTTCATCACCGCGTGGCCTCGGGGCTTATACACGGCCCCGGCCTCTCTCGTGCTGGCCCCATGGGATCCCCTTGGGCGTGGTGACCTGTTCCCACATGTGCCTTGGGTTGAACCCTTAAGGCTGGCCCTTGAGGTTGGCATATTTTTTGCTTAAGTAATAGCTAGGACTTTGTATAAAAACAATTTTAACCAAATGTAATATGCCAAGCCACAAATCTTCTTCTTCTCATCTCCTCTTCTTTATTTCTTCTTCTTCATTAGAATTCCTCCACTCCTTTCAATCATTTATTCATCACTTAGGAATGGAATTCACGATGGGTCTTCCTCTTCAACTGAGCTCCTTAATCACATAATTTCTTCCATCTGCTTCGTTGATCTAATCAGAGATCAAATTGGTTCTTCTTCTAATTCACATGCACTAAGAAATAGTACATGGACTTTATTAGCACCACTTCATCCACTTAGTGATTGTGGATGGATCACTTCATCTCCTCATGCATTGTCAGTACAATGCATGGTCTTCTATCATTGTTGTGACTTTGTATCCAGTTGATACAAGTTCTTAGAACTTAAAGAGCAGCTCAGCAATCTTCAGATATTCATAGAGAATGTTTCAACCACAACATCCTATGTCACTTAGTGAATCTCCTAAGTGACATGCATCTTAGTACCATGGCCATTCTCCTTCATCACCATCACATCCTTTGTCATTCACATCTTGACATTCCTTGACATCCATTCATTCCATGACAACTTCATGCCTCATTGACAAAAAATGCAACTCAATGCACTTCAATCTCCCCCTTTGTATTTGTTGTCAATACACTCCTTCAGCACATATGAATGGGTCAATATGTGTGCCAATCTTTTCTCCCCCTTATTGGCAATCAAATGCAAAGGTGTGGTGTGGTTCTCTTTCAAAATATTTCTTCCTCCCATTGAATAGAATCTTCTTGAAAACCACTAAGAGAGGGATGATGTCACATGTTCTCTTTAGAAAAGAACCTTTAGTAAATCATCTCTAAGTCTACTTGGGCTAACCCGGTGTAGAAAACAAGAGTGATGTAACCAAGGAACTCAATGTTGTCCACATTCACTGTAAACATGTGAGATCATGCTTAGGGGTTGAATTTTTTCAGATATTCAATGAATTGCTGAATCCTGCACATACTTCACAAAACACATTAGAATGTTCAGGTGCAAAGATAAAGCTCCCCCTTTCATCTACTTTCTCAAGATGATATTAATTTCAGAACATCATCTTCTCCAGATTGGCTCCCCCTCAAGGGGTGCACTCCATTCTGTCCAAACCACTCTCCAGATGAGAATGATCATCATCTTCAATTCCCTGCAATGTTAGCACATGTAAATACAAGTGATTAGGGAATAAGATGGAACCTCCTTGGTTCATCAATGTGAACAACAAGGTTGAGAAGATTCTCTCAACCGAGATGTCCCATTTTCACCAGTCTTCACACTTGAATATTTGATCTTCAATGATGTTGGTGCTGGTGTGGATCTCAATGCATCTTCATGTGAAATCTTTTGTTTTCTTTTTGCCTTAGGAATTTCCAGTGCTTCAGCTTCAGCTCTTTGCAGTTCTCTGGAAAGTTGCAACTGATTTGGCCATATGACTAACAAGTCATTTGGAAGTGAGGCCTCAGTTTTGGAAATCCCACATGGTTCTTTTGATACTGTTAAGCCACCTTTCTTAGGCAACTTATTTTAAACCAATCCCTTCTGCTTCTTCTGGATTGATTGTCTGTTTGAGTGCAGTTGGCTTCTATTAAATTTCATGGCTTGTTTACAAAGTTCCATGGTATGGCCTTTCTTTCCACAGTAGAATCATTTCTTCTTGGTGGTCCTTCTGGATGCATCACCCTTCTTGGATTTAGACTACAAGGTCTTCTCTTCCTTTTTCAAAATCTTCTTGGGAGCATCTTCAACTTTCTTCTTTCTTCCCAAGGATTCTTTCTAAGCCAGGTTCTGTGATCTTTTCTTCTTTTGAGATCTGGATACAGTTGGAGACTGACATGTATCTTTTTGACCACTTTTGCAATCATCCCAGATGTTGTCAAGTAATCCAAATCTATTTGCAGTAAACAGATGACTCTGGACCTGTGGATGCTACTTCTTTTCTTCTGGCTTGCTCCCCCTAGGCATGGGCTTCCTCTGTGATTTGGAATTCAGTGGATTGTACCAACAATCCTTTTCACAGTGCCCATACTTGTTACAAAACCAACATTGACCCACAAATCTTGACCTCTTGAGTCCTTTTGATTGTAGGGTACTTGTCTTGAATTGTTGTACTGGTTCAGGAGAGCTCTCTTTCTTCATATTCTTCATCCATACTTGGTGGATTCATTCTTCCATCATGCACTTTTAGTAGAAACACTTTTAGAAGCATGAGTACAAGATGGTATGGATGGTTCCTTCTTTTTAGAAGATGTTTCCCTTTCATTAGAGGATGTATTTCTTTTAGAATCATCCTGCTCAATGCATACTTGAGTAGCAACATTTCTCCTTTCAGCTGACTGGGAGGCTTCAGCTTTGGGTGATTGCAGATTTTTCAATATCACTTCTAGTTCTAAGCATTTCATATTGAGGGAGTTCTTCTCATCCTCAACAGTTCTTAGACTTCCTTCCCAATTTTCTTTCAGCTGTTCTAGTTGGTCTTCATGCACCTTATTCATTTCAAGCAATGAGTTGTCAAGCTCCTTCACTCTTTTTACTTTGTCTTCAAGTTGAGCATTTTTAACAACCATTGATACTCTATGCAATTTTTCCAGTGCATGGAAAACTTCTTTGACCATTACTTTAAATAATTCTTTCTCAGAAAGGCTTCTCTGCAATTCCTCAGCAGTGTCTTCATATATTTCATTACAAAGAGAAATGGTTTCATCTTTAGCCTTCACCAGCTTTCTGAGAGTGTTGGTTATGCCAACCCTTTTTGCCAATTGATCTTCCATTGCATTGGCTTCTTCTTCTAACTGTGATTTTTCTTCTTGAAGATCAAGGATGCCTGTAGCTATAAACATTGCCACTTCCTTGGGGACTGTCTTCTGAAGATATTCGATTGCACTTTGAAGATCTTTCATTGTTCCAACTTCATCACAGCTAGGACAAGCTTTCTTCATCTTCTTGGCCTGTTTCTTCTTTCTATTTTTCTGAGTCTTGGCAGATATCTCCATTTGAGGCTGTTCATTCATTTCCTCAAATCTGAACTTCATAAAGACTCCCTTGGATCTTTTAGAGGTAACCTTCGCTCTGATACCAATTGAAGTGCCCAGATCAGTGTGAATCACTGATAGGGGGAGGGGATGAATTAGTGATCCTTTAAAACTTTTTACTAATTGATTCTTAATAAATTAAACCTCTATGGCTTGTTAAGGCCTAGATCCACTCTTCTTATGTCTCTCAACCTTTCCCGGATAATGCAGTAATGTAAAGGCACAGGGCACAAAGATTTACAAGGTTCGACACCAAAGGCCTACGTCCTTGCCATGTTGGTTATACACCCCAACATGGTTTCTTCCATTATAATCTGTTAGTATTACAATGGTCGATACAGAGTCCCACTGTATCTCTCCAGAGTCCCACAAGAGGGTCTTTATACTGCGTCCCACAGTGTTACCAGAGTCCCACTGGCCTACTCCAGAATCCCACTGAAGACTTCTTCTCCCTGAGTCCCACAGGGTCTTCTCTTGGCTCCTCGAGTCGCACGAGTAGCTCTTCTTCACTTTAAGCTTCTTCAAGTATCTTCAGCAGTCTGGGATAAAGACTGCTGGCCTTGCTCTGTACCTCTGATCACTTGTGATGATCAGGTCTTCTCATCTTGCTCAGGATTTATCTCCTTCTTCTAAGGATGACCTGGCTCCTCTCTTCAACTACTGAATACTCAGACAACTGATATCTTTAACTTCAGTCTGGTCCAGTCTCACTTCAAAACAACTTCATGCACTGAGTGCATGCCAGCTCTCCTTCCTCATGCACTGACTGCATGGCCTTCTCAATTTCTTCAAGAACCTCTGGTCTTGGTCAACTCAAATGCACACTCACTGATTTGAACTTTGATTACATGCGCATGTGCATGCATGCATGCATGCACTTCCCCTTTCCTCTTCTCTTAGTGCAATAGACCCACAAAGGGTGTAACACTTTAAGCACACACCTTCTCACTTCCTTCACACACTTTGTTCTTTTTGTCTACACACTAAAAGTGTGTTATACTTTAGTGTGGATGTCCTCTTCTTTCTTCTTCTAAATGTGTACACTTTGCACACACCTAGGTTTGGCCTACTTGTTTTGTTTTCACACACACACTTCCTTTGATCAATTAGCAAACACAAGGCTTGGCCTACTTCACTTACTAATCCCACACACTTCCTTGTCCTTTTTATCTTCTTCAAAGTGTGCACTTCACTTATGCACACACTTGGTTCTCCATTTTGCACACACAAGGGCTACGGCCTCATCTTTAATTTCTTTTTGCACACATATAGGCTTAGGTGTTTTTCTTCACTTGGTGCACACACATGGCACTAAAGGCCTCGGGTCTTCTTTGGTGCACACCCACTGCCGGTAGGGTCTTCTCTCAAGTGGCACACACACAAGGTTCAATCCTTCCTTGCACTTAGCACACGCACAACCTTCTTCTGTTTTTGCACACATAGCCCGAACTCCTTGGGTGGCAAGAAAGCCGCGCAAGTGTTAGTGGGTGGAAGGGGTCTTGGGCGCGCAAGGTTCACATGCCACAAGGACCGCGCAGGCTCCTCCTGCCGCGCATGTTTGCGGGCAGTGAGGGCTCCTTCTGCCGCGCGAGGACGCGGGAAGGGACCTCCTTCAGAGCCTCGGGTGGCTCTAGAACTTCAGTCGCGCAAGTGTGCGCGGTGGATTTAAAATCTTCGCGAGGCAGAGCACTCACGGGGCTTCTTTCAAGTACATCAGCAAGCATAAACGAGAGCATGGGATCTCCTTTTATAGGTAGAGAAGCCTCAAAACTTCCGCGTGGGATAAATCTTTGATCTCCCAAAGATTTCACATCTTCAAGATTCTTTGAAATCTTGTTTTTCCTTTATTTCACACGCGGACTCCTTCTCTTTATTTACCTCTTCATGCATGTGCATGGAAACGTATGCATGACCTTATTTTAAGATAATCCATGAAGATCATCAACCCTCATGGCCTTCGCCAGCTTCGCATGCCTCGGCCTCGGCCGAAATCACCCATACATCGCATGCAAGTCAATTTTTAGGCATGGATGTGTTCAATAGGTCCAGACGAGCTCACTGGTGGCTTTAGCTTGATCGGAGGTGGTCGGGAGCTCAAATTCTGTCGTCGGGAGGCCTCTGGTTCGGCGGCTGCTCGCGGGTGGTCTTCGTTCGAGCTCGAGGAAGAGGACGGTCTCTTAGCCGTTGGATCAGGCGATCGAATAACCTTGGACGACCTGGATCAGATCGCGAATAGCGCGATTAGATGAGCGGCTCGGATCTGGCGCGCGATCAATCGTGCGGCCAGGATGCGCTCCCAGGAATTTTTCCGCGTCCCACATCGAAACGGCCTCCGGTTTTCACGCGGCTTATTACCCTGGCGCTGCCTCAACTCCCCGATTGAACTTCCAACCTCCACGGTGCCGCCCCACACCGTGTTCTCCCTGCGGGCGCGCTCTGCGCCCACTCTCGCCTCTGCGGGCGCGCTCCTAGCGCCCACTATGCACCCTTCGGGCGCGCTCCTGCGCCCACGCTGCGCGAGCTTCATCACCGCGTGTCCTCGGGGCTTATACACGGCCCCGGCCTCTCTCGGGCTGGCCCCATGGGATCCCCTTGGGCGTGGTGACCTGGTCCCACATGTGCCTTGGGTTGAACCCTTAAGGCTTGCCCTTGAGGTTGGCATATTTTTTGCTTAAGTAATAGCTAGGACTTTGTATAAAAACAATGTTAACCAAATGTAATATGCCAAGCCACAAATCTTCTTCTTCTCATCTCCTCTTCTTTATTTCTTCTTCTTCATTAGAATTCCTCCAATCCTTTCAATCATTTATTCATCACTTAGGAATGGAATTCACGAAGGGTCTTCATCTTCAACTGAGCTCCTTAATCACATAATTTCTTCCATCTGCTTCATTGATCTAATCAGAGATCAAATTGGTTCTTCTTCTAATTCACATGCACTAAGAAATAGTACATGGACTTTATTAGCACCACTTCATCCACTTAGTGATTGTGGATGGATCACTTCATCTCCTCATGCATTGTCAGTACAATGCATGGTCTTCTATCATTGTTGTGACTTTTTATCCAGTTGATACAAGTTCTTAGAACTTAAATAGAAGCTCAGCAATCGTCAGATATTCATAGAGAATGTTTCAACCACAACATCCTATGTCACTTAGTGAATCTCCTAAGTGACATGCATCTTAGTACCATGTCCATTCTCCTTCATCACCATCACATCCTTTGTCATTCACATCTTGACATTCCTTGACATCCATTCATTCCATGACAACATCATGCCTCATTGACAACAAATGCAACAAAATGCACTTCAGTGTCTTCTGCAGATGAGTGAGCCTTTTACAGGATTCGAGGTGGACCAAGACCAGATGGTGCTTAGTGAGATCAGGCCGACCAAGGTGTGTTCCTATGAATACAGATTGTAGTGCCAGTACCTTTCCTTACAGGATGGACTTTCTTATAGACTTTCTTTTGGTGGGATTGTACTTTTGGCCCAGGGTTTTACACTTGTTGTACATTACTTTTTCTATCATACTCTGTTGGTTGAGATTTTTAGTGTATACAGGATTTTCCGTTTTTAGTAGTTATTAATTTTCAGCTTTGTTGGATTGGAGAAGTGTGTGTGTGTGTGTGTGCAGGTTTATAGGTATTGCCTCCCATGTTAGTAGCATGCCTACTCGGTGCTAGTCACTAGCCCCTAGCCTATTGGAGGCGGGCTTGGGGAGTTGCGGCTCGGGCCCCACTTGGAAGGGTCGTGACAGAGTGGTATCAGAGGTGGTCAGTTCTACCTTAGTACCGAGAGTCTGTGAGTTGGTTTGAGGAAATATTGTTAAGTGTTTAGAGTTCCTCTTTCAGGCCAAGGACCCCAGTGTTCGTGCGGACGGCTGACGTATCCATACACCAGGACTCAGATAACATGCTTTTCGACTCGGAAAATGAGATCACTAGTTTTAGGGGAAATAATGGTACATACATCATATAATAATGGGTTGTGGTTTCGGTGTCCTTCTTGAGTCAGCTCTCCAGATATACTCACTAACTGAGATACATCTTGTTTCTTTACAGGATGATTCCGTGACGCACACCGGCTGGGATCCAGCAGCTCGATCACAGGGATGACCCCCTCAGTGGTGAAGCATCGATTCAGGGACCAGATCCCCCAGTTTTACCATCATGTGGTGTGCGAGTTATCCCGCCACATGTGGAACAGGGGTTAGTGCATACTGTACCGGTGGAGGAGGAGCACAGGCTGAGCGCACTACACGAGTTTCAGAGACAGATACACCTCAGGTTTCGAGGAGAGCCAGAACCTCAGGCAGCAGTGGACTGGCCTAAGGAAGTGACTAGATTCTTCTGTTTAGGCAGGACACCAGCATACCAGATGGTGATCCTGGCAGCTAGCCTTCTATAGGGCTCGACAGAACGATGGTGGAGTTTGGTTATTCGGACTCACGAAGAGGCGACAAATGCATGGTTGGATACTGAGTGTCTCTTCTGAGAGGATTTTTCACCAGTTACCCTGAAATTAATACGTATACAGGAGCTTCTTCAGCACCAGTAGGGAACCATGACGGTGGCTGATTATTCATTGAGGTTTACCTACCTCTCACGGTACTCGATGGATATGGGTAGAGATCAGTACTTTAGATCTCGGACTTTTGAGCGGGGCTTGCCCAGAGATATCCAAGATAGCATTGTCCATATGATCATTCCTACTTATGCTGGGGTGCTCGAGCAGGCTTTGGTGGTCGAGAGATTCTTGGCAGAGGAGAGACAGCCGATAGTTGTTAGTAGTGGGAGAGCTAGAGTAGAGTCCTCGGAAGTAAGGAGCGGACCACATGGACCCAATTGTGGGAGACATTTTCAAAGGAGAGCCCTGGATAGGAGATCTTCCGTACAGGGTTCGCAAGGTGCATCCAGCCAGCCTTGAGAGAGGAGATGCTACTCATGCGATGGTAGAGGAAATCTCACTCGATATTGTCCGACTCGTCGTAATACTGACACAGGAGAAATGGAAGGACCACCAAGGTTGAGGGAACGTGTGGAGTAGACAGATCTGCATGGTGGTAGATGTGGTAGGGTAGCTGAGAGAGCAGCTGCAGGTGGTCTACATTTTAACCTTTTACCACCACCACCCCCCGGAGGTCCACCCCTGGTTCAGGGAGTTGGTGGACAGAGGTAGGGATAGCTGCAGGCGGCAGAAGCCTATGATCCAGGTACTCCTGGATTGATTAGAGGTACAATCTTTGTATTTTATACTTTTGTTGCTGTACTGAGAGACACAGGTGCTAGTCATTTCATTCTGGCTTCTTATCTTGTTCAAGACCTTGAGATTCCAGTAGTGTCGTTAACTCGACACTTACACCTAGAAACACCAACTAGAGAAGATTCATAGATCACACACCTTTGTAGATAGTGTTACCTGACCCTTAGTGGCGAGAGTTTCAGTTGGAACATCTTGGTTGTAGAATCGAGGCCTTATGATGTCCTTCTTTGTATGGATTGGAAATCCACAGTTCATGCCCAGATTGACTGTTTTAGGTGAAGGGTGTAGTGTGTCCGCAGTGATGGAACGAGGTTCTCTTTTTTCAGTTAAAGAGAGACCTAGACAACACAGGATGGACTCGTGCATAGAAAGGTGCAACTAATATCCTATCAGTTGGCTAGCCTAGCCCTTGGCGCGGAAAATGATACATGTTTCTAGTTTCTAGAAGTAGTGGCTTAGTATGAGGACGTCTTTCCAGAGGATGTCACCGGACTACCTCCCCATCGGGAGATAGATTTCGGCCTTGGATTCCAACCCGTGACACCACCGATACTAGCATCAGCATATCAGATGGCTCCTGCAGAGCTTCGTGAGATTAGGGTGAAGCTAGAAGACTTGTAGAAGAAGAGAATTGTGAGACCCAACATTTCACCATGGGCGGCCCCAATGCTATTTTCCAAAAAGGAAGACGGGGTCTTAAAGCTATGTGTGGACTACCGGTGCTTGAATCAGGTGACCGTGAAGAACTAGTATCCACTACTGAGGATCGATGAATTCTTTAACCAGTTGAGAGGGTCATGATGGTTCTTGAAGGTTGATCTATCACTAGTTGCGAGTACGGGATGAGGATGTACCGAAGACGACTTTCATATGTCGCTATAGTCACTATGAGTACTTGGTGATTCCCACCAGCATGACGAACACCCATGGAGTGTTCATGGGACTTATGAACCATATCTTTTATCCCTATCTACATCGGTTCATAGTAGTCTTCATCGATTATATACTTGTGTACTCTGTGTCCGGGGAGGAGCACGCGAGACACCTAAGGATGGTTCTGGACATACTCCAAGAGCACCGGTTTTATGGGAAACATTCTAAGTGCCAGTTCTGGATACAAGAGGTCCACTTTCTGGGACACGTTATCTCAGCATATGGTGTAGTATTGGACCCAGCCATGGTGGAGGCAGTGCTAACATGGGAACCACCCCGGAGCGTGATGGAGGTGAGGAGTTTCCTTGCATTGGCAGGCTACTATCAGAGATACATTATTGATTTATCCATGATTTGAGCACTCATGACTGCTTTGACCCAAAAGGGGCATCCTTTCATGTGGACCGAGAGATTCCAACAGGCTTTCCAAAAGTTGAGACAAAGCCTGATGAGTGCCCCAATCGTGAGATTACCAGAGGAGGGTGTCGAGTACATAGTGTTCTACGGTGCATCAAGAACTGATCTTGGTTGTGTCTTAATGCAGAGGAAAGTGGTGATTGACTATGTCTCACATCAATTGAGGCCAAACGAGAAGAACTACGCAACCCATGATCTAGAGTTGGCAGCCGTAGTCTATGCGTTGAAGATGTGGAAGCCCTACCTGATGGGCGAGCGATTTATCATCTACTCTGATCACAAGACTCTCAGATATATCTTTTCTAAAAAAAGATCTGAATTTGTGATAGAGGTCGTGGCTTGATTTAGTCTAGTATTACGACTTTGAGATCATTTATAATCTTGGGAAGGGAAATGTAGTGGCAGATGCTCTCAGGAAAAAATCCAGTTCACAGTTGCTGGATGAGGCGATGAGGGAGTTGGACTCCTTATAGTTATCCTTTGTGGATAGAGATGAGGGAGCCTACCTTCAATAGATGGTTGTTACCCCTCCACTCTTACAACGAGTCAGGGAAGCACAACGTGAGGATTCTTACTGTGAGACTCTACGTGGTCATATATCCACAGGTGTTGTGGCTGATGGATATTCGAAAGGTGGGGAGCACATTGTTCTTTTCAGAGGGTGTAGAGTAGTACCAGTGACGTTGTGGGAGGTGGTTCTAAGTTATTTACATAAATCCCTTTTGGTGGTTCATCCAGGCATGGAAAAGATGTATCAAGACCTCCGAAGTCAGTTCTGGTGTCCAGGAATGAAGAAGTGTGTGGCAGAGCTTGTTTCTCGGTGCCTTACTTGTCAGCAAGTAAAGGCTGAGCCCCAGGTTCTAGAAGGCTTGACTTAGCCCCTTGAGGTTCCAGAGTAGAAGTGGTATGGGATATCCATGGACTTCATGACAGGTTTACCATGTACGTACAGGGGACACAATGCCATCTGGGTGATCATTGATCGACTCACCAAATCAGCCCACTTCCTAGCCATACAGGAGCAGATTTCATTAGAGAGATTGGGACGCCGCTACGTGCAGGAGATAGTTCATCTTCATGGAGTTCCATCCACAATCATCTCATATCGTGATTCTCCTTTCACATCCCAGTTGTGGAAGGTATTTCAAGAATCTTTTGGGACTCAGTTATGATTGAACACGACATTCCATCCTCAAACTCATGGTTAGATAGAGTGGGCCATCTAGGTTATGGAGGATATGATTCGAGCTTGCCTACTTTACTTCAGTCATAGCTAGAATAATCACCTACCACTGGTGAAATTCTATTATAAAAACAGTTATCATTCCACTATTGGTATGTCACCTTTCCAGGCTTTTTACGGGAGACCTTTCAGGTCACCACATTGCTGGACTGACCAAGGAGTTTCAGCACTCATGGGCCCAGAGATGGTGAGAGCTACTACAGATAAGGTGCATGTCATCCAGGAGCATATGAAGACTACACAGTGTCAGCAAAAGTCTTATACTGACAGGAGGCGGAGGCCCTTGGAGTTCGAGGAGGGAGACCATGTGTTCCTTCAGGTCTCACCTCTACGGGGATTGCAAAGGTTTGGCCGAGGCAGCAAGCTATCTCTGAGGTTCATCGACCCTTTTCAGATTATGCGTAGAGTTGGCGAGGTGGCGTTTCACTTGGATCAACCTCCTCAGATGGACCAGGTACACAATGTCTTCCATGTGTCGCAACTATGGAGTTCGTGCATGATCCACTGCACGTCATTGACTGGGGTGAGCTGGACATCGATGATGGAGAGACCTTTGCTGAGTACCCAGTGGAGATCGAGGATCAGCAAGAGAAGATCCTTTGCAGGTGAGTTATTCCCTTGTTGTGTGTCCAGTGGAAGCACGAGAATCTCTAGGAGAGCATGTGGGAGCGGGAGGCTCAGATTCGTGTGCAGTACCCACATCTTTTTGAGTAGCCTTTGTTTGGATTTTCAGGGTCATAAAAGCCCTATAGTGGGTGTGATGTAATGTCTAGAATTTTACATAAATTATTCTTCAAAATAAAGTGAATTATTTAGAGACCAGGCTCTGAGACGGTGTGCAGTTCCAAGGCCTTTTTAGCCCGGAACAAATGTTTGAATTTAATTTAATAATTAAATTACGTGCGTGTGCAGTTTTGCTGAAAAAGTGGAATAACTCCCGAACGGGTGCTCGGATATATAATATGATGGCACAATTGCATTCAGAGTAGCAGGTCTACCCTAGAAGTGACCTAACATCGACTGGAGCATGCCGGTGGTGAAATATGGGATTTGGACATAACCATGATAAAATATTTAATTTAAAATATTTTACTAAATCTGTTGCAACTGATATCTTTATCATTTTTAAATAAAGGCTAGAGCCGGGGTCCATGGTTACAAACCTCATAAACATGAAACCCTTGGCGGCTCTGGAGGCTCTGGAGAAAACCTCCCAATGCGCCGATGACGTTCCATACGATTTTCTCCGGCGACGACGACACGAAGACTGGATCTTTGCCAAAAAATGCTGTGGAATCTATGTAGAATTTTTGTTTTTTGATTTCTTCCTCGTTCTGGATTTCTACAACGAACTCGGGATAATCCACAAATAGATTAGTTTGTGGATCGATCGATCTTTCAGGATAGTATTTTGCAGGGATTTTGGGAGACTGAATCCATGTTGATCTTTTGTTGTTGATTTTTCTTCTCCATTTAATCCTATTAACGGGAGCGGATCAACGCCATGACGAATGATGGAAGATGTTCATTCCTCGAATTTGTATCATTGGATTTCTCACCTTTCCCTTATTTGTGTTATTCGTATTCTTCATGGGGTGATGAACAACAGATCATTGCACATCCGTTCTACGACGCAACGATCTGAGATTGTAGATCCAAACCCGGAGCGACGGCACGGAGGTGCGATGAAGATTTTGGAGGACGATTCGGAGCGGGTCAAGAAATATGAGATTTCAGGCATTTTTTATCAGATTGATTGTTCGAGGTTTACGATCTGATTTAAGGACCGAAAACACATGTTACGATGTTCATATCATAAATCGATCCAATACCTGGAATATCAGGACGAATGGACGAGATATCGCAGATCCGAAAGATCTGCCGAAGCGCGAGGAAGAAGACCGCATTTGTAGAAAAATTCCGACTACACGCTGTGTAGTATGGGCTACATGGAATGTGTTCATTGGCGGGTTTACCTGGAATGTACTCCGGGAGTACACAGACACATGTTGGGTACATGGCCAAGGAAACACCATGTATACCCCTCCAAGGCCAGACCCGGCCAGATATACGGGATACCCCATGTGCTGGTACACTGGTAGTTGACACGGACAGAGACTGTGCATAGGAACATGGCCAGAATACACGGAGCGAGCCCCAGCTTCTCAGACACGGCGTGTGATTCTTCTACATGTCGTGTAGTTACTTTATATATTACAAGACGAATGACACGGGCCGTTTTCACATGCAGCAGCTGGAGTCAAGGAACACGGTGTGTGATCATTCTACATGCTGTGTAGTTGGGCTTTACACATCTTGGATGGATGACACGGGCCGTTTACACGGGCAGTAACCGGAGTCAAGGAACATGGCGTGTGAGCCTTCTAGACAACATGTACCATAGTTTTACACAGACTAGACAGATGACACTGGCCATTACAAGAGCAGTACCCAGGTTCAAGGAACACGACGTGTAACCCTACTACACGCCATGTAACAAAATCTTCATGGCTTGAGACACTTCTCTTCTATGACTTGGAATAGTTTTCTTAGGGTGTGTCCCCTTTATCTTTCTCCTAAAAGTTCCCGGTATCATTTCCAACATATAGGAGTATGATCCATTCAGCATGGCTGCCTAAATAGAGTTGTTGGAATCCCTTCTGTGAGACTTAGAGCCGGATCCTCTATTCATTCATGGAACCCTAGGTAGAGTTCTCTGTATCGATGTGACCAACATTACTGGGGCGTCGATCCTCTACAAAGTGGATTAGCTCAGACTGAGTTGTCAGAATCACCCCATTACTTGCTTGTGATCCTCATCAGGGCATCATGTCCTCAAAGTACATGTGGAGTGTGTTCTCTCGGAATGAGTACTTCGTATATCTCTCTTCAGACAAAAGAGTGTGTTCTCCCGGTTTCATGCTTAGTGGAATCTTTGAGCTGGATCTTAGTGGTGGTTTCATGATAGTCGATCATGTATGAGTATATCTGGATATTATTGTTATATGTTATGTAGACATATACTGTGTGGAGATGACTGTATCTTTCCTTTGTGGTACTTCCCTTTTTTTATTTCCTTTGAGGTTTCGGGCTACTGCATATTGTTATACACACACCTGCACGGGCTTTGCCTACAGGTGTCGTGTCATGTGCAGACGAGTGAGCCATTGACAGGATTCTAGGTGGACCTGGACCAGACGGTGCTCAGTGAGATTAGGCGGGGTGAGGTGTGTTCCTACAGCTACATATTGTAGTCCCAGTACCTTTCGTTACAGGTTGGACTTTGTTACAATCTTTCTTTTGGTGGGATTTTACTTTTGGCCCTGGGTTTTACACTTTTTGTACTTTACATTCCTTTCGTACATTGTTGGTGGAGATTTTTAGTGTGTGCATGCATTTCCATTTTTAGTATTTTTTACTTTTTAGCTTTGTGGTCTTGGAGATGTATGTGCATGTGTACAGGTTTAGAGGCAATGCCTCTCATGTTATTAGCTTGCCTACTCGGTGCTAGTCACCATCCCCTGGCCTATTGGAGGCGGTCTTGGGGAGTTGCGGTTCGGGCCGCACTTGGACGGGTCATGAAAATACAAGTAACATAAAAATAAAAATATTCATATTTAGTTTTATATGAAAAAATAAAACATGGTGATTCAACATATCATGGTTTCATAAAGTTTCGTATTTCTTATGTTTGGAAAGGGGATAATACAAAACAATATGTGGGAAACTCCCTATAAATAATTTCTAATTCACCTAATTTTCAAATACCCATAACCTCACCCAATTTATCAACCAATATTTCCAATATATATTTCTTCACTCAACAACCAAAACTAAAAAAGCATTTAAAAACCTATAATGGTTATGATAATATTTAAATAACTAATATTTCAATAAAGAAAAAGAATGCAACCATAGAGTGTCTTAATATCTGATCCCATTTTTTATATTCATAAAAAGACAATGAAATATAATACCCCATTGCACTGACTAAATTTTCCATTGATAAAACTAATTTCTACTGAGAATACAAATACAACCCATCATGATTTTGGACTACCCATTTCCCATTTTTCCTTTACCCATTCAATTTATTACCAAAAGAACATTTATTTCTCACATATCCAATGAAAATTTGAATAGTTCTAAAAACCCATGTTTTTACCAGGAAATTATGGAACCCTCCATCATATTTTTATGAAAACCCTAATCTTCGACATTATTGTAATGGAAAACACATATTTTTTTAATAAATTTTGTTTTGAAATGATAAAACCCAACTATAAAACCCTGAAAAGGGATAAAACTCTTGTCAAGGATAATATAAATCCATTACCCACCAGGGAAAAAATATCATTAATTTGTCCCACCAACTAGTAAAAACATTTATCCAAATAAATAAACTCACCCATTATAATATATGTGATAATTAATTTAAAATATTATTTGTTTTGTTTTATTTATACTCAACCTATCATTTGTGAATGCCAAAAATTTTACCAAAATATAATGAAATGAGCCTTATCAATCCAAATGTTATAGTGTAAGATAAATTCAACTCGTTCCAATATGGTACCTACAACATACCTCATTTATTTTTCAACTATAATTACTAAAACATAACATAACACTACCTATTGTACCAAATCCAATCGTGATACATCGCTTGGAATTTTACGTTTCAATAAATAACTTGTTGGAAATTCATGATTTTTGTAAACCATCCAATTTTTAATATTATGTATCAACATCTAAAAATTTAATTGAGATACCCAATAGAATAGAGAAGGCACATGGGAGGGTTGAATCAAGTGTTTTCAAAATTTTACCAAAATTACAATATTCTTAAGAACACATTGGAATTTAATTATTGTTTAGTTATTAAACATGGGTATATCAATGTTTTCCCAATAAATAATCAACTATATTCATTCATGCAAAGAAATAAATATTAATATATGTTTTTTAGTAGGGTTTGAGCAAAGACATACTCCTTATTTTGATCAGTCATTATCCCTAATCATGCGGTCTCCAATACAATAAATTTGACAATAATTGGTTCAATTAATGTTTCCCATACCTACACTACTAGAGTTTAACTATACATAGAAATAAATGTCTTCTATATAACTTCATAACAATCATTCTCAAAATATAATCATATCTTTATGCTATGTTTCCCCTGTATATTCTAAGACACAACAATACAAGTGGTGTCTTTCACACTCATTGTAATTCAATCTCAAATTAGCCCCAAGATGTCATTACATCAACAAAATATATCCTAATTACTTAATAACATGTTCACAAACATCCAATATATCTTCATGAGAAATTTCAAGAAACTTATTCCATGTTTATTGATCTTTTTCTTAGAATAATATAGAAACTACATTCCTTGATTCTCACTCAATAAAATTGAGAAATAATTGTCTTCATAGGAATAAAATTTTGTATATTATTTTTAATAAGTATAGATCATTTTCTGAAGATATTATAGTTCTTATAATCATCTTATTTGGATCAATATTCCATTAATATTTCACACAACACACAAATCATTGTATCTAGGACTCCTAAAAATGAAACTTCCCCAGTTATTTTTTATTATATAAATTTTTCATCCAAAATGTAATATATATTCATTAAATATTGAATATTAATTCTATGAAATTTATTTCCCATTATCCATTTTTATTAATCCACATTATCATACTTGGGACTGCCCAATGATCTTAATATTCTATTCTATATCAATAGTTTCCTCTTTGAAATTATAATATCACTATTATTATTTTATACTTTTATAATTTTTCCCATACATTATTAGATGTTATGGTGTCTTGAAAATGGGAAAATATCTTCCCATTAATCATCTTCCACTTACATTTTATTTAACATGGTCTTGTGATATAGCAGCAGTTGAATGAAACTAAATGTCTCAAATATTCATCCCTTCTAAAATCATCTTGAAACAATACATAATAAGGTTTATGTTTTTATTTGATCATAAGAGTGGAAAAACTTCATTATAAATGAATTCAATATTTAATGTTTGTAGAAAAATAATGAAACTAAATCGGTCTCAAATTAGTTCTATGTAATCACTAATAAACAACAATTTTATCTTCTATGGTACTTCATCCGTCTACTAATTTATGAAAAAATAAATTTAATTTCATCTTCATAAAATATATATATTGAATCCAATAATATTAAATTTCCCCAAATATGCTTCGATCATGGATTTTCTATGAATAATGATTTTAAATCATTAATTTAATACATAATAATATTTAAATTTGACTTCATTTTAATTTATAAGTACTAAATACTCCCATTGTCATATTTTTTTATCATCAGTTTCTATGGATTTTGATTGAATAATCATTTTATCAATTCTTGAATCACATACCAATTAATATGTATAAGATGTTTATATTAGTGGAAAAAACATTCATCTTTTTTTAAAATAAAATTAACCCACATAATATGAATATTAGAAAGTAAATAACTTTCACTCTGTGTTTATAAAAATTTCACTAAGTGAATCACACATGTGGTGCTTCGAGTATCAATGATTTGATACATATTTATCCTCATTAAATTTTCCCATTTCATTCTAATTTTTCTACTCTTAAATAATTTCCAACATTAAATTTCATATGTGTATCTTCACATATATAGATATCCAAAATTGTATTTGTTATCGAATTCCCAGACATCTACATAGTTACATATGTGAATAGTTTATTTTGATAAATTTTCATAAAGGGGATACATTTTCATACATTGATTCCTATATGTGGCATGAATTCACTATTGTGAAAATTCATGAATATGAATTTTATTATGCTATAAATTCACATTTTTTGGGACAATTTATATATGTATTCTAGACTTAGGCATATTATCATGATTTACATCATTTTGAATCAGATTTCCTTTAGTCAATCTTTATCCATTTCTAATTTCTCAAATACAATTCAATGCACCATTGGGAATTTTGGATTTCATCTCAAACTATCCAAATGATTCATATGAAATTTATGTACCATATGAACTCATCATTGAGTAACTCCACTCCCTTCCCAATTATATATTCTAACATTTCCTTTAAGAAAATAATTCATGGGTTATTGAACATTTATATTGGTAGCTTCTGTCATCGAAATAAAGGGTTAAATTATACCCAATGTAGGCCTTAAATATCCCACATAGATATATTATTACACATTGATAAGAACATCTCTTGATGTTGGTCGCTTTTTCCACTTCTATTTTTATTCTAAACTATTTTATAAATAAATTCATATAGTAAGACACATCATTAACCAAAGTAACAACACTATAAATATTCTAATATAAAGGGATTAATAGAATCATCTAAACCAATAATTCATAGAGGACATATTCTTTATGATCCTTTCCCCGTAATTTGTAATCCAATGAATAGAACAGGATAGAAAACACTTCACATCATACAGAAGATATATGTTGTTATTCAAACCTCTTTTAGGATTTCAATGTTCAAACAAACTATCACTATAATTATATAATTATTCTGCAAGATAGTTGAATCTGACCATCCAGGTATTAAAGCTCAGCCAAATTCTATTCTTTGGATTAGAGGATATTCAATTAATCACTTTGTTTATCTATTCCGATGTTAACTTCTACTTCTAATATTCATAAAAAATAAAACAATATAATAATTATTCCATTTAGAATATTTGATAACCCTTTCGGTTGTTTTAACAATAACACATTAATATCAATTTTGATGTCATATTACACCCTCTAATTTATAGTGTATATGATGTAAAACTTGTCTTCCACATACATTATGGGACCTCACATCGAATAATCATTCTTCTACGATAGTTATTATTATATATATCTTGAATCACTCAATATTTAAGATTGGATCCCAATTTTCATGTCCATGATCTATCTATTAATCACTTAAATATACTTATTTGATAACGGTTTAAAAAAGAAAAGGTCATGACTTAGATATCAATGTTGTCCATAAATATTATACATATGATACCAAGATATATTTTTCCTTATTTAGGGTTTTATAACATGACTTTTAACAATGATATCTAAACAAGGACTCACATTCAGAAAACACATATGAAATTTCAATTACAAGTAAACAACTTCTATTTTTATAAAAACTCTCCACCTTGATACATATACATCTATAAATCATAACTAGGAAAAGAGATTTAATATCATATCTCACAGTTCATCAAAATTAGGGTTGCCCAGTTTCAAGATTTTTAGAAAACATGAAATCACTAGAGGACTTGAATTACAATTTTTATCTCTCTCAAGGGTGTTACTCCTTATATAACTATTAAAATATCTTTCATTGAGAAATATTATAATATATTTTGATATTAGATGGTGACAAGTATTAATTTATAGATGGATATCAATTTAAACTTAGTCAAAAAAAATATGTTTGATCTTCAATATCTATATATAAATATACCCCATCCTTTATTTATTCTTACAATTCATCACCTTTAATAACATTATAAAAACTTCATTCACCAAAGATGCTGGAATAATAATTATCTTCATTACCTCTTCTATTGTATAAATTGTTATAGGACTTCTCATCATGCTATTATTTTTCTCTGATGGTCTGGAATGTATTCTTTTCATCATGCAAGCAGCATCTTTAGGATTACAAAATTATTCCCCTTAGGGAATCCTGAACTCTATTTCATTTTGAGTTTATTGAATGGATATAATCATTTTTTTATTGTGACATAAAATATGATATTCTCTTTTATTCTTTATTATAAATCCTTTCTTATTATAATAGACAAGGATATATGATAAAAAAATTATTTTCCTTAGGAACCTCTTTCATCAATGGTGTGGAATAATTATTTATAAGAATATATATCACTAAGGACAAATGTTTCCTTTTCATTTTTTTATTCGACTATTATTTACCTAGTATCAATGTCACACATCTGATATAAAAATGAAAAATATATTTTCACCTTCTATACAACTCTTCTTTATATTTTAATTTTCTATTCCTGAGTAGATTATTTACATATTTAGTAAAACTGCCCAACACAATCGCATTATGACTATATGTTTCACATATTTAATCTTTTATTATTATTTTTATATTTCTCACAATTATTATAATGTTCTTGTATTTCTTTTAAATACACATAATGTGTTCATGTATCCCATAATAGAATATTATACTCACATCTATTGTGACATATGTGTTTACCATATTCTTATGAGATATAGGGGTCCAATATTCTTTTCATCTAATATTTGACTCCAATTAATAATATTATTTATCTTCTCTTTAATTCAGTTATTTAAAATAGTGAAATAATTATTTATTTGTGGGAAATTACCAATATACCTCTTAAAATGGTACAAAAAGGTTGCAGTGATCATAGAGATTCTCTAAATATTCATATTTTCATTTCTAAGATATATTACATTATTTATATGTATAAGATCTATTATCACATTTAGAAATTATCCCCCAATCTTATGAAATTTTAAAATATGTTTAAATTGAAAAATTATTGCATAAATCATTTTCCATGTTACCAGTCCTCTAGCTATACTAAAACAATCCAACAAATCTCTTAGATTTTCTTACTCTTCAAATCTATCAAGAAATTTTTTATTTATATAATATCTACTATCTTGTTGTTTAATAACAGAATTGGGAAATATTTAATGTAATTAAAAATGGGGACACACATACCTTCACCGTCAGTACATTGGTGATTTTTTCTAAAACAATTCTAAAACACATTTATACAGAATATAAATTATTTTATGTAATGTTTGATAAAATAGATTTAGTGTGTTCATGTTATTTTTGACTGGGGTTGATTAGTTTCTATATGATTGAGGTTTATTCTCCTCAAAATGATCTCATTCACTCATTACCATCATTTTTATTCATAAGTAAAACATCACAAAATTGTTAAACCTAGGTGGTAGCTCGTTTTCATTCAAAATAGATTCAAAATATCATTCATTAGTTGATTCAAAATATCATATTTTCACCTCTAACTCAATCAACATTCTATTGAGAATGTAGTTATGACCATATAATAATATTAATTTGGATTTAAAATCCTTATTCGGATTCTGATTTTTTATTCATTAATCCACCTTATCTCTTGATTTAATTTTTCTTTTTCTTTTTTCCCTTTTTTATTTCAAATCAAAATTATCATCTGTGACATTAACTTTAACTTAATGAAGCTTATCTAGTGCATGAAAAATTTCATTATTATAATGCATAAATAATTAAAATTATAAAATTCAATTAAATTTTTTCAAAATCAGTGTAATAGTTTTTTATTAAAAAGGGTATCTATCTCACTCATAGTTTCCACTAGGTTTTTAGGGTGATATATCCAAAAATTAGTTTTTCTAATGATTTATATATGGAATCGTCTTCTTTATATAGTTTCACTATTGGATCATCAAGATCTGGAAAACCTAATATATGTGAGTGAAATCTTCCCATGTAACTCCCATCATGTAATCTAAAATATTCAAGAAGATATTATTAAAAGTTTTTGTACACTATATTTCATCACAAAAAGAAAAATAATCATCAAAAGGGTCTTTAGAAAATAATTCATCTGATTAAAAAAAACCATTTAGAATAGTTTTAATTTTTGATTTATTTCTTTTTTTATTCATTCATTTTTTTATCATTTTCCTCTTTCTTCTTCATATTTTCCATATTCATTTAATTGTCTATATCATTTATATTAATAATATTTGAGCTCAAATTATCCATCTCATACATTTGGAATATTTTAAAATTTATAAATTATTAAACTATATAAAAAATTATTAAGATATATTCAATTATTTGTAACCTTAGCCTTGATATTACTTGAGATACCTTGTAAACCAACATAGATACTTATGTCAGTGGGTGTACTCTTGTGTTTTCTACTCTGTACCAAAATTTCCAGACCTCCTAAAACCCCTTTTGAAATCAACCAATATTTTTTACTATAATTGGATCCAATAATATTATATATAGAACTAATAAACTATATGATTCAATTTACATAAATAAATCAGTACACATTATTTTAAAAAGGATCAAAAAAATTACATTATCCATGAATTAGTTGTTTATTCACCACTGTCGAAGATTCTCTAACATAATAAACATGGATATAATAAGTTTATTATTTCTATCACCAACACTCATAGTGTCTCACTGGAGATACATAATCATATTTCAAATATGACCTTCACATAATTATATTCATATTATAATCATATCGTTAGAAAATGTTATCCCTAGAAATCTTAAGACACACTAGATCTATGGATTCCCACCATATATATGAAATTGTTAACATTCACTCTCATTTATAGAATACACTATATAATAAAAACATTTATTTCTCTATATCGTAAGAATATATATACTTTACTCAACATAATTTCAATGACTTCTAGTAAATCATCATAATATTGATCATGCCACTTTCTCACTATTTATAACTCATTTTCATATAACTTTATAGAATTTTAATTCAATTTCATTAAACAAATATAATAATGGCTAATATTGGAATCACTACTTCTTATTATACATTTAATTATCTTATATATGTAGATTCATCAATGATAAAATTCTTGTTTCCTTCTAAACATAAAATGTCCATTAAGATTTCACACAACACATTTCTCTTAATTTTTATAACTATCAAACATAAAAAATATCTTACCTTTTAATATTTTTATATTATTCACCAATAAATATAATTTATATATATATATAATATAATATTTGATCATCAATATTTTTGGCCTAAGATACCATTTTATTTCTTATTGTCATCATATGTGGGATTCCAAAATGATCTTAATATTCTATTATCTCTCAATGATTTCCTCCTTGAAAATTCCAGGAGTAACCCTAAATTTTACATATCTCAATAATCTCAATGAATATTAGATATTACAGTGTCTTTTAGAATGAATTATTTATGCATCAATATCATTCGCTTATATTAATTCTGATAGCCTTCTCTCACAGTACAACTAAAACTGAATGTACCTCCAATTCTCTCAAATCTGTCCCGTACAAAATCTATAAGAAACACTATATAATGATTATAAAGTGAATATTAAAACATAGTATCATGAAAACAATATCATAATTCCATTATAAGTTATGTATCTATATATTCCTTTAATACACTCAAATATCCTCAAAACATGATACTATAAACAATGATAAATAGTGTCATGAGCTTCGGTGGTTATTCATCAACATTATTCATAATATCACAATAAATAAAATTTTCGAATCAAAAAATATATGAAGTCAAACCTATATTTTTAACATTGTCAAAATTTTCTTATCTTTTTTGTTTTGTAAGAATAATTATATTTAGAGCATTAATCCATATTTCAATCTTCTTCCTATTTTATTTTCGTAGAATTTATAAGTTTTGGAAACATCCTTTGTCATATTTAAATGATCTCTTAACATGTAGATAAAGATAATATATTATGTTTATAAATTCATACGACAAAAATACATCCATATAATAATTATTCTTCAGTGATTAAAGAAAGTATTAAACATCATCTAAAATTATATTTATCCTTAATATAAAAATTCTAAAAGTTATATAATTTTCACATGGCCTGTATGAAAATTTCATTATGTGTTTTCCATACAAGGATATTCATGTATAAAAAATTGGAAACATGGCTCTCTATGGTAATTTCTTATATATGGTTCTCATTTTGGAATCCTTATGGATTTAGATTCCTAGATTTTCATACATGAATACACTCATACCTAAATGACTGAAATCATGGATGATGATTAATTACAATACATCAAAATATTTTCTTACATGGAATCATGTATGTAGCTCAATATTCCTATGTTGGATGAATTTTCATAGATTAATCTTAATGCTTTCCCTTAATTCCCTTAAATAATACTTACATATAAATATTTTTTACAATTCATATTCTAATACATGGGGAATTTGGCTCTATAGATTATAGACAAAAGATGATTTTTCATATTTCCATTATTTGGAACTAGGTAACCTTCAGTCCAACTATAGCCTTTTTGAGTCCCATAAAATAAATTTTATAAACCATTGTAAATTTTTGATTCTATTTTAACCCATTAGAACATTTACTAGGAAATGTATACATCATATAAACTCAGCATTGAGTACATTCATAGCGAACCATATCCATCTCCACTCTAGTTTCAAACATTTCTTTATCAAATCATCATACATATGTTCCTAAACACTAATTTAAGTCACTTATTTCACATATATATAGGGATAAATTATCTTAAAAGTAGTCCTTGAATTATATCTATTGAGATTTTATTATATAATTATAATTATAGTACTAATGTTTTTCATTATAACCATCTCTCTTCCTATTCAAAACCATTGTATATAGTAATTAAAATCATATTAAATTTATTTATAATGATGGAAAACTCTATTACTGTTAAGATATGAATTACATCTAGGAATATGTCTACCCATATATTCCAGGTATCCACATCTTACAAAATCATTTTTCCATATGCAATATTCCATAAAATGGAGAGAAGAAACCAAAAAATTAATACATTGACATGATAATGATAATGTATTCATTATTAGTTTAAATTTTTAAACCCATTCAAGCCATGTTTTAATAATTTCTATATTGGAATACACCCTAAAATATTTTTATCTAGGTAATCATGTTTAGTTAACTGTACTTATTTTGGGGGATAATTCTGAATCCTTCAATATCCTCTCAAAATAAACATTGACTTTAAATTACCACATTGAAAAAAAGTACAATAATGTCACTACCGATCAAATTTTTCACCTTATATCTCCCTATTTGAAAAAATTCTCTAACACAGCATTGTAACACCTTGACCTAATATGAAGGAATTAAATATGGCATATAATTTCATTTAATTTTTGGAAATAATTCACATTTTTCAATGTATTCGTACAAGTGGTGAGTGACTTAACACAACATGGGAGAGACTATTCACAAAAGTATAAATCATATAGGTAATGTTCATGCTAGTTTTATTAACTTTAATATATTTTTTAATATTAAAATTTATTAGGAAACATTATTTATAAACTAATCTGGTTTATAATAACACATGTTTTCTGACATTCCAAAGATGAAAACGTATCATCCCTCATACTATAATTTTATATAATAGTTAACAAGAATAAAATATAAATTGAAATTGATCATTATCATTTTACAAAAGTAGAATAAAAATTTCATATTCTAATAGAATATTATGAAGTAGATCAATGAAAATTTATTATTTTTAGAAATGATAATTAAATATTCCCTTCATGAATTAATTTCACTAACTACTTGAAATAATATATTAAATATACTAACACCAATATGTAAAAATCAATTGATTCCATTTAATTAAATAATTAAATTACTACATATGTATATTAAGGAATAGAGTTTTGATGAGTTTTACAAACTAAAGAAAATATAAAATAATTTTAATCTTTTTAGTCTTTTTAATCACAATATATATTATACTTTTAGCAACATATTTTTTTAAAACAAATAAATAATAAGGATAATTAATTATAAACATTATTTCTAATTAAAATGACTACTCATGAATGAAATTTAAGGAATAATTATACAGCCATCCATCTAATATAGACATATAAGTCCAAAAGTCACTAGCATGTCATTATTTGAAGGAATTAGAATATTCATAAATTGATCAACTTTGGATGGAAGTATATAGAACAATAGACTGATAATGAAATTAAAATGTGATTAAAATAAATTAACACAGTTAATTTAATGAATGAATAAATAATGGTATTATTTAGTGATAAAAATGTGTCATAAATATCTCAAAATAATTATGGGAATATTAAAGGGGAGTTCAATAAAATTCTACTAACTATGGTAGGGCACCGAATATTTGTTGTATAAATTATCCACAACATAATTGATTTCAATAATTCATTGGGAAGTCTTAAAATAGATGAAAAATAATTCAATTACATAATAAAATGAAAAATGAATTGATATTATATATATTTCTCCTTCATCAATATCCCAAATAAGTATGTTTTACAATATCTACTTTCTTGAATTGTATCCCAAAAAAATAAAGTGGAATTGATATGGATGATCAACTCATTAACCATTGTTAAAAAAACACTTTATCAATAATATAGTATGAGAAAAACCACCAAGGACTAGTATATGTCATGGTCCACTCTATGAAATGGAAAGGATGATTTCTAGTAGGAACTTGATCATTTTTTATTGCTTCTTAGGAATAACAGATGAAACGAGTTAAATTTTATGAAATAGAACCCCATTGGATAGGATAAAAATCCCTATATGAAATTTCATGGATTTACATAGAATACATGAGTCCGTAACTCCATATTATACAATCATATAGATCTATACCAATTCTGAGTATCTCTATGTGCATTTCTACTAAACATTTTTTATTTTTTCAACATATTTAGTTCTGTATAAATATTTTAATTATAAGGAAATAAATTAAAATAATATTAATTAAATATTTTCTTCATGTGTTTATAAATAAAAATTCATGAAAAAAGTTTTTTAAAAATAAGATATAAAATACACATAAAATTACTCTGAATAGTTTCCTCATGAAAAACAACTTGAGAAAAACACTAAAGGAGACATTTTCCAATGACAAGAGATAAATAACAAGATCTATTCCTACTAAATATAAGATTATTTTTATATTACAAAATTTCATTATTATTATTCATCCCAAGTATCCAATCATTCTTCGTTATTTAATTTATAGTATAATTAATATTTTTATATAATATATATTTCCCACTATTATCAATCATCTATATGCATATTTTGATCTACCTTATTAAAAAATACGCACTCATCACCCAATATAAATATGAAAATAAATTTATGATCATTCTAAAGTTGATTAATTTTATTAAAACCCATCCATAACATATATATATAAATATACAGATCATTTTATATGAATACATTTTACATATCATAACAAATTATAATCCAGAACAAATCAGTTTAGTTTATTTGGAGATTAGATACACAAAAAACTTATTTTAGAACAATTATTTAACTTTTCCCAAAAATGTATTGACACACAATACCCATAAAGGAACATAAAAAGTAATACCCATCATTATGTACAGGGGAATGATTAAAAATAAGAGACTTTAATAAAATAACTAATGTGTTCATAATATGAATATGTGGGTTTGTGAACATAATTTGGTTATGTGAACATATCATACGAAATTCATACCTAGTAAAATATGGATCATAAATCATAAATCATAAAATATGGATTTTTTATATCATAGGAAATTATTTATAAGACTATGGAAATAAGATTTAGTCATCATGATCTTGGAAAAAATTACATAGGTATATTGAATAACACTGATATTTTTAAAGAACAGATAAACACAAAAATTTATAGAAAATAATTTCTTATGTCAAGGATCACACCAAAGACCATCATCATATAGGTTATTGAGTCCCATAGTGGATTAGGAATATTAACCACTACCATAAGAAAAGTATATTTAATATACACTTCTCTTACCCATATTGCATCCCATGGTATATAAATCTTTAAACAATGATTTTGTGGCATATGTAATTATGATATCACCGATTAAAAAATTATAAAACCATAAATATATGTACAACATAGATATGAATAAAAATTATATTCCATTATATAAAATTTATTCTATCAGAATGATGTATTATTAATGAAATTTCCCTTCAAAAATTATAATAATCCATATAGAGATTGAATTTCAACGGTATCATTAGATGATATCCTCAATGAATAATAAAATCCATTAGGTTATTATTAGTAATATTGAAAAATATATAAATGATTTATAAAATTTCCCTTAAAAAATATATTTCATTATGTTTTTATTACATTTATTTTTAAAATAAATAATTTATAATAAATTTTTAAAAAATAATAAGAATGTATATAAGAAACACTTTGATGAATTATGAAAACATGAAATAAAATATTTATATAGATAGGCCATATGAAAAATGATAAAAAGAATATTACTTTCATATTTTAAGAATAATTTAAAATTAATTAAAAAATGATCATAATAAACATCTAAATAAAAGTATATTATTCAAAAATATGATATATAAAACAATGATAAAGATAAATTAGATTCCAAAACAAGAATAAATGATAAGGTCAACTCCAACTAAAATATTACTTTTGGTTAAATTATGATCCAAATTGAGGTAAACCTGTAAAGGGGAATTTTTAAAAAAATAACCATAATATAAAAAAAAAATTTCCATAGATAAAATTCTGTTCTAAATGATAGAATAAAACCTAAGAAGTGGGGTTGAATCAATTGTACTCTTTTTATATGTTTGAAAAAATTTAGAAACATAACCCATGAAACCTATTAAGATTTAACTCCTTATCAACATTTAGTAAATACTCTGGCATGAAATAGTATAAAAGCTTGTAAATCACTCAAGAATTATAATGTTCTTCCTCTATTTAGGAATATTTTTCCTTTACATAGCGTCTCCCTTGGGTCTTTAAAAATCAATTATTAAGAAAAAGTGAATAAAATATTATCTAACTCCAATTAGACACTTTCTATATAACAATAAGAATGATTATATTGAATCAATTCGGTTTACATGCATTTATAATAAATAAATTGTGTCAAAAAATAATAAATACATTTTTGAATCTCCTCCACTATTTCTCTGTTCGAATCCTAAGTACAAATTCGTTGGATTATATTTTCTCAATCTGAGGAGGCTAGATTCTTGATTAAATGTTTTTCAATACAGTTATACTTGATTATAGATACTATATTTTTTATATGATGATTTTGGATCTGATTCATTTAATATGAAAATACTAGATCCTGGATCTGATTTTCTGAGTGTTATGATTTTATATCTGATTCTAAGAATACAAAAATATTGGTTTCTAGATCAAATTTTTCGAGTATGATGAATCAAGACCCGATTATCTGAATACAATAATTCAATAGAATGAATTTATTCTTAAACTATAAAAATAAAACATTGCTCAAATTCTCAATACAATTCTTCTTCAATCAGATGGTAACATTAACTCAGATTTCTCCAAAAATCCTTCCTTGTTATGTGTGTGGAAGTTGTGTATGATGAAATGATATGAAGAAGTATTTATCGGTAATTCAGAAAACAAAGGTGAGAAACATGAAATCATTCATCATTTCCTAAAATTTTAGAATATATAAAAATCTATCACATTTAAAACATAAAATTTGACGTCTTCTATTATCCTTAGATTTCTCCAAGATTTAAGTATATTTTAAATTCATGTTTGACCACATTAATTCATCATACATTTCCCATTTCATTATGATCTTATTCATTATCAACTTCATTACGATCCATTTCATTCTCATCTCATTGTGATATATTTGTTTCCCAACTCATTATGATCTATTTTTTTCTATGTATGTTTTTTTCCAGTATAGAAAATCACATTATGATAATATGAGTATGAAAATCTCATAACTACATTCCAAGTACAAATAAAAATTCCCACCCCAAAATCCGAGTATGAAAATATTAGTATGATTTTTCCATTACGAGAATCTCAGTATGAGAATTTGATTATAATAATCATGTTATGTTTTTAACAATATGATTTTTTTCTTCCTCAGGATTAAAAAAATGTTTTTATATCTCACCTAATTTGGATATAATTCACATTATTATGGAAATCTCAATTTTCAACCCTGAAATTATTCAAAACTCTCCATAAATTCTTCAAAATCATTTATAATGAATGTTTTTATCATTTGTGAGCACATAATGATCAGAAAACAAACATTTTATTATTTTAGAAATTATGAAAAGATTTTAATTCTAGGATTAATATTATTCTTTCAAAACACTTAATCAATAATATGACTTCTTGAACTATAATATCCATTATTTCATTGATTATATCAAAGAAAAACATATTGCAAACAATAAATTTTTCCTCTGATTTTTTATTTGGTTATTTAAAATTTCCTACTAATGTACCTGAGTAAGATAAATTGTCTGATCAACATCTTCATCTTCCAAACTTATTCTGTGTTGGGTGTAGAAGAATACAAAAAACTATTTCTATAAACGTGTGTTTGTAAAACAACCTCATTACAATGAATATGGTCTATTTCTTAGAAGACAAAAAAACTCTTAACTAAATATGTTATTTTTCAAAAAATAAAAAAACATAGTTAAAACAAACACCACAAGGGTTTATAAATCTCCCCCTTTATATTTTTTGACAGCCCTAGTTGAAAACATTTAAACTCTCATAATTTTTCACAAGTGAACTTCTGAAATCAACTGATGTATGCTGAAATTTATCAAAACATAGACCTTCCCAGAACAGGGTTTCCTAACTCCACACAATGAGATAATGTAATGTTTTGGATGTAATTAATACTCTTAGTGGATAAATATTTTTTATCCGTGTAATGATAAACTTCCCCACAATTTTATATTTTACTCTGTCACTTTTCTTTTCCACTCACATTCTTTATCTCTCCATTTTATGATAACCACAACATCATATTCATAAAATAATGATAAGTAAAATTTATTAGAAATAATATAATATTTTTACTTTCTAACCACCTTTATCAACATAATCCATAGAATGGTGCTGTTCTATTCCTATAGATATTTAGGAAGTCATGGGTAGAGGCCGAACATGAAATTTATTCCTCACTTCAACATATATTTATTTAGGAATTGCTTTTATAATGATATCAACAATCTGATACTTTGTTCAAAATGTCTTCTAGAAAAATATCTCTAGTAGAATAATTATATATTATAATGTGAAATATTATATTAATATGATTTTGTTCTTGAATGAATAAACATATTCTTTGAAAGATCAAATTCACTAAGATATTCAAAAAGTATCCTAAATAGTTTTGAAACATTCACATTCATGTAATGTAGTTAAAAATTCATCCATAACATTTTAGTAAAATCATGATTAGCTGCAACATAATAAAATTCATGTATTTTCAACATTACAAAACATTTTTTCTTACTATACCAACTCCCACAACATCACCAATGAAAAATGTTCCTCTGGAGATTGATTTTCTGTCACTAAAATCTCCATCCCAATAGCAATCAGTAAAACCATGAAACATCATTTCACTAATTCTTTTATAAAAAAAATCCATGTACAGTTATTCATTTAAAATATCTCAGATTTTTTTTATGGAAACATATGTGATTATTCCAGACTGCATCAATAACTGGGACACATAATAATAACAAAACAATATCAGGCCTTGAGGGTGAATGTTAAAGAATACTTTTATTTTCTTCTGAAAGCCATTCGAGTTCAGACATGTTTCGAATTTATCTTTTTTCCACATTATGCTCACTAGAATAGATGTTTAAGTTTAATTGTATTCTTCCATCCCAAATTTAATTAACAATTCCCTAGAATACTTTTCTTGGGATAAGAAAATTTATTTTTCATTTTTTATTAAAAATGTAATCCATGGAAGGATGTTAATTTTCCCAACATTTACATTAGAAAATTCTTCTTCATTTCCTCAGAAAATGTATTATAAACATCTTCTCAATCCCAAAAAATATTATATCATTAACATAAACAAGTAAAATTATATTTTTTAGTCCAAATACTTCATATACAGGTTTCTATAACTTTTACTTTAGAAAAAATCTACATTCTCAAACAGTTTCAAAATATAGAATACCCTTAACATGGTCCTTATTTCAACCCTCAAAAATCATTATTCAATTCAAAAAATTTCTATTAATCCTCAAAAAATCAAAACCCATAAGGTTTTTCAATGTAATATTATTCCATATAATCACCATTAAAGAAACATAACATTACATCCATCAAATAAACATTGTAATTCTGATGTGAGCCCATTGAAAGAAACATTCTAATTGTTTCAAATTTCGAAATAGGGGGTAATGAGTCTTTAAAATCCATACCATACAACTATCCATAGACTTTACAAACATTCATATATTTGTTTCATGAAACTTCAATTTGTTCATTTAACATATTCCCATAAACCCACTATGTTCTGATAACATTTTTATTTTCTGGTTGTAAAGAAAGTTCATTGGTTTTATTCTTTTAAATATCATCCAGTTCTTCATTCATAGCATCTAACCATTTTTTTTATTGAATGGATTATGAAAATTATTATGGTTCATACTTTAACATAATTGATGTATTATTATCTAATATCAACAATATTCTTTTTTATATAGGAGCATAATGATTCCCAATTATTTTCTTAGAATCAAAAGTTTTTCTAAGGTATGAAATTTCAAATATTATTTCCCAGATTAAATTTACTCATCACACAATTCTTCTGATTCATTATAAGGACGTTTCTAATAACATTAACCATTTTTCTAATCCTATTGTTTATCCTTCTAAGAATTATCAATGAATTTTGTTAAAGAATTTTTATTTTCAATTACCATATCATTGTTTTAGTTCGTTAACTTTTTTAAATGATTGATCCATCATTTGAAATTTATTTCATTTGGTAAATAATCGATAAAAGTTGCTTCCTCACCTTTCTCATCATACTTTACCAAAACTAGATTGTTTATTTTCTGCAAACATGATCTTCCAAAAACATTTTTTTATTTGAATGATGTTTTTATATTATATGACATTTCATAAAAAGTCATGCCTATTTTTTGGACTCAATAAGAATCTATTTTGAACATGTAAAATACTAATAACAATAAATCTCCAATATACTTAGGAATTTTTTTATTTAGCTAACATAATTCTTCCCATTTCCACTATAACTCTATTAATTATTGATGCTACTCCATTTTTTGGAGTATAAGGAGTGCTATAATGATGTTTGATACTTGGATTTCTCATATTGGATTCAAAAGAATTGTTTTTGAATTTGGTACAATTATCTATTCTCAACATCATTATAGAAACCCACAATTCTTTCTCCACATCACTTATGAATAATTTGAACATTTCAATATCCATTGATTTGTTCTTCATAAACATGATGTTTTACATCCAAGTGAAATCCTCAATAAAATTGAAAAAGTATAAATATACTTTTGTTATTGATATCTAATTGACTCAAATAAATTTGAATGGATAATATCAAGTGATATTTTATATTGAATCTCAACTCTTTTATTACTTTTTTCATCATCATTTTTCTTTTATATAATGCATTTCAAACATTTGAATCACTTATTTTCAATTCTGGAAAAATCCAAACAACACCAACATCAGGAATTTTTTTAATGTTTTCTACCCAAGATGGCTATGTATTCAGTGGCAAAAATATTTTTATCTTCATTTCTCAATTAACCAATGATATTTTATTCTTCTATTTGAAAGGGATTACCACTAGTTCTTTCTTCTCTTGTAATGACTTTTCCATATTTCCCACTTTTGATGATACAAGAATATTTTCTAAAATAAACTTATTTTCCATAGTCAAAAAGATTAATTACACTATATAGGTTATGTTTTAGCCCTTAAAGAAATAATACGTCCTTAGATTTGATGTTTTCAGCTTCAATCTGAACTATTTTTATTCCACTTATTTTTATAGAATAAACATTACGAAAGGTAATAGATCCACCATTATGAATTCCAGCGAGTTTCAAGATTTTATATCACATATCATATGTGGTGAGACTACTCTATCATATATCCATGGTTTGTTTCTTTTACTTTATTTTAAAGACGTTTCAACAAAAAAATTTCTTTCCTCAACAATATCCTTTCCATTTTTTATTTCTTTTCTATCATAATAAATATTTTTGGGAAGAAGTCTCACACCTATTTTGACATGATGACCTAATTGATGACATCTTCCAAAATCATCTTCCAGATATTCAAATTTATTTCCTATTTGAATGTTTATGACATATTGAGATTTCAAATATTCAAATTTATATATGTTAGGAATGTTATTCATTTTACGTTCACTATTTGTTCCACTTTTCTCAATACTTCTTCTAGGTAAGGATAAATTGTGGCCAAAATTATAGTCCCAATGCCCATATATTTGACAAAACATGTAATAACTACCGAATATTGATTTTTCATTTAAATATGATCCTTCTTTATTGAATCTTTGTTCATATTGGAAGCATCATTTATCTCTAAAATACCCAGGACATAAACCATCATTTCATTTCAGTGAGTTTTCTAATTTTGTAAATTTGATATGTTTCTCACATTCTTTTACTACCTAATCTTTCCCAATACCTTTTTGAGAACCATAAATTTTAAAATAATAAAATGAAACATTATTTTGTGTAAGAGAATATTTTACTGAATTCTCATATTGATCCTTCTCATCAACTTTACAAGTCTCAGATTTTACTTCCCAAGCATTGTTTAAGTTTTGTTTCATATTAGTCAAGGTGATTTCAAACACACGATGTATTTCTGAATCATGTTAATATATTATTCCTTTGTTTCCATCTTCTTACTAAGATCCTCAGTAATCTTGCTCTATTCACCAATTCAAAGTATGTATCGTAAAATATCCTTGATGTATTATACCTCATTATTGATAACATCTTTTCTTCCATCATCAACATTATAAAAATCTTTTTTCATAAATCTAATTTGTTTCTTTATATTTTTGTTTTTCTCAATACATGAAAAATTTTGGGTTCTTAAATGACAATATATATAGTATTCTTCATGTACTTCATCACTCTCTGATGAATCCTTTGTTTTCTCAACTTTTACAATGAAGGTTTTGAATTGTTTTTCACGTTAATCTTTAGAAGAATTTTTTTCAATTAAGGTTTATTTAACTCTATTACTAAACACAGTTATTTTTTTCTATTAAAATTATTCTAGTATCTATTTGAATACATTTCTTCTTTATAGTTTTTTTCCTCTTCTTCCATCGATATTTTCCATTGGAATCATCTCAGTATTCCCTAACAATATTCCTAGAGAAATTCAATGCAAGTTTTTTGTTCCAACATACTCGAAACATTCGGGGAAAAGATTACTATATTATTTTATCTTCCTCTTTGATTGTTCTTGGAAGTAAGAGATGTGATTTTTTATTCAACTCATATTTTTCATTATCTTTGGATTCATAAGGATCAACATCTTCAAAACCATGAATCTTAAACTTTTTCATAGCTTCAAAGTTCATTTCTTCATTCATATTTTATTAAACAGTAGAGATTTATTCATTTCATAAGTAATGTGAGTTTTATGTAATTAATCAAGAGATAAATAATAATTATATTCTAAAAAAAATTAAAAAAAACTAGAATGGAGTTTTTCTCATAAGATTCTTTACAATTTTATAATCATTCAACCCATCTCAAAATCCTCTAATGTTGTAAACAATTTTATTTACATTAGTGAAGTATTCATCAAATGATTCTTCATATCTCATTATGATATATTCATTAATTCTAGGCTATATTTATATATTTTATTCCTTTATATTTTTATTCCATTTTAAAACACAATCTATCATATCCCACATATTTTTGGAGGTTTTTTTGACCCATCAATTTCTAGTAAATATTCTCTAATAAGGAAAAAATGATTTCATTTCAAACCATTCCAAAAACTCTATATTTTTCATCAAATGTAGGAATACTTGTACAATTGATAAGAACAATATTAGCTATTATAATGATTCAATAAGGGATAATTCTCTCTAATTCCAATTAGAGGTCCAAATTATTGAATAACAGCAAAGAGGGGGGGTTGGTGAATCAGTAGTTAAATTTGTAAATGTTTCATAACATTTAGAAAATTATCCCCTACAAGTTATTGGGATTTTTTTCGTTATCATCTTTTAATAAATACTTATCTAAAAAACAGTAGGAAATCATATAAATCACACTAGATTTAAAAGTTTCAAACTTAGTGTGAGAACCTAAATCTTTTCCATAACTACTCATGTGGGTGTATGGAAACATATTAGTGATAAGAAGTGAATAAAGCTTGTCCCAACTCCCATTAAACAACATTCATCTCTTAATAAGGATAATTATAAGAACACACATCAGTCTACAATGTATAATTAGAAAACAATTGTGACAGAAAATGAATAAAGAATTTGTTGAATCTGCTCCCCAACTGCTCAGTTTGAATCCTCGGTCTAATTTTGGTAGATCTAGTTTTCTTAATTCATGAAATTGGATTCAAGATCTGATTTTATTAATATAATGGTTCTAGATTCTAGATCATTTTCTAGTAAAAGGATTATAGATCCAATTCATTGAGTACAATAATACATGATCTTGGATTCTATTTTCTAAGTACGGTGATTCTGGATCTGATTAAATCATTTCAATATTATTGGATTCTGGATCTGATTTTCTATGTACAATGATTCTAGATCTAATTCTATGAATATGAAAATTCAATACAATTAATTCATTATCAATATAGAAAACTGAATCCCTGCTCAAATAATGAATACAATTCATCTTTAATCAGATGGGAATATTTACTACGAATTCTCCAGTGCTATGCCTTTTTCACATGTGTGAACGTTGTGTATAAAAAAATGGTCTGAGGAAGTATTTATAGGTTATTTAGAAAACAATGGATGAAAAAATAGAGACATTACCTTCTTCCTCAAATTTCAAATTCTCTAAAAATCATTCACATATAAAACTCCAACATTGACTTCTTCAAACCTCCTTAGATTTCCCCAATATTTAAACAAAATTGGAATTCATGTTTGACCACATCAATTAATCATACCATTTAGAGCTCATTACGATTTGATTAGTTCTCTCCTTCATAATGATCTGATTCTTCCTCATCACATTATGATCTGTTTCTTTCTCATCTCATTACAATATGTTTCTTTCCCAGTACAATACTCCTAGTATAAAAAATCTAAATATGAAAATCTACGTATGAAAATTTCAATATGATTATACCAGTACAAAAAATCCCATTACGAAAATATGAGCATGGAAATTCCAGTACAACTTTCACAAATAGAAATATCTCAATAAAAAATTCAGAATACAAAAACCTCTGTATGATTTTCCTAATACAATTAGTTTATTCCTCGGGCTTAATAATATCTTTTTCTTTCTCATATAATTACGATTTACTTCCCATTATGATGGAAATATGACTTTACAAACCAAATATTTTTAAACCTCTCCACCATTTATTCAAAATAATTTATCCTTGAAGTCTTTTTGATTTTGGAGAACTTATTGATCCACAAAGCATTATATAATTTTGATTTGGAATGTATGAGAATGTACTGACTCCTATCATCAAATTATTTTTTCAAAACATTATAGCAACAATAAAACATCTTCAACTGGTAACTTCATTCTTTTTTTGATTACAGAATGGACAAACATCTATAAAATAGTAAATTCATTATCCAATTCTTTTGAATTTGATGATTTTCAATGTCATGCCGAGAAACGTAAATATGAAAAATTATATGATCAATAAATTAATCTTTCTGACCTATTCTATGTTTGGTTTATCTGAACATAAGACTATTGGTTCGGAAGAATTTTTCAGGAAAAAAACATATTATGATGGACCGAGTCCAATCAATTTAAGAAAATAACATTCTTAAACCAAAAGGTTTTAATTCAAAAAATAAAAAACATTTTTAAATCAACAATTACAATGGTTCTTAAATAAAGAACATATCTTATCTTTAAATTAAATTTTAGACATATACAATATTAAATTTAAAGTGATATTTGAAAATAAATGAAGACCTTTACTATCAACATCAAAATTCGTGCATTAATATTTTTTAATAAATATAAAAATATAAAAATATTTTTTTATTAATTTATATACATATTTTACCATTCTAATGTTAAATTATGATAATTGATTACACTTATATTTGTTATCTTTTGTTTTCTTTCATAGTCAAATGTTTTTAATTTTTAATATTTTGTAAATGTTTCATAATGAAAATATAGAAACTCAATCATTGATAAATAATTCATAATTACTAGATTGTTCAAGTTTGTAAAATAATAGTTTTAAATAATTTATTCAACCTAATGTTCATTATATGGAATATATCGATCTAATTTTGATATTGGAATCCATGAGAAGAAATTTTCTATTAATCCGTATGTACAATAGGTTATATTATAATTAAAATCCATTTTATGGGACACTATTCCTAAAACATTTTCATAACATATATTAATTTTTAATATCATATTAACAATTGTAATTCTAGTATACAAAATCATGCTGTAAATATTGATGATATTATAGTATCAATCATATATGTTGTTGAATAGATCAAAACAAGATCATGTTATACAAAATAATGAGTAAGAGTATAGAGTCACATAATAGATAAATATTTTACAATAAAGATTAATGATATTAATATAACATTAGAATATTTTTATTTTGGATTTATAATTTTTTGATATGAGGAGGGAAATTAAAAATATATAGAAGACTACATACTTAAATGAATTTTCCATTTCTCAAAATAAATTCCTGTTCAATGATGGATTTTATCCTTTTTTGAACTAGGGAAAACCAAATATATAATAAATATTTAGGGGATAGAATTTTAGTATTTATTAAAGATTAAAATGATGTAAAACATTGTCTTCAGTAGAGTATAGCAGGGTTCCTTTTATAGGTGACTTGTGAGTGGAATTTCCTCAAATATTGATTCCCTAAAGAGCAAGGCAGTCGCGTTACATGGAAAATGGATCCAATGTTGAAAAATAATGGATATAAATTTTCAAACCCCCAATACACAACATTTATAGATATTTTTAGTGATATTTCTAGTATTTAAATAAGAATTTAAAACTTTTACCTTGTTTCAACCATAAAATGAGAACTCAATATTTATTCAGTAATATATTTCCTTAACTAAAATTAAATTTAATATAAAACTTAATTCCAATGTTTGGTTCCAAATATTAACTACATTTAATATTATATTATTTATAATGACTATATTCTTAAAAAAATTAAAAATAAAAAAATAAAAAAAATTATAAATTGATGAGTTTTTTTAAATATTAATTATTCTGAAACATATTATATATAAGTCAAATATACAAATGATTGATATTAATTTTCAACAAATTGAAATAGTTTTTTACTAAATTATTAATTTAATTTTGATAAGTTTAATTTATTATAAAAAATTATCAAAACATCCAAAAATCACTAAAAAATAAACATTTTGTCATGAACAATAATGGGACACTGTCCAACATCCAACCAGATCCAAGACATGGTTTAATTAGAGTTCCCAATCCACATAGGCGGGAAAATATTTTCGAGTTTCAAATTAAAATTTTTGGGAATGATATTTTCCCAAATATAAAAAAGATCAAATAAACAAACCTGACATGCAGGAGGATCAAATAACAATTATACCTCAATAAATATGTAATTGTTTCAAATTCAATAACCAATTATAAAAAATTCAGAATACAAAAAAAACTAAAATCGAACTACCCTAACCCAGTCTCCATATGACCTCTTTGTCACCACAATCCACAAGACCAACCTAATCCATGAAAAAAAGAACTACAAACCGACACCTATAAAATAGATCTGGTCTACCGACAAAGAATGGTAAAAATATGTTGTGGGATTCAACTTATTACTAGGTAATCACTATAGGGTCCATTAATTTTCATTACCAAACAATTCCAAAAAATGTACGATTTTATACATCCATAGAATATGATTTTTAATTATTTTAAACAACTAAACAAAAATTTCCACATGCCGTATTTTTAAAAACAACACAAAAATCATTTATTATCAAAATTGCTTCACTTTAAAAAACATATTTCATAAGAGAAAATCAATGTACATGACCAATATAGATAACCAAGATAATGTTTTACTAAAAGTGAAATACACTTGTGCCAACTGGTATAAAATACCCAGGCTAAAATCCAAACTGGTTGGAAAGTTAAATTGCAAGTATGGATAAAAATTCATGGCCATTTATTAGAAATACATAGAGTGATCCCTAGGATCACTTCTAAAAAACTAGATTTATACCGCACTAGGTATTAAATAGCCCAACCTAAATGTGTTGTTAAAGACCCCCTTTGTCAGTGCTAAATGATTGTATTATTAAAGGGTGTATTTAACAATGCTTTTTTTTTTTGCACTGTTATAGGGTGTATTTGGCAGTCCTAGAAAAAAAACTATTATAGTGGTGAACCCTATCAGGGCTTGTAAAAAAGTATCTAAAAAAGGTCCCCCCTTTAACATTTCTTGTATAAAAGCACTAATGAATGGGGCCTTTATCAGCGCCTTTATAGAAGTGTTGATATATGGTATATTTAAACAGAAAAAAGTATACTATATTAAAAATAATATATTAATATATTAATATAATTTTTTTATAAATTTTAAAAATACTTTTTGGATAATAAAAAATTGGTATTTACACATAATAACCGAAATATTTAGAGAAAATATATTATAAAAGAATTAAAAAAATATTTTTTGTTAATATTTTTTTATTATCTAGTAATAGTCATTTAATAACAATTATAAGATAAAAATGTCAAAAGATAATAAAAGATCTAAAATAAGTTCAAAATGTTCTTCAAACATCAAATGATGTTAGATTTGGATCCATGTGTCTGTTTGGGACAGAAAAAATATCAAATAAATTTATGTGATGAGCTATAAATCATGTTGACTTGGGGGGACCAAAATAAATGTTATTGTGAGGCCAAAAGAGACTCAAAAAACTTGAAAACAGATTTTTCGGTGTACCCCAATTTTTTAAAATTTGAGGGAATTTAATCTTCAATTAAGGGGTTATTTTTACCTATTTTCAGTGGGGAGAGAATTTTTTCACATTTCGTACATTCATATTAACATTATTATTTTATTTTTTTTTCATTTTTCATTTTTTAGTATTATTTATAATTAATTATATTCATATTTTCTTATATTTTCTTGTAATAAATGACATATATAAATACATATATCCGCATATTTTTGTACAAATTAATTTTTAAATATATAAAATATTTATTTATTATTCATTTTCTAATTAGAAAACTATCAATTTTATTAACCTTATAAAAATGAAATAATATGTATATATATGTATATGTATACTAGTATAATTATTTTATATATATATACATGAGTGTACTAATAATTAACAAATATATATGTATATTTATATTCTATTATTCATTAATAAACAGATATTTTAGAAATGTATTTGAAATAATATATAACCATTTTTTAAAATGTATAAATATATTGAGAAGGTTTATATATACATATATGTACGTATTAATAAAAGGATATATATTTATATTGTATTCTATTATATAGAAATGAATATAATATTTAATATATTTTAATAAATATAAGTATATATATATCACATAGACAAATATGTTACATAAATTTATTAAACATAATTATAAAAATAAATGAATAAAAACATATATGTAAATATAAATGTATAAAGAAAGTAAATCTCATTAAAAATGTTAAAACAATTCGGTGTAGTGGTAATGGTGTCCTGTCTAGAAAAGAGAGGTGAAGGGTTAAAATACAGGAGGGCATGCATGATGCATGAAATTCAAAAATTTCTAATTAAAGGGTATGTGGAGTGAAAATCACTACTAAGGGGTTGGGGAGCACTATTAAATGTTTCACGGATGTGTTAATAAAGGTATAGGTATGAAAAAATATAATATTTACCCCCTTTAATAGTGATACCATTATCATTGTTAATAAAACATTGTTAAAGGTCCCCTTTTATGATGCTAAAAAATTCATTATTAAATGATCCCTTTAAAAATGCTAAAATGAACTATGAAGGAGGTCCTTTAAAACCACTACAAATAGGTGGTGTAAAATAACCACTTTAACAATTATATTTTGGCGTTATTAAATGGGGCCTTTAATAGCCCTTTTATCCTGGATAAAATCATAGGTCATATAGCCACACTCTAGTAGTAAATGGTTTTTTTAGAAATGATACATGTATATTGTAGTGAAGATAAATGAATGGTTTAAGTAGTGACATAATTGGTTGAGACTCACCTGTATGTGTATTGTGTAATTGGATAATTAATAACTAATTGGTTGATGTAAACTTGCCAATAAAGTGGAACTTCCTACCAAACCCTATGATGTCAAGGGGGTACAAACCATTATATTCATCTTTTATAATAATCCTCCACTCAACCCTCTAGGAGACTCTGAGGATATTCATGATTGTAATAGTGTTACACAATGAGAATAGAATTCCTTTCACACATGGCTCACTTGACCTGCCACCATAGTACATACCTCCCCCAACCACTTCGTCCAACCCATGTGAAAACCCACATCTCATGAAATCCACCATAGTGTTTCTCATCTCATAATAATACATAAATAATTTACAATAAGGTTGTTACATCATTTTTGTTTCAGAAGAAACATTCCGAAAAGTTTTAAAATTCTAAGTGGCTTCCACATCATATGAGTTTAGAAACAATATCGTAATGCATCTCAACATCCAAACACTCCATTTTGTAATTTTAGAACCCAATCACATTAAAAAATTCCAAATGGATGTTTATGAAAATTATTCACCAAAATTATCTTAAAATTCCACAATGGGAACACATTTGGAAGCGCATTTCGCACCCCTTTCAAAAACCATACAATATATTTAAGAAAAATAATAGGGAAATTCACATCCAAATAATCTCATTTATTTTGGAAAACCAAAATTAATACATGTGCATTTTACGTCACATTGAAAACATCTTTTTGAGGATTTGTCTCTTGTCTTTAATGAAACCCAACAGGCCTCCCAATATCCCCACACCACAAAAGTCACCCAATTCTACATACGAAATACAATTAAAAAACACACCAAATTAGAAAAATAAATCCAAGGAAAAAACCAACCAATGAATCAAATTTAACTATATAAAATTAATTGGTCTTTTAAAAAACACATTTCATGTATTAAAATGAGTTATAAACAAAGAACCCTTTCAAAAAACCATTCCATACCTAGTTTCCATCGACAAAAACATAAAAAAAATCATTCTAACACACCATAAGATATCTATACACATTTATAAATCATTTTGAAAAACTAAAGAATAAAATGGATTATTTTAGAAATGAAATGGATCGAAACACCTACCTTAAAAATGTTCAAATGAAACAAATATTTGGGAGAAGGAAGATCCAATCCCAATACATAATCTGAACAGACTAACATAAAATATATCGAATCCCACACTAAACATAAGCCTTGGGGTCTGTAAAATAGATAATCTCCTCTAATAGAGACTAAGATCTCATTATTGGAGGGAGTAGAGAAATGAAAATTGACCAAAAATAAAACATAACGCACCTTAGAACCTTCAAAAGGATTCAAAAAATGGAAGGGGGGGAAAGGGATATGGGCTTATATTGTTCCTCTCAATTCCTTGGATAGAGGTGGGGAGGAAAACAATATATTGACTACAAATACATAGTGTTTGAACTCAGAGTTTCATGTTTCGATGTATCATGGAATCTTGCACGATTTTTCAATCCATGTGCCAACTGTGCAATATGATACTCCCAGATTCAAGAACCAAAATGAACACTTGACTCATTGTTTCCTTAATTATGAATATGTTGTGCTCTATACCCTAGACACCAAACATTATACCACAATGTTACCAAGTCCATGACACACAGTTTCTCCTAACCGTTCGTTAACTATTTTCCACATGAAATCAAGCCCAAAACATGTATTGTATCAAAAAAACATAAAAAATTCAAACTAGGACCCAACAAGAACCCCAATCCAAGGATTCTAGTGAAAGAAATAATAAAATAATATAATGTACATAGTTGGGGTGTGGCAATTATCCCTACCAGAAAACAAATTCATTCCCAAAAAAATAACCCAGCAAAATGATACAGAATACTTAGTACAAAAATTTGATTGATGTCAAATAAGACCACGAACCTCAGGGTGACCTTTCAATTCACAATCCACATACAAACAATTCATGAGGAAAGAAAAACATGAGGAAAATTGGGAGAACATTAGATGGTTATCCCAAAAATAATAACTCAACTAACACAACCAATATAAAAACTCATAACATGATATCATTGAAATAGAGATTCCCATTGTACCACCTCAGGCAGAACAACACTGTAAAACCCAACAAGAGCTACTAAAACTTCTCCACAATAATAAGAAAACACTCCAACCACAATAGTAAATATTTAAATGTGTCAAAACCCCTATAACATAATGTGGAAATCCCATGAATGAAACTCAAACCAAATAGAGTTTGTGAACACAATCTACAAACATCATTTTCTGCAAGAATGGATATATACAGACAAGGGAAACAATAAACTAAAATATATTCATGAAGAGATATTCTATTAAAGATCAAAATCCCCAAAAAAATGGCATGACAAGAAGATGTGACTACTGAGAAACATATAATGAAAAGCGATGTTCAAATTTTGTAACAAAATATGACGGAAAACATAAACTTTATTTATCCCAACATGAGATATAAAATATGGGCCAAGATTCCCCACAACAGCTATGATTCCTAATAATATAAAATCATCACTCTTAGTTCTATGTGTAGAGCCCTAATTACTAATGCATCAACTTACTCACTTTTAGGCACTAGATTCCTTTAATTAAGGAATTTCTTTAGGTAATGATTCCTACAAGACTTCTCTAGATGGTTCGAATGATCATAACAACATCACACCTTCATAGGATTGAGACAAGACTGCTTCGAATGCACGTGATGGACACACTAGTGGTAGAAAGGTAAAATATCCATTGAACTTGAGTTTGGAACCAATGTATGTCCTTTTTTAGAAATAGGTTGATATGGAACACACCTATCGGTAGATGGGGAACATTCATGAGCCTCGAGAGATACCCAATTGACAACTTCTTGAGCTCCTGAAACCAACTCATCTTATAATTCAGAATCCACCAATATCTTTAAAATAAGATCTTTTGAGGAGAATTATTGACCCTTTATCTCGAGATGAAGAGCCCAGATGAAAGGTGGATCAATAAATAGATTCTACGATGTAACCTAAAAAAAGAAAAAAATTATCTCCATAAAATATTAAACATAATCCTTCACTTATCATTGTTTTTTCAAAATACATTAAATCCCTTCCACTTTTTTCACCGTTAACTCCTCAAGTAAAAACAATCAGATGAATGTGGTAATAAAAACCTACATTGGCATCAAAAAATTAATCGGTGATAGAGAAATCAACGTCTAATGATCCAAATTTGGTACGTAAAACAATCCCAGAATAGTAGTTACTCAAAAAAATGGGGACTTCCCAATGATCCTAATACACTCGATACATTCTCAAGGGTTTCCATAGTATCTAACAGATGTCGATCGCCGAGATGGTTAGGAAATAATAAATAAAATTAGAAACTAAGAATGAATCAGAATAGTTTTTTGGGACCTTTTTAGGTGGTATATTTTGAAACACATAAGAAACACAAAACCAAAACAAAAAATCAAACAAAATAATAGTCGAAAATAAATTATCATGCCAAAAAATACACTAACAATCTGTGAAAATACAAGAACAACCTAAAATCATCTTTTAAATTACCACAATTTTATTTCAATTTCAAAACCACCTTATTCTAATGAAACATTTTATAACAAAAAACTACATTCCATAAATAAATAAATAAATTTTCCTTGTCAAATGAGTGTTCTAAAACCATTCCCCTTTCCAAATAAATTGGGAAACCCACGTTCAAACCATTAATATCAAATAATCTCCCATGTAATCTTATAAACATCCACATATATGTTATTTTCACATATGAATTCCTCATCCATTAACACATGACGACATTCATATTCAATGTATATTGACATATATGGGAACATTTATAAGGAATATTGAGGGTCACACAGACCATTTTATCCCCAAACTAATGTATTTACCTAATTTTAAATCCAAAACACATACTCTTTTAAGACCCATGTCATCTTTGAATCGAATTTTTTTTGAAAGATTTCATTTTCATTTCAAAAAATGTTTTTCTTCTTAAAATATTACTCACATAAACTAAGAACAAACCAAAAAATAACACACACCAGAATACTGATGTGTGGAAATAGTATCCAAGACAAACTTGGTGTCATGTTTAGTGGGTCATTCCCCAAGTAAGAATCAATAACTATTTGAAGATTGATCCATGTACTTGAAATCAACATGGGTTGTTACACCTTTTTAGATCACAATATAACACTTACTCACCTCCATTATACTTCATCATCCAAAAAAACAGAAAACAAAAACAAAGAATCAAAACCTGGACAATGCCTAGAAACTCATGGATCAAAATGAGAAAGGATTGAGGATGTCATTCTCATACCAACCTGTTGTGCCAGACATTCCTAATATCCAACTAAAGGACACCCAAAATAACAGAGGGATACATATGATACCATTTTGTGATGAACCATGCTGGGATTCCATCTAAATCGACATCCAACCCAATCCTAGACAAGTCCTGAAGGGCATTCCTGGTCACCACAGGCTAGAATGTATAGCCAGGAATCTATGTAAACACTAGGTGAATTATTAATTCCCAAATAAACAAAGATAAAATAAACAAACTAAACATGAAACAAAATTGAAAAAAAAATTGAACCGTAATAAATATATAACAGATTCAAATACATTTACTACTGAAATAAAACAAAACTCAACACATAATGAACTAAAACGTGACCATGCAGGGCCAATCTCAATGTGACATATTGGTCACCACAATCCACAAGACCAAAATGCCAGAAGAGTATACTGACCAAAAACCTTAAACAGAAAAATAGCTCAGGTCTACCAACACCAAATGGTTCCAGTATGGTGGGAGATTAAACAGATTAGTAGTTAATCACCATAGAGTCCATGTATTTCCATTACCGAAACATTCCACAAACACTAGTTTCAAATAAATTAAAATAAAAATAAATTTTTAATCATTTTTAACTTTAAAACATAGCTTTCCAAAAGTTCTATTTGCATAAAACAAATATATTGTTTCTTTTCATAATATTTTTTACTTTCCACAACTCACATTATAATCAAAAACCATTGTATAATTACAAAATAGATAGACAAAAAAGGGGTTGTGCTGAAAGTGAATGGAGTAGAATAAAACTAGAATAAACTATTAGGCATAAAATCCCAATATGAAAGAAATAGAACATATAGATATTAATTCATGAGAATTCCGTGTAAATCCCTGGAGTGATCCCTATTGATTCTCATTTTGACTAAGATACAAGAATATGGTGTAGCTTTATAGTCAATAACTAACACGTCTCACAAAACTAGACATTCCAGTGGCATGTCCTATCTATCAAATTGATGTCAAGGTGGTACAAACCCCTCTAATCAGGGTTTACAGGATACCATCACTCATCCCTCTAAAATATTCCTAGGAATTCCAATATAGTAATCCCAATTCATTATGGAATGATAGGCCCTCAAAAGCGTGGCTCACCTAACCTGACACCACAACACATGCCTACCAGAACCACCAATACCACCCACGCGACAAAACATATATTATAAAATTTTTCAAATGCATTCCCATCTCACAATTATCCATAAACTAGTTCTAATCAAGCCACCACATCACTTGAGTTTAAAAAAACAAAATTCCAAACATTTAAAAATAGAAATCATCATTCACATAAAAAGATTTTTAATAAAAATATAGCAATGAATATCAAATTCCAAACATTCCTTTCTGTAATTTCAGAACCCAACCATAGTTAAAAAAAACTAACAAGCCTTTATTCTAGTCACTCAAACAACTTATCTTAAAATTAGAAATACGTCTTTCATTAGGAAGGTCACATCAAACCCCTTTCAGAAGTCATTGTATATATTTTAGAAACATTAAAAGTGAACTCACTTACAAAAATACCAATTTATTTAATAAAACTAGCATTCACACATGTTCATTTCATGTCACTCTGAACAAATCATTCTGAGAATCATCACATGATTTAAAAAAAAACCAACAAGCCACATGAATAATCCTCAATATAAAAGACACCCAATTCTACATACCACATCCAATTAATAAACCAACCACATTATCAAAACAAAGAAATTGGAAAACACCAACTAAAACATAAAATTCCACTTTATAAGATCAATTGGAATTAAATCAAGCACCTTTAATGCACATCAAATAATTCATAACCAAAAAACCCTTTAGAAAACCATTACGTACCCATTTTTAATCCAAAAATATCAAAAAAATATTCTCTCATGAAAAAATTAAGGGAAAAATATTTATAAATAAATTAAGAATAATTTAGTATCAAATAAAAATTGGAATAAATTAAATGGATTGAAACACCCACCACAATGATGTGGAAACAAAACCAAATCCTCATGAGAAGGAAGATACAACATGGGAGACAATATACTCACCCTAAAATACATGAAATCAGATCACACACCAACCGCAATACTTAGGTTTACCTGAAAAAGGGAAACACCACGAAGAGAGAGAAAGATATCATGAACGGATGGATTGTCGAAGAGGAAATCAACCAAGGAAACAAAATAACTCACTATTGAACCGTCAAGGGGATTTAACTAATTGAAGGAGATCTAGTAAGGAGGGTCTTAGGGAGATCCTTGGTGTGTCTAGGTTGGAGGTGGGAGAGGAAAACCCAAAATAAGGTTGAAATATAAGATATCACAACTTTAATGTTTAAATTTTTAATAATCTAGGAAAATAACATGGTTTGGCCACACAATTTTACAAACAATGCACCAATCGAGATATTTTCCAAAACCTGATTCCAAAACAAAACAACATGATTTGTGAATGGTTTCCCTAACCATGCGTAAGCCGTGCACCTTACCCTAGACCCAAAACCCCAAACTAAGCAGTTACCTGGGAAAAGATTCATGCTTTCCCCCAATAATTCCATACCATTCTCCCACATGTTACGAGGCCCAAAACATCCATTTTTTATCAATCCCAAAAATTCAAACAAGACTCAACTGAAACATCAACCAAAGTGTACAAGACAACTTAAATAATAAAATTAATGAATTTCAAGTTTCGGGTGAGATAACTTTTAACATTAAATGATTTTAATCACGTCCTATTAAAATTAACCTGTTAATTAATTATAATTCAATTTATTCAATCCGTAATTTTAGAATATTTCATTAACTTTTATTAAAAATTAAAATAATATTTACTAATAATTATAATAAAAAATTACAAATACATATTTTTAATAAATAACATTTGATGGTTTTATTATCTTTATATTTTATTCTATAATGTTTTTTTTATTTGAAGAATTTTATTTTTTATTTGTTATTAATAGTTACCTATTGTAGATATACCATTTTGATAAAATTATATCCAAAAAAATTATATGAAAAGAGAATATATCATATAATTATATATTTAAAAATCATATACGAAATAGAATTATATATATATATTAATCATATCACATTCTTGTATATAATCTTACATGCATCTCGGAAATAATTCATATCATTATCTAATTTCATGGTAAATATGTTTAACAAATTTCTATAAATATCATTTTTATTGATATCATTATTTTATTATCAACATTGAAGATCATAATGATGATAAAGTAAACATTGTAGTTTTTTATTTACTTTTTGTTTTATCCTTTTACTAATTTTAATTATTATGTTCCATTTAGTTCTATCATAATGTTAATAATTTTTTTTATAATATTCAATATTAATGATATAAGGAATTTTTTTTGAATTAATTTTTCATAAATAAAAAAAAACTATATAATCCTTCAGATATATTTCAAGGGAAATTCATATGTAAATAATGGGGTGTAACATTCTACCCTCATATAATAAATTACAACCATAAAATATCATTTCTAAAAAAGAAAATTAATAAATGTATTTCAATAAATTTTGGTTAATGGGGGTATACATAATTACCTAAAACATTTTATTCCTTCATATATCTCTAACTAGGAGATTTTTCTTCACTAATAGTGCATTATCACAATAATCCAATATTCATTCATTTTATTCCTTATATGAGAGTTCATTTTCTAGTTGTACTACCTATGAGATAAGTACATGTTATTGTTTTGTTGTATACTTCATTAAAATCAACACATGGGAGAAATCATACACCTAAGAGTGATTTAGGGAAATTTAATAACAATAATCCACTTTCCCTATTAATTATTTATTTTAATGGGACTATCATATCAAGGGATTATCTTTAACGTCTTCGTAAGCCTCATAAACTAGTTATTTGATGGAATGCCTTATCTACGAATTCTATCACAAAATCTCCCCATGATTGTAAATGATTATCCTCAATATAAAAAAGGTATATTTAAAGTTAAACATAGTGGGTTCTATCTCTTTAATATTTTAGAAGATTATCTAAACTGGAATCATATATTTTTTGTATTCATCTAAATGAATTGGAGTTTCCCACTATTTCCATATATATCCTCATATAGTGATATTTATACACTATAATGGAATGTGGTGTTTTACTAGAACTATATGAGTTGAAGGTGTTGATACAAATATCTTTTAAAATAAATCATATTGGATCGCATGATATCATGCAGGTTTAAATGGTCCTTCCATATTAACACTATGTTTTAGGATTAAAAGTTGTTATAAAAAACAAATATATAAAATTATTTTTAATTACTTCTCACGAACATTTATCCAAACCATGGATCTCATTTTGATTAGCTAAAAAGTAGTAATTTAGGAAGACATACCACCCACTTCATGTTAATCTAGGAATAATAGTTGTGAGAGAAACATTCTTTAATATTATTGAAATATGTTAACCTTAAAATGTTATATAATATAGCCTAAAAGATGGTATACACATTATATATCTTCAAAAAATCATTAATGTAACACATACATATGATTCCCCATTTCAATATAGCCATCAGTAATGGTTTGATCCAAAAATCCTAAATTTTCTTGTATAATTTGGAAACAAATTCTTAAATTTAGAGCCTTTTCCCAAAAATTAACATTATGTAGATTTTTTTATTAATTTATGGTTATTTTAAAGATGATATTTTATATAAATTTAAATGTTTTTATTTTCGGAGTTATTTTTGATGACATTATTTTATGAAACATGGATTGAATTTTTTTTGTGTAGTTTGAATATTTTCTCTATGTTTAATATTTTATCATTTTTTCACACACATAAAATTGGACAACCATTCCAACCCACAACCTAATGTCTATAATTCTACATAGACATCCCATAATGGGACACCAAACCATAAAAATATAAGTCATATCCCACAATAGAGGATTGTTTTATGCGGAGTATCACATGCAGATGCTCTCATGTGTATAGGTGGCCTTAAGTCCAATCATGTATGTGCATGGTGGTGCTGCCCATGAATCTACTGCAGGAAAGCCTCACATGGACGGGGTAGTTTGTTGTGGTAAAAGGGTCCTCTTTCTCTTTGTGCCAAAATCACAGGCCATTTAAGAACTACTTTTTATTTTCACAATAATGGACTCGTGTCTCCATTCTTTTAACACCACTATATTTTTTTTAAAAATATTCCCCAAAATATTTGAGTCTTTTTGATATTTTTTATTTTATGAATCATAGAAAAAAATTATTTTACATTAAATAACTATGTATGGATTATGTTATATGCAACACAAAGTTATCATGTACTAGAAACAACATAATTATTAGTATTAACTACATAGAACACTGATGTTAGTGTACATTACATGCAAGGTTACATTATTTTATGTCTTGCACAACACACAATACTGAGTTTTACCAAACAATATGAAAATTAATTTTAGAAACTAATAAAAAATTAATTAGATAAACTAAATTTATTATTTGAATTCCTTACATTGATAATATATTAGAGTTATTTTCTGTGATTTTTTCACGAAACTTCATCATTGAGTGAAAATTAAAAATTATTGCAATTTAGTTTAAAACTGAATTTTTTGTTCAAATAACGATGAGTGATAAATTATATTTTAATTTTTTTTCAAAGAACAAATAGATAAATTATGAATATATTAATCTAATGTGGTTGTTTCAAAAGAATAATATTTATATTGAAAACTGAAATTAAAACTTATCGAACTTTTGAATGTTTTAACTTTAAAAACTCACTTTCTCACCATGTCTACAGGATTGACATTAAACCTAATTTTCCAACATAATTGATTTATATTTTGAAAAAATATCATTAAACAGATGTATCGGTATTCTAATTATATTCTAATAATTCCAACATAATTTTTTCCAAAATTATTAGTGAATGTGATTAAAATAAAACATTTTTATTAAGGTATGATTAAGCTTAATTAAAGACTAAACTGTAATCTTAATGAGAAAAGTGAATAGAAAACTTGTCCAAAAGTGATTTTATTCCAATAAATAGACCATATAACATATTAGTTATAATTCTATTGGTTAGTTGGATATTATGAAATGGATTTACCCTATTTAAAAGTTTAAGTTAAGAATATGAAAAAAGAGAACTTTCCATACCTTTAACATTTATAAAAAATTAAAATTTACAGAAAACATAATACTTTATACTATAAGTAAAGTTTATTTAAAATGGTTTATTCTTCTCATAAATATTTATAAATATTTTTTAGAGATGATTTAGTTACATAAAATTCTTAAGAAAAACCAATGTTGTGATTATTTGGTTAATAATTAAGTAAAATAAATGATATTATAAATATTAAAAGTGAAGTGAGTTGATTTAATTATTATCATTAAATTTTTTTAGAATAATTTATCATGTTCAAATAATGAAAATTTAATATATTTTAATTAAAATATGACTATGTAATTGTTTAATTAAATTACATAAATAATGTCAACATTAACTTAATTTTTATTTTAAAATATATGATATTTTATTAATTGATTTAAAATTAATAAAATACCATAGTCCTCCAAGTGATTTATAAGTATTGAAAATTTTTAAAAATTGTATATTAATGGAATAATTTACATTTTTTAATTAAAATATTCACCCATATATTGTAATTACAATATCATCACGGTCTTGGTTTAAGTAAATTTTTTTGCATCACATTTTCTTGTTTTAAAAATTAATTTCTAAATAAGATGAATTTTTTTTGTTAATTATTTATCATATTTATAATTACATGGTTATAAAATATATAATAAGTATCACTTTAGTTTATTCTTATGTTTTAAATAACATTGGTTAGAAAACTAAATGCTTTAATAGATACCAAAATAATGAAACTGGTGAATCACAGAAGTTAAGGAAAAAATTATTAAAATGAACATATTTTTGTGTGGTGAAGATTTTGTTCTAAAATAAATTAATATGAATCTATTATTTTTGCATTTTTTCATAAAACTTTCTTACAGAGTCCTTCCATTATTGTATACCTTTTAGCATTTAGAACAGTGTCACTCCCCCTCCACTTTTAAAAGGCAGACATTCTACCCTTCCTCACAACTCTGAATCCAAATGGGATCCTCACACTTTTGACAAAATAGTTTTAAAACATCACTTCCTTCCTTATTTATACTTAAATTTGTGATGGAAGTAATCTATGGAAGCCTTTGGGTACAAACTAAAAAGAGTCATCTGATTAAGAGGGAAAATCTTCCCTCAAACTCAATTCTTTTATTTTCTTTCTCCACCAAATAAACTATATTTATACGATTAAATTATAAAAAAAACAGTATCCTAAATATACAAGTATGTTTTTATGATAATTTTTATTACTTAACATATAGATAAATCCATCAATTTGGTAAAAATTATACTGTTAATGTGTATGGTGAACTACCGCCTCACTAAATGATGATTGTTCATTTTTCCATTACTGTTTCTCATGATGAAATTTGTAAATGAATGAATATTTATATATGTCATATATTATATATATTTTTATTTAATATTATTTATTCCTTTTACAAAACAAATACTTTTACTTATCATTTGGTGTAAATACTATATTTTTTTTGAGAAAGTTTATACTACCGCCCTTCGAAACGATGTGATTCTTTCACACACTATATCAAATGAATTAAGGATGGGTTTAATGAAATTATATGATATATATGATATAATAAATATACTATAAAAATTATATATATATATATAGACACATGTCTTTTATATTCATTTTTTAACATGAAAATTAAATAGAAATATCATTCTTGCATAAGTAGGAGTTACCATCTCAATGAATGGTTTATTCCGTTTCATTCTTACAGATTATATGGATTATTATAAAACACATATACAGAATATGAATTATATTACATTATTTTTATACATTCTATATATAATTATATAAGTATATGGATCAATGATACAACACTTTTGGACAGATGCGAAAAAATATGATATTACCCGAAGTGACACCTTAACATATAATTTTTAACAAGAGGGTAATATAAATTCATAATATAACCATATATAGAATAAAATGTAATAATATGGATTTTTATATATTTATATTAAATAAAAAAAATTATATGGTACTTTTGAATGATTACAACGAGAGTCAATACACAAGTTAAGGGAACTTCTTATCACTTTTATTTCTGTGAGATATATGCCTGAATATCCACTCACTTATTTATCATGGTGTTTGTACACATAATTGATGAATTATATTTATTTTATAATTAATTTTATTTGAATTTAAAAATCAATTTTATGATAATTATTTCTTGGGTTTTCTATTTCAAAAGTTACCAAATTGGTAAAATAATTTTGTCCCAATTTTCATTTCATGAGATACATTTCTGGTTATGCACCTAAATTATTTCTCTAGGTCATATATACATATGTTTTACATTTTATATCATGAATATCCTTATTTAAATTATATATTATGCTTCAGGTAACTTCCTTCTCTTATTTGTAGAGTTTGATCCCAAGTTACCAAGTGAGTAGGGTTTATTAAAACAATCTCATCGTATTTTAGGTATGTAAATGATTACGCTTCTTTTATTAACTTTTATCCTCCATATCTCAAGAACACTATGTGGGGTCATTTTCCTAAACTTATTAAAGATATATCCATTTATTATTAACATTTTCCCACTCTTTTTTGATTATTATATTTATGAAAATATTTTAGTCAAATTCTGCATGTATTTCACTTTTCAGTTGGAAATAAATTATAATTAAAAAACCATGTTTTCAAAAATGTTTTGAAATTTTTTTTTCAAATTATTCTTAAATATCATTTTCCGGGAAATTGGATTTTAATAAAATAATAGTTTTTTAACGATTTATTTATAATTTTTCTAATAGTTTTTAATGAAAATGGTTTACAAAATTATCTAAATCTTATTTTATGTTTTTATAGAAATTTTTTTGAAATTTTTTTCATTCAATTTTATAAGTATTCAATGAATTATTTTATAAAATAAACCTTCTTTTATAACAATACAATAAAAACTTTTTTCAAAATGTTTTGATCCTTATTTTATATGTTTTGAAGGAAAATAGTTTTAAAACGGTTTTAAAGCTTTATTTATATGTTTTCATGTTTATTTTCATGAAAATGTTTCTTAAAATGGGATTACATTTTTATAAAACTATTATCCAAAGAAGAATGAATATTCTCCAAAATAAATGTTTATTTAAAATATCATTTAAAAATATTTCCCATATTAGAAAACATATGTTGGTGTTACTCATGCCTTTATGGGGAAATCATTCAATATTTCCATTCATATTATTTTTTATTGTTTATGTTTTGATGGAAATATGTTTATGAAACCCCATTATCTTTTATAATATACATGATTTTGAAACCCAATTTTTCTCACTCATTATGATTTTGATGAAATTATTTTGAATCATGTATCTTTTTCACATTTTACGATATTATTAAATTTTTATGGTACCCATTTCATTTCAAGGGTTAAGATATGATTGTTCATGATGTTGTGGAACATGTATGTATGCTTTCATTATGTGATGGGTGGGACCTATATCTCCCACCAATGCAATGGGTAAAGATTTAGGTCTCTCGTGATAGACATGGATATAGTTTGAAATGAACAGAGTTAATATTATGGGGTTGGAATGATAAATGATATCATTTCAGTAATACCATGTTTGAACAAGGATTTTACATAATTAAGTATTATAGGTCTGGAATTAGGAGTGAACTTGATTTAGTAATACAGGGCTGGAACGGGATGTGAACACGGTGTAGGGAAGGGATTTTTCGACTATGATTACCCTGGTAGATATGCCTTGACTACATTTAGAATCATTTTATATTCATATGTGTCGACCATAATTCCTTGTTTTATTCCTATGTTATACTTTCTAGTATTATGTTTTTTATTTTAATTAGCATTAATGTCTTATGAACTACAATGTTTTATTCAGTGAATTATGTATATAATATTTGATATGTTGGGTACGATCATTAATTTTCTTGGTATTGTTCTCTTACCCATATCCTAATAATTATTCTTACATATCTCCCTTATTTACCCTTACTGATAATTTGAGATCACCCATTTTTTATGTTTCCTTCTCTAGATTATGAAGATATATATTATGTTTCGATTTTTCCAAAGGAACTAAACTAATACAGACATTGGGAATTTTTTTGTATAATGTTTTATGAATTACACAAAACATATGTAAAGAATATTTCTTAAAAGAGAGGGTCACAATTGTTGGTATGATAGTGAATTTGTAGTTATCATTTGGAAGATAGGATGAGAAAACCATATTGAGAACTCTAAAGTCAAGTCTAAGGGTAAGTCTAAGGATAATGATAAGGATATGTATATGAAAACACAGAGAAATTTTGGAAAAGGATTTATTGAGTGGTTTCTTATAAATACATCCTCGTATTGATACAAAAAGTTTATGTGGCTCTAGAAGAGATGTATCTAGGGGTAACAACTTGGGAAAGATGTTCTTGTCTTAACATGTGGTAATCTCATACACAAAAAAGGCCTTGTTACACACCTAGTTTGACCCTCATGGGGGATGTGATTTATAAATTCACAAACTCTTTATGATCCATCATGAAGTGTTTAAATATAATTTGGTTTTTAATAACCTTGGATGAACCTAGTGTGTCATAGATTAAGGACAATGTCATGATTTAAAAGTCCTATAAGTAATTACATTAATGAATATGTTCTTTTCTTCTATGATAAGTAATTCTGACACTATGTTTCTGGTTTTATTCAATGGTGAGAACCAGAAGAAAATTGATTGATGTTGTATATGATGGATGATTATTTGATGAAAATTCTAGTGGGATAATCACTGTAGTAATAGAGGTTGTGATCAAGCCTAATAGTTTTTCATAAAACATGATTAACAACATGTAACGTATCCAACTCTCAGACTCACCAAAGAAGATAAATAAAAAGATCACTACGAGTTATGGTAATGGATACCAAGTAGGAAATAGTATTTGGTTTCTTTTTTTCAAGAATGTTGAAATGATCACCTAAATTATTGTCTTAGAGGAATAAGAAGATTTTTTAAATATAGAAAATAAGAACAAAATAATGTGAATACAAGGGAAAATGACGAGTTCAATTAACGAAATGGTTGATAATATTGTCCTACCTAAAGAATCATATATAGTTAACTATATTATGTGTGTAACACATGGTCATTATGAAATACAATTTCCCAATATAAGAGAACTAGAATAGAATTATGAAGGTGGTGCGAGTAATTGTTACATTTCCATTAATGATGAGCTGATAGATGAAATGTAAATGGAAAGAGGCATGGTGTAATAGGATAAGGCTGCCTTGTTAATGTAATAAGGATAAAGTTGAGTAATAAAATCTTATATATATTTGTATTTAAGAATAATTTTATATGTATTTTTTTACATATAAGGATTTTTCAGTTTATGTTTTTCTCTCTGGATTTACAGAAACACGTTGAATGGTTCTTATAGGATAAAAAAGAGATATAATGGAAAGGTAATGTCCATGGAAAAAATAATTAATGGAAATATAAACCCCAAAATTTACATTATGTTAAGATATTATTGTTTAGATAGTGATATTTGGGATATTAATAAGTAAATTGGATGGTACATATTACCTTGGAACTAATTAAATGTCTGTTGAAAAGTAGTACATGATATCATGTATAAATATTAAAACATCTTGGATTAATGGATTATATCTAGTAATCTATGGAATAAAGAAGCATGCGTGTTTTCCAAAATGATTTATGTTAATTTAGGTTTTAATCAATATGATATTTTTAGTCTAAGAATTTCAACATAATTTTAGACCATATAACAGGGTAATGTGATTAAAATTAATCAAAGTGATTAATGTATGATTAATTTTAATTAAGGAGTAATCCACAATATTAAAGACAAAAATGACATAGACAGTTTTCCAAAATCCATTTCCTACAAAAAATAACACCATATACCCTCATGGTTCGAGATTTATAGGTTATTATGAAATTATTAATTTTAGTTCCCTATATAGACGTTTATGTGAGGAAGAATACAAGAAGGGAACATTCCGGTCTTTGAAAAGAAAAACCTAGAAAACATCATATAATTGGTAATAAACATCCCTTTGAAAGTTAAATGGATTATTTTTATCATAATTTGTTTTTATAATTTTTAGATATGATTTAGTTACATAAAATTCTTATGCAATTCCTACATATAGATTATTTAGTTAATTACTAACTAAAATAAATGATACAAAAAATATTAAATGTGAAGTGAGATGATATAATTATTGAATATAATTATTTTTTAAGAATAATATATTAGGATAATCTTATATAAAATTAATATATTTTAATTCCAATATAATTTTTATATTTTAAAATTAAAAACAAATAAATAATATCAAATTTAACATTACTGTTGTTTTTTAATAAATGTTATTTTATTAAATAATTTGAAATTAATAAAGAAATATATTCTGCCAAGTGATTTATAAGTATTAAGAAAATATTAAATATGGTCTATAAATGGACCAATAGATATTTTACATCTGACATATTGTCCCATATATTATTAATACAATATTAGGACATTCTAGGTTTAAGTACTTTTGTGTTTGTCACATGTTCTTGTTTAAAAAATTAATTTCCAAAAAAACAAGAGTTTATTATATTGTAGAATAAAAAAAATATTTATAATTTAGTGTATTTATAAAATTTAATAAATATCACTTAAATTTATTCTTAATGGTTAAATTACATAGTTTAGAAATCTATATTCTTTAATTAAAACCAAAATATTAAAATTGGAAAATATTATAAGTTAAAGAAGATAATTTTTATAATGAATATATTTTCGTGTTGTTTAAATTAGATTTTACAATAAATTAATATTAATAATGTATTTTATTAATTTTCTAGGATCATTAGTTAAAGAATACTCCCCATTATTGAATACCTTTTTTTATTTACAAGAGCGACACTCCCCCTCCACAATAAAAAAGAATAAACTATATCCCATCCTCAAACCTCTAAAGACATTTTGGATTGTCCAAAAATTTAACAAATAGTCACCCAATATCCATACATTACTCTGTTAATCCTTTATTGGGGTAGGAAATCAGTCCAAGGAATCCATTTGGCACACACCAAAATGAGTTTCCCAATTAAGAGGAAATATAATCCTTCAAACTCAATTCATTATTTTCCTCCACCCCATGCACTCGCTTTATTCCATATTTTTTTTAAAATACCAGTATACAAAATTTACTATGATTTTTTATTAATATGGTTAGTAATACACTTACAATAACCTCTATCTAATGGGTAATTGACATATTTGTTTATGTGTATCGTGAACAACCACCTCAAAAAATGACGACTGTTCATTTTTTCATTACAACCCCTCATGATTTAAATTATTATAGAAACTCTGTTTATATATGTCATATACTATATTTATTATGAAATTAATCTTTTTCTATTCCTTTTCTAACACATATCTTTTTTATTATAATTTTTTTTTAATATAATAACTTCTTTTCAGGATGTGTGTATTATCATTCCCTCAAAGCGATTTTATTCGTTGACACACTACAAGGTATGTATTTAGGTTGGGTTCGGTAAAATTATATGATATATATGAAATAATAAAGGTACTATAATAATTATATATATATATATCTTGTACATTATTTCTTTTAACATTACCAATAACCAGATGTAGTGTTCATGTGTAAGAAGGGATTGTCGTCTCTATAAATTGTGTATTCTATTTCATAATTATATATTATACAGTTTTTTATAATAAAAATATATAAAATATAAATAATATTAAAATGGTGGTTTACATTCTAGAAATCATGATATAAGTATAAAGAGAAAAGATATAACAAATTAAGACACATTCAAAAAACAGAGCAGATATTACCCGAAGTGAAACCATTACATTGAATTTTTAACAAGAGGGTAATAAAAATCCATAATGAAAACCTATATGGTATTTGAAGTAATAATATGATTCTATGATATATGTATAATAAATATATATTTATAAATCTTTATTATTGAATGAGTACGATGAGAGTCAAGAAAAAAGGAAGGGTAATTTCATATCAGTTTTATTTTTGTGAGATAAATGCCATAATCACCACTCACTTTTTTCAGTGGTGTATGTAGTTCCCCGTCAGGATACATGTATCATTAAGAGGGAGAAGGGTGAGTCAATGATATCATTTAATTTAATTTTTCCTTTATTTTTGAAATAGTATTTTCCCCATGTTAGAGATTTATTTCCCTTCTGAATGCACACAACCATAGGAACTCATGATTTATAAGGTTCATTACTCAATAAGAGTAACTATATCCTTGGTATGGTAGACAAATAATCTAGTACAACAAAATCATCAAGAAAAAAATCCTTTGATATAGAATAAAATTATTAGGATATTCCCATTCACTCGTTTAGTACTTGGGAGATAAACCTCATGTATTTGGGCACCCTCTTAGCACAAATAAGACATTCGAGTATTTCAGTGATTCCTTATAATTGAATAATTGTATTCTCTAAAGTAAAAATCATCACTTTCCTACGTAGAATCTGGTATAAACTGACTAACACACATATGAAAACACATGAATTAACCAAATCATTCATGCACCATTTTAGGTGTATTTTTCACAACTTTTATTCCCCATGTCCATGATTTTAATTTTTTCGTGATACACCTCTTGAACACCACATCAATCATTCACATAACTCTCTTCTTGTGCATAACCCAATTTCATTCATGCACTCCACTTAACTTATAATTATTTCATTCCTCAGAGCTCAAAATTTTCCTAAGTGTCATGCTTCTTTAATGAGAGAGCATAACCTCTTATTTATAGGCTTTGTCGACCCCCTCACACAGAAAACCTTAACGTATCATGAAAAACCCAAACGCATCACAAAAAACCCATTTGAGGTTGCATTGGGCATGTAAGTCTCTTTCATGCCAACCATATCTTTCACACAGTTTTTGAATCTTTCATACACTTCATGCCTTTCGAGACTCATCATGATCACCGATTCTGCTTAATAATCATTAGGCGTATACAACAAAAAACTTCTTTCATCACGAACTATATCTATCATGATATATAGTCATTGAACAAACAGCATTATCATCGTCAGATTTTCAATGGAAAGTACTAAACCTTCCCTGTCTTCCACTAGCATCTTTCATTCCAATAAAAAATGAATATGACCAAAATCCCATATACTCTCCCTTTCCTTTATAAGGCTATAAACACATGTTCTCAAAACGTATGATATTTTTGAATTAAAAAAATAAAAAATCATCATCTGGTTTTTCATGTCCTTTAAAAATTGAATGGATTTATCTTCTTTGACAACAAAATACAACACTTTGTAACAGAAAACACTTTTTACATCCTTCTCAACATGGTACCAATAGTGTTTGTACTACTCATTAATTCATTATATGTGTTTTATAATCATATATATGGGTATTTACAAATCCATTTTATAGTTTTTTTTCATGGTGTTTATGTTTCAAAAGATACCAAATCGTTAAAATTGTGTTATCTCAATTTTCCATCTTAGAGGCTCATCATCGATTACGCACCTAAAGTCTTTATTGAGGTTTCTATACATTCATTTTATATGATATTTAATGAATCTACATTTTTTTGGATGTTATGAGATTCATGTAATTTCATTATCTTACATGGAGATTATGATCCCATGTTATCACGATTTTAGAGTTTATTGAAACAATATCATCACTTTCCATGATTGTGAGTGATTTTGATTATATATTTAAATCATGTGGTCCATATCTGAATATAAATCATGATTTTAATTCTCCTCAATTTATTCAAGATATATACATGTATTGGTAATATTTTACAACTTTTTAGTACTTAAGTGAATTCAGAACATGTTTTTTTGAAAATTCTAACTGTATTTCACTCTTTGGTCAGAAATATGTTTTTCATAAAAAACATTGTTTTCACAAAATATATTAAAAAATACCTGAAGTTAATTTTCATGGTAAAATAATTTATAAAAATGATACTTTTTTCCGTGAAGATTTTTATAAAAATTTTCAAAAAATTTCAGGATTCTTTTATATGTTTTCACGAAAAATATTTTTCAAATTTTTCTCATGATCTTTTATAAGTTTTAAAAGAAAATTGTTTTCAAAAGTTTTTAAATAATCTTTTTTAAGTATTCAATGTATTTCTTTCTTCCAAATTTTTTCACATTTGTTTTATTAATTTTCAAATAAAATGATTTTTAAAAGGAGTCAAGGATTTATTTACATGGTTTAATTTTTATTTTCAAGAAAACGGTTCTAAATTTTTTTTACATTTATTAAATATTATTATCTTCAATGAAATGATATTAACCTCAAGATATGTTTATTTAAAACATCTTCCAAAATTGTTCCCTTTCTATGATAACATATATTCATGTTACTAAATCATTTTCAGGGAAATGGTTCAATGTTTCTATTCATATTCATTTTCTTAATGGATTATGGTTTGATGACATGATTTTTGTGAAACATGTTTAACATTTATGGGTAATATGGTTTAAAAATAAGATCTTCTAACATGTTATGATTTTAATGAAATGATTATAAAACCTATATAATTTTCCATAGGTTAGTATATTATTATTTTTTATGGTTACCAATTCATTTCATGGGTTATCATATGATTTTTTAATATTTTGTGTTACATGTATGAATGATTTAATTATCATATTGATGGTACATATATCTCCATATAACTCATTGGGTAAAGATTTATATCTCTTGAGATAGACATGGCTAGAATGATAAATGAACTCAGTTTCATATTAGAGGGATAGAAAAAAGTAATAAACATTGTTCAGTAATAGAGGAATGGAATGAGGAGTTATCTAGGTTCAATAATATAGGGCTTGAATGAGGAATTAACTCATTTCAATAATACAGGGTCCTAACAGGTTGTTAACATGGGTTAGTAAAGGAAATTTTCCACTATGGTGGTATTGGAAACCATTACATGACTACTATGGAAATTATTATATTTTTTTATTTGTCTTCTATCATTACATGTTTTATTCCTATGTTATGATTTCATAAATTATGATTCTTATTTGTATGTGACTCATATCTTATGAACATCGTTGATTTATTTCCGGATTCATGTATATGATATTTTAACTACAGGGTATGATCTTCTACTTCCATGATCATGCTCTCAGAGCCTTTTCTCATAATTATGCTTACAAATATCATTTATTTACCCTTATTGAGTCTTTTCTCTCAACTTATTTTAAGTTTCCTTCAATAGGTTATGAAGATATGTATTATGTTTGATGTGTCTAAGAAGGGGAATATTCATGAATAACCTTGTGGGAGATAATATAGCTCATTTATATACCTGTGATAATATTTCTATGATTCAAAAAGCACTAGACTCATAATGTATTTGGGAGTCTATTTGTATAATATTTTAAGAATATTAAAAAAGTTATGTAATGTATATGGATGAAAAAATGGATCTCTATTGTTTTAATATTGGATGTCCCCAACAAGTTAACTGAACATTTTTAAAAAGATAGTGTTATCACACCTTTTCTTTTTGTAGCCTAGCTGGAACACCACCTAACCATAGTCTTATTCCATAATCATAGCTTTATTTGGGTCCTCCACAACTATAATCACTATGAAATCCAATAAAATCCACAGTGGGATATCGATCACAATATCACATACCTATTTTGAAGACTAACATCACCATTCAACTCAATAAACATGAACAACCTAAATTATTCCCTTTGGAAGTTTCTAAATTAGTGAAATTCCAAAATGAATTCCATTTGTCCACTATGAAGGATAGATGGTTTGGGGATCCACCACATCCTTTTATATTCTCACCACATGGAACGTCTACATCAGTCCACGTATAATACATGAATCTAATGGGGAATTAATTCACTGTTCCACTCTAAAAACCAATATGGATAAATATTTTCATAGTTTTAAAACTAGGATAATCAAATAATAATATTTAAATTATATTTTTATTATTGATGAAAATATTATATTGGACATGAGATTTATTTGAGGGATCCTCCATTCCTATAATATAAATTTCATGTCCAGCTCTAAGGCGACTCGACCAATGGTGTAGTGGAAACTCACATGAGGAGGCATACTCGGTTTCTTCATCATTCATTATTTTGATTCTCCTTCTCTTTGGAAACTACTATTTTTTATTTTTCTTTTATTCTATTTTCAATTCATGCATTACATTGCTCTTTTAACTCAAACTATATTTCGACAATTTTACTTATTCATCTTCATTAATGATCTTTTTTCCTATTTTTCTTATTCTTAGTCTCCCATGTTATTTTGATATTATATTATTATTTTATATTATATTATTTTATATTATTTGATATTCTATTTCATTCATATTATTATCTCTCTATTCTTATTTTATTTTTATTATTTTTTGGCTTTCTTTTTTATTATTTTATAATTATATTTTATCTTTTCCTTTTAATTTTTTTATATTCTCTATATATTTATATCCACCATTCTAGATAGATAACATGTACAATATAGGGATAAACCTAGGCTTGGTGTGTGGGAGGAGAGGTGTTCTAAAATTATTTTTTAAAGATTATATTTATAGTTGTGGTAGAAGTGTATGGAATGCACGGGTGTGATGAATGTTTTCCAAGACATGTAACTAAATTATAATTTTTTCTTTTATTTTTATCTTTTCCCTATATTCCATTAATCATAATCAGTCCACGTGTTGGAGTTCATCAATTCAATTTATTAAATTATATAAGATAGTGTTGGGACCTCAAAGAAGTCACACTATTGATTGACGTATTCAATCCACATTGATTATCGGAGGATGATTCATTTTTATATATTAATAAATTATTGATTTTACGACACTAAATAAATGGATAATAATCTACATATGAGATTTCATAATTTGAATATCAAAAATAATTTATTCAAATAAATGAGAAAAATTATATAATTAAAAACTGAACCATGGACCATGATCCTTCATTATATTAACATTAAATTTACCAGTTCGTGATATTTTTCTTTAAATTTCAAATCTGAATACCTTTTAATTATTTTAAGAAAATAAAAAAAATATCATTGTATTCATGAAATTATAAAATAGTTTTTCTTTGGCGAATTATATTAAGTAATTATATAAATTGAGAAGTTCATCAAGTGAGATAACCTTGGACTACTACTATGATGTACTATTAAAACTAGTAATTTACATATACCATGACCCATAAATGTTATTAACCAAAACATAGAATCATTTCAAAGAATCTAATCATTAACTTAATTTGTTTCTACTTTCACAATCAGTATATTATTTTTCACTATTTTATTTAAAATCTAATAAAATGTTTATCTAACCATCGTCGGTAGAAGATGGAGTTTCTTTCTTTCAACGAAAAATAAAGTGATCCATGTGACAAATTATAAAAGAGGTGAAATTTATGTAATTCAACGCGAAACATAATGAAAAACTTGATCAAATTTTTTTGAAGGATTGGGAGAGAGATAACTGAACTCCATCAGTACTTATCATTTGTTTCATAAAAGTGCACGACACAAGTTGGGTGTTCCTTATTTCATTAAATAATTGTTTACGAATTTTCCCATGAATAATTTTACGATCATATAGATAACGAAAATATTATATGAAATATTAAATTCATGTATGATAAGGTACATGATATTCATGGAAAATTTGATTTTTTTACATGATTTCTATAAAGTATCCCGTGAGAAACTTTAACCTGAATTTGAGGGAGTTTATTTTGCATTCCCAGTTTTAATGTAAATAAATCCATGATGTTGATTCCAATATTAATAATTATCCACAAAAATTCCATTTTAAGGATCATATCAAATCTAAATGTTAATGATCTAGAGTTGATTCATAATGGGTAAGACTTTCCTAGTTTGCTCTGTGAAGGAGTCAACAAGACATGGAAATTTTTTGGAATGAGTATGATGTACAATATGATCACCCTAATCCCAAAAAAATAATAAAATCTAGAACCAATTAATATTTTTCTACATATGTAGGATGAATCCACTCATATGGTGGAATTTTTATAAAAATATGTTGATCTCTTCTACCAACCACCATCCACAAAGATTCCAATTGAAGAGGCACATACCACTAAGTAAGTAATTGAACAAGATCCAAATACATGAGATGATCTTGTATTGAAATAATATTTTTAATAATTTTATTCAATGTGATTTAAGTATCACTCTTTAGTTCATTAATTTTAATATTTTGTTAATCAATTTTTTTAATTGAGGAAGATGAAGAAAAAAACCTAAACCTGTTGAGGAACACATGAAGCACCATAATTTTAATGAACTTGAATTTGGGGAATCCAATAAAGAATTCCAAGTAGTTGATAAATATTAAATCCAGATACATATTGATCATTTTTTAATGGATAATATTTCTCATTATTTATGTTTAAAGTTTATTCAATTGGAATAATCGATTCACTTTCCCTTTAAATATTAAATTCAAGAATCCCACATTAAACCAGCCCATGAAAAGAATAAATAGGTTACAAAAGTATCAACAAAGATTTTGGGTCATTAATATTTCATCCAACCTCATTCATAATATTTATATCTAATTATTAATTGGATGGATATAGTCCAATTTATTGATGTATCATTCCTTACCACAAAAAAATACGAGGAGCCTAGGAAAATTCTTTTGTAACCGTTGATGTCTAAGAAGCTCCACCCACCCCTAAATTATGGATAAAAATTGGTAATTCGATTTTTGTGGTAGTAGTAATCTATGGTACATATGGGTGGTCAATCGAAGTTGTATCATTCTATTTTATTTCAATTAATTTATATTTAATTTTTTATTTGGACTAGTTCAGCATTAATCTGATTCAATAATTATTTTTTATCATTAATGACATGGTACTTTAATTATAATGATTTATTATCATTTATATAACCACAATGGAACAAGGTGGCCCCAAAATAGTGGATGATAATTACTAAAGAAACATGATATAAGTGATTTATTTAAAATATATCTCTTTAAAGACACCTACATTTATTTTCAAAAAACCTATTTTATGTGTTATAATGGAAATTTGATCAAATACATGACATTATTCATTATTTATGTTAAATAGGAGACATGAGTTTATTAAGAATCATGTGATTCCATAATTTAATTTTGAATAATTATTATATTGAATGATTAAAATGGAAATTTGGATTATTATAGTGAATCATGGATATAAAAATGGTGACGTAAGATTTTACAGAAGTAGTTATGTCCTATAAATAGATTTTTTCTATCATTTTTCATAATTATAATATATAAACTTCATTATAATTAAGTAGTTACTGTAGAAGGGGTGGGCACTGTACAGGACTGTAGCAGCACGGTTACTGTAGCAGTACTATTCACAGAATGGGCTTTGGGACAAAAAAATGGTCCTATGGGCCATGTAATGGGCTAAATGCCCACTAGGCCTTCAGGGTTTGTAATGGGTCTCCCTCTACCCAGTTAAAAGAGGTATTTTATTTTCTTTAATAATAAATGAGGCTTCAGACCCAACCTTTTAAAAAAAATTGGTATATTCTACATTATTAATTGGATTTCAAGTCCAAATACATATTATTAAATCTTTAAAATATTTCTAGGGTGAGCTTGGGACATTCCACCTACCAAAACATTCATTGAAAACTTTAAAAGCTAGCGAATCATCAAAAAACATTTAAAATAATTAAGTCATATTTTAATAATACATTTTTATTATGAAAAATAAGTATGTTTATCCTTGATTTACCTATACAGATAATGAATGACCTTGTTAGTTATGTGCCATATTTCAGTCCATATTTATAAATTCCTACCAACATTTTATAATTTTCATGATATTTTAAAATTGGTGTGTTTGGTAAGGTAAATCAATGTAAAAATGATGAAATAAATTTTATGGAAAAAGTGTGGGGGTGTTATTAGTGGTATTAAATATTAAAAATTATTTTTATTTATTTATAGTGAACATTATCATATTCTCTTCCAGTATATATGAAATGGGTTTTGACATTAGAGGATAAAAACACCATTATTATACCAGTGATTTTCATTATCTATGATTATATAATGTCTATGAGCTTTATTCCAACAATGAAATTATAAAACAAAATAATTAAATTAATATATATAAAATAAAAATTAAATAGGGTGCATGATCACTCTTTATGATTTATTTGACCATGACCATTAACTTGAGGTTAGGGAAAGTTGGAGTTTCTATATTTAAAAGGATAATGTTAGTACACTTTTAAATTTATCATGATTTCTACAATAGTGATAATACCTATCCTTTATGCCTTAATTTTTAAAACATAAAACACTATTACCCTTATGAAAAAAATCCATTATATCTATAATGGTAAATACCTCATTATTTAATGTTTGTTTTTTCTTTACATAGTCGAGATTTTAGTTCCAATTAAACCCCTTCGGTAAGGACCTTGTAATCATGATATGATCATGACTCTACATAAATTGTATCATGAGTGATGATAGAAAAGACTAAAAATTTGATGTGGATTGTGATATAGAATTTTTAATAATAATAATTTGAGGAACATGAAATATTGAAAGGAAAATTTTAACCAATTAAAAAATAGAGAAAGTATAATTCATGGAATGATTAATATTTTGATAACTTTTATATGAAATTAATTTTTTATTTTCTTTTTTAATTTTTAATTAATTAGATAAAATAATTTTATTTTTATTTGAAATTTGAATAATGGCAACATTTTTTCCAACTGAATTCAATGATGGGATCTTATACTTGAGTAAAATCATAGTTTAAGTGTGGGGGTAACTAACACGGTCTATTTTCAGGTAAACTTTAAAAACATATTCTATTGATTTTTCATAATTTTTAATCGAAATACCAATTAAATATGTATTTTATAAAATTATTGTAATCTAAAAATGGATATTCAAAATGAATTTAAATTCCAGTAGTGAAATATTTCTTTTGACAAATATTGTTTTATGAAACATGAATTGATATTTCTATGTGTAATTATAACATTTTCAAATTTTTTCTTCTGTATAATGTTGTGTACCAAGAACAATTGGCCAACCTGGCTAGCCCTCAGCCTAAAGACATATATTCTACATTGGCAGACACCAAGGGTCTACCCAGACATTCATTCTTAATGGGGGGGAACCCATGATTTAGGTATCACTGGGTAAAGTCCACGAAATGGTCCACATGATCATAGGTGGTCTGAATCCCAAGAACACAAGGGCGTGGTGGTGAAGCCCATATGACTATGAGAGGATAACCTAACTGAGACATGGCAGTCCATAATGGTGGTGGGGGTCCTCCATCCCCCATTCATGATTTACATGTCATATATAAAATGGATTTTTATTTTAAAAAGTGTGGATATCTATTTTTATTTTTATGTGGGGTGTCTCGACTAAGTAACTAGTAAGTTTTAATAATATGGTGTTGTCCTACCTTTTTTTATTGTCCCGCCTTAGACACAACCATGACACCATCGTATAACACTATCTCTACTCGACATTGGTCTCTTACCATAATAATCACCATCAATACACATTCCAACCACATTGGGAGTTCGATCTAAGGTTTTCCCATGTCTTTTGAGGAATTCTATCACTATATATCCCTACTTTGAACCAGAGTGACCTAGATGATTCTATTTTCATGTAAATCAAACCATGAATCACATGAATGGGCTCTCTTGGGGCACTCTATTTTCCATTGGGTTTGGGGAGCCATTGGTATCTTCATTTTTGTCACCACATGGAACTGACACATCTAGCCTTGTATAGTCCATGCATCAAAAGGAGATTGACATAATTTTCAATTCTGAATACCCAGGTAGACTATGTTTTATATGGTTCCAAAATGGGATATTCAAATCATCAAATTCAAGTAATATTATTATTTTTCTGTATAGGGATATCCTTAAGCTAAAAATGATTCATAGAATCCTTGTTGTCAAAAAAATGTACCTCTACCACTGCCGATGGGTGTAGACCACCAAGGGATTGGAAGTACACCAGATGAGGTCTAATTAGTTTCTTTATATTCAATTATTTTTGTTTTTTTATATTCTATAATATCATTATTTTTACTTTTTATTTTTTCTGTTTGAAATTTGTGCATTCCATTCTTCTTTTAACTCAAACTCTATTTCCACCCTTCTTCTTATTCTTCTTCTCCAACTTATATTCTTCTTATTATATTCATTATTTTTATTTTATATTCTTATTTTCAATATTTGATGGTTATTAAATTATTTTTGTTATTATTTTATTATTTTATTATATTTTATTTTACGATTAATTTATATTTTATTTTATTATTATTCATCTTTCTTTACGCTTCTTCTATTATTGTTATCTCACGTGTTTTCATTTTTATTCTTTTATTATTCTTATTTATATATTATTTTTATTTTATTTTTCTTGTTTCTATATTACTATCCCTAATTGATTCCTCATACTCGTGAAAATTAGGTGATAATCCAATGTCTGTCATGAGGGGAGGTTAGGTGTTTTTGAATTATTTTTTAATGATGATTTATTTTTTATTTTCGAATAAAGTGTAAAAAATTGGTGAGATGATTGTCTGCAATGAAATGAAACTTAATTTTATTTTGATTATTTTATTTTTATCTCTTCCATCCCTTAAATTGATCATAATATCATAAAAAATGGATTTGATACAACAAATGGATGAAACTGACTATGATGGGTTCTGATGCAGGAAGAGGGAACTCTCCCGATATAGTTATGTCGTCAACATCTACCACAGGAGGAGGTCGAATTTAGATTACAAAGGGAAAAAATATTTTACAACATTAAATAGAAGTATAGAAATTCATGTATGTGATTTCAAAAATTAATAATCAAACTCAATTTAAATAAATAGTGGAGAATAATGAAATAATTCAACATCGAACCTAGGAACAAGTTCTATCCTTCTAATCACACTTTTTAATCATTTCATGTTAGTTTAGTTTAATATTCCAAATGATTATCATATCATTATTTTATAAACTATAAAAAATTCCAAAATATCATTATTTTCATTGAATAATAAATAAAAAACAATTAGTGTTTACATGAACTCGATTAATTATGTAGACAATGTTAGATGATCCATATGTGAGATGATAATGGTTAGCTACAATACACCACTAGGAAAACTAAAAAATTCTCTATTATAAAACTCCACAACACATGTTCATCACATCACCTAATTATGCTTAATTTATTTTGAATTACATTTTTTGAATACTAAAAATCCAGATATATACTCTACAATCTCAAAAAACATGTTATTTCAAAATAAATTCTCATTAATATATATATATGCATATATCTGTTTTTACTTTTGGAATAGATGGAGAATCAATATCTATGTGAATCAATCAAAATCACATTCATAAATTATAGTGTTGAAGATACATATGTTCATTTCATAAATCATTTAATTTTATTAAGGTATTGGTTAAACACTGGTATATTCATTAATCTATTTAATTACACTATACCCTCCCATAAATTTTCCTTGAACTTCACATAGATGGGTGGTTAGATAGTCATTAGATAATAACATGATTTCTACACTTCCCTTATGATTATGCAGTCCACCCGTTACAGATTAATGAGTATTATATATATCCCCCCCATATCTTATATATGGTTGAATTCACCTTACAACATAGAGTATCAACCAAATTTGTTTCCATCCAACATTGTTAATATATTGAGCGGTCATCATCCTTGACCAACTCTGACCATCTCATTTCTCACAAATTAAAATCATCCTTTTTGAATATAAAATTAAAGATCATGTTATCAAATCATATGACACCCTATTCAATATAGTGATAATTTCTCCATATCACTAATGAGAATATGACTACATCAAACCTGAAATCATGCATTGGGTAATGTTTATTGTGTACCACTAATGGATGTGAGTCATAAGATATAAAATTATAAATTTAAATAATGAAAAATGAAAATAAATTATTTTATACATCATTATATATCAAAATCTATTCATGAATGAATGATTGTGTGAGTACATGTGAAGTGGAACACCATCTTTAAATATCCAGGAAATTACATTCACATTTATCTATCTATATGAAATTTATTCCCTTCTATGTTAACAAGGATTAAAGATTTTATATTCCTTATAAATATCTCAAAATCAATCAATAATATCTAGAATTTAGAAGACAATTTTGGGTATTTACTCTAATGGATGTTTTAGGTAATTCATGAATCAAATAATTATTACAAGGATCCGTAGATATACACACAATTTTGACTATATGACCCAATAATGATACATTTTAAACACATAATTAAAACATGATAAAATTTTCATACATATTATCCTTTATCACACTCTTTAAAACCATCTTATAATGATCTTCATTATCTTTCTATCTATTAAACTATATATGAATATCATCTAAAAAGATTATAACAAATTAATTATCTTAATCTATAAGGAATCATTTTTCCAAAACAGTGATGATTATGGGCGTATTCACATATCTGAATAATGTCACTAGGAATTATTAGGGAAAATATTTTGTTTAAAAGGTTAATTTTATATATTTCCTTTTAAACACATAATTTATTATATCTAAACTAAATTCCTATCATTGAGATATATTCACCCCCTAAATGTCAATCAAACAAGTCATATGTATAATTTAAAGGATTCACCATAATGATCATGACATTATTATGTTATTAATAATCAATACAGAAACAAATTGACCAATCCATCAGTATAATAAAAGAGGAATCATAAACCTCATTGTAAATCAGTATGGTGTATAAATAGTAAACATATTATATTCTTTCTTTTTCTATTCCTCTAATTAAATCTAGTCCACTCTCAAAGGAGTAGTTAAAATTAGAAAAACACTAGGTACCAATTATTTTTTAAATTATACCTCCTGATTTAGTGGAGGATTAGAAAACACTACCTAAAATAAATTGATATATTCATGAACAATAGAAACATATAAAATATGGATGTTCTTACTAAAAATTTGAGATACAAATCCCTCATTATAATATAATAAGATCCATAAAAGGAACATAACTTCTATTGAGGGTTTATGATATGTCATTCACCATTAAAAATATGGTATGATTTGGGTAATAAATTTTTGTTTTCCTATGTTAATAATTAATAATACATCTATATAGAGAGATCCAATCACTGACAAATATCATTTTAAATCAACTAGAAGATGAATAATTATAATTTTATACTACACATTTTCAAAAGAAAATTATAGTAGAGGAGTTGTAGACATGAGATGAAATATTTATACTACATGGAGGATTCACCAATAGTTTAATATCTAGTCATCAGGGTGGTGAATTTATTCTCTTAAATAAATTCTAAATATGGATGAATGGTAGGGAAAATAATAAGATAATAAATTTTTAGTTCTTTAGTGGAAAACTAGTAAACCTTTGATAACATAGTTTTACTGATTAATATTAATAGTTTTGATTATATATGTTTTCCAATTCTCCTAGAGATTTAGATATTATTGAAATCAATTATTGTTATTAATTACTGAATTGGTTATATGGTTTATGTAATGTCCATATAAATTTAATATTGATAATTTCATGAGTGGCTAGTGCATTAAGATTATATTTTTTATCAAATAATTCATTATTCAGTATCTTCATATCTCTTTGGAATTCATATTCATAATTTTGATCCCTTTGAAAATTGAATCATTTCTATAGTTCTTAATCATAATCCCTCCATTATTTTTCCATTTATATTGTAATATAGGAAGATGAATTTTATTTTCTATGTATTTATTAATTTCGGTTTTTATGATACCCCATTTTACTCTTTATTCCCCAAATACTATGTGTATACTTGGATTTTGACATTTCAATTTTCTCTTTGAGGAAAAATCATAGAATTTATTAATATATTCTAAATTAAATTATTGAAAAATCTTTTGGATGAAAATATTTTAATCAAAAATTGAAACAATTTATTATTATTCTAGGTTGAATGATAAATCTAGAAACACACCCTAAAATTTATGTAAATTTGTATTTAGTACTACCAATACATTCAACCTACTTTTTATTTGGTATAATGAATTCCCTAACTATTTTAGTTCTAATATTTAATAGAAAATATTTATTGAAAAATATCTTTATGAACATCTCATACTATATATAGAATAATTATCACACGTCCATTATAATCTTAATGAGATTCCTCCATTTAGTAGATTCACCATAAAATTTATATAAACCAAAAACAAGTTTTTCATTCATTGAGAACTAGAGAATAAAAAATATAGTTTCTATTATGTTTAATCATAATTTAACAATTATTGGACAAAATGTAAATTCATAAGAGGGTTTTTATTGATTCATCAATAACATAGTGGATTGTTATTCCTACCATGGTCTGTTTGGGAGTTTGACATTGTTAGTATTATTATTGACAACTTGAGTAAGTTGAGTGACCATTTCTATGATTATTTTTAACTCCAGCACTTATCCTATTTTTCTAGTCATAATTAAAATAATATAATGGCCTATTACACTCAATGTTAACTAAGTTTCACCTAATTTTATCCAGTGGATAATAAAAATATTAGTCTATATATCAGGTAGTAAGAACCAAATTAATCAAGAACATGTTATGTAAATGAAATCATAATATTTCAAAAAATATTACATTTTGATTTCAAACTATTAAATTCTATGTTCATCATATATCAATTTTGGTTCAAGATATGTAATTTTATATTATGTCCTCATATTAATCATATATTAATTCAAAAAATAAAAAGACAATTACCTGATTGAAAAAAATAAAATCAAACCTTAAAGAATATACATATAGAACATTTAAAATATCAAAATAATTCATTATGAAAATTTTATATCTTTAGTGTAATTGGAGTGTAGATATACAAATATCTTATTTTAATAAAAAAAATACGCAACAACTCCAAAAACAATATTCAAACACGATTCCCTTCAAGACAAATTATACATAACAATTTTCATCATTTCCTATGTAAAGGAAACATAAGATGGGATGATCATATATTATTAGTAAGAGTAACCATAATAGTTATTAATTGATTATCATAAGTAACTAGAAAATGAACATTTCAAAGATTAAACAAAATCATTATACAACAATATATATAGGGAATTAAAACATAATAAAAATGTTTTATAAATAAATATTAATAAAATATAGATTTTAGAATAATATAAGAAATTGTTCATATGATTTTTGAATTGTGGATAAATTTTCTTTACACAAGAAAAAATAATAAAAATATTTTATAATGAGATGCAAAAGCCAACTAAGGCTCCACATGGCATAGTCGTAAGTTTAGAGTTCAACCCAATCCTACATCAAATAGGCCAGGGGATGGTGGCTAGAACTGAGTTGGAATATCAAACATATAAAATAACTTAACCAAATTTCTCTGCATATACACAGACACAGAAATCCACACATTCTAGAGCAGTGCATAATAATAATCAACTAGAATAATAGTTCCATGCAAGACCTATTATATCCCACAAAAAAAGTATTCCTATATATAACCAAAATGATTAATGTAAAAATATAGCTCCACAAACTTGGGGAAAATACTAAATAATAATCAGTAATTTTATTTTTTAAACATAAAACCTCTTAATTTTAGCAATGATCTTGTAACATCTACCACAAAGAACTATTATATGCTTCCATCTCCTTGTCCAACTAAAACCCTATCTATATTCATATTATTTTCATAAGTAATGAAACATATGGGTTAATCCCATATAGTGGTGAGTAGAAACACACCCAATAATAGTCCCTAAAATCACCATTATATAAAAAATTAAATAGATTTAGTTCATGACTATGATATTAGGGTGAATAAAATTGAAATGAAGTATGCTCATTGATGTTACTCATGCCATAGAGTATGATTTCAATATTGAATAAAAACAAATCATCTTAAATGTTCATTGGGAACTTTTTATTATCTTATCCTTCAACTTGTAAAACCTATACATACCTATAGTTGAGGATCATGCACCCCTAGTAGTGTATGTGGAAAACAACCATAGTGGAGGATATTGTACCCATTCCAATATTATTAGATAGTGGGGATACCAACAAAAATGATATATAATTTGATTACCTATGTACATAAGGGTAGATACATATGATATTTGATCCGTATTTAGAGAATCTTATAACAGAATCACATAGGGTTATTTCATACCCAACCTAAGGATGGTAAGAGGAAACTTCACACTAGTATAACATTCTTTTCCGGGTGTGTTTCCACTCACTAAGAGTGTTTGAAATCCAATAATGATATAAGAAATGATAATAAGGTAGATAATTATTATTTTGACTTCATTCTCATATATGTATTCAAAATAATCCCCACATCTTGTTTCGTAAGGAATTTTAATCAGAAAATACTTCTCAATGTATAGTTCGGGGCTAAAGGAAAGTACATAATATTTTTACTAGGGTATATAGAATGTATCCTACAAGTAGTTATCTACCTATTTTCTCGAGACCCATGTGGTGTGTAAGGGACCAAATTCAAGGTGTGTTAAATGAGAAAATGGGTTGTGGGTCTAGGTTTATCCCTAGATGTGTTCGCCACTACCCAAGTCATGTTCCATCAAGGGCATATGTGATATTGAAATGGCATATATTATGTGTTTACCAATTAGGTTCCATGGATTTTTACTCCCTCTATATGTTTAGATTTCAATATAGGGTTAGACAACATGAGTTATTGAACACATGGCCATGAACTTAATTTATCAAGAATCTCGCTACAAAACCTAAAACCCACAAAGCTAGAGATCAATTACATGATTGAAACTGAATTTAGGAAACCCTTGAAAATAAAAATAAATAGCCATCGACCTTATATGGTAGTCTCATGTCCATGATCATAAAATAGTCTTTCACAGTCTTTATATGAGTTCCTATTTACATCAATGATCTGGTTGCAATCCTCTTGTTTTAATTCTCATAAATCATTCAAATCAAGTAACTCATGTAAATCATGTTTCAATCATATAAATCATTATTAATCTTGTTATCCTATGTTTTTTATGATTATGATTAACCCAAACTCATTATTTTATTATTACTTTATAAGAAATTTGGAAGATATTTGAATTAGTATGAGATAATATTTCACTGCCCAAAGTGTCTCACCACTTAATATAAAAATCTGTAAAGTCTGTGACTATGTTTCACTGACATTGTAGTCACGCCACCTATTACAGATTTTTCAAAGGACCTTACTCCACAACAGTGCTACAGGTTCTATAATTTGAAAAGGACCTGACACCATTTATGTGCTACCATTTTTAGGACACTATAACCAGATACTACAACAAGACACATTCCCAAGTCAGATCTTTTGACTCAATATGGCTATAGAACCGCTTCTGTCTCACCATCAACTATGATATCATTCATTACATAACAATTTTTCAATATTTTTAAATGAAATTTAGAAGTTGATTCTAACGATAATATTTGAGTCCTTTAATCACACAGACATAATTTTTGACCTTTTGCAGACATATCTAGAAACATTATGTGGAAATAGGTGTAAAGATCATACTTCTTGTCTACCAAAACAAAAACACTTGATAATTAAATAAATCTTGGAACACGAACTAAAAAGGGATTGAAAGGTACTGAATTAGATGTTATAGAGAAGAACAAACATTCACGCAATAATCCATATAAGAATACATGAGGAACACACATTTTGAGATCGATGTATTTTTGGGGATCAATGCTACAAACATCATTATAGAAACAACATAGGTATGTGAAGAATATGAACTCTCTTAACTGAAATAAAAAACTCAAAACTCATGATAATCTATTTCTAAGTCTTCTTTTAGAAGAGGACCCAAACATCAAATATGCTAAATCCTAGAAGTCAAAAAATATATAGAATAACACTTAGTGAACTTATAGTCCATTCTTATAATATTCTGATCTATTGTGTACTTTTTTATTAATCTTTTGAGAAGTGTGTGTTTCAGTACTAAAAACACAAACTATATCTTTCATTGAACTAGGTGATAGAAGATGTCCCCAAAAATAAAATCTTTTTACACCTTATTTTACCCATGTATAACTGTGGTAGAGGTTATGTGTGACCTAGTTGTTATATTTTTCCAATGTAGAACTATGGTAGTGGTCAACTGACCTGGGAAATCATGTGTTCTGTTTTGTAAACCAATATATAGGGTCTGCATCAAAGAATTATATATGTTTTTCTGGGTTGAAGTTTATCACCAAGTGGATTGGATTAGGTCTTTTCTTCAGACCGAACCACCTCTTTTAATCCACCGTGTTTTTAAATTTAGTTTACTCAGTTTTAACTCATATTTCCAAAAAACTATGTTTCACTTTTATAGTTAGTTTTGTAAAGTGTTTATAAATGTTTTTATTTGGTTGATTAGTTTAAAAAGTTATATATATTTCATATTTTTATAATTTATAAATGATCAATATTCTAAGAAAACTATTTGACCAGTAAAAATATTATAAAATCACTTCTTTGATTAACTGGCCGGATTTGTTTTCACATTGGGGGTTTTTAAAATAATTTTTTAACATAATTTTTTATTATAAATCAACTCACCCCCTACTTAAGTGTCCAACTCTGGCCAACATTTTGTATTATAGGTCGTTTTAAAACTATTATTTTCAATGGTTTTAAATATTTTTATTAAATCTTTTCAAATGTTATATAGCTTTGTATTAAAGATAAATAAATTTTTGTTTCTTCTAAATTTTTTTATCTTTAAATTCAACCATTTATTATTTGTTATGGATAATAGAAATGATGGTGATATTACAAACATAATTCCCTGCATTAATGGAACAAATTATGCTCAGTGGAAAATGAAAATGAAAATGCGTTTAAAAAGTATGGAGTTTGATGTTTCGATAGTAATAAAAAATAAATATGAAATAACAGACACTGAAAGAACTAAATGGAGTGATTATACAAAAAAATGAATACAATAACATTGGTGAATAAATTAATTTCTTGTTTTTTGATCTAGGGTTTGATGAGTTTAATTGAATTTGTACATGTAAATCTGATTCGGAAATTTTTAACACGTTATCTTTTTCACATGAAGGAACCTCTTGTTTTACGGAAATGATACTAAATTGATATATTATTAAATATGATAACATTAAGATGAAGCCCGATGAACCCATTTCTGATATGTATCTCATATTTAGTGGAATAGCGATTACAATGAGATCTCTTAGAAAGCCAGCGGGTGCCAAAGAACATATCATGTGGCTATTGAGGTGTCTACAAGAATTATAGAAATGAACCTTAGTATCAATTAGATAATCTTTTTAAATTATTAAGTTTCTAGTTAAGGATATTATAGGTAAATTGATAACATTTGAGGAACATCTAAAGTAAAAAAATAGGAATAGGATGAACCCAAGAGAAATTTACTGGATTTTAAAACAAAAATAATACAAAATAAAAAAAATAAAGGATACAAACTCTTTTTGATAATACAAGTAATGATGATTCACTATCAGATAGTGATGAATAAAAGACTAAATTATACATGAGGTTTAATAAGTTTTATAGAATTATGAAATTCATAAGAAATCCTAGCTATAAATGAATGTATGATCATAAGGGAAACTCGAAGAAGGACTAGAAAATGAATGAGAACTCAAATGAAATATTATCTTATGAATGTAAGAGGAAAATATGCGTAAAATATGATTTTCTAATGATGAATTATAAAAGTATGTATGAGGATAAATATAGAAAGTACAAAAAATGAAAAAAAAAGCAATACAAAGTGATTTTGAGGAAAACTCAAGTGACTCAGAATCATCACATGATGAAAAGGATGACATAGCCAATATGTGTTTCATGGGAAACACATCTTTGATAACCCTTAAGTCTCCTACACAAAAATATTATTCTGTGGGAGATGAAATTGATTATGAAAATATGGCTAGAGAAGAAATTTTTGAATACAAAAAAATTATTGAAGATAGATGAAATTAATTTAAAGATAAATATAAATCTCTAAAGAAAAACCTTATATTACATCTACTGAAAATATTATCTTAATATAGAAAAAAATAGGGCTTACTTACATAAATAGAACAATGATCTTGAATTATCTAATTAAAAATAAAAAGGGGTCTTAGAAAAAAATTTCAATGGTGAGAATAGTCAAACTGAAATTCATAGTAAAAAATTTAGCTCATATTTACACTAATTTTTTTAGGATACCAACCTGTACAGATAAACCTAGATAAAACTCATTTTAAAACAAAATCTGGAAAATCGGTTTTTATACAATGAACTGAAAAATCTACTAGTTCTAGATTTCTAAAGTCATTCAAAACATCTAATTTTTTAGGACCAAACAATGTCAAATTTTATAATATATTGAAAACTATGTATTGAAAACCCATAAAGCAAACATTGGTTCCCAAATCCATTATTTATAATTTTACTAGACCCAAAAAAATATGGGTTCCAAAATCATCTTGTGCTTAATTCTACTGTATAAAATCTACTTGAGGAGATCATGTAGAATTTTATGTTAATTGGATAGTGGATGTTCAAGTAAGATAATTGGAGATTACTCATGATTCAATAATATGTTTTTGATTGATGTTATACAAGTTGCATTTTGTGATAATGTTAAAGTAATAATAATTGACCTTGGCCAGATTGGTATCTCTAACTCAGTTTTAATTTCTAATGTACTTTTTGATGATGGATTAAAATACAATCTACTTAGTATTTCACAATAATGTGATGATGGTTTCATATTAAATTTGAAAATTATTCTTGAAAAGTATTAATTGTAAATATGAGTTATTATTTTCTACTTTTGAAAATGTTTTTTCCTCATAACATAGATTCTTTAGATTGTCAAAATATTTCTTGTTTATGTTTATTTCAAAAAGAGACATGAATTGGGCAATGAATCCATGAAAATTGTAATACACACTATCTTAAAAAGATTACTATAAAAGGATTAGTCATGGAACAACCCAAACATGAATTTCCAAATGAAAATGTTTGTAATCCTTGTCAAAAGGGTAAACATCAAAAAATATATTTAAAAAAATAAAGAAGTATAAACTTCTTAAACTCTCAACTGGGTTCACGTGTACTTGTTTGGACAATATAGAGTTTCAAGTATAAATGGGAAGCACTATATCTATATTCTAATTTATGATTGTTCTCGGCATACTTGGACCCTTTTCTTAGCTTAAAAAAGTGATACTTCTTCTCATTTCACCCCGTATGCTAGAATAGTGTAATATATTAGAGGTCATAAAATTAAAACCAGAAAAAGTGAACATGTATATGAGTTTGAAAACCAAGAGTTTGAATTGTTTTCTCACAAAATAGCTATTTTCATTTATATTATGCCCCTATGACAGCACAAAAAATACTGTTGTTGAAATATGAAAAATAATCGTATAATAAATAGAAAGAACCATGCTTAATGAATATTACCTACTTATCTATTTTGTGATGAAGCTGTCAATATAGTTTGTTATGTTAATAATAGTTTCTTAATGATGACAATTATTAAGATAACTCCATATGATTTGTGGAATAATGGAAAACCCAAAGTTAATTTATCCAAATTTTTTGGTTACAATGTTTATATTCCTAATATTAAGGACAATCTTGAATTTTTTACATCCAAAGTGATGATGGAATTTTCATAGGTTACCCAATCTCTCGAAAACCTGATAGAGTGTTTAATAAATGAACCAAATGTGTGGAAGAATATGTAAAGTCCAATTTGATGAAACAATTCTACATGATCCTAAGACCTCTCTTGAAAACTGTGAGGATAAAATATCAAATATTGACATAAATTCAAGGTCCTTTAACCCTATTGTCAAGAAACCTATTAAATCTTCTAGTTCTGTGAATTCAACAGATTCTAATCATAATGAACCCTATCTTTTTTAAGATCCTAAAATTATTATCCTTTATTTTTATAGATAAGTTATAACCATTAAGAACCATTTATTACATGATGTTTTTGGAGATTTAGATAATGGAACTCAGACAGGATATTCCCTATGAAATCAAGAGGAAAATCAATGTAACACCCCAAACTTCCACGGTACGTTTCCCTTCAAATAATCGATAGCGTGTGTTGTACGCAACCTCGAGTTCTAACACAGACCACAACTAATTAAACTAGCCGCTGTGAATAGTAATACCTACTTTTTGAAATCATATATATTTTATATTTCAAAATGGACTTCATTTTTGGATTCGGAATATCGAAATTAGCCTAGGGTGAAATTTTGGTACTTTTCGGATAACTTTTATATTTTGATGAATAGTGAAAATTACTAAATTTTAATTAAAAACAGCTTTTTTAATCAAAATAATTAATATTGATAAGTTATTAATTTGAGTGTTTTTAAAGTATATTTAGAATATATTTTTACCATTTAATTTAATTTTTGTCATTGGACATAATTTTACAATTAAACCGAACATAAACAAGTGTCAATCTTTTGATAGTTATTACCTCTTAAAAACATGCTTTTTGTTTTGACAGCGGGAATTAATTTTAAATTATTTTCTGCCACTTCTGTGTTTTGAATTTAGGAAAATGGATTCCATATTTGGAATCAGGATGTTCAAATTTTTTAAATAGGTAACTTTTATTTTTAGACATTTTGAATAGTTACTGTGGTAAATATTTTATTTACCATGGTTAAAGGGTAAATCCGGTAAATAAGGGTTAAAAAAATAATATTATAATAATACAAAATTACCCTAAAACGTGTACTAACCTTATTGGTGGACACATACCCGACCATGGGCATCCTTGGGTCAATTTGGGGACCCCTTGGAGCCACTTGTATGTGGTAGGGACACATTATATTAATAAAGTTAAAATAAAAATAAAAATGGCATAAGCTTACATCTTTTAGAAGAACAATTTTTACATAGGGTTATACATGTTGAATTTTCGATTATAAATATTCATTAGAAATCTAAAAAGATTTCCTACATGATGATATTTTATTTATAATTTTTAGACATCAAATAAGTTATTATTAATGACACAATAATGATGCAATGTTTACCTCATTAATAAATCATTGAAATAAATAATATTATAATGATTAAAATATTATCTAAAACCTGTCCAATTCTTATTGGTTGATGTTATTTAGAATATGAGTCATCTTATCTTCGACCTCAATGATTTTTGGACCATTATAAACCGAATATAATTATATTATAAAGTAATACTTTCACTCTTTCCTAAAGAGCCCCTCCTCTCCCTTATAAAAGGAGACCACTTGTTCTCATTCCTGACACCTCTCAAGCCACTTGTCTCGTCCAAACTCTGCCCAACTAAGCTCCCCACATCCCTCTCATCCTCCTTGAAGCTTCCCCTTAGGCAGAAAGCATTTCAGCAAGTCCTTTGGTTCCAACCAAAGTGAGTTACCTAAATTAAAGGTAACGATTTCTCTTAAATTATTTTCATTTATTTTGCTTCTTCAACCCCCAAACTCTTTTTATTTCCTTTCTTTTGTAACAACACTAGTATCCTCAATATACTAGGATGTTTTTATAAGACGGATTCAAACTACACATACACACAACTCCATCTAATGGATGATGAACATAATGTTTCTGTGGATGGAAAACTAACGCCTCACGAAACGATGATTGTTCAAATACATCTTACCGCCTCTCATGGTGGCCATTATGATGGCACTGTAATTAAATATGATATTAATGATATATATTTTATATATAAGCTTCTGTAATTCCATTTTATTTCATACCATTATTCGTTTCATGTTGTATATACATACGATAATTTCATTTGAGGAAGTGCGGACTACCGCCCCCTTAAAATGATATGACTCGTTCATACCACACATGGAACGTATAAAGGATGGAGTTAATGAACTTAAGTAACATATATAAAATATTATATTATACTGGAATAGTAATATACCTATGTATCATTTGGATTCGATTCTTTTAAAATAAAAATTAAATGGAAGTAGCGTTCGTGCGTACGTACGGACTATCGTCTCCACGAACGCGATGAGATTCATTCTCCATCGTATCCATTCAAGTATAATTATCATTTAATGATTTAAAAATGATGTTTAAGGACTTGATATCATTCTGGATATGAATAAGATACAACAAACATGAATTATGTAACAAAACATATAAAGAAAATGAGTAAGTTAACACCCGAAACGGCGATAATACTAAGATATTATTATCAAATCAATATTAAAAGATCATATATGATATCATATTAATGTATATGATTCTTGTATAATTTAGTAACAATTATTTCACTATTATACAGGAGGTTAACCTACCCCAACCAAGGAAAAGTACAAGGTAAGGGTTATTTCACAATCTCTTCATTATCTGAGGTTGTATTATACGTAATAATCTACTGGGACCTCTTTATCATCCACATCCATGTTTCTTCGAAATGTATTTCAAAACATTTTTACTATTTACAAGAATATGGGTTAAAGTCATTTATACCCTTTTTTGACTTTTTATAAGAGGTTTATAAAGGAATCGTTTCGTCGTTTTCAAAACAAGGTCCTTTTTAACCTTTTCGACAGAATTGAGGTAAGAATGTTTTTTTTAACTTATACGGCGGGTGCGGTTATTTTCTGCCGTTATAAAATCGTCGAAGCTTTCCATATAAGCTTATAAGAATATTTTCAAAGAAAATGTTTTATTTTATATGGATCTTAAATGATTTCAAAACAAAAGGAGATACTACTTTAAAAAGAATTTTGATTTCATCTATGTCAACATCCTTTGATGGATTTTAAGATTATTTGAAGTTGATTTATTATGATACAAAACTTCTATATTGTATTGAAGGTTTTGTGATATGTTTGACTGTGGATGTGCTATTTTTATACCATTCATAGTTTATGGTGAAATTATTGACATTTCGTATGCTAGTTTTAATACAAATGTTTATGTTATGTTTAAACCTTTTCATATGGGAATGCATTGGACTTAATAAGTGACGGGTGGAGCCCGCTATAGCTCCTCGATGCATCGGTAGGTCTCATGAGACAAACTAGTGTCTTGGCACAAGGCCTTGACAAAATCTTATTTGTAGTCTTGGCACGAGGCCTTGACTATGTGGTTATGATAGTCTGGCATTATGCATTCCAACATTATGAAAGTGGTTATTGATTTTTGCATGTGATTATTCGATTAGTAGAATATCCATGTGAATAAGTAAATGGCATTATTTCATTTTACTTTTTCCATACCATGTTGAAGTTAAAGTTTAAAAGGCTTTTGTTTTAGTAATGCATTGCCTTAAATGTTTATTCTTATTTATGAAAGTTTCCACTATATTGTTATCCTTACTGGGCATTTGAGCTCACCCCATTTCTATGTTTTATTTTTCCCAGGATGTGAAGAAGTAAGTTATGAATGACCTGCAGGGATTTTATGAGGGGTTAATAGTGTGGATTGTGGAAACATTATGTTGTTGTATTAGTTTTTCATTTTATGATGTAATGTAAAACTTATGAATATATCTAGTGTTTCCAAGGCTACTAAACCAATCGGTCTTTCGAGATTTGATCTTTCTTGTGATCATTCCAATGTTATGAAGTAATGCACCGACTCTGGGTAGCTGGGGTCGGGGCGTTACAATTGGTATCAGAGGAAGTTTAGTACAAACCTTGGAAGCTAGATTTAGATAAACTCTGATTAGAGCACGTAGACCTAAGATGAACATTGAGGATTAGTATAGAAGAACTTCCTAGAATTTTGGTATTGTAGAGATTTTTTGAGTTTTCCAAGAAATACATCCCTGTCTGGATACGAGGAGGTAGAGGCGGCTCTGGCACATATGTACCTAGGGGTAAAACCCGAAAACACCGCTTTGAGCTAGACTCGAACGGGAACTGGTGCACGACAACGGGCCTTGCTGAACTCTTGGTTACGACACTCCCGGGGGATATGCTTAGGATAACTCTCATTTTCTTTACAAATCATTTTTAAGGGATTATGAGTATATACTTCCTCAAAGAAAACATTCTTATGATTATGGATTATATCCATAAATAGTTCAATTTATGTTAAGTGTTTTATAAGTATGGGATTATGTATTTTGATTCATAAACTGATCTAGTTTATGCCATTGTTTAGAAATGGCGCCTAGTGGAAGAAATGGAAACTGTATCAATGCACGCACTCCATGTAGGGATTGCCCTCCTGCTCAAGATAATTATAGTGGGGCTGGTGATGCAACTAGCGCTGATCAGCTAATCACCATACTGGGACAACTTACTCAGGTTATGAATAATAACCTTACCCGTATGGAGCACCCTGATCTGTAGCGTGGAGGATCAATGTTAGATCTATTCATGAGGCAACACCCACCAATGTTCAATGGGAATACAAATCCCTTAGTAGCTGAGCAATGGATATTTTCCCTAGAGAAAATATTTCAGGCTTTGGGGAGCAGTGAAAGGGAAAAAGTTATCATGGCAGTTTACCGCCTCACTGGAGATGCTGATCAATGGTGGTCATTGATTCAAAATACGAAGGAAGATGATGAAGTATCAAATATGGAATGGAGGGAGTTCAAAGAGCTGTTTTTAGAAAAATACTTCCCTCGCGACCATCGAGCAGATATGGAAAGGCAATTTCTGAGTCTGAGACAAAAGGAGGATGAGAATGTCACAAAGTATGAGGCTAACTTTACAAGGTTAGCGAGGTACGCTGGTGATTATATTCGTAACCAAAGAAGTAAGATTGATCGTTTATTTGATGGGTTAAAACCATTTCTCCGTCGAGCGTTAGTCTCACAATCCTTTTCATCGTACGAAGACATTGTCTCATGTGCTATCAAGACCGAAAAGGAATTCTCTAAGTCTTATGAATTTAAAGCAAAGCAAGAGAAGAAGAGACCTGCTGATCAATCTAGGAATGGAAATAAGAGGAAGAAGGGAAAGGTTGAATATCCATCTTGTGGTAAATGCGGGAAGAAACATCCTGGTACTTGCTTGAAGGGAATGGGAGTCTGTTACAAGTGTGGTGAAAAAGGCCACCAAGCTCATGATTGCAAGGGGAAAAAGGAAGCTACCAACGTTCAGTGCTACAATTGCAGGGAGATGGGGCATTATGCAAATGCATGTCCTAAGCGTCAGGAGAACTTACCTCAGAAAAGGCCAAGGGATCAAGGCCAGGCTTATGCTATCACTACTGCTGAGGTAGAAGCTCCGAAAGACGTGGTGGCGGGTAATTTAATGGTTTCCTCAAGTTTAGCAAATGCATTATTTGATTCTGGATCATCGCATTGTTTCATATCTTCCAAGTTTGCTAAGAAAATTAGATATTTCCAATTTGATTTAATAAGGGAGTTGTCAGTTAAAACTCCTAAGGGAAGTATCGTTGCAACAAAGTTTTGTGAATCAGTCCCCATTAGAGCACATAAATTTTCTTTATCTGCTGATTTCATCGTCATACCTATGATTGAGTTTGATATAATCCTCGGTATGGACTGGCTTTCGGACTATGATGCGAAGATTTATTGTAAGAAGAAAGAGGTTACGATTCTTGATGATAATGATAAAGAGCACCTTATTTTTAGAGCAGAATCGTCACCACCTAATTATTATTTAGATCCACCCCCAGTAGCTCAACTTAATTCAATTATTGGGGAGGAAGAGAATGAAATAACTGTCAGTGAGGAAAGGAATGTTCAAATAGAGGATGTACCTGTTGTGAAAGAATTTGTAGATGTATTTCCGGAAGATTTACCTGGACATCCTCCAGAACGAGAAGTTGAGATTTCTATTGATTTGATTCCTGGATCAAGGCCTATATCTAAGACCCCTTATAGAATGGCCACTGTAGAGTTAGTCGAACTAAAGAAACAACTAGAGGAATTGAGTAATAAGGGATTTATTCGCCCTAGTGTTTCTCCATGGGGATCCCATGTTCTTTTTGTTAAAAAGAAAGATGGATCTATGAGGTTATGTATCGATTACAGGGAGATCAATGCTATAACGATAAAGAACAAGTATCCCCTACCTCGTATTGATGATTTATTTGACCAACTGCATGGAGCTCAATACTTTTCAAAGATTGACCTTCGATCTGGATACCATCAGTTGTGTGTGAAGAAGGAAGACATTCCGAAAACAGCATTTCGAACCAGGTACGGGCATTACGAGTTTACTGTAATGCCGTTTGGATTGACTAATGCACCCTCTGTATTCATGGATCTAATGAATAGAGTTTTCAAGGAGTATATCGATGAATTTGTGGTGGTATTTATTGATGATATCTTGGTATACTCCAAAACCTACGAAGATCTTGAAAATCACTTGCGCATTATCTTGAAGACTCTGAGGAGGCATGAATTATATGGGAAGTTTAGCAAGTGTGAATTCTGGCTTCAGGAGATTTCTTTTCTTGGCCATATTGTCTATGAAGATGGAATCTCTGTTGATCCTTCTAAGACCAAGGCAATCCAAGAATGGCCAGCACCTACGAGTATAACTGAGGTACGTAGTTTTATTGGTTTGGCAGGTTATTATCGACGTTTCGTCCAGAATTTTGCCCGATTGGCTAACCCATTAACGAAGCTCACACGTAAAGGGGTTAAATTTTTTTGGACAAAAGAGTGTGAAGAATGTTTCGAAGAACTGAAGAGAAGATTAGTCAATGCTCCTATATTGACTCTACCATCGGGGAATGATGGTTTCGTTATTTATATTGATGCATCAAAGAAAGGACTTGGTTGTGTCCTTATGCAGAATGATAGAGTTATTGCCTATGCATCACGATAGTTGAAAATTCATGAACAAAACTCTCCTACTCATGATCTCGAGTTAGCAGCTGTAATATTTTCTTTGAAGATATGGAGGCACTACCTCTATGGTGAAAAATGTGAGATTTATACTGATCACAAGAGTTTGAAGTATATTTTCTCACAAAAAGAACTCAACATGAGGCAAAGGAGATGGCTTGAATTACTCAAGGATTATGATTGCACGATACACTACCACCCGGGGAAAGCAAACAAGGTGGAAGATGCTTTGAGCAGAAAAGACCATGGTGTTTTGAACATGATGAGAATTGAAAGGGATCCAATTTTCATGGATCTAGTGAAGATGGACATGGGAATAACCAGGGAAGGTGAAACATCAATGCTTTTTCAAATGGTTGCCAAACCATCTTTACTAGAAAAGATTAAGAGTTCTCAGACCGATGATGAAGAATTTCAGAAGAAGATTAAAGCTGTGAATGATGGGAGATTGAGAGACTTTGTGTATGAAGATGGAATTTTGAAATTCGGGAAGAGACTTTGTGTTCCCAATATACCTGATCTAAAAAGGGAATTGCTGGATGATGATCATAGTTCCAATTTCTCTATACACCCTGGGAGGACCAAAATGTATAGAGATTTGAAGGAACATTTTTGGTGGGACAACATGAAGAGGGAGATTACTGATTTTGTGTCAAGATGTATGGTTTGTCAACAAGTGAAAGCTGGAAGGCAACAGCCTGGAGGAGTCATGCAACCTCTTCCCATACCGGAGTTGAAATGGGACAATATTACGATGGACTTTGTCATGGGGCTACCAAATACTCCTAGAAGGAACGATGCAATATGGGTTATTGTTGATCGTCTTACCAAGTCAGCACATTTTCTTGCTATAAGAGAAGATCTACCCCTGGAACGTCTAGCAAGACTATACATTAATGAAGTTGTGAGACTTCATGGAATACCCCTATCGATTGTTTCTGATCATGATCCCCGTTTTACTTCAAGATTCTGGAAAAGTCTTCATAAATCCCTGGATACTGAAGTTCATTTGAGCACTGCTTACCACCCTCAGACAGACGGACAATCAGAACGGACTATTCAGACCTTAGAAGACATGTTGAGATCCTGCTCACTTGATTTTCAGGGTATGTGGGATCAATATTTACCACTGGTAGAATTTTCCTATAACAATAGATTCCATTCGAGTATTCAAATGGAACCATATGAAGCATTATACGGAAAGAGATGTCGTACACCAACTTGTTGGGATGATGTTGGTGAAAGAAAACTTGTAGGCCTAGAACTAGTGGAGGAAACAGTGGAAAAGGTAAAGGTAATCCAAAATCACATCAAAGCAGCTCAAAGTAGGCAGAAGAGCTATGCCGATAATAGAAGGAAGGATTTGGAATTTCAAGTTGGTGATCATGTTTTCCTAAAGGTATCTTCGTGGAAGGGAGTCATACGTTTTGGTAAGAAAGGTAAATTGAGTCCCAGGTACATCAGACATTTCGAAATTCTAGAACGAATTGGGGCTGTAGCTTACCGATTGGCAATGCCGCCAAGTCTCTCCAAAGTTCATGATGTGTTCCACGTATCTCTGTTGAGAAAATACATACCTGACCCAACGCATGTACTCACCTATGAGGAATTAGAACTGGAACCCGATCTGTCTTATTGCGAAGAGCCCGTCAGGATTCTTGATACAAGAGAACAAGTACTGAGAAACCGGACGACGCGTCTGGTAAAAGTTTTGTGGAGAAATCATAAGATGGAAGAGGCAACGTGGGAACCCGAGGAACATATGATGAAGAACCACCCGAGTCTTTTTATGCAGTAATACCCTATAAATTGCGAGGACGCAATTATTTGAAGGAGGGGAGAATGTAACACCCCAAACTTCCACGGTACGTTTCCCTTCGAATAATCGATAGCGTGTGTTGTACGCAACCTCGAGTTCTAACACACACCACAACTAATTAAACTAGCCGTTATGAATAGTAATACCTACTTTTTGAAATCATATATATTTTATATTTCAAAATGGACTTCATTTTTGGATTCGGAATATCGAAATTAGCCTAGGGTGAAATTTTGGTACTTTTCGGATAACTTTTATATTTTGATGAATAGTGAAAATTACTAAATTTTAATTAAAAACAACTTTTTTAATCAAAATAATTAATATTGATAAATTATTAATTTCAGTGTTTTTAAAGTATATTTAGAATATATTTTTACCATTTAATTTAATTTTTTTCATTGGACATAATTTTACAATTAAACCGAACATAAACAAGTGTCAATCTTTTGATAGTTATTACCTCTTAAAAACACGCTTTTTTTTTGACAGCGGGAATTAATTTTAAATTAATTTCTGCCACTTCTGTGTTTTGAATTTAGGAAAATGGATTCCATATTTGGAATCAGGATGTTCAAATTGTGTAAATAGGTAACTTTTATTTTTAGACATTTTGAATAGTTACTGTGGTAAATATTTTATTTACCATGGTTAAAGGGTAAATCCGGTAAATAAGGGTTAAAAAATAATATGACAATAATACAAAATTACCCTAAAACGTGTCCTAACCTTATTGGTGGACACATACCCGACCATGGGCATCCTTGGGTAAATTTGGGGACCCCTTGGAGCCACTTGTATGTGGTAGGGACACATTATATTAATAAAGTTAAAATAAAAATAAAAATGGCATAAGCTTACATCTTTTAGAAGAACAATTTTTACATAGGGTTATACCTGTTGGATTTTCGATTATAAATATTCATTAGAAAGATAAAAAGATTTCCTACATGATGATATTTTATTTATAATTTTTAGACATCAAATAAGTTAAATTATTAATGACACAATAATGATGCAATGTTTACCTCATTAATAAATCATTGAAATAAATAATATTATAATGATTAAAATATTATCTAAAACCTGTCCAATTCTTATTGGTTGATGTTATTTAGAATATGGGTCATCTTATCTTTGACCTCAATGATTTTTGGACCATTATAAACCGAATATAATTATATTATAAAGTAATACTTTCACTCTTTCCTAAAGAGCCCCTCCTCTCCCTTATAAAAGGAGACCACTTCTTCTCATTCCTCACACCTCTCAAGACACTTGGCTCGTCAAAACTCTGCCCAACTAAGCTCACCACATCCCTCTCCTCCTCATTGAAGCTTTCCCTTAGGCAGAAAGCATTTCAACAAGTCCTTTGGTTCTAACCAAAGTGAGTTACCTAAATTAAAGGTAACGATTTATCTTAAATTATTTTCATTTATTTTGCTTCTTCAACCCCCAAACTCTTTTTATTTCCTTTATTTTGTAACAACACCAGTATCCTCAATATACTAGGATGTTGTTATAAGAAGGATTCAAACTACACATACACACAACTCCATCTAATGGATGATGAACATAATGTTTCTGTGGATGGCAAACTAACGCCTCACGAAACGATGATTGTTCAAATACATCTTACCGCCTCTCATGGTGGCCATTATGATGGCACTGTAATTAAATATGATATTAATGATATATATTTTATATATATTCTTCTGTAATTCCATTTTATTTCATACCATTATTCGTTTCATGTTGTATATACATACGGTAATTTCATTTGAGGAAGTGCGGACTACCGCCCCCTTAAAATGATATGACTCGTTCATACCACACATGGAACGTATAAAGGATGGTGTTAATGAACTTAAGTAACATATATAAAATATTATATTATACTGGAATAGTAATATACCTATGTATCATTTGGATTCGATTCTTTTAAAATAAAAATTAAATGGAAGTAGCGTTCGTGCGTACGTACGGACTACCGTCTCCACGAACGCGATGAGATTCATTCTCCATCGTATCCATTAAAGTATAATTATCATTTAATGATTTAAAAATAATGTTTAAGGACTTTATATCATTCTGGATATGAATGAGATACAACAAACATGACTTATGTAACAAAACATATAAAGAAAATGAGTAAGTTAACACCAGAAACGGCGATAATACTAAGATATTATTATCAAATCAATATTAAAAGATCATATATGATATCATATTAATGTATATGATTCTTTTATAATTTATTAACAATTATTTCACTATTATACAGGAGGTTAACCTACCCCAACCAAGGAAAAGTACAAGGTAAGGGTTATTTCACAATCTCTTCATTATCCGAGGTTGTATTATACGTAATAATCTACTGGGACCTCTTTATCATCCACATCCATGTTTCTTCGAAATGTATTTCAAAACATTTTTACTATTTACAAGAATATGGGTTAAAGTCATTTATACCCTTGTTTTACTTTTTATAAGAGGTTTATAAAGGAATCTTTCCGTCGTTTTCAAAACAAGGTCCTTTTTAACTTTTTCGACAGAATTGAGGTAAGAATGTTTTTTTTAACTTATACGGTGGGTGCGGTTATTTTCTGCCGTTATAAAATCGTCGAAGCTTTCCATACAAGCTTATAAGAATATTTTCAAAGAAAATGTTTTATTTTATATGGATCTTAAATGATTTCAAAATAAAAGGAGACACTTCTTTAAAAAGAATTTTGATTTCATCTATGTCAACATCCTTTGATGGATTTTAAGATTATTTGAAGTTGATTTATTATGATACAAAACTTCTATATTGTATTGAAGGTTTTGTGATATGTTTGACTGTGGATGTGCTATTTTTATACCATTCATAGTTTATGGTGAAATTATTGACATTTCGTATGCTAGTTTTAATACGAATGTTTATGTTATGTTTAAACCTTTTCATATGGGAATGCAATGGACTTAATAAGTGACGGGTGGAGCCCGCTATAGCTCCTCGATGCATCGGTAGGTCTCATGAGACAAACTAGTGTCTTGGCACAAGGCCTTGACAAAATCTTATTTGTAGTCTTGGCACGAGGCCTTGAATATGTGGTTAAGATAGTCTGGCATTATGCATTCCAACATTATGAAAGTGGTTATTGATTTTTGCATGTGATTATTCGATTAGTAGAATATCCATGTGAATAAGTAAATGGCATTATTTCATTTTACTTTTGCCATACCATGTTGAAGTTAAAGTTTAAAAGGCTTTTGTTTTAGTAATGCATTGCCTTAAATTTTTATTCTTATTTATGAAAGTTTCCGCTATATAGTTATCCTTACTGGGCATTTGAGCTCACCCCTTTTCTATGTTTTATTTTTCTCAGGATGTGAAGAAGTAAGTTATGAATGACCTGCAGGTATTTTATGAGGGGTTAATAGTGTGGATTGTGGAAACATTATGTTGTTGTATTAGTTTTTCATTTTATGATGTAATGTAAAACTTATGAATATATCTAGTGTTTCCAAGGCTACTAAACCAATCGGTCTTTCGAGATTTGATCTTTCTTGTGATCATGCCAATGTTATGAAGTAATGCACCGACTCTGGGTAGCTGGGGTCGGGGCGTTACAATCAAGATTTCTTATCACAACTTGAGTATAATAAAATAAATGGAGAAATCAATGATGAATTTTGGATGACGGATATGAAAGAAGAATTAAATTAGTTTGAAATAAATAAATTATGGGAACTAGTGTATAGACATAAAGACGCCATGACCATAGGCACTAAATGGATATTTTAGAAAAATATAGACTAATATTTTAATATTGTAACAAACAAAGATAGATTAGTTACACAAGGTTATAGTCATGAAAAAGGGATTGACTATGTTGAAACGTTTTCACTAGTTTCTAGACTTGAATTAATTAGAATCATGATTTCATATGCAACACATCTAAATTTGAAACCATATCAAATGGATGTTAATAGTGTATTCTTAAATGAGTATATAGTTGAAGATTTTTTGTCAAACAACCCCCTTGTTTTACAAATTCACATTTTCATAATCATGTTATTAAATTAAAAAATTATGTATATGGTTTAAAACAATATCCAAGAGATTTTTATGATAGACTACGTAGTTTTCTTATTTCTTATGGTTTTACAAAAGGTAATGATGATTCTACACTCTTTGTAAAAATAATTTATAAAGATATTTTTGTTTTTCAAATCTATTTTGATGATATTATATATGGAAATTCTAAAAATAATTTGCATGTTGATTTTAGAATGATGATGAAAAATGAATTTTATGTGAGCTTAATGGTTGATCTAAAATTCTTTCTTTGATTAAAAAACATTCAAACTAAAGAATGTATTATTTTTTATTAAATTAAATATCATAAAGATCATTGAAGATGTATTGGTTTGTATTGTACTAAAATTAGTGATAATCATATGAGAACCAACTATAAACCAAATCTTGAAGAAAATGGTAAATCTTTTGATGAAACCACTTACAGAGGAATGATTGGGTGTTTACTCTACTTATCTGCTAATAGGATTGATATTATGTTTAGTGTGTGTATGTGAGATCATTTTCCAGAAAATACTAACGAGTCACATCTTTTAACTATTAAATTAATTTTTAAATACCACAAACATACTAACAACATAGGACTATTCTATCCTAAAGAACAATCTTTGGAATTAGTTAGCTATTCCGGTGCTGATTTTGGTGGTCGTAAGTTAGACAAAAAAGCACTTATGGAACATGTCACTTTTCAGTAAAATCACTAGTATCATGGTGTATTAAAAAGAAAAATTCTATTGCAATATCTACTACCAAAGTAGAATAAAATTCATATGGTTCTTTTCGTTCATTGATTTTGTGGACAAAACACACTTTTCTATATTATGGATATGAATTTAGTAATTTTCCAATAAATTGTGATAACACAAGTTCTATTAATATCTCTAAGAATATTGTTTCTCATTCTATAACAAATAATATTGATTTATGTCATCACTTTTTGTGTTATCATTATCAAAATGGTGATATTAATTAAGAATAATGTGGCACTGAACATCACCTTACTGACATTTTCACAAAGGCTTTAAATTATTAAAGGTTTTGGTACATCATACATGAATTAGGAATGATCATCCTTGAGTGACCAGTTTAAATTAGAACATTTACTATCTCAAATTTCATTGTCTCTCATCTTATTGCATTATTGTTACTATCTCACAATTACCATATCTCTTGTTTGTTATCTCATATTTGTTGTCTCATGAGTTATGATCGCACCGTATAATGTCCCACTACATTGTCGATACCTTGACTACTTATTCCATATTCATTGTTCTGAAACATTTTTGTAAAAAATAATTTTCTTGTATCGCTGTATTGATTACTTTATTTCATTTATACTGTTTTTTTGTGTTTTGCGATGTTTTAACTCCCTAAATGATAAAAAACATCTTGAAACATCTCTCTTCAATCATACTCTATATTCCCATAGCCAATATTTTTTCTATCAAACTCTTATTGTTTATTAAGACCATGTTGAATTCCCATAATGAAGCTTCCATATTCATCATCTCCTAGAATTCAATGCTCATCAATGAATCATAAAAAGTCTCCAACTACCATGCACAAGAAAATGAAAAACCCAGGTCATGAGGATCGTATAGTCCTGATATAGAATGATGTATATAAGAAGTGGATCCTCAAAAGTAAGTCACTTTTTCTGAATGTCTTGGTAGAATAGGGATGGTTAGGGTGGTATAAAAAACTTAAAAGACCAATTTATACAAATTTATTTTTCAAATTTTACCAGTATGTCTTGTTCGTTTTCAACTCTAAAGATGATATTGTGGTTAGAAGCTCGGTGAATGGATAGAGACACAAAGTTTCTCTGAGGTTGTGGCATTCATTCCTAGAAATACCAAATGAATAATTTTTATAAGAATATCAAATATGTCCTCCTACAAGTTACATATTTAATTTAGAAGGGGCCCCAGGTGAGTTGACTAGAAACAAAAATAAAAAAATACATATTGTTGCTGAATTGGACAGAGAGTGTAGGTGGTCATTTATGATTATCCAAAAACAAATTTTTCCAATTAATGGGTAATTTTACACTATCATGTATCAAGATGTGTTTTTTATACAAATTCTAAAGAATGGTTAAAATTTAAATTTGTGAATGTATATTATCTTTCACATGTCACGACCCGTCCTCGGGGCCCGTGCCGTGACTACCCCAAGCCCGCCTTCCATAGGCCAGGGGCTGGCGACTAGCACCAAAGGCGTAAAATCCCAATAACTGGGAAGGCATTGCCTTTATAAAGAAAACAAGCACCACAGAGTACAAGCGGAAGGCGGGACCCGAGGAGCAGAGGAGCTATCTGTACCCACCCTTCAGGTGGGATTTCCAGTGGACATCTCAGCGTAGCAGCTTTACTTTTCAGTCGCTGTTTTCCCTTTCGATGGACGATCCAGGAGCTGAGCCATCTATACCTACCCTTCAGGTAGGAATCGAGGAGGACGACCCAGGAGCCGCTTCGTTCTTCCAGCTGCTGTTTTTCCCTTTCAAGTTGTACTTTACAGTTGGGCTTGTATTTCCGGCCCTTTTTCTTTTCTTCGCTTGTGTTTACTTTTCCGCTTGCTTACTCTGTGGTGTTTGTTTGCTTTTGTAATGGAAATGCCTTCCCAGTTATCGGGATTTACGCCATTGGTGCTAGTCGCCAGCCCCTGGCCTATGGAAGGCGGGCTTGGGGTAGTCACGGCACGGGCCCCGAGGTCGGGTCGTGACATCACATTTGATACATGATCAAGACAAAATCAATGTTAACTTCTCTTTTATATTCAAGGATTATCTCTACTATACTACAACCCAAAATGTGTGGTTGGAATGGATGATGAACTAGTTAAAGATTATGTATAACACCCCAAGTAAATAAAGAATATGACATTTTCATATTTATCCATATTTGTGAATAAAATATTGATACGACTTTAAATGGGATGCTATGCTTGATGGCATACCCAACACGCAACAATAAGTTTCTTGAGAATCTTACGTTGCACTCTAATAATAAAATAATATTATTTTAAATGGTAGTTAACATGTAGCCATTGTATTAGCAGGAATGGATAGAAATAACTAAAATATGATTATATATGTTTTTAAATGTTTTTACATTTATCTAATAAAAGGTAAAGTCTTAAAATACGGAAAGAATTCAATTTTAGGCGTATATGCCCTAGTTTTCACTAAAGGTTCACTTATCGCCTTTTGATGGTGAAAAGTCATTAAATATAGTTTTTTTCACACTTATAGATTCTATTGGACCAAATAAAACTCTTCTTAAGAATCGGGACATCAAAATTTACTTTGTGTAAATTTTTGGTATCTTTCCGATAAAGTTCATTTGTTTAATGAATAGTGTAAAATGTTGTATTTTAATCCAAAACCACTTTTTAATCTAATTTATTTATAGGATTAGATTATATTTTGAATTGGTTTTAAAGTGAAATTAGAATATATTTTTAAAATTAAATTCAATAGTGGTCGTTGGAATTAATTTCACTTTGAAATCAGACTTAAACTAGTGTCAATCTTTGATACTTATTGTTTCATAAAAACACGCTATTTACTATGACAGCGGGAATTAAATATTAAATTAATTAATGTGACTTATATGTTTTGAATTTTGTAAAATAGACTTCAATTTTGAATTCGGAATATCAAATATAGCTTAGGATTTTTCTGAAAAACTTTAATTTTTGATGAATAGTGAAACCACTAAGTGGTACTTATAAAAACTGATTTTTCCGTTTAAATGAAATTTTTCCATCTTTGTGCTTTGAATTTAAAAAATATGACATACATGTTTATCATTAAGAAGTAAAATGTGGTTTAATGGGATGAAAATAATTTTTTGGTGAATAGTAGCTTATTGAGTTTTTAATCGCGATTAGAGGTAATTAGTGTAGTTTATGGTAAGAATAATGTTTTAATAAAATTAAATGACCTTGACACATGTCCTACCCTCATTGGATGTGTCATTTCCGACCAAGAAAATCCATGGGTCAACTTGGGGACCCCATGGATCCACTTAGGTTGGAAAATGACATAAATATCTTTTTATTTAACGTTAAAGAAAAAATGATACAAACATGAAATGTTTTACTAAAACAATTTTTACATGGGGTTATACAAGTTATAATTTTGACTATAAATAGTCATTGGAAAGCTAAAAAGATTTCATACATCATAGTATTTTTTTATAATTTTTAGACATTAAATAAATTAAATTATGTATGACATCATGATGATGCAGCAGTTGACCTCATTATTTAATTATTTAAATAAAATGGAAAGATAATGTAATATCTAAGCGCTACACATGTCCAGAACCTATTGGATTAGTGGATTTAGAACCCTTATCACCTTACTCTAAAAATACCTCAATTTGGGACCTTTAAAATCCAAAACTCATTTGAAAATAAAGTATCATTTTGTAACTTTAGGAGAGTGCCCCTCCTCTCCTCTTATAAAAGGTCCCCACATCTACCTCCTTATCCACACTCCCAAAGATTTTGTCTCAGCCAACCCCTGCCAATTTTGTCTCTACACATACCTTTCTAACTCCTTGAAGCCTCACTTTGTGCAGAAGTCTTCCCAAGGAAGCCTTTCAGCTCAAACCAAAGAGAGTTACCCGATTTTAAGGTAATGTCTTCACTTGTCTCCTTTCGTGTCATTTTTCTTCTCCAACCCCCTAAAATATTTTTATTCATTTATTGTGTAACAAATCCAGTATCTTCAATATACTAGGATGCTTTTATAATAAGGATTTGAGCTACACTTACACACACCTACATCTAACGGTAAGAGAACATACTTTTTCCGTGGATGGCGAATTTCTGCCTCCCGAAACAATGATTGTTCAACATTCGTTCAACACCTTCAAAGGTGGCCATTAAGATGTCACTATATTTATATATGATATATAATATGTTTATTTTTTCCTTATGTTTCTGTATTTTTCATTTATGGCATACCTTTATGAATTCCATTATGGGTATACGCGATATCATTATTTAAGGAAGTGCATACTACCGCCCCCTCAAAGTGATTTGATTCGTTAATACCATAAATGGTACTTATAAAGGATATATTTAATGATATTATATATGATACCATACTGGAATTAAAATAATATTATGTATCATTATTTTTTAATTCCATTAAATATGAAATAGAAATGGAAGTAGCGTTCATGTGTACGTACGGCTTACCGTCTCCATGAACGGTACATTTCATTTCTTATCTCAAAATGTTATGTAATATTATAAGTACATATATATAATGGATATATATGTAATATATTACATCTAAATTATGGATATCATTCTGGAATTATAACATATATATATATCTCTCATTTTGTTTTAATTCCATTAATATGACAAAAAATGAAAGTAGAGTTCATGCGTACGTACGGCCTACAGTCTCCATGAACGGTGCTTTTCATTTTTTTATCTCCAGATGATATGGAATAGTATAAAATGAATATTTACTGTATATATATGATATTTTAATCATTAATACTATTCTGTAAATTATTTACTTATAACTACATGGACAATAATTTTTCCAACAAGGTCATTTTTGACTCATGTACCAAACATCGGCAAAAAAGTATGATATGAACTAACATTATTAAACAATTATTATAACATTATAATATGTGATATGAACTGAATAATTATCTCTAAAGGAGTTACTTAGGTAATTATTAATTGTCCAAAGTTTATTATTCAGGAATATAAAGAAACGAACAAGACAAGTTGGACTTCAGGTAGGGGATCCGACTCCTCTCTTTCTTTTTAAGTACACTCTTTTATGTCATTCCTCCTAAGCTCATCATTCTTTTGATTGGGATGTTCTTTTATATTACTCTTACTGTAATTTTTATGTTCATATTATGAGTGACCCTATTCTCTCTCATCAATCCATTTTGGAAGTTTTGAGTGGCGCCGTTAGGCTGCCGAATTTCCGTAAGAGATCTAACCTCTCTCTTTCTCTTTAAGTACTCTCCTTTATGTCACTTATTTTAAGCTCCACTTTGTTATTATGGGAGATGTTCTTTTATATTCCTCTTTCTTTACATTTTATTTTAATTTGATGAGATACCCTTTTTGATCTCATCAATCCATTTTTGGATGTTTTAAGTGGCGTCGTTAGGCTGCCGAGTTTTTGTAAGTGATTTTTCATATCACTTTTATTCCCGTGAGATTTATGCTATATTTGCCAAAATTTCCTTTGAGTGGTGTATTTAATGACCATTATTTTACTCATTGTGTAATATTATTTCATTTATGAGTATTTACATTAATGTTGTATTTTCCTTCTTTCACGGGGCGTATGTTTCGCAAGGTATCCATGTCGGTAAGGGAACCTTTCACCCTCCTCTTTTTAAAAGACTTATTTTGTTATGTCTTTTAATTCAAAAAATATTATTTTGGGATATGTTCTTATATATCTTTATTGATGTAAATTTTATGTCCAAGTGATGGGATACCCTTTTTATCTCTCATCAACTCTTTTTCTGAATTTTGAAGTGACGTCGTTAGGTTGTCGAAATTTTGCAAGGGAACTTCTTAACCCAATTTTGATACTTTGGGATAAACTTGTACACCTTTAATATTTGGTTCTATGATTATGTTTGAATGTCCTCTAATTTTTTTCCACTTAATACCCACTTATATTTTGTGTATTCGTTTTTCACACATAGTTATGTAACTGATTTTTCCTCAATCCAAGGATACCATCTTTGTATTGGACATCGTCTCAATATCCTTTCATTGAGGCATATTTTGTTTTATATACAACCCTCTTTTATACGGTGTATAAACCCCTTTGACTTTTACATTTATCCAAAAGGAATCTTTTTTATAAGAAGCATTTTACTAAATGATAAAAGGGAATGTTTTTGTCGTACATATGCGGTGACAATGACTTCTCCGCCGCCGTGACCATTATTTTAGTTTCGGCTTCCTCTACAAGCCATACTTTTTTAAAAAAAGAAAAAAATAAATACCATGTTTTACTTTTCTTTTATATTGGTATTGGAAATTTTTTTCATAATTTTTTTATATCAATGTGTTGTATTGATATCTTGTGATTGAAAGGTGGAAATGTTATGTTTCTTTCATGCATGTTTTATGTGATACGATTATGTTGAGCTTCTTGGGCATTATTATGAAGACATGTGGTTGCATGATAGAATAAGGGTGGGTGAGCCCGATATAGCTCTCCAATGCATTGGGTAATGCGAAGGAGTGAAACGTTAAGGTTTCTCTGAAGAGATTTAGGAAATATACTATGGTGGGTATTCCAAACGTAACCAAGAGGGTTACTCCCTATGTAAGAATGTTATAAATGCCTCAAGATACCTTTTATGTCTTATGATTTCTATGATTTATTCATGATTTGATTAGGTATTTTAATGTGCCTATGTTTTATGGGTAAAGTATGATTTCATTATTATGTATATATGAAATCATGTTTCCTTTCCATATTTTTATAACCCTTACTGAGCTTTTTATGCTCATCCCATGTTTTTGAAATGTTTATCACATGTCAAGGGAAGGGTACATGATGTGATGATAGTGTCAAGGATGTGTAAATAAAGAATCCATGTTTTATTTTAAATATGTTTCCGTTGATGGGAAGATTGAATACTATCTTTTATGTATCCACTTTGTTTAAATGTGGAATGTAATGCAAGTTTCATGATCTAATTCTCTAAAACTCTAAACCTGAAAAGATCCTCAAGGGAACTTCTTAACCCAATTTCGATTCTTTGGGATAAAATTATACACCTTTAATATGTAGTTCTATGATTTTGTGTGAATTTCCTCTGATTTTTTTACACTTAATACCCACTTATATTTCATGTTTTCGTTTGTCACACATAGTTATGTAACTGATTTATCCTTAATCCAAGGATACTGTCTTTGAATGAGACTTTGTCTCAATCTCCTTTCATTGAGGCATATTTTGTTTTATACACAACCTTCTATTATACAGTGTATAAACCCCTTTGACTTTTACGTTTATCCCAAAAGAATCGTTTTTATATGAATTGTTTTACTAAATGATAAAAGGGAATGTTTTTGTCGTACGTATGTGGCGACAATGACTTCTCCGCCGCCGTGACCATTATTTGAGTTTCGGATTCCTCTACAAACCATAATTTTTTTATAAAAAGAAAAAATAAATACCATGATTTACTTTTCTTTTATTTTGGTATTGAAAATTTTGTTAATAATGTTTTTATATCAATGTGTTGTATTGATATATTGTGATTGAAAGGTGGAAATGTTATGTTTCCTTTATGCATGTTTTATGTTATACGATTATGTTGAGGTTCTTGGGAATTATTATGAAGGTGTGTGGTTCCATGATAGACTAAGGGCGGGTGAGCCCGATATAGCTCTCCAATGCTTTGGGTAACGCGAAGGAGTGAAACGTTAAGGTTTCTCTGAAGAGATTTAGGGAATATACTGTGGTGGGTATTCCAAACGTAACCAAGAGGGTTACTCCCTACGTAAAAATGTTTTGAATGCCTCAAGTTACCTTTTATGCCTTATGATTTATATGATTTATTCATGATTTGATGAGGTATGTTAAAGTGCCTATGTTTTAGGGGTAAAGTATGATTTCATTCTAATGTATATATGAACTCATGTTTCCTTTCCATATTTTTATAACCCTTACTAAGCTTTTTATGCTCATCCCATGTTTTTGAAATATTTTTCACAGGTCAAGGGAAGGGTACATGATGTGATGATAGTGTCAAATATGTGTCAAGAAAGAATCCATTTTTTAGTTTAAATATGTTTCCATTGATGGGAAGAATGAATACTATCTTTTATGTAACAACTTTGTTTAAATGTGGAATGTAATGCAAGTTTCATGATCTAATTCTCTAAAACTCTAAACCTGAAAAGATCCTCAATGTGTAATCTTGTAATAACTCAAGATTAAGTAATGTTTAAGGATTGGGCCTTATAGTTGGTATCAAAGGTCGGTTTAGATAACTTTAGAGGTTAGGGTATTCTTTAAGCATAAGTGACATTACCATATTGGCTAGGATTTTAGAAAGTGTCATAGTTTTTACATAAAGTGAATGAGTAAGTATATCTTAGTGTTTATCATAATCATTAGTACATGATGGTTATGTTGATATACTCACACTGACCTTTTTGGTTTTAGTAAATGGATTAATCTAGCAGGCACCAAATAGACAACAGGTTTGAAGGAAAATGTGATGGTTCTTTGATTAAGATACTAGATAAAATGGGGGATTCAATGAGGAAACTCATGGTTGTTCTAAACAAGCTATCAAGGAGTCATGATCAACCACTTTAACCTTGGTATGATCTTTAATTCATCATGTACAAGATGACCAATCGATGTGGAAGTTCAGGTAATAATTATAAATGTAACCATTAGAGTTTATATGATCTTTACTTTTGATGTAATTATGGGTTACTATATGTTATTATGGAAGTGAAAGGCATGAGATAAAATTGAGGTTAAATTATGTTATTGTAATTTTTTATGATTTTATCTCTTTTTGGGGAATGATTTGAGAATTATATAGTTTTGGAAACAGGACAACACACAGACCGTGTGACTACCCGTCGCGTCGGACAAATCTGTGGGAATCGAACACACAACCAAAGTGCGACTGCTACTTATTGCCTACCACTGGAATACGTGAAGTCCCTAGTTAGTTTGACTGATTCCTTTTTAGTTAGATTATTTTATTAATTAAGAGTAAGTTTATTTTGGGTTATCTATGGAAATTTATTAACCTATCACGGAGGATATGTGATTTGGTTAATTACTTTTCAATACGAGACATTAAGAGCAACTAATGTTGTTTGGAGATAAATGTTACGATTTAACTTGGAAGAATATGTGACTAAATCCTTCAACTATTTGGGTTTCAATCATATTTTGGTTTACTTTGAATAATTTTATGGACAAATTGTTTATCGAATGGACCTCGTTGAACTTTGGGTTTTGTTGGACAAATTCTGGAGATTAAGAATAGATTTTCTTTTTATAAAGGGTTTCATTTTCTGGATTATCTGATCTTGTACTAACCTTTTTGGTTTGGTTTTGGTTAATGTCTAAAGACATGGGAAGTATATAGTTCTCTTTGTAGGATTAGGTGATTCTCTAGAAGTTGATTATTGTACTCTTAATGCCAACAAGTCTCCCTAAATACTTGACTTTTGGAAACAAAATATGAGTTTGATTAAGGAATCTAGTAAAAGTTGAATGTCAACATGATAAGTGATTATGTTTACTTATGAATAAATTCCTCAATAAAAAGTAACTTTAAACAAAAAATTTTTCTATTAACTTTTCCTACTGGGGAATCAAATACCGTTTAACCCATTACATGTTTGTGATTTTCTTATGGTTAACTTTCTCCTAGACATGTTTTCTGTCACTCTCCCACAAGAACATGACCCTTTGATTTTTCTTCCATGTCCATGTTTTTCTATATGGAATCATAGTATGGGTTAAATACGGGTGACCTCTGTACTTATCTTCCTTTATTTTAAAGTGATTTTTTTACCGACTCTTGTTCCGATGTGGGACTTTCAAAGATGTTTCCAAGCTCAATTTTAAAAATTGCGAGGACGCAATTCCCAAAAGGGGGGAAGGATGTAACACCCCAAGTAAATAAAGAATATCAAATTTTCATATTTATCCATATTTGTGAATAAAATATTAATATGACTTTAAAGGGGATGTTATGCTCGATGGCGTACCCAACACGCAACAACGAGTTTCTTGGGAATCTTACATTGCACTCTAATAATAAAATAATATTATTTTAAATGGTAGTTAACATATAGCCGTTGTATTGGCGGGAATGGATAGAAATAACTAAAATATGATTATTTATGTTTTTAAATGTTTTTACATTTATCCAATAATAGATAAAGGCTTAAAATACGGAAAGAATTCAATTTTAGGCGTATATGCCCTAGTTTTCACTAAATGATCACTTATCACCTTTTGATGGAGAACCGTCATTAAATATAGTTTTTTTCACTCTTATACATACTATTGGACCAGATAAAACACTTATTAAGAATCGGGACATCAAAATTTACTTTTTGTAAATTTTTGGTATCTTTCCGATAAAGTTCATTTTTTTAATGAATAGTGTAGAATGTTATGTTTTAATTCAAAACCACTTTTTAATCTAATTTATTAATATGATTAGATTATATTTTTAATTGATTTTAATGTGAAATTAGAATATATTTTTACCATTAAATCCAATAGTGGTCTTTGGAATTAATTTCACTTTGAGATCAGACTTAAACTAGTGTCAATCTTTTGATACTTATTGTTTCATAAAAACACGCTATTTGCTCTGACAGCGGGAATTAATTATTAAATTAATTAATGTGACTTATATGTTTTGAATTTTGTAAAATATACTTTATTTTTGAATTCGGAATATCAAATATAGCTTAGGGTGAATTTTTGGGATTTTTCTGAAAAACTTCAATTTTTGATGAATAGTGAAACAACTAAGTGGTACTTATAAAAACTAATTTTTCCGTTTAAATGAAATTTTGACATATTTTTGTTTTGAATTTAAAAAATACAACATAAATGGTTTCCATTAATATGTAAAATGTGGTTCAATGGGATAAAAATAATTTTTAGGTGAATAGTAACTTATTAAGTTTTTAATCGTGATTAGAGGTAATTAGTGTAGTTTATGGTAAGAATAATGTTTTAATAAAATTACATGACCTAGAAACATGTCCTACCCTAATAGTATGTTTTTTGGCTGACCAAGACAATCCATGGGTCAACTTGGGGACCCTATGGATCCACTTGGGTTGGAAAATGACATAAATATCTTTTTATTTGATGTTAAAGAAAAAATGACACAAACATGAAGTGTTTTACTAAAATAATATTTACATGGGGTTATAAAAGTCATATTTTTGACTATAAATAGTAATTGGAAATCTAAAAAGACCTCCTACATCATAGTATTTTTTTAATTTTTAGACATTAAATAAATTAAATTATTTATGACATCATGATGATGCAGCGATGACCTCATTATTTAACGATTTAAATAAAATGGAAAGATAATGTAATATCTAAGAACTAAACATGTCCAAAACCTATTTTATGAGTTGATTTCGAACCCTTATCACCTTACCCTCGAAATACATCAATTTGGGACCTTTAAAATCCGAAACGCTTTTGCAAATAAAGTAACATTTTGTAACTTTACGAGAGTGCCCCTCCTCTCCTCTTATAAAAGGCACCCACCTATACCTCTTTACCCACACTCCCAAAGCATTTTTCTCAGCCAAAACCTGCCCATTTTGTCTCTCCAAATCCCTATATAACTCCTTGAAGCCTCACTTTGGGCAGAAGTCTTCCCAAGGAAGCCTTTGAGATCAAACCAAAGGGAGTTACCCGATTTTAAGGTAATGTCTTCACTTGTGTCCTTTTGTTTTATTTTGCTTCTCCAACCCCCTAAAATATTTTTATTAATTTATTTTGTAACAAATCCAGTATCTCAAAAATACTAGGATTTTTTTATAAGAAGGATTCTAGCTACACTTACACACACCTACATCTAATGGTTAAAGAACATAATGTTTCCGTGGATGGCGAATTTCTGCCTCCCGAAACGATGATTGTTCAACATTCTTTCAACACCTTCAAAGGTGTCCATTAAGATGTTACTATATTTATATATGATATATAATATGTTTATGTTTTCTTTATGCTTGTGTATTTTTCATTTATTGCATACCTTTATGGCTTCTATTATGGGTGTACGCGATATCTTCATTTAAGGAAGTGCGGACTACCGCCCCCTCAAAGTGATTTGATTCATTAATACCATATGTGGTACGTATAAAAGATATATATTTAAAAATATTATATATGATACCATACTGGAATTAAAATACTATTATTTATAATTATTTTTTAATTCATTTAAATATGAAATAGAAATGGAAGTAGCGTTCATGCGTACGTACGAGTTACCGTCTCCATGAACGGTACATTTCATTTCTTATCTCAAAATGTTATGTAATATTATAAGTACATATATATAATGGATATATATGTAATATATTACATATAATTTATGTATATCATTATAGAATTATAACATATATATATATCTCTCTCATTTTTTTTAATTCCATTAATATGGAAAAAATTGAAAGTAGCGTTCATGCGTAGGTACGGCCTACCGTCTCCATGAACAGTGCTTTTCATTTTTTTTATCTCCAAATGATATGGAATAGTATAAAATGAAAATTTACTGGATATATATGATATTTTAATCATTAATACTATTCTGGAAATTATTTACTTATAACTACATGGGAAATCATTTTTCAAACAAGTTCATTTTTGACTCATGTACCAAACATCGGCAAAAACGTCTAATATGAACTAACATTGTTAAAAAATTATTATAACATTATAATATGTGATATGAACTGAATAATAATCTCTATAGGATTTACTAAGAAATTATTAATTTTCCAAAGTTTATTATTCAGGAATATAAAGAAACGAACAAGACAAGTTGGACTTGAGGTAAGGGATCCGACTCCTCTCTTTCTTTTTAAGTACACTCTTTTATGTCATTCCTCCAAATCTCATAATTCTTGTGATTGGGATGTTCTTTTATATTACTCTTACTGTAATTTTTATGTTCATATGATGAGAGACCCAATTCTCTCTCATCTATCCATTTTGGAAGTTTTGAGTGGCGCCTATAGGCTGCTGAATTTTCGTAAGAGATCTAACCTCTCTCTTTCTCTTTAAGTACTCTCCTTTATGTCACTTATTTTAAGCTCCTCTTTGTTATTATGGGAGATGATATTTTATATTCCACTTTCTGTACATTTTATTGTAATTTGATGATATACCCTTTTGATCTCATCAAACCATTTTTGAGAAGTTTTAAGTGGCGCTGTTAAGCTGCCGAGTTTTCGTAAGGGATTTTTCATCTCAATTTTATTCCCGTGAGATTTATGCTACATTTGCCACAATTTCCTCTGAGTGGTGTATGTACTGACCACTATTTTACTCATTGTGTAATATTCTTTCATTTATGAGTATTTACATTAATGTTGTATTGTCCTTGTTTCACGGGGTGCATGTTTCGAAAGGTACCCATGTCGGTAAGGGAACCTTTCACCCTCCTCTTTTTAAAAGACTTATTTTGTGATGTCTTTTAATTCACATAATATTATTTTAGGATATGTTCTTCCATATCCTTATTGATGTAAATTTTATGTCCAAGTGATGAGATACCCTTTTTATCTCTCATAAACTCTTTTTCTGAATTTTGAAGTGACGTCGTTAGGCTGTCAAATTTTTATAAGGGAACTTCTTAACCCAATTTAGATTCTTTGGGATAAACTTTTACACCTTGAATATTTCGTTCTATGATTATGTGTTAATGTCCTCTTATTGTTTTAAACTTAATACCCACATATATTTCATGTATTCGTTTGTCACACATAGTTATGTAACTTATTTATCCTTAATCCAGGGATACCGTCTTTGTATGGGACTTAGTCTCAATCTCCTTTCATTGAGGCATATTTTGTTTTATACACAACCATCTTTTATACGGTGTATAAACCCCTTTGGCTTTTACGTTTATCCAAAAGGAATCATTTTTATACGAAGCGTTTTACTAAACGATAAAAGGGAATGTTTTTGTCGTACGTATGCGGCGACAACGACTTCTCCGCCACCGTGACCATTATTTGTGTTCCGGCTTCCTCTACAAATCATACTTTTTTTAAAAAAAGAAAAAAATAAATACCATGTTTTACTTTTCTTTTATTTTGGTATTGAAAATTGTTTTCATAATGTTTTTATATCAATGTGTTTTATTGATATCTTGTGATTGAAAGGTGGAAATGTTATGTTTCCTTTATGCATGTTTTATGTGATACGATTATGTTGAGGTTCTTGGAAATTATTATGAAGATGGGTGGTTCCATGATAGACTAAGGGAGGGTGAGCCCAATATAGGTCTCCAATGCATTGGGTAACGAAAGGGAGTGAAACGTTAAGGTTTCTCCGAAGAGATTTAGGAAATATACTGTGGTGGGTATTCCAAACGTAACCAAGAGGGTTACTCCCTACGTAAGAATGTTTTGAATGCCTCAAGTTACCTTTTATGTCTTATGATTTCTATGATTTATTCATGATTTGATGAGGTATGTTAAAGTGCCTATGTTTTATGGGTAAAGTATGATTTCATTCTTATGTATATATGAACTCATGTTTCCTTTCCATATTTTTATAACCCTTACTGAGCTTTTTATGCTCATCCCATGTTTTTGAAATGTATTTCACAGGTCAAGGGAAGGGTACATGATGTGATGATAGTGTCAAGGATTTCTCAAGAAATAATCCATCTTTTATTTTAAATATGTTTCCGTTGATGGGAAGAATGAATACTGTCTTTTATGTAACAACTTTGTTTAAATGTGGAATGTAATGCAAGTTTCGTGATCTAATTCTCTAAAACTCTAAACCTAAAAAGATACTCAATGTGTAATCTTGTAATAACTCAAGATTAAGTATTTTTTAAGGCTAGGTCCTTATAGTTGGTATCAAAGGTTGGTTTAGATAACTTTATATGTTAGGGCATTCTTTAAGCATAAGTGACATTACCATATTGGCTAGGATTTTTGAAAGTGTCATAGTTTTTATATAAAGTGAATGAGTAAGTATATCTTAGTGTTTATCTTAATCATTAGTACATTATGGTTATGTTGATATACTCACACTGACCTTTTTGGTTTTATTAAATGGCTGGATCTAGCAGGCACCAAAGAGACAACAGGTTTGAAGGAAAATGTGGCGGTTCTATGATTAAGATACTAGATAAAATGGGGGATTCAATGAGGAAACTCGTAGTTGTTCTAAACCAACTATCAAGGAGTCATGATAAACCACTTGAACCTTTTTATGATCTTTAATGCATCATGTACGAGATAACCAATCGATGTGGAAGTTCAGGTAATAATTATAAAGGTAACCATTAGAGTTTATATGATCCTTACTTTTGACGTAATTATGGGTTACTATATGTTATGATGGAAGTGAAAGGCATGAGATAAAATTAAGTTTAAATTATGTTATGGTTATTTTTGACGACTTTATCTCATTTTGGGGAATTATTTGAGAATTATATTGTTTTGGAAAAATGACAAAACAGAAACCGTGTGACTACCCGTCCCGTCGGACAAAGCTACGGGAATCGAACCCACAACAAAAGTGCGACTGGTATATATCGCCTACCACTGGACTACGTGAAGTACCTGGATAGTTTGACTGATTCTTTTTTAGTTAGATTATTTTATTAATTAAGAGTAATTTGATTTTGGGTTATCTATGAAAATTTATTAACCTATCATGGAGGATATGTGATTAGGTTAATAACTTTTCAATACGAGACATTATGAGCAACTGATGTTGTTTGGAGATAAATGATACGATTTAACTTGGAAGACTATGAGACTAAATCCCTCAACTATTTGGGTTTCAATCTTATTTTGGTTTACTTTTACGAATTTTATGGAAAAATTGTTTATCTAATGGTCCTCATTGAACTTTGGGTTTTGTTGGACAAATTTTGGTGATTAAGAATAGATTTTCTTTTTATAAAGGGTTTCCTTTTTTGGATTATCTAATATTTTACTAACCTTATTGGTTTGGTTTTGTTTAATGTCTAAAGACATGGGATGTATATAGTTCTCTTTGGTGGATTAGGTGATTCTCTAGATTTTTATTATAGTACTCTTAATGCGAAGAGGTCTCCCTAAATACTCGTCTTTTGGAAAAAAAATATGAGTTTGATTAAGGAATCTAGTAAAATTTGAAAGTCAACATGATAAGTGATTATGTTTCCTTGTGAATAAATTCCTCAATAAAAAGTAACTTAAAACAAAAATGTTGTATATTAACTTTTCCTACTGGGGAATCAAATATTGTTTAACCCATTACAAGTTTGTGATTTTCTTATGGTTAACATTCTCCTAGATATGTTTATTATCAGTCTCCCTCAAGAACATGACCCTTTGCTTTTTCTTCCATGTCCATGTTTTTCTACATGGAATCCTAGTATGGGTTAACTTAGAGTGACTTATGTACTTATCTTCCTTTATTTTAAAGTGATTGTTTTACCGACTCTTGTTCCGATGTTGGACTTTCAAAGATGTTTCCAAGCTCAATTTTAAAAATTGCGAGGACACAATTCCCAAAAGGGGGGAAGGGTGTAACACCCCAGGTAAATAAAGAATATGACATTTTCATATTTATCCATATTTGTAAATAAGATATTAATATGACTTTAAAGGGGACGCTATGCTCGATGGCGTACTCGACACGCAACAATGAGTTTCTTGGGAATCTTACGTTGCACTCTAATAATAAAATAATATTATTTTAAATGTTAGTTAAAATGTATCCATTTTATTGGTGGGAATGGATAGAAATAACTAAAATTTGATTTTATATGTTTTTAAATGTTTTTACACTTATCCAATAAAAGATAAAGGCTTAAAATACAGAAAGAATTCAATTTTAGGCGTATATGCCCTAGTTTTCACTAAAGGGTCACTTATCGCCTTTTGATGGCAGACCTTCATTAAATATAGTTTTTTTCACTCTTATAAATTCTATTGGACCAAATAAAACTCTTCTTAAGAATCGGGACAGCAAAATTTACTTTGTGTAAATTTTTGGTATCTTTCCGATAAAGTTCATTTTTTAATGAATAGTGTAACATGATGTATTTTAATTAAAAACCTATTTTTAATCTAATTTATTTATATGATTATATTATCTTTTAAATTGGTTTTAAAGTGAAATTATAATATATTTTTACCATTAAATCCAGTAGTGGTCGTTTGAATTAATTTCACTTTGAAATCAGACTTAAACTAGTGTCAATCTTTTGATACTTATTGTTTCATAAAAACACGCTATTTGCTCTGACAATAGAAATTAATTATTAAATTAATTAATGTGAATTATATGTTTTTAATTTTGTAAAATAGACTTCATTTTTGAATTCGGAATATCAAATATAGCTTAGGGTGAATTTTTGTGATTTTTCTGAAAACTTCAATTTTTGATGAATAGTGAAACCACTAAGTGGTACTTATAAAAACTGATTTTCCATTTAAATGAAAATTTTCCATCTTTGTGTTTTGAATTTCAAAAATCTGACATACATGGTTGTCATTAAGAAATAAATTTGGTTCAATGGGATGAAAATAATTTTTTGGTGAATAGTAACTTATTAAGTTTTTAATCGCGATTAGAGGTAATTAGTGTAGTTTATGGTAAGAATAATTTATTAATAAAATTAAATGACCTATACACATGTCCTACCCTCATTGGATGTGTCATCGCCAACCATGAAAATCCATGGGTCAACTTGGGGACCCCATGGAGCCACTTTGGTTGGAAAATGACATAAATATCTTTTTATTTAATGTTATAGAAAAAATGACACAAACATGAGATGTTTTACTAAAAAAATTTTACATGGGGTTATACAAGTCATAGTTTTTAATATAAATAGTCATTGGAAAGATAAAAATATTTCTACATCATATTATTTTTATTATATTTTTTAGACATTAAATAAATTAAATTATTTATGACATCATGATGATGCAGCGATGACCTCATTATTTAACGATTTACATAAAATGGAAAGATAATGTAATATCTTGGACCTAAACATGTCCAAAACCTATTTCATGAGTGGATTTAGAACCCTTATCACCATAACCTCTAAATACATCAATGTGGGACCTTTAAAATCCGAAACTCTTTTGAAAATAAAGTAACATTATGTAACTTTACAAGAGTGCCCCTCCTCTCCTCTTATAAAAGGCCCCCACCTCTACCTCCTTACCCACACTCCCGAAGCCTTTGGCTCGGCCAACCCCTACCCATGTTTTCTCTCCACATCCCTATCTAACTCTTTGAAGCCTCACTTTAGGCATAAGTCTTCCCAAGGAAGCCTTTGAGCTCAAACCAAAGGGAGTTACCCGATTTTAAGGTAATGTCTTCACTTGTGTCCTTTTGTTTTATTTTGCTTCTCCAACCCCCTAAACTCTTTTTTTCATTTATTTTATAACCAATCCAGTATCTTCAATATACTAGGATGTTTTTATAAGAAGTATTATAGCTACAATTACACACACCTACATCTAATGGTTAAAGAACATACTGTTTCCGTAGATGGCGGATTTCTGCCTCCCGAAACAATGATTGGTCAAAATTCTTTCAACACCTTCAAAGGTGGACATTAAGATGTCACTATATTTATATATTATTTATATTATTTATATTTTTTCCTTAAACTTCTGTATTTTTCATTTATGGCATACCTTTATGGCTTCCATTATGGATATACGTGATATCTTCATTTAAGGAAGTGCGAACTACCACCCCCTCAAAGTGATTTGATTCGTTAATAACATATGTGGTACGTATAAAGGATATATTTAATGATATTATATATGATACCATAGTGTTATTAAAATACTATTATGTATAATTATTTTTTAATTCCATTAAATATGAAATATAAATGGAAGTAGCGTTCATGCGTACTTACGGCTTACCGTCTCCATGAACTGTACATTTCATTTCTTATCTCAAAATGTTATGTAATATTATAAGTACATATATATAATGGATATATATGTAATATATTACATCTAAATTATGGATATCATTCTGAAATTATAACATATATATATCTCTCTCATTTTGTTTTAATTCCATTAATATGACAAAAAATGAAAGTAGCGTTCATGCGTACGTACGGACTACCGTCTCCATGAACGGTGCTTTTCATTTTTTTATCTCCAAATGATATGGAATAATATAAAATGAATATTTAATGTATATATATGATATTTTAATCATTAATACTATTCTGGAAATTATTTACTTATAACTACATGGGCAATCATTTTTCAAACAAGTTCATTTTTGACTCATGTACCAAACATCGGAAAAAATGTCTGATATGAACTAACATTATTAAACAATTATTATAACATTATAATATGTGATATGAACTGAATAATAATCTATAAAGGAGGTACTTATGTAATTATTAATTCTACAAAGTCTATTATTCGGGAATATAAAGAAACGAACAAGACAAGTTGGACTTGAGGTAAGGGATCCGACTCCTCTCTTTCTTTTTAAGTACACTCTTTTAAGTCATTCATCCTATGCTCATCATTCTTGTGATTGGGATGTTATTTTATATTACTATTACTTTAATTTTTATGTTCATATTATGAGAGACCATATTCTCTCTCATCAATCCATTTTGGATGTTTTGAGTGGCGCCGTTAGGCTGCCGAATTTTCGTAAGAGATCTAACCTATCTCTTTCCCTTTAAGTACTCTCCTTTATGTCACTTCTTTTACGCTACTCTTTGTTATAATGGGAGATTTTATTTTATATTCCTCTTTCTGTACATTTTATTGTAATGTGATGAGATACCCTTTTTGATCTCATCAGTCCATTTTTGGATGTTTTAAGTGGCGCCGTTAGGCTGCCGAGTTTTCGTAAGGGATTTTTCATCTCACTTTTATTCCTGTGATATTTATGCTACATTTGCCACAATTTCCTTTGAGTGGTGTATGTAATGACCATAATTTTACTCATTGTGTAATATTCTTTCATTTATGAGTATTTACATTAATATTTTATTGTCCTTCTTTCACGGGGCATATGTTTCGAAAGGTAGCCATGTCGGTAAAGGAACCTTTCACCCTCCTCTTTTTAAAAGACTTATTTTGTTATGTCTTTTAATTCACATAATATTATTTTGTGATATGTTCTTCTATATCCTTATTGATGTAAATTTTATGTCCAAGTGATGAGATACCCTTTTTATCTCTCATCAACTCTTCTTCTGAATTTTGAAGTGACGTTGATAGGCTGTCAAATTTTTGCAACGGAACTTCTTAACCCAATTTCGATTCTTTGGGATAAACTTGTACAACTTGAATATGCCGTTCTATTATTATGTGTGAATGTCCTCTGATTGTTTTACACTTAATACCCACTTATATTTCGTGTATTCGTTTGTCACACATACACTACTGGAAAACTAACCTATACCAACGGTTTGGAACCGTTGGTATAGGCCTCCAAACCGTTGGTATAGCCTATACCAACGGTTTGGAGAACCGTGGCGAAGTAAGCCGTTGGGATAGGTCTATACCAATGGTTTTGGGAAAACCGTTGGGATAGGTCTATATCAATGGTTTTGGGAAAACCGTTGGTATAGACCTATCCCAACAGTTTTGAAAACCGTTGGCATAGGTAATATGAAAATCTATTCCAACGATTATAAAACCGTTGGTATATGTATTTCAAAAAAAATACATTCGGTGTGATTTGATCCCTGAACCCCTCGTTTATAATAGAACGACTTAACCACTAAACTAATATGACTTTTTTAAACATAATTTCATAAATATATATATGTATTATAATAATTATTTAAAATTTAGATTTATATAATGTTCTCGGGCAGTAGACCTGGAAAAAAAATCGAAGAACCTATCCCAATGGTTCGCAAAACCGTTGGGATAGGTGCATATTTTTTTTCGGGGTGTATGATAGATTTTGGGGCACCCTTTCCCAACGGTTCTCCAAAACCGTTGGGAAAGGGGTGTTTTGAGCTCCCTTTCCCAACGGTTTAATGGAACCGTTGGGAAAGACCCACCCCTCTCCCAACGGTTCTCCAAAACCGTTGGGAAAGGGGTGTTTTGAGCTCCCTTTCCCAATGGTTTGGGAGAACCGTTGGGAAAGACCCACCCCTTTCCCAACGGTTCTCCAAAACCGTTGGGAAAGGGGTGTTTTGAGCGTGTTTTGAGCTCCCTTTCCCAACGGTTTGGGAGAACCGTTGGGAAAGGGTGCCTATACCAACGGTTTTTACAAACCGTTGGTATAGAAGTGTTGGGAAAGATCCGATTTCCAGTAGTGATAGTTATGTAACTGATTTATCCTTAATCCAAGGATACTGTCTTTGTATGGGTCTTTGTATCAATCTCCTTTAATTGAGGCATATTTTGTTTTATACAGAACCTTCTTTTATACGGTGTATAAACCCCTTTGACTTTTATGTTTATCCAAAAGAAATATTTTTTATATGAAGCATTTTACTAAACGACAAAAGGGAATGTTTTCGTCGTACGTATGCGGCGACAATGACTTCTTCGCCGCCATGACCATTATTTGAGTTTCGGCTTCCTCTACAAGCCATACTTTAAAAAAAAAGAAAAAATAAATACCGTGTTTTACTTTTATTTTATTTTCGTATTGAAAATTGTTTTCATAATTTTTTTATATCAATGTGTTGTATTGATATCTTGTGATTGAAAGGTTGAAATGTTATGTTTCCTTTATGCATGATTTATGTGATACGACTATGTTGAGGTTCTTGGGAATTTTTATGAAGACGGGTGGTTCCGTGATAGACTATGGGCGGGTGGGCCCGATATAGCTCTCCAATGCATTGGGTAACGCGAAGGAGTGAAACTTTAAGGTTTCTCCGAAGAGATTTAGGGAATATACTGTGGTGGGTATTCCAAACGTAACCAAGAGGGTTACTCCGTACGTAAGAATGTTATGAATGCCTCATGTTACCTTTTATGTCTTATGATTTCTAGGATTTATTCATGATTTGATGAGGTATGTTAAAGTGCCTATTTTTTATGGGTAAAGTATGATTTCATTCTTATGTATATATGAACTCATGTTTCCTTTCAATATTTTTATAACCCTTACTGAGCTTTTTATGCTCATCCCATGTTTTTGAAATGTATTTCACAGGTCAAGGGAAGGGTACATGATGTGATGATAGTGTCAAGTATGTGTCAAGAAAGAATATATGTTTTATTTTAAATATGTTTCCATTGATGGGAAGAATTAATACTGTCTTTTATGTAACCACTTTGTTTAAATGTGGAATGTAATGCAAGTTTCATGATCTAATTCCCTAAACTCTAAACCTGAAAAGATCCTCAATGTGTAATCTTGTAATAACTCAAGATTAAGTAATGTTTAAGGATGGGTCCTTATATTATGATTTTGTTTATCTAAGGATACATGTGAATGAATGTAGATCAGTTGGAATCCATGAAAGATAACATGGGTTGAAGATAATGGCATATTTTATGAGGATTTTAATCCTGTTAAGTACACTTCTAAACCTAAGAATGTCATTGACCCATGTTTAGAGTCATATGATATTTTGGAATACTCAGATGAAAGAAAAGATATTAATAGTTCTGAAGTAGAAAATATTATGATGGATGTGATGTAATTATTGAATAATTTCCAGAACCTAAGGATGTTCACTCTATAGAATATCCTCTCTTTATAAGTTATATAGATTCTATAAAAGGAAGTGAAGTTGTTGATAAATTTAATGTTGAAAAAGATGAAGAAGAAAATCCTTTATGGTAGAGTATGTTGCTACTAAGAAACAATAAAAACTTATATATATATAAGTGATTTTATCTGCTAAATAAATAATACAACATGTTTCTCAGTTAGCTTGAATTGTGCCTAACTCTAATAGAGCATAGGGTGTATAAAATAGTCAATAGATCTTATCTCTTATTTTTATAAGAGATAAATATTTTGAGGTAGAGAAAACCACCATCTTGTAAATGATTGAAATTATAAAGCCTATGGATTCTATTTTTTTGGATACTGGGTATAGGTTTCCTCATAATTTATATTTATAATTCTCAAGGAACATCATTTTAGGGATTATATCAATCAACTATTTCACAGCTAAAACCTGTATCTGAAGTACTGTCTTTTAAGGAACCAAAACATGTTTTAGTTCTTGCTCTGAAACCTACTCATAATTCTCTTAGTTTTGTAATCTAAGAATAAATGAAAGTGGTTGATGTCAGTTTGTTGTATAATTATGATATTACCGTGAAATATCAACATAATCATATGAAATAACATAGTTAAAGGGAAGTTTCATTGCTTCTAGATAAAGTCATATGGCATATCCAACCTAGGATTCTTAATGAAGTTTAGGATGATTGGTTTTAGAAAAAATAGTTCTGTGATAATGTGAAATAATTAAAATCCAAGGTTGAGGAAATGAATAATGAATTGAAAGTTTCTCAAGTTGTTGTTCCTCATTTGTGTGAGGATGATGATGATAAGATCCCAGAGAAGGTTGTATCTCTAAATTAACCCTACCTGATTACTGTGTATGGAATGGTTGTTGATAACAACACCAGAATAGAAAATGTGATGTGTGGGCTTGTATCTAGAATCAATAAACCTACCACTGTGTATAATGGATTTTATTAGACATTTCTAAATCAGCTTAAAACACTCACATTAGCTATTTCTGCACCATCCACTTCTGCTCATCCATCTAAACCATTGGATACTAACATAATGAGATCCATATTTAAAGCATGACTTTAGCATATATTGAGTGGTATTTATCATTACCGTCTCTCAAAAATCATTATGAATAGTTACCATCTGGTTGACTTGGTAAGAGTTCCCTCCAAAATTTTCATTGATGCACAAGAAAAAATATCTACTAATTTGGATAACTACTTTAAGAGTTTCTAATCCAAGAATGAGTTGACAAACCATTTCATGTATCTTGTGGGGAATTTTTAATTTTTCTCTTATAAATCATACTTTCTAATATCAATTTCATAATCTCAAGGACTTCACTTCTACTCTGGAGAAATTCATTGAAAATAATGAATATTTGGAGAAGGCCATATAGTATAGTGATAACATCATTACTGATTTTATCAAGTTGTTAAACCCTTATTTTCATGTTCAGAGCACAACTATTGTTTCACTTACACCATCTCCTTTGAGACCTAACCCGATTCCTTCTCCCAATCCTCTTATTCTATCTCTTTTGCACCTATAACCATGTCTATCTCTTAGGCTCTGACCAAGATCAAAACTATTGTTGTTGGGGAACCATTACCTCTATATTCCCTTAGACCAAACCTTTTCCATTCTATCATTAAATGAATTACATTACCTTACCTTCCACCTATTTATCCCTCCTCCACGTCTACACCTCTTGTTTCTCCTCTAATTGTCTCTGGCAAGGATTTAAAGAAGGTTGTAGAATATGATGAGAAGTGAAGGTGGATTTTTTAATGGACTGTGATGTATTCTCCTTTTGTTATTGTAACTCTTCGCTCTTATTCTATTCAATTAAAAGTGTTCCCTCATTTTTCCAATTTGTGGTTTCTTTTACAATTATTTTCATTTCTCTTACATTATTTTTGATAATCCAAATAGGGGAGAAACAAGGATATAGGATTTTATCAGAAAAGAACCCATTTATTGGAAAAGATCCCAGTTATTGGAAAAGAACACATTTATTATAAAATAACTTTTAGGGGAGATGATCCAACATATGTTTCATATATTCTCTTATACCTTGATATGATCAGTAATATGTTTATTCTCTTCTAAAATCTATGTCTTGTAAATTCTATGATTCATGATCATTAACAGGGGGAGATTAAAAGAATTCTCTTGTTTTAATGCTCACAAATCTGGCCAATCTTATAACTCATGTAATTCATGTTTCAATATTATAAATCATTACTAATCTTGTTCTAATATGTTTTTTTAGGATTATGATTAACCCCAATATATTATATTAGTGTCACTTCTTAGAACAGATGAAAGATATTTTACTTTGTATGAGACACCATTTCTCATTCCAAATTTCTCACCATTTAGTCTGAAAATATTCAATGTCCATGACACTATTTCCATGACAATATATCCATAAAATGAGTTCAAAATTTCACAAAGGACCTCACATCCTGACCATGATACCAATTCTAGATTTGGAAAAGGACCTGATACTGTAACCATGCTACCAATTCCAGAATTTTCAAATGACTTGACACCATTTTTTTGCTGATATTTCTATAACACCATAACCAAACACCACAATAATAAACAGTCTCATGTCACCCCTAGTGACTCACTCTGATTGTGGCCCCACTTATGTCTCACCATCAACTGTGACATCATTCCTTACATAACAAATTGTATGTATTTTTTAATTATATTAAATAGTTAATTCTAACAGTCGTATTTGAGTCATTTAATAACACTTTCATAATTAATGGTCTTTTGCAGATATATCTACAAAAAATTACATGGTATAAGGCATGAAGATCATGATACTTTCCTCCGAAAACACAAACACTCGAATATTAAATACAAGGTGGAACACAGGCTTAAAAATTTATTAAAACGGACTAAAAGAAATGTTGGAGACAAGAACACGCATGCATGCAAGAATAAATAGAAGAATAATCAAATAACTATCATTTTCTATTATTTGTATTTATATAGACCGAATATTCGTGCATCATTACAACAAAAAACACAAAGAAGAAATGAATAGAAACTTTATGAACGAAAATATAGAACATAGAACCCGTGATACATGTTTTCTGAGTCTACATTCAGAAGAGGACCCAAACATCAAATCTAATACATCTTATAAGTCTAGAACATCATAGAACAACACTTAGATCATTTCTAATCCACTCTTATTATCTTATTCTCTATTATGTACTGTATTATAAATCATTCAATTAGTGTGTGTGTGTGTGTGTGTCTATACTAAAATCACACACTATCTCTTGCACGGAACTATATGAGACAAGATATCCCCATGAAAAATTATTTTACACCTTGTTTCACACAAAATTGTTGTGGAAGATGTCCTATGTGACCTGGATGTTAAAAATTTCATATGTAGAACTGTGGTAGAGGTCAAGTGATCTAAATAGTATTTTTTATTGATTTATAAACCCTGATCTAATAGGTGGGTCAAATCCTTATATATAGTTTTCTTAGTGGTAGTTGATCAGTAAGTAGTGTGTGTTAGGTCTTGGATTGAGACTGAACTACATGTTTTAATTCTCTATGTTTTCAAATTAAGTTTACAATGTTTAGAAAAATATTTTTTACTTTGATATTTTGACTTGAACGGAGTTTATAACTACTTTTTAGTAGATTGGTATCAACAGTAATATCAATATTTCATATTAATATAATTAGGAAATAATTAATATTGTATGAAACTATTCGAATAGTAAAACTATTATAAATTCACTAAATTGATTAATTGGGTTTTTTCACATTGGTGGATTTTCAAATAATGTTATTAATTTAAATTTTTATAGGAACTAAATTCATCCCCATCATGAGTGTCCTACTCTGAATAACATATACCACATGCTTTTTCTATCCATAATATTAATATGCAACCATTATACACATAATTAATGATTGATTTCACAAGGAATTAATCCATGGAGAATTAGTTGAATCACCAGCCTAATCGAATACTAATGATGAGAAATTGATGAATGGATGGGAAAACCCCTAAACCACTATTATAGAACCAATTATTACAATACTGTATTATTCAAAAACTAATTTAGATAAAAAAAAATATAATTTGATAAATATAGAGAGTTTTGAAATAGTGGACCTTCAGGTCACATGTTCAATCGAAATATAAATTAGTATGGCTGAATATAATGATTCATGGATTAAATTAATTTGGTATTATGGCAGGTTCATGAATACATAAAAATCACTACATCATAATTAGGTGAATATTTGATGAATAAAATATCTAAATCATTTTTTATGATGATCTATTGATTCTAATCACTTATCAATGAACCATCCCTTTTTATCTTGCATGTATCCCCCCAGTGGTACTCCAATGCTCTCAATCCCTCCAAGTTATATGGATAACCACATTGAATATTTATAATGGTACTAAATAGAGAATTTTTATATTATACATGTAAATAATTTTAAATTTATTATTTATTTAAATTAATATCATTCATCAAATATCTTCTCATTGTTGTGCATTACGTAAATATTTGATGAAAAAACCATATATCAATCCAACACTAAATATAACTTTTTTACTCAAAGGATATCACAATTTCTCCATTCAATACTCCTTTAATTATGAAATCCATTACATACTAAATTATGAATTCCAAAAATTTAATACATTTACTATCTATAAAATATCAATATGAAGGCTCATTGGGTGCCAAAACATCATGCCAACATCTCATATAGATCTAAAAATTAGACATAAATTATTTAAATAATATAGACACAAAAATTAGTTTCATTAAAAAATCCCCACCTTTAATTTTGTTTCACCTGGAAAAGCAACAACCATCTCAGAAAAGTGGGTGTACTGATCTCGCATCTAATTCTCTCACTATTATGAGCTCTCCAAAATATTACAATGCCACTATAGAAAAAAAAATATGGTAGTCTTTTTCCGATGAAGGATTTACCCAACTAATCCACTATCAACACTAGGTAACCTGATAATATATATCAATACTCCATTTCGGGATCACCCCAATTAATAATGCGTGATAGATCATGCAAATATCTCACCTATTGTGACACATGGAAGTCATCGTGAAACATGTCCAATAATAGAGGTAAATCCAAAAGGCATGAATCCATGCTAATCAATCACATAAATTTAAATGTATTGATGAACCTTGGAGATATATTTCCACCCAATCAATATATCTGTAAACCTTTTCAAGCCGAGACCTTCAATACCACCTTCCATCCCCCATCAAAATCCAAGGGATTCATAATTCTATCCATATATAAAATAAAATGGATCTATCCTAATTTTTCCATTAAAATAAATATAATGTATTTAACGTTTCATGTAGAAACTATGTCACCATAAGATTTTATCCTCCCAATTCCAAAAAATATATGGGTGACCTAGAGGGTATCCCTTACAGGGTATAAAATGTCATCATTTATATAGTGTATTGATAGATTTTATTGTATTAAAACTCCACCATAGGAAGATAATCCTCCTACCATTGTCTAATGTCTATCTTGAAATCCAACAACATATCCGGAAATACCTAAATTTTCATCTTGATCTAACTATTTATCTAGGGGTGGAACAGCATACTCATCTACAATTCAGTCCAAACATCCTCCTATAATACTTTCTAAAATCAATATGTACAGTGAGGATAATTTTCTGAAACAGTCACCAAGATAATTTCATAAAGCTTAAATATCATTAACCCCTACCAGAATCCCACATTTTCCACTAAAATCCACTCTTTGTTGGTATGGATGTGGGATGAATTACTGGTTCGGTCTATGGTTTCCCTGTTAGACTCATACAATTTTACCAATAAATATATTTTTATTGAAAATTGATTTACATGTAAGCCCACTTTCAATATGGCCCTTAAAGGGGTGGGTTCATACACTTTGGGACTTGATGATCTGCCTCCACCTACCAGAAGGTGATGAGTTGAGAAATGAATTAACATAGACAAATATTATTCCTTTTCCATCAAAAAAACCTCTCATGTCAATGTTGTGTAACTTTTAATCCATTATATGAAATTGTGAATGATGTATAGATCTTCATCATTACCTCCTCTCATTACATAACTGAAAAAATAATCCATCCCCAAAAGCGGATGACGTGATCCCTACTTTAATAGAATCCATTAGGTGCATTTACTATGAATATGTGGTCCAGTAAGTCCATATAATCATTATCTATATGTTTTTATTCCCATACATACTGATTTAGTAGAGGTTTCACATCTATCATTAGAGATATGGTGTTTCCCCCTCAAATACGAAAAATAATTTAAATAAGGATAACTGCACTTATTCCACACATGGAAACTAGAAACATGATTTCCTACTAAGAGAATGACCATCCACATTCTCATACAATTATGTGTAGTCTATATAAAAATTATATTCCTATAAAAACTCTATATATTTATTCTATCCCATGTTAAGGTATATTGTAGAAAATTAATACCTAAGACTCTATTAAGGCCCCTTTGTGTGTGTTCTATTTATTTTCCATGATATTGTAAATTAGTAAATGGAATTCAATAATATCAATGTGTTAATTAATCCTGGTTGGGAATCGAAGTAAATAACATGATTTTTGAATATGATTTATTTATTGTGAATAATAAATAAACTAATCATAAAGAGAAACAATTTACCATATTTAATGTTACATGATACTTAGAATGGTTGATGGAACAAATCTTCTAATATTTCATTAACGATTAGAGTTTGTCTTTTTTGTGTCCTTGGAAGAATTGAAGATATATTTATTCAAGGAAAAAGTGATTGAGAAATTAGAGTTCCCTGGATTACTTTTAACATATATAATAATAATTCTCTATGTGGAATGTGTTTTTAGATGATCTATCAATTTTTATGAAAAGAATAACATGATTCATGATGAATTCCTATGATTAAAATGAATAATGCCATTGAAATGATCTTAAAGGTTATTAACATCTTTATTGGTTCATCATTATTTAGTATTTTTATGGATATTGAACAATGATACTCCCAAAATGGTAAATTGCATGACCTAGAAGTGGTTCTAGTGAATTTAGAGAATAAATCCATGAGTATCCACACCCTTGATTATGTCTTGTCACATGTCATCGGGAAGAACATCATGTCCTAAATGGGAAAATAAAAAGGGGCCATGACAATGATGTTTTGGGGTACTCGTATTATGTACATATATGAAATAGGAAACACACTATACTCATCATGGTTTCCATGGGTTTTCATGGCTGATAGGAGATGTGGAAGGAGAAAATGGGTAGATGCAGGAGACCATGCAAATGGTTGAAGAAGTTGTGGTCAATACAAGAAATTTCATGAAAGAATTTTTAGATGCACTAGACCATGCTCTTAGGGCATGAAAATTTGGAGGTGAAATAGTTATAAGTTTTAAATTATACTATAGTAAAATTCATATCTATTTGTTTTAATTTCCAATTGGTTTAGAAATGTTGTCCAAACATGTGTCCAACTCACAATGGTTCAAGTGGAGGTTGATTATTTTCATCAACATTAAGAACATCCAATGATGTTGATTCATGTATGATTTAATGGATCTCTAAAATGATATATAAGATCATTTATATAATCATTAACAGTATCTATAAGATAAATGAGATTTAACAAAATTAAAATATATAGTAATTTTTTATGATGGTTGAAACTAGTTTGACATTTTTTAATTTGAAATTCAAATTTCAACCTATGGAATGTTGTTTTGAAAATAAGATTATAAATACATATCAGAGTGAAAAAAACCAAAAAAGGTATATTTATGTAATATATTAATAGTAGTGACGAATATGGATATAATGCTATCATTTTTGGATGAAATTATTTGTGTCAAAATCAGTGAAGAAGTTAAATCTCACACACAATACTACAAGAGATTTTTTTGATGAAAATGAATAATAATAATTGATATTTTTAGTACACTAAACTTTAAAACCATAAATAATAAAAAAATATTGAAGATGTAATATATGAAAAATAATAAAAGATTCGACCTTTATTTTAGTGAAATTCAAATTAATGAAAAAATAATTCATTATTTAAATAAGTAATGACAGTACATAGGTCATATTACTATATAGATAGAGAAAGTTGTATGAATTTTCATATCAATTAATGAGAGTAATTCCTTTCCCTCTATTGTGAAATTTAAATAATAACAAGAAGGGGTTAAAGTAAGAACATCAATATCTTTAATGTATATAAATTGGTAAAAAGGCTCTTTGGTTATTACCACTGATTGATCATTTATGAAGTGAGGGATGCACTTTTGTATGGGATATACTAATTTAATGTCCATATAAATAAAGAAAAGATTTCATAATCATACCCAACTCATGGCAGCACATGGGAAGAATTTATTGACTTGTGTAATTGTGGAGGAATTGAGTTCACACCACATACAATACATCTCAATTTTAGTAGTGAACCTTGTAAATTAATGAGATTCTTTATGCATGTTTTCATTTGTGTTTCCTGATTGAATAATATATAGAGATAGAAAAAGTATTAACACCTAATATTGAAATATTTAAAAGTATAATGGGAATAAAAATTGATAAATTATACCCTTAAACTGATGAACCTCTCCCCCACCCTCAGTGAATAAAATATCCCCAATCGGTACTTTAATAATCCAAGGGTAACAAAAAACAATGAAATGTGCATCATAGTGTAACCAAATTTTCTAAAAAACATCAATACTTATAGATATATATTATGGTCACATAATTATGTACATTCGGTATCACCTATCTTTATTGATATGTAATAACTGAATACCTCTATATCAATACATATATTTTCCCTCTTCTAGAGGAAATAAATAACAACATACTCAATTCTCACCTCTGTAAATATAAATATAGGTGTGGTATTAAATCTATATATATGTACATAAATAAATTTTTATCACTTCTTGATCTAGTTAAAAGGATTCCAATATTTTTTAGGTTATTCAATTTTTCAACATCTTATGAAAAATTAGTCCCACCTAATTGATAATTTTAAACAAATGCAATTAACATCTATAATTTTATCATTATATTTGGTGGTTCTTAGTCTTGAATAACCTCAATATTGTATAGGTCTATAGAAACTCAATCCATTAAGATAAAATGTTCTATGAATTTAAATATTCAAATTTATAACTTCCACATCAAGAGATTCAAAAATAACTAGTCCTCTCAGATTATGTCCAAGACTATCCCCAAATACTATGCATTCTCGACCTTTGATACTGAGTATATGAGGGTTTAATTAATAAATAATACTTGAAATAATTCTAGGTAATGTTGGGATATCCAGTTATTTTTCCCATAAACACAATTGCCTAATTTTTCACAATAATGTGAATCATTGGGTACTCATAATTACTCGAGTGTCATGGGAATGTAATCTAAAATATATATTCTTATCAAACATAAAGCTGGTGAAAACCCAATTTGATTCTAATATTCTCTATTAAATATTTTTCTACCTAAATTATTGATTTTTTTCATTGATTCATGGTTATGAATACTTATTATTTATAGTCACTTGGTTTTTAGGATGATATTTCACACACAAAATCACGCACTCATCCACCTTCTTTGTTAAAAACACTATGTATCCCTTGTAGGTCACATTATTTCTAATAAATCCCTTCCTATAAAGATCATCCCACTATACACTTAGTAATAATTTGGTAGGGGTCATTTTATATAATTCAAAAGATATCAGAGTGGTTTTTCGGTGATATTAAATTCATTAATTGATCTATTAATATGGAGGTGAACAAAGTGCATATTTGGGAGTGGAATCCTCATATTCCTACATGAAGAAAAGATATATAAATATAATTATAACCTATAATATAATTTTCTTTCTATAAAACAAAGGGGAAATTAGCAACAAAATAAGGAAAAAAAATAATACCTAGTATATTCTAGAATTACTTCTCCCACATGAAAGAAAATTTCATCCAATCATTATGAATATACAGTATCCGAAGTAAAACAAATTCATCTAGGAATAAAAAAATTTCATATATTAAAAAGAAATAATTACATTATATGGCCCTATCATAGGTTCAATGTGTCTCCATGAACAATACTCAACATTAAAGGGAAATAATCGCTACTAAAACACGAGTACAATCATATAATATCCCCCAACATGAGTATCCAACCATATGGTTTGGGTTAGAGGCTCCATTAAAATCATGACTCCTGAAACGAGGGATATGAATGGGAATAAATGGCGCATGAAAATTTCTATTAAAACTATCATTAATCTATAATTGAAATAACTCATTCCTCAAATCATATCAGGGTCTTCTATGTTAAACACCACCATTGAATGTAACTAAAATCATCCTTGGAAACTAGCTCTTTGAACCAGGCATTGGCCACTTTCAGTTGGAAGTGGGGGTATCTGATCTAAATAATGAAAAACCATTGTATCTCTCCTAACTAATTTTCAATGACAAACATATTACAAAAAAAATTCTCATGTAATTGTATCACCCTATATTTTTTATCCAATTTTGAACTATCAGTTATGTCAAAGTGGGTTGAGAAGTCTTATGTGATATGACCCCAATTCCTATAGGTGTACCATCTCATATACCCTGGATAAGTCATTCATCTATAGGATAAATATGATATATATCCTTATGTCATGTCCTAATTATGTGGTAACTTTTAATATCCAAATCCAATATAATTTCATCATCATATCATGGATTAGGACTCTATTAACTGATTGATATACTCATAATTTTATACCATATATTCATCTTCTAAAACATTATACACCACCAAGGATCCATCCATCACATTATCATAATTAGGGATGTAAAGGTTCCCTACTCTATCCCAATTAACTTAGTCATGTATATTCCCATAATTTCCCATCATAAAATAGGTAAATGGAGGGTATTGGGATGTTAGTAAACCCCTTCACATACTCTATAACTGAGGTCTTTCACAAATATAGATCATGAATATTCCATATATTAGATAATCCTAGATTTCTTAGGATGTACACCTCCCAAAAAAGACACTAAAATCCAATTCAAGTAATTTAAGCCTCATCGTTTTTTTATTCAACAAACACTATCATCATCCTGGTGATCCATGGAGAAGAACTGTTTCCAAAACAATCATATGGATAAGAGGGATCCAATCTTGGTAGAATACCCAAATCATCACCACTATCCAATCCATTTATTTCAAGGGATCTGGATAATCCTGGAATGTAGGTAGTCTCTATCGATAAAACACATAATGTACACTCATCCTACACATAACTCTATCTAGAACATTTGAATTTAATATATTCTAAATCTATTGAATAACATTCATTTATACCACTACCGATGGGTCCAATAACTAATAAATGGGTAGATTTACTTACCTTTGTCTACCTAAATGGAATAAATCACAAGAATAACCCTAAAATGAGGTCTCATCACTCTGTAGATCAACATTGTGATCTAATCAGGGAATCAAAACATGATAATTGTGTGGATGAATATTATAATAGTCATGATATACCATGGTCAATAGACCATATCAATGGATTTGACTCAATAAGGACATAAAAACCACAATACCATTATTATGGGATATATTTACTATTTTTTCCTTCAATTGATATCTGCTTGAGCCATGTCGAGAATGTGGTTATCAGAATCTTGGTGTATAGATACGTCAAATTCCACACCAACATGGAGTATTTTGATCAACATCCAATCTTGGTGAACATTAATACTATTTTATAATGTCCAAAATCACTACTAATAACCATGTTGTCTTCAAACACAATACTAGTGCAAACTATAGTTTAACACCACTTACACATGGCCCAAACCACCATGGCCTGAACCAATGTGTTGGTCATCTGAGAGTTCCACCCTAAGCATACATCAAATTGGCTAGGGATTTATTACTAGAAATTAGAAGTTATATGACATATTCGATATGCCATTACCTAAGACACATTTAAATGTAGAAAAATATAAACACATAAAAGATTAACATATAATAAAAATAAACTAAAATAATAAATACATTCATAGCATATAATATTCTCAGAATAGAGTATGAAAAAATATTTTGAAATAAGTACATGAAAATATATAATCTAACCAGATAATGACTACATATAACTGAAATAGTAAATCGAGAAATACCAACCCACCAACCCAAATAAATGTCAAACAAAATAATACAGAAGATGATTTTCTCCACACGCAACCTCTTATGCTTCAATTAGTAACACCACCATGTATTACAATACACTACCCACGTCTATTCCACATAGAACACTATAAAAAAGCATTTTAACTACATCAGAAATGATAGAAGTGGTAAAATACCATACAGGTATGGGTATATACAAAGCTAATAGTATTCCCTATAATCACCAAAAAAATAAATTATCAAATAGAGTTAGCACAAAAACATGATAATATATTGAAGAAAGAAGAACACATATATTATTTTAGAACGTAGTTTGGATAAAGAGTATGGAATCTACCATTAAAACCTTTTCCATTCTTCTATGAATTTTACATAACAATTATATTATCTAATTATCCATCTTGAGTATCGAATATGTACTAGTAAGAGAGTATCCCATGTCATTGTTTGTCTAATTAGGATTCCAACCATAGTGAAGGATCACATGCCTCATCCATGATCACTATACATCAAGGATATTGACCCCAAAAATAGAATACCAAGAGAACTATATTATTAAAGAGATACACACCCTATCTAATATATACGTTTATAGTCCCATTCCTTAATTCCATCAGGTAATAATCAATACAATATAAGGATCGAAACATAAAACATAACATTGACATGACTCTCTTGTCCGAGTGGGTCTTCACTAACTATGAATTTTTAAAAGCTAAACATGATCGCTTAAATGATGTTTCAGTTGACCATGATTTCATTTACATATTTCTCATCATTTTCTTAAGATATAATCCCTTAATCACATTTCACATGGAATTCTACTCAAAAGGGAGACTCAAATTCCAAACCTATGTAAAGGTAAGTACACTCTGTGTATCATATAATTCCTCATATACCTATGTTTTACTGATTCGTATGAAATATAAAAATCCAACTATATGACATATGTAATAAGTAACAAAATAAATGGGATATTACCTTTCATTTTTCTTGGGCCTCACATCCTGATTTATGTTCTACTAGGGGTACCTGGGGTGTATTGAAGTCATACAAAGTGTATTTACCATCTAGCCTCCCAAGGAATGTACTCCCTATATAGATTGAGTTAGCTGTATAGGGTAACCCATCATATTGGCTTGGATACATGAATATATAATATTTATCTTGGTTAGAAACCTTAATGTTTTATCATTTATCAAATATCACATGTGTTCTTATGTGTTATACAAATGATTATTCATGAACTGTATATATTATTTACTTCTTCTAGATAATTCAACATATGAATGAAATTATTCTTGAATCTCACAGTAGAATATAGGAACAATATTTTCTTAAAAAGTTCACGTGTAAAACTAGACTATGCTAACCATTTATCATAAAGAAGAATCCTTATCTCCCTCACATGTTTCCAAAATTTACTTACGTACTAAATGGTTACTCCCATTCCTTACTCTAACACTTATTGATATCAATGAGCCCCTAGCATGTAATCATCAAAAAATACTAATCAGAAATAATGATCCCTAAAAGCAATGATTGATCAAGAAATTTTTGAACCTATAGAGAAATGTTTATATCAACAACTGAATCTATCAAAAATAGTAAACATGTTAATATCAGAGTGGAAAATTTATAAAACAAAAATGTGATAACCAAATATTACTATCCAAGATCAACCATTATATATGGTTTACAAATCATAATAATTGGAAAAATTTAGTGAGTTCTAGAATCATCAATTCACAAATAGTAGGTTCCATATAAATAAAATTTAAAGGGATTATATTGATGGATGAAGGATTAAATTATAAAGGGATTAATGCATTATCATAATGACATAAAGATAGGGATAAATCCATAAAACAAAATACATACCTCATATATAGATTACTCATTAATGAATAATGAATTTTAATCGGTGTTGATAATGGATTCAATTGATTTAAATCATAGATCCCCATACCATCGTCATTCATTGTCAAAATCTATTCCTAAGGAAGATATACCTCAATATGAATAAACTATGGGTATTTGGATAACACTCCATAATTGTTATAATAGGGAGTAAATTGATATTTCCTCAATTACATGTATAATAATGCAATTATAATAATTATTTAATTCAATCCCACTAAAATTCCCTAGAAACATTGTATCAACCATTATTATGATGTCAAAACTCATATATCTCTCCTAGAATAAAACCAACACTATATATTTAATAGTGGTATTGGTTTTTCAATTAGAATATCTTTTGTAGATTAAATCCATAATTTAAAAAATTATTAATGCATGTGATTTATTATTCTGGATATTTATAATAAATAAATATATGGGTTTTACGGTGCTCAAAACTCCATGAAAACTTTAATTATATCTTTGAAAGTATTATTATATTACTTAAGATGTCTAGGAAAGAATACCAATTTCATTAAAAATAATTCATTAATGATTCACACATATGTGTATTGAAAATAATTTCTAATGTCAAGGATAACTTATAATTCTATCATTATGCAGTTTACATTTTCCTATAGTTGATTATATTCACTCATCATTCACACAAACCTAGTGGATTGAGTTATCTCAATATGACCAACAATATAATATGAAATAAAAATATTTACCATATGTATTACATGGATATATATTTGTAATCACTCATTTCCATTAATAAGAAACCATACATATATCTTCTACAATAACATGAAAACTTTTATAATTTCATCTCATATTATTTGAACCACAAAAAATAAAGGGATTTCATGTTATTTTTCCAATGAAATGTTTATAAGACATTATGAGAGAGAATGGGGATGGTATCATTAGTGAATATCCCTAGTGGATTAGACAAAAAAATAAAGGATATTTTTATAGAAAAAATGAAAAATATAAAAGAATTAGATAATTGATTTTAAAAACAAATAAAAATTTACATTAATTATTAATAAAAAAATTTGGGATGAATTTATGAAATAATATTTTTAAAAATTAATTAGAAATTAAATAAATAATAAATTTAGGATATTTTAAAAATTGAAAAAAGAATCTTCTTAACGAAAATTGATGAAAATAGTTGTTGAAAGTGGCCAGGTGGAAAAATTAAAGATGATACCTTTCAAAATATTGTATATAAAGTCAATGAAAATAGAAAATAAACATAATAAATACTTGATGATAGGAGAAGGAAATATATAAAAGTACATTAAAATATATTTATGGAAGTTAATTATTCTATACTGAAGAAGAAATGATAATGTTATCTCCACATATAAGTATTTGTTTAGTATAATTTTGTATAAAAAGGTAATCAAATGTTATAGAGACTAGTAAACCATAGAAATAATTAGTGGGGAAGAAAATAAAGTTTCTTATTGATATAATAAACTATCAATTTGATGAAAAATGAATTTAAACATTGAAAATATTGATTTCAATTTGAGATAGAAAAAAAAACTTACCTATATGGATGGCCTCCATAAAGGTACATTAATATAGTCTATAATAAATATATGAACCTTGATCAATTTTTTAGAACCATATTCAAAACCATTACCTTATTTACTATTCAATTAAAAAATAACACATCTATTTGTTAATTGTTTATATTTATCTTTATATGTTTGTAATTATGATTGCTTCAAATACATTTTAAAATTGGGAATTCAATCCATGTTCTATAATATTATGTTTATAATTACTACATAATTCAATGTGTTATAATAATTTTTTAAATTATTTTCTCGATACAATATTCATTTGATGAAAGTTATGAGTATGGTTTTTTGGAATGGAATCAATAATGAGTTTTTACATATTATTTACTAATAACAACAAGTTACATCTTAATTTTCATTAAATTGTATATCAACCATAAGAACCATATTAATAACATTAATTATTATTTAATTTTTTATATCATCAATATTAATTTGTTCGCACGCTTTCATGTCGAAAATTGTTAAGACCGTATATTATTGTTCATGTATGTTGCTGAATTGACCCAAACATGTACATGTCCTGACAATGAATTATTAATATTATACATCAATACTATTGGTATATCATGTTTATTAAATAATTATGATATAATTATAGTTGAAATTTTTATAATATAATGATGATAAATTAATTTAACAACATGATGAAGGAGTTGATACCTAATTTGATGAATTCACTCCTACAAATAGGTTCCTCAAAAAAGAATAATTTTTTTCTATTGTGAACAGAGGATTCAAAATAGTAATAAAGATTTAAGAGATGGAAATAGTTGTGGAATTAAATAAGAAATTAATGTAATAGATTGGTTCTTGAGTAGTATAAGAGAGAAATTTTATAAGTGAGTTTTGAGTGACACTTCCTCAAATACTTATTCCCCATGTTTTTAGGTTTATAATTTATATGGAATGTGGATCCAAAGTTATTAAACAATGGATAATGGATATGTATCCCAAAGACCAAAAACTTTAGGGAGAAATGTTGTATTTTTGCGGTATTTTCTCATCAATTTTACCATTTTATCATATTTCTCATTTACCAGGTAAACATAAATTGTACCATTATATCGTATTTTATCCTAAAAAAATTAAATTAACTATCTTAAATAATCTTCACCTGATGATTAAAATTATAAATTTAATTTAGTTTAATTCAAAAAAATTAATTATATATATATCTTGTTAATGATAACATAAAATATATATAAATTAATATTATAGGAAATTTAATTTTTTATCCTTAAGTGTTTTTTATATGATTTCATATAAAATACTAATTAAATGATTGTTAATCGTTTTTTTTCATAAAAAATTAAGTTTTATTTGAAACATTTTTTATAGGTGATAAATTTAATTAATATATATATAAGGACCTCGCCTTAAACATTGAATAATATTTAATTATGTTAATAATTTTGAATAAGGATCTTTTCAGGTTTAGAGTTTTAGAGAATTGGGCCATAACTATTACATTACATTTTAAAGGAATACACTTCTAATATATCTAATGTTTTCACAATAATAAAACTCCTTAAATAAAACAAGACTTATTTTCTTAGTATAAATCTTCTATAATTATTTTTTTCTCTTACCCTTCTTTATACCCTCTGAAAAACATTTCAAAAACATGGGATGAGCAAAAACTCTCAGGAAGGGTTATAAAACAAGTAAAGAAAACATTAGTCTATAAATACACAAAAATGAATGAATCATATTTTTCAATATTTAACATAAAACAAAAAGTAAAATGTATTATAAATAACACATGTAAATCATAATTCATAATGGTAACTTGTGTTATTCATAACATACTTACGTTATAGCTTTCACATCTATGTAGGGAGTTACATTTGGAATACCCATCACAATATATTCCTTAAATATATTAGGAGAATCATTAAATTTTACCTCTATCACGTTACCCAATGCATTGGAGATCTATCTCTGGCTCACCCACCCTAGGTTTATCATGGAACCTCCCATATATGTAAATAATTCCCAAGAACCATAACATAATCCTAACACATGAATACGTGTAAAAGAAAGATAAAATTTTCACTTTACAATAACAAGATATCTATTCAAGATAATTACATAATCAATCCATTCTCCAAAATCTTTTCCATTACTGAAATATTTAAAAAGAGTATATGGTATTTATTTTCCTTTTAAAAACATTATGGCTTATTACGGAAGCCAAATATCAAAATAACACTCGCAGTAGCAGAAAGGTCGTTTTCACCACATACATTAAAAAATAAACATTCTCATTTTTTTAGTAAAAAGATTTTTCTAAAAGATTCCATTTTAATGAAATGATAATTCAAAGGGGTTTATACGCCATATAAAAAAATATCATGTATAAATCAATGTATGCCTCAACGATAGGATATTGAGACGAAGTCCAATATAATGATCAATATCATTACATAAAGGATAAATTATGGATATAATTATGTGTGACATATATAAATAAACCCAATATAAGTGGATGTTAATTGTAAAAAAACCGTGGTTATTAAATCAAATTCATAGTACCACAAAATCATGATGTAGAAGTTTAACCCAATGAAAGGAAATTGGGTTAAGAAGTTCCCTTTCCTCATGTCTAACTTGACTCGTTCGTTCATTAATCTCTTAAATAAAAAAATATAGCTAATTTATAATTTATTAAGAACATTTTTTTGTTTATTTTTTGTTCTGAATTAATTATTACATCGTTATAAACATTACATAATCATTTAAGTTAACAATGGTTGTTTTTTCTATATTTGGTATTTGAGTCAAAAATGAACTTATTATAATTAAAAGTTGTTCATGTGGTCATAATTCCGTTATATATAGAATGATATTTATTATTTAGTTATCTAATATATCATATATATCCAGTATATATATTTATATATAATAGTACATAACGTTTAGAGATATGAAATGAAATACACCATTCATGGAGACGCTAAGCCGAACATACGTATGAAAGCTACTTTTATATCTATTCTGTATTTAATGTAATGAATACATGATAATAAATATGTATATAATAATTCCAGTATAATATCTTATATAATTTCAGTAATTCTATCCTTTACATGGTCCATGAATGGCATGAACGAGTTATATCACTTTGAGGGGGCGGTAGGCCGCACTTCCTTAAATGAAATTATAATATTTACCCATTATGGAAAAGATAAAGGTAAGATGTAAATGAAAAATAAAGAAGAATAAAGGCAATATAAATATAATATATATCACACATAAATTTAGTTCCATCATAATGGCCACCATGAGAGGCGGTAGAAGATAATAAAACAATCATCATTTCGTGAGGTAGCAGTTCGCCGTACACAGAAACTGTATGTTCATATCAATTAAATGGAGGTTTGTGTAGGTGTAGTTTAAATAATTCTCATAAAAACCCCTATTATATGTAGGATAATGATGTAGTTATGTAAAAAAAAGAATAAGAATAGCATCGATATTGAAGAAGTAAAATAAAAGATGAAATCGTGAGGGGCGATGTTACCTTTAAATCGGGAAACACCCTTTAGTTTGAAGCAAAAGGATTTCCCTAAGTGCTTTCTGCCAAAGGTAATGATTCTAGGAGAAATGGAGGAATCATGATAACTTATTTAGGGATATTTGGCACAATTCAATGTGGATTTAGAGGTGTGAGTAAGGGTTAGAGGTGATGGATTTTTATAAGGTAGAGGAGGTGTTTTTTTGGAAAGTTTTAAAAAAATATTTTATTATATAATTATTTTTTGTTTCTAAATGTAATACACTTATTTAATTAGAATATACTGTATATATAATTCAAAATAAAAACATGCAATAATAATTGGACTTGTTTTGGATATTGTTTTGTACTTATATTTTTTATTTAACCCTTTGTTAACTTATTTAATTTTTACCATGTCCTCTTATATATTCATACTATATAGATAATATATTTATATCGTATTTTAGGAGAACAAAAATAAGTCATTAATGAAACTTTTGACATCATATATGTCATTATGCTGAATTTTATATTTTTAGGACAATATTATCATTTAATAAAATATTAATTGATTTGAAACTCTTTTTTTGTGAATTTTAATACTATACATATAATGACTTTTTAAATAATCCTAACCAACTTGAATATTTTAAAAACTGTTTATTAAGTCAATGATTACAAGTAATAATTATCTCTAAAATTATTTTATGGGGTAAAAAGGTGAAAAATAAATTTATTTTAATATTTATAATATCATTTATTTGAATTCTTTATTAATGAAGCAATTACTGCATCACCATTTTGTGATTAATAAATTTGTTTATTTAATTCTTAAAAATTATAAATTAAATATGATGATGTATGAAATATTTTTATATTTCTAAATAATATTCATATTCGAAGTGATAATTTATATAACCCCATATAAAAATTATTTTAGTAAAATGATTCATGTTGTTGTTATTTCAGTCCTTACTTTATATTTATTAATATAAAGTGTCATTATCACTCCCAAGTGGCTCCATGTTGCCCCGAAAAATACCCAATTATTCACATGGTCTAACATGCATCATAAAATAGGTTAAGGTCATTTTTAAGGGTAATTAAATATTATTATATTATTATTTTTTACCCTTATTTACCTAATTTACCCTTTAACCATGGTAATTAAATTATTTACTAAAGTAAATATTTATAATATCTGAAAATAAATGTTTCTTATTTACACAAGTAGGACCTCATGATTCCAAATACGAAATCCATATTTCCAAATCCATAACACAGAAGTGGAAGAAATTAATTTAAAATTAATCACCGTTGTCAATACAAAAAGCATGTTTATAAGAAATGATTACTATCAAAAGTCTTACCTTTTTTTATGTCCAAATGAAGAGTAAAATTACTTCCAATGGCAAAAATCGGATTAAATTGTAAAATTATAATCCAATTACACTTTAAAACCAATTAAAATAACAATATAAGTATGTAAATAAATTAGAATAAACGGTAGTTTTGATTTAAAATGTAGAATTTTTAACTATTCATTTAAAAATGCACATTGTCCGAAAAATAACAAAATTTCATCCAAAGTAAAATTTGATATCCCAAATACAAAGAATAATTTTATTTTGTCAAATAGAACATATAAAGTGAAAAAAACTAGATTTAAAAATGGTTTTTCATCAAAAGGCGGGAAATAATCCTTTTAAAGAATATAAGTGTATTTATGAATAAAATCAGATTCATTCACATTTTAAGCCTCTATCTTTTATTGGATAAATGTAAAAACATTTAAAAATGAATAATTATATTGTATTTAGTTATATTCATTCCCCCCTATAAAACATCTAGGTGTTAACAACCATTTGAAATAATATTATTTTATTATTTTTCAGAATGACTCAACCTTATGTGAAACATGAGATTTTCAGAGAAACTAATTGTTGCATATCAGGTACACCACTGAACATAGAATCCAATTTAAATTAAAATTAATAAGTAATTCAAAAATTGTAATAAATGATAAAATTTGATATACTTTATTTTCTTGGGATGTTACATCCTTCCCCCTTTTGGAAATTCTGTCCTCGCAATTTTAAAATTTGGCTTGGATATTTCATTAAATATCCCACCTGGGAAAAAGAGTAAATAAAACACTATCATTAAAAGAAATAATGAAAAGAAAAAATGTCACCATAGATAATTTTTAATATTATTCCCTGAAAACATCCATATATAGGAGAAAAAATGTTTCTTGTTCTAATGGAGAGTGATAGAAAACTTGATCAGGAGATAGTTAACAACAAGAAAACCACAAACATCTGATGGTTTAAACGGTCATGGGTTTCCCAATAAGAAATGTTATGGGAATTTTTTTTTGTTTTAAGTTCTATTTAATAAATTTGGAGATTTTATTTAATATATTGACTAAGGAAATAAGGAAATATTCTTACTTTTCATGTATATTTTCATCCTTTAATAGGTTTCTACCAAAAACTCATCTTTTCAGTAACCGATGAGTATTCATGATGACTTGGTCACACCTAAAGAACGATTTTGAAATTATATAGATTCACATAATACAAAGAAATGATGAACTATATATTACCCTTTTCTTTAAACATTAACCAAAACCAAAATTGTTAGTACAAGAATAAATAATCCCCAAAACAATTATTACTTTATAAATTAAATACGACTCGTAATCCCCAAAATTCAAAAAACAATACCCAAAAATCAACATATACCAATTAATAAACAAATGTCCTTAAAATTCATCAAATTAAGCCAACTAATATTGAAACCCCAAACATATAATTATTTAATCTCATAGTCTACCATAGTAAATCTCAACATTTATCTCCAAGTAACATCGACTACTCTTATATTATCTTACTGAATAGTAATTAACCTAATCACATATTCTCTATGAAAGGTTAATATTTCCATAAGTAAACCAATTTAATATAAGTCCACAATAAAGCATAAATTCTTCCAAAATAAAATTTCAACTACTAATCCACAAATGAAATCCCATATTATTCTATTTTCCTTAAGAATATAGTGTTCCCGAAAGAGAGAACTTATTATAAAATAACAATTATCACTTAATTACCAAATCATTTACCTATACTAAGGATATAAATTTTATAAAACATATTGTCCAAAAAGCAACGTATTCTTGAACCATAAAATCATCTAACTAAAAAGAGTTAGTCATACTAACCAGGGACTTCACATAGTCCAGAGGTAGTTGATAATTCCCAATCGCACTTTGGTTGGGGGTTTGATTCCCACAACATCACCTGACGTGATGGGTTGTCACACGGTCAGTCTATTGTCCATTTTTAAAAACTATATAATTTTATAACATTCCAAAAATTGAGATAAATTTTTTAAAAATATCCATAACTTACTTTAACCACAAATGTTATTTCATACCTCACATTTTCACCCCAAATCCTAATAAACTATAATTACCTCAAATTCAACGATCATAGAATCCCAAATGGTTCATTAAAAGTATATCGACAAAAGAAAAGATAATTCTTCCTTGAATAAAATTTTCACATATCAAACTTTAGGTTTACACATACTAGAAAAAATATTCCAATGTAATCCCATATTCAAAAGAGTATTAATAATTTTAAGAAATTCATCTTCATAAAATCTAGTATAACACTTGAATCCCTTATATGTAGAGTTATTAATCATTAAATGTTCTTCACGATCCATTAACCATTATTCCCCAACATATTCTATAATACTTCACTCTAACAAACAAAATCAAAAATCATATCCAAAGATTCAATAATGTAAAAACATATGCTATGAAATAATCCATACCTTTCATTGGTCATTGTCAGTTTCCTAATCCTCAATTGGAATGGATTTAGGTATTAGTAAACATTTATTTGTATGGTCATGCTTGTCATGTTTCCAATCATTCTTTGTAAGACATCTATTTGTATGATGACCATGCACACAACATTTAAAACATTCAATTGAGACCTCATAAAGAACTTCTTTCCCTTTCCTAGAGTCAAATGGATGATTACTTTTTTTATGGTAGGTTCTTGCATTATGACCTTCATTACAACATCTATTGCATCTTCATGTCACTCTGAAGCATTTTTTTGTGTTTTTTTCTACCTCCTTGAAACATAGGTTTTTAATATACTTAACTTTATGATTATTACATGAAATTATGTAGAGATTTTTTTCTCGAATATATGATTCCTTATAGAAAACAACATTGTACAGGTGGCCAATATTGACTCTAGATAGTTGGTTGAGAATAACTACATGAGTTCTCATTGAAGCTCCCATTTCATTCTATTTCCTATTCAGAAGACCGCCACAGTTTTCTTCACATCTATTGTTATTTTGATGCCTGCAATATCCTTCCATTTACTAAAACCAAAAGGGTTAGTGTGAGTATATTAGTAAAATAATCATATAAAATCTTATGAGGTGGGTAAACACAATGATATACTTATTCATGTCATCTTAAAGCCATTTAATTTATCTAAAATAAATATGAATATTTATAATATGCTAATCATTATGGTTATGTCACTGATTCATAAATAACACAATAAACTCTAAATTTATATAAATATACCTTTGATAGAAACTATAATGATATGTCCTTAAACATTACATAATAATGAAGTATGTTAAAAATTCGCATTGAGGATCTTTTCAGGTTTTGTGTTTTATAGAATTATGTCATAACTATTACATTACATTTCAAAAATTACACAGTATACACTTCTACTCTATCCAATATTATTCACAATAATAAAAAACCTCAAATAAATAAACAATTATTTGCTTGAAAAAACACTATTGAATTATTTCTTTCTCTTACCCTTACTTATTCCATGTGAAAAACATTTCAGAAACATGGGATGAGAAAAAAAGCTCAATAATGGTTATAAAACAAGGAAAGAAAACAATAGTCCATAAATACATACAAATCAATGAAATGATGCATTTCAATATTTAACAAACCACAAAAAAACATATGTTTTATGAATAACACATGGATATCACAAATAATAAAGGTAACTTGTGCCATCCATAACATACTTACTTAGTAGCATTCACAACTACATAGGGAGTTATATTTGGAATACCTATCATAGTATATTCCCTAAATATCATTCAAGAAACGTTAACATTTACCTCTTTCATGTTACCTAATGAATTACAGTGTTATCTCAGGCTCACCCGACCTAGGTTTATCACGGAACCACCCGTATATGTAAACAATACACAGGAACCATAACATAATCACAACACATGATCAAGCATAAAGTAAAGATAAAATTTTCACATTGAAATAACAAGATATCAGTTTACGATATTTACATAATCAATCCATTCTCAAAAATCATTTTGATACCAAAATACGTAAAAAGTGTAGATGTTATTTATTGTCCTTTTAAAAACATTATGGCTTGTTAAGTAATCTAGATATCAAAATAACCCTTGCAGTGGCGGAAAGGTTGTTGTCACCACGTATGTTAAAAAAGAAACATTCCCTTTTTGGTTAATAAAATGCTACGTAGAAAAATATTCCCTTTGAATGAATTGAAATTCCCCATGGGTTTATAAACCTTAGAAAAAATTTCATTTATAAATCAAAATATGATTCAGTTAAAGGAGATAGAGACGAAGTCCCTTACAAGGATCATATCATTACATTAAGGATAAATTAAATACTTTATTATGTGTGACATACATAAATACAAAAAATATTAGTGAATATTATTTTTAAAACAATCATAGGTCATTTACATAAATTCATAGCACCACTTAATCAATAAGTAGAAGTTTATCCCAAACAATGGAAATTGGGTTAATATGTTCCCTCATCTCGTGTTTGAAATGAATCGTCCGTTCTTTAATCTCATGAATAATAAACTAATTTTAATTTATTCTTATTTAAGAACCATTTTCATGTATATTATTCCTTTTATATTACATATTACCATGTTATAAACATTACATAATCATTTATGTTAATAAAGGACGTTTTGTCGATATTTGGCATTTGAGTCCAAAATGAATTTCCTATAATTAAAAGTAGTCCATGTTGTAAAAATTATAATATCTCCATAATTATATTCCTGATTTACTTATCATACATATAATATATATCCAATATATATATGTAATTATAATAGTAAATAAATGTTGGAGAAAAGAAATGAAATGCACCATTCATGGAGACAGTAAGTTGTATGTATGCATGAATTCTACTTTCATTTCTATTTCGTATTTAATGGAATGAAATAAAAATGATACATAAGTATATTATAATTGAAATATAATACCATATATAATTTCATTAACATTATCCTTTACATGTTCCACGTATGGAATGAATGAGTCATATCACTTTGAGTGACGGTAGTCTGCACTTCCTCAAATGAAATTATCCTATTTACCCATTTTGGAAAACATAATGGAATTAAATAAATGGAAAATATAGAAACATAGAATAAATATAAATATAATACATATCACACATAAATACATTTAAATCATAATGTCTACCATGGAAGGCTCTAGGAGATAATCGAACCATTATAATTTCATGAGGCAACAGTTCACCGTACACAAATACAGTATGTTCGTATCCATTGGATTGAGGTTTGTGTAACTGTATTTTCAATCATTATCATAAGAAACCCTTGTATATTTATGATAATTTTGTTTTCTATGTAAAAAATGAATAATAATTTCATAGGGAGTGAAGAAGTAAAACAACATATGAGAACTTGAGGGAATACATTACCTTCAAATCATGTAACTCCGTTTAGCTTAAACCAAAACACATTCCTGAACTGCTTTCTACCATTAGTAAGGCTTATAGAAGGAAATAAGGAATCTTGAGAGCTTATTTAGGATGTTTTTGGAAGATACATGGGTCATGAGTGTTGTGAGTAATGGTTAGAGGTAATGGATTTTTATAAGGGGGAACAGGGGCTTTTTAAGAATGTTTGAAAATATTATTTTATTATATAATGATTTTCGGTTTCAAAAGGTCAAAGAAATTAATTAATTATAATATATGGTGTATATATGTTGGAATAAAATCATAAAATAATAATTGGACCTGTTTTGGATATTTCGTAATCCATATATTCTTTAGTTAACCCTTTCTTTACTTATTTAACGTTTATCGTGTCCTCTTATACAAGCATACTATATGGTTAATATATTTATATAAATTGTTAAGAGAACCAAAATGAATCATTAATGAAATTTTGGGAATTATTTTTTTCATTTAGCCTAATGATATAATTTTAGTACTTTTCTATCATTTAATAAAATATTTATTAATTTAAAAACACTTTTATGTCTATTCTATTACTATTAATATCATGACATTTTAAAAAATCAAAACCAAATTGATTCTTTCTAAAAACCTTAATTAATTCGAATATAAAAAGTTTTCATAATATATAAAATTTGTATATGGAAATAAAAATGTTCAAAATAGTTTTTTTATAATACAACTTAATAGAATCTTTTATTAATGAATCTATTAATGCATCACCATTGTGTCAAAATTAAATTTGTTTATTTAAAGTATAAAAATTATAAATAAAATACCATGATATATAAAATAGTTTTATAATTCTGAAAAATATTTATAGTTGTACTAATAACATATATAACCCTATATAAAAACTGTTTTAGTAAAAATATTCATGTTTATGTTATTTTTTTACATTCAATTAATTAATATAAACCGTCAAAATCCCTCCTAAGTGGCTCTATGTGGTCCCTAAATTGACCCAAGAATTCCCATGAACGGATATTTATCATCCAAAAGGGTTAGGACTAGTGTAAGTGTAATTTAATATTATTATAATGTTACATTTTACCAGTATTTACCAGATTTACCCATTAACCATGATAAATAAAATATTTACTGAAGTAAATATTCATAATGTCTACAAACAATGTAATATATTTATTTAATTATTACCATCTGATTCCAAATATGGAATACATTTTTCCAAATTTAAAATAGATAATTGGATTAAATTAATTTAAAATTAATTCTTGTTTTCAAAACAAACTACATGTTTTTAAGAATTAATAACTATCAAAATATTTACCTTTGTTTTTGTCCTTATTACGAGAGAAATTATTTTTAATGATTAAAATTGGATTAAATGGTTAAAATATAATCCAATTACACTTTAAAAAAAATTAAAAAACAATAAAACAATATAAATAATTTATATTAAAAGGCAGTTTTGAATGTAAATACAGTATTATTCACTATTAATTAAACATGAACACATTCGGAGAAATACCAAAATTTGATCCAATGTATATACTAATGTCCCAATTATAAGGAATAATTTTATTTTATCAAATAAAACATATAAACGTTCCAAAAACGTGATTTAAAAATGGATTTCCATCATAAAGAGGTAAATCTTTTTTTTAAACATTATTATTTTATTTATGCTTAAAATTTGATTCATTCATATTTTAAGAAATTTTATTTTATTGGATAAATATAAAATAATTTAAAAAACATGAATAATTATATTTTAGTTAGTTCTATTCATTCCCTCATATACAATGGCTAGGTGTTAATTGCAATTTAAAATAATGTTATACTTTTATTTTTCAGTATGACTGAGCCTTATGCGCAATATGATATTTTCGGAGAAACCCATTCTTGAATGTCAGGTACGCCATCAAAAATAGCATCCCATTTAAAGTAAAATTACTATTTTATTCACATATATTAATAAATATGAATATGTCATATTTTTTATTTACCTGGGATTTACAATAGATATAAATTCACAACTCATATAAGATTCAATGAAAAATACCCCTTTTCAAAAATAGTTTTATTCATATCCAATTAAAATTTATTTTTCAATAAATATTAAATTTAATGAATACATGTAAATTATAATTTTTCAAAAAAAATTTATAAATTTTTTTTCTTAATAATAATATTATATTACATATAAAAATATATATTTTTATAAAACATGATTTTGATTAGACATGTTGTTTTTATTTCATTCGCAAATAATTTATTTTATTTGAATCATATAATTTTTAACATGTTTCAATAAATGAAAAAATTTCAATTTAGATATCTGATATAAGTATTTAAAATGACCTGATACCCAATGGACATATATCCAATTGGAATATATCCAAAAATCATACAACCATTGACCATGTAAATAATGATTAAATTAGATTACTATATATTGTCGTATATATATATATATAATCAATCATCATAATCACTAATTTTAATATTAATATGTTATTGATATTTATAATATTTTGCTATTATTTCAATAGAAGTCATTGGTCATATGATATTCATCTCATATCGTGATAATGTGAATTTCACAATTGATGAAATTTATTATTTATGACTTCATTATTTTAAAAATTTAAAATTTTATTTTTCATTTATTATCCAATAATATATTTTAATATTTATTGTAATAATATATTATGATGAGATAAATAATTGCTTATTTCTTTGGTGTTTTGTGTATCAAATGATATCTAACACAATGGACTAATTTGATGGAAAATTCTTAATAAATCATGAGATATTAAACACAATATCCTTAAGAGTAGAAAATATATAAATCACAAGATACGAATAACAATACATGTAATTATAGATGACTTTTAAATTGTTTTTTTTTGAGGTTGAATGTATGTATTAAGAACCAAACTTGTTATCTTGTAATAGAGCGATTAATATTTTAAATTTACTGAAATTAAGTTAATTTTATATCAATAAAATGTTGTCATTTTTTCTATATTAAAATGAAATAAACCCTCATCAATTGTAACACATTGAATCTAGTATCCTAATGTCATTGTTTACTATATTAAAGTGGTAAATGTTACTAGGGATACCACCATACATGATCAATCAGTTTAACAGTATTGGATAACTAAATATATACATGATATTCATCTTACATTGGAAATATTAAAACATGTCATAGTAAAAAAATATTCCATCCTTCGAATCATTCATAACATCCCTATTTATATCCTAGGGAATTGAATGAAAATAAAGGGTGAGATCAGATAATCAGTAAGAATTCTGTATGGTGGAAGATATATTGAGAAAATAAGGCATTATCCATATGGTAGAGTGGATAATAAAATCATTTCTCTCTAAATCAACACCATGAGTCCAATTAAAATCCAAAGATAATAGAAATCACATGGATAATAGAAACCGAATTATTATAAAAATAAATTCAAAATTCTAGAAATTCATGATCATGACCACACAACCAATATATCATTATTCATACCATCATTTCCTCTTAAACAAGAAAATATTTTTTGTAAATTATTATGAGTAAAAAATAACCATCTAATGCAGCCACCTATTTTTTCACATGATAAATATCAATGAATCGAAGGGGTATTTATTACAAGGTCCCACCTTTCACTTTCACAACCTATTAATTAATTATTTTTCCAATGATGAATACATTTTTATCAAAATTATTTTGTCAACAATTACATGTATTGAATCAAGAATACAAAACATCAATATATCAACAATATATAAATTTACACAACAAGATCAACAACCATCCAAAGCAATAAGGTGGATGATATCATCAAATTGTATCCACATCAATGAATAAGTATCATAAATAGATATCAATAGATATTACAGTTCCTATAATAAAATATTTGATTATTTTTTAAAATATAATAGAATAATATCATTTAATTTTTATAACATCAAAAATAATAATTTTAAATATATAGAGAAAATTAAATTCATAAAAAAAATTACCATGGAAATATATGATGGCTAATTTAATGAAAAGTGAATTCATATGGGTGGGAAATTTTGTTCATAAAGTGTACATTAAATAAATATATCCACATCTTTGGTAGAAAAAGGTTTCCAATTTGAAAAATAAACGTAATATTAATTTTAATACTTTATAATTATTTGAACCTGGGTAAATATGATTTTACTACTTATTTTTATAATTGTAAATATATTCTTGAAAAAAAATTTAGTTAAATATGGACCTTAGATGGAATGGGGTTGAAGTATAACAATAAAATATCATCTCTGAAATAAATTCTTTAACAATTATCTTGATGATTCTTGATAAAAAATAGAATAAAAGGAAGATAATCATGAAAAACATGATAAAACTAGAGGAGAATAAAATATATATGTTTTGCATATTTATAATCATATAAATTTTCCAACATAAATATGAACAAAAACAATAGAAAAATAATACAATATTACAGTAGAAATTCCTTACTATTTTCATAACATTAAAAAATAATCTCTAGAAATAAAAATTGAATTAAAACATCTAATACCAAATATAAAGGTGGATTAATGATATAATTTTTCTGAGGGTTGGTATATAAACCATTTAAAATAAATTAAGTTTAAAATGTAAAGCACGACTCATTGAATTGTAATTGAGAAACATTACCCTTAACATAGATCCTAGATTAGTCTCTTATATTTTGTAATTCATTACATTTAATTTACATTGATTAAATACAATATTTAGAAATTTTTTCATATATTTTAAATTTTAATATGTTCTTTTAGAATCATTTCAAATCCATTCAATGAATTGTTTTTTCTTATGTCATCAAAATTAATGTTTCTCATTCCATATATCCAAAATTACGTTGGTATATTCTTTTTAGTTATAGTTATAGAAGGGTTAAATCAAATAAATAATTTTATTAATGGTTTAATATAATATATATAAATTAAATACATATTTAAAATCACTATTAATATGAAGATGAAAAATAAATCACTTTGCGGAGGTGGTAGTCTATAGGTATTCTTGAGCGATGCAATCATTTTTTAACATATAGAAGTGTAAGTGACCTATGGTGGATTCTAGATCATATGGGTATATAGTAGGAAGTTCACTCTGATAGAATCTATAGGACTCATTGTTTATCTATTTGTTATCTAATACTTATTACTCTATTTAGTATCACCACTCTGGGAGCTGTATTTATATATATGAAATTTATTCCATTTATATGTTTTGTTATGTTCAAAATGGTTATTTAGTGTATTTTTTAATGATTTATTATTGATCCTATGACAAGATACTGAAGTTATAGTCTCCCCACTAACATAATAAAATACTCACTAGTAGGTAGCAACCTTTTTTGATAAGGATATGGTCATAACATTTTTTGAACCACTAAATCGTGCTCCATAGTTAGAGATGTGGTGTAACCAAAGGGAGACAGATAACCAAGTCTCACTAACATGTTTATTCTCTTTTTTTTTTGTTTTGGGATAAGGTAATTAAAATATAAGATGTTTTTTAATTGGGTAGGATATCTTTTCTTGTTCCTACCTAGTACATTATAGTGGACCTATGTGTTTCCAAAATTTTATGGATGACTATGTTTTTCTATTACAATATATTCAATCCACCATTTGTGGTGCACATTTTTCTAATATGTTATTTATGAAATTTTGGGTGCATTCATGAATCGTGAATAAGAACATTAGGTAAAATTCCATATATTTAGTAATTGTTTTTATTCATAGTATTTAATTAATTAGATGAAATGATTTATGATATATGTTATGGATATTTTCTCATTTTTTTATATATATGTTTTTCCATGTTGTTAAAATAGATCTATATAGTAATTAATTAGGTGAACAAGGAAATTTGTCATTTTATTTTAGGTTTATAATGACTATAAATAACATGAAGGTACTAAGACAAGGGATAGTATTGGGAGGGTACTCTTTTAGATGAGGTTATAATCCTAAGAGAACCTTATGTGATCCCATATAACTGTTAGAATATTTTATGATTCAAAATAATCCTTTTATTTGATAATATGTCATCGTAAATATATGTCATTGGATTGCTAGTAGATCTGTCTGCTCTAGAGGATATTCTCACAGTAGTCCCAGCGCTGTAGGTAGTAGGCCTATTCATGTAACCATAGATATCTATGATAGAAAACTCTAGTGATTTCTAGATTCAACATCCTCCATATTCTAAGGAACCATCAGTCCACATAATGATGAGGATTAGGTGGATATCATAGAGTGTATATTTGATCTTGGGAATACAATAATAGATAACAAGGAAATGTAAGTGACCTCCTTGTTTTAGAGACCCCACTATGTGTTTGGGGGGTGTAATGGGAATGGTTGGATGCTAAGAGGGGCTCTCATGGGAGGCCTTCAAAATATTTTTTGAAAGAGGTATTCCCTTAAATGATAATTCTTGATAGGGAATAGGAGCTCATGGAATTTATTAAATGCATCATGAATGTATCTGAATACACCATTAATTTTACTGAGATCCTACATTTTTCACAAATTTTAGCTATTAGTGAGGCCTAGAAAAATTGGATTTTTGATATTGAAATTTTAATTTACATTATAGAGACAGTCTATATATTTTACTCATATATGAACCTTGATATTATTCAGAATTCCAAGACTATAGATAGGATCATGGATGATGTTCAAGAAGGTTGTTTTCTTCGACTGTATAGTGATTATTTTTGTGTACCTATTATTTTGGAGGTGTGTGCCTTTTTAATAATTTGAAGTAGAGGAATAAATACATTAACAAAATCCTTATAATGTTAGTGTAGTGGAGTTCACCTTCGTCAGTTACCTTAGGATCTAACGATAGTGATTCAATTGAGGGATGACCAGAAATGATCACAGTTCCATCTCATCAACTAAGTGTAGTGTATAAAAGGTGGAAAAAATGGCACATATTCGGTAGTTTTCCTATAGATCTACGAGTTCTAGTTTCTAAATATGTATAGGAAAGGCATGGTATCCAACCCAAGGATCATGTTAGGGTTCTCAGTAGTAGACTTAGACTTTTTAGGATGATCAATGACATGGTCCTAGAAATGAGACATGATAGGCGTTCATAGAGGATACTACTCCATCAGATGGTGGAGAGGTTCTATCTACATTTCATGGTATAGTTTTGGTCACCTTTAATCTAATACTACCATTTTTAATACCAGTGATTCCCATTCATTCATATCTACAGATTTATTTACAAGACATAACCAACTAGTCATGTTTTTTGCCATGTCAGTCTCCTTTAATACAGAATTGGAAATGTGGTTAGGCCTTATTTGGAGATTTCATGAGTGTACATTAGTCATCGCAAGTGATGTAAATATTTTTTAATTTTTTAATCTATTGATGATTACATTTAGTGTGACTCATGTAATTGATATACTATCCAAAATCTATACTCATACTGATTACTATCATATATTTTTTTTCTTTTACCTCATAAAGGGTGATAGATAAATGATGACCAAATCGTCGGAATTTGGAGTTTGTATAGGTTGAAATGACATGAGTCAGCTCTAGGATAAACAATAGTCAAATAAAAGGCATCACACTTTTAGTAGAATCAATATCTTTCCCCAAACCTCTTCCTCTAGTATTGTATATATATCAAAACATATTTATGGATGACATCATAGTACTTCTATCTGATAGATTAGTTGATTTTGATATTGAGCCCATGTTGAGTGCACAACACATTTTTATACACCCATATCATTTGGAACGAACCATTATGAAAGAGATAAATGTGTAGTTGGATGGATTAGAGCAGAAGTCACTCATCAAGATGAGTAATTTTCCATGGTTATCACATAGGTTGTTCGACATGAATGTGTATACCAGTATTCGACTCTTCATTGATTAATGAATGTTGAACCAGTTGATGGTATGGAACAGATATCCCTTTCCCAGGATAGATGATCATTTTGATAAATTATTGGGATCATAGTGGTTCTTAAAGATTGATCATTTTTCTGGATATCACTAGTTGAGAGTATGAGTATAGGATTTTCCATAAATTATATTATAAATAAATTTTTTTTTAAAATATGTTGGGGAAGTTATCCATACTATCCAATGTGGAAAAAACGTTCTTGGATCTCATGAAAAAGATCTTACACCCTTTCCTAAAATCAATCATAATGGTGTGCATCGATGGAATACTCATCTACTTGTTGGAATTGGAGGAACATGCTAGAAAATTTGATGTAATACAATGTACACTTAGAGAATATCATCATTAAGAAAAGGTATATATGTGTGGATTTTTTATTTAGGAGTTAAGTTTCTTGAGGGATGTGGTTTCTAAGATAGGAATATCCATGGGCCTAGATAAATTATAGGTAGTGATGTCTTAGAAACATCCCCAAATTCAGTGGATGTATGGATGGATCAAGGTTGAGACATTGGAGGGTGAGTCTAATATTTGAGATAAGTGGCATAAAGTATTTGATCAAGACTACATGAGTTTCTTCTCAAGGATGATAACCCAATAGAGTTATATAATTGTATTATCCTCAACTTTTTATGATAATAAAATAATTTTTAAAAATATTTATGTTTGTATTTATTTAAAAAATTAAATTTTTAAATAAAAATAACCTTATAAATGATTTCTTTTTATGTGTCTATACATAATGTAAAAGACAGGTCAACACTTTGGAATACTCTATGGAATATTTTATTTAGTTATCCATTATTTCTTCATGAGATTGTATGTCCTGTAGATCCATGGTTTTGATATAATAAACATAGTAAATAGATTATATTACATATGTGTATATTTTTGAAAATAAAGTATTATATCTGGGAAAATGTCAAAGATGGGTAACTTGATACCTACAAAAATTATGGAATATGGGATTTACCCTTGCTGGTATATAACCATTGTGCATGTTTGGGTATATCATACATGGGGGTAAATATAATATATTATTTATACATGATATTTTTAAAATAGTGGAATATCCCTCTAATGGTGTTCAAAATTAAATCCCAAGCCCATTATTTGGTTCAAATGTGGGTTCTACCATAGGATGACATAACATTTGTGTGTTTGGATATGTTACAGATGAGATTAGTTTATTAAATGTTATTTTATTATACTATTATACTTATTTCTTTAGTTATTTTTTTATTTTATTTTTTTCGTCATTATTGATCAATTATCCACCATTATTGAGGCATCATCAATATAATACCTTTTTAGTTAACAATTTTTTTATCGTTTAATTTTTACAAGAATCAATGTGGTTGAATTAAAATCTCTATGATAAATTTTTATATAAATTAGTGGATTAAATGGTTGTTTTAAATTTTCCTAAAAAACATAAATAGTTGGGTTTCTTATATCAGATCGGCACACAATTTTTGATTATCTTGTCAAGTATAACTGAAAAAAATAATCTCTTGTGAACTACTGGTGAATTATCCATGCCATAATTATATATTTTCATATAATCCCTATTATGTGACCTCTCGTGTTTCCCCATGTGTGTTGTTCAACTTCACTATTCCCAATTATTTATTTTAAATTTTTTTATTTCTTCTTTGTTTATTCTTAAAAATGTTGAAATTAAAGGTAATATATAAATTAAAAGATAAAATGTAAATTATATTGGATAATTCAAAAATTATTAATGGATAGATCTTAAATATATTTCTAATATCTATTTTTCTAAAATTTGTAAAAGGATAATTCAAAAAGGAATTATCAGCTGCCAATTACTTAACATTTTCCAATAATAATTATAAAAATGGTAATCAAATCATGTTTTCCTATGAGATTTTTTTAAAATTATCAAAATATAAAATATTGAATTATCATTGGATAATTTTTAAAATATTATACTACGATAATCTTGAAGGTATATTTTATAATAAATATCGTTGTATAATTTTGAATGAGTAATTTATAATGAATTATAATAAGATAACCCTAAATGTATAATATATAAAAAATAATATGACAATTATAGATTTTTAATTTATGAAAATTTATTACAAGATAGTTATTAAAGGTTAATTTATTAAAAAATATCAACATATAATTATGAATATTATCAATGATATTTATATATTATTATTGAAGAGTAATTATAAAGGACACATATGTATGTTCGCAAATTTATTATAGAGATTATAACATCTAATATTGTATCATAATTATTCTTGATTTGAGGATAATTATCACATGTGTTGTCCTAAAAAATAATTTTAAAATTACCCAACATAGAGAAAGTTTCACCGCATGTTATATTTTATCTCTTTTTGAAAATTAATAACTGTTTTTGGTTTTAGGAAACGTTGATAACCCACAAACATTGTCATTTCATCAACTAAGAAAATTATTCTTAAGAGCAAATATTCTATAAAGTTAAGAATTCCAATATTTTTGAAATACAATATTTGGTTAACCCTTGTGGTTGTATTCGATGACTTTGAGGTATAAATTACCTTGTTCATTGAATCACATTTACACATTATTTCATGTTTTGAGTTGTGTGTCGGGATTTTGATATTTTGATTGATTGTGGTTTCAAGTGGTTGTGAATAGCCTATGATAACCATTGTAAAATTTGTATCATGAGTGATATAATAGTATCATGTTTCTACATTTAAATATAATCATAAGTTTCTCTTTATTATTGATTAATTTCACATGTAGACATACTATCCATAAATTATCAATCTTTTATATGTAAATGATATATTTTTTGGATGTATCATTATTGGTTCTTAGAACATTTATACATTCATGACATGATATGCCATAGAGGGGGAGTGTTCATTACATGTGAAGATAAGTTTAATGAAATAGAGAATATGGGGAGATATGATGATATCATGGAACCCCATATACGTGGAAATACTTCAACTTTCATCACATATATTGGGAACTCCATCGAGTTTAATGTCAAATGATAGGAACTCCATGAAACATGTTGTATATCAGGTTATCCATCATATTTAATTACATTTGACAAGAACTCTAATTAGTGGAAAGAAATATATTGATCACTCATGTGGGTTACCTATCATTCAAAAGGCACAATATCGTGAGTTCATTGATAGAAAGTTACACTATCTTGATGGAAACAATGATTACTATCAAAATATTTTTTATGTCCAAAAGGACCAAATATACCCTAAGAGGGGGGTGAATTAGGGTAGTTATAATATATTCAAAATTTCATCTTCCCCACTTGATCTTGAACTATTTATTACAATGTTCTCTTTTTCAGCTCTATAATGTTAATTTCCATTCCAATTTTATCTGATGATGATGCAATGAAAGTAAAGTAATAAATATTGCACAAGTACACAAATTGTTTTACCTCGTTCACCCTCACATGGCTACGTCCCAAGAGCATACAATGAAGATGTTCCAGTTTACCAAATTAACTATGGTTCACTTCCAATAAGGAGTACAATGTTTAGTTTAGATATTCTATTCCCAGGCTCACTGCCCTCACAAGGATTAGATTTACGTCACTACATTCCCATGGGTAACTCCCTATGCCTCTCTCTCTGGTTCACTGTCAGTGGAATGGCACTCCATCTTCCTCTACCTTCACTCAATGATCTTGGAGAGGAATAAAATCACAGTGTTTTCACTTGTAGGACCAACAAAATTTATGGACATGTAGGTCCCTCCATTTTTATAAATTTTAGCATTCTTTAATATATGTAAATGCTCTGTTGAAGTTCTGTTTTCCCCCAGAGATGAATTCCACCTTCCCGAGTACTGTTAGGTACCACAGAAAACATTTAGAAAGTAAATTGAATCTTTCACATGCTTCCTATGAAAATTGTGAACAACAATGTCTCACCCACCTATTGAGTGCCAGGTTTGGTATGTGAACTTCCTTATCAACAAATTACTGCATCTTCTGTGAACTTCCTCTATCCATAGACTGCCTCTTCAATGAATATCCCTTATCTGCAGACTACCTCTGCCTTAGCTATTGTGTACAACTACCACGTACTGACTTCACGAACTTCCTCTGTGAAACCCCTTCTTGTCTACAAACTGTTCTTGGTTCACAAACTCCCTTTGCTTCCACGTACCAAAGTCCCCCCTCTATGTACTAATCATGGAACTCTCTATCTCATGTACTAGATATTCCTCCTCTGTATACAGAGACAACTCCTTCCGCATACCGAACTTCATATTCCATGTACCATACTTCCTTTTCAGGTTAAGAAACCTCAAAAACACCTTCAGCCAAATTCCTTCCACACAAACCACTTAATCCTTCCCGAACCCCTTCATCATTCATGAACATCCTTTAACCTTTTCAGAAATCCCAGAGAGAAATATGACTTATAATGATGTTCCATCTCCGTAGTAATCGGTAGGATTAGAATTTATTATATAGGGGAAGATCCCTACTTAATCTGCTGAATCGAGATTTACCAAATCATCAATTCAGCCACCACCGCCTTCTGATCTTTAGCCACCATGGACTGCAAGCCATATGTGATCCAAAAGCCATCTGTGACCCATTTTCCTACGTGCTCTGCATACCATCATTTCCCTTATGTAGTCATCATCTTCTGCTGATGCCAAACAAAGTCATACAAAAAACATACCGAGAGGAGACCTTGGGAGATTTTTTTCCCAACAATATTCCTATAATATTAAAAAAAATATAGTAGAAGTATGTATGGTTAGAGGTTTTTGGTGGTGTGGTTTGTGAACAAACTTTCAATTTTTAATTGTATGTTTCTGTCCTTTCACATTTTTTATCTTAATGGAATACACATGTTATAATAGATCCTAATAGATAAGTAAACATTTTTTCGTTCCTACAATATCTTGTACACAGACCCAAATTTTTCATTTTGGTTCCCTTCTATATTTCTTGAGGGATCTAGTGATGGTAATGGTCCATGTTGTGGACATATAAGTAGAGGGGTACCAAGTAGGCATCAGACCAGGACAAAAACCAAGGGACACATTGTTTTTATATTTATTTTTATACTTCATATTACACTGGATAGGTTTCCCACATTGGGAGACATGTTTATTCATATGAAGTATATACAATTTATTTTATTTTCAATGTTTAATATAATGAGTATATATATATTTTTCTTTATAATTGATCCTATGATATGATATTACGGTAATAGTCTCCCAACTTATTTAGTTAGACTATCACTACATGTCGGTAGACTCGTACATACAGGGAGAATCACATGAAGAAATTTGACCTGAAATCATGGACCCAATTGTTGGATTTTTGGTATTATAGTGATGTGCTAATAATTTCATGTTTATTGAAGTTCTAAAATTGATTTTTCAATTGGATTTTTCAATGGTGAAATGAATTTAATATTGGGATGTTATGGAAGGTGTCCATATGTTGGTTATTGATATGATTAGTGCATTAAGATAAAAATAGGAGTCAATACTTTATAATAAATAATGGTTACCCTAAATAACGTTTAAATATTCTATATTTTTTATGTTTTAAAGGTCATTTTTTTAATTATGTGTTAATATATAGCATTACTCAAGAAATAACTCCATGTAAATCGAGTTAAAAGAGAATTCCTACTAGTTTTCTTGCATAATAGTGATTATTCTGGATTTTTTATCATATATTTGACTAGATCATCGCATGGATATATTTATTCATTTTGAATAGTTAACATTATTTTTTTCTTATAATGTTTTTAGGTTTTCGTTTGTGGTTTCTAATTTTACATATTATAATTAATAATATTATGTTTTGAGGAAGAATAAACATTGTAAAAAGAATCAATTAATTCACACAAATAGGAAATGGATGATTTTTAGGGGAGTAATATAAATGCAATTACTAGACTTATTCAACCACTCCCATTCCCAATCTAAAAACATCCATGTGGATCAAAATACCTATAAGAATAGTTGTATTTCTCAACATTTTCATAACATTGTTCTATAAGAAATTGATATTGTAATAATACTAATATATTTCATTCACAATTTATTATAAAACAATTAAATATATTTAAGATGATAAGTAAATGTGTACTCACCTAATTTATTCAGTTATTACTAGAGAGAATAAGTGAGAACATTAGATATATACAATTGTAATCCATATCTCATAAAATCTATATGTTTCTCATAAGACTCATATTTGTTTTCATAAAATAAAATATCAAAACCATATATATCTATCATGAAATTATCAACATCATTACTTATCACGTAGTGAATATAATCATCCCACCACAAATAAATATTAACTACCTCAATCACGAATAATGAAATTCATGATAAGTCTAAAGTGTATCTTCTATCATATAGATAGACTACTTCAAGGAACAAACCTATCATAATTAAGTTTGAATATATTATTATATTCAATATAAACATTTTATTTTAGAATTCCATTGAAGAAAGAAGAATTCATGTCTATTTTAACTGTTTTAAATTTTAATTTAATATTTACAACAACAAATAACCTTATAGACCCAAGAAATGATTCCATATTTTTGTGTATTTCACATAGATACACACTATTTGAAAATACTAATTGCCTAAAATTCATATATTTTTTTAATTACATTTCCAATATAATCTATCATATTATTTTAAACCCATTTTTTAATCCCATATCATATTACGGTATGTTTTATTGATAAATAGATATAGAAAACCATGTGAGGTGATTTGTGTGTGATGAATTCTATTTTTGTGAATATTGGAAGCTATCGTTTGAAAATGAATTCCATTATATGTTGACATGGTGAAGATAGATAATTTATCACTTGTTTTAATTTATATGTGATGTAGGACGTGATACAATATATGTGAGGAATAATTCGGGATGTGCTCCATATTTTCGTCTGAAACACAAAATAATTCAAACCTATGATAGAGTGAGAAATCTATAAAACAAATTGTAATTTATAAATTGTGGAACATGAGCTAAAAAGGGAAAGAATAAGACACACAAAAAATATTATAAATGAAACCAGTAAAAAATGTGTTCTAAAAATTTTAGTCGTATGTTATAATATATATTCCTAAAATAATTTAATTTTTATAAAAAATTGAATTTTATGTAATTTAAGAATAATTATCCACGATAATAACTTTACTAAATAAATAAATATAAAATATCACGATGGAAATAAATTAATCAAGACTAAATGTTTGTATAAATAGATTCATTGGAAATGCGACTTGGGTATTGTAGAATGATGTAGGAATAACAGATGGGGTTGTGAATGGATGAAAATGAGCCTTAGCCCAATTGATGAGGACTCATCAAGGGCATCCATAAGACCCATATTGAAATTTTAATGGAGGCATATTTATGGGTCACTATAGAAGGACTATAATAGTTACTGTTGGGTACTATAGAAGTTAATGTTCTGTACTATAGCAGCCTATACTATTGACCTTAGGCCCATCAGTTTGGGTGTGGAGTCCTTAAGGAATTGTGAAACCCAGTACTTCATGTTATTAAGTCTCTTAGGCCACCTTAAATTTCCATTACACTTGATGTGTAGAAAAAAACTAGAAATATTATATATGGTACATGATCTTGAGGAGGATTCAGAGCCAGGAACATTCAAAAAAGTAGAGCTATAGGATTAGAAAGAATGACAGGGTATGAAAATTTTGTTAGTACCAGGCATGAAAATAAGCAGGGGCAGTTTCAAGGATTCCTAGTATAGGATGTATTCCATTCTGAAATTCATGTCTAGTAATTTCATAAAACCTATAAGAAATGTAATTTGATGGTTCCTCTTCAACCCCTAAAAGGGGGATATCAAAAATGCATAAAAAATAAAGGCCTTTGGTCCATTCAGATTAGAGTGTGAATGGGTCATCTGTAATGGGAATATCTCTATGTTAATGATCAAAAAAATATAAGAAGTTTTTCATACTTATGTAATACATAGATACATATATATGTCACAATATAATAATGGATCATTAGTTTTTTCAGAAAAAATAAAATATTCAATATGATGTGGTATGAATAATAAAATGTTCTAGTTATATTGTAGATATAGATATGTATTTTGCATATCTCTAGGTAAAACTAAAACCCAAATCACATGATGTAACACAGTGGTATCATCACCAAACATTCAATACATAATAGAAAAAATGATTTAATAGTGATAAAGTAGTTATGTACCATAATCTATCATAGAATCCATGATGGGTACATTTCTTATCATATATAATAAATGTCAAAAATGTCAAAAACATCTATTGGAGACCCTTATATTATACTAGATGGTATGGATATGTCATTGGTATATATGAAATGAGAAAGATGGTTATATATGAGTCTATATTTAACATGAATCTTCTATGTGGGGTTTCGATAATTTTATATTTGTTATAGAAAGTATACAAGTTTTAAAATTAATGAAATTAGAAGGCCGTATGGAATTGGATGGGAGAATAATATCAATGGAGAGTAAAAAAATACATGTCATAAGTGTATCCAATTATTTTTAGGTTTATCCAAAAATTTAATAATGTTGAAAATATAGGAATAATTAACTTATACATATAGGAGGGATATTTTTGGATAATATTAAATTCAATAAGTAATATTTTCTAGTAATTGTAATTAATGCATTTAGTGTAGAATGTTTTGTAAATATAGAGTTTTATGAATATAATTTGATTCAAGGAAATTCTAGACTAATCTAAATGAACATGTAAAATAGTTATTGTTGGGTACTATAGTAGTTAATGTTTGGTACTATAGTAGCCTAAACTATTGACCTTAGGGCCATTAGTTTGGGTGTAGATTCCTTAAGGAATTGGAAATCCCATCACATCATGTTATTAAAGCTCTTAGGCCACCTTAAAGCTTCCATTCCACCTGATGTGCAGATGCAAACCAGAAATATTCTACATGGAACATACTCTACATGAGGATTTAGAGCCATGAACATTCAAAAAAGTAGAGCTCTAGGATTTGGAAGAATGAGAGAGTATGAAACATTATGTTAGTACCAGACATGCACTTAGGGAGGGTTAGTTTCAAGGATTAATAGTCTAGGATGTATTCAATTCTGAACATCATGTCAAGTAATTTCATGAAGCCTATAAGAAATGCAATTTAAGGGTACATCTTCGACCCCAAAAAGGGGGATATCAAAAACGCATAAAAAGTAAAGTCATTTTTTCTATTCAGATTATAGTGTGAATAGGTTATCTGTAATGGGAATATCTCTATGGTAATGATCAGAAAATTTGAATAAGTTTTTTCAAACATCTGTAATACATAGATACATAGATATCTCACAATATAATAAAGTATCATTAGGTTTTTTAGAAAAAAATAAAATATGCAACAGTATGTGGTATGAATAATAAAATGTACTTGTTATATTGTATATGTAGATATGTATTTAGTATGTCTCTAGGTAACACTAAAACCCAAATCACAAGATGTAACATAGTGGTATCATCACCAATCATTCAATACAAAATATAAAAAAGAATTTAATAGTGATAAAATAGTTATATACCATAATCAATGATAGAATCCAAAATGGGTATATTTCTTATCATATACAAAAAGTGAAAAATTTCAAAAAAATCTATTGGAGACCCTTATATTCTACTTGATGTTATGGATATGTCATTGGTTTATATGAAATACAAAATATGGTTATATATGACTCTATATTTAATATGAATCTTATATGTGGGGTTTCAATAATTTTATAAATGTTATAGAAGTTATACAAGTTTTAAAATTAATGAAATTAGAAGGTCGTATGGGAAGCAGATGGGAGAATAATATTAAGGGAGAATAAAAAAATACATGTCATAAGTATATCCCAGTATTTTGAGGTTTATCCAAATAGTTAATAATATTGATAATATAGTGAAAATTAACTTATACATATAAGAGTGATATTTTTGGATAATATAATATTCAATAAGTAATATTTTCAAGTAATTATAATTAATTAATTTAGTAAATCATGTTTTTTAAATATAGTGTTGTATGAATTTAATTTGATTCCAGGAAATTCTAGACTAATATAAATGAACATTTAAAGGTCCTTTAGTGATAAATATTCTACATGTAATAATATAAAAATAATGGTAACCTAAGAAAAACTATATCCCCCTTGTCAGATTATGTGTGAATGCACACATGTACTTAAATAATAAGTAGAATTATGTGGGGGTAATTGAATATTTTAATTCAAATAAAGGAAAGAGGATAATGTCCATTAAGATTGAGATCATTTTGTAAAATATAATTATGGATCTAAATATCTAAATTGTGAAATAACATGATAAATATTTATTTGATTTTGTAAAACATTATGAGAGGGAATAATGTGTCGAAAGCAGGACAAAATATGAAGACTCATCTAGTTTATATTCTATAATGAATCCACTATATATTGTATCATATGTCTTATTTCTATATTTTCACTTTGAGGTGTGTGATCCATTGATTTTATATTTTTCTAAATAAAGAGTTATACAGTCACATAGGCTTTTAACCTTGTGATATATCATTAAATTGTATCACTAATATTTTTTTATTATATATATATAATGTTTAATTTATTTTTATATTCTATATAGACCATATTATGTTAAAAAATATTTTCCATCATTTCTATTTTGTAGGATCATCAACCACAAATTACAGGTTTCTTATCTAGAGAATTAAATGAAATTGATCATATAAGTCAATATAGTGTACCTATATCACTTCGAATAAGACCTTCATATAAGAGATTATATGTTTTAATTTGTTTATTTTAAAATATACACCCCATAACTCTTCAAACATTCTCAAGGACACTAAAATTAATATTCCACTAACATTTGTTATACGATCTCTTGTTACAATATCACTTTACTTGTTTTTTGGGTGTGATTCTTTCCAATGAAGAATGAAAATACTTGTTAATCATAATTTTATTCCAATATTAGATGGAAGTAAATTTAGTCATTATTTATTTATGAAATAAGTTTATTTTATTTTCAAAATATATAATTTTTGTTCAATAGGAATCACATAAAACATTGATAATAAGGATAAAGAATGAACTATAGAGTGATTCAATGAAAATAAATATTTTTATTGTACACCTTGTTGATTTGGATTATAATTTATTGATATATATATATAATACAATTATATGTATGATAAATGATAAAATATTTATGAGGTTGAATGTGAGATTAAATAATCCTAAAATGAACCTATAAACATGACCCCACTGGGTATGGTAGTAAGATGAGTGTGCTACACCATTCCCAACATTAAAAAGACTATGTAAGAAGACTATTACCATCAAGGAATAAACATAAATGAAATGAAATTGATTTTACTAAGTTGTACCATAAATTTATATCCAATATATAATATTTTCTAACAAAACTGTAAATTTATGATCACCTAAATTTTATATTGAAAAATCAATGTAAAAATTTTTATCCAATACAATTCCATGTAGGAAAAAATAGGGAATACAAATATATATGTCCAAATTCACTAGTTACTAAAGACCCTAGGAGTGGGATGGTACCACTTTTTTTGACATAACCTTCAATGAACTCCTTCGGAAGCCATCCATACAAAAAACACCCATCAGTAACTATTATGAATCATGTCATCCAAATACACTATCTCCAAATTCACTAAGGTTATCATCAAACAATTTTGTACACACATAGACCCAATATGTGTGGGTATAAGACTTTTTCAAGGCAGACTATAAACATAGACTGTATGATTCCTTGAAAACAATGTGTAATGATAAACCAATAATTCATATCAAATCCTATGACTAATGGATTACTTAATGTATCCCAAATAAGTTAAATATTATTAATGTTCAATACATCCAGGGAAAATGTATAATCCCCTGTTTATTTCATAGTTACCTAAAGGTTCATATCTCAATTGAAAATATATATTCCTATAGTTCAGAATATATCTACTAAACTAAAAGATAATTTCATTAATATAAACCATAACTAGAAGGAGGATAAAAAGATCCAATATGTCATTAGTATCTCAAAGACGTATATAACTGTGTGAATATTATAATACCTTGGACACATGACCAACTAAAAATATGTAACATTCATTCCAAATATTTGAAGTTTTAGTGACGTATTGTGCCACATCAATGCATTCATGTGTCAATTGGTGGTGTCCCTAAACTATATAGAGGACTATACCCCGACATAAGGAGGGTTGATTAGTCGATAGATAAAGGGTTTTTCCATATTACATGGGGGAGTACTAACTCCATAATCCATATGTCGGGTTTCCTATAGAAAAATCATTCTACCGAGGGGTTACATAAACTCTATGCATCGAAATCCACAACCCAATAAACATGGGGAGTACAAAAAAACTACATTTTCTAAAATCACAATGCCTGAACCGTATTATCACATATACAACGCTATTTTCGTCGAGGTTCTCAAAATATTAGTACGATATCCTATAATGGATAATAGGATAAATCCATTATGATTTACATAGTCAAATACTTATAATAAATTACTCAAACTTCTAAAACTAACAACCTGGTGAAAATGTCTGATGAAACAATAATTTTACTTATTAAAAAATTCAATATATGATTACATAGCATGTAGGAGTAGTAAAAAATCTTCTAATGTAGTAATTCCACAAAATTTATATAGAATTGATATACATAGTTTCTCCTTTATAATACACAGCATGTGTGGCCTCTCTAGATAAACATAGGAAATCTACAAAATACTCATTGTGCAAGAAAACATAAAAACATAACAGGTATATCCCATACACATCAAGTCATCTAACCAAATAAATTTATCATGTGTATAGATATAAAATTTATTTTGGTTTTAGATTTCTAACATTAAGTGTATTTGGTTTTATGATACATGGTGTGTCACTAAAAAAAATTGTGTGTGATTTTGAAAATTATTTGAAACCATAAAATTAATGTATCAGAGTCACAAAGAAACTTTTTCAATGAAACTTTCTATATGAAATTAATGGAAATGTATAAAATATACGTTGTGAAGCTCATATAGTGTGACAAGAGACTAAAAACCTCATAGTTGTAAAAATTCTATTATTCTAAAAACACCATCTTCACAATACGAACTCCTTTGTTACCAACCATGACTTCCCTTGTAACAAAAACTAAGTCACTCAAAACATTCAATAAACTTCTCAAAGTATATATTTTTCAATATTTGTTTCATCTGATCCATCATCGTCCATTCATTTATTGAACTAAATTAGTAACTCATTTTTTTGGTCACTATCATGTGAATTACCCCATAATTCAACAGTTTTTATCCATTGCAGGATCATAAAACAATAAAAAAAACTCAATAAAGAAGAATTAAATAATGATATTTTATAAAAATAATTAATGTAATACTTGAAAAACCATTAATGGGTTCACATCTTGGTTAGTCGAAGAATACGAGTATGATATATTGCTGAATTAAAATTCATTTTTCAGATTCTTTGATGGGATTATGACCTCATAAATGGTATAAAAAATCAAATAAATATTTATCAATGATAAATAATTATTTTTATAAATATTTTAGTAATTTAAATAATAATTTTATTAATCACTTTGAACAATCAATGTTAGAGAAAAAAACCAAATTTAATTGTTCATATAAATTCTTGATAAACTCAGAGGTTTTTCCTCCACATTTATACCATGATAGAAATTAAATAATTAAATACTCAAGGACAACTAATTATATAAGAAAATATAATTCAATTATAAATATATATCATTTTGATATGATAGAATAATAAATTTCAATTATTTAATCTAATATTCTTCAATTCCATACAACATTGATGCTATAATAAATACTCATATAATAAGATTCATGCAATGAATATGTATGAAATAAGAAAATAATTTTAATCACAAGTTTAATAATTTAAAATTAATAATATATTCAAATATAATTCGTATTGGGGGTCATATTATTTTTTATATAATCTTTTTAATCACGATTTTAATTTGATGAAATAATTTGAGTATAATAGGTTTAAAAAGAAAAATTATTTTTTTCTAATATCCACCAATTATAATTCCCATAGATAAAACCATAATCAAACATCCGTCATATTTAAATCCTTAATACAGTTTCCATGGTAACAATTCTTATTTAATAAAATATTAAATATTTGGTAATTATTTTTTATTTTAATGTTTTAATAATTTTATTCATTTATCACCAATTATATTTAAATGATTTTTCCCTGATTAGAAAAAGGATTAAACAACACAATGTAGGAGAGGCATCAGGTTTTAGAAAATTAATCCATCCTCATTGGTGTGTTTTCATTAAATGATTATTATTTTAGAATATTCAAATATAGTTCTCAACACCACCATGAAAAAATTGAAGAACACCCTCTATTGTGTGGAGAGAGAGAAATGGAATATCCATGTGGGTTTCTTCCACACAATAAAATGAGAGAGAAAGGGTAGATATTTATCATTTTTAAGAAGGAAATTTTTAAGTAAACTAAAGAAAATATTTATATTCTATAAACCCTATCTATAAATCAATATTAATATCCCACAATATATGCATATAGAAAATTCTTATAATAAAGGAAAATACAAACTAAAAAGTATGGGTAATACTTCATAAAAGGGTGATAGATAAATGATGATCAAATAGTGGGAATTTGGAGTTTTTATAATTTGAAATGATATAAGTCAGCTCTAGGAAATCACTACTCAAATAAAAGGAATGGCTCTTTTAGTATGATCAATAACTATCCCCACACCTCTTGCTCAGTTATTGGATATATATCAAAACATATTTATGGATGACATCATAGTAATTCTATGTGATAGATTAGTTGATTTTGATATTGATCCCATATCGAGTGCACAAGACATTTTTATACCCACATATCATTCGGAATGAACCAATATGAAAGAGATAAATGTGTAGTAGGATGGATTGGAGCATAAGGGACTCATCAGGATGAGTAATTTTCCATGGTTATCACATAGGTTGTTCGATGTGAATGTGTATAGCAGTATTTGACTCTTCATTGATTAAAGAATGTTGAACCAGGTGATGGTATGGAATAGATATCCCTTTCACAGGATAGATGATCATATTCATAAATTATTGGAATCGTAGTGGTTCTCAAAGATTGATCATTTATTAGTATATCACTAGCTGAGAGTATGAGTATAGGATATTCCATATTTTATAATATAAATATTTTTGTTTTTTAAAATATGATGGGGATGTTATCCATACTATCTAATGTAGAAAAAAACATTCTTGGATCTCATGAACAAGATCTTACACCCTTGCCTAGAATCAATAATAATGGTGTGCATCGATGGAATAATTATCTACTTATTGGAATTTTAGCAACATTCTAGAAACATTGAGGTAATCAATATACACTTAGAGAATATCATCATTAGTAAATGTTATATATGTGTGGCCTTTTTATTTAGGTGGTAGGGTTTTTTAGGCATGTGGTTTCTGAGATACTAACATTCATGGGCCTAAATGAATTATAGGTAGTGATGTCTTAGACACATCCCCAAATTCAATGGATGTATGGATGGACCAAGGTTGAGACATGGGAGGGTGAGTCTAATATTTGAGATAAGTGGCATAATGTATTTGACCAAGACTACTTGAGTTTCATTTCAAGTATTAGAACCCAATGGAGTTATATAATTGTATTATCATCAACTTTTTATGATAATAAAAGCATTTTTAAAAATATTTATTTTTGTATTTAGGTAAAAAATTATATTTTTAAATAAAAATAACCTTATAAATGAATTTTTATGTTACTACACATAAGGGAAAAAACAGGTCAACACATTGGAATACTCTATGGAATATTTTATTTAGTTATCCACTATTTCTTCATGAAATTGTAAGGCATGTAGATCCTTGGTTTTGATATAATAAACATAGTAAATAGATTATATTACATATGTGGAGTTTTTTTGAAAATAATGTATTATATCTCAGAAAATATCTAAGATGGGTAACTTGATACCTCTATTAAATATGGAATATGGGATTTACCCTAGCTGTTATATAACCATTGTGCTTGTTTGGGTATATAATACATGGGGGTAAATATAATATATTATTTGTGCATGATATTTATAAAATAGTGGAATATCCCCCTAATTGTGTTACAAATTAAAACCCAAGACAATCATTTGGTTCAAAATGTGGGTTCTACCCTAGGATGACATAACCTTTTTGTGTTTGTATAAGTTACACATGAGATTATTTTATTCATTTTTATTTTATTATAACATTATACTTATTTCATTAGTTAATTTTTTTATTTTATTTTTTTCTATATTCTTTCACCTATATCCACCATTATTGATGCATCATCAAACTAATACCTTTTTACTTAACAAAATTTTTATCGTTTAAATTTTCCAAACATCAATGTGGTTAAATTGAAATCTATACGGTAAATTTATATTTGAATTAGTGGATTAAATTTTTGTTTTAAATATTCTTAAAAAACATACATAGTTGGGTTTCTTATATCAGATCGGCTCCGGATTTTTGTTTATCCTGTCAAGTCTAACTAAACCTAATAATATCTTGTGATCTATTGGTGAATTAGGAATGCCATAATTAGATTTTATGATATAATCCCCGGTATGTGACCTCTGGTGTTTCCCAATGTCTCTTGTTCAACTTCACTGTGCCCAATTATTTATTTTATATTTTTTTATTTCTTCTTTGTTTGTTCTTCAAAATGATGAAATTAAAGGTTATATATAAATTAAAAGATAAAATGTAAATTATATTATATAATTTAAAAACTATCAATGGATAGATCTTAAATACATTTCTAATGTATATTTATCTAAAATTTACAAAAGGATAATTAATAAAGGAAATATCAGTTGACAATTACATAAAATTATCTAATAATTATTATAAAAGGGATAATCAGGCCGATTTTTCCTATGAGAATTTTTTTAAATTATCAAAATATAAAATATTGAATTATCATTGGATAATTTATAAAATACTATTCTAAGATAATCTTGAATTTATATTTTATAATAAATATCATAGTATAATTTTGAATGAGTAATTTATAATGAATTATTACAAGATAACCCTAAATTTATAATATATAAAAAAATTACAGGACAATTATGAATTGATAATTTATGAAAAATTATCACAAGATAGTTATTATAGGATATTTTATTAAAAAAAATAAATAGATAATTATGAAAATTATCATAAATATTTATATATTATTATTGACAAATAATTATAAAGGACACATATGTATGTTCTCAAATTTATTTATAGAAATTATGACATCAAATATTGTATCATAATTATTCATGATTTGAAGATAATTATCACATGTGTTGTCCTAAAATATAATTTTAAAATTACCCAGAATAGAGAAAGTATCACCGCATGTTATATTTTATCTCTTTTTGAAAAATAATATCTGGTTTTGGTTCTAGGAATCCTTGATAACCCATAAACATTGACATTTCATCAACTACGAAAATAAGTCCTAAAAGCACATATTCTATAAAGTTATGAATTCCAATATATTCGAAATAAAATGTGTGGTTAACCCTTGTGGTTATATTCGATGACATTGAGGTATGAAGTACCTTGATTCATTAAATAATATTTACACATTATTTCATGTTTTGAGTTGTGTGTCAGGATTTTGATATTGTGATTGATTACGGTTTCAAGTGGGTGTGTATAGCCTATGATAACCATTGTACTATTTTTTCCACGAGTTATATAATAGTATCATGCTTCTACATTTAATTATAATCAAGAGTTTCTCTATGTCATTTATTAATTTCACATGTAGACATACTATCCAAAAATTATCAATCTTTTATTTGTAAATGTTATCTTTTTTGGATGTATCATTATTGGTTTTTGGAACATGTATACATTTAAGACATGATATGACTTAGAGGGGGAGTGTAATTTACATGTGAAGATAAGTTTAATGAAATAGAGAATATGGGGAGATATGATGATATCATGGAACTCCATGTGTACGGAAATACTTCAAGTTTCATTACATATATTCGGAACTCTGTCGAGTTTAATGTAAAATTATAGTAACTCCATGAAACATGTTGTATATCATGTGATCCATCATGTTTAATTACATTTTTCAAGAACTCTAATGAGTGGAAAGACATTTATTGATCACTCATGTGAGTTACATGTCATTCAATAGGTACATTATCATGAGTTCATTGATATAATGTTACACTATCCTGATGGAAACAATGATTACTATCAAAATATTTGTTAAGTCCAAAAGGTCCCCAGATACCCTGAGAGGGGGGTGAATCAGGGTAGTTATAATATATTCAAAATTCCTTTTAACCCACTTGATCTTGAACTATTTATTACAAGGCTCTCTTTTTTGTCTATATAATGTTAATTTCCATTCCATTTTTATCTGAGGATGATGCAATGAAAGTAATGTAGTAAAGATTTCAGAATGACACAACGATTTTCACTTGGTTCACTGTCACTGGGCTACGTCCCAGGAGTATACAACGACGATGTTCTAGAGTACCAAATTAATTAGGGCTCACTGCCAATAAAGAGTTCAATGTTCAGGATATGTATTCTATTCCAAAGATCACTGCCCTTACAAGGTTTAGATTTAGTTCACTGCATTACCATGAGTCAGTCCCTATGCCTCTCTCTCTGGCTCACTGTCGGTGGAATGGCACACTATCTTCCTCTACCTTCGCTCAATGTTCTTGGAGAGGTATCCACCCATAGTGTTTGTACTTGTAGGTCATACACAATTTATGGATATGTAAGTCCCTCTATTTTTATGAATTCCAACATCCTTATATATATGTAAATGTTCTATTGAAGTTATGTTTTCACCTGGAGATGAATTCTAACTTCCTGAGTAATGTTAGGTGCCATAAAAAATATTCAGAAACTAAATTGAAGCTTTCACAAGCTTCTTATGAAAATTGTTAACCACCATGTCTCTCCCACATACTGAGTGCCAGGTTTGGTATGTGAACTTCCTTATCCACATATTATTGCCTCTTTCGTGAACTTCCTCTATCCAGAGACTGCCTCTTCCATGAATATCCCTTATCTGCGAACTACCTCTCCCTTCGCTATTCTGTACAACTACCACGTAATGACTTCGCGAACTTCCTCTGTGAAACCCCTTCTTGTATACGAACTGTTCTTTATTCACAGACTCCCTTTGCATCCACGTACTGATGTCCCCCCTCTATGTACTACTCGTGGAACTCTCCATCTCATGTATTGGAGATTACTCCTCCATGTACCGATAAAACTCCTTCCCCATAACGGAATTCCTATTCCATGGACCATACTTCCATTGCAGGTTAAGAAACCTCACAAACACCTTCGGACAAATTCCTTCCATGAAAAGCACATTATCCTTCGTGAACTTCTTTTGCCTTCACGAACATCCTTTACCCTTTTCCAAAATCCCAGAGAACAATATGATTTCTAATGATGTTCCATCTTCATAGTAATCAGTAGGATTAGCATTTTTTATATGGGGGAAGATACCTTCTTAATCAGCTGAATCGAGATTTACCAAATCATCAATTCAGCCACCACTGCCTTCTGATCTTCAGCCACCAGGGATTGCAAGCCATTTGTGAACCACAAGCCATCCATGAACCGTTTTCCTATGCACTCCACATATCATCCTTGCTCTTATGTAGTCAATATCTTCTGCGTATTCCAAAAAAAATCATATAAAAAAATACCTAGAGGAGACCTTGAGATATTTTTTCCCAACAATATTCCTATTATATTCAAACATATAGCAGAAGAATGTATGGTTAGAGGTTTTTGGTGGTGTGGTTTGTGAACAACCTCTCAATTTTGGATTTTATATTTCTATCCTTTCACATTTTTTATCCTAATGGGTACACATGTTATACTGGATCCAAATAGATAAGGACACATTTTTCCATTCCTATAATGTCTTGTACATAGACCCAAATTTTTCATTTCTTTTCCCTTCTATATTTCTTGAGGTATCTAGTGATGATAATGGTCATTGTTGTTGACATATAAGTAGAGGGGTACCAAGTAGGCATCATACCAGAACAGAAACCAAGGGACACATTGTTTTTATATTTATTTTTATACTTCATATTACACTGGATAGGTTTCCCACATTGGGAGACACATTTATTCATATAAAATATATACAATTTATTTTCTTTGGAATGTTTACTATGATTATAATGTATAGTTTTTTGCATTATAATTGATCCTATGATATGATATTGTTGGAATCGTCTCCCAACTTATTTAGTTAGACTATCACTACATGTCGGTAGACTCCTGCATACGGGGAGAATCACATGAAGAACTTTGACCCTAAATCATGGACCCGATGGTTGGATTTTGGGTATTATAGTGATGTGATAATATTTTCATGTTTATTGATCTTCTAATATTGATTTTTCAATTGGATTTCTCAATGGTGAAATGAATTTGATATTTGGTTGTTGTGGAATGTGTTCATATGTTGGTTATTGATATGATTAGTGCATTAAGATGAAAATAGGAGTCAATACTTTATAATAAATAATGTTTACCCTATATAAAGTTTTAATATTATATATATTTTATTAAAGGTCATTTGTTTGATTATGTAGAATATATAGCATTACTCAAGAAATAACTCTATATCGAATGATTTAAAGGATAATACCTACTAGTGTTCATGCATAATGGTGATTCTGGGAGATTTTTTGTCATATATTTTACTAGATAATCCCATGGATATATCTATTCATTTTGAATAGTTAACCATATTTTTTTTCTTATAATGTTTTTATGTTTTGGTGTGTGGATTCTAATTGTTCGTATTATAATCATTAAAATTATGTTTTGAGGAAGAACAAATATTGTAAAAATAATCAATTAATTCACTCAAATGGGTGAAGACTGATTTTTAGGAGTGGAATATAAATGGAATTTCTAAAGTGATTCAACCACTCCCATTCCCAATATAAAAACATCCATGTGGATCACAATACCTATTGTAATAGTTGTATTTCTCTACATTTTCATAACTTTGTTCTGTAAGAAATAAATATTTTAATAATACTAATATCTTGCCATCACAATTTCTTATACAAAAATTCAATATATTTAATATGATAGGTAAATGTGTACTCACCTAATTTATTCAGTTATTACTGGAGAAAATAAGTGATAACATTAGATATATACATTTTAAATCCATATCTCATAAAATATATATGTTTCTCACAGGCCTCACATTAGATTTCATAAAATATAATATCACAACCATATATATCTATCATTAAATTATCAACTTCATCACTCATCACATAGTGAATCTAATCTGCCCACCACAAATAAATATTAACTACCTCAATCACGAATGAAGAAATTCATGATAAGCCTAAAGTGTATCTTCTATCATATTGATACACCTTTTCAAGGAACAAACCTACCATAATTAAAGTTTGAATCTATTTTTATATTCAATATAAAACTTTTATTTTATAATTCCATTGAACAAAGAGTAAATCATGTCTATTTTAACTATTTTAAATTTTGATTTCATATTTACAAAAAAAAACCTAATATACCCAAGAAATGATACCATATTTTTTTGTATTTCACATAGATACACACTATTTTTAAATACTAATTGCCTGAAATTCATATATTTTTTAATAACATTTCCAATATAATCAATAATATTATTTTAAACCCATTTTCTAATCCCATATGATATTACAGTATGTTTTATTTATAAATAGATATAGAAAACCACGTGTGGAGTATTTTGTGTGATGAATCTTATATTAGTGAATATTGAAAGCTATCATTTGAATATGGATTCCATTATATGTTGACATAGTGAAGATAAATAATTTATCACATGTGGTAGTATTTATGTGATATAGGGGGTGATACAATATATGTGAGGAATAATTTGGGATGTGCTCCATATTGTAGTCTGTAACACAAAACAATCCAAACCTATAATAGAGTGTGAAATCTATAAAACAAATTGTAATTTATAATTTGTGGAACATGAGGTCAAAGGGGAAAGAATAAGACACAAAATAAAATATTTTTAATGAAACCAGAAAATAATGTGTTCTAAAAAGATTAGTCATATGTTATAATATATATTCCTAAAATAATTAAATATTTATAATAAATTGAATTTAATGTAATTTAAGAATAATTATGCACACAAATAACTGTACAAAATCATGAAATAGAAAATATCATGATGGAAATAAATTAATCCAGACTAAATTTTTTTATAAATTGATTCATGGAAAATGCGACCTGGGTATTGTAGAATGATGTAGGATTAACATATGGGGTTGTGAATGGATGAAAATGAGCCCCAACCCAATTGGTGAGGACTCATCAAGGGTATCCATAAGACCCAGATGAAAATTTGAATGGAGGTATATTTCTAGGTCACTATATCAGTACTATAATATTTACTGTTGGGTACTATATCAGTTAATGTTTGGTACTATAGAATCCAAAACTATTGACCTTAGGGCCATCAGTTTGGGTGTTGAGTCCTTAAGGAATTGGGAAACCCAGTACTTCATGTTATTAAGGCTTTTAGGCAACATTAAAGCTTCCATTCCTCCTGATGTGAAGATGAAAAAAATAAATATTCTACATGGAACATGCTCTAGAGGAGGATTTAGAGCCAGGAACATTCAAAAAAGTAGAGCAGAAGGATTTGGAAGAATAAGAGGGTATGAAACATTATGTTAGTACTAGGAATGTACATAGGGAAGGGAAGTTTCGAGGAGTCATAGTCTAGGATGTATTCCATTCTGAACTTCATGTCTAGTAATTTCATGAAGCCTCTAGGAAATGTAATTTAGGGGTTCCTCTTCAAACCCTAAAATGGGGATATCAAAATGCATAAAAAATAAAGGCCTTTGGTCCATTCAGATTATAGTGTGAATGGGTCATTTGTATTAGGTATATCTCTATGGTAATGATCACAATAATCTTATATGTTTTTTCATACATATTTAACACATGGATACATTGATATCTCACAATATAATATAGGATCATTAGGTTTTTGGAAAAATTCAAATATTCAATAGGATGTGGTATGGATAATAAAATGTACTAGTTATTTTGTATATGTAGATATGTATTTATCATGTCTCTAGGTAACACTAAAATCCAAATCACAAGATGTCACACTTTGGTATCATCACCAATCATTCAATACAAAATAGAAAAAAGGATGTAATAGTGATAATATATTTATATACCATAATCTATGATAGAATCCAAGATGGGTACATTTCTTACAATATACAATAAAAGTGAAAAATGTCAAAAAAAATCTATTGGTGTCCCTTATATTACACTTGATGGTATGGCTCTGTCATTGGTTTATATGAAATGAGAAAGATGGTTATATATGAGTCTATATTTAAGATGAATCTTCTATGTGGGGTTTCAATAATGTTATATATGTTATAGAAATTATACAAGTTTTAAAATTAATGAAATTAGAAGTCTATATAGAGAGTGGACGGGAATATAATATCATGGGAGAATAATGAAATACATTTCATAAGTATATCCCAGTATTTTAAGGTTTATCCAAAAAGTGAATTATATTGAAAATATCGGGAAAATTAACTCATACATATAAGAGGGATATTTTTGGATAATATTATATTCAATAATAATATTTTCTATTAATTATAATTAATGCATTTAGTGAAGCATGTTTTGTAAATATATAGTGGTATGAATATAATTTGATTCAAGGAAATTCTAGACTATATAAATAAACATGTAAAGGTCCTTTAGTGATGAATATTCTACATGTAATAATATATATATAATGGTAACCTAAGAAAAAATATACCCCCTTGTCAGATTATGTGTGAATGCACACATGTAATTAAATAATAAGTAGAAGTATATGGGGGTAATTGAATATTTTAATTAAAATAAAGGAAAGAGGATAATGTCCATTTAGATTGAGATCATTTTATAAGATATAATTATGGATCTAGATATCTAAATAGTGAAATAACAAGATAAATATTTATTTAATATTGTAAAACATTATGAGAGGGAATAATGTGTTGAAAGCTGGACAAAATATGAAGAATCAGCTAGTTTATATTCAGAAACGAATCCACTATAGATTGTAACATCTATCTTATTTCTATATTTTCACATTGAGTTTTTGTGATCCATTGATTTTAAGTGATTTTTCTCTCAATACAGAGTTATACAGTCACATAGGGTTTTAACATTATGATATATCATTAAATTGTATCACTAATAGTTTTTTATTGATATATATATAATGTGTAATTTATTTGTATATTCTATATAGACCATATTAAGTTACAAAAAACTTTTTCCCTCATTTATTTTATTTTAGGATCATCTATAATAAATTATAGGTTTCTTATCTAGAGAATTAAATGAATTAGATCATATAAGTCAATAAAGTGTTCATATATAACTTCGAATAAGTCCTTCATATAAGAGATTTAATGTTTTAGTTTTTTAATTTCAAAATATACACTCCCTAACTCTTCAAACATTCTCAAGGCCACTAAAATTAATATTCCACTATAATTTTTTATACGATATCTTGTTACAATATCACTTTACATGTTTTTTCGGTGTGATTTTTTCCAATTAAGCATTAAAATACTTGTCAATCAAAATGTTATTCTAATATTAGATGAAAGTAAATTTATTCATTAATTAGTTATGAAATAAGTTTATTTTATTTTCTAAATATATAATTTTTTCAATAGGAATCACCTACAACTTGGATACTTAGGATAATGAATGAACTATAGAGTGATTCAATGATAATAAATATGTTTATTATACACCTTGTCGATTTTGATTATAAGATATTGATATATAAATAATACAATTATATTTAAGATAAATGATGAAATATTTATGAGGTTGAATGTGTGATTAAATAATCCTAAAATGAACCTACACACATGACCCCACCTAGTATAGAAGTAAGATGAGTGTGCTACACCATTCGCAACATTATAAAGACTAAGGACGAGGTCTATTACCATCAAGGAATAAACATAAATGGAATTTAGTTTCTTTTATTAAGTTGCATCATAAATTTATATCCAATATATAATAATGTCCAACAAAACGGTAAATACATAATCACATAAACTGTATAATGACACATCAAAGTGAAAATTTTTATCTAGTACAATTTTATGTAGGAAAAAATAGGTAATACAAATATAGATGTCCAAAGTCACTAGTTACTAAAGACCGTAGGAGTGGGATGGTACCACATTTTTGTGACATATCCTTCAATGAACTCCTTTGGAAACCATCCATACCAAAAAACCCATCAGTTACTATTATGTATCATCTCATCCAAATACACTATCTCCAAGTTCACTAAGGTTATCATCGAACAATTTTGTACTTACATACACCCAATATGTGTGGGTATAAGGATTTTTCAAGGCTGACTATAAACATAGACATCATTATTCCTTGAAAAAACTATATAAAGATAAACCAATATTTCATATCAAATCCTACGACTAATGTATTACTTAATGTATCCCAAATAAGTTAAATATTCGAAATGTTCAATACAGCCATGGGAAATGTATAATGCCATGCTTATTTCATAGTTACCAAAATGTTTATATATCAATTGAAAATATATATTTCTGTTGTTCAGAATATATCTATAAAACCCAAATATAGTTTCATTAGTATAAACCATAACTGGAAGGTGGATAAAAAGATCCAATATGTCACTAGTATCTCAAAGACATATATAAATGAGGTAATATCATAATACCTTGGACACATGAACAACTAATAATATGTAAAATTCCTTCCAAATATTTGAAATTTTAGTGAGGTATTGTGACCCATGAATTCATTTGGGTGTCAACTGGTGGAGTCCCCGAAACACTCAGCCGATTGTCGCCAATTGATCGATCAATGTTCCGGTGCTCTTCTAATGTGTATAGCAGCACTCGGGTCGAATCCTCGGCGATGATACTTTTTAATAGTCGTTTGTTTTTAGTTGATTGTATTTTTATGAGGGGGGTTTGTTTGCAGAGCTTAATTGAAATGATTGATTGACTATAATGGATTTAACAAATTGATAAATACTGGGGTGAGTTCATTATTAGGGAGTTAATCTTGTGATATCTTTGTGATTTTCTTAATATTGCATTTAAATTAAGACCCACTTCACAAGTTGACGTCGATTAGAATTCTTAAGTGTTAAAACATTAATCCAAGCCTTAACATGACTAGGATTTTAATCACAATTAGTACATGTTTATGGTAGTGTGTTTATGTTCCAATAATCCATAGAAACCACATTCTAAACAAAATATGTCCTTTATCCATGACATATTAAGTCCAACATACCCAATGTTAAATTAAAGAATACTCACCGAGAAAATACTCTCAATCACTTAACATACCTAAATTTTTACTCAACCGAATAAGATATTTACTCAGAAATTTGGGTGTATAATATTCTGGTTATAATAATTATGATGATAAATTAATAATAGAAGAAAAATAAAGGTATTAGAAAAGAGTGGTACATCAAACACACACACACACACACATGAACAATGATGATAATTAAAAACGGATTTTTGATTGAATGAGGATGAGAAAGAAGGGAGGGTAATTTAAAATGATTCTAACTATTTTAAGACCATTAATATTATTCTACAGAAGGTGGTGAATAATAAGAGGTATTGAGGAAGAAACAAGCACTAAAATTTGATTGAAATGAAAACAACGTTGCACAATTACAATTGAAATCAAACATAAACAAACATGAAAGAGAAGTGGATGAGAGGTATCTCTTGTTGAAACAAGATCAAATAATATCCTCCTAGAAACTTTTCAATGATATAGTAATGAAAAACCTCCTCTTTAAGTGCTGATGTGCCAACCCCTTTCAAGGAGAGAAGGGGAGTGTATTTATAGCCCAAGGAGTGGACTGTTTGCATTCCAAAACTATCCCTCCACTTGAACCGCAGATTTACCAATATATACAAATGAATAACGAGATAGTCTCTTTTTCAAAGATGTAGATATGGATGTCTTCTGTCCACCATCAAAATTTGGCATCCTATAGACTTTATTATCCAATGTTATAGCTGTTTTAATAAATAATTCCATTCTCTCTATTTCAATCCAGACTTTTCAATGGCCGAAATGTGAATGGGTTCTTGCATAGTATGATGCCCTCAAATAAACATAATTTATTCAAAAATCTTGGCAGACTATATATTGTCTTTCACAATGAATAATCTCATCTTTCATAGTTGTTTAATCCGGAGAAAAGTCAAAATTTTTGTGCTAATTTAAGTTCCCCGCCAGAATGGTGGGATGAGTTTAAATGAATTAGTTGGGCCCCTTGTACCTGGATTTGGGCCGTGAAATTTTTATCCAAGATGACACGTAGTGTCCCCCAAATAATGGAGGAGAATGAATGTTTTTGGACTTCTAGATTGACCCCAGAAAATCACTCTTCAAGGCTGGTCCAGTTTGTTCACAGATTCATTGGGCCTTCTTGTGTGATCCATATGACCCTTCAAATGGAAGAATTGTCCCATGATCCCTTATACTGAAATGTTTTATATTTAAAGTATAATACTAATAAACAAGAACAATACAATTTGGATCAGTATAGTGATAGTAATTATTAAAATAGTTAACTGACTCAATTGGACTACATCAAAAAATTCTCAATATTTTTTCTTAATAATAAAACATTAATATTTCACACTAATTATGCACATTTCATATAAAATAAGTAAAGGGATTATATAATAAGTCATGAAAATATTAACAACATCAAATCCCCCACACTTAGTCTTGGGCATGTCCTCATGTGCAACAAATATAAAAACATAACAAAATCATTTTCAGTCACCGATAAATATTTAAATTTTGTTTTCTCCAATCAGGGGAGGCTTAGACTATTTCACTCATCCATTTGGAATTCCACAAAAAGTTGTTACTGAAAAAATGTTCCAAAACTAATTAATTTTTTCATGCTCAAATTTTAAATGGAAAATGTGGACACTCAAAACTTACACCTCTCATGATGATAAAATTTATTTGTGGAGGTTCACTCTCCCACCAAACAAAAGTGAAAATTTTAAAGTTTGAAAATAGCCCTCATCTTCCATTCCCTATCTAAAGTGCCCAAAAATAAAGAGTTATTTTTATGGGGGTTTTCTATGGCTGTGGGATGGTAGGAATATAATGTCCTAGAGAGATAAGAGGAGGAGTAAAACAGCAACCTAGAAAATGAAATGCACATTTTTTTTTGAAATAAAACATGGGAGGAAATGAAAACATATATTTACAAGGGAATGATTGTGTGAAGAAATACACAATAGAGGAAAAAATTTGAAGGGGATGATAAGATGAAATATTTACAAACCATAAAACTTCTCTCAATAAGAATATAATGAAAGTGTTCTTTTTTCCCCTTTTATTCTTTGTTTTTTTGAAAGTTGACCTTGAAATTGATCTCAAACTCATATCCCAACCCATTTTCTATATCCTCATGACACTAAATGTAATAGCTATAACAATATTAAAGGTTTTGTAAGAGTGATTTTTTACCTAACAATGAAACAACCCATTTTTTTTATTTTTTTATCATTTTTTATTTTTTTGAACACTTGTCAATAACATTTACCAAATTACATAAATGAAAGTACATTACATTCCCCAAAACACACTGAATGATAACCTCTCCCACACACTGAAATGGATGCTTTCCCTAAAGCATATGATAACACGGTGAAATCAAAAAAGGGTACACAAAATGAAATCCATACCCCCGACACTTAAATTTCAAAAAAATTTCTGCATTAAAAATCTATCTTTATATTGGGTGGGAAATATAATGGGCTTGTAATGTGGCTATCAAAGAAAAGGTTTTCATAGGATCGAAGGGGTTTCAAAAGGAGGATTAAAATAAGGGAAATAGGAGGCTATTTGGCTATTGTGATTCTCATATGGATTAGAAAATTCCTCTATAATATTAATGCACACTAAAGTAGGAAATTCAGCTCGAAGGTCCACAAACTATAGATGCAAAAATGGGGGTGAAAACACATATTTTTAAAAGATGGCCATAGGTTTCCTTGTCATGAAAGCAAATATTTTTACTCACAGTTTGGTAAAGGCTTTTTCCAAATCAAAAATTGAGCATTCAAAATTTGTTAATTTTGACACAAAATTCTTTATCCAATGTCGTGATGAAAACACAAATTTTTTGAGATGAAAACATGTCTGTTAACTCCCCAAAATGGTTGGACAAAATTTCAAAACTCGATGGTGAGTAAGAATGACTCATAATTTTTTTAAGTGGTTGTTTTTTTAGGTTTTTGTTTTTGTTTTTATAAAGATACACACAAAAAAAAGAGATAGTGAAAAATAACGGTTTTGATAAAGAAAGTGGTAAAAAAATGAAAGAGGGAGGAATAAGAAGAAAGAGGTAGAGAGAGGAAGAGATAGAGAGAGAGTTAAAGGGAAATATGTGTCCCCTTGTTAGGATTTTGCAGGTCGCCATCTCCATCTAGTGGTAGGTTGGAAAAAGAAGTTGGGGATCCAGTGGAAGTCTTTGTTGATCCAAGATTGTGCATCCTCTCATGTTGATGCTTTAAATGATGTCCATTAACCGTGAATGTCCTTTTGGAAGAGGGGACTTGGGCTTTCACTCCACCAAATTGGTAAACATTAGTAATAACAAAAGGACCTTCTCAATGAGAATTAATCTTACCTGGGTGAATCCAAAATCGAGAATTGAAGAGAATTTCCTTTTTGCCTTCATGAAATACCTTTATCAAGATCTCTTTGTCATGGAGTACATTGGAATTCACTTTGTATTGATTATAATTCTCATAGGATTCAAGTCGAAGATCCTCCTATTCATCTAATTGCAAAAATCATTCTTCACCAGATTTTTCAGAATCAAAATTACAGGTTTTCATAGCCCAAAAAGACATATGTTGTATTTCAACTGGTAGATGACATACTTTACCAAAAACTAGCCTAAAATGAGACATCTGAATGGGTGTTTTATAGGCAGTTCGATAATCCCAATGTGCTTCACCAAGTCATTCAGGACAGTCTTTTCGGGAATTTTTACAATTCCCTCAAGAACTCTTTTCACTTCTCTATTAGAAAGTTCAGCCATGCCATTTGTATGGGGGTGATATTTAGTTTCAGATTTATGTACAACCCCATTCTTTTTTCAAAATAGATTCCACGGTTTTATTACAATAATGGCTTCTTAAGTCACTTATCAACTCACAGGGTGTGCCAAATATATGGAATATGTGTGTCTTTAGGAACTCACTAACATTATGTGAATCATCCTTTCTAGTGGGTTTGTCCTTGAACCACCTAGAAACATACTCAACCGCAAGAATGATGTATGATAATCCATTGGAATGGGGAAATAGGCCCTTGAAATCGATGCCCCAAACATCGACGAACTCACTAAAAATTAAAGGCTTTTGGGGAATTTCATTTCTCTTAGAAATTGTGCCAAACTTTTGGCAATTGGGATGTGATTGACAGAACTAATGTGAGTCCTTGAAGAGATAATTCCAGAAGAAGATATAGTCTAGGACAATTCGGGAGGTCCTTTGTGGTCCAAAGTGGCCACTACTAGGCATTGAGTGATAGAATTCTAAAATATAGGAATGTTCATCTTTATCAACACATCTCCTAATTACCATGTCTTCCCCTATTTTGAAATGTTTATTTTCTTCCCAAAAATAGTGTTTTGAATCACTTTTCAACTTCATTTTCTTTTCTTTTGAAAAAAATTCCAGAAAAACACCAGAAACCATGTAGTTTAAAATTGGGGCACAACATGGTAACTTTGGAGTGAGAGATGAAAGGTTCTTAGTGGGTAATTTAGGATCGATGATTTCAGAGTGAGAAGAATTAGAAATTCGACTCAAGTGATCAGCCACAGGGTTTTATTTTCCTTCTTTATCTTTTATTTCAAGGACAAACTCTTGGAGCATTACAATCCATATTATTAGCCATGGCTTGGAATCACTTTTCTTGAGTAAGAAATTTATAGAAGAATGGTCTATAAAAATAATTATTTGGAACCTAAGAGATAGGGACGGAATTTATCTAAGGATAAATAAACTACTAAATGTTCTTTTTCAGTGACAGTGTTGTGAGATTGTGTTTCATCCAATATTGTTTAGGCATAATACCAGACCTGGGAAATATTTTCTATTCTTTGAACAAGATTTTCCCCAACAACTCTATCAGAATCTTCACACATCAATTCAAAGGGTATGGACCAATATGGGGGTTGGATTATCGGGGCAGATGTTAGAGCAGTTTTGAGTTCAATGAAGGCTCTCTGGAAAACCTCATCAAAATGGAAGGTGACATCATTTTGGAGAAAACATTTTAGTGGGAGGGAAATTTTACTGAAGTTATGGATGAATCACTGATAGAAACCAGCATGACCAAGGAATGGTTGGATGTCTCGAACAGAGTTGGGATCAGGAAGTGATTGGATCACATCAATTTTGGTAGGATCAACTTCAATACCATCTTTTGAAACTATGTGCCCTAGAACAATCCCATTTTCAACCATGAAGTGAAATTTTTCAAAATTTAACACAAGGTTACACTTGACACACTTTTGAAGGAATAAATAGAGTGAATGAAAGCATGACTCAAAAGACTCACCAGAAATGGTGACGTCATCCATGAAGACTTCCATACAGTGTTCAATGAATTCTGGAAGGATACTCATCATACACCTCTGGAAAGTTCCATGAGCATTACAAAGTCCAAGAGGCATTCTTCTATATGCATATGTTCCAAAGGGGAATATGAAAGTAGTATTTTCATGGTCCTGAGGTGCGATTGGGATTTGGAAGTATCCATTGTATATATCTAGAAATCTATAGTGTAACTTTCTGGCTAATTTTTCTAGCATTTGATCAAGGAATGGAAGAGGGTAGTGATCTTTTCGGGTCTCAACATTCAATTTTCTATAGTCGATGCACACACGCCATTTATTCTTCACTCGATTTGTGATTACCTCTCCATGATCATTTGTGAAAATAGTTATTCCACCCTTCTTAGGTACAACATGAATCGGACTAACCCATTAACTATCAGAAATTGGGTAGATAATACCAGATTGAAGAAGCTTGGTGATGTCTTCTCTCAATACCTCAAGTATGAGTGGATTGAGTCTTCTTTGTGGTTGTCTAATTGGTTTGGATGACTCCTCAATATGGATGTGATGCATGAAAAGGGTTGGTTTGATTCCTAGTATGTCATCTAGGGTCCAACCTAAGGCCTTTTTGTTTTCCTCTAACACTTGAACAAGTTTGGACTCCTTGGTTTCAGTAATCGTGGCATAGATAATGAAAGGATATGAGTGATCACGGAAGAGGAATGCATATTCAAGGTGCACAAGAAGGGGCTACATATTAGTCTCATAATTCATTTTTGCTTTAGGAAACTCAGAAATGGAGGATGGTACTTCAGTTGCTTCAGATTAGTTTTTCCCAATACTGTCCAAGGTAGAGAAGTTTTGATCATAGTTGATATGTGATTCAAGAGAGTTTTCAAGATCCTCTAAATTGATGGAGTCTATGAATGAATGGTCCACATCAGCTTCACCATTTTTGAATTGGTTATTCCAAGTGATGATTTCACAAGATCCTATCTCTTTAGAATAGGATGAACATGATGGAATGGGATTCAATTTACTTTTAGAAGTTCCCTCATAAGCATGGATTGAGAATGTAGACTGATCCTTAGATGGGTATCGCATGGCTTTGAAAATGATGAACTTGACCAGTTGGTCACCAAATTCCATAGATAAGATGTCTGAATGGACATCAATTTTGGTTCTAGATGTCTTTAGGAATGGTCTTCCTTGAATTAGGGGAGATCGAGATGATTTCATCTCACCTTCCATGTCAAGGACATAGAAATCAACTGGGAAGATAAGATCATTTACTCGAATAAGGACATCATAAATTATTCCCTCAGGACTTGTTGTGCTTCGATTGGATAATTGAATGACAACACCCATTGGATGTAAGGGACCGAAACCAAGGTTAGAGAATATGGATTTGTACATGACATTAATTGAGGCTCCTAGGTCTATGAGTCCATCATCAATGTTGGAACATCCAAATTGGCATGGAACTGTAAAGGTCATGGATCTTTTCACATAATGGGTATAGAATCTTGGGTTGAAACATTTTGTGAGGTTTTAAGTTGCCTCTTTTGGGTACACAACTCCTTAAGAAACTTGGCATACTTAGGAATTTTTTTATGGAATTTAAGAGGGGAATGTTGACTTCAATAGGTCTAAACATGTTGAGCCCTTCAGGATCATGTTTGAAGTATTTTATTGGCTTAGAAACAGCTTGAGGAAAAGGAATTGGGTTCCTAAGTGGAATGGATGGAGGAGAGGGAATGGATTCAAGTTCCTTTTCAAGTTCCTTTTTCATTTCATTTTCTAGGTAAAAATTAAAAGGAGGTTTATATTACATATATTTAGGTATAACAATTTCCATTCCCAATATAAGTGAAATTTCACTTAAATTACACTTGGGGTTGGGTAATGGTTGAGCTCGGAGTTGGGAAGAATTGGATGGTTGCTGCTGACTAAGGTGGGATACTAGTTGACCAATTTTGGTGTCAATGTTCTTGAGGATAGAATGGGTGAAAGAGGAAAGATCTTCTACTTCACTTTCCCATGGTTTCTTAGAATAATAGGCCTATCCCGAATTGGGATTTCCATGATTTGGGTTCTTGGGAAAACGATTGTATTGGTTTTGGAACTGGGAATGCTCACTAGGATAATGGAATCTAGGAGTAGGATTGTTCCTTTATGGTTGAGGAAGAAAAGGATAAGGTTGTTGGAAGTTACCAACACCTTGACCATATTGGAATTGGTTTGGATTTTGAGGAGGTAATTGAGAGGGATGAGATATGGGATTACCATACCTGATGCCTTGGTTATAAGAAGATGAGAAGGGCTTAGAGTGAGGTTGTTGAAGTTTCTAATAAACTGACCTGATAGTTGAGGATTAGTATTCCGATGAGCATATGCTAAAATGAGCTCCATTGGTCCAAAGGAATCAGATTTATCCTCTTGAAGTTGTGGACATGTTCTAGTAGGATGAGATAGAGAGTTGCAGATTCCATAGTTTTTGATTGGTCCAGGAAACCTTGATTGTGGAGAAGATGAGGTTGGGGATTTGGATGCCACAACTAGTTGTCGCACAAGACCTTTAATTTCACTCATCCACTCAGTTATCTTGTTTGGATCAATTGATTGATTATCTTGGCCTTGTTTGACTTGAGCATGTGCTCGACTATGGAATTTTTGTGTGTTTTCAGCCATGTTACTTATGAGATCTCTTGCTTCTGCAAGAGTTTTATCAACAAGAGCATATCAACTTGCGACATCTATGAGAGTTCTCTCGATAGCCAATAACCCCTCATAGAAGTATTGGATCAAGATTTGGTCATGGATTTGATGGTGTGGACAGGTTGCCACATGCTTTTTGAACCTCTCCTAGTACAATTGGAGTGATTCACTTGGGAATTGACAAATACCACTTATTTCTTTGTGGATAGAAGAAGTATGAGAAGAAGGAAAGAACTTTTCTAAGAAGAGTTTCTCCATGTCATTACATGTGGTTATAGAACCAGGAGGTAGGTAGTGAAGCCACAACATAGCAGTGTCACCTAGGGAGAAAGGGAATGCTCGAATTTTGATTTGTTCTTCAGAAACCCCTTGAGGCTTCATGGTAGAGAACACCACTTGGAACTCTTTAAGGTGGAGATGTGGATCCTCACCGGCTAGCCCGTGGAAAATTGGAAGAAGATGAATCAAAACTGATTTGAGTTCGAAGTCAGCTTCTATGTTTGGATATTGAATACCAAGAGTTTGGTTATTCATATTATTGGAATCATGTTCTTTTAACATTTTTTCCCTATGATTGGCCATATCTAATTCAATTGGTTGTACAAGAACTGGTTATTGAATTATTTGATTATCTCTTATGTTCCTCCTACGTTGGCAAAGTGTTCGCTCAATTTCAGGGTCAAACAAATCTGAGAGATTGTTTGGAAGGCTACAGGGCATTCACATAGATTTTTTAATAAAGAAGAAGATTGGTTTTTCTTTTTAATTTTTCAATTTATGGTTTTTATGAGAAGACGGGTTTTTCTTTGTGTTGTTTTTTCAATTTTTTCAATTTTTTTTTGGATTTTTATTACAATAATTAGAAACTAATGGCTAAATAAAGCACCATCCCTGTAAATGACTCCATTTGAAACACACGGATGATTGTCGCCTATCGACCGGTCAACGTTCCGGTGCTCTGCTAATGTGTATAGCAGCACTCGGGTTGAATCCTCCGTGATGATACTTTTTAATAGTCGTTTTTTTAGTTGATTGTATTTTGATTAGGGGAGTTTGTTTGTAGAGAATAATTGAAATGATATATTGACTATAATTGACTTAACAAATTGATAAATATTGGGGTGAGTTCATTATTAGGGAGTTAAGCTTGTTATATCCTTGAGCTTTTCTTTATATAGAATTTAAATTAACACCCACTTCACAAGTTGACGCCGATTAGAATTCCTAAGTGTAAAATCATTAATCCAAGACTTAACTTAACTAGGATTATAATCTCAATCAGTAAATGATTATGGTAGTGTATTTATGGTCCCAATATTCCATGGAAACCACATGCTAAACAAAATATGTCATTAATCTATGACATATTAAGTCCAACATTCACAATGTTAAATTAACGAATACTCATTGAGCAAATACTCTCAATCACTTAACATCCCTAAATTTTGACTCAAACCAATGAGATATTTACTCATCCATTTGGGTGTTTAATATTATGATTATAATAATTATGATGATAAATTATGAATAGATGAAAAATAAAGGGATTAGAAAAGAGTGGTACGTCGAACACACACACACACACACGAACAATGGTGATAATTAAAAACGGATTTTCGATTGAATGAGGAAGAAAAAGAAAGTAAGGTAATTTAAAATGATTCACAATATTTTAATACCATTAATATTATTATATAGAAGGTGGAGAAGAATAAGAGGTATTAAAGAAGAAACAATCACTAAAAGTTTATTGAAATGAAAACTAAGTTACACAATTACAATTGAATTCAAACATAAACAAACATGAAGGAGAAGTGATGGAGAGGACTCTATTGTTGAAACAAGATCAAAGAATATTCTACCCAAACATTGTAAAGGCTATAGTAATGCAAAAACTCCTCTTTAAGTGCAGAAGTTCCAACCCCTCTCAAGGAGGGAAGGGGGAGTATTTATAGCCCAAGGAGTGGACTGTTTGAATTCCAAAACTGTCCATCCACTTGAACTGCAGATTTTCCAATATATACAAATGAATCATGAGATGGTGTCTTCTTTAATGATGTATATATTGATTTATTCTATCCACCCTCAAAATTTGGCCTCCTATAGACTTTTGTAGCCAATGTTATGGCAGTTTTAATAAATAATGTCATTCTTTCTATTTCAATCCAGACTTTTCAATGGCCGAAATGTGAATGGGTTTTTGCAGAGTAAGATGCCCTAAAATAAACATAATTTCATCAAAGATGTTGTCTTCTTATATATTGGCTTTCACACTGAAAATTATAAGCTTTCATGGATGTCTAAATCAGGAGAATAGTCAACATTTGGTGATGATTTCAATTCCCGGCCAGAATGGTGGGCCGAGTTTAAATGAATAGTTGGGCCCCTTGTACTTGTATTTGGTCCTTGAAATTTTTATCCAAGATGAAATGTAGTGTCCCCCGAATTATGGTGGAGAATTAATGTTTTTGGACTTTTCAATTTAGCCCAGTAAATCAATCTTCAAGGATGGTCCTGTTTGTTCACAAATTCATTGGGCCTTCTTGTGTGGTCCATATGACCCTTCAAATGGTAGAATTGTCTCATGATCCCTTCTAATGAAATGCTTTACATTTAAAGAAGAATACTAAAAAACATGAACCACATAGTTTAGATCAGTATAGTGATAGGTATTATTAAAACAGTAAACTGACTCAATTGGACTACTTCTAAAAATTCTCAAAAATTATTCTTTATATTAAAACATTAATATTTATCACAAATTATTCACATTTCATATAAAATCAGTAAAGGGAGTATATAATAAGTTATGATAATATTAACAACATCAGTCCCTAAACCATAGATAGGACCATAACCCAACATAAGGATGGTTGATTAGTCGATATATAAAGGGTTGTTCCATAGTACATGGGGGAGTACTGACTACATCATCCATATAAAGGGTTTCCCCTATCAAAATCATTACACTGAGGGGTTAAATAAACTACATGAATAGAAAACCACACCCCAACAAGAATGGGGAGTACATAAAAACTACATTTTCTCAAATCACAATGCCTGAACCGTATTATCACATATACAACACTATATTCCTCGAGGTTCTCAAAATATTAGTACGATATCCCCTAATGGATAATAGGATAAATCCATTATTATTTACATAGTTAAATACTTATAATGGATTACTCAAACTTATAAAACTAACAAAAATGTGAAAATATATGATGAAACTTTAATTTTACTGGTACAAAACATTCAATATAAGTTTACATATCATGTTAGAGCAGTAAAAAATCTTCTAATGTAGTAATTCCACAAAAATTATATAGAATTGAGATACACAGTTTCTCTTTTATGATACACAGCATGTGTGACCTCTCTAGATAAACATAAGGAATCTACGAAGTACACATTGTGCAAGACCACATAGAAACTTAACAGGTATATCCCATCCACATCAAGTCATCTAACCTAATAAATATATCATGTGTAAAGATAGAAAATGTATTGTGTTTATAGATTTCTAACATTAAGTGTATTTGGTTTTGTGATTCATGGTGTGTCACTAAAACAAAAATTGTGTGTGATTTTTAAAATTTTTTGAAACCCTAAAATTCATGTATCAGAGTCAGACATAAACTTTTTCAAGGACACTTTCTATATGAAATTAATGGAAATGTATAAAATATATGTTGTGGAGCTCATATAGTGTGACAAGAGACCAAAAACCTTGTAGTTATAAAAATTCTAATATTCCAAAAATATCATCTTCAAAATACGAACACCTTCATTACCAATCATACCTCCCCTTATAAATAAAACTAACACACTCGAAATTCAATAAACATCTCCAAGTATATATTTTTTAATCTTTTTTTCATCTGATCCATCGCCATCCATTAATTTATCGAACTAAATTAGTAACTCATTTTTAGGTCACTATCATGTGAATGACCCCATAATTCCACAGTTTTTATCCATTGTAGGATCGTAATACCATACAGAAACTCAATAATGAAGAATTAAAGAATGATATTTTATAAAAAGAATTTATGGAATACTAGACCACCCGTTAATGGGTTCACAGTTGTGTTAATCGAAGAATGCGAGTATGATATATTAATGAATTAAAATTCAATGTTCAGATTCTTTGATGGGATGATGACATCATAAATTTTATAACCAATCAAATAAATATTTATCATTGATAAATAATTATTATTATAAATGTTATAGTAATTTAAATAATAATATGATTAATCACTATGAATAATCATTGTTAGAGAAAAAACGAAATTTAATTCTTCATAGAAAATTCTTGATAAACTCAGCGGTTTTTCTTCTAAATTTATACCATGATAGAAATTAAATAATTAAATACTCAAGGACACATGATAATATAAGAAAATATAATTCAATTTTAAAAATATATCATTTTGATATGATAGAATAATAAATTTCAATTATTCAATATATTATTTTTCAATTCTATACAACTATGATGTTATAAAAAATAATCATATAATTAGATTCATTCAATGAATATGTATGAAAAAAGAAATTAATTTTAATCACAAGTTTAATAAGATAAAATTAATAATATATTCATATATAATTTTTTTGGGTGTCATATTATTGTTCATATAATCTTTTTAATCACGATTTTTATTTGATGAATTAATTTTAATATAATTTGGTTTAAAAAAAATAATTTTTATCTAATATCCACCAATAATCATTCACATAGAAAAAACCATAATCAAAAATCCATAATATTTAAATACTCAATAAATTTTTCCTGGTAATAAATCTTATTTAATAAAACATTAAATATTTGGTAATTAGTTTTTATTTTAATGATTTAATAATTTTATTCATTTATCACCAATTATATTTAATTGATTTTCCCCTGATTTGAAAAAGGATTAAACAACACAATATAGGAGAGGCATCAGGTTTTAGAAAATTAATCCGACCTCATTTGTAACACCCCCATACTTCTATGATACGCTTCTCTTTGAATAATAGAGCAGCGTGTGTTGTACGCAACCTCGAGTTCTAACACACCACAAACAATAACAGTAGTCGTTACTAATAGTAATACCCACTTTTTGAAATTATATAAATTTTATATTTCAAAATGGAATTCATTTTTGGATTTGAAATATCAAAATTATCCTATGCTGAATTTTTGGTATTTTCCGAGAACTTCCAATTTTTTATAAATAGTGAAAAATACATAAAAACAACTTTTTTAATCAAAATATTTTATTGTAATAAATAACACAATTGAGTGGTTTTAAAGTATAATTATAATATATTTATACCATTTTATCCAATGGTGGTCATTCTAATTAATTTCACTTGGAAATTGGATATAAACAATTGTCAATCTTTTGATATATATTGTTTCATAAAAACACGCTATTTGTTGTGATAGCGGGAAATAATTATTAAAATAATTAATGCAAATTATATGTTTGTAATTTTTTAAAATAGGCGTCATTTTTGAATTCAGAATATCAATTATATCTTAGGGTGAAATTTTGGAATTGTTCTGAAAAACATCAATTTTTGATGAATAGTGAAACCACTAAGTAGTAGTTAAAAAACTGATTTTTCATTTAAATGAAACATTACCACTTATGTGATCTTATTTTAAAAAATCTGACATACATGGTTTTCATTAAGAATTTAAATGTGGTTTAATGGGATTAAAATATTTTTTTTGGTGAATAGTAACTTTTAAGTTTAATTAATCGCTATTAAAGGTAAATAGTGAAATTTAAGGTAAAATGATATTATTAAAATATGAAAATATCTTGACACTTGTCCTACACTTATTGTATGAGTCAAGTCCGACCAATACAATCCATGGGTCAACTTGGAGACCCCATGGAGCCACTTGGGTATGAAAATGACATTAATAACTTTTTATTTAATGTAAAAATAAAATAGTCACCAACATGTGTTGTTTTACAAAAACAATTTTTACATGGGGTTATATAAGTTATATTTTAGACTATATATATTAATTGAAAAGATAAAAAGATTTACTACATCATGATATTTTTTTTTATAATTTTTACACATTAAATGAATTAAATGTTTTATGACACCATGATGATGCAGCGATTACCTCATTAATTAACGATTTAAATAAAATGAAAAGATAATGTAACATATAAGACATAAACATTTCAAAAACCTATTGGATGAGTATATTTCGAACTATTATCACCTTATCTTCAAAATATATAATTTTGGGGCCTTTGAAATCCGAAAATCATCTCATAATAATGTAACATTTCATGAGTTTCCAAGAGTGCCCCTCCACTCCTCTTATAAAAGGCCCCCACCACTACCACCTTATTCACACAATCAAAGACATTTGGCTCAGCCAACCTCTGCCCAAATACTCTATAAAATGTTCTATATTACTCCTAGAATCCTCACATTGGTCAGAGTTCTTCCCAAGGAAGCTTTTGGCTCAAATCAAAAATGAGTTACCCGATTTTAAGGTAATGTCTTCTCTTCTGTTCTTTTGTTTTATTTTACATCGCCAACCCCCTAAAATATTATTGTTCCATTATTTTGTAACAACAGAAGTATCTTCAATATAATAGTATATTTTTATGAGAAGAATTTGATTTAAACTTTCACACACCTTCTTCTAATGGTTAATGAACATATTGTTTCTGTGGGTGGTGAAATACTGCCTCACAAAACGATGATTGTTCAATCTTCTTTTAACACCTCACACGGTGGCCATTATGATGACAATATTTTCATATATGATATATATATTATGTTTATGTTTTTTTATGCTTCTGTATTTCTCATTTATGGAATACCTTTATGATTTCCCTTATGGGTGAACACGATAATTTCATTTTAGGAAGTGCGGACTACCACCCCTCAATGTGATTTGAATCGTTAATTCCATATGAGGGATGTATGAAAGATAGAGTAAATGATATTATATATGATATTATACTGGAATTATAAAATACCATTATATAATTATGATTTAATTCCATTAAATATGAAATATAAATGAAAGTAGCATTCATTCCTACGTACGGCTTACCGTCTCCATGAACGATGCATTTCATTTATTACCTCTAAATGTTATGTAATATTATGAATGAATGTATATACTAGATATATATGATATATATGATATCTACATCATGGATATAATTATAGAGATAATTGATATTCTACCACATAAACAACTAGTAATTATAAGAAGATTATTGTTGACTAAAGTACCAAAGATTGAAAAAACGACAGTTATTAACTTAAATGTCGACATAATTTTCGTCATTGAAATAAGTGATATAAAAGGGATAATGAACATAAAAAAAGTTCTTAATCAAGTAGGGATTAACTCTAGTTTATTATTCATGAGATTAAAGAACAATCGAGTCAAGTCGACATGAGGTAAGGGAACTTTTTAACCCAATTTCGGTTATTTGGGTTAATCTCCTACTTTCAAATTATGTCATGATATTATTATGTCCTATTCTGTATTTGTAAATTCCTTATGTGTAATGATTGTGAATACACACAATAGACCTATTTTATTTAAAAAATTATCTTTGTAAGGGACTTCGTCTCAATCTTCTTTCATTGAGGTATATTTTGTTTTATACAGAACTTTTTTTATACGGTGTATAAACCCCTTAGACTTTTACTTTTATTCAAAAGAAATATTTTTTATACGATGTTTTTGACTAAACGACAAAAGGGAATGTTTTTTTGTTGTACGTATGCGGCGATAATAACTTCTCTGCTGTCGTGACCATTATTTGAGTTTCGGATTCCTCTACAAGACATATCTTTTTTAAATGAAAAATAATTACAAAGTTTTAATTTTCTTTTATTTTGGTATTGAAAATGGTTTTGAAAGTGTTTTTTTATATCATTGTGTTTTATTAATATCTTGTGATTGAAATATGGAAATGTTATGTTTCCTTTATGCATGTTTTAAGTGATACGATTATGTTCTGGTTTATGATATGTTTAAACCTATTCATATAAGGAATGCATTGGACTTAATAAGTGACGGGTGGAGCCCGCTATAGCTCCTCGATGCATCGGCAGGTCTCATGAGACAAACTAGGGTCTTGGCACGAGGCCTTGAAAAAATCTTATTTGTAGTCTTGGCACGAGGCCTTTTCTACGTGGTTATGATAGTCTGGCATTATGCCTTACATCAATATTAAAGTGGTTATTGATATTGCATGGGATTATTCGACTAGTAGAATATCCATGTCTGTTAGCAAATGGCATTATCTCATTTTACTTTTTCCATATTATGCTATAGTTCAAGTTTAAAAGGCTTTTTTTAGTTATACATTGCCTTAAATGTTTATTTTTAATTATGAAAGCTTCCGCTATATTGTTATCTTTACTGAGCATCTGAGCTCACCCCTTTCAATGTTTTAATTTTTGAAGGATGTGAGGAAGTATATTATGAATGACCTACAGGGATAGTATGAGGGGATATAAAGACAAGATATTTTTTTGTTTTAATTTATAATGTAATGTAAGACTTATGAATGTATCTAGTGTTTCCAAGGCTACTAAACTAATCGGTATTTAGAGACTTGATCATTTGTGTTCATGCCAATGTTATGCAATAATGCACCGACTCTGGGTAACTGGGGTCGGGGCGTTACAGTTGGTATCAGAGGAAGATTAGTACTAACATTTAAAGCTAGATTTAGATAAACTATGATTAGAGCACATATTCTTAAGATATACATTGAGGATTAGTATAGAAGAACTTCCTAGAATTTTGGTATTATAGAGATTTTGTCAGTTTTCCGAGAAATACATCCCTGTCTAGATATTAGCAGGTAGAGGTGGCTTTGGCACAGATGTACCTAGAGGTAATGCCCAAAAACACCGCTTTGAGCTAGACTCGAACGGGAACTGGTGCACGACAATAGGCCTTGTTATACTCTTGGTTACGACACTCCCGGTGGATATGCTTAGGATAATTCTCATTTTTTTACAAACCATTATGAAGGGTTTATGAGTATATACTTCCTCAAAGAAAACATTTTTTATGATTATGGATTAAATCCATAAACCGTTCAATTTACATTAAGTATTTTACAAGTTTGGAATTATTCATTTCAATTCATAAACTAACCTAGTTTATGCCATTGTATAGAAATGGCACCCAGTATAAGGAATGTGAAATGCATCAATACATATGATCCAAATAGTAAGAAAGATCATATCTTTCACGGTATTAAGAAATCATTTAGAAAGGAAATAGTCTCCCTTGTGTTCTCAACATATGAAGAAATAGTATCATGTGTTAATAAGATAAGTAAAGAATTATCTGAGTCATATTGCTTTAAAGGGAAGAAAGAGAAGAAAAGAATGGAAGAGAGAATGATGAATAAAGGGATGAGGGAAAAGAATAATTTTCCAATAAGTGATAATTGTGGGAAGAAACACCTTGGAACTTACCTAAATGGAATGGGAGTTTGTTATAAGTGTGGAGAAAAAGGACACCATGTGCGTGACTACAAGGGTAAAAAAAGGTTTCAAATGTACAATGCATCATCTGCAAGGAGTGGGGACACTATGCAAACCAATGTCCAAATCATCAGAGTATGCCCCAAATGATGTTATTGGATAATAATCAATTTATGATACTACCACAGATGAGTAGGAATGATTAGATTTCTTATGTTGTTATTAAATAATTTTGTCATTTGATTGCTGTATCAGTGATTTACTGGTTATAATAATTATGGAGTATATAAGGATTGTACTACAGTACTATTTCATCAAGGACTTGAGATTGTGTGGAAACAAGAAAAGTGACTCCACAGCAGGTTAAATTTTTGGAAAATATAAGGTTCAAAGAAAGATAAACCATAATATTGTTCTGATATCGAGATAGTGATTTTTGAATAATACATGATTGATTTGGATAAATTATATTGGATATTCTTAACTTCCTTGAAACTGATTAATGATTTGAATACATTTTTGGATATAAATAGTATATTTAGTATTCTATAAGAAATAAAGGATCATGAATGTAATCAATAAGGATTTATGGTAATTCAGGATGTTGTAGTGTTTTAAAATAATACATGATGAAGGTGTTCACGTGTTGTTATGCGGAAAAAAAGTATCTTCATTATGTTTACCTTCCTCATAAAATTTGGACAGTGAGTTGGACAGAAGAATTTTGGATAACTATAAAGGTTGGAATGGATTAAGTTGAACCTTGGATAGTATTGTTTAAGGTTAAAACATTTTTGAATATTATTTTTGTAATATTATAACACTATTGTTTTAGGAAAAGGACAACATGTATATCAGGGGATAACTTGTCGTGTCGGACAAAACATTAGAAATTGAACCCACAACACTAGTGCGACATGCCTTTATTACCTACCACTAGCCTACAGGAAGTCCCTGGTTATTAAAAAATCGTTTTCCTAATCTAAATGGTATGTTTTAATATTTTGAACCTTGTACGATTAGGATAAATATAATATTTTTGAGTTCTATTATCTTTTTGAGTGAAAGATGAGTTTGTTGTAGAAATCAGTTGAAGGTTGAAACTCTACTTATCAAGAATAAATATATATATACCTATCTCTTATTCTATGAATAAAATAATTCTTAAACTTTAGTAAAGGGATATTAAAACAAAAAATGTGTTATCCTAATACCTTATGTCTTGTTGAACTGATAATATTTTAAATCAACATAGATTGAAGGCTTTGAGGCACTAAATTTTACACTTGTTTGTGACTGAGGACCTCTATCACTCCCTATAGATATTTACATTTTTCCTCCAATTAAATGTCTCTAATTTCCACCAATGTTCTCGTTATCGAGATCATAATTTTGTGGTGACTTTTTCATTTCCCTTTCCCTCTTATTAAGGATAAATTTTATTAACATTATTTCTGATGTGGGGTTTCCACAAAGGTATTTTCTATTTTCATCCATTTATTTTCAAAGAAAAATTTCAAATTGCGAGGACGCAATTTATTGAAGGTGGGAAGAATGTAACACCCCAAGCTTACATGGTACGCTTCTCTTTGAATAATAGAGCAGCGTGTGTTGTACGCAACCTTGAGTTCAAACACACCACAACCAATAAATTTAGACGTTATGAATAGTAATACCCACTTTTTGAAATTATATAAATTTTATATTTCAAAATTAACTTCATTTTTAGATTCGAAATATCAAAATTATCCTATGTTGATTTTTTGGTATTTTCTGAGAACTTCCAATTATTGATGAATAGTTAAAAATACTTAAAAACAACTTTTTTAATAAAAATATTTTATAGTAATAAATTACAAAATTAAGTGGTTTTAAAGTATAATTAGAATATATTTTTACCATTTTATCCAATGGTGGTCCTTATAATTAATTTCACTTAGAAATTGGACATAATCAATTGTCAATCTTTTGATATATATTGTATCATAAAAACACGCTATTTGTTGTGACAGCGGGAATTAATTGTTAAATTAATTAATGAAAATTATATGTTTGGAATTTTGTAAAATATACATCATTTTTGAATTCGTAATATCAATTATATCTTAGGGTGAAATTTTGGCATTGTTCTGAAAAACTATAATTTTTTGATGAATAGTGAAATCACTAAGTAGTAGTTAAAAACTGATTGTTCGTTTAAATGAAACATTACCACTTCTGTGATTTTATTTTAAAAAATACAACATACATGGTTTTCATTAGGACATAATATGTGGTTCAATGGGATTAAAATATTTTTTTGGTGAATAGTAACTTTTAAGTTTAATTAATCGCGATTAAAGGTAATTAGTAAAATTTAAGGTAAAAATGATATTATAAAAATATGAAAATATCTTGACACTTGTACTACACTTATTGGATGAGTCATGTAAGACAAAGAAAATCCATGGGTCAACTGGGAGACCCCATGGAGCCACGTGGGTAAGAAAATGACATTAATACCTTTTTATTTAATGTAAAAATAAAATTGTCACAAACATGTGTTGTATTACAAAAACAATTATTACATGGGGTTATATAAGTTGAAATTTCAACTATAAATATTAATTGGAAATATAAAAGGATTTTCTACATCATGATATGTTTTATATAATTTTTAGACATTAAATAAGTTAAATATTTTATATCACCATGATGATGCAGCGATTACCTCATTAATTAACGATTTAAATAAAATTAAATGATAATGTAAAATCTAAGACTTACACATGTAAAAAACCTATTGGATTATTATATTTAGAACCCTTATCACCTTATCTTCTAAATATATAATTTTGGGACATTTTATATCCGAAAATCATCTCATAATAATGTAACATTTCATGAGTTTCCAAGAGTGCCCCTCCTCTCCTCTGATAAAAGGCCCCCACAACTACCACCTTATTCACACCTTCAAACCCATTTTGCTCCACCAAAATCTACAAATATACTCTCTAAACGTTACTCTATTACTCCTAGAAGCCTCAAGTTGGGCAGAATTCTTCCCGAGGAAGCTTTTGGCTCAAATCAAAAAAGAGTTACCAGATTTTAAGGTAATGTCTTCTCTTGTGTTCTTTTGTTTTATTTTATTTCTCCAACCCCCTAAAATCTTTTTATTCCATTATTTTGTAACAACACCTGTATCATTAATATATTAGGATATTTTTATGAGAAGTATTTTATTTACACTTACACACACCTTCTTCCAATGGTTAATTGACATACTGTTTCTGTGGGTGGCGAAATAGTGCCTCACAAAACGATGATTGTTCAATATTCTTTTAACACCTCACATGGTGGACATTATAATGACACTATTTTCATATTTTATATATATATATTATGTTTATGTTTTCTTTATTCTTATTATTTATCATTTATATCATACCTTTATGATTTCCATTATGGGTAAACACGATAATTTCATTTTTGGAAGTGCGGACTACTGCCCCCTCAAAGGGATTTGAATCGTTAATTCCATATGTGGGATGTATGAAGGAAGGAGTAAATGATATTATATATGATATTATACTGAAATTTAATATACCTTTATATCATTATGATTTCATTCCATTAAATATGAAATATAAATGAAAGTAGCGTTCATGCGTACGTACGGCTTATCGTCTCCATGAACGGTGCATTTCATTTCTTACCTCTAAATGTTACGTAATATTATGAATGAATGTATATAATGAATATATATGATATATATGATATCTACATCATGGATATAATTCTGGAGATAATGGATATTCTACCACATAAACAACTTATAATTATAAGAAGTTTATTGTTGACTCAAGTCCCAAACATTGACAAAACGACCGTTATTAACTTAAATGACTACATAATTTTCGTAACATTGTAATAAGTGATATAAAAGGGATAATTAACATGAAAAATGTTCTTAGGAAAGTATAGATTAACTCTAGTTTATTATTCAGTAGATTAATGAATGATCGAGTCAAGTCGGACACGAGGTAAGGGAAGTTCTTAACCCAATTTCCGTTCATTGGGTTAATCTCCTACTTTCAAATTATGCCATGATATTATTATGTCCTATCCTGTATTTTTACTTTATTTATGTGTACTTATAGTGAATACACTTAATAGATCTATTTTATTTAAAAAATTATCTTTTTAAGGGACTTCGTCTCAATATCCTTTCATTGAGGCATATTTTGTTTTATACACAACTTTCTTTTATATAGTGTATAAACCCCTTTGACTTTTACTTTTATTCAAAAGGAATCTTATTTATATGAAACGTTTTACTAAACAACAAGAGGGAATTTGTTTTTCGTACGTATGCGGTGACAATTACTTCTCCGCCGCCGTGACCATTATTTGAGTTTCGGCTTCCTCTACAAGCCATAACTTTTTAAAATGAAAAATAATTACAAAGTATTAATTTTCTTTTATTTTGGTATTGACATTGGTTTTGAATGTGTTTTTTTATATCATTGTGTTGTATTAATTTCTTGTGATTGAAATGTGGAAATGTTATGTTTCCTTTATGCATGTTTTATGTGATACGATTATGTTATGGTTTATGATATGTTTAAACCTGTTCATATGAGGAATGCATTTGACTTAATAAGTGGTGGGTGGAGCTCGCAATAGCTCCTCGATGCATCAGCATGTCTCATTAGAAAAATTAGTGTCTTGGCACGAGGCCTTGAAAAAATCTTATTTGTAGTCTTGGCACGAGGCCTTGGCTACGTGGTTATGATACTCTGTCATTATGCGTTCCATCATTATGAAAGTGGTTATTGATATTGCATGTGATTATTACACTAGTAGAATATCCATGTGTGTAATTAAATGGCATTATCTAATTTTACTTTTTCCATATTATACTAAAGTTCAAGTTTAAAAGTATTTTGTTTTAGTTAAAAATTGCCTTAAATGTTTTTGTTTATTTATGAAACCTTCCGCTATACTGTTATCCTATCTGAGAATCTGAGATCACCCCTTTCAATGTTTTAATTTTTCCACGATGTGAAGAAGTATATTATGAATGACCTGTAGGGATAGTATGAGGGGATATGAAGACAAGATTTTTTTGTTTTTTTTGTTTTACTTTATAATGTAATGTAAGACTTATGAATCTATCTAGTATTTCCAAGGCTACTAAACTAATCGGTCTTTTGAGACTTGATCTTTTGTGATCATGCCAATGTTACGCAATAATGCACCAACTCTAGGTAACTGGTGTCAGGGCGTTACATCATTGGTGTATTTTCCTCAAATTATTATTATTTTAGAATATTAAAATGTAGTTCTCAACACCACCATGAAAAAATTAATGAACACCCTCTATTGTGTGGAGAGAGAGACGCATGGATTATCCAAGTGGGTTTCTTCCACAGAATAAAATGGGAGATAATAGAGAGATATTGATCATTTTTAATAAGGATAATTTTAATTAAACTAAAGAAAATATTTATATTCTATAAACCCTATCTATAAATAAATATTAATTTCCCATAATATATGCATATAGAAAATTCCTATAATAAAGGCTAATACAACCCCAAAATATAAACCTCATTTATTATATGATGCATGTTCACACAAATAGTCATAGATCATGCCATGTCATTTCTACATGGAAATGAAAACACCACCACCCTATTTCATAGATAAATATATTAATTTATTAGAATATGATAAATTATTTATATTAGGTCTATGGATCAAAAATAAAAACTTTTATTTTCTACGTCAAATAGTCAAAAATACCACATTAGAAACATAATTTTTATGTGAGAATATTTATATGAAATTTTGTTATGTGAGATGTTAATATCCATTCTTATGGGATAAATATTTTTTTATTTATTAAATATTTATTTCCCCTTAAAATTTAAATAGATCATAATCTATAAAAAATTATACCCAAGGGTATATATTGTGTTTTATAATTGATAAAGTCATCAAAAAAACATGAGGTCATTCAATAAGTTAAATTTACTATTTCACCCTATTTAAATTCCCCAAACATTAAAACTCAAAATAAAGGACCCAGACATATAAAATCCCAATTAATTTATCCTTCCTAACATTAAAACGCTTCATCTTGTATAAGGAACATCCTAGATGGATAAGTACAAACACCTATTAAATAACCTAACCATGAATAAAATGTACCATCAAAAATACAAAATTCACTTCTAGAGGAACAATCCTTAGCTGGATATTGGACACAATGACTTTATAAAGAGTTTTAACCGATTAACTGGAATCACTCAACTTTACTGATATCAATAATATTTAAGCCCACATTATGTTACATCTTCTAAGATTCGATATCAATGGCCTTTCCACCCAAAGTTCACTAATCAAGATATCATGATCCTCCAAACAGTAACTATGAACACCATCCATAAAAGGTAACATTATCAAGGGAACCACCAAAGAGAGCGCCACACACCAATCATTTAATGAGGATCATAGTATCAAAAAGAGATAACACACAAACATACCTATAATTCCCCAAAAGTTCATATCCATTTCTCATGATCTCTTAGTTGTGTTGTGTTCTCTTTATTTGAAATCTTTTTATGAGCACAGTACGACCCAACATCAACCACACAAAACCAAAATAAAAAAAACTGAAGCTCATTTATGACCCATTAAACCAAAATTTTTTTTGATGGTGAAAATTATATAAATAACCATTCTCAATTTTCTCACTTTCATTGGATAATGCATTTTAAACTCAAGAAACTAAAACAAAAACCCATAGAGAAACATCCCAGATTGCATAGACAAAATCCCTCTATAATGAACATAAATAATCATCTATACATACAATATAAAGGAGCATTATTTTATTTATTTTACTTAAGTAGTATTCTGTTTTATTTAATGTTATATATGTAATTCCATGTTAAAATTAACTTTTATATACTATTAAAATATTATTATATAAATATAATCAGTGTGAACTAATTGTTGGATTGTTTGGTATGAATAGGAATAATCTGATTAGAAAATATATTTAAAATGGTTTTCTATAATTAAACTAATAATAAATTTGGAATTGATTTTCAATTGTTTGTAAATTAAGATAAAATATTTTAAGGAAAACTTATATTTTTCATATAAATGTTTTTATTGGAAATATATTATTATATTAAAAGATAAAAGTAATTTGTATTTCTAAATGATTTTAAATAAATTTTTATATAATTTATCTATCTAATTATTTAATAAAAATATAACTTTATTTATTTGGTAAGGAATAATAACAATATCATTTTAGGATTTAAAATAACATATTCTTCATAAATGATTATTATTTTACATTGTGTATAGCCATTATAATTAATATCATAAACTTTTTAAAAAATAGTAAATAATGGGAGAATATTTGAAATGATAATTTTATAATAGTCTTATGATGTTTTTTCTCATTCTAAAATGAATGATTTTTTAGTGAATAGTTGAAAAATGTGTATTTTTTCAATGTTTCCATTTCATTTAATTAAAAAATTTAATTTCAAATGGAAATTATATATTTTTTATTTTCTTTAATTATAGTAATATATATTTTGTTAAACAAATTGTAATTAATTCCATGGTAATCATCATTATAATTAATTTTTGAATAAGATCATGTTTATGTTTAAAACACTTTTCCAACAAAACTATATTTTTTTGATTTTTATAGTTAAAATAAAATTTATTAATGAAAATCATAAAAATTTAATAATTTAAACTAAATATAAAATTTATATGTAACTTTCTAATTTTTTTTATAATTTTAATATTATTTTTGGTCAAAAAAATAATTTACCGAGTTAAAAAATAAGTTATCATGGTAATGGTAAATTAAAGTAAAAATTGAAATTACTTAATAATGAAATAATATGGATTAGAATATTTCAATGAATTTTTTTATATGTGATTTTTCTATAATTATAATCCTTCATATAGTATTTTCGGTGTCTTATTTTCAAATATTGGTGGTCCTATATGGGTAGGAATTTCTATATTTAATTTAATGTATTTTCTCTCATTTATTATCTAAAATATGTTTTCATGATTTTAAATTTTTTTTTTCTGGAATCCATCGATGTTATGGGAGGTTACCCCTGTTTTTTGTTGTCCAATCAAGGTTGATAAGGAAATGGAGCATCCTAGACATGGTCATTTTTCTCATGTTTTGGTAGAGATTGATTTAGCTCAAGTTCTAATTGACATAGTCTTCCTTGTTGTGGGTGAGATTATGTTAGAACATACTATACAATATGAGTGGTTGATTAAATTTTGCATGTCTTGTTTATGTATTGGTCATGCTTCTGTGCAATGTCATAGGAATATATAATGCTCACTTTTTAAATTTTTGGGTCATACATCCGATCAGTGAAAAAAGAAACTAGTTGTACAGAATCGTAACAAGCATGTTTTTTGGGGGAAGGATCTTCAAAATGTTGGCACTTCCTCATTTGTTGAGGCTATCCAACACGGTTTGTCTACGCTTGCTGAATTTCAGCAAGCTACTACTATAGATGTGCCGGTGAATGATAAATTATTGGAGCAATCTACCTTTGGAGTCTCTAGGGGTATTGATAACAGGTCCTAGGATTATGTGGGCGAGGAGGATGAAGGGAACCAATCAGAGCATGAGGTTTCTATCCAACATATTTAGTCTAAGAGTGCTGAATTTCAGCAAGCTACTACTGCTGCTGTCCAACGTGGTTTTTCTATATTAGCTGGGGAGGAGGAAGGGCATCAATCAGAGCAAGACGTTGGTGTCCCAAATGAGGTAAATCTATATTTTTACAATACTTCAATGGCATTGAATTGTAGGAATGGTAATATGATGATCTTTGATGATGATGGATTCTAGCTGGTGATCCCTAAGAAACCAAGGGAATGTCCAATTATTCATGATGAGATTCAGGTGGCCAATGTTGGTGATCAGATGGAAGAATATCCATTAATGGAAAGTGTTGTTATAGGAGAAGTTGTTGTACAATAGGGGATTCAGGTAGGTGTACTGATGGATAAAACTACTTCTGTTGAGAAGGACAGTGGGCTGCAAGGTGTTCCAAGGGAGGAGGATCTGGTGTGATCTTCTTCACATAAGCAGGTGGATATTCTGGAAAGAGATCCCCCTACTAATTTGGGGGAACGATCTCCTCCAATGGATTAGGATTAGAGGGGGGATAATATGAATGTCTCTCCAATGGTTACATCTAGTAATGAGGGGTTGCAAGGACCTATAAAACCAATTGTCAATTTCTTTTCCATGATAGAGTCTATTAATACTCCTGAGTTTCATTTGCTTTATCATGAATGACTCAAGACTGCAGGATGTAGTAATAAAATATGATATTCCTCGACAATGACTTCTATTGATGGTTTGGAGAAATCAAAGAAGATGGAACATCCAGTTCACAATGTTACACATTCATTCAATGATGTGCAGGACTCTAAGGGTGTATAAGAGGATCCTCAAGACCTGCATGAGGAGTCTCCTACTGGTATTGGTCACCAGGATGGCATTTCCTATATTTATTTTGGGAATTCAATGTTTTATGGGAAATCTTCTCATGAAGAAACATAATTGCATACAATTGAGGTTTTTCTATAGGAGAATGAAGTAGTAATGAAAAGGGGAACAGGGCTCCATCCGGTTAATCGGGGAGGGACAAGGGGTCGAGGTTGTCCTAAAAAAGGTAATGATTGGATGTGTTTTTTAGTTTTCTATTTATATGTGGTACTTTGGATGTAATAATTTCCTCCTGTATCCTGTACCTTTACACCTTTTTTAATAAATTTTGTGGTCATGGGTCTCTGAACCCATGGCTGAGCCACTTTTAGTATGTTTTGATGAGAAAAATAAACATATATTTACATTATTAAGGGAAATTTTTTTACATAATTATATATAATGTTTATATTCATGTTGTTTTTGTTTTATTATTTATTAAATATTATTTATTTCTTAAAAATTATTTTGTAGCGTCAATAAAATGCTTCAGCATACATAAGGAAAATCAATTAAGTTTTATAAAAAATAATATAAGTTATAATATTGAGATAATTTATTGTATTCCATAATTATCATATATACTTATGAAATATTTATGATGATTTAAGGGTTTGTGTTGGATTTACATTGACACCTTGAGGCCTTTAATGTATTATTTTTTGTGTAGTCCTAAAAATGACATTAAATTGTATTTAATGTTTTTAAAAAATTAAATCATTATAATATCATTAAAATTTAAATAAAAAAATTATTTCAATGTTTTAGGATATCATGGATATATATTTTATTTTCCACTTTAAAATTTTCAAATTCCTTTCTTGACCCATAATGATTGAAAAATTTGTAACAAGTATTAAGGTTTGAATGTATTTTGCAAGGGATTAAACAAGATGATGTGGTTTAGAAATAACCATGAAAATTTATAAATTTCAGTATTTGATTAAATTGATACATTTTAATTATTATATTTTAATATATTTAACTTTTTTATAAATTTTATTGGAGTTACAAACTTGTTACATATTAAAATTTAATTAATTTAAAATATTTCCTCACCCCACACTAATAAAATAACTTCTAATATCCACTATAATTCAAATTATTTTTGAAATTTATTCGAAATAATAAAATATATAATACCTTACCAACATCCCTACTAATTTATTAGAGGTTTTCGTGTCACCAAAATAGCAACCTAGAATTCTTAAAGCATCATCCAATGGATATTTCTCATAGAAGAGGAATAACTATTAATTTTCTGTTTTCATGGTTGTTTCTTATTGTAACTCATTTAAATTTTATACAAACATACTGATATGAAAAAATAAGTAATATATATATTCTAATATGTTATTATGATTATATAAAACAGTAATTTAATCTCGTTTTCTATCCTATGGTAAATGAAAACATCGCTAATGTGTTTGTGTGGACTACCACCTCTATGATGTAATGTGTTTCATTTTTCATAAACACCGTAGAATTTTGATTATAATGATGGATTAAATAAATATATATGATATTAATGTAATAATAATTATTCAGAAAATATAATATATTTCATTACTTATTTAACTTTCATCATTTGGAAAATGATAACATCAGTTTGGTGTGCATGTGGACTACCCATTCATGAATCAATGTGATTCATTTTTTACGTATTACTTTCGTGAATGGTTTTAATATGGTAATTAATGTATACAAATAAATATTATTACATGATTCATATTGTGAAGCTAAATAATAAAATAAACTGTCCACAATGGTCAATGTACCATATAACTACCCTAGCCTTTTTACATTTTAATATATGATTTTCCACAATTTAACACTAAATTACATGTCAATGATGATACTGTCTACAGTATTTGGATAATTAGTTACATAAAACTGAAAACCAGGAAATTGAATAAAAATCTATTATATTAATCATCCATAAAGAGATCATAACATCAATTGAGACCCTATATCTACATCAGATAAACTGGGGAATAAATGAATGAACAAAAGGGATGTGGAAAACATTCGAGTAAGGTTATAAAAATATGAATAATGAAAATAATATGGGTTAGAAGGAAAAATATGATATCAAAAAAAGGCATGGATCATGAATAAACATAAGGTAGCATAACATGTAGAAGATGGGTACAAGTAATAATGGAATCATAGGCATGTGGAAAAAACACACAACATGAAATAAGCATGTATCAAGGTGATCTATGAAGACAATTGTATATTATGAGAAAATCCCTATAAAGGAACCAAGTTCACTCTATATCCTAACATGACGTCTCATGAGACAAAACATTACATAATTAATTAGAGTGTTATTTGGATGTACCATTCATAACTTGTTCTTTCATATGTGTTCTACAATAAGGATCAAAATGATATATAAACATAATGGTTACCCATGGAATTAATTGGGTATCATAAACATTTCATATGGAATAACCAAAGGGTTTATCATAAAATATTTCATTAATAAATTGATTTAAATCATAAAGGGACATTCATAAACGAAAATAGTCTTAAATAATGGTAAATTATTTCTAAATGATTCGAAATTATATTAAAATATTCTTTTGGAAACCTAAAAAATGATCCACTTTAGAGTGGTTTAATATAAGTCATTAAAGTGTTATAAAAATGAAAATTCATAATTTTGTATATGAAACCCGAAAAGAACCATGATTGTTTTTCGTGATAAGATGACCAATTTTAGAAAAATAATGGGTGTCTAAAAATATTAAGTAATATACTGGAAAATAAGTACGAATTTGATAATTTCTCTTTAATCGATCATTATTATTGGGAGGAAATTTGAAGGGGAGCATATAAAAATGTATATCCCTAATGGAAAGAGTAACATGAAGGAAAAATGGATATTTAGAATGAATTCCTTACCATAAGTATGAATGTGTTTTTCACTTGATCTTAATATCCATGATAATCAAATTAATTACATTAATTCATTAAATCATTTTAACCCATTTATATATGTATTTTTTTGTATAATTTTTTTAATTTCATTTATTTCCTTTTTTATGAGTCATACAATTCAATTTCATTATTATAGAGTGTTTATTTCCTCGGTTTTAATTATTGGTTCAGTTGTACAGATGTATTTACTATATTTTACAATGGGAATATATATCCCTAATTAATGATATATGTTATATATGAAAATACATAATATTAAATTGGTATATAATTAATTTTGTTATTTCGGATGAGTATGAATCATTAGATAAGGTGTTATTGATAATTGTTTGGAATATTTGGGTGGTTATTAACCATTACAGACTAGTTTTATTTCATTATTCATTATTATGAATAAAATATATTTTAAAACATTAAAATGGTTATAACATAAATTTTAAAAAAATTCCAATCATTATAATGGTTTTATGTCCATCCTTGAAGGTGATAAATAAAAATGAAAACTCATCATCTTCAATGGTTATAAATCAACACCACATGGATGATATTTTCATTTTTAGAATAAAAGGAAGAGGAGAAGAGTGGTGACGGTGGATTTTATATGAACATAATAATATATAAGTATATATAAGTTATTAGAGTTATCATGCATGTTTGGAAAGTGTAGGTGAGGAGAGTATATAAAAATAAAATATTGTGAAAAGAAAATCAATAAAGCGAAAGATGATTTTACCTCTTCAATTATCCGCCTTGAGAACCTCCTCAAGGCACTTGAGTTTTTACTTTTATTGAGTAAGAGGATATTTTAAATTGGGGTGACACTTGGGGAGAGTATTGTGATTATTTTTTAAGAGATTCAATGATTTTTAGGTGTGTGTAGAAGATGTGTAGAGGGGTGATATTTATAGGGGAGGAGTGGTGTGCTTTTTGTTATTTTATTTATTTGTTTTTTTATTTTGGCTCATGAAAATGAGTTGTTGGGATTATTGTTAATAAATATTGTAACTGGTGCATGTGAGTTTGAACCAATGATTCTTAAATCATCCATATATCTATGATGACATAAAATTTCATGTTTTTAACTAATATTGAAAATAACCATATTTAACTATTTATAATACATTATACTATTTTCAAAAACTCCCAAAACATATCCTTAACTAGTTTCCTACATGTATTATTGAAAAATAAAATCCATTTTATAAAAATAATTTTCAACATGTCATAAATTTAATTTTTTATTAAAATAATGATTTATTTGAGTAATATTATTTTTATAATTATAACTCATTTTATAAAACTCTGAAACATTTGTTAAGGTCTAATAAAATTGTGTTATAAACATATGAAAAAAATATTAATTTATAAATATATTTTATGATAAAAATTTTTCTTTTAAATCATTATATTAATTAATATATTTTAAATAAACATTTCTGTTTTAGTAAAATACCAAACATAATTTATCATTTTCATAATATTTATTTACATATACTATGATATTATGATATCACATTTTTATTTATAAGAAAGATAAATTTTATTTATAATTTAATTGGTTTGTTTTCTGCTTTATTTAATTGTTTACAATTCATAAGGGCCATATTCTACACAAAAGGTCAAGTTACTATTCAATTGGTATATGTTCATTAATTTCTGAAAAAAGCTACTTATTTCCTTAATTTTTAATTTTAAAATATTTAATTTTGTTATTTATGTGATTTTATGGGATTTATATTATATGAAAAAATTATAAGAAGGGAAATTTCATTAACATATTTATTGTTCATTACATTCTTTCCAATTATAAAATCCCTAACTCAATTTATTTTTATGGGCAATGGGGAAAATAATACATGGTACTTATCATTCCAAACTTCCTCTGATTTCCACATTGGCTCTTCATACTTATGGTTCCACCATAGTACATTGATAAGGTGCATGGTATTGTAGTGTAGATAAATATCTCAATTATACAAGATCTTTACTGGTTTCTCCTCTTATGATTTGTAATTTTCCAAGTGTACCACCTCAAAATTTAGTACATTTGAGGGACTCTGTCTGTACATACTTAAAAGGGATAAAAAATAAATCATGTACTTGATACATAGTTACTGGAAGTTCTATTTGATGAGAAAAAACTCTAATATGATCCAGAATCATGAAGGGGCCAATGTACCTAGGATACATCATTCCCTTTATCAAAAATATCATGATACTCTTCCATGGAGATATATGAAGTAATTTCATGTCTCTAACATTATGCTCAAGGTCCCATCAAAAATTTACTTCATAGAACTAATGTCGAAATTGGTCTTACATGATGTGTTGCTTAATGGTTTTAAACTTTTCATCCATTTCATCAACCACTTAAGGTCCTAAAATGTTATATTCACCAAATTTATCCTAGAATACTGCTGTTTTACATATTTTCTAATAACATGCATTATATATCGCCATTTGGATTCTCGATTGATAATTATTATTATAATAAAACACAACTAGAGGAAGATATTGGTCCCATACTCATTTTATTTCCATAGAACATGTTCATAACATCACTTGCAGTGCCTGAAAATTCCATTTATACTGGCCATCAGTTTGAGGATGATAAGACAAAATTATTTTTAACTCATTATTTAAGGAATATTGGAGACGTTTCCTGAACATTGAGGTGAATCTCAGATCTCAATTCGATAAATCGGTATTGGTTCTCCATGAAGAATTACCACTTCTTCAATATATACCATTAAAAATTTCTTGTGTTATAAGTCCTCTGGAATTGCGATAAATTTAGTTGTCTTTGTGAGATGATCCACAAAACCCATAGAGCATGGTTTCCTTAACATGCCTTCTGAATTATGGTGAAAATTCAATTGTATGTCTTCCCATTTCCATGTTCTTAGGGTTAATGGTTATATAATACCCTTTGAAATGTTTTTCTACCCTTCACATTTTGATAAACCAATCACTTTGATGAATATTAAGAGATCTCGTTTTACATATTGTTGCAAAAATAGTGTTCTCGAAGACCTTAAAAAATTATTCTTCGCCTTAAGTGAATTGAAAAATTTGAGATATGTACATCATTTTGAATCTATATCATTATCTCATGATCTAATGGTACAAATATTTTTGACAAAAATATCAAGACTCTTTCCTCATCAATTTTTAACTATGAGGATTTACCATTTATAATGGATTCCACCTTCTTCTAAATCCTCACACCCCTTCTTTTAGCATCATTTATTTTCTCCATGAGAAACTATTGATCAATCATTTGAAAAACGATTGATGATATTCCTTCTGTAAGGATTCACAAGTCTAACCATTGAAAATATAATAAAATTGGATCCTTATCCATTTTCATTTATGATAGCGATGAAGGATCCTTTCTACATAGAGAATCCGCCACTTTATTCACTTTTTCATTATGGTTGTTGATTGAGTAGTCATAATACCTGACAATATCTGACAATCTTAACTGCAACATATTAATATCCTTTTATGTGAATATATATTTCATTCTACAATTATCATTATATATTTCACACCACCCCCAATAGAGAACATTTTTCTAGATTTTCACAACAAAGATCACAACTACCAACTCTAGATCATGTGTGGGATATATTTTCTTATAGATATTCAGCTAACATGGGGAGTATGCTATCACTTTATCAATTTTCGTCAGTAAAAAACATAATCCTTACTTTTAGGAATATTTTTACTCCATAAATAGTTATCCACTTGTCAATAGTGTGAGCACAAGTGCGTTTAAAACCACTTTTTCAACTATATGAAGTTGTCTTTACATTCACAGGTCCAGATATCTTCACTGACTTTTGAGTAAGCCTTATTATTGGGTCTGACCATCATGATATATACATCAAAATTCATTAGTATTACCCTACTTGTCCAAGGAAACTATGGATCTCTATTACAGATGTTATCATGTTCCAATATTCGATTGCATTTTCCTTGGAAGGGTCTATTTATATTCTTTTTTTGGTGATAACATGCCCCATGAAAGATGATTATTTCATCCAGAACTCATATTTAATTTATTTTTCATAATTTTTCATTGTTCAGAAAGTCTTTAACATAGTATTCAAATTCTCCCCATGTTCCTCCTTTCACATCGAGTATATCAAAATAGCATCAATAATGACTACACAAATCCGTCAAAGTAAAAACTGAAGACTATATTCATTAAATAAATAAAAATAACTAGAGAATTAGTGATTATGAAGGGAATAAATATAAACTCATAGTGTCTATACCTCAGTCAAAATTAAGCCATGGAAGTATCCTACTTCATTACCTATAATTGGAGATATCTGGAACGGGGGTCCACCTATCATAAATGATTGACCACACATTATGGATATGTAAATTAATATGACTATGGTAGTCGATACATGTTCTTTTTAATTATTTTTTGGTGCTCATGTTAATCAATGCAGATGCGCACAGATCCATCATTATTTTTGATGAAGGGGACCAGTGTACACCTAGGTGAAGAACCCAGTCATATAAAACCCTTATCCAGATTCACATATAGTTACCTTTTTAGTTATTCCATCTCAACAGTATCCATTATATAAGGATTAATTGATATAGATGAAAATCATGGGATAACATTAATTGAGGACTCATCCTTTGGGTTGGGAGGAAAACTAGGTAATTAATCCAAGAACACATCAATGTAGTCGGCCATGATGGGCATGTCTTCAAGCATGATCTTATATATTGTCTCAATCATTTGAGATAGAATTGCTTTCCCATAAGTAAATAATATCCAAAATTAAAACAATTATTTTATGACAGATTAATATCTATCTTTATACATTTATAGAATTGGAGGTTACCTCTGGATGTGATGAGTGATCCCCCTTTCCCGACAGTTGATATTGGGTTTAAATTAATATATCCGACACATTCCCAATATATCATCAAACTCTACCAAAGAAATTAATACATGATTTTCTGGGGGATTAAGTCTATAAATATTAAGCGGATATGAGTTAAATAATTTGGATTCAACAATTCCCCCCTTTTCTATTCTCGTAGATAAATGAACCATAATATTTCGAGGTTCTGTTTTAATATATATACTAAAAATGATAGATATAAACGAATACATAGAACTAAAATTAAATAGTACATTGCTTATTCTTGAAGGAATGACCATCATACTTGTCACCACATCATTTTTGGGTTCCACCTAAATAGTATTGATATTATATAAACTTATCTTAGGAATTGAAGTTTATTGTTGTTGATTTCCTCCAAAAACACATGGCATAGGGAAATGGATTACATAATTCCCATGTTACTAGTAGTTCAAACACTACACAATAGGCTGACTATTGATATGCACCTTCCTTTAATCTTCCCTATTAGTGGTATTATATATATCCATTTTTTATTTAATTTCCATATTCCCCTCTCTTTCACAGTTGAAGTATCTCTTGGATCCCATTAAGTATTTTTTGGATTCCTCTGACAATAATTTTCCCAAGTGGGATATTGGATCTTCCTTCCATCATGAGATTTATCTTTTGATCCACCCAGATTAAATTCCTTTTTAATATTTTTTTTTTCTCATGTGTTCCATGAGACTACTATGAGTGCATGATCTGTATTTCCACTTTATGGGTAAAATGGAAATTCTCTTCATAACTATCAAAATATATAATTCCAAAATCTTTTCATATACTCATATTTAGTCTTATAAATAAGCATTCTACCTTTCTATTAGTGTTCATAAAAAATCCAAATGTGTATCATGAAAGTATTGTGAACGTTTCTCATAGGTCCTTAGAGAATCATCTACCTTTTTATTCAAAACAACGAATTCCCTTTCCATCTTGAAATTGAGGTTTTGGGGAAAATATTTATTGAATTTTTTTTTCAATAATTATTACCAATACATGGAATCAATTTACTCTATAGATTTTGTGTTCTACCTTAGTATCCACCACTGAATAGATTCCATGTTAAAATAATGAATAAGTAGTCCAACATTTTCATCTATTGATCACTATCAGACAAAGAATATAATATCAAGGTAATTAATTCATTGTTTTGTGATGAATGAAAAAAATATACACTAAATATGGAAAGAAATTTTAACAAAAATTATTTGAATGAAACATTCCCTTTAATTAGATAAGGAGGGAGTTCCAAAAGATTCACATTATTCTCCATAACATGAGCCAGTTGATCAATTACAATCATGATGTTTTGAGCACTCATTCCAATCATATTTGGGATATCATTAAGGAAATCAAAACAATTAATATCATATATATTGCGGAATTGGGTTCTCTTATTTCCTTCCATCAAGAAAAGTAATAAAATATACAATTAGGGGTTTTGAATACTTATCTAATAATCATATACAAATAAAACACTGATCATACAAGGACAAACTTGTGAATAAAATGTATATCCTAACATTTGATACCCCATGTTTCAATTTTGGTTATCCATAGTGATAGAATTGTCTATAGGGTTATTATTAATGGTCCATATTCCTAATCTACAAAAAATATACCATTTATGATAAAAATAATAGAAACCCTAGCCTTTTCAAAATATTATTACATGATTTAAGAGAAATTAACCATCAAATTACATGACAATGATTGTAAAGTCATGTTTCATTTAATGATTATGTACATAAAACTAAAAAAACTGAAATAGAATAAATCTTATTTATTTAATCATCTATAAATAGATAATAACTTTCATTGACCTCCTATATCTACATAGTATATCCTAGGTAAAATAAAAAAGGGATAAGCTAAAACACCATAAGGGTATAAAAATATAAATAATGCCCAGAATATGGGTTAAGAGGCATAACATGATGAAAAAAGAATGATCAGGAATAAAAATAAAGAAAAATAAAATTTAGAACATCGGTCCAAGTAATAGTGTAATCATTTTAATTTGGATAAAACACTCAACAGGGCATTAACATGGTTCAGGGATAATTTCTAAGATAATGTCACATGGTTGACAAAGTACTATAAAGGATTCGGGCTAACTCCCATTCCCAACATAACATCTCATGAGACTAAACATTACCTAATGCATTGGGTTGAAATGTGGGTGCACCAATAATAATAAGTTCGAGGATATGTTCACCACAAGAATAATAAAATGCCAGGTATAATTAGTTTTTACCCAAGGAACGAATTTGGTATCATAAACATGTCATAAGGTATAACCAAAGGGTGTCTAATAAAAGTGTTCATGAATGAATGGATTTAAATCATAAATTTACATTCATAAAGTGAAATAAAAATAGATAAATATAAATTATGTCCAAATTATTAGAAAATATAAAAAAAATGTGTTTATAAAAATTTAGATATGAGCCACTTTGGCGTGACTTAAGAAAAAACATTAATTAGTCTATAAAATGGAAAATCCATAACAATTTGTATAAAACCAATAATTTACCATGTTTTTATATAATGATGAGATGATTTATTTTATAATAAAAATTGGATTCAGACATACTAATTATAGATCATGAAAATGAGTAAGAATTTTAAAATTTCCCATTAATTGTGTTTACTTGTAAGGGGTAAATGGGAAGGGAACCTTATAAAACAGGTATTTACCCATCAAAAAAGAAGAATATGGATCTAAAATTTTTTTGGAACATAAATATTTAATTTAGGTAGATTAAATGAGATTAATTAATAATTACATTGGGATAAGAAGAGAGTAAGTGTAACCTAAGTAAAAAATGGAGGTTGAGAAATAATCGTTTTCCATATGACCAAAACTGTTATGCACATGATCTTAATGTCAAGAATAATCAAATTAAATCATTAAATTAATTAATTCATGAACTTTTATACATGTATTGTATTTTATATAATTATTTATAAGTTTAATTATGACATTTTAATGTGTTAAATGATAAAATTTCATCATTTGGGAGTGTTCATTTCCTTCATTTTCATGATTGGTTTGCTTGTATAATTGTATGAAAGATCATGGAAAATGTTAATAGATAACTAGAATTAATGTTATAAATTATTGATGAAATTATATAATATTAAATAGGTATATTAATTTTTTTTAAAATATTTGATGAGGATGAATCATTTGATAAGACGTTAGTGATAATCGTTAGATTATATTGGCTATTTTTCAATCATCACAAACTTGTTTTGATTCATTATTAAATATTGTGTATGAATGTTAGTTTATAAACATGAAAATTATTAAAAAATAAATTTTAAAATCAATAACAACCATTATAATGGTTTTAGTTCTATCCGTAAATGTGGTAAATGTAAATTAATACTTGTGGCCTTCAATGGTAATAAATCAACACCTCGTAGATGATAATTTTATTTTTGGAATAAAAGAGTAGAAGAGAATTTTTGGTGCATTCTACACTACCATCATATAATTATAATTTCTATATCAAAATTGAGTTATCATGAATATTTGGATAGGGGAGGTATAGATATTAGAAAAATTGAAAACAATGTGAAAATAAAATAAAAAAGTGAATGAGGATTTTACCTATTGAATTTTTCTCCATCAGAAACTCTTTAAGGCACTTGATTTTGGTATTTTGTTAAGAATTTTTTTTAGACATGGGGAGATAATTGGAAAGATTATTGGGAATAATTTATATAATCTTCACATTTTTTGATGTGTGAGAAAAATAGGTGGTGAGGGGATGTATTTAAAAGGGTTGAATGGGGTGTTTTTGGTAATTTTATTCACTTGTTTTTTTTGGCTCAAGACAATGAATAGTGTATATTCATGGGACTAAATAATGTTACCAGTGCATTTTAGTTCATGCTGATGTTTGTTAAACTATCCATACATTAATAATGAAAAAATAATTCATCTATTTAGCTTATACCATAAATTAACATATTTCACAATTTACCAAAAATTCATCTATTTTAGAAAAAACCCAAAAATTCACCCCAACCATTTTTCGATTTATATTTTTAAGAACTAAACTAAATATTATCGAAATCATTGAAATTTGATATATTATATTTTTAGTTAAAATCATCATTTATTCAAAAAATTCTAATTTTAAAATTATACATGATTTTATAAGACATTGAAAAATTTATTAAGGTCTCATAAAATTATTCTATAGTAATTTGTAATAAGAAATTTAATTTAAGAGTATATTTTATAATAATAAATTTTATTTTAAATAATTATATTAATTATAAAATTTTAAAAAAAACGTTTATGTATATCAAAAAATACCAAAATTAATTTATCATTTTCTAAATATTTATTGACTAATATTATGATATAATTATATCGTATTTTAATTTATAAGATATGTTCAATTTACTTATAATTTCATTGGTTATTTTACTTTTAAATTTGCTGGTTTAGTATTCATAATGGTTATAGTATTTCCCCAAAGGTCAAGTTATTATTCCATTAGTATAAGTTCTATAATTTCGTACAAAGCATCATATTTCCTTGAGTTTTCCTTTATAATGTTATTTCTAGGTTATTTATGTGATTTAATATGATTTATAATTTATGAAATAGTTTGATAAATGGAAACATCAAGTATAGAATTCTTGGGTTGTTACATACTAATGTTATTGTTGGATTATGATGAAAACATCTTCAAAAAATATGATATGAACTTAATCGAGTTAGTAACTGTATAACATAAGGTAATAAATTAAATATAAGTTATAAATATTAGATAATAAACTTGAAAATTATTTTTAATAATTTAACTAATTGACATTATTTTATTATATGGGATATAAAGTATGTACGTGGTGATTCAGACTCATGGTGAGGGATTTTTATATATACCCTTATTTTAAATGTTTTTATGTCTTTTATTCTCTTTTCATCCAAATTCATATTATTTAAAATATTGATATATATTATAGATATATTTAAATGTATTTTCAAAATCCATTTCTAATATGTATGTATTAATTTATAAAAGATTAAAAATAAAACTTCTAGTTGTTTTCCAAATATATATATATTTTTTTTAAAAAAGTGTGATTGGAATATTATTTTAAAATATATGTAACTAGTGTAATTTCACACTTTCATGATTGTTAATATTTTTGAATATTTATATAATGAAATTATAATTTATTATATTACCCATAATTTTGGGAATTTTTAGTTAATGAGTTTTCAAAGAATGTTTTTTATATCCATAATTTTACATGAATCCAATGTTTTTTTATTTATAAGTGTTAAACGAAATAATTAATGATATTGTATGATTGAAATTAAATATTAGATGTTTATAGTCCTTTTAAATTGTTAATTATTATGGTTAATCCACATATATCTCTCTAATTTAGTGGGTAATGATTTTTGTTTCATAAAATTAAGTTGCAATAAAAAGAGTGGGTTAATTAATTTTTTGTGTTCTTTAAGAGTGATTATAAGAGTGATATGAATATTATTTCCCATGTTTCCTATTATAATTTCCTACACATAAAATTTTATTTTAAGGAAATTTTTTTCATCCACATGTTATGAAAAAAATAAGTTTTAAGAAAGCTTATGACCATTTTAAGGTTGAATGTTGTGTTTTTCATGAAATAAGTTTTTATAGGTTATCTGGTTTTCTAAAAAACCCTCTTGAATATGATTCTATATTTTTTATTTATGTTTAAATGTTAAATTAATTTTATTGATAAATAAATCTAATTTCATTTTAAATAAAATGAATATTTCATATCAATGTTTATTTTGAAAAAGTGGAAATTTTCTTTTAGATTTCATTTTTGTCAAATGGACTAATGGTTTTATGTTCTTTCTCTATCCATTAAAAAAAATTTCTCAGTACAATTTTTCAATTTCTTTCAAAGTGATTATCTATGTTCAAGGATTATATAAATATCAATGGAGACATGTCAGATTATATAAAGTGTGTTTGAAATGAAATAAGTGTTTAAATTAAAGAATCATGTTTTAAAAAATTGTATATTGTGTGGATGTGTCAAAATTATTATGTAAAGGTTAGATATGTAATAATTATTTCTAACACTACGTAATCCTAAACCAAAAATATAATGAGACTATATTAAAACTCAATCCTTTAATTTAAATTAAATTTTTATTTATTGATTAAAATAAAGGTTGTTATATAAACCACTTAGCTCTAACAGTTTGTGGGAAACCTTATTTCATACCTTCTTATTGAAACACCCAATATGATTACTTATAATACATCACTATTATAAATTAATTTAATATGGATTTATCCTAAACATTAAGGTAATGTTTTTAGGGAACTCCCAAAATAATTGATCTCGCATAACCCCAAAATAGATGCCTCGAAAGTAGGTCTCTCACATCTGTAAAGATGTTATGGTCATTGGAAGAAGAAAATGGAATACCACCTCTTCCATGTAGACCATCGTCATTGAGGATAGCTACACAATAACCCAAAAATAAATTGTGAATAAAAACTCATAACAGGGATTCCACTATCATAAGAATACTATAACACTATGATGATAAATTTTTTCACAAACTTATGATTATCATATATGATCCACTACCCCATTTTATTAAATATCATACCTTATTGTATGGATTCTTCAATCACAAAACTCATACATTAGAAATTGTCCACATAATAGGTTTTCATGAAGTAGTCCTAAGTAAATATCCAAATTCCCAAGATTCTCACCGTTTATTTTATCTCAAATATTGGTGGAATAAATTAAGGACACTAAAAATAATCCATGGGTCTTATAATCATATCATTTATATCATTACTCCTAGTAAAAATATATGATTTTATAATATGTCTTGAAATATTTCCTGAAAATTTAATATTGATTTCCATTATCACAAAATCCTACTAATTAATAACCATAGCAATGATAAACCTCAAGAAAACAATTTTTTGGAAATACATTAGGAGCCTAATGAAACAATTCCACCTTCAGGTATACCAATTACACATATATCAAAATGTGGGTAACTACTATAACATATATCAAATTGTGGGTAACTAATGATAATTTTTGGGTAACTACTATAACATTTGTGGGTAACAACTATAACATATATCAAATTGTGTGATAAATTATGATTGATAACTGGTGAATGGTTAGAATGAATCCAAAAAATAACTTCCTCTTTAGAGGAAAAACTAAAATTTTAAATAGTTTTGGGGAAAATATGACAACTACAAGTAAAAGGATCTAGGTATAAAGTTTCAATGAAGGTCTCTTTTAGATTTCTCATCCCTAGAACAATTACACTGGGAAAAAATCAGCCTCACTCGAATTTATGAGAGCATGTATCAATGAAGAAGGGAATGTTTTTAATTTTTAAATAACCAATAACTACCAATTTAGAGGAATCAACTATATGAAAAAATTCAGAGTATGTCTCTAAACACTATATATCTAAATGAGATTAACTAATGGTGGGGTGTGGATATAGTTCTATTAATCATCCATCTTCATAAAATGATGCATTGAATTAAAAATTTATTTTTAATAAGGATTTTCATCAATGATAGAACTCAATATTTCTATAGGTATTCATTTGCCTCTTTTAATATTCAAGTTGTACCATATCCAAAAAATATATCGTCTATGAAAATACACTCCAATTTTTTAGTATATAAGGAAAATATCATAGAGGAATTATCACCAACTCAAATATCATACCACATGCCATTTACAAAATCTTTAATTTATAGAGATAAATATAAAATTAGTCTATGATATTTTTCTAACCTTAAACTGGAGTACAGTCATGATCATATTTTCCACATAATTATCCAATGTCTTCCTAAATAATGATATATATAACATCAAAAAACATGTATCCATATATAGAATCTTGGACATTAATCATGGTAGGATGATAACTTCATGTATCGGGATAAAAATAAAGAAATGTTTCACTGAACTAAAATATGTAAATCAAAGGAAAGAATCATTATATTGTCAACTAGTTAATAAACTAAAGATGTATCATAAACCTATAACTATTATTGATCCTATGATATGTTATTTTCAAGATTACATTGAAATATAAATTGGAATCTAACACATAAATGAACATAGAAAATTCAAACTACATTTATACATGATCATCTCAATAATAACTATTATCATCTCTATTATGTAATCTATACTAATCATATCTGTGGAAGTATAATCCCTATACACATAGTTTAATGATTCCTTAGATCTAAAATATTAATCAATCAATATTTTCCGTTCAAATTTGTACTAGTAAGATAATTAATAGGTATATTAGAACATAGCCTTCTATCTAAAATATTGTTTATATTTTATAAGTAGCATCCTCTATGAGATAGACGTAACACATGATTTTATTATCTAATTTATTGGAGATATGTCATAGGAAGGATATGATAAATCATATACTTAAATATAATAAGGTTTATAAAAACATACCTATACCAAAAAAAGTATTCCTATACATTTTGGATTTAATAAGATGTTATAAGGGCTCTTCAAAAAGGATACATCATCCAGCATACCTATACTATTGTAGAGACCCGAAGCTTGACGTACATGAACATTACATTACTTTTGCGGAATACTTAGTACATAACAAAAACACACACACAAGGATCGTAATAGTTTAGTGTCTTTGGAAACTCGGAACCTAATCTTCTAATCATGGTGAAAGATCTCCAATATCTCCCATAAAGATCTTCCCTTTTTTTACCTAAAACCTTTCTTTATATCCTGGGGAAAAGAAAACATAAAAGGGTGAGCTCAAATTCTCAAAAAGGGTAACCAAAAGAAATATCAATCACATCATATACATAAGCACATAACTTTTGGAAATCTTAACCTGCAAAAGAGATCTTAATTTCATAACATGGGGTAAATCATGGCAGTGAAATGTAATCACAATAATCATAACATAAAAAATGAAACTTTGTGGCATTCACACATAATCATAGAAAATCATTTCTTGTTAGTCAAGACTCATTTCCAAGTCTATCTTAGTGGAAAAAGTCCCTTTCTGAATCGAGTAACCCTCGTTTCAGTCCTGTTTCACTGAACCGGTATAACCTACCGTTCCATCCCTGTCTATCTCATGAGATATAAAATCTTTACCCAATGCATTGGACGGAGATATAGGTCCCACCCATCTTATAAAGAATCCTTTCTTATGTGTTCCACATAATCATAAACTATACATCATAGCATAACCCATGTAATAAAAATGGGATTCTTAAACAACATGACATCATAAAACAATTAATATAAGATAAAGGAATTCATAAAATGTTTCCATCACAACATAATCAAATCCATGTAATAATAGGGATAAAAACAGAACCCTTTTATTATCATAGATGGAAAATAATTTTGATAAAATACTTGAACTTCATTCTTGAGGAAAATATCCTTTCTACTTCAAAAACACTTTTCCTTTCTTAACATGTCATACAATTTTAAACTAAAAGAAGTTGATTAAAAATAAACTTGAATACTTGTTAATGAATCTTCTTGGAAATAATTTTTTAGAAATCCATTCATGCCGTATAAGTTAAAAAAAACATTCTTCGTACTTTTGTCGGAAAAGTCAAAAAGCACCTCGTATGAAAAACGTCAAAAGATTCCTTTCATATTTTTTACTAAAAACTCACCGAAGGTTAAAATTGGATTTAAACAATTGTAGTTGGATGGAAATAATATTACATATTGAGGAAACATGGATGTGGATGATAAAATACACCCCAGTAACTACCAAAGTAAAAACAATCTCAGATAAAAGTGAGATTGTGATATTTCCCTTACCTTAGGTCCGACTTGCTTTGTAAGTGTCCGAAACTCCTGTATAATTATTTAAATCATGTTATTGACTTATTCCAGAATCATATTCATTGTTATTATATCATATATGGTCCACTTATGACTTTATATTACCCGTTCTTTTGTAAATTCATGTTAAAGTAGCGTTTTGGGTAAAATCGTCTCATTTGTCGTTCGTGTTTTTAACTTGTAATTATTCATATGATTACTTAGATCATTATTACTTAATTCCAGAATATAAAAAATGATATATATATATATATTCATAATAAACATATATAATAAATCAGTAAATGGAAAGAAATACACCGTTCATGGAGACGGTAGTCCGTACGTACGCATGAACGCTGTTTTCGTTTCCTTATTGAAATGAATGGAATTAAGTAGATAAGATACATATAAATATAAATAATTCCAGTATCATTATTAGGTCATATATTTGATTATTACTTATTATATATACTTTATAATCATTCATGAATGGTTAATCATTGAGAATGAATCTCATCGCGTCGTGGAGACGGTAGTCCGTACGTACGCACGAGCGATGATATCATTTCCATAAATATTGAATTTAATTGGAGTGGATTATACAATATATCATAATCAATATGATGTTGTAATAACTATGTATAGTTATTCTTTACACCACTATACCCATCCATGTAAGGTGGTGGTGGAAAATAGATTACACCACGGCGTGGAGACGGTATTCCGTACGTACGCACGCGCGGTGATTTCTTTTTCCGTAGGATGGATAGATGGTGAAATAGGGTTGTTTCATACTTATAATAACATATCCGTATATGAGTGATACTGATGTTATTACTTCATAATGAAACAACCTAAGAAGAAGAAGTGGAAGAACAAATAAAGATGAAATAATTAGTAACGGTAATTACCTCTTCTTTGAAGCGCCTCTTTGAGACCTCCTCTTAGGGTACTAAAATTGGTCTTTGAGGAAGACCAGAACCTCTAAGATGTTTCTAGGGAAGTGTAGAAGAGATTTTGGCAGGGGTTGGCCGAGCTTTAAGGCTCAAAGTTGTGTGAGGAAGAGAGGGAGGAGGTTCCCTTTTATAAGTGAGGAGAGGGGCACCTTAGGAATATCTCAAAATATTATTTTATATTAAAGTCAAAATCGGTTTATAATGGTTCCAAAGGGTCTTATTTCGAAGATAAAGTGGGTATGGGTCGAAATCCTATCAACCAATAGGATTTAGACAAGTTTAGGATATTATTTTAACCTTATCAATTAGATTTTAACTCTAAGTTAAATAATTTAACTTTTACAGTGTCTTTTTGTTTTCTTTCACTATATGGTTAATACACTTACTATAAAATGCCAAACGAACCCCAAATTGTTTATTATTAATATATATATCCTTAGCTAAGTCATTTTTCCTATCCTTAGATTTTTAGGAATAAAATAACAATTAATAATATAAAATTTGATTTAAAAACTATTTTTTGTCAATTTTGACACTATTTGATATATGATTTTTTTTAAAAGTCATAACAGAATTATATGTTCGAACCAAGTTTATTAAATCAACACTAATATATCATAGTAACCTATAAAATTATTGGAATTTATAAAAAGTATTAAATTAAATTTATTTTGGTATTTATAATATCAATTATGTCAATATTTTATTAATAAGATAATTACTGCATCATCTTTGTGTCATAAATAAATTTACTTATTTGATGTCTAAAAATTACAAATAAAATATCATCATGTAGGAAATCTTTTTAGCTTTCTAATTAATATTTACAATCGAATTTATCTTATGTAGAACCCTATATTAAATTTTTTTTAGTAAATATACTTTGATTTTAACTCTTTTAACTCTTCTTTGAATTAAATAATAATTAATGTCCTAATCTAATCCAAGTGGGCCTAAATGATAATATTTTACACTTAAGGTTGTTTTTGGTCGAGATACACTTGTCCAATAGAATTAGGACATGTGTTAGGGTAATATTAATATCATTATTACCCTTAATTACCCTATTTACTTTTAACCGTGGTAAATAAAAGTAAAAAGTTACTATTCACCAAAAATTATTTTCATCTCATTGAACCACATTTTACTTACTGACATCAACCGTGTCTCTCGGATTTTTGAAATTCCATTCACAGAAGCGGTAAAATTATGTTTTATGAAAAATTCAGTTTTTTAACTACCACTTAGTAGTTTCACTATTCATCAAAAATTGATGTTTTTCAGAACAAAGCCAAAATTTCATCCTAAGCTATATTTCATATTCCGAATTCAAAAATGAAGTCTATTTTACCAAATTCATAACATAGAAGTTGCATTAATTAATTTTATAATTAAATCCCACTGTTAAAACAAATAGCGTGTTTTTAAGAAACAATATCTATCAAAAGATTGACACTTGTTTATGTCTGGTTTAAATGTGAAATTACATCCAATGACCAACATTGTATTAAATTGTAAAAATATATTCTAAATATACTTTAAAACCACTAAAATTAATAATTTATCACTATTAATTATTTTGATTAAAAAATTTGTTTTTTATTATAATTTAGTAATTTTCACTATTCATCAGAATATGAAAGTTATCCGAAAAGTACCAAAATTTCACCTTAGGCTAAATTCGATACTCCGAATCCAAAAATGAAGTCCATTTTGAGGGCTAAATTTTCTAAAATTTTAAAAGGTGGTTATTACTATTCATAACGGTTAGTTATAATAATATTTTAATAGCATATCGTTGTTTAGTGAAACTCGGTATTGCGTACTACACACGCTATCGAGGAAGGTCGTGTAATGCAAGGAAAGTCAAGGATGTGTGTTGTGCAAGCTCCTTTTGGTGTAGCGTACAACACAAGACATTAATAAAATTAAAAAGAATATTTTTCATAAAATCTTGGGCTGTTACATTCTAACCCCCTTAAAATGAATTTCGCCCTCGAAATTCGTCGGGGTTATAAATGGTTTACTATTGGGAAGTTTCTTTAATAGAAACCCACATCGTAAAAAGGAATACCAAAACCAATATTTAAAAACAAAAGTATGAAACATAACGGTTACCCAAATAAACTAATCACTGGGTTTCCACATAGGTGAAAATATGGATATGGAAGAAAAATCTAACCATCATGTTCTGATGGAGAGTGGTAGAGAACATGGATATGGAAAATCAAACAATCACAAATCCATAAATTTGTGACGATCTAAGGTACGATCCGATTTATCAGATATAAGATCACTAGGACAACATTTTTGGTTTTCAAGATCGTTTCGCTAAAGTTAAAGAATTTGAATTAGAATAAATACTTACTTTATTTTGGTACAATCTCGCTGTTGTTCGTGCCTTTAACAATTTCCACTTCATCTCTTAAATAAATGAAGTTGAATTTGTTATTCGTGAAGTGTTAGCAGATCATGTGATAGAATGACGGGTCATTCCATCTGTCTAAAAAATTATATAAATAAGTCGATCTATAGTGAGATTAATCATATATGGTTCCTAAAATCGACTTTATACTTCATATATCATACTGATTAATATAATAAAACTAGTTTCTAATAAACAGGGACTTCTTATAGGCCAGTGGTAGGAGATAAAGGCCAGTCGCACTTCGGTTGTGGGTTTGATTCCCACAGCCTTGTCTGAAGCGATGGGATGTCGCCCGTCCTGCAGGTTGTCCTTTTTCTAAAACTACATTACTATAACATCCCATCAATAATATCGAAAATCTTCTATCCTTGAACTAACTTATGTCCATCATAATCCATTCTAATCTTTAGGCTTATCCATAATACTACAGTCCACTCTCATAATATAGTGAAAACGTTTACCAGAGATTTAATACTGTCGTTAATCCCCATATATCATAAGATATGTCTTGTTGGTCACATTCCAAACATTCAAAGGCCTTAATCATGTATTCTCTTGAATACCCATTGAACCTTAGTGAAAACATGGATGCAGTTAAAAGTTAACTCTTTCCACTTACCAAAATCTAAAAATTCTCTATACTCAAACCATCATATAACCTTCTCCTTATATCAGTCATGAGCTCATGAATACAATCAAACACCTCATTATCTTATTATTCCTTCATTATGTGCATATCATCTAAATTCCAAAAATATCTGAATAACCATTCATCGATAGTGGTACCGTTAATAATACATTTTCATAACTCAAGGAAAGACAACAGTTTAACAATCCTTAGATGTCTCTTTATTCCATAGTACCATGAGATTTCTTATTCAACATTACACATGATAAACATGTAATCATTCCACTACATTCTTAAACCATTGACCGAGCTTCAACAATTCTTTCATCCCACATATCATTTGTAGTATCTTCATCATCATCAACATAAATACTTCCCATACGACCATACTGATTATCTTCATGAGACTTTCCCTTAGGGCATTGGTTTGCATAATGCCCGTACATTCCACATTTAAAACATTTAACCATTATTGATGTCGTAGCAATACCATTATCCTCATCCATGGTGTTAACTGAACCTTTTCCTTTGCACATACTTGCTTTGTGTCCTTCTTTTCCACACCCAAAGCATCTTCCAGTTCCTTTGAAACATTCTCCTTGATGCCTCTTCCCAGATGATTTACATAGGGGAAATTGAACTTTCTTTCCTCTATGATCATCATGAAACTCCATCTTTCTCTTATTAGCCGAGTCAGGAAACTTACCAAATTTTACTTTATTGATCATATTATGAGATTTCTGATTCAGCATAATAATGATTTTTGGACTTCCAAATCCCATTTCATTATGAAGAATATCATTCCATTGTCCATCATATCCTCCATTATCGTGAATCATCTTGTTTCCAGCCATTTTCTAAAACCCAAAAAAAATAGTGTGAGAGGAAAAAATCATGCTAGGGAAAACAACATAGTAAAGGTGGAATATCCTCAATATCTAACATCTTAGGTTAAATTCTATGATCGTTACCGTAGTTCTAGGACTGTATCCTATACGTATACTTATCCTTAGGGACAACCCTAGACATACCTTATAAATATCTCTAGGGATCTCACTAAAGTTCTCGCATCCTAGTTTCCAAAGGTTGACTAAACCTTTCCTTTGATACCAACTGTAGAGACCCGAAGCTTGACGTACATGAACGTTACATTACTTTTGCGGAATACTTAGTACATAACAAAAACACACACACAAGGATCGTAATAGTTTAGTGTCTTTGGAAACTCGGAATGTAATCTTCTAGTCGTGGTGAAAGATCTCCAATATCTCCCATAAAGATCTTCCCTTTTTTTTACCTAAAACCTTTCTTTATATCCTGGGGAAAAGAAAACATAAAAGGGTGAGCTCAAATGCTCAGTAAGGGTAAACAAAAGAAATATCAATCACATCATATACATAAGCACATAACTTTTGGAAATCTTAACCTGCAAAAGAGATCTTAATTTCATAACATGGGGTAAATCATGGCAGTGAAATGTAATCACAATAATCATAACTTATAAAATGAAACTTTGTGGCATTCACACATAATCATAGCGAATCATTTCTTGTTAGTCAAGACTCATTGCCAAGTCTATCTTAGTGGACAAAGTCCCTTTCTGAATCGAGTAACCCTCGTTTCAGTCCTGTTTCACTGAACTGGTATAACCTACCATTCCAGCCCTGTCTATCCCATGAGATATAAAATCTTTAGCCAATGCATTGGAGGGATATATAGGTCCCACCCATCTTATAATGGATCCTTTCTTATGTGTGCCACATAATCATAAACTATACATCATAGCGTAACCCATGTAATAAAAATGGGATTCTTAAACAACATGACATCATAAAACAATTCATATAAGATAAAGGAATTCATAAAATGTTTCCATCACAACATAATCAAATCCATGTAATATTAGGGATAAAAACAGAACCCTTTTATTATCTTAGATGGAAAATAATTTTGATAAAATACTTGAACTTCATTCTTGAGGAAAATATCCTTTCTACTTCAAAAACACTTTTCCTTTCTTAACATGTCATACAATTTTAAACTAAAAGAAGTTGATTAAAAATAAACTTGAATACTTGTAAATTAATATTCTTGGAAATAATTTTTTAGAAATCCATTCATGCCGTATAAGTTAAAAAAAACATTCTTCATACTTTTGTCGGAAAAGTCAAAAAGCACCTCGTATGAAAAACGTCAAAAGATTCATTTCATATTTTTTACTAAAAACTCACCGAAGGGTAAAATTGTATTTAAACAATTGTAGTTGGATGGAAATAATATTACATATTGAGGAAACATGGATGTGGATTATAAAATACACCCCAGTAACTACCAAAGTAAAAACAATCTCAGATAAAAGTGAGATTGTGATATTTCCCTTAACTTAGGTCCGACTTGCTTTGTAAGTGTCCGAAACTCCTGTATAATTATTTAAATCATGTTATTGACTTATTCCAGAATCATATTCATTGTTATTATATCATATATAGTCCACTTATGACTTTATATTACCCGTTCTTTTGTAAATTCATGTTAAAGTAGCGTTTTGGGAAAAATCGTCTCATTTGTCGTTCGTGTTTTTAACTTGTAATTATTCATATGATTACTTCGATCATGATTATTTAATTCCAGAATATAAAACATGATTTATATATATATATTCATAATACACATATATAATAAATCAGTAAATGGAAAGAAATACACCGTTCATGGAGACGGTAGTCCGTACGTACGCATGAACGCTGTTTTCGTTTCCTTATTGAATTGAATGGAATTAAGTAGATGACATACATATAAATATAAATAATTCCAGTATCATTATTAGGTCATATATTTGATTAGTACTTATTATATATACTTTATAATCATTCATGAATGGTTAATCATTGAGAATGAATCTCATCGCGTCGTGGAGACGGTAGTCCGTACGTACGCACGAGTGATGATATCATTTCCATAAATATTGAATTGAATTGGAGTGGATTATACAATATATCAGAATCAATATGATGTTGTAATAACTATGTATAGTTATTCTTTACACCACTATACCCATACATGTAAGGTGGTGGTGGAAAATAGATTACACCACGGCGTAAAGACGGTATTCTGTACGTACGCACGCGCGGTGATTTCTTTTTCCGTAGGATGGATAGATGGTTAAATAGGGTTGTTTCATACTTATAATAACATATAAGTATATGAGTGATACTGATGTTATTACTTCATAATGAAACAACCTAAGAATAAGTGGAAGAAGAAATAAAGATGAAAGAATTAGTAACGGTAATTACATCTTCTTTGAAGCGCCTCTTTGAGACCTCCTCCTAGGGCACTAAAATTGGTCTTTGAGGAAGACCAGAACCTCTTGGATGTTTCTAGGGAAGTTGAGAAGAGATTTTGGCAGTGGTTGGCCGAGCTTGAAGGCTCAAAGTTGTGTGAGGAAGAGAGGGAGGTGGTGCCCTTTTATAAGGGAGGAGAGGGGCACCTTAGAAATATCTCAAAATATTATTTTATATTAAAGTCAAAATCGGTTTATAATGGTTCAAAAGAGTCTTATTTAGAAGATAAAGTGGGGATGGGTCGAAAGCCTATCAACCAATAGGATTTAGAAAAGTTTAGGGTATTATTTTAACCTTATCAATTAGATTTTAACTCTAAGTTAAATAATTTAACTTTTACCGTGTCTTTTTGTTTTCTTTCACTATAAGGTTAATACACTTACTATAACATGCCAAACTAACCCCAAATTGTTTATTATTAATATATATATCATTATCTAAGTCATTTGGCCGAACCTTCGATTTTTAGGAATAAAATAACAATTAATAATATAAAATTTGATTTAAAAACTATTTTTTGTCAATTTTGACACTATTTGATATATGATTTTTTTAAAAGTCATAACAGAATTATATGTTCGAACCAAGTTTATTAAATCAACACTAATATATCATAGTAACCTATAAAATTATTGGAATTCATAAAAAGTCTTAAATTACATTTATTTTGGTATTTATAATATCAATTATGTCAATATTTCATTAATAAGATAATTACTTCATCATCTTTGTGTCATAAATAAATTAAATTATATGATTTCTAAAAATTACAAATAAAATACCATCATGTAGCAAATCTTTTTATCTTTCTAATTAATATTTACAATCGAATTTATCTTATGTAGAACCCTATATTAAAAGTTTTTTAGTAAATATACGTTGATTTTAACTCTTTTAACTCTTCTTTGAATTAAATAATAATTAATGTCCTAATCAAATCCAAGTGGGCCTAAATGATAATATTTTACACTTAAGGTTGTTTTTGGTCGAGATACACTTGTCCAATAGAATTAGGACATGTGTTAGGGTAATATTAATATCATTCTTACCCTTAATTACCCTATTTACTTTTAACCGTGGTAAATAAAAGTAAAAGGTTACTATTCATCAAAAATTATTTTCATCTCATTGAACCACATTTTACTTACTGACATCAACCGTGTCTCTTGGATTTTTGAAATTCCATTCACAGAAGCGGTAAAATTATGTTTTATGAAAAATTCAGTTTTTTAACTACCACTTAGTAGTTTCACTATTCATCAAAAATTGATGTTTTTCAGAACAATGCCAAAATTTCATCCTAAGCTATATTTCATATTCCGAATTCAAAAATAAATTCTATTTTACCAAATTCATAACATAGAAGTTGCATTAATTAATTTTATAATTAAATTCTGTTGTTAAAACAAATAGCGTGTTTTTAAGAAATAATATCTATCAAAAGATTGACACTTGTTTATGTCTGGTTTAAATGTGAAATTACATCCAATGACCAACATTGTATTAAATTGTAAAAATATATTCTAAATATACTTTAAAACCACTCAAATTAATAATTTATCACTATTAATTATTTTTATTAAAAAAGTTGTTTTCAATTATAATTTAGTAATTTTCACTATTCATCAGAATATGAAAGTTATCCGAAAAGTAGCAAAATTTCACCTTAGGCTAAATTTGATACTCCGAATCCAAAAATGAAGTCCATTTTGAGGGCTAAATTTTCTAAAATTTTAAAAGGTGGTTATTACTATTCATAACGGCTAGTTATAATAATATTTTAATAGCATATCGTTGTTTAGTGAAACTCGGTATTGCGTACTACACACGCTATCGAGGAAGGTCGTGTAATGAAAGGCAAGTCAAGGATGTCTGTTGTGCAAGCTCCTTTTGGTGTAGCGTACAACACAAGACATTAATAAAATTAAAAAGAATATTTTTCATAAAATCTTGGGCTGTTACAACTATTCTCCTAAATGGTGTAACCAAATATGACACCACCTCGTCATCATTTATATTAATCCATGAACCATTCCTCATATGTAATCTAACTATAAAATTATCCACTAATACTTGTACTACATCGATTCCATAACATGACACACCAGGACCCCGCATGGTCCAACGTTATTTTTTGTCTACCCTCCCCCCTTCCAAGATCACCTCTAATAAGAAAAATATTGTAAACTAAAACCTATATACGTAAATATACATGGTAGTAGTTATCATATAAAAAACTGTAGAGTAAATAAATCTCTAAAATAGGAAACACAAATATAGAGTAAAAAATTGTGTATTACTGAATCAATAAATATGCTAATTCTATCTCTATGTGAGATCTATTGGCATGAAATCCCTCAGAAAATATCACCACCATAAACAAAAAATAATTTTTATTTTGAAAAAAGTCATATAAATCCAATACTTACACTTCTATTAATTCTATACTTCAACTAACAAACATATACATAAACCCAATGTGTGTGGTTATAATTCCATACATAAGAGAATATAAATCTTCCTAGTAGAATTCCCTAAAAACAAAAAGTAATGTTAAACCACCAAGTCACCAAACAACTCAATACTATGGGATAATTGAAAGTGTCTTTAAAGAACTAGATATTATAAAATATCAATACATCCATATAAATGTTACCTAAATTTTCCATCTCAATTTCGTGAAATATAATATCTCATAAGAAACTAGAGATACCTAGATTATCATAATGTTCTATAAAATAAAATGTTAATAACCAAGAAGTTATTATCAACTATAAGGCATCTAAAAAGGAAAAATATGTTGTTATCCCATAAAATAAATCCACATATGTAAAAAGATCATAATATCAACAACACATTAACTAATAAACCTCCACAATATTCATATTACCTCTTTGAAATCAAATTGAAATGTTGTTCCTTATTTAGGAATGTGTTTTCTGACAAAGGGAGTGACAATCCATTATATAGGACTTTATCGTACATCATAGGGGAGTGATAGCTCCATATATAGCGTATTGTGAAACAAAAATGGGTGATTACTTACTTAATCATTTATATTGGAGACCATTCGTTATTACAAGCATGCCTATATAGGAGTATATGAATCCTATGCACTGAGATATTTGACCCAACACATGATAGAGTACCTAAACTCAATTTATACTCTAAATACTTAATCAAAACCTATAATTTCCCCAATAGATTAAAGATTCATATAATGATCCAAACATTACTTTGGTGGCCTTTGGTGGTTAACATGAACATGTAATCATGACCGGTGCAGAGAAATTCATAGAATGGAAAAGACTTGAATTCGAAAGAGAACTATAGGTATAATGACATGAAAAATTCAATTATCTTTCACTACATGTTGTATCTCAGGAAATGAGGATACAATTTTAGTCACATAGAAAAGTTCTTATGCCTGGTACTTACTTTTTTATGATTCAATATTTATAGAGTGCCCAGTGAGATAGATGGAATATGGGAACTCATTCAATACATATGATTTCAATAAAGAATACTTAGATTTTATTTATAATTGTCGTCTTACCATGTATATCTTGAATATACCAAACTATAAAACTTGTTTTATTTGGTTTTTGAATAGATATAATAGGAAATTTGGGTCTATCTCACTATTTTATCATGTACATGGTTCCATGATATATGGTGTGTGTTTCGAAGTCACATAATGATAAATTCTATTAAAATCATGAAAACAGTTACACCACCATCCTTAAGTAATTATTTGAGATTTATAATGTCAAAATCTACATCGAATTAATGAAAACCCAAAAAATAATATTGGTGAAATATATAACATGTCACTAGATTTCAAGACATATAGTCGTGAAAATTCTAAATTTTCAAAATCATTATTATAAAATTGTTAACATTGTCATTGCCTTCATTACCGACCACATATGATATACAATCTAAAATAGATTCTCAAAGATCATCTAACACAATTTTATAAAATGATTTTCAATCATTCTTCATCATCTAGTCTTTCATATCCTAAATATTCATTGAATCGTTCATGAATTGTTTTTTATTTTCACTACAAAGTACTCCAGCTCAGGATTCTGAAGTTATTCTTCACTATAGCATCAAAACCCCATTATTAAACACTTGGGTAAAGAATAAGATAAAAATATTCAACAATTAGGTGGTGTATGAAATAATTAATTACACAATAATGGGAACACATCTCAGTTCTTCAAATAATTAGAGAATAATATAATAAAAAATTAGTAATCGTGGTGTGAATTTTTAATAAGAAAAGTTCTTCACAAATAGTTAAATCAATCAAAGGATTATCAATAAATGATAAATAATAATAATCTAATTCATCAATATAACTAGATTAGTTTCAAAAATAAAACAAATATAACTCTTTATATAAAATTCTTTATAAAAATATAGGATTTATCCCTGTGTTTATATAAGATCAAATATTTATTAACAAAGTAACCTTTCTTATAAGATCATAGAAGAAAATATTATATATGTATAAAACATTTCTTCTTGCATTTGGAAAAAAATATATTTGATTTTTTCAATAAAATATTCTTGAATTCGTTATCAATTTTTTGTTGTAATAAATTCTAAAATAATTAGAGTTATGAAATGAATATATATAAAACAATAACTTTGTATTAATTTTATATCACATGGGAGAAAAATAATATTAGTTTTTAATATAATTTTTCTCAAATATATGAATTTCATGTAATTTCCAATCATGTTCATAGTTGGAGAAATTATTTTTTTTAATAAGAAGTTAAAGGCAGGGTGAAAGTTTACTTAATTTCACCCAAAAAACTTGTTAAATTAAAAACAATTAACCAAACTTGGCCACTTTTTAACTCCATAATTTTTTTCATTTATAATAAATATTGATAAAATTAACATTAAATATTTTCTAATTTATCATCATTCAAATATTTTATATTTTTATTCTATTCATCATTATATTAATTTTAGTGATTTGATCATTAAAAGAAGGGGATCGATCCACACAATATATGTGTGGAATGAGGTTTTCGAAAAATAGTCCTACTACAATGGAATATTTTCATCTTTTGATGATTATATCACATTAACCAATAATCATTGTCTCTACCACCCTAAAAACACCCTTTATTGTGTGTGGAGATAGCGTGGGTGATATATGTCCATCGGGATTTCATAACCCAACGAAAAGGGGAGGGGGGTCTTTATTCCATTTAAAAAATGTTAAATTTAATTAAAGGATAGAAAATATTAAATTTTTAAAAATCTCCTCATAAATCACCATTAATTTCCCTTAATAAATTCATTCCACTAAATCCCCTCATAATGACTAAGACAACATAAAATTATCATCTTCTAAAATTCATAAGTAATATAAACCCACTAGACTACATGAATACAATTTCACTTCCACATTTCCTTGTCAATTACAACTCACTATTTCATATGTGAAAATATAAATATTATCACTATAGACTAGATCGATGACATTTTGTCTACACATTGACACAGATTTGTTCAAAAAATATCATTCCAAACACACCCATAGTTTTATAAATTTAATCTGAACATCCTTTTAGGTGGTACTAAATTCCACACACATGAGAAGAATATTTATTTATTTAATGAATATTTGTTTCCCAATATATTTATACTATATCAAAATCTCATCAAAATTATTGTCAACATTAAATACTACATTCAATGTTCAATAGAATAATCAGTCGCATTTTATAATGTTAAATTATAGAATAAATTTTCATTTTATTATCTTTAGAGGACCAAAAAATTGAAACTAAAATTATAATTTAAATCTTTTTTACAAAATAATAATTTCCAAAAATGCCAACTACATGTGTAAAAGAATTGGTTTTAGGATTTTAAAATGATACTAATATAAAATATGTGAATGTTATTTTACTAATTGATAGAACATGATGTTGTTATGAGTGAATTATAAGAGATGATTATTACTGATTTGACAATAAAAATAATTTAAAAAATATTAACTCATTTATTAAATTTATATTTATATTTTATCAATGAAATGGATTATAAAATAATACCACTATATGATTTGAAATGCATATTGGGTTTATATAAAATTAAAATAAAAGGTAATCCCTCAACTATAGTGAATATTATTAGTTTTTAGCATAGATAAATGGATCGAAAACCTATGAAGATGAAAAAATTGTTAGAATAATTTGAGGAAAAATAAGATGAAATGTTGGCTTTCTTTTCTAGAAGATTGTGGAGAGGTCATGGAAAATATTGGAGAAAACTATCCCTTTATTTCATCAGGTATTGAACAATATAGAGATTAAAAAGACATTTTTTGAGATAAATGAGGATAAATGGGACAAGAAATAAACGTCAATGATATTCATTAATAGTTATTAGAGTGGGAAAACCAAAAAAAATATTAATTTTTTTAATAAAGAATGAAAAAATTTATGTGTAACTATTGAAACAGATGATATTTTATGTTAAGATCACAAAAGAATTGGTGGATGCTTTAACATATCTGATATATCAATAACAATTCAATCAAATCATTTTTAATAAAAAATAGGGATTTATTTTCAAATATTAATGAAATTCAAGTGAATTAAGAAAATATATTATAAGAGTTTAATATCTATGTGGAAAAATATTCTAAAAATAAATACTGTTGTGAGGCTATGTAAGATCTATATTTTAGATTAATAATAATTATTTTTTAGTATTAAAAGATTTAGAAAAATTAAATGTAGAAATATATAGTATTTGTATGGAAATTAATAGATTCAAAAAACAATTAAACAATAGAAAAAGGTTAAAAGTAAAAATAATATTACTATAAATGAAAATAATTATAAGGTAGATGATTCTTGGGAATAAATTTGTCTATTCTGAGAAATTAGAATAGTAAACGAAGTAGAAAACAATTATGTGAAATAATATTTATATAAAGAGAATATTATTCTATTGTGGTAGACATGGGTACATAATGAGTGTGTAAAAATTGGATAGAGATATAAATATTTAAAAATAGCATCATGTATTGATGAAAAACTATAATACTAATAATAATTTATGCAGATAAAATTTGATTTAAAATTTGTCATATGGATAAGGAAAAATAACCTTAAGGAGAAAAATTATGAGTCAAAAAAGTATTAAAAAATTTATATATATATATATAGGCTATGTGTGTACATCTTAATAAGTAATTTGTAATGGAAATATGAATATATCTTATATAAATTAAGTACATAATGAAGACGAAATGGTATAGATAGAATTTGAAAAAAAAACATATGAAGTTGAATAGTTAATTGTGGATTTTTTAGGCTTATTATAAATGATGTAAGTAACTTAAGGGATATCAATTTCAATAAAAGTGTATTATTGAATTCTAGAAACATTTATTACCTAGAGACATACCGAGTGGAATGGATGCATGTTGAGATAAATACTTATATAATTATGATTTTATTTTTTATATTTTTTTAATGAATAACTTTTTATGTTTGTTAATGGTCTATGATGTTAGACATGTTTTTTTGTTAGTCTTTATAAATTGTTTTGTTATAAAAATTGATGGATGTTTAATTCAGAATGAATTAATCAAGATGTACATTTTTTTTTGAATTTTCGAGACGATAAGAAAATAATTATTCTATAATGGAAATGGAAATTGAAGAGAATAAAAATAATGGTTTCCCACCATGAGAAACGAATATTATAAGAGGAATATGAATTTGGGATCTAGAGTAGAATCTCAAATTTTTTGAATCAAATGGTCCAAAATCATATTTTTATGTAATAGAATACAATACTATACCCCTACCTCATAAAATAATTATTTCTTAGATACCTCAGTTTTGGTAGATATTATTTATATAGGGGGGGTTATTACCATGTACTTTATTATTTGTTAGAAATAAAAGGATGGTATTTGATTAATGTTCATATGATCTTGTTTTATATATGGATCATTAGTCACATAGGCTAAGAGTTAGATAATTGAAATATATTATAGTGTTATTTATATTATAACTTTTCAACTATGGGAGAGTTATTATATCATCAGGGTAAATAATATAGTTGAAAAAATAGAGAGATAGTGTATGAATCAGGGGGAGTCACAATTATTATATTTGAAATAAATATAAGATTATTAAATAAATATACATATAGAGAAAATTTCACCACAAATAATGTCAGAATTTCATTTTAAAATTATGAGGTATTTTAGATTCTGAGAGTATTATTAACATATTAAAATATATGTTTTAAGATATTTAAAATTTTCATTTTAATTTATAATTATTTTGTGGTAGTATTGATAATGATGGAATATTTATTAACTGAGGTGATATACATATTTCATGGGTGGTGATACCATCATTATGAATATGGATCTGGATTTAAATTTATATTAAAGCATGTAATTGGATATTATTAATGACTATGAAAGAGGAAAAAAATATGTTGCATCCCAAATTTATTCAATTATTGGTTTAGAATGAGGTGAAAATAAGAGTAATAAGGCACAATATAGTGCACTGTAGACAAACCAATAGACTATAACTAGTGAAATTGTATGTCACAGGTTATAATTCACATCCAAAAAAATTATATTATCATATCCCAATATGAAATATATGTAATTAGTTAATTATAATAAAAATAGAAAATATAATGAATCTAGTAATTATGGAATATCAAAATGGTGATACATGACATTATTTTTAAACTCACTTTTTATTTCCATTTGTATGAGGATATAATCAATGGGTATTTTATAAGGATATATTAATATCATACATATGTGTACATAGAATTATTTGTCTTTGGGAAAAAAATAAATTTGATGACAAAATAAATAATGTGATTTTGTAGTAACAATATATCACATGGAATCATTGATATACCATGTACTGATAAAGATGAATAAGTAACATTCCATTAAAGTTAAGATATATTGTACACAATGATTTTAATAATAGAAGGTTTTGATTTTATCATGGATTATTAAAAGATACATTAATATTCTATTGGAATCTCATGACCTATATTGGATGACGTTACATGGTGCATTCATAACTAGTTATTTTGATACAAAATAAAAAAAATGTAATTATCCTAAAAAAATAGGGTTATACTATAGTCCATGATAGATTCATAGATAGTGATATGTCCTCCCATAATCATTGATAGAGTAAAATGGGATGAAATACAATAATGACTCATATATAATTATCAAATATATATATATATATGTTTATGCTTTACATGATATGGAAAAAATGATTGTCTAAAACAAAAATTTTTAGATTATTCATTTTAGTAGTCCTAGAATCATTATCGACTTTATATAGGTATTATGGAGTATGTGTTGTAATAGAATGGTAAAGGGAACAAGGAAACAAAAAGAGATTCAAATATCATTAGAGCATCTTCTAAAATTAGTGCAGTTAGTAGATTTTTATGTCATATATATTGTCTAATCAATGAAAATTATTTTCATTGTGTGATATATATTAGGGATATCATGTCATTTATTCACTTTAAAATAGAATATTTTATATTAATTATAATAAATATGGTTAATGTAGAATGTTTAATAATTCCAAATATGATAATTAAAATATAAAAAATATTATTCAATATGGAAACTTTGAGGGATTATTTTGAATAAGATAATATGTATAATGATTGAATATGAAAATGTATGAATGTGGAAGAATAGGGAGATGTTACAGTTTTGTACTCACACTAAAAAAACATATTTATAAAAAGGAGGGAGTTATTGGAAATTCCATGTTCAAAAGATAAATAAGAGTATTCTCAAAGAGTGTATTCACAATGGGTATGATATCTTTCAAGATCAGATTATTTGTATAGATAATAAAAATAATGAAGCATCTTATATATTAAACTTGAGATAGATATTTAAGATTTAAAAAAACTCATGTGAAAGGGGATGATATCAACCATATGATATGTTTAATATTTTAATTTTGAGAGGCAGCCAAAAATCCATTATAAGTAATAGTTATTTGCAGTGACTGTAAACCACACACACATAATGACTAATTTTTACTAGGTATCACAAATGTATATAACTGATACTGTGTTATTGATTTGTATATGAAAATAATGGGTCTTAAAAACACCCTAATCATATCCCACAAATGGTTAACTATGTAAATTTTATATTCTTTTTTCTATTTTTTCATTCTAATTTGTCAGGGAAATCTTGTGTTTCATAAATAATATTGAACAAATCCAATAATATTACACATACATGTTTTTATACAACTTGTTTAAAAATAACCATTATAAATGATTTTTAATGTTTGAAAATATAACTATGAAAATACACACCCCTCATCTTGGTAAATTATTTTAATCTTATCATTAAATATATTATCAATACATTTTGTTATGATTAAATTCTGCTTATATAAATTTTTAATAAAATTAAGTCTGAAATTATTTTCTATTTTTCATGTTCTTAATTTATCATGATGATCATTGAATCATTTATAATTATTTTTTCCATAAATTCATATTACAATTGTTATAAAAATAATTATCTATATATTTTTCATATTTTATATTTGTAATTATAGAAATTTATGGAAAAGTATATTTTATTGACAAATTTAATAATTCGTTTGCTATCTTATGAACTATATAAAGGAATAATATTCCTCAACAAAATTATAATTTTCGTATAAAATTTATAATCATCTTATCGTATATTGTTATGTGTTTCTAAAAATTTATATTCATGTTATTTATTAATTTTTTCATGATAAAAACAAAATATATTGTATTTTTATTTCAAAACATTCACATCCAACATTTTAACAACAGTATTTTTACTTTTATTAAAACACTTGAAATACATACTCTCCAATAATAAGATAAGTAATATTTCTTCATTTATATCATCTATATATTGCTGAGAATTAAATTCATTTTCTGTGAATCATTTACTCCAAGATACTCTTATTTTATAAAATTTCATTTTATTCCATATTACATCTTTTAAAAATTCACCTACCACTATCACTAAGTAAATATTCTAAATTAATAAATTTACTTGAAAATATCATCATGAATGAAGAAAATATTCTATCAAGAAGATATGTTTAATTATTCTTACTTTACATTAGATCTAATTTAAATATATTGGATTATTGTTTCAACAATTATTATTTTATCAATGGGAATTAGTTTTTTGAAATAAAGTTTCCTCTCTTTGGATTATATCAATAAAATAAATCATCTCATTATTATTCAAATTTAAATAAGGAATTTTTAATCTTAAATTTAATATCATTAATGGTTATTTGTTATTTAGTCATGAAAATATTTATTACATTTTTTTTCACCCTAAAATCCAATGACTTCTAAATATATTAATAAGGTAAAATAAAATTCCCATGATAAAATTGTTTTTTAAAATGTTATTTCCATGAATCATACTTTACATTTTTCTAAAAACATAACATATCTCCTTGGAATGGATTATAGTTTGACCTATGTATCAATAATATTAACACTTTAAAAAAGTAATTTTCTTCTCTAATATTCATTCAACATAAACATCATTCCAACTTAATTTTTGATAAACACTATTTTATATTATCTTATACCCTTTTTATATATTAAATATTTTACCCTTAAACCAAATTGGATTTTATTATATAACATGAGTCTTTTTTAACATCATATTCAAGTATAATATTAATCATTAGAAATAGTATTTTCTTATTATATCACTAATCAAATTTTTCTAAAAACAAAAACTATTTTTCCATTTACTATAATAAATTATTATATTGGAAATTCAATAATCATTTTTATGGTAACGTATTTAGGTTCAGAATAATAATTTATATATATATATACTTACTACTTTTTAGTAAATATCTCTAAGTACCATACCTCTTTCTCCTACATATTTAGTGACATCTTTCACTGAAAACATTCCCTCAATAACCTTTTTATGATTTCATATAATATATTCAAAATATTTATTATGATTAATTAGTTGTATATTTAAAATATTCATCTTATTCATTTCATTATAAGAATCTTTAGAATTATCAAGGGTTATATCGTGTTCAATTCATAAATCAATAACTCTCCAATACAAATCATAAATCTTCTCATATGACTATAGTGTGTAAATCATTTGATCCAAAAAATATTTATTTAAAAGATGAATATTTACCACCACCCACTTCGTTGGTGTTATGAATTATTTGGAGATTTTAATTATTATTTAAAACCAAATATTTTTTTATTGGATAATTTATGTTTCGTTCTTATTTTGAACTCAAATTTATATTTCTTATCCTAATTTATTATAGGGAGTATAAAATCAATTAATTACATAGGTAACATTACTTAAAACCATCCCCTATATTCATTATGAATATTTTTATGATGTGACATGAACTCAACATAAAAAACAATATTGTATCCATTCATATCCGGCCTCTCAATTTTCTATAAAAACATTTTAATTAATTAATTTTGATTCCATACTATTCAAACATCATTTAAAATTTCTCTAAACTAAAATAGAAATCAAATAAAATTGATTGGTAGATATCTATAACTTCTATTGTTATGAAAAAAAAATTTACGGAGTGGAGGGAAATTTCATATTGACCACTTAATAATTTTAAAATTTTTATGTTTGTTTTTGATCTATCAAATTTATCTAGCCTAATTAATGATTCCTTTGAAAAATTTATCAACCCATTACTTTTGAAACATCACTAACTATTAAAAAATCATAAATCATTAACAATGGATTATTTTAAAACTTTTACCATTTATAAATCTTGTTTAATTTATACCATTTTGAATATTCTAAATACCATATCATCACATTCATGTACTATTTTATTTAAAAATATAATGATATATTATCTGACTATTTTACATTATATTTTTTTGATTTCATATCTTTATATTTAGTAAACCCCATTTGTAATAATTAATATTAACTATAAAAATTAAAGTAATTTAAACTTCTTATTTTTGTGATTTTTTATGAGTGATTACCATGTTTTAATTGATTTTCAAATTAATACCATAAAAATTGTAAATATTTTTTCATTCAATAGATAATAAATTCATATTATATCACCTATACAATTTATATTTTAAAGCCTCAAAAAACTAATCAAGTAAATATGCATATTTTGTTTTCTATCACTTTTTAATGTCATAATCCTACATAGTAAGAATGACCTAAGAGTAAAGTGAATAATGGTAATCAATTATTTGAATTTATTTTTACTAAAATCCTTCTCTATAAATACTCCTCACTTTATGGAATAATCAAAATATATTTTTAATATATATAAATATATAATAAACATAACTAATTTAATAATGAAGGTGGAAGAGTATACTGATTTTATTTGGTTCACCCTCTATATTGATGTATTAATATATGAACAATTTATTGTACATTTACATTGTAATTTAATCATTAAAAAATTAACGTGACTACTAATTTTTATGGTTAGCTCACTAACAATCGGATGAAAACCTTATATTCTAATATCACCAATCACTATTCTGATAACGGTATATACAATAATAGGTTATCATTGTATTCTAATTATAATGATTAGATTAGTATCACCTAAACAATAATGGCATTTATCTTTATCTAGAAGTCTCCAAGAACATGGGGCATATATAATTTAATATGTAGGATTTTCAAATTAATTATAAGTCACTATAAATATACACCATCAATGAGTCATAAAAACTATATTTACTACGTTTCTCCCTTAAAAATAGATTGTTTAATATTTTTTAAAATATTATATACCATTAGTAGAAAATTGAACAACTAAAAATTTACAAATCCATCAAAATTCCAATATAAGAAGGACATATTCACAAATCATAATCATCTACCGTTGAGTAATTGAACATTTCTACTAAGAAATCCAATTATTATATTGAACTTATAAACTATGACCTATATACATGTAAATTATTTATTTTCCATATGTACAAAATAGAATTTTCTATTTTAGGACATAAAGCTCGCCTTCCTTAACAAATATAATTCACTCCATCATTTTGAAAAATATTATTAATGTCTAATACACTTCATTTTAAAAAAAATAAAACAATAAATATCAATACCTATGGGTGGTATTAGTACCCCTATTATTTAAAACAACAACAAAAAACTAATTTTTTTCAAACTACTATAGCTATATAATTTGTGTGGACAAAAAAATTAATATATCATACTTTTCATACCATTTTCTAAAAACCTCCATTTTAAACAACCTTCTCAATTATACTCCCCATCTTTGATACAACAATATATTATAATATACATATTATAAGTAATGAATATCCTTAAACATATAATTGTATAAAACTATTTATTATTTATTAGATTAAATTATATTGATACTTCTTCAAAATAATATTATAAAAAAACCCATATCAACATAAATAAAGTTTTATATTCAAACCATAACACATAACATAAATTACCTTAAAAAAATTCTTACGAATTTTTCAATAAAAAAGAGTCCTACATGGATTAATTAACAAATGATATAAAAAATACCATGTTTAAATGAAACATTTTATTAATATTTATTATATTTAAAATTAAAATACAATTAAGTTTTTCCTATATTATCTTATGAATTTAAACTAATTTAAGTAAAAGCATAGTAGTAATAAATTAAAACATAAACGCATTATAAAATATTAAATTTTAATTTATAAAGAGAATAAATTAAATAATTAGGGGACTTGACACATTAATTCCATTATTATATAATGTGATTGGAGTAATACCCCCCTAGATTAGTTTTTAGTGGTGTTGGATAACATATGTATGATCAGGTTTCAAACCCCTATGACTGTATTTCTCCATTATATAATAAAATATATGTAATAGTAGAACATTATTTTTTATATATATATAATAACTAATATATATATATAGTTAATGTTATTATTGATCCCTATAATATAACTAAATAACTAAAAATTATAATTTCTATCTAAAAATATAAGATGAAATAATTGATATGATTTTATATTTATAAAATTAATTAGTTTTTTTTGGAAATTAATAATTTAAAGGTTTAATTTGAAATGTTTTTTACATTATATTTATCATAAAATTGACTCTTATATCCATTATATAACACGTATATCCCCAATGTCAAAAAATTTCATTTTATATTACATCTTCTATGAAAATATTATTTATAAATTTCATAGAACATATATAATTTTATATAAAACATGACATATGTTATATGACTTAACCATATTTTATTTTTTAAATATTTTTTAATAATAAATAACATAATTTTTATGCATATTTTTAGTAGTTTTGATTTTGTAAATTTTTTATAAAAAAAGATTAAATATCTACCTTTTAAAAGAAAACATGTTTTTACACTTTTTATATTGATTATTTGGATTTTTAAAAATAATAATTATCATTAATATATATATAAATTTGTTTGGAAAGGTTTTTATTAATTTTTAATAATATAGATTATTATTTTTTAATAAAATGTTGAATTATTTAGTTTATTAACATAAATCAAAAGTTCAACCTTTAAATTTTAATATTTTTCTTTTTAAAACGTTTTTTACAATTATAATGTCTGAAACTAGTTTTATTTATATATTTTATTAAATTATTAATATTTTTTCACAATATATTTTTTAAAATTGTTTGATTTTTATTTGTTATCACAAAGAATTGGTTCAATTTATTGATTTCTTTGTTTTAAAACACATTTCTAATTATTTTAAAGAACATAATTCTTTAATCTCGATTTGTTTTCTGATGTATAAATTTTTTAATATTTTTGATAATATTTATGCCTTTTAATTTACTAAACATCAATTTTTATCATGAAATATATTTTTTATATATTTATTAACAGTTTTTCTCAAAACTTATTATTTCATTTGAAGGGATGACTAGTGGTATGTTTTTTTCAAATTGTTAATTTATTTGAAATATTATTTTTTTTAAATATCATCTAGAACATTTAAATTTTATTTTTTTTTTAAAAATATATATAACTTTTATCCAGATAATTAAAATGAACTTGGTGATAGTTATCTCATTTCATTAAATTAAGAAAAATAATAAATGATTTTGATAAAAAATAATTGATATTTTGAAAAAAAAATTAAAAGATAAAATAACAATATTAGTATATGGTAGTCTTTGGAAAATACACAATCCCTTACCCCTTACTTTCCATTTTTTCAATGTTTTTGATTCTATATTGGAAAAAAATTTGTATATATTTTTCGAAATATTTTTTATTAATTTGTTTTCTATAAAAAAATTTATTTTTTACTGATTTATGGTATGATGGATCATAAATATTTAATCTAAATATTTTTTATGAATTTGAAAAATAACTACAAAATCCATGTTATGGTTGGCCACCCACCAAATTATAGTATGATATGGAAGTTATAATTTCATAAAATTGACATGAAAATTACCCCAATATGAGTAATGATACCGATTAAATGTCATAAGTAACTTGTTGAAGTATCATTTCATAGTTTTGGATGTCGAGGTTATTTTGATAAAGATATGGTGAATAAATAATTAAAAGAACATTTAATTATTTTGATGCTCAAAATAATAACAATACCACATTATATTATAATAGAAAAATTTTGTATAAGTCCTCACCAAATCATGGTCATTTCCATGGGGAAAATGAAATGGTATTTAAATAAAATATGTTTTCCCACCCATGTAATAAATAAAAGATAGTTTTTTGTTCGATAAATATAATCCATGCAACATGATTACTAGTACGATGATTCATTTTTCAAATATGATAAATTAATTTCTTTTCACAAATTTTAGGGAGTTAGTTTTAGTTTCTTTTATCCTTTTTGTTTTCCATTATAGAATATGTTTTTTAAAATAATTTTTTATTTGAATTAAACTAATTTTAAATCTATTTTTATTTTATTTAATTATTAATTCATGTATTATTTTAAATTAATATGTATAATTAAGATATATTAATCATCAATGTCTGATGTTTATTCACTCATGAAAGAAGAAATTACATGATAGGTTGGGGATCAATAATATAAGTATGTAATTATTATTTCCTAATCAATAGACATTTGGGAATAATTTTCTTAATTCGTATTATCCTAGGACATGTTTTTTAAAAAATTATTTTATAATTCTTTGATAAATATATTTGGTAGGGATGTAATTCAAGATGATGTATTGAACTAAACTATGATAAATGGTTTAATTTTTTACATTACTTCATATTTTATAACTTCAATGTTCATTGGTATATTTATCTCATGGTTTTAGAGAACTGAAAAAATTAAAATATAACTAGTGTGCTAGATACTATTCAAATTAATTAAAAATATAACCATTAAATTAATTAGATTAATTCAATTGATAAGTGTATTTGATTAAATATTTATGATAACCTATCATTTTAAATTATTAACTTACAAAATAATTATATATTTTTTCAATGCATTTTTTTAATACTATATTTAAAATTAAATCAAACAGTTTTTACCTTTGTAAAAATTAACAATTAGAAACTAAGTTTTCATGGGAAATTTTTTCCAATGGGATCAACATTGGCATAATTATTTTATAATATATTAATTGTTATGGTATTAAGAATAGTTACTAATAAACTTATTAATTTTTATTGCTCTCAATGTGAGTTAAGGCCATATAAAATGATGTTAATTATTTATTCAACTAACATGGAACATAATGGAGACTAAGGCCATTAAATTCACTAGTTGATTAAATCAATTATATTTTCACCTATTTCATTTTATTTTTAAAATAATTCTTAACACTCATATAGATTTTATCAATTTTTTATAGTTTTTATGTTTATAATAAAAACATACTTCCATTAATCGATGAGAGAAAAAAATGAAGGAAACTTCTATTTCAGATCCTTTATTGATTATTACTTATTTGAAAAAATATGAATTTATCAAAGAAATGGTATATTTTTATATATCAGTACCATAATACAATTTTCAACATGTAGAACAACCCCAAAAAAGAGAGATTACTATACTGGATTCAAATATTCCTCCAATTTATCACATTCTATTGGAATTTTAAAGACTATAATTATTTTAGAAAATAGATTTATCTAATTATATCACAAAATTATGTAATTAATATTGTGATTTGATGCTATAAATTATTAAAAATCACATTCTCTCTTGTAAAATTTTTAAGCTTTCACGACACTTTCAATTCTTATGGATTATATAATTATTCTATATGGTAGGTTTTTTAAAAAAAATTCCTAAAAATAAATATAATTATTGGTTAAAGAGTTAATCAGTTCGTTCCATCCCTACAAGGGATTTGATGGCCTTGAAGATTAATGATAAGTACCTCCCACACTCAAGGAAAATTAATTTTTTGAATTATATTCAAAACATTATTTAATAGGGTGGGGATAAATATTTTTCAAAATGGGAGGGTTTTAAGGATATGTTATGATACATATTATATAATGTATTTTATTTCTAGCAATAAATAAAAATATTATATTTTTTCAAATGAATGAAAGTGTCATGATTCATGATTTTTTGGATAGAGGGTTGATTCTAAAAACGTCAATCGTCTCTACAAAAATTCATAACAAAATCCCATATAAAAAATATTATTGAAAAGTAGGTGAGTTAAACCACATAGTTTTATTCTTCAATTCAATGAAGATAATAACTTAGTGGACCAACTAGAAACACTCTTAGAGAAACGTTATTCTGTTCATATACTAAACCCAAAACCTATTATACTCACCCCACCACTGTAATATTATGAAATGTGTGACGGAACTCAGATATTTTAAGACTTTTAGATTATCTCAAGGGAAAAAAGATCAGGTAAAACATTGTAGAATATAATAAGCCTCCAAAATAATTGAGAATATATTTAGTCATTAGGGAATGTTGCCCAAAATCAAATGTTGAATTTGACCAACAGTGGGAAAACATTAATCAAAATAAAATTCCACTCTGGTGTAATAAATCATAGACATATCCACAAGAATATTAATGGACACAATAGAAACAAATTAAAAAATTTAATAAAGTACCACAATTGGTAAAAAAAAGTAATAATAATAAAATCCATCCATAAATATAGGATTACTTAATTCATTTTCTAATATGGTTATATTATAAAAAAAGAGATAATAACATGATTAATTAGTATGAAACATAATAAAACCTAGAACATTTTTTTGATAAAAGGATATATAACTATTTGGGATATTACTAAGAACATTTTTGGGTAACATAGAGAAGAAAAAAATAGAAGAGTTAAACGAACTATAAGAAGAAAACATATTAATGGTAGTATTTATCAAATAAATGGTTATTTTAAAAACCACTCAATGATTCTTTGTTTTTAGATAAAACATTTTTTTTCTAAAACACTTGTTAATTTGAGATAAAATTTCTATTAGAATCTATTTTTTAATTACATTTTATACCCATTATTTTCATCGGTTGTGGACATGTTGTAAAAAATATTGTGAAATTTTATTTTGTTAAATTTTCTATAATTTAGCGGTGAATACAACCACTAGAAGTAATTTAGTATTGTTATTTTAATTTTTTTCTATTCTTTCCAAATCCATTGGTAAAAATTGTCTATTATAATTTAGTAGTGTTTATTTAGAAGTATATGAAGGGGATTTATCAGTGAGTAGGGGTGATTAAAATTTCAAGAAATAAAATCTTGATACTTTATATATATAGGAAAAATTTAAACCACAAAAAAATAAAAAAAAATCCACTGATAATGAAAACATGCTAATTATCACACCAAATGTAATATAAAATTAAAGTGTATCCATGTGGTATATAATTAAATAAATAAAGTACTCAAAAAAAAGAAAAATATAACAATTTCATATATTATCTCACAATATTTTTAAACATAAAATATATTTTTTTGTTAGATATTGAAATATAAGAATATATAAGTTTTCATTTAAAATAAAACACCTATAAATGAGAATCCAGGATAAATTATACTCTGTTAGGTCAGGTCTTCCTCCTCTAAATGATACATTCACTCGATTATCCTATCGCCTTCCAGTATCTATTTCAGTTTACATCTACATTTTATTGAAGATAAAATATAAATAAATTGTAATTAAATATTTCATACAAAATATTTTTACAATAATTTTCATAATAATAAAAACATGTTACAAATAAATGTATCAAATTAATTACCAGCAAACGTTTTTATTTAGAGAATGAAACTTTTCCCTGAATTCTCTAATTTATACAAAGAAATAGGGTACCCAATACACTCCCCCATAAATGTAAACTTCTTAAATGATTCCACCTATCACGTCTCATTCTATTGAATTGATTTCCAAAATTATATATGTTTTCATTTGTGATTATATTTGATTAATAATACAAACATTACTCAAACATATAGGGGGAAGAATCATAATTAATGAAGATGAGTTCAACACAAAGATTCATAAGTGGGATGTTATGATCTATACTGTTTTACACAAACATCATGCTCCTTTTCAAAAAGGTAGTCCATAACATTATTTTTAGTGATTGATGATGAATTTTAAATATTTTCATCCAATAAATATTTAATTATTTCACATAAATAATATAAATGTTTTTTAAAAAAGTTCGTTGAAATTTATTAATTTTCACCCTAATGATTATAGTGAGTTCTTATACATAATTTCCATCATCTTTCTTTGCATAGTTGAACCATGACCTGATTCCAACGTCCTTGTACAATTTTATTTCACCTATATCCTCAATGAAAAAATGAAAACTATAACCATCTACAATTGAAAATACAAAAACGTTAGAGTAAATAAATATAAAAAATATTTCATTTGTTGATATACTCCTTGAAGAACATTTATAACTTATTATGTGTGGGATTGCTAGTTTCTCCTTGTTTGATAATCACACTTAAGAATACACCTAACAACAAAAAAATTAATATTAATAAATTTTCACTATTTTTAATAGATTTATAAGAAAACACTAAGAGAATATGAAATTCATTTATGGAATAGGAATGACATGTATCTGTAATAGTTTTACACTAACACAAGGTATCCATTTGGGTACCTTTTCTAAAAAATTATGGAGACTCATAGATGTATTATTAATATCACTACGCATGTCTCTCATAAACATCTTCCATTTATTCCAGAAAAATTATTAAATTCAATTGGAGAACAACCAATTCATGAACATAAAAGTGTAAAAGACATTACATATTTGATATACAAAAGTAATTAAACACACATTTCATAAGAATATTATATAAGAAAAATTGTAAATATATATTTTAATTTAATATTAGTTATTTATCAAAAACTCATTATTCAAATTGTTGGGAATGTACCTACAATAATGATATTTTATTATTTGGTTTGTATTATGTAATGACCGAAGACTGATAGATAGGGACATTACACTAATTTTAAGTAACACTAAAAAAATTAGAAAAAAACTCCCAATGATTTTATTATATTAGTACAATTAGAAAAATCAGACACATTCTTCTAATTTGTTGAATGATATTCAACATCTCCCATAAAGATCGTACCTCTTAGTTTTCCAACATAAAACGATTCATTATATCATGGGGAAATGAAAGCATGTAAAAAAGGGTGAGCTCAGATGCTCGGTAATGGGAAACAAGGAAACTATCAGTCAAAAAATGAATATCAGAATGTAATAATTTGAAAATATCTTTTAAAATTCGTACCATTTATCAACATATATCATATTCTGGAGACATGAATTAAATATTTGTAGTTCATAAGGCATAAAACATAAAGAAACATGAGCCATGAGAAAATAACATTGTAATAAACCATGGATTTCTAAAAAACAAATAATTATATAAAATAATTTTATATTAGTCAAGGCTCATATCCAAGACCATAATAGTAGACAATATCCGTTACATAACTGAGTTGACTCCTTATTCCAACCATGTAATATTGATCTGCGTTTACTTACCATTCCAGACATGTATTACAGAACCAATATCATTTTCTATTCCAACACTATATATATCATGAGATATATACTAGTTTCTAATTCATTAGACAGAGATATAGGTCCAACACATCTCATAATTAAATCCTTTTTGTGTGTGGCCCTAAAACATAAATCCTTCATCATAGAATTATCCAAAGAATTAAATGGGTTTCTTAAACATCATTCCATCATAAAATAATCTTTATAATAGAAATATATTTCATATATAGAATTCCATAAAAAAATAAAACAATAATTTTAATCTAATCAACTAATAATTTTTTGACCTATTTTTATTTCATTTTAAATATTATGATTTTGTTTTATTCTTAATTAATCTCTTTTAGTTTAATCTATGGTAACTATTTGTTCAATATTAATATAGCATAATTGTTATATATTTTATATCAATTAGAACATAAATGAACAATAAATTACATTTAGATTAATCAATAGTTATTTTATATCATTTAAAATATATTATGTTTTTTATATATTTTAATAAAAAATTATTTTAACAAAATTTTAATAGTGTCAATTTCAACACTATTCATTTAATTTATTTTTAAAAAATATCAAGATAAGATATTAACCTCAAACCAAATATTTTATTATATCTCTATGGGTTCATGATCATCTGGAAATTTTTTTTGATATATTAATTATCACAAATTTTTTTAATTTCAGAATTTTTAATAAGATTAATTTGATATTTCAATTAATAAAATAATGACTACATCATTTTCTTATAATTATTTAATATACATATTTTTGAGTAAAAAAATACAAAAAAAATACTATGATGTAGATAAATCTTCTAGATTTCAGAAAAATACTTTTATTCAAATATATCTTCTGGAAAATACAACATTAAAAATGTTATACTTATAAAATAATTAATGTGACAAGTTTAACATCACATAAAATAATATAATATAACTGTCACAATATCTTATATAAGGCTAAAAATGGTCAATTACTATACACATGGATTATTACGGTTGGGATAAACTCAATTTATAGTGTTTATTAAATTGTTTGTTTCTTTTATTGGTTATTATCATTTTAATAAAAATTATTTAATTGATTTTTCCTCAATTAAATAATTTCTGCATCATCAATATAAAAAAGTTTAATGTAATTCTTTAATATCTAAAAATTAAAATTACATTACATTGATTTATATAATTTTATTATCTTTCTAGATATAGTTAGTTATCAATGTTTTATCTTGCCTGTTAATATATTAATATTATTATACTTATAGCCCCACATAGGTGGTTGTAGTGGCGGGGGGCTTCGGGTTTGGGAAACAGTCATGGGGTCATGTCCCCGTGCTAGTTTTATTCCAAGTGTTCATTTTACTTAAAAAACAAAATATTATTATAATTATAATAAATACATGGGTGACATTTTGTCATTTTCAAGTCACATTGATTTATTTTAAAAATTATTATATCATTTTTTTGGACAAAAGTCCATTAAATGAGTCAATCTCAATCCTTAAGTGTTAAAGGTGAATGTTTACTCATGAAATTGTATTTGGGAAGGTGTTTGTGTTATTGTATTGACTTTATCATATTAAATTGTTACCTATATTTCTCAATTTATCTTTAACCGCAATAAATAAAAATTATTGTAGTTATTATTCATAATATTCAAAAAATAATAATAAACTACTAAAATTATATGGAACCACTGATACAAAATATGCATTATATTTTGCAAAATTTTAAGCATAGATGTTTTTTAAGGAAATTAAAATTAATCCTATTTAGTTAATGAGTAAACGAGTCACTAAAAAGTAAAATGCCATCAAAATATTGACATGTGTTTATAAAAAATATAAATGGGAAATTACATCCAATGACTGAAATTGCATTAAATGAAAAACTTTAATATTATTATACTTTATTAAAAATTTAAAGGATAATTTAACAATATAAACAAAATATATTAAAAAGTATTTTTGAATTAAAAAGAAAATTTTTCACATATCATTAAAATATGAATGTTTTCAGAATAAAATGAAAAATTTATACATACAAAATTTTGGATGACCATTTTGAAAATAAGAATATTATTATTCCAATTTTATCTTATAAAATTTTAAATAACTAAATTTAAAATGGGCACTCTATCATATAGTGGAAAAACAATATTTAAAAAAATACTTCTTTTATTTAAAAAAATTGATATTGTTCATATATCTTGTGGAGAAAACATATATATTTTATTTAAAACATTATATTTAATTTATTATATATATATATATATATTTAATTAATAAAATATATCTGGAGTGATTTTAGTATTTTATAAACTTGATTAAATTATGTCTTGTATTTAATGAATTCAATAAAAATGACTAGGAATTCATTGTAACACTAGAAAAGTATAGGGTTCGGTGTACCACAAGCTAATCCAGTGTAGAATATAGTGAAATATTATTCACTATTTATCATACAAAACTATACATCAATAATATTAATCCATATCTCAAAAATCTCGTAGTGTTATATTTTACCCCACTTAAAATTAATTTTTCACCTGAAATTCGTTTGGGTTTTCCTCGGTTTAAAATTTGAATGTTTTTTTTATAAAAACTCCCATCATGAAAACAAATACATAAAAGTCTATTTAAGAAAGAATTTTTTGAAAATAAATGTTACACAAAATATATAATAACAGTATCTCCATAAAAAAGTACACAAGGAATGGTTTGGGTGTGGGATAAAAGTGTAAATATTCATAGTGATTTATAAATATAACTAATAATATGAATTTTAGTGACCCATGGAATGTAAATAATTAAAAAATAATAAAATAAAGATATGTTAAAGAGGTTATTGATATCATCAAAAATTATGATAATAAGACACCCTTTTACATCATCATCCTTGTTCCTAATTTTGAAGAATATGAATGAGAGGATACACTAAATTAGTTTTTGGGTCTATCTCACCATTGGTAAATCCTTGAAAAATTTCCCCATCGGCACATAATCAAAGAAATCATATTGAAATTTTAATTATATAAGACTTATCAGATCATGGGATCCATAAATATAATGATAAGTCATTCCATCGGTTATTATAACAGAAAAGGTTACCATATGTTAAAAAATATGCATATGTTTATCTACAATGAGATGTTAATTTTTTATAAAAAAATAACTGATGATTAACATAATCATTAGATAAGTTGATAAACATACATTACTTATTAAATATAAAAATTTAAAAAAATTGATAGAGGTGTACTAACTCATCTTAACATTTATTACCCATATATTATAAGGTATCTCTTATTGGTCACATTCCAAACAAGTGAACACCATCACCATGAATTCTTGAATCTTATTTATAACATGAATTACCATATTTCCTTAATGAAAACATATATTTTTCCATATTACAAAACTTATTGGATATATTCCTTAAGTCTCAATAATTTGTATAATTCATCCATGATATTATAACCCACATTTCATCAAATCAATAATTAGTGTCTTACAATTAATCATATCCAGCATATTTTATCCATGATAAACACACCTTGATACACATCATGAACTTATTAATGGTTACCTACTCATAATAAAAATATTACCTTTCCATTAAATAACAATTCTATGTACTTATCAATGTTCAACATTTTATGTTCAATCCTTATTAAAAAACTTATTTTGAAAATATTTATACATAATCATTGAATTTCAAGACACATAAATTTCAATTGCCCAAATTTATTCTTAACCCATTACTGAAGCATCATAATTTAATATATTCAACGAATATAAAATGTTAACCAAGTATTAAGGTTCCTCAACCTTAATCAAGTCAAACTTCTTATGATTTAGGTAAACAATACTAGAAAAATATCACATCCATTTAACATTTCATTTACTATCTATTTATCCTTAGTAGTATATTCAATACTCGTAATACCTTCAGGATTATCTTCATGATATTTCCACTTAGAAAATCTATTTTGATAATTCCCAAACTTTAGACAAATGAAACACTCAATGATAATGCTATTCTATCAAGATTTTACTGGAGACTATTACCAAACAAATTATGGGAATACGTTGCAAAGACTAAGAAACACATAAGTACATTAAATTACTTATAATATTTCAATCTATGATATTTGAGGGTTAATCCTTGATTATTCACGATCGACACAAAAACTCTATGTTTGTAACTTATACATATACTTATCCCTAAGACATTTGAAGGAATATTCTTCAAAATATCACTAGGTATCTCACTAAATATTTCACATCCTACTTTTTAAAGGTTAAAAAACCATTTCACTAATACTGACAATAAAGAAACAAGTTTTAAGTATATGGAAATTGCTTTAATTTTATAGAAAAAATAATATAATACACAAATAGTCACCCAAATAACATATTAGTATTAAATATTTGGAATAATTAAACATATTATTCTAATTTGGTGAATTATCTTCTACATCATTTATAAATATCTTACCCTATAGATTTCCTACCTAGAATCATTCTTTACTTCCGAGGGAAAATAAAAATTTTAAAAGGGTGAGATCAAATGCCCAGTAAGGGTAACAAAATCAAAAAAAACATGAAAATAAAAAGGTAATAACATGAAAATAGCTTTTAAATTTCATACCATTGTTTAATATATATCAAAATCTTGAGATATAAAATAAATTTTGGTCGTTCATAAGGAATTAAACATAAGGGATCATGAGCCATGATAAAATTTCATTAGAATAATACATGGACTTTTGGATAACACATTAATATATAAAATAATTTCATATAAGTCAAGGCTCATTTAAAAGACCATCATTGAATACAAAGTCTATTACTATATTGAGTTGACTCCTTGTTCCTTCCCTATATTACTAAATAGGGTTATCTTATCGTTCATGCCATGTATTCGTGAAGAGATGTCATTTCACATTCCTTCTCTATCTATCTAATTAGATATAAATCTTTACTCAATGCATTTGAGGGAGAATTAGGTCCAACCAATATCAAAATGAAATTATTCTAATATGTGACACAAAAATGTAAATCATTCACCATTGCAGAATGCAATAATTAAAATGGGTTTGTAAAATATCCTTACATAAAAAAATAATCCATATAAAAAATGGGATTTATAAATATCATTCCACAAAAAACATAATAAAACCATAAGAATAATAGGGATAGTATAATTGAAACGGAAATATATTAAAAAAAATCATCTCATACAGAATATTAATTTGATTGAACATTAGAAATAAATTCTTGAGGAAAATATCCATTTTTCTTCCAAATTTTTTTCTTTTCTGAAAATGACACACAATGTTAACTGAAAATCAATTCCTTGGAAATAACATAAAAAATATATAATGGAATCTTCATGGAAATACTGTGTTATGAAAACATAAAAAACCAACATTTCGTATAATATAAAAGAAAACACTCTGTCATACATTTCATAGATAATTACAAAAGTATCTCAAATAAAAAAATGAAAAAATATTACTTTAATACCATTTTATATCAATAATCCAATTTGGTAAAATTGAATTTCTACTATTTTTGTAGATTGAGATAATATTTTGGAATACATATTTTGGAAACATGGTCATAGATGACAAATATACATCTATATATATTTACATGAAAACAATCTCAAATAATAAAGAGATTGAAAAATTATCCCTTACCAATTTATAATCAGTAGAATCATATGCCTAAAAAAATATAGAAAATTATTTGAATATTTTATCATTCATAATAAGAATCATAAAAAAATTATGGTCAGAATAAACAGCAATAAAAAGAAATAGTCGTTGTATAAGGAATATCACCCATCGAAATAAATGTGAACCAAACTAATCCATTACATAAGGTCTAAAATACATTGTATGTATCCAACCCTCATGTATAATTATTTAAATAGTGTCATTGATTTATTATGGAATCGTAGAAATATTTATGATATCAAATATGATCATATTATCATTCGTTTTTTAGTACATTTCAATGTTACTCGTTATTTGAGTTTTAACTGCGTTATGTTCTTATGCATGTTTTTTCAAATTAATTATGCTTCTCATTTTAAGGACATTGATTAATCATTAAAAATGATATTAAAATATTATATACCATTTTTATTCTTTTAAAAAAAATTATTTAATCTAGAATTAAGGGATATCTTGTTGAATGAATCGCATCACATCATTGAGACAGTAGGTCGTACGTAAGAAAGAGAGATGTTATCATTCTGATAATTATGAAATGTTATGGAAGTTTATGTTATATATGTTATTTCAGAATATATATAATGTTATAATAATCATAAATAGTTATTATTTTCTACATTTTATCTATCCAACTATGGTTCTCATGAAAGATGTTATACACCCTGGCGTGGAGACGGTTATCCGTATGTACTAACAAGCGGTGATATAATTTTTTATAGGATGGTTGAATGGTGTTATATGATTGTTCAAAAATTATAATAAAATATCTATATATAAATTATACTGGACCTATTACATTATAATGGAAATAATGAATTATGATTAAGTATAGTAATAAACAATTTGAATGAATCAGTAGAGGAGATTACCTCTTTATTTTACATTCTCCCTATAGATATCCTATTAAATTAATATAGTTAAACTTTAGAGAAGAAAAAAACCTCTAAATTATTACATTGTAAGATTTGATGGGAAATAGAAAGGTTATTTCTGAACATTAATTCTAAAAATAAAGTGAATTTGTGGGGGATTTGGTGCCCATTTATAATTGAGGTGAGAGGCACTTTTGAGATCTCCAAAAATATTAATTTATAATAAAATAAAATATCATTCAAAAACAAAAACAAATTTCATTATTTTGAAGATTATGTGACATGAGGTTATTATATCATCAATAAATAATTTTAATATATGTTTTGATTTTATTTTAAACCTTGTCATTTTATTTTATACATCATTATTCTCTTTTAATTTTATCTACGGTAACATATTCTTCAATACTAAAATAGTGTAATTTTGATTTATTTGATATATATTGGGCCATAAATTGAAAATATAGATTATTTTACATTAATATGCAATTATGTTATATTTTTGGGAATGTTTTATGATTTTAAAAATATTTAATCAATCATTATTATCACATAATATCAATAGTTTCAATTTTGACAGAATATATTAAAAGGGATTCTGAAAATTTTAAGATATGATATTAACCATGAAAAAATATTTTATTATATATAAGGGGTCAATGTCACCTAGAAAATTTTTTGGATACATTATTTATTCCAGATTATATTTATTTTATTATTATTAATAACATTAATTTTTAATTTCTATTAATAATAAAATTTCAACATCAATTGTGTGTAATAATTTAATATACATAATTTTTGGGTAATAAAATTAAAAATAAAATTCTATTATGAAGATAAATCTTCTATATTTAGAAAAAAGTACTTTTAGTCGAATATATCATTTGGAAAATCCCTCATTAAAAATGGTATACTTATAAAAATATGAATTAACATGTTTAACATCACTTTATGTAAAATAATATAAGTGTCATACTCTCTTCTATAAGGCTCTAAATATTTACTATCTCGACCCATGAATGATTATGGTCAATGCATTCTAGAAAAATAATATTTGGTCAAGTTTTGTGTATTTTAATGGTTATTTGCATATCAATAATATTAGTTTATTATTTTTTCATCAATTAAATAAATTCATCATCATCAATATATATATATTTAAGGTAATTATTTAATATAACATATTCTAAATAAATTACCATGATGTATAAAATGTCATTATCTTTCTGAAGACTATTTATTTTAGAAGTCTTCTCATTTTTATCAATCTATTAAAAATAATATTCTTATGAAAAATAAGAGGGTGACATTTTGTCACTTTCATGTCAGTTTCTGTTATTTTAAAAATAATTATATCCTTTTAATGGAAAAATATCATTAACTGAGTAATTACCAATACTTATGTGTTAATGGTATATGGTTACACATCAAATATGAATTTTATATGTTTTATAATAATTTTATTTTTTCATATTAAATTGTTACCTAAATTACCAAATATACCTTTAACCTCTTTAAATAAAAATTATCATTTTGTACTATTCATAATATCCATAAAAATAAAAGTTACCTAATGAAATAATTTGCACCCACTGATTCCAAATTTTTAATCCTTTTTTAAAAATATTAAACAAGGATGTTTCAATAATTAACTAAAAATTAATCACATTGAGGGAATGAGAAAACATCTTATTAAAAAGTAAAACACCATCAAAAGATTGAAATTTTATTCTATTAAATTTATATTTTAAATTTATTCCAATAAAGAAGATTTAATTTAATAAATAATTAATCTAATTATATTTTAAAAACAATTAAAAGGATAATCAAATAATATAAATAAATTAGATGAAAAAGTAGTTTTTAAATATAACTGCAGTATTTTCCACTAATCATTAAAATTTGAAAGCTATTATAAAAATACTAATAAATTATCCAACATAAATTTTAATGTCCATATTGAAAATAATATGTATATTTTAGAAAATGGATATTATAAAAGAGTCAAAAAAAATATATTTAAAATTTCTTATACAAAAAAAGGTAGAAAAACTTCATTTTTTAAAAATACTTCATTTATCTAAAAAAAATTAGTTCTTATATATTCTCTATAAAACATATAAGATAAATTTTAAATACTATATTTCATATATTAAATATTTATTTCATTAATAAAATAAATGAAAAGTGAATAATCATTTTTATAAACTGGATTAAACTTAGTCTTGCTGGAATAGAATTATTTCAAAATATCAAGAAATTATGTGTACCACAGGCCAAGCATTGTGTTGCGTATTCCACAATCTAAACATGTGTGGAATATAGTGTATGATTATGTTTGTTTTCAGAAAAACACAAGACATCAATGAATGTAATATATCTCAATGAAAATCTCTGGGTGTTACATATCATGTGATAATTGGAAGACGATTTTTTCATATAAGACTCTGACCTCATCTTTAGGCACCCCAAACAATTCAAATGACAAAACATCTTTAAAATATGATATCATGAAAATAGAAAATGTATTCCTATTCATTGTTATCTTATTTTTATTTAAATATTTTAAATAAATATATTCAATTTTATGTATAAATATGCAATAAATTAATTTCTCGTACTAATAATTATAAACCAATAATCTTCACCCTCCATCAACTTCATGATTGTAACTACGGTACCATATAACTAGTAAAGGATTGTTCCGCAATTGTGCTATAAAATCTCTCTAACATTATTTTAGTAGATGGTGATGCACTAGATGTGCGTAGTATACCTAATGAACATAGGATCATAACAATTAACTTAAAATGACACAAATAATGGCATATAAAAATTTGGGAGATACCAAATATGGATGGGAAATTATCGGCTTCATCATTCAACATAAAAAGAGTTGTAGAAGACTAGATAATATCCCAATATCTTTCTGTTCCCAATATTCTTATATCCAATAAGAATGTAAAAAAAATTAAACATTATATTTGATATAAGAAGATAGTTTTTTTGAAAATGCTGTACATATATTAATTAAATTAATATATTCTTAGTAAATAAATAATTGATCAGTTAATGTAGGACTTAAAATTAAATCAATTATATTCAATTGATAATAGGATTTAATATTTTATGATATTAATGTATCATATAATATATTGAAAAAATAACACATCACAAATGACTAAAACCACATATATTTTGATAAAATCACATTTTACAATTTATGTGATTCATAAGTGCACAATAATTTTGGTTTTTCTCCTTTTTAATTACTATATTAATGTTTTTTTAAAATTTTAAGGTTAAAATATTGTTTATTTACATGAGTATTTAATATTAATAGTAATACAAAATTATATAATTTGATACAACTCTAAATAATGGAATGAAACATATATGATATTAAATGAATATTGAATCATCAATAATATCATAAGTATTATTTAGTAACCAATTAATTAACAAAAAAAAATATTTGAATAAAAAATAGAAAATATAAAAACCACCACTAGTGACATATTACTTTTCTATTATACTAAATACCTATTAATAAGTTGACGGAAATTTAGTATTTATACAAAATATAAATATATTCTATAAATAAATGACGAATTTATAATTCCCATATATATATTCTATATATATCATTGTATGTGTGTGTGTATGGATGTGTGTTTGTGTTAAGAAGATATATGTATATTCTCAGTATTTTGTATGTCTCTAAATGTTTTAAATATTTCCTTATATGACCTATATATAAACCAAATATATGTGTGTTTTATATATACATATATCTTATATTATATATATATATATATATCTGTTTATGTTTATATATTTCTTATATATGTACATATATAATGATTGTAAAAAAGTTATTTTTCTATATATAAGAAACATGAATAAATTTCTATGCAATACATATAAACAATACATGTTTTTGATTAATTGATTATTTTGTTACATGTAAAATATTTTATATCATAAATTTTTCTTAACATTATTCAATAATTTGTATAGTTTTATGGACTACATGTATCCTATTATGAACATATAAATACATGCAGGTGTGCTTGAAATTATGAAAAATAGATAGTTACTATAATTGGAATACATCATTAGTGAGTCATAGAGGGTAGGAAATCATCAAAGGTTCATCGAGTGGATGACATAGTGAAGGGGATGATTTCTTCAACGGGTTTTTGTGAGGGGATAAAATCATTTAGGGGAATACATTGAAGGTTTATCATGACAGAAGACAAGAGTGGAGGGTATAATTAGGTCTCGGATGCAGAGAGGAGAAATAAATTGGGATGTATAGGTAATATTATATATTTTGTAGTAGCGTTTTAAATAATTACCACCAAATTTATAAATTATAGTGGGTTTTTAAAAAAGGGCCTATGATAATTAATTTGGTGTAGTTTTATTAAAACCACCACTAATAAATAAAAAAAATCTATTTTCTATAATTAGTAGCAGATTTATATAAATGATGTCAATAAACCACTTCAAATATCATTATTTATTTTAGTTAAATAGTAACAATTCGGTATGAAAATTTAATAGGAATTTTTACATATAAATTTAATGAAATCATTGGTCAATGTGAAATGGATGAAGATGGGGAAATCATAAGAAATGAGTTAAAAATATTGAGGAGTATCAAAAAGAATATAAAACATGTTTAAGAAAATAAGAATAAGTAATGAATAAATTTGATGTGAAATATAACACAGATATTTCCCTTTCCTATAGTAGATAAATAAATAAAAAAAATTAATATAATACTTTCTGTAAATCATCAAGATGATCCCAATCAAAAATAAACTCACAAAAAATTTCTAAAAATTGATTCCATATAATTTATTCATAAAGGATTTCATTATAAAGAATGAAAGTGTCATATTAGAGATGATAAGTCCATATTTGACTTGATAAAGTATTTGAAGCATGGAATAAAGGTGGATTATTTACATTACCACATCATAATATATTGGTAATTGAACCCCCACCTCCCAAATCCTCCAAATAAATAATGAGGGATATGTACTAGCACTATGGTAACACACTCATAGTGGGAATAAAAATCACTTTAAAAACCTATTAGAATAAAAAAGGAATACCTATTTACTACATAGTAAACAAAATACTTTATATAATGAATATAAGAATGAATGAATTATATACATCTCCATTATAGAATATAAGATAAAAAAATTCTAAAATTTCAATGAATTAATATATTATGATGCAAAACTTGAATAAATATAAAAAACATTACTGATACCAAGTGAATATTGAAGATGGAAAACCACTAACTTTTATGAAGCTCCTATCATTCTGATGCATCTCCCAACTTTTCTTGCAAATATAAATGAACACAATTGTGAAAACATACACGTTTTCATGAAATGTAAATATATAATTCTCAATATACTTATCCAAATCGTTGATAACACCACTACATAAAAATTTGTTATTATGTGTTTGGTAAGTATAAAATCTATAACAACACTCATCATAAAAATCAATTAAAATTAATATTCATAAACTATAAAACTCAAAATACTCATTTCTATATTGTACAAACATTAATCTATTCATATTTCACTATGATAACAGTCACCAAATAATAACTTTTTTATATATATATAATCATATAAAAATAACAATATAACACCCCCTTTGAATATTGTCCAACTAGAGGCCCCAAAAAACCAAATCACTAGAAAAATGACTCTATTAAGGTCATAGTTTAAATATTTGGGTAATTGTCATCACACTCTTCAAATATTTAATAAATCATTTTCCTTAAACCTTTATTTGGTGGGGAAATCAATTTTCACTTTTGAGAAATATAGTTTTAAATGTAATGAGTACCTACCATTATTCCATAATAACACCAACAGGGAAGAGTTCCCCCATAATATATATTTATAATATAAAAAAAATAATTATATAAATTACCACATCTCTATAAGATCACAAAAATGACCCTAAAAGTAAATCGCATCTCAAAGAAACTGTAATTTCTTGTTACTATATTTTATATAATTCTCCCCTATTCACATTTATCCTTCTCTAACTGATTGTGTCTTAGAACTCATAGGGAGGAGAAAGTTTATGAGATATATTTCCAAAATTTAAGGGATTTATTTTTATTATAATTAATGTTTACACTAGTTGAAAAAATGATTTACACATTGGCATTTTTCATGTCGTTTCTATAAAAACTACATGAAAAGATGTAAAAAACGATTTATCATGTAGGTTATTGTATAATGGATGTGATAAATCAATGATAATAATTTTTTTCTAGTTATTTTATAACGGACAAAATAAATACTGAGATTAGCTTTATCACATTGATTATTTTATAACCGACCTGAAATATTGAATTTGGGAGCTTTATCATATCTTTTGTAAAATAACTGATATGATAAACTATATCTGGGAAGTTTATCATGTCCGTTATATATAGAACCAATGTGATAATGCATCATTTATAAGGTTAGTTATAAAATAGCAGACGTGATAATTTATTTTCTACGTCGGTTTTTGAATACATGACTTTATAAGAAGAAACTAAATCATCACATTGGTTATTAAATAACCGAGGATATAAAGATTTCAAATGATTTATTGGGACCTGTATTCATACATTCTGTTTTCTTTGATCGGGGGACTCATGACTTGCCTCTCTCATGTGGAAAACCATGAAAGACTTATTCGATGTCATTCCCTCGAGCATCATTTTTCCAACATAATTAATCATCTTTATTTTCAACAGATATATCTTGTCAACTTGCAAGAGTCAAGTAAACCTCACATTGCTCGGTTTCAGTTTTTATTTTTTTAGATTCCCTGAACTAATTTTTTGAGATGATATTTTTCTATCATTGTTCTTCCTTCCATGGTACGTTTCACAGTGTTCATTTATACCATGCTAAATTCTTTTCTGTTAAAATATACCATGGAAGTGATATCACACAAGTTTATAATTTTTGTTTGTTTTATCATGTGTGTTTGTGCGTGTAGGGGTGTCCAAGGGGATGGGCATTGTCCAAGTGGGTGGGGGTGTCCAGGTGGGGGGGGGGAGGCTATCCAAGGGGGTGGGGTGGAGGTTTTCCATCGTAGTTGGGGTATCCATGGGGGTTGGATATCCAAGGGGGTGGGGGTGGTGTCCAGGGGGTGAGGGGGTTGTCCAAGGTGGTAGGGGTGTCTGAGGGGTTGTGGGTGGTGTCCATGGGTGGGGGGGGCGTCCAAGGGGGTAGGGGTGTCCAAGGGGTGGGGGTGCTGTTCATGGGGTGAGAGGGTTGCCCAAGGGGGTAGGGGGTGTCATGGGGGTGGGGGTGTCCGGGGGTGGGGGCTATCCAAAGGGTGGGGGATTTCCAATGGGGTGGTGGTGTTCAAGTGGTGGCCAAGGGGGTGGGTGGTGTCCAAGGGTTGTGACAAGTCTTTCCAAGGGGGTAGGGGTGTCTGGGGGGTGGGGTGGTGTCTAAGGGGTATGTGGGCTATCCAAAGGGTAGGGGTATCCAGGGGGTCTCGGTCTAGGGGGTGGTTTTTCCTGAGGGGTGGGGGCTATTTAGGGTGTGGGGGTGTTTCGGGGGTGGGTTGTCTACGGTGTGGGGTGGTGGGGTCCATAGAGGTGAGTGGGTTGTTCAAGGGGGTTGGGGTGTCCATGGGGATGGGGGTGTCCATGGGGGTGTGTGGTGGTTATCCATAGGGGTGGGGGCTGTCTAGAGGGGTGGGGGTCGTCCGGGGGTGGGGTGGTTTGTCCAATGGGTGGTGGAGTCTAGGGGGTGTCCAAGGGGTGGGGATGGTGTCCAAGGGGTGGTGGGGTTTTCCAAGGTGGTACGGGATTCCAAGGGTTGGGGTTGGTGTCCAAGGGATGCATGGTTTTTACAGGGGCTAGGGGTTATGCCCAGGGGGTGAGTGGGTTGTCCAAGGGGGTAGGGGGTATCCTGGGGGTGGGGGTGTGTCCAGTGGTTGGGGGTGTCTAGATGGGTGGGGTGCTATTTAGGGGGTGGGGGGATCTCCAGGGGGTGGTGGTGTCCAGGGGGTTGTCCAAGGGAGTGGGGGTGGTGTCCAATGGGGTAGGTGGTTGTATAGCCTCCTCACCCCTATACACCACTCCCCCAACCCTAGTCACCCCCACCCCCTTAGACAGCCCCCACCACCCCCTGGAAACCCCCGCCCACTTGGACAGAACCTACCCCCTTGGACTTCCCCCACCACCTCCCTGGACAACACCAACCCCCTTGAACACCACCTATATATATAGATATCCCAATGGTTTATTTGTAATTGTTTCCATATTATAACTTAAGGTAGTCTCTACCAATGGTTCCTATAGAATCGTTGGTATTGGGCTGTTGAAATGACCATCATGGAAATAGTGTGTGAAACCGTTGGGGTATTCTATCCCAATAGTTTCAGGGGCTATCCTAACGGTTTCAAATCATTTGGATAGTTGTTATTTTCAGTAGTAAATGTATACATATTTTAATATTTATACATCATATGTCTTTTTTACGGAAGGGTAAATTTGTTATCTAGTTTCACCAGGATGTATTCGTTGTGTACCGTAAGGAGAAATGATCCAAGATGAATTTAAAACTTTTATATATAACTGTATTTGCTTTTCCAAATCATTTTCAAAAATATATATTTAAAAAATTCATAGATTTATTTTATATTGCAGAAAATATTTCATTCCAATTATGATATTTTTCATATAAATATAAAATTTTATTTTCATAACAAGAATTATAATATTGATATTTTTTTGGTAATAATGAGTCGAAGATTAATTATGGAACATCAAATGAGTGATGAATTTGAGGAAGGTATTGATTCCTTTTTGGAATTTTCTAAATGTAATGTGCCTAGAAGTGACATGTTTTTTTGTCTAGACCTGAAATGTTTGAATTTGAAGAATTTAAAAAGTAGATACATCAAATATTACATGATTTTTCATGGTTTTAAATAGTGTTATAGCCCCTAGATTTGGAATGTTGATACTAGACACAATGTCATATCTACTTATGGTGATGATTTGCAAGATGATAACTCTGATTGAACTGAATAAATGATTCGAGATATTGTAGAACAACAAATTGAGATAGAACCGACAGTTACACATCTATATGGTGATGCTAAAAAACATTATATCTTTTTTTTATGGATTTTAGAGTTTTGTTGGCGATGTTAGGATTGATTAACTAGAAGGAGAAACATGGATGGATTGACCAAAGTTTTATAGAGCTTCATCAATTGTTTAAATACATTCTTACAAAAGACCATGTTCTTTTAGATTCACATTATAATTCTATGAAGATATTATGACCGATTCGATTGGGATACAAGAAAACACATGCATTTCCAAATGACTATATGATATATAGGAAGGAATAAAAATTTCTGTCAGACTATCTTAAATGTGAGACATCATTGTATATGTTGAAATAAAAATGTTGGGTTGATGTAGAGCAAAGGTATTTTGGTATCTTCATATAATTAATTGTTTGAAACGTATTTTTCCAAAATCACATGATGAAAAAAGGTTAATATTGCATGATGGTGAGTGAATATGTGATAGAAAAACATGACATTTAATTGATTTTCCATAATGGAAGAAAATTGATGAGTAGTATCATATATTTTGAAATGTATTTATAAATCTCAGACATGGTTTGTTCCCAAATGGAATAAATCTATAACAAACCCACAGAAGCGCACTTAGTTCATGGATTATTTTATTGGTAATTCATAAAATTTCTCCTGAAGTTTGTATGAAGGATAAGTTTTTCATGTTGAGTATATTGAGCTCCGGTCCGAATCAACCTAGAAATGAAATGGATGTTTTCTTATCACCATTGATTGATGATTTGAAACTTTTATTGGAGGATGGTATTAGGGTTTATGATTATTATAAAGTGGAAGATTTTCAAATACATCCATTTTTTATGTTCACCATAAATGACTTCCCATAATTTAGAAATTTTTCTACGTACAATGTTAAGGAGCATAAAGCATATCCAACTTGTGAACAATATATGTTACATTTCCAATTGCATCATGGGAGGAAAATAGTATACATGGGTCATCAAATGTTTTTTCCTATAGATAACTCTTATAGAAGACTAATAAAGGCATTCAATGGCTCACAAGAATATGATATTGCTCCAAAAACTTTGTCCCCTGATGTGTATTTTCAGAGGGTGAAAAACCAGGATGTGTTATTGGTAAAGACACATATATATTCTATTGATAAACATATTTGGAAGAAAAGATCAATATTTTTTGATCTACTATATTAGAGATATCATGAAGTGAAATATAGTATTGATTTCATCCATGTGGAGAAGAATATATATAATAGTTTGATTGGAACATTGTTATATATTAAAAGAAAGACTGAAGATGGGTTGAATGCATGAATAGACATTCTATCAATGGGAATACATTGCGAGTTAACTCCCGCACCTAATGGAAGATGAACATTTCTTCCCCTATATTTTCATACATTATCAAAGAGGGAGAAAATTAGCTTTTGTCAATGTCTTCATGATATCAAAGTGCCTCAAGGTTATTCATCAAAAGTAAAAAAAATTCTCTTTTATGGATTTGAATTTGATAGGTTTGAAATATCAAGATTTTCACATCATGATACAACAACTTCTACCAGTTTTATTGCATGAATTATTTCCCATTCATTTCTCAAAGACTATAATAAATTTGTATTATATTGTCAGTTAAATTTGTAATAAGGTGATTGATGTGAATGCATTAAACATTTTTGGAATGATGAAATTTCAATACTATTTCAATTGGTAATGTATTTTCATCCATATTTATTAGATATAATGGTGCATATAATGGTTTATTGGGTTAGAGAAGTAATTCTTTGTGGACCATTTTTTCTTCATTGGATGTATCCTTTGGAAAGGTATATGAAAATATTAAAGGTGTATGTTACAAATCTGTATCGACCTAAAGCCTCGATTTTTGAAAAGTATATTTCTGAGGAGTTTTCCGCATTTTGTAAGAGCAACTTGGCTACGGAGGAGCTCATAGGTTTTCCTCCATGTCACCATGAACGAGTTAATAATGAGGGTAGGGGGATTTGTGGCTTCAAAGTCAAGTCATTATCAGCTGAATAGATGAAGAAGGGAGAATTATACATCTCGAATAACATAGCTTATGCTCAATTGTATATCACATTGCATATTAACGAGTTTAAACAATTCATCCAAAGAATAAATAAATGTGGATTTTTAATGATCACAACAAAACATTTTTCCCTGGTTTAAAAAGACCTCTCTCAGTAAATTAGATGTATCTACGAAATTAAGATGGTTGGTGGGTTGTCCATGTTTAAATCTTATAACATGGTCTGAGTATTACAGTAATGGATATACATTTCATATGAAATCTCAAGACAATAGAAGTGCGGTTTAGAATAGTGGTGTATTTGCGTTTGTAGAAGCAATTCATTTTTTCGAGTTCTAAAGACAAAATCCCCAATTTCTACATCAAGTGCATATTATGGAGTCATTGAAGAAACATGGTTGGTTGATTGTATTAAAATTAATGTTCCTATTTTTAACTAAAAATGTTTTATCGATAATAACAGTGTCATACATGATGAATTTGGAATGACAGTTATAAATATGAATAGATTGGAAGACCCATCAGATTCTTTTATAATTACATCACATGTAAAACAGATTTTCTATGTAGTTTATTAATTGGATATAAAGAGGTCAATAGTTTTTCAAGGTAAAAAACAATATTTTGGTAAGGATCATCTTGATAAAGATTATGATTTATGAAATATCCCTACTTCTATGGAATGATTAGCAGAAAATAATGATGAGCATGTAGAAGACATGGTTTGTGCCATAAAGAAACGATAATGATGAAGTAATTTTGGAAAACAATCCATATGAGCACTCCTAATTTTATAGGTGACATATGTTTATTATTTTTTTACACATAGTATTTTCATTAAATGTTAGATATTGTAAATTTTTCATTATTAAAATGCATAATAAAAAAAATAAGTAGAAATTTTTGTTTATTTTAATTTTTTTGGTTTAGTTTATCATTGCTTTCATTACGTAACTTATATATCTATTGATTTTGATTAATGATAATTACTTTACCATGTCTACCATGTTTACCATAGTTTACATTATTTTACTTTTACGTAACTTATATATTTATTGATTTTTTTGAATGAAACATACACTACCATGTTTACTATGTTTACTATCATTACCATTGTTTAACATGTTTACCAAATTTACCATGTTTACTATTACATAACTTAGTTTAGTTTTCCATTTTTTTACATTAGAATTATAATATTTGAATTTTTTTTATTTTTGAACCAGTTTTTCCTTTTTTTTGATTCGAAGGATAATGAAAAATCAATCATTTGATCAACCACATGATTCTGGATATGAGAATCATTATCATACCTCTGGTGAGGAACATTCACATGCTCGTCTTGACGTTGCCAAATCATCCTCATGTGCGCCCATAATGACAAAGAAGTGTTCATGAGTTGGTAAACATGGCTTCAAAATTTTGCCAAAATTACCAATTTCACGTATCTAGGACTATTAGATACTGGTTGATATTGATGAGAATGATATTCATATATATCCAAATGGAAACGATATTAAGATTTATGTATCAACTCAGCGTAAATGCAAAGTAATCATTTTTTATGACGACTGGAGAAGTGTGGAAAAATAAATAATATCTTAGTTGTGGGAGAAACTTTTGGTAATAATATTTTATATTGATTTAAAAATCGTTAAATTTTTCTAGTATAATAAGTTCTACATCTTCTTTATCAGATGAAATTTGATATTCCTAACACTATAGGGGTTAGGAAGAAATGTTTATTGATGGATGTCAGGAGTTGGAGGGTTTTACAATAAACCCTCACATCTGATTTCATTTTTTTTCATGGGAATCATGAAAATTAAGGTCATATATATCCTCTAATAGATGAAGACAAATGGAGGAATGTTTTTTAATGTAGAAGAAAAGATTCATTTCTGGTAAGAGAAATGTCAAATTTTATAATATGTTTTATATAAATGGTCCAATTAATGTTTTATTAATGATTTATTACTCTTAATCTATAGAAAACTCCTATAGATAATAAGGAGATACAATCATAAATTTTATACCCTCATAGTCTATCTCAGAGAAGATAAACATTATTATAAGAATAAATAACGGTAGATAATTTACAAAACTTATAGTTGAGTATTCAAGATTTGGAGAGTTTACCCCTTCATCCCCTCTATCTAGACATAAAAATTGGAAGAGAGCTCGGATGAGGAAAAAGGGACAATATCTTTCTGAAGAATAGAGAATCATATAAGAGAGGATTGTATTATATTGATTTCATTTATTTACGTTAATGAAACTCTATGTATAATTTGAATCATTAGTAAATTGTGAGATTAATTAATACATGATTCCCTTGAGGAGAAGAGCATAGCTGGGGTATTTACAACTGCTGGGAGGAAATATAGTTTATCTGTAGCATTGGGAAAGCCCGATCTCCCTGATCATGTTTGAGGATATCTGATGGGTTTATCAGTAAGAAACTTGTTGCCATGTTCTTAAAATTATTTAACTGAGGGTGTTAATAAAAACATAAAATCCTTGGAGGCTGCAGTATATAATATTAATGCGATGATGGAGGAGAATATTAGATAGTTGGTACAGCCTATGTTTGTAGACATGCAAAGGAAATTTCAGACTACCGCTCCCACTCCTCCACCTCCCCCTGCAGTCCCCATTATTTATCCTCCACCTCCACCAATAGCTCCCACTCCCACACCTTATCTTGTGGACCCCATTTTTTATCTTATTCCTCCACCACAACTTCCTTCTAATTATGAGTTTTATTTTGATGATACTCACAATCATATAGTTGCTTATGGTATTGAATATTGTATAGAAGATATAATTCATCATCAATAGTCAAGGGTAAAGAATTATAGGGTCACTATAAAGGATATTATAGATAGATCAGCTCGACTACCATTACCAACAAATGAGGCGACGATAGTTGGACATAGTATCAACCACTTTTTAGTTTGGTCATCCAGAAATCAACGACTCATAACCATAAAGGTAAGTATATTATATTTTTTATTATATTTTTTATTATAATTTTATAATTTTCAAAATACAATATTTTTGAATTTTTTTTATAGGAATGCATCAATGGTAATGAAATATTGTATATGGAACAAAAAAGACAAATGGATATGACATCAGATACAGATTCTAGTAGTCTTGACCGATGTCAAGATATTCAAATTTTTTGGCATATCATTGTGAGTTTGAAATGGAAGCTCAAATTTGTGGACATGAAATCAATGTGGGGATTTTGAAAATTGATATCGAGGAGCTTATTATTGGAGATAAGTTGTGCATCAATGTGGTGCAGATTTTTTCCATGAAATTCATAACACATTTCCCTTCATTATATTTATTAGAAATGTAAAATTATACCTGTTATGTATTAGGTGTCTTTATTGAACGAGTGAGATGAATGAGAAGACCGATGTATATAGATTCATGTACTTGAAATTTATTTCCCCTGATGTACATTCATTGGATGAGGAAAAAGAACACATTATATTGTTAAATGATTTGAACAGAATATAATCACGCAGTGTTTGATGATTCATTTTTTGTGAGGGGTATGAAACATATATCTTGCAATGTTTTCATTATCTTTTAACATAAAAAACACTAAGCATAAATTTTCTTTTATATTATTGATCATTAGTTTCTAGTTGTTTTTTTAATTGAGAAAACAATTTATTGGATATGCTATGTCCATGGAGATGTGCTGGAAGGTATTAGAATATGTTGGAAAAGTAAGTTTCAATTTCATTATATTTGTTTATATTATAATTTATTTTAAATTTATCTCATTCATATAATTATCTAACAGGGGATGGATCTACTTTAAAAAAAACAACGACAAAGAGTTCCAAGATCAAATATGTAAATTTAAATTTAAATATCCATTTATAATTTGTTCTTTTTGATGTATTGTATAAAATGACATTTTTAATTGACACCCACTTAATTATAATTTTCATGAACAACAAGGTTTCTTCAAATGAGGATATTATATGGTATGATTTATGTATGAAATAATTAAAACAATAACACTTGTGATGTTTGACCTGGTAAGATTTCCTTATAAACGTTTCCAAAATATTTCAATTGATTTATTCATTATACATGTTACCATATATCCTTTTAATTTTTAGCTATTTTATGACTTTCTATCCAATAGTTTTCAAGATGTATAACACTTACAAGTGGAAGGGTAAAATTATTTTACATTTTTTATTATATTTTAGTTTGTTTATAGTGTGAAATGTAATTTGGAATATTATAATTATATTTGTGTGTTTGGTATTTGTTTTGGATGGATTTATGTTTTTTATATGACATATAATGTTTTTAATGTAATATATGTGAAATATTAATTTTTCTTTGGTTCTTCGTGTTTTGGTCTATTTCTGATGTTTTTCTACTTTAGATTTGGTCATAAATTGGTCTACTTTTTGTCCGGTTTCGGTTTTTTTCATACTTTTCCAAAGAATGGTAATGGTTTCATGCGGGTTGGGGTGATTGTGGGGTTGTCTAAGGTGTTGGGGGGTCTATGGGTAGTTATGTCCAAGGGGGTAGTGGGATATCCATGGGGGTGGAAGGGTCTAGGGGGTAGGGGATGTCTAGGTGGTGGGGGTATTTAGGGGTGGGGGTGTCCAAGGGAGTAGGGAGACTATCCATGGGGGTGGGTGGGTTAATGGGTGGGGGACGTCTAGTAGGTGGGTGTTTTTCATCGTGTGGGGGTTGTCCAGGGTGTGGGAGGGGTTTTCCTGGGGGTTGGGGGTGTCGGGGGGGTGGGGTTGTCCAAGGGTGTTGGGGGTGTCTAGGGGGTTGGGGTTGTTCAGGGGTTGGGGGCAGTCCAGTGGGCTGGGGTGGATTCTAGAGGGTGGGAGGGTGTCCATGGGGTGGTGTTTTCCAGGAGGTGGGCGGTGTCCAGGGGTGGGAGGGGTCGTCCAGGGGGTGGGGTGTCTAGGGGTGGCGGGTTGTCCAAGGTGGCCAGGGGTGTCCCGGGGGCAGTCCGGGGGGGGGGGGGGGGGGTTGTCTAGTGGGTTAGGGTGGTGTTCAGTGGGTTGGAGGGTGTCCAGGGGTGGCTCTTTCCAAGGGTGGATGTGTTAGGGGTGGGATGGGCTATCCAGGGGTGGGGTTTTCCATGGGTGGGTTTTCGTTCAGGGTGTTAGGGGTGTCCAGGGGTGGGGGTTATTCGGTGGGGGGGGGGGGGCTCTCTTGAGGGGTGGGAGGGTTTCTAGTGGGTGGGAGGGTGTTCAAAGGGTGGGAGGGTGTCTATAGGTTTGGGGTTTCAGGGGTGGGTGTTTTTTGGGGGTGGGAGGGGTTGTCCAGGGGTGGGGGTGTCTAGGGTGGGAGTCTAAGGGGGTTGGGTGTCCAGGGGGTGGGGGTCTGTCCTGTGGGGTGGGGTGGTGTCTAGTGGATTGGATGGTGTCCAGTTGTTGGGAGGGTGTGCAAGGGGTGGGGGTTTCTAGGGGTGTGGTGTCCATAGGTTGTAGGGGATGTCTAGGGGTGTGGGAGTTTCCAGGGAGTGGGGGTTTTCCAAAGGGTTTAGGGGGTCTAGGGGGCGGTGGGATATCCAGTGGGTGTGGTGGTGTCCAGAGAGTGTGGGGCCTTCTTGGGGGTGGGTGTCCAGGGTGGAGGGTGGATGTCCAGTTTGGTGGGTTGGTGTCCAGTGGGTGGGAGGGTGTCCAGTGGTGGGGGATATCCTAAGGTGGGGGGGTTTCCAAGGTGGTAGGGGGTGTTCAGGGGTGGGGGTTGTCCTTTGGGTTGGAGGGTCTCCAGGGGGTGGGGGTTCTAGGGGTGGGGTGTCTAGGGGTTGAGGGGCTGTTCAGGGGGTGGGATCACCATGGGGTGGAGGGTGTCCAGGGGGAGCGATGTCTAAGGGGGTCGAGGGTGTCCTAAGGGTGGGGGGCCTGTCCAGGGTAGGGGGGTTTCTAGGGGTGGGGGCTATCCAGGGGGTGGGGGCTATCTAGGGGTTTTGGTCTTTTTTCTGCTTCTATCAAGTCCTCTTTGGAAGCACGTTATAATGGTTGAACTTTATTCTAAAAAAAATCATTTTTACATCAATTATCTTATATCTAATGTGATCAATGAAAGGGGATGATTTTTTTACGTCTGTCGTTTAATAACTGGTGTAGTATATATGTTTTCACATTGGTTATTTTTTAAAAAACTTGAAAAACCGATTCGCAGAATAGTTTATCATGCTGGTTATGAAAATAAAAGACGTGATAACCTTTATTCATGTATGTTATTAGAAAACTGACGTGAAAAAGTATTTTTAGGGGTTGTTAATTACATTAGTTATTTAATTAATGATGTAATAAACAACATTTTATGGCAGTTACTGTAAAAACCGACGTAATAAATCACGACAATGATCTACTTTCTATGTTGTTTTTTAGGAACCAATGTGAAAATGACTTCGGATTTCTATTTTAAATCGGTTTTAAAATAACTGACATAAAAAAAATATTTATAACATCCCCTACAATATCTTCTTCCAAAAATAGACGTAAAAATGAAAAATAACTAAAATATAAAACGTTTTTTTCACTATAGTGACTGGGTATAAATGTTTTGAAGGGTTCTCAACATGTTCGGAAAATGCATGAGGTAGTTTGGGTTTTAATCTAAGAATGTGGTATTTTCAGTATATAGGATAAATACACATCGTGTAATGAGAGTACACAATGTGTAAATTCTATATTGTAGATTCCATGAACCTAGAACATAGTGTAAAGATAGTACATTCTGTGTAATGTTAAAAATCGGGTTTTTTATATAACGAAATCGTTGATTTTTCAGCAATTTTTGAAACTCTGTATTACATGATGTGTTGAGAGAAAATAATTTCTTTAAATTTCATGGAAATGGATTTTAGGGTGTTATATGAGTGATATTTTTATTAATTTAATATAAATCCTCCTTGATCTTGAGCTATAGATATCCGTCGATGATTTTAGGAAACTCTATATGTTCGGGGTCGATTTGATCGGTGATTGACCACCATTATTGTTGGTTTTCATCTCTTCATGTGAGAAATCATTTATACCACGTCATTTTCTTTTATTACTATAGTTTTGTTGCATTAAGTTATCTAAGCCATTAAGTCATGGTGTTGTTTCTCTTGATTCATTTCTAGATCTGTTGTGTGATCTTATTTTGAGGGACGATTCCTTGTAGGTTATGTTGTGGTGGGTGTGTGCTCTTGAGTTATGTTTTTTTATTTCTTCTTCACTAAATCTTTTCATTAATTGATTCAATTATGATTTGTGTGTATTGGTTATAGAGACTCCATTTCCATTGTTGTTTTCTTCTTGTTGGTGGATCATGTTGTAGATGTGTGTCACCTTAGCATTGAGGTATGTGTTTTCTTCTCTAACCAGGGATGGTGAACTACATTACTTCAGTTTCTAATAAAATGTTAAATAAATAAAATTTAATTATTTACTAATTGGATTTGTGTGTATGGAAATTCATTTTTGATAAATGGTGGTTTCCCCCAGTTTTGTTAAATGAAAATGTGGATTTGAAGCATTGTGAAATGGTTTTGCAAAATAATTTTCAAATCAAAGATTGATGAAATTGGTTTCTTGAATTTATTTGGGGAAAAATCATATTGTAATCCTTGGTTACTTATATAGAAGGTTTAGTACTAGGTCTCATCAACTATCAGAATGTTTCCCCATGAGGGTTTCCTCTACTCTGTGGGTCTGTTAGTAAGATCCTTACCACTATTGGAGATGACAGATGCTTATTTTCACATGATTATTTTTTTCATTATATTATCGTACTTTGTTTCGGAATTACCACTGGGTGAATTTTTTAAACTATTGAGAATAATTTAGAGAAGTAGGGTATTGTATGTGTCACATAAGGTTTTTATAACCTTTCTCCCCAACCCAATTAATAGTGAAACCCTAGACAATAAGGATATGCATGTTTGGTGAACAGTTTGTCTAACCATGCACCTAATTTGGGAAAACCATGAACCGATATAATAATGGTGTATAGTTAGGCACACAGTTAGATGAAACCATGCACCTATGGCCAACAAACCATGAATGGGAATTAATGCCACCCAAAATTTTGATTTTTGACCACATAAACCCCTTTATTAACCAAAAATAAAACCTAATTAGACCGAATACTCTATTTCTAGATTTTGGATCCCCCCAAATTGATTCTATGCCTTTCAGACCACCATTCTTCATAATTATATGCCCATATCAAACTCCACCCCCATCCCTGTAAGTGGATCTTATCTTGTTTGGTTTCATAATCCTTTTCTATAATTATCACATTCAAGAAAGAGGTCATTTTCCTTATTTAATTAGATCTAGATCTTGGACATTGGATATTGACATATATTATAAGTATCATAATCTAATCTATCTTTATTTAGGGTTATATATTCATATATCATTATATGTCATTCTACTGCTCATATTTTGAGGATTTTAGTTCGGCAAACACTCTTCCAAGAATCGAGGTAGGTGTAATATAATTCAAATCAAAAAGTATTTATAAAAATTTGGTGAATTTAATTTTATAATTTCTATTACATGTTTAGAAATTTATTCTATAGTGAATTAATTAATTATGTGAAATAATTAATTAATTGTAGGTGAATTTAGGGATTTTGGAATTATATAGTGAGATAATTAATGGATGAATTAATTTTAAGATATCTATTTGGATAATTGAGATAATTAATTGATGAATTAATTATGAGATATTAAATTTTTTTATTGACATAATTAATTGTTTAATTAATTATGAGATATAATTTTTTTTGATTGACATAATTAATTGATGAATTAGTTTTTAGCTTTTCCAATTGTTGATTGAGATAATTGACTAATGAAATAACTATTATGTATTGATTTGTTTATTTGAGATTATTTTTTGAAGAATTAATTATGATATGTTGAGATTTAAAAATTGAGATAATTATTTGAGGAATTAATTATTAACTATTAAGTTTGTAAATGAGATAATTAATCATGGAACTAATTAAGGGATTTTTATTTATGGATATGTAATATTTAATTGACTTGACATAATTTGTTAATTAGAGAATTAATTAACGTGATTTATGTGATAAACAGATTATTGAATTAGTATTGGAATTAAATTAGATAACTAATTATAATAATTAATAATATTTTTATGAAGGGTAACATGTTCATTTGATTGTGAATTTGTCAATGGTAACAATTTCATTCAATTATGTGTTATGAATTTTAACATGGCCAATAAATTTTGTGAAAAGAATGCTAACAGGGTCATTAAGTTTCTTGTTATAAATTGTAACATGGTAATTATTTGGTATAATGTATGTATTAAAGAATAGTAACGTGGGAATTAAAGGATTAATTAAAAAATGGTAACAAAGGCATTCTGAGATATGATATTCCTTTAGGATGGTCTATACTCTGGCCTGGGTGAAATCATTTTTTGTGATACGGGTGTCCTTGAGAACCTATGTGTTTTTGTAGTTAAATAATGAATATGTTATAATGTGATAACTCTTTATTTATTAATAGTGTTTTATTCTTTATACATCTGTATACACTATTATTTTAATAGTTATTGATTTAGATGCCATTTTTGGTGGCCGACTGAGTATTTCTGGCATAGTACATGGGATTCCTGATCGGAACCCGAATATATTTCATGGTTGCTTGACAGAATAAAGGAAAAGGGATCGAAATATATGGATGAGTCAGGATGGAGTATGGATGATGGAACCGAACGATGTTAGGGATCCACTTGGGATTTTTCAGTGTCTTTACATTTGATTTTCCCTTTTTATACATGACACAAAAATTTGCATGGAATAACTATTGTTCAGTATGGACATTATATATTTAGTTTGGTCATCATGTGAAATTGTAATCCTTTTAGTTTTGGTTTACTATTTGGATATTGTATATATTATTTAATATTGGTTTTTTTTGGATACAAGATGATATATTCTACCCATGACGAATATTAGACCCTCAGTACTAGTCGATAACTTTTGGCATATGGGGGGTGATGACTGAGGTCATTTGACCGACCGGTTTGGTGAACATGTGTGTTCAACCCTATCTGAGATGTTACAATGTTTTATCTAAGATGTTTTATTTTCTATTTTATTTCCTTTATGACTATTTATGAAATTAATACTAGAGTCTAAGAAGATTCGGGCCTTGGTTATAAGCTCGTACATGGGATTTTCTAACCCATATATAGGGGAGAACCCAAGTACCCAGGACATGGAATGTTTTTTTTCTATTTTTTGATATAGATGAATGTTATTTTACCTTCTGTGAAACAATTACAATGGGATGTGATTGTTGTTTCTATGAAGTATCAAGAATTTAATTATTTCCCAGTATGGAATGAAAGATGATTTTTCATGAATCATTTTAGGAACACAATATTATTGGGACATACATCATTTTACACATCCATGGGAATACATGTTAGGGGTATTTTTTTTAAAATGATTTTTTTTGTTGGTGAATGTGAACTGGAAACAGTTCCTAACATGAAAATTGATAAATATTATAAGATAATTCAATATAATAATAAAAAGGTTTCTAAATGGGAAACTTTATTAATGAGAATGTGATTACCCTTATTAAATAGTGCCTAGGTGTATGATGTTTAGGGGTACTAATAGTGCCCCATTTTTTGTTCGTTGGTGTGGTTTGGGAAAATGACATGTTGTGACATATTGTTTTTCTCTTAATTATGTTAATGTTCTAAAATGTGTTCTATGGATCTTATTTTCCATTGTTGAGTTATTCCACCATAATGAAACATTATGATAGCATGACAGGAGGATATGGTGGGATATCTTCCACCAATAGTGGAACATGAAAAACTAATATCTCTAGTTGAGGATGAAAGATTGAAATTTTGTGAAAATATTTCATGGTTCAGGTTGTGTATTGAAAGAAACTTAATGAGGGTTTTCAAGAACATGTCTGACCTTAATCAACTATTTTAGTTTCATCACTCTTCAAATTTTACTGGAAGGGAAGTACCTTGGGGTTTTGGGTTTTGGGATGAGTCCGTCGAGACTATAGATGATGGTTTAAAGAGTCCTACTTATAAGGGTGTTATGTTAGCTACTTATTTTCTATAAAACTAGCGATGCACTGGTGGGAAATTTAGGCGTGGACTCAAATGGATTATGGTATGTTTTGGAAGTTGTTTTTAGAGAAGATGTTGGATAACCTTTTTCTAGAGATATAGAGGTAAGAGGGATCTATGTAGTTTATTAGGTAGAATAATGGTATTATGTATATTATAGAATATTTCGTATGATTTATATAATTGAAAATATTTTCTTTTCAGTTGTCATGTAATGAGATGGCCATGGAGAGGCATTTCTAAGACTGAATTAATTGTTAGATTAGGTCATATGTTAACCTTTTTAGGGTAAATAAGTTTACTTGGGTTAGAGATCAAGCTCTCACAGCTAAAGGGGGTCCTGAGAAAGTATTCTAGTGAAGGAAAGGTGGTTTCTGTTGGATGATTAGGAGGTACGAATTCATAAATAAAGAAGCATATCTATAACTGAATTAGGCAATGTAGTGGGATGTAGAGGGAAAATAATGTGGGATCAGTTTCTTGGGATCATACATGAGTGATCTGTCACCAATGTTGTAGGCCAGGACACTTCCTAAGATAGTTCCCTTTAAAACCATTAGTTTTCCAGTATTCTCTCAAGACAGGAAATTTTAAGAGGTTTTGGTGGACCCAGCGGCAGATGATTAGTGATGGAGGATCTAGATGTAAGAAGTGTGTAGGAATGAGATATTCTCCGCCATATCAGACTGGTAGCTGGTGTTATATTGGAAGAGGTTGTAGAGGTAGTGGGAACTGTTCTTATGGGAAGGAGTACCTATATCAGTAGGTAGGTGCATCCAGGGGAGTCAGAATACATCATAGTGAGTAGGGGAAGGACGATTTTATGTGGTGTTGCCTATAATTTTTGGATAGTGAGGCTACAACCTCACTAATGAGAGGTACTATTATTTTATATTATATGATATCTACTTCATTATTTGATATCAGTTCTTCTCATATGTTTATTTCTACAAAACATTTGAACTGTTTTAATATTCTGGGGTTGTGCATGATCTGGGAGTTGATGATAGAAACCTCTCTAGGAATATAATCTGGAGACATATTTATATGCAAGGTGTGTTTTCACAAGGCTGTGGAGTTTTATTTTATAAAGGTTCTTTACAAACTAGAAATTTATATCCTAGACATGATCATGGGTATATACTGGTTATTATCAAATACATCCCCTCTAAATTGTTATCATATGAGAGTGAATTTTACATCTCATAAGGGTGAAATTTATGTTCACCGTGGAGAGGAGGATATCCAGGCTGACCGATCCTATCCAATTACACATCATCTATGAGTTCTCACAGCCCATTTTTCTAGTCTAATGATGGATGATGATGATTTAATGAATGGTTTCTTTCCACCAACAATGTACTAACTTTAGGATGTCTTTCCAAAAGACATTTGAGGGTTCCCAATAGATATATATGTGGATTTCACCACTGAACTCATGCATGGGGAAAAGAATCTTTCTATTACACTTTAAAAAACGGCTCTAATAGACTTCCAAGATCTCAAGACTCCACTGGAAGAGTTATAATATAAAGGATTTTTTAGTTTGATTACATCGTTTTGGGGTTCTATTGTTCTCTTTTCCATGAATGATGATGGGAGTTTGTTCTTATGTGTTGATTACTAGAAGTTGAATCAAATGACTATGAATAACATGTATCCTCTCTTACGTATTGATGATCTATTTTACCAACTTATTTGAGATTGTTTATTTTTTTAGATATACTTAATGTAAGGGTATCATCAGCTGAGATGAGGACTAATTTTAGAAGTATGTATATCCTATATGAGTATGTCATAATTTATTTTTGGATTATGAATGAACCAACAATGCTTATGGGATTGATGAACATACTTCTTTTTTTAATTCCTAGATTAGTTTGAGGTATCTTTTTATGGAAGAAATCTTTGTGTACTCCAATACTAGTGATGATCATTAACAACATATTGACATCATAATGAATACACTGGGAAAGCATCAAATATATGCAATGATATCTAAGTTATACATTTGGATCAATCATTTACACTTCTTGGGTCACATTATCTTAGAGGATGGTTATTTAGTAGACCAATATAATGTTCAGGTAGTGGTATATTGGGAAAGGAAAATAATGTGTTCAATATCCATAAATTTTTGTGGTTAACTAGATATTATAAGAGTATCATTCAACACATTTCCTTCTTAGCATATCAAAATTTGGAATTATCCAATAATGTTATAATTATTTATTTCAATGGAGAAAGTGGGAATTACTTCTTGGAGTTGGTGAAGCAATTGATATCAAAACTGATCATAATCTTACGCTAGGAAGGTAAGGAGTATATAGTTTGTTGTGATTCTTCTAGGATAGGTGTTTTATATGTGTTGATGTAAGGATATGGGTTTTTGAGTATTGGTATCATCAGTTGAGGCCACATATAGAGAAATACCCTATCCATGATATATATATGGCTAAAGTGGTGGATTATATGAAGTGTTGGAAGAATAGTCAGTTGGGTGAAAAGTATACTTTGTATACAGTTCATAAGAGATTGATGTATATTTTTTTGAAACAAGAGTTGAATCTCCTACAATGTATATTTCTTTAGTATATAAAGTTAATTGATTTGGAACTAGAATACATGACTCGGAAATGAAACTGTGTGGATGATTCTTTGAGATGGAAAAATCAAACTCAAGCAATTCAGGTGTCTTTTGATGAGTGGAAAATGATGATCATACTCATGTAGATGCATGTTATGCTTCAATATAGTACATAGAATCTGACTATCATATCATTTTTAGTAGATTCAATAATTTTGATCCCAATTAGAGACATGAATTATATGGATCTAGAGTTCTGGAACTAGAGGTAATTCCATGAAGGTGGGAAGTCACCCTCATATTGAAGGATAAATGAGTTTGAGATCATCTATGATAGGTATCATGTTATTGTGCTTATGAGTATTCAAGGGGAGTTATTAAAAAATTTAATGACTAATAGTTTCTGGAACATCAATGTGAGTTGAAAATATATCATGGCCTATGATGATAGTTTTTTTGGTCGGCATGAAAAACAAAATAGTAGGGTTTGTAAAATGATGCTACACCAGTAAGTAGGTGAAGGACAACCATCAACATATGGTAGGTTTACTATAGCTATGGCCCACTCCAAGAGGGACAATGGATGAACTGACCATCAAATTTTTGGTGGGTCTATACAAGATAGTTTCTCTGGGGAGAAGTTGATATATTTATATAAATGGATTATATTCATTATGTATGGTTATCCATGGACTATAGTTTTAAAAATCAACTCATGGTTTACATCATAATTTTGGAAGGGATTACTGAAGGCAATGGGTACCCTAGTTTTTTAAGTATAGCATTCCAACTACATATATATGGGCAATCAGATTATACTAATAAAGTGTTCAAGATGTGATTTCAGCATGTTTTCATGACATTTTTGAGTCTAAAGAGAAGCACCTGGTACTAGTGTAGTTTTCCTATAACAATTCTAATGAAGAAACTATTCAGACGACCCCATTCAAGGCTCTATATGGAAGTCTATAAAGATCACCCATATAATGGATGGAGGCATGTGAGTCTAATCTATTCGGATGGTGTCTCATGAAGGAAACATCATAGAAACTACTTCTAATTCAAAATTTTATGGTCATGACTCAGAGTAGATATAAGTCATATGCTAATAGATGTCGTTGACCCCTAGTGTTTACCAAGGGTGAATGTGTATTACTTCAGGTGTTACTTACGATGGGTCCCCATATGATACAGATATAGGGTAAGATGGAATCCATATTTGTTGGACCTATTTAGGTAATGGACAGAATTGGTGATGTTGTGTTTTGATTTGATATTCCAAAGAAATACAGTGATATGTAAGTCATTTTTCATGAATAACAACTGCAGCAGTATCACCCCGACCTTTATCATGTGATCGATGTGAGTGATGTTGAGATTGAGATATATGTTTCTTTATTAGACCATCGGATATCTGTGTTGGATCTCCTTGGTATTGTGGTTTGGGGAAATATTATGCTGATTGTTTTTATATTATAGCAACATGGACATGTGTAAGAAGAAACATGTGAAATAGAAGAAGATTTGAAGGCCCGATGGCCCAATAATTTTGGAATGAAATATTTTAGATTATTTGGAGTATAGATCAAGGATGATATATTATAAGGTGGGAATATGGTAATATCCTAACCTCTTCTGTTGATGAAGCATTCCTTTATCTAGGTATTTCTTTTTCGTTTGTATTGGGTGTGTGTTTGGGTGAAAATTTAAAAACATTTGAGAGATGGAGGGAAGTTCAGAGGTGGTGAACATTTTTCCATAACCATGTACCCCATCCCAAAAAACCATGAATCCCTATATAGTGGGTATATTCATGGTTGGTGCCCAATTTTTCTAACCATGCGTCTTAGGGGACACCGTGCACACCTGTAATAATGTTCTGTGGTGTTGGAGTTTATTACCTAGAACCAAGTACTCTGTAAATTATGATAACTTTTATTCATTTTTTTAATATTATTAAACAAGTTATCACATCATTATTATTCATATAGGTGACATAGTATGTGATAATTTCCAAAGAGTAATTATCAAACTAAAATATCATAGTTGTTCCCCGCTATGTTGAGAACCAGGATGTTCTATGACACAATTATTAAATATATTTTATATATCCAGGTGATAAAATTTTACAGGTACAAATGATATAAGCTATCAAGGATGGAGATTCATAGGACATTGTGGAATCTTATCATGGTGTAAGTACATGGTAATATCTAGTAGGATATTATGATAACGAGACTCTTCAGAATGAAATCCACATTTATATGTGTCATTCAATATTCCTATCTATGGATGTGTGCATTGGTCCTTACGTATTAATATTATTATTAATGAGTATTATGAGTCACATTTATTGATGATTTGATAAAACCCATGAATAAGGTTGTTTATAATGAGGTAGAATAAGTTGTCTTCATCAAATCTAATATTCCATTAATTAATAATACGAGAATGGATTTTTCCCTTTTTTTAATGGATGTTGATATCTCAGGACATTTGATGAAAATTATATAGTGTAAATAATTAAAAATCCATGAAGTTATATAGGTATTGTTTATTTTATGAAATTCAAATTAAGAGACATCAAGAACATTAGTTAATTGAACTGTAATGAAGCCTTTTTGTTCAAAAATATCATGATAAAGGGATTATATCACACATTAAGTGTTTGTGTAAGGTACAAGGTCATTGCAATATTAACTTCTTTCTCTATTGGTGTCTTGACAAATTTCTAGATGCTAAACTTGGACATTAGAATATTTTTCCTAATTCTACTATGAAAGAGCCCAAGATGGTCACACACTAAGTGTATCTAGAATCTCAATTAAATAATATATTATTATATATTTTTGAAAAAGAGTAATAAATATTATTCCCATATATGGTTTAATAATTAATCACGGTTTCTTGATAATATGTATTCTTTCAATAGTTATTCTATAGAATATAATGTGAGAAGAATATTTTATAAATATTTTTTTTCTATTTAGTGAATATAATATTTATTAATTTAATAGATAATGATGCAGTGATATTTATTTAATTAATAAATAGTAAATATTCAAGGATTGATAAATATGGAGCAATGGTGGACTTAAGCAATTGGTCTGAAGAGAAATAATAAATAATAAGTATTAGGTATTTAAATAATATTAAATATAAATCAAAAGTTAAGTGCATTTCTAGAAAAAATAATATCATTTTTAATATTCAACATGGGGTTCAATGAGGAGTAAATGAAAAAATGAAGTGAAATTAAGAAATTATTTTAATTTAACCCTAGCAATATATAAACCAATATATATTATTTTATAAAGAATAAAATTCATTTTGTAGGTTGTGAACAGTGAATTATCACAATCATTTCAATCCTATAGAGATCTCTTCTTCAGGAACACACCCCAGAACATAGAGAAACCTTCCTCCACCAGATTAAGGAGAATTATTTGGAAGCAGTTCTCAAAGCGATAAGGGGATGATTACACTAGTTTAAGGATCTATTATGCTAGAACACAGAGATTACTTTAGTGGCATCTGGAGATTCATGTACCGTGTGTGGTTCACCAATACATGTAATGTGTACTTGATTCCTACACAACAACAATGGTGCAGCACAGATCTTTCACTAGATTCGACATTAAAAATAAATTACAATAAAAAAATTATTTAATTTATAAAAGTAAATACAAATAACATGTTATGATCCCCCATTATGTTCTAGTGTTATTAATCATGTTTGATTTTATTAATTCAATTTGGTATATTATAGAATTTATCATCATGTAGATCTTGAATTGATTATCGATCATGGCATAAAGTTCTGTTTTGCACTGTACATCATACGCTTCTACAATTCGGAGAACCTAAAAGCTATATCAGAGTAGTAAAATTATTATTTATAATTATTTTAAGATTATTTGTGATTTATGAATTTATAAATTATGTTTCCTATTCAAATTTAATCATTATTTTAATCGTAATTGTGAGACCTACTTCATCCTCCTCCATTTTTCATAGACCTAATCGAAATGATTACTATTATCATTAATATAAAATTTTGAAACTCATCTAGAGGTTCCAAGGATTCTGGAAAGACAATAAAAGTGTAAATTTCGTGTAACCATAGTTGAAAAATATATACTTTAGTTCAATTCACTATGAGTAAATTCAAAAATTACTCAATTCATGTGAATTTATTATATGTTGTGTAGTTAATTATTACACCGCATTTTGAACATTATCGACTTTCTCATGGTCATCTGTTGTATAATTTGTGTAGCCCACAAACATAGTGTGTAGTCCCTTTGAGTCATAGGTAATCCAATTATTACCATACATGGTCTACCTGATGGGTTAATGTGTAATTTGGAGATCAAATGGTGTGTATCCCTTTGGAAACACTATGTACTCTAGTTTCCAATGTAAGATTTACAAGACGAGTCCCTAGATTCATGACTTGAATAGAATGTAACATATGTACATTTCACATAACTCGGATGCACATATCGTGTACTTATACCATGTTGGGAATATTTAAAATTTATTGAGACCTGTTCTTTCATGTGTTCATTAAGTGGATAAGACATTTCATGTGATTGGTTTAAATATAAATATATATATATATATATGTTTATTTAATATTTGAATAATGTTCAAGATCATTATATCATGTATGAATTTTATTACATTTGTAACTCTATGTTCATTAAAGCAATATATGTTACAATGAAATCATGTTTTTCATTTAACCATTATGTTGATACTATGAGTCATCAAAGTAAGTGATTAGTCGTGTGTGCTATATTTCATAAATAATAATCTATATATGAGTATAATACATTTTGGGTATATTTGCATGGGTATTCATTGTGTTGCCTCAAGTTACATTTATGTACATAGTTAATTTTAAATGCATTTATTTAACATGTTTAAACTTTTAATGGATTCGAATTTCATGTAAATTATAAGAGAATTAAGATAAAATAATATATTAGTTAAAGATGATAATTAACTGATTCGAGCAAGATATATCCTAAATAAAAATTATAAGGAATTGAATACTAGTTTTCCTAGGTGATGAATTTATTTCATGTGTGTGGATGATCTGAGCTAAACCAGACAACAATATCTGATTGGATTAATTTAATTTGTTATTAAATTAAATTGTTGGCCTACATGCCTTAAATCGTATAGTTATGTAGGGTCTATATGAACCTAATTTCATTTATTTAATCCCCTTTTCCCTTCACCAGCTTGTGACTAAAAGGAATATTTAAATGATGGATCTCTGATGCTAGTGGAAGAACTTTATGTTTGGAGACATTGAAAAAACAATCCATGATTGATAAATTTTTTAAAAGTGAATATATATAATAATAACCTAAATTGGTTTAAGGTGTTCTCCCTGGGTCAAAATTTAGTTTTTCAACCAATAGATCTACTAACCACTAGTGAAATCTACATATTTTAATGTATTACTGTTTTAATTTTTTCATTTGCATGATTATTTTCATTTTGGATGTTATTACATGATCACATAAATTAATGAAATTAATTATAAAGCATGATACAACTAAAATAAATTATATTATGTGTAAATATTATATAATAAATGGTTAACCACATATGTAAATCCAATTAATATTAACAATCATGTGCTAATGAACATCATTGGAATTTTTTGCATAACGGAAAAAAACCTAAATTATATATATTGAGTCGGTATAGCCTTCACCGGATTTAGATAAAATCAATCCCTGGTTTATAATGCTTTACCACCAATGTTGGGGTTCTTTCAATTATCTGGGAAATCAAACATGAAATTTTGGGTTGACATTACTTAGTTTACATCAAGGGTTGACTGCCAAAGTAGGAATTGGTTTCACTAAGAGTTAATCTTTGATGAAATATAAATTAATGACGTTTGGATTCAGGACTCCACTAAATAGATCAATGAACTATGAGTTAATGAAGTTGTCATTTGGAATTCCTACCTAAAACCATTCATGTTTCTCTAAAAAACAATGTTTGGGTGATGATAATGGGAATATAGTTCCTTACCTCTATAATATACAATAAATAGGATATTTATATTCTAATGGTGAGAGATAAATGGTTTTTATTAAATATTGGGAGACTAATAAATATAATATTAATTTTTTTGTCTATGTTTTATTTGGAAATGTACAGAAAATATTCTCATCTTATTTTTTAGAAATATCATTAAAATAAATTCCAACAAATCATGGTTACCCATTCTTGATAGGTGCAACATTATAACCCTCATATATTTCCAAGAATGGAAGAGGTGCCTACATATCATTGTTCACCATGAAAGGCGATTATATATGTGTTGAAAGAACATTTTTCAGTTGCTCCTAGTAATAATGAATGTGATGAAGAACTATATCTGAATGATAATCATTTGAATAATTCTACAGATGTTCATTGCTTCATGTTTTCTTACATTTACAATGAGATATTAATGTATCAGGGGGACATAGATACATACAGAATGATGTCTTACCTTCAGGATTCCTATTAAGGGAATGCGAGACAAGTGAGGTATAAGTTCTCTAATTATTTGTTCAAAATTTTTCTTGGAGAGTCTATATAGGATGGTCCTCATGTAGTCTTACATATTGGAAACATTGAATACATAGAAATCAGAGGGATGAAATTCCCAAATGTGTTTTATATATATATCATACTTTCAACACTTTCTAAGACCTTCTCTAACTTTATTATCAATTACTATATGAGAAATAATGAGAATATTATTTCATAACAACATACATTGAATCTCTAAGTTGATAAGGTCATGGGGAATGATAAACCCATATTACATTTGGTAAATAAGAAAAGGAATGACATGGTAAAGGGTTATATAACCTATAAGCTCTCTGAAGATCCAAAGCACCTTCATTCCAAGACGCTGAAGATCCCGAGGTAGGGTAAGGAAAGGAAAAAAATCATCTTTTTTGCATGTAATGTTAGGCCACTATAAGTGTAATTGCATCCATAAGATAGGTGATTCTAATAGTGTGTATTTTATTTAGTGTAATATTTCTATATCTACACATTAGGTATTAGATATAGCTTAGGGGAACACATATGTATCCAAATGCAGGATCCAAGAAGATTTCAAATTATTTCTAGAGGATAGGTGCATCTAAGAGCTGTTAATGGTGAAATTATGGTTTCTCTGGCGATTAGTGACTACCACATTTCATTAGAACATAAATGATTTTGTTCTGGAATGATTGTTATTATGTTCCTACAGTTACCAGGAAAATAAATTCTATATCATTCCTAGATATGGATGGGTTTATTTTAATGTTTGGAAATAAAATATTTTTCTATTATATGGGAAACATATGATGTGGTATGGATCATTTAAATAATGTTTTTTATGTATTAAATTCTGAAAACCATGTATTAAAAATTGATAATGAATAATTTTCACTTGACCCATATAACACCCAGATTTGGCATCACCATCTTGGTCATGTAAATGAGATGTTACTTAAAATGATCTATGCAGGTGTTTTATTATACTCCTCAAAGATAAAACCAATTTAAATGGGTTAGGATTTTTTACAAGGAAAAATAACCAACCGCCCATTTCGGTGATATAGTGATATATCTAAAAAACTTCTAATATTTATACACACTACGGTGTGTGAACCATTTATCGTAAAAGCTAGAAGTGTAAATTACTATTACATAACTTTTATTGATGTCTTCATAAGATATTTATATTCCAACATAACAATGTATAATTCCAATTTATTTTTGAAAATCATGGAATTGAAAATTAAAGTAGAGAATCAACTTGGTATGTAGATAAAATTCATCGATTAGATAGAGGTACCGAATATCTTAACCCAATGTTCATTGAATCTCTATTGGTGTTTGGGATTCTATCTCAACTCACTCCATCTTATTCACCATATAGGAATTGTGTCAGTGAATGGAGGTTCCTTACCTTATTATAAAAAGTAAATTCAATAATGAGTTATGTAGGTATTACAATATCCTTTTGGGTATATTCGTTACAAGCTATGGATTACACTTTTAATATAGTTCTAACTAAATACGAAAATAGAATTCACGTTGAGTTATTGAGTGGAAAGAAACCCATTTGTCCCACACACATGTATGGGGTTGATAGGCATTTTTTAAGGCCATCAAAAGTATCTAAATAGAACCTCAAGGCATAATGTGAATAATTATAGTGTATCCCAGGGAAAAAAATAGATACTTCCTATATAACTCCTTGGAAAAAACCAAATTCCGCTAGAAAAGTCATCATTATTGAGAGGGTTCACATCATCAAAAGGTATAGTGGGAGAAAGATTGACATCAATAACATTGATGCTCAAGATACACAAGATTTAGAGGATGAACATGTTCTACAGGTCCCAATATAATAAGAAGTTCTTTAAACACGAGTACTATATAAGTGTATAAGAGAAGTAAGTGAAAAATAGTGGTATTCTTTTCTAGTCACCATGGATACTGAATCATTATTGGTTCTCAATTATGAATCTCTCTCCTAAAAGGAGGTATTAGAAATCATATAAGATACAAGGAGGAAACAATTCATCAATTCTAAAATAGATTCCATATATCATAACCAGGTTTGTGTTCTAGTCAATGTGCCAGTCGATGCAATGTTTTTTGGGTGAAAATGGGTATTTATGACCAAAATAGACATGGAAGTTAAAGTAAATAACTATAAAGTAAGATTATTGGATATATATTTTAAACAACATCAAGGAATTAACTATGATTAATCCTTTTCACTAGTTTCCTTTTTTAAATCCATTACAATTATACTTACTATAGTATATTACCTTGCGTATGAAATTTGATAGATTGATGTAAAAAATGTAGTACTTAATGGGAACCTTTAGGAATATGTCTATATGAAACAACTAGAATGGTTTGTATGTTTATGGGATTCTAAAAGGATTTTCATGTTACAGAGTTCTATTTTTGGATTCAACTAAGCACCCAAGTACCAAAACATTTGATTCAACGAAGCCATAAAATAATTTTCTTTCATTGAGATGAAATGTGTGATGTGTATTTACATAGAGTTGTTTGTAATGGTGGTATATATCCTCATAGTACATGATGATGTAATATTACTTATTAAAAATGAAAAAACAATCTTATAGTATGTTAAAGAATGGATAAAAAAATATTTATCCATGATGGACATGGTAGAAGAAGCCTATATTTTTGGGATAAATATCATCCATGATATATCCAAGAGACTTCATGGACTAAGTCAAAGTACATATATTTATTAGATAAATAAGAGATTTAGTATGAAACAATCAAATATGGGATTGATTCCAGTGTAACATGGTTTACTTCTTTCTATGAGAATGTGTCCATATACCGAACATGAGAAAGAACTAATGTGTAAGATATGATACACCACAGTAAAATGATCAATCATGTATGCCATGTTTTATACTAGACTATATGTTGCTATTTTATTGAGCATAGTAGGAATATATCTATAAAATCCAGGTGAACAATTTTGGATGTATGTTAATGATATCCTTAAATATCTGAGTGGATTTAATGATTTGTTCCTTGTGTATGGAGGAGACAACGAGCAGGTCATCATCGGTTATACTGATGAATTTTATGGGGGGTATTATAATGATCTAAAATTTCAATAAGGTTATGTTTTCTAGAACAAGGAGAATGAATTAATCTAGAAGAGTTCAAAGAATATAGTTGTCAGGGATTCTAACTTGGAGTCCAAGTATATAGAGTCTTATCATCCTGCCATGAAATTTGTTTGAATATGGAAATTTTGAAGGATTATAATGGGTTACCTAATATTAGGGAACCTATTACATTGTATTGTTATAATACTGTAGTGGTGGCTCTTGAAAACGATCCATGGTCACACGAATCGACAAATAACATACTCTGGAAGTATCACCTATTATGGTATTTCTATTAAATGGTTAAAGTTGTAGTAAACAAAGTACCCATGGAAGAGAACATATAATACAACATGAATGGAGTCCTATCTTGGTAGAATTATAAATATCATGTAATTGTTAACTCAAAAATGTTTGTTAGTAGTTGGATCTAGTGAATCTGACTTTTTATTGGAGTTTCTCCTTTAGAATCAACTTATATGTACTTTGTGATTACTTGTATTTATGGTTTTTAATATTAATAAACTGCTGATCACATCATGATTATTCTTTTGTTTGACATTATATGTGATGATGTCATAAGTGTAGTTATCACAGTAAAAGTTTGTAGTAGTTACCCTATATGATGATAACTCAGAAGTGCTAAAACAGTATTCATAAATAAATATTATATTGCTGGATGAGATTATTTGAGGGACAAAAATGATATAGTCTATCTGGGTTGGATATTCATAGGACATTGAGTCACCATCTCTTGTTGAATTCCCAACATAATATCCAACATGTTTTTATGATAATGATACATGCCAGTTGGAAATCCACATTTATTTGTTTTATTGGATGTTCCTATCTGAAAATGTGTGTATTGGTCCTTAGTGTTTATGATTATTATTAGTCAGTATTATGTTTCACTAACATATATATATTCTTGAAATACTTGATGATATATATTCATAGTGAGGTAGGATGCATTTGGCACATCATGAGTAATATTTCCTTAATGAATAATGCAAGAAAAGATTTGTCCCTTCTATTTTTATGGATATTGATATATCAGGTCCTTTGATGGAAATAATATAGCCTAAACAAATCTGTGGCCCTGGCGTTCAATATGAATGAACTATTTTTGGAATGTCAATTAAAGATACATCTGACACATTGATTGATGACATGACATGGAGCCTTCATGTTTTCAGATGTCATCATAGAGGGATTATATTAAATTTTAAGAATCTATATGAGTTATTATGTTGTAAATCCACTAAATTATTTTTCTATGGGTTCCTTGGAATGTTTCTAGACACTATCCATTGACTTTTGGATTCATTGCATAATCCCACTGAGTAATTTTCTAATGGGCTACACATTAAGTGCATCTAGAATTTTAGTTAAATAATATATTATTATTTACTATATTTTTATGTTGAATAAATATTATTCCATCACGTGGTTTAATAATTACTCATTTGTTTTTTATCAAATTTATTCGGTCACTAGTTATTCAAGAGAAAATAATTTGATGACAATATGTAATAAATATCTATTTTAAATTAAGTTAATATAATATTTATTTATTTATTGGCGAACAGTGACGTGATATTTGTTTAATGAAAAATATTCATTATTCAATTTCTGATAAAAATTGATGAATGGTGGACTGAGGTTTTAGTCCTCGTGAGGAATAATAAATATGGAACATTATTTAATTAGAGTATATATTATTTTATTCAAAGGATAAATTAATAGTAGAAAATATTATTATTATTTTTATTATTTGACTTATGTTTTCAAAGGGATTAAATTAATAATTAATGAAAACTATTATATTATTTTATTTTAACACTAGTAATATATAAACCCCTTAATATTACTTTCTCATAAGAAAATTATTATTTTTGGTTGTGCACAACAAATTTGGGGAATCCTCTCAAGCCTAGATAGATCTCTTCTCCAATAACGCTCCAATAAATAAAGATAAATATTCATTTAGCTGATCATGTTGAATTCTTTTGAAGCAGTTCTCATTGCGATCAAAGGCTGCTGACACAAGCACAAGGATCAGTTATGCTAGCACCTAGAGATTCCTTCGACAGCGTGTAGATATTCATGTAACACGTGTGGATCACTGCTAGAGGAAATTTACATTTGATTCCTATATCACAATGATACTACAGTTCAAATATACTTATAGATTTATCAACAAATAATTAATTCCAACAATGGAAATTATTTAATTTCTAAATATAATTACACATAATATATGATGATCATCCCTCTAGTTCTGATGTTACTACTCTCATATGATTTCTCTAATTTAATTTCATATATCACAACATTTAACAATGTGTATATCTTATATTGATCAAGGGTCATTAAAAAAGTCATATAGGGATCCTCTCATCGCTTTCTGGGTCTACACCCAAAACCTACACTTGATTAGGTGCATGGTTTGGGGATTTATTTGATAAACTGATTGTTGGATTCATAATAGAATGTATTTGACAATTTGATTATTGTTTATACCTTTTTAGATGTATCATTATCACGGTTCCCAATCTCATATAGCATATATTTATATATTCTACTATTTCTCTATGATTTTTGTATATATTATAGGTTGTTTGAAATCATTCCCTCTTGTTTTTTTTATTCCTTAGTGCTAGTTGTCATCCCATGGGGATTGAGAATTCCCTTTCGATATGTAGAAGATTAGGTCGACTGTGAGTATTGAGAGTTCATTCGAGTCAATTCATTACCAAATGGTATCAACGGGGGTTTTTTTAATATTCATTATCTTGGTACATTTCATAGTAAGGATATCACATTTTTGATTCTTGAGAGGAAGGTTTCAGTGAGTTTCTAGCTAGCTCTTTCCCTGATGAGTGCCATGTTACCGTGGGATGTAGGGATGTGTGCCTCTTATTTTGAGTTTTAATGTTAATATCTGTTTTTTTATGATTTTTTGGTCAAAATTGGGATTATTATGTGTCTGATAAATTCTTCTAAATCTTTGTGCAACAACATGGCTCAGATAGATGTTTAGTGAGTTCTACAAGAGGGTGATGTTGATGCTCCTTAGGGGAATTTTCCCCTCGATCAAAAATTTTATTGAGGCTGTCATGTGAGAAGATCAAGTTTTAGATCAGAATGCATTGAAAGTCCAGAATATAGTCATTGATGAAAAAGAGGGAGATAGAGGGAAAATAGATCAATAATTAGATTTATTATGTTATAATCAACCATCCTTTAAGGGTACAAGTGACCCCTAATAGGCTCAGGACTATCTTCAAAATATTTATCAGATCATAGACTACCATGTATACACATAAGAGTATTATGGAAAATTGTGAAATTTTCAAACTTGAGGGACCCAACCAGTGTTGTTTGGATTACATGGTATAAGAAAATATGCACTTGTGTATTGACAGAATGGGTTCCAAGATTGTCTTGTTCTACCAGTTTTTTCTAGTGTCATATATGATGGAGAAGAATATAGAATTTTATCTATGTAGAATGGAGAGAATTTGGGGTCCATGTAAAATAATCTATTTTCTAGTCTTGTAAAATTTTCACCAGAAATAGTAAATATTTTCCATCTAAAATCCTTGAAGTACATATGGGGTTTGCTACCATATTTTAGATCACATATATTTTTCTGTAATATTTCAACCTATGATGAGATATTAGATGATCCTATGATTACTAATACGAATATGTTACGAATGGTTTTATATTCTATATCTTCTATTCCACATAGTAGAAGATTTATTGGTGATCTATTGAATAATATGATGTGTCAAGATCATAAGAAGAGTGGTGGAGGTGGTTATTAGTAGAAATCCTATTTGAAACAACATGTTACTACTAGTAGTGCTCCTCTGAATTACTATCAATGGGGTAATGTTGGGCATAGAGAGTTTTATATTCCTTCACATACAATTATTTTTACTATTTTATAACATTATGGTCATATTTAATATTTCTACTATCCTATGACTACTCCTTGAAAAAGTAACGGATTATCATCACCAAAGGCTACTACGAGGTTTCCAAATTCTTTATAGTCTATAATGAAATATCCATGGGAATCAATAGTGAAGCACCTAAATGAAGCATTTGATTCTATAGTGAAGGAATGCATGGGTCTATTGATAGTTATAGGTAGCAACATTAATGATTCCTTAGTAAAATTTTCTTTATTTCATACTAGTTCTTCCCACTCCTTTAAATATGGACACTTTATTGATATGCTTAATCATCAGACATATATTATGCCATTTGTAATGAATTTATAGACACCTCTTGGGAAGAGGGATGATCGAGGGTTTTAATGTCCTTGGACACTATCGATAATAGATGGGGAGTAAGTCTAATATTTTTTTATACACAATCTAGATTCAGTTGATGTAGTTATAGGGATAGATTGTCTTGTTTTTTATCATGATAATTATAATTTTCTCTTCAGAATATATCATTTATTACAGATGATCGAATCCCCTAGGTGTTTCAAGGGTGTGGGATCTACGGTTTGGTCATGCATGACTATCTCTCCCATAGCTCAATATTTTTTTGTATACTATAGTAATTGATCATGATTATGTTCCCAATACATTGGTCTTCCTGGTATTATTTGGGAAATTCCTAATATTTTCCTAGAATATTGTTTTGGGATTACCCTATAGAATGAGGTGGAGTTTATGATTTCCATTGACCAAGGGAAATTTGAGATCTAACAATTTAATCATTGGTGATACCATTTACTAGAAAAGTTTAAGATCATCAAGATCACAACCAAAACCTTGTACACCTAACCACCACATAAAAGTCGCAGTACCACAAAACATACTCATAGGGTGTTTACTATTTTATTAATGTTATATGTATCAAGACATTATGAATATTAATATTTATATTTTATAAAATAATTAATATATTTAAATATTTTTATTATTAGTTTGTAAATTATTTTTATTTTGATACAATAATACATAAATTGTTTTTTGGGGTAATATTACAATTAATGTCAAGAGTTTATATTTTTTAATAATTTATTTTTTATAGGAAAAATATTTTATTTAAAATTTTTTATTAAATAATGTTAATTCAAATCAAATTATCATATAATTATTATGAATTCAAATTTTCTTTTTATAAGGTTTTGAAAACTATTATTTTCATCAAACTAAGAATTTCAAAAGAAATAAGATCTATTATTTAAAGAGTGATATTTAATTTATTTAGCAACTAGTTTTGATAAAATGAAAATTATATTTAGAATAAAAGTGTCTAAATTATCCATAGGTAAAATTTTCATAATTTTTTTATATAATCTCATTTGAAGTTTAAAATTAAATTCGGTATAAAAATATTGTCTGAATTATGAAATCATAATGACCAAAATTTCTGTAATAAATACTATAAACGGTATCCACAACTGAATTTTTATTTTGCCTTTAAAATTATAGGTTTTTTAATTTATTTCATTTATTTTATAAACCAATTATGAGTCATCCAAAACCTATAATATATACTAAGTTATTAAAATATATTCTTAAAGGGAATAAATCACACGCACACCAGAATGTGTAATATTTCAATATGTTCTGCAATTGTATTAATAAAAAATTTAAAAGCAACCATATTTTTGATAAACCATGGTATGATTTTGGGTTTTGTATATTTTTTTATACAGATTCCAAAATCTCAGTTTGATAATTGATAAATAATTACCCACTAATTTCCTTTATAAACCCTCCCATGATTCCATTTCTCTTCACTAAAAAACCATTATGCATATCCTTGACATTTCCTACCATCTCTAGAGTCCTACCATGGTTCTGTTGAGATGGTATCTGAGAGGGATATACTCTATAATACCAAATGTAGGATCAAAATAAAAGAGATACTGTATGGAGTATCTAATGATGCATGAAATACAAGAGGGGGAGAATTGTATTCCTTAAAAAATTCCTTTGGAACTTCTAATGATGGTTATGTTTGACAAGGATAAAAAAGGTAGTTCACAAAAACTCAAAGTTCTACACACTTTCTTGATTCCGGAAATATGATTCTGAGAATGTCATTTTGGAAAAAATGGTTCTTGTAAATGAAACATAATTAATGTTTACAAAGATAAATATTCTAATATAAAGCCTATAGAATCAAACTAAATAAGGTTACAAGTATAAGGAAGTATAAGATAGTTATATGTTCCATGACAATACAAATGCAGCAAAAAACATGTAACAAAACAAGAAAAAAGTATAAAATTTTTTAAACCAAAGAGAAGGGTATTAAACAACCATGGATAAAGGTCCCTTGATTTATAATTTCATGAAAGTCAATCTTACACACACCAGGGTAAGCCCTAGATACAATGATCAGATTCTATCTTGCTATCCCCACAAGCCTGCAACTTCAAGGTAGTCGACACCTCTGTCTTCCTATCCCTTTAAGCCCTCAACTTCAAGGAAGATGACATCTCTGTCTTCCACAGCAACGAATCCCTCAACTTCATGGTAGTCGGCACCTCTGTCTTCGTAACCCCAAAAGCCCTCGATTGTACACTACTACAATCGGAGTCTCACAAAGGAAATATGAACCCGAAGATCAGTACGCACTAAGCATTAGAGTATCTCTCTCTAGAAATCACTTCAGATCAAAAGGTTTTCCAAAAGTTCTAAGATCTATCAAATGAGCCCCTATTTATATGCACGGCTTCCACGATCAGATCCCTCCTCCAATGGTCATATACTTCCTTGAATTTCAGATGGACCTATACACTTCTCACTCAAACAATGATTAGTTAGTAACTAAATGCACGACATAATTTTATAATAAAACAAGTGTAAGAAAAAATATGGTAACCTAACTAAAATCCAATATTCGGAATGTAAGAAAATGAAAGTTTGGAGTCTAGCCAAAAATAAATTCTAAGTCTATAATACAATGATATTCAGATTCTATTTTCTAAGAATTCGGAACCTGAACTCCATATAATTCTATAGTCGGAATTTCAAGGAAATTTGGGATCAGGATTCACACGAATTAGGAACTAGAACATACAATATTCGGAGTCAATGTTCTTGAGAATTCAGAGCCAAAACTCATAAGAGTTCTGAGTTTTTATTCAGAGAACTTGGAGTCAAATCTTAGAAAAGTTCCTAACAAGAATTTTTATTCGGAATTCATAGTCATAACTCAGAAGAGTTCATAAATAGAATTCGTATTTTGAATTCGGAGTCAGAACTCATAGGAGTTCATAACCAGAATTCTGAGAATTCGGATCCTAAAACCGAATGATTTATATATAGGTATTTCTAATATTCCGAGGTTTTGATTACAAAGGAAAATTTACACATGGAAAAATTATGATAAGAACAATAAAAACAATGTAATGATAAATTTCATTTAGGAAGGAAATTTTTCCTTACAGAAGTAAAACACAGGGGAAAATGAAATTCTCTTGAGATAAGGTGTTTGTGATTTTCAAAACAAGAAGTAATTGTAAAGTCATAAGGAAAACTTAATGACTTAACAATCTACCCTAGGTATTAAAGAATGGAAAATTCATAAGGAAAACCATATTGACTTAACAATCTCCACCTTTTTGGAAAACACAAAAATCCTTACGAAAAAGAATATAAGGACTTAGAAACTTTTTCTATATCTTGAAATAAAACTTATCTCCCTTTTCATATTTGAAAAAAAGAATACGAATAACTCCCCCTTAGGATTTGGAACACTATAGATTGTATTATAAATTTCCAGAATGAGTTTTTTCATTATCTTGAGTATGAAAATCTCTGTTATGAAAACACCTCCTTTGATAAACTCCCCCTTACTTAGGGATATTTCTTCTTTAATTATCATACGTTTTACCTTATCCCCCTTTGTGATTTTCAAAAATATTTTGAGGGAATGGAAAAAAAATATGGTACCCCAAATATTTATACAAATAAGCAAACAGAAAAGAGAAACCAAAATTTCATTAGGATTGGAAGAATTTGTAAAAAGGAAAAAAATAAACAAAACTATCTTATTTATTTTCCTTCTTTTTCCATGGTTATGAATTTATTCACAATTGCATTAGGATTCTTTAGCTCCATGTGATCTTCATATACTTGATTCTCTAAGGCTTTGATCCTATCATCTTGAGCCATCAGAGCCTCTTCCTGAACCTTCAACAACTCATCTTTTTTCACAAGAGTTTCTTCAATCTCGATCTAAGGATCCCTTTCCCTATTCTAGTTTTGAGCAATAGTGTATAACTTCCCATTCAGATCCTTGACCTCTTGAATCCAAGTATTCTTCTCAAGATTTAGTTTTTCCTCGAAGCTATTGGTGAGATCTTTATTTTGTTATCTTCGTTATCAAATGATTCATTAACTTCAAGTTGAAACTCATCAAGATATCTCAAGTCTTCAACTATTTTCTATGATTGGATGACCACATTCTTACAAGATTTATTGTGGTAATCGTAGATGATAAAAAATTTCTTGTAATCAACTTCAATCTTAACACACCAATACATCACCATGGATACAGAATCCTATTTTTGGTTTAACCTATGTTGGAGAATATGACATCTAGATTCAATGGTTGGAATGATCAAAATGGTGTCAACAAGCTTCTTTAGTGATTCCATGACAAAATCATGTCCTAGGGATAATGATTTCGAATCTGAGAGTTTTATTTCTGGAGTCTCCTTCTATATCTCCCCATTCTTCCTCTACCAAGATCCACCAAATTCCTTTATCTCTAAAACAAACTTAGTAGGTGAATCCAGAATCACCTGTTTCCCCTTTTTGGTTCTCGGAATACCTTCCTCATATGGAGACTCATGTTTGCTATCAAATAGCTAAACAACTCTATATTTATCTATCTTCTCATTCTCATCTCCTGCCTCAGCATCATTATGGTGAATAAAGTGATGATTATAGCTTTCTTCTTCAGAAAATTTATTAACTTATTCTTCACCCTTCTCATCATCACCATCCTCATACTTCCTAGGAGTTGGGAGCTTTGAAGACTCTTCTTAAGAAGTTCGGATGGATATATTCTCAGATGGGGTTTCCTTTTCATTAAATTCCTCCACTTGCATAATCAAATAATCTGTATCCCCACTACTTTTATCATCTTAATAAACTTATTTGATAGGTTTTTCTTTAACATCATTCTCATGTAATTTTTCCGAAGACATGTACTTCTTCCCCGAAGTCTCAGGTAAAGGCTCAACCAAGATAGGTTTCAGTACTGGGATATTCTAATATGCTACATTAGTATCCCTCAGAAGGGATTGTAAATTTTTTGCCTTAGTCATCTTCTTATTTTTCTTCCTTTCCTTAGCTTACTTCTCAAGATCATCGGTTTCCTTCTCTTTCAAAGATTTAGCCTTAGCAGGATCCATGTCGAACTGTGGATCTCTTTCCATCTGATTCTTTTTGTATTCCCTGCACTTGTAAACGACCTCATCCAGATAAGCTTTCTACTTCTTGGGTTTTGGATGTGCGAATTTGGTTTCATTAGCTTCTGGGATTTTTCCTTCTTCTACTACTTATTTCATCTTCCTCTTCTTTCCATCCTTTTTGATGGTTCAAGAAGCCTCTTGTTCCTTCGGAACAGCTTGAGCCTCTTCCTCTGTTATGTTATAGAATTGTTCTATCTCCTTAGAGAAACCATCTTTAATCCTCTTGAGAGCATCATCACTTATTAGCATAACTTTGCAAATCCTCAACTTTGAACGACATGCGATTTTGAAGGACTCCATGCACCGAACAATAAGAATTGAATGAATGGATGGGTACATAATAATATGAGCTTTTAAGGTCCCATTCTTGATATTCTTTGTTGTAATGAGAATATACTTTATCAGATTGATCTTCCGTAGTTATACCAAAAAATCCAAGATAAATATGTCACACTTCTTCAAGGTGTCCTAATCATCTTTTCTCGGAATGATAAAACCCTAAACACACAACTCAAGGATCTGATTATTTTTCGAGAGGTGAGAAATATTCGTAGTCTTGACATTAGTAAGTAAAAGAAACACCATAGGTTTCACCTTGACAAAAATTCCTTGATAACATGGCAGCTTGTGGGAATAGAACTCAGCTTCCCCTTCGAATGGGACTCCAACTAAGTTGGCTGCCTTTCTGTAAGATAAATCATAAGTTTTTCCATAAATTTTAAATGAAAACATCTCTCTCCCTTCTTCCGTAAAGAAATGTACCGACTCATAGAACTCAATAACTAGATCTGGATACACCATGTCTTGAGATCTTGGCATTGAAATACAAACGCTTTCCCACCCATTGATCTTGATGTTCTTGGAGATAATGGAGTCATACTTGTTGAAGAAATTCGGATGAACCACCCTTTCTCTATATAATTGCCACTCCAAAATTGGATTGAAAGTAGACATATCTTTCTGAGAGGATCTTCTATAGACTTTCGGACTACCGAAAACTCTGAGAAGTTCAGAACGGGAATTTATAGGAGAGGCAGAGCTTCAACACGCAAAGTCTTGAAGTCGATGTGGGGTAACCCCTCGGGGGTCCTTTATATAGGTATTTATGTGACTGTTAATCTTCCTATCTCAGTCCAATGGCTGAGAATTATACTGATCAAATCTGACGGTTGAAATGATAGATGCATGGAGAATTTGGAAGGATTTGATCTATTGAGGCATTTAATGGAAAACAATCAAATTTAAGGAAATAGAATCCACGAAATTTTAATAAAAAATTACCAACAAGTAAAAGGTGATTACAAAAACTGAGGAAAGAATCACACCTTTCGGATTGTAAAGAGAAGTATTCGTATTGAGGATTATTCTTCTTGAAGGACTTTAGAGTTCTAAAAAAACTTCAGTACAGGAAAAAAAATTGGGTACGCAGATCTTCATTATGAAAATCTTCATTACGATAATCATCATTATGAAAATCTTCATTATGAAAATCTTCATTAAAAAAATTTCATTACTAAAATTTTAGACTACAAAAAAAGAAAATCTTCATTAAGGAAAATTTGAAAAATTTAATTATGAAAAACATGAAAAACTTCATTAAGAAAAACATGAAAAACTTCATTACGAAAAACATGAAAAACTTCATTACGACAAACATGAAAAACTACATTACAAAAAAATGAAAAAAATCATCACGAAAAACATGACAAACTTTATTACAAAAAACATGAAAAAAATCATTATGAAAAACATGAAAAACATCATTATGAATAACATGAAAAACATCATTACAAAAAACATGAAAAACAACATTACGAAAAAACTAAAAAAATTCATTATGAAAAAAATGAAAAACATATGAACAAATGTACTCCCCCTTGGAAAATGAGATTATAACTGTAAAGAGATTTGTTTAACAGATAGTTAATAAGGAGTATTACCTTACGATTATCATTCCTAACATCTGTTCAATGTATTAAAATATATCATAGGCTAAAAATTTTATGAAAATATCAACAAGCTGATCTTGGCTTCTGATAAATTGAAGAATGATTTTTCATTTTTTTGTGTGATCCCTAATAAAGTGATGCCTAATATCTATGTGATTTGCACAAGAATGATGTGCAGGGTTTTTACTAAGGGAAATGGAACTTGTATTATCACACAAAATTTTTGTTTTGGTAAAACTCATACCATAGTCTGTGAGTGTGTGTTGCATCCATAACACTTGATCCCAACAACGTCCAACTGCTACATATTCAGCTTCAGTAGTGGAAAGTTATATTGAGTGTTGCTTCTTGCAAGACCAATATACTAATGAATATTATAAGAAATTGCATGTTTCGGATGTACTCCTTCTATACATTCTACATCCACCAAAGTCAACATCCAAAAAAAATTTATAAAAAAATAATTTCCTGAAGTATAAAAGAGGCCTAAATCTATGGTTCCCTTTATATAGCGAAAAATTATTTTCACTTCCTTTAAATGAGATTCCTTAGTATTGGATTGATATCTTGAAAATAATCATACTAAAAACATTAATTCATGATGACTAGCTGTAAAGTAATGTAATATTCATATCAATCCTCTAAAATATGTTTGATATACCAGTTTCCCAGCTTCATCAAGATCAATTGAGTTTGAGGTACCAATGGGAGTATTTATACTCTTAGTGTTGTCATATCCATACATTTTAAGAATATATTTAATATAATTATGTTGGGATATATAGATTCCTTATGGATTTTGAGAGATTTGAAAACAAACGAAAAATGTTAACTCACCCATCATACTCATTTCAAACTAAGATTTCATTAGATCAACAAAGGAATCATTTAATGATTTTTGAGTTGAACCAAATATAATGTCATCAACAAAAATTTAAACAAAAGGTTTAGATCTTCATTTCCCTTAACCTAATTATTTTGAATCAAAAATCATGCAAGTCTATTATACCCGGCTCGTGGGGCTTGCTTAAGTCCATACAATGCTTTGGTATGTCTAATAAAATGATCAGGATATTTTGTATCTTCAAAACCAGGAGTTTGTTCAACAAAAACATCCTCTTGTATAGAACCATTAAGGAAAGACATTTCACATCCATTTGAAAATGTTTAAAATTGAAGAATGCTACAAAGTCAAGTAATATTCAAATAGATTCTAGTCTAGCGAGTGGAGCATAGGTTTCTTCATATTATATTCTCTCTTGTTGATTATAGCCTTTAGTAACTAATCTAGATTTATTTTTTTACTATGATTCCATTTTCATCACACTTATTTATGAAGACCCATTTTACTCCAACAAAAAAAGTTTCTTGAGGTCTTTCAACCAAGGTCCAGATTTTATTCCATTCGAATTCATTTAGTTCATCTTGCATAGCTCTAATCCAATCATCATCACCTAAAGATTCATCTATGATTTTTTGTTCTAATTGGGAAAGAAATTATAGATGTTCTACTTCAATTGTTAAGTAACATCTAGTCCATACATGTTGATTCAAATCTCCAATGATACTATCATTGGGATGATTCTTTAGAAACAACTGATTTGGGTTTTGTAAAACATGTTCATCATCATAGTTTAGGAAATTTTCAGGGGTAAATGTTTTAGAATTAGCTTCTCGGATATTTTCATTATCAGAAGGGTATTCTATCAGAGGTTGATAATTAGATTTTGAAAACACATCTGTGGATTTAGGTTGGGGTTGGTGAAAAACAAAAGGATCAGTTTCATCAAATTTCACAAGTATTGTCTCTTAAACAGTACAAGTGTTTTTGTTGAAAACTCTATAAGCCTTAGAAGCTGAGGAGTAGCCTAAGAAAATTACTTCATCATATTTTGGTTCAAATTTATGTAGATTATCTTTAGTATTCATAATGAATACCTTGCAACCAAAAAACTTAAAGAAGGAATGTCTATTTTTTCTACCATTCCATAACTCATAAGGAGTTTTATTATGAAAAGGTTTAATCATAACTTGATTTATCATTTAATAATAAGTACTAACAGCTTCAGCCCCAATATGTTTGGCTATATAATACTCACTCAACATGGTTCTAGTTATCTCCTGAAGAATTATATTTCTTCTTTCAACAACACCTTTTTTTTTTGAGGTGTTCTGGGTGCTGAGAAGTTATGAGTAATTCCTTTTCTACTACAGAAAGTTTCAAAATCTTAATTTTGAAATTCTCCACCATGATCACTATGAATAATTTTCAATGGAAGGTTTTTCTCATTTTTAAATTAGGAACTAAAACTTTGAAAGTAATAAATAGCTTCAAACATCATTTCTAGAAATTATACCCACGTAAATCTAGTGTAATCATCAACCTAGAAAAATACATAAAATTTTCCTCTAATGCTTCGTGTTTGTGTAGGTACAAAAAGATCCATATGAACTAACTGTAACCCATCATTAGTAGTGACTTCAAAAAATGATTTAAAACTTGATTTATGCTTCTTTCCATATTGACAAGGTTCACAATCTTTTGAAGAATCAAATCTAAGCTCAGGTAGATCCTTAACTATTCTTTTCTTATAAAGTTTCCATATGATCATAAGGTTACAGTGTCCTAACCTTTTATTCCATAACCAAGATTGATCCACCATTTCCCTAAGTCAAGGGAGATCTTGGCTCTTATGGTTTTATAATTTTTGTGTGTAAACATTGTCTTGCCTATGGGAAGAATGAATAAACTCTTCCTTGTAATTGTTTACTAGGAACATTTCATTCCTAAAACTCACAAGGTAACCTTCACCACATAATTGGCTTATGATAATGAGGTTTTTTTAAGACCCATTACAAATAAAACATTTGAAATCAATGTTTTTCCAAGAAGAACGATGTTACCTATACCAATAATTTCTCCCTAAGAATTATATCTGAAAGTTAATTTTCCTTCTTTCATCTTGATATACTTTTCAAAATAGTTTTTGTTACTAGTCGTGTGCTGGGAACATCCACTATCCATGTACCAAGAATTACTGTTTTTACCTTCTCTATTTTATTGAAAATAATAGAAATTTAGGTTTTTCGAATCCAAACTTACTTGGATTCAGAAATCTTAGAAAGAAAAATTTTAGGCACCCACATTTTCCTAGAAAAATAGGCTTTATGAAATCCAAAAGAATGAGTTTTGTTTAGGGAACAATTATTTTCCCAATTCCCACCACACTAACACTTAATACAGAATAGTTCACTTTGATGAAAAAAATAATTGTTACTAAAAATCGGTTTAGAACCCTTATAACCACAACCAGAACTATTTCTTAGCTGTCGGATTTGAGAATACATTTTATCAAAATTTACCTTTCCTAAGTTAAAGTTTGACAAACACATTCTCAAGGAAAATATTTCGGATTTTAGTTTGATAGCCATGTTCTTTTCTTCTAAAACATTTGATTTTGAACTAGAGTTAGGCTCGAAATCATTTTTCCTAGAAATTAAATTTTCTAGATCTTTAGAAAGTTTATTCTTCTCCGAAATTACTTCATCAAGATTATTTTAAATACATTAAAATCAAAAAAAAAATGTATCAAGATCTTTATAAAGATTTGATATTTCCTTAGTAATAATAGTATTCTTAGATTACGCCTTATCAAGCTTTTTCATGAGTTTTGAGTTCTTAATCTCAAGGAGTTTGGTAAACCTAGAAACTTCCTCATAAAAAGTTAAACTATTATCTTCATAAGAAGAATATTCTTCATCCTATGAGTTATTATATTTATCAGTACTATAATTTTCATTTAATGAAACATTGGTCATTGATTTATAATTGTGTAACATAGCCATTAAGAAATGATTTTCAATAGGTATTCTGGTTATTAGACCATGATTCTGTTTCTAGAAGACTTGTAATCTGAAGATTCATCTGATGAGTCACCACCATTGGCACTCCAGGTGTCATTAGCTTTCAATAATTTCTCATCTTCGGCCTTATAATACTTCTTTCGGTTTCTCTTAGAATTTCTTTCCTTTCTTTATTTTCTCTTGAACATAGGACAATCAGGTCTTATGTGTCCAGCACCATTTCATTCATAACATATAACTTTTGAATCATTCTTATCTTTATTTTATTTATTCTTTTATCTAGATTGAACGGTCCTCTGTCCATCTATCTTGTTCAACCTTCGAGCAAGATTTTCTAACTCTTTCTCTGAGGATTCACATCCACTAGATTCAGATTGGATAACATCTTTCTTAGTTATAGATATGTTAACTCTCTCTGGAGTATTAGCTTTCATATGATTTGAAGTTATAGTAAAATAAACACTTCCATTCACATTCTTCTAATTTATGTTATCAGCATCTCACTTTATTCTAGTCTCAAGTTGAAGAAGAGTTCCAAAGAGTTCATCAAGAGAATTATGAATAACCTTTCTGTTTTCGTCAATAGTAGTACTCTTGGATTCCAACTCATTGGGCATCATGTCTATGATCTTATCAAAAAGAGCTTCATCATCTAATCATTTCTCACCCATGGATTGTAAACTATTCACAATGGTCATGAATCTTTATTGAACCTTACATATGGGTTCTCCATAAGGAAAGAAGAAACCATGATATTCATCTCTAAGCATGGCTCTTCTAGTTTCAATAACTTTGGATGTTCTAAAGTGTGTAACATTATGTTTCGTTCAAATACAGTTTTCTGCTTCACAAGATGAAATTTGGCTAAATATATTTCTAGTCATGGCTCCAAGAAAAGTATTGTGTACCTTATAATTCAATTGAGATTCATGCTTTTCTTGATTGGTAAATGTACTTACTTTCTTGTTAGGTATTTTATATCCTCCAATAAGCATAAAAAAATTATCAACTCCAGTACTGATAATGAATATCTTCATGCGATCTCTCCAGTACTCATAATAATTTCCATCAAAAATAGGTGGTCTAGATGGATTGATATTGTCTATGGAACCAACATTGATTCCTTCCATCTTTAAGAAAAACCCTCCATAAATACTTGTTTATAGAAAAAGTTTATAAACAAATAAAATATTCCTAAGCAATGAAAAGAGTATCATTAAGAAAAAATGAATCCGAACTATACGAGTCCGAAAACCAGATTTCGGAAAATAATGAGATGAATTCTTTCTGAATCTAGACATGAAATTAATTCAGACTAAACTAATGCTCTGATACGAATTGTTGAGATGGAATGTGAGTATGATATACTCTATAATACCAAGTGTAGGATCAAAATAAAAGATATATTGTATGGAGTATCTAATGTTTCTTGAAATACAAGAGGGTGTGAATTGTATACTTTAGAAAATTCCTTGGGAACTGTTAAAGATGGTTATGTTTAACAAGGTTAAACAAGGAGATTCACAAAACCTCTAAGTTATACACACTTGCTTGATTCCGAAAATATGATTATGAGAAAGTGATTATAGAAAAGATGGTTCCGAAAAATGAAACATAATGAAAGTTTAAAAAGATTAAGATTCTATCTTAAAGAATATAGAATCTAACTAAATCAGAGTACAAGTATAAGGAATTATAATATAGTTATACTTTCCTCAACAATCCAAATGCGGCGGAAAACTTGTAACAAAACAAGAAAAAAGTAGTAAATATTTTAACCCAATGAGAAGGGTATCCAAAAACCATGGATAAAGGTCCCTTGATTTATACTTTCAAGAAAGTCTATCTTACCCACACCGGGGAAAGCCCTCGATATGAAGATTTAAGTCTGTTTTGATATCCCCGCAGGCCCTCAACATCAAGGTATTCGACACCTATGTCTTCCTCAGCAAGGAAGCCCTCAACTTCAATGTAGTCAGAACCTCTGTCTTCTTATCCCCCGAAGCCCTCAACTTCAGGGAAGTAGGAACCTCTGTCTTCCTCAGAAAAACATCCATCATCTTCAAGGTATTCGTAACCTCAGTCTTCCTATCCTTGGAAGCCCGCAATTGTACACAGCAACAACCGGAGTCACACAAACCAAATATGAACCAGAAGTTCAGTACACACTCAGCATGAGAGTATCTCTCCCTAGAAATCAATTCACATCAAAATGTTCTCCAAAATTTATAAGATCTTTCAAATGAGATACTATTTATAGGCACGACTTCAACAGTCGGCTCCCTCCTCCAATTTTCATATTTTTTCTTGAATTTCAGAGGGACCTATATATGTGTCACTCAGAAAAAAATTAGTTAGTAACTAAATACACGAAATAATTTTATAATAAAACAAGTGTAAGATAACATATGGTTACATAACTAAAATCCAATATTTGAAATGTTTGTAAATGGATGTTTAGAGTCTAACGAAAATAGATTCAGAGTCTATAATACAAGGATATTCAGATTCTGTTTTCTAGGAATTCAGAACATGATCTCTATAGAATTCCTGAGTCCAAATCTCAAGGAAATTCAGAATCTTGATTCATAAGAATTCAGAACCATATCTTACAATGTTCGGAGTCAAAGTTCATGCGAATTCAGAGTCAGAACTCATAAGAGTATGGAGTCTGTATTAAGAGAACTCAGAGTCAGAACACGGAAGAGTTCTTAACCAGAATTCGTATTTTGAATTCGGAGTTAGAACTCAGAAGAGTTCGTAACCAGAATTTGTATTTAGAATTTTTCTTCAGAACTCATTGGGGTTCGTAACCAGAATTCAGAGATTTCGGATCCTAAAACAGAATGCTCCATACCTAGTTATTTATAAGATTCTGAGGTTTCCGTTACAAACCGAATTTTACACTTGAAAAAATTATGATATGAAAAATAAAAACATGGTAAGGATAAATTTACTTGTGGAAGGATATTTTTATTTATAGAATTAAAACACAGGGAAAATGCAATTTACCTTGATATAAGGTGTTTTGGATTTTCAAAACAAGAAGGAATTGTAAATTCATAAGGAAACCATAATGACTTAACAATCTCCCCCAGGTATGAAGGAATAGAAATGTCATAAGGAAAAAATTATTGACCCAATAGGTTCCCCCACGATCTCAATATGTCATCTAAATCATTTTGAATCACCCTTTCAAGGTAAGGGATCCTTTTTTTTCTCCTCTATCTTCATGTACATTCTCTAACTTATGTATTTTATCTTTATATCATAATGATCGTATATATTCTTCCATATCCACTTACATTCTGTTTTATGTCTAAATTTTGATATACCCCTTTCAATCTATTCAATTCCTCCCATGAATGTTCATACACCCCCGTTATGCTGCTAAAAGTTTACTGCGATTTTCCATACGAAACAACTATATAGGGATTACAAGTACCCATTTCCTATCCAGGGTGATCACCTATATTCACTTGTCATTTTTTATTTAGGACATACTTGTATGTATCCCACACTCCTGGATAATTTAATACTATATGATTATGAATGAATACATTTTTTATGATCGATGTATCACACTTAATCATGAGAATAAAATGAATGTTATAGGTGGGACATGAATTATATCACACTCTATTGCATTGGGTACTGTTTATCCTCATAAGATTTCAGAAAAGGGATTAGGGAGTGAGGCTAATCCATAATGGGACTTTTTCATCATTATGTATTTTTAATTTATCCATTACAAATTGTTATTATGCAATGTTTTAAGATATTGTTTCAATTCCCATTTTTTCCTTTCATTCCTATAATGCTTTATCAAGCATTAGTATTCATGTTTATGATTCTCACTCACTTTATTCCCCATTTAAATAAATATTATCTAAAATATATTAATTTCATCATTTTATTACATGTTTATTTTATTACTGGGATTTATAGCTCACCACTTTCTTATATATGTTCCCAATTTATCCAATTTAGTTTTAAGTATGATGGAATAACTTGATCATATTAAGGATGTTTTCAATAAAGATGTTGTATTCCATTTTTTTTGTTTTTGTGTAATTTACCTAATTCCCAAATACATTATACTTCTTGATCTTCTAGGTTTTATTATTTGTACTCTTATGTAATATATCATGAATAAATTTTTAATAAAGTGAAGGGATTTTATAATTGGTGTTGAAGTGAAAGATTAGTAATTTTTTGCGGATATGATTAGAAAAATATAGTGAAATCCTTATAAATAAAAACTAGTACAATAAATCACACCTAAATTTTTCAACATCATACAGTAGGAGGATTACATAAAAATAAATCCCTATATATATACTAAAAGTTGATGTTTATATGGTATTGTTGTACATAAGGGTTAAACCTGAGAACTCAGTGTTGATCGAGACTCGATTGGAAACTATTGCATGGAAATCAGACATTTGGAACAACTTGTTTTACACTCCTTGAGTATATTCATTGGTAAATTTGTATGTTCATTATGAATCGTTATTAAATGAACCAAAATTCCCATAATAAAAAATTTGAGGAAATAGATCATTGATAACCTATAATTATGTATAGAAATTTATAATTTAAAAAAAATATTTCTCATTTATATGTTAACCCTTTAATGAAATTTGAATTATCTTTTATGAGTTTAATAGCTTAAAAATATCATCCGTAATTTTCCCAAATGACATTCCCAACCTGATGGGAGTTGGAATAGAAACAATTTTGATGTTACTCCATCAAATGTATTAGGTTTGGAATAGAAAAATAAATTATGAGGATGGTACAAATCCCACTAAGAAATAACATGCTTCAATTTAGACTGTTATATGATAAAGGACTGTTGTTTTCAAGGGACCATCAAATCCATTAATTATGGAATAGGGTATCAACCCCATTGATAAGATATTATCCATCATTAAATGTTGTAATTAATAGAATGTTATATTGGTTTCTATCATATATAGGTAGAAGTTGATAAATGGTAGACTTTGATAAATAATATGATACCTCGGGAAGATATCAAAGTGATGGGTTATAAATAACTCTAGAAAATGATTTTCTATAAATATTTTCCATGGACTATCCAACATTAAATGAAGAAGGTATTTCCTTTCCCTCAATAAAAAAGATGATGAATAAATCGAGGTATATAAGGAAAACATCAAATTACATTCATGGTATGCCTCAAAAAAACATTTAACCACCAAATGCAATGTTTATAGGTTCTTTGGGAAACTAAATCCTAGTCTATGAAAATATAAGGAAATTTGAGGAATTGATAACTATGAGTAAATATTATATTCTTCCCTTAAATTTAAAATGGAGTTTAGTGAATATAAAGGTTATCATCTGGATAATAAGTGGAATGTGGAGTTTAATTATGGTAGTCTGATTGAGGAATTTAATGGTGAAAAAATTCGACATCCCACTTGAAAACATTACAGAAAGAATATCCCTATAAATTTCCATTAGAGTGAATAAATTCTATAGTTGTAGGAAGTAAAGGAACCTCGATAGTGATTTATTAATAGAGAAATCATTTAATGCAATTAATGAAAATAATTCCATAGTCCGCACTGAATGCATTGATCATTTTTTCAACTATTAGGAATAAGAGATCATTGTAAACCAATGAACTCTGCTAAGGGTTTTCATAGACAACCAACTACCTCTAAAGAAAATTGAGTGAGTTTGTGTCAACACCACCACTAAGGTGGATCCAAAAAATGATGTGGTGATAGGTAAACTGGTTATTAATTCAAGATTGGAAAACATTATTTTCATTTATTATTCTATACATTCTTTCATTCGACAAAAGTTTAGTAAAACATTTTTAAACACCACCATAATGTATGAAAGAATATATTTTTGGAAAAGGATTATGGGGAAATTAATTCATTTAGAGTATATAAATCCTCCCATATAAAATTTTGTTTTCTACATTTCCTAGGAACACATTTTGATACTCCCTTTTGTTAAATTTGATGTAATTTTTTGTATAGATTGTATATTCCTATATAGATGCAATATAAATTGTTCTGATAAGGAAATCACTCATTGTATCACAAATCAATATCAATCCTATATAAGCGAAAGGTGGAGGACGATTATTCATTTATAACACTATCTCATCCATAGATAATATTTATCTATGAGAAAGAGTATCTAGATCAAATTATTAAGTTAAAGTAAAGATCATCCTTTAAGCCATTACCCTTGTGAGGGAATACACAGATGTGTTTCTCGAAGAATTTCCTGGTCTCACTCATTGTCAAGAGGTTGAATTCCCAATTTGATCTTATATATTAGGTATTAACAACATTAAATAATTTGTATCGAATGGTTTATGTGTGATATGATGAGATAATGAAAAAACAATAAATGAATCAGGATAAAGGATTTATATGCTCAAATGCTTCACCATGGGATGCACTAGTCATATTTTTCATGAAGAGGGATGGGTAGATACGCCTTTTTATTTATTATTATGAGATAAAAATGTTCTTGAGATGAATAAGTATCCTCTAACACAGATTGATGACTTGTTTAATCAACTACATGGAACAAAATACTTCTCCATCGTAGATTTTGATCATTATATTATCAATAAGGGTGAATAAGGAGGATATCTCTTTGACTGATTCTTGTACAAGGTATGACAACAATGAGTTTGTATTAATTACATTATGACTCCAAAATTATCAATAAATGATCATGTAATTTTGAAATATATAATTTATAGATTACCTCAAAACAAGTGAGGTGGTTTTTAAAGAAGATATTCAATTTTACTCAAAAATCATATAAGATCTTAAGTAGAATCTGGGAACTGTGATAATGTCCTTTCAAAATTAAAATATTTTCGAAATTTGTACAAAATGTAATTTATTATGGAAGGAAGTTTCATTATTTTGGCATATAATCACATGTAATGGGATATCCATGGACCCTTCAAACACAAACGAAATTGGAGGATTTCTTCAGAAAAGTATATGATAGAAATCCATATCTTCCATGGGATTATAGGTTGTTGTTGATGATTTGTGAGAACTTTATAATGAATTTCAAACCCTCAATCTAGGTTAACATGGAATAGAGTCAACAATTTTTTATAATAGTGATTTTGAATAGAAATTAACGGAGTTGGAAAGGAGGCTTATCTTTGTACGGGTACTCATACTTCCGATGATTGGAACTCTTTTGAGGACATTATACGATGATTCAATGAAGGGATTGGGTTCTATGTAATTGGAAAATTTCAAAGTGATAGCCTATGATTCATGAAAATTGATAGATCATAAACCTTGATACACATTTCCTGATCTAGAGTTATCAATAATGATCTAATAATTTAAAATATATTGAAATTTTCTCTTTTGTAAGAAGTGTCTAATATATACGAATCATAAAATCCCTAAGTAAATATTGACATAGAAATAGATGAATACGCACCACAAAGTTCTTTGGAGATTATCAAGGACAATGACTTCTCAATATACGACCATCCTAGGAAAATATATAAAGTGTCAGATAAACTATGTAAACATAATTCATCAGTTTCATCGTCGTTGAGAATTGAGAAGGATTTGATCTTCTTATGTTTAAAAATGATGTAAATGGGATTCATAAAGGAAGGAATATCAACAATCATTTTCAAAATGATTTCTTAATTGTACCTTCTATAGAGGATAAAGGATAATTAAAGATATGGTGTAGGAAATCAAGAGAAAGTAAAAGATATAAGAAAATTGAAATCCTCATAGTTCAATGTTAATGAAGATGGAGTTGTGAGATTTGGATCCTGACTATACATTGCATGAAATAGTAAGTTAATGTAGGAATTGTTGGATAATGCACAGATTTAGACATTATCCATCCATCCATGAAGCGAAATCATGTATAGAGATTTTATATAAGACTATTAGTGGGAACAATAAGAACGAGGAGACCATAAAATATACCTCAATATGTGTTTTATGTCTGCAAGTAGAGGGGGGAAATAAATTATCCAAGGGGGTGATGTAACCATTACGTATAACTACATGGACATGGAAAAACATCACCATCGACATTAACAATATCCTTTCAATTGTATAAATAGTAAATAATGATATATGAGTTGTGGTGGATTGCCGTACAAATAATTCTCACTTAATTTCAATTTGAGAGGACTTCTCACTTGATCAGCTTGTAAGGATATACATTACAGAAATGTTGAGGCTATATTGAGAAACATTGTCGATTATATCTGATTGATACTGAAGATTTACATCCACATTTATGATTATTATCCAAAACCCTATAAAAAATATGTTCAACAGTAACACAACTTTTCACCCCCAAATAGATGGCCAATATGAGTGGATTATCAAGACAGTCGAGGGAATTATTAGATCATCAAAAATTAACATCAATGGAAATGGGATCAACATCTTCATATGATTGAGTTTTCCTAAAATAAAATTTTACACTCAAGAATCCAAATTACTCACTGTGAATACCATTATGTATATAGGTGTAGAACACATACATATTTGGATGAGGTAGGGGAATGTAGATAGAAAGGTCCTAAAATGGATGAGGAAATAGTGGAAAAGGTCATGACCATTTAGTAGCACACAAAGGCTACTAAGTGTCAATGAAAGATATATGATGAAAATAATCGATTATTTATATTTTTTAGGTTGTATACATGTAATTCCTATGAAAATATCTATGTAATACATTTAAGAAATCTGGGAAGAAGGTAATGTGTACTCTATGATTCAGTAGTCCCTTTGAGAACCTTAATCGCATTGGAGTGGTTTCCTATCAACTGGCACTCCCACATGACCTATCTCAAGTACATTATGTGTTCCACATATCTCTCTTGATATAGAGAATACCATAAACCTCACATGTACTAAATTTGGAGGTGGTTCTACTCGAGAATGGTTCTTCTTATGAGGAGAAGTCTGTGAAAATATTATATTATAGGGACAATGTTCTGTAGAATAATGTAATTTAACTAGTCAAAGGGTTGTGTAGAAGAAAATATTTTGGTGAATAAATATAAGATCCAGATATGGTGATTAAAATTTTTAACCCTAATCTATTTTACTACGTGAAATTAAGAATTTTAAGGGAAATTTTTTATGGAAGAAGATTTTAATGACCCATAATTTTATGAATAAAATTCCCCTTATGATTTAATTAATTGTATTATTATATTTTATAGATATAGAAAACACATTAAATTATTTAGATTCATTATATCATAATGAATTTAAAACACTGTTATGAATAATTACATTTGACAATATAGTCTTTGTATAGTGATCATATGATTTGTATAAATATAGGGTTTTAGCAGATACAATTGATACAAACAAATAAAGTGATGGCTTCAACTAATAGGATCGTACCATATAAAGCCAATTTATCGAAGATTTCAAGAGATATAGACAAAAAAGAATTTTTTCTTGAAAAATCCCATACTGATAACCAAAAAAAATTCATTATAGAAACTATTTGTGGCAGAAGATTGAGCTGATTGAGATCATGGCCGAAACTATGTTTGTTGAACCACCACATGATTGTCACACCACTGCACACTGTACACATAGGGGTTTTTTGGCATATTAAAGTAGTATATATCAAGACCTTAATAATATGAATATTTTTATTCTATGGAATAATGAATATTTTTTCATCTAATTATCATTACTCTGTAAATAATTTCGATTTTCGCACAGTATAACAAAAATTTTATTTTTATGTATTATTCAAATTGAATTAAATAATTCTTTTATGAATTAATGGATTTATGAACTAAATAATATTTTACTGATATATTGTAATTTAATAATGTTTATTAACTATAAATGATCAACAAATTTTTATTAATTCCAATGTTATTTTTATGAGTGTTCGAAGACTCGTATTGTTAAAAAAACACGATGTTTCTCCATAAAGATAGATTATTATTTTAAATGTGAAAATTTATATATTTATAAAATTATTTTGATAAAATTTATATTATTTTTAGAATCAGAACATCAATATTATCCAATGGTAATTTTTTCTTAATTTTCTGAGATTGTCGGTTTTTTTGTGTAAAAATTAAATACTGAATAAATATACAGGGTGTATTATGACATCATAAGGACCAATAATGATGTAGAAAATTATGAAATTATATAAATACCAAATATATGATTTTAATTTAAAATATTATTATTTTTATGTTATTTTAGTAATTTTATAATTCCATTGTGAAACTTATAAATCTGAAAATTTATTTTCAAGTTTCAAAATTATTTATTTTATAACATTACACACTTTCACATCAAAAATGATAATATTTTAATAATTTCATTCCTCTTAATAATAAAATTATGGAAACCACCCCTCATTGGTTGAAGCTATAGGGAAATATCATGGGATGTTTTTTTTTGGTTTGGTTGATTTTATTATATTTACTCCATAACCTAAGATTGAGAAATGGTATATAATTCCCCACTCATTTCCAATATAAACCCACCCAAGCAATAATATAACTTCACTCGTAAACCATTTAGAACATCCATACATATCCATCCTATTTTTATATTCCTCCTATGGTTCCCTTAATCTCTCAACAATCTCCTCCCTTTCTTTTTGAATAACCATCTCAGGGTAATGGACCCTCTCTTTCTCATCTTTATTCATGTATATTTTTTATCTTTTTTATTATATCATCATTTAAAAATGTTTATATTTGATATTCATTATCCCCATTACATTAATTTTTATTTCTAAATGATGATAGACCCACTTAACTACCATTGATCCCTCTTTTGAACATTTATAAACCCTCGTTAGACTGTTTAAATTTCACCATGTTTTTATATTCCAAACAACTGTGTAATGAATAACCATACCCATTTCCTATCAAGGGTGTTCACCTTTATGAAATTATAATTCTTTATTAGGAACATCTATGTTTTTATTCCACACTCCTTATTTATGGAATAAAATATTATGATGAATTAATCTTTGCTTTATGATCTATGTCGTACACTTATTCATGGGAGTGAAATGAATGTGACAAGTGCGCTTGGAATTATATAGCCCTCCAATGAATTGGGTAATGTTTTAGTCTCACAAGACATAATGGAAGGGATTAGAGAGTGAACCAAACCCATCATAGTAATTTTTAAATCATGATTTCTCATTTTTTTTTTCCTTATCATATGATTATGATGTTGTGTTATAAGTTGTTTATACATTTCCCTTGTCGTATATATGATTATCATATTATATCATACCTCATTGTTCATATTTATGAATCTTAATCCCTATATACCCCATTGATTTGAATATTGTCTTAAATGTATTACCTTATTCTTGTTATTACATGTTTATTCCAATAATGAACATTTTATATCACACCTTTCTTATGTATCTCCCCATGTTTTTCAATACAGTTTAATGTTTGATGGAATAAACAGAGAATGTTATGGAATTTTTCAATAAAGATGATGTATTTTCAATTTTAAGTTATGATGTAGTTTACCCAATTCTCAAATACACTAGACGTTTCAATCATACTAGTTATATTATGTGTACAATTATGTTAGATATCATAAATTGATATGTAATAATGAACTATTTTTTTATAGTGGTGTCCTCACCACTTCACTATAATTCATTTTTTATAAGACATCCCCAACGATGGAACGTATTATGGTGGGTTGTTTGTAACATCGTTTTACCTAATTTCTGTTAATTCATGTCTCTTAAATTATTTTCATCTTCTATTGGTTGTGTCTTGGGATTCCTAGGGAAGGAGAATGTTGGATGAGAAATATTACCTAAATATCTAGGATGTATGTTTATTTTAATTAATAGTGTTTGGGAATATATGAGTTAATGGATTCATGGGGTTCTCTATGACTTCATAGAACAGCAGAGGTGGTTTTGTGTTTTCAACTAAAAATATGATTTTTTTTCATTTTTAAATAGAAATACACACCATGTAATAGGAGTACATTATTTGAGAATTCTATAGGGAAGATGCTATGTAAAGGGTATACAATATGAAGGGAGTATAATCCATGTATAGGATACACACTGTGTAATGTTAAAATTAATGATTTTAATAAAAAGGTGATGGGTTTCATGGTGTATCTAGAAACCATGGATTATAGTATATGTAAAGGGTTTAAATGACCTGTAAATTTCATATATAGGGATTTTAGGGTTACTTATTAGTGTTATGAATACTCATTCAATGTGGATCCTCGTTTATATCAACCTATATAATTTATATTCTGATTTTGGGAAACATTATTCATTCTAGATTTATTATTTCACCGATTGATAAACATTTTAGTTGGGTTTCATCTCTCTTGTTCAATAATAGTTTCTTATTATTTGTTTCATTTGATAGTGATTGTGTGGTTACATTACATTATCAAATCGGTTGACCTATGTTTTTTTCTCTTGACTCCTTTGAAGATATTTTGTGTGACAGGTGTGTATTCTTGAGATATTTTGTGATCTTTCCTCATTTATAACCATTTTTTAAAATTGAATCAATTATAAATAGTTTGGATCGATATTAAGGCCTCTATATTCATATTTGTGTTCTTGTTATTTATATATCCCGCTACAGGCATGTGAAAGCCTTGTTTTGAGGTTGGTGGTTATGTCTCTAGCCTATGCTAGTGAACTGCATTACTCAATTATTTATAAATAGTTTTTTAATTGAAATTAAATGAGTTAATAATGTTTGAGGAATATGGTTTTCGATGAAATATGGGTTTCCCATAGTTTTGGTAGATGAAACAGTTTTATTATAGAATTGTGAAATGGTTTCAAGAAATGATTTTGAAATAATGGTTTGTTGAAAATGGGTTGATAAATTTGCCTAGGAATATTAATCACATGGGAATCCATGGGTAATCAGGTGCAAGGTGAAGTAATAAGTATCATCCACTTTAGGGGGTTTTCCTTTGGATATTTCCTCTACTCCATATTCATTTTGTTCTAGTGGATTGTTAGAACAATTTGGGGCTTCAATTTATTGGTGTTTCTCTACTAACTACACTACATAAATATTCTTATTAGCTTGATACATGTGTTATTTCAATGATAGGTATGAATTTCAATGTTATCTTGATAGAGTGTGATTATTTTTTTGATGTTACATGTTCTTCTGTCAAATATGGTCTTCTTTTGGCTTGTACTATTTGTGTTGTACTACTGATGATTTGAAAAGATATGTGATGAAATATCTGGTGTTTTATATTTATTTTATATATTTTTATGAAATTAATTGAAACTGGTTTAATTAATTTATTTGGAAATTTAGAATGAGTTGAAATTAAATTGTTTTTCCATGATTTGGGTTTATAACTTTTAAACTACTTATCATTCCTTATTTTCATTAAATGTGATCATTATTAGATATTTGTTCAGAGACTTGTTATGGAAAAAATGTGTTATACCCTTATAATCTGATTAGATAACACCGAATTCACCCCACAAATGGTGCTCATACATTGTAATGTATTTTCGTGTTGGTAATGGAAAGGCATTAACATAATGTGGTGAGGGTTTTTATTTGTTGGGATTGGGTAGCTGGATGGTGTAATGATTATATTTTTTCCACACTATCACATGGAGATTTTTAGAGTAACTATTATATTATTCATTCCACTCCATTGAACCTTCCTCTAAGATATTCAACTTTATTTCTTTTTAGATATATCATTTATATTTTTCATAATCTGATATGTAATATATTTATATATCTTGATATTTATCTTTACTATATATATATATATTCCCTGTTGTTGATTCAAGTTGGGTTAAATCATTCCCTATGGTTATTTCTTGATTCTAGGGTGCTATTCTCTGGTATATATGGATCCGGAATGCCCTTCAAGTATGTGACAGATCATGTCATGTTCTATTATTGAGTGTGTATCATAATCGGCTCATTACAGAATGTCTTTAACAAATACAATACCATAAACATGAAGATGAGGTGGGATATAAGAACATGTACTTACTAAAAAATCATCATATGATCATATAATGTGAATCCAATATTTTAAAATACCAACTAATTAAATCATTAGAGGAAATAAAATGGAATCCCACCATAAGTACAACTATCTAAGTTGATAAACCTTCAATATTAATTAAATAAATTAATGATATGTTATTTTCATTCCGAAGACTGTGATCCACAAAAAAATAAATTCTACTGGTATTCCAAAATATATTTCCATGTAAATGTATAATAAGTTTACAAATCTCATTTGATATCACACTACAAATCCACATCACCAATATAATGCTCCCACCTTATACTTATGAGAAAATAAAAATTATCTTCAAAAAATTTAATGTTTTCCCTAGATGAAAAGAAAATCATTAACATAAAAATAATTCCACATTATTTTCATTATAAAATCATATTATAAAATAGTTTAGTATTAAAAAAATAGCAAAATTAACAAATAAAGTAAAAAAGTTAAAGAAAAATCACCCAAATTTACCCAAAAATGTAAAATAAAGTCTAATAGTATCATAGTTCTGGTCTATCAGATAAATCAAATGAAAAACTCAACCTTTATATGAATATTTAAAATAATATAACACCAATGTTTTATATATATATAATATTTAGTGTAAAAACACAAAAAATCAACGTAATTTAATATCATGATTCCCCTTCAAATTAAAAAATTCAATCATCATATTATTTCATCACCTATTAAGGATCTGAGTTGTATGAAAACTACCCTTTTAAAATAAACACAACTCTAATTTCATTTTTATTGTTACTTTTTGTGTCGTTTCTGGTTGACTAACTCGTATGTCCATAAAAATATTTTTATAACTAATAAACTCATTTAATGTTCCTAACCAAAGGAATTCATCGAATTTCTGTCACCATAGTTGGATGAAAATGATATCTTTATAAAATTTAACTATTGTGAGACACCCATCTCAAAGGGTGATTGTAGTTTTCCTAATGTGTCTAGAAAAATTTCAAATACCTCATGAAACATTATAACTACAAAATTTGTTAGACTTTGTTCACACAAATTCATGATGAAAATATTATTTAATTAGGTTTATCATCATTGGAGCTTTAAATATTTCATAAGAAGTCATAGTTGTGTTCTAAAAAAATACAATGGAACTCTCAAATATTTTTTAAATCAATTAATCATCAATTTAGATGTTCAATGAATTAAAACCAAAAGAAAATGTACTTCAATAATTATAAATGTATTTCAAATCCCCATCATTCCAATATATTATAAAATATGAGTAAGATAGTTTATTCCTTTCATCAAGAAATTACCTAACATAAATTTTTTTTCATCAATTACAAATACATACAGACATATACATTCCTATATAAATATAATTATTTATTTATTTGAATATTATAATTTATTAGTATTGATTTTGTCATTGGATACTCATATTTGTGTCACCCCTGAAGTTTAACTCATAAAACAATTTATGCATCTCCTTTTTTATTATATAGTTAAAAAATGAATATCCTATAAAATTTCAAAATAATCAGAATAAAATGATTGTATCTTGATCTATGAATTCCTCCACCATGAAAAATACAAATTATCATTAAATATGAATATAATTGTGTAAAATTTTAATATACCAATTGACATTGTACATATTTATAAGGGTATTTACTATGTCGATCAATTCAAATCACAAATATATAAATTAATTTCATAATTACCATTAATTTGGTATATTGTTGATTTTAAGAGTTGACTACATGATAAGTTGAACGCACTTTAATGAAATGTTTTCTGAGATTATATCATTAAATATCTCTAAATATATATGTCATATTTTTTAATTTCTCTTGTAAAATTATTCAATTAATTATAAGTTTTCCAAATATATTAAAATTTCAAAATGAATTTATCATCATGCCACTCAAATTATATAGAGAAGTGTGAATTTATCCAACCTATAATTAAAAATAACTTCAAAATATTTATTGTATTATTAAATTTTAAATAAAAAATTATATTGTAGCAATGAGAAAATAATGATGATATATAATTAGGATCCTAAATTCCTACATAGAAAAATTTTGTCCCAATAAAATGAAATATCATGAAATGTTCTTTGTAAAATATCATAAAAAATTTATATTCTGTTATTGAATTTAATGATTTAATGGTTTCACATCAACTCCACGATTTTATATATCATACCATTCATTATGAAGAAATTAATAAATATTAAAAATACCATAAATATGTTATGATTGCATAAAAATATCTCTACGAATAACCTCAAACCACATGTTTGGTCATTACTATTCCTATTTTAAAGGATTCTATTAATCAAGATAATCATATACATATATAATAATTCATGTGAATCAGTGAATAAAAAATTAGATTAAAACCTAGATATAATGAGTAAAATAAACTACTATCAGAATAAATGAACCCTACCTTATTTAATGATCTCGAGGACCTCATTCAAATATCAAATCTCTATTGTAAAATTCATGAAATTTCACTCCAGAATATAGTCTGAAATTTGAGAAATAATATTTTAATAAAAAACCTCACCCATATATCTTTATATTATTATATTTTTCAATCACCATTTTACCAAAATAGTAACCTTTCTAACTCAGTACCAAACATCCACATAAATAAATACTAACTTATATAGACACATTGGTGAACTGTGTTTAACAATAAGGATATCTATTTTTAATGAAATTCTAATTTTACCCAGTAGTGGGAAAATAAGTTGAATCTTTATATTTATTTTCAAACATCTCACTGACCATAAATACACATTCATGTGGACCAACATAGTAAATATTAACAACAATGAATCAAATAAAATAATAATGTTTTCTAAATAAAAACTAAAACATATGTCATACAAATTATTAAATTACACACATTATCATTACTTCTCCCAAGAACACAAATTAGATAATATTTTTCTAGACATTTTACAGTACTTATTTCCATATACCAAATCACTTTTTAATAAATAAGTGTATTAAATAATTTAACAAATATAATAATGTATTAGGAATTCAGACATATTCATTCTTAAAAAGAACATGATATATAGAATCATCCCCGACCGTAAAACCTATCTTTCTAAAAAAATAAAACAGCCACAAATAAATACAACAATGATCCTTACTCCCTTTTGAGGTATAAAAATTTAATCAAAAAACATAAATATACCCAAACTAAAGCATAAAGTAAATTTTTAATATGAATCAAATAGAGTGAACTAAAAAAATATAGTGTGGCTATATTGGATCATATCATCATCTAGTTTATTAATAAAAAACATTTTATAAAAGATTTTATACTATGTATAATCAATTGATTCATCACATAGATCACGGATCCTATATGCCTTTTATTCAAGAAAAAAAAATATACCCATCAAGAATCACTCAAATGATATCATGATTATTTTCAAAATGTGAATATATTTAAAAACACATTACTGTTATATCTCACTTCCCCCACAAAAGAAAAATAAATAACCAATAAAAACAGTTAAATTTCTTATCCAAATTTTAATCCAATGAAAATTGAGTAATTTTACTACTACCTTCTCTATTATACATATCAATTAACCCATATCATCACTTGAACCTATGGTAAAACAATGTATCACCTAGGTATAATATTGACTAAAGAAGTGTAAACAGCTATAGATAATTTTATTTATTACTTTAATTATAATTGGTATTAATTTTTTATAAAGATAATAATTCACCATGATTTTAATATTGGAACATAAAAAAACCTATTACAAGTGTGTATACTCATGTAAAATATCATTATCAGTGTCATTTTATTTATATACCATGTCTAAATTACAAGTGAAAACACTAGTGTTATTAAAATACAATACTTAATTGTCATTTTTTAGATAAACAATTACACAAATTACCACTATTATGGAAACTAGAAGAAAAATAAAACCACTTTTAAATAATATGATTTTCTAAAACAGTTATTTTTTACAATTGGAGAAAAATAATAAATGTTATTGAATTGTTCTATATTGAATAATTGTTTTAAATTTTTTATATTTTTTCAAAATAAAATATATCATCTAATTTTAAATGATAGTTTTTAATATAAAATATATTAACTAATATATTATCACTCATTAAAATTTAAATTGGTTTCCAATATCAAAGGCACATATTTTGTAAAAATGTCATTTTTAAATAGAAGTGGTTTTTTTATATTTAATATTTTTATTTATAAAAAAAATTTCAAATATATTAATTTTAATTTATTAAAATGTATATAATTATTATTCCTCATCTCAAATTTGAAGTAGTATGAATTTTAGGTATATTACTTAGATAATTCTTTTTTAGATAAATAGTGAAAAAACAGTTCTTCCCAAATGTGACTTTATTACTTCATCGATGTAAAATCAATACCTATTATTTTATAAAATATATTCATTGATAAAATTAATAAATTTATTACAATTATTTATGTTGTATGATATTTTTAAAACCTAGGATTAACATTATATTAAAAATATAATATTTTAATTCTAACAAAAAATAGTTTTTTGTTTTTTTATTTAATTAAACAATACATTAGTGAAATTATATTTTTCGTCTATTTTTAAGCCCCATAAAATATATTTTATTCACAATAAATAAATTTATTTCATTAAAATAAAAAATTATATAATTTTATCCAATGTTTTAATATTAAACTAAATAACACACTTTTTAAAAAAATATGTTTTTATACATTTTTGTGCATTTTTTAAAAAATTGATGTTTCCCATAAATATAAATTTTATATGATAAATTGATTTTATAATTTGAAACAATTAATTAACCATTATTCTAAACGGATAGTGTAAATTTTTCTCATGATAATAAATTTCTGTAGTCCAAAATTAGTTACCTCATTATAAGTAAGAATAAAAGAAATTATTTTCATAGATAAACTGACTCAAAACTTTTTAAAAATTATTTTAAAAGGGATTTTTTACGTTTCTCCTGAAAAAATAACCAACCGTTCTATTTTTACACTTTTTTTCTTCTTTTAATGAAAAGATACAAAATATTATTGAAAATGTAATGTGTGCTTCCAAAATTGATTTCTTTGTCACATAATAAAGTTTACATTTACTTCCCTTAATGCCACACAAATTTTTAGATTTTTTTTTAAAAAAATATTCCATTTGTATCCCCCTTGAATCATGTCTCATTTTCATATTCTTATGGGGTCAATTTGTTTGTCTAAGGGCTTCATTTAGATGGATACTTTCCAAATAAATTTCAGGGTCCCAAATGATTGAAATTAATCCATATCCTTTTTATCTTATTATTTATAATTGAAACATACACAATAAATAGTAATATATTATTCTTATATTAATTATTATAACAATGTGTATTTTTTAAATGTTTCATCCCTTTTTTTTCCTTTCTATCCACATATAAAACAAAAGAACTTCAATCATGTGTTTGTGCGGACTGTCATCACCACGAAGTAGCATTTTTTATTTTCCATATAGATTTTAATTATTCATCCAAATCAATATAAATCTAATTAAAACCCTAAAATAAAAATAAATAATACCATTATTCTTATATTATAATGATATGAGATCAAAATTAATTTTTTTGACCATATTCACAAATAGAATTTTTGTATGTTCATGTTTGGGTTGGTCTAACAAACTACTTGAACAATGCAATGAATCTATATCATGTATTATTATTTTATCTTAAATACAAAAATTATTAATATAAATGAATCATATATTTATTTTTCACGGTTCTAGAAATTTTATAATATGTATTTCAATTTGTATTAAAATATCATATTTGATCACTAAAATTAACAAAATAATATGACATTCATTCCATTTACACACAAACTAAAGAAGAAACAATATAGTAAATACAATGAATAGGATAAAAATTTTTCCTAATAAAATTATATATAGATAAATAAAATGTCTATAATGGTATGTAATAATATTTATTTTATTATTAATGAAGTTGGTCGCATGCGCAGAGCTAAGTAGAAACGAGGTATGTGTTTATTGTCTCAAAATCTTACCATAAGAGACCTATTTATTATTTTACACAAGGTTTTATTTGGAAATATTATTCACTACTCTGTAAAAAAAAATTATTATTCTATTATATTTCATTCTATTCAATTTTCTATTCCAATTTCTTTTACCTACAGGGTTTCAAAAGAAAAATTACAAAAAATGTAATGGTTTCATCGACGAAATTACTAATTCACTGGATCATAGAATGAATTACATAAATAAAGTAATAAGAATTTTTTAAACCTACTATTCAAATATTTTATATTTATTTCCTCTTAATTTATTGATAAATTACATATCCTCATTAACAACCACTTTTTTGACAAATTTTAATAGGAAATAAAAGTATCATGTTGATAAGAATAACTCTCATTCATACAAACGAATGTTCTCTTCCATGTTCATGTTTTTCCTTAAAAAGGGTTTTATTTAAATAACTAAAATTTTTCATTTTATTTTATATTCCTCATCATTTTTTTACATGTTTTATGAAATTAAATTCATTCAAAATTTCATCAGTGTTGTTTTTTATGAAAATGGATTAAACTCTTAATAATGGATTTTTCTTGTTATCTACAACTATGGATTTGTTAGCTTGATTTTAAATTCGTTTAAGATATATTATATATTAAAATATTAATTATAAGTTTTTGAATATCCTTCCCTCAACCTTCTTACAATTTTATTTGTAATTAAATTTCAGTTTATCATTTATAAGAATTATAACAGGATTTTTCGAAACTTTTAAATTTTTACATCCTGTTTTCCTCCAATGATTATCTCTTATAAAGTGGTGTTTTAATGGCCCTATATATTTTATTATGATATGAATGATTTTGTAAAATGAAATATGTGATAACCTATGATCTCTTTTGTTTATGTACAGTGATGTTTTTTGAAATGTTTTTCAAACCATTTATTTGATGATGGGTTCTTTAAGATGTGATTATGATTGATTTTAATTGGTTGGTTAAAGTATTTGTGATAATATGAATGGTCCTATATCACACTATAATTAATTGTTAATGTTTATACAAATGAGATAATTCTGTATGAACATACTGAGGTTTTTATACGGAAATTGGCATAGTGAGTTTTCCCACATTTTCAATCATGAATGTAATGAGTTTATTCACATTGGTGTAGGAATAATTAGTTTTCTCCCAATGTTTTCCTATTGTTATGTATATTCCATTGTTTTTATATCTATTAAAATTTATATGTTATGTTTTTAGGGATCATGTTTTTTTGGGACTCATTTTTATAAAATCTATTGATTCATGTATTATTTTATGCAGAGACAAATCCCATAATTAATTATCTTTGAATTGTTTGGTGTAAAATTATTATGTAACCTGATTATTACTATATTATTATCTTATACCCACTTCTGATATTCAACTTTTATCACTTTCATTTAGACTTACTCGGAATCTGTGCTCACCCATTTCTTATCTTTCCATTTCCAGAGGATACAAGTATGATTAATACAAAATAAGTACCTTAAAGTGTATATATTGTATAGTATTTTCTTTCGATGTTGATGGATTGTTATAGGTTTATTATTTGTATATATAGTAAAAAAATTATTTTTATTAAATATATTATGGTTTCTAATAGTTATTTTATTTATAATTAACTAAAATAATAAAACTGAAAGAGACTATTGGTTATAAATGTTTAATTATCACATGATATAGGATGTGTATCAATATTTGGGTGTATAAGTCATGTGTTTTCAACACTATACCTAATATTATCGGTATAGAATGCCTCAACATTCCAAAATTGAAACCCTGTATGTGTCTCACTCCAATCACCATCTTAATTCTCTAATACTAATATATCACAACCCACTACATTGATTAGTAAATGTCCTAATCTAGACACAAGTAATATAAGGGATAATGAATCAAATTAAATAATCCACAATAATAATGGGAATCAATTATAGTATATGAAAAATATAACATGTAAAAAAAATAAAAACTCCACGTCATGACAAAAATTAAAGTACCAATTATATTGATTGTGAACATTAATGAATTATCAAAATCTAAAAAATGAAATATATGAGAATAAATACTATATAAAATATATTAAAATGATTATAAAATCCCATATAATATAAAAATATATATAACATAAGTTATACCAAGAATCTATATAATGCATCTCGTAGCAATGATTATTTATTTTTGAAAACAAAATATTGAAAACACACATGTTTGTAAAAAATAATGAGATATAATACTCATTATAGTCATCCTATGTGGTGGGAGAAGCTCCATGTAAAACTAGTGATTAGGTGCATGATAGATAAAAATTTTAAGAAAACACACAACCAAAATACATCTAAGGTAACATTTATATTCTATCAATGAGAATATCTTCATTCAATTTTTTTCATCAATATCACATAGTTCATAGATTGCTAATATAATTCTCTCTAAAAACATGTTTTTACACACACATATATATAAATATATTAAATAGAATATATAAAAATATAATCCTACCAATATATTGTATCCTATTATAATCCATAAGGTACCCAACACTCAACCTAATGCATCCATCCATATCATGGTTACTCAAAGAAAATAAATATTCATACAACTTTATCGATAAAATTTATATCATAGTTATCCTACCAAAATTGGATATAGCACTCTACAACAACTTATATATATGGTTTTCATATAATATAACACATCCCCACTAGTTTCCCATAAAAAACCCTTTGGAAAAGAAGTGTAACCATAAGGTATATTTGAAATATAATATAATAATCACATAAAATTTCTCAAATTATATATAATCCAGAATTTCAAGATAGAGAAAAAATAAATCACCTATCATGTCAAAGAATAACATTTATAATTGGACAAATCTATAGATTTAGTAGGAAAATAATAATATCATTATAGTGTAAAATAATCATTTAGTTGTATCATTTGAATCCAATACTTATAAAATAACAAATAACCACATCAAAAAAGAAAATCAAATTATATCCTTTTATTTTTACAACCCTAAAATGAGAATAAATTCTATATTAAACTTCAAAAGATAATGAATCTAATAAATACTACATCAGTGTCATTCACAATAGAGTTATCTCTTGTAAAATAAATCTATAAATACACCAATATATATTTACTTATTGAATAATAACACCTAATGTTGAATACCAATCTTTAACAATGGGATTTAATCATCAAATATAATTCAATTAACTCTAATGAATTTAGGTTGGCTATTGGCCATGTGTTTATCAATAAGTACCTAATTCAAAAACAAAAATTGGTATTAAAGACTATTAATGTTTTTTTATATTAATGTGGGTAATCATGATAAGTGTTTAAAATTTAAAATATGATTAATGAAAATAACACAAATATAAGATAGAAAAGATATGGACATGGGGTATACTATATACAAACCTAATTATCCTAATGTTGTTAAAAAATCAAAAATTAATCAATTCTTAAAAAATAATTGATTACTCTATCATATAGATGTTTTTGGACTAGAAAAAACATGGAAAACCATTCTCCACATATCTATCACAACTTACTCTATAGTGAACATGTAATCATCAAACTCAATTAAGGGATACATTATCTCAACACTACAATCCACCATATTAAATTCATCCCTCAATCCATAAAATATCATCATATGATGTGTAGATAAAGGGATGTGATGAATAAGAAATTTAATTGAATAAATGACATAGTAAAAAATAGGATGAGAATAATATGTAACCATAAGACTATTTCTCCACTCACTGTCATTTCATAGATGATAATAAAAAATTTAATAAATGTAGAGGAAAATATTGGATACCCATGTAAACCACCTTAGATAAAATACCATGAGTTTTTTCTCTAAAACAATCTATTTTATACATAAAAGATGAAGGATCTTGTAGAATATTAAATGAATACTATAATTAAAAGTAACAATTAAGAAAAAATAATAATAATCCCCAATTATTCCATTAAATGGGAACACATTTTTCAGTTCCTTTGTTTGAATTTTAGATATGTGTTGAGGTGAATTAATCATAACATAAATTGTTAGATGAGATTCATGTGGATAATTTATATTTGGTTATTCTTCCACATGTGTTCCTTTTTGAATTGTCCTTAATCATCCTTCCGGTTCATCAAACCAAATCCAATAGTGTTCATTTCATTAAATCAGGTTTCTAATAATCCCATGATCTTAGAAATTATTTTTCAACATATGAAATATACATTATGAAACTCCATGGATGTTTCTAAATTTGGAAATACAATTATTAAAACACTATTTTTTAAGAGTCCCAGGCATGGTGTCCACGCAGCTCTAAGATCGACCACATGATCTCCATTAATCTTCTTAGACATTCATCATCATTCTAATCAAATAATGTATATTTGAATAATTTATTTCATAGATACTCATATGTTAATGTAATTTGTATATGAAAACCTTATATTGTGTATTGAAATAGATAGGGAGATGAGTCCCAACAAATAGCACAACTTCATTTGAAATTTATCTTATACTGCCTCTAAGATATAACATAAACCTCCAATATCCTTGAATATTACATTATCCTAGAGAATTATATATATATATATAATATTATAATATTATAATTTATTGAATATTTAAATGGGTCCATTTCATCATAATCATCCTTTTCATTTCCAATATTAATCTAACTTGTCCTTTGTAGCGCACCAATGATTAAAATGTACATAATGGTCATATTAGTATGATTCCAACCCAAAAAATATGAATATTTAATCCTATATAGACCATTTCATAACTATTTTGATATTATATAGATTCTATTACATTGGGTTTAATAATAAATGATGCATGATGTCCGTCTGAGTTAATCTAATTCAATGTAAAGGATAAGAATATTTTGATGTATGTAGTTATTTGTAGAAATGATTCTAATACAATGCATCTCCCCCAAGGTTATTGATAATGAACCTTATGGATATTACCATCTAATCACATAGAGGTTCCCAAATTACCTTCTAAATTAGTTGTGCCAATTATATTTCACCCAAAACAAAACATTAAGGATTATATTTGATAAATACTTCAAAAAAAATATTAAAACCAAACAAACTAATATAATTTTTAAACTTATTCAAAATTGACCCAAATATTAAACCATTCTGATAATTTCCCTAAATTAATGAAAATATGGGGGAATATTTTAAATGGAAGTCATATAAATATTTATATTTATTCATTTAATCAAAATAACATGGATTCCCCCTCATATGATATCACATTAAAAATATAATTCATCTAAATAAAAATAAACATATATTAAAATAAAGTTATAATTATATCAACATCAACCCCATGTAAACCCCATATTATATATAAATCATTAATAAAAAATAATTCAATGTTACTTTTAGGATCCAGCCATCAAATCTCACATATTAATACACATACATGAGTAAAATAATCCTCCACTAATGTAAACATGAAAACATTGACAAGATAATTAAATCCAAAAAAGGATCCAACCATGTCTAAGAGTATTAGAATAAAATTCTATCAGATAAATCAGAATAATAACCGATTGTTAATATTAATATTTTACAATTTCTAAATCATATGGTCAATACAATAATATAAAATATGTAGTTCAATGACTGATTAATCCAGTGTCATTCAGTACTTGGTTACCATGTCACTGCCACAAGGTCAACCATTGAATATGTTTTTGAAAAATCATATATCCACAACCTTGTACACTACCGAATTGAATTAATTTCAAATAAAAATAATTTTCCATCAAATTTATTGTATAAAATAATTTTTTGAGCTTAAAAGTCCATATAAAAATTTTCAAAATTCATTACAGTCACAAAATGTTTATAACCCAACGAATCCATTAAATTTTTCGTCAACATTAAATTTTATGAATGTTGATAAAACACCTCATTTTTCTAAAACACTCCTATAAAAGGGTAATTATATTGATACCCATAATTTTTTGTCCCACCTTAATCTCATCATGATGTATCATTAATTAAACTATCATCTAGCTATGTTTTATAATTTTAATATCTAATATATTATTTTAGTGAATTTAAAATTTTAGGAGACTTAAAGGGACTAAAAGAATTCATACTCTTATTCTACTTGATAAAATGGACACACAGGTATTCTTTGAAGTTTTATAGGCCACATTATAATTAATGTAAGTATATAAATTCATTAAATACAAAAAAACCAACTAAGTGATCTAAAATGGATTTTGAAACCTCATCATCGTGATTTATGTAGAAAATATTTTTGTTGGGTAATTAATTTTTTAAAATTTAATATCACCATGAAAATTCATACTTTAATAATATATATATATATATATATATAATTTTAATAATTTTTATTTTAATTAGTATTAATAAATTATTAGAAACACCTATGTTGGTCTCACCACCTATTCACCATATATAGAAACACCCCATGCCTTTTTTTATTTATTACAAAATTCAAAATTCATATTTGATTGAAATTTAAAAATGTGTAGAGTTGCAATCTTATTTTCCCAATACTTGTATTCCACTTATTCTACACACCCATATTCATAGCACCCATATAATAATAATCATCAATGTAAATTTTCCCAATTTTTTTTATCATCGGCTAATTGAGATAAATAAATATAATCAACTCAAACAATACACCATTTTACATATCTATTTTATTTAAATCAATTTTGAATATAAAAAATTTATGAATTCAATCATATGAGAATATTTTCCCATTTTAATGAAAAATTTTCTATAATTTACCTATAAAATATCTAAAAAATTACAATAATTTTTAAATTTTTATTCCATAAGATTAATATCAATATAAATATTCAAAATATATAAATATTTTATGTAGAAGTTTCTTTTAAGGATCCAAAATTCAAGAGTAAAATTTGTGTTCATCGAAAATATATATAATAATAAATCCATTGCATTATTTAGAAAATATAATGTATTGTAAAAATGAATTTATCTCATTTTTATGATTACATTTATATATAATATAAAACATGTACTAAAAAATGATAAGTTTATCTCATTATTATGATTATATTTATATCAATATTCCATATAATATTCCATTCCTTGTGATTAAATCACTAAATCCTCCAAATCTGAGAGATAATTTATCATCACTAAGACTTATATATAATAATTACCTTAAACTATATGTCTAATTATCTAAAAAATAAAATAAACAGAATTTAGTAATTGAGATAATCATATACATATATAAAAATTTATTAGAATAAATTATTGGAAAATTATATCAAAACATGGACCATAACAAACAAGCCAATAATAAAATGTGTGTTTGAGGGATAAAATCAAACCAAACATCATGTGATTTTCATAATGACATGTTTATTAAACTAAATATCATATTTGTTTATCAATATCATTCTTCATGACTAAATATATTTGAATTAGGGTTTTTTTCATACAATATCATAAAAACCTCTATGAATATGTTTTTAATTTTGTGCTTCACTAAAAGATCAACTATTACTAGTCTACAAAAATCTTCTAAAAAAATTATCATCACTCTAGATTAAATTATAAACTCTATTTACCAATTCAAAACTCCACATATGAGAAAGTTTTAGTTTTTACCCATAGTTACACATGGGAACAATTAAATAATTGTTTTCTAAAACTTCTTATGGTGCCCAATAGATCAATCATTGGGAAAAATTTAAAAAATATTGATCGTAAAACTAAAATAAATAGAAATATATTGAACAAAAAAATAAAATATAAGTGACTCCAAATATAAATTACAAAAAATTAAAATTTAATGGTCTATAGTAAAAAGATAATTGATATAACTTCCTACTATTTCATAGTTTTTGTTAGAACCATTTTAAATGATTTTCCAACAAGTAGGGGTACCAAAGAGTTTAATAAAATTATAAATAAATTTAATTTACATTCATCTAATAATTCAATTTTCAATGAACCCAATACTCTATATTCATTATATCATTATTTCTAAATATTTCAATTATTCTATCAATTATTGGTTTAAAAAAGTCAAAAATATTATGAAGTTAATCAGAGAAATGTTATATGTAAGGGAATATCCTAGTAGTTTGAGAGAAGAAACTCCAATAGAAAAATTATGTATCAAACATTCATTAATAGAATAAATTCCAAATTGAGTCTCATTATTATTAATCATACTAAAATTGGAGATGGAACTCCTCTAAAACACACTATGTAATTCATTAATATAATATTTTGATACATTACCAGTAATTTTCAAGGTGTAATTAACAAGGGAATAATAAAAAAATCTTATATGTATTAAAAAATAGGAAACATGATATAAAATTGGGGAATTATAAGATCAAAAGAATAAAGTCAACTATATATACACAAAAATGTTTATTCGAAAAAGATCAATATCATCAAAAAAATAGAAAGGTAATTAACACATCAATTCATGGATGTATTCGAAAAAATGTTCTGAAATTATTAACTATGAATGATTTATATTCCATATTCTATAATTAATGAGTATGTTTACTATAATTCATGAATAATAAATGAGATATGGTAGTGGTAAAATTTTAAAACAATGTTTGGATTCTTTCTTGGAGACTCACACAATGGATAGTTTTGAAAGACTATCAAAAGTTGAATTCCACCACAATCAAAGGTGATATTGGATAAAATTCTAGAATAATTAGATTTTCATGAGTATTAATGATTTCAAGATGCATAATCATTCTATAATAACATTAAAATGGACTTAGAAGACTAATAAAAATGGATAATCCCAAAAATTTAATGTTCATTTTATTTTCTATCCATGTCATTTGATTTGTTTATTGTATCAATAAATTAATTACAGTGTATAAAACACATATTTTATGATATGGAGGATGATTGAATTGATATTTCCATGTTTTTTTATCATTTTTATATTATTATATTAGTTATCATTAAATAATTTTTAAATTCTTCTCAAGTTCTATGATGAAAAATATCTTATTCACAAATGGGTAAAATTTCACTTCAATGTCAAATAGGGAATCATTCATTGTCATTTAATATTCAAAATGGTCTCAAATATATATAGAAGAAAAATCCATTTATGATATACTTGACCCTTATTTTGTAAATGTAAAAATAATATTTCTTGGATATAACTTTCTTAACCAAGATTCATTGAAAACAATTTTAATGTTTTCTAGAACTCTATAAAAAATGCTTCACTACATAGATCACATAGAAATATAGTACATAATGTAAAATAAAGATACCAAATCAAGTATGGCCTAGTGGATTTACTTATTAATATATCTCAACATTTATAAAAAAGATAAAATGGATAAGATAATGTGTTGTAAATCCACATTTCAAAACTAGATTTTAATAATTTATATTTTTAGTGAGTCAAACCAATTTTGAATGATTTATTATATGGGAAACTACTCAATATGGATTTAAAATCACAGATATAGTATAACTACATAAAAATACCTAGAAATTATGATTATTTATCATTAAAATTCATGATAATAAATATAGTGGTTCTTGGATAAAGAAATATAGTACCTTTAATATAATAAATTTATATTTAAATTGTATAGATATGAGGTTATTGATCATGTTTTCCTATATATATGGTTATAATAATTGTTTTATTTCTTTATTCATCACCAACAAGATGACATAGTGGACTAAACTAAATAGTATATGTGTTCTTAAAACGTATTTGAACAAACCACATTAAAGATTCAAGAAAATATATGAATGTTTTCAGTCACTACCAAAGTGTTGGAATCGTTTTCAATATAAAATAGATAGACAGACACTCAAAACATGTGCTAAAGGTTATCAATGTATTGGTATCTCACATCAAGAACTCCATTCTAATCTAATTTAACATTATTTTCATTATTATATGTGTGTAATATGTCATTAAATTGGTGTCATTTTGCGAAACCATGATATTGTTAGAAAGAATCATTAAGAGTTTCCTCAATAAAAATGTATTTTATTGGGTTTGAAAAACATTATAATTCATTGTTTATTTAGTAAACCACTTCAAAAACAATAATATGATGGTATTTTACAGAAGATATGGATTCTGATATAATATTGTAACCCTTTATCACCTATGGGTTGGTATAAAATAAAATATTTCTAGTTGAGAAATGAAGAATATTTTAGAGAATTAATTGATCCATGATCTGAAGGACTAGTGAAAAAAACATTATTATGAATTATATACATATCCTATTGAATTTAAAATAGTAATTTTGGGTAAACAATCAAGTTGGTTGGTAAGACGTCATTCCATATATCAATAAAAATACATCTTAAATATTATCAAAACATAAAAATAACTAAAGATTTTTATATATCTTGTAATAAGTGATTTTTTAAGAAATAATATCATTCAATTATTAAGATAATCCTATATAAAAATTTGAAAATTTTAATGTATATGAATAAAATAAATTGTTATACTAATGCATCAGGGGAGGAGAGTTCACTCTTTATAAAAATATATTATATTTTAAATCACAATTTTTTAAGGAAAACTAATCATGTTATTAAGGATACATTATAATGTTAAGTTTCAACCCAAATTAATCTATTTAGATTAAATACATGTATTAATTATCCATAAAATTAAAATAAACAAGTTGCAAATATAGATATTTAATTCACAAGATGAATTCATTCATCTTTTAATGTCTGAATAATGAGTGAAAATTATATCATGTTCCTAGATTTAAATGAATTGGTAGATATTAAGAAACCAAAACATTTAACTAAAACCCCCAACAATATTTTTCAACTACGAATTTCATGACAAATAATTTCCTACATTTATATAGTATAAATATTTCTGGAAACAATGAATTAGATTCCTTAAAAAACCCTTAAGCCTCTATAAACCATATAAAATTCAGGGTAAGTGGACTTAAATAATTTATATGAGATAATTTAAATAATATCATAATTGCACACAAATATATCATCGTTTTCATCTACCACACTCTTAGTTTTCCCCAACCTAGACCACATATAGTCATTCCATGGTCACCTGTATGATCTTAATTATTTCCAAAACATCCATATCTACACCCAGAAAAAGAATCATTATGGAAACCATTAAATATTTTATGAAGGGTGTCTTCTAACCCACTCTGGTCAATAACCCAACCATTAATTTATGTCATTTCATAGCCCAATCGAAATCCATGACAAGGATTCCTTGACTATAGAATTGTGATACTTAACATTTTATATAGATATTTTCCCAAAATTATTGACAAAACCATTCGCTCCCACCACATCACCTTTTGTTCCTATTCAATATTTAAGAAATGTTTGCTTCCATGTGATGGTAAAAAATTCCATAAATGACATCATTAATAAAACATTTATATGATTTGTAGAGGAAAACCCATAAGAAATCATCCACCAAATCCTAGACTACAACATTCACAAAAATGATATTTTGGATCGACATAGAGACGCCTGTTTTTTCTATATAAACCATTATAATATTTTAAATAATTCATTCTATGAAGGAAGATCTAGTGTTTTTTTTATTTCGGTGTCATGATAATTAATAAATAATATATTAAGGGTAGTATATAAATTTTAGCCTGATGTTACATGATTAATAGAAAATTTAACTTTACATATAAATAGAACCTCATATAGAAAAACTAATGTCATGGATGCATTAGAAAATAGGGGTTTTACCTTATGCGGGTCTAATTGAGGTTCACGGTAGTAGAAAAGTAACCTAGGATAGAAAAATCATCACCCAGAAGGTAATCCACGTGTATCAAAGTTCATTCTGGATTGTTAGGGGATTGTGACTATAAATAGGAATAATTTTTAATCTCTTGATAATGGTTTCTATCTTGCTAAACCATCATAACCCCTGCATTAAATTAAATAGTGACACAAATACAATCATAGGTAATGAAAAAAAATGTCTATCCTAAGTGCGTCTAAATGGATAATCTAGATACCATAACAAAAATATATATTACATATAAAAAAATTATAATAAAATACACACATGGTATCTCAATTCAAAATCCCAAACCCCCAAATAACAAAAAAAATACTAAGATGTTTGATACATACATCCCCAAAATGATAAAACATCCTAAATAGATCCTCTTGAGATATAACTATGATTCCATGTCTCCTCAATCCAAAAAATAAAAAATTTAATCAATAAGATCCAACTATAATAATTGTTCCCTTTCCTTTACCTATGAAATACAAATAAAATTCTACATGTTCCCAAAAGAAATACCTATGATTTGAGGCATAGAGCCGATTATGAAACCACAATGAATCTATTTAATTATTTTAGACCATGAAAACCCATAAAGTATTATTTAAACTCATTTTATAATACTATAAATTTTTATAGAATTACTTGAAATTAGTCACTTAAATCCCCTTTGGATTTCCATTAATTAAACGTGTATTTAAAAAAATTTATAAACATGTATAATGTAAATAAATTAGGATTCAAAATTAAACATGCCCAATATCCTCATACATGGAATAGTATGGGTAACTGTAATCATAATCAACATCTATCCAAATAAATGGGAAATTGAATAATGCATGATTATCCACCAAATAACGCACTAACACAATGAATAAATCATATAAATTAACCCATGATTGTATTTGTGTACCATGGAATCTATAAAGACCCATAAATTTCAAGGAAATTTTTTTTTCTTAATTTCTTTGAGATTTTCTGAGTACGCGGTTTCTGACGGCACCTGATTCTGAGGCCTGGTGTGCCCAGAATCAATTTTCGAAATTTTGCTCGGGTACGTTCAGTGATCGAACGAGTGGGTTTTCCAATCTTTTGAACTGGTGCTCGGAATCGAAATCTGAGGGCACCGATGAATCAGAAGCGCTGGTAATTGCTAAGGAACACTTTATCCTATGGTGCGTTTTCTCGGGAAGAGTTTTTGAAAATGTGAAGAATAAAAATATAGTTGTTATATAATTATATTTTTATTACACTACATATGGTTTAAGTGTTATGGGAAATGAAGATGTGAGGAAGTTGGGGAGGGTCCCACACGAGCCCCCACCTCCTTCAATTTCCTCAAAACCCACTTTAAACCCCCTCAAGAAATTAATTTCGTAACTCTTCGACATTAAAATATATTCCAATAAAATGCATAATTAATAGGACAATGCAAGTTAATTAATTTGGTGAATTAAATTTGAGTTTTGAAAAATAGCGGGCATGAGTAATAAAATAAGGCAGAGCCTTATTTTATTATGGTGGTATCGTTGTGTGGGGAATTTTGGAGAGGAGGTATCTAGTCTTGAATAACATCATCTTCCACATTGAATAACGCGAAGAACGTCAAGACCTCAACGAAGAACACCGTCACTGCAAAGAGTGATCGTTGTGCCCTTCTACTCCTATTTGCACCCGGTGTGAGACACCGCCCCACCACGGATGTTCTCCATCAAGCACGTACGGAGCATTACCCCGCGACTCCGTTTCTCGTGACAATCTTCTTTCAAAAACTACTTCAAGGTAACGGTTTTAAGTTCAAATTTAATGGACTAAATTTTTGCTTGCTTTATCGAAGTTGTTTTATGTTATTTGGGCTTCCTATCATCATTTTAATGTGAGGAGGTCAGACCGCACGAACACAGCCGATCCTCCTCCCCCTTTGTTGATGTTCGCCATTGAGGTTTGGGACGAAGGCGGCACTGTGCAACGACACCGCGCGGGTATGAGAAATATCACCGTGGCGAAGAAGCGTGGCGCCATCGCACTGTGCCGTTGAGGCCGAAAGAGGCCGCGGCCGGAGTGGGGCCGCGGCGGAGGGGCATGAAGGAGGGTCGCGGTAGAGGGGAGCGGCACCGTCGCGCCGCGCCGGAGAACTATGGCGGGACACGGCCGGGGGCGGGCCGCGGTGGAGGGCCGCGACGCCGGTCGGACCAAGGCCGCTGCCTTGGGCCACGGCGGAGCAGGGGAGTGCGGCCAGAAGCGACGGCCACCGGCGCATGGAGGGCGGGACTGTGGGGTCCCACGCAGCAAAAATGGCCGGCCATTATGGCTGGCTAGATCTGGAAAACCCGGGGGTTTGGACCCCCTGTCAACGCAGAAGGGTGGACCCCGTGGGGTCCCCCGTTCGGTTCGATGGGGGTGGCGGTTTCCCCCCCTTCCGAACTCAAGTGGCGTGCGGTGCCCGCGTCGAGCTGGGTTGTGCCGGCTGGGCCGAGCCGTGCCTACTGGCCCGGGACGCGCCCCAGTGGGCCAGACCCAGACCCGGGTCGGGTCGACCCGGTTCGGGACGACCCGGGGGGTCTCGAGCCGAGTCGGTCTGGGCCCCACACCCCCTAAATTCGGACAACTTCATACAAAGTCCCATAACATGGGATACAGACCTCAGATCGATTCACTATTAGTTTCTACATGATCCTTGAATCGAGACGGTCGTTTCTGTATATTACACTCAAGGTTTTAGCGAACTTTGGGTATAGCTGGGTTGGTTCGAATACGAAACCAATCGGGCCCTCGGAGCGGAAACAGTTATAAATTGAGCTCCGGATGACCGATTGATGTGTCGTCGACATTGTTGGATTCCTCTTAGTGATATGGTTCTTTTTTCTTACTCCGATCAAGATTTGGATGCAGTTGGAGTATGGTCGGGTTGGTTTTGACTTAAAACCCAACCAGACCCCTGGGACGAAAAAGCCAATAACTTTCAAACCGGGTGTTCGATTGACGCGTCGTCAGTCATGTTGAGTTCCCTCTGACGAGATAGAACATTGGGATACATCAAATCCGGACTACGTGTATGTTGATGTATCGACCCCACTTGGCTTGTGGAGCGGACCCTCCCGGAACCGAGCATGTCGTGTGCAGAAACCCTAGAGCTAGTTTTGACTATGAAGTCATTGACGACTGTACAGGGATCCTCCGTGGGTTCGGCAGCGACGACGACCATACTGATTTCCTCTATGGGTTTGATGGCGATGACTATTGTTCTTGTATCCTATGTGGGTCCAGAAGTACGTGAATACTGTTCTTCTATCCTACATGGGTCCGGCAGTATTTGACTCTGTACTTGTATCCTACGTGGGTCCGGCAGAGTAGCCGGTCTTGTATCTTTTGTGGGTCTGACTGCTTAGCTGGTCTTTTATCCTACGTGGGTCCGACAGCTTAGATGAATCAGTGGCTACATCTGATCATCTCTATCATCTTACGAAGAATTATACCTGGGTGAGCTGAGTCTTTAATTTCAATCATTATATTCGATATGATTGTTTTGCTATCCTGTGTGGATTGGTTTGTGTAATCCTATGTGGATTGGTTTTGCTTTCCTTTGTGGACTAGATCGAACTTGGGATCGGATGTAGAAGCCGAACCGGAATTGATGACTTAGGTATATGTATGTGGATATACTTAAGTAAAGTTGGTTGTTACTTTGTGATTGTATCTTTCCTTTGTAGATTCTGGAAGACCTTCATGGGTATCGAGGTCCCTACTGAGTAGCGTATACTCACCCCTGCACGGGCTATGCCCGCACTAAGTTGTGTTGGATGTAGATGACGGTCAACGCTGATCGTGGTTGAGGCTTGTGGAGTAAGTCGGTACCTGGAGGTGAACCACTGGGCGAGACGTACACGGAGCGGACAGCTGGACCCGAGGTGCTGAGGAGGCTATTTGTACCCACCCTTCATGTGGGATTTCTAGTGGACATCTCAACATTGCTGCTTTACTTTTCAGATTCTGTACTTTATTTTCAGTTGTACTTTACTTTCAGTTGGGTTTGTATTCTGGCCCATTTACTTTCCATCACATATACTTGTACCCAGTTTACTTAGTGTTTACTTCAGCTTGCTTACTCTGTGGTGTTTGTTTACTTTATAAAGGCAATGTCTTCCCTTTTTATCGGGATTTATGCCTTTGGTGCTAGTTTCCAGCCCCTGGAATATGGATGGAAGGATTGTGGTAGTCACAGCACGGGCCCCGAGGATGGCTCGTGAAAAATCGGTATCAGAGGAGTTCAGTTCTATCGCCGAACTCAGGAATCTGATCTTTCTTCTATGTGAAGAAATAGTGTTAAGGCTATTGAGTGTGGTTATCAGTCCAGGGAGTCTAGTATTGGTGTGGAGGCTGACGTATCTATACACCAGGACCCTGACTTCTGATTTCTGTCTCAATGCACGAAGACATTGATTCCTTGTGTGTTTCAAAAGTTTTCTTGGTGATTACTTGGTGTCAGCTCACCAGGTATACTGTTTTGACTGTGGCACACCTGTTTCTTTTTAAGATGGCCCCACAACGGCAACCAGTTAGGGTTCCGAGCTTTGTGCGAGACGATAGACCTTCGAGCAACGAGGCCTCGGTGCAGGGCCCTATTACAGCAGGGACACTGGTGGTACTTATACCCGCCGAGCCACCGATGCCACTAGCCCTAGCCGTTGGGAGTGCACGTCGCCTTAGTGCACTGCATGAGTTTCAACGTCATAGACTACCCAGGTTCCATGGCGAGACAGACCATTAGGTAGTCGAGTATTTGCTGGAGGCTGTTGTACGAGTTTTCAGGTTAGTAGACACAGCATCTGACCTCATGGTGATCCTTGCTGTGAGTCTCCTGCACGCAGCGGTAGGCAGATGGTGGAGCCTGATGCTCCAGGTGCACGACAAGGCATCTCTCCTCTGGACGGACTTTGAGAGCCTCTTCCGCTCAGAGTTCGTCCCAGCCACCCTACGTGCGGTGCACATTCAAGAGCTACTATAGCTATGGCATGTCAGCATGATGGTAGCCCAGTACTCAGCGAGATTTATCGATCTCTTGCGCTATTTCCACGAACATGGTACGGGACCCATTCTACCGGGCCCGGACCTTCAAGCAGGGACTGAGGCATGAGATTAGGTCATTGATGATCTCCTCACCATTCCGACACAAGAAGGAGTACTGGAGGGAGGCCTTCTCATAGAGAGCTTTCTTGCTGAGCCTACACCAATAGCGAGACCTACCACAGGGTGGCATGTAGCTATGTCTTTTGTAGCTAGCAGTCGACGGATGTCACAGGGGTACAGGCAGACCAGACCATCAGGTGGACGACCTTAGGACACTGGCTCAGTGGTGCAGGGCACACGGCGTAGAGCCAGTCTTATGAGGAGCATATAGTGCTACGAATGAGGCGGGTAGTGCCACATGGCTCGTGACTGCCCGACCTTCCATGCAGAGGAGCAGAAGACGGTTGAGGGACCACCCAGTCAGAGGCAGAGGGTCGACCATGGCGGTCTGCAGGGTGCATGCAGACGAGGTAGAGGAGCTGGCCGAGAAGCAGGTGGTGGGTGACGCTTTGAGGCTTTACCACCACCACCCCCAGGAGGTCCACCCCGACCACAGGGAGGTGGCGGGCAGAGGCAGGATCAACTTCAGGCAGTGGAGGCCTATGACCACGGCGCACCAGAGATGATTTAAGGTACTATCTGTGTTTACTTCACCCTTGCTGCAGTTCTTATAGACATTAGAGCGAGTCAATGTTTCATTTCCGCTGCCTTTGTTCGGAGATCAGAGATTCCAACAGAGCCATTGGCTCGATCCTTACGGCTAGAGACTCCTACGGGAGTAGACTCGATGATTACGTACTTCTGTCTGCAGTGTGAGATTACTCTAGGAGGCGAGAGATTCGGATGGGATCTTCTTGTAGAGGCGTCGAGGGCTTACGATGTCATCTTGGGAATGGATTGGTTATCTACAGTCAATGCTCAGATCAAATGTATTAGGCGTAAGGTGCGGTGTGTTCGCATCAATGGGAGAAGGTTCACCTTCACCGGTGAGAAGGGAGCCTTTGCAGTGCAGGATGGACTCATGCAGAGGAGATGACAGCCCATCACTCACCAGTTGACTAGCCTCATCCTAGGAGCAGTTGAGATGTGGAGTCCGACTTTTCCTGTAGTGGTGGATCAGTATGCGGACGTTTTTCTTAAGGACGTTCTAGGACTACCTCCTCGTAGAGAGGTAGACTTTTATATTGACCTATACCCTGGGATAGCCCCGATATACACTCCAGCATATCAGATAGCTCCCGCTGAGCTTCGAGAGCTAGGGGTATAGCTATAGGACTTACAGTGCAAAGGATTCATCTGACCCAGTGTTTCACCCTGGGCTTCCCTGATTTTGTTCACCAAGAAGGCGGACGGGGGCTTGCGACTATGTTTTGATTACCATCGCCTGAACCAGGTAACCGTGAGGAACAATTATCCGCTACCGAGTATTGACGACCTCTTCAACCCTCTTCGATCAGCTCAAGGGAGCACGGTGGTTCTCGAATATAGCCCTCAGGTCATGCTATCATCAGCTCAGAGTTCGAGACAAGGATGTGCAGAAGAAGACCTTCAGATGTCGGTATGGCCACTATGAGTTCTTGGTTATGACTTTAAGCGTAACCAATGCTCTAGCAGTGTTCATGAGTCTCATGAACATGATCTTCCAACCTTACCTCGATCGATTTGTCCTGGTGTTCATCGACGACATTTTGATATACTCGACTACTGAGGAGGAGCACGCCTAACACTTGTGGGTTGTACTGGACACACTCTAAGAGAACCAGCTTTATGGTAAGCTCTCAAAGTGTCAGTTCTAGTTATGTGAGGTCCACTTCTTAGGACACGTCATCTCTAAGGTGGGAGTTGCGGTGGATCCTGTGAACATTGAGGCAGTGCTAGCTTGGGAGCCACCTAGGAGCGTGACGAAGGTGTAGTGTTTCCTATGTTTGGCTGGGTACTACCGGAGATTCGTGACAGACTTCTCCAAGGTTGTGGCACCGCTATCATCTTTGATGAAGAAGGGGAAACCCTTCATGTTGTCAGACAGTTGTCAGCAGAGCATCCAGGAGATGAGACAGAGATTGACCAGTGCACCCATCTTGAGACTATCGAAGGATGGAGTAGGGTATGTAGTCTAATGCGATGCATCCGGGACCGGACTCGTGTGTTTCCTGATGCAGGAGTGGTCAGTGATCGCCTATGGATCACGATAGTTGAGGCTTCACGAGCATAACTACGCTACCCATGACCTGGAGTTAGCAGTAGTGGTCTTCGCTCTGATGATGTGGCGACAATATCTGATGGGCTAGTGATTTATAGTCTATTCTGACCACCAGAGTCTCAGGTACATCTTCTCGTAGATGGACATGAACCTGAGACAGCGGAAATGGCTTGAGTTCCTCCAGGACTATAACTTTGAGATAGTCTATACTCCTGAAAAGGGGAATGTAGTAGCCGATGCTCTCAGCAGGAGGATGGGCATTCAACTATTAGTGAGGCGATAGAGCAGTTAGCCGCTTTGTAGATATCCATCGTGGATAGAGATGGAGAAAACTTCCTACAGTCACACACAGTCACTCCTCCACTTCTACAGCGGGTCAGAGAGGCATAGCATGGGGGCGTTGGCTGTGATACACGGAGTGAACAGATATCCTCAGGATAGGCTCCTGATGGATTCTCTGTGGGAGGAGAGCACGTCGTCCCTTTCAGAGAACGTACCATGGTACCAATTGCTTTATAGTAGGAGTTTCTGAGATAGTTTCACACTTCCCATTTAGCGGTACATCCAGGAGAGGTGAAGATGTACCAGGATCTCAGACGATAGGACTGGTGGCCGGCTATGAAGAAGGTTGTAGTAGAGTTCGTTTCTTGATGCCTCACCTGCCAGCAGGTGAAGGTGGAGCACCAGGTACCAGTAGGCTTGGTTCATCCCTTAATGGTCCTGTAGTTGAAGTGGGACTGGATATCTATGGATTTTGTGACTGGAATTCCACGTACTTCCAGAGGTCATGACTCTATTTGGGTGATTGTCGACCGACTCACCAAGTCGGCCCACTTTTTACCCATCAGGGGTAGGGATCCGTGGAGAGCATGGGACGCCTCTACGTTTATGAGATCGTACGACTTCATGGTGTTTCATCATCAATCATCTCCGATCAAGACGCTCGCTTTACTTCCCAACTTTGGAAGGGGTTGCAGGAGGCATTCAGGATGTAGCTATGTCTGAGCACCGCATTTCACCCTCAGACGGATGTTCAGATGGAGAGGACCATTCAGAATCTCGAGGACATCCTCCGTTCATGTGTCCTTGACTTTGGTTATAGCTGGGAGGATCACCTACCCTTGGTGGAGTTTTCATACAACAACAGCTACTACTCCACCATCGGGATGGCACCATACGAGGCATTGTACGAACGACCTTGCAGATCACCTCTGTGTTGGACTTCCCCTGGGGAGTCAGCACTTGGGGGACTAGATATGGTCCAAGACATGACAGAGAAGGTCCAGGTCATCCAGGAGCAGATGAGGATAGCTCAGAGCAGGCAGAAGTCTTATGCTGACAGAAAGTGGAGACCATTAGAGTTCAAGGATGGTGACCACGTGTTCTTACGGGTCTCACCTCAGTGTGGATTACAGAGATTTGGCTGGGGCGGCAGGCTATCTCTACGCTTCATCAGACCATTTCAGATTCTCAGAAGGATAGCAGAGGTGGCTAATCGCCAGGCTCTACCACCTCAGTTGCAGTTGGTGCACGACATCTTCCAGGTATCTCAGCTGAGGAGATACGTGCACGACCTGATGCATATCATCGACCATGGGGAGCTGGACATTGACGATGGGGAGACTTTTTTGGAGGTCCCAGTGGAGATTGAGGATCGACAGGAGCGGGTCCTTCATGGGCAGTCGATTCATCTTGTGCACATCAGGTGGTAGCACGGGAACCTCTAGGAGAGCACTTGGGAGCGGGAGGCTCAGATGCGTGCTCAATACCCTCATTTGTTCCCCGAGTTTTTGATGTATCTTTACGGGGATGTAAAGCCTTGAGGTGGGAGTAATGTAAAGACCCATAAATTTCAAGGAATTTTTGTTTCATAATTTCATTGGGATTGTCCGAGTATGCAGTTTCTGACAGCACTTGATTCCGAGGCCCTTTGTGCCCGTAATCATTTTCTGAAGTTTAGCTCGGGTACGTTCATTGAACGAACGAGCAGGTTTTCCTAACATTTGAACCAGCGCTCGGAATTGAAATCCAAGGGTACCGTTGAAACCGCAGTGCCGTTAATTGGTTAAGAACATATTTTCCGATGGTGCATTTTCTCGGGAGGAGTTGTTAAAAATGTGAAGAATAAAAATATAGTTGTTATACAACTATATTTTTATTACACTACAGATGGTTTAAGTGTTATGGGAATGGAAGATGTGAGGATGTTGGGGTGGGGCCCACACGAGCCCCCACCTACTTCAATTTCTTCAACACCCCCTTTAAATCCCCTCTATAAATTAATTTTTTAACTCTTCCACATTAAAATACATGCCAATAAATTGCCTAATTAATTGGACAACGCAAGTAAATTAATTTGGTCAATTCAATTTGAGTTTTTAAAAATAGTGGGCATGAGTAATTAAATAAGGCAAAGCCTTATTTTATTATGGTGGTATCGTTGTGTGGGGAATTTTGGAGAGGAGGGCTCTAGTCTTGAAGAACATCGTCTTACACATTGAAGAATGTGAAGAACGTTAAGAACTCGACGAAGAGCGCTGTCACCACAAGGAGTGATCATCGTTCCCTTCATCTCCTCTTCACTACCGGTGTGAGACGCCACTCCACCTCAATCATTCTCTATCAAGAACGTAAGGATATTTACCACGCGACGCTGTTTCCTGCTACAATATTGTTTCAACAACTACTTCAAGGTAGAGGTTTTAAGTTCCAATTTTATGGATTAAATTTGTGCTTTCTTTGTCAAAGTTGTTTTATGTTATTTGGGCCACATGTTATCATTTTAACAGGAGGAGGTCGGACCGCATGAACACAGCCTATCCACCTCCCTCTTTGTTGATGTTCACCATTGCAATTTGGGACGAAGGCGGCGTGGTGCGGGCCGACCAGGGGGGTCTCGGGCCGACCCTGGGGGGCTGACCTGGGGTCGGGGCGACCCAGGGGGTCTCGGGTCGGGTCGGTCCGGGCCCAAAACCCCCTAAAATCGGATAGCTTCGTACAAAGGCCCATACATTGGGCTATGGACCACTGATCTATGCACCGTCAGTTGTGACACGATCCATGGATCGAGACGGTCGTTTCGGTATATTACACTCAAGGTTTCGGAGAACTTTGGGTATGACTGGGTTGGACTGGCCACGAAACCAACCGGGCCCTCAGAGCAGAAATGCTTATAACTTGATCTTCGGACGTCTGATTGATGTGCCGTTGACTTTGATGGATTCCTCTTAGTGAGACAGTTCGTTTGGCTTACTCCACTGTGGTTTGAATGAAATTGGAGTATGGTCGGGTTGGTTTTGACTTCAAAACCAACCGGGCCCCTGGGACGAAAAAACCAATAACTTTCAGATCGGGCGTCTGATTGACTTGTCGTCTATCGCGTTGAGTTCTTTTTGAAGAGACGGAACATTGGATTACATCAAATCTGGATGATGTGTCAGTTAATGTATCGACCCACCTTGGCTCCTGGAGAGGACCCTCCCAGAATCGAGCATGCTATGTGTGGGAACCCTAGAGCTGGTTGTGACTGCGACGACGATGACGACTGTACTGGGATCCTCCGTGGGTTCGGCAACGACAACGCACATACTGAAATCCTCCGTGGGTTCAATCACGATGACTATTGTTCTTGTATCATATGTGGGTCTGGCAGTACGTGACTACTGTTCTTGAATCCTACGTGGGTCCAGCAGTATTTGACTCTGTATTTGTATCCTACGTGGGTCCGGTAGAGTAGCTGGTCTTGTATCCTTTGTGGGTCCGACAGCTTAGCTGGTCTTGTATCCTAAGTGGGTAAGAAAACCTAGATGAATCAATGGCTACATGTGATCATCTCTATCATCATATGAAGAAGTATACCTAAGTGAGCTGAGTCTTGACTTTTAATCATTATCTTCGATATGATATTTTTCCTATCCTGTGTGGATTGGGTTGTGTAATCCTGTGTGGATTGGTAGATCTATCCTGTGTGGACTAGATCAAACTTGGGCTCGGATGTTAGAGCCGAACCTGAATTGATGACTTAGGTATATGTATGGGCATATAGCTAATTTAAGTTTCTTGTTACTTCGTGATTGTATCTTTCCTTTGTGGATTATCCTTCATGTATTCTGGGAGACCTTCGGGGGTCTCGGGGTCTTTACTGAGTATCGTATACTCACCACTGCATGTGCTATTCCCGTACTACGTTATATTGGATGCAGACGACAGACAGCGCTGATCGTGGTTGAGGCTTGTGGAGAAAGTCAGTACCTGGAGGTGGACCACTGGGCAGGACGTACACGGAGCGGACGGCTGGACCCGTGGAGCGAATTAGGCTATCTATACCCACTGTAACGCCCCGACCCCAGCTACCCAGAGTCGGTGCATTACTTCATAACATTGGCATGATCACAAGAAAGATCAAATCTCGAAAGACCGATTGGTTTAGTAGACTTGGAAACACTAGATATATTCATAAGTTTTACATTACATCATAAAATGAAAAAATAATACAACAACATAATGTTTCCACAATCCACACTATTAACCCCTCATAAAATCCCTGCAGGTCATTCATAACTTACTTCTTCACATCCTGGAAAAAATAAAACATAGAAAAGGGGTGAGCTCAAATGCCCAGTAAGGATAACAATATAGCGGAAACTTTCATAAATAAGAATAAACATTTAAGGCAATGCATTACTAAAACAAAAGCCTTTTAAACTTTAACTTCAACATGGTATGGCAAAAGTAAAATTAAATAATGCCATTTACTTATTCACATGGATATTCTACTAATCGAATAATCACATGCAAAAATAAATAACCACTTTCATAATGTTGGAATGCATAATGCCAGACTATCATAACCACATATTCAAGGCCTCGTGCCAAGACTACAAATAATATTTTTTCAAGGCCTTGTGCCAAGACACTAGTTTGTCTCATGAGACCTACCGATGCATCGAGGAGCTATAGTGGGCTCCACCCGTCACTTATTAAGTCCAATTCATTCCCATATGAAAAGGTTTAAACATAACATAAACATTCGTATTAAAACTAGCATACGAAATGTCAATAATTTCCCCATAAACTATGAATGGTATAAAAATAGCACATCCACAGTCAAACATATCACAAAACCTTCAATACAATATAGAAGTTTTGTATCATAATAAATCAACTTAAAATAATCTTAAAATCCATCAAAGGATGTTCACATAGATGAAATAAAAATTCTTTTTAAAGAAGTATCTCCTTTTATTTTGAAATCTTTTAAGATCCATATAAAATAAAACATTTTCTTTGAAAATATTCTTATAAGCTTGTTTGTAAAGCTTCGACGATTTTATAACGGCGGAAAATAACCGCACCCGCCGTATAAGTTAAAAAAAACATTCTTACCTCAATTCTGTCGAAAAGGTTAAAAAGGACCTTGTTTTGAAAACGACGGAAAGATTCCTTTATAAACCTCTTATAAAAAGTCAAACAAGGGTATAAATGACTTTAACCCATATTCTTGTAAATAGTAAAAATGTTTTGAAATACATTTCGAAGAAACATGGATGTGGATGATAAAGAGGTCCCAGTAGATTATTACGTATAATACAACCTCGGATAATGAAGAGATTGTGAAATAACCCTTACCTTGTACTTTTCCTTGGTTGGGGTAGGTTAACCTCCTGTATAATAGTTAAATAATTGTTACTAAATTATAAAAGAATCATATACATTAATATGATATCATATATGATCTTTTAATATTGATTTGATAATAATATCTTAGTATTATCGCCGTTTCGGGTGTTAACTTACTCATTTTCTTTATATGTTTTGTTACATAAGTCATGTTTGTTGTATCTTATTCATATCCAGAATTATATCAAGTCCTTAAACATCATTTTTAAATCATTAAATGATAATTATAATTGAATGGATACGATGGAGAATGAATCTCATCGCGTTCGTGGAGACGGTAGTCCGTACGTACGCACGAACGCTACTTCCATTTAATTTTTATTTTAAAAGAATCGAATCCAAATGATACATAGGTATATTACTATTACAGTATAATATAATATTTTATATATGTTACTTAAGTTCATTAACACCATCCTTTATACGTTCCATGTGTGGTATGAACGAGTCATATCATTTTAAGGGGGCGGTAGTCCGCACTTCCTCAAATGAAATTATCGTATGTATATACAACATGAAACGAATAATGGTATGAAATAAAATTGAATTACAGAAGATTATATATAAAATATATATCATTAATATAATATTTAATTACAGTGCCATCATAATGGCCACCATGAGAGGCGGTAAGATGTATTTGAACAATCATCGTTTCGTGAGGCGTTAGTTTTCCATCCACAGAAACATTATGTTCATCATCCATTAGATGGAGTTGTGTGTATGTGTAGTTTGAATCCTTCTTATAAAAACATCCTAGTATATTGAGGATACTGGTGTTGTTACAAAAGAAAGGAAATAAAAAGAGTTTCGGGGTTGAAGAAGCAAAATAAATGAAAATAATTTAAGAGAAATCGTTACCTTTAATTTAGGTAACTCACTTTGGTTGGAACCAAAGGACTTGTTGAAATGCTTTCTGCCTAAGGGGAAGCTTCAAGGAGGAGTAGAGGGATGTGGGGAGCTTATTTGGGCAGAGTTTGGACGAGCCAAGTGGCTTGAGAGGTGTGAGGAATGAGAAGAAGTGGTCTCCTTTTATAAGGGAGAGGAGGGGCTCTTTAGGAAAGAGTGAAAGTATTACTTTATAATATAATTATATTCGGTTTATAATGGTCCAAAAATCATTGAGGTCGAAGATAAGATGACTCATATTCTAAATAACATCAACCAATAAGAATTGGACAGGTTTTAGATAATATTTTTATCATTATAATATTATTTATTTCAATGATTTATTAATGAGGTAAACATTGCATCATTATTGTGTCATTAATAATTTAACTTATTTGATGTCTAAAAATTATAAATAAAATATCATCATGTAGGAAATCTTTTTAGCTTTCTAATGAATATTTATAATCAAAAATCCAACATGTATAACCCTATGTAAAAATTGTTCTTCTAAAAGATGTAAGCTTATGCCATTTTTATTTTTATTTTAACTTTATTAATATAATGTGTCCCTACCACATACAAGTGGCTCCAAGGGGTCCCCAAATTGACCCAAGGATGCCCATGGTCGGGTATGTGTCCACCAATAAGGTTAGGACACGTTTTAGGGTAATTTTGTATTATTATAATATTATTTTTTAACCCTTATTTACTGGATTTACCCTTTAACCATGGTAAATAAAATATTTACCACAGTAACTATTCAAAATGTCTAAAAATAAAAGTTACCTATTTACACAATTTGAACATCCTGATTCCAAATATGGAATCCATTTTCCTAAATTCAAAACACAGAATTGGCAGAAATTAATTTAAAATTAATTCCCGCTGTCAAAACAAAAAGCGTGTTTTTAAGAGGTAATAACTATCAAAAGATTGACACTTGTTTATATTCGGTTTAATTGTAAAATTATGTCCAATGACAAAAATTAAATTAAATGGTAAAAATATATTCTAAATATACTTTAAAAACACTCAAATTAATAATTTATCAATATTAATTATTTTGATTAAAAAAGTTGTTTTTAATTAAAATTTAGTAATTTTCACTATTCATCAAAATATAAAAGTTATCCGAAAAGTACCAAAATTTCACCCTAGGCTAATTTCGATATTCCGAATCCAAAAATGAAGTCCATTTTGAAAAATAAAATATATATGATTTCAAAAAGTAGGTATTACTATTCACAACGGCTAGTTTAATTAGTTGTGGTGTGTGTTAGAACTCGAGGTTGCGTACAACACACGCTATCGATTATTCGAAGGGAAACGTACTGTGGAAGTTTGCGGTGTTACATTCTCCCCTCCTTCAAATAATTGCGTCCTCGAAATTTCTAGGGTATTACTGCATAAAAATACTCGGGTGGTTCTTCATCATAAGTTCCTCGGGTTCCCATGTTGCCTCTTCCATCTTATGATTTCTCCACAAAACTTTTACCAGACGCGTCGTCCGGTTTCTCAGTACTTGTTCTCTTGTATCAAGAATCCTGACGGGCTCTTCGCAATAAGACAGATCGGGTTCCAGTTCTAATTCCTCATAAGTGAGTACATGCGTTGGGTCAGGCATGTATTTTCTCAACAGAGATACGTGGAACACATCGTGAACTTTGGAGAGACTTGGCGGCATTGCCAATCGGTAAGCTACAGCCCCAATTCGTTCTAGAATTTCGAAAGGTCCGATGTACATGGGACTCAATTTACCTTTCTTACCAAAACGTATGACTCCCTTCCACGGAGATACCTTTAGGAAAACATGATCACCGACTTGAAATTCCAAATCCTTCCTTCGATTATCGGTATAGCCCTTCTTCCTACTTTGAGCTGCTTTGATGCGATTTTGGATTACCTTCACCTTTTCCACCGTTTCCTCCACTAGTTCTGGGCCTACAAGTTTTCTTTCACCAACATCATCCCAACAAGTTGGTGTACGACATCTCTTTCCGTATAACGCTTCATATGGTGCCATTTGAATACTCAAATGGAAGCTATTGTTATAGGAAAATTCTACCAGTGGTAAATATTGATCCCACATACCCTGAAAATCAAGTGAGCAAGATCTCAACATGTCTTCTAAGGTCTGAATAGTCTGTTCTGATTGTCCGTCTGTCTGAGGGTGGTAAGCAGTGCTCAAATGAAGTTCAGTATCCAGGGATTTCTGAAGACTTTTCCAGAATCTTGAAGTAAAACGGGGATCATGATCAGAAACAATCGATAGGGGTATTCCATGAAGTCTCACAACTTCATTAATGTATAGTCTTTCTAGACGTTCTAGTGGTAGATCTTCTCTTATAGCAAGAAAATGTGCTGACTTGGTAAGACGATCAACAATAACCCATATTGCATCGTTCCTTCTAGGAGTCTTTGGTATCCCCATGACAAAGTCCATCGTAATATTGTCTCATTTCCACTCCGGTATGGGAAGAGGTTGCAAGACTCCTCCAGGCTGTTGCCTTCCAGCTTTCACTTGTTGACAAACCATACATCTTGACACAAAATCAGCAATCTCCCTCTTCATGTTGTCCCACCAAAAATTTTCCTTCAAATCTCTATACATTTTGGTGCTCCCAGGGTTTATAGAGAAATTGGAACTATGAGCATCATCCAGCAATTCCCTTTTTAGATCAGGTATATTGGGAACACAAAGTCTCTTCCCGAATTTCAAAATTCCATCTTCATACACAAAGTCTCTCAATATCCCATCATTCACAGCTTTAATCTTCTTCTGAAATTCTTCATCATCGGTCTGAGAACTCTTAATCCTTTCTAGTAAAGATGGTTTGGCAACCATTTGAAAAAGCATTGATGTTTCACCTTCCCTGGTTATTCCCATGTCCATCTTCACTAGATCCATGAAAATTGGATTCCTTTCAATTCTCATCATGTTCAAAACACCATGGTCTTTTCTTCTCAAAGCATCTTCCACCTTGTTTTCTTTCCCCGGGTGGTAGTGTATCGTGCAATCATAATCCTTGAGTAATTCAAGCCATCTCCTTTGCCTCATGTTGAGTTCTTTTTGTGAGCAAATATACTTCAAACTCTTGTGATCAGTATAAATCTCACATTTTTCACCATAGAGGTAGTGCCTCCATATCTTCAAAGCAAAGATTACAGCTTCTAACTCGAGATCATGAGTAGGATAGTTTTGTTCATGAATTTTCAACTGTCGTGATGCATAGGCAATAACTCTATCATTCTGCATAAGGACACAACCAAGTCCTTTCTTTGATGCATCACTATAAATAACGAACCCATCATTCCCCGATGGTAGAGTCAATATAGGAGCATTGACTAATCTTCTCTTCAGTTCTTTGAAACATTATTCACACTCTTTTGTCCAAACAAATTTAACCCCTTTACGTGTGAGCTTCGTTAATGGGTTAGCCAATCGGGCAAAATTCTGGACGAAATGTCGATAATAACCTGCCAAACCAATAAAACGGCGTTCCTCAGTTATACTCGTAGGTTCTGGCCATTCTTGGATTGCCTTGGTCTTAGAAGGATCAACAGAGATTCCATCTTTTGAGACAATATGGCCAAGAAAACAAATCTCCTGAAGCCAGAATTCACACATGCTAAACTTCCCATATAATTCATGCCTCCTCAGAGTCTTCAAGATAATGCGCAAGTGATTTTCATGATCTTCGTAGGTTTTGGAGTATACCAAGATATCATCAATAAATACCACCACAAATTCATCGAGATACTCCTTGAAAACTCTATTCATCAGATCCATGAATACAGAGGGTGAATTAGTCAATCCAAAAGGCATTACAGTAAACTCGTAATGCCCGTACCTGGTTCGAAATGCTGTCTTCGGAATGTCTTCCTTCTTCACACACAACTGATGGTATCCAGATCGAAGGTCAATCTTTGAAAAGTATTGAGCTCCATGCAGTTGTTCAAATAAATCATCAATACGAGGTAGGGGATACTTGTTCTTTATCGTTATAGCATTGATCTCCCTGTAATCGATACATAACCTCATAGATCCATCTTTCTTTTTAACAAAAAGAACAGGGGCTCCCCATGGAGAAACACTAGGGCGAATAAATCCCTTATTACTCAATTCCTCTAGTTGTTTCTTTAGTTCGACTAACTCTACAGTGGCCATTCTATAAGGGGTCTTCGATATAGGCCTTGATCCAGGAATCAAATCAATAGAAAACTCAACTTCTCGTTCTGGAGGATGTCCAGGTAAATCTTCCGGAAATACATCTACAAATTCTTTCACAATAGGTACATCCTCTATTTGAACATTCCTTTCCTCATCGACAGTTATTTCATTCTCTTCCTCCCCAATAATTGAATTAAGTTGAGCTACTGGGGGTGGATCTAAATAAGAATTAGGTGGTGACGATTCTGCTCTAAAAATAAGGTGCTCCTTATCATTATCATCAAGAATCGTAACCTCTTTCTTCTTACAATAAATCTTCGCATCATAGTCTGAAAGCCAGTCCATACCGAGGATTATATCAAACTCAATCATAGGTATGACGATGAAATCAGCAGATAAAGAAAATTTATGTGCTCTAATGGGGACTGATTCACAAAACTTTGTTGCAACGATACTTCCCTTAGGAGTTTTAACTGACAACTCCCTTATTAAATCAAATTGGAAATATCTAATTTTCTTAGCAAACTGGGAAGATATGAAACAATGCGATGATCCAGAATCAAATAATGCATTTGCTAAACTTGAGGAAACCATTAAATTACCTGCCACCACGCCTTTCGGAGCTTCTACCTCAGCAGTAGTGATAGCATAAGCCTGGCCTTGATCCCTTGGCCTTTTCTGAGGTAAGTTCTCCTGACGCTTAGGACATGCATTTGCATAATGCCCCATCTCCCTGCAATTGTAGCACTGAACGTTGGTAGCTTCCTTTTTCCCCTTGCAATCATGAGCTTGGTGGCCTTTTTCACCACACTTGTAACAGACTCACATTCCCTTCAAGCAAATACCAGGATGTTTCTTCCCGCATTTACCACAAGATGGATATTCAACCTTTCCCTTCTTCCCCTTATTTCCATTCCCAGATTGATCAGCAGGTCTCTTCTTCTCTTGCTTTGCTTTAAAGTCATAAGACTTAGAGAATTCCTTTTCGGTCTTGATAGCACATGAGACAATGTCTTCGTACGATGAAAAGGATTGTGAGACTAACGCTCGACAGAGAAATGGTTTTAACCCATCAAAGAAACGATCAATCTTACTTCTTGGGTTACGAATATAATCACCAGCGTACCTCGCTAACCTTGTAAAGTTAGCCTCATACTTTGTGACATTCTCATCCTCCTTTTGTCTCAGACTCAGAAATTGCCTTTCCATATCTGTTCGATGGTCGCGAGGGAAGTATTTTTCTAAAAACAGCTCTTTGAACTCCCTCCATTCCATATTTGATACTTCATCATCTTCCTTCATATTTTGAATCAATGACCACCATTGATCAGCATCTCCAGTGAGGCGGTAAACTGCCATGATAACTTTTTCCCTTTCACTGCTCCCCAAAGCCTGAAATATTTTCTCTAGGGAAAATATCCATTGCTCAGCTACTAAGGGATTTGTATTCCCATTGAACGTTGGTGGTTGTTGCCTCATGAATCGATCTAACATTGATCCTCCACGCTGCGGATCAGGGTGCTCCATACGGGTAAGGTTATTATTCATAAACTGAGTAAGTTGTCCCAGTACGGTGATTAGCTGATCAGCGCCAGTTGCATCACCAGCCCCACTATAATTATCTTGAGCAGGAGGGAAATCCCTACATGGAGTGCGTGCATTGATACGGTTTCCATTTCTTCCACTAGGCGCCATTTCTAAACAATGGCATAAACTAGATCAGTTTATGAATCAAAATACATAATCCCATACTTATAAAACACTTAACATAAATTGAACTATTTATGGATATAATCCATAATAATAAGAATGTTTTCTTTGAGGAAGTATATACTCATAATCCCTTCAAAACGATTTGTAAAGAAAATGAGAGTTATCCTAAGCATATCCCCCGGGAGTGTCGTAACCAAGAGTGCAGCAAGGCCCGTTGTCGTGCACCAGTTCCCGTTCGAGTCTAGCTCAAAGCGGTGTTTTCGGGTTTTACCCCTAGGTACATCTGTGCCAGAGCCGCCTCTACCTGCTCGTATCCAGACAGGGATGTATTGCTTGGAAAACTCACAAAATCTCTACAATACCAAAATTCTAGGATGTTTTCTTATACTAATCCTCAAAGTTCATCTTAGGTCTACGTGCTCTAATCCGAGTTTATCTAAATCTAGCTTCCAAGGTTTGTACTAAACTTCCTCTGATACCAACTGTAACGCCCCGACCCCAGCTACCCAGAGTCGGTGCATTACTTCATAACATTGGCATGATCACAAGAAAGATCAAATCTCGAAAGACCGATTGGTTTAGTAGCCTTGGAAACACTAGATATATTCATAAGTTTTACATTACATCATAAAATGAAAAACTAACACAACAACATAATGTTTCCACAATCCACACTATTAACCCCTCATAAAATCCCTGCAGGTCATTCATAACTTACTTCTTCACATCCTGGGAAAAATAAAACATAGAAAAGGGGTGAGCTCAAATGCCCAGTAAGGATAACAATATAGCGGAAACTTTCATAAATAAGAATAAACATTTAAGGCAATGCATTACTAAAACAAAAGCCTTTTAAACTTTAACTTCAACATGGTATGGCAAAAGTAAAATGAAATAATGCCATTTACTTATTCACATAGATATTCTACTAATCGAATAATCACATGCAAAAATCAATAACCACTTTCATAATGTTGGAATGCATAATGCCAGACTATCATAACCACATAGTCAAGGCCTCGTGCCAAGACTACAAATAAGATTTTTTCAAGGCCTTGTGCCAAGACACTAGTTTGTCTCATGAGACCTACCGATGCATCGAGGAGCTATAGCGGGCTCCACCCGTCACTTATTAAGTCCAATGCATTCCCATATGAAAAGGTTTAAACATAACATAAACATTCGTATTAAAACTAGCATACGAAATGTCAATAATTTCACCATAAACTATGAATGGTATAAAAATAGCACATCCACAGTCAAACATATCACAAAACCTTCAATACAATATAGAAGTTTTGTATCATAATAAATCAACTTCAAATAATCCTAAAATCCATCAAAGGATGTTGACATAGATGAAATCAAAATTATTTTTAAAGAAGTATCTCCTTTTATTTTGAAATCATTTAAGATCCATATAAAATAAAACATTTTCGTTGAAAATATTCTTATAAGCTTGTATGGAAAGCTTCGACGATTTTATAACGGCGGAAAATAACCGCACCTGCCGTATAAGTTAAAAAAAACATTCTTACCTCAATTCTGTCGAAAAGGTTAAAAAGGACCTTGTTTTGAAAACGACGGAAAGATTCCTTTATAAACCTCTTATAAAAAGTCAAACAAGGGTATAAATGAATTTAACCCATATTCTTGTAAATAGTAAAAATGTTTTGAAATACATTTCGAAGAAACATGGATGTGGATGATAAAGAGGTCCCAGTAGATTATTATGTATAATACAACCTCGGATAATGAAGAGATTGTGAAGTAACCATTACCTTGTACTTTTCCTTGGTTGGGGTAGGTTAGCCTCCTATATAATAGTGAAATAATTGTTACTAAATTATACAAGAATCATATACATTAAGATGATATCATATATGATCTTTTAATATTGATTTGATAATAATATCTTAGTATTATCGCCGTTTCGGGTGTTAACTTACTCATTTTCTTTATATGTTTTGTTACATAAGTCATGTTTGTTGTATCTTATTCATATCCAGAATGATATCAAGTACTTAAACATCATTTTTAAATCATTAACTGATAATTATACTTGAATGGATACGATGGAGAATGAATCTCATCGCGTTCGTGGAGACGGTAGTCCGTACGTACGCACGAACGCTACTTCCATTTAATTTTTATTTTAAAAGAATCGAATCCAAATGATACATAGGTATATTACTATTCCAGTATAATATAATATTTTATATATGTTACTTAAGTTCATTAACACCATCCTTTATACGTTCCATGTGTGGTATGAACGAGTCATATCATTTTAAGGGGGCGGTAGTCCGCACTTCCTCAAATGAAATTATCCTATGTATATACAACATGAAACGAATAATGGTATGAAATAAAATGGAATTACAGAAGCTTATATATAAAATATATATCATTAATATCATATATAATTACAGTGCCATCATAATGGCCACCATGAGAGGCGGTAAGATGTATTTGAACAATCATCGTTTCGTGAGGCGTTAGTTTGCCATCCACAGAAACATTATGTTCATCATCCATTAGATGGAGTTGTGTGTATGTGTAGTTTGAATCCTTCTTATAACAACATCCTAGTATATTGAGGATACTGGTGTTGTTACAAAAGAAAGGAAATAAAAAGAGTTTGGGGGTTGAAGAAGCAAAATAAATGAAAATAATTTAAGAGAAATCGTTACCTTTAATTTAGGTAACTCACTTTGGTTGGAACCAAAGGACTTGTTGAAATGCTTTCTGCCTAAGGGGAAGCTTCAAGGAGGAGGAGAGGGATGTGGGGAGCTTATTTGGGCAGAGTTTGGACGAGCCAAGTGGCTTGAGAGGTGTGAGGAATGAGAAGAAGTGGTCTCCTTTTATAAGGGAGAGGAGGGGCTCTTTAGGAAAGAGTGAAAGTATTACTTTATAATATAATTATATTCGGTTTATAATGGTCCAAAAATCATTTAGGTCGAAGATAAGATGACTCATATTCTAAATAACATCAACCAATATGAATTTGACAGGTTTTAGATAATATTGTAATCATTATAATATTATTTATTTCAATGATTTATTAATGAGGTAAACATTGCATCATTATTGTGTCATTAATAATTTAACTTATTTGATGTCTAAAAATTATAAATAAAATATCATCATGTAGGAAATCTTTTTATCTTTCTAATGAATATTTATAATCGAAAATCCAACATGTATAACCCTATGTAAAAATTGTTCTTCTAAAAGATGTAAGCTTATGCCATTTTTATTTTTATTTTAACTTTATTAATATAATGTGTCCCTACCACATACAAGTGGCTCCAAGGGGTCCCCAAATTGACCCAAGGATTCCCATGGTCGGGTATGTGTCCACCAATAAGGTTAGGACAAGTTTTAGGGTAATTTTGTATTATTATAATATTAGTTTTTAACCCTTATTTACCGGATTTACCCTTTAACCATGGTAAATAAAATATTTACCACAGTAACTATTCAAAATGTCTAAAAATAAAAGTTACCTATTTACACAATTTGAACATCCTGATTACAAATATGGAATCCATTTTCCTAAATTCAAAACACAGAAGTGGCAGAAATTAATTTAAAATTAATTCCCGCTGTCAAAACAAAAAGCGTGTTTTTAAGAGGTAATAACTATCAAAAGATTGACACTTGTTTATGTTCGGTTTAATTGTAAAATTATGTCCAATGACAAAAATTAAATTAAATGGTAAAAATATATTCTAAATATACTTTAAAAACACTCAAATTAATAATTTATCAATATTAATTATTTTGATTAAAAAAGTTGTTTTTAATTAAAATTTAGTAATTTTCACTATTCATCAAAATATAAATGTTATCCGAAAAGTACCAAAATTTCACCCTAGGATAATTTCGATATTCCGAATCCAAAAATGAAGTCCATTTTGAAAAATATAATATATATGATTTCAAAAATTAGGTATTACTATTCACAACGGCTAGTTTAATTAGTTGTGGTGTGTGTTAGAACTCGAGGTTGCGTACAACACACGCTATCGATTATTCGAAGGGAAACGTACCGTGGAAGTTTGGGGTGTTACACCCACCCTTCAGGTGGGATTATCAGTGGATGGCTCGGTGTTGCTACTTTACATTTTAGTTGTTGTGCTTTATTTTCAGTTGTACTTTACATTCAGTTGGGTTTGTATTATGGCCCATTTACTTTCCATCACTTACAGTTGTACCCAGTGTACTTAGTGTTTACTTCATGTTGCTTACTCTGTGGTGTTTGTTTACTTTATAATTTCAATTCCTTCCGTTTTTATCGGGATTTATGCCTTTTCTGCTAGTCAGCAGCCCCTGGCCTATGGAAGGCGGGCTTGGGGTAGTCACGGCACGGGCCCCGAGGACGGGTCGTGACCGTATCTAACTATAAAATTCGAATGTGTTTATACCTAAAATATAGATTTTCATACAGAAATGAAAAGAGTATGATATCATGGTCTTCTTTTGGACCAAGTTCAGGAGATCCCTCAGACTATTCTAAAAAATGGGAGCTCTCTCATTATTCATCTAAATGGATCTCATGGCCCCTTGTATTCCAATTGGATTATCACTCAAACATCCTCCCAAATGACCTCATGGTCAATTAGATAATAACTAGAAACCAGCTTGACATTCCTCCCATAGTAAATCATCGTCCCATGGAGAAAAGTTCTCACACCCAAGGTATCCCATGTGATACTCAATTAAAATATTTCCATGTCACAAGTCACTTCAATCAAGATCTATTTCATAAGAAATTTTTAATAATTAAAATTTCATTTTTTATTAAAACACCTTCTATAGTCTAAAAAATATTTTTAAGACTTTTTAAAAATCCATTTTACTCTATTAATCATATTTAATCCATTTTAACAAACTCATATAGTGAATTCAAGACACCACCCACTATAAAACCACATAAACCATAAAATTCTAATAAATAACATGTATAACATACAAAATGGTATAAAAACCAATAATAAATCATTTTAATGTAAATATAATAATCACATACCATTGTTAATTAAAACTTCAATGTTATTCCATGGAAAACCCCCTTAAATATAGAACCCAACCTTGAGAATTGTTCATAACTCATTACCTTCAATGAAAACCCCCTCATCTCGAAAGAAAAAGAAATCGCACACATAATAAATAATAAAAACCAATTGCATTAAACTCATTTGATTCATCCAAGATACCCAATATTTCTTCCCACATCCATAGAAAATGAAGAACAAGGATATGAAGGGTCAAAGATAGGACATACCTTAGGTAAAAACACTATGGATCCAAGGATAATCCGCAAAAAGTTAAAGTTTATAATATTCAACAATAAAATGATGGGATTCATATTAGTGAGAGATGAAATCTATCCCTCAAAATATAAATCTATCAAGTACATGTTGGTAAATATTGAAAATTTTAATGAGTTAGACAACTCACATGGTTTGGTCACATGATTAAGAAAACCCTACACAAACTAGGTATGTCCTTTTAAATCTCTAATTCCAAACATCATGGATACCCCTATATCCTGAATGGTTTGAAAATATATTTTCAAAAAAAATTAAAAAGTTTACTCCCCCCCCCCCGCCCAAAATCCAAATTGGAATGGTTAGAAAAATTGTGTACTAACTTTGTGCCAGTGCATGTTGATTGTCCAAGAACACAAATTATAACTTTAGAAGTTAGGGAAACTAAATAATGAAATAAATATTAATAAAAATCAAAATAAAAGACATAACAGTGGCCCAATGGGTAAAAAACAACTGAGGTCCTAAGATTATCCAGCACACGTGTATAATTAAATATATATATTTAATCTATAATTAATTAATTTAGTATCTTAGAACCAAAATCCTCATTATTTAACCCCCCCCCCCCTTGAGTCCCTCTAATTAATGTTTTACATAAATCTAAATTAAATGGGAGATGATTTGGGAGATTACATAGCTTCCAAACATGATCTACAAGGAATAATCACCAATGAAACCCAATACTGACATGATATTTTCTAGTAATTGATCCAAATGTGAATTGAGGTATGTTTTTTTAATTTTACATCATTATTTTTTTTATAAAATATTTATTTTCGTATGCCATATTCATTTTCTTTAATTAATCTTTGAAATTTTCATCTATTTTATTAGTTTTTCTAATACCCATGATTTAAAATCCAAAGGTATGTATATTTTTATTCTAAATTGTGTTCCCTATGCATGATTTATAATAGTTGACCAATGATAAAGAAAATTATATCTACTCCCTGCCCTTTTCCAACTTCTAATGAGATGAATAAATGAAAAATTCCATTCTTATGGTGGATGATGTGGATATGATTGTTCCTATATGGATGGTGGTGCCAAAATCACGACATTCGGTGGTGAAAATGTAATTGAGTAATATGGAAATAGTAGTTGATTGAGGTGGGGGTGTAATGGAATGAGAGTGGTGACCCATTATGATGATGGTAGATCAAGTTAAAAAGGTCATCATTATAGTGTTCGTAGGAGAATCACCATCTGCAATAGCAGTAATAGTAAATATCCATGGATCATCTCATAGGCATTCTTGTTTGGACATCACGGTTAAACATCACCTTGTATCTCACATAATCTATGAAATTTGAGCCACCATGGCCCTAATAATATGGATGGTCATGTGTATGTCCCATCGAGTTGTCTCAGAAGACTAAGATATGAGATATTAACCCCATGGTCATAGGAAATTGGACTATGTTGTGGAGCAAGAATAACCAGTTGGTTATGTAGGCTCACTGGATTTTTTCAACCCAACGTGACCAAAGTTCCACAATATAGTACATTTTGATTCCACACTACCTTACGATATGCCAAACATGGGGTTTATAGATTCACTAGTGGATTAATCCCTCATTCCCATACCACTTCATGGCCTATCCAAAGGAAACCATGTAGTTTGTATTTTCACCTACATAGCGTCTTTCATGACATTGTCACTGAATATAATTATTTAGTAAAAAAATCACATTACATGAGTAATTTTAAAAATTTATCGTGATGGAATGGTATATTTATTCATATAAAGTTTCATTTTTATAAATATACGTATTTTTATGATTTAGAAACATAAATCCAATAATGAGGATTTGGTATAGTGAACTTAGAATTCTCAGGAATGGTACTCTACTATTGATTTGTTTTTATTAAGCAGGGATCCCTCTCACAAATTATTATGTCTGATTCTCTAACATATACTCTGGTAAGGGGTCATGTATATATAGATTATGTAAACCCTAATCTATGGTATCATTTAGGTAATGGTTTCTATAATTGGTTAGGTCACTTCCTCAACCAATACATATACATTGATAAGGGATGTCTCCACCAATGTTATTCTCAAGAGGTAATATGCGTTTCCTGATTTGGTTAGTTTAAATTTATTTAGAGAGTTTTTGATTGTCCAATATATTTTCTTTGAATATAATTACACTCTCTTATGTCTAGGGGTTTCTCTATTAAATAATATATAGGTTTTTATCTGTTAATATCTCCTTACTACCTTGGAATTTTTAACGACTATTTTTTTATAAATATTAAACTCTAGTATTTGGGTAATCCCATAGGGTATCTATATATTCATCCATACATGGGAATATTCACTCATAAAAGTAATGTCTTATGAATGTGATGTAAATTTTGTTGGGGGCCTTGGTTGGAATAGTGTTGGTAGAGATTAGTGGAACTGGGATGTGAATGTAGCTGGTGACATTCACATATAGAGTTGTCTCATTGAAGAGACCTCTCCATTTAAACTATTTTGGTTTTTAATAAAAAAAATTTATTTATCATATATCTTTAACCTTTTTCAATATGTATTATGTAATATTTTTTCCTATATTGATCTTATAATTTTTTACATGAATTATATATTGTTATTACATTCATTTATTTATTCCTAATTTTCATGTCATATATATAAATCTTTTTTTTGTAGAAGAACATTAGGCTAATGCCTCTCATCTTACATGATCTAAATATTGGGATTCAATTACAATATTTCTTCATAGAGGATGTTGGATTGGGGTGGAATAATCATTTTCCCCTACCAAGGATGGGACCTAGTGGGTTGGGTCATATCAGAGTGGTATCAAAGCTAGTTTGTCATTGAGATGATGTTCGGTGTTATATGTCTCGTTATGATTGGATTGGTAATTAATGGAAATTGATTTACACTGTATTGAGTTTATATTCAGTGTTAGGGAATCCAGTATTCGTATGACCACTGACATATCTATTCACTAAGTCTCTGGATAATTTCGTTGACTTTTTAAACTAAATCAATAATTATTGGGAATAAATAAATATTACATGTATCTTATCGAAATCATTCATTGATATCTATATTATTATTGATCCATATCCAAGGATATGATTGGAGGACAATGGACCATCTTGTCAAATATTCGGATGTTTATATGTGGACAACCATCTAGGATTACTATATATGGTTAGGCATGTTATATCCAATGATTGAGGCTTATATCAATAATTAGTTGAGTGATGAGACTTCTATTTATAGATCATTTCATGATAATATTCGACCAGGTGTGAGAAGGGTAGTAAATCCTCCAACTCTACAGTGATCAATCCTACCACATATAGTTAAGGTAAAAATTCATCCACCAATAATGTAGCCAATTATTCTTATGGGATCATATAAGGATACTGTTTCTGATGCTTCCGCCGGGGCGCATGCACCCATCAAGCAGCGGACGCGGTGCTGTTACCCCGCATTCCCTCTTTCCAAAGGTGGGTGACATCCTCTCCTTATTTAGGGACATCTGCTCCCTGATTGAAACAGGATGATGGGATGTCGGTTTTTTCCTTCCAGTGATTCCTCCTCAGAGCTCATCACCTAGTCCGGGTCTCCCTCATATATTTAATATGTTTTTTAGTGAAACTCTTCCCGACGTCATATCATCATGGACACGAGTAAATTACGCTGCTTCTGTCAGGATGTTCCAACGGGGCTGGTCAAGGCAGGACCCTTCGGTTAGGGGTGTAGTCACATTGTGCATCAATGGCATGTCTTAATGCGGGGGGATTGGCATGTCTATCTTCTATCCCTTATTATAGGGCTTCTTGAGGGCATGGAAGCCCAAGGAATCCCACATAGAATGTGGGTAATCGCATGCTATGGGCATGTATTTCAGATTTTCCTTAGCTTCCTATTTTAACACAGGGTATGCCGCATGTTTCACATCCTGCGGAGACGGATCAGACTGATCAGAACACAAATTAGAGTGGATCAGATTGAGGAACCCCCTAGAGGGAACACTGATATTGGGTTCATAACGTGGGTGGCGAACTGAATGGTGTCAAATAAAACAAGGAATGGGGTGGCATGATCTCACCGGGATGTGGCGGCCTGTGAAAGCATCAGGATGGATGATTCCTTTGGGCTTGATCCTCGAAGAGACTTACTACATATCCCAGTGGAAGTAAATCAAAGTCGGTGTAGTTCGATGAAACGATGGGACACCTGAGGAGGTGACCCATGAGAATGGATTCATGGATGGGACCCATAGGATGTGGAACCTCCATGATGGGGAATGATCTTATCAAGACACATAGGCTCAAGGTAAAGGTTCAGATGAGACATTAGTGAGGGGATTGAACCTTGTGGAGGCTTCCTATGTATGCCCATGGTGGGGAATCAAAGACCACATAGTTTAGATGGCGAATACAGTTTAACATCATATGGGACAGGGTTGAACCGACGTGAAGGTTGTCAAAATGACCAGTTGGTGGGCTTAATCCTCATAGAGGCTTTGTACATACCATGTCTTGGCATGGATCAAAGTCCCTATAGTTCAGGATGGATTGGGGATTATACTCTATGGTTTCCCAAGTTGGTAGGGATTGATCCTCGTGGAGGCTTCCAACATACCATGCCATGGTATGGATCAAAGTCCCCATTGTTCGGGATGGACCGGGGCTTACACTCTAAGGTGGTCCAAGGTGTTGGGGCTTGAACCTCATGGAGGCTTCCTTAATACCATTCCATGACATGGATCAAAGTCCCCATAGTTCGGGACGGATTGGGGCTTACTCTCTGAGGCGGCCCAAGGTGTTGGAGCTTTGACCTCATGGAGGCTTCTTATGTACCATGCCTTGACATGGATCATAGTCCCCGTAGTTTTGGATGGATTGGGGCATACACTCTAAGGAAGCCCAAGGTGTTGTTCATGGTCGATTCTTTCTCTAAGATCATGTGAGTCATGATTGGTGTGAGAAATAAGAGATAGAAGAGACCTGATGATCACATAGCGAATGGTTCATCCATGGTGGATGGAGAGGGGCTTACGCGTGTAGTGGCCCAAAGAGGAAACAAGGGATTATACTTGATTTGCAGCCCAGGAGGTCAGGGATTACACAAGGATAGAGGCCTGAGGGAGAAAAAAGTGCCGTGGGAGAGGGATTTGGGACTGGAAAAAGGAGGAGACCCATTCCATATCACTCCCTCGGCTTGCCTTGAGGACCGAAGATGAAAGGATGAGTAGGGTTGCTTCCCCTTGGAAGGAATACAAGGGGGTTACGCCAAGGTTTCTTCCCATTCCCGTGGAAAAACGCCACTTTAATATGGTTGATATCTTCCCATTTGAGGGGTGATCCCATCCCCGTAGAGACGAGTGGGCATGGAGATTGTCCAAGGTAGGGGGACCCTGTGTGCAAGGCACATAGCCAGGTCACAGTTTAATGTTAGGTGATGAGGACGATGGTGCTTGGCAGTTTAACGTCTTGCAACTCGGATGAGGTGGGTTTGCTCCACACCCCTATGACATATATTACCAGTACCCTCTGCTCATTGTGGGTGGGAAGGCATTGACAACACCATGGTGTGGGGGTGTCGTGGAGAGAACCATCGAGGGTTCCACGTTAGGGTGGATATGGGAAGAAGCAATAGTCGTTAGCATGCCTATGCGAAGAAGCATGATGTAAAGAAACACAACGAGCGGTGTCATCTAGGGGACTTTGAAGTTAATTTGTACAAGCCTAGAAGGTTTAACATAAAGTATCCGCATGATATGGATTCCTAGGGTATGAGAGAGACCCTCAAATGGAATCCATAGGTAGAGCATCAGGCACTCGCACAAGGGGGCGCCCGGGGAGAACTAAGGTGAGGGGTCCTGGGGGGATTGCACGCAACCTTTGAGGTTTGCACAAAATATGTAGACCTGCACGAAAAACACTAGGCTGGCATGAAATTGATGATGCTTGCGTGTAATTGGAGCCGAGGTTTCACACGCAACCAGAAGGATTGCGCGCTAGGTGCGCGAATGCGTGCAGGTGGGAGAGACTACATGCAATGACATGGGTGCGTGTAATTTAATGGATTATGCAAAATTGGAAGGGGAGTGTGCAATGGATGGGGTTTCACGCAATTGGTCGATTTTTGCTCAAGTGGAAGGGATTGTCCACAAGGGGCGGACCCCGAAGGGGTTGGCATTCAGTCTAAACCAGGGGGATATCACGCGAAGGCGTACCCCAGGAGACTTGGCGCGAAAATAATCGAACCTAAATGCCATCTTCGCATGTGCGGAAGACACATTTTGTGCACACGAGCCGGTTCAGATTCTTCAGCCCAAAATTGGAAGGGGTCGCCTTCTATTTATAGGAACCTGGGTGGTCCGGAATCACTTCCGGCACGAAATAATTGCGCGACGGAGGCGGAAGCACAGAATGGAGACCGCATGGGGCGGAGCATGAAATATTTCTCGCCCCCACCGCTAACCTTTCGTGAATCCCGGATCATTCTGAATGGGGTATAAACTTTTCACGCGCCTCTGAATTTATTTCGCACATCCCCTTAGGGCCCCCCAGATGGGGTCCCAGGTCTGAATATGACTTCACTTGGTCATTTTGAAACATTCTTCAGCACTTGAGCTCTCTTCGACGTCTACAAATGACCCCCCTTGGAATTGGATCGGTGAGGAGTCACAAGGGTCATATTATGAGGGAAACACCAAAATTCAAGGCCCTGTGGGACTCGGATAAGCAAAAATATAAAGCGGCATGCAAAACTCAGGAAGGCACAGAATTAGATTTCCGTGCGTATGTGTAACCCAGGATTAGCCTATAAAAGATAACGTGATTCCCATACTCTGTATGACTATTCTCACGGAACAAGTTTCGAGCTCTCGTGTGCAAACTTTTCTCCAGCCCTACGTGAAAAGCCACTCTGGTATTGTCTTCTCAATGTTCTCTAGCGCATGAGTTGGGAAATTACAGGGGCATTAGAATTAGTCCAAACATAGGGGAATGAAAAATGTGAATCACGTTCCCCAAATTCAGAACACTATGGGAGGGGCATTGCAATAAAGTACAAATGTTGACCGTTTTCAAAACATAACATCCCTATTTCATTAGCCTGATATGGGGACAACAAATGAGGGTCGACCACAGACTATGTCTGCAACACGGGACCTAACTCAAATATCGTCCATCAATCTTATGGAACGTTGGCCCAGGATATCAGGTAGACTATGGGTCGAGCATCTATAATATTAGGGGGTCCCTTCAGATGTGAAAGAGGATGAGGGTCTGAATAAAGGGGCTTGAAAAGTGTTGAATGTGAAGTGGTGGTTTATTCAAATAGAATCCAACACTCCTGAAATTACACCATCGTGGTGGAAGCACATTAGGTGGGCACATTAATCTGATGATGGATCATTCCTACCATGAGATAGGACCTCTCTGGTGAGGGAATTGTTTCTTTGAAATGTCATTATGGGGAATCTCAATATTGTTCAGGAAAAAATGATGTGGTTTCACAACTCCCTGAAGGATCCTGCCAAGGGGCCGACGGTGGGGGAATGGATGGGATTTGTGATTCCTGAGGTTGGACCGAAGACAAAATTTCTGAGTGTTATTACGTATCCCATAATAATGGGAATCAAGCCACAGATTTTTCTAGAAAGGGTCTTAGTTTAAGGTCCTATAACTCTTAACAGAGATCGGTAAGGAATGTAGGGGACACATGGTGAAGTGATTATGAAACCATACATGAAAGAGAACATAAGTCCAAATTACCATGAGTTCCTTGGGTAAGTGTTTAGGTCAAGGGACCGAACACAGATGTTAGGTTGGGCCTGTGGGTACATACCCCGGGCTTTCCTATGTATCTCATGAGAATGAGAATCAAGCCATACGTAGTACTAGAAATAGCACAGTAAGGTCCCAGTTCAAAGGATGAATGGGGCAGGCGGGTCTGGCCCTCGCACCAAAAGAAGTAGTATTTGATGTATCTTTTTTTTCCTTCAAGGTGAATGTTTTTTTAAGAAACAGACCTATGGTAGAAATTACTGGCATCACCACAAAACTAAAGTTGAATACAGGCGTTGAAAAATGGTATGGTCAATGAATGATACCCAATGTGATGTCCCCTATGATGAGGTCATCACAATGGAGTGCCATTTTTCATCATGCGGTCGGGATGACATTATCACAGTTTATGGTCATGTGATAGGACCAAACAACCCAGTATAAAGTCATATGGCTTGAACATGATGGAATTTGCGCGACATGATAAAGCATACCCGATGTGAATGATGAAGTGGTCCACATCATCACCGTGCACAATTCCGGGAGAGGATCCTCATTCCAAGAGGCCAGTGAGGGTCATAGGATAGGGTGTAGGAGAAGCTAGCCTCCAGCTGAGATTGACTCAGAAATGCAATTTCTGGGTGATCCCACATATCCCGTGAGGATAAGGATGAAGACACACATATCTCTAGGAGAAGATCCCATTTTATGGTCTTAGTGCTCAAATTGAGGGAACCCCGAAGGACACCGTATTACAGCTTGATCCCCTGACGTACGGAGGTGCACTAAAGGATAGTTCCAAGAGTGTCAAGATTCAACCTGAACATGTTGTGGTGGAACATAATTTGAATGATGTAACCAACATTCAAGTCTTGAAGGGGCTGGATTGACGATGATGGATTACTGCTGACCATGTTCAAAACACAGCATCCTGTTGCGTTAGCCCGAAATGGGGAAAAACAAATGAGCATTGACCGCTGACCATGTTCATATTGTGGGATTTGTATGAATTTTTCATCTGAAACCCTCGGGGGCATTGGCCCATAATTGTTGGAAATCCTTTAGGCCTAGCATCCATTCCATTCTGGGGGTCCCTTCGGGTGTGAAGGATAACGGGGGCCCAAATAAAGGGTAACATGAAGCCTGGAAAGTGGAAAGAACTTTCCCCAGTTGAATCTGACACTTCACATTATAGACCAAAGTACTCTTGGACACATCGGTGAACCACTGCAAAGGGTCGAGGGGCTAATCTTGAGAGCGTCTAATATATAGTGAATTCTTAGGATAATGGGGGGAAAGGTTCCAAAAACCCAACGCGAAGGAGGGCATAACCCTATACCACACCTATATATCCCCCTCATGGAGAGGAACATGACAAGGGGCTTAGGTGATAGGGGCGACCGAGAGATCTCTAAGAGATGGGTCTAGACACGAAATATAAATGTTCACGCGGTCCTATGTATCCCATAAGGTTGGTAATCAAGTCACATGTATTTCTTGAAGATACATATTAACGTCATGTGGTAGGCCATACAATTTAAAATCATGTGGGACGACATACAGTTTAAAGTCATGCGGGATGACATGAATTTTAACATCATGCGGGATGATACAGAGTTTAACATCATGAGGGACGACATAAAGTTTAGCATCATGCGAGACGACATACATTTTAACGTCATGAGTGACGACATACATTTTAACTTCATGTGGGACGAGTGTGCAGTTTATGGTCATGCAGGACCAACAGTTTAAGGTTGTGCGGTGCCATAATCTAGTGTAAGGTCATGTAGGACCCGATAGCTCAAGAAATGTATTTTTTGAGGAACATAACATTAGTGAGAGTAGTTATACGCTCACCATTCTTGGTCACTAGTGAGTATGATCTATTGGGATAAAACTTATGAACAATGTAAGGTCCTTCCCATTTGGGCTCCAACTTATGTGGTTTCGTGCTGGGGATCATTGGCACCCTGAGGGCCAGTACCAAGTCACCTTGAAGGAAAGAGCGGAGATGAACCTTCTTGTTGAAGGCTCGAGCCATCCTACTTTGGTGACTTTTTAGATTGTTTAAGGCACAAATCCTATTCTAGTCGTGTTCTTCAAATTCAGCTAGATAGATTTCAACATCTCTATCTTGCGCCTGCTTGTCATAGACTGCTATGCACAATGAGGGAAAATAAATCTTGATGGGCAGGATGGCCTTAGCTCCACACACCAGTGAATATGGGGTCACCTGGGTTGAATTACGAGTCATCTCCCGAAAAGCCAGAGGTTGTTGTGGAGTTTATCTGGCCAACTCTTCTTCCTCTGGCAAACCATTTTCTGCACGATGTTAGAGAGGGTTCTATTGAATGCCTAAATCTGTCCATTTTCATGTACATGATAATGGGAGGTATGGTTAGAGTGCATGTTGTACTTGGAATAAAACTTTTTCAACTCAGCTGCTTGAACGTTGGTTCCATTATCAGTGAGGATAGCATGAGGAACCCCAAACTGATGGATGATTTTTGAACTCACAAATTCAATGATATAATGGGCCTTGACATCCTTGAGCGGAATTTCCTCTGTCCACATGGAAAAGAAATCTACAACGGTCAGAATGAATCAGCATTGGCAAGACGCTGGTGGTGGTTATGGTCCTACGACATCTAAACCCCAGACTGCAATGGAACAAGAGTACTTGTTAGTGTGGAGAGGCTCTAGGGGACGATTCACAAAGTTAGCATGTACTTGGCATGCAAGGCACCTCTTGGAGAACTCGATGCAATCGTGGAGAATGGAGGGAAAAAATACCCAAATCTCCAGATCTGGTGAGACAATTTCGGCTCAGCCTAATGGGCACCACAAGAACCAGCATGAAACTCTTGCATGACCTGTGGAATCTCAACCCCCTTAATGCAATTAAGGAGAACACCATCAAACCTGCACTTATAGAGGATCCTCACAAGACTGGGACAACTCTGGAGGGTACACTGCAGCATGTGGGGTCAGATTCACTGGCACTCAGCTTCATCTGACGGGAGATTACCATTTTGGAGGTATTAAACCAAGGGTGTTCTCTAACCAACACTCATTTCGATCACTACATCCTGATGAATCGGGGGTCCTAATGCAGAGGCACTGGCGGTAATTTGTCTTACCTATGGTTTTTCATCACCACCTGGGGTAATAGGAGCTATAACTCTCCGATGTACCACATGGATGCCACATGGATAATCAAACCATCCTGTTCGGGAAATGCAAGTGATGCAGCTATGCTAGCCAAAGCATCCGCTTGACCATTCTTTGACCGAGTGACATGGAAAACCTCTGGATGAGAAGAGAACTGGGCCATTAGCTGGAGAGTGCATTATATCAATGGAATGAGCTCTGTCTTTCTAAAAACATAGTCGACATTGACCCGCTTAATAACTAACTCGGAGTCCCCTTACACATGCAATTGGGGATGTTGATCTCAAGGGCCAACTCAAGACCAGTAATGAGGGATTGATACTCTGCCTCATTTTTTTGAAACATTCCAATAGTAGGATTGAATATGGTAGAATGGCTTTCACTGGGGTAGTAAAAACGATACCCAGGCCCACTCTATTGAGTTGAGGATCATTGAGCCTCCTATTAGTGGGTCTCCATGAGGCACCATCAAAGTGCATCTGCCAACATGGGATGGCTTGATCGACTGAGAGGATTGACTCATCAAGAAAATCCAAATACTAGGAATGCTCCGAGGAGGTTGGATGGGAATCACGGAAATTGGCCATTGCCTACCCTTTGATAGCCTTCTAAGGCATGAACCGGATGTCAAACTGCTGGAGGATTACCGCCCACTGCGCTAGTCAGCTAGTCAACATGGGACAACTTTGGATGTACTTCAACGGGTCTACTCGAGACACCAGATGTACCTCATGGTGTTTCAGGTAATGTTGCAATTTCTATACGGCAAACACAAGCGCAAGGAAGCTCTTCTCAATGGGGGAGTATCTGGTATCTATATCGAAGAGCATGAGGCTAAGGTAGTAGAGGTTGTTCTCTGTCCCCTCATTGTTCATCTGGGACAGAAGGGAGCTGAGGGACCATTCCACATCGGTGACGTAGAGGACCATTTTCTTCCTAGAGACGGGTGGCATAAAAACAGGAGGTTAGAACAAATATTGCATGATTTCATTAAAGGAGGTCTACCACTCCCCTTCCACTCATAAGCGATTCCCTTCATTATGATACAAGATATGGGATTACACTTTCGAGACAGATTCGGAAGGAATCGGTGTATATAGGTCATGTTTCTTTGGAGACATCGAATCTCCCAAATATTAATCGGGGGAGGAACCTCACTGATGGCCTTGATCTTCTCCAGGTTGATCTCGATGCCCCGGTACCTAACGAAAAATCCAAGGAACTTCCCAGAGGTGACCCTAAAAGAACAATTTAATGGGTCCATCCTCAGGTGGTGGTAAGAGAGGAAGCCAAACACTTTCTCAAGATCATTGAGATGGTCCTGGTGCTGTCAAGATTTGACCACCAGATCATCCATATAGAATTCCACCAATGTCCCAAGGAATGGCTTGAATATGCGATGCATGGAACGATGATCGATGGTACCTGCATTCTTCAGTCCGAAGGGAATAATCTAGTAACAGAAAGTACCTTGGGGAGCCCTGAGAGTTGTGGACTTCTCTCCCTCAGGGGCCATCCGGATATGATTACATCCGGAGTAACCATCCATGAAGGAGAGGGCATGGAACCCCACCGTAGTGTCGTTCAACAATTCTGTCACTAGAAGGGTAAAATCATTCTTTCAGACAATGGTGATTGAGATCTCAGAAGTCAATATAGAATCTGATTTGTCTACTCTTCTTCATGACTGGTACAATGTTGGCCAGCCATTTGGGGTACTGGACCTCCTTAACGAAGTTGGCCCTAATGAACTTGTCAACTTCGGACTCAACCATAGCACCTTTAGATAGATGCATCTTTCTGGGAGGTTGTTTGAACCCATGATGATTTTCTAGAAGACCAAGACGGTGGATGGATAGTTGAGGATCTAGTCCCAACAACTTGTCGTAACTTCAGTAGAACACGTCAGGATTCTGTTTAAGGTAGCCTAGGTACTGTTGTTGCTCCTCAAGGGACATAGCGGTGTAGATCAATCTGGGCATCGGGTCTGCCTCACTTCTGTGGTTCACCTGTACAAACTGGTCAGCCATGGCAGAGACGCCTTACTCAATGGCCGGGGGAGTCCTCTTTATCCTATTCTCTACATATGGATGGATCTTCCTCCGGGGAAGTTACTTCTGAGTTAGAATACCCATATGGGAGGTTGGTACCGGCTTGAGCATTAGTGGTTATTGCATCGGGGAACTACGGCGCTATGGAGACAATAGTGACAAAGGCTGTCGATCTGACAACATCTCATCTCCAGCTCAAGGGGCCACTCTTGGAAAATATCAAAGCAGTAGTGGTGCGTTGGCCGGAGCTGACTTATTCAAGCCCAGCGAAATAGACATGTATGACGTACCGCTATTTTCCTGAAGCAGACATCTCAAAACCTGATGAGACTGGGAGGCTCTGAGATCACTAGATCCTGATTCGTATAAGAATACGAAGTGATTTTCCGACGGCACCTGGATCTTGGAGCATGGTTCCCCCTTTTCCTGGAAATGAAAATATATTTCCCTATATCGGGGGTCGTGGCCTCCAACTGATGGATCCGAAAGATGTAGGGGTCATTAAAGCCTACCCAAGGTTCGGTCATAGTAGTGAAAGGATTAACATTACTAGCCTGTACTTGCTTATCCTTGCTCTTGTAATATTCAGTGTCCAAGTAGTAGGATTCACAAGAGGTGAAAATAGATGCATCACATTAGAGTATGCCAACTCGACTGTTAAGGGAGTACTTCAGGCATTGGTGATACGATGAGGGGACTGCCTCATGCAGGCAGGGCCCTGTCCTTCCCATCAATGCATTATACATGGTGTCCTATGAGACAACCAAGAACTCTGTGTTGGCAATTAGGCCACCGAACTGGGTCTTTTGATAGATGTTACTGACCGGGTTTTGATCTATCGTATAGTATCCCTGGATTCTTAAACTAGAGGGAGTTAGGTCATCTTCATATAACCCCAGCTTCCGCAGTGTTTGCATCGGGATAAGATTGATCACGGATCCGGTGACAACGAGACAGTGGAAAAACTATACACTGTTAAAATTGGTCGGTGATATAAAACGGGTGGATGCTTCCCTATATGGGGGATCCTTCATCATCTCTTATGAATTAAATGATGGCCTGGAATTCAGCATCCTCAACTATTTCAACATGGAAAGATTCTGCTGGTGCTACCTGCATCTCAAACTGGAGGGGGCTTCTTAAAGACTCGGCGAGTGCTTCATGTATATCTGGCGACAAGGAAGGGCTTCATGGATGGAAATCCTAAATGGGATTCTGGTGAGGTGCATGATAACGTCATTCTTCTGTTCCAGGCACAAGCTTCTTCTTGTGGGAAGACACTCTGGGATAGAAGGCATAGTGGGCCCTACCGGCCAGACTAGTGGCTGACTGGAACTGGGAATATCCCGCTGCTCACTAGGCGAAGCCAAGAGAGTAGCTGTCGGATGAGGACCGGATGACTGATATTGGCTTGTAGCGGGGCGAAGTAGGTTGTGGCATGGTTGAAGTGGTTCTGTATGATCCAGTAGCACAAAAGGTGGTGGAGGTGGGCCTGTCGACACCGGATGAGGAGGTTGCATGTGTTGGGTTCTATGTCGGGCCTGCTATCTGGTCTTAGCGGCCTTCACGACCTGGAAGGATGTTCCAACTACTGTACCCTGAACTCCCTTATATTCATGTCTCTGTAGACGTTGGTGTCGTCTGGGGACATTGGGGAGGTTCCCCTTCCCCCCCCCCCCCTCGTCGGGAGTCGTATAGGGGTTTACCAACTCAATGGTGTTAACTGAAGCATAACCTTGATTGTTGCATGACGAATCATCCAAAATTTGGAGGATTCTGGGGGGAATCCCCATCTCCATGGGCATACAGTCACTGATAGTGCGGGAAGACGAAAACATTATTGGGGAGCATTGCTTTTTCTTGCGCCTCTAGTTCTTGCTCTTCTGGGAAGAGGACGACTGAGATGATGACATAGGAGTGGTGGATACAGCTTCTGAAGGCTCTGGCTGATTCAGGCGTTTACAGATAATACCATGGGTGCGGGTGACTGTCTTGCAAGCCATCCAGTCATTATACTTCTGAGGCCCACTGTTAGTAACCTGCTGCCACTCGCCCTCGTCGTCGCTACCACTATCTGACCCTACAAAGACACCCCCCACTTGTGCCCGGGACAAGCCCAACCTAACTATTTTTTTTTCAATATGGTCTTGGATCCAGTCCTTGAACACATATAATTTCATGAGGTTGTGCCCCGAGATCTGGTGATAAGGGCAGTAGTTGGGGTGATCAGTGAGATGCACCACTTATGGCTTTCTGCACTTAGGCAATCATACAATTCTCTACTCTATGGAACTATGGAAGTAACCAGGGACCTTAGTCTCGTTGAACTAGTAAGTCCAATTTCTCTTATCCGAAAAGGGGGCTCTTGGAGCCTAACCCTGACGGGAGGCTGGAGGAGCCTTCCATAGAGGCGGATCTTGATTGTATTTCCTAGGCGGTGGTGGTGCGTTACGCAGAGGTGCCTGCCGATTTTGTGATGGTCGTTTCTGGGCTGGAAACTGTGCCCATGGTGGTGGAACTCTGCGGGGCTATGGAGCTGGCTCCACTGGTTGAAATTCTATCTGCCTAGGGGCCTCTATCTGGGCCACCATGGCAGGATCAGCTCTTGCAACCCTCTTTGCTGGGATTACAGGGGGCAGCAGACATGCCTGGCTTTCCTATTTCATGACTTTTACGAGGCACTGGGCCTTATCTGAAAATTCTTAGAACACCCTAGGATAGTTATGAGTGATCATAGAGGGAACCTGTTCCATCTTGACATTCCCCACACACATCGTCAGTAATTACTCCTGAGTAAATTGAATATTGAGGGAGCATGTGAGCCCCTTCCACTGGGAGATAAAGTCTGTGACTCACTCATCAGGCCTTTGTTTGCATTTGAATAGGTCAGTGATACTTGTATTTTGGGTGGTAGAGCTGAACTGGTAAAGGAATTTCCTACGAAGCTCCTCCCAGCTAGTCATGGATCCGATGTGGATATGGATGTACAAAACAAATGTGGGACCCTCCAATGTCTGAACAAAACAGTGGAGCTTGGTGGCCTCTTTCTACGCTGGGGTACCCAACATAGGCCCACACCTTGAGTTGAAGTGGGATAGGTGTTGTGGAAAGGCCCCTTTCCCATTAAAGGGAGAGCAGGTGAGATTCCCGAATCCCGGGAGTGCTGGCATATCATCCACCCATGCTGGATATGGCTTTCCATCAGGTGGTATGACCACCTATCGCATTTCCAATGCCTCTAGGTGGGTAATGAGTTTCACCATTGGATCATCCAGGTGGGGTATCCAGTATTGATGAGGATCCCTAACCACGAGCGTATTGCCTAGTTCTTCAATGCGGTAGACAAGCTCAGCGGCTTATGGAGCAGCTGGTGGAGAGGCCCTTGGGGCTGTCGGAGGATCCCGAGCGAGGTTCCGTGGATTGTCGACCAATTCAAGAGGGTTTGGAGAGACATACCATACCCTCGTGTCGTGATCTCTAGCATCCGCCCTATCAGCGGGAGTGGCACGATTATGGTTTCCTTGGGGCAGCTCTCTATGGAACAGTTGTTCCTGCCCCTGCTGCCCAGGCCTAGGATCACCATAGTCGGGTTGTCGCTCTATAGTGCATGTAGACAGGAGGTCGTTGACCAAACTCTTTTTCATAGCATGTTTCTGGCGCAATGGGGCCTTCTTAGGGTCCTCTTCCATCTCCATCACTAAAAAGGGTGGGTCGGAGTGGTTGACAGCTCCGACATGCTCTTTGACCTTACTGACATTATGGCTGAGTACCAATGAATCGATGGGTGGAGGGAGACCTAAGAGGATCCTTTGCTGAGGAGTAACCCTCCATTATGGGTCTAGTAGTGGTGGAACATCCTTAGAGAGTATGTTCCCATCTAGAAGTTCTAGCTTCTTTTCCCCTCCAGATAGATCATTCGTGTTGACCGCAACTCTTCTCAGGGGAATGTCCTCAACGTCGCCAAGGGATTCGGGGTACCGGTGAATAGCACTAAAGAGGAGGGAAGCATATTTCCCCTATCCACAGACTTTAGGAAGGGGTAGCCTCCATAATAACCATGTGGAGTACTTGGAATCTCTGAACGCATTGCAGTTGGAGGGCGCTGCGGTGACCAGGTGACTCGGGATGCTGGACCACGGGGAGTGTGGACAGGTCAACCAAATGGCATTGTTCACCAATAACTTCAAGGTGCTCTTGGATCTCGGGATAAGTCACTCGATGGTGGAGAAGATACAAGTGAGTCACCCAGAGGGTATGGTGGAAACATTCAAACTCTTCTAGGGTGAGCGATTCTGGCGTACCAAAATTTTGTTCTGCGACCGGCCAAAACTTATCAGGGATGTGGCCTTCTGTGAGGATGTTCCAAAAGCCCCTCGTCATAGATTCAGGATTTTTTCCTTGATTTCCCCACTCATAAAATGAGGGAGGTTGAGGAACTGGAAGCAGTATTGAGGAAGACCTCTGGGATGGCGGGCTGGCTGGAGGAGAATACAGTGAGCTAGTTAACTGGCCGCCAAACCATGGGCTATCCACTGAGGACTGTAGTGACCTGTCCGCTACGTAGAGATAGGATGGACCGAAGAACAAATCTCTTGAGACAACATCAGAATCTACCGAGGGTGGGATATGTTGTGGATCTCCTTCCATTGGCCACCAAAAACAGCTCTCTGTATTCTCTAGTCATGATAGAGGGTGCTCCCGGTGATGCTGGTGGTGACTGCGCGATCGGTCCCTAGGGACATGCCAAGTTCTCGTTCTCCTGGATATAACTTTAGAGGGAAACATGGATCCTACAGATCTCGAAATCTGTGAGTACGAGGCTTATGAACATCATTCTTTCCCCAGCCCTTGTCTCATAAGGATAGGGATCAGGCTTCAGCACCGAGTCATACTCCGCTTCGGAGTCTGAGAAACAGACTGGGATGATTTCATTTCGGCCTTCCCCAGAATTCCTCTTGTGGCGGCGATGACCCACCTTCCTGCCCCTGGGTGGATCCTTGTTAAAGGGCTGATTTCCAACATGGGGTCCTCTGGACGCACTAGTGCTTGGGTAGAGAGGGTTTCCACCCGAGAAAGCCGGAGTGCGAGGAGCACTGTGAAAAATTTGTAAAGGGATACAGGGAGGACCTCCATGCTGGTGGGTGACCCGGCATGTGATGTCTCCATACCTAGGGTCTGTGGTAGGAGAATTTTACTTTTACCCAGCATGAGAGAGACCCCCATATGGAGTGTTTCTGTCACAGGGAAGATCCTCACTTGGGATGAAGGTTACACGTGGATGACCTCCAATCCAAGGTTGGAAACAAGGAGGTCTCGCACCTTCCATAGTGGCAGTATGGAGAAGGCCTCCACACTAGGTGGAATTGCTGCAGATTGGTCTACAACAACCATCTCTTGTTCCAGAAACCTAGAGAGTCGACCAAACTTCCCCATGGGGTGGTTGGGGACTCGATCCAGGTCGAGCGTATAACTTTCCATGCAAGGCATATGCATGGAGTTGGGGATATGAGTCAGCAGTGGCTCGATCCATAGTAGTCATTGACGTTAATGTCCCTTGGTGGGTTCCCTCTTCCATTTTCGCCCGACTCTGGCACCGGGTTAGATGAACTCGAGCTAGTGGTGTAGGTGCATGGCTTACCTGCTCCTTGGCTCAAGGAATCGGGTGGCGGCGTCGACACAACCTGGTGGGAGCCCTTACTGGGAGCTCCTGAAGTCGGACTCCGATTGGGCCATCCCGTACATCCCCTACCTCATCTTCATTGGGGAGATATTTTTCAAGGAATTCCAGGGACATTCTCACTAAATGATTGAATATTGGGGTGGGGAGCAGTGGCTCCCTATGTGGCCCTCGGGGGCGATGTTGACTGCGAGGCAAAGCTGCATCGAGATCCAAGCTGGCTTTATCCCTGGTGTGGATGATCCCCTCTTCCTCGTACCTATGTACAAGGTAATTAATTTCCATTCACTGGATAATCTCTAATTTGGAGAGGGGGCGTGGGAATCCATTAGACATGGAAAGAGAAGCCATCATGGAAGAGGGAGAACCACCTGGGTTAGCCACGTCGATATTGCCCATGCCCCTGCACCGGTGGGCAGGTGATTGGGCTCCAGATGAAACAACATGGTTCCTGAAAGTAAGGAGAAGAACTCATTAACACTGCTAGGAAATGAAATCATTAACTAGTAACTTGCACCATTCCATCTTCTGTGGATGGTAAGATGGATCCACGTGGGCAACATCGCAGAACACAATGCTCAACGTCCTGACAGTCCCAACTTCTGGCGAGTTTCAGGTCAGGCCCACTATTTGCTTGGGGGACTTGCTGCCGGATGACTGGGTCTAATGAAAAGCTAATCCAATCATGCCTCAAACACTACTAGTATCTATATTGAGGAGAAGAACTTCACAATGGGTTCACCATTTCTGTTTCGAACACTTTTTCCGGGGCGCATGCACCCGTCACGCAGAGGACACACTACTGTTACCCCGCATTCCTACATTCCAATGGCAGTTGGCATCTGCTCCATATTCTGGATATCTAATCCTTGATCGAAATGGAATGAAGGGATGTCTGTTCTTCCTTCCGTGGATTCCTCCTCAGACCTCATCACCATGTCCGGGTCTCCCTCATAGATTTAAGATGTTGTTTGTGAAAATCGTTATGGCGCCATATCTTCATGGACACTAGTTAATTACACTGGTTATATCAGGACGTTCCAAGGGGCTCGGTCAGGGCAGCAACCTTCGGTTAGGGATGTAGTTACATTGGGCATCACTGGCATGTCTTGACACTGGGGGATTGGAATTTCTATCTTTTTTCCCTTATTATAGGGCATCTCGAGGGCGCGAAAGCCCAAGTCATCCCACATCGAACTCGGGGAATCGCATTCCATGGGCATGTATATGAGATTTTCATTAGCTTATTATGTTTAGCATAGGGTATGCTGCAAGTTTAATGTCCAGCAGAGATGGATCAGACTGATCAGAACACTGATTAGAGTGGATATGATTAAGGAACCCCCTGGAGGGAACATCGATATTGGGGCCAACATGTGGGTGGCTTCCCTAATGCTATCAAATGGAATGGGGAATGGGGTGGCATGATCTCAACGGGATGTGGCGGCCCAGGTATGAATCCGGATGGACAATGGCTTTAGGCATGATCCACGAATTGATTTTTGATGTATCCCCATGGAGGGGAATCAATTTCTGTGTAGTTCGATGAAATGATGGGACACCAGAGGAGGCGACTCGTGAGAATGGACGCATAGATGGGACCCAGAGGTAGTGGAACCTCTGGGTTAGGGAATGATCTTCTCGAAACACAATGGCTCGAGGGAAAGGTCGGGATGAGACCTGAGTGAGGGGCTTGAACCTCATGGAGGCTTCCTACGTATCGTCGTTGTGGGGAATCAAAGACCACATAGTTCTGATGGAAAATATAGTTTAACATCATGCGGGGCAGGGATGAACCGACGTGAAGGGGGTCAGAATGACTGGTTGGTGGGATTGAACCTCATGGGGGCTTCCAATGTACCATGCCTTGGCATGGATCAACATCCCTGTAGTTCAGTATGGACTGGGGAATACACTTTGAGGTGTCCCAAGGTGTTATGACTCCAACCTCGTGGAGGCTTCCTACGTACCATGCCTTGGCATGGATCAAAGTCCCCATAGTTTGGGATGGATTGGGGCTTACACTTTGTAGAGACCCAAGGAGTTGAGTCTTGATCCTCGTTGAGGATTCCTACGTACCAGGACCTGACATGGATCAAAGTCCCCGTATTTCGGTATGGATTAGGGCTTACAATATGAGGTGGCCCAAGGTTTTGGGGCTTGAACCTCATGGAGGGTTCCAAAATTCCATGCTTTGACATGGATCAAAGTCCCCGTAGTTTGTGATGGATTGTGGCTTACACTTTGAGGCGTCCTAAGGTGTTGGTCATGGTCAGTGCTTGCTCTAATCTCACGCGATTCGTGATCGGTGTGAGAAATAAGAGATAGCAGAAACCTGATGATCACGTCGTGAAAGGTTCATCAGTGGGGGATGGAGTGGGGTTTATGCATGTAGTGGTTCAAAGAGGATACAAGGTCTTATGTGTGGTTAGGAGCCCAGGAGGTCGGGGCTTACTCCAGGATGGAGGCCCGAGGGCGACAAAGCGCAGTGGGAGAGAAATTTGGGACCGAAGAGAGGAAGAACCTTGTTACCTATCACGCCTCCACTGGCCTTGAGGACCGACGATGAAAGGAGGAGTAGGGATGATGCCTCCTATAAAGAAAACTAGGGGCTTACACCAGTGTAGCTTCCCATTCCCGTAGACAAACACCACTCCAATAATGAGGATATCATCACGTGTGGGGGGTGATCCCATCTCTGTGGAGGCGAGTGGACGGGGAGAATGTCTAAGGTGGAGGGACCCTGCATGCAAGGCATGGGGATAGTTTATAGTTTAATGTCATGTGATGAGGACGATGGTGCTCGACAGTTTATCATACTGTAGCTCGGATGAGGTGGATTTGCTACACACCCCTAGGACTTACATAACCGGTACCCTCTTCTCCTTGTGGGAGGGAAGGCATCGGCAACTCCATGGAATGGGGGTGTCCTGGATGGAACCATCAAGGGGTCCACATTAGCATGGCTATGAGAAGAAGAAATAGTCATTAGCGTGCCTATTTGAAGATGCATGAGGAAATGCAACGCAATGGGTGGTGTCCTCCAGGGGACTTTGAAGTTAGTTCTTATGAGCCTAGAAGGTCACATGGGAAAATGGTGCATGATATGGATTCTTGGGGCATGAGAGACACCAATGAATGGAATCCATAAGAAGACCATCGGGCACTCGCACAAGGGGGCACCCGTGAAGCACTGAGGTGAGGGGACCCGAGGGTATTGCGCGCAACCATTGAGTTTTGCGCGAAATAAGTAGACCTGTGCGAAAAACACTAGGATGGCACGAAATCGGTGATGCATGCATGTAATTGGATCCACAGTTTCACGTGAAACCATAAGGATTGTGTGCAAGGTGCGGGAATGCACTCAAGTGGGAGAGACAACGCGCAATGATAGGGGGCACGCAATTTAAGTGATTGCGCGCAATTGGAAGGGGTGTGTACAGTGGAAGGGGTTGCACACAATGAGTCAGCCTGCGCGCAAGGGGAAGAGATTTCCTGCAAGGGGAGGACCCTGAAGGGGTTGGAATTCAGTATTAAAGAGGGGGATCTAGCGTGAAGGAGGACCCCGGGGAGACTAGACATGAAAAGAACCATACCTGAAGGGCATATTTGTGCGTGCAGAAGACGAATTTCTTGCACGATAGCTGGTTCAGATTCTTCATCCCCAAAGTGGAAATGGTTGCTATGAATTAATAGGCACCCAGGGGCATGAAAACCATGTTGGTGTGAAATAATTTTGTGACGGAGGTAGTGGCGCGGAATATCAACCACGCGGGTTGGGGCGCAAAATATTTCACGCCCACGCCGCTGACCTTTAGTGAATCTCAGAACATTCCGCACGGGGCATAATGTAACACCCCAAGATTTCATAGTGTGTTAGTTCTTCAAAATAATTCAATAACATTCACTACATGCAACACCAAGTTCAAGCACACCATGACTTACCAAACAAGACGTTCAAAAGAGGTTATGAATAGTATTAGATAAATTTTAATGTTTATATAATCCTTATAATTTTAGAATCCATATTATGAGTTTCTTAGATATAATGCAAGAACAAATTCATTTTCAGTATTGCACTTTTATCAACTTTAATAGTGAACCCTTTTTAAATACTATATTTTAAACTTTTTGAATAAATGGGGACATCAAAAATTTAAAATGAAACACCCCAAGCTTCTACGGTACGCTTCTCTTTGAATAATGTGATAGCGTGTGTTGTACGCAACACCGAGTTCTAACAACCAATTAAACTAGCCATTATGAATAGTAATAACTACTTTTTAAAATTATATATATTTTATATTTCAAAATGGGCTTCATTTTTGGATTCATAATATCAAAATTAGCCTAGGGTGAAATTTTGGTACTTTTCGGATAACTTTCATATTTTGATGAATAGTGAAAATTACTAAATTTTAATTAAAAACAACTTTTTTAATCAAAATAATTAATAGTGATAAATTATGAATTTTAGTAGTTTTAAAGTATATTTAGAATATATTTTTACCATTTAATATAATTTTGGTCATTGAACATAATTTTACAATTAAACCAAACATAAACAAGTGTCAATCTTTTGATAGTTATTATCTCTTAAAAACACGCTTTTTGTTTTGACAGCGGGAATTAATTTTAAATTAATTTCTGCCACTTCTGTGTTTAGAATTTAGGAAAATGGATTCCATATTTAGAATTCGGATGTTCAAATTGTGTGAATAGGTAACTTTTATTTTTAGACATTTTGAATAATTACTGCGGTAAATATTTTATTTACCATGGTTAAGGGTAAATCCGGTAAATAAGGGTTAAAAAAATAATATTATAATAATACTAAATTACCCTAAAACGTGTCTTAACCCTATTGGTTGATACATGGTCGACCATGGGCATCTTTGTGTCAATTTTGGGACCCCATGGATCCACTTGTAAGTGATAATGACACTTTATTTTAATTAAGTTAAAATGAATACAAAAATGACACAAGCATATATCTATTAGCAAAATAATTGTTAAATAGGGTTATATATGTTGGATTTTAGATTATAAATATTCATTAGAAAGATAAAAAGATTTCCTACATAATGATAGTTTATTTATAATTTTTAGACATTAAATAATTTATTTTATTTATGACACAATGATGATGCAGTAATTACTATAATAGTGGAAAATTAAAATAATTGATATTATAAATACCCAAATAAATATAATATGAAACTTTTAATGAATTAAACTAATTTTCTAGGATAATATGATATATTAGGATTGATTTAATTGACCTTTTTCGAAGTAATCAATCTGTTATGAGTTTCACAAAAATCAACTATTGAATAGTGTCAAAATTAACATAAAAGAGTTCTTAAAACAAATATTATATTATTAATTGATATTAAATTCCTAAAAATCTAAGGTTCGGCCAAGCGACTTATATCAGGATAGTTTCATTATTAATGGACCACTTGGGGGTCGCTTGGATGTATATAGTATGTTTATTAACCATATTATATAAAACTACAAAGAGTCATTGTAAAAGTGAAACTAATTAACTTAGAGTTAATACTTAAAGATAAGGTTAATATAAGTACCCAAACCTGTCTAAATTCTATTGGTTGAGTGGTTTTCGACCTATCCCCACCTTAACCTTTGAATAATAAGATTTGGATCCATTAGAAACCGAATATGAATTTATTATAAATTAATATTTCTAGCTTTTCCAAAGGTGCCCCTCACCCCTCTTATAAAAGGGCACTCCTCCTTATCATTTCTTCACACCTTAAAAGCCTTTTGGTTCGGCCAAACTCTGCCCAAATACTCTCCCAACATCCCTCACTACAACCCAGAGGCCTTAGTTTGATCAGAAAGACAACCTAAGGAGCCCTTTTGATCAAATCAAAAGGAAGAACCCGAAGAAGAGGTAATGATTTCACCACCCTTCTCCAAGTTCATTTCTTCTTCCACTTCTTCTTCCTTTGTTCTTACCATTATAAAATAATAACTCCAGTATATCACATATACTGTGATGTTATTATAAATATGGTACAACCATATTCAGTATTCTATCCACCCATTGAATAACATGTCACTATACGTGCGTACGTACGGACTACCGTCTCCACGTCGTGGTGTAATTGTTATTCAATATAATATTATTTGGATGGGTATAATAATGATTTGTAACTCATGTAAATAATAAATATAACATGTTAATGATTCTGTATATATGATATATCATCCATTTATATATTATTTTAATATCAAAAGAATGATATTGTCGCTCGTGCGTACGTACGGACTACCGTCTCCACGAACGCGATGAGATTCATTCTCCATCGTATCCATTCAAGTATAATTATCATTTGATGATTTAAAAATGATGTTTAAGGACTAGATATCATTCTGGATATGAATAAGATACAACAACCATGGCTTACGTAACAAAACATATAAAAGAAAATGAGTAAGGTAACTCCCGAAACGACGATAATTCTAAGATATTATTAACAAATCAATGTTAAAAGATCATATATGATATCATATTATTATATTTGATTATTGTACAATTTAATAACAACTATTTAACCATTATACAGGAGGTTAACCTACCCCAAACAAGGAAAAGTACAAGGTAAGGGTTTACTTTACAACCTCTTCATTATCCAAGGTTGTTTATACGTAATAATCTACTGGGATCTCTTTATCATCCACATCCATGTTTCTTAAAAATGCATTTCAAAACATTTTTACTATTTACTAGAATATGAGTTAAAGTCATTTATACCCTTTTTGACTTTTATAAGTGGTTTATAAAGGAATCTTTCGGTTGTTTTCAAAACAAGGTCTTTTTTAACCTTTTCGACAGAATTAAGGTAAGAATGTTTTTTTAACTTATACGGCGGGTGCGGCTAATTTCCGCCGTTATAAAATCTTCAAAACTCCCCTTACAAGCTTATAAGAATATTTTCAAAGAAAATGTTTTATTTTATATGGATCTTAAATGATTTCAAAATAAAAAGAGATATTTCTTTAAAAAGAATTTTTATTTCATCTATGTCAACATCGTTTGATGGATTTTACGATTATTTGAATTTGATCTATTGTGATACAAAACTTCTATATTGTATTGAAGGTTTTGTGATATGTTTGACTGTGGATGTGCTATTTTTATACCATTCATAGTTTATGGTGAAATTATTGACATTTCGTATGCTAGTTTTAATACGAATGTTTATGTTATGTTTAAACCTTTTCATATGGGAATGCATTGGACTTAGTAAGTGACGGGTGGAGCCCGCTATAGCTCCTCGATGCATCGGTAGGTCTCATGAGACAAACTAGTGTCTTGGCACAAGGCCTTGACAAAATATTATTTGTAGTCTTGGCACGAGGCCTTGACTATGTGGTTATGATAGTCTGGCATTATGCATTCCAACATTATGAAAGTGGTTATTGATTTTTGCATGTGATTATTCGATTAGTAGAATATCCATGTGAGTAAGTAAATGGCATTATTTCATTTTATTTATGCCATACCATGTTGAAAGTTCATGTTTGAAAGGCTTTTGTTTTAGTTATACATTCCCTTAAAAGTTTATTCTTATTTATGAAAGTTTCCGCTATATTGTTATCCTTACTGGGCATTTGAGCTCACCCCTTTTCTATGTTTTATTTTTCCCAGGAAGTGAAGAACTAAGTTATGAATGACCTGCAGGGATATTATGTGGGGATATGAGTGTGGATTATGGAGACAATATGTTGTTGTAGTAGTTTTTCATTTAATGATGTAATGTAAAACTTATGAATATATCTAGTGTTTCCAAGGCTACTAAACCAATCGGTCTTTCGAGATTTGATCTTTCTTGTGATCATGCCAATGTTATGTAATAATGCACCGACTCTGGGTAACTGGGGTCAGGGCGTTACAGTTGGTATCAGAGGAAGTTTAGTACAAACCTTGGAAGCTAGATTTAGATAAACTCTGATTAGAGCACGTAGACCTAAGATGAACATTGAGGATTAGTATAGAAGAACTTCCTAGAATTTTGGTATTGTAGAGGTTTTGTGAGTTTTCCGAGCAATACATCCCTGTCTGGATACGAGCAGGTAGAGGCGGCTCTGGCACAGATGTACCTAGGGGTAAAACCCAAAAACACCGCTTTGATCTAGACTCGGACGGGAACTGGTGCATGACAACGGGCCTTGCTGCACTCTTGGTTACGACACTCCCGGGGGATATGCTTAGGATAATTCTCATTTTCTTTACAAACCATTATGAAGGGTTTATGAGTATATACATCCTCAAATGAGACATTTTTATGATTATGGATTATATCCATAAATAGTTCAATTTATGTTAAGTGTTTTATAAGTATGGGATTATGTATTTTGATTCATAAACTGATCTAGTGTATTCCATTGTTTAGATATGGCGCCCAGTAGAAGGAATGAGAACTCCAGAAATGCACATGATCCAAAGAGAAGTAAGGATCATATCTTTCATGGTCTTAAGCTAGAATTTATAAGAGAAATAGTCTCCTATGTATTATCATCATATGAAGAAATAATATCATGTGTTGATAAGATAAGTAAAGAGTTTACTGGGTCCTATGGCTTTGAAGGGAAGCAAGAGAAGAAAAGGATAGAAGAGAGAAAGATGGATAAAGGGAAGAGGGAAAAGAAGAATTTTCCCATATGTGGTAACTGTGGAAAGAAACACCATGGAACTTGCCTGAAAGGAATGGGAGTTTGTTATAAGTGTGGAGGAAAAGGGCACAAAGTACGTGACTGCAAGGGTAAGAAAATGGTTTTAAATGTACAATGCTTCATTTGCAAGGAGTTTGGACACTACGCGAACCTATGTCCCAGTCATCAGACTATGCCGCAAATGATGTTATTGGATAATAACCAAGTTATGATACTACCACAGATGAAGAGGAATGATTAGAGTTCTTATGTTGATTATGTCAATTGAGTGTTGTATCAACAATGTACTTGTTATAATAATTATGGAGTATATAAGGATTGTACTGCAGTACTATTTCATTAAGGACTTGAGATTATGTGGAACAAAGAAAAGTGACTCAATAGCAGGATAAATTTTTGGAAAATATATGGTTGAGAGAATGATAAATCATAATATAGTTCTGATACTGAGGTAGTGATTTTGGAATAATATGTGATTGTTTTGGATAAATTATATTGGATATTCTTGACTACCTTGGAACTAATTAATGATTTGTAAATTCCATCATTGTTGGGGTTTAAAACATTTTTGTATTAATGAAGTATATCCAGCATTCTATATGGAATAGGGGAGCATGAATGTAATCAATAAGGAATATGGTAATTCAAGATGTTTCAATTTATTAAAAGAATACAAGATGAAGGTATTCATATGCTATTGCGGGGTAAAAAGGATCTATATTATGTTTACCTTCCTTATAAATGTTGGAATGTGAGTTTGGATAGAAGTATTTTGGATAGTTCTAGTTTGGATTATTTTGGATTACCATAAAAGGAAAACCCGGAGGTTGGGCGGCAACCCGTCGCGTCCGGCAAGGCTGCGAGACTTGAACCCGCAACTGAAGGGCGACAAGGGTGTATCACCTACCACTGGCCCATGAGATGTCCTGGATTAAATAATGTTGTTTTTTTAAAGATCTGGTAGATGAATTATAAATTCATTTATTTTGGAACCCTGTACGAATAGTATAAATAAATAAAAAATTACATTCTATTATCTTTTAGAGTGAAAGATGAGTTTGTGGTAGAAACTTATTAATGGATAAAACTCTGATTATAAAGTAAGTATATCTCCTTATGATCTTATCCAATCTCATAAATAAATTCCTCAACATTAATAAAAGGAACTTAGAACAAAAATGTTTCCCTAGATGGTACCTTAAATCATCACTAATTTATGGCTTTGGGATTGTTGGCCTTTTCATAGCCATGTTCTCTACCACTCTCCATTAGTTAATTGATGGTTAGATTTCTCCTTCATATCCATATTTTCCTACATGGAACCCTAGTATGTGTTATTTTTGGTAATCTTCATACTTTCCACTCTTTATTTTAAATAGAGGCCTCATTAATTCATTTTTCGATGTGGGATTTCAACTAAGATATTTTGAAACGTCAAAAATGTGTTATCCCAATACCGTATATTTTGTTGAACCGATGGTACTTCAAATCATAATAGATTGATGAGTTTAAGGACCTCAATTTTATACTTGTTTGTGATTGATGACCTCAATCACTACCTATAAATATTTACGTTTTTCCTCCAATTATATGTCTCAAATTGCCACCAATGTTCTCCTAATCGAGATCATAATTTGGTGGTGACCCTTTCATTTCTCTTTTCCTCATATTAAGACTAAATTTTAGTAACCCAATTTCCGATGTGGGGTTTCCCACAAATATATTATCTATTTTCAACCTTTTATTTTCGAAGAACAATTTCAAATTGCGAGGACGCAATTTATTGAAGGAGGGGAGAATGTAACACCCCAAGATTTCATAGTGTGTAAGTTCTTCAAAATAATTCAATAACATTCACTACATGCAACACCAAGTTCAAGCACACCATGACTTACCAAACAAGCCGTTCAAAAGAGGTTATGAATAGTATTAGATAAATTTTAATGTTTATATAATCCTTATAATTTTAGAATCCATATTTTGAGTTTCTTAGATATAATGAAAGAACAAATTCATTTTCAGTATTGCACTTTTATCAACATTAATAGTGAACCCTTTTTAAATACTATATTTTAAACTTTTTGAATAAATTGGGACATCAAAAATTTAAAATGAAACACCCCAAGCTTCTACGGTACGCTTCTCTTTGAATAATGTGATAGCGTGTGTTGTACGCAACACCGAGTTCTAACAACCAATTAAACTAGCCGTTATGAATAGTAATAACTAATTTTTAAAATTATATATATTTTATATTTCAAAATGGGCTTCATTTTTGGATTCAGAATATCAAAATTAGCCTAGGGTGAAATTTTGGTACTTTTCGGATAACTTTCATATTTTGATGAATAGTGAAAATTACTAAAGTTTAATTAAAAACAACTTTTTTAATCAAAATAATTAATAGTGATAAATTATGAATTTTAGTAGTTTTAAAGTATATTTAGAATATATTTTTACCATTTAATATAATGTTGGTCATTGAACATAATTTTACAATTAAACCAAACATAAACAAGTGTCAATCTTTTGATAGTTATTATCTCTTAAAAACACACTTTTTGTTTTGACAGCAGGAATTAATTTTAAATTAATTTCTGCCACTTCTGTGTTTAGAATTTTGGAAAATGGATTCCATATTTGGAATTAGGATGTTCAAATTGTGTAAATAGGTATCTTTTATTTTTAGACATTTTGAATAATTACTACGGTAAATATTTTATTTACCATGGTTAAGGGTAAATCCGGTAAATAAGGGTTAAACAAATAATATTATAATAATACTAAATTACCCTAAAACGTGTCTTAACCCTATTGGTTGATACATGGTCGACCATGGGCATCTTTGTGTCAATTTTGGGACCCCATGGATCCACTTGTAAGTGATAATGACACTTTATTTTAATTAGGTTAAAATGAATACAAAAATGACACAAGCATATATCTATTAGAAAAATAATTGTTAAATAGGGTTATATATGTTGGATTTTAGATTATAAATATTCATTAGAAATCTAAAAATATTTCCTACATAATGATATTTTATTTATAATTTTTAGACATTAAATAAGTTATTTTATTTATGACACAATGATGATGTAGTAATTACTATAATAGTGAAAAATTAAAATAATTGATATTATAAATACACAAATAAATATAATATGAAACTTTTAATGAATTAAACTAATTTTCTAGGATAATATGATATATTAGGATTGATTTAATTTACTTTTTTCGAAGTAATCAATCTGTTATGAGTTTCACAAAAATCAACTATTGAATAGTGTCAAAATTAACATAAAAGAGTTCTTAAAACAAATATTATATTATTAATTGATATTAAATTCCTAAAAATCTAAGGTTCGGCCAAGAGACTTATATCAAGATAGTTTCATTATTAATGGACCACATGGGGGTCACTTGGATGTATATAGTATGTTTATTAACCATATTATATAATACTACAAAGAGACATTGTAAAAGTGAAACTAATTAACATAGAGTTAATACTTAAAGATAAGGTTAATATAAGTACCCAAACCTGTCTAAATTCTATTGGTTGAGTGGTTTTCGACCTATCCCCACCTTAAACTTTGAATAATAAGATTTGGAGCCATTAGAAACCGAATATGAATTTATTATAAATTAATATTTCTAGCTTTTCCAAAGGTGCCCCTCACCCCTCTTATAAAAGGGCACTCCTCCTTATCATTTCTTCACACCTTCAAAGCCTTTTGGTTCGGACAAACTCTGCCCAAATACTCTCCCAACATCCCTCACTAAAACCTAGAGGCCTTAGTTTGATCAGAAAGACAACCTAAGGAGCCCTTTTGATCAAATCAAAAGGAAGAACCCGAAGAAGAGGTAATGATTTCACCACCCTTCTCCAAGTTCATTTCTTCTTCCACTTCTTCTTCCTTTGTTCTTACCATTCTAAAATAATAACTCCAGTATCTCACATATACTGTGATGTTATTATAAATATGGTACAACCATATTCAGTATTCTATCCACTCTTTGAATAACATGTCACCATACGTGCGTACGTACGGACTACCGTCTCCACGTCGTGGTGTAATTGTTATTCAATATAATATTATTTGGATGGGTATAATAATGATGTGTAAATCATGTAAATAATAAATATAACATGTTAATGATTCTGTATATATGATATATCATCCATTTATATATTATTTTAATATCAAAAGAATGATATTGTCGCTCGTGCGTACGTACGGACTACCGTCTCCACGAACGCGATGAGATTCATTCTCCATCGTATCCATTCAAGTATAATTATCATTTGATGATTTAAAAATGATGTTTAAGGACTACATATCATTCTGGATATGAATAAGATACAACAACCATGGCTTATGTAACAAAACATATAAAGGAAAATGAGTAAGGTAACTCCCGAAACGACGATAATTCTAAGATATTATTAACAAATCAATGTTAAAATATCATATATGATATCATATTATTATATTTGATTATTGTACAATTTAATAACAACTATTTCACCATTATACAGGAGGTTAACCTACCCCAACCAAGGAAAAGTACAAGGTAAGGGTTTACTTTACAACCTCTTCATTATCCAAGGTTGTTTATACGTAATAATCTACTGGGATCTCTTTATCATCCACATCCATGTTTCTTAAAAATGCATTTCAAAACATTTTTACTATTTACTAGAATATGAGTTAAAGTCATTTATACCCTTTTTGACTTTTATAAGTGGTTTATAAAGGAATCTTTTGGTCGTTTTCAAAACAAGGTCTTTTTTAACCTTTTCGACAGAATTAAGGTAAGAATGTTTTTTTTAACTTATACGGCGGGTGCGGCTAATTTCCGCCGTTATAAAATCTTCAAAACTTCCCTTACAAGCTTATAAGAATATTTTCAAAGAAAATGTTTTATTTTATATGGATCTTAAATGATTTCAAAATAAAAAGCGATATTTCTTTAAAAAGAATTTTGATTTCATCTATGTCAACATCCTTTGATGGATTTTACGCTTATTTGAATTTGATCTATTGTGATACAAAACATCTATATTGTATTGAAGGTTTTGTGATATGTTTGACTGTAGATGTGCTATTTTTATACCATTCATAGTTTATGGTGAAATTATTGACATTTCGTATGCTAGTTTTAATACGAATGTTTATGTTATGTTTAAACCTTTTCATATGGGAATGCATTGGACTTAGTAAGTGACGGGTGGAGCCCGCTATAGCTCCTCGATGCATCGGTAGGTCTCATGAGACAAACTAGTGTCTTGGCACAAGGCCTTGACAAAATATTATTTGTAGTCTTGGCACGAGGCCTTGACTATGTGGTTATGATAGTCTGGCATTATGCATTCCAACATTATGAAAGTGGTTATTGATTTTTGCATGTGATTATTCGATTAGTAGAATATCCATGTGAGTAAGTAAATGGCATTATTTAATTTTATTTATGCCATACCATGTTGAAAGTTCATGTTTGAAAGGCTTTTGTTTTAGTTATACATTGCCTTAAAAGTTTATTCTTATTTATGAAAGTTTCCGCTATATTGTTATCCTTACTGGGCATTTGAGCTCACCCCTTTTCTATGTTTTATTTTTCCCAGGAAGTGAAGAAGTAAGTTATGAATGACCTGCAGGGATATTATGTGGGGATATGAGTGTGGATTATGGAGACAATATGTTGTTGTAGTAGTTTTTCGTTTAATGATGTAATGTAAAACTTATGAATATATCTAGTGTTTCCAAGGCTACTAAACCAATCGGTCTTTCGAGATTTGATCTTTCTTGTGATCATGCCAATGTTATGTAATAATGCACTGACTCTGGGTAACTGGGGTCGGGGCGTTACACATAAGATTTTTGCGGGCCTTTGAATTTATTTCTCACGGCCCGTCCGGCCCCCCAGATGGGGTCCCCAGGTCAGAATATGACTTCACTTTTTTTGTTTCGAAATCTTCTTCAGCACTTGAGCGCTTTTCAGCATCTATAGATACATTTTGGGTAAGTGTTATAAATGTCTTTAACTGACATAGAATCACAAGGTTATGAGGTCATACAAACATTCATGTGTTTGATGACTATATTGAGACAATGGTTCAATTATTCTTCATTATAGGATTCCTATCAATATAATGATAGTTTTTGAAACCAATCATTTCAATGGTGTCAAAATTTTCTAGTAAACCATCATCATCTAGACCCATGGTTAGCTTATTCTTCCTTGTTCAAAGATCAAGTGTGACTTTCATAATGAGTATTACAATATAATTTTTGGTTTTAATCATATCTTGAATCTATTATATTTTTAGAATGTTATAATGTTTTTTGATGACCATATGTTATTTTTTTCGGATCCCGTTAGGTGATTATTTTACAAAATTATTAATGGATTCTTCCAAGAATATAATCATGAGCATTAGGTACCTCCAATAGATTGGTTAGATGGTACCCAAAGAGGAATATTTGGTAACGGAGATGGAGGTGAACTAGGTGTAGGAGCTAAGGGATGATCATTTTGTGACCTCTTCCACCATTACCACACCATTGTGGTACACCCCAGGATAAAATAGATTGAGGTTTGGGGAATAGGCAATTATAGGCAATGGAGAGTTATGACTAGGCAGTTCTATACAATATCATAGGAATAGTTTTTCATTACACTACCTTGGAACCCATAGTAGTACATATTATATTCAATAGTTATATTTTACCCCTATTTTGAGATCTAGTGATTTTTTTGGTTCCCCTTACATAAACATAATAGTTAGAAACTTATTCTTGGAGTGATCACATGCTCACCCATAGCTACTTAGGATGCAGGATTGTCCTTAGTGTGGAATGAATATCATGAGATAATATCATGGAAGTGGTGATGAAGAATGATTCAAGCCTTCATAAGGACAGGTTATCCATAGTTCATTGGCCTGCTACTGTTGAAGAGTCATTTCCCACCAATCTAATGGATGGATATTCTCCTTTATGGGAAAGCATAAACTTTATAGAGATGAGAAATGCATGTGAAAATGATATTTTATCCCATAATCTATTAGATAGTGATTCGAGATCAATATGTGATAGTTTACAAAGATGATAATCTTCATGATGTAATTGGGGGAGTCAAAGATTCTTTTATGGTGGATTTTCAATGGTTTACCCATCATTAATAGTTCTAATTTTGTATCAATAAATCCCAAATGACCCCTTTAATATCTTCTGAAAATTATCAGATATCCCCAGCTAACCTTCAAGAGATAAATATTTGGTGAAGGGATTATATGGATAAGGGTTTCATCATATCCAAAACATCACCCTGGGAAAATCCATTATTATTCCTTAATATGGTGGATATGGTGTAGAGGTTTTTTATTGTCTATCACCACTTGAATTAGGTAATAGTAATGAAAAACTACACACTATTGAGGATTTAAGTCCTCAAAAAAAGATAAAGTGTGTGAGGTGGTTCTCTAAGATCAATCAAAGTTCTGGATATCACATACATTGGATTCTATGGGATGATATCCCTAATATATCCTTCAATTTTTATTATGTTCATTAAGAGTTTTAAGTGACTAATTATGGTGTAATGAATTTCCCAACAAAGTTAATCAGCCTTACGAACCACATTTCACATCCATTTATGGAGACGTTTGTGTTTATCTTTATTTAATATGGCCTCATATAAGTTTTCGTCACAGGACAAGCATATTGTGTATCTGAACGTTTTCACGGACATTATTTCAGGGATCCAATTATTTTAAATGCTCTCAAATTGTGGGATCTAGATTCAAGGGGTGTAATTCCTCATGAATTTTGCCTTATATGTTGAACTAACTATTAACATAGAGAATACCATGGAAGTTCAATCGTAGTAGTACCCCAAGAGTGTGTTAATGGTTTGTATATTTCCTAGGTTGGAATTGATTTACTATGGATTCATTGTTGGAAAATCTAGTATTCAGGCTCGAATGACTACCCTTACTAAAAACCTATAGAAATTAATTTGGTCTAAGAGATTCCAAATATCTATTGAGGATCTAAATCATATTTTTATGATTGAATCTACCTAGAGTTTTCCATATGATGAATCCATGTACATGATGGTCTATGATTACTCTAGAGTGTGGATTATATATGTGATGATACCATAGTATGTGGTAATTTATTATGGGTCTAGGAATATCTGACCCCATCAATCTTTATATATGGGCCACTATTTAGATTTGGTAAAGGTATATTTTACCATAAATTCATATAGAAACATCCTTCACAGACAATGGTTTCTAGTCGTCATGGAAAATAAGATCCTAAATTACATAGTTTCTCAAAGATATCTTATTAGGAGGAAAAAGTGTTGGTCATAATTTCTATAAAACTATGTCTTCAATATTTTCTATACTCTATGAATGGTAAATTTCATGGTAGATTACCTTATCTAATAGTCTCATTATTAGTTATTATGTGAGGTATATTACGAAGATCCATCCTTTCAATACTTGAAATAATACATAAACAACTGGGGATATACCCATGGTATTCTAAAACCATTATTATAGGATTAAAAAAATTTACAATCCAAAAGGTTTTATAAAAACAATTGATATTAGTTCCTTAAACTGAATACGTACCAATGGTATTTAAAAAATAGTGGTACAGAGTCCTAAAAAAATACTTTTTACAGTGGTTTTATAGTAATTTTTTTTGTATAGGTGGACTATATACCAATGGGTTTTCAAAACCATTCCTATAGGATGAAAAATTGAAGGCCATAAAAATGTTTTCAATGAATCTTTTCTATAGAGTTATTGTTTTTCTATACCAACTATTTGGAAAAAAACTGTTGGTATAGATCCCCCCCCCCCCAATTTCAACCAAGTCTTTCACATACTTAGATATTAATCCTTACAATAGTGTTCTCTATATGCATGTTCCATATTCATCCCCATCTGCAATGACCCATGAATTTTTTTTTTCAACGGATTTTTCTGAAACATCAAATTGTTGGAGGGTTTTAAATTATAGGGTGTTGCTATGATCACTATACTCTATGAATATGTCTAGTGTGTTGAAGAATATGTGATTAACTATGTTATATATTACTATCCTAGATATCCTATCCTCGTGTGATCTCTAACATCATGTTACATGTGCTTCTACTTTTTATTTTCACCCTATTTTATACTGATATGAATTTGATATGATATTAGACTCATGATTTGGTATGACTTGATATATCCATTTTGATATATGTGTATATGAACATATTTGACAATTATTTACAAATTTAATTTCGACAGGTGGAAGAAGGGTAAAATCAACTATTTTTCAATGCTTTTGATGTGAGAAATATTAAACAATCATCATTCCTTTCTTCTTTAAATTTGACCATCCATAGATTATTCTTCAAAGAAAAGATATGGAACACCTATGTGATATCCTAAAATGCTTCGATCTAACACCAGGAATAACACTTCAGTGTTGTGTAGACCATTTTATGTATTTCGATGTAGGGAAATACAAGGTTCCGTTGTGAGGAGGTGTGGTTTTTTGTCAGCTATGTTGGGTAGCTGGTGATGATATGGCTTAAAACTACCAACACTATAACATGTTGTATAGGATTTTTCAAATATTAGTAGTCCTTTTTGGTTGGTCCTGTACGTGGATATTGATTATACTCCTTATTTTTTCGGTTTTTTCTTTTTATTTTTTGTTATGAATATATTTATCATTTTAAATATTGTCTCTATTGTATATATTTAACATCTTGTTACTTCAGTTTTGGTGAAACAATTCCCTCTAATTATAGTTTGATTTCCATGTGAAAGTATCTAGTATGTTTGAATCAAGAACATAATTCTAGCATATGGAAGACTGGTTTGGGGACAAATTTGAGAGGTTATTCATGTCGATTAATTTTAGTTTGAAGCAATGTAGTTTTTCCATCATGTTTTATTTTCTCGCGATGTTTGGTAGACTTGAGGTAGGATTTTTTGAAAATGAGAGGTATATTATGGTGAGTTCCTAGACAACTATCTCTATGATGAGACTCAATTTAACCTATAAATTTTTGATCTGTGTCTCCTTTTTTGAGTCCTTTATGTTGATATCAATTTTTACTTATGGGTTTTATATTTGGAAGTGATATTTTTTGACGTTTCATTAATTTTTTTTTTCTGTGAGTTAAAGTATGCCTCTGATACATATACCGAATGTTCCCCATGATGGAACATTATATGCTCCCCAACATAACCATCTATGGATTAGAACATTATCAAGTCCGTTGTATGAGAAGTTTGTGTCGTATAAAAGTTTTTCCACAAAATCTCAATGTAGTAATTGAGGTACAACTATGAATTTTAAGTGCAAACAATTGATCATAGGATTTATTCCCTGAAAATACACCATACATTAATGGTATGAATAAACATTAAGCATTAAAGGATTTTATTGATAATATTGATCTATCATTTAATATTTAGATACACATGATAGTATCCCTGTGAATTGTGCAGTTTTCAAACTTGAGGATCCTAGAAAGCGATGGTGGGATTCCATGGTAAATAAAAATATGAATGTGGGCTTAGACTGGAAGGGTTTTAAGACCCAATTATTCTAGTAAATGTTTCAAGAGTTTATGATGACTGGGAAGTCAATATATTTCCTCTATCCATTTAAGGGATTGATTTTACTCTCATCATACCACCAATTAATTTACATAGTTGGTTCATTTTTCACTAGTGGATGTTAATAATGACTATAATAAACCTTAAAATTACCTAAAAGGTTTATAATTGAATATCATATAGAATGTATTTATATTTAATATTTTGACCTATGAAGATATAGTGAATAATAACATTATGGTAGATATGAATATTGCATGAAAAGTTGTATATTCATTCTATTCCCTTCTGCACAGTGGAAGATTCATTGGTGATCTAGTGAAAGAGACAATGATAAAGGATCACTGAAGGATTGGTGTAGGTGGTTCTGGGAAGTATTCCTTTTTTTACCTCAGGTTATAGCTAGAAGTATGCCTCCACACAATAGTAATGTTTTATGGTTGGGCACACTATGAGTTCTTGTCCTTCACCTACCAAGAGGTGTAATAGTTCAGGATATTATTTTTATTTGAAACATGTATCTCAGGTTATGTATATTCTTTGATATAGTCAGGGATCATCAGATCCTAAGGATACTACAATTTAATTAAATGATAAAAAGACAATTAAGCCCCAATAATAGTCCTCATGAGTGAAGAACCTTCAAATAGTAATTGATTTTCTAGATGATGTAGATAAGGGTCACGCGATAGTGAGAGGTACTGTATTTATTGCATATTCAATAGGTATTGAATTATTGGATATTGGTTCTTCCCAATCATTTATATCGGAATGCTATTTTATATTCTTAACATTCTAATGGACCTCATGCTCTTTTTTATGGAGTTAATGAAACCCCTTTGGAAGATAAATGAGAAGGGGTTTTAGTTTCCTCGTTCATAATAGATAGATGGGGTAGAAATAGTTTGAGATTTTTTTTTCATGATCTGGTTTTGTTTGACATCATCTTCAGGATAGATTGGATTGTTTTTCATCATTCTTTGGTTGATTGTTATCATCTTCGTGTCTCATTTCATGTATCTTATGGGAGCACATCAGAGTTTTAGGGAGAGTGGGAAATGAGGACTGGCCATGAGAGACCTTTCTACCAATAGCTCAGAAGTTTTTTTTCTACTGAGGTAGTTTTTCTTAATGAAGTCTCTTATGACGTTGATTATCCCACTATTCTTCATGTGTTTCCAAAAAATTTATTATAATTTTTATCTTGGATTCCTCTAGAGATGGATTTGGAGTTTTGTACTCACCTATTTTTAAGGATGCAACCAATATTGATACTTCATTATCAAATTAGACTGGGGGAGATGAAAGAGCTCAATATTGTATTAGAAGATATGGTGGAGAAAGGTATTTATTTCTCTAGTGTTTCTATTAATTATAACTGGTGTTATTTTCCATTAAGGTATTCAATTATCTCTAATTGTGCATGGACTATAGGATGTTTAATCAGGTAAAAGTTATGAACAAGTATCCTCTTCCATGTGTGGATGATTTATTTGATCAGCTAAATGGAGTAAGGTTGTTTTCAACAATTGATCTTTGATTAGGTTATCATTATCTTTGGGATCCAAATTGTGATATACCATAGATGAATTTCAATAGAAGGTTTAGAAATTGTAAGTATCTTTATATGTTGTTTGGTCTGAGTAATGCTGCTGCAGTTTTTATGGATTTGAGTAGTCATATTTTCCCTAAGTATCTGGAATCTTTTTTGGTAGTGTAAATAGATGGAATTCTGTTTTATTCAAGATATGATCATGAGAATAAAGACCGTATGAGTTTGGTTTTGGAAATATTCAGAAGTCATTATTTGTGTGGAAATCATTCAAAATGTGACATCTAGATCATTGAAGTAAAATTATTAGGGTGCATGATTTCTAACAATGGAGTATTAGTTGATCCTAATAATGTTATGGATGGGTTTTTAAGAGAGACCTTTAATGTGTTAGAGATTTGATATTTCTTGGTCTTTATGAATACTAACAATGGTTCATCAAGGATTTATGAAATTTTCTATCACCATTGAATACTATTACAAGTAATGTAGTGATCATTATATTGGATTCAATGTATCATCCTTCCCTCTAGAATATGAAAAAACAATTCTTACATTGACTCATATTTTTATCTTCCCTTAGCATGATAATGGGTATGTGGTTTTTTGTGATGTTTATAGTACATGATTTCTTTGTGTTCTCATGTAGGATGATCATGTGGTAGCATATAGATCACATCATATTTGAAAACATGAGAATAATTACCCCACTCATGATTTATTTCTTTCCATTGTAAGCTATATTGTAATCAATGTAAAAGTGGAACCATATGGATATTTTAGCTCAGTTTCATCAAGATGCTCAGGTGGATGATTTAGGTATGGTTCTAACCAATTATAAGTTATCGTAATCTCTCTTTTAGTCTATTATATAGAGTTAGAAGCAGGATTATGAGTTCAATAAAATTCAATAAATCCAATACAGTGGAGGATATTATAGATCACGTAATGATTTACTATTTATTTACACCCTTACACCAATATTTTAAATGAGTTTTGTATTGAAAATTTGAAATATAATAACAAAATTAATTCATGTTTTGTTAAAAAAAATAATTACTATCACTGTTAAAAATTATATTTTTACTTGTTTTAATGATTTCATTATAGGATGAGGTAGTTTAGAGACCGAATGTATAATTCAAGCAAAACGGGCACAAACTGCATGAGAGACTGAGCACACTTTTGGACTTTAATATTCAGTGTGGAAAATAAGTTCCTCCAATTGGGAAAAAATTGGTGGGATAGTGAAAAAATATGTTATCTACATTTCTCCAAAAGCACATGGTGCCCAATTCATTAATTTGTAGGAACAACAGTTTCCCACAATGTGAATACCTTTATAGAGCTCCACATTGGATCACCCTGGTCTATTTGGACCATAGCTCGGGCCTCGAACCTCCAATTGCGATGAGTCCACCTCCATTTTGTTGTTAACATAATGCCCCACCACACTTCTAAATGTGAAGACAATTTTACAAGTTTTTTTCATTCAGAAAATCTAATCGAATTTGTGGTAATGTATGTCACAAACATATCACCTACACCCTTTAACAATTGACAATTCTTAGATCTAACTTACTAAATATCACTTTCAACAAACTCCATGGATCGATGGAATGGATAGAATGACCATGTGTAAGGGTGAGTATATTTGGAGAGCTTCCACCATAATTTTCCTACATATTCTATATCATGTACTTATAAACCTCATAGTGATCAATTTTGAGATTTTTATATTGTATTCTCGAGCTCCACGGTTGTAATCATATGAATGTAATTGAATTTCATTGTTTGTTGCCAATTATTCTTATCTATTCATTAGTAATAAATAACAATGATCGATCAAATACAATGTGAAAAACTATTAATAACTCCCTCTACACACTATTTTCAATGTGTATAAACAAACTAATGACGTATCCCTCCCATTTCCATTGATAGAGTTAACAAATTGAGCATCAATAGACACTCAACCAGGATGATCCTGACTTCTTCGACCAGTTTCTCTCACTTAGAAATATATTTTCAATTTTTCTTGAAATCATAATACCCAAAAAATTATTTTCAAATTATTTATTGAATAAAAAAATAATAATTTTTTTTCATATTAATGATATAAGGCTCCATTGAGAGAAAACATAGGGTTCCTACTATACTGCTGAAATTCTAGTAGAAACGTTACATCTAATTTCAACCAGCCGATAACACAATCAATTTTTGGAACTGTTTATAGGAATCCATGATTATTTTAAACTTTATAACATACTTTTTCTTTTTATTTATTTCCCATTTCTATCTTTACCACTTTTATTTTTTATGTTTTTGTTTTTATTTGTTTGGGTGCATTTCTTCTAATTCTATCACTCTTTTTCTTCTCTATCACTATGTATTTATATATTATAGCATTATATTTAATTTCCTCCCTTAATTATTATGATGTGATGTTATTTTATTCACATTCTATTAAAAAATAAAATAAGACCCAAAACATCATAACATTCCTGTATGAAAAGATCAATCTAATAAATAATTCTTCAAATTGACCAAGAAATTGAAAAGGGGCTTTACTCATAAATTTGGTCTTCTAGAGTATGAAAATCATGAAACATTGAGGAACCCCTTATGAAACCTCAAGTGGTCCAAGTCCAATCTATGAGTTAACCAAATCATAAATTAAAAAACATGGATACAAATAATTAGGCCTTAAAAAGATGACCACCCTGAATATGGTGTGCCAACTCACATACATCCAATATCCTAAAGAACCATCAAACATTGAGCTGATATTGCGTATCATCTATCTCCCTCCTAAATTACATTTTAATTTATTTGAGGTCCCTCACAAACATCCCAAGGAATTTCATATAGTGTTATCCAGCATGAAACCACAAAATATTACAAAGGACCTCATAATTTATAGAGCCTTATGTTTCTCCATTGATAGTGTATCCAAAGACTGGCTATACTATCTGACAACAAAAATTCCTGCATAGAATTTCCTTAAATGAATATTTCTAGATAATTTGTTCTTACCACCCTAACTGTATCAATTAGAAATGAAATCAATGTGATTATGAAATAATAAGAAGAGACCCATCATGAATATTGAGTGAGATTCAAGACATGGTTCTTGTTTTCCCAACACATAAATTTGAGAAAAACTGATAATTCAATAGATATATGATGGACTTCTCCTCATGCAATTTTTATAGATAGATTCTTTAACTGGTTATTACCATGTTGATAATGATATGGCCATGACATGTGAATTAATATCCAACAAGACACAAAATGCACAAAAATTTGTTAAACAAGCAATACCACCATCCTGAGGCATTCATGAGGTAATTTATTCTTCCCTATAACAAATTATAGGTAATTAGCGTAATGATATCCATTACCATATATGGAAATTATCTCACACACAAAGAAATTCACACTCCCCTCTCATTCAATTACACTTTCATATTTTCTCTAATAACAATAATTTTTCTAATCAGTTCCTTTAACATAACTATTCATCTGAGTTAGGTGATACTATATTCCCTAGGTTTCCATTATAATAAGTAACTACCTTCATTCAAAAACCATTCAAGCCAAATCCAAACCATAGGTGGAATGAAAAACCATTGTACCGACAAGTATTAAACATAAGAAACCCAAACCATAATTGGTATCAACAAGCCAAAGGTATGAAACTATTTTATCTATAATCTTTTTAGAACAATGCTACTCCCGCTAAGTCATAACCATGCATTGAGGATATAGTAAAAAAATGAATACCTTGAACATCCAGTTCCAATAAAGCACACAATCTTTTATTCAATACCTATAATGTCAAGATGGGTAATTGGAAAACACCATAGGTGATATAAAGATGCAATATTTTGGAAAACAACCATCACAACCTATTGTCAATCCAAAAGGATAAGGAATTTTTTTTCAGTCACACTACATAGTTTTAAAGATGATTATTCTTATGTTGATTCAATGTTATAAGTTAGTACCCCATATAAAAAATCAATTTCTATACCAAAAAAGATTCTAATAAAGAAATAAAATGGTAAAAAAATTATCATTGAGTATTCCCATTAACAATACATGCTTCTTATTTTCCCTTTAATACTCTCTATATCTATAAATTCTTTTTATAATGTGATTTATAAAAAAATGGATACATTTAAAAAGGATATAGTTAACATTATTTAATTGGATAAAGATAAAAAAGTTCCATATAATGCAAAATTTCTTAATAAACTTTTCTCCCATAGATGAATTCTAAATAGAAATGAGATAGTCAAAATGGATGGAATATCTTATCCATGATACAATTAATGATTCCAACAAAGTGAAAGTATTTTGTCACTTCAATGAAATATTGCATTATAGGAGGGATATATTTTCAGATGAAATTCTTGATTAATGTGATTAAATTAATGTAATGCCTCAATCATTGTATACTTCTTTTTATGTTGGCAAGCTTCTAGTAATGGGAATTTTCTTGAAAATTGAAAACTGAATCATGAGAAACCCATTAGTAGTGATCGAGGACATCATCATTATAGTGTAGAATCTCATCATCCTTTCTGACTTCTATATTTTGGAGATGGATGACAGTCACACCCAATGACATGATTCTCCCATATATGGGTTTTCATTCTTTAAAATACCAAAAACAATTTTATTCATTTACAATGGTTCACTTTATATAGAGTTTTAGTGAGAATATGTTAGTTTTAATATTCTTAATTATATGAGACAAACCGTTGAACAATAATCCACTCTTCCTATATATTAAATGGATGTTATTTATAATGACTCCCACACACAAAAAATTAACTACTCACCCAATACTCTAATTAATTTTCCTCTTCTTCATCCATTTATGATTTGAGTTTCTATCCATGTTTTTAGTTTTGTGAGTTTTCATAAATGTTTGCATTTTTTATATAATTTAATATTTTGTTCATTATGAGGTAACCATGGATGTTGATGATTCTATGAATCTCATTTCAATTTATTTTTATTCTATATAGAATAAAAATGGGCAGATAAATAGTTTCATTGACCTCACTCCCCCATAACCCCCTCCCTCTATATAAAAACCACCAAATATGGTATTAAAACCACTTCCATAAAATTTTAAATATGCCTATCTTGAGGGTAATGGCCAATTTCACTTTATTATTACAAAAAACCACTCTCTATAGTAGGAATAAAAACTAATTTTACTTCTAATAGAGTGTAAAAGGCTATAGGATGGACAATGGAAGCTATTCATAGGATTATCAGTCCACTTTTTATGCACCATATACTTTAATAGGATGAGAAAACCCCCTTAAGGAAGGATCAACACTGGTTAAATCCTACTCTCCTGGAAGTGGTAAGATTGGAAGATAGTAAATTACTTTCTTCTATGATCATTCACCATATATCTGCTAGTAAATGGGTTGGTCATGTTCAAATTGTGTCTAAATAACTAGAACAACGGTTGTTCTAAATAAATATAATGATTTGCTTCTAATACGTGTGAAAAATAGTTTCCCAGTTTTTTTTACTATTATTAATTGAATCATGCCACGTGAAATGACCACATTCCATTACCTTTAATTGACCAAATGATAGAATTATTGGCTTGTAAGTCCCATTATTTTTTTCATGATGGATATTCATGTTATTTTCAAATCTGTATATCCCATGAGGATCGAGAAGAGAAGACATTTACCTGTGAATTCGTAACATTTTCACATTGAAGGATTTCTTTAGGTCTATGTAATGATAATGATAATTTTCAAACATATATATTGAGTATTATTTTGTACCTTGGGAATTTTATGGATGTTTTTAGAACTTATTTCCCCATTTATTGATCTTCCTTTGTTGAAAACTTTGAACAACAAGGTTTTTTACTCTATCATTTCATTGAAAATGATATCATGTTAAATTACACAAAATTTCATTTCATGGTTGAGTGGGGGATTGTTCATGGGAGTGTTATTTAAAATGAATGAATTGAAGTGGGTAAATCAAAAACTGACTTAATTTTATCCATTTGATATCCCAAATGTGTTCTTTATGTGATATATTTTTTATTTCATGCATGTGTTTGCCGTTGATTCATTAAATACTTTACTGAGATTTCATTTCCGTTTTCCCAGTTATTATGAAAATATTATTATTTTTTATTGATAAAAATTGTGACAATGATTTAAGATCACAATTAAAAACTCTCACATCACCAAACATCATCCAACAACAAATGTGAGATCACCCCTTCTAACTTATGTGTTATGCCTATATCATTGAAGTTGGGTGTGTTTTATCAAAATGGATTGAGTTTTCTCCCCATTTTATTGTGTGTCCTCCCAAACCCTTGACCACACAAAGGTAATATACAAAAACACTAAAAAACTCCCTTCTCTTATGTATGTCTTGGGAAAACTCTATTAATATCTAGTTGGGTAAAAATTTACTATGTTTTCCAAACACACTACACACCAACTTCTCCTTAAGAAAGCCAAAGCTGATACCTTCCTCACACAGTTGACAGTCTTCCTATAGAAGATTAACAAACATATTTTCTATAAGATAGGAGTAAAAAATGTTAAATCTGACCACATTATCATGATTTCCTGATAATTAGGACATCAGGATGACTCATCCCTCCCCATTGGATAATTCTTTCCTTATGAGAATCTTTGTGTTGTTGTGTACTTTACACATTGGTATGTGGAAAATGTAAATTTTCAAGCAGTTTCTATGTTTCAAACTAATTTAATCACTTCACAATCCTATTGTCTTAAGTGTGATTCATGATAGTGTATTTGGGATACACCATACTTGTGGAAAATTTTTATGGACCAAGTTTATCGTACGTGTGTCTGTATCTACAAGTTATCCTTATAGATGAGTTTTTTCCACATGTTGGCCAATGTTATATAGATACGACCATCAATTTTTTTAGTCATGTACTTGATGTCAGTTAATTATAAATATTTCTAAGAGGAATTAAATACACCAATGGGCCATGTTATTTTTTGAGATCATCGACGCATGGGGCATTGACTCCATTAGTATTTTCAAAATTAATTTGGATTTGTGTAAAACATATTGATTGCTGACTATCTATCTAAATGGGTGTATGAAAAGGATAATAGAATTGATGACACTTTAGTGGTTGTTGATATTTTTAGATCCCATATTTTCAGCAAGTTTGGTTTTCCAACATTCATCGTTATTGATTAGAATATACATTTTTACAATCGCAACAAGAAAGATATTCTCCATATGTATGGGATTTTACATAAATTATCCACTTATATATCCCCCAAAATAATAAACATGATGAAATATCAAATTGGGAACATCAATAAATCATAGAAATAATGGTACAACCCAATAGGAAAGATTGGATTTTGTACATAGATGATCCAGTTTGTGCATATGGAACAACTTTTAATACCCCAATTGAAATTTCAAAATATAGGCTTTTGTTTGGAAAGCCTTGTCACATCCCAATGGAGGTATAACACCATGAATAATGGGTTGTTAGACAATGTAATATGAATCTCTCAGCTAGAGGTCAGTATAGTAAGTTGTAGATTCAGTGTTTCATAAACATTATGCTTGATGTATATAAGAAATCCAAAGTTTATAAAGAGAAGAGAAAGGCCATTTAGAGTGATAATATTCAATAGGAAAATTTAAATATTGGGGAGAGGTTCCTCATGTATAATTCTTGAAAAAATCTCCATCTAGGTAATATTTGTTCTTGATGGATCAGTCCATACGTTGTTACTAATGTTTAACATTTTTGTGCAATACATGTTTTTATAAGATTCATTACTGAAAACATTACTATCAATGGGAAGAAGCTTAAACACTTTTATTATTATTTCTTGATGCTTTTGGTGGAGGAAATCCACTTTAATGATGAATTATTCTAGTGAACCCCATCAGGGCTTATCCTTCCTTCCCACATTCTCCTTTATTATAGTGAGGTAACTACGCACTCTATGTGGGGGGTGGGTACCTTCCTAGATTCGTATGGTTTTTTTGTTTTTCATCAGTAATATCTTTTTATCTTAATGAATTGTATTTTTACATTTCCCCACCTTTTAGAGTTTAATATGATTTTCGTTATATTTATTCATTCTAGTATTTTTATCTTATTGAATAGTATATTTTCATTTCCAGTACCCACTATTATTATCGTAAAATCATTTAAATTATAGACAATATATGTTGAAATTACTGATATAATGATTTTTAATATTTGATGTTATTATCTTATCAACAACGCAGTGGAAATTTCTATATGAATTTGACATTGTGGTGTGATTTTAAATAAATTTGTTTTTTTAATGACATAAATGGTTGTATCTCAATGAAACCGTTAAGGTGATCGGTACTCTTTTTTGAGTTGTTTATGGGAATGTTTGGTCACTAATATCTCCACACATCTTCATTCCCAAACATGATGTTTAAATATTTTTTATTAATAGAATGAAAATATAAGTTAGGTTAATATTTTTTAGTTTTCTTAAATGGTTATTTGATTATTTTGTTCTTTATCTGATCTGTTTCATTACAATCTCATATTGACCTACGTGTGTATACCTATTGTTAGAATTTTGTGTGCCCTAAAAAATAAAAGAAATATTAAATAATGATGGGGCTGATTAAAAGTAAAACATATGGGGTTATTTAGTTCAAGAGATTATGGATTAAATTCTAGAAATTCTTAAGTGTCTTGGTTATGAAAATATGTTGCAACATATGTAGGGTATGTTCAGTGGAAAGAATCACGTAAGAAATTTTTTTAATTTACCTATATTTAGTATATAAAAAGTATAAAAAATAGCATGAAATTGTTTTCACAAAAACACATGAATATTTATGGGCATGATTGATTTTTAATTTCTTTCTTACATCGTTAACATGCATATCTTTTAATTTTATTCAGATTCAATTAACATGTCACTTTTTTCCATGATCACTAGGAATAACTCGTTGGTATTGATTTTCCTATGACCACATTCCTATAATTAATTACATCTTTATTATATGATAAATTATTCTGATGTGGGGAATAACTATACTTTTCATTTTTTTTAGTTATGTGTATTTTTTCAGGATTTTAACTTTTTAGTGTGGGTGTTTTATCACATAACACTTTACAATTTATTTCCACCCTTACACCACTATTTTAAACAAATTTACTATTCAAAATAAAAAATATAATAAAAAATTTCAAATAATGCTTGATTAAAAAAAATTAATTTTTACCTCTATTAAATAGGTCATTTTTTATAATTACATTTTATGAGGAGGCGATTTGGATAGCCCAATAGAATTCCAGAAAAATGTTCCCGAACTATATGAGAGACTGAGCAAAATTGGGGACATAAATATTTAATGTGCATACTCTGTCCTTCCAATTGGGATAAATGATTATTTTTGAGTGATAAAAGTTGTTCTCTACAATTATCTATAAGATCATGGAGCCCAATTATTTTATTTTGTGGCCTAAAAGTGTCCCATAATGTGAATAAATTTTGGGCAGACCATATTGGATCACCCTTATATATTTGTGCCCAACATGGGCCTCAGACCTCCAATTGTGATCACTCTACAATAATTGGATAGCTAAATCTACGTTCCATATCTACACCTAATTTTAAAATAATTAGACTAATTTTGGTTATCCAAATTGTCGAATAAACTTGGTGGAAACATCTATCATGAACATATCACCTATATACATTAACCATTTACTTTTCTTGGATAACAATATCCATATTTCACTTTAAAAGAACTCCATGGATAATTTTCAAGGCTTTAACAACCATGGGTAAGGGTGAGAATAATTTTAGATCATGTTTATATATTTTCATCTTCTTTTATATAATGTACTTCTAAACCTCAAAGTGATCAATATGGGGGGTTTTGTTGTTTTAAACCTGAGCTCCATGATTATAAAATTTGGAAGTTAATTGAATTTTTAGGTTTTTTTCAATGGGATTTATCTTTAGAAAAATATATTCCAATCCAGATTATTTAATTTTTTTTCAAAGGCCCAGAAGAACTCTTGAAATTACTACTTTTGGAATTGATCAATACAAGAAAGATTAATCAAGTCCTTAAAAATATGTATTACACATTCTTAACATTACAATTTTCAGAAAACGATATGGATACTAGGAAACTCCTAGAAAATTTACATTGAATAAAAATACAATAATTTATGATTAGAATCTACATCAACCAATGGACACTCCTCATTGGAATAAAATTGATAATGAGTATCTTGAATATATACAAGATTTGAAAACCATTTTTTATCCATTATCTATAGATAGGGTATATATATTTGGTCGACATAGTAGTACTAATAGTAATAGACTAGTTATTTGGGTTAATTATAACTTTCCACCATGTTTATGTATAAAGTGAAAATATATTATGTTGTCTCTACTTATATTTGGACCAAAAGTGTATTATAATGATATTTATATCAATTTTACTCCATTAATTGAAGATCTAAAATTTATGTGTGATATAATTGGTACATTGTATAATTCCTGCTAAATTAAAGAATTAACATTGAGAGACACGTTGTATAGGTTGATAAATAACATTCCTTCTTATGAAAAAAAATACCAAACTATCACATTAATGAAATTTTGGGTTGACCCATTTTTGAAGAATTCAAACACTCAGTTAGATTGAAACATTCATTGAGGATCATGGTTTTATGAAACTGGATATTTTTACATCAAAAATATAAATATATCTCATTGAAGACATCATTTTATAGAAATTTAGAACAAGGAACCAAACCATATCATCTAACGATTGATAAAAATGTATATAAAGTAAAAAAAAATTAACACTTTTATCTCTAAACCAATTATGAGAAACCTTATAAAACTAGTTTGGAAAAATATATCAATTTTTGTTGAATTATTTTATTAGATTTTTTTACATTATAAATTTTTTTATTCCATGCACGTGAAAGAAAAATATTTTATTACTTTATTGGAACATTACTAAATTTTCTTGAGAAAACAAAATATGCCATTAAGGTTAGGTCTGAACATGATAAACTTCCAGATAAGGGAAGACTTTACACCGATGAATAGTGAAAGTGGATTATTCTTCCTTCAACAACATACACACTACCCATAAATGAAAATGATCAATTTTTAAATTAATTTGATGGGGTAAAATATCCAGATGTCTATTCATCATTTATCAATAATGTCTTGTAAATTACTAATTTAATGTTATATAGTGAAAAATAAGACTAATTTCATGCTTTGATGCAGGGTTTGATTCCATTTTCTTATGTTGCATTCTTCTTATAAATTTATGATATACATTAACCATAATTTTCTACTTTTTTAAGTCCATTTGGAGTAAATTTATTGACCCAGTAAAGTTTTCCTGAATGAAAATGTAAATTGCAGTCATATTATTTGTATTATAAATTTTCTTCCTGCCATAATTATTTGATGTATTTTTACACCTAATGGTTCAGTTGGTTATAGAGATTTAATTATTTTTTTCATGATAATTACATATCGATGTACCCATTGAACAATATATGAATATTTTGAAATGGTATATTATGAATATAATTCATCCTGAATGTTGTATTATAGAAGAATATATTTCTTTAAAAGATATTGAATTATGTATTGATTACTTATTATATGTTTACAGCATTGGTCACCAAAAATATCATCTTAGCAGATGACATATGTGAGATGAAATTTACGAAAAAGATGTTGCTACAATTACTATTGTAGAGTAGGAGAAAGACCACAATTACATTTTATGTAACAGTGCAGAGGTTTTTCTATATGTTGATACCTAGAAATTAATTTATTTACATTTGAATCTATCAGGGGTCGAAGAATTGATATAAAATAAGACTAATCAATAGTTTATAAGACCATTCTAACATAATATTTATACGTTTTTGAATGAAAATACAAATTTAACTATAGAATCACTTTGATGGCTGACTAGGGGACCAAATGAAAATTCTATATATTATAGTAGTTTTTAAATTAATGGTTATAAATTTTTTATAATGGAAAAATATTAGTATCATGTGATGAAAATCAGTTTACATAAGCTTGTGGGGGAAGCAATACACATTTTTGGTTCCAAGGAAAGAAATTAGTTTTAGCTGAATATATCATAATTCGTCATAATAAAACACATATATGAGTTGTATTATACAAAAATTCATGTTCCCATTTTCCATTTCAAATTCATTGCAAATACAAGTGTAGTTAATTTCAGTGAATTGGGCTTCAAGAAGGTGAATTTCAGTGTAGAAGGGTATAACTATAATCTATTCAAAATGGAATAACATTTAGTTTTGTTATTTTAATATTAGATCCAATAATATTGAAATAGTCCATTGTCCTATTATAACCCAAAACAACTATTGGGTCAAATGAAAATTAAATTGGGAATTACTATTTCATTTGGAGATCATAATCATTTTATAACATTACAAATGTAGACAATTCCTTGTACATTATAGGATACCTATAATTGGGGACATGGATACTAAGTTGAGGATCTAGATCGTTTTGAATTTTAAAGAAAATATAAGTAATGTAATGAGTAGGATTTTTAATGTACTATTATTTTACTCATAATATTTTGTTTCCTCTAGTTTATTTACAAAATATAAAATAAATATTTACAACTCAAGAAGATAATGGCTTCTATAAATGATGATGTTACAAATCCAAGGTAATAATAGATTATTGAAGGTAAAAATGTGTAATTATTAAGGGGATAAACATCATTTTTATGAAAAATAATAGAATGATGTATCATCAGAGTGTTAACTATAATTATCAAGGAAATGAGAATAGGTATAAAATTTATGGTTGGATAGATTCAATGTGGCCAAACTATTAACCCCAAAAGTCAATGTTTATTAGTTATATTAGGCTAAAAATTATAATGAATGTTCCATTTGAAATAGATATGTGTAAAAAAACTGTGCATGAAATGAAGGAAAATTTTTTGGGAGATATTAGGGTAATTTTATTATATACATTCTCTATTTAACTCAAAAATTATAAAACAAAATTCCGATTTTCATTTCATAATCCCTTATAGATATTTTTTATTTAAGATGATTTTATTAAGATATAGGTCATAATGGTCACTATAAATCTCATTGAGGATTTTGGACACTTCGTATAAATAATGATCTTAGTGATTTTGATGGGAATGTAAACCCCCACCCCCCGGATATATATACACACACTATTTACTAGGAATCATGGAAATAATTCATTATTCATCCTGATGAGAAGTCATTTTTAGTGAATTGTAGTGAATAATATATTATTTTTCATTATTTAATTTCCCAACATTCATTCAATATTGTTAATTTATGAAATAGTAATGGGTGATTAAATTAATAAATGTTTAGAAAAATCAATTTAATCCAATCGAAATTAAAGGATGTGGTATGCTATACGTGAAAATAAATTCATTTTTATTTTAAATATTAAATGAATATTTTATTTTAAAGCAAATGAAATATATTCTTTTTTATATATTTATATTTATGAATCCAATTTTGGAGCCACATCCATCTCACATCATGTACTTTGGAATAAGGCCTTCGTAATGAAAGTGCGTAAACTGGTTGAAGAAAACACACAAGAAGTATGGGAATCATGTGTATGTATAACATAATAGTAATTTTTTTATTCATTATAATAGTTTTAAATTAATATATATGTTTATGTTTTTTTGTTCTTTAAATAGTTTACAAACAAGAATTGATATCAACAATATGTATGGAAAAATGAATTTCAGTAGCTTTGTATTTTCCACAACAATATGTTTGTATTAGAGTTATTTTTGTTGTAGTGTCACATAGGATATACAAGAATTTTAGATAGAAAACTATTCCAAACAATGGACTCTCTTTAGTGTTAGAAAATTTATTTATCATATCATGAATTTGGAAATAAGCTAAGAATCCCCCCTCTTGTATTATGTATAGATGGGATAAGTCCTATAGGTGTACACACTACTAAACAAAATAAATAGCCAGTTTTTTGGTAAATTATAAGTTTCCACCAAGGTTATGGATAAAGAAAAAATCCATTATTTTTTCTCATATTATATCTAAACCAAAAAAACATTTTTATGATATTTATATCTATTTGGCTCCACTGATCAAAGATAAAAAATTAATGAGGTATAAAGGTGTTACATTGTATGATACTCATAAAATTGAAGATTTAACATTGAGATCCATGTTGTGTGGGTTAATAAAAAAATTACCAAGTTATTAAAATTTCTCAATATATATAGTTAAAGTAATTTCGGGGTGTCCCATTTCTAAAGAATATAAGCACTTAGTTCAGTTGAAACATTTCTCAAAGATTGTGTCTTTAGTAGATAAGAAATTTTTACCTCGATGAAATTAATGATGAACATGGATAACATCATTATATAGGAATATAGAACAGAGTATAACACGTTATCCACTAATGGTTGATCAACTATTCGATAATTTAAAAGATATTGACACTATTTTTGGTAAAACACTGTCGTAAAACCATTAAAAACATATGGTAAAAAGTGATTAATTTTTATTAAATTACAATACATGATTTATTTATATATATAATATTTTCTTGGTGATAAGAATATATAAAAAACTTATTGGATAGTGTTAATAACAAATTACTAAATATTCTTGGGGAAATAAAATATGTCAACAAGGCTATGGTCCATATAATTGAAAAGGGCACAGGGGAAGAGTTGCAGTTGGTGAAGTATGATAATTGGGGTTTTCTCCCCTTAGTGTATTAAACTCTATCCCAAAACATAAATTTTCATGTTGAAATTTTGTTAAGGTTGTAAATGTTCCAAAGGGGTATTCATAAAATATAAATAATTTCATGTCAATGAATAGTTTAAATTTTCATGGTCTAAAATCACACAGGTCTCATTTTTTGATGCAAGATTTCATGATTGACACTTTATAATACATATTTCGTAAACAATTATGACATCCTTCTACCAGACTCTGATTCTTTTTCAAATCCATATGTAGTACATTTAAAAACTTATTAAACATTCCAGTTATAATTAATGAGATTATAGACTTACTTTATTTATTAGGTATATTATTTCCACCTTTATTCATTGATATAATGGTACATCTGAAGGTTCACTTGATTAAATAAGATCGACCATGTTTTCAGGTCTATTAAATTTGGGTTTTCCATAATAAAAAATATATTAAGATTTTGAAAATTTACTTTTAGAAAAAATTTCAATGAGAATGAGTTAAATTATTTACCGATTACCTATCTGAGGATGATAGCATCATAAATTCAAAATATTTCTGAAGATGACTCCTCATTGGAAAATGGACATCTGGAAAAGATGTTGTTACCATTGCTATCATGTAGTGGGAGTGACGTTACTTTTATATTTTACATAATTGTGAGGTGGTTTCTCCATATTTTGACACCCACAAAGTAATATTTAGACATTTTAATCTACCAAGGGATGAATGAAGTATATCAAATAAACATAATCCATAGTGTGTAAAATGGTTCTGAGATCATATTTAAAAGTATTTGACTAAATATACAAATTCAATTAATGAGTGACTTCATTGGATAGTTAGGGGAAAAAATGTAAATGTTTTATAGTTGTAATTATTGGTTATATGATATATATAAAGGAACATGATGAAATATTATGATGGAAAAGTATAGTGTTATACTTGTGGAGGAAGTGATGAATATATCTTGTTCTATGTAAAGAAATAAAATTTACGATAATTGGAAATATTTTTTTATCATAGAACAGATATATGATTTTTATGGAATAGATTTTTAGGAAACTATTTTCAATTATAAATGGGTTGAAAACAAGATTGAAAATAAATCTAATGAACCAGGATTCAGTAGGTGAATTTTAGTATTGAAGCGTATAGTGTATAAGGAAGAGCCTTTATTAATTAAATAAAAATAAGTGTTGTTAAATTATATTTCATATAAAGAAAATAAAAATTGGTCAATTATCCTTTTTTTGAATAAAACAACTATATGTTCAGATGAAAATTTAATTGAGGATCACCATTTAATTTCCATATCACAGTCCCTCTATGAAAATACCAATGTAGAAAATGACTTTTTTTTCTATAGGGGACCAAAATGTCAAGATTTTGATACTCAATATAGGATCCAAATCCATTTAACCTTTAAATAAAAATAAGCTAATTCAATGAGAATGTTAATGTTTTTTACAATATAATATTTTTTTCCTCTTTATATTATGTGTTCCATACTACATTTATATAATCTAAATTAAATGTTTAATTATTCATGTTGTTAATGACTTATTCTCATTATGATGTTACAAATGTCATGGAATACCATATGATCAATGCCAAAACAATTGAATTATTAAGGGATTAACCACATGTTTATGAAAAAAAAATCTCAACTTGGAATCACTATGTTAAACAAAATTATCTGGGAAAGTAATAAAGGTATAAAATTCGAGGATAGATAGAATAAATGTGGCCAACCTAATAGCCCAAAAAAGTCAATGTTTAATATTTATGTTAATCTCATAAAAAAAATTCATGTGCTAATTGATATAGATACATGGAACTATGTCATGTCTTCATTGAAGAAAACCTTTTGGGAAGATATGAGGGAAATGTTAGGATATACTTTCTCTATTTTTCCAAAAAAAATATTATAATGAAATATTTATTTACTTTACATTATCCATTACAATATTTGATTATATTAGATGATTTAAGGAATAAATATTCCTTAATGGTCTCTAGAAATTTTCATATTGAATTCTAGAAAATTATTAAAAAACATCATCTCAGGGATGCTAAACTGAAAGAAATCCCTTACCCAACTCTTCTGTCCAAATAAATTATAAACTATGTAACATGGGAAAAATTTATTATCCATCATGATGAGAAATCACTTTAGGTTTATTATATTTGAAACTATTTTATTTCACATTAATTATTCTATACACCTTGACTCAATACTGTTAATTTATAAAATGGAAAAATAGTTTTGAAAATATGTAACATGCAACCAAACCAAGGTAACTCATAAATAATGTAATGATTGGGTAAAATATAGATGAAAAAAATGGAATTTATTTTAAATTTAAAATGAATATTTTATGTGATCTAAAAAAATATGATTTCATTTTTTATATTCATATTGATGAATCAATATCTGAAGCAACATCCACCCCACATCATGTGCTATGGAAGGAGGCTCACGTAAATAAATACGGTAAACTATTTGATGATAAAAAACAATTGTATAGGAAGAAGGTATATGTTTGAAGTAATACTAGTTCATTATGTATTATAAAATCATTTTATAAATATATATATTTATGTTTGAATATATTTTATAAGGTTTAACAAAAATTGTCACCTATTGTTCCTAAAGTAGAACTAATTTCAAAAGCATTGAATGGACTAGAACAATATGATTGCGTTAGAGTTTTAGGTTTTGGAGTGCCACATCAAACAAAGTTCAAAAATAAATTTTTTTATGAGAAACACATGGATGATGGAAGACATGAAAGTACAGATAGATGCTTTAAATGATATTATCATCTAGTATAGTTTAGCAAACCAAAATATTCAAAATAGTTAAAGAGAATTTATAGTGGAACAATGATCTATAGATGAAGAGTCCTATGACCCTAGTAGCTCTGAGGCTGGCCATTCCCCCCAACATCCTACCTTACTAAATTTAATAAAATTTTTCATTACTCATCCTCCAAAGTGTGAGTCAAATAAAACATTATATTAATTAAATTCTATCGTGTGATGTTTTATATGATTTATATCTATAAAATCCCATGCATTTATTTTTCATGATGGGTTTCACGTACACTATCCTATGATACATGCTAAAAAAGATAACTCCTAAATTATTTCATGATAGTGGGGATTGAAGTAGATAAGGATTTGAGGGATGAGATTCTGGATTCGGTTGACAATCATGATATTACCACAGTTTAAAATTTTATTAGTACTTCAATATCAACAACATAAAATCATATAAATATATATGAGGTATGGAAATAATCATTTTTTCAAATTATGAAATAATTAATATTTTATAAAAAATGGTCCGAAATGAGGTATGGTTTTTAGACGGATAAAAAATTGTGTAAACGGAAGGCCAGATCACGAAAATATTAGTAATAACCGAAGGAATATAAAGGACAATCTAAGAGTTCCTTCACCCCACTAGTTCCACTACTGCATGTGTTAAAATTACATGTTCATGAAGAAAAAACATTCTTTGATGAAAATATTTACATAATTGAATATTAAGAAGAAATAACTATAGATAAAATCACAGACCTGGTTAGTCTAGAGAGTATAAATTAGATTATCATGTTTCCATTGATGGGAATATCAGTTTTGAATACATACATGAGAAACATTTAAAATTTAATATGTACAAAAATTCTTATTATGTTCATTAATGTTAATAAATACTAATATTTTATATAGAATTATATATTACTATTATATAATGAGTAACCCTATGAAGCAATATTTTTAATCAATACTCCCTATATCATTTCAATGAAAGAAAATTGAATTACAGAAAATTGAAAAGAAAACATATTTACTAAGAGATGAATTTGAGAGAAAAAATTTATAAGAGATAGTTTCTCCAAGATTCCTATAATATAGGGGAAAAACACATAAATATAATGAAACAAAATATATTTTTCTTTTTTATTAATTCATTAGGAAGTACTTTATTCTATTCAAGATTAATATGGATACTCTATATCTTTCTTTGGTGGATCCAATTCATTTATTTCCCAAAAAAAGACCACACATTATACATATTGTGAATCTGTAAGGATGTAAAATCAATATTTAATAGATAAATTTCAAATTATATATTACATTTTGTCTTCTTATTATAATATTTTTATAGTATGGAGATCTATAAATATGGACAAATAATTGTATGATGTCAGTGACTAATAATAATAATTCTATGAGTTTCTTAAAATAGAAACATAATATGGTATATATATATATAAATATAAATATACATAAATATCAAAACAAAATTCAAAACAATTTAATTTTTTTGGTCAATGTTTCTTCAATATTTGATGAAAAAAAAATGACTATGAATATTATAATTATAAATTGATGAAAGTAATCATATACTATAAAAATAAAACTATCATTGACTAAATAATTTCAAAATATGAATACAATTTTATTAAAAATATTTTTAAATAATAAATTTTCAATATTTTATACATACTAACAATACTTACGAAAATCAATGTACACAAAAGAAGAAGTAATTTCTTTTGAGATGAGTGGGCAGAGTGCATGGTCTCAGAATTTTTATTGACATCATGTTAAGGTGATAAACTACAATGTTTGTGGTTCTTTGTGAGCTATAACCCATGAGATATATTTGTGATGTGAAACATTAGTATTATAATATTTATGTATTATTTTTGACTAGTTTCTCAAGGATAAGTATAATGAAGGGTTAAAATATATTGATTATGGGATATATATTAATGAATCTAACGATTATTTCTCTCAAGAGATATTGGAATTTGCAGCTTTAAATGAGATAATAAATATTTGTAAATGATTCCATAGTGTATGCAGACAACAAGAAAATGTCACTCCCCTCTACTTATTTAGTTAATTTTCAAATCATTTCATCAACTATTTTTTAGTTAATTTTATACTCATTTTTTTCTAATACTTATTAATTAATGATTAATAGAGATAATGCGTGAAGATAAATAAGAATTGGTGTGATTATTAAAGTATTTTGTATCTCAAAGGCGTGTTCTATTGAATTATCTCGCATCAATTATGGGAGTATCTTATCACCACATATGTGATACAATTCAAAATAACATAATTTTTTTAATAATAAAAATTTTTGTGATGTGTAAGAATCAACAACAAATCAATTTTATATGCAGTGTGCCTGATATTACTCAGAGTCTATGTTTTAAATTTAAAATAAATTTTTTCGTCCCAAACACATGTCACATACACAAAACTACGAAAAAACATTCATATTCCTTAGATGAATTAAGAAAAAAATAATCAAGTCATTTATGATTTATTGGAATCATACACACCTCAATCCAATACATGGTGTAACCATCAAGACACAATGTGTATTTTTTTATTTTATAATATAATTTTATTTCACAACACACATCACATACTCAAAATATAGAAAACTGATTCATATTATGTTGATACATTAAGAAAAAAGATCAGCAATTGATTGATGAGTTGTAGTAATTTATTACATGTTATTCTTACACATGATGTATCTTGTATGAATCAAAGTTCATGTTTTCAATATGTAAGATTCATTTTAATTTAACCCATGGGTCACTTACCCAAAACCATGAAAATAAATGGGGATTGTTTTCAATCATTCTTGAAAAAAATCAACAATTCATTTATGATGTGTAGGAATTAAATACAAATTAATCATATATTCAATGTGTCTATCACGACTCAAAGTACACGTTTTCAATATAAAAGTTTCATTTTAGTATACAATGTTTGTCACATGATAAAATAGAGAAAAATATATTAGGTTGTTTTAAAAATTTAGTAAAATGATTTGTAATTTTTTTGTGACATGTACAAATAATCTGCACATCAATCTGACACAAGATGTGTCCAGATTGACCTAAAATTGAATTCTTCAATAAAAAAGTGTCATTTTTGTTTAAAAAGAAACATCACTATCAAAAATTGTCAAAAAAACAATGTTATTTTCAAGCATTACAGCCATGATCCAAAATATATTTTGGTGGATTTTGAATCAACCACATTTCAATCCAACACATAATGTTGTTGTCATAACTTTTCATGCATTTTTTCAATATAAAAGGGTCATTTTAGTCTAAAATTATCATCATATACCCAAAAATAAACAAAAAATATCATATTGTTCTAAATCTATAAGAGGAATATCCATAATTTATTTTTGACATGTAGTAACTAAGAAAATTTCAATATGATACACAATAATTATGATATTACATAATGTATATGATTCAATATAGAAGTGTCATTTAATTTTAAAACATGCATCACATAGCCAAAATCGATAATATGACCATGGATTGTTTTCAATCATTTAAAAATGATTCATAATTAATATTTTCTGTATATAAATTGACCTAATTACAATCTACCAGATGATGTTTCTAGTATTCATCGACTTGAATTTTTTCAATATAGATGTTTCATTTTAATTTAAAACATAACTCCCCATCAAAAACTGAGAGAATGAATTGTATAATATTTTTCATCCTTTGGAAAATGATCAATTATTCATTTGTGACATGTGGGAATCAAAAAACATCAATCTAGTTTATGATGTTAACGGTATGACTCAATTTTCATTTTTCAATATAATGTTACCTTTTATTGAATCACATTCCAATATTAAGAAAACGAGATCATGATGTTTTCCAATAGTTGGACCACCTTATATAATATATATTTTATTGTGTATGAGTAGATTATATGTCAATCTAGAACATGATGTTTTCATTAGTTCTCTATGTGGGTGTTTTATATATAAAAATTTCAATTTTTAATATGGTCATCCCATACCCAAAATAGAGAGAAAAAATAAAATAGTTCTCTCCAACTTTGTAAAAATGGTTTATAATTAATTTTTGACATGTAAAGATCATCCACATATAAATATGAAAAATGATATGCTTATTATGATTTAATGTTCATGTTTTCAATATAGAAGTATCATTTATGTTTAAAAGGCATTCCCCATAATAAAAACTATGAAATAGGGCACAAATGGATTTCAATCATTCTAAAAATGTTCCGTAATTCATTTTGAATGGGTATGAATCAACTATAGATCAATATAAAACATGTTATGGTCTGTATGAATCCAAGTGCATGTTTTTAATATAAATGTTTTGTTTTAGTAAGATTATTAATATTATAATAATCAATGTCATTAATATATAAAAAAGTGAACAATATAATTTATCATAGGTAAATTATTTAAAATATAAAATTTTTATTTATTTTCTTTTTTTTATAAAAACACAACAGTTTTATTATAATGATAAGCTTCTGTATGGAGTTTAATAATTGTAAAAGGTATTCTATAAGTGTTTTGATTGTTTATCTGGGTTGTATTTTTTATTAATTATAAATATAAAATCAATGTAATTATTTTTTATGTATAATTTGAATTCAAATGATTTTGTTATGTAATATTTTTATTCTAATCTAGTTTTATATGTATTTTTATTCGTGCTTATGTATTCTAATTCAGTTTGGTGGTTTGGGGGTTGTTGAATGGGTGCTTTAGGGATACAGTTGTGCAAAATATGATATAGAATTAACAATTCTTAAAATATAGTTCTCATAAGGGGATGAAACTTTCATCACAACAAAAAGTGTGGTCAAATGTCGTGTTCCTTTAATGGAACATAGATTAGTAATGATTTTTTTCACAGATAAAGCCCTTTTCTAGTGTTGTTAATGGCCTTTCCTTTAGGAGTGAATATATCCTAAGAAATAAAGGATTATCCAAGAATTAAAATATCAAGAACTGCCTCAAGGATAAAAAATGATGCATTGAATCATTAATTCCATATTTAGTTCTGATCTTGATCCACACTAAAACTCATGCACCACTTTTCATTCAAACAAGATATAAAATAAATGGGGTTGGTAGAAATGAATTATAAAAATAAGTACTTAAAATAAAATAATAACTAATCCCACTCACAAATGATCTATCCTAGGAATTGGGATTCAAACTCAAATAAACGAATACCTAGGGGAGAACCCACATCCTAGACCCAATTTAAATCCTAATTTTCTAATCTGATACATCATATACGAGGAAAATCATTATTATCAATAAAAAAATTTATTCTAAAAATATATACATTTAAAATTTAATATATTTTTTCATATCCCTAATATGGACATATTTTCATAACGACTCAACCTAGGGATAAATACTGCAATAGGTAATAAAAACACATTTAAATGGTCAATTTCAAGGTTAAACATATCATTTTACCATTTTAAAGGATTGGGTGTCTGAAATTAAAAAAGTATTCATATATTTTTTATAGAAAACTGAGATCACTACTTCTTCCGCACCTTAGATAGGTTTCATCCTCAAAAAGGATATCACTCAAATGACCCCCAATGGAACCCACAAACCTTTATAATGTAGAAAATTAACACACCCACACATGAGCTCTTCCAGGTTTTGTATGTCTATACATCCACAAGGATCCAAAAAGTTAACTTGATTTAAAACAAAACCCTTTCCTCAATTACATTTCACGGACACTCCCTTTTAGAATCATCATCCTCTATGAACATCAAACAGCCTTGACCCACCATAGTGGAATATCCCAAAACCATCATGGCTCACCTCTCACAAATTCAGTTAGACTTTATATCTCAGTCCTTTACCTCCAATATTTGATCACCCATCAATGGAACCTAAAATAACTAACATAAACCATCAATATTCCTCATACATGACCCCTATTTTGAGCCATTTCCTATCAGGGCATCATGACTCCTACATTTGAAAATGGTTCCCTAGAGGATAGAAACCCTAAGATAATCTTACCACATTGAACTCCACAACCTAGATCCAAGGGATGTGGATCACAAGGGATCATAATGTTTTTTAAATAATTATTTATCATGGAAGAACATTAACAATGAATAGAACATGGGATAACAACAATATCAACATTCGCATCCTTCTTCCATGAATAACTATAGGAAAAAACCATCACTGCAGACCTCATTCAACTCTTCAACCATAGAAAATGACCTGATCTGTGAACTCTGAGACTCAAGGTTGAAATCCTCTAATACTAAAACTTTTTCCACTTCCATCCAATGGAATGTTAGAGGTCATCTAACATTTGGTTCCTTCACAATGTTTCTCTGACCAAAACTCTTGACAAACCACATGGGTGGCCACATAGATATGTTGATTGACTGTTTGTCTATAGATACACCAGAAAAATGAACTCATATTTTGTTTACCGAAACTGTATAAGAATATATACAATCCCATTTATATGATATTTTTATAGCACTACTCGTAAGACTTCATCTATTACAATCATGACCATAATAACCTGGAGCTGTTGTCTCCTTTATTAAATTTTTTATATATAAAATGTAAAATCCGGAAGCATCGACCTGTTTATTTATTTTTTGAAAACTAGAAACTTACACGATACCCATTTGACATTAATAATAGAAACAATACATAGTACAGAAAAAATTAAATAAACTACATCCTTGAAAACTCATTCCAAGATTTTTTTTCTTCATTTATTGGGGAAATGAATCAAAATATGGTTGATCTCATATGCTCATCATTAGGTTATGTTCATTGGAACATATCATGAATGAATAAGAATAATAAAAATGGAATGGTAAACAATTGAACACAAATTCCATTTAAAAAACATAACTATCATGACCAGTTAAGGCATAATCAATGTGGAAGGGTAAATAACTGAAAATAGAAGACATTAAATAAGTAACTAATAATGAAATGTATCTAGGTAGAATATCATAGAGGAAAAATAATGTGTAATTATAAAAATTTAATTCCCAATAAGGTAAAACCATAATTATTGGATGTCATGTCTCAGGAACGTGATACCACCACCATAAATACCTTTCATAATATAGTTAAAAGCTGTAAGTAGAAACCCATTTAATTTGGGGGTTATTTTGTCTTAGGAGACCAACCGGTGAATTGGGGGATATATATAAATAAGACCCGTATATATCTTTATGTACAAAATATTCCTTATATATCAAACAATTTATTTTATTAATGAATCAATGTTCTTTTCCATAAAATATTCATATTTAGTAAAAGATATTGATATATAAATGATTTCTTAGTTAATCAAATACCTTTCAATAGAAATAATGTATGTTAAAATCATATAAGTTTTAAGAAATAATCATATTCAAAGTGAAATAATATTTATATTTAATATAAATGTAATTTACAATGAAAACTATTTCAAAAAAAGTGATTGTTTTATGAGAAAGTTAATGACCAAAAAATAATATGAGATCGTACAATAACTTCTACCACTCGGTAATTTTGAATTAAAATAAACTGGGATGAAATAATTCAAATTTAAACCTAAAATATCATTATATATAAATTATTTATGATATAAAACATCATAGTGTAAATATATTCACTATAAGAAATAAATTAGGCGCATAACATTACAATATGACTCAATGAAGGGAAATCAAGATAAGGCCCCCACTTATACTTTCTTTTGGTTGAACATGATTTTTCATCATGTCTAGCGGTTTTAAACATGTAATTAACTTACCAAAAATTGATATTAATTTTGATAATTTCATATATAATTCCTTTATAACATCTTTCGACTCTTTAGTTAATAATCATTTATTATTTTCATTGTTTTAGTGATCAATTGTCTTTTTTTCTCATTCACAATTTGTTATGAAGGTACTGTTTATTGTAAATATTATATAGATAAATCATATCCATAATATTAATATTGAAATAATAGTAATATTTTTATAAAAATTAATATTTTAAATATAATCATGAAATATGGCTATGAAAATGAACTATTTTATAACTTTAGAGATGGTAGGTCGTACATATGCATGTGTAAAGTTTGCATTTTTCAACAATCATTTTCAAATGGTGGTAGTTAATATATTATCTTAAAATAATAATAGTAACATTATAAATAATATTTTAATTCAATAAATATACTAATATTTAGCCATAATGTGTTATGGTTTTGAAAATAGTGTCACATTGATTTGTGAAGGCGGCAGTCCACACGTACACAAATGATGTTATCGTCTTTTGGTGAGTGAAAATATAAAAAACTAAATGATATATTATATTTTAATAGTGATAAATATTTCATTAATATCATATTTATTTCCCATATATCCCATATATTCATTAAATATTTCTTTATAACCTTCTACATAAAGTGTTGGTAAAAACTGAATCACAACACTTTGCAAGGCGGTAGTCCTCCATACACATAAGAAATATCATCGTATCCCCTGAAAATTTGAGACTAAAATGATATATATTATATAATTACTCCATAGGAAAAATATTTTATTAATATCATATATATTATTTACATGAACCATCATACCCATTCGTGATATGTTATAATCAGAAAATGAATGACATCAGTTTGTGAGGTGGTAGTCCGCCTTATACATGCTGGAAGATTTTATAACCCATTTATTGGATGTTATGATATTTCCACATAATTAAAATGACATAGAAAATTATAAATATATTTAAAATACTTATGTTATTATATCAATATATTTTAATGACAATTGAATGGTGTGGGGGAAAAAATATCATAAAAATTCTCATTGATGAATGTTACCTCTACTTCTGGTAACCTCCTTAGGTTTTCACCAAACGACTTCAATGGATGTATTTATTCCCAAAACATGGATTCTTGGATGAATGGATGTATTTTGGGAAGCTATTTGGTTATTTATTGGGTGAACCAAAATATTTTTAAGGTGTTATGAAAATAGGAATGAGGGTGGCCTCTTACAAATGAGTTGAGTAGCACACTTGTAACATTTGGAAATAAAATGGTATACCCATATTTTCACCTATAAATGCATCCAAATTGGGGTTTTTTAAATACATAGACATTAGAGAGTCTCAATATATCCATAAAATATAAAATAGACAATTCGTTTTTTCATTTTAACCCTTATCGTTTTTACTTTAACCCTCGATAAACCAATTATTACCTTACCTATAGTAAATAATTGTAATTATTTTAACTATTCATTTTGGTAATCAAATAATTTTAACTTATTAGATAATATAAATGATTATTATTCAAAATATTTAATCCATTAATCCCATTTCTATTTACATGATTGGTAAAATTTAATTTAAATTTATTTCCACAGATGAAATGAGAAAGTGGGGTTTCAAAGAGAAAATGTTAAAAAGATTACAATGTTTATTTATCAAAATTAAATCTGAAAATGATTCTAATGACATAAATTGGAATAATATATATATAATTGAACTATTATACATAAAAATAAATTCAATATATAATTTAATATTGTAAATTATTGAAATCAAAAGGAATATTTCTATTAAAATATAATATTTTACACTATTCATTCAAAAATAAAACTTTTCTGGAAAAACAAAAAAAATAGCCTAAGATATTTAATATATATTGAATTAAAAAATTCTATTTTTTTAAAAAAACATTTTTCCTAGAATTGGTAAAAATAATTTTTAAATTATGATATCAAAGCATGTCTAAACGAACCTCTAGAAGAAAAAAATACAGCTCTTCATAAAACATTTTTCTCTCCTTTAAATAGACTTTCATTTATTTATAATTAACTTATAGCCATTTAGTTTGTTTTTACATGTGTAAAATATATAAAATTCATAATTTTGTATGTATTATTCCTTTTTACTTATTTAACAACTAACGTATACGGGTATTCTATATTGTGGTTTATTTATACTTGGATTTATGTGTTCCGCAAGCTATTAAATAGATTAAATATAAATAAATATATTTTTTGGGTTTTTTAATATTGTTGTAATGTGTCACACACAATATTAAATAATATTTTATTCTTTCATCATTTTTATTTTAACATTATACCCACCTTAAATAAAATGAATCCTCGTTCGTTGATCTTGCACTCAGTAATTAAGGGTTTGATATATTAAAATTCCATTTTTGAAAACCCGAATCATAAAAAGTATTCAATAAAAAATACACTTAATATAAGAGAAATGTAAGTGAAAATTTCATATGAAATAACACATACATGGATTATAAATATGTTAACATAGGTGGGAAGTGAATTCACGGACATTAAAGATAAATCTAACACCAAAATTATGATGGAGAGTGGTATACAACATGGTTAGTAGGATGTTATTTACAACAATTCAATAAAACAAAGAGGTAAAAAAGGTCATTGATATCATAAAAAAATCACCAAAATAATAAAAATGTTTTGTTTAAAGATCATTTTCTTGGAGTTTTTAATTATTTTAATCTCTAATAATATAATGAAATATACTTAATTGACATATTTTTTTTCTCTAAGTAAAAATTGCATCCCTTTGTTTTACTTCCATCTATTTCCACTACATATCTTACTTTAAGAAATAAATATCAAAAAATTATTTTTTTTGTCTGAAGAACTAAAATTAACTTTTAATGGATTATAAGATAGAAAAAATAGTAACATGTTTTCCTCATATATTTACTAAAATTAATTTGTTATTAAGAATTTATCCAATAACACCTGTAGTTCAACTTAATACCTTCCATAAATAGTTAATAATAAGTTTCATCCAAAATATGTCTAACCAAATTTATAAGGAAGGTCACTATTTCAACATTATGTTTTATAGAAAATATTGTGTGGATATTTATTTCACATTACAAATATGGGAATACTATGATTACCATAAAACCATTATTAAAAAAAAAAAATTCCAAAAATAAAATCTTGAGTTGTCGATTATATTCCACAGATACATAAGTGTAGTAAACTATAAAAAATATAATAGAAACCATCAAATAATAGTCCAATTTCAAGGTCACCAATATTATTCCATAATCATACCATTTTAATTATTATATAAATATAGATCACATATTAAGGGTTATCTTTCCTTAATCATTTGTTTTCAAAAAATATCAATATTTCACTCAATCACTTTTGTTTATTTCCCTTGAAATCATGGGTATTGTGGAATTTCTCTCAAAACATGTATCAAATTATTAATCCCTTAAAGAAATTACCATGTTATTTCATTATACTGTTATCACATATGAGAAAATCCTTCTTTTCCATCTCCCCTTTACCCATTTTTTCATCTATCCTCTTATCATATGTCTTCCTTTGAAATCTACACAGATTAATACCTTTAATAAAAATGTCAATATGACACTTTTTATGTATATGTATTCTATAGAATACCTAGATAACCTTGTAGAGGTATCTTCATACTCCACAACCCTTTATTATTTCATTTTTTCTAAGTAACTTTTCATTCATCTCAGTTTTTTATCACAATGGAAATATTGATCAATGATTTTGTACTTAAAGGATTTATATTCCATGAGTTATATTTCCTATTAAAATCATTCAATTTTTATCAATGACCACCATTGATCAACATCACCTTCCATAAAATACAATAAGAGTGTATCCTTTTCATTTTTACCACATCCCACAACTGAAATAACTTATCTAGAGACTTAATCCATTTCTCAACATACATTTTACTAGTATTGTGACCAAATGATTGGGGATTCTATCCAAAAAATCGATATACAATAGGATAATATCATTATAGAATATGATTCTCCATCGCAGGAAGATTATTATCATAACCTCATTTTGCTACCATTATTTACCATAATTTTCATAGTTCCAATACAATATGCATTGGCTTCCTCATAAAATAAATATCTACATTAGACATGACTGCTAATACCATTATTCATTCTAGTTCACATTTCAAAAAATACAATATAATATATTATCTCATAAAATTATAAATTTTAAATCATAATTTATATTTCCTAATATGATGTGACACTTAAAATAATTTAAAATTTATGAATTTTTAATCTCATAATTATAAATATAATTTCTTCTAATATATAATTTTTTACAAAAATTTCATAATGGATTGTAATCACAATGTGAATTATCCTAATAGTATCCATTGAGAGTGTAAAACTAGGTGTGTAGTCAGTCTCTTCTGTCTTTTGCAGTTTAACTAGTTTAGAAGCCCGAGTGGGTTCTTCGAAGGCCTCGATCTAATCGGCCACAGCCTTAAGCTACATTTCCGGCTCATACCTTCTTTTCTCCCCTCAACGGTGATGCTCCATCAACATATTGTTGGGTATTTCTATACAGGGTAACATAGATTTGGATTCTTACTATTTAATTTTTCTTCCTTTTCATGTTTCTATGGATGTGTTTGAAGGATGCCTTCTGGTCAGGATGAGGCTCTTGTAGTTTCATATCCATCAGTGATTTCCGTGGGAGAGTTTATCATGGTTCTACCCTTTTTTTTCTGAATTTTGTTGGTGATTTGTCTCTCTTGTGGTTTAATTGTCAAGGATTTTTAATTGTTTGGAGGATATGGTTTTGTTTTTTTTTTCAATTATGGAGGTGGGAAGATAGTATAGTTGGGCTCGATCACATAGAATAGTCTTATTGTAGGAATCAGAGATTGTGGTTCATTGTTGTAGTGCTTCTCAGATTCAGTTATTAGATATGGTATATCATCAACCATAATATTGGGCATGTGATGTGACATATTACACTTTCTTGTCGATTATCCTTACTACAGTGGAGGGCTTCATCTAGTTTTTTTTCTAGGGTGGGGCTGCTCAGGTTTTCAATCTAGTTTTTTCTCTTTTTGTCCTTCAGGTGTGATTGTCATAATTCCATGATGTCCTATGGGTTTCCCCCTTCATCCATTAAAGGGGATATTTATCAATAAAAATATATTGTAAGACCTTTGGGCCTTTGGATGGCGATGATCAGGTCAATCACAATGCACCCCTTTTTGAATTATTGGCCTTAAGTACCTCTTTTCGAGAACTAAATCTACTTGATTTAGGGAAAAAATGATGTATTTCAAGGAAAAAGAGCATAATTTGTTCCTTACCAAAACATTAAGTTGTTCTCCTATATTTCTCATCAAATTATACCATTGTTATATGTTCCCTAATATAGGTTTTCTTTCATCATGTTCCCATTGTTTTTTCTAAACTTCTTCTGATGAAAATTATAACGACCACGACCATTATAACTTGGTTTTGGGGTCTTCTTTATTATATTGAAAAAGATATATTGGATCAAATCCTGATGGAAGAATCAATTTAGTAATTTTTGATAAACATATAATTACATTATATGTATTTTAATTTGGTAACATGAAACAAAACATAATACAAATAAAAAGAAAATGAACTGCACCTTTGATATCCCATTCAAAAAATTGTTCTTCATATCATGGATAAAGTATACAAAGTAATGGTGGGATAAAATTATTAGTAAGGGTTAAGTGCATTGTAAGTAATCAAGAATCAATAATCATAATCAATGTGGAAAATTAAATGACTAGAAACACATTCCATTAATATAAGTAGACTATCATGATAATATAATTTATAATTAATAGGGAAATGTAAATAATTGAAAACAAATTCCCTTTAATCAATAACTGATAATGAAATTCATCAAGTAATAATTTCATAAAAAGAATTTCATGGAAAATAAAGTTAATTTAATTATCAACAAAGGAAATACTTAATTATTGGATTTCATGTCTATGTCACATGATACCTCTGCTGTTAAGACATTTCACAAGACAGTTTAAAAATATTTGTAGAAATATATTTAATTTGGAATAATTTTTTGTCTCATGATACCTATAATAAATTCATGTGATCTCTATAGCTAGGACCAACCCATATATTCTTGTCCAATGTCTTCCACAAATAAAAAATAATCAATTTAATTCATGAACCATGTTTCTTATCTTCTAAAATTCATATTGAGTAAAGGTTACATATTTATCATTATTTACATAGTTAATCAAAAAAATTCAATATAAACATCCTATATAAAAATGGTATACATTTCATGTAATAATAATATCCAATATGTAATAATTTTAATAATTTATAAATTATTAATATCCAATGAAAAATTATTACATGAAATTGATTGTTTTAAGAGAAATCTATCAATCAAAAAACAAAGTGAGATTGTAGAATAACGTTTACCAGATGGAAATCTTAAATTAAAATCTCCTTGGGTGAAAAAATTCAATATTTATATTAAAATATAATTATTTATGAATTAATCTTGATATTAAATGTTAATGTGGATGTATATGCATTATAAAAAAATTAGGTGAATAACATTCCAATATTCCTCAATTAACAAAAATTGAGACGATGTCCTTTACCACACTATTCCTTTTTGTTGAATGATATTTAACCTCCTGTATAGTTTTTTTAAACTTGTAATTTCCACAAACAAGACCCGTATTAAAACTTATAATATCATAATTTAGCCTTTTATAACAACTTATCACCCTTTAATTGAACATCTTTAATTTTCATTATTATTTTGGGTGTTAAATACCTTGTTTTATCATTCATGATTTGTCTTGAATGTTCATATTATTGTTAATATTATATGGGTACATAATCTCTAGAATAATAATAATGAAATAATAAATTTATTTTTATATCAATAATATATTTAAAATCTATAATTAACAATTATTATGATAAATGAACTATACTAGATTAATGGAGACTGTAGGTCGTACGTACGCATGACTGATGTTTCCATTTTTCTTTGATCATTATGGAGAGGAGGTAGGTGTTATTTAATTATTATATAATAATAAAAACGTTATAAATACCATAATATTTCTTTAAATTTACTTATATATCATCCATGTGGTGTGGTGATCAAAAGATAATCAAATCGCTTCGTGGAGGCGGTAGTCCACACGTGCATGATGGTGTAATTGTGTATCAATGAGTGAAAAGGTAAAATTAGAAATTGACCTATTACCATTTCAGACCAATAAATATGTTATGAATAAAATAATTAATTAATTTATATAGAATATTTTAATTAACATTATGTTTAACATATCCTATATAAATCGTTAGTAAAAGATGAATCACATTGCTTCTTGAGGTGGTTTTATATCGTATACACAGGAGACATAATTGTATCCCCTACGGAATTGGAAGTAAAAAAATGAGTATTTATGATATAGTGAATAAAAATTGATAATTATTTTATAAATAATATATATATATATACTTGATATTCATCATCATACCCCAACAATGAGAGGTGGTGATGGAAAAATAAATGACAACAGTCTGCAAGGTGGTTGTCCGTCAAGCACGTGAATAATTATTTCGTAACGCATTTGATGGATGTGAGGGTAGTTTTATATCGTAAACATAAAATATAATCATATAATTATATTTATTATATTATATTGTTATTTTTTAATTATTATTTATGCTGGTTGATAAATAAATAAAATAAAAACGCTTGTTGAAGAACGCTACCTCTTATTCATGTAGCCTCCTTAGGATAGCGTAAAATGACTCCCTAGGTCTGATTTGTGACCAAAATAAGGATTATAGGATTACGGTATCGAGTTTGGAAAGATATTTTGGTAATAATTGGGTGAATTAAAAGTTTGTGATGTTTTGAACATGACAAGAGTGGGGTGGCCTTTTATAACTAATGTGAGAGGCACACTTGTCTGTTTGGGAAATAAAATGTTATCCACATATTTTTGACATTCCAAAAGAGTTGTAAATGGGTTATTATATATAATTAGATATTATAAGGTCACAATAAGTCAATTAAATATATATTAGAAAACATTTTGGTTCATATTAACACTCATTTTTTATATTAAACACCCGGTAAATTAAATTTTTACATTGACCATCGTAATTAGATTAACTATTTTTCTATTAATTTTGGTCAAACATATGATGAACATATTATATAATAAATATTATTCTATTTAAAAATATTTATTTTTTTCACAAATTAAAGTGACATATGTTTAAAATATTTATTTAAATTAAATACTATATATCAGACGAGATAGAGAGTTTTCTAAGAGAAAATATTCAAAATTTTAGAATATTTTTATATGAAAATTATATATAAAAATTATTAAAATATCCTAAACTATATTAATTGATATATAATTAAACTAATTTAACATAAAAATAAATTTGAAATATAACATAATATTATAATTATTAAATATGAAAAGGTATATTTCATATACAATTCAGTACTTTTCACAGGTTAATCAAAAAATGAAAATTTTCATAAGAATTGAAAAAATTAACCATAAGATAATTTTGATATGATGAATTAAAAAATTAATTTTATTTTTTAATATATATTTTTTAATGGTGGTAAAAATTAATTTTAAATTATGATCACAGAACACAACTAAACCATCTTTTTGGAAAAAAATAGTTTTTCAGAAAACATGTGTTTCTCCATTTAATGATATTTATTTTAATTTTAATCTATATATAACAAATGAATTTTTTCCTAAGTAAAAAAATTTAGATTTAATAATTTATCTTTTACTATTCATACTCAACAAATTAACGGTTTGGTTATAATGGTGTATTATATTATAGTTCATTTTAACTGAGGATTTCATGTTCGGTAAGATGTCGAAAAGAGTAATATAATGAAACACATTATGTGGGGGGTTTTAAGGATAGTGTTTCATGTCACACATGTTATCGAGTACTGTATTATTATTTTATATTTTTTGGGAGTTACATAATCAACAAAAAATTAAAATCTAGAGCATTGCTCAACCCCTTTGTGAAGCTCCTCAGAAACTATTTAATAAAAATATTCCCGCAACCACACCACTCTGCTCGTTGAATTCAAACTGCACATATCAGGGGGAAATGGCTATCTCTATAATATAAATATACAGGATTGAATCTCCAAAATAAATATAGTTCATAAAGCCGCACCCAAAAACCAGTGAAAGGATTAGATGCATCTTCCTAAGGGTTGGTCCTGATCATTTTCTCGGTCCAACTCCCTATAAAAAGTAGTCTATGGCTTATTGGATTGATCATAATACTCTACATAAAAACAACCATCAACTCCAAAAAATTAATTTGTGTGTGATCCTCTTTCAATAATGATATCACAACTATACTATAATAAGAAAATGGGATTAACATCTATTTGGTTAGCATTTAGTAGAGGTTTAAAATATCATTAAATGATGTATAATGATTTTCAAAACCATCACCTATTCACATGTTGGGAATATTTTCACAACAGTTTTTTGATTTGGTTTTTTAAATCCATATTAAATATTTAGGTATGGTGTTTTATTTTTTTGTTCCATATTTTTTTTTCAATTTTATCAAAATTACTTATTATTTATTTATTATTATTATTTTATTATTATATTTATATAAAAATAATTTTTATTATTTTTTATTTTTTATCCTAGCCCAACCCCATTTTATACCCACCACTCCATAACCCACTAGAACCACCCTATAAAATTAAATGTGTGTGTTTCTGTGTGTGGTTGGATTTCAACATATTATATCTTGGTTATTAAGAAAATCTATTACCACTACATCAAACTCTTCATGTAGTCACTAAACAATCTTTAATAAAGATTTATATATACAAATAAACAAATATAAAGGCATACTTATGCATACATATATTTATTCATTATTTATAAATACATACATATAATAATATAATTACAAACTAATAACTATAATTATATATATAGATATATATATTGAAATAATATATATTAATGTATATAACTATTTTAAAATATTTATTAATATCTATAGATATATATTAACATAAATAAATTTACATAAATATATATAAATACTTATAAAATTCTAAGAATATAATCGTATATATATACACACATAATATATGTAAATAAACATAAAAACAAATAAATGTAAATATATATATAAATATATAAACATATAAATATAGATAAATTTATAAAAATGTATAAAATGAAATATATCTGTAATTATAACGATAAAAAAGGAAATAACTAAATATATCCATAAAAATATACAAATACATATGAATATTTAAAAATATGTACAAATATTTATAAATGTATCTGTATATATATTAATATCCTTAAATATATATAAACATATATAAACACACACACACACATATAAAATCCAAGATAGTTAAATATAAATATATATATATATATATATATATAAACACATATACGGACCCATAAATAAACAAATAGATAATTATATATCTATACACAAATATATACATATATGGAAAAAAATAAAGAAATATTGAAAAATATATATAAATACATAAATACAAAAATTAAAATAAATATAAATATATATATATATACATATACATATATTTTGAATTGGATATAATTATTTATATATATATATATGTTATAAATATATAAAAATATACACAAATATGTGAGTGTTTGAGTGTATGTGTGTATAAACACGTGTACAATTATATAGATATATACCCATGTAATATGTATAAAAATATATTAATATAAAAATATATTTATATAAAATTAATAATTAATATTTAGTAAAAAAATTATAAATATTAATTAATATTTAACCTATCATAATTTTTTAAACATTTAAATAATAGATAATAGATAATAATAATTACAATATTTTATACTAAATAATATATAATATATAATATTATATATATATGTATAATATATATATATATAAATATACATATATACATTTAATTATCTATTCTACATATAAACTGACAAAATATATATAAATATAGAAGAATATATATGAATTTATATATATAATAAATAATCAATAATTAAACAATTATAATTATTTAAATTTTTAAATAGTAAATAAAAACTAATTATAAATAAAAATAATAAATAACAATACATGATAATAATAATAAATCAAAGAAATAAAAAAACAACAGTAAATATTTCATGAGGGTTTGAACAACTATGAATTAAAATAAACATAAATAAAAAATGCCACAAAATTATCACGGTAGACTATTGTAATTTTTACTATGCCACACTCTACCTCAATAGAATCGTATGAAAAAAATCTCTTCCAATTAAATCTCACATAAATGATGGAAATGTGGGATTATTTACTTCCAGTAACCCTCTTATTGCATAATGCTAGTTTGGGGATTTGATTGGGATCTCTATCCCCCATCACACCATGCAGCATAAAGAGAATAACATGTATTAGTGCTAATGCACAAATGTACCAAGACAATTATTATGAGTTTCTAAACTACCACCCATGATATATGAATTTCACACAATAGATTACTTACATGCATGATGATGAATATCCTATCAGGAAAAGGCTCCCATGCCAAGAATCTATCCCATCATACTCATTATCCTCAGCATGAAAGAGCCTGATATGATACACTAGTGTAATTTCCCAAAATTAAATTAAACTATTTTTAAATTTTAAATTTCATTTTTTTGAGACCAATCTCTGAGACGACATGTAATTTGGAGATCCGGAGTGGCCAGAATAGACTTTTTCATTTTTTTTAGTCTATTAATTAAATGTGTGAGTGGGTTTTTTGTTCTTTTGTGTAACACCCCAAGATTTCATAGTGTGTTATTTTTTCAAAATAATTCAATAACTTCCACTACACACAACACCGAGTTCAAGCTCACCATGACTTACCAAACAAGCCGTTCAAAAGAGGTTATGAATAGTATTAACTAAATTTTAAACTTTATATAATCCTTATAATTTTAGAATCCATATTATGAGTTTCTTAGACATAATGTAAGAACAAATTTATTTTCAGTATTGCACTTTTAAAAACTTTTAATAGTGAACCCTTTTTAAATCAAATATTTTAAACTTTTATATCTTCAATTTGACTAAATAAATTTACTTTTTAGAATGGGTTAATAAAAAAAATTAATGAAACATCCCAATATTTCATGGTACGTTTCCCTTTGAATAATGCAATTGTGTGCATTGTACGCAACTTCAAGATTCTAACACACCACAACCAATCAAACTAGCCGTTATGAATAGTAATACCTAATTTTTTAAATTTTATAAATTTTATCTTTGAAATGGACTTCATTTTTGGATTCTTAATATCGAAATTATCTTAGGGTTAAATTTTGGTAGTTTTCGGATAATTGTCATTTTATGATGAATAGTGAAAATTACTAAATTTTAATTAAAAACAACTCTTTTAATCGAAATAATTAATAGTGATAAATTATTAATTTTAGTGGTTTTAAAGTATATTTAGAATATATTTTTACCATTTAATAAAATGTTGGTCATTGGATATAATTTCACATTTAAACTAGACATAAACAAGTGTCAATCTTTTGATAGTTATTATCTCTTAAAAACACGCTTTAGTTTTGACGACAGGAATTAATTTTTAAATTAATTAATGCAACTGATATGTTCTTAATTTGGTAAAATAGACATACTTTTTGAATTCATAATATCAAATATATATTAGGCCTAATTTTTGGTATTTTTCCAGAAACATTCATTTTTTGATGAATAGTGAAACCACTATGTGGTAGTTAAAAAAACTGAATTTTTCAGAAAACCTAATTTTACCACTTCTGTGAGTGATATTTTGAAAATCCGAGAGACACATTTAATATCAAGGAGTAAAACGTGGTTCAATGAGATGAAAATAATTTTTTGTGAATAATAACTTTTTACTTTTATTTACCACGGTTAAAAGTAAATAGGGTAATTAAGGGTAAAAATGATATTAATATTACCCTAACACATGTCCTAATTCTATTGTACAAGGGTATCTCGAACAAAAACAATCTTATGAGTAAAATATTATCTTTAGGTCCACTTGTATTAGATTAGGTCATTTATTATTATTTAATTCAAAGATGAGTTAAAAGAGTTAAAATCAAGGTTTATTTACTGAAACATTTTTAATATAGGGTTATACAAAAGATAAATTAGATTGTAAATATTCATTAGAAAGATAAAAATATTTCCTACATAATAGTATTTTATTTATAATTTTTAGACATTAAATAATTTAATTTATTTATGACACAATGGTGATGGATTAATTACCTAATTAATGAAAATTAAGAATAATTGATACTAACAATACCCACATAAATGTAATGTGAGACTTTTTATAAATAAAAATAATTTTATAAGTTAATATGACATGTTAGGATTGATTTAATTAACTTTTTTTCGAATTAATCATTCTGTTATGATTTTTACAAAAATCAATTATTGAATAGTGACAAAATTGTCATAAAAGAGTTTTTAAAACAAATATTATATTATTAATTGATATTAAATTACTAAAAATCTAAGTCTCAGACAAGAGACTTATATCATGATAATTGAATCATTAATGGACCACTTGGGGGTTTCTTGGATATATATAGTCTGTTTACTAACCATATAATATAAAAATACAAAGGGACATTGTAAAAGTGTAACTAATTAACTAAGAGTTAATACTTAAAGATAAGGTAAATATAGTAACCCAAAAGTGTCTAAATTCTTTTGGATTAGTGGTTTTTGACCCATACCCACCTTAAAATTTAGATAATACACTTTTGAGCCATTATAAACCGAATATGAATTTATTATAAAATAATATTTCTAGATTTTCCAAAGGTGCCCCTCACCCCTCTTATAAAAGGGCACTCCTCCTTCTCACTAATTCACACATTCAAAGCCTTTTGGTTCAGCCAAACCCTGCCCCAATACTCTCTCAACTTCCCTCACTACAACCTAGAGGCTTTAGTTCTATCAGAAAGCCAACCTAAGGAGCCCTTTTGATAACATCAATATGAAGAACCCGAAGAAGAGGTAACGTTTTCCCCACCCTCTTTCAAGATCCATTCTTCTTCCACTTCTTCTTTCTTTGTTATTCCTATTCTAAAATATTGAATCCAGTATATCTTATATACTGTAATATTATTATAAATATGGTACAACCATATTCAGTATTATATCCATCCATTGAATGACATGTCACCATACGTGCGTACGTACGACTTACCATCTCCACGTCGTGGTGTAATTGTTATTCAATATATTATTATTTGGATGGGTATAATAATGATTTTTAATTCATGTAAATAATAAATATAACATGATAATGATTCTTTATATATGATATACCATCCAATTATATATTATTTTAATATCAAAATAATGATATTGTCGCTCGTGCGTACGTACGAACTACCGTCTCCACGAACGCGATGAGATTCATTCTCCATCGTATCCATTAAAGTATAATTATCATTTGATAATTTAAAAATAATGTTTAAGGAATTAATATCATTATGGATATGAATAAGATACCACCTATCCATGAAAAACATGGCTTACGTAACAAAACATATAAAAAAACGAGTCAGTTAACACCCGAAACAACGATAATACTAAGATATTATTAACAAACCAATGTTAAAAGATCATATTTGATAACATAATAATGTATATGATTCTTGTATAATTTAATAACAGTTATTTCAAAATTATGCAGGAGGTTAACCTACCCCAACCAAGGAAAAGTAAAAGGTAATGGTTATTTCACAATCTCTTCATTATCCGAGATTGTTTATATGTAATTATCTACTGGGACGTCTATATCATCCACATCCATGTTTCTAGAAATTGTATCTCAAAACATTCTTACTATTTTACAGAATATGGGTTAAAGTCATTTATACCCTTCTTTGACTTTTTATAATAAATTTATAAAGGAATCTTTCCGTCATTTTCCAAACAAGGTCCTTTTAAAACTTTTCGACAGAATTAAGGTAATAATGTTTTTTCTAACTTATACGGATAGTGCGGCTATTTTCCGCCATTATAAAATTTTCAAAGCTTACCTTACAAGATTATAAGCATATTTTCAAGGTAAATGTTTAATTTTATAATTATGTGACTTTTAAATTATTTCAAAATGAATATTTTATGAATTTCTGAGAGGTAGTCTTTATCAAAATCAGAATTTTAAATGTTTTAAAGATTTATCTTTCTAAATATTTTTAATTAATGTCCATGTTTTCAAAATGATTTTAAGGATTTATTTATATGGAGATGAATTTTTTGAAATTATATTTCTTTTCAGAAGATTCTAAGTGGTATGGGACACTTTGATTCAAAAATATCTTTTAAATTACTTCTTTAATAAATGTGTGACTTTTAAGTGATTAAAAAAAGAGATATTTCTCTCAAATAGTTTTGATTTCATCTATGTAAACATCATTTTATGGATTTTAAGTTTATTTGATGTTGATTTATTATTATACAAAACTTCCATATTGTTTTGAGTTTTTTTTTGATGTGTTTGACTGTGGATGTGTTATTATTATACCATTCGTGGTTTATGGATGAAGTTTTTACATTTCGTATGCTAGTTTTAATATGAATGTTTATATTATGTTTGAAACTTTTCATATGGGAATTCATTGTACTTAATATGTGACAGGTGAAGCCCGCTATAGCTCCTCGATGAATCAGTAGGTCTCATGAGACAAACTAGTGTCTTGGTAGAAGCCCTTGGCAAAATATTATTTGTAGTCTTGGCACGAGGCCTTGGATATTTGGGTATGATAGTCTTGCATTATACATTCCAAGATTATAAAGGGGGTTAGTGATATTGCATGTGATTACTCGATTAGAAGAATATCCATGTGAATATGTAAATGGCATTATTTCATTTTATTTTTCCCATACTATGTTGAAGTTCAAATTTAAAAGTCTTTTGTTTTAGTTATACATTTCCTTAAATGTTTATTCTTATTTATGAAAGTTCCCGCTATATTGTTATCCTTACTGGGAATTTGAGCTCACCCCTTTTCTATGTTATATTTTTTCTAGGATGTGAAGAAGTAATTTATGAATGACCTGCAGGGATAGTATGTGGGGATATGATTGTGGACTATGGAGACTATATTGTTGTAGTTTTCATTTTATGATGTAAAGTAAAACTTTATGAATATATCTAGTGTTTCCAAGTGTACTAAACTAATCAGTCTTTCGAGACTTGATCTTTTGTGATCATGCCAATGTTATTTAATAATGTACTGGTTGTGGGGAACTGGGGTCGGGGCGTTACAGTTCGTATCAGATAATGTTTCGTACAAACCTTGGAAGCTAGATTTAGATGAACTCTAATTATAGAACGTGGACCTAAGATGAACTTTGAGGATTATTATAGAAGAACTTCCTAGAATTTTTGTATTGTAGAGATTTTTTGTGTTTTCAAAGCAATACATCCTTGTCTGGATACGAGAAGGTAGAGGCGGCTATGGCACAGATGTACCTAGGGGTAAAACACGAAAACACCGCTTTGAGCTAGACTCAAACGGGAACTGCTGTATGACAATGGGTCTTGATGAACTCTTGGTTACGACACTCCTAGGGGATATGCTTAGGATAATTCTGATTTTCTTTATAAACCATTATGAAGGGTTTATGAGTATATAATTTCTCAAAGAAGACATTTTTATGATTATAGGTTATATCCATAAACTATTTAATTTATGTAATGTGTTTTACAAGTTTGGGATTAGGTATTGTTATTTATAAACTAATCTAGTGTATGCCATTGTTTAGAAATGGTGCCCAATAGAAGGAATGAGAACTCCAGCAATGCACATGATCCAAAGAGAAAGAAGGATCATATATTTCATGGTCTTAAGCCAGAATTTATAAAAGAAATAGTCTCCCATGTATTATCATCATATGAATAAATAATATCATGTGTTGATAAAATAAGTAAAGAATTTACTTACTCCTATGGATTTGAAGGGAAGTAAGAGAAGAAAATGATGGAAGAGATAAAGATGGATAAATGGAAGAGGGAAAAGAAGAATTTTCCCATATGTGATAACTGTGGGAAGAAACACCCTGGAACTTTCCTGAAAGGAATGGGAGTTTGTTATAAGTGTGGAGGAAAAGGGCACAAAGTATGTGACTGCAAGGGTAAGAAAAAGTTTTCAAATGTACAATGCTTCATTTGCAAGGAGTTTGGACACTACGTGAACCTATTTCCTAGTCATCAGACTATGCCACAAATGATTCTATTGGATAATAATAAAGTTATGATACTACCACAGATGAAGAGGAATGATTAGAGTTCTTATGTTGATTATGTCATTTGAGTGTTGTATCAACAATGTACTTGTTATTATGGAGTATATAAGGATTGTACTGTAATACTTTTTCATTAAGGACTTGAGATTTTGTGAAACAAAGAAAAGTGACTCAATAGGAGGTTAAATTATTGGAAAATATATGGTTGAGAGAAAGATAAACCATAATATGGTTCTGATACCGAGGTAGTGATTTTAGATTAATACATGATTGATTTGGATAAATTATATTGGATATTATTGACTACCTTGAAACTGATTAATGATTTGTATATTCCTTCATTGTTGGGGTTTACAACATTTTTAGATTGAAGGAGTATATCTATTATTCTTTAATGAATAATGGATCATTAATGTAATTAATAAGGTTTTATGGTAATTCAAGATGTTGCAGTGTTTTAAAAGAATACATGATGAAGGTGATCACATGTTATTACACGGAAAAAAGGATCTTCATTGTGTTTACCTTCCTTATAAATTTTGGACTGAAGTATTTTGGATAGTTCTAGTTTGGATTATTTTGGATTTCCGTAAAAGGACAACCTGGAGGTCGGGCGGCAACCCATCACGTCCGGCAAGGACATGAGACTTGAACTCACAACCGAAGGGCGACAAGGGTGTATCACTTACCACTGACCCATGTGATGTTCTGGATTGAATAATGTCGTTTTTAATGGTTTTTCTAGATTAATTATAAATTTATTTTTTAAACCCTATACGAATAGGATAAATAGAATATTTTTTTATGGTCTATTGTCTTTTAGAGTTAAAGATAAGTTTGTGGTAGAACTTAGTTAAAGGATGAGACTCTACTTTTCATGTATATATTTTTCATCCTCTCTTATTCAATGAAGAAATTAATTCTTATACTTTAGTGAAGGGATCTTAAAACAAAATAAAATGTGTTATCCGAATAACATATGTTTTTTTGAACCGATGGAATTTTAAATTATCATAGATTGATGAATTTAAGGCCCTCAATTTTACAATTGTTTGGGATTGATGACCTCAATCACTACCTGTAAATATTTAAGTTTTTTCTCCAATTATTTGTCTTTAATTGCCACCAATGTTTTCCGAATAGAGATCATAATTTGGTGGTGCCCCTTTCATTTCTCTTTTCCTCTTATTAAGACGAAATTTTATCAACCAAATTTCCGATGTGGGTTTCCCCACAAAGATATTTTCAATATTAACCTTTTATTTTCAAGGAGAAATTTCAAATTGTGAGGATGCAATTTATTGAAGGAGGGGAGAATGTAACACCCCAATATTTCATAGTGTGTTATTTTTTCAAAATAATTCAATAACATGCACTACACACAACACTGAGTTCAAGCGTACCATGACTTACCAAACAAGCCATTCAAAAGAGGTTATGAATAGTATTAACTAAATTTTAATCTTTATATAATCCTTATTATTTTAGAATCCATATTATGAGTTTCTTAGGCATAATGTAAGAACAAATTTATTTTCAGTATTGCACTTTTACAAACTTTTAATAGTGAACCCTTTTTAAGTCCAATATTTTAAAATTTTTTATATTCAGTTTGACTAAATAAATTTAGTTTTACAATGGGTAAATCAAAAAAAAATTAATGAAACATCCCAAGCTTCCACAGTACGTTTCCCTCTGAATAATGCTATGGCGTGCATTGTACGCAACATCATGATTCTAACACACCACAACCAATCAAACTAGCCATTACGAATAGTAATACCTACTTTTTGAAATTTTATAAATTTTATATTTCTAAATGGACTTCATTTTTCGATTCGTAATATCAAAATTAGGTTAGGGTGAAATTTTGGTACTTTTCGGATAACTTTCATTTTTTGATTAATAGTGAAAATTACTAAATTTTAATGAAAAACAAATTTTTTAATCGAAATAATTAATAGTGATAAATTATTAATTTGAGTAGTTTTAAATTATATTTAGAATATATTTTTACCATTTAATACAATGTTTGTCATTTTATGTAATTTCACATTCAAACCAGACATAAGCAAGTGTCAATCTTTTGATAGTTATTATCTCTTAAAAACATGCTATTTGTTTTGACGACGAGAATTAATTTTTAAATTAATTAATTCAAATGATATGTTCTGAATTTGGTAAAATAGGCATCATTTTTGAATTCACAATATTAAATATAGATTAGGCCTAATTTTTGGTATTTTTCGAGAAACATTCATTTTTTGATGAATAGTGAAACCACTAAGTGGTAGTTAAAAAAACTAAATTTTTCATAAAACATAATTTTATCGCTTCTGTGGGTGGAATTTCGAAAATCCGAGAGACACGGTTAATTTCAAGGAGTAAAATTTGGTTCAATGAGATGAAAATTACTAATTTTTTGTGAATAGTAACTCTACTTTTATTTACCACGGTTAAAAGTAAATAGGGTAATTAAGGGTAAAAATGATATTAATATTTCCCAAACACATGTCCTAATTCTATTGGACAAGGGTATCTAGACCAAAAAAAATAGTATGAGTAATATATTATCTTTTTGGTCAACTTGAATTAGATTAGGACATTTATTATTATTTAATTCAAAGAAGAGTTAAAAGAGTTAAAATCAAGGTTTATTTAATAAAACATTTTTAATATAGGGTTATACAATAGATACAATCGATTGTAAATATTCATAAGAAATATAAAAATATTTCCTACATAATGGTATTTTATTTATAATTTTTAGTCATTAAATAATTTAATTTATTGATGATACAATGGTGATGAAGTAATTACCTAATTAATGAAAAATTAGAATAATTGATATTAACAATACCCACATAATGTAGTTTTGAGACTTTTTATAAATTCCAATAATTTTCTAGGTTAATATGACATGTTAGGATTGATTTAATTAACTTTATTCGAAGTAATCATTCTGTTATGATTTTTAAAAAAATCAATCAATGAATAGTGTCAAAATTGACAGAAATTAGTTTTTAAAACAAATATTATATTATTAATTGGTATTAAATTACTAAAAATCTATGATTCTGCCAAGAGACTTATATCATGATAGTTGTATCATTAATGGACCACTTGGTGGTATTTTAGATGTATATAGTATGTTTATTAACCATATAATATAAAAATACAAAGAGACATTGTAAAAGTGAAACTAATTAACCAAGAGTTAATACATAAAGATAAGGTTAATATAGCAACCCAAACCAGTATAAATTCTATTGGTTGAGTGATTTTCGACCCATCCCCACCATAAACTTTAAATAATCTACATTGGATCCATTAAAAACTGATTATAAATTTATTATAAAATAATATTTCTAGCTTTTCCAAAGGTGCCCCTCACCCCTCTTATAAAATGGAACTCTTCCTTATCACTAATTCACACATTGAAAGCCTTTTGGATCCCCCAAACCCTGACCAAATAATCTCTCATATTCCTTAACTACAACCTAGGGGCCATAGTTTGATCAGAAATCCAACATAAGGATCCCTTTTGATCAAATCAAAATGAAGAACCTGAAGAAGAGGTAACGTTTTCACCACCCTCTTTCATGTTCCTTTCTTCTTCAACTTATTCTTTATTTGTTATTACCATTCTAAAATAATGAATCACGTATCTCCTATATACTGTAATATTATTATAAATATGGTACAACCATATTCAGTATTCTATTCATCCTTTAAATGACAAGTCACCATACGTGCGTACGTACGGCTTACGTCTCCACGTCGTGGTGTAATTGTTTTTCAATATATTATTATTTGGATGGGTATAATAATGATTTTTAATTCATGTAAATAATAAATATAACATGATAATTATTCTGTATATATGATATAACATCCAATTATATATTATTTTAATTGCAAAAGAATGATATTGTCGCTCGTGCGTACGTACGGACTAACGTCTTCACGAATGCGATGAGATTCACTCTCCATCGTATCCATTCAAGTATAATTATCATTTTATGATTTAAAAATAATGTTTAAGGACATAATATCATTATGGATATGAATAAGATACAACCTATCAATGAAAAACATGTTTTACGTAACAAATCATATAAAAAAATGAGTATGTTAACACCCGAAATGACGTTAATACTAAGATATTATTAACAAAGAAATGCTAAAAGATCATATTTTATAACATAATAATGTATATGATTCTTGTATAATTTAATAACAATTATTTCACCATTATACATGAGGTTAACCAACCCCAACCAAGGAAAAGTACAAGGTAAGGGTTATTTTACAATCTTTTCATTATCTGAGATTGTTTATACGTAATTATCTACTGGGACTTCTTTATCATCCACATCCTTGTTTCCTGAAAGTGTATTTCAAAACATTATTACTATTTTATAGAATATGGGTTAAAGTCATTTATACCCTTGTTTGACTTTTTATAAGAAGTTTATAAAGGAATCTTTCCGTCATTTTCCAAACAAGGTCCTTTTTAACCTTTTCGACATAAATAAGGTAATAATGTTTTTTAACTTATATGGTGGGTGCTGCTATTTTCCACCATTATAAAATTTTCAAAGCTTCCCTTACAAGATTATAAAAATATTTTCAAGTTAAATGTTTTATTTTATAATTCTGTGACTTTTAAATGATTTCAAAATGAATATTTTAAGAATTTATGAATGGTAGTCTTTATCAAAATCAGAATTTTAAATATTTTAAAGATTTGTATTTCTAAATATTTTTAATTAATATCCATGTTTTCAAAATGATTTTAAGGATTTATTTATTTGGACATGAATTTTTTGAAATTATATTTATTTTTAAAATATTCGAACTCGTGTGGGACACATTGATTCAAAAATATCTTTTAAATTACTTCTTTAATAAATGTGTGACTTTTAAATGATTTCAGAAAAAGAGATATTTCTATCAAATTATTTTGATTTCATCTATGTCAACATCCTTTGATGGATTTTAATTTTATTTGAAGTTGATTTATTATTATACAAAACTTCCATATTGTTTTAAAGTTTTTGTGATGTGTTTGACTGTGGATGTGTTATTATTATACCATTCGTGGTTTATGGATGAAGTATTTACATTTCATATGCTAGTTTTAATATGAATGTTTATGTTATGTTTGAACCTTTTCATATGGGAATGCTTTGGACTTAATATGTGACGGGTGGAGCCCACTATAGCTCCTCGATGCATCGTTAGGTCTCATAAGACAAACTAGTGTCTTGGCACAAGGCCTGGGAAAAATCTTATTTGTAGCCTCTGCACGAGGCCTTGGCTATGTGGTTATGATAGTCTGGAATTATGCATTCCATCATTATGAAAGGGGTTATTGATATTGAATGTCATTATTCGATTAGTAGAATATCCATGTGAATAAGTAAATGGCATTATTCCATTTTATTTTTTCCATACTATGTTGAAGTTCAAGTTTAAAAGGCTTTTGTTTTAGTTATACATTTCCTTAAATGTTTATTCTTATTTATGAAAATTCCTGCTATATTGTTATCCTTACTGTGCATTTGACCTCTCCCCTTTTCTATGTTATATTTTTCCCATGATTTGAAGAAGTAATTTAGGAATGACCTGCAGGGATAGTATCAGGGGATAAGAGTGTGGACTATGGAGACTATATTGTTGTAGTTTTCGTTTTATGATGTAATGAAAAATTTTATGAATATATATAGTGTTTCCAAGGCTACTAAACTAATCAGTCTTTCGAGACTTGATCTTTTGTGATCATACCAATGTTATGTAATAATGCACTTGCTCTGGGTAACTGGGGTCGGGGCATTACATTTTTAAGATCAGATAAAAAATATGAGGGCACTATTGATGTCATAATTTTGGGATTCGCCTAGAAAGGACATAACTTTGATTGACACCAGTCGACCGAATGAATTATTTTTTAGTCTTTCTGAAAAATAAGTTAAATAAAATAAACTGGTTTTATTTTATTTTATATTTAATTCCAAATCATGGTAGCATAACGAATCATCACCAATGTGTATCCAAAATGGTCATTCATTTATGAAATAGTGTAACAACGATGTGTCGCATCAGTAACAAAAAGGTGATTAACACCCATTAATGGATTGAAAATGATCAATCGTTGACGAGGTAGAGAGGAATGATATGATCCCTTGGAGGATTATCGTCGACAACTGTTGATCGAAGAACGATGATATCAAATGATGACTTATCAATGAATCAATGAATGTAGTTCAGATTAAATGTATAATAATGATGACAAACTGAATAAGTTCTGCAATAGTGAAAGAATTGAATCGGGGTAGGGGTTGTTATTTGAATTTATCTTTCCTTGTTCTTTGTTTTTAATAACAACCACAGCTCAACCCATGATAATGTTGACCCACAGATCGTCATTATTACATGAGGTAATTTTTTAGATTTTACTATAGGAGTTTAATTTTTGTTTTCATCCCTCTAATGGGAATAGATCAATGATGTAATAAAAAATGGATGAGGAACGTCCCTTGATTTTTTTCCCTTGTTTTCCTTCTCTCATTACCCACGCGCGTGGACATGGCATGAAGTTTGTGTGATGACTATGGTGGAATTTGGGCCATAGTGGTGTTTTACATACCTTCAATTGGTCACTTTCAAGTGGAAAAGATCATAATGGAGATTCGAGCCCCAATGTAGTGAAGAATGAATCCCAAGTGTTCCAGAACACCCTTCGGGTCTAATAATGGACCCCCATAACCTGTATGGTGGTCTGTTGAAAGATCTAATAGGCCGATCGTGGTAGCGGTGGAATGAATAGGTTCTCTACGGTGAAGATAGAAGTGAAAGTCTCTCAGATGATGCATGGAGGAATCTCTGACATGAGATGGACCACACAGAATTCTCGTGGGTATTTCTGGAAGAACATGTCGGCTACGTTGACCAGTTTTAGTAGCGTCTCCAGCTGGAGCCACCTAATGAGAAAAAAGACATGAGCTTTGATACATTGAAGCTAGGAAAACTGGCATTTTTTAGTAGGCTACGCTGGTTTTGGTGGACCAGGACCATTGGTTTGGGTTTGACCTGGGTCGGATCCCACCTATATCAGGTCGATTCAGTCCGATCAGGTCAGACCAGACCCAGACCCCATTGGCTCTGTTTCACAAAAATTCCCGTAACTTCTAAACGGATAGTCTATTTGATAATCCTTTTATGGAATTAGTATCCTAGAGATAAAAAGTTATTTTTAATATACACTATGTGAGTTTTGAATATTGTTCAAAGACTTAATTTTTTTTTGAATATTACGGTCTTCATGTATGAGGAGGCTTTGGGGAGAATCGTGGTGATTCTAAGGATGAGTTGTTAGGACGGTTATTCCCTTGATGGCTTGAGGAACAGGTACTCTTTATCCCTATGATTTGGTAGATACGGGACTCCCCACATTTTCTAAATGGGTTCCTTTTACTTTGAATGGTTTTATCCAACAGTGTTACTCAAAAATAGGATTAGGGGATGGGTTCTCAGAGATGTTTGTTAAGGAAGAGTCGGTACTCCCCTATTGTGCTATGGAGCGGGTCCTCTATCCTTTTATTTGGAACTCACCTTTTGTAAAATGGAATGTATAATCCATACCTAACATATATATAGTCGTTACTTCCATAACAAGTACGGATTAGGTCCTCTATTGTAAGAGTCAGTACTCCTCTGTCGTTCCAGGGTGCGGGTCCTCCTTATGCAGTGCGATGGTAGAGTCGGTACTCCCATTTTGTGTCATGGATGAGGTCCTCTAGCCTAGGGTCAATACTCTCCTAATGTAATAGGGTTAAGGTCCCTCATAGTGAAAAAATAATAGGGTCGGTACTCCCCTAACATACTAGGGTGTGGGTACCCCATAGAGGACAAACTGAAAGATTTGGTACTCCTATATATTTTGAGGGTGCGGGTCCTCTGGACAATATGTTTTACTCCCCTACTGGGTACGGATCATGTAATCAAGCTTGATATCGGTATTCTCTTAATGTACTAGGGTGTGGGTCCCGCATAGCGAACAAACTGACAGAGTCAGTACTCGCCTATATTACCAGGGTGGGGGTCCTCTAGTCAATAAGTTTCACTCCACAACCGGGTAGGGTGTAGGTCCTCTATATATGATTTTGTACTCCGATACTAATTTAGGAGCGGCTAAGGTATGGGATTCTACTTATAAGTGCATCTATAGTATCGTTGGTTAGTCTGAAGATGTGTTCCATCATCTGAGCGCAGTGACGAGGAGCGGGTCTCTTCACTTTGGTTTCCTTAGTCTTGTATCGAGTGAAAAGCTATGACGACTAGACCACCAGTGTCGAGAACTAGAGTAGGACGTAAAAGAATTTAACTGATAGAGAACATTCTCTCATACGTACCCCTCAGAATATTAGGATTGTACTTGATGGAGTAAATCTCTCAGAGAGGTGGCATTTGGGATGGCTGAGCTCAGGGACTGTGATCTCCTAGTGTGTGTGTTATGAATTCTTCCTTCGATGAAAATACTATAGCTGGTTTTTTGTTTGTGAAAACATGGTTCTTTCATGGGTGAAGCGATTTTATCTATATGTTCATGGAATATGTATGGTAATATACCCAGGTTGTGATGATAGTTCATTCCTTTGTGTTTTTTGTCTTGTGTATTACCTTTGTCATTTTGGCTCCCCTACTATGTGTCGTTTTACTCACCCCTGTACAAGCTAGAATATTAGCCCTGGTGGCCACCCTATACTTCACATTTTATTGTACTCTGGATGTCTTTTACATAGTGGATTTCTTGCATGGATTCCATTGATTTTAATTTCTAGTACCTTTGTCTTGGTGTTGTGTGTTTTTGTACAAGTACATGGAATATGCATCTAATTTGTAAGATAGTGCCTTTGGAGTTATTATCCAGCCCCTTGAAATTGGGAAGAGGGATTGGGGAAGTCACGATATGAGCCTCGGGGGATGGGTCTTGAAATTTTTTTTTAAAGGCTGTAGGTTCTACCTCAATGACCAGGGGTCTATGGTTTTTGGTTTTGCGCATTATTATTTAGTGTTTCCAGTTCATATTTCAGTTCAGGGACTCCAGTGTTGATGCAGAGGCCGATGTATCCATACTCCAGGACTTAGGACACATGTTTTTTGACTCAGTAAATAGAAGCTGGTCTCACCCAAATTTACCCTTGATTTTATGGTTAAGCAGTCACTTGTAGTTTTTCTTGGGTTGTTGAATCAATAGAGACATAAGAAGTAACCTACAGACATATACGTTCTGTGGATTGATTTTTTCTATGCAGTTACCAATGTGGGTTGATTTTATATGGGTTTATGTGAACACTAATAGACTTAAGTGAATTAAAATTAATAGAATGGGTTGATCCTAGGTTATCACTTAGGGTGGATTTGATTCATTTCTTCTTCAACTATTTCAATTTCTTATATTTGAGATGGTTTCATTTAATAAGATCAAACAACATCATTACTTCCTTGTTTAATACCTACCAACCCAAATAATAATCACCTATACACATTGAGGATCAAATTTTTGAGCACTCCAAGGTAAAGGTTCATATTAGCGCTTGAAGTGTGTGACCTTAAAATTAAAAAATAACGAAGAAGTTTTACAATCGTCAAATGAAATTCTCAATGAAAAGAATTTATTAGAAATTAATTGTGTGAGAAATAACATCCAATAAACTAACTTGATACTCCCTTATATCAACCCATAAAAGGGTTAGCCTTCCATTGATGCTATGGTTTCAATTGATGCTTATAGTAGACTCATAATGGAGGAATTGAAGAAGTAAAAAAAAAAAATAAAACAATCACTCCACATTTGTGTGAATAATTTCAAAAGGTTTGGGGTGAATAAATTCACATAATGAAGAAAATGTAACAATTTTATAATAAAAATAATAAAATAAGAGATGATAAATAGATTTTATTAAAAACTAAAGCGATTCAAACAACTTGAAAATGAATATGAACAATACAACATCAAATGGGATACATAACATTTAAATGGAAAAAAGCCCTAAAGATGTTAAACTCCTCAAACACCACTACCTCAAATAAGAATTTAAAGATTCTTGGGATGATCCCCCAATAGTACAAGTCTTCCAACACGAGTATGGTAGGCCTAGGGTGGTGGAATGTTTTTGGAATTTTGTCTTTTCCACCATTGACCCAAAATGACATCCAACATGCATCCACAAAAGAGGGGGGCCTAAATGAACTTCATGATGACTGAATTGGAGTTTTACTTAGAAGAATAAAATGAATCTACATATGTCCCCTGAGTTTCTGTAATGTTAATTCCCAAAAGAGTTAATGGTTTTCATGATATCTGTAAAATGGTGGGTTATTTTTTTGGGCCATAGAATCTAGCCTGGAATTTTATCTCTAACATGGGGCACCTGGAACTCCATTAAAAAAATCCAAATTATCTCTTTTAACTATTTTATAAAGTATTATCCATGATATCCTCTATATTCAGTTAATGTTTTAGTATCATTGGGCATGTATCATGGCCTCTATAGTCTCTTTATTGGGTTTTATTCAAGTTTAATTTTTCTAGAATGTGTTGGCATGAAAGCCCATTTTGGTGGTCTTACAATGTGAATCATCAAGTACTCAAAAAATATGAATTTTTTCAAAAGTAATGAGAAACAGTAAAATTAGATATTAAAATAAAATTAAGACTACTGGGTATTTTAATATGGTGTTCAAAAATGTACCTTGTAATATTGATTTTTAAGATGAAATTACATTCATAATGTGAAATGATGTTTAAAGTGTAAAATTCACTAAAATGGTGTTTATGAATATTAATGCAACTGAATATTATATATATTAATAATGAACATTATTCTAATTCAGTGGATAATCACATCCCCCAACTTGAGTTTTTCTTGTCCTGAAAAAAATATATCTCAAAAAATGTTAAATTCAAATTCCCTTTTCCAAAACATTTTAATACAAAATGTTCACCAAAAAACCTTATACCAAAAAATATGAAACCCATAAAATATTTTATCACAAGATATTTTCATAAGCATCTCCCAATCCATTGGCCATTCATTTTTTCAAATTGATCTCCATATTTTACCCAATATTAACTATGATGATGTGTTGTGTATCACAATAGACATGTAGGGTTCATCTTTATTCAAGGGGAAATTATAGAAGTGCTAGGTGGAATCACATTTCAATATTAAGATTATTATTCATTTTTTTATTTTATTTTTTGCAATTTTTCCATGGTAATTGAAATTGAACTCAATATAGTCAACTCATATAGTGAGATTTTTTCAATGACTTCTAGGCTCAAAGACCATAGGTAGCCAAGTGAACCCCACATACTCAGGCATCATCATGATTTAAATGAGTCAAAAACAATGTAAAATTAACACAAATAGAGATACAATTACTAAATCTAGGCTAGAAAACTATGAAGTCACGATCCCCATATTCTGATATCCACACATTAGGTTATTTCATTTCTCTATGAGAAATTGTTTTTTATTTAATACTCATATTAAAACTAAAATGATCACCGAAACTATGATATTTTTTTGGGGGTCCCCATGGACTCAAACTAATACCGTTTATCCAGAGGTTGTGCATTGCGTTTTTTGTTATTAAATGGATGAAAATATTATCGGTGAGAAATTACATCGGACAAACGCACATTCCAAAATCTAAGAACATGAAATTAAACCTGAATAAAAAACCAAATCAATTTATACAATTTTTTTTGACATTCAATTTCAATATGTGCAATGTGTATTATCATGTTCATGGTTAAAGAAACTTTTCCTTCCATCAAGGCACACTTTTCTATCAAATTGTTTTCTTTTCACCTAAAATCACTTTTTTTTATTTTGTCTCACCCCATCTCAAGATAACATTGTCTCCAGTGTTTGAAGAAAACATAATTTAGAAGGGGGTAAATGTAGGGATGGGGAGTTCAAAATGGAAATTGAAAATTAAGATCAAGGAATGAAGTCACCTGGTGGTTGAAGATGAAGTTCTCAGTACCCCCTTTTAATATCTTGATCATCATTTCATTCAAGGAAACATCATCTATGATGATAGTTTGTGATTATATATCTATAACTTTTCTAAAAATTAATCAACGCGGCATCCCATGTTTATTTAAGCCTACCAAATACTGATACTAGGAACAAGTAAAAATATGAATAATATATATATCTGTGGTTGTGTGTGTGTGTGTGTATAAATTTTAAAATATAAATATATATATAAATAAAAAATAATAATGATAAACTATATGTCATAGGTTAGTGGTAGTCGCACTCCCCTATCTCCCTTCGGTCTCAGGTTCGAGTCCCTGTGACTTCACTGGTAGTGATGGGGTCTTCCCCACGACCTACGACATAACATTTTAATTTTTTTTAATTATTTTTTTGTATTTTTATTTTAACCTAAAAACACATAAAAATAAAATAAAATTAACTGAGGATAAATTTTCTTCTATTTAAATTTATGGGTTAGATATTACATAGGGATCATACCACATGACATGGATGAATATGGCTCTCCCCTTTCATACCCATCCATACACATAATAATAGAACATGTCAATAATCTGGGGTACTATCATATTCCATGATTATTGATTAATGTTTTTTTAAATATAAAATTGATTAATTAAAACTATTTGAAAAGGAAAATGATTTACAACTATGGGAAACATTAAAACCATGGGTTTCCTCCTGTGAAGTGCTTTTTTTAACGTCATTAGCCCGATATGGATCCTGAATCTATAAATTTCTTCCTGGTTCATAGTTTGGATCAGTTAACTCAACCATGTTTTCTTGTTTACTGATTGATTCAGTTAATGTTTTCAACCTATGACCATTGAATATTAAAATTTGATATCTTTGGGGATACTTCATTTCCACTTCCCCATGGAGTCACACGTGATGCACTATGAATGGAACTGACAATCTAAACCTTAACGTTATCGAGTGTAAATGATGTTTTGAACTGTACATGAGAACAAATATTCCTGGTTGATGTTTTCAATGATTGAGAATCCTATATTGGTAGGCTGGGACTCTAACTTTATTTATCCTTGACTTTATATAATCCATTATCCTATGTTCCTCAAGTTCATTATGATCTAATTTCGACATATCTTTGTCCAATGATATATCAAATTCCATTTTTTTTGCCCTAAAGGCCTTATGCTCAATTTCAATAGGTAAATGGAATGATTTTCCATAAAACAACCTATCTAGATACATTTGTAGGATAGTTTTGAATGGTGTACGATATTCTCAACAGAATCCAATAGTTTTTTAGACAAATATTTCAAAAAGATATTTAAAAATTTTCATGAATTTTCTTATCAACCAATTCACTAAATCAGCATAACCATTGTCTTGAGGATGGTATGTAGTTGAAAAATTATGTGAAATCCCATTCTTTAAAATGATTGAAGAGAATAGTAGGCTGTATAAATGGGTTCCTCGAGCACTGATTATAGCACTACGAATTTCAAATCTAAAAAATATGTGTTCTTTTAGAAATCAGATCACAAGATAATGGTTATTGGTCTTGGTGGGAATAGCCCCAACCCATTTCAAGACATAATCAAAAGCAATGTGGATGTAGTGGTATCCCCTATAGTTTTGGAAGGGTCTCATGAAATCAATTCCCCAACAATCAATGATTTCAATGACAAGAATGGGAGTGTAGGGAATTTGAATCTTTTTGGTAATGGATCCAAATTTTTGACATTGTGGACAACTTTTGAAGAATTTGAAGGAATCTATAGTGAGTTTAGGCTAGTAGAAACTACCTTGTATGACCTATGAAGTGGTTTTATTTGTGGAAAAGTGTCCCCCACATGCCTCTCCAAGACAAAATTTTTGAATGGACACTTTCTCATACTAATGAACACATCTATTAATTATTTTACCAGGACAGAACATGAAGAGTTAAGGATCATCAAAGACATAATTTTTTATATTAGAATATAATTTAAACTTCGTTTTGGTTCCTAATAATTTTGGAACGTCCCCTATCTCCAAATGGTTTTCTATGTTAGCATACCATGGGAAATCACTCTCATAATAGAGGTTCTCATCGAGAAATGAATCCGACACAAAAAAATTTTGTGAGTTGTCATTGAATTCCATCCTAAATAGGTAGTGTGATATAACATTTTCAACACCCTTTCTATCATAATTGGTTAAACCAGACACTTAAAAATTATGGACCCACCCAATCATTCTATCCTTGGCATCTTATTTTTGGAAAAGGTATTTCATGGTTGAATGGTCGGTGAGAACAATGATTAGTTATCCTAAGAGATAGGGCCTGAATTTCTCTAAGTAAAATACCATAATAATAAACTATTTTTTGAATGGTGGTGTTGTTGATTTATGCATCATTTAAACATTTTCTTGCATAAGCAATGACACTTTGAGTTTTCTCACACCGTTCTTCTATGACAACTCCTACAACAAAGTCACCCACATCACACATGAGCTCAAGATGAGGATTCCAATATGGAGGTTACGTGATAGGTGGAGAGATAAGAGATGAATTTTGTGTAGATAATGATTCCTCATAGCATTATGTCTATATAAATGGAGCATATTTCACCAATAGAGAACAAAGTGGTCAAGAAATAGAGTTGTAATTCCTAATGAACCATCTATAGAAATAATAATGTCCCAAGAAGGACATAACATCCATTACAATCCTAGTAGTGGGAAGGTTATGAATTATTTAAACCTTATCTTTATCAAATTCAATCCATATACTAGAGAAAAGATGGCCCCGAAAAATTCCTTCCATTACCATATATTGGAATCTTCCCAATTTAAGATGAGATTCATATCCTCACATCTTGACAAAACCCTTTCAGAATTCATAAGGAATCCCTCAAATGTATCCATAAAGATGGAAAATTCATCAATGAAGACCCTTAAACAATCCCCCACCATGTCCAAGAGGATTCCCATCACACACCGTTGGAAGGTACCAGTGGAATTATACAACCCTAAGGGCTTGTGCATGAATGAAAAATTGTCTAATGGACAAGTGAAGTTTTTTTTCCTTGATCCTATATAGAGACCTTGATTTGATTATTACATGATAATATATCTAGGAACAAATAGAATTGATTACTCGCCACTCACTCGTGGACTTGATCAATAAAGGGAAAGAGGAAATGGCCTTTATTGAAACAAGATTTGAGCATCCTATAGTCAATATAGACTCTCTATACACTACTGACCCTTGTGGGGAGTAGGTCACCATCCTCATTGGTGATCATAGTGATTTCGTCTTTCTTTGGGACAACATGAATTGGGTTTACCCACTCACTCTCAACAACGTTGTGGATGATACCGACTTTCAAAAACATATGAGGTTATTTCCTTACCACATAAATAAGATTTGGATTGAGTCTCCACTAATGTTGATGACATGGTTTGGATTTAGATTCATGAACAATACATTGAGATCCAATGAGTGGGCTAATCCCAGGAATATCAGAAAGGGTCCATAAAATTTCTTTCTTATTCATTCTTAGGACATCTGGAAGCATCATCTCTTGATTGGCTTAAAGAGAAGAATAAATGACAACAGAAAAGTCTCAATTGTCACCTAAGAACGCATACTTGAGTTTTGAAGGTAGAAACTTAAATTTAAGTTCAGGTTGGTTATCACTTTCCAATAAAGGATGGGACTTTGTATTGAACTGAATTTATTTTTTTAGATTTCATGATAGAAATGGATCCTTGTGAAAATAATTTTCATCCACTAAATTGGACAGATCGATGTAATGAATGGGTATAACAACCATGTTATTGATTTCAAAATAATTCTATTGATTGTTGATTCGAGAAAACCATCAATAAATATCTCTAAATGATATCCATGCATTGGAGACAACTTACCCTCACATGAACAAAAAAATCAATCTCTTCTTGACTTAAACATCCTTCAGTAATCCATCGATGTTTCCCGAGTTCACTATCAATACAACCAATCCAATTAACCTCATGGATCCCTTTATCGGCCTTAGTTTGAGAGATTTTATTATATATGTTTAAGTCTAGACTTGTGTTTCCAAAAGTGATGGTCATGTTCCCATTTCCTCCATGGATAGCAGATTTGATTATTACAAAGATGGGACAACCAAGGATTATTGGGTTTTGCTCCCTAGGACCTAATATTGGGTGATTATCAATGAAAATGATGTCTTATGGGTAAATGGAATTTTAAAGTTTCACAAAAAATCCATTGATATCCCCTTAGGAACTTGATAAATATTATTTGTATGTTGAATAGTGACAATTGTGGGATAGAGTTATTTGATTCCTAACTGACAATACACGACATAAGAAATGAGGTTCACATTGGCTCCATGATCACAAAGGGATTTGACATCTTTGTTCTCTTCTAAATCAACATTTTTGTATGGACATCCTGGATCATTCAACTTTGGAGGAATGGTCCCTTGAATGTTGGTACACAAATTAGAATCCAAAAGGCCATTGTTTATATGTGAAAATTTCCTTTTAATTGTGAACAAGTCCGTAATGTGATATGAATAGGTAGGAATGGTTTGTATTGCGTCATGAAGTGGAATATTCAACTTAACCTGAAATAATATTTCCCATAATGTTTCATTATGTTCTAGTTAAATTTTCCTCTCATGCATTGAGGGAAGGGATACAGTTGTTTGATTGTTTGGTATGTTTGTAGTTCCTTCACATTATCATTGGGTTGTTTAGAATTTGTTGGGTTTTCATCATCATTTTCATGCATTTTTTAAGCTTTTAATATTTTTGGAATGGTTTGTTGATTTTTCTCAAGTGATTTCCCACTTCTTAAAAGTATCACTTCTTTGAGTTGTTCATGAGAGGTTTCTGTATAACAGTATTATCCCCTTATAGTTGAGGATGGTACCACCTGAATAGTCATGGGTGCCTTCCCGATTTTAATAGATTGTAGTTCATTTTAAGGGATGAGACTTCTGATTTCATTTTATCCATCTGTTTACACAACTGCTCATGTATTGGAAGAGGGAAATATTGAGTAGGGGCTTGGGCTGGTTGGTTTACCCCAGGAGGATACTTTAGTGCTTGGATTGGTTTTTCATGGGTTATTGGATGGTTTGTTGGTATTAGATATGAGGGTGTTTATATTGGACTCGTTTTGGTTGGAATTGGTTATGGTTTTGAATATTTTTTGGAGGGTAGGTGTTTGTTCCTTGTGGATGATTAGGTTGTTGGTTGGGTTATTGGTTATCTTTCCAACATAATCCTATATGGTCATTGTACCTTGGATTGATATTGATTTGGTACTGTGGCTACTAAAATTTCAGAGCAATGACCTCTACTGGTGGTCCTTGGAGAAGAACATATTTAATGGATGTGATGGTTGGTAATATTTCAGTCTTATGGTCATGTTTGTCACGATTTCTGTGAACAGGCTGAAGTGTTTGAATTTCATGGGACTTCCTATGATAGATCTCATCGACCTTACTCATGAGTGTTGCATGTTTTTTACTAAGGATTTACACCTCTCTATGTTTCATTAATTCCATTAGATTTGGGTGGCTTCTCATTTTAAGGTGATTTCCCCCATGTTTGGTTTTGTTCGGCCATTCCTTCAAGTTACTGATAAGAATCATTTGGGTCTTTGTTTTTGAAGGTTCCATTACACATAATATCAATGAATGGTTTTTTCCCAAACCCAACACTTCATCGAAAATTAAAACATATTCTGGGATTGAAAACACATGGTGAGGTACCACATTGAGGGTATTTTGAACATTTTCAAGGATTCATAAAATGACTCTCCTACTTTTTCAAAGAAGTTTTGAATGCTCTTTTTAAGTGGAATTATTTTGTGATGGGGGAAGTATTTTTCTATAATTCTACTTTCAATTGGTCCCAGGAGTGGATTTGTGCATGTATCAAATGTTTTAACCAATTCTTTTCTCGATACTTATGTGATAAAGGAAAGTGCTTTATCTTAACAGACTCATGTTGATGTGGTCGGCACATGTTTCAAACAATTTTGTTGAACTCTTTGACGTGAAGGTACAACATTTCTGACTCCATCCCATGGATGTTTGGAAGGTGGTTTAGGACCTGAGGTTTGAAAACATAGTGGTCTTCTCCTGGATCTGGATGCATAATAAAAGTGGGTGCATTGGTTTTGGAAGGTGTGAGGTAGTCATTCATGGTTTTATCGACTGCATTCCCTGTGTTTTGGGCTACCTCATTTGGATTTCTATTTTGGTTCTCACCCTAGTTTATGAGTGAATTTCTTTAGAGACCCTCCATTGAAATTAGATCAATTTTTGAATCTATAGTATTATGAATACTTGTATCTAATGGAATGTGAACCCTAGGTGTGGTTGACTCCACAATCCTAAGACGTTACACCCTAACTAATCTGTTTGAGTTATCGCGGGTGTAGGCTGACATACCCCAAAAGGGAAAAAAGAGAGAATGGGAAAATATAAGAGATTCTGTGGATCGAAAAGAAAAAATGGAGAGAATTAAATTGGTGTTGAGATGACTTACTTCGTTCCCTAGAAACAGTACCAAAATTTGGTCTCTCCAAAATTTACCGATGATTTTAGGGTTAAGCGCTCGCTAGATGTTTTTCTTTGGTAGTCGAATCCTCAAAGACCTAAGAAGTGACCTACAGACACGTATATTCTATTGATTGTTTTGGATATGAATTGGGAAACATGGGTTGATTTTATATGGTTTTAAGTTTGTTCTAATAGATTTAATTGAATTCAAATTAGTCGAATGATTTGATCATAGGATATCACTTGGGATGGATTTGGTGCATTCCTTTTTCACCTTTTTCAATTTCATATATTTGAGCTGGGTTCATTTGATAAGATAAAAAACATCCAAACTTACTAGTTAATATATACACACCATAATACTAATCACTTATACGCTTTGAGGATCAATGTTTTAAGCACTCCACGGTAGAGGTTCTTATTTGCACATAATTTGGTCGACCATAAAATCCAAAAAGGATGAAGACATTTTCAAGTCGTCAAATGAAATTATCCATTAAAATAATTTTATAGAAATTAGTATAGTTATAAATAAAATCTAATTCAACCTATTTAAACTACCTTGTATCAACCCATAATAGGTTTATCCCTCCATTGATGTTATGGCTTCAATGGAAGGGGAAGTAGACTCATGAGGGAGGAATTGAAGAAGTAAAAAAACAATAAAAAACAATCACTCCACCATTGTGTGAATAATTTCACAGTGTTTGTTGTGAATAAATTCACACCATGATGAAACAATATCAATTTGATAATAATAAGAACATAATAAGAGAATATGAATATTTTTTATTGAAAACTAATGTGATTTGAACAACATATAAATGAAGAAGAACAATACAAAATCCAGTGGACAACATAACATTTAAATGAATCAATGCACTAAATATGATAAAATACTCCACCAAAACATCCTTATATAGAAATTTAAAGAATATTGGGTTTATCCCCAAATAATCCATGTTTCCCAATTTGAGTATGGTAGGCCAAGGGTGGTGGAATGTTTGTGAAATTTAGACATTTCCACCCTTGACCCGAAATGAAATCCAACTTGCATCCACAAAATAGAAGAACCTAAATGAGAATCTAGATGGAAGAATTAGAGTGAGACATAGAATAAGAAAATGAATCTTCGGATGGACACTAAATTTTTATAAAGTTTCATCCAAAAAGAGTTTATGGTTTACGAGATATGTGTAAAATTGTGGGCTATTTTTCTGGGCTACAAAATCTGGCATAAAATTTTATCTCCAACAAGGGTTTCCTGGAAATACATTAAGAATTATGAATAATATCCTATAACTATTTTATGAAATGTTATTTAGGATTTTTTTTATCTTCATATCAATTTTAAGAACCATTGGGCTTCTATCATGGCCTCTACAGTCTCTTTATTAGGTTGTTTTCTAGTTTACTTTTCCAAAAATGTGTTTGCATGAAAGCCCATTTTTGTGGTCTTCTAAAGTGAATCATCATGTAATCCAAATATATGAATTGTTCCCAATGTAATGAGAAACCAGAAAATAAAATATGAAAATAAATCAATACTACTTGGTATTTTTATAGGGTATTTAAAAATGTACCATGTAATAGTGCATTTTAAGAAGGACTTACAATCATAATGTGAAATTATTTTCAACATGTAAAATGAACTCAAATGGTGTTTATGAATAATAATGCACCTGAATATTATACATATTATCAATAAATTTTATCCTCATTCATTGGATAATAAGAAACACTGGTTTCGGGGAAATAAAGGGCACATGTATCATGTAGGAATGTTTGGGCTTTCCATGTCCTTATTGATTCGGATCTCAAGATATTATCTTTAACTATGGTTCATCTTGATATATATCAGGATGCTACCATGATGACAACCTGATAGGATTCTACAACATGATCATAATGATGATCCACCCTGAGTGGAGGCTTCAGTGCATGTCACTGAATCTGTGGTGTTACCTCTGGGTGGTGCACCGGTGATGCAACCACCCATAGATCAGAAGTTTCTACTAGCACTAACAGTAGAGGACGTGCATAGTTTGAGTGCACAACATGCATTAAAGAGGTATATAACTCCTACTTTTTGAGGAAAGATATATCCTTAGGTAAATATGGATTGGCTCGAGGTGGTTACACAAGTCTTTCACTTTGTGAGGATATTGCCCAACTATATGGAAGTCCTAGCCATGATTTTTATACAGGGCTCAGTGGGAGGATGGTGGATTTTGGTGATATAGACTCACGGTGAGGCAACCCTAACTAGAATTGACTTTGATTGCCTCTTTTTGGATGATTTATTTTGGATGACTTTATGATCTGTGCGTATATAAGAGCTTACGCACCTACGACATGGCAGCATGACGGTAGCAGAGTACTTTGTGAGGTTTATGGATCATTCTTGTTACTGTAATGATATAGCATGGGACCCTTACTTGAGGGCCCATACCTTTGAGAAGGGACTAGGTCAGGAGATCAGGGCATAAGTGATACCCCTTATCATTCTTCTATATTCAGGGGTGCTAGAGTGGGCCCTTGTGGTTGAGAGCTGCCTAGTGAAGGAGAAGATGGATTTGACCAATAGAAGAGGTCACAAGGTAGAGGAGTACACTAGAGCTAGAATATGACAGGAGACAGTATCATAGCACAGGAGACATACCCATACTCGAACAGAGACACATGGGTTTGTGGAGCAGGAGCAGCTCCAATGAGTAGACTTCCCTATCGAGAGGAAGTTTTTCACTTGCAATAGATGGTGGCATCTCTCTAGAGATTATCCAACCCACCATGCCACTGAGAGGGTGCTGGTAGATGAGCCTCTTGTTTAGAGATAGCACTTGGAGTAAGGAGTTCCACAAGATGGAGAGAAAGGTAGAGGAGGTGGATGAGCAACAATAGGTGGTGGAAAGATTGTAGCTTTTCCACCCCCCAAGGTGGTCCATTCCAGGCTCTAGGAGTTGGAGAACCTGGGGGAGGATAGCTGCATGCAATCATGGATTATGATAAAAAATATCCCCGAGGAAGTTGTGGTATGATCTATGTCTTTTCTTCTAGATTCCTTTCTAAATGGAAACTAATGCTAGTTGCCCTCATTTTTCTTCAAGTACTATTTGAGAAATTGAGGTTCTTGTTGGAACATGGACTTGACCCTCACTCTTAGAGACTCATATTGGAGGACACCCATCGATCAAAAATTGGCACTAATAGTGTAACCAGACTCTTAGAGGTGAGATATGGGGTTAGGATATCTTATTCATGGCACTGATGCCTTGAGACATCATTCTGGGTATGGAATACTACCGTTCATACCAGGATTAAGAAAAGGATGTGATGTGTCCGCGATGGTAACGAATGGTTTCCCTTGTAGTAAAAGGGAACCCCATACAGCATTGGGTGGACTCTCAAGAAGTGTTATACCTAGAATCATTCCATGATGGGAGAGTTATACCGCATGATGTTTCCAAAATATAAAATGATAGTTTACCATCCATACTCAGCTGAGATACCACTAGTGTGTTTGGTAATCTTCCAATTTTTGAAATTTGTGTAGTCCACAAGGGTTATATACATAGGGCCAAGTAAGACCCATTATTCACTCAGGGGTATCCATTTTTTGTTTGTAAATAACCCTTGCATGTTTAGTGTCTACCTTGAATGAATAATGTTTCTGGAGGCTTTAGCATAGTTCATCAAGGGGTGGATGTGAACAGGGGGTTCCTATTTGAACATATGTCATGTTAGTGTGGATGTGAGCCACTAGACCCCATAAATAAAAGTGGATTAGAGTGTTCAGTGATTTTTCCACAGATCACAGCTAAAGGGATGTGTGCCCAATGTTTCATGATGTTTACCTTGAAGAATATTGATATGAAAGTGGTTAATCTCAGTGGTTCCTCAAGGCACATTCTTGTATGAAGTTCATAGAACCTTGATGAACACAATTTTATTCCCTTAAGTCTACTGTTTTTTATTTTTGGAGATAGAAATCCTTAAGGTTGGGAGAATGTAATGTCCCTAAATTCCATGGATTTTCTTTTAAAATTTATATGGGATTTTTAGGAGACTAGACTCTGAGATAGCCTATAATTACTATCACTAGAGTGGCCAAAATGTATTTTTGTTCTTTTTTTAGTTTTTAAATTAAACATTTGAACCATTATTTCTAACTTTTAAACTGGTGATTTGATCGAAAATCCATGGTCACCATTGAATTTAGAATAGTAGGATTCTCCATGAAAGGACAGAACATCGACCAGCATGGGTCGACCAGAAATGTTATTTTTCTGTCTTTTTGAAGAAAAATGTAATTAAAATAAATTAGATATATTTTATTTTTGTTTGAATTCAAAATCATTTCCGCATAATGGATATCCACCCAATCATAATTGAAACAATGATTCATTAATGAAACAACATAAAAACTTTGTGGCGCGTCAGTAAAAGAAAGGTGATTAAAACCCCTTAATATTTTGACAATGGTCAATCAGGATGAGGTAGAGAGAAAATCTCTGAGCCTCTAGGGGATTGTCATTGACAAATGATGAATGACGATTGCCAAAAATAACAGATAAATGAATCATAGAACATGATTTAGCTCAAACATGGATGAATAACAACAACACATAGATATTATTCATCAGTGAAAGAGTTGATTTGAGGTATGAGTTTTTATTTTAATTTACCTTTTCTTGTTCTTAGTTTTAAATGAAAATCTTGGATCAAACAATGAACATGTTCACCCATAGATCGTCATTCTGGAGGAATAGTATTTAATAGGTTGGACTCTGGGAGATTAATTTTTGTTTCAATCCATATAACAAGAATAGATCAAAACCATAGAAAACAATTTCTAAATATCATTCCTTGATTTTTTTCCATTATGGTCCATCTCTCCTTACCCTTGCATGTGGACACTGTATGAAGATGGTGTGACGACGATGGTCTCAGTTGATCCAAATTAGGGTGTGAGATACTGTCAATCAGACACCTTCCAGCCAAAAGGATCGCAATAGAGATTTGAGCCCCAGCATGTGAAAAATAATACCCAAGGGTTCTGAAACACCCTCTAGATTGAAGAATAGACCACAAGAGTGCATCTAGGGGTCCAAAAAACAATCTGCCAGGCTGGCGGTGGCACGTAGTGGTGCCAATCGTGTGTCGGATGGTGGGGTGGCGGGCCGCAGTGGTGCACCGAGGTGGAGCTAGTGGTGGAAGCCACTTGGATTCCGTATAGAGGAAGAAACAAAATTTATGTGGTTCTTTCCCGAAGAACCACTATGCTATGTGGACCGGTTGCAGGAGCATTCCCAGTTGGCACCGCCTAAGGAGAAAACAGACGCGGCCTTTTCCGCATCCGAGCTATGGAAACCGGCCTGCCGAAGTGGGCTGGACTTGTTATAGAAGGTTGGGCCAGACCCACAACCCCAACTATCTGATTCGGGCCCATTGGGATGGGTTAGACCTAGGTCAGGTCGGTCCGACTAGGTCGGACCAGTCCTAGACCCAATAAGTCTTTGTTTTGCTAAAACATGCATAACATCTAAACAGAGCGTCCGTTTGATGAGTCATCTATGGTGTTGCGACCCTTGGGATGATATGGTCCATTGTAGATACTCTATTTTAGTTTTTAATATGTTTTAGGACAACCAATTTGGTTTGATGAGTAGGCTCTCCTGGTACGAGTAGACTTTGTTTTGATTATTAGCCTCTCTCAGAGAAGTTTGTAAAGAAAGATTCAATACTACCTTATCGTTCCAGAGAACGGGTCATCTATCCTTTGAGTATGAACTTCCCAATTGGAATATGGCACATGTCCTCTATACCAAACTTAAATAGAGTTGGTACTCCCCTACCGGGTAGGGAGCAGGTCCTCTATTATAGGATTCATTACTCCCATGTTGTTCCAGGGTGTAGGTCCTCCTTACATAGTGCTACTGAAGATTTCGTATTCCCCTACCATGCTAGGTAGAAAGTCCTCTAGAACAGGGTCAGTAATCACCTAACATACTAGGGTGTGGGTCCCCCATATCGAACAAACTTATAGATTCAGTACTCCCCTTCCATTCCATGGAGAGAGCCCTCTATCTTTGGGTTGATACTCCGCTAACGTACTAGGGTGTAGGTCCCCTATAGTGAAAAAAAATCATATTACATACTCCCCTATATTACAAGGCATCGTGTCCTCTGGTCAGTCAGGGGTACTCCCCTATCGGGTAGGGTGAAGGTACTTGATATAAAAATTTGTACTTCCCAACTTATTTAGGGTGCTTTTTTTCATGAGTAGTACTCCTCTAGTGGAACCAGGGTGTGGGTCGTCACCTATGGAGTCTTACACCCCCATCTTCAAGTAGCATTGGGAACTGGGTCCTCCATAAGAGTAGAATCTCCCTCGACATTAGGAAATCATTACAAATGGTGGGCCCCTCCCCTTAAAGAGTATGGTACCTCAATGGGATCTACTTCTCCCTCTATGGACTGAGGTGTGGTCCTCTTATTACAGGAGAGAATGAGGTATCGCTGGTTAGTCTGGAGTAGTACTCCCTCAACTATGTGTTGTGATTTGGAGTGGACCTATTCACATGGGTTTCCATAGTCTTGCATCGGGAGGAAGGATGTGACGACTATACCTCCAGTGTGGGGCTTGAGAGTGGGACCTAGTAGAATGATCCCAATAGAGAACATTCTCTCAGATATACCATTCATAATCGTAGTCTTATACCTAAGTAATTTAATATCTTGTAAAGGTTTCATTAGGGATGGATGATCTCATGGAGTGTGATCCACTGGTTTGTGTGTTATAACATGAGCCTTCAATGAAAATCTGAATCTGGATGTGTGGTTGATAACACATGTTTTATTACTGGCTGAAACAAGTATAACTAGATATCCATGGTATATTTATGGGCATATACCTGATTAGAGTGGACTTTCCTTACATTTGCGATTTTTCTCTTTTTCTTTACCTTTTTGGTATCGGGATCCCCTACAAAGTATCCTTTTACTCACCCCTTCAAGGGATTGGCCCACACGTGTCATGTCTTTTGCAGATGACCAATGCTTTGACGGAGTCTAAGGGGGACCATTACCTGGTGGTGTTCAGTGAGATCAGAGAGACAAGGTTTACTTCAACAACTTCAGGCAGCTACCCTTCACCAACCGTTCAGGTAGCCTTCCGGACGGACAATCTTTTGAGACATGGAATTTTAATTTTGTTCTATTTTTATTTTTGTGGGCGTGTATACTGGATTGGGGATCCACCATGTACTTTACATTCTATTTTACTCTGGTTTTGATTTACATAGTGTATTGCATTCTTGGTTTTCTTGGATTTTACTTTGTAGTAACTTTGGATGGGAGTTGTGTGCATGTGTACGTGTACTAAAAAAATGCATCCCATTTGTAGGATAATGCCTTTGCTACAATTCTCTATCCCATGTCCATTGGGAGGCGGGATTGGGGTAGTCGATGCACAGGCCCCGTGGGGGACATGTAATGATACTAGCCCCAATTGATATGTAATTGTAGAGATGTACTCTCAACATGGATATATAATCATCCACCACTAATATTTCTAACTATTACAAAAACTATGAACTATTCCAAGGGATCCAATCATTAATGGATGTCTATGAACTAGTTGAGGTGGTACACATCCACTCCAATGGTGAATCCTTACCTCATTAACCTTGATAGATGTAAAGAAGTGTCTTAACACATATGAGAGTCTGATATTATCTATAAGATAAGATATATGATCTCACACCATGGTATACAATTGGAATGTCAACCTTATTTGTAGGATGAGATAGAATATCTCACTCATAGGGTATATGGATGGAATAAAAACTCAATTTTTGATATTACCTATTTTTTAAACATGGTGTAGGATCCCATAATGCCTGTAAGTGGGTAGATATAAACGTCATTGGAGGATCCCATGGCACTAATGATGACATAGAGTAGGTGTATTGATTTTGTAGATAAAGGATCATGAAAACTGCGTAAGTGGATGTAATAATGACCTTGCAAGTAAATTGACCAATTAATAGATGACCATGAATGCTAAATAAAAGGGTGGAATATTGAACATACCTATGGGATGTTATAGAGGATCCCACGCCGTAGTTATATAAGAGGGATACTGACCCTATCAAAAAAATAATCCACATATGGGGGATCCCACAACCTAGGTAAATAAGGGGAATTATGGCTTTATCTGTAGGATGGGATGTCATTGATCATCACTTTTTAACCCCTAATTTTGAATATAAATAACCAAAATACCACACCAATTATAATATTGAGAGATATATATCTTATAATATCACACATTTGTGAGTAATATCATTGTTTCATTATTCTACCAAACATCCATATCAAACCACTAATGAAATCATTTCCATGAGGGAAATAAAAAATCCTCAAAGAATATATATATATCTCATAAATTATGATATCTTTTCATAAAAAATAATGTAATGACCTCTATATTATTCCTAGAATAAATCATATATACCATACAACCAGTTACCCAGGAAGTCATGTTTGATAGTATATCATTAGAGTCCTTGAATTGGAATGTGTAAGTTACAAAATTTAGGTCGGTTACATGTTCTATAAACCCAATCTAAGAACCATCAAGCATTGTTGTCCCATATGTCTGGACTAAAAAAATATTATATTCCTATATCCAATCATTTTTCATAGAAAAACCCTATTTAATTCTACTCTCACATAACCTAGCCCACTAGATCCCCTAGTGGGCTGGCAATGATCCTGGTGTTCCACCCCAATCCTGCCTCTAATAGGACAGGTGTTAGTGACTATAACCAAGAAGGAATAACACACCTTTAAGAGGCCTTGGACTCTATAACCTTTAGAATATATACATCACCATCCAACAAAATCACTAACAATTTATGATATACATATCTAAATAAAAGAAAAATATTCAATCATACATATTCTAAAACAACTCAGAGTCACACAAAAAAATTCTAGTAAAAATGGTAGTATAATAAAATCCCCAACATCGTAAAATATTGTTGGAGAAATGTTATTTGGTTTAAGGGAAACACCATGTCATAATAACTCCATCCTAATCACTAAAAGCAATGAATCTCAGCAATCTCCAACATAGCTCCCATAATACCACACCCACTAACATCTCCAAAAACATGTGTGTTGTCTATAGAGACAAAAAATGCGTGGATACAAATACCATATAGGGGTGATTATAATAATAACCCATAGGTTTCACCATAAAAATAATGGGGAAACATGATTTCATGCTCTAATTCCACTAAGGATCGATTCATACAATAGTACAATTTAACCTAATGATCAACAAAAATGTACATTAGGGAAGAAAATGAGACTTCACTTCTGTATATGAACCGAAATCTATCTCATTGGAATATACTATAAATAACCCTATGTGACATGTAATTCTATGTAATTAATAATCTAAAATAATCAAGCATCGGTGGATAAATACATCCTTGCTCAAATCCCTAGGTAAAAAACACCTCCCTTTCAGTGCACAATGAATACGTCAGATGCCTTTTGGGTAAATTCCTTCCTATTCCACTACAACACAGAAGATCAAATCATAGTAGACTATATGATGAGAATAAAATTGGAAAATCTATATCAAACCCTTGGGAAAAAATCAAGAAAATAACATACTAAAGGGTCTTTTCACCAATGATCCACTCCTCATACTTTTGAATCATTAGTCTACCATCCCATAGGGTGAATGGCCAAACTCACTAGAATAAAATAATTTTCGACAATTATTTATTCCATAAGGAAAATCTAAACACAACATTCTTAATGTATAGGGCTGATAGACTAATAAGTGTGGGGAATTTTCACCCATAATCAAAACTCTACATCTGGGGGATACCAACCCCATATAAGGGTGACCAACACCTTGTTCCATCCTATAAGGGTGAAATCACCCATTATTAACTATGATATGACATGAGTGAGACTTATAGCCTTAGAAAAATCAAGGGAATGTGATCCAAATATTGCTAGGTTGTTCCTTCCCTACATAAACCAACTTTATGGGAGCATCCTAAAGAAGGGGAACCTAGAGACCTTCTGTACTGTGGTCCCCAAGAACCTGATCCCAATCCAAAAATTTGGATCACCATAACAATCCTTTAACAAATCCAATTTATTCCACTAGGCTTGTTTCATCTCACACATGTAATATCTACTTTTTCTGATAGGTTCACTAGAACCAAGCATCCAATATGTTTTTGATAATCAATCAACATTATAATCATTTCAATACCCACAATCACAATGGGGAAATGATGCTATATAAACAAATATGAGTCGACTGGGGGAATAAAAAACCCCACCATTGTACTAATATTTTTCATTATCTTTAGAACTAAAGCTCCGATGAAGGGTCCACTAAAAATATTTCATAGCTGAAACTCTAAACTCAATCCATCTGTAAAATAAACATATCTCAAATTCTATCAAAATGGAGTGTGCATCAAACTCTTTATTCTCTAAAACAAGTCACATGTGTTTGATTTCGCTCAAGGGTGCATATGATAAAGGGAATATATATTAGATTCATGTACATAACCATAAGTCATACACTACTATAGAAAGAACCATTGTCAGTGTAAGAAATGGGATTTGTTAGTTCTAAAAAGCACTAACAAGTTGAGCACCCTTAAAATCATTCGACCGTTATCATCACTCAAAAAACACTCATAAAAAACCCTTTATGAGTTCTTTATTTCAGCATCAATTAAGGGTAACTTTATATACACTTTTTAGAACTAATAAATGGGTACTTTATCAGTGAAAGTGTTAGAAAAAATAAAGGCCATGAAAGCATCTTCATAACATGTAGCCATGAAACATCAGTATAAAATCCTCTATTAGAAAAATAAAATCAAATTTCAATACAAATATTATAAAAAACATATAGAGATAAAATATTTTATATTACACTATCGTTTCAATTCAAAATTTACATAAAAATATTTAAATTTGATGTGATAATTTCAATAAATCAAAAAATATAACCTAAAATACAAAATAAAATTTTTTATAACAGGTTGTCCCTGATGATCAACTTCTGCACAAAACCTTCTACCTACAATAAAACTAATGTCTATTTTAATAAAAGTATATAAAATTCATAAAAATAATAATTTTAATGTTATATAATCTAGATATGTTAAATTGTATTATTAATTACTAAACCTATTAATGATATTATCAGTTATTCTATTAATTATATTATTACTGATTATATTATTAATATTTTATAAATTATTAATTAATATATATAAAATTAATTAATAATTTTATAAAAATTTGATAATTTAATTTTTTATTAATAATATATTTAAATTATATTGTTAATTACTCAATATATTAAGGATATTTTCCATTATTATTATCTTGATTATTTAATTTTTTTTAATAATTATGTCATTAAACTAAAATGAAATTTGGATATAAAAAACATGAACTTTGAGAAATACTTGTATCATCATGCATTGGATTGGTGTGTGTATGATTTCTTTACATAACAATTGAATGTGGATTATTTTCCATTATTTTGAAAACATCTTATTCATTATTACTCATTTTTTACAATTTTATTTTCATTCTAGACGAAAAAAGGACACTTTTAGAAGGAAAACACAAATATTTATCCATACTGGCTATATTTTATATAGCATTGACATGTGGTTGATTCTTACACATCACAAATTAATTGTGGATGGTTTTCCTAACGTAAAAAAATATTCAGATCTTGTTTACTTGTTTTTTACAATGTTACAAGTGTTATAAACTAAAATAGTTCTCTTATATTGAAAGCATTCATATTATGTCATACTGACTACATCATGTGTGAAATTAATTTGTTCTTAATTCTTATTGAATGAAAATACATTTTAAAACATTATTTTTAATGTTTCAAAACAATCTATGTTTATCTACTCGATTTTATTTATGTGGAACATGTTTTAAACAAAAATGAAACTTTTATATAGAAAATACACACTTTGAGTCACACCAAACACACCATGTGTTGGATTGGAGCTTCATTTATTAATACGCATCACAAATGAATTATGGATAAATTTGAAAATTTGAAAATCAAATATGATAATTTTCCCAATTTCTGATATGTGACACATTTTTTAAACTAAAATTACACTTTTATATTAAAACGCACACTTGGAGTCATGTTGGACACATTATGTTTTTGATAGAGGGGTGGTCAATTTTAACTATTAAAAATTAATTATCAATCATTTTTCTAATGTTTGGAATCAATTTGAGCATATTCCCTCATTTTGGCTATGTGGAAAGTGTTCTAAATTTAAATGTCACTTGTATATTGAAAACATGAACATTGAGTCATACCTGACCCGCCATATGACTGAATGAAGTGTGGTAAATTCTTATACACCACAGTTTGAATATATATGGACTTCATTTGTTAGTTATGTGTAGGTGAAACAAATTTCGAACTAAAATGACTCTATAATAATAAAAAAACATACATTAAGTCATACCGACCACATAAGGTGTCATATTGATGCATGGTTGATACTTACACGTCAAAAATGAATCATAGAATAGTTTTCTAAAGTTTGAAATTAATCCTATCTCATTTTCTTTTTTATGAGAATATAAACTGTGTATTAAAATCAATTGATGATTTTATAATGAAAAGACGCACTTTAAGTCATACCAGTGACATAGTTTGTTAAATGGATGTTTAATTTATTCACACACACCATAAATAAATTATAGATCATTTTACTAATGGTTTATGATAATTATAGTTTATTTACTTAGTTTTAGATATTTGATGAGAGTCTTACACTAAAAGGGAAATTGAAAAGATGCACATTAAGTCACATATGCCACATAGTGTGTTATATTGATGTTTATCCAATTATTACACATCAAATATAAATTATGGAACATTTTGAAAATGTTCCAAAATAAAAAGGGTTCATTTTATTATTTATGCCTATGTGATTATCATTTTAGTCTAAAATGACGCGTTTATATTAAAATTAGCTAATATAAGTTATATCGGCCACATCGACTGTCAGATTTTTACGTGATAGGTTCTTATACATCACACATCAATTTTGGAACTTTTTCCTAAACTATCAAGAAAACCTAATATTGTTTTTATCATTGTTTGATTTGGGATGCATATTTTAAACAAAAACAACACTTTTAATGTGGTAACAAATACATATAGTCATACTAGCTGTATACGATGTAGGATTAACATAAGGTAAATTCTTACATCCCAGAAATCAATTATAGAACATTATTGTAAATTTTCAAGACCATCCATGCACATTTTCTTAATTTTGGCTATGTGATGCTTTTTTTAAATGCAAATGACACTTTAAATGTGAATACAAATACTTTGGGTCATACATGTCACATCATGTATCATATTTCCATGTAGTCAATTACTAAAAGTAAAAAATAAATTCTTGATAATTTTTCTAATTTTTGAAATAATTTATGATTATTTACTTATTTTTGATGATGTGGCGTGTGATTTTAACTTAAATGACACTTTTATATTAAAGACACGCACTTTGAGCCATTCTGGTCACAATGTGTATTAAATTGATGTGAAGTTTTTTCCTAAACATCATAAATTAATTGTGGAATTTTTCTAAACTCATAAAGAGAATATGAACTATTTTACTTAGTTTTTTCTATATAATCAGTTTTTAGAAAAATGATACATTTAATGTGAAAAAATACACATTGAGTTATATCGGCTACAATGTGTGTCAGATTGACATGTTGTTGATTTCTACAATTCAAAATTTAATTAATTCTCATTTTAATAATGCTTGAAAATAATATGAACTCCTTTTATTTTTCAATATATTGTGATGTATATTTTAAACTAAAATGACTCATTTATATGGAAAACATTCACTTTGAGTCACAACGACCCCATTGTGTATCAAATTCATCTGTGGTAAATTTCTACCCATCAAAAATTAATTCTAGATTAATATATATATTTTTAAAAATAATAATAGATAATTTTTCATATTTTGACAATGTGATGTTTTTTATACTAAATTGAAACATTGATATTGAAAATGATCAAATTGGGCTATATTGGACACATAATTTGTTAAATTGGTGTACGGTCAATTATTACATGCCAAAGATGAATTATGTATCATTTTTATTATTTTTATAGATTATTAGGTCATTTTTATAAGCATTAGCTATCTGTGGTACATTCTACACTCAAATGACAATTGAAAATATGTATTTTAAGTCATATCGACTACATCTCATGTCAGATTGACATTCAGTCAATTCTTAAATGTTAGACATAATTTATATATTAATTTCCTAAATTATCTAGTCTTGTAAATATTCATTTCTTGATTTTTGCTTTTTGATACTTTTTTTTAATGATAATATGACACTATTAATTTAAAAACATAAACTTTGAGTCATATCGGCCATATCATGTGACATAATGACATACAGCCAATTCATAGATATAAAAACTAAATAATAAATCATTATACCAAATTATTCATTTAATATGATCTTTATTACTTGGTTTGAAAATGTGATTGGTTTTTTAAACTGAAATGGTACGTTCAAAGTCAAAACATACACTTTGATTCATAATAACCACATTGTGTGTCGTATTGATGCACATTTGATTCTTATGTATCACTATTAAATTAAAGACCGTTCTACAATTTTTTTAAACCAATATGATCTCATTTACACAATTTTGAGATTGTGACATGTGTTTTAAATTAAATAAAACTTTTATATTGAAAATGTGCACTTGGATTCATTTAGGTTATTTCATGAGTGGGATTCATGTGTGGTATATTCATAAGTATAAAAAAATTATCGATTCTTGTAACAATGTTTCATTACAACCATATATCATTTACTTCGTTTATCTACGTGATATGTGTTTTAGAGTGAAGTGATACCTTTAATGTTGAAACACACACTTTAATCCATTTAGGCCATATAGTGCATCATATTTATAAAATATTTTTTCCAACACATCACACATATATTATGGATATTTGTCCTTAATTTTTAAAATATTATAATCCCATTTTATTGGAATGGATAATGTTATTCATGTTTTAAACTAAAATGACACCTTTATATTGAAAACATAATTTTTTATCTCATGTGTTTGATTGATATTTCTTATAAATGTATTCACAATTGACACTCCAATATTTTCAAACATGATTATATCATTTATAAAATCAAGATAAATCATGTTTGGAATTTCCTCTCCAAATATTTCTTGTTCATATTCAATATATGACATATTTTCTCCTTTTATTGTTGTATCTACCTGAACAAATAATGGTAATAATTATGGTAGTATAATTTGTGGGGTGAAGTTAATCTCTAAAGGTCCTTTTGTTTCCATAATTGATCAACTGGATTTCCTTGATTTCATCTTATCTTTCCAATTTATTATGTATTTCTATCATTCCATAGCTCATTTAAGTATGTTTTCATCTACTTTTAATGGTTTTTATATTGAAAAATTTATTAAGGGAATATTAATTTTATCATTATAATATTAGACAATCAATATTTGAAAGTTCAAATAACATTACTGACCATGTTAAAAAAATGATCATCAACTAGACTCGGAAACAAGGTGTTTGAATCAAGATCTACATAAATCCCCACTCACATGTGAACATTGGAGAGTAGTTTGTTAAATTGAATTAATAAAAGGATATTATACACCATACCCATAAAAATAATGATGTGTGGGTTCATATTGTTATAAATCACATAAAATTTCACCCATCTGTTTTTTTGTAATATAAATTTATTCAAAGTTCTTCGATTCACATTTAGGGGAAAAATTTATGACTAAACTAATTACCTTGGGAAACACAAGTGGTTGAGGGGGATATCTATTACCAAAAATAGTGGGGTCATGTGGTGCTTCGTGTTCTAATTATTGTTCCAATATTAGTTCTATTTGTTCTTTTCTCATACATCAGTCCCCCAAACTAGTTTGGGAAATAAATTCTTTACAGGAATTTATATGTGCATTAATTCCTTTAATTTTATCAAGTGTATCACACTATATATTTCTCTCCTTAAAATATGTTCTAGGTGACACTCCAAACCCACCACCTATAATGTGGCCATTATGTTTTGGAAACGTCAATTCTATTGAAATTAGTTATCCCTCAAGTATTGTCGATGTCGATTCATGTGTCTAAACATCATAAAAACAAATAATAATATATTGATATTTTTATTTCATCCTCTGGTTTTACATATTTATTTACAATATCCTCCTTCCATAGAACATTACATGGGATGGACGTGGCTTCATATTCAAATTTATCAATAGGTATATAAATAAAGGAACATATGTTGTTTAATATTACATAAAATTTTTATTATATATTTCTAATACATACCATTTTCACTTTAAGTGATGTGTACCCCCATCATGGAATTATGGTATATTTACATTGGCGTTGATACATGTTTATTATTTTCACTAATTCTTTATTTTAATAAATAATAAAATTTGAATCAAAGGGGACAATATATATAATGTAAAATAAAATATCATTAGGTCCAATGTACATGAAATTATTTTCATCACGGTGACTAATGAAATAATTCCTTGTTTCCTATATCATAAATCCTGCATACATAGATATTGAGTGGGGGTAAAATTTACCTCAACATTCCTATGATGATTTTGGAGACTTAAGAGTGAAAAAGGGTTGAATTATTAAATGATATGACTCTTGTCAACAAGGTCCACCTTTCGTTTCAGGATCCTAGCAGATTAGAACTCCAAATTTAAGTATTTTCTTCATAGAGTAGTGATTTGGATGGGTGACCATTTAAGAATTGTCCCAAGGTGTGTGACAGTGAGTAAAAAGAACACTAGAAGGAATAGGTGTTGAAAATTTAGTAAAATAATTAGTTTTATGACTCGTTCATGTACATGGGTGGGCCCCAATGAGGGGACCACATTTCTGTGTGGAAATTGGTTGTACCTAGTGTGTTGAGACCTGATGACCATGTTATCGTGTGGTGTTTTTTCTATCAGTATGGCATAGTGGTTACATTGGTATTAGAGGAAGAATACATCTTTATGTGTGGTGCCACTTCCTATGTTGACATGTAGTGTCCACAACGATGATGTTGTGCTCTAAAGGGGGGGGGGGTGTTAATGTGATACCCCCGAATGATAACGTTTAAAATGACTAAATGATATTACTTATGACAACAATGTGAAAAATCCTTTTTTTGGAGCCTACTTGATTAGAAATACACTATTAAGCATTCTTGGACTACAGTACATAGAATGTTGGGTGACCTTATGGGATGTTTTACAAGGTGTGTACGGGTGAGGACAAAGAACACTAGAAAGAGCTTATTTTAGCCTACTGGGGAATTCATTAGTCTGATGACCCATTTGTGAATGTGAATGGTCCCATGAATAGGACTATGTGTCTTTAGGGATAATGGTTGGACCAGGTGGGATAGGACTCGATGACCATGTCAAAGAGGGTGCATATTTTATCAGCAGGGCCCAATTTTTATATGATTATTCATCATAAGTGTCCAAAAGGATCTATGAGCATTTTTAGTGACCTAGAAAAAAATTATTATGACAACAATCTAAAATAAATGAACTCCATAAGAGACAATGAAATGTAAATCATAATTCCATCATAAATTCATTTCTTAAAATAGAGAAAGTATATCATACCATTACAATAATATCCTCCCTCATGGTTATCTTAAATGCTGGCATAACATTATTCAAAGTAATTATATTTACTTGACATTAATTCTCATTATAATCTTAATTTATGTAATGAAATTTTATTTATTGGGTTTAATAGGTTTTCCATGTTGATTCCAACCAACCACAAATTTTATACCTTCATATATTTCCTATATAATTTTAGTTAACATGGTGATGATACATCTCACATGTTTTTTTCATCCACCTAATAACAATTACATACTAATTCTATAGTTTTATCAATAATCCTTTTTTTTCTAGCATATTTAGTATCTATGTGTAGAATATTCATTATCTACATGAGTTGTGAAAATTAAAATTAAAATTAAATAAATTTAGTAAAGAATACATAATAGAATGTGGAAAATCATAGAAAATGGAGAACACATAAACTTTCTCGTTGATATATCTTGTATTATTTAAAGGATGAAATGAATTCAATCCTATATTGAGTATAAATATACACTCCATGTGGTATCCTATTATGTATAATACATGGTATACATTTTAACCACCGTGAAATTATTTCAATATCCAAATGAAAGAGTCATAATCTATTAAATATTCATTTAACCCGGATGTTATTTTAGTCGCTAACCGAAAAATTGAACAATTCAAGTTTTGTAGACCTAGGACATTAAATAGATGCACTTGTTGGGATTCTATTATAAATATTTTTTCATAAAATACTTCGACACTAAAATTCTCCTTCAAATATACCAATTCATCCACTTTAGTTACAGAACTATTTTCATCCCATTTCTGATAGAAAATCAACTCTTGAAATATTTTATAATCCAACACATATTTTTGTTTGATGATTCAAAAATATTAAATATTCACATAAATAATGTTTATATACTTGGAACCAGAATCGTGCATCACTTCTAAAATAATCATAACTACTTTATTTCATTAGATGTTGTTCATCTAGTTCTTATGTATAGAGATTATAACTGTTAATTATAAAAAAAATTTCAAATATTGATTTTTCATTTACCCTATAGTTATCAATAATAGTCATTCAGTAGTTGAATTTTTATTTCTAAATAAATATATATATATATATGATCTTGAAACCATCCTAAAAACTATTTATTATAAGTTTTTTATTTCCATTCATCACCTCATGATTGATTCAAATTTCTTTTAATAAATTATTGGGATTAAATGTATAGATAAAACAATTCATTATTATGTTAAATTTAATAGTTACTATGCTCTTATTTTTAATGGTAATTTTAATGATATCTCTTTTGGAAATCTCCCGACCATTATGGTTTCTATTTTGATGATATTTTTGTGGTCCAATGCTATCAAAATCTGATAGGTAATCTATGAAAAATTCAACTCATTATTAAACAATATATAACAATATAATGCAACTTCCAAGATAAAATTTATGCTTGATTCCCCTTATGAAATATTTATATACCATTCAGTGAGGTATATCCATCTATAATATACATGATCAAAAAGTAAAATCTATCTAACAATGTGAATAACCAGGTGGGATATTAAATTAAGGACTGAATGTATAAATAACATATCCAATTCACATAATATTAATGTATTTTAATTCTTTAGGATGATAATATTCTATTGTTTTTGAACATTACTGCATATGGATTTGAAAAAGAAGGAAATTTTGGTTAATATATGTTTTATTTTTTTAGGCAGAATGAGATGTCAAGTTACAAAAATTAAATATTTCATCAAAACATGATAGTCTGGTTATTTTAGAACATATAACATCAAATCAGTCATTTCCATTAAACTATTAATATTATATTAATATCCCTGTAGAAATTTTATAAAATTACAGAATTTTCAAAAATAATATTTTTCTTACCTGGATAAAGTTAAATATGTTAGTGGAAGAAAAGTTCAACTTTAACCCTTCACCAATAAAATATATCTCATTATCCCCATGTAAATCATGTCTAAATTATTTTTTTCATACATTTTTAAAATATTCAATAACACTATCACATAAATATATTTCTTATGTGCATGACATCAATAAAATTTTTCCAAACAAAAAAATCCATTATGATAATTCAAATAAAATTTCTCTTTTTCCAACATTATTTGAGAAGGTTTCTCGAGAATGTTTTAATGAAATATGTGTTTGTATCTTTTAATTTAGTGAATAGTTGATCATTTTGAGTCAAAATTGTCTTTCCACAGTTTCTAAAAAAAATTAAATCACAAAGAACTTCCTTAAAAGTTGATAAATTATTAACTATCATACTTCATAATATTATAAGAAGGTTTGGTAGGAAATATATTTTACTGAATATAGAATTTTTATACCATCAGATATAACTTTATTAATTTTTTCTGAATGAAGAAAATAAGATAGAATGTACCTAACCAGATAAACCAGTAATTTTATTTATTAGGGGATACAATTATATCATACAATGATTTATAGAGTCTATATAATGAATGTACCAATAAAAATTTCCATAAATAAAATTACTTGTTTATCTGGTTAGGTACATTCTATCTAATTTTTTTCATTCAGAAAGATTTAATAAAGATATATCTGATGGTATGAAAATTCTATATTTAGAAAAATATATTTCCTACCAAACATTATTATAATTTTAGGAAGTGTGACTGTTAATAATGTATCAACTTTTAAGGAAGTTCCTTGGGATTTAATTTTTTTAGAAATTGTGGAAAGACAATTTTGACTCAAAATGATAAACTATTTACTAAATTAAAAGATACTCACACAGATTTCATTAAAAAAAATTCGAAAAACCATCTGAAATAAGGTTAGAAAAAGGTATATTATATTTTAATTACCTAACCAGGTAGAATGTACCTAACCAGATAAGCCAGATAAACCAATAATTTTATATATTAGGGGATACAATTCTATCATTCAATTATTTATATATATAATGAATGTACAATAAAGACTTTTCATAAATTTTTTTACTGATTAAACCGAAAAAACATTCATTAGATAGTGGCAGACATGCTTTCTATTGAAACATCTATAAAAAATACAGAATGAAGAATTTCATTCCATCAAATAAAGAAACATCATTCTACCTGATGGAATACTAAATAATTATAAACTTTCTACCTACATTATCATCGTATGAGGTTATATTATTCCTTTATAATGCGTAACGTGTTCTTCTAAAGTCAGAGTAAATAACTTTGATGAATGTGGAATATGACCAATGGAGAAATTTTATAAATCAATGTTCCATTAAATTAAGAGGGATATATTAAATCATGAAATATCTCTAGTATTTTTACCTAGTAATAACTCATTACATTAATATATCTTCATTGAAATATTTAGAGAGTTTTATTCTTATTTCATTCATGTCAGTACTTATTGAAAATTTCAAATTAACATTTAAGATTGTAATAGTTGTTTGTTTGATAATTATGATCGAGGGATATTTGGGTTTTGAGATAAATGGTTTTGTTTGCTATATCTTATCAAGTGTTCTAGGATATATTTAAAAAAAATATTTATTATTTCCTTATTGTGAATGTACTTATGTTGGAGGAAGACTCAATGATAGGATGATATTTCGTGAATTTCTTGATTTTGTATACCTCCCATAGCACTGAAGGTTAATTTTTAATAACTTTCTTTATAAGTTTTTCATTTTTTTCAATAAAATGTATATTATTTTTTATTCATATTAACTATAATTTTATGTGTAATTTTTCACTATGTAAATTTTCAAGAATTTTTAATTTTTTGATAAAATTTTCATAACTCTTAATTTATAAACATTCAGTAAAAAAATGTTTTTCTGTTTATATTATTTTAAATTTTAAAATATATTTTTCTATATTAAATTAACAAATAATTTATATAAATCAAATGTTTTATTTTATGAAATAAAATTCACTGCATAATATAGTAAAACTAGTACTATTTTCATCGTACTTTGGGTATCATAGTAGGTTTTTCTGTTATAATTTCATGTTTGCGTTTTTTATATACTACAACATTTTACATCAAAGCTTGTTTTGGATTATTCTAATCAGTTACCCTAATGAGTTTTTTTTTCAAAATTGTACATTATTTTATAAGATGTATGGGTTTTATATTGAGATGTTAGAGAACTTGAATCCAAGATGATTATCTATATCTGAGGGGATTTAGTATTAATATTATAGGGTCATACGAAGTCCTTTGTCATAATCATTAGAGTATAATACTTTTTAATGCTGACAATATATTATAAAATTTCTAACATATATGGTATTATTTTTAATATAGATTAAGAGTTGGAATATAAATATAACTACATAAAATGAAATATTCTCTTATGTTCAATGATACGATATATATAGAATAATATGTATTTATCAAAACCTGCTAAAAGTATTGGTATGAAACTAAATGTAACACATTTGGGAACACCAATAGTTATTGAAACCAGAAGATATTTTCTTAGAGCTGATTATAAAACTTTTGATTTATTAACTAGATAATTAGTGTCTAAAATTAAACAATTATTTATAAAAATTGTGAATAGTGTATAATCATATGGAGATTAATATTTCAAAGATGAATATTTTGTTGAAAATATTAATGATATTATACAAAATAAATGTGAATCTAAGAAGAAAATTATTAATGGAAATAAACATCAGATTGGCTTTCTTAAAAATGATTTTATTGGTACACTCATGTAATGTGAGGGTAGCTAGAAAATAGTTACTAATAATGAAAATAAAAATATTGGTGTTTATTTTTCATATACCTTTATTCCAATCAAGAAAGTAAAATCAACTGAGAAAGATAATAAATCTTCTAAAAATGAGAGAATAAATGTTTTTTGGAAAGTATTTATTCAAAAATAATATTATAATGATCTTCAAAATATTTTTAAGATGATTAATAGTATTATTGGAAATAAATATTATAAATATAAGAACAAGAAAACAGAATAATATAGAAGTAAAAAAATATCACTTCTGAAATGAATTTTTATGAATGAAAAATAACCTGAAATAGCTAACCACATTTTTCAAGGTTTAAGAAAAATAATAATAAATATTTAAATAAGTAGAAGTTATAAAGTTATTAAGGCATGAATAGTTTAAAAGAAACAATCACAATGATTTCTAATGGAAGGGAAAGTTATTAAAAATATTCTTCAGATGATAGTTAAGATATCTAGAAGATTAAGGTATTATATGCTGGAATTAAGAAGGATAATAAATTATTTATGGATAAAGTAATTGATGAATCCTTAAACAACAATAATTAAAACGAAAATTATTCTCATTTTAGTGATAAAAATAATGCTATATATTTAGAATTAGAAAATTGAAACTTTTTTAATGAAGGTACTTTTCCATGTTATGAGGATGTTTCCATATTCTCAACATTCTTAGATAGACTAAATAATAAATTATCTAAAAATAATGAATACTAAATAGAAATACATTCGAAATAAAAATTTATAATTTCAAAACACTCCATAAAGATTCTAACTATTACTGATGAATTAGATAATAATCTAGTTTTAAATATTCTATTGATAATAAATGTTCCACTCAAAAAATAAATTTTAAAATTTTTTCCATCAAAATTAATGTCTAATTTGATATAGGGATAGAAAATTTTGATGCAATTTATAGAAATATTTGATCCCATAAATATATTTCTAGAATTATTTTTACAAATTCAAATCCCCATTTCCAAAATTACTAGTCTTTTACTAAAATCAATCCTTTTGTATAAAATATCATTCTGGTGGGAACTAAAAGAATAGGCGTTCTTTAAATAGAATAAAATATTTCGGTTTTCATAAAGATTATATATATAGGGATGTGGGATAAGTTAAGCATATGAATGTTTGTCTTATGTGGATCCCTAGTGTTTCATTTTCTAATAATGAGGTACCTAATAGATTTTGGGCCCAAAATACTAAATTATTATTTTAATAAAATATTAATATAACTAGAAGAAATAATATTTGGTTCAAATAATGTTGGTGATCCATGAATATTAATATAAATAATGAAATCTTCAATAATATTATCAAGATGAATGGTGGGAATGTTCATTTCCGGGATAATTCTAAAGGATAGATATATGGTACATGTAAAATTATTCTTCGTGGAGAAAAATAAATATAAAATATTTAATTAGTTATATAACTTAATAATAACCTCATTTTCATAAGTAAATTATGTGTTTAAGGATACCATATAAACTTCAGCAATGATAATGGTTCTATTCGAAGTTTATAAAGTATATATTTTATTAATACTGATTACAATGAAAATATTTATACACTTGACATAGAAATCTATAGAATAAAATACCAACTTTTCCTTATATAATGTATGACCAATCATTGTTGTTGAATATAAAGTTAGAACATGGTAATGTTATAATTTTGTCAAAATTTCTTAAAATGGACTTGTTAGAGATTTACTGAATATTTTATTTAATTCACCTAATGATTGAGACTCTTGTCAATGTAGAAAGAAATAAAAGTCATGTTTTAAATATTTTAGTCAAACTTTACCTATTGATTATTTATATTTTTCTCACATGAATTAATTTATTTCTTCATAGACTATAGGTATTGGTGGAAAATACAATTTATATGTTTTAGTTGATGACTAAAAAAGATATACACAGGTGGAGTTTCTATTAAAAATGTAATAAAATACATTTTCAATATTACAAGCATTGTATCCCATTTTAAAAATTAGAAAAAAAATTCCATTTATAAATATTCATAGTCATCATTTTGGAAAAGTTTTAAATTATGATTTTGAAACTTTTTATAGTAAAAAGCTATAATACATAACTTTTCAGCACCAAGAACACCACATACAAATACTGTATATGAACGGATAAATATATTTCATCAAGAGATTGCTAATATGATGTATAGTGAATACTAAATTTGTAATCATTCTTGGGAAGAAGGAGTTAATACTTACTAATATGCTATAATTATAATTTTACTAATATCTTTTATTAATAAACACCATATGATTTTTGTATTAGAAGAAAGAAAACACTATGTAACTTTATAGTTTTTTGATATAATGTATTTTTTCTAAATACTAAATATAAATAGTATAAATTTCTCTAAAATATATTTATATAATTTTTCTAAGATATTCTACATCGAATAAGGCTTGTATAGTTTTAATGAAAAATAAATTTATAATTGAATAAATAATGATTGTAAAATTTAATGAAACTAGCCCATTTGTTTACAAAAAACATGACACCACATTGTCTGATAATTTTTTAAAAACTAATTTTCATCCCATGTTTTAAAATTATCCACAACATAGAAAAACTATTGAAATATTTTCGGAATATATACCTCAAGAAATAATTCATACTGTTTTTTAAGAACCCTATTTTATAAATCCAATAAATTTAATAATGAGTAGGAGTCATCCTATTGACGATATTATTTTAGTTTTAGGTCATTATATCAATAATATAAGTTCCTTATTTAATTAATGTGATGATGATTCTTGGTTGAGTTGTAGTGTGTAGTGTAAGTGATATATTACAATTTTTTTAATAATAATTACCTAAAACCAAGAGTTAGGAACTTGCTCATCAAATTTATAATTAATTTATCTAATATTTTAATAAATAGATACATGGTCTTAGGAAATTTCATCATTTTTGAAAATTGATCATATGAAAAGTACCTTTAGTATTACCTTTATTGTTTTTTGAGGATCCAAGGATAAGATCCCTCTAGCATTGATCCACAAATTCTCTTATGATCTTGGAGAAATACCACTTGATCTTCAGGTTCTAGTGTGGTGATTTTAATGTATCATGTTGTTCATTATTGATCGATCATTATTTGGTCTTGAGGAAATATATCATTCAATTCTATTTCTAGAATAGGAAATAGAAGGAGGAGTTGAGAGAGAATTATTTGTGTGCTGCAATCATCTATTCCCCATTTTGGGATGTTATACACAATAGACATATTAGTTATTTAGAGAGTTAGAATTTAAATTAAAATATTTTTTAATTTTTGATGAGACAATAAATAATATTTATCTACATTAATAAACCTTTTAACACATATATATAATTATATTATTACTATTTTTATTCATGTTCCTACTTGTTCCACCAATATTATTATATAATGGTCTTACCAATTCAAATTTGTCACCGGACCCAGTCTCGGTCTTTACTAACTCTTCTATAATTTAACAAACCACCAAATAAATATTCTATTCATAAATATATATTTTTATTCAAAACAATTAAAATAAATATTTTTAATATTATTCAATAACTAAAATATATAATTTATTCAAAATCTCAAGATAAAATATTTATTTATTTTATGTGATAAATAGAATTTGAATAAAATTATTCCTAAAACATCAGAATAGTATTTATTCCATTAATTAAACACAAATATAATTTAATCGTGACCAATGGAAAAACATAATGTGTGACACTTAGAAATATTTCTCATTGTCATTAGCCTAGAATTCCTAAATTTCAATATAACAATCTAACAATGGGACAAGGCACCCATGAGAAAAAAAACATCAGGTCGTACCATCGACAACTACATATAAACGATCACTATGTAATATAATCCCTTTTTTTCAATATCTCGTCATGCAAGTTTCAGATATATGGAACCAACCTAAATGCTCCATATTCCATTCTTTGGCTATCTACAATAAACAATTATTTACATCATTTCCATTTAATATAAAGTGATGGTTTAATTCCAATCAAATGGATAAGATATTAGCATCCATTAATATGGAAGGTACAAATCCTTCCTTGATTTATTCATTGATGAAATGTCACTCATGATGCACCCAACATATCCAACATCTCAATGAATATTTATCATTATATTTTATGAAATATACCTATGTACACGAGTTATAACATGTATTATTAATAATATTAAATTCTAAGAACTATAACAAATGATCGCCTATATAAATATCTAATAAACCAAAAACATGTGGATTTTTTATTGGTGGGTCTTTTCTCTTAATCTCCAATATGAGGGATTACCGAGTGAAACTTTCATGAGAAGAATCCACATCTACTTATGAGAAGTCACACCTCATAGTATATGTACTATGTGACCCATCATAGTATGTTATGTTACCAGAAAACTTTATTTGATAACATCATCATCAAAGGGGAATGATATTTTCATATCAATGTAGTGTATACTATAAGAGATCATTACATTTGATTCATGTAAGAAAATAAAAAATATGTAATAAGATGATTTATTAATATTCAATACATCAAATACACATGTATTAAGAGTACAAACAAATGGTCCTAGGACACCAACTCCGAAAAACACCAGCTTGGACTTCAGACAACTATTTAAGACCTTTAGTTGTACAGACCTTACATGAATGTCATTTTTATTCAATGTCAATGCTTTAGTCTAGGGTTTCACCATGTTTTCATTCATGAAAATACTTCTCACATTAACTAAACATCTCCGATAAAAGTCATTGAAGGGATGATACTTCTAAAGTACGTTCTTCATCTTCTGACGTGGCCATGTCTCTTTTCCAAGGGTAACCATAGAAATATCGTAACAATAGAGGGTAATATGATATTTACTACTAGATACCCCATCATGATCTTCGATGAATTTTAATATCCATCCATATTTTTAGCAACCTCAGAATCCACAATATACTCAGTATCTACAATTGAATATGCAACCACAACAAACTTTACACTCTTATAGGTCATATCACCTCTATTCAAAACATATATGTATCCCATTTGTGAATTTATGTAATATTTATTTGTTTGGAAACAAATATTTTCATACCCTCTAATGACTAGTTATTCATCTCCTCCATAAACCAGGAACATTTCTTTAGAATGCCTCAGATACATAAGGACATTCTTGAATACCTTCCAATTGTGGTCACCTTGATCATCTTGATACATTTATACCACACATAATGCATATGAGGAATCTATCCTAGTACATATCATATCATACATCACATATTCAATAGAAAATTCATATGTAATCCTTATCATTCTATTTCTTATTTCATGTGTCTAAGGATAAATTTTACCAGAACTATGAATGTTATGTGATTCTGGAAACAATCCCTTCTTCGATTATTCCATACAAAATCACTTTAGTATCTTGTAAATTTATGTAATTTTACATAGGATGACCAATCTTTTGGATCTGTCACGATGGACCTTGATCCCAAGAAAATATTCTATATCGCCTATTTCCTTCATAGGGAATCATTTTTTCAACCACGCCTTAACAGACTGTAAGACTTTTATTTCATTTTTAATGAGAAATATGTCATCAAAATATACTATAAAGAAAATTAATACACTCCCACTAACCTATTTATAGACACACAAATAACATAAATTCTTTATAAAACAAAATTTGGTTATGGCCAAATCAATGTTATTTTTTCATGACTTGGATGCATTATTTTATCCAAAAAAGTATCTTTACAATTTGAATTTGTTGTTGGAATCCATTGGAGTTATGAACCATTTGGGTTCTGTCATGTAGACATCATCATAAAGGTTCCCATTAATAGATGATATTTTTAAATCAATTTTCTAAATCTCATAATCATGGAAAGATTAAAGGTCAAGTAGAATTTAGATGGATTTTAACATTTCAAATGGTGAAAATGTTTCACTCTAGTCCATGACATGAAATTATTTAAATCCTTTTTCAAACATTCATTCCTTATAGGTAATAAATTTTACTTCCATGTCCAATTTATTCTTTAATACATGTTTTCAAACAATGGGATTTACATCTACTGGGGGTCTACCAAAATACAGTCTTGGTTTTGTTAAATGCAATCCAAATCATAATTCAAGTATTCTTACCAATTGGAAACATCAATTCCACTTATTTATTCCTTCTAGGTTATAAAATAATTATTATTGACAAATAATGAGTCTCAATACTTGGTGGATAGAAAATCATACTATTCATGTTCCCTAACCACATAAGTAATCCTATACAATAATTATATATCTGAAACATTTTCTTCTTACATGGGGATTTGTGGGATTTATTCATGTGTTAACTTTTCTGTATATTGATCCTAGAAAACATTATAGTATATCTCACCCCCACTATCTCTATTAGGGATAAGACCCTCTTCAATAAATGTGGTATCGATTTCAACCCCAATATTTGTTTCCAAAGGGTTGTATAGGCAGTGTCCCTTCATTTCTTTGGGATATCCTATAAAGATAAATGTTGGGAATTGGGGTTCAATGTTGTTACCTAAAGAGTCAACAATAAATGCTTCAAAACCCCACACATGTAATTAAGACATCATGAGTTTCTTTCCGTTCCATAATTGGTATGGTATACTGAAAGATCACTGTTGTGGGCGCCCTCAAATGATTAGTGTGATTTCGAGGTACTTAGGTGCAGAAAAGTGGCTGACCAAGGTCATTTCTCAAAGGAGGAAGTGAATTTAAAAACTTTTTAAAGGTATTCTAAAAAAACAGAATAGAATTAAAACAGTAGTTTAATGGATTGGGGTTTTTTATAGTTTATAAATCTAGAAGAAATTTTTTGAAAGAAGATTGTATTTTATTTTTATTTTTAAAAGGAAGTTTGATAAAAAAGACACAACAAGAAGATATTTTTTTTAGAAAATATTCTAAAAGATGTAATCGATCTAACTCTACCTCTTCAATAAATTATTTATCATTATCATTTAAATTAACATCCACTTAATTATGACCCCTTAACTTGTTTACCCCCGAACCCTACTAGAAATAACCTTAGCACAAAGATGAAGTTAATTAAACCCTAGTTTATCTTCGGAACATGCAATCACAGGACCCTACTTTGATTGATGTTATAAGGATAGCTTATGGTCAGTGGTAAATTAAGGCACATATCCATTCTGGAAATGAGGATGAGTTGTTTTTAGGTATTATATTTGAACTCAACTAATTTATCCCGTATGGTCTTGTATTACCGATTAAGGCCTTGCTCTCATAATTTACACAAAATCTCGACCTCACGTGTTTTTGTGTTAATTGTTCAATTACTTACTTAGTTTCATACAATTTAAAAACACAATTAATGGATCATATTAAGTGAATTACATTAGCTCAATGATTCAATATAATTAAATGAAGAGGGTAGAAGATAGATCGATTACTAAAATACTACTCTTCCATGGGTGGTGTAATCATCGTAGAAGCGTTTTACATGTGAAAAGGTTTATAGTGGGTATAACCCAATAACACTTCTACTCAAGAATTCCATCCCAATTAGGAAGATTAAAGGAAGAATAAATTTAAACAAAATATAATAAAAGATGAGGAATAAAAGAAGATCAAATAATTTTATTACACAAATGAAAACATTACAAAATTAAAAAGATAAGGAGGCTTCGATAAGGGGGTCCTTGCTTCAAGAGCTACCCCTCTTTAAATGGTTGGAGAGTTTTTTTGAAACAAATTTTCCTCTACCTCCAATAACTTACTGCACGTCCCAAACCCTCCAAAAGTGAAAAAAACTAATTTATAGAGTGGAGGGGAGGCTAGGTTTAAATAGGATTCAAGTGTGAATAGGAAATGTCGGAGAAATATTTTAATGCAAATTGTACCACCCATTTGACCTCCAAAACGCGTGAATTGGCTGGACTTCTAGTAGCATGATTTGTGAAAAATCATGTCCCCAATATTTCCTCAAAATATGTGCTAACTCCAAGCCTGTATAGAGAAGATATGGCTCAAATACAGAACCCATGTCCATTCTGCCGAGTCCAGTCCAACTTTGACGTCATGACCCATTTTCAACAACTAAATGAACTCCTTAGCTCTAGTTTCCTGAAAGCATGTTTTTGAAAATTACATTAGGAACACTGGTACAAAATTTCAATTTCAAATAATAAAAAAATATTTATCTTTGAAATACTACAGTGCACTATAAAGGGTAAAACTGGAATTTTTACAAAATTTTCAAATGAATGATCAAATCCAAAATATTTTATAAATAAACATATTTAACACAATGTGAGGAAATAATATAATTTACTATCGTTAAAATAATCCACAAAATATTATTTTATCAACTCCCCCACACTTACCCTTTTGAACTCCTGGGAAAAACCTCATGTCAAGTAAACATCAATATCAAATCAAACCCAATTTTAAAACACATATCCTTGAGATCAAACAATTACACACCAAGAAACAAAAGGTATAATTCCTCATAAAAACCATTATTTCAAGTTCTTCATTTATATCATTCAATATATTTCCACTTTATTTATCCTCTTATGCACAAAACACTTACCTCGCTTGAATTTTCTCTAATCACACAAATGTCAATTTGTTTGAAATGTCTTTCCTATCCAAACTCATAACAGGGTCACCATAGGCTTGATAAATTATATATCACTACCCAATGTGAGTCAAGGACATATGTTTATCATGATGAATTTTTAGGGTTGTTCTGTGGATTTCGGTTGGTAGGATTAAGATGTGAAAAACTCTGAGGCTGAATGAGAAGGGCTTGACTGTTTTTGATGAAAAATTTCATTAATCTAATTTTCACTTAAATATGGTCTTCTACTCAATCCCCATAGTATCAATTCATCTCTATCATCAAGAAAATTCATGGAATGCTTACACCATTCATCATTTCAGAATAAAAATGTCTATCTTATCAAACATGATTTTCTTGAAAGCTTTAGATGGCCACAACTTTCCAGCTAAATTAGAAGCTCCAGAAAAGGCACAGCTTTACTTGTCATGAAAACTCCAAAAAAGGAACAGCTTTCAATATAATGATTTTCATCAGCCGCAAACACATCTCTTCAAAATTTAATTTTCCACCCAAAGTATCACATAATGTGGTAGCACAACACAAGATAACATCCCCCACACTTATGTTAAACTAGATTATGAAATTTCACTTCAAGAGTTGGTTGGATAGGAAAAATTGGCTTGTAATGTGGCTAAACTAATAGGTTGTGCATGGATTCTAAGGGCTACAAGGATTAAATATTAATGTTAGGCCATTATAAAAAATAATAATTATTTGAAATAGGGGCTTTAATACCAAACAAATGCCTCAATAATTTAAACATAAGTACCTCAAACCCTCATGTTTTGACAGGAATAGATCAAATTATGGTTAAATAAAGCATGATTTGGTTCTCTCAAGAAGTGAGATGAATGTAAACAATATGAAAATAATGGTTAAGAAGCCTCAGAGAAATGTGATTTCAAATATAAAGACAGTGATATGTGGCATGCGATTCAAAATTCAGTGTACTTTTCATGAAATTACTAAATATTTGAACATGAAACAAAGTCATTTTTAGCATTCATTTAAGCTTGGTTTCATGGGATAAATTGGTTCACTCATTGATATGCAATTCAAAATTGTGATGAGAATCATTTGAGCCAAGAAATTTCAAAAAAAGAAAGAAAATTGAAAAATAAACACACAAAATTTGAAAAACAAACAATTTTTTGTTTGTTTTTTTAGTAGGAAAACAATTGAAATTACTAAACTAAGAGGTTCCCTCCACAACACTTAAAATATTGCATTTTCCTCAATGTGAACTCATTAGATGATATATGTCCATGAAATGTAAAATTTTTGATAGGAGAAAGAATAAAAAAGTTAAAGGGTTAGGAATAGCCTGATGTGCTCATGTGATGATGGGGTCATGCAGTGTGATAAAATCCACTACATCAGTAGGAATTCCCTCAATGTATATCTTCAAACATTTCCCATTGACTGTAAACCTACTTCTTTTGTCCTCTTGTGTGATCTCCACTGCACCATAAGGAAAATCATTATTCACAACATAAGGACCTAACCATCTGGAATGCAGCTTACCAGGCAACATCTTTAGTCGTGAACTATAGAGAATGGATTTCTCCCCAACATGAAACTCCCTTTGTTGGATTATTTTGTCATGAGGTGCTTTTGATCTTTCCTTGTAGAGCCTTGAGTTCTCATATGATGACAGTCGAATCTCCTCAAGCTCTTGAATTTGCAACTTCCTTTGAATTCCATCTTGGGCCAAATCTATGTTGCATTTCTTTATATCCCAATATTCCCGATGCTCAACTTCCATTGGGAGATGACATGCTTTCCCAAAAACAATCTGAAATGGGGACATACTAATGGGTTTCTTCTATGCTGTCCTATAATCCCACAATGCATCATCCAAGCACTTGTTCTAATCCTTCCTATTTGGCTGCACAGTTTTCTCCAAAATTTGTTTCAACTCACGATTTGAAACCTCAACATGGCCATTTGTTTGGGGGTGCTATTGTGTTGATGTTTTGTGTGTCACCCCATACTTTTGAAGGAGGGAATAAAAATTCCTATTTCAAAAGTGTGTTCCTTGGTCACTGATGATGGCCTTTGGTACTTCAAACCGGCATAAAATTTGAGCCTTGAAAAAATCCACTACAACATGAGAATCATCAGTCCTGGTGGCCTTTTCCTCCACCCCTTTACTCACATAATCAATAGCAACCAAAATATACAAAAATCTAAATGAACTAGGAAAAGGACCCTTAAAATTAATGCCCCATACATCAAAAATCTCACATAATAGTATGGGTAGTTGGGGGAATCTCATGTCTCCTAGAAATGTTCCCAGTGTGTTGGCAATGAGAGAATTACTTACAAAACACATGGGAATCATGGAATAAGCTAGGCCAATAAAATCCAGAGTCCAAAACTTTCCTAGCTGTTCGTTGGGGTCCAAAGTGTCCACCACAAGCAAGTGTATGAAAAAAATGCAAAACAGACTCAAACTCATGATCTAGAACACACCTCCTAATGACTTGGTCACTACACATGTTCCAGAGGTAAGGATCATCCCACACATAAAACCTAGATTCACTTTCTAATTTTTGGACTTGATGCTTCTTCAAAGTAAATGGTATTTCAGGGGAAACAATGTAATTAACTAAATCAACACACCAAGGATGTGTACCTGAGATGGTATAGAGATTCTCATCAGGGAAAGTGTCCCGAAGTGGTACCAGGTCCAAGGTGTCACCCTCTGGTGTGTGAGTAAGCCTACTCATGTGGGTTTCCACCAAATTCTCTGATCCCTTCTTGTCCCTTATCTCGATGTCAAACTCTTGAAGAAGGATCATCCAACGGATAAGTCATGGCTTTGCATCTGGCTTCTTTAGGAGGTACCTCAAAGCTGCATGGTGAGAAAAAACAACTACTTTAGATCCCAAAAAATATGAACGAAATTTATATAAAGTAAAAATAATAGAAAAAAACTCATTTTTGTTGTGGTGTAGTTTTATTGGGAAGAATCCAACGTCCTCGATGCATATGAGATCACATGTGAAAGTCCCTTTGCTCTCTGAGATAAGATAGCTCCAACTATGAATTTGGATGCATCACACATATGCTCAAATGGAAGGTCCCACTGCGGTGGCTGTATGATCAGTGCAGTTTTTAGACAATTCATTAGCTCATCAAAGGAAGTCCTACAAGAATCATCAAAGACAAAATTAGAATCCTTTTGAAGTAATCATGACATAGGTAGAGCAATCATACTAAAATCTTTGATGAAGCGCCGAAAAAATCCTGCTTTCCCAAGGAAAGATTTAACATCATGCACACATAAATGATAGGGTAAGGATGAAACAATGTCTACCTTAGATCTATCAACCTCTATTCCATGTTTTGAAACTACATGACCTAAGACAATGCCATGATCTACCATGAAATGATACTTTTCAATGTTCATGACCAAATTCATCTCAATACAAAAATTCAACACCTTTCCTAAACTAATTAGACAGTCATCAAATGAAGACCCATACACTGTAAAATCATCTATAAATACCTCCATACAGGTCTCAATAAAATCGGAAAAAAATACTCACCATGCAACTCTGGAAGGTACCTCGGGTGTTGCAAAGTCCAAATGGCATCCTTCGGAAGGCAAACGTACTGAAAGGACAAGTGAATGTTTTCTTCTCCTGTTCTTCCAGAGCAATAGGATCCTAAAAATATCCCGAGAAACCATTGATGAAGAAATAATGTGTCCTACTTGCAAGTATTTCAAGCATCTGGTCAATGAATAGAAGTGGGAAATGGTCCTTACGAGTGGATTGATTTAGTTTCCTATAATCAATACACACTCGCCAACTATTTTTTACTCTCAGAGGAACTAAATCATTATTATCATTTTTTATAACAGTGAAACTAGTTTTATTTGGTACAACCTGGATAGGGATAAACCATTGTGAGTCAAAAATAGTGTAAATTATACCTGCCTCGAGAAATTTTTCAACCTATTTTTTAACAACTTCCAGAAGGGTTAGATTGAGTGTCCTTTGTGGTCGCCTCACCGGTTTATCCCCATCCTTCAAAAGAATCCTATGCATGCAAATGGAGGGGCTAATACTTAATATGTCTGCCAAGGTCTACCCAATTTCCCGGATGTTCTCCCTCAAAAGATTCAAAAAAAATTCTTCATGTTCAAAAGGGAGATTGTCAGCAATGATAACATGTAATTTCTCACCACTCAACAACTGTGATTATTGGAGATTTGGTGGTAATGGCTTGAGTTCCACTGTAGGGGGGTGGTGTATGGATGGAGACATAGACGAAAATGAAATATGTGCACAAAGAGCATCAGTATCAGAATATACATCATCAAAATCAGAAAACAATGTATCAAATCCATTAGTAGACTCAATAGCCATGTTATAATTAGAGTTCACATGATCAAAATCAGAATATTACTACATTTAAAAATCATATCTTAGAGAGTCTTGTTCCTTAGAAACGGGTGTGGAAGTACTCTTAGACATAAAACTAGAACCAATACTCATAATCTCCCTAAGCATACGACAATCCAATTCCATGGTGTTTTTACTTGATGGTTCAAAATGGGAGATAAAAAATGCAGAATGATCCTCTGAGGGGTACATCATAGAATCCATAACATTAAATATCACAACTTTATCCCCGAAATTTCATGGAAAGTGTACCCTCATTGACATTTATGATAGTTTTTGTAGTTTTGAGGAAAGGCCTACCTAAAATAATGGGGTCATGAGAACAAACCTGATCATCCTCCATGTTAAGAATGTAGAAATCTGCTTGAAAGATCATGTCTCTTACCCAGACAAGTACATCCTCAAGGACTCCTACTGGATATTCCGTAGCTCTAGTTGCTAATTGCACCACTAACCTCATTGTCATCAACTCACCAACCTGTAAATAAGTGAATACATAGTGAGGAATCACATTTATGGAAGCTCCCAAATCACAAAGTGCATCAGAAACGTGCAACTCCCCTTTGGTGGATGGGATGGTTAATGTCTATGTATCCTTGCACTTTTTCGGCACTGCTAGAGTTGGTGTAATGAGTGCTGACACATTCCTTCCAAGATTGATCCTCTCATTTCCCTAAAGCCCTCTTCAATTGGTGTAGAGTTCATTAAAGAATTTGGAATACCTTGGGATTTGTTTGATGGATTCAAGTAGAGGGATGTTGATCTCAGCACACTTGAATGTGTCCAAAACCTACTTTTGCATTGCTTCTTCAGCCATCTTCTTGGTTTGAACAACCCTGTTTGGAAAAAGAAGGGGTTTAGGAGGAACATCATCAGTATTTTTCTTACCTTTATCTTTATCCTTGGATTGCTCATCAGTTGGTATGGAATGCGGATTCTCTAGAGTTGAGGTGAATCCTAGTGGAATGGTAGGTATAGATGTATCCTCCATTTGCATCCCACTTCTCAATGTGATGGCACTGACATTCCCCTTTGTATTTGGAGTGGGTTGGGAAAGAAGATTTACAGAATTCTTACTTACTAGTTCATGGAGGGAAGTGGCAATCTGGCTCATTTCATCCTTAAACTCCCTCAACTCTGAACCTTGACTCCTCAGCTCATTCTGTTGATTAAGAACAATTTGTTTCAAAAGATCATCAGTGTTAGAGTCTACCTTGTTTTGTAGATTCACTTGTTGCTGACTTGTTGATGTTTGAGCTTAGAAACTCTTTTGGGGTTGATTGAAACGCTGCTGGTAAGGTGGAGGCTGCTGGAAGATTGGTTGAAAAGGGGTAATTTGTTGTTGCCCAGATCCATACCTCATGTATGATTGATCCTTCCACCCTTGGTTTAATGTTTCTAAAAAGGAGTTATACTTCTTATTGGGGTGTGGTTGTTGTTGTTGATACGGTCTCCCAAGGAATACTGCAGCACAATCATTTGTTTCTTGTAGTTGGGGGCAACAGTCAGTTGGGTGGCTTGCCTTAGTGCAAATACCACAAGGCCTTGAAGGAGGGGGTTGGGATGTCTTTTTAGCTAAAGAAATATATCTCACCATAGTTTTCAATTCTTCCAACTTTGTATCAATCAAATTACTTTCAAGATTAGAAGGACTTACCTGATGTACTCCCCTGACATGTGGTGTACCTCTATCGCCATGTTGTTTGGTGTTTTGTCCATCTTGTCGATCAATGCACGTGCAGCTACTGGTGTCTTGTCCACCAATTTCTCCTCCAGCCGCAACATCCACTATGCTTCTTTCCATATGTGTGAGTCCGTCATAGAAGTACTGGATGAGTAATTGCTAACTGATTTGGTGATGTGTGCAGCTTGCACACAACTTCTTGAATTACTCCCAATACTCATACATTGACTCCCCTTGTGCTTGTTTGATCCATGAGTTCTCCTTATGAATGGAAGTGGTCCTCGATGCTGGAAAAAATATCTGCAAGAAAAGACATTTCAAATTTTTCCAACATGTTACATCTTCATGTTGTAAATAGTACATCCAATTCTTTGCAGCTCCATCAAGTGAAAATGGGAATGCTCTTAATTTGATTTGATCTCCAAAGACATTTCTAGGTTTTAGGGTTGAGAAACCCACATTAAACTCTTTCAAATGTTTATTTGGATCCTCACCAAAGTGTCCATGAAACTTTGGAAGTAAATGAATTAACCCAGATTTTAGTTCAAAGTCTGATTCGAGATTTCGGTATGCAAAACAATTTGGTTGATAGTTAATATCAGGTGCAGCCAATTATTAAATGGTTCTATTAAGTTAATTTACATTATTTTCAGCCATTGGTTCTTGTTTTATGGTTGAATTTAAATTGCTTCCAATTTCAATGTTTTAATATTGGAGTAATTCTCCAACAGGTTGAATGTTGAATCTTCCCCTAGACAGAGAATGTCTGATTCGAGCCCTAAGGCTACGTTCAATCTCAGGGTCAAGATATAAGAGATATTTGGGATTAGTTCATATCATAAATACATGAAAGATGAAAATAACGAAAGTGGACCACAGTAAAATAAAAATTAGAAGTTTGAGTTGATGGATCAAAAAGAAGTAGAAGAAAATAAAAGTAGAAGAAAAAAACCTGATTGGGTAAAGAAGGAAGAAAGAAGAGAGGAAGAGAATAAAATTTAAAATAAAATAAATACCTCTAATTGGTAGAAATAATTACCTGCCTCCCTGGAAACGGCGCCAATTTGAATAGCACTATCGTGGGCGCCCTCAAATGATTAATGTGATTTTGGGGTACTTAGGTGCAGCAGAGTTGCTGACCATGGTCGTTTCTCAATAGAGGAAGTGAATTTAACAACTTATTAAAGATATTCAAAAAATAAAATAGAATAAAATAAAAACACTAGTTTAAAGGATGGTTTGTGTTTATAGTTTATAAATCTATAAAATGTTTTCTGGAAGAAGATTGTATTTTTTTTGTTTTTAGTTTTAAAATGAAGTTTGATTAAAAAGACACAATAAGAAGATGTTTTTTTAGAAAATATTTTAAAAGACGCAATCGATCTAACTCTACCTATTCAATAAATTATTTATCATTATCATTTAAATTAACATCTACTTAATTATGACCCCTTAACATGTTAACCCCCAAACCCTACGAGAATTAACCTTACCACAAAGATGATGTTAATTAAACCCTAGTTTATCTTCATAACTTGTAATTGCAGCACCCTACGTTGATTGATGTTATAAGGATAGATTATGGTTAGTGGTCAAATAAGGAAAATATAAATTCTAGAAATTATTATGAATTGTTTTTATGAATTATATTTGAACTCTACAAATTTATCCCATATGGTCCTGTATTACCGATTAAGATCGCACTCTCACAATTTACACAATATCCCGACCTCATGTGTTTTTGTGTTAATTGCTCAATTGCATGCATAGTTTCTTACAATTTAAAAACAAAATTCATGGATCATATTAAGTTAATTACAGTAGATCAATAATTCAAAATAATTAAATGAAGAGGGTAGAAGATAGATCGATTACTAAAAGACTACTCTTCCATGGGTGGTGTAATCATCGTAGAAGCGTTTTGCATGTGCAAAGGTTTATCATGGTTATAACCCAATAACGCTTCTACTCAAGAATTCCAACATAATTATAATGATTAATAGAAGAATAAATTTAAACCAAATATATGAAAATATGAGGAATAAAAGAATATCAAAGAAGTTTATTACACAAATGAAAACATTTCAAAATGAAGAAGAGAAGGAGGCTTCGATGAGGGGATCCTTGGTTCAAGAGCTACCCCTCTTACAATGGTAAGAAAATTTGGGTGAAACAAATTCTCCTCTACCTCAAATCTCCTAATTCATGTCCCAACCCTTCAAAATGAGAGAAAAACTAATTTATAGAGTGTAGGGGAGGCTTGGTTTAATGAGGTTTCAAGTGTGAATGAGAAATCTCAAACAAATATTTTAATGCAAATTTTACCACCCATTTTACCTCCAAAACACGTGAATTGTCCAGAATTCTTGCAGTATTATTTGTTGCAAATCATTCCCCCGAGCTTTCCTCAAAATTTGGGCTCAATCCAAGCCTGGATGGGGACGATATGGCCCAAATACATAAACAATGTCCACTCTGCTCAGTCCATCCCAACTTTGAAGTCATGGCCCATTTTCAACAAATAAATAAACTCTTTAGCTCTAGTGTCCTGAATAAAATCTGTAGAAAATTAAGTTATTAACACTATTAAAAATTGTAAAATTCAAATAATGAATATAAAAATATTGATCTTTGAAATACTACAGTGCACTATAAAGAGTAAAACTAGAATTTTCACAAAATTTTCAAATGAATGATCAAATCCCAAATATTTTATAAATAAAAATATTTAACACAATGTGAGGAAATTATATCGTTTATTATCAATAAAATAATCAAAAAAATAGTGTTTTATCATATACCATATTTTTATTTATATGGAACTTGGATTAATAGGCATTAAACTCTATGTAACACATATCCCCAAAAGGATAATTAAATACTCACATGAATCATAATTGATCTAACCATGTCTAATAGTGTGTGGTTCCTAGATTCTCTTACACTATTATACTAAGGTGTATAATGAAGTCTATATTGAGATAAAATCTATAACTCCAAAAAATAATCATTAAATTCTTGATTAAGACATTGTCCCCCACAATCTGAGTGATGTTGATTAATATTGTTTCCAAAATGGTTCTCAACATCATTATATTATACCTCGAATTTATAAAAATAATTTGACTAAATTTATCCTTAATTATTTATATCCATATCTACTAAAATCATCAGAAAAATTTATTATATATGAGTACCCACCCCTTACATCTATAAGAAATGGTCCACACACATAAATATGATCTAATTGAAGAATCTCTTTAACTATTTCACCTTTCCCACTAAATGGAGAGTTAGTAAATTTCCTTGTAAACATATGTGACATACACCACATTATTTTAGTTAAAAATTATCTAATTATCTATCTTGATGTAATTTAGTCAATCACTTTTCAGTTACATGACCTAGAAAGTGATGGAAAATTTAGGTGTGGTATGAGTCAGGTGATGTAACTTCACTACAAATTTCCATTATTTGGTTAATGTAATCTAACATATAAAGATCTGATTAAAATACATATTACCCTAAAAATGCAATATTTATATAACAACAAATATTTACCCCCAAATTTCAAAATAAATACATCACTATCATGTTTGGATAATGATATAGTATTTTTGTTAACAGAAGGAAAATAAAAAAAATACATTTAAAACAAATATCATTCTAGATGGAAACGTGAGGCAGTAGTCACTAATAGATATAACAATATGTTTTTCTCTTTTGGATTCTCAAAGTCTTACTTTTCCTTGGTCAATCATTCCGAATATAATTGGTTTATTTATTTGAATAAATATGTGTGAACCATATGTTTTATCTAATACTCAATTTTTAGATATAGATAAATTTTAATCAATAACTAAATCACTTAAATCTTCTCCATGTTTCTTTTTCTATGTGTATTTTTTCATCTTCTGGCCCTTTTTTCGAAATTCAAAAAAGACATCATCATTTCTCCTTGCTTATGTATTGATATTCCTTTTCATGGAATTGTGTGAAAAATAATTGTGATTAAATCTCTTCCCTTTCCATTTATATTTGTTAACATTAAAGATGGATGGTTTTGGACACTTAGTATCCATATATACATGGTGAAGAATAGTATGAAGATATAGAATAGACTAATAAATGTTTATCATATTAAATTTCAAAAAAATGTTGGAAAAACTCTAAGGGAATGATTCTATAATGAGGTCGGTGCCTAGTTATCCATGGAGTTTATACTCTAGAGTCTCTAGGTACTCATTGATGCCATTCATATTGACTATCTGAGGCATGGTCGGAGAACTATCTCTATGCTTTCTCTGAAAAATATAATTGGAAATATCAAACCATTCATGGCTATCTCTCTTATAGTAAAGACCACTAAGGTTCAAAAACATTCAATATTTTTCTATGTTTTTTTAGTATTCATTAGTTCACTAATCATCAATGAAGGCATAAATATTGAATTTCAATTATGTCCATCAAATATTTTTGTAGACAAGAAACTCATCATTACTTTTCACTTTAGAAGTAGAATCATGAATTGAGGATTCTAGCATGTGATATTTCATTTCATGGAGTAGCATAACCCGAAGGCATCAAACTCATTCCTAGAAGTTATTTCCAATTAGGAGGTTATCATTCTCCAATAATGATCTTAGGGAATGTTCGAATGATGTATTTTTCATTTTATTCTATAATTAAAAAAGATGATTATATGTACTTATCTAGATTAAAAAATAATGGGGATATAATAAATTAAATTTTTATATATTTATTTTTCAAATCTCCCACAATTTTATCATGTATTAATAGCCTTCACTATTTTACATGGAATGTTTTTTTTCTTAAAAATTATTATGGAAATCATTTCCACTACTTTTCATATTTATCAAGACATTGGACATGAAATCCTTAATAGGGTAATTAGGAAGTCTGTCTTTCCGCATGAAAACATGCTTCATTTTGATCTATTGAGTGGATTACCCTATCCTAAAATCCTGACTTGTATTTCCTCAACATCTTGCAAAAAATATTTTATGGAATATACCTCTGTTGTTAAACTCAATAAAATTTTGGTTAGGTAAAACCCAAACACTAATGATAATTCTTTGAAAAATTTAATTTTCCATACTTTGGCCATGTATGACACATTTTTCAGTTGTTTCATTCCCAATCAACTAATGGATGTATTAAAATTGCTATACATTTAGTTGATTGATTTTGATTTATTATACATAAATCTTATCTTGTTTTATACTTTACACATTTTATTAATATTAAGTGTATATTACTTGATTAATTAACCATGTAGAATAAAATATTTACCCATAATTAATTTTATTTTTATTTCCACCTTTTCTCATTAATTCATTGATTTATGTCATCATGGCCTTGCAACCATAAAATAAATAATTTAATAGATAGAAATAAAAAATTAATTAAATTTCCCATTCATTAGTTTTATATAATGGTTGATTTAATGTAAGGTTGTTAAATAAACCTTGGCGTAGGGGAAAGAACTCCTATTTCTGATCTTAGTATGAGTTATGGCATTCCAAATTTCCAACTGTGTGTCATCTAGGTTGGAATCATTATGCATATGTCTGGAACCACATACACATTCCTTTGGATGCTCCATTAATTAAAAATATTTCTTACTCACATATAATTCATGCGAACCAAAGGAATGGTTAAACGATATTACATAAATATTCTTGTACACCGATGTCCTACATAATAATAGAGGGAGGGATGACTTGGAAGCCACCATTTAATTTAATATTAATTAATTTTAAACTCATGAAATAAATTATATTAAAACATAAAACACATAAAATGGTCTTGGTAAAGCTCATAAATGGTCATACATGCGATGAATATGAAAAAGTATTTGGCTACCATTCATTTCATTATTCTTTTACTTTATTGTTGAAGATAAATGCACTCGCATAAATGAATTACCTTTCATATTACTGATTATAAGATATTATTTTGAGATACCAATCATTTATGGAATGCTGGGAAAAAATAGAACAAACAATAATAAAATATTAATTTCAATAATTTAATCAAGCATTTAAAATTCATTCAAATCATTATAAAATTATCAAACACACAACAATGTCTAAATCAAAACAATATGGTTTAGTGATTGAATTTTCAAATTTAATTTAATTTTAATTGTTACATTAATGGGATTCAACATATATACATACATATGCACATCATGTACCTCAGTTTTGGTATATCCAAGTCACATGCCTCGGCCATCAGTGTGTTAACTCGTTCGAACTACATGGTGTGTACATGCTAGGACCAAACCATGAATCCACTTTTCGTGTTCTAGGTTGGATCAGTCAACACAAAATGTGAATTAAGGGTATCACTTGTAATTAATTGATATTTGCATTAAGATAAAACTATCATGAGTATATTACTTTCACTCTGACCACATTCTATATAACCAGTTTTCCATCAAATGATTTGGAATATACTGCTGGAATCCCTCATAATTATTCATTTTCTCATAATCCTTAATAAAAATAAATAATTGAATTAAAATGATTAATATGTTGAAAACATATTAATTAAAATCCTATTAAAGAAATAATAACATGGAATTAAAATATAAACATAATTTATCATATACTAAAAATCAAATAAATAATTAAAAATTAAATGTGACCCTAATAATACCAGTTGATGGTTCTTGTCATAGTGGAATCATGTGGTGTGGGAAATATCTTAAAATTTCGTTTAATAATCATTTACTGAATCCAAGAGAGAGGGTGTTACATGTGTAATTAATAATTATATTTTCAAAAATTAATAATTCAGTTTGTAAACTATCATTATTAGTGAATGTTGAACATTCGAAAAGAACCTTTCAAATTACCTTCATTGGATTGTGAGGCTCCTAGGATAGAATCTAACTAGTGGTTATCCACATGTTCCCATATGATTTCCTAGCAACACTACTTGATCTCTGGGTGCTAAAAATACACTAAAAATGTCTTGTGATGTTTTTTGTTAATCGCTTATTGTTAGGTCCTGAAAAGACCTGTCATTCACATTAGGTTCAGACGAGGGATAAAGAAGGAAGAGTTGAGATATATTTTTTTTGTCGTTAACAATTTTATATTCTCAATTTCTTGATCCTCTACATTATAATATTGCCATATATTTATAGTGTTTGGATTTATGTTCAAATATTATTAAATTTCATATGGTCTATTTAATAACATTTATTTCCTATAATAAACCTCATGCTACATAATAAAAAAAAATTATTATTTTTTTGGAATATTATATCTTTCTCAATAATAAATAATATGTAATAGTCATGATGAATAATATTTGTCATTGGACTAAATCATGGTCTTTTTGAACTCCTCTAGAATTTTATTGAACAACTGATTAAATATTTAATTCATAAATAAATATTTTTATTCGCAACCACACAAATAAATATTTATTAAAATATTCAATAAATAATATCAATATTTTATTAACAAGACGATGAATTATTTTTTATTTAATTTCTTCAATCAATATAGCTTGAATAAAATTATTCCTCGAACTTGAGGAGAATATTTTTTCTATTAAATAAAATCTAGTTGAATTCAATCGACCTCAATGGAAACACATAGTGTGTGACCCACATGGATTATTTCTCGTTGACATTAGGCGGGCTTTCCTAAATTCCAACATTACTCAGTAGAAATGTGTCAGATCCCCCAACAAAAGGAACATAGTGTCACAACATTGACAACCACAAATGAATATTCATTGTGTAATATTATCCCTTAGTCATTGTATCTCATCAATGAGGTTTGACATCTGTGTCACTGATCTATATGCTCGATATATATTTCATTGAATATCTAAAATAAACACGTCATTACCCCTTGTCCATGGAATCAAATGTGATGGTTCTATTCAAATAAAAGTGTTAACATATCATCTTTCAAAAATATTTAAGGGAAAAATCTTCATTTGTCAAATTTATTAATGACATGTCACTTATGAGAACCCAATGTATCCAACATCCCCATGAACTGTTATCATCATGGATTAAAAAATACATATAAGTACACAAGTTGTTACATGATTTAATAATAATCATAAAGACTAAGGAAAATTACACAGGCTCATATATACGAATATATAATGACAAAAAAACATGTGGAATTACTATGGTATGGTCTATTCTCATAATATCTCATCATTAAGATTACCAAGTGTAATATTTTTTATATGAATCATCCTCGTCTTATGAGTACCTACACTTCACACTCTATATACTATGTGTCCCATCATAAAAAGTTATCCAACTACAGATCATTATTTAAAAAAATCTACATAGCATATCAAGGTTCTCATCATAGAAGGGAACTCTTATAAACATGAAAATGCAACATATAATCGAGGACATTATTACATTAGAGTTATAGATAACAAAAAATAATATTTAATAATATTTTTTATTAATATTAAACACATCAGATATGCATGTAATCAAACTAAAAACAGTTTATCAAGGGTTACCAACACCAATATGTTAACAATTTTCGTCATTATAAAAATATTAATGAAATATTCATAATGTGGATTTTGGTTATGAAAATTGGACAAAAGAAATTTAAAATTAATTTAATCTTTTTGAGAGGAATTTAGGTTTGACTTTAGTTTAACATCTTAATAATTTTCCTATAATTAGATTTAAATGTATTTTTTATAATAAAAATGATGAAAAGGGAATTATTATAAAAAATAAGGCAAGACATGCTCAAAAACGTTATAATCAATAAGATGAAATTGGATACAAAGAATTCCAAGATTCGGTAGCTGGATTTTTGTCTGTTTGTATTCATCTAACTTATTGATAATTTTTATATTCCATCCCTGGTCTAATGGATGTGAAATATGATTTTAATTAGAGGTATGTCTATGATGAAGTTTATATAGAAAAACCACTTAGTTTTAAAAACACAAAACTCCAGATATGGTTTTTAGACTCTCACAGGACATTTATAACCTTAAACAATCCCCAAGATCCTGGTATGATTAAATTACTAGATATTTTTTAAAATATATTTAATTAATGGAGATGAGGATCCAAAACTTCTTATTTAATGTGTTTACAAAGACTCCATAATTATTCATGCTTATTTTTGTTACACCATTTTTGTATCAACTTAAAAACAATTTCTAATTCTTTTTTGAAACTTATTAAATAACAGTATGAAATGGTTTGGATGGGAGAACCAACATCAATCTATTATTTTCAAATTTCTAGAAAAATAAAATTATGGTGTATATATCTATAAAATAATATAAAATATTTACTTAAATAATTAGGTTATTAAAATAATAAAATTATTATTAATCATATTACATCATTGAAAAAAATAGATCTTGATGAATATGAGAAACCAATTAATCAAAATAATTTTCAAAGAATGTTTTTTATTTTACTATATATTATAGCTAGTTATCTACATTAATTTTCTTATATGATTGTGTATGATATTCCAAAAAAAATAAAAATAAAATATCTTTTTAAAGCCTTAAAACAAAATTTTGCTTATCTTAAGGTTACATTAGATATGGTACAATTATATTCTTCTAGAAATGATTTGAACTAATTTTTTAGATGCTAACAAGTGTGGATGTAAAATGGATTAAAAAATTACATATGGATCCTTCAATTAATTTTGAGAGGATATAGTTTCATTTTATTGTAATAATCAACACTCAATATCACATTCCACAACTGGAGAAGAATATATAGAAGCTCGATGTCTTTGTGATTAGGTGTTGTGGATAAAACACACACTAACAAACTTTGGAATGATTTTTAGAAAATCTCTCATTTTTTTTGACAAAAAGGTAGCATAGATCTTAGTAAAATTACATTATGTTTTTCACAATATATGAAAATTTATATAAGAACTTATTTTATTCAATATCACACTCATAAAAGATTTATCATTTTAATATTCATCTGAATGAAAGAATATTTTTCTATCATTTTAAAAAATTCAAAAATCCTTATTGATTTCAATATATTAAACATAGTGACGGAATGTTCAAAATAAAATGATTATTTATCTAATATTATTTAAATCATATCCATATAGTAATAATTTTTTTGAAATGGTGGAGAATGGTTTTTAGTTTAAAAAAATTAATTTAATTTTTTTCATTAAATATATTTTACAAAAACATGTCTATGCTGAAAAGTAAAAATAATCCAAATGAAAATTTGTTAAATAAAAATTATTTTTCTGATGAAAAAAATTGAAAACATATTTTTTAGAGTCAATAAATCTATATGACTGTAAAAATACTCATAAAATATCTTTATAATTTTTTTCTCCATGTGGTAAATTCTAAATCTATTATTTTTATCTTATTCAATGTTATAATTTTATTATTTGATTAATATATTTTATAAAAAAATTAAAAAATTTAATGTTTCTCAAGAATAAAACATAATTTGATAAAACATAAAACTAATATTCTTAATACATCATGTGATTGAGTTTTTTTAATACATCAACAAATGATTACAACTGACGATCCCAAAAATGGTTTCAATAAAAGATGATGGATTCGGGGAAGATGATCCAACTCCCACATAGGATATATATATATATATATATAATATTTTTGGGTCACCGATACCATTATTTATAATATAGTTAACATATCTCTCTAGATTGTTTTATGTTTATATGATTTTCTTGGTTTTATTAATTTTTAATTTTTTGCCTTATAATAAATAATGGATTCATCAAATAATTTCTCAAAAAGCGTACATGTGGAAGAAATTTTTATAGAATGATCAAAGAATGAGAGAAATTTTTTTTATATAAATATGTTATTTTATTCCCTAGTTGGGGAAAATATATGTTTCAATGAAGGATTTAGATTTACATTATCATGAAATAATCAAAATTTTCTATTCTTATATGGAGTACAAGGAAGAATATTATTTAAAATCTATAACTTTCACTTTTTTGTAATCTTGTATAAGTTAAATATTCAGAAATTGGTGGATTTAGAAAAAATACCCACATAAATACAATAAATCTTAGTAATTCACAATCTTCCCAAAAATTTGAGAATTTTTTAAAATTCCAATAATGAATAATCTTTTATACCACCTATAAAAAGTAAGAAAATATTCCCTTTTTATTTTCGTGTATGGGTTATTTCTCATTGGTTAAAAAATTAGTTAATACTAAGGAAAATACATAGGGATGCCCTTAAAGTTCAAGAAATCTATGTTTTATATTGTTTATGTAATATGATAAAATATAACCTTGTTGAGTACTATTTAAACTAAATTAAATATCTGAAATATCAGATGATAAAGTTAATGATTCTTCATTATTTGAAAGTTTTATATTAGGGTAATGAAGGAGAAAATTCACCTATTCTTCTGATGTAAAAGGCTAAAACCATGTCTAGTGAGGCATTTTCGTATTTTATGAAGAAAAATTAAGAAAATAAATATAATGATATATTCATTAGGATAAACTATTCTATATTTTTATCAATAAAAGGGAAAATGTGTATGGATCTCATAGAATAAGAGTAAAATATAAAATCAAAAAAATAATTATAGATAATTCAATATGGAAAAAAATTTCCAACAAGGTGTTGTGAAATTTAATTCCAAATTTCAATAATCAATGATGGAAAATGTTAAATTGTTTCTCAATTATATATTATTCATTCATAATGACCACATTTTGTTAAATAAAAATTCCTATTAGCTTAAGATTTAGTTCCATATCAATACATTAAAAAGTTAAAAAATAATATCTATAGTTGTTTAAATTCAATCATAATATATTCAAGATAAATTTGAAAAAAAAATTAAAAAAGATTCTTTTTTGGAAAAGAATAATAAAAAAATTTTATTTTGAATAGAAATCCATTGATATTTATTTATCCTTACCCAATAAATCAAAAAAAGTTATTTATCTTTCTATTTAAGAACAACTAATTTCTTTAAAATAAGTGGATCAACATTATAAGACTTCAGAATTATACAAATCTCTATCCAATAAATAATTTCATGTTTTGGATCATTTTAAAGATCAGTTTGTTGAATTAAATGATATAACATTAACTTCTTGTCCTCATGCATTATCTATTCCTAACGTTTTCCTAGATTCCACTCATTATTATCCTTGAACAAGTACTCTAAGAATATAAATGAGAATGAATTATAAAAATAAATAAATATTTAATATTTAATTCAACATAAAAATTATCTCTTCACATTCATGAAATATCTAAGTATATAAATTGATTGATTGTTGTTTTGGAAAATTCAAATTCATTGAAAAATATTGCTAAGATAGTGACTCATAATGATGCATATTTCAATGAAATTACTGAAAAATATGAAAAGGATTCAAGAAAGCATAAGAATATTTATAAATGGATCAAACATATAGCGATAGATAAAATTTTATAAAAAAATATTGATATAATCAAAAACGCTACCAAATAATTATCAAAATATAAAACAAGTGTTAGTAAAAACGTTTCTGAGAACAAATGAATGATTGATAATATGTTATATCTTAATAACAATAATTATGATGAGATATCATAGCAATGGAAAATGATTCATTTTATAAAAGAGAATGTTTCTAGGATAAATAATTACAATATAAAGATAGCAGTTTTGGAAGATGAAGTGCTAATAATGAAGAATCAAAATAGAAATATAGTAGTTTTGATTAATAAGTAGGAATGATGTAGGTTGTTATTACTAAATGTAATATGTATTCGGAATATATAAAGGATATTAAATTCATTTTCAAGAATCACTAGATGTGATAATTATTTTATGAACTCTTGATCTTTTTTCTGAAAAAAGTTAATATATATATATTTTAAATGAATGTTGTTCATAAATTCATTCATATATTTTTTTAGCTCATTTGGATATATTAATTTAATTTATATATATTTTTAAGATAATTATTTTTAAATAAATTGTTTAGAGTATATATTCTCTATCATTTTAGGTACACATCATACCTTCATTAGATTCATTTGGAAAATCACCAAAGTGGAGAAAGTATTAAAATTTATGATAGTAAAGGAAAATAAAATTATGTTTGGAGATATATCATTTTTAAAAATTCTAAAATATAATAAAGTTATATACATTTTCATAAAAAATTAAATGTTTGGAAATGAATAATACATGTATAATAATTATATTTTAATGTTTTTAACTTTATTTTTCTTCAATTTTGTGAAATGTGCTTTCTGAAAATCCGAATATTTCATAGAAAAAATGTTATTAAAAATTTTATATCATTTTTTTCGAATATCAAACACCAATTATTTAAATTTTTTTACTTTACTAACATTCTTACTTCCTAATATCTTAATAATCGGTTTGTCGGAAATATATTTCATGGATTGTTAAAAGAGAATACTATTAGAGGAGACTTTATAAAATTATTCCGAATATAGAAAGTTGGCAGGATCCTTTTTACTAGGATCAACCAATACTTTTATACATTGGATTGATAAAATTACATTAAACATATATTTATATAGTCTAACGGAATAAATTATAACTAATTATTACTAGATTAAGTTCTATTGAGTCCACTATACAAACACTCATCATATGGGGCTGACATAATTTCCTTATAAATATCCATTCAATCTAATGATAGAAGAATTCCATTCCACTAGTTCAGTTTACATCATTCAAATGAATGGAATAATAAATAATTGTAACCATGATACCAATTTGATCATTGTATGAACTTATCCTAAACAATTAAAATTAATAATTATTTCGTTTGAAGTGATTTCAACAAACATCGAAGAATACATAACACTACCATTGATGAAATATCTACAAATAGTTAATGAATACAATGATGATGAGTATTTTTAATCATCAACAATGTAATGTTAATATGAATAGTTTTTAACATATTTTTATATTTGTAGCACTTCATTATAATATTTATGTAGTTTTATTTTTAAGGAATTCTTGTGAGTAATTATTGTAAATACTTTAAGAATTTCTGCAATTGTAATAGTTTTGTGCTTGCTCATTGCGATCCAGGAATCTTATTGTTTCAATAGATAGAGTATTGTATGATACTAATAATAATCTGTTCATATGTAGAATGAAATATAATCTACATATAATCTACTAATTGAGGACTTACTTGTGTGTAAGGTAGACGTAATGATAGGGATATATATCCATGATATCTTGAGTTTGATTATAACTCCCTTTACACTGAATGTTAATGAGTGATAAATTTCTAAGATATTATTTTTTGTTTTCCTTACATACTTTATAAAACATGTGCTAATTTTTTTTCTTATTAACTATTATATTTTATATATTTTTTTTTGTTTTTAATATTTTACAGAAATTTTTATATGTTATAAACATTCGAAGACTATGATTTTATAAATAATTGAAAAACAAATTCACAATTAAATTCTATTAAATTATAAAAAAATATTTTTAATGATTAAATTAATAAAGTGGTTAACTAAATTTCATGTTTTATTTTATAAAATTAAATCTCCATAGATAAAATAGTACTCTTTAGATCATTCATATCACCTCTTGGTGGAGATGGTATTATACATTTTTTATTTCCAAAAAATCATGTTTTCCAATATTGGTATTTTTGTCTTCGTGGTAAAACATTATATGTCAAAAACACATCATTTGATGAATGTTTCAACATAACTAAGTGTGTAACTTCTTCACAGATTGTACACACCAATATTCCATTAATACTATAGACTGGACCATATCTATAAAAAAATTCATTTATATCCCTATAAACCAAGGCTTCTATAGAAACCCATGGTTTTCCTACATAAATATTACGTATTTTTAGATGAAAATTCATTACATTACATAAAAACATGCATGAGGACCGTAACAGTTGAGAGCCTTTAGAAACATAGAACATAATCATCAAAAATTTTGAATGATCGTTAATGTTACCCAAAAACATCTTCCAATTTAGTAATCCTCATAGACATACCCTATATAAAAACTTTTTTAGGACATGGAGAAAGAAATAATAAAAATAGTGATATCAAATGAATACTATCGGTAAATAATGATGATATGTAATAATAACATCAACCTAAATTGTATTATAACATAATCAAAACATATGAAAATTTTACCCTACCATCACTTTCGGGTCGTCACCCTCTGGGACGCTCTGGCATCTCAGCTGTAAATGGCTCCTTCCTTTGCTGGGGCGCTACCTTAGGGGAGTGACCTTTTCATGGGAGAGGGGGTTTCCATGTTTGGAGGGTTCAAAAAGGCCAGACAGGATAATTCCCTTTGAAGAGAAGAAGACATATGAAAATTGTACGCTTAATTTCAATGATCATAAACATGAGTCCTGAAATAAATATGAGATGTTCATAATATATGAATCATAAGTGAATCAAAAAACATGATCCATGAAATCCTAACATTGGAAAAATAAATGGATTTTTTTGAAATATAAGAAAGCATAGAAAATATTAGGGCAATTCTACCCACTAGGAAATTAATATTATGTTAGTCCTATGCAGACCACCCTCATACATTCATTATGCATTGGATAAATACTCGTGTATTCTCATTTTCATTATTTGATTGAAAAAACATATACCCTTTGGTTTTGGTTTGGTTTGACCACCCATGTACCCTCATATTGGAGCTTGGCCTTATTACTCATGATAACTCATCTTTGGGCTTGTGATAGTCACTCGTGTACCATATGAGATCATTGAATATATATTATTACCCAATTCATTGGAGTACTATCTGGTTTCACCAATTACATATTCTATAATAGGATCACCCAATACTATATGGGGGCACCCATCATTTATAATGTCCAAGAACCAAATAATGAATAAATAATGAAGAGAAATGATTTCATCAGAATTCATTTAAACAACCATTATTCATTTCAAAACATGATTAACCAATGGAATGACTGCATGTAACATAAAAATATATTGGAAACATAGTTAACCCATTGAAAAGAAATAGGTTCCATAATAATTTCAATGAATCATGGTTACCCTTGGAAAAGGAATAGGTTCCATACAAATATTATTGATACAATATTAATCCATTGAGAGAATGAATTAGGATAGTATCCTTAAAAAATATTCACATAGGACCGTAATTAACAACATGTTTTTTTATAAATAGATGAATTAAACTACCATTAAAATCTGTACGTACATTGTTTGTGGAAAATACCCTTTTCAGTTTTAAAATCAATTTTTAAAACATAAAACATTTGGAAAATAAATTTCATTGGAAATGACCTAGTATGATTATAATGAAAGGTTTTAAAAAATAATTTGAAATATTTCTTGATTATAATATCATTCCTTGTTTGAAAAAAATTAAGACATTTTTTAATACATTTTTTGAAAACATTTTATTGGATGAAATAGAATATTCAACCAAACAATAGAATTTTCAAAAAAAACATTAATTTAAAAAATTGAGTAAATTAAGAGAGGAAAATGAAAGGAAAACATGAATTATCTAGAAATAATAAGAGTATTAAAAAATTATTGGAAATTATTTTTAGGTTTATCATAATATTTCTACATTGATTAATTAATCAAAACAATCCATCTACTCTATGAGAGTGTAATATAAACTATTACCACATTGGTAAAATGGATTTGTAATCCCAACGAATGAATAACATTAAATGAAAAATAAAATAAATTAGGGAATAGATAAATTCATGATATTACCTATTAAATTTTATGTATATAAACCTCAAAATTGAAGATATGTGTATAACTTGGCATAAGCCTCAATTAAGGTAAATTGTTACAAAAAACCTTTACTGATTTGGAAACATTGAACAGTAAACCCCATGGAAGAGATATACTAAAATGGATATTTAAATCACCATAAATTTATGAATGATTAAAATAAAATAAATTCATGATATTTACATACACAACACAAAAATATATTTGGTAAATATGGCTTATATCCTGTAGAATTAAAAGTTAGACTAGAAAACTCATTACTTTAAGTCTTGACTGCATCATACACATTAAAAACTCATGTATAAACAATATAATTATATTATAATTACATAAAAGAAACAAATTTATATATATCTTACCATATATGATTATTTTATTAATTACAATACCCATTTATTAACAATACCATTTTAAAACTATGTTTCGGGTAATAACCGCTTTGTTTTTAGCATATATTTTGACTTACTATTTCTGATCCCCTTACTGTGAAAATGATTTCATCATGTCCAAAATATAAACCATGATAATTATCCAATATATTCATTATATTTATTTATATTAACCCCTAAAATTTAATTATATGAATGAAATATATCATTCACGGAGACGGTAGGTCCTACGTATGCATGAACTTCTTTTCCATTTTCTTGTAGTGTTGATAGAATTAAATTAAATGATATATATATATATAATCCTGATATCACTCTTATTTCATATATATTTCATATATTTAAGGATCCCATCCATAACACATGTCATGTAACACATGAACAAATCACACAGCTTCGCAAGGTGGTAGTCCACTATATACATGAACAATGTTATTATATATCCATAAAATAAAAAGTATGATGATATAAGTGATATAATAATTCCAGAAGCATAAAAATATCAAAAATATCATAGATATCATATTCATATTATTTCTATTACTATTCCTAACATTTAACTGTGGAAGTGGAAAAGAGAAACTCATCATCTCATGTGGTGGTAGACCATCATACACAGGAACAATGATTTCAAAACACATTTGATGAAAGTGTGTGTTTTTGTAGGTATTACCCTTAAAAAAATATATACGTAAATTTATGGTACTTATATTATTATATAAGAATGATATAAAAATAATTGAATGAGGTGTAATAATATATAAAATTAAACTATCTCTGAAGATTGTTACTTCTTCTTCAGGTATCCACCTAGGGATTTCACCAAATACTTCATAGGATAGATTTATTCACAAAATACAGTTTATATGATTATGGGAAAGGATTTTTTATTGATATGGGATGATATTGGTTGATATAAAAGGATTTATATGTGTAAATATTTGGGGATGGTGATTTCCCTTTTATAGTTGAGGAAGAGTGTCATTCATATAAATACTCAAAATAATTCACTAATGGGAGGTCAAAACTTCCTAAAGTATATAAAGATATGATAATTAAATTTGTGTAGGTATTATAGGGTCAATAAATAAATCCAACAAACATTTATTCACATGTTTTAAAAAGTCATTAACTTATATTATTCCATATTTCACCATTTTTATTTTCCATTAAACTAACCCGTTTTCTATCATATGTAATTAATTCATTTAGAAAAAGTTTTGGTTGTACATATTAGATAATATGGACTCACTGATTTTTAATATGATACCTAATTTATAAATTATAAATACTATGTATTTTGGAAATTATCTTTCACACCAATTCATATTACGCGCAAAAACACTACTTTAACCGTAATTGTGACAACCAATTTTTCTCAATTTGATAATAAATAAACAGATTACAATAAAAACATGTTAATTGATGGACCATTGTAACACCACAAGCATCAATGGTATGTTTCCCTTTGAAAAATGAAATAGATTTCCTTGTAGGGGACTTCGACATTCTAACACATCGCGACCAATCAAACTAACCGTTATGAATAGTAATACTCACTTTTTGAAATTTTATGAATTTATCTTTCAAAATGGTCTTAATTTTTGGATTTCTAATATCTAAATTATCTTAAGTTTAATTTTTGGTATTTCTCTGAAATCATTCAATTTTTGATGAATACTGAAAAAACACTACGTTGTTGTTTAAAACTGACTTTTTATTTAAATAATTAGTCATTTTATTTTAATTTATTTTATGTTAAAATAGATACATAATACATATTTATGTTCAACGTAATTCATTGTAGTCATTTTATAATAAGTTTAGATATATAAAAATTTATCGAACTTTTTACCATCTTTTACCCAACTCCAAAGAGCATTTGTAAATTTGTAAGAAACATAATTTTACCTCTTCTATGAGTTGAATTTCAAAAATTAAAGAGACATGGTTAATGTCAATAAGTAAAATTTTCTTCAATAAGTTGAAAATAGTTTTTGGTGAATAGTAACTTTTGCCTTTTATTTACCACGGTTAAGAAAATAGGGTAATTAAAGGTAAAAATGATATTTTTATTACCCTAACACATGTCCTAATTCTATTGTATAAGATTATTTCAACCAGAAAGAACCATAGAAATAATAAATTATCCTTTAGGTCCAATGGGATTATATTAGGACATATATTATTATTTTATTTAAAGAATATTTAAAAGAGTTAAATTCAATGTCTAATAACTAAAAAATTTTTAATATAGAGTTACACACAATATAAATCCGACTATAAATATTCATTAGTAAGATAAAATAATTTCCTACATAATGGAGTTAAATTTTTCATTTTTAGAAATTATATAATTTAATTTATTTATGACACAATTATGACACAATGATGATGCGATGAATAACTTATTAATGAAATATTAAAATTATTGATATTATAAATATCCCAATTAATGTAATTTGAGCCTTCTGAAGAATTACTAAAATTTTAGAGGTTAATATGACATGTTAGGGTTGGATAAATAAATTTTATTCTAAGTGATAATTTTTATATGGATTTCAAAAAAATCAAATACTAAATAGTGTCAAAATTGACTTAATTGCGTTTTTAAAAATATATATGATATTATTAATTGATATAATATACATAAAAATATATGTTTTAGCCAAAGGACATAGATAAGGTTATATATATTAATTATTAACTACTTGGAGTTCTCTTGGTATTTTATAGTATGTTTATTAACCATATTAGATAAAAATACAAAGAGACGTGGTTAATGTCAAACTATTTAACTAAGAATTAAATCTAGAAGATATTTTTAATATAGTGACCTAAAACAATATAAAACCTATTGGTAGAAACATTTGCGAACTTAACCCACCTTATCTTCGAAATAAGTCATTTTGGATCCATTAAAAACTGGAAATTATTTTATTATTAAATAATAATTCAAGCTTTTCCTAAAGTGAATATCACCTCTCTTATGAAAAGTTACTTCTCCTTCTCTTAATTACACACATCAAATGACTTTTGTATTGGCCATCCCCAACCCAAATTTCCTCCTTACTTTACTCCTTTCATCTTAGAGGACTTCTTTTGGTCATAAAGCCAACCTATGGAGCCCTTTTGATCAAATAAAAAGAAAGAACTTGAAGAAGAGGTAAATATTTCATCACCTCTTTAAATTTCATTTATTCTTCCACTTCCTCTTTCTTTGTTGTTTCCATTATAAAATACTAACTCTAGTATATTGTATATAATGTGAGATTATTATAAAAATTGTACAACCATATTCGTTATTCTAACCATCATATGTATGAAAAAGTCACCATATGCGCGTACGTACGGCCTATCGTCTCCACGTCATGGTGTAGTGTGTTATTCAAAGACTACATTATTTGGATGGGTATAATAATGATTATAACTTATGTAAATAAAAACTTTAGCATGTTATTGATTCATTATATATTATATACGATCCTATTACATATGATTTCACCATCAATATAATGATATTGTCGTTTGTGCATACGCACGGATTACCTTCTCTGTAAACGCGATGAGATTAATTTACCCATCGTAATCATTCATGAATAATGTTCATTTTATGATTAAACATAATTTTTATGAATATAGTATAATTCTGTATATGAATCAAATACATCCTATCCATAACCCACAAGGCTTAAGGAACCAAGCATAAAATGGAAGCTGAATCAGTTAGCACCCGAAATGATGATACAACTGAAATATTATTAAAAAAGCAATATTAGAGGATCATATATGATATCATATTTATTTATATAGTTCTTTTATAATTTAATAAAAAAAATTAAATATTATAAATAATGTTAACATACCATCGCCTAAGGAAAAATACAAGGTAGGGGTTAATTTCACAATCTCTTAATTATCCGATATTGTTTTTACATATGTATCTACTGGGTCCTCTTTATCATCAACATCATTGATTTCTTAAAAATGTATTTCAAAAAAATTTACTAGAAAATGGGTTAATTACATTTATAATTTTGTTTTACCTTATATGTTTTGAAATAAATCTTTTCGTCATTTTCCAAACAAGGTACATTATGACCTATTCGACAAAATTAAGGTAAGAATGTATTTTTTAACTTATACAGTGGGTGTGGCTATTTTATGCAGTTATAACATCGTCTATGCTTCCCATACAATCATAAAAGAATATTTTAAAAATAAATGGTTTCTTTTATAATTATAGAACTTTTAAATGATTTCAAAACAAAAAGAGATATTTCTCAAAAAAAACACTTGATTTCATCTATGTCAACATCCTTTTATATATTTTAAGCTTGTTGGAAGTGTATTTATTATGATACAAAACATCCATATTGTATTGAAAGATTTGTGATATTTTTGACTATGGATGTGTTATTTTTACAATATTCATGTTTTATGGATAATGTATTGAAATTTCATATGCTAGTTTCAATACAAATGTTCATGTTATGTTTAATCCATTTCATATGAGGAATGCATTGGACTTAGTAAGTGGTAGGTGGAGCCCTCTATAGCTCCTTGATGCATCGGTATGTTTGATGAGAGAAAGTATTTTCTTGGAACAAGGCTTTGAAAAATCTTATTTGTAGTCTAGTACAAGGCTTTGACTATGTGGTTATCATTTCTGTAATTGTGCATTCGGTCATTATGAAAGTGGCTATTGATGTAGCATGTGATTATTAGACTAGTAGAATATCCATGGGATTGATTAATGTGAATTATTTGATTTTATCTTTTCTATATTATGCTGATGTTTAAGTTTAAAAGTCTTTTGTTTTTGTCTAATACATTGTATTAAATGTTTATGCTTATATATGGAAGTTTCAGCAATATTGTTGTCCTTACTGAGCATCTGAGCTCACCCCTTTATATGTTTTATTTTTTACAGGATGTGAAGAAGTATTTTATGGTTGACCTATTGGGACAAGATAAGGATATAAGTTTGTTCAAAAGGGGGAAAAATGTTGTTAATGTTTTCATTTCATTATATAACATAAAACTTATGAATGAATCTAGTACTTCCAAGGCTACTAAAATGATCGGTCTTTCAGGATATAATACGTTATATAATTCCAATGTTATTTAATAATGCATCTACTCTGGGAAACTGGGGTTGGGACATTACAGTTGGTATCAGAGATAGTTTAGTACGAAACTTGGAAACTAGCTTTAGAAAAACTATGACTAGAGAACACAACCATAACATAAACCTTGTGGATTAATATAGAAGAACTTAGTAGAATTTTGGTACTATAGATATTTTGTGATTTTTTCAAGCAATACATCCCTATCTGGATACGAGTAGGTAGAGGCAGCTCTGGAACAGATGTACTTATGGGTAAAACCCAAAAACACCATTTTCAGCTAGACTCTAATGGGAACTAGTGAACGACAACGGGCCTTACATCACTCTTGGTTACGACACTCCAGGGGGATATGCTTAGGATAATTCTCATTTTATTTACAACCAATTATAAGGGGTTTATGAGTATATAAATCCTCAAAGAAAACATTTCTATGATTATAGACTATATCCACAAACTGTTCAATTTATATAGTGTGTTTTATATGTTTGGAATTATATATTGCTTTATAAACTAATCTCGTGTATTCCATTTTTTTATAAATAGTGTCAAGTGGAAGTAATGGAAACCATATCAATGCACGTAATCCATGTAGGGATTTCCCTCCTACTCAAGATAATTATAGATGAGATGGTGATGAAACTGGTGCTGATCAGCTTATCACCATATTGGGACAACTAACTTAGGTTAAGAATAATAACCTTACACATATGGAGCACCCTGATCCACAACATAGAGGATCAATGATAAACCACATCATGAGGAAACAGAAACCCACATTCAATGGAATTAAAAATCCATTAGTAGATGAGAAATGGATAAATTATTTAAAGAAATTATTTCATGCTTTGGGAGTAGTGAAAGGGAGGATGTTTCCATGGCTGTTTATCGCCTCATGGGAGATTGAGATCAATGGTGGTCATTGATTAAAAACACAACAGAAGATTCTGAAGTATCAAATATGGAATAGATAGAGTTTAAATAACTTTTCCTAGAAAAATACTTTCCTCATGACCATTGAGCGTATATGGAAAGACAATTTCTAAGTCTGAGGAAAAAAAGGGATGGGAATGTCACAAAATATGAGGCTAAATTTACAAGGTTAGCAAAGCATGTTGTAGACTATATACATAACCCAAGGAGTAAAATTGATCCATTAATTGTTGGGTTAAAACCATTTCTTTAGCGAGCATTAGTCTCACAATCCTTCTTATCATACGATGATATTGTCTCATGTTCTTTGAAGACAGAAAAATAATTCTCTAAGTCTTATGAATTTAAAGAAATGAATGATAGGATGAGATCTGTTTAACACTCTAGAAAGGGGGAAAAGGGGATGAAGTTAAACAATGAATATCTATCTTGTGGTAAATGTGGGAAGAAACATCCCAGTACTTTCCTGATGTGAATTTTAGTCTATTACAAGTATGGTGAAAAAGGCCAGCAAGCTCATGATTTCAAGGGGATGAAAGAGGCTTTTGAATGCTACAATTGAAGAAAAATGGGGAATTATAAAAATGAATTACCAAAGTGCCACGGGAACTTACCTCAGAAAAGTACAACGGAGTCAGGGCAAGCTTATATGATCACTACTACTCAGGTTGATGCTTGAAAGACTTGGAGGAAGTTAATTTAATGGTTTACTTATGTTTAGCCAATTATTTATTTGACTATAGATCATTTCATTGTTTCATATCTTCACATTTTTCTAAGAAAATTATATATTTTAAATTTGAATTAACAAGGGTGTTGTCGGTAAAAACACCTATGGAAAGTATCATCGTAATAAATTTTTGTGAATCGGTTCCCATTAAGATATATAAATGTTCTTTATCTACTGATCTCATTTTCATACCCATGATTGAATTTGATATAATCCTTGGAATGGATTGGCATTCGGATCATGATGTGAAAATTTATTTTTAGAAGAAGGTGGTTACATTTTTCGATGATGATATGGAGTACCTTATCTTTAGAGTAGAAACTTCACCACCAGATTTATATCCAGGTCCACCCCTAGTAGCTCTAGTAAATTCAATTATTTGGGAGGATGAGAATGAAATAATTGTAGTTGAGGAAAAGAATGTTCAAATAGAGGACATACCTATTGTGCGAGAATATGTTGATGTGTTTCCAGAGGATTTACCTGGACATCCTCTAGAACTAGATATTGGGTTTTCCATTGATTTAATTTCAGGTTCAAGGCCCATATCGAAGACCGCTTATTTAATGGCCAATTTGGAATTAGTGGAACTAAAGAAAAATATAGAGGAATTGAGTAATAATAGATTTATTCACCTTATTTTTTCCCCATGGGGGGGGGTTGTCATTTTTGTTATGAAGAAAGACGGATCTATGAGGTTGTGAATTGACTATAGGGATATCAATGCGATAACAATAAAGAACAAGTATCCCCTACCTTGCATTGATGATTTATTCGACCAACTTCATAAAGCTCAATATTTTTCAAATATTGACCTTCAATCTGGATATCATCAATTTGCTGTGAAAAAGGAAGACATTCCAAAAACAGCTTTTCGAACCAGGTACGGGCATTATCAGTTCATAGTAATTCCTTTTTGACTGACTAATGCACCCTCTTTTTTCATGGTCCTAGTGAATAGAGTTTTAAAGAAATATCTTTATGACTATATTGTGGTATTTATTGATGATATCTTGGTTTACTCAACAAACTATGAAGATCACGAAAATCACTTACTCATTATCCTAAAGACTCATAGAAGAAATGAATTATATGGGAATTTAGCTAGTGTGAATTATGGCATAATGAGATTTCTTTTCTTCGACATATTGTCTCTAAGGATGGATTCTCTATTGATCCTTCTTTGACAAAGGAAATCCAAAAATGTCCAGCACCAATGAGGACAACTGAGGTAAACAGTTTTATTGGTTTAGAAGGTTATTATCAGCGTCTGGTCCAGTATTTTTCCTGATTGGATAACCCATCAACCATGCTCACATGTAAATGTTTTAATTGTGTTTGTACAAAAGAGTGAGAATAATTTTTAGAAGACTTGGAGAAAATATTAGTTAATGCTCCTATCTTGAATATACCATCAAGGAATGATGGGTTGTTTTATTTATAGTGATTCTTTTATGAAATAACTTGGTTGTTTCCTTATATAGAATGATTGAGTTATTGCTTATGCATAACGAAAGAAAAAAATTAATGAGAAAAACTATCCCACTCATGAACTTGAATTATCATCTATAATATTTACTTTGAAGATATGAAGACACAATCTCTATGGTGAAAAATGTGAGATTTATACTGATCAAAAGATATTCATGTACATATTCTTACAAAAAGGACTCAACATGAGGAAAAATAAATGGATTGAACTACTCAGGGATTATGATTTCACTATACACTACCACTCGGGGAAGGAAAATAAGGTGGAAGATTCTTTGAGCAGAAAAGATCTTGGAGTATTGACCAAGATGAGAGTTGAAAAGGATCCTATTTTCATCGATAGAGTAAATATGGATATGGGAATAAGAATGGAAGGAGAAACAAAAATTCTTTTTCAAATAGTTTCCAAACCATCTTCACTAGAATGGATAAAAAGTTCTCAGACTGATGATGAGGAATTTCAAAAGAAAAATAAATATGTGAATGATGGCAGATTGATCGACATCGTATATAAAGATGGAATTTTGAAATTTGGGAAGAGACTTTGTGTTCCTGATATACCTGGTCTAAAAATAGAATTGCTGGATGATTCTCATAGTTCAAATTTCTCTATACACCCTGGTAGATATAATATGTATAGATATTTGAAAGAACATTTTTGGTGGGACAATATGAAGAGAGAGATTGCAGATTTTTTGTTGAGATGTATGGTTTTTCAACAAGTGAAAGATGGAAGGAAACAACCTAGTAAAGTCATGCAACCTCTTCCTATACCTGAGTGGAAATGGGATAATATTACGATGGACTTCGTCATGGGGCTACCAAAGACTCCTAGAAGGAATCATGTAGTATGGGTTATTGTTGATCATATTACCAAGTCAACACATATTATTTCTATAGTAGAAAATTTACCACTTGAACATATGGAAATAATATATATTAATGATGTTCTAAGACTTCATAGATTACCCCTATCGATTGTTTATGACCGTGATCCCCATTTTAACTCAAGATTATGGAAAAGTCATCAGAAGGCCCTGGATATTGGACTTTGTTTGAGAACTGCCTACCACCCTCAAACTGATGGACAATCATAACCGACTATTAAAACCTTATAAGACATGTTGAGATATTTCTCACTTGACTTTCATTGTTTGTGGGATCAGTATTTACCTCTGGTAGAAATTTCCTATAACAATAGATTCCATTCAAGTATTCAGATGGCACTATATGAATCGTTATATGGAAAGAGATGATGCACACCAAATTGTTGGGATGATGTTGGTGAAAGAAAACTCATAGGCCCATAAATTGTTTAAGAAACAATGGAAAAGGTGAAGGTTATCCAAACCCACATAGAAAAAACTCAATGTAGAAAAATGAGCTATGCCGATAACCGAAGGAAGGATTTGTAATTTCAGGTAGGAGATCGTGTTTTTTTGAAGGTATCTCCATGGAAGGGTGTTATGAATTTTAGTAAGAAGGGTAAATTTAGTCCCATGTACATCGGACCTTTCAAAATTCTAGAATTAATTGGAGTTATAGATTATCATTTGGCAATGCCACCAAGTCTCTCCAAAGTTTATGATGTGTTCCACGTATCACTGTTGAGAAAATACATGTATGACCCAACACATGTACTCACCTATGAGGAAATTGAACTAGAACATAATCTGTCTTATTGTGAAGATCATGTCATAATTCTCTATACAAGAGAAAAAGTGCTTAGAAACTGGACAACTCATATTTTAAAAGTTTTATGGAGAAACCATAAGATGAAAGAGGCAACATGGAATCTACATGATCATATGATGAAGAACCACCATAATTGTAAAGACCCGTAAATTTCAAGTAAATTTTTTCTTAATTTTCTTTGAAATTTTACAAGAGCGCGGTTTCTGACGGCACCTGATTCCGAGGCCCGGTGTGCCCGGAATCATTTTCTGAAGTTTGGCTCGGGTACGTTCAGTGAACGGATGAGCGGGTTTTTCTAACTTTTGAACTGGTGCCCGGAATCGAATTCTGAGGGCACCGATGAAATCGCAGCGCTGATATTCACTTAGAAACGCCTCTTCTGGAGTTGCGTTTGCTCGGGTGTGGTTTTTAATTTTCTGGCTTAAAGTTAAGAAATAAAATAATTTTGCGACAACTTTATTTTATTTCACTAAAGCCACTTGGAAGCCACTTGAAGCCACTTAAAGGCGGCTTGAACTGAGTTGAATAGGATATGATGCTATCCAGAAATATCCTACCCCGTGGTAGGATATTTGTGAGGTGGGGCCCGCACGAGCCCCGCCGTTTCTTTCCGCTAAGAAACGCACCCGTGAAAACCCGTCTTAATGAAAGTCAACCGACGCGTTTTCTAAAATCTTAACAGACCAATTAAATGGGTTGTTTCTTTCATGAATTAAATGGCCTGTTTCTTTCGTTAAATTAATTCAACGAATTAATTCAATCGTTTCTTAACCTATTTTCGTGTGTTGGAATATTAATAAAATAAGACCAACCCAATATCTTTTGAGATGATTTGAGAGGATCCTTGTTTCTTCTTCTCCCTCATGAAGAACGCGAAGAACGCGAAGAACGCGAAGAACGCGAAGAAAGCCGAACCCGGAAATCGACGACGCTTCCGTCCGGGACGTTCTTCCACGCTCCGATCTCCAATCACCGACCGTTTGAGGTGAGTGATCTCGGATTTCCGCTCAAGGTTCTTTCCTTTTGGGTTTAAACACAGATTTAATTAATCATAATTTAAATCTGTTATTCTTGGTTCGTTGAGCTCGCCGACACAACGCCGGTTTCTGCGACGACGCGACGCCTCCCCGCGACGACGCGACAATCCCTCTCTTCCGCGATGATCTTTTCCGCGAAGAACGCCCGCGCGCGACGATCGACGAGGTAGGGATTTTTATACTGTGAAAATTATCCCCTTTTTAATTTATTCTCGTCAATGTTTCTTAAAGAAATCAAAGAACCATTTTGTGAACAATTTTTAATCTTATTAAAAATTATTGTTTCCTGTGTGGAATAAATTTCTCCCGGTTGTTTATCTCTAACGCGGAGGGTGCGGGCCAAACGAACACGGCCTGACGACCCTCCGCCGTTCTTCGTTTTGTGCGGATTTGGCGGGCGACGACGAAACATGCTGCAACGGGTGTTTGACGATTCCGTAGTAAAGAACGGATCCCGGGAGGAGCAACGGCACGGACGGGAAGGCAAACGGGCCACCGGAGCGACGCCGGCGGCCCGCGGAAGCTACCGGCGGCGCCGGCGGCCGGAGGCGGGGGCGCCCCGGCGCGCCGCCGGACAAGCCCGCCGTGGCTGAAGAGGCGGCGGCGGCGGCCGACGGACCCGCGGCCGCGCGGTTCCGGTTCGTCCAGGCGGGACGCGGCTCAGCCGCGTCCGCGGTTCACCAGCGCGGCCCGCACGCGGGCCGCGGTTCTCTCTCGGCCGCGGGGGCTGCCCCCGCGGCTTCCACCCGCGCCGCTCGGCCGAGCCGGACCGGCCCTGGCCGGGCCGGGCCGGGCCAACCGGGTCGGACCCGGGTCGGGCCGACCCAGGGGTGGTCGGGCCGGGTCAGCCCGGGCCCGTACCCCCCTTCTTCGGACGTTTTCGTTCAAACGCTCGTAACATGAGCTTTGTGCCTCCAAACGACTCGCCGTTAGCGGAAACGCGATCCTTGGATCGAGACGGTCGTTTCGGTATATCGCACTCAAGGTTTCGGAATACTTTGAGTTCGGCCGGGTTGGTTCGTACACGAGACCAACCGGGCCCTCGGAGCGGAAACGCTCATATCTTGAGCTACGGACGTCCGATTGACGTGCCGTCAGCTTTGTTGAATTTCTCTAAGTGAGACGGATCTTTTGGCATACTCCGCCCGAGGTTTGGACGCAGGTGGTGTGCGGTCGGGTTGGTTTTTCCTTAAAAACCAACCGGGCCCCTAGGACGAAAATGCCAATATCTCTCAGACCGGGCGTCCGATTGACGCGCCGTCTGCGACGTTGAGTTCCTGTTGACGATACGGAACTTTTGGATACATCAAATTCGGAATTCGTGTCAGTTGATGTATCAGCCTCTCGGCTCGTGGAGCGGACCCTCCCGAACGAGCTTGCTGTGTGCGGGAACCCAAGTGCTGGCTGCGACTGCTACTTCGACAGCGACGACCGTGCAGAGATCCTCAGTGGACTACGACGAAGACTGTGCAGAGATCCTCTGTGGACTCCGACGACGACCGTGCAGAGATCCTCAGTGGACTGCGGCGACGACTGTGCAGAGATCCTCAGCAGACTGCGACGACTCCTGCACTCAGCGATCCTACGTGGATCTGTGCTTCAGGTCCTGCGTGGGCCCGGTTCTGTGTGGGCCCGATCCTGTGTGGGTCCGATCCTGCGTGGGTCAGCGCTCAGCGGTTCTATGTGAGCCAGCGCCTACAGGTCCTGCGTGGGCCCGGTCCTGTGTGGGCCCGATCCTGTGTGGGTCCGATCCTGCGTGGGTCAGCGCTCAGCGGTTCTGTGTGAGCCAGCGCCTACAGGTCCTGCGTGGGCCCGGTCCTGTGTGGGCCCGATCCTGTGTGGGTCCGATCCTGTGTGGGTCATCTCTCAGCGGTTCTGTGTGAGCTAACTCCTACAGGTCCTGCGTGGGCCCGATCCTGCGTGGGTCACTGCAAGGTTAGTACCTATCGATCCTTCGTGGGTCCGACGACTTAGATGGTTCAATGACCATCTTTATCGTCATCCGAAGAAGTATACCTGTGTGAGCTGAATCTTGTGTTTCTCTCCTTTGTGGATTTTGTTGAGCTATCCTGTGTGGATTTACTGTTTACTCTCCTTTGTGGATTGTGTTGTTCTATCTTGCGTGGGTATGCGTTTTGCTTTCCTGTGTGGACTGGGTTGTGCTAGGGCTCGGACGTTGGAGCTGATCGGGGAATTGACGGCTTAGTTATATGTATGAGCATATACCTAAGTCGTGTCAGATGTTACTTCGTTATGGTACCTCTTCTTCGTGATTTATCCTTTGTGGATTTCAGGAGACCTTCGGGGGTCTCGGGGTCCCTACTGAGTAGCTTATACTCACCCCTGCACGGGCTATGCCCGCACTTCGTGGTGTTGGTTGCAGATGAAGGACAGCGCTGATCGTGGAGGAGGCGTGCGGAACAGGACAGTACCTGGAGGTGGACCACTGGGCGGGACGTACTCGGAGCGGTTAGGTGGACCCGAGGAGCAGTGGAGGCTATCAGTACCCACCCTTCAGGTGGGACTTCCAGAGGACGGCTCGACGCTACAGTTTTTCCTTTCAGTTGCTGTTTTTCCTTTCAGTTGTACTTTACAGTTGGGCTTGTATTTCCGGCCCCCTTTACTTTCAGCACAGCTTGTACAGTTTTTACTTAGTGTTCACTTTTCCGCCTTCTTACTCTGTGGTGCTTGTTTACTTTTCAAAGGCAATGCCTTCCCTTTTTTTGGGATTTACGCCTTGGTGCTAGTCGCCAGCCCCTAGCCTATGGAAGGCGGGCTTGGGGTAGTCACGACACGGGCCCCGAGGACGGGTCGTGACAAATTGGTATCAGAGGCGGTCGGTTCTACCGCAGACTCTGATCTTTCTCCTATGTGAAGCAATAGTGTTTAGCGTATTGAGTGAGGTTATCAGTCCAGGGAGTCCAGTGTTGGTGCGGCGGCCGACGTATCCATACACCAGGACCCTGACTTCTGATTCCCGACATAATGCACGAAAACATTGATTGCATGTGTGTTTCAAGTTTTCTTTGTGATTACTTGTGTCAGCTCACCAGGTATACTATTCTGACCGTGGCATACTTGTTTCCTTTTCAGGATGGCACGACGACAGCAGCCGTCTAGGGTTCCTAGAGTAGGGCGCGACGACAGCCCGCCGAGCGACGAGGCCTCGGTACAGGGCCCGTTGACAGAAGAGGCACCGACGGTACCTTTACCCGCCGAGCCCCCAATGCTTCCATCACTGGCAGTTGACGACGCACGACGCCTCGGAGCTCTGCACGAGTTCCAGCGCCAGCGACCACCCAGGTTCTGTGGGGAGTCGGACCCCCAGGCAGCCGAGGACTGGCTGGAGGCGGTCGTCCAAGTTTTCAGGCTAGTGAGGACACCAGCAGACCTCATGGTGATCCTTGCGGCGAGCCTACTGCACGCAGCAGCCGGACGCTGGTGGAGCCTGATGCTCCAAGTACACGATGAGGCCACCCTCATCTGGACGGACTTCGAGAGCCTCTTCCGCTCAGAGTTTGTCCCGGCCACCCTCCGTGCGGTGCGCATCCAGGAGCTTCTTCAGCTGCGGCAGGGCAGCTTGACGGTCGCTCAGTACGCGGCGAGGTTCACCGACCTATCTCGCTACTCGACAGACATGGTACGGGACCCCTTCTTCCGGGCCCGGACCATCGAGCAGGGATTGAGACACGAGATCAGGGCATCGCTGATCTCCCTCAGCATCCCGACCCAGGCAGGAGTACTGGAGCGAGCCCTCCTGATCGAGAGCTTCCTGGCTGAGTCCACAGCGGGACCTACCGCAGGTCGGTAGATAGCGGTGTCTTCGGCAGCTGGTAGCCGGCGGATGACTCAGGGTTCCAGGCGGACCAGACCTTCCGGCAGGCGACCTCGGGACACTGGCTCAGCGGTGCAGGGCACCCAGCCCGGAGCCAGTCTTCCGAGAGGCAGGCAGTGCTACGAGTGCGGCGGGCAGGGCCACATGGCTCGTGACTGCCCGACCCGTCGTACCGAGGGTCAGCAGACGGTGGAGGGACCACCCAGGCAGAGGCAGAGGGTCGACCGTGGCGGTCCGCAGGGAGGAGGTAGACGAGGCAGAGGAGCTGGCCGAGCAGCAGGTGGTGGGCGACGCTTTGAGGCTCTGCCACCACCACCACCAGGAGGCCCGCCCCGACCACAGGGAGCTGGCGGGAAGAGACAGGCTCAGCTCCAGGCAGCGGAGGCCTATGACCACGGTGCGTCAGAGATGATTCGAGGTACGATCTGTGTCTATTCCACCCTTTCTGCAGTTCTGATAGACACAGGAGCGAGTCACTTTTTCATAGCCACTGCCCTTGTTCGGAGCTCGGAGATTCCGACAGATCCGTTGGCTCGATCCTTACGGCTAGAGACTCCTACGGGAGCAGACTCGAAGATTACGCACTGGTGCCGGCAGTGTGAGCTTACTCTAGGAGGCGAGAGCTTCGGCTGGGATCTTCTTGTAGCGGCGTCGAGGCCTTACGACGTCATCTTGGGAATGGATTGGTTATCTTCAGTCCATGATCAGATTGACTGCTTTAGGCGCAAGGTGCGATGTGTGCGCACCGACGGGAGAAGGTTCACCTTCACCGGAGAGAAGGGAGCCTTAGCAGCACAGGATGGACTCACGCAGAGGAGAGGTCAGCCCATCACTCATTAGTTGGCTAGCCTCATCCTGGGAGCAGTTGAGGTGCGGAGTCCCATTTTTCCTGCAGTGGTGGATCAGTACGCGTACGTCTTTCTCGACGACGTTCCAGGACTACCTCCTCGCAGAGAGGTAGAATTTTATATTGACCTATACCCCGGGAAAGCCCCGATATCCACCCCAGCATATCGGATGGCCCCCGCTGAGCTTCGAGAGCTGCAGGTATTGTTGGAGGACTTGCAGGGCAAGGGGTTCATCCGACCCAGTGTTTCGCCCTGGGCTTCCCCGATTTTGTTCGCCAAGAAGGCAGACAGGAGCTTGCGACTGTGTGTCGATTATCGTCGCCTGAACCAGGTGACAGTGAGGAACAAGTATCTGCTACCCAGGATTGATGACATCTTCGACCAGCTCAAGGGAGCATGGTGGTTCTCGAAGATAGACCTCAGGTCAGGCTATCATCAGCTTAGAGTTCGAGACGAGGATGTGCAGAAGACGGCCTTCAGGTGTCGGTATGGCCACTATGAGTTCTTGTTTATGCCTTTCGGCGTGACCAACGCCCCAGCAGTGTTCATGAGCCTCATGAATAGGATCTTCCAGCCATACCTCGATCGATTTGTCGTGGTCTTCATCGACGACATTTTGGTGTACTCGACGACGGAGGAGGAGCACGCCTACCACCTGCGTGTTGTACTAGACACACTCCGAGAGAACCAGCTTTATGGAAAGATCTCGAAGTGTCAGTTCTGGTTACGTGAGGTCCACTTCTTGGGGCACGTCATTTTTGAGGCGGGAGTTGCAGTGGATCCCTCGAAGATTGAGGCAGTGCTTGCTTGGGAGCCACCCAAGGGCGTGACAGAGGTGCGGAGTTTCTTGGGCCTAGCCGGATACTATCGGAGATTTGTGCCGGACTTCTCCAGAGTTGCGGCCCCACTCTCAGTGTTGAAAAAGAAGGGGAAAGCCTTCGTGTGGTTAGACAGATGTCAGCAGAGCTTCCAGGAGCTGAGGCAGAGGTTGACCAGCGCACCTATTTTGAGGTTTCCTGAGGAGAGAGTTGGATACGTAGTCTACTGCGATGCATCAGGGACCGGACTCGGGTGTGTCCTGATGCAGGAGCGGGCCGTGATTGCCTACGGATCACGTCAGTTGAGGCCTCATGAGCAGAACTACGCTACCCATGACTTGGAGTTGGCAGCAGTAGTCTTTGCCCTGAAGACATGGCGACTCTATCTGATGGGCGAGCGCTTCGCAGTCTTTTCTGACCACCAGAGTCTCAGGTACATCTTCTCTCAGAAGGACCTGAACCTGAGACAGCGGCGATGGATCGAGTTCCTCCATGACTATGACTTTGAGATAGTCTATACTCCTGGGAAGGGGAACGTAGTGGCTGATGCCCTCCGCAGGAGGACGGGCATCCAGCTACTTGAGGAGGCGACAGAGCAGCTAGCCGCTTTGCAGATATCCTTCGTGGATAGAGACGGAGCAGCCTTCCTTCAGTCTCTCACAGTCTCTCCTCCACTTCTTCAGTGGGTCAGAGAGGCACAGCGTGGGGACGTCGACTATGAGACACGGCGTGCACAGATATCCTCGGGACAGGCACCTGATGGTTTCTCCCTTGGAGCAGAGCACGATTTCCTTTTCAGAGGATGTACCTTGGTACCAGTCACCTTACGGTAGGAGGTGCTGAGAGAGTTTCACACTTCTCCTTTGGCGGTACATCCTGGATTGGCGAAGATGTACTAGGATCTCAGGCGACAGCACTGGTGGCCAGGCATGAAGAAGGTTGTGGCAGAGTTCGTTTCACGGTGCCTCACCTGCCAGCAGGTGAAGGCAGATCATCAGGTACCAGCAGTCTTGGTACAGCCCTTGGAGGTCCCAGAGTGAAAGTGGGACGGGATATCTATGGACTTCGTGACTGGACTTCCACGCACTTCCAGAGGTCACGACTCCATTTGGGTGATTGTTGACCGACTCACCAAGTCGGCACACTTTTTACCCATCCGAGAGCAGGGCTCAGTGGAGAGCATGGGGAGTCTCTACGTTCAGGAGATTGTACGACTTCACGGTGTGACATCGACTATCGTCTCCGATCAGGACGCTCGTTTTACTTCCCGGCTTTGGAAGGGGTTGCAGGAGGCGTTCGGGACGCGGCTACGTCTGAGCACCGCCTTTCACCCTCAGACGGATGGTCAGACGGAGAGGACCATTCAGACTCTCGAGGACATGCTCCGCTCATGTGTCCTCGACTTTGGTCGCAGCTGGGAGGACCACCTACCCTTGGTAGAGTTTGCGTACAACTACAGCTACCACTCCACCATCGGGATGGCACCCTACGAGGCGTTGTACGGCAGGCCTTGCAGATCTCCTTTGTGCTGGACAGACCCTGGAGAGTCAGCACTTGTGGGACCGGAGATGGTCCGGGCCACGACAGAGAAGGTACAGGTCATCCAGGAGCGGATGAGGACAGCCCAGAGCCGGCAGAAGTCATATACTGACAGGAGGCGGAGGCCACTAGAGTTCGAGGATGGAGACCACGTCTTCTTGCGTGTCTCACCTCGACGTGGTTTGCGGAGATTTGGCCGAGGCGGCAAGTTGTCTCCACGCTTCATCGGGCCTTTCCAGGTCCTCAGCAGGACTGGCGAGGTGGCTTATCGCCTGGCTCTGCCACCTCAGTTGCACCGGGTGCACGACGTCTTCCACGTATCCCAGCTGAGGAGATACGTGCACGACCCGACACACATCATCGACTATGAGGAGCTAGACGTGGATGATGGAGCGACTTTTGCGGAGGTCCCAGTGGAGATAGAGGATCGACAGGAGCGGGTCCTACGTGGTCGATCAATTCCTCTTGTGCGCATCATATGGCAGCACGGGAACCTCCAAGAGAGCACTTGGGAGCAGGAGGCTCAGATGCGTGCTCAGTACCCACATTTGTTTCCCTAGTTTTTGATGTATCTTTACGGGGACGTAAAGTCCTAAGGTGGGAGTAATGTAAAGACCCGTAAATTTCAAGGAAATTTTTTTCATAATTTTGTTTGGAATTTTACAAGAGCGCAGTTTCTGACGGCACCTGATTACGAGGCCCGGTGTGCCCGGAATCATTTTCCGAAGTTTGGCTCGGGTACGTTCAGTGAACGGACGAGCGGGTTTTTATAACTTTTGAACCGGTGCCCGGAATCGAATTCTGAGGGCACCGATGAAATCACAGCGCTGATATTCTCTTAGAAACGCCTCTTCCGGAGTTGCGTTTTCTCGGGTGTGGTTTTTAATTTTCGGGCTTAAAGTTAAGAAATAAAATAATTTTGCGACAACTTTCTTTTATTTCACTGAAGCCACATGGAAGCCACTTGAAGCCACATAAAGGCGGCTTGAACTGAGTTGAACTGGATAGGATGCTATCCAGAAATATCCTACCCCCTGGGTAGGATATTTGTGTGGTGGGGCCCGCACGAGCCCCGCCGTTTCTTTCCGCTAAGAAACACACCCGTGAAAACCCGTCTTAATAAAAGTCAACCGACGCGTTTTCTAAAATCTTAACAGACCAATTAAATGGGCTGTTTCTTTCGTGAATTAAATGGGCTGTTTTTTTCGTGAATTAAATGGCCTGTTTCTTTCGTTAAATTAATTCAACGAAATAATTCAATCATTTCTTATCCTATTTTCGTGTGTTGGCATATTAATAAAATAAGACCAACCCAAAATCTTTTGAGAATATTTGAGAGGATCTTTGTTTCTTCTTCTCCCTCGCGAAGAACGCGAAGAACACGAAGAACGCGAAGAAAGCCGAACCCGGAAATCGACGACGCTTCCGTCCGGGACGTTCTTCCACGCTCCAATCTCCAATCACCGACCGTTTGAGGTGAGTGATCTCGGATTTCCGCTCAAGGTTCTTTCCTTTTGGTTTTAAACACAGATTTAATTAATCATAATTTAAATCTGTTGTTCTTGGTTCGTTGAGCTCGCCGACTCAACGCCGGTTTCCGCGACAAGGTGACGCCTCCCCGCGACGACGCGAAAATCCCTCTCTTCCGCGATGATCTTTTCCGCGAAGAACGCCCGCACGCGACGATCGACGAGGTAGGGATTTTTATATTGTGAAAATTATCCCCTTTTTAATTTATTCCCGTCAATGTTTCTTAAAGAAATCAAAGAACCATTTTGTGAACAATTTTTAATCTTATTAAAAATTGTTGTTTCCTGTGTGGAATAAATTTCTCCCGGTTGTTTATCTCTAACGCGGAGGGTGCGGGCCAAACGAACATGGCCCGACGACCCTCCACCATTCTTCGTTTTGTGCGGAATTGGTGGGTGACGACGAAACATGCTCCAACGGGTGTTTGATGATTCCGCAGTAAAGAACGGATCCCGGGAGGAGCAACGGCGCGGACGGGAAGACAAACGGGCCACCGGAGCGACGCCGGTGGCCCGCTGAAGCTACCGGCGGCGCCCCGGCGCGCCGCTGGACGAGCCCGTTGCGGCTGAAGCCGCGGCTGCGGCGGCCGATGGACCCGCGGCCGCGCGGGTCCGGTTCGTCCAGGCGGGACGCGGCTCAGCCGCGTCCGCGATTCACCAGCGCGGCCCGCACGCGGGCCGCGGTTCTCTCTCGGCCGCGGGGGCTGCGCCCGCGGCTTCCACCCGCGCCGCTCGGCCGAGCCGAGCCGGACCGGCCCTGGCCGGGCCGGGCCGGGCCGAACCGGGTCAGACCTGGGTCGGGCCGACCCAGGTGGGGGGTCGGGCCGGGTCGTCCCGGGCCCGTACCCCCCTTCTTCGGATGTTTTCGTTCAAACGCCTGTAACTTGAGCTTCGTGCCTCCAAACGACTCTCCGTCAGCGGCAACGCGATCCTTGGATCGAGACGGTCGTTTCGGTATATCGCACTCAAGGTTTTTGGAATACTTTGAGTTCGGCCGGGTTGGTTCGTACACGAGACCAACCGGGCCCTCGGAGCGGAAACGCTCATATCTTGAGCTACGGACGTCCGATTGACGTGTCGTCAGCTTTGTTAAATTCCTCTAAGTGAGACGGATCTTTCGGCATACTCCGCCCGAGGTTTGGACACAGGTGGAGTGCGGTCGGGTTGGTTTTGCCTTAAAAACCAACCGGGCCCCTAGGACGAAAATGCCAATATCTCTCAGACCGGGCGTCCGATTGACGCGCCGTCTGCGACGTCGAGTTCCTGTTGACGATACGGAACTTTTGGATACATCAAATTCTGAATTCGTGTCAGTTGATGTATCAGCCTCTCGGCTCGTGGAGCGGACCCTCCCGAACGAGCTTGCTGTGTGCGGGAACCCTAGTGCTGGCTGCGACTGCTACTTCGACAGCGACGACCGTGCAGAGATCCTCAGTGGACTGCGGCGACGACTGTGCAGAGATCCTCTGTGGACTCCGACGACGACCGTGCAGAGATCCTCAGTGGACTACGGCGACGACTGTGCAGAGATCCTCAGCGGACTGCGACGACTCCTGCACTCAGTGATCCTACGTGGATCAGTGATTCAGGTCCTGTGTGGGCCTGGTCCTGTGTGGGCCCGATCCTGTGTGGGTCCGATCCTGTGTGGGTCAGCGCTCAGCGGTTCTGTGTGAGCCAGCACCTACAGGTCCTGCGTGGGCCCGGTCCTGTGTGGGTCCGATCCTGTGTGGGTCATCTCTCAGCGGTTCTGTGTGAGCCAACTCCTACAGGTCCTGCGTGGGCCCGATCCTGCGTGGGTCACTGCAAGGTTAGTACCTATCGATCCTTCGTGGGTCCGACGACTTAGATGGTTCAATGATCATCTTTATCGTCATCCGAAGAAGTATACCTGTGTGAGATGAATCTTGTGTTTCTCTCCTTTGTGGATTGTGTTGAGCTATCCTGTGTGGATTTACTGTTTACTCTCCTTTGTGGATTGTGTTGTTCTATCCTGCGTGGGTATGCGTTCTGCTTTCCTGTGTGGACTGGGTTGTGCTAGGGCTCGGACGTTGGAGCCGATCGGGGAATTGACGACTTAGGTATATGTATGGGCATATACCTAAGCCGTGTCAGATGTTACTTCGTGATTGTACCTATTCTTCGTGATTTATCCTTTGTGGATTTCGGGAGACCTTAGGGGGTCTCGGGGTCCCTAATGAGTAGCTTATACTCACCCCTGCACGGGCTATGCCCGCACTTCGTGGTGTTGGTTGCAGACGACGGACAGCGCTGATCGTGGAGGAGGCGTGCGGAACAGGACAGTACCTGGAGGTGGACCATTGGGCGGGACGTACTCGGAGCGGTTAGGTGGACCCGAGGAGCAGTGGAGGCTATCTGTACCCACCCTTCAGGTGGGACTTCCAGAGGACGGCTCGATGCTGCAGTTTTTCCTTTCAGTTGTTGTTTTTCCTTTCAGTTGTACTTTACAGTTGGGCTTGTATTTCTGACCCCTTTTACTTTCAGCACATCTTGTACAGTTTTTACTTAGTGTTTACTTTTCCTCCTTCTTACTCTGTGGTGCTTGTTTACTTTTCAAAGGCAATGCCTTCCCTTTTTGTTGGGATTTACGCCTTGGTGCTAGTCGCCAGCCCCTGGCCTATAGAAGGCGGGCTTGGGGTAGTCACGGCACGGGCCCCAAGGACGGGTTGTGACAATAATATTTTTGTATAGAAGTATTCTAGAAATTTTGAGGTTGAAATTATTTGGAGGGAAGAATTTATCACCCCATGCTTCAATGGTACGTTTTCCATTGAATAATGCAATAGCTTGCATTGTACGCATCTTTGAGATTTTAACACACTACGACCAATCAAACTAGATATTATAAATAGTAATACCCCCTTTTTTAAATTTTATAAATTTTATCATTCAAAATGAACTTCATTTTTGGATTCATAATTTCAAAATTCACTTAGGGTGAATTTTTGGTATATTTCCGAAAACATTCTATTTTTGATAAATAGTGACAAAACATTGTGTTATTGTTTAAAACTGACTTTTATTTAAATAATTTGATATTTTATTATTATTTTTTTTATCAAAATAGATACATAATAACTATATATGTTCAACTTAATTCATTGGATTCATTTTATAATAATTTTAGATATATAAAATTGTATCGTAATTTTTACTCTCTTTTACCCATCTCCTAAGAGCATTTGCCAATTTCTCTAAAACATAATTTTACCGCTTATTTGAATTGAATTTAAACAATCTGAGTGACATGGTAAATATAATTAGTAAAAATTTGGATCAATAAGATGAAAATAATTTTTTAATAGTATTTTTTACTTTTATTTTCCATTCTTAAAAGTAAATATGGAAATTAAAGGTAAACATTATATTATTATTACCCTAACACATGTTCTAATTATATCGGATAAGAGTGTTTTTACCAAAAACAACCTTAGGAATAAAAAATGATTCTTTTGGTCCACTTGGATTAGATTTGAACATTTATTATTATTTTATTTAAGGAAGAGTTAAAAGAGTTAAATTAAACATTTAATAACTATACCATTTTTAATATATGGTTACACACAATTGAAATTAGAATATAAATATTAATTATAATGAAAAACCTATTTCCTAAATAATGGTATTTTATTTATAATTTTTAGGCATTATATAATTTAATTTATTTATGAGTCAATGATGATGAAGTAATTACCTAATTAATAAATTTTAAAATAATTGATATTATAAATGTCCAAATAATGTAAATTGAGATTTATAATGATTTACAATTATTTTCTAGGTTAATATTACATGTTACGGTTGTTTAAATAAATTTTATTCTAAGATATAAAGTTTTTATGGCTTTCAAAAATAAAATAAAATAATAAATAGTGTCAAAATTGACATAATTGAGTTTTGAAAGAAAATACTTTATTATTAATTTATATAATATTAATAAAAATATGTGGTTCGACAAATGGACCTAGTTAAAGTTATATATATTAATAATTATAGAATTTGGGTTCTCTTGGAAGTTTATAGTAATTTTATTAACCATATAATATAAAAATACAAAGTGATGTGGTAAATGTCAAACTATTTAACTAGGAGTTAAATCTTAATGATAAGGTTAATATGGTGTCCTAAACCTATATATAACCTATTGGGTGAGTTTTTTTCGACCCTTGAACACATAAGATTCTAAATAAATCATTTTAGAGCCATTAAAACCTGAAAATGATTTATTATAAAATAATATTTTAATCTTTTCCTAAAGTTACCCTCACCTCTCTTATAAAAGGGTACCTCCCCTTCTATTAATTTGACACATCAAAAGCCTTTTGGATCAGCCAATCTCTGTCCAAATATCCACCCAAATATCTTCCCTTCATCTTAGAGGCCTTCCCTTAGTCAGGAATACAACCTAAGGATCCTTTTTGATCTAATCAAAAGGAAAACCCCGAAGAAGAGGTAAATAATTCATCACCTCTTTCAAGTTCATTTCTTATTCCTCTTCCTTTTTATTTGTTGTATCCATTATAAAATAATAAATCCAATATCTTCTATATACATGGATGTTATTATAAAAATGGTACAACCATATTCATTATTCTATCCATCATATGAATGAGAATGTCACCATAGTTGCGTACGTACGGCTTACCGCCTCCACGTCGTGGTGTAGTTTGTTATTCCAACACTTCATTATTTAATTAGGGATAATAATGATTATAACTGATGTAAATGAAAAATATAACATGTTATTGATTCGGTATATGTGATATACCATCTAATTACATGCGATTTTACAATCAATATAATGATATTTTCTCTTGTGCGTATGTATGGATTACCGTCTCCACAAACGCGATGAGATTCATTTCCCCATCATAATCATTTAAGAATAATTTTTATTTTAATAATAAAAATAATTTTTATGAACATAATATAATTCGTCATATGAATCAAATACATCCTACACATAACCAACATTGCTAACGTAAATAAGCATATAAAGTAAAATGAACTAGTTAACACACGAAACGATGATACTACTACAATATTATTAACAATGCAATATATGTGGATTATATATGATATCATATTTATATATATTGTTATTTTATAATTTAATAACAATTTCTTAACTAGTATATAGGTTTTTAACATACCATATACTGAAAAAAGTACAAGGCAATGTTTAATTTCTCAATCTCATTATTATACGAGGTTGTTTTTACGTAAGTATCTACTAGGACTACTTTATCATCCACATCCATGTTTTCTTGAAAATGTATTTAAAAACATTTTTACTAGTAAAATTTGTTGATTTCATTTATACCCTTATTTGACCTTATATGTTTTGAAATGAATATTTCCATCATTTTCCAAAAAAGGCACTTTAGGTCATTTTTTAAAAAATTAGGGTAAGAATGTATTTTTTAACTTATACGGTGGGTGCATCTATTTTCCCCCTTTATAGCATCGTCGAAGCTTCCCATAATATCTTATAAGAATATTTTTAAAAATAAATGTTTTCTATTAAAATTATATAACTTTTAAATGACTTAAAAATAGAAATAGATATTTATCTAAAAAAAATTTGTATTTCATCTATGCCAACATCCTATGATGGATTTAAAGCTTGTTTTAAGTTTATTTATTATGATGAAAACTTCCATATTGTATTTAAGGTTTTGTTATATTTTTTATTATGGATGTGTTATTTTTACACCATTCACAGTTTATGGATAATGTATTGACATTTCATATACTAGTTTTAATATCAATGATTATGTTATGTTTAAACCATTTCATATGAGGAATGCACTGGACTTAGTAAGTGATAGGTGGAGCCTATTATAGCTCCACGATGCGTCAGTAGGTCTCATAAGACATACTAGTATCATGGAACAAGGCCTTGAAAAAATATTATTTGTAGTCTTGGTACAAGGCCTTGACTATGTGGTTATGAATTCCGGTATTATGCATTCCATCATTATTAAAGTCTCTATGGATATTGCATGAAATTATTTGACTAGTAGAATATCCATGTGAATATGTAAATGGAATTATTTTATATTATTTTTTCCATATTATACTAAAGTATATGTTTAAAAGGATTTTGTTTGAGTCTAATACATTTACTTAAATGTTCATACTTATTTATGAATTATTCCCATATATTGTTATCCTTACTGAGCATCAAAACACAACCGTTTCATTATATTATTTTTCCTAGGATGTGAAAAGTATTTTATGGTTGACCTGTAGGGATAGTCTAAGGATATAAGTGTGTTCAAAAGTGTAATAAATGTTGTTGATGTTTTTATTTCATGCTATAATGTAAAACTTATGAATGTATCTAATATTTCCCAAGCTACTAAACTGATTGACGTTTCAGGACATGATTCCTTATATCATGCCAATGTCATATAATAATTCACCAACTATAGGTAACTTGGGTTGGGGCATTACAACCATAGTTAAAATTTATTAATATTTAAAAATCACATTCCAAAAGGTATTATTTTTAATAATTTTAAATCGATTAATAAAATGGAATTTATTATAAAAAACATTAATATCCATTTTTACATTATTTATTTAATTTAAATTTGAAAATTCAAGAAAATATTGGAAATAAAATGCATTATTATAACACATTTTTAACATTATATATCCATATAAAAATATGATTTAACACAATAATTCATTCAATTTACTTCAATTTTAATATTTTTAATATCATTTAATTTATTTAATTATTATTTAAATAAATCATTTGTTGATGTTTATTAATAATATAATGTAAGTATATAATCTATAGGAAATAAGAATAAATTATCTTGATAGAAAAAAATCATCTATACTCATAAATAATATTTATAACCAATATTATGTTGAATTATCATATTCCAAATGTTTATAGAAATTAAAAAGAAGAATTTTTTTCCTTACATAAATTGTTTTATGAGTAACTATATTTATAAGTGTCCAAAATCTCTTAAAATTATATCCTAATGTCATATATATCTAAATAATTCCTTCCATTGGGTTTTGGAAAATTTTTGGGTCATTCTAACACCTTATATTCTAAGTTTAACCATTAAGTAAACTCATTTTTCTCTTAATCATTATAAATAAACATAATTTTTTTTGTCCCAAATCACTATAGTAAAAAATTATGTTCGAATTATTATATATTATAAATTATTCTAACTCAAAAGTGGAATAATTTTTTCCAAATACAATTCAAAAAAACATCATAAGTTAATATAAATTTAATTCCCAAGACATTATGAGAAAGTAGGTTTTGAAGTTAAAGTGTTCAAATGTTTACAATGTTTTTATAACATATTTCAATAAACTAATGAGACAGATTACCTATATTTTATTAATATATGTATAATTGGACTATTTTTTCTCCGAAACCAAAGAAAATTATATTTTAAAGCTATAAAATATTTTAAAAGAAATGGTGGTTTTCATTTAAAATTATGTACTTTTCACTATTTATCAAAAAATGAAACTTCACAAAAAAAACATACCCTATTCTTATTTTGACATTCCACTTTAAAAATTGATGTTTTTTTCTAATAAATTTTCTATATATGGAGATATTTATTTTTTAATATGTCTGCGAAACTCTATTAAATCGTATTTTAGAAAATATATTGTTTTTTAGAAAACATTTATATTTTCCATTAAATGATTTATATTTTATTTCTAATAAATAAATAATGAATAAAACTGTAAAAACACTATATTTTCCAATTTTAGTTAATCCTATTCATTTTATTCATTCTAATGTCTAGGGGATAACTATCATATTAAAAAAATATTATTAAAAGTATATTATAGTTTGGTAAAACATGGACTTGTGTGTAATAGAAGATATCGAAAAAACATTGTATTCTATGTAAGACCAGTCAAAAACCGTGTTTCGTGATCCATAAGATAAACTAAGTGTTTTTTGTAGTGAAATATTATCTTCATGTTGCATATAAATCAAGATTAAATTTCTATAGTAAGCAATGAAAGCTGTTTAAAAATTTGATTATTCAAAAAATATATAATTCATAAAAAATTAGGGTGTCACATTCTCCCCCGATAAAATGAATTTCTCCCTTGAAATTCATCTGCATCATCAAAGGTTTAATACTTTATAGTTCCTTTCATAGAAATTCACATTGTAAAAACTAATAATAAAAAGACGTTTAAAAAGGGAATGTTGGAAACATAACGGTTTCCGAAAGTAACTCATAACTTGGTTTACACATAGAAAAACATAGGTAGAAAGTTATTATTTTGAGAAGGGATAAATGCATAAATAATTATAAATAGTGATAGAGATCACTAGTCATGAGAAAGTGGGTGATCTAGAGATATTTGAAGATCATAAAACCATAAATCTGTGATGATCAAAGGGACTGTTTGATTCATCAGAAATGAATGTACAATGATAACATTTTCAATTAAGGGTCCATTTCCTAAAGTTGAGGAGTGTTCACAAGAATATGCACTAACTTTTTTTCATTAAATTTCATAAAAACAGTCTCACCCATGGGTTATTCCTTGTTCTATTTAAACTTCATCTCTTATTTAAGGAAATTAATGTTTATTTGTTATCCTTGATGAACAAATAGATCATAAGATCCATAGTTAGGGTGATATGTCATTTCATCTGTCTTTGGTTATCATGAAAGAAACAATTTTAGCATCGGTTTTCCAATATAAATAAATATTCATTCAATGAAATAATAAATTAATCTCTAAAACTTCATTTAATGTTTATTATACACTATTTCATAAATTGTTAACATTATAACCCTTCCAGTAATTATAAGGAGGTCACATCAAATATTCTCTTCACAACAACTAATGTCCCTTATATATAAATCCATTGAGATATTTTTCTTTTATCTAATAATGAATTGGTCAATCTTACTTTAATAATGAATGATAATACCTAGATAGTACCTCTTAAGCCTTGTAAATTTTTTTTATAGGAACCAAAATATTCATTATGCTTCGACATAAGCATTAGGAATTCTTTCTCCATCATCATATGAAGAATATGAGTATAGTAATTATTTAAATATATGTTCTCGAACTCACACCAGTATATAGAGTCAACATCACCCCGTCGCCACATATTCATAATAAGATTCAACCAGTGATCCACCTCACCTTCAATATGGTAGATAACCAAAGTGACTTTTTGATTCTGTGAACACTAGAGAATATAAAATATCATTTTATTGGTATGAATACATTTCTCATACAATTGGATATCTAACTCACAAATAATTTGGTTTTTTCAGGAGAAAACTCATCACTTTATCCAATTCATTCTTCATTTACATGGTTCATGTGGGTTCAAAAAATTACCTAAAACCAAAAACATGGTGTTAAAAACACTAATCATTGTGTGGAACTACATACTCAGAAAGAATAAATTTTATGATGTCTAAATTATAATGTTGTTTCCTTAATCTATAAAACTTTAGGTTTATCCTTTGTTATTCATAGTCCACCTCTATTTTGATAATCAATAATGCTTCGTAAATTGTTTTTGAATTTAAAAATCATATCTTCAAGGATTATTAAACCTGGCGTGGAACATGTATCATTATCAAGAACCAATTAATGAATGAGTCTACATCAATACACTATTTTTTGGGTTGTAAACCTAACGTAAATCTTAGTGAAATCTACATCAACTTATAGTATAAAGTTGGAGATTTGATTCTATAAAACCACTTGATCTATCCTATACCAAAATTCTATGAAACATTCCTATACTTTGACTCATCATTATACTTATCTTTACTGACATACCTAAACACATCCTTAAAAATATTACTAGGAGTCATAGTAATTGTTTCTCATCCTAGCCTCCATAGGTTAACTAAACCATTATATTAATTCATGAAATAGAGATCTAGGATTTTCATATATGGATATTACATCCTTTTAGATGAATATTCATTAAATTACATAAATAAAAACTCTAGGAAACTAATATTGTAGTGTCTTTTGAAAAATAGAAGACAATATTCTAATTTCGTAAAAGATATTCAATGTTTCCCATAATGATATTATAATTTAGTAATATATATACACACCCTATATAAAACTTTTGTTCACAATCTAGGGAAATAAAACATAAAAAAGAGGGATCTCAGATACTAATTAATAGAATAATATGGTGATATATAATCATAAAATGAATAAATGTCTATGAGAACATGAGTATAAAATATGAAAACCATATCATTCATGCCAAACATCATAAACATGGGTCATGGAATAATTATTAGAAATTTAAAATACATTAATTATAAGTTAATCAAAGAACATGAGCAATGAAATCATAACATTGTTAAAAAACATGGAATTTTTTGTCACAAAAAAGCATTGAAAATCATATTTCATATCTACCCATGATGAAATTTGTGATGTAAAATCTCTTATTTTTCAAGGTAAGAACCCTTTTAATTGTTTATGGAAAACCATGTGAATTTTATTCATGTCAGTTGTTGAGCTATTTGAGGGGGGATTTCTTGGAATATGACTCATTTAATGATTTTTCCTAGTGGAGTTATTTTTTGTGACATGACTTCCTTAGGGTTATTCAATTACATTGTGGATTCCCGGGGCCTTTAGAATCTGTTAGTAATTTCAGAACATTCTTGTTTTTTTATGTATCATTTGTGCTAATAGGGAGGTTTTTGTACTTGCATGGGAAAGGTAGGCGCGGCGGTGTGCCTCATTGTGTTTCACCCTCTCTTGATGGTCCTTGGATTACCATTTTGAGAGATTCATGTATGGCGGTTGTGTGGATTAATCTTCCCAGTATCACATTACTACTTCATAATCCTTCAATCCTATGAGCTATAGGAGATGCCTTGGGTTCCTTTGTTTAGAAAAATGATATGACGTACAGGATGTTGGAGGTGGAAACCCCAATATTTGGCATGGAGATGAATATGGACATAAAGATCCCTTCCCACCTTCTGATCAGGTAACATGATGTGTTCAAGTGGTGGTAGCCATTTCTTTTTCAGGCCCCGCCCATATTTTTTGGTGTGTGTGGTCTGCAGTGACACTTAGAGTTTTTCTACTAGTGTTGGGATACTAATCCTTTTCATAGGAATGTAATTTTGTTTCCCATGAATTCCTTATATTCCAATTAGACTTCCCATCTTGAGGGGCTAGTTTCTCCTGCTTTTGAGTGTCAATTTTCATCGGTTTCTATTGTAGTGTTGAATGGTTTTTCCATCTCATAGTTGTCTAAGGATTCAAGGGATTAGGAATTCATTCCACAGGTTGAAGATGATCCATAAGTAAGAGGTTTGTATTCAATTTTGGATCCTAAAGTACTCATTCACATGCTTGAGGAAGGTTTGGTTCTCTCCAAATCTGACATGCAGTTGCTAAAAAATGATTTTTTCCCTAATTTGTATTCCATACATGCTCTGGGGAATATTCTGAGGGAGGGCTCTTGCCTTTATCCCCCACCTAACATTGGGGAAACATGAAATACTGACATATTCTTTTATCGATGGCATTCAAGGGAGCTCCCGCCCTTAAAATTTTCATATTTCAACGCTTATTTCTCCAGATCTCATCAAGTGTTCTCTTATCTTCTCTCTCATAATCAACAAAGAGGTGAAGAAAAAGGATAAAGTGAAATCATTTCCATAGGTAATTATGAAGGAACTCAATTCCTCTAGGATCTATCATAAATTAATACACCTAGTTTCCCTCATTCAGGAGGATTCTCCTCCTCCTCCGTACGCCAAAAGCTTCTCACCACTTGATGATTTAGTGGGGGTGTTGAGGAATAATTTCATCACACCAAATAAAATGAGTTTTAATTCTTATTTCGTAAGGACCCTGGTTCATTCTAAATCTATGGAGTTACTTAAACTGGGCTCTTCCTCTGTATCATGTATCATTGGATGAAAGGACAACCCCCTTATTTTTTAATGTTTTCTACTGTTATCTAAAATTTTTGGGGTATGGGGGAATAGTTGAAGACTTGTTTCATTGTTTCATAGTCCAGAAATAATAACGCATTAGTTTTTTTATTTTTTATAACCTAAGAATGATCCTGGAAGAATCCATTTTTTTAGAAGAAGTTCGGTTTCATGAATTTCATTCCAGATTTTCCTATTAATTGTCATATTTGGATTTACAATAAGAAGGTGAAGAATTTTTGACATAGTTACTACAATGGACCAATAAATTACTACCCAGAATATTCTTATAATAAAGGTTGTTCTATTCTCCTTTTTTTATTATAGTGGTTAATCTCTAGGAAGGATGGAGCTTTAACTTTACCTATGTTTCTTCGAAGCAAATGGTTCCCCCTAGTTTTCAGAGGGTATTTCAATTCCCACATGGACCCGATATAGAAAATTGGTTGAGGGTCTATCTCCATTAATGAAAAGTTGGATTTCAAAGATTTCATATCTTCTTCTGGCCTTATTGACAGTGGGTTATCTAGTAACATGTTTACATAGTGTAATAACCATAGATGTTTCAATCACATTTGGAGCCATCTTGACCAATTTCAGTACAACCTTTAGGGTCCGGAATCCTCTCAGACCTCAGTTACACACCTCACTTTTTCTATTTAAAACCATGTTCCGTTGTTACTAGAATATAATATAGGTTATGTGAAAATCACAACTTGATATATTCTCATTTGTTCCTGGGGAAATGGGCGACCGCCAACATCGGCCGCTAATACTGAAAATAAATGAATGGGATATTTCCCAACCCCAGCCCATGTCTTCCCCGATTCCAGTGCTGCAACTCCCTCCAGACATTATGTCACCCCCGTCACCGCCCTTCCGCCTACGGTCACCCCCCATCGCCACCCCACATCGTCCCACATTTCCCTATCCACACCTGCCGCTAAACCCTTTGTCCAACCCATGCTCTACCATCTTCCCAAATGACCTCAACGTCACACCTACCCATCCTCCAGCCATCACAGATCGGCCATGGTCGGCGGCCAGACCTTTCGGTCCATATCACCCCTACAACTCGTCCCACCTGCATCCCTATTTGCACTGAATGCACCAATGACATGAAAAATCGGGTGGGGTTTTAGGGACCGCCAACAGCGGTCACTGTTGATCAACAAAAATGACACAATTTAGACCACTATAATAGGTCGTATGGAGGTCTCTATAGGCCTTAGTGACCACTTCTGGTGGTCTCTAAAGGCAATCTAACTAGTAGTGAATGCATTCTCCTTATTATTCCAACAATTGGAATTGTTAGAAAGATTCAAGTTGATGATGAAAGACTCTTAAGAAAAGGAATTGGTAGAGAAAGCTTCGATCATTACGTATTAATTCTTCCATCGACTGAAGACAGATATTCATTCTTGGTGAGATTGTTTCACATGTGATGAAAATGGTATCGAGTCCTCGTAGCCAACAAGCCCATACCTGAGTGGTAAGGGCTTTTGTTTGGAATCTTAGAGACCCATGTTCAAAACTGGGTGGAGGAGAATTTCCAGGTAACTGTATCAGTACTATATTTGTACTACAGTAGTTACTATAGTTGTTACTTTTCAATATTATTGCATCCGGAACTATTCACCCGATTTGGGCCTATGTTTCTCAAGGGCCTTCGGGTCAACAAAGGCCTTCAGGCCATGTAGATCATGCAGTATCCTAGTTCACACATAATAGGGCCCATAAGAGGATCAAAGCAACAAGAGTAGAAGCCACCAAAAGCAGAGCTAACCAGATTGGAAGAATGAAATGGTATGGCAGCCGCTATTAGGAACAGGAACCATGCAGCTTTGTATGGGTCAATGTTATCCAATCAGCAATGCAAGGTGGGGAGATAAGTGATCAATTATGCAGTATCTGGCAAGGGGTAGTTCAGGTGGGCTGGGACTACGGGTCATGTATTGGGAATGGTATGCCTCTGGGCCTTTGGGTTATGTACTACGGGTGAGTCGGGCCTTGTGCCTTGGGACTACAGGCCATGTACAGGTTCCCCTTCAACCCTTAAAAATAAGAGTTATCCATAGTAAAATAAAAAAGAAGTCCTTCAGGCTATTTGGGAGGGGGTATGGAGTCCTTATAGGAGGGTATTAAGGAAATGGAAGAGGATATCTAGGAGAGATGGAATTATTACATATTTGTATCCCTATGTGATAAGAAATCCTTATTGGCTGAGAAGTAGTTGGATATTGAGAATTCATGTAGAACTTAATATAGACCTACAAGGCTCAAAGAAGGATATAGAAACACTTCATTACTGTAAGATTTTTTTTGAAAGTGATAAAGAATAAAATGAGAGTCAACTTCAATTTGGACAAAGGGTCCTTCCCCATGGATGTGAACGTGGATTGGAAGATGGCTCTATCCCACTTTGAGGATATCCGGATAGGGCATAGAGTTGACAAATTTGAGGGGTTGATCAGAATAGAAGAAGAAACTTACATAGAATACCTCCATATTAGATTGGAGAGTGTGGATAACATCACTATTATGGATATTCCCATATAAGAAGAGATCAATGACACCATTCTTAGTTTGAACCAGGAAAACAACCTGAGCCCTGACAATTTCTCTAGGTCCATTTATTTCACTACATGTGGCATTATTGATATATAGGTTTTTGAATACATCCAATATTTCTTTATAGGTGTCTTATTGAATATTAATGTGAGTGCATCAAGGATTGATTTAATTTCTAAGGTAGATGATCCCACAATATCCATCAGTATAGTCACATTTTCTATTGTAATCTTTCATTAAAAATCCTTACGTTCCTTACTTCACAGAGGATAAATGGTATTTTTTGATGACTAATATAAAAAAATAATCCTGGATTTATTAGATTCTATCACATTCATGGTGTGATTAATATTTCCAAGGAGTTGATCAATGATATCATTAAACCAATGGTGTGTTCCAATGTGATTATTCATATTGAAAAGTAAAATGCATTTGATTAAATGGAATGGAGTTTTATTATATGTGTTATGAGAAATATTGGCTTATAGGAATAGTGCTATGACCTTTTTTTAGATGCTACTCCTCCTTGTGGCTCTTTATCTGTCTCTTGGTGAGAGGATTTGGTTTCTTCAAAAATACTCGAGAAGTCAAGAAAGTGGAACCTATTTCCCCCTTTATTTTCATATTGCAACAAGAACCCCTTTCTAATGAAATTCACAAAAATTTGGAGATGGGAGGGATCCATCCATCTTACAAAAAGTTTGGGTCTGGTATTATCCCTCATGTGATGTTTGTAGACAAAATTTTCTTTTTTACATATGGCGGTTGTATATATCATTGAAATCATATAGAGACCAATTCCACCTATTAGGAGGTGAGAAATCAATTCATCAACACAAAGAAAAGAAATTTCTTCATCTCCAACAAATATTCATATAGGTGCAGCAAGGTTATCCATGAGATTCTAGGAATCTAAAGAAAACAATCTCATGTGTTATATCTCAGTTCTCTGGTCTACAACGGAAGGGTCAAAAAGGTTTTGATCCATGAAATTTTCATTAGGATTATAGGGAGGATCAGTAACTAGAAGAAAAATCTTTTCTCATTTGGTGGAAGATTCACCCTAATAAATAGTGTCTGGACGTCTATTCAAATGCATATAATTTATATCATCAATCCTTCCAAAGGGAAAAATGATGACATGGGGAAAATGTTGACTAGTTTTCTTTGGGATGCTAATCAAAATGGATGTATCCACATGGATTCTTGGAAGTGTATGGTTAAACCTATAGAGGAAGGTGGGGTGGGTATCTAGTACATATCTTTAACCATGAGTTCAATGCCAGCACAGCTATCTTGGGATATTCTAGAAGGAGATTCTTTATGGGTGTCTTTCATTAGGGATAGATATGGCCAACATTGGGAGGATATAAGAAGTATGAAGTGAATGATTAGATACCTTTAATGGTTTACACTGAACCATTTTGGATACCTTCATGACACAACTAGATGGATTGTGGGGCATGACATCATAACCCTATAGAGAGTAAACTTGGCTAGAGAAAAATTATTCTTTTTAGGATACTAGGTTCCTATGATGACATTCAAAGAGTCCAGTAGTTTTCTTATACAGGTTGAAGGGATTATTAGAAGTTTTATGAATGGTATCTTCAATAATAATATCACGAATGCCGAGTAAGATAAATTTTGTATCCCAGGATCGATTTTTTGGAAAATTTAATGGGTCTGTCTTCAGAGTAATGTTACATACAGATAGTGTTTGTAAGAAGGGGTCTACGAAGTAGTTGTGTAGATAAATAACTTCAAAGATTAATTTACTTTCTTTCGGTTTTAGAAACCATTCCATCACCACTAATGATAATATATAGAAGAAATATATCCCTTTTTCTTTGAAATTTAATTTTTGTGAGAGTCCAAATTATGAATTTGTTATGCATGTCTTCTTTAAGAGTGATTCGGCAAGGATCCTCTGGGATCCCATGAACTGATTCTCATGGACACTATATGTAGCTTCTAATCTACCAGAGGTGATTGAATTTTGGTTTCAAGGGTCAAAGGATAAGGATATCAAGAGAGAGAAATGTTCTGTTATTTTAGCATTGATTTGATCAAAATTGTGGGATGTGATAAATCAAGCTATGATGGGTGGTACAATATTCGGCAATGTTTATATAGTTTCTCTCAAGGTCCTTGGTTATAAACCTAATAATTTTGCAGAATATTGGTGATAAATCATGGATCTTCTGTAACTTCATCTACTGGCTTGTGGTTGGGATTAATACTTTAAGTCAATGGGTGAAAGGGATCCCTCCTTGTAGTAAAAAAACACAATGTGGTTGGGCCTCTCGTGAATGGGAATATGAAGGGAGGGGGGATGATCAACGATTTGAATGGATATATTGTGTTAAATTTTTGTCCTTTTTTAGACTCGGTAATTCCATGTGGAATAGGTGATAGATTTACACTTTGGTATCATGCATTGCAAAATTTTTCTCATTTAGGCCACTGAAGCAGAATCGGACATGGAGGTGCGGGTAAAAAAATCATGTGAAATTTGATTCTCTCTTTGATCTAATTAAACTAGTTTTCCGGTGAAAAACAATTTCACTCTGGGTGTGTAGGGGATTCATATATGGAGTGAAGGGAACTTTGTAGCTGATAGCTTAGTAAGGAAGATGTCAGGAGGCCCCCTCTCTATTTTCTCCGGTTTGGGATCCCTCTCGTTGCATTGTAGGGACATTATTCATGGTGATTCCTTTGTTTTCTATCATTTTTGGCCTCCCTAGTTCCCCATAATTGTTTTTGTTTTAGGGTGAATCACACTCTTTTAAGAAAAAATATTAATTTTCTATCAATTATCACAAGCATCATTTTTATAACCGTGTATGCAGCGCCGCGTAAGCCTTCGAACTCACCTATCCTCTACTACAGGGCCTCGTAGACCTCTTTTCATTGTCTTATAATCCTAGTATAACCCCTACAAGTATAAAATATCCTCTATAGATCCTCCGCCTTGGACAAAATCTCTTTATCGCACTTCCACCTCAGACCGACACTCCTCTGTGCACGATCCTCTTTGACCAAAGACCCTCATCATACATCCTATGAATGGGCCTTCTTATTATCTAATATCTATCTCTATTCTCCGCATCTTCCTAGATAATGAAATATGCTTATACATAGTCAAATATAGATATATATTTGTTTAATCCAGACCTAGGTTCATTGAATCTAGATCTAATGTTAGCAGATCTTTTTTCACAAAATCATATATATATGTTTCATATCTAGACTATGTTCTTCTATGCATTATTTATGGATCCTCTTCAAATTAAGTACTTCCATTGGTGAATGCTCATCACAGTTCATGAGGTAAGTGGTCTAAAATTCATTACCACAGTCTTGATTAAAATTATGTGTATGTAATTGTAAAATTTCTATTATATTTTTAAAAAATTCATTCTCGATAGATATTTATTAATTTAGTGAATTAAATAAATAAATATAATGTGATATTGGGATAATTATATTCTAGATCATCAATAATTAATTATTAAATTAATTATGAGATATCGAGACCACTAAATTTTGGTAATTAGTTGAAGAATAAGATGTGGTATATTGATGTTATGAAATGAATAATTAATTGGGGAATTAATTATGAGACTATGAAATTGTGGTGTGGATAATTAATTGTTGAATTAATTATGTACATATAAAGATAATTGAAATAGAAATAATAATTATATAATTAATTATTGTTATATTTAAGTTGTAGAATAGGGATAATTAACTGTATAATTAATTATTTGTGATATTTATGATTATTAGATTGATTGGGATGGAATAATTAATTCTGGATGTAACTTGGGTGGATGAATTAAGGGTGATAAAACAAAAAATTTATAAATTAATTGGTGATATTGATTGTTTGGGATGGAATTAATTCATTGATGAATTAATCAATGGGATTATTTTCATTATTAAATTGTTGAATTAAATATAAGGATTAATTAATTAACAAATTAATTAAAGGGATTTATGTTATTATCTAATTGTTAAACTAAATAAATGGATTAATTAATTGATAAATTAATTAATTTGTGTATTGATATCATTTAATTGTTGAATTAAATATAGTGATTAATTAATTATGAATTAATTAATGGAATATGACATGGACATTTAACTGATGAATTAATTGATGGATTTGAATGTGTTAATTAATTATGTAATTAATTAATAGAAATGAGTAATATTAATTAACTATAGAATAATATTATATAGATTGATGTTTTGATGAAATTTGGTGAGTTAGATTAATTAATTAGAGAAATAATTAATGGGTATTATTGTGTTGTAGAAATTGAATGGGTTAGATTAATTACATGGTGAATTTTTTAATAGAGATTATTTTGTGGAGGTAATTGGATGAGATATATTAATTAATTGTTGAATTAATTAATGGGGATTGTAACAATGGTGAAATTGAATAAATTGAATTAATTAATTGGTGAATTAAATAATGAAGAATGTTTGGATATTTAATTGATAAAATTGGATAATTAATTTAAAATTTTAATATGACATATTGAGATTTGAGAATTGATTTAATTAATTGTGTAATTAATTATGAAGTATTGAGATTGTGAATGAGATAATTAATTGTCGAATTAATTATGGGATTTCAAGATTATGGATATTGATTAATTAATTAATGAATTAATTAATGGGATTGATATACTCAATTAATTGGGGAATTTATCAAGGGTATTTATGTGACAAATAATTGTTTATTTAATAGTTAAATTCAGGGATAATTAATTGTTGCATTAATTATTGAATTATTGAATTATAAATTATGAATAATTAATTTGTAAATTAATTTCTAGATTTATTGTTTTGAAATGATTAACTAATTATTGAATTAATTAATATACTTTATATGTTTGATTGATTTTAAAATTAATTAAGGGAAAGGTTATGATTAATTAGTTGGGTAATTAATTAATTGGATTGATGTAGTTAATCAATTGTTGAATTAATTAACAGAGTTGATGTGACAATCTAATTGTTGAATTAATTGAAATTATTGTATTGATTAATTAATTGGGAAAATTACATAATAAAATTGATTTCATTAAATAATCATTGGGTTAATTAATTGAAATGGGATATGATTAATTAATTATGAAATAATTATTGGAATATTTGGTGAAATCAGAATTGCATGTGATAATGTTGTTCTGGAGTACCACAACGTATAACTAGGGTGTGAGAATGAAATTAAAGGGAGAAGACCAATAGAGCTCATAATATTGTTTACTTATGGACCATGTGAGCCCTATGGGAAGAAAAATAGGAGGGATTCTAATAATGTTTACTTAAGGACTATGTGAGCCTTAGAGGAAGAATACTGTGAAAGAGTCTAATATTGTTTATTGAAGTATCAAGTGAACCTTCATTGGAAAAGGTTTTGTGATCCATAAACTATAAAGACCACGTGACCTTTCCAATTTCTACTAAGAATCATTTATACTCTACATTTCATTAGAAAATATAGATCCTTGAGGTCAGATCCCACAATGAAAATTACTCATGGCTATTAATTTAAATGTTTATTTATTTTATAAATTCCACACAAATTTTGAAAATTAATGGTAACATCGACATTCAAATATGTCATATCCCTTGGGGATAGTAAAGACATCAACATAAGCCAGAGAAGGTGTGGAGGTTCAGGTGTCCTCAAGAACCAAGAGGTTTATACAGTTAAATAAATAACACATAAATAAATGTAAACTATTTAATTTATTACTTTTATTTATTATTTATATAGCTACATAAACTGTTATTGACTGGATTGTTTTTATACACCTTTGGTGGTGGCCTACTATGTTAGTCCCACACCCTACTCGATCAGCCTAATCAGTACCCAAATAGACTTTTCTCTTGATAGATTATGGGAAAATGACATATGTTATATTGATGAGTTGGGGATAGATCATGTTTGAGACAACCACACATGGTTAGGGACCCACATGAGATATTTAAGTGTCTTCACATTTTGGTTTTAGATTTCACACTTGGAATGTAATGAGCATGGCATATCTACTATATAGTTTTTTTTCTGTATTTATAGTTTTGGTCAAATTTTTAAATTGGTATTGTTCTGGTTATATATGATTCCATTGTTTTTTATTTACTTTTTTAATATATATATATATTGAATAACAACAACATGAGGGAAATGTTTATTCATAGAATAAATAATAGATTACAGCACAAGACCAAGGCAACGTCAAGGGGGGAGATAATAGTGGAGACCTAACACATCATTTTTAACAAAACGTTTACACTCATTAGGCTAGGACCCCAAGCTATAGAAGAGATTCAATGATTCTCCAGGCCTGCCTTGTCTATTGAGTGAGTCTGCTATGAAATTCCTGTCACGCTAAGTTTGGGAGACACAAACATTGAGATTAATCAGACTTCTGTAGTACCAAAAAAAATACACCAGATTCTTGGGGACATCATCATTATATTGAAGAAAGTTGACTAGAAAAGCCGAATCAGATTCTACTTCTGAGATTGACATATTTTACTACATGTAAAAGGAAATACCTAGGGCCATAGCAGCTGTCTAGGCACCTAGAGAGTTACTAGAACCAAAGAAAGTGCTGAAGCCCAAAAGCAATGAACCTCTGTTGTCCCTGAGTAGACCGCCTCCCCTTATGATCTTATCAACACAAGATCCATCGATATTGAGTTTTAGGCCAGTTTGAGGTGGCCTCCATTTGACCAATCAATACTGGATGGAAAATCTGGTAGATTAATCCTTGGAAACACCTGGAAGAAATCTCATGAAAGTAGCAGAATTCCTTGCATCTTTATGTAAGATACGAATTCAACAGCTGCAATTTGGATTCAAATTTGATGGTTTCGCAGTGACTGGGGCACCCCAAGGTTGGATTTGTTCCATGCTTACCAGAGATACCGAAAAATAGTTGCAAAAATCATGCCCTTGACTTTAGTTTTCAAACCAAGATGACCAGCACCCATGAACCAGGATTCTGTGAAGAGTTGAAAAGACTCACTAGAAAAATGGATATTCATACCCAACTACAAAAATTTCTAGACTCCCGTGTCCCATTCACTATGAAGTATGAAATGATCAGTTTTCTCCAGTTGGGGTCTAGAGTAGTAGTAACATCTAGAAATCATAAATTCATCACTTTTTTGGACATTATCTACAGTAGGAAGAGCATGATTTCTAATATGATAGACTAATAAATTAAGCTTACCTGGAATTTCCTTACACCACAGTTTTGCAGCCCAAGCATCTTTGACACTAGAAGAAGTATGTATATTCATGAAGTCCCGGCAAGAGAATCTTCCAGAACTGGATCCCATGAAGGAACATCTATCTGGATCATCAGAAAGAACTATACTATCGTAGATGATCTTCTGATCCTCATTTAAGATTTCATCAAGGAAGGTTGGGTAATGAATTTCCTCTTTGAAGGAAATTTTAGGGACTGGGCTTCCGGGAAAATGGATCAATGAACCCAACCAATTTGACATGGAGAGGTTGATGTGACCATGCCCAACGATCCTGCGATGATGATCCTCTTGATCCTCCAGGTGTTTAAGCATGTAGTGAGCCAGTACTGACAATATTTGGGGTTGAGAGCTCCAGCTTTTCCAATCATCTTATCTTTTAATAATTAATTTTTCCGAGAGGGGGGTCCTTCAAGAATATCCCATGTACTCTTTTCTTTTATCGAGCACATGTAATCTTCCACATCTTATAGGCCAATAACCCCATCCTCAACATGGTTTTCCATCCGATCCCAAGAGGCCCAATGAAAATGTCTGGTTTGATTGGCCTCCAAATGGAAATCATTCATGACCTTTTCCAGTATACTAAGAGTGATTTTCAGGGCTTCGATGATGGATAGTGCATGCATCAAGATTTAAGTGAGGAAACTATTGATAAGAGTGATAGGCCCTCCAAATGAGAGAAATTAGTTTTTCCAATTGAAAATTATCCCCGTGATCTAGTTAGTGATTTCATCAAAAAGAATTCTTTATCCCTTACATTAGAAATAGGACCTCCAAGATAAACCATAAGAAGGTGACGCTACTTAAATCCAAGCATGGATTGAATAACATTGGAGCGACGATCCAGGAAATTGCTGGAAAAGAAGACGTTTCCTTTTCGGGAGTAGAGAAATTGACTAATCAACTTTCCATAGGATGACATGATATTAAAGAATCCATTAATTGACCTATTCATTCCATTGATGAAAAAAATGACATCATCATCAAAAATGAGGTGGGAGATGCAGCCATTTCCAAATATGTTGTAAAAGGAGAGGACAACCCCATCAGTAATACATTTGTGGGTGTTTCTTGACAGTGCTTCTTGGGATAAGATGAACATTTTAAGAGAAAGGGGTCGCCTTTCCTAACTCTACAGACTGATTTTAAAAAACCAAAGGCCTTACCCATGAGAGAAATAGAGATCCAGGGAGAAGCATTGCAACGAAAGAAAAAGAAATAGAACCAATCCTGAAAGCCCAGAGTTCTCATAACTTTCAAAATAAAGCTCCACTCCAGTTTATCATAGGCCTTATCAATATCAATCTTGATAATGATATTAGATCCAACGTATTTTTAGTTTAAATCACTATCCATTTCTTGTTCAATACCAATATCACCATGAATATTTCATCCCTTAACAAACCCATGTTTCTCTTTCGAAATAATTCTTGGGATGAAATTGTAGAGCCTCCCATTATTGAGAATAGTCAAACTTTTATATGAAAAGTTTCACAAACATATTGGTCTGAATTGATTTACGGATGAAGGGTCCTTAACATTGGGAATGAGAATAACCTTGGAGGCCCAAGAAGACCAGGTAAGGGGTCCACCTCTGAAGAAGTCAAGAATGGCCTCCATAACGTGAGACTTAATATTGGGCCAAGCCTCAGTAAAGAAAGAGCCCGGGAAGCCATCATGACCAAGATCACATTCTCTAATCATGATGAAAACCATATTTTTTATCACAACATCATTAGGTATCCTTGTCAAATATCTTCGTCACTACCATAAATTAAGTTGGGGATACAATTCAAGAAGGCCAACTCCCCAGCAAGTCTGTTAGAAATACCGGCCTTAGAGGAATTTGGCCCAGCTAAAAGGTTTTCAAAATGCTCTAGAGCAAATTTCCTAACCACATCCACATCAGAAGTGAAAGAGGCATCATTAATCTTAAGGTTGATCTGATTTCTCACCCTTTTCTCTTTGACATGGGATTTAAAGAAGTATAATTTCTATCCCCCTCTTTAAGCCATAAATCTCGGGAACATTGCATGTAGGAACTTTCGATAGCCAGTAGCCAGTCCCCAAGAATGTTTTGCATTAAAATTGGCCGAGAAAATCATTTATCATCCCAAGATTCAGTAAAGATTTACTCCATTGTATGATGTCCCTTTGAATAACATCTAAGTTATTATCATCATCATCGAGCTGGGAAATCGTAATCTGAATATCCTTCCTAAGACGATGGAGTCGGTTCGTAATCCTAGATCAAGAAAATTCCCTCATAGGTCGATCCCAGTAAAGTTGGATCATATTCTAGAAGCCTTCATGCTAATTTTAATTAGTATAATAGAAGAAACTCTTAGTCCCTGAGTCATCGTGTCTCAGGATCACAAGGAGGGGAGTATGATTGGACACCGACCTGGAAAGGTGTGTGGAAGAGGCTTGGGGAATGAAATCAAGAACTTGGAGATTAGAGAGGCATCAGTCGAGCCTACTCCAAATTCTGCTAGAAGCATTGTGATTGTTACAGAACATGAATTTACACCCAGAGAATCCCAAATCTATAAGAATAGAGGCTGCCAAAAAATAATGAAAATTATTATGAGCATGAGTAGAAATTTCAACACCCCCTCTTTTCTGAAAAACATCCAAGATTGTGTTGATGTCACCTCCAAAAAATGAGGGATGATTACAAGGCTAAAACCCTTGGAGGTGATTCCATAAACTCAACCTATTAGAAGCTTCACAACTTTCATAAACAAAAGAAAAAATAGAGATCGATGCCCCCTTTGGAAATCTTGGTATAGATGGCCTAGGAGGTGACTTCAACAATATCTGGAGAGATTTCGTCTTTCCAAAAAAATCCATATGTGTTTGTTGAGGTTACTTGCATTGGTGAAATGAGTAAAACTCATATTTCAGGAGAAGTGAGGTAAGCGAGCCTCGTTCTGTTTTGGTTCTAGAATTGTTATGACAGAAACATGATGTCGATGGAACTCTTAGTTCAGGAAGGTGCACTTCACGTGGGCCCCCAGGTCATGAGCATTCCATATGATAACAAGGATCATAATATAAGATAATTTATGGTATTGCGGCCCATCGAACCTGCCCTGGAACCTGCCAAAGAAGAACAAGAGGCCCTCGCCATGGCCCTGGTAATGCGACCACTGTCTAATAGAGAGGCATGAATCTATCCTTTGTTCTATGACATGGGGTATAGGGTAGAGAATTCCACAAAATGATTAGCCATCTCCTCAATAAGGGATAATCTATTGGTGGATTTGCTATCCGGAAACCGAGGGCATGGAGGAATCCTCTCCAGAAACAAGGGGATGACCACCAACCTCTACCGAGAAGATCACGAAGACTGAAACTCTTTGATGACTCCATCTGGAATTGACTAAGAGTCCACTGGTTTGGAAAATAGGGTTGTATTAAAGGATACTGAAGCAGAAGATCTCAAATGGAGCGCCAAGAGAAGAGGCCATGGGAAAAGATGGACATGACTAAAAGAAAAATGCTCAATGGTCCGAGGGGTAGGAAGATTATGACCAAAATAATCCGATGAAGGGAGAGGGACCATTTCATTTGAAAAGAAGGAAGCATCCAAGGACGGGTCAGGACCATGGGTGGGAAAATTTAAAATTTAACCACCCACTACAGGGGAAACCACGTCAACAGTGGCTAGATAGGCACCGGGGATAGGCGATCTCGGATCCATGCACTTCGAGCAGTCGCCAACCAAACACAAGGATGGATCCAATCAAGGAGAAGAGCACAAGGAAGGGGAACAACACCTAGGTGAGCCTCTCTGAGATTCCAACGATGCCTGCACCTTTCAACTGAGTGACCATGTAAGCCAGAGACCAAGTAGAAGTGGTGTAGGGATTGGAAAAAAAGACACTTCCACCAAGACAAGCCTTCACCAGCTCTGATCAAAATATGAGAAGGGATTTTCTACTACACATCTAGTTCCACAAAAATACAAGTGAAAGAAGAGGCTTGAAGAGAGTGATTATCCACATCCAAGAAAATAAAAGATCCCACAACATTGCCCAAGGATTCCAATGTAGCAGGATTGTGGAAAGGGAGAGGGAGGCCCGAGAGGCGGATCCAAACCACCACCTTGCAAGATTCCTTGCCGAAGTAGATACCTTAGGAGCATCAAGAGATGGAGAACCACCAAGAACTTCTCCTTCTATCATCCTTTGACCAGGAAACCATGAAATCCTCTATGTTGGAAGGATTGATGCAGAAGGCTGACTGAGAGAGCTCTGAAACCGCTTCAGGTTGACTGAGATTCCAGGAAAGCACAAAAGATGTCAAAAGAGCGAGCGTGGGCCTGTATTTTACAAATATAACAAGAAAGGAGAGATCATGGATGTTCGAAACCACAAGGAGCACCTCATCTGACAGATCCACTACAGGGAACCCTTCAACTCTATCCATGCAGTGAGGGTTTTGTCGAATAGCCGGAATGAAGTGAATAGAGGGCTTGACATGGGGTGCCACCGGCGAAGAGAGCGTATCTTTGAAGGGTCGGAAACTAGGAGATGGACAAGAATCGACACTAAGATCAAAAACCAGAGAAGCTGGAACCACCTCTAGTGGGATAACTGAAGAGGGCGAGGTAGGCCACAAAGCCCAGAGTGGGCGAAGCGTGTTCTTTGCTGAACGTGGTTTTTCCATCCAAATTCAGCATGGGTTTTAATATGACAAAAGGAATAAAAGAGTGTAAAGTCACCCTATGACCGATATTATACCCTTTATACTAGTCAAAATCCTCTAATGTACAGGGACACACGCCTGGTTTCATGTTGTGGAATGGATCCAGGAACTGTTTGGTGGCACCCGAACCAGGACATTACACCTAACATGTTAGTGTTGGGATAACCACCAGTGTAATTTCATTGGGCATGGTCTGACCACCATTGTACCCTCCATTTCAGTCATGGTCCAACCACCTTTATACCATCATCTTCATGATTGGTATAACCACCATTGTATTCTTTTGTTTTTGATTGGGATAAAAAACTATATGCCCTCATCTTTGGGCTCCTGATAATCACATGCATACTCTAAAAGCTCATAGATCATTTTTCAGTAACCAATGCATTAGGTTTCTATTTAGGAACACCCATCCTATAATCTATAATGATATCACCTGGCTCTATCTGGGAACACCCATAATTTATAATGTCTATGAACCGAATAATGAATAAATCACATAGAGAATTAATTTCATTATAACTCATTGAAGATATTATTATTCTTTTCAAAACATGATTAAACCCAAGAAATGCAATAGGTTCTATAAAAACCACATTAAAACATGGTTTTACCTTTTAAAATAAATATATTCCATAATTATCCGTTTAAAATATTTTTAATCCCTCGAAAAGAAAAAGGCCACCCATAAATTTCATTGAAATAATCTTAATCTTTCTAAAAAAGAATTATTGGGGTATCAATAAAAATATAACACCATTGGAGAATAGGTAATAATAATTTTTATTTACATAGAATAATGAAAATAAAATTAAAATGCGACTAAAAATGTTTTTGTGTAAAATACAATTTTCTTTTTGAAAATCAATTTTTAAAACATAGAACATTTTAAAAATCATTTTCTTTGAAAATAACCTTGAAATATAATAAATTAAAACTTTAAAAATATTTTTAAAACATTTCATTAGTAAAAAAACCTTCCATATACGAAAAATAATTTTTGAAACATTTTTTATGTCATTTTTATAAGGCATTGTTTTGTAAAAAGATATTATTCAACTAGAAAACGGTTTCTCATAAAAACATTATATTCAAATCATTATTAAATTAAGAGTATAAAATGAAGGAAAAATTTATTCACATGAAATAAAAATAGAAGAATAAATTTAATGAGGATAATTTATAGGTATATGATAATATTTTATTTTTTGACACTTAATCACATACAATCCAGATAATCAATGAGATTGTAATACTAAAATCTTACCACTTAGGTATATTTGAATCATATTCCCCATGATAGGATTAAATTAAATTAAACATAAAATAACATTATAATAAAATAATTCAATATATTTCATGTCAAATTGGATGTATATACACATCATAATAGAATATAGCCACCTAACAAACATAAGTCTCAATGAAGGAAAGTTCTGACAAAAATCAATCACCACTTTGGTAACTTCAAAACTAAAAATTCAATAATTGATTGATACTAAAATGGATTTTTAAATCCAAAAAAATTTATGAATAACATTCATAAAATATATTCATGGGAATTATATACACAATGCAACAAAAAAGTGGTGAATGCTGCTTGTATCTCACATAAATAAAAGTGAGACAAGAAAACCTGTACCATACTTATTGGCTTCCTTCAAACACGTTCAGACCTACTCTATTATTAAAATATATTTTTATTATAAAGATATTACATAAATATATATATATATATATATATCTCATAATATCTATTAATTTTATGAATATATATTTCTTGTTTGTTTACAATTCCATTTTAATGATACATTTTAGGTAATAACCTCTTTTTTTCCCATATAAATTTTGACCTTTTATTTCTTGTCTTATTAAATTGATATTGATTGAATAATTTATAGAATGTGAATCAAGATATAAATATAATATATATTCATTATATATATGTATTTCTATAAAACCAAAAAATTTATCAATGGGAATGAAATATAACATTTTCAGAGATGGTAGGTCGTACGTATCCAGGAAAGATGTTTTTGTTTTCGTGTCATATTGAAAGAAAGAAATAAAATTATATATATATATATATATTACTAGTTTATAATCAATATGATTTTATATATATGATATTATTTTATTATACTCTTCATTAATTCATACCATGTAAACTATGAACGAATCATATAGCTTCCTTTGGTGGTTGTCCTCCGTACACACGAACAGTATAATTGAATTCCCTTGAAATGGAAATCATGAAGATATGTGCTATATAATAATTTCAGAATCTCAATAATATAATATATATATATATATATATAATATTACATATCTTAATAATTATTAAATCATTATCCACAACCATTAAACTAGGTAATGGAAAACCAAATGACATCAGTTCGCAAGCTGGTAGTCTGCTGTACACCCGAACAATGATTTTGTAACCGATTTTATTGAAATGACTGTGATTGTAGATCATATAATTAACATAAAGAAATATTAGAATAATTAATATAATATCATTATTATATATTCATGATATAAAAATAATTTATGTTTGTAGAGTAATATATAAAATAAAACACTTGTTTCAAGATAGTGACATCTTCTTTGAGTATCCCCCGTGGGCTTTCACTAAATCCTTCAAAGGATAGTTTTATTCATAAAATACGGAATCTAGGATTAAGGGATGGAATTTGAGAAGTCATTTTTTAATATATTTGCTGAGAACATATGATTAATAGGTATGTTGAATGTGGAGAGTGAGTTCCCTATTTTAGTTGAGGAGGAGTGGAATTCGTGTAAATACTCAAAAGTATACACTATCGTTAAGTAAATTTTTTTAAACATAATAACAAACTGATAATTAGAGGTTTAATGGGATTATATGTTCAATACACACCTCCAAAAAAAATTTACCCACATGTTTTAATAATTTCACCTGTTTACTTCTGAGTTTCATTATTTTATTATTTTGATTTTTCATTATGTCAACTAATTTTATAAAAAAGTAATTTATTATCTAAAACCAAAAAAGAATGTTAAATATTAGATAAATTGGAATTATTTATTTTAATTGTTACATATAATTTATAATGAATAAATCATATGTGTTTTGGATGTTAAATTTAAAACAAGTTCAAGTAATGTACAAAAACGCTATTATAGCTTTAACAGAGATAACCGATATGGTTTTTATTTAACAATATATATAATCATTATAATAAAAACATTGGCCCATTAATGGGATATATATTATATTTTTTCAATATTTACTCATATCTTTACAAAAGTTATGATTTTAAAAGATACTAAATCTTTTAATAAAATATAATTTTTTATAAAATGTCATTAATTTCAACTTTGAAATTATGCATCAATTTTCTATTAAAAAATCAGTATAATAATATAGATAAAATTCATTATGTTAACAACTATGTAATATTATATATTCATATATAAAAATGATTAACATTAATTCATTCAATTTACTCCACTATTAATGTTTTCAGTATCATTTGGTTGGTTTATTTGTTAACTAAATAATTCTTATGTTGCTGCTTCATAAGAATTTAATGTAATTATATCATCGATAAAAAATGTAATAAAATTATCATGATAATAAAGTCTCATTTATCATAACAAATAATATCTATAAATGATCCAATTTGGTTTTTTACTATTCTAAAGCTTTAAATAAATTAAATTGAAGAAATGTTCATTTATTTTTCATTTTCCTTCAATAAATTATTATATGGGTCACATAGATGTAAAATTGTCTAAAAACTCAAAAACGTGGATTATAGTTTTATAAAATTTTAAAAATGAACATGAAATGTGTTTTGGATAATTTTTGGTTCATCATTACACCTTTCATTATATGATTAACCACTAAGTAAACTTGTTTTTCCTTAATCATGGTAATTAATTTAAACTACTCTCACTTCTCATTGTGGTAAAAAATTAATTTTACCTTATTGGACACTAAAAATTATGAATATTAAGAATAAGGATTCTAATTTCCGAAATTTAATAAAAAAGGTGGGAAAATAAATTAAATTTATTCCTAATAACGAGATGAGAGGGGAGGTTTCTCAAGCGAAAATGATCAAAAGTATCCATTTTTTTAATCAAATTCACTATTAAAATGATTAAAATAAAATAAATTGGATTAAAAGATGTATAATTTTACTATTCATACTTTAAAATCAATTAAAAAATATATTTTAACAATATATATTTTTAAAAAAAGGCAATTATCAATTAAAATTCAGTGATTTAAACTATTCATAAAAAATTTAACTTCTCATAAAATAGGAGAAACATTATCCTTAGAAAATTTTGATAACCTGATTTCAAAAATTATGTTTATTTTTTAAATAACTTTTATTAATGTCATAATATAATATTTTAAATTACGTGTGTTGATCACGATTAAACTTCCTTCAATATAAGATATTATTTTTAGAAATAAACCTTTAATGTAAATGATAATTATATTATTTGGTAATAAAAATTTAAAAATATATATTTTCACTATTTATTTAATCAAATTAATTTCCATAAATCAAATTGCTAGTGATAACTATTATATTAAATAATAATAATAATAGTATAATGTATTTCGGTAATATAGGCTCTTGTGTGTAAGGAAATATATTGAAGGATCTCAGAATTGTGTGTTAGATAATAAAAAATTAGTGTTGCATGTTCCACAAGATAAACTTATATTTCATGTAGGGAATGATTACATTCTTGTTTTTTATAATTCATGGTTAAATTGGTGTAGCGTGTAATCCAAGCACCTAATAATGTTTTATTTGTTCGAAAAAAATAACTTATAAAACATCAGGGTGTTACATTGTAAATGTGAACTCCTCACTCCTATGAGAATTATAAAATGTTTTAAATTTTCCCACATCAATTTTAGATCTAGGATCAATGGATCCAAATATAAATCAAAATAATTAACATTTTTCAGATATAAGTTGAGTCAACATAATGGATTTTCAAGTCATGCATAATCACAATAGAAATTTATAATTTACAAACATATATATCCATGTACTGTGTGTAATCCTTTTTACACAAAATCATTTTATTCCATATATATATAAAATAATAAGAAGTTTTCTCATCTTGTTTCCAAATTAATGTTACTGAAAATCAATTTTCTTCCATAGAGGATAGTATATTGGGTGATTTAATTTCCAATCTTCGATTATTATTGATGCAATCCATGTTAATATCATAGATGTTTTCTAATATAACTATAATCATATAAAATATTTAATTATATGGAAGAAACATAATATATTTTAAAGACCCGATTCACATTTCTTTCATCGATCAAAATGAAACAGACGACATTTCCTGAGTGAATCATGGTTCATAAGAAATAGTTTATAAATATTAGAATATTTTTGTATTTCTTTAGAGATTATACCCATTCAACATAGAATTTTATTTATGGCTTATGATAGAAAAATGAATCTAATTTTATTTCTGTATAAAATCATTCAAGAGGCCACATTGTTCTATAAAACTTGTGTCACTCCATCATCTACTATCTTTAAAATTATATTACTTAAATACAACTAATAATGTTATATATTTAGTAAAACAGATATAAACTCTTTGTATAGTTATTTAACTTCTCAAACCACCTTTTACAATCATGAAGGTCATCTTAAATTTCTTTTTTTATTTATTTTATATGATTTTAATTATCATCTTCACTATTATTCTTATCAAATGATCCATAAAGGGTAGTATCATCCAAGTCTGCATGTATATTCATATTTCCCCCATGTTTAGTCAAAAATTTATATCTAGGATATATTTTGTGACAAATAAAATATTATTTCAACTCTTTTGGAAGAACATTTCTTGAAAAACAACAACATAAAAATAAAAAAACAATTTGAGAGGGGTTATATACATTCTTTATTGAAGACATTATGAACTCTTTAACTCTATCCTTAAAATACATTACCATAAAATAAAACTTTCTACATTTTCTATTCATATCTAACCCATAAATATTAAAAAAAATTATTTTATATTAAAAATAAATAAAAACACATAAGGTATGAATATAACATACATATAAATTGATGTGTAATCAAAATTTCAAAATTTGAGAGTCTATATTCTCTATTTTGGGACATAGATTGAACATTTTTAAGGTCACTATTCAAAATATATTTCATACATTCCTCATAAGATAAATTATTCATTTTCATTCCTCTATCACATGTTAATTTGTTTTTTATTCATTAGAAACAATTATTTCAACACTCATTTTCTGATAAAAATTACAATTTTAATGACATCACAAATATTTTTTCAATAAATAAAATTCTATTCATTTTTAATAATTTAATCTTTTATGTAAAAAAGAACTAAATTTGAATCCTGCCTGAGAGAAAACATAACACAACTATATTGAATTCTTTAGTAAAAATTATTTTTAGTATCCAAACCCTTTGTAAATAATATTAATAATATGAATAAATCATTTGTTAATAACATATATATATATATATATATCTGTGTGTGTGTGTGTCTTCTTATCTTCTAGGTAACCTATTAATAAAATATTATTTTGACACTATAATATCATGTGATTAATTTAAAATTACTTTAGTGAATTACACTCATGAGAGAACATTACAAGGAGAGTCAGCCAATTGATTTCTATGAACATTCAATTATTAGAATGTAGCTATATTATATCAACCCATATAGACTCTACATAAACAGGCAATCAGAATGAACATTCCCTAGCTGAAAATAAAAAAAATGTCCCAACCCCCTTGGCACGTATATGGTGAATATATTTATGTATATAAATATATATATTTGTGTGTGTGTGTGTACATATGTAATGATATATATATATACATATATATATATATAAATATATATAAGATTTTATTTTTCATATGTTCATGTCTGTGCCAATATATATTTTATACATGCATATAGTATCAAAAAATTAAATCAAAATAGAAATACTGTACATATATGTGATTTGATTATGGTAATTTTTTCTTGTTGTTAATGAAAAAAAGAATAATTGAACTGTAATTTTCTTATAAATTATTTAATGAGTAACTATAATAATTCAGCAGAAATTCTTACCATAATATATTATGATCCACCATCAATGTCTACAAAATTAATAAAACACATAAATTGATAAACCAACCCCAATTAGAAATAAAAAATGGTTCTTTATGAAACATGGGAAAGCCACTATCGAACCCATTGGCCTAGGGGAATGGGGGTCATATGGTACACTTGAAAGGAATAGTAGATGTTGTGAAACCATGAAAGATAAACATAAAACGGGTAGAAAAAATTACATATCTTTCGTTTTGAAATGATTTATATGTCTAAAAATTTTGATTGGGGGGAGCTGACAAATTTGGAATTCCATGAGAGATTGAATGGCATGAGTGAGCAGGGTTTTCTCTTCGAGTTGTATTTATAATATGGAAAGTGTTTAATACTTACTTTCTAAAGAGTGCTAATAAATATTTCTTTTATGAGTACTAAAATAAAATTTGATATTAAAACTAATGTTTATCATTTTTGACTTTTTGTATTAATAAGGATAGGTTTTATCATTATTTTTTAATTTATCATTGACCAAACCTATATTTATCCACACTTTAATGAATAAAGAAACCAAAAAATATAAAATACAATTTTAAAAACTATTAAGTTCAATTTTTTGTAAAATATTAAACAGTAATCAACATTTTAATGAATAAATAATCTTAAATTTATGAGTACTAAAAATGAGTAAAATTTCATAATAAAAAATATATATTCTTTTAGAATATTTCAAATAATTTAATAATGTTTATTAATTATATAAATTAGTAGTAAAATTAAAAGGAATATTTTTTAAAATAAAGATGAGTACATATTAATTTTTTACATTACAAAAATTTTAGAAAAATTAAATATTAATAAATAAATATATATATATATATATATATAAAATGAATAAATTACAAAATATGTAAATAAATAAATATTAAAAATGAATATATTATAATTAAAAGTAAAAAAATAATGTACATTATTATAAATAAGTAATACTAAATAATATGAAAGGAATGGATGTTATGAAAGAGTTAAATTTAAAACATAAAAATTAAATAGATTGGAAAAAACTATCAAAATCGTGAATAAGTTATATAAATTATATAAGTAATTAAATAAGTAAAAAAGGAATATATGTTGTCATTCCCTAACCCACTGGGGCTCGTCTGGCTAGTGGGTTTTCATGAATAACACCTCATGCCCACCTCTAATAGTCTCCAGGCTAGAAACCAGTGTTCAGTAGGTATATCTCACACATAGAAGTCCATAACATAGAGAACCTATACTCACACACATCTCTATAATCTAATGTAATGTGTAAATATAATAAACAGATGCTATAAATGCATACCAAACAACTATCCCACATCATATTATAACATGTTTTATATAAAAAGAGGAAATGTCTAAACACAATCCCAGAAAATTAAAAATGATTCCAACCTAATGAGTGCACAGGGGGAACCAACCTAAATGAAACTCCTTGGTTCATCTATGGTACATCGGGACTAACTAACCTCTAAATATTCTCTGAATTCTCATGGTCCACATCAAACTACAATAAATGTCCAATAATATGAATAATAAACAACATATGTGGGGAGATCCCATGAAGGGGTGATTATATACATACCCAGTAGGGTTCCTTGAAATCCACAACCATAAAACATCAAGATAGTATTAATCGCATCATCATGAATGTGTGTCAGTCTGAATATGAGACAAAAACCATAATAACTGGGATATGGTCAACATAAATTTCAATATAAGATATAATGGGTATCTTTATCCCCACAACACAGATATGAATGAAGATAAAACATGAAAATCTAAAGGTCCATATCTATTTCCCAGTAACACGTAAATCATTTTCAGAATCTATGTGAGGGCTCAAACCTCGCCAATGTGCTCCATTATCAATGGAACGATATCTTCAGTAGATGTATCACTTAACATCATAGTATATAGTGTGGAGGTCCCTCTCCTCACACCTCCAAGTCATAGTCAATGGATTACTATCAAATGACCATGAATATCAGGTAAAATTATAAGAATATGTAGGTCATTCACCTCGCTACTATGTCACACAGCCAGGGGACCACTAATCTAATGGAGGATCCACCAACCTCTAGATCTAGATGATAGGGAGTTTAATCTCTGAATAGAGGACCTTCACCCTCTAAACTGTCGGTGAGTTCCTTCTCTACCTATATAAAGGTTATTGGAGAAGTATGACCTATAAGGAAATAGGGGAGTAGGAACCCCGATAACACTTTAATGATTTCACCTGATCATTGTCACTAGATATACATCGTTCAAAGAATATGTCTTGAAGTTTAACCTCATGTGATATATATACAACTAAAATGAACGCCACTATCACATTCTACATGGAAAGCCGCTCAAGATAAGATACATTTAGCCCTAAATTTGAGACTTGATAAAGAAGATACACAAGGTGGAAATATCCAAGAAATGTATATTGAAGGTACTAAGGGTCACATGATAAAGGACCTTTAATTTTCACTTGGGTGTCTCCTCACATGGAAAAAACATGGAAACCTTTTTGAAACTATAAAACATCGTTAAGGGGAACAAAATATGTATTGCCGGCCTAAGGGTATCACCATGTAATCTAGCATGTGCCCGAGTGTAATGGGTGTGTACCTAAGCTACCTGAATTTTCATTCAATGTACATATACACGATGTGTCCCCTATGTCATATAGAATTTATAACCACATGGGGTATTGGGTATGTGCCTTCATCACATGACATGGCTATTCGAGTTGGATTATAAGATCTGTGGGTCCATCCACATGACATGTGATATTTATCTTTCCTGAAGTCCGTATTCTCATAGTTAGAAGACTACACAATTTGTGTTCCTGGACTAAACTCCATGAATGATTTGATATTCTAGAAATTCCAGTTTATTCACACATATTCACCTATGCACCACTCCTATCTTCAACACTACTGGAATTTGCGCCATAATGCCTAGATCAAGACTGGACACCCACCACAGTCGGTCATAAGTTATATTATGGTCATTCTTCAGAGTGATGTCAAATCTAGAATCACAAAAAGACCAATCTCTTAGATCATTCACCACTCTCATCTCAATCAGATCGCCATCATTTGTAGTGACTGGATTCTGAATACTCATTTCTTGGGATTTTCAAATTTGACTCCTTCATAGATAATGTCAATCCGACTTGAAAATCAACTATTAACTAATCCATCATCAAATTCTTGATATCAACTCCACACCTATGACACATCTCTAAAACCAAAAACATAAATGAGTACCATGATCTATTATGCCGAAAAAACAAACCCAAAATCGGCAGTCTTTGGAGGTATCTTCGAATTACTAGCCAACTGATTTCCAAGGAAGAATGCCAAAAATAGAGGGAGAAATTCACATATCCAACAGTAATTATATTTTTTATATTCGTTTTTATATCATAATCAATATAAACATATAGGGGGTTAAATTTTTTTAAAGAATTAATGAGAAAAAAATCTCAAAATAACTAGATATGGGCTGAGAAATCAAAGGTTTCATAACCAATAGAGATCGATCGCCAAATTGAATAAGGAAAGACCTAATTGTTATTCTTATCAATCATTAGATATGGATGAAAAAACAATAATAAAACCCAACATCAGGTTTCGATTGATCATGGATGAATAATATCTCTTCCTCATTGTTATTAGAATGATCCAAGAACTCCATCAATGGTAGTGATCCTCTTAGTACTCTGATCGTTCTATAATCCCATAGACATCTTCTAGTGTACTCAACATTAGAAATAAAAAATCTCATTCCCTCTACGGTTAGCTAGATAACCCTAGATAACTCTCTATAATCAGTTTTATATAGAGAATTTGTTCCTGGATTGGAAAATAATGACACTCAAATTGATAAATTAATTTCATTAATTTAATCCACAAATTACTAGACTCTATCAAAGCACCTAACATAGAAAATAATTATGTCACTCCTTGAGTAGAACCCACATTCAATATTTAATATTGGAATCATATTTAAAACTAGGAATACCATTTGGTATAAATTCTATTATTTGTGAAAAATATCATCTACGTGTTATAATACATCAAATATTTCTATTATTTCCACACTTAGGATCTTAATGCTGAAAAATATCATGCTAACATAGATTCTATCTTAATATGTATTCCAAAGTCTTATAAGGATAAAAGAGAGATTATACACCATCCACACCTCAAATTATAATCATCATGAAACGTGGAATACTACTCATACATGTGAGTGTACAAATATTACATCGAGATCTACCACTCCCATGAGCACTCCTGAATGTTCAAATTCTTTCAAAAAGAATTAACCCAAAGAAAACACTTTCCAATAAAGGGTATTATTACAATAGTTTCAATGATCCATTTGGAACCCTTAAAGGAAACTCCATCCCCAAATTCTGTCTCACCCCATTCGATGTCATGCAAAAATTCATTCACATATTTGCTCAGCTATGACATCTGGGATACACCGCGTTCTAAGAAAAACTGCAGTCGTAGGTTCAAGTTGTATATCACCTATATAACCCTACATATTGTGTAATATATGGCCTATGAATCTTAGAGATATCCTATCAGCCCTTTTAAAACATTGTAACACACATCAAGGATAAATCTCTTAGGACCCATGAAATCCTCCTTAAACTCCAAAGGCCACCACCATATGCCCATTGAGGACGCCATGTTCTTTGGAAATTCCTTATCCACACATGGATAAACTACACATTTTTAAACAACCGAACAAACCTTCTATTAGCTCATAAAAACTATCTCCCACTTTCATCAACCAGTATATTTGTGACCAACAAGGTTCCCCATATAAGTCCATCAACAGTGCTACACCGATGGTGGATTGGTAACTATTTGGATTCCAAAACTCCACTGACTGTGAATGATTATATCATGTATGAACAAACTAAGATGAAAACTAAGATAACATTCCCAAGAACCTCTGTGCTCCTTTTTTTCAAGGACATCTTTCCAGGGTAGTAACACTATTCTAAACTATAATTGGGACCCAAAGCCTATCGTATCCTTATTTCTAATCATGATGTTAATTGAGGATCAATTTTTTCAATAATCATCAAGGAAATTACATGAGTCTAGAATAACTCATACATGAATAGGACTCCCCAAATCTCCAAAATATTTACTTTTTCATGGTTATTACTTGTAACAACTTGGTGAGTAGAAATATGATCTCTCATAGAGCATCATGACTTCTGACTAATCATGTGAGTGCCTTCACAAAAACAAAAAATATTCTCTCACGTTTTCACATTCATTTGGGAACCTCCACTTCCACAAATAGGTAGGTAATACATCGGGAGATAAAATCATAATAACACTACTACATCAATGGATTCCCAGCCTGATGGAAAAAATTCTAGTATGTCCTCACCTTTCAAAGAAGCACTACTTTGGGAAACCATGAAAACGATTTACTATCTCTTCTCAAAACATTGTTGGTCTAAGATTATAGCCTCAATAAATTATTACAAGATCCATTCATTTGGAAAATAAATCTATATTAGATCTAGTAGATATTTGGTCATTCAATATCTCACAAAAGATATCCCCAAGTTTAACCTCCTTAACTCGCTAAAGAAGAACGGAGGTAAAAACCATCACTAGGAGGTATGCTGCACCATCCTCATACTTATGGTATTGTTTCAATGAGATCAAATTCCCTTTAACCTCTCTCAATATTAGAGAATGGAAAAATTCATTGTGAGAATCTAATTCCCTAACCATACCCTTAGGTGGATCTCAAGATATCATTGACTTAACATATTTTTTTTTTACTATCAGTTCCATTTCTAAGAGGTCCTATCCTAATAAATGGACATCCTAAACACATAACAGACTCTACAAGTCATATCCATAAATGTAGCACTCTCAGTGAAATTTTTGAACTGTCCTCATGTGTGTCACATTCTCCACCTATAATTCCAATTACAAAAGGATTTCATCAAATAAGATGTCCTTGAACTGATCCAAGAAAGCTAGAAGGATCCATTTCCTATTTCTCAAAATAAAAATTAGGATTTTCAACAAACCAAAGGACTTGACTAATATCTAAAAAAAACATATAGGATCTTGAATGTTACCCTAGGAATATCCTAATATAACACCCAGAGCTATTGATAACCTAACTTGAGTTCAATCTCTAAGAACCACTTCTACCCTATTCACTAGTAAAAACATTAATCAATTATTAGGGTTGGAGATTACTTCAAAATAATAACTTATTTTAGGTGATGTAAATCCATAGCTAAACACTGGAACTCATTCACATCACAGTAAAATCACACTAGGTTACATCGGGGAACACACTGTCAGAAAAAAATATCATTCTCTTCATATTTCCCTAACTACACCTTTATCTCCCAGAACACCACAGGGTCATCGAATATGTTAGCATAGATATCAGGACATCCCATGGTGTAGGTATATATCGATCGCCACATTTTTATTTGGTGGTAAGAATAAAAATCCTTAGGAAATATGTACTCATACTCCTCCAAGACCATAGGAAACTATGATACCATAGAATCCATTGCTTCAAGGACCATACTGGAAAGAATATAATAAATGGTTGTATCCACTAGCTTACAATCTCATCCTGATCTTCCTAGTATTCCATCATACCTAAGAAGGAAACTTCCTTCCCAAAACACAAGAACACTTTAGATCTCACTAGTAATAGTCTAATAGTCATGGAAATTAGTCAACCAATACATTTCAAGGAAACAATCGTAGGATCTCACTACTTCTATGGAATGATCCCACTAGAGGATCTCTCTTTATATCCTTCAGAATACATGTAACAAAGTTAGTAGAAGAATGGAATCTCTAATCCTCTATGTTAGAGCCTTAAACAGTAGGGTCATCAAAAAATATACAATGGAATCACTGATCTATGGAAACAAGATTTATTTAGGAATAGATCTTCTGACTGTGCTCCCAAAAAATAGGTAGAGAAAAGATAACACAATCCATACCTCAAAACAAACATGAATCATGCGAGTTTTAATCCCATGTCATCAAAAGTTAGTATTCCCTCTTTACATATTTCCTCCACAAACAAGACCTTATCTAACACATTAACAAAAATAATGACTACAAATATACCACTCAAAGTAACACATACACTACACTATGACACTATACACTTCAGGTGGCATTGAATCTCCCGCATAGTTTTAAATCATTTCAAAAGAATGTGCCTTGGTGGGAGAAGTGTCCCTATTTATCATGTGTCAGAATCCATGTCAGTAATCACTAATAAAGTTCTTTACTCGCACCTATTATGATACTAGGGAGGTCTGACTATGAGAACTTCCTTCAAGATATATCCAAAACAAGCTAAAACTTAGTGGCCTATGATTATACTAGTTCTCTACCACTGAAGAATGGGGGTTGATCCCACAATGAAACATGGGTGACCTCTAACTATGAAACATGAAATGTACTGTCAGAATAAGGAAATCTACTTATTGGTCCATTTGATCCAACTAATTCTACAAAAATATGACTATTTTTTAGCACAAATATCTGATAGGTAAGGGTTCTCACTAGCCGAAAAACCAAGAACCCTAGCCTGAGCCAATAGTTTACAATATGAGAGTCTAGATAACCACAAAACCTAGGCGATCTATATCTATGAAACTCACATAAAACTCTAAGACAACATAATATATCTTCATGTCCTTATGCAGCCATCCACTACACAATATACAGATTATTATGTGACTTCACCACTAGAGGTTGGTCTATACACTCCCCAACAATTGGTTTCTCTTATCTATGCCCGTATAGAGAAAACACCTCATGAAGGTTTCCCTAAATTAACACATAATAACTAAACTAGTATTTTTTTGGGATACTATATCAGAATACTCTATATATTTAATCATAGAGATAACCTAAAAGTTATCAAGATTCAGTATGGTCAATGAGAATATCTAGTGATCTTGATCAGGAAGGAAATGGAAACTAGAACCTAATCCAAAATGATGCATGTACCAAATTTTTCCCAATAACTACTGTATCTATGTGATGAGTCGACAATTAGTTTATCAGATTCCTACTGAATTGAGGGGTTAGTTGTTGTAACAACACTATGTTTTCTAGTATGTGATCAGAACTCAAGACACGTAAACAATGTTTCCCCATTTCCAAAACCAAAACTCACAGCTAAAAATCTCTAAACTCCAACCCAAAGACTAAATCTTTTGATACAACTTTGCCATGACCCAATGCATTTGGGCCCTACAGGCTATGGGAAATTAGATAATGACATCTTAGGACTGCCTCCAATAGGCCGAGGGATGGTGACAACCACTCAATAGGCATATAACACGTGTGAGATGCCTTAAACAAAATTACTAGTGCACATTCATAAATCTCCCCAAACCAATTTCATGTGAAATGATAAAAAACTTATACTATAAATAAATGGATAAAAACTACCCCACATGAGAGTAAAAAAAATAAGTAGAGTAAAAGTAAAATGTTCAAAATAAAAGCATTTAAAAAATGGAAAATATCCCAACCTATTGAAAACATGGGGGGAAACCCAAATGAGTATCTTAGATCCATTTATGGTCTTATATAATAAATATGCTTCTGTTAATATCCACCAACTCCTGCTCAACATTGGAATCCAATTAAAGGACTGACTATTGTATAATAAATGACATGTATAGGCAGGTCCAATGTAGGGGTGAGTATATAAAAACCTAGTAGGCCTCCCAAATATAAAAAAACATTAAGAATTAAGATAGTATTCCTCTCATCATCATGAAGGCATGTCAATCAAAATATGGGGTAAAATCCTAGAAGCCCAAATTTGATCCTCAAGAATCCAAAATTACGATATAAAGGGGATCTAAATGTTCATATCATAGAAAAGAATAGTGAGTCGGCATAAAACTCAAATAGTCCATATTTAATGCCCAACACCATACATAACCTCATCAAATTCTGTTTTGATGGCCTGCACCTTATTATTACACTCTATATTCGTGGTAAAACTATCTCCATAAGAGGTAATGAATAAAAAAATAAGATACAATGTAAAGGGATTTATCATTTTTCCTAAGTGTTTTGACTGAGGGAAAACTATCTCTTTTCCCATGCATCTTCAGTAAACTCTCAGAAAATATGGAGGTATTTCACTGCTCCACTATGTAGCATAGCTGAGGGAGAACTACTCAAAAATAGAAACCACCCACTACCAGGGATCATGGATGGGGATTCCACTCCAAATATAGTGTACCAAACCCTCTATAATATAAGGTATTTCCATCAATACATTTATAAATGATATTGGGGACCCACAACATAGAGAGAGATTGGGGAGTAAAGACCCCGATAATACTCTGATGAGCATGCCCGATCACTATCATAAGCAAAGCATCGTTGAAATAATTTTACCTCCAACATCAAATTGTGTAATTTATATAAGGTATAAATAAAGTCCATCATTATATTCTATGTGTGAAACTACTCTGGATAGGCTTTTCATGGGCCTAAATCTGAGTCTGGAAAAAGGTGACCAGTAAAGTGGAAATCTCTTATAAATTTACATGGTGTGTACATATGGTCACATGATGGGTGGCCTCACATAAACCCTAGAAATTTCTAAAACTAATCATGACATGGACTGCCATATGCAATTACATGTTGTGTACAAGGGGTACACTGTGTGTCTTTCATACTTGAGGACATGATTGCATACTCCAACATGTTCATGAGTGCACTGGGAGGGAACCAATGGTACATAAATTTCAAGACATGTACATATAAATTGCATGTCCCCAAAGGTATCAAACATCTCTAAACACAGTAGCATCCTTGGAATGTTACTTTGACACATGGCTTGGTTTCCCATGTGGGGTCACATGGCATGTGGTTCCATCGACATGGAGTGTGATATTTATCTAACATGAGACCCTAGATGATATCTATAGGGTACTATATGGAGTATGTTATTAGACTACATGTCATGTCTGTGAAGAGATTCTAGAATACCTCGGCTGTTCATGCATATTTTCCCTCACATTAATAGCTCCCTCAGGACATCCAAAAAATGTACTCCAATGCCCAGATCTAGGTGGACCCCCAACCACAACTTGTTGAAAGCTGGATATAATCTATTAAATACTATAAATATTATCATAATCACATATTGAAGCACAACATAGCCAAGATTTATAAGCTTCCATCACACTCCCATCAATCATATCACCATCATTATCAGGGACAAGATTTCAACCACATATTTCTCAGGATCTCCTATCACTTCTTCTTCAAAGAGATCCATGTAGTCTGGATCGAAAATCTTCCATTACCCAATCCATCATCAAATTCCCAATGTCATTTTCATGCCTCAATTATGCTTCAATAACCCACACCTTGAATCTTATTCATGATCCATTATTTTAATAGACGAATGAACAATGATTTGTATCTGTAGGTATCTTCGAATCACCACCCAACTGATTATAAATAATGAATTTTAGGAATTAAGGGAGAAAGGAACATAACACAAAGTAATTCTCTATTGATGGTTGCACTCATTTCACCATCGTTGACAGAATCTAAAAATCAAGGATTATTAATGCATCATGATTAAATGAGAAACCGATATTAAATTCCAAGATCTATGTTGAGAAATAATACATTAGACTACTGAAGGGGATGTTTCCATGAATTAATTTTATAAAGGATTATTTCTCCATCGTCTCAAACATTAGACCAGGATAAACCACAAAAAACACCTTACCAAGTGTTTAGATCAATCACATCCAAAGAACATTTATGCATCATTATTATTCATAGGATCAAATAACTCCATATATGTTGATGATCCTCATGGTAATTTGAACATCCATCCATGATTATACAACCATCTTCCAATGTACTCACCGCTGATATCTACCCTCTCATTCCATATAAAGTTATGTGGAAAAACCTCGAGAATTATCCATAATAGAATTTATATAGAGGTTTTATTTAGGGTTTATAAATAATGACAATTATATTAATAAATTCATTTAATTTGTTCATTCTTCCCATGACTACAATCTATCAAAGCGTCTGACGTAGAAAAAGAGTATGTCATAAATAAGGTAAAACCCTTATTCCAGATTGAATGGAGGTCTTGAATTTTTCATCTAGAACTTTATTGGGGATATATTCCATCATTTAAAATATTTTTTTTGATATAATATATTTAATATTCTAATATTCTTGCACTGAGGTTATTTGGTCCACAAAAACCCACATTAATTCAGGGTCTAGCCTATAAAATAATCATTAAAATATTTTAAAGTCTTACAGTAAAGAAATATTCATTTCATGTGTTAAAATTAAAATTAATACAAATAATTATATAAATTATAACCATATTAGAAACATTAAATATTAATTACAAATATTAAGGGAGAAGGAATTACATATTATAAAGAAAATCTATAATTTCATTTAAATTACTTAGGGATAAATGAACTTGAGACCTCCCTAAGACCCTTGAAATGTGTATCTACTATTCCATTCCCCAAGGGGCCACTAAATTTTAATGGAAAAATTTAACTAAAAAAGTATTAATATTGGATAAATTTAAAATAAATATCAATGAAAGAAAAAATTAAAGTGTATAAATTATAAAAAAATACTAAAATATATTCATGATTATTCAGGAATATATAATATGAAAAATAATAAAATTAAACACATAAAACAATGTATTAAATAATATTTATTGAATAGAAATATAACAAAATAAATAAAATTATAGATTAAAAACATAATATATATTAAGAATATTATGTTGACAACAATGTTTTTGAAATGATTATTGTTAAATGAATAAATTGTAAAAATATTATGTTCTGGTGAGTAGGTTTCTATATAAAATTGCATTAATGATATTTCTGTGTGTGTGTGTGTGAAATTAATTTTTCAAAAGTTAGATATTGGTTAAACTAAACAAACAAATTTCATTTTTTTAAATGACCATTACACAGTAATAATTAGTCATCATTTTTAATTATTATTTATTTTAAAATATAAACAATTTTTCACAAAACATATGACTTATTAAATGTAAATAAAAAATTTATATTATTTAAATCAAATTTAAGGAAATATTATATATATTGATATAAATATTTATATATATATATCAAAACACATATATTTATATATTAAAAATATTAATAAATAGTTATGTTTAAACATGTTAAAAACGAATAAATTATAAAAAATATGAAACGAATAATAGTTTTTAAAAATTAAATTATAAAAAAGGCAAAAAAAAAACATTTAAAATTATTAATCAATAAAGAATATCAAAAAATTATCAAAATTTTTTTACTTTCATTAAAATAATAATAGTTTGAAAAAATAGTAAAAAAATAATAACAGTTAGTAATCAAATTAATTTTGAAAAATAGACATTACTTTATATTAAAATGAAAAAAACACATATATTAATTATATAAATTAAAACAGTATTAAAAAAATTAATTTTATTCAAAAAATATAAATAAATATTAAAAAATAAAAATTCAAAAAATTAGGAAATAAATAAAAATTAAAAATGAATAAATTACAATAATAATAATTATTATTATTATTAAAAAAATAGATAATAATTATAATAATGAATAAATTTAATATATATATATATAATTATTTAATGGTATATATTAAATATAAATAAAAAATTGATAAAAATTTGATAAATAAAAACAAAATATATTAAAACATTATATATTAATAAAGAAACATCCAAAATGTTAATATTTAAAAAATTTATTTTTTATATGTTTGTCTCTATAAAATTGAATCAGTTTTTCATATGTACATGTGAGATTTTTGAATGACCAATTAAGTGTGTCATATTAGTAAATTTTCATAAATAATAATTAAATATTTCTTATTTGATACATATGTCAAACTGAAAAATCTAATAGACTTTTTTAACTACTTTGGATAAAGGCCCTATTTAATTGGGGTGAAATACTCTATTTTTATCTAGGATGAGATGTAACACTGAACCAGACTAAAGCGACAATGACCTATATATCCATTACCACATGTGTTGAAGGCATATCGGTCTGTAGGCCAATACATTTCTAAAGGACCCCAAGTGAGAAGTTCGCATCATGTCATGTTACTAGTCATATGCCACACCACTCTCTTCTAGTAATCCTCGCAGTTGGATCCATGTGTGAAAGTGGAATTTTACCCTTTACCATGAACCACTAAATCATTCTAGACTATCACATCATGGTAGGGTAGCTATCATATCCATATTTTTGGGTACGGATAGAAGATATGTGTCAACAAACCTATACCTTTTTTGAGCTACCCACCTAGTGATGCTTGTGTGACCTTTTTTTAATAACCACCCTATTACATCATATCCTATGATTGGTTATATGTGAATATAGTCACGTGGAAGGGTTCCCTCTATCTTACATCAATGGTCCACTGGGATAGAAGGCTGGATGATTAGCATTAACACACCTATACCTCTAATCGTGGTCGCCCACCTGGTATTGACAACCCACAATGCCTTCAAGTCGATAGATTTGTTTCCCTAGAACAAACATTAAATATTCTTTATTACATGTTTTCCTAATTAAAGAATTTTGGTTTCCACAACATTATTATTCTTCTAAAAGGTATTTTTATTTGATAATTTCCATAAATTATATATCACACTAACATCTTATTGAATTTATCTTCCTCAAACATGATTAGCCACCTAAACAGTGATATCAAGCCTGCTACCACTGGCCTTAGGCATGCCTTCTCGTTTTCCATAGACAACTAACGAGTAGTGATGATGTAAATTACAAAATTCGAGATACTATAACCTCATGTAAGAATAATATAATACTGGTCTGAGTAATAATATATATAACACTAAATAGAATAAAAGAATCAGAATACTCAAAACAGACCCACAATTGTGGAAGCACAACACTATCATATAGAAAGTGGAGTAATAAATAAACAAAGTAGTGGGAAGGAAATAAACAAGTTAGTATAACCAACACACCACTTGAATTAGTACTAAAACAACCAATAAAAACATGAATTTTTAAATCGTCTATATATGTCAATATACAAAAGAGGGTCACCAATTTCTAACTAGTACAATTCATTCAAATATAACATGTTGATACAAAAAAGAAAGTAAAATAGAAACTCTATCTAGGCATAACCATATGGCTGCATGACCACTCCATTCAATCATCAAGTATGATCTACCACTTGAAGTTGATCATTTAACTGAATGGAATTTCATAAAGTCCGCATGCATTCTAAAGGACATGTGGAGGGTGTGTGAAATAGTATCAATAGTATACCACCAAAATGTGCATACATAGCATATGTGTTTAAGAGGAGATGATATCAAAAATAAATAAGAAACCTAATTAATAAATTAAACATTTACTTATAAGGATACCAATAGATACCATGAATCCATCACCTATCTTAGCAAATTCTATAATACACGATGTATGGAGGTTCATTGGCCCACACCCAAGGTACCCCTAATGTCAAGCCCAGGTGAGCCCTTAGGTTCCACCTCAAATAAAGTAACATGACATCTCATTGCTTCGGACACCTCATGTCTTAGTAATAACCGACATCTTGAATCCACACCCAAATAATTAGTATCCAGTCACTCTAACCCCTTATCAAAACAGCCATTGGATCGTAGCTCGATGACTGGAGGTCCTATTATGAGTGTCCTCAAAATATACCTATCCCACTACCTCAATCACAGTGAGACTCATCCCTATTAGATGGCCTCATAACAATCATCTAAAGGATCCACACCTTCAATGTGGATTTCTACGGAATGCACCCCCAAGTTATTTCCTAAACCTCACTACCGGGGTCCTCTACACACTTGAGTGGTCAAAATCACATCATCAATGGAGTCAACCTATTTGAACATTACTCAATTCAGTGCTTTGACCATCACTGGTTAGTGACAGTAACCAAATATATAACCTATGTAATATCAACTGGAACCTCGTGCTACTACATCCATGTCTCTCAATTCTAATGGAATTTCCATCCTTATATCATAATCCTTCACCAACCTTATGGCCTCACCACCTCAATACAAAGTCCTTGATGAATAATCATTTGATAAAAAACACTCAAGTAATCTAGGAAAATCATAACTAAACGATCTCATTATCATAATCCTGGTGCTAAAGTCATCCCAATTCCTCAACCCAAGCCCATTAGGGACCATTGGGTCCAATCATCTCATCACATACATCTCATGAATTTCAAATATATCAGTCAAATAAATAAATCAATTTATATTTCTGAATTTAAAAATAAACATTACATAAGAAATTCAATTTAGATGATTGAATGTCAAAATATAAACACCCATAATAACTCGGTGTAGATATCTTAAATTACTCAAGATCAAATAACCAATACAAAACAATTTAAATGAATCAATTTAATTGAATCAAACACCCCCATACAAACAATCCCAAGAGAAACAACCAATAACATTGTCTCAGTTGAGAAAATATAGAATTGAGTATTCCCAACAACATCCCATGGGACTCATGGTCAAATTAATATGAATCAAGAGATATAAATGGTTCTTTCTAAAATTACCCAAATACAAACTAAAATCTAAACCCACAAAACGATCATAAAAACACAATTGAATAAATTCACCCCCTAACTTGGACTTGTTGACCTAGGCATGTTTGATATCATTCTCCATTTCGAAGCATATTGGAGTAGATCTATGTTTCCACCATGTACCCTGAAATTAGGGTAAATAGATCAAATTTATTTATCACTTTGTAAAGCTAGATAAAAATGAATAAGAAAAATGAATGAGGTTATCATTAATGATGTATTTCTATATCATCCAATGGATCAGAAATCAGAGCACCAATGGAGGAGAGAGAGAAATTGTAAAAACTGAGACTTTTATAAGAAATATTTTGTTTTTATTTTATATAAATCATCAAAGGAATCTTTCACTACACGCAACACTAGCTTGGCTTGCTTTACAATCAATAGCGACCTTCCTTGATAGCTTGTGTCATACACAATACCGAGTTTCACTAAACAACGATATGCTATTAAAATATTATTAAAACTAGCCGTTATGAATAGTAATAACCACTTTGTGAAATTTTTTAAGTTTTATTTTTAAAAATGGACTTTTTTTGGATTCGGAATATCGAAATTAGCCAAGGGTGAAATTTTGGTATTTTTTTGAATGATGAATAGTGAAAACACTAGGTTACTATTGAAAAACCGAATTTTTATTTAAATAATTATTTATTTTATTTAAATTTATTTTAGGTCAAAATTGATACATAATACCTATATAAGTTCAATGCAATTCATTGGAGTCATTTTATAATAATTTTAGAAATATAAAATTTTATTGAACTTTTCACCGTCTTTTACCCACCTCCAAGGAGAATTTGCAAATTTACATAAAACATAATTTTACAGCTTCTGTGAGTGGAATTTCAAAAATCTGAGAGACACGGTTGATTTCAGTAAGTAAAATTTGGTTCAATGAGATGAAAATAATTTTTGGTGAATAGTAACTTTTTACTTTTATTTACCACTGTTAAAAGTTAATAGGGCAATTATGAGTAAAAATGATATTATTATTACCCTATCACATGTCCTAATTCTATTGTATAAGTTTAATTCGACCAAAATAACCCTAAGAATAAAATATGACCATTTAGGCCCACTTGGATTAGATTAGGACATTTATTATTAATTTATTTAAAGAAGGGTCAAAATAGTTAAAACCAAAGTTTAATAAGAAAATAATTTTTAATATAGGGTTATACATGAGATAAATTCTACAATAAATATTCATTAGAAATCTAAAAATTTTTCCTACATAATGGTATTTTATTTGTAATTTTTAGACATTAAATAATTTAATTTATTTATGACACAATGATGATGTAGTAATTATATTATTAATGAAATATTGACATAATTTATGCTATAAATACCCAAATAAATGTAATTTGAGACTTTTTATGAATTACACTAATTATATAGGTTAATATGACATGTTAGTATTGATGTAATTAACTTTTTTGGAATTAATCATTCTGTTATGATTTTCACAAAAATCAATTACTAAATTGTGTCAAAATTAACATAAAATAGTTTTTAAAAAAACTATTATATTATTAATTGTTATGTTATTCATAAAAATCTAAGGTTCGGCAAAAGGACTTAGATAAGGTTATATATATTAATAATAAACAACTTTGGGTTCGTTAGTCTTATTATAGTATGTTTATTAACCTTATAGTGTAAGAACACAAAAAGACACGGTAAAAGTAAAAGTATCTAACTTAAAGTTAAATCTAAATGATAAGGTTAAAATAGTAAAATAAACTTGTCCAAATACTATTGGATGAGAGGATTTAGACCCATCCCCACCTTAGCTTCGAAATAAATCAATTTGGAGCTATTTAAAACCGAATATAGCTTTATAATAAGATAATATTTTTAGTATTTCCAAAGGAGCCTCTCTCCTCCCTTATAAAAGGGCACCTCCTCCCTCTCTTCCTCACACCACTTTGAGCCTTCATTCTCAGACAAACCCTACTAATTTCTCCTATCCACTTCCCTATAAATATCCTAGAGGTCCTGGTCTTCTTCAAAGACCAATTTTAGTGCCCTAAAAGGAGGTCTCAAAGAAGCACTTCAAAGAAGAGGCAATGTTCGTTACCGATTCTTTCAACTTTATTTCTTCTTCCAATTCTTCTTATTTAGTTGTTAGATTATGAATTAATAACATCAGTATCACTCATATACTGATATGTTATTATAATTATTAAACAACCCTATTTCACCATCTATCCATCCTACAGAAAACGATATCACCGCGCGTGCGTACGTATGGAATACCGTCTCCACGCCGTGGTGTAATATATTTTCCACCACCACCTTACTTGGATGGGTATAATGGTGTAAAGAATAAATATATATGATTATTTTAAAGTGATATTGATTCTTAAATAGTATACATACACTCCAATACAATTCCACAATCTTGGGAACGATATCATCGCTCGTGCGTACGTACGGAATACCGTCTCCATGATGTGATGCAACTCGTTCTACATTATTTTCATTGAATAATGATTACATAAATGAATTGAGTGAATAAATATGATATATATTACACTAATACCATTCTGGAAATGAGGAATCTATAACCTAAAAAGAAGAATAAATATTTATTCGACAAAACACACATAAGAACAAAAAGTAATAAACACCCGAATAACAAGTAGCAATGAAATATTACTAATAATAAGCTAATAATATGACCATATATGATATCATAACATTTATTATGATTCTGGTATTAGTCAATGACATTATTTAAATCATTATACAGGAGTTTCAGACACTTACGAAGCAAATTGGACCTAAGGTAAGGGAAATATCACAATCTCATTTTTATCCGAGATTGTTTATACTTTGGAATTTACTGTGGTGTATTTTATCATCCACATCCATGTTTCCTCAATATGTGATATTATTTCCATCCAACTAAAATTTTTTAAATCCAATTTTACCCTTCGGTGATTTTTTATTAAAATATATGAAAGGAATCTTTTGTCATTTTTCATACGAGGTACTTTTGGACTTTTCTGAGAAAAGTCTGAGAATAATGTTTTTTTAACATATAAGGCATGAATGAATTTTTAAAACATTATTTCCCAGAATATTCCTTTACAAGTTTTCTAGTTTATTTTTACTCAACTTATTTTAGTTTAGAATTGTATGACATGTTAAGAAAGGAGAAGTGTTTTTGAAGTAGAAATGATATTTTTCTCAATAATGGAGTTCAAGTGTTTTATCAAAATTATTTTCCATCTAAGATAATAAAGGGTTATATTTCTATCCCTATTATTACATTGATTTGATTATGTTGTGATGAAATTATTTTTATGAATTCCTTTATCTTATATTAATTGTTTTATTATGTCACGATGTTTAAGAATCCCATTTTTACTTCATGGGTTATGCTATGATGTATGGTTTATGATTTTGTGGCACACATAAGAATGGTATCATTATGAGATGGGTGGGACCTATTTCTCCCTACAATGCATTGGGTAAAGATTTTATATCTCATGAGATAGATATGGATGGAATGGCACGTTAAACCGTTTCAGTGAAACAGGTCTGAAACGAGGAATGAACTCGTTTCAGAAATGCACTTTGTCCACTAAGATAGTCTTGGAAATGAGTCTTGACTAATAAGAAATGATTATCTATGATTATGTGTGTATTCCACAAAGCTACATGTTTTAAGTTATGATTATTGTGATTACATTTCGCTACCATGATTTATCCCATGTTATGAAATTATGATCTCTTTTGCAGGGTAATATTTCCAAAATTTTATGTTCTTATTTTTTTAAAAGTGGGTTCTGGTCAAAAGACCAGAACATAGAGCTTTATTCAAAAGGAAAGAGTCACAAAAAAGTTACATCAGATGGAAAGAGAAAAATTTTATAGAGTTCTTAACAAAAACAGGAATTATCTCTGGCAGGAGTTCATTCTTCCAAGTGATATCCTGAGAGACTCCCAAGTTGGCAAGCCCATCAGCAATACTATTAGCCTCCCTATAGGTATGAGTGGCCATAATGTTTTAGGCCGTTGAGAGCAGTGAGGCAATCTATCCATCTGGGGTTGAGAGACCATGCCAGATGAACATCACCCTTTCAGATGGCTTGTACAATAGTAGTAGAGTCGCTCTCGATCCAGATATTCTTCCAGTTGAAAATATTAGCATAGGAGACGACATGATTGGTAGAAAGCATTTCGGCATCTAGCGCAGAAGAGTTTACGCAACCTCCAAAGAAGAATCTGAGGATTCGGTCCTGATGGTCTCTGAAAATTCCTCCGCAACCAGCAAGACTAGGATTTCCTTTTGAAACTCCGTCCACATTTACCTTAATCTATCCAGGAAGTGGTGCCTACCAGAAAACTTCAATAGTGTAGCGAGGCTTCAAGAAGATACCATTGATTCCAATTCGGTGAAGGGTTTTAAAATCTGTGACAGAATTATCACAACAATCTATTTGGATCATAGCCGCTTCCTTTATAGCTAATAGAATCCTTAATTTTTATGCATTAAGATTAAAAGAGTTATTGTTGAAAAAGGAGTCATTTTTACCATACCATAGTATATGCATAAGCTCCTCAGTAGCCTTCAGAAAGAGATTCTTGATTTGGGGAGATCTTGGGAAATCCAACACTATTTTCAGTTGAGAGAAAATAAAAGAATCTAAGAGCCAGCTGCATCCAAAAAGGTCAAAGATGTAATTCCAAAGGGCCATAGTAGTGTCACAAGATAAAAAAAGATGATTGATGTCATCGTGATGCTGGTTTCATAATTTACATTTAGAGAAAAGATTAATGCCATAAGATTGCAAGCAAACATCAGTTGGAATTTTTTAATGCGCAATATGCCACATAAGACTGAGACGAGAAGCCTTGATCCAGGCTTTATTGAATTTGGACACCCAATTAAAATTTTCATCTTCATTAGGGAAGTGATGGCAATAAAATTTCTTAGAATCTAATAGGCCATTATGAGCAGGTTCCCAAACAAGGAGATCCTCATTGGAAGTGATGTAATAATTATCCACAATCCCCTTGATATGTTTTGGAATTTGAGGATTAGGGAAATTGATAATCTCCCTAATAGAGCAATTTGGGGGATTAGGGGAAAAGGTATTATGAATATCATAAATAAGAGGGTGGCCAGTCCAGTTATCAAACCATAAATATAAAGAAGAATTTTTACTAACAAGCCTTCTAGAATTTTCCATGATAGAGTGAAAATAAGCTTTAATCGAAGGCCAGATAGAAGAAGTCATGTAATTAGAAGAACCCGACTTAAGCTTATCATGGAATCAGTTTTTGAGGAATCCCATGGAAAAGGAGTTATTATGGATAAGGGAATATGTATGTTTGCCCGGAAGTGCCTCAATAAAAATTTTAAAATTCTTAATACTAATTCCTCCATTTTCAATAGGTTTACAGCAAGTGGCCCAAGAAACTGTAACCAATTTCCTTTCCAGAGTACTTCCACTCCAGATGAAATTTCGTATAGTTGTATTGAGCCTTTATTTCTTCCCCAATGGCCATTTGTAGACCATCATGGAGTATACTATCTTATAGATAATCGTGGATTTAACAAGGCAAATTCTTCCAGCCATTGAATGGGATTTACCTTTCCAGGAAGAAAATTTATTTAGAACTTGATCAACGATACTAATAAAATGACAAGCCTTGGGTCGAACCCAGAAAAGGGGAACACCCAGATAAGTAAAAGGGAGGGATCCTTCCTTAACCCCTAAGACATTATAGATTTGAGTTTTCCTATTCGAGGGGATGTTTTAACCAAAGTAAATAAAAGATTTTTTCCAATTAATGCATTGGCCAGAAAGCTCCTCATAATGAGCAATGATGGATTTAAGGTTGTTAATATTTCGTTTGTCTCCCTAAAGAAAGGAAATAATATCATAGGCATAGAGCAGGTGAGAGGGAGCATGAAGATTTCTAGAAGAAATGATAGGTTTGATTCGGACTCTCTCAACATTGGGCGAGAGCAGTCTACTAAGATAGTCTTCAGCGATAGAAAAAATGATAGCAGGAAGTGGGTCTCCTTGCCTAACGCCTTAGGAGCTTCTGAAATAACCCCTAGGTGAGCCGTTAATAAGAACATAGATATTGGATGAGTTGAAAATGATTTTTATTTTATAGATAAAGGAATCATTGAAGCCAAAACTGGAGAGGACCTTAAAAATAAAGGTTCAGTCAATTGTATCGAAGGCCTTAGTGATGTCCAGCTTAAGATCAATATTCCCACCTCTAGTTTTTCTATTCAATAAATTGGTAGATTCCGAGGCGAGGCAAATACAATCTTGTTTAGATTGACCTTTAATGAAACAAAACAAGTTCCAGGAGACAATTTTGTTGCTAATATTAGAGATCCTATTAGCAGATATCTTAGTAATAATTTTAAAGGGAGAATTTAAGAGGGAAATGGGTTGGAAGAGAGGAATTTCATCCGTATTGTCAACTTTAGGAATTAATGTGAGGAATTGAGAGTTTAGAGCATGGGGGAGAACCCCTTTTTCAAAGAATGATTTAACTAAATTACAGACTTCATTTTTATGGGCATCCAAATGTTTTTTATAGAAGCCATTGTTGAAGCCATCGGGGCCAGGGGAACTGTCTGGATTTAAACAAAAGATAGTGTCCTTAATCTCAGAATCATGAGGGGCGCAGTTGAGCAGAAAATTATCCTTAAAAGTAACCAAAGAAGGAATAATGTTTGGTAGGATATATTTGTTGATGTTAGGACCATTGAGAATGTCAGTGAAGTAGGAAACAACATCATTAGCAATTTGTTCCTCAGAATCAATGATATTACCCTCAACTCTTAAGCGATAGAGAGGCTTACAATCTTTACTAATCTGTTGAAGAGAGTTGTAAAATTTTGTGTTTCTATCCCCATCATTTATCCATTTAGTTTTGAAAATTTTCTTCATTAAGTTATCCTTAAAGTTTAGAAGAGAGATCAATTAAAAGAGATGTTGATTTCATCCTCTGGTTCGGAATTGAAACTGAAAGAAGTGTTATTAATTTGAATGAGAGACAAATCCTTTTCTAAATCTTGGATATCTTTGTCAATTAAAGCAGTTTTATCAGAACACCATTTTTTAGAATGATTTTAAGATTTTTCAACTTAGTGGTGCATGCAAAGGAATCCTTGTGATTTCCCATATTAGTCCAGGAAGAATTGATAAGAGAGACACAATCCGGGTCCGAAGACCAGGCCAAATTAAATCTAAAGGGAAAGGAAGTTTTCCGAGAGTTTTGAGGAAAGCTGAATAAGATCAGATGATGATTAGAAGCATGTTTAGTAAGGGTGGCACACAAGATCTGGTTATAATTATCAAGCGCATAATCATTAGTGAAAGATCCATCAAGTTTACTCGCCACCACATGATTGTAGTGGTGTCTTTACCAAGTGAATTGAGCACCAGTAAGGTTAATCTCAATGAGATTATTGCCCTCAATGGAATCATTAAATTCTCTGGCAGAGATAGAGGAGAAGGAGTGGCCAATTTTTTCAGAGGGTGAAAAATAGACTTAAAGTCCCCAACAAATACCCAGGGATCTTGAATCTTGGTATTGATGTCAGAAATCTCCTTCCAAAGAGATCTTCGATCAAGGTAATTAGTTTTGGAATAAACAAAGGTATTGTAGATGTGAGTGCTATCAAGGAAATAATCGCACGTCAAAGATTGAGCAGAGAGACTAAAAATGTTGAAATTTTGCAGAGAGGAGTGATAGAAAATCCAAAGAGAATCCACATAACCATTATTAAAAGCACCCACAAAAGAGAAACCAAGGTTACACAGATGCATGAATTTGGGAACAAAATTAACTTTTGGTTCAGTAATGGCAATCAGCATAGGACGATGGGTAAAAATAAACGCTTCAAAACATTAAGAGTTCCAGGGTTTGAAATCCCCTGACAATTCCAGTAGAGAATATGAATTATTATTTACAATTTGGGATTGAACCCCCTTTTTTTATTACTACCACTTTGACCCCTAGTTTTCCTAGGGGAAGTGGTTTGATTAGGGGAACAGATTTTATCCTTTTTGGCCTCAGGATTGGCAGTGTGACATCCTGCCTTAAGATCAGAATTAGTCAAGACACATACAGGATTGATAACTGAAACTGGAATCACAGGACCCCAATGAGAAGCTTAATTAACCACCAAAACAGGGGGATTGACATCCAAAACAGAGATCCCCTGATGAAGGGTCACCGAATCAGAAGATGGTTCTATTTCAGATGGCTCAGAGGTTGATGGATTCACATCAACCACAATATTGGAAGAATTCTGCATGGGAACAATGATGGAACAATCTACATATGAGGCAGGTTGGTTACTAGGAATAGCAGACTGGACAGCTGAGGAGGAAGGATTGTTTTTGGCTAATGTCTCAGAGGAAACTGCAGCAGGTGATGGAGATACCTTCCTGATGCATTCTATCTTTTCAGAAGATCCTCAGTCTTGAAAACATGCAGGTGAACTGCCTGCCAGAGAAGAAGGAAGAGGGTGTTTGCACTGGGATCCAAAAGGTGATCCAACCATACAATTGTTCAAAGAAGACTCACACTTATGAGTCTGTGAAATGGGAACAAGAAGAATATCTTCAGGAATAGAGACATGTCCCAAAATTAAGGAGGAATCAAGGTCATCTTGAGACCCAGTCAATGGGGAATGATTAAACAGATTATCAACATTTTCTAGATTTTCCTTGATGGATTGATCTTGTAAATCCTGCTCATATTGTTCCACCTGGTTAGCCCAGTTTACCCTAGGTTCTTTTGGGGTTTTAGGAATCCACTTTCTAGGTTTGGCTTGTGAAGGGTCAATTTTATCAGTGGGGGGGGGGACTCTATCCTTCTTATTTTTTCTAACTTCAGACCAATCATAAGGATTATTATGATTGGGAGCTCTATGAACAAATCTACAATGTATGTAAAGTATGGGTCATTATATTTGGTATTAGAGGCAAAGGAGGTAGGAATGTATCTGATCCTTGGGAACTCTCACATGTGAGCATTGGACGAAGAATGGCATTCCACCCAAGGTCTTCCTGAGGAAATGGCTACCACTGGGGATGGTGGTGTGTCCCGCCCAGGGGGTGTAGCAGCCCATGGAGTGCCCTGATAGGTATCGACTATAGTCCACTGGAAGTAATTCTAGACCGTTATAGTTGGTATCAGAGTAAAGGTATAGTGAACCTTTGAAAATTAGGATGTGAAAGCCTTAGTAAGAACCCTTAGGATAAGTCTACGAATAGAACACAATATTAGTGTTTTAGAAATTTCCATGAATAACCTATGATAAGACCTTAAATGTGAAATTTTATTCTTGATTATGTGGCTTTCCTATTATAATTAGTGTTTCTCACACTATTCTTCATGGTTTTAGTAAATTGCTGGAACCCGAACGAACTGTGTTGATGCAGAATGTGATGGGAAATGCAGTGATTTTCCCCCTGAGCAACCAAACGTTATGGGATCTGGAATGAAAAATCTTGTAGCCATGCTCACACAACTTTCTCAAGCTATGAATCATGCAGGACATCCAAACGAGCAAAGTAAGGAGAAACATTTTGTTGAATCCTTCGTGAGACAGCGTCCACCTTCATTCAGCGGGTCTTATGATCCATTAGTTGTTGAACAATGGATCAGTACTACTGAAAAGATATTTTCAGTTCTTCAATGTTCTGAACATGATAAAGTCATCTTAGCAGTGTATCGTTTGGAAGGTTATACTGATCAATGGTGGAATATTATCAAGAATATGAGGCCAAGAGATGAAATTGAGTCCATGGTATGGGATGAGTTCATGAACTTATTTTTCGATAAGTACTTCCCTCGTTTTCTCCGAACAAAGATGGAGAAGGAGTTTCTTGAACTAAAGAAAAAGGTTGATGAATCTATTGGTACCTATGAAGAAAATTTTACAAGACTTACAATGTAGGCTTTTGATATTATTATCTAACCTGAGAGTAAGATCGATCAATTTTTTAGTGGCTTAAAACCATGTCTTTGAAGGGTGTTAGCCATAAGGTACTTCAATAGCTACGAGGAAATCGTTCAATGTGCTCTCAAAGTTGAGATGGAGATTAGAGTAACCCATTAGTCATATGGGTTTGATAAGAATAGGAAAATGGAATTTAAAGGAAAATATAAAGATTACACAGAAAAGAAGATGAGTTTTCCCTTATGCTCAAAGTGTGGAATGAAACATGGAGGGAGTTTTCTTAAAGGGACAAGTAAATGTTTCAAATGTGGAAAGGAAGGTCATCGGGAATTTGAATGCCGCAATGATGGGAATGAAGATATCTAGTGATGCGAACAATGAAAAGGACACACAGAGTGTACCTCCTACACTTCAATGGTACAAGTGTAATGAAATGGGGAATTAAGCCAATCAATGCCCTAATACAAGGATTGTTGATGATGATCGACATCAAAAAACTCTTAGGGCTAAAGACAAAGGAAATTCACATGCAATTTCCATCAATGATGTGGAGTATGATAACAAAGTGGTTAAAGGTACAATTACCATCCACTCTAAAGTAGAAAATGTTTTATTTGATTCTAGATCCACCCACTCCATTATTTCTGAAGAATTTTCTAAGGGTATCGCCATATTACCTCAACAATTAGATGTTGAGTTAGCTTTGACAACCCCTAATGGCACAACAGTCGTATAAAAAGTTTATAATTCTTCTCCGATTGAAGTTTGTGGGAAAGTGCTTCCTGAAAATCTTGTGATCTTTCCTATAGTGTAATTTGATGTGATTCTTGGCTTGGATTATCTTTCTCTATATGAAGCTCATATCAATTGACAAAAAAGCGAAGTCACATTTCATATTCCATATCAATCTTTGATCGTCTATCGATCCAAGGATGAACATAACCTTCCAGTGGAAATTTCTTCCATCTCATGGGTCTTGATTCCACTGAATGAAGGTTATTTATCTCAAATGGTTGGTGAGAAACTCACTATTAAGAATATGCCCATTGTACGGGAGATTAATGATGTCTTTCCGGAGGAATTTTCGGGTCTTCCACCAAATCGTGAAGTTGAGTTTTCAATAGAACTCGTACATGGTGATTTACCTATTTCAAGGACACCTAATAGAATGGGCCCAATTGAGTTGCAGGAATTAAAGAAGCAACTCCAAGAGAATCTTGATAAGGGGTTCATACACCCTAGTGCATCACCTTGGGGAGCACCTATTCTGTTTGTTAAGAAGAAAGATGGATCAATGAGACTCTACATTGATTATCGAGAACTTAACAAGATCACTATTAAGAAAAAATATCCTCTCCCACGCATTGATTACTTATTTGACCAACAACGCGGAGCTCAATAATTTTCCAAGATTGATCTTCGTTCTGGGTATCATCAATTAAGGGTCAAAAGGGAGGATATACCAAAGGCGCCTTTCCATACAAGGTATGGACACTATGAATTTATAGTGATGCCATTTGGTCTTACTAATGCCCCTGATATCTTCATGGATATGATGAATATAGTCTTTAGAGACTATCTTGATCAGTTTTTGGTAGTCTTTATAGACTATATTCTTGTATATTCAAAGATTAAGGAAGAACATGAAGATCACTTGAAAATTATATTGAAGACCCTGAGAAAGGAGAAGATTTATGCCAAATTTACCAAGTGTGAATTTTGGCTTCAAAAAGATTCATTTTTGGGTCACATAATCCCAAAAGAGGGGATATCTGTGGATCCAGCAAAAACAGAGGTTATCAAATTATGGTCGAGACCAATAACAGTAACTGAGATCTGAAGTTTTCTTGGTTTGGCTGGATATTATCGATGTTTTGTGAAATATTTTTCACGATTATCTAATCCACTCACCAAGTTGACTCGGAAAGGAGTTAAGTTTGTTTGGACGGAGGAATGTGAAGAGAATTTCAAGGAGTTGAAAAGAAGGTTATCCAGTGCACCTGTGCTCACACTGCCTTTTAGTGGAGAAAGGTTTGTGATCTACAGTGATGCATCCAAGAAGGGATTGGGTGTGTTAATATGAAAAATGATATGGTGATAGCTTATGCCTCACGACAGTTGAAAATCCAGGAGCAAAATTACCCAACTCATGATTTGGAGTTATCTGCGGTAATCTTTTCATTAAATATTTGGAGGCATTATATTTATGGAGAAAGGTGTGACATTTATACTAATCATAAAAGTTTAAAGTATATTTTCACACAAAAGGAGATGAATATTCAACAAGAAGATGGTTGGAGCTGATTAAGGATTACGACTGCTCAATTCATTACCACCCAGGGAAAGAAAACAAGGTGGCAGATGCATTAAGTCGACAAGACCATGCCATTTTATCTATGATGAGGATCACAAAAGATCCAAAATTTATGGATTTACAAAGGATGGATCATGGAATTATAATGAAAGGGAAAAAATCTTATCATTATCAAATGAATGTTCAACCATCTATACATGTTAATATTAAAGAGGCAAAGAAAGAAGATGTAGAGTTACAAAAGAAGGTGAGAAATCTTCCTGAATTCCACCTTGATTATGATGGGATAATAAAGATCAGGAATCAGGTTTGTGTTCCTCCCATCCCCGAATTAAAGAATGAGCTGCTGGATGAGGCTCATAGTTCTTCATTCTCTATTCATCCTGGAAACATGAAGATCTATAGGGACCTAAAAGAGTACTTCTGGTGGGATGGCATGAAAAGAGATGTTGTTGAATATGTCTCGCGATGCATGGTTTTTTAGCAAGTTAATTCTACGAGACAGAAGTCTAAGGGGATGTTACAACCATTACCCATGCGCGAATGGATATGGGAAAACATCACTATGGACATTGTCAATAGAATTCCTAAAACATCTAAAGGAAATAATTCTATCTAGGTCATAGTTGATCATATTACAAAGTCTGCACACTTCATTGCTATTAGAGAGGATTTCTCTCTTGATCAGCTTGCCAGGATATATGTAAAGGAGGTGGTAAGATTGCATGGAGGAGCACTTTATATTATATCTGATCAGGATCTGAGGTTTACCTCAATGTTCTGGCGAAGTCTTCAGCATACTCTGGATACAGAGTTGAGTTTCAGCACTTCTTATCATCCTCAGACAGACGATCAGTCTGAGAGGACAATTCAAACTCTTGAAGATATGTTTAGAGCTTGCTCTATTGATTTAAGAGGTGGTTGGGATAAACACCTACCTTTGGTGGAATTTTTTTATAATAATAGATTTCACTACAGTATTCAGATGGCTCCTTATGAAGATCTCTATGGAATGAAATGCAGGACTCCAACTTTCTGGGATGAACTGGGGGAAAGAATGTTATTAGGAACTGATCTTGTTGATGATATGGCAGAAAAGGTCTGATGTATTCAACAACACATAAGAGCAGCTCAGAGTCGACAAAAAAGTTATGCCGACAACCAAAGAAAAGACTTAGATTTTGAAGTGGGTGATAAAGTGTTCTTACGAATATCTCATTGGAAGAGAGTAATGATATTTGGAAAGAAGGGAAACCTGAGCCCTAGGTATATCGGTCCTTTCAAAATACTGGATCGTGTTGGGAAGGTATCATACCAATTGGCGCTTCCACCTAATCTCTCTCAAGTTCGCAATGTGTTCCATGTATCTCTACTGAGAAAGTACATACCTAATCCTTCACATGTACTCATCTCAATAGTTGTACCGTTGGAACATGATCTTTCTTATAATGAAAAGTCGATAGAGATTATCGATCGTAGTAAAAAAGTTCTACGGAACAAGACCACTCACTTGGTGAAAGTTTTATGGAGGAACCACTAATTAGAAGAAGCTACATGGGAGCTTGAGGATATGATGAGGGAGAGGAATCCTCATTTGTTTGTTACAAGTGACAAATTTCAAGGGAGAAATTCATTTTAAGGGGGGAAGAATGTAACAACCAAGAATTTTATAAGAAATATTTTGTTTTTATTTTATATAAATCATCAAATGAATCTTTCACTACACACAACACTAGCTTGGCTTTCTTTACACGTAATCACAACCTTCCTAGATAGCTTGTGTCGTACGCAATACCGAGTTTCACTAAACAACGATATGCTATTAAAATATTATTAAAACTAACCGTTATGATTAGTATTAACCACTTTTTAAAATTTTTTAAATTCTATTTTTCAAAATGGACTTCGTTTTTGGATTCAGAATATCGAAATTAGCCACGGGTGAAATTTTGGTATTTTTCTGAAAACTTTAAATTTTTTATGAATAGTGAAAACACTAGGTTACTATTTGAAAACCGACTCTTTATTTAAATAATTATTTATTTTATTTAAATTTATTTTAGGTAAAAATTGATACATAATACCTATATAAGTTCAATTCAATTCATTGGAGTCATTTTATAATAATTTTTTATATATAAAATATTATTGACCTTTTCACCGTCTTTTACCCACCTCCTAGGAGAATTTGCAAATTTACATAAAATTTAATTTTACCTCTTTTGTGAGTAGAATTTCAAAAATCCGAGAGACATGGTTGATTTCAGTAAGTAAAATGTGGTTCAATGAGATGAAAATAAGTTTTGGTGAATAGTAACTTTATACTTTTATTTACCACGGTTAAAAGTAAATATGTTAATTAAGAGTAAAAATGATATTATTATTACCCTAACAAATGTCCTAATTCTATTGGATAAGTGTAATTCGACCAAATAAAATCTTTAGGAATAAAATATGTCCATTTAGGCCCAATTGGATTAGATTAGGACATTTATTATTAATTTATTTAAAGAAGGGTTACAATAGTCAAAATCAATGTTTAATAAGTAAATAATTTTTGATATAGGGTTATACATGAGATATATTCGACTATAAATATTAATTAGAAAGCTAAAAATATTTCCTACATAATTGTATTTTATTTGGAATTTTTAGAGAGTAAATAATTTAATTTATTTATGACACAAAGATGATGCAGTAATTATCTTATTAATGAAATATTGACATAATTGATGTTATAAATACCAAAATAAAAGTAATTTTAGACTTTTTGTGAATTACACTAATTTTATAGGTTAATATTACATGTTAGAATTGATATAATTAACTTTTTTCGAATTAATCATTCTGTTATGATTTTCGAAAAAATCAATTACTAAATAGTGTCAAAATTGACATAAAATTGTTTGTAAAAAAAATATTATATTATTAATTGTTATTTTAATCCTAAAAATCTATGGTTCGGCCAAATGACTTAGATAAGGTTATATATATTAATATTTAAAAACTTGGGGTTCTTTTTTCTTGTTATAGTAAGTTTATTAACCTTATAGTGGAAGAACACAAAAAGACACGGTAAAAGTAAAATTATCAAACTTAAAGTTAAATCTATACGATAAGTTTGAAATAGTAAAAAAACTTTTCCAAATTATATTGGATGAGAGTATTTATACCCATCCCCACCTTAGTTTCGAAATAAATCAATTTGGAGCTATTTAAAACCGAATATGGCTTTATAATAAGATAATATTTTAAGTTTTTCCAAAGGAGCCCCTCTCCTCCCTTATAAAAGGGCACCTCCCCCCTCTCTTCCTCACACCACTTTTAGCCTTCAAGCTCGGCCAAACCCTTCCAATTTCTCCTCTACACTTCCCTAGAAAAATCTTATGGGTCCTGTTCTTCCTCAAAGACCAATTTTAGTGCCCTACAAGGAGGTCTCAAAGAAGCGCTTCAAAGAAGAGGTAATGTCCGTTACTGATTCTTTAAACATTTTTTCTTCTTCCACTTCTTCTTATTTAGTTGCATCATTATGAATTAATAACATCAGTATAACTCATATAATGATATGTTATTATAATTATGAAACAACCCTATTTCACCATCTATCCATCCTATGGAAAACGAAATCACCGCGCGTGCGTACGCACGGAATACTGTCTCCACACCGTGGTATAATCTATTTTCCACCACCACCTTACTTGGATGGGTATAATAGTGTAAATATTGAATATATATTATTATTTTAATGTGATATTGACTCTGAAATAGTATACATACACTCCAATACAATTCCACGATCATGGGAACGATATCATGGCTCGTGCGTACGTACGGAATACCGTCTCCACGATGTGATGCAACTCGTTCTACATGATTTTCATTGCATAATGATTACATAAATTAATTTAGTGAATAAATATGATATATAAGACTCTAATAAAATTCTGGAAATGAGGTATCTATAACATAAAAAGAATAATAAGAATTTATTCGACAAAACACGCATAAGAACAAAACATAATAAACACCCGAATAACAAGAAGCAATGAAATATTACTAATAATAAGATAAGAATATGACCATATATGATATCATAACAATTAGTATGATTATGGAATAAGTCAATGACATTATTTAAATCATTATAAAGGAGGTTCAGACACTTACGAAGCAAATCAGACCTAAGGTAAGGGAAATATCACAATCTCATTTTTATCCGAGATGGTTTATACTTTGGAATTTACTAGGGTGTATTTTATCCTCCACAACCATGTTTTCTCAATATGTAATATTATTTACATCCACATAAAATTGTTTAAATCCAATTCTACCCTTAGGTTAGTTTTTATTAAATGATATGAAAGGAATCATTGTCATTTTTCGTACGAGGTACTTTTTGACTTTTCCGATAAAAGTACGGGAAGAATGTTTTTTTATCTTATACGGCATAAATGGATTTTTAAAACATTATTTACAAGAATCTTCTGTTACAAGTTTTTATTTTTATTTTTAATCAACTTCTTTTAGTTTATAATTGTATGACATGTTATGAATGGAAAAGTTTTTTTGAAGTAGAAAGGATATTTTCCTCAAGAATGGAGTTCAAGTGTTTTATCAAAATTATTTTCCATATAAGATAATAAAGGGTTCTGTTTATATCCCTATTATTACATTGATTTGATTATGTTGTGATGAAATTATTTTTATAAATTCGTTTATCTTTTATTAATTTTTTTATGATGTCACGATGTTTAAGAATCCCATTTTTATTACATGGATTATGCTATGATGTATGGTCTATGATTTTGTGGAACACATAAGAATGGTATCATTATGAGAAGTGTGCTACCTATATCTCCCTCCAATTCATTGGGAAAAGATTTTATATCTCATGAGATAGGCATGGATGGAATGGCAGGTTAAACCGGTTCAGTGAAACAGGACTGAAATGAGGAATGAACTCAGTTCAGAAATGGACTTTTCCACTCAGATAGTCTTGGAAACGCGTCTTGACTAATAAGAAATGATTCTCTATGATTATGTGTGTATGCCACAATGATACATGTATTATGTTATGATTATTGTGATTACATTTCACTACCATGATTTATCCCTTGTTATGAAATTATGATCTCTTTTGTAGGGTAAGATTTCCAAAATGTTATGTTCTTGTGAATATGATGTGATTGATATTTCTTTTCTTTACACTTACTGAGAATTTGAGCTCACCCTTTTGTATGTTTTCTTTCCCCATGTTGGGAAGAAGGTTATTAAGTAAGATATGCCAAAAGGGACTACAAATATGATGAAATAAATGGGAGACAGTGTAGACGCTTTATGAACCAGTTGTTTATGTTTCCCAGTTTCTAAAGACACTATACCTATACGGTCCTATCATGGTTTTTTTATATGTTGTAATAAGTGTACTTCAATTCTGAAGTAATAACAATGTATGTAAAGTATGGTTCATTATAGTTGGTATTAGAGGCAATGTAGGTAGGAATGTATCCGATCCTTGGGAACTCTCACATGTGAGCGTTGGACGAAGCATGGCTCTCCGCCCAAGGGATTCATGAGGAAATGGATGCCCCTAGAGATGGTGGTGTGTCCCACCCAGGGGGTGTAGCCGCCCATGGAGTGCCCTGATACGTATCAACTATAGTCCATTAGAAGTAATTCCAGACCGTTATAGTTGGTATCAGAGGAAAGGTATAGTCAACCTTTGGAAACTAGGATGTGAAAACCTTAATAAGACCTTATGTGTGAAATTTTAGTGTTTTAGAAAACAATTTTAGTGTTTTAGAAATGGCCATGATTAACTTATGATAAGACCTTATGTTTGAAATTTTATTCTTGATTATGTGGTTTTCCTATTATAATTAGTGTTGCTCACACTATTCTTCTTGGATTTAGTCAATGGCTGGAACCCAAAGGAACCGTGTTAATGCGGAATGCGACGGGCAATGTAGTGATTATCCCCCTGAGAAACCAAATGTTATAGGATATGGAATGAAAAATCATGTTTCCATTCTCACAAAACTTTCTCAAGATATGAATCATGTAGGACTGTCAAACGAGCAAATGAAGTAGCAACATTCTATTAAATCCATCACGAGACAGCGTCCACCTTCATTCAGCGGGTCTACTGATCCATTAGTTGCTGAACAATGGATCAATACTACTGAAGAGATATTTTCAGTTCTTCAATGATCTGAACATGATAAATTCATCTTAGTAGTGTATCATTTGGATGGTGATGCTGATCAATGGTGGAATATTATCAAGAATACGAGGCCAAGAGATGAAATTGAGTCCATAGAATGGGACGAGTTCAAGAACGTTTTTTTCAATAAGTACTTCCCTCGTATTCTCTGAACAATGATGGAGAAGGAGTTTCTTGAACTAAAGAAAAAGGATGATGAATCTGTTGGTACCTATGAAGAAAATTTCACAAGACATGCAAGGTACGCTTCTGGTATTATTATCCAACCTTAGAGTAAGATCGATCGATTCTTTAGTGGCTTAAAACCAAGTCTTCGAAGGGCGTTAACCATACGAGACTTCAATAGCTACGGGGAAATCGTTCGATGTGCTCTCAAAGTTGAGATAGAGATTGGAGTAACCCATCATTCATATGGGTTTGATAAGAAAGGGAAAATGGAATTCAAAGGAAAATATAAAGAGCAAACTAAAAAGAAGATGAGTTTTCCCTTAGCTCAAAGTGTGGAAAGAAACATGGAGGTAGTTGTCTTAAAGGGACAAGTAAATGTTTCAAATGTGGAAAGGAAGTTCATTGGGCATTTGAATACCGCAATGATGGGAAAAAGATTTCTAGTGATGAGAACAATGAAAAGGCTACACAATGTGCACCTCCTACACTTCAATGTTACAAGTGAAAGGAAATGGGGAATTATTCCAATCAATGACCTAATCCAAGGATTGTTGATGATGATCGATGTCAATAAACTCATAAGGCTAAAGACAAAGGAATGTCACATGCAATTTCTATCAGCGATGTGGATTACGATGACGAAGTGGTGAAAGGTACACTTACCATCCACTCTAAAGTAGTAAATGTTTTATTTTATTCTAGATCAATCCACTCCTTTATTTATGAAGAATTTTCTAACGGTATCACCGTATTACCTCAAAAATTAGATGTTGAGTTAGCTATGACAACCCCTAATGGCACAACAGTCGCATCAAAAGTTTATAATTCTTCTCCGATTGAAGTTTGTGGAAAGTGCTTCTTGAAAATCTTGTGATCCTTCCTATAGTGGAATTTGATGTGATTCTTGGCATGTATTGGCTATTTCTATATGGATCTTATATAAATTTCCAAATAAGGGAAGTCACATTTCATATTCCAGATCAATCTGTGATTGTCTATCGATGCAAGGATGAACATAACCTTCCAGTGGAAATTTCTTCCATCTTATGGGTCTTGATTCCACTAAATGAAGGTTATTTATCTCAAATGGTTGGTGAGAAACTCATGATTAAGAATATGACCATTGTACGGGAGTTTGATGATGTCTTTTTGGAGTAATTGCAGGGTCTTCCGCCAAATCGTGAAGTTGAGTTTTCAATAGAACTCTTACAGGGTGCTTTACCTATTTCAAAGACACCTTAAAGAATGGCCCCAATTGAGTTGCAGGAATTGAAGAAGCAACTCCAAGAGAATCTTGATAAGGGGTTCATACACCCTAGTGCGTCACCTTGGGGAGTGCCTCTTCTGTTTGTTAAGAAGAAAAATGGATCAATGAGACTCTGCATTGATTATCAAGAACTTAACCAGATCACTATCAAGAACAAATATCCTCTCCCGCACATTGATGACTTATTTGACCAACTATGCGGAGCTCAATAATTGTCCATGATTGATCTTCGTTCAGGGTATCCTCAATTAAGGGTCAAAAGGGAGGATATACCAAATATGGCTTTCTGTACAAGGTATGGACACTATTAATTTATAGTGATGCCATTTGGTCTTACTAATGCCCCTGCTATCTTCATGGAACTGATGAATAGAGTCTTTAGAGACTATCTTGATCCGTTTGTGGGAGTCTTTGTAGACGACATTCTTGAATATTCAAAGATCAAGTAGGAACTTGAAGACCACTTGAGAATTATATTGAAGTCCCTAAGAAAGGAGAAGCTTTATTCCAAATTTACCAAGTGTGAATTTTGGCTTCAAAAAGTTTCATTTTTGGGTCACATAATCTCAAAAGAGGTGATATCTGTGGATCCAGTAAAAATAGAGGTTATCAAAAGATGGTTGAGACCAACAACAGTAACTGAGATCCGAATTTTTCTTGGTATGGCTGGATATTATCGACGTTTTGTGAAAGATGTTTCACGATTATCTAATCCACTCACCAGGTTGAATCGGAAAGGAGATAAGTTTGTTTTGACGGAGGAATGTGAAGAGAATTTCAAGGAGTTGAAAAGAAGGTTATCCAGTGCACTTGTGATCACACTACCTTATAGTGGAGAAAGGTTTGTGATCTACAGTGATGCATCCAAGAAGGGATTGGGGTGTGTTCTTATGAAAAATGATATGGTGATAGCTTATGCCTCACGAAAGTTGAAAATCCATGAGCAAAATTACCCAACTCATGATTTGGAGTTAACTGCGGTAATCTTCACATTAATTATTTGGAGGCATTATCTTTATGGAGAAAGGTGTTACATTTATACTGATCATAAATGTTTAAAGTACATTTTCATACAAAAGGAGATGAATATTTCCCAAAGAAGATGGTTGGAGCTGATTAAGGATTACGACTGCTCAATTCATTACCACCCTAGGAAAGAAAACAAGGTGGAAGATGCATTAAGTCGACAAGACCATGCCAGTTTATCCATGATTAGGATCACAAAAGATCAATTATTTATGGATATACAAAGGATGGATCATGGACTTATAATGAAAGGGGAAAATCGTATCTTTCTCAAATGAATGTTCAACCATCTAGGAAATCATAATCAATGAACCTATCCTCAAAATCATTCCAGTTCAGTCCCCCATGTCTGCCAGCCTAAACCATCACATCTGAAAAACTCTTAGTTGGTCCACTAAAATAATTGTTGGCTTGCTTTTCCCTCTTCCCTATATGTTTCTTGAGCTACTCTAAGATCATTTTCAAGCTCTAAATCCATTTATCAGCTACCTATAGACCAGCCTTAACCAAAAAAATAGTTGGTAATGTGACTGGAATGTATAATTGAAGTATACCATTGATAGACCATCTCCTTGATCACCCTCGTTGTTTCCCTAGATTACTTGTACCATGCTCGACCACAGGTTCTCATTAAGGCACTACACAAATGCAGTGAAATATGGTACATGATATGACTACACTGGAACTTGTACCTGACCCTGATATTGAACCTTCTCAGCCTAAACCTCAGGGGTATGAACCTACTTGTACTCTTATGGAACTAATTCATCACCCTCCTAAGGCCCCATCGAGCTATCTAGGAGAATCCAATTGAATAAAATAAATGTTCAAGCATCCCATATATATCATATATAACACAAATATGGAAAGTGGTAAGAGGTAGCATGATCTCACTACCCCTACCCAACACCCATGGAAACTATGTCCCATGGAATACCAACTTCATAGCCTCTTTACCAACCCTTAACGGTTCCAATTATCATATAATACCTAGGCCTCGCCCATCCTAAGGAACTACATCACCCCAAATTGATGACCAAGCCACCCAACCTGGTGATCGAAATCACCACTTGTTGTTATATTGAAATTCTATTATAAAATCATGTCCAATTTCATATCTCACATGAAATTTTTCATATATATATATATATAAAATCACAAGGCATTGAAAATTTTAAATCACAACATATAAAATTTATCAACACCATAGATATTTATCACATGGTATATTCCTTCTAAATAGAATGCATGTATTTATGAATTTGGAATGCCCTTAAATATCACTATCAAAATCCATACAAGCAATAAAAAAACCTTTCCTCACTGGGCCAAGGTCTAAGGTCACCCATTCCTAACCAGGACAACGGTCACATTTCACAAAAAAATTACCCATCAAATTTCAAATAAACCACTCACAGTGTAAATCATATAAATCATCTACTGGGGAAAAAAGAAAAGAATTTTCCACCCCAAGAAACTCAGTCTGTCCATAATAAATGGGGTTGCAGGAACCTAATCACAAGTTCAAAATCTAGTTCCTAACACATCCCAATCTCTATTATACTGTAAAAAAATAGTAATACCAAATATAGGTAAAATAAACTCCTCTAATAACATATTTAGAAATCCTGGCCAGATTATCCATGTGAACAATGCTATAGAGTTGGGTGTCGACAGTCTTAGGCACACCTCCCCATATGCCAAATGCTACCAACTAGCAGTGTTGGTGTAAAGTAAAACTTTTGGGTGACTATACACTCATGGAGGAATGATATGATACTGGTATGAGTAATTAATATATATAACATGAACTACAATGAAAGAATCATAAGATCTGAACAAGACATTCCAACGGTGTTAGCACAAAAATATAATATATATAGAGGAAGTAATAAAGTAACCATATAAGTGGAAAGTAAATAATCTCTCCAGGATTCCCAACAAACCACATGTAGTGCTACTAACCAACCAATAAACACATGAATTTCATGAAAGGTCAGACCCGTCAAAAAACAAAATATGGTCACCAATGGTTGACCATTACAAGTCATATATATATATATAGAATGTTGATGCATAAATGAAAATTAAATAAAACAAACAACTAAGAATGACCCCAGTGTCAGGTTCCAAACTCCTTTCAAGGAGCTACTACGATTAGGATCATGAGGCCCATCCTTTACCTAAAAATAAATTCATAAAGTATACATGCATCCCGAGGGTCCCTTGAAGGGTGTGACAACTAGTCTCAGTTGGATACCACCAAAAGGTGTGTAGCATGACGATGTGTTTATGTATGCATGGTATAATAAATAATTAAATAAAAAACTTCTTAAATTAAACACATATATCCATGGTGCTCAACAGCCACAAGGAATCCATCACCTTCTTTGGCCAATGCCCGAAGTAAAGAGGTTCCTTAGCCTATGTCATATGTTACCCCTGATGTAAAGCCTTAGTGAACACTGATGTTCCACCTTAATTTATGTAACATGAAATCTCTTGTGTTATGATACCTCATTATCAGTAAGTACCGACGTACTAAAGGAAGACCCAAATAATTAGTATTTAGTCACTTAAACCCATGCTCAATCCACCTGTTGTCTCATAGTTCAACGTCTGGTGGCACAATGTTGTCTATCCTCAAAATAAATCCAGGCCCACATCATCTTTCAAGGTCATCCTTAGCCCCCAACCAATTGCCTCATCTCTATCAACCGAAGGATCCTCACCTTCCACATGTATTTCTATAAAAATATCCTTCAAACCATTTATAAAGCTGTAGTAACAGGGTCCTTTACACACATTATTGGTCTACATCACCTCATCAACGATGTTATCCTATCATCATATGAATCAACATGATTCTCTAGACCACACTGGTGAGCAGAGACCACCATATAAATAGCCTAAGAAACATCAACCAGAAACTCATTCCACTTTGACCATGTCAATAAAATCTGATGCCATTCCATCCCAATATCATAGTCTAAGCCAACCTAATAGCCACACCACCTCAATCTGATGTCCGCAATGCCCAATCATGTGGTCCAAACAAATTAAGAAATCTATGCAAGGCCCAACTAGACGATATCATTGAAACAATCTTTATGGACATTCCATTAAAACTCCCGGAACCAATACTGTCATGACCCCTTGCGTACAAAAATCTCATCACATGCATACCATTACTTTCACATATATCATTACAATAAAAAATCAATTTATATTATTTAATTTAATAATAAAATTTAAAGAAAAAATTATATTGATAGGATTGAAGTCCACAATCTTAAGAACCATAAAAATTAAGTATAGAGTTCATAAATGCCTCATGTTTTAAAAACCAAAGTAATTAATTTAAATGAATCAATTTTATTGAATTAAACCCCCATCCAAATAATCGAAAGATATATGACCTATTAACCATTATTTAAAAAAAAGAAATTTGGTAGTCTTAAAATAATCCCATGGGTATTACTATCAAATTGTTATGAAGAAACAGATATAAATAGGTCTTTTTCAAAACAACCAAAATGCAGGATAAAATAACCCCCAATTAATACAAAAAAATTAACATATGCAACACCAACCTTGGATTTGTAGATATAGGAATGCCTGATATAAAGCTCAAATTTAGAGATGATGTAGATTATATGAGTTTCAATTGAGCACCCTAAAAATAGTGTGAAATGGATCAAATGGATATACCACTCTGTGAAGAAAAAGTAAAATTATGAAGTATCATTGGTGATGTTATCCTTACCGATGCAGTTCTGTTGACCCCGATGAAGGAGGGAGATAAATCTAAAGGAGAAGAGTAGGTGGTGGGTTCATATTGTGTACTGTGCAACCAAAGGATAAGAAAATGGGAAAATGAAAAAATAGAAAGAAAAAAAAATAATAATACACCATTTACAGGTCATATAGTTTACATCTATAGTTTTTAAGACCATGCACAAATTTTTTGATCTATAGTGTTGAGCTACTTCCCAAAAGGGATTCATCGCCTAGCTTGTGCATTGTTTTCATAAACCATGGATAAACCATTTGAAAACCTTCTTAAAAAATTAAATATAACCTTGTATTTTTTTCTACCTCACCCACATAGTCTACCTACACTATACAATAGTTAAAATAATGTGTCGCGCAGTTACCCGGATGGGGCCCGATGGATAACTCTAAACTACGTGCCCTGATTTTCTATTCCAAAATTTTTCATTCGGCCTATGATGCTCCTGAAACCTCTTTTAAACCCCTGAGGCTTTAACCAGAGCTTAATAATCTTGTAAAAACATGTAATAAAGATGATGTAACTATCATAATTGAGTTTCTATCAACTATATACAAAAATACACCGCCACTTTTTGAAAATTTCAAATTAGGAGTTGTTTTTGACCTGACTCAAAAAGCCAAGATGTTACATAGAATTTCCCTATGTTAATGAGAAACCATGAAATTATTCTTGAATATTTATTTATAGGTTGATGATTTTGTTTTTGGGACATAAATAATAAAGTATATCAATGGTAAGAGGTTTCTAATACATTGATACTTCTTCTCATTGTTCTCACCTTTGGTAATATCTAATATATGATGTTCTTAGGAAAAAATCATCAAATAGGATATAGATATTTTCATGTGTCATTGGATATTATTATATGAAGAAATATGTATAGATCCTTAGAATTTAGGATTATCATTATTGGATATCATGACTCACACACTTTGATGAATTTATAAAAATTGTGACAACATATGTTTATATGGAGTTAGGGCATTCTAGGTGCATCACGAGTGATATTACGTTAATGGAAATTACAAGACACTATTTATCCCTTCTATCAAAGGGAGGAATTATACATATCATCCCCATTAATGATAATATAATTTTTTGCAAAAATCCATAGAATAATGTTCAATGTGCATGTTCAATTCTATAAATTCAAAGGAATATACAATGAGCATAAGCCTGATGGAACCAGCACAAAACATGCATGACTAAAGATATCTGGATAAAATGATTATATTGAACTATAAACATTCATAAGAGGTTGTATTTCAATTCAATAATAACTCATTTCTCCATGGATGCTTTAGTGTGTTTCTAGATGCAAACCTTGGACTTTATGTGGTTATGCCTACTTCCACATTGAAAGAAACGTGGAAGGTAACACACTAAGTGTATTATAAATATCAGTTAAATTGTCGTGATGAATTTAATGGGTTTGAATATATGATATTAATTCTTTTTTGGTTGATTTTCATAATTTAATGACATCTTATTCAAAATAATGACATGTGTTAAATAGAAATAATAACTGTTAGTTTTAAAATTTGGAAAAAATACTATTTATTATATTTACAATAGAATAATGTTGGAACATTTAATTAAATAAGTTTCCATTATTTGTGGATCATTAAATGTTGATTAGGGAAAGCTGACCGATTTTAATGGTCTAAAAAATATAAATGGTATTTATTTATATTTTTAATTTTTTTTGCATGTCAAGTGATTATTATTATTATTATTAGTTGAAATGGGGTCCTTAAATGAAATAAAATATGTTTGGGTATTATGTTTAATTTGACAACCCTAAACTAGATACCATAATATCAAGTTCAATAAATTTTCTATTTGGCATGGTTTTCACATTAGATAATGTGACATTGTATCAAGACCTAGATAGTTGTCTCATATCTTTCACTCTAATGATTCGGAGATAACACTAAGGGTTATTAATCCTTCATTTATAAAAATATTGTGATCAACCATGAATAATACAAGTGATCAGGATCGGTTGTGATAACACCAGGCAGTTCTAAGATGTTTATTATATATTTTCGTGCATGAGTTGATCACTTATTGATGGATACTTCAATTGAATCCTATAACACAATGATCATGTGATGAATTTAATTACAACATATCCTCAATGAAACAATAATTACATGTTGATATAATTATATATCTATTAATACATTAATTATGAATTACATGTGACTATTATCTCCAAATGGTTTTGGTGTATTATTGAATTCAATTTAATCGACTATTTTCATTGGGCATGGTCTTTTGATAATGAAAATCAGTGATTACATTTTATTTAACAGTAAAAAACATGTTTGTCATACATTAAAAGGATTTCTATATTGTTCCTAGATGTTACATGCTTTATCAGACCAGTCACATGTTTAATTTAAAATTATTAATATTCATTGATTTATTGCATGCACTTGAATTTTATATTACTTAAATTGATTTGTTTTAATAATATGACACTATCTAGTTTTGGTATCTTTGTTTTTGGCATCATAATCAGTTATAAGAGAATAGAGATATCTATAGATATATCATGAAAGATATATATATATATATTGTTAGATCAAGAGATATGTAAAAATATATATCTATAAATATTTATAGAGATATATCTATATACATATATATACAAATATATCTAGATATATATCTATATAGATATATCCGGAAAAATATATCAATATATATATATATATATATATATATCTACAAAGATATCAAGATATCTAAAAATATATTGGTTGGAATTAAGATAAATAAATATATTTATATTACGTCTTGGTGAATTATCATGATTGAAAAAATGAATAGAAGTAATTGAGAACATGATTGAAAATTTGTACTCATTGCCTGATTATGTGTGTGTTATCATGAGATTAGACTATCCCTTTTATAATATTGGTTTACATTAATTTATCATTTTTTATGATTTAACTATTATTTATGGACTATGAGTCATCCTATTCTCTATATAATGGAAGGGCTTATCTACTCATGATTTATTTTATGTAAACCCCCTATATCATATCCCTTAGATCCCATCACCTGCGTGTTATTAAAATATTTTCTATGGAGGGTGCACCCATATTAGAGGAGGTGGTACAGGTAAAGGATTTGAGGAAAAACCAATCTATGAGATATGAAGGAGAAAATGTGGAAAGCTGCAACATTAAACAAGTTATAGTTTAATGTTTTTCCCCTATAGTCAAAAGTCAGTTTATCGTCTTCTAGAAAAACTAACCAATTATAGAATCTCATGATCATGCCATAAATATTTTTTAAGTCTATTGCATGGTTAATAATTCTTGCGATTGAATTCTACGTGATTACCTAATAAAGGAATCATCTTTAATGCAAGAATGAAGAATCTTTAATCTGATTATGAGTATATATTTTATCATACAAGTTAAATAACTTAAGTAAAATACTATAAATATTCACAAGGAATTTCGAAGGAAACATTTAGATTTAGACATAAGGATAAAAATCCATTTAACATGAATATTAATCCAACTTATCCTTCTACTATTTGTCTTAGAATCTAATTTAATGTTTACCGTACCTCACTAACATAAGATGTGTACCTTTCAATTGTCATGGAAATTTTAGCATTTTGTTGTGGGTTGACATAACTTTTTCTAAATAAAGGGTTAACTTCCAAATCCTAACACAGTGTTACTTAGAATCAAATGTTGATTAAATATTTAAAAAATGATGGATTTCGGGATTGAGGATTCCACTCAATATATCAAGGAACATTATGTTAATGTTGTAGACATGCTACGCCTTCCTAAAACCCTTTTAAATAGCTTGACAGACCAAATTCGGGGTTATGAGAAGGGTTATATTGATCCATGACACTATACAATCTGCATGAAAGGATATTTTTTTAATTGATTGTGAGGGATATTAGGATTAAAAAATAGTGGGAGATTAATAGAATTTAATCAAATTTAAAATTTTCAATCAAATTTTTAAAATAAAAAAGGTAATAATTAACTTCTATTAGTTCATAGAAATAGAAAGTCAAACAAATTCAATGATATCTATATGATCCATACTAGATAAGGATAACCTAATCATCGGTGAAAATTTCTAGTAAAGATATAGGTTATTGTTCATTATACTAAACGATGAAAATAAATTATACATACTGGAAAAAATGCATCATGATTCACTTTCCAATGTGGCTAGTGTAGGAGAAGTATCTCTCAATTTGAATCATATTAATGGAACATTGAATGAATCCTTTTTCACTATCCCACATGTCTGATGATATTTTAAATAAATATTAGGAATGGGATCTGTATTGAATTTTTAACCCCATTAATGATCTACATCAATAAAAGGTAAGATAAAATAACTATGAGATATCTAATGCATTATTCATGTGAATGTTGGTAGATTAGATATATTAGGGTAACATGTAGTCAAGATGATTTTCAATATTGAGTGCCCATATATCATGGCTTTTATCTTCATTGATGATATATTCTTAGATCTCATTCAATCCTCACTGCCTAAACACATCTCCAGTTTTATTATGGATTATATTATGAGAAATGTTGAGATGACACCATCATATCTTAATACAATTATTTTCTAAGTTGGAAAACACATGGGGCATGAACAACCCACCTCCCCTACTATAAAAAAGAAGCTAAATAATAATGAAAACTCTAAAAAAACTCATTCCATGTATATGGATCTTGAGAAACGTCATTCCTAGAAAAATAATATCCAGTATCAAGAAAATGAACAAGACGCAGTATGTTTTTATGTGGTAAGAAAGGCCACTGGAAGAGTAACTGAACCTATATAAATATGTTTGGGAAAACTTTTAGTGAATTTGATCAGGGTTTTAATCTTCCCATGTATATAAGTAATGTATTAGATACTGGCGGTGGTTCCCACATTTGTATCCAAATACAGAGACAATATATATTTCTAATGATTGCCGTAAATGTGCTGTATTTAAGGGTTTCTAATAGAGTGAGTCTGGATTATCTTTCCATTGGAGATTATCATATCACATTTTGGACATAATTAATTTTGGTTGTGAAGAATTATTTTATGTTATTAGCATTACTAAGAACATGGTTTTCATTTCGCGTTTTGTTTTTGATGGATTAAATATTATGTTTGTAAATAATGGTTTCTACTTTCATAAAGAAAACATATTTCATTGTACGATATAAATGAAAAATAATATTTTTTTTATTAAATTAAATAAAATTAGACATCGATAACAAAAGTAACACACATGTTTCGTAAGAAAACCAGTTATAGAATTGGTGTCTTGGTCTTGTAAACAGGAAACATTTTAAAAATATATATCAAGATGGTTACTTGGACTCTTTTGAGCATATGATTCATGGAAGATGTTATTATTACCTAAAGGTAAGTTGAAAAAACCACCATCTGATGGTCAAGTTAATATTTCCATATATATTCTATATTTGGTATAAACTGATTTGTGCGGACCTTTTAAGATGGAGGTTAGATGTGTGATATCATATTTTATTATTATTATTGATTCCATGAGAATTTATGGTTATATATAATTCATGAGGTATAATTATGAATATTTTAAGAAATTAAAAGAGTTCATGAATGAGTTTGATAATCATCTTGGATAGAAGATAAGGAAACTTTGATTATATCTAGGTGGTGAATATCTTAACCTGGACATCAAGGACTTCCTACCAAAGAATGAGAAATTATCTCATCTCATTACACCTTATACATTGCAATGGAATGGTGTTAGTGAATGGTGTAACCACACCTCATTAAACATGGTGAGGTTAATGATGAGTCATTCAAGCCATCCATTATCCTATTCGGAGTTGTGAATTAAAGACAACATTATAAATATGGAACCAAGCACTCTCTATGGTGAAAAATAGTATTTCATTCATGTTATCGAGTAGAAAGAATAATTGTTTGTCACATTTTAGTAAATGTGGATGGGATGTATTTTTTAGGGATACCTCAAATAAAAAACTAACACCCCTATTAACAGAGTGTATCTTTTTAGGGTATCTTGTGTAAAATAGGGGATACTACCTATATAACTCTTCAGACAATAATGTGATTATTTCAATAATGTATGCATTTCTTGATAAGGGGAAAATCTTAAAAGGGGATGGTGGGAGAACGATTGAACCCTATGATGTTGACGCACTGGATATACAAGAGTTTGTGTGGAACAAATTCTATAGGTCCCCATGGAAAATGTGGTTCCTAACACCCAAGTGCATCGCAAGAGTTCTAAAGTGGTAATAGAACAAGAGAGATATGTTTTTACTAGTAACCAATGATGATGCATTATTATTGTTTAATAGTAATAAATCATTATTGGTTAATGATCATGTCCATATATTCCATAAGTAAAAATTAGAGAACTTATAAGTAGCAAGATGTAAAGAATTAATGAATTCTGGGATGGATTCCATGTATCAAAAAAATTGAGTATTGATCAATCCTCCAGTAGATATAAAAACTATTAGGTGTAAATGGGTATTCTATAGAATGCTGAACATGGAAGGTGAATTAAATATGTTCAAAGTGTATCCAGTTCCTAAAGGGTTTAGACAACATCAAATAATTGACAATAATGAAATGTTTTCCCTATTTTTTATATTTAAAAACATTATAATTTTATTTTCCATAGCATCTTACCCTTACATGATATTTCAGAAATGGATTTAAAAACACCATTCATTAATTTTAGCCTTTATGATAATGTGTATATGACACAACTAAAATGTTTTGTTACTCTATGAAATGAAAAAATGTAATGAAAGTTATAGAGATCCATCTACATATTAAAGCAGACATTCTATTTGAGGAATACTTGATTCAATGAATCCATAATATAATTTGGTTTCATCAATAATTAATAATATTCATGTGTCTGCAAATGGATTTGTGAGAGTATAGTTTCTTTTATAGTAGTATATGTTGATGAAAATTTCACTAATTGGAAACAATATACAATCATTAAAAGAAGTTATGGAATTGTAGAGCATGTGATTCTCCATAAAAGAAATAAGGGAATAATCCCACATTCTAGGGACAATGAACTTGTATGATAGATCCAATAGGCTTCTTGGACTATGTAAATGTATACACATTGACCGAATACTGATGAGGTTGAGTATGGAAAACTCTAAGAGGGTATTATTTCCAACATCACATGGTACACATGTTTAAAATAAAATTTTGTCCTTATTCATAATTTGAAAAATATAAAATGAGTATAATACCATACTCTACATCAATTGGATCTGTCATATATGAAATTTTATGTACAAGGCTTTATGATTCCATTTCATTGAGAATAGAAGGTAAATATAAAAAAGATCCAGGTAGATAAAATTAGAATACTATTAATGTTATCATTATATATCATAGGTGAAATAATGATATGTTAGTTGTGTATTGAGGTAATGAATAAATATTAAAAAGGGGTTATACAGATGGTAGTTTTCATATTGATCAGAATGAATTGAATTCATAGTCATGATATTTCTTTTTTTTCAACCGAGGATTTAAGATCTAGAGGAATTCAAAAAACATGTTGTCAGTGATTCTATAGTTGATTATGGGTATATTGGGTCTTATAATGAATCCAAGGAAGTGGTATGGATTAAAAAATATATCCAATAAATTTATTGGGTTCCAATAATTAAACATCCCATCATATTTTACTATGATAAAACATCACTAGTGGCTCTCTCCAAGGATCCAAGATTACACAACAGGAAAAGTCACATACTTATAAAGTTTCAACTCATGAGTGATATTTCTAAAAGGGTGACATTATGATGAGAAATTTATCCCTAGAGTAAAACATGGTAGACCACATAATCAAAGAATTTTTTTAGCCAAAGCATGAGTATAATGTGAGATATAGTGGAATGAATGTTGTTATCAGTCAACACTACTGCAAGTGGAGTCTATTAGATTTGTGTCCATTAAAGGAAATTTCTTAGTACTTCATTACATGTTTTATTATAAAATCTTTTTCTTACCACATATTTATTATTCTCCAATATGATATTAGTATGTGATAATGTTCTTAGAATATTGGTTTCACTAATAGGTTAAATCTTTTCTACACTATAATGATAACCTAGAGGTTCCATGAATTTATTCTTGACCATATTACATGATCCGTTGATATTTTTTTGATGAGACCTAGAAAAGAAAGTCTTTTAGTGGTAAAAGACTTGTATGAATTTGAGACACCTTCTCATGGTGTTCACCTTTGGATACAACTAAGATTCGAGGTTATGAAAATATACATTTCAAATATAAAATACACATTTCCCTATTTTATTGGATATTTATATATGAGGATGTTTGTATTGACCCTTAGACATTAGGATTTACATTAATTGATATCTTGACTTTGGATCTTTGATTTACTAGAAAAACCCATGGTGGAAAATTTTCATGTATAGGTTGGGTATGTTGGGTGAATCGCAAGTGATATTTTATTAATTTATAATGTGATAAAAGTGTTTTTCTTTTATCCCCTGATATAAGTAAATATATCATTCCCTTCAAAGGAATAGTACTGACTACCTAAATCATTTCCTATGGTGTTCGGTGGACATTTTCAATTCAGAAAAGTAAACAAAACAACCATTAACTGTATATATTTATGGAACTAGTATGAAACATGCCCAATTAGAGATATCATGATAAGTGTATTGTATTATGTGGTAAACATTCATATGAGGTTGAACATCTTTGAAACATTAACATATTTCTCCATGGATTCCTTAAGGTGCTTTTAGATTCTAACCTTGGACTTTTTTGGTTATGACTAATGCAAATAAGATATGGTCCAATAGGGTCACAAACTAAGTATATCCTCAATATTAGTTAAATTAAAATAATGAATTTAACAAGTTAGAATAAATAATATTTATTCATGTTTGAATGATCTTGATAATTTAATCACAAATAATTAGAAAGATTAAATTAATTAAAATGATAATAATATATATTTTATTTAAAATTTTAAAAATATAATATTTATTATATTGATCGTATAACAATTAAGTGACATTTAGTTAGACATATATCCATTATTTGAGGTGTTAAATATGAATGAGGGAAAGGGGACTGAGTTTAATGTTTTGAGTACTATAAATTATATTTATTTATATTCTTAATGAGCTGAGTATGTCAATAGATTAAAATTGTTAATATTTTTATTAACGTACATTTGGTTATTTAATAATATTAAATATTGTTTGGAGCTTGTACGTGATTTTACAACCATAAACTAGGTATACTAAATATCTAGTTATATCACTCTCTTTATTAAATTGATGTGCATAGTCGATAAGGAGATATTGGATCAATACCTTGAGATATCTATCCTCTATTTCTCCCTAATTATATCTAGATAACACCAAGGGTTATTCATTGTAGGGAAAAAATCCCTCAAGGTATCATTGAAGCATTTTTGAGGTGATTGTGTTTGTTGACAAAGTGGACATCTGAGTAGTGATTGTTGACAAAGAAAAACTATGACATAAAAATTTGTGGACAAAGAGGATTTCATGATGGAATGTCAAGTTCAAGAGCTGAGTTCAACGATCCATGTTTGATTCAAGAACATCGAGGTCGTGGAGTATAGGAAACTTGAGCACCATATGTTTTTCAAGATCGGAAGATCAAAATATGGCTAAGGAAATAGGTTCGTGAATGTTTGGGAGTTGGTCGCGCAAGTGTCTAAAAGGAGAGAAGACTTGCGCGCCGAGACTGGGTCGCGCAGGTGACTTGCGCTCCGTCGCGCAGGGTGGTCAATTTGCCTATAAATACTGGACCACCACTCTTCATTCTTCGCCGGAGTTCAACACTTTGAGAAATCAGAGCTCCCGTCGCGCAGGTGTGGTGGTCGCGCAAGTGGTGAGTGTGGGTCGCGCAGGTGAAGTTGTGCGCCAATAGTTGAAGTTGTGCACCGGTGTTAGAAGTTGCGCGCTGATTGGCAGTTGCACGCCAATACTGGTTTGGGCATAAAAGGAATAGAGTCACGTAAGTTTAGAGTTGAGGAATATTGAGTCACGCAAGTGTCTGAGGAGGACTTGCGTGCCCGGTGTGACTTGCGCGCTGATACTTGCGCGCCGAGATTGACTTGCGCGCCAAGTAAGGTTTTGTTCCAGCGGTGCTTCTCGAACTTCGTGGAAGTTGCTACGTTGCCCGATACCTTCGGTGCAAAGAGATATTCATTTACGGGTGAAATTTGAACTTCAACAGAGCATCTACATACAGAGAAAGATGCATTCCTTAATGAAAATGGAGAGACCTACAGGTCTATAAACTGTGAGTGGATAACCTTCTGGAGCAGTGAGATTAGGAAGAGGAAGAAGGTGATCCTCTCCACCGGCAGTGAGCCAGAGAGAGAGAAACAGGGAGTGAACCTTGGGAAATCAGTGAAATGACCCTAAACCTTGTATAGGCAGTGAGCCTGGGCATAGAAGTGATCTAGCCCGAACATTGTATCCACATATAGTGAAGAATAGTTGAATTTGGTACGACCGGAAACTTGTCGGTGTATGCTCCTTGGACGTAGCCCAGTGAGGGTGAACCAAGTAAAAATATCTGTGTCTATCTGTTTGCTTCCCTCCATTGCATTCAAAGCATCATCATTAGATAAAGAAGTAAAGAAGTGATCACAGTTTAAACACAAGATCAAACAAAGTGACCCTTGTAACAAAGTGGTCAAGATCCAGTGGGGTAGGAAGAACTTTGAAAAAGAATATCCATACCCTGATTCACCCCCCATCTCAGGGTATATAGGTCCCTATTGGCCCTAACATTCATCCTTAATGGATAGAATTACGGTGATCAACCACTAATAACACAAGTGATCAAGACTGACTATGCGAGCAACAGACCTACAACATAGATCGGATATTTTGGTTCATGTGAATATCACTTCTAGATGGTTTCTTAAGTTTAATAATACAACACAACAATGGTGAAATTAATTTAATTCCGTCATATCCTCAAAAAGTCTAATTTCAAGTTGAGGTAATTTTATATCTCATATTAAATTTATTATGAATTACATGTGAAGATCCTCTCAATATATTTCTATTGTAATAATTCTATTTATTTAATCATTTTTTTTCATAGGAACTGGTATCATTATCGTGTAAATAATATAAGAGAACTTCCAAATTTAAATGACCACAAATAATGTTTTTTATATTTCTAATGGGATTAATATTTTTTGATAGTTCATCATTTTGTGGACAGACTTGGCTATGTAATGATCTACAATTACTTCAAAAATTCTATTATTAATACAATCAGATGTATCACTGGATTTTATGTACCAAAAGAACATATACTATTGAGGAATTCCACCACAAGTTAAAGAGATATACCACTGATAAGATCTACCATTATTTCATCTGATCTACTAATAATCAGATATACTACTAGTTCAGGATGATCTTCCACTGACAGATTGACCTATGATTAGATCTACCAAAAGTTCAAACGATCTACCATTAATAGATTTACCACTAATAATATACATTTTTATTTCATATGATCTACCATTCAATGATCTACTAGTGTAACTTGTTATAACTAGTCTATGACATCGTCTGGATGAACATCATTTAGAATGCATCTAGTGCCAGAGGTTATCTATCGTTGTTCTGGGCGACCACTAAGGTTATCTATCATTTGCAATGATATAATACAAAAAATATACTATTTATATCTAGATTATCATATTATAATTTAAATCCTAAAAATTTTTGCTTAAGGAATTAAATTTTTATAGCCTGATGTGGAATTAAGAATTATTATTCCTAATCCACTATATGGATGCACTGAAGAAAAACGCATACATTCTTGATTTACTTCTCAGTACGAGGATCTATTGTATTTTTTATTATTGTTATTAAATAGTTATTTTAATATGGAGAGGTATCTATTATGTATAACTCTCTCATGTGTGAGTGTGACCAATGGTGTATGGAATATAAGGTTTAACAAAAACCATCGTATACTGAATCAAATACACATCCTAACACACTTTTGTGTGGAAGGACCATATATATAAACATCAATAAAACAAAATAATTTTCTAAAACTCAATGATAATTTTTTTTACTAAACTATTTATAGATCCTATTATAGACTCTCACAAATACAAATTCCAAAACCTTTGAACATCTGTTGTTATTCAGATCGATCAACATCATCTTTTCTTATCTATACTTGTTTTCACTTTCATTTTGTGCTTTACTTTTGAGAAGTGTGTTGTATTAAACTATTTATCTGTAGACACTATCTTTTATACCAATATAGAGATTTATTGGCATACACATCCAAATATAAATTTTTTATACCCATAAAAACTATAGAAGAGGTCGTCTGTGACTTGTTTATTGTTTATATATCATATATAACTACGGAAGAGGATTTTTTCCAAGATAGACTTGTGATTTGTGATTGTAAAACCAAATCCAATTTATGGATCTATTTATTTTTATAATAAACCACTCAGTATAATGTGATTTCCACGTTAAGGGGATTAAATCTCAGTTTGAGACCAAACTCCAGGTTTATATTCTATTGTGTGATTTAATACTATTTCTCAACTATTTCAAAGATAAAACTATATCTATTTTCAAAAAATATAATAAACATTACTTTAATACTGTGTATTTATATTTTTATATATAAATTGGTTGATTATGTAGTTTTATTTTAAAAAATATAGTGATTTAAAATATTTTTTCAACATAGAATTAATATTTCATTGAGAAATCATTCGATAGATAAAACTTATATAATTGTACTATTTATTACTACCTAGGATTTTTTAATTAGTTTGGGGGTTTTTTAAAATTATTTTTAAAATAGCAATCTGGAACTTAATTCATCCCCCTCTTTGGTTACACACTGTGACCAAAATATTATATCTATGGATTTTTCAAATATATTTTGAACCATGATTTCATTGTCTTTTTAAAATAATAAATTTATTTTATTTATAAATTTAATACATTATGTATAATAAGTTAAAATAGGGATTTAATAGAAATTTTCTTCCAGGTTTTAATATAACTAACTATTATTAATGGAATATTAAAATGAAAATGAATCTTGAAAGCATGATTTTTTAAATCTGGATTATAACTGAGTGTAACACTACTACAAAACAATACTTTAACGGCACAAGAAATGGCTTTTATTAGTTTTAAAAAAATCACTGATTACAAGAGTAATGTTAAAAGCACCAGACATTTCTCAGTGCTGCAAAACTGCTGATAAAGGGGTCATTTGTCAACACTTTTATATAGCACTGCTAATGGACCTCTTTATCGACACTTATAAAAGTGTTGATAAAGGCCTTTTATTGTCCCTTTTAGAGGTGATGGTAAATGTGTCCTTTATCAATGATTTTAAAGGCGTTGATAAGGGGCCATATTGTAGTATGTTGTTATAGTACACTACAACACTAGAAACACACCATATATAATCAAAAACAGGTCTAAATACATAATTTAAATGATATAAAATTTACCACAAAAATAAAATAAAAAACAATATTGTGCATATTTCAAACAATGGGATATACAATTATATAAATAAAAAATTATTACATACATTCAAAAACAACCCTAAAAAATAATATTACCACGATTTCCAACAACATTATTTGTTTAACATCAAACACTACATGAGTAGTTTTGAAAAAACCACCTCAACTCGAAAAAGAAAAGAATACACTTGTATTAGAAAACAATTATTATTATTAATAATAAAAATAATAATACTAAACATAAATATTTAATAATACATTAATTCTATAGACAATGATTTTATTGTGAAATTATAAATATTAACTCTATGAATGGATATTGGGGGGAACATGAGGGGAAGTGATTAATGTCAACACTATATGAGTGAACGGTTTTGTAAGAGAAGTTGATTGTGGACGTTTTGGTGATGAAAGAGATGAAATATGAACATAGTACCCCAACTCGAATAGAAGAATCCACTTGAATAATGAAATAATTAATACATCAATAATTATTAAAAAGAAATAAATGAAACATACAAAATAAAACAATAAATTAATTCTATGGGTACTGATTTTTCCGTGAAAACATCAATATTACTTCTATAATTGAGTAGAGGCAGTGTCGTTGAAAGTTTTACAAAGGCAATGAAGGTAAAATGAATGAAAGAGTTAAAGGCTCCATAATAGGGGAGAAACGATTTTAAGGGAGATCGATCATTAAAGTTAGACATAATACCCCAACTGAAATAGAATAATTGACTAGTATAAGAAAAAAAATCATTATGTGAGTAATAGTAAAAATAAATAAAATAAACATAAACATAAAATAGTATATTAATTCTATGGACAACTATTTTTCAATGAAAACATCAAGATTACCTATGTGATTAAACATATACAACGTCGTTTCACTTGTTTCAAATACATGACAGATAGAAAAAAATCATTCACAATAAATGACCTATATATGAAATTATGAAAATTAAATCATATTACATTATATAATTTTTCATTAAAATAGATAAAGAATATCTTAAAATTAACTTTACATCAATCCAAAGGGTTTCCTTCATTATAGTTTATTCTTCTAAGGGACTAATTCAATAATAATTTGAAAAATATGTCTTCTACATGAGATGTCAAACATTTAACTTAGATTATGTTAATAAAGTAAAGAACACCTAAAATTATGAGGAATAACATTATATATTAAAAAACACTTTTACCTTCTCATTTAACAATCATTGTATTTTAAAGGATTCAAAGATTTGTTTCCTCTGGGGAGAATCTAATTTCCCTATTTTTGGTCCCCTATAACATACCACTCATTGTCTACATTGGGACCGACATTAACTAATTTTTGATGTCCCAATGAAATGGATATCCTCGATTTAATTTTTATCTAAATGAAAATTTCTTTATTTTAATAGTAGGACAATCGACTAATTGTTGTTTATTGGATTAGAGACACAAAATACTTGCACTCGATGTGATTCCATTACAAACAACTTGTTTTTTCCTTCGACACTAAAATTAACCTTCATAAAGCCCATTTCATTAACTTTCAGTAAATTGATATTGTAAACCCATTTGCAATGGAAATTTAAAACTTGAAAAGTTATATAATACAACCAGTATATCTGTTAGATAATGTAAATATATGACATATTTTTATAAATTATATTTCTATCATTTGTATCAGAAATGTGCATCACTTTATTCACAAGAATAACAACACTTTTTTGCATCATAACATACTCATCAAGTTATTTTAAATAGATTTCATAACCATTGATTATAGAACTACTATAAGATATAACATTTACCTTCCGTCCTCTAGCTAGCCCTTGAAGCCATTCAAAAATTGAATTTAAATTTTCAGCTAACTCCTTATAAAGAATTATAATAAGGGAAATATGGATCATTTCTACTACAATATCTGAGCACCTAGATATTCCAAATCTAACAATAAGAGTATTTGGTATTTGGAAAAAAAAGAGGGAGATAAAGGAATATAATAAATGATATCCACTGAAAACATTGTATGTGTAAACCGAACGATGGATAGTATTATGACCCCAAACAGAATTACCCAAATCAAACTAAGTTAAATCATCTTATTGTCACGACCCGTCCTCGGGGCCCATGCCGTGACTACCCCAAGCCCGCCATCCATAGGCCAGGGGCTGGAGACTAGCACCAAGGCGTAAATCCTAGTAAAAAGGGAAGCCATTGCCTTTGTAAAGTAAACAAGCACCAAAGAGTAAGCAAGCGGAAAAGTAAACACTAAGTAAAAACAGAGTACGACTGAAAGTGCAGAAAAGTAAATGGGCCAGTATACAAACCCAAACTGAAAGTAAAGTACAACTCGAAAGGGAAAACAACAACTGTAATGTAAAAGCCGCTACACCGAGCTGTCCACTGGAAATCCCACCTAAAGGGTGGTTACAGAAAGCTCTTCTGCTCCACGGGTCCCACCATCCACTCTGAGTACGTCCCGCCCAGTGGTCCACCTCCAGGTACCGTCCTGCTCTGCAAGCCACAACCAAGATCAACGATGTCCGTCGTCTGCAACCAACACGACTTAGTGCAGGCATAGCCTGTGTAGGGGTGAGTATAAGCTACTCAGTAGGGACCCCGAGACCCCTAAAGGTCTCCCAAAATCCACAAAAGATAAACCACAAAGGAAGATACAATCACGAGGTAACAACCGACACTGCTTAGGTATATGCCCATACATATACCTAAGTCATCAATTCCAATACGCTCCAACCTACGAGTCTAAGTACAACTCAGTCCACACAGGAAAGTAAACGTATTCCACACAGGAAAGCAAAACGTAATCCACACAGGATAGCACAACACAATCCACACAGGAAAGCAACAGGATTCAGCTCACACAGGTATACTTCTTTGAAAGACGATAAAGATGATCTCTGATCCATCTAAGTCGTCAGACCAATGAAGGATCGATAGGTAACTAACCCCCGTAATGACCCACACAGGATCGGGCACACACAGGACCTGTAGGAGCTGGTTCACACAGAACCGCTGAGCGCAATGACCCACACAGGATCGGACCCACACAGGATCAGGCCCACACAGGACCTGTAGCACTGATCCACGTAGGATCACTGAGTGCTGTAGTCGTCGTCGTCGAATACACTAAGGATCTTTGTACTTTCATCGTCGCAGTCACAGTAGCAGTAGCAGTAGCAGTAGCAGTCACAGTCGCAGCCAGCTCTAGGGTTCCCGCACACAGCAAGCTCGTTCGGGAGGGTCCGCTCCACGAGCCGAGAGGCTGATACATCAACTGTCACTAAGCCCAGATTTGATGTATCCAAAAGTTCCGTATCATCACTAGGAACTCAACGCAACAGACGGCGCGTCGATCGGACGCCCGGTCTGAGAGTTATTGGCCTTTTCGTCCTAGGGGCCCGATTGATTTTTAAGGCAAAACAAACCCGACTGTACTCCACCTGCATCCAAACCTCGGGCGGAGTAAGCCAAAAGATCCGTCTCACTAAGAGAAACACGATAAAGCTGACGGCACGTCAATCGGACGTCCGTTGCTCAAGATATGAGCGTTTCCGCTCCGAGGGCCCGGTTGGTTTCGTGTACGAACCAACCCGTCCAAACTCAAAGTATTCCGAAACCTTGAGTGCAATATACCGATTCGACCGTCTCGATCCAAGGATCTCATCGCCGCTGACGGTTCTTCAATCGGAGGTCCATAGCTCATGTTATGGGCAAAAGACCGAAGTCGATTTGAAAACGGGGGATCCGGGTCCGGGCCGACCCGGGTCCGACCCGGCCTGGCCGGCGGCACGACGACGCGGTCATGATAAATCTTTCCACGGTGCGGCGCGATGGTGCTGTGAAATATTTTCCGTGTGATTCCCGCGTGGTGCGACAGCACCACGCCATCTCGTTTCATTCGCCAGATAAAATAATAATCAAGAACGAAGGAGGGGGGGATTCGGCCGTGTTTGTGCGGTCCGCCCCCCCCCCCCCTCTCGTTAGATGATAGAATATAAATATTTATCCTCAAGATTATCATGCTAGAACCAAGAAAGAGAGAATAAATAAATAATCAACAACAAACCCCTACCTCGGTTTCAAGGACGATGATCGTCAACGACCCGCGGAAGACGAGCGTCGCGGTGGTCGGCGTCACAGAAAAGGACGTCGATGTCGTGAAGCGAGGATTCGAAGCTCTTTGATGGCAATTTCGTCGCGGGAAATCATCGCAGAAGAGATGACGCAGAATAAGTACGTCGTTGGTGTCGCGGGTATGGCGTCACGAAAGACGATTCCTAAGAACGTGGCGTTCATCGTCGATGTCCGAAGGTTCTTCGCGTTCTTTGTCAAAGTTTGAAGAAGATGGAGAGAATTCTTCAAACCTCTCAATGTGGCTAGAGAATTATAACCCAAATAAAATAAGCTAAGGACTTATTTTATTTACACAACCAAACCATTTTGAAATTCAAAGGTTTGAAAATAATCAACTCAACCCACTTATTAACCAAAGTTGTCAAGTTAATTAAAGAGGGGTTATTGGGAGTTTAAAAAGAGAAGTTGAAGAGTTATACTTCGTGTGGGCCCCACCACACTTAATCCTCCCAAGGGAGGTTAAGTGGATGTGGGTCCCACCTCTAACTCCCTTTGGGAGAAGTTAACCAACAAGTTAAAATAAAATTTGTATTCCACAATTTTATTTAACTTATTCTAAATTCCCAAAAACTAACTCTCAACCCACAATAAACGCAACCTCAAAAAAGGTCTCCTTAAGCGAATATCAGCGCTGCAAGTTCATCGGTGCCCTCGGAATTTGATTCCGGGCACCGGTTCAAAAGTTAGAAATTCTCGCTCATTCGGTCACTGAACGTACCCGAGCCCAACTTCGGAAAAATGATTCCGGGCACTCCGGGCCTCGGAATCAGGTGCCGTCAGAAACCGCGCTCTTGTAAAATTCTAAAGAAAATTAAGAAAAAAATTTCCTTGAATTTTATGGGTCATTACATTACTCCGAACTCAGGTCTTTACGTCCCCGTAAAGATACATAAAAAACTAGGGAAACAAATGAGGGTACTGAGCACGCATCTGAGCCTCCCGCTCCCATGTGCTCTCCTGGAGATTCCTGTACTGCCATCTGAAGCACATTAGAGGAATCGACCATCCACGCAGGACCCGCTCCTGTCGATCCTCGATCTCCACCAAGACCTCTGTAAAAGTCGTCCCATCATCAATGTCAAGATCCCCATAGTCAATGATGTGCGTCGGGTCGTGCACGTATCTCCTCAGCTGAGACACGTGGAAGACGTCGTGCACCCGGTGCAACTGAGGTGGTAGAGCCAGGCGATAAGCCACCTCGCCAATCCTGCTGAGGACCTCGAAGGGTCCGATGAAGCGCGGAGATAACTTTCCACCTTGTCCAAATCTCTGTATACCACATCGAGGTGAGACCCGCAAGAAGACGTGGTCGCCATCCTCGAACTCTAGTGGCCTCCGCCTCCTGTCAGCGTATGAATTCTGCCAGCTCTGAGCTGTGCTCATCCGCTCCTGGATGACCTAGACCATCTCTGTCGTGGACTGGACCATCTCTGGTCCCACAAGTGCTGACTCCCCAGGGTCTGTCCAGCACAAAGAAGATCTACAAGGTCGTCCGTACAATGCCTCGTATGGTGCCATCCCGATGGTGGAGTGGTAGCTGTTGTTGTACGCAAACTCCACCAACGGTAGATGGTCCTCCCAGCTGCGACCAAATTCGAGGAAACATGCGCGGAGAATGTCCTTGAGAGTCTGAATGGTCCACTCCGTCTGACCATCCGTCTGAGGGTGAAAGGCTGTGCTCCGACGTAGCTGCGTCCCGAACGCCTCCTGAAACCCCTTCCAAAGCCGGGAAGTAAAGCGAGCATCTCAATCGGAGATGATAGATGATGGAACACCGTGGAGCCGCAAAATCTCCTGAACGTAGAGACATCCCAAGATCTCCACTGAGCCCTACTCTCTGATGGGTAAGAAGTGTGACGACTTGGTGATTCGGTTGACAATCACCCAGATGGAGTCGTGACCTCTAGAAGTGCGTGGAAGTCCAGTCACGAAGTCCATAGATATCCCATCCCACTTCCACTATGGGACCTCCAAGGGCTGTACCAAGCCTGCTGGTACCTGATGCTCTGCCTTCACCTGCTGGCAGGTGAGACATCGAGAAACGAACTCTGCTACAGCCTTCTTCATGCCCGACCACCAGTGCTTTCGTTTGAGATCCTAGTACATCTTTTCCACATGAGGATGTACCGCCAAAGGAGAAGTGTGAAACTCTCTCAGCAAATCCTCTCGCAAAGCGACTGGTACCATGGTACGTCCTCTGAAAAGAATGTCGTGCTCTCCTCCAAGGTAGAAACCATCAGGTGTCTTTCCCAAGGATATCTGTGCACGACGTGTCTCACAGTCAGCGTCCTCACGTTGTGCCTCTCTGACCCACTGCAGTAGTGGAGGGGTGAATGTGAGAGACTGAAGGAAGGCTGCTTCATCTCTATCCACGAAGGATATCTGCAAAGAGGCTAGCTTCTCCGTCGCCTCCTCAAGTAGCTGAATTCTCGTCCTCCTGCTGAGGGCATAGACTACTACGTTCCCCTTCCCAGGAGTATAGACTGTCTCAAAATCATAGTCCTGGAGGAACTCGAGCCATCACCGCTATCTCAGGTTCAGGTCCTTCTACGAGAAGTTATACCTGAGACTCTGATGATTAGAAAAGACTGTAAAGCGCTCGCCCATCAGGTAGTGTCGCCATGTCTTCAGAGCGAAGACCACTACAGCTAACTCCAGGTCATCGGTAGCATAGTTCTGCTCATGCGGACTCAACTGACATGATCTATAGGTGATCAATGCCCACTCCTGCATCAGAACACATCCGTGTCTGGTCCCTGATGCATCGCAGTAAACTACATATCCAACTCCCTCCTCATGAAACCTCAAGATAGGTGCGCTGGTCAATCTCTGTCTCAGCTCCTGGAAGCTCTGCTGACATTTGTCTGACCACACGAAGGGTTTCCCCTTCTTCGTCACAGCTGTGAGTGGTGCTGCAACTCTAGAGAAGTCTGGAAAGAATCTCCGATAGTATCCAGCTAGTCCCAAGAAACTTCGAACCTCAGTCACGCTCCTGGGTGGCTCCCAAGCTAGCACTGCCTCGATCTTCGCGGGATCCACTACAACTCCCGCCTCAGAGATAACGTGTCCCAAGAAGTGGACCTCACGTATCCAGAACTGGAACTTCGAGAGATTACCATAAAGCTGGTGCTCTTGGAGTGTGTCTAGTACAACTCGCAAGTGATAGGCGTGCTCCTCCTCAGTCATAGAGTAAATCAGTATGTCGTCGATGAAGACCATGAAAAACCGATCAAGGTATGGCTGAAAGATCCTGTTCATGAGGACCATGAACACTGCTGGAGCATTGGTTACGCCGAAAGGCATATCCAAGAACTCATAGTGGCCATACCGACATCTGAAGGTCGTCTTCTGCACGTCCTCATCTCTGACTCTGAGCTGATGATAGCCTGACCTGAGGTCTATCTTCGAGAACCACCGTTCTCAATTGAGCTGATCAAAGAGGTCATCAATCCTTGGTAGAGGATACTTATTCCTCCCTGTCACCTGGTTCAGGCAATGACAGTCAATACAAAGTCGCAAGCTTCCGTCCGACTTCTTGGCGAACAATATCGGGGTAGCCCAGGGTCAAACACTGGGTCGGATGAACCCCTTGCCCTGCAAGTCCTCCAACTATACCCGTAGCTCTCGAAGCTCGGTGGGGGCCATCCGATATTCTTGAGTGGATATCGGGGCTGTCCCGGGGTACAGGTCAATATAAATGTCTACCTCTCTGCGAGGAGGTAGCCCTGGGACGTCATCGGGAAAAACGTCCGCAAACTGATCCACCACTGTAGGAAAACCAGGACTCTGCACGTCAACTGGTCCAAGGATGAGGCTAGCCAACTGATGAGTGATGGGCTGTCCTCTCCTCCACGGAAGTCCATCCTGTGCTGCAAAGGCTCCCTTCTCGCCGGTGAAGGTGAACCTGCTCCTGTCGGTGCGTACACATCGCACCTTGTGCTTAAAACAGTCAATCTGTGCATGGACCGTAGATAGCCAATCCATTCCCAAGATGAAGTCGTAAGGCCTCGACGCTACTACAAGATGATCCCAGCCGACGATCTCGCCTCCTAGAGTAAGCTTACACTGCCGGCACCAGTGCGTAATCGTCGAGTCTGCTCCCGTAGGAGTCTCTAGCCGTAAGGATCGAGCCAACGGCTCTGTCGGAATCTCCTACCTCCGAACAAGGGCAGTGGCTATGAAAGAGTGACTCGCTCCTGTGTCTATAAGTTCTGAAGCAAGGGTGGAATAGACACAGATAGTACCTAGAATCATCTCTGGCGCGTCGTGGTCGTAGGCCTCAACTGCCTGGAGCTGTGCCTGTCTCTTCCCGCCAGCTCCCTGTGGCCGGGGTGGACCTCCTAGTGGTGGTGGTTGCAGAGACTCAAAGGGACTCCCACCACCTGATGCTCGCCCAACTCCTCTGTCTCGTCTGCCTCCTCCCTGCGGACCGCCACGGTCGACCCTCTGACTCTGCCTTGGTGGTTACTCAACCGTCTGCTGCTCCTCTGCATGGCGGGTCGGGCAATCACGAGCCATGTGTCCCTGCCAGCCGCACGAGTAGCACTGCCTGCCTCTCGAAAGACTGGATCCGCGCTGTGTGCACTGCACTGCTGAGCCAGTGTCCTGAGGTTGTCTTCTTGAAGGTCTGGTCTGCCTGGACCCCTGAGTCATCCGTCGACTGCCTACTGCAGATGACTCTTCCACGTGCCGCCCTGCGGTGGGTCTCGACGCTGGTGTAGACTCAGCAAGGAAGCTCTCGATCAAAAGGGCCCGCTCGAGTACTCCTGCCTGAGTCGGTATGCTGAGAGAGATCAGCGATGCCCTGATCTCGTGTCTCATACCCTACTCGAAGGTCCGGGCCCGGAAGAATGGGACCCGTACCATGTCGGTCGAGTAGCGCAAGAGATAAGTAAATCTCGCCGAGTACTGAGCGACCTTCATGTTGCCTTGCTTCAGCTGAAGAAGCTCCTGGATACGCACCGCACGAAAGCTGGTTGGGACGAACTCCGAGAAGAAGAGGCTCTCAAAGTCCACCCATAGTAGAGATGCCTCATCGTGCACCTCGAGCATCAAGCTCCACCATCGGCCCACTACTGCGTGCAGTAGGCTCGCAGCGAGGATCACCATAAGGTCTGCAGGTGTCCTCACTAGCCTAAAAACTAATACCACTGCCTCCAGCCAGTCCTCTGCTGCCTGGGGGTCCGTCTCCCCACGGAACCTGTGTGGTCGCTGGCACCGGAACGCGTGTAGAGCTCCAAGGTGACGTGCATCGTCAGCGACTGGTGCAAGAAGCATCGGTGGATCGACGGGTAGAGCTACCGCTGGTGCCACTGCTGAAAAAGGGCCCTGCACCGAGGCCTCGTCGCTCGGTGGGCTGTCGTCACGCTCAACTCTCGGAACCCTAGCTGGCTGCCGTCGTGGGGCCATCCTGAAAAGGAAACAGGTGCGCCACGGTCAGAACAGTATACCTGTTGAGCTGATATAAAGTAATCACAAAGAAAACTTTTAAACCCACATGCAATCAATGTTTTCATGCATGAAGTCGGAAATCAGTAGTCAGGGTCCTGGTGTACAGATACATCGGTCGTCGCACCGACACTGGACTCCCTAGACTAATAACCACACTCAATACGCTAAACATTATTGCCTCACATAGAAAAGATCAGAGTTCGCGGTAGAACCTAACTCCTCTGATACCAATTTGTCATGGCCCGTCCTCAGGGCCCGTGCCGTGACTACCCCAAGCCCGCCTTCCATAGGCCAGGGGCTGGCGACTAGCACCAAGGCGTAAATCCCATTAAAAGGGAAAGGCATTTCCTTTGTAAAGTAAAAAAGCACCACAGAGTAAGCAAGAGGAAAAGTAAACACTAAGTAAAAACAGAGTACAACTGAAAGTGCGGAAAAGTAAATGGGCCAGTATACAAACCCAAACTGAAAGTAAAGTACAACTCAAAAGGGAAAACAAAAACTGTAATGTAAAAGCCGCTACACCGAGCTGTCCACTAGAAATCCCACCTGAAGGGTGGGTATAGATAGCTCCACTACTCCATGGGTCCCACCGTCCGCTCTGAGTACGTCCCGCCAAGTGGTCCACCTCCAGGTACCGTCCTGCTCTGCAAGCCTCAACCACGATAAATGTTGTCCGTCGTCTGCAACCAACACAATGTAGTGCGGGCATAACCCGTGCAGGGGTGAGTATAAGCTACTCAGTAGGGACCCCGAGACCCCTGAAGGTCTCCTAAAATCCACAAAGGATAAACCACAAAGGAAGATACAATCACGAAGTAACAACCGAAACTGCTTAGGTATATGCCCATACATATACCTAAGTCATCAATTCCAATACGCTCCAACCTCCGAGTCCATGTACAACTCAGTCCACATAGGAAAGTAAACGTATTCCACACAGGAAAGCAAAACGTAATCCACACTGGATAGCACAACACAATCCATACAGGAAATCAACAGGATTCAGCTCACACAGGTATACTTCTTCGAAAGACGATAAAGATGATCTCTGATCCATCTAATTCGTCAGACCCATGAAGGATCGATAGGTAACTAACCGCCACAATGACCCACACTGGATCGGGCCAACACAGGACCTGTAGGCGCTGGTTCACACAGGACCGCTGAGCGCAATGACCCACCCAGAATCATACCCACACAGGATCGGGCCCACACAGGACCAGTAGCACTGATCCACATAGGATCGCTGAGTGTTGTACTCGTCGTAGTCGAATCAACTAAGGATCTCTGTACTGTCGTCGTCGCAGTCACAGTAGAAGTAGCAGTCACAGTCGCAGCTAGCTCTAGGGTTCCCGCACACAGCAAACTCGTTCGGGAGGGTCCGCTCCACGAGCTGAGAGGCTGATACATCAACTGTCACTAATTCCAGAGTTGATGTATCCCAAAGTTTCATATCGTCAACAGTAACTCAACGCAATAGACGGCGCGTCGATCAGACGCCCGGTCTGAGAGTTATTGGCTTTTTCGTCCCAGGGGCCCTGTTGATTTTTAAGGGAAAACCAACCCGACCGTACTCCTCCTGCGTCCAAACCTCGAGCTGAGTAAGCCAAAAGATCTGTCTCACTAAGAGAAACACGACAAAGCTGACGGAACGTCAATCGGACGTCCGTTGCTCAAGATATGAGTGTTTCCGCTCCGAGGGCCCGGTTGGTTTCGTGTACGAACCAACCCGACCGAACTCAAATTATTATGAAACCTTGAGTGCGATATACCGAATAGACCGTCTTGATCCAAGGATCGCATCGCCACTAACGGTTCGTCAATCGGAGGTCCGTAGCTAATGTTATGGGCAAAAGACCGAAGTCGATTCGAAAACGGGGGGTCCTGGTCCGGGCCGACCCGGCGCGGCCGGCGGTGCGGCCCGGCGCGGCGGCACGGTCTGGAACAGCGGCACGGTCATGATAAATCTTTCCACGGCATGGCGCAATGGCGCCATGCAATATTTTCCGTGTTATTCCCGCGTGGTGCGACGACACCACGCCATCTCGTTTCATCCGCAAGATAAAATAATAATCAAGAACAAAGGAGGGGGGGATTCGGCCGTGTTTGTGCGCCCCCCCCCCCTCTCGTTAGATGATAGCATATAAACATTTATCCTCAAGATTTTCATGCTAGAACCAAGAACGAGAATAAATAAATAATCAAAAACAAACCCCTACCTCGGTTTCAAGAACGATGATCGTTAAAGACCCGCGGAAGACGAGCGTCGCAGTGGTCAGCGTCGCAGAAAAGGACGTCGATGTTGTGAAGTGAGGATTCGAAGCTCTTTGATGGCGATTTCATCGCGGGAAACCGTCGCGGAAGAGATGACACGGAAGAAGTACGTCGTCGGTGTCGCGGGTATGTCGTCGCGAAAGATGATTCCCGAGAACGTGGAGTTCTTCGTCGATGTCTGAAGGTTCTTCGCGTTCTTCGTCAATGTTTGAAGAAGATGGAGAGAATTCATCAAACCTCTCAAGATGGCTATAGAATTCTAACCCCAAATAAAATAAGCTAAGGACTTATTTTATTTACAAAACCGAACCATTTTGAAATTCAATGGTTTGAAAATAAACAACTCAACCCATTTATTAACCAAAGTTGTCACGTTAATTAAAGAGGGGTTATTGGGAGTTTAAAAAGAGAAGGTGAAGAGTTATGCTTTGTGTGGGGCCCCCCACAATTAATCCTCCAAAGGGAGGTTAAGTGGATGTGGTTCCAACCTCTAACTCCCTTTGGGAGAAGTTAACCAACAAGTTAAAATAAAATTTGTATTCCACAATTTTATTTAACTTATTCTAAATTCCCAAAAACTAACTCTCAACCCGCAATAAACACAACCTCGGAAAAGGTCTCCTTAAGAGAATATCGGCACTGCGAGTTCATCAGTGCCCTCAGAATTTGATTCCGGGAACCGGTTCAAAAGTTAGAAATTCTCGCTCGTTCATTCACTGAACGTACCTGAGCCAAACATCAGAAAAATGATTCCTGGCACTCTGGGCATTGGAATCAGGTGCCGTCAGAAACCGCGCTCTTGTAAAATTCCAAAGAAAATTAAGAAAAAATTTTCCTTGAATTTTACAGGTCTTTACACTTATAACCTATAACACACCTCAAAGTCGCTAACAGATGTTTTGAACAATGGGTGCGAGAAACCATAAAAGGGAGGTGGTCCCCCCGACCAATAGAAACAATTAGTAACGAAGGTCGAACAACATTCTAGCATGAACCTTGGAGTCAATGGACATGTAAACAGAAAATAATCATTACCAAATATAGGTATACCTCATAAAAAAACAAAAATGGAAATAAATGATTATATAGGTATATAGACACATTTATGTAACTCTAGAAAAAAACCCACTTACAATCTATAAGAAATATCAAATAGATTAAAACCAGATAATAAAACACACCATTAACTATAAATCCGCCATAATGTTTCAAAATTTAAAGCTATGATGTGATAAACCCTCAGGTGCTAAACTAGGGATGACCCATTTGAATCTTCTCTATGAGAAAACATTGGATAGTATTGAATTCTAAGAGAAACTAGATCATACGATACATATAACCAATAGAGGAACATAAGTCACTCCACAAACTTGGTTCTCAAAAAATAGCATTTGAAGTTTCATGTCCATTGAGATGTACACGAAAGGTTTCAGTATATACATAATCATTAAGGAACCACCAATGTGCCTCAAATTAGTAGTCAATAAACAATAATAAACAAGAAAATTTTCCCCCAAACCCGGCAGGGGTGGTAATGGTGGGGAGGGGTTGGGGGCATGGTCGTGGGGTGAAGTGCCCAAGCCAGTGATTCACTTTTATTTTATTTGCCGCATTTTTTTCCACTTTTTTAGTTGTACCAAATTTTATGAATATAATATACACGAATATTTATACACATTTATAAACATATATGAGAAAAATTATTTAGTAAGATGAGATAGAACATAGAAAAAAATAACGAATAAATCCAAGGTTTAGGGTCAGATATAAAGAAGAGATCATATATCAGTATTCAATACAAACAAGGGACCACAAATCATTCCCAAAAAATATAGATCACAAAAAAATTGTAACCAATTTATCATAAACAAACCATTGAAGAATATATCTAAATGGAAACAAAAAAATGCAAAATGAAATTAAGAAGGCCTACCTCTCTAGGTTGTAGAACATCCATGACCCCCTTTAGAATACCTAACTTCAGACAAACACTAGATTTCAGACTAGATGTTGGAGCAACTAGAGGCAGTGATGTGGTGTGATTCAAATTTCAATTAATTGAGGAGGATTTCCGACAGTGGGTGACTTCCATAGAAAGCTTCTATATCACAACTGGTTCGCAAATGGTTACAGTTTTTAAAATAGATCATGAAACATTTATCAATTCTTACAAATAATAACTGGTAAAGATAATCCTTTGTCATCCTTGAAAAAGTGCTGAAAACATAAATCATTATCACTTCTAAATTTATTGCAATGAGAGGTATTAATTTTATCAATGCGTTGTTTAGTGCTGATAATGTTGACTTTCTCAGTGCTTATTACTAAAGCACTAATAAAGGATTTATAATTATAATTATAAATAAAAATTTGTAAATATTTATATATTCTTACTAAATATATATTTATAAATACAGTAAACATATTCATATTGAAGTAAATTTATTATAAATTTCAAAATTATTTCAATATTAATATTTATTTATTTATAATTATTTATTTATAATTATATTAATACTCCTAAAAAATCTTTTTTATTTATAATTAGAAATATTTAAATGTATTAATATAGTGAATTCACTTTTATGAATATATTTATTTTTAAATTTTATTCACAATTTTTTTACCTTATTAATGAAAATATAATTTTAAGTGTAAGCATATATGTTAGAAATTTTTGAAATTAAATAAATTTAGAATAAATAAACATTAAATTTATAGATAAAAATAGATGTGTTTTTTTAGTGTTCATTGTAAAATATAGAAATACATTAATTACGTATATGTGAAATAAATATATCACACATTTGATCTATATTATATTGAAAAATAAAACGACATTCAATTATATGTCGAGTAAAACATAATTTGTCAATATTTTTAATTCAAATTAATTTTCAATTATAAACCATTATTCAATAAATATATTATTATTTAATGTAAAGAACATAAATATTTTGTAATATATAAATCATATTTATATACATTAATATATATTTATATATTTAATAAAGATAATTTAATGACATTAATTATCATAATTATCTAATTAAAAAATGATTAGTATTCAGTAATGTATAATAGGCCTATTCAATTTTATCAATAATTATTGAATTTATAAATTTTTTAAGATTTTTATAATAAACACATTTTTTATTTTTCATTTACTAAATTATTTTATTTCATTTTTTTCGTAACTTTATCAGTGCTAAAAATACACTGATTAAATATATATTTATCAGCACTAAAAATAAGTCACATATAAAGGGTATAGTTCATTAGCACTAAAAATTAAGCACTGTTAAAGTTTACCCCTTATCAGTGCTAAAAATAAAGCACTAAAAAAAGATACCCATTATCATTGCTAATAAACATTTCATTTCAATCATTTTTTCTAGTGTTTATAAATACCAATGTTGTTAAAGGCCTATTTTTTAGTAGTGTAATTAAAAATTAACCAAAACTAGTATAGTTTTATGGAGTGATCCTACTATAGTGTATTACAACAATAATAATGAATGTTCTACACCATTTGAAATTTGGGATACTTTAGTAGTTTCTCATGAAGAACTTCTAATATCTAACACAATTGTTTGAAAACTTATACTATTAAATATTATACATTTAATATGAAACCCAATGAACCAATTTTTGATATGTATGTAATGTTTAATGTTATCATGAACCCAATCCATTCATTATTGAAAAATGTTTCTAATAAGGGCCTAGTGATGCACCTATTAAAACATTTGACAAATAGTTAGAATGTAACTTCAATTTCAATTCATGAAATGTAACATAAGTATTTTTCCTATTAAAGATATGATAAAAATCATCATGATGTATGAATATAAATTCCAATAAAAAAGATAATAATAATTGGAAATAATGCAAAAATATGTACCCTTTAAGACCACTACTTGAAAACAAAATGACAAACAAAATTTGATAGCGCATGTGACAAATAGTCTCTAGAAGATAGTGATGACGAAATATCTCACTTGGCCAGATGATTCATGAAATATTACCAGATAAATAAATTATTCATGAATTAAATCTTAAGGGTAATGTATGATAATTAACCAAATAAAAGAAAGTATTTGAAGAAGGGTGATACCTTTAATGAGATAGTCTACTCTGAATGAAATATAAAATTTCATGTCATATATTATTTTCATAAGTTGAAATATGAGCAGAAATATTAGTACAATGATAAAAAGTATAACAAATCAATGAAAGAAAATTCTATTTCTTTATAGGACTTCTCATTTGAATAAGTTTTAATAAAAGAAGATAATCAAGATAGATACAATATGTGTATTATGAATAAAAACATATGAGGTCTCTAATATTTTTAAGAAATTACTTGTTCATAATTCCAATACATGTATATATGAAATAACTGAAGAAAAAAATGTATAATAAAGAAAAGACGGAATACTATTTTATTCGAGAGGATACACTAAATGAACTAATAGATAAATTTAAAAGTATTAAGAATTATAATTCCTTGACTGTTTATTTTAAAACTGATCTCGGTATAGAGAAGGATAAAATTTCTCAACTTATAAAAGAAAAAAAAGAGTGGAAATTCTCCAATAAGAAGCTGAAAATTTATTTAGAATGATTTAATTATGGATGAAATACCTTTACATAGATTCTTGGAAAGAAACATTCACATAAATATATTACATGAATAAGATATCAACCTAGAAAATGCAATACTATTAAAAATAATTTAATTCATATCTCTAATTCCACTAATTATGTAAATAATTTTTATTAATCTGGACATAAAAAAATATCAATTTTAAAAATTCATATATATGACTATAAGAGACATAGTTATTAATTTTTGATTCCTAAAACTTTGATTAATAACACATCTGGACCCACGAAAATATTCGTACTTAATTTATTTTTGGTTTAAAATTTAATTTATAAGAAACCATATTAAAAATATCCATTAATCATTTTTGGTATCAAGATAGTGGATTCCCCATAAATATGACTTGTTTCTATTCTACTTTCAAGAATCTAATTAAGGTTCTTTTTGTACAAGTCACTTTTGGTAATAATGTTAAAGGAAAATAATTGACATTGAACAAATTAGTAACTCTAACACAGTTTGATTTTATAATGTTTTGTTTAGGGATAGATTACAATATAATATTCTTACAATATCATAGTTATGTGAATATGGAATTCATGTAAATGTTTTTTATAATTCATCAAATATTTTTTATTTTAAATTTTTTTAATTTTTAATTCTTTAGGATATGGTAATGTTTATGTTTTTAATTTATATTCTTTTCTTTCTAAATACATTTCATGTCTAACCTTATTTCAAAAATAATATTGGTCTTGTCATAAGATACAAGGATATTATAACATTCATTCACTTATAATTCTAATTAGGATAGGTTTTTTTAAAGGATATACTAAAACTAGATTTTTCATATAATAAAGTATGTAACCCATGTCAAAAATAGAAACATCACAAAATCTCCATCAAATCTAAGAATTAAGTTTCAACTTCTCAACCCCTAGGATTGGTTTTCATGGATTTCATTGGAATATCATGAGTTTCTATCTTAAATTGTAGGAACTATATTAATGTTCTAGTAGATTACATTACTATGTATACTTGAGTATTATTTCTAGATCCAAAAAATGAATATTTTTTATATTTTACTAAATATGCTAAATCTATACAAAATCCAAGAGGAATTATTATTAAGACCATAATAAGTGATCATGGTAGTGAGCATGAAAATCAATATTTTGAATCATTTTACCTCAAAATGGCTATAATAAAAAATTTATTCTCCTAGGAACTCATAGAAGAATAGTGTATTGAAATGGAGAAATGGAACCCTTAACGAAATTTCACACATCATGAAAATGACTATGATTTACCTGTTTATTTTTGGGAAGAGGATGTAAGTAAATCCAATTATATAATTATATGTTTTTAATAATTCCTCTCTTAAAACGGACCACTTATGAGTTATGTAATATAATGAATCAGAAGGTTGGTTACTTTAGTGTTTTTGGATGCAATGTCTTTATTCTTAATACAAAATATAATCTTGAATAATTTTTTCCATGACTGATGAAGGAATTTTACTTATTTATTCAACATATAGTAAATAATAAATGGTATTTAATAAAATAACTAACATTTTACAGAAATATATTCTTTTAAATTTGACGAAACAGGTCCACATGGTCCCAAATCATGTTTAGAAAACCATGAAGATGGTCTCTCAAATCTGGATATAAATGCCAAACCATCTAATAGTTTTGTGAAACAAGTAGAAAAATTGTCCAGATATAAATAACAACATAAATATATAGTGGATAATGAAATATATGTCCCTTGTTTTTATAGTACTATTAGATTCAAAAATACCATCCCCTATATATCGTAGTTAGAGACCTAAATAGAGGAAGTGAAATAATATCTTCACTTTGAAATGTGGTTTAACATTATGATTTCATCCCACATCTTGAACCTATGAAAAACAATAATGAAATTAATGATGAATTATAGGCCATATAAATGAAAATATAACATAATAAATTTTAAATAAATAGAATACGACCACTATTAGATATATCTAGAGACAATATGACCATTGACACTAAATGGTTATTTATAAAAAATGACTAGTCATGCAATAGAGTTATAAATAATTCTTGATTAGTTTCACAATGATATATTCAAAAAGAAGTTATTGACGTTCAGGAATCCTTTTCACTAGTATCCAGACTTTAAGGCATTATAATATTTGTTATTCATGAATCAAATTTTAATTTTAAACTATTTCAAATGGATATCAAGATATAATTCTTCAATGTCAATATATTTGAGGATGTTTTTGTTTAAAAATCCCCTATATATGGAAATCCTCATTTTACAAAAATAGTTTTTAAATTAAAAAATGATTTATATAATATAGAACAATATATTAATGCTTTTTATTATAGTATCATCTCTTTTTTAATTTCTAAAGGGTTCACTAAAGGAATAATTGATCCTACTCTTTTTATAAACATAAATTCAAATGATTTTTAGTTGTACAATTTAATGTTTATGAAATAATTTCTGGGCCTTTTTTAAATTATTAGTGTACTGATTTTTTGAAAATGAAGCTAAGGAAAATTGAAATTAGTCAAATGGGAGAACATAAATTCGGTCTTGGTTTTCAGAATTTTGATGATAAAGATGACTTTTTTTTATATTTAAATATGTACATCGAATACCTTCAAAAAAATTTGGTTTATAAATCCCAAAAAGTTGTTGTACTCCAATCAGTAGAACATCTAAACATGATCATAATGAAAAGGGGAAATTATTTGATAAAATAAATTATTGAGGCATGATTGGATGTTTTCTATATTTATCTACAAGACGACTGGATGTTATCTTTTTTGTATGTATGTGTGGAGATTTCAAAAAAATTCCAAAATAATCACATTAAAATCATATCAAAATAATTTTCAATTACCCCATGTATATAAAAATTTTAGAACTACTATATCCTAGAAGAAAAGAATTTGACTTATTAAGTCATTTAGATACAGATTTTGGTGGTTGTATGTTAGATAGAAAAAAGTAAATATAAAACATTTCACTTTTTATAAAACTTATTGGCTTCCTAGTGTTGTAAAAAAGAAAAACTCAATTACAGTATCCACTGGTATGGCTGGATATATAGTTGTAGGATGTTTTTGTGAAAACATTTTGTGGATGAAACATACTTTAACAGATTTTAGATATCAATTTAGACATGTCCCAATAAATTATGATAATAAAAGTGTGATAAATATTTCCCAAAATTTTTTTATCTAATTTTGGGATAAAACATATAGATATAAGACATCAATTTTTGTGGGATCATTTCAGAAAGGGGGATATAACTATTGAATTAATTAGCATAGAATATAGTCTTACTAATATATTTACAATGACCTTGAATTCTGATAGAATAAGCTATATCATATATGAACTAGGAACGATCAATTTTGGATGGATCAATATTTCTAGTTTTCCTTTCTAGATAATTGTTGTTGTAAAACTACCATTTATAACCACCCATTGGTTATAAATCATTGGAAATCAATCATTAGAAGATATCTTATTGGGAAATCCACCATTCACGATCCAAATTTTGATGATCTACTATTCATGATCTACCATTCAGGATCTTAGGTTTGCGATCTACCATTGGAGGTCCACCATTAGTGATCCACCATCGAAAAATATACCAATCAGGTTCTCTATGATTAAAATTTTAGTTGATGTTTTATTCAATTTTTTATTTATATGTTATAATATTTTAAAACATAAAATTAATAAATGATAAATTTGTTTTAAATTAGAATGTAATAACCCTCTCTCACTCATGACTCATTTGGAACCATTAAACATCACCTATCTCTCAACCAACAATACTTTGGAATCACCCATATTCTTTAGAATTAGTGAAATAATTGAGTAAAAGGATCCTTAAATCATCTCCAAAAGGATCATATCCTTCAATGAAATTTTTTAAAGAAACTAATCATGTTGCTACAGTATTTTTCCTGAATAACCCATATATTTCAAATCTAGTTCTGATTATTGAAAATCAATTAGATATTGATTGGTTGATTTTAAGCAAGTCACTGGTACTAAATGTGATTCAGGATCAGGGATGGATTTTATAAATCTCAAAGAATGATCAACCGATTTATCTATGGTGGTTAACCAATTCTATATGTTTACAAAGTATGTTTTTGGAATAAAAAGTTTTTTTTATAACCTATGATTGATGGCCAAGTCATTTCCTTTTCATCAAAATAATAGACAAGATGATTACATGTTCCTTATAAGGGTATTTTTTATTACTATCAAGGTTCTATTTTAAGTGACATTGATATTTTAGTTTATTGGGATTAACAACCAGAAGAAATATTAAATAGTACATTGATAAGTCATATTGCTCCTAAAATATATTGAGGGTGTTAGATTCATTTCATATTTATCTCGCACATTTTGTGCCCTAGGAAATTACATTTCATCATAATGATGTATCATGATGTTTTTAACTTATCTCACATAAAAAAAGGATACAAAATAAATCTATGAAAATATTTGATGGTAAATATTATGAAGATGAGTAAGTCTTCAAACATATAAAATTATTTGATCTATCCCAATTAGATATCGGTCATTCATGAATCCTAATGTTTAGTACCTGAAAAAAAAAACCATTTTTCAAGTGGGGTGGTTTTTGATTGATCCAGTTTACTTGTAAGAGGATAAATGTCAACTGTAATATATTTTTAAAGAAAGTATTTTTGGAATATTAGAAGTTACTGGAGGATTTAAGTCAGATTCAACACCGTATCAAACTGAAAAAATGGTCTTCATTGGCTTAGAGAGAAATGAGGTTTTGTTTTATTCATAAAATAAAGAAGTTGAAGGATAAGAAAATGAAGAAAGATAAAAATCAATGTTATTCTCTATAAAAAAATAAAGTGGTCTAAATATTATCAAAAGAAAAAATATATCTTACAAATATACAATTACATCTATTTACTTTATAACTAGAGAATGTTTGTAAAAAGAAGGATACTTAAGTCTCAAATGAAGAAGAATTTGAAAAATGTACATATTTTTCATCAAAATGTAAAATTAAATTTTTGATAATGAGAATGGATATTATAAAAATAATAGTCATGGAGAATAGGATTTGGGTGTTGAGAGCTAGGATGATAATTTTTCATTTGATAGGGAAGTGAATTGACGTAGTATTGTTCCCCTGGTTTCTAAAAATAAAGAATATTTTCATGGTGATGTTCAATCCACCAGAGAAGGTTAATCATCGTTAAGTTGTATAGTTGATCTTCATTTGTCCAATTAATGAGACACCTCAAAAAGGATAATATAAAACCCATAATAAGGGTGAGATGTACCCATGATGTGTACAACAATATCCTATTGGTGAGACACCTCATAAATTTGAATAAAAAACACCTACTAAGTGTGAGAAGTCCCGAAGATGTGTACATCTGGGGAATCACTACTAAGAGTTAGATAAAAATGGAGAAGATAATGATGATAATATAATTACAAAAGATCATGGTGTAAAATCTTTATAAGATGTTGGAAAATATCATTTGGTATCCTTGATTGAGAATATTGATGAACCAGGGTTGTTGGAATTCTTCTCCACTGATGTTCCTTTAGTTGTACTAGAGCATAGAGAAGCTGCTCAACCTATCTCAGATAAGATTCCTTCTCTTGTTCATACATATTCTATACCACTAGGATATGTATCAGAAATGTCTTGGATTATTTGAGGTAAATCATTTTATCATATATTTAAAGGATATATAATTCCATATATCCAAGAGTAACCCAATTTAGTGAAGTATATACAAGAGATATCTCTATGTTATTTAGCAACTATAATAACCAAAAGAGGATATTAAAATTTCAAGAATTGGAGATTCAATTGAAGAGGTTATCTAACCAAATGGATGGAGTGAGATCCAATATAAATGAAATTAAAGAAATTTTTGATACCATATATCAATTTTATAGTAAATATTTTTGTATTTACCTATAGTTGTTTCTTCAACCTCTATATCTCAACCTTTTAGTTCCCCATCTATTGATGATAGGTTGATTTTTTATATTTGTAGTGAAGAGATAAATATTTTCATAGGTGATATTCCTACCACCAATCAAGATGAAATTTTATATATTAGGAAACATTGTGATTAGATATATAAATTAGTTAGGGAATGTTTCAATGAATCTTGAAGTGATAGATAAAAAAATAATATGGAAATAACGTAGCATGGATCCATAATTTATACCAATCATGAGCTAAAATCCCATTTTAAATTTCTTTCATTGAATATATGTATGGATCATGTATCTAGGGAATTCATGGAATTGGTGAATTAGCTCAAATTTTTTGTCCCATTTCACATGATGTTTAAGGAGGAGAGGAAGGATTTCTTCACGGTAGTAGGGAGAGGTAGAAACAAAATTATGGATTATGTGAACTTGAGTACCCCATTTTTTAATCTTCTAAGAATTTTATGATATAACTTGAGGACATTACAATGTCATACCTCACCTAGGGAACTTTTACTACAACTTTGAATCCTCATTGTCTTTGATTTTCCAGGTCACTAGTTCAATACATTTGGTAACTCTGACCAATAGTAACTAGGGTACTTTGTAATTCAACCTCTACAACCTCATCTTCACTTGTTCCTTATATCAAATGAAAAGGGAATCCTCATATGGTCCCTACACCACATTGCGTTGATAATAGTTATAATTAAAATTATACAATTATAAGGGTTTTATTTTCCCTTGTATTAATTTTTTAGATGTAATTATTTACATTTGAATTGAATGAAAACACTCTTTTATTCATCCTAAAATATTTCCTCGTAATTATTTTTTTATTATCTTTTTTATAGTCTCATAAGGGGATTATTTATTATATTATTTCAAGAATAATTTGAAAATAATTATTATTTTGTTTTACATTACTAATTAAGATGTTAAGTTTACCATTCTATTATTTAATCATTATTTTTACACTTATTTATTATAAAAAACTTGGTTATAAAGTGACATGATTTTTTATCATAAAAATGGGGTATATTGTTGGAACATACTTATTTTGATTATCAAAAATCAGGTTTGTTATATTTAATATAATATTCATGTTTTATGATAGTAAATATTCTTTTGAAGAAACTTAGCTATGTATAGATCAATTATTAGTTCAAATAATTTTATGTTTGTACAATCAGATCTACTGGTGAACTATGTCAACTAATGAATCATTTAATTTTGAGGATATATACTACCAATTTTCTAGATCAATATCTGGTCAGATTTACAACTACATGAGTTGTTCAACCTTTGACCAGATCAACCGTTAGTTCTAGATGATCTATCATTTCCATATCAACCATTCAATAGATATATCACTAATTTAGATGATCTTCCATTGACAGTTCTACCACTAATAAGATATAATATAATTACAGATAATTTATCATTGATAGATTTACCATTAGAACATCCTACCTCCATTCTGAAATACCATCAAGAAGATCTACCACCAAAACTCATTCACAAATAGAGTTGATTTACGACCATTTTTGCTTCCATTGGGGTGACCTAAAGTTAGTATGTATCTAATTCCATAATGCTATGGTTGTTGTCAGAGTTATCTTATCGAAATATAATTTCTCTAATGACAAGTTTATGGAATTAAATGTTATCTGGCGGACATCAATTTAAGAATCATTATCCCTAAGCCACTCACTGGGAGTATTGATAACAAGGTCATACTTTCTTAATTTAGTACTCATTATGAGGATCCATGATATTTTTTATTATTCTTCTTAAATTGATAATTTTATATGGAGAATAATATATTAATTATAACTATTTCATGAGGTATTTCCACTAATGGGGTGTGTAATATTCGGTTGAATAAAAACAACCTTTTATAAATCCGATTCAAATCCTAATAGACCATTGTGTGGAAAGACCCATGACATATAAAAATATAAATCAAAATAATATTTCATGACTCGGTGATATTCATTCTTTCTACACCATTTGAATAACTAGTTTGAGATTATCATAATGAAAAATTCCATAAAAGATTTCATTATAAGCTATTCAGATCTATCAGCAACATATTTTCTTGTCTCTACTCATTTTCTCAATCTTATTGTGATTTACATTTGATCATTGTTTTTTATTACACCTTTTATATATAAACTATGTATAAAATACAAAACTATACTATTCTTGACACACTCTTTATTATTTCTTTCTTTTCATACCAATAGAAACATTGAAAGAGGCCTGGTTTGACATATTTGTTATTTTTATCCAACATATAATTGTAGAAGAGGCTTTGTGCCTGGATAGAATTGTGTTTTGTTGATTCTAAAAATTCATCTATATTTTATATATATTTTATTTTATATAAACTATTTGATAGAAGGTTATATTAAAGTGGAGTGGATTTAGTATTTGGTTGAGACCGAACCGCTTATTTATATTCTACTGTGTGATTTATAAGTATTGTTTTATTTATTTCAATGTTAAAACTACATCAATTTTCAAAACATGTCACAAAAAATTAATTGGATATTGGGTATTAAATTATGTTTCTATAAACCTTTTTATTAAATAATTTAACTACTAATGTTAATGTGATTTCAAAAAACAATTTAAATGTTCATTAATATTAATTTGATAAATAATTTAGAAGATCAAACTTATATAATTATAATGTTTTGATTATCATATTATTATAAATTTATTTTGTGTTATTTATATGTAATTTAGATTCAATTAAAAAAATTTATTGGGGACTCAATTGAACCCCCCAATCTTGAGTTACTCACTCTAACCAATAACAATGATTTCATGTGATTTGAGACTACAACTTGAGTTGTCCATAACTTCAAATGATGCTTCCACTATTCTTAGAACCAACAATAGTTGAAAAGATCAATTTTATTATCCCTAATCACTCAACCTTACTCCCCCAATTGGGAGTTTATAATTACCCAATATATTTTTTTCCACTGGGGAGTTAGTGGAGTGGTACACTTGTTGGAACCAACACACTACTTAGGGGAACATGTGCTGGATCGAGCATGCTAGACTCCGATAGTGTTCATATCATTAAAATGGTGGTTCAAATCCATTTTCATAGATGTGTATCATGTGGTGTACATTGTGTTCAGTCAGGGCCCCTGCTTGGAATCAAGATTTATCCAACTCACATTTCATTGTAGAGGTATTTTTAGAGTGGTACATTTGGTTAGTGCCGACATGCTACCTGGGGGGATACACGTAAGCTTGAGTCCCTCCATACATTAAAAATGTTCATATTAATAAAAAATTATTCAAATTAATTTTCCTATTTATACAATGTGTGGTTACACACCCTAAAATTCTAAAATAAGGAATTTTTATTTGATATCGTGTATGGAATGAAACATCAAGTGTGTAATGGAATATAGTATCATGATACATTAAAATATAATTATTGTTTTAAAAATATCAATCTATTACTTGAAATACATGAAGTGTTGATTTATCATTCATTAAATGAAACCAATACATTCTTCGATAGCATGAGTTTCACAAAATACCGAGTTTTACTAGGAAATAATATAATAATAAAAAACATTATATAATATTATACGATATAACATAGTCGTTAAATTAGAAATTATAAATAGTTTTAATTAAAATTTTATAATCTATTATTTATTCAAATATATAATTAATCAATTAGTATAAATTAATTATAAATGAATATAATAACCAATTAAATAATAAGGTAGTGTTTTAATAGAAAACTATTTTTATGCTCCTAAAGGTGTTTTTTCTTAATAAATTATCTTAATTTTAATTATAAAATAATATTCATGAAATATATATTTTATATATTTAATAAAATATTTTATAAATTCATCAAATAGATTCGATATCCATAAGATAAGAACAATCCTAATATTTTTCAAAAAAAAAAAAATCAATATTATTCTAATAGTACTTTTATTTCCTTTTAATGGAGAACCTATTTTAAATCCAATTTTTGGAACCTTTATAAATTTTTATGTCTAAATAAACTTAGTTTTATAATTAAAAACATATAAATTATGTTAGGATTTATTTTTTGTATTTTTTATATAAAGATTCATTTTTTGATGAATAATCAAAAATACTAAATTTAAATACAGAACTCTTTTATAATTAAAATTATTTATAAGGATAAATTATATTTTAAATTTGTTTCAAAATAAAATATATAAATTTTACAATACTTAATTCATTTTATGTCACCATAATAAATTTTACTATGACATTTAAAATAAATACATATAATTTTTTTGAATATTTTCACTTTAAAACCCACCTTTTTTCTCCCATCTACAGGATTAAATTTATATTAGTTTCTAAACATTTATGATTGTAATTTTTCCAAATTGATTGAATTTTTAAATTAGAATAATTTATTATTTATAATAAGGTCAATTTTGTTTTCAACTATTAGTGAAAATGAATAAATATAATTAAATTTATTAGGAATAAAAATAACATAAGAACAAACTAAACATTAAACTAAAGGGATAAAATGACCTAGAAACATATCCAAACTCAATTTTATTGCCATATTTTTACCCTACATTATCTTGGATTTTGTTTGGTTTATTATTGTATCTATGGTTAAAATGATAAACTTTGGGGGAATTCCCTTTTCAAAAATTAACAAAAATACCACTCCTCCTCCATTATAAAAAGGCACTCACCCCTCTCAATTATTCACACCACTAAATCCCCTTTTACCTGATCAGAAACTTACCAAATATATCATCAAAATTCCCAACCTAAAACTATATTTACCACCTTGGGATGAAATCTATCCAAGGAAGCCCTTTGGTGCATACCGAAATGAGTTACCCAAATAAGAGGTAACATCATTCCTCAATCACTTTATTTCATTTTCTTTCATGGCCCCACAATTTTACTTATTCCATGATTATATAATAGATTAATATTTTAAATATAATTATATTTTGTTAGGTTATGGGTTATACCTGAACTTATAAACACTTCTATCAGATAGGTAATAAACATGATTTTTATGTGTATGATGAACTACTACCTCACAAAACAATGATTGTTCATTTTTCCTTTACCACCCCTCATGGATTTTAATTATGATAGAAATGGTTTTTATATATGAAATATATATTATTTTTAATTTCATTGTTATTCTTTTATTATTTTATAACACATACATTTAACTTTTCGATTTTGTGTAAGCAAGATAACATCGTTTCTGGAGTTGTGTTCTACCGCACCACTCAAAGCGATGTAATTCATTCATGCTATGTATGGAATGAATAAATGATGGTTTTAATAAACCTAAGTATAATATATTAAATAAATATGATACTTAAATTATTGTATACATATATACATATATATATATATATATATATATATAATATTTTCATTCTATTAAAATACCACAAGGAAATGAATGTAGCTTTCATGCGTACGTATGAATTACTACCCCCATGAATGGTGAAATACATTTCCAATATCCGAAAATTATTGATTATTATAAATTCATATTTAATGAACATATATTAAATTTAAATTAGTTTTTAAATTATTGAGATTATGAATCTATGATCTAATTAAAAAGAATAATTAGTAACAATTGAAAACATTCTTGACAAACTAGGCAATTAACACCCGAAATTGTAAAAATAACGAGTGGTTTACAAACAATGAGTAATAAGATATTATAAGCAGTTAATATATAATTATGTTTCCAGTATAAATCAGTAAAATGTGTGACACCCTTATATAGGGGGTTAAAGTATGTTCATACAAAATGGAAACACAAGGTATGTGATTTTCATCTCACTTTTATACATATGTAATATAAATGTCATATTGACCACTTGTTTCTTCTATATATTTTACCTAATGCCCATTTTTATATATAATATCATTATTAATTTATTATTTATTATAATTTCAGTTTAAATTGAAATATTTTCTTTCAATGGGATTTTAACTAAAAGTTACCAAGTGGTAAAAAAGTTCATTACCTGACTCATTTTTATTGTAATATACTACTTCCTCATTGTCATTAATATTCTTTAATTATGTGTATAGTGACTTTGAATACCTATTTATATATTTTGGATTATTTTGGGGATTTATACATGATGAAAATAATCTACTCGTTTATTTATTCCCAAATATTCATTACGACCTTTTTAAGGGTTTTCTCCACAATATCATTTTATTCTGAATTTATTACACCAGAATTTCCATCAGGGGAAAATATTGGATCATTGGTTAATAATTCCTTTAAATTTATTCACTATTGGTTATTCATGACATTATTTAAGTAATAGTACCAATGTTTCACTCTTAAGTTCTCAAAATGATTTAGAAAATGTTATTAAGAAAACCCAATGTTATTTCTCTCTTCAGTTGGTGAACATGTTTTCAATTAAAAACAACACTTTTTATAAATGGTTTTAAAAAATATACCCTTTACAAAATTATTGAATAAATAAATTTTTCCCTCTTTTTATTTTATAATATTTTTCAAAGGAATCTTCTTGTCCCATTTTGAACAATGAATTTTTCATAACTTGTTTTTGTGTAAAAGGAATTCTCTTTTTACCAAATATGGTATGAAATTATTTACACACCATCATTTCTTCAATGATTCCATTGATAGTTTCATGAGATTATTTTTTAAAAAAATGAAAATTTAATTAAAAAAATTAAAATGTTTCTCAAAATAAAAAGTGAATTTCCCCCAAGATATTTTCTAATATAACTTTATATTGTATTTCCATTCATTAATGACAAAAACCCATTTTTTAATCCCCTTGGAATATTATTTATTGACCGCATACATATTCTTCCATAGGATGGTCTATACTTGTTTTGGCCCAGAATAGTGTTGACATTTACTTCCTTGATTCCATTGTTAGTCCCCTTGAAATATACAATTTCCAATGATCATTGAACATTTAATTTACTCTAAATAACCATATCAGTTATCCTGGATATGATTATTTCCAAAACTATAATCATTTTTATATATGGTTGGTACATGATATTTATTTGATTAGTTGGGGAAATATTGATAAATATTGATCATCTACTCTAAAAAGAAATTTTATAAGGCACATCATTTTTTAATTAAATCAATTATTCGATATACAAATAATGATTTGGATAGGTATGACATGAGTGAGACCCAATTTTAGATATCCCCCAGATGCATTATTAGTCTCATGGGATTAGTTATTTTTCTATCCATAGATGGATTTTTACTCTATATAATAAAATTTATTGGGAATGGTCTTTAGGGTAATGGTTCCATTTACGTAGAAAACATATAATCTATTAATAAAGTGTTTTTTTATTTTATATTCAGCTATTATTTATCCTTGTGATTTTCTATCAGCATATCTATGGATGCATAAAACTATCATTTTATCAATTAAAAAACATGTGTTTTTAGTTTATTAATATGTCATATTCATTTTACCTTATCCACTTATTTTAATTTCATGCGTTTTTATTTATTTAGATTTCCATGTTTGATTCTCACTTCCTTCAAACGTTTTTTGACACTATGGCTTGTATCTTCAGTTATTACCTTTCCATATTGACTATTCGCATTGATTCATTATTTCATCTGTTGTATTTTAACCTTAATGAGCATTTGAGATCACCCTTATTATGTTTCCTTTTCCTAGGATTCTCTAAACTGTACTATGAAATATATGCAAGGATAAATTATATGGGATATAATTATCAACCTCAAATTAATTTTTTTTTGTAATTAGCGTGTTCATTTATAATATAAGACTCATGTGTGTATCTTTTTTACCAAGAATACTAAATCGTTCAGTCTATTGGGATACTATTTACTTGAAACTTATTAATATGTAATTCTAGTAGAAGTAAACTCTATTATTTCTATGGTCATGTCTCTATATTTTGTATCAAATATAGTTCAGTAGATTCTTTGGGAACTAGATTTTGAAAAACTTTGAATAGTGATCATAAACCTGTTGTTGACTGTGAAGATATTTATAGAAGAACCTCCTATAATATTTGTAAGGTAGATATTGTGTGGGTCTTCCTAGAAATACATCCCTATCTATATTATATAAGAGTACAAGATAACGACATATATTTACTTAGGGGTAAAAACTGTAAAAAGGTGTGTTGATCCAAAATCGGCATAACCATGTACAAGACAATGGGCGTTACTTCATAATTGGTTCAAAACTCTATAGGAGTATGATTAGGATAATTATCATTATATGAACAAGTATTTATGAATTATATTAATAGACAATGAAAACTAATGGCCTTGTTGAAACCTTAAACAATGAACGGACTTATGTTGAAGTAAAAGAGATGATGTATTTATGTATTAGGTTTTATTGAAAAACTTTATTAAAATTATATTTAGCGATTAACATAATTTCAAGGATGTACATACTATTTATTTGAGAAAATATATTAATATGGATTTAGAATATGGAAACCTATATACCGAGTGGGAACCAATCATGTCTATAAATGCTACGGGTCTTGAACTAATGACTAAAATAAAATAAGGGATTCAAAATTACCATTGACCTACGCAATGTCCAGGTTAATATTATATTATTTATTGTTACTAAATTTGATGAATAAATGTTAAAAATGAACCAGTAGTGTTAATTTTGGGTTTATAGACTAATGTATGAACCATATTGGATTCAGATGATAGTTAGAGGAAAATATAATGGATTGTTTTACAATTGGCTAAATGAAAATATTAGAGCCTAAAAATGGGGGGTTCATTCTATGATATGCATTTCATGGAGTAATAGATGAATTATAATTTGATAAAAGAACATGAAAAGATGAAATTATTCTACTTAAATTGAATCATATCAAGAATGTTTTTTTCTATATTTTCTTAGGTAGTTCAATAAATTTTAAAAATTAGGAAAATGATCAAAAAAAATTTCTCCTAATAACTTAATTTTATCTGAACGAATTGTATTTTAAATCACTGTAGATTTATTACATTGAGGCCATCAACTATCCATTGATCCTTCCCTTGTTTATTATTGATGACCTCAATCACTCACTATAAATGTTTACACCTTTCCTCCCAGCATGTATCTCTACTTTACACTAATTTTCTCTTACATAGAGACATAGTTATATATTTTTCCACGTGACCGTTGTATGTCCAACTCTCTATTTAATAATAAATGTTTTAATAATTATTCTAACAATATGGGATTTCATCATTGTAAAGATCAAACAATCTTTTACCAACTTCATGTTTAAATTACCAATATGTAATTTAATTTAGTTGGGTAGAACATAACACCATCAAATTAAAAAATAAGGACATTGTATTCGATAGTGTATATAAAACGAAACACCAACCACATAGGGGAATATAATATCCCAAAAAATTAAAATATAAATAATATTTTAAAGAAGTTAAATATATATATTATTTAATTAAATTACTTGATGATTTGAGATATCTTGACTTACACACAATAAATTCATTCTTTTACAGATATAGTTACATGCAAGGCCGAGTTTTACCGATCAATAAAATATTATCAAAAATATTATTATTTAATATAATAAAATATAAACATGGAATTATATTAGTGTTAATGAATAATATTAACTAACATATAGAATTATATATTTTACACAAATATAAAATCAATTTGTTGGTTACAAATTAATTATAAATTATATAAGAAAAAATTCAATATAGAGGGAATGTTTTTATAGGAAACAATTTTTTTGATCCCAAAGTGGTGTAATATTAAAAATTTAAATGAATTAAAATTAAATAATTATATTAATAATATATTTATAATATATATTCAATTAAATATTATTGACATTCATCTAATAGATTCGATAGTCATAAGAAAAGAACAAGCCCAATATTTGACGTAAAATAACTATCATTTAAAGACACCATTACCAACTTTTAATATAGAACCTATTTTAAATCCAATTTTTGGAACATTGATAAATTTTATATTTCAAAATAAAATTCATTTTTGAATTCAAAATATCAAAATTTGGTTAGGGTGAATTTTTGATATTTTTTTGTGATATTTAATTTGATAATAAATAGTAAAAAATACAAAATTGTAATTCAAAGATTCGGTTTCATTTAATTCATTTTTAATGATAAATTATTTTTTAAATTTGTTTTAGATTAAAATTATATAAATTATAAAATAATTAATCTAATTTATGTTATATGAATCAACATCACTTTGAAATTTAATAAAAAACAAAGTAAAATCATAAAAATTGTTTCTTTAAAAATCCACCTTTTTCCAGTCTATAGGATTAAATTAAATTAATTTATAACAATTATGTGGATCAAATTAAGAAAAATGGATTACATATTTGGAATCATGATAATTTATAATTTCTAATAATTTTAACTTACTGTTAAAAAACTATTATTGAAGGTGTTTAAAATTAATTACAGCCATTATGATAAAAATTAGCTTAACGAGGGAATACACCTTAAACTATTGGGAAAATGATTTAGACCCTTTTCCGAAATCCATTGGATGGAGATAATTATACACTGTCCCCTCTTTCTTCTAATTCTTATTATAATTTTGGTAAATTTTCATTACGAAAATGTGGGTGGATTTCTCTTTTCAAAACTGTATATGAATATCACTCCTCCTCAACTACAAAATGGCACTCCACCTCCCACTTCTTTACACCTCTAAATCCACATTAGATAGACCATGATTTACTTAAATAGATCCAAAAAAATCACTCCCATAATCCCAAAATCCAAAACTTTGTCATAATGCAATCCAAGGAATAACTTAGGTACAAACCAAAAAGAGCTACCCGAATACGAGGAAACATCCTTCTTTAAGATATTGGTTTTATTTTCATTATCCAACCCCTTAATTATATTTATTACATGATTAAAAAATAAAATAAGTACAAAAAATAAACTTATATATTATTATGTAATGGGTTTGATCTGAACTTACACACACATCCATCAAATGGGTAACAAACCTAGCATTTATGTGTACGACGAACTCCAGCCTAATGAAATAACGATTGTTTGTTTTTCCATTATTGCATCTCATGAATCCGCATTATGATGGAAATAATTTTTATATATGATATATATTTTATTTATATTTTATTTATATTTATTTAATTCTGTTATAACACATACCTTTATTCATTCCATTCTGTCAATAGATGATAACATCATTTATGGAAGTGTGGACATCCACCCCTTAAAAGTGAAGTGGTTCATTCATGTTATGCAAGGAATGTATAAAGTATTGTTTTAATATAAATATTTAACATATATTAAATAAAGATTAAATTGTAATTATAATATACATATACCTATATATCATATACATGTTACTATTTAAAAAATCGATAAAGAAATGAGATTCTGTCTTATGCGTACACATGATCTACCGTCTCCATGAATGGTGAAATAGATTTCATATCTCCAACAATTATGGATTATTCTAAATATATATATACTGAAAAAATTATATTTAAATCACGGTTTACATTTTTATAGTTGAAAAAAAAATTATATAATTATTAATAATAACAACAAGTAACAAGATAAATCAGACATAATAAACTACGCAATTGACACCAAAAAAGCGAAAATAATGAATGATTAGAAAAAATGATTAATAAGATATTATAAGAGATCAATATATGAGTATGTTACTTTTATAAGTTAGTGATATTCCTAAAAAAAATATACAAGATGATAAAGGATGTTCACAAAAAAATGATATGCAAGGTTAGGGACATTCATCTCTCTTTTCTTACATATGTGAGAAAAATGTCATATTCACCACTTTATTATTTTATGTGGATAATATACTACACATTTCAATAAATATTATAATTATTAATTTATTTACGACAATATTTTGAGTTTCTATGTTAATTATTTATTCTATTGAGATTTTAATTAAAAGTTACCATGGGGTAAAAATTTTCCTAACCCGACTATATTTAATTTGGATATACTACTTATTTATTATTGTTAATAATCTATGATTATGTGTATAATGAAACTAACTATATATTTATTTATTTACAATTAGTTTTTCATATTTAAAGTGGACAAAAATTATATACTCATTTTTTTATTATCACATCAATGGTATGTCCTTTTCAAGGGTTTACATCACAATCTCATTTTGTTTAGAAATGTTTGTACTTGAACATAAATGAGAGTAAATTTTTGAATCATTATCTAATATATAATTTAAATTTATTATCCACTTTTCATTCATGACCATTTTAAAGTAATAATATAATTTTTCCAATCATTGGTACTAGAAATGTTTTAGAAAGTGATTTTCAGAAAACACAACATTATTTTTCGTTTTACTCAAAGAACCTGGTTTCTTCAAAAAAATATTATTAAATAAAAAGGTTTAAAAAATAATTCTTTAAAACTAATTTCTTAACGAAACTTTTACCCTATTTGTGTTTAAAAAAATTAAATAGAATATTAGTTTCACTTTTTGAACAATGAATTTTTCTAAACTTTTTACCATGAAAAGGGAATGTTATTTTTACCTCATATGATATCTACAGATTTACCTATTATATTTTATACAAAGTTTAATTTGAATGTTCAAAAGGATAATTTAAAAATAATTTTTTATACTTTATTTTCAAATAAAAATAGTTTTAAAATGATTCAAAATAAAACATAAATTTTCTTCAAGAATGTTTTGAAAAGATATTTTTATAGTTTTTAAATTTATAAACAATGATAAAACATTATTTTTCTTCACTTGTGACATTTTATATTGTTACCTTACTTATTCTTCCTATGTACGGTTTATGATTTTTTTGGCCAAAGATAGTATTGACATTCACTTCCTTTATTCCTTTTTAAGACTCCTTGATATATTAAATTTCATATTACTATTGAACACTAAATCTCCCATAAATATCCATATCATTTATCTTGGATAGGATTATTTCCTAAATAGTATACCATTTTTATATACACTGTGTACTTAATAGTTATTTTAATTACTAGGAACATATTGATAAATCTGTATCTTCTACTCCATACGATTAATTGAAAAGGCACAGTATTTTCTAATTAAAAAACTTATTTGAAATATAAAGAATGCTATAGAAAGATACAACATGGGTGGGGACCAGTTATAGATAGCCCCTTTAATGCATCGAAAGTATCATGGGACAAGTTAGATGGCTATACTCCGATGGGTTTTTACTTGATATACTAAACCATCTTGTGAAAGTACTTGATGTTAATGGTTAGATGTACCTAAAAAATGGCATCCAATAATTAAGTATTTCCTTAATTTAGATTTAGTAATTAATTATCCCTAATATTTTTCATTGACATATCTATGGATTCATTTCATTCTTAGTATCTCAATTAAATTGAATGTATTTTCAGTTACATACATTTTGTTATTTAATTTTTTTATCCACTTCATTAAATAGAATTTGTTTTCATTTATTTAACTTTCCAATTTTTTACTCCCTTTCTTCTTCACATATTGTTTTCATGGATTTTTTATTCTGTTATTACCATGAAATATTGACTATTATCATTGATTCATTATTTCTTCTGATGTGGTTTACACTTACTGGGCATTTGATCTAGCCTTATTATCTTTCCTTTACCAAAGATTCTTTAAAGATTACTAAGAAATATACGAAAGGAAAGTCTATATAGAACAAATTTAATATCCTCAAATAAAAAATTAGAATGTAATTAGTGTATTAATTTGTAATAAAATACTAATGTATGTATCTGGTTATCCATGTCTACTAAACTATTTGATCCTTTGGGATGAGATTTGTAACGATCAAATGTTTTATAAATGGAAATTTTTTTCTTATAAATATGTCATGAAATCACAAAATAATGAACTACTAAGTTCTATATTACCTTTAAATTTATGTTTGTCACTTCTAGATTTTGAATTTAGAAAATCTAACATACACAGTTGCGATCAGTTAATTATTTGTAGTCTGATAAGAAAAACAAATTTTTTTGGAGAATAATAACTTACCCTTATGAATAGTAATATACCCTAATGAATAGTGATAAATCCTATTGAAAATTAACCTTACCTATGAATGTTTTATAATAATATTCAAGTGAAATTATAATGTACTTATAATTTAGAATAAGTAAATGAATGTATTAAAACAAGGTTTTTAATAATAAATTATGATTTTAATTTAATATTAAATTAATCACATATAAAAAATTATTTTTGTAAAATGGAATTAATTATTTGTATTTTAGACATCGAAAAAAGGTTAGGGCGAATTTTTGATATTTTTCTAAAATACATGAATTTTTGATGAATAGTAAAATACAACAAATTATGTTTAATGATAAATAATGGATTTATTGAGTCATTAATGTTGATTTGATGATGTAAGCCCAATTAGTTCAATGTCACATGCATTTATTACTTTTTTTGGTCATTAAATAATCATTATTTCTGGTCTTGAGTGAAATTAATAAACTAATGATTATAAAACTATGAAAACCTACATCGCCTCCACTATAACCCCCCCCCCCCACTCCCTCTTCTCTTTATTACTTTCATGCCTTGATCCTTTCCAATAATCTCACAAAATCCCTTTCCACTATACTTCCCCATGTCCAAATGCCACTATTATCTTCAAAATTCCATATCCTCTCCCCTAAAAAGTTTCTCAAAGGAGATAAACTCAAGAGGTAAATTCCACTTTCAAATTATGTTATTTCTTTTAAGTTCATTTCTCTTAATGTTTCATTCATCACCTCCCTTCACCCAAATAGTATTATAACTCCAGTAACATAAATTTGTTGTAGTGTTTTTATATTAATGGGGTATTTTTATTATCAACTCTCCTTTCCACATATTTTATTTGAATGAAATTAAATCTCCGTTTGAGATGTGCTAATTTAGCACATTCAAGAACAACGATTTATCAATTTCTATTATCATCTTTAATTTTGGTCATGAAATCATTTGTGTTATAGTTGAAAAAGATTATTATATTTGAAAAATATATTATTTTTGGTTTTGTATTCCTTTTGTACAAATGGTATTAATTTATAAAGCAAAACATATTTTTTTTTGTAATCAAACACACCGATTAACCAAAACGGCATTCCCAAATGTTTTATATATAATAATTCTACATCACTGTAAGTAACCAAATTAAAATTGTAACCATGTAATATCCTGTATGTTCACTAATAACATACAACTTTAATTCTAGACAATCACTTTCATCATACATTTTTAACTGAACATGAATTGATCATTAAAACCAAGGAAGAAAACAAACCTAACAAATAAAATTGAACCTTATAACCAATCAAAAGGGTCTTGAAGGAACTAAAAAGGGTCACTATAAGTAAATTAAATATAGAATTGATTCTTGAATTATAAATTAAAATACCTAATTTTTTATTTCCGATCATTAATTACAAGTGAATAACACCATCAAATTTAAGGAAAGGAATCCTCTCTATTTCTCTCATAATCCATATTTTCCTCTATGATATTCCATTTTACGTGTAATACCAAATTACAGGGTATTTTTTTTCAACTCCCTATACTTCCCTCGTGATTTATATGTGATTATAAATCCATTTTCTCATTCATCAATCCCCCTTAGGTACACCTAACACCATGCAAATAAACCGCAAATAATTCTGCTCGAATGATTATTTGTTATTTTGGGTTAACTTGTCTTTCATTATATCAAATGGATTTATTTTATCTATTTATTCAAATATTATAAATTTTGTGTGGTTTTATAATATCTATTTATTAATACCCTTTCATCACTCTCTTTTGGGTATATACATATTATTAAAAGATTTTCACATTTGAACTTTCCGATAAGAAAACCTATTTTACGGGAACATCCCAAATATTTTACAAATTTCAAGTTCACTCTATCCTCTATTATAAAAAAAAATTTCATTATGAAATCAATCTTTTTATTATTAAACCCTATTGGGAAAAATTTAGTTTTTATATAAATTAATTTTCACTTTTCTATTTTAAAAGGTCTACATTATTTTCTATAGTACTGTACAAAAATGATTTATTGCTAATGTTTCTCAAATACATTTCTTATATGTTGTCACATCTATATGACCCCACATACCATGTTATAAGACTATTTTTCCGTATGAACATCCATTTATGTTATAATCCCTTTCTTTTATGGACACTTTCGTGATACGCTCATTGGTTATGCTTTATATCGTGATTATGGTACCAAATTCTTTCCATGGGTATTCTTATGTTTAAGTATGGTGGATTATGTATGATTATTTTGGTGGCTAGAGTATTCATGAAAATGTTTATATTCTATCACCCAGATAGCCCTCTAATGCATTGGATAAAGATAAGTCTCATGAGATGTGATGTGAAATAGGATTGGGAGTTAGCCTTGACCCGTACGAAAATGGGAAACAAGATTGGAAGTTCGCCTTGAACCATTTTAAAATGGGAAACGGGATATGTGGTTAGCCTTACCATATACTAAAGATATGTTTAATGATTTTTCTTCATTTTTATGATATCATGTTTATATGATCCCACTCTTATATAATATGATTTCATATGTTCCTCACATTGGATATCATTATGTCATGCCTCCAAACTCGTGTTCTTAAGATGTCACATTATGTTAATTCCCTTACTGGGATTTTTATCTCATCCCTTTGTTCATGTGTTCTCCAGGGTACCCTATATAGATGTCAGGGATCAAAAAAAGTTAGGGGATATTTATAGAGATTAAATAAAGAAGTGTTTTTTAGCCCCATGATTTATGTTTTATTTACCTATACTTCCAAGACACTAGAGTTAATGATCCTTGTCTTGTACTCTAATGTATAATTATGCATAAAATCCTGTAATGTTAGGTGAAAAAATATAGGTTCACTACATTTGGTATCAGAGGATGGACTATTTATTTTTGTAGATTAGTAATACAACACTTTAGTGAGAACCTTAAGGAGGAGACTAAGTATAAGAAAAAAATCCTAAATTTTCTTGAGAATTAAGTAAGTGGTTTATCAACAAAATACATCCTAGTATAAATATGATTAGGTATAGGCAGCTCTGGCATAGATGTATCTACGTGTAAAACCCGAAAACAATTATTTGATTTAGTCTCAAACGGGAATTGGTGTACAAAAATGGACCTTGTTGTACTCATGGTTACGATTCTCCCAGGGGATATTCTTTGGTATATTCATGAGCTTAGTACCAACAATTATTATGGGAAAAAACCCATAAGAATATAAGTTATTAAATAGATCAAAGATAACCTAGTTTCAAACATAGGTAATCACAAGTTATGATATATTTATCCTTTAAAAATTTATGATTTTATGTTCAAAGTTTTCTTTCTATCCTAAAAGCTAAGTATTCAATCACTCTAATAATAAGTTATTTTACTTAGTTAATGGAAGGAAAAAAACATGTTCCAACAATCAATGTGATAAGAAATGAGAATATTTTCCTAATGATATGTTTGATATGATGGGAACATGTGCTCAAAACTTCATGAAAGTACTAGCTCTGATCTCTACAGTTATGGATAATAACTTGAGTCATGTGTAAATCCCTCCTCCCCAATAGAAAGAGAAAGTTTCCATAAAATCCATCATGCTAAAAATGCCTCCAAATATTAGCAGATAATTTGACCCCACCTCGCTAAATAGTGAATTAACTCCATTAAAAATATATTATCCATCCTCTAGTGCTTGGAAGAAGAGAAATTTGTACTAGCAGTCTATCATTTTGATGGGGAAGCAGATCAGTGGTGGACACTAATTAAGAATACAATATCCCAAGAGAAAATTGATCCCATGGATTGGGAGGAATTCAAGAGGATTTTTTTCAACAAATATTTTACTTGAACCCTCTATCATAAGCTGAAAAGATATATTCTCAGACTCAAGATGAAGGAAGATGAGTACTTCAGGATGTATGATGAAAACTTCACAAAGATTTTAATGTACACCTCTCGATTTTTCATGAACACTTAAAGAACGGTTGATTTCTTCTTTCGCGTAATGAAGCTGAGTCTATGAAAAGCGTTGGAGATTCAAGACTTCTACAGTTATGAGAATATTTTCTGTTTTTCCTTCAAGGTTGAAAAGCAGATTGGATACTCTGAGTGGTCTCATTGGATAAATGAGAAGAAGTGGAAAATGGAGAACAACATGGGTGGTACATTGAAAAAATACCAAGATGGAAAGAAGCCTGACTTTTTCCCTTGTAAAAATTGTGGGATGAAGCACCCTGGGAACTGCCTGAAGGGAACCCAAAATTGCTTCAAATGTGGAATGTTTGGTCATATGGATAAGAAATACCAAAGAGATATGAAAAATCCCACTAATGATGAAGAATAAGTGAAGGTTGAAATAGATACTCAGATAGTGGTGTAATGTTACAACTACAAGGAGCATGGGAATTATGAAAACAATTTCCCTAAGCCGAGGGTTATCGGAGTCAATCAACAAAAACCTCCAAGCCAACAAGGAAGGACTTATTCTATCAATACTCATGTGGTGGAGCAGGAAAATGATGTGGTGACAGGTAAGCTAGTTATTCATTCTATAATAGTGAATGTACTATTTGATTCTAGTTCTATGTGTTCTTTTATATCATTCAAAATTAGTAGAACTATTCAAACACCACCTCAAAATTTGGAGGAAAAGTTATCTATGAGAACATTGAATGGGAAAATTATTTCATCCCTGGTTTATAACTCCTCCTTAGTAAATGTTTGTGGAATAAACCTCCTAGAAAATCTCTTCATACTTCCATTAGTGGTGGTCAACGCTATCTTGGACATAGATTGGATATCTTTATACAAATCCAACATCACATGTCTGAAAAGGAAGATCACACGTCACATCCAAAATCATCCTCTTATTCATTACAAGTGTAATGAGGAAGATGAATATACTTTAGAATCATCATCTCACGTATGGATATTGTTGCCTTGTTAGCAAGCATATAATGATTAAATGATTGGGACAAAGGAGAGAATCATGCATGAAGACATGCCCATCGTCAAGGATCTCACTGATGTATTCCCGGAAGAATTTCCTAGTCCTCCTCCTAATAGAGAGGTATATTTCTCAATTTAACTTATCCCTAGATCTCTTGAATTCTTAAAGAATCCTTATAGAATGGAAACCATAGAGCTGGAAGAGCTGAATAAGTAGTTACAGGGGAATATAGAGAATTGTTTTATATTCTCAAGTACTTCACCATGGGGTGCGCCAGTCTTATTTATCCAGAAGAAGGATGGATCAATGCGCCTATGCATTGATTATCATGAACTCAAAAAAATCAAGAGAAAGAAAAAGTATCTCCTACAATAAATATATGACTTGTTCGATCAGCTTCATGGGGAAAGTTATTTATCTAAGGTTTAACTTTGATCAAGATATCACCAATTAATGGTGTGGAAGGATGATATTCCCCAGAGAGCCTTGCAAACGAGGTATGGAAACTATGAGTTCATAATGATTCCCTTCAGACTCACTAAACCTCCATCAATTTTTATGGATATAATTAATACAGTCTTTAGAGATAACCCTGAAAACATTTTGGTAGTCTTTATTGATGATATTCTAATATACTCCAAAGTAAAGGAGGAACATAGGGAGTATTTGAATACAGTTTTAAAGACATTGAGAATAGATAATTTGTATGAAAAGTACAATAAATGCGAGTTTTTGATGGAGGAAATTAAATTATTGGGGTATGTTATCACTAGAAAATATATATTTGTAGACCATTCCAAGACAAAGGGAATTGAAGAGTGGCCAAAGCCAACATCTCTAATGGATATCCACAGCTTTTTGGGTCTAGCTGGTAATTATCGAAGATTTTTGAACAACTTTTCATAGTTTTCAAACACAATGGAAAAGTTGACATGGAAGGGAGTAAATTTTGTCTAGAAACAAGAATGTGAAGACTATATCAAGGAGTTGATAATAAGGATTATCATTGCACTAGTACTCACATTCCCAACAAGTGGAGAACTCTTTTCTGTGTACATTGATGCTACAATGAAGGGATTAGGCAGTGTGCTAATGAAAAATGATAATGTAATAGCCTATGCCTCAAGGAAGCTGAATATAAATATGCAAAACTATCCCAGGGATGATGTGGAGTTGGCGACTGTGATCTTTTTATTGAAAATCTGGTGGCATTATCTTTATGGGGATAAGTGTGCGATATATACTGACCAAAAGAGTCTCAAATATATTTTCACATAGAAAGAGATTAATGTGAGCCAACAAATTCGGATAGAGCTCATCAAGGATTATGACATCTCAATCCACTTGTATCCCGGTAAGGTAAATAAGGTGGTAGATGCTCTATGTATAAAGGATCATACATCATTATCAATGATGATAATAGAAAAGGAATCAGTCTTCATAGATTAGAAAATTATCGACATAGAAATCATTATCGGAGGAACATCGTCAATCCTTTTTCAAATGAACGATCAACCATCCCTCGTGGAGAAAATAATATATGCTAAAAGAAATGATATGGAAATTCATAAAATGGTGAAAGATATCAAAAATGAGAAATCCTCTAATTTCCAAATTGATGAGGATGGAGTGGTAACATTTGGGTCACGATTATGTGTACCATCTGTTCCAGAGATAAAGAAGGAGAATCTATATGATGCACATATCTCAACCTTCTCTATCCACCAATTGAGCACAATGATGTATCGAGATCTCAAAGGGAACTTTTTGTGGGATAATATGAAAAAGGGTGATTTATGAATATACATCAATGTGCCTGGTATGTCAGCTAGTGAAGGCTTAGAGGGAAAATTTTAAGGGGATAATGCGACCACTAACCACACCAATATGGATGTGGTAGAACATTACCATTGACTATATCATTGGACTTCCAAGGATGTCCAGAGGAAAAAATTATACATGGTTCATTGTGGACTATCTTAAAAAGACTGCTCCTTTATCGCAATTCGAGAGGACATCTCATTAGATCAACTTGAAAGAATTTAAATCAAATAAGTGGTATGGATTCATGGAGTAACACTGTCTATTATATCTGACCGCGATCCTATATTCACCTCAATGTTCTGGAAAAGTCTCCAACATGCTCTATGAATTGAGATGAACTTTAGTATGACATATCACCCTTGAACAGATGGCCAATCTATGTGGACTATTCAGACACCAAAAGAAATATTGAGAGAATGTTCGATGGAATTCAATAGAGGATGGACCAACATCTTCCACTGGTTGAATTATCCTACAACAATAGTTTTCTCTCGAGCATCCAAATGGCACCATATGAATCCCTTTATTGTAAATGTTATAAAACATGAGTGTTTTGGGATTAATTCAGCGAGTTTAAGCTACTAGGACTTGAAATAGACAAAAAATGGTGGAGAAGGTGAGAAAAATTTAGTAGGATATTAAGACAGCCCAAATTCAACAAAAGATTTATGCAGATAACCGTTGATGAGACACTGAGTTCAAAAATGGAGACATGGTATTTCTACCCATATCACCATGGAAGAAGTTCATGAGAGTTGGGGAGAAAGAAAAGCTAAGTCCTATGTATATCAGCCCCTTCGATTTCGATGATTGAGTGGGAGTTTTGGCCTATCGACTGGAACTCCCACCTACCATGTCGAAAGTACATGATGTCTTGCATGTATACCTATTAAGGTAGTACATACCATACCCTTCTCATGTACTGTCTTCAGATGTGGTTCAATTGGAGGATTATATTTCCTATGAGGATCACCTAGTTAAGTTCTATGAATGTAGAGACAATGTTCTAAGCAACAGGACTACTCACCTGGTAAATTTACTATGGAAAAACCATAAGTACAAAAAGGCAACATTGGAATTGGGGGAAGCAATGAAGGAATATTACCTGCACCTATTTTTGGCATAGAATGTAAAACAAAATTTTGAGGTAAATATTTCATAAGGGGGGAAGAATGTAACCACCCAAATTTTTATGAATGGGAATTCATGTTTATAAATATGTAATGAAATCATGACATAATTAACAAATAAGTTCTATGTGACCTTTAAATTTAATTTTTTCACCTTTTTGTTTGGAATTTTAAAAACTTAATATACACGGTTGAAATCTCTATGTTATTTGTAATTTGATATGAAAAACATAATTTTTTTGACGAATAGTAACCTACCCTTATGAATAGTTATATACACTTATTAATATTGATATAACCTAATGAATTGTAACCTATCCTATTATAGTATTAAAATAATATTCAAGTGAAATTATGGTGGGCTAATATTCAAGAATAAGTAAATGAATGTTTTAAAACTGGGTTTTTAATAATAAATTTTGATATTAATTAAATATTAAATTAATCATATTTAGAAAATTATTTTTGAAAAATCAATTTCATTTTTGGATTCCACATGGTAAAAAGTGGTACAGGTGATTTTTTAATATTTTTTTAAAATACTTGAATTTTTATCAATAGTAAAATACAACAATTTATGATAAAAGCTAAATAATGGATTTATTGAGTAATTGATAATGATGTGTGTAAGAAACTAGATCTTCGTTTCAGGTATGTTTTTCCTTTTCTGGTCATTTTTTAGAAAAGAGGAGTTTCGGGAAATTTTTGAAGTACACGCCATGTACTTTATGAGTACACGTCGTGTACTCCCTTGCTATGCCAGGATGTTTTCTAGCCGTGTCCGGGACACACACAAGGTGTGTAGGGGTGAAGTGGAGGCCGCTTAAAGTGGTGTACGGAAAAGTAGAGTACATGATGTGTACTCAAGAAGTACACTACGTGTATTTGGTTTCCATTAAACGGATCGGGGTCGCGCCTAATCAAAAGAATCGTCTTATTATAGGTCCCGTTTGACTGAGAGATGTCGTATGGCTGCAGAAATTCTCCAAATCCCTGATCCTCCATCCTTTTTCTGAATCGACCACTGTAGATTGCATTGGAACCATAGCGGTAAGATCTTCTTTCCCCTAGAGCCTCGTTTTCCAATTCCTCCTTTTTCTTGATTTTTTGTGGGTTTAACATTCTGGGCGTTTTCATAGATCTATTCCGTTATATGGAGAGTAAATCCTTGTGGTTCAATTATATCGATCTCCTAGGATCATGGTAGGTGGTTTCTGCCTTACCTTTCAATGTCTTTGAGTTTTATGTGCAAATTCCATCAATACCCATGAATGGGGTATTGCGTGTTTACCTTTTTGCCCATGTGGTTATTCCTGCCTTGCATGCATGCTTGTGTAGAGGTAAATTGATCATGATTGGGGATAATTGTCGTGCTTGGATGTTTTTCCCATGCTTTGTTCTTATTGCAACCTTTGGGTCTCTTTAGCCTTTGGCCGTTGTACTCGTTTCATGCCTTGTGATCATAGGACGAATGATGTTGTTAACATGCTTGTTTCTCTGTAGACTATTTATCCAAGTATTTATATAAGTGTTCTTTGGTTAACCAAGTAGCTCTATAGGTGTACTCTAGACTTATAGCATTAATATGCACTGACATGCATGGGACCATGAGAACCCGGTGCTATAGACTATAAGGGATAGACCGAGTGAGCTTCCCAGGAAGTCTTAGATATTATAGACTATACAGGGATAGACCGAGTGAGATTCCTCAGAGATTCTTGGACATTATAGACTATAGGGGATAGACCGAGTGAGCTTCCCAGAGAGTCTTAGTTATTATAGACTACATGAGGGTAGACCGAGTGAGATTCCTCAGAGAGTCTTTACCATGTTTGAATGTCTTTAAAACCCTCCTAGGATAGAGGAGGAATTGAAAAAGTGAGCTTCCCCAGAGAGTACGTGGTATACCTGAGGCTATAGGAGGATTGACGGAGAGAGATTCCTCAGAGAGTCTCTAGAACTTGGGCCAAGAGTGTTAGACCACGTGATCTCCCTCCGGGAGTCCCTGGATACCCTAGACTATAAGGGGGATTGACCGAGTTAGCATCCCTGGAGAGTCTTATAAATTTTTATAACCAAACCAGAGGGGTTAGGCTGAGTGTACTGCCCAGAGGGTTGAGGTTTTTCTTGGATATGACCAGAGGGGATGGCTGTGAGTACATCATAGAGGGTTTCCTACTTGTGTTATTTGTTGCTTCATTTATGCTTATTGTTCTGTGAACTGATCACTGTTGTGTATCATCCTGTTTACTGCTTACTGATTTCTGCTTGTTTTTGCTGCTATTATTTACTACTTATTATACTATTACCTACCATATACTCACTGACTATTAGACGCAGATCATTAGGTGGTTGCCTATTGGGATTCAGTCTCACACCCTATTTGGGTCATGCTTTTGTGCCCAAAGAGACTATGTTGTTGCAGGTATAGACAAGCGCAAGAGACCTTCAACTTCTGGTACATGATTGGTTGGAGCAGGAGAGCATGATACCAAGCTTTGGCTTGTGATTCTGATGAGCTATTTACTTTCTTTTTTACTTGTTTTGATACTATTGTGTTTTTCGGCATTGTAACTTGTTTGGAAGCTTTCCTAGATTTGTAACATGCATCATTTCATATATATATACATATGTGCTCCAATTGTTTGCTAATTTATTTTTCCACTGTGTATTATTATTGTTTATTTACTGATTCCAATCTTTCATGTTTATTTAATTCTAATGTGTAATCTTCCAATGAGGTTATAGTTTCCCCACTATCACACCCAAGGCCCTCGCTACTAGTTGGCAGCCTCTGGCATTTGGGGAAATGTGTTTGAGGCCAAGTGACCAACTGGGTACGTGGTGCCTCTGGGTGGCTTCTAGAACTGGGAAGTTATACATGGCGTGTTCTTTACCAACAAGGGTCGGTGATATCTTCTCATATACATGCTGTGATTGTTTGGAACATGACGTGTAAGGGTCATCCGTGTAACCGGCCGTGTAACTAGCAACACGGGTCTTTGAAACCTTGTCTACTACACGCCATGTCCACAGATAACACACCGTGTAGTCTCAGTTTAAGAATATCGTGTGGGTTAGCATTGTAAAGAGACTCGGTAAGGGGAATATAGCTCAAGTACATGCCGTGTGTAGGGACAACACGCCATGTAGTTGGGGTGTTACACGACCAAAGGTGGTAGGAGTACACACCCATGTCTTTGGTTTTAGAGAACACGCCGTGTAGTTCCTATACACATCCTGTAGTCGTGTTTTGTAGACATGAATGTTTCCTCCTATTATTCCCATTTTGTACTCTTATGTTCTCAGTCTTTGATAATCCTGATCAAAGGTATGCTTTTGATCTTTTAGAGCTATGCCTTTGAGACATCCTTTGGTTGTATGTCAATTTCCAGATGGTGATTAAACACCAGATTTGGCTGACCAGGGACCTCCTGTAGATCCTCCTGATGTGCCATCCTTGGCACCAGCAGTCATGCTCGTCGCAGGCACCGATGCGCAATTCAGGGAGGATTTCCTGAGGATAATGCAAGATATTCAAGGAGCACCGCCTCCTGCCCCGTCAATGGATGAATTGACGTGGGGCTTTCAGTAGTACCATCCTCCTACTTTATCAAGCGATGGAGGACCCCAGGCTATAAAGTCGTGGTTAAAGGCCACACTGACTATATTTGAGCATCTGTAGATACACGTAGATAAAATGGTAAAGCGGGCTAGTTATATGCTCCGAGACACCACCAAGAGGTGGTGGGAGGTGATCTCACAGTCAGGGTTCCAGCAGAGTATGTCTTGGGATGAGTTTCACCACACCTTCTATGATTACTTTTAGCCTGTGACCTTGAGGGCCGACCGAGCCCGGGAGTTTATGAGTCTACAACAGGGTACCCTTCCTGTTATTGAGTACTCGTCCCACTTTACCGATCTACAGTATTTCACGCCGATTCCAATAGGTGATGAGTTGTTCCTTGATAGGATGTTTGAGGAAAGTCTTAGGAAGGAGATCCGTTCCTAGGTGAATATCTTCTGGTTGAATTTGATATCCTCTATCATCAACTAGGCGCTGATAATAGAGTGAAACTTGGGGGATTTTAGAGCAGTGAGCCCTGGAAGTTCGACTTCCAGAGCTAGTGTTCCTCCTACAGATAGTAGGAAGCATTGTAAAGTGTCTTCTCGAGGAGATCAGGGTAGGCGGGATGTATCTTCTGGTAGCCAAGTTGAATGCTACCAGTGTGGTAGGAGTGGGAATACTAGGCCTCAATGTCAGAGAGATCCGATGGAGTGCCGATCTTGCAGCAAGATTGGCCATCTTCAGCGTTTCTGACAGATCTTCTCACCTTCAGCTGGTGGTAGGGGTTCATCTATGACCCCGCATTCAGAAGATGCTTTGCCAGTTTCCCAACAGTCTGGGAACTGGAGTTCTTCTGGCCGTTCGGGCCAAGGTGGAGGTCATGGGCGCAGTGGTCAGTCACCCGGTTACCAGCGACAGTAGAGTGGGTCAGCTCAGAGTGGTCAGCCAGGGGTGCAAGGCCGCGGTATAGGCGATACCTTCGCCGTGGAGTAAACCTACCAGGAGAAGGATATCTTCCCTTCTATAGTTTTAGGTACGATCGTAGTAGCCTCAGTTTTATCATTAGCACTTTTCGATACTGGTGCTTCTCATAGTTCAATCTCTATTGATTTTGTGGAGAGCCTTGGGCACTGTATCTTTTCGGCTGCCGACTTGTTGACTCTTGACACACCATTGGGGACAAGGACCTCTAGTGTACATCAGTGCAGAGAGTTCCCTCTTGAGGTTGCAGGTTTTCATTTCTTATGGGACCTCTATGTCCTAGAGATGATGGGTTATGGCATCATTCTTGGGATGGACTGGTTAGTTCTCTTCCTGGTAGTCGTCGATTTCTATCAACGCAAGGTGAGTTTCATATAACCAGAGGGTGGATCTTTCCTTCATAGAGGCAAGTGGGATGTCCAGGAGGGTAGAGATGGACTAGGGCATCATGGGATAGGAGGAGTTGCAAACCATATTGTCAGTCTTTATCTGGTTGACCAGGGGACTTCACAGTTAAAATTTCCTCCAGTGGTGGATCATTTCAGGGATTTCTTTCTAGAGGACTTTTCAGGTTTGAGTCCAGAGCATGAGGTAGACTTCATGATTGAGCTCATTCCAGGAGCAGCACCGGTATCCATTCATCTTTATAGGATGGCTACTCCTGAGTAGTAGGAGCTCAAGAAGCATCTGGAGGAGTTACAGGAAAATGGTTTCATCCGACCCAGTACTTCTCATTGGGTTTTTCCTATTTTGTTTGTGATGAAAGATGAAGACACCCTTCGTCTTTGTGTGGATTATAGGAAGCTAAACCAGTTGAAGGATAGGACTTGATATCCCTTTCCGAGGATCGATGACCTCTTTGATCAGCTTCGAGGAGCCCGAGTGTTCTCAAAGATGGATTTGAGGTCTAGTTATCATCTGTTGCATGTTAGACCATCAGATATACCTCTTACAGCTTTCAGGAGAAGGTATGTTCTATATGAGTATACAATCATGTTGTTCGGTCTCACGAACGCGCCAACAGTTTTTATGGTACTAATGAACCAAGTGTTCCATCCTTACTTAGATTCCATTGTGGTGGTTTTCATGGATGACATCTTGGTGTAATCTCACACTCGAAACGATCATGCCACACATCATGAGATCGTTCTGAGTACACTGATAGAGCATCAATTATATGTTAAACTCTCAAAATGAAACTTTTTGATTGATCAGATTCACATCTTGGGTCATGTCATCTTAGAGACAAGAGTATATGTGGTCCTAGAGAAAGTGAGAGATATAGTTTCTTGGGAGTAGCCGAAGAATGTATTTGACGTTCTGAGTTTTCTAGGGATGTCTGGATACTATAGGAATTTCATACAGGACTTTTCACACCTAGCATCACTGCTAACAGGTCTGACCAAGAAGGGGGCGATGATTTTATGGTCAGATTCTTGTGAGTCATCCTTTCAAGTGCTGAAGGGGATGTTGACGTCAGCACTGATACTGGTCTTGCCAGAGCCAGGAAAGGGCTATAATATTTACTGTGATGATTCAACTATTAGGCTGGGAGTTGTTCTTATGCAGGGATATGAGGTCTTTGCTTACGGGTCTCGGCAGTTGAGGCACCACAAGAGGAACTATCTGACGCACGATCTAGAGTTGGATTCTGTTGTTCATGCCTTGCGCTGTTGAAGACACTACCTTATGGGAGAGCACATTGTGGTTTACACTGACCACAAGAGTTTCAAGTATATCTTCACTCAGGGCGTTCTGAATCTGAGACAGCGCAGGTGGGTTGAGTATCTTTAGTCTTTTGACTTCCCGGTCGCCTGTATTTCGTTGAAGAGAAACACAGTGGATGATGCGTTGAGTTTGAGAGCTTAGATTTAAGCTGTTCAGGAGACCAACATTGAGTGGAAACTTGTGAATATGTTCTCTAAGAGGCATCTGGAGGTGTATGACAGACTGGGACAAATATAAATATCTTATGTAGTTGTTACCTCTACACTTCTTGATTGGGTACCGATGAGGCGACTATCAGACTCGGAAGGCTTAGTCCTGCAGGAGAGTGTGTCAGGAGAGAACCCTCTTCCTGGATGGATAGTGGGTGAGGATGAGATCTTTCATTTCTAGGGATGCTTATTAGTACCAGTAGACATACACGAGGATCTGATGCAGGATTTTCATTCCTCATTTTGGTCAATTCATCCTGTCGTCACCAAGATTTATCATGATCTACACCGCCAGTACAGGTGGCCTGGTATGAAAAAGGGTGTTACTAGTTTTGACATGAGATGTTCTACTTTTCAGAAGGTGAAAGAAGATCATCATTGACTAGGAGGGCTTTTACAATAGTTACCCATTCACGAGTGGAAGTGGAACGATGTCGCGATGGACTTTGTGATCGGGTTACCGGGGTCACCTCAGGAGACTGATGCTGTTTGGGTTGACATCAATAGGCTTACGAAGGTTGATCACTTCTTGTTGATTAAATAGACCTTTAGTGTTGATGAGCTGGGATAGTTGTACATCCGAGATATTTCACATCTACATGGAGTTCCACACTCCATTGTTTCAGACAGGCATGTGAGCTTTACTTTTTGGTTCTGGAAAGGACTTCAAAAGGCTTTGGGTACACATGTACTTTTGAGTACATCATACTATCCCCAGACTGATGGCCATTCCGAGCGTACGATCCAAGTGCTTGAGGGTGTGCTCCGATCATTCATTATAGACTTTGGAGGTTCTTGTAAAAAACTTATTCTTCTTGTGGAGTTTTCCTATAACAACAGTTCCCAGGAGACTATTCAGATGGTGTCTTACGAGGCTTTGGATGGTAGGCCATGCCAATCACCCTTATGCTGGCTGGAGGCAGGAGAGGCAGCTTTGCTGGGACCTCGTCTTGTTCAGGAGACCTCAGAGCAGATAGAGTTGATTCAGAAGAGGATGGCTACAACACAGTCTCAGTAGAAGTCTTATTCTAATCATTAGAGATGACCTCTGGAGTTCGAGGTTAGGGATCAAGTTTTCCAGCGTGCCGCATCGAGGTTGGGACACAAGAGGATTTGGTGATAGGGTAATCATTCACCATGGTACGTCAGGCCGTTTGAGGTGTTGGAGAGAGTTGGGTTGGTTTCCAATCAGTTTCAGTTACCTTAGATGTACCAGGATATGCACGACGTTGTCCACGTTTCTCAGCTCTGACGTTACTTTTCAGACCCATATCATATCTTTCACCTTGAGGAGGTTGAGCTCGAAGCATATGCATTGTTTGAGGAGCATCCAAGCCGGATTTTCCATTGTAGTCTGAAGGTTCTTACTGGCCGGTCTATTCCTCTAGTACGGGTGCTATGGTAGCACGGTCGAGTGCAGGATGAGATTCGGGAGAGGGAGGCTGATGTACGATAGCAGCAGACGAAGCTGTTTGGGGTTTCTTCTTCTACACCTCACTAGGGAAATTTATGGACAAATTTCTTTAAGGGGGGAAGTTTTTAAGAACTCGGATCTTTTTTTTCGGTATGATTTTCCTTTTCTAGTCTTTTTTGAGAAAATATGAGTTTCTGGAAATTTTTTAGGTACACGTTGTGTACTTTATGAATAAACGATGTGTACTCTCTTACCGCGCCAGGCCGTGTGATGGCCATGTCCGGGCCACACACACGGTGTGTAGGGGTGAAGTGGAGGCCTCTTAAAGCAGAGTATAGAAAATTAGAGTACCCGCCGTGTACTCAAGTAGTACAAGCCATGTATTTTATCTTTTTCATTAAACAGACCAGGGTCACGCCTAATCGACAGAATCATCATCTTCTAGGTCTCGTTCGACCGAGAGATGTCGTACGGACGCTGAACTTCTCCGAATCCCAGAGCATCCATCCATTCTCCGAATTGACTGTTGTCGATTGCGTTGGAACCGCAGAGGTATGATCTTCGTTTCCCAAGTGCCTCGTTTTCTGATTCCTAATTTTTCTCATGGTTTCTTGGGTTCAATGTTTTGTGAATTTTTGTAGATATACAACGTTGTGAATAGAATCAAGCCTCATGGTTCAATTATATGTATCTCCTAGGATCGAGGTAGGTGGGTTGTGCCTTAACTTTCGATTTCTTTGAGTTTTGTGTGAAAATTTCACCAATACCCATGAATGAGGTATTGTGTGTTTACCTTTTTTCCCTTGTGGTTAGTCCTTCCTTGCTTGCATGCTTGTGTAGAGGTAAATTGATCATGCTTGCAGATAATTGTCATGCTTCGATGTTTTTCCCATGCTTTGATCTTGTTGCAACCTTTGGGTCTCATTATCCTTTAGTCGTTGTACTTGATTGCATGGCTTGTGATCGTAGGATGGAATGATGTTGTTAAAATGATTGTTTCTCTGTAGTCTATTTAGCCAAGTTTCTCTATAGGTGTACTTTGGTTATCCAAGTAGCTCTATAGGTGTACTCTGGCCTTATAGCATTAGTATGCATCGACTGGCACGGGACTGTGAGAACTCGGTGCTATAGACTATAAAGGATAGACCGAGTGAGCTTTCGAGGAAGTCTTAGATATTATAGACTATACGGGGTTAGACCGAGTGAGATTCTTCAGAGAGACATAGACATTATAGACTATAGGGGATAGACCGAGTGATCTTCCTAGAGAGTCTTATTTATTATAGTCTAGAGGAGGGTAGACCGAGTGGGCTTCTTCAGAGAGACTTTACCTTGCTTGAATGTCTGTAAAACCTTCCCAGGCTAGAGGAGGAATCGACTGAGTGAGCTTCCTCAAAGAGTATGTGGTATACCTGAGGCTATAGGAGGATTGACCAAGTGAACTTCCTCAGAGAGTCTCTAGACCTTGGTCCAGGAGGGTTAGACCATGTGATCTCCCTACGAGAGTCCCTAACTACCCTAGAATATAAGGGGAATTGACTAAGTGAGCTTCCCCAGCGTGTCTTATAAATTCGTATGACTAAACCAGAGGGGTTAGGCTGAGTACACTGGCCAGAGGGTTGTGGTTCTTCTTGGATAGGACATGGGGGGATGGATACGAGTACTTCTCAGAGATTTTCCATGTTTTGTTAGTTGTTGCATCACTGATGATTGTTGTTCTGTGAACTGGTCACTATTGTGTATCATCATGTTTACTAACAGATTTCGGCCTGTTGTTTCTGCTACTGTTTACTGCTTATTGTACTATTACCTGCCATATACTCACTGACTATTAGGCACAGATCTTCAGGTGGTTTCCTACTGGGATTTAGTCTCACACCCTGTTTGGGTCATGCTTTTGGGACCAAACAGATTATGTTGTTGCAGTTATAGACAAGGGAAATCACCCTTAGACTTCTGGTACATTATTTCTTGGAGAAGGAGAGCATGGGACTAAGCTTTGGCTTGTGATGCTGAGGAGCTGTTTACATTCGTTTGTACTTGTTTTGGTACTATTTTATTTTTCAGCATTGTGACTTATTTGGATTCTTTGCTAGATACGTAATATACTTCAACTCATATATATACTTATGTGCTCTAGTTGTTGGCTGATTTAGTTTTAAATTGTGTATTATTAATGGTTATTTACTACTTCCTCTCTTGCATTCTTATTTACATCCGCTATGTACTCTTCCAATGAGGGCATAGTTTCCACACCATCACACCCAAGGCCCTCGCTGCTAGGGACCAACGTCTGGCGTTTTGGGAAATGTGCTTGAGGCCATGGGACCAACCGGGTACGGGGCACCTCTGGGTGGCTTCTAGAATTGGGACGTTACAATATTTGGATGTTAGACCAAATGGTTCAAAGACACATGCATTTATTAATATTTTTTGTCATTAAATATTTACTATTTCTTATCTTTATGGAAATTCATAAACAAATGATTATAAAATTTTTAAAACCCTCCTCTCCTCCACTATAACCCCCCCTCACTCCATCTTCTCTTAACTCCTCTCAAGACTTAGGCCTTTAAAATATTATTCCCAAATCACTCTCCAATATCCTTACCCACATCCAAATTCCCCTAGCCTCTTCAAAATACTTAAAGCACTCCCCTTAATAGGTTCTCAAAGGAGATAAACTCAAGAGGTAAATTCTGCTTTCAAATTATGTTATTTCTTTTATGTTCTTTTGTTTTATTGTTTCTTTCCTCACATCAATTCACCCAAAATAGTATGATAAATCCAGTAACATACATGTTCTGAAATTTATTTGTACTAATTGGATATTTAATTATCTTCTCTCCTTTCCCCATATTTTATTTGAATTAAATGAAAGCACCATTTGAGATGTGCTAATTTTTCACATTCAAGAACAAAAGATTTATCAATTTCTGTTATCATCATTAATTATGTTCATGAAACCATTAGTGTTGTGGTTGAACCAGATTATTTTATATGTAATATATCTTATTTTGGTCCTGTAATATTTTTGAAAAAATGGTATTATGTTATTAGGGAAAAATTTTCCTTGTAATCAAACACAGAGATTATCCAAAACGGTTATCACTAATGTTTTATATATAATATTTCAACTTCACTCTAAGTAAAAAAATTAAAATTGTAACCATTTAATATTTTGTATGTTCACTAAACACTTAAAACTTCAATTCTGGACAATACCTTTCATCATATGTGTTTATGCGAACATGAATCGATCATTAAAACCAAAGAACAAAATGAAACTAAACAATAAAAGTGTACCTTATAACCAATCAAAAGGGACTTGGATGAACTAAAAAGGGTTACACTAAATCATTTACATATAGAAGAGTTTCTGTAACTATTAATTAATAAACCTAATTTGTTTATTCAGGTCATTAATAAAAACTGGATAACACTATCAGATTTAATGTAATGGATCCTCTATATTTCTCTCATAATCAAGATTTTGTTCTATGTTATGAATTTTTATGTGTAATCCCAAATGATGTAGAGTGTTTTCAAACCTCCCCCATAATTCCATCACGATGTATAAGTGATGAGAAATTCCTTTTCTCTCTCATCAATCTCTCTTTGGTACACTTGACCCCATGCCAATAAACCATAACGAATTCTACACGAACCCTTATTTCTTCATTCAGGTTGCCTTATCTATCATTATATCAAAATGACATTATTTTATCTATATATTTACATATTCTAAATTCTATTTAGTTTTATACAATTCATTTATTAAGACCCTTTCATCTCTAACTTTTGGTGATGTACTTGTTTTTAAATTATTTTATCCTTTGAACTTTCTGATAAGCAATCCAGGTTTAAGGGCACTTCTCAAATTTTTACCCAATTCCAAGTTCACTATATCCTCTATTATAATCAAAAAATGACTTTATAAAATCTTTATTTTTATTATTAAATATTTCTTGGTTAAATTTTGATTTTATATAAAAGATTTTCCTCTTTTCTATTTAAAATTCTCTATTGTTTTTTCCTTAAAACTGAACAAAAATGTTTCATTGCTAATTTCTCTTAATTACTATTCTTATATATTGTCACTTATATTTGACCCCACATAGAATTTTATATTCCTATTTTATATTATGAACGTCCATGCATGTTCTAATTCATTTCTTTTATGGACTCTTTCATGATAAGCTCATTAGTAGTGCTCTATTTCAAGACTGTGGTACATAATTGATTCCATGGGTATTCTTATGTTTACGTATGGTTGATTATGTATGATTATTTATGTGGATTAAATATTCATGGAAATTTTGATACAGGTGTGCATAGATAGAGATCTAATGCATTGAGTAAATAAATGTTTCATGAGATGCAATGTGAAACGGGATTGGCAGTTAGCCTTGACCTATAATAAAAAGGGAAACAAGATTGGTGGTTAGCCTTTACCCATACTAAAATGGGAAATGGGATTTACGACTAGCCTTGACCCGCAATAAATTTATGTTTTATGATTCTTCCGCATTTATATGATACCGTGTTTATGTGATCTCATTATTATATGATATTAATTGTTATGATCTATGCTTTGGAAATCATTATTCCATGCCTCCAAACTCATGTGATTAATATGTACCCTTATGTTCATTCCCCTACTCAGATTTTTATCTCATACCATTGTCCATGTGTCCCCCAGGGTACCCTATACATATGTAAGGGATCAAAGGATGTTGATCTCATTATGGTGATTAAATAATGAATTTTTTTATCCCCATGTTTTATGTTTTATGTTTTATGTACCTATTTTTCCCAAACACTAGACTTAATGATCCCTGTATTGTAATCTGATTTATAATTATGCATAAAATAACGTAATTTTATGTGGGAAATTATAGGGTATCTAGAAGATTTACTTTTAATTTATACCAATTAAGTGGTATTATACATCGACTTTGGGATATCTAGGGAAAGGATTCTATATGTGAATTGTACTTAGCTTGGTCAGGGCTCCCCACTAGGAGTTAAGTGTTAACCTGGATACATGTTTCCACTTGGGATTTAGTCAAATAGTTCACCCGGTTGGTACCATCTCTATACCTTGGGGAACTGTAATATGGTTGAGTCCCTCCAAACTTAGAAACTATTCATTTTATGAACATGGTGATTTAACGTAATTTTACTTGCTAAGGAATGAGTGGTGAAACATGGTCTTGTTTGGGGCCCCTTGTTGGGAGTTGAGCATAACCCTACACACATTTTGAAGGAACTCTTGGGAGATTCCTCATCTTAGTAGTACCAATGGTCTTTATTATGGTTTCTTCTCCACCACCCTCCCTTGATATAATGGTATCCCTAATCACTTTCATATTTCCTCCTTTTTGGTGGTTTCTATTCCCATAATTTCATTTGCGACTAGGATCCTTATCATTCCCCAATTGGATTCTATTATTCTGACTATCTCGGTGACTTGAATTTATATCACGTCTGGATAACATCAATGAAGAGATTAAATTGGGCTCATTTTCATTATTTATTGGTACATATGACTATCACCTCTACAAATCTATATCTACACCGTATCTAGAACTCTTAATTTTCCTCTCATTATTGCAGACTATGAAGTGGTAGGTGATGGTTGTTCGGCCTCTCCCTAGGCCATCTATTAGTGATGACCTTGGGTTGTATAGATGATAGTGGTTAGTGTCATTCTAGTAATAATTATCGATGAATCATGGTCCTGTGATGGATGAAGCTATTAATATTCGGTCTTCTTCATGGTGGTAAATCAATATGATGTTCCTAACATGACTAGGAGAGGTGGTTGATGGCAGCATCAGTGGAACAGATCGAAGAGATAATTTGTGGATCGAACGTGGTTTGGGTGGGATCGACTATGGTTTTTCTTATGGATTTGGATCTAATTGTTTTTGAATTAAAATATGTGAGATTCTATCCACACGGGCCTTTTGGATTTTGGATTTTTTACCTTTTTACACTAATTCTTTAGGACAATTCTAGGTTATAGAGATAATGATGAGACTAATCCTGTGTATTCGTGCATTTGGAATGTGATATAGTATGTTGTTCAAGCGTCTCATGGGAAATACTATGAAAAAACAATAGATGTGGTCACCTCCATCATTCTTCCATATTTCTAGTGAAATGGATAGGAAAACAACCATTTAGGTTTCTAGACAGTACTCAAGATAAATGTTGAAGAGAATCAACTTAATGATGCATTGAGTACGAATCCACCATCATTATGTGGGAATTGTAAAATAGTGATGGGTCTGTTGGAAACTATTGTCGAGCCCTCCTCCAAACTCTAATGTGGGAAAAAGGGCTGATCTATGAATTAATTTCCATCCAGCATGACACACCCTCAGAAGAGAGTGAATCACAACATCCTTTACTAGAACTATAATTTTTCTTTCTTCAGTACAAAGGAAACATTTAACTTGTGTTGGGAATGAATCTTACTACCTCTTGGGAATTTAGTTCATCTTCTTTATTTGGGGTTTTATTTGGTGTATGGTTCTCTAGGAACATTGGACCATCTATTTGAGGACCCTACATTACAATATTAGATAATCATTAATTAATTCAGGAATTTATATTTATTTCACATTGAGGATTTTTTCAGGTTTAGGGAATTACATAATGAGAACAAAATATATACATAACATCACACATTTATACAAGGTGGATACTACTAAAACAATATTTATTTATTATAATTGTAATACATTTATAAAAATAAAAAATTATTTCTTTATAAAATCTTCAAAACATTCAACATGACTTCATTCTTTCACTTAACCATCGTTAAATCATATTAATGAAAATTAAAAACATAGGACGAGAAGAAAATTTTTTATAAGGGACAAAAACAAAAAAAATCGCTCGCCCGGTGAAAACATTAAACCCATTAAAAACCCTTTTCCTAGAAACTCATAATCCTTCACATAAAAATAACGTAGTCACCTTAAGAAATCATTTCCATATCACTCTTACATTCACAAGTACAAATGGAATAACATTATGGTAAAATTCCATCTCCATAGTAACCAATGAATTGGAGAGAAACAATGTGGCACAAATGGTAATATCTTGAGATATAATGGCTTCAACACATAATAAATACTGTACAAGGAACATAACGTGAATAAAACACTTAATACATTATTTAAAACCTTGAGAAAAACACATTCAAATATCAAAATACATTTTTCTTTTAAAAATAAAATTTATAATATTAAAAATTACCACACAAAAATGGACTAATATTCTTTAACAATAACTATTAAAACATATAAAGTGAAAATCATAGTAATAAAGTGTCCTGAGAGCATGAGAAACATATCATTCCATATAAATAAAAAATGGTATTTTTGAATTTCATAAAAGAGACATTTTAAATAAAGAATGTCCTTTACCTCCAAATTATAATTTATTAAAAAGTGTTCATACCTCTAGTATAATGGTTGGAATAGTTTAATTTATTTATTTTAGGAATATAGTCATATTTTTGATACCTTACAATATCTTCTTATAACTTTTTGTACTCATTTTTTGAAAATATATGGTTATTTCCATTGTTTATGGTGCGTACTTTTGAATGTTTCTAAGGTAAATTTATTATGGACATCAATAAAAAAATGAGACTCCATAAGTGATAACAAATATATATATAGTTAATTTAAAAAATTACATGAAAAATTAAACTTTCCAAGATTTGTTTAAAAGTGAAATAAAAATTCATCGTTCACAAAGGCGGTGAATTGAAAAACCATGGATGATAATTTTGTTATTTGAGAATAAAAGGAGAAAATGGGAGATTTTATGATGAATATTCCATAAACACAAATAATATTATAGTATATATATGATAGTATAGTTTTCATGTAATATTGGATAGGAGTTGAGGACAACATATATGTGGGAAAAAAATTAAAAGTGAAAAAGAAGGCATTTACCTCTGGGAAATTTCTCATTGAGAACCTATTTAAGGGTATTAGGTGTGGTATTTTTTGTGACATGGAGCACTAGAATAAGTAAAGGGTTGAAGAGAATGGAATTTTATAGAATATATTTGAGAAATAAGTCTTTAGGTTGTTAATATTTGTGAAAGAAGGAGGCTCCTCTTGTAATTTAGCTAAGGGGAAAATTAATAATTACATAAAATATTAAATTATAATTAGTCAAATATTGGGTTAAGGACTTTAAAAATCCATAAAACTCACATTATATCACATTAATGAATGATTAATATCATTTTTTGTATTTGTTTTAATATTTTTGAGATTTTTATGTAATTTAATTAAATATTATATTCATGAAAAATGTGTTTTGTTAAAGTAAACAGTATTCATAACTATTAGATTAAATAGATGGAATATAAATTTCAAATTCAAATATAATTTTTCATTTTATCATATAAAAATAATATTTGTCTATGAAATTCATTAATTATCTTAAAAATATTAAATTATATATTTAATTATTATATTTAATATCATTAATTTCATTTAATTATTTATTAAATAATTAATACATAATTATTGTTGAAGTCATTAGGGTATTTATATAGTTTTAAAAATTTTAAAATAAAATACCATAAAGATGATATATTTCTGAAATTTAAATACAATATTTATTTTCAAAAAAAATCTATAGGAAAACCATATATTTATAATATTATAAAGATTAAAAAATATAATGTGATAACATAACTTCCTTTTGAAATAAAATATTATAAAGGAATTAATGTGATTCATGTGGGTCAAAAATATCCCCAAATCTAATAAATAATAAATAATTACAAAATGTTACACATAAATGTAAATTAATATAGTATATGGTTCAAATAAGTTTTCTTGTAAATTTAATTAAAAAATTTATTTATTTTTTCCTTCTGTTTGAATACGCATTGCATATGCACTACATATGTGTTATAGGTTAATATATAATTTATAAATATTAATGATAAATTTATATCATAAAAATAAGTTAATTATTGTCAAAATAAATTTATATATTCATTCATTTTGTATATTCACTAATATACATGTCATGAAAACATTTTAAACTTTTTATTTTGTCTTTCGTTTCCCTTAACAATCATTGCATGTGAATTTTGATAAGTCTAATGTTATATAATTCTAAAATTCTAATCTAATAGATAAGAAAATAAATAGTACATAATAATTAACAAAAGATTCATTCAAAAAAATTTATCACTCAATTATTATTTATATTGAACCAAATTGTTCATTGTCAATGCTACTCATACACTATGCCGACAATGACATTATTTTTTATTCTTATCCTGAAAAGAATACAATTTACATGTTCAAAATTATTTATGAGAAATATTAAACTTATAATATAATTAATTAATTTTTAAAATACGTTTAATATATTTTATAGCTTAAATATTCATTGAATAAATCAAAAAAACACATATTTAATAAAAACTATATTTTATACTCACCAAAAATTAAAAATTGCATAAAATTAAAAAAATCATACTAAAATAAACATATTATTATGAACTTGAAAATGAAATTATAGTTTGATTCTAAAATTTTATAAATAAAATATTAATGATTTCAATAAAATACCATAAATTAATAAGTTATTATAGGAATAACATAACATAATGAATATAACTATTTAATTCAAGTACACTGATAAATATGATTCAATAAATACATGGATTGTTTTGATCACCCCCTTTAAATTGTGTCCTCATAATTTTATTCTTTTATTAAACAAATAGTGGAACTTTTACCTCAATGCATTTTTATATTACCATATTTATTCTTTAACCATGTGGCTTCACCCCAAAACCTTAACCAGTAGAATTTCCTTGTTCCACGATACTTTCTATCTAAAGTAAAAAAATATATGAAAATGATTTTCCTCAAAATAAATGTTCTCTTCTATATGAACTACGTCTAGGCTCAAAACATGAGATACATCTGGAACATACATTCTTAACATCGAAATACGAAAAACATTATGTACCTAAGATGAACTCATAGGGAAGGATGCAAGATATGAAAATGGTTCAAATGTTTTTAAATTTTCATAAGTTCCAATGAATCATGGACTCAAATTTCCTTTCTTAGCGAAATCTATAAAATTTTTCCATGGAGAAAATTTGTGAAATACATGATCACTAACTTTGAAAATAAGATCCTTCCTCTAGCTATCTACATAATGTTTTTTAATACTTTGAGTTTTCCTCATGTGACACTAAATCAAATGAACTTTATCTACCACTTTTATATACATTTCTAGTTACACTAACTTCCTTTCACCTACTTTAACAAAAAATGTTCTAGTTTGGCCTCGATTTCTATATTTTTTCTCAAAAGGTGTCATCTATATAGTTTAATAAAAAATGTATTATAGGAGAACTCAACTAAAGAAAGATGTTGATCCCAACTACCCAAGTAATCTATTGAACAAACTCAAAGCATATCCTCCAATATATAAATTGTTCACATTGAATGTCTTTCAGATTAAGGATGGAAGGGTATGGTCAAATTTAATTTAGTACCTAGCGACATATGAAGCCATTTCTAAATAATAGAAGTGAACTTTGTATCACAATAAAATTCAATGGATTGAGACACTCCATGTAACTTAACAATCTTGTTTTAATATAAGTGGGAAATTTGATCTCGAGATAGGGTGTCTCAAATGAGAATATTTAGTAAAATGATTAGAAATATCCCAAATGTCATTGTTACCTCGATATGTCTTTGGTAGTCACACCATGAAGTCAATGCATATATTTTCCCATTTCCACTATATCATTGGAAAAGGCTGAAGCATTCCCTTCAGTAACATCCCTTCTACTTTAACTCTTTAAAATGTCCTGCATTTCATGGTAATATAATAAATTACTCTTTCAATTATATCCCACCAGTAACACTCTTGAATATCCTTGTACATCTTATTGCTTATAATATGAACAAAACATAGAGAAAAATGATCTTTATATAACAACTATTTCTTATACTGTGAAATAAAAGGAACACATAATCTCTTACCAAATATCAAAACACAATCTATATCAATTTTAAATTCAATCAACGTGATATTTTAAACCAAATTATCCTTACTTTTGAAACTTGTGGTCTTCCTTCTATACCAACATAATTATTACTAATTGATATGACTACATTTAAAATAAAAAAAACAGAGGAATTTCTTGCACCAACAACATATAATCCAAATTTCATCAAACCATCAACCAAGGGGTCATGTTCTCAATAAAGCATGGTTAATGTAGCATTATGTTTCTGACTCAATGCATCAACTATGCTTTTTTATCTAAGATGGTAATAAATCATGCAATCATATTGCCGGATTAATTCCATCCATCATATCTACCTCATGTTCAATTATTGTTTACTAAATATATACTTGAACCATTTATTATCAGTATATATTTCACATTTCCATCCATACAAATAAAACCTTTATATTTTTAATGCATAAAATATCAGCTAATTCCAAATCATGCGTAGGGTAATTTAACTCACGAGGTTTCAACTGATGTGAAACAAAATCAATTATAGGATCATTCTACATTAAGACACAACCAGTTACATTAAACTAATCACTATTGTTGTGGAAAAATCACCATTTCTTAAAGGAAGGTCTAAATCTAGATAATTCACCATTCATATTTTCAATTATTGAAAATAGTCATCACATTTGTTTTCTATATTAACATAACAGTTTTTTGAGTTATCTTACTTAATGGTCTCGATAACCCTGAATAATTTCAACAAACCAACAATCATAGCCTCAAAAACCAGGGTAACTATTAATCTTGGTTATATTTGTGGGTCCTGGGCATTCATTAACAACATTGATTTTAACATGATAAATAGTTATTCCATCCTTAAAAACAATGTGTCCAAGGAACAAAATTTTTTCAACCAAAATTCACACTTACTCAATTTTAAAAATAGTTTCTTTTAATTTAAGTATTTCATAAAAACCCTTAGTTTTATTTCATTTTCAACTTTAATATTAGAAATACCAAAATTTAATCAAAAAATACAACCACAAACTTATCCGAGAACTCATAGAATATTCTATTCATAAGATACATGAATATAATAGGTTCATTAGTTATCCCAATACAATATAACTACAAATTCCTAATGCACATATCTAGAATGAAACTTACTCTTCTGAATTTATGATTCCTTTACTATCTACTGATGGTACCTCGACCATAAGTCAGCCATCAAAAAATATGATGCTCACTCAAGCTGATAAAAAAATCATTGATATGAGGAATGTATACTTATTCTTAATAGTGATTTTATTTAAGACTCTATAACAAATTAAAAATATCATTGAATTGTATTTAATTTAAAAAAACAAGATAGGTTCACCCCATGGTGATTTTATAGGTCATATGAAGCCTTTATCAAATAATTCATGCAATCGTTTTCAATTCGAGAACTTCTACATGATCCATTCAATAAGGGGGTTTTTTAATTATCATAACCTCAATAAAAAAGTCAAGAGTAAACTACCCATCTCAACCATGAAAAAAATTGGGAAATCATTAGAAAAAACATCAAGATACTCATTTACCACTAGCATATCATTAATTTTGACAATTCCTTTTTTTTTCAACAATATGTTCAAGATAGCATTCATTTCCATATTTTACCAATTATTCAGCTTCCTGATATGTTATCAATGATATTGTTTTAATACTTTACCCAAACTAAATGTATTTTAAAAATTAAACTTCCTTATCTCTAAGAAAAATATTATAATGTTAAATATAAATCCAATCCAAGCTTAGGATAAGATCAAAATCTACTAAATGAAAAATAATAATGCTTACATGTAAATTCATTCAAAATTAAATTATTGAAAGATTCTTATAAATTATTTTTTCCTTAATATTTCTTCCAGTTGGTTTCACTCTAATTTCATGGATTCGTTTCATGAGGTGTATCTTTAAAATTATAAGAAACTTTCAAAAAAAATTAATGAATGTTTAGACCTTAAATCAAACCACGCATTGAGATATTATGTAAAAATAATAAATGTATCTAATACCACAAGGTATTAAAACTATACTAAGGTTTATAAAACTATACATGATCTTTTAATAACATTTTCCACTCCTTTATTAACAATATTTTTTTATTTCCATTGTTTCGAGTGCGTTATTTTCATGGATTTCAATGTTGATTTATTATAAACTTACTTGTCAAAAAGAAATAATACCCCATAAGTGAATATATATATATATATATTGAGAAGATTTAAATAGTTACAGGTTAATTAGAACATTTCATGTTTTCAATACAAGGGAAAAAATTTCATTATCCATGAAGGTGGTGAATTGACACAACGTGGATGATGGTTTCGTTATTTAAGAATATATGGAGAAAATGGGAGATTCTATATCAAATATACCATAATAAAAACATAATTACATTATAAATATGATACTAGAGTTATCATGAATCATTTTATATGATCTGAGGATATTGTCGAAGTGATAAATAATTTAAATGAGATAAATAATTTATTTACCTCTGGAAAATTTCTCCTTGAAAACCTCCTTAAGGATCTAGGAAGTGGACTTTTTTGTGAGACTAGGAGGACTAGAATGTGAAAATTAATGGGGAACAAAGAATTTAGAAAAATAATTTATTTCAATAAACCTTAAGGTGATTAATATTTGTGAATGAAGGAGGCTTTATTTATAATTTAGGTGAGGGGAAAATTAGGAATTACCTAAAATATTAAAACATAATTAGTCTAATAAATGGTTAAATAATTAAAAAGAAATAAAATAATATTATATCACATTTTAGAATGAATCTTACCATTTTTTTAAATATTTTTATGATTTTTAAATAATTTAAATAGATATTTTATTTGTGAAAAATATTTATTGTCAAATTAGATACTATTCATAATTAAGACTTTAAAAACATCCACACAATGTTTAAAATTCGAATAAAGTTTTTATTATATCATATAAACAAAATATATATCTATGGTATTAAATGGGGGATTTTCCATTAAGTAGTTATATATATATATATATTAAAAATTATTTTAGAAATATATTTTTTAATTATATTATAGGCTATTTTCAACAAATATCTTATATATTGAGTTTAAATATATATTTAGACTCATATAAATCATAATTAGTAAAAAATATTATTTTACATCTATGTATATATTTATATATTAATATAAAATCATTAATAATATTATTTGTTATGAAATTTGCCTTCTGGAGTGAATTTTTATCAATGATAAAATTTGTATCTTTATCAGTGTGATTTTAGAATTGATAAATAAAAGTTTTTAGAGATGACTTTTTAGTATAGATAAAGGATATTTTTATTGAATCATTTTTATAACACTAATAAATGGATGCATTGAATATCGCTTGACATATAGCAGTGCTATCTGAGTACCTTATTTCACAAAAGGTTTCTACTAAAACTTACAGAACTATGACTTTGGTCATATAGAATTAAATTATAAAATTCAAAAATTTCATCTTATAAATTCAATTGGATGGTATAACTGACTCTAAAATTGTGATCTACATGGAAAAATAATTTAGATAAACTACTTATTTATATAAAATGTGAAATTGATAAAAATATATATTTCATTTTTTGAAACATGTGAAACTTAATGTGGGGGAATCTGAATCTTGTCCATGAATTAGATTTAGGTTCCCAATATTTAAATTAGAATTGTTTAGTTTTATATGGTGTAATAGAATATATTATATTATTATTAAAAAATAAATACATATATTAAAATAATGGGTAGGGATTCATTTCCCCCCTCCTTCCATTATTTCCACACCACACTAAGAATAGAAGACCCCCCACACACAAACACCATCATCTGTTCCATATTTCTATGTCTCATACATGTTACCTCATGACACTGCCTTATGATTCCTAATTACCCACACTCGTCACAACAATTCTAGATCATTCAATCATTCATCATACCCTCTATCGATGATGAACATAGGAAACAAATAATTCACAAGTAAGTCAAAATTATTTCATGTAATATGAAATCCTCAATGATAATTAGTTGATAAGATGAACAATAAATTAATTTTAGATATAACACCACTGAATTGAAATAAAAAACCTTTTATCATCAACAATGAAGTATGATGAAAGAATCTAAATAAAATGCCTTACCTTATGGTGAAACATTAATGCTCATACATCCCCATACTTATCCAATAAGCCTACTCATCAAAACTACCACACCACCACCCATATTCCACTAGGACAAGGATGGGAGGTCTCCTCCTACTCTCTTATGTACAAGTGTTAATTTAAATAAAATAACATAATAATTAATTAAACTAAAATAAAATACATTCTAAACCCATCGATGATATTGTATCACCAATAACACTATAAAAAATAAAAAAATCGTGTATCTAGGTAAAAACTCATTTCATTGACATATCTTCATTCCTTTTTCCCATATTATACCTAGTTTAGTAAAACAAAATTATCAAAAAAAACATTCATACATCTAAAAATAAATCATTTTTATACTACGTAAATTTTTTAGGCCCTTGCCACAAATGCCAATTTAAAGAGGCTAAGTCAATTTAACATCTCAAAATTGAATCAAAGGAAGCATCATATAATTTTTCTATGGTTCCTATTATCATAAACTTACCATTTTTTCCTTTAAAGGTCTTGGGGTCTAATATTATAAAATGATCCATGTAATCCACAATGGAAAAAAAATGATACTATGTTGGATATCTTTTATTAGAGTGGTGTTACCGATGTATTATAGTTCATGATGTGCGGGTGTTATATTTGTGGTTAGTGGTGTATTATTTTTTATTTTGTCATCCGAATGAATTATAATAAAATTATTCTGAGATACATTTTTCTATTTATGTTTTAGAGTCTACTTTTTTTATAGAATACTTCTTTTTTGAGTTATCTACCTTTTAAGTCATGCCTTGGTAGTTCCTTTGTTTTTTGTTAATATTAAGGATAAGAATAATTTTAGAGGTATCTAATAAATTTGATGGAAACCTCATTTGTCCACTAATTTTGAGTTTGAGAGTGTCATAGGTGCACGATTAGAGGATACAAAAGCTTTGGATTTAAAGAGATGGGTTTTTTTAATTATATTCAAAACAATCTTTCTAAGATGGCACTTATTTTGGTTTAATCTATAATATCCAATATGATATGGTAGGATGTTTATCATACCTTGGATTGTAATTTTGGTGTTTAAAACGACAAATTTTTGGGTAGTTGATGTCATTGTGTCCTTCTACATTGTTGATTATATAAATTTGGTATGTTTTGACCCTTGTAGTTCTTAGTGGAAGCTCTATAATAAATGTTTAGAACTTAATCACTTGTTTCAAATTTCATGATTATCTATGACTATTTCCAAGTAATTGAGATATGGTGGAATCATGGAGATCTTGAGGAAATGGTGAGGGAAGTAGGCTCTGCTTCCTGATGGTCCAAAGGATTAGTAAGTGTTTAAGAATAAAATGGTCATGGATTACAAACTATGTTGTGGTGGTGCCCAAATTCACAGCCCTATAGAAAAATAATGGAATTTATAGGGGATATATGAATTTTTTGAAGCCTTTGTTTTTTATTCAAATTTGAATAGGCCTATAAATTTTATGTTGATGCCTCTAACACCTCAAAGAAGGGTCACATGAATTTTTATTATACAATACATAAGAATACTTTATCACATAAATTCAAAAATCAGAAAAATAAATTATGATTATAAAATTTAATTGAATCAAAATTTACAAGATATATAAAAGAATATAAACACTCTATTGTAGACATTAAAAACATTGGTTTATACAATACATAAGAACACGTTAATATATCCATTAAAAATATAATTTTTCCTTTTTCTATTAATCTTTACTCCAGATCAATAAAAAAAACACCTATATAAAAAAAAATATTATTTCATTAATAATATAAAGAAATAAATTAACATAAAGTGTTTCTTTTACACTAAACACGAAGTCATACCCGGAACACTGTGTATCAGATTGAGTTGCTGTTGATTATTTCATGTCTCACCATTTCTTTTTTTTCATCAAGAATTATCACTATGAAAATTAACTAAATATGAAAAATCTAAAAAAGATGTGAAATTTAATTAATTATTAATAGATAGAATAATGAAAAATCAATCTAGGGTCGTTTTCTCTATTTTGGCAATGTGATGTTCATTTTAAACTAAAAGGACCCTAATATATAAAAAAGATGCACATGGACTCATATCATTCACATCATTTGTAAGATTCAGGTTAGGATGTTTCTTAAACATCTCAATTTATTTATCAATAATTTTCATAATGTATCCAAACAATGTGTTTGTAATGGTTTTTTGTAAGACTCTTTTCTTTTTAAAAAAATATCATTTTGAACTTGTAACACACACATTGACTCATACCGATCACATCGTGAGTTGGTTTAATGTAACACTGATTACTACACATCACAAATGACATATGAATCATTTTTCTAAAGTATAAATATCATATAATCACATTTTCTTGATTTTCAGTGACTGATAGTTTTTGAAATAAAATTTCAATTTTAAACTAATATTTGACACATTGAGTCATACTAGGAACATCATGTATCAGATTGATATATGGATAATTACTATATATAAAAATGAATTATTCATCATTTTCATAATGTATTAAATCAATAAAAATTATATTTCTTGGTTTTGGGTAGTTTAGTTGTCATTTTTACTGAAACTGTTGTATATATTAAATAAAAATTCATACATGGAGTCATACCAATCACATCATGCATTAGATATTGGTTTAAATGATTCCAATATGTCAATAAATATTTAGAAATATTTATTCTAATGTTTTAAAACAATATAATTGTTTTTTCTTGGTTTTGAGTAGGTTAGTTGTCATTTTTACTAAAAGTAGTGTCAATTTAATATAAAAAGGCACACGTGGAGTCATATTGGTGCCACCATGTGTTGGATTGAGGTGAATATAATTCCAACACATCCCAAATGGATTATAGATCTTGTTATAATTTATTAAAATAATTTCAATGCACTTACTTGGTTTTGATTATATCACTTGTCTTTTTTACTAAAATGTCATTTTAATCTAGAAACACACACTTTGACTCGTATAAATCATATCATTTATTGGTTTGATATTATACCAATTACATAATGTCAAAAATAAACTATGAATTGATTTAAAAAATTATTAATAAAATCCATGTTTATTTTCTTAGTTCTCGATGAGTGTCATTTTTTAAACTAAACTACATATTTTATACTGATAGTGGACACATTTAGTCATACTAGGAACATTGTGTATCAAATTGAGTTGTGAATGATTCTGACATGTCAATAAAAACTTATTGATCATTTCCCTAAAGTATAAAAATAATCCACATGTGTTTGTTTAGTTTTCAGTGGGTCAGTTTTCAATTTTTCAAAAAATGATTTTATTTTTAAATAAAAATACCCACTTTGAGTCATATTGGTCACATCATAAGTCAGATTTAGGTTATACTCATTCATACACATCTCATATGACTTATGGATAGTTTTCATAAAGTATAAAAGTAATCCTAATGGTTTTCCTCATTTTTGATTACATAACTTTTATATACTAAAATCTTATTCTAACTTATGAAAACATACATTGAATCATACAAGACACAATAACTATTGATTTGAAATGTGACTGATTACTACATGTCATGAATTACTTATGAATCAATGTCCCATATTATTAATAAAATTATAGTGTAATTTTTCTATTTTCAATGGGTGACATTTACTGAACTAAAATACTAATTTTAGATGGATAACTGAAACATCGAGTCACAATGGTCACACACCACATTGAATTTAGGTGAGTCTAATTACTACACATCCTAAATTACTTATGGATCATTTCCCTGTTGTATCAAAATAATAAAAATATGTTCTCTCGATTCTGAGTTTGCTATTTTTCCTTTTCAAAAAAAAGTCATGTTAATTTTGAATATAAATTAGCCCTTGGATGCATATCGGTCACACCGTGCGTCAGATTGAGGAGAGAAATATTCTTAAACATCCCAAAGTATCCAAAAATTTATAACTTCCATTGTTACTAAGTTTCCATTTTCTTCCTATATCAAACATCTAACATTGCATTTCATCTCGATGTTCATAGCCGAAAAACCATTCTCATTGTTGAATGTTAGAATAGAAGAGGAAAATCAGGTGCCCACAATATGATGAGAAGTCACTATATTGGGAATACGATCTTCCAATACCCTTCTTGATTTCAATAAAAAAAAGGAATTTTGGCTAACAACATAAAATCAATATGTAGTGTTGGTAGTTCGATAAATAAATGAAATGGAAATGGAAAATGTGGCAACATTGGTAGAACAAATTATTTTATCACTTTTGTAGCTTTTGAAGATATTTTAAAGAAAATTATGACTTCCCAAAATATCTATGAATAATAAAAGTATGTATTAGATGAAAATAATAATGAAATATAATTAGATTATAGAAAAAATGATGATAAAATTAATTAAATAAGTAATATGAATTCACCTTTTCTGGAGGGTTTTATATATTCTTAACACATTTTCTTATTCTCATTATCTCAGTTAACATATTGAATTCTAATACCTTATGATCATGGGAATCTTCAAAAAAACTACCATAACTATAAAAAAATAATCCACCTGTGCATGAAAACAATTATTATATGAGTAATACTAAAAATAAATTACATAAACATAAATATGATACAATACGTCAATTCTGTTGATAATGATTTTACTATGCTAACATTATTGACCACAAGTTTATGTTGAAAGTAAAGTAAGAATGATGATAAAATCACAAATAGATCTCACTAAACAACTAATCAACGTGTGAGGAGGATGAGGAGAAAGAAAGATCCCTTGTATTAAAGCACTGAGTCATCCATGAGAAAGTAACGCTATCATACTGGTTTCATTAAGTTTTTATTTTTTAAAATAATTAAATAAATACACAAAAGATATTCATTATCAAAGGTGAAAATTATTGATAATTATATTAAGGGAAAAGAAACATTTTATTTAATCAAATTATTTCAGTATGTTTAGAGAAAATGCGTAATGGAATTTAAGAAAAGAATTACTCTACTATGGTAGGTGTTATCATCTGAATTCATCAAATGGTGATATTTATAGACAATTTTCATCCCCATTTGCTAATCTCCTAAATAGTTATCATTTAATTTGGTTGTTTGGTACTCATTGACTGTGTCTTATGGACATGCACCTTTATTAAAAAAATTACTCCAAGCATCAGTCATCCTTATGATGAATACTTCTCAGAGTAATATAATAAACATAAAAGAGATAGGGTATGGGTCAAAATTAAAAAATTGAAATAATAACTATTAGAGAAATGAAACTAATTAGGATGACAGTTGTTCCCCATTGTGTTCTCTAATAGAGGTAACGCCTCTCATTGGTGAGAATTACACAGATTTTAATCACATATTTTAAATGTTTGAACCAAAAGGAAATGTTAAATTATGATATTTTAGATGTATTAATGTAAAACATACCCATTGTTTATTAGATGTGTGATGAAATAAATGAAGTTATTTTGCAGAATTATTAATGAGTGGGTTATCATTTCAAATATAGATATATTTTTAAAATGGTATAGAAAACTTACTGAACAATTTTTTGATTTTGGGTCAGAAAAAATTTATCGTAATTGTGTTTCAAATATGAAGTTTATTTGTGGAAGTAAAAAAATGATCATATTAGATAATGATACAATTAAATAATAACATAAAAAGGGTGTGTTGAGATGTTTTTATACTGAAAAGATAAAATTAATATTAATTTTTACTAATTAGTATGGGGAGATTGTTAATAATAAAAATACTGATGAACAATCAGTGGAAATTAATGTCGAATTGAGTATCATTAGGGGTTAAGACTGGGTTGAGGTAGACCGAAAATAATACAATCATGGTGGATAATATGAATAGGGGTTATCAACTACAACAAGAATGGATGAAATAAATAAAAAACTAATAATTTGTGATTGTAAAGTTTTAGTGAAAACCCAATGGAGTAAGACTTTACAAAAACTACATTTTCCTATGTATAGCCTAAATAATTTGGAGAGGCAGACAAGGTTGATAATTAGATCAATTATATTCATGAGGATATTGATAATAATAATAATAATGTGACATGGGAAATTTTACTAATGGTGGAAGACATAAATATTATAAGAACAATGTGGGTCTCTAGTAATAAACTCATTTACTATGGAAACGTGGCTCAAAATAATTAATTGATTTTGTTCAAGGGGAACTCCTACATAAAAGGTATCTATATTTATCATAAATTTACTCTCACATACATAGGGGAAAACTATTTAAATTTTCTTAGATATTTTATGTATAATGTAATTCAAACCTTACCAAATGGATTTTAAATCAATATTCCTCAATGGAGTTCTTAACGAAAGAGCATACAATGATAAATCAGATTGATTTATTATGGATGAAAATGAGAGAAAGTTGTGACTATTAAATAATTACTTTTATAATATATATATGTTCTTAAGGACCTGGTGTTTAATGTAGGATTAATACCTAAGAAAGATTTGTGTTAGTGAAGTAGAGTTGATTGTATCCTCTACATAAAGAATAAATGTGACCAAATTATGTTGGTACTCATATATGTTAAAGAAATAATATTCTAGGATTAGACAAATAAAATTTTTTATGTTGATCATATGAGGTATGATATCGAGATGTCTAAGATTTGTGAAACATATACCACATTTTAGAGTATAATAATGTATATATTGGTACATTAATTTATCAATAAAAATATTAAAGTGGTTCCATGTTATTTTCAATGAAATATTCCAGACCAATGACAACACCGACTTCTATCTGGATGAATTATTCAGAAGTTAACATTTTAAAAGTGGTAGATTTCATGAAATATAGCTTCTGGGAGACTAATATACCTAATAGCAAAATTCACCAACATTGGGATTGATATATTTCATGTCACACAATACCAATGTTGTTCAAAGAGAGCCACATAAAATCATTGAAGACAATACATCAATATATCTAAATGGTATTGAATTTTTTGTTGTTATATAACAGGATAGTAAAATTTGAGTTCTTGGGATACATGGATGTGGGATGAGAAGGTTTAGTGGATAACTGAGAGAAATCAGAGATTTTGGAAACCCATGATTTTTTTAGAGCCATGGTTTTGTTCGACCCTTGATCACCTGAGCCTTGTATTTTAGGATTGGAATAGTTGGATCATTGATTATATCCTAGATTAAAGATTTGATTCGACCAAAATGAGAACTGGTAATAGGTTGCTTCTAGGAAGGGATTCAGTTATTGTGTATTGGTTTATAATGGTAAGGGTTCTTAAAATAGATTAGGCCAATTTAATAAACACTTTCAAAAGAGTACTGATAAAGATACCTTTTATTAGTGCTATGTTTTTAAGCAGTGATAAATGGAATCATTATTAGTTCCTTCTTTTGTGCTGCTAAAAATCAAGATTTATCAGGGATAAAAGCGCTGATAAAATACATCCTTATTAGAGCTAAAACCTTTTCACTAATAAATATTCATTTCATCAGTTCTTTTTTAATGATGATAAAAATATCTCTTAATCATTGCTAAAAAACACTCACTAATACTTATAATAATTTATTAAACCATACTTTTCAAAAGTCTAATTATTATATATAAATATAATTCTTATAATAATATTTTTTATAAAATAGTAATTTTATAGTTCTTTGAATATACAATTATTTATTCATAATTATATATATACTTTTAAAAAAAATAATATTTACATCATTATATATATTTATATATTTATATATTTATATGTATATATATATATATATTACATGTATATATATTTAAATTTATTAAATATATATAGTATTTATATAACATTATTAAAATTGTATAATTATTTAAATATTTATATTTTTTTATTTATAACTATATAAATACATTTTTGAAAAATATTATTTATTTATTTATAACTATACATGTATAAAAATTGTAAATATACATTTATAAATAAATTTATTTATAAATATTTTTTAACAAATATGTTTTTAACAATGTGAAGGAATATTTATCCTTCATCTCATGCATGTTAAATGTGTAAACTTGAAGAAAAAAAATGCGATTACCCTTCAAAATTATTAAAAATTGGGATAATTTTGATGAATGAAATATAAATAATTAAAAATTGTTATTTATTGAAATAATGATGGATAAATTTAGAAAATAATAAATAATAATAACTAAATATATTAATATAATAAATAATAAAAAATGATTAAATACCCAAAAAATATTTGAGTGTGTTGATTATAAAAATTAATTAATTACATATATGTGAAATCCATAAAATACATATGATCTATGTGAAATTGAAAAATCAAATGGCATTCAAATATTTTAATTACTCGATTTAATTTGTTATAATTTTCAATTAATATGAATTTTTAATTATAATCCATTATTTAATAAATATATTAATATTAATTAATATAAAGAATAAATTTTAATTTTACATATATCTATATATTTAATATATACTATTTATTAGTATTTATAATTTACATATAGTATAATCAATAAATTTTCTTTTTTATAAATAATTATGTCATTAATAAGAATTTTAATATTTTTTTAATAAAATATTTTTTATTTTTTATTTATTTAATAATTTCATTTTCTCATACTATTATCAGTGTTAATAAATAATTGATAAAGAATTCCTTTATGGGAGCTAAAAATAAAGCATCAATAAAGGTCACACTTTATGAGTGCTAATCATAAAGCACTGGTAATGGGTGTCCTTTATTAGTGCTAAAAATAATTCACTGATAAAGAGAACCCCTTTTGAGCACAAAAAATGTTCTAATAAAGAGTTTTTTTATTAGTTATAGAAAAAATGCTGATAAAGGGACCCATTATTGGTGCTTATTTTAGAAATGATAAAGGGAACACTTATCAATGCTTTTTTATGGTGGTGTTAATGGATTTTTTTGTAATACTTTTCTATTCAAAATCGTTTAAGGATATAAATATGGTAATGAATGTGAGGAATAAAATATAAAATTTATGTTTTATATTTCTTGAGAAATTGTAATTTTTTATCAATTAAAGCATGATTACTTGTTGTTAATTGATATTGATTGTGTGTTACTTAGGTTACTTAGTTGATCACGTTGTTGGGAATTTGGAAATGATACATATTAATTGGAGTGTGTTTAAACTAAATATTGTATTGAATTATAAAAAATAGAAATTTAAGATTACTATTTAAAAATAAATATTGAATAAACAAATTAATCCTGATTAAAAGAATTTTATATACTTATATGATTATATTTTTATTGATGTTGTATTAATGTTATTGAAATGTGGTGTTAGGTAATATGGTTACTAATCTGTTTTTTATGTTTATATTTTTTGAATTTATTTATATATGTGGTATTAAAATGACTACTTCGATATGGTTGTTTAAGGAATAATAATATAATTGAATAAATTGCTTAAATTTGGTTATGGGAAATCAGGGTGTGGAATATGAAATTGATTAATTTTTAATTAGATGATGATGTGAATATAAAAAATGACTCCGTTTTTCTACTATAATTTTGTAGTATTACTGTAGAAATGGATATGGTGATTGTGTGGTGTATGATTATGGTTGTAACACCCATATAATTTCAATGTGTTTTTTGTTAAAATTTCATTTAATTTTATGCATCTCGATGAAATTTTGCTTGTTTAGAGTTTTGGTGGTATCTCAGGTATTAGATATAGAGATTCATATTAGGTTTGGAGATGGAATTCTATAGTAGGTGGGTTCTCATGGAATGACATGGGGTATTCATTGTTCAATTACTATCATGAAGGTAAAGGTCATGGTTGATAGTTCCTAGACCCACATCCCAGATTCGGTGCTCCTAACCACATGATTTACATAATTTCTTGGATACCAACTATAAAATCCTAGATATAAGCATCCATAATTAAAAAATAAATAATGATCATTAAATATTTTATAATATGTGAAAATTTCAGGTATATATCTTTTATTAATTAGAGAATATTATATACCAATAAATCACATGTTCTTTATATCAATAAGATATTTTTCACACAATATAAGAAACCACTTAATCGATAATTTTTCTTTAACATATCCCATAAATTAATCCACTTGTGATATCCTTTTAATAATTTCTGGTGTACTAATTATCATTCTAAAATTGTGAAATAGAAATATAAAAATGGGTGACATCAAATGTTTAGAAAGGTAAAACATATAATTTAAATAATGATGGAATAAAAAAGGAATAAATATTATGGTAGGAAATAGGTAAACAACATGGGGCCATAATATAATAAAATATAAGAGCATGTTATATCAATGAAGATAAATAAAAACATTAATATTAATAATTACAAACTCATGCTAATTGAATGAATAATGTCATATAATAAAACCATAATGTTAAGGCCTTTTCCCAAGAAATTTTACATATCATCAAGGACATAGTCAATATATATTGATCAATAGGGATGAAATATACCGAATTCAAAAACTTGTATTGTTTCTTGAGACTAGTTGATTCATCACGGAGTTACATAATATCAGGCCAATCCCCTCACTAGATTAAGTCAACGGAATTCACTATATGATTTAATAGGACTTTTCATATGATTCCTTGAATAATGATTCTATGAATAAAAAATTTGTATTTTAATAATAAATAATGTAGAATATAAAAAAATGATCAAATTGTGTTATCAGACAATAATCATCATAAATTCAATGATTTTTAACTTATAAATTATGATATTTCAAGATCATACCACATCCCTATAAAAAATGTGGATGGTCAAACAATACAGTATCAACATTCCAATAATCATCCATATTTTAATAAAAATATAGGGTACCCGAATGGTTTTTTAAATATAAATACAATAAAGTACATTTAAGGTGAATATCATCCAATAATAGTTGTGAAATAAAATTTAATTTCACACCATAAATAATAATGAGTATTTAGATAAGTCAATATTATAATAAGATAGTAAAAATCTATCTGAAATAAAAATTTGATGTTTTTAATTGAACATATCTCAATAAGTATGAAATTTTTTTAAAGGGTATATGTGTTAGGAAGGGATATCATTAGAAAATAATTATAGAATACCATAAAATACAATAAAATGATAGAAGTTTCGCAACTAATATAAAATTTTTTCAATGAATGACCATAACTCAATGAATGAAAACTAAGTTACAATAAAGCCTTACTACTGGGGATACAACTAAATAAACAACCATCAGAAGAAGGTAACATTATTTGGATTGTATATCCCATTATATAAAAGTAGTATGAAAAAATACATCAATGAATTATGAATATACCATACAATTGAACCAAGATTGAAAAAATGTATTATGGTTCAAAGAATTTGAATTGAGATTAACCAAACCCTTAGAGATTAAAAAACATTAATAAAAAAACTTCAATGAAAGGGATTATAATTAAACAAAATATATCGTGATCATAATACAATCCAAGATATTATATCCTAATTAGAAGTAATATACACAATAAAACTAAAATAGGTGCATAATAACCGAAATTTCTAAAAGAGGTGAATTTTAGACAAAAACTCTTACCTCATGTTCCTCAATTCCACAAAAGAACTTTAACCACCTATATAACAAACATAGAAATGTTAATAACATGATCCAAAACCTTGATCATATCTGTGATCATTTATACACTTCATTTATAGTCAATCTATATATTAATTCTATTAATTTATTAAACTTGGTGTTTATAGCTTTGATTGTTTATACTAGTTTCAAAATGCTAGGGTCCATATTCATTTTTATTTTTAAATTTTACCATTAATAGAAAAATAAGTTTACTAATATACATTATTTATAATTAATTATGATTTTTTTAACACCTTTCATGATTTCAATATTCATTATTCATGAATATGAAATCTATAAAAAACATGTTTTGATGATTCTAGATGATTATAGTGTTCATTCTTAATTAATTATTTATTTATTGATATAACTTATATCGAACCATAAAATTTATTATTCAAAAATTCATATCATATTATAACAGTCATTATGTTCCCATGTTTATTTATGATTTATATTCATAGTATTATCCAATTAGGTTGTTATACTTAAGGAAACATGAACATACCATATTTTAATGAATAAACATGTGGTGGTTTTGCTGTAAATTTATTATGAATGAAGAATAAAAAAAATATACTTTTTATTACTGTGATATATCTAAATTTTAAATAATTCTAAATACAATTCAATTTATATACAGTAATTACATATAAATAATAGATCATTTTCCTCTTAGTTCGGTCATTTTAAACCACTGAATTAATGATAATCATTTTTTAATCATATCATTTGTTAATAAAATATATATACCAGGACATTATTGGTGCCATAAAAATAATAATTATACTTTAATACTATAATTATATCCAACATTTTTAGTAGGTGATGGAAAACAAAACATTTTTCATCGGGCATGCGATATTCCGCAAAAGGCACAACCGATATTTTTGTTTTTAATAATGGATGTGGTTTATGAATAATTAATGATAATACACATAATATTGTAAGAAATAATTATATAAATTATACCTATACAATTATAATATATTTATAAAATTATATTAGTGTGGCTATCATAAATTTGAAATATGATTACTAAGAAGAAGGACCATGTTGTTTATAATACTCTCGTTAGGGATGAAAATTTCCACTGGAAGTATCATAAGAAATGAGAAAATTAAACTAAATAATTTTAACCATAATATTTTGAAAATGATAAATATTTATAATAGGTGGAAAATGGAATAGTTTAGAGGATAAATTATGGAGTTAAATGTGACTTGATTTTATGATAATGTTAAGATTTTATAAGTGAAGAGAATGGTAGTTATGGAAAGACCAATTTTATTTCAATAATTAAATTTCACTATAAAAGTTTTATGGTCTTTAAAAATGTAAAAATGAATAAAGTGGATAATTATTTTCTAAAAACACCACAACCATCTAATTAGAAACTTGTTTTTAATATGTTTTTGCCATTCCCCTTAGAGAAAGATCTATTAAGATTTTTCCTTTTTTCAAAGGGAATGGATTTTTATTCATAGTAATTAATAGTAATGAAAAAAATTAAAATTTCGTAATAACCTAATTTGAAAATTATGATTTAAAGTTTTTAAAAAATTATAAATAATATTCCTCTATTAATTTAAATTTTATTTTATAAATTTTACACCTAAATGCAAAAAACCCTATTTTGGGAAATAATATTTTAAATATTTAAATATATATATATCATAAAATTTTCATTATTTCTGGTTATAAAGCCCTAAATTGATTTTCTTGGAATATTATAAATTCTATGAGGCCTTATAGGAAATATAAAACTAAAACACACATTGAAAATAAATTATTTAAATAGAAGACCACCAAAAAAATTTATATTAATGTATCATTTTACTTTAGTTCTAAAATGTTTGGTATACGTTTTATAAATACAAAGAATATTTAAAAATGCATAATTCTATTCCTTAATGTAATAATTTATTTCATTAATTTATTTCTAATATTATAGGTTATACTTATATGGAGTTAAAATCATAGAAGTTATAATTTTTATAGATCCTATTTTTTTAAATACAAATCACACTTTTTAGAAAATTGACAAAAACTAAAACTATTTAAATTTTTATATGTGTAATTGAAAAATGAAGTTTTTTACATTCAATATTTCAAAATTTATAATTTTAAATTTTTAATATACTAATAAAATATAATGAACAACAATTTTTATTAGAAAAGTCATTTTCAAATATAAACTATGTTTATTCTAATTACCAAATAAATTTTTATTAACCAATTATAAGTGTAAAACAAGGTTTATCATAATTAGTAAAATATTTATTGAAATAAAAATGTATATCTAAAAAAAAATTTAAAAATAATTTTATAAGAAATATATGATCTTCTTAGTTATTTTATGTAGACTAATTGAATTTTTATTCATATTAAATTCAGTATTTATTTTCATTATACATATATTTCATAAAGAAATAACTTTTATTCATTATAGATATTTTAAATGGATATGTTTTAAATTTCATACATGAAATTTTATAATTTATCTAAATATATCGCAGTTTTATTTCAGTATTGTGTCTCTTGCGAGGAAAGAAATGGAACACATTGACTAAAATAAAATAATAATATATTTAAATTTTGAGTTCTTACATTCTCCCCACTTAAAATAATTTTTTCTTATTTATTTGACTCATAATACTTGAGTAATTTATATGGGAAAGTCATAATTAATCATACACTACTAACTGATGATGGGGTTTTCAGTATGTGGTATGAGACACATCTATATGAAAAATCATTATAAGTTCATTATATAGATATATAACCCATTCCTAAATTCAAATTGAATTATACTAAGTTATATTGATCTATATTGATAAGAAATTGCTTCTCCCAAACCATAATACTGATTTATATGATGATCATTCCACTAATGGTTGTTATTTATAACTTAATATCTACTTGTTGGTAAAAACAGACATGAAAAAAATTGAAAATATATAGTGAAAACTAACAACCTGATTCAATGTAGTAGTTGCATAATATTTTCCTCATTCCCATGGTTATTGGTTACTATCTACCTTGTGATCCCTTGGATTAAGACATTGAGTAACTTAATACAAAAATCTATTACAATTAAAACTAATGTATTATTATATCTTCTATCTTTCCCTTAAACTTATATTTAAGATGACCTTTATCTCTAATATTATAGAATTTACTCCCCATGTTTATTCACACATTTTTTTTGTTGGAAAAAGAATTTTTTTCCATAATCACCGTGGTCACCTGAATTGTTTTATAAGATTCAATCCTTATTTTCTTTGGGTTTTTTGTGATTTCAACTATGTTTAAATTTTTAATCATAATTTTTTATTGTTAAGTTGGAATAGTTAAATGATTTATCACTTTATAACCTAACTTGTTAGCATATAATTCATACAACTCAACTTTTACCAAACCGGGTTATACCTATATCACTCTCAATTTAACATATATAATTCATAGTTCAATAAAGTTAACATTGAGTTGGATCCTATAACACTTCTTACCCAAATCCTCAAATTAGAGATCCTAAATTTCCATGAGATTTCTTAAAATATTTTAAGCATAATAATCATTGAAATATAAACTCTCAAAATCCAACTTATCCTTCCCGAAACAATATATATTTTTCATACACTTATATAACAAAGTATATATGTACCCTAATCAAATACTCTCAATAACATACCTTTCCCCAAAACTATTCCAATATCCAAGTAAAAAAACATGATGAAGCTATATATTCCTCCCCTAAATTAACTATATCTTTAACCCCAAAATTTTAATAATCACTAGTTCATAAATCCATAAACATGTCAATAAATATCATAATACCAAAATTCAGATAAATGTAACAAAAATTTCATTAAATAATTTTTCATTCAATGAATAATCAATACCCTAATATTCAATACTATCTAACTCACTTCTCACAAAATAAATAATCCCTTTATTATAGAAACATCAAACCTATACTAATCCTAAAACTTATACATATATAAAACATTTGATCATTAATAGTTATATCTACAAATATAACCATTTAATTGTTTCTAAAGGTTATTGATTCAATTTAATATATGATTTCAAAATATTAATTAAAAACTACTAATAAACAATACTGTGATGTTTCTCTTGAGACATAATAAAATTTACAAAATACTAAAATTCCACTGATAAATATCACATCACTAACTAAAAGAAAATTTTTTAAATTAAAATATCAATCTTAATGGCTCATGAAAGACTATGAAACCCACCTTTTCCATCATAACTGGTATATAATAAGATACCCATCCCTTAATTATTCTCTTTCACTCATTTATAAGACACAATCATTTCATGGTACATACCTTTATCGTCTTATTTTTTATGATCTTGTTTAAACCAAATAGTAATACCTAGATGTTTATGATAATATGAAAAATATTAATATTAAAATATAAATCCAAATATTTCTTCCCTTATAACACCATTTCATAATATATGATATTTTCATATGAATGTATGACTCTTCTTTTTTCAATAAATGGTTTTACATTATAATTATTCTTTTAGGTTATCTAACTAAACTAGTAAACATCATTATTAAATATTTTATATTGATTCCTGCAGATGTGGTGACAATTAACAAGAATATCCCATGAGAGTGTCTTACAATGCTAGTTGTATTAGGACCACTCTTCATGAATCAGAGTGATGATTGAGTTAATTCTCAACCAACCTTTTTCGGGTGATTAACCCTAGGTGCATGTGTGTCATAGTAACATCCACTTTTCTACATCCAAAAATGGATGTTTTCATAAGAAAACCAATATAATATCAACATTACCAAAATATATCGATGTTATCCAATACTTAGAATTATTATTATGGTTTTAATTGATGTTTTCTTATTATATTCCATTAATAAAATGTATACTATTTACTTAAAATGAAATCATATATTATTCCAATGGTTTATCGATGACATTGATGTTTTGATAATTATTAACTTATTAGTCATTCAATTACCGTAAACAAGCATCAAAACCTACAATGTCATATAAACTCTTCCTTCCATACCAATTATGATTCCCCAGACCCACACTTATATATTTGGTGCTAATAAACACATAAGTTCTTGGATACGAGTTGTAAAATACGATGTATAACCATCAATATATATAAAATAAAGAATGATTATTGAATCTTAGATATTCGTAGGTTATTTTTAAGATTATTGTATTAGAAAATTGTTACTCATCATAATAAAATAAATCCTATGTTACTTGTATCAAGAGGATATTATTTACATTATATAAGAAAAAACATAATCCATAATGACTCTTCAATTTCACTCAAAAATTCATACATATGTGATATCATTCTAAAAACATCATTTGTACAAATATTATTCATAACATGAAAAAATAGAAACATAATAATGGGTTATCTTAATCATTAAGTAATGGAAATCATCTATCTAAATAAATCATGGCATAAACAAGACATAAATATTATGGAAAGAAAAATGTATTCAACATGAAGAAATAATCAACATGAAACTGAGAGAAATATTTAATTATCACAATAAATGAAAACATGTATATTGATAATATAGATCTCATATTGATGGAATTCATAATTCTGGATATAAAAAACTTGTTGTCAAGGCCTTTTTCCATGAAACATTAGTTATCATTGAAACTACGGTTAATACATATTTCTAAATTGGGAAGACATTCGACAAATACCCAAAATTGTTTTATCTCACGATAACCACCAAAGCATTAAAGGGATATATAATTACATCCCCCACCGACCACTATATTATGTTGGATTAATTAACCATTAGAGTAAACAAGACCTTTTATACCATTACCTAATGAAAATTTGGCTGAATAAAAACCTGGATATCCTTATAACACAGAATAAAGAATATAAAAATATGATCAACAAATGCTAGTATCCAAAAATCATCAAGAATTACAATAATTTTACCCATCTTAATATAGGGATAAAATGATCATAACACACTCTGTGAAAGAAATTTTATGGTAAATAAATAAATATCCACCTTACAAATAATCTTCTATAGTATAATAATAATATATGATCTGCTAATACTTTTTTAAATGTTAATAAAATATAAAACCATCAAAGAAAACATAATCCAATTATATTTTTGAAAAAAAATTGTTTTTACATCATATAGAACAATAAGTATATAAATTATTCAAAACTATAATCATGTGATCATAATACATATTGTGAAGGAGAGTATATAGTTTCAAAAGAACATATCCCAATAAGTGTGAAATATTTTTACAAGGGTTAATGTTATTAGAATATATATCCCTTGAAAAAAAATTATAGAATAATACATAAATCAATAAAAGGTTTGAATGTGACCAATATATATCATATAATTTCAAATAAATAATATAACCCCATTAATGAAAATAGAGTTACCAAAATACCTCACAAAAAGGGAAAAACAGAATCAGTAGACACTAGAACAAGGGAACACAATTTCAATATTAATTCTAATTATGTACAAGTAGTATAATAGAAATATATCCATAAGTATTGAATACACAACAAAAAGGAACCATGATGTATGAAATGTATTGTGTCTCAAAGAATAATATTTGAGATTGAGAAAACCCTAGCATCTTGAGAAATTGTTAAAGAAAAACACATTGAAAGAGAGGGATTGTATTTGAACATACATTTATAAGATTAAAATATAATTCATGATATGTTATCAAAATTAAGTATTATATACACCAAAAAAATGAACCCGTGTGCATAATAAAAAGCATTTCTCAATGAGGGAAATCCAAGATGAATACCCTTTCCTATTGTTCCCAACATCTAAGTACATTCGATAAATAAATGTATAAGAAACATATATATCCAAATAATTTAACTAAAAACCCAAATCATATCCATTTTAATTTAAAATAATTAAAAATAGTGATTCTCTTCATGAATTCGATGGATTTGATTCATTGTCTCTTTATAATTTTAATCATTATTACAGTTTTGATAATCTTAGTGTTAGTTTTCATTTTCCTTTCAACGTTTATCATTTATAGATCATTAAAGATATATTTATGGTGGATTTATATTTATATATTTTGTGTAAAACTCCTTTCATAAGTGTCTTAGTATTTATTATTGTATATGAAATATGTAAAATCAAATTCCATAGATTATTTATGATTAAAATGTTATTTATTAATTAATGATTTAAATAGTGATATAACATCTCTAGAACCAAAATAAATCATTATTCACTCATTTATATCATATTATAGAAGTAAGATTTCAATATTCATTCATGATATAAATTCATTGTATTGTTCAATTAGTGGTAAAACTAATCCAAACATGAATACAACCTAATTTATGGTATGCTCATGATGTGTTTTTTAAATATCATTATAACATAATAAAATTGATCATAAATAATTTTTATTAGTATTATATATCATAATTTGAAATAATGAGAAATGTAATATGATTTATATAAATTCATTACGTAGAAATTATGATGTACCAATATTTTATAATACCATTAACCTAATGAATATTAACCTATCCTATGATAGTATTAAAATAAAATTCAACTGAAATTATGATATACCTATATTTTATAATAAGTAAATGAATGTTTTAAAACTGGGTTTTTAATAATTAAATTTTATATTAATTAAATATTAAATTATTAATATTTAGAAAATTATTTTTGAAAATTGAATTTCATTTTTAAATTCCACACGTCCAAAAGTAGTTAGGGTGATTTTTTTATATTTTTCTTAAAATACTAGAATTTTTTTTCAATAAAAAATATGACAAGTTACAATGAAAGATAAATAATGGATTTATTGTGTAATTGATGATGATCTACTGATGTAAGACCAGTTGGTTCAAAGTCACATTAATTTATTTCTTTTTTTGGTCATTAAATATTAACTATTTCATGTTTTGATGGAAATTAATAAATTAATGATTATAAAATTATTAAAACCCTCCTCTCCTCAACTATAACCCCCCTCACTCCCTCTTCTATTCACTCCTCTCAAGCCTTGTGTCTCTCCAATATTATTCCAAAATCACTCCCCGGTATATTTAACCATGTCCAAATTTCCCCTAGTCACTTCAAAATACAAAAACCACTTCCCTTAAAAGGTTCTCAAAGGAGGTAAACTCAATAGGTAAATTCCACTTTTAAATTCTGTTATTTCTTTTATGTTCTTTTCGTATATTGTTTCTTTCCTCACATAACTTCACCAAAATAATATGAAAACTCCAATAAAATACATGTTCTGAAATGTTTTTATGCTAATGGGATATTTCATTATCATCTCTCCTTTCCCCATGTTTTTTTAATGAATTGAATGCACTGTTTGAGATGTGCAAATTTTTCACATTCAAGGAAAAGGATTTATCAATTTCTATTATCATATTTAATTATGTTCATGAAACCATTTGTGTAATTTTTGAACCATATTATTATATATGTAATATATATTATTTTTGTTCCTGTAATCTTTTAGAACAAATGGTATTATGTCATAAAGAAAAAAAATGTTCTTTGTAATTAAACCTAGTGATTATCCAAAACGGTTATCACTAAGGTTTTATATATATAATATTTCAACTTAACTCTAAGTAACCAAATTGAAATTGTAACAATTTAGTCTATTTTATGTTCACTAAAATCATTAAAATATAATTATGGACAATAAATTTCATCATACATGTTTATCTGAACATGAATCGATCATTAAAACCAAGGAAACAAACAAACCCAAACAACAAAAGTTAACCTTATAACCAATCAAATGGTTAATGAATGAACTAAAAAGGTTTACACTAAATCAATTACTTATAGAAGAGTTTCTGTAATTATTGATTAAAAACCCAATTTTTTTGTTCGGGTCATTAATAACAAGTGGATAACACCATCGGATTTAATGTGAGGGATCCTCTCTATTTCTCTCTTAATCAAGATTGTGCTCTATGTTATGCCTTTTTATGTGTAATTCCAAATTATGGAGTTTCTTTTCACATCTCCCCCATACTTTCCTCATGATGTATAAGTGATGAGACCCCACTTTTCTCTCTCTCCAATCCCTCTTTGGTTCACTCGACACCATGCCAATAAACCGTAACGATTTCTACTCGAACCCTTTTTTAATCTTTCAGGTTTCCTTACCTATTTTAATATCAAAATAAATTTATTTTATCTATTTGTGTACATATTATAAATTCTATGTAGTTTTACAAAATTTATTTATTAAGACCCTTTCATCACTCACTTTTGGGGATATACATGTTTTTGAATGATTTTCTTCTTTGTACTTTCTGATAAGAAAACCAGGTGAACTTCCCAAATTTTTAATCAATTTCATGTTCACTATATCCTCTATTATAAGCCAACATTGACTTTATTAAATCTTTATTATTATAATGAAATATTTCTTGGTTAAATTATGATTTTATATAAAATATTTTCCTCTTTTCTAAATTAAAAGCTCTATAGTATTTTCCTTAAAACCGAACAAAAATGATTTAATGCTAATGTGTCTCAATTACTGTTCTTATATGTTGTCACTTCTATTTGACCCCACAGAGCATTTTATATACCAATTTCACATTATGAACGTCCATGAATTTTCTAATCCATTTTTTTCGTAGAGACTTTCATGATACACTCATTGGTTATTCTTTATTTCACGATTGTGGTACCCACTTCATTCCATTGGTATTCTTATGTTTACGTATGGTTTATTATGTATGATTATTTATGTGGCAAGAATATTAAAGATAATGTTTAGCTTTATGTGCCTAGATAGTGATCTAATTCATCGAGTAAAGATATGTATCATGATATGCATTGTGAAACGGGATTGGCAGTTAGCCTTGACCCATACTAAAATGGGAAACGAGAATAGCGGTTACTTTTGACTCGTACTAAAATTGGGAATGAGATTGGCGGATAGACTTGACCCACACCAATGAAATTTTTTATGATTATTAAACATTTATATGATCTCATGTTTATATGATCTCATTATTATATGATATTATTTCTTATATTCCATGCTTTGGAAATCATTATGCCATTCCTTCAAACACATGTGCTTAATATGTACCCTTATGTTCATTCCCTTACTTGGCTTTTTATCTCATTCCTTTGTTCATGTGTTCCCCAGGGTACCCTATACAGATGTAAGGGATCAAAGGATGTTAGGATCTCATTATGGTGATTAAATAAAGAATTGTTTTTTATCCCCATGTTTTATGTTTTATGTTTTATGTACCTATTTTTTCCAGACACTAGACTTAATGTTCCTTGTATTATACTCGAATGTATAATTATGCATAAAATAATGTAATGTTATGTGGAAAATTCAAGTTTCTCTACAAGATGTAATTTTACTTTATACCAATTAAGTGGTATTATACACCGGCTTTGGGATTTTGAGGGCAGTTTTACTATATGTGGTATGCACTTAGCTTGGTCGGGGCTCCCCACTAGGAGTTAAGTGTTACCTTGGACACATGTTTCCACTAGGGTTTTAGTCGAATAGTTCACCTGGTTTGTACCAACTCTCTACCTATGGGAACTGGAATATGCTTGAGTCCCTCCTAACTCAAAACTGCTTGTTTTATGGACATGGTGATTTAATTTAATTTTCCATTCTAGGGATTATGTGGTCAACATGGGCTTGTTCGGTGCCCCTGGTTGGGAGTTGATCATAACCCTACACCCATTTTGAAAGCACTCTTGGGAGATATCACATATCAGTAGAACAAATTGTCTTTATTATGGTTTTTTCTCTACCTCACTCCCATGATATAATGGTAACTATACTCACTCTCATATTGCCTCCTTTTTGCTGGTTTTTATTCTCATAATTTCATTTGAAACTAGGATCCTTATCATTACCCCACTGGATTCCATTGTTCTGACTATCTCAGTGACTTGAATTTATATCACGTCTGGATAACATCAATGAAAAGAATAAATTAATATCATTTTCATTATTTATTGGTGCACAAATCTATCACCTCAATGAATCTAGATCTAAACCATATCTAGAACTCTTAATTTTACTCCCAATATTGCGGACTATGAAGTGGTAGGTGATGGGTGTTTGGCCTCTCTCTAGGCCATATATTGGTGATGAAATTGGGTTTTATGGATGATAGATGTCAATGTCATTATTGTAATAATTAGTGAAGAATCATGGTCCTGTGATAGGGGAAGATTTTAATATTTGGTATTCTTTCTGGTGGAAAATCAATGTGATGTTTCTAACATGTCTAGGAGAGGTGGTCAATGGCAGCATAAGTGGAGTGGATGGAAGAGATAATGTGTGGATCAAACGTTGTTTGGGTGGGATCGACTAGTGATTTTCTTATGGATTTGGATCTAATTGTTTTTGTATTAAAATATGGGAGATTCTATCCACATGGACCTTTTGGATTTTGGATTTTTTACATTTTTTTCACTCATTCATTAGTCCATTTCTCAGTTGCAGAGATTGTGATGAGAATATTTTTATTTATTAGTGAATTTGGAATGTGATATAGTATTTTTTTTCAAGTGTCTCATTGGAATGTCCATGAAAAAATGATAGATGTGTTCACCTACAGCATTCTTCCATCTATTTAGTGAAATGGATAGAAAACCAACCATGAAGTTTTCTAGACAGTACTTAAGATAAATGTTTAAGAAAATCAACTTAATGATGTTGTGAGTACCAAGCCACCATCATTATGTGGGAATTGTAAAATAGTGAGGGATGTGTTGGAACCTATTGTTGAGCCCTCCCCCATACTCTAATGTGGGACGAAGGGGTGATCTATGAATTAATTTCGATCTAGCATGACACACCGTCAGAAGAGAGGGAATCACAACATCCTTTACTATCACCGCAGTTGTTCTTTCTTCAGTACCGAGGAAACATTTAATTGGTGTTGGGAATGAATCTGACTACCTCTTGGGAATTAAGTTCATCTAATTTATGTGGGGTTTTATTGGGTGTATGGTTCACTAGGAACATTGGACCATCTATTTGAGGACCCTACATTAAAAAATTACATAATCTTTAATTAATGCATGAATTTTACTTTATTTCACATTGAGGATGTTTTCATGTTTATGGAATTACATAATGAGAATAGAATATATACATAACATCACACATTTATACAAAATCTATAACACTTTTCCTCGGAGAAAATTTGTGAAATACATGATCACCTACCATGAAAAACATATCCTTCATCTGGCTATCTGTATAATGTTTTTCCATTATTTTAGTTGTCCTCATGTGTTACTAAATAAATTGAACTTTTTCAGCGACTTCCATATATATTTCTAGTTCTAGTGACTTCATTTCACCTACATTATCATAAAATGTTCTATTGTGGCCTCAATTTCAATATTTTGTCTCAAAAGGTTTCATCTATATACTAGAATAAAAAAAATATTGTAAAAGAACTCAACTAAAGAAATATGTTGATCCCAACTACCCAAGTAATATTTTGAACAAACTCAAATCATATCCCCTAATATCTATATTGTTCACATTGAATGTCCTTCATATTGAGGATGTAAGCCTATAGTAAAATTAAATTTAGTACCCAGCGACTTATGAAGGAATTACTAAATGATAGAAGTGATATTGGGATCACAATCACATAAAATGGATAAAGACAAACCAAGTAACCTAACTATATTCTTATAATGTAAGTGGGAAATTTGATCTAGAGATAGGGTGTCTCGAATTAGATGATTTAGTCAAATGATCAGCAATAACCCAAATTTCATTGTTACCTCGAGATGTCTTTGGTAGTCACACCATGATTTCCATGCATATATTTTCCCATTTCCATTACATCACCGGAAAATGATGAAGCATTCCCTTCAGTAACATCCCTTCTACTTTAACTTTTTAACATATCCTACATTTCATAGTAATATAATAAATAACTCTTTTAATTATATCCAACTTGTATTACTCTTGAATATCCTTGTACATATTATTTCTTATATTATGAATAGAAAATAGAGAACAATAATCTTTCTATAACTATTTCTTAAACTATGAAACACAAGGGTTCATGATCCAAATTAAACATGGTTAATGTAGTATTATTTTTCTGACTAAATGCATCTTCTATTCCTTTTTTTTCTAAAATGGTAATAAATCATTCAATCATACTGCTAGATTAATTCCATCCATCTTCTCTACCTCAAGTTCAATTATTTTTTAAGTTAATTTATACTTTAACAATTTATTACTAGTATATATTTCACATTTCACTCCATAAAAATTGATACCTTTATATTTTTGATGCACAGAATAACAGCTAATTCCAAATCATGTGTAGGGTAATTTAAATCATGAGGCTTCAATTGATGTGAAACATAAGCAATTACAGGATCATTCCTCATTAAGACACATCCAATTACTTTAATCTAATCGTCATTGTTGGGAAAAAATCACCATTTCTGGAAGGAAGTTCTAAAACTAGAGAATTCACCAATCTTATTTTCCATTGTTGAAAATAATCATCACATTCTTTTGACTAGATGAACATAAAACTTTTTCAAGTTAACTTACATAGTGGTATAGATAACCTAGATATTATTTTAACAGAACACCAATAATATCCTCCCAAACAAAGGTAACAATTAATCATCATTATATTTGTGGGTCCTGGTCATTAATTAACAAAATTGATTTTAACACGATCAATATTTATGCCATATTTAAAAACAATGTGTCCAAGGAACGAAATTTGTTTCAACAAAAATTAAAAATTACTCAATTTTATAAAAAGATTCTTTTATTTTAATTATTTCATAACAACCCTTAGTTTTATTTAATTTTCTACTTTAATAATAGAATATACCAAAATTTCAATAATAAAGACAACCACAAACTTATCCTAAAACTCATGGAATATTCTATTCATAAGATCCATGAATAATGTAGGATAATTAGTTATCACAAAAAAATAAAAATACAAATTCCTAATTCACATATCTAGAATTAAACTTACTCTCCCAAAGTTATTATTCCTTTACTATCAACTGATGGCACATCGACCACAAGTCATCCTTCAAAATATATGATGCTCAGTCTAACTAATCAAAAAATCATTGATATGAGGAAAGGATACTTATTCTATATAGTTATTTTATTTAAGGCTCTATAACCAATTAAAAATATCATTGAACTCTATTTATTTCAAAAAAACAAAATAGGTGCACCCCGTGGTGATGTTCTAGGTCATATGTAGCCTTTATCAAATAATTCATGCAATCTTTTTCAATTCGAGAAGTTCTACTTGATCGATTCAATAGGGGGGTTTTGAAATTATCTTAATTTCATGAAAAAATTCAAGAGTAAACTCCCCCTCTCAACCAAGAAAGAACTGGGAAAATCATTAGAAAAAACATCAACATACTCATTTACCACTGGCACATAATTAATTATGACAATTCCTTTTTTATCAACAATAAGTTCAAGATATCATTCATTTCCATATTTTACCAATTTTTCAGCTTCCTAATATATTATCAATGATATGGTTTTATTATATTACAAAAACATAATGTATTTAATAAATTAAACTTTTGTATCTATAAGCATAATATTATAATGTTTAATAGAAATCTTATCCATTCCCAGGATAAGATCAAAATCTACTAAATTAAAACAATAATTCTTATAAGTAAATTCCTTCAAAATAAAATGATTGAAAAATTCTAATAATTTATTTTAGTGTTAATATTTCCCCAGGTGTTTTCACCACAATTTCTGGATTCATTTATTGAGGTGTAGGTTCAAAATTATAAGAAACTTTCACAAAAATTTATAAATGTGTATACCCTAAATCAAAAAACACATTGAGATATTATGTAAAAATAAGAAATATACCTAATACCATTTTTTTATGGATCAACAACTTTTGAATTATTAGAAAAGATTTTTCCCACACTCTTCTGTTTCTAATCATTCTGATTTCCCACCTTAGTGACTATCTTTGGACACATATTATATAAATTACCCAACTACTTACAGTAATTAAATCTTATGATTTGTTTATTTGTATTAATGTAATAATTTTTCTTGTAATCATGATCCATGTTTCCTATCCTTCCTCATTATTATCACTTCCAAGAATTAATAATACATTCTATAGTATGATTTTACCACTCTTTTCACAAGAGGGGAATTTAATTTTCTTACCTATAAATTTTTTTGATGAATTCTTCCCCAAAGTTTGTTGGCCTAAATGTTACTTATTCTTGACATCATAATGAACATATGTGTTATCAAGCTCCATTTAATCATTTCAGAAAAACAAACAAATTTCTCATTTGTTTTAAATTCTTTTGTGGACAAAGAACTTCATAACTATAGTTTCAATACTGAGGAAAATCGATTAATTTTTCTATCAGTGTGCCAAAGGAAATATGGAACATACCTAACCAATCTTTTGATGTTTTCTTAATATTCACCTATAGAAAATTAAATTATTTCCACAATTCCAGAAATCATTTTCTCTTCAGGGATGAATAAAAATTTGGAAATATTTCTCAAGGAAAATATCCTTCAATTTTTCTCATTCCATGGAATCCAATATTTTTTCTATCAGGTATTCATAACCATATACCACCATTGGTCAGCTTCACAATCAAAATAATCAATGAAAGGGTTTTCTTTTTGTTATTTTGAGCACCCCATGATATAAAATATATTTTCTAGAGCATTGATCCACCCTTCAACTACCACAAAATTAAATGATGAACTAAAATATGGGGGATGTTTCCCCATTAAATGCAACACAAAAGACATGTTACTTCAATGAAGACCAGGTTCCTCTATAGAATGAATACCACCAACATTTATTTTTTAATTCAGATGATCCATTTATTTTACAAACTGCTTAGTTACAATTCCCACCATTTGAGGATGAAAATTAGAAAAACTATCATCCTCTTGGTGCCTTCCAAATTATGTTTCCCTATTTTTTATATAAAAAATCATTATGAATAGACATATCATATATAAAGTAACATGGTAACCTTCAGATTCAAAATAATTTTAAATTAATGATAAAGTAAATATCATTTTTCTTATTCTATTAGCATAATAATAACACTTTTTCTTATCTAATTTATCCTCTAATACCAACTATAATGACCTAACTATAATAAATTACATAATCATTAGTAAACTCAACAATTTAACATTATTTCACATTGAGGTTATTTTTAGGTTTAGAGTCTTAGAGAACTAGGACATAATAAAAACATAACATCCCACATTTATACTAGGTTGATATTACTAAAATTGTATCCATTTCCTCCAAATATAAAACTTTTAGAAAATAAAACATGATTTATTTGACAAATAATAATAACATTCAATATGACTTCCTTATTTTTAATACCAATTTTTATACCTAGTGAAAAACATTTAAAAACATGGTATGATCACAAACATCCCATTAAGGTACATAAAGAAATAAAATATCTAGTATAGAGAATTCATGAAAACGCATTAAAAATAACTTTCTTGGAAACTAATAATATTTCATAGTAAAATAATGCACTAAAATAGGGATATCATTACCACATAACTCATTCATTCAAACATATAAATGGAATTACCTTACGATCTAATTCCATATCTAATCTATCCAATCCCTTGGGAAGTTATAATGGGGCTCACCCATCGTATATTGAGTTATAATGGGGCTCAAGGTGTCATATTTTTAGGTATAATGGGGATCAACCCATAATAATTTTGGATATAATTGTACAAATACATAATAAACAATGTAAAATGAATATATCATAAATAAAACACATGATAACTCATTTAAAACCATGAAAAAAAACACATTCATATATCATAATTCCATTCTCTCATAAAAATCACATTTAAAATTTAAAAACATGCACAAAATAATTAAATAATATTCATATAAAGTAGCTACTAAAACATATAAAAGAAAAATTAAAGTAATAAAATTTCATTAAATATGGAGAAACCCCTCATGCCATATAAAAAAGAACATTCTTGTTGAATTCCACAAAAGAGACATTTAAAGGGATTTTAAAAAAATAATGTCCCAAACCTTCGGTTTGACATCCTTCAAAAGTGTTAAAACCACTTATATAATTGTTTGAAGAGTGTGTCTATGTTATTAAAAAACTATAGTAATGTTTATAAAACCACACATGATCTTCTAATAACATTTTCATCTCCTTTATTAACAATTTTTTTATTTCCATTGTTTCGAGTGCATTCTTTTCTGGGATTCCAAAGTTGATTTATTATAAACATCCTTGTCAAGAAGAAATTATACCCCATAAGTGGGAATATATATATATTATAAATATTTAAATAGATATAGGTCAATTAGAAAATTCCATTATTTCAGTACAAGGGAAACAAAAATTCATTATCCACAAAGGCGGTGAATTGACACAACTTGGATGATGGTTTCTTTATTTAAGAATATATGGAGAAAAGGGGAGATTTTATATCAAATATAACATAATTAAAATGAAGTTACATTATAAATATGACATTAGAGTTATCATGAATCATTTTATATGATCTGAGGATATTGTAGAAGTGATAAAAATTTAAAAGATATAAAAAAAGAATTTACCTCTTCAAAATTTCTCCTTGAAAACCTCTATAAGGATCCTGGAAGTGGTATTTTTGTCAGATGAGGAGGACAATAATGTAAAACCAGATGGGGATAATGGAATTTAGAAAAATAAATTCTTTCAATAAGCCTTAAGGTGATGAATATTAGTGAAGGAAAGAGGCTCTATTTATAACTGAGGTGAGGGGAAAATTAGGAATTACCTAAAATATTAAAAAATATTTTGTCTGATATAGGGTAAGAGACCTAAAAAGGAATAAGAGAATATTATATTACATTTTATAATGAATCATATCATTTTTTTCATTTATAAATTTATTTGTGATTTTTAAATAATTTTAAAAAATATTATATTTTTGAAAAATAATTTTTGTCAAATTAGACACTATTCATAATTAAGACTTTAAAAACATCCACACAAAGTTTAAAATTAGAATAAATTTTTTATTATATCATAGAAACATAATATATATCTAGGGTATTAAATGGTGTATTTTCCCTTAAGTAGTTATATATATATATATATATCTATATTTAAAATCATTTTAGAAATAAAATTTTATTTAATTATAATATAATCCATTTTCAATAAATATCTTATATATTGATTTTAAATATATATTTAGACTCATATAAATCATATTTAGTAAAAAATATTATTTTATATCAATATAATTTTATTTATAAATTAATATAAAATATTAAATAATATGATTTTTAAGGTAATTGGCCTTTTGTGAGTCCTTTTTCAGCAATAATAAAATTTGTATCTTTATCAGTGTGTTTTTAGCATTGATAAATACAATTTTTAGCGCTTCTTTTTTAGTATAGATAAAGGATCATTTTATTGACACTTTTATCTAACACAAATAAATGGAAGCATTGAATATCGCTTGACCTCTAGCAGTGTTATCTGAGTACCTTATTTTACAAAAGGTTTCTACTAAAACTTACATAACTATGACTTTGGTCATAAAGGATTAAATAATCAAATAAAAAACTTTATTCATGTAAATTGACTTGGATGGTATAACTGAATCTAAAATAGTAATTTATAAGGAAAAATAATTTAGATAAACTACTTATTTATATAAAATTTGAAATTGATGAAAAATATATATTTCACTATTTGAGACACGTGAGATGTTATGTGGGGGAACTTAGAGCTCATCCTTGAATTAGAATTCGGTTCCTAATATTTAAATTATCATTTTTTTAGTTTGATATGGTGTAATAAAATATATTATATTTGTATTACAAAATAAATACATAAATTAAAATGATGGTTAGGGATTCATTTTCCCCCTCCTTCCCTTATTTCCACACCACCCTAAGAATGAAAGACCCCCCCCCAAACACAATCATTTTTTTTTCATATTTCTATGTCTCATAATAGTTCCCTCATTCTAGAAACATATGTTTCCCAATACCCCACACATTTATCCACAAAGCTAGATCATTCAGGCATTCTTCGTACCCTCTATCCATGATGAACATAGACAACAAATAATTCAAAAGTAGGTCAAAATTAATTGATGGAATATGAAATCCCAAATTTTAATCAGTTGATCAAGGAACTACAAATTAAATGTAGGGATAACAATAATGAATTGAAATAAAAACCCTTTATCATCAACAATGAATTATGATGAAAGAATCCAACTAAATGTTTTTTCAATATGGTGAAACATTAATGCTTATACATCCCCATACTTATCCAATAAGCCTCCTCAAAAAAACTACCACACCACCTCCCATATTCTATTGTGATGAGGATGTGAGGTCTCCTCCTACTCTCCTATGTACAAGTGTGAATAGACTTCAAATAATAGAATAATTAATTAAAACAAAATAAAATACTTGCTAAACACATCAATGATCTTGTATCCACAATAACACTATTTAAATTCAAAAAAATAGTGTATCTAGGTAAAAAATAATTTATTTAACACAACTTCCCTCTTTTTTCCCAAGTAATACCTAGTTTAGAAAAACAAAATTATCAAAAAAACATGCGTATATCTAAAAATAAATCATTTTTTATACTACGTAATTTTTTTAATCCATTGCCCCAAATGCCAATTTAAGGAGGCAAAGTCAATTTAACACCACAAAAGAGAATCAAAAGAACTATCAAATAATTTTTTTTGTTTCTATTATCATAAACATACCATTTTTTCCTTTAAATGTCTTGTGGTCTAATATTCTAAAATGATTCAAGTAATCCACAATGGAAAACAAAGGATGCAACATTGGATATATTTTATTTGAGTTGGGTTAGTGATGTATTGTAGTTCATGATATGAGGGTGTTATATTTGTGGTTAGTGGTGTATTAATATTTTTTTTGTCATCCAAAGGAATTATAATAAACTTCTTCTGAGATACATTATTCTTTTTATGCTTTATAATCTACTTTTTTTTATAAAAGTAGTCCTTTTTGAGTTATCTACCTTTTAAGTCATGCCTTGGTAGTTCATTCATTGTTATTTATTATAGAGGATAAGAATAATTTTAGAGGTATCTAATGAAATTTATGGAACCATCCTTTTCCAATAATTTTGGGTTTGGTAGTGTTAGAGGTGCCTGATTATAGGATACACTAGCTTTCGATTTAAAGATATGGGATTTTTTTTCTTTAGAGTCAAAACAATCTTTTTGGGAAGGAATTTTTTTGGTTGAAGCTATAATATCCAATATAAAATGGTAGGATGTTTATCATACATTGGTTTTTGATTTTGATGTTTAAAATAACAATTTTTTATAGTTAATGTCATTGTGGCCTTCTATGTTGTTGAGTTTATAAATTTGGTGTGTTTGGACCCTTGTAGTTCATAGTGGAAGCTCTATAAGAAATTGTTAGAACTTAATCACTTGTTTCAAATGTTGTGGTTATCTATGACTATTTCCAAGTAATTTTGATGTGGTGGAATCATTGAGATTATGGGGAAATGGTGAGGGTAGTGGGATCTATATCTTGATGATCCAAGGGTTTAGAAAGGTTTGAAGAATAAAATGGTCATGGATTACAAACTATGCTATGGTGGTTCTCAAATTCACTACCTTATAAAAAATGAAAGTGGAATTTATAGAGGATATATGCATTATTGGAATCCTTAGTTTTTTATTCTAATTTGACTAGGCCTATAAATTTCCAGTTTATGACTTCAACAAATCATGGAGAGGTCACTTGATTTTTTATTATACAATACATAAAAATACATTATTACATATATTAAAAAATCATAAAAATAAATTATGATTAGAAAATTTAATGTAATCAAAATTTACGAGATATATAAAAGAATAAAAACACCATATTGTAGACATTTAAAACATTGGTTTATACAATACCTAGGAACACATTAATACATACATTAAAAAAGTGAATTCTTCATTTTTATATTGATCTTAACTCTTGATCAATAAAAGTTAATAATTTATTAATAATATTCAGAAATAAATTAATATAAAGTGTTACTTTTAAACTAAACAGTGATTCATACCCTAAACACTTTGTATCGGATTGAGATGCTTTTAATTATTTCATGTCTCACCATTTCTTGTTTTTCTTAAAGAATTATCACTATGAAAATTAACTAAATATGTAAAATCTAAAAATGATATGAAATTTAATTAATTATTAATAGATATAATAATGAAAAAGAAATCTAGGCTCGTTTTCTCAGTTTAGGAAATGTGATGTGCATTTTAAACTAAAATGAACCTTATATATAGAAAATACACACATGGAGTCATATCGGTCACATCATTTGTCAGATTGAGGTTAGGATGATTCCTACACATCTCAAATGATTTATCGATAATTTTACTAATGTATCAAAACTATATTAATGTGCTTTTCATGGTTTTGTTTAAGTCTCCTTTACATTTTAAAAAATATCATTTTGAACTTTTTACATGAACATTGAATCATAAAGGTCACATCGTGAGTTGGTTTAATGTAATACTAATTCCAATACATCACAAATGACATATGAATCGTTTTCCTAAAGAGTAAAGACTATTTGATCACATTTTATTTATTTTCAGTGACTGATAATTTTTTGTACAAAAATGTCGATTTTAAACTAATATTTGACACATTGAGTCATACTAGGAACATTGTGTATCATATTGATGTATGGATGATACCTATACAGAAAAATGAATTATTCATCATTTTCATAATGTACTAAAACAATCCGAATGAATTGTCTCAGTTTTGGGTAGTTTAGATATCATTTTTACAGAAATTGTTGTCAATTTTAAATAAAAAGACATACTTGGAGACATAACATTCACAACATTTATCAAATAGAGGTTTAAATGAATCCTACTTTTCAAATATTATTTATAAATATTTTTTTAAATGTATCAAAATAATATAATTGTTTTTTCTTTGTTTTGAGTAGGTTAGTTGTTATTTTTACTAAAACTAGGGTCACTTTTATATAAAATGACACACATGGAGTCATACTTATCCCAACATTTGTTGGATTGAGGTGAAGATAATTACAACACATCCCAAATGGACTATAGCTGTTTTTATCAATTATCAAAATAATTTGAATGCACTTACTTGGTTTTGAGTATATCACTTGTCTTTTTTACTAAAATGTCATTTTAAACTTGAAACACACACTTTGAATCATATAAATCACAAAATTTATCAGTTTGATGTGATACCAATTTAAAAATTTCAAAAATGAAATATGAATGGATTTAAAAATTATCAATAAAATCGATGTTTATTTTCTCAGTTCTCAATGAGTGAAATTTATTGAACTAAACTACAGATTTTAAATAGACAATGAACACATTTAGTCATAATAGTCTCATTGTATATCAAATTGAGTTGTGAACGATTCCTACAAGTCAATAACAACTTATGGATCATTTCCCTAATGTATGAAAATAATTCATTGGCGTTTTTTTAGTTTTGAGTGGGTCAGTTTTCCATTTTCAAAAATTGATGTCATTTTTAAATAAAAAACCCAGTTTGAGTCATATTGGACACATAATATGTTATATTGTGGTGATACTGATTCATACACATCTCAGATGACTTATGGATTGTTTTCATAAAGTATCGAAATATTCTGAATGGGTTTACACATATTTTATTACATTACTTTTATTTACTAAAATTTCATTTTAAATTGGAAAAACATACATTGAATCCTACCAGACACAACAACTAATGATTTGAAATGATACGGATTCATGGATTTCACAAATTACTTATGAATCGATGTCTAATATTATTAATAAAATTTAAGCGTGTTGTTTCTATTTTCAATGAGTGACATTTTCTGAACTAAACTGCTGATTTAAAATTGATTACTGAAACATCGAGTCATAGTGGTCACACTCTGAATTTAATTTAGGTGAGTGTTATTACTACACATCCTAAATTACTTATAGATCATTTCCATAATTTATCAAGACAATAAAAATATGTTCTATCAGTTCTGAGTAAGTTAGTTGTCCTTTTCAGAAAAAATAACTCATGTTTATTTTGAATAAAAATAAGCACTTGGAGTCAAACAGGTCACACCATGTGTTAGATTGATGAGAGAAATATTCTTAAACATCCCCAAGTCTCCAAAAAATATTAACTTCCAATGTTACTGAGTTTCCATTGTCTTCATATATCAAACATCCACCACTGAATTTCATCTCGAAGTTAATACCCAAAAAACCATTCTCTTTATTGAAATTTAGAAGAGAAGAGGACGATCATGTGCCCATAATATCATGAGAAGTCACTATAATGGGAATTAGATTTGCATATACTCTTCTTGATTTAAAAAAAAGGTATTTTGGCTAACAAAATCAAATCAATATGTAGTGTTGGTAGTTCGATACATAAATGAAATGAAAATGGAAAATGTGGTAACATTGGTAGAACGAATTATTTTATCAATTTTTTATCTTTTTGAAGATATTTTAAAGAAAAATGTGACTTCCCAAAATATATATTAATAAAAAAATATGTATTAGATAAAAATAATAATGAAATTTTATTAGATTATAGAAAAAATGATGATAAAATTAATTAAACAAGTAGTAGGAATTCACCTTTTCTAGAGGGATTTATGTATTCTTGACACATTTTCTTACTATCATTACCTTAGTTGATATATTGAAGTCCAATACATTATGATCATTGGAATCTTCAAAACAACTACCATAACTAGAAAAAAATAATCCACTTGTGTATGAAAACAATTAATATATGAGTAATACTAAAAATAAATTACTTAAACATAAATATTGTACAATACATCAATTCTATTGAAAAAGATTTTACTATGCTACCATTATTGACCACAAGGTTATGCTGAAAGTAAAGAACGAATGATGATAAAAGCACAAATAGATCTCACTAAAAAACTAATCAATATGTGAGGAGGATGAAGAGAAAGAAAGATACCTTATATTAAAGCTCTGAGTCATCCATGAGAAAGTAACACTATCCTACTTGTTTCCTAAAGTTTTTATTTTTTAAAATAATTAAATAAATACACAAAAGATATTCATTATCAAATATGCAATTATTGATAATTCTATAAAGGGAAAATAAACATTATTGAATCAAATGATTTTACTGTGTTTAGAGAAAATCCGTAATTGAATTTAAGAAAATAATTACTCTACTACAGTAGGTGTTATCCTCTGAATTCATCAAATGGTGAAATTTATAAACAATTTTCATCCCCATTAGCTCATCTCCAAAATAGTTATCATTTAATTTGGTTGTTTTGAACTCATCAACTATTTCTTGTGGACATGCACCTGTATTTTATAAAATTCTCAAAGCATCAGTCATCCATATGATGAATGATTCTCATAGTTGTATAAGAAACATAAAAGAGATAGGGGATGGGTCACAATTAAAAAATTGAAATAATAACTATTTGAGAAATGTAACTAATGAGGATTATAGTTGGTCCCCATTGTGTTCTCTAATAGTGGTAATACCTCTCGTTTGTGAGAATTACAAAGATTTTAATTAGAGATGTTAAATGGTTGAACTAAAAGGAAATGTTAAAGAATGGTTTTTAGATGGATTAATGTCAAACATACCTAGTGTTTATTATATGTTTGATGAAGTAAATGAAGTGATTTTTAATAAGTATTAATGAGTGTGTTATCATTTCAAATATAGATATATTTTTATAATGGTATAGAAAATTGACCAAACAATATTTTTATTTGGGGTCGGAAAAACTTTATTGTAATTATATTTCAAAGAGAACTTGATTTGTGGTAGTGAAAAATTTATCATATTAGATAATTATACAATTAAATACTAACATAAAAAGGTGTGTCGAGATGTTTTTATACTGAAAAGAAAAAATTATTAATAATTTTTAATAATTAGTATGGGGAGATTTTTAATAATTAAAATAATGATGAACCATCAATGGAAATTACTGTTAAATTGAGTAGCATTGGGGGGGTGAAGACTGGGTTGAGGTAGACTGAAAATAATACAATCATGGTGGATAAAATTAATTGGGTTTTCAACTACAACAAGAAAGGATGAACTAAATAAATAAATAATCATTGGTGATGTAAAGTTTTAGTGAATACCCAAAGGAGTAATACATTACTAAAAAACATCATTTTCCCAAGTATAGACTAAATAATTTGGAGAGGCAAACAAGAATGATAATTGGATCAAATATATTCATGAGGATATTGATACTAATAAGAATAATGTGACATGGGATGTTTTACTAATGGTGGAAGTCATAAACTTTATAAGAACCATGTGGGTCTCTAGTAATAAACTCATTGATTGTGGAAACGTGGCTCAAAATTATGAATTGATTGTGTTCAAGGGGAACTCCTATATAAGAGGAATATATATTTATTATAAATTTACTCCCATATACATTGGGTTAAACTATTAATATTTTCTTAGATATTTTAATTAGAATGTAATTAAAACCTTACGAAATGGATTTCAAATCAATATTCCTCGATGGAGTTCTTAATGACGGAGTATACAATGAGAAATCAGATTGATTTATTATAGATGAAAATGAGAGAAATATGTTCCTATTAAATAATTATTTTTATAATATGAATAACTTCCTAAGGACCTGGTTTTTAAGGTTGGATCCATACCTAAGAATCATTTGTTTTAGTGAAGTATATTTGATTGCAGCCTCTACATGAAGAAGAAGAAGAATGATCAAATGATGTTGGTACTCATATATGTCGTAGAAATAATATTCTAGGATTGGAAAAAGCATAATTTTTTATGTTGATCATATGAGATTTGATATCAAGACGTCTAGGATTTGTGAAACATATACCTCACTTTATAGTATAATAAAGGATATCTGTGTACATTAATTTATCAATAAAAATATTAAAAAGTAGATCCATGTGATTTGAAATGATATATTTCAAACCAAAGACAACATCGACTTCAATATGGATGAAATATTAAAAGTTTAACATTTAAAAAGTGTTAGATTTCATGAAATATTTGTTTTGGGAGACTAATATACATAATAAAAAAATTACCCAACATTGGGATTGATATATTTCATGTCGCACAATACCAATGTTGTCCCGAAGAGAGCCACATGAAATCATGGAAGAAAATACTTCAATATATCTAAATATAAATTATTTTTTGTTATTATATAATAGGATAGTGCAATTTGAGTAGTTGGGATACGTGGATGTGGGATGAGAAGGTTTAGTGAATAAATGAGGGAAATCAGAGATATAGAAAACTGAGCATTTTGTTTGAGCCATGGTTTTGTTCGACCCTTGATCACCTGAGCCTTGGATTTGAGGCTTGGAATAGTTGGAACATTGATTATATCCTAGAAATATTGGATTCGACCACAATGAGCACTTTTAGTATGTTTCTTCCAGGAAGGGCTTCAGTTATTGTGAACTGGTTAACAATGGTAAGGGTTCTTAAAATAGATTGGGACACTTTAATAAACACATTCGAAAGAGAATTGAAAAAGATACCTTTTATCAGTGCTAAGTTATTAAGTGGTGATAAAAGGAATCATTATTAGTTCCTTCTTTAGTGCTGCTAAAGATCAGCATTTATCAGGGATAAAAGCGCTGATAAAATACATCTTTATTAAAGCTAAAACCTTAGCACTGAAAAATATTCATTTCAACAGATCTTTTTAACGCTGATAAATCTATCTCTTTATCATCACTAAAAAACACTTACTATTACTTATAATACTTTTTCTAAACTATACTTTTCAAAAGTCTAATTATTATATATAATTATAATTCTTATGATAATAATTTTTATAAAATAGTTATATTATAATTCTTTGAATATAAAATTATTTATTCATAATTATATAAATACTTGAAAAAAATAATATTTATATCATTATATGTATTTATATATTTATATAATTATATATATATATATTTAATACATGTCAATATATTTATATTTATTAAATATATTCATTATTTATATAAAATTATTAAAATTTTAAAATTATTTAAATATTTATATTTATTTATTTATAAATATATTTTCAACATTTTTAAAAAATATTATTTATTTATTTATAAATATAAATGTATACAAATTGTAAATATACATTTATAAATAAATTTATTTATAAATATCTTTTTCCAAATATGTTTCTAACATTATTAAGTAATATTTAACCATATGTTCATGCATGTTAAATGGGTAAACTTGAGTAACAAAAATGTGAGTACAGTTTAAAAATATTAAAAATTTGGATAATTTTGATAAATGAAATATAAATAATAAAAAATGGATATATATTGAAATAATGATGAATACATATTGAAAATATTAAATAATAATAAATAAATATATAAATATAATAAAGAATAAAAATTGATTAAATTACCAAAAAAATATTTGTGTGTGTTGATTATGAAAATTCATTACTTACATATATGTGAAATTCATATAATACATCTGATCTATGTTAAATTGAAAAATCAAATGGCATTCAAATATGATCATCACTCGATGTAATTTGTTAGAATTTTCAATTCATATGAATTTTTAATTATAATCCATTATTCACTAAATATATTACTATTAATTAATATAAAGAATAAATATTGTGTATTATATAAAACATATTTATATTCATTCATATATATTATGACCTGACTATTTCTTATGAGGTTATACTTTTCTTGTATTCTGAACCTATTGGTTTTCTACTTTTTCCATAAAAGTGCTTTCTGAAATAATAAAAAATATTTATTGGCCATATATATCTATGTATATTTAATATATACTATTTATTATCATTCTCAATAATTATTTAATAAATAAAATGTTTAATATTTTTCCCAATTTACATACTTTTTTTATATTTTTAATTTAAATTTTACATATATCTATATATTTAATATATGCTATTTATTAGTATTTATAATTTACATATAGTATAATCAATATATTCCTTTTTATCAATAATTATTTAATTAATAAAAATTTAAATATTTTTTTAATAAAATTATTTTTATTTTTTATTTATTTAATTATGTCATTTTATTTGGACTATTATCAGGGCTAAAAAAGAATTGATAAAGGATTACTTTATGGGAGATAAAAATAAATCATCGATAAAGGCCACACGTTATGAGTGCTAACCATAATATGGTGGTAAATGGTGTCCTTTATGAGCGCTAAAAATAAAGCGCTGATAAAGAGATCCCCTTTTCAGCACAAAAAAAATGTTATGATAAAGGAGTTTTTTATTAGTGCTAGAAAAAAAGTGTTCATAAAGGGACCCTTTATCAGTGCTTATTTTATCAATGATAAAGAGAATATTTATCAAAGATTTTTTATGGTGCTGTTAATGGCTTGTTTTGTAGTACTATTATATTGAAAATTTTTTAAGGATATAAAGATTTTCATGAATGTGAGGAATAAAATATAGAATTTATGTTTGATATTTCTTGAGTAGGAGTAATTTTTTAAGCATTAAAGCATGATTAAATTTGGTTAATTGATATTGATTGTGTGTTAATTAGGTTATTAAGATGATCATGTTGTTTTGAATTTCGAAATGATAAATATAAATTGGAGTGTGTTTAAACTAAATATTGTAATGAATTATAAAAATATGAATTTAAGATTACTGTTTAAAAATAAATATTGAATAAACAAATTAATCAAGATTAAAGGAATTTTCATTACTGCTATGATTATATTTTTATTGATGTTGTATTAATGTTATTGAAATGTGGTGATAGATAATATTGTTTCTAATTTTCTTTTTTATGTTTATATTTTTTTAATTTATTAATATATGTGTCATTAGAATGACTACTTCGATATGGTTTTTTAATGAATAATAAAAAAAATTAATAAATAACTTAATGTTGGTAATGGGAAAACAGGGTGTGGAATATGAAATTGATTTATTATTAATTATATGATGATGTGAATATAAACAAAATGAGAACCTTTTTCCACTATACTTTTGTAGTATTACTATAGATATGGCTATGGTGATTGTGTGGTGTATGATTATTGTTGTAACACCGATATAATTTCAATGTGTTTGTTGTTTAAATTTCATTTAATTTTATGCATCTCGATGAAATTTTGGTTATTTACAGTTTTAGTGGTAGCTCAGGTATTAGATATAGAGATTCCAGTCAGGTTTATAGATGGAATTATACAGTTGGTGGGTTCTCATGGCATGACATGGGGTAGTCATGGTTCGATGACTATCATGGAGGGAATGTTCATGGTTGATAGTTCCTAAACCTACACTCCCAGATTCGGTGCTCCTAACCACATGCTTTACAAAATTTCATGGATACCAACTGTAAAAGCCTAGATATAACCATCCATAATTGAAAAATAAATAACACTTAATAAATTTATTATAATACATGAAAATTTAAGGTATAGATCTTTTAAGAATTAGGAAACATTATATTCCATTAAATCTCGTGTTCTTTGTATCAATAAGATATTTTTCCAACAATATAAGAAACCACTCAATCGATAATTATTCTTTAACATATCCCATAAATTAATCTACTTGAGATGTCCTTTTAATAATTTCACGTGTACTAATTATTATTATAAAATAGTGAAATAGAAATATAAAAATGGGTGACATAAAATTCCCAGATATAAAAAACATATTATTTAAGTGGAGAGGGGTTCATAAAAATTGGATTAGTGGAGACAAGGTCTCGAGACTCTCTTTCCTTTGATTCCTCTCCTCTGCAGGTGATGATGACGACATCTGTGCCGGCCCCTCCCCCCTCGGTGTGGGAGGGGGAATCGCTGTCCAATAGGATAGAAAGAACCTTCTAACCCTTCTCTAATCCAGAGTTTCTCCCTCCTTTCTTGAATGTTGTTATAATCCCTATGGTTCTAGATCTGGTCGACAGGGTGCCGAACCTTCAACTTTCTTCTTCCGAGTTTACGGAATCCTCCAACTTATTGAATCTCACTCTTGTGGCCCGGTTCAAGAACCAGAGGCCTTCCGTGGATGAGTTTGTCTGATTTGTTTTTAGTTCATGTGATCTCTAGGAATGCGCGGTGGTTGGCCTGCATGACAGTAAGAAAATTATGATTCGTTTTGAGACAGAGGCAGATCTCTTTCAAGCGTGGTCGAGGTATCCTCGCTACATCAAGGGTACTTGATTTCTAATTCTTCGTTGGTTATTTGATCTCCATATGAACTGTGAATCACCTTCAATCATGGTTTGGGTATGTTTTCCCAAACTACCATTACCGTTTCAAAACCATTCGATTATTCGAATACTGGGCTACATGGTCGGTCTATTTTTATGTTCTGATATTCGCACCGAGCCGGTCTGCCATCTAATGAACCCCCAGGTGTGTGTTCAAATTGATGTGTCTCGCATGTCGTTTTACTTTGTTTGGATTATGATTGGTGAAGAGTATCATAGTAGAAAGTGAGTTATTTATGAAGATTGGATTGATTTTTGTGATTCTTGCTGGAGGATGGGCCATTCAATTGAGGTATATCGAAGGGGACATCCGCCGCGGTTGAGGGAGAACCACCGTAAAGGGAAATCTATTCTGGTGAGCACGGCTGATGATACCCATTTGGAGGCAGGCTTTGAGATGTCTCCTCAGCTATGATCGATAGGGCATGTTGACCGAGGAAGGTGTGCGGGTGGGTCTAGTTCATCTTCGAATGGTAAGCCAACTAGGCCTTGTAAGGTGACTTTTGAGATGATAAGCCATGCTTCTAGAGATTCGGGGGGTAAGAGGCATAACCTAAAGGATTCTGTAAGTTATCACAGGTTATGGTAGGAGGTTGGAGTCTCCACTAGCTCTTTGGACAGTCACTGTGTAGGGAAGGTTGGGGTTGGGGGGACTTTGATTTCTTCAGATGTGGTTTGATAGGTTGGTGCTAAGGAGGCTAGAGGCTTGGACCCTTTGGGTCTACCTTTTATCTATTTGAGTAACATGTTTGATGGATTGATTGATGGTATAATGGCCGAGGGTCTAGAGGAGGCTGGTCTTACTGAAGGGATTGATGGAGAGGAGTATCCTGAGAAACAACAGATTCAAGGTTTGGAAAATGGTCTTGTTGGTGACATGGGACATCCAGAGAGTCAGCTGGTTAAATTATGCAGATAGACTACATGTGAGGTGGCTCCAGAGAGACAGTCAGTGGAGGTTCCATAGGCTGGAGTCAGGGGGCTTGATATTGTTGGGTTGATAGTGGTAAACAACCACATAGTGGTCAGGTGATCCAATATGGTTGAAACGGATAGGATTACAGATCATTAGGATGGTGGTGGTGTGAATGAGGCTTCTGTAGTGGCTGTGGAAAATGTTTTTACATAGGTTGAATACCTACCTTTTATGGAGAATAATACTCCAAATCAACGGAGGGAGAAAAATGTTGGGAGTCCTGTTTTGGGATTGGGGGATCAATCTGGTACAGGAAAGGGGATCTCTTGGGGAGGTAAAGAAAATGTGGGTGGCCTAGTTGGTCATCCTTTCAGCGAAGTTGTTCAAGGTGAGTAGCATCCTCTGGATACAGTTGAAGGGCATGTTTCGTCTACTCTAAGAAGACGACCTAGGGGATATTATTCTTGCCTCCCACAGCCGATGCAGACTAGGTCCGCCTCTAAGAGGACTAGTGAGGTGACCATGGATGTTAGGAAGGGTATCTGGATCAATGGGACATCCATAGATGAATCAGCACTAGAACAACTCAGGTGTCAGGTACAGAGTGCAAGGTACTGGAGGTCGCCAGAATGGGAATCGACTACGGCTACCGGTGTAGATGAATCCGATATAGGATGCAGAGATGACTATGGTTTTAAGGATGTGTAATTCTGTGTTGACTCTGTTGCCTGAGTTTGTGGTTTTCTTGTTTGAGTTGTCTTTGTATGTTTGGGCACTGAATCCCATAAATCGTCTTCTTATAGTCAAAAGAAATTATTTTCATATAATTGAAGTAATAATGGAATAAACAAGGAATAAATATTATGGTAGGAAAAAGGTAAACAACATGGGACCATAGTCTACTAAAATATAAGAGCATGTTATATCGATAAAGATAAATAAAAACCTTAATATTAATAATTACAAATTCATACTGATTGAATGCATAATTTCATACAATAAAACCATAATTTTAAGGCCTTTTGCCAAGATATTTGACTTATCTTCAAGATCACAATCAATATATATTGTTCAGTAGGGTTGAAATACACGGAATACAAAAAAAATTATCTCATGAGACTAGTGGATTTATCAATGACCTACACAATATCATTCCCCACCGCTCACTAGATTCAGTCAATGGAATTCACTATAAGATTTAACTAGACCTTTCATACGATTTCTTGAAGAATGATTCTATGAATAAAAAATTGATATTTAATAATAAAGAATGCAGAATATAAATACATGATAAACTTGTGTAATCAGACATCAATAATCATCAATTCAATGATTTTTCACATATAAATAATGATATTTTAAGATCATACCACATCCCTTTAAAAAAGGTGGATGGTCAAACAATACTGTGTCAACATTCCAATAATCATCCATATTAGAATAAAAATATAGGGTACGACAATCATTTTCCCAATATCGACATAATAAAATACATTCATGGTGAATATCATCCAATAATAGTTGTGAACTAAAATTTAATTTCACACCATATATAATAATGAGTATATAACTATGTCAATTCTTGAATCATATTGTAAAAATCCATCTGAAATAGAAAGTGATTGTTTCAATTGAATATTTCTCAATACGTATGAAAATTTTGCAAACAGTATATGTGTTTAGAATGGATATCCGTAGAAAACAATTATAGAATACCACTTAATTCAATAAAATGATAGAATTTTCGCAAATAATATAAAATTTGTTCAATGAATGACCATAACTCAATGAATGAAAACCAAGTTATAATAAATACTTACTACTGGGGAAATAACTAAATCAATAACCACCATAATATGGTAACATTATTTGGATTGTAAATCCCATGATATAAAAGTAGTGTGAAAAAAATATATCAATGCATTATGAATATACCATACAAAAGCACCATGATGATAAAAATGTATTATGGTTCAATGAATTTGAATTTAGATTAATAAAACCCTTATATATTGAAAAGAACTTTAATAAAAACAACTTGAAAGAGAGGGATTGTAATTAAACATAATATATCATGATAATAATACAATCCAAGATATTAAATCCTAATTAGGAAGTATATACACATAAAAACTAAAATAGGTTCATAATAACCGACATTTCTAAAAGAGAGGAATTTTATACAAAACTCTTACCTTACATTCTTGACTTCCACAAAAGAACTTTAACCACCTATATCACGAACATAAAAATGTTAATAATGTGATCCAAAACCTTGATCATATATGTGATCATTTATACACTTCATTTATAGTCACTCTATACATTAATTCAACTAAATTTTCATATTTGGTGTTTAGAGCATTGATTGTTTATACTAGTTTCAAAATGGTTATGTTCATATTCATTTTTATTGTTAAATTTTACCATTAATAGAAAAATACATTTAGTAATATGGATTTTTTATAATTATTTTTGAATTTTTTAACACTTTTCATGATTGTAATATTCTATATTCTTGAATAGGAAATCTATAACAAACATGTTTTGATGATTCGATACGATTATAGTGTTCATTCTTAATTAATTATTTATTTATTAATAGAAAATATATCGAAACATAAAATTATTTATTCAATAATTTATATCATAGTATAACACTCATTATGTTCCCATGATTATTTAGGATTCATATCCATAGTTTTGTTCAATAAGGTAGTTAAACCTATGCAAACATGAACATGACCTATTTTAATGAATAAACATGTGGTGGTTTTCCTATAATTTTATTACGAATGAAGAATAAAAAACATATAAACTTTTTATTAATGTGATATATCAAAATTTTAAATAATTATAAAGACAATTAAATTTCTATAAATTAAGTACATGTAAATAATAGATCAGTTTCCTCTTAGTTCACTCATTTTAAACCACTGAATTAACGATAATCATTTTTTAATCATATCAATGGTTATTAATATATATATATACCATGACCTTAATGATACCATAAAAATAATAATTGTACTTTAATAGTATACTTATATCCAACCTTGTAAGTTAGTGATAGAAAATATAACATTCTACATCGGGCATGCGATAGTCCACACAACACACAAAAAATAATTTTATTTTTAATAATGGATGTGGTTTATGAATAATTAATGATAATACACATAATATTGTAACATAAAATTATATAAATTATACCTATAAAATTGTAATATATTGATACAATTATACTAGTGTGGCTATGCTAAATTTGAAATATTATTATTAAGAGGAAACACAATATAGTTGATCATACACTCGTTAGGGATGACAATTTCCATTGGAAGTATCCTATTAAATGGGATAATTAAACTAAATAATTTTAACCATGATATTTTGAAAATGATAAATATTTATAATATATGGAAATGGGTTAGTTTAGAGGATAAATTCTGAAGATAAATTATACTTGATTTCATGAATATGTTAAGGTTTTATAAGTGAAGAGAATGGTAGTTTTTGAAATACCCATTTTATTTAAATAATTAAATTTCACTATTAAAGGTTCATGGTCCTTAAAAAGGTAAAAAAAAATAAAAGGGAGAATTATCTTCTAAAAATACCACAACCATCCATTTGGAAACATGTTTTTAATATTTTTTGGGCTTTCCCCTTAATGAAAGATCTATTACGATTTTTCCTTTTTTCCGAGGTAATAAATTTTTAATCATAGTAATTAACAGTAATGAAAATAATTAAAATTTTCCTAATAACCTAATTTCAAACTTATGATTTAATGTTTTTAAAAAATTATAAATAATATTCCTCTATGAATTTAAATTTAATTTTATAATTTTAACACCTAAATGCATAAACCCTTTTTAGGGAAATAATATTTTCAATATTCAAATATATATTTATCATAAAATTTTCATTATTTCTGGTTCTAAAGCCCTAAATTGATTTTTTTGAATATTAAAAATTCTATGAGGCCATATAGGAAATCTAAAACTACAACACACATTTAAAATAAATTATTTAAAGATAATACCAACATTAATTTTTATATTAATGTAACATTTTACTTTAGTTTTAAAATGGTTGGTATCAGTTATATAAATACAATGAATATTTTAAAATGCACAATTCTATTCCTTAATTTAATACTTTCTTTCATTAATTTCTATAAAATCTTATATGTTATACTTATATAGAGATAAAATTGAAGAAGTTATAATTTCTGTAAATCCCATTTTTTTTAAATACAAATCACACTTTTTTGAAAATTCACAAAAATTAATACTATATAATTTTTTTATATGAGTAATTGAAAAATAATTTATTTTACGTTAAATATTTCAAAATTTATAATTTTAATTATTTAATATACTCATAAAATATAATGAACAAAAATTATTATTGGAAAAAGTCATTTTCAAATATAAAATATGTTTATTTTAATTACCAAATAAATTAGTATTTACCAATTATGAGTGTAAAAAAGATTTATCATAATCAGTAAAATATTTATTGAAATAAAAATGTATATCTCAAAAAAATAATTTTTTGATAAATAACATTCTAAGAAACCAATGATCTTATTAGTTAATTTATGTAGACTAATTGAATTTTATTCATATTAAATGCAGTATTTATTTTAATTATATATATATTTAATAAAGAAGTTACTTGTATTCATTATAGAGAATTCAATGGACATTTTTTAGTATTCATACTTGAAATTTTATATTTTAAATAAATATATCATAGTTTCATTTCAATTTAGTGTTGCATGTGGAGAACACATTGACTTAATTAAACATAATACTATAATTAAATTTTAACGTCTTACATTCTCCCCCATGAAATAAATTTTTTACTCATAATTTGAATCATAATACTAGAGTAATTTCTATTTGAATATCACAATTAATCATACACAACTAAATGATGATGGGTTTTTCAGTATGTGGAATGAGACAGATCTATATGAAAAATCATTTTGGTTCATTATAAAGAGATTTAACCCATTCCTAAATTCACATTGAATTCTACTAAGTTATATTGATCTAGATCGATAAGAAATAGCTTCTCCAAAACCATAATAATGATTGATATAATGATAATTACACTAATGGTTTTTATTTATAACTCAATATCTTCTAATTGGTAAAAACATATATTGAAAAATATATAAGAAAATATACAGTGAAAACTCACAACATTATTTAATGTAGTAGTTGTATAATATTTTCCCCATTTTCATGGTTGTTGGTGACTATATACCTTGTGATCCCTTAGATTAAGACATTGAGTAACTTAATACACAAATCTCTTACAATTGAAACTAATGTATTATTATACCATCTATCTTTCTCGTAAACTTATATGTCAGATGCCCTTTATCTTTGATATTATAGAATTTACTCCCCAAGTTTCTTCCTACATTTAATTTATAGGAAATAGAATTTTCTTTCCTTTAACACCTTGGTCACCAGAATATTTTTATAAAATTCAATCCATATTTTATTTGCTTTTTTTTAGATTTCTACTATGTTTAAATTGTTAATCATAATTTTTTATTTTTGAGTTGGAATAATTAAATTATTTCTCACTTTATAACCTATCTTGTTAGTATATAATTCATACAACTCAACTTGTACCAAAACCGGCTCTACATATATCACTCTCAATTTAACATATATAATTTATAGTTCAAAAAAGTTAACTTTGAGTTGGATCCTATAACACTTCCTACCCAAATCCTCAAATTAGAGATCCTAAATTACCATGATATTTCTTAAAATATTATAAGCATAATAATCATTGAAATATAAACTCTCGAAATCCAACTTATCCTTCCCCCAACAATATATATTTTTCATACACTTATATACGAATGTATATATATTCCCGAATCATATACTCTCAAAAACAAACCATTCCACAAAACTATTCGAATATCCAAGTAAAAAGCACGATGAATCTATATATTACTCCCAAAAATTAACTATATCTTTAACCCCAGAATTTTACTAATCACAATTTCATAAATACATCACTTTTCTATAAATATCATAAACTCAAAATTCAGATAAATATAAAAAAAATTCATTAATTACTTTTTCATTGAATGAATAATCAATACCCTAATATTTAATATTATCCAACTCACTTTTGACAAATTAAATCATCCATTTATTATCTAAACATCAAACATATATTAATCCTAAAACTTATAAATCAATAAAACATTTGTTCTTTAGTAGTTATATCTAAAAATATAACCATTTCATTATTTATCAAGGTTATTGATTAAATTTAATATATGATTTCAAACTATTACTGAAAAAATAATGATAAACAATCCTGGGATGTTTCACTGGATACATAATAACATTTATAAAATACTAAAATTTCATCAAAAAAATTCACATCACTAACTAAAAAAGAAACTTTTTTATATAAAATATAAATCTTAATGGAACCACAAAGACTAGGAAACCCACCTTTTCCATCATAACTGGTATATAATAAGATACTAAACCCTTAATTATTATCCTTTATACATTTATAAGAGACAATCCTTTCATGGTACATACCTTTATCATCTTAATTTTTATGATCCTGTGTAAACCAAATAGTAAGACCTAAAATGTTATGACAATATAAAAAATATGAATATTAAAATATAAATCCAAATATTTCTTCCCTTATAACACCAATTCATAATATATGATACATTAATATGATTGTATGACTCTTATTTTTACAATAAATGGTTTTCTATTAGCATTATTATTTTAGGTTCTCTAACTTAACTAGTTAACATTTTTTTTATAAAAGGTTGAGGCGAAAAGGACCCTATTATTAAAAATAATGTCATACAAGTAAAGACAGAGGAGCAGACACAACAATACAAATGCATAAAAATTATATCAGTACACTCGTGAGCGAGTGTTCATACTGTGATGAGATGTCTGAGCACCACCGGCACGTGGATATCACCCTCTCCGCCCAGCCTTTTCCAGCATCCAGGGACCTCCACCATCGTCTTGGAACTCAGAAGGTACATCAATGTTCACATTCTTAACTTCATCCCGATCTTTGATTGGTCTCCTATCTTCATCACTACTAGCATATGAAAGCAATTCAAACGAAATATAGGTACTAACCTTTTTCATAACTTTATGTATTTGAGATAGAGGGGCGCCACAACTTGGTGGAGGATGGAGAGATACTTCCACATTGTCATTTTTTATTCCCTTCAATCTGGGAGAATATGCATGCATTTCAGGAGAGGGGTCTTGGATAACTTCCTTCAATGGATTGGTCTGTTCATGATGCCTAGTTAGAGTGGGTTTATGGCACAAGCTATGGGTAATCATAGCATCTTGTGAATTATCCTCTTTAAGTGGAGAATAGGTTGGAACAAAAATGACTTTGTTCCTACAGTTTTCCAGAGGCAAGACCTCCACATAAGTGTTGTTGGGAGCTATAGAAACAGATGTTTCTCTATGTTCTATAAATAGAACGGTGTCTTTGAAATTTGAGGCCTGGGGTTGTACCTTTTTATTTTCCTTTTCCAAAGTATAGTTACCATCATTAATATCCTTATTATCATTAGATTTCCTTGAGACAGGAAGATCCATCTTTTCCTTGCCTCTTCTACTTTTGGCATTGACCAAAATCTGTTCTTGCTTTAGGAAAGAGTCTACATATTTTTGAGTAGTAGTTTCTAGAGAATCAAGGATATCAAAAGAATATTGATTCATAGAGATAAGGTGACTATACAAAAGAATATCCCATGAGAGTGTATTTACATTCTAGTTTTATTAGTACTACTCTTCATGAATCAGAGTTGTGATTGATTTAATGCTCAACCAACCCTTTTCAGGGTGATTAACCCTAGGTGCATGTGTGTCACAGTCACATCTACTTTCATACATCCAAAAATTGATGTATTCATTGGAAATCCCACATAACCTCAACTTTACCAGAACATATCAATGATATTACAAAGACCCACACTCTTATATTTGGTGCTAATAAACACAAACTTCCTTGGATACTAGTTGTAAAATCTGATATATAACCATTGATAGATATAAAATCAAAAATTATTATTTAATCTCATATATTCTTAAGATATTTTTAGGTTTAGAGTAGATGAAAATTGTTACTCATCATAAAAAATTAAATCCTAGGTTACTTGTATTAAGAGGACATTATTTACATTATATAATAAAAACATAATCCTTAATGACTCTACAATTTCTATCAAAAATTCTTACACATGTGATATCATTATAAACATGTCATTTGTACTAATATTATTCATAACATGATAAAATATGAACATAAAAATGGATTATCTTAAACATTAAGTAATGTAAAACATCTAACTAAATAAATCATGGCATAAACAAGACATAAATACTGTGGCAAGAAAAATGTAAACAACATGAACCAATAATCAACATGAAACTGAGATAAATCTATAATTATCACAATAAAATAATACATGTATATCAATAATATAGATCTCAAATAGATGGAATTCATAATTATGGATATAAAATGTTTTTTTCCAAGGCCTTTTTCCATGAAGCCTTACTTATCATTGAAACTGCGGTTAATACATATTTCAAAATTGGGAAGACATTCAAAAAATACCTAAACATGTTTTGTTTCATGATAACCACCGAAGCATTGAAGGGATATATAATTTCATCCCCTACCCACCACTATTTTAAGTCGGATTAATTATCCATTAGGGTAAACAATACCTTTCATACCATTCTCTAACGAAAATTTGACTGAATAAAAACCTAGATATCCTTATAACACAGAATAAAAAATTTCAAAATTTGATCAACATATGTTAGTATCCAACAATAATCATCAATTGAAATAATTTTACCCATCATAATAAAGGGATAAAATGATCGTAAAACACTCTGTGAAATAAATTGTATGGTCAAAAAATACATAGTCACCATGCCATTTATCATCTAAATTAGAATAATAATATAAGATATGCTAATACTTTTTTAAATTTAAATAGAATATCATAACTTCAAAGAAAACATAATCCAATTTTATTTTTGAAAAATATGATTTTTTCATCGTATAGAACAATAAGTATATAAATTATTCAAAACTAGAATCATATTATCGTAATACATCTAGTGAAAGAGAGTATATGGTTTCAAAAGAACATATCCCAATAAGTGTGAAATATGTCTCCAAGGATTTATATGGTTAGAAAATATATCCCGTGAAAATAATTAAAGAATAATTCATAATACAATCAAAGGTTTTAATTTCACCAATATATATCAAATAATTTCAAATAACAAATATAACCCCATGAATGAAAATTGAGTTACCAAAAAACCTCACAACAAGGGAAAACTGAATCAGTAGACACTTGAATAAGGGAACATGATTTTGATATTAATTATGATTATTTACAAGTATTATTATAGAAATATATCCATATTTATTGAATACACATCACAAAGGAACCATGATGTATGAAATGTATTACGTCTCAAAGAATAATATTTGAGACTAAGAAAACTATGGCATCTTGAGTAACTCATAATGAAAAATACATTGAAAGAGAGGGATTATATATGAAAATAAAATTATATGATTAAAATATAATTCATGATATGTTATCAAAATTTGGTATAATATACACCAAAAAAAGTAACCCCAATGCATAATAAAAAACATGTCTCAAATAGAGAGATACAAGATGAATACCCTTTCTAATTATTCCCAACATATATGTAAATTGGCTAAAAAATGTATAAAAAACATATATATCATAAAAATTTTACTCAGAACCCAAATAATATCCATTTTAATTTAAAATAATTAAAAATAGTCATTATCTCCATGAATTCTATGGATTTTTTTCATTGTCTCTTTATAATTTTAATCATTTTTACAAGTTTCATAATCCTAGTGTCAGTTTTCATTTTTCATTCAAAGTTTATCATTTTTAGATAATTAAATATATAATTGGGGAGGATTTGTATGTATATATTTTGTTTAAAACCCTTTTCATAAGTGTCTCAGTACTTATTCTTGTATATAAAATAGATAAAATCACATTTCATAGATTATTTATGATTAAAATTTGATTTATTACTTAATGAATTAAATATTGATATAGCATCTCTAGAACCAAAATAAATCATTATTCACTCATTTATATGATATTATACAAGTAATAATTCAACATTCATTCATGATATAAATTCATTGTATTGTTCAATTAGGTGTTTAAACTAATCCAAACGTGAATGTAACATAATTTAAGGTATGATCATGATGTGTTTTTTTAATGTCATTATAATATAATAAAATTGATCATAAATAGTTTTTATTAGAGTTATATATCATAATTTCAAAGAATTATAAATATAATATGATTTATAAAAATTCATTACTTAGAAAGGTGAGATCATTTTCATATTCATTAAATCATTTAAGAATATTGAATTAATGACAATAGTTTGAGTACCATATTATTAAAATGTTGTTAAATTTTACATAATAAAACATTAATTATATTATAAGCATAATATCTATCTTTTATTCCCTTCCTTCTATCCAATCTTATAAGGCTGTGAATGAAAACAAACATGTTACCTCAAGGAGGCGGTAGTCTGCACAATGCATGAATGACGATTTCGGTTTTCATAATGGATGGGGATTGTAAATAACCAATTATAATAACCTTAATATTGTATAATTATAAAATGATATTAATACCATTATATGATTATGAATAAGATAAATTTTAAATGAGATAATTAAGAAGAAAAACTGATTATATGATAATTCTAATGATTGAGACTTGAATTTTTTTGGAAGTCTCTTAGGAAATGGGGAACTTATTCTAAATAATGGTGACTATAACCTTTTAAATGTGGGAGATAGTTATAGAAGGATAATAATAAAATAATTTAAAAAATAATTTTTAAATATAAATGAGCCTTTATTTGGTGAAGATGTTATGTTTTTATAAGTCAATTGAAGTGTTGTTATGCAAATTCCCATTTAATTTCAATAATATATATTCAATATTAAAGATTAAAGGGATTAAAAGGGGTAAATGAGGAAATGGGATGTTTTTTGGTCAATAAAAACCAAAACTATCCTCTTGGACACAAGTGTTTTACATGTTTTTTTCTTTCCAACATAGTAAATACCTTTTATAATTTTATCTTTTTACGAGGGTAACTAATTATTACGCTTTGTAATTAATATTAGTGAAAATAATTAAAATCAGAAAGAATACCTAATTTACATACTATTATTTAAAATTTTAAATTCATTTTATTAGGTGATGTTTTTACAAGTATGAAAAGTTAATTTTAATATATAAACACAGAAATGTTTAAAAATGTTTTTAGTGAAATAAAATTTTTAATATTAAAATTTACATATATAAACAAATATCATTGTTATTTATTTTAATTCCATAAATTTAGTTATTATGAACTCAATAAAATTAATTATTCTTCTAAGTGAATCCCAAACCAAACATCAACTTGAATATAGTTTATTTAAAGAAAAGAGAAAACACAACGTTATTATTATAGTAACATTTTACTTTAGTTCTAAAAATGATTGGTATATATTTTCTATATAAGATAAATATTTAAATATTTATATGTTTATTCCATAAGTTCATATTTTAAAACATAAATGGCTTATAAATCTTCATTGTTATGTATACATAATTATAAAATCATAGAAGTTATAATTTTCATCAATACCATATTTTGTTACTTAAAATTAACATTTTTAGAAAATTCTACCCAAGACATACTAAGTAAATTTTCATACGATGAATTAATTTTTTATTAATTATAAATAAAAAATTTTATAAATTCAATTTTCTAATAAAATCAAAAAATATAATGAAAACACATTTTAATTGGAAAATGATTTTTTCTAATATTAATTATTCATGTTCTTATTACAACTTAATTTGGTGTCAACAAATTATTAATAGGAAACATAATTTATCATCATTAATCATATGTTAATTGAAATTAAAATTAATATAACATGAAAATGTTGTTTTTAGAAAAAGGAATTTCTAAGTAATAATTGATCATATTTGTAATTTTCAGTAAAATAATTGAATTTCATTCATTCGTATTCAAAGGGATAGTCGTAATATTTATTTTAAATATATATATGTCATAAAATAATGTTTTTAGTATTTATTTTAATTATAAAAATTTTTCTTAAAAATTCTATTCATATTCATTCCATCTAATTTAATGGTTCTATTTTTACAGTCATACATAAATATTTATATTTTATCAAAATATTTCAACTTTTTATTTTAGATTGGTGTCATGTGTGGTGGAATATATCAAACACATTTAACTTTTTAAATATAATAAAATAATATAATTTTATGGTTTTATATTCTCCCCCTCTTAAATAAAGTACGTCCTCACAATTTGATATATAATATCAGATTAATTTCTATAAGTAACTCATATTTAAAAATACATCGCTAGTATATTAGGAGTTACGTTTTGGAGAAGAATGATATTTATCTATATAAAAAATAATACCTATCACTTTATAATAGAGATTATATATTCATAATTCTATATATAACTTTATTAAGGAATATTGATTTTGACCCATAAATAATAATATCCCAAAAGTCCTAAAAAATATTTATTTGATAATCATACCATTATGTTTTATTATTTATAACTCAATATCCAGTAGTTATTGAAATATTACATGAAATATAACCCATGAAAATATAGGGTGAAATCACACTATATGATTCATCATCAGTAGTTTCATAGGATTGTTGTTGTTTGTGTGGTTTTTGGTGATTATCTCCCTTATTGTCCATTGGATTGGGAAATTGAGTCGCATAATTCCCAACAGACATTCAATTGAAGAAATAGATCATTATAAATTTTTTATTTCCTTTATAATTGTTTTTTTGATTACCAAAATATCCAAACATATATCATTTAATCCCCATATCTCTTGCGATATTTTTGACTATAGAAAATTGAACCATATTTCTTATATCATCATTTTCACCTAATATTTTTTAAAATATTTTATCATTTTCTTATATAATTTTGTGTGTTACCAAATATATTCACAGTTTTAATTACAATTATTGATTCATGCTTTAGAATAATTAAATGATTTATCACTTTATAACACTACCATGTAATCCTTAATTCATAAAACATAACTTTTATCAGACTCTATTCATCCAATGTCACTCTTTCATTAATATATATCATTATATATTCAAAAGATTTTATATTGAGTTTTGTCATATCATTATTTTTTACTCAATCCAAGAAATAGACATCCCAGATTACCATGACCCTTATTGAAATATTCTATACAAAATAAGAATTGAAATATATAAATTTAAAATCAAAATCATCCTTCCTAAATCAACATTAATTATTCCTACAATAATATAACCAAGTATATATCTACCATAATCATATATTTCAAATAACATCTATTTCCCAAAATAGATTTCAATCCCTATGTCAATAAGACCACATCGTAGTTATATATTCCTTATAAAAAATTAACAATATCATTAACCCTCAAATTATTCTAATAACTTGTTCATAAATCCACAAACTAACCTATATAACTATCATTATCCAAAAAATTATTTAAACATTACTAAATTTTTTTGGAATTAAATTTTATTAAATCAATAATCAATACCCTGGAAATAAACAATATATAAATTACATTTCTCAAAATCAATCATCCCTTTATTATGTTGAAATCAAATATATTCTAATCCTTAAACTAATTCATTCCTCAAACATGTGTTCTAAAATAGTTATTCATAAAAATATACGCAGTCTATTATTTCTCAAGGTTATTCATACCATTTAATATATGATTTCAAACCATTCATCAAAAACTTCTGAACAATAATCCTTATAAATTTCACATAATCCTTAATAAAAATTATGAAATATACTAATATATCATATATAAGTATCACGTCACTAAAGAATTAGATAATAGTTTCTTGAAAACATAAATCTTACTAACCGAGGTAAGACAAGAAAACACCACCTTTCCATAATAACAGGAATATAAAAGGATTTACAACCATTTAAGTATACGCCTTTATTCAGTAATAAGATATTATTGTTTCTAGGTACATACCATTATCTTCTTCATTTCCTTGATCATGTTTGAACTAAATACTAAAACCAAAACAGTTATGATAATATCTAAAATATGAATATTAAACCATAAATTGGAATAAGTTTTCCCTTATATCACCTTTTTTACATATAATTCTTTCAATTAAACCTATAACTATATTTTGTTCAATCCATTGTTATCCATTGTCATATATTTGTGATGTTATCTAAACTAATTTGGTATCATTATTATTAAATACTTTATAATGATTTATTAATTTAATTTAATTTACCAAAGCATACACCCCAGGTGTGTGTTTTCTGGTGAGCAGTCTTAGGTCCACTCAACATGAAACATAGAGATGAATTAATTTATGCTTAACCATCCTTTTTAGAGTGATTACACATAGCCTCATATGTTTAATACCCGCATCCACTTTCTAATATCAAAATTGGGTTGTGTTTTTATAAAAAATCCCATAATATATACTTTACCAAAACATTAGATGTTATCCAATATTTATAATTATTCTTGGGGTTTTAATAGTTGATTTATTATCTTATTCCCTAAATAAAATTTTCATTATAGCCATAATATTAAATCATATACTATTTCTAGTTTTTATTGATACTATTGAAATTGTGATCACCCTTAAATTATAATCCCTTAAATTAGGCTCAATAAACATCATAATCTTCAATTTTATCTAAACATTTTATTTAATACCAACTATGGTGCCAATGACCTGTACTCTCAGATTAATTTCTCATTAACACATACATTATATAAATTCTTTGAAACAAATTATAAAATCATAGATATAAACATCCATAATTTAAAAATTAATGATGGTTATTAAATATATTATATTCAATGTATAATTTTAGGATTACAGCTTTAGATAATTTGGACACATCATAAACTAATAAATATCTTTTTTTCATCAAGAGAAAAATGTGTCCACTGTATAAGATACCATATAATCCATAATGATTCATCAAAATATCCCATAATTTATCTAATATGTTATATCATTATAATCAATTCATGTGTACTAAATTTATTTATAACCTATGTAAATGGTAACATAAAAAGGGGTGAGCTCAAATTCAAAGTAGTGGAATACATATGACTGATGAAATCAGGGAATAATAAGGAATAAATATTATGACCAGAAATAGGTAAACAACATGAATCCATAATAAACATAAACCTGAGTAAATTAAATATCCATGAAAAAACTGAAAACATGGATATCAATAATATTGGTCACATAATGATTTATTTTATAATCAAAGACATCAAAACCCTACTATCAAGGATTTATTCATAGACACTTTACTTTTGATAGATATTTCAGTCAATACATCTTGTTGAATTGAGAAAACATACACCTAAAATGCAAAACTGTTTATTCACAAGAATAATGTTAACTCATTTATTGGATATACAATTTTGGGATCCACCTATAAACTAATTATGCCTAATTCAGTCATATAAAGATTCAACATGACCATTCATACTATAAAAACCCATAATTTACATACATTTTTATTACTTCAAAATTTATGCACACTTATTAAAACATATAAAAAACCATGAAAGGACCGTATAGGTATAGTGTCTTTAGAAATTGGGAAACATAAACAATTGGTTCATAAAGCATCTACACTGTCTCCCATTTATTTCATCATATCTATAGGCCCTTTTGGCATATCTTACTTAATAACTTTCTTCTTGACCTCGGGAAAGAAAACATACAAAATGGTGAGCTCAAATTCTCAGTAAGGGTAAACAAAAGAAATATCAATCTCATCAAAATAAAAAAATAACATCTTCGAAATCCTACCCTGCAAAAGAGATCATAATTTCATAATATAGGGTAAATCATGGAAATGAAATTTTATCCCAATAATCATAACTTAAAACATGAAACTTTGTGTCATACACACATAATCATTGAGAATCATTTATTATTAGTCAAGACTTATTTCCAAGACTATCTTAGTGGACATAGTCTATTTCTGAACCGAGTTCACTCCTTGTTTCAGTCCGGTTTCACTAAACCGGTATAACCTTTCGTTCAAGCCATGTCTATCTCATGAGATATAAAATATTTACCCAATGCATTGGAGGGAGATATAGGTCCCACCCATCTCATAATGATACCATTCTTATGTGTGCCACAATATCATAAACCATACATCATAGCATAACCCAAGTAATAAAAATGGGAATCTTAAACATCTTGAAGTCATAAAACAACTAATATAAGATAAATGAATTCATAAAAATAATTCCATCACAACATAATCAAATCAATGTAATAATAGGGATAAAAACATAACCCTTTATTATCTTAGATGGAAAATAATTTTGATAAAACGCTTGAACTCCATTCTTGAGGAAAATATACTTTCTACTTAAAAAACACTTTTCCTTTCTTAACATGTCATAAAATTTCAAACTAAAAGAAGTTGATTAAAAATAAACTTGAAAACTTGTAAGGTAAGATTCTTGGAAATAATTTTTTAAAAATCCATTCATGCCGTATAAGTTAAAAGAAAACATTCTTCTCGTACTTTTTTTGGAAAAGTCAAAAAGTGCCTCGTACAGAAAACGATAAAAGATTCCTTTCATATATTTTACTAAAAACTCACCGAAGGGTAAAATTGGATATAAACTATTTTAGAATGATGTAAAAATTACATATTGAGGAAACATGGATGTGGATGATAAAATGCACCCCAGAAAATTTCAAAGTATAAACAATCTTGTATAAAAATGAGATTGTGATATTTCCCTTACATTAGGTCAAATTTGCTTCGTAAGTGTCCGAACCTCCTGTATAATGATCTAAATAATGTTATTGATTATTACAGAATCATAATTATTTTTATTATATCATATATGGTCATATTCTTAGCTTCTTATTAGTAATATTTCATTAATACTTATTATTCGGGTGTTTATTAGTTTTTGTTCTTATGCATGTTTTGTTGAATGAATTCTTATTCTTCTCTTTAGGTAATAGATACCTCATTTATAGAATAGTATTAGTGTAATATATATCATATTAATTCATTCAATTCATTTATATAATCATTATTCAATGAAGATCACGTAGAACGAGTCGCATCACATCCTGGAGATGGTATTCCGTACGTACGCACGAGCGATGATATCATTCCCATGATCGTGGAATTGTATTGGAGTTTATGTATACTATTACAAAATCAATATCACCTTACAATAATCATATATAGTTATTATTTACACCATTATACCCATCCAAGTAAGGTGGTGGGGGGAAAATAGATTACACCATGGCGTGGAGACGGTATTCCGTACGTACGCACGCGCGGCGATTTTGTTTTCTGTAGGATGGATAGATGGTGAAATAGGGTTGTTTAATACTTATAATAACATATCGGTATATGAGTGATACTGATGTTATTACTTTATAATGAAAAAACTAAATAAGAATAAGTATAATAAGTAATAAAGTTGAAAGAATCGGTAACGGACATTACCTCTTCTTTGAAGCGCCTCTTTGAGACCTCCACTGAGGGCACTAAAATTGGTCTTTGAAGAAGACCTGGACCTCTAGGATGTCTCTAGTAAAGTGTGTAGGAGAAAGTGGAAGGGTTTGGACGAGATTGAAGGCTCAAATTGGTGTGAGGCGGAGAGGGAGGAGGTGCCCTTTTATAAGGGAGGAGAGGGGAACCTTTAGAAATATAAGAAATATAAGTTTATATTAAATCCCAACCCACTTAAAAAATTCCAAAATGACTCATATCTGAATATTGGATGAGATAGGGTTGTAATATCATCAAAAAATAAAATTTAGACATGTTAGTAATTTATTTTAAACATTATCAACTTGATTTATCCTTATTTATCAATTTAATTTTATTTATGGTAATAATATTCTAAATTTTAAATTATTATAAATAATTACATATGTGTTGTGAATTTTACATAATTTGACACTTTATGACATTTTCGACCATATAAATTTTAATTTATAAATTTTAAATATTTTTGTTATTTTTAACCAATTTTATAATATGTTATTTTTATAAAATAACAATAGTGTCAATTTTGACAGTATTCATTTATTTGAATTTAAATAAAATATATATAGAATATATTTTCAAACTAAAAGATTTAATAAATCCATAAAATGTCATATGTATCTAAAATATTAGTGGAGCGCATTAAATAGTTCATATATCATTTATTTTATTATTTTTTAAACCATTTATTTGATATTTTAATTAATAAAATAATTTCAACATCACTATTGTGTCGTAATTAATGATATTTATTTAATCCCTAAAAATTCTAAATAAATTCCAATGATGTAGATAACTGTATTAGCTTTCTGTATACCATTAATGTTCTAAGTTTCATTAAGTTTATAACCAAATTAAAATTATTATACTTATAAGATTTAAGAAAGTGACATGTTGTCACATTATTTCGTTTTAATAATAATTAAATTATTTTCATGGAAAAAAGTACATTAAATGATTCTAATCCTACCCTTAGGTGATATGGGTTGACGTTTAGTCATACAATAGGATTTTGGCAGGTGTTAGGGTAATTTTATATTCTTATATTTACCCTTAATTACCGGATTTACCATTAACTATGGTAAATAAAATTTACCGTTGTTACTATTCATGATGCCCAAAAATAAAAAGTAGCCTATTAACATAATTTGGACCCACTGATTCTGAATATGGAATCCATTTTTAAAAATTAAAAACATATAATTTTCAGTAATTAATTTAAAATAAATCCCGTTGTTAAGAAAACGAGTTTTAGAAGTTAAAACATTGCCAAAGATTGAAATGTTTTTACCTATGAATTCAATGTAAAATTAATGATAATGACATAAATTATATTAAATGGTAAAAATATATTCTATTTATACTTTATAATAATTCAATATTATAATTTATCCTTATAAATTATCCCAATGAAAAAAGTTGTTTTTAATTAAAAATTAGCGTATTTTTACTATTCATCAAAATATGAATGTTATCAGAAAAAATATCAAAAAATTATCCAAAGTTAATTATTATACCCTAATTCAAAAAAAGAATTTTATTTTGTCAAATTGAACTTATAAACATGTCAAAAACTAGATTTAATGTCGGGGCGCCATCAAAAGGCGGTAAAACTGCATTTTTAAAAAAATACTTCTTTTTTCCAAAAAAACTGATTTTGCTTTTATATCTCATTCTATAAAATGTACAAGTTGAATTAAAATGTTATAAAATTCAAAATTCAGTTAATACTATTCATAACAGCTAGTTTTAATAATATATTAATAGCATATCTTTGTTTAGTGAAACTCGGTATTGCGTACGAAGCCAGATATCGAGGAAGGTCGTGGTTGTGTGTAAAGAAAGAAAAGTTAGTGTTGTGTGTAGTGATAGATTCTTTTGATGATTTATATAACACAAAAACAAAATATTTCTCATAAAAGTCTGAGGTGTTACATTCTACCCCCCCTTAAAATGAATTTCTCCCTCAAAATTCGTCACATTGTAACAAAAAGATGAGGATACATCTCCCTCATCATATCCTCATGCTCTTATGTAGCTTCTTCTAGTTGGTGGTTCCTCCATAAAAAATTCACCAAGCAAGTGGTCTCGTTCTTTATGACTTTTTCACTATGGTCTAGAATCTCTATCGGCTGTTCTTCATAAGAAATATCTTGCTCTAGTGGTACAACTTCTGAGCTTAGTGCATGTGAAGGATCAGGTATGTACTTTCTCAGGAGAGATACATGGAACACAGTGTGAACATGAGAGTGATTCGGTGGAAGCTCCAATCGGTAAGCTACCTTCCCATCATGATCCAGTATTTCAAAAGGACCGATATATCTAGGGCTCAACTTCCCCTTCTTTCCAAATCTCATGACCCTCTTCCAAGGATATATTCGTAAGAACACTTTATCACCCACTTAAAACTCTAGGTCATTTCTTTGGTTGTTTCCATAACTTTTCTATCGACTCTGAGCTGCTCTTATGTGTTGTTTAATAGATCAGAACTTTTCTACCATCTCATCAACAAGATCAGGACCTAATAGCTTTCTTTCCCCAACTTCATCCCAGCAAGTTGGCGTCCGGCATTTCTTTCCATAGATAGATTCATAAGGAGCCATCTGAATACTGGATTGAAAGCTATTATTATAAGAAAATTCCACCAAAGGTAGGTGTTGATCCCAACCACCTTTAAAATCCATAGAGCAAGCTCTCAACATATCTTCTAGAGTTTGAATTGTTTTCTCAGACTGACCGTCTGTCTGAGGTTGATAAGAAGTGCTTAAACTCAACTATATATCCAGAGTATGCTGAAGACTTCGCCAGAACTTCGAGGTAAATCTTATATCCAAACCAGATATAATAGAAAGTGGTAATCTATGCAATCTTACCACTTCCTTTACATATATCCTGGCAAGATGATCCAGAGGGAAATCCTCTCTAATAGCAATGAAGTGTGCATACTTTGTAAGACGATCAACTATGACCCAGATAGCATTATGGCATTTGGATGTTTTAGGAAGTACTGTGACAAAGTCCATAGTGATGTTTTCCCATTTTCATTTGGGTATGGGTAATGGTTGTAATATCCCCTTAGACTTCTGTCTCTTAGCTTTAACTTGCTGACAAAACAAGCATTGAGAGACATATTCAGCAACATCTCTTTTCATTCCATACCACCAGAAGTACTCTTTTAGGTCCCTATATATCTTCGTGCTTCCAGGATAAATAGAGAATGAGGAACTATGAGCCTCATCCAGCAGCTCCTTCTTTAATTCTGGGATGGGAGGAACACAAACCGGATTTCTGAACTTTATTATCCCATCACAATCAATGTTGAATTCAGGAATATTTCTCACCATATTTTGTAACTCTACATCTTCTTTCTGTGCCTCTAAAATATTCACATGTTTAGATGGTTGAACATTCATTTGAGAAAGATACGATTTTCCCCCTTCCATTATAATTCCAAGATCCATCCTTTGTAAATCCATAAATATTGGATCTTTTGTGATCCTCATCATGGATAAACTGGCATGGTCTTGTCAACTTAATGCAGCTGCCACCTTGTTTGATTTCTCAGGGTGGTAATGAATTGAGTAGTCGTAATCCTTAATCAGCTCTAACCATCTTCTTTGGTGCATATTCAGCTCCTTTTGTGTGAAAATATACTTTAGACTTTTATGATTAGTATAAATGTCACACCTTTCTCCATAATGATAATGCCTCCAAATCTTTAATGAAAAGATTACCACAGCTAACTCCAAATCATGAGTTGGGTAATTTTGCTCATGTATTTTCAAATATTGTGAGGCATAAGTTATCACTATATAATTTTTCATAAGAACACACCCCAGCCCCTTCCTTGATGCATCACTTTAGATCACAAACCTTTCTCCACTACAAGGTAGTGTGAGCACTGGTGCACTGGATAACTTTCTTTTCAACTCCTTGAAATTCTCTTCACATTCCTCCATCCAAACAAACTTAACTCCTTTCCGAGTCAACCTGGTGAGTGGATTAGATAATCGTGAAAAATATTTCATGAAACATCGATAATATCCAACCAAACCAAGAAAACTTCAGATCTCATTTACTGTAGTTGGTCTCGACCATCTTTCGATAACCTCTGTTTTTGCTGGATCCATAGATATCCCCTCTTTTGAGATTATGTGACCCAAAAATGTAACTTTTTGAAGCCAAAATTCACACTTGGTAAATTTGGCATAAAGTTTCTCCTTTCTCAGGGTATTCAATATAATTCTCAACTGATCTTCATGTTCTTCCTTGCTCTTTGAATAGACAAGAATATCATATATAAAGACTACAACCAATTGATCAAGATAGTCTATAAAGACTCTATTCATCAGATCCATGAAGATATCAGGGGCATTAGTAAGACCAAATGGCATCACTATAAATTCATAGTGTCCATACCTTGTATGGAAAGCCGTCTTTGGTATATCCTCCCTTTTGACCCTTAATTTATGATACCCTTAATGAAGATCAATCTTGGAAAAGTATTGAGCTCCATGTAGTGGGTCAAATAAGTCATCAATGCGTGGGAGTGGATATTTTTTCTTTATAGTGAGTTTGTTAAGTTCTCGATAATCAATGTAGAGTCTCATTGATCCATCTTTCTTTTTAACAAATAGAATAGGTGCTCCACAAGGTGATGCACTAGGGAATATGAATCCCTTATCAAGATTCTCTTGGAGTTGCTTCTTCAATTCCTATAACTCAATTGGGTCCATTCTATAATGTGTCTTTGAAATAGGCAAAGCACCCGGTACAAGTTCTATTGAAAAATCAACTTCACGATTTGGTGGAAGACCTGAAAATTCCTCTGGAAAGACATCATCAAAATCCCGTACAACAAGAATATTCTAAATCATGAGTCTCTCACAAACCATTTTAGATAAATTACCCTCATTTAGTGGAAGGAAGACCCATAAGATGGAAGAAATTTCCACTATAAGGTTATGTTCATCCTTGCATCGATAGACGATCATAGATTGATTTGGAATATGAAATGTGACTTCCCTTCTTTGTCAATTGATATGAGATCCATATAAAGAAAGCCAATCCATGACAAGAATCACATCAAATTCCACTATAGGAAGGATCACAAGATTTGCAGGAATCACTTTCCCAAAAACTTCAATCGGGGAAGAATTATAAACTTTTGATGCGACTATTGTTCCATTAGGGGTTGTCACAGCTAACTCAACATCTAATTGTTGAGGTAATACAGTGATACTCTTTGAAAAATCTTTAGAAATAAAAGAGTGGGTGGATCCAGAATCAAATAAAAAATTTGCTATGTTAGAGTGGATGGTAAGTGTACCTTTCACCACATCGTTATCGTACTCCACATCGCTGATAGTAATTGCATGTGACTTTACTTTGTCTTTATCCTTAATATTTTGTTTATTTCGATCATCATCAACAACCCTTGGATTAGGGAATTTATTGGCATAATGCCCCATCTCCTTGCACATGAAACATTGAAGTGTAGTTGGTTCATTATGTGTGTCCCTTCCTTTGTTTGCATCATTAGACATCTTCTTCCCATCATTGCGGCATTAAAATGCCTGATGACCATCCTTTCCACATTTGAAACATTTACTTGTCCCTTTAAGACAACTCCCTCCATGTTTCTTTCCACACTTTGAGCATAAGAGAAAGCTCATCTTCTTTTCAGTGTACTCTTTATATTTTCCTTTGAATTCCATTTTCCTCTTCTTATCAAACCCATATGACTGATGGGTTACTCCAATCTCCATCTCAACTTTAAGAGCACCTCGAACAATTTCCTCATAGCTATTGAAGTCCCTTATGGCTAAGGCCCTTCGAAGACTGGGTTTGAAGCCACTAAAGAATCGATCGATCGTACTCTCAGGTTGGATAATAATACTAGAAGCGTACCTTACAAGTCTTGTAAAATTTTCTTCATAGGTACCAACAGATTCATCATCCTTTTTCTTCAGTTCAAGAAACTCTTTCTCCATATTTTTCTGGAGAATATGAGGGAAGTACTTATGGAAAAATATGTTTTTGAGCTCGTCCCATTCCATAGACTCAATTTCATCTCTTTGCCCCGTATTCTTAATAAGATTACACCATTGATCAGCATCTCCTTCCAAACGATACACTACTAGGATGAATTTATCATGTTCAGAACATTGAAGAACTGAAAATATCTTTTCAGAAGTAATAATCCATTTTCCAGCAACTAATAGATCAGTAGACCCGCTGAATGATGGTGGATGCTGCCTCATGAGGGATTCAACAGAATTTTGCTCCTTCCTTTGCTCATTTGGAAGTCCAGCATGATTCATAGCTTCAGAAAGTTGTGTGAGCATGGCTACAAGATTTTTCATTCCAGCTCCCATAACGTTTGGTTGCTCAGGGGGACAACCATTGCATTGCCCGTCGCATTCTTCCTTAACACGGTATCTTCGGCTTCCATCCATTGACTAAAACCAAGAATAATAGTGTGAGCAACAATAATTATAATTGGAAAACCACATAATCAAGAATAAAATTTCACACTTAAGGTATTATCCTAGGTTATTCATGGCCATTTTTAAAACACTAAGATTGGGTTCTATGCTTAGACTTTTCCTTAGGGTTCTTACTAAGGATTTCACATCCTAGTTTCCAAAGGTTGACTATACCTTTCCTCTGATACCATCTATAACGACCCATACTTTACATACATTTTTATTACATCAAAAATGAAGGACACTTATTAAAAAATATAACAAATCCATGAAAGGACCGTATAGGTATAGTGTCTTTAGAAACTGGTAAACATAAAAAACTGTTTCCTAAAGCGTCTACACTGTCTCCCATTTATTTCATCATATCTATAGTCCCTTTTGGCATATCTTACTTAATAACATTATTCCTGACCTGGGGAAAGAAAACATACAAAATGGTGAGCTCAAATGCTTAGTAAGGTTAAACAAAACAAATATCAATCACATCAAAATAAAAACATAACATTTTGGAAATCTTACCATGCAAAAGAGATCATAATTTCATAACGTGGGATAAATCATGGAAGTGAAATGTAATCAAAATAATCATAACATAAAACATCAAACTTTGTGGCATACACACATAATCATTGACAATCATTTCTTATTAGTCATGACTAATTGCCAAGACTATCTTAGTGGACAAAGTCCATTTCTGAACCGAGTTCACTCCATGTTTCAGTCCTGTTTCACTGAACCAGTATAACCTGCCGTTCCAGCCATGTCTATCTCATGAGATATAAAATCTTTACCCAATGAATTGGATGGAGATATAGGTCCCACCCATCTCATAATGATACCATTCTTATGTGTGCAAGAAAAACATAAACCATACATCATAGCATAACCGATGTAATAAAAATGGGAATCTTAAACATCATGACATCCTAAAACAAATCATATTAGATAAAGGAATTCATAAAAATATTTCCATCACAAAATAATCAAATCAATGTAATAATATGGATAGAAACATAACCCTTTATTATCTTAGATGGAAAATAATTTTGATAAAATTCTTGAACTCCATTCTTGAGGAAAATATCCTTCTACTTCAAAAAAACTTTTCCTTTGTTAATATGTCATATAATTCTAAACTAAAAGAAGTTGATTAAAAATAAACTTGAAAAATTCTAAGGGAATCTTCTTGGAAATAATGTTTTAAAAATCCATTCATGCCGTATATGTTAAAAGAAAACATTATTCTCGTACTTTTTTCATAAAACTCAAAAATTACCTCATACGAAAAATGACAAAAGATTCCTTTCATATATTTTACTAAAAACTCACCGAAGGGTAAAATTGGATATAAACTATTTTAGAATTATTTAAATATTACATTTTGAGGAATCATGGATGTGGATGATAAAATTCACCCCAGTAAATTTCAAAGTATAAACAATCTCGGATAAAAATGAGATTGTGATATTTCTCTTACCTTAGGTCTGATTTGCTTTGTATGTGTCCGAACCTCCTGTATAATGATTTAAATAATGTTATTTAATTATTCCAGAATCATACTTATTTTTATGATATCATATATGGTCATATTATTAGCTTCTTATTAGTAATATTTCATTACTACTTGTTATTCGGGTGTTTATTACTTTTTGTTCTTATGCATGTTTTGTCGACTGAATTCTTATTATTCTCTTTAGGTTATAGATACCTCATTTATAGAATGGTATTAGTGTAATATATATCATATTCATTCATTCAATACATTTATATAATCATTATGAAATGAAGATCACATAGAACGAGTCGCATCACATCGTGGAGATGGTATTCCGTATGTATGCACGAGCGATGATATCATTCCCATGATCATGGAATTGTATTGGAGTGTATTTATACAATTTCAGAATAAATATCACTTTAAAATAATCATATATAGTTATTATTTACACCATTATACCCATCCAAGTAAGGTGGTGGGGGAAAATAGATTACACCACGGCGTGGAGACGGTATTCCGTACGTACGCATGCGCGGTGATTTTGTTTTCCGTAGGATGGATAGATGGTGAAATATGGTTGTTTAATACTTATAATAACATATCAGTATATGATTTATACTGATGTTATTAATTAATAATGAAACAACTAATTAAGAAGAAGTAGAAGAAGAAATAAAGTTGAAAGAATCGGTAACGGACATTACCTCTTCTTTGAAGCCCCTCTTTGAGACCTCCTCTTAGGGCATTAAAATTGGTCTTTGAAGAAGACCAGGAACTCTAGGATGTCTCTAGGGATGTGGAGAGGAGATAGTGGCAGGGGTTGGCCAAGCTTGAAGGCTCAAATTGGTGTGAGGAGGAGAGGGAGGAGGTGCCCTTTTATAAGGGAGAATATGGGAACCTTTGGAAATATAAGAAATATTAGTTTATATTAAATCCCAACCCCACTTAAAAACTTCTAAAATGACTCATATCCGAAGATTATATGAGGTAGGGTTGTAAGATCATCAAGAAATAAAATTTTGACATTTTAGTAATTTATTTTAAACATTATCAACTTGAGTTATCCTTATTTATCAATTTAATTTTATTTGTGGTAATAATATTCTAAATTTTAAATTATTATAAATAATTACATATGTGTTGTGAATTTTCCATAATTTAACACTTTATGACATTTTCGACCATATAAATTTTAATTTATAAAGTTTAAATATATTTGTTGTTTTTGTAGAATTTTATAATATGTTATTTTTATAAAATAACAATAGTGTCAATTTTGACACTATTCAATTATTTGAATTTAAATAAAATATATCCATAAGATATGTTCAAAATAAAACCTCTAATAGATCCATAAAATGTCATCTGTATCTAGAAAATTAGTGGAGAATATTAAAAAGTTCATATAGTATTTATTTATTATTTTTAAAACCATTTATTTGATATTTTAATTAATAAAATAATTTCAACATCACTATTGTGTCATAATTAATTATAATTATTTAATCCCTAAAAATTCTAAATAAATTCCTATTATTTAGATACTTGTATTAGATTTCTGGATACTATTCATGTTCTATGTTTCAATATGTTTATCACCAAATTAAAATTATTATACTTATAAGATTTAAGAAAGTGACATGTTGTCACATTCTTTGGTTTTAATAAGAATTAAATTATTTTCATGGAAAAAAGTCCATTAAATGGATCTAATCTGACCCTTAGGTGATATAGGTCGACTTTTAGTCATCCAAGAGGTTTTTAGAAGGTTTTAGGTTAATTTTATAATCTTATATTTACCTTTAATTTCCTGATTTTCCTTTAACTATGGGAAATAATATTTACCGTAGTTACTATTCATAATGCCCAAAAATAAAAAGTATCCTATTAACATAATTTGGACCCACTGATTCTGAATATGGAATCCATTTTTCAAAATTCAAAACATATAAGTTTCAGTAATTAATTTAAAATAAATCCCATTGTTAAGAAAATTGGTTTTAGAAGTTAAAACATTGCCAAAGTTTGAAATATTTTTACCTATTATTCAATGTGAAATTAATGCTAATGACATAAATTATATTGAATGGTAAAAATATATTCTATTTATAATTTAAAACCATTCAATATTATAATTTATCCATATAAATTATCTCAATGAAAAAAGTTGTTTTTAATTAAAAATTAGCTTATTTTCACTATTCATCAAAATATGAAAGTTATCAGAAAAATATAAAAAATTGATACAAAGTAAATTTTTATACCCTAATTCAAAATAAGAATTTTATTTTGTCAAATTGATCTTATAAAACTGTCAAGAACTAGATTTGATGTGGGTGCGCCATCAAAAGGTGGCAAAACTGCATTTTTTTAAATATACTTCTTTTATACAAAAAAAACTGATATTGCTTTTATACCTCATACTAGAAAATGTATATGTTGAATTAAAATGTTATAAAATTCAAAATTCAGTTAATACTATTCATAAGTGCTAGTTTTAATAATATTTTAATAGCATATCGTTGTTTAGTGAAACTCGGTATTGCGTACGACGCAAGCTATCGAGGAAAGTTGCAGATGCGTGTAAAGCAAGCCAAGCTAGTGTTGTGTGTAGTGAAAGATTCCTTTGATGATTTATATACCATAAAAACAAAATATTTCTTATAAAAGTCTTGGGTGTTACACATACCATTCCCTAAGGTAACATTTGTTGAATAAAAATATAGATACCTATATAATGATGAATTCGAAATATCAATACATGATCCAACTATTTTAGTATCAAATAATCACCATTAATGTGAATAATTTCCCCCAATTTAATAATTATATAACATGATAATAACCCATACTAATAAACAATGTTGTTGTTCAAACAATACACAATAAACATTTAAAATATATATTGTATTGGAGTAATAATATATTGCCTGACAATACTTTTCCCCGTGTTAATATAATATCACATTTTATAAGTATACATCAACCAATTTGAGTTATGTAAAGTCTGATGTTCACAACATATAGAACACTGTGAATAATACAAAGTCAACACTGGAATAACATGATCATAATCCATCTTGTGAAAAAAATAGGATGGTTTAAAAAATTTATATCCCAATAAGTGATAAATATTTTTCAAAGGATTGGCATGGTTAGAATTCATATAACCAGAAAAAAAAATTATATAATGATACATAATATAATAAAGTGTTATAACATACTAAACATGTATCAAATAAATCAATGAACAAAAAATTTATCACAACTCTAAACACATTATCTTTTTCTGAGAATGATCATAATGCGAAGAATAAAAATTTATTTACCAAAAATCCTATGTACTAGGGAAACAAATTAAATAATATCTACTTCAAATAGGAATATTATTTGGATGGTAAATCATGAAATACAAGGAGTATTAACAATATATATCAATAATAAATGAGTGCACCATATAATGGAATCGTCGTTCAGATAATGTATTATGCCTCCAATAATTAAAATTCAGACAAATGAAACCCTTGTAGATTGAGTTACATTTTAATCAAACCAACATAAAATATATAGATTTTAATTGAACATAAAATACCATGATTATATCATAATTCCTGAAATGATAACTGAATTTTGAATTATATTTATCACCAAAATTAAACTTGGTGGAAAATAATAAACATATCTCAAAGAGATGAATTTGTGATAAAATACCTTACCTCTTGTTCCTGACTTCCACAAATTTACTTTAACATCATAAATCGCAAGAAAATAAATACAAATCACCTAATTCAACCCCTTACACATATCCATATTCATTTATAATCACCATAAATAATCATTATCTATATGAATTCTATTAATTTCTAAAGTCCATTTTTTATAATTTTGACCTTTTTACTAGTTTCATAATAGCGGTTTCTATGTCTATTCTTCTTTAAAAATTAATCATTAAAAGATAATTAAAATTTATATTCGGGATAATTCTTAAAGATTAAAGGATTATTTATTAATTAAAGAATTAAATATTTATATATCATCTCCAAAACCATAAATAATAATTATTTACACATTTATATCCCATTATGCAGGTTTGTATGTTACCATATTCATTCACAATATAAATTAATAGTATTATTCAATAATATGGTTAATCTGATCCCGACATGAACATACCCTTATTTAATGAATGATCATGAGGCAGTTTTGAGGTAATATCATTATAAAAAAAATAACGATCTTAACTAGTTTTTATTAGTCTATTATAACATAATAGGAAATAATTACAAAGTAAACATAATTTATATATAGTCACTACATAGAATGAAGAGATTAATTTCCACTTAGTTTTCTCATTTTAAATGATTGAATCCACAAAAATCATTTGTTGACAATTTCATTAATATATTATAAAATTTTATATATTATTACATTAATGATATCATAAATATAATACTTATCTTTTAATATTATCCTTATATTCATCCTTGTAAATAGGATAAGAAAAATAAAACTTCTTGTGTCATAGAGGTGGTAGTCCGTCAAAAATTGAAACGACGATTTTTTCATAATGGATGGGGTTTATGAATAATTAATAATAATAAACTTAATATGATAACATTATATATTATAATTGAAAATTATATCATCATATTAATGTGTCTAGGATAAATTTTAAATAATGAAATTGAGAATAAAAACATAGTAGGTGATAATACTCACGTCGGAGACTAAAATTTTCCTTGGAAGTCTTCATGGAAATATATGCCTTATGTTAAATAATGGTAACAAAATTCTTTTGAAAGAAGTATTGTTTTTTATAAGGATTAAAATTTTAGAGTTTCAAGGATAAAATCAAAATATGAATGTGTCTTGTTGTGGTGAAGATGTTACCCTTTTAAAACCGAAGATAAAAGTAGTTTTGGAAATACCCATTACAGTTAAAAAATTTTATTTCATTGTGAAAGGGTTACATTATTTAAGAATTTAAACATAAGGAAATATGGTGATTTTTGGTTAATAAACATCTAAAAAATACAATTTGATACATTTTTTAATATGTTTTGTTCTTTCCCACTTAATAAAACCCCGTTTACAATTTTTTTTACTTTTTACCAGCGTAAAAAAAAATTAGTAATTTTTTTATAAAGAAAACAATTAACATTTACCTGATTAATAGCTTATAACTAACTTAATTAAATGTTTGAAAAATATAAAATATATTATCTAATTGTATGAAAAATTAATATTAAAATATAAACACATAAATGCGTAAAATCATATTTATAGAAATAATATTTTTTATATTTAAATTTATTTATATGATTAAAATATCATGAGTTCAAAATTATAATAAATAAATTAACTAATTATTAATCTATTAAATGTTTGAGGCATTGTGGAAATCAATTAATCAAACCTCAACTTGAAAATACTTGATTTATCAGGGAACACCAAATACAATTTTTATATTAATGTATCATTTTAAATCAGTTTTAAAAGTTTTTTACATAGGTTTTATATGTATATAAAATATTTCAAAACATATAATATTATTGCATAGATTCATTTTTATTTCTGTATTGGTGTTCAAATTTAGATGTTTATGGTTATATAGTTATAAAATCAAGGAAATAATAATTTTTGTATATCCCACATTTTTCGACTAAATGTTTTCTAGAAACTGATAAAATATTAATAATTAGTCAATTTTGATAAGAAAAATTAAAAAATTAATTTAGTTTCATTAATTTAAAATTTAATATTTTAAAAAATTCAAATTTTCAATAAAATCAAAAAATATAATGAAAGATGTTTTTTCGAAAATGAAAATTCTTAATATGGTCTATCATTATTCTTATTAAAAAATAAATTGGTGTTAACTAAATATTAATATCAAATATAATTTATCATCATTAATAATATTTATATTGAAATTAAAATGCACGTCGCATAAAAAAATTCATTTAAAAATACTTTTCAATGAAATAAAAGAATTGTTTAGTTAGATTATGTAAACAAATTTAATTTCATTCATATTAAAATTAGTATTTATTTTCAATGAATGTATATTTCATATAGATTTTATTTCTATTAATTACATCAAATTCAATATATGGCTTTTAATGGTCATACATACACCATTATATTTTGTTTAAATGTATCATATTATTTTTTTTAGTTCAGTGTGACATGTGGAGAATGCAATCAAATAAATTGACTTATTTTATGGTAATAATACATTAAAAATGTGAATTTTTTAATGGAAAATTAGAGGAGACCGATATATTTATTTATGGGTTTCCATGTATGACAGTTTACCCTTAACTATAGTCACAATGTCACAAATGGTGTGATAAAGTGATAACCAACCCCTATAACCTGACCACCAAGGTAACACTATAATAGTTATCTTTTGGGTGAAAAAATCTCTACATTTTACAATGAAGTTGTTCCCTGAAACATAGACCACAACATAACATGGACCCAGTAAGGATTCATCATGGATTGACCATTATCGAATCACCATAACCAAGATGCTGCATGTTTTTTTTTTGAAGGGGCAGATATGGAATTTTACTTTGGACTAATTTATCCCGATGACATGACTCCATTGACCACCACTGAATTTAGGGATTGATTTTGGGGATCATTTGGAATCCTAAATTTGTCTTTATTCTATTTATAATTTGATCCATGTTTTAATGGTTCTAATGTTAATATTTCGGTATGTCTAGCTCCATCAGAGATTGTATTCCTTTTTTTCCATTCTGTCATTCTCCTTTTGTAGAAAAATTCCAAATTATAAGATTTTTGGGATGATTTTATGGTTTCATCATATTTGGAATAAATTAAAGAGCATGGATTAGTAGGTCTTATACATTAATCCTAATGTAGGAAGTCATTAGATTTTTATGAAATTTGTCTGAGGTTGTGTGGATAGACTTTCATGTGAGTGCATGTGTTAGCCCTAGCAATTTTTTCTGTTAGTATCAAAGTGGCCTTTAATGTCCATATTAGTGTGGTTGACACCATAAAGTAAAATTTATGGGTAAATGAACTTGAAATGGTATGACTAAACCACCTTCTATGATAATAATTTGTGTATTTTTCCTACCAATTTGGGCCTAGAGGGGTCTTTTTTGTCTCAACTATGGCCAGTGTGACCTTGTGGTGTAAAATTTGATCATGGGTGATATGATTAACTCAATGAGATCATAAATTATGAACCATCAGTATATCCCCAAGGTTATGTTTTATGGAATGGGTTTATGGGACAATGATTACTGTTATGCTACCAAATTATATTCACACTTCATACCTTGTGAAATATTAAAACTCATAATAATGAACATATCTAGAGTGAGAGGTTAGTGGATATTTATATTACTATGAGTCACATAACCATGGTACCTTACCCCAAGGGTATGTTCTGACATGTGTGTGAGGTTTTATATCATGACTCCTTCCTGAAACTACATCTCAAAGATAAGTTATGTGAAATCTAAGCACGGGACCTTACCCTGAGGGGATGGTTTAGCATTCATGGAAGTGTAATATCATAATTAAGTTAAATTATATTTTTCTGATTAATAAATTTTTGTTCTAGTTATAGAGGTATAATAGGAGTCAAACTTTTTTTATTGTGGCTTGGGAAATAGAGTGGATACAAGGATCTATTTTCTTGTCGTTGGCATTAGAAAGAATCCATAAATGTATTTTAGTGAAATATTCAAGCCAATGAGCTTTCATCATCTAGATTATTGGTTAGGTAGTAGCCACATCCTGACAATAGGGGCCACCAGCTAACTTTTTGATGCCATCCATTAGCCAATGGTAGCCTCCTAGTAGCTAGTAGCCGAGATATCAATCAGGTAAATATGGGTCTAAACATAATTATATTCTATAAATACACTTAATTAATCGTTTAATAACTCATTATCATTAATAATTAGTCCATTTATCTTGGATATTATAAATTTTTTGGTGCAATATCCATCGATCTTCTCCACTTAGAACATTAATCTCACGTTTATTGGTTTTTCCTCTGTTGGATGTGTGATCGATTAATTATTAATTTCTCCTTTTATAATTGAATTAGAATTTATTATATTTTAATTTTTTAGGGATTTATTATAATGTTATTTTCCCCACCCAATCTATTCTAGATCCCTCATGATATTTTCTTCCTGAGTAAGGCGCTCTTGTGTTTTGTTGTATGACACATGTGCTTCTTTTAGTATGTGTTTATTTATCCTCTATTCTGAATATTTTATTATGGAAATATGATCCGAATTTATGGGAATAGTTTTCAACAACTTCCAATAATTTTCTCATATGTTCCATTCTACTATGGTGGTTGGATTCTATCAAGGTTTCTATGTGACCTACATTTGAGGTGGGCAGTTCCGTCTCTAGCCTATGTTCTATGAACTATGAATGGTCTTGGTTTTATAAATGGTGTGAAAAATACATCTTCATAATCCATAGTCTATTTGATATGGTTGGTTAAAACTGTTTATAGAAAATAGGGTTTTCCCTTCATTTGGGTAAAAAAATATGTTTTCAAATAGTTGTGAAATAGATAATGAAAATTGTTTCCAAAGAATGATTTTAAATAAAAAGGGTTGTTTTTATAATTGTTTATCAAAAGTGATAAGCCCTTGAAATTTATTTGATATATGTCACACAAGGTATCCTTGGGTACCTAGGTGGATGTTGTAGTATTGGTCCTTGTTAATAGAAATAATAGGGGGTTAACATTCTAGTTTTTTCTTCTATTCTTATATATTATAAACATTGTCTCTAAGAACATGATCATAAAATTATAGGGGGTTAAATTTTTACGGTGTTCATCCATATCAGGATTATGGATTCATTGAATCTTGGGACATTATTTTTCACTAGTCATTTTTTATTTGTGTATGAGTGACCTAGAAAGCTTGACTTTTGTTATCATAGTTTTCTTTCACATTTTTATTTTGATTTGTACTATTTTGGATTTGATATTATATGATACAAGATTTTATAAATTTAAGTGGTTTTTGGAAATTTTTTTATGAAATTTTATTACTTGTTTTTTAAAGAATTATAAAAATGGGTAATTGGTCACCATCATTTTGATGTAAAAATATTTAAATTATTATCATTCCTTGGTTTCTTTAAATTGAGCATATTAGGATTATTTTATAGAGACATGTTATTGAAAAACTGGGTGGGATCCAACTAAATATATTTATCACACACTATGGAAACCCTATTAGAGGTGTGTAAACCAAATTTCATCTAATGTGTGAATAGGAATGGTGCCCAAATGAGTTTGGGTGAGGGGGGCTCGTTTTGGTGAACATGGGTAGTTGGGGTTGATATCATGGTATGTCATCCATGAATTACTTAGAGTTGGTGTGGATAGTTTTGGGTGGCCTTTGTTTTATTTATTTTTTATACATGTACTATTATATTTCTTTTATACCTCAATCTATATCACTACCATTAACTCCATTTGGGTTGTGAAAAAATTCATTTTTTGTTATATATATATGTGTGTTCCATGTATCTTATATCATGTTGATAAAATAATTCCCTCAGTTTCATTGGATTAGTATGTGCGAATCATATTCACATGGGGATTGGGGACACCCTTTTTGTATTTCCATGGTCTAGTTTTTAGAATATTTAGATGGGGTTTTTGGGTTGGTTCATCAAATTTTGGTATCAAAGCCCAGTTATACTCGGTCTTCAGAAGTTGATAAATAGGTAATATGATTTTCAGTACATGAGAGGTGGGTTGTGGTTCATGACTGGACAACTCTTTTACTAAGGCATCTCAACTCACCATGGGAAATTGGTTTGTCTATCTCTTTTGTTGGGTTTTGACATTGATATCTATTTATTATTATACTCTTCCAGTTTAAATTTATTTTTATTGATATTGTTCCATTGTTTGATCATTCCCTTTTATTGGCGGTGTGTGTAAAATACCTCTAAGATGTTTTCTGAGGGTTGAACAGGATGGTGCAGGGGGAGATACTCCTCAAGAGAATTCTACTCTAGATTTTATTTTCATAGAGGATATTGTATGGCTAGTTATTAAAATAGAAGATAATGTACCACTTGTTAAAATCAAATTCATTTACGATAAAGAAAGAGATGGAGGAGACATTGATTCAACATGATATTTCCTATGTTAGAAGCCCCTACCCTTTAAGGAAATAGATGAACCTCAAGTGGAAAAGGATTCGATTGAATAGATTTATTAGTTATTTGATTTAGCAGATATACTTGAGCCTCTCGAAGTAAAATGTACATTGTTTATGCTAGAGGATCCTAGAAATCTGTTGTGATAATTTATAGTAGAGAAAAATTGGTGTGTGGGGTAACAGTGGAAGCGCTTAAAGACTATTTTAGTTCATCAATTTTACCCAGGATATCTAATGGTTGTAATGTTTTTTAAGATCCTATCTCTATAGCAGGGAGACCATTTGGCATCATATTACTAGAATGATTTTGAAAATATGGTTCATGTTTCACTAGTGGTGGTGGTGAATGATTAATTGGTGGATCAGAAATAAAAATAGGATATGTGAACTAACATTCTATCATAGTTATATAAGTTAACATTAACCACTTTTTCTGACATGGTTAATAGGGATATTATGGAAGAAATATATATGGTGGTCATGATTGGCTTCATTGTATCTTCTCTTCTACCCATTCCAAGTTTCAGTAGAACATAGGAAATAAGATAAAGTGGAATGAAAATCACAAGGGTGGTGGAGCCGGTTCTTAGTTGTGAGCTTACTCAAAAACATTAGCATTAGCTAGTTGTGTTCCCCTAACATACTATTAGAGTGGTAGTGTATGATGCATCCAATGGTATTGTCCCATACCCATGAATAATTTCAATTATTACGGATTCAATGGACATCTATAATTGATCGACTATTATTTTTAGTTTAGTTATTATGGTTAGGGATATATAGCTCCAAAGTCTACTATAGTGTATTTATAATCACCAAAGTCTATAGAGATCCAACCATAGGCCTCATGAGTTAATGATCTTAAATCAGTGGAAGAGTTTCTTATATAGGATGACCTAGGACTGATTATTGTGAGAGGTACGATGTTTGATGAATATTCCATAGAAACTAATCTTTTTTATATAGGTTTCTCATAGTAATTTATATATGATATTTTTATGGGTTTGTTAAAAGCTTCAATGGAGATCATGCCTTTTTCATTTATATAGTGGTGCCTCTTGGAAAGGGGAAAAATAAAGGATGTATTTTTTTAAAAAAAAATTTATTTCAGTAGCTAAAGAAAATTTATTCTAGGAATTCCTAGTTCTTGATCTAAATATTTTTTAATTCCTTATTAGTATAGATTGGATGGTCACTCACTGAGTTGAGATTAATTATTATAATTTCGATGTCACATTATTTTTTGTTGATGGAACTTCTCTTGTGTTCTAGGGAGAATGGAATCTGATGTCCAATGACATGGGACTTTTTCACCAATATTTCAAGAGCCTTTTGTATTCCATTTCAGTTGAGACCAAATATTTTGTCACACTTTTTGATCTATAATTAGTTGCTTATGTTTCAAAAATGTTTTCCTATATGACTTCTCCAATCTTTCTATTGATAAGGATGTATAATTATTCATCGATCTGGTGTAGGTTATGTTCTAATTTATTTATCCTATTATCAAATGGTACCCACTAAGCTAGAAGATCTCGTGATTAATTTGGATGATCAAGTAGATGAGGGTTTTATTCATCATAGTGTTTTACAATGGGATTCCCCGATGATATTTTCTAATAAGGATGATGAATTTTCATATCACTGTGTTGAATATCAAATGATGATATGAGTGACTATTAAGAATAAGTACTCTATGATCTGTGTGGAAGTCATGTTGGATTATTTTATGTGGATAAGAGGTTATCAAAAATTAATATGTAGCCAGGGTATCATCATCTTTTAGTTTGAGAATTAAAAATAACGATGGTCATTTTTAGAAGAAGCTATGGAAATTGTGAATATATTGTAATGCCTTTTTGTCTAACTAAATATCATATAGTGTTTTTTGACATGATAAATAGGATATTCCACCAATATCACAACACCATTATTTCAGTATTCATGGAAGATATCCTCGTTTATTTGAGATCCAATTATAATCATGAGAACCATCTAAATTTGGTGTTGGAAATATTTTGGAGTCAATGCCTTTATAAGAAGCCATTGATATTCAATTTCATGATTCATGAAGTGAATTTATTAGGACATGTTATTTTAGAATATGTTCATGTAGTTGATCATAAGAAGGTAAATGTTTTCTTATCATGGAAAAGAAGAACAAAATGAAATTTCTTTTTAGAGTATCCTTGGTCTGATTGTTTATTTTCGGTAGTTTGTCAAATTGTTTCTCAAATATAACTTCATTATTGACTACTATCACCAATAAAGGGAAGAAATTATACTAGGATGGTAAGTATCAATGATATCATAATGAGTCTAAATGACATTTATTATAGGATGTTTTCTTGATCCTATCAGAATGCAGTTAGTGGTAGGTTGAATATTTTAATGCTTATAGTGTTGGTCAGGGTTGTGTTTTTTTACAGGATGATCATGTGGTGTTTTATGAGTCTCATTGGCTTTGACCACACAATTTTAATTACCCCACTCATGACATAGATCTTGATATTGTCATCAATACTATTATATGTGGGTGAAACTTACTCTTTCGGAGAAGGTTCATGGTTTTTTCTAATTATAAGAGACTTAGTTACATTTTTATAAGGCCTTGAACCTCATACAAAGGTTATGGGTGGAATAAAACCTTACATATGAATTCAACATTTCCTAAACCCCATTTAGTGGAATTTTATAGTGGATTTTCTCATTAGTAATGTTTTTTATCATATTACCTTGGATTCGAATGAGGTGTAGAACCATATCGATATTTTTACTCAATTACAAATGGATGAAAAAAAGAATGATCCATGTATGGTTATGACTAGTGTTCTATTTTTATCATATATACATGATTCAATATTATTACTCGAGTATCATGATGACGCGTTTAGAGAAATTAGGAAAACCATATTTTTTGGGACGACTATTCCCGATAGGTCTCTCCATATTAATAAGTTTCTTCTCTTTAGTAAATGATTTTAATTACCATTATTTGTCAAGAACTTCATGTTATATGATTATCATAGTTCATCATTGGGAATTAATCTTACCATATTATATGTATTATGATATGGGACAACATCTCTCATGTCTAAGTATAAATCATGGAATTATTTATCTTGTGTCATATTGTTACACCAAAAAATTTCATTGTTATTTAATTTTTCAGATAAACTACAGAATGGTTTAGTAGTAACCTCAGGAAAATATGATTTAAAGAAAACACCCATATTCAAAATTAAAAAATAAGAGATTAAAAAATGAATATTAGAAATTTTAAATTCAAAATAATCGTGCACTATCTCATTACAACTGAGACACATAAAGGAATAAAACCTCAGTCTATGGGGCCTCAAGACGCACCCCATAAACATGGGTAAATATTTTTGCCTCCACTAAATAGAACTAAACTGTTAGAACCAAACGACCATAGCATCCGACCACCACCATTACAGGTACCAGATTCCCATGAGAGATGCCCATCAAAAACCAATAATGTCACTATAATGAACACTACTGATGCCTTTTTTAACTATAAGACTACATCACCATCATCAATTAGAGAAATGAGGAAGATGGTCGCCCACCCAGAGACCCTAAGCTACTCACAAAATATATATGAGTGGATTGAGGCCTCACTAGAGGATCACATCATAGATCTTATTTTCATAACTAAGGGAGAGAAATACAACATCCACCATCAACCCATTGACTAATCAATATGAAAAATAGATAAACCATCACAAAAAATCCCCACCTCTCCAAATAAGAAATTACCCAAAAAACTTGTCCATTCTAAAAACAAATCAATGAATCCCAAAAAGGCAATAAAACCACAAATAACAACTGATTTAATCACTTTGAAGAAAAACCAAACCCAAAAAAAGAATCAATATGAAGAGAAAAAGAATATATCTTTGATGATAAACATGAACTGAGATACGATCAACCCCCCCCCCCTTCAACCTCATCTATATATCGTATTGAACCTGAACAATACGGAGTCGAGGACGATGGTTTGGCCATCAAGGGTATTTGGGAAGGACATAGAATGCTATTGTTGATGCCAATTTAACCACTTAAAGAACCGGTACACACACACAAAATAGAGGTCTGGTTGGTAGGGTTATGCAGGAATAGGGGTAGTGTGCAACATACGATGTCCACACCAGCGGGCAGCTTCAGTTGGGAAGGGGGGAGTGGGAATAAAATGTTCAAGACGACAGAATTAAGAGGATTAATTACCACCATCACTGCTAAAAATAATCAAAAAGACCTACCAGGAAGGTTAATAAGATGGTTTGGGGGCACTGAGAGTTTTAAAAGAACTGGGAGAGTGCAAAGGAATCCTTATTCACTCTCTACCATAATTCCCCCCTCATATTGTCACACCTGTCAGTAGAAAAAGGCTGATCACCAAAATCATTATGATATGTTATATCTTGTTCTAGTGAAAGTATATAAATGGGATTTGGTTTCTATAGAATTAATTATTGGATAACTATTAACTACTTGAGTAAATAATGTTTTCTAGTGTAGTGATAGATCAGTTAATAAAGTTAGCTCATTTCATTCTAATAATGAATACCACTAAATTTTATTATTTTGGTATGTTGTATGTGGATGAAATAGTAATGTTTCCTTGATTCCCATGTACTATTGTATCTAATAGGGATTCCTTGTTTACCTTTTGGTATTAATAGTGTCACCAAAAGGTAATGGGGATTATTTTAATTTGAGTAAAAATTAATATAAAAATATGGATAGTCTGATGGAGCATACTATAAATATTTTATAGGATATGATGCATGGATAAATATTGTATTTTGATTAATAATGGGATATCCATTTTGGAAAAGTATAGTTCACTTATAATAATACATACTAGTCATTGATTAGAATGTATCCATTCCATGTTTTTTATAGTTTATTCTAAATGTAACCACCTTATTGAAAAACAGTGGGTGAGGCACCTCTTATGGGTCCAAGATTCATTTAGAAGAAGTCTGAAAGTATCCAAGATATAGACTGATTCATGGTTATTTCATAGAATATATAGAAATTTTATGTAGAACATTTATGGAATCCATTTGTGTTTTCCATTATTTGCTATGTATTATTAAATTTTTATCCTCGGTTTATTCATCGTCATCGTGGAGAATAGGGAAATATGGATTTGAGATATTTTAGACCATTTGAGTTCATTGAGAAGGTTGTATAGGATTCTTATTAGTAGTAATTTCCATATTTTTTACAAATATACATTATTTTTTCCACATATCTTAGCTCAAGAAGTACCCCCATGATCCCTCCCATTTTTTAAGATGAGAGGATATTTATTTAGAGCTAGGAATTTTGGTTTGGCACTTCCAGTGGAGATTATTGATTCTTAGATGAAAGTATTTAGTGTAAAGTTTATTTCTTTGGTAAATGAGTTATGGGAACACAAATTGGATTCTCCTAAGAAATAGAACCTTGAATTGTCAAGGAGGTAATAGTATCCTCACCACATTAGGGATCATTCTTATCTTACATTAATTTATGAGGAAAAAAATACCTACAATGTGAAGAATTTTAATATCCTAGATAGGGTAAATTTTCATTCTATGTTTAACATGTCATAATTTAGGTTTAGGGTGCGTATGAGTTTTTCATATTTTTTTAATGAGACCTAGGAAAATAGTTCATATAATCAACCAACATCCAACTAGTGGATTTAGATAGAATACCTATTTGGCTTCCCATGTCACTTAATAGCTGGTGATATCCACAAAGTAGCTGATGTCATCGAGTTGGGATGGGTGACTAGGATTATAACCATAATTAAACACCGTAAAACCCATTAATTAACCTCTTAATCCCTCATTATCAAACCTAAATTCATTTATTTCTCCTGGTGATTATTCTCCTTGTAATTCTAATCTCCTTCAATCTTCCACACTTTTCGCATTGATACACATTTTGTTTCTCGATCCAATTTTTATAAGTGTGATAAATTCCATATTAACCCCTCCTTCAATATTATAATTGGTTATTGTTATAGGATAAATTTCTCAGATATATTAATCATGTTATGATCCTTCCCCAATCACATAAGTATCACTCATGAAATTTTCTTCTAGAGGTAGATTCTCATGTCATTTGGGAGGTGGAATGAGTAATTATACAAGTATGTGTTGATCAATACTATAGATATAAAAATTTCTTATGGAAACTCAATTATAAGTTGTGGTAATAATTTTTTTGGAACACCACTTTTTTCTCTTACATTACCTTTCCTTCCAATTAGTGTATTCTATCATGATATCCTTGTGACCTGGGTTTGAGTCAGGTGTTTCCATCTCTAGTCTATGTTCAAAAAACAATGGATGATATTGTTTTTATAAATGGATTTATAAATTAATTGGGATAATCCTTGAATTAATTGATATGCATGGGTAAAAAGGATTTTTGTTAAAAGAATATTTTTCTCGATATTTTCCTAAAATAGAAGTGTTTTCAAAGCATTGTGAAATGTGTCATGAAATGGTAATTTGATGATTTTTTTATGAAATGAGAAGTTTAGAATTATTTTTGAAATATAATAAGACATTGAAATTGATTTGATATATTTAAAATAAGGGAGGATTCATTACCAAGGTGGATGTCTTAGTACTGAGACATTTCCAATGAAATTATAAGTGGTTTCACTTTCTAGGGTGTTCTTCTATTCCTGGATCATAGATTCATTAGATATAGGAACATGATATGGACATTATGGGGGGTCCACTTACTAATGATTTAAATGTCCAATGATTATATATAAGGCCCCAGCCTTAAACCTTACTTAATATTGAATTAAATGAATAATTCACATTGAGGATCTTTTCAGGTTTAGAGTTTTAGAGAATTAGAACATAACTATTACATCTTAAAAGATTACAAAGTAGAAACTTCTACTAAGTCTCCATAAAATAAAAAATCTTAAAAAGAAAGATGTCTAGATTCCATGTTTTAGATAGCATGAAATTCCCTTGATCCCATCCTTGACCTTATTCCACTTTAAGTCCTGTGAAAAACATTTCGAAAAACTTGGGGTGAGCATAAAAATCTCAGTAAGGGATACAAAAATAATGAAAATTGTTAGTTTATCAAAAAACAAGTAAACCATGTATACTTTATCAAAGTAATACTTTTCACCTTTATGAAGTAATAAAAACTCTTCACTGAATAAAGCATCATTACTTACCTTTTTGTAACCAAAGGATTACCATAAAACCCATATAAAGAACACATAGAATATATAAAGGTAACTTGGGACATAAAAATACTTAAGTGGAATAACCATACGGTTGACTTCCACACATATCACTTAATGGAATAGCCATACGGCCAATTTCCATACATACTTAATAGAATAGCCATACGGCCAACTTCCATACCCAATGCATTGGAGGTTATAACGTAACCACCCGTCCTGGTATTCACGGCACCACCCGTCATATGGTTTATAACGTAACCACCCGTTAAAATGTCCAAGTACCAGTGTAAAATCATAAAACATAAAATCAATATAAAGGAATGATAACATTTCCACATTTCAATCATAATATAACATAAATATACTGACATAATAGAATCCTTTATCAAAACCATTTTCAATACCAAAATACATAAAAGAGTATATGGTATTTATTTTATTCTAAAAACAATACGTCTTGTTGAGGAAGCCAAAGATCAAATAATACTCGCGGCGGCAGAAAAAAGGTCGTTGTCACCGCGTACGTTAAAAAAACATTCCTTTTTGTCGTTTAGTAAAACGCTTCGTAGAAAAAGATTCCATTTGTATAAAAGTAAAATTCAAAGGATTTTATACACCGTATAAAAGAAATTTGTGTATAAAACGAAATATGCCTCAATGAAAGGAGATTGAGACGAAGTCCCTTACCTTGGGTCCGACTTGACTCGATCGTTCTTTAACGTCCTGAATAATAAACTTGAGTTAATTTATACTTGATTAAGTGCCTTTTTAAAGTTCATTATTCTTTTTATATCACTTATTGCCATGTTATAAACATTATGTAACCATTTAATTTAATAATGTTTGTTTTGTCAATATTTGGTTCTTAAGTCGAAAGTTGACTTCTTACAATTACATGTTGTTCAAGTGGTCAAAAGTTCATTATATCCAGAATGAAATTCTCGATTTGGATATAATATGTATCATATATATCCAGAATATACATGTATTTATAATATTACATAATCATTTAGAGGTAAGAAATGAAATGCACCGTTCATGGAGACGGTAAGCCGTACGTACGCATGAACGCTACTTTCATTTCTTTGTCATATTAATGGAATTAAAAATAAATGAGAGGTATGTACATTTTAATTCCAGAATTATATACATCACTTATATATATCATTAATTATATATGTCCATTATATACATGTACTTTTAATAGTACATTACATTTGGGGATAAGAAATGAAATGCACCGTTCATGGAGACGGTAAGCTGTACGTACGCATGAACGCTACTTTCATTTATATCTCATACTTTAATGGAAAGAAATAATAATGATATAGACGTATATTATAATTCCAGTATAACATCATATATAATAACTTTAAATCCATCCTTTACACGTCCCACATATGGCATTAACGAATCACATCATTTTTAGGGGGCGGTAGTCCGCACTACCTTCAATGAAGATATCGTGTTTACCCATAATGGAAACCATAAAGGTATCCCAAAAATGGAAAATACAGAGGCTTAAAGAAAACATAAACATATTATATATCGTATATAAAAATAGTGACATCATAATGGCCACCCTTGAAGGTGTTAAATGAGTATTGAACAATCATCGTTTCGGGAGGCAGAATTTCGCCATCCACGGAAACCGTATGTTCTTTAACCATTTGATGTAGTTGTGTGAGAGTGTATATCAAATAAATATTATAACAACATCCTAGTATATTGAAGATACTGGTTTTGTTACAAAAGAAGTAAATAAAAAGATTTTAGAGGGTTGGAGAAGCAAAATAAAAAAAATGAACAAGAGAGAATGAATTACCTTTAAAAGTGTAACTCCCTTTTGATTTGAGCCTAAAGGCTTCCTTTGAAATGATTCTTCACAAAGGGAATCCTGTAGGATGAGGAGAGGGATGTGGAGAGAGTAATTGGGCAGGGTTTGGCCGAGCCAAAGGCTTGATAAGTGTGTGAAATGAGGTAGAGGTGGGGGCCTTTTATAAGAGGAGAGGAGGGGCACTTTTGGAAAGTAAAGAAATATTACTTTATTTGAAAATGTGTTTCGGATTTAAAAGGTCCCACATTGATATAATTCGTGGATAAGGTGATAAGGGTTCTAAATAAACTCATCAAATTGGTTTTTTCCATGTGTAGGTTTTAGATTTTTCATTATATTTCCATTTTATTTAAATTGTCAAATAATGATGTCATCGCTGCATCATTATTATGTCATATATAATTTAATTTATTTAATGTCTAAAAATTATTAAAAAAAATACTATGATGTAGGAAATCGTTTTAGCTTTCCAATGACTATTTATAATCAAAATTTGGACCTGTATAACCCAACTTAAAAATTATTATAGTAAACCATTTTATGTTAGTGTCATTTTCACTTTAACATTAAATAAAAATATATTAATGTCATTTTCCAACTAAAGTGGATCCATGGGGTCCCCAAGTTGGCCCATGACTTTTCTTGGTCGGCCATGACTCACCCAATAGGTGTAGAACAAGTGTCATGGTGTTTTCACATTCTTATAATACCATTTTTACCTTAAACTACACTAATTACCTCTAATAGCGATTAATGAAAAAAAGTTACTATTCACCAAAAAAATTATTTTAATCTCATTGAACCACATTTTATTTCCTAATGATAACCATGTTTGTCGTATTTTCAAAATTAAATACACATTAGTGGTAAACTTTCATTTAACTGAAAAATCAGTTTGCTTGATTACCACTTAGTGGTTTAATTATTCATCAAAAATTGAAGTTTTTCAGAAAATTACCAAAAATTCTCCCTAAGCTATATTTGATATTCCGAATTCAAAAATGAAGTCCATTTTAAAAAATTCAAAACATATAAGTCAAATTAATTAATTTAATAATTAATTCCCGCTGTCATGACAAATAGCGTGTTTTTTTGAAACAATAAGTATCAAAAGATTGACACCAGTTTAAGTCCAATTTTAAAGTGAAATTGATTCCAATGACCACCATTGGATTAACTGGTAAAAATATTTTCTAATTTAACTTTAAAACCAATTAAAATAATAAACTAATCATATAAATAATTTAGATTAAAAAGGGGTTTTGAATTAAAATACAACATTTTACACTATTCATAAAAAAAATGAACTTTATCAGAAAGGTACCAAAAATTTACACAAAGTAAATTTTGATGTCCCGATTCTAAAGAAGAGTTATATTTGGTCCAAAATAAAGTATAAGAGTGATCAAAACTATATTTAATGATGTCTCACCATTAAAAGGTGATAAGTGAACCTTTAGTGAAAATTAGAGTATATATGCCCTAAAATTGAACTCTTTCCGTATTTTAAGCCTTTATCTTTTATTAAGAAAATGTATAAACATTTAAAAACATATCTAATCATATTTTAGTTATTTCTATCCATTCCCGCCAGTACAACGGCTACTTGTTAACTAACATTAAAAAATTATATTATTTTATTACTAGTGTGCTACGTAAGTTTCAAAGAAACTCATCGTTGCGTATCGGGTACGCTATCAAACATAGCAACCCCTTTAAAATAAAATTAATATTTAATTCGTAAATATTAATAAATATGAAAATTCTTTATTCTTTATTTACCTGGGATGTTACATCCTTCCCCCCTTTTGGGAATTGCATCCTCGCAATTTTATTCACTTATCAAAATAAGTGGGGGTATTTATCCCTCATAGCATTTTCAGATTCCCACGTTGCCTCTTCAATCACATGGTTTTTCCACAAAACCTTTACCTGATGAATCACCTTATTCCGTAACACTTGCTCCCTGTGGTCAAGAATCTGGACCGGTTGTTCCTCATAAGATAGGTTCTCTTCCAGCTGAACTACCTCTGGACTCAAAACATGAGATGGATCTGGCATATACTTTCTCAACATTGAAACATGAAAAACATTGTGTACTTGAGATAAAATCGGAGGTAAAGCCACTCTGTATGCAACTGATCCAACTCTCTCCAGAATTTCGTATGGTCCAACAAACCTTGGACTCAACTTTCCTTTCTTACCAAATCTCATCACGCTTTTCCAAGGAGAAACCTTGAGAAAAACATGATCACCTACCTCGAAAGATAGATCATTCCTCCGGTTATCCGCATAACTCTTCTTCCTGCTCTGAGCTGTTCTCATGTGTTTCCGAATCAACTGAACTTCTCTGCCATATCTTCTACCAATTCTGGTCCCATCAGATTCCTTTCACCCACTTCATTCCAAAATGCTGGAGTTCGACACCGCTTCCCATATAATGCCTCAAATGGTGCCATCTGTATACTAGAATGAAAACTGTTATTATATGAAAATTCAACCAAAGAAAGATGTTGGTCCCATCTTCCCTGATAATCCATATAACACGCTCGTAGCATATCCTCCAATGTCTGAATTGTTCGTTCTAACTGCCCATATGATTGAGGATAAAAAGCTGTACTAAAATTTAATTCATTACTCAATGACTTCTGAAGGCCTTTCCAAAAGTTATAAGTAAACCTAGGATCACGATCCGATACAATGGAGAGAGGAACTCCATGTAACCTGACTATCTCTTTAAGATAAAAACGGGAAAGTTGATCAAGAGAGAAAGTATCTCGTATAAAAAGGAAATGAGCAGATTTGGTCAAGCGATCAACAATAACCCAGATTGCATTATTACCTCGAGATTTCCTCGATAATCCCACAACAAAGTCCATGGATATGTTTTCCCATTTCCACTCTGGCACTGGTAAAGGCTGAAGCATCCCTGCCGCTCTGCTTTAACCTGTTGACATGTCAAACACTTCACAGTAAAATCAGCAATGTCTCTTTTCATTCCATCCCACCAGTAATACTCCTGCAGATCTCTGTACATCTTAGTACTGCCAGGATGAACTGAAAACAGGGAACTATGAGCCTCACATAACAACTCATTCTTCAACTGTGAATCCCAAGGCACACATAACCTCTTCCCAAACCTCAAAACACAAACACAAACTTATCCAAGAACTCATGGAAAATTTTATTCATAAGGTCCATGAATATAGTAGGTGCATTGGTTAACCCAAAAGGCATAACTAAAAATTCGAAATGACCATATCTAGTACGGAACGCAGTCTTCGGAACGTCTGCTTATTTTACTTTCAACTGATGGTACCCCGACCTCAAGTCAATCTTCGAAAAATACTGAGCTCCCTGGAGCTGATACCACTTCATTCGATGGCCCAACATCTGCTGAGGTTGTTGCAAAGGATTTCGCCACCCCTTTCTGCTTGTAGTCTGGCTGCATTCCCCCAGTTGAGTTCTTCGTTGGACACTCGTTTGCATAATGACCCATTTTATTACACTTAAAACATCTTACCGTTGGCTTTGCATTTCCTGCTTGATCATCTTCCTTACAGTTACGAGCAATATGACCAGACTTACCACACCGAAATCCCTTACCAGACTTGGATAAACATTCTCCAGGATGCATTTTACCACACTTCTCACAGGATGGATATTTGGTTTTCTTTCCTCCTTGCTTCTTTGATGAATTCTTCACCTTTTCCTGCCAACTAGACCTCTTATTCTGTTGTTTGTCATAGAACACCTGATCATCGGCAAACTCCATTTCTACCTTCTCTGCACACCGAACAAGTTTTTCATAACTTTTGAATTCACGAGAAGCTAAATCCATTCGATACTTTGGCTTTAACCCTGAGTAAAAACGGTTTATTTTACTATCAAGATCTCGTATGAAGTTTGGATCATACCTTTCCAATCGAGTGAACTTTTCTTCATAAGCTGCCACTGAATCATCCTCCTGCCTCAATTCTAGGAACTGTTTTTCCATCCTAAGACGAACCACCTTAGGAAAATATTTCTCAAGAAACATACCTTTGAATTCGTCCCAGTGAAGATCCTCAATCTCATCACTATCCCTTATATTTTTCACCATCGACCACCACTGATCAGCTTCACCTTCAAAACGGTAAACAGCAAGACTAACCTTTTGATGTTCTAAACACCCCATGACATCAAAAATCTTCTCCAGTGCTTTAATCCACCCTTCAGCTTGCACAGGGTCAGATGATTCTCTGAATGATGGGGGATGTTGCCTCATGAAATGTTCCACCACTGACATGTTCCTCTGTGGTTGATCTGGCTGATCTTGTGCATTGATACCACCACCATTTATAGCCTGAGTCAACTGTGCCATCACTGCAACAAACTGTTCAGTTCCGATTCCGACCATCTCAGGTTGCTGATTTGGAAGGTTATCTTCCTCCTGATGTCGTCCCAACATATCTACTTTGTTTCCTCTGCGGAAAACCATTCTGAACACAGAAATATCTTAGGCGAAGCAACATGGTAATCCGTAAATGCTATATCATTTCAATCATATTATAATTTAACACTTTTCTAACTCCTAAAGTTGTCTAAACCGTCCTCTGATACCAACTATAAGGCCCCAGCCTTAAGCCTTGCCTAATATTGAATTAAATGAATAATTCACATTGAGGATATTTTCAGGTTTAGAGTTTTAGAGAATTAGAACATAACTATTACATGTTAAAAGATTACAAAGTAGACACTTCTACTAAGTCTCCATAAAAGAAAAAAAATCTTAAAAAGAAAGATGTCTAGATTCCATGTTTTAGATAGCATGAAATTCCCTTGATCCCATCCTTGACCTTATTCCACTTTAAGTCCTGTGAAAAACATTTCGAAAAACATGGGGTGAGCATAAAAAGCTCAGTAAGGGATACAAAAATAATGAAAATTGTTAGTTTATCAAAACAACAAGTAAACCATGTATACTTTATCAAAGTAATACTTTTCACCTTTATGAAGTAATAAAAACTCTTCACTGAATAAAGTATCATTACTTACATTTTTGTAACCAAAGGATTACCATAAAACCCATATAAAGAACACATAGAATATATAAAGGTAACTTGGGACATAAAAATACTTAAGTGGAATAACCATACGGTTGACTTCCACACATATCACTTAATGGAATAACCATACGGCCAATTTCTATACATACTTAATGGAATAGCCATACGGCCGACTTCCATGCCCAATGCATTGGAGGTTATAACGTAACCACCCGTCCTGGTATTCACGGCACCACCCGTCATATGGTTTATAACGTAACCACCCGTTAAAATGTCCAAGTACCAGTATAAAATCATAAAACATAAAACCAATATAAAGGAATGATAACATTTCCACATTTCAATCATAATATAACATAAATATATTGACATAATAGAATCCTTTATCAAAACCATTTTCAATACCAAAATACATAAAAGAGTATATGGTATTTATTTTATTCTAAAAACAATACGGCTTGTTGAGGAAGCCAAAGATCAAATAATACTCGCGGCGGCGGAAAAAAGGTCGTTGTCACCGCGTACGTTAAAAAAACATTCCTTTTTGTCGTTTAGTAAAACGCTTCGTAGAAAAAGATTCCTTTTGTATAAAAGTAAAATTCAAAGGAGTTTATACACCATATAAAAGAAATTTGTGTATAAAACGAAATATGCCTCAATGAAAGGAGATTGAGACGAAGTCCCTTACCTTGGGTCCGACTTGACTCGATCGTTCTTTAACGTCCTGAATAATAAACTTGAGTTAATTTATACTTTATTAAGAACCTTTTTAAAGGTCATTATTCTTTTTATATCACTTATTGCCATGATATAAACATTATGTAACCATTTAAGTTAATAATGTTAGTTTTGTCAATATATGGTTCTTAAGTCGAAAGTTGACTTCTTACAATTACATGTTGTTCATGTGGTCAAAAGTTCTTTATATCCAGAATGAAATTCCCTATTTGGATATAATATGTATCATATATATCCAGAATATACATGTATTTATAATATTAGATAATAATTTAGAGGTAAGAAATGAAATGCACCGTTCATGGAGACGGTAAGCCGTACGTACACATGAACGCTACTTTCATTTCTTTGTCATATTAATGGAATTAAAACTAAATGAGAGGTATGTATATTTTAATTCCAGAATTATATTCATCACTTAGATATATCATTAATTATATATATCCATTATATACATGTACTTTTAATAGTACATTACATTTGGGGATAAGAAATGAAATGCACCATTCATGGAGACGGTAAGCCGTACGTACGCATGAACGCTACTTTCATTTCTATCTCATACTTTAATGGAAAGAAATAATAATGATATAGAGGTATATTATAATTCCAGTATAACATCATATATAATAACTTTAAATCCATCCTTTACACGTCCCACATATGGCATTAACGAATCACATCACTTTTAGGGGGCGGTAGTCCGCACTTCCTTGAATGAAGATATTGTGTTTACCCATAATGGAAACCATAAAGGTATGCCAAAAATGAAAAATACAGAAGCCTAAAGAAAACATAAACATATTATATATCATATATAAAAATAGTGACATCATAATGGCCACCCTTGAAGGTGTTAAATGAGTATTGAACAATCATCGTTTCGGGAGGCAGAATTTCGCCATCCACGGAAACCGTATGTTCTTTAACCATTTGATGTAGTTGTTTGAGAGTGTAGATAAAATAAATATTATAACAACATCCTAGTATATTGAAGATACTGGTGTTGTTACAAAAGAAGTAAATAAAATGAGTTTAGAGGGTTGGAGAAGCAAAATAAAACAAATGAACAAGAGAGAATGAATTACCTTTAAAAGTGTAACTCCCTTTTGATTTGAGCCTAAAGGCTTCCTTTGAAAGGATTATTCCCAAATGGAATTTTCTAGGATGAGTAGAGGGATGTGGAGAGAGTAATTGGGCAGGGTTTGGCCGAGCCAAAGGCTTGAGAAGTGTGTGAAATGAGGTAGAGGTGGGGGCCTTTTATAAGAGGAGAGGAGGGGCACTTTTGGAAAGTAAAGAAATATTACTTTATTTGAAAATTTGTTTCGGTTTTAAAAGGTCCCACATTGATATAATTAGTGTATAAGGTGACAAGGGTTCTAAATCAACTCATCCAATTGGTTTTGTCTATGCGTAGGTTTTATATTTTTCATTATCTTTCCATTTTATTTAAATTGTCAAATAATGATGTCATCGCTGCATCATTATTATGTCATATATAATTTAATTTATTTAATGTCTAAAAATTATAAAAAAAATACTATGATGTAGGAAATCTTTTTAGCTTTCCAATTACTATTTATAATCAAAATTCGGACTTGTATAACCCCACTTAAAAATTATTTTAGTAAACCAATTTATGTTAGTGTCATTTTCACTTTAACATTAAATAAAAATATATTAATGTCATTTTCCAACTAAAGTGGATCCATGGGGTCCCCAAGTTGGCCCATGACTTTTCTTGGTCGTCCATGACTCACCCAATAGGTTTAGGACAAGTGTCATGGTGTTTTCACATTCTTATAATACCATTTTTACCTTAAACTACACTAATTACCTCTAATAGCGATTAATGAAAAAAAGTTACTATTCACAAAAAAATTATTTTAATCTCATTGAACCACATTTTACTTCTTAATGATAACCATGTTTGTCGGATTTTCAAAATTCAATACACATTAGTGGTAAACTTTCATTTAACTGAAAAATCAGTTTGCTTGATTACCACTTAGTGGTTTCACTATTCATCAAAAATTAAAGTTTTTCAGAAAATTACCAAAAATTCTCCCTAAGCTATATTTCATATTCCAAATTCAAAAATTAAGTCCATTTTACAAAATTCAAAACATATAAGTCAAATTAATTAATTTAATAATTAATTCCCGCTGTCATGACAAATAGCATGTTTTTGTGAAACAATGGGTATCAAAAGATTGACACCAGTTTAAGTCCAATTTCAAAGTGAAATTGATTCCAATGACCACCATTGGATTAAATGGTAAAAATATTTTCTAATTTAACTTTAAAACAAATTAAAATAATAATCTAATCATATAAATAATTTAGATTAAAAAGAGGTTTTGAATTAAAATACAACATTTTACACTATTCATAAAAAAATGAACTTTATCAGAAAGGTACCAAAAATTTACAAAAAGTAAATTTTGATGAACCGATTCTAAAGAAGAGTTATATTTGGTCCAAAATAAATTATAAGAGTGATAAAAACTATATTTAATGATGGTTCACCATTAAAAGGTGATAAATGAACCTTTAGTGAAAATTAGAGTATATATTCCCTAAAATTGAACTCTTTCCGTATTTTAAGCCTTTATATTTTATTGGGTAGATGTATAAACATTTAAAAACATATCTAATCATATTTTAATTATTTCTATCCATTCTCACCAGTACAACGGCTACTTGTTAACTAACATTAAAAAATTATATTATTTTATTACTAGTGTGCTACGTAAGTTTCAAAGAAACTCATCGTTGCGTATCGGGTACGCTATCGAACATAGAAACCCCTTTAAAATAAAATTAATATTTAATTCGTAAATATTAATAAATATGAAAATTCTTTATTCTTTATTTACCTGGGATGTTACATTATAGATTCATTTTCATTAGGGAATTGAATGTCCAGTAGTCATTGTTTGGGATTTGGGTATGGGTGACCTAGATTGAAATATCCTTAATATCATAGGGGTGTTTACCATTCTTATATTTCTTTGAAATATTTCAGATTTTATATGATATGATAAATTATTTTATAAATAAAAATTACTTATAGAAATTATTCTTTGAAATTGAATTCCCTGGTTTTGTGAACGAATTTAAAAATGTAGGGAAATGGTGCTATGATTTTAATATAAAACCATGTAGATTATTCTCATACCATGTTTTATATTAAATTAATAATATTTTTATTATATTATTGTGAAATTATATGGAACATATGGGTGGGATACCACTAAAACTATTTATATCCATCCATTTAGACTCTATCATGGGTGTATATACCTTTTTTTATTTTATACATTAAAAGGAAAGGTTCCACAGTGAGGTGGAAATGTTTTTTTATCCTGGAAAGGGTAGTTGGGAGTGAGACCATGGAATGTTTTCCACGTTTCACTTGGTGTATTAGTGGATATATTTGGGTTTCCTTTATTTTGGTTATTTTGTGGAAATGTAAATTTTTTCTATCGTGCCACATTTAGTGATATAACAATCATTTTAAATCTACTGGTTGTGGAATATTTAATTAATTGTGTTGTTCATATATATATATATATATATATATACACATTCCACGTATCTATTTCTATGTTGGTAAAATCATTACCTATGTAATTATTTATATTTTTTGGTGCTAGATTATTTCCCATGGGGATCATTAATTCCTTTGAGATCTTACTATGGAATATTTCAAAGCCCAGTTGGATTGGTTGTCTAGGTTTAGACATGACTAGGAGGTTTTATATTGAGATTATCTCTTCAAACTACTCATGGATGGATAGTAGATATGGGACTCCACTATGGGACCTTTTGGTAGATGGATGATTCAGATCACGTGAGATATTGGCTATCATGATACATTCCTCAGGTCACATTTTGGTAATACGTGATGGGATATGGTATGGTATGGATATATTTTTTGATATAATAGTGGTTTGATATGAATTTTCAATCCAAAAAGAGTTAAATATGGTATGTCAATAGATTTTTGAGGATTACTTTTCACATGATGACCATTAAGTTATGTATCCTTATTAAGTATATATTTGCTATCAGTTCAAACACCTTTATATAACCGGTATGCTTATGTTACGAACTCATTGGTGGTGTCTTATTGGTTTTATAATCACACTCTACAAAGGAAACATAGTTTATGTGTAGATGTTTATTTCATGGATCCCACCTATATAAAGGGCCTTATAATTGGCCTTATAGTATGTGGAATTAGATGGGGATTCATGGAAATGTTGGGACATAATTCAGGATCTTTTATTTTTGTGTCTCTATATTTAGTTGTTTCTTTTTTATTATATATTTATTGATCCACCACATGTAGGTATCATTTTCTAGTTGGTTCTAAAAATAATTGTATCCCATTTTGATATTTCATGAGATGTGATCTATTATATTAAATTGGGTTCTTCTATTCTATTTTTTGAATATTATTTCTTCCCTTGTGTCTATTATTATTTATTATTTGATAATTAGGGAATAATTCCACCACTCTTTGACATAAGACCTCACCACTAGTCGATAGCCTCTTATATATACAATGGTGTGCAAGATGTCCTGGATCGCACCAGCTCGGACCCAGTACTCTACATTTGGGCATTAAAAATGTTTCAGGGCCCCTTTTATCGGTGGCATGAAATTAATTTAACATAAACATGTTATTGTTGTATTTTATATAACTATGGAAAATGTTTAAGAACAAGGGGAATGATATTACCATAGATTATTCCTCAATAAACACTTAGTTTATGTTTTATAGGGTTTTTTCATGAATTTCAACCCCTTATTTGCTTAAATTTTGTTAATATTTAAGCTATTAGAGCCATTTCTATGTCAATGTTTTTGGAATTTTCGAAATTCCTCCTCAATAATGTCTTATGGAGGAACCTTGGGATAATTTTTAGGATCTTACTAAAGAATGGAATGAGATGGATTAACCTATATATGAACAAGAGTTTGAATGTAAGAAGGATGTTGATTCCTTCCAAGGAATTTAGGCTACAATGACCCTTTATCATGGGGGTTTTCCATTAGTATCAGTCGGAGGGGGAGTTGTACATTGTGTTGCACCTAACATGGTATAAATTTATCAATGATTTTGGTTACAACACCATCTAACTTTATATTTTATGGATCTTCCTCAAGATATTGATGATTGGATGAATATCATTGAGGGGATCATTGAGTTGGTAGAGACCCTCGATGACTGGAGAGTGAATCTGGAAGCATGTATACTTTATGGACCCATCAGAATGTACTGGGGTGGATTTGTACATACTATATCGATTGGAGAGTGAATCTGGAAGCATGAGACCCTCATTTCGTCTATCGGATGGAAATGAGGCCTAGAAGTCCTGGATATTTAATATTGGTATTTGGGAAGATGTGAGTAACTATATTGGGATACTCAACCTGAAATATGAAGCTGATATGATTTCTAGGGGTCTCACTTTAATATCATGTCATAGGAAAGAGAAGTAGGGTTTCAACTCAATTTATGTGGGTTGGGTGGTGTTCATCCCAAAGAAAGTGTTGGTTTCACATAAAGTGATATAAAGAGGGAGTATGATGTGATACACTATGGTGTTAAGAGATAGACTAGGTTGGGTTGATATTCATTGAATCCTTACTCAAGAGGTAATTCCCCCATGTGTTTTTAGTAGGGGTAACCTATTCAAGAACTAGAAAATTAAGGTATATCCATGAATGTGTTAGGATAGGGAATCTCCATGGGTTCTATAGGTGGAATTATTAATTATTTACAAGAAAATATTCGGGGAAAATGTAGGCTTTGAGTACATGAATATGCAGTCCTTAGGTTGATAGTAGGGAATCATCTAGGAGGTCTGGATTTGGAGTTAGCTAAGGGTCTTATGAATAGTAATAACCAGAAACACCTCTATGTTCACTTACTCTGGTGATCCAATGATTTTGGGTCTAGTAACATGAATATAATTTATGTAATATTGAACTCAGAATATTTGAAATGGATAATGTATAGGGTCCTTCATAATATTATAGTATGTTCATGATTAATTTCATTATTTAGAACACTATATTTGATATAGGGGAATCACAATGCTTTATTTATAAATAGGTTATATCTATTTTAGGGTGGTCAATGAGTCCTCTATTAGGATTTTGTATATTAATACACCTCTTAGAATGATTTTGGATTATGTTCTAATGTTCTCAGTATGTTCCTCAATGGTTTGGGCCATAGGAATCCCTGAGATTTCCTTATTATAGATATAATGATATTTTATATCATCTTTTGGATGGACTAGTTGACAAATTTATGGGATCATATCAATTACCACAAGACATAGTTATCATTCACCTCCTTAAAGGAGTGGAGTATGATCTTGTGGGATAGTGGGACATTGATGTGGGTATATTGGTACCAGACTCCAGTCATATATAAGATATTATAGTATAGGGGGAAGGTATGGTTCTTAAAGTGTATTGGGATATGGTTCCAGCAATATTACCTCTAGTTGTGGAATATTCCCATGATTTCTTCTTAGATGACGTATCATGAAAACTTCCCTAAAGGGATATTTATTTTTTTATTTATCTCATGATAGGATCAGGACCATATCTATTCCTCTTTATTGTATAGAATTTTCTTATAATAGATAAATGAAGGTGAAGCTCAAGAACCATGTGGAAAAGGTTTTTATTCATTAGAGTGGCACTCCTTAGGGTGCTCTAGTTTTATTCTCCAAGAAGGCCAGTGGTATCCATAGGTATTTAATAGATTAATAGAAGTTGAATCCATTTAATATGAAATACATGTATCTGTATCCAAGGATAAATGAATTTTAAGATATTTTGAGGGGCCCCAATAGTTCTCTAAGCCTAGTCTATGATCAGGATAACAACATTTATGTGTTAGGGTAGAGGATATACTGAAGATAATGACTGTGAGTACGTATGTTTTATATGATTACCTTGGGATTCAATTAGTATTGTTGAGTGAATTAGTGGTGTTCATTCCTCTCATGAACTATGATTTCTTCACTTTTTATACACCTTTTTCATAGGGTTTACAGATTACAAATTTTTATATTTCCATACCAAAGATATTCACCTAAAAATACTTAAGATAGTATTGAGTAAAATTTGATCAAATCAGCTTTATACCAAGTACATAAAGTTTCACTTTTTGATTCATGAATAATGTTTCCTTAGGTATGTGATATCCGCATTTGTGATCGATGTTGATATAGAGAAATTGTAGGTGGTGATGTGATGCACATGAACCATGAATGTGTTTGATATCAGTATATTTCATGTATTAGATGGGCATGATAATGAGTTAATCCTATAATTCTCTAACATTGAATTATAGATTAAAAGGTTTACTATATAAAGGGTAAGTTTTAAGCGAACTAGTTAGTATGGGGATTCCTTACGAGAGTAGAAAACAGTGTTCATGTCTTCATCTATTCTATATCTTAAATAACAAGGTATTAATTGTACTATATATTTTGATGTATCATGGGATAAATTTTAATTTTTCAGATATGGGGAGCTCATTTGGTCACTTAGTGGTCCCATTATCGATTCCCTCGTGAGTGTAACCACATACCGATGACTTATATATTGTTTCTGTAGTTTAGGCCTTCAATTATCGCTTTCATTACCCCTTTTGTGAGACATTTTTCATCTTTATATATCCTATGATCTTGTGATCCACATTATTTCTAAATTATTAGATACTATGGGATAGGAATTGGGTTTAGTACCTGAATACATTTGATTTTTATATGAAATATTCCCTTATAAAGAGGAATCACATCATAGAAGATCTCAGTAGGAAGACTAATGAGCATGTGGTTTGAACATCTGATGAGGAGTGGAAGAGGATGATATTTCTCACTAACTAGAAGATTGATATGTCATAGGTATCTATGTATGAGAAATTAATCCTTTATTTACTACATATTAATTAGTGGATTGGGTGAAGATTATCTAGAAGCCTGATTGTAATTGTTTTGTGATGCACAAATTCATCGTGGTAGATGATCTAATACCAGGATGGTATCTAGATGAGGAAAAGGTGCATTACATCCATAAAAGGAAGGTGGTTCCCCCCACCAAGAGATAAGAGTTTATGAGAGACTCATTGACCTCAAGATTAGTGGTGTACCAGGGGTTTCCCAAGATATATTATGATATTTGAAATTTTCTCTCGTGGATGAGTATGAGGAAGGATATATTATTGTTTGTTAAACATTGAAATACATGTCAATAGGTAAGGTGTGATCACCAAAAACTTGGTGGTTTTCTTCAATCCCTTCAAATTCTATCATAGAAATCGGTTAAGGTGAACATATAAATAATCATGTGGCTACCCAAGACCCTAACGGGAAGTGAAGTAGTGATGGTGGGTTTTGATTGGATGACAAATGTTGTACACTTTTTACCTACTTGGGAGAATCGATCAATGTATATGTTATATTGGCTATAAGATCAAGAAATGTTGAAGATTCACATGCTTCCTATAAATATATTATAAATTTTATACATTAACTACAATTCAATATTTTATAAGGGCAATTGAAATACATATGGTCTCATATGAAGTTGAGTATACAGTATCACCCACAAATAGGAAAACGGTCTTGGTGGATGGTTCATTAATGATAGATTATGAACAAGGTTTTCCTAAGAGATTTAGGAATAGTGTGGGATAACCATATATATTTGGTAAATTCATTGTGTGATAACAAATTATATGATTTGATCTAGATATCTCACATTGATGAACATTATCAAGGGTCACTACACTCACCATTGTGTTGGTTATAATTGGGAAAGTTAGTAGTGATCATAATAAGACTGGTGTAAGAGAACACTGAGTAGGTGAAGTAGTCCTGAAAGAAATTTAATACTACTTAGATAAGAAATAACTTGTATACATTTCAAAGGAAATGACCCTTTTTTATTTTTTGGAGTGATCATGTTTTTTTGAGTGGATATCATAGGTTGGGGAATTGATATATGTGGAGGCATGGAAGGATTGTGTAATGGTTTATCAGTCCCTTTAATGTTTTTGAGTTTAATAAAGAATTAGTTTAATCCTTCACTATACCTCCATGATATCAGGGTTTGTGTAATGTTATTCGTGTGTCACATCCTTGGAAATATGATCCAAAACCCACACACTTGACTAATAATCCTAATGTCTAGGTGGGGGATTCATTTTTTACTTAATGACTAGTTCATATAGTGTATCATAATGAGAATGTACGATAATAGATGAAAATGTATCTTTTCTAGATATTATACCACTTTGAAATTATCAAGGAAGATCCATCATAGATGAATTCATATATGTTGGTGTAATAGCGGGATCTATTAACTAAATACTCTTAAATACGCTTCTTATGGATGAGAATCTATTAAAGGGGTAGTTAGTAATACCACTATAATTTAATGGAATTTTTAGTTTAAATTTTATTTAATTTTATACATATCATTGACTTTTATTTGTTTAAGGGTGTTTTTGGTTTCTCGAGATTATGATTCTCAGCGTAATATGTTGTTTGGAGCTAAAATTATATAGAAGGTGGGTCGTCAGGGTTTGATAAGGAAGAGTCAAAATGGGGTAGCTAACATGATGGGGAAGGACACATCATAGTGGTGAAACATGATGGAGTGGGGGTATGGCTAGTCATGCATATAGGTATACCCTTATGAATGGTAATAGGGAGGTAAAGGGATTCAAAAAATAATGGTATGCCACAATGGAATGACTATAATGGTAACATAATAGTTGTTCTTTGTTGAGTGTAGTGATCTATTAATTTTAGAGACTAATTATGATATGACCTATAGGCCATTACAAAATGTATCCTTGGAATGGATGCATCATGTGATGACTTTTATGGCCCTTCTATGACTAAGATTATGGGAGTTTTTCAATTGGAAAATGTAGAATTTTAATTTTATTCCCTTTATAACTTTTACCCAAATCCCTAAACACTTACTCAAATTGGTTCTCAATTTAAGGGCTCCTTTAGAATCCATGATATCATTTCTTCCATTTCATATTTTATTAATGTGTTTATTCCCATGATCATATTAGGGTATGTAAAACTTTGTGTAAGACTCTTATACAACATTATCTCATTTTCTTTCTTTCACCTAAGAAAATTCTAGTATGTAATGATTGTGTTTTGTTACAAAGTAATTCATTAAAATTTTGGTGTACATATTTAATATGACCATTATAGATAATAATAGATAATATATAAATAGATATAATGAAGGTATAAAATATATGTATCACAGATCATATTCTATAGTAAAAATCACAATCATTATAATAACAATACCAATGAAGAATATTATAATCCATTGAACAAACATATTGAAAATAATAGGTATTATTTAGTGGATTGGTGGGAATAAAGTTATTGTAAGAAAATATGATTTTTTGGGATTATGACCATGGGTAATTACAATTACAGGGCATTGGGAATATTAGCCATTATGATCATTGATAATGATGACTACTGGTATTGTAGTCATTATAAAGTTACTCTTGGAATTATTATATATTAATGGTAATGACAAGAGATAGTTAAGGCATAGATCATTAACTATGACCTAAAACAGTAATAATATAACTTTTGAAGTCAATTTATTAGAGATCAGGATAGAGGTGGTACATTGAGGTTAATTCTTATCCAATCCAAGGTAAATATTCAATAATAGAGATTCAAGTGGACTCATTATTATTATAAATTTTAGATGGTAGAAATCACTACCATATCAGTTTTTTTGAGACACCTTATACAAGTACGGCCACAAAAACCCTTAATCGTAGGGTTTATACTGGTGTGGTAAGGGGTTATGTATCTAAAACGTAATTGGTATTAAGGTGTAAATTATTTCACAAATAAAATAATGGTTACACCAATCCTATATTTTTAATTAATGTATCACTCATATATTAGAGATAAAATTCCTAGGATTATAGAATGAATATGATAAAATACATTTTTGATACAATGAAACCATAATTTTATTAATTGAATATATATATATATATAATTTATTAAAATTCATTTTGATTAAAAAATATGAAATTTTAAATAAAATTTTTTTTTCATAAAATTTTTATACACATTAATATTTATTCATATATAAACAAAATAATCAATAATATGTAGTTTTTCTATGGGTTATAAATTTTTCAGTGTTATAAATATATGTAATATTCAACAAATATGCCTTTTTTATAAATTAAATTTCTCATATTTATATAATAAATTTGATAAAATTGATATCATTTTTGAAATCATCACATTGAAAATATGCAACAATGAGTTTCCCATTACTTTCTAAGACATTCATATTTTTATGTAAAAGGTAAAATATGATATTAATATATGGTAAGTAGTAAGACATTATAATGACATAGAATGAAGAAATAAATATAATAAATGCTTTGATAACAAAAAAATGGGGTTTTCAATTAAATAATTTATTTTGAAGTAAAAAAATTAATCATTAAAACCTATAATGAATATTCCAAAATCTAAATAATATTTCATGACATGATAAAATAATTATGAATAATAATATAATCAACATAAAAAATAATGTTTTTTAAATGTGTTTTGTGACATTAAAATTCTAAAAAAAGAATATATGTCAAATCCCAAGGGTTAAAACAATGGTAAGTCCAATGGTTTTCTATTTTTTATAACCCAGAGTCCGAAGGCATGTGTTTAGGAATTAAAAAACTAATCACCCCTCCATTTCTATTCATAACAACCAAATATCCTATTTTTCTCGACTACAAATCCATTAAGAATTACTTCCCTCTTATTTCCACTATCAGGAGTCTCTATAAGGAGTTCCTAATATTCTATGGATCTCTTCTCAAGATTTTGGATGATGCATTTCAAGTTAAGGGGTTCTCTTCCTCTTTAATTTTATCCTTTCAATTGAATATTTGAAATAATACTTTTTATTTAAAAACATTACTGTGTTCATGAGGTTATAATCATGAATTTTTTATCTAACTGATTCCCTATTACTGAAAGGCTTTAATTATCTCACATTAATCCCACTCTGTAATCTGTTATATATACCCATTATACTGCCAAAATCATTCTTGTATTTTCCATGACAAAGATTTATGTTGTGAATACCCAACGTTAATTTTAATAAAATGTATTTAATTATATAATACTAACCATTTTATTGTGTAATTAATTATATGAAACCAACATTCCATAAATGTGTGTTAAAATGGTGTAAGATTTTCTAATGATATGTACTCTATATGGAAGACATAAAGTTAAGAATATAAACAGTTCACCCTAATATTTCTCAAATTCATTAGGTGAATAATTAATCTCTTGATATAGAATGATAATGATAACTTGTAATCAATTCTTTGGAATGCTTCATTATACCTTGGTGAAAAACAATGGTAATATATTTTACGACAACATGGTGATGAACATTGGGGGATCCTTATAAATGTACTATTTTTATAGAGAAAAAAAATATCTAAGTCATATATCATATACTCATTATTATTATATTATTTTATTCCTAATATTTTATCTTTAATGATCACTAATATTCCATTACCTTGGTTAATCCCCTTATTGAACTTCATACCCAACCTTTCCTTTTAATGTATGTCCCCATTAAATCAGTTAGAGTGAGATGAACTAATATAGAATAATAATGGTCTTTTAATGGAATTAGATGAATTTTATGATTTTTGGGGATATTTTTACTTCATGTAATTTTTACCATGTATCATGGAAACTAAACATAGAAATATACTACAAAATATTTTAAGGAAATATTTTTTTTGTGGAAATATATTAAAAAAATGTACAAATCATGAGGGTTATCATACTTGGTATCCAAGAATGGATTGGTTATTTATAAAAATTGTGAGAATAAAATAATTGTTATTAAAAAATGATAATATTATGTAAAGGAAAATATCCAAAAAAACTTGAACATTTATAGAGCATTTGGTTTTCTAGAAATGGTATCCATGTTTGGATACAAACATGTTGATGAAATATTTTGCATAGTTGCACCTAGTGTTGAGAATGCCAAAAAGGTTGGTTGGGTATTGACTCAGTCTTTAATCAATGAACAAAAAGTGCACTTAACTACACACCCAGTTTGGAAATCATAATGTATATTCCTTGGGTGTTTTATAAGATCTTTAAAACCCATTATTAAATAGATAAAACTAAAGTAATTATTTATATTTCTATTAAACATTGAAATATATTTTCTTATAAGTGTTATATTAAGATATTTTAGTATTTAACACACTTTTATAATTATTAGCATAATAATTAAAATAATAAAATATTTCAAACTCAATGTGGATGGATTCTTCTCAGAAGGAATCATTAGGGGCGGCGGAGTTCTGAGGGACTTTAGGGGCCCTATTTTATTGGGATTCAGTGCCTTTTATGGTACTGGAAACTCGCTCGATGTGGAAGTTCGAGAAATTCTTTCAGGTTTGAGGGTTTGTAGAAGGATTGACTTCTAGGTGACTTAGATTGAATTAGATTCCTAAGTTCTTGTAAAGGCTATTAAAGGAAGACTTTTGATGCCCTAGGAGATGACCTAACTTACTCACAGATGCATTGTGGAAACCAACCAAGGGAAGATGATACATCATAGTTGTAGGGAGATGAAATTTTCTGCAGATGCGCTGGATCGCCTGGGTAGACAAAAAGAGTATCTAGTAGTTTACAATAATCTAGACTCGCTTGCTATTGAGTGTAAGAGTATTGTTCAAGGGGATTCCCTTGGACATTATCATTTTCGTCCTCATTGAGGGTGGTAGGGTTCTTCTTCTATTTTTGTCTTCTTTATCCAATAGAAAACATCCGTCTCAGTGGTTGAATAATTCATGGGTCAATGACTACCTTCTTTTAAGGGACCTTCTAACCCTCTAATCAGCATATTGTTGATCACCTCTATAGAAAATATATTTTATATTCTCCAAAATTTTGATTAAGATAATTTAGTTATGATTTTTACTTATTATAGGGATAATATGATCAATGGTGTACACTAATCAAAAACACAAATCCATAGGATAATGACTAAGTTCTAGAATGGTGAGAGTAATAAACACTGTTTTATTGTATATTACTTATAAACTCGGAAAAAATAGGATAGGATAATCCTTTATATAATGAAAAATTCAAAAAACTAAATGGGATGTTTTGAAATGATGTTTAAAATTATTGTGTGAAACACTTCAATATTTTTCGTTAATTCTTATGGGGAGATAAATCTATTCTATTGTGTACTCAGACTTCTCCTATATAAATCTATAAAAAAATTAGTCATTAGGAGTTATGAGGAGACAATGTGGGGTAATTTGAAAGTAAAGATGAGTTTTAGAGATTCACAGTGGTCTCATGGACTGAATGCTAAGAAGAGAAAGATGGATCTAAATATTTGGAAGAATTATAATTAAAATAGAGAAGATAACAAACTTTAACTACACATGTGTAACAAGTGATGGAAGAAACACTCAAGGAATATAAATTAATGAAGTCGAATGTGTTACAAGTATGGAAAGGCTTTACATATAGATCTGAACTAAAATGGATATGTAAAGCCTCAACATTTTAATGGTATAAAAAGGATGATAATGAAATCATAACTTGTAATACTATTCTTCATGTGTAGTGATCATGTACACATTTCTAACCAATTTCCAAATCCAAATATAATCGAGCGAACCCACCATAAACCCAAGTAGATGATGAGGTATTAATGTGATTATTAGTAATTATAATAGCTAAAGGAAAGGATTTTAATGATGTACTATCTAATACACACTTTATGCTCTAAAATATAACTACAAATTTGATTAATTATGGATCTAGGTATACCTTTGTTTTGTTTAAGTTTTTGAAGAACATTTAATTAAACTCTAAACTATTAGTAGTGTAGAAATAAATTAAAACTATTAATGTATATATTATAGCATCAAAGGTATATATATATATTATCTTATTACATTTTTTGAGTATAATATCATTGTATACCTAGTCATCAATCCAATGGAATAATTTGATGTAATATTAATGATTAACTGGATATCAAATTAAAATTCCAATATAAACATTATAAGAAATAAAATTTAGGTTGTTTAAAAGAGATAAAAATATTATCATCAAATAAGAAATATCCATGCAGGTGTTTCTTCATGAACCTCCTACCACAACCTTATTTAGGGTAATAAATAATGAAGCTAGGAATAATGTGGATTTAATAATGATTGGAAGTCTGGCCATTATTTAGGAATATTTTTATGAATTTCCTAATTTTTTATATAGTTATTCTAAGGAAAGATAGATGATCATACCTAGATCAAAACTAATATTAGAGACTCCACATATAATAGAATTTTTTGAGTTAAAATAAATAATGAATCAATTCAATACCTTTTGGAGAAAGGTCTTTTATTCAATTGTGTATCCTTGGGGATTAACTATTATATATTTAAATATAAGGATGGATAAATGTGGTTATGAATTGATTATTTATAACATAGTGGGGTAACATAATAGTAAAAATCATATGCCAAGGATTGATGATTTGTTCGACCATCTTCATGGGGGTCAGTTGTATTATAAGGTTTACCTTCTATCTGAATGTAATTAGTTGTCGGTGAATAAAATAGATATATGAAAGATCACTTTTAGAACAGGATATAGAAATTATGAGTTTTTTATATAACTTTATCCACTGACTAATGACCCTGTAATATTTATAAACTGTATAAATGTAATATCTTGGGACTAGCATGATTAATTTTTAGTGGTATTTATTAATGATATTTTGATATATTAAAAAATTCTTGGGGAAAATTATGAACATATAAGGGTCATAATGAAAATTTAAGGAAAATGAAAACATATATTAAATTATACAAATGAAATTATTTATTACAATATGTGGCATTCTTAGGACACATTATAAAAAATAAAAAAAATGTCGGTTGAATCAGTTAAGACTATGGTTATAGAATATTGTCCATATCTGAAATCCGTGACTAGGAATTGTAGTTTCCATGGTCTAGATGAATATTATATATGGTCTGTGAATAATTGTTCATGGATTTATTATCCATTAACCATGTCAACACAAAAGGTAGTTATGTTCATTTGGAAAAATGAGTGAGAAGAATTTTTTCAAGAACTGAAGAAAGGATTATTTAGTGCAGCTATTCTAACATTTCCATTTGATAGAGAAAGGTTTTCCATATATTTGGATGTACCCCTAAAAGTACAAGGAAGTGTAATCATAAAATTAAAAGGTAATTTCCTACCACAATCGATAGTTTAATCCAAATGAGCATAATTATACTTCTCATCATTTGGAGTAAGCAATAGATATTTTTACATAAAATATATGAAGTAAATACATTTATAAGGATAAGTGTGATATATACAATTACCAGAAATGTTTGGTGTATATACTCACATAAAATGAATTGAACGTTAGATAGAGTAAATGGTTGTATCTTCTTGTGGACTATGATTTTTCTATTGATTATCAACCTAGAAAGTAAAAAAAGTCACTGATTCATTATGAAAGAAAGTACCAAGTTCTTAAATTGATTAGGATTAAAGGAGATATATTGATGAAATAACTTTTAAATATAAATGGGAGTCACAAGGGAAGAAAAATAATTGATCATATCCTAAATGATTTCCCAATCATCATTAATGGAGAAAATCGACAAATAACAAAGAGACAAACCTATATTAAAAAATAAAAAAATAAAGTAAAATGGGAAGTTTCCAAAAAATTTTGTTGACTAGTAGATATTACAGTGATTTTGTACTAGGACAATTATCCCATATAATATTTAGTTAAATAAAGATATGAGGGATAATTATTAAAACTTGGAATTGTATATACATCCCAAAATAAAAAATATGTATATTGATATGTGATATCATTATAAGTGGGATGGTATGAAGAGTCAAAAAATTTATTATACTACAATATGTTTAGAATGTCAAAAAGTAAAGGAAGAGTGAAAACTTCATAAGGGATTACTACAACCGCTACCCATAAATGTATGGAAGTGGGATATTATAACTATTTTCTAATTTACTAACCTTCTTAAAACATCCAAGGGTAATAATGTCACATGGGGGATCATTGATATATTAATAAATTATATGTATTTTATCATTATATGTAAGTATTTATCACATGAGAACCATGATCATATCTATATTCAATTATTTTTGGGACCTCATAGATAATGACTATAAATTTTTTATGACTATGATCCAATATTTAATTCAATATTTTGGAGGACTCATTAAAATTCTTTGAATAAAAAAGTGAACTTATGTTCATCAAATTATCACTAAGCTGATGGGAAGTTTGAGAGGACCATTCAAATGTTGGAAAATGTGTTAATAATGACTTATGAATCACTCTATATAAAAATTTATAAAACACTATCATGTTTGGATGATGTAGGAGAAGAAAAACAATTGGTACTAGACACTGTTAGTGAAACTTTTGAGACCATACAAGTAATCCAAAAGCAGATAAATGTTTATCATAGTTGGAAAAATAGCTAATAAGATAATAGAAGTATGTAATTGTAATTTCATTTTAGAGATCATGTATTCCTAAATATATTACCATGGAAAGAAGTCTTTATATCTGAAAAAATTGGATTCTAATTTTATGGCACACATTAATATTTGATATTCTAAATAATTTTGTAACAATAACTTATCATTTAACACTACCTAAAAGTCTTTCCATTTTCCATGAAATTTTCCATGTATCCCTATTAAGAAATTATATTTTACCATCAATGAATATACTCGGCATAAATATTTATGAATTGATGTATGACCTTTCAGATGATTAAGTGGTACATATTATTGATGAAGCAGAAAATTAGTTAATAATAAGGACATAAACCTTGTCAAATTATTGTGGAGAAATAAAAATTTTGCATTATGAACCTATGATACTAAAGAATTGATCAAAAAAATATGCACATTTATTTTAAGGTATGACACAAATTTTGAGAGAGAATTTTTTTTAATAGAGAAAGAATAAACTTGTATTATTAGGAATAAATGGATTAAAAAAATAGGGTACAAATTTATTTTGAACATTATAACTAATAATATATAATTGACATAAAAAATAATACAGGTATAATTTATATTTATCATGGATTATAACATATAATAATACAGTGTAAAGAGTAATATAATCCATGGAATATAGATATTGAATATAAGAATTATTATTTACATGATTATCCGGAATGAATTTATAGGATGGAAATATGACTGTTGGGCATTGTGACCATTTTTTATTATGACCGTGGGGAATTATTTCTAATACAAATTATTATAATTGGTAATTATAACCATTCATAATGTATACTATATAATGGAAACATTAGAATTATTGTATATTAAGTTTAATGGATAATTATTGATTATGTAGAAGGGAGAATTCCTGGCCTCAATAAAAAGGAACTCTCCAAGTAAGGTTCATTTATTAGAGACTATGTAAAAGGGGGAACATATAGTGTTAAACCATTAATAATCCCAATTAAATATTCAATAACAGAGACTTATGATTGATTATTTGTGGAATAAGTGCGAACTAATAGACATCACAACACAATTAATGTTATTTGAGTCACCGAATGGAAGTCCCAACATCACACAACTTACCCTTATCGATTATGTGATAAAGGGATATATATCTAGAACTTATCTAATATTAAGGTATAAATTATTTCAGAAATAAAAGAGATTTCACACTAATCCCCCATATTTATTTAATATATCACCCTTATATAAAAGATAGTATACACATTATCAAAAGATCAATAGGATAAAATATATTTCTGATAAAAGGAATCCATAATTGTATTTTTTTGAAAAATATATAATTTCCACAACATAGAAATTTATAATAAATTTAATTTTTTTTTATAAAACATAATTTTCATAAAAATGTTGTAAACAATAATATGTATTTATATAAACATAATAAAGTTATTTTATGCCATCATATATGTTTTTTCTAAGGGTTAAAAAAACTATCATTTAAAAAAATGGTATTTATCAATAAATATGTATCCTATTTAAAAATTAAATTTCCCTTTTTAGTTAAATTAATTTTATAAAATAGGTATGATTTATAAAATAATCATATCAAAATTAAAAATGGATAATTTTTCAGAATTTTCTATCATAATAAATTTTCTCAATAAAAAGTAAAATTTAGTATGAATATATGGTAAGTATTATGACATTATAATGACCAAAAAATATGTAATAAATATTATAAATTATTTCTCTAACAAGTTTGGGTTTTCTAATTAAAACAGTACATTTTAATTTAATGAAATTTAGTTTACAAACACACATTGAATCTTCAAAAAAAGTATATATTTTTATTTTTTTTAATATCATTATGAATAAGAATATCTTCCAAATCAAAAGTAATATTGTTTAAAGAATTCTACCTTTCTTGATTAGGGACTCTCTTACTCTTAACACTTATCCAATAAAGTACTTACTTTGTAATAATCCATTTTATTTTCAATTCTTTAAGAATTTTGGTGTTTATAATGATTCCATTTTTGTGAAATTATTTCTCAATTAATGAGATACTACCATTCTCATTCATTAATCTCATTCTATAATATGTTATAGAAAATTATTATGCATAAAAAACTTTATTTTATTTTATAAGTTTTAATTTTATTTTTTTAATAAACAATCCTACTTTAATTCATGATTATTCTTATAGATATGATTATACTAAATTTGTTAATGGATTCTATGTATAAAACTGAAATTATCTACGTTTTGGTTAAAATTATGATATAGTTTCTCATGATATATGATCTATGTGGAGCAAAAAAATTTATACATATGAATAGTATGGCTTGATAGTTCTACAATGAATTAGTTAAAGAATTAATCTCTAGATATGAAAATGTTTTTAATACCTTGGAATAATTTGTTGGTAATGATTCATTATATCTTAGTGAACATATTACGAAATATTTATAATGATGCCTTGGTGATTGATGTTGGTGACATGCTAATGAATTTCTCAATTTCATGTTATATCCATTTTTTTAGGTAATGTATCATATACTGATGATTTTTGTCTTATTCAATGCCCCAGGTCTTATTATTAATGATCCCTTTCATTTAATTTTCATGGTTTATCCCCATATTGGTCTTTATTCTCATCATATCCTTTTGATGTATGTCCATAAAAAACATTTGTAGATAGGTGAAATAGATGGAATAACAACAATCCATTTGAATAGAATTAGATAAATTTTATATTTTTTTATCAATGTACTTCATGTATTATGTAACTTGTTTCGAAGACACTAAATCTCAATATACCCTACAAAAATTATTAATAGAATATTCTATTTAGGAAATATGATTAAATTCATTTTTGAAAAATATGGGTTTTCGTAGACATATCTCTCTTTGTGTCAAAACCCTAATTGTCTATGTCTTGAGATTTTTTTATGATTTCTTTGATTGAAAATAAATTTAAGTTCATGGCGTCATGTTTATACCCCATCAATCATTATGTATAGAATATTTACCATGTCAGTTATCTTTTATGAGGTTATATGGATTGAATTTACTATTGATGAATGTGTTAGCTGTAACGCCCCGACCCTAATTACCTAGAGTCGGTGCATTATTACATAAAATTGGCATGATCACGAGAAAGATCAAGTCTCGAAAGACCAATTAGTTTAGTAGCCTTGGAATGACTAGATACATCCATAAATTTTTACATTACATCATAAAAAAACATCTTGTCTTCATATCCCCTCATACTATCCCTACAGGTCATTCATAAATTACTTCTTCATAATCCTGGGAAAAATAAAACATTGAAAGGGGTGAGCTCGGATGCTCAGTAAGGATAACATTATAGCAGAAGCTTTCATAAATAAGCATAAATACTTAAGGAAATTTATAACTCAAACAAAAGCCTTTTAAATTTGAACTTCAGCATAAAATGTCGAAGGTAAAATGAAATAATTCCATTTACTTACTCACATGGATATTCTACTAGTCGAATGATCACATGCAATATCAATAACCACTCTCATAATGATGGAATGCATAATGCCATACTATCATAACCACATAGCCAAGGCCTTGTGCCAAGACTACAAATAAGATTTTGCCAAGGCCTTGTGCCAAGACACTAGTTTGTCTCATGAGACCTACCGATGCATCGAGGAGCTATAGCGGGCTCCACCCGTCACTTATTAAGTCCAATGCATTCCTCATATGAACATGTTTAAACATAACATAAACATTCGTATTAAAACTAGCATACGAAATGTCAATACTTTTACCACAAACCATGAATGGAATAAAAACAGCACATCCACAGTCAAACATAACTCATTCGATACAATATGGAAGATTGTATTGTATCACATTAACCTCAATCAAGAATAATGAAGGATGTTGACATAGATGAAAATAATCATCAAAACTATTTGAGAGAAATATCCCCCTTTTCTTGAAAACATTTAAAAGTCACACTATTTGTCAAGAAGCCATTTAAAAGTAGATTTTTGAATCAAAGTGTCCCATACCACTTTGAAACTTTTTAAAAGGAGTTTTTATTTCTAAACATTAATGTCCATATAAATAAATCCTTAAAACCATTTTTAAAACATGGAAATTAATGAGAAAGGTTTAGATGAATAAGTCTTTAAAACATTTAAAAATGGTATTTTAGTTAGAGATTCTAACCAAAAGAGACACTTGAATACAAATAATTGAGGTAATCAAAACTTTGTAATATCATGAGAATAAAGGGAATCATGATATACTATGTCAAAGTACATTATATACACCACATAAAAGTGATTTGGTGTATATCATCAAAGAAGTCTCAATGGAATGTAAATTGAGATGAAATCTCTCATAAAGGTTGTATCCTTAGGTTAAGGATAAATCAATGACATAATTATGTGTGACAAATATAAATACAATAAATATGATTGGATATTCAGTGTAAAACAATCAAAGGACATTCACACATATTCTTGTAAAAACAATACCAACGAATTGGATGTTTAACTCAACAAATGGAGAATGAGTTAAAATTACTCTTATCAAATTCATATCAATGACTTGGGAATTATCAATGGAGTGATTATGTGTATCAAACTTATATCCACAGGAAGGGAAGTGGAAATTATGACATAATCAAATGAATAGTGATTCCACACATAATCTTGGGGTAATATAATCAATGAAATATGCGTAAAGCCAAATGAGTGGAAATTGAAATTTCAAATTCCCTTATCGATTAGGTAACTTACGAAACATACACCCATGAAAGAAGTATCATACCCTAATGATGTAAATACCCATAAATTAAAGTATATTACACAATGAAGGCAATCATGGGCAGTACACATACCCCACATGCAATAATTAAGTGGTGAATAATGGAAATCTCAAGAAATTAAAAGTGAGATAAGAAACCCCATACCACGTTAATCAACTGAGTCGTATGGCCAAAAGTTAATAACCACCAAATGATTTACATAATTACATGAATATAAGAGAATCATGATAATATATATCAAATGGTCGTACACAATACACCACTTTCAATAATTTAGTGGCGAACAATGGAAATCTCACGGAATTGAAAGTGAGATAAGAGAATCCCTTACTTTGTACATTTTCCTTGGTCGATGGTAGGTTTACCTCCTGTATAATGGTGAAATAATTGTTATTTAATAATAAAATAATCATTTACTTTAATATGATATCATATGTGATCTTTTAACATTGATTTGTTAATAATATCTTAGAATTATCGTCATTTCGGGTGTTAACGGGTTCATTTTACATTATATTCTTTGTTATGTGATCCATATTCGTTATTAATGGGATCTATATTATTCATATCCAGAATGATATCAAGTCCTTAGATACTATTTTTAAATCATAAAATTATAATTATACTTGAATGGATATGATGGACAATGAATCTCATCGCGTTCGTGGAGACGGTAGTCCGTACATACGCACGAGCGACAATATCATTCTTTTGATATTAAAATGATATATAATTGGATTTTATATCATATATACAGAATTATTATCATGTTATATTTATTATTTACATGAGTTACACATAATTATTATACCCATCCAAATAATAATATATTGAATAACAATTACACCACGACGTGGAGACGGTAAGCCGTACGTACGCACGTATGGTGACATGTTATTCAAAGGATGGATAGAATACGGAATATTGTTGTACCATATTTATAATAACATAAAAGGATATATATGATACTGGAGTTATTATTTTATAATGGTAATAACAAAGAAAGAGGAAGTGGAAGAAAAAAGGAACTTAAAAAGGGGTGGTGAAAACATTACCTCTTCTTCGGGTTCTTCCTTTTGATTTGATCAAAAGTGCTCCTTAGGTTGGATTTCTGATCAAACTAAGGCCTCTAGGTTGTATTGAGGGGAGTATAGAGAGTATTTGGGCAGAGTTTGGCCTAACCAAAAGGCTTTTAGGGTGTGAAGAAATGAGAAGGAGGAGTGCCCTTTTATAAGAGGGGTGAGGGGCACCTTTGGAAAAGCTAGAAATATTAATTTATAATAAATTCATATTCGGTTTCCTATGGCTCCAAAGTTGACTATTCAAAGTTTAAGGTGGGGATGGGTCGAAAAAAACTCATCAAATAGAATTTAGACAGGTTTGGGTACTTATATTAACCTTATCTATAAGTATTAACTCTAAGTTAATTAGTTTCACTTTTACAATGTCTCTTTGTATTTTTATATAATATGGTTAATAAACTTACTATATACATCCAAGAGACCCCAAAGTGGTCCATTAATGATGAACCTATCATTATATAAGTCTCTTGGCCGAACCTTAGATTTTTAGGAATTTAATATCAATTAATAATATAATATTTGTTTTAAGAACTCTTTTATGTCAATTTAGACACTATTCAATAGTTGATTTTTGTGAAACTCATAACAGATTGCTTAATTCGAAAAAAGTCCATTAAATCAATCCTAATATATCATATTATCCTATAAAATTAGTTTAATTCATTAAAAGCTTCATATTATATTTATTTTGGTATTTATAATATCAATTATTTTAATTTTTCACTATTATAGTAATTATTGCATCATCATTGTGTCATAAATAAAATAATTATTTAATGTCTAAAAATTATAAATAAATTATCATTATGTAGGAAATCTTTTTATCTTTCTAATGAATATTTATAATCTAAAATATAACATATATAACCCTATGTAACAATTGTTTTCCTAAAAGATATATTCTTGTGTCATTTTTGTATTCATTTTAACTTAATTAAAATAAAGTGTCATTATCACTTACAAGTGGATCCATGGGGTCCCAAAATCGACCAAAAGATTCCCATGGTAGACCATGTATCAACAAATTGGGTTAAGACACGTTTTAGGGTAATTTAGTATTATTATAATATTATTTTTTAACCCTTATTTACCGGATTTACCCTTAACCATGGTAAATAAAATATTTACCGCAGTAATTATTCAAAATGTCTAAAAATAAAAGTTACCTATTTACAGAATTTGGACATCCTGATTCCAAATTTAGAATCCATTTTTCTAAATTCAAAACACATAAGTGGCAGAAATTAATTTAAAATTAATTCCCGCTGTCAAAACAAAAAGCGTGTTTTTAAGAGATAATAACTATCAAAAGATTGACACTTGTTTATGTTCAGTTTAATTGTAAAATTATGTCCAATGACCAACATTATATTAAATGGTAAAAATATATTCTAAATATAATTTAAAACCACTCAAATTCACAATTTATCACTATTAATTATTTTGATTAAAAAAGTTGTTTTTAATTAAAATTTAGTAACTTTCACTATTCATAAAAATATGAAAGTTATCCGAAAAGTACCAAACATTCACCTTAGGCTAAATTCGATATTCCGAATCCAAAAATGAAGTCCATTTTAAAATATAAAATATATATAATTTCAAAAGGTAGGTATTACTATTCATAACGGCTAGTTTGATTGGTTACAGTGTGTTAGAACTCGGTGTTGCGTACAGCACACGCTAGCGTACCGTGGAAGCTTGGGATGTTTCATTTTAAATTTTTGATGTCCCCATTTAGTCAAAAAATTTATAATATAGTATCTAAAAATGGTTAACTATTAAAATTTGGTAAAAGTGCAATACTGAAAATGAATTTGTTCTTACATTATGTCTAAGAAACTCATAATATGGATTCTAAAATTATAAGGATTATATAAAGTTTAAAATTTAGTTAACACTATTCATAACCTCTTTTGAACAGCTTGTTTGGTAAGTCATGGTGCGATTGAACTTGGTGTTGCGTGTAGTGAAAGTTATTAAATTATTTTTGAAGAAATAACACACTATAAAATCTTGGGGTGTTACATTCTCCCCTCCTTCAATAAATTGCGTCCTCGCAATTTGAAATTGTTCTTCGAAAATAAAAGGTTGAAAATAGAAAATATCTTTGTAGGAAAACCCACATCGGAAATTGGGTTACTAAAATTTAGTCTTAATATGAGGAAAAGAGAAATGAAAGGATCACCACCAAATTATGATCTCGATTAGGAGAACATTGGTGGTAATTAGAGACATATAATTGGAGGAAAAACGTAAATATTTATAGGTAGTGATTGAGGTCATCAATCACAAACAAGTATAAAATTGAGTTCCTTAAACTCATCAATATATGATGATTTGAAATACCATCGGTCCAAGAAAACATAGGGTATTGGGATAACACATTTTGGACGTTTCAAAATATCTTAGTTGAAATCCCACATCGAAAAATGAATTAATGAGGCCTCTATTTAAAATAAAGAGTGGAAAGTATGAAGATTACCGAAAATAACACATACTAGGGTTCCATGTAGGAAAATATGGATATGGAGGAGAAATATAACCATCAATTATCTGATGGAGTGTGGTAGAGAACATGGCTATGAAAAGGCCAACAATCCCAAAGCCGTAAATTATTGATGATTTAATGTACCATCTAGGACAACATTTTTTTAAAGTTACATTACATAAGGAAGAGGAATTCATTTATGATATTGACTAAGAACATTATGAGATATACTTAAATTTTAAGTAGATTTTCATTCTTTAATAAATTTCCACCACTAACTCAATTTTTTTTTAAACGATGAGTATTCAAGAAGACTTGGTCACACTGGAAGATCTAGAATAAACTTCTATAGAATCACATGATCCATGTAGGATAAACCATATATTTACATTGTCTTTGAAGATTAATCAAAACCAAAATGGTTAGTAAATGATCTAATGATCCCCCAAAAGGATATTCATTGAGATAAATATGCACTAATCTTAATTTCTAAAATTAAACCAACAATACCCCAAAGTTAAATAGATACCATTCAATAACGAATTGTCCTTAAAATCCTTTAATATAATCCAAACTAATATTGAAATGCAATACATAGAAGAATTTGATTATGTAGTCTCCCATGTTACATTGTATCTCCAAATGACATCAAATACTCTAAAAGTCACATACTTAAAAGTAATTAACATCATCACATATTCTCTGTTATAGGTTAATCATTTCCATAAATAACCCAAATCACTATAAATCAACAATAAAAATGTAGATAAAAATACACCATTACTCTACAAATGAAACCTCATTGTATTCTATTTTCCTTGGGCATATAGTGTTCCTAACAAAACGAACATCTTCTAAAATAACATTTACCACTTAATCACCAAATCATTTTCCTATACCAAGGGTATTCATTTGATAAGACATAATAACCCAAATCATCTTATTATTGATCAATAAAATCATTTTACAAAAAAAAAATAGTCACACTAACCAGGGACTTCACGTAGTCCAGTGGTAGGCGATAAATCCCAATCGCACTTTGGTTGTGGGTTCGATTCCCACATCTTTGTCCGACGCGACGGGTTGTCACACGGTCTACGTGTTGTCCTTTTTCAAAAACTATATTTTATAATATTACCAAAATGAGATAAATTCATCAAAATAACATAATTTAACCACAAATGTTATATCATACTTTGCATTTTCATCCCAAATTATAATAACTTATCATTTTCTCAAACCCCAATGTTCATATAAAACCAAATGGTTATTTATACCTATATCCACAAGAGAAGAGACAATTCTTCCTCAAATATCATTCTCACATGGAAAACTGCTGGGTTACAAATACAAGAGAAAATTATTCCAAAGTAAACCCATCAACAAGGAGTACTAATAGTTTTTAAATTTTTCTCCAACCATTTATTTCCACATAGCTTCTTCTTTGACCAAGAAAATATCCTATAGAATAGGACATTCACTCGGGTAATGGCCAGGTCCCCTACATTTACGGAAAATGACTGTAAATGGACTCTTGGGACCATTTTTATCTTCTTCCATAGTACTCTTCATTTTTCTTCGGCAATTATTCACTGTATGTCCTTCCTTCCTGCACGTAAAACATTTTGTTGTCCCATTGAGACACTTTCCTGGGTGTATCATTCCACATTTCCTGCATGATGAAAATTGAGGTTTCTTTCCTCCATGGTCTCCATTGCTGGAGATCTTATAATTTATCACCTTTCTCTTCCTTGTTGAGTCTGGGAGTTGGTTAATATATATGTTGTTTATCATATTTTTGGAAAACTGATTTGGCATAAAGACGATATCTTTTACGCCTATCAACATTCCATTTTGTTGCTCATCACCACCACTGCTCCCACCTTGTACATCATTCTCAAAGTCACAATGACTTCCTTGGAATCCAGCCATTGACTAAAACCAGAAATCATTGTGTGAGTAATAGTAGTCGTAAAATCATTTAGAGATTAAAATGTCACCATATTCTCAATTTGAAACATATTAGGATTAACCAAGGTCATTTACTCTCATCTTATGTATATATTACTTAAATCGGTTTGTAAAGAAAATGTAAATTATCCTAAGCATATCCCCCAGTAGTGTCGTAACCAAGAGTGCAGCAAGGCCCATTGTCGTGCACCAGTTCCCGTTCGAGTCTAGCTCAAAGCGGTGTTTTCGGGTTTTACCCCTAGGTACATCTGTGCCAGAGCCGCCTCTACCTGCTCGTATCCAGACAGGGATGTATTTCTCGGAAAACTCACAAAATCTCTACAATACCAAAATTCTAGGAAGTTCTTTTATACTAATCCTCAAAGTTCATCTTAGGTCTACGTGCTCTAATCAGAGTTTATCTAAATCTAGCTACCAAGGTTTGTACTAAACTTCCTCTGATACCAACTGTAACGCCCCGACCCTAATTACCTAGAGTCGGTGCATTATTACATAACATTGGCATGATCACGAGAAAGATCAAGTCTCAAAAGACCGATTAGTTTAGTAGCCTTGGAATAACTAGATACATCCATAAATTTTTACATTACATCATAAAAAAACATCTTGTCTTCATATCCCCTCATACTATCCCTACAGGTCATTCATAAATTACTTCTTCATAATCCTTGGAAAAATAAAACATTGAAAGGGGTGATCTCGGATGCTCAGTAAGGATAACATTATAGCATAAGCTTTCATAAATAAGCATAAACACTTAAGGCAATTTATAACTCAAACAAAAGCCTTTTAAATTTGAACTTCAGCATAAAATGGCAAAGGTAAAATGAAATAATGTCATTTACTTACTCACATGGATATTCTACTAGTCTAATGATCACATGCAATATCAATAACCACTTTCATAATGATGGAATGCATAATTCCAGACTATCATAACCACATAGCCAAGGCCTTGTGCCAAGACTACAAATAAGATTTTACCAAGGCCTTGTGCCAAGAAACTAGTTTGTCTCATGAGACCTACCGATGCATCGAGGAGCTATAGCGGGCTCCACCCGTCACTTATTAAGTCCAATGCATTCCTCATATGAACATGTTTAAACACAACATAAACATTCATATTAAAACTAGCATACGAAATGTCAATACTTTTACCACAAACCATGAATGGTATAAAAACAGCACATCCACAGTCAAACATAACTCATTCGATACAATATGGAAGATTGTATTGTATCACATTAACCTTAATCAAGAATAATGAAGGATGTTGACATAGATGAAAATAATCATCAAAACTATTTGATAGAAATATCCCCCTTTTCTTGAAAACATTTAAAAGTCACACTATTTGTCAAGAAGCCATTTAAAAGTAGATTTTTGAATCAAAGTGTCCCATACCACTTTGAAACTTTTTAAAAGGAGTTTTGATTTCTAAACTTTAATTTCCATATAAATAAATCCTTAAAACCATTTTTAAAACATGGACATTAATGAGAAAGGTTTAGATGAATAAGTCTTTAAAACATTTAAAAATGGTATTTTAGTTAGAGATTCTAACCAAAAGAGACACTTGAATACAAATAATTGAGGTAATCAAAACTTTGTAATATCATGAGAATAAAGGGAATCATGATATTCTATGTCAAAGTACATTATATACACCACATAAAAGTGATTTGGTGTATATCATCAAAGAAGTCTCAATGGAATGTAAATTGAGATGAAATCTCTCATAAAGGTTGTATCCTTAGGTTAAGGATAAATCAATGACATAATTATGTGTGACAAATATAAATACACTAAATATGATTGGATATTCAGTGTAAAACAATCAAAGGACATTCACACGTATTCTTGTAAAAACAATACCAACGAATTGGATGTTTAACTCAACAAATGGAGAATGAGTTAAAATTACTCTTATCAAATTCATATCAATGACTTGGAAATTATCAATGGAGTGATTATGTGTATCAAACTTATATCCACAGGAAGGGAAGTGGAAATTATGACATAATCAAATGAATAGTGATTCCACACATAATCTTGGGGTAATATAATCAATGAAATATGCGTAAATCCAAATGAGTGGAAATTGAAATTTCAAATTCCCTTATCGATTAGGTAACTTACGAAACATACACCCATGAAAGAAGTATCATACCCTGATGATGTAAATACCCATAAATTAAAGTATATTACACAATGAATGCAATCATGGGCAGTACACATACCCCACATGCAATAATTAAGTGGTGAATAATGGAAATATCACGAAATTAAAAGTGAGATAAGAAACCCCTAACCACGTTAATCAACTGAGTCGTATGGCCAAAATTTAATAACCACCAAATGATTTACAGAATAACATGAATATAAGAGAATCATGATAATATATATCAAATGTCCGTACACAATACACCACTTTCAATAATTTAGTGGCGAACAATGGAAATCTAACGGAATTGAAAGTGAGATAACAGAATCCCTTACTTTGTACTTTTTCCTTGGTCGATGGTAGGTTTACCTCCTGTATAATGGTTAAATAATTGTTATTTAATAATACAAGAATAATTTACTTCAATATGATATCATATATGATCTTTTAACATTGATTTGTTAATAATATCTTAGAATTATCGTCATTTCGAGTGTTAACGGGTTCATTTTACTTTATATTCTTTGTTATGTGAGCCATATTCGTTATTAATGCGATGTATATTATTCATATCCAGAATGATATCAAGTCCTTAGATACTATTTTTAAATCATAAAATTATAATTATACTTGAATGGATATGATGGACAATGAATCTCATCGCGTTCGTGGAGACGGTAGTCCGTACATACGTACGAGCGACAATATCATTCTTTTGATATTAAAATGATATATAATTGGATTTTATATCATATATACAGAATCATTATCATGTTATATTTATTATTTACATGAGTTACACATCATTATTATACCCATCCAAATAAAAATATATTGAATAACAATTACACCACGACGTGGAGACGGTAAGCCGTACGTACGCACGTATGGTGACATGTTATTCAAAGGATGGATAGAATACTGAATATGGTTGTACCATATTTATAATAACATCAAATGATATATATGATTCTGGAGTTATTATTTTATAATGGTAATAACAAAGAAAGAGGAAGTGGAAGAAGAAAGGAACTTAAAAAGGGGTGGTGAAAACATTACCTCTTCTTCGGGTTCTTCCTTTTGATTTGATCAAAAGGGCTCCTTAGGTTGTCTTTCTGATCAAACTAAGGCCTCTTGGTTGTCGTGAGGGGAGTTGGGAGAGTATTTGGGCAGAGTTTGGCCGAACCAAAAGGCTTTGAGGGTGTGAAGAAATGAGAAGGAGGAGTGCCCTTTTATAAGAGGGGTGAGGGGAACCTTTGGAAAAGCTAGAAATATTAATTTATAAAAAATTAATATTCGGTTTCCAATGGCTCCAAAGTTGACTATTCAAAGTTTAAGTTTGGGATGAGTCTAAAACAACTCATAAAATAGAATTTAGACAGGTTTGGGTGCTTAGATTAACCTTATCTTTAAGTATTAACTCTAAGTTAATTAGTTTCACTTTTACAATGTCTCTTTGTATTTTTATATAATATGGTTAATAAACTTACTATATACATCCGAGAGACCCCCAAGTGGTCCATTAATGATGAACCTATCATGATATAAGTCTCTTGGCCGAAACTTAGATTTTTAGGAATTTAATAACAATTAATAATATAATATTTGTTTTAAGAACTCTTTTATGTCAATTTAGACACTATTCAATAGTTGATTTTTGTGAAGCTCATAACAGATTTCTTAATTCGAAAAAAGTCTATTACATCAATCCTAATATATCATATTATCATAGAAAATTAGTTTAATTCATTAAAAGCTTCATATTATATTTATTTTGGTATTTATAATATCAATTATTTTAATTTTTCACTATTATAGTAATTATTGCATCATCATTGTGTCATAAATAAAATAAATTATTTAATGTCTAAAAATTATAAATAAAATATAATTATGTAGTAAATCTTGTTATCTTTCTAATGAATATTTATAATCTAAAATCCAACATATATAACCCTATGTAACAATTGTTTTTCTAAAAGATATATGCTTGTGTCATTTTTGTATTCATTTTAACTTAATTAAAATAAAGTGTTATTATCACTTACAAGTGGATCCATGGGGTCCCAAAATCGACCCAAAGGTTCCCATGGTCGACCATGTATCAACCAATAGTGTTAGGACACGTTTTAGGGTAATTTAGTATTATTATAATATTATTTTTTAACCCTTATTTACCGGATTTACCCTTAACCATGGTAAATAAAATATTTACCGCAGTGATTATTCAAAATGTCTAAAAATAAAAGTTACCTATTTAAACAATTTGGACATCCTGATTCCAAATACAGAATCCATTTTTCCAAATTCCAAACACATAAGTGGCAGAAATTAATTTAAAATTAATTCCCGCTGTCAAAACAAAAAGCGTGTTTTTAAGAGATAATAACTATCAAAAGATTGACACTTGTTTATGTTCAGTTTAATTGTAAAATTATGTCCAATGACCAACATTATATTAAATGGTAAAAATATATTCTAAATATAATTTAAAACCACTCAAATTCACAATTTATCACTATTAATTATTTTGACTAAAAAAGTTGTTTTTAATTAAAATTTAGTAATTTTTACTATTCATCAAAATATGAAAGTTATCCGAAAAGTACCAAAATTTAACCTTAGGCTAAATTCGATATTTCGAATCCAAAAATGAAGTCCATTTTAAAATATAAAATATATATAATTTCAAAAGGTAGGTATTACTATTCATAACGGCTAGTTTGATTGGTTACGGTGTGTTAGAACTCGGTGTTGCGTACAACACACGCTAGCGTACCGTGGAAGTTTGGGATGTTTCATTTTAAATTTTTTATGTCCCCATTAATTAAAAAATTTAAAATATAGTATCTAAAAAGGGATCCCTATTAAAATTTGGTAAAAGTGCAATACTGAAAATGAATTTGTTCTTCCATTTTGTCTAAGAAACTCATAATATGGATTCTAAAATTATAAGGATTATATAAAATTTAAAATTTAGTTAACACTATTCATAACCTCTTTTAAACAGCTTGTTTGGTAAGTCATGGTGCGATTGAACTTGGTGTTGCGTGTAGTGAAAGTTATTGAATTATTTTGAAGAAATAACACACTATAAAATCTTGGGGTGTTACATTAGCCCTATTAAATTTTACATTTGGAATCAAAGTAACCAAGTTGGTCTATATTGAATTGGTTGATCCCTTAGTTGGGGATTCATGGGTGAATGGATTAGAAATTGTGGAACCATTAAAATTTTTGGTAATATGTATGGTTGTTTTCCTAAATGATCTTGGCATATAGTGTAATATTTGAGGTCAATTATGGAGAGGGTGACATATTAAGGAGTTATTTGGACTTGGTTTACATTAGTATCTATATGGTTCAGTGAGGGATGAGTTTTAGTGTTATCATTATGGTTTTTGTCTTGTAATAGGATGATAGACCGGTTGTTATTATTATGATAACAAATTGTTTTTATTACCATGAACCCTGTGACATGTTGAGACTACTGAACATGATAACATCCTGAGTGTGACTCTTGTGGGTAATTATATGATAGTGAAATATATATCCATGGTACCTTGCTCTGAGGGGACTATTCAATATGCTTGGGTGGTTAGTTGTCATATTTCCTTCCAAATAGATCATCTTTATGATGGGATAAGTGAGATATACCAATAGAATGTTGATCCAAGGTGATATTTTTCATTCCCTACAAGGTTTACTATTGATATTCCCTCTTCAAACTATTAAATTATGACCAATGAATATGTGATAGAACCATATAACCTTACCCTAATGGGGTGGTTCAAAACATGTGATATTTTGGCTATCATGATTCCATCTTCAAATCATTGTTTGGTTAGAAGAAATGGTATATAGTTTAGAATATGTTAATTTTGAGAATGTTCTTTCGATATTATATGACTCTTCTTTATAACATGTATTCATAGTAGGCATGTATAGGGTTAATGGTGGTCGTATTAGTACATGATGACTAAAAATATATATACTTTTTATGTATATATTTTTTGCCACTTCATAAAATTTTAAATACCTACTTCACTTATGATAGGGAAACTTTTGGTGGTTTCCTATATGGTTTATACTCACAGCCTATATGGAGACCTCATTGTACATGAAAAAATCATTATTAGTGATCTGGATAAGGTAAGGTGACCTATGACAGGATTCTATGTCCTTGGAGTTGGATTTGGATTTAAGGAGATATCTTGATTGACTCTAGTATATATTTTGTATTATTCTTTTATAATTATTTTTTTCTCTTTTTTATTATATATTTTTTGATCTACTATTTATGGAATCCTTTTTTATATGGTTATACTAGTGATTTTATGCCATTTTCATATTACATCTAACATGATCAATTTTATTATGATATGTTTATCTCTGACTGAAAATTTATTTTATTTTTTTTTTCAAACAAATTTAGGAAAGGTGAGAAACCAAGAGCCACAAACCGCACACGACTGCCACCCACAAAATCCAACAGCAAAGAGAACAAAGAAAAAAAACAAGTACATTCCAGAAAAACAACTAATAATCAAAATATCCATACTCATCACCACACCCAAAACATGAGTTCTCCTCCACAGTGGTTGATTCCCATTCAGAAGATAGCTCATACTGCCCCCAGAGATTATCGCTTTGGTGCTGACCCCTCATTTGGTTCATAGAACGCTGACCCAGGCACGATTTTATGGAAATGCTATCTTTTGTGAAAGCAAGAATCACCCCACGATCTCGCTTAGATGAAGCTCTGGTATTCACCCGCCGCCGAAGATAAGAATAATCCTTCCTTGTTTTTCTTCTTAGCATAGCCGAAAATGCTCCAACATCCTCATTCATTCTCTTTTCCCCATGTTAAACAATATCACTAAAGGACTGGGGACCCAAGCCTCTTAGATTTTCTTTATCACCCCCGGAAATATTCCCCCTCTTTCCAAAAGGAATCTCCAAAATAGGTTCCTTGAACCCCTTGTCCATACCCCTCCTCGGGTCATGAGTGTTGTATTCGATAACTGAAAGGCACCTCCCCGCAGCACAAATGTCTTTAAACATTTCATTTCCCTCACCCTCTACCATTATCCTAAGATCCTCTTCTTTGTCATTCAAATTTTTGAAGTCCCGATTAGGGAGCTCCTCCACCATCATAGAGAACCCCTCGCGACCCTAGTTTTCCTGGTAGCCATCATCAACACCACTGAAAGCCACATGATCAGTGACCAAGCCAACTTCAGAGAGGCCATCGAACTTGTTGCTTAGTTGGAGTAAAGGCCTCACCGGTAGATCATAACCTCCATCATCTCGGTTCCTGCCTGTGCAAGCCACCTCCATGTCAGGGACAACCCCTTCTCCTTCAGTCTGCAGCATTCTCTCCTCTGCATCACCAATCCTTTTAAGTTCTATAAGACTCTCCTCGTGATTAGAATTTTCATCCTTCCATAAACCATGCATGGAAGGCCCTTCCAAGTCATGCCTCATCCTTCTAAAAAAATCGAACACAATTGGGTTGGGAACAATTGTTTACATCGCAATATGGCCAAAATAATTAACCTCAGACACCTTGTGAGAACCCTCCAAGACATCCTACTCCAACAGAGGCTATGGCTGAACCCCGCAGCAACCTTCTGAACCATTATCCCTCTGTTTTGGGCCATGTCCCCTGACAACCATACGTGATTTACCTTTTTCCATTTCCTACCATATTGCTGGGACCTGAGGGACCCCACAATGAGTCTCCCCTTGAGTTGAAGTTCTTCATCGGCAAACCTCGAGCGAGTGACCCAGGCGATTTCAGGACGAATAGAATTCATTCCAATTTCTTTCATTATGTACATTATTGTTGGTTATCTGATATAGTAGGAATACTCTCCACATTGTATTTCTCAATTACTAACCACTAAACAAAATCCTCTTGTACATAGAAATGCATGCATGGGGTCATGTACCGCAACTACTCAAACCAAGTGATTCGGGTCAAGGTTTTATAATAATAAATTAATGAGATATTCCATCGATACCATATCATATGGTATAATGATATCATAGAGTTTGACTTTCATCACTTAATGAATGTCATATTCCTTTTTAATTGGATATCATAACGCATTTTATTAGTAATAAATTCCGCTAACTATGTTAGTCAGATGATATGTGTTCTAACTCAATTAAACATCAACCAATAGTTATCATTATTATGTTCATATCTTATGATGAAACAGATGAGGGTTTTAATTATTTCATTTTAATAATACATTAATAGTATATCATCTTCTCATGTATTTTGTAATGAATGAGTAAATACATATAACCAAACAAGTATCCCTACGTGATTATATAAGAGGGCCACTTTTTTAAGATTATAGGATGATTGAGTTAAAAGATCTTGTCCATTTCTATACATGTTCCAAAATTCACTTCTAATTTCTCCCTTATCATTCGACAGGCACTCACATTTCATGGTTGATAAGATGTTACCACTCAGGCATATAACGATTTAGTATAACACATGGATAAACCATGTAGGACGGAGTCCTTCGGTTTCCTCTTTGTATTATTCCTCAATTATATGATTGAGGACTCTTATAGAAGAGTTCTCCATTTTATGGTTTGATTTTGGGTTTTTTATTTTAGTTATATCTTATTTTAGTTTCAAGTAAGGTAGATATTTGGAAATGAGGTTTCAAGATTCCTTAGAAACCCTGTATGAAAATAATTTGATCGTTAAAAACCCCTCAGTGGTTTAGAAGATTGACAATGTCTTTTGAATCAATACATGTTTTTTAAAGTGTAATGAAATTCGATTTATCTTTTTTTTTTCATGTCATTAAAATTTATAGTATATTTGTAGCTTTTCAACTCTTATGATTTGTGATATTGTAAAAACAATAAGTCATGACATATGATATAGGATATCATAGGCAACGTCATTGTTCAAAGCCTTAAATTATATATATATATATATTTTATCATATAATATGGAATATCATATCCAATTATAGTGTTATTTAACATTTTCAAGGGAGTGTATCAAATAATAACAAATATATCATGTCATATCGTTAACTATAATTACTAATCATTTTTAATATTACATGGGAATATTTTTAATCTATAGTTCATGAACGCACACTGAGTTTAAATGATGCATCCTTGTTATCATAAGTAGTGATAACAAAATGCCTCCAAAACTAAGGCTATCTATCATAGGATATGATAGATAAAAATGTGATTCCTGGGCTACGATATAGATTATATCATAAAATTCGACATTTAATAAAACTAAATTTTCCAAAATTCTGATGTAGAATTAAATAACTTATTCATAAATGATATATAAATTATAAGAAAGTTATACTGAGATATTTTTTAATTCATAAAGTTTATAATAAAAAAATTAATAAAAAAAGTTAATTAATTAATTTAATTTTTATGAAAGCTTTTTAAAAATAAAATTATTCAATACTAATAAAATAAAATTTTCAATCTATATTTCAAAACATATAATTTAGATATAAATTGTTTATATGGAAATTGTAAGAGTAATTTATAAAGTGTACATAAATTTGAAAAAAAATGCTATAAATATCATAGAGGTTATATTTAAAATTATGATTTATTATTTTATTGTTTAATTTGAATTGTTCAAATTTAATGGCCTTATTTTATTAATTGTTTAAAAAATATTAATATAAAAAATTTCATATGATATGAACTTGGTTTAAAAATCATACATATATTATAAAAATATTATTTAAATATTTTATATATCAAATATAGAGTATTAAATGATTATTTTTCACATGATATAAAATAATAATGTTAAATTATATACGATGAATAATATAAATGAGGACTTATTGATACTAAATATAATGTGTTTATATTTATGCAATTATATAATTCTCTTAATGAATTTTAAAATTATAATGTGTTTATAATTTCCTTATTTATTATTTGTTTATGAACTATGTATAAAATGTTCAAATATATGAATTTTTTTATTACTTAATTTATTCATGGATATATTTTTTAATATTTTGAATATGATTATTATTTTTATTCAAGAGTTAATGTTCTACTATAAATTTTTACACATGAAAAAAATGAGTTACATGCTATGTATGATAGTTTGATTTATTTTTCTTTTATGTTGAATTGAAATTGTACTATGTTTTAAGATTTAATTAAGTATTTAATTGTACTTTATACATATAAGGTATAATAATTCAATTAAAATTGATATCTATCTTGAGTAATGATTCCTTGGGTAGAGGGAATTTGGGGTGGATTACTCAATGTCTTAGAGGCTTATGCCTTGTATAAAATAGTGAGGGTTGGTTATATGTCACTCCAATATTACTCTTGTGGGTATTGTAGATTTCATATGGTTGTAATATTTTAAATTAATTCTCTTCATTTACGTTATGTATTGGATGCATTTGGATTTGTATGAATATAATTTTATTTAACTTTTTGTGAATATGACAAGCAATTAGTCATGTAAGGAGTCAAACAAAAATATGGTTTGAATATATTGATTTAGTGGAATTAATATGATTCAAAAATTAATAAATATAATCATTCATACATTTTAAAAGAATATATTATATAATATTACAAGAATAAATACCATTTAAGATACTAAGTGGAAATTTTCTTCCAAAAACATCACATGTCAAGACCTCGGTCATTCAACTGAATAGGTCATGTTAAGTTGAGTGACCCTAGATTATCTTGTATAAAGAAATAAATTAATGGGTGTATCTAAGAGTATTATGTCCATATTATTGACATAATATTTCGATTACACTTACCTATGAGACCAGAATACGTTTTTACCAAAAGAATGGTGTCTATTTTATCTATATGGTGGATTGGGTAAGTGTTGTCTACTAAACCATCCAATAGATATATATGATATGATTAGGATAATGAATTTCATAAATATTTATGTGATTGGATAAGTTCTAAAGTGATTCAAAAATAATTAAAATATACATCCTTTCCCACTAAGGAGACAAAGTTATTTTAAAAAGTGTCATCGTTTAAAAATAATAACATTTAATAAATTTCATTATTAAATGAATGTAAACCATTGTATTCATCTAATAAAGTTTAAAATAAATTTCATACTAATAATATAATATTACATGGAGATAAATCCTATAAAAAGAGTATATTAATATATGTAAATTATTATACTGGTACAAAAACATATGATTTTTTCTCAAGCAATAATAAAATCAGGTGTTAGAGTAACCCCTTCAAGTGTTAATAATTATAGAATTTTTTATCACACAAATACAGACTTTTATGAGAATAATATAATGATAAGTTTATTTTTTAAAAATCATTACATGAAAAATGACATAGGTAACATCATCGCCCACTAATAGGCTCATATGATTGGTTATTACTTGGTGAGTATTGAGATTTCCTTTAGTCTTGTTCTGGCTATAGAATTAATTCTATTTTAATTTATCGACATGTTCTTCCAATGTGAACGATTTAAATAAATTTTTATAGTATTTTCTAAATTGTTAAGTATAGATGAATAAAGAATGGGACATCTCATTTCTGGTGCTATATCAATATTACAAGTGGTGGGAAAAAGTTCAAACTTAAAGAAGAAAATGTAATTATAGAATCGAACAATATTTATTTGATTATCAATTCAAAGGAAATTGAATCCTAAAATAGTGTCAAAAAATAAGTAAAATAACTACATCATAAGAAAATTTTTCAGGATACCCATATGGTTTTTTGAAACATCATGGACTGTCTATGTGAGGTATTAGTGTAATAGAAATAAATTCTTTTTTTTGAAGGGAATATAATACCAAATGTATACGTACAATTTTTTTTAAATATTCTTGAGTTCAAAATCATCAAAATTATTTACAAATCATATAGTTCACAAAAAAATAACGAAATCAAGAGTTTTATAATAAAAAAATTATTTTAAATTAATATATTGAACTCAAATATATCTTTTTAATGGATTTTTATATTTATATTCTTTCTCTTTTGTGATAAGAGATTTTTTTTGTTAACAAACAATTTTTATATAAAAAACAATAGATGATAGTTTGAACACACATGGATTATGATTTATCAAATTTTATATCATAAAATTCTCTGAACACATAAAATTACATATATTATATATAGATAATAGGATGTAAAATATTCATAAAAAATGTAAATAAAAGAGATTTTTTAACACAAAGACGTTTTTGTATATTAACATGATATTCTTGTGATAATATAGCATCTAATAAGATAATTGGGAGTATTTTTAGTCTTCTATAAGTTCAATTTTAACAAATTAAATTTTACTGTTCTAAAAATAAATTTTTAATATGACTTATTATATTAAAATGTTTTGGGTATATCAGTAAAAGATTAATGTAAATAGTTATGTTAGACACTAAAAGATTTCATAGGAAAAGATTGATGTAAAATGTCCCAAGAAAGTTAATGATGATAAATTTAGAAATATTTCTAAATATAAAATATATGTTATTTTTAATACAACAAGATTATAAATGAATATTATGTTAAATAGCTTACATAACACACAACACTGAGATATAACGAACTATAACATATTATTAAAATATTATTATATAAATATGACTTTTATAAATTTTCCATTAAATATGAAGGTATAAATAGGTTTAACTACATTATTAAATAGATTTAAATTTTCTAATAAATATATTTTTTTATAAATTATTATGAAATAAGCACTAACTTTTAATAAAAAAAATATTTCAAAAATGATTTTATTACTTATTATGAGAGAAATTTATAATTAATTTATGGAAATTTAGGAAATTTTATCTTATAAAATAAAAACAATCATGGAATTCAAAATATATATATTAACATAGTGTTAAATTTTTGAAATTGTTTGGAAAATATTTGTTTTTCAGGGAATAATGAAACATTTAGTTTTTTATAGAAATATATTGTATTTTAGTAAATAAATTTATTTAAAAGTATCATTATTAAAAAAATAGATTTAAAATTAAAAAAAATTATTTAATTTTATATAATCAAATTTGATATAGTTAAATCACCGATATACATGATCTTATTTGATGTTTTTAGGAACAAAATTCTTTTTTTCGAAAACCGTTTTAAAGTGAATAATATTCCTCCATATTAATTAATTAAAATAAACCATGATGAATAATGTTTTCATTAAAATTTATAGATTATTTATTTATATATACTAATTTTAATTCATATAATTATTATTTCTATTTATATAATTAATATAAAATCAATTATTTCTTGAGAAATAAATTTCATTAAAAACCATTTACGACATGTTTTATAGGTTTAATTTTAGATTTAATTCTAAAAATAATATGATATTAATTTAATAAAATATATTTAATGTTTGGAATCAGAATAATTTGTTATATATATTAATGATAAATTAATGTTTTTACATAATGAATATTAAAAATAAATAGTTACCATGTTAAAATTTTAAAATAGTAAAAGCGTGTAACCTTAGAGGTAAAGATGATAACATCTTTAAAATGTGTTTATTTTATTATATATGTGTGTATCATTGTTATATATCTTCAACTCCTATATTTTTAAATTTTATTGTAAATTTTCTAGAGAGTGACTTTGTATTATTTAATAGTTTTCAATATTTTACAAATTAAAACTCCTTCTCAATTATAAAAGGTCACACATCCCCTAACTTATTCACACATATAAATACATTTTGATTAATAAAATCCTTCCAAAATATCTATCCAACATACTCATACACACTCTATATCTCTAAGTCTTCACAAAATATCATCCTTAGGGTACTTCATCGAAGATCCAAATGACGTTTTTTATATGAATATAACTGTCTTTAATGAGATCCTTGTTTCTTCTTCTTTATTTTCCACCTTAAATTATGAATTAAAAATTACAATATAATAACACTTGTACATCAAATATATTTATATTATATAATATTTATATAATAATATTCATCGATCTCATCTGCAATTAAATTGGAAGTGAAAGTATCGTCCATGTGTTTCAGGGACTACATCTCAGCAAACCAATGTAATTAATTTTCCATAATCACCAATCGAAGATGTTCATGATGATGGATTCAATATTTATATATGATATTAATAAAATATTAATCATTAGTTTTAATAATAATATATCATATTATTTATTACCAAACCATCCATGTAAAAACTATAACATCGTTCATGTATATAGAGGACTACCACCTTACAAAGCGATATGATTCATTTTTTATTATCACATAAAATAAATGGTACATATAAGTGTATTTAAATAGATATTATTATATTTATTATATTATTATCATTATGTAAAAAAATTATATATACCTTCCTTTCATCATGGTCATTGAAAAATATAAATGCTACACATTCGTTTGTATGACCTACTGTCTTCATGATTGTAATATAATGAATTTTTAGTAACCACATTTCATGGTAATTTTTAAAAGTATAATTTTGTTCAGAATAAAAATTGTTTCATTATTATTATTATATATATAATTGAAAAATTACCATTTGACAATGATCCATAAACTAATGCTATTTTGAAATTATGAACTATGCATCCTCAAAACACCCAACATGGACGTAATTTATTAAGTAATTAAATATGTAATTAAAATAAATTAAATAATTTTTTAATTATAAGTTATTAAGGAGAATTTTTTTTTGTTAAAATAAATAATTTATATTATTTTATTCTATGTTAGATGAAATATATAAATGATAAATTCTGGACTTCAGGTAAGGGTTTCGTCTTGAAACGTCCTACTTTGAGACACATGTTCTATTATGCATATAATTAATTTTAAATTGTGTATATAAAAAAATTACATATTTTCTCATGAATAATTCATAATTAATGATAATTTATATTACCATTCATTAACATCATTCATTAGAGTAATGATTCAAAAGTTAACAAAGCGATAAAGGTTTATTTTTCAATATAGTTTTAATGGAAATAGTTTATTATTGAATTTCCACTAATGGAAATTATATTATAATATTATAATAAAGAAATTTAATTTTCTTATACTTGAGTTATTCATGAAATTTTCAAGTAATATTACAATTTTACGCACTTTGGTACTTAAAATGATTGAGAATTTATTTTTAAGAAAATACGACAACCTTTATCTCTTTGGTCAATTTTTTTTTCTTCTATATTGATGTTTTCTAAAAATATGTGAATGAATGTTTTTAAAATTTTTGAAATTATTTATTAAATAAATTTTTACTGATTTTTAACTTTTTACACAATGGTTTAAAAGGAATATTCTCATTTTTTAACAAGATACTTTTTGATATTTTACTAAAGTGTAAAAGGAATGTTTTTTTAACTAATATGACATGTACTAAATTTCCTTAAATCATGAAAATTATATTATTATAGATTTATTAAAAAAATTGAATTTTATTTTCAAAAAAAAATTCCAAAAAAAATTGTGTTTTTTTATTTTTTCAAAAGTTATTTTCATAGTTGAAAGGTTATTTTCCTAAATACATTTTTCTAATATTTTTAAAATTATTTATATTTATATAAGAAATAAATATTTGTTATGGAATAATTTTAAATTATATATATATGTCTCATAAATATATATATATATATCTCCCTCTCCACTCATTTGATGTGGTAATACATGGGTAATGATAATTTCTCAAAGACATTATTTAATAAATATTTTTTGATTATGATAGGAGGCAAGATTATGAAACCCATTCTCTTTCCATTTGAAATAAATATGTTAATTCCTATTTATTTAATTTATTATGTGAAAAAAAATATAAATGTATATGATGTTAAAGTGACAGGTGGTCCCCAAATTATATAGGACTCAAATTAATTATGTAATGTTTTTGCCTCATGGGAATTCATGTATGTGATAAGAAAGTAAACCTAATCCATTACGGGACTCTCTCAAACATGTGATGATGTCTCAATAGTTAGACTTAACTTATGTTTATTTCATTTTTTATATTACTACCACATTTCATATGAATCTATTATATTATGACAACACATTATTTCCCAATTTATTACTCAGGTGCCTTCTCTTTTATGATATCATGTTATACCATTGATTCATAAATTATGATACCTAACACAATTTATCTGTTTTATAGTATATATAGATCTCTCGTTTCGTTTTTGTACTTCCCCAGGATATCTTATGTAGTTTTAGAAGGTTGAACGGATTTAGGACCTCATTATGGATAATAAAATAAAGATGTTTTATTTTAGTCTCATAGTGATGCATTTTAATGCTAGTATTCTAATTACATTATGCCTCTTGAATATTGGGTTGTAATTAAACTATATTTATGTAAAAAATCATTTTATAATTTTTGAAAATGTATTGGGTTATTATATTAATTATATTATTAAATTTGATTTTTGGAAGTTAAGTAGTTTTAATAGTTTTTTCAAAGAGTTAAACATTAGAAATCTTATTCATAAGTATCTATATTATTAAAATTGTTTTTATTCATAAATTTTATTTACTAAAGTGTTTAATGGGAGGGTTTTATCATATGGTCACATAAATATGTGTCAAAAATTAAAGAGATATGTAATTAGAATAAAAAACAACTAAAAAATAAAACAAACATAAGACTGGTCTAGAAGTCTATTATATGTGATATGTTATAAAAATTCATATGGATCGTTTTGTTAAGTGTTATTAAGAGTTTAAGAATAAAAAATTTAATCATTTTATTTGAATAGAAGTCTCTAATTTATAATTCATTCGTATTAGACACATATACTCAAGAAGTGAAATAAGGATTGATCTCTCAAAGAATAAATTTGATTTATCCATAATTGATATTCATACAGGATTATTATAGCTTTTGAAAAACATAAGGTGGTCATGAGTATGATTTCTATATTATGATATGCTCATGATGCACTAAATGTGTTTTAATATGTAATGTCCCCTCAGGTATATCACATAGAGTGTTGAATACTATGTATTTGGTATAATTGAGTTGAATTGATCATATATGGAGTCCCCATTTTTAGAGGTTGGATGGACACCTATCATTAAAATATTAATACTTTGATAATTTTCTTATAAAATACTGAATTCTTAGTTAATCAGGTCTATTTGAGTATATTTCAAATCATTTCATCAGTTTGATCTTAATTAATATAGGATTTTTCCACTCAAATAATGAGTATCAAATTTGGGCCCTCAATGGAGGTAGACTAAGGAAATGTTTTGTCATATCAATATAATAAATATATTTTTCTTATTTATTAAGTGAGGGAAATGGTATGTGATCATCCATAAAGATAAATGACCTGTGCTATATTCATTTATTTTTTCATTCTATAATTAGAGAAACAAGAATGTATGAGTAGGAAATATGAAATTGACATAAGTGTTGTCCCATTGGTACTGAATTTTGTAATCATAGTAATTAAAAGAAAATACATTCTTTTATATGATATAGCCAACAGATACAAGTGTAAATATATGTGTGTTTGATGGAGATCATGTAATATCCATTTGTATCTTCAGTATTATTAATTCATTTCTAGAAACTGTTCTTGGATAAAATTTATGGATTTGGGAATTAACATTTGTTTTTAATGCTATAAAGTAATGTGGGGTCACATGTTGTTATTAACTGAATGGGGATGGACTTTAACTCAAGGATATTCTCTAATACTATTTTATATGTTTATCCAAAAGAATTATTTAATGGGTATTCACAACGTATTTCATAGAGAGTGAAAATGGTGAAATTAATTATTGTTTTCTAATAAGTCTTTTTTGAAGATATCTAAAAGTAGTCTTTTATATGGTTTCAAAATTTATTGTACAATATATAATATAGGGTGAAATTGAACTGATACTATAAGTATTTAAAGAATGTGATACATTGAAGGGTATATTCCCTAAAACCCATATCATATGGTATGGTATGATAAAATCACAGTTTATGACATGGCTAAATTAAGGTATATTGTACGCCATTATAAATGGATATTATAATTCATGTGATTAGTGATAAGATGTTATTACCAATGGAAAGACAAATGATAGGTGTTATTTATTGATTATTCTTACTTTAATAACTATAATTTTTATAGATGTTTCACAAGATAAAATACATGATTGGATCAATTCATTCAGATGATGAATGATTGAATGGTCAGAAATTTTATCACGCATTTTGTAAGACATCATAAATTTCTTGACACTTGAGAAGTATTTGAGAGGGCCTAAATTAGGGGGCCACTTTTATATGATTTTTGAGTGACCATGTTCGAAGATACTATATGTATATCTACATATACTGAAGATATATTTCTCTTCCTTCTTTACCCTTCAAGGGGCACATGAATTCTAGGGGTAATGAGTGAGACCTGCTCAAGAATTAAGTTATTCGATACAATTGGTGGATACACCATATAGGAGGGAGTCTTTTGGGTCCCTCTTTGTGTTCTTCATCAATCAAATGTGTCGACCTTACCTGTTTTGATATTTTCAATTATGTTTTAAAATTTATTTATAATCTTATGTTGAAAATAATAACAAAATAATCATTGGAATATGTTAATCAATGTTTATCAATGTTTATACATACTTTGAAATTATTCTAATTCAATCTGGATATGTTTTCCATAGAACATAAAAGTGTTAAGTTCACTAGTATTCACATATCTTCTGATATAGAAATACAGACAGACCTACTATTATAACAAGATCTACCGATATAAAGATCACTAATACAAACAGATACACAACTATTGATACGGCTAAGTACACTAGTATAGAATAGAACTACTGATCTGTAAGTATACTGGTACACAGAAAGGTATCTTCTAAAGTAAGTCTACCGATATGTGTAAGTCTACCAATAAACAAAGGTCACTGGTTAGAAAATGTCTCCGATTGAACAAGTCTACTAATAAGCATAGCTATCGATACAGGATAATGATACAAATAGATAAATACACAGCTACTGTTATAAAGACCTACCGATACAACCAGACAGACAAACGGCTACCGATACAGAGCTACTGATACATAGTTCACCGATAGAAAGATCCACCGATATAAGTAGTTATCATTCCATGAAATTTATCGATAGACCAAAGCTACTGATAGAAGGAGTTACCAGTACATAGAGCTACTGTTACATGGAGTAACTGCTACAGATACAAGGAACTACTGGTACAAGAAAAAAGAGATATCGATAGTACCTCACCGCTATACAAATTCCACCGCAAAAAATCTACCGACAGATACAAACTGATGAAAGATGACTGTCAACCAGTCACTCCTACTTAAACACTAATTATATTTATTTATTAAGGAACAGTCATATTGGATGAGTTTTATGCATGTACTATTATTTAATGATAGTTATTGGCATTTCAGGGAACCGTACCTAGTACCTATGAAAAGGTAATCATTCCCATTGCCGGAGATGAACGATATAAAAGGAAAGAGAAAATCAGGGCATAACAAGTGTGGAAAAGAAGTAAAAAAGCTGCTGGGTGTGGAGATACACGAAGATACTCATTTGATACAAAAGGAATACATCCACCATAGCTTAAGGTGTTGAAGAACTTTTTCTTGAATATAAGGAACATTGCTGTGCTGCAGAGTCTATTGGAACCTCAAGTGAGACTTGAATACACAGAAAATCAATGAAGCAAACGAAACTCTTTTTTCAAGACAAAAAACCCGAGAAGGACTCAGAAGCACTTCTATTAAATCAAAAGGAGTCCAGAGCTGCATTTCAAATCTCCAGATCATTATAAACTCATATATACTCTCTTAGTGATTCATTTATTTATATTTTGAGCAGTGTGTATACTCTATATATTCCATAAGCACACTGTTTCCTATGCTAAACTGGAGGATTTCTAAATCCTCACACAAAGCTTCTATAACTCTCTTATATCCCATTATGGATAGTGGTAGCGGTCAATTGTGACTTGGATAGCTTGTGTTATATTGCCTTTATATTTTCCCAAGTAGAACTATGGTAAAGGTCATAGTACCTGGACAGTCTTTGCACAGTTGTTAACCCCGATCCAAGGTGTGGATCAAATATTATATAAATTTCATAAGAGGAATAAGTCTCAGCATGAGAATAAACCTCTTGTTTTAAACTACTGTGCTTATTTTGTATTATTGTAAATCTATATTGATTATTCTGCTGCTATGTATTTTAAATATAAATATATTTTAATGTAACTCTGATAGTTAAATTAGAAAGTGTTTATAACTTTTTTTGGCCAATAAGTTAGTTTCAAAAGTTAATCAATCTTAGATTGAATCAATAGAGAAATAATCAATCTCTTGAGAAACTAATTGAAAACGTACAATATTTATAAATTCACTATAGTTTAGGTTATTATTCAATTTGGGAGTTTTTAATAAGAATATTTTTAACATAAATTTTTAATTGAAACTCAATTCAACCCCCTTTTGAGTATCCACTTCGACCAAAATTTGGTATCAAAGGTTGTTTGTTATTTATAAAGAATTTCCAAATACTCTTTTGTTTCAAATGTGATTTTAGTTGTATCTTAAAGATATTAAATTTCTATTAGTTCTAAATTTTATCTCTTTAAATATATTTGATAAAATCTAACTATGGATAATAGACTTGAAGGTGATGCTACCAACATGACACCTTTCTTTAATGGTAAGAATTATTCCCAGTGGAAACTTAAAATGGAAATTCATCTATAAAGTATGGGATTTGACATCTGGAATGCTACAGAGACTCAATATAAGATTCCAGAAATAGAAAGAACTATATGGGATGAACCTACTAAGATTGCATACAATAATAACTGTAAAGGAATGAATGATGTATACTATGCTTTGGGTGATGAAGAATTTAATAGAATATATTCTTGTAAAAGTACTTATGAAATATGGGACACTTTGGATATTTCCCATGAGGGAACAACCAATGTTAAAGAAATGAGATTGAATACCTACACTATTAACTATGATAATTTTAAAATGAAGTCTGATGAACCTATTTGTGATATGTATCCCATGTTCAATGAAATTGTCAACACTATTAGCTCACTTGGAAAAGTTGTTCCTACAAAAGAGCAGATTATAAGAATACTAAGATGTTTTCCAGAAAGATGGAGAGGCATATTAGTTTCAATAAGATAATAGGGTGATATAAGTTCACTGCATGTTAATGAATTAATTGGTAAGTTGATGATGTATGAATAAGAGCAGAAAGTAAACAAGGAATAAGATGATGAACCCTGGAGGAAGTCAGTAGCATTTAAATCGACAACCTCAAATAGCAAGTACAAGGAGAAAGTTCACATACCCACTGAAATCTCAACAAGTGAAATTTCAGATTCTGATAGTGATAAAGAGATGGCTCAGAAAGCCAGATGGTTCAAGAAGTTATACTGGAAGAAAAAAGTCTTCAAAAAACCAAATTATAATGGAAAATATGACACCAAAGGTAATTGTAAGAAGGATTGAAAGAAATATGATAAGGAAGATGAGATGGTGTGTTATGAATGCAAAAGGAAAGGACACATTAAGGAAAAATGGCAGAAGATAAAGTTCATGAAGAAATATGACTACAAGGACAGAAAATATAAGAAATCCACGAAGGCAAGTAGGAGTGCTTCAGAAGACAGCACAAATGTGTCTCATTTTTCTGATTATGAAAAGAATCGTGCCAACATGTGTTTCATGAATAATAATTCTGAGGTACGTATTTCCCCAATGCTGAATGATTATTATTCTGTGAATACAATTAGTGATGATAATATGACTAAAAATGAATTGTTTGAATATTGTAATATGATAAAAGAAACTTATAATAAATTGAAGGAAAAGTATAAAACCTTAAAAACAGCATGCTTTGACCAGCTCTGTTAAATCTACACTTGATATAGAAAAGGAAAAGAATGCTCAAATACTTAAAGAAAATACTGAACTAAAATTTTCCAATGATAAATTAAGGAAGGAATTAGAGAAGTTCACAAATGGAAAGATTACTCTAACTCAAATTCTCAGAAAAAAAGTGGAACCAAAATATACAACTGGAAGAGGCTATCTGCCTATACAGAGACAAATTACTAAAAATAGATTTATTCCTAGATCTGGACAGAATGCTGGTAGTTCTAGTTTTGGAAATTCATATGCTTCAACTAGTTATTCACATGGATATATATAAAATAAAGTTCATCTTTCAAAATTGTTTTAATCTATTGATTTTATGATACACATTAGACACATTTGGGTACCAAAAGTTTTGCTTGCTAACCTACTTGGACTAAAGAAAATATCTGTACCAAAATCATTTTCTGTTTAAACCTGTTTTGTATGAAACTTGCGTGAAAAGTTCTCATAAGATGGTATGTTAAAAGGACAGTGGATGTTCAAGGAATATGATGGGAGATTACTCATGCTTCAAGAGTTTAATCAATGTTTATGGAGGCCATGTCACCTTTGGTGAAAATTTAAAAGGAAAAATCATCAGATTAGGCTAGATTGGTAACACTAACTCAGTTTTAATTCCCAAAGTTTTAATTGTTGATAGAATTAAATATAAGCTGTCAAGTATTTTTCTGTTTTATGATGATGGTTTCAATGATAAATTTTAAAATTATTCTTGTAATGTTTTGTAATTCTAAATTTTTCATAGTATTTTCTACTCTGAGAAATGAAAATGTTTATGCTGTTGATTTGAATTATTTAGCTAAACAGAACATTTATTTCTGAAATTATTTTCATAAAGAGTCTTGGATATGGAATAGAAGATTAAGACATTTCAACATTCATTCACTTAGAAAACTGACTAGGAAATACATTGTTAGATACTTACATAAAATTGAATTCCTAACTGATAAAGTCTGTAATCCCTGTCAAAAGAGAAAGCAACAAAATGTTTCTTTTAAATCAAAGAAATAAGTTTCAACTTCACAAATTCTCAAGTTGGATCACATGGACTGGTTTTCAACTTCTAGAGTTTCTATTTTAAATGGGAAGTAATATTTCTATGTCTTTTAGATGACTATTCTTGGTTTACTTGGGTATACTTCTTATCTCACAAAAGTGAAACTTGTTCTTACTTTATTAAATACTCCAAGTCTGTAGAAAGCCATAGTGGGCTTAATATTAAAACCATGAGAAGTGATCATGGTCGTGAGTTTGAAAATCATGAGATTGAATATTATTTCTCACCCAATGCCTATAGTCAAAATTTCTCTGCCCCTAGGACACCTCAGCAGAATGGTGTAGTAGAAAGAAGAAACATAGATCTTCAAGAGATTGTAAGAACTATGCTTAATGAGTATGACATGCCAATTTACTTTTGGGATGAAGTAGTAAATATAGCTTGTTATATTATTAATAGAGTCATTGTTAGACCTGTTCTCAAAAAGACCCCTTATGAGTTATGAAACCATAGGAAACCTAAGGGTAATTTCTTTAATCTTTTTGGTTGCAAAGTCTTTATTCACAACACCAATGATAATCTTGATAAATTTTCATCCAAGATTTATGAAGGAATATTTTTATGTTATTCAATTACTGGAAAAGCTTATAGGGTTTTTAATAAAAGAACCAAATGTGTGGAAGAGTCTGTTCACATCATGTTTGATGAAACTGGTCCTCATGAACCCAAATCTTCCATTGAAAATCTTGAAGAATATTTGTCTATTTTCAAACTTAATGATAAAATCGATAAACATGTTGTAAACACATCCAGTTCTGGAAACTTTCCAGAACCTATTTCTGTAGAACCAGAATCTAGAGAAGAACAAGAAATTTCTAGTCCCACCTTTACAAGAGCATCTAGGATTCTAAAGAATCATCCTTTAGATGTTTTTGTTGTTAATATTGATAGAGGGACACATACTAGAGCTTCTCTCAGAAATTAGGTTGAACATCAAACATTTCTTTCATAGTTAGAACCTAAAAATATCAATGATTCAATCAATGATGAATTTTGGGTAATGGTTGTAGAAGAATAATTAAATAAATTTGAAAGAAACTAAATCTGGGAATTAGTTGACAAACCTAAGGACACTTTGACCACAGGCACTAAATGGGTCTTTAGAAATAATGTTGATGAGTCTAGAAAGATAGTTAGAAACAAAGAAAGGCTAGTTGCACAAGGGTATAGTCAAGAGGAAGTAATATACTATGAGGAAACCTTTGCTCCTATAGCCAGATTAGAATCTATTAGGATTCTACTTTCCTATGTGGGTCATCTCAATTTCAAGTTATATCAAATGGATGTTAAAAGTTCATTTTTAAATATTTTTATAATTGAATATTTTATTTTTGAAAAACCACCTAGATTTACTAATCCTCATTTTCCAAATCTAGTTTTTATGCTCTCTAACACTTTAAAGATTTTGAAACAAGCTCCACGAGCTTGGTATGATAGACTTAAAAATTTTCTTATTTCAAAAGGTTTTTCTAAAGGGATATCTGATCCATCTCTCTTTATTAAAAGAATTTATAAAGATGTTTTGATAGTGAAAATCTATGTTGATGATACTATTTTTGGATCTTCTAAATATACTTTTTTTATTGATTTTTCAAAGTGTATGCAAATTGAATTTGAAATGAGTTTGATGGGAGAACATACATATTTTCCTAGATTTCATGTATTTCAAAATGAAATGGTATTATTTTAAATCAATGTAAATATACAAAGGATATTTTAAAATGTTTTGGTTTAGATAGTATTAAGGAATGTTATACACCCATGAGTACCACCTGTAAGTTGGATATTGATGAATTTGGGAAACCAGTTGATCAAACAAATTAAAGAGGTATGATAATAAGTATATTTTACCTTACTTCTAGTCAACCAGATATTATGTTTAGTGTGTGTATATGTGCAATATTTCAAGCTAATCCTAAATAGTCGCATTTTCTTGCTGTTAAATGTTTTTTCAAAAATATAAATCATACTGAAAATTTTGGTTTGTTTTACCCAAGATGATGATCTTTTGTTTTAATGAGTTATTCAGATGCTGACTTTGCTGGATGAAAATTATATTTAAAGAGCACTTCTGGAACATGTCATATTCTAGGTAAGTCCCTAGTATCATGGAGTAGTAAAAAGAGTAATTTTTTTGCATTGTCTACTGCTGAAGCAGAGTATATAGCTTCTAGTAGTTGTTGTGCACAAATTTTGTGGATGAAACATACTTTGTTGGACTATGGATAAATTTTTAAACAGGTATCAATAAATTGTGATAACACTAGTGTAATTAACAACTCTAAGAATATTGTGTCTCACTCTAGGACTAAACACATTGATGTAAGGAACCATTTTTTGAGACATCATTACCAAAAAGATGATATTACTCTTGAATTTATAGGTAATGAACATCAATTAGCTGACATTTTCACCAAGCCTTTATGTTCGGATATGTTAAGTTACATTAGACATCAATTAGGAATGATAGTCTTTGTGCATTAGAAACCTCACCGTTATACCTCACCAGTATGAAACCTCACTGGTATACCTCACTGGTAGGGAACCTCGCCATTATGAATCTCATTGATATTCATCACTATTCTTAAACCTCACTGATATACCTCAGTATTATGAATCCTCACCGGTATATGTTACCAATAGGTTATGCTATTTTTAAACTTCTATATCATTAGCCGCTAGAATCTGTATCATCTACATTATACTTATTATGTTTTATTTAATTTTTTTTGATTCCTAAATGATAAAAACTAAGTCTTAGTTACTTCTCAATCCACTGAACTCTCCTCTCTCAAACCCGACTCCTTGAATCCCTGAATCTGTAGAAAACCCTATGTTCTTCAACCCAGAGATGGAAAAACCCAAACTTCTGACTATCAGAGATGATCTTCATGATCCTAATGTGAAGAAGTAGAAGACATGGACTGAAGATAGTAGAAGTGTCAATAGAACAAGGTCAGAGAGGCATCCAGTGAACCCGCACTTGAAAAATAGATAAATTGTAATCGAGAAGGAGTTGTGTGAAGAATGTATTTTTTCTAGAAAATCACTAACACTGAGAATATTGGAGGAGGGGAAATGGCTAGAATGTTTCACAAATAACAATGGTCCTTATTATCCGAAGCTGATAAAAGTGTTCTATGCTTTTGTGCGCATTGAGAAATCCGATAAGGAGAATATGATGGTTTCATTGGTAAATGGAAAAGAAATAGATTTTTCATCCATTGAATGGGCTGAATGCATGAAGGTACCACATGAAGGAGTATTTGGGTATTCATAGAAGAAAATACCTCCTACCAGTGACTTATTTGACTATGAGACTGCCTTAGAGGAGAACACTGGTAGTGGAATGAAGCTAAAGGTGGTAGCTGCTGAAATGGATGGGTAAAATAGGTTGTTGTTCAAGTTCATCAAACAGGTGCTAAGTCCAAGAAGAGGGGACTGTGAAAATATGAAGTATCAAGATATCTATTTGTTGTATCTCTTAAGGCATGGTGTGAAGGTGAATCTGTGTAGGCTGTTAATGATTCAAATATATGATATAAGCAGACCCAAATCAAAAACCAATGCATTATTCTTTTCGAAATTGATTTCAGTTATGATTAAAGTAAAGGGGGTTGCTGAGTATTTGGATCAGACAGTGCTGGTAAGAAACAATTTTTGTAACATAAGTAGAGTATGTAAGTAAATGAAGATTAGTTGGAACCCATGGATAAGGAAGTGGGTTACTGTTGATGATAAGATATATAACAAGTTAAATCCAGTGGACCATCCAAATAAACCAAAAGATAAGAGAGATCCGGGTCTAGGACCTGATGAGGAGGAGCCCTAGTATAGTGATTATTTAGAAGAGTAGGATACCTCTACAGAAGATGGAGGAGATCAGGACTTTCCTCCTAGGCTAACTCCATAAATTGTATCACAAGAAAAGAAAAATTCTTCTTTGAACCTACCTAGTACAGAAACTATTTTGGGTGTAAACAGTGGAGAGGCACCTGTGAATGAGGAAGAAGAAAGAGATTCTGAAATTGAATCATCTACTTCTACCACCTTGAGTTTGAGTCTATTGATTGTAAGTTCTGTTATGCCTTTAGAGGTTGTTATCATTGAGTTATATATGCCTACTTCTATTCCTGAGGAGCCTCATGCTTTTGGAAAAATGTAGATGGTTGTGGAAGATTATTTTGAGGAATATCGAGATGATGTGGGTGTTATTGCTATACATGAGAATGCACCAATTGAGGGGGAGCATCCAACTAGACTTATAAGTGTTTCAGTTGTTGATGGAATTTAATACTGGGCCAAAGACCCAGTTTTTTGTGATTTTTGGCATGGACTACCCTGATTCTGAAGATGAGACAACGATGGATAGACCACAAGTTAACTATAATATCTGTTCTGAGTTTTTTTCCAGAGGATGTAGTAATGAAAAATAATCTAGACCAATTTAAATCTGATATCAAGACTTCATTTGTGTAATAGATAAGAAAAATGGAATCCTCCTTAGTTTCATCCATCCAATCCGTTATGAAAGCCTCTATGGCTAGTATTTTGATAGAAAGATCACTTGTTGTTATGCCTACTAATATGGTAACCAGGGATGACTTTGAGTCTTTAAATGCTGAGATGACAGAGTGTTTGAATTAAAATATTATCGATTTAATGAATTGTTTTGTTGAGGAGCTGAGAAACATGGAAAAATCCTTTGAAATATCTCTTACATGTATAATATCAACCACTATGACAGAAATGATGAATGAAATCAGAGTGTGTCATTCTCATATTGTGAGTTGGATAGGAGCTTTTGTTGCCTTGAAGAACTCTTTTTCTTCCTTAACATCCTTGAGTAGTTCTCAAGCTCAAATGAATGCTGATATCAATTACATTAACGGTGTAGTAAAGCAATTTGTGGAAGTCTTTGAAGATTTTAAGAAATCAGTCAAAGATCATGTGAGCACTCATGATTTGGTTTTCCAGAAGCTTATAAGGAACTTAATCCAATCATTCGAGGAGACTATTTCATTCACTATCAAACCTCTTGCTTCATCCAGTGCTTCTGTAGATGTTGATATATTTCGAGTAGTGATGAGAGAAGAGCTCGGTTCAGCATCAACCAGGGGCTCTATGGACTCATCAGCACTGACCCAGGTGGTGACTACCACCAGATATATCATGAAAGTTGTTCATGGTTATGTGAGAGAATCTTCTGCCTCTTATAAAGAAGTAAAGGATAATGTTGAATCTTATTTTCAGAATGTGTATACCAAGCATCAGTTGACCAACCATTTCAAACACCTTTTGGAAAATCTGAAATTACCACCAGTCGATCAAGCCTTCAGATAATAATTCAGCCAGCTCAGAGAGATGACCCCAACACTAGACAACTTTATAGAGAAGATGGATGATTTCATTTCTACTATAGAAAGAGGAGGAGAAATTATAATGGACTTTAGGAATCTGTTGCTGCCATTTTTGCATGTGGACAATACTCCTATCATTGCACCTCCAGCTCTGCCTAACTCTACTCAGTCTACCTCTATCCCTTAGATGACTCCAGTCCAGGAAATCTGATATCTAACTACTATGATCACCTAGAGAGCTACACATTATAGTCTAGGCACTATCTCAGCAGCTCAGCCTCCTCTGATTATAAATGGTATTCCTAAGCCTCCACATGCATCCACCACACATAAATCCTCTTCTGATCCCAATGGAAAATCTCATGCTGAGTTTTTGGATTAGTTAGTAGCTTGGATCTATGATATGAATCACCTGTATTTCTTTTTCTTTCAATCCTATATTTCTTTGTATCTGTTTTCCCAAAGGAATGTATATGATTTTACTTTCTTTTACCCTCTCTTACTTCACTTTTCCTATATTCCCTTTTTTTCCCACTTTTTTTCTAATCACAGAGGGGGAGAAATAATATCCAAGGGAAACATATCTGGGGGAGAAATAAAAAATAATATCTAAGGGAGAAAAGGGGAAATTGATAAGAATAACCGTTATATTTTACCTCCGATACATGTGTTTTATAATATATTGTTTTCACCGATTCACTTTTTTTATAACTCTAGTATACTGTTTTTATTATTACTTCTGATACAATTGCATTTAAATACTATATCCTCTGATAACATTAAAATCTCACATTTGAAAATTTCATTACTCAAACTGAGAAATAAGAACCATTGTATTTTATACTGATATGTTACTGATTATTTTGGATTATAATATCATAATTTGTGATTTTAAAAAAGGGATAGATTTTTGACCTCACCTATTTTGATAATCCTAATTATGTTTTAATATGTATTTATAATCCTATGTTGAAAATAATATCAAAATAATCATTGTAATATGTTAATCACTGTTTATCTATGTTTATACACACTTTGAAATAATTCTAACTCAATCTGAATATGTTTTCTATAGAACAGAAAAGTGTTAAGTTCATCTGTATGCACATAGCTACTGATACAGACAAACAGACAAACCTACTGTTAAACAAGAGATACCTATATGAAGATCACTGATACAAACAGATACACAACTACTGATATGGCTAAGTACACTGGTACAGAACAGAGCTGTCGATATGTAAGTCTATCAATACACCGAAAGGTTACTGTTGGAGTAAGTCTACCGATCTGTGTAAGTCTACTGATAAACAAAGGTCACCGGATATCAAATTTCTCCAATAGAAAAAGTCTACTGATAAGAATAGCTACCGATACAAATAGACAGATACACAGCTACTATTAGAAAGACCTACTGATACAACCACACAGACTAACAACTACCAATACAGAGAAACCGATACAAAGTTCACCGATAGACAGAGTAACCGATATAAGTAGTTACCAGTACAAGGAATTTACCAATAGACCATAGCTACTGATAGAAGGACTTATTGGTATATAGATATTCTTTTAAATGTAGTAACTTCTACCGATACAAGGAGATACCAGTACAGGAACAAAGAGCTACAGATAGGAGCTCACCGCTATACAAAGTCCACCGCTACAAGTCTACCAACAGAGAGCTACTGATGAAAGATGACTGTTAACCATTCATTGCAACCTAAAATCTATTTCTATTTATTTATTAATCAATGGTAATATTTTATATTTTTAATGCATGTACTACTATTTAATGATAGTTGTTGGCATGTCAGTGAACCATACCTCGTTCCTATGAAAAGGTAATCATTCCCATTTTCGGAGCTGAAAGATATAAAAGAAAAGACAAAATCTAGGCATAACAACTACTGAAAAGAATTGAAAAAGCTACTTGGTGTGGAGAGACATGAAGATAATCATTTTATACAAAAGTAAAAGATTCACTAGAGGTTAAAGTGGTGATGAAATATTTCTGGAATCTGAGGAACATTGTTGTGCTGCAATGTTTATTGGAACCTCGGGCGATACTTGAATACACTGAAAATCAAGGAACTAAATGACACTCATGTTTCAAGACAAAAACTAGAGAAGGACTCAGAAGCACTTCTATTAAATCAGAAGTAGTCTAGAGCTACATTTCAAATCACTAGATCATTCTAAACTCATATCTACTCTCTTAGTGATTATTTTATTTATATTTTGATCAGTGTGTATACTCTGTATATTACACAAGCACACTGTCTCCTGTGATAAACTGGAGGATTTATAAATCCTCACACAAAACATCTACAACTCTCTTGTATCTCACTGTGGATAATGGTAGAGGTCAAGTGTGACGTCGATAGCCTGTGTGCTATTGATTTTAATTTTTCCCACAAAGAACTGTGGTAGAGGTCTTAGTACCTGGACAGTCTTTGCACTGTCGTTATCCCCGATCCAGGGTGTGGATACAAATTTATATAAATAAATTTGAGATGACTAAGTCTCAGCTTCAGACTGAACCTCTTGTTTTAAACTTCTGTTCTTATTTTCTTTTGATTTAAAACTATATTGATTATTCCACTTCTAAGTACTTTAAATATATTTCTATTTTAAAGTAACTCTGATAGTTAAATTAGAAAGTGTTTATAAGTTTTGTTGGCTAGTAAGATAGATTCAAAAGTTAATAAATCTTAAATTTATTCAATAGAGAAATAATAAATCTCTTGAGAAACAAATTGAAAACTTACAATCATTAAAAATTAACTATAGTTTATCTTATTATTCAATTTGGTGGTTTTTAATAAAAATCGTTTTAACGGAAATTTTTAATTAGAACTTAATTCATGCCCCCCCCCCCCCTTGAGTATCCACTCCGACCAACAATATGATTAAATATTTCTATAAAAACATTTATTGGGGTAACTTCCAAAATCTTGTTATTCATTTTAGTTATATACAGGTTTAGTTTATATAATTATAGATCAAGGGAAATGAAATTTATTATCTCTTCTCTACCTTGAATGAGTGTCAGACAATCCTTATAAACCCTTCTATAAAGAGGAGTGTTATGTGTATTTGTGGAATTGGATGATCTGTTTGACATAAGGGTTTAATAAAGTGATTTCTGTTTATGTAACGGTTACTTGAAATGTGGATATAATAATTAATAAACGAAATAATTTGAAATATAATTAACAAAGGGTTGTAATAAAATTAATACACATTTAAATGAATGAAAAATTAATTGAAATGGGATTGATTTATGGTGGAATAATAGTGATGAATTATAAATAATAAATGAAGTTTTGGAAGAATGATTAATGGTAAATTAAATCAATTCAATTCAAATGGAATTCATTATATGAAGTTTTAGTGGAAAATAATTAAGGTGTAATCTTTAAGATTAATGTATTTAATAAATTTACAATAACTAATTAATTTTAAATAATAATTTATATTTATAATTTATGATGTGAATATTGATGATGACATGATAAGATAACATTTGTTCCGTTGTTGTATGGTTTTTAATAATGGAGTTAGTTCGCGTTGTTTCTAATGATGCAAGTAATGTTTCTGTGGTAGTGATTGTATTATTGTAGTGTTATGTGTTATTTTATTAAACTTTAGTTTTCCTTGAGTATTGTATTCAATATATCAATTATATTTTGTGTTATTTATTATGCACCACCACCCAATTAGGGAGATGTAACTGATGATCCTATAAGGTTTTTAGTTCTAGGTGTTTTCCCTAACATCTAGGATAGAGGTGATATGGATGAATCAATACTCCCACTTTCATTCTCTCTCTTCCACACATGTTATAGGCTATAATATCATTTGGATATATGGAAATTATTTATGTTCATGGTGGAGATGTAAATATATGGTGTGTGGCTTGAGGTTGATTTCCTTCATTATTATGTACTCTACTAGGAAGAGTTTTGTGTTATGTGATTGTGATAGATATTTAGTGATGTGGTTTTTCCCATTGTTATGTGGTTGTGGTTTTGATTTAATGTGACTATGGGTCTACCTGGTTATGTAGATTTTTGGGGGTATCATCCTGAGATAAGTCAATCATGTATGAGGTACACTAGTTTTTAAACCCACTTGAAGATGATATTATGATATTGTATAATTTTTCGATACATATGAATGAGGTTTATGTTGTCTTGAAGAAGTTTGGAAATGATCATGGGTTCTTGGAGAACCCCTAAAAATATTATAATTTGAGAACTCTATTAATAAATACGGCAAGGTATATCTAGAATATGTATACATTGATGATTATAAAAAAGAGATTCTTAAAGCCACTGTCTGAATGTTACATGTAGATTAGTGTATACTATGATAATGTGCTCGTGGAATATGAGGTAGTTGGGAAACATCAATGTTTGAACTAAAAATAATATTTAAAAGCTAAACCTGATGATGGTTTGTATATTATTCAAAGTACAAAAAAATACAACTATTTGAGAATTTTTCATTATTTATACTATGTTTGGAAGTTATAAGGATTGAATAAGGTAAAATATTATGAAGATATAGGATTTTATAGAATTGGAAAAGGAAAAAATCTCACATTGAAACATAATTTTAATTTCAAGTTTATATATATGAATTTCAAGAACTTAGAAACTAAAAAATTATTGAATCTACCCATCATACCTAAAATAAACATTCCATAGAGAATTTTAGATTTTTTTATTTATTTGATGCCCCTTGTGACACATAAAGGTAACTTTCACAATATATAAAGGTACTTAGTGATCAAAATAGATGAAATTAGAAAATTCTAAGATCAATTTTTGATATGTAATGGCAATGTGATCGGTATTTAAAGGTCATTCTAGTAATAAGTACTACAAATAAAGGTAAACATTTTGATATATAAGATTCAATTAGAAAAAATGTGGAAAAATTTTTTGTGACATTATGGCATGTATGGTTCTTTTCCAAGAATATATATGTTTCATCCAGAAAATATGGAAATTTTATACATTTTTAAAACTATGATATTTCCATATTGGATTATACTGAATAACAATAATTCATATTATTATTGATAAGTTCATCAATTGTTTTTAGAAACTGGTCATAAATATTATTGAGAATGACTTTTTCACTACTGAACGTAACAAATATTTTGAAGAAGGTGAAAAATCTCTTGCTTATGATCTAGATTAATTATATTCAAGTAATGATATTATAAAATTGAGAACCATAAGGTTAAATTTGAGACATAAAATTTTGGATGAGGTAAAAAAACTCTTTGGGGGTCATGATCATGGGGTAAAAACAAAAAAGAAAAATCACGACTCTCTGTTACACTAATATAGTTTCAAATATTGATCCACATACTATTTATGAAGGTACTAAAAATAAGGAGTGGGTTCATTATATGAATGAATAACTGAATCAAACTAAAAAGAATAAAATATTTGAGCGTCTTCCAAGGCCCCAAGAGAAGAACATCATTGAAAAAAATGGGCTTTCAGAAATAAGTTAAATGGTATAAAACAATTCTAGACTAAGTGCATGGGGTACTCAAAGTGTTAGGATATAGAATTTTAGGATATATTTTCTCCAGTTTCCAATTTTAAGAAATTTATAATTTTCATCAAACATTCAACATAATGAAGATTCAAAAAAATTTCAAATAAATATAATATCCAATTTCGTGAATGGTGACTTAAATTATGAAATATATAGAGAGTAACCAGAAGTTTTTATGTTTGATATATATGTAAGTAATGTATATAGATTGAATATTTATCTCTATAGTTTAAAAAATCCCCAAGAGCATGGTATATCAAGTTAGATGAGAATGTGAGAAGCATGGATTTCAGAAACGGATAGGTGGATAACAATATATATATATAATACCTACACCATATCATTTATTATAATTTTTTTATATTGATGATATTATATTTTCAAGTAAGGAAGGAAATATATTTTAATAATTTTCTATAAAAATGTGGAATAATTTTGAGATGTGATTTCCTGGGGAGATAAATTTTTTCTTAGGTTTAAATATTACCTAAAATGGTAATCATATTTTCATCCCACAAGAAAAATATGACAAGTATTTATTTAATTGAATTAGTATTGAAGGATAAAGAATAGTTTCTAGACCAATCCATTTGGAACTATGTTGAGTATGGATGATATTAGAATGGCTATGAATGAGAAATAATTTAGAAAATATATTAGTAGTATCATGTATTTCACTAACTCAAATATAAATATTATATTTGTTATTATCCTTTATGATGATATAAATTAAATCCTATGGAGTCACATATTATTAAAATTAATTGAATTTTTAGATTAATTATAATCACATCAGTTTAGGATTTGTTATCTGATAAGGAAAATGTATATTTTTATAAGGAATTAGTGATATTGACTAGGTTATTGATACTAATGGTATAAATTCGATATCATGAGGTTCGTTATTCCTTGGTAGAAGATGTGTTTCATGGAATTACATGAAGAAATTATTTTTCATGGTGATCACAAATGAGGTATAATATGTTCATTACTCTCAAGAAGTTTAACATATAATTTATATGAAGGCACATTTTGAGGATATGGATGTTTCAGCTAAATATAAATTAACTATTGGCTATGATAATAAAAGCGAGATAAATATTTCCCAAAATCCAATGAAACATTGAAGGTTAAAACAAATTGATTTTAAATATCATTTCCAAAAAGTGTAATTGGATAAATGAATATTAATTTTTTATTTTCTTCCATCTAAGGATATAATTACAGACATTATTACAAAACCATTTTAAATTGAGGCTTTTTAGAAGTTGATATATAAAATGGGTATTCAGGCTATTCCCTAATAACATTGAGGTATGTATTTTTCTTTCCTTTCATCTTCCAATTATTAATTAATTTCTATAATATAAGAGAATTAGATTGTATGACAGAAACCTGTATGATCTTAAAATGTAACTTTTTATCATATTTTATAAATTAGTTATGAAATGTTTTATGAAATAAGTTTTTAACTTCTTGACTAAATTTTATGATGCTGAATCATTTTTGGATTTTTTTTATTAATAATATTTATGTCTGAATTAATCACTGTTTTTTTCTACATTGATATAGGCTCAAGACACATCAAGAAGATTAATTTATTACTCACTACCTTGAAGAATTTTATAAAACTGATTAAACAATATCTCTTTGTATTTATTATCTACCGGGGGTATAAAACAGGTTTCCCATTTTTGTTTCTTTCAATAGATTAAGGAATAGTAAATTTGATATCTAAAATAAAAATGAAATGTATGGTTTTGAAAAAAATCCAAAGGGTTGGACTATTGAAACCACTTGAAAATTATGTTGTTATGATGTATTTTTTTTAATACAAAGGAATTTGATTTTAGTTTTATTTATTTATTTTAGGATGAGATAGGGTGGGTGGAGAAACCATTAGAAGATTTGAATTCAATAACCCTTGAGAAATATTCTAGAAGATCTACACACTTAATATCAACTGAATGATATTTAAAATGATACTATCTAGAAGACACATATTGAGTTGTGGATAATGAGATAAAGTGAATCTAGAAGATGAAGAAGTTGATTAAGCTACCAGATATGGAATAACTGAAAGGATGAAAAGATAAATCTGGTGATTCTTTGTTGATAATTTAAAGTAACAATCATCAGTATTATTTTATAATAGTTCTTGAACCATGCTTTTTCCAAATGTTAAATGTATTTAATAAGGTAAATTGACCAAAATGTTGTGGATTTAATGAAATTGAAAAAGAAAAAATCTTATGTTTATACATAAAAATAATTTCAAACTCATATGTAAAGGTTATTTTCCCAATAAATATGTGAAGGAACGTTTCCCACTACAAATGTAAAGGTAATATTCCCAATACATAAAGTTGCTATTTTTAGAAAAAATTGAAATTTCAAATTTACAAGAGTTCACTATGATATATAAAAGTAAGGCCCTCAATATGTGATGTCTATTCTAGGGGAAAAGGAAATACCAAATGGTTAAATATCTTCTATATAGAATTCACTGAAACAACATTTGGAAACTATTTGAGTAAAATTGAGAAATGTAATGGCCTTTTCAAAAAATATGTAATATCGTTTTGGAAAATATTGAAAGTTCATCAATTTTCTTGAATGGGATATTTTCGTAATGGAGTATTACAAAGAAGATAAAAGTAGTAGATTATTGAATAGTTCTTCAATTATTTTAATTTAATTATTATTCATATAATCTTGATTATTTTTATTGGTTTCAGTGATGAATAATTAATAATATAATTTCTACACTGTGGAGATGAATCTCATGTCCTGAAGAAGAAGGTTGAGTTTTAATGAGGTTTTATAAAACATAAAGATATGTATCATGTTGTGAAATAGTTTTTGGATGAAATACTACCATGATAATATTTTTTTTAATTGTGATGTTGACTCGTCATAAGAAGAAGGTCATTCCATGGTGTTTTGATAATGAATGTGTTGTTGGATATCATCATATAATCGAAGTTTGTTGCATTCAATATTATATATATGGATATTATAATGTGGGTATCGGGGAAATAGAAAATTAAAAAATAATTTTAAACATCATATAGAGATTAAAATAATGATTCTTATAGATATAATAATTGTAATTAGTTAAAGGAGTTTTTATCGCCCAAAAAGATAGAATATTGAAATTCTATGATATAACATTTTTATATTCTGTTTAAAACTAAAATTTTATATGATGATGAAATAAAAAGAACAAAAAAGGGTAAAAATAAATGAAAAAATTCTTTAACAATTATAAAGGTGTATAATAAGTTTTGAATAGCTACAAAGGATCATTGTATAACATTAAAAGGAATAAATTCATGATCAAACTAGTCCATATTTTAATATCACTTTCTCCATCAATAATTATTTAAAGATGTGTTTCTTGTTTTGATTGTAACCAGTTATTTCTTCTTTAGGTCTAGTTAGTGCCATAAATTATAGCATGTTTAAGGATATTTCCTTGCATGTATCTACTTCTAGATAATAAAAGGTGGGTTGTGCATGTATAGGATAATATTCTCTATACACTAAGTACATAACCATCTATCTTAAAGTTGAACCTCATTAATAAATTTTGTGGTTACCTATATATTTTATCATCATTGTGAATTAAACAAAGTTGTACTGAGTTATAATGAGAATAGTTAATCTTTGGAAGACAAATATTAGCAGTAATCCCCCACCATGTAAACTATATCCTAAGTTATACTATAAATTTGTATTAGAGCCTACGGTTACTTTATAATATTTCTATCTTTTCTATTATGGATCAATATTACATTATAAAGTTTTAATAGATTGATAGATTTTATTTAAAATTCTTCCATATTTGGAAGGAGAGAATTATACATATCTTCTACCATCAAGTCTTGATATTCTTGATTTTTTTTAATCAAGGTTAACCATTTAAAAGGATACTATAACCCATTATATAATATATGGAAAAAATGTTTATAATTTTTGAATTAAAATGAATGATCTATCTTCCTTGGTTATCTTATAAGGATATAAAAAATCATTAGCTCTTAAACAAATAATGATATTTTTGAAAACAACATTGTTTTTATGAAGTAATCATGAAGATGTAGACAGAAACGTTTAAAATTTATAAACAATGGTTTTAGGTTTTTAAAATATATAGATATGAATATATTTATGAATTATATATCATAGTTAGGTAATTATTATTTCTGTCAAGGTATATGGGTAATGCATTGTAGACTCTTCCAGGGTAAATAAACTCATGATAATTCTTCCAAAAAAAATGATACCAATAGCACTTCACATGTATATAAATATCATGAAAATTTCTTTATTTATGAACTTAATATTACTCTCATTCATCTTGATATGACAGGAGGAACCATAGTCAAAAGAAAATTAATGGTGATGAAAGATATTACTTTCAAATAATTCGAGTTTTTAATGATGGAAAATGAATATATTTAATGTAAATAATAAGACAATATAACAGATTATGTTTGGACTCTTTCTTGAATGTCAAAAAACATCATAAGAGGTAATGGAATGTATGTAGGGAAACATCCTTCTAATGTCATTAAAATTAGTAAAATACTTCATTTATCTAACGTGTCTCCCTTGAAAATTTTAAATTACATTCAAAATGATAAATTAGTCATATTAAGGAAAGTTTTAATGATTAGGAAACTATTAAGTATCTTTGTCACAATGATATCATATACTAAGAATAATAATAAATTGATTCATCGGAGAATGAATTATAAGTTAATAGTGATTTTTCTACTCAAGAAAAAGAATCGTCCATGGAATACACTTTGAGAATAGAGATTATTATGTGATTAATGTGATTTAGGAGGAAAATAGATGAAAATTCACATCTCGTATGGAACTCAGACAAGTATAATCAAATTTAATTTAATAATGATAATTTGGATCAATATTATGAATTGTTAAATTTTCGGAATTCTTAAAAAAAAGTATAAATAATCATGAAATTAATTAATCTATAATATTTGGGAATAATGTTGTGGAAAAACTAAAAAATAATATCAATTAATTTTATAAGAGATAATAAAAAATTATAATATGGATATAATAAAGCTATTTAAGGATAATATGGGGATTATAAGGAATAAATATTGTGCACCATTGATGAAAAACATGCTTGAAAATCAGAATAATATTCTACTAGTTTTATATATAAAAAAATCATGTATTTAGAAGGATATCATGAAAAATATTAAACTATATTAGTTATGAAGGTTAAGAAAATCTTATTATATTTGGAAGGAGAAAATTAAAAAACATTATCCACACTAGATCTAAATACCAAACGAATACATGAAAAAAAATTGGTGAAATCAAATAACTTAAGCTCTAATAATAAAGTTATATAGAAACTCCTGAAATTATAAAAACAAAATTCAGAAGCAACGTTTTGAGGAAATTTATAATATTATTGTTTTTTTTATAAAAACATAAATTTATTATTATAAAATTTTCGTAACAATACTAAAAATGTTGTCAGAATCAAGGGCCATGAAATTGAAAGGAATTAAAATATGTTTGTTTATATCTCAAGAACCATACTAACAAAGAATAAAACATCAAGATACTTCCGGTTGCAAGAAATCACCACTAATAGAATCATTCAAAACATTTTTTTATTCCAAATTAATATATAACTCTTTATAAAATATGATTTGAAAGGAATACTAGTGAAAAATACTTTAGAGTGGTTGGTGTAACAACTCAATATTTTTTTATATATTTCTATATAAAAAATTCTTACTTTGATATCTTTCTTTAAACATAACACCTAGTTTAAACGAACAGTGATATGCAATTAAAATATTAATATTTAATGTGGTATTTATCACCAATCACATGGATTAGAGTGTATGAATAGGACTAACTAAATTATGAAAAAATTTATGGTTTTCATATGTACAAAATTAATCAATTTTTTATCAATTAATTAAAAATTAAAATAAATTTTTTAAAATAAAGGATATTTTTTCATAAAAACTATTTTTATACGCACAATGTGATTTTATCTTAAAAAATTAAAATAATCACTATTTTTTAGTTACTTTATATATATTTATATTATATATTCAAATATATGTTTATCATTCATCTAACTTTTTAGGCATTGGGTAGGAATAAATCTAGTTTTATTCTTAAATATGAGTATTTTCTAAAAAATGGTTTTTATCAAATTTTGTAAACTTATTTTAAAATTAATTTTTTAAAAATTGATAATTAATTAATAAAACATAATTAAATATTTTATGTTAGGAGTAATAATATTTTTAAAAGGCCCCTTTTATTTCTAGGAATTATTAATTGTTACCAAGGTAAATTTTACCAACTCCATAAAGGATAAATTGGGATAACCTAGGTCAAAAAAAAATTTACCCACAGTTTATCATATTATTTCTTATATGATGAAACTTTATCAGCCCTTATCACCTTAGTCTCAAATTTAATTGTTTAAGGGACACTTTTGAATTACAATGTCCTATAAAATATATAAAGAAAAGAAAAGTACAAAATACTACTCTCTTACGTTTAACTATCTAATATGTTTCACATACAGAAAAAAGAAATATGTCAATGAATAGTGATGTTTATTTTTAGAATAAAGAAATTATTTTCTTGATGTTAATATATTTTTAGTTTTTAGTAATTATATAATTTTCTTTAAATTCTTTCACAATGCCGACACGATATTTCATCAATTAAAATAATAAAATAAATTAATTTAAAAATATTAAAAGTAACATTATTTGAGAAAAATAGTATCTTCAGAAAATTATTTTGATACATATGATATATTGGGGATCCATAAAAATATTATATTCAAATTTGATATTTTTATTTGAAGCATTAAATTCAAATTAAATGGATAGTTTTAAAATTGACATTACTGATATTTTATAATAAATGACATTTCAATAAATTATTTAAAATTAATTAAAATATTTTATTAATAAAATTGAATATTATATGGGTTTAAATATCCACCATGTTCCATTTATGAGTCACTGTTGTATTTATAGTAATATTCATAACACTTTAGAATTGAAATATCATTTATCATAGTTCAGATATAAAATTCTTAATGAAGTGGTTAATAAAAATGATATTGTTTAAAATTACACAAAAGCATATCTAAATTTAATAGGATTATTTTATTTTTATTATATAATGTTTTTTTTCAAATTAATGGATTTTTGGAATAATGTTTCTTATGAATAACATTATTATATTTTAATCATTTTTGAAATTCTAAGTTTGGTATATCCTTTCCTTATAAATGGACGCCCATATTTTATCTTGTATACAACAATTTGAGCATTCCATATCAACAAAACCATACAAAATTTCATCATAAACTTCCATATCCATGTTATATAGGTTATGATATCCCCAAAAGAACTGCCAAAGGGCCACTAAAATGAGATCTATAGCAGTTCATTCAAAGATGAAGTAATCAACATAACCAATCACATTCCTTTTACATCCTCTATTAACCCCTAAAAATATTTAATATTAATCATAATATAATAAATTAAATGTAATAAATATACTTACATTTTATAATAATTATGAAACTCCCATTCTCCAAACTCTTTCCCATCAAATGTGAAGTAAAATTATCACTCATGCTTAAGTATGGCTTACCATCTCCATGTGGCATACAATTAATTTTGCAACCCCATAATTTATGCATAGGTATTGTGATGGTTTCAATGTTTATATATGATATTAATATCATTATTATTCTTATATAATGATAAAATAATATCTAACTTATTTATTCCCATCTGTTAGAAGATGAAAACATTTCTATTGTGTACGTCAGGACTACCACCTCCAAAAAGTGATTTGATTCATTTTTTTCATGATTTAAATGGATTGTAATAATGTTGTATTTTATAGAATATGAATTATTTAATGTTGAATTATTATTTACCTTAATTTTTTTATCAGTTAAAAAGTTAATATGTCATGAACATGTACGTACGTCCAATCATTTAAATGAATGGTGCAATTCATTTTTCTATATATAATTTTATATATGAATCTACATATATATATATATATATTGAATATATATTACATTTATATCATGATTAATATTTTTTAAATTATGGAACCATGATCTATTTAAAAGGATAAAAACTACATAATGAAAGAATACATAAAATACAAAGCAATTATTACTACATACAATGATTTTAGAATTGAAATGATAACAAATGGGTGATACAATGTGACAGTAAGTCATATATGGTATGATATATATAATTATGGTTATGGATTTTATTTATAATAATTTTATATTTATTATATAATAGGTTTAACCACTTATAAAGGATGATGTACTTGAGGTAAGTGTTTTATTATACAATCTCATTATTATTAGATTTTCATACGATTATGTTTACTAGGATGATATTTCATTATCCATATCTTCATAATAAAATTAATTTTATTATATTATATTTTTTAATATAAATTAGTGGTTTTACTTTCATTTTACAACCTTTAACTACTCTAGCGACAAAAATAATATTTTTTAGGAAAAATCAACTTTGCTTCTCATTCCAATTGAAAGGAAATTTTTTACCATGTTCATATTTTCTAAAAAAAATTTTAAGAGAGTTTGTAATATTTTCATATTATTGTTAAATTTTACTTTGGACCATGATTTTATTTATACTCAATGGTTGGATGTTAATCTTCTTTTCATTTTATAAATGAGGTTCCCTTTTTATTTCTATATAATAGTGTGAAATAAATGTTTCTTTTATCTTATATTATAATAATTGAATTTCTTACCATCAAGAAAGCCCAATGATTTGAATTTTTTTTATAATTTTCCAAAGTTATTTTCAAATAAAAATTCTTCTTTAATATTTAATAAATTATTAAATTTTAAATAAGTTATTTCAACGTGAAAATTTAATTTTCTTTAATAAATATTTCAAGAACCTTTTAACGGGGTTTTTCATCTAGGATAACATCATTTGATGTTAATTTTTATTTTTTGGGGATATTATCCAATTATATCATCTTTATTATTTTTTTGGTTGATTTGTGGTTATGATGATGAAATATTAATGAAACTCTTTTTCTTTTCAATGGGTTAAGTTATGATGAATGTTTTTATCACATTGTGCCATATATATAAATAAATGTATGATTATTCGATGGTTGGAACAACAATTTTATAAAACTTTATTCAATTAGGTAAATATTAATATTAACAAGGTCAATGATTATATGGGAGGTTATCGAAATCGTAAATATAGTTACCCCAACCCCAATAGCCTAGAGCAATTGTTTTCCTCAATACATTAGAATAAAATACATAGAATCAAATCCTGAAGGATATAGTGATTCAGTAGTATTTTCAAACAAGATACAAACTCAAAATTCAAATTAAATTTTAAACATAAAATATAAAATCAATTTTATTTGATGATTCCATTATTATTTTTAGATTATCCCTACATATCTATATCAAAATACTTTCTGGTATACTGGGAAAAAATATAGGAAATGGGTGAGCTCAGCAGCTTAGTAAGGGTAAGCGTACAATGAAATATATGAAAAAATAAGTAATAATTAATATTATATTGTAAATAAGAGAAACACATTCCATTTATTCAATAACATGATCATAATATAATAGGAATAATAGATAATCAAATAATTCCATATAAATAATCCCATGATCTTAGAACTTGACCATGGATAATCTAACTAATTTAATAATCACCAAGAACACCAATAACATAACTCATAATAATGTAATGCATAATTATCGACATCTAAAACGTACCTTTTAGATTTATTCAAGTACATATAATACCATCAGGTATTTTTTCCAAGTCAGATAATATCATCAAATTTTGTGCCAAGAAATCTATATAAATTTGTACTATGATTGCCAAAACCATATATAGTTTGTCTCAGGAGACCTATCAATGAATTAAGGGTCTATATAGGGCCTCTCCTATCACATAAAAGGTCCAATTAATTCATTATATAAAAGGGGTGAAACACAATGCACAATAAAAAATTATTTCAACTAGTATACAAAATTTAAATACATTCCCCATTCAAAACAAATAATCATAAACCATTAAGAGTAAATTGAATAGTATCAATATAGTACATCCCCAGTCAAACTAAATATAAACCATTCAGATAAATCATAAGGATGGTATCATTGGAGTATATCACATTAAATAATAAGGGGCATAAAATAACTGTTTCATAGATGGAAAAATATTTTTAAATATTAGATGGAATATTTCATGTGGAAAATAATTTTTTGATTAAAATCAACCTTTTATTTTAAAAATAGAAAATAGGAATGATATTATCAAAATTCATTTCTGTTCAAATAACTTTTAAAAAATTAATAATTTCACAAATATTAGTAAAAATTTTCATTAAAAATAACATTGTAAAATTGAAAATTAATATTAAATTAAATGACGATCATGATGGATGGTAATTTTTTACATTCCCTATATGTTAAAAAATATCATTCCTTTTTCAATGCAAAATTATTAGATAAGTACATCATTTAGAAAATAAAAATAAGATTCATTACAAAATTATTTGTAAAAAAAGTTGTACATGGGGAAAATGAATTTAAATATTATTATTTAGATTTATAAAATACCTTTAAAATAATTTTTAAAAAATATGTTTGTGGAAGAAAAAGGATTTCCAACTGAAGAGAGAATGAAAGTCAGATTTTCGTAAAAACAATTTCGTGCTAATTTTAATTACCAAATAAAATGAAAATGGAATTATTAATTTAAAAATAATATCAATAACCATATGATAAATAAATATTTAATTTATGATTGAAATATAAAATATTGTTCCCAAGGGATGTGTAAATAAAAACAATACCTAATAGTGATGAGATTGTAAAATAAACACTTACTAATTTTGTTTCAAATGAATCATAATCCTTATATAAGAAATAAGATTAAATGAAATAATAAATAACAAGAATATAAATAAATTCATTATATAACATAGAAAATGGTAATTACATAAAGTACAAAATAGATATTAGTGGTAAATATGATGTGTGTCACATAGAAGTACAATTGAGAAGGAAAATCTTTACCTCACGCTACCTTTTGGTTGCACATGATTTAACCTTTTTTATAGTGGGTTTATACTTGTTATTAACATATAAAAAAACCATATAAATATTTATAATATCATATATAATCTTTTTATAACTTATTATCACACATTCATTAATAATCTTTCATTATTTATTTTTGTTTTGGGTCTTAATTACTTTATTTTCACATTCACTCTTTGTCATGAAAGTTAAAGTTATCATAAATATTATATATTTCAATAATATACAGAATAATTACAATGAAATAATCATAATATCTATAAATCAGTTTTACTTGTTAGATCAATAACAATTTTTTTACAACGGAGTATGTTAAGACCAAAGAGATAGTAGGCCATACGTACACATGGATAATGATTCCATTTTCCATGATCATTATAGAAAGTCGGTACATAATATTTTATCATTAAATAAAGATCATATTACAATAAATACAAATTTATTTCACTAAATATAATTTTTTATATATTATCCTTGAATTTGGGTGATGAAGTGAGACTCACATCAGTTCGTGAAGGCTGTAGTCCACACATAAACGAATGGTGTTATCATTTTTAAGTGATGAAAAGGTAAGAAAAAAAATGATATATATTATAATTTAATAATGAAAAATATTTTATTTTTTTCATAACTAAATAATTTATATCCTATATAATAATTAACTTTACCCTTATCACTTTCTATGTAAATAATTAGTGATATAAAATTTTCATCGCTTTGTGACGTGATAGTTCATCGTACACATGATCAACATTATCATATCCACTATGGAATGGGAAGAAAAAATGCTATATATGATAAAATGACTCATAAGGTATAATTACATTATAATTATCATATATCTTCTATAGATCTATCATCATATGCATCCATGGAAGGTGGTAATGGAAAAAATGAATGACATCGATTCGCTAGGTGATAGTTTTTCGTACACACGAACGATGATTTTGTAACCCATTTGATGGATGTGGTGATGGTTGTAGGTCATTAAATTTTTATAATAAAATCTAATTAAATTAAATATATATATTTGATTATATAACCATGGATTAAAAATAATTTATTTTGGTGAAATAATAAATAAAATAAAAACACTCATTTTATAATATTAACTATTGTTCGTGTAACCTCTTTGGTTTTAACCAAATCCATTAAAGATTGAATTTATACCCAAAATAATTCTTATATGATTAGTGTATGGAAGTTTTTAAGTGATTTGAGAAGTTACTTTTCAATCCTATGGTTCTTTAAGGTGTGAAGTAGAGTATAGAGGTGGTGGCCTCTTATAAGATGGGTGAGTGGGGAACTTGTAAATTTTGAAAATATAAAGGTGTACCCAAATTCTTCACATTACAAAAGGGTCCAAAATGGAATAATCTTGAAAATTATACATTATAGGATCAAAATATGTCTATAAATTTTATTTTATAAAATATTTTAGGTCAATTTAACTCTTTTATTTTTCATTTATCCCGAGGTAAATCAATTTTTACCTTAACCGGGGTAATTAATTTTTTGTGTTTTCACTATTAAATTTAAAAACAATAATTAGAACTTATTATACCATATAAATTTTTTTATTTCAAATATTGTATGAATTTTTTCAAATTAAACTCACCAATTTATTATAATTTAATTTAAAATTTACTCGTAGACATGACGAGAATGAAATTTTTTGAAGAGAAATGTTCAGTGGTTTATAATTTTTTTTTCCAAAATTAAATATGAAGTTATTAAAATGATCTAAATAGGACTATTATGTTTATAATTTTATTACCTTTAATTTAAAATATATTCAAATTATAATATATCTTTTTAAATAATTTAAACAAAAATGTATTTTTGAACTAAAATTTTGTATTTTCACTATTCATTGAAAAATGAACAATTTGAGAAACATCACATAAATTAACCCCATGATAATTTTTTATATTAGGAATTCAAAATTATCTTTAATTTGTGAAATAAATTTTAAAATTTTCAAAAAACTAATTTTAAATTATGTGTTCAATGAATGAATAAAAGAATTTTTTTAAAAAAATACATTTTTTCATAAAACATTTTTTTCATTTAAATGGTCATTATTTAATTTATAATAAATAGATTACTATAATTTACAGAATTTATTAAGTATTATTCATAAAATCCCATTTAATGGCTCTATTATAACATTATACTATATTATAATTCCTTTCGACTCTGGGTTGTTTGTTCCATAAGCTATCTAACAGACTGAATTTATTTAATAAATAAATATTTCATAAAGTATTGGGAGTTATATTTTAATAAAAAAAGGTGTTCACAACATCAAAAAAATGTTCTTATTTTAAAAAATGTGGTTCCTATATTCTCCCCACCTTAAATAAATTACTTCCCCATAATTTTAACTTGATCTTGGTAATCACAGGTTTGAAATTTTGAAATACCATTTTTAAAAAACCATAATCATAAAAGGGTTTATAAAATATCATATTAATAAGAGAAAAAATGAAGTATGAAGTTAATCTATGAATACTTATCTATTTTCAAAGTTAAATAATATATGTGTGAAATGATAACATAGACATTGAAAAAAAGATTAAATAATTATTGAGTGAGAGAGGACATTGATCACATGAAATTGAATGATCAATAAAATTCTACAGACCTCAAGAAAATAAATATATGATGATATCAAAGGCCATATTATTCATTATATTTGAATATAATAGCATATCATTTTTCATTAATTCCCATTTTATGAATTTTTAGTAATTATTTTAATGTATATTATTATAAGTAAATACACTTACTTGATATCATTCTATTTCACAAGCACAATCTCATTCATTGGTTATGCATCAATAAATTTCCAATTCATCACTTAGATTTTGAATTTATTATCCAAAAATGAATTTTTTATTTCTGAAGAACTAAAATTAACATAATATGGATTTTAATATCCATAATATAATGGTAAATCATTCCTTCAATATCTTGTTATTATTATGAAAAAATTGTTAGCACTAGTTATCCAGTAAGCACGAATCTATATATTTTTAAGTAATACATTAATCTATAAAACGTATCCAAAGATCAACTGAATATATTTCATAAATTTTTAACATTATGTAACATAAAAAATATTATGATCCATAATTTTATAAATAAGGTAACTAATTTTTGAAAAAGACAATATCATTAATCTTTTCCATGAAATTTATCTATATCTAATTTAACTTATCCATATAAATCATATATTTTTTCTGAAATCATTATCTCAAAATTAGGAACATATTAAGGGTGATATTTCATTCAATACTTTCTTTTCCATGAAGTTCAACATGCCACTAAATCATTTTTCGTATTCATCAGTACCGTTCAACATTCGATTTCAAATCCAAAATAAAAATCTAATATACTACAATCATTATATGTTTTGATAATATCATTAATAATATACTTTTAAAAAATATTTCCTAGATTCAAATAAATAGAAATATTAATTATTTAACTTATTTTATAGTAATATACAAATCATGACTTTGACCCCTTAACTCTACTTAAGGTATTTTCCCTATATTATTGGGGAATTCGTTTGTGTAGTACCCCTTCTTCTTATATTGGAATCATTTCAAATTGTTTGATTATTTATTTACCATTACATCATGAGTATAGTGTCATTTTTCTCAAAAATTGATGAAATAACATTTTCCTTTTAATCATATACCACAATGTTTCCTTCCATAGAGATCACATAGTGGAAAATCATATTTTCCTCTTTTCCCTTTATCTGTTTTTTATATTTTTCCCTATTCTTATCATTATTCCATTTAAATCTATAAGACTTTAAGAATTTTTTATCTCTATTTATGGATCTTGATAATATAAAATCATATGATGAGAATTTCCAGGAGGCTAGTCCCTTTTGAATAATTTTTTTAATCCCATCAAAGAAATGGTCAATATTTCCCTGTAAATTTTGTACTTTGCCAAAATAATTTTTTTCTATCTCGTTAAATTTGGAAATATACTTAGAAACATTATCCTATTGATTCTATTTTATATTAAAAAGCTATATTTCAAAATAAAATAAATTATCACGAATAAAATATTTTTCCCAAGAACATTACCTTGAAATCCTTATATTCCTTGATTATTATTTACTCCACGTCATTAGTGTTTTAAATCAACGACCATAATTGATATGAATCTATAAATATGTGATAAATACAAATGAATACTTTCTATATTTCAAAACATCCATGAGTGAGAACTATATTATCTAATGTAAATATCAATTACTCAGATAAAAATATATTTTTATTCCAATTTACTATTGTAGATTTTTGAACCATGTATTACTCCAACATTGTTACACCACTTTGTTAATCAAGAGAAAATTTTTTACACAAAATGTTATTATTCATAACCTATGTCTTCTATGTCAATATAGTTATAATTTAGTCAGTTTCAGGTGCATCTCCAGGTCAATCTTTTCCATCTTTCCCATAAGGGAAATCCCTACATAAATTACATGAATTAATAAAATTCTCATTCCTTCTGTTAAGATCCATTTATAAATAATGGAATACACCTAACTGGATCATTACATTATGAAACATAATTTAATATCCCAAAACTTGTGGAATAATTAATATAAATTGAAAATATTATGCATAGCTAATCTAATAATCATAACCATTGTTTCTTTTTAGATATCTTTATTTACAATTCCATCATAGTGGTTTGTAAAGAAAATGTAAATTATCCTAAGTATAAACCCTAGGAGTGTCAAACCAGGTGCATTGTAAGTCTCGTTTTCATGAACTAGTTGATGATTAGGTCAAGTTCAATGTTTCTTTTTTGGGTTAATACCCATAGGTACCTATGTTTTAGAACCACGTCTACTTATATTATATAGAGATAGGTGCATTTCATGGATAAGAACATAGTATATTACTTACCAGAACATTAGGATTTTATTAAATTATTATCCTCAAATTTTATCATAGGGTTAAATTTCCACCTCTATGTTATCTTAAATCTAATTCCCCATGATTCTATTAAACTTCATCTTATGCCAAATATAAAAACCCTGACCCCAGTATCTTGGTACCAGTGTCTGAAATATTATATTATCATATGTTATAGGGAATCACATCCCGAATTACTGAAAATTTTAGTATTTTAAGTAGACTATAGACTTTCTGAAAATTTACATTATATTTATAAAAAATAAAACAAATAATTTAAATTTAAAATTTAATTTTTCCCTTATTACATCACAACATTTCAATCACAAAATTCATCCTGGTGTTATAGATAAAAAAACATAACAAAGAGGTGAGAAAAAATTCATAGTAAGTGTAACTGAATATGTGAATATTTGAATAATTAATAAATAATTGATATGTAATGGTAAATAAATGATACACAATCCATTTAATCTATATATTGATAATAATATAATAGGAATAAAATATTATTAAATAATCCTATATAAATAATCAAATAAAAATGAAATTTATATATTGATATTTAAACAAATCGAATAATCACATTGATATTAATAACTGAATTTGTAATGATATAATGCATAATGTTTGTCATCTCAAAAAAACTTCGAGGATTGTGCCACGAAATATAATTCCGTAATCAATATGCCAAGACATCTAATATTATTAAATATTTTTTCAATATATATATATTAATATATTAGTTCTCAACCAAAACCATATTTAGTTTGTCTAATTGGACATACCTATCCATTGAGGGGCTACAGTGGGCCCCACCCATCACTTACATGTTCAACTTCATTCCTTATATACAAGGGGTGAAACATAGTTCACTAAAACTTTCTTATTAAAAATAGTATACGAAATGTAAATAATTTCCCAAATTAATAAATATAATTATAAACCATATAGATTAAAGTGAATTCTATAAAAATATTACACACCCAGTCAAAATACTCTTATACCATCTAGATAAATAATATGGATGATATCATAGAATTATATCCCCAATAAAAAATAAATAACACCAAATAATTTAATCTTATATGGAAAATAATTTTCAAATATAACTTGCAACATTTCATGGGGAAAATAACCTTTCTTTGAAAATTACCATTTTTATTTTAAAACTATGAAATTTGAAAAATGTTTTCAAAATCATTTTCTTCAAAAATCACTTTTAAAAAACAAATAATTTCCAAAATATTATAAAAAACATTTTATTTAAAAATAAACTTGTAAAAAATCAGAGAGATATTCCAATAAATTATATTCATGGTGATGGATAATTTCTTAATTTTCATATATGTTTAAAAGAAAATTCCTTTTACAATGTCAAAAGTTTCAAAAAGTTCCTCGTCTAGAAAATGACAAGAAGTTTCATTTTATACCATAAGTAAATAATGTAAAACATGGGAAATATTTATTTAATTAATCATTTAAATAATTATAAAACATTTTTGAAAACATTTTTGGAAAACATGGTTTTAGAAGAAAAGTGGTTTTTGACCAAAGAGATAAATAAATCAAATTTTATTAAAAATATTTTCTTATTAATTTTAGGTAGACAAAAGAATGAAAATGATACTATCAATATAAAAGTTTCATGAATAACCCCAGGAGAAAACTTATATTTATTTTATGATATAATTAATAAATAATCCCCCTAAGGGATATATAAACAAAAACAATCTAAAATAGTGATGAGATTTTGAAATAAACTCATACCAGAATTGTGGATTTTAAATCATAAGCCCCATGAAATAAATAACATAAAATGAAACATAAAATTCCATTAATATATGGTAAGTCATGATATAACATAAAATTTAGTTATTATATACACCGTATAAGAGAAATTATTAATGAATATGGTGTGTGTGTCTCACAAAAGTAAATGTGAGACTAGAAACACTTACCTCGCGCTTCATTTTGGTTGAACATGATTTTACATCTTGTATAGTGGTTTTAAACATGTTATAAAATTATAAAATTAAAATTTTAAAATTTATAATATCATACATGATAATTTTATAACATCTTATCACATATTCATTAGTAGTTTTTCATTATTTTCATTGTTTTGGGCACTAATTGTCTTGTTTTATCATTCGTGTTTTGTTACGAAAATACCAAATCCTATACATAATATATAGTTAAATAATATATAGAATGAAAAACATGAAATATTTATAATATTTATATATTAAATAAATTTTTGTACTTATCCTGAAATATGGTTTTGAAAAATGGAGTATATTGTGATCATAGAGTTAGTATGTAATACATACACATTGGTAATGTTTCTATTTTCCTATGATCATTATGGAAAAGAGGTAAGTGATATTTTATCCTTATATAATTATAATAATATCATAAGTAAGATATTATTTCTTCAAATATACTTATATAAATCATCCAGGTGTAGTGGTGATAGAAATAGAGTTACATCTCTTCGTGAAGGCGATAGTCCACATGTATGCATATGATATAATCATCTTTAAGTTGGTTAAAAGGTTAGAAATAAAATGATATATATTATCTTTTTAAAATGATAAATATTTAATTAATATAATCATTATTTCTATTTTATCCCCTAAATTCATTAATTTTATCCTTATCACATTCCATGAAAAGAATTAGTGAAAGATAAATCTCGTCTCTTTACAATACGTCAGTTGTCATATACATGAGAAACATTATCGTATCACATAATGAATATAAAGTAAAAAATAAGGTGCATATTATATAATGGATTAATATATCAAATTATTTTATATAGATCATATATATATATATATATACTTTATATCTATTATGAAACACAAATGTGAGAGGTGGTAATGAAAAAAATGAATGAAATCCGTTCATGAGGTGGTAGTTTGTTGTACACACTAATAATGATTTCATAAAATATTTAATGGAAGTGGAAATGATTGTAGATTATTCCATTATTATAAAAAAACATTATTATATGGAATATAATGAGGTTATTATATCACTATTGTTTAATAATAATTTAAGTAGGTTAAGTAGGAAATAAAATAAAAATGCTCATTGAAGAACGTTACCACTTCTTTAGGTAACATAGTTAGTTTTTCACTAAAGCCTTACATGAATGGATTTTTTCCGAAAATAATTGTAATATAATGAGGGTAGGTAAGTATTTAATTCATTCATGAATGAATTTATAAAATAAAATGGCTTCAATGTATGAAGAAGAGTGGAGAGGAGGTGGTTGTTTATACGTTTGGTGGGTGGCACGCTTGAAATGTTTTGATAGAAAAAGGTATACCCAGATTTTTTTAGATTCATAAAGTGTAAAAAAGGCGTATTATTGATGATAAAACATTATAAAGACTAAATATTTCCATAAATTATATTTTATACATATATTTAGGTGAATTTAACCCTTATTATTTAGTTTAAACACTATTTAATCCATTTTTTCCTTTCCCACGATAATTAGTTTTTACTATTTTCACAATTAATTTTGGTAAGTAATTATGTAATAATTATTATAAAATATTAATTATTATCATTTAAAATATTTATCCAATTATTATTAATTCCATTCACATAATTGGTAGAGTTTAATTTAAATTAAATCCCACAAATGTGCTGAGAAAAAAGGTTTTCAAAGAGAAAATGTTCAGATACATATAATGTTTTTATATCAAAATTCCATATGAAAATGATTCAAAGGACCTAAATTTTATTAATATAAATATAATTTTATTTATTTTAAATTAAAAACCAATTCAAAATATAATTTATATTTTTAATTAATTCAAATTAAAATGGATTTTTCAATAAAAATTCTGTATTTTTTACAATTCATTAAAAAACAAATACAATTTTTAAAAATACCAAAAAACTAACCCTAAGAATCATTTTGTATTCTTATATAAATAATGTAGTTTATTTTAAATAAAAATATGTAAATATTAATTTCAATTTATGTCTGAAAAGTGTGACTATACCATCTTTTAAATAGATACAATGTTTTAGAAAAAATTTATTTTTAATTTAGATGATACTTATTTAATTTTAATCAAGGATGTGCATAATTTTACTAATTTTGATATTACTCTTAATACTCTCCAAATTTCTATATGTGTTTTAATGGTAAACTATATTATGGCTCATTTGTAATTGGGATTGTTTTTTCCACAAGCTGTGGAGGAGATTGAATATATTTTGAAATGAAATATTTCATAAAGTCTCATATGTTAACATTTCATCAAATCTTGCTGTGTGTGTATCAAACAAGAAATCAAAAAATGTTCTTATTTTAAAATCTAGGTGTTTTACACAAAAACAAAAGTACATAATAGGTCATCCCAAGATGGAATTAGGTACATGGGAGGTAATCCCAATCCTAACATGTTTTGAATATATTAGAGGGTTGCTTTGGCTTAATATTTCTATAATTATAATTATTACACACATTATTACACTCTTTTATGAAATGAAATTATGTCAATTTCATGTTTTCATGGATAATTTTCTTTGATACATTTTTGACTCATTTCTTTGGAACATCTAAAATTTATTCCATGACCCAAAATTATGTTCTATTATATGGATGGTATGGTTTTCAAATGTTATTCTCATGTTCTCATATCCTTGGGATCATGTTATGTGTATATTATCTTTGATATCTCCCATGTTTACCCTTATTATACATTTAATATTACCCTGTATTATAATTCCTATTCCCTAATATATAATGAAATTTATAATAAATACTATTTATAAGAAGGGTGCTAGTTATGAAGAATATAGTGGGTGATGATGTAGTTCACTTATGAACCCATTATTTATGTATCCCTATTTCTAAAGGAACTATTACTATCTGATTATGGTGTGCATCATTATGTTATGTAATTAATGTTTATAAAATAATATTTAATATTTATGAATGATAATTATGGGGTGTTATAGTTAGTATTTTTGAAACGTATAGTTAACCCTCAGAAACAAGGTTGATAAATATTTAGTTAGAATCCATAGAATAATCCTATTTATTAATGGATTCATGAATTAATAGTAAATAAAGTAGTGTGGGTTTTCTATAAATAAATCCCCTTCTAAATTCTATAAATGGTCATAGTTTTGGTACAGATGCATCTAAGGGTAATAACCACAAAATGAGTTGGTCGATAATAGCTTGTCTATTTTTATGGTGCACGGTGATTGTTCCCTTACATCACACCAAATTTGATACTTCGAGGGGTTGTTATTGGGTTAATTAAAAATTTTATTATGAAACAACATGAATTATTTGAATAGATGGTGAACACAGATAACATATGTTAAATATAAGGGGATATAATTTAAACATCCTATAAATTATCTTTCATGATTATTTAGTTTTCCATTATAACTGTTATTTCCAAAACTATAATATTTTTAGTCAAATAATGGAACACAAATAAACTATGTTAATAAAAAAAATAAAATTTTAAATTCAATGATTTTCCTCTAGATCATTAAAATGATATAGGAGCAAGATTAAAAATCTCATTTCTATGCTTACATAACATTCAAAAGTCACGAATCATATTGAGTTTCAAAACAATAAAAGGAGGGGACAATGTTCTATTGAGTCCTTTATAAGGTTATATCCACCTTCTTTTAGTGAATTTGTTGGTCTAAAGGATGTATAGAAATTAATCAATAACATTGAAAAGATTTTTTTTCTCCAGTGTTCACAGCATGAAAAAATTATTTTGGTTGTCTATCATTTATAAGTAGAAGTAGATCAATGGTGGACTATCATAAATAGTAAGAGAAAATATTAAGAAATTATTGATATAGTATGGGATGATTTTAGATGTTCTTTTTTGAAAAATTACTTTCCTTATATTTTTTCTTATGACACTACAAAGGGAATTCAATAGTCATAGGCATAAGGATGATGAATACCTTACTTCTTATGAGGAATATTTTACATGAATTATGAGGTATGATTAAATTTTAACCATTGAAATATAATGTAACCATCTTTTATTATTCAGTTGATTAAAACCAATTCTTTGAAGGGAATTATCTATATGTCACATTAGTAGTTATTATTAAATTATTCAATGTGATACCATGGTAGATATGGATAATAGAGATACCCATAAAAATAATTAATTTGATTAGAAAATAAATACAAATTCAATGGATACTATAATAATAACACCCATATAAGGAAGAATATGATCCTTCCATTATTCTTGAATTGTTGAATAAGACATGGATGAAATTTTATTAAGGGGATATTAATTTCATTATATGTGGAAAAGATGGTAATCAGGAAATAAAATACCAAATTCTTGGAAATAATTTATTCATTGATGGAGGAAAAACAACAAAAACTCTACCACCCACACTCTAGTGTTTCAATTATAAGGTGTATAGTGATTATGTTAACTGATCAAATATAAATTTTATTGAATATGATTTACCCCATACACATATTAATCCTATAAAAAAATGAAATATCATGTGATAATTATTGATTATTAGGATATGGTAAATATTTGGTGAATAATTTTCCAATGTTATGGAAATACCACTTAAATGATTAGATGTTTAATTATTGGTGAAAAAAACTAATGGTATGATTATTGAATCTCATGTCTACAGTTCTTCTATATTTTATGTTTATGGGAATGTTGTTCTTGGAAGTATCATTATTCTCAATCTATTTCAATTTGATATTATATTAGGCATGGATTATATTTCTTTATAGACATACCATATCAATTTATGGCGAATGTAATTCACATATTATAATCTAAAACAACCAATGATTTTCTATCCGTTTGATTATAAATATGAACTTATGATAGAAATAAAAACCATTATATGGGTATTTAACCCTATTCGAAATTGGTTTTTATCTCATATTGTTATAGAGAAAATGAACTTCAAAGATTTTCCTATTGTATAGATGTTTCTTGACGTATTTCGCAAAGTGTTTACCAGTCTTCCATTGAATTTTCAAGTTGTTTTTTAAATAAAACTCAGACCTAGTTATACACCTATTTTAATGACTCTATAATGAATGGCCCTGAATGAGTTGTAGTAATTAAAGAAGAAACTCAAGAATACTCATGAAAATTTATTCAATTGGCCATGTTCATCACTATTGGGTTAACATTTTCTTTTTATTAATAATAAATATGGATCAATGTAACCTTGCATTGATTATTGAGAAATTAAGAAGATCACTGTCCAGAATAAGTATCATTTACCTCATATTGATCTTCATTCAATATTGATCTTTATTATTGATATCATTAATTGAGAGTCAAGAAGGAGGATATATGTAACACCTCATCCCATATCACTATATATACAGTATCTGTACTGGTCTCCACTTAACCATAAGATAACCTCTCTTTATTCTAGAGAAATCCAACTAGCAGTGTGATTCTAAAGATGTTATGGTGGTGACCATATACCCCCATAATCAAAGTACAATAAGGGTATGGAATAAAAAAAATTAATAGAGGAAATATAATAAATTAAAGGTAGTAGATGAAACTTTATCAAATGATAAAATGGACAATGAAAAATAATCATTAACAAAAAATATTCCTACATATCCAGGAAATTTATAATAAGTTTTAATCATACAAAAGATAATATATAAACAATACACAATGAATTGGAAAAATCCCCAATGGCTATCTCTATAAGAATCCTGATCTATGACTCTATTCGGAGCTCTTAAGCTCCCATATCCAAGAATCTAATCCTACTTCTATGAGGTCTATTTGGGAACTCTAATTCAATTGGTGACCCAAAAAGGGTGTGAGATATACTTACTAGGAAACAACCAATGGTGTTATTGCTATCCGGTCCATGAATATAATATATAGTAGTGTGAATTTATAATAATAATTTAGTAAATAAATAATTGAAAATAAGTCAGACCTTGGTTCCACATAGGATACCTAGTTCGCCAAACCTGCTTTGGACTAAACTAGAATACCTCATAATATATGTCACCATGTATATAAGTTTATATATGAAATTTTTTATTTCTAGTATATACATAAGGAGTGATATTTGCATATATATAAATATGTTGTATGATCCATGACCTAAGGAATAACTCAAGTGTCCTTTTATAATTATACGAGTCATGGGATCTAAAAAGATACGTCATGGTATTTAATTATAAGAAATTACAAAGGGTTTTCTTCTTGATTATAACTAGAATTATTAGATTCCATTTCAATTTTCATTGATTTTATATTATTCCATGCTGAGTATCATAATGAATATAATACAGATCGATGGGAATAATACTTAATAATTAGATGTTTCGTTCCCAATATATAATCAAGGGGGAATTAAACGTAGTTCCACGGATCCCCGGAGATGTAAAACGACTATTCAAGAACCCTAGACCAATGGGTGTGATTTTTCATGTCCATAACCCTAACCTTGGTCCCTCGATATCAATCTATTATAAGGTAGTCTCACTCTCTCTATGATCCCTTATACAATGTGTTCTATAAAGAGGAAGTTGGAATCGCTCCAGGATAAGTAAACCATCATTATCATAATTCATTTAATTGAATAACTACGACCATGATAACTCATTGATGCCATTTGAAATATGATCAATCAGTAATAATTCAACACAATTCCAATATAAGTAATAAATAATTCCATACCAATAATCCTGACACATAAATTCAATTATAATATAATTTAGAAGGCCATGGTAAGGTCCATACCTTTTTATAATTACAAAATTTTTATTTTATTTCATCTTATTATTTGATAAGACATCTCACCACATATGTTGTCTTATTATAAAATAGAGGATGTTTTTTAAAAAAATTATTAAATATGATGTTGTCACTTTCCTTGTGGTAAAATGTTCAAATTACCTTAAATAATGATTTAAGCATAGATAAAACAATGGGAATGATATATTTTATGAAATGACCAAAAATTATGATTAAATTTCCTAGATGAATCATAGATAATGGTAAATTAATTATCACATCCAAAACGGGTGGTTTGAGTTGATATGTGGAACCTCTAACAATGCAATTAAATGCACAATGACTGATTAATTAAAGGCATTGTCATATACATTATTATCTTCAAATTTTAAGGGCAGACCATGGAAAATATGGTGCATGAAATAATGGAATATTTTATAAAATGGTGATAATTTAAGGGAAAATCATGATATCACATGCCATATACCAAGGACAGCCCACTAGTCCAATAATAAACTATTATTTAAGCAGGTTCAAGACAAATAATTGAAATGGATGAATTCCCTAATAATAGGGAATATGATATTACACAAAAATAACATTTGGTGTAACAAGAGAAACTAATAAATTAAGTAATATGAATAAAATAGTATCCACTACTCTTAAAATATACCTAAAGAAACATGAATTACAAAGTAGATGAAAGAGAACCATCCATTCATAGTGGAGAAGAGGCGGAGAGCTCTACATGGGGATATTGTTTAGTTTGAGGGAAAGAAGAAGGGATTAGAATTATAAAATATATGATGTTAAAAATGTAAAATCACTACCCCAAACCTAAATAAACCTCATTATTTAGAATCATGGTTTGGCCAATCCATCATCCAACCATGCAGTCTCAATTCCTATATGTCACTAAGCATACAAGATAGGTGTAGGGATTACTGAAGAGTGTGTATCATGTGTGCTCCCATATATATTTTACTACATAAAATCTCACACGACCATATTTCCATAGTTTAAAAAACTATGTTACAAATTTTTCTACCCTAGACCAGTCTGAACATTTCATCATAGAGGACCACACAGTTTTAAAAAACCATATGCCCTTTCATACATCCCCTGAAAATTGAGTTTTGGGAGACTGATTCTCTTAAAACTCATCCAAAATTTTGAGATAACTATAGAGACATAAAAATAATCTATAAAAAAACTTTTAATTATTCTATCACTTATATATAAAATTAAATTAATTTTTTTGGAAAATTTTCCATCCAATGAATGGAAACTTTTAACGTCACCTCAAAATTCCATCTGGTCCAAAACATGTGATACTTAGAACTTATCCCCCATATAACATATCACCACTGATAATAATTATAGAATAAAAAACATCACCTGGCCTACTTTGGGTAAATAATTTTTTACAAATTTCTGCATTATGTTTCAAATTCATTATTCACCTATAAAAAATAGATTTAACAAGAGGTGTTTAAGTCACAAAAACTCAAGATACTGCTCGTATTCAAAAAAACCTCAATATGTTGATTAAACATGATCATCTAACTTGAGAGACAATATATGTTTCATCCCTTTTAATCAACTATCTTATGAATATTTCAACAAATGGCTATATATTGAATGTCTAATTCTGAGTCATGGTATTTCCCTGATTATAATAACCTATTAAAACATGGTCTTATAATTCTAACAATGAACCTCAGCATGTTTCTGAACATGATTGAATGGTTAATTCCCAAAAAATATATTTTTCCTAATCAGGCCAAATGTTTCATGAAAATCCTTCACTATCCTTTTCACTACACTTATATTATCCTAACGACATTCCAAAAATAGTTCATCACTAACCACATTCAACCAAAAAAGCGGAAGGCATGTCAAGACACTATAGGCCCACTATATCAAAGAGCATGGCTTAAGTGGTCAAAAAATTTAAATCAAAACACAAAACCTTCTCCCAAGGTACCTCATATTCATATTGAGAATGTCTATTGAATCCCATACCTGACCTTTGGTGACATCTCCTGATCAAACCATTCAACATTCCTTTTATCTAATAGAATTTGAATGTCCAAATGACTATCTGACACCATTCTAATGACCATTTGGCATATATATACAACAAACATCACAAAATTATCTACCTATTATAGTTTGTGGTTGGAATTCACACCATAAAGCATCCTTCAGTCCCCTCCTTGAGCACCCTCCCAAGGAGTCAGTTTATAAAGAGAACAATGAATTTTACTTCTTTATTTACTTATATGTGTAACTGATGCTCTCTCAATGAATCTGATACCATGTCATGATATGGGTCATAATCATCGCTAAGAAATGTGTACAATGTGATGATATAAATTATTACCACTAAAACATGATACACTATCATCATATCAGGATTAAGTTCCCAACATGGATTCTAATGAACCACGCCTCACAATGAAAAGGAAAGAATAGTTAAACCTTTTAGATACATATTCTTTCTGTGGGTTTTGGTTTCACTAGTCGATCTATCATCATACACCAACCATGATGCGCTCACTACCATTGAATTCCATGATTATTTCAAAAAAACCCAACCATAATTCTATAATGGCACGCTCTTTCCTCAATAGTTTCATACATAGCTAGCCATTTTATCATCATTCTACCTTAAAATCACTATCAAGACATAGAATCATTACATTATATGGGTTTCTCACACACCCTTGACTGAATCTATAGTCAATACTTCATCCAAAACCATAGCGATGTTTTTAGATTATGTATTATTTGAAGTACTAGATATCAGATCTTACTAGTCTCATAGGCTTCCAAAATCCATTTTAACCATTACCATATAGCCTTATATTGATATTCTCTCTATACTTGGAAGGACACACTAAAACATGTTTTTCGTGATGCTCAACACCTTGGAAATTTTCTATTCAATAATTATTCAGAATGTAAACACATCCCATGGCAAATGCTCCATCCCCCACAAAACATAGGTTCTAGATGTGGACAATGTAATATTACTAAATTCCAAATCAATAAAAGAGGAAAACCTTCCACAAGAAATCACTCTAGAATATATTCACACTATATGTATGAGTGATTCTCTCTGGATCAATCCTCACACATGCTATTTTTATTAGTTATAAAATCCAAAACTAAATCAATTGGTATTATTAAAACACCTATTTCTTTTATAATGAAATCCCCTAGTATAGGGAAATATCAATCTCCTCAACAATTATAGGACATTATACTTCAGAGATGACTCAAGAACATAGTATAACATCTTAATACTTGAAATATTCCACCAAAATTATATGATTTCCTATACCATTTTACCAACCCAATGGGAATAATGTTTATCGACATATTTTTTCCCGAGATCACATCCACACAATAGAAGTCCCAATAATAAGATGTATAAGACCATGGTCCCAATGAATCCTGGTATCTTATGGGTCCTAGGAAATATTTAACAAATATTCATTTTATCCAATATGAATTTTAATATGAATGATAATTCACCAAGTCATCCATCATTAGATAAGTAGTGTCACTTGACCAATTAAGGAGTCGACCATGCCATGGGCATTTCTAAATCATTGAATTGGAGATTTAAATAATGGTCCCACTATTAGTAAAATTCAATTTACTATTGGAAAACCAATCTAACATAGGGATCATTTCAGAATCTAAGAGACCTACTCAAGATACCCGACACCCAAACGAAACCTCAACTCCTAAATTCATTATAAATATGTAGCAAGGTTTAAAAACTAAGGTACCTACTTATCATGGGATATTACCGTATTAAAATACAAAAAAGTTCGTCCTATAAATAGGTAACACCCAAAAGGTCACACCACTTAATAACCTATCCTCTATTCTCACTAAAAAATAAAATAGTAAAATGAGACCTATGGGTTACATCCACATTTCCTACCAGTGAAAAAATCCAAACAAAAAATAAGAACATTTCTTTATGTTTCTATTTATCTATTCATACCAATTCACCTAAATTTTAAACATTTTAATGGATACATTAAACAATATCAGGTATTGATTATGAAATACAATGACACATGCTACTTTATTTAGCTTACACTTCAAGGAAACATGAGCTAGTTATATATCATTATTTTTAATCATTACAAATGTAGTTAATATCCTACCAAATGTAGTCAATTTATCTTATAAATTAATTTTTACTAATTTTATTTATACAAAATATCACTTAATTTGGATTAGTTTGAGATAATGTTAATTATAATCTATATAAAAAACACCAATTTGGATTTATTTAGAAAATTATTTAACTAATTCCTTGTATAAGTAAATATAAAAATATAAAAATAGATCATCATTATAAAAAGGGGGTGGTCAAGTAATATTCCACCATTCATCTATATGTAACACTAAATAAGAGATTTTAGACATGTTAAATAACCACCCTATTATCATAAACATTCCCCCATGGGGTTAATCACTAAAGTATAAATTATAAGGGTTCCCTATTTGGGACATGTCATTCCTATCTAGGTCTATCTAATTGTAACCCATAACATTCGAATTATCCAATTTTCCAAATATGATTAGCTGGTTTACCTTATAAACAACATATCATAACTAACCTACATGGGTCTAGTTGCGTATTTAATAATTTATTAACATGGGATGTCACACCTAAATCATAAAGATGCAAGACATAAAAATGGAATTCATTTCTTGTAAGTATTTAAATTTATCCAACGTAACAGTTCTATTAAAAGCTCTATCATTACCATAATTATAAAAATACGTTCTTTTATAAGTTACAACTTGTGTTTATATAACTATAACCTAGTATTTATCCTGAGTCTAAGAATATAACAAGTTCATATATGGAGGTTTAATTACTTGGTTTACCCTTCACTATTTATAAATTCCTACACACTATATAAATTATTGTTGGGAAAAATTTAATCACAACCATAAATGTTTTAGCTCATGAAACCGGTGGTCTTTGTCTTAAACATGACATTATTGGTATGTTACAGTGCCACCATCAATTTATATTTGAAACATGAATTAGGATGATGCAGAAACTTTAATAACCAATCATATATCTTAACTAAAACAAGAATGATATCACAATGAAATTAATATAGGTGAATATGGAATCATATCAAATAGAATGGTGTAAGAGTATGCATTATAAATAATCACCTGTAATGGATTAAATGTATGAATGATGCTAAATCACAAAAGGAACATCCAAAAAATCATTTATTCAAGAAATGAATCCTACATGCCATGTCAAATACATGTAGTGTCAATTTGTATGTTCCAAAAAATGATGCATGTCAAACTACTTCCTTTTCATACCTTTCCTAACTTGGAATACCATAAATATAATAAATCAATAAGTTGTGGAATATACATTAGTCACTAACGATGAAATATTAATCAACTGTAAAAATAAACAACCTGAACAACCATCCATCTATAGTGACATAGCCTCTCCGTGATCGTAAAATTCCCTTTTTATTTTGTTTTCGAAATCTTCTTTAAGGATGAGAGGTAACCCAGACCGATCCATACACAAGATTACTAATCCAAAATTAAAAATTCAAAACTCAAAAATCCATCATCATGATGGCCTATTTCCTGAACCATCCTCCCAATGATGTCATCAAAAATCATGAGCCATCATTATGCACCATCAGGTCTGGCCTCAAGACGCGAGATGCCTAAAAAATATTGTTGCAATGACTACCAGTGGGAACACACTGGACATTATCCCACCTCCAATTAAAATCACAATAACACCTTCATCCATGCCAAACCGCTTCATCTCATCACTAAAAGAACAACACTCTTGCGACATAGCCTCTCCCTCATGTGTGAGTTTATCACTCCTAGAAATAGTCTATTCACTAAGTGCTGACATATTCTTATTCTCATATATACCTTCGAAAAATAGTAAGAGGAATAAAAAATTAAATCTATGATACCATTTTGAAATTTTTTGACCTATCTCACTCTATAAACATTATTTGGATCGGTTTCCCCATGCCCTCAAGTGTGCCTCCTCATAAATCATTAGATATCGACTAGTTTTGAAGATCCAATGATGGTACGGTAGAGATATTATAACCTAATAAGCATAGTATTACTGAATTATAGAATAAATAAATCGGTATTGGAAGCTTTATAAATGAAAATAAGTATATGAAATTATAATAACATATAAAGTGGTCAATTCCAAATAATCAAAATGAATGGGTAATCTTATATGTTTACGTCATTATATAAAATAATTCATCTTAGAATAGGTAATAAATAAAAAATAAACAATAATTTGAGATAGTTCCAAGGTCTATCATCATGATTATCCTAAGCTCTGGCATGGTTATATTCTTCTAAACACCCATATCCAAGCACCCGATCCTTCAACCATGAGGTCCTTTCAGGTACCCGGGTTTAATGGAGACCTAAAAGGGTGTGAGATATACTTAGTAAGACACCACTAAGGGCATATAATGTCATCCATCCCATGAACATAAAACAAATCAATGTGATGGTATAATTATAATGTAGTGAATAATCAATTATAAACGATTAATATCCATGTTCTTTATAAGACACCAAGCCATCCATACCTACTTCGGTCTAAGCTGAAATACCTCTAAATATGTGTCACCATGTATATAGGTATATTTAAATTTATGTTTTTAGATATGCAGTATATATGTGAGGTTATATATATCAATATATATATGCGTAGTATTTTCCAAAACATGAGGAGTAACTCGAGCATCCTTATATATTTATAAGATTCATATGCTCTCATAAGGGGCGTCATGCCCATTGATCATAAGGAATCATAAAGGGGTACATGCTTCAGTATCATGATGGAATATTGGATTACATGTTGAGTTTTATCAATAATATTGGATATCATTCTTATTGTATTAAATAATATATTATTTCATACTTGTAATAATACTTAATGATGAAAAGTGTCATAACCAATATCTAATCAGGGGGGGTGTGAAATGACCTGTACATAAACACAAGTGTGGTTAAACATCATGTCCAGCATCCTCGACCAAGGGGTTTGGATATTCATGTCCACAACACTAAATTAGTTCCCTATATATCAATTTAGTATAATGTAGTCTCATATTCCATGTGGTCCCTGGTCAAAAGTGATCCTTAAAGAGGAATTTGACGTAACTCTAGTAGTGGTGTACCTTTATTATCACAATTAATGTAATTATATTAATAAAACCATGAAAATACATTCCTTTTATGCAAAAAAATATTCATCGAGATTCAATCAATACAATTTAGATATGAGAATAAAATAATTACATATTCATAACCATTCCCCATCAATTCAATTATAAGTAAATTTAGAATTTCATGGTAAGGTCCATTCCATTTATCATTTCAATATTTTCAATTATTTTTTTCTTTTTGTTATAAAATAAAATGGACCTCATAGGTGGCTTAATTATAAAATGGAACATGTTTTTTATTCCAACTTGTTTATTTCAAAAAAGTCATTTTCCACTTAGTAAAAGATTCAAATTACCTCAAATGGTGATCAATGTGTAGGTATAGAATTGTGAACAAAAAATTTAAAGAAACATCCAAAATGGGTGCTTTAATTTCTTATAAGAATCATAGATCTAGGAAAAATATTTAGCACAAAAAAATAGTTGGTTTGAGTGAGGTGAGTAACCTCCAACTATGCAATTAAATTAATAATGAAAATTTAATTTTAGGCATTACGGTAAATATCATTATTTTTACATTTTAATGGAAACACATGTAAAATATAACATGTGGAATATTGGAATATTTTATAAAGTTGTGATACTTTGAGGTAAAATCATGATACCACCTACCTTACAATAAGGATGCTTCACTCTTCCAGTACAAATCTTTAAATTGATCTAGTTTGACATAAATCAAAAAAACGGACGAACAAGCATCAAATCGGGCATATGATCTCACATAGAAATGACATAAAATTTCAAAATGTACAAAAATAAAGAAATAAATAGGAATAAAATACTAACAAATTCACTCAAAACACACTTTGTAGTGTATAAAACTGATTCTAAATGAAGGAGAAGTATCTGGACATAGAGGAGTGGAGTAGGATAGCTCCATTTGTGGGATACTTTATGGTTTGAGGGAAAGAGTAAAAGAGGATATGGTAAAAATAAATATTTTTAAAAAGGATAAAACAACCCCATTTAACTGACATTATGGTTTTCCCATGACATTGAAAAATTGTGCGAGCTTACTGCTTAGGTGACACTAAACATAAAAGCTAATCGCACAATTTTCCAAACTAAGAATTTCCCAGGTTATCCCCTCTATAGTTTTTATAGAAAACCTTGAAAAACTATGTATAATCAGGTACATGGTTAAGAAATTGTGACACCTTTTACTCCCCTAGACCAATCTGTGTAATAGAGTCCCATTATTTTCATACGTGGAAATTAGATTACATTTATGGAATACTTAATACATTATAGAAACAAAGCCCAAAGACCGTGTTATTTTTTAGATTTTGAAACATAGAATACATTATTCTAATTTTTTGAATGATCTTCAAAATATCCCACAATGACCTTCCCCTTTATTAACCCTAACTAAATCTTTTCTTTATAACCTAAGGAAAAGAAAACATAACAAAAGGGGGTTTATCAGATGCTCATTAAGAGTTTAAAATGGAGTGATGTGAACATAATAATGATAATGAAGGTATGAGAACATGATCATGAAAATAGAAGATCATAACCATTATATCAAAGATCATAAATATGAATCTTCTCATAAATATTATCATTTCATAAAACATAAATCATAAGGAAATAACGAACATGAGCCAAAGAAGCATAACATAGGAATAAAAAATGGAACTGTGGGAAATATGTAAGAATATTATAATGATTTATATAGTACTTAATTAATCGCTTCCAAGAAAATATTGGTAGTATGGGTTCACTTCCCATCCCATATTAATTTTTATAGTTCACTCCCATATCCTTTTTGGAAGACATGGTTCACCTCAATCACCATGGTGGTTTTCATGGTTCACCTCCATAATAATCTAAGTAGTCATGGTTCACTCCCATGTCCATATAATTAGTCAATGATCACTCCCAATACCATATCAGTCCATCTAAGGAGGTATAAATCATTTACCAATGCATCAGAGTACAATATAGGTCTCACTCATCTAATAATGAAATCATACATACATGTTCCACAAGATGATAAAGATTCATATCATAACTAATGAAATGTAATGGGTATTATATACACGTACTCATATCATAACATGTGTAAATTATATAGGGTTCATAATCATTTCATCCAAAGAATAACCCGTTAAAAGAAGTGAGTTTCTAAAACATCATGCCATCGAAACATAAACCATCTGGAAAAACAATATGAATGTTACTCTTGAACTACAGAAATGTATGTCATCATAAATGGGGAATGATTATGAAAGATCACTTGTACCATGACATTTCCTTATAAATAATTTTTTTAAAAATATAACATTTTCAAAACCCTTTTCTTTGAAACCACATTCAAAACATATTAAGGAATAATGAAAAATTAGTTTAAAAATATTCTTGAGGAAAATATAATGTCTTTATATCAATAATTTTCTTAAAATAAAATTCTATTTTAAAATAAAAAAAACTTATTTGAAAATAAACTTGTAATCTCGTAAGGCAATCATAAAGGAAATAAGTTTCCCAACAATTTTAAATATAAGGATCCAACCTTAAAACACTACATAATCTTGAATTAACTGAATAATTCACATTGAGCATATTTTCAGGCTTTGAGTTTTAGAGAGTTAGGCTATAACTATTACATTTAATCTCAAAAATTTCCAAGTATACACTTCTACTCAGTTTCCATTTTTTCATAAAATAAAAACATTTTGAAAAAAAGGGTCATGTCTAGTTCCATGTTTTTAGACATCAAGATGTTATATTGATCACATCCTTGACCCGAACTCCCATTATGTCCTATGAAAAACATTTCAAAAACATGGTATATTCACAAAAAGATCAGTAAGGGATACACATAGAAGGAAAACTGTTAGTTTTTCAAAACTATAAGTATACCATGAATACCTTATCATATGTAATAATTTTTACATTTATGAAGTAGTAAATACTCTTCACTTAATAAAAGATCATTTATTTACATTTTTTAACTGAAATATTACCAAAAAACCCATAGAAATTACTTATAGCATATAAAGGTAACTTGAGACATAAACATACTTAAATGTAATAACCATATAGTCAACTTCCACACATATCACTAAATGAAAAATCCATATGGCCGACTTCCATACCGAATGCATTGTATGTTATAACGTAACTACCCCTCTTATTTTATCATGTCATCACCCTTCAATTGGTTTATAATGTAACCACCCATCAAATATCCAAGTACCATTATAAAATCATAACACATAAAAAATATAAAGGAAAGATAACATTTCCACATTTCAATCATAATATATCATTTAAATATATTGACCTAAAAATACATTATCAAAACTATTTTCAATAATAAAATACGTAAAAGTGTATATGGTATTTATTTTCCTTTTAAAAACATTATAGCTTGTTTAAGATGCCAAAGATCAAATAATACACGCATCACCGAAAAAGGTCGTTGTCACCGCTAATAGTAATACATTCTTTTTTTCATTTAGTAAAATGCCTAGTAAAAAAATATTTCCTTTGAGTGAAATGAAATATCAATGGTTTTTAGATACCATATAAAATAATGTTTTGTATAAAACAAAATATTCCTCAATGAAATGAGATTGAGATGAAGTCCCTTACCTCGTGTCTGACATGATCCCTTCATTCTTTAATTTCATGTATAATATAGTTAAGTTAATTTTAACATTCTTAAGAAAATTTTTCAAGTTTATTATTCCTTTTATATCCTTATTACCTTTCTATAACAATTATTGAATTATTTGAGTTCATATCGGACATTTTGTCGATATTCAGAAATTGAGTTAAAAATGAATTTGTTATAATTATAAATTGTTCATGTGGTCGAAATTTCATTATCTCCAGAATGATATTAAAGATTTAGATATCATATATATAATATATATTCAGTGTATATATGTATTTATAATAGTACATAACATTTGGATATAAGAAATGAAATGCACCGTTCATGGAGACGGTAAGCCTAACGTACGCATGAACGCTACTTTCATTTCTATTTCATATTTCAATGGAATGAAAAAATAATTCTAATTAGTTATATTATAATTCCAGTATAATATCACATATAATTTCATTAAATCCATCCTTTATATGTCTCACATAAGGCGTTAACAAGTCATATCATTTTGAGGGGTAGGTAGTCCACGCTTCCTCAAATGTAATTATCACTATTACCCATATTGGAAACCATAAAGAAATTATATAAATATAAAATACAAAAACATAGAGACAATAAAAATATAATATATATCATATATAAATGTAGTTCCATCATAATGGTTACCACGAGAGGCGGTTGGAGATAATTGAACAATCATTGTTTCGTTAGGCAGTAGTTTTCTGTCCACGGAAACAGTATTTTCTTTACCCATTAGTTTTAGGTGTGTATAAGTGTAGTCTGAATCCATATCATAAAAACAACCAAGAATATTTAGGATACTAGTTTTTTTAAAAAATAAAATAATAAAAATATTTTAGGGGGTTGGAAAAGTAAAATAAAATAAAAACATAAAACAAGACGTTACATTTAATTAGGGTAACTCCCATTGGTTTGAACCAAAGGATTAGTTGAAGTGCATTTTGCCTAAGTTAAGACTTATAAGAAGATTATAGGGATTTGGGTAGCTTATTTAGGTAGATTTTGGATGAGCCAAGGGGCTTTAGAGGTCTGAGTAATGGGTTATATGTGGACTCTTTTTATAAGGGGGGAGGGTCTCTTTAGTAATGTTTGAAACAATTATTTTATTATAAACTATTCTTCAGTTTCAAAAGGTCCAAAAATCATAAAATTCAAATATAAGATTACTCATGTTCGAAATAAAATCGTCAAATAATAATTGGAGAGGTTTTGGATATATTTTTACTATTTTTAATCATATTTATTTAAATCATTCATTAATGAGGTAAACACTGCATCATTATTGTGTCAAAAATAAATATATTTCTTTGTAGTATAAAAATTAAAAAAAATACCATGATGTAGGAAATATTTATAGATACTAAATTCATATATATATATTCTAATAGATAACTTTTATAACCCCATTTAAAATGGATTTACTAAAAGATATTTGTTTTTTTTTCATTTTTTCTTTACTTTAAGTTAATTAAAATAAAGTGTCATTATCACACCCAAGTGGCACCATGGGGTCCCACAATCGACCCAAGGATGCCCATGGTTGGAAATGTATCATCCAATAGTATTAAGAAACATTTTTGGGTAATTTTTTATTATTATAATTATATTTGTTTACCCTTATTTACCTGATTTACCCTCTAACCATGGAAAAAACTATTACTAAAGTAAATATTAATAATGTATAAAAATAAAAGTTACATATTTACACAATTTGGTCCTCTAGATTCCAAATATGTAATCCATTTTTACAAATTCAAAATACATAAGTTTTATAAATTAATTTAAAATTAATTCTCTTTTTCACAACAAAGGGCTTGTTTTTAAGAAATAACTATCCAAAGATACACACTTATTTATGCCCAATTTCAATGTAAAATTACTTCTAATGAACAAAATTGGATTAAATAGAAAAAGAATAATATAATTACACTTTAAACCCAATTAAAAATATAATCTATCCTTATGAATATATTATTTTAAAAGGTAGTTTTGACTTAAAATACTGTATTTTCTACTATTCAATGAAAATTATTTTTATCAGAAAAATACCAAAATTTCCTCCAAAGTAAATTTTAATCTTCCGATTATAGAGGAGAATTTTATTTTTTAAAATTGAACTTATAAAAGTGGCCAAAACATTATTTAATGTGGTTTTTCCATTAAAAGTTGGTAAATCTACCTTTTAAAGAATATTAGAGTATTTTTTCTTAAAATTGGATTCATTCACATTTTAATCCTATAAAGTTTATTAGATTAAGGTAAAATAATTAACAGACATGTATAATCATACTATAGTAAGGCTTATTCATTCCCGCCAACAAAATGGCTTGGTGTTAACTATCATTTAAAATAATATTATTGTATTATTAGCGTTCAATGTAATATTTCAAAGAAACTAGTTATTGTGTATCAGGTAAGCCATCAAACATAGAATCCTATTTAAAGTAAAATTAATATTTAATTCATAAATATTAATAAATATAAAAATATATTATTCTTTATTTACCAAGGATGATACATCCTTCCCCCTTTTGGAAATTTCAGCTTGGTAATTTTGATTCACTTATCAAATAAGTGGGGGTATTTATCCTTTAGAGAATTTTCACATTCCCATGTTGCCTCTTCAACCATATGGTTTTTCCACAAAACCTTTGCCTGGTTAATTTCCTTATTCTGAAACACTTTCTCTCTTCGGTCAAGAATCTGAAATGGTTGTTCCTTGTAAGAGATATTATTTTCCAAAATAAGTACCTCTTGGCTCAAAATATGAGATAGATCAGGAAAATACATTCTCAACATTGAAACATGGAAAACATTGTGTACCTGGGATAAAATTGGAGGTAAATCCACTCTGTAGGCAACTGATCTAACCTTCTCCAGGATTTTTTAGGGTCAAATGAACCACAGACCCAACATTCCCTTCCTTCCAAACACATCACACTTTTCCATGGAGAAACTCTGAGAAAGACATGATCACCTACCTCAAAATAAAGATCCATCCTCCAGTTATCCGCAAAACTTTTCTTCCAACTCTGAGTTGTTCTCATGTTGTTCTGAATCAAATGAACGTTTTCTTCCATCTCCTCTACCAATTCTGGTCCCATTAGTTTTCGTTCACCTACTTCATCCCAAATAGATGGAGTTCGACGTTTCATCCCATATAATGCCTCAAATGGAGACATCTCTATATTGGAATGAAAATTGTTATTATATGAAAATTTAACCAAAGGAAGATGTTGGTCCCATCATCCTTAGTAATCCAGTGATCAAGCATGTAACATATCCTCCTAGGTCTGAATTGTTTGTTCTGACTGCCCATCTGATTGAGGATGAAAAGTAGTATTAAAATTTAAATCAGTACCCAATGACTTTTGAAGGCCTTTATAAAATTTTGATGTAAACATGGGATCACGATCAGATACAATGGGGCGGGGAAATCCATGCAACCTGACTATCTATTTAACATACAACTGAGAAAGTTGATATAGAGATAGAGTATCTCAAATATGAAGGAAATGAGCAGATTTAGTCAACCAATCAAAAATAACTGATATTTCATTGTTACCTCGAGATTTCTTCGGTAATATCACAATGAAGTCCATGGATATATTTTCCCATTTCCACTCTAGCACCGGTAAATACTAAAGCATTCTTTTTTTGTAACTACCAGACTTATTTAACCTATTGAAAAGTCAAACATTTCACATTAAAGTCAGTAATATCTCTTTTCCTTTAATCCCAACAGTAATACACCTGAAGATCTCTATACATCTTAGTATTGCCAGGATGAACTGAAAATGGAGAACTATGAGCTTCACATAACAACTCATTCTTCAACGGTGAATCATAATGCACACATAATATTTTCCCAAACCTCAAAACACAATCATAATAAATGTTAAATTCAGGTAACTTACTATTCTGAACCAACTCTTCCATTTTTATAACTCATTGTCTTCTTTCTACACTTGTTTTATTCTGTCTGATAGAGATGATTTCACTAACACCTGAAACAAAGAGAGGAATTTCTTTCACTAAAAACATCTATGCCAAAGTTCATCAAATCAAAAACCAAATGATCTCCTTCCAAATGTAGCATAGTTAATGTAGCATTACATTTTTGACTCAAAGCCTCATGCACATTATTTTACTTTCCCAGTTGGTAATGGATCGTGAAATCATAATCCTTGATTAATTCCAACCATCTCTTATGTCTCATGAATAATTCATTATGAGTGAATATATACTTCAACATTTTGTGGACAGTATATATTTCACATTTTACTCCATTCTGATGATGTCTCCAAATTTTTAAACAAAAAACAAAAGAAGTTAATTCCAAATCATGTTTACTGTAATTTAACTCACGAGGTTTCAACTGACGTGAATCATAATTAATTACCTGAACATTCTACATAAGGACACAACCAACTCCTTTCAACGAAGCATCATTGTATATTACTAAGTCACCATTTATCATAGGCATTACCAAAATTGTAGCATTCACCAATATTCTTTGCAATTCCTAAAAACAACCATCACATTATTTTTTCTAGATGAACTAGACACCTTTTCAAGTTAACTTAGTTATTGGACTAGATAACCGTGCAAAATTATCAAATAATTTCTGGTAATAACCTACTATACCAAGAATATTATGGATCTTGGTTATATTTGTGGGTCTTCGCCATTCTTTGGCAACTTTTGTTTTAGGAGGATCAACAGTTAAGCAATTTTTTGAAACAATGTAACCAATGAATCAGATTTGTTGTAACCAAAACTCACACTTTCTAGATTTCCCAAACAATTTTTTTTCTATTATGGTTTGCAATACAACCCTTTAATGACTTTCATGTTGCTCTTTTATTTTGGAATACACCAAAATATCATCAATAAATACATCCAAAAAAATTCCAAAAACTCATATAAAATTCTATTCATACAATCCATGAATACTGCAGGTACATTGGTTAAACCAAAAGGCATAACAACAAATTCATAATGGCCAAATCTAGTATAAAACTTCGTCTTCTGAATGTCTTTTTCCTTTACATTACACTGATGGTACGCTAACCTCAATTCAATCTTTGAAAAATACTGAGCTCCCTGAATCTTATCAAACAACTCATCGATATGAAGCATAAGATACTTATTCTTAATAGTGATATTATACAATTCTCTATTATTAATGCAAAGTCTCATTGAACCATCATTCTTTTTAACAAAACAATAGGATCACTTCATGGCGATGTGCTATGTCAAATGAAACATTTTTCTAATAAATCCAGAAATTGTTTCTTTAAATCTAAATGTTCAATTTGAGCCATTTGATAAGGATTTTTTGTAATTGGATTAGCATTAGGAACTAAGTAAACAGTAAATTCAACTTCCCGATCAGTTATAATACCAGGTTACTCATCAGGAAAAACATCTAGATACTCATTTACAATAGGCACATCATTATTCAAGATATTTCCTTTGTTTTCAACAATATTTCCAAGGTAGTACTCAATTTCATATTTTACTAGTTTCTAAGATTTCTGATATATTATCAAAAGTAAGGGGTTCATTCTTGTATACAAACTAAAATTCTTTCGGAAAAGATACCTCTTTAGATCTGTGGTCAATAATCGCATGACAAACAGAAATCCAATACATACCCAAAATTACATCAACCTCTACTAGAGACAAAACAATAAGGTTTGAAGGTATATTCATTCCGCACACAGGGACATGATAGTTCTTATATTTTATTTTTTCCTCAACATTTCCCCTAGGTGTTTTTACCATTAGTTCAGGATTCATATATTGAGATAGAATTCCAAATTTACTAGAAAACTTCTCAAAAATCAAATAATGGGTAGACCCTAAATCAAAAAACACATTGGCATAATTTGAACAAACAAACAGTGTACCTGATACTACTTCATTCGATGGCCCAACATCAGCTGAAGTAGTTACAATAGATTTCACCACCGCTTTCTACTTGTTGTTTGACTGCTTTCTATCAGTTGAGTTATTCATTCGACACTCATTTTCATAATGACCCATTTCATTGTACCTAAATCATCTTACCGTTGGGTTTTCATTGCCTCCTTGAGCATCTTTCTTACTATTATCAAAAATATGACCAGACTTACCACATTAGAAGAACTTTCCAGATATTATAAAATATTCACCTGGATGATTTTTTCCACACTTCTAAAAAGATGGATATTTAATTGTCTTACCTCTAGGCTTCTTTGATGAATTATTTCCCATTGCCGGCCAACTGACCTCTTCTTTTTTTTCCTCTGTTGGAACACATGATCATCAGAAAACTCCATTTCAACCTTCTTGACACATCTGATAGGTTTTTAATATATTTTTAATTCATGAGATTATAATGCTATTCGATATCATGGCTTCAATATTGATTAAATTCAATTTATCTTACTTTCATGATCTCAGATGAAATTTGTAGCATACCTTGCGAGTCGAGTGAATTTTTCATCATAAGTAGCAACTGAGTCATCCTCCTGCATCAATTCCAAGAATTGTGTTTCCATACTAAGATTAACCACGTTTCAAAAATATTCCCCAAGACACTTACCTTTGAATTCATCCCAATATAGAACATAAATCTCCTCACTATCCCTAATATTTTTCACCATCGACCACCAATAATCATCTTCACCTTCAAAATGGTAAATAGTGAGAATATCCTTTTGATGCTCTAAACACCCAATCACATAAAAAATATTCTCCATTGATTTAATCAACCCTTCAGCTAGCACAGGGTTAGATGATCCTATAAATGATGGGGGACGTTGCCTCATTAAATGCTCCACTACTGACATGTTCCTTTGTGGTTGTTCTGGATGATCTCGTTCTTGGATACCACCACCATTTATAGCCTGAGAAAATTGTGCCATCACTGCAACAAACTGTTCAGTTCTAATCCCGACCATTTCAGGTTGCTGATTTGGATGTTTATTCTCCTTTTTATGCCGTCCCAATATAACTACCATGTTTCCTCTATGGAAAACCATTCTAAACACACACAAAAATATTAACCGAAGAAGCATGGTCATCTGTAAATTCTATATCATTTTAATCTTTCCATAAATTAATTTAACAATATTATAACACCGAAAGTTGTCTGAACCGACCTCTGATACCAAATATAAGGACCTGATATTAAAACAATACATAATTTGGAATTAAATGAATAATTCACATTGGGGATATTTTTAGGTTTAGAGTTTTATAGAGTTAGGCCATAACTATTACATTTAATTTCAAAAATAACAAAGTACACACTTCTACTCAGTTTCCATTTTTTCATAAAATAAAAATAGTTTGAAAAAAAATTCTTGTCTAGTTCCATGTTTTAGATAGCATGAATTTTCATTAATCCCATCCATAACCCTAATCCACATTATGTCATGTGAAAAACATTTTAAAAACTTGGGATGAGTACAAAAATCTCAATAAGGGATACACAGAGAAGGAAAATTGTTAGTTTTTCAAAACAACAATTAAACCATGAATACCTTATCATAAGTAATAATTTTCACCATTATGAAGTAGTAAATACTCTTAATAGAATAGAAGATCATTTCTTACCATTTTTTAACGATATTATTACCATAAAACCCATATAAAGAACATATAACATATACAGGTAACTTGGGACATAAACAAACTTAAATAGAATAACCATACAGTTGAATTCCACACATATCACTAAATGGAATAGATATACAACCGACTTCCATACCCAATGAATTTTAGGTTATAACATAACCACCAGTCCTAGCTTATCACGGCACCACCTATCATTTGATTTATCATGTAACCACCTGTCAAATGTCCAAGTACCATTATAAAATCATTACACATAAAACAAATATAATCGAAAGATAACATTTCCACATTTAAATCACAATATATAATTTAAATATATTAACATAAAAAATACATTATCCAAACTATTTTCAATAAATATTTATGTAAATGAGTATATGGTATTTGTTTTTCATTTAAAAACATTAGGGCTTGTTAAGAAATCCAAATATCAAATAATACTCGCAGTGGCGGAAATAGTCATTGTCACCACTAAAGTTAAAACAATATATTTTTTCGTTTCGTAAAACGCCTAGTAGAAAAAGATTCCTTTTGAATAAAATGAAAATTAAAATGGGATTATATACCATATAAAATAAAGTCATGTATATAACAAAATATTCCTCAATGAAAGGATATTGAGACGAAGTCCCTTACCTCGTGTCCGACTTGACCCCTTGGTTCTTTAATTTCATGAATAATAAACATAAGTTAATTTATAATTTTTTAAGAAGATTTTTCATTTTTATTATTCTTTTTATATCACTTATTACCTTTCTATAACAAATAGTTAATTAATTTAGGTCATATCGTACATTTTGTCGATGTTCAGAACTTGAGTTAAAAATGAGTATTTTATAATTAAAAATCGCTCATGTGGTCAAAATTACATTATCTCTAGAATGATATTCATGATTTAGATATCATATATATCATATATATACAGTATATATAAGTATTTATAATATTACATTACATTTGGTTATAATAAATGAAGTGAACCGTTCATGGAGATGATAAGTCGTACGTACGCATGAATGCTACTTTCATTTCTATTTCATTTTTTAATAGAATGAAAACATAATTAATAATACATATATTATAATTCCAGTATAATATCATATGTAATTTCATTAACTCCATCCTTTTTACATCTCGCATAAGGCATGAACAAGTCATGTCACTTTGAGAGGGTGGTAGTCCACACTTCTTCAATGAAATTATCGCATTTACCCATAATGGAAATGATAAATGTATGATATAAATTAAAAATACAGAAGCATATTGAAAATATAAATATAACATATAGAATATATATATATAGTTCTATAATAATGGGCACCAAGAGAGGCGGTTGGGGATAATTGACCGATCATCATTTCGTGAGGTAGTTGTTCATCATCCACAGAAACTGTATGTTCTTTATCCATTAGATGGAGGTGTGTAAAAGTTTAGTTTTAATCCTTATCATAATAACGACCTAGTATATTTAGTATAATTTTTTTTTATAAAATAAATTAATAAAAATAGTTAAGGGGTTAGAGGAGTAAAATAAATGAAAAGAACTTAAAAGAAGACGATACCTTAAAATCGGGTAACTCCCTTTGGATTGAAAGAAAAGGTTTAATTGAAGTGCCTTATGCCAAAGTTAATCCTCTAAAAGGAAGTGACGGGTGTAATGAGATTATTTAGGTAGATTTTGGATGATCCAATGTGCTTGAGTGGTGTGAGGAATGGGTTAGAAAGGATGTCTATATATCTGGGGGAGGAGGGACTCTTTAGGAATGTTTGAAATAATTATTTTATTATAAATTTTTTTTGGTTTCAAATGGACCCAAAATCATTAAAGTAGAATATAAGATGACTCATGTTCATAATAAAATCATAAAATAATAATTGGACAGGTTTTGGATATTTTATTGTATTTATAATCTTATTAATTTAAATCATTTATTAATGAGGTAAATACTGTATCATTATTGTGTCATAAAATTATTTATTTATTTGATGTCTAAAAATTATGAAAAAATACCATAATGTAGGAAATATATTTATATTTGAAATTATTATTTATATTCAAAGATATAAATTATATAACCCCATGTAAAAAATTATTTACTAAAAAATATTTGTTTAGGTCATTTTTTCCTTTACTTTAAGTTAATTAAAATAATGTGTCATTATCACTCCCAAGTGGCTCCATGGGGTCCAAAAATCGACCCAAGAATTTCAATGGTCGGAACTGTATCAACCAATAGAATTAGGACACATGTGAGGGTAATTTGATATTATTATAATAATATTTGTTTACCCTTATTTACCAGATTTACCCTTTAACCATGGTAAATAATCTTTTTACTAAAATAAATGTTCATAATGTATAAAAATAAAAGCTACATATTTAACCAATTTGGACCTCCTGATTCCAAATATGTAATCCATTTTTTTTCAAATTCAAAACACAGAAGTGGCAGAAATCAATTTTAAATTAATTTCTGATGTCCCAACAAAAGGCATGTTTTTAAGAAAAAATAACTATCAAAAGATTGACACTTATTTATGTCCAATTTCAAAGTGAAATTACGTCAAATGGCCAAAATTGGAATAAATAGTAAAAAATTTCTATAATTACACTTTAAAAGAAATTAAAAAGATAATATAACCTTATAAATAAATTAGATTAAAAGGCAGTTTTGAATTAAAATACAGTATTTTCCACTATTCATTAAAAATGAATTTTATCAGAAAAATACCAAATTTTCTTCCAAAGTAAATTTTGATGTCCATATTCTAAACAAGATTTTTATTATGTAAAATAGAACATATAAAAGTGAAAAAAACTAAATTTAAAAAGGGTTCTCCCTTGAATGTCTATAAATCGTCCTTTAAGAGAATATTAGAGTATTTGTGCTTAAAATTGGATTCATTCACATTTTAAGCCTCTAAAATTTATTGGATAAATGTAAAATCATTTAACAAACATGTATAATCAAATTTTAGATATTTCTATTCATTCACACCAATACAATGGCTAGGAGTTAACTACCATTTAAAATAATATTTTTATATTATTAGTGTTTAATGTAAGATTTCCAAGAAACCTGTTGTCGTGTATCAGGTAAGCCATCAAAAATAGAGTCCTCATTAAATTTAAACTAATATTTAATTCAAAAATATTAATAAATATAAAAATTAACTATTCTTTATTTCGTTGGGATGTTACAGTAAAAATTTGTTCATGTCGTATAAGTTAAAAAACATTCTTCTCGTACATTTTCCTAAAAAATATAAAACGTCCAAATTAGGAAAATGAATAAAATTATTCCTTTAAACCATTTAATAAGAAGTCATACATTAATTAAAATGAATTTAAAAATAGTAAAAATATTTTAGAAAACATTTCTATGCTACATGGATATTGAGGATAAATATATCTCTGTAGATACTTACATATAAAAAATCCAGATAAAAATGAGAGTGTGGAATTCACCCTTACAACAATATAATCAGAAGAAACATATGTACCATGAATGAAAATAAATTATATATATATATATATATAGTTTTATATTATTATTAAGACACATAAAATACCATCATGTACAATATATATATCATGTATAAGAAACAAGTAGGGTTTGAGGCATGTGCCTCATAGAAGTAAAGGTGATACAAAAATCTCGTACCTTAGATCTGATTCCGTCCATACATGTCCGAAACTCAAATATAGTGGTTTTAAAAATATTAATGACTTATACAAAATCATAAAAATATTTTTGATATCATATATTATTCATTTATGACTTTATATTACCCTTTTAATAACAATTCCATGTGAAAGCAACGTTTTAGGTAATTACTCCTTTGTTTATCGTATGTGTTTTGACTGGTTATTCTTGATCCTATTAGTTAGATATTGATTTACATAGTTCCATATTTTAAAACATTATTTATATAGAATATTATATATTTATTTATATGTATGAAATGAAATACACCATTCATGGAGACAGTAAGTCATACGTACCATGAACATTGTTTCTGTTGTCTTATCATACTGAATGGAATAAGGTAAATAAATATATGTATATATATATTATACCATTAGAATTATTATTTATTATATTTTATATTTATTAATTCTATACATTTTTATAATCATTCTTGAATTGGTTAGTGTGGGAGATGAATCTCATTGTGTTTGGAAGACAGTAGGTCGTACGTACGCACAAGCGATGATATCATTCTCTTAATGGTAAAAGTAACGAAGTGGTTGATATATATTTTGATCCAGAATAAATATAATGTTATAATAATCAAATATAATTATTATTTTGTTCATTATACTGATACAAGTAATTTTTTCATGAGAAACATATTACACCCCAACATAGAGACAGTAAGTCGTGCGTACACAAGCATGGTATATTCATTTTTCATTAGAAAAATAAAAAATTGAATATGGTTATTCGATAAAAATAGTAAAACATGATAATATATTTTATCATTTAGTGATTAAATTATAATCTAATCAACATGTGAATAAAAAGTAGAATAGGAAACAACTTTGAATGAGTCGGTAAGGAGATTACCTCTTCTTCCATTATCTCCCTCAAAATCTATTTTTAAGGATACTAGAGTTGGTATTTTGAGAAGAAAATAACATATATAATGTAAATTGGGACGATTATAATTGGAATATATAGGTAAATGGACCATATATAAGGCTCCAAGTGATCTGAATAAGTGAGTAAGGAGGATCCTTTCTATAATTGATGTGAAGGGAACTTTAAGAATCTGTTAAAATATTATATTAATATTAATTGATTTCTGATTTTAACTAGATCCAAAGTGAGTTATTTAAAATATAACATGATTATGGGTATAAATCCTCTCAGAAAATTATTTTTATACATGTTTAGATCACAATATTAATCATAACTTTTGGATTTAACCCTTATTTAAACCCATTAACTTTAACAATGATAATTTGGTTTTTTAATTTTTTGAGTTTATATAGTTACTAAAAATTGAAAAAAGTTCTCAAAATGGATCATTTATGACATTATTCTACCAAATTATAGTTATTCATATAAATTAAATATTTTTTTAAATTTTATATAATTTAATAAAATATTATTTATTTTAAAGTATCATTTATGTCAATTTTGAAACTATTCATTATTTTTCTTTTAAAAAATATTATATTAACTAGACAACCATGATCCAAAGTTTCTAATATATCACTAATATGTAAAAGGTATATATAAAATTATTTTATTTCTTAATTAGGTAAATATATATATTTTACTATTTTCAATTTCATTTATTCAATATTCCCTTTAATCAAACAATTAATGCATCAGTATTATTCAATCCATTAATTAAATTATTTATCCTATAAAAATTAAAAACTATTATGAGGAAAAAAATAAATTTATTATAATTACAATGAATTTATATCTTTGAATTTATCTTCTGTATAACACTATATTAAAAATAATTTACATATTAATATTTTGAGTTTGAAATTTTTAACTTATCATTAAATAAAATATTATAAATATCAAATTCTCACCCAAGTGGCCTAAAAAGGTTATGATTTAAACCTAAGGTTATTTTTAGAAGTATCCCTCTTATCAAATTAAATTAGGACAAGTTTTAGGGTAATTTTATAATAATATAATATATTTTTTACCATTAATTACTTGATTTACCCTTAACCATGTTAAAAAAAAAACTAAACATACAATTCACCCAAAATTTAGTTGATCCATTTAGACCAAAAATTTAATACTAATTACAACCATTAATGTACATTTTTAAAAATTCAATTCACAAAAGTGGCTAAATTATGTTTAACAATAATACAGCAGATGTGCTGAGAAAGTGAATACAAGAGACGTTCGAAAGTTAAATAAGTTATTATATCCAATATCAAAATAAAAATGATTATAATGACCTAAATTGTACAACCATATGTATTATTGATGAATTTTAACATTATAAGTCAATTTAATGTATAATAATTATTTAAAAAAAGCAGTTTTAACTATAGTGCAGTATTATTTACTATTCATCAAAAAATGAATCTTCTCAGAAAAATAATAACAATCAACTTATGTAAATTTTAAAATTAAAAAATCAAAAATGATGTTTATTTTATCAAATTAAATTTATAATTCTGTCTAAAATTAATTTTATTTTATTATAAGGATTTAAAAATTAGATCATTTAACAAAATATTAGTTTTAAACATATTAAGAATCTACAGAAAATTATATTTTCCATTATCAATATGTTCAATTTTTATGAAACCATCATAAATAATATTTTAAAATAAGTTATTAATATTCATATTTCATGTTTAATAGCTATGTTATAACTGTATCATTAAAATTATTATAACAATAAAGTGATGTTTCATTGAAACTCATTATTATATATAACGCAAGCCAAGTCATTATTGTGTGTAATGAATGACTAACTTGGTGTTGCATATAACATAATCCAAAAATAGTGGTTTATAAAAATATATATTTAGTATGGATTTAAATGATAAATTATGAAAACATTAAATTGATTATAAAAAATGATATATTTCACAAAATCATAGGGAGTTTCACAGATTGTTTCTCTTTGAGGGATTTATAGTATAAACAATTTGTGTGCACATACCAACTTCTCCCGAAATGTGAGGTTTTAGAGCCCATTACTCCTAAAACTCTTAAATATATTTTAGAAACCTCTTGTCCCTTAAATCTAATCCAAAACAAAATTATTAACTGTTCTGACTCTTGTTTTTACAATTTGATTCCTGGTTTAGAAAGATTCCAATCAACCAAGTGAAAAATGTTTAAATTCCCATGCAAATACCATCAAGACCAAAACATGTGATGTTATTTTATTCACAAGAAATCATCCATATGAGGTATATACACTATAAATATATAGTTATTCCATTTGGTGTTGCTAATTCTCCTACTATATTTATGGATTTAATGAATAGTGTCTTTAGAGACTACATTGACCAATTCGTGTTAGTCTTTATAGAAGATGTACTTATATATTAAAAGAATAAGTATGAAAATGATGATCAATTGAGTATTGTAATGAATACCCTAATTACGGTATATGGAAAATATAAAAATTATTAATGTTGGCTTCAAATATTTTCCTTTTGAGCCATATAATCTTCATAGAGGGTAAATCTTTTGATCCATCAAAGGCAAAGGTAATTAAAAATTATCCCATAAAAACCACAATAACTGAGATCTAAAGTTTTCCTGGAATAAATGGATTTTATCGGTGCTTAATGGAATTTTTTTTGATTAATTTCTAATCCACTCACCAAGTTAACTATAGAGGGATCCATGTTTCTTTAGATAAATAAATGTGATGAAAATTTCATATAACTAAAGATATGGATAGTCAGTGCACCTACTCTTAAATTACCCCATTTTTTAGAAGGGTTCGTGATTTATAATAATGAATCCATGATGTTAATGGGATATAACCCCATGAATAATGATATTTATATATATTCTGACTCATATAAATTGATTTTCTAAGAGAAAAACTACCCAAATCATTATTTGGATTTAGAAATGGCAAATTTATCATTGAATATATAGAGGAATTATCTTCATGATGAAATTTCTAACATATATACTGATCATAAAAGTTTAAATATTATATTGATTCATAAATAATTGAATATGTTCTAGATAATATTGTTAGAGGTGATTTGAGATTATGACAACTCAATAAATTACACCCCAGGAAATTGAACAAGGTGGTAGATGCTCTATGTTGAAAGGATATAGATATCTTATCTATGATTTAAATCAAAAAATATCCAATATATATTTATTTTCAAAGGATGGATAATTAAATATTGAAGGAATGGGAGAACTATTATCATTCTCAAATGAGTGTTCAGTCATATATCTATCGTTGGATTAAAGAGTCACATAAAAAATATATTGAATTATAGAAGAAAGTTATAAATTTTATAGAGTTCATCATTGATGGTGATCAAATGATATAGTTCAGAAACCTTGTGTGTGTTTCATCCATGCCATATTTTAATATTTTGATATAGGATGATGCTTATAGTTCATCATTGTTTATTAATCCTTAAAGTACAAAGATTTATAAAGATCTAAAAGAGTATTTATAGTGAGACAACATGAAGATATATATTACATAATCTATATCTAAATGCTTGGTATGGTATTAAGTTAGGTCTAATAGAGAAAAGTATAAGGTGATGGTAAAACTATTACCTATATTAGAAAAGAAATGGTAAAAATCATAATGAATTTTTTCATTGGACTCCCAAAAACATTTGAATTCCATAATTCTATTTGGGTTGTAGTTATTCGACTAATAATGTCAGAACACATCATTTATATCAGATTAGATTTTAATTTGGATATAATTGTAATAATAAACATTAAAGAAGTTGTAAGTTTACAAGGAGTACCATATTCTATTATATCTAAAAGAGATCCAAGGTTTACCTCCATGTTCTGGTGATTTTTTCAGTAGACTCTGGATATATAATTGAGTTTTATAGTGACATTTCATCCTTATAAAAATGGTTAGACTGAATAAACCATTCAAACCCGAGAGGAGATACTGATATCTTGTTATATATAATTAAATTGTGTTGGGTATCAACATCTTTCTCTAGTCAAGTTTTCTTACAATAATTTATTTCAAATGATCATTCAGATGGATCCTTATAATGACCTCAATGGTAAAAAGTGTAGAAATAAAATTTTCTAGAATAAAGTTAGGGAAATAATGTTATTAGGACTTGAGCTAGCTGATTAAATGAAGTATAAAGTTACAGTTATCCAACATCACATCATAGTAGCTTAGAGTTAATAAAATAATATTGAATATAATCATCAGTGTGATTTGTAATATGAAGTTGGTGAAAAGGTATTTTTATAAATTTTTCCATAGAATAAGTAAATGATATTAGAAAAAAAGTAAATTTGATCCATGGGTATATTGACCAATTCAATATTTTTTATTATGTAGGGATATTTATGTATATCTTCTTCTAAACCTCGCTCATGTTCATGGTGTATTCCACGTATCTTCCATAAAGAGGTACATACCCTATCCTTCACATGTCCAAAACAAAGAGGTCATACTTTTGGAAAATGATATTCATTTTGAAGAATTATCAAAATAAATGTTTTATCATAGACAAAAATTTCTATGAAACAATACAACTTACATGGTTAAATTCTAATGATGGAATCATAAATTCGAAGAAGCTACATAGGAACTTGAGGGTGTAATGAAATAGAGATATCTTTATTTGTCCATATTGGAGTGATGGAGTTTCAAATTTTAATTTAATTTTAAGGTGGGTGGGTATAATTTAACACCATGATATTTTATTATATATTTATCTATAAATTTTTTTATTCCTTTTATACCATTCCCTATATGCAACACCAAGTATATATGAAAAAATATATACTAATAAAATATTATTATATAATGTGATTGTTTTCTACTAACCACTGAATTGGTGGGTATGAATATTAATAACTAAATTATATGAAATATATAGTTTAAAATAAATCTAGTTTTACACTTAAAAATGTATTTATTTTAAATTTTTTTCGTGATATTCTGTGTATTTATTTTAAAATGAATTTATAAATTTTATAGAAATTAAATTGTGAAAAAATGATTAACTATTTCTAATCTATAGGAATAATTTTTTTTAATTGATCCCTTTTAATTTAAGGCATTATTAATAGTAATAATGGTACAATTTCACACCTTGGTAGAGGATGAATTTGATCAAAAAAGTTAAAACTAAATGTTTTTGTCACCATTGTTCATATTAATTATTACCAGATAAAGGTAATTTGACCATTATCACCTAAGGCTCAAAATATAATAGTTTAAGTGACACGTATATTCTTTTTACACTTTTGATGAGGCATGCATCTATCTGTGGAGGAGGATGTGATAGTATTTCGCCCCACATTCTCACTTTCCAAAGGTGGGCGACATTTATTTCTTATTTATGGATGTTTGCTCCTTGATCAAAATGGGATGATGGGATGTCGGCTCCACCTTCTATAGATTCCTCTTCGAAACTATCCATCTAGTCTGGGTCTCCCTTAAATATTACAATATTGATCGTGAAACTCTTCCCAGGGCCATGTCTTCATGGACACTGTTTAATTATACTACTCTTGTCTGGAAATTCTAAGGAGTCCAGTCAAGGTGGCATCCTTTGGTTGGGGGACTAGTCACGTTGGACATCATTGTCATTCCTGGATGATGGAACACAGCTACATCTGGGTTCCTTCCCCTTATGATAGGTCTTATAGATGGTGATAAAGCATGAGTAATCCCACGTCGAGTGTGGGGAATTATATTCCACAGGCATGTCTCTCTGGTTTTCCCCAGCTACCCATGTTTAGCATTGGGTATTCCACGAGTTGAACAATTTGCGGAGATGGTTATGCCAAAGACGTGTCTTTTGTGGTGTTCCTCAGGCATCTCATGTTTAACACGAGGTATGCCACAAGTTTAATATCTTATAGAGGCAGAATGAGAGTAATTAGAACATCACATGGCGATAGATCAGATTGGTACATCCCTAGGAGGGAGCACCTGGAAGGTTTACAAGAAGTATGGATTAGAATGCCCAATGGGGGCGGAGCCGAGGTTGTGTGTCCAATAGAGGGAAGATATCACAACACGAAGGATGATCTAGACACCACTGAGGGTGAATCATGGGAGGTGTACCCCATAAAGGGGATCACCAGATGGGGCGATCCATGTTCTCAATGAGAGCAGACCGAGGGTGGTGTGTCCTAGAATTGGAAGATGTCACACTGTGAAGGCTGGTTTGGACACCACCAAGGGAGGATCATGGAGAGTGCACCATGGAGAAGGGGAATCAAAGATTTACCATTAGGTGGGATTAGAAATCATGGAGGTTTCCAATGTACCATGTGCATACAATCAGGATCAAAACCAACATAGATCAAAAGTGAGATGAATCGGGGTGTACATAATAGACAACAGCTCAGAGACATGCCTGGGCTTATGCATGGATAGAATCCTTTCATAAGAGTGGAACTCTTAGTTGGACGGTTACGGATTATGTGGGGCTTATACATGGTTAGTTACTTGGGTGGATAACAAGATTTCTCCAAGATGTGGAAAGCCAGGTAAAAATTGGGATGGAAGATGGAGATTTGAGTGAAGTGGATGAGTAGTGGGATAGAACTATCGTTAATGTGACAGTAGCCTTGGGATTGAACCTCAGAGAGGCTTCCTACATATCCCCTTAATAGGGAATCAATGTCTGCATTGTTTGGTGGGATGATGGGACAGCTGAAGAGGCGGCCCATGAGAATTGACACATGGATGGGACCTGGACTACATGGAACCTCCATGTTGGATAATGACCCTTCCGAAACACAGAGTCTCTAGGGAGAAACCAGGATGAAAGATGGGTGTTGCGATTGAACTTGAGGGAGGCTTCCAACATATCCCCGTGGAAGGGCATCAAATTCCACGTAGTTCATTATGGGGAATAGGATCGGGGTGTTCTTGAAGGACCAAAACCCAAAGATGACCCTCGGGATAACGTGTGGTTAGTAGTTCAGGTTGGTCTGACGCCTGAGGGATAGCCTAGAGATGTGGGTCCCAATAGATGGGACTTCAACGGATTACTGCATATTGGGGACTACAACAGTTAACCTTCAGTAAAGGAAATATTATGGGTTACCATCGTTTGAGAGCTACAATGGCTTACCGTTTGATGGTAACTAGAAAATATTATAGTTTTTTAGTAACTAGAATGAATTACCGTTGGGTGGGTATCATAATGGCTTACCGCTGGTTGGGGATCACAACGGCTTACCACTGGATGGGGATCACAACAACTTACTGTTGATCAAGGATCTCAAGATCTTACTGCTGGTAGAGGTTCCAACATCTTACCACTGGTTGAGGTTCCAATAGCTGACCACTGGTTGAGGTTCCAATGGCTTACCACTGGATGAGGTTCCAATGGCTTACCGTTGGATGAGGTTCAAACAGCTAACTACAGGTTGAGGTTCCAACAGCTTACCACTTGGCGAGGTTCCAATGGATTACCACTGGATGGTATCACAATGGCTTACTGTTGGATTGGGTTGAGCCACATTGAGGCTCCCTACATACCCTGTCTAGGAGACAGGGATCAGAACGTTCATCGTTTGAATGGGTATAGTTTATCATCATGTAGGATGAAAAGTGGGGGACAATTTAACCTCATTCAAAATGGGGGTGAACTGACGTGAAGTGGTCGGGACCAATGTATGATGGGCTCGAACCTCAGAGAGGCATCCTACATACCTTTCTTGGAAATTTCAAGGATCTAATTCCACATAGTTCAAAATGGGGGATATTGTTTAACGTCATGGTGGACGAAAGGGGTTCGATGGGCTTAAACCTCGGAGTGGCTTCCTACGTACCTTGATCGGAATGGGTAAAGGACCAAAGTCCACCTTGATCGGGATGGAGTTTTGTACATACACTATAGGGTGTCCTGTGAAGGATGTCATAGTCAATGCTTAATCTAATCCCATGTGAGTCATGATCGGGGTGAGAAACAAGAGGCAGCAAAGACCTGACAATGACATTGCAAAAGTAGCATACACAAGGAATGAAGCAGGGCTTACATGTGGCTAGAGGCCCAAAGAGGAAACATTGTTCTACACATGGTTAGCTACCTAGGGACATGAATATTAGGATATAATCCAAGATGGAGGCCTAATGGCGACAAATCCCAGAGGGATAGGGATGGGGTAATGAAGTTCCTTGTGCACATCTATCTTCATGTCTTTTCCACCAAAGAAGAAAGGAGGATTAAGGGTGATTCCTCCTTCAAGAAAGGAAATGGGATTACACCAATATGGTTTACCTTCCCCACAGACATACATCATTCTAACTAAGATGATCACATTCCATCTGAGGAAAATCTCATTTCTGTGGAGACGAGTGGCCATTTAGAATGCCCAAGAGAGGGAACCGCGTAAATATTTCACGTGGAGAGGATACAATATAACATCATGTGATGAGGACGATTGTGCTTCCCAGTTTAACGATCTGCAGTTCAGACGAGGTTCCTTCACTCCACACCCCTAGGACATTCATGACTGATACCTACCCACCTTTGGAGAGGAGAAGGCATCAGTAATTCTGTGGTGTTGGGGTGTTGTGGAGTGATCCATTGAAGGGCACATGTTACCATGGCTATGCAAAGAGACAATCCCCATTTTCATGCCTATGCAAAGAAGCATTAGTCTTAGCAATGAAATGTGTAGCACTGCACAAAGGACCATAATCCCACTTTTTATAATCATAGAGGGTTGTATGGGAGAATGAATTGTGAATAAAATTGGTTCACATGGAAGGAACTTGTGAATCTCTAGTGCTCCACATAGTGGAGGGACTTCATGAAGGTGAATCCTTTGTGAAGAGGGGTGGAATATCCCAGGAATAGGGGATGAATGTATATGGAGGGAGCTTCCCAAAGCCAAATGTTTTTTTTGAAGTATGACTTCACAAGGAAAGGTTAACATTAAAATTATTTAATTGGGAAGAAATGTATTTGTGAAGCACAATGAGCCAGCCTTAGTATATGTTTGACATTTTATGGAGGGCACATCGATGTGTATGAGTTCATTGAGAAGACATGATCCCCCTTAGGGATATCCCTCCATCAAATTTACTCATGGGCTCTACAAAGGGAAAACCAACATGAATAGGGGTTTTCATTGAGCTAATAGAAAGGTGATTCTCAAAGCTCAAGTACCTTGAAGAGTTTATTTTTTTAAGGTATCACAGAGCAGAAGGTGCTTTGCAATTTGAGAGATGACAAGGTGAATGTTTGGGGTCTCCATTTTTGGGATCGAGGGGTTCCTAGATTTTATAGGCAAGGGGTGGCTCGAAGTAGGGATATCTTAGTGTGAAGCCATGTGGTGCTTTACAATCGTCCTCATATTGTTTCAAGTTCATTGTAACCGTGGATTCAATAATCATCCCCTCCTCGACACAGATCTCTCATCGATTCTCTTCATGGCACTTGAGGAGGCATCCGTTGATTTTTAAAAGTTCGGGGAGTTCGACTCAGCTTCCTCCATAGTTTGAAACTTACGGTAAATTGTGTCGTAACCACTGAGCCACTTGCCTCTTTACTCCACAGTGACCAAAAAGGTGCTTTGACTTCACACCAGCTGCAATGTTGTGGGGCTCCGCGAATGCCGCAGTGCTAGCGGTGTGGGGTGGGGGGGCTCTGCGAAGAGGCTTCATGATTTCGTATTTTTGTAATTGGTTTACTCTTTGCGTCTATTTAGTCTAACAATATTTTGGTACTAAAGAAATTCCTCCACTCAGACTTATACCCGAGGATAAAACAAGGGTCTAAGTCTGGGGGTAAATTGCCAAAATTTTAGGCGAATTGAAAAGCTAGATTTCAATGAAGGATTGTGATGTGGAGTAGTGATGCGCTTCTTGGGAATGTTGTGAAGCTCGTTGTGGCCAGATGTTCCACAAAGAAAAGGTGTTCTTCTCCTATAAATAGGGGTGGCTATCATAACTTTTTTAATTTATTATCTTATCATCCTCATGCATGAGCTCTCGATTCAAAATGATATGCATGCTCTACAACAGTGCTTTGAAAGTATGATCAATTCTACTTTGTGGCACACAGTGAGTCATTTCATTCATTGAGTGTGGGATCTGTGGCTTGTGTATATGAGGTCTATGGTAGGGCGCCACAATATATCTATGCGACCAACCTCCGAGATCGAGCTCCCCGACCAATCTACATGAACCAAAACAAAAAAAAATTATAATTTTATGATGTAATGGCCCACCAAGGAGCTGCCAAGAGTTCTTGCAGATGATGCCTGAAGGGCTTAGTTGGATAACAACCTGGGCATCATGAAGTATGTGTGGATTCACTCAGACCATGAGTCCCTGGTGGGCCTATTGTCAGAGATTCATAAGAACTACCCTCCATACAAGAGGTTTCCCCAATATGAATTCAATCTGATGGATGATGTTTTCATTCTTGAAATGAGTAGGTACGAGCTGACCTTGTGGTTAGAAATTTTGTCGTACGAGCACTAGTGGTATAGGTTGGCTGACAGTCATAACTTCTAGGATCACACACCTGTCAATGCTGATTGTTTTTACGATCATGTGAACAACGTTGAATGGAAGTAAGTGAACCTAGAGTTTTCTTCTCCATAGTATCACACCATTCTGAAGGCGTCCTTAGGGAAATAATAGAAGGGGTGGACCAATGAGTGAGATCTACGATAGGGCATAAACTTCATAGATGATTGGTCCTAGGACTACTTGGTATGTAACTCATTTGAGAAGTTTCAGGTCGGGCTGAGGTGAGTGGTCGTGTATGAAGTAGTATGGGCATCCCAATTTCACATTTACCAACCAATGCAGCTGATGTTGGGGTTGTAGAGTAGGTGATTACAGAGGACCAATACCTCTCATCTTCACCATGGGGAGGTTGGTATTAGCCTCTAGGATCTAAACCAAATATCTAGGGTGTCAATACTAAGGGTGATGTATGATGAATTCTTCCATGTCATGAATACATGGGAGGACCCGAAGCAGATGTCACCACTAGCAAAGGCATTGATGGACCTAGTTCCAGGGGAGGACAAGACGTTAGTGAGGGATGTCCACTTTATGTGGTGGTTCAAGCAGTTCCTGAATTACCCTGAAGATAGACAGTTTCTCGTGAGGCCTCAGACCTTCCCAAAGGGGGGTCAACATCGAAATTTGGACTCATATTTGCAACCCTTGGAGGGATTACTATGGGAGAAATTAGGATTCAGTATCAGTACTGATCACCAACTGGTGGTTAGGTTGGCTATGTCCATCTCATTACTTATTTGAAGCTCGATGCAACCAGTAAGGGACCCAAATATTGGAATGCGACTGAGCATGTATACCATGGAATCTACATTGGAGACCGGGGAGTGGGTCAACCGAGGGATCTCGATGCTCTCCAAGCTACATAAGGTGTTGTGGAACATAAGAAAAGGGAAGAAGACACAGAGGGTATTCAGGATGTTCGATCATCTGAATTGGTGGATAGTGATGCATATTAGGGTATCTATGAATATCTGAACCCTATTTCTCCTAGAGGGTCGGACTTTAGACCAGCCATTCTAAATGTGGTTGAGTTTTTCTCGACCAAGATGGCCATGCCACTGATGTTGAACTATGTAAGGAAGTTATATGAGTTCAACTTCCACCCATTCCTATTTCCAACAGGTGTGTTCATTAATGATGTCTAGGAAACCAAGGAGCATCAGTCCTACATCTTGGCATTTTTGGGTGGAGTCTTAGTGGTATGGGTTGAAAACGACCCTATTTGTGAGCCGTACAACCCACATGATTTTTCAAGGTAGTTATGGTGCATGTAGAGGAACACCCTGTAAGTTTACTTGCGAGTGTTCCATGAGGATCACCTATGTGTGATGAGGAAAATCTGGTTTATATTTACACTAGAGTATGGGAAGACACGGAACGAGCTTCCTCCTCCCACAACTATAAATGGGATAGTGAAGAAGTACACTAAGAGTTGAGAGGCAGCCTACCTAGGGATATGTTGAAGCAACAGACCATCTGGGCCAGTGATGAGGTCCCCCCTCAACCTTCAGGTCAGGGATAAAAGGCAAAAATAATGCCCCATGGTAGCAGGGTAGTAGTGGCATTTATTCCTTGACCAATCAAGAGGCGGGAAATAGTAGCAAACTTGGTGGTTCCATATAGGCAAAGTTATCTAGAGGGGAGGCCACCTAGGGGGTTCCGTATAATACCCACTCAAGCTCTAAGTAAGTGGTTGCACCATATTGACATTCTTATGAATTCTGTCTTGGCTTGGGGAATATAGGATTTCAACATAAAATTCCTCAACCCTACCCAGATGTAGAACCATTTAAAAAATATAGGGATGGATTTACTAGGGATCGGTTATGTTAGGGATAGCATTGTGGTATCCCAGGTAGAGGGGGAGTAGTGCATTGCTGAGATGGAGGACTTTGTTCACTCTCAGGTTGCTCCACATCCAATGATATATCGAGTAAAGTTTCTTCTTGGTCGAATAGCCCCTCTTCATTTTTCGGACACTGAGTTGAGAGAGGGATTCCCACTATCAGAATAATCAGACAATTCTTCCTAGGGGAGGAGGCCGGTGTAGGTATCCCTCTGAAGGAGGTTGATGTCCAAGACTCAGAAATAGAAGAGCTTATAGATGCTCTTGAGGTAGGACCTAAGCCAATTTTACATAGTCCTCTTCTAGGTCATTTAGCACTTCTCCACTAACATTTTACCCATGAAGGAGTGCCTCATACGAAATACTTACTCCTGCACTATAACAGATAGGCATGTGGGAACATTGGGATCTGATCCTTTGGTAATGGTGATTATCGTTCCTAGAAGGGTTGTGATACCTAAGGTGGCTCTCCCAGAGTCTCTTTATTTCCCAACCAAAAATAGAGGGCCATGCCTCGGGGTCCCGACGATAATAAATTTTGGGAGAGACCAAGTATTTGATCTCTATAAGCCTCTGTTAAAGAACATGTAGCTATCATTCATTGAAATAGGCCAACCAATACTTTTGTATTCTAACAAATACGTTTATTCAAATGGAATGGGCTACCTTGGTGAGGTTGGTTGGATCTCTTAGCACTATCTTTCCAAGGGTAAAACTGGTGGTCATGGAAGCACACTTCGAAACTAACCAAGCTACAGAACTCCCAATCACAGGTGGGACCGTTAGTCGGATAGAGCCAGAATTTATTGAGATGGAATCAGATGACGTGGATCAATCGGATGACATGGGTCCTAACCTACCGATCAAACACCAAATGAAGACCCTTCTTATGTGTTCTTGGAGGCATTCCCTGAATATGAACTCGTCGACCCCACAGAATGGGATGAGATGACTTTTGATGAAGAGGAAAGAAAAATCGTCCATCATCAGTCATGGATGTTGATCAAGTGATTCATCAAGGAGACTGCTAAATCCCAATGGATAGACCATATGGGGAGGATTAATTCTTTTCTATGCAAGCTATGTGTGGTGGGAGTGGATTTATAGCATCCTCATATGCTCATCTGAAACATCATAATGGGGATGATTTTGAAGCATGATCGTGGCCTGGGTGTGGGATGGAAAAAGAGGAAATAGATGAACATCACGAGTCTCTAGGAGGCTGAAAGTGAGATTCATCAGTTGCGAGCATGAGAAGACGAGTACTCTAATTTTGTGTATTCACAATCGGGGCTCATATCATGCCTAAAGGCTCAGCTGGTAGAGGTCAAAGAATAGATGAAGTGAGCCTATGAATAGATGGATATCATCCAAACCGATGAGGGGCGGGCCTGAATTATAGCTGACAAACTACGCCCCATCATTGTCGAGGAGGATCGGGATCTAAACATGCGACATCAGATCTGAGATGACACCAGCAAGAGAGTGAACGAATTAGAACACTCTATCGAATAGGTCAAAACATCCAGGGGAGGGTCCAATCCTTGGTCACTATAATGTTTTGTAACTCCTAAATATACTTTCATGCATTAAATAGTTATGTTGTATGTATGCATGAGTTCTATTATTTGTTTTTGTCAACTTAATATCCATCACATTCATGAAATATCAAGCAATTAATCCCTAAGATCATGTGGGTCATGAACAATATGAGAAACAAGGGATGACTACTTCATTATTCCAAATGATTATGACAGTGTCGACCAAGAATCAGGAATCCATGGTTTGCACATCCAATATGGATTTTTGGGAAGAAATAGGGAGGCCTGACAGAAGGATAAAGTTCATAGAAAAGTTGAATTTCCATTTTCCCAGTGTGCTCTGGTGCACGAGTGGGGTAACACCAGGGGAGTTAGAATCAATCCAAACAGAGGGGAGTAGAAGATGTGAATCACGAAACCCAAAATTCAAAACACTGTGGGGATGGCATGACAATGTAGGGTAACTATTGACTATGTTCTAAACATAGTATCCTTATTGAGTTATCCTGAAATGAGGATAACAAATCAGGGCCGACCACTAACCATGTTCGAAACATGGGGCCTAAATCGAAATGTCCTCCATTAGTCTTCCATGATGTCAGCCCAATATTTTAGGTGAGCCAGAGGCCAAGGATCTATAGTGTTAGGGGGGTCCTTCAGACATTAAATAGGATGGTGGTCCAAATAAATGGAACTCAAAGCATGATCGGTGGAGTGATGGGTTGTTATAATGGAGTCTAACACTCTGGAAATTATGCCACTATGGTGGAAACACATTAGGTGAGTGCATAAATTTGATCATGGATCATACCTAATTCCGAACAGGACCTCTCTGGTGAGTTCTAGAGTGCCTTGGGATTTTGGGTCATGCCAAGGTGGACAATAGACCCCAGGCGTGGCCCAAGACAAATTGTTTGGGAATCGCTACGTATCCCATAAGGATGGAAATCAAGAAAAACATATTTCTTAAGAACATCGTGGTCAGAGACCAATGCTCATATAGGTAATCCTATTTGGTGAGGAAGCTGACGTATCCCATAATTAACATGGGGCATCCTTATCTGGTTCAGGGTAGAATTGCAGTTTAATATCATGCATCGAGGACATGTGTATTAATGTATTTTAATGTCATAAAGTAAGATAGAGAGTTGAAGGGGAATATGTGATGTGGTATCTATAAACCCTACATGAATGAGTACATAAGATGTCTGCACCACCCCACGTATCCCTGGGGGAAGTTTTTAAGTTGAGGGACAAAAAGTGAATGTTTCTTGGGCTCAAGGAAAAGTGGTTGGGCATTCCTACATACCCCATCATGGTGGGGATCATGTCGCACGTATTTCTGGTATTACAGTTTAATGTCATATGGGATGAAAGGCATGTGTGGTACCGCTGAACCAATACACACCCCACTAAAACTACTAATCCCACTTGAGTCGTGCTCTATGTGGGAAACATGAAGTAGCGGTGGGATATCTCTGGTATAGGGAGGCACACATTAAGAATTATAAACCACTAGGATAGTGACACACCGTTATTACTGAAACCCTAATTAACTCACATAGATGTGTGCGGTGTTCAGAACCATGTGTGTTGAAACTCCACGTAAACATATGGGAGTAGAAATAGATGAATAATGATACTCGAGATATGAATCACAATGATAGTGGTGTGATGATAGTGGATAACTATTGATCATATTAGAAACATACTATCTATTTCACATTATCCTAGAATGGGGAATGAAAAATGAGGGTTAACCAGTAACCATGTTTGAAACACGGGACCTGTCGCAAATGTCATCTTAGGTCTTTAGGTCATTGGACCAGGATGGCAGGAAAGACAATGTGGCATGTGACCAGGCTATAAAGGGGGTCCCCCTTAGATGTGTAAGATAATTATGATCCAAATAAAGTTTTCATAAAGCCTGGAAATAAAGTAAGGGGTGTGTTTATGTGAGAAATACACACCTTGGACTCTTTGATAGACTGCATTTGAGTATGCAAATGAGACGTGTTATATAGAGGAAGACGAATGCCTTTTTTAGGAGAAGGGTCCTCGGGTCCCATTATCCATGCATAACATTGTAGAGTGGACTAGTAAGATGGGACCTGGTTTGATGGACAGTGTGTAGGACAGTGAAGTATCCAAACCTGATTCTTAGTTCCCATAGGTAGATCTTTTTTTAGGGACATTGAACATGGACCAAGCTGGGAAGAGAAAAGGGAGTAACATGGAGTGTTGGTCACAAAACCTGACATGAATGAGAACTGAAGAGGCACTCAACACACCACAGGATCCCAAAGGATCTTGGGAAAAAGGGGCTAGAAAAAGGGGTAGGATTTATGATTCCTGGGTCTAGACACGCAGATGGAATGTCTGGGCACTACATGTAACCTGTGAGGATGGGAATCAAGACACACGTAGTTCTGTGAAATATCTAGCAGTTTAGTGTTCTGTGACAAGGATGGTGGGATCCTAGTTTTACAATCATAGATATTAGATCAAATATATAAAGGAGGGAGGGAGACATGTGGTGTGGTAATTGAAAACCCCAACATAAATGAGGATAGTTGGAGTCCAAATCACACCATGTGCTCCCTAGGGAAATGTTTTGTTAAGGGACCAAAATTTATTATTTATATGGGCCCTAGAAAAAGTGCACATGCATTCCTACATACCCCATTATAATGTGGTCAAGACATTCATAGTTATAAAAGAGGCACCATAGGATACCAAGGTAGGGAAAACACTGTTGTGTGGGTCTGGACCACACACCAAAAGAAGCATCATATGATAGATTCTTGATTGTTCTTTAATATGGATGTGTTTGTATCTTTGTGAAGCAACAATCCTATGACAAAGAATCTATGAAACGCTACAGTAATCAATCTATTTGTAGGCCTTGACAAATGGATTGGTGGAGAATTGATACCAAACATTTATCCCCTCAAGTGAGGACATCACAATGCGGTGTTTTTTTCATGCGGTGAGGATGATAATGTCATAGATTAATATTGTATGGCAAGACCATACCATTTATCTTGGCGTTTCACCGCAATGACATAATGGATAAAATTCTTATGGGACCAGACATCCTAGCTTAAGGTCATATGACTTTGACACACAGAGAATAGCAAGCTCTTGAATGGAATATGCCTGACATGATAAGGCGTGCCTGTTGTGAATGAGGACAATGATTCCACACCACACCACGCATAATACTAGGAAAGAAACCTCAGGCTAGGAGGCCAAAAAACATCAGGTAATATGGGTTTGAAACTGAAGATGAGATGTTAGGGTGTTTCTACATATCCCATGAGTGTATGAATCATGTTTCACATAGTTCTGAGAGTGCATTTTAAGGTCATACGAGATGAGAGGTAGGAGAGACTATCTCCTAAAAGGGGGGTGTGTGGTGTACTTTTTGTACACCCATCCTGAATGAGTACATATGCCCCCACACACCACACCAAACAATCCTATAAAGTCATATCCAAATGTCTTAATAGAAGAGATAATTTGGGGAAGCTATGATGGTCCCAATGATAACATATCTAGGAGTTATTACATATCTAGAGTGAGTAGGAATCAAGACATACATAGTTATGAGAGGATGTTGTGCAGTTTAATTTCATGTGTCATGGATATAGAAAGATCTTATATTATGGTCTTAGAGCTCATGCCATAGAATTGAGACTCTTTTAGATGGGTGCAAACCTTGATGAAATCCCTAATCCCACATGAACTGTGCTCAATGTGGGAAACAAGGGTGGATAAGGTGCTCCCAACATGTGGAATACAGGAAAAGGGGAAATGGTGCAGAGCCTCTAATGAAACCTCACAATGGATTTTTTCCACTTAACATTAAAATTCACACTAAGGGATAACACTGAGAGTGTCGAAATTCCACTTGGACATGATGGAGTGGAAATGGTTGTAAATCATGAAACTAATATTTAGTTCTTAATGGGGGTGGCGTGACGATGAAGGATAACTATTGACAGTGCTCGAAACACAACATCCATACCATGTTATCTAAAATTGAAAAAAAAAACTAACATCAACCGCTGACCATATCTACAACGTGGTACTTTTATCAATTCTTCATTCGAAATTCGTGGGGATGTTGGCTCAAAATAGTAGGAGGGAACTGGGGCTTAGCATCTATGTCATTAGGGGGGCCTTTAGATAGTGGAAGATGATGGAAGCCCAAATGAATGGGAACATGAAGCATGAAATTGGGTGAGAACATGTGTATGTTGAATCCAACACTCTCAGTCCAAGACCAAATCACACCTTTACAAATTAATGAACTTCCAAAGAGGGTTGAGGGGAATGATTCAGGAGCAACCAACTCAAAGGGATGAATGGAGAATAGTGGGAGGAAGATCTTTCAAGAGGTATAGGTACACAGAATGGCTATTACAAACCCGACGTGAATGAGGGCATAATCCCACATATTCCAGACCATGCATAACCCTTGGGAGAACTTACGCCAAGGGGCGGGAGAGATGACGAGGTAAACAGGGATTGACCTTAAAAACCAATGTTTGGGAATTCCAATGTATCCTATGGGGGAAAGAATCAAGCCACTTGTAGTTCTCAAAGATAGCATGCATTCAAACGTCTTGGGGTAAGGGGAAATATATGAGGCAGGGATCTCGACGAGGAATGTGTATGGTGTGGAGAATAACCTGATGTGAATGAGGGCATAAGCCCACATACACCACACCATGCATAATTCCTAGAGATAATTCGGGCCAAAAGGCTGAGATAAAGAATAAATGGACCCATTATGGGCCCGAATACAAATTTACTTGTTTTCATACATATCCCATGAGGATGGAAATCAAGAAAAACATAGTTATTTGAGATGTTTTGTAGTTTTACATCGTGGGATGAGGATGTTGTGGATCTTATTTTATAGTCCTAGAGCTCGGACCATAAATTCCCAGTTTATTGTCATTTGTATAGGATAGATGAGTAGAAAAGATGAATCATCATTCCAATTATGTGGGGGCCCATAAAATGGAAAATTGATTGAGGATTTCTACAAACCAAATTCACAACATAGTATCTGTATCATTTCATCGAATGGGAATATGCAATGAGTTTCGACCGCAAACCATACTCGCAATGTGGTACTATTATCAAATCATCACCAAGAATCATCAGGAATGTTGGCCTAAAATAGTAGGAGATCCCTGGTGCGTATCATCATTGTCATTTGGGGGTCCTTTCTAATGTAAGAGATAGTAGAATCCCAAATGATGGGATACGTAAAGCATGACAAGACCTATGTAGTCTAACGTCTTTTGGAAAGGATGTAGATAGGAGAGGTGTATCAAGGGGATGTATGTATCACGAAAAATATATCCCAACATGAATGAGGATGTAGAGTCTAGGCCACATCACAAAATCCTGTGTAAGAACATAAGCTAAGGGTTCAAAAAGGTCGAAGTAGCTTCGTATAGGCCACAGCTGGAAAGTCCAATCTAGTTTGCAGTTTATTGTTGTGCAGGACGAGTATTGTGTGGTTTTACGTTGTTCTGTTTGAATGGATCACGCAGTTTAAATTCATGCAGTGAGGAAAGTTGTGATCCTATTTTCAGGTCATGGTTCTTGGATCATAATCACGTGACCTTTATGGGGGTATGGCCTTACCAGATCTACTAGGCCCATGTGATCAATGATCGGTGTGAGAAACAAGGAAGGAGATCAGTTTATACCCAGTATATAATGGCATGACAATAAAGGAAAGAGATCAGGCATGGTCGATCTCACCTATAGCAACATCCTTGCTCAAGGAACACTATCTTTCAAAGGGATAACAGGAAAAAACAAATCAATGAACCCAATATTTGGGACATATGGGGGCATTGATAATGATGGAGGATGGTTGTTGATCACATACGAAAGACACCCTCCATATCATGTGACCTGAAATGGGAACAAAAAATGAATGTTGATTTCTGAATATATTAACAATGTGGGACTGGTATCAAATTGTAGTCCAGAATCCCTGAGGATGTTGTCCTGAAATGATAGGAGATCCCTGGGGCTTGGTATCCTTATCGTTCAGGGGTCCTTTCAAATGTTAAAGATGATTAAAACCCAAATGATGGGGTGCATAAAGCATGAAGATGCTCGTGTAGTTTAACATGATGCAGTATGAATGATTGAAGTGGGTCTCTCTAAAGAGGGGGACACATGGTGTGGTTGTGATAAACCCGATGTGAATGAGGACATGATTCCAACCACCCCATTAGTTTTGGGAAGCATCAGGGCCAAGGTGCCAGACCAAAGGTGATATCTTAATGTCTGGGTATGGGCCTAAAGACAAAATATATGGGCATTCCTATATATCCCATCAGGATATGAATCAAGCCATTTTTAGTTCTAAAAGGGTCAGGAAGTTTAATGTTATGCGGTAAGGAAGTGGGAGGACAAAATAAATAGAGGGGCACATGGTGTGACCATCGTAAACTAGGAACCTATTGGGTGAAAGAAGTCAACCTAATACTGTGTGAAATACTCCCTGATAAATACACCCATGGTGGTAGTGAAAGAGATGAATTCGGGGATTGGACTCTAAAAGGATGTGTCTGAGTATTTCTACATATCCAATGAGGATGGGAATCAATATGTTTGTAGTTCTTGAAAATTTTGTAAATTTTAATGTCATGAAGAAAGGACAGGATAGTTTAAGGTCATGCGGGACTAGGTGCTATTTAATTTCATGTGGGATGATATACAATTTAATGTCATGTGGGACAGATTTCGAGCAGGTTTCATCCTTCTGCTCAGACGAATCAAGCTAACATCATTTGGTAATGACATCACAGTTTATGGTCATGTAGGATTGGATAGATCTTAGTTTATGGTTATGGAGCTTAGACCATTTTTTACATTATAATCATGTAGGACAACCAAGTAGTTTAATGTCATGCAATACATAACAGTTTATGGTCATGTAAAACTATAGGTTACTCAGGCAAAGAACAATTTGAAGAATTTTTCAATGATGGGTGGAGTAATATGCTCAACATCCATGGTAACAAAAGAGTATTCTATATTAGGGTAATCCTTGTGAATGATGTAAGGTCCTTCCTATTTGGGTTCCCATTAGGGTGGTTTCCTACCATGTATCATCAGAGTTCAAAAGGCCAACACCCTTTCCCCTTGTAAGAAAGATTGGAGGAAAATTTTCTTGTTAAAAACTCTGGCTATCCTGTTCTGATTCCTCTCAAGATTGTGCAGGGTACAAAGCTTATTCCCATCAAGCACTTCCAGTTTATCCAGACAGATTTTGGCCAACTTTTCTGGTGCCTATTTATCATATACTATTGTGTGCAATGAAGGAAACTAAATCTCAATGGGCAAGCCTACCTATGTTATATACATTAGGGAATATGGGGTCACTTATGTGTAATTGTGAGTAGTTTTCAGATGGGCCCAGAGAGCATTGGATATTTTATTCGTCCAATTCATCTTGTTCTGACAAACCATCTTCTAAAGGATATTATAGAGGGTTTTGTTGAATTCAATGATCTACCCTTTTTTTGGTGCATGATTGTAGGATGTATCATTAGAATGGATGTTTTACTTGATGTACAACTTCTCATGTTTGACCGCTCAAAAGTTGGGGCCATTATTAGTGAGTGAAACATGAGGGAATCCAAACCGGATGATGATATTAGAGCTCACAAATTCAATGATTTCTCCTTGAGTGGAACTACCTCATCCCACATAGAAAATAAATTTGTAGTAATTTGGATGAACCTGAACTGATGAGATATTGTTGGTAGATAGGGTCCCACGCCATCGCATCCCAAGACTACAAATGGAAAAGAGTACATTGTAGTGTGGAGAGGTTCTAGGATTCAATGAACAAAATTATCTTGGATTTGGCATGTATGGAACCACTTGGAAATCATGATACATGCACAGATCATGGAGGGCCAAAAAAACCCATGTATATAGAGGATCTACTCAAGACTGCAACTGCTTTAGAGGGAAATATATAATGCACTGCTTCAGATTCAGTCATGGTCGGCTTAATCTATTGAGATATTTTAGTGCTGGAGATACACAAAAAAAGGTATTCCTGTAGTTATAAGTCACCTACAATGATGTGACAGCGGACCTGGGGGCCCTACTATGGAGGCACCGGTTGTGAGGTGGATTACCTGCAGGCTATCATCATTTTCCAGAGTTACCGGAGCCATGAATCTTTGGTGTGCTACATTAATTATCAATTCATCCTAGTCGGCCCCTTCAATAGATGAAGCCAATATATCCAAGGTGTCGGCCGGATTGTTCTCGGAACGAGGGACATGTGTAACCTTTGGCCGAGATGGGAACTGGGCCATCAGCTGGCGAGTATGTTCCAATAGGGGTACAAGATCTCGTTTTCTGATGACATAGTCACCATAGATCTTCTTGATGACTAGTTTGGATTCCCCTCTTACAAGAAATTAGGGAATTTCAATCTCAAGGTCCATCTCGAGACTAGTGATGAGTGCCTGGTACTCTACCTCATTATAGGTAGATCCTTTTAACAAAAAGAATGAATATTTCATAACAGCTTGTGTTAGCGTAATGAAGACGATACCTAGGCCCATCCTATTGATAATGGTATCAATGTGTCTTCTTCATGTAGAAATTTGCAAAGCACCATAAAAGTGAATTTTCCAACATGAGATAGCTTGGCCTACCATGAAGATTTTCTCATCAGGAAAATCAAGGTCTAGGGACTAGTCCACAAGAGTTGGATGGGTGGCAAGGAATTCTGCCAATGCATATCCCTTGATGGACTTCTAGGTAAAAAACCTGATGTCTAATTTCTTGAGGATCACTTCCCAAAAATCTAGACAACTTGTCAACATAGGGTGGTTCATAATGTACTTTAGCGGATCTACTCGGGACACTAGCTACATCTCATGATGCTGCAAGTAGTGTCTCCATTTATATATTGTGAATTCCATCATGAGGCAGCTCTTCTTGATAGTGTAATATCTTGTCTCTGAATCGGTAATCATGTGTATGAGATTGTATAATGGATTCTATGTCCCTTCGTTGTTATTCTGGGCAAGAATGGTGCTAGGAGATTATTCCGAAGCAGTCTCATAAAGGAACAATTACTTTCCAAAAATAGGTGGCATCAAGACTGAGTTTCGTAATAGGTACTAATTGATTTCTTATATATTAGTGTGAAACTACTCATCCCAATGTTAATCTACACCCTTATTCATAATCTAGGAAAATGGATTACACTTTCAAGAAATATTTACAAAGAATCAGTGTATATAGGGAATGTGGCCATGAAAACCACAAAGCACTCGGATTTTTCTCATATGAGGCATCTATATGATGGATTTGATCTTCTCAAGATCGATCTCAATAACTCTATATCAAACCATGAAGCCCAGAAACATACCATAGGCGACCCCTATGGTGCACTTAAATGGGTTCATCTTTAGATGGCAGGATCGGAGGAAGCTAAACACTTTCTCGAGGACATCAAGGTGGTCCTGGCGTTGACAAGATTTCACCAAAAGATCGTTCATGTCACATTCCACCAATGACCCTAGTATATAATTAAATATTTGAGGAATTGAATGTTGATAGGTGGAACTGGTATTATTTAGACCAAATGGAATTACCTACTAACAGAAATAACCTTGTTGTTCCCAGATGTCTGTAAACTTTTCATCCTCAGGGACCCTTTGGATTTGGGTATAACTGGAATAACCATCCATGAAAGAGAGTGCTTATAACCATCATTGGAATCAATCAACAGCTCTATCTCAAGAAGGGTAAAATCATCCATCAGACACTAATGGTTGTGATCCCATAAGTCGATGCAGAATATGATCTATCTTTTATTTTTCCTGACAAGAAAATTGTTGTCCAACCAACTATGGTATTAGACCTATTTGATGATGATGGATAAGATGATCTTATCAATATCAGCCTCAACCAATGGACCATGATAAGGATGCATCTTTCACGAAGGTTGTTTTAACATGAAATGATTCGTTGGAAGACCGAGGTGGTAGACATAAACCTAAGGATCTATTCATGGAATCTCGTCATATCTCTAGGGAAACACATCACAGGGATGCTTCAGGAATTCCACATATCAATATTTCTATTCGGTAGACATTGTGGTAGTGATAAATTTTGGTTTTGGATCCATCTCTCTATTGAGATTTACCTATACCAATTCATCGACTGTAGTAAAAACACCCTCATCTAAGGTGGGAGAAGCATCTTCCCAATATTCTTCTTAATTTGTAGAATAAGGATCCTCAGAAAAAGGTGATTCTTCTTATTCAGTAGATCTTGATGGGCCATTGGTGCTAGGCTGAGTGGTGGTGGACACTGCATCAGGGGACTCTTTTTTTGCCAAAATCATAATCATGAATGCTGTTGACGTGATCCCATCTGGAATTCCTCCCAAGAGGCCACGTTTGATAATATCAAATAAATAGTGGCACATCATCTTGAGATGATTTATCCTAGTCCAGAAAAGCAAGAAAGTATGTATTATTGTCGTTTCCATAAGGAGAAAATCTCGATACCTTATGGGAGTTGGGGGCACTGGTATTTCCCAGGTCAGATTTTTATAGGAACACGAGGTGAACTTATGACATCTATTAGACATGGGAATATTCTACCTCCTCATTTAAGAGACAAAAAAATTTCCCCAAATATAGAGTCATGTAGTTCAATCAAAGGATCAGTAATACATATGAATCATCTAGGCTTTTCCATGGGTCGGTGGAAACTGTAGCAGGTTCAACCTCTCTAGCCTGAATCTGCATGTCCATGCTCTTATAATATTCATAATCTAGGTATTGGGTGTCACAAGAGTAAAAGATAAACATGTATCTTGGTATTATTCTTTCATGACAATTAAGGGATTACTTCAATAATTGGTAATACGTAGAGGGGACCGCCATGTGCTGGTGGAGCCATGGAATACTCATCAACGTGTTGTAGTCAGTTTCCTAAAAAACAACCATGAACTCATTGATGGCTACCAAGCCACTGAATTATGTTTTTCCGGAAGATCTTGTAAACCGGTTTTTGTTCCCTCCTTTCATAACCTTGCATTTTTCATTCATATGGTCTCAGATCATCCATGGAAATTCCCATATTATATAGTGTTTGTGTTGGGATAAGGTTCATCTCAGAACCTATATCGACTAGACAGCAGCAGACCTCCACACCATTGAAGTTTTCACTCATGTAATGTGGGCATATGTGCCCTTTTATGGGTGAACCTTCGTCTTCTGTAGAGGAAAAGATGATGTCTTGACATTCTGTGTGCTCGAATTCCTCAGCATGGAAGGCATCTGCGGCTGCTACCTCCATCTCAAACTAGAGGGGGCTTCGAAAAGCCTCAACAAGGGATTCATGCATATCTACTGATAGAAGAAGGCACTCTAGGATAGAGAGCCTTGTAAGAATTATAGTGAGATTATTAAGAACATCATACTTACGCACCAAGTATTAACTTCTGCTGATAGGAGGTCATTCTATGGCAGGAGCTATGGTGGGCCCTTCGCGATGGACCGACGGCTGACTAGTGCTGGGAATATTTTGTTGATCACTAGTTGAAACTCATGGAGCAACCACCGAATGAGGGATAGACATGAAATTACAGTTTTTAAAGGAATGTGGCTGGTCATGGAAAGGTCAGGGAAACTCCTCCTTATTGAGTATGAAAAACAACAGTGAATGTGAAACTGGTGAAATCAGATAAGAATACGGTGAGAGATGATCTCTATACTGGTTTTATTGTCTAGTTTCAGTGGCATGCACATCTGGGCTGGAATTTCTAACAGAAGCATTCTAACGACTCACATAACCATAGCCCTATTGATGATGGAGATGGCTGGGGTGTCTGGAGGATTCGTTTGGCACTCCTTGTCGTCAGGAATCATGTAGGGGTTTATTAGCTCCACGTTGTTAATCGAATCATACCCTTGGCTGTCACACGAAGAGTCATCCACCAGTAGACAGACCCTAGGGGTAATATAACTATCAAGATGCATGAAATCATTGTGTGTATGGGAATATAATGGCATCATTGGGGGACTTCGTTTTCCCTTGCGACATAGATGCTTGCTCTCCCAGAAGTGGGAGGCTGAGATGTCGATGCAGATGTAGGATCTGTAGAGGACACAGTGGCTTCTGAAGGCTTGGGTAAACTCAAACATGGACAGACAATTCCATGGGCATGGGAAACTCCCTTACAATCCATCTAATCTTCATACTTTTGGGACCCATAGTTAGAAACCCACTACCACTCTCCTTTATAGTCACTATCACTGTAGGGCTGTATGGACACACATTCCAGCTATGTCAGTGCAGGACCCAACCGGAAAATGTTGTTATCAACCTTTTATTGAGTAAAATGTTTTTCTACATACCATTTTTGAGGGTGTGCCCCCGTATCCATTGATAGAGGTAGTAATTAGGGCGGTCTGTGAGATCTGCCTCTTCAGGCCTCCTGTATTTCGGTAACCGTTGGTGTCCCTGTTCCAATGAGCATTGAAAATAACCTTGTACCTAAGCCTCATTAAATTAATAGGTATGTTTTATTCTATCTAGGAGGGGATCTCTACGATCATGGCCCTGACAGGGGTCCGGAGGATCCTATAGAGGATGCGGAACCTTGTTATCTCGCCTGAGTGGCTATGGCTCAATACGTGGGGAGCCTTCCAATTCTGAGGTGGATGCTACCGAACATGACGTTATGCCTATTGTGGCAGGCCTTTTCAAGGCTCTGGAGGTTAAACAAACGATAATAACTCTAGTTTCTATGGGGGCCTTATCTATGATACTGAGGTGGGTTCATCCTTGGTGGCCCTTCTCATAGGAACTATAGTAGGCAACGGGCCTGCCTGCTTGGCCTACTACAAGGATTCCTCTAGACGTTGGGCCTTTTTAGAGAATTCTTGGTAACCTCTAGGGTAATTCTAGATGATGAGAGAGAGGAAAAATTTGGTCTCAACATTCCCCACAAACATTGTCAGTAGTTGTTCCTGAGTTAGAGACATATCGAGGGAGTAGGTGAGTACTTTCCACCGGGTGACAAAGTCCGCAACACGCTCATCAGGTATCTGCTTGCACTTAAAGAGGTCTTAAATACTCATCTTCTGGGTGGTAGATCTAAACATGTAAATAAGTTTCCTTTGAAGATCTTCCCTATTGGATACTGACCCAATAGATATCTGGTTGTACTAGAAAAATGTAGGACCCTCCAATATTTGTATAAAAAACCATATTTTAGTGTCCTCTTTCTATGCTAGAGTTTCCAGAATGGGTCCACGCATTGAGATGACGTTGACCTGAAGCAGAAGTGGTTCCCTTGTCCCATTAAAGGGGGAAAGGTGGGCTTTCCAAAAACCAGGGGTGCTAGCATGTCATCCACCAATGCTGGATATGTCTTACCATCTAATGGAATTTCAACTTGAAGAGTTTACAACACCTTGAGGTGAGCAATGAGCACCACCATTGAATCATCTGGGCATCAGTTCCTTTCTTATGAGGATCCCAGACCACCAGTGTGTTGGTAGGTTCATCAATATGATAAGAAGGTCCAACGACTCATGGAGAAGCTTTTGGGACAACCTAAAGAGCGGTTGGGGGAACCTGAGCTGGGTCACAAAGATCATTGTGTCATTTGGGTAGATTTGGGGAGGTGTATCATGAAAACTTGACATAATCTACAGCCTATATCCTTTCTATGTGGGCAGGATGGTTGGGGTCACCCAGAGGAAACTCTCCAGGGGGAGTTGTAATATCACCTGCAGCCCCAGTCAGGGATCATTGTAGTCTGGTCACAGCTTTATAGCACATTCAGCAAGGAGTTCATAGAACATATTCTTATGATCCATGATCTGTTGACGCAACATGTAATTTTATGGATAATCTTATATCTTCTAAACTGATCTAGATGTGTCAGAGAGTTTGAAATCCCCAATATGCTCTTTCCCCTTATTGGGATTCCAGTCAAGGGCTAACGACTCAGTAGGTATGGGATGACCTAGTGAATTTCATTTCTAGATAATGATCCTTGACAATGGATCCAATAGGTGTTGAAATCCATTGGGGGGGAATTTATCATCATGGAGATCTAGCTCATTCCCTCCCTCTGGTAGGTTGTCCACATTAACTGTGACCCTTCCTGAAGTCATATCTTCAATGTCTCCAGGCAAGTTCAGCTAGCACCAAATTGAACTGAAATGGAAGGTTGTGTACTTCTCCAAGCCATAGATCTACACATGGGGGGAATCCTCCTTGACAATCCAATCATGCAATTTAATTCTCTTGAAGCATCCTTGTTGGAGGTTCTGATGGAAAATGGGTGACTCAGGGTGCTGGGCCACATGGAGCACAGGAAAGTCATCCATACTACATTGTTGGCCAATTTATTAAAAGTGTTCCTAACAGCTACGGTAATCCCATAGTTAATAATGGAGAAGTAATTTCATCGCCCATAGGGTTTCGTTAAAACACCCATATTTTTTATGGGTGAGCTATTCCGGCACAATGATGTTTTCAATTTCAATTGGCCAAAACATCTTTGGGAAATTGTCTACCATAAGGATGTCCCACAAGATCCTCGGCTCAGACTCAGGACACATCCGTTGGTTTCCCCATTTGTCAATCGGAGGTGGCTGGGGAATGGGTAGAGCCACTAAAGTAGACCGTTGAGGTGGTAGTCTGGCCATTGGAGAATACAGTGAAGGGTCTAACAAGACACGGCCTTTTGGGCTATCCCGTGAAGAATGCAGTGACATAGCCACCACATCCCAGTAAGATGGAATGGCCATCATAGTTCTCAATGAAAGGGCTATAGTTTTTGGTGGTGGACCATACTGGTACACATCCTTCATTAGTTCAGAGAATAACTTTTCAGGATCTCGGGTTGAGGTAGAGATTTCTCCCGGTGATGATAGGGGGGATTTCATGGTCAGGCCCTAGAAATAGGCCAAATCTTCCTCCATTCTAGATGTATCTCCGAAGGGAGGTGGGGATCCATTAGACCACGCATTCTGGAAGGATGAGGCTTATATTCCTTGTTCCTTCCCCCAGCCCTTGACATATAGGATCGAGGAGAGGGTTCCACTGTCGAATCTTATTTCCCCTTGAAATATGAGAAGCATAACAGTTTAATTATTGTCTTAATCTTCTTGGAATTCTTTTTGTGGTGGAGAAAATCCACCCTACTTCCATAGAATAGTTCTTCAAGAGATGGTAGGTTATTATCTCGTGGAGGACCTTCGTCCAAAATGATGCTGGGTTAGAGAGGACTTCCTCTTGGGTATGTTGGGGTGCGAGGAGAACCCATAAAAATTTCAAAGGAAACATGGAGAGGACCTCTATGTCTGCTGGTTGGTGTGCGGAGGGAGTCTCTGCGGGATGTTCTGGAGCCGCTAGGACCTCTTCAAGAGCTGGTATAAGTGTGGGATTTGACTTTATGATTGTCCCCTTAGCAGTTTCGGTACTAGGAAGGACTTGATACAAGTTGATCTGAACATAGGTTGGGCCACTTTGTTGGGTTCCAATAAAGCGAGGAAGACCTCTTCTTCCATGATTGTCGGGACTAAGAATTCCTTCATCTGTTGTGATAAAATCATGGAGAAGACCCCATGCTAGTAGTTGACCCAACAGGTAGGATATTTACACCAGTGACCTGTAACATGAGGAATAGATCCATACATGAGTTCACAGGTGTGAGGTAATCCTCTATGATGGATGTCAATGTGGCGGAGAAGTCCATCGATCAGACTGATGGTGGCATGGGGAGGACCTCTGCACCAATCATAGGAGTTATAAAGGACCCACACTCTCACTGGTGGTGGCATTAAGAGGACCTCTGTAATGGATTTCATCACCGTGGTTCGGCCCTCAATGGATGCCACCTGTGTTAGTGACCAAGATAGTTGTCCCAACCCGCCCGTGTGGTGGTTGGGGCCTCGATATTGGTCATGAAAATAGATTCCCCTGCTTAGTATGAATGAGAGATTGATTGTATGTGTAATCAGTGGCACAGACCAGAGTAGCCATTGATGATGATCCCCCCTATCGGGAATCCTCCTCAACTTGTGCCTAACACTTGCGTTGGGTTAACCAGGCTGGGGCCGGTGGCACGGGTTTATAACTCACATGTTCCTCTGTCGGTGTGGCCGGGTGGTGGCATTGACGTGGCCGGGTGAGAGCCCTCCTTGGTGGAAATGGGATGGCATTATAGGTGGGAAGGATCAGACATCCCTCACCTCACTGGTGTAGGGTAGGGAGTCATCGAAGCGTTTTGGGGATCAGCTCTTGAAACTATTGTAGCTCGGAGTGGGGAGCAGTGGCTCCCTACATGGCCCTTAGGGCGGTGGGGAAAGTGAGGAAAAGAAGCCTCTAGGTTCTGTCGGGTCATATGTTGGGTTGAGATAATAACCTCTTTCTCATATACTTAAAAGAAGTCATTTATCACCCTTCACTGAACAACTTCAGATGGGGATATATTGCATGGGCACCCAGCACCCATGGATGTAGAGGCCTCAGTGGAATAGAGGAGGTCGCACAAGATTTCCATGTTGACGTTTCCCTTGCCTCTACGTCGGTGGGTGGGTGGTGATCAGTTTCATGTCGTAGCAGCATGGGTCCTACAAAGCAGGGAGAGTCAACCATTACATATAAGATAATGAGAGTGATGTCCAATTCCCCAACACCATTCATTATTCCATGGTTAGTAAAAAGGATTCACAGTAACAACTTTGTAGACTAGTATGTCCAATATTCCACTGCCCCAATTTCTGGTGAGTTTCACCCCAGGCCCACTATTTTCTTGGTGGTACCTGGCATCGGATACATGGAACTGGTGACATGCTAATCTATGATTTCTAAAACGCTACTAATCTCCACATTAATGAGACGAAATTCACGTTGGGTTAACCATTTCTATTTCTGATGATTTCATTGGGGCGCACTTCTATCTGTGGAGGAGAACATGCTGCTATGTCGCACCGCATTCCCGATTTCCAATGGCAGGTGACATATATAGCTTATTCATGGACGTTTTCTCCTTGATCAAATGGGATGATGGGATGTAGGCTCCCCCTTCCATGGATTCCTCCTCCAAACATGTCACCTAGTCCGAGTCGCCCTTAATGATTAAGATGTTTTTCATGAAACTCTTCACAGTGCCATGTCTTTGTGGACAAGGGTTAATTATCTCAGTCATGTATGGACAATCGAAGGGATCAAGTTAGGGAAACAAGCTTCGGTCTGGGGAGTAGTGGTGTTGGACATTGTTGGAATGTCTGGACACTGGAACACTAGTGCGTCTGGGTTTTTACTCCTTATGATAGGGCTTCTCCAGGGCATGGAAGCCCGAGGAATCCCCCATTGAGTGTTGTTAATTATATTCAATAGCCCTGTCTCTGAGGTTTTCATCAGCTTCCCATGTTTAACATAGTTTATTCTGTGAGTATAATGTCTTTTGGATATGGTTACGCAAAATTCATGTATTACAAGGTTTTACTCAAGAATATCATGTTTAACATGAGGTAGGATGCGAGTTTATCATACTGTGGAGGTAGAATGAGAGTGATTAGAACATCCCATATAGATGGATCAGATTGGTACATCTCTGTAAGGGAGAACTAAGAAGGTTCACTAAATGGATAGATAAGAATGACTAATGAGGGTAGATCCGAGGTGGTGTGTCTCATGGAGGGAAGATATCACATCATAAAGGATGATCTGGACACCAATGAGGGTGGGTCATGGGAGGTGTACCCCATAAAGGGGAACACCTAATGGATGGATCAAAGTGCTCAATGAGAGTGGACCAAGGGTGGTGTGTCCTAGAAATGGAATATTTCGCACCATGAAGGCTTATCTGGACACCACTGAGGGAGGATCAGGGATACTTCACCCTTGATATGGGGACACCAAGGTTTAAAATTTGTTGGGATTTGAACTCATGGAGGTTTCCAATATACCCTGTGCATATGAAAGGGATGAAAACACACGTAGTTCGAAGGTGTGATGAATTGGGGTGTAGAAAAATAACAACAACCCAAAGACATGTTGTGTCTTACGCATAGATAGTATCCCATAACAAGAGGGGAACTCATTGATGGACGATTATGGATTATGTGGGGATTATGCATGGTTAGTTGATCGGGTGGATGGAATGATTTCACTGTGATGTGGCAGCCCATAGAAGAATTGGGATGGATGATGGAGAGTTGAGTGAAGTGGATGAGTAGTGAGACGGGACCGTCATGAAAGTGATGGTATCCGGGGGGTTGATCCTCAGAGAGGCTTCCTACGTATCCCCATGGTAGGGAATCAAAGTATGCATTGTTTGGTGGGATGATGGGACACCTAAGGAGGCTACATATGAGAATGGATGCATGGACGGGACCGGGAGGAAGTGGAACCTCCTAATTGGGGAATGACCCTTCCGAAACACAAAACTAAAGGGGGAGACCAGGTTGAGACATCAATGATGGGTTTTAACCTTAGGGAGGCTTCCTTTGTATCCCTGTTATAGGGAATCAAAGTCTACATAGTTCAGGATGGGGAATAGGATTGTGGTGTGCTCAGAGGACCGCAACCTGAAGATGACCATGGGGCTTACGTGAGGTTAGTAGATCCAGTTGGTCTGATGCCTAATGGACAAACCAGAGATGTGGGTTCCAATAGAGCATACTTAAACGGGTTACCATATATTTGTGACTAAAAAATATTACCATAGATGGAGGAACTACAATGGGTTACCATCCGTTGGGAACTATAGAGGCTTACGATTGGTTGGGAACTACAACAGATAACTGTTAATTAAGAACAACAACAGCTTATCGCTGTGTGGGGATCACAACAGCTTATTGCTAGATTGGGATCACTATGGCTTAGCACTAAAAGGAGATCACAATTTCTTAACACTTATTAGGGATCATAAAGTATTTCTTATCATTAAGGTTCCAACTGTTTACCACTGTTTGAGGTTCCAACGGCTTACCTATGGTTGAGGTTCCAACGGCTTACCACTGGTAAAGGTTCCAACAACATACTGGTAGTTGAGGTTCCAATGGAATACCACTAGATGTTATCCCAACGGATTACCACTACATTAGGTTGAACCTCATGGTGGCACCCGACGTTCTCTGTCTAGAATATTGGGATAAAAACCCGCATAGTTCTAATGGGTACATTTTAACATCATGTGGGATGAAAAGGGGGGTGAAATTTAATTTCATGCAGTATGAGGGTGAACCGAAAAGAAGTTGTTGAGAGTGATGGATGATAGTCTTAAACCATAGAGTGTATTACTATGTACCATTCTTGGAAATGGAAATTATAAAATTTTACACAGTTTAGAATGGGAAAAATGTTTAACATCATGTTAGATGAAAGGGGCTGATGGGCTTGAACCTTAGGGAGGCTTCTTATGTACCTTGCTCGTAAAGGGGAAATGATCATAGTCAACGTAGCTCCTGATGGTGGATTAGGATATACACTCTAGGGAAGCCCATGATAGATCCCATAATAAATTATTACTCTAAGATAATGTAAGTATTTCTTAGTGATAGTAATAAGAGCCATAAAATACCTGATAATCACAACGCAAAAGGTGCGTACATGGGGAATGAAGGGGGGCTTACACATAGCTAAAGTACCAAAGAGGAAACATGGGCTTACACTTGGTTATCTACCCATAGAGATGTAGATTGGGACTTATTATATGATGGAGGCCTGAGGGAGACAAAGCCCATAGGGAAGGGGATAGGGTAACTAAGCTCTCAGTGCCCATCCCTCTTCTAGACTTTGGCACCGATGAAAAAGGAGGAGCAGAGGTGCTGCCTCCTGTGAGAAAGGATAGAGGCTTACACCTAGATGGTTCCACTTCCCTACAGATAGATATCATTCAAGTGAAGAGGATTTATTTCCATGTGAGGAATATCTCACTCATGTGTAGACGAGCAGGTGTGTAGAATTTACGAGACGGGGCACCCCATGTATGTTTCATAAGGCATGGGTATAGTTTAATGTCATCTGGAGAGGAGGATGGTGATTTTCAATTTAATATCTTGCAGCTCGAACAAGGTGGATTCACTCAACACTTCTGTGAATTACATGATAGATACCAACCCACCCTTGGGGAGGGGAAGGCATCTTCATTCCCATGGTGTTGGGGTGTTGTGGAGTGATCCATTTAGGGGCTCACGTTAGTGTGGATATGTGAAGAAGAAATGTCTATTAGAGTGCCTATACGAAGAAGAATGATGTTAATAACGCAATGTGTAGCACTACCCAAGGGACCTTGAAATCACTTTTTATAAACCTGGAGGGTCATACGGGCATAGGATTTATAAAGAAAATGGATTCATAGAAACAGACCTTGTGAAGCTCTAGTGGTCCACAAAGTGGAAGGACTTCATGAAGGGGTTTACTTAGAGAAGTGGGGTGGTCTGGCCTTGGCATAGTGTATTGATGTTTATGGAGAGTGCTTCACAAAGCAGAGAGGCTTTCACGAAGTTGGAATTTTCAAAAATATGGATCCTTGCAAAGTATTTCACTGCCAATCAATCTTCTTCGCGAAGCATAGTGACCCTGCCTTAGAAAATGGTTCACATGTGTATAGAGGTTACTTTGTGAAGCATGACTGCTTTGTGATGACCTGAGCCCCGTTAGTGGTCAACCTCCATTGTGACGGCCCATGGGCACCACGAAGGGAATCCCTACATGAAGAGGGGTTTCCTTTGAGCTAAGAGAAAGGGTCATCACAGTGCTCATGTACATTGAATAACTCATTTTTTTCAAAGGTTTCCCAATGAAGAAGTTTATTTATGATTTCAGTGGTGAGAAGGCAAAAGGTCGGGTTATCCATCCTTTGGGCTCGATGGGAGCACGGTATTTATATGTGAGGGGAAGCGCAAAGTAGGGAGAGGTCGGTGTAAAGCCATGTGGCGCTCCACAATCAGTCGAATATTGCGTCAAATTCATCGTAACTATGGGATCGACTTTCATCCCAACTTTGGCACGGAGCTCTCATAGATTCTCTTCACGGTGCTCGCAGAGGCTTCTATCAATTTCGATAGGTTTGTACAGTTCAATTCATCTCCCTCCATAGCGTGAAGCTTCAGGTTAATTGTGTCATAACCATGGTACCTCCTGGTACATTAGTTCGCGTCGGTCGTGGTGCTGCGGGGCTCCGTGAATGTCACGATATTGGGGTGGGGGCCCCAAAAATAGGCTTCGTGAGGCAGACCCTTTGGAATCGGATTCCACTTTGTATCCTTTTCCTCTATCCATATTTTTGTACCAATATTTTCCCTGAATATCCTATATAATATTTAATGAAAATATATATAGAAAATGTCACTTTTTAATTTTAGATATGTTTTATTATTTCAAATAGGGAAAAAAATGTTTTGAATGAGTATTAATTGTTATTTTGATAATAATGAAATTATTTTAAAGGTGGTAATTGATTTTTATTTTTTTTGAAATAATTTAATTATCAAAAAATTTATGCAATTCCAACACAATATTTCATCAATTAATAAACATAAAATAAATTATTTTAAAAATATTAAATGTAATATTATTTTATTTAAATAGTATGTAAAAATAACTTGGAAGATATATATTAAATATTAGTAATGTTTAAAAATATTATATTCAAATTACATATTTTACTTCATTTCATTAAGTTCAAATTAAAAAAAATAGTTCCAAAATTGAAATTAATGATATTTTAAAATAAATAATATTTTATAATAAGATTTATAATTTGTAAATATATTAACTTTTTCAATTGAATGGAATGTAGATTCAAATATAAACCATGGTCTAATTAAGAGTCACTTATCCATTTATGTAAACATTCTAAACCCGTTAGGATTGATATATTTGTTACCACGGTTATGGTCAAAAATGGATAATTAAGGGGTTTATCAAAATGATAAGGTTTTAAATGACAAAAAACTGTATATAAATTTTATTGGTCGATATTATTTAGAAAATATAAAATTATTATTCTAATTTGTGTCCATTTGTAAGAATTTTTAATGAGAATGAATTTTTTATATTTTAATATATTAATAAATTATTTGTGTGTCATATGCATCCCACATAAAAGGACACCCATTATTTCTATTAATTACTCCACATTAAGCTATATAGATCAATAAAACTCTAATATATTCACTTATTAACTTCCTTATACACGTTATAGAGAATTTGGCCCCCCAAAAAGACCCACCCAATTGTCTTTAAGAATATATATAAATGATTTCTTTCAAATAAGAGGTAATAATCTCAACCATTCACTTTATTTTAACTTATTATTTTTCCTCGAATGAATATATATAACTTATCATAAAATAATAACTTAAATATAATAAATTTACTGAAATTTATTTATAATTTTTAAAAAACCATTATCAACCCTCTTTACCATTAAATTGGATGTGAAAGTATTGCTCGTGTGTAAGGACGTCTTACAATCTCCACATAGTGATACAAATCATTTTTATCAACTTGTTTTATGCATAATTGTTTTGATGTATTTAATTTTTATATATTATATTAATGAAATAATTTTTATTATGTTATTATAACATGATATCTACCTTATAACCTTTTAATATATTAAAAAATGATAACATCACTCATGTGTACGTCTGGTCTTTCACATCCACAAAGTGATGTGATTTATTTTCATTCTTCATTGAAAAGATAAAACTAAAGATGGATTTGGTGAATATATATATATTTTATAGGATATAATAATTATTATCAAATGTTTATTTATTGTTTATCTTTCTATCATATGATTTGAAAAATTAGAAAAATGGTGTTCATACGTACGTATGGGCTACCGTATCCATGAACAGTGTAATTCATTTTTCTATCTATAATTTAATGGAAAAATCTATATATATATATAATCTAAATAATTACTAACATTATGTATATTATGGAACCATGATCAGAGTACCAAGAATATAACTAACTACCAAAATAATACATGAAAACTAAATTATTTTTCCCTCAAAACTGTGATTTTATAAAAGAATTGTTAGTAAATGGGTGTTAAAAGGTTATAATTAAATAATATATAATATGATATTAAATATTGTATGTATAGATTATTTCTATAATAAATATATATTAATTTTACCAAATATTCAAGAAGGTACGATGGTAGTCAGACCTGTGGTATGTTTTTTAAGTTTCCATCTCATTATTATGGAGATTGTTTATGATTATGTTTCATATGGTCAACTTTAAGGATATAACACTCAATAATATCATGAATTTTATTCTCCTCTATCTATTTCTATATAATTAATTTTCCATTTCATTTTCATCCCTTTTATCACTCAAGATACTCAAAGAATATTTTTATGTAAACATTAACTTTATTTCCATTTTCAGTTGAAAATACATTTTATTACATTTTATTACATTTTCTTGTTTTCTAAAAATGTTTTACTGAGTGTTTTTTAAATTCTAATATTATTTCTAAATTCAAATTTTCCCATTATTTACTTTATACATAAAATTTTAAATGCAATCTTCTTATCATTATTTGAGTGAAGAATTTTTTTTTCAAAAGTGTAAATGGAACGTTTTCTTTAAACTTATATAGCTAGAATAATATTTACCCCTATCCTGATATCTCAATTCTTCGAATTTCTATTTAATAGTTTCCATGTTTATTTAAAAAGAAATTTTTTTCTTACTATTTGGCAAAAAAAAATATTTTTTCAAAGTAATTTCAAAGTGAAAGGGGTATTTTAATTAAGAAATATTTTTATGTCCTTTTCAAGTGACTTTTCATCTATTATAGAATCTTTTGATGTTACTTATTCTTAATTGGGGATATGATCCAATTATTCCATCATTATTCTTTATCAAGATGGTTTTCGTTTATCTTGATGAGTTATCAATGATACACATTTTTTTCATGTGTTAAGTTATGATGAATAATTTTATGATATTGTAGTATAAATATGAGAATATTTATGATTATGTAATGTATGAGACCATAATTATATATCCATCTAATGAATTGGGTCAATATTATTTTTTATGATATAAAAGGGTATATGAGAGGTTATCTTAAATCGAAAAAGTGGGTATATAGAAGGTTATTCCATACTTGAAGGAGGCATATGCCAGGTTATCCCATTCATAACATGTTATGAATGTATTTGAGGGTATCCTCATTATAATATTTCTATTATTATTATAATACACTTTATGAAACTATTTAAGGTCATGTTCTTTTGTCTACATTTTATTTTCATGGATCATGTTATTTTTACCATTTATGATTCATATCTTGTGAACTGCAAGGCATTATGCTAGGTCTCAAGATTATGATCTATTATTTACAGGATGATCTTTTCAAATGTTATGTTTACGTTCCTATAACATTATGGATATATTTTGTTTATATAATCCTTGATATGTCCCATGTTTACTTCTATTGATCATCATAACTCACCATGTCGAATGTTTTCCTTTCCCTATGTTATGAAAAAATCTATTTTGTATAATATTTCCGGGAAAAATTATAGTTATATAGAATATAGTGGGAGACGATTTTGTTTCTTTCAAAACCCATTGATTATCTAACAAAGTTTCCAAAGGCATAGAAGTATATCATTCTAGCATGGATCTTTAAATTATGTAGTTAATATTAATATAATATGATGTAATATATTTGTATGAGTAGTATGGGTCACTATTTTTGGAGTTCCATACTTGATAAAAAAGAAAGACATATGTCATTGGATTTTTGATAAAAAAATATGAATATGTAATTTCCTTAGTAATACATTAAATAAAAGATCATGAAAAAATTAAAAAAACAAATTTGAAATGATATTTGAATGTTATTATGTGACTATTGATGAAAATAATAAAGATCTAGTGAAACTAGTAATAAATACTTAGGAGGATAGTTTTTTCTTAAGATAACATACTTCATAGTTTGAAGAAGGTAAATAGAATCTAGATGATTATATTGATTCAGTATATTCAAGTGATGAGGATAATAATTTTTTAACCATATGGAAAAATCCTAGACGTAAAAGGAATTTTAAAACTTTAAATATCATTACAGATAATGATCAAGGGTTATAATCAAGAAAAAAATCATGTATACTAGTCACACAAACCAGATTTGAAAGATTAAATCTCATAATGTCAATGAGTATTTTATAAAAATTATTAGATTTAAGAAATTAATTTATAAGTTTATAAAATTGAAATGAAGGAAACATTGTATATATTTCATAGGCCTATGTAGAAGAAAAAAATGGGTATAACATGGTTTTTCAAAAAAAGATAAATAAGAAATGTAAAAATGATTGAAACAAAGAAAAACTTATCTATAAGAGGTGCTTACAAATTGAGAGAATTGATTAATATTAAAATTTTAATTGAATTTATATGATTGATACTATACAATTTTTCTTTTAAATTATATTATAAAGAAAATTACAGTTATTTTAAGTGGTTATAAAGTTTAATTTTGGAATTTTGAGATAAATAATGAAGATTATATAAACAGTAAGGGTTTAATGATTTATATATGTGGTAGTAGGGCAAGAATATTGAATAAGTCCCTATATGAGTTAAATATTTCTCCAAGATCATGGAATTTCAAGATATTTGTGTAATAGAGATGCATGAATTTCATAAAATGATTGATGGAAACTAATTTTATATATAGAAAAAACACATACCAAAAATCTTATTATTTTGGTCTATCATGATTGAACTATGTACATAGGTAATTAGAAAAATTTATGTGATGTTTATTATACAAAAATGATGAAGATGTTTTTGAAATATTTTACTGGGAAGACAATGTTTTTTGGGTTTTCAAGTAACCCAACACACTGATCATATTTTCACCTCCTATGAGAAATATATCAATGAGTTTTTGAATAGGTTTGGTATGGATTTGTCCAAAAGACTGTATAAACAAATCTAATTTGGTATTATGTTGATTAAAGATTATAATGTGATAATTGTGAATAAGAATGAATTTAAAAAATATATTTGAAGTATCCTATATTTGGATACATCAAGGTGAAATATTGCATATGTTTCATCCTTTGTTCCAAATATGAACCAAATCATATGTATTCACATCTGTTGGTATTAATAAGAATTTATAGATACCTTATCAGCATGTCTAATTTTGGTCTATTATATGATAAGTAATAAAGTGGTGGACTTATGGGGCTTTGGTAATGTGGATCGGTTTGGTAATATTGATGGTAAAAATCCTATATCAAGAGGAGAATTTTTCCTTGTATGAGGTTGTTTTTCTTGGAATTCTATGAATAAATCATCTTTTATATTAAATTCAACTATGGATAATTTTTTTTTCAGTATCTCATACATCAGAAAAGTTGATTTGGATGAAGGTACAACTTGAGGATATGGATGTTGTAGCTAAATATCCACTAGATATTGGCTATGAAAAAAATGGTTCCATAAATTTATCTAAAAATCATGTGAAACCTTCAAGGTCAGTTAACATTGAAATGAAATAACAGTTTCCAAAATAATCTATATTTAATGTTATATGAAATCAATAATTGTTTCCAAATATGAAGAAAATTTTAGAAAATATTAAAGCATTGATGCTTCTGAGAATTTAAGAAATAAAATGGGAATTTATCCCATTCTACATCATCATTATGGTATGTTTATTAATTTATTATTCTCTTCGAGTTGTTCTCAAACTTATGAAAATGCAGAGCAGTGGATTTTAGAAGAAAAAACTGGGTGATCTTAACATGTAATATTTTAATGTGATTGAAAATAATCTTTTAACTTCATAAATAACGTTTTAGATGTGAAATAATTTCTAAAACTATTATTGTATAACTTTTATGTATAATTTAATGAATCATGATTTTTTATAGTAATCTAAGATGAAGTAGACTTAGTGTTAATCTTTTATCAATCAATACTTTAAATAACATAACACCACCCCTTAAAAATATATCTTTTTCATTATCAACAATAAGTGGAATAAAATATATTTCTCATTTAAATTGATTTTCATGGATTAAGGGAGAATATATTTCTTATTTTACATGAATATAAAATGAAACATATTAATAAAAAAAGGGAATATTATTGAACGAAATTGAGGATTATATTTTGAGGATGAATTTTTTTCTAATACATATGAATGATGTTTTAGTTTTCTTAAATTATTTTTGATATGATCTAGAGTGTCTAGAGAACCCCTAATAAGAGTTTATGTTGATAAAGATAAAGATAAATTATATAAATTATATTAAAAAATTGAATACATTGAACATCATCCTAAATATATTCTAGAATATACTATTTGAATGTTACATATTAAACAAATGATTATAAGAAAAAGTGCATCAGGAAGATTATAATGTTGGGTAGGATACATGATACAAACTAATTGGATGTTTTAGAATCTAAATTTGATGATTCTTTTCTTACTATTCAAAGTAAAAAACATCATGCTTATATTATAATAGATCATGATTCTCAATGATTCTAAAATTTATAGGAATTAAATAAGTCAAAAAATATATAAGTTAAATAATAAAATTTATTTAAAAAATACAAAAAACTTTTACTCCATTGTAAGATTAATTGATAAAGTTTTTAATCTACCTATGATATATAAAGGTAACTTTCTATGTTGGATCTAAAAATTGTATAATTATTAAAAGATAAATGTGAAATATATATGTATGTTTATTAGTATGTAATTTGAATCAGGGAGTAGAACATATTATATTTTCAATTACATGGGGAAACTTATGGTACATTATGTAATGGTGATCAGTATATAGAGGTCAATCAAGTGAAAAATTATACACGAAAGGTCCGATATCTAATATGTAAGAGCCACTATGATAGAATTTATAAATTTTTATGTAAAATTGATATATAATGTTTTTCACAAAGAATATATAAGAGTTCTTGGGACTGTATGGAAAGGTCATACCTTTTCCAAAATGTGAAATTCTAAATGTATAGTATTGAACGGATGAATAAATTAGATGATGATAGATCTATTCATCTGTGATTATTAATAAACATGATTTAATAAACTGATTTTAGTGCTGAATAATTGAGAACAAAATGCTCCTATGGTGGAGAAGAATATAAGTATGAAAATAATAAGGTCATACTATGGTGATGGTTTTCATTATGGGAATATTAGTATCATGTTTTAACGTTATATAAGGAAAAAATACCACAGAGAACTAGTTATGTAAATTTTGATGCTAAATCACCTTGAGAAAAAGGACATTCCTTGGTCCATGATAAAGAATTTTATATATGAGATCATAAAATCATGAAATATTCTTATATGTTGTCAAATAAACATGGAAAAAATAATGTGGGTGTGATAGAAAGAGAAAATCCATTTTAATTTTGAATTTCATGGAGTGATTAAAATTATACTTCTTGTGGATATCTAAGTTGTGATATGTTAAATGAGTTTTTATTATATAAAATATTAGATAATTGAAATATCATGATAAAAAAATTCTTATTCCTCATATTAAAGAGATATCCACGTGATATCCTGTGTTTAAAAGTTTAAAAATGGAAGGATAATAAATTTTATTAAACAATTTTGTCGCGATAATAAAGTATAACTATGATTTGAGAAAAAACAAGAAATATTTTTTATAAAAATGTAAAGATCAAGATCAAGATCATATTAGTCCATTTGTGACTTAAAAATTCACTAGTAATCATTCTTCAATGAAGTATTTCCAATTTTTAGTGTATTAACCTTGTTTTTGTTAATGTCTTGTTAATGCTTGAAATTATTTTAGTTTCATGTTTATTCCCTTTACTATAGAAACTTCATCATAATAAAGGAGAGATAAGTGTGTGTTGGATAAAATCCTCTATGTACTAAGGTTTTAGTAATCTATATTAGAGGGGAACTGTGTTATTAATTTGTTTCCCCCTCTATATTTTAGCATAATTGTGAATTAAAAAATTTCTAAATATAGAAGAAACACATGGGATTTTGAAGAATAACCTTATCATTGATCTCCCCCCTCCTCCCCCCCATATTTAGTATATCAGAATTGATCCTATCACTAGTTAAGTATACAAGTGTACTTGGTGTACCATAATAAATATATTCTTAAGATATTATATTAATATATTTTTTGAATAATTTTGTTGAGTGAGACTTGGTGGGGATGTGTAAATTAGGTGACCTATTATAAGAAAATAGTTGGTTTCATCTTCTATTCAATATGGAATTGGTTTGATTGTTTAACATTTTCTGGGTACGTTTTTTGAAGAAGTTACTAATGGTAGATATACTATCATCCCATATATTTACACATGTTATATTTTTAATATTTTTATAGGATGGAGTGAGTGATTGGGATGTACATTACTATCTCATGACATGTAATAGGTTGGGATTGTGGGTTTTTTTATAAGTGTTGTCTAATGGTAATTATTTAAATTTCTCATTTATTTATTACATGTCATGAATTAAAGGATATTCTATTTATTTTAAAAGGATTTTATTGGTGGTTTTTTATATTAATACCTAGAATTATCAGTGAAAACCCTCACTTTTGTGTGTCTTTATACTCTCGGTTCTAATATCCAATCTAATGATGATTGGATTTTTTCATTGGTGGCCAAACTAATCATAAAAATGACCTATGGGGGTGGGTTTAGTAGGGTTGGATTATGAAAATAATGTTTCATCTTATTTAATGATATTTCTTATATTTCATGTGATAGCTGAAAATCAAATTCCATTGGGTATGCTATAGCCACCAAACATCCCACAATGGAAATGGGATGATGTTACCATACATTTCATGATAAGTTTTATAAGATTTTTAATAGGTAAATATTTCATTTTGGTCATTAATAATTAGTTGACTAAAGCTGTAAATTTTATTTTAATTAGTGCAACTCAAACATTGGAGGATCTTGGAAAGATTAATGTTAGAGAAATTTTGAGTCGTATTGGAACATCTTATAGTATTATATCCTATCATTTTTAGAGTCTTGCATATTGATTCTTGAATGTTTTAAAAAAAATTAATGTTATCAAATGAAGTTCAACACATCATATAATCCATTGATAAATGAACAATAAAATTGTACTCTTAAAAATTTTCAATATATTATATATATGGTCAGGGAAATATTTACATACAATAAACACTACCAAGTATCCATTTATATGGAACCATTTTATATTTTGATATAATATCATGTTACTTTTATTTTGGTGGGATGAAATCTAGTGGGGAATTATTATGTGGGCCTAAATTAAATCAAGAAAGATCTGATCGAGTTAAATTAATTACAAAAGTAGAGAGTTTGTAGTCACCCATGGTTTTGCTAGAGATTATTTCGCATGAGCCTCTAGTTTTTCAAATTCCCCCACCCATCTATCCTCCACTTCCCTTCCAAGATTATTCTTCCCTAAATTCCAATGGCGTTAAACCATATTCATTCATTAGATCTATCATCATCATCATCTCATCTTGATAAAGGGGAACGAAACCCTCTGTCTTCATTCAAGGAAGTATTATTGAGTCTTCCTGTGATGAATTTTCTCACCTATCCTTGTTCCCAAAGATTCCATTGGAGCATCTACATTATTCATAAGTGGATGTATCTACTCCTATGTATTTCTCCCAAAACCCGTCCTGATTGGCTTTTGTTACTCATCGGTGGACTCTAGTAGCCAGGTTTGGGGCCTATAAACAACCTCTTATTGTATTTAAAACATTCATTGCCACCTAGAATTGGGATTCTCTGGATAGAGTTTCTATACACAATGAAAATGAGATTGGTATAGTTCTTTATTCTAGGAATTACTTTTTTAAAACATGGTCCCAAAGCCCCCGATCTCTTGGAATATGGAGATTCAACCTCTTCCAGTGGACGATGGGTTCTCATTTTGGATAGGATTCTTGAAAAGTAGTGGTATAGATTAATTTTCCAGGTCTCTCGAATCCCTTTCAAAACCATGGTTTTCTGTGTCATATTGGTAATACCACTGGTTTATTATTATGTGTCGATGAACATATAATTCATCTTCATGATGTAGGTGTGGCGCGTTTTTGTGTTGAACTAGCACTATCTTTCCTTCTATTGGGTATTATCATTATCCGAGTGGGAGACTCAGATTCATGGTGGCAACCCCTGATCTTCCTCTCCCCAATACGCTTCTTAAAATAATGTTATATTTAGGATCACTCCCTCCCCATATATAAAAAACATTGGACTAGAATAGATAACCAACTTTCAGTGCGTTCTTTGTCTTCTAATCAGAACATGGATCTATTAAAAATGTTACTTCAAATGGAAAAAGTGATTAAATTTGTTACTATAGAAATGGTACATACACTCCTTCCAATTTCTAGTCTAGATATTCATGTTAAATTTGGTTATTCTCCCTCTCTGTTCGTACCACCATATACCCCTTCCGCCATTCCAGTGAATGTGACTATAGTAACCTTCCATGTACCTATTCATACTGATAACCAGGAACAAGTATTTTATCCTCAACCAGAATCTCCACCAGTTGCACGCACAAATATGGTTATTTTTCATCCATCACTAGTTACTAATAATAGTTCAAAATTAGCATCATCTCATTTGGATCCTTCTTCTCCTACCTCTAGCACTACATAGGATGACTTTGGAGATGGAATAGAGGTCTTTTCTCATGAGGTAGTTCCCTTTATCAAAAACATTTAGGCACTCCTCTTATTCAGATATCGAAAGGGTTCATTGTTCTATCCAATGTGGAATTCGATAAGATAGTAGTTCATTATCCTTTTTAGAGTAGATCATGTACTAGGGGCCATGAAACACGGGAGTAGGAGTTCCTTTCATATAGGTTTTTGAGTCTTGTCTTATGGTGGGGAAAATCCAAAGGTTTATATTCCAATGTTATATTTTCTTATTTATATTTATTGTGGTTTAGGTTCCTAGGTGAAGCTTTATTTCATTTATTTACAACTTCTTTGTTGTAATCCTATGTTGGTTTCTACTCTAGAGCACAAACAAGTGTATATAAATATTAATAATTTTTCTTTCAAGCATGGCATTGAAAGTTTCATTCCTGGGGAGATGAAAACCATCACGTTTGTATTTTCTAAAAAAATTATATCCCAAGGGAGAAATTGGTTGTCTCCAATCAATATCTTTCTATAAAGATCATATTGGATAATTCTAATTGTTTCATACCCATTTTTATGTAAAGTGCAGTGTGAGGGAGAGAGAACTTCTCTTGAATGAGATGGAAAATATTGATACGGGTGATACGGAATAACATATTGGTGGTTATTTCAATATCATTATGGATATATTTCAGAAAAAGGGATGAAGGCGTTTACCCATGGAAGGGAAGACGGGATTTTTTAAGATACGTAGTCTGTAACCGTCTTCTGAACATGGGGTATAGAAGTGATAATTTTACATGGTGTAATAACCAAAATGGAGACCATCATAGGTGGTGTCATTTGGATCGTTGTTTATATACCATTCAAGCCATTTCATAATTTCCCAATGAAAATTTTTAGCACATTATCGTGGATTTATCTTATCAATCACCTTTATGCATTATCATAGAGAATAATTCTTCATGGAACAATAATTTTTTCTATTTAGGGTTTCATACAGTAGTCCATAGATATCATGTTGTGGATCAATCTTCATGGGGTAAATTTATGACTAAAATATTGTGGTTAAGGTTTCATAATAATATATGTCACTAGAAAGGGGACCTCATTATTTTAGAGACAAAAAAACCCTCCCTTTTTCAATACATTGAGGCTCTTAAGGTGGACATTGAACATTCTAAGAGGAATCTTTAATAACATTAGGATGACGACATTTTCAGAGTGAATTAGCTCAGAGAGGGAGATCGTAATATTTCCTCCTTCCATGCAATCATACGAGAGAAGAAAAGACACATTGTTCCAAACATTTTTCTGGATGATACTACTTTTTCATCCAACCCACCAGTTGTTAGAGGTTTTTCTACATCTTATTTTTCCTCCTTACTCATTGGTCTTAATCCTTGTATGCAGGATGGTCATTCTACAAGTCCAACGAATTTATTTGGAAACTTATAGCACCACATATAGGATAATTCATATGGTATTCTAGAGGGAAAATTAGATGAGGTGAAGGGGAGGGAGGCTGTCAACTTCTTGAATTCTATAAGTTCCCTGGGTATGAATTGTTTCCTAGGGTGTTTATATATTAATTCATGGTAAATTTTTAAGAATGAACGTGTGGAAATCATTCAGGATTTTTTCAGTGTTGGATGTCTGCCTAGTGTAGATTTTGGAACTTATTTGATACTCAATCTTAAAGTCAAAAATCCATCCCCACTCAAGTAGATTCATCTAATTATTATGTGTAACGTTCCTTATAAATTAATTTATTCAATTATCAACAATTGATTATCCACAGACCTACAGAAATGGATATCGTAGGAACAACATGGTTATATTTGTTTAATATACACTCAGGTTTCCATTTCCATTTCTCATGAAAATATAGGTGATATTAATAAGAAGGTCCATGGGTCTAAAATTTCTATACACCTGGGTATGGAAACGTATATGATAGGATGGACTGGTGTTTCATTAAAAAAGTAATGTGATGTTTGGGTTTTTGATGAATTTTATTGATCTAATTTTCATGTGTATGAGTTCCTTGTGGTTTACTATCACTTTTATGTGGAGATGATATGGATTCATAGAATTGGTACATAGGATATTAATGAATATCATATCTCTCCCACTATCTTTATCTTTTCTTAAGACTCTTTTAGAAGATATTTTAACAAGAAGATTAGTGAGGGATATCTGAAACCCTTTCGGTGCAAGCCTAACATCAATGGACCCTATCATATATTTTTTTTGAAAATGATCTCCTTATATTAATTAGTTTAAATATTATAAATATTAATCATCTTGACCATACTCTTGCAAAATATTTCCGTTAGAGTGGCTAATCATTCAATTAGGAGAAGAGTAGTTTTTTTTATTAAAATCATGTTCAAAATCAAGGGGCCAAAGAATTTTTGATAAACTGGGAATTTGAAAAATATTATTTCCCATATAATATCTAGGATCACCTATTTCTCTTGGTAGAGTTAGAATTCAAAACATTCTTACTCTTGTTAATAAAAAAATCATCAATATTCTTAATTGGAATAACATATTTCCTTCTTTTGGTGGTTGCTTCACCCTGGTTAACCGCATCCTTTCTTCAAATCCTATTCATGCCTTGTCCTCTGTCATTGCTCCAAAAGCTATCCTAAGAAAAACTGAAAAAAATTCTTACCACCTTAATTTTTGAAGTGAAAAGTGAAGGAAATAATCATAGGGATTCATGGCATTGAATGGCTTGTGAAATTGAAGGTGCAGGCATATGTCTTAGAATTTTCACTGAATCTATGAGCAGTCTCCAAGACATATTAGAATGGGACTTTATTGACGGTATGTCACTATGGGAAAATCATATTACCCATTAATATTGGATGTTTTGTAATGGACCAATGATAGGGAGCACCAATCTATGGAATTATATCAGAAAACACATACATACTCTCCAACTTCACTCTCATTGGGTCATTAGATGGGGATCCATCAATTTTTGGAATTTCAATTGGGCATGCCATATTATGGATTTTCTGAGATGTCCAATAGCGAATATTTATTTCTCCCAAGAAAGTACCAAGATTCTATTTATCAATGTGAATCTCAATCTTCAACAACAAGATGTCTTCAATAGTTTAATCATATATTCAGATAATAATGAATTATGTGACTCTAACTGATCTATAGGCAACCCAATTATCATTTTCAATACAACTGGTTTCCTTCCCCTAGGTTGTGTTAATCTTGTGAAAGCTGATCCTCTTAGGCATTATTATTTGAGTCCCCCATGATGTTTTCAGACAATAACCCTTTTAAATAAAATTTCATAATGTTGCAAGGAGTTAATTTAATTAAGAATAAATTAGATATGACATATAGTAAAAAAATCTTATATTGATAATAAATATCATCATCATGAGTTTGATATTGGAGATCATGTCTTTCTTCATGTCCCACTTTTGATGGGACTTTGGATAATTTTAAGTAAGGGAAGCTAAAACCATGGTTCTTTAGACTATTTGAGATTCTTGAGAGGATTTGGTAGGTTGCTTATCTATTGGAAATACCACATATGAATAACAAAAAGCATGATGTTTTTCAGTATTCATAGATAAGGAAACATGAACATAGTTCATATAATATGATTCAATATGTTGATATAGATTTAGAGCTAAAAGAAACTTTTATATAAGAAATGCTCTATATTGTATACCATAAGGTAGAGAGTTTGTGTGGTAAAGTATATTTTACACATAAATTGTAGGTAAAAATGCATTGATATGGGTGAATTGATGTCTAAACATGTAACTTAATTTTTTCCACTTAAAATTATATTCTAATTAGATAATATTATTTCTAATGAATAAAAAATATATTTTAGTATGTAATGAATATAAATATATCAAAAAATAAGATACTATTTGAAAATTAAAAATACCAGATTGAGAGATAGGCATTTTCACTATTATTTAAGAAAAAAAGGAAATTTTTATTAAAAATAGAAGAAATAGTTATATGAGTCTAAATAAGGAGTTTTATAAGTGCCTATTTTAAATAGGTGTTTCAAATAAACTTAAAGTTCAACATCCAAGGCAAGGTTATTAATGGATAATCCCTTATTAGGAAATATATCTACCATGGGGTTTTCTTTGTGATAGATGTGAGTAGAAATGATGTTAATGAAGGAAAGGATGTTCACAAATCCTATCCATATTGTAGTTAATATCCTTCAGAGGTTAGCAGTGTTTCTTCTGATAGATATAACAATGGTAGTGTAGTAAATCTCTAGTTATAAGTTGTTCCATCCCTTTTGTTTTCATACAACATTACATTGATTATGCAATATATGTCAGCATCAAAAGAAGTTGTAAATCATAAAAAATATAATAACATAGAATAATGTTCCCATAATGATATTCAAATGTGCCTCCATAGCCCAAGGGACAGTGATTCCCTTTTGAGGCTCTATCCTTTTTTATTTTAATCCAATGTGTAAAAGGATTTTTTTGGAAAAAAAATACAGTAGTACCAGCATGCAATTTAAATTTAACAAAACATTCAACATATTTAAAAAAATCACAAATTATAATATAAAAAAATCAAAAAAACCATAAAAGATACTATTATTAGTATATTTCCAATTCATAATAAACCTTTTCTTTTCTAGGAAGAGGTCAAACGAACTACAAACCTAATACTCAGTTTGGAAATTCAAAAAAATAAAACATCCTCGACTAAAAACCCCTTTATAAGGTACCATTAATCCCAAACCAATAATACATCAATTGTAGCACCCCATGACTTTACAATATTTTTACATTTAAAATAAACTTAATTTTTTGATATTTTGCAGTTTACGCAACACTAAATATTAAAAAACACTATTTATTCATTTTTGGAATAGTTATTTAAGTTATAAAACTTATATAGAATTCATATAGTAAATTTTAATTTTATATAACTAATTGAATAATTTAAATTCTTCCAATATATTTTATAGGCATGAGATAAGAACAATCCAAATTTTACACGTAAAAACCTATATTATTATAAAATATGCTTTAAATATTTTTAATGGTGATCCTATATAAAAAAAATTAATTTTGACATTTTTATGAATTTTATATGAACAAATAAACTTCTTTTTGGAAAGAGAAATGTCAAAATTATATTAGGCTGGCTCTTTGGTATTTTTCTATGATGTTTTATTTTTTCATTAATAGTGAAAAATAATAAATTTTAATTCAGAACTTCATTTTTTCTATTTTTTTTTAAGATTGAATTTAAAATTTTTAATAGTTTTAAATTTTAGTTAGATAAATTTTACATATATGAATAAAAATTATGTCATTTTAATCAATTTCATTTTGAAATTGGATAAAAAACTTAGCAAATATTTGGAAGTCTTTACTTTAAAAACTTACATTATCGCTATGTTTGTGGCATTAATTTAAAATACATTTCTTCCACAACTATGATTTTAAATTCGAAAAATATATTCCATATTTTTAATCTAAATAAATTATAATTTATAACAATTTAAAATTATTTTTTACCAAAAATAATAGTGAAAGTGATCAAAATAAACTATAGTGATTTTGAAAATAATTATCTAAACAAATGGGTAATCCATAAACTTAAGGCATTAAATGAACTATAAAATTATCTAAATTCCATTGGATGATGAAATTTCATAACTATTATACCTTGTATTTTATTGTTACCATTATTGGATCCAAATGTCATGGGAAAAATGTGTGAGGAATTTCCTTTTCAAAAATTTACTACAATGCCACTCGTCCTTCACTATAAAAATTCACTCAGCCCTCCCACTAATTCACACATATCAAGACAATTTAATTTCCCAAAATCTACCCAAATAAAATCCCAACCAAACTTTCCTCATCCTATTATCATAAAATTTTGCATAAAGTAAACCAAGGAATCTCTTTGGTGTAAACCAAAATGTGTTATCTTATAGAGAGGTAACATTATTCAATGTGCATTTATGTTTTATTTGTTTCAACACACCTTAATTTATTACTATTAAATGATTATATAATACCAAAAGTATCATAAATATACTAATATTTTTTTATGTTCAGGTTTGACCTACATCTACAAACAACACCATCAAATGGGTAACAAACCTAACATTTTTGTACAGAAACCTACAACCTCTTAAAATAATGTCCTTCATTTTTTTTATCGCGCCTCATGGATGCTCATTAAAGTGGATACACTATTTATATATGATATATATGATGGTTATTATGTTTTTATTATTCTTTATTTTTATTTAACATATACCTTTATTATTTGCATTTTGTGGTAATATGATAACATCGTTTATGGATAGGTGGACTACCACCTCCTCAATGTGATGTGCTTCATTTACGCTATACATAGAATGTATAAAGGATGGTTTTTATAAGCCTATGTGAATTATATGACATAAATATGATACTATAATTATAATATATATATATATATATCACTTAATTTTAATTCATTTAATGTGATAATGAAATGGAAGTAGTATTTATGGGTACGTACATCTTATCATCTCCATGAACAATGCATTTCATTTTAAATCTCTAAATTTTATGGACTATTAAAAATAAATATATAATAAATCTATATTATATTGAAATAATTTTTTATATTATTTATATGATGAAATCAAGATAAAATTAATAGTTACAATAATTAAAAATTCAAAACATGCTCGAGAAACTAGGTAATTAACACACGAAAAAGTGAAAATAATGAATGATTTTTCACAAATAGGTAATAAAATAATATAATAAGATAATATATGATATAATAAATATAAATAAAGTTCTTTAATAAATTATATACATTCTTAAAATCATTTTTCATAATATTAAAGGTCGTTCACCCAAAACGAACATAATGTATGGGATTTTATCCCAATTTACATTCCATTGATACTAATTTTTTATTATGCACCAAATCAATTTAGTGTGGTGTATATAATACCCCATGTCTTATTATATCATGATTCAATCATAATTCATGTTACTTTATTGTTCCCTATAAATTACCTCAACCAAGGGGTTTATGTTGAAAATTACCATGTGGTGAAAGTTATCTATGCAATCTCGCATTCTTTTTGTGATTATTAACTTTATCTTAAAACAATCACATTATTTTTTATCATTTTTCATTTTAAATTACCTTAATTATACACATTATTGGGTGATGGATATTATTATTTCATAAACTATATTCCATTTTTATATACAGTGTTTTCTTTTACTTTTATTTGATTTTCTAGTGAAATATTGGTAAATTTGTATTCTTTATTATATATTTATATTTGATAAGGAATATGGTTGTTAATTAAATTGAATAATTGATATGACAAATAATTTGGAAATTAATTGTTGTGTAGGGCTCATAATTTATATAGCCCCTTAATGCATTGACATGTTTCCATGAGACAAAACAGTTGGCCAAATTAAACAAGGTTTACCTATATTTTTAAAAAGTATGGGAGAAATATATTAATAATAAAAATTTTCATACTCTAGAGATATTAAATCTGATAATTAAGCATTACATTAATTTTAGTAGTCATTTTTATACATGATATTTTTATTATGATAAAATCTATGGGTACACATCAATAACAGTTTATTGATTCGATGTCATGGGTTTTTGTTATTTACATTTCCATATTAATTATGCCTTATCAACTTATTTAAAAGGATTTTATTTTTCGTAATTAACCTTCCCATGTTTATTTATTCTTATTAATTTATAATTTTTTCCACTTTTCATACCCTTACTGAGCATTTTATCTCACCCTTATTGTTTTCCGTTCCCCTAGTTATGAAGAATAAATATTGGAATAAGCTTTTAAGGATTTGTTTATTTCATTTTATAATGTATCATGTTTTATTATATATTTCCCAATATAATATGGGTATCATTTACGTAATGTATATTTTCAAAACTAATAAACTGATTGGTCCTTCGACATTTTATTCCTTGTAATCATGCTAAAGTGATAAAATAATTCCCCAAATCCTGGCTTCTCGGGTCTGTGCATTATAGTTGGTATCAAAAGATGTTTTGTTGAAACCTTGGAATCTATATTTCAACAATGTATATTAAGGAACAAAAAAATTAGATAGACATTGGGGATATGTATAGAATAACATCCTATAATTTTGGAAAGTTAGATATTATAGAAGTCTTCCTTGAAATAATTCCTTATTTCGATATTATAGATGGATGTGGTTCTGGAATAGATGTACCTAGGGGTAATAACTTCAGAGTGGTGTTTCAGTCTATACTCAAGTGTAACCTGGTAAACAAAAATGGGACTTATTACATGCATTTTTTTTAAACTCTCAGGGGAATCCTTTAGGATAATTCTCAAATTTATTACCAATTATAATAAGGTAATTGAAAATTAATGATGTCCCAAAAGAAACCAATGTTTATGATTCTTATATTTATATTGCATGAATTTATATTATGTGATATAACATATTTATAAATATACAATTTTATTTTATGAGATAATAAAATATATTCCATTGTTTCAAAATGGTTCCTGGAAGGATGAATGGTGTCAATAGTTTTGGAAAATATAAATATTTTACTATTGATGAAACCAATACCGCTTGTATTCGAATGAAACAAATTATAAAAAAATCATGGAATCATAATCAGGATATGAAAATTATAATTTCTTGATTAGAGAAACCTATTACACATAGATAATCATATATATATTATTTCGTTAGGTGATATAATCCCTTATCGTTTAGTGGGACTACTAATCCAATTTTATCTGAATAATGTATTTAGTCTTTGGAGAAGATATTTGTGATGGAATGCAGGGAAATTGAAAATTTCACACTTGTAGTGGACAATCTCAAAGGTGATTTTGATCAGAGGTGGTCCTTGGTCTAGAATACTAAGGAGGAAGAATAAATTGAACTCATGGAATGGAGAATATTTAAGGATACATTATTTAAAAAATACTTTCCTCATGATCAAAAAATTTAGATGCAGAAAAAATTATTTCGATTAAAGAAAAAAGAACTAGAAATTATTAATGATTATGAGTATACATTTACTAGGTTATCCAGGTATTCTATTGATTTAATATGTAACAAATAGTAAAATATATACTAATTCTCTGATGGACTTAAGCCAATTCTCTCAAAGGGATCTATTTTTTCAGTTTTCTGTAATAATTTCAAGAAATAGTTTTAAGTGACGTCAACATAGAGAATTAATTTTCTAGAATAAATATATTGAATGTAAACTAAGAGATGAAGAGGACATATGAGAATCACAAAAAGGGGAATGCATCTAGGAAGTGTAATAAAGCACATCATTTTCCACCATGTGAATATTGTGCAAAAAACACCCATGAAAATGTTAGGAGGGGCTAAGAGTTTGTTATAAGTACAAAGATAGGGGCACTAAGACTATTAGTGAAAGGGGAAGAAGGAAAAAAATACTATCCACCATTTCAACTATAGGTGGATGGGTCAATATAAAAATTAAATCCCCATGAATTTATCAAATATACCATAGAAGAGGATAAGATAGATGAAAAGGCTATTGCGATCACTATAGTGGAGGTAGATGTACCAAATGATGTTGTGGAAGTTACAATAATCTTGTCTTCAAATTTATCCAATTCCATATTTTATTCTATATCCTCAAAAGCTTTTATATCTACTCGATTTTCCAAGAAAAATTTTCATTTCCCTTTTGATTTAATAATATAGTTTTAGTCAAAACTATTTAGGGAAGTCATTGCAACGAAGCTGTTTTGGGTAGTCCCCATTATGACACGTAATTTTTCTTTACATACTTACCTTATAATAAAACTAATTAATTAATTTGATTTAATACTTGGAATGGAATGGATCTAAAATTATGATGAAATATTTTATTACAAGAGGAAGGAAAATAAAATTTGTGAGGAAGATTTAGAATTACTTATCATTAGAGAATAAGATTCCACATCTGACTCTTATCTAGATCCACCCCACTAGCCTTAATAAATAAAATTCATAGGGAGAATTTAGATAAAATAATATCTATATATGATTATGATAATCTTCCAATTGAGGATATACCTATTGTGTAAGAATATATTGATGTATTTCATGAGAAGTTACCTTGACATCCTCTAAAGCATGAAGTTGAATTTTCTATTAATTTAATTAATAATGAAATTCATATATATATGAATCTCTATTGAATGGACACTATGGAATTAGTCGAGCTGAAAAAAAACTTGAAGATTTGGGAAATAACTGATTTATTTTCAATATTTTCCTCATGGGTATCCCCTATCATCTTTGTAAGGAAAAAATATGGATCCATGTTATTTTGAATTGACTATATGGAAATCAATTCTGTTAAAATAAATATCAAGTATCCTCTATCTCACATTGTTGAAATGTCTGATCAACTTCATAGAGCCTAATATTTTTCAAATATTTATCTTTTTTCTCGGTACCATCAATTGTTATTAAATAAGTGAGACGTTATGAAGAAAGATTTTTTGGATGAGGTATGGACATTACAATTTTAAGGAAATTTCGTTCGGATTGACTAATACACCCTCAGTTTTTATGTACCTAACTAATATATTATTATTATATTATCATGAATATTTTGTTGTTGTATTAATTGATGATATTATAGTTAAATTTTAAAAGAAATGAGGACCATGAGAGTCATTTTCAGATCATTCTTAAGACTCTTATAAGGGCATAGTTATATGGGAAATTTTTTAACTGTGACTTCTGGTTTCAAGATGTTTTTTTCAGGTCCATATTAGCTCTAAGGATGGAATATCAGTTGATCCTCTAAATAACTGCATTTATAGAATGGAATACATCAGCCAATATAGCTGATGTACATAGTTTCATTTGTTTGGAAAGTAATTATCATCGATTCATTAAGAATTTCTCTTGATTGGAAAACCTATTGATAAATATTACTCATAAAGGGTTTCAGTTTTTGGAAAAAGGATTGTGAAGAATGCTTTGATGAAATAAAGGGAATATTATTCAATGCTTCAATTTTGACTGTACCATCAGGAAGTGATGGGTTTTTTCATTTATATTAATGCATTAAATAATATACTTAGTTGTATACTAATGAAAAATGATAAATTCATTGTGTATGAATCAATGAAATTGAATATTGGATATAAAAAACTTTTGAATACATGATCTTGAGTTAGTGGCTATAATTTTTTGCTTTGAAAATATAGAGAAATTATCTTTTTGGTGAAATATGAAAGATACTCATGGATCTTAAAATCTTAAAATGCATCTTCTCACGATGGGAAATTGACAAGAGAAAAATGAGATGTCTCGATCTACTCAAGGATTATGATTTCTCAATACACTATGACCCATGTAAAGAAAATAAGGTGGTGGATGAATTTAGTTGAAAATATCATGGAGTTCTATCCCAAATGAGGTTTGAGAAGGATCCTATGTTTAGGGATATAGTAAATATAGATATGTGAATTTATAGCAAAGGGGAGAAATCAATTATTAATAAAATGATTACAAAATCATCTTTATTATAGAGGAAAAATAATTCACAATATGATGATGAGAACATTTTGAATAAACTTAAGCTATTAATAAAGGAAAATTGGAGAACTATGTTTTTGAATATGGTGTTTTAAAATTTGTAAAAATTCTTTGCATTCCATTGATACCTTATCTAAAAACGGAATTTTTGGATGGAGCTCGTATCTCAAATTTCTCTATACACCCTGGCAGCAAAAATATGTACATGAACATGAAGGAACATTTTTAGTGAGACAACATGAAGCATGAAATTTTTACTTATGTGTCTAGGTGTGTGTTTTTTCAAAAAGTGAAAGCACTGAGGAATAATACTAAAGAATTTCTACAACCTATTCATATTACTATGAGTAAATGGTATGAAATTACAATGGACTTTTTCATAGGACTATGAGATATCTATGGAATGATTGATGCACTATGGGTTATTGTTGATTACCTTACCAAATCATCACATTTCATTACTATAACAGAATAACTTCCACTTTATCACCTTATAAGGATCTATATTAATGATGTTTTAAGACTTCATGGTGTAGAAATATCAATTTTTTTTACTGAGATCCATGTTTTACAAGAAAATTCTAGAAAATTCATTAGAATTCTATTGACACTAATCTTCATCTGAGCACTGGCTTACATCCTCAAATTAATGGAAAATCATAAATAAAAATTGAAAAATGGAAGAAATGTTGAGGTCATTCTCACCCAACCTCTAATGTATATGGGATCAATACTTACCTTTGGTAGATTTTTCATATAATAATAGTTTTCATTCAAGAATTAAAATTCCATAACTTGAAGCATTATATCAAATTAGTTTTCATACTCAAAATTTTTTGGGAAGAAGTTGGTGAAAGAAAACTCTTAGACCTAGAATTTAATTAAGAGATAATGAAAAAGGTAAATTCTATTCTAGATTATATTAAAGAATCTCAAATTAGAAAAAGAGTAATGTTGATAATTGAAGGATAGATTTAGAGTTCTCAGTGGGTTATCATGTTTTCATGAAATTATCTCCATGTAAAGGTGTAAAAAGGTTTGGAAAGAAATGGAAGCTAAGTCATAGTTTAATTGGAATCATTTCGATTCTTGAAAGGGTTTTAGTTTTTTATAACCATTTGTATGTACCACAATATCTCTTAAAGTTACACAATGTGTTCTATATATCTAACTTAAGTAAGTACATGTCAGACCCAACGCATGTTCTTATCTCTGATGAAATAGTGTTCAAACCTTATCATTTATACTGTGAATAAACCATAAAAAAATTTGATGCCACAGAGCAATTATTTAGGAATCAAATGACTCATCTAGTAAATGTACTCTATATAAATCAAAAAATGGAAGAAGAGACATGGGAATCGATGTATTATATGAATTAGACTACCCTTATCTTTTTAAAATGCAAAAAACCTAAAATTTTGAGGATAAAGTTTTTTTAGGGTTGAAAAATGTATCACCCCAAATCATTATTGTATTTTTGATTTTAGAATAAAAATATTTTGTTGATAACATTTTATATACACAACACTTGGTTTAAACCAAACACTAGTTTGTCATATTTGGAATAGTTAATTAAAATTTTTCACTTTTAGAGAATTTATATAGGAAATATTTTTGTTATATATCCAATAAAATATCTTGAAATTATTTCATCATTTTTGTTAGGAATAATATAATAATAGCCCAAATATTACACATAAAACCCTATATTTTTTTAAAAGTATATTTACCTACTTTTAATTGCATACCTCCATTAAATATGAGTTTAAAGCATTTATAAAATTAATAAAAAAAATAAAAAAATCAATCTATAATTACCAAAATTAATGTATGGTTAATGTTTTGTATTTTATTTTAAGTTTCATTTTTTGACGAATAAGAAAAATTGCTAAATGTTAATTTGAAACTACTTGTTTTTAAAATTAATTTCTAATATATAATCAAATATTTTTATTGATTTTAAATATTAATGATATTAGTTTTACTAATATTAATCCAAATTAGTTCATTCAAATCAATTTCACTTTGGAATTGGATATAAAATATAAGTAAACTTTTGAACATTTTTACTTTAAAACACCATATTTTCATCCCTTCTGTGGGACTAATTTTAAATTAATTTCTGAAACATATTTGATTAAATTTTTTAAAATAGATAATTTATATTTAATTATAATAATTTATAATTGTGTTAACTATGTTTTTTACTAAAATTATTAGTGATGGTGATTAAAATTAATAACTGTGATTAAGAGAAAAATTAGCTTAATAATGGACTAAACCATAATCATAAAGACTAAAATAACCTAGGAAATTCTCTAAAATCCATAGGATGTCCATATTAAAACACTATCATCCATTTTAAATATATATTTAACATTAATGGATCCACTCTACATGGGAAAAATGTGCTTGGAATTCACTTTTAAAAAATGACCTGCATCTCACTCACCAACCATTATAAAATGGAACTCACGCATCCCACTTATTCACACCTCTCAAAAAATTTAACTCAAAAAAACTAACATAAATAATATCCCAATATCCCTCCACTCATCCTATTATCCTCACCTAATGAAGAATGATTACCAAGCAATCCATTTTGGTGAAAACCAAAAAACATTACCTGAAAAAGTAGTAACATTCTTTAATGTGTATTTAAGATTAATTTATTTATCCACCCATTAATATATTATAATTTAATAAATATATAATAATAATAAATACATCTATTTTTATGTTTTTTACCTAAACCTACAAAAAATCCCATCAAATAGTTCACGAACATGTTTTTTTTGTGTATGGAGAACATCAACCTTAGGAAATGATGTCATTCATTTTTCCTTTACCACCTACGATGGTTTTCCATTATGACAGAAAACTATTTTTATATGATATATTTATTATTTATTATGTCTTTATACTTTTCTAATTCTTATAAAACACACAACCTTATTCTTTCTATTTTGTGGGAATATGATAACATCGTTTGTGGATGTGGGGACTGCCGCCTCCTCAAAGTGATGTGATTCATTCTAACTATATGTGGAATGTACTGAGAAAGTTTTTAATAAAAATATGTGTAATATATAAATTATATATGATACAATTATTTAAAAATAAATATATTTCATTTAATTTTTATTCTTTACATATGAAAAAGAAAATGTTGTTGTGTTCAAGCATACGTACGACCTACTGTCTACATGAATGGTTCTTTTCATTTTCCTATGTCTAATTTATTATTATTACTATAAATAAATATATATGGAATATATATTATATTTAAATCATGGTTAAAATTATATATACTATTAAATAATTATCTAATTAATAGGAACAACAAGTAACATGTTAAAACATACTTAAAAAACTACGCAATTAACCCAAAAATAGTGAAAATAATGAATGAATGTTAAAAAGTGGGTAATAAAATACCATAAGTATATTATATAAGATATTATAAATATTAATATGGTTCTATAATAAGTAATTAATATTATAAAACTATTATTCATGAGGTTAAAAGACTTTCCCCCAAAAAGGAAACAAAATGGAAAATTTTCATCTCAATTTATATCCCATTGAGACTTATTTCTGGTAATTCACCAATTAACTTTAGTGAGGTGTATCTACTACCCCTTTTAATTTGATATCGTTATTAAATAATAATTAATTTTTTTTTAAGTTTTACTTTTTAATACCCTTACCAATGGTTTAGTTTGAAAATCACATAGCTGTAATTATTATTTTTCAATCTCGCAATCTTTTGTGATTGTTAACATTATCATGAAACAGTGACATTATTATTATGATTCCTCATTGTAAATTTCCTTAAATACCTACATTCCTTCTTAGTGGATGTTATTATTTCCTAAACTGTATATCATTTTTACATAAGGTGTTTAATTTGATTTTTATTTTATTATCTGGGGAAATATTGATAAATATATATGGTTTATTTAGTATGGATATTTGATAAGGAATATGGTTATTAATTAACTTGATTACACAATATGAGAAATTATTTTGACATGAATTGATGGGTGGGCCCCATAAATTATATATACCCTCGATGCATCGAAATTTTTTCATGAGATAAATTAGATGGCCAAATTAAATAGGTTTCTACCTATAGTTTTAAACGATCTCGATGATATATCTTGATAGTAGATGTTTTCAAGTTCTTGAGACATGATGCCTAATAATTAAGTGTTGAATTAGTTTCAGTTATCATTTTTTACTTGATATTTTCAATTTGATAAAAACAATGGATGCAGTTCAATATCTGTTTATTGATTAAATGGTATATGTTTTATAAATTTAACTTTCAATAATGAATATCCCATATCTAGTTATATAAATGGTTTGTGTTCTTCATTATTTAACTTTCCATGATGATTTATTATTATTGAATCATTATTTATTATATTTTTCTTAGCCTTATTGATCATTTGAGATCATTGTTATTATGTTTCCCTTCCCCATGTTATAAATATTAAACCTTTGAAGCATTTTTGAAGGATGCTATTTATTTCATTTTATTATGCATGATGTTTTATTTTCAATTTCCCAAAGTAATATGGGTATCATGTATCTAATCAAATTTTTCCAAACTATTGAACTAATCTACCCTTCATGGTTTCATTTCTTTGGGATCATGAAAATGTAATATAATAATGCCTGAGATTCAGGATTTTAGGCTTGGTTAATTATATCAATCATACATATGAGGATCAAGGAGAGCAACCACCATCAGTTTCATGAAATATTATCATACCAAAATGGATATGTCTTTATATCTCTTGAAAAACGTGATCAAATTGATTGGGAAATCCAAATTCCACACTGAGAATATATTTGACATCAATGATTGGATAAATAAGAATTAAAAAAATATAATATTATATCATTTATAATGAAAATTTCCCTCACTAATTCTCACTGTAAATCTCTCTAAAGGTAGTAAAATCTTACATACCTAGAGGGAATGAGATGATATATAGAATCAAAATGATTTACAATCATCAATTCACTTGTCTAACATATATTATTCTTAAAATAGTCATGTTTAATCTATAGATACATGATGTAACTAACTTCAATGATCAAATTTATATTTCGTTGGGTTTACTTTCTATAACATTGAACATATCTCACTATCGTATAATAGATATAGTTATTCTTTCATCATTTAGTGTGTTCAATGATATTTAAACATTGTAATGTATAATAGATGAAGTTCATCTCAACTTCTAAATGTACTAGAATGATTTGGATATTTAGATTCACCAGATTCAAAGATAATAAAAATTAAAACATGACATTAAAAACAAAAAATTACCTTTTTATGTTAAACCAAACTTATAATGAGTATATTTTGATTTTCAAAACAAAGGATATAAAAGTGGTCTCTTACCCAACAAAATCCCCATTTTGATAATTGCAAGGAACGAAATGAAATATGTAATCTTGACTATTTCATCTAAAAAATATATGATATATATTAGTTCCACTTTAAGATTAAACTCAATAAACATGCAAGTCACACAAAACCCCTCTTAATCAAGGAAAACCTATAATCAATAAAAAACACCCCCTTAAAAAAAAGAAAACTCCCCATCCAAAAACAACTCCCCGTTTGTGATTATCAAAATGAAATAAACAATAAAGAAAAAAAATTATGTTCTAGGTAAAATATAATAATACAAATAATAATGAAAATAATATTTTCGAGTAAAAAACATAGAATTATTAGTTTTCTCAAAATTTTCTCCCTAAATATTTTGATTTGTTATATTAGTATTTCGATAAATTTTATAATCCATTTAAATTTATTAAATCCCTCCACTATAGTTATTTTAAAAAAAATGATAGAATAAAAAATAAATCCCATAATTGAAAAAAATATCCCCTTTTTATTTTCTAATATATTTCCAATGGGATTGACATTCTAATTCATAAACTCTTGTACATCATCCCCATTATCAATTATTAAAAATGTCACTTCCAAAAAATTAGGAAAATTATGTCAAATCAATTTATGTATCGATATTTATACTATCAATTAGAACATTTTAAATTGTATTTTCTAACAACCATTAGAAGAAAGAAAAACAAATATGATTTTTTTTGAGAAATTTTGGTCAATATATTATCTATTGTTGTAATAAAATAAACAATTCCTTAAAACTAAATTATAGATTTGTTCAATACTTCCCCAAATATGGATATGTCTTACTCCGATCCAATAAATTTGTATTTATACTCTTTAATTTTTTTCTCTAATCCTCTATCTTTTGATCATATTCTACCAACAACTAGTCTTGAATAACTATTTATTGATCTAAATGACTAACATGAATAATATCTCAATCAATTTCCTCAATCAGATCAAAATTTATGTTCTTTAAATTATGCATATCTTTTTTCTTAAACTTTTACAATATTTAAAAAAAAGTCGATAAGAAAATTTCAAATAAATAATTTAATTTTATAGCATTAACTTTAATATCGATATATTGATTGATGACTCACTTAAAAATCTATGTTACTTGAGTATCAACTAAAATATAATGTATTTGACTCATCTTATTGATGATCTATAGTTGAATAGATTTTCTACATGTTATTATTTTCTTTTATTTTTTTGACATCTATCCTTGTAGTATATCAATCCCACCACTTATTTAACTATCATTGAAATCACTATATTATAAAGAACTAATATAATAATTTTATGTACCTTTAGATTTAGTCCTTTTGTCTAGTAATTCATTTATTGTTTTAGAATAATTCATGATGTCAATATCTCATGAATATTTCTATTCTTCAAATATTTGAATATCAATTCCATATCATCCAGAAACATTTAGTGTATTTTCCTTCTCAAATACCGAAGTTTTATCTTCTTCGAAAATTGGAGGTTAAACAATATCATCATGACTAGTGAAAACTTCTTTATAAGTTTCCTTTGATTTCTCAAGTTCATTATCAACTGAATATTTCTTTTTTGATTCATTATCTATTAATCTTATAGAGTGAGATGATTTAGGTTATGAACTGGATGTTGAATTATTTTCATTGGATATGTTTGAGGTGAAGTGTATAAAATCATTATTTTTACTTCTCCTAAGTTGCTTGTTTGGTCGGTGAATGGGGTGTGGTAATGTAATGAAATGAATCTTCTCCAGCTTCCCTTAAAAGTTTCTTCATTGGCCTATATTTTATTCACTTCAATCTCCACTATTTGTTCTATTGAACCACATCAATTGATTTTATAAAATCCACATGAGGAGGAACCACGTCAGATTTTATGGCCATAAGGAACAAAAACAATTATTCTCAACTTAATTTTTATATACATTCATTTTTATAAAGGAATTTAATTCCACATTTCGAAATCCAAATTATGGATTTCTCTACATCTATTCTTTCTTAGTATTAATTTATTTTTTCTTTTTTTTTTCAAAAAGCTGCTATAATTTTCCAAAAAAAGTTTTATATTCTTCATATGATGTTATCACCCATGAATACTTCTCATTATTTTCCTACTCATATTCCTAATATGAGTAATATTTTGATGATATCATATTTTTCTTGAGAAGAGGACATGTGAACAATAATAACATCATCTGGTTTTCTCTTCTAATTTGATGTCTTCATGCTCCTATCCAAAATAGTCTTCACATTATTCTCTTATTTTGGATAAGTATAGTAGAAGGGGGTAACTCTATTACTTTTTTAACAAAATTATTCCATTCATGGTGATATGAAAACCTCATCAAGGGTTTCATTTCAACATTCAAAGGTTTTTCCTTTTATATTTTTTAAAAAATAAATCATTTACTCTTTCTTTCATAAGGTATTTCGCAAGCATCTAGTCCAGCATCCAAAATTATAAAAAAAAATTTAAATTATTTATTGAAATTAAAACATCTTCAATTTATAATAAAATATATGTAACAATGTCATGCATTCTAATTTTGGTGACAAAGTTCAACACATAGAGGCTATGAAATTTACAAAGAATCTCTATATCCTTTCCTTTGATCGAGAAACCCTTAAACCCATTGAAAATTAATTCTAATCTCTTAATGCAAGTGATTAATTTTATTTATTTTATTATCTATTCATAATATAATCAAAAAAAATATCTTATTAAAAAATTACATTTATAACTAAAATGATGTTTGAAATAAAAAAACTTCCTACTTCCAAAAGAATCTCTATAGAATTAAAAAATCATTTTTAGACATCATAAAATCATTATCCTGAACATTTAACTCCATTTATTCCACCCCTATCCATAATATCAAACAAAAAAGATCCATAGAACAGATAGATGATATTTTGATAGAAAAAATTTCATTCTTTATCAGGAAGAGTTAATGAATCTCGTTCATAAATGATAATCACTTTATTTAGGAGATATTCAGGATGTGAAAACCAATATTGCTAAATAAATATGATTCTGATGTCTTATTAATAAGAAATTTCACTGATAAAAGAGATTATATTTTGGAAAAAAGAAATAAAAAAACTAGAAAATATGATATGTGACTAGAAGATCATTATAATAAATAAAAAATCCAATTCTATCCCACACTAATATATATATAATAATTCTTGATTTATGTTGATCAAGTCTCTTCTGATAGATCTCAGAATTTTTTTTTCAAAAGGTGTTATGACAAAATTATTTTTAAATAATACTTTCATATTTTCTAAAATAATGGGGTTTATATTTTAGTGAAGTTATTTTTCAATGTAAAATATAAAATTATCAGAATTTATGAAATTTGGTGATGTAAAACTAATAATTATCCCTACCAAAAATCACAAAATAAGAATAATGAATTTTAACCATCTGGATGTTATCTTCGACTATATTTGGTAAGATATTTATCATTTAAAAGTGGTTCTAGAAGATATTTAAAATTATAAATTCCTATTATCCATTGATTATAATTTTATATGAAAGAAAAAATATACAATAAAGTTATCCAAACAAAATAAAAACTCTTCCATTAAAAGGGTGTTAATATTTAAACAAAAGATATATAAAATTGAAACATACATAAAATTATAGTAAATAAGAAAATACATAGTTATCTAATATCATTTTTATAAAATTAAAATAAAATTAACAATGAGATAAAATAATTTAACTACTGGAAGTCAGGGGATTTATTTGATCAATAATTGTGCTCGGGAAAGATAAGTTTTCTTAGGTATAATAGTTTTCTAAAAAATAACTTTTCTTTCCCAATATTTTATCTTTTGGATGTTCAAAAGTAGAAAAAATATTTTGAAATATAATATTCATGTTTTGAAAAATATTAATCATTATATATTAAAAATGTATTTTTACAATCCTTGCCTTATTAAAATTTTGTGAAGAATATAGAACTGCTTAAGACAGAGTAATTTGACTAATATTGATATGTTTCGATGATTTACATCCAAGTCTATAAGTTATTAAATTTTATCTTAGATATATGTAGAACTTATCAATTGATTTCCTTCTAGTTTGTAACTAATTAATTCCATTAATTAAAAACTAAAATTTTGACTTTTACTTAAATAACATATTTTTTTCTTCCAAAAATGATACAGTATGTCTCTTATTCTTTCAATATAACATTGAGACTATAATTTGTCATTTTTCTTGTTCTACCATAAAATTTATATATTATTTTCATATAAAAACAAACTCTTCTATAATGTTATAAAAATTATATTTCTTCTTATCATTTTCATTTTTAAGTTCTTTATATCACTTATAGAGTTTCTGAGACATGTATTCACACTATAAAGTATAAGATTTCACCGCAATATAGGTTTGGTAATGAACATATTCATCATCAAATTCTTATTCGTTATCTAATGAATATGTAAACTCCAGGAACATGGATTTTTCAGATATAGAATCATCTATTGTCATCTCCATGAGGAACATTTAATTTATTATACCATAAATTAAGACAATTTTATTAAAAAATTCAGCAACAATTCTCCTTTCATCCCTATCATTCATTGAATTATCCAAAAATTGGATGATTTACTAATACTCTTGGTATTAAATTCTTTAAAACTTTTATTTTTTTTTCTTATAAAGAAACTATTTGAAATTATATTTTACCTCCTCTATATTTGAGTATAGTTTAATGTAAAACGGTTTAATTTATTATAGTTAAGGTTGTAGTATGATAAATAAATATTTTTAAAATTTAACTTAGGATCTTCTGAAAAACTCTTAAAAATGAATTTTCATAATTCTTCTCACCATATTTGAAAGATATCCTTATGTCGGTTATGTTTCACAATCATTTTAAATCAATAAATAATTAATTTTAGGTGTATTTCACTTTTTTTTATTCAAAATTGAATGGTATTAATGTGGATGAGAATGTTACAATATTGATCTTTCATTATTTATTAGTATCTATTTTGAGTCTACTCTCATACCACATGTGAGTGCCTATCATTTTATACAATATCAACTTAGTAATTTGTTTTTTATCATCTATAATAATCCATTTATATTACCATTCCTTCTAAAAAATATCAATTACTTTTTCTATCATTTGATCATCTAATAAGTATTTTTCACCAAGAGACTGGGGGTGATGAATATTGTTCAAAGTTACAAATTCATTAGAGTTATTGATTCTATCAAAATATAATAAAACACATAATAACAAACATTTAATATTAAACTTTTGGTTTTAAGTAATATGGATGTCCCAAAGTGAGTAAAATCCTGATTGTTTCATATGCAACAATTTTTATAGAATAATGAAAATTGATTGTATGTATTTCATTTAATATCACATAGAAAAGTATTTATAACATGAAAATTGAGTTAAAATTATATAATAATCTCTCAATTCAATGTATAAAATTCATTTTATGGAATAACGTATCTTCCACTAAGAATGAAAAATTATCAACACTGGTATTTACCACAAATGGTTCTATCAGGTCTCTCTTGTATTTAAAATGACATCTATCAAAAGGTATAGGAAATCTTAGACTGATATTATTAATGGAACCAAAAATAATTCCTCAAAATTAAAAAACAAAGCTATTTTTTCTCTTCTACTCCTTATTGTATGGAAAATATTATATATTGGGAAAAAAAGTGTTAAAAATAAGAGTTAAATTATGACACCAAGAAACTAACTTCTATACTAAATGATATTAAAGTAAATTTTAGGTATAATCACTTTAAGAGGGGTCAACATAAGTATAAATGTGACTCGTAATTTTCCCCACATAAAATTTTAGTTGTTTAAACAAATATATTTTAGAATTAAAATAAAATATATCAGTTTCTGTAATATAAATAAATATTTCATATTTTATAAGATTATATGAAAAATAGAAATACTTTTATAAATAAAATGATCTATGAAATAAAAAAATAATTTAAGGAGTATTTATTAATGATTCTAAAACTCCAAAATTATATTATTACCAGAAAATTTAAAATTTATAGTAATCATTTTGTTTTATACAAATATATAAATGGAACTATAAACCAGATCCTAGGTATCCCTATTTCAAAACCTATAATTTCAGTAAATAGAAAACCAATCAGATGATATACGTCTCCCTATCCCTATATTCCATTGATCACACTAACTAAACGTAGTATACTCAATAACATGGGGATTTTTTTACTATAACTCTATCAAAACTGATCAATATTATAACACCCCAAATACCTCAATCACAGTGATAATAAAACAAAGCTTCCAAACATGGAATATCTTCTATATTAATTAGTGGTAAAATAAGAATTACATTACGAAAATCTTTGAGAATTTACAATGAAAACCTCACACACAAATAACCTAATAAAATCACTTAAATAACAATTCAATTCAATGTAATTAGTGGAAATGAGAGGATGCATGAAATAGATGGGTTCTTCATGAATCCCTGGTCAGATAAATTATTATTCTCCTAAGATTTTACTGTAGTGAAACAACCTAGGGTTGATCATAAGTTGGCCCCATAGTCACTAAGATTTTTCTATTATCACTACAATAAAATAAATAATATAAAACTATAAAAATAATATTGATGGGGATTTTTTAAAGGAAGGTAATAAAACTACTATATATATATATATATACAAATTCAATGCATAATAAAAAGAGTTGGAAGAATGAATCAAGGTAATTGATCGTGGGGGATTCCGGTGATTGAAATCATTACTCTCAAAAGGTACTCATTATTCTATTCAATGAGGTTAAAGAGACTTATATGACCCTACTTATCATTTTAATTTTCATCTACCCATGTTGAGACCTTTACATATGGGGTAATTCTATTCTTTTTTATATCTAGTATGCATCTTTACTAACCAACACTACCCATGCCATGGTCCACCATATACACGACACAAAGAGTGAAGGGAATGGAAATGATAAATGAGAAGAAGAATTCAATGGTAGAAACAATGAGGAGACCAATCACCATAATTAATTTAACCACCTCTACATTTCTAAGATTTTGATAGAGATACAAAAAATGAAGCAAAATAATACACAATCAAAGCAACATTCCCTCCCTCGGAAATACTCGGAAGTTAGTTATTTGTTTTTAGTGGAGATGATAAGAAGATGCCGTTGAAAAACAAAAAAATTGATAAAATTAGGGGATGAGAAATAATACTAATATAACACCCCATGATTTCATTGTATGTATCATCAAAATTTAACATCTTTGATAGCTTATGATGCATGAAACACCAAGTTTAAAACCATGATATACTCTTTGAAATATGACAATTATAAACAATAAATTAAACTGGTGGGGATGAATAATATTAATCACATTATGAATTTTATATATTATTTAATCTATAAAATTAATTAAAAATCATATTTAAAGGCATAATATAAAAATAAATTCAATTTTACACATAAAAAACTATTTTTTCTAAAGATAGTTTTACCGCCTTTTAATGAAAAACTTATTTTAAAACAAAATTATGAAAACATTATAAATTATAATGACCAAAATAAATTGAATTTCTAAAATCAAAATGTAAATATTTTCTTATGGTACAATCTTTTGATTTTCTTGACAATATTTTTTTCTAGTGAATACAAAAAATAAAGTTTTTTTATAAAACTATCACTTTTATTACATTAAAAGTATACATATGATTTGAATTTTACCTCACCTATGAAATTATAAAAAAAATTATGAATCAAAAAAAATATTATATTTTTATATCATGGAATAAGAAATTAATTTTTTTAAAATGAAAAATTAAGTGTTTTTATTTTTGTAATGCATAAATATTTAGTAAGAATTTAATAATTGATATAATGATTTAGAAGAAAGATTATTTCCATTAAATATAATTTTAAATTAATATTTTAATTTATTATTGTTATGAGTTACTTTTATGAGAACTTTGTTAATTTTTCAACATGTTATAAAATTAGTTATTATATTAAAATCTGTATTTTTAAAATCGATGATGATTTTAATTAAAAATTAAATCTATCACATTAAATAAATTATTTTCATAAATTTGAGTCAATTTCTGAATTCAATACATAAAAAAATTACGTGAAGTTTTTATATTTTTGTAAAATTAATGAATTTTTAGTGAGCAATGAAATTAGGTAAATAACTATATTTAATATTATAAGTAAATAAAATATTTTTTGAGTCATGGATGAGTAATGGATGATGTAAGTGGAAATTATCTCAAAATTAAATTATATAGTTACTATACTCACAATATTAAATGTTATTGATAGTCTACAGCTAAAATAATAAGCTAATGAATACAATAATCAAAAACCACCCCTCCCCTCCACTATAAATACCACCCTCATCACCACTTCTCCTCAAACAAAAAAATAATTATTTCTTTATTATATTATGACCAATACCTCTTTCAATCCATTTCCAACATTCTAGTCATTCATGTCTCATGAGATGATAATTCTCATGTCCCTTAAGGATCTTTTCAAGGATACGACACTCAAGATGTAAAACCATCCCTCTATTTCTTTTAATTTATTTTATTTTCTAATTCTAACCTCGCCTAACCTTTACAAAATAGCCTAATGTCTATAGTATCCTATATACACTAGAATTATATTTTTTAAACTGTGATATCCACCATCAATTCTCTTCTCTTCCCCTTTTGTTCTAAAAATGATAACATCATTCATTAAGAGTGATTCACTTCCTTCAGGGACGATGAATTTTTTAATTCTATAATGACATTTATGGGTTTTAATAAAATATATATTAATGCCTATGACTAGTTTTATAATTTTTATTATTTTTATTTAGTGTAATTTAACCATTATATATACATAAAATTCATAAATAAAACAAAACTAATATGTGATGTTCGTAAAAAATGCCAATATAATCAAAATGGTTATCATTAACCTTTTATCTAATTAATCATACTCATATTTGAAAAAACTAATATATAATAAAATTTAATAATCTATATGATCATTAATAACATATAAATTTAATTCTGGATATCAATCCCCATTTTATATGACAAATAATGTTTGTATACATGTGAACCAATCATGAAAACCAAGGACAAGAACACTCCAGAAAAATGAAATTGAATAACATAAACCATTCAAATAGAGATAAACAAACTTAATAAATAGTAATAAATTAAATATAATTTTAATAGTTTTTAAATTAAGTAATTAATGAGTATAATTTGATTATTCAACACATTACATATAAGGGTAGAACACATCCATACATAAGGTAAGGGTTTTATCTTCTAACTTTTATTGTGATGAGATATAGCTTATTAGACACTTCTTCCCTATCTTTGGTGTATATATAATTCCATTTGACATATCATATCAGCAATACCATTATAATCATGGTATTAAATGTTTCCTTTGTTAATTATTACATTTATGGGGAATATAGTTCGATTGATTACAATGTGGTAAGAGAATTCTTATCCTAGTTTCCATTCATTGGGATAAACTTCTACGCCAATGATTATATCATTCAATGATTATGCGTGAAATGACTTTAGATTTTATTATATCATATTTCCACATGATTTATGTGGATTTATACCTGTTACAAATAATCTATTCATTTGGTTAATACATAAACTTTATTTAAAAAATACTCTAATAAATGTTTCTTTGTTCTACGTTTAAAGGAAATAATTTTTTATCTTTTATGCCTTGAGTTGAGTTTACCAATTTCATGATTCTTTATTTACATGTGGACTAAATTATATTTTTATGATTTCATTTTCAAATACAAAATTTTCTCCTATAATTGTGAGGCTTTTAAAATAAGTTTTTTTAAATAAAATGCGGTATTCTTGTTGGGAAATTCTCAATGATATTATTAGAGTGTTTTCATCTATTTCAACACTCAATGTGATATTTTTATTAGTTTTTATTGATCTCCTATGAATCCATCAACCATATTTTTTTGAATGTTTTATGATTATTTTCATTGGGGATGTACAATCTTAATACCATTCTCCATATTAGTCTTGACAGTTTATGATTTTGTTTACTGATTGGGGAATTTAATTACCTTTAATATGCCTATTTAAATATGAATGTATATGTTGATTATGATTCACCCCTTTTATATTGGTAATGTATTATAATTACTATGTTTTTGGTGGGAACTACTATAGCCCCTCGATGCATCGGTTGGTTTCATGATACAAACAAGACCAGGTTTTAGATGAGTCCCTACCTATTTATGTATACTTCTTAGCCAAATCCATGATTTTATGTTTATGATGTCTCACATTATTAATTACCTTGTAACACCCCGAGCGTCCACGATACGCTTCTCTTTCAATAATGCAATAGCTTGCATTGTACGCAAGTTCGAGATTCTAACACACCGTGACCAATCAAAATAGCCATTTTGAATAGTAATACCCACTTTTTGAAATTATATATATTTTATATTTCAAAATGGACTTCATTTTTTGATTCGGAATATCGAAATTATCCTAAGTTTAATTTTTTGGTATTTTTCTGAGAACTTCCAATTTTTTATGAATAGTGAAAAATACTTAAAAATAGCATTTTTAATAAAAATAATTTATAGTGATCAATTATACTATTTATTGGTTTTAAAGTATAATTATAATATATTTTTACCATTTTATCCAATGGTGTTCATTAGAATTAATTTCACTTTGCAATTGGACATAAACAATTGTCAATCTTTTGATATATATTGTTTCTTAAAAACACGCTATTTGTTATGATACCGGGAATTAATTATTAAATTAATCAATGGAACTTATATATTTGGAATTTTGTAAAATAGACATCATTTATTAATTTGGAATATCAATTATATCTTAGGGTAAAATTTTGGCATTGTTCTGAAAAACGTCAATTTTTGATTAATAGTGAAACCACTAAGTAGTAGTTAAAAAACTGATTTTTCGTTTAAATGAAACATTACCACTTCTGTGATTTTATTTTAAAACATCAAACATACATGGTTTTCATTAAGAACTAAAATTTGGTTCAATGGTATTAAAATAATTTTTTCAGTGAATAGTAACTTTTAAGTTTAATTAATCACGATTAAAGGTAATTAATGAAATTTAAGGAAAAAATGATATTATAAAAATATTAAAATACCCTTAAACTTGTCCTCGCCTTATTGGATGAGTCAGTTCCGACCAATACAATCCATGGGTCAACTTGGGGACCCCATGGAGCCACTTGGGTATGAAAATGACATTAATAACTTTTTATTTAAAGTAAAAATATAATTGTCACAAACATGTGTTGTTTTAAGAAAAGAATGATTACATGGTGTTAAATAAGTTAACTTTTTTACTATAAATATTCATTGTAAATATAAAAATATTTCCTACATCATGATATTTTTTTTATAAATTTTAGACATTAAATAAATTAAATATTTTATGACACTATGATGATGCAGCGATTACCTCATTAATTAAAGATTTAAATAAAATGAAAAGATAATGTAAAATATAAGACATAAACATGTAAAAAAATCTATTGGATGAGTATATTTATAACCCTTATCACCTTATCCTAGAAATACATTAGTTTGGGACCTTTAAAATCCGAAACTCATTATATAATAATGTAACATTTCATGACTTTCTAAGAGTGCCCCTCCTCTACTCTTATAAAAGCCCCCACCACTACCACCTTATTCACACCTTCCAAGCCATTTGGCTCGGCCAACCTCTGACCAAATAATCTATCAACTTACCTCTATTACTTCTAGAAGCCTCACTTTGTGGAGAAGTCTTCCCAAAAAAGCCTTTGGCTCAAATCAAAAAGTGTTATTCGATTTTAATGTAATGTCTTCTCTTATGTTGTTTTGTTTTATTTTTCTTCTCCAACCCCCTAAACTCTTTTTATTCTTTTATTTTGTAACAAACCCAGTATCTTAAATAAACTAGGATTTTGTTATGAGATGGACTGTATTCACACATACACACACCTTCGTCAAATGGTTAAATAACATACTTTTTCTGTGGGTGGCGAATTACTGCCTCACGAAATGATGATTGTTCAATATTCTTTTAACACCTCTCACGGTGGCCATTACGATGAAACTATTTTTAATATATGATATATATTATGTTTTTATTTTTTTATTCTTATTTATTTTTAATTTATGGAATACCTTTATGATTTCCATTATGGGTAAACGTGATAATATCATTTTAGGATGTGCAGACTACCGCCCCCTCAAATTGATTTGAATCGTTAATGCCATATGTGGGATGTATAAAGGATGGGGTAAATGATATTATATATGATATTATACTAGAATTATAATATACCTTTATATCATTATTATTTCATTCCATTAAATATGAATTAGAAATGAATGTAGCGTTCATGTGTACGTACGACTTACCGTCTCCATGAACGGTGCATTTCATTTCATATCTCTAAATGTTACGTAAAATTATAAAGGCAAGTATATAATGGATATATATGATATATATAATATATACATGATGAATATAATTCTGTATATAATGGATATTTTACCACATGAACAACTTGTAATTATAAGAAGTTTATTTTTGACTCAAGTACCAAAGATCGAAAAAACGACCGTTATTAACATAAATAATTACATAATGTTCATAACATGGTAATAAGTGATATAAAAGGAACAATAAACTTGAAAAACGTTATTGAGAAATTATAAATTAACTCTAGTTTATTATTCAGGAGGTTAAAGCACGGTCGAGTCAAGTCGGACACAAGGTAAGGGAACTTCTTAACCCAGTTTCCATTCTTTGGGTTAATCTACTACTTTCAAATTATGTCATGATATTATTATGTTATATCTTGTATTTGTACTTTCTTTATGTGTACATATAGTTAATACATATAATAGATCTATTTTATTTAAAAAATTATCTTTGTAAGGGACTTCCTCTCAATCTCCATTCATTGAGGCATATTTTATTTTATCCACAACTTTCTTTTATACGGTGTATAATCCCCTTTGACATTTATGTTTATTCAAAAAGAATCATTTTTATATGAAGCATTTTACTAAATGACAAAAGGGATGTTTTTTTGTCATACATATGTGGCTACAACAACTTCTCCACCGCCATGACCATTATTTGAGTTTTGGCTTCCTGTACAAGCTATAACTTTTTTTTAAATGAAAAATAGATACCATGTTTTAAATTTCTTTTTTTTTGGTATTCAAAATGGTTTTGGAAGTTTTTTTATTACATCAATGTGTTTTATTGATATCTTGTGATTGAAATGTGGAAATGTTATGTTTCCTTTCTGCATGTTTTATGTGATACTATTATGTAATGGTTTATGATATGTTTAAACCTATTCATATGAGGAATGCATTGGACTTAATATGTGATGGGTGGAGCCTTCTATAGCTCCTCGATGCATCTGTAGGTCTCATGAGACAAACTAGTGTCTTGGCATGAGGCCTTGACAAAATATTATTTGTATTCTTGGCACGAGGCCCTGTCTATGTGGTTATGATAGTCTGGCATTATGAATTCCATCATTGTGAAAGTGGTTATTGATATTGCATGCGATTATTTGACCAGTAGAATATCCATGTTAATAAGTAAATGGAATTATTTCATTTTACTTTTCCATATTATGTTGAAGTTCAAGTTTAAAAGGCTTTTTTTTAGTTATAAATTGCCTTAAATGCTTATGTTTATTAATGAAATCTTTCGCTATATTGTTATCCTTACTAAGCATCTGAGTTCACCCCTTTTAATGTTTTATTTTTCCCAGGATGTGAAGAAATATTTTATGCCTGAACTAAAGGGATAGTATGATGCGGATATGGGAGTGGACTATGGAGACTATGTTATTGTTGTTTTTCACTTTATGATGTAATGTACCATTTATGAATGCAACTAGTGTTTCCAAGGCTACTAAACTAATCGGTCTTTCGAGACTTGATCTTTTGTGATCATGCCAATGTTACGCAATAATGCATCGACTCTGGGTAACTGGGGTCGGGGTGTTACAGTTAGTATCAGAGGAAATTTAGTACTAACCTTGGAAGCTAGATTCAGAAAAACTCTTATTAGAGAACATATCCCTAAGATAGAATTTGAGGATTAGTATAGAAAAATTTCCTAGAATTTTGGTATTATAGATATTTTGTGAGTTTTCCGAGCAATACATCCCTGTCTGGATACGAGCAGTTAGAGGCGGCTCTGGCACAGATGTACCTAGGGGAAAAACCTAAAAACACCTCTTTGAGCTAGACTCGAACGGGAACTTGTGCACGACAACGGGCCTTGCTGCACTCTTGGTAATGACACTCCCAGAGGATATTCTTAGGATAAATCACATTTTCTTTACAAACCATTATGAAGGGTTTATGAGTATATGCTTCATCAAAGAAAACATTTTTATGATTATGGATTATATCCATAAACTGTTCAATTTATGTAAAGTGTTTTACAAGTAGGGAATTATGTATTTTGATTCATAAAATGATCTTGTTTATGCCATTGTATAGAAATGGTTCCTAGTGGATGGAATGGAAACTGTATCAATGCACGCACTCCATGTAAGGATTTCCCTCCTGCTCAAGATAATTATAGTGGATCTGGTGATACAACTGGTTCTAATCAACTTATCACCATACTGGGACAACTCACTCAGGTTATGAATAATAACCTTAATCATATGAAGCACCCTGATCCACAACGTGGAGGATCAATGTTATATCGTTTCATGAGGAAACAACCACCAAAATTTAGTGGGGGTACAAATCCATTAGTAGCTGAGCAATGGATAAACTCCTTAGAGAAAATATTCCATGCCTTGGGGAGTAGAGAAAGGAATAATGTTTTCATGGAAGTTTACTACCTCACTAGAGATGCCAATCAATGGTGGTCGATGATTCAAAACATGAAGGAAGATGATGAAGTATAAAATATGGAATGGAGGGAGTTTAAAGAGATTTTCTTAGAAAAATACTTTCCTCATGACCATCGAGCAGATTTGGAAAGGCAATTTCTGAGTCTAAGACAAAAGGAGGATGAGAATGTCACAAAGTATGAGGCCAACTTTACAAGGTTAGCAAGACATGCTGCAGATTATATATGTAACTCAAGAAGTAAGATTGATCATTTTTTTGATGGGTTAAACCATTTCTCCATCGAGCTTTAGTATCATAATCTTTCTAAACATATGAATATATAGTCGCGTGTGATATCAAAACAGAAAAAGAATTATCTAAATCTTATGACAATAAAGTAAATCAAGAGAATAAGACAATGGTGGAACAAGAGACAGATAATGGGAAAAAGGGAAAGAAGAATTTTCCATTATGCTATAATTGAGGGAAGAATCACCCTGGTACTTCCCTAAAAGGAATGGTGGTTTATTATAAATGTGGAGAAAAAGGTCATCAGGCTCGTGATTGAAAGGGAAAGAAAGAGGCTATCAATGTTGAATGCTAAAATTGTAGAGAAATGGGGAATTATGCAAATGAATGTCCTAAGCACCAAGTAAACATACCTCAGAAAAGGCCAAGGGATAAAGGACAATATTATGTTGTTACTACAGTTGAAGTGAAATAATTAATGTATTAGTGATTTTGGACTCAAGGATTATATTCTGGTTATAAGAATAATGTGACATATATAAGGATTGTATTTCAGTACTTTTTGTTTTCATTATGGTTCTAATATGATGAATATAATCATATTTTTAGTATGTGACAATAAGATAAACATTACTTTGTTTGGGAAATCTAATGTTACAATTGATTTTGGAATTTGGAGACCTTTTAGAGAAAGTCTGGACAGAGGTATTCTGGATAACTATAAAGGTTGTAATGGATTAAGTTAATCCTTGGATAGTATTGTTTAAGGTTAAAACATTTCTGAATATTATTTTTGGAATATTATAATACTATAGTTTTAGGAAAAGGATAACATTCAGGTTGGGGGATAACGCGTCGTGTCGGACAAAGTTACAGGAATTGAACCCACAACCATAGTATGACATGCCTTTATTACCTACAACTAGCCTACAAAAAGTCCCTAGTTATTACAGAATTGTTTTCCTAATCTAAATGGTATGTGGTAATAATTAAAACCTTATAAAATTAGGATAAATATAATATTGTTGAGTTCTATTACCATTTGGAGTGAATGATGGGTTTTTGGTAAAAATTTATTAAAGAATGAAAGTATACGTGACAAGTAAGTATATTTCCTTACATTCTTAGTAAATCTCTTAAATAAATTCTTAAAATTTATGAAAGGTATCTTAAAACAAAAACATTGTCGGTTAACTTTTCCAACTAGGGATTCAATGACCGTTTAACCAATCACAAGTTTGTGATTTTCTTGTGGTTAAATTTCTCCTAATCATGTTTTCTACAACTCTCCATCAGACCTTGATGGTTTTTTTCCTCCATATCCATATTTTCATAGAATCTTAGTATGGGCTATCTCAGGTGACCTTTGTACATCTCTTTCTTTCTTTTCATGTTATATTTTTATTAAACTTATTTCCGATGTTGGTTTTCCACAAAGGTATTTTCTATTTTCAACCTTTTATTTTCAAATAAAAATTTCAAATTGTGAGGATGAAATTTATTGAAGGATGAGAGAATGTAACACCCTGATCTTCCACGATACGATTCTCTTTCAATAATGCAATAGCTTGCATTGTACGCAAGTTCAAGATTCTAACACAGCGTGACCAATAAAAATAGCCATTATGAATAGTAATACCCACTTTTTGAATTTATATATATATTTTATATTTCAAAATGGACTTCATTTTTGGATTTGGAATATCAAAATTATCCTAAGTTGAATTTTCGGTATTTTTCTTAGAACCTCCAATTTTTTATGAATAGTGAAAAATACTTAAAAACTAGTTTTTTAATCAAAATAATTTATAGTGATAAATTATAATATTTATTGGTTTTAAAGTATAATAAGAATATATTTTTACAGTTTTATCCAATGGTGTTCATTAGAATTAATTTCACTTTGAAATTGGACATAAACAATTGTCAATCTTTTGATATATAATGTTTCCTAAAAACACGCTATTTGATGTGATGGTGAGAATTAATTATAAAATTAATTAATGCAACTCATATGTTAATAATTTTTTAAACCAGGAATAATTTTTGAATTCGGAATATCAATTATAGCTTTGGGTGAAATTTTGGCATTGTTCTGAAAAACATCAATTTTTGATTAATTGTGAAACCACTAAGTGGTAGTTAAAAAAATAATTTTTCATTTAAATGAAACATTACCACTTCTGTGATTTAATTTTCAGATATCCAACATAAATTGTTTTCATTAGGATGTAAAATGTGGTTCAATGGGATTAAAATAATTTTTTGGTGAATAGTAACTTTTAAGTTTAATTAATCGCGATTAAATGTAATTAGTGATATTTAAGGTAAAAATGATATTATAAAAATATTAAAATACCCTTACACTTGTCCTACCATTATTGGATGAGTCATGGATGACCAAAAAAATCCATGGGTCAACTTGGGGACCCCATTGTAACACCCCAGGTAAATAAGGAATATGACATTTTCATATTTATCCATATTTGTGAATAAAATATTAATATGACTTTAAAGGGGATGCTATGCTCGATGGCGTACCCAACACGCAACAACGTGTTTCTTGGGAATCTTACGTTGCACTCTAATAATAAAATAATATTATTTTAAATGGTAGTTAACATGTAGCCATTTTAATGGCGGGGATGGATAGAAATAACTAAAATATGATTATATATGTTCTTAAATATTTTTAAATTTATACAATAAAAGATAAAGGCTTAAAATACGGAAAGAATTCAATTTTAGGCGTATATTCCCTAGTTTTCACTAAAGGTTCACTTATCACCTTTTGATGGAGAACCGTCATTAAATATAGTTTTGTTCACTCTTAAACATTATTTTGGACCAAATAAAACTCTTATTAAGAATCGGGACATCAAAATTTACTTTGTGTAAATTTTTGGTATCTTTCCGATAAAGTACTTTTTTTTAATGAATAGTGTAAAATGTTGTATTTTAATTCAAAACCACTTTTTAATCTAATTTATTTATATGATTAGATTATATTTTGAATTGGTTTTAAAGTGAAATTAGAAAATATTTTTACCATTAAATCCAATAGTGGTCATTGGAATCAATTTCACTTTGAAATCAGACTTAATCTAGTGTCAATCTTTTGATACTTATTGTTTCATAAAACACGCTATTTGTCATGATAGCGGGAAATAATTATTAAATTAATTAATGTGACTTATATGTTTTTAATTTTGTAAAACGGACTTCATTTTTGAATTCAGAATATCAAATATATATTAGGGTTAATTTTTGGGATTTTTCTGAAAAACTTCAATTTTTGATGAATAGTGAAACCACTAAGTGGTACTTATAAAAACTGATTTTCCATTTAAATGAAATTTTTGCCATCATTTTGTTTTGATTTTCAAATATCCGACATACATGGTTTTCATTAAGAAGTAAAATGTGGTTCAATGAGATTAAAATAATTTTTGGTGAATAGTAACTTATTAAGTTTTTAATCGCGATTAGTGCTAATTAGTGTAGTTTAAGGTAAAAATAATGCTTTAATAAAATGAGATGAGCTTGACACATGTCTTACCCTAATTGGTTGTATCATGGCCGACCAATACAAGCCATGGGTCAACTTGGGGACCCCATGGATCCACTTTGGTTGTGAAATGACATAAATAACATTTTATTTAATGTAAAAGTAAAATTGACACAAACATGATATGTTTTACTAAAACAATTTTTAAGTGGTGTTATACAAGTCATCTTTTTTATTATAAATATTCATTGGAAATATAAAAATATTTCCTACATCATTGTATTTTTTTATAATTTTTAGACATTAAATAAATTAAATTATTTATGACATAATAATGATGTAGCGATGACATCATTATTTGACGATATAAATAAAATGGAAAGATAATGTAAAATCTATGAACTACACATGTCAAAAACTTATTGGATGAGTGGATTTAGAAGCCTTATCACCTTATCCACGAATTATATCAATGTGGGACCTTTTGAAACCAAAACACATTATCAAATAAAGTAATATTTCTTTACTTTCCAAAAGTGCCCCTCCTCTCCTCTTATAAAAGGCCCCCACCTCTACCTCATTTAACACACTCCTCAAGCATTTGGCTCGGCCAACCCCTGCCCATTTACTCTCTCCACATCCATCTACTCATCCTAGAGTATTCCCTTTGGGAATAATCCTTTCAAAGGAAGCCTTTAGGCTCAAATCAAAAGGAGTTACACTTTTAAAGGTAATTCACTCTCTCATGTTCATTTGTTTTATTTTGCTTCTCCAACCTCCTAAACTCTTTTTATTTACTTCTTTTGTAACAACACCAGTATCTTCAATATACTAGGATTTTTTTATAAGATTTATTCGAGCTACACTCTCACACAACTACATCAAATGGTTAAAGAACATACGGTTTCTGTGGATGGTGAAATTATACCTCCCGAAACGATGATTGTTCAATACTCATTTAACAACTTCAAAGGTGGCCATTATGATGTCACTATTTTTATATATGATATATAATATGTTTATTTTTTATTTATTCTTATGTATTTTTCATTTTTGTCTTACCTTTATGGCTTCCATTATGGGTATATGTGATATCATCATTTAAGGAAGTGCGGACTACCGCCCCCTCAAAGTGATTTGATTCGTTAAATACCATATGTGGGATGTATAAAGGATGGAAATATGATATTATATATGATATTATACTGTAATTATAATATACCTTTATATCATTATTATTTCATTCTATAAAATACGAAATAGAAATGAAAGTAGCGTTCATGCATACGTACGGCTTACCGTCTCCATGAACGGTGCATTTCATTTCTTACCTCTAAATGATTATGTAATGTTATAAATGCATGAATGTACTGGATATATATGAAATATATGATATCTACATAATGAATACAATTCTGGATATAATAAACATTTGGCCACACGAACAACATGTAATTGTAAGAAGTCCACTTTCGACTTAAGAACCAAATATCGGCAAAACAAATATTATTAACTTAAATGATTACATAATGTTTATGACATGGTAATAAGTGGTATAAATCTAATAATGAACTTGAAAAATGTTCTTAAGGAATTAGAAATTAACTCAAGTTTATTATTCAGGAGATTAAAGAACGATCGAGTCATGTCGGACCCGAGGTAAGGGATCCTACAACTCTCTTTCTTTTTAAGTACACTCTTTTATGTCATTTATTTTAAGCTCATCTTTCTTATGATTGGGATGTTATTTTATATTAAATTTACTGTAATTTATATGTTCATGTGATGAGAGACCCTATTCTTTCTCATCAATCCATTTTGGAAGTTTTGAGTGGCGCCGTTAGGCTGCCGAACTTTCGTAAGAGATCTAACCTCTCTCTTTCTTTTTAAGTACTCTCCTTTATGTCACTTCTTTTAAACTCCTCCTTGCAATTTTGGGGGATCTTCTTTTATATTCCACTTTCTGTAAATTCTATTGTAATATGATGGGATACTTTATTTGATCTCATCAATCCATATTCGGAAGTTTTATGTGGCGTCGTTAGGCTGCCGAGTTTTCGTAAGGGATTTTTCATCTCACTTTTATTCCCGTGAGATTTATGCTACATTTTCCACAAATTCCATTGAGTGTTGTATGTACTTCCCATTATTCTACTCTTTGTATAATATACTTTCGTTTATGAGTATTTACATCAATGACCTATTGTCTTTCTTTCATGGGGTGTATGTTTTTAAAGATACCCAAGTCGGTAAGGGAACCTTTCACCCTCATCTTTTTTAAAAGACTTCTATTTTTGGGTCTTTTAATTTACGTATTTTTATGTTGGGATATGTTCTCATAAATCCTTATTGATGTAAGTTTTATGTCCAAGTGATGAGATACACTTTTTATCTCTCATCAACTCATTTTGATGTGATACCGTTAGGCTGTCAAGGGAACTTTTTAACCCAATTTTGATTTCTTTGGGTTCAACTTGTAGTCATTGAATATGTCATCCATTGAATATGTGTGTATGACCTTTTATTGTTTTACACTTAATATCCACTTATATTGGGTGTATATATATTTGTCACACATATTTTTGAGATTTATTTGTCCTTAATTTAAGGATACCTTCTTTATAAGGGATTTCATCACATTTGACATTTCTATTGAGGGTTCATTGTTGTTATGCACCAATTCACTCTTATATGGTGTATATACTGTCCTTTGGAGTATTATATCATGAATCCTTTTATTCTCATGATATTATAAAGTTCTGACTAAATGTTATTCCTCGATTATTATATTCAATTGTCTCTAATTTTGGTAAAACCCCTTTAACCAAAATATCGTTTTAAATGTTTTAATTATTTGTTCTTAATAATATCCATGTTTTCAAAATGGTTTTAAGGATTTATTTATATGGATATTAATGGTTTAAAATGTTAAAAGCTTCAAGGTGTTATGAGACTCTTTGATTCAAAAATCTATTTATTAAATGTTTTAAATGGTTTTGGAAATGGTTTATTTTTGAATGGATTCATTATTTCAATATCCTAAAATGTTATATTGTGATTGAGATGTGGAAATTTTATGTTTCCTTTATTCATGTTTATGTGATACGATTATGTTATGGTTCTTGGGCATTGTTATGAAGAACGGGTGGCTCCGTGATAAACTAAGGGCGGGTGAACCCGATATAGCTCTCCAATGCATTGGGTAACGCGAAGGAGTGAAACGTTAAGGTTTCTCCGAAGAGATTTAGGGAATATACTGTGATGGGTATTCCAAACGTAACCAAGAGGGTTACTCCCTATGTAAGAATGTTATGAATGCCTCAAGTTACCTTTATGTCTTATGTTTTCTATGATTTATTCATGATTTGATATGTCTATGTTTTATGGGTAAAGTATGATTTCATTCTTATGTATATATGAACTCATGTTTCCTTTCCATATTTTTATAACCCTTACTAAGCTTTTTATGCTCATCCCAAGTTTTTGAAATGCTTTTCACAGGTCAAGGGAAAGGTACATGATGTGACGATAGTGTCAAGGATGTGTCAAGAAAGAATCCGTGTTTTATTTTAAATAGGTTTCCATTGATGGGAAGAATGAATATTGTCTTTAATGTAACCGCCTTGTTTAAATGTGGAATGTAATGCAAGTTTCGTGATCTAATTCTCTAAAACTCTAAACCTGAAAAGATCATCAATGTGTAATCTTGTAATAACTCAAGTGTAAGTAAGGTTTAAGGATGGGGCCTTATAGTTGGTATCAAAGGTCGGTTTAGATAACTTTAGAGGTTAGGGTATTCTTTAAGCATAATTGACAATTACAATAATGGTTAGGATTTCAGAAAGAGTCTTAGTTTTAGATAAAGTGAATGAGTAAGTATATCTTATTTTTTATATTACTCATTAGTACATGATGGTTTTGTTGATATACTCACACTGACCTTTTTGGTTTTAGTAAATGGATGGATCTAGCAGGCTCCAAAGTAACAGTGGATGTGAAGGAAACTGTGACAGTTTTTTGAGCAAGCAACTGAATGATATGGGAGCTGCAATGAGAACTCTTTTGATTATCCTCAACCAACTATCTGGGTCATGATTGACCACCTAAACCTTGGAGATTTCTCTAAGTCATCATTTATGCAAGAAACAAATCCCTACGGAAGTACATGTAATAATCATAAAGGTAAGTGTGTTCAAAAACCTATGTGTCAAAGATGTGGAAATAAACACCTAGGAAAATGTTTCAAAGGGACAGAAATATGCTATAGATGTGGAAATGAAGGTCATAAAGCAAGAACCTTCCATGGAAAAAGGAAGCATCCAGTTGACTCGAGGAAAGGGAAAGAAGTTCTTTCTGAGGGATCAATTGAATGTTTTAAATGTGGTGTGCATGGTCATTATGCAAACACATGTCCTATGAAGACGTTTCGTGAATGGAGTCACCAAGAGCGTACCAATATTCGTTTACCAATACCTAATTCCATTCCGATTGAGGATGAAGAAACTGACAATGACCAATCAAAGGTATGTACTATTTCATGACTATTGTTTTCTTATTTTGTAATCTTAGGATATGATTCATGATTTTGTTTGTAGGAGAGAGGTATTTCGGAATAAGTTGGAAAGGAATGGATAATGGATCATGAAGAATTTTGAATGAGTAAGATGTCAACATATAAGGGCTTCAAGAGTTAGGGTGAAATTCTTAAGAGTATTAAGTCTCTTTTGATGATGGGTTTACATTAGAAGACTTTTTATATTATGTGTAACCCTGATGTTTAATATAGGCAAATTTTATTCAAGTAATAGTTATCTTTTCTTTTGTGGACATAGTTATAAAGAACCATTTGGGTTTATATGATCCTTACTTTTGAGGTAATTATGGGTTACCATATGTTATGATTGAAGTGAAAGGCATGAGATAAAATTGAGGTTAAATTATGTTATGGTTATTTTTGATGATTTTAGCCCTTTTTGGGTAATTATTTGAGAATTATATAGTTTTGTAAAAAGGACAACACGCAGACCGTGTGACAACCCGTCGCGTCGGACAATGCTGCGGGAATCGAACCCACAACCAAAGTGTGACTGGTATTTATCGCCTACCACTGGACTACGTGAAGTCCCTGGTTAGTTTGACTTATTCTTTTTAGTTATATGATTTTATGAATTAAGTGTAAGTTTATTTTGGAGGATATGTGATTAGGATAATTACTTTTCAATGTGAGACTTTAGGAGCAACTGATGTTGTTTGGAGATAAATGTTACGATTTAACATGGAAGACTATGTGACTAAATCCTTCAAATATTTGGGTTTCAATCTTATATTAGTTTATTTGAAGAATTTTATGGACAAATTGTTTATCAGATGGTCCTCGTTGAACTTTGGGTTTTTTTGGACAAATTTTGGAGATTAAGAATAGATTTTCTTTTTATAAGGGGTTATCCTTTTCTGGATTATCTGATCTTGTACTAAACTTTTTGGTTTTGGTTTGGTTAATGCCTAAATACATGGGATGTATATAGTTCTCTTTTGGGGATTAAGTGATTCTCTATAAGTTGATTATAGTACTCTTAACACGAACACGTCTCCCTAAATACTCGTCTTTTGGAAAAAATATGAGTTTGACTAAGGAATCTAGTAAAAGTTGAAAGTCAACATGATAAGTTATTATGCATCCTTATGAATAAATTCCTCAATAAAAAGTAACTTAAAACACAAATGTTGTCTATTAACTTTTCCTACTGGGGAACCCAACACCGTTTAACCCATCACAAGTTTGTGATTTTCTTATTGTTAACTTTCTCCTAAACATGTTTTCTATGACTCTCCATCGGAACATGACCCTATGTTTTCTCCTCCATGTCCATATTTTCATACTTATAATCCTAGTATGGGTTAACTCGGGTGACCTCTGTTCTTATCTTCTTTATTTTAAAGTGATTGTTTTACCGACTCTTGTTCCGATGTGGGACGTTCAAGGATGTTTCCAAGCGCAATTTTAAAATTGCGAGGACGCAATTCCCAAAAGGGGGGAAGGATGTAACACCCCAGGTAAATAAGGAATATGACATTTTCATATTTATCCATATTTGTGAATAAAATATTAATATGACTTTAAAGGGGACGTTATGCTCGATGGCGTACCCAACACGCAACAATGAGTTTCTTGGGAATCTTACGTTGCACTCTAATAATAAAATAATATTATTTTAAATTGTAGTTAACATGTAGCCGTTGTAATGGCGGGAATGGATAGAAATAACTACAATATGATTATATATGTTCTTAAATATTTTTACATTTATACAATAAAAGATAAAGGCTTAAAATACGGAAAGAATTCAATTTTTGGCGTATATGCCCTAGTTTTCACTAAAGGTTTACTTATCACCTTTTGATGGAGAACCATCATTAAATATAGTTTTGTTCACTCTTAAACATTCTTTTGGACCAAATAAAACTCTTATTAAGAATCGGGGCATCAAAATTTACTTTGTATAAATTTTTGGTATCTTTCCGATAAAGTTCTTTTTTTAATGAATAGTGTAAAATGTTGTATTTTAATTCAAAACCACTTTTTAATCTAATTTATTTATATGATTAGATTATATTTTGAATTGGTTTTAAAGTGAAATTATAAAATATTTTTACCATTAAATCCAATAGTGGTCATTGGAATCAATTTCACTTTGAAATCAGACTTAAACTAGTGTCAATCTTTTGATACTTATTGTTTCATAAAACATGCTATTTTTCATGACAGCGGGAATTAATTATTAAATTAATTAATGTGACTTATATGTTTTTAATTTTGTAAAACGGACTTCATTTTTGAATTCATAATATCAAATATAGCTTAGGGTGAATTTTTGGGATTTTTCTGAAAAACTTCAATTTTTGATGAATAGTGAAACCACTAAGTGGTACTTATAAAAACTGATTTTCCGTTTAAATGAAATTTTGCCATCATTGTGTTTTGATTTTTAAAAATACAACATACATGGTTGTCATTAAGAAGTAAAATTTGGTTCAATGAGATTAAAATAATTTTTGGTGAATAGTAACTTATTAAGTTTTTAATCGCAATTAGTGGTAATTAGTGTAGTTTAAGGTAAAAATAATGATTTAATAAAATGAGATCATCTTGACACATGTCTTACCCTCATTGGTTGTATCATGGCCGACCAAGACAAGCCATGGGTCAACATGGGGACCCCATGGATCCACTTTGGTTGGGAAATGACATAAATAACATTTTATTATATGTAAAAGTAAAATTGACACAAACATGATATGTTTTAGTAAAACAATATTTAAGTAAGGTTATACAAGTCGTATGTTTTATTATAAATATTAATTGGAAAGCTAAAAAGATTTCGTACATCATTGTATTTTTTTATAATTTTTATACATTAAATAAATTAAATTATTTATGACATAATAATTATGCAGCGATGACATCATTATTTGACGATTTAAATAAAATGGAAAGATAATGTAAAATCTATAAAATACACATGTCCAAAATTTATTGTATGAGTGGATTTAAAAGCCTTATCACCTTATCCACGAATTATATCAATGTGTGACCTTTTGAAACCGAAACACATTTTCAAATAAAGTAATATTTCTTTACTTTCCAAAAGTGCCCCTCCTCTCCTCTTATAAAAGGCCCCCACCTCTACCTAATTTAACACACTCCTCAAGCCTTTGGCTCGGCCAAACCCTGCCCATGTACTCTCTCCACATCCCTCTCCTCATCCTAGATTATTCCCTTTGGGCAGAATCCTTTCAAAGGAAGCCTTTAGGCTCAAATCAAAAGGGGTTACACTTTTAAAGGTAATTCACTCTCTCATGTTCATTTGTTTTATTTTGATTCTCCAACCCCCTAAACTCTTTTTATTTACTTCTTTTGTAACAACAACAGTATATTAAATATACTAGGATGTTGTTATAATATTTATTCGAGCTACACTCTCACAAAACTACATAAAATGGTTAAAGAACATACGGTTTCCGTGGATGGTGAAATTCTGCCTCCCGAAATAATGATTGTTCAATACTCATTTAACACCTTCAAAGGTGTCCATTATGATGTCACTAATTTTATATATGATATATAATATTTTTATGTTTTATTTATTCTTCTGTATTTTACATTTTTGTCTTACCTTTATGGCTTCCATTATGGGTATACGCGATATCTTCATTTAAGGAAGTGCGGACTACCGCCCCCTCAAAGTGATTTGATTCATTAAATACCATATTTGGGATGTATAAAGGATGGAAATATGATATTATATATGATATTATACTTGAATTATAATATACCTTTATATAATTATTATTCCATTCTATAAAATACGAAATAGAAATGAAAGTAGCGTTCATGCGTACGTATGGCTTACCGTCTCCATGAACGGTGCATTTCATTTCTTACCTCTAAATTATTATGTAATGTTATAAATGCATGCATGTACTGGATATATATGACATATATGATATCTACATAATGAATACAATTCTGGATATAATAAACATTTGGCCACACGAACAACATGTAATTGTAAGAAGTCCACTTTCGACTTAAGAAACAAATATCGGCAAAACAAATATTATTAACTTAAATGATTACATAATGTTTATGACATGGTAATAAGTGGTATAAAAGTAATAATGAACTTGAAAAAGGTTCTTAAGAAATTATAAATTAACTCAAGTTTATTATTCAGGAGATTAAAGAACGATCGAGTCAAGTCGGACCCGAGGTAAGGGATCCTACAACTCTCTTTCTTTTTAAGTACACTCTTTTATGTCATTTATTTTAAGCTCATCTTTATTATGATTGGGATGTTCTTCTATATTAAATTTACTGTAATTTTTATGTTCATGTGATGAGAGACCCTATTCTCTCTCATCAATCCATTTTGGAAGTTTTGAGTGGCGCCGTTAGGCTGCCGAACTTTCGTAAGAGATCTAACCTCTCTCTTTCTTTTTAAGTACTATCCTTTATGTCACTTCTTTTAAACTCCTCCTTGCAATGTTGGGGGATCTTCTTTTATATTCCACTTGCTGTAAATTCTATTGTAATATGATGGGATACACTATTTGATCTCATCAATCCATATTCGGAAGATTTATGTGGCGCCGTTAGGCTGCCGAGTTTTCGTAAGGGATTTTTCATCTCACTTTTATTCCCGTGAGATTTATGCTACATTTGCCACAAATTCCATTGAGTGGTGTATGTACTACCCATTATTCTAATCTTTGTGTAATATAAATTCATTTATGAGTATTTACATCAATGACTTATTGTCTTTCTTTCATGGGGTGTATGTTTTGAAAGATACCCAAGTCGGTAAGGGAACCTTTCACCCTCCTCTTTTTTAAAAGACATCTTTTATTGGGTCTTTTAATTTACATATTTTTATGTTGGGATATGTTCTCATACATCCTTATTGATGTAAATTTTATGTCCAAGTGATGAGATACACTTTTTATCTCTCATCAACTCATTTTGATGTGATGCCGTTAGGCTGTCAAGGGAACTTTTTAACCCAATTTCGATTTCTTTGGGTTCAACTTGTAGTCATTGAATATGTCATCCATTGAATATGTGTGAATTACCTTTTATTTTTTTACACTTAATATCCACTTATATTGGGTGTATATATATTTGTCACACATATTTTTGAGATTTATTTGTCATTAATTTAAGGATACCTTCTTTATAAGGGATTTCATCACATTTGACATTTCTATTGAGGGTTCATTGTTGTTATGCACCAATTCACTCTTATATGGTGTATATACTGTCCTTTGGAGTATTATATCATGAATCCTTTTATTCTCATGATATTATAAAGTTCTGACTAAATGTTATTCCTCGATTATTGTATTCAAGTGTCTCTAATTTTGGTAAAACCCCTTTAACCAAAATATCGTTTTAAATGTTTTAATTATTTGTTCTTATTAATATCCATGTTTTCAAAATGGTTTTAAGGATTTATTTATATGGATATTAATGGTTTAAAATGTTAAAATATTCAAGGTGGTATGGGACTCTTTGATTCAAAAATCTATTTATTAAATGTTTTAAATGGTTTTGGAAATGGTTTCTTTTTGAATGGATTCATTATTTGTATATCCTAAAATGTTATATTGTGATTGAAATGTGGAAATGTTATGTTTCATTTATTCATGTTTATGTGATACGATTATGTTATGGATCTTGGGCATTGTTATGAAGAACGTGTGGCTCCGTGATAAACTAAGGGCGTGTGAGCCCGATATAGCTCTCCAATGCATTGGGTAACGCGAAGGAGTGAAACGTTAAGGTTTCTCCGAAGAGATTTAGGGAATATACTGTGATGGGTATTCCAAACGTAACCAAGAGGGTTACTCCCTACGTAAGAATGTTATGAATGCCTCAAGTTACCTTTATGTCTTATGTTTTCTATGATTTATTCATGATTTGATATGCCTATGTTTTATGGGTAAAGTATGATTTCATTCTTATGTATATATGAACTCATGTTTCCTTTCCTTAATTTTATAACCCTTACTGAGCTTTTTATACTCAACCCAAGTTTTTGAAATGCTTTTCACAGGTCAAGGGAAAGGTACATGATGTGATGATAGTGTCAAGGATGTGTCAAGAAAGAATCCGTGTTTTATTTTAAATAGGTTTCCATTGATGGGAAGAATGAATATTGTATTTTATGTGACCACCTTATTTAAATGTGGAATGTAATGCAAGTTTCATGATCTAATTCTCAAAAACTCTAAACCTGAAAAGATCCTCAATGTGTAATCTTGTAATAACTCAAGTTTAAGTAAGGTTTAAGGCTGGGGCCTTATAGTTGGTATCAAAGGTCGGTTTAGATAACTTTAGAGGTTAGGGTATTCTTTAAGCATAATTGACAATTACCATAATGGTTAGGATTTCAGAAAGAGTCTTAGTTTTAGATAAAGTGAATGAGTAAGTATATCTTATTGTATATCTTACTCATTAGTACATGATGGTTTTGTTGATATACTCACACTGTCCTTTTTGGTTTTAGTAAATGGCTGGATCTAGCAGGCACCAAAGTAACAGTGGATGTGAAGGAAACTGTGACAGTTTTTTGAGCAAGCAACTGAATGATATGGGAGCTACAATGAGAACTCTTTTGATTATCCTCAACCAACTATCTGGGTCATGATTGACCACCTAAAACTTGGATATTTCTCTAAGGCATCATATATGCAAGAAACAAATCCCTACGGAAGTACAGGTAATAATCATAAAGGTAAGTGTGTTCAAAAACCTATGTGTCAAATATGTGGAAAGAAACACCTAGGAAAATGTTTCAAAGGGACAGAAATATGCTATAGATGTGGAAATGAAGGTCATAAAGCAAGAACCTGCCATGGAAAAAGGAAGCATCCTGTTAACTCGAGGAAAGGGAAAGAAGTTCTTTCTGAGGGATCAATTGAATGTTTTAAATGTGGTGTGCGTGGTCATTATGCAAACACATGTCCTATGAAGAAGTTTCGTGAATGGGGTCACCAAGAGCGTACCAATATTAGTTTACCAATACCTAATGCCATTCCGATTGAGGATGAAGAAACTGAAAATGACCAATCAAAGGTATGTACTATTTCATGACTATTGTTTTCTTATTTTGGAATCTTAGGATATGATTCATGATTTTGTTTGTAGGAAAGAGGTATTTCGGAATAAGTTGGAAAGGAATGGATAATGGATCATAAAGAATGTTGAATGAGTAAGATGTCAACATATAAGGGCTTTAAGAGTTAGGGTGAAATTCTTAAGAGTATTAAGTCTCTTTTGATGATGGGGTTACATTAGAAGACTTTTTATATTATGTGTAACCATGATGTTTAATATAGGAAAATTTTATTCAAGTAATAGTTATCTTTTCTTTTGTGGACATAGTTATAAAGAACCATTTGGGTTTATATGATCCTTACTTTTGAGGTAATTATGGGTTACCATATGTTATGATTGAAGTGAAAGGCATGAGATAAAATTGTGGTTAAATTATGTTATGGTTATTTTTGATGATTTTATCCCTTTTTGGGTAATGATTTGAGAATTATATAGTTTTGGAAAAAGGACAACATGCAGACCGTGTGACAACCCGTAGCGTCGGACAATGCTGCAGGAATCGAACCCACAACGAAAGTGCGACTGGTATTTATCGCCTACCACTAGATTACGTGAAGTCCCTGGTTAGTTTGACTGATTCTTTTTAGTTATATGATTTTATGAATTAAGAGTAAGTTGATTTTGGAGGATATGTGATTAGGATAATTACTTTTCAATGTGAGACTTTAGGAGAAACTGATGTTGTTTGGAGATAAATGTTACGATTTAACTTGGAAGACTATGTGACTAAATCCTTCAAATATTTGGGTTTCAATCTTATATTAGTTTACTTCGAAGAATTTTATGGACAAATTGTTTATCAGATGGTCCTCGTTGAACTTTGGGTTTTGTTGGACAAATTTTGGAGATTAAGAATAGATTTTCTTTTTATAAGGGGTTATCCTTTTCTGGATTATCTGATCTTGTACTATCCTTTTGGGTTTTGGTTTGGTTAAATCCTAAATACATGGGATGTATATAGTTCTCTTTTGTGGATTAGGCGATTCTCTAGAAGTTGAATATAGTACTCTTAACGCGAACAAGTCTCCCTAAATACTCATCTTTTGGAAAAAATATGAGTTTGACTAAGGAATCTAGTAAAAGTTGAAAGTCAACATGATAAGTGATTATGAATCCTTATGAATAAATTCCTCAATAAAAAGTAACTTAAAACAAAAATGATTTCTATTAACTTTTCCTACTGGGGAACCCAACACCGTTTAACCCATCACAAGTTTGTGATTTTCTTATTGTTAACTTTCTCCTAAACATGTTTTCTATCACTCTCCATCGGAACATGACCCTATGTTTTCTCCTCAATTTCCATATTTTCATACTTAGAATCCTAGTATGGGTTAACTCGGGTGACCTCTGTGCTTATCTTCTTTATTTTAACGTGATTGTTTTACCGACTCTTGTTCCGATGTGGGACGTTCAGGGATGTTTCCAAGCGCAATTTTAAAATTGCGAGGACGCAATTCCCAAAAGGGGGGAAGGATGTAACACCCCAGGTAAATAAGGAATATGAAATTTTCATATTTATCCATATTTTTGAATAAAATATTTATATGACTTTAAAGGGGACGCTATGCTCGATGGCGTACCCAACACGCAACAACAAGTTTCTTGGGAATCTTACGTTGCACTCTAATAATAAAATAATATTATTTTAAATGGTAGTTAACATGTAGCCGTTGTAATGGAGGGAATGGATAGAAATAACTAAAATATGATTATATATGTTCTTAAATATTATTACATTTATACAATAAAAGATAAAGGCTTAAAATACGGAAAGAATTCAATTTTAGGCGTATATGCCCTAGTTTTCACTAAAGTTTCACTTATCACCTTTTGATGGAAAACCGTCATTAAATATAGTTTTGTTCACTCTTAAACATTCTTTTGGACCAAATAAAACTCTTATTAATAATCGGGACATAAAAATTTACTTTGTGTAAATTTTTGGTATCTTTCTGATAAAGTTCTTTTTTTAATGAATAGTGTAAAATGTTGTATTTTAATTCAAAACCACTTTTTAATCTAATTTATTTATACGATTAGATTATATTTTGAATTGGTTTTAAAGTGAAATTAGAAAATATTTTTACCATTAAATCCAATAGTGGTCGTTGGAATCAATTTCACTTTGAAATCAGACTTAAACTAGTGTCAATCTTTTGATACTTATTGTTTCATAAAACACGCTATTTGTCATGACAGCGGGAATTAATTATTAAATTAATTAATGTGACTTATATGTTTTGAATTTTGTAAAACTAACTTCATTTTTATATTCAGAATATCAAATATAGCTTAGGATGAATTTTTGGGATTTTTCTGAAAAACTTAAATTTTTGATGAATAGTGAAACCACTAAGTGGTACTTATAAAAACTGATTTTCCGTTTAAATGAAATTTTGCCATCATTGTGTTTTGATTTTCAAAAATCCGACATACATGGTTGTCATTAAGAAGTAAAATGTGGTTCAATGAGATTAAAATAATTTTTGGTGAATAGTATCTTATTATGTTTTTAATCGCGATTAGTGGTAGTTAGTGTAGTTTAAGTTAAAAATAATGATTTAATAAAATGAGATGAGCTTGACACATGTCTTACCCTCATTGGTTGTATCATGGCCGACCAAGAAAATCCATGGGTCAACTTGGGGACCCCATGGATCCACTTTGGTTGGGAAATGACATAAATAACATTTTATTTAATGTAAAAGTAAAATTGACACAAACATGATATGTTTTACTAAAACATTTTTTAAGTGGGGTTATAAAAGTCATATTTTATATTATAAATATTAATTGTAAATCTAAAACGATTTCCTACATCATTGTTTTTTTTTATAATTTTTAGACATTAAATATATTAAATTATTTATGACATAATAATGATGCAGCGATGACATCATTATTTGACGATTTAAATAAAATGGAAAGATAATGTAAAATATATGAACTACACATGTCCAAAACTTATTGGATGAGTGTATTTAGAAGCCTTATAACCTTATCCACGAATTATATCAATGTGGGACCTTTTGAAACCGAAACACATTTTCAAATAAAGTAATATTTCTTTACTTTCCAAAAGTGCCCCTCCTCTCCTCTTATAAAAGGCCCCCACCTCTACCTCATTTAACACACTCCTCAGGCCTTTGGCTCAGCCAACCCCTTCCCATTTACTCTCTCCACATCCCTCTCCTCATCCTAGAGGATTCCCTTTGGGCAGAATCCTTTCAAAGGAAGCCTTTAGTCTCAAATCAAAAGGAGTTACACTTTTAAAGGTAATTCACTCTTTCATGTTCATTTGTTTTATTTTGCTTCTCCAACCCCCTAAACTCTTTTTATTTACTTCTTTTGTAACAACATCAGTATCTTCAATATACTAGCATGTTTTTATAAGATTTATTCTATCTACACTCTCACACAACTACATCAAATGGTTAAAGAACATACGGTTTCCGTGGATGGTGAAATTCTGCCTCCCGAAATGATGATTGTTCAATACTCATTTAACACCTTCAAAGGTGGCCATTATGATGTCACTATTATTATATATGATATATAATATGTTTATGTTTTATTTATGCTTCTGTATTTTTCATTTTTGTCTTACCTTTATGGCTTCCATTATGGGTATACGCGATATCTTCATTTAAGGAAGTGCGGACTACCGCCCCCTCAAAGTGATTTGATTCGTTAAATACCATATGTGGGATGTATAAAGGATGGAAATATGATATTATATATGATATTATACTGGAATTATAATATACATTTATATAATTATTATTCCATTCTATAAAATACGAAATAGAAATGAAAGTAGTGTTCATGTGTACATACGGCTTACCGTCTCCATGAACGGTGCATTTCATTTCTTACCTCTAAATTATTATGTAATGTTATAAATGCATGCATGTACTGGATATATATTACATATATGATATCTACATAATGAATACTATTCTGGATATAATAAACATTTGGCCACACGAACAACATGTAATTGTAAGAAGTCCACTTTCGACTTAAGAACCAAATATCGGCAAAACAAATATTATTAACTTAAATGATTACATAATGTTTATGACATGGTAATAAGTGGTATAAAAGTAATAATGAACTTGAAAAAGGTTATTAAGGAATTAGAAATTAACTAAAGTTTATTATTCAGGAGATTAAAGAACGATCGAGTCAAGTCGGACCCGAGGTAAGGGATCCTACAACTCTCTTTCTTTTTAAGTACACTCTTTTATGTCATTTATTTTAATCTCATAGTTATTATGATCGGGATGTTCTTTTATATTACATTTACTGTAATTTTTATGTTAATGTGATGAGAGACCCTATTCTCTCTCATCAATCCATTTTGGAAGTTTTGAGTGGCGCCGTTAGGCTGCCGAACTTTCGTAAGATATCTAACCTCTCTCTTTCTTTTTAAGTACTCTCCTTTATGTCACTTCTTTTAAACTCCACCTTGCAATGTTGGGGGATCTTCTTTTATATTCCACTTGCTGTAAATTCTATTGTAATGTGATGGGATACTCTATTTAATCTCATCAATCCATATTCGGAAGTTTTATGTGGCGTCGTTAGGCTGCCGAGTTTTCGTAAGGGATTGTTCATCTCACTTTTATTCCCGTGAGATTTATGCTACATTTGCCACAAATTCCATTGAGTGGTGTATGTACTGCCCATTATTCTACTCTTTGTGTAATATACTTTCGTTTTTGAGTATTTACATCAATGACCTATTGTCTTTCTTTCATGGGGTGTATGTTTTGAAAGATACCCAAGTCGGTAAGGGAACCTTTCACCCTCCTCTTTTTTAAAAGACTTCTTGTATTGGGTCTTTTAATTTACATATTTTTATGTTGGGATATGTTCTCATACATCCTTATTGATGTAAATTTTATGTCCAAGTGATGAGATACACTTTTTATCTCTCATCAACTCATTTTGATGTGATGCCGTTAGGCTGTCAAGGGAACTTTTTAACCCAATTTCGATTTCTTTGGGTTCAACTTGTAGTCATTGAATATGTCATCCATTGAATATGTGTGAATGACCTTTTATTGTTTTACACTTAATATCCACTTATATTGGGTGTATATATATTTTTCACACATATTTTTGAGATTTATTTGTCCTTAATTTAAGTATACCTTCTTTATAAGGGATTTCATCACATTTGACATTTCTATTGAGGGTTCATTGTTGTTATGCACCAATTCACTCTTATATGGTGTATATAATGTCCTTTGGAGTATTATATCATGAATACTTTTATTCTCATGATATTATAAAGTTCTGACTAAATTTTATTCCTCGATTATTGTATTCAAGTGTCTTTAATTTTGGTAAAACCCCTTTAACCAAAATATCGTTTTAAATGTTTTAATTATTTGTTCTTATTAATATCCATTTTTTCAAAATGGTTTTAAGGATTTATTTATATGGATATTAATGGTTTAAAATGTTAAAAGCTTCAAGGTGGTATGGGACTCTTTGATTCAAAAATCTCTTTATTAAATGTTTTAAATGGTTTTGGAAATGGTTTCTTTTTGAATGGATTCATTATTTCAATATCCTAAAATTTTATATTGTGATTGAAATGTGGAAATGTTATGTTTCCTTTATTCATGTTTATGTGATACGATTATGTTATGGTTCTTGGGCATTGTTATGAAGAACGGGTGGTTCTGTGATAAACTAAGGGCGAGTGAGCCCGATATAGCTCTCCAATGCATTGGGTAACGCGAAGGAGTGAAACGTTAAGGTTTCTCCGAAGAGATTTAGGGAATATACTGTGATGGGTATTCCAAACGTAACCAAGAGGGTTACTCCCTACGTAAGAATGTTATGAATTCCTCAAGTTACCTTTATTTCTTATGTTTTATATGATTTATTCATGATTTGATATGCCTATGTTTTATGGGTAAAGTATGATTTCATTCTTATGTATATATGAACTCATGTTTCCTTTCCATATTTTTATAACCCTTACTGAGCTTTTTATTCTCATACCATGTTTTTGAAATGCTTTTCACAGGTCAAGGTAAAGGTACATGATGTGACGATAGTGTCAATGATGTGTCAAGAAAGAATCCGTGTTTTATTTTAAATAGGTTTCCATTGATGGGAAGAATGAATATTGTCTTTTATGTAACCACCTTGTTTAAATGTGGAATGTAATGCAAGTTTCATGATCTAATTCTTTAAAACTATACACTTGAAAAGATCCTCAATGTGTAATCTTGTAATAACTCAAGTTTAAGTAAGGTTTAAGGTTGGGGCCTTATACCCATGGAGCCACTTGGGTAAGAAAATGACATTAATAACTTTTATTTAAAGTAAAAATAAAATTGTCACAAACATGTGTTATTTTACTAAAACAATTATTACATGGGGTTATATATGTTCAACTTCTGACTATAAATATTAATTGGAAATCTAAAATGATTTCCTACATCATGATATTTTTTTATAATTTTTAGACATTAAATAAATTAAATTTTTAATGACACCATGATGATGCAACGATTACCTCATTAATTAACGATTTAAATAAAATGAAAAGATAATGTAAAATATAATACATAAACCTGTAAAAAACCTATTGTATGAGTATATTTAGAACTCTTATCACCTTATCCTCGAAATATATAAGTGTGGGACGTTTAAAATCCGAAACTCATTATATAATAATGTAACATTTCATGACTTTCCAAAAGTGCCCCTCCTCTCCTATTATAAAAGGCCCCCACCACTACCACCTTATTCACACCTTCCAAGACATTTGGCTCGGAAAAACTCTACCCAAATACTCTATTAACTTCCTTATATTACTCCAAGAAGCCTCACTTTGGGCAGAAGTCTTCCCAAGGAAGCCTTTGGCTCAAATCAAAATGAGTTACCGGATTTTACGGTAATGTCTTCTCTAATGATGTTTTGTTTTATTTTTCTTCTCCAACCCCTAAGCTCTTTTTATTATTTTCTTTTGTAACAACACCAGTATCTTAAATATACTAGGATGTTTTTATGAAAAGGATTTTATTTACACTTACACACACCTTCATCAAATGGTTAAGGAACATACTGTTTCTGTGGGTGGCGAATTACTGCCTCACGAAACGATGATTGTTCAATCTTCTTTTAACACCTCTCATGGTGGACATTATGATGAAACAATTTTTTATATATGATATATATTATGATTATGTTTTCCTTATGATTATTTATTTTTTATTTATGGAATACCTTTATGATTTCCATTATTGGTAAACGCGATAATTTCATTTTAGGAATTGCGGACTACCGCCCCCTCAAAGTGATTTGAATCGTTAATGCCATATGTGGGATGTATAAAGGATGGAGTAAATGATATTATATATGATATTATACTGGAATTATAATATACCTTTATATCATTATGATTTTATTCCATTAAATACAAAATAGAAATGAAAGTAGTGTTCATGCGTACATACGGCTTACCGTCTCCAAGAACGGTGCATTTCATTTCTTATCTCTAAATGTTATGTAATATTATAAAGGAAAGTATATAATGGATATATATGATATATATGATATCTAGATGATGAATATAATTCTGTATATAATGGATATTTTACCACATTAATAACTTGTAATTATAAGAAGTTTATTTTTGACTCAAGTATCAAAGATCGACAAAACGACCGTAATTAACATAAATAATTACATAATGTTCATAACATGGTAATAAGTGATATAAAGGGAATAATAAACTTGAAAAAGGGTCTTAAGAAATTATAAATTAACTCTAGTCTATTATTCATGAGGTTAAAGAATGGTCGAGTCAAGCCGGACACGACGTAAGGGAACTTTTTAACCCAATTTTTGTTCTTTGGGTTAATCTCCTAGTTTCAAATTATGTCATGATATTATTATGTCCTATCTTGTATTTTTACTTTCTTTATGTCCTATATTATTTTTAGTCTTGGCACGAGGCCTTGTATATGTGGTTATGATAGTCTGGCATTATGCATTCCATCATTGTGAAAGTGGTTATTGATATTGCATGTGATTATTCGACTAGTAGAATATCTATGTGAATAAGTAAATGGCATTATCTCATTTTACTTTTTCCATATTATATTTAAGTTAAAGTTTAAAAGGATTTTGTTTTAGTTATAAATTGCCTTAAATGTTTATGTTTATTTATGAAAGCATCCGCTATATTTTTATCCTTACTGAGCATCTGAGCTCACCCCTTTCAATGTTTTATTTTTCCCAGGATGTGAAGAAATATTTTATAACTGACCTGCAGGGATAGTCTAAAGGGTGTATGGGAGTGGACTATGGAGACATTGTTATTGTAGTTTTTCACTTTATAATTTAATGTACCATTTATGAATGTATCTAGTGTTTCCAAGGCTACTAAACTAATCGGTCTTTCAAGAATTGATCTTTTGTGATCATGCCAATGTTACGCAATAATGCACCGACTCTGGGTAATTGGGGTCGGGGCGTTACTGTTGGTATCAGAGGAAGTTTAGTATTATCCTTGGAAGAAATATTTAGATAAACTCTTATTAGAGAACATATCCCTAAGATGGATTTTGAGGATTAGTATAGAAGAATTTCTTAGAATTTTGGTATTATATAGATTTTGTGAGTTTTCCGAGCAATACATCTGTGTCTGGATACGAGCAGGTAGACGCGGCTCTGGCACAGATGTAACTTGGGGTAAAACCTGAAAACACCACTTTGAGCTAGACTCGAACGGGATCTGGTGCACGACAATGGGCCTTTCTGCACTCTTGGTTACGACACTCCAGGGGGATATGCTTAGGATAAATCTCATTTTATTTACAACCAATTATGAAGGGTTTATGAGAATATAAATCCTCAAATAAAACATTTTTATGATTATGGATTATATCAATAAACTGTTAAACTTATGTAAAGTGTTTTATAAGTAGGGAATTATGTATTTTGATTCATAAACTGATCTAGTTTATGCCATTGTTTAGAAATAGAGCCTACTGGAATGAATGGAAACTGTATCAATGCACGCACTCCATGTTGGGATTTCCCTCCTGCTCAAGATAATTATAGTGGATCTGGTGATACAACTGGTGCTGATCAACTTATCACCATACTGGGAAAAGTCACTCAGGTTATGAATAATAACCTTACTCGTATGAAGCACCCTGATCCACAACATGGAGGATCAATGTTAGATCGTTTCATGAGGAAACAACTACAAAAATTTAATGGGTGAAAAAATCCATTATTATCTAAGTAATGTATAAACTCCTTAGAGAAAATATTCCATTCCTTGGGGAGTAGCGAAAGGGTTAAAGTTGTCATGGTAGTTTACCGCCTCACTGGAGATTCCAATCAATGGTGGTCGCTGATTCAAAACATAAATAAAGATTATAAAGTATCAAATATGGAATGGAGGGAGTTAAAAGAGCTTTTCATAGAAAAATACCTTCCTTATGAATATCGAGCAGATATAGAAAGGCAATTTCTGAGTCTGAGACAAATGGAGGATGAGAATTTGGAAAAGTATGAGGCCAACTTTACAAGGTTATCAAGACATTCTGCAGATTGTATACATAACCCATGAAGTAAGATTGATTGTTTATTTGATGGGTTAAATCCATTTCTCCATAGATATTTAGTATCACAATCTTTCTCAATTTACGAAGATATAGTCTCGTGTGCTATCAAGACAAGAAAGGAATTCTCTAAATCTTATGACAATAAAGTAAAGCAAGAGAAGAATACAATGGTGGAACAAGAGACGGATAAAGGGAAAGGGGAAAGAATGATTTTCCATTATGTGATAATTGTGGGAATAGTCACCCTGGTACATGCCTAAAAGGAATGAAATTTTGTTATAAATGTGGAGAACAAGGTCACCAGGCTCGTGATTGTAAGGGAAATAAAGAGGCTATCAATGTTGAATGCTATAATTGTAAAGAAATGGGGCATTATGCAAATTAATGTCCTAAGTTCCAAGAAAAAGTACCTAAGAAAAGGTCAAGGGGTCAAGGACAATCTTATGTTGTTACTACAGTTGAAGTGGAATAACTAATGTATTGTTGATTTTGGACTCAAGGATTATATTCTGGTTCTAAGAATAATGTGACATATATAAGTATTTTAATGCATTACTTGTTTTTTTCATTAAGGTTTTAATATGATAAAGGTAATCATATTTTTAGTATGTGACAATAAGAGAAACTTTACTTCGTTTGGGAAATCTGATGTTACAATTGATTTTGGAATTTAGAGAGCTTTTAGAGAAAGTCTGGATAGAGTTATTTTGGATAACTATAAAGGTTGGAATGGATTATGTTGAACCTTGGATAGTATTGTTTAAGGTTAAAAAAAATTTGAAGATTATTTTTGGAATATTATAATAATATAGTTTTAGGAAAAGGGCAATTGTAGGTTGGGGGATAACCCGTCGCGTCAGAAAAAGCTGCAGGAATAGAACCCACAACCATAGTGCGACATGCCTTTATTACCTACCACTAGCCTACAGGAAGTCCCTGGTTATTAGAAAATAGTTTTCCTAATCTAAATGGTATGTGGTAATATTTGGAACCGTAAAAAATTAGGATAAATAGAATATTTTTGAGTTCTGTTACCATTTGGAGTGAAAGATGGGTTTGTGGTAAAAATTTATTAATGAATGAAAGTCTACATGACAAGTATGTATATTTCCTTAAATTCTTATTAAATCTCATAAATAAATTCCTCAACTTTATGAAAGGTAACTTTAAACAAAAATATTGTTGGTTAACTTTTCCAACTAGGGATTTAATGACCGTTTAACCAATCATAAGTTTGTGATTTTCTTGTGGTTAGCTTTCTCCTAATCATGTTTTCTACAACTCTCCATCAGGCCTTGATGGTTTGTTTTTCCTCCATATCCATATTTTCTTAGAATCTTATTATGGGCTATCTCGGGTTACCTTTTTACTTCTTTTTCTTTCTTTTATTTTTATATTTTTATTAACCTTATTTCCAATGTGGGTTTTCCACAAAGTTATTTTCTATTTTAAACCTTTTATTTTCAAAGAAAAATTTCAAATTGTGAGGACGCAATTTATTTAATGAGGGGAGAATGTAACACCCTGAGCTTCCACGATACGCTTCTCTTTCAATAATTCAATAGCTTCCATTGTACGCAAGTTCGAGATTCTAACACATCGTGACCAATAAAATAGCCATTATGAATAGTAACACCCACTTTTTGAAATTATAAATATATATTATATTTCAAAATGGACTTCTTTTTTGGATTTGGAATATCGAAATTATACTAAGTTGAATTTTTTGTATTTTTCTAAGAACTTCCAATTTTTTTATAAATAGTGAAAAATAATTAAAAACCGATTTTTTAATAAAAATAATTTATAGTGATAAATTATACAATTGATTTGTTTTAGAGTATAATTAGAATATATTTTTACCATTTTATCCAATGGTGTTCATTAGAATTAATTTCACTTTGAAATTGGACATAAACAATTGTAAATCTTTTGATATATATTGTTTCTTAAAAACACGCTATTTGTTGTGACAGCGGAAATTAATTATAATATTAATTAATGCAACTTATATTTTTGGAATTTTCTAAAATAGACATCATTTTTGAATTCGGAATATCAATTATATCTTAGGGTAAAATTTTGGCATTATTCTGAAAAACATCAATTTTTTATTAATAGTGAAACCACTAAGTGGTAGTTAAAAAACGGATTTTTCTTTTAAATGAAACATTACTACTTCTGTAATTTGATTTTCAAAAATACAACTTACATGTTTTTCATTAGTATTTAAAATGTGGTTCAATGGGATTAAAATAATTTTTTTGTTAATAGTAACTTTTAAGTTTAATTAATCGCAATTAGAGGTAATTAATGAAATTTAAGGTAAAAATGATATTATAAAAATATGAAAATACCCTTACACTTGTCCTACCCTTATTGGATGATTCATGTCCAAATAATAATATCCATGGGTCAACTTGGGTACCCCATGGAGCCACTTGGGTAGGAAAATGACATTAATAAATTTTTTTAATGTAAAAATAAAATTGTCACAAACATGTGTTGTTTTACTAAACCAATTATTACATGGGGTTATATAAGTTAAAATTTCGACTATAAATATTAATTGGAAAGATATAACTATTTCCTACATCATGATATTTTTTTATAATTTTTAGACATTAAATAAATTAAATTTTGTATGACACCATGATGATGCAGTGATTACCTCTTTAATTAAAGATTTAAATAAAATGAAAAGATAATGAAAAATATAATACTTAAACTTGTAAAAAACCTATTGGATGAGTATATTTAGAACCCTTATCACCTTATACTCGAAATATATAAGTGTGGGAACTTTAAAATCTGAAACTCTATATATAATAAAGTAACATTTCATGACATTCCAAGAGTGCCCCTCATCTCCTCTTATAAAAGGCTCCCACCACTACCACCTTATTCACACATTCCAAGCCATTTGGCTCGGCCAACCTCTTCCCAAATACTCTATTAACTTCCCTGTATTACTCCTATAAGCCTCACTTTGGGCATAAGTCTTCCCAAGTGATCTTTGGCTCAAATCAAAAAGAGTTACCCGATTTTAAGGTAATGTCTTTTCTTATGTTGTTTTGTTTTATTTTGCATCTCCAACCCCATAAACTATTTTTATTATTTTCTTTTGTAACAACACCAGAATCATAAATATAATATGATTTTTTTATGAGAATTATTTTATTTACACTTACACACACCTTCTTCAAATGGTTAGCGAACAAACTGTTTCTGTGGGTGGCGAATTACTGCATCACGAAACGATGATTGTTCAAACTTATTTTAACACCTCTCATGGTGGCCATTATGATGAAACTATTTTTTATATATGATATATATTATGTTTATTTTATCCTTATTCTTATTTATTTTTCATTTATGTCATACCTTTATGATTTCCATTATGGGTAAACGCGATAATTTCATTTTAGGAAGTGCGGACTACCGCCCCCTCAAAGAGATTTGAATCATTAATGCCATATGTGGGATGTATAAAGATTGGAGTAAATGGTATTATATATGATATTATACTGGAATTATAATATACCTTTATATCATTATGATTTCATTCCATTAAATATGAAATAGAAATGAAAGTAGCGTTCATGCGTACGTACGGCTTACCGTCTCCATGAACGGTGTATTTCATTTCTTATCTCTAAATGTTATGTAATATTACAAAGGAAAGTATATACTGGATATATATGATATATATGATATCTACAAGATGAATATAATTTTTTATATAATGGATATTTTACCACATGAACAACCTGTAATTATAAGAAGTTTATTTTTGACTCAAGTACCAAAGATCGACAAAACGACCGTTATTAACATAAATAATTACATAATGTTCAAAACATGGTAATAAGTGATATAAAAGGAATAGTAAACTTGAAAAAGTTTCTTAAGAAATTATAAATTAACTCTAGTTTATTATTCAGAAGGTTAAATAACGGTCGAGTCAAGTCGGACACGAGGTATGGGAACTTCTTAACCCAATTTCCGTTCATTGGGTTAATCTCTTACTTTCAAATTATGTCCTGATATTATTATGTCCAATCTTGTATTTGTACTTTCTTTATATCCTATATTATTTTTAGTCTTCACATGAGTCCTTGGCTACGTGGTTATGATAGTCTGGCATTATTCATTCCATCATTGTGAAAGTGGTTGTTGATATTTCATGTGATTATTCGACCAGTAGAATATCCATATGAATAAGTAAATGGAATTATCTCATTTTACTTTTACCATATTATGTTGAAGTTCAAGTTTAAAAGGATTTTGTTTTAGTTCTACATTGCCTTAAATGTTTATGTTTATTTATGAAATCTTCCGCTATATTGTTATCCTTACTGTGCATCTGAGCTCCCCCCTTTCAATGTTTTATTTTTCCAAGGATGTGAAGAAATATTTTATGACTGACCTGCAGGGATAGTCTGAAGGGGATATGGGAGTGGACTATGGAGACTATTTTATTGTAGTTTTTTAATTTATGTTGTAATGTACCATTTAAGAATGTATCTAGTGTTTCCAAGGCTACTAAACTAATCGGTCTTTCGAGACATGTTCTTTTGTGATCATGCCAATGTTACGCAATAATGCACAGACTCTGGGTAACTGGGTTCGGGGCATTACATACCCATTACGAGATAATTTACTATAAATCCATGTGATTATTATACTATTGGAATTATACATGGTTTAATATAATTCTCATGTGATTATTATATTGAATTATTTTATCAGGTTTTATTTCTTCCATATTATACTCAATATTATGCCTTATTGGCATGTGTTTTTATTTATTCACCAAGAATTGTTATTTATATTTATTTATGATAGTTACTACTATAATATTACCCTTACTGATCATATTATATCACCCCTTTCTAATGTTTTTTCCCCTTGATGCCAAGATATATATTGTAACTAAGATTTAGGGATAATCATGGAGAATAGGGATTCTTCTAAAGAAGCTTATATGTTTCATTTCATTTCATGTTGTACTGTAAGATTTAATTTTGTATCTATTTTTAAAAAGATACTAAAATAATCAGTCCTTTTCGACGATATCTCTTGTTCATTGTACCAATTTAATAAAGTCAATCATCAGATCTGGGCTACTCGAGTTTTGTTCTTTATAGTTGGTATTAGATAATGTTTAGTAGAATCTTTGGAAACTATATTTAAGAAACCATGGCTTAGGAAAATATAATCCTATAAAAAACTTTAGAAATATTCCCATGTTAACCATGTTTATGATTTATAGATCCATTATATCTAAATATTCAATTTACATTAAGTGTTTTTCAAGATTTAGCTTACACATTAGGTTTCATAATGTTATGATATAATCTCGTATATGCTAATATTTAGAAATGGAGACTTGTAGAAGGAATGGAAACCATATTAACACTTGTATTACACGTAGGGATTTACATCCTATTCAAAATAAAGATATTGTATCTAGAGATAAAAATAGAGAAGAAATATAACTATAATGGAAACAATGACTCAGGTTATGATAAATAACATTACTCATATATATAATCCTAATCCACAACACTATGTAACAATGCTAGACCACTTCATGCGAAAAAAACCTTTATTATTTAATGGGTCAAAAAATAAATGTTTATCTGAGATGTGGATATGTTTATTAGAGGAGATATTTCTCACTTTTTGATGTAATGAAAGAGGGAAGGTTTACATAGAATTTTTTCAACTCTAAGACAATTTGGATCAATGATTGTCATTAATTCAAAATAGTAAGGAGGAAGGGGGAATTGAAAACCTAGAATTAAATGATTTTAGACAATTTTTTGTGAAATAATATTTTCCTAGACTACCAAGAATAGATATGGAAAGACAATTTTTAAGGCTAAGAGAAAAGTAAGAAGTAAACGTTTCTATGTTTGAAGATAACATTACAAGGTTATCTAATCATGTTGCATACTACATACATAATCCAAAAAGTAATATTGATTGTTTATTTCATGGGATTAAAAAAATTCAAATGGAACAAATCTACCAACCATTCTCATCATGTCAGGATATAGAATCGTGATCTATCAATATAGAGAAAAAATTATCCAAGTCTAATGACTTCAAACGTAAGCACGAGAAGTAGAGAACTAGAGAGAAAATGATGAATAAATGGAAGATGTGAAGGAATGATTTCCCTCATGTGAAAATTGTGCCATGAAAAACCTTGGTACTTTATTAAAGGGAATGGGAAATTTTTACAAGTGTGGAGAAAAGTTCCATTGGGGTCATGATTGAAAATGAAAGAAATAATATATCTAATGATTTAATTGAAAGGATTTGTGGAACTATACAACTGATTATCCAAAGTTTCAAGGTCATATATATCATATGATGAAAAGGGATCAAGGTCAAGATTATATTGTTACTACAGTTAGAGTGGAATAATTAAATTATTTGTGCTTTTGGATTCAATAATTGTGTTTTGATATTCTGTTCATGAGATATATAAGGAATTTATTATTTTTCTTGTTCTTTATGGATTTGGAAGCAAGCATGTTTTCATTTAGATTTTAGGGTGATTAAGGTATTCATATATTTGGTATGTGGGATAAAGTGAAACATTATATTTGTAGAATATAATTTTATATTTGTTTTGGAAAATTTAGTGACCATCCTCTTAATTTTTTTATCTTTGTATGCGGATAGATATATTTTAATGAGTATTCAGATTAACTACATGTGGAATGGATCAAGTTAAATATTGGAACTTATTACTCATTAATAACATGTGATAACAATTTTTGTTTTTTTAAACATTAAATGGCCAACAGAATTAATTTAAGACCATATATTTTGTTAAAAGTGCTTTAGGTTAGAAAAAAAATCATCTTTAATATCAACCACATAATATATAAAATGAAGTGTAAATATATCAAAACCCATTAAAAGTATGAGATTATAACTTAGAAATTGAAATAAATAAAATAATATTGTTTTACCAAGTTCTTATTAGTATATTAATTTAATCCCTCAACCTTGGGAAGATAATTTTGGATAAAAAATGTTATTTGTTTAATTTTTTTCTGATAAATCAGTGGTATTTTAGCTGATCACATATTTACAGTCTTGTGATGATTAACATTCTGATGACCATGTTTTCAATCACACTCAATCGAAACTTTATGGTTGTATTTTTCATTCCTATTTTGATGTCACACTAATTCTATCCAATTTTAATGAATAATTTTCTAGTGACCTTCACATTTCCCATTCCCTATTTTAAGAGGATGTTTTATTAATCCTTTTTACGATGTGGTATTTTAACAAGGATGTTTTAAAATTAAGTCTCCATGATTACCTATCAAAAGTTTAAATTATGAGGATAGAATTGGTTGAAGTATGGGGGAATATAACACACCCAAGATTTCTTGGTATGTATCTCTTAAATTGGACATCTATGATATCTTATGTTTCACACACCACCAAGTTTAAAATAGATATATTATTTAAAATGTGACTGATTTAACTAAGTTATTAAATTACTGGGAATAAATATTATCAGCCAAATTCTAAAATTTATAAATTATATATTCAATAAATTTAATCCAAATGGTTTTTATAGGCATAAGATATGAATACATCCATTTTTACACATTAAAGGCTATATTTTTCTAAAGAAAAATTTATCACCTTTTAATGGTACAATTGTCTTAAAACTAAATTTTTACTAATTTATATATTCTATAGAAAAAAATATTCCTAATTTTTAAAAGTTGAATCTCAAAATTATGTTAGGATGAAATTTTTGTATTTTTATTAAAATATTTATTTTTTCCTTATTAGTGAAAAATAATTTTTTTATTAAACTGTCAATTTCATTATGTTGAAATTTTATTTATGATTTGAATTTGACCACCCCTATAAAATTATAAATATAATTTCGGAATCTCATAAATGAGAAATATGATATACGTGTATCATGGAATAATTATATAAATCGTTTAAAATGATAAATTAAGTTTTGGTATTTTTTTGACGCATAAATGTTTATTTAAAATTTTATAATTAATATAATAATTTAGGAGAATATTTTTATGCATGAAATATTTTTTTAAAATTAATATATTGTTTTATTATTATTTTAATATAATTTTATGTTATCTTGGTTTATTATTCAATGTGTCGTAAAATCATTTGTAATTTTTAAATTGGAATTCTTTAAATTAATTGGTTTTTTAATTTAAAACTAAATTTCACATATTTAGAAAATTATTTTCCTATAATGGATTCTAATTTTTATGATTTGAACACCAAAAAATGGTTTAGGAAAACTTTTGGAATTTCTTTTAAAATAGTTGAATTTTTTGTGACTAGTAAAATATGATAATTTATGGTGTTTAACATTATATGTAAATTAATGAATTTTTTAGTAATGGTAGAGTCATGGATGATGTAAATAGACATTATCTCTAAATTTCATGCTATAGTTACAATATTTAGTTAAAATAATAAATATTATTGACACTCTTGAGTGAAAATAACAAACTAATGAATAAAATCATCAAAAAAACACCTCTCTACTCCAATATAAATACCACCCCTCACCCCCAAACGAATATTTATATTATTAAGTTAAAATTTCTAGAAAAAAATATTAAAAAACATTTGAAAAGGTATGGAATAGTAAATCACAAGGGAATCAACCCGAAAAAAGATAGTACCCTTAGAGGGAAAGGAACCAAGACTGTAGAAGATAAGAAATTGCACATCATGGGATGTTGTAGATGAAATGAAGTCAGCCACATCATTTAACTTGAGCTAGGTATGAAGGATGGTCATGTAATTATTCATAAGTGACTTGTACCTTCTAATGGAGTATTCAATGGACCAAGGAATATGACACTTAACTGTAATTTTTCGGTAGATTGTATGTGAATCGGTCTAAATATCTTTGATATGGATACTCTTATGATTGTAAAGAAGCATGCCTATGAGGATATCATGAGACTCAAATTTAAGGGATTAACCATTCACAAGGAAATTATAGAAAGAAATCGTGACTGGTCCTTTGGGATCTTCGATCACTCAACTGCCCCACATAGATTCCATCAAGCTCGAACCATCAGTATTTAACTTATTCCTCGAGAAAGGCGGATTCCATTTAACCCATTTTTTCTGAACAGCTGAACCGATGTTAGATGAGGGTATGGAGGGACATAGTTCCCTGAGATAAGGACCATCCACCGAGTCATTTTAAAACCTACATATGTCTCAAAAGAGGATTCTAATATTTAAAAAGGATATTCGTGAGGGTCCTCATAGAGGACTGATGTCGAATGTCATTTCTGGTCATCTAGAGAACCCATCACCTGATAGTAAAAAATTAGGTTCTGGATTTCCTTTTAGGACTGGGACTGATCACACCATATAACCATCGATAAAACAAGGTCTTCGTGGATGAAACCTGATCAAAAACACCAGTAAACTCAATGAAATCTCCCCAAACCACCTTCTCCCACTCACTATTAAAGAACGGGTGCATAGTAGACTTATCACTCAATACCCTACAAGAGGGATATTTAGAATCAAAGTTGATAAATTTTAACTGTATTCTTTCATCTATAGGCATGTTTTTATTTTTGACTCACCACAACCGAAGAAATAATTTCAAAGGTTTCTATTTTAACCATAAAATATTTCCCATAATACCTCTCATCACCATCTCATCCCCTCACATCTCTTAATATTTATATCTTGCTTATATTTTACCCAATTCCTCCCCCAAAATCCTTCCACATGTTTAGGTATTTTTTTCACACTAAAAGGAAATTTTCAATTCCCTTAAAGAGGTTCTCAATGAGATGACACTAAAGTGGTAATACCCTCCCTCTTTTTCAATTAATTTTTTTCTTATCATTTCATCACCTCCCCTTTCCTAAAAATCATGATAAATCTAGAATCATATATATACTAAAATTTTATTATATTAATGGTATATCAAACCTAAAATATCTTCTCTTCCCCTTTTTTTTGAAAAATAAACCATTATTCATAAGGTCTCGATTCACGGCCTTCTTGGATGCTGATTTATCATTTTATATTACCACCTTCAAAGATGGTTATAAAACCATTAAAAAAGTTAAAAAAATTTAAAATTTATATTAAAACTTATTTAATGTACTATAAGATATATATATTTATATACATAAAATAAATTAAAAAAAGAAAACTAGTTAGTGATGGTTCAAAAATCACTAAAGTAATCTAAACAGTTATCAATATCATTTAATATAATTAATCGCCATCATATCTATAAAAAATGATGTGTAATACCATTTAATCTTATGTAAGTTCATTAATAGCATATGAAATCCATTCTAGATAACTATTCTAATTTTACATGATTTTTCATACATGTATACTAGTGAAACTATCATGAAAACCTAGAAAATGAACACTCTTGAATGATGAAATTGAATCTCATAACCCATCAAAATAGATATAAATTAACTTAATAAATTTTTATTAAGTCACATATATGTTGAAGAATTTATGAATTAAGTAATTAATTAATATATTTTTATTATTATGAAAATAATCAAAAGTGAAGAACGGTTCGGGACATAAGGTAATGGTTTTCTCATTTGACTTTTATTTCTCTGAGATATTCCATGTTAACCAATTATTCCTAATGTGTGGTGTAATGATCCAAAATGTTATCAATGAAAATTAACTTCGTGTAAATATTTTATATAGTATAAATAACATAAAAATCACATAGAGAACACAATACAAACTTTGTAAATAAATAATTAATGAAATCAGAGGTATTTCTATACGTTAAGGAACATTTACCAATGGAATAGTAACTTGACCTATGAAATAGTAATAGAACCCTTATTAATAGTAAACCAGACAATAGAATTGTAACCTCACCAATTATGTTATAGATAAAAATTATCAATCTCATAAATAAAAATATGATATAATTATATCATTTTATATGTAAATAAATGTTTTATAAATTATTAAGTGTTGATATTTTTTTAAAACAATCATTTTAATTTTAAATTTTATGATTAATATAATTTTTTCAAAGAAAATTTATTTACAAAAAATTTATTGAAAAATTAATTTCTCTGTCTCAAGATTATATAACAGTTTTATGATACCTTAATTAATTTTTCAATGTGTTAGGAAATCAGTTTTAATTTTAAAATTAGTATTTTCCAAGTAAATGATGATTTTAATTAAAAATTAAATTTATTATATTTATAAAAATATATTCATTAAACAAAGCCGCATTTTTTATTCTACACAATGAAAACTGGTCAGGGTGAATTTTTGGGATTTCTCTGAAATATTTGAAATTTTTTTGAATACTAAAATATGATATTTTACGGTATATATACATTATATGTTAAATACACTATTCCATGATTGATCACTAATGTGAACACCATAAAATAAAATTTTCCTTCATTGTTTTAATATTTTATGGTGATTATCCTCATACTATTCATACTCTTGATCAAAAATAACAAATTGATGAATAAAATAATAATAAAACATACATATTCTCCCCTATAAATACCACCCTCACCACCTCTTCCCCTAACTCATATCAATCTTTGAAACATGTCCAAATTCTTCTCAAATATGTTCTCAATACCCTACCACAATTTTATGATGCTTTTTTTCTCAATAGAAGACCCAAACAAACCCCCATAATAAGGTTCTCAAGAAGAAGGATTCAAGAGATAAAATCCTCCTTCTTTTATTTAATTTCATTTCATGTTATTTTATTTTCATTTTCTATCCTCACATAACGTCATCCAACTGATATAATAAATCATGTACCATACAAATAATACAATTATATTTTTATAATTTAATAATCCAACTTCATTTCTTTCCCCTCTACATTTTTCACTGAAAATCAAAACATCATCTTTGATGTGTTAATATATCACATTCAAATGCGTCGAAGTTTTGAATTCCCATTACCTCATTAATAAAAGATAATGAAATTGTATTTATAATTAAAAAATATAATATATGTCATAAAACCTATTTAATGTTATGGAACCCTTTTATATATATAATATAAATTACTAAAAAAAACTAGTTTTTGATGGTCGAACAACTACAAAAATAATCTAAACAGTTATCACTAATGTATTATCAAATGATTTATCATCACCCACAATTACCAAATGACTTATGTAACAAATTAATAAAATTTATCTTCTTTAGTGAAAAAGAACTTTAATTCAATTAAATAATTCTCATTTTAAATGTCTTATAGTATATGTATACATGTAAACTAATCATGAAATTCAGGGAAACCAACACTCCCAAATGATGAATTTAATCTCATAGCCCATCAGAAAAGAAATAATTGAACTTGATAAAATTAAAATCAATTAAATTAATTTATAATTTTTTCTTAATTAATTAATTAATGGATTTAATTTTATTATCTAGGACATTTTGATCAAGTGCAGTACACTTTTAGACATAAGGTAAGGGATTATTTCTTAACCTCTATTTTTTCCTTCAGGTTTCTCTTTCTTTTTCTTTACCATATTTGAAATCCTCATTCTTTTTATATAATTCCTCTAAATTATATATATATATGTTCTAATCACATTTATCCAAGTCATTTCATCCTTCTTTCATGGAAATACATGTTTCAAAAAAGTTTCCATCTCATTGTTTCCCGATAAGCAATCCCAATTAAAGGGATCTTCCTGTTTTCTTACCCATTTTCCGGTGAACTATATAATCTGTTTTAAGACACCATATTTTATTAAAATCACTAATTTTATCATGAAAAAATATCTTGGATCAATTCTAGATTTACAAAAAATATTATTTTATTTCCTATTAAAATTTTCATTAATATTTTCATTAAAACACACAAAAATATTTATTTTATAATGTTTCTTAAACACTATATTTTACATGTTTTCACTCTTGTTTGACATCACTTATTATGATATATGCCTATTTTTTTATTAATGTTTATTTTTTACTTAAATTCATTCTTTTATGGACACCATTATGATATTTCTTTTTTTATTCATTTTGATATAGTTATGATACCCAATTGTTTCCATGGGTAGCCATTATGTTTAGATTTGATTCCTTATATATGATTCTTTATACAGCACAAATATTTGGGAAATTTTTTTATGTGTGTTCTGAGATTTATCTCTAATTCATTAGGTAATTTTTATTCTCGGGAGATGTTATGTTGGTACAGGGAGTGAACCTGATTCCTTTAGGGGACTTTTCCCCTATGTTATATAGTCATTATGGTTAGCCATGACTAATTTTTATGTCATGCTATATATTGTTTCCACATTCCAATAATTCCATTAGTATATGTTCCCATGTTATTCATGTTGTTATTATTTATGTTTATTCATTTTCCATACCTTTATGTAACCATGTTGTGTCGTCTAATCCATGTGCCATGTTTTATTCCTATGATTATTCCCTTATTGGGTTTCTTAGCTCATACCTTTCGTTCATGTATTCCCCAGGATATCCAATAAAAATATAAGCACACAAATGGATTTAAGATCTCATTATAAAGATTAGATAATATAATTTTTTATTTTGGATTCATAATGTTAAATTATTTACCTAATCATCCAAGACACTAGACTTTATGATCCTTGGAATGTAATTTGATGTTTAATTATTCTTTAAATAATGTAATAACATGTTTAAGATGCTAAGGTCACTATATGTGGTGTATATATACTTAAATTTGATATATCATAACATGAATCCCTTTATATTATTGGCATTTAATGTTTCATTTGATAATTATTAATTTTATGGGGAATACGGTGCTACTAATTATAAAGTGGTAAGAGAATTCTAAACCAAATTTCCATTGTTTAGGTTAAACTTATAATCCAATGATTATATCATGCTATAGTTATGTGTTAAATTTTTTTATTATCTTATACTACATTTCCAGTTTTTTTATTTGGATTTAAAGCTAATACACATGAAGTGCCCAGATCAGTGTGAATCACTGAGAGGGGGAGGGGGTGAATCAGTGATCCCTTAAAACTTTTTTACTAATTGATTCTTAATCAATTAAACCTCTATGGCTGGTTAAAGCCTCGATCCACTCTTCATGTATCTCTCAACCTTTCCCGGATAATGCAGTAATGAAAAGGCACATGACACAAGGATTTACAAGGTTCGGCACCAAAGGCCTACATCGTTGCCATGCTCTCCCAGCATGGATTCTCCCATTATAATCTGTTAGTATTACAATGGTCGATACAGAGTCCCACTGTATCTCTCCTGAGTCCCACAGGAGGGTCTTTATACTGCGTCCCACAGTGTTACCAGAGTCCCACTGGCCTGCTCCAGAATCCCACTGAAGACTTCTTCTCCCTGAGTCCCACAGGGTCTTCTCCTGGCTCCTCGAGTCACACGAGTAGCTCTTCTTCACTTTAAGCTTCTTCAAGTAACTTCAGCAGCCTGGGATAAAGGCTGCTGGCCTTGCTCTTTACCTCTGATCACTTGTGATGATCAGGTCTTCTCGTCTTGCTCAGGCTTTATCACCTTCTTCTAAGGATGACCTGGCTTCTCTCCAGCTACTGAATACTCAGACAATTGATATCTTTAACTTCAGTCTGGTCCAGTCTCAGTTCACTTCAACATCATGCACTGAGTGCATGGCAGCTCTTCATCTTCATGCACTGATAGCATGGCCTTCTCAATTCTTCAAGAACCACTGGTCTTGGTCTCCTCAAATGCACACAAGCTGGTTTGGCTTTATTCACGTGTGCATGTGCATGCATGCAAGCATACACTTCTCCTATCCTCTTCTTGGTGCAGTAGACCCACAAAGGGTGTAATCAATTATAGCACACACCTTCTCCCTTCTTCACACTTTGTTCTTTTTGTTTACACACTCACTAATGTGTTGTTCTTTAGTGTGGGTCTTATTCTTCTTCAAAGTGTGCACATCACTTTGTACACACTAAGGTTCGGCCACTTCTTGTCTAGCACACACAACTTGTTTCTTCCTCTTGCACACACACACAATATGTGTTCTTCTTTGTTGTGGTCTTCACTTGGTGCACACAAGGCACTAAGGCCCGGGTCTTCTTTGGTTGCATAAGGCTACGGCCTTTCTCCTTCACTTTGCACACAAGGCATGCAAGTCTCGGCCTTCACTTGAATTGCACACACACACAAAAGTGTGGTATTCCTCCTTATGCACACACACAGCCACGGCCTTCCTTCTCTTCTTGCACACACACAAGGCTACGGCCAACTCTTCTTCATTTTGCACACAAAGGCACAAAGGTTCGGCCTTCTCAAAGTTCACACATGAGGCGCTGCCTCGGCCTTCTACTTCTTGTGCACACACTGCCCGAACTCCATTTGCAAACACACACACTAGGCATGCACTCCACCTTCAAAATAGGCGCGCAAAGGGTCTGCTTGAGCCGCGGCCAACTTCTTCTCCAACAGCTGCACAAGGTATGAGCCGCGGCCTCTCTTCCTCAACACTGTCGCGCAAGCCTCAACAAAGGACAAGGCGCGCAGGTCTCAACAACCCTTGAGGGCGCGCAAGGTATTTGCGGCCTCGGGTCCTTCCTGTCGCGCAAGGAATGCGCGCAGGGTCTGCTCCAACTTCTTTTGCGTAAATATGCGCAAAAGGGACTTCACGAAGCCAAGGGTGGCTTCGGGCTGCTTCGTCGCGCAAGTGGGTTGCGCGGAGCTCCAAACTTCGTGAGGCACAGAGGCACACTCACGGGACTTCTTTCAAGTTTTTCAGCAAACATTCTCGAGGGCTCGGCCTCATTTATATAGGCAGAGGAGAGGCGGTTCTATCCGCGTGAAATAACTTCAAACTCCCGAGATCTTCGGATCTTCAAAAATATTTCCAAATCTTGTTTTTTATTCTCGGTTTCACGCGGGCTACCTTTATTTTTTGTTCCTCTACGTGCATGCGACTCATAACGCATGCACAGCCTTCGGTTTAGGCTCATCCCATGCAAAAACACCAACCACGTGGCCTCGGCAGCTTCTCTTGCCTCGGCCTCAACCGAAATCCTCCAAACATTGCATGCATGGTCATTTTTAGGCATGATCCTGTTTGTTATGGCCAGACGAGCACGAGGGTGGCTTCGGTTTACTCAGAGGTGGCCGGGAGCTCGAAAACCATCTTCAGGTTGCATCTGGTTCGAGCGGAGCTCGCGGGAATGCGCGGGGAGGCCTCTGCCGAGCTCGGGGAAGAGGACGAGGTCGGGGCCGTCGGATCAGATCTTCAACGGCCTGGATTAGATCGCGGCGCCGCGGATGGATCGTGCGGCGCAGATCAAGCGCGCGATGAGACGGACGGCGGAGATTTGCTCCCGGAATTTTTTGCGCGTCCCACATCGAAGCCTTCCGCGGATTTTCCGCGGTTTATCACCCTGGCGCTCCCATGAGCGGCCAGTTGAATCTCCTCCCCTCTCGGTGCCGCCCCGCACTGAGTTCTCCCTGCGGGCGCGCTCTGCGCCCACTCACTGCTCCTGCGGGCGTGCTCCTAGCGCCCACTATGCTCTCCGGGTGCGCGGGTTTCACCACCGCGTGCCCTCGGGGGCTTACACACGGCCCCTGCCTCTGCGCTCCTCCGGGCGTGCCCCAGGCGCCCATGCGGTGTCCTTGGGTGCGCCCTGCCGCCCTGGCTCGCCCCACGGGTTCCCCCAGGGCGTGGTGCCCTAGTGCCCATGCCTTGGGGTTGAACCCCCAAGGTGCCTTGGCTGGCCAATTTTTTGGCAAAGGAAAATCTAATGACTTTGTTAAAAACAAAGTTCTCCTCCATATAAAGCATGCCAAGTGCCACTTCTTCCAAGCCATCTCATTTATCCTTCTTCCTCTCTTCTTCTTCATTTGAAATTCCTCCATTATCTTCAACATGTATTCATTACTTAGGAGTGAATTCTTTGAAGGTTCTCCATCAACCGAAGCTCCTGAATCAAATAATTCTTCAATGTTCTTCAATGATCCAATTAGAGGTCAAGTTGGATCACATTCACATTGTCATGCACTAAGGATTAGTACATGTTCTTCTTCAGCTCACTTCATCCACTTAGAAGTTGTGGATGGCTCTCTTCATCTCCTCATGCATTGTGAAGACAATGCATGGTCTTCTAAAAGTGTTGTGACTTTGTATCCAGTTGATACAAGTTCTTGGAACTTAATGATCAGCTCAACAATCGTCAGATTTACATGGAGAATGTTGCAACCACAATTTCCAATACCACTTAGTGAATCTCCTAAGTGACATGCATCTTAGTACCATGGCCATTCTCCTTCACCACCAACACCATCACAACCTTTGTCATTCACATCTTGACATTCCTTGACTTCCATTCATTCCAAGACAACTTCATGCCTCATTGACAACAAATGCAACACAATGCACTTCAATCTCCCCCTTTGTATTTGTTGTCAATACACCACTTCAGCACATATGAATGGGTCAATATGTGTGCCAATATTTTCTCCCCCTTATTGGCAATCAAATGCAAAGGTGTGGTGTGGTTCTCTTCCAGAAATATCTTCCTCTCATTGAAAAGTATCTTCTTGAAAAACACTAGGAGAGGGATGATGTCACATGTTCTTTTTAGCAAAGAACCTTTAGTAAATCAGCTCTAAGTCTACTTGGGCTAACCCGGTGTTGAAAACAAGAGTGATATGACCAAGGAATTCAAAGATGTCCATAATTCTCTACACATGTGAGATCATGCTTAGGGGTTTGAAATTTTTCAGATATAACAATGAATTTGCTAAATCCTGCACAACTTCACAAAACTCATTAGAAAGTTCAGGTGCAAAGATAAATCTCCCCCTTTCATCCATTTTCTTAAGATGATATTAATCTCAGAACATCATCTTCTTCAGATTTGCTCCCCCTCAAGGGGTGCACTCCATTCTGTCCAAACCATCCTCCAGATGAGAATGATCATCATCTTCAATTCCCTGAAATGTTAGCACATGTATATACCAAGAGTATAATGGAATAAGATGGAACCTCCTTGGTTCATCAATGTGAACAACAAGGTTGAGAAGATTCTCTCAACCGAGATGTCCCATTTTCACCATTCTTCACACTTGCACATTTGATCTTCAATGATGTTGGTGCTGGTGTGGATCTCAATTCATCTTCATGTGAAATCTTTTGTTTCCTTTTTGCCTTAGCAATTTCCAGTGCTTCATCTTCAGCTCTTTGCAGTTCTCTGGCAAGATGCAACTGATGTGGCCATATGACAAGTAAATCATTTGGAAGAGTGGCCCCAGTTTTGGAAGTTCCACATGGTTATTTGGATGCTGCTAAGCTACCTCTCTTAGGCAACTTATTTTCAATCAATCCCTTCTTCTTCTGGATTGATTGTCTTCTGGAGTTCAGTCTTCTTCTATTTAGTTCCATGGCTTGTTCACAAAGATCCATGGTGTGTCCTTTCTTTCCACAGTAGAAGCATTTCTTGGTGGTCCTTCTGGATGCATCACCCTTCTTGGATTTAGACTCCAAGGTCTTCTCTTCCTTTTTCATAATCTTCTTGGGAGCATCTTCCACTTTCTTCTGCTTGCTTCCCAAGGATTCTCTCTGAGCCAGGTTCTGTGATCTTTTCTTCTTTTGAGCTCTGGATACAGTTGGAGATTGACATGTATCTTTTTGTTTACCACTTTTGAAATCATCCCAGATGTTGTCAAGTAATCCAAATCTATTTGCAGTAAACAGATGTCTCTGGACCTGTGGATGTTGCTTCTTTTCTTCTGTCTTGCTCCCCCTTGGCATGGGCTTCCTTTGTGCTTTGACATTCAGTGGATTGTACCAACAATCCTTTGCACAGTGCCCATACTTGTTACAATACCAACATTGACCCACAAATCTTGACTTTTTGATTCCTTCTGATTGTAGGGTTCTTGTCTTGAATTGTTGTGCTGCTTCAGGAGAGCTTTCTTTCTTCATTGTCTTCATCAATACTTGTTTGGAATTATTTTTCCATCCTGCACTTTTTGTGGAAACACAATTAGAAGCATCAGTACAAGATGGTATGGATGGTACCTTCTTTCTAGAAGATGTTGCACTTTTATTAGTGGATGTCTTTCTCTAAGAATCATCCTGCTCAAAGCTCACTTGAGTAGCAACATTTCTTCTTTCAGCTGACTGGGAGGCTTTGGCTTTGGGTGATTGCTGATTTTTCAATATCACCTCTAGTTCTATGCATTTCATATTGAGGGAGTTCTTCTCATCCTCAACAGCTCTTAGCTTTCCTTCCCAACTTTCTTTCAGCTGATTCATCTGGTCATCATGCACCTGCTTCATTTCAAGCAATGAGTTGTCAAGCTCCTTCACCCTTTTGACTTTGTCTTCTAGTTGAGCATCTCTGACAACCATTGACACTTTGTGCCTCTTTTCCAGTGCATGGACAACTTCTTTGATCATTATCATAAATATTTCTTTCTCAGAAAGGCTTCTTTGCAATTCTTCAGCAGTGTCTTCATATCTTTCATTGCAAAGAGAAACTGTTTCATCCTTAGCCTTCACCAACTTTCTGAGAGTGTTGGTTATGCCAACCCTTTTTGCCAGCTGATCTTCCATAGCATTGGCTTCTTCTTCTAACTGTGATTTTTCTTCATGAAGATCATGGATGCATGTAGCTATACACTTTGCCACTTCCATGGGGACAGTCTTCTGAAGATATTTGAGTGCACTCTGAAGATCATTCATTATTTCAACTTCATCACAGCTAGGACAGGCTTTCTTCATCTTCTTGGCCTGTTTCTTCTTTCTATTTTTCTGAGTCTTGGCAGATATCTCCATTTGAGGCTGGTCACTCATTTCCTCAAATCTGCACTTCATAAAGACTCCCTTGGATCTTTTAGAGGCAACCTCCCTCTGATACCAATTGAAGTGCCCAGATCAGTGTGAATCACTGAGAGGGGGAGGGGTGAATCAGTGATCCCTTAAAACTTTTTTACTAATTGATTCTTAATCAATTAAACCTCTATGGCTGGTTAAAGCCTCGATCCACTCTTCTTGTATCTCTCAACCTTTCCCGGATAATGCAGTAATGAAAAGGCACAGGACACAAGGATTTACAAGGTTCGGCACCAAAGGCCTACATCCTTGCCATGCTCTCCCAGCATGGATTATCCCATTATAATCTGTTAGTATTACAATGGTCGATACAGAGTCCCACTGTATCTCTCCTGAGTCCCACAGGAGGGTCTTTATACTGCGTCCCACAGTGTTACTAGAGTCCCACTAGCCTGCTCCAGAATCCCACTGAAGACTTCTTCTCCCTGAGTCCCACAGGGTCTTCTCCTGGCTCCTCGAGTCACACGAGCAGCTCTTCTTCACTTTAAGCTTCTTCAAGTAACTTCAGCAGCCTGGGATAAAGGCTGCTGGCCTTGCTCTTTACCTCTGATCACTTTTGATGATCAGGTCTTCTCGTCTTGCTCAGGCTTTATCACCTTCTTCTAAGGATGACCTGGCTTCTCTCCAGCTACTGAATACTCAGACAATTGATATCTTTAACTTCAGTCTGGTCCAGTCTCAGTTCACTTCAACATCATGCACTGAGTGCATGGCAGCTCTTCATCTTCATGCACTGATAGCATGGCCTTCTCAATTCTTCAAGAACCACTGGTCTTGGTCTCCTCAAATGCACACAAGCTGGTTTGGCTTTATTCACGTGTGCATGTGCATGCATGCAAGCATACACTTCTCCTATCCTCTTCTTGGTGCAGTAGACCCACAAAGGGTGTAATCAATTATAGCACACACCTTCTCCCTTCTTCACACTTTGTTCTTTTTGTTTACACACTCACTAATGTGTTGTTCTTTAGTGTGGGTCTTATTCTTCTTCAAAGTGTGCACATCACTTTGTACACACTAAGGTTCAGCCACTTCTTGTCTAGCACACACAACTTGTTTCTTCCTCTTGCACACACACACAATATGTGTTCTTCTTTGTTGTGGTCTTCACTTGGTGCACACAAGGCACTAAGGCCCGGGTCTTCTTTGGTTGCATAAGGATACGGCCTTTCTCCTTCACTTTGCACACAAGGCATGCAAGTCTCGGCCTTCACTTGAATTTCACACACACACAAAAGTGTGGTATTCCTCCTTATGCACACACACAGCCACGGCCTTCCTTCTCTTCCTGCACACACACAAGGATACGGCCAACTCTTGTTCATTTTTCACACAAAGGCACAAAGGTTCGGCCTTCTCAAATTTCACACACGAGGCGCTGCCTCGGCCTTCTACTTCTTGTGCACACACTGCCCGAACTCCATTTGCGCACACACACACTAGGTATGCACTCCACCTTCAAAATAGGCGCGCAAAGGGTCTTCTTGAGCCGCGTCCAACTTCTTCTCCAACAGCTGCACAATGTATGAGCCGCAGCCTCTCTTCCTCAACACTGCCGCGCAAGCCTCAACAAAGGACAAGGCGCGCAGGTCTCAACAACCCTTGAGGGCGCGCAAGGTACTTGCGGCCTCGGGTCCTTCCTGTCGCGCAAGGAATGCGCGCAGGGTCTGCTCCAACTTCTTTTGCGCAAATATGCGCAAAAGGGACTTCACGAAGCCAATGGTGGCTTCGGGCTGCTTCGTCGCGCAAGTGGGTTGCGCGGTGCTCCAAACTTCGTGAGGCACAGAGGCACACTCACGGGACTTCTTTCATGTTTTTCAGCAAACATTCTCGAGGGCTCGGCCTCATTTATATAGGCAGAGGAGAGGCGGTTCTATCCGCGTGAAATAACTTCAAACTCCCGAGATCTTCAGATCTTCAAAAATATTTCCAAATCTTGTTTTTTATTCTCGGTTTCACGCGGGCTCCCTTTATTTTTTGTTCCTCTACGTGCATGCGACTCATAACGCATGCACAGCCTTCGGTTTAGGCTCATCCCATGCAAAAACACCAACCACGTGGCCTCGGCAGCTTCTCTTGCCTCGGCCTCAACCGAAATCCTCCAAACATTGCATGCATGGTCATTTTTAGGCATGATCCTGTTTGTTATGGCCAGACGAGAACGAGGGTGGCTTCGGTTTACGCAGAGATGGCCGGGAGCTCAAAAACCATCTTCAGGTTGCCTCTGGTTCGAGCGGAGCTCGCAGGAATGCGCGGGGAGGCCTCTGCCGAGCTCGGGGAAGAGGACGAGGCCGGGGCCGTCGGATCAGATCCTCAATGGCCTGGATTAGATCGTGGCGCCGCGGATGGATCGTGCGGCGCAGATCAAGCGCGCGATGAGACGGACGGCGGAGATTTGCTCCCGGAATTTTTTGCGCGTCCCACATCGAAGCCTTCCGCGGATTTTCCGCGGTTTATCACCCTGGCGCTCCCATGAGCGGCCAGTTTAATCTCCTCCCCTCTCGGTGCCGCCCCGCACCGAGTTCTCCCTGCGGGCGCGCTCTGCGCCCACTCACTGCTCCTGCGGGCGCGCTCCTAGCGCCCACTATGCTCTCCGGGTGCGCGGGTTTCACCACAGCGTGCCCTCGGGGGATTACACACGGCCCATGCCTCTGCGCTCCTCCGGGCGTGCCCCAGGCGCCCATGCGGTGTCCTTGGGTGCGCCCTGCCGCCCTGGCTCGCCCCACGGGTTCCCCCAGGGCGTGGTGCCCTAGTGACCATGCCTTGGGGTTGAACCCCCAAGGTGCCTTGGCTGGCCAATTTTTTGGCAAAGGAAAATCTAATGACTTTGTTAAAAACAAAGTTCTCCTCCATATAAAGCATGCCAAGTGCCACTTCTTCCAAGCCATCTCATTTCTCCTTCTTCCTCTCTTCTTCTTCATTTGAAATTCCTCCATTATCTTCAACATGTATTCATTACTTAGGTGTGAATTCTTTGAAGGTTCTCCATCAACCGAAGCTCCTGAATCAAATAATTCTTCAATGTTCTTCAATGATCCAATTAGAGGTCAAGTTGGATCACATTCACATTGTCATGCACTAAGGATTAGTACATGTTCTTCTTCAGCTCACTTCATCCACTTAGAAGTTGTGGATGGCTCTCTTCATCTCCTCATGCATTGTGAAGACAATGCATGGTCTTCTAAAAGTGTTGTGACTTTGTATCCAGTTGATACAAGTTCTTGGAACTTAATGATCAGCTCAACAATCGTCAGATTTACATGGAGAATGTTGCAACCACAATTTCCAATACCACTTAGTGAATCTCATAAGTGACATGCATCTTAGTACCATGGCCATTCTCCTTCACCACCAACACCATCACAACCTTTTTCATTCACATCTTGACATTCCTTGACTTCCATTCATTCCAAGACAACTTCATGCCTCATTGACAACAAATGCAACACAATGCACTTCAACACATAATCTATTCATTTGGTTAATGCTTACGATTTCTTTTAAAAAAACTCTTTAAAATGTTTATTTTTTTAATGTTTAAAGGAAATATTTTTTTAACTTATATGGAATGATTAGATTTCCCCACTTTCATTTTGAATTATATCCTTCAGGAATCCATTAAAATTTCACAATTTCATTTTCAAATATAAGTTTTTCATCACAAATTGAGAGGATTTTTAAATAAATCTTTTCATTATAGAAGTGGTATTTCTATCAGGAATTTTTCAATGATTTTATCATTGAATTTTCATATATGTCAACACACTATTGGATATTTTATTTAATTTTGTTTAATCTCTTATGATACCATATACAATATTTTATTGAATGTTTAATGATCATTTTTATTAGGGATGTAATATCTTCATACCAATCACCATATTACTCTAGATAGTTTTTGACTATGTTTATTGATTGGAAAAATTATTTACATTTCAAATTATTGTTTAAATATGAATTTATATGTTGATTATGTTTCACCCAATTCATAAGGGTAATTAATTAGGATTAGTAAGTGTTAGTAAGGTCCCATTATATCCCATAGATGCATTTATAGGTCACAATATACAAACTAGATTAGGTTTTGGGAAACGCCATAGCCATTTATGTAGAATTTTAGGACAATGCCTTAATGGAACCTTTATGATAACCCACATTATAAATTCCATAATTATGAGATAATTTATTTATAATCCATGTAATTATTTGACCAATGTAATTATCCATTCTAACGGTTCATTATCAAGTGATTATTATATAGAATTATTTGATATGTTTTTATTCCTTACATTTTATGCTCACAATTATGTTTTATTGGAATTTGTTTTTAGTTATTCACCTTTCGTTATTTTTTATGTTTATTTATAATATATTAAATTTTATTCTTACCTTTGTTAAGCATCTTAACTCACCCCTTTATTATGTTTTTCCCCAATATTCCAAAATGTATATTATTGTTGACATGGACAGATAATCTAAGAGAATATGTATGTCTCCAAATAAATTTATATGATGTATTTAATTTAATTATGAAATTTAATATTTATTTCTCTATTAGGTTTTCCAAATCAACTAAAATATTAGGTCCTTTGTAATGTTATCCCTTATTCATGGTACCAATGTAATAAAGTATGGTAATGGCTTTGGGCTACTAGAGGCAGGGTATTTATAACAAAAATAATATATATTAAACATATGAATAAATATAATAGAAAAAAATCCACCTTATCCACATGAAAATGGATATCCTTTGTTATGGGAGATGAGACACATATTTATAATGGAAAAGTTAGAAATTTTTTATCTAAAATATTTCCTATTAAATATTTCATGTTTTATCACCCATTAAATTACCTAATTATATAGAGTTTTCTTCTAAAATTTTTTCTACTTCATTATCCTCTAGAACCTACAATATGTAAGCTTTATTGGCCAATATATTCAGATGTTATGATTTTTTACTCAGGAAAATTAGTATATCCATGAATACTCTTTGTATTCACGAAATCTAGTTTCTCAGGAGTTTATGGCCTTGGAAGAGGCATAATAAGCCATGAACACATTTTTTTTAAGTTTTTGAATAATATTTTCTACATATATATATGTTTAATGTAATCTCTATGGGATTATAGTTCAGGATATATGGGACCATTATTAAAAGTTTCTAGATCTACGCCTAGATTTTGGGGCCCATATTTTGGGATTTTTTGGGCCTAAAAATGATGGATTGGGCTTTCATTATAGTATAATGAAATGAATCACAAGATGAATTTAATACTAAAAAATTAAAATTTCAATTAGTGTAGAAAAATAGTGGGCCAAAATATAAAATAATATAAAATAGTTACACTACAAGACAATTCCATTTTAGAAATTAAGCTCACAATTGCACAAAACCCATAAAAGTGATAATTTCCCATAAAATAAAAATGTGGGGGATTTATAAATATCTAAATACTTTATAAAATTCATAAAAATGATAACTTAATTACTTTACCATACATAATCATTGTACTCTCAGGAAATCATCATATATACAAATTAAAATCTACACAATAATCAAAAATTAGAAAAAAACCAATGATCTCATTCGAAATAGAATTCTATCATATATCCTCAATGAAAATAATCCCTCTAATTTTCATTATCCACATTTATATGTCCAACTTATAACCAACCTCACTTTGAATTTTATGTCACTCTTCACATAAGAGATATTAATTTTGGAGTTATTCCCATACATAGAAAATGAGTGTATCACTATTGGTTTATGACAATTCATGTAACTCTATGGTTTGAGACATGAAAAAAAATTCAATCATAACTTATTTACCAAGGTAAAGTTTTTGGGTTATGGATGGTGTGAAAATTATTTAAAAATTTAATGATGGAAATATGAGGTTTCACTATTAAGTATAATGCATGAATACTCAAAGGAAAATAGAGGGAAAACCTCACTCAAATCCCCACATTTTTATGACATTGAACATGATCCAATAAGTGATTAATTTTATTGGTAACATCTAAATTATACCCCTTTTCTTTTTTTTATAACTCCATAAAAGAACAAATTTATTGTATATATTTTCTTTTTTTTCAATCTTCTTATTTTTTATTCTGTTTTTATTTTATTTTTTGAAGCAAAACTAGATAAAACAAATAAAGAATAATAAAATAATGAATCATGAAAAATTATCTCATTATTCATTGTCTAAAATGATTACACACACCTCACACCACCCACAAATGGAACACATCAAAAATAAATCACATTAATGGGACTTCTCCCATACTTAGACCTGAAATATCCATGAAACAATACCTAGTGTGTAGGTATCTAAGGAATGAATGACTTGTAATGTGGCTTAAGACAATAAAAAAATTCATAGCATCTAACGGATATTAAAGGGTAGATGAAAATGTAGGTGTCCAGGTAATGTGTAGATGAATAACAAAATTAAACAATAATATAAAAAACATTTCCTGAAGTCTTGAAATTTGAAATAGAAAAAACAAAAGTTTTGGTTCTCACCAAAAATCCAAGTTAATGTTAGGAAGGTTTGGTTATTATGAAGAATATGTCAAAACTATTTATAATACCGAAAATGACTAGAAAAATAATATTTTCAGTCAGTGTTCTAGTGGAATGGATTTCAAAAAATGGTCAACATCATACAAATTATTGAAAATAAAATTCCATGGAAAAAATCCACATCAACAAACAAATAGAATCAATTTTTTTAAAAATAATTTCTATTTATATTAAATTAAATTCATGTGTAAAATGTAATATGAATATTAATTGGTTCTTAGGCTTCCTAAATTTTAAAAATAATAAGTAAAATCCTAAAAAAACAACTTATCAGATTGTACTCCCCCAACAGTTATTTTTTACTACTCATAATTATATATCAAAAAAATAAAAGTAAGGGAAGAAAAGAAACATAAAGTAAAAATATAGCATGAATTTATTTTCCAGTGGCAGAAGTTAGTTAAGATTATATCTAAGACCACTAAAACTATATATCATGAAATTTTATAAGAAAAAAATAAAGTGGAATTGAAATGAGGATAGAACATCGTTTGGACCCCCATGTGAGTGTTAGGTTATTACAGCCCCTAGTCAGGTAGTTTTAGTGGCTTAACACTAATCTGAATATGGATGGGGTTTCTTGTCTAAAAATAAATAGAAATTATTCCTTCTGGTTCTTTTCAAATATCAATGGGCTTAGTAAAACCCATAGATACAGTGAAATAGTTCCACCCACTTTGAAAATTAGTACAACTTAGAATATGGACTAAGGAGGAAGAATGGGTCCTCTTCTTCTTCTAACTCAAAATTAACAGCCATTTTTTCTTGTCAAAGGCCTTATTATTTTCAACTGCTTTATAAATTTCTATAAAAACGAATTAAGAAAATATTCTCAACTAAATAATATTACATCATGATGAATCAATAAATAAATCTTTCTTTTCTTGTATAGAATATTGTGGTTTTATCACTTTATGAAAGACCACTTGGGATTTGATCTTATTATGGAAACATTCATCTAATTACGAATCAATAGAGCAGTATAGAGGCTCTAATTTTTCATTCTAAAATATGTAATAATCACTTTATTATTTGTATTTAACAAAATCTAACCCATGTTCATCTAGTTCATGTTGATCTCCCAAAATTGTGTCAATTGCCATGATATTCTAGAGAACCTGTTCAAGCAATGGACAAAGAGAGATGATGGAATATTCTACTGGAATATTTAAGCCTTACTTAGGTTTATCAACTAAAAATGTAAATGTAACAACATTTATATCTTTTTTAACTTGTTTTTGTCGTTTTTTTCATTCTATCCAAAGAACATTAACTTCTTCAACTTCACCATCCAACATTGCTACCAGATTGCTTTCGTTTCCATGAATTTTAAAATTTTCTAGAATCCTCAAGGAATTTTGATCCATTTGAAACATAAATATATTTTCCATTATATGATCATCATAAAAGTTTCCAACCTGCCTATAATTAAATAAATAATCACAAAATACATCTTAATTTAAGAAATGATAGATATTCGATGATTTTTTTCAGTTTTTTTTGTTTTTATTAAAAATAGTGGGTATATGCTTTTGGACTCCCTAGAAATGGTGGAAAAAATAAATTTTGGGAGTTTTCATGGATCCCTAGTTAGTTAAATTCTTATTATCATAAGAGTTTACTATAGTGTCACAACATAGGGTTGATCACATGGAGGCTCCATACACACACAAATTTTTCTATTATTACTATTATAAACTAACAAATTTAAAACTATAAAAATAGTATAGATGGTGTGTTTTAAATTACTATAATATTAATATTATATATACATATTCAATGTGAAATAAAAATATTCATTAGAAAGAATGAAGAAAATTTTTTGTGGGTGGTTATATTTATTGAAATCTTTTTCTCAAAAGGTTATAATTATTCAATTCAATGAGGTGATCAATAAATATCATATATCACCTTCTCACTTGGATTGTTATCACCCCATAGATAGACCTATATAAATGGGGTAATTATATTTCTTCAGTCAGATATGATACCTCTTCACTGACCAACACTACTGATGCCATGGTCTATTGTATGCATGACACAAATAGTAATGAGAGGGGAAATGATAAATGAGAAGAAGAAATCAATGGTTGATAAAATAGTGTGATCTTTACTATAATAAATTTAACCAACACTAAAATTCTTAAAATTGAATAAATATATTGAAAATGAATAACAGTAATACTCAATAAAATCACCATTCCATCACTGGAACAAACATTAAGGTTATTTATACATTTTTAGTGGAGTTTAGAAGGGGATAATATAACATCCCAATATTTCCTAAAATGTATCTTTTAAATTTAATGTCTTTGATAGCGTATATTGCACGCAACACTGTGTTTAAAACCATGATGTACTATTAAAAATGTGACCATTATAACCTCGCCCATAAATTGGTGGGAATGAATGGTATTAACCAAGATCTAAAATTTATATATTATATATTCATTAAAATTCAGCAACATTTTTTATAGGCATAAAATAAAAATGAATCCAATTTTACGAATAAAATACTATATTTTTTTCTAATGATATTTTACCACCTTTTAATGGTGAACATGTTTTAAATAAAATTAACACTTTTATAAATAATATTGAACCAAAAATAATAAGTTTTAAAAACAAAATTTACAAATTTTATTAGGGTTATATTTTGATACGTTTTTGAAAATAATTATTTTCCAATGAATAGTGAAAATACTGATTTTTATAAAACATTCAATTTAATTATACTAAATTTCAATAAATGATTTTAATTTCACCTAACCTATAAAATTATAATTAAAAGGTAGGTATCTCATAAATTAAAATATGATATATTTATATCATGGAATATGTAAATAAATGATTTAAAAATGTTAAATCAAGTATTGGTATTTTTCTAAAGCATATATGTTTATTTAAAATTTTATAATTAATATAATGATTAAAAATAAAATTAATTTTTGTAAACATATTAATAAACTAATTTTTTAAAGTCTTATAGTTATAATGTAACACCCCAGGTAAATAAAGAATATGACATTTTCATATTTATCCATATTTGTGAATAAAATATTAATATGACTTTAAAGGGTACGCTATGCTCGATGGCATACCCAACACGCAACAACGAGTTTCTTGGGAATCTTACGTTGCACTCTAATAATAAAATAATATTATTTTAAATGGTAGTTAACATGTAGTCATTGTATTGGCGGGAATGGATAGAAATAACTAAAATATGATTATATATGTTCTTAAATGTTTTTACATTTATCCAATAAAGGATAGGGGCTTAAAATATGTAAAGAACTCAATTTTAGGCGTATATGCTTTAGTTTTCACTAAAGGTTCACTTATCGCCTTTTGATGGTGAACCGTCATTAAATATAGTTTTGATCACTCTTAAACATTCTTTTGTACCAAATAAAACTCTTATTAAGAATCAGGACATCAAAATTTACTTTGTGTAAATTTTTGGTTTCTTTTTGATAATGTTCATTTTTTAATGAATAGTGTAAAATGTTGTATTTTAATTCAAAACCACTTTTTAATATAATTTATTTATATGATTAGATTATCTTTGGAATTGGTTTTAAATTGAAATTAGAATATATTTTTACCATTAAATCCAATAGTGGTCGTTGCAATTAATTTCACTTTGAAATTAGACTTAAACTAGTGTCAATCTTTTGATACATATTGTTTCATAAAAACACGCTATTTTCTCTAACAGCAGGAATTAACTATTAAATTAATTAATGTGACTTATATTATTTTAATTTTGTAAAATAGACTTCATTTTTGAATTCGGAATATCAAATATAGCTTAGGGTGAATTTTTGGTATTTTTCTGAAAAACATCAATTTTTTATGAATAGTGACACCACTAAGTGGTACTTATAAAAACTGATTTTTCCGTTTAAATGAAAATTTTCCATCTTTGTGTTTTGAATTTCAAAAATCCGACATAAATGGTTTTCATTAAGAAGTAAAATGTGGTTTAATGGGATAAAAATAATTTTTTTTGTGAATAGTAACGTATTAAGTTTTTAATCACGATTAGAGGTAATTAGTGTAGTTTAAGGTAAAAATAATGTTTTAATAATATGAAATTAACATTACACATGTCCTAACCTCATTGGATGTGTTATGGCCGACCATGAAAAGCCATGGGTCAACTTGGGGACCCCATGGAGCCACTTTGGTTGGGAAATGACATAAATAACTTTTTATTTAATGTAAAAGTAAAAATGACACAAACATGATATGTTTTACTAAAACAATTTTTAAGTGGGGTTATAAAAGTCATATTTTTTATTATAAATAGTAATTGGAAATCTAAAACGATTTCCTACATCATAGTAATTGTTTTATAATTTTTAGACATTAAATAAATTAAATTATTTATGACATCATAATGATACAGCGATGACATCATTATCTGACGATTTTAATAAAATGAGAAGATAATATAACCTATATGACCTAAACATGTCCAAAACTTATTGTATGGGTGGATTTAGAATCTGTATCACATTATAAACTAATTATATCAATGTGGGACCTTTTAAAACCGAAACACATTTTCAAATAAAGTAATATTTCTTACTTTCCAAAAGTGCCCCTCCTCTCCTCTTATAAAAGGCCCCCACCTCTACCTCCTTACCCAAACTCCCAAAGCCTTTGGCTCGGCCATACTATGCCCAATTTGTCTCGCCACTTCCCTATCTTACTCCTTGAAGCATCTCTTTGGGCAGAAGTCTTCCCAAGAAAGCCTTTGAGCTCAAACCGAAGGGAGTTACCCGATTTTAAGGTAATGTTTTCCCTTGAGTCCTTTTGTTTTATTTTTCTTCTCCAACCCCCTAAACTCTTTTTATTCATTTATTTTGTAACATATCCAGTATCATCAATATACTAGTATGTTGTAATAATAAGTATTCGAGCTAAACTTTCACACACCTACATCTAATGGTTAAAGAACATACTGTTTCCGTGGATGGCGAATTTCAGCCTCCCGAAACGATGATTGTTCAACATTCGTTTAACACCTTCAAAGGTGGCCATTAAGATGACACTATATTTATATGTGATATATAATGTGTTTATGTTTTCCTTAAGCTTCAGTATTTTTAATTTTGGGCATACCTTTATGGTTTCCATTATGGGTAAACGTGATATCTTCATTTAAGGAAGTGCGGACTACTGCCCCCACAAAGTGATGTGATTCGTTAATGCCATACGTGGGACGTATAAAGGATGGATTTAATGTTATTATATATGATGTTATACTGGAATTATTATATACCTCTATATAAATATTATTTCATTCCATTAAAGTATGAGATAGAAATGAAAGTAGCGTTCATGCGTATGTACGGCTTACTGTCTCCATGAACGGTGCATTTCATTTCTTATCCCCAAATGTAATGTACTATTATAAGTACATGTATATAATGGATATATATGATGAATGATACATATAAATGATTAATATAATTCTGGAATTAAAATATACATACCTCTCATTTAGTTTTAATTCCATTAATATGACAAAGAAATGAAAGTAGTGTTCAAGCGTACGTACGGCTTACCGTCTCCATGAATGGTGCATTTCATTTCTTACCTCTAAATGATTATGTAATATTATAAATACATGTATATTCTGGATATATATGATATATATGATATCCAAATCTTGAATATAATTCTGTATATAATGAACATTTGACCACACGAACAACATGTAATTGTAAGAAGTCCACTTTCGACTTAAGAACCAAATATCGACAAAACAAACATTATTAACTTAAATGATTAAATAATGTTTATAACATTGAAATAAGTGATCTAAAAGGAATAATGAACTATAAAAAGGTTCTTAATAAAGTGTAAATTAATTCAAGTTTATTATTCAGGACGTTAAAGAACGATCTAGTCAAGTCGGACCCGAGGAAAGGGATCCTACACCTCTCTCTCTTTTAAGTACACTCTTTTATGTCATTCCTTTTAAGCTCATATTTCTTATGATTGGGATGTTATTTTATATTACTCCCACTGTACTTATTATTTTCATATGATGAGAGACCCTATTTCCTCACATCAATCCATTTTGGATGTTTTAATTGGCACCGTTAGGCTGCCGAGTTTTCGTAAGGGATTTTTCATCTCACTTTTATTCCTGTGATATTTATGCTACATTTGCCACAATTTCATTTGAGTGGTTTATGTACTGCCCATTATTACACTCATTTTGTAATATAATTCTATTTATGCGTATTTACATATTCATTTTATGACACTTCTTCAATGGGGTGTACTTTTCGAAAGTTACCCAAGTCGGTAATGGAACCTTTCACCCTCCTCATTTTAAAAGACTTCGTTTGTTATGTCTTTTAATTCACATACTATTATGTTGGGATATGTTCTTATATATCCTGATTGATGTAAATTTTATGTCCAAGTGATGATATTCCCTTTTTATCTCTCATCAACCCATTTTCTAAATTTTTGAAGTGACGCCGTTAGCCTGTCGAATTTTACCAAGGGATCGTTTTGACCCAATTTCGATTTCTTTGGGTTCAACATGTAGTTAATGAATATGTCATCCTTTGAATATGTGTCAATGACCTTTTATTTTTTTACACTTAATATCCAATTATATTGGGTGTATTTATATTTTTCACACATAATTTTGATATTTATTTATCTTTAATTTAAGGATACCTTCTTTATAAGGGATTTCATCACATTTTACATCCCTATTGAGACTTCATTTTTGTTATGCACCAATTCACTCTTATATGGTGTATATACTGTCCTTTGGAATATTATATCATGAATCCATTTATTCTGATGATATTATAATGTTCTGATTAAATGTTATTCCTTAATTATTGTATTCAAGTGTCTCTAATTTTGGTAAAAACCCTTTGACCAAAATATCGCTTTAAATGTTTTAATGACTTGTTCTTATTAATATCCATGTTTTCAAAGTGGTTTTAAGGATTTATTTATATGGATATTAATGGTTTAAAATTTTAAAAGCTTCAAGGTGGTATGGGACACTTTGATTCAAAATTCTCCTTATTAAATGTTTTAAATGGTTTTGGAAATGGTTTCTTTTTGTATGGATTCATTATTTCAAAATACTAAAATGTTATATTGTGATTGAAATGTGGAAATGTTTTGTTTCCTTTATGCATGTTTTATGTGATATGGTTATGTTATGGTTCTTGGGCATTGTAATGAAAATAGTTGGTTCCGTGATAAACTAAGGGTGGGTGAGCCCGATATAGCTCTCTAATGCATTGGGTAACACGAAGGAGTGAAACGTTAAGGTTTCTCTGAAGATATTTAGGGAATATACTCTGATGGGTATTCCGAACGTAACCAAGAGGGTTACTCCCTACGTAATAATGTTATGAATGCCTCAAGATACCTTTATGTCTTATGTTTTCTATGATTTATTCATGGTCTAATGAGGTATGTTAAAGTTCCTATGTTTTACAGGTAAAGTATGATTTCATTCTTATGTATATATACACTCATGTTTCCTTTCCATATTTTTATAACCCTTATAGAGCTTTTTATGCTCATCCAAAGTTTTTGAAATGTTTTTCACAGGTCAAGGGAAAGGTACATGATGTGATGATAGTGTCAAGGATGTTTCAATAAAGAATCCATGTTTTATTTTCAATATGTTTCCGTTGATGGGAAGAATGAATATTGTCTTTTATGTAACCACTTTGTTTAAATGTGGAATGTAATGAAAGATTCATGATCTAATTCTCTAAAACTCTAAACCTGAAAAGATCCTCAATGTGTAATCTTGTAATAACTCAAGATTAAGTAAGGTTTAAGGCTGGGGCATTATAGTTGGTATCAAAGGTCGGTTTAGATAACTTTATAGGTTAGGGTATTCTTTAAGCATAAGTGACATTACCATAATGGTTAGGATTTCAGAAAGAGTCTTAGTTTTAGATATAGTGAATGAGTAAGTGTATCTTAGTGTTTACCTTCCTCATTAGTACATGATGGTTTTGTTGATATACTCACACTGACATTTCTGTTTTTAGTGAATGGATGGATCTAGCAGGATCCAAAGAGACAACAGGTTTGAAGGAAACTGTGGTGGTTCTATGATTAAGATACTAGATAAAATGGGGGATTCAATGAGAAAACTCGTGGTTGTTCTAAACCAACTACCAAGGAGTCATGATCAACCACTTGAACCTTGGTATGATCTTTAACGAATCATGTACGAGATGACTAATCGATGTGGAAGTTCAGGTAATAATTATAAAGGTATCCATTAGTTTTTATATGACCCATACTTTGGAGCTAATTTTGGGTTACTATATGTTATGATGGAAGTGAAAGGCATGAGATAAAATTGAGGTTAAATTATGTTATAGTTATTTTTGATGATTTTATCTCTTTTTGGGGAATGATTTGAGAATTATATAGTCTTGGAAAATGGACAACATGCAGACCGTGTGACTACCTGTCGCGTCGGACAAAGCTCCGGGAATCAAAACCACAATCAAAGTGCAACTGGTATTTATCGTGTACCACTGGACTACGTGAAGTCCCTGGTTAGTTTGACTGATTCTTTTTATTTATATGATTTTATGAATTAAGAGTAAGTTTATTTTGGGTTATTTATGAAAATGATTAACCTATCATGGAGGATATGTGATTAGGTTAATTACTTTTCAATACGAGACTTTAGGAGCAACTGATGTTGTTTGGAGATAAATGTTACTATTTAACTTGGAAGACTATGTGACTAAATCTTTCAAATATTTGGGTTTCAATATTATATTGTTTTACTTTGAAGAATTTTATATACAAATTGTTTATCAGATGGTCCTCGTTGAAATTTTGGTTTTGTTGGACAAATTTTGGAGATTAAGCATAGATTTTATTTTTAATGGGTTATCCTTTTCTGGATTATCTGATCTTGTAGTAACCTTTTTGGTTTTAGTTTTGGTTAAGGTTTGAAGACATGGGAAATGTATAGTTCTCTTTTTGTGGATTAGGTTCTTCTATAGAAGTTTATTATAGTACTCTTAATGCGAACAAGTCTACCTAAATACTCGTCTTTTGGAAAAAAATATGAGTTTGTGTAAGGAATCTAATAAAAGTTGAAAGTCAACATGATAAGTGATTATGATTCCTTATGAATAAATTCCTCAATAAAAAGTAAATTAAAACAAAAAATTTGTCTATTATCTTTTCCTACTGGGGAACCCAACACCGTTTAACCCATCATAAGTTTGTGATTTTCTTATGGTTAACTTTCTCCTAGAAAGGTTTACTATCACTCTCCCACAAGAACATGACGCTTTGCTTTTTCATACATGTCTATGTTTTTCTACATATGGGTTAACTCGGGTGACCTCTGTACTTATCTTTCTTTATTTTAAAGTGATTGTTTTACCGACTCTTGTTCCGATGTGGGACTTTCAAGGATGTTTCCAAGCGCAATTTTAAAATTGCGAGGATGCAATTCCCAAAAGGGGGGAAGGATGTAACACCCCAGGTAAATAAAGAATATGAAATTTTCATATTTATTCATATTTGTGAATAAAATATTAATATGACTTTAAATGGGACTCTATGCTCGATGGTGTACCCAACACACAACAACGAGTTTCTTGGGAATCTTACGTTGCACTCTAATAATAAAATAATATTATTTTAAATGGTAGTTAACATGTAGTCGTTGTATTGGCGGGATTGGATATAAATAACTAAAATATGATTATATATATTCTTAAATGTTTTTACATTTATCCAATAAAGTATAGAGGCTTAAAATATGGAAAGAATTCATTTTTAGGCGTATATGCCCTAGTTTTCACTAAAGGTTCACTTATAGCCTTTTGATGGTGAACCGTCATTAAATATAGTTTTTTTCACTCGTAAAAATTATTTTGGACCAAATAAAACTCTTATTAAGAATCGGGACATCAAAATTTATTTTGGGTAAATTTGTGTTATCTTTCTGATAAAGTTCATTTTTTAATGAATAGTGTAAAATGTTGTATTTTAATTCAAAACCTCTTTTTAATATAATTTATTTAAATTATTAGATTATCTTTTTAATTGGTTTTAAAGTGAAATTAGAATATATTTTTACCATTAAATCCAATAGTGGTCGTTGCAATTAATTTCACATTGAAATCAGACTTAAACTAGTGTCAATCTTTTGATACTTATTGTTTCATAAAAACACGCTATATGCTCTGACAGTGGGAATTAATTATTAAATTAATTAATGTGACTTATATGATTTGAATTTTGTAAAATAGACTTCATTTTTGAATTCGGAATATCAAATATATCTTAGGGTGAATTTTTGGGATTTTTCTGAAAAACATCAATTTTTAATGAATAGTGACACCACTAAGTGGTACTTATAAAAACTGATTTTTCCTTTTAAATGAAATTTTTCCATCTTTGTGTTTTGAATTTCGAAAATCCGACATACATGGTTTTCATTAAGAAGTAAAATTTGGTTCAATGGGATACAAATAATTTATTTGGTGAATAGTAACGTATTAAGTTTTTAATCACGATTAGAGATAATTAGTGTAGTTTAAGGTAAAAATAATGTTTTAATAATATGAAATGAACTTGAAACATGTACTAACCTCATTGGATGTGTTATGGCCGACCAAGACAAGCCATGGGTCAACTTGGGGTCCCCATGGAGCCACTTTCGTTGGGAAATGACATAAATAACTTTTTATTTAATGTAAAAGTAAAAATGACACAAACCTGATATGTTTTACTAAAACAATTTTTATGTGGGGTTATACAAGTCATAATTTTTAATATAAATAGTAATTGGAAAGATACAACGATTTCCTACATCATAGTAATTGTTTTATAATTTTTATACATTAAATAAATTAAATTATTTATGACATCATAATGATGCAACGATGACATCATTATCTGACAATTTAAATAAAATGAGAAGATAAAGTAAACTCTATGACCTACACATGTCCAAAACTTATTTTATGGGTGGATTTCGAATACTTATCACCTTATCCACGAATTATATCAATGTGGGACCTTTTAAAACCGAAATACATTTTCAAATAAATTAATATTTCTTACTTTCCAAAAGTGCCCCTTCTCTCCTCTTATAAATGGCCCCCACCTCTACCTCCTTACCCACACTCCAAAGGCCTTTGGCTCGGCCAAACTCTGACCATTTTGTCTCTACACTTCCCTATCTTACTCCTTGAAGCATCACTTTGGGTAGAAGTATTCCCAAGGAAGCCTTTGAGCTCAAACCGAAGGGAGTTACCCGATTTTAAGGTAATGTTTTCACTTGAGTCCTTTTGTTTTATTTTGCTTCTCCAACCCCCTAAACTCTTTTTATTCATTTCTTTTGTAACAAATACAGTATCATAAATATACTAGGATGTTTTTATAAGAATTATTCGAGCTACACTTTCACACACATACATCTAATGGTTAAATAACATATTGTTTCCGTGGATGGAAAATTTAGGCCTTCCGAAATGATGATTGTTCAACATTCTTTTAACACCTTCAAAGGTGTCCATTAAGATGACAATATATTTATATGTGATATATAATGTGTTTATGTTTTCCTTAAGCTTCAGTATTTTTCATTTTGGGCGTACCTTTATGGTTTCCATTATGGTTAAAAGCGATATCTTCATTTAAGGAAGTGCGGACTACCACCCCCTCAAAGTGATGTGATTCGTTAATGCCATACGTGGGATGTATAAAGGATGGATTTAATGTTATTATATATGATGTTATACTGGAATTATTATATACATCTATATCATTATTATTTCTTTCCATTAATGTATGAGATAGAAATGAAAGTAGCGTTCATGCGTATGTACGGCTTACCGTCTCCATGAACGGTGCATTTCATTTCTTATCCCCAAATGTAATGTACTATTATAAATACATGTATATAATGGATATATATGATGAATTATACATATAAATGATTAATATAATTCTGGAATTAAAATATACACACCTCTCATTTAGTTTTAATTCCATTAATATGACAAAGAAATGAAAGTAGCGTTCATGCGTACGTACGGCTTACCGTCTCCATGAACGGTGCATTTCATTTCTTACCTCTAAATGATTATGTAATATTATAAATACATGTATATTCATGATATATATGATATATATGATATCCAAATATTGAATATAATTCTGGATATAATGAACATTTGACCACACGAACAACATGTAATTGTAAGAAGTCCACTTTCGACTAAAGAACCAAATATCGACAAAACAAACATTATTAACTTAAATGATTAAATAATGTTTATATCATTGAAATAAGTGATCTAAAAGGAATAATGAACTATAAAAATTTTCTTAATAAATATTAAATTAACTAAAGTTTATTATTCAGGATGTTAAAGAACGATCGAGTCAAGTTGGACCCGAGGTAAGGGATCCTACACCTCTCTCTCTTTTAAGTACACTCTTTTATGTCATTCCTTTTAAGCTCATCTTTCTTATGATTGGGATGTTAATTTATATTACTACCACTGTACTTATTATGTTCATATGATGAGAGACCCTATTTCCTCTCATAAATCCATTTTGGAAGTTTTAAGTGGCGTCGTTAGGCTGCCGAGTTTTCGTAAGGGATTTTTTATCTCACTTTTAATCCTGTGAGATTTATGCTACATTTGCCACAATTTCATTTGAGTGGTTTATGTACTGCCCATTATTAGACTCCTTTTGTAATATAATTCCATTTATGGGTATTTACATATTCATTTTATGACACTTCTTCAATGGGGTGTACTTTTCGAAAGTTACCCAAGTTGGTAATGGAACCTTTCACCCTCCTCATTTTAAAAGACTTCGTTTGTTATGTCTTTTAATTCAAGTAATATTATGTTGGGATATGTTCTTATATATCTTGATTGATGTAAATTTTATGTCCAAGTGATGAGATTCCCTTTTTATCTCTCATCAACTCATTTTCTGAATTTTTGAAGTGACGTCATTAGGCTGTCGAATTTTACCAAGGGAACGTTTTAACCCAATTTCAATTTCTTTGGGTTCAACATGTAGTTATTGAATATGTCATCCTTTGAATATGTGTGAATGACCTTTTATTGTTTTAAACATAATATCCAATTATATTGGGTTTATTTATATTTGTCACACATAATTTTGATATTGATTTATCCTTAATTTAAGGATACCTTCCTTATAAGGTATTTCATCACATTTTACATCCCTATTAAGACTTCATTGTTGTTATTCACCAATTCACTCTTATATAGTGTATATACTGTCCTTTGGAATATTATATCATGAATCCATTTATTCTCATGATATTATAAAGTTTTGATTAAATGTTATTCCTCAATTATTGTATTCAAGTGTCTCTAATTTTGGTAAAAACCCTTTGACCAAAATATCGCTTTAAATGTTTTAATGACTTGTTCTTATTAATATCCATGTTTTCAAAGTGGTTTTAAGGATTTATTTATATGGATATTAATGGTTTAAAATTTTAAAAGCTTCAAGGTGTTATGGGACACTTTGATTCAAAATTCTCCTTATTAAATGTTTTAAATGGTTTTGGAAATGGTTTCTTTTTGTATGGATTCATTATTTCAAAATACTAAAATGTTATATTGTGATTGAAATGTGTAAATTTTTTGTTTTCTTTTATGCATGTTTTATGTGATACGTTTATGTTATGGTTCTTGGGCATTGTTATGAAAACGGGTGGTTCCGTGATAAACTAAGGGCGGGTGAGCCCGATATAGCTCTCCAATGCATTGGGTAACGCGAAGGAGTGAAACGTTAAGGTTTCTCTGAAGAGATTTAGGAAATATACTGTGATGGGTATTCCAAACATAACCAAGAGGGTTACTCCCTACGTAAGAATGTTCTGAATGCCTCAAATTACCTTTATATCTTATGTTTTCTATGATTTATTCACGGTTTTATGAGGTATGTTAAAGTGCCTATGTTTTATGGGTAAAGTATGATTTCATTCTTATGTATATATGAACTCATGTTTCCTTTCCATATTTTTATAACCCTTACTGAGCTTTTTATGCTCATCCCAAGTTTTTGAAATGTTTTTCACAGGTCAAGGGAAAGGTACATGATGTCATGATAGTGTCAAGTATGTGTCAAGAAAGAATCCATGTTTTATTTTCAATATGTTTCCGTTGATGGGAAGAATGAATACAGTCTTTTATGTAACCACTTTGTTTAAATGTGGAATGTAATGCAAGTTTTAGGATCTAATTCTCTAAAACTCTAAACCTAAAAAGATCCTCAATGTGTAATCTTGTAATAACTCAAGATTAAGTAATGTTTAAGGCTGGGGCCTTATATATAATATAATTTTATGAGACCTTATTAAATTATTAAAGTGTCATAAAATCAGGTATATTATTAAAATTGATATTTTCTGAATAAATTTTTATTTAAATTAAGAATAAAATTTTTCAAATTTAGTATATTATTTTCATAAAATGGAGTACATTTTTTAAATCAAAAAGTCTAAAATTTTTAAGAAGAATTTTTTTGATTTTTCTTAAAATAGTTGAAATTTTTTGAGTAGTGAAATATGGTAATATACTGTATTAAACATTTTTTGATTCATGGATGAGTCATGGATGATGTAAGTGGAAATTATATATAACTAAAATTATATATTTACACAATTTAGTAACAAGAGTCGAAACAATTAATAGTCTTTAGCCAAAATAATAAACTAATAAATAATATAATCAAAAAATACACCTCTCCTCAACTATAAATACCACCCCACACCTACCCTTCTCCTCAAACCTAATATTTTTATATTTATTAAATTATATCAAATCACTCTCCCAAACCCATTCCCCATGTGCTGGACTTTTTTCAAACCAAAATACCATTTCATTATCCCTTGAAGAGGTTCTCCACTAGACGGCCCCCTCCTTTTCTGTTAGATTTTTTCTTTTCTTATCCTTCCATCACCTACCCATTACATAAAATCATAATAAATATATTATCATAAAAATAATTTAATGTTACTATGTTTATGTTATATCCACCATAAATTCTCTTATATTCCCTATTTTTAAAAAATGAGAACGTCATCTGTGAGGTGTCGATTCACCGCCTATATTGATGGTGGTTTTTTGTTTTCTAATACTTACTTCATTGATGGTCATAAAATAATTATAATTGTTAAAATAGATTTTAAAATTCATAATACATATTATTTTTCGTCTTGTAACCAGTATATACACATGATAATAATTAATTAAATAAAAATATTGTGTAATGATCAACAAATTCCAAAATAATCTAAATGGTTATTATTAACATTTTATCTAATGAATCATAATAATATATGGAAAAAAATATTATATATAAGACAATTTTATCATCAATAATTTTATTTATAAAATTTAATTTCTATTCTGGATATCTATTAACATTTTTATGATCTTCCATACATGTATACAAGGGTACCAATCCTGAAAATCAAGGAAACGAACACCCCTAAAAAATGAAATTGAATATCATAACCCATATTAATTTTTATAATTGAACATAATAAAATTTTAATAAATAACATATATGTTTAAGAGGTTCTTAATTAATCAATTTAAGAGTATGATTTTGTTATCAAGGATATTAAGTACAAGTGGAGAACACTTTTGGGAATTAGGTAAGGATTTGGTCATCTCAATTTTATTTCTATGAAATATGCCTTATTAAAAAAGTATTCCTTATTTTATGTATATATATATTTATATATAATATATAATATCATGAATCTATTTATCATTATGGTATTAAATATTTCATTTCATGATCAAAATTTTTTATGGGTCCTATATTTGGCTATTTCCATAGTGGTAAGGTAATTCTTAACCCAATTATAATTATTTGGGTTAAAATTATACTCTGTTGATTATCTAATGATATCATTATCTGTAAAATTAATTTTTATTATCTTATGCCTAATTATGAGGATCTACATCTAATTAACAAAATTAATTTATTTGGATAATTCTCACACATTCTTTTAAAAACTCTCCTTTAAATTTTTATTATCAAAATTTAAAAGGAATAATTTTTACATTTACCTAATGAGAATATTTTCCAAATTTCATGATTATTTAATGTTTTAAACAACCCTTTACATGTTTAATATTTTATTTACAAAGAAATGTTTTTCTTTTATAATTTCACATCACATTAAATAAACTATTAAAAAGTAAAAAATGGTATTTCTCTCAATAAATTTCCAATGATTTTGATAGAGTATTTTCATCAATGTCAACACCCTATATTGAATCTTAGGATTAACTATGGTTTAAATATTATGATACTATATAGCATATCTTATTCAATGTTTTATAATCATATTGACTAGGGATATACTATCTTAATACTATTATCCAAATTAATCTGGATAGTTAATGGATATGTTTACTGATTTGGGAAATTATTTACAATTCACATATTAGTTTAAATATGAATGTATATGCTACTTATGATTATAAAAATTAATATAAGTAATTCATTAGACTTAGTAAGTATCTGTTGGGGCCTTCTATATCCCCTTGATGCATCGATATGTCTCATGAGACAAACTAGACATGGTTGTGGTCAAGACCCTACCCATTTATTTAGAATTATTTACAAGGACGTAGTCTTAAATAACACATAATCTAGTATATTATTTATTTAATTAACTTTCTTATATTCACATAAATCTTTAAGTTTATGTTTTAATAAAATTATTAAAAATTAATAAATATCAACCCATAAGCATATAATGTGGGTACTACTAAAAAAGTGTCCATTTCATCAATAATTCAAATGTTTTTTTATAAAAAACATGAAATCCTTTCATGAGAAATCCTCTCAACATTCATCTTGGCTTCTTATTTTCTCTTACCAATCCCCAAACCCTATTAAAAACATTTTAGAACTTGGATTGAGAACCTAATATCAATAAGTAACATACAAATCTGGATAGAAACTATTATTAAATTAATACTTATACACATATGAATTAATTTTCACAAAGTCATTCTTCTAACTTAATAACTATAATATTTTGACTTTTTGAAAACATGATATTTCCATTAAATATAAAAAACATAAATAATACCATTAGGGTAAATTGGTGAATTAATTAATTAAGATTCAAACCATCATGGATACCATATTATTTCTAACCCTCATGGATACCTTACAATATAACCATCACACCTACCTTGAGATAGAACCCTCACAACTACCTTATGGTGTAACCATTGCAGTTCTACTTGGAGTAACCATATGGTCAACCTCCAACATAAACATTCCTAATGATTGTAAAGGATATATATAATTACCACCATTAATCATACACAATTTTAAATAACCAAAACTTAATAATAAAACAATAATACTTTTATAAAAACATTCCTTTTGAATTTAGTAAAAATATAAATTTAATGAGTATTTTATTGAAAAGTCTCTTACCTCGGCTTTTCCTTAAATAAAATATGTTAAAAAATCTTGTGTAATGATTTAAATAGTGTTATTAATATATTATATAACTATATTCCAATATATAACAACTCATATGATATTTTAGAAAAAAAAATTCACCCATTTATTTATAATATTTTCTCATTTCCATTGTTTCGGGTGCGTTCTTTTCATGGTTTCCATGGATGGATCAATTTTTAATTTCCTGTCAAATAGAGGTAAAGAACAGAAGTGAAATTAAATGGTGTTAATATGTTTCATGAATTTTAAAATATACCATATATCATTTTTTTCTGATATGAGGATGAATCGTTCTATATAGCATTAATGAGAATGATTTTTTGTATTTTTTATGATCATCATGAACTTATATCATTTTAATTAATATCATGTTTATATATTGGTTCCATAACATTAAATAAATTATAATATGTATAAAATATTATCTAACTATAATATTGTTTTTACAACTAGCCTTGAATATGGTAATGAAAAATTAATGTGTATCATCCACGAAGACGGTAAAGTGACACATCACGGACGATGTTCTCATTTTTAGATTAAAATAGAGTGGAGAAGAAGTTTTATTAGGAATTGTTCCATTAACATGATGAAATTCTTCTATATATATAGATAATGGAGTTTTTATATCACCTTTATAAGGTTAGGTGAGGAGATTAAAATAAAATAAAAGGAATTGAAAATATAATAAAATAAAATGAAAGAGGATTTTAACTCTTGAATTATCCTCCTTGAAAACCTCATTATGGAACTTTATTTTGGCCTTTTGGTGAGACAAAAATGTCTCAAACGTAGGGATGATTCTTTGGAATGTAATTATTTATGAATTAAACAAGTTACAATGCATTGAGGTCTAAGTATAATAGGTGTTGAGGGTGGTATTTATAGTGGTGGTGAGGTGTGTTTACTCATTATTATCTTCATTAGTTTATTATTTAAATCAATACTAGGAATAGTTTGGGAATTATAACTAAATATGTTAAAATAATGATGTATTGTTCTATATTTTGGGCTTAAAACATCCTTACATCATCTATGACTTAAAAAATCAAGTATTTGATCAATACTATAAATTAGCGTATTTTTCAATTCATCAAAAATTCCAGTATTTTAGAAAAATCCTAAAAATTTACCCTGGACTTTTTTGTACTTGTATATTTGAAAAATAAACTCCATTTTATGAAAAAAAAATCAAAAATTATAAATTCAATATTTAATTAAAATAATAATTTATTCAAAAAATAACTATTTTAAAAATATAATTGATTTTATAACATTTTGAGAAAATAATTAAAAACACAAAAACAATATCTTATAATCATAAAAAAATAATTTATGAATCTATTTTATAAATTTTTATTTTCTATTAAATCATTATATTAATTATACAATTTTAATTAAATATTTATGAATCACAAAAATACCAACACTTAAATTTTCTTCAAAAAAAATATTTACTTAATAAATGATATAAATATATGATATCTTCACATATAAGAAGGGAAACTTTTATATATACATTCTTTGGTGAGGTTACTTTTTTGTCCATGTTACTATTCCTAATGGTCATGTTACTATTCATATAGTCAAGTTACAATTTCACCTATTTAATTTCCATAATTTCTTTAAATGACACTTATTTTATTATACATTTATCATGGATTTAACTATTTAATTCCTAAAAGAAAATAAATTATTATATAAGTACTTGGGTCATTACATTCTCCTCTCCTTCTAGAAATTATGTCATCACAATTTTTATTTATTTATTAAACAAGTGAGGGTACATTTCCATCATAGCATATTCAGATTACCATGTTTCTTATTTAACTATATATTTTATCCAAAAATACTTGGCCTTGTAAATTATATAATTCCACAATAGTTTCTCTCTATGATCAAGAATATTAATAGGTTTATCTTAATAAGAAATGATCTTTTATAGCTAAATTACTTCTTACCTCAAAATATGAGATGAATCTGGCACATACATTCTCATTATCAAAATATAAAAAACATTGTGTACCTAAGATAAACTCGGATGAAAATCTATTTAGTAGGAATCTAGTCCAAAATTCTCCAGGACATCAAAATGTCCAATAAACCATGGACTTATATTTAATTTCTTACCAAAACATATAACACTTTTCTAATGATACATTCCAAGGAAAACATGATAACCCACATCAAAATAGAATTATTTTCTCCAGTTATCAGTATAAATTTTATGTAATTTATGGGATTTTCTCATGTAATGTTGGATCATCTTCACTTTATCATCCACTTCCTCAAAAAATTATGGTCCCCTAAACTTTTGTTCTCCGACATCATATGAAAATATTTTATTTCGACACTACTTCCCATATAATTCCTTAATATGTGCCATTTATATATTGGAATGAAAGATATTGTTATAATAAATCGCAACTAAAGAAATATATTGATCCCAACTACCCTGTTAGTCTACTGAACAAGCTCAAAGCGTATCCTCATATGTCTGAATTTTTCACTCGTTTTATCCATCATATAGAGGATGAAAATAAATACCAAAATTTAATTCTATTCCCAATGACTTCTAAAGGCCTTTCCAAAATATATATGTGAACCTAGAATCATGGTCAGATATAATGGAAAGAGGAAATTCATGCAACTAGACAATCTCTCTGAGTTACATTCAAGAATGATGATTCAAAGACATAATATCTCTAATATAAAGGAAATGTGTAGATTTAGTCTGTCGGTCAACAATAATATAAATCACATTGTTACCTTGAGAAGCCTTTGGGAGTCCCACCATAATTTCCATGAATATATTTTCCTATTTCCACTCTAGAATTGGAAAAGGATTAATCACCCTCTTTTTTAGTTGTCTCTCTACTTTAATATATTGAACATTCGAACATTTATTTGTAAAATCAAGAATATCTCTTTTAATTACATCCCACCAGAAATACTCCCAAAGTTCACTTTATATATTAGTAGTATAATAATGAACTAAAAGTGGAGAACTATGAGAATCACACAAAAATTATTTCTTTAGTTGGGAATCACAAGGCACACATAATCTTTTCCCAGATCTTAAAACACAATATTTATCAACATTAAATTATAGAAACGTTTCATATGTCACATGTTTTGGATTTTTTTGTAACTCATCATCTTTCTTCTGCAATTCCTTAATTATGTCTAATAGAGACAACTACAATGAAACCTGAAACAAAATATAGGAATTTATTACTCCAACAACTTCTAATCCTGAATTCAATAAATCTATAACAGTGATTTTATGTTCCAAAGGTAACATGGTTAATGATTCTAGATGTTTTCAAATCAAGGTATCTTCCACTTTGTTTTCTTTTCCAGAATTATAATTGATTTTGAAATCACAATCCTTTATCATTTCAAGCTATCTCATGTTCCTCATGATTCATTACTTCTAAGTGAATATAGACTTCCTAATTTTACAGTTACAATATATTTCACATTTGTCTCCATAAAATTGATACCTCAAAATTTTCAAAGAGAACATCATAGATACTAATTCCGGATCATCTGTGGGATAATTTAACTCATGAGGTTTCTGTCATCTTAAAGCACAATAATTTTCCTAATAATTTTGATTTTGAAAACAACTAAGTCCCTTCAATGAAGAATCATTTTAGATGGAAAATTCCAAATTTCTATAAAGAAGGTCCAAAATAAGAGCATTCACTAACCACTTCTTATGTTCCTAAAAAACATTACAATCTTCTGTCAAAATAAATTTAACCTTTTTTAACATTATTAATGGCCTAGATAACCGTTCATTATTTTTAAAAAACCGTCCATAATAACCTTCAAATCCAAGAATGTTGGGAATCTTTGTAACATTTTTAGGTCTTGACCATTCATTAAAAACATTTTTTAGGAATCAAATATTATTTCTTCCTTAAATACAATTTTACCATGAAGATAAATCTATTGCAACCAAAAATTGAATTTTCTAAATTTTTTATATAACTTATTTTCTTTGAGAGTTTTATAGATAATAATAAAATGTTTTTTATGATCATCATAACATTTATAAAACTCCAAAATATCACCCAAAAAACTTATCCAAATATTCAAGGAATATTATTTTCATAATATCCATGAATAATGGAGGGTAATTGTTTAACCCAAAGGGCAGAAAAAAAAACTCATAATTACCCTTTCTAGTAAAAAATATTTTTCAGGATTTCATCCTCCTATATATTTAGATAATGATACTTAGGGATCAAGTCAATCAGGGAAATATATTAAGCTACCTAGATCTAATCATATAAGTCATCGATATGTGGAAAAAATTTATTATTCTTAACCGAAATGTTATTCAATGCTATATAATCAATAAAAAGTATCATTGAACCATATTTATTTCTAAAAAAATGGGGCACCCCATAGTGAAGTGTTAGTATGAATTGATCCTTTATCAATAAACTCTTGCAACAAATTTTTCAATTCAATAATTTCAACTTTATTAATTCAATAAATGGGTTTTGAAAATCTCTTAGAATCAAGAACCAAGTCAATTTTAAATTCAACTTCTCGATAAGGTATAACACCAAGAAGATAATTAGGAAAAACATATAGGAATTAATTTCACAATAGCACATCCTTAATATGAATATTTCCCTTTTTTCAACAATACGAGCATAATATTTATAATTTATATGTTTTAATTGTTTCTTTAGCTTTCTAGTATGTATAAAATTTTATGGGTTCATTATATTTTAAAAACTAAAACCCTTTTAGAAACACAACTTATTTAACTCTAAAATAAATCTTTACATGAAAAATGGAAATTCAATCCATACCTAGAATAACATCAAACATTATAAAGGGAGAAAAAATATGGTTTTCATGTACGTTATTTCCACAAACAACAGTATCCAGAATCTTATAATGTATTTTGGATTTAATATTTCCCCTATTGTTTTAACCATATGCACTGGTCTCATTTATTGTGGTGAAATTTCTAATTTATCAAAAAATATCAAAAATAATGGAATTTGTTGACCCCGTATCAAATAATGAATTACAAAAATCTGAGAAAATAAAAAAAAATTAACTGATTCCACTTCATTAGATGATCGTACATCGGCTGACGTAGTCGAAAATGATCTCACAACATATTTATACATCTAATCTGGCTCTTTTATATCATTGAGATATTTTATTTGGAAGCTACTTTCATAATTCCCTATCTCACCACATTTAAATAAATGTACAGTTTTCTTATCATAATTAAACATACCATTACTAAGATCTTTTTCATTTTAATATTTGTCCATATGTCCAAACATACCATATCTAAAACACTTCTTGTATTTATTAAATCATTCCCCAGGGTGGTTTTTACCACAATTCCTACAACTTTTAAATTGGACATTCTTACCATTAGGTTTTGATTGATTCTTACCCATTTCTTTCTATCTAGACATTTTCTTTTTCTTGTTTTCAAAGTACACATGATCATTATCAAACTATTTCTACCCACTCAACACATCAAAAAACTTTCTCATAACTTTTAAATTATTGAGAGGATAGATCCCTTCAGTATCTCGGCTTCAATCCTGTGTAATAATGAATGATTTTAAAATCATGATCCTGAATAAGATTTAGAGTATACCTTGCAAGTTAGGTAATGTTTTCTTCATACATAGGAACTGAATCCTTCTTAATTTTTATTTAATTCAAGGAATTTATGTCCAATCCTATGTCAAACCACATTAGGAAAATATTTTTGATGGAAAATATTTTTAAATTATTCTCATTCCAAGGTATCAGTATCCTTATTATCCCAAATATTTAGGACCATTGACCACCACTGGTCAGCAACACCATCAAAATGAAAAATAGAAAGATTGTACTTTTGATGATCTGGACACTGCATGACATCAAATATCATTTTAATGGATTTAATCCACCCATTGTCCACTAGTGGGTCAGAATATCCCCTGAAATAAATTAAGGTGTTACCTCATAAAATGTTCCACTATCATCATGTTCCATTGTGGTAGCTCTATTTATTATCTTACATGGATTCCACCAATATTTATAACCAGTATCAACTGATCTATTACTGTAAAAAACTGTTCGGTTCCAATTCCCATCATTCCAGGTTGCGAACTCAGAATGATGTCATCCTCCCACTACCTTCCTACTTTAGCTCTATGTTTCTTCTACAGAATACCATTCTAAACAGACTTATCTTAAATGAAGGAATATTTTAACATTAATATTATAGATAATTTCAACCTAAAAAAGGTAAAAATCATTTATGTTTTCCTATTAAAAATATCCTAACCCCTAAAGTTATCAAAACTATTATCTTATACCAACTATAAGGACCATGTCATTAAAAATACATAATTTAGTAAATTATTTTTGAATTAACTTTCTTACATTCACAAATATCTATTTGGTTTAATGTCTCAAAAAATTAAGACAAATTTTATACCAATAATCCCACAAGAATAAAAATTGGTTACTACTAAAGTAGTATATATTTCTTATATAATTATTATTTTTAATAAATAAATGAAATATTTTATTCAATAGTCTTCAGCACATTCATCTTGAATTCTTCTTTTCTATTACCCATCCTTAAACCTTGTGAAATAAATTTAAAACATGGTATGATCCCAAAATATTAGTAAGAAACCCAAAATGAAGGATTGAAACCATTAGTAAATTAATACTTTTAAACAAATCAAATCACTTTCACAAAAATATATTTCCCACCTGATAAGTATTTTATAGTAACATTATGAAAACATGATATTTCCATAAAATATAGAAAATATAAATAATACTACAAAGGTAACTTGGGGAATTATATACTTTTTATTTTAACTCTCATGGGTGACATATGATTTCTAACCCCCATGGCTACCTAAAAATATAACCCTCAAGGATAAGTTACGATGTATCCCTCATGGAAACATTATGATGTAACCATCACTATTACTCTTGGAGTAACCTTATGTTTGACCTCCAACATAAACATAAACAATGAATTATAGGGAGATATAGGCCCCACCCTTAATAATAAAAAATTCCCTTGAACTAGATCAAAATCATAAAACAAAAATTCTATCATAAAACATTCCTTTTGAATTTTGAGAAAATAGAAATTTAAAGAGTATTTTTTAAGAAAAGCACATTACCTCAAGATTTTATTACATAAAAATAATTTAAATATTATGTATAATGATATAAAGTGTGTTATTAATATATTATAGAACTATATTCAGGAATATAATACCTTATATGATAATTTTATAACAATACTCAACACATTTATTGATAATATTTTGTTATCTCCATTGTTTTGGTGCGTTCTATTCATGGTTTCAGTGGTAGGTTCTATTTTTATTTTCATGTAAAATGGAAGGAAAACTCCAGAAGTGGAATTAAATGGTTTTAATATGTTTCCATAATTTTAAATTATATGATATATCATTTTTTTCTTATATGAGGATGAATCATTTGATAAATCCTTAATGAGAATAATTAGATTAATTTGGGGGTTTTATGGCCATCGTGAACTTATACCATTTTATTCTATATCATGTATATAAATTGGTTCCAGAACATTAAATAATTATAATGTCTATAATAAAATATTATATAATAATAATAATGGTTTTATAACCATCTTTAAAGGTGCTAATGAAAAATAAAAGTGTATCATCCATGTTGGATTTAAATTGACACATTTAATTAAAGAGAGAGGAGAAGAAATGGTGAATTTTTCTGTAAATAGGGAAACATTCTAGTATATATAAGATAATATAGTTTTCATTCTATTTAGATATGGGGAGATAAAGAATGTATAAGAAAACAAATGGAATTTAAAAGAAAACAAAAGAACATGAAAGATGATTTTACCTCTTGAATTATCCTCCATGAGAACATCCTTAAGGTCCTTAGTATTAGACTTTTGAGGAGACCAATAGATGTTATACATGAGGAAGAGTCCTATGAATGGAATTGGGTAGAAATGAAACAGTCTACAAGGCCTATGAATGAGATGACAAGAGGTGGTGATTGGTGGTATTTATAGTGGAGGAGTGGGGTGTTTTCTTGTTATTATATTAATTAGTGTATTATTTTAGCTCATGAAAATGAATAGGTTGAGTAGTATAAATATATTTATTAAAATAATCCAGGTCTGTGTTCAGTTTTTTGGATTACAATAACCCTACATCATCTATTAACCCAAATTCATGTTTTTCAGATAAATCCCAAAAAAACACGCAAACAATTTTTCAATGTGTAGAATTGAAAAATGAACTCCATTTAATGAAAATAATTTTCTAAATATGAGACATTTATTTTTTTAATTAAAATAATAATTTATTTTAAAAATAGCACTTTTAAAACTATAACTAAATTTATAACTCATTGAAAAATTAATTAAAGTCGCATGAATTTATAGAATAATCACAATAAAACAAAATAAAAATTTATGAATCTATTTTATGAAAATTTGTTTTATTTCAAATCATTAAATTAATTTTTGAACTATAATTAAATAATTAAAACTCTTAAAAATTAAAATAATTAATTTATAATTGTCAGAAAAATATATTTACTTATTAAATGATATAAATATATTATATTTTCACTTATAAGGCTGAAAATGTTTATTTTTAATTTCTTAGGTGAGGTTATTATTCGTTTGGCCTAATTACTATTCTGAATGGTCTTTTTACTATTCCTAATGTGAAGTTACAATTCCATTACTTTAATTTTGATAATTTATATAAATTCCACTTATTTAATTATACATTTAAAAAGAAGTTAACTATTTAATTCAAAAACGAAAGTAAATTATTATATAAGTATATAGGTCCTTACATTATTGGTCGAGGCCTTGATGTATGTTTATGATGTCTGGCATTATATATTCCCTCGTTAGTAGATAAGTTATTAGTAATCCATGTGATTATTTAACTAGTATAATAATCCATTGTTAAGTTTCATTGTCATTTGATTAATATATGTAATTACATGATTGACTTTTCTTATTACCATATTATGCTCAATATTATGTTTCATTGGCATTTTTTAGTTATTCACATTACCTTATTGTTTATGTTTATTTATGATAGTGTTAACTTTATTCTTACCCTTACTATGCATCTGAGATCACCCATTTATTTTGTTATATTTTTTCCCAGGATGGAAAGATATCTATTATGATTCAAATATAGGGATAATCAATGAGAATAAGGATATTTCTAAAAGGTTTTAAATGATGTCTTTCATTTCTAGTTGTAATGTAATGTTTATGTTTATATCCATTTTTTAAAGAAAATAAAATATTAAGTCCTTAAGGATATGGTCTCTTTTTATAGTACCTATGAAATAAATTAAGGCACCACCTTCAGTCTACTAGAGTAAGGGTCCATATAGTTAGTATCATAGAATGTATTTTAGAAACATTGGAAATAATATTTAGGAAAACATAGATTAGGAAAATATAACTCTATAACTAACTTTCATAATATTCCCATGGTAATCAATATTTTTATTTATATATTATTTCACCCCAAATTTTTAATTTACATTATATTTTTCACTATTTTTAGATTAAAAATTATGTTTCATAAAGTTATGGTTTAATAAATTGTATCCCATTATATTGAAATGGCACATAGTGGAAGGATTTGGAACTGTATCAATGTATGAAATCCATGTAAGGATTTATATCATATATAGAATAATAATGTTGGATTAATAACTACAAAAAGATATAAAAAACATATAATTATAATGGGAATATTGAATCAGGTAATGAGAAATATCTTTACTCACATGGAAGATCCTAATGAAAAATCTTGTGTAACAATGTTAGACAGCTTCATGTGACAAAAAACTCTATTATTAAATGGCAATAAAAATACATTTTTATTTCATCAATAGAAAATATCCTAAGATATGAAATTTATCGCTTTAGGATGTATTGAAATGGAGAATTTTATCATGGAAATTTATCATCTCTTAGGATACGGGGATCAATGGTGGTCACTGATTCAAAACACTAAAGTGGAAGAGAAAATTGAAAAAATGTATGGGAATGATTGTAAGGAACTTAAATTGGAATGAATTTCTCTATATGACAATGACAATATTTAGAGATACTATTCTTCAGTCTGAGACAAAAATAGAAGAAAATGTTTCTAATTGTGAAGATAAATTTACAAGGATAACCAGGAATGTGGTAGACTATGTGTATAATTTAAAAATTAATACCGGTTGTTTATTTTATGGGATTAAAAAAAATTCAAAGGGAACAAGTATCTCAAAAATTCTCAACATATGATGATATAGTATGATATGCTATCAATATATAGAAAACATTATCCACATCTTATGACTTTAAAAAATCAATATAAGAAGAGGATGGTATATAAAATGATGGAGAAAGTGAAGGAGGTAAAGAAGTATGTTACGAAATATGATAATTTTAGAAGGAGACCCCCTCAAACGTTTTTAAATTGAATGGTAGTTTGATAAAACTATAGAGAGAAGTTCCAATAATATCGTGATTGAAAAGGAGTGAAATAAGTCATTCAATACTTCTACTTTAAGGTGATGGATCACTACACAAATGATTGTCCCAAGAATAAAGGGAATATATCTCAGAAGTAGAAAATGGAATAATATAAAGCTTATTTTGTCACTATATTTGAAGTGGAATAATTAAAGTATAATTTTTTTGGATTAAAATATTATGTTATGATATTCTGGTCTTGTGATATTCAGGGATTGTACTATTGTACTTATTCTTTAAAAATTCAAAAGCAGCCATGTTTTCATTATGGTTTTAAGGTTATCAAGGTATTGTTATATTTTTTATGTGGGATTAAGTTCTATATTATGATTGGATAAAATAATGTTATGCTTATTTTGAAAATTTAGTGACCTTACTCTAAAAGTTTTGTTTGATGAATGTGGAATGACATGTCTGGAAGAGGTTTAACATTAACTACTTGTTATATGAATCTAGTTAAACTTTTGAAATTACTGTACATTGATAACTTGTGTTACCAATTTTGGTTTTAGTAAAAATTTAAAGGTTAAATTTAATATATGAGGACCATATTATATCTTAATACTTCTTTAGGTATAAAAATTTCTTCTTGAATATCATTCTCTTATTTTTTGAAATGAAGTGGAAATAGATTTAAAAACAACTAAAGGATGAGATTATTCTTATGATATGAAATGAAATCATATATGTTTATTTTCTTAACTGCCTATATATATAGTAAAATAATATATTATCTTTAGAAAAATGATTTTGGAAAAAAAAATTATATGTTTACTTTTCCGTCTAAGAAATCAATGGTCGATAAACTGATCACAGATTTACAGACTTGTGGTGGTTAACTTTATATTGACCATGTTTTCTATAACTCTCTATCAAATCATTATAGTTACATTTTTCTTCTACATTTTCACTTCACACTAATTTTATCCAATTTGAATGCCTAATTATTTGGTAACCTTTATATTTCCCTTTCCCTATTTTAAGTGGAAGTTTAATTAATCCTTTTTATGATGTGGTATTTCTAATAAGATATTTGAAACTAAGATCTCCATGATTACCAATAACAAGTTAAAATTGTAATGACACAATTTTCTGAAGGATGTTAGAATATAATACACCAAAATTTCATGGTATGTATCTTTTAAATTTAACATCTTAGATCGGTTTTGTTTCACATAACACTATGTTTCAAACTACGCTATAATATTTTAAATGTTAACATTTTAACCGATCCATTAAATTGGTGGTAACTAATAATATTAAACACATTATAAAATATATATATCATATATTGAATAAAATTTATCCAAATTATTTTTATAATAATACAATGAGAATAAATATTATTTTAGTCATAAAAGACTAAGTTTTTTCTAAAGAAAAATTTACCCCCATTAAATGGAAACCTTATTTTAACACCTGATTTTTGACACTTTGAAAAATTATATTGAATAAAATAAAAAATAAATTTTAAAATCAGAATGTTAAAATTATCTTAGGGTGAAATTTTATTTATTTCCTGAGAATGTTTATTTTTTATTGAGTAGTGAAAAATAGCGATTTTTATAAGACTGTCAATTTGGTTATATTAAAAGGATATTTATGATTTTAATTTCTCCTTACCTATGATATTATAGTAAAAATTTATGTATCTCATAAATTATAATAATATATATTTATATCATAGAATAAGTAAATAAATGTTTTAAAAATGATAAGTTAAGTGTTGGTATTTTTGTGAAATATAAATGTTATTTACTATTTTCTAATTTAAAAAATTATTTAAAATAAAATCAATTTTCATAAAACAAATTTATAAATTACTAGTTTTATTATTATTATAAAAAAAATTTAGACAATAAGTAATTTTTCAAAGTGTCATAAAATAAGTTATAAAATTAAAATCGGTATTTTATGAATAAATGTTGATTTTAATTAAAATTTTATTTTCTAATATTTTAAAAAATGTTTTCTGAAAATGGGGACTCTTTTAAAAATATTAAAATTAAAAGATGGTTATTTTAAAATCTGGGTATTTTTCTAAAATAGTTAAAAAAAATTCAATAGTGAAATGCGCTAATTTAAGTTATTTAACATCATAAGTAAATAAATGAATTTTTGAGTCATTATTTATTCATATGTGATGTTACTATTCATTATATCAAACTAATATACTCTATTTACTATATATAATAATAATAATAAATAATATTTATAGTCTTGAACCAAAATAAAAAATTACTGAATAAAATAATCAAAAACCACCTCTCTCCTCCACTGTAAAAACCACTCATCAACAACCTAAACTCCCCAAACATTATATGATTTATAGCTTGATTATAATCTTCCTGACTAATCTCCCAAACCCTTTCCCCATTTTCTAGTCTTTATAGACACACCAAAAGACTATTTACATGTCTCTTAAGGAGGTTCCCAAGGAGACAACACTCTAGAGGTAAAAACCTCCCTCTTTATTTTAATTTATTTTATTTTCATATCCTTACCACACATACCCTTTCTAAAATAGCATGATAACTCTTGTATAATATATATACTATAATTTTTTTAGTTTAATTTTTTATCTACCATAAATTCTCTTATCTTCCCTATTTGTTTGAAAAATAAAAACATCATCTGTGGGGTGTCGATTCACCACCTTCATGCATGATGGTTTTTCATTTTTCATTAATACCTTCTAGACTTGTCATAAAACCATTATAATGGTTAAAAAATATTTTAAAATTTTTATTACAACTTACTAAGTGTTCTAGAACTAGTATCTATGTATATATGTTATATTAATTAATAAAACACAACTCGTGCGGGATAATCCAAAAAATACCAAAAAAATCTAATCAGTTATCAAAAACAATTTATCTAATGAATCATCCTAAAATATGGAGAAAAATTATATATAATACAATATAATATTATTTAGTTCATTAATAAAATGTTATTTAAATTCTGGAAAACTATTCCCATTTTACATGATCTTTCATTCATATATACAAGTGAACCAATCAAGAAAACAAGGAAATGAACATTTCCGAACGTCAAAATTGATTCTCATAACACATAAAAATTATTATAAATGAATATAATAAAATTTTAATAATTCAAAAAAAATAATAGTTTCTCAAATAAGAAATTAATGAATATAATTTGATTATCCGGGACAGTAATTACAAGTGCAAAATGCTTTCGAACAAAAGGTACAGGTTTTCTCATCTCACTTTTATTTTTGTGATACATGCATTATTCACCACTTATTCATTATATTTTATATATATACACTTACCTCTGATATATAATATCATAAATCTCTTTATTTTCATTTTATTCTATTTTTCATTTAATGATCATTAATTTTATGGGGCATACAATTTGAACATTTTAATAGTGGTAAGGGGATTCTTTACTCAATTTCCATTCATTTGGTTAAACTTATACTCCATCATTTATGTCAATATATGATATTTTATCAAATTAATTTTGATCTTATTATGTTTTATTAGGAGTACTTATAGCTTATACATGAAATTAATTTATTTGGATAATTCAAACACACAATTTTAAAAATACTTGTTTAAATGTTTTTTTAATTTAAAAGGAATGGTTTTTTACTTATTAAGAATGAGTGGATTTTACCTATTTCATTTAGCCTTCATTTTTTAAATAATATATTTCAGGTTTATAATTTTATTTACAAATAAATGTTTTTCTTTTATAACTACACTTTTTTTTAAATAAATGTTTCAAATGTAAAAAGGGAATTTATCTCAAAACAAATTCAATGATTTTGTTATGGTATTAATATCAATGTCAATTCCATATTTTGAATAGTATTGTTAATTTAGTTTGATATATTATTATACCATCTATCGTATCTTCTTGAATGATTTATGATCATTTTGGAAAGGGATGTACTATCATTATACCATCCTCCATATTACATGGGATATTTTGTAATTATATTTATTGATTTGGGAAATTATTTTCATTTCATATGATAGTTTCAATATAAATAAATATGTTTATTTTTTTATCCCTTTTATGTGGGGAATGAATTATACTTAGTACGTTTCAGTCGGGGCCCTCTTTAGCACCTCGATGCATGGGTAAGTCTCATGAGACAAACATGACCGGGTTTTTACTAAGGCCTTTACCATTGATTTAGGCTTCTTGGCCAACGCCTTGATAGTATGTTTATAATGTTACACATAATTCATTCCCTAATTATGAGATATGTTATAAATAAACCATGTGATTATTCTACTATTGTAATTATCCGTTGTTATGTTTCACTCCCATGTAATTACTATATTGAATTATTTGATCATTTTTTATTTCTTCCGTATTATACTCTAGATTATGTTTTATTTTAATGTGTTTTTAGTAATTCTCCTTTCAGTATTGCATATGTTTATTTATGATATATTTTGTTGTATTCTTACCCTTATTGAGCATCTGAGATCACCACTTTATTAGGTTTTATTTCCCCCCAAGATTAAAATATGTATATTATGATTTATATGCAAGGATAATCTTAGAAAATATGTACATTTTCAAAATAGACTCTCTATTATATTTTATTTCAAATTATAATGTAAATTTTACATATTTTTCTTACTTTCCAAAGATAATAAACTATTTTCTATTTTCTGTGAGAATCCTTTTTCATATTACCAGTGTAATAAAGTAAGGCACCAACACTAGACTACTGGATTTAGGGTCATTATAAACAAGTTAGGAGAAAAACATTGGAATAAAAATGAAATAATTAGGAGATGAATAAAACACTGAATTAATATGTTTATTAAAAATATGAATAACAATTAAATAAAGAAAACACCACCATATCCCCCTGAAATTTTTTAACAATCGGTATAGAATAAGAGACACATATTTATAAGGATAGAAGTGAGAAATTTTGAATCCAAAATATATCCTACAATGATTATGGAATGTTATCCCCTTAAATAGAATAATTGGAAAACATTTTCTTCTCAAAAAATTTTCAAATTATTTAATCGAGTGAACCCTAAAAAATTATCTTTATTGAAAATGGGATACCAGATTTATGGTTTTATTACTTATAAAGAGTAATATATCTTGGTAGACTTCTCTTATTATCTAATTTTAGTTTCCAATGAATTTATGGACTTGATATAGGTATAAGGTCTCATTTTATTAATGTTTTTCATTAATATTTTATCCATATCTATGAAGGACTCCAAATCCTTTGGGATTGTAGTTAGTGAGATAAAGGCCTACCGTTAAAAGTGTCCGGATCTGTGCACAATTTTCGAGGCCCATCTTGTGAGCTGGTTTTGGACATCAAAATGTTGGATTGAACCATGGGACCTAGAGAATGAAATGAACAAAGGTTTTACTGAATCCAAAAAATCTTAATTTGAAAATTTCAATTATTGTAAAAAATATTATGCCCCAAATATAGAATAAAATAAAAAATTAAAATCTCAAATTATGTAATTTAGTAATTAAACTCAAAATTCAACAAAAACCTCAAAATGTGATAATTTCCCATAAAATAACAATATGGTGGTTTTATAAACATTTAATTGTAGTATAAAAGGCATTAAATTATTTGATTTATCAATTCAAAAATTCAAAATTATTGAAAACTATCAAGTTGTCTTTTATTACTTATAATACTCCTTGAATACCTATATTGAATACATATAAGTACATTATAACCAACATCAATAGTAAGATTCCAAGTTCATTCAGTTCTATTAAAACAACATCATAAACAACTCCATCATAGTGTTTTAATGTACATGGGATGAATTTCAGATCAGCTACTAAATATAATAGATCAAGGTAGATCTATTTGGCTACATAGATGATAAGATAAAAGATATTAAACCTATACAAAAAAATAAAAAATACATTTCAAGTTAAATAAAACATATATAATGTTTATTGTGATTATATATATATATTTGAAAGTTTTCTTTGACCCATATAATTGATTCAATATGTATGTGTTTTGTGATGATATAGAAATGTTCACAATGAGTCTTGGGAATAAGAAGAACATATTAAGTACCATTGGAAATAGATATTTATTTGTGAAAATTTATGCCACTTTTTTAAGACAAGAAGAAATATGGTGAAGATTTTTTAGTTACCTATTGTGTTAAGGTAAGATTTGATTTTGATTTTTGATTTTATTGAATTTATTTTTATTTATTTTTTATTAATATTTGTGTTTTGTGATGTAGGGAGGATAATGTAGGGGAAAATCAAGAAGACATTTCCTGAATGGAGAAAAAGTGACCACCAACTACCTTGTAGAAGTTAATATAGTTGTGCACTTAAACGAACTTGAATAATACATAGTATTTGTTGTAGTATATGCTAATGCACTCTAGGTCATGGTGAAAGTCACTATTTATATATTCTATTAAATGATATATTCCCTTAATATTATTCAAATGATATTTCTTAGACTACATCACAAAGTATTGTATTGTTATATCATTTCGTAAGACATGATTAGACCAAAAAAAATTGAATTAATGGGTTCCTTCATTTTATTAGCATGTATTGTAAGGATATTACATCTCTATCCTTACCAATCTACATCATCATTTTTTTATCTCTCATGCATGTCTTTCATTATGAATAGTTATTTCATGAAATGAAATACATTAAAGATTTATTAAAAATTTAATAAATTGTTTCTAAAATAGTGGTATGTAATCAAACATTAAATAATGTTCAAATAAATACATAAATGAATATGAAAAAAAATCCAAAGCCTATATAATGAAACTCCCCAAGAGATATTGATTATCCTAACTCACTTGATCCTTAGAATATTCTATCCCACTCCCATATTTCTTATTTTGTTCATCCATTATAATAAAAGGCACTATAAGTTCCTAGAGAGTGGGATAATTCTATATGTATATTGAGAAATTTAGACATCATATTGATACACCCTAGAGGAGAGATGTCATTTGGCTGCCTCTTAACGGGTCTTTATTAATCACATTGAATGAAGATATATTGGAATAGTATTATAGTGTAAGTTGTTGATTTGAAAGAATATGCTTTCTATTTTTCCTTTCATTTGTTTTGAAAATCAAAAACACTTTATTACAAACTTTTTTTAGTAACTTTTTTTATCCCAAGTATTTTAGAATGTTTTTTTAGAAAACAACCTTTTCTAATGTACTTATAAATATTTTCTAACTAAATTAATATAAATTGTATACTCTTTAATCTGATATGTTGGACAAACTGAGGGTCTGGTCCATTAAACTTACTAGTTTATTGTAAATTATATTGATTAATGTTACTTCTAATAGACTGACCAAATATATATCCATTAACCTAACTACAGTAATGACCTATCATATAAACCAAAGTTCAGTTCGTTATATTAACAAAATTTAATTTAATCATACTGAAAAAATAATATAATTGGATTTTTGGAATTGTTTCTATCGATTATAAGATTTTTACATAATTATAATGACTCATTTAAATGGAGTTATTGATCCCTCTTATGAGCACTATATGAATTCAGCACAAACAACCACGAGATTCATGAAAATGTAATTGTTGTATCAATTCCTATCAATAGTAGATCATTTGAGGAGCTAGGTTTAGATTCATTTTGTAAATCAACACATCTAAATATTGCTATAAATTAAATTCCCATTATTACACTTTATAATCTTTAAAATAGTTTTGTTAAAAGGATTCATTATGTGGAATTACAAAACATTTGGAATATTTTTCTTTTTTATTCACTTATTCCATTTGAGTTTTTGATAGAGGGTTTTATGGATAAGAATATTTGTGAATCTGATTTGGATAATCAAGGGGATATAGGAGATTGTAATACAAAGTTATTCTGATAATCGTATTAATGGACACAATGTCTTGGAAATACAGATTTACTTCAATAAACATATTGAGTGGTTTCATGGTAAGGAAGGATAGACTATTACAGTTAGTTGGAAAAATTTAGATATATTATGTTGGGATTTTACATAACCCATAAGGTTAAAGAGTATAATTTCCATTATAAATATTATAAGTCATTCTAACTTCACTATAATATTTTATATTATTTTTTTAACATGTTTTATTTTTAACTATTCAATTTATATTAAATTTTTATGTTAAAAAATCATCCTAATATCTTATTTATTGAACTATTTTGGAGATTGATTAATAAATATGATTTATCAGATGTCTTCTGAGTTTGATACATATATTTTGATCATTGGATGACTTCATATTCTAATATTTTTAAATAAATAGGTTTTGGGTTTTTGAATTTGTGTAATTTTTATACTAAAATTCACCCCCTACCCCCCCCCCCCCCCCCCGCCATCACGTAGTCATTGTATACTCTTACGAGCCCATAATTCAAATAGGAAAAGGTTCTATTACTATTCATGATATTTTTATAATTTTTTGTCTACAAAAATTAATTAAAGTTTTTATAAACTTCTTATTTATGAAAAAAATTTACACTAACTTGTATTATTGAAAGAGTTTTTATTTTTAATAAGATGGTAAGATTAAAAATTAGTACCGGTGAGAATTTGAACCCTAGAAGAACTCCAATTTTTTATGGTGCTGATAATGAATATTATAGAAACGTGATGGAAATTTTTATTATCAATACTACTGTTGATAATTTTGTGATGCTAAATGGTAATTATTTCATACTAGATAAGGATTTTACTTCTTATTGAAATTCAAAAAATTCGAAATGTCATTTTAATTAATGTAAGGAACATTCTATTATCCTCTATTATATGAAACATTTACATTCAGATATTATCTTATGATGATGAAAATATTATGTGTAATAAGTTATAGGTAAATCATTTTGGAGCATCTATGGTTGTTTAAACTAGAAGAGCTGGGCTTTGAGAAAATTATAAAGCTTTTGATGTCATACCTTGTGAGTCATTTCCAAAAATGCCCCAAATTTTTATGACTATTAAAAATAGTTTAAAATCATTTGGATAGAAATACATTGATGATGGTTTATTAGTTGGGAAAACTATTGAGATCATGCCTAGTGAGTGGTAATCTAAATGAACTACTTTGGATGATACAAGAATAACTAAAAATATTAATCTATATGATTTGAATGAAACCGATATGTTGTATGATGACAGATTGAATAGGGATATAGAGTTATTTGGATCATTATATCAACTTATTTTTTTATTATCAAAATCATAACTGATTTCAATCATCGAATCAAGATATTTCATAGAAATGAAAGAAATACCATTAATGTTAGTTTGAAAATTGTGGTTATCTTAAGTCGGGGGTTTCATCTTCCAAAACTCATAGAATAAATTAGTAGACTTTCTTTTATAAATCAAGTAATTAATTATTAATTTATTATAAGATTAAATATTACTTTTTTTGAAATGATTTATAATACTCTATACAATTTATATTACAAATATTGATTAATATAAATATTTCTAATATCATATTTATATGGATTCCTATAATACTGATTAATAAATATAATTTATTGGATGAATTCTAAGTTTAATGAATATTTTATGATAAATATATGACTTATTTTTTTGATATTTTTTACTAAATAGGTTTTGGGTTTTTTGTTTTAGATTAATCTTTTAAATATAGTCCCCCCACCCCACTCATGTAGCCATTATATACTCTTATGATCCAACATAAGGTATGAACATAGTTTTATTAATTTAAATTTTAATGAGATTTTGGGTTTCAAGAAAGAGGTTCCTATTTTTGGGTTTCTCAATAACTTTCAATACATATTTTAATTTTTTAACTATCTTTGACAACCTGGAAGTAGAATAAAATACAAAAATAATAATATGGAACTTGAAATCATGTTATAATTAAGGAGTTCATATGTTTTTTAGAGAAAATAGCACTGAATCTTTATGTACAATTCAGAATTTTATTAAATAAAATTGGTATTTGTATGTGATTGAATTGTTTTTTATGTTAATTATTGGGTTATTATTTCTTGGGTCATGTCACATGAGATAATATATATTGGTTAGTGTCACGGAGTTCTCAGTAAGTTTTATAAAAATATATATTATAAGAAGATATTCCTATTTAGGTGATGAATTAATCTCACACTGTCCACTAGGATAATTGTACATAATATTTTTGTGTTTGTTTTAATCTCATGTATGTCCTTCTATCATTTTTTCATTCCTTTTATTGTGGTAAATTATAGATTGATGTTCTTACACAAAATTTTCATGGGATATATCTTTCCTCACATAGATACCTCATTTAAGATTAATCTAACTTAATACCACATGCGATTATCTATGTCTCATAAAGTTAGTGCTATATGGAAAGTTGTTATTCTAGGTGTTGTACGATTATTGTTACATATCCTTTTTTATTTTGTGATCCCCTTTTATAAATCATGTTATATGGTTGATAGTTTTAGATAAATTCATTAAAGTTTACTTAGAAAGGGAAAATTTTTAAATTCTATTAATAAATAAATTTTACAATTTATAAAATGTTTATAAATTATAAAAATTAAAATTTTAGGATATTTATAAAATTATAAAGGAAGTGATAAATTAAAAAAGTATAATTAGGTTATAATTAATTAGTATGAAATTATGAAACATTTTTTAAATAAATATACATAATAATAAAAACTGATATTTAGATATCATTTTCAAATTATATTGAATGAATTATAATTTATATACAATTTTTTTGTATTTAAATTATAATTGTGACTTATAAATTTTTTATAAATTATAAACTAATGGCTAGTTATGAAAGAGTTCATATTATTATTTTGAATTTAATATAATATTGAATTTTAATTATGTAAATTTAAGTCCTTATTTGAAAAAAATATTTAAACTACATCCAAATGAGTTCTGCATATTTATTTGATCAAGCTTTAAATAATATATTATATGTTATACTTAGATTATGTACATTTTTTACTTAATAAAATTGAAATATAAAAGTTTTATATTTCATATAGTGTCATATATTATAATTAAATTTCATATAATGAATCATATGAAAGAGTTTATACTAGAAAAGGAATATAAAAAAATATATTTATTTTAATTATAGAAATTCCATAATGGATATGAACTTTTAATTTTTTTACAATTAATATATATATTATTCATAAATTTATTATCTTAGGTTTTAATAATTGAATTATTCATTTATTTTTCATTTTTTGGTTTATTATTTATAATTAAAAAATTTATATTATGAATTTTACTGTATTCTTTTATTTAGTGTTTTTTAAACTACTTCTAAAAATTATCATACATGTATCTAAGGAGTTACATGCTATGTATAATAAATGGATAGTTTTCATCTATATTAACATGGGAATCTACTAAGATATGAACATAAATTATGAGGTTAATTATGATTTATATGTAACATGAAAGGTTTTAGTTTACCTTATATATCAGATTCATTTGGATGTGTGTAAATATAATTAGCATTTATCTTGAGTTGGTAACACAAGCAATGAGGTGTTTAAGGAGTTACACATAAATATGATTTGATCATTTTTATTTAACAAAAAAGGAATTATATTCTATACTAAATCATTATAATAATTAATACATGTAAAAGGAAATATATGAGATAACATAGTGAGATATTAAAACCCCTTCAAAATAATTAGTGTAAGATTCTTTCCCAAACAAACACTTATCATGATCTTGATCATCCAACTGCATAAGTCAAGATGAAATTAGGTTCCCCCTGATTATATTATGTTTGGATGTTCAGTAATGGGTGAACCTAATAGTATTAGGCATCAGTTATTTTCATTTTTTGAGGTTACACATAGAGAAGAGACCCTAATATGATCAAGTTTCCAATGGAATAGAGTTGGTTCTATCCGTATGATGGATTTTATAAATTATTATACGCTCAATAATTTAAGAATCATATATGATATGATTGTAATGATTCCCTATCTAAATATTTGAGTGATGGGGGAAAAAGGTGACTTAAAGCTTAGTGAAATAATGATCTTGGACTAATAATTGATAAGATGATTTCAAAATGGGTAATTATTTTAGTGGTAACACATTTAATTAAATTCCTCCTTAACATTTTATAGAACATGGAACTCATATAATAAAAGATTTTATTTACATGAGTTATATTATCATCTTGAAACATAAAGTTGAGATTATTTATTGAAATAGAGAATATTAATGTAAACACATTTTAAGGATAGTAAAATGAGAAAAACATTTAAGAAAGAAAAAATTTATGTGTTAAAGAAACAGGCCTCTAGGGTAACTGAACTATTGAATTAGTTCAAAAAATGAATATATATATATATACATATATATATATATTTGAGTGTGCTTTTGTGTTTTCCTATGTATGTGTGATTACGAAAATCATAGAATGATTCACTTATGATTTCAAAAGAGTTAGATTCCAAATGAACTGAAATACTTTAGACTCCACTAATATATACAATATGATTGAGTTTTCTAATGACTAGATGATACTGAATATATCATCTATAGTTTGTTCTGGGTATTAAAGTCATTAGGTAGTAATTGATGGTTGTTTTCAAAAAATATGAATGTATTCTATATATTTTTAGGCTAATTTTCTAAATCTGTTAATAATAGATTAACTAGAGTATATAAAGTTCGGGTTTTTTACACTGCGTTGATATTATAAATAGGTAAAAGATAAAATTGGAAGTGGAATATTTAGTTGTAAATTTCAACAATGTTTCTTTAAGAAACTAGTAATTTTCATTGAAACATAGAGTTATCTTGAAGGAAGGACATTTTTTCCAAAATATAGAATTGATCAAAATACCTAAAGGGGTTTTTAAAACTCTATGGAAAGTTCATATTAGGCATCAGTGTTATAGAAATAAATTACCTCATTTTCAATAGTAAATGATACCAATTGTAAACATTAAAAATGTTATAAATATAAAGGAGTTCAAAATCCTATGAATAATTGATTGATATTTTATTTTTCATTCAAATAATAAAGATAACAGTTATTATAACAAAAATTAGAAGGTAAATAAATATACGAAGCACAGATGAATCTATGTAAAGGATTTTAATACTTGTCTCATTTATTTTATGTGATAAGTGCAGTTGTTTAATAAAACAAATTTATAAACAATATGATATGATGGATTTAATTAACATGGTTCATGACTAAATGGATTTTATAGCATGTTTCAAATATAAGAAAAGATAAAAGTATTTTATCTAGGATTAAAGTGTTTATAAAATATTTGTTAAAATATGAGGAATTTAGATTCCACCACTATCACTAGAATATTTTAAAAAAATATATTTTATATAAAATTATAAAAATATAGAGAAAATATAATAATATATGGTAATTAATGGTTTGCTTCTTAAATATTCATACTGGATAGAAATAATAGTTATTTCCTAAACAAAAAATAGTTTTTTAGTCTTATAATCATATTATAAATAGACTATAGAATTTACGATGCTATTGATATTATGTTTGTATTTATAGAAGTAAAATTTTAATAAATAAAATATTATTCATTTAAAAAAAATTAATGATACTTTATATTCTAAAAGATCTGGGGTTTTTTGTACAAGCTTAATGTAAATTTTTATAATAGTTACCAAATTTATTTCAAAGAAACATTTGATTAAAAGTTTCCCAAGAAGATAATGATATACTTAGAATGATTTATAAATAGGAAACATAATTTATTAACATCATAAAATTAAATGTTTTTATGTTATGAAGTTTGAATGTCTATTTACTAAAACATTGAAGATATAACTTGTAAATCATAACATTATTCAAACTTTATTATATCATAGATGATACTCGATAAATAGTTTAATATGATGGTTTTATCAAGTTTTCATATAGATATGTATTTAGTTTTTCAAAATGATAAAAATTATGGAAAATATTTGGTTGATTTGACATTGTATGCTATATTATATGTCACACGGTCTCTTATATATATTTTTACAAGTACTTATAAAAATAGGTTAAGATTATAAAATATATATTAATATATAAAGTGATATATCTTATTTATCATTATTTAATATTGGATTCATATATGCATATATTGATATTCATTTTTTGAGTTGTATTATAATGGAACTCTAAAATCATGAATTTCAGTTATCAATAACTGAGGTTTTTCATGGAGTATTCTAGGTTCTAATGAAAAGTAAGTTTATTATTTATCCCTAGATATATTATTGGTAGGATTTCAAGTTTTTGAAGAAGAATATTTTTCATCAAGATTATTTAAAGTGAATATGATTTATGTATTTGAGTTGGTTGTTAGTTCACAAATCATGTTCAAACTCACGTAAAAATTAATCATAATATGTGAGAGGAGGGGTATATTTTAAGATGTATAGAGATAGGTAAATTAGGTTTAAAGTTCATTAGATTTTATTGAGAAAGAAAAGATATTTATTGGAGGATATATGGTTTAAATTGAGTGAATTTTATGATTTAAGGTGACTTAAAATCTACCCAAGTAGAGGACTATGAATGAGTTATTCCCTACTACATCATGAATCATTTCAGTGGGCAAATTATATTTTTACGAAGCAATGGAATCTATATAAGATTCATTTCAATGTGTGTACGAGTGCATGGGGACTTTATATGAGTAATTCAACATTAAATATGAATTATTAATACCAACATAAAATTCATTTTAACCGCAAAATGAGAGAATTTACTCTATATGTGATTCATTGGATGTTATGTATGAGTCATTTTTTACAGTGTATTACTTGTCAAGATTTTCATATAAGTCATGTAATGCCCATAGATTTTAAAATTGAAAGATCAATTTTGGTATTATGTGTGACATGAAACACCAAGATAAGAAGATATTAAGACATCCTAATACCTTATGAAATTTTTCTTTAAATTTATACTCTTCAATAGCTTACAATACAGGCAACGTTGAGTTTAAATGTAAAGTGATACTCTATTAAAGTATTATTATTTAAACAGGGACATTATAACACAGTCATTAATATGACGTGTATAAAGAATAATAACAAAATTATGAAGTTTATATGGTTTACCCATGTATAAAATAAATTCAATAGATATTTAAATATTATAAATAAAATTAGAACCATTTTAAATATAAAGAAATATATTCTTAAAATATAAATTTTTTTAAAAGGAATTATTGTACTGCTTTGCACACATAATTAAGAATTAATAATTAACACATTTAGAAAGAAACTAAAAAATAAACTTCATTTTTTAAAACAACATTTCAAATTTTGTATATAGTGAATTTTTGATAATTTTCCACAAAAAGGATTAATTTTTTTATGAATAGTGAAAAATATAAAATTTTATTGAAAACTACTTATTCGTTTAAATTATTTACAACATAAAAATATATTTATAAATATATTTAAATTAAAATTAGTTAAATTATATTAAAATTGAAATAATTTTGGTCATTTTAATTAATTGTATTTTGAATTTTGATATTAAAACATTCAATACTTATGATGGTTTTTTCATTGAAAAAATGCTCTTCTGTCGTATTTTTTGTTTAATTTTAAAATGAATTTTGACACTTATGTTAATTTAATTTGGAAAAATAGATTTCATATATACAATGATAATAATTTATATTATCTAATATGGTATACATAATATTTTTTCATAATTAATACTGGAAGCAATAAAAATTAACTATCACGGTTAAGGTAAAAATGGGATTACTGTGAGGGGGTTGAAATTAAAAGATAAGGGTTAATAATGACATAGAACTTGTCCAAAACCCATTACAAGCAGATATTTTGACCTTATCACCTCTAAGGTTCGATAATGAACCATTTCATGGATTTTTACATTATAGAAACGTGTGTATCACATTATATTTTTAAAAATTCCATGTGTGCCCTATTCCCCACATTTAAAGGCCAAACAATCCCCCGCCCCCTTCACATGTCCAAAATAACTTCTTGCCAAGGCTGGCCCAAATTCTATCTTTAATTTCCACCACAAATCCTAGATTACATATTTTTATTAGGAATCTATACTAATAAAGATTTAGATATAAACCTAAAGAAGCTCTCTAAGGAAGCGGTAAAATTTAAAAATGTTCATATTTGTATTATTTCTTCTTACACCCCATTATAACATAATTAAACTATGAATAAATAATAAAAATAGTATATATTATTTTTTATATGTCATTATGAAAGTGTTAATATTAGAAAACCGCCTTAAACGCTACATAATATTGAATGAAGTAAATAATTCACATTGAAGATCTTTTCAAGTGTAGAGCTTTAGAGAATTTAGTCATAACGTATACAAAACAACATGACTATTGAAAGTAGACACTTGAACTCACTATCCATTTTTTGTATAAATCAAAAAATCTTAACAAAGAAACAAGTATAGTTTTATGTTTTAACCAACATGATTTTTCCTTGATCTCATACTTGACCCTATTCCACTTTATGTCTTGTGAAAATTATTTCCAAAACATAGGATGAGCATAAAAAACTTATTAAGGGAAACATAAAGAATAAAATCTTTTAGTTTTCAAAAAACACGTAAATCCTAAATACTTTGTCATAAAGTAATAATTTTCACCTTAAATAAGTAGCTAAAACACTTCACTGAATATAATATCATTTCTTACCCTTCGTTTTAAACCAAAAGATTACCATAAAATCCATAGAAAGTACACATAACATATAAAAGGTAAACATGGGACAGAATCATACTAAAATGGAATTATCATACAGTCAACTTCCACAAATCATTCTTATAAATGGAATACCCATATGGCTTATGTCCATACCCTATGCATTGGAGGTTATAAAGTTACCACCCGTCCATGGTTTATCACGCAACCACCCATCATTTGGTTTATCACGTAACCACCTATTAAATTCCCATATATCATTATATAATCATTATATAAAAATGATTGAAAATATCAACATTTCAATTATAAAATTTTCATTTTCAATCACAAGAAATAATTTCAAGATATTTAAATAGAAAATCCACTTTCAAATATATTTTTAATACCAAAATATTTATAAAAGTATATGGTATTTATTTTCTTTTTAAAAACATCACGACTTGTTCAGAAAGACAAATATCAAATAATTCTTGAGGTAGTGGAAAGGTCATTGTCACTACATGCATTAAAAAGGAACACTCCCTTTATCATTTATTAAAATTATACATAGAAAACGATTATAGTTGAATTAAATTAAAATTCAAAGGAATTTACACACCTTATAAAATCAAGTTGTGTATAAGTCAAAAAATGCCTCAAAGAATGGAGATTGAGACAAATTTTGTTACCTCGAGTCTGACTTGTATCGTATGTTCCTTTTTCATCCTGAATAAAAACATAACTAAATTTCTAATTCCTCAATAAACTTTTAAATTTTATTATTAATTTAATATCACTCACTACCACATTATAAATATTACATAGTTATTTAAGTTAATATCAGTCATTTTGTCGATATTGGGTACTTGAGTCGAAAATGATCTTTTTATAATTAAAAATTGTCCTTTTGGTCAAACTTCTATTATCTCCAGAATTATATTGATAATTTATATATCATATATATCATATATATCCTATATATATTAATTTTTAATTGTCCATATCATTTTGATATAAATAACTAAATGCACCGTTCATGGAGACGGTAAGCCATACATACACATAAACAATACTTTTATTTGTTTTCCAAATTTAAAGGAATGAAAACAAAAAGATACAAAGTTATATTATAATTCCAGTATAATATAATTGTTATATATGTTACATAAGTTCACTAATTCAATATTTTATATGTTCCATGTATAGAATGAATGAGTCACATCACTTTGAGGGGCAGTAGTCTACACTTCCTCAAATGAAATTATCGTATTTATACAACATAAAAAGAATAACGGTATGTTATAAAGGAGAATTAAATAAGATTAGAGATAAATTAAATATCATATATATCATATATAATTTCAATTCCATCATAATGGCCACCTTAAGAGGTGGTAGGGGAATATTTAACAATCATTCTTTCGTGAGGCAGTAGTTTTTCGTCCACAGAAACAGTACGTTCTACACCCATTAGACAGAGGTTTGTGTAAGTGAAGTTTGAATACATATCATAAAAACAACCTAGTATATTTATTATACTAGTTTTCTATATAAAAATGAATAAGAATCTCATAATTAGTTGAGAAGGAAAAATAATGGAAAGGAAATTGAGAGAATACATTACCTCAAATCAGGTAACTTCTTTTGATTTGAGCCAAAGGGATTTCTTGAATTTCCTTTGGGCTAAAGAAAGGATTATAAGTGGAATATAGGAATTTTAGGGGATTATTGGATAATAGGTTGGATGATCCACAGGGCATGAGAGGTGTGCGTAGTGGGTTAGACATGGTGTCCTCTTATAAGAGGGAGGAGGGGCACTTTAGGAGTGTTTGAAGTTATTATTTTATTATAAATTTATTTTGGAATTTTAATTACACAAAAATGATATATTTAGAATATAATATGATTATGGGTAGAACTAATCTCATAAAATTGTTTTTAGACAAGTTTAGGTTATAAAATTAACCTTATTTATTAGCTTTAGCCCTTAGTAATCTTATATAACTTTTACAATGTCTTCTGTTATTTTCATACTACATGGTTAATATAGTTAATAAAAAATGCCAATATAATATCAAGTGGTTAATTAATGATGTATTTTACATCATATATGTTCTTTGGCCACATATTATATTTTTCATACTATTATATCATTTAATAAAATATTCATTGATTTAAAAACTCATTTATGTCAATTAATATACTATTTATATCATGACTTTTAAAAAACATTTACAACTTTATTCATTATAAAAAAACTACATTAATTAAAATATAATAAGCCAAAATCATCCATAAATTTTTTTGGATGATATAAAAAGTTCCAAAATAAATTTATTTTAATATTTATAATCTCATTTATTTAAATTGATCATTAATATAGTAATCACTACATCATCATTATGTCATAAATATATTTACTTATTTGATGTCTAAAAATTATAAATAAAATACCATGATGTAGGAATGATTTTATATTTATAATAAATATTTATATTATAAAATATAACTTATATAGCCTCAGATAAAAATTATTTTTTAAAAGGATACATGTTTAGGTTATATTTTCCTAAATGTTAAATTAAAAGTAATTAAATGTCATATTCACAAACAAGTGGCTCTATGGGGCTCTAAAATAATCCCAAGGATGGAAATGGTCGTAAATATCTTATCAAATATGTTTAGGACATGTGATAGGGAAATTTAATATTATTATAATATTATTTTTACCCTTATTTACCAGATTTACCTTTTAACCATGGTAAATAGAATATTTACTAATGTTACTATTTGTAATGTCTAAACATAAAAGTCACATATTTACACAATTTGAACCTCATGATTACAAATATGGAATCTATTTTCCCAAACTAAAAACACATAAATTTAAAAAATTAATTTAAAATTAATTCTTGCTTTTAAAACCAAAAAACATTTTTTAAGACGTAATAACTACTAAAAGATTAACATGTGTTAATGTCCAATTTCAAAGTGAAATTATTTCCAACGACCAAAATTAGATTAAATGAAAAATAATATAATCCAATTAAAAATTAAAACCAATTAAAATTACAATCTAACTATATAAATAAATTAGATTGAAAGTCACTTTTGAATTAAAATGTCGTACTTTTTCACGATTCATTAAAAAATGACCATTAGCAGAAAAATACCAAAATTTCAACCTACGTAAATTTTGAGGTTCTTATTCTAATGAAAAGTTTATTTTTTCAAATAAAACATATATATGTGTCAAAAACTATATGTAAAACGATTTTCTATCAAAAGGCTTTTAAAATGCATTTTTAGAAAAATAATTATTTTATCCGAAAAAAATGAATTTATTCTTATATCATATCTAAAAAACTTATAAGATGAATTCAAAACATTAAATTGAAAATATATCATATTTTTTTCATTAAATAAAAATCCATAAATAGTTTTAGGAAAACCCAATTATTCTCTTTTAAGTAGGTTTTCATAAAAACATATCTATTATATTCAATTGGTTTTTATTTCCATTTCATGTAAATTTTGTAATCAATGATTCATCATTCAAACATGTGTAAACCATATTTCAAAATTTTGTTGATACTATTCATTCTTGTCATTATAACGGATAGTCATTTACTACCATTGAAAATAATAATAATTCTATTGTATTATTTTTTAGTATAACTCAATTTTGTGTGCAATATAAGATTTCAGAGGAGCTCGTTGTTGCATATCGAGTACGCTATCAGAAAAATCATCCCCTTTAACATGTAATTAATATCTTATTCATAAGTATTAATATGATTAAAAATTAATATTCTATAAATACTTGTATCATTACATCCTTCCCCCTTTTGGAAATTGTGTCCTCACAATTTTATAATTAGGCTTGGAAAGATCATTAAATGTCCCACATCAAAAAAAGAGTCAATGAAACTACCACTTTATAAGAAATAAAGAGAATTATAATGGTCACTCGAGATAACACATCCTAGGATTACATGAAAACATGGATATAAAATAGAAAACTAACCATCATGTTCTGATGGAGAGTGATAGAAAACTTGACCAGGAGAAATTTAACTACCAGAAAACCACAAACATGCAATAGGTCAAACAGTCTTTGATTCCCCAGTAGGAATAGTAAACAGACAACATTTTTTGTTTAAAGTTAATGTTCATATATTTGGATAATTTATTTATGATATTGACTAAGACTGTAAGTAAATATACTTAATTTTTATTTATATTTTTAAACATTAATAAGTTTTTACAAAAAACTCATCTTTTCTCCAAACAACGAGTATTCCAGATGACTTGGTCCCGCATGAAGCTCTAGAATCAACTTCTAGAGAATAACATGATCCATAAAAGATGAACCATATATTGCTCTTATTTTTAGTCCTTAACCAAAACCAAAATGGTTTGTAAAATATAAGATAATACCCAAAAGGATAATGGTTTATAAAAATAAACACAACTCTTAATCTCGAAAATTGAACAAAAAATACCCAAATATCAAAAAATGTGATTCAATTAAAAACTATTCTTAAAATTATTCCAAATAATCCCAAAATAAGTTTGAAACCTAAAATTAATAAGGATTTGATCACATATTCTTCCACAAAAATCATAACATTTATCTCCAAATAACATCAGCTACTCTTAAACTCTCATACTGAATAGTAATTAACCCAATCCCATTTTATCCATGATAGGTTAATATTTTCCGTAAATAAACCAAATATATATGTGTTTAAAATAAAAATATATATTCTTCCAATAAAAAATCCACCATTACTCCTCAATTTAAATCCCAAAGTATTATATTTTCCTTAGGCATATAGTGTTTCTAAATTAGAAAACACCTTCCAAAATAAACATTTTCACCTAATCCCCAAATAATTTTCCAATACTAAGGATATCAATTTTATAAAATATAATATACTAAATAAACTAATTCATTTTCAAAAAAATTATTTAACGAAAAAGAATATGTCATACTAATCAGGGACTTCACATAGGCCAGTGGTAGGTGTTGTGCCCCTATAGCCCTTCAGTTGTGGGTTTGATTCCCATGGATTTTCCGGATGCAACGTGTTTTCACCCATACTATGGGTTGTCAATTTTCTAAAACAATATCATTATTATTACATTCTCAAAAATAATATAATTTCCTCAAGAAGAACCTTAACCAATTTTATTTTCAAAGTTATCTAATACCTTTCATTTGGAATCCCAAAAAGTAATAACCATTTATCACCTCAAAAATGAAAGTATATATAAACCCAAAAGGTTATCCATTATGTCTATACAAAAAAAAAGATAATTCTTCCTTGAATAAAATTTTCACATATCAAACTTCACGATTACACATACTAGAAAAAGTCTTCCAATGTTATCCCATCATCAAAAGAGCCTTAATACTTTTAATAATTTCACCATCCTAAAATCTACCATAACTCTTGAGTTCCTTATATGTAGACTTATAAACCATTCAATATTCTTCGTGATCCATTAACCATTCTTTTCAAAATTATACTGTAATGAATCATATCTTAATATTCAATAATTTCAAAACATCAGCTAATAAATAATTCACACCATTAATTAGTCATTTTCAGTTTTCTCACCCTCAATTGGAATGGAATTAGGTATTGGTAATCCTATATTTTTATGGTTCTTCTAATCCTATTGTTGAACCATATTCATAGGAAATATATCTGTGTAATGATCATACACAAAACATTTAAAACATTCAATTTATCCCTCATAATTTACTTTTTCACGTTTCCTAGATTCAACAGGAAGCTTCCCTTTTACCATGGTAGGGTATTGCTTTATGACCTTCATTACCACATTTATAGAATCTTCCCATCCCATTGAAGAATTTTCCTAGGTGTTTATTTCCACATCCTTAACACATAGGTTTTTTAATATAATTACTATAAAAATGTTTACCTGAACTGTTGTAGTGATTTGATTCTCGTATATATGATGCCTTATAAAAATTACCAAGGTTAATGTGTCCAATATTGACTCCATATAATTGGTTGAGAATAACACCAGGAGTTCTCATTGCAGCTCCCATTTCATTTTCTATCTTATTTATAAAACCACCACAGTTTCCTTCACATCTGTTATTACATTGATTCTTGCTAGATCAAGTCATTTACTAAAATCAAAAAGGTCATTTTTCATATATTATAAAAATCATCATGACATATCTTATGAGGGGGGAAATAACTAAGTAACATGTGTTCAAGTTATCTTTAACTCATTCAGTATATCTAAAAAACTATGACTTTTTCTAATATGCTAACCATAAAATTTATTTCACTTATTCTTAAATAAAACCCTAGCCTCTAAAGTTATCTAAACTAACTTCTGATACCAACTATAAGGATCTGACATTAAACATTATATAATCTTGAATTATGTTAATAATTCACATTGACGATATTTTAAGGTTTATATATTTAAATAATTAGGTCATAACTTATACATAAATACTTGAATATTACAAGTATACACATCAACTCACGATCCATTTTTGAAAAAAAAAAACTCTAAAAAATGAAACATGTCTAGTTCCATGTTTTCAATAGCATTAATTTTTCTTGATACCATCTTTGACCCCATTACACTTTAATTCATGTGAACAAAATTTCAAAAACATGGTATGAGCATAAAAAACATATTAAGGGATACATAAATAAGGAAAGTAGTTATTTTTCAAAACAATATGTAAGTCATGAATACTTTATAATAAAGTAATAATTTACCCCTTAAAGAAGTAGCAAAAACACTTCATTGAATATAATCTCATTTCTTAAGTATATTTTATAGCTAACATTTTACCATCAAACCCATAGAGAGAACACATAACATATAAATAGTGAACTTGGGACATAATCATACTTAAATTAAATAACCATACAGTCGACTTCCACAAATTATTATTTCAAATAGAATAGAACTACAGTTTACTTCCATACCAAATCCATTGGAGGTTATAACGAAACCACTTTTCCTTGGTTTATCATAAAACCAACTATTATTTGGTTCATCTTGTTACCACCTTTCAAATTCCCAGGTAACATTAAATAATCATCACACAGAAAAGATTTCAAATATCAATATTTCAATCATAAAAATTTTATTTGAAATCAAGAGAAATATTTCAACATATTGAAATAGTGAATTCACTTTCAACCCCATTTTTAATACCAAATTATGTTAAAATTTTATATAGTAACAATTTTCCATTTAAAACATCATGGATTGTTAAGGAAACAAAATATCAAAAAACGCTCGTGGTGGTGGAAAGGTTATCGTCACCGCGTATGTTAAAAAGAAACATTCCCTTTGTCATTTAGTAAATAGATACATAGAAAAAGATCCCATTTGAATGAAACTAAAATTAAAAAGGGTTTATAGACGGTATAAAATCAAGTAATGTATAAATCAAAATATGCCTCAAAGAAACGAGATTGAGACAAAGTCCCTTATCTCGAGTCTGACTTGTCTGCTATGTTCCTTGTTCTTCTTGAATAATAAACATAAGTTAATTTCTACTTGATTCAGAACCTTTTTAATGTTTTTTAACCCTTTTATATAAATTATTACTAGGTTTTAAAAATTACATAATTATTTAAGTTAATATCAATCATTTTGTCGATATTGGGTACTCGAGTCGAAAATGATCTTGTTATAATTACCAATTTTCCATGTGGTCCAAATTCTATTATCTCCATAATGATATTCATGATTTAGATATCTTATATATATCAAATATATAATGTATCTATGTATTTAGAATAGTCCATATCATTTTTATATAAGAAATTAAATCCATTGTTCATGGAGATGGTCAGCCATACGTACAAATGAATGATACTTTCATTTGTTTTACATATTTAAAAAAATATAAATTAAAAGATACATAGGTATATTATAATTCCAGTATAATATTTATGTTATATATATTAAATAGGTTCATTAATTATATCCTTTATTTGTTTCATGTGTAGCATGAATGAGTCATAACACTTTGAGGGGAGGTAGTCCGCACTTCCTCAATTGAAGTTATCGTATTTATACAACCTGAAAAGCATACAGGTATGTTATAAATGATAATTAAAGAAGAATAGATTTAAAATAAATATCATATATTATTATATTTCCATCATAATGTTCACCCTAAGAAGTGGTAGAAGAAGAGTGAACAATCATTGTTTCGTGAGGTAGTAGTTTTTCGTCCATAGAAACAGTATGTTCTATACCCATTAGAAGGATGTGTGTAAGTGTAGTTCAAATACTTCTCATAAAACAACAAAGTATATTGAGGATATTTTTTTCATATAAAAAAATTAAAGAGAGTGGAGAAGGAAAAATAATGGAAAGGAACTTGAGAGAAGACTTTACTGCAAATTGAGTAACATCTATGGATTTGATCCAAATGGGATTTTGGAATTGCCATATTCATATGGGAAGGATTAAAGTAGTAATAAAGAATTTTTTGGAGATTATTGGATCATATTTTGGATGATACAAGGGGATTGAGAGGTGTGAGTAATAGGTGATATGTGGTGTCCTTTTGTAAGATGAATGGGGGCACTTTAAGAAAGTTTGAAAGTATTATTTTATTATTAATTGATTCTCAAATTCCAATAACAAAAAAGTGATATATTTCTATGATCATATGATTATGGGTCAAAATAATCTAATCTAATGGTTTTTAGACAAGTTTTGTTCATAAAATTAATCTTATCTTATATCTTTAACCCTTATTAAACTTATTTAACTTTTACCATGTCTTCATGTATTTTCATACTATATAGTTAATATAGTTACTGTAAATTTCAATCAAACCAAAAGTGGTTTATTAATTACATTTGAAATATAATATATGTTATTTGGCCAAATCATATATTTATAGAACTAATATATCATTTAATAAAATATTAATAGATTTAGAAACTCATTTATGTCAATTTATATACTATTCATATCATGAATTTTAAAAACATAATAATAATTTAATTCCTTAGAAAAACAACATTAATTTAAATATAACAAGTAAGAATCATCCATAGAATTCTTTGATGACATGAAAAGTTTCAAAATAAATTTATTAAAATATTTATAGTCTCATTTATTTAAATCATTCATTAATAAGGTAATCACTACATCATCATTGTGTCATAAATATATTTATTTATACGATGTATAAAAATATAAATATAATACGATGATTTAGAAAATATTTTTATCTTTATAATTACTATTTATAGTCAAAAAATATAACTTATAAAACCCCATATAAATTTTTTTACTAAAATAAACATGTTTAGTTTACATTTTCCTTAAACATAAATTAAAAGTAAATAAATGTCACTTTTAAAAAATATTGTCTCCATTGGGTCCTAAAATAGACCGAAGGATGACCATAGTCGGACATATCTCATTAAATAGTGTTAGGAAAAGTTTTTTTATAATTTAATATTTTTATAATTCTATTTTATACCCTTATTTCAGGGATTTAACCTTCTTCCATGGTAAATAAAATATTTAGTGAAGTTACTATTCAAAATTTCTAAAAAAAAGTTTCCTATTTAAAAAAATTAGACCTCCTAATTTCAAATATGGAATCCATTTTTCCAAATTCAAAACTCAGATGTTTTAGTAATTATTTTAAAATTAATTCTCGTTGTGAAAACCAAAAAAGAGTGATTTTAAGAAGTAAAAACTACCAAATGATTGAAATACGTTTAGGTCCAATTTCAAAGTGGAATTACATCCAATGTAAAAAAATTAGATTAAATTATGATAATATAATCCAACTAAACATTAAAACCATTTAAAAGTACAATCTAACTGTATAAATAAATTATATTAAAAGGTAGTTTTCAATTAAAATGCAGTATTTTTCACTATTTATTAAAAAATTAACTTTAGCAGGAAAATACCAAAATTTCATCCAAAGTATATGCTAATGTTCCTCTTCTAAACAAGAAGTTTTTTTTCAAATAAAATAAATAAATGGGTCAAAAAGTTGATTTAAAAAGGGTTCTCTATTAAAAGGTGATAAAACAACATTTTTAGAAATATACATCTTTTATATAGATAAAATTAGTTTACTATTATATCATATCTATATGACATATAAGATTTCCACCTGTCGCGTTTTCAATGCCTCAAGGAGGGCTATGAGGGCTGCCATAGGATCATCCGGGTGGGGTTCCCTGTCTTGACGGAGATCCCTAACCACGAGTGTGTTTTCGTGATCTTCGACACGGTAGATGGGTTCAGTGGCTCATGGAGCGACTGGTGGAGCGGCCTGCGGGGCATCTGGGAGAAAGCAGGCTGGATTTCGTGGATTTTCGCGCCACTCGGGAGGGTTTGGTGAGACATATTGAGCCCTCATGTCGTGAGTTCTGGCTTCAACCCTATCCGTAGGAGTGGTATAATCAGGGTTGCCTGGAGGCATCTTGCCTGGGAGAAGTTGTTCCTGCCCCTGCAGCCCCCGGCTAGGATCGCCATAGTCGGGTCATCACTCTACAGCATGTTTAGCCAAGATATTGTCGACAAACCTCTTCTGCTCAGCAAGTTTCTGGAGAAACAAGGCCTTCTCGGGGTCCTCCTCCATCTTATGCATTGAGGCGGACGGTTCAGAGTGCTTGAAAGCTCCGAACTGCTGTTTACCCTTACCAGCATTCTGTCTAAGTACCAATGCTTTGGTGGGCGTAGTGAGACCTAGAAGGTTCCTCTAATGATAATTAATCCTCCATGAAGGGTCTAACAGTGGTGTCACACCCTCAGGGGGTAAGTCTCTATCGATAAAATCTAGCTCGTCCTCCTTGTCCACGACGTCAGCCATGTGGACGGTGACCCTTCCTGGGGGAATTCCTGAATATCGCATAGCGAGTCGGGCTACCATCGGATAGGGCTGAAGAGGAGGGCAGCATACTGCCCCTAGACATAGACTTTTTCATGGGGGGTAGCCTCACTAATAATCTTGTGGAGTACCTTGATACTCAGAATGCATTACTGGTTGAGAACCTCATGATGACCAGGTCACTCGGGGCATTGGGCCACTGGGAGTGCGGCCGGATCGACTAGACGACATTACTCACTAATGTCTCCAAGATGCACTTGTCTCCTTGGATAAACCACACGTTGATGACGGAGACTGAAATGTGTCACCCAGAGGGTGTAGCGGAAGCACTCAACTTCCTCTGAGATGAGGGATTCGGGTATGCAGAAATCTTGCGTTGCTGCAGGCCAGAACTCCCCGTGGGAGTGGTCTGCTGCAAGGATGATCCAGAAGCTCCTCGACTCAAATTCAGGGTTTGGCCCTTGATTTCCCCACTCACTAACTGGGGGTGGTTGAGGAACTGGCAGCGGTACTGTGGCATACCGCTAGGATGGCAGGTTGGCTGGTGGAGAATACGGCGAACGGGCTGACTGGACACCGATACGCATGCTGTCCTTCGAAGAGTGTAGTGACATGTTCGCTACGTTTCGGTAGGATGGGCTTATGGCTTCTATTCCTGGCTCAGGGGCCAGGGCTGCTGCTGGTGGGTCGCGCTACTGGTCACCCGCCATTGGTCCCCAGAATAGCTTCCGGTGATCTCTTGTGGAGGTAGAGAATGCTTCCAGCGATGATGGTGGTGACTGCATGACCTTAACCTGTGGGGTCGCAAGATCTTTAGAATCCTAGATAAACCTACAAAGGGAGGCTGGAATTCTTTGGACCTCGCATTATGGGAGTATCATGCTGATACGCATCATCCCAACAATGGCTCTTGACTCGGATGAGTGAGGGGAGGGTTCCTGAGCTGAGTCGCACCCCGCTTCAGAGTCTGAGAAGTGGAACGGTTTGATATCTGTCTTGGACTTCCCAGGATACTTCTTGTGGTGGTGCCGAACCTCCTTCCAGCCCCTGGGTGGCTCCTCAGAATATGGCCGATTTCCGACATGTGGTCCTTTGGCCGCACTGGTGCCAGGGTGGAGAGTATTTCCACTTGAGACAGCTGAGGTGCGATGAGCACCAGGAAAAATGTAGAATGGGACATGGGGATGACCTCCATGAATATCACCTGAGCGGGAAAAAACTCCACCGGAACCGACAGGAGAATGGGGACGACCTCCATGCTTGGTGTGGGTGGAGCGAGGCTGGCCTTCAACCCTCTGGTTGTCTAGGTGAGGAGGACCTTCACCAGATGCAGAGAGGTTTTAGGGAGGATCCCCACGTTGGAGAGAGACTGGATGGTTAATGTCTCTATGTCAACATTCAAGGGTAGGAGGAAGGACTCCATACCCAGTGTGATGGGCATGGGAGAGGCTTCCATACTGAACATCACTGTCGTGGGTCAGACCTTCATTCAGATTGGGGGTAGCACGGGGAAGACCTCCATTCCGAGCCTCGAAGTGGGGTAGACCCATGCTCTTAGTGGTGGTGGTACATGGAGGAACTCCATATGGGGTGGCATTGTCATGGGTTGGTTCACGGTGACCACAGCTCACACCTGCAACCAGGAGAGTCAACCCAGCTTGCCCGTGGGGCAGTTGGGGACTTGATCCCGGTTGAGCGTAGAAGCTCCCATGCTCAGTGTGTGCAAGGACATGATGATATCCATCAGTTTTGGCTCGGGCTACAGTAGTCGTCGATGCTGACACCCCTTGGAGGGATTCCTCAGCTCGTGCCTGACGCTGGCGTCAGTTTTGGAGAGCCGATGCTGCTGGCGCAGGTGCATAGGTCTCATGCTCCTTCGGCAAGGCCGGGTGGTGGCGTTGACGCGTCTGGGTGGGGGCACTCGTTGGGAGCCCTTGGATTGAGACTCTAACTAGGTTGGGTCAGACGTTTCACACCTCATCATCGTAAGGAATGGAGTCATCAAAGAGCTCCGGTGATAGGCTCCCGAAACGATTGAATGTTGGGGTGGGGACCAGCGGCTCCCTGCGCGGCCCTCGGGGGCGGCGTTGACTGTGAGGCATGGTGGCCTCGAGATCCAAGCATGCCATATCCTGGGTTGGGATTATTCCATCATCCTCATAACAACGTACGTCATCATTAATCACCCTTATATGTATGAATTCTGATGGAGAGATGGGGCATGGGCGCCCCACAGTTGTGGACATGAACACCATTGTGGAAGCGGTGAAGCCACACAGAGAGGCTATGCTGGCATTTCCCCTGCCCCTCCTGCGTAGGTGGGCGGGTGGTGATCGTGTTCCTGTGGTAGTAACCTGATTCCTAGAAGTAGGGAGATGAACTCATTAACACTACTAGGAAAGGAAATCAATAACAAGTTCCCCAACGTCGTTCCAACTTCGGTGCCCGGTAAGAGGGATCCACGCTGACAATGTCACGGAACGGGATGTCCAGCGTTCTACTACCCCAAATTCTGGTGAGTTGCATGCCAGTCCCACTACTTTCTTTGCGGGACCCAGTTCCAGATAGCTGGATCTGGTGACATCTCAATCCATGGATGCCTCAAGCACAACTAATCTTCATATTGGGGAGAATAGATTCACGTCGGGTTCACCATTTCTGTTTCTGATGCTTTCATTGGGGCACGTGTGTCTATATTCTTGAGTGTGACAGTCATAGATTTGTTACCCCACATTCTCTCTTTCCATAGGTGGGCAGCATTAATTCCTTGTACAAGGATGTTTTCTCCTTACTGGAAATAGTATGATTGGATTTCTATTCTTCCTTCCATGGATTCGTCCTCGAAATTCGTCACCTAGTCTGAGTCTCCCTCATAGATTTAATATGCTATTTTTGAAACTCTTCTTGGTTCCATATCGTTTTCGACACTAGTTAATTATGCTGCTTCTTTTAGGACATTCCTAGGGGTCCGGTCAGGGCAGAAACCTTCAGTTAGTGGAGTAGTCACGTTGGGGCATCACTGGTGTGTCTGGACGCTAGGTATTGGTGTGTCTCTCTTTTTTCCCTTATTATAGGGCTTCTCTAGGGCACGGAAGCCCAACGTATCCCACATAGAACGTGGAGGATCAAATGTCATAGGCATGTATCTGAGGTTTTCCTTGGCTTCTTGTGTTCAACACAGGGTATGCCGCAAGTTTAAATTCCAATGGAGATGGACCGGACTGATCGGAACACTGATTAGAGTGAATCAGACAAAGGAACCCCTTGTAGGGAACACCGATGATGGGGCCTACATATGGGAGGCCTTCTTAATTTTTTGGGAGGGAATTAGGTGTCATGATCTCACTAGGATGTGAAGGCCTGTGTAAGAATTAGGATGGATGATGGTTTAGGGCTGGAGCCTCGAAGAGACCTCCTACGTATCCCCACGGTAGGGAATCAATTTCCTCGAAGATCAAATGGAGAATATAGTTTAATGTCGTGTGGGATGGGGGAGAACAGACAAGAAGAGGGGTCAGAGCGACCAATGGGTGGTCGGCTTGAACCTCATTGAGTCTTCCTACTTACCATGCCTTGACATGGATCAAAGTCCCCGTAGTTCGGGATGTGGTGTGTCGGGAAACCGACGTGAAGATGGACCGGGGGTCCGACGGGTGTTGGGATTGAACCTCATGAGGCTTCCTACATACCAGGCCTTGACATGGATCAAAGTCCTCATAGTTTGGGATGGAAAGGGGCTTGGCACACTGACCCAGAGATGGTTGGGGATAATGGGTATTAGGATTGAACCCTGTGGAGGCTTTCTACGTACCATTCCTTAACATGGATCGATGTCCCCATAGTTTGGGATGGTTTGTCAGAGAACCGATGTGAATAAGGACCTTGTTCTAGGTGGATGGTGGGCATGAACCTTAGGGAGTCTTCCTATGTACCATGCCTTGACATGGATCAATGTCCCTGTAGTTTGGGATGGTGTATCGGATAATCGGCGTGAATAAGGACCTTGGTCTAGGTGGATGGTGGGATAGAACCTCGGGGAGGCTTCTTATGTACCATGCCTTGACATGGATCAGAGTCCCCGTAGTTCAGAATGGTGTGTAAGAGAACAGACATGAATTAGGACCTTTGTCCAGGTGGATGGTGGTCTTGAACCTCAAGAAGGCTTCCTACATACCATGCCTTGACATGGATCAAAGTCCCCATAGTTCGGGATGGTGTTTCGGAGAACCGACGTGTATAAGGACCATGGTGCAGGTGGATGGTGGGATTGAACCTTAGGGAGGCTTCCTACATACCATGCCTTGAACTGGATCAAAGACCACATAGTTCATGTTGGTGTGTTGACGAACTAACATGAAAAAGGACCTTGGTCCAGGTGGATGGTGGGCTTGAACCTCAGGGAGGCTTCCTACGTACCATGCCTTGACATGGATCAAAGACCACATAGTTCTAGTGGCGGAATATAGTTTAACATCATGCGGGATGGGGTGTTGTCATGGTCGATGATTACTCTAAGACAACATGAGTCATGCTCGGTATGAGAAACAAGAGTTAGTAGAGACCCGACGATCACGTCGTGAAAGGTGCGTCTATAGGATGTGGAGTAGGCCTTACGCGTGGAGCGGACTAGGGAGAGAGGGATTGGAACTTACTCTGAGATGGAGGCCCGATGGTGACAAAGCGTAGCGGGAGAGGGATTTGGGACCGAATAAAGGAGGATCCCCATTCCCAATCACACACTCTGCTGGCCTTGGCACTGAGGAAGTGAGGAGGAGTAGGGGATTTGCCTCCTACAAGAAAAGATAGGGGATTACACCAAGTTGGTTTCCCTTACCTGAGAACAAATGCCACTCCAAGAAGGAGGATATCATCCCCTGTGGAGACCAGGGGGCATGGAAAATGCCCAAGGTGGGGGGACCCTATGGTCGAGGCATGGGATATGGTCACAGTTTAATGTCATGTTTTGAGGAAGAAGGTTCTTGGCAGTTTAACGTCCTGCAGCTCGGATGAGGTCGGTTTGTTTTGCAGCCCTAGAACATACATAACTGGTATGATCTTCTCCTTGTGGGAGAGAAGGCACCTGCAATGCCGTACTGAGGGAGTATCATGGAGCGAACCATCAAGGGGTCCAGTATAGTGTGGCTATGAGAAGAATAAATAGCCATTATCATGAATATGCGAAGAAGCATTATGCAAATCAACGCAACGGGCAGTATCGTCCAGGGGACTCTGAAGTCACATCCTGAAAACCTGTAGGGTTGCATGGGAAAAGGATTTTCCAAGAAGATAGGTCCATAGGCAGGGGCCTTATAGAGCTTTGTAGCTCCGCATGGTGGAGGGAACTTGCGAAGGGATGTGCTTCGTGAGGTAGGGCAACTTAGCTTTAGCATGGGGAAGAGGTGCAAATGGGAGGTTCTTTGTGAAGTGGAAGGGAATTCATGGGGAACAACATTGTAGAAGAAAGGTGCCTCACAAAGCAAGGTGTCGAGAAGCAATTTTCATCACAAAGTATAGTGAACATGCCTTAGCATGTGGATCATGTGTACATGAAGGGTGTTTCGCGAAGCATAAATGCTCCGAGACGACCCGAGTCCCCTTAGGGATCCCCTCCCTTCGCGAAAGCCCTCAGGTTTCATGAAGGGAATCCCTCCTGAAATAGGGGTTCAAAACAAGACAATGGGGAGGCACTTCGTGAAGTAGAATTACCTCACATAGCTCTTGGTTCACCAAGAAGAAGACTTCTTCACGATTCGGGAGTTTGGAAGCTGAATGGTCAGATTTTCCATCTTCAGAGCTCAGTGGGACCCTGTTATTTATAGGCAAGAGGTGCCACGGAGCGGAGCTCATACAGCTCGAAGAGGGGCTTAGTGGCTTCACGGTGGGTCGTGAACGTCAAATGGGGTCGTAGAGCGTCTTGCTCCATTGGTTTGCAGCGGCATCACGAACGTCAAATTCATTCGCAGAGCATCCCACCTTCTTTGCTTCGCAGTGGGATCACGAACGTCAAATGAGTTTGTGGAGCCTCCCGCCTTCTTTTCTTCACGGAGACTTCGGTGCTGGGAAGACTTTGTGAAGTGTCTTTGTGAGGCAGTCTGTGGGGCCGTCTTGGGGCCTTCTCTTTTTTCTGAATTTTAGCGCCAACAAGTGGCTTAACAGAGTAACTATAAAATGAAAGGAGACCCAAAAATGGATCATTAATGACAATTGTAACATTATATATGTCAGTTTTCTGAATGTTATATTTCTAGGACTATTGTTACATTTAATAAAATACTAACTGATTTAAAAACTCACTTATGTTATGTTTTATACTATTCATATCATGGCTTTTTCAAAATCCATAAAAAATTTATTTTTTATAAAAGACTTCATTAATTAAAAGATAACAAGTCATAATTGTCCATAAAATTCATGGAGTACATAAGTTGTCTCTGAATAAATTTATTTTAATATTTATAATCTCATTTATTTAAATCATTCATTAATAATGTGATCACTAAATCACCATTGTGTCATAAATAAATTTATTTATTTGATGTTTAAAAATTATAAATAAATTATCAGGATATATAAAATCATTTTATATTTATAATGACTATTTATAGTCTAAAGTGTCACTTATATAACCCAATATAATTTCTTTTACTAAAATATACATGTTTAGGTTATATTTTCCATAACATTAAATTAAAAGTAATTAAATGTCATTTTCACACAAATGTGGCTCCATGGGGTCCTAAAATCAACCCAAGGACACGCATGGTAAGACATATCTCATCCAATTAGGTTATAACATGTGTTAGGTTAATTTAATATTATTATAATATTATTTTTAACCGTTATTTACCAGATTTTCCTTTTAACCATGGTTAACAAAATATTTTCTGAAGTTCCTATTTATAATGTCTAAAAATAAAAGTCAACTATTTACTCAATTTTTACCTCCTGATTTCAAATATGGAATCCATTTTTCAAAATTCAAAAAATAAAATTTTTAGATATTAATTTAAAATTAATTCCTGTTGTAAAAACCAAAAATATTTTTTTTCAAGAAGTAAAAACTACCAAAAGATTGACATGTGTTTTTGTATTATTTCAAAGTGAAATCACTTCAAATGACCAACATTGGATTTAATGATAAAAAAATAATCTAATTACACTTTAAAACCAATTACAATTACAATATAATCATATAAATAAATTATATTAAAAGGCAGTTTTGACTTAAAATGCAGTATTTTTTCACTATTCATTAAAAATGAATTTTATCATAAAAAACCAAAAATTTACCCAAAGTAAATTTTTTGTCCCTCTCCTAAATAAGAATTTTATTTTTTCAAATATAACATATGAAAGTGACAAAAACTATATTTAAAAAGGGTTCTCCTTTAAAATGAAATAAATTTCCCTTTTATGGTATTTCATACTTAAAATCAGATACATTTATATTTTATGCAACTAAAATTAATAAGATTAATGTAAATAAATTTTAACAAAAATTTGTAATCATAATTTGGTTATTTCTATTCATTCTGTAAAATATAACCTCTAGGCGTTAACTATCATTTAAAATAATAATATTATATTATTATTATTCAGTATGACTCAGCCTTGTGTGCAAAATGAGATTTCCCAAAAACCCAATGTTGCATGTTTGGTACTCCATTGATCATAGAATCACATTTAAAGTAAAATTAATAATTAATTCACAAATATTAATAAATATGAAAATTTCATATTCTTTAAGTACGATGGATATTACATATTGGTATTATGAGTTTATATTAAAGCGCTTTGTATTGACTAATGCACTATTTGTTATAATGGATCTGCTGAATAAAATATTCAAGGATTATCTTTATGACTTTTTACTAGTATTAATTAACGATATATTTATTTTCTATAAAATATATAGGGATCATGGGAATCATTTTTGAATCTTTTTTGATAATATAATAGGTAAGGAATTGTATGGGAATTTTCATAACAATGAATTTGGATCGATGAAATTTATTTCCTTGACTATATAATCTAAAAGTATAGAATATGTACTAGTCCTTCAAAGATGAAGGTGGTCAAGGAATATCCCACATAGTAGAATATAATGGAGATATGTAGTTTCCTTGTATTATTAAGTTACTATCAATGATTTATTTAAACTTTAACTAGATTATCCAACCAATAGATCAAGTTAACACATAAAAGGATAAAATTAACGTCGTTGGTTAGATTATGACACTCAAGATGTGGGTGAATTGATTTCCTCTAAAAATTTCTATTAAAACCCTTAATTTAGAAATTCATCAATTTAAATTATTAACAGCCCAGTTCACTGAAGTATCATATTTATAAGAGTTTTGAATGTTCAATTAATTTATCAAAATATTGATTAATTCTAAGTTACGCCAATTTGAAGTATTTTTTTATCTTTTTAATGTAATTTACTAAATTACAAAAAATTAAACTCTATATAAGATTAACTATCAAAGTTAAAAAAATATGAAATAAGTGTAAAGATAGAGAGAACTAAATTTGAAATACACAACGGAGTAAAACAAGAGGTTTAGTCTCCAATAGAGACATAATCCTATCCACTCGGTGAACATATGCCACCAAGCTATTTTTATTAATAAAATTGATTCACACCTTGTATTGGAGTTCACAACAGCATACAAAGTTGTTTTGGTCAAACTGGACCTCTACCAAAATCATCTCTAGGACACTAATGATGTCAAACAGAGACATATTTCATAATTGTATATGGGTGAAAATTATGTAAAAATATGATTGAGTGAGGATATCATGTATCATACAACATAGAACAGGAGAAAGTGTGTGGCTAAACTACAGACACACATATAATTTGATAAGTTGTAAAATTATACACAATAGAGAAGAAAAAATGAGAGAGGGTTTAGAATGCACTGAGTGATGTTCTTGATGCTTCTGGGCTCCTTGAGTAAATCAGACGTGGAATTGGAGTCCTCTTCTGGAAGAGATGCCAAAATATAGTGTCATGGAAACTCTGTGTTCTGGTTTCTAAGAAGAAATGGGGTGCTCTTCGAAGGTTCTTTCACCAGTGTTTGTTCCCACAATAATGTTGACACTTTGGTTCTCATCAAATCCTTATTCATCATAGTTATCAAGAATGAGTGGTATTTGTGTCTTCTTCATAATTTCAATCCATAGTTGCACTTGATATGTATTGTCTTCTTTTTGTAAGAGTGATTTCTATTTATATTCTACAGAGGTCGAAAATAGGAACAATACTTAACATAAAGACTTCCTCGTACCCCGTACTATTCTATGATAATGGATGAAAATGAAAAAGAAAGTCATTAATATAAAAAAATGTACTAAGTTTAATAAATATGGCCATTATAATTAATTTTGAATTTAAATGTAAAGAAAATTTTCTATGTATTGAACAGTAGGTCATTCTATCAGTGACTACTTCCATCGATGACTCCTCCTGTCGGTGACTCCTTCTATCATTGACTCCTTCTTTAAGTGAATCCTTCTTTCGGTATTTTAGTGGCTCAGTGTCACATACTATTAGTGACTTGTTTTGTCTGTGACTCAGACTATCGGTGACTCTGACTTGTATCTATCAGGGAGTCATGTGTTCTATCGGTAGATCATTTGTTCTATCGGTGAGTTCTTTATGCTATTGGGGACTCATCTGCTTAGTCGGTGACTCACGCTTATATTTTTCGGTGAGTCATTCTATGACGTAGTTGTTGGTTACTGATTCTTATCCATTTTGTCTATTTACATGACAAATAGTATATATATTAATATAATTAGGTAAATATTATAATTAGACCTAGATAAACATAATTAAATTTTTTTTGACATAAATGAAGATGATTGGATATAATTTTTTGTTATTAAAACTAGATAGGTCCTACAATATCACCATTTTTTTATGATCACATATCATGGAATTATAAAGTACAATAAATTGATTCATAATTATAAAAGAAGGTCATCTTATTACTATCTACATAGTTAAACTAATGATTAATACTGTAATGAATTTTCTTTTATCCCCCTTTTTTTAATATCAAAAAACATAAAGTCCATATGGAATAAAGATCAAGGAATAAAATAAATAATCAAAGAATGAAATGATACTAAATTTTATTAGGAATGAAAATTACATTGGATATTAAAGTGAAAAGGTACAATACAGAAGTAAAACAAATCATCCATATCAAAGAAGTGATACAAACTACTTCTTCATTAAGGAAGGGTTCCATCACTAACTTTCCCTTATCAGAAGATGAAGGGGTGGGATCATTAGATGTAGAAGTAGTGGATGGAGATTTAGAACGAATTCTAAGAGAGGGAAAAATAACTACAGTAAGGATTGAAGCGGCCAAGATGGGGCAAGTGGAGGAAGGAGGTCCAGTAAGCTCCCTAAAATTTACTGGATGAATATTCATAAAATCATGAGAAGGAGTCATTGTCAAAAAATGCATACATGAAGTAGTCGAAAAAGTAGGTTCTAGGGATTGTCTAATAGGAATGGTAGGAGGGAAAACAATTTAGTACTCTGGAAATGATGATAATCATTAATAAGGATGATTAAATCTATATTTATCTATGCACTATACTATATATCCTTTGTTAAATATTCCTTATTTTCAATGAACTATGTAGTTATAGGAGTAAACTCCTTGTAAAAATTCACTTGATCTCTGAATGAATAGTTAAATATAGGAATTATCAGGTTATCAAGTAATGGTTTGAAGTGACTGTCCAACTTATGCTTTGTGTATATCCTATTAAATAGAAAACTCCACATTCATGGTTATTTCCTCATTAGTAGTTGTAGAATTATCTAAATAAAATCAGACCATGTCATATATATGATCTATATTCTACACTATTTTTGTTAGAATTTGCTTAGTAGTTTCACCAATCATGATTTTTAGCTCTTCTCTAATAATAGTCTTGACTATCTCTATATCTAGTGGATGTGCTAGAGGACCTGCTAAGATAGATGCCCATTGCACAATGGCTCTCAATTATTTCTTCAAATAGATAAGGATTTCATTATCCAAACTGCATGTTTCTCGATGAATATCTTCCCTTAACACATTTTGAATCACCTCACTGTCTGAAGAATTAACAGGAGGAACGTAGTGTGGTGGAGCAATAAATGATGATGCACTATTCACTGCATCCTTAACTACTGACCTTAGAAGGGCCAAATCAAGAGTTAGAGTAGCATCCTCAATATGGGAATATGGAGAATGGTCATGATGTTTTAGATCATGGTCTATAGTGGGTATGTATTCACTAAGTAGTTGGTCAAAATCATCTGAAAGCTTGACCATTTCACCAGACACCTCTTGACTAGTTGTTTCAATTTCTTCTAGAACTGATTCCAATCAAGGTTAGATCTTGGAAACAACTATTTTTATAATAAATCATGTATTATTCATAGTATATGGTGCTATAGGTGATGGATGAGCTAGAGGGAATAGTCACCAAACAACTAACAATTCTTCCTTAAAGGAATTTAAGTTTTCCATGGACACATAATCAACAGGAACTTGTACTTGAGCTGATTCAACTAATAGAGGTTCCTCAACCACAGATCCTCGTTAAATAGATATCCTTTCCACATCATCTAAATATAGATAATTTAGACCAAGAGAAATATAACTAGGGAATTTTTCCCTATCAGATATAATAGAAGCATCAAAAGGTGTGAGTGTATCAACTCTTACTTACCTAGTTTGAGGCTCCCCCACAATTTTACATCTATTGATTTGTTTCTCCACCTCAATTTTACCTCTAATAATTTATTTCTCACCCTAAACATGAGGTATCCTTCTAACATACACCAACTGAGGTATTGAGCCTACTAGTTCTCTTTCTACAATACCAATGTCAATTACTTTATCTGCCTCACCACTAGCTTCTGTAGAAAACTGAGGTTCAATAAACTATTCCTAATTCTTAGGAAAATATTGTTCTATATTGGAACCTTGATTATCACTAGGATTATCAGAATAAAATTCACTAGGATAATTACCATTAATTTCTTGATCAGATTCATATCCTTCACCTTCTTCACCTTTATCACCAAATTCTTCATCCTCTTTTACATCACTGTTAGAGCCACTGCCACTTGCTTCTTCTTCTCCGTCTACTTCATCTTCTTCTCCAGATTCATATTCTGAACTATTTGATCTACTTTCATATTCCACACTAACTGATTCCTCAGTCTCATCATCATCATCATCATCATCATCAACTAGAATAGGTTCCTTTGATGGAAGATCTAGAGGTGACTAGCTAGATTGTATAAAATACCCATTGTACATTCCACAATATATGGTTTACTCTTATCCTCTATATAAGACCCTTATTTTCTAGAATATTCATCTACTTCATTATTATAATAGACCACATCAACATCTAGTCCTAGACCAGCATCAGTCACATCCCTCAACCGAGTAGGATTCTTAATAGGATTCAAATTTTCATATATCTTCTCATTATCTTCAACCCACTCTTTCTTCTAGGGATTCCAATTTATCATCATTTTTTGAAAATATCCTTACTTAGGAAGATACCACTACAAGCATAAATGGTTTCTTCAACTTTACATACACAAACTTTCGTCATAAACATGTCATATATCATTCTTGGATAGAAAAAGGAGTTAGTCTTACTATATGGATTTATCATCTCACTTTTATGGACTATCAAGTACCTACATAAAATCACTTTTTGTCCTTTCTTCAGAAAATACAAGATATATTCATCCTGAAATTTCAGTGAGGCAAATCCCTTTTCATGGGACACAACAGGTGTTGGATAAATTTAAATAAAAGTGTACATTATCCATCCAACTCTAAAGTTATAGGCCTTATGTGCTCTTCATTACCAGTCATCTCCCTCAGGGCTATCTCATAGAATAAAACTCACTTGTAAGTGGACTACTTCCCAAGTAGTCATCAAATAATCCATCATTTGGTACATTTTGATGTACTGCCCAATGCCTTGAATAAAATTACAATATCCTTCTATTCACAATAGATTTGATCCAATAAATCTCACTACCTACTAGAATAAACTCATTATAAAGATAAAACTCAGGCAAAAGAATGGTGTATTTTATCCTTTCGTTATTTGGAAACCCATCTATCCAACCTTGAGTTTTCAACAATCTTAATAGAAGATAATTAGTATATAATAACCAATCCATGAACACTTCCTTCTCAGGAATTACCACACGTTTCACAAGACCTATATTAACATCCTTAGATCTACTTGAATATATTTTATGCATCTTAGAGGGTTTAGATTCATTATTTCATCCATCAAAGAAACACATTACTTTAACCATTTTGATGGTTTAGTGGAAGGCAATAAGGTTAAAGGTCCGAGGTTAAAGAGAGAATATGTAAGAGGGTAACTATTGAAGTCCAGGATTAATAAATAGAATGGATTGACTCAATTTTATCATTTAGGGATTTATAAATCCCATGTGTCGAAATAAAAAGGGGAAAACAAAACTGCATCATTTTGGCAAAATAAAACAGATACAGATAGTGGGTTCCATTAGTGAGTGTCCAATGGTGAGACATTAGTTTCAATTTCATTAATACATTGGTGTCAGTGAGACATCAGTGTTGGTGAGACATTTTTGTCGATAAAGCATCATTATCAGTGAGACAGAGGTGTCATCATGACATAGCATGACACACTCGGTGTCGTCATGACAAATCATGACAATGTAGGTGTCATCCTCACATATCATGACATGGTCGGTGTTGGCATGACATTATTAGCATCCTATAGGTGTCAAATCTACATAGTGTTACCATAGAGTTATTAAAATTTGGTCCTTATAAATTAATCATCCCTAATTCAGGTCTGATATAACTCATCCTCTTGGATTTTAATTTCTTAGTTAATATATTAGCAATCTGATGTTCAGTGCCAATAAATTCTAGAGTTCTATCCCCTTTTTGATAATGATCTCTCAAAAAGTGATGTCTTACATCAATATGTTTTGTTCTATAATGACAAATAAGATTCCTTGATATGTTAATAGAAGTTTTATTATCACAATTCATATTTATATGTCTAAATTGATATCCATAACCCAATACTGTTTTCTTCATCCACAAAATCTGAGCACAACAACTACCAATGGCTATATATTCAGCCTTAGGAGTAGATAATGCAATATAATTTTTCTTATTACTACACCATGATAATAGAGACCTATCCAAAAAGTTACATGTTCCAGAGGTGATTTTTCTATCAACCATACAACTTCTAAAGTTATCATCTTCATAACGAACTAATTCAAATTCTTGTCCTCTAGTATAGAAAAATCCTAATTTGGTAGTATATTTGAGGTATTTGAAAATTATTTTATAACTAGTAAAATTATATTCTTTAGGATTATCTTGAAAATTTTCACATATAGACATACTAAACATGATGTTACTCCTACTAGATTTCATGTAGAGTAGACTTCCAATCATTCCTCTATAAGTGGTTTGATCAACAAATTTATCATTTTCATCAAGATCCAACTTACAGGTGGTACTCATTGGTGTATCACTACTTTTTTGTACTATAAATCCCAAACCTTTTTAAAAGATATTTATTATATTTACATTGAATTAAAATGATATCTTCTTAGATATGAATGATTTTAAATCCATGAATGAATTTTAGTTCTCCCATTAAACTCATTTCAAATTCATTTTGCATCATTTTTGAAAAATCAACACATAAAGAATTCTTTAAGGATCCAAAAATAATATCATCAAAAAATATTTGAATAAATAAAATATCTTTAAAAATTATTTTCATAAATATAGAAGGACCAACTATAACTTTTGTAAAACCATTAGAAATAAAAAAAGTAATTAGACTATTATACCAAGCTCTTAGAGCTCATTTTAAACCATTTAAATCCTTTATTATTTTAAAAACATGATTTAGAAAATAAGTGTTTGTGAAACCTAGGGGTTGTTTTAAAAAATCAACCTCAACTATATACCCATTTAAGAATGAAATTTTTACATCCATTTAATATAGTATGCAATTTAGATGAGCTATATATGCTAAGAGGATTACAATGGCTTCATGTCTTGAAACTAGTGAAAAGGATTCTTTAAAGTCAATACCTACTTCTTGACTATATACTTGTGAAACCAATCTAAAATTATTTCTCAAAAAAATTTCTAATTCATATAATTTGTTTCTAAATGTCCATTTAGTTCCCATGGTCAAGGTTTCTTTAAGTCTATCCACAAGTTTCCAAACATTATTTCTTTTAAACTTATTCAACTTTTCTTTCATAGTAATCACCCAAAATTCATCATTGATTTCATCATTAATTTTTTTAGGTCCAATCTATGATAATAAGGGTTGAAGTTCAACCGGGTTCATAGTAGAAGCTCTAGTCTATGTCCATTTATTTAATTCTCCAACTATAGTATCCAAAGGATGATTCTTAAGGGTTCTAAGAGATATAAAAAAAAGGGAATAGTTATTTCATGTTTATCAATAAGTTTAGGGTCACTCTGATAAGAGTCTTGATATTTTCCAGAAATAGAGGGTTTAACATACTATTTAACAGTGTGATTAAGAGATTTGGAATTAGTGTTCTTATTGAAAAAATCATCCTAAATATTTTAAAAAGGGTCTCTAGATTCATGTGGATTTGTTTCATAAAATTTGATATGCACAAATTCTTCCACACATTTAGATCTTTTATTAAAAACTATATAGGATTTACAAGAGTTTTTATAGCCTTTGAAAATTCCATCACCACTTTTGGATGAAAAAGTTTCAATATTCTACTTAGTGTTAAGAATATAGACTTTGAAACCAATGACTTTGAAGTAACAAACTTTGGGTTTTCTATTTTTCCATAACTAATATGGAGTTTTCTTCAAAATTGTTATGATTAATACTCTACTAATAATATAACACATTCTATTTACAACTTTATCCTAAAAAAATTGGTAAGGAATACTCATTAAGAATTTTCTATACTACTTCTTGTAGGGTTCTATTCCTTCTTTCTATAACTCCATTATGTTGGGTTATCCTAGGAGTAGAGAAGTTACAAGTATTTCCTTTTTATGACCATAAAGATTGAACTCATGATTTTCAAACTCACACCCATGGTCACTTTTTAAGGATTTAAATCTAATACAACCTAGGTTTTCTACTGTTAAAACATAATTTGCAAAGTAATAACAAGATTCACTCTTAAGAGCTAAAAAGAAATTCCAAGTATATCTAGAGAAGTCATATACCATAACATGGACATAGTTATTCCCATTAAGACTTGAAAATCTAGATCGTACAAAAAATCCATGTGAACCAACTCAAGAGGTTGAGAAGTGGAAACTTCTTTCTTGGGTTTAAAAGATATTTTGTGTTGTTTTCCATTCTGATAGAGATTGAATATTTTATTTTCTAGAAATTATAGTTTGGGAAGGTCCATGACCAACACTTTAGTTGTAATATTTCTTAGCGAGTGGCCGTTATAGTGGCCTAATATCTTATTCCAAATCCACGATTCTTTATGAAAAACACGTAATCAACAATAAAATTTGAGAAACTAAACAATATTCATTCACAACATAAACTTTCCCATATATAAAATCAATAAATACTAACACATTTTTGGAATTAAAAACATTAAATGCATTATTTTAAAATTTAACATTGAAACTACCATCACAAAACTAAAAGATAATAAGAATATTTTACATTAATCAATTAATAAAAGATTCTTTGGAAATTAAAATATAATTAGAGTTATGGATTTGGCTAAGGTTAATTATTTAGCTTTTAGCATTATCACAAAAAGTGACATTCCCACCCTCAATCACTTTATGTTTACCTAATATTGAGTAATCCCCTATCATGTGTCTTAAACATCTGTCATCCAGGTACCATTAGGTTTTACAAGAGCTCTTCAAGCATGATTCCTGTAATGAAAATTTAAATAAGAAAATATTTTGGTACCCATACTTTTCTAGGTCCAGTAAAATTAGTAATTAAATTTTAGGGAACCCAAACTTTATTCATTGGTTTTCTTATAAATAGTTTTTAAAGTATTGGAAAAACAAACACTATCTTTCCTAGAAAAACTATAAGTTATAATATATTTTCCAACGCTGGAACATGCATCAAACTATTCAAACCTAGGTACAATGCCGAATTTTCCAGATTTTGATACAAAATTATTCTAAACAAAGTTTCTCTATCCTAGTTAATAACCTATAACAGAAACATATTTTGGTGCAATTTGTCAACCAAGAATTTAGATAAGAGTATTCTTTCCATTAGTAAACTTTTCTATATCCATTTTCAATTTCTTATTTAATAATTTAAGCTCGTTATTTACTTTAATAAAGTGATCATTTTTCCTTTCTTTGTAGTAAGCTCATATTTAACAATATAGGTGAGAGCATTTTGTTTCTTTAAAAAAATATTTATCCATTAATTTATTGCATTTTTCTTCATGTTTTTTACAATACTCATCCATTTCTCCATTTTTCATGTTTTCATAATCAAATTTGTTTTCAAAATTGTAGGAATTTTGTACATGAGATTCCAGGGTTACCTAATAATTGTTTTCCATGAACAAAATGTCATCTTTGTCATATTTATCATCATGTGAATACTCTAAATCACTAGAGATATCCTAAAAATCCCTCTAGGAGGCCTTAATTTCCTTCTTATACCTTTTATGAATGTCATAGTATTTTTTCTAATATATTAACATAGTACAGTCAGCCTTTATATGTATTCTTCTCTTATATTCATAACAGACTATCTCATTTGAGTTATCACCACCCTTCCAGTCTTTCTTCTAAAATCCCTTGTAGTGATACTTTCCTTTGTAGCTGGGATTCATAAATAACTTCTTCTTTATATAATAAAATTTAAATCTTTTATCTAATTTATCCACTTACTCATCATTATGAAATGATGATTCTTCATTGCATGAACTCTCATAATAAGTTTATATCTTCTCCTTTTCATTTTTTTTATAAGTAGTGGTCTGGAGATCCATTGAATTTATCTTTGGTTCATCATCTTATTCTTTGTTGACCTTCAATCCTTCCGCTTAAATCATCAGATTAACTGTTAGCTCCTTTACTAGAATCTTACTGATATCACAGGATTATCTAATTTACATTCTAGTTCCCCCCATCTATCTGGTATACATCTGATAATTATTATGATTTTTTCCATAGATGTGACTTCTGTTCCTAGAGATATCATGTTATTTATAATTGCATTAAACCTAATATTCATGTCATAGATCAGTTCATCAGGATCCATATTAATGTTATCATATTTAATAGTATATGTGTTAAGTCTCATATCCTTAACATTTTTTGTTCCTTCATGTGAAATATCTTGAGTATCCCAAATTTTATGGGTTATTTTATATTAATAAATCATATTGAATTATTCTTATCCTAATGAACAAATTAAGGAATTCATATCTTTATTGTTTTTACTATAAACATCCTTGGTTGGGATATCCCAAGTATTTCGGGAAGTATCATGTATATTATTCTCGTCTACAATAGAAGACCAAATTTCAAAAACCATAATTTCTAAATGCATTTTCATCTTAATTTTACACTGAGCATAATGAGTACCATTGAGAAATGGAGGTCTATTGGTAGCAACCCCATCTAAAGTATAAGAATCCCAGTTAACAAAAGTGTCTGATTTATAAGATTTTTGAATGTTCAATTAATTTCAAAAAAAGATTGATTTATTCTCAGTTACACCAATTTAGCATATTAATAACTCTTTATACAAATTTAAAATATCAAAAACAATTATATACACTATCTAATATTAAATATCTAAGTAAATATGATTTTTCTGAAATATTAGTAAGAGGAGAGAAAACTAAATTTGAAAGTCATAGTTGAGTAAAACAAAAGGTTTAGTCTCAATAAGAGACTTAATTCTCTCTAATTGCTGATCATCGAACACCAAGAATTTTATGTTAGAAAACTTGATCCACACGCGGAGTCGGGGTTGGGTTCATAATAGTATATAAAGATGTTCAGGTTAAACTAGACTACTACCATAGTTATACATGGGAAACTAACCAGGTCACATGGGGACCTCTTCAAAAATTATATGTGGGTAAAAAATGGTGTAAAAGGTTGTTTGAGTGAGGATATCTTGTATCCTTCATCTTATCACAGAATATAATGTTTTTCTATACTATAGAAAAACACTCTTCTCGAAAAGTTGTAAAAATATACACAACAGAGAAGTAATAACGAGATACGGATTAGAATTCTCTAGGTGATGTTCTTGATGATTATAGACTCCTTGAGTAAAGGATATGTGGAATTAGAGTCCTCTTCTGGAAACAAACACCAAAACAGATTATCATGGAAACTTTGTGTTTTGGTTTCAAGGAATAAATGAGAATCTCTTTGAAGGTTATATTCATTAGGTTTTGTTTCCACAAGAATTTTGAGACATTGGTTATTAGAAAATCCTTCTGGTTCCCAATTATCAATAATTATTTTACTTCATGTTTTCTTATTTATTTCAATTCACTGGTTCAGATGATATGTCTTCTATTCTTAATTCTTGAGTGATTTATTTTTATATTATGTAGAGGTCAAAATAGGTGAAATCCTTAGCATGATAGATTCATTGTACCTCATACTATTATCTAAAAAATTTTCAAAATAAAGGCTATGTCATTAATATAATAAGAAGTACTTAGTTTCATAAATATGATAATTAGAATAAATTTTGAATTTAAGAGTAAAAAATTTCTACGTATTGAAAGGTGGGTCATTTTGACAGTGACTCCTTATGTCAGTGAATCCTTCTATAGGTATTTTAGTGCCTCAGTGTCAATTACATTCATTGACTTGTTCTTTAACTGACTTAGACTATCGATGACTCTAACTTGTATCTGTCGGTGAACCATTTGTTCTTTTGGTGAGATTTTTGTTCTATTAGTGGTTTTTTTGTTCCTTTGGTGAGTCATTTTTTCTGTTGGTGTTTTTTATATGTTATCAATGACTCATCGGTTCTAGTACCGACTTAGTCTTTTATTTATTACTGATTTATTCTATGAACTAACAATCAGTGACTCATACTTATCTATTTTTTCAGTTTACCTAAATTATAGTATAAAAATAAACATAAATATATTAAACTTATAATTAGACATAGTTAAACATAACTAAACATTTTTATGTAAATAAAATTTATTGGACATGATTTTTCATTATTAAAACTGGTGATGGATAACAAACATGTTTAAAGGAATGTGAGGAATATTTTTAGGTGCTTAATTTGATATTAGTCAATTCACTATTTTAGATTTCACCATAGGAAGATAAAGGATTTTTAATATGTATTTATTCCTCAAATAAATAATTAGGTCTATTATTTATGAAATAGAATATATTAGAATATTATGAATCAAGGAAATTGAATATTCATGGTCATAAATATCCAAATCATGATCTTGAATTTGTAAATCTGAAATATTCCTTGAATATATAAATTTAATATTGATTAGGTTTCAAATGTGAGATATATATAGATTACAAGGGTTTAAAATAAATTTTATTATAAAAGGATCTCAAGATGAGATAAAAAAACTTCTCTGAAACTACTCAAGGACTATTATTTCTCAATAAACTACTTCCCTAGGAAATAAAACAAGGTGAGTGATGCCTTAAGTCATAATTAACATGGATCATTGATCAGGAAGAGGATAGATAATGATTTAATTTTCATGTAGTTGGAAATGTTGGATATTTTAATAATTAAGGAATGGGAAACATAACTCCTTTTCTAAATGATATCCAAAATATCCTTACTAGATAATAAAATGAAATTATAGTATAATTATAATTATTTATAAAAGAGAAATAAATCTATAAATGATGGGGGAATAATAGACTTCACCTGTGAAGATGGCGTGTTAAAGCTTCAAAAGGGATTATGTGTCCCATCCATACATAAGCTAAATAGGTAAATTAGTAGATGAATCACATAAATCAAACTTCTCTATACACCATCATGGGATAAATATGTATAGGTATTTAACAAAAAAAATTCTACTCGGATGGTATAAAGTAAGTAATTAAAGACTATGTGTTAGGATTTTTGATATTACTAAAGACAAATGCTAAAAGAAAAACACCTAAAGGATTCTTGAAACCTCTCCCTATATCAATATCTAAGTGGAATAATGTCACCATGTAATTTTTCACTATACTTTCGAAGTCTCCTAAATTGAATAATGATGTATGGGTCATTGTTGATCACCTTGTCAAGTCTAGTGATTTCATAGAAATATGTTAGGACATACATTTTGAAAATCTTGAATGGATATATATCAATGAAGTAGGGATAAATCATGGTACAGCCCTATTAATTTATCTAATCATGGCCCCTAGTTCCCATCAAAATTTTAGAGGATACTTAATAATTCTATCAATAATGAGATACATTTATGCACTAACTATATTCCATAAAATAACAGGAAGTCTAAAAGGCCTGTTAAAACATTATAAGACATGTTTAGATCATATTATCATGACTTACAAGGTGTATGGTATTAGTATTTATCTCTCGTGGAATTAAAATACAATAATAGTTTCCATACTTTCATTCGGATGGCACTGTATGAGGCATTGTATGAGAATATATTTTGTAATCCAACTTTATGGGAAGAAGATATAGAACGTAATCTAGTATCCCTAGAACTTGTAGAGTAGTGATCTGTTAAAGTATGTACTATTTTGAATCTTTTTGAAGTATCTCAAAAATGAGATATTGTAATTCCACAATATTTTATGATATATTTCATTTAAAATAAATTTAAATTCTTTAATAGCATATGATACATGAAATGTCAAGTCTAAATGAAATATAATATAGTATACCATTATAACCTACTCCTTTAATTAGTAATAAGAATAGTAAAAACAAAATTTTGAAAAAAAATGTATAAATGTTTTAGATAAATTAAATATATTTCTAAATAATTACTTAAATTTTTCTAACGTCATTATATACTTTAAAAATATATGTTTTCTCAAAATATTTTTTTTATTTTTGTTATAAAACAATTCAAATAATTTCTTCTAGATTAAAAAAATGTTTCTATAAAAATTTAATAATTTTTTGAAATAATTTATTTGAATTTAAATTAGAGTGAATATTTCAAAATATTCTAGAATGATTGACTTTTCAATGAATAGTGAAAAATACTGATTTTTATTGAGAATAATAATTTTATTTGAATTATTTAAAAAGATATATTTTTTAAAATGGTTTTAAATGTTAAATTAGTTTATTAATATTTTAAATAATCTAATTAAAAAAAATCATTAATTTTATGTGGATTTCGGAAAAAACATTATATAATCATAAAAACATATTTCATAGAAAATTGTGTTTTAACATGTTTTGTGAGTTTTTTAAGTAATTTATATCACTTATTAAGATTGATTTTTTTAAAATGGATAAAAATTATCAAATTTAAATTTAAATTCTTTTAAATCATTCCACTTTCATTTTTTTCATAATGAATAGTAAAACATTTTTATAATTATTTACAGGGGTTAAGGTTAAAACGGGTTTAATGGGGGTAAAACAAAGAAATGAATGTGATATTTCCAATTAAACTAATATAAATCCTATATAATAGCCATATTTTGGCCACATCATATCTCAAATACAAATATTATTTCATTTGGAATCATTTTTTCTTGAGTATGACATTATTTTATTTTAATCTTTTAAAAATATCCATGTGTTCCCTCTCCCCTAACTATAAAAGAGTACCCCACCTATCTCTTATTTATACCACTTCTATCCATCTATCTCAACCAAACCCTAATAAAATATCTTCTAAACTTCCCGTTACATGAATTAGATGTTTTGTTATTTATAAAATTTCATTCTAAGGCTCCATATTAAGGGATCAAAAGGAGGCCAACTAAAGAACAGGTAATCATCATACTCAATCAATTTTAAACTATTTCTTAATATACCTCCTATAAATAAATGGTATCCATCATTAAAAAACAACTAAAATTTATAAAATTTATTGAATGTTTGTTATATTTATGTAACTATAATTATCCACCCATAGTTTCGTGATATGGGAAGTGAAAATATCAATTACGCATGCATGTAGACTACCACCTGCATATAGCGATACAGTTCATTTTCTATAACCATATTTTAAAGATGTTTATCATTATGTGTGTTATATATAATATTTAAAACATTTTCCAATTTAATTTCAATAATTTATTCCTCACAAATATGTTATTATATTTGAAATTTTATAAATTTTTTATTTTTGAAGAGTTTTGAACTAAATTCTAAAAATTCCCTCAATATTTAATTTAGTAATTTTTTATCACATCTATGTTTTCGGTATAACAATTTAAATTGTTCTAAAACTTCAAAAATTATCATTTTTATTAACACAGAATTTTTTACTTCATTTCATCCAAATAGGACATGTTCTTAACAGATCTTTTGAAGGCCTAAAAAGCAATAAATTTTGAAAAAAAATTCTGAAATAATTGACATTCCTATAATAATGGAGTTATAAATCCCCCTAAATGTGTCCAAATGGATTTATTTTTTCTTGAAAAGGAATTAAACATAAATCCATATCTGCAATTTTAATACCAACTATGAATTTGGTCATTAAGGTGGTATTTGAGCACATGTAACATTAGAAAGTTGAAGATTATCTTCGGGCAGAAAAAAAGAATTTAGTAAATTAGCTATAACATTTCATAAACATGTCGAAATGACATGAAATTTTTAGGTTTGATAGATAATGATTTTTAAAATATATATATATATAAGACATCTAGTCAATGTTAGTCTTTTATGAGATACAATTTGGACCCATATTTTGGGTATACAAACTAGACAATACATTTTCCAAAAACATTACATATAGATTCTCATCTTTAATGAACTTAAATGTATTGTATGATTGGGGGATTAGGCTATGATAGGGAAGAGATTTTAGATAATAAGAGTATTTCATAATGTTTTCAATACATGAAGGGTTGATTATCAACAATATGAGGAGTTTAGTCATGAAATAAAATAATGTTTCAAATCCAAAAAAAATCTTTCATAATACATAAAAATTTTCAAGAATTAATAAAACAAATTTAAATCCATGAAAATGATTAAAAATAATTAAATATATTAAAAATAAAAAATATACCCCAAAAAAACATTACATGCCCAATTTTATTATTTAAGACCTTCTTGTGGATGAGTTGAGTGATGAATATGAACTCTATTTTTCAATTTAAAATTAAAGTAGAACACAAAACATGAGTTTAAAATTTATTTAAATTTTAGAAATAATAAATATTTAAAAATTTATTGGGCTGACATTATGGAAAATAAAATTACATGATAAATACCTTGTTTTCAAGATGAATAATCAAAACATTTGTATCTATATTTGGCTATATAGGATGAAACACTTTATCTATTATTATTTTAAGAAAATTTATAGGAACCTATGATATTTCCTACATAGATTGATGAGTGTGAACAATCGTATTTTAGGAATACTGAAACCAATTTCAACACATTTTTTAATAATCTAGATGATAATATAAAAATTTATTTCAAAGAAATGAATTAAAAAAATTCGTATGAAACAAAGTAGGAGCCATAGAAAATACTGGGAGAAGTCTCAAATATGGAAAAAAATTTCCAATTCATTTTGATAATAAATTGTTATCTATTTATTCCTCTGAATATTAAATGCTTTTTAATTTTGAGTGGAATGATTTTATAGATGAAGATGAGTTCAATAATGAATTTGAAAAAGGAATGGTTTTCACAATTAATAATTACATTGGTTCATATAAATATGGTGTTACCAAGTTTATTTATAAACTAAATAATTTTAAAAGATAAACCTAAAGATAAACTACATCCTGAGATTAAAAATTAACATCTAGCAGGGGTTTGTTGAGGATAAACTATTGGGAAGATTCCCTTATATTTTTTTTCATGTTCTATTGATTTTTTGGAACATCAAACTCATTGATTGAAAACTAAATAAATATATTTTTTGGAAACTTCTCAATTTTTTGTGAGCTAAAGTAAACAGGAGAAAAATCATTTTGGAAGTATTTGAGGAAGAAACATTACTCACCTTCTAATTAGGGATGATCACCTATAAAAGCCTAAATAGGGGTAGTGAAATCTTGTCACCCCATTGTGGTATCAAACCAAGGAAATTTTCTATTATCTTTCATTCTATTTTAATTTACTTGGTTTCGATAAACATATATTCTTTGTTTTTGTTATATATATTGGTTTTCAAGTTGAAACTATTTGGGGGTTTCCTAAAGGATTCTACTGCGTGACAAAAACTGTATTTTGACTTTCCTACCCACTTATATTTTCCATGTCATTTATATTTTTATATTTAATTATCATTTAGAATATTCACAATGAGTAAATTTTATAAAATAATTTTTTGTGGTTATCCTTTGTAGTATAGGGTTTTTTGTATCTTCATTTCAAATTTACATTTTCTTTTTCTATCATTATTTTAATTTTTTTGTTTTTTTATTGTGAGTTTCAAAGTAAGAAACTATATGGATTGATAAAAAATCAATTAAAACAAATAATTTGATTCATGTAAAAATGATTGTTTAAATATATTGTGTTCTGAATTCAAAATTGTATGTATTTATAGAAAGACCTTTGACATTCGAATTTTATACCATGAAGGTTGTCCAAAGTGAAAAACCACTTTCCAATATGGAATCTTAACCATTTTTACACCTTATACTAATTTACCTAATTTCATTGAGTGAACCAAATAATTCTTGTTTTTACCATAACCTTCCATTTTTCTTGATAACATGTGAGATTTAAAGAATATGTGTTAAAAATTGTTGAGGAAATTGTTTTTATGATTGAACCCAACCATTTCAAGAGAATAATATTTTTTTTTGGCATGCCTTATACATTTGATCTTTGTGATACCTTAGTATTGATGATCTTCTTGTTAGTTAGCCTCACTAAAATCTAGTTTACTAAACCAAACCACTCTTACATTTTGTTATTTTATTAAATATTAAGTGTTGGGGATTAATTGTGGTATTCTACATCATTTTGTTATTGTTTTGGTAAAAAATAAAATTATAAATATATTTTCTCTTCTGATTGAAAAATTTTATTTATAAAATTTGTTCCCATCTAGAGCATTCCAAGAAAAGGGAGTTTTTCCTTTTAATGTCTTCAAAAACAATTTGTTCCTTTCTAGAGGTTTAAAAAATAATTCTAATATATTTGGATGAAATTATTATACCATTTCTATTGAAATATTAATGTTGTGGTATTTCAATTAATTAAATTTTGATCATGTTTTGGACGTCATTTTATTTCATGAATAAATTGGAGAAGACCATGCTTGAGTGGAAACTAGAGCCATAAAATATTACATTGAATAATATTCATGCCATCTCTTTATACCTCAAACTTTTTTATATTTTAAAACCATAAAACATTAATACAGCCCTTTCTAATTACTTTTTGTGGATATAAGTATTTTACTCAATTTTTAAGATATTTATAAAAACTTTCCAGCCTATAGAGACCCCTGCATTTATTTATATGAGAAAAACATTGTTCGAAATCTAAATCATGATTTGAGAGGGAAATTAGTGCATTATTCATAATTGTGTATCGAATAATGAAATAAATTTTCATATAATGAATGAAAATAATGAATAATTTTGAATTTAATCTATTTAATAAGAATGATAAGTTGGGTTCCTTGATTTTAAGCTTTTGAATTTCATTGACATGTTTTGAATTTTCTATTGGAAATTTATTTTGAAAGCTCACTTTCCTAGGATTCCAAGTGTAAACTATAGAGGAACTGATATATATGATATTTAAAATATTTTTAAATGTATTTAAATTATTTAATTCCCAAAATAAAACATTTTATTTTAAATTTCATTAATGTTTAATTATTGAAGAATTTTGAGCCAAATTGGGAAAATTCCGGAATTATTGGTTTTTAGTAGATTTTATCACTTCTATGTTTGTGAATGACTTTGTAAATTATAATCAAATTGTATAATTGTTTTATTAACCCTTTTAGTTTTTTTATTAATTCAGTCCAAATAAAAAAAAATTCAATCGATCATTTAAAGTCCCATACAATCACTCATTTTGAAAAATTATATTTCAGACAAAATTGGCAATCCATTAGTAAATGATGTATAACTATGCCTAAAAGTGTCCAAATATAGTTATTCCAAATAGAAAAGGAATAAATCTAAAAGAATAATCTCTAAATTAAATAACAAAATAAATTTATGTCCTTAATGTTGTATTTGGTCATGTGTAACCTGAGGAAGATGAATAGACTATTCAAATAGAAAAATAGAACTTGATTAAATCATTTGTAACTTTTCTTTAACATGTCAGAATGACATTAAATTTTTTATGTGAAACATAATTAATATTTAAAAAAATATTAAACATATATATTCAATATTCATCTTGGAAGAGGACCATATTGGATTCAACATTTGGGGTACATAAACTAGATAGAACATTGGCCACTAGCTTTTCTTATATATCATCTTCTTCATTTCAATTAAAGAGAAAAATAGATCCGGGTTGAGGGATGTGATAGTAAATATATGAAAGATTATATGAATATTAAATGTTTTATCATTCCATTATGGTTTTAACTCTATTTTTAATTGGTAAACTAAGATCTGAATTCATTTCTCTTTTGATTTTGTTCTTATAACTGTAAACTCTTCACTTTTGAATTGTCTTGGAATTTGTTTGCATGATTGAAGGATGAATTTTTCTATATTGTTTGTAATGTATTCTATTTAGATCTATATTTTTGTATCATATTGTGACTATTAAATATTTTTCTAGTCGCTTAAATTTATTTGGGAGAGTTACCCCCATTAGGCCCAAAAAAATCAATTAGTCTCGATTTCTCGGAGGTCTTTGGGAAATTATATCACATAAATAAGAAGATAGAAAACCCATATATAAGGTCTTGATATGGTTTCTAGGAAATATATGGGTAAATTTTAGTTCTTTAGGTATAAATTGGATAATTTAATTTGAAGTCATTTTTTGACAATGATAAAGACAGTGTCTGGTGATCAAAGCTTCTCCCCATCTTCTATCTTTAGTCTACCATTTCCTATCAGTATGGCTTCTAAATTCTAATCCCTAATATTAATTTTGAGTAGTAATATGATAATATTATGTTTTTAATTTTTCATTAATTTAAATCCCCAATTTTAGTTTTTAATTTAATAATAAAAAATTAACATATTGATTGTTTGACAACTTAGCAAGCAAACTCTTCAAGAAACAACATCATGGTAACCACTTTGTTGCATTTTTTAATAAGAAAATATTGATTGGTGTTTCACACAAAAAGACACTCAACATCAATGGATTTAATTTTTATATATTATATTTATGACATAATTATTCTTATGTAATTATAATATCATATCTTACTTCTTAACATCAAATCCATTTGAAAATGATAATGTCACTTTCTCATATATATGGACTACCACCTCCATGAAGTGATGCGATTTTTTTACAGTTATAGTTTACTTAGGTAGTAATAAGGATGGATTTAATATCTATATATATATATGATACTTATGATATACTAATTTCTCTTTACTAATAAAATAATATTTATCTTTCTTTCTTCCTTTCCATTAGAAAATGAAAATAGTGTTCATGTGTGTGTACGGCCTACTGTCACCATGAATAGTGTTTACAATGTATCTATCTATAACGTTTATATATGATTATAAAAATGTATATAACAAATATATATCATATTTATATATTGAATATAATTTTGGAGATGATGGAACCATGATCCAAGTACGAGGACCATAACTATCAAACCAAGAAAACAGGGTAGTTGCCACCTAGAATAGTGATTTTAAAAAAGATTTGTTAATAAATGGGTATTAATATGTTATAAGTAAATCATATGTGGTACTAAATGAATAAATATTTTTTTATAATATATATATTCTAAATTTATATTTTTTATATAGGATATTTTTTCTATATTAATAAAGATGGGAGTTTAGGTAAAGGATTTATGTTTTAATCCAATTTTAGTTGGGATTATTTATGCTTGAATTTAAATTTAGAATATTAAATGATCCTTCTCTAATAAAACCATTTAATAGTTCTTCTTCTATGTTTATGAATTTAATTTTCATGTAATAATTCAATTTTCCTCTCTTTGGTAAATAAAATGATCAGGCCAATGTTTTTAAGAAAAACAGACTTTATTTTCTTTTTGGTGAGGATTATTTTTCTTACATGTATATGTTTCCTTTAAAATATTTTAATTAATATTTATAATATTATTCTATGATTTTTTAAATGTAATTTTTACCCATGTTTAACTTTATATATAAAATTTTCAAAGTAATCTTCTTTTCATTTTCCAAACGTGGTATTTGGAAATTTTTTAAAAAATGTTAAATGAATATTTGTTTTAATGATTATGGTATGAAAGGAATCTCCCACCATCATGAATACTCCATGATTTTAATCATAATTTATATTTTTTAATATTTATTTCTTAACAAATATTTTAATTTATATTTCGGAAATATTTGGATTTTAAATAATTGATTTCAAGTTGATAGAGTATTTTTCTAAAGGAATATTCTTGTGATATTTTAATGAAATTTTTCATCAAAGATAAACTCTCTTGATATAAATTATGCTATAATGAGGATTTGATATACCAATAAAATCATTATCCTTTCTCTATATGGTCTATTATTTTGATGATGAGATTTTTATGAAACCTTTTTATTTTTCATGATTTATGCTATAAGGATATGATGAGTGTGTTATGATGTTTTGGTTATTGGTTTCATTATATTACTCTTATATATTTGGTAAAATGACATTGATATCTCATGAGATTATGATGTTAAGTGTGTATGTGGTTTTAAATACCATTAATCACTTATTGATGTGTGAGTATGAATTATTCTAGTTAGTCTAATAAGAATATATGTGGACATGATTGTGTATAATTTGGTTCCCATTTTGATGCATGAGTATGATCACTATCTAGATATAAACACATGATTTTTGATGGACTTAATAATTTTGAAATATTTTCATAGTATTATTTTTTTTCTCATCCTTATGATGCCACTTGACTATGTTGTGATTCTTAAATAATGATAATTATTTTTCCACCTATATTGATTATTCCTCTAGATATAATATGGTTTTAGAGATTATTCTCTAATATTTTATAGGTAATACTATTTTATGTTGAGAACAACCACTTGAATATTTTATCATACCCTTTTGATCATATTATTCTCTAATGATTGATATCTTACATGTTTACCCTTATTGAGCATCTGATCGCACCCATTCTTATGATTTCCTTCCATGGGTTATTATGGAAGGTTCTAAGTTTGATGAATATAAAAGATAACCTTGGGTAAAGAAATATGTTTGAGATAGTGAATATTTTACTTAAATAATATGTTTATATATCTAGTCCCCAAATACATTAAACATTTACAGTCCATAGTCATGCATAATTTTGAAATTTAATAAATATTCATCTAAAAGACGTAATTATTTTTAAGTTGTGTCTCTAGTGTTTTAGTTTGTATCAGATGAGGGTTTAGTAAATAATTATTGAGTAGGGATAGAATCCTTTATTAAAAACAAAATATATAAACCTATGTCTATGATAACATCCAAAAGGTTAGGTAAAGTAGATATTTTGTGGTTTTCCAAGAAAATACACCCTTGTCTTGACATTGGAAAGTGGATATGATTTTAGAATAGATGATCCTGGGGGTTATAACTCTTAATGTGGAATATTTGGTATTAACTCAATCATCACTAGTGCATGAGGATTGAGAATAATATTTCAATCCTAACTAGAAACTATTGGGGAATGTTATTGGGATAATTTACATTCTATTTGTGATCTATTAAGATGAATTTTAATAGATGATGACTAGGGATGACTTAGGTTAAACCTAAGGTATCATAGTATGATTATAAGGTGTTATAATTTAGGACATATCAGAAATTTATTTTCAAGATTATATTATTTTTCACTCTATTTACTTTATCCTAATTCTTACACTATGTTGTTTTATTCAATGGATAAACCTAGAAGGAATCATGTAAAAAAATAATGATATAACCAATGAAATGGCCATCCTCAAGATAAATAAAATGGATTGAAAGATGTGATACAATATCTTGTTACTATGGTCACTCAACTATCTCAATATATGAACCGTAATATGGATTATATTGATATCCATAATATAATAAAGAGGGAGAAACATTCCATTTAGTCTTCTATGGGGCAATTTCATCCATATTTTTATGGGTATTTTGATCCACTGATTATAGATCAATGGAAATATGTCATAGAAGTGATAGTTTTCATTCTCCAGTTCACCGATCATGATAAATATTCCCTATTGGTTTATCTCTTAGAAGAAGAATCTAATAAATGTTAGAATTTTATCAATAACATTAGGTATTTGGAAGAAAAAAAATCCATGTAATAGAAAGAGTTTAAGATAATATTTCTCAGTAAATACTTTCCTCAAATTATTCATACTAAGATGTTAGCTGAAAGAGAAGGATTTTGAATCCATTAATACCTATGAAGAAAACATGGAAATAATTTCAATGTAGGATCCTAGAAGTCAAATAAACCATGTCATAAAATTGATCAATTATTTAGAAACCTTAAAGAATTTCTTCAAAAGGATTTAGATATAACAGAATTTGGAAACTCAGAATAAATTTTTCAATGTGCTCTTAATGTTGAAATAGAGACCGGTAACTCCAATAATTCTTCTAGTTTTAGTGACAAGAAGAGAAAAAATGCATCATTATGGAAACTCAGATTGCAAATATCAAAGTAGAATGAAATTCCAACAACCTGAACACCATAAATTTTTTGGAAATCATTCAAGAGATTTTCAAAAAGATACATGTTAGTTCTTCTATTATACAGGGGATGACCATCAATCTAGTGATTATCGAGGGGTGAAAATTTTAGTAAATTAAATAGATTATAAAAAAGGATTAAACCAATGAATTTTGGTGATTTATATATATGTACATTGTTAATTATGTGAATAATTGCACAAATTGCAGAGTTAAAGATGATTGTGGGACTCAACAACCCTTTAAGAAAAATCATAAAGGATAGATCTTTCCTATCACAATTGAAGAGGGTCAGGAGAATGGTTTCGTGAAAGTGGTACTAACCATCCAATCAAAAACATAAAATGTTTTATTTGAATATTTATCTACCCACAATTTTATATATAAATAATATTATAAGGGTATAATTTCAAAGCATGTGATTTGATAGAGAGTTTGTGATAAAAATACTAATGGAACAATGACAACAACTCAATTATATAGCTCCTCTATGATATAAATTTGTTGAAATTTTTTTCCTATAAATATTTTTATTCTCCCTATAGTTGGAATTGATAAGATTTTGGGCACATGTTGGATCTCTCTATATAGATCACATATCAATTATCAAGGATGAGAAGTTATGTTTGATATTCCAAATCATCATATAATTATCTATCTGTGTGAGGATGAACATAAACATTCAACATAAGTTACTTCCAATACATGGGTCTTATTGCCAATATGTGAGGATTATGTATCTCAAATGGTTGGGGATAAACAAAAAATATAATATAATCCTATAGTTATAGAGTTTGATAGTGTATTTCCTATATAATTTTATAATCTTCCCTCAAATATTAATATTGAATTTCTAATAGAACACATACTTAGTGAAAACCTATTTTGAAGGCTCCATATAGTATGGACCTAATTGTGTTGTAATAATAGAATAAGAAAATTCATAATAATATAGATAAGTGATTAATTTAGCCTAGAATATAAGGCCCCATCCTTAAACCTTACTTAATCTTGAGTTATTACAAGATTACACATTGAGGATCTTTTCGGGTTTAGAGTTTTAGATAATTCGATCATAAAACTTGCATTACATTCCACATATAAACAAAGTGGTTACATAAATATAGTATTATTCATTACCATCAATGGAAACACATTTGAAATAAAACATGGATTATTTCTTGACACTTCCTTGACACTATCATCATATCATGTACCTTTCCCTTGACCTGTAAAAAATATTTCAAAAAAACTTGGGATGAGCATAAAAAGCTCAGTATGGGTTATAAAAACATGGAAAAGAAACATGAGTTCATATATACATAAGAATGAAATCATACTTTACCCATAAAACATAGGCACTTTGACATACCTCATAAACTCATGAATAAATCATACAAATCATAAGACATAAAGGTAACTTGAGGCATTCATAACATTCTTACGTAGGGACTAACCCTCTTGGTTACGTTTGGAATACCCATCACAGTATATTCCCTAAATCTCTTCAGATAAACCTTAACATTTCACTCCTTCATGTTACCAAATGCATTGGAGAGCTATATCGGGCTCACCCGCACTTAGTTTATCACGGAACCACCCGTCTTCATAATAATGCCCAAGAACCATAACATAATCGTATCACATAAAACATGCATAAAGGAAATATAACATTTCCACATTTCAATCACAAGATATCAATACAACACAAAAAAATATTGTGAAGACCATTTTCAATACCAAAATAAAAGAAAAGTAAAACATGGTATTTATTTCTCTTTTAAAAAGAAGGTATGGCTTGTAGAGGAAGCCGAAACTCAAATAACGGTCACGACGGTGGAGAAGTCGTTGTCGCCGCATACGTACGACAAAAAAATTCCCTTTTGTCATTTAGTAAACACTTCGTATAAAAAATATTCCTTTTGAATAAACGTAAAAGTCAAAGGGGTTTATAAACCGTATAAAAGATAGTTGTGTATAAAATAAAATATGCCTCAATGAAAGGAGATTGAGACGAAGTCCCATACCTCGTATCCGACTTGACCCGACCATTCTTTAATCTCCTTAATAATAAACTTGAGTTAATCTCTACTATCTTATGAACCTTTTTCAAGTTCATTATTCCTTTTATACCATGTTATGAACATCATGTAATCATTTAAGTTAATAATGTTCATTTTGTCGGTATTTAGTTCTTAAGTCAAAAATAGACTTCTTACACTTACATGTTGTTAATTTGGTCAAAGGTTCATTATATCCAGAATGATATTAATTATTTGGATAACATATATATCATATATATTCATCATATACATGTATTTATAATATTACATCACATTCAGAGGTAAGAAATGAAATGCACCGTTCATGGAGACGGTAAGCCGTACGTACGCATGAACGCTACTTCCATTTCTATTTCATATTTTCTGGAATTGAATCATAATTATATAAGAGTATATTATAATTCCAGTATAATAACATATATAGTATCATTAACTTTATCCTTTACACATCCCACATATGGTATTAACGAATCAAATCACTTTTAGGGGGCGGTAGTCTGCACTTCCTAAAATGAAGATATCGTGTTTACACATAATGGAAACCATAAAGGTATGCCAAAAATGAAAAAAAACAGAAGCTTAAGGAAAACATAAACATATTATATATCATATATAAAAATAGTGACATCATAATGGCCACCTTTGAAGGTGTTAAATGAGTATTGAACAATCATCGTTTCGGGAGGCAGAATTTCACCATCCACAGAAACCGTATGTTCTTTAACCATTTTATGTAGTTGTGTGAGAGTCTAGCTCAAATAAATCTTATAACAACATCCTAGTATATTAAATATACTGTTGTTGTTACAAAATAAGTAAATAAAAAGATTTTAGGGGGTTGGAGAAGCAAAATAAAACAAATGAACATGAGAGAAAGAATTACCTTTAATAGTGTAACTCCTTTGGATTTGAGCCTAAAGGATTCCTTTAAAAGTATTCTTCCCAAAGGGAATTCTCTAGGATGTGTATAGGGATGTGGAGTGAGTAAATGGTCAGGGGTTGGCTGAGACCAAGGCTTGAGGAGTGTGTGAAATGAGGTAGAGGTGGGGGCCTTTTATAAGAGGAGAGGAGGGGCACTTTTGGAAAGTAAAGAAATATTACTTTATTTAAAAATGTGTTTCGGTTTTAAAAGGACCCACATTGATATAATTAGTGGATAATTTGATAAGGGTTCGAAATCCACTCATCCAATTGGTTTTGGACATGTGTAGGTTATAGATTTTACATTATCTTTCCATTTTATTTAAATCGTCAAATAATGATGTCATCGCTGCATCATTATTATGTCATAAATAATTTAATTTATTTAATGTCTAAAAATTATAAAAAATATACTATGATGTAGGAAATCGTTTTAGATTTCCAATGACTATTTATAATCAAAAATATGATCTTTATAACCCTATGTAAAAACTGTTTTGGTAAAACATATTATGTTTGTGTCATTTTTACTTTTACATTAAATAAAAGTTATTTATGTCATTTCCCAGCCAAAGTGGATACATGGGGTCCCCAAGATGAACCATGTCTTTTCTTGGTCGGCCATGACACAGCAAATGAGGGTAGGACATGTGTCAAGCTCATCTTATTTTATTAAAGCATTATTTTTACCTTAAACTACACTAATTACCACTAATCGCGATTAAAACTTAATAAGTTACTATTCACCAAAAAATTATTTTAATCTCATTGAACCATATTTTACTTCTTAATGAAAACCGTGTATGTCGGATTTTTTAAATTAAAACACAATGATGGAAAAATTTCATTTAAACGGAAAATCAGTCTTTATAAGTACCACTTAGTGGTTTCACTATTCATCAAAAATTGATGTTTTTCAGAAAATTACCAAAAATTCACCCTAAGATATATTTGATATTAAGAATTAAAAAATTAAGTCTATTTTAAAAAATTCAAAACATATAAGTCACTTTAATTAATTTCATAATTAATTCCCGCTGTCAGAGCAAATAGCGTGTTTTTATGAAACAATAAGTGTCAAAAGATTGACACTATTTTAAGTCCAATTTCAAAGTGAAATTGATTCCAATGACCACCATTGGATTAAATGGTAAAAATATATTCATATTAAACATTAAGACCAATTCAAAAGATAATCTAATCATATAAATAAATTAGATTAAAAATCAGTTTTGATGTAAAATGCAGTATTTTTCACTATTCATTAAAAATGAACATTGTCAGAAAAATACAAAAAATTGACACAAAGTAAATTTTGATGTCCCAATCATAAAGAATAAGTTTATTTTGACAAACATAGTTTTATAAAATTTTCAAAAGATAGAGTTAAAAAGGGTTTTCCATCATAAGGCATTAAAACAATCTTTTAAGAATATTAGTGTATTCCATGCTTAAGATTGGATTTATTTTTATTTTAAGCCTCTAAAACACTATCTTAATCATTAATAGACACAGATAAAAATATCTATTATTCATTACTTACTTGGGATGTTACATCCTTCCCCCCTTTAGAAAATTGCGTCCCCGCAATTTATTTACTTATCGAATAAATGGGGGTACTTATCCCTCATTGCATTTTCAGATTCCCATGATGCCTCTTCAATCATGTGGTTTTTCCACAAAACCTTTACCTGGTGAATCACTTTATTCCGTAACACTTGCTCCTTGTGTTCAAGAATCTGGACCGGTTGTTCCTCATAAGATAGGTTCTCTTCCAGCTGAACTACCTATGGGATCAAAACATGAGATGGATCTGGAATATACTTTCTCAACATCGAAACGTGAAAAACATTGTGTACCTGAGATAAACTCGGAGGTAAAGCCACTCGGTATGCAACTGATCCAACTCTCTCCAGAATTTCGTATGGTCCAATGAACCTTGGACTCAACTTTCCTTTCTTACCAAATATCATCACACTTTCCCAAGGAGAAACCTTGAGAAAAACAAGATCACCTACCTCGAAAGATAGATCCTTCCTCCGGTTATCCGCATAACTCTTCTGCCTGCTCTAAGCTGTTCTCATGTGTTTCTGAATCAGCTGAACTTTTTCTACCATCTCTTCTACCAATTCTGGTCCCATCAACTTCCTTTCACCCAATTCATCCCAGAAAGCTGGAGTTCGACACCGCTTCCCATATAATGCCTGAAATGGTTCCATCTGTATACTGGAATGAAAACTGTTATTATATGAAAATTCAACCAAAGAAAGATGCTGGTCCCAACTTCCCTGATAATCCATATAACTAGCTCGTAGCATATCCTCCAATGTCTAAATTTTTCATTCTGACTGCCCATCTGATTGAGGATGAATATCTGTACTAAAATTTAATTCAGTACCCAACAACTTCTGAAGGCCTTTCCAAAAGTTAGAAGTAAACCTGGGATCACGATCCGATACAATGGAGAGAGGAACTCCATGTAACCTGACTATCTCTTTAAGATACAAACGGGAAAGTTGATCAAGAGAGAAAGTATCTTGTATAGCAAGGAAATGAGCAGATTTGGTCAAGCGATCAACAATAACCCAGATTGCATTATTACCTCGATATGTCTTCGGTAATCCAACGAAAAAGTTCGTGGATATATTCTCCCATTTCCACTCTGGAACTGGTAAAGGCTGAAGCATCCCTTTCGGTAACTGCCACTCTGCTTTAACCTGATGACAGGTCAAACACTTCACAGTAAAATCAGCAATATCTCTTTTCATTCCGTCCCACCAGTAATACTCCCGCGGATCTCTATACATCTTAGTACTGCCCGGATGAACTGAAAACGGAGAACTATGAGATTCACATAACAACTCTCTCTTCAACTGTGAATCACAAGGCACACACAATCTCTTCCCAAATCTCAAAACACAATCATTATCAATGTTGAATTCAGGCAACTTGCCTTTCTGAACCAGCTCTACCTTTTTCTGCAACTCACTGTCTTGCTTCTGTGCTTGCTTGATTTTATCTGATAGAGAAGATCTCACTGATACCTGAAACAAAACAGAAGGACTTCCTGCAACAACAAATTCTATGCCAAAGTTCATCAAATCCTTAACCAAAGGATCATGTTCCAAACGCAACATTATTAATTAAGCATTACTTTTTCGACTCAAAGCATCATCCACTTTATTTGCTTTTCCCGGATGGTAATGAATTGTACAATCATAATCCTTGATTAATTCTAGCCATCTCCTCTGTCTCATGTTTAACTCTTTCTGAGTGAATATATACTTTAAACTTTTGTGATCAGTATATATTTCACACTTTACTCCATACAAATGATGCCTCCAAATTTTTAAAGCAAAAACAACAGCAGCTAATTCCAAATCATGTGTAGGGTAATTTACCTCATGAGTTTTCAACTGTCGTGAAGCATAACCAATTACCTGATCATTCTGCATTAGGACGCAACCAAGTCCTTTCAATGACGCATCACTGTATATAACAAACTCACCATTACTGGAAGGTAGTGCCAAAACTGGAGCATTCACCAATCTTCTTTTCAATTCCCGAAAACAATCATCACATTCTTTTGTTCAGATAAACTTAACACCCTTCCGAGTTAGCTTAGTCATTAGACTAGATAACCGTGAAAAATTTCTAACAAACCTTCGGTAATAGAACTCCAAACCAAGGAATCTACGAATCTCAGTTACATTTGTGGGTCTTGGCCATTCATCCACAACCTTTGTTTTTGTAGGATCAACAGTTATCAGATCTCATTGCACTTATAACATTTCACTAACTGTGAATCAAATTTGGTCTTACCTTCACCTTGATCCTTTTCAGTGCAATCACGAGCCTTATGTACCATCTTACCACATCAGTAGCACTTTCCAGAATTCAGAAGACATTCCCCAGCATGCCTTTTGGCACATTTATCACAAACTGGAAACTTAGTTTTCTTACCATCAGACTTTTTTGAAGAATTCTTACCTTTCTCCTACCACCTCGGTCTCTTCTTCTGCTGGTTGTTATAGAACAGTTGATCATCGGCAAACTCCATTTCCACCTTCTCAGCACATCGAACAATCTTTTCATTACTTTTAAACTCACTAGAAGCTAATGCCCTTCGATATTTTGGCTTTAATCCTGAGTAAAAATGATTGATTTTACTATCAAGGTCTCGAATAAAATTTGGAGCATACCTTTCCAATCGAGTGAACCTTTCTTCATAGGCAGCCACTGAGTCTTCCTCTTGCCTCAATTCCAAGAATTGTTTTTCCATCCTAAGTCGAACAGCCTTAGGAAAATACTTCTCAGGAAACATACCTTTGAATTCATCCCAGTCAAGAGCATCAATCTCATCGGCGTCCCTGATATTTTTAACCATAGACCACCACTGATCTGCTTCACCCTCCAAATGGTAAATAAGAAGACTAACCTTTTGATTGTCTGAACACCCCATGACATCGAAAATCTTCTCCAGTGCTTTAATCCACCCTTCAGCTAGCACAGGGTCAGATGATCCTCTGAATGATGGGGGATGTTGCCTCATGAAATGTTCCACCACTGACATGTTCCTCTGTGGTTGATCTGGCTGATCTCGTGCATGGATACCACCACCATTTATAGCCTGAGTCAACTGCGCCCTTACTGCAACAAACTATTCAGTTCCAATTCCGACCATTTCTGGATGCTGATTCGGAAGGTTATTTCCTTCTGTATGCCTTCCTAGCACTGCTTCCCTGTTTCCTTTACGGAAAACCATTCTGAACAAACATGTCTTAGATGAAGCAACATGGTAATCTTCAAATGCTATATCCCTTCAATTTTGACCATAAAAAAATATTTTTGGATAATAATTCAAAAGAATTCTAACTCCTAAAGTTATCTAAACCGAACTTTGATACTAACTATAAGGCCCCAGCCTTAAACCTTACTTAATCTTGAGTTATTACAAGATTACACATTGAGGATCTTTTCGGGTTTAGAGTTTTAGAGAATTAGATCATAAAACATGCATTACATTCCATATATAAACAAAGTGGTTACATAAAGATAGTATTCTTCATTCCCATCAATGGAAACACATTTGAAATAAAACGTGGATTATTTCTTGACACTTCATTAACAATATCATCAGATCATGTACCTTTCCCTTGTCCTGTTAAAAACATTTCAAAAAAACTTGGGATGAGCATAAAAAATCTCAGTATGGGTTATAAAAACATGGAAAGGAAACATGAGTTCATATATACATAAGAATGAAATCATACTTTACCCATAAAACATATCCACTTTAACATACCTCATAAAATCATGAATAAATCATAGAAATCATAATACATAAAGGTAACTTGAGGCATTCATAACATCCTTAAGTAGGGAGGAACCCTCTTGGTTACGTTTGGAATACTCATCACAGTATATTCCCTAAATCTCTTCAGAGAAACCTTAACATTTCACTCCTTCACGTTACCCAATGCATTGGAGAGCTATATCGGGCTCACCCTCCCTTAGTTTATCATGGAACCACCTGTCTTCATAATAATGCCCAAGAACAATAACATAATCGTATCGCATAAAACATGCATAAAGGAAACATAATATTTCCACATTTCAATCACAAGATATCAATACAACACAAAAAAAACATTGTGAAAACCATTTTCAATACCAAAATAAAAGAAAAGTAAAACATGGAATTTATTTCTCTTTTAAAAAGAAGGTATGGCTTGTAGAGGAAACCGAAACTCAAATAACGGTCACGACGGCGGAGAAGTCGTTCTCGTCGCATACGTACGACAAAAACATTCCCTTTTGTCATTTAGTAAACTCTTCGTATAAAAAATATTCCTTTTTAATAAACTTAAAAGTCAAAGGGGTTTATAAACCATATAAAAGAAAGTTGTGTATAAAATAAAATGTGCCTCAATGAAAGGAGATTGAGACAAAGTCCCATACCTCGTATCCGACTTGACCCGACCGTTCTTTAATCTCCTGAATAATAAACTTGAGTTAGTCTATACTTGCTTATGAACCTTTTTCAAGTTCATTATTCCTTTTATACCATGTTATGAACATCATGTAATCATTTAAGTTAATAATGTTCATTTTGTCGGTATTTAGTTCTTAAGTCAAAAATAGACTTCTTACACTTACATGTTGTTAATTTGGTTAAAGGTTCGTTATATCCAGAATGATATTAATTATTTGGATAACATATATATCATATATATTCATCATATACATGTATTTATAATATTACATCACATACAGAGGTAAGAAATGAAATGCACCGTTCATGGAGACGGTAAGCCGTACGTACGCATGAACGCTACTTCCATTTCTATTTCGTATTTTCTGGAATGGAATCATAATGATATAAGAGTATATTATAATTCCAGTATAATAACAAATATAATATCATTAACTTTATCCTTTACACATCCCACATATGGTATTAACGAATCAAATCACTTTCAGGGGGCGGTAGTCCGCACTTCCTAAAATGAAGATATCGTGTTTACCCATAATGGAAACCATAAAGTTATGACCAAAATGAAAAAAAAACAGAAGATTAAGGAAAACATAAACATATTATATATCATATATAAAAATAGTGACATCATAATGGCCACCTTTGAAGGTGTTAAATGAGTATTGAACAATCATCGTTTCGGGAGGCAGAATTTCGCCATCCACGGAAACCGTATGTTCTTTAACAATTTGATGTAGTTGTGTGAAAGTGTATCTCAAATAAATCTTATAAAAACATCCTAGTATATTTAATATACTGGTTTTGTTACAAAATAAGTAAATAAAAAGAGTTTATGGGGTTGGAGAAGCAAAATAAAACAAATGAACATGAGAGAAAGAATTACCTTTAAAAGTGTAACTCCTTTGGATTTGAGCGTAAAGGCTTCCTTTGAAAGGCTTCTGCCCAAAGGAAATCCTCTAGGATGAGGATAGGGATTTGTAGAGTGTAAATGGGCAGGGTTTGGCCGAGCCAAAGGCTTGAGGAGTGTGTGAAATGAGGTAGATGTGGGGGCCTTTTATAAGAGGAGAGGAGAGGCACTTTTGGAAAGTAAAGAAATATTACTTTATTTGAAAATGTGTTTCGGTTTTAAAAGGTCCCACATTGATATAATTCTTAGCTAATGTGATAAGGGTTCGAAATCCACTCATCCAATTGGTTTTGGACATGTGTAGTTCATAGATTTTACATTATCTTTCCATTTTATTTAAATCGTCAAATAATGATGTCATCGCTGCATCATTATTATGTGATAAATAATTTAATTTATTTAATGTCTAAAAATTATAACAAAAATACTATGATGTATGAAATATTTTTAGCTTTCCAATGATTATTTATATTCAAAAATATCATCTTTATAACCATATGTAAAAATTGTTTTCTTAAAACATATTATGTTTGTGTCATTTTTACTTTTACATTAAATAAAAAGTTATTTATGTCATTTCACAACCAAAGTGGATACATGGGGTCCCGAAGTTGACCCATGGCTTTTCTTGGTCGGCCATGACACAACCAATGAGGGTAGGACATGTTTCAAGCTCATCTTATTTTATTAATGCATTATTTTTATCCTAAACTACACTAATTACCACTAATCGCGATTAAAACTTAATAATTTACTATTCACCAAAAAATTATTTTAATCTCATTGAACCACATTTTACTTCTCAATGACAAACATGTATGTCATATTTTTGAAATTCAAAACACAATGATGGCAAAATTTCATTTAAACGGAAAATCAGTCTTTATAAGTACCACTTAGTGGTTTCACTATTCATCAAAAATTGAAGTTTTTCAGAAAATTACCAAATATTCACCCTAAGCTATATTTGATATTACGAATTCAAAATTGAAGTCTATTTTAAAAAATTCAAAACATATAATTCACATTAATTAATTTAATAATTAATTCCCGCTGTCAGAGCAAATAGCTTGTTTTTATGAAACAATAAGTATCAAAAGATTGACACTAGTTTAAGTACAATTTCAAAGTGAAATTGATTCCAATTACCACCATTGGATTAAATGGTAAAAATATATTCATATTACACATTAAGACCAATTCAAAAGATAATATAATCATATAAATAAATTAGATTAAAAAGCAGTTTTGATGTAAAATGTAGTATTTTTCACTATTCATTAAAAAATGAACATTGTCAGAAAAATACAAAAAATTCACACAAAGTAAATTTGGATGTCCCAATCATAAAGAATAAGTTTATTTTGACAAACATAGTTTTATAAAATTGTCAAAATATAGATTTAAAAAGGGTTTTCCATCATAAGTCAGTAAAACAATCTTTTAAGAATATTAGTGTATTACATGCTTAAGATTGGATTTATTTTCATTTTAAGCCTCTAAAACACTATCTTAATCATTAATAGACATAGATAAAAATATCTATTATTCATTACTTACTTGGGATGTTACATAGAACATCTCCAAGGGTGAACATATTCTTTTTATTAAAAAGGAATATAATTTAATGTAAATTTTCATTGATTATGAATAATTTTACAAGATAATTATCCATAACAAGTATCATATACCATGTATTGAGATTTTTTTCATAAACGTTTTGAGGTCAATACTTTTACAAGAGTTATCATCAATTTTAATATCCTCAATTGTGGGTAAATAATTAGGATGTATCATAGATATATGTTTATATGAGTTGGTTCATTGTGAGTTTATATTAATGTCATTTGTACTTACCAATTCTCTTTGTATCTTTGGAAATTTAAAGAATATAGTATTCAGGTATTAATATGAACATTTTGTTATAGTCTTTATATAAAATATTCTTATATATTCAAAAATAACAGAATTTAAACATAAAATTTGAGTATTTTATTGAACACCTTGAATAAGGAGAAATTATACACCAAATTCACCAAGTGTAAATTTTTGAAACCTAATGTCTCATTTTAGGGACATATAATTTCAAGTCAATATATATTGTGATATCCTTTAAATATAGATGTTATTGGCCAATGGAATAGAAAACCCATGGTAATGGATAACCCATGTTTTTTTGGGTTTGATGGATACTAGAGGTACTTTATGAGGGGTTTATAATTGATATATAATAAAACAACCAAGTTTTCTCAGAATGGAAATAAGTTTCTTTAGAGAGATGAAAGACATAAAAATTTCTAGGAGATGAAAAGAATCTTAGTTAGTAAACCAATGCTAGAATTCCCTTTCCTTGGAGATGGAGTTTTGATATATCATGATGCATAAAATAAGATATTGGGGTACTACCTCATGTGGAATTATATAGTGATAGTTTATTCCATATTCCAAATGAAATTTTATTGAAACAATTGACCGAATCATGATTTGGAGTTGGAAACAATATTTTTTTCCCTAAAAGTATATTGGAATTGTATTTATGGTTAATGGTGTTATATATATACTAATCATAAGTTATTGAATTATATATTCATAAACAAGGATTTAAATATTTATGGACAGGATAGATATAGTTGATCAAAGATTCTGGATTCTCAATACAGTACCACTCTGGGAAGACGAACAAGGTGGTTGATTCTCAGCTTCAAAACACCATACCATTTTCCCCATGATTGGGATTTAATGATATTAAATATTTATGTATCTGCATAATGTCATTATTTCAATCATTATAAACTTGTAAATATCATATCGTTCTCATATGAATATTCATCCATCTATTCATGTAAACATTAAAGTGGAAAAAATGAGTGTATAGAGACGTAAAAGAAGGTAAGAACTATTCTTGAGTTTAATAATTATTATGCTGGAACGATAAGTCTTAGGAACATATTATGTGTCCCATCAAGACTATATCTCATGAATGAGCTATTTAATTAATCTCATCGTTCATCATTCACTATTAATACAAGAATTACAATGATGTATAAAGATCTAAAAGGGTATTTTTGGTGGGAAAACCTGAAAAGAGATATCATTGACCACGTATCATCATGCCTAATATACAAACTAGTCATGGAAGAAAGAAAAAAAACTATAATGGTATGTTACAAAAATTAGCCATACAAGAATGGAAATGGGAAAATATTTCAATTGATTTCATCATTGGACTCACCAAAACATCTAATAGTCACAACACTATTTGGGTTATAGTCGATCTCCTTACAAATTCAAAACATTTCATTACAATAAGAGAATATTTCTCTCTTGACTAGTTTTCCATGATAAATATTATTAAAATTGTAAGGTTTCATAGAGGGCCACATTCTATTGTATTTTATCTAGTTCTAAGGACTACCTCAAAGTTATAGAGAATTCTCTAGTAGGATTTGGATACATAGTTTAGTTTTAGTACTTCCTATCATCTATAGAAATATGGTTATCCAAAAAGAACAATTCAAAACCTATAAGAAATTTTAATATCTTGTTCTATGTATTTGAAAGGTGGTTTGGATTAAATCCTTCCTCTTGTTTAGATATCCTATAACAACATATTTCACTTAAGAATTAATGTGCCTCCTTATATTGACCTCTGTTGAAATAAGTGTATAACTCCAATTTATTAGGATGAATTTTGATAAAGAAAGCTAATGGAACCTGATATAGTTTAAGAAATGGCATAAATGTCAGATCCATTCAACAACATATAAAGGATTCATAGAGTTCACATTAAATTTAAGATGATAATCATTAATGAAATCAAGAATTTTAAGTTGTTGAGAATATATACCTTTGAATTTCTCCATGGAAGGAGGTTACAATATGTAGAAATAAGAGAAAGATGATCTCTAGGTATATTTTTTCCCTAAAAAATTATTGATCAATTCGTGATGGTATCTTATCATTTGGCGCTTCCACCAAACCTCTCTTAAGTTCACAGTGTGTTCCATGTACCTCTGTTGAGGAAGTACATACATAATCCTTCACATGTACTGAATTGAGAAATTTTACCATTATAGGATGATCATTCCTATGAATAACAGTCAGTATAAATACAGGTTCATAGACATATATTTATAGGGAACAAGTAAACTTACCTGGTTAAAGTTATTCTAAAAAAATAGAAATTCATAGAATCAATTTAGCATCTTAAGGATTTTATGAAAAAAGGATATCCAAATATTGTATGTGTTGAATTAATTGACTTTTGAGTGATGAATTTATTTCAAGGGGATAAAATGTAACAACTCTAGATTTTATGAAATATTTGGTTGGGAAAAATCCCTCAAGGTAACATTGCATCATTTTTTGGGTTGGTTGTGTTTGTTGACAATGCAGGTTTCCATGGTGAATTGTCGAGTTCTAGAGATTTTTTTGAAAATACATGTTGACAAAGAACCATAAAAAGAAATGGAATTTTCAGATTTCACGAAGCCATGAAGAATGTTGATGGTGTTCTTCGCGATTATTATGAGCTTTGAAAATAGAGGAGGTGAAGAGAATTGCGGTGAAGATCTGTGGTGGTGGCATGAAGGAATTGACAGAAGGCTCCACAATTATGATGAGATATGCAATCTAAAAAATGTGGGGGTGCTTCATGATATATAGATAATTTTGGTGGGAATTTTTGTCACGACCCGTCCTTGGGGCCCATGCCATGACTACCCCAAGCCCGCCTTCCATAGGCCAGGGGCTGGCGACTAGCACCAAAGGCGTAAATCCCGATAACTGGGAAGGCATTGCCTTTATAAAAGAAAACAAGCAACACAGAGTAAGCAAGTGGAAAAAGTAAACACTAAGTACAAGAGAAGTGCTGAAAAGTAAATAGGCCAGAATACAAACCCAAAAGGAAGTACAACTACAACTGAACAAGTACAATACAAAAGATAACAGCTGGAAGGATGGAAGCGGCTCCTGGGTCGTCCTCCTCGGATCCTACCTGAAGGGTAGGTACAGATAGCGCAGCTCCTAGTCATCCAACATGGATCCTACCTGAAGGGTTGGTACAGATAGCCTCCTCCACGCTCTCATCCATCAACCTCCTCTGTGTGTCGTCTCGTCGTGTAGTCCACCTCCGGGTACTGACTCGTCGTGTAGTCCACCTCCGGGTACTCACTCGTCGTGTAGTCCACCTCCGGGTACCGTCCAGTCCTCGAACACTCGGCCTCCGTCAGCACTGCCTGTCGTCTGCAACCAACACAACGAGGTGCGGGCATAGCCCACACAGGGGTGAGTATAATGATACTCAGTAGGGACCCCGATACCCTCAAGGTCTCACTAAACCAACAAGGATAACCACAAAGAAGATCTCAATAGATAACCTCTACTTAGGTATATGCCCATACATATTCCTAAGTTATCAGGTAACCCGTCTCAAACATGAGGAAACACAAGGATCATGAAATCAACAGATTACCACTACCCAGGTATATGCCCATACATATACCTAAGTTAACAAGTGACCCATCTCAATCATGAGGTAAACACAAAGGTCAAACGTCTCAGCTATAACCAGGATTTTCATTATCGAAACTGTAACTACTGAAGAGCTCCATCTCTAAAGTGTACAATGGTCCTGTCATGACTCCGAGGTACTGCTCACTAACCTAAGACTGCTGAGGTACTCCTCCTGTCGAGTACCGCGGGCCAGCCACCCAAACACAGTAGTGCTTCCCACCGAGGTATGTCACCCAAACACAGTAGTGCACACCCCCTAGTAGCCTGCTGAGTTACTCTCTGGATGAGTACCGCGGGTCTGCACTGTCACACAGGTAGTGCTCCGTCCACCATGGGTCTGCACCTCACAAAGTAGTGCTCCGTCTACTGGGCTAGTCGACTCACTCCAAGTCAAGTCAGTCAAGCAGTCGGCAGGTCTTAGTCGGCTACACGGTCTCCGTACTCTGCACGCTCGTCTCCTAGAGGGTCCGTTCCACGAGCTACAGGTCAATACTCTAAGTATCTCAAAGTCCCACTAAGAAGTATCTCAAAGGACCGCCTCATCATAGGGGTCTCAACACAACAGACGGCGCGTCAATCAGACGCCCGGTCTGTGAGTTACTAGCCTTTTCGTCCCAGGGGCCCGGTTGGTTTCGTGAGCGAACCAATCCCGGCCGTATCTCAACTGTACCCCGAACTCTCATAGGGTATACTCATAGGGACCGTTTCTCAACGTGTTCATCAACGCTGCTGACGGTTCGTCAAATGGACGTCCTTTCTGAAAGATTTCAGTTTTTCCATTCCAGGGGCCCAGTTGGATTTCGGGAGTGATCCAACCCGGCCACTATCCAACTATATCCAAAACTCTGGCGAAGTATTCCAAATGTTCCGTCCCATCAAGAGGAAAACAACGAGACAGACGGTGCGTCAATCGGACATCTGGTCTGTGAGTTATTGGCTTTTTCGTTCCAGGGACTCGGTTGGTTTCGTGAGCGAACCAACCCGACCACACTCCTATAGCATCCAAACCTCGAGCGGAGTAAGCCAAAAGATCCGTCTCACTTAGAGGAATCCATCAAAGTCAATGGCACGTCAATCGGACGTCCGGAACTCATTTTACGAGCGTTTCCGCTCCGAGGGCCCGGTTGGTTTCGCGTACGAACCAACCCGGCCGAACACAAAGTTCTCCGAAACCTTGAGTGCGATATACCGAAATGACCGTCTCGATCCAAAGATCGCGTTTCCGCTGAAGGCGAGTCGTTTGGAGGCTCGTAGCTCATGTTACGGGCTTTTGACCGAAAGTGGTCCGAAAACGGGGGTCTGGGCCCGGGGCGACCCGGCCCGACCCCCCCTGGGTCGGCCGAACCGGGTCTACCCGACTCGGATCCGACCCGGCTGGGCACAGACCGGCCCAGCCCTGCTTGGCCCGGCTCGGTCCGGCCCAACCGGCCAGCTGCGGCTCGGCCAGCGTGGCCGAGCCGAATCGCGGGGCGGCGGGGTGAGCTGATCCCCCGCCCTTCGTCGCTGATTGAGGTCGGCGGCGAACCGCTGGCCGGCTCCTTTCCGGTGGCGCGCCTCCACTGCCGGTCGTCGGCGCCGCCGTGCCGGCGTGGCGCGCCGCTGCCGCCTTCCGCGAACCACCGGACGCGCTCCGGTGGTCCGTTCCTCCTGTCGTCTTCGCCTATGGTCCCCCTGGGACCCCACCTTCACTGCGAAGGGATTCAAATGCCCAAACGGCCTACTTAGTCGTCGCCCGTCAAACCGCACGTCAAAAATGAACGCGCCGTCTTCGTGGTTCTCCAGCGCGACGCGTTGGCGCCGCGCCCCTTCGCCGTGGCCCGACTCCGTCCACAGATGTCTTCGGGTTTCTCCTCCGTGACGCGACGGCGTCTAGCCTTTGTTTGTTTTTCACGACGCGGCGCGACGGCGCTGCGCATTACTTGTCGCACATTTCCGCGCAGTGCGATGGCACCGCACCATTCCCGTTTCAATCCATAAAAGAATCCAACATGAAATAAGGAGGAGGGTCGGCCGTGTTTGTGCGGTCCGGCCCCCCTCACGTTATTCGATAACAAAAGGTCATATTTCACGAAGTTCGTAAGGCAATAAACACGAGAAATTTAAATAATAACCCTCAACATCAAACCGCATGATCGAACGATCCGCGGATCAACCCAGTATTGGTTGGTTCGCGCTCGTCGTTCTTTTCTCAAAAGATAAGAGAATTCCAAAAATAAATTCCCCTACCTCGTGTCTTCCTTCGTTTGTTGACAAAGTCGCGGAATGATTGTGTCATCGTAGAACGGTATCAATTCCGTCGTCGTCGGAGTGATCGCCGTTGTTGATGGCGACGTTCCCCGCAGTGATGCCTCCTCCCTTGATGCGGAGAAAGAAGAAGTGAAGGAACGTCGTTGGTGCCTTCGCATTCTCCGTCGGGAGGGTCGGTGTTCATCACATTCTTTGTCGAAGTCTCGACGTTCTTCAACAATGGTGATGGAGTTCTTCAAAACTAAGAGCTTCCTCTCTCAAAATCCTCACTTAACCAAGAAACCTAATAAAATAAGGTCTCCCATTATTTTATTAACACATGCCAAACTTTTCAAATTCCAAAATTCAAATAACTTAATTAATTTAAGAAGTTGAACTCGTTAATTAAAAAGTGTTGGAATGCACTTAAGAGGGGGAGTGGAATGAGAAGAGTTTTCCTTAATAAGGGGGAGAAGTTCAAGAGTTAAATAAAGGGAAATTAAATGGGGGGTTAAAGGAGAGTTATAGGAATGTGAAAGGTTGGGGCTTGTGTGGGCCCCACCTTTCAAGTATCCACTCATGGGAAGTTGGTTGGTCATGGGCTCCACCAACAACTTCCCATGGGAGAGAATAACTCCCAAAGACATAAAATAAAATTGTTCACACAATTTTATTTATTTTAAACTAAAACCCCAAAAACAAAATCTCTACCCGCTTAAAACGCAACTGTGGTAAAGGTCCCCTTAAGAAATTACCGAAGTTGCGAGTTCATCGGTGCCATCGGATTTCTATTCCAAGCACCAGTTCAAAAGATAGAAATTCTCGCTCGCTCGTTCACTGAACGTACCCGAGCCAAACTTCGAAAGTTGATTCCGGGTACTCCGGGCCTCGGAATCAAGTTCCGTCAGAAACCGCGTTCTTGTAAAATTCCAAAGAAAATTAAGAAAAAATTTTCCTTGAAATTTCCGGGTCTTTAAATTATTCCCACCTCAGGTATTTAAGTCCCCGTAAAGCTTCAACACAAACTAGGGTCACAAAAGCGGTATAGAGCTCGCATCTTAGCCTTCCGCTCCCATGTGCTTACCTGGAGGTTTCGTACTGCCAAGGAAATGTCACCCGAGGAATCGATCGTCCTCTTAGGATACACTCCTGTCGATCCTCAATCCCCACTGGAACCTCCATGAAAAACACCTCATTGCCATCGTCCAGCTCCTCATGGTCGATGATATGCGAAGGGTCGAGCACGTATCTCTTCAGTTGAGATACATGGAAGTCGTCGTGCACCTGGTGCAACTGAGGTGGATGGGTCAAGCGGTAAACCACCTCGCCTACCCAGCTGTGGACCTAGAAAGGTCCGTTGAACCTCAGAGTTTACTTGCTGCCTTGGCCACAACTCCGTAAACTTCATTGAGGTGAGACCCGTATAAGGACGTGATCGTCATCCTCGAACTCTAGAGGTCTCCAATTCCTATTAGAACTGGAACTCGAAACGACTGCCACTACGAGGGTAAGGTTGACCGACTCAAGAGTGATCGGTTGCACCCTCCTGTGAAAGAGTTTATCATATGCTGCCTGGGGTTTCCTTTTCTCCCACCAAGGAAAACCCATCCCAACGTTTTCCTAAAACCATCAATTTGAGTATGAACAGTTATTGCCCATTCTATACTCAAACTAACGTCGTAAGGCCTCGACGCTGCCACCAAGAGATTCCAACCAGAACTCTTTCCTCGAGGGTCTGACCACACCGTCGGCGTAATTGTGATTATCGAGTCTCCTCCCAAGGTATCTCCAGACGTGAGGGTCAAGTCCATAGCTTACCGGAAACTCTAGGTTTGGAACAAGATTTGTGAAAGCAAGGAATGATTCATATCGACGTCTGTTACTACAGCAGCTAGTAGTGGACACAGACTGTCCCTTGAATCATTTCTAGAGCCATTGGGTCACACTCCTTGACCACATGAAGCCGCACTCTTCCTCTGCCCTCCATCTCCCTGAGCCTGGCGGGAATAACTAAGGCGGTTGTTTGTACCATGTTAGGATGTACACCACCTCATGCTGCTCTCCTAGCTCTGCCTCCACGTCTGCTGCTTCGTAGACTCATCTCTCCTTTAAGCTTCCTCTTCTTTAGCATTTAACATGCTCGAGTCTCTAAGACTGGATCCAGTTTCCTGTTTCTTACTGCACTGTGCAGTCTTCATCCGCTCCTGGATGATCTGCACCTTCTTTGCCTACGATCTGAAAGAGCTGCTAAAATTTCTCTTTTGCTGAAAAGAGAAACTCGGTCTCATCCCCTGGATGAACCACGCCCATTGCCTAATACAGTCAATCCTAACATGAATGACGCATTCATGCCATGGATGACGTCGTAAGGCCTCAACATAACTACTAAGATATCCAACTGTCACTCTCGCCTCCAAGGGTCGAGTCACACTGTCGGCATCCGTGTGAGGTCACTAGGTCTCCTCCAGTAGAAATCTCGAAAGTGAGGGTCAAGTCAACAGTTTTAACTGGGACCACTCGGTATCAACCAAACAAAAGGACAGGAAAGAAAACAAAGATAAGTGTCTTTTTATTATTGCAGCTCATAGTACAAAGACACGAATTCAATAGCAACATGGAAATAGAAGTACAAGGGACGTATCCACTAGTTCTTCTCCTGTCCACCTACTCCCGGAGCTCTACTTCCATGTCCACTACTTGGCTATTTCTCAAGCACTCGTCGCTATTTCTACCTCGGTGGCTCCTCCAACGCATGTGGATCAACTGTACGAGGATTCGGACAATCACTTGCCAGGTGACCCTTTCTGACGCATGAGTAACACTGTCTGTTTCTGGCACGCCTGGCTCTGACCCCACCCCGGGTGCCCCACACCACCGGTCCTAAAACCCGAGATCGTCCAACTGCTGGTCTGGTCCTCCTGGACCTCTGCATCATCTGTCTACTGCCCACAGATGACTCGGCTATTGATCGAAAAACACACAGCAAAGGCTGAAGCTCCTGTACACGCTCGGGGTATTGAGCTACTGGCACAAACACCACCCTGAAGAAGGTCTCGAAGTCTTCCCATGTGAAGTCCATCCCATCGCAAATCTGAAACAAGTGGCTCCACCACCTTCCTGCTACTGCCTGAAGGAGGCTGGCAGCAAAGATCACCATGAAGTCTGTCGGCGTCCCCACTAGCCTGAAGACTCTCACCACTGCCTCCATCCAATCCTCAGTCGCCTGCGGGTCCGCCCCTCCCTATAACCTGGGTGGCCTCTGGCGCTGGAACTCGTGCAGTGCGCTCAAGCGACATGCACCCTCTGCTACTGGGGCTGGTGGCATCGGTGGCCCAATGGGTAGTAGTTCCGCTGGTGCCTCAACTGGAAAAGGGACCTGTACTGAGGCCTCGTCGCCCGACAGTCTGTCAGTACACACATCCCTCTAGGCTCTAGCTGTTCATCCGAGAAAAGACATCCTGAAAGAAACAACGTGACACAATCAAACGATTATACCTGGTGAGATGACCTGGTTTGAGCTGTTTTAAGGGAAAACCTTTGAAAACACACACGCAATCAGTGTTTTCATGCACAAAGTCGGAAATCAGTTGTCAGGGTCCTGGTGTATGGATACGTCGGCCACCCTCACCAAAACTAGACTCCCTGAACTGAAGACCACACTCAGTACCCTTAACACTATTGCTTCACAGAAAGAAAATATCAGAGTTATAAGTTCTGTGGTAGAACCGACTCCTCTGATACCAATTTGTCACGACACGTCCTCGGGGCCCGTGCCGTGACTACCCCAAGCCCGCCTTCCATAGGCCAGGGGCTGGCGACTAGCACCAAAGGTGTAAATCCCGATAACTAGAAAGGCATTGCCTTTATAAAAGAAAACAAGCACCACAGAGTAAGCAAGAGGAAAAAGTAAACACTAAGTACAAGAGAAGTGTTGAAAAGTAAATGGGCCAGAATACAAACCCAAGAGGAAGTACAACTACAACTGAACAAGTACAACAGAAAATATAACAGCTGGAAGGATGGAAGCGGCTCCTGGGTCGTCCTCCTCGGATCCTACCTGAAGGATAGGTACAGATGGCGCAGCTCCTGGTCGTCCACCACGGATCCTACCTGAAAGGTAGGTACAGATAGCCTCCTCCACGCTCTCGTCCCTCAACCTCCTCCGTGTGTCATCTCATCATGTAGTCCACCTCCAGGTACTGAATCGTCGTATATTCCACCTCTGGGTACTGACTCGTCGTGTAGTCCACCTCCGGGTACCGTCCAGTCCTCGAACACTCGGCCTCCGTCAGCACTGCCTGTCGTCTGCAACCAACACAACGAGGTGCGGGAATAGCCCGTGCAGGGGTGAGTATAAAGATACTCAGTAGAGACCCTGAGACCCTCAAGGTCTCACTAAACCAACAAGGATAACCACAAAGAAGATCTCAACAGATAACCTCTACTTAGGTATATACCCATACATATGCCTAAGTTATCAAGTAACCCATCTCAAACATGAGGAAACACAAGGATCGTGAAATCAACAGATAACCACTACCCAGGTATATTCCCATACATATACCTAAGTTAACAAGTGACCCATCTCAATCATGAGGTAAACACAAAGGTTAAAATTCGGAGCTCAAAACAGGACTTTCATTATCGAAACTGTAATAGCTGAAGAGCTCCATCTCTGAAGTGTACAGTGGTCATGTCACGACTCCGAGGTACTGCTCACTAACCTAAGACTGCTGAGGTACTACTCCTGTCGAGTACCACGGGCCAGCCACCCAAACACAGTAGTGACTCCCACCGAGGTATGTCACCCAAACACAGTAGTGCACACCCCCTAGTAGCCTGCTGAGGTACTCTCCGGATGAGTACCGCGGGTCTGCACTGTCACACAGGCAGTGCTCCATCCGCCATGGGTCTGCACCTCACAAAGTAGTGCTCCATCCACTGGGCTAGTCGACTCACTCCAAGTTGCGTCGGTCAAGCAGTCGTCAGGTCTCAGTTGGCTACACGGTATCCGTACTCCGCACGCTCGTCTCCGGGAGGGTCCGCTCCACAAGCTACAGGTCGATACTCCAAGTATCTCAAAGTCCCACGAAGAAGTATCTCAAAGGACTGCCTCGTCATAGGGGTCTCAACGCAATAGACGGCGCGTCAATCGGACGCCCGGTCTGTGAGTTACTAGCCTTTTCGTCCCAAGGGCCCGGTTGGTTTCGTGAGCGAACCAATTCCGGCCATATCTCAACTGTACCCTGAACTCTCATAGGGTATATTCATAGGGACTGTTTCTCAACGTGATCATCAACGCCGCTGAAGGTTCGTCAAACGGACGTCCTGTCTGAAAGATATCATCTTTTCTGTTCCAGGGGCCCAGTTGGATTTCGGGTGCGATCCAACCCGGCCACTATCCAACTGTATCCAAAACTCGGGCGAAGTATGCCAAAAGTTCCGTCTCATTAAGAGGAAAACAACGAGACAGACGGTGCGTCAATCGGACGCCCGGTCTGTGAGTTATTGGCTTTTTCGTTCCAGGGGCCCGGTTGGTTTCGTGAGCGAACCAACCCGACCGCACTCCGATGGCATCCAAACCTCAAGCGGAGTAAGCCAAAAGATCCGTCTCACTTAGAGGAATCCATCAAAGTCGACGGCACGTCAATCGGACGTCCGGAACTCATGTTACGAGCGTTTCCGCTCCGAGGGCCCGGTTGGTTTTGTGTACGAACCAACCCGGCCGAACACAAAGTTCTTCAAAACCCTGAGTGCGATATACCGCAACGACCGTCTCGATCCAAGGATCGCGTTGCCGCTGACGGAGAGTCGTTTGGAGGCAAGTAGCTCAAGTTACGGGCTTTTGACCGAAAGTGGTCCGAAAACGGGGGTCTGGGCCCGGGGCAACCCGGCCTGACCCCCCCTGGGTCGGCCGAACCGGGTCGACCCAAACCGGGTCGACCCTACTCAGGTCCGACCCGGCTGGGCCCGGCCAGGCCCGTCCCGGCTCGGTTCGGCTCGGTCCAGCCCGACCGGCCGGCCGCGGCTCGGCCAGCGTGGCCGAGCCGAATCGCGGGGCGGCGGGGTGCGCGGCTCCCCCGCCCTTCACCGCTGATTGAGGCCGGCGGCAAACCGCCGACTGCCTCCTTTCCGGCGGCGCGCCGCCACTGCTGGTCACCGGCACCGCCGCGCCGGCGTGGCACGCCGCCGCCGCCTTCCGTGGACCACCGGATGCGCTCTGGTGGTCCGTTCCTCCTGATGTCTTCGCCTATGGTCCCCCCGGGAACCCACCTTCACTGCGAAGGGATGCAAATGCCCAAATGGCCTACTTCGTCGTCACCCGTCAAACCGCACGTCAAAAACGAACGTGCCATCTTCGTGGTTCTCCGGCGCGACGCGTTGGCGCCGCGCCCCTTCGTCGTGGCCTGACTCCATCTGCGGATGTCTTCGGGTTTCTCTGCGCCTTTGTTTGTTTTTCACAACGCGGGGCGACGGCGCTGCACATTACTTGTCGCACGTTTCCACGTGGTGCGATGGCACCACACCATTCCCGTTTCAATCCACAAAAGAATCCAACATGAAATAAGGAGGAGGTTCGGCCGTGTTTGTGCGGTCCGGCCCCCCTCGCGTTATTCGATAACAAAAGTTCATATTTCATTAAGTTCGTCAAGGCAATAAACACGAGCAATTTAAATAATAACCCTCAACATCAAACCACATGATCGAACGATCCGCGGATCAACCCAGTATTGGTTGTTCCGCGCTCGTCGTTCTTTTCTCAAAAGATAAGAGAATTCCCAAAATAAATTCCCCTACCTCGTGTCTTCCTTCGTTTGTTGACAAAGTCGCGGAATGGTAGTGTCGTCGTAGAACGGTATCAATTCTGTCGTCGTCGGAGTGAGCGCCGTCGTCGATGGCAACGTTCCCTGCGGTGATGCCTCCTCCCTTGACGCGGAGAAAGAATAAGAGAAGGCACGTCGTTGGTGCCTTCGCGTTCTCCGTCGGAGGGTCGGTGTTCATCACATTCTTTGTCGAAGTCTCGACGTTCTTCAACGATGGTGATGGAGTTCTTCAAAACTAAGAGCTTCCTCTCTCAAAATCCCCACTTAACCAAGAAACCTAATAAAATAAGGTCTCCCATTATTTTATTAACACATTCCAAGCTTTTCAAATTCCAAAATTCAAATAACTTAATTAATTTAAGAAGTTGAACTCATTAATTAAAAAGTGTTGGCATGCACTTAAGAGGGGGAGTGGAATGAGAAGAGTTTTCATTAATAAGGGGGAGAAGTTCAAGAGTTAAAGAAAGGGAGATTAAATGGGGGGTTAAAGGAGAGTTATAGGAATGTGAAAGGTTGGGGCTCGTGTGGGCCCCACCTTTCAAGTATCCACTCATGGGAAGTTGGTTGGTCATGGGCTGCACCGACAACTTCCCATGGGAGAGAATAACTCCCAAAGATATAAAATAAAATTGTTTACACAATTTTATTTATTTTAAACTAAAACCCCAAAAACAAAATCTCTACCCGCTTAAAACGCAACTGTGGTAAAGGTCCCCTTAAGCAATTACCGGCTTTGCGAGTTTATTGGTGCCATCAGATTTCAATTCCGAGCACCAGTTCAAAAGATAGAAATTCCCGCTCGCTCGTTTACTGAACGTACCCAAGCCAAACTTCGGAAGTTGATTCCGGGCACTCTGGGCCTCGGAATCAAGTGTCTTCAGAAACTCCGTTCTTGTAAAATTCCAAAGAAAATTAAGAAAAATATTTCCATGAAATTTCTGGGTCTTTACAATTTTGAAGCTTCATGATTTGAGATGATGTGGCGTTAACTTCACGCAGAAGGTTTGATGGTCGGTGAAATTTCCTATAAATAGACCTTGACCCCCTCGAGAGAAGTAGATTGTATTCCAAGAAAAAAAAATTCACTCTCTAATCATGAAGGAGGATCACGAAGATAGTGTGCTTCAAAAGAGATAGGAGCTTCACGGTTTCTAATCTAGCCCCATGAAAGTTGTGTGTTCTATGTTGGCTCAGTGAGGTACATGAAGGAAGTCTATTTGGGACAGATTTAGCTCTACGATGTCCTTAGGTTTACGAAGGCTTGAGCTCTATGATGGACTAATCTTTGAGAAGGCTAGAGCTTAGCGAAGGTCTCACCTCTACGAAGCAGTGTGCTCCATGAGGCAGTGTGGTCTGCGAATGTGTGTCCTTCTCAAAGAGGCTGGGACTTTGCGAAGGCATGTTTGAGCTTTGGGAAATTTGGATCTTCGAGAAGTAGGGTTCTTTGAGAATATATTTCCAAAGGGTGTTGCCCAGTAATCAGGGGAAAAGGGGTATTCTTAAATGGATAAAATTTGGACATCAATAGAGAATCTATATGAAGTGGAGGATGCATTCATTAGTGATAATGAAGAGACCTACAAGTATATAAATTGTTAGTGTATCCTCTAAAGATAAAGTGATCTCACTTCAGTTGATAGAGCATTGAGTTCTCAAATTGTGAGTGGTTATAAACTAGAAGGGACAGTGATTCCTCTTCAAACTTGTAAACAGAAGTGTGCTTATAGTGGATTTGGTACATCGAAACATCGTCGGTGTATGCTCCATAGACGTAACCCAATGAGGTGAACCAAGTAAAGTTACTATATCATGTGTGTGCTTTAAGATTCATTCATACCCTACAATGGGAAGGATAGAGAGAAGAGGGTTTTAACTAACAACAAAACAAGATGAAAATGGGCCTTTGATTTAATTTTTCATTCCCTGATTCACCCCCCCCCCCCCAATTAGGGTATCTATCCGAGTGGACCAAACATATTTCCCTTCATGTAAATTTATTTTTATCGATAGATTATTATACATGGAAACTAAAGACTAAATGAATTATAATATAGTATAATATTACAAATTATTTGTTTAGTTGAAGATATAAATATATATAACTATAATTTTTAAAAATATATATAAAGTTTTTAGAGCAATCATATATATTAACAAATAAGTACTATATTTTATTAAAGTCATTATATGCTTCAAAAATATACTTTTCCTCAAAACTGTTTATGATTGCTTTATGTGAGAAAAAGATAAAATCATTTTATAAATTGTTTATTCAATTTATCTACAAAAATAAACATCATTTTTCCATCAGCATGTAATTATTATCTTATAGGGAATTTTTGTTAATTTTTGAGAAGATTGATTTTTTGATAAACAGTAAAAACACAATTTTGATTGAAATATGTATTTTAATTTTTAAGATTCAAAAAACTTAATTCAGTTATAAAATAGTTTTAAAATTAAAACCTTTTAACTTATATTATTAATAATCTAATTAAGTTCATTGTAGTAATTTTATGCGGATTTTGGTATAAAAACATGTTATACATAAGAAAACATTATTTTTAAAAATCTTTTTTTGTCGCATTTTTTAAGTTTATTTTAAAATTAATTTGAACTAATTTTATAGATTGAATTTGATAAATGGCTTAAATATTTTGTATCTTCATTTTCAATTTTTTAATGACTTTACTTCCATTTATGGACATAACTAATGGTAAAAATATTAACAATTATTCCATGGTTTAAAATTATAACTATCATGACTGCTCCATGATTTGATGTTTCTATTACGGGTTTTCATATTTATTTTCAAATAAAATTATTTCATTAATATTTTGGTAAATATTTTCCTATTAAAGAAGGGATTTCAATATTAAAGCGTATTTTTTAAGAAATGTTTTTGTGATCTTTTAAATGTATTTTTCATATGTGATAAAATATAATGATGTTAATTATGCTTCACTAGGGATATTATCTAATCATATCATCTGTATTATCTAATTGAATTGTCTATTATTATAATTATGAGGTATTTAAAAAATCTATTTATTCTCCTAGGGTTATGCTGTGATAAAATGAGGAATGTTTTATGATCTTGGGGAAGTTAAATGAATGGATTATGATTACGTATTGGTTTGTTCTATTATATCCCACTAATACATTGTGTAAAGTTATTTTGATAACTTATGAGCTGATTTTCATAATTTTGGATATTACTTGGAATAAATTATTTCACAAAATTATGTGTATGTATGTTATCTTCCATGTATTCTCATATGAACATGCATAGACATGGTTACAAATAGATTTATTCTTATTTTGATTTGTGATTATGAAGTCTTAATATATAAACTCAAATATTATGCATGTACATGATTTCATTTATCTGTGTCCAAAAGATTACTATTTATTATTTTTATGATTCCACATGCATATGTTATTATTCTTGAATGATGATTAATTATTGATACCTTTTGTAACACCCTGATAATTTATGAGAAATAAATGTTTTTAGGTCTTATGTTATACGCAACATCAAATGAATCTTTAACTACACACAACACTATCTCGGCTTCCGTTATACGCAAAAGCAACCTTCCTCGATAGCGTGTGTTGCACGCAATATCAAGTTTCACTAAACAAAAATATTTTATATAAACAAGACGTTATGAATATTATTAACTAAATTTTAAATTTTATAACATTATTATTCATCTTACACATTTTCTAGATCATGGTATGAGAACAAAATAAATTTTTCGGGTAAAATAAGTATTTTTCAAAAAATGCATTTTTGCCTCCTTTTGATGGCGCACCCACTTTAAATCTAGTTTTTGACATGTTTATTAGTTAAATTTAACAAAATAAAATTCTTCTTTGTATTTAGGATATATAAATTTAATTGGATAAATTTTTCATATTATTCTGATAACTTTCATATTTTAATGAATAGTAAAAACACGATATATTTTAACAAAAAACAACTGTTTTCATCGCAATAATTTATATGGTTAAATTATAATATTAAATGTTTTTAAAGTATAAATAGAATATATTTTTACCATTTAATATAATTTATGTAATTTCCATTAATTTTACATGGAATTCATAGGAAAAACAGTTCAATCTTTGGCAATGTTTTAGCTTTTAAAACCCGTTTTCTTAACAACGAGATTAATTTTAAATTCATTACTGAAACTTCTGTGTTTTGAATTTTTTAAAATGTATTCCATATTTGAATTAAATGGGTCCAAATTATGTTAATAACTACGGTAATTTTTATTCACTATAGATAAAGGTAAATATGGTAATTAAGGGTAAAAATAAGAACAAAAAATTACCCTAACACTTTCCAAAATCCAATTGGATGAATAAAAGTAGAACCATATAACCTAAGGGTTGGACTATACTCATTTCATGAAATTTTGACCATGAAATAATATAATTATTATTAATACCAAAGAAAGTGACAACATGTCACTCTCTTAAATCTTATAAGTGTAATAATTTTAATTTAGTGATAAACATCATAAAACTTCGGATATAAATAGTCCCAAGAAATCTAATAAAATTATCTACATCATATGAATATATTAATAATTTATAGGGAATAAATAATTATCATTAATTATGACACAATAGTAATGCTGAAATTATTTTATTGATTGAAATATCAAATAAATGATTTTAAAAGTATTAAAATAAATATTATATGAACTATTTATTGTACTCCACTCATTTTCTAGATAAAAATGACATGTTATTAATCTATTAAATCTTTTAGGTCAAACATATCTTCTGTATATATTTTATTTAAATTCAAATAAATGAATAGAGTCAAAATTGACACTATTGTTATTTTATAAAAATTACATATTATAAAAAAATTTAAAAATAAAAAAAGAATATTTAAAAATTATAAATTAAACTTTATATGGTCTATAATGTAATAAATAAGACAATTATAGACAATTCACTCCATATAATTAATTATTTATGGTGATTTAAAATTTAGAATATTATTACCACAAATAAAATTAAATAGATTATATAAGGATAAATCAAGTTGATAATGTTTAAAATAAATTTCCAACATGTCTAAATTTTTTTTGTTGATGAGATTACAACCCTATATCATCTAATATTTTTATTTGAGTCATTTTGGAGGTTTTTAAGTGGTTTTTGAATTTATTATAAATTAATATTTCTTATAATTCCAATGGTTCCCCTATCCTCCCTTATAAAAGGGAACCTCCTCCCTCTCCTCCTCACACCATTTGGAGCCTTAAATCTCTGAAAAACCCAGCCCATTTCCCTTATCAACTTTGTTATAAACATAATCGAGGTTCTGTTCTTCTTCAAAGACCAATGTTAGTGCCCAAAGAGGAAGTTTCAAAGAGGCGTGTCGAAGAAGAGGTAATATCCGTTACTGATTCTTTAAAATTTATTTCTTCTTAAACTTCCTATTATTTAGTTGTTTAATTATGAATTAATAACATAGGTATCAGTCATATACTGATATGTTATTATAAATATGAAACAACCCTATTTCACCTTCTATCCATCCTACGGAAAATGAAATCACTGTGCGTGTGTACGTACGGAATACCGTCTCCGCGCTGTGATGTAATATTTTTTCCACCACCACCTTACTTGGATGGGTATAATGGTGTAAATAATAGCTATATTTTATTATTGTAAATTAATATTAATTCTGAAATAGTATACATACACTTCAATACAATTACACGATCATGGGAATGGTATCATCGCTCGTGCGTACGTACAGCCTACCGTCTCCACGATGTGATGCGAATCGTTCTACATGATCTTCATTGAATAATGATTATATAAATAAATTGAATAAATAAATATTATATATATTCCATTAATACCATTCTATAAATGAGATACCCATAACATAAAAAGAAGAAGAAGAATTTTTTCGACAAAACATGCATAAGAACATAAAGCAATGAACACCCGAATAACAAGTAACAATGAAATAATACTAATAAGAAGATAATAATATGACCATATATGATATAATAACAATGAGTATGATTCTGTAATAAGTAAATGACATTATTTAAATCATTATTCAATAGGTTCGGATATGTACAAAGAAAATCGATCCTAAGGTAAGGGAAAATCTCACAATCTCAATTTTTATCTGAGATTGTTTATACTTATGTATTTACTAGGGAATATTTATCATCCAAATCCATGTTTCATCAATATTTAAAATTATTTTAATCCTCCGAAAATTTTTTAAATCAAATTTTACCTATTTGTGACTTTTTATTAAAAGATATGAATGGAATATTTTGTCGTTTTCAGTACGCGGTACTTTTTGACTTTTTTGGCCAAATAATAAAAGAATGTTGTTTAAACTTATATGGCATGAATGGAGTTTTATGATTTCATAGAAAATTATTTCCATGAATCTTCCTTTACAAGTTTTTATGTTTATTTTTAATGAACTTCTTTTAGTTTAAAATTGTATGACATGTTAAGAAAGGAAAAAAAATTTGAAGTAGAAAGGATATTTTCCTCAAGAATGGAGTTCAAGTGTTTTATCAGAATTATTTTCCATATAAGATAATATAGGGTTCTGTTTCTATCCCTATTTATAAATTGACATGATTATGTTACGCTGGAATTAATTTTATGATGTTCTTTTATCTTATATGGATTATGTTATGATGGCATGATGTTTAAGGATCCCATTTTTATTACATGGGTTATGATATGATGTATGATTTATGATTTTGTGGCACACATAAGAATGGTTTCATTATGAGATTTGTGGGACCTATATCTCCCTCCAATGAACTGGGTAAATATTTATATCTCATGAGATAGACATGGCTAGAATGACAAGTTAATCTGGTTCAGCGATACAGGACTGGAACGAGGAGTGAACTCGGATAAGTAATATACTTTGTCCACTATGATGGTCTTGGAAATGAGCCTTGACTAATATGAAATGATTTTCTATGACTATGTGTGTATGCCATAAGGTTTCATGTTTTAGTTTATGATTATTGGGATTAAATTTCACTACTATGATTTATCCCATGTTATAATATTATGATCTCTTTTGCAGGTTATGATTTTCAAAATGTTATGTTCTTATGAATATGATATGATTGATATTTATTTTGTTTACCCTTACTGAGCATTTTATCTCACCCTTTTGTATGTTTTATTTTCCCCAGGTCTGGAAGAATGGTATTAAGTAGGATATTCCAAAAGGGACTCTAGATATTATAAAATAAACGGGAGACAATATAGATGATTTATGAACCAGTTGTTTATGTTTCCCAGTTTCTAAAGACACTATACCTATACGGTCCTTTCATTGTTTTTTTATATGTTGTAATAAGTATGCTTCAATTCTGAAGTAATAACCATGTATGTAAAGTATGGGTCATTATAGTTGGTATCAGAGGAAAGGTATAGTCAACCTTTGGAAACTAGGATGTGAAAGCCTTAGTAAGAACCCTATGGATATGTCTAAGAATAGAACATAATATTTGTGTTATAGAAATGGCCATGAACAACCTATGATAAGACCTAAAGTGTGAAATTTTATTCTTTATTATGTGGTTTCCCTATTATGATTAGTGTTTCTCACACTATGCTTCTTGGTTTTAGTCAATGGCTAGAACTCAGAGGAATTTTGTTAATTCTGAATGTGACGGGCAATGAAATGATTGTCCCCCTGAGCAATCAAACGTTATGGGAGCTAGAATGAAAAATATTGTAGCCATGATCACACAACATTCTCAATCTATGAATCACGCAGGACTTCGAAACGATCAAAGGAAGGAGAAACATTCGGTTGAATCCTTTATGAGGTTGCGTCCACCTTAATTCAGCAGGTCTTCTGATCCATTAGTGGATGAAAAATGGATCAGTACCACTGAAAGGATATTTTCAGTTCTACAATGTTCTAAGCATGATAAAGTCATCTTAGCAGTATATCGTTTGGAAGTTTAAGCTGATAAATGGTGGAATCTTATTAAGAATACGAGGCAAAGGGATGAAATTGAATCCATGGAATGGGATGAGTTAAAGAATTTATTTTTCAATAAGTACTTCCCTCATATTCTTTGAACAAAGATGGATAAGGAGTTTCTTGAACTGAAGAAGAAGGATGATAAAGTTTTTGGTACCTACGAAGCAAATTAAAAAAACTTGCAAGGTACTCTTTCGGAATTATTATCCAACCTGAGAGTAAAATCGATCGATTCTTTAGTGGCTTAAAACCAAGTCTTAGAAGGGTGTTAGCCATAAGGGACTTCAATATCTACAAGGAAATTTGTCGATGTGCTCTCAAGGTTGAGATGGTGACTGGAGTAATCCATCAGTCATATGGGTTTGATAAGAATAGGAAAATGGAATTCAAGGGAAAATCTAAAGACCACACTGAAAAGAAGGTGACTTTTCCTTTATGCTCAAAGTGTGGAAAGAAACAGTGATGGAATAGTCTTAAAGGGACATGTAAATTTTTTAAGTGTGGAAAAGATGGTCATCGGGCAGTTGAATGTCGAAATAAAGGGAAGAAGATGTCTAATGAAGTGAACAAAGAAAGGGATACACAGAATGCACCTCCAACACATCGATGTTTCAAGTGCAAGTAAATGGGGAATTATGCCAATAAATTCCCTAATACAAGGTTTGTTGATGATTATCGACGTCAAAAAACTCTTAAGGCCAAAGACAAAGGAATGTCAAATGCAATTACTATTTGTGATGTGGAGTATGATAATGAAGTGGTGAAAGGTACACTTACCATCCACTCTGAATTTGAGGATGTTTTATTTGATTCTGGATCCACCCTCTCTTTTATTTCTGAATATTTTTCTAAGGCTATCTCTATATTACCTTAACAATTAGATGTTGAGTTAGCAGTGACAACTCCTAATGGCACAACGGTTGCATCAAAAGCTTATAATTCTTCTCTGATTGATGTTTGTGGGAAATTTCATCCTGTAAATCTTGTGATCCTTCCTATAGTGGAATTTTATGTGATTCTTGGCATGGATTGGCTTTCCTTATACGGAGCTCATATTAGTCTCCAAATAAGGGAGATCACATTTAATATTCCTGATCAGTCTACTATCATTTATCAAATCAAGGATGAATATAACCTTCCATTGGAAATTTCTTCCATCTTATGGGTCTTTATTCTAATAAATGAAGGTTATTTATCTCAAATGGTTGGAGAGAAACTCATGATTAATAATACACCCATTTTACAGGAGTTTGATTATGTATTTACGAAGGAATTTCCTGGTCTTCCACCAAATCCTGAAGTTGAGTTTTCAGTAGAACTCATACCGGGTGCCATGCCCATTTCAATGACACCTTATATAATGCCCCCAATTGAGTTGCAGGAATTAAAGAAACAACTCCAAGATAATCTTGATAAGGGATTCATATTCCCTAGTGCATCACCTTGAGGAGCACATGTTCTGTTCTTTAAGAAGAAATATGTATCAATGAGACTCTTCATTGATTATTGAGAACATAAAAATATCACTATCAAGAACATATATCCTCTCCCATGTATTGATGACTTATTTGATCAACTACGTGGAGCTCAATAATTTTCCAATATTGATCTTCATTCAGGGCATCATCAATTAAGTGTCAAAAGGGAGGATATACCAAAGACGGCATTCTATACAAGGTTTGGACAGTATGAATTTATAGTGATTCCATTTGGTCTTACTAATTCCCCTGCTATCTTTATAGATCTAATGAATATAGTCTCTAGATACTATCTTGATCAGTTTGTGGTAGTCTTTATAGATGATATTCTTATCTATTCAAGGAGAAAGGAAGAACAAGAAGATCACTTTATATTGTATTAAAGACCCTAATAAAGGAGAATATTTATGCCGAAATTACCAAGTGTGAATTTTGGCATCAAAAAGTTTAATTTTTGGGTCACATAATCTTAGAAGAGGTGATATCTGTGGATCCATCAAAAATAGAGGTTATCGAAAGATGGTCGAGACCAACAACAGTAACCTAGATTCAAAGTTTTCTTGGTTTGAATGGATATTATTGATGTTTTGTGAAAGAATTTTCACAATTATCTAATCCACTAACCAGGTTTATTCGAAAAGGAGTTAAGTTCGTTTGGATGGAGGAGTGTGAATAAAATTTCACAGAGTTGAAAAGATGGTTATCCAGTTCACATGTTCTCACACTGCCTTGTAGTGGAGAATGGTTTCTAATCTATAGTGATGCATCCAATAAGGGATTGGGGTGTGTTCTCATGCAAAATGATATGGGGATAGCTTAGGCCTCATGATAGTTGAAAATCCATGAGCAAAATTACCCAACTAATGATTCGGAGTTAGCTGCAGTAATCATTGCATTAAATATTTGGAGGCAAAAGGAGATAAATATGCACCAAAGAAGATGGTTGGAGTTGATTAAGGACTATGACTGCTCAATTCATTATCACCCTGGGAATGCAAACAAGGTGGCAGACGCATTAAGTCAACAAGACCATGCCTACTTATCCATGATGAGGATCACAAAAGATCCAATATTTATGGATTTACAAAGGATGGATCTTGGAATTATAATGGAAGGAGAAAAATCTTATCTTTCTCAAATAATTGTTCAACTATCTAGACATGTGAAGATTAAAGAGGAACAAAAAGAATATGTAGAGTTACAAAATAAGGATAGAAATGTTCCTGAATTCAACCTTGATTGTGATGGGATAATAAGTTTCAGGAATCGGGTTTTTTTCCTCCCATCCCAGAATTAAAGAAGGATCTACTGGATGAGGCTCATAGTTCTTCATTCTCTATTCATCATAGAAGAACGAAGATTTATAGAGACCTGAAAGAGTACTTCTGGTGGGATGGCATGAAAAGAGATGTTGCTGAATATGTCTCTCAATGCGTGGTTTGTCAGCAAGTTAAAGCAGAGAGACAGAATCCAAAGGGGATCTTACAACCGTTACCCATACCTGAATGGAAATGGGAAAACATCACTATGAACTTTGTCACTGGACTTCCTAAAATATCTAAGGGAAATAATTCTATCGGGGTTATAGTTGATCGCCTTACGAAGTCGGCACACTTCTTTGATATTAGAGAATATTTCTCTCTGGATCAGCATACTAAGATATATGTGAAGGAAGTGGTAAGATTTCATGGAGTAGCACTTTCAATTATATCTGATCCGGATCCGAGGTTTTCCACGAAGTTCTGGCAAAGTCTTCAGCTTATTCTAGATAGAGAGTTGAGTTTTAGCACTGCCTATCTTCCTCAGATATACGGTCAATCTGAAAGAAAAATTCAAACTCTAGAAGACATGTTAAGAGCTTGCTCTATGTATTTCAATGGTGGATAGGATCAACACCTACCTTCTGTGGAATTTTAATATAATAATAGCTTTCACTCTAGTATTTAGATGGATCCTTATGAATCACTCTATGGAAAGAAATGTCGAACTACAACTTGTTGGGATGAAGTTGGGGAAAGAAAGCTATTAATACCTGATCTTGATGATGAGATGGCAGAAAAGGTCCGATCTATTCAACAACACATAAGAGGAGCTCAGAGTCGACAAAAACGTTAAACTGATAACTGAAGAAAATAACTAGTGTTTTAAGTGGGAGATAAAGTGTTCTTACGAATATCTCCTTGGAAGAGAGTAATGAGATTTAGAAAGATGGGTAAGTTGAGCCCCAGGTATATCTGTCCTTTTGAAATACTGGATCGTGTTGGGAAGGTAGCTTACCAATTGGCACTTTCACCGAACCTCTCCCAAGTTCACGATGTGTTCCATGTATCTCTCCTAAGAAATTACATACCTGATCCTTTACATGTACTAAGCTCAGAAGTTATACCGTTGTAGCAAGATATTTTTTATGAAGAACATCTGATAGAGATTCTGGATCGTAGAGAAACAATTCTATGAAACAAGACCACTCGCTTGGTTAAAGTTTAATGGAGGAACCACCAATTATAAGAAGCTACATGGGAGCTTAAGGATATGATGAGGGAGAGGTATCCTCATCTGTTTGTTAAAAAGTGACAAATTTCGAGGGAGAAATTCATTTTAGGGGGGTAGAATGTAACACCCTGATATTTTATGGGAAGTATATATTTTTTTGTCTTATGTTATACGCAACATCAAAGAAATATTTCACCACACACAACACTAGTATGGGTTGCGTTACATGTAAAATCCACCTTCCTCGATAGCGTGTGTTGTACACAATATCGAGTTTTAGTAAACAACAATATATTATATAAACTGGCCTTTATGAATAGTATTAACTAAATTTAAAATTTTATAACATTATTATTCATCTTACACGTTTTTTAGAATAGGATATGAGAACAAAATAAATATTTTCGGGTAAAATAAGTAGTTTTCAAAAAATGCAGTTTTTCCGCCTTTTGATGGCGCACCCACATTAAATCTAGTTTTGGACATGTTTATAAGTTCAATTTGACAAAATAAGATTCTTATTTGGAATCAGGATATAAAAATTTACTTTGGATAGATTTTTCATATTATTCTGATAACTTTCATATTAAAATGAATAGTAAAAACACGCTATATTTTAATTAAAAACAACTTTTTTCATCACAATAATTTATTTGGTTAAATTATAATATTAAATGGTTTTAAAGTATAAATAGAGTATATTTTTACCATTTAATATAACATATGTCAATACCATTAATTTTACATTGAATTCATATGTAAAAACATTTCAATCTTTGGCAATTTTGTAACTTTTAAAACCCATTTTTTTAACAACGAGATTAATTTTAAATTAATTACTGAAACTTCTGTGTTTTGAATTTTTAAAAACGTATTCCATATTTGAATTAATTAGGTCCAAATTATGTTAATAGGTTACTTTTATTTTTTATGATATTATGAATAGTAAGTACGGTAATTTTGTTTTAATAGAGTTAAAGTAAATCTGGTAATTAAGGGTAAAAATAAGATTATAAAATTACCCTAACACTTTCCAAAATCATATTGGATGAATAAAAGTCGACCCATATCACCTAAGGGTCGGAATATTTTCATTTCGTGGACTTTTGAAAATGAAATAATATAATTATTATTAAAACCAAAGAAAGTGACAACATGTCACTCTCTTAAATCTTATAAGTGTAATAATTTTAATTTAGTGATAAAAAAAATAAAACTTATGTTATAAATAGTCCCTAGAAAAATAATAAAATTATATACATCATATAAATTTATTTATAATTTTTAGGGATTAAATATTTATCATTAATTATGACATAATAGTGATGTTGAAATTATTTTATAGATTGAAATATCAAATAAATGATTTTAAAAGTGTTAAAATAAATATTATTTGAACTATTTAATGTGCTCCACTTATTTTCTAGATAAAAATGACATGTTATGAATCTATTTAATCTTATAGTTCGAACATATCGTCTGTATATATTTTATTTAAATTCAAATAAATGAATAGTGTCAAAATAGACACTATTGTTATTTTGTAAAAATTACATATTATAAAATTGTTTAAAAATCAAAAAAATATTTACAAATTATAAATTAAAATTTATATTGTCTAAAATGTAATAAATCATAATATTATTCATAATTCACAAAATATATGTAATTATTTATAATGATTTAAAATTTAGAATATTATTACCATAAATAAAATTAAATACATTATATAAGGATAAATCAAGTTGATAATGTTTAAAATAAATTCCCAACTTGTCTAAATTTTATTGGTTGATGATATTACAACCATATTTAATCTAGTATTCTGATTTGAGTCATTTTGGAAGTTTTTATGTGGGTTTGGAATTTATTATAAATTAATATTTCTTATAATTCCAAAGGTGCCCCTCTCCTCCCTTATAAAAGGGGACCTCGTCCCTCTCCTCCACACACCATTTTGAGCCTTCAATATTGGCACAACCCTACCCATTTCCCTTATCAACTTCCTTAGAATAAAACTAGAGGTCCTGGTCTTCTTCAAACACCAATTTTAGTGCCCTGAGAGGAGGTTTTAAAGAGGCGTGTCGAAGAAGAGGTAATATCTGTTACTGATTCTTTCAAATTTATTCCTTATTCTACTTACTATTCTTTAGTTGTTTCATTATGAAGTAATAACATCCGTATCACTCATATACTGATATATTATTCTAAATATGAAACAACCTGATTTCACCTTCTATCCATCCTACTGAAAATGAAATCATCGCGCGTGCGTACGTACGGAATACAGTCTCCACGCCGTGGTGTAATCTTTTTTCCACCACCACCTTACTTAGATGTGTATAATGGTGTAAAGAATACCTATATATGATTATTGTAAATTAATATTGATTCTGAAATAGTATACATACACTTCAATACAATTCCACGATAATGGGAATGATATCATCGCTCGTACGTACGTACGGCCTACCGTCTCCATGATGTGATGCGACTCGTTCTACATGATCTTCATTGAATAATGATTATATAAATGAATTTAATAAATAAATATGATATATATTACAATAATACCATTCTTTAAATGAGTTATCTATTACCTAAAAAAGAAGAATAAGAATTTATTTGACAAAACATGCATTAGAACATAAAGCAATGAACACCCAAATAACATGTAACAATGAAATATTACTAATAAGAAGATAATAATATGACCATATATGATATCATAACAATTAATAAGATTCTTTAATAATTAAATGACATTATTTAAATCATTATAAAAGATTTTTGGATATGTACAAATCAAATCAGACATAAGGTAAGGGAAAATCTCACAATCTCATTTTTTATCCGAGATTGTTTATACTTCGGTATTTAATAGGGAATATTTATCATCCACATCCATGTTTCCTCAATATTTAATATTATTTCTATCCTCATAAAATGGTTTAAATCAAATTTTACCTATTGGTGAATTTTTGGTAAAATATATGAATAGAATCTTTTGTCGTTTGCAGTACGAGTTACTTTTTGACTTTTTCGGCCAAATAAGAGAAGAATGTTTTTTTAACTTATACATCATGAATGGTTTTTTATGATTTCATAGAAAATTATTTCCATGAAGCTTACATTACAAGTGTTCATTTTTTTTAATCAAATTATTTTAGTTTAAAATTTTATGACATGTTAAGAAAGGAAAAATGTTTTTGAAGTAGAATGGATATTTTCCACAAGAATGGAGTTTGAGTGTTTTATCCAAATTATTTTCCATCTAAGATAATATAGCATTCTATTTCTATCCCTATTTTTACATTGAATTGATTGTGGTATGATGGAATTAATTTTATGATGTCCTTTTATCTTATATGAATTATGGTATGATGGCATGATGTTTAACGATCCCATTTTAATTACATGGGTTATGCTATGATGTATGATTTATGATTTTGTGGCACACATAATAATGGTTTCATTATGAGATGGGTGTGACCTATATCTCCCTCCAATTAATTGGGTAAAGATTTATATCTCATGAGATAGACATGACTGGAATGGAAATTTAATTTGGTTTAGTGATATAGGACTGGGACGAGGAGTGAACTCGGTTCAGTGATGGACTTTTTCCACTATTATGGTCTTGAAAATGGGCCTTGATTAATATGAAATGATTTTCTATGATTATGTTTATATTCCACAAGGTTTCATATTTTAAGTTATGTATATTGGGATTACATTTCACTTCTATGATTTATCCTATTTGTGATATTATGATCTCCTTTGCAGGTTAAGATTTTCAAAATGTTATGTTCTTATAAATATGATATGATCGATATTTCTTTTGTTTACCCTTACTGATCATTTTAGAACACCCTTTTGAATGTTTTCTTTTCCCTAGGTCTGGAAGAAGGGTATTAAGTACGATATGCAAAAAGTAACTATAGATATGATGAAATAAACGGGAGACAATGTAGATGATTTATGAACCAGTTGTTTATGTTTCCCAGTTTCAAAAGACATTATACCTATACGGTCCTTTCATGGTTTTTTTATATGTTGTAATAGGTATGCTTCAATTCTAAAGTAATAACCATGTATGTGAAGTATAGGTTGTTATACCTTTATTGATTATGCCCCTAGATATAATCTTATTTTATATCTTATGATCTAAGATTTTATGGGTATGAATATTTTACACTAATACCATGAGCTAGAATCTATTATTATATCCTTACAGTCATATTATGCACTAATTATTGATATCTCTCATGTTTACCCTTTCTTGGAATATGAGCTTTACCTTTATTATGTTTTTCTCTCATATTTTGATGGAAAGTTATAAGTGTGATGAGTTTATAAGGGAACCTTATATAAATAAAGTTTCTTTAGGTGATGAAGATTATACTTATATAATTTTTTAATGTGTCTAGTCTACAAATACACTAAAATTTTATCTTCCAAGATCATCTATAATTGTGAAATATTATGAATTTTTATCTAAAAAGATATAATATTTATATAAGTTATGCCTAGTAAAAAAAATTTATACAGATAATTGAAGGAGAAATTGCAATTTTAATTGGGGGATCATGTATTATTAAATGTTTCCCCATGTATATAAGTTGTAATATTTAGTAAAAATGGGATGTTATTCCTCAAACATATTTGGACTTTTTAAATTCTGGAGAAAATTATAGTCATAGGTTATCAATGTTTTGTGTCACCCAAACTTCCAAAATTATATAACATATTCCATGATTCATTAATGAGGAATTATGTATCAGAATAAATTCAGGTACTACCATATTAGGTAACATAATTGTAACCTAATTTGTCTTATAATATAGATAATTTTTAGATCCTTGACACTGGAGAAAAAGTGTTGCAGAATCGGACAACTCATCTGGTGAAAGACCTTTAGAAAAATAAAAAACTAGAGTGCGAACATGGGAGACTAAAGAAATAATTAGGATCTAATACCCATATTTTTTATTATCTAGAATCTATCCCATTTTTTATGATGAAATTATTTAATGTTGGGTGATTGTAATACACAATACCTTACTCCTATAGATAAACACTATATCTAAAAAACTATTGTAAAATGTGGCATCCAATGAGACTTTATTAATTATTATATTTGCAATTTAAATTCCTAAATTATATAAATATTATTTGATAAAAAATATTTAATATTTATATTATTTATGTTAAAAAATCCATAGGGTTAATTCATAGTATTTTTCAAAAATATTTGATTTTTAGGTGAATAGTCAGAAATAAATTTAATTTCAAAACTGTAAGTTTATATAATAAATACGTAGAGTTTTATAATAAATTATATTTGATTTGGTTTTTAATAAGTAAAATTATATATTTTAAAAATACTATATCAAATTTATAAAACATGTGATTATCATTTTAAGGACATAATTAATAAATTACAATACAAAATGTATTCAGTCTTTTATTTTCAATAAATGTTATTTTCATGAAATACAGCTTTGGATTATTTTTAGAAGACAATTAATTTTAATTTTTTTATAATAATCCAATTTATTTCATGAAAACCAAAGTCATTGATAATGTTATTCTAAAAAATAATTTTAATCTTAAAAATATACTTTCTTGAAATGAGATTTTTTTCATGTTATATGTGATAATATAAATAATTATCACTTGTTTAAAATAAATAACATAAAATATTTTTTATAATTATTAATAAAAAATAATTTATATAATAATGATAATTTCATTTTCTGACATACTATTAAGAACCATGTTAAATATTTGTGATATTTCCAAAATGATTGTTTCTTGAAGAATAAAACTTTTCTAAATATTATTTATTTCCAAATGGAACTATTTAAAAATTAAGACTCTAATATAAAGTTTAGAAAAATGTTAAAATAAATTAAAACTATTTTGATGGATAATTAATATAATATAAGATAATGATTTCCAAATAATTAAAACCCCATATTTCTATAAAAAAATTATTTTTTCTACGTAATATATGTTTTCATTAAAGAGTTAATATTCTCATAATTAGAAATTGAATTAGGTTAAATGGAACAAAAAATTGGATTCAAAATATCCAAATTTTATAATAATGTTCATCTTATATTTTTAGTTACAAAATTGTAAGAATTATTAATATTTAATAAATATTAATAAGTTTTAAAATGGTTAATCTAATGTGGCTTGAATTTCACTATATTAATATGACACATAAAACTTCTAAACTGTCCTTTTCGGATTATAAATTCATACTTACATGTGTTACTGAAATTTACCCACATAATCCACATAACTAACTAAACCCACCTAACCCCCATGTCATACAATTCTAACCCTATTCCAAACTTTAGTTTCCATGAAAATATATCACTTTTTCACCAATAAAAGGATATCACTCCAAATCATTCTCGACAGTAAATAAAATTGACCATGAATTACCCATCCTTATTCCTATGTAAATCCTTCCGAAAGAGTTCCTAAGGTTTTAAGAATTCGTCCCAATATTTAATAATCTTCTTACCAAGGTAACTGTTTCCAATATCTCTCTTTCCTATTCAATATAATTTCTTTTATTATACTACTATTTACACATATTTCCTTGATTATAATTTAACTTTATTGTCCCATATTTGATATGTATTTATTGAGAAACTAATTATTCTCTCTCATTATATCTGTTTTTCTAATGTCATTATTATACAGACATAAGTGTTCTTATTCCCCCTTTCAATTTTCAATTACAAACCTTTATTATAATGTCACCATGATTATAATATTATATAATTATCCCCAATTTGATATACTATCAAGGAAATTTCCCCTCATTAATGTTCTTTATTAAGAAATCATATTTCCTAAAAATTTTAAAATTTGTAAAGTAAATAGTATGTGGTTTTCTTATAAATGATATCCATGACAACACAGTAACAAGTGGATGCATTTATGACATAGATGAACCTAGGAAAAATCTACCGGAAAAAGGGTGGTTGATTATTAACTCAATATTCATTCTGGTTGACAAAAAAATGACCTCTTACTTCACAACTTGCTATACACTCCCAAGGGATATACATTGGATAATAAACATGGCCTTTAAAAACTATAATGATGTATTTTTTAACTAGTGTTATGGTATACAACTAGTAAAAGCTATTGAAAACAATTATTATCTTATATTAATAACCCATAACTTAATAAGTATCTGTATACACTACCTTATATTTGTTTATTTGATATTTTGAATTCTTATTTTATTGATAATAAAATATATTTTCTATATTGATTAAATATTTTTTAACCATCCACATACTTAATTTAGATGAATTGTGACTAAGTTATCTCACTTATTAACTAGAAAAGTATTTATGTTCTATATTTTTCTCTCTCAATACATATTTTTATTGATTCCTAAGTAAAGTTGGTTGTGCATTGTATTGGTATGCATATATTTTATACAGTGAATACATTACACATAAAGAAGTGATGAGTGGAGATTAGTACTATTTAGCCCCTCAATGCATCAGTTGGTATCATGAGACAAAGGGTTTGGGTATTAAGTGTTTTAAACCCTAATGTAATAATTTTGTCTTGGTTGCATCCATGAAGGATATATTTATGTCTTGGTTAAGACCTTGATGATAAAAATAGCGACTTAGATGTGGCCTTGATAGTGAAGGTAAAAAATTTTGACATTATGCAATCCTTTACTGTGAATTCAATTTTTTTATCCATGTTATTATTTTCATTATTATGAAATCCATGGAAATTTTTCATGCTCAAAATATTAATAAAACATATTTTTGTTATTATTAGCTTTTTATTCTTTTTTTATGATTGTTAAGATATCTTTTTTGTAGTTGTACACTTATCGTGCGTTAGAGCTCACCCTTTTATTGTGTGTATATCTATGATAACACTTGGTATAAAATCATAACTCTACTAGGTTATGAGACTTATTTTTACAATTGTTTCATTGGAATTTCACTCATTTTACCATACGCTAATATTATGGTAGAGAAAAATATTTTTTTTTGATGGAATGACTTATAGTTAGCACTATTGAGAATTTGAATTTGATAAAAAATATTGTTTTTATTGGATCCTATTATTACTATTATATATATAATTTGAAGGATATTTTTATCAATATTGGTGTAGAATTTTTTTTTTGATAGTGGGAAATTATAAAATTCCAGATATTACATTGTTTATAATTACTACAGATGATAAACTTGACTATTAATTGAATTAAAGAGTTCAAATTACTTTTTTATGTTCAACGACTATAAATATTTATTTTTAATTGTATTCTTATGAAAATAGTAATCGTATTTAGAGGAATTTAGATATCACAAATTTTAGAACATCAAAAGTGATTAATAATATAAGGGTGATACTTCATAAAAATTATCAAGATTTTTATTTTCTACCAAGATATATTGTTTCTCAAATGATTAAAATTTTTATAAATATTATGAATAGTTTAAAATCTCTTGGAGAAAATGAATTAAAAATTGATCAAATTATTGAAAATATTATTAATATTATTCAAAGGAGTTGGAATCAAACTGAATAACTTTTGATGATACTAAAAATCTGACTAAGATAAGCGTTGATGACTTGAGAAATATTCTCATACGGTATTAACATCCACATAGTAAATTTGTTCAGAATGATAATAGGAAAAATAGAGATTATTTTTTATCTAATTCTAGTAACTCTACTTCTACTATTGTTAATTCTAAAAAATATTTTTTTATTACTTCAATGAATAAATTCAATCTTATTCGTATTATTGTAATTTCGATTAAAGGGAGAATGGACTTACAAAAATTGAAAGGGGGTAATCATAATATTAGAAATAAAATATTTTAAAATAATAATTGGAAAAATAAAATATATGGGTTTGGTAATAAAGAGTTCTTAGATGTTATTTTCTATGAATATAAGAAGATGGGTTATATAAGACAAAATTGATTTTGATTGAAGAAAAGGGAAGTAAATATAAGATACATTTCAAAAATAAAGATATTATGAGTCTTAAAATTTATAGATACTTTGAGTTTGAGTGTTATATATAATAATTTCAACAATTCATTGGAAAATGGTGCAAGTGATAGTCATAATTGTTTTAGATTTTATGATAAAAGTTTTAAGGATGAAAAATGCCACATGGCTAAGGTAACTACAGAGTCCCATAATAATTTTACTTTGTATTATAAATTTCATTTTACTTTATATGATTATTATTAGACTTTATTGCATGATGATAAATAAAATTTTTCAAATTATAAAAAAAATCAGGTGATGATTAATAATTTCCAACATTTGAATAAATGAAAATATATAAAAATCTTATGAAAAAAATAACAAGCTGAAAAAAATTGGTCTTTTTATGATTGATATTTTGGAGTTCAATAAATAAAATTTAAAAAATAAAAAATATATTAATAAATTTGAAGTAAAATTATAGTTAAAATATATTTCATGTTCAAAATATAATTATCTTAATTTGGTTTTCAAACTAAAATATCAAATAAATATTGTTTAGAAAACACTTTTCTAACATAAATTTTGGTAGAGATAATTTTTATAATATTTCTAAATCACTAAAACCTTCTATAATATCAAATATAATTGTATTAACTTTGGAAAAATCACATTTTTATTCAAATTATATTTTTCCTAGAAGTGTGTTTATTTTCACAAAAATCTAAAGGATATGTCTCTAGAAAAAATATTTTAATTAAAATCAATTTAAATATTTTTTTATTCTTAAACATTTTATTTCTAATGAAATAAAAAAAATCAATATAAAATAATTTGGTATACATGGATGATTAAATTCATATTTTCCAATTTAATCCATCTCACACATGTCTGGGAATTAAGAACATGATTTTCATAATTTTAGGAAATGAAGTTGAGTAATATCAATTGGAACAAGTTGCATGTGGATAGTTTTTTTGGATATGACTGGGTACAAATCCAACTTTTAAAACATGAAAAGTTTTAAAGGTAAATTATTTACATTTGGAGAAAATGTACAAGGGGAAATCATCAGAATCATTGATTTATCTTTTCATATAAAAAATTAATTTGAAAAGTTTTTTATGTTTTATGACCTAATAAAAACCTTATCCGTACCAGTAAGTTATGTGATGAGCCTTATGATGTGAAATTTAGGAATTATAAATATAATATTGAAAATTAGAAAGTTATATGCATTCTATCTATCAATAATCATGATAATATTTACAAACTATACCTATAAGTCTTCAATAATGTAAATTTTACATGTTTAGGTGTAACTAAATATTTTTATTTTCTTTTAAATTGATGGTTATGAAATTTTAAACATTATAATTTAGTTAAAAACTGAAGTAAAAGTTATTTTAGTTATTAACTAGAACATAATTTAATTTATTCTATAGTTTTTGACCCTTTTAAATTTTATAAGAAACATAAATCATGATTTAAACCTATAAGTGAACTATGAACTTCTAAAGCCTTAAATTTAGTGTAAAATAATTAATTTTTCCCATATAAAAACTAAGACAACTGGGGGTAAATCAATATATATACATTCTACTTCATTATAATACTTTATTTACATGGTCCTATTTTCTCACATGAAAATATGAAGTTTTATTTTTTAAAAAGTTTTCATGTATATATTAAAAATTAGAAAAAAAAATTAATACCTATGATTACTGTCTAGAGTGATCATGCTGGAGAATTTTTAATTTTTTATTTTGAAACTTTTTGCAGTAAGAAATGTATTACACATAAATTTTCAAAACCTATAACACATTATCAAATTGGTGATGCTGAACAAAGAAATATCATTATTCAGTAATTTACATGAACTTTTTTATGTGAGTATTCTATATCTGTAAATTTGTAGACTGATCCTATGAATATGATTTTCTATACAGTAAATCATTTTTACTTCATCCATTTTTTTTGTAAAACTCCATATGAATTTTATAATAGATCCCTCTTACTTCATTGTCTTTGTATGTATATTTTTTATTTTAATTATTGAAGATCAACTTCCTAAATTTTATACCAGAGGTGGTCAATGTATTTTTCTTCATTATTATATAACTAGTAAGTCTTTTCAAAATTTTAATAAAATAACTAATGATTTCAAGTAAACGGTTCATATACGTTTTGTTGAGACCAATCCTTGTGTTTTTGTAAAATGTAGAAAATTATATCCTATATATAGTAGTTTTAAAATCAATTATGTTTATTTAATAGAACATAAACCGAAACCACTAATATTAAATCAACCAAAATGTATGTCAATAGATATTCAATATTTGTAACCTACTTTTATGGAATATTTTCATCTAATAGTTCAGGATCAAATTACTTGCTTAGCTAGAAACTGGTCTATTTTAAGAATTCGTCCCATTGATAATATCGTTTGAGATGTAAGAAAACTTGTTAAAACTAAAAACAATTATGAAATAAATGTGATCACTAAGGGTTTCTATCTCAATTTGAAACAAAAAAAAATAGTCTAGCCTTGGGTGATCAATATTGTATAAGGTCCATGAAATAAGAGCATAATAAAATTGAGTGGAATTAAGTTTGGATATTGGTTGAGTGGTCTAAATATCTTTAGGTAATAGGAGTGAATTTTTTTTAGAAATAAATGTGATGGGAATGAATCAATATTAAGTAATTAAGAAAGTATTGTTGCTAAGGGTTATTTTCAGGAATATGGTACAAAAAAAAGGGAGACTTTTGTACTATTGGAATTGATTGAATATATCGTGATACTACTTTCCTTTATAACACATCTATATTTTAAATTATTTTGAAAGGCTGTTAATGTTGTTTCTTAATGTATTTTTTTAGGAGTAATATTATATTTAACAACACAATATTTTTAAATATATCAAATTTTAATAACGTGTATTAAAACGTACCGGAGAATCCTATGGTCTTATAAATCCCCAAGAGATTAGTATAATATAATAACCATATTTGTAATTATAAATATTTTTTCTAAATAAAATATTTATCCAACTTTTTCTATGAAGAAATTTATCAATAGAACCATATTTGTTTAAATTTATCTCGATGAAATCATTTTTTATTTAACTTAAAAATCACTTTATAATGGTTTCTCAGAACTTATGAAAAGCAAGTTTGAAATGAGAATAACGGGTGAGATTAATTATTTATTTATTTTCTAACTAGTTAGAAATTGGAAGGAAAATTTTCAATTCAATATAAATATATGAGATATTTCTTAACCCATGTTTGTTTTTACAATTCATTTAGTATAAATAACCAGGTATTCACTTTTGTTAAACTAAAACATGATTAATATGATAAATTTAGTGACCAAAGAATTATAGGTATGATCTAAATTTTACTATAATTAACATTTAATTGAACAAATTTTTTTTTGTGTATTTATCTTCAAAATTTTAATAAAATCTGAGGTAATAAAATTTACATGTGGTAGATAATATTTTTTGTTATCTTAAAGTACATTAGAACATGTTTTATTTTATTCTTTTCTAAATGAGTTTATACTTAAGATTTATTCCTAAACTGAATTTGGATGCTTTAGGTTTTATTAGAAGATTAATTTTAGAGAATTTTATTTCTTATGAGAAGATTCAATTTCTTTTTCAAGAAAGAATAGACACGTGGTTTTACTTTCTTCACTTGAAGCTGAATATGTGGTGACTGAAAATTTGTTCACCCAAGTATTGTGGAAGCAACACAAACTCAAGGATTTTAGTTTGTGTTTTACTCTTACCCCAATTATTTGTAATGAAACAATCAAATTTTATTTTTCTAGAAACCTAAAACTTTCTCATGAGCAAAGAAAAGAGATATAAGACACTATTTTCTATGGGATTACCCAAAAAATGATATATTTTTATTGAAATTATCAAAATATAAAATAATATTACAAGTATTTTTTTTAAACATTTAAATTTAAATATATAAAGATACATTAATTAAAATCTAACAGTGATCAACTTAAAATTATTTTTAATTCACTTATTTGTAACTAGTCTCTCAATATTAAAAAGTCTCCTTTAAAAATGGGGAGAATATTTTATTATATAACTTTTTTAGTTTTTATTTTTTATCATAAAATTTTAATAAAAATTTAATTTTAATTTCATAAAAATTATATGAAATTGATGATAATCTATTTATAAAACTCAATACATCATTAGGGTAAAATTTACTACTTGTTTGAATTCTTATTTGGAGTATTATAATTACCATTTTACTTAACCCTTATGTTATTTTAACACATTTAATTATCCATGTTAATGAGGTATGATTTATTTATCTTGTCATGGTGATCCATTTTCAATTATATTGAAGAATAGAAGTTTCAATTTATGTTTTTCAGAACCATCTTCCAGTGAATAAGTTCATCCACATGTATTGGGTGATAACTTCTTGAAGATGAAAAATTGTAAAAATTGTCAAAAATTCATTACTTTTTCATATGAATGTATTCAATATACAAGGGGTAGAGATTTATATTCAATGATAAATATATTTTAAAGTGTTATTTTTAAAAAAGATTTTTTCTCATTCAGTTTCTTCCCTTTTTCTTATTTTTGAAAATCGCAAGGGGGGAGAATGTTGACAAAATTATATTATAAATTTTCCAAAATTATAAAGATTAAATAGTTTATAAGTTTTAAAATGAGGAAAAATTCAAAATTTAATATTTTTTGAAAAAACTTACAAATAGGTATAATATTTTTTAAATATAATAATCTTATCTTCTATTACTAAAGGGAAGACTTTTCTATCCTATATTTTTCTTTACTAAATAGTTTTTTTATGTTTTGAGTAAAGTGTAAGAAATTTAATTTATCAAAACATAAATAATGTTTTCCTATTAGATTTAAATAAAACCTATCAATTTTCCTTGTGTGATTTTTTCTTTTAAAAAAAGGGATATTTTTTAGTTAGTAAATCATTTTTTCCTTTTATTTTTGAAAGACACAATACAATTTTTAAGAAAATAATTTAATTTAAAGTTGTGTTTCTTTGTTGTTGTGTCAAAGAATAAAATACTATAAACATAATTATAACTAATTTAATATTTTGGAGATATGTGTAAAAATACTTATAATTTAGGACTTATTCCATATAATATTTAATATATTTTAAAGTCCAATAGTGGCATTGATTAATTTCATCAGAAGATGTAAAATATTATTGAATCCATTAGCTAATGGAGATGAATCTTCAAATGCCATTATAGTTGATCATAAATAATGAAAAATTACCCTTTAGAGTTTTTCACAAAATTATCCATAAATAAAAATGCATCTTTATAGAGTATAAGAAAATATACAATATAAAATTCTTTAAGGTTCTTTTAAATTTTAATTTGTGCAACCGCTTGTTGTTGAGAGCCCTTTCAATTAGTGTAAGATTTCCATTCTGGTTATTGTTTCTAAAATCTATGTATGTAAGAGGTTTTCATTGTAAATATAATTTTTCTTTATTATTATAATAATTTTGAGTCTAATATTTGAGATAAATGCCTTCAAAGGATAATAATACATAGGATTATCTAATAATGTGCGATCTAGCACTTTCAAAGATATGAAGATGGAGCTATTTATAATCATCATGTTTTTAGGATTCCAAGGATAGAATGTCATATACACCCATATATAAGTTTCTAGTAGTGGAATTTGGGGGATAAGAAGACGTCATACCTTGGATCACGGTATAATATCCTCCTTAAATTTTGGGTTAAATTTTGGTTTTATAATATCCTTTGAAAATAGTACTTGTTTGGTTAACCCATAAATTTTTCTATTTTAATTTCCATAGTATATAAATTTTGGTTTTCATTATGTTTTTTACTTTTTTAAATAATATACAATGTTAATATCTATAATTTCAATTATTCTTATTTTTTTCTTGGGTATGGTCAAATTCTAATGAATAAAAGCTTTTATATTTTTTACTCTAATTTTTTATTTGACTGGAAGATCAAAAATATGATCAATATAGATATAAGTGGATGATACATTTACGTTTTTTGTCACACTAATTCACCCCTATATTTTTATAACATGACCTATTTATTTATATGATAAAATGAATATTTTTGTCACATTAGACTTTAAAATAAGGAATAATGTGGCATAATATAAATGGCCTTGCTATTTTGGACATATGAAGCCATACATAAAATTCCATGCAAAAAAACCATATATTATGAAAAAAAAAACTAAACTAAAAATTCTTATGAGATGTTCTTGTTCCCCTCACAAAAGTATTTTCCTCTATAGGGGTCTTTATTTTATGGTGTAAGCTATTTTGGATAGACTTCTAAAGAATTTTTTTTAAAAAATACTCAAAAACCTTCATCGACATATATTATCTAGGAAAGAACCAAAAAAGGTTTGGTAGTTGTGATGATGATTTAATCTGGGTTTACATAGTTGAATAATTTATTAAATTTCTATAAATTTTATATGGTAAAATAAAAACCTTTTTATATTTATTTATAAATAGTTAAAATATGTAAATAGAAAATTTTAACGTCAATGCCTTATTTAATGATTTTTATTTTAATAATTATTAAATAAGGTTTGAATGTTTATATGATTAATAGTTTGAAAAATTATCAAATATATAATATTTTTAATTTATGTGAATTTTTTACATCAAATATGAAATATTTATTATTCATTAATAAAAGTGTTCATCAATTATCTCATATTATGAATAAAAATGATGTCGTATTAAAAACATGTAAATGATAATATGAAATGATAAAATGGAAAAGGTTAGTTGTTCATGTTTATTCATGCCTGAATTAAAAAAAGTATTTAAAATTTAATTAAGAATTGTTCATAAATTTATTATCTCCTGATTAAATATAAGAATTGTTAATTTCATTTTTTATTCCCTATATTATTCATATATATAAAGTGTTATATTAAGAATTGAAATGTATAATTTAGTTTGATGAATTGGTTAATTTTTTAAATTTCAATACATAAATATAAGGAGTTTCATGCTATGTATGAAAATTTATTTATATTTCTAATATCAAAAATTTATATTATACTAGGTTATGATCATGAATCTAATAGTTAATTATTTATATATGTATTAGTTTTTAGAGTTTTTATTTGATTGAGATCTCTCTTGAGTAATGTATTCTTGAGTGGAGTGACTATGGGTTCGACCACTAACTATCCTGGAGACTTATGCCTTGTTAAGAAATGCTAGGGATGAATATCAGTGGCACTAAGATTACACATTGAGGTATTGTAAATTCCAAATGATTCTAACCCATTACATGAAAGTATTTCATATGCCTTGTGTGTGGTATTTATTCATAAATTTATGAATATAATTGTCTTCAAATTCAGATTAATAACACAAACAATGAGTTGTGTAAATTGTTAAACATCAATATGGTTTAAAAAAAATGATTTAGTGGAAGGAATAGGATTCAAAACTAAATAATTGGGATCATAAATATATTTAAAAGGAATAAAATGAGATAACATGGTGATATTAAGTCACATTACAACAATATATGTATGATTCCTTCCAAATTAAACATTCATCAAGACCTCGATCAACTAACCAGGTAGGTAATTCCATATCTGGTTGCCCCATGATTACCTTATGTAATAAAAATAAGTAAACGGTCACCCTAATAGGATTACATACATGTTTGATGAGTATTATTTTGGTCATGTATAGCTTGGAGACTCAAATAGTATTAGGTTACAATAGGAATGAAGTTGAGTGAATAAATTTGATGTATTAAGGATAATATTTGAATGTTCATCAATCCAAGATTCATATATGATATGATTGGGATTATCCCAAAACTAAGAAACTATGTTGTGAGAGAAATTCCAAAGTATACTCACTACTTAGTGAAATACGGATCCCAGATCACTAATAGATATGGTGGATTTTAATATGGTTCATTATTTTAGTGGGAGTAAATTTAATAAAATTCCTTATTAAATATATATAAAACATGATTATCATCAGATAAAATATTTTTTATAGATAAATAAAATCATTATCATATAAATTAACTTTGACATAAATCTTTTGATAAAGATATTCTTAATGTAAAAAAATTCTTAGAAAGTTACAAATATAACAATTACTCTTAAGGATGTAAAATTCAATAAGTAAGATCAACCCATTCGTCAGAAACAAACTATTGAAGTTGTTTTATACTTGAATATATATTCTTATGGGATGTAAATAATGAATCATTTATTTTTTTTAAAGTATTATATGCAATATTATTAAAAAGGATTATTCTAATTATGGAATTCATTCTGGAAACATTATTGGTAATATTCCAATAGTATGGATGAGTTCTAGAAATTTTAACCCAGTATTATAAAAGTATTGAGAATAGATAAATCAGGCATGTGATTTGTATATTTTAGTTTTATATTGACAAGTACCAGTGGGTTAAATTTCAAAGGAAAGAATAATGTTTAGTTAGAAAGTTCAATGATAATTCTTTAAATAGATAATCAAGGACATTGAAACCTAAAGTTTGTGTCAATAAGGATGGTTATTGTTTCCATATAATGGGATTATTTAGGATATATAATGTGAATTATAGAAACTCCATCTAATTTTTATGTTAGATACTAGTTTTAGAGAAATAAATTCATTCATTTTTAAATGTATACTATATTAAATGTATAATTTAAAAATCTTATTAACATACAGGAACATAAAAAAATAATTGGTATATCCATTAGTTTTTATTCAAATGATGAAGAAAAGGGTTATTGAATCATTATTCTTAATTCAAATGAATCAATCAATTTTGGATGGAGATAATAGACCCATATTGTCATCTCATTTCTCTTATATAATAAGAGGATTATTTTAATAACAGAAATTTTTATAAACAATATGGGATTAATACACATGATTTATGATTCATTATATTTGTTAATATACTTTAGAAGAAGATAGAGAGGATAAAGGAATTTATAATGTTATTAGTTAAAATATGTGGGATTTGATGTCTCCGCCATTAGTGTAATTTTTTCAAGAATAATTTCATATTTAATAAAATTCTCCAAAACACATAAAATATCTTAAATGGATTAGGATATATTAGTAAAGATGATATCACGAAAATATTTTAAAATTTTTAGGGTATATTAGTAAAGGATTAATATATAAAATTTAATAGGTAAACAAAATATTTCAAGGTAAACGTTTTATTAAAGGGTTAAAATGATGATGATGAACTTAGAAATAGTTTACGTAGAATATAGAGGTTATTAGAATAATAATTTTAGATTTTTTGAAGTTCAAGATTTTGAATTAGTTAATGTCGTTGAACATTAAGAATATGATTCTTATGAATCACTATTATTTAAAAAATATTTATTCATATATTTTACTCACTAATGTGTTTAGTGGGAGGATTTTAGCATGTGATCACATAATGGTGTGGGGGAAATTGTATACATTTGTAATGAGTTTAACAGGGACCCTTAAAGTATGGAAAACATATGGTTGAAAAAACAGTCAATAATATGTGATAAGTTAGACCATAAAATATGTATGGTTTGGTTAAGTATTCTTAAAAAAATTTAAACATATAAAATATATCATGTTGTATAAAGGTTAATCTCTACATTATCATTCTTTCATTTTAGTTTCATATATATATATATATATATCTTGAATTAAAATGATAATTGATCTCTCAAAGTATAAAATTGAATTATTTATAACATATGTTCATCATGTAGTATTATTAGTTTAAAAAAAATTAAAGTTTTCATGAGTAGAATTCTTATACTAAGATACATAATTTTCTAATGAGGAACAAAATAGGTTTTATATGTTGGATAACCCATCAGGTATAGCCCATGGAGTTTCATACATAGATATTTGGTATACTATAGGTTAATTTCTCATATTTGGTGTCCAAAATACATTAGGTTAAAATTATTCTTTTCATGATAACCTTCACACATTGATACCATGCTTATAGAATCCATGAGACTTATCTAATCAATGGCTTGTGTTTATGTTACTAGCCATATCGTTGGTTGGATTTTAATTAATATGGAATTCTTCCTCTCAAATGATGAGTATGAAAACTGGGCCCTAATTTATATAAAATTACGAAGTATATGATTGTACATATGTAAGACATGTGATCTAAGTATATATCTAATGAATGGGAATTTGATTTTTTTATCCCTAATGGTGAATGAATTATGATGTATCCATTACCCAATTAGTCTATATATAGATAATTGAGAATGTATGAGTTATATATATGTGACTGGAATACTTTTTGTCCCATGGTCACTCGATTTCTAAGAAAAAGGTATCATACTTGAATGCATTATATCATATGATGTTGTTGGTGGACACAAGAAAAGATATACATATGTTTGATGTAGATCGTTCTAGATCCCTTTATATCTTAGGTAGTACTGATGCTTTGAAAAGGGCCTTTGTTTTCATACACTTATGGATTTGATAATTCATAATTATTTTCAACACTATACATTCTCATGGGATCATACGTTGTGCCGATGTGAATGAGGATCAAGTTTAAAAAACTTTGGGAGCTACCCTAGAAGTATTTTTAAGGATATTTGAATTAATTATTTGATGAATTTTCATAGTGTGTTTCATATGATGTTACATTTTTTGAAAATGTAAAATAATATTTCAAAAAAAAGTTTTGGAAATATCTAAAATGTGTTTTAGAAATATATAAAAGGAGTTTTGGGTATAGTTTCACATGTTATTGCATATGATGTAATAAAATGTGAATGTCTGCAAAGTTTAAGAGGCTTTAGTGAAAGTTAGATATTAATTGACTAAAATAATAAAATCAGTAGTTCCATGACTTGTTATATTTAATGGTATATTCCAAGGTGAATCACTTCATAGTTAAAGATAATATTCTATGGTGTCATGTGCATACCATTATCGCATTATGTGATAACATGTCATATTCTTAAAAATTCAACATCAAACATTATCATGATAGGTTATTCATAATGTGATGATAAATGTGAGATGTTTGAACAGCCAACATGATTTTTGAAGTGTTAATAAATTAATGTGGTTATTAAACTAATAGTTTTATAATATTAAAATTTAAATAATGTGGATGAAATTATCTAATAAATATTGGCCAAATGCTTTGAGTTTCTTGTTTAATATATATGTTAGTTGAATCTCATGAATGTTTGTGGAATTTCATAGTATTGTAATGTTTTTTAGATCTCCTCAAACTATGATGATCATTAAACATTAATTATTTCTAATAATTTACCACAAGGATATAGAATACCATGAAAAAAGTGAGATTATACCTGAGTCTTGGGTGATTTTCTTTATCAATGAATTCCTCTAAAGGAAAGATCTATTCAAATGATTCTTAGTGGTCTTGATCAATCACATATTTGAAGAATAGATATTAAATATTGACTTGGTGAAAGGTCTGACGTTCTTATACATTATTTTATATTAATTTTTAAGTATTTAAATTGATTTTTTATTTTAGTGTGTTTTTAAGTTCTTGTTCTAATATGCTCAGCATGTTAAACATCCCTATGAAACCCTGAAGTAGGGTACTGATGATACAATAGAGAGGCATGGGTGGAAGTCATTCAAGACCATATATCGGGTGGTCGATGGAAAGGTATTAGATGTCTACTGTTCCACTATATGGATGATGATGATCACTGAGTATCTAATAAATACCAAAAAATCATAGTGGAAATTCCAAATTTTTGTTATCACGAAAATTGTGTAAAATCCAGTTATATCCATTTTGAGGGGAACAATACAATGAATTTTTCTCTATTAATATCATTCTTTATCCTCCATCCTTTAAGTAGAGATTTACTTATTTTTTTCTTGGATTTATTATGATATATTTGTATTATTGGATTATTTCCATTAATAGATTTTTTATATCTATAATTTTATGTAAATACTTCAAGTTTTAGTTATTACTCCATTCTAAAGAACCTTTCTGATAAATTATCTTAACAAAGTTTCTGTATTTACTGAATACAAAACTTTTATATAAGAATGTTTTTTATTCCTGAATTAGACTCATCCCATCTTAATAATTATTTTAATAATGTTAAAAGTTGCTGAATGTTTGAAAGCAAAGATAAAGGGTGGGAAAGTTTTTTAAAATGAAATGTGTATTATGTACTCAGAAAATCAGACTTAGGCGACATGACGCTGAATAACATGAGATCGAAAAGAACAAAAGGCAGAAAAACTTTTTGTTCGAAGTTTTCCTTTTCTATAATCAAAGAGATATTGATGAATATAAGTAAGAAAGACTGAAGTTACTATATAAAGAAGTCATATTTTTTCCGAAGAGTTCAGAAAGACTATTGTGAAGTCAAGATTCATAATGTTTTCATAATTTCTAAACTAAGTCAGATGATAACTGTTTGAACATGGAATTCTCAAAAAACATGAAAACTATCATGATAAAAGCTATTAAATAAATAAATGTATTATAATGGTTATATTGGTTCAAGAAAAAAATATAGGTTTTCCAATGAGTAATAGTTGAAGAGGTTTAAAAAAATTTAATATTTTTATGTGGATTTATCATCAAATACACTTGAATATAATGTGGAATTCATCATAATGTGGATTCTATCATTATGAAATATCCCACAAAGGTATAATCCTTAAGAAAGAAGAATAATGGTGAATTTAGAATATTTTCCTCATAACAGAGAGAAGAATTCCATCATTATGAAAAAATAATCACAATGGGATTTCTATCATAATAGAAAATCCATTATAACGAATTGATAAAAAAATAGAAATTGTAATGAGATGAGAAAGAAACAGAAATCGTAATGAGCAGATAAAGAAACAGAAATTGTAATGAGTCAAGAAAGTAATGAAAATTAAAATTTGTTTAGAAGGAAATATAAATCGTAATGTGCTAAGCAGGAAATAGATTCTTAATCAGTTGGGAAGGAAATATATTCTTAATTATCTGAGGAGGAAATAGAATCATAATAATATGATTGTTAAGAAGAATCAAAATTAATATTCTGGATGTTTTATAAATATTTTAATATGTTAAACTTGAAATTAATTTCTTGGTAAATCTCAGATAAATATGAAGAGAATTAAATATATCAAATATGAATTTTAGATTTGTGTTATTTTTATAGTTTTTTAAAGATAAGTAAGAGAGGGAAGTTTTCATGTTTTCTGCTTTATTTCTACGTTTCTTATAAATAATTTCTCAAATCATTTGTTCATTGAAATCTTTTACACAATAGTTAAAGTCTGGGTGTTGAAGAAATCAAGTGAATGTAATTCTCATCCAGAGATCTTATGATGAGGATCAAGGATCTAAATGTCTGTATATAGGATTGATCAAGATCATATTGAATAGATTGTATTTAGTTGATCAGACTAAAAAATACCGTAGTGAGAATTTTAGAAAAGTTTGAGTAGTACGAATTGAGAATGAATTCATCAGACCGAGTTTATCGGATCCAACATCATTATATTGAGTGAATAATAACATGTATCATCATATTGGGAAAATCATATCCATCCAAAATGGAATAAGGATTTGAACTGAGAAATTATGGAGTTGTTTCAAAAAATTATTTATTATTTTTTTGGAAGAATTTTTTTATAAGAGACCATTGTAAACCGAAGGGAGTAAGAATAATATTTCTTTTTTGGAGATATAAGTTCTTAAACATGAGTTTTCACATGTTTTATTCACTTCTTCATAATATAAAATTTCCATAGACCCAAGAGAGTTTCTATGGAAAGGATGTAGGTTCTCACACTAAGCTTGAACCATGTAAATATTATTTTATTTACTTGATTTCCTACATTTATATTAATGAGTTTTTACAAAATATGATAAGTATATAAATCTTAATAGGTTTTGGGGTTTATGTTTTTAAAAGTTTTTAAACTCATAAAAAGTGAAAAAATGATTTAGTCCCCCCCTTCTCAGTTATTATTTGATACTTTGGAAAATAAATTTGTATCAAAAGAAGGTTACCTAGTTTAATCATTATCATGGATAATATCAATTATGTCAATAATAGACTAATCACCACATTTTATGGAAAATTATTATGGATGAAAAAATAGGATGATTCAATATATCTTATCTCTTGGCATAGAAATATTTTATGCTGCTACTGCTGGTTTTCCACCTATTGAGAAATATTATCCTACGGTGTTTGCTGAAAAGGTAAATATATAAGTTTATGGAATGAAAAGAATTGAAATCCTTATGACCTTATCATAAAATGTTTATCAGAATGTTATGGATCTCAATATGTCAAAATTCATGTGGGATAAGCTGAATTTTTTTTGAAGGGAATACTAAATTAAAGAAATAAATGCTACCAATTTTTCTTAGTAAGTGTGAAGACATCATAATGAGAAATGAATAAACTATTGATGAATAATTCACCAGAGTAAATGAAATATTTTGCAACATCAGAGGATTTAGAATTGTCATTGAAGATTCTACAGTTGTGACGAAACTTATGTGAAACTTCCTGGATTGGTTTGATATTAAAATTTCCCCTTTAGAAAATAAGAATGATGTATCTCTTGATTAATTCCATAACATTCTTGTTTCTTATGACATGTCAAAATATCCAGGGTTTAAAAAAAATTAAAAATGACATGGATTTTCAAGCTATGAGAATGTTGAAAATTTAAAATTTTGAAGAAGTTGATCCTTGTGACTCTGATGGTAAAGTGGATTATGAGTTGAATGATAAAATCAGTTCTATTATATCCCAGAACTATATAAGAGGAAGAGGAAAGTAAGGATCTAATATTCCTTTCAAATTTTTTGAGTGTGGTGGAATTGGACTCTTTACTGTGAATTTACCTAAGAATAAATTTAGTGAATATCGAGATATGTCCAATGGAAAACATCAAGGTAAGAGGTGGAATAAAAATATAATAGAAGAAAATTCATCCAAAAATATAAAAATTATTTAAGTTGAAATAAAATAAGTATGTTTAGAAAGAATAATTATCATACTCAAGTGAAAAAAATTCTCTATAAGATGAATGTCAAAAAAAATAAGAACCTTCATTGAAAAATTATAGAAAGATAAAGACTCCTAAAATATTGAAGAAGAATGGGGTGAAGAATCTTACAAAGAGTATCATCTCAAAACTAAACTTCTTACATTTCATGAGAAAAAAATCTCAAGAAATAATCAAAATGATAATGAAAGATTGTAAAGAATTTTCTAAAGGAAAAAAAATATTTCATCCACTATAAGGATGAATACATTCATGATATATTAATTTAAAAACATGGAATTGTTAAAGAAGTAATGACGATTGAAGATCTCAAAAAGAATCTAGATGTCAAATAAGAAGAATTTAACATGTTTCAATCAAAAAATTTTGAGTATTAAAAACCCCTGAGGAAGATATATTAAATCATCAAAAAAAATCCTCAAAAGTAAAAGTTAAGACTCAAATATTGCTGAAAAGACTCAATACTAGAATCAGTTGAAATTTTCAGAAACCAAAGTTAATGTTTCATATAATTCTTCAAATATTTTAAGTACCATAAATGTGTTGGAAAATCTTGGGTGGAGAAATAATATGATAAACCCATCAAATATAAAAAAATTTAAAACTCGCTGCAAAGAAAATATGGCCTATCAACAAAGTATGTTAGAGTTGAACAAAGATACCAATCTAAACAATGTTTCTATAGAGAAAAATATTTCTTCAATAAAAAATTAATATTTGATTTTTATTTCTAGTGTTGTTGAATCTATGGGAGATGAGATTATAATTATTGACACAACTTATCCCTAGACAATAATAAGGTTTGATAAAAGTGGAAGACATGGTGAAGGTATAATGAGTAACTTTCCTAACTTACAGAAACATAAAAATAAGAATTCTCAAGATGTTAAAAAAATTCCAAAACAATCAATTTTGATGTTTAGAAAAATTTTGGGGAATATATTATCAGGATACTCATCATTCTGAAAGATTTATGACACTCTTTACAGAGTAATTTTTCCACGATAGAAAAGAAAAAAAATGAAAAAATGAAGAAAGTTGAGGAAATAGCATTTTTTGTTGAGATGGATTTGGAAGCATGTAAAAGGAAAAACCAATGTATATTTGATAGTGGTTGTTCTTCACATATTATAAGGGATATAAGAATCTTGAAATTTTTTAAATTCATTTTGGAGTATTAGTTACCTTTGGTAAGGATAATTCTTTCAAAATCAAAGGAATCAGAATGGCTAAGATTGAGTAGAAAATTTGAAATCTAAGGAAGTTATATTTGTTAATGTCCTAAAAAATAACATACTTAGTGTAAGTCAGCTTTGTGATGAGGTAAAATAATTTTTTTTAGAAAAGATTTTTTTATCCTCAAAATCTTGAAATATGGAAAAGTAATTACAAAAGGATAAAGAACAAATTGGAATCTCATCAAAATAGAAGAATTAAAAAACTCTTATTACCAGAGTGCTAAAGGTGAAAATAGATTGTGGAACTAAAGTCTTGGGACCCATTGAATGAAAATTATGAACAACCATTCTAATTTTTATGTCATTTGAAACTTTCTACAATTTAAGATGATAGAATAATATGTTTGTGTAACCTGTCAAAAAGGGAAGATGACTAAAAAAGTCATAAAATAATTAAGATTCAATCTACAAAACCAATTTAAATTATTCATTATAATTTATTTTGGATGATGATACATCAATAAACAAGAAATATTTTTACTTTATCACATTTATTGATGATTTCACTCGTCTAAAAAACATCTGGTTTATATATCACAACTCATAGTCTATTAAAATATTAAAATTCTTGATAATGAAATGTATGTTTCTATAAAAATGTTGTTAATAGATAATGTTATGAATTAACAATAAATACTTATGAAGAATATCTAATAAATCATGGTATCAAATATCAGTATAGTGATCCCTGTACTCCATAACAAAAAAGAGTTTTAGAAATAATGAATATAAGTTTTGTGGAAAATGAAATAAGTATGTTAGAAGAATATAAAAATTCAAAATTATATTATAGATATGGTCATATTACTATTGTACACATTCAAAAGATATTCTTGTTGAGACTATAAACCAATAGGAATCCTTATGAAATGTGGTATAACAAAAACCCTTCACTGAAATACCTATGTTTTTTGTAATAACTTGTCTTATCAAAATAAAAAATATAGATCAGGGAAAGTTTGATGAGAAGTTTAAGTAATGAACTATTATGGGTTATTCACTAAATAGAAAAGGCTAAAACTGTTGGAACAAGTTTTTACAAATGTTGGTGGACTAATATGATATAAAATTTAATGAAAATAAAAATTCCTTAACAAACGTTGTTGAGAATGATGAGGAGGATAAAATGGAGATTTCCAACAATAATAAAAGTAAGTAAAAATAGTCATATCAAAATTCAAAAAATTCATGTGATGAGTAAAGTTTAGTTTGGAAAGAAACGTTAACATTTCATACTATAAAAATCATTTTGATTATGAAAACATTATTGGCAATCAGAAGGCTCTAGTTTAGATAAGAAGAAAGTTGATATTAGAAAATTGAACTTCACATATCTCAAAATTTAAACCATGATTTGTTTCAGATGATATTGATTACAAATAATATGTGTATTATATGAATGAGGTTTTGGATCAGATTTTGTATAATGAAACATGGGAACTTTTTTCACGACAATCAAATAAAAAATTTAACTGAACCAATAATGTTTATAAAAACAAGTTAAATGAACGTGGATAAGTTTCAATAAACAAATCTATCCATTTCTATAAATGCTATGCATAGGTGGAAGGTGTGGATTTTGAAGAAACTCTTTCCCTATTTTCAATATTATAAACTATTATAATGTATCTTTCATTGGCCTCACAATGAAATTACTATATTTATCAGGTGGATCGAAAGTAATGTTTTTTAAAAGGTGATATTGAGGAATAATTTTATATTAAACAACATTATAGTTTTCTAATTTATGAAGATGAAAACAATTTTTTTAAATTAAATAAATATTTTTATGGGTTGAAATAAGCTCCATGTGGTTGGTATTCAAAACATGACTATTTTTTGAGAATTTTAAATTTTTCTAAAGGAGATGTTGATAGAAACTTATATGTAAAGGATTTTGACTTTTGAACACTAATTGTTATTTTTTATGTGGATAAAATAATTTTTTCTAGTGATAGATAATACATTTTTAAAAAACTTACTGAAGAAATGTAAAATAATTTTGATATCTCAATGTTGGGATAATTAACTTTATTCTATGTCTTACAAGTTTAAAATAAATTAAAATGCATTTTCTTTTCTCAAGAAAATTATGTCAATAAATTGTTAAATAATTTTGGCTTGGTAGAATCCTAAGAATATTCTAATCCAATTTTAAAGAGCACAAATTTAAGTAATGATGAATCTAAAAAATGTGTGAATCAGAATGATTATACTGAAAATGGGGTAGATAAAGTAATAACTTTGTACTTTGTAAGAATTTTTTTCTTGTAATTATATTTTAAATCTAATACGGGGTTATCATAAAATGGTTGAAAGAAATAGAAAAGTGAGAGAAAAATAAAAGTGATGCAGATTTTATATATACATGGCCACAAAATATTCTACCACCGAGTGATGGAATTCCTTAAAAACAATACATTATCTTGTAGTGTGGTGTTAGGAAACTATCTGTTCAGAAAGGCTATGTTTGGATAAAATTATAAAAACATGAGTTGTTTACAAAATTTGTGATATGAAAACTTATTTAGAGTTGAAAAGGTTGTTAAAAGGGTTTTCAAAAAATCCAAAGTATTATTTTGATGAAAATTTGTGATAAATTTTATAACAACATTTTTTTATTTTTTGATAACTAACCTTTTGTATAAGAATGTTTTTTTATTCAGGAATAAAACCCAGTGCATCATAATTATTTTTTTACAAAAGTTAAATGTTATTGATAGTATTAACCAAAAGATAAACATGGAGAATTTTTTTTAAATATATTTGTTTTTTCGGACTCGTAGAATCAAACTTAGGCTCATCCGAAAGTCATTGAAGATCGTCGGATCAAAAATAATCAGAGGAAGAAATTTTTGTTTTCTAAAAATTTTCCTTTTCTATAATCATAGAAATAAAGAAGTTGCTAAGTTATAAAGACTGAAGTTTCTAGGTGAATAAGCCATATCTTACTAAAGAGTTCTAAAAGAAGATTGTGGATTCCGGGGTTGGAATGTTTTAGTTATTAATAAAAATAATCATATGATTCATTGATAATCTGGGAGTTATCAAAAATCATGAAAAATATCATGATAAAATATTTTGAAGAAATGGATAAATCATAATGGTTGTATCGGTTGCAGAAAAAACACAATGTTTGATAATGAGTAATAGCGGAGGTTTTTGAAGAAAGTAAATGTTACTGAGTAGAGTTATCATAAAAAACAATTAATCATAGTGATTACTCCATCGTAATGGGGATCCATCGTTATGATATATATATTAGAGAAATAATATTTAAGAAAGAAAAAAATGGTGATGTTTGGTTATTTTCATTATTACAGAGTGGAGAATTCTATCATTATGGGAAATCATCATAATGGTATTTCTATCATAATGGTAACATCCATCATAAGGAGTTGAGAAAGAAAATGAAATCATAAAGATATAAGAAATAATCAAAAATTGTAATGAGACGAGAAAGAAATATAAACTTTAAGGATCTAATAAAGAAACAAAAATCATATAAATATGATAAATAAATATAAATTATAATGAACTGAGAAGGAAACATATTCGTAATGAGATGAGAATGAAATATATTCTTAATTAGATTTCATGGAATTATAATTGTAAAAATATGATTATGAAGAGAAATAAAATATAATATTCTAGAAGTTTTGTGAATATTTGAAGAGGTCAAACTTTAAATTCATTTTTTGTATGAATCTCAGAGAAATATAAATAGGATTAAAAAAGTCAATGTTGAAGTTTAAATAATAGATATTTTTGTGTTTTAAAATCTGATTAAGTGGGAAAAAATTTCAAGTTTCCTATTTTTTTAAGTCTCCTCTAAATACTTTCTCAGATAATTTGTTAATTAGTAAATTTTAAACAGCCAGAATAGGTAGAGCGCTGAAGAAATTAAGTGAAAATCATTTCTAGCTAGAGATCTCATGACTGGGATCAGATAAATAAAATTTTTATTACATATTGAGCAAGATTATATTGAGAAGATCACACTGAGTCGATTAGACTAAATAAGATCATATTGAGAATTTGAGAAAATATTGAGTAATACAGATTGAGAATGAATTCATTAGACTGATTAAATCAAATCCAGCATCATGGTGTTGAGTGATTTGTATCCAGAATCATAGGATTGAGAAAATATAATCCCGCCAAATCAAACTGAGGATTCATAAAGATTAATTGTGGAGAAACATTAGCAAAGTCCTTATTCTTTAATTTGGCTAAATTGTTTTATGAAAAAATATTGTAAACAGATATGATTTTTTATAATATTTTTAATCAAGAGATAGAAGGTCTATAATGGTAGTGTGTGCAAGTTTTATTCAATTCTTAATAATATTTAACTTCTATAGAACCATGGGAGTGGCTATGGAAATGATGTAGGTTCTTACACTAATACCAAACATTGTAAATCTTGTGTACTTTACCAGATTTTCTACTTTTTCATACATGAGTTTTTTTAAAAATATGATATGTAAATAAATCCTAATACGTTGCAGGGGTAATGTTTCTAAATTTTTTGATACTTATAAAAAGTGGAAAACCGATTCAACACCCCCTTATCATTTTTTATTCAATGATTTATAATTTTACATTATATTTACCTCTCTTTTCTTTTATTTTGAGGATTTTTATACACTTTAAGTAACATAAGGAACTAGTCCATCTCTATGGGTGGGGATCATTTACCTAGTTTGAGGTAGGTTTCCTTATACAATATTTTGTGCTTAATTGAGTGACTTTAAATGAATTATTCACTAGTCTTATGGTTTATTTATTTTTGAAAGATATATCATATGAAAACTTTATTTTAATGAAGTAGAATGTTTTTTGATGAAATTATAGGTGATTTAAATAAATTATAAATATGCCTTAATGAATAACATATATAATATTATATACTTAATGATGGTTTCATAAAGATAATGATAAAATAATTTGTGCAATTTATATAATCATTAATAGTGTAATTAATGATGTGAATGTGAGGAATGAAATTTATATTTAAAATTAATTTGATGTATTATAATATTATTCACATCTATATAAATTCATTTCATGAGTGAATGAATTTTCATGATTTGTTTTAGATATATTTATTATTTTTATGATCATTTTTTTGGTTAATTGCTATAATAAAGGTATTACAATGTGAAAATACAAGTGTAAAGGGTTTAAACACACCTAATGAGTTAAAAGTGTCAACTATGTGTTTTTTATTTTTTCTTATAAAATATTCAATATGTAGAGTTATGATTATTTATTATGAATCAAATTTCCAAAGATGTAAGTGTCATATAAAGAGTAAATGATTACTCAAAATTATTTTAATGATAATTGGTATAATTTATATTGAAATAGGGATTTTATAGTAATTATTATCTTTGTAAATAGAGTGTTAAAGTATAAAAATGTGTTTGGAATTAATGTTTATTGTATGGATTTTTTTAGTTGAATGTTTTATTAATTTTGGATAATTAGGGGCTCAATTTATAGTATTTGTTTTGAAAAAAATGTTATGGTTGGGATGTTTTATCCAAATGATATGTAGTTGGTCACTTACCTGGAGCCTTAGGTTAACCTAAGACATCATATATTTATATGATATGCATGTGTTTGGTAGGGAATTATATTAGGTTTGGAAATTAATTTGATTCCTTGTATTTCTAATAATATAAATATAATCCATGAGTACTTCTTGTTTGTTCCATTTTTGATATCAGAGGTCATATCAACATTAGCCACAGTAGGAATGAGACTATTTTGGTTACTTGGTTTTCAAATAATAATTTACATGTATACTAAAAAATATATTTTTAAATCATTAAATAGATTTATACTACTTATATAAAATCATTTTAAACTTCATAGGGTGCTTGGGGTCATATTAATGGGTTTTAGATGGATGTATAACATATAAACATAGTATAAAACACAAAATAAATGATTAAACCTAATATATCTAGGTATTTTGATTTATTATAAATAAATAACAAATATGGATTACCTTACACTAGTAAAATCTACCTATAAAATCCTGTACAATAATTTGATCGAGAAAATAACAAAATTGATAAAACACTCCTTCCTTTAGATATATCCAAGGATAGTATATATATATATATATATAACTTGACTCTCAAGAAGAATCTCTATCCTTACTAGTGGTCTACTAAAACCTTGTTCAATGTTAGGAGGGAAGTGAGAGCGAGATGTGATCTTAGTTTTAAGGAGTTTTAATAAGATTCTATACTAATTAGAATAAAACACGTTTTATAATTATGTAACTTGTTTATATAGCCCTCATGGATTGTTTTTATTTTTAGTGAATTATAGAAGGTTGATTAGAGGATGGTCCTTTGTGAGTCAAACAAAAATGAATATTATATGGAAATTCAATAGGTATCCTTTGATCTTTGATTCCTCCACCAATAATGGTTATGGTGTAATTGAATTTAGAATTATGATCGATTTAGGAGATGACCAGACAAGTATAATGTAAAGGGGTTTCTCTTATATAGGTCTCTATAAAATACATTACTTAAGAAGAATATTCAAGTCAACCTTCACATTGATCACACATCACAAGATCTGATCATGTGAGTATCAACATCTATGTTAATGAAAGGGGTCTTAAAGAGAATTTGGACCACTATAGTTTTTCACTCATCGATAATATTATCTTTTCTAAATGTGATAAATACCCAATATTATGGAATTTTAAATTCAAATTAATCCAGATTTAGGACTTTAGTGGAAGAAATATCATTTATTTTTTAAGGGGGTATTTTTATTTGATATTCCAATAATAGTTTCAAAAATCCACAACCTGGAATTCCATTTTGTACAATCTTAATCAAGGAATATTTATAATCTTAGAATGGGAAATTAGCTTCAATAATCATCAATATAGTATCATCAATTCTTAGATATTTGTGTTGTATAATGGGAAAATTTGGGTGTTTTGGCTGCCTAAAATTCTAAAGGAAATACCATCTAATATTGGATCTCCACTCAAGATTGATTAAAAACAATTTATGCTTAACTGGGGTATTATGCACATGTATTGGTATATGTGGATCTTATTAAACATCAACCAGATAGAAATCTACTAATTTTCAATGGATAAAAAATATATTTTTAGTCTAAATATGAATTCATAACTCACTTATATGATATTTAAAAGATTGTGTGATATTTCAACTCTAATTTCATGTAGGTTCATGTTATTTTGAATAAAAATATTTGAATATCCAAAGAAACATGGATAAGGGTGATTAATTAAGCTGATAAAGGGTAACCTCTTAAGCCCCTAAAATTTTATTTCAATCTCCAATAAGAATTCTTAGAATAATAAGACTTAGAATAAGAATTATTAGAATAATAATACAATAGGGGGAAGAATTCATTATTATTACCTCTCACAAAGGGAAGGTATTGATTGGTAAGGACGTGGCCCATCTATCAAGAGATGAGGGAAAGTATAAGAACTAGGCATGTGTAGGTGCAGCCTACTTGCGAAACCCACCTAAGAATGTAGAGAGTTAAAAAACAAACACATCTATAGATGATGTTAACCGCCTTGTAAGGGTATAAATCTATTACTAGAAATGAGTGTACTAAACCAGTGGAGGATAATATAGATGCCTCAATTAATAAGGACTCCACTTTCACAAAGTTTCTATATTCCACTAAGGGGACTGGACCTCAAAATCTAGCGGAATATCTAGAAAAATGACTAGAAAGGGGAGGAGTTGTAGGCATTCACCTCATTAGCATTGGAATACTCTGAGGAAAACTTCCATGATAAATTTTAAAAGGATACTTGAAAATTTGACGGTCATGAGGCTAGTAAAATATTTTTTATTGCAATGATATATATATACCCCTATAAAAGGAAAAATGGTTAATAGAATACCCATTCATCATCAAGGGAGGACCCCTTTAATAAAAAATGTTTTAAAGTGATGCCACCAAGAGTAGTGAACATATAAATGATCAAATTAGCTATTGGAGCCAAAGGGGAATGATCATCTGGGGTCTCTAAGGAGGCACCCTCTCCCTCATTAGGTCCATTTTCCTTAGAATATAATTTCTAAATGAATAGAGCATCAAAATTATTATCTAATTTAATTAAGTCACCCTTGGGTTACAAGAAATAAAACAAAATCATGGTATGAAATGAATATCCAATATTTTAGTTATCAAGGATTGGAAAATATTACAACATATAAAACTATTAGGAAATTTATTCTAAATAATAACCCCTTAATAATCGGTATTGGGGATCCTATAAATCAAATGATCTCCTTTGATGAGATTAAATTCAACTATCTGGATTATATTAATGTTGGTATTAATGAATATATATCATCAGTATAAACCCTATAGGTTCTAGTCTCTAATAAATCCACAAGCTGTAAAACAAATTATATAAGTAGGAGAATTATTACCTTAATGATTTTTATTAAAGGTCACACTTTATTTTTCTTCTATATTTATTATTTCTCAAACAATAAAGGGATAAGCATCCTTTCTTAGGAAATTGGGAATCTTGAGTAGGATATCCATGGGCCATGGGTTATCTCTAGTTATTTCAACATGTTTCTAGGATTTCGTGAAACAAGAGGATCACCTTACCTTGTGATTTCCAATAAAGTATTTAACTAATATATTTATCATAGAAACCTTGTAGAAGATACCCTTCATGTAGATAGATTCAACTATTATAGGAAATAAATGAATCATAATTTGGATAGAAACCCAGATCAAAACATTGTTAGTATTAGTGTGTTAGACCTATGGGAGAATGTTCAATTCAGAACTCTTATTAAAAAATCCCGATCATCACCCTATCCGAAAACCATTATTAACAAAAATGAAAGAGGCCCCTTACATTAATATTCAATAATTCTTAGATTATGAATCTCAACTAATTTGGTATTATATAAAGCTTCTATGATAATACAGAATGCGTGGATGATATTTTTCTTATATTCTCAAACTAAAAAAAATTAAGTACATAATTAATTCTTATAGTAAATAGGTTTTCACTTCTATGGATGGGGAGATTTTGACCTTGTAAAAGAAGATAGATAATCTTAAAAATGGATATGATGAGAATTTTGACATGTATCACCTTAACATAGAGGTAGACATTTCTATAAAGCTGGATAAGAAAGACACACTAAGGAAGGAAATCATAAAGAAAATTTTAAAAATCAAATGGCTTATAGAAGGTGATAGGAACACTAATGTTTTCAATAATATTTAGTAGGTTATATTAACATTGAACTCCACTACTTACTTGAATAATTGGAGTGATATTATCACCAGGAAGATGTTAATTAGGGAGAACATAGTGAAATATTATAATGATATCATTAATAGTGTCCCTCATACTAACCTCAATGATTTTATGAACATCATTACTAGGGTTATTAACCCCACAAAACTTTTGATGCTCATTAGGAATCTAGATCTGGTGGAATCCAAGGGTGTCAATGTTTCTCTCAATATAGGGAGTGCTCCAAATTTAGATGGTTACACGAACCTCTTTTTTTAAGAGTACTAGTATATTTTCAAGGATTATCTTGTGTGGATTATTCATTTTTTTAGATAATGAGTCCTTGGCCAAAAAATGAAGGCACTAAAATATATAAAAAATAAAACTTACAAAAGTAGAATGGTAGAGAATTTATTATAATAATTCTGGTAAAGAGTGAGAGATCAGCAGGAAGGTTCTCATTGTATGTATTATTTTTGTCGACACCCTTGTTGGAAACACTAGTCACCACCTTATTCTCAAATCTATAGTTGTAAATGATAATATTATTGAGACCTGATAGGTATTGTAGGGAGTCGATCCATTTATCAGTGAGGGTCCGTGCCAGGTGAAATGTTCCATGCCTAAGAGCCTGAATGATGGTAGTTGAATAAAATTGATTCCAAACATTATTCTATCATTTTTTCCTTATAAAATCAATTTTATTAATGGTGTTGTAAATATATGCTTCAAGGTAGGGGTCATGAACACATGAACCATAGCAGCATCCAAGAATGTCCTCATTATGATTTTTGAATATGATTCCACAGCCAATGGGCCTTGGGTTTCTTTTTGAAGCACTATCCATATTAATTTTTATCCAACTAGGAATCAGTGTTTTCAAGAATACATCCAATAAACCTCTCATCTGGTTGTATCTTCCTATGATCTCAATTTGTCTCCGGATACAGAAATCCTTGACTGAATTGTGGAAAGTCCATGTTTTCATCATTCCAGCCTATTTGATCGTAGTGTAGATCTTTATTTGAGTTGCACAAAAATTAATGGTATTACTTTTTTACTTAATTGAATTTATTTAATATAAAATAAGTTGAATCTGTTACTACACAGTAGAAATGAAGAGCTATTTTATTTGTGGAGAGTCATCTATAATAATGCATCATTGTAGTTGTAATCTGATAGAGTCCAAACCTGTCCATATAAGATCAAAAATGTTAAAAATGTATTTCCATATTGTAGAAGTAGTAGCACAGACTAAAAATAGGTGATTAGTATATTCTCTGTGTTGGTTACATATAAAACATTTAGAACAATGTTATATACCAAACATTTGAATATTGATATCCATGGGAATCCTATTTTGAGAAATTCTAGAAACTAGGGTGAGTCAGGAGGGTGTGATCCCATTTTGTTAAAATTATTTAACCAGGAATAATTATTATTGATTGTAGTGACATTATCAATATAGTAAATTTTAGATATTAGCACACTATTATGATCTGGTTTAAAAACTAAGAAATCATTTATGTTAAAAAAACTGTAGTTGTTTCAAATAAAAGATATTTCATCTGGTAGATCCAAATCATGATAGTTTGCCCAATTGTTGATGGTGTTGTGAGAAATTTTGGAAAATAAATGGGGTATATAATGTTATAGATATGTATTATATTGCAGTAATCTAACCAAAATGGATTAAAATATTTCATATTGACTATCCATCGATATCTAGACATGATTTTTTAGAAACTATGTTTTATGGAAGGCCATATTGATGAGTCTATATATGTGTTCTTACCATTACTATGGTTATTATAAAATCTACCATGAAGGAACTCATAAATCTATGAGTTTTTGTTCACAATATTCAAGGTATGTTTATATGGTATGGATTCCTTCAAATAATTGAGGTTCTCAATACCAAGCCCTCCATAATGAATGGGAGTGCAATAAGTTTTATATGGAATAGTGAAAAGTTTTATTTCATGAGTTCTTCCTCTCCCAATTTTTTTTATTATAATAATATTTTTAAGTAAATATTCTAGCTATTTTTACACCACTATAGAGTATACCATTTTAGAAACAATAGTGTGTTTGACAAGACAAATCTGACCTTCCATCAATAGAGTTTTTCCTTTCTAGGAGGATAGTTGTTTACTGGTCTAATTAATGATTCTTAGGAAGTAAGTGTTTATAGGATTTCCCTAGAATATGGGTACCACAAGATAGGTAAAAAAGAATAATCCTTATTTTATCCCCAGTTTATTTATCACATTTATTTTTCTGGTGGCTAGAAAATGTTTACTAAAGAATATGGATTCTCCAATTTATCGATTGACCAAGTACATCCTCATAGTGAGAGAGAAAACCCTTGAGTTTTTTAATATTTTTTTTATCTAGATGAATGAATAAAATTATACCTTCATCATATAAAACATGAGAGGGAATAGTTAGATATCTATAGGCAAAAATGTGCTTTATTGTACCCTGATTAATCGAATCAGTGATGAGTCTGCTGAGGTAGTCTTTAGCAATAACAAAAAGGATGGTAGAAATGGGGTCACCTTCTCTAACACAATTTATACAATTGAAATTTCCCTATGGGGACCCATTTATTTGAATAGAAATGTGAGCGGGGTTAAAAATGAGTTTTTATTTTTCATACAATATTATCATTAAAGCCAAAGTTATAATGAATTTTGAAGATGAAATTCCAATAAATGGTATCCAAATCATTCATAATATACAACTTGATGGAAACTCTTCCCCTATTTGATTCATTTTTAATAGTTTAGTACTTTCACAGGCAATGCATATACAATCTTGGATATTCCTCCCCTTTAAGAAACCAATTTGGTTCCAGGATATAATTTTTATGGCAATAGGGTTCAATCTCATAGCTAATAGCTTCAAAATAAATTTATATATAGTGTTAATAAGGGAGAGAGGCCTAAAAATATGTATTTCCAATGAATTGTCCACTTTAGGAATGAGGGAAATAAATTGAGCATTAATACCATAAGGGGAGAATCCATTAGTGAAAAAGTATCTAACATGGTGACAAACATCATTGAAAACAATGTCCCAATGATGTTGTAAAAAGCATTAGGGAAGACATTTGGGTTAGGGGTACTATCAAGCTTTAAACTAAAAAACACCTATTTATTTTCATGGCCAATTAGAATACTATTCAAGATTTCATTATTATTATCCCCCACTAGGAGGGGAATGATGTCAGGATTGATATATTTATCTTGATCAGGACCATTAAAATGATACTAAAGTAGGTAGTGACATGATTGGATAAAGTCTCTTCATTATAAATTAAATTATCCCCATCATTATGTTTAGAAAGTTGTCTACTCGCCTTTCTAACACTTTATAGAGCACTAAGAAATTTAGTGTTTCTGTCGCCATCTTTAAGCCTGTTGATTTTAAGAGTTTTTTTCCAGAGGTTTTATTTCAAGGAAAGAAGAGAGTTATGTTTATTTATAATCTCTAATTATTGAGTTGGATCCATAGTAAAATCATTATAATTTAAATTACTTTGAATTTCATTAAGTTCATGTTCTGGGGAGTTAATTTCAGTATCAGTTTATTGGACTCTGTCTTTGAAACAGAGCTTTGATTTTTTTTCAGGAGTATTAGCTTCATAATGCAAGCAAAGGCATCACTTTATTTAATTTAATTCTAGTTATCTTTGACAATTTTATTACAATATAACACAGTGTTCCAGGAATTATTGATCCTAACAGGAAGAATGGGCTTATTATCTCTTGGTATGAGGGTCCCCAAAATTGGAAGATGTTAAGAATTTAGCTTAGGAAAAGTAATGATGGAGATGGTATTCCATTTATCTAGATCCTTTAAATTTGTGAATAATCTATCCATCTTACTTCCTAATACTCTATTATGGTGTTTTTTATAACAAGGTTATTTTTCACCAACAATACTAATCTCTACTGGGTTGTTAACATCAATACAAAGCTTAAAATTCTTAGTGGAGATATTTGAATGTATGTGTCCTATCTTTTCACTAGGTCCAAGAATAGAATTAAAGTCACCAATAATGACCCAAGGTGCGTGAATGGTGTTGTTATGGGAGGATATATTGTTCCCAAGAGTTATTTTATCCTAATATCTATTGCATGCATACAAAAAAGTACAGAAGAAGGTGTCATCATGCAGTTTCACTTCACATGTCATGGATTGAGAATCTACATTATAAATACGAGAATTACTTTTAGAGATATGATAAAAGACCCACAAAAAATAAAAATTTCTATTGTTATAAAACTATATTTATCTAAACTATTAAAACTATAAGAAAAGGTGATTTTAGGCTATGATATGAAAATATAATATTTTTATTCATAAATAAATTTTTTTGTAAAGTTATAGTGGTTTTTGGGTTGGAAATACCCTAACAATTCCAGTAGAAATTATTCATTTATAATTACGCTGGGGGATGGGCCCCTTATTTTTTTACATTTGGAGTTCTTTCCCCATTTATATTTCCTTAATATCTTAGTAGAGACTTTGTTTGGCGTTTTAATTTTTACCTTCATGTTCATAGAAGAGTTAGGAGAGATATTATTATTTTTCATACCTATCGAGCCCTCTTCCATATGAACTTTCTTCCATTCCTCATTGTGTTTTAACACTATATACCCTTTTTCACAAGCAATGGAGTTTTGGATTGGGGTGACCATTCAAATTATATGTAAGGGTTTCGTGTTCATGTTCACCACACTACCTTTAATAAGTTGTACAGGTTTGTTGTCTCTCAAAGAAGCTTGTAGTCTCTGTGTAGTAAGAGATAGAACTGGCTTGTGAGCAGGGTTTCATAGCTCCTCTACATTAGAGTTCATTACATCTCTTTGCCCTGTTTTGCAGTGAGATACTCATATTTCAGTAGGTCCATCCCGAATCCCCTCTACATTAATCTCTTCTGGGTTTCCACATTTGGAGTCCTAGGTATTATCAACTGAATGATCAGCTATCATCACATGGTTGCAATGGAAAAATTAGTTCCCTGAAAATAGTCTGTTTATTAGACTAAGAATTATCAGATCAAGAGTTCAGCAGTTTTACTGTGATTGAGGTTTCTAAATCGGTAGACAACCCATTTAACTTAGGATCAAGTGTCTTATCCTCCAAAGGGTGAGTATTGTTTTCAGCAAGCCTGTACAAATTCTGATCTGCATCTATTTTCATATTTTTACATTACCTAGAATTTAATTCCAGCCCAGTTTTATTAGTTTGCATAACATAATTGATAGTGTCTAAAACCATGGATGTTATTTACTTGAAAATAATATTTTCTTCCTTCTTAAGTTTCTCAAAATCAACCATATCTACGTAGTACTATTTAGGAGGGTATTTTGAGATAGTTGGTTCATCACCCTTCCTAATCCATTTCTCTTTCTTCTTCATATGTAGCTCATCGATTTCTTGTTCAGTCCTCTCATCTTTCTTATTCCTCTTGACTTATGTCCAACCCATCTTAGTAGTGGGGTGTGCTTGTATTTTTCACTCGATAATAGATAATAGTATGACCTGTGATTTTTCAATAATCACAAAAGGGGGACTATGTACATATTCAATCCTAACCTCAGTCTTATATTCCTTCGCATTGAAGGCAATGACATGAGTTAGTTTTGACTCAAGATTAAATTACACTATAACTCTAGCATATTTTACCAATTCTTCATTCAGTGTTCTCTGATCAATCTTTAAGAGGACTCTTTTGCAAGAGTTGAGGTCATTTAAAATTTTGGGGTGCCAAAAGTACCATCTTAGTCCATGTAATCAAACCCCTATCTAATCCATGTAGTTATTATGGGTAAAAGGGTTCAAATAATAATCTCAAGTGGACAATAAAAGGAAACTTGGTTGTAGATGTATATTTCCATGTTTTGATACTCGAACTAATTCCTCTTTCAAGTGTAGTATAATATGAAAATAGCCTCTCTAGAGTGGAACTAACTTCCAATTGGTTGATCCCCAGCAACATCCAATCTTAGTTTTTATCCCATTAGTATACCATGTATTGTCACTATGAAGGTAATAAATAGGACCGAGAACATAAAACTTACACATTATTTCCCACTATTTTAGTACAGTTGGAATGGAATTCAAATAATGGGAGTTAACTCTCAGTTTTTTGTTTTTTCGAAGATAGATGTTTCTGGATCTCTCATGTATTTTAGGCTGATTTCTTTAGATAACTCTATTTTTATGATTCTGAGTATGATCTTGGCCATTAGGACCTCTATCATCACCAAAAAGGTGTTCTCTTCCAATCGGTATAATTTTTATTAAGAAATAAGGATACGAGAATGCCACCTTGCAACCTCTAATTGAATTAACTTGTTAAGGATTCCTAAATGAAATGGAATCATTACTCTCAAATTTTGATTTCAGGAAGGACTTTGACACAATCAAATGTATTTTATTGTTGAATTCCTTTATAAATTTGGTTTTAGTAATTTTTTAATGATGTGATTCCATTAATTTTCAAATTTATAAGGATTTATACTCTAGTGAATGGAACTCTTGAAGGATAATTCTTCTACTTTAATAGAATTAGATAAGTTAATACATTATTTTCTAATCTATTTATAATTTATAAATACTATTTAAGAAGATTCATTTATAACATGATTGAAAAGGGAACTGTCAAGACCATTCAATATGAAAGAGGGGTAATGGATCCTTGAAACATATTTTATATCGATTAAATTATTCTATTTCAATAGGGGGTTAGAATAATATTAAAGTTTTCAAGGATGTAATTGATCATTATTGGTTTATTTTAAATCATAAAATAAGATAGAATAAGTCCTAAATATTTTTCAGAAATTAATTTGACTATCTTAGGAGGTTAAACATCAAAATAAGCTTGAATATTGAAAAGGGAATTTTATCCTTCATCAATATAAGAATTACCTGATCCAGGGAAAGTCCTACGACTACTCACTTTACGTATATTTTTAACACAATTAAAGAGTGATTAAGATCTTAGAAAGATAAATCTATCCCACTTTTAATAATTATTTCACTTATAAAAGGAATTTTTATAACTAAGATTTTCTACTCCTTAATGGCACAAAAATTTCCTAGTTATTTCATAAAAGGACTAAATTAATTATTTAAACTTTATATGGATTATAAATTTTCTTTGAGGAAAGAAGTGATGGTAAACTAGAATAAATGTTATAGATATTTGAAGGATAGAGTATTGGGCATTAAAAACTTTTCCCTTTTCAGGAAATATTTCATATATGATTCTAATGGAATGAATGTCGTAGGGAACAGAAAAAAAAAATTATTTTCCAAGCGTATAACAGTGGATGACCAGGGTTATCTCACTTGATGATCTTTCTAAGTTTCTCACTCACATAATATATTTCAACTAACTAATTCTTTTTGATTTTTTATTTAATCTATGAAAATAATAGAATTAAATAGGACAATTGAAATGATAAAAATTAAATTGACATTCATTGAGAAAAATAAATTAGGGAAGAAATAACTTACCCATTCTGGTTTGGATTTTGGGTTCCCTAACTCTCTTTTTTGGTGTGTAAATTTATATTGATAGTTTAATAATGCAACCACACTTATAAAATAAAAATATTTTATCTAGTAGAGTGAAATATTTAATAAATCTATCATTATTAATTATACCTCCTCATGTAATCAAGGATGATGGCACACCATAATAAAAAGTGTGAAACCATCTAGTAACCAACTCCATAATATGTTATTCCATCCCCTAAATGGATCAACTTAATAACATAAAGATATTTTGTTTATTTGAGGGGACAAAAATTATTTAAAAAAATAATGCAACTGAGTCTGAGTTTAGTGTCAGATTGGAAAATCTCCACACTTGTAAACTACACTCTTACTCACTAAAAACATAATAAAATGTTATAATTTACATTCAAAATGAATGAAAACACCACTTACCTCTCTTGGCCTAAGCCTTGGGTTAGCTGGTCATTTTTTAGGGTAAAAGGTCATGGTGGATATAAGAGAAAGAATAGAATAAGAAAATAAGAAAATAAAATAAAAACAAAAAGATAGAGATATATATATATAATAAAATAAAATTAATGAAATATATATTATATATAAATATAATGTTAAAATATGAGAAGTATAAAAAGAAGAAGAAATAAAAATAAAAAGAAGAATATGAAAAAGAGATGATGATGATGATGGGTGGTCTGACATAATTGAATTAAAATGTATAAATTAATTGTTTATAAAAGAAAACTAAATTAAAATTACATTTATAATAAAACTAAAATAAAATAAATTAAATAATAAAATAGACAAACATAGATTAGGCTACTATGAGTCCCTTTCTCTGTAATCTGCAAACTCTTTTCTCTTTGGAGTGGTTACCTATTTTTATAAACTGAGGGGGAGGCCTCAATATTCTTGAGGATATCCACAAATATCTTTTTGAGATAATTTTTTTCATTTGAAAATGTAGATATAAAAATCATGGTTTTGATTCTCTGAAAATCAAGGAGAATCATGATCAATACTGTGGACTAGGCCTTTGAGAGATCTCCGTCATCATCTGTGGAAAATGGGGGACTTTTCAACACGGAAACAATAAGGCATTAGGTGTGTGTCATCTCCTTCATGCATGTGGTGGCGAGAAGTGATGTTTTAATCATTATCAACCCCTCTATCCTTTATAGTAGCTAGAGGGATCTTGAAAAATGATACATGGTGGTCATCTGAGGGTGAAGACATGATCCATGGTAGAATAGAGCTTTGGAATGGGGAAGGGGATCTTCAGAATGAGCATAATTGGTGTAGAAATGGAGTACCTCAGTGTGTTACAGCAGGTTTCCAGTGACTTTGAGTGTTGGAGAGTGGAAAAGAGCAATGGAGAAGTCTGTCTGATTGAGTTTTTCATGAAAATAAAGTAGGGCAGTAACATTTAAGTAAAAATGAAAAGTAACCCATGAAAACATTGTCACATATCAAATTGGAAGAATGGGGATGTTCTATGTTATAATCCAAAGTGTGGGACCACCATACAAAGCTTCCAGCTACGTGGATGGGATACCCAAAAACACCAAACACATAAATTTATGGGCCACACCACACAAATCCTATCTGGACCTTTGGGACCACAATACTTCCTTATTTTCTTGACTCCCCATAGTACGCCACATGGGCTGGATGCCCCTTTTCCCTATCACAGCTCGAGTTGTATTTCCCACAAGGTACCAGTGTTATTTGGCCATGTGAATGTATGGTTAATAAGGTTAATAAAAATATCAATTAAATACCACAACATTTAAAACTTCACTTTTCATTCCATTTCAACTGGTTTCAAATCCTTAAATATAAATTCCCATTTTTGAATAAAATATTGAATTAAATGGGACTTATCATTTAAAAACATTTAAAAATCATTAAAAATTGATTAAAAATTTATATGGAATTTTTATTTTTCCAATACCCCCACATATAAGTCATGATTATCCTCATGTATAGAATGTAAACAATGAATTTATAGGGAACCAATGTGACCAATATTTAATTTTAAAAGAAATTAAATAAAATAATTATCAATGTTAAATTGAATTTTCAAAATTTCCATAAAATATCAATTTTATATCAATATTTTCAGAAAAATAATCAACTCAATTATTTTGCTTTACACCTTTTGAAAATGATGGAACTTTTCTTCTCATTCATTCAAGTCCCTAAATTAATTATTATTTAGCATTCCAAATCATAATCTACCTCACTTGAATATTTTCTAACATAACTCATGATAAAATTCAATTAGAGTTATGCTCATATCATGATAACATGATCCTTATAAAAAATTTTGTAAAGTAACAACTTTCTCCATATTTTATTGACAAAAGAAACATAAAATAATGAGGGTTTTTTTATCAAGGATCAAATTTCACTAAGGCTTAAGGGTGGTAGGGATTGATGTTTTAAAAATTAAGGATGAATGGAATGGTTTCTCTATCAGATTATAAAGCATGATATCATAAGTAAATGTTTCTTAAAAATATATCCTTTAAAAATAAACTACCACTTTCCCAAAACTCAAACTAAAGGTCATTGTCAAAATAAATTGTAATGAATAATTTGTGATCCTTCATGAATTTTTCACTAATTTTATAATTTTTTTTCAAAGAACATTTTCATTTTATTATTATTTTTTAAATTTTATTATAATAATAGACCTCACATTCATCACCTAACCACATATAGTAAAATTCATTTGTCTAGTAATACTGATTTTTAATACATTTATGTCACAACCAATTTTTTCATTCTTGGTCTTTTTATGATATTTTGTTTTTTTATTCAAGAGGGGAAAAAATAAAGAGTAAAATGAATATAAAACTTTATCAATCCCCCTATTTACCACCCCCCCCCCCCACACACACACACCTCTTCCTTATAATGTATTTCATCCCATTTTCCATGAATTTCTCAAACCCTTCAGTTAAACTTTAAAAATCATGCAAATACTAATAGGTGGTAATAATGGATAAAAATGGGTTGAAACATGACTCATTCATAAAAATTTAATTCATGGTTTCTATGGTTAAACAAAGATTTATGTGAAGGTTTTATTTAAGGATAATGTATTTTAAATTGATTCCTCAATTATTTAAATTTGTTTTTTCATTGTTATAACATTTAAAAGTTCAAATGAAAGTTGAGGTTGGTGAGATGTCCCAATATCAATCTAGAACTTTTCTCAAGAATAAAATAGTAATTACTAGGTCTAAAAATACTCTTCAGAATATAAATATGATTTTGGACAATCAATAAAAATATGAATAATAATAAAAATGTAATTTACATGAATTTGTGAAATTCATTGTTTGAAAAATGATAGGGAAATTTCTTTAACATTAATCAACTAATTCCCTCAAATCTTGAATCATAATTTTAATATCCATGTTTCACATTAATCACCGAATTATCCGTTTAACTCATTCAATATTATTAAAATTTTAGTCTAAAACCTGGAATCTTAGGATTCATATGAAACTCAAGTCACCTAGATGATTCATTTAATGAATAAATTCAAGTATGGTCCTGCAATTTGAAGATTAAATCTGAAATCCTATTTTTTAAAAATAAGGAATTTAAAAGATAAACATTAAAAGTGAACTCCCTTTCCCATGAATCTTATTCTTTTTCTTCCACTATTTGGGGATACCTTATTCCATCATAAACCTACATAATATAATTACTCAATTAATAACATGTATCACATCATTTAAGTTAAAAATCTGTAAGACGGATTTGGATTCATGTTGTAATAATCCTAAAAATGAAATTCAAAGCCTTAGAAAGAATTTAAAGGGATAAGTCTTGGTATAATCCCCCAAGTGGACCCTAAAATTTTACGTCCTCTAGAGGATAATACCAGCTGTTATCCAATGTCTAATAGTGTATAAAACCACTTAGACATGAATCACCACATGTGACTTTTCCTAGATTTCACTTATTCCTCCTTGGAGGTGAGGAATGTTCCAAAGATAGATTATAATGGATCCATACCCATTATAATGAAGTATAAATTCCATGGTGGGTCTGGGATAAAGTATGAATAATCCTTTTCTTTGTTTGATATTTGGGTAACCTCATACATCTTTTCTAGTTCTAACTCATCATGGGCTACATCATTTGTAATTTCAAATTTAGTGATACAATGAATTTTTAATTTAGTATAACTTAAACATTATAATGTAAATCAAAATCCCCGCTATTAGTGTGAGTATATTATATATTTATTTTTCTCATACTCACCTAGTTTTACTTCCTCATGTACATCCTTAAATGTATGTTTATAAAAATTGTAGAGTTTCATGTGTTCCTCAATAGATGAATGTGTTGTTTCCATATCTTACTCTATGGTAAATAAAATATAGTATAAATCTAACAATTCAAAGTATTAATAATTAAAACACAAATAATATTGAATAAAATATAATGAAATAGATATTGAGATTATATCAACTCCTGATATTGTTTTAACTTCAATCAATCCTTCATAATTGAGTTCCACTTAGAGTTGGATGGTGGAAGGTATAGGTAGGTAGTTAGGATCCTTCATATTTTATTCAAATTCCACCACATGTGTGGTTTTTTCCTATTCAGTGGATAGTAATATGTAATCAGGTCCTAATTATTAAATTTTTTTAAATGGGATGATCTCATTTCATTTCATCATCTTCCTAGTTTCTCTAAAAAAATTTGAAATCTTTTCCCATATTCTTATCAGCATGTGAGTCTTCATATTCTCTCCCTTTCTCTTCATGGTACTCCGCAATTTGATCTTTGATTTGGTTGTAATGATTATGGTCCTCAACCTCTTTAATGCATTTAGTAAAATATAAAAACTCTAGTTTATTTCTTCCACAACATTAATTCAATGAAAATTTTCCTTGACTTGATTGAGAATGATCACTAGATCTAGAAGTGATATACAAATTTCCGGCCAATTCGCCATATGTTTGGATAGATCAATTAGTTCTTTAAGGATTCTATGTAAGATCTCCTCTGTGATATTTTGAAACAGTGATTCTTGCGCTTGAGAGTGACTACTCCATGTATTGAAAAAATGGTTATTTGAAGTCATCATGGGAAAAACATTTTTTGTTTTTTTAGTAAATTAAAACTATCTACTATATAAAAATAGGAAAATTAATAAAACTACTGATTGGATCCCTAAAAACAGTATCATTTTTTTTGAAATTTATGTCATAGGGCGTAGAAAAAATCATAGTGCAAGAGAGTGGATAACTAAAGTAATCTCACATTATATGCCTTATCACTTTTTCACTCACTTAATATAGTTCACCTAAGATTCTTATTTTAGATAGTTTCTTTTTAATTTTTGAAAAAAATATAATTCTAATAAGATAATTGAAATGGTGAAAAGAATTCTAACATGAATTGGAAAATTATGAGTAGAGTAGAAAGAACAAGGTCTCTGACATTTAATTTTTGGGTTTCCAACAGTCTCTTTGTTGGTGTTTAAATTTAGTTTGATATTATAATCATTAGATATCACTTTTAGAATACTAATATTTTATTTATTGGTGTGAAATCTTGAATTCCTTTAGTAAACTTATTTTTACCTTCCCATGTAATCAAGTTAGATGGAACACCTCAATCGAGAGTTTGAAACCTTCTAGGATTCAACTCCATCATATGCCATTTCACATAGTAAATGGATCAACATAATCACATGAAGAGTGTATGTTTAGTGGAAGTGATGGAAAATATTTAAATGAATAATTGAACATATTTTGCATTTAGTGTCATAGTTGACAATCACTGAAATCGTGGAAATCACTCTTTACCACCACAAACATAATAAAAGATTATAATATAGATGAATAATAAATAGAAACATAACCTACCTCCCCCAATCCAAGCCTCAATTTAGTCCTTCATTTTTTAGGTAAAGATGTCACACTGGATAGAAGAGAAAAAAATAAGAAGAAAATAAGAGAATAAAATTAAAAGAATAATATAGAAAGAGAGAGATAATGAAAGAGAATAATAAAAAACATAAAATGTAATAAATATAAATAATATATAAATTTAAGTTTAAAAGAATAGAAGAAGAATAAATACAAATAAAAATATTAAGATGAAGAAGAGAAGAAGAAGATGATAATGGGTGGTGGAACACAATTGATTAAAAATGCATGATTAAATTTTTTATAAAGGAAAAATAAATTAAAATTACATTTAAAATAAAACAAAACTAAAATGAAAATAAAAAAATAAAATAAAGAGATAAATTGAGTAGCATTACTTCATTCAAAGTGGGGACCCTCTTATCCTCTATACAGACTCCTTTCTCTCAGTAGTGGATGCCTCCTTTAATATACCGATGGAGAGGCCTCAATCTTTTTTAGGATCTCCTTAAATCTCAATTTGGGATCGGGTTCTTCATTTGAATATGAAGATATGAAAATATTGTATTTGATTCTTCAAAAATCATAGGATATACCAAGATATAGAGAGGACCAAGACTTAGAGGGATCTCATTCAACATGTATGGTGGATGTGGGTTTTCTAACGTAGAAACGGTGAGGTATTATGTTTGTGAGTCCTTATTCATGCATGCGGTTCTGAGAAGTGGTGCTTGAATATTCCTTAACCCCTCCAGCCTTGATAGTGGCTAGAGGGATCATGAAAAATGTTGCATTGGGGTTACCTTAGAGTGAAGAGGTGATCCATTGAGGAATGGATATTTAGTGGTGGAAATAGATCTTGGGACCGATCTTTTGTGGTGATAAAATAGAAGACATCAACATGTTTTAGTGGTCGTTCGGAGACGTCAAGTGGTAGAGAACAGTGGAGAGTGATGGAGGAGTTTGTCTGATTGATTGGTGAACGTGAAGGAAGAAGGATGGTGGAGTTTATGTAAAAATGAATAGTAAAGTATGAAAACTATATCCCACATAGAATCAAAATATTAGGGGAACTCTAGATAATAAGCTAGAGTGTATGAGCACCATCCAAAATTGCCTACTATGAGGATGGGACCCCACAAGACATTTCACACACAAATCTATATGTCATACCACTTATGGCCTACATGGGCCTTCTGGATCCCTATGCCTCTCTGTATGCTTAACTTTTCATGGTCCACTGCACGAGCATGATTCCCCTGGGCCCTGCTGTGTCTTGAGCTGGAATTACCACTATGAATAATGGTCGGCTGGCCCTATTAATGGATTTCTATGTTACTTCATTATTGGTTGGTTGGGGGTAGGCAAGCCTATTTATATTTTTAGTACCTAATGAAAAATGATTTCACATAGAAAATATTTGAAAAATAAATCATTATTAAATAAAGTTATCAATAGAAATTCTCGATTAAATTATATAACATTTAAAACTATTCGTTTTATTCCATTTCAATTGGTTTCTACTCCTTAAATATAAATTCTCACTTTCAAATAAAACATTTAATTACATATGAATTATCATTGAAAACATTTAAAAATCATTGAAAATTGATTGAAAATATTCATGGAATTGTTTTTGTATGATTCCCATTGACAACTTAAATAACAATCATTTTATAAATAATAGATTTTTTAAGAATATAGACTCTAGAGGGACGCACTAACTTATCTCCTCCATATATACTTAAATAGAATGTTCCTAATTACCTATGATATAACATAATATATGGTCGATCACCCTCAATTCGAAACACAAATTCTAAAAGCATAGAAAGCTGGGAACTCCATTGATTGAAGGATTTCATGAAATGATTTTGGATCCGATAGTGAGTATTATAGAATAATAATTTATCCTTAATAGAACATTTACTGAATATTCTAAAGGATACTATTTATTCATGTCCATTAATTATTAATAAGGATACATTGATCTATAATTTGATGAGGTATTGAAACCTCTCATGTAAGTAGTATTATAATTTTGGAATTTATAGTCTTGTAAAAATGGAATCTAAGTTTAATTAGTTCTAAAATTACTAGTTTTATCCTTCCCAATTTACTCTCATCTAGTGGGAGGCTTAAAAATAGACTCCCTATGGATACCTTCCTTATGATCATGGTTCTAAATATCTACAATATGTGCAGTACATGTCGAGTTAGGAATGAATCCCCAGAACATGTTGTTCTTTCAATTTCATTCTATTAAAATTTATGGGAATATTGTTTCAAAATACACTGAAGTGGGTCCTTTCAAAAACGTTGATTTCATCACTCTCATTAATAGATGTATAATATAGCAACTCTCATCATAGTTGAAGAAACTTTTTGTACTATTATTTATAAAACCTTCAATATTATATAGTGTAATATGATTATTAGTGACCGTGAGAACCATTCTATCGGTGAATCCTTCTATTGGTGTATCATTTACTTAGTGTCACATACTATCAGAGAATTTTTCTGTCAGTGAATCAGACTATCAGTGACTCAGACTTGTATCTATCGGTGATTAATTTGTTCTATCGGTGAGTCTTTTGTTCTATCGGTGAGTCCTTTGTGCTATTGGTCACTGATATTTTATGTCGATGAGTCATCCTTATATCTGTAAGTGAGTCATTCTGTGAAATAACTGTCGGTGACTCATACTTATCGATTTTTTCTATTTACATGACTAATATTATAAATAAATGTATAATTATGTTAATATTATAATTAGACATAGATAAACATAATTAAAATTGTTTTGACATAAATGAACATGATTGGACAAGATTATTTATTATTAAAATAGGATAGGTCCAATAATCTCTACCTTTTTTATGATCACATATCATGGCATTTTAAAGTACAATCAATTGATTCATAATGAGAAAAGTATTTAATCTTCATACTATCTCCATAGTTAAACTAATGATTAATACTATAATGTTTTTTCCTTTCTACCCCTTTTGTAATTATAAAAAATCATAAAGACCGTAAAGAATAAAGATTAAGGAATAAAATAATAATTAGAGAATGAAAATATATTGTTTTTCATTTGGAATGAAAATTACATTGGATATTAAAGTGAAAAGGTATAATAAAGAAGTACAAAAAATCATGAATATCAAAGAAGTGATCCACACTACTTATTCTTTATGGTGGGGTTCCATCACTAACTTTCCCTTATCAGAATATGAAAGGGAGGGATTAATAGATGTAGAAGTAGTGGATGGAGATTCAGAACGAATTCTGAGAGAGGGAAAAGGAACTCATGTAAGGACTAAAGCAGCCAATATGGTATAGTGGAGGATGTAGGGCCAGTAATCTCCCTAAAAATGACAAGATGAATATGAATGAATTCTTGAGTATGAGTCATTTTCAAAGAATGAATACTGGGTGAAGTAGAGCTGGTAGGTTCTAGATATTGTCTAATATGAGTGGAAGGATGGGCAACAATTATAGTTCTCTGGAAATGAAGATAATTCTTAAGGAGAATGATGAAATATATAATTATCTATCCACGAAACTATATATTCATTGTTAAATATTCCTTATTTTCAATGAAATGTTCACTTATAGGAGTGAACTCCATGTGCAACATCACTTGATCTCTAAAGGCTTAGTTAATTAGGGGAATTATCAGGTTCTCAAGTAAATGTTTTAAGTGATTTTCCAACTGATGCTTTGTGTATATCCTATTAATGATAAAAATCCACTTTCTTGGTTATTTCATCATCTATAGTTGTAGCCTTATCTAAATAAAATCTAACCATGTCATAGATATGATCACTATTCTGCCTAATTATTTATAGAATTTTTTGAGAAGTTTCACTCATCATGGTTCTAATATCTTCTCTAATAACAGTCCTAACCATCTCTATGTCTAGTGGTTGTGATACAGAAGCTGCTAGGTTAGATTCCCAATGCACAATGTCTCTCAAATCTTTCTTTAGCTATCTTAGAATTTCATTATCCTAACGGAATGTTGCTGACGGAATTATTTCCCTTACCACATGTAAAATTACATCACTGTCTGAAGACTGAACAGGAGGAACATAGTGAGGTGAAGTGATTAATGATGAGGCACTATTTACTACATCCTTGACTAATGAATTTAGAAGGGTCAAATCAAGAGTTAGAGTATCATCCTCAGTAGGGTATTTAGGATAAAGTTCATGATGTTTTAGATCGTTGTCTATTGTGGCTTTTTATTCAATGAGTAGTTGGATAAAATCATCTGAAAGCTTAAACATTACATTAGAAACATCCTAACTAGTTGTTTCAATAGCTCTCAAAATTGATACCAATCAAGGTTCGAGCTTGGAAAAAATAATTTCTAAAATCAAGCATGTATCATTCTTACTATGTGGTGCTACAGGAAAAGTTTGATCATGAGGTACTAGTCTCAAAATAGGTAATAGTTTTTCCTTAAAGAAATGTATGTTTTCCTTGGATACATAATCTGCAAGAACTAGTACTTGAGATGATGAAACATTTGGAGGTTCCTCAACCACTGATCCTCATTAAATAGATATCCTTTCCACATCATCTAGATATAGATAATCCAGACCAAGAAAAATATAACCAGGGAATTTTTTCCACTCAAATCACATAGAAACATCAAAAGGTGTGAGTGTATCAACTCATACTTAACTAGCTTGAGGCTCCCCCACAATTTTACATCTCTTGATTTTTTTCTCCCCCACAATTTTACCTCTCCTAATTTATTTCTCACGTTAAACTTGAGGTGTCCTTCTAACATAAACCGACAGAGGTACTGGGGAAACCAGTTCTCTTTCTACACTACCAATTTCAATTACTTCATCTTCCTCACCATGAGTTTCTGTAGGGCCCTAAGGTCCAAAAAACTATTCCTGATTCATAGGATAATATTTTATATATTGGAAACTTAATTATCACTATGATTATAATAATCACCTTCACTTTCATTACTTTCATGCTCAGATTCATCTCTTTCGCCTTCTTCACTTTTATCACAAAATTCATCATCCTTTTCATCCTCACTGTAAGATCCACTGCCACTTTCTTCTTCTTCTCTGTCTACTTATTCTTCTTCTCCAAATTCATATTCTGAACTATTGGATCTAATTTCAAATTCCACACTACCTGATTCCTCATTCTCATCATCATCATCATCAACCAAAATAGGCTCCTTTGATGGTAGAGCTAGTGGTGACAAGCTGGACCATATGACATTCCCCTTGGAATTTCAAAAATATCTCGGTCACTACTATCATCTATATAAGATCCTTATTTTCTAGAAGATTCATCTTCTTCTTTGTTATAATAGACAATATCAGCATCTAGCCCTAGATCAGCATCATTCACATCCCTCAACCGAGTAGGATTCTCAATAGGATTAAATTTTTCATATATTTTCCCATTATCAACAACCCATTATTTCTTCTAGGTATTCCAATTTATCATCATTCTTTTTTAAATATCCTTACTTGGGTAGATACCCCTACAAGCAGAAATGGCTTCTTCAACTTCACTTACACAAACTTTGGCCTTAAGCGTGTCATATGTTATTCTTGAATAAAAAATGAGTTAGTCTTACAATATTGATTTATCATCTCACTTATATGGACTATCAAATACTTACATAGATTCACTTTCTATTATTTCTTCAGAAAATACAATATATATACATCTTGGTATTTTAGTGAGGAAAAATCGATTTCATGGGACATAACAGGTGTTGGATAAACATAAATAAAATTACACTTTATCCGTCGAACTCTGAATCTATAGGCCTCATGTGCTCTTCATTACCAGTCATCACCCTCAAGAATATCTCATAGAAAAAAACTCACTATTAGGTGGAATACTTCCCTAGTATTCATCAAAGACTCCTTCATGTGGTACATTTAGGCATACTTCCCAATTCCTTGAAGAAAAATACAATATACTTCTATACACAACTAATTTGATACAATACTTCTCACTATCTTCTAGAATAAATGATTCATAAAGATAAAACTTGTGAAAAATATTGGGGTATTATATCCTTTAATTACATGAAAACCAATCCATCCACCCTTGAGTTTTCAACACTCTTAATATAAGAGAATTACTACATAATAACTAGTCTATGAACACTTCCTTCTCAAAAGTTACCACACAGTTCACAAGACCTAGATTAACATGCTTAGATCTACTTGAATCTCATTTCTGCCTCTTAGTGGGTTGTGATTCATTATCTGATCCATCGAAGACACACTTCACTCTAACCATTCTGATGGTTTTTTTGATGACAAGAAGGTTAAAGGTCTATGGTTAAGGAGATAATTGGTAGGAGATTAATAGTCGAAGTCCGAGAGTAATAAATTGGATGGATTGACTCAATTTTATCATTTATGGATTTATAAGTCCCGTGGGTCAAAATAAAAATAGGTAAACAAAACTACATCATTTTGGTAAAATAAAACAGATACAAATAGTGGGTTTTATCGGTGAGTGGCCAATGGTGAGACATTAGTTTCAATTTCAGCTAGACTGTGGTGTCGGTGAGACATTGGTGTCGATGAAGCATCTATGTCAGCGCGACATCGGTGTCATCATGACATAGCATGACACTCTCAGTGTCGTCATGAAAAATCATGACAATGTAGGTGTCAGCATGACATAGCATGACATGGTGAGTGTTGGCATGACATTGTCAGCATCCTATCGGTGTGAAATCTACTTAGTTTTACTAGACAGTTATTAAAAGTTGGTCCTTAAAAATTAATCATCCTTAATTCAGGTCTTATGTAAATTATCCTATCATATTTTAATGTATTAGTGAATATATTAGCAATATGATGTTTTATGAAAATAAATTCCCAAGTTATATGTCCTTTTTGATAATGATCTCTTAATAAGTGATGTCTTACGTCAATATGTTTTGTTCTAGAAAAACAAACAGGACTCCTTGATATGTTAATATCACTTTTATTATAACAATTCATAGTAAAATGTCTAAATTGATATCTGTAATTCAGTAAAGTTTGTTTCATCTATAAAATCTAAGCACAACAACTACCAGCTACTATGTATTCTGCATCAACATTAGATAATGAAACATAATTTTTATTATTTCTACACCATGATAATAGATACTCTTCCCAAAAGTGACATGTTCCAGAGGTTCTTTTTCTACCTAACTTACAACCACCAAAATTAGCATCTGAATAACTAACTAAATCAAATGCTTGTCCTCTAGGATAGAAAAATCCTAAGTTGGTAGTATACGTGAGGTATTTGAAAATTATTTTAACAATAGTAAAATGAGATTCTATAGGATTAGCTTGAAAATGTTCACATATACACACACTAAACATGATGTGAGTCCTACTAGTAGTCAAGTATAGTAGACTTCCAATCATTCCTCTATAAGTGGATTGATTAATAGATTTATCATTTTCATCAAGATCAAACTTTAAGGTGGTACTCATTGGAGTATCACCACTTTTTTCACTATCAAACCCAAACCTTTTTAATAGATCATTAGAATATTTACATTGATTTAAAATAATGCCTTCTTAGATATGAAAGATTTTAAATATAAGAAAGAATTTTAGTTCTCCCATTAAACTCATTTCAAATTCAATTTGCATCATTATTTTAAAATCAATACATAAATAATTCTTTCAGGATCAAAAAATAATATCATCAACATAGATTTGAACTAATAAAACAAATTTAGAAACTATTTTTATAAATAGAGTAGGACCAACAATACCTTTTTTAAATCCTCTTGAAATAAGAAAAGTACCTAGCCTATTATACCAAGCTCTCATATCCCATTTAAAACCATATAAATATTTTGTTAACTTATAACATGATTTGGAAAATGAGGGTTTGTAAAACCTTGGGATTTTTCAAAAAAAACAACATTAACTATATACCCATTTAAGAATTAAATTTTTACATCCATTTAATATAGTTTGAAATTTTGTTGAGCTGTATATGCTAGGATGATTCTATTTGATTCATGTATAGAAAATGATAAAAAGGTTTCTTCAAAGTCAATACCTACTTCTTGACTATATCCTTGTGCAACTAATCTATAATTAATTCTCAAAAATGTTTTATGCTTCATCTACTTTGTTTCTAAATATCCATTTAGTGCCTATGTCTAGGGTGTCGTTAGGTATATCCACTAGTTTCCAAAATTTTATTTCTTTCAAACTGACTCTACTTTCCGTGAATTGAAATAACCCAAAATTAATCATCAATTTCATCATTAATTCTTTTAAGTTTAAGCTATGATAAGAAATCTTGATGTTCAACTTGGTTCCTAGGAGAAGCTCTTGTCTATGTCCCATTATCTATGTCTCGAACTATAGTATCTAAAGGATGATTCTTAAGTGTTCTAACATATCTGAAAAATAAGGACTAGTCATTTCAGGTTTATCAATAGGTTTAGGTTCACTATGATAAGAGTCTCAAAATTTTCCAACACTGAAGAGTTTAACATACTATTTAACAGTATAATTAAGATATTTGGCATTAATTTTCATATTGGACAAATCCTCCTCAATATTTTCAATAAGGGATCTAGATTCATGTGTATTTTTTTCATAAAATTTTATGTTCACATATTCTTCCACATATTTAATTTGTTTATCAAAAAATATATTGGATTTACTAGAGGTTTTATAGCCTAAGAAAATTCCTTCATGAATTTTGGATGAATAATTTTCAATATTCTCCTTACTGTTAAGAATATAGACTTTGAAACCAAAGACATTGAAGTAAAAAACTTTTGGTTTTATATAGTTCCCTAACTCAACCGGAGTTTTCTTAATAATTGTTCTGATTAAGAATCTGTTAATAAAATAACATGTCGTATTTACAGATTCAACCTAAAAAAACATGTAATTTATACTCATAAAAAAAATTTCTATGCTACTTCTAATAGGGTTTTATTCCTTATTTTTATAACTCCATTTTGTTGAGGACTTCTAGAAGTAGAGAAGTTATGATTACAGCCATTTTGTGACACAAAAGATTAAACTCCTGATTTTCAAACTCAAACCCATGGTCCCTTTTTAAGGATTTAATTCTAAGACCACTTAGGTTTTCTATAGTTCTAGCATACATGGTGAAGTAATAACAAACTTCACACTTAAGATCTAAAAAGATGGTCCAAGTATATCTAGAGAAATCATCTACAAGAACGTAGACATAGTTCTTCCCATTATGACTTGAAACACTAGATGGTAAAAACAAATCCATGACAACCAACTCAAGAGGTTTAGAAGTTGAAACTTATATCATGGGTTTGAAATATATTTTGTGTTGTTTTCCCTTTTGACAAGGATTAAAGACTTTATTGTTTGGAAATTCTGGTTTTGGTAGGTCCTTGAATAACCCTTTACTAGTAATATTTGTATGTGAGAGATCTTTATAGTGGCCTAATATAGTATACTAAATCCAATATTGTTTATGAAAAACACTTAATCAAAAAAACATTTTGAGAAACTAATTAATCTCAGTTCACATTATAAACATTCTCATTTCTTAAACCAGTAAATACTAACACGTTTTTATAATTAGAAACGTAAAATTCATCATTTTAAAATTTTACATTGATACCATCAACATATAACTAAGAGATAATAAGAATATATTATTTTTATCCATAAAAAAAATAACTTTGGAAATTAAAATTGAATTATTGTTATGTATTTGGCCAAGGATAATTATTTTTCCTTTATCATTGTCACCAAAAGTGACATTCCCACCATAAATCTTTATAATATTATTAAAGCTTGAGTTATCATCAATCATGTGTCTTGAACATCCACTGTCTAAGTACCATAAGCTTTTATACCAGCTCTTAAAGCATTATTCCTACAAAGAAATTTCAAATAAGAAATCAATTTGGTACCCAGACTTTCCTATGTCAGGTAATATTTGTCATTAAATCTTTGAGAACCCATAATTACTTCATGGGTTTCCTATAAATATTTTGAAATTTTATTGTAAAAACAAACCTTATTTATCCTAGAAAAACTATAAGTAGTAATATATTGTCCAATACTAGAACTTGATTGTTCAAACCTAGGTACAAATCCATGTTTTCCAGATTTTGATACAAAATTATTCCCAACAAAGTACCTCTATCCTAGTTGATATCCTATACCAGTAGCATATTTTGGGGAAAATTGTTTACCCAGAATTTGGATGAGAGTATTTGTTCCATTAGTAAACATTTCTAAGTCCTCTTTTAATTTATTATTTGATAATTTAAGCTTGTTATTTAATTTATGAAATTGATCATTTTTTCTTTTCTCTGTAGTAAGCTCAGATTTAATAATATTGGTGAGAGAATATTGTTTCTTTAAAAAAAATATCCTTTAATTAATTGTATGTTTCTTCATATTTTTTACAATACTCAACCATTTCCACATTGTTCATGTTTTCATAATCAAATTTGTCTTCAGAGTATTATGAATTTTTTACAAGAGATTCCAAGGTAACCTTAGAAGTGTTTTCCATGAAGAAAATGTTAGCTTTTTCATATTTCTCATCATGTGAGGACTCTAAATCACTAGAGATATCCTCAAAATCCATCCAGGTGGCCTTCATTTCCTTATTATACCTTTTATCCATGTTATCATATTTCTTCTAATACTTTTACTTAGTACAGCCAGCCTTTATATTTCCTCTTATCATACATTTATAACAGAATATCTCATTTGAGTTATCACCACTCTTCAATTCTTTCTTCTAGTTTCCCTTGTATTCATACTTTCCTTTGTATTTGGGATTCCTAAATAACTTTTTCTTTCTATAAATGTTTTTAAATCTACTGTCTAATTAATCCAATTACTCATTAATGTTATATGATTATTATTTATTGCATTAACTCTCATAATTAGTTTATATATTCTCCTTTTCAATGTTTTTATAAGTAGTGGTCTTGAAATCAATTGACTTTATCTTTGTTTCAGCATCCTCTTATTTGTTGACCTTTAATTATTCCTCTTAAATCATCAGTTTAACTATCATATCCTTTATTATAATCTTACTGATAGAACTTGATTCTCCAATTTACATTGAAGCTCCCCTCCGTCTATCTGGTATACATCTTATGATTCTCATGATTTTTTCCTTAGTTTTAACTTTTGTTCCTAGAGAGATCCTAGTATTTATAATTTCATTAAAATTATGATACAAATCAAATATCGGATCATCAAGATCCATCTTAAATTTATCATATTTAATAGTATATGTGTTAAGTCTCATTTCCTTACCATTAGTGGTTTCTTCATGTGAAATAGCTAGAGTATCACAAATTTCAGGGGTTATTTTATATTAACAAATCATATTGAATTCTTCTTCTCCTAAAGAACAATATAAGGCATTCATAGCATTACAGTTGTTATTATAAGCATCATTGGTTGGGTCACCCCAAGAATTTTGGGTAGTATCATGTATCTTATACCAATCTATAATGGAAGACCAAATTTCAAAACCCATAAATGCATTTCATATTAATTTTATACTGATCATAATTTGTTCCATTGAAAAATAGAGGTCTGTTGTTAGCAAAACCATTCAATATATTATCCATAACAATGAATAAATAATAATATTTTAAAGATATAAAAATTTATAAATAATAGAAATTTAGATATCTTTAAAATGAAACTAAAACCATAATTGAAAATATTTGTAAAATATTTGAAAATAGATGATTAAAAACAAGCCATTGAAACAAAATGTTTGTCGGAGTAGGACACACTAGAGGGGGTGAATTGAGTTCTTATAAAAATATCTGTTAAAATAATGTATTTTAAAATCTTCTAATTTGAAGTATAAACATCCCAGTTAACAAAAATCTCTAATTTATAAGAGTTTTGAATGTTCAATTAATTTCACAAAAAGATAGATTAATTTTCAATTACACCAATTTGAAATAATAATAACTTTTTTATCAAATTTAATAAATCAAAACAATTATATACACTATCTAATAATAAATATCTAAGTAAAATTAAGTATTCTGAAAAATCTTAGTGTATAAAAAACTAAATTTTAAAGATATATTAGAGTAAAAGAAAAGGTTTTGTATCGAGAAGAGACTTAATCCTCTCCACTTGGTGATCCCCTACGACCAATAAATTTGTGTCAAAAAACTTGATCCACACATAGAATCAGGGTTCACAATAGTATATAAATATCTCCAAGTAAAAAAATACTACTACAATAGTTATACATGGGAAACTAACTAGGTCACATGGGGACCTCTTCCACAATTATATGTGGGTGGAAAATGGTTTAAAAAGATGATTGAGTGAGGATATCTTGTATCCTCTATCTTATTATAGAAGACAATGTGTTGCTACACTATAGATAAACACACAGATCGAAAAGTAGTAAAATTAAACACCAAAATGAAGAAATAATAAGATAGGGTTTAGAATTATCTAGGTGATGTTCTTGAGGATTATGGACTCCATCAGTAAAGAATATGTGTAATTAAAGTCCTCTTCAGAAAACAGACACTAAAATAGTGTGTCGTGCAAACTTTGTGTTTTTGTTTCTAGGAAGAAATGAGGATATCTTTGAAGGTACTATTCATTAGGGTTTTTTCCACAATAATTTTGAGACATTTTTTATCCGAAAATCATTCTAGTTAATAGTTATAAAGAATTATTTTTCATCATGTTTTCTTATTTATTTCAATTCACAGGTTCACATTATATGTCTTCTATTCTTTTTTCTTGAGTGATTTATTTTTATATTTTTTATAGGTCGATAATTGGAACAATAATTTACGTGATAGATTTCTCATACCCCATACTATTATCTAAAAATGTCTATAAAATAAAGGCAAGGTAATTAATAAAATAAGAAGTACTGAGTTTTATAAATATGATCATTAGAATTAATTTTGAATTTGAAAGTAAAAACAATCTAAGTATTGAATGTTATGCTATTTTTCCAGTGACTCCTTAGGGAGATGACTCCTTATGTTGGTATATTACTGCCTCAGTGTCACATACATTCATTGAAATTTTCTTTCAGTGACTCAGACTATCAGTTACTCAAACATGTATATTCCAGTGAAGCATTTTTTCTATCAGTGATCTGTTTGTCCTGTTAGTGATTTTTTTGTTCTTTTGGTGAGCCATTTGTTCTTTTAGTGAGTCATATATACTATCGGTGACTCTTTGGTTGAACCGGTAACTTGTACATATATCTGTCAGTAATTCATTCTGTGAATTAACTATCTGTGGCTCATACTTAGCCATTTTTTGTTTACCTAACTTATAGTATAAAACTTTACATAATTATATTAAACTTATAATTAGATATATTTAAACATTACTAAACATATTTTACTTAAATAAACTTGATTGGACAAGATTTTTTATTATTAAAACTTTAGAGGGCCAACAAAAATATTTAAAAGAATGTGAGGAATATTTTTAGGTGCTAAATTATAGATTTGTAAATTCATTATTTTTTAATCCACTATATGAAAATGAAGTGTTTTGAATATGTATTGATGCATCAAAGAAAGAATTAGGTCTCTTATTTATGAAAAATAATATATTGGTTTCTTATGAATCAAAGAAATTGAATATTCATGATTATAAATATTCAAATTATGATCTTGAATTTGGAACTCTAAAATTTTCCTTGAATATATAAAGGTACAATTGATATGGTTGCAAATGTGGGATATATATAGATCACAATGGTTTAAAATAAATTTTCTTATAAAAGGATCTCAACAACAGACAAAAACAATTGTCTAAAACTACTCAAAAACTATGATTTCTCAATACACTACTTCCTTAGGAAAGAGAACAGGGTGAGAGATGTCTTAAGTTGGAATTGACACAGATCTTTGATCAAGAAGAGGATAGATAAGGATCTAATATTCATGTAGTTAGAAATGTTGGATATGGGAATAATTAAGGAATGGGAAACATAACTCCATTTTTGAATGATATCCAAAATATCCTTACAAGATAATATAATGAAATTATAGTAAAATAGGAATAGTTTATAAAATATAATTAAATATATGAATAATGGTAGAAAAATTAACTTCACCTATGAAGTTGGTGTGGTAATGTTTCAAAAGAGATTTTGTGTTCCATCCATACATAAGATAAAAAGTTAGTTACTAGATTAATCACATAACTCAAACTTCTCATACACCCTCATTGGATAAATATTTATAGGTATTTAACAGAAAAATTCTACTGTGATTGTATAAAGTAAGTAATTAAAGACTATGTGTCAAGATTCTTGGTATGACTGAAGATAAAGGCTAAAATAAAAATTCCTAAAGGATTCATGAAACCTTTACCTATATCAATATCGAAGGGGGGTAATGTCACAATGTAGTTTTTCACTATACTTTTGAAGTATCCTAAATTGAATAATGATGTATGGGTCATTGTGGATCACCTTAACAAGTCTAATGATTTCATAGAAATAATTTTGGTCATACCTTTGGAACATCTTGAATGGATATATATCAATTAAGTATTGATAAATCTGGGTACAACCCTATTAATTGTATCAAATCATGTCCCTCAATTCCCATCAAAAGTTTAGAGGATCCTTGAAGATTCTATAAATAATGAGACACATTTAAGCACTAACTATCTTCCCTAAACTAAGGGGAAGTCTAAAAGGAAGATTGAAACATTATAAGACATGTTTAGATCATGTTATCATGACTTCAAAGGTGTATCATATTAGTATTTACCTCTGGTGGAATTCAAATACAAAAATAGTTTCCATACTAGCATTTGGATGGCACTATATGAGTCATTGTATGGGAAGATGTTTTTTAAACCAACTTTCTAGGAAGACTTTATAGAAGGTAATCTAGCAGCCCTAGAACCTATAGAGTATTGAGCTACTAAAGTATGTAATATTTTGAATCTTTTCAATGTATCTCAAAAAATATCTATTATAACACCCCAATATTTTATGATATATATCATTTAAATTAAATTGAATTTCTTTAATAGCATTTGATACATGAAATCCCAAGTCTAAATGAACTATAATATAGTATTACATTATAACCTAGCCATTAAATTAGTAATCAGAATATTAAAAACAAAATTTTAACAAAAATGTATAAATTTTTTAGATAAATTAAATATATTTTTAAAAAAATTACTGAGATTTTACTAAAGTCTTTATATAATTTAAAAATATATGTTTTCTAAAAAATGGTTTTTATTGATTTTTTTGAGAAAATAATATAATTAATTTTTTATATATTTAAAAAATGTATCTATAAAAATGAAATAAGTTTTTGAAATAAGTTTTTCAAATTTAAATTAGAGTGAAAATTTCAGAATATTCTCGAAAGATTGATTTTTCAATGAATAGTGAAAAATACTAATTTTTATTGAGGATAATCATTTAATTTTAATTATTGAAAATAGTCACATTTTTCAAAATTGTTTTAAAATTTATATCAGTTTATTTATATTTTCAATAATCCAATTAATGAAACTTTTAATGAATTTTATGTGGATTTGAGAAAAAACATTATATACTCGTAAAAACCTATTTTATAGAAAATTATTTTTCAACATGTTTTGTGAGTTTCATTAGGTAATTTATATCACTTATTAAGATTGAATTTGATAAAATGGATTAAATTTTTCAAATTTAAATTTAAATTCTTTAAATCATTCCACTTTCATTTTTATTCATAATGAATGGTAAACAATTGTTATAATTCTTCACCATAGTTAAAGTTAAAATGAGTTTAATGGTGGTATTACAAATAAATGAATGTAATTTTTCCAATTAAACTAATATAAATCCTATTTAATATCCATATTTTGTCCACATCATATCTCAAATAAAAATATTTTTTCATTGGAATCATTTTTCTTGAGTATGACATTATTTTATTTTAATCTTTTAAAAAATCCAAGTGTTACCTCTCCCATAATTATAAAATAAAACCCCACATATATCTTCTTTATACTAATTTGGGCCATATATCTCAACCAAACCCTAAAATTATTATCTTTTAAACTTCCCATTACATGAATTAGAGGTTGTTTTCTTCTTAAAATTTCATTCTAAGGCTCCTTATTAAGGGGTCAAAATGAGGCCCACTAAAGAAGAGTTAATCATCCTACTCAACACATTTTAAATTATTTATTAATATAAATCATATAAATAAATGCTATTAATCATTAAATAATAACTAAAATTTCCAATAATTTATTCCACACCAATATGTAATTATATTTGAAACTGCATTAATTTTATATTTTTGAAGAGTATTGACCTAAATTCTGAAAATTCACTCTTTCTTTAATTTTGAAAATTTTTATCACATCTATGTATTGGGTATAACATTTTAAATTGTTATAAAATTTCAAAAATTATCATTTTTAGTAAAACTTAATTTTTTCTTCATTTCATCAAAATAGGCCAAGTTCATAACTGATCATTTGAAATCCCAAAAGGCAATAAATTTTGACAATTATATTCAGAAATAATTGAAATTCCTTTAATAAATGAGTTAAAAATATCCATAAAGGTGTCAAAATGGATTTATTTTATCTTGAAAAAGAATTAAACATAAATTCCTATCTCCACATTGAATAAAAACTCTGAATTTGGTCATTAAAGTGGTCTTTGAGCACATGTAACCAGAGAAAGTTGTTGATTCTCTTCAGGTAAAAAAAAGAATTTATTAAATTAGTTTTAACCTTTTTTAAACAAGTCTATATTACATGAAATTTTTAGGTTCGATAGATAATTAATTTTTAATCAAATTTATAGAATACATTTAGTCTATGTTAGGCTTTTGTGGGAGAAAATTTGGATCCATATTTTAGGGTATACAAACTAGACAGAACATTGACCACTACCATTACTTATATATTGTCATATTCAATTAATTTTAAGTGATGGTAAGAATGAGGGATTGGGCTACGATAAGGAATATATTCTAGAGAAGAGGATTATTTCATAATGTTTTCAATCCAGTAAGGGTTGATTATCAATAATATATAGAGTTTAGTCATGAACAAAATTGATTTTTCAACTCCAAAAAAATTCTTTCATAATTCATAAAAATGTTAGAGAATTAAGAAAAGAAATTTAAATCCATGAAAATGATTAAAAATAATTGAAAATTTTAAAAATCAAAAATATTCCCAAGAAAAAAAATCATTCCTCGCCCACGTTTTTTATTTAATACCTTCTTGGGGATGAGGTTAGTGATGAATATAAACATTTTTCAATTTAAAATTCAAAGGATAACACTAACATTGAATTTAAAATTTATAAATAAAAAATATTTGAAAATTTATTGGGATGACATTATGGAAAATAAGATTACATGATAAATACCTTGTTTTTAAGATGAATAATCAGAACATTTGTTTCAATCTTAAGCTATATAGGATGAAACACTTGATCTATAAATATTTTACAAATATTAATAAGAACCTAAGATATTTCCTACATATATTTATGAGTGTGAACCATCTGATTTTAGGAATATTGAAAAAAAATTCGAAATATTTTTTGATAATCTGGATGCTAATCCAATGTAATATTTCAAAGAAATGAAATAAAAAATTCTTATGAAACAAATTAGGAGCCATAAAAAATACTGGGAGAAGTCTCAAATTTTGAACAAATGTTTCCAATTCATTTTGATAAAAAAATATTATCTATTTCTTCTTATGAATAATTAATGCCTACTCATTTTGAGTGGAATAATTTTATATATGAAGATGACTTTAAGAATGAAATTGAAAAAATAATGGTTTTTGAAATTAAGGATTACATTAGTTCATATTCTGATAGAGGTACTAAGTTTTCTTTAAGAATAAATAATTTTTGAAGATAAACCTAAACATAAACTACATCCTGAGATTAAAATTTAGTAAACAGTGGGGGTTTATGAGGATAAGTTATTGGGAAGTTTCCCTTATATGTTTTTCATATTCTATTGATTTGTGGGAATATCAAAATCATTTAGGAAAACTGTAGAAATATATTTTTTGGATCATACAAATTTTCTATGATCTAATGTATATTGGAGAAAAATCATTTTGGAAGTATTTGAGGAAGAAAATTTACTCACCCTCTAATTGGGGATGATTTCCTATAATTGCCTAAATAGGGGTAGTGAAATCATGTCACCCCCTTGTGGGATAAAACCGAGGAAAATATTATATTATCATTCTTTTTTTTATTTACTTGGTTTTGATAAAAAAAAAATATTTTTCTTATTTATGTTGGTATTCATGTGAAAACTATTTGGAGGTTGTCTCAAGGCTTCTATTGTGTAATGAAAACTATTATTTGACTTTCCTTCCAACTTATATTTTCCATGTCATATATTATTTTACTTCTAATTATCATATATACTATTCACAATGAGTAAATTTTATAAAATAATTTTTCGTGGTTATCCTTCGTAGTTTTGGGTTTTTTGTGTCTTCATTTTAAATTAAGGTTTTGTTTTTCATTCATTAATTAAATTTTTTTGTTTTTTTTTATTTTGAGTATCAAAGAAAAAAACTATATGGATTGAAAAAAATCAATTAAAAAAACAATTTTATCCATGGAACTAAATATAAATGATTGATTAAATATATTATGTTCCGAATTCAAAATTTTGAGTATTCATAAAAAATCACTTTCCAATACATAATCTATACTATTTTTACACATTATTCCAATTTACCTAATTTCATTTAGTGAACCATATAATTTTTGTTTTTACTATAACCTTCCATTTTTATTTCAAAACATGTGAGTTTAAAAGAACTTGTGTTCAAAATGATTGACGACATTGTTTTTTGATTTAAAACCACTTTTTCAAGAGAATAGTTTTTATTTTGGAATGCCTTATACATTTGATCATTGTGATACCTTAGTATCGAGGAACTTCTTGTTAGTTATCCTTACTAAAATAGAGTTTACCAAACTAAACCACTCTTACATTGTGTCATTTTAGTAAATATTCAGTGAAGGGGGGATGAATTGTGGTATTCTACATCATTTTGTGCTAGTTTTAGTAAAAACAATTACAAAGAGATTTTATTTTTCTGATAGAAAGAATATTTTTCTAAAATTCGTTCCCTTCTATAGTATTCCAAGAAAATGATGCTTTTCCTTTTAATATCTTCTAAAGAAAAAAAAATTCCTTTCTTGATATTTAAAAAAAATAATTCCGAAATATTGTTTTGAAATTATTATATCATTCCTATTAAAATGTTAATCATGTGATATTTCCATTAATTAAATTTTGATGATGTTTTAGATATCACTTTATTTCAATATGAAATTAGAGAAGGCCATGCTTGAGTGGAAACTAGATCCTTGCAATCTTATATTAAATAAGATTCATTTTATCTCTTTATATTTAACTTATTTTTATATTTTAAATCCTTAAAACCTTAGGAAAAACCTTTCTAATTACTTATTGTGGATATAAGTATTTTAATCAATTTTTAGGATATTTATAAATTTTTCAAGCCCATAGATACCTCTACATTTATTTATAAGAGAAAAACATTGTTGAAAATCTAAATCATGAGTTAAGAGGGAAAATAAGTGAGTTATTCAAAATTGTGCATGAAATAATAAAAGAAGTATGAATATAATGAATGAAAATAATAAATAATTTGTAATTGAATCTATTTAAGAGGAAATATAAGTTGTGATCCTTTATTTTAATCTTTTGAATTTCATTTACATGTTTTGAATTTTATATTGGAAATTTATTTTGAGTGCTCACTTGCCTAGGATTCTAGGTGTTAACTATAGAGGAATTGATATATATGATATTTAAAATATTTTAAAATTTATTTAAATTTTTTAATCTCAAAAAATCTATCATACAATTTTCAATTTCATCAACTTTTAATTATTGATGAATTTTTAGTCAAATTGAAAAAATGCATGAATTATTGAATTTTAGTTGTTTTTTATCACTTATAGGTTTGGGAAAAAAAATTTAAATTATAATCCAATTGTAGAATTGTTTTATAAACCCTTTTATTTTTTATTAATTCAATCCTACTAGGAAAAGTTATTAATCGAACATTTCAAGGCCCAAATAATCCCTCATTTTGGAAAATTATTTTTCAGAAAAAACTGAAAATCCATTAGTAAATAAGGTATAACTATGCCTACAAGTGTCCAAATATAGTTATTCCATCTAAAAATAGAATTAATCTCTAAGAAAAATCTCCAAATTAAATAGCATAATAAATTTATGTCCTTAATATGGTATTTGATCATGTGTAACCTGAGGAAGTTGAAGAATTTATTCAAATGGAAAATTGAACTTGATTAAATCATCTGTAGCTATTCTTTAACATGTAACAGTGACATTAAATTTTTTGTATTAAAAGATAATTCATATTTAAAAAAATATTAAATATATATAATCAATATTCATTTGAGAGGCGTACTAAATTGGATCCAAAATTTGGGGTACATGAACTAGACAGAACATTGGCCACTAACTTTTCTTATATATTCTCATCTTCATTCCAATTCAAGAGAAAAATAGATTGGGGTAGAGGGATGTGATAGTAAATATATGCAATATTATAGGAGTATAAAATTATATATCAATCCATTATGGTTTTTACATCATGATTTATTTGTAAAAAAGATCTGAATTCATTTCCCTTTTGATTTTGTTCTTATAACTGTAGACTCATTACTTTTGATTTGTCCTAGAATTTTTTTGCAAGATTGAAGGATGTATTTTATAATTTATTTTTTAATTTATTCTATTCGGTTCTATATTTTTTTCATATTGTGACTATTATATATTTTTCTATACTGTTAAATTTCTTTAGGATAGGTACCCCCTTTAAGTACAAAATATTCAATTAGTCTCGATTTCTCGGAGGTCATTGGGAAATTGAATCACTTAAATAAGAAGATCAAAACTCATATATAAGGTCCTGATATGGTTTCTATGAAATATATTGTTAAATTATAGTTCTTTATATATAAACTAGATAATTTAATTGGAATTCATTTTTCGACTACGATGAAGAAAATTTCTGATAATCAAAGCTTCTCCATTGCTTCTATCTATATTCGGTCTTTTCTTATCAGTATGAATTCTAAATTATAATCCCTAAACTTTAATTTATTGTTATAATATGATAATATGTTGTTTATAATTTTTAATTAATTTAAAATCATAAATTTTATTTTTTTTACTTTAATAAGAACAAGCTAGCATAGTGATAGTTTGACAACTTATCCTGCAAAATCTTCATGAGACAACATAATGTTCACCACTATGTTTCATTTTTTAAGATCAAAATAATGATTGGGGATTCATTAAAAAACCTTCATCATCAATGGATTTAATTTTTATATATTATATTTATGAAATAATTATTCTTATGTGATTATAATATCATATATACCTTCTTAACATCTAATCTGTTGGAAAATGATAATGTCACTCGCACATAAATGTAGACTACCACCTCCAAGAAGTGACAAGATTTGTTTTACATTTATATTTCTCTTGGATGTTAATAAGGATGGATTTAATGTTTATATATATATATATATATGATACTTTTGATATAATTATGTTTCTTTACTAATAAAATAATATTTATCTTTCTTTCTTCATTTCCATTAGAAAATGAAAATAATGTTCATGTGTACGTATGGACTACTGTCTCTATAAAAAGTGTTTAAAATTTTTCAATCTATAACTTTTATGGGTGATTATAAATATTTATATAACAAATATATTTTATGTTTATATCTTGAATAAAATTTTAGAGATGATGGAACCCTGATCCAAGTACGAGGACCAGAACTATCGAACCAAGAAAACATTGTAGTTATCACCTAAAATAGTAATTTTAATAAAGATTTGTTAATAAATAGATATTAATATTTTATAAGTAAATCATATGTGGTAGAAAATGTATAAATATTTTTTTATAATATATTTATGATAAATCTATATTTTCTATATACAATATTATAATCTGTATTAATAAAGACGAGAGTTTTGTTAAATGATTTATGTTTTAATCCCATTTAAGTCAGGATTCTTAATGCATGAATTTCAATTAAGGAAATTAAACGATCCTTATATGATAAACCCATTTAATATATCATCTTCTAAGTTTATTAATTTAATTTTCATGTACTATTTCCATTTTCCTCTCTTTGGTTCTTAAAATGATCAGGCCAATGTTTTTAAGAAAAACATACTTTATTTTCTATTTAGTTAGGATTTTTTTACTTCTATGTCTATGTTTTCATTAAAATATTTTCATTAAAATTTATAATTTTATTCTATGATTTTTTAAATGTATTTTTTACCCATGTTTGACATTATATATAAAATTTTCAAAGTAATCTTCTGTTCATTTTCCAAAAGTGGTATTTTGACATTTTTAAAAAAATGTAAAATTAATCTTTATTTTAATGATTATGGTATGTAAGGAATATCCCACCATCATGAATACTCCATGATTTGAATATTAATTTATATGTTTTAATAATTCTTTCTAAACAAATATTTTAATTCATATTTTGGAAATATTTGGATTTTAAATAACTAATTTCAAATTGATAGGGTGTTTCCTCAAGCAATATTACAATGGCCTTTTATTGAAATTTTTCATTAATGATAACATCTCTTGATTTTAATTAAGAAATAATGGGGATGTGATATTCCAATAAAATCATTATCCATTCCCTATATGGTCTATTATTTTGATGATTAGATTTTTATGAAACCTTTTTATTTTTCATTATTTATGCTATAGTGGTATGATGAGTGTTTTTTGATGTTGTGGAATTTATATGAATGGATTATGAATATTTGGTGGTTGTGTTCATTATATCCCTCTTATACATTTGGTAAAATGATATTGATATCTCATGAGATGATACTTTTAAGTGTGCCTGTGGTATTAAATTCCATTTTTAACTTATTGATGTGTGAGTATGATTGGTTATAGTTATTCTAATAAGAATAAATGTGGACATGATTGTGAATAATTTGGTTCCCATTTTGACACATGAGTATAATCCCTATCTAGATATGCTCACATGATTTTTCATGGACATAATTATGTTTAAATATTTTCATATTATTATTGTTTCTCATCCTTATGATGCAACATGCCTATATTGTGATTCTTGAATAATGATAAGTTTTTTGACACCCATATTGATTAGGCCTCTAGAAATAAAATGGTTTCGGAGATTATGATATAATATTTTATAGGTATTACTATTTTATGTTGAGAACATCAACATGAATTTGTTATCATACCCTTATAATAATATTATTCTCTAATGACTGATTTCTCACATTTTTACCCTTATTGAACATCTGATCTCACCCTTTCTTATGATTTCCTTCCTCGGATTTTTATGGAAGGTTCTAAGTTTGATGAGTCTAAAATAAAACCTTGGGTATATAAATTTTTTTGAGATAGTGAAGATTTTACATAAATAATATGTTTATATTTCTAGTCCCCAAATACATTAAACATTTTTAGTCCATCGGTAGTATAATTTTGATTGTAATGAATATTCATCTAAAAGATGAAATTTTTTAAGTTGTGTCTCTAGTGTTTTAGTTTATTTCAGATAAGTTTTTAGAAAATAATTATTGAGTAGGGTTATACAGATATAGTGAAAACACTAGGGATAAACATATGTCTAGGCTAAAATCGTAAATCTTGGTTTAAGTATAGATTGTGTGGTTTTCTAAGAAAATAGACCCTTGTCTAGACATTGGAAGGTGGATGTGATTTTGAACAGATGAACCTAGGTGTTACAACTCTGAAAGCGAACATTTGGTATTAACTCAATCATCACTAGTGCATGATCATTGGGGCTAAGATTTAACACCTAGATAGACACTCTTTGAGAATATTATTGGGATAATTTACATTCTCTTTATGAAGCATTCTGATAAATTTAAATAGATGATGACTATGGATGACTTAGGTTAAACCTAATGTGTCGTAGTATGATTAAAAGGTGTTATAATTTGGGACATCTCAGGATTTTATTTTCAAGATTATATGATTTTTCACTCTATTTATTGTATCATGATTCTTATACAATGTATTTTGTTTTATTTAATAGACATAACCCAAAGGAATCATGTAAAAAATGAATTATATGACCAATGGAATTTCCATCCTTAAGATAAAAGAAATGGATTGAGAGATGGGATACAATATCTTGTGACTATGGTTACTCAACTATCTCAAGATATGAACATTAATACGGATCATATTGAGCTTCATAATATAACAAGGAAGGAGAAACATTCCATTGAGTGTTATATGTGGTAATTTCCTCCATAATTTTGTGGATATTTTGATCCACTGATTGTAGCTCAATAGAACTATGCCATAGAAATGATAGTTTCCATTATCTAGTGCACTTATCATGATAAATTTCCCTTACTGGTCTATCTCTTTGAAGGAGAAGCTAATAAATGTTGTAATTTTATCAAGAACAAGAGGTAATTTGACGAAATAAGCTCCATGTAATAGAAACAGTTTAAGTGGGTATTTCTTAATAAATACTTTCCTCAAACACTTCATACTAAGATGTAAGCTAAAATAGAAGGATTATCAATCAATTTGTACCTATGAATAAGACATTAAAATAATTTCAATGTAGCCTCTTAGATTTAAAATCAACCATTTCATAAAAATTTATCAATCCTTTAGAAACCTTAAAGAAAGTGTTCAAAAGGATTTATCTGTAATAGAATTTGGAAACTCTAAAGAACTTTTTCAATTTTCTCTTAAGGTTGAAATAGAGAGTAGCAACTCCAATTATTCTTCTATTTTTAGTGATAAAAAGAAAAAATCCATCTTCACAGAAACTCAAATGGTAAATATCAAAAGAGGAAAGAAATTACAACAACTTACATTCCATAAATTTGTGGTAAACTATTCCAAAAATTGTCGGAAGGGTAAATGGATGTTCTTCTATTGTATAAGGGATGTCCAACAAGACAAGAATTATCGAGGGTTGAAACTTTCAGGAAATGAAATAGATTATAAAAAGGATTCAACCAATAAAGTATAGTGATTTAGATATTGGTAGATTGGTAATTATGTTAACAAATGCACTAATTTCTGATTCAATGATGATGTTGGGCCTCGACAACCCTCTAAGAAAAAGGATAAAGGTAGACCTTTCTTATCATAATTAGAGTGGGTCAGGAAAATGTTTTGGTGAAATGTGTACTAACCGTCCACCCAAAAACTGAAATTTTTTTGTTTTATTATATATCTACCCACGCTTTTATATATAAATAATTTTCTAAGGGTATAATTTAAACGGATCAATGATTTGATAGTGAGTTAGCATCACAAAATTATAATGGAAAAACAATCACATCTCAATTATATAGCTTTTCTGGGATAGAAATTTTTTGAAATGTTCTTCCTATAAAACATTTTATTCTCCCTATAGTTAAAATTGATATGATTTTGGGTATATATTGGATCCCTCTATATAGATCCCATATCAATTATAAAGGATGTGAATTCATGATTGATATTCCAAATCAACCTATCATTATCTATCAGTGTGAGGATGAACATAAATATTCAACATAAGTTACTTCCATTACATGGGTCTTAATTTCCTATATCTAAGAATTATGTATCTCAAATGGTTGGGGAGAAACTAAAAATAAAAATATATTCCTATAGTTATAGAGTTCGATGATGTATTTCCTGAATACTTTCATAGTCTTCCCTCAAATAGTAAAGTTGAATTTATAATAGAACTCATACAAAGTGTAAACCTATTTTGAAGACTCCATATAGTATGGACCTAATTGAGTTGTTATAATAGAATAATAAAATTCCTAAGAATATTGATAAGGGATTAATTTAGCCTAGAACTTATCCAGGGGTGAACTTGTTCTTTTTATTAAGAAGAAATATAATTCAATACACTTTTTAATAGATTATCAATAATTTAACAAGATTACTATCCAGAACAAGTATCATATACCTTGTATTGATATTTTTTTCATCAACTTTTGGAGATCAATACTTTTACCAGAGTTATCTTCAATTTTAATATCATCAATTGAGGGTAAATAAATATGATGTATCCGAGATAAAATTTACAATGATGTGGGTCATTATGAGTTTATATTAATGTCATTTGGACTTACCAATTCTCTTGGTGTCTTTATATATTTAAAGAATATAGTATTTAGGTATTAATATAATCAATTTGTTGTATTCTTTTTAGAAAATATTCTTATATATTCAAAAATAAAGGAATGTCAAGAAGAACATTTGAGGATTTTATTGAACACCTTGAAGAAGGAGAAGCTATATACCAGATTTACCAAGTGTAAATTTTGGAAACCTAAAGTCTCATTTTTGGGACATAAAATTTTAAGTCAATATATATTGGTATATCCTTTAAATATAGATTTTATTAACCAGTTGGCCAAAAAACCATGGTAATGGATATCTCAGTTTTTTCATTATTGGATTAATACTAGAAGTTCTTTGTTAGGGGTTTATAATTGATATATAATACAATAACTGAGTTTAGTAAAAAGGGAAATGAGTTTCTTTAGAGAGATCAAATAGAGTAAAATATCAAAGAGATTAAAAGAAGCTTAGTCAATAAACCAGGGCTTGAATTATTCTTCTTTAGAGAATGGGTTTTGATATATCATGATGCATAAAATAATAGATTGGGATACTACCTCATGTGGAATTATATGGTGATAGTGAATTCCAAATTCCAATTGAAATTTTATTGAAAAGATTGTTTGACTCGTGATTTTGAGTTGGCAACAATATTTTTTTCCCTAAAAATATATTGGAATTATATTTATAGTTAATGGTATTATAAATATTTTGATCATAAAATATTGAATTATATATTCATAAAAAAGAGTTAAATATTTATTGAAAAGATAGATTGAGTTTATCAATGATTATGGAATCTCAATACATTACCACACTGGGAAGATGAAGAAGGTGTTTGATGCTAGGGTTCAAAAATAATATACTATTTTGTCTATAATAGAGATTTAATGATATTAAATATTTAGGGATCTGCATAATGTGGTTACTTAAATCATTATAAAAGTGTAAATAACATATCTTTATCAGATGAATGTTCATCTATATATTCATGTAAAGTTTAAAGAGGAAAAAATGAGTGTATAGAGATTTAAAAGTAGGTAAGAAATGTTCTTTAGTTTAATAATTTTTATGATGAAATTATATTTATTAGGAACATATAATGTGTCCCATCAATACTGGATCTCATGAATGAGTGATTTAATGATTCTCGTAGTTCATCATTCAATATTCAACCAAGAAGTATAATGATATATAGAGATCTAAAATGGTATTTTTGGTTTGACAACATGAAAAGGGATATTGTTGAGCCTGTATCTTGATGCCTAGTATATCAAAAAGTTAAGTCTGAAAGAAAAAAAACTATAATGGTATGTTACAAAAATTACCTATACAGGAATGGAAATTGGAAAATATGTTCATGTATTTCATCATTGGACTCCCCAAAACATCAAAAGGTCACAACACTATTTGGGTTATAGTCGATCTCCTTACAAATTTGAAACATTTCATTACAATAAGAGAATATTTCCCTCTTGAATAGTTTTACCAGAAAAATATTAAGGAACTTGTAAGGTTTAATAGAGTGTTGCATTCTATTGTATTTTATCATGATATGAGGACTACCTTGATGTTCTAGTGAAGTCTTCATTAGGCTCTAGATACATAGTTGAGTTTAAGTACTTCATGTCATGCATAGAAATATGGTTTTCCTAAGAGAACAATTCAAAACCTATAGGATATTCTAAGATCTTGTTCTATATATTTTAAAGGTGGTTTGATTTAAAGCCTTCCTCTAGTTTTATTATCTTATAACAAAATATTTCACTCAATAATTAATGTTCCCCCTTATAAAGACCTATGTGGGAAAAAGTGTATAAATCCAATGTACTGGGATGAATTCTAATAAATAAATACATTGGGACCTGATATGGATTAGGAAATGGCATAGAATATTGGATCTATTCAAAAACATATCAACGATTCTAAGAGTTGACATAAAATTAAAACTGAAAATCATCAATGAAATCCAGAATTTAAGGTTAGGGAGAAGATATGCCTAGGAATTTCTCCATGGAATCTGATTATAAGATTTAAAAATAATGGAAAGCTAATCTCTAGGTATATTTCCATCTCAAAAACTCTTGATCAATTAGTGATGGTAGCTTATCATTTAGATCTTCCACCGAACCTCTCTCAAGTTCATCGTGTGTTCCATGTACCTCTCTTGAGGAAGTACATACATAATCTTTCACATGTACTGAACTAAGAGATTTTTCCATTAAAGAATGATCATTCCTATGAATAATAGTCAGTAAAAATACTGGTTCATAGAAATATATTTCTAGGGAACAAGTATACTCACCTAGTTAATGTTATTCAGAAATATTAAAAATTCAAATAAGCCACTTAGAATCTTAAGGATTTGAGGAAACAAGGATATCATAAATAGACCGTGACCCCCTCGAGAGAAGTAGAGATATTTCCATAAAAAATTTGTTTCTCTCAAATTGTGAAGGAGGTTCGTGAAGGCAGTGTGCTCCACGAATGATAGGAGCTTCGCAATGGCTAATCTAGCTCCGTGAAAGTGGAGTTTTCTACATTGCCTCAGTGAGCTTCATGCAGGAAGTATCTTTGTAATATCTTGAGATCTAAGACAGCATAAGCTTTGAGAATGCTTGATCTTTGCAAAGGTCTGAGCTCTATGTAGTAGTGTGCTCCGAGAGGTAGTGAGCTTTGAAAAGTTGTGTGCTTTTCGAAGAGGTAGGGACTTCACGAAGGCTTGTTTGAGCTTCACCAAATTAGGAGCTTTGTGAAGTATGGTGATTTGCAAATGTATTTCTAAATGTTGTTTCACAGTGATCAGGGGAAAAGGGGTATTCATTAGTGGATGAAATTTGGAATTTAATAGAGATTCTACATACAGTGGATGATGCATTCATCAGTGATAATGAAGAGACCTATATGTCTATATAATGTGAGTGGATCTTTTGAAGAAGTAGTGAGCTCACTTCAGTTTTTTTTAAAAGGTTGGGGCCGAAGACTAAATTTATTATTAAATCAAAGACCTATTTAGACTGAGTAAAGGGTGACCCATTACATAGCCCGAATTCCCAAGGCCATGTGGCCTACATATAGGGCTATAAATCCCATTGTTTTTGCCCAAAGGACCCCACGGTGAGCAGTACTGCTACAGTATAAGCGCAGCTACAGTACCTGCTATAGTAACGCCGATGCTACAGTACGCTGCTATAGTCCCTCCACCACTACAGTGCAACCACTGCTACAGTCCGCCGCTGCTAATGTGCTGCTATAGTGGCCTACTACAGTAACTCAGGAATTCTCCCCTGCCCGTATTTGATCCTGGGACTTTTGGATGCCAAGTAGGAGCCTAAACGAATAGGGTACAAGCCCGTAGGAGATATAAATATAAATAACTATAATTTAAAAAGATAGGTGTAAAGGTTTTAGATCAATCAAATATATTAATAAATAAGTACTGAATTATATTAAAGTCAATATATGCATCAAAAATATACTTTTCCTCAAAAATAGTGTTTATCGCTTTATTTGAGAAAAATATATAATCATTTTATAAAACATTTATTCAATTTATCTTCAAAAATTAACATCATTTTTAAATCAACATGTCTAAATTATCTTATAGTGAATTTTTGTGAATTTTTTAAAAGATTGATTTTTCAAAAAATAGTAAAAATTATATTTTTATTTAAAATTTTATTTTAATTTTTTAAATTTAAAAATTTGAATTTGGTTATAAAATATTTTTAAAAGTACAATATTTTAAAATATATTATTAATAATCTAATTAAGGTCATTGAATTAATTTATGTGGATTTTGGTATAAAAACATGTTATACTTAAGAAAACATTATTTCCAAAAAACTACTTTTTGTCACATTTTTCAAGTTTATTTTAAAATTAATTTTAACTAATTTTATATATTGAATTTGATAAATGGCTAAATATTTTAAATCTTTATTTCCACTTTTGTAATGACTTCACTTCCATTTATTTACATAATTAATAGTAAAAATATTAACAATTAATTCATGGTTTAAAATTATAACTATCATAACCACTCCTTGATTTGAAGTTTCCATTACATTTTTTCATATTTATATACAATGAAAAATATTTCATTAATATTTTGTTAAATATTTTCTTCTTTAATTATTGATTTCAATATTAAAGTTTATTTTCTTCAAGAAATATTTAGGCAATCTTTTAAATAAATTTTTCATATATTATTGCCTCCAATTATGTTGATTATGCATTAATAGGGATGTTATCTAATGATATCATATGTACTCTCTCATTTAATAGTATATTATTATAGTTATGAGGTTTTTACAAAACCTATTTATTCTCAATGGGTTGTGCAATGATAAAATGATGAATCTTTTATGATCTTGTGGAAGTTATATGAATGGATTATGATTATGTATTGGTTTGTTCTGTTATAGCCCACTAATACATTGTGTAAAGTTATTTTGATATATTATGAGATGATTTTCATAATTGTGGATATTATTTGGAATAAATTATTCCGCAAAATTATGTGTATTTATGTTATATTCTATCTATTCTCATAGAAATATGCATAAACATGATTAAAAATAGCTTCATTTACATTTTGATTGGTGATAATGAACTCTTAATATGTAAACTCACAAAATTATGCAAGTACATGATTTCCTTTATCCATGTTCAAAACATTATGATTTTTTGTTCTTATGATTCCATATGCATATATTATGATTCTTGAATGATGATTAATTATTGACACCTTTATTGATTATGTCTCTAGATATAAATTTATTTTATATCTTATGATCTAAGATTTTATGTGTATGAATATTTGACAATAATACAATGAACTTGAATATATTATTATACCATTACAATGATATTTTTCCCTAATTATTGATATCTCCCATGTTTACTCTTTCTGGGCGTATGAGCTTTACCTTTATTATGTTATTATCTCATATTTTGATGGAATGTTCTATGTGTGATGTGTTTAGAAGGGAACCTTATGTAAATAAAGATGTTTTAGATGATGAAGATTGTACTTATATAAGATGTTTATGTGTCTAGTCAAAAAATACACTAATCTATTATAGTCCAAGAGCATGTATAATTTTAAAACATTATGAATATTATTCTAAAAAGATATAATATTTATATAAGTTATGACTAGTTAATTTTAGTTGTTCTGATAAATGAAGGAGAAAATCATAATTTAAATTGGGAGACCATGTATTATTAAAATTTTTCCAATGGATGGTAGTTGTAATATTTAGTAAAAAGGGGAAGTTATTCCCAAAACATATTGGGACTTATGAAATTCTAGAGAAATTTATAGTTATAGAATATCGATTGGTTGTCTCACACAAACTTCCTAAAGAACATAACACATTCCATTTTTCATTATTGAGGAATTATGTATCAGAACAAATTCATGTACTACCATATTAGGTAATATAGTTGGAACCAAACATTTCTTATAATAAAGCTAACGTCCAGATCCTTGACACTAGAGAGGAAGTGTTGCAGAATCTGATAACTCATCTCGTGAAAGGCCTTTAGAAAAATCAAAAACTACAGTAGGAAACATGGGAGACTAAAGAAATAATGAGGAAGTAATACCATTATTTTTTATTATCTATAATCTATCCCATTTTTAATGATGTAATTATTTAATGTTGGGGGAATGTAATACCTAAAAACTGACTCCTACAGATGAACATTATATCTCAAAAACTATTGTTTTATGTGTTGTCCCATTTCACATTGTTAATTATTATATTTAAATATTAAATTCCTATATTATATAATTCATATTTGATAAAAAACTGTTTAATATTTATATTATTTATGTTAAAAAATTCATCGGGTGAATTCTTTGGATTTTTCAGAAATATTTGATTTTTAAGTGAATAGTCAGAAATACATTTTCTATCAAAACTGTAAATTTATATAATAAATTCATAGAATTTTATAATAAATTTTAATTGATCAGGTTTTTAATAAGTAAAATTTTATATTTTAAAAATACTATATCGAATTTATAAAACCTTTGATTATCATTTTAAGGACATAGGAAATAAATTACAATAAAAAATGGTCTTTTTATTTTATTTTAAATAAATATTATTTTCATAAAATACAGTTTTTGATTATTTTTATAAACCATATAAATTTAATTTATATATAATAATCCAATTTATGTCATGAAAAACAATGTAATTTATAATTTTATACTAACAATTAATTTTAAACATTAAAATATATATTCATGAAATGAGTTTGTTTACATGTCACATGTGATAATATAAAAAAAATCACTTTTTGAAATTAAATAACATAATATTACTTTTTAAATTATTAGAAAAATAAATTAATGTATATAATAAGGATAATTTTATTTTCATACATAAAATTAAGTACCCAGTTAAATATTAGTGATAGTGGAAAAACAATTATTTTTCGAAGAATAAATCTTTTCAAAATATGATTTATTTCCAAATGGATCTATTTAAAAATTAAGGATTTAATATGAAGTTTAGAAAAATATAAAAATAAATTAAAAATATTTTAATGGATAATTAATATAAAATAATATTAATAATTCATAATAATTAAAACACCATCTTTCTACAAAAAAAAAGATTTTTCTACGTAATATATGTTTTCATTTAAGAGTTAATATTCTCATAGTTAGAAATTGAATTAGGTTAAATGGAACAAAAACTTAGATTCAAAATATCCAAATTTTGTAATATTTTTTATCTTATATTTTTAGTAACAAAATAATAAGATTTATTAATTTTTAATAAAGATTAATAAGTGTTAAAAAGGGTATTCTAAGGTGGCTTGAATTTTACTAAATTAATATGAAACATAGAAATTCTAGAATGTATTTTTAGAATTGTAAATTCATACAAACATGTGTCACAAAAATTTACACACATAATTCACCTAACTAACTAAACCCACCTAACCCCCATGTCATACAATTCTTTCCCCATACCTAACTTTAGTTTCCATGAAAAGCCCTAACCTTTTCACCAATAAAAGGATATCACTCCAACTCATTCTCCACACTAAATGATATTGACCATGAATTACCCATCCCTATTCCTGTCTAAATCCTTCTCAAGGAGTTCCTAAGGTTCTAAGGATTCCTCCAAATATTTAAGAATCTACTTAACAAGGTAATTGTTTCCAATATCACTCTTTCCCTTTCAATATAAATTTCTTTATTATAGTACTATTTACACATATTTCCTTGATTGTAATTTCATTTTATTGTCTCATATTCGATATGTATTTAAGGAGAAACTAATTATCCCCTCTCATTATATCATTTTTTCTTATCTCATTGTACTACAAACATAAGGGTTCTCATTCCACCACTTTATATTTTCAATTACAAACCTTTATTTCAATGTCACCATGCTTATAATTATATAGAATTATACCCTGTTTTTTATATTATCAATTAAATTTACCCACACTAAATTTTTTTACTAATCCATCATATTTCTTTAAAATCCTAAAATTGGTAAAGTAAATAGTGTGTCATTTTCCTATAAATGATATCCACGACTACATAGTAACAGGTGGATAAATTTATAGAATAGATGAACCCAGGAGAAATATACCTAAAAAGGATTATTGATTGTTAACTCAATATTAATTATGGTTCACAATATAATGTTTTATAATTTCACAACTAGTTACACACTCACGTCGGATATACATTGGATAACAAACATGGCCTTTACAAACTATAATGAAGCATTTTCCAACCAGTGTTATGGTATAAAACTTTTTAAAGCTATTGAAAACAATTATTATCTTATATTGATAACCCATAACATAATATTTAACCTTATACACTACCTTATATTTGTCTATTTGTTATTTTTACTTCCAATTGCATTGATAATACAATATATTTTCTATATTGATTATGTATTTTTTAATCATCCACATTCTTTCTCCAGATCGATTGTGGCAAAGTTATCTCACTTATTAACTGGTACAATATTTTGTTCAATATTTTTCTATCTCAATACATATTTCTATTGATTCCTAAGGTAAGTAGGTTGTTCAATATATTGGTATGCATATATTTTATACAGTGAAAAATAAAACATAAATAAGTAATGAGTGGAGCTCAGTATTATATATATAAGGCCCCAACCTTAAACCTTACTTAATCTTGAGTTATTACAAGATTATACATTGAGGATATTTTCAGGTTTAGAGTTTTAGATAATTAGATAATGAAACTTTCATTACATTCCACATTTAAACAAAGTGGTTACATAAAATAAAGTATTCATTCTTCCCATCCACGGAAACATATTTAAAATAAAACATGGATTCTTTCTTGACACATCCTTGACACTATCATCACATCATGAACACTTCCCTTGACCTGTGAAAAACATTTCAAAAACTTGGGATGAGCATAAAAAGCTCAGTAAGGGGTATAAAAATATGGAAAGGAAACATGAGTACATGTATACATAAGAATGAAATCATACTTTACCCATAAAACATAAACACTTTAACATACCTCATTAAATCATGAATAAATCATAGAAATCATATGACATAAAGGTAACTTGAGGCATTTATAACATTCTTACGTAGGGAGTAACCCTCTTGGTTACGTTTGGAATACCCATCATAGTATATTCCCTAAATCTCTTCAGAGAAACCTTAATGTTTCACTCCTTCACGTTACCCAATGCATTGGAGAGCTATATCGGGCTCACCCGCCCTTAGTTTATCATGGAACCACCCATTCTTCATAACAATTCCCAAGAAACATAACATAATCGAATCACATAAAATATGCATAAATGAAACATAACATTTCCACATTTCAATCACAAGATATCAATAAAACACATTGATATAAAAAACCTTATAAAAACCATTTTCAATACCAAAATAAAATAAAGGTAAAACATGGTATTTATTTTTCTTTTAAAAAGAATGTATGGCTTTTAGAGGAAGCCGAAACTCAAATAATGGTCACGGCGACAGAGAAGTCATTGTCGCCGCATACGTATGACAAAAACATTCCCATTTGTGGTTTTGTAAAACGCTTCGTATAAAAAGATTCATTTTGGATAAACGTAAAAGTCAAAAGGGTTTATACACCGTATAAAATAAAGTTGTGTATAAAACAAAACATTCCTCAATGAAATGAGATTGAGACGAATTCCCTTAGAAAGACGGTATCCTTGGTTTAAGGATAAATCAATTACATAATTATGTGTGACAAACGAATACACAAAATATAAGTGGATATTAAGAGTAAAAAAATAAGAGTATATTCACACATATTCATAGAATTACATATTCAAGGACTACATTTTTATCCCAAAGAATCAAATTTGGGATAAGAAGTTACCTTGCAAAAATTTGACAGCCTAACGACGTCACTACAAAATTCAGAAAATGAGTTGATGAGAGATAAAAAGGGTATCTCATCACATGGACATAAAATTTAAATCAATAAGGATATAGAAGGACATATCCCAACATAATAGTATGTGAATTAAAATACATAACAAAAGAAGTATTTTAAAAAGAGGAGGGTGAAAGGTTCCCTTACCGACATGGGTATCTTTTGAAACATATGCCCCGTGAAAGAAGGAAAATACAACATTGACGTAAATACTCATAAATGAATGTATATTACACAACGAGTAAAATAATGGGCAGTACATACACCACTCAAAGGAAATTGTGGAAAATGTAGCATAAATCTCACGGGAATAAAAGTGAGATGAAAATCCCTTACGAAAACTCGGCAGCCTAAGGGCGCCACTTAAAACTTCCAAAATGGATTGATGGGAGGAAATAGGGTCTCTCATCATACCAACCTAAAGTTTAAAAAAATAGGAATATAAAAGAACATCCCCCATCATAACAAATATGAGCTTAAAAGAAGTGACATAAAGGAGAGTACTTAAAAAGAAAGAGAGAGGTTAGATCTCTTACGAAAATTCAACAGCCTAACGGCGCCACTCAAAGCTTCCAAAATGGATTGATGAGAGAAAATAGGGTCTCTCATCATATGAACATAATAAGTACAGTATAAGTAATATAAAATAACATCCCAATCATAATAAAGATGATATTAAAAGGAATGACATAAAAGAGTGTATATAAAAAGAAAGAGAGGTGTAGGATCCCTTACCTCAAGTCCAACTTGTCTTGTTCGTTTCTTTATATTTCTGAATAATAAACTTTGGTCAATTAATAATTGCCTAAGTACCTCCTTTAGAGATTATTATTCAGTTCATATCACATATTATAATGTTATAATAATTGTTTAATATTGTTTGTTCATATCAGACGTTTTTGCCGATGTTTGGTACATGAGTCAAAAATGAACTTGTTTGAAAAAAGATTGCCCATGTAGTTATAAGTAAATAATTTCCAGAATAGTATTAATGATTAAAATATCATATATATCCAGTAAATATTCATTTTATACTATTACATATCATTGGGATATAAAAAAATGAAAATCATCGTTCATGGAGACGGTAGGCCATACGTACGCATGAACGCTACTTTCATTTTTTTGTCATATTAATGGAATTAAAACAAAATGAGATATATATATATATATATGTTATAATTCCATAATTATATCCATAATTTAGATGTATTATATTACATATATATCCATTATATATATGTACTTATAATATTACATAACATTTTGATATCAGAAATGAAATGTACCATTCATTGAGACGGTAAGCCGTACATACGCATGAACGCTACTTCCATTTCTATTTCATATTTAATGGAATTAAAAAATAATGATACATAATAGTATTTTAATTAAAGTATGGTATCATATATAATATCATTAAATATATCCTTTATACGTACCACATATGGTATTAACGAATCAAATAACTTTGAGAGGGCGGTAGTCTGCACTTCCATAAATGAAGATATCGCGTTTACCCATAATGGAAACCATAAAGGTATGCCATAAATGAAAAATAATGAAGATTAAGTAAAACATAAACATATTAGATATCATATATAAATATAGTTTCATCTTAATGGACACCTTTGAAGGTGTTAGAATAATGTTGAACAATCATCGTTTCGGGAGGCCGAAATTCGTCATCCACGGAAACAATATGTTCTTTAACCATTAGATGTAGGTGTTTGTAAGTGTAGCTTGAATCATTCTTATAAAAACATTCTATTATATTTAATATACTGTATTTGTTACAAAATAAATGAATAAAATGAGTTTAGGGGGTTGGAGAAGCAAAATAAAACAAAAGGACACAAGCGAAGACATTACCTTAAAATCGGGTAACTCCCTTTGGTTTGAGCTCAAAGGCTTCCTTGGGAAGACTTCTGCCCAAAGTGAGGCTTCAAGACGTAATAGAGGGAAGTTTAGAGACAAAATGGGTAGGGGTTGGCCGAGCCAAAGACTTTGGGAGTGTGTGTAAGGAGGTAGAGGTGGGGGCCTTTTATAAGAGGAGAGGGGGGGCACTCTTGGAAAGTAAAGAAAAGTCACTTTATTTTAAAATGATATTCAGATTAAAGAGGTCCCAAATTTATATAATTCACGGATAAGGTGATAAGTGTTAGAAATCCACTCATACAATAAGTTTTGGACAAGTTTAGGTCTTAGATATTACATTATCTTTCCATTTTATTTAAATCATTAAATAATGAGGTCATCACTGCATCATCATGATGTCATAAATAATTTAAATGATTTAACGTCTAAAAATTATAAAAAAAATACTATGATGTAGGTAATTGTTTTATCATTCCAATGACTATTTATAGTCAAACATATGACTTGTATAAACCCATGTAAAAATTGTTTTAGTAAAACATTTCATGTTTGTGTCATTTTTACTTTAACATTAAATAAAAAGGTATTTATGTCATTTTCCAACCAAAGTGTCTCCATGGGGTCCCCAAGTTGACCCATGGATTGTCTTGGTAGTCCATGAACCATCCAATGAGGGTAGGACATGTGTCTAGGTCATTTCATTTTATTAAAACATTATTCTTACCTTAAACTACACTAATTACTTCTAATCGCGATTAAGAACTTAAAAGTTATTGTTCACCAAAAAATTATCTTAATCTCATTGAACCACATTTTACTTCTTAATGACAACCATGTATTTCGGATTTTTGAAATTCAAAACATAGAAGTGGTAAAATTTCATTTAAACGAAAAACCAGTTTTTATAAGTACCACTTAGTGGTTTCACTATTCATCAAAAATTGAAGTTTTTCAGAAAAATCCCAAAAAATCACCCTAAGATATATTTGATATTCCGAATTAAAAAATGAAGCCTATTTTACAAAATTCAAAACATATAAGTCACATTAATTAATTTGTTAATTAATTCCCACGGTCAGAGCAAATAGCGTGTTTTTATGAAACAATAAGTATCAAAAGATTGACACTTTTTTAAGTCTGATTTCAAATTCAAATTAATTACAAAGACCACTATTGGATTTAATGGTAAAATTATATTCTAATTTCACTTTAAAACCAATTCAAAAGATAATCTAATCATATAAATAAATTATATTAAAAAGTGGTTTTGAATTAAAATACAACATTTTACACTATTCATTAAAAAATGAACTTTATCAGAAAGATACCAAAAATTTACACAAAGTAAATTTTGATGTCATGATTATAAAGAATAGTTTTATTTGGTCTAATAGAATTTATAAGAGTGAACAAAACTATATTTAATGACGGTTCTCCATCAAAAGGCGATAAGTGAACCTTTAGTGAAAACTAGGGCATATACGCCTAAAATTGAATTCTTTCCATATTTTAAGCCTTTATCTTTTATTGGATAAATGTAAAAACATTTAAAAACTTATATAATAATATTTTAGTGATTTCTATCCATTCCCGCCAATACAACGGCTACATGTTAACTACCATTTAAAATAATATTATTTTATTATTAGAGTGCAATGTAAGATTCCCAAGAAACTCGTTGTTGCGTGTTGGGTACGCCACCGAGCATAGCATCCCCTTTAAAGTCATATTAATATTTTTTTCACAAATATGGATAAATATGAAAATGTCATATTCTTTATTTACCTGGTGTGTTACAATATATCCCCTAAATGCATCAGTTGGTCTCATGAGACAAAGGGTTTGGGTATTAAATGTATGGAACCCCAATGTGATAATGGTGTCTTGGTTTTATCCATAATGGTTATATTTATTTCTTTTTTTATTTAGATAGGGAATTCCCCAGTGTGGCCTTTTTTAACCCTCCACATAGAGAAACCCCCCTCCCCCGTGAAGGGCTAGTACCCACAGGCAGCTACCCAGCCAGGGAAGGAGCCATTCCCAGCCGATATGGCAGAGCGTCCCAGAGGGTAACGTCCCGGCAGTGATGGTTTGTCACAGAGATCCATCAACAATTGGTTTGTAGCTCATTTTTTCTGCCTAGAGGAGTCTGGGCGGCCCGGAAAATCGGGTGGATCCCGGGGGAGAGGCTCACCCAGAGAGCGGACTCCCAGGATTCAAACCCTAATACTCCCAAAGAACGACCTTGTATTGGAAACTCACCTTCACCACCACACCACCACCTAAGTGGCATATATTTATTTCTTGGTTACAACCTTGATGATAAAAATAATGCCTTCAATTTGGCCTTGATAGTGAAGGTAAAAATCTCTGACATTATGCATTTCTTTTTTATGAATTGAGTTATTTTTATCCATGTGATTATTTTCATTATTATGAAATTCGGGGATATTTTTCATTTTCAAAATATTTATAAAATATAATTTTTTTATTATTAAATTTTTCATCATTTTTATGATTGTTAAGATGTATTTGTTTTACTTGTACACTTATTGATCTTTAGATCTCACTCTTTTATGTTCCCATTTCTCCAAGGTCTAAGAAGTGATTATAAATAAATTAAATGATTCACTAAAAGCAATAATAAATTTTAAAGTGTTTTTTATTCTATATTTTGATATTGAAATATGGAAATTAGGTATGTATCTATTCTCCGAAGATAGTTAAACTATTTAGTCCTTTGTGATGTGATCATTATATTTTTATACCAATGTTAAAAATTAATTATCATCTATGGGTTATTGTACTAGTGGAATTACATGCCTATTATAGTTTCCTTACCTGTTTTGTGTATATCTATGACAACACTTGGTATAAAATCATAACTCTACTGAGTTATGGGACTTATTTTTACCATTATTTCATTGAAATTTCACTTAGTTTACCTTACACTAATTTTATGGTAGAGAAAAATATTTTTTTATAATGGAAGGACATGTGGTTGGAACTATTGAGATTTGAAATTTGATATAAAAAAATTTATTTTTAATGGATCGGATTATGAGTATTAAATAGATAATTTGAAGGATTTGTTTATCAATATAGGTGTAGATAATTTTTTTATAATAGTGGGAAATTAAAAAATTCCAGATAATGTATTTTTTATAATTACTACAAATGATAAACTTGACAATTAATTGAATTAAATAGTTCAAATTAATATTTTATGTTTAATGACTAGAAATATTTATAGTTAAATATCTTCTTATGAAAATACTAATGATATTTAGAAGAATTAGGATATCACCCATTTCAGAACATCCAAATTGATTGACAGTGTAAGGGTGATGCTTTATAAAAAATATCATGATTTTTATTTTCTACCAAGATAGACTATTTATAAAATGAATCAAAATTTTATAAATATTATTAATAGTTAAAATATCTTGATGAAAATGAATTAACAATTGATGGACTTATTGAAAATATTATTAATGTTATTCTAAGGAGTGGAAATCAAAGTGAATAACTTTCGATGATACTAAAACATTACTAATATAAGATTGGATGAGTTTAGAAATATTCTAATTAAATATTAACATCCACATAAAATATTTGTTGAGAATGATAATAGGAATAATATATTTCATTTTGTATCTAATTCTGGTAACACTACTTCTACAGTTTTTAATGTTGGAACAAATATTTTTATTAATTCAAAGAATAAATGCAAGCATTATTCTGATTATTATAATTTGTATTAATGGTGGAATGGACTTACTTAAATTGAAAGGGGTAATAATAATATTAGAAATAAAATATTTTAAAATATTCATTAGAAAGATAAAATAGATGTGTTTGATAATAAAGAGTTCTCAGTTGTTATTTTCTATGAATATAAAAAGATAAGCTATATAAGAAAAACTTGTTTGTGGTTTAAGAAAAGGGAAGTAAATATAAGAGGTAATTTCAAAATAAATATATTAAGAGTCTTAAAATATTTATATACTTAGAGTGTTATTTTTATATATAATAAGTTCAACAATACATTGGAAGATGGTGCAAGTGACTGTCATAAATGTTTTGTATTTTATGCAAAATTCCTAAGGATGAAAAATTCATCATGCCTAATGTCAGTATATAATCCCTTAATAATTATACTTTTTATTATAAATTTTATTTTACTTTATTTGATTATTATTATACATCATTACATGATGATAAATGAAATTTATCAAAATATAAAAAATCAAATTATGATGAATATTTTACAACATTTGAATAAATGAAAAGATGTGTAACTCTCATGGGAAAAAAATAACAAGTTGAAAAAAACTTTGATCTTTTTATGATTGATATTTTTGATTCCAACAATAAATTTTCAAAACATAAAAATTATATTTCAAATTTTGAAATAGAATTATAGTTAAAATATATTTCGAGTTTAAAATATGATGATCTTAATTTCGTTTTCAAACTAAAATATGAAATAAATATAGTTTAAAAAACTCTTTTCTAACATTAAATGTGGTAGAGATAATTTTTCTAAGATTTTTAAATATCTAAAACCTTCTATAACATCAAATGTAATTTTTTTACGTTGGAAAAATCACTTTTTTAGTCAAATTATTATATTCCTAGAAGTGTATCCATTTTCACAAAAAGACAAAAGATATGTCACTAGAAAAAAAATTATTTAAACCAATTTAAATATTTTTTATTCATAATTATTTTATTTCAAAAGAAATAAAATAATTTCAAGAAAAAATAATTAGGTAGACATGTATTCTTAAAGTCTTCTTTTCTAATCTAATCCAACTCACACATGTTTGGGCATTAAGAATGTGGTTTTCTTAATTTTAGTAAATTAAGTTGAGTACCAGCAATTGGAAAGAGTTGCACCTAGATAGTTTTTTTTGTATACGATAAGGGACAAGTCCAACTTTTAGAACCTAAAAATGTTTAATTATTAATGATTTACATTTGGAGAAAATGTATAAGCGGAAATCATCATAATAATTGATTTATATTTTCAAAGAAATAAATTAATTTAAAATGTTTTTTATGTTTTATAACTTAATCACAACCTTATCAGTACTAGTCAGCTATGTGATGAGGTTTATCTTGTGATCTTTAGGAATTAAAAATATAATATTCGAAATTATAAAGGTATATACATTCAATCTATCAATAATCATGATAATATTTGGAAACTAGACCTAGAAGGCTTTAATTATCATAATTTTACTGGTTTAAGTGTAAATAAATATTTTTATTTTCTATTGAATTTATGGTTAGGAAATTTTAACCATTATAATTTAGTTAAAATTTCATGTAAAAGTTATGTTATGTATTAACTAGAATTAAATTTTATTTCTTCTACATTTTTTAATCCTTTTCAATTTAGTAAGAAACATAAATCAATATTTAAACCTATAAGTGAACTATGAACTCTTAAAGACTTAAATTTATTGTAAAATAAATACTTTTCTCCTATATAAACTAAGAGCATTGGGGTAAATCAATATATATACATTCTAGTTCATTATTTGACTTGATTTACTTTGACCAATTTTCTCACCTGAAAATTTGAAGTTTTATTTTATAAAAAGTTTTCATGCATCTATTATAAATTAGAAAAACAAAATACCTTTGATTAATGTCAAGAATGATCATGCTGGAGAATTTTTAAATTTTTATTTTGAGACTTTTTGCATTAATAAAGGCATTACACATAAATTTTCAAAACCTATAACACATTATCAAATTCGTTTAGTTGAACAATTAAATATAATTCTTTAGTAATTTACATGAACTGTTTTATGTGAGTATTCTATATCTATAAATTCATATACTGAACCTATGAATTTAATTTTCTATACAGTAATTTATTTTTACTTCGTCCATTTTTCTGTAAAACTCAATATGAATTTTATACGAGATCTCTCTAACTTCATAGTCTTTATTTGTAAAGTTTTCATTTAAATTTTCGAAGATGAACTTCCTAAATTTTATACTAGAGATGATAAATGTAGTTTTCTACATTATTATATAACTAGTAAGGCTTTTCAAATTTTTAATAAAATAATTAATGATTTCAAGTAAACAGTTCATATTAATTTTTTTGAAACCAATCCTAATGTTTTTTTAAAATGTATAAAATTTAATCCTCTATATAGTAGTTTAAAAATAAATTATGTTTATTTAATAGAATTTTAACCACAACCAATGATATTAAATCAACCAAAATTTATGTCAAAACATATTCAATATTCATAACCAACTTTTAAGGAAGATTTTCATCTAATTTTTTAAGATCAACTGACTTGATTAGTTAGAAACTGGTCTATTTTTATGAGTCATCCCATTTATATTATCATTTAAGATATAGGAAAACTAGTTTAAACTAGAATTTAATTATGAAATAAATGTGATCACTATGTGTTTATATATCAATTTGAAACTAAAAAAAATAGTTTATGCCTTGGGTGATCAATGTTGTATAAAGTCTTTATAATAAGAGCATAATAAAATTGAATGGAATCAAGGTTGGATATTGGTTGAGTGGTGTAAATATATTTAGGTAATAGGAGTGCGAAAGATTTTTATAAATAAATGTTATGGGAATGAATCAATGTTAAGTAATTAAGAAAGTCTTGTTGCTAAGGGTTATTTTTAGGAATAAGGTACAAAACCTGGAGAGACTTGTGTACTACTGGCTATGATTTAATCTATGATGATCCTAATTTCCTTTTCTCCACATCTAAATTTTAGATTATCTTGAAATGTTGTTAATTTTTTTTCTTAATGGCTTTTTTATGAATAATATTATATTTAATAAAACCATATTTTTAAATATATCAAATTTTTAGAAATTGTATTTAAACCAACAAGAAAATCCTATGGTCTTAAAAATCCCCAAGAGATAGGTATAACAGAATAACCATATTTGTAATTAAAAAAAATTCTAAATAAAACTTTGATCCAACTCTTTATTTTAAGAATGTTTTCAATAGCACCATAATTGTTTAAATTTATCTCGATGACATCATTTTTTATTTAACATAAAAATAACATCATGATGGTTTTTTGAAGTTATAAAAGGTGATTTTGAAATTAGAATAATGGGTGAGTTTAATTTTTTATTTATTTTCAAACTAATTATAAACTGAAAGGAAAATTTTCAATTCAATATAAATACATTAGGTATTTATTAACCCCTTTTTTTTAAAATTCATTTAGTATAAATAATCCAGTATGAAATTTTGTTAAACTAAAACATAATGAATATGAGAAATTGGGTAACCAAATAATTAAATAGATGATCTAAATTTTACTATGATTAACATTTAATTGAAGAAACATAATGTTTTTGTGTATTTATGTACATAATTTTAATTAAATCCAAGGTAATAAAATTTAAGTGGTAAAGAATATTTTTCATTATCTTAAAGGTGCATTAGAATATGGTTTATTTTATTCTTTTATAAATTAGTTTATACATAAGTTTTATGCATAAACTACATTTGGAGGCTTTAGGTTTGATTGGAAGATATATTTTGGAGAATTTAATTTCTTAAGAGAAGATTCAATTTCTTGGTCGAGAAATAACGGGCACTTCGTTTCACTTTCTTCTCTTAAAGGTGAATATGTGCGGGCTATAACTTTTTTCACCCAAGTGTTGTGGAAGAAACACAAACTCAAGGATTTTGGTTTGATTTTTACTCTAATAACAATTTTTTTTAATGAAACTATGAAAATTTATTTTTCTAGAAACCTAAATCATCACTCATGAGAAAAGAAAAAAGATATAAGACACTATTTTCTATGGGATTTCCCAAAAAATGAGATATTTTTATTAACATTATCAAAATTTAAAATAATATTACAGGAATATTTATAAAACAATTAAATTGAAATATATTTAGATACATTAATTAAAATCTAATAGTGATCAATATGAAATTATTCTCCATTCACTTGTTTTTTAGCTACCTCTCGAAATTAAAAAGACTCCTTTAAAAAGGGGGAGAGTTTTTTTATAACAATTTTTTAATTTTTATTTTTTAATATAAAATATTTATAAAATTGTAATTTTAATTTCATATTAATTCTCTAAAATTGAATATTATATATTTGTTAAACACAATACATCAGCAGGGTAAAATTTGCTACTTGTTCGAATTCTTGTTTTGATTATTCTTATTACCATTTTACTTATCCCTTAAGTTATGTTAATGCATATAATTATCCATGTTAAAGGGTGAATCATTATTTATCTTGTTATGAGGATCCATTTTAAATTATACTGAAGAAAATATGTTTCATTTTTATTTTTTCAGAACTATCTTCAAGGGATGTGGTTTATCCACGTGTATTGGGTGATAACTTCTTGAAGATGAAAAATCATTAAAATTATAAAAAAAAAATTCATATTAATATATTTTATATAAAAGGGGGAGAAATTAATATTCAATGGTAAATATATTTTAAAGAGTTATTTTTTTTAAAAAAGTCAAATTCAGTTTTTTTCCTTTTTCTTTTTTTTTGAAAATCACAAGGGGGAGAATTTTGACAAATTTATGTTATAAATTTTCAAAAAATATAAGTATTAGATGGTTTATATGTTTTCAAAGGTGGATAAATTATAGATTTAATATTTTTTAAAAAAAATTGAAAATAGGGATAATATTTTTTAAATCTAATAATCTTATTTTCTTTTACCAAAGGGGATACTTTTCCATCATATATTTTTCATTACTAATGAATTTTTTTATGTTTTCAGTAAAGTGTAAGAAATTTAATTTATCAAAACTTAAATAATGTTTTACTATTTGAATTAAATTAAACTTATCCATTTTCCTTGTGTGATTTTTTCTTTTCAAAAATGGGGATATTTTTTAGTTAGTGAATCATTTTATCCTTTTATTTTTGAAAAACCCAATACAATTTTTTTAAAAATTATTTAATTTAATGATGTGTTTATTTATTGTTGTATCAAGGATTAAAATATGTAAACATATTTATAAATAATTTATTTTTTTTCTAACATGTGTCAAAATACATAGAATTTCAGACTTATTCCATGTTATATTTACTATATTTTAAATTCTAATAGTGGAATTGATTAATATCATCAGAATATATAGAATATTATTGATTCCCATAGATAATGGAGATGAGTCTTCTAATTCCATTACAGTTGATACAAAAGAATTAAAATTTTACCCTTTATAGTTTTTCACAACATTATCCATAAATAAAAATGCATCTTCACAGAGTATAAGAAAATATACAATCAAGAATTCTTAAATCTTCTGTTCAATTTGAATTTGTGCAACTTCTTGTTATTGAGAGCTCTTTCGATCAATGTAAGATTTCCATTCTGGTTGTTTTTTCTAAAATCTATGTATGTAAGAGGTTTTCATTGTAAATATATTTTTTATTTATTATTATTAACATTTTGAGTCTATTTTTTGACATCAAGGGCTTAAAGTATAAGAAGACATAGGATTATCTGATAATGTGTGATCCATCAATTTCAAAGATAAGAAGATAGAGCTATTTATCATCATCCAGTTTGAGGGATTCCAAGGATAGAAAGACATAAACACCATTAGATAAGTTTACAGTGGAGGGATTTGGGAGAAGGGAAGACATGATACCTTGTATCATGATTGAATATCCTCCTTACATTTTGAGTAAAATTATAGTTTTATAATTCTCTTTTAAAATAGTATTTGGTTTGTTAACCCGTAAAATTTTTTGTTTCAATTTCCTCAGTATTTAAATTTTTGTTTTCATTATGTTTTTTACTTTTTTCAAATAATATACAATTATAATATGTTTCATTTCTATTGTTCTTATTTTTTTCTTTGGTAGTGATAAATTTTGATGAATAAAATCATTTCTATTTTTTACTCTAATTTTGATTTGAATCGAAGATCGAAATACTAATAAACATAGACTTTAAGTGGATGAAAATTTAAATTTTTTTGTCACTCTAATTCTCCCCTATAGTTTTATTACATGACCTATGTATTTATATAATAAAATGGATCTTTATATCACATTATACTTAATAACAATGACTAATATGAAAAAATATAAAAGGCCTTTCTATTTTGGACATATGAATCCATAGCTGAAATTAAATTCTAAGAAAACCATGGGTTATGAAAAAATCTATAGTAAAAATTCCTAGGAGATGTTCATGTTCCCCTCCTAAAAATATTTTCTTCTATGGGGATCTCCATTCCATGGTGTAAGCTATTTTGGATAGAATTCTAAAAAATTCTTTTTTTGTTAAAATACTCAAAAACCATCACTATGTTGGATCAATAGTATGATAGATATGATACTAATTATAGTATCAAACTATGGTGTTGATACTCAATATAAAAAAGGGGTGAATTTTATACTTTAAAAATTCCTTAAGGAAATTTTGTATATAAAAAATTCAAAACACCTCTAAGTAGAATCTTATTTAATCAGAGTATAAGTCGAAGGAAGTATAAGATAGTTATACATTCCTTAATAACCAAAATTACAGTGGAAAACAATATTGAAACACTACAAGTAACTAGTAGTAAATCTTTTAACCCAAAGAGAAGGGTGTCCAACAAACTTGGATAAAGGTACCTTGATTTATACTTTCAAGAAAGTCTGTCTTACCCAAACCCAGGTAAGCCCTCAATCCAAAGATTGGAATCTGTCTTGCTATCCTCACAAGCTCTTGATTTGAAAGGAAATTGGAACCTCTGACTTCACAACCCGAAGTATCTGATTTTAAGTAAATCGCACCTCTACACAAAGAAATTATACACGAAGCAATATTTGAACTATTAGTTCAAACTTTCTACACAAAGCTTGGGTGTTTATAAGAGCCTCTCCCTCTATAAATCACTTCAACATCATATAAACGAGTTCTGCCAAAAGTAAGTCCTGTAAAAGTATTGAGATCATTCAAATGAGCTTTTATTTATAGGCACGGCTTCGACGGTTTTCTCCCTCCTCCAATGGTCATATTTTTCTATGAATTTCGGAGGGACCTATACATGTGTCACTCAAACAAATGTTAGTTAGTAACTGAATTTATGACATCGTTTTATAAGCAAACCATGAGTAAACAAAAATATTGTTACTCAAGAAAATTCATTTTTCAGAGTGTAAGAAAGAATGAAAGTTCTGGGTCAAACCAAAAATACTTTCGGTATCTATAATACAAGGATATTCGGATTTTGTTTTCCAAGGAATTTGAAACCTAAATTCTATAGAATTATGGAGTATGAATTTCAAGGAAATTCGAAATCTGGAATCACAAGAATCCAGAACCTGAACTTAGAATGTCCAGAATCTAAATTCATAGGAATTCAGAGTCTCAACTCAGAAGATTTTGGAGTCTGAATTCAGAGAGTTCAGAGTCAGAACTCATAAGAGTTTGGAGTCTGAATTCAGAGAACTCATAGTAATAACTCATAAGAGTTTAGAGTCTAAATTCAGAGAATTCGGAATCTGAATTCAGATCCTGAAAATAAAATTCTCTTTATCTAAGTATTATATGATTTCGAGGTTTTGGATACGAAACCTAATTTTACACTTAGACAAAATCAACAAATAAAAACATGGTAAGGAAAAATTTCCTTGGGGAAGGAAAATTTTCCTTATGAATGTAAAACATAGGGTAAAATGAAATTTTCCTTAGGATAAGGTATTTGTGATTTTTAAAACATGAATATATGGTCAAGTCATAAGGAACCCTTATTGACTAAACAATTCCCCAATCATTAAGTAATGTAAAAGTCATAAGGAAACCTTGTTGACTCAAAAATATCCCACTTTTTGGAAAGCACAATCATCCTTTCAAAAAATAATATAAGGACTTAGAAAATATTTTTCTAGCCTTTGAAATGAAACTTATCTCATTTAACACATTAGCAATGATGAATAATACTAATTCCCCCTTAGGCTTTGGAACACTAAGGATCATATTCTAGATTTCCGGAATGAGATTTTTCATTATCTTGAATACAAAAATCTTTGTAATAAAAACCCCCCCTTAGATAAACTCCCCCTTATATAGGGATATTTCTTCTTTTCTAAGAATTATTTTTCCTTTCTACCCCTTTGTAATTTTCAAAAAGAAATTTGAGGGAATGGAAAACAAATTACGGTACTTGAAATATTAGTGAAAGACATCCAAAAACAAGCAACCAAACATTTCATTATAATTGGAAAAATTTGTACAGGGAATGGAATACAACAAATGATCGTATTTAAGCAAGATCATCTTTCATTTTCCTTGGGCATCTGCTTATTCACTATTTTTTCAGATTTTTGAGCTCTTTAAGATCTTCTTATGATTTCATAAGAATTTGTTCCTGATCTTCAACTTTCTTATCTAAGGTTTTGATTCTATTTTCATGATCCTTAAGAGCCTATGCCTGAGCCTTCAGGAATTCTTCCTGCTTAACAAGATTTTCTTCAATCTCAATCTGAAGATCCCTTTCTCTCTTCCAAATTTGGGTAACTGTGTATAGCTTTCCATTTAGATCTTTTACTTCTTGCATCCGAGTATTCGGATCAAGAGTTACCTTTTCTTCAAAACTACTCAAGAGATCCTTGATCTTTCCATCTTCGGTGTCAAATTCCTCCTCGACATTATCTTGGAACTCATCAAGATTTCTCATGTCCTCTATGTTTTTCCTAGACCAGCTGGTCATCTTCCAGCATGATCATTTGTGGGCTTCGTAGTTAAAGAAAAATTCTTGAAATTAGCCTCAAGGTTTACACACTTATCCATCACCATGGATACTGAATCCGACTTCCGGTTCAAGGTGTATTGAAGCATCTAGCATCTAGATTCAATGGTTGGAAAAATCAGAATTGTCCCAATAGCCTTCTTCAAAAACTGAACAATGAAATCATGTCCAAGGGATGATGATTCTATGTTTGAAACTTTGTTTGTTGAGGCTTTGTTCTCTAGTTCCTCTGCCTTCCACTTTGAAGATCCACCAGCTTCCTCCTTCTTCACAACAAATTTACAAGGTGTATCAAGAACCACTTGTTTTCCATTATCAGTTCCTGGAATGGCTTCTTCATCTGGAGATTTATGTTCACTGTCAGACAGCTGAAGAATCTTATCTTCATCTATCTCTTATTTCTCAGCTCTTTCCTCATCATCCTCAAGATGAATGAAGTCATGATTAGAACTTTCTTCCTCAGAGAGCTTATTCACTTAATATTTTCCCTTTTATCCTCTCCATTCTCTTCTTTCCCAGGCATGTCCATCTTTGAGGATTATTCTTCTAAATTTTGGATTGACAGCTTCTCAGATGTACTTTCCTTCTCATGTAAATCTTCAACTTGATTAATCAAATCTGTGGTGTCACCACTACCTTCTTCTTCCTATTCTTCTTCTACTTCTTCTACTTATTTTTCATTAACCTTTTCTATCCTGCCTTTTTGGATGGTTTAGCCACTTCTTGTTTTTTCTCAACTTCTTCAGATTCATCTTCAGGTATATCATAAAATTCTACTGAGTCCATAGAAAACCCCTTGTTCATCCTCTTCATAGTATCATCACTGACTAGAATGACTTGGAAATTCCTTGTCTTCGAGCTTCAAGGAATTTTTAAATATTCTAAGCACCGAACAATTAACTTTGAAAGAATAGATGGATACAAGATTATCTGAGCCTTCAAGTTTCCATTCTTAATATTCTCAATCTTAATGATAATATGCTTAACCAGATTAATCTTCCTTAGATTTACCAAGAATTCTAAGATATACATGTCATTTTTATTTAATGTATCTTTGTCACCTTTTCTCGGAAAGATAAATCCTTGAACCCATAATTCGAGGATCTGTAAATTTGTAGTGAGGTGAGAAATCTTCATAGTATTCACATCTGTAAGACCAAGGCACTCCATAGCTTTCACCTTAACAAATCATCCTTTGACATCTGGAAACTTATGGGAATAGAACTCAGCGTCACCTTCATATGGAATACCAACTAAACTAGCTGCCTTTGTATATGAAAGAGCAGAAGTCTTTCCATAGATCTTGAACAAAAAACTCTCTCTCCATTTTTCCTTAAATAAACTGACTGATTCATAAAACTCAAATAGTAGATTTGGATACACCAAATCTTGTGCCCCTGGCTTCGATATGCAAACATTATCCCATCCATTCAGCTTAATATTCTTCAAGATTATAGAATCATAATTGTTGAAGAAGTTCGGATGCACCAACCTCTTTCTATATACTAGCCACTCTGAGATTGGCATGACAATGGATATATCTTTCTGAGAGGATTCTTCAACAGACATTCGGAATTGAGAAACCCTTGAAAATTCAGAATGAGCTTATGTTGAAGAGTAGAAGTTCAGCACGTGAGAGCTTGAGATTCGATGTGGGACAAACATCAGGTGTCCTTTATATAGGCGTTGATACAACAGTTCATCTTCCTAACTCAATCCATTGGCTGGAAATCCTTCTGATCAGATTTGACGGTTGATATGATAGCTGAAACGAAAACTTGGATCCGATCTTTTGAGGGTTTTTTTAATAAAAACTCTCAGACTTTAGGAAAATAGAATCTGAAAATTTTAAAATCAAAAGAAACTACCAGCAAGTAAAGAATTATTATGAAAACTCGGGAAAAGAAACATACCATTTGGATTAATATAAATATTATTCGTATTGAGGAAAATTCTTCTTAAAGAAATTTCGATTCCAAAAATTTGATTATGAAAATTTTTGAAAAATGGAAAACTCCATTATGAAAATTTAACTTACTAAAATATTCATTACGAAAATTTTAAGCATGAAAATATTCTTTTTGACAAATTTTATTATGAAATTCTTCATAATGAAAATTTTGGGTACAAAATTATTCATTAAAAAAATTTTGAGTTAAAAAATCTTCATTATGAAAAATTTGAGACTACAAAAAACAATTTAGATTATGAAAAATTTCATTACAAAAGGTTTGAAAAATATGACTACGAAAATTTTTAGTGTCAATGATTTGAAAAATCTGATTAAAAAAAAATTCATTGCGAAAGATTTGAAAAATCTAACTACAAAAATTGTCATTACGAAATATTTCACAAATCTGACTATGAAAAATTTCATAACGGAAAATTTTGAAAACATACAAACAAATGTACTAACCCTATGAAAATTATTTTAATACTGGAAGGATATTAGTTTCAACAGAAAGTTAACAAAGAATATTACCTTATGGTTATCATTCCTAACATCTATTTAATGTATTCAAATCTATCAGAGGATAAAAATTTTGTGAAAATATCATCAAGTTGATCTTGGGTTCTGATAAATTGAAGAATGATATCCCCTTTTGTATGTGATCCCTAAGAAAGTGATGCCTTATATCTATGTGTTTTGCATGAGAGTGATGTGCATGGTTTTTACTAAGGGAAATGGCACTAGAATTATCACACAAAATTTTTATTTTGGTAAAACTCATGCCATAGTCTCTGAGTGTGTGTTGCATCCACAACACATGAGCACAAAAACTTCCAGCTACTATATATTCGACTTCAATAGTGGAAAGTGCTACTGAGTTTTGCTTCTTTCATGACTAAGAAACTAATGAATCTCCTAAGAAATGGTAAGTTCCAGATTTACTCTTTCTATCCATTCTACATCCACCAAAGTTATCATCTATAAAACTTTTTAGAATAAAATCATTTCCAGAATTATAAGAGTCCTAAATCTATGGTTCACATTAAGTTGGGAAAAATTATTTTCACTACCATTAAATGAGATTCCATAGGATTGTATTGATATCTTTCCCATAAGAATACAGAAAACATTATGTCTGGAAGACTAGCTATCAAGTAAAGTAAGCTTCCTATCATACCTCTAAAAGATGTTTGATGTACTGGTTTCGCATTTTCATCAAGATCAAGTGTGTTTGAGGTCCCAATGGGAGTACTAATACTCTTAGTGTTGTCATATCCATACTTTTTAAAGAGATATTTAATATACGTATGTTTGGATATATAGATTCCTTTTGGTTTTTTGAGAAATTTGAAAACCAAGGAAAAATGTTAACTCACCCATCATACTCATTTAAAACTCAGATATCATTAGATCTGCAAAGGAATCTGTTAAAGATTGATGAGTTGAACCAAATATAATGTCATCAACATAAATTTGAACAATAAAAACATTTTTCTTATCTTTAATTACAAAAAGGGTTGGATCTGTATTTCCCTTAACATTTTTATTTTAAAGTAAAAATCTTGTAAGCCTATCATACCAAGCTCGAGGGGCTTTCTTAAGTTCATACAAATATTTAATAAGTTTATAAACATGTTTGGGATGTTTTGTATCTTCAAAACTAGGAGGTTGTTTAACAAAAACATTCTCTTGAACAAAACCATTAAGGAAAGCAAATTTCACATCCATTAGAAAAATTTTGAAATTGAAGAATGTTGTAAAGGAAAGTATAATACAAATAGATTCAAGTGTAGCTACTAGAAGATAGGTTTCTTCATAGTATATTCATTTTTTTTATTATAGACTTTAGCAACCAAACAAGATTTATTTCTAACTATGATTCTATTTTTATCACACATATTTCTAAACACCCATTTTAATACAATAACAGTAGTTTCCCTAGGTCTTTCAACTAAAGTCCAGACTTTATTCCTTTCGAATTCATTTAGTTCATCTTGAATATCTTATATCCAATCATCATCATCTAAAGCATCATCAGTGATTTTTTGTTCTAATTGGGAAAGGAAAGTTAGATTTTATACTTCATTTATTAAGGAAATTCTAGTCTTAGAGGCTGATTTACATCACCAATGATATTATCACTGGGATGATTCTTGAGTAACAACAGGTTTGGGTTGTGTAAAACTTGTTCATCAACATAGGGTAGGAAATCTTCTTAGGTAAATGCTTCATAATTTTCTTCTTGGACATTTTCTTTATCAGAATTATCTTCTAAAAAAGGTTGATAATCACTTTTTTAAAACACATCTGAAGATGTAGATTGGGGTTGTTTGAAAACAAAATGATTAGTTTCATTAAAATTGGTATGTAATATCTCTTCAACAGTACAATTTTTTTATTGAAATCATTATAATCCATAGAAGTTGTGGAGTATCCTAGGAAAATTCCATCATCAGATTTTGGTGCGAATTTGTGTAAATTATCTTTTCTATTCAAAATGAATACCTTGCAACCAAAAACCTTAAAGTAGGAAAGTCTAGGTTTTCTACCATTCCATAACTCATAAAGATGTTTTATTAAGAAAAGGTCTAATCAAAACAGGATTTATAGTATAACAAGAAGTACTTACATCTTCAGCCCAAAAATGTTTGTCTATAGAATATTTACTCAACATGGTTCTTGTTATCTCTTGAAGAATTATGTTTCTTCATTCAACAACATCATTTTGTTGAGGTGTTCTAGGTGCTGAGAAGTTATGAGTAATGGCTTTTCTACTACAAAATGATACAAAACTAGAATTTTGAGATTATCGTCCACGATCACTATGAGTAGTTATCAAACGAAGGTTTTTCTCATTTTCAACTTGGGATCTAAATCTTTTGAAATAAGAAAAAGCTTCAGATTTCTTTACTAGAAAATATACCCATATAAATCTAGTGTAATCATAAACTAAGAAAAATACATAATATTTACCTCCAATGCTTCCAGTTTGTGTTGGGCCAAAAAGATCCATATACACCAACTGTAATGCATTAGTTTTTGAGACTTCACCGACTGATTTAAAACTTGATTTAGGTTTCTTTCCATATTGACAAGGATCACAAAATTTTGAAGAATAAAATCTAAGCACTTGTAGATCCTTAACTAGTCTTTTATTAGAAATTTATCATAGGTTCCTAAGTTTAAAATGTCCTAATATCCTATTCCATAACCAAGAATGATCTTCCATTTCACTAAGGAATGGTAAGTATTCATTCCTAAGGTCATCTAATTTTAGTGTGTAAACATTCTCCTGCCTATTAGTAGAAATAATAAACTATTCCTTGTAATTTTGTACTAAGCACTTTTCATTCCTAAAATTCACAAGGTAACCTTCATCACATAATTGACTTATGTTAATGAGGTTGTGCTTAAGACCTTAGACAAAAGAACATTTGAAATCAAAGTTTCTCCAAGAATAATGATGTTACCGATACCAATAATTTATTCTTTAGAATTATCTCTGAAAGATAATTTTCCTCCTTTCTTCTTGATAATCTTTTCAAAGTAGTTTTTGTTACCACTCATATGTCAGGAACATCCACTATCCATGTATTAAGTATTGTTGTTGGTACTTTCTTTATTTTCCAGAAAATAAGAATGATAGACTTTTGGAATCCAAACATTCTTGGATCTAGAATTGTTAGACAGTAAAATTTTGGGTATCCACATTTGTTTAAAAAAATAAGCTTTATGAAACCCAATAGATTGAACATTATTCAAAGGAAAAAATTTCTTTCAATGCCCTCCACTATGAAATTTATTACAAAAGGTGCTCTAGATGGAATAAAATAGTTATTTTTGAAAATAGGTTCTCTAGGAGTATAACCTACTCTAGTAGTATTTCCTTGAGGTTTGATTTCAGAATACATCTTTTCAAAATTTTCTTTACCATAAGTAAAGTTTGAAAAATGTTTCTTAAGGGAATATATTTCAAATTTTAGTCTTATGACTAAATTCCTAGCCTCAGGAATTATTTCCTTAGAGTTATATTTTTTCTCAAAATGATTTATTTTTAAAATATCATTCTTAAGATCTTTAGAAAGTTTTTCATTTTCCGAATTTACTTCCTTAATGTCTCTAGAATGTTTTTCTAGAAGCTCATCCTTATCTTTAAGATATTTAGAGGGTTATGAAATCTATTTTGTAAGAAGTTCTTACCTAGTATTTTTCTTTTCTAGTTTCATAGAAATTTTACAATTTCTTGGTTCTAACAACTTGGAAAATCTAGATACCTCTTCATAAGAAGGTATTTCTTCATTATCTGAAGATGAAGTATCTTCATTAGAAGTAATATCTTCAGAATAGTAATTCTTATCAAGTGATAAATTTATTAAGTCCTCGGAAGAGCATACCTTGGCCATAAGACATGTATTTGGGAAATAAGTAGTAGCAATGAATCTGATGTTTTTCTGGGATGATGATTCATATTCAGAAGATTCCATTTCCGAACAGTCTCCACAGCTAGCACTCCAAGTATCGTTTTCTTTAATACTTTTCCTATTCTTTGAATGGTAGAACTTCTTCTTGTTTTTTTTTCTGAATTCCATTCCTTCTTTTCCTTCTTTTTTCAACAGAGGGAAATCAGGTCTGATATGACATGTTCTTCTAAATTTATAACAATTAACATCCCCATATTTATTTTCTTCGTAGTCTCTCTTCTTGAACTTATTTTGAAAATTCTTTTGAGCTACTATCTTGTTCATTCTCTGAGCAAGATTAGCTAATTCATTTTCAGACTTTTCTATATCACCAGATTCTGACTGAATAGTGACTTTATTTGAATTTGATCTAGTTTATCTTTCTGGAGTTTTGGCTTTCATATGTTTGGAAGTAGTTGTAAAAAAACTCCTCCATTCCTATTCTTCTTTTTAACATTATCAGTATCTATCTTTTTTTTAGTCTCATACTGATGAAGAGTTCCTAATAGCTCATCTGAGGAAATCTAGGTGACATTCATGTTCTCATCAATTGTTGTCCTCTTGGACTCCCACTCATTTGGCATGATGGCTATGATCTTATCTACAAGGGCCTCATCATCCAAACCTTTTTCTCCCATACACTTTAAGCTATTCACAATAGTTATTAACCTTTGATAAAAATCTCTTATAGGTTCTCCATAAATAAAGTTAAAGCCATGGTATTCAGCTCTCAACATAGCTCTTCTTTCCTCTATAACATTAGAAGTACAAAATGGTGTAACTTCAAGTTTCTTCCAGATACTGTTTTCAGCTTCACGTGAGGATATTTTACATAAGATATTCCTAGTCATGGAACATAGCAATGTATTTCTAACTCTGAAATTTTCTTGATATTCAGATTTCACCTCATTAGTAAAAGTTCTCAATTACTTATCGTAAATCATATAGTCTTCAGTCACCATTAGGTAGTTATTAACTCCTGTTTTAATAAGGAAAGTCTTCATCCTATTTGTCCAGTACTCATAATCATTTCCATCAAAAATAGGAGGTCTTGTAGGATTTAGATTGTTGATAGAACCAACATTTAAACCTTCCATCTTAAGTAAAATCCTTCCACACAAACATGTTAGTAATATAAGTTTTCAAACAAAAGAAAATATCCAAATCAAGGAAAATATAACTAGAGTATCTCTAAGAAAAATATGAATCCAAACTGTATGAGTCTGAAAATCTGTTTCTGAAAAAAGTGCATAAGAAGATTTCTCTTCTGAAACTAATCGTGAGACTAATTTATATTTAACCAAAACTCTCAAGCCAATTGTTGGATTGGTTCAAGGAACTAGTTCACCTACTTTGATACCAATTTTTAGATCGATAGTATGATAGATATGATACTGATTGTAATATCAAACTATGGTGTAGATACTCAATATACAAGAGGGGTGACTTGTATGATTTAAAAATTCCTTAAGGAAATTTTGTATAGACAAAATTCACAACACCTCTAAGTAGAATATTATTTAATTAGATTACAACTATAAGGAAGTATAAGATAGTTATACTTTCCTTAATAACCAAAATTATATTGGAAAACAATATTGAAACACTACAAGTAAAATGTAGTAAATATTTTAACCCACAAAGAAGGGTATACAACAAACTTGGATAAAGGTCCCTTGATTTATAATTTCAAGAAAGTGTGTCTTACCCAAACCCAGGTAATCCCTCAATCCGAAGATCGGTATCTGTCTTTATATCCTCGCAATCCCTCAATTTGTAAGGAAATTGGCACCTCTGACTTCACAACATGAAGTCTCTGATTTTAAGGAAATTTCACCTCTGCACAAAGCAATTCTGCATGAATCAAAGTTTGAATAGGCCATTCAAAATTTCTACATGAAGCCAGAGAGTTTATAAGAGCCTCTCTCAAGAAATCACTTCAACAACATGTAAGCGAGTTTTGCCTAAAGTAATCCCTGTAAAAGTAATGATCTCGTTCAAATGAGGTCCTATTTATAGGCACGACTTCAACGGTCATCTCCCTCCTCCAACAGTCAAATTTTTCCATGAATTTCAGAGGTACCTGTACACGTGTCACTCAAAAAAAGGTTTGTTAGTAACTGAATGTATGACATTGTTTTATAACCAAACCATGAGTAAAAAAAATATGGTGACTTAAGAACTTTCATTTTTCGCAGTGTAATCAAAAAATGAAAGTTCGGAGTCTAACCAACAATAAATTCGGTGTCTACAGTACAAGGATATTCATATTCTGTTTTCGAAGATATTAGGAACCTGAATTCTATAGAATTCTGGAGTCTGAATTTCAAGGAAATTCAAAATCTGGATTCACAAAAATTCGTATCCTGAACTAAGAACATTTGGAATCTAAATTCATAAGAATTCAGAGTCTGAACTCAGAAGAGTTCAGAGTCTACATTTAAAGCGTCCGGAGTCATAACTCATAAGATTTCGAAGTATGAATTCAGAGAACTTGGAGTCAGAACTCATATGAGTTTGGAGTCTGAATTCAGGGAATTTGGAATCTGAATTTGGATCCTGAAACAAAATTATCTATATCTAAGAATTATATGATTTTGAGGTTTTTGATACGAAACCGAATTTTACACATGGACAAAATCAACAAAGAAAAACATGGTAAGGAAAAATTTCCTTGGGGGAGGAAAATTTTCTTTATAAAAGTAAAACAAAGGTTAAAATGAAATTTTCCTTAAGATAAGGTATTTGTGATTTTCAAAACATGAAGAAATGGTAAAGTCATATGGAAACCTTATTGGCTCAACAATCTCCCCAATCATGAAAGAATAGAAAATTCATGAGGAAACCTTATTGACTCAAAAACCTGACACAGACCATCTAGGAATGAACCAAAAATGGCTTGGTAGGTGTTATGATGGTTTAATCCGGTTTTACATAGTTGAATAATTTATTAAATGTCTATAAATTTTATATGGTAAAATATAAAACTCTTTATATTTATTTATAAATAGTTCATAAATGTAAATAGAAAATTTTTAGGTTAAAGCATTATTTGAAAAAATTATTTTAACAATTATTAAATAAGGTGTGGATGTTAATATGATTAATAGTTTGAAAAATTATCAAATATGTAATATATTTAATTTATGTGAATTTTATACAACAAATATGAAATATTTATTATTCATTAATAAAAGTGTTCAAAAATTACCTCAGATTTTGAACAAAAAATGGTTTCATATTAAAAACATGTAAATGATAATATTAAATTATTAAATGGGAAAAGGTTAATTATTCATGTTTTTTCATGCCAGAATTAAAAAAGTGTTTATAATTTATTTATCATTTTTTCATAAATTTATTATTTCATGATTAAATATATGAATTGTTTATTTATATTTTTATTCCCTACTTTTTTCATATATATAAAGTTTAATATTATGAATTGTAATGTATGATTTATTTTGATGAATTGGTTAATATTTTAAATTTCAATACATGAATATAAGGAGTTTCCTGCTGTGTATGATAATTGATTTATATTTCTTATATCCAGAATTTTGATTATACTAGGTTATGGTCATGAATATAATGGTTAATTATAGATATATGTATTAGGTGTTAGATTCTTTATTGAATTGAGATCTCTCTTGAGTAATGTATTCTTTAGTGGAGTGAATATGGGTTAGACCACTAACTATCCTAGAGCCTTATGCCTTGTTAAGAAATGTTAAGGTTGAACTTTAGTGGCTCTAAGATTACTCATGCTAGGATTGTAAATTCTAAATTATTTTAATAAATTACATGAAAGAATTTCATATCCCTTATCTGTGGTATTTATTCATAAATTTGTGAATATATTTTTATTCAAATTTAGCTCAATAACCCAAACTACAAGTTGTGTAAACTGTTAAACATCAATATGGTTTAAACATATTGATTTCGTAGAATGAATAGTATTCAAATCTAAATAAATGGAATCATAAATGTATGTAAGTTTAATAACATGAGATAATATGGTGAGATTAAATCGCATTAAAATAATATATGTCATATTCCTTCCAAATTGAACATTCATCAAGACCTCGATCATCAAACTAGGTAGTTAATTCCTTATATGGGTGCCCCAATATTACCATATGTACGAAATATAAGTAAAGGGTGACCCTAATAGGATTATATGCATGTTTTTTGAGTTTTATTTAGGTTACTCATAGCTTGGGGAGTCAAATAGGATTAAGATACAATATGAATGATGTTGAGTGAATCAATTTTATGTCTTAAGGATAATAGTTTTATGTTCATCTATCCAAGATTCATATATAATATGATTCAGATTATTCCAAAAATAAATAACTATGTTGTGAGAGAAATTCCAAATTATACTCACTACTTAGTGGAAAATGGATCTCAGATCACTAATATATATGATGGATGTTAAAATGGTTGATCATTTTAGTGGGAGTAAATTTAATAGAAGTCCATATTAACTGTATGTAAAACATGATTATCATCTGATAAAAGATTTTTTATAGATAAATAAAATAATTATCATTTAAATTGACTTTGACATAAATATTTTTATAATGATATTCTTAATGTAAAAAACTTCTTCGATAGTTACAAATATAATAATTTCTCTTAAGGATGTAAAATTCAATGAGTAAGGTCGACTCATTCATCAGTAACCAACTATTGAAGTTTTTTACACTTGAATATAGATTCTTATAGGAAGTAAAAAATTATTCACTTGTGTTTTAAAAATTATTATATGAAATATTATTTAAAAGACTTATTTTTGTTATGGAATTCATCCTGGAATCATTATTGGAAATATTCCAATAGTATGGATGAGTTCTAGAAATGTAAACCCAATATTACAAAAGTTTTGAGAATTGAAAAACTAGGAATATGAGGTCTATATTTTAGTGTTATATTGACAAGTACCAATGGGTAAAATTTCAAAGTAAATAATAAAGTTTAGTTAGAAAGTTCAATGATGTTTCTTTAAATAGATAATCAAGGACATTGAAACCTAAAGTTAGTGTCAATAAGGATGGTCATTTTTTCCATATAATGAGATTATTTAGGATATCTAAAGGGGATTATAAAAACTCCATATAATTTCTATGTTAGATAATATTTTTATAGAAATCAATTAATTTATTTTAATATTTATAGTATATAAAATGTATAATTTAAAAATTTTATAAGAATACAAGAAATTAAATAAATAAATAATAGGTATATCTAGTAGTTTGAATTCAAATGATAAAGCAAAGGGTTATTGAATCATAATTTTTAATTCAAATGAATTTATCAATTTTGGATGGAGATAATATATGTGTATAGTCATATCATTTCTCTTATATAATAATAGGATTGTTTTTCTTAAAAAATTACAATCAATATGGGATTAATACACATGATTTATGATTCATTATATTTGATAATATACTTTTGAAGAAGATAATGATTATAAAGGAATTTATCAAGTTCTTAGTTAAAATATGTGGGATTTGATGTCTCATTAGTGTAATTATTTAAAGAATAATTTCATATTTAATAAAATACTCCAAAACATATAAAATATCCTAAATGGATTAGGGTATATTAGTAAAGATTATATCACATAAATATTCTAAAAGTTTTTATGGTATATCACTAAAGGATTAATATAGAAAATTTAATAGGTTGCCAAAATATTTCAAGGTAAACATATAATCAATGGGTTAAAATGATGATGATAATCTTAGAAGTAGTTTATGTATACTATTGAAGTTATTTGAATAAAAATATTAGATTTTCTAAATTTAAGGATTTTGAATAAGTTAATGTAGTTGAACATTAAGAATATGATTCTTATGAATCACTATTATTCAAAAAATATTTATTCTTATATTTTACTCACTAATGTGTTAAGTGGGAAGATTTTATCAAGTGATCACATAATGGTGTAGTGGAGATTGTATAGAGTTGTAATGAGTTTAACCGGGCCCCTTAAAGTGTAGGAAACATAAGGATGAAAAAAAAGTCCATCATATGTGATAAGTTATACCAGAACATATGTTTGGTTTGGTTAAGTATTATAAAATAATTTTAAACATATAAAATATATCATGTTATAAAAAAATTTAATCCCTACTTTATCATTCATTCATGTCAGTTTCATATATATATATATATATATATATATATATATCATGAAGTAAAATGATAATTGAACTCTCAAAGTATAACATTGAATTATAAATTACTTCTCTTTATCATAGAGTATTATTATTTTTTAAAAACGTATGGTTTGCATGAGTAGTATTATTATATTGAGATATAGAATATGGTCATGAGGATCAAAATGGGTTCCATATGTTGGATAACCCTTGAAGTATTGCACATGGAGTTTCATATATAGGTATTTGGTATACTATAGGTTAATGTCTCATATTTGGTGTCTCGAATACATGAGGTTAGAAAGATACATGTCATGATAACCTTCATACATTGATTCCATTCTTATAAAATCCATGAGACTTATCTAATCAATGTATTGTGGGTATGTTATTAGCCATATCATTGGTTAGATTTTAATCAACATGGGATTCTTCCTCTCATATAATGAGTATGAAAATTGGGCCCTTGATTTATAAAAAATTATGAAGTGTATTATTGTACCTAGGTAAGACATGTGATCTATGTATATATCGAATGAATGGGAATGTGATTTGTGTATCCATAATTGTGAATGACATATGATTTATTCAATACCTAGTCAGTCTATATATAGATAATTGAGAATGAATGAGTTATATATATGGGACTGACATACTTCATATCCCATGGTCACTCAATTTCTTAGTCAAAGGATCATATTAGAATACATGCTATCATAGGATGTAGTTGGTGGACACAAGCATAGAGATACATTTGATTGATATAGATCATGTTATATACCTTTATATCTTAAGTAGTACAAATTATTTGAAAAGTGCCATTGTTTTCATACACTTATGGATTTTAGAATTCATAATTTTTTTCAACACTATACATTCACATGGGATTATGCATTGTGTCCATGTGAATGAGGATCAAGTTTAAAAAACTTTTTGAGCTACCCTAGAAGTATTTTTAAGGATATTCAAAATAATTTCTTGAGGTATTTTCACAATTTGTTGCATATGATGTAACATTTTGTGAAAATTTATAATAACATTTCCAAAAGATGTTTTGGAAATATCTAAAATTTGTTTTGGAAATACATAAAAGGATTGTTGGGTATCATTTCTGAAGTTATTGAATGTGATGTAATATAATGTGAAAGTGTGCTAAGTATATGAGGTTTTAGTGCAAATGGGATATTAATTGAGTAGTGTAACAAAATTGGAATGAGCCTGACATGGTATATTTCATGGTATTTTCTAAGTTGTTTCCCGTCAAAGTTAAAGATAATATTCTTGTGTCATGTACATACCATTATCGCGTTATGTGATAACATGTTAGATTCTTAAAAATTATTCATCAAACATTATCATGATCGGTTATTCATAATGTGATGATAAATGTGAGATGTTTGAACACCCAACATGATTGTTAAAATGTTAAAAAAATTTATGAGGTTATTAAACTAATAGTTTTATAGTATTAAAATTTATATAATGTGGATGAAATTATCCAATAAATATTTGCCAAATTTTTTGAGTTTCTGGTGGAATATATATGTTAGTTGAACCTCATGAAATTTTATGAAATTTCATAGTATTGTATTGTTTTGTGGATCTCCTCAAACTATGATGATCGTTAAACATTAATCAATTCTTTTCATTAACAACAAGGATATAGAATACCATGAATAAAGTGAGATCATACCTGATATTTCGGTGATTTTAATTATCTATAAATACCTCTAGAGAAAGGATCCATTCAGATGCTTCTTAGTGGTATTAATCAAACACATGTTGAAATAATGTAAGGGAAAAATTGACTTGGTGAAAGGTAGAACATTCTTATTCTTTATTTAATATTCATTTTATGTATTTAAATTGATTTTTCATTTTATAGTGTCTGGAAGTTCTTGTTCTAATATGATCAGGATGTTACACATCCCTAGGAAACCTAGAAGTAGGGTATTTTGGATGCATTGGAGAGGCATGGGTAGAAGTCCTTCAAGACCATATATCGGGTAGTCAATGGCAAGGTATTAGGTGTCCGGTTTTCTACCATGTAGATAATGATGATCACTAAGTATCTAATAAATACCAAAAAAATTAATAGTGTAAATTCCATGTTTTTTTATCACGAAAATTGAGTAAAATCCAGGAACTTCTATTTTGAGGGGGACTTTACTATGACTTTTTTTCTCTTAATATCATTCTTTATCCCCCTTCCTTAAAGTAGAGATTTACTTATTTTTTTCTTGGATTTATTATGATATGTTTTTATTGTTGGATTCTTCCCATTAATAGATTTTTTATCTCTAAAATTTTATGTAAAGGCATCATGGTTTAGTTATTTCTCCATTATGAAGAACCTTTCTGATATATAGTTTTAACAAAGTTTTAGTATTTATTAAAAACTAAACTTTTTGTATAGGATTTTTTTTATTTATGAATCAAACAATGCCCATATTAATAAGGTTATTAAGAAAGTTGAAAGTTTCAGAAAGTTTAAACCCAAAGATAAAGGGTATAAATGTTTTGTTTTAATGAAATGTGTATTCTGTTCTTAGATGGAATTAGGTTCATCAGCATGTCACGGAATAACATGAAATCCAAAATAACAAAAGGCAAAAAAATTGTTCCATTTTTCCTTTTCTATAATTAGAGAGATATTGATGAATAAAATTTATAAAGACATATGTTACCATTTGAAGTAGTCATATTGTTGCAGAAGAGTTCCGAAAAAATATCGTGAATTCAGGAGTTAAAAAGTTTTCATAATTTCTAAAATAAGTCTGATGATAATTATCTAATCTTAGAGTAATCAAAAAACATGAAAACTATCATGATAAAACTATTGAATAAATAAATGTATCATAATGTTTGTATTGGTTCAAGAAAACCAAATAAGTTTTCCAATGAGTAATAGTTGAGGAGATTTAACGCTTTTTAGTGTTTTCATATATAGTTATCATCATATACACTAGATCATAATGAGGAATCCATCGTAATGTGGATTCTATCATTATCAAATATGCATCAAAGGAAGAATCTTTAAAAAATAAGAATAATGGTGAAGTTTGAATATTTTCCTAGTAATGGTGAGGATAATTCCATTATTAAGGGAAAATCATCATAATGGGATTTCCATTATAATGTAAAATCCTTCATAATGAACTGATAATGAAATAGAAATCATAATGAGATGAGAAAGAAATATAAATCACAATGAGCTAATAAAGAAATAGAAATCGTAATGAGATGAGAAAGAAACAGATATTGTAATTAGTTTAGAAGGAAATAGAAATTTTAATGAGAAAATAAAGAAACAAATTCATAATATACCTAGAAGAAAATAGATTCATAATTATCTAAGAAGGAAATAGATTTTTAATAATATTATTATGAAAAAGACTGAAAAATAATATTATAGATGTTTTAAAAATAGTTTAATAGATTAAACTTGAAATTCATTTTTGGGTAAATCTTAGAGAAATATAGGGAGTATTAAATATTTCAAAGATGAAGTTTAAATGCAGGTTTTTTTATAGTTTTCGAAATATAAGGAACTGATGGAAGTTTTCCAGTTTCCTTCTTTTTTTCTGAGTTATCTATAAATACTTTCTCAGATCATTTGTTCATTATAAACTTTTACACGATATTTAAATTCAATGTCCTGAAGAAATCAAGTTAATGTAATTTTCAGCAAGAGATCTTGGGATGAGGATCAAATATCTGAATGTGTGTATACAATATTGATCAAGATCATAGTGGAAAGATTGTATTTAGTCAATCAGACTGAAAAAGATCACATTGAGAATTTTATAAACGTTTGACTAATATGAATTTAGAATGAATTCATCAGACTAAGTTTATTGGATCCAACATCACTGTAATGAGTAAATCAGAGCCTGTATCATCTAATTGGGAAGGTCATGTCCAGCCAAATCAGATTGGGGATTCGAACTGAGAAATTGTGGAGTAGTTTCAATAAAACATTTATTCTTATTTTTGGAAGAAATATTTTATAAGAAACCATTGTAAAATAAGAGGAGTTAGAATAAAATTTTCTATTGTGATATGTAAAGTCTTAAATAGGAGTTTACACATGTTTTATTCACTTCTTCATAATAGTGAATTTCCATAAACCCACGGGAGTGACTATAGCAAGGATGTAGGTTCTCACACTGAGGGTAAACACTGTAATATTATTTTATTTACTTCCTTTCCTAATTTTACGTGAATGCATTTTTACAAAATATTATAAGGAAATAAATATTAATAGGTGGTGGGGGTTATGATTCTAAATGTTTTGAAACTCCTAAAAAGTGAAAAACTGATTCAGTCCCCCCCTTCTCAGCAATAATTTTATCCTTTGGAAAATAAATTAGAATCAAAGAAAGGTTACCTTGTGGAATATTTATCATGGAAAATATCAATTCTGTCAACAGTAGAATAATTTCTACATTTTATGGAAAATGTATTATGGAAGGAAAAATAAGATAATTCTTAATCTTCTATCTCTTGGCCTTGAAATTTTTGATGTTGCTACTAATGGTTTTCCACCTATTGAGAAATATTATCCTATAGTGTTTTCTGATAAGGCAAATATAAAGTTTGATGGAATTAATACAATTGAAATCCTTATGACCTTATCATAAAATGTTTATTAGAATTTTGTGCATCTAAATACGTTAAAATTTATGTGTGACACGTTGAAAATTATTTTTGAAGTAAATGCTAAATTAAATGAATAAATTCTACAAATCTAGCTTAGTAAGTATGAATACATCATAATGAGAGATGAATAAACTGTTGATGAATACTTAACCAGGGTAAATGAAATTTTTGGCAACATCAGATTATTTAGAAATGTCTTAGAAGATTCTACAATTGTGAATAAACTTCTGTGAATCATTCTGGATAGGTTTTATTTTAAAATTTACTCTTTAGAAGATAATGATGATGTATCTATTTATTAAGGGCATAACATCTTGTTTCTTATGAAATGTGAAAATATCCAATGTTTAAAAATAATATTAAAGATGAAATATATTTTGAATCTTCGAGAAAGTTGAAAATTCAAATTGTTGAAGAAGTTGAACCTTGTGACTCTAAAGGTGAAGTGGATTATGGGTTGAATTATAAAACTATATCTCTTATATCCAAGAACTATAGAAGAGGAAGAGTAAAGTAAGGAGCTAAACTTCTTCTCAAATGTTTTGAGTGTGGTGGAATTGGATACTTTGCTATGAATTTACCTAAGAATAAATTTGGTGAATATCAAGATGTTTCCAATGAAAAACATCAATGGAAGAGGTGGACTAAAAATAGAATAGAAGAAAATTCATCCAAAAATATAAAAAGAATTTAAATTGAAAGAAAATAAGTATTTTTAGTAAGAATGATTATCAGACTAAAGTGAAAAAAAATCTCCATAAATTGAATGTAAAAATAATTCAGAACCTTTATTGAAAACTTTTAGAATGTGAAAGACAACTAAAATAGTTAAGAAGAATGAGGTGAATAATATTATATAAAGTATTAGATGAATACCGAAATTCTAGCATTTCATGACAAAAAATATATATATCAAGAAAGAATCATAATGATAAAGAAATATTCTTTGAATTTTATAAAGGGAAAAAATATTTCACCAACCAGAAGGATAAATACATTCATGGGAAATTAAGCTAAAAACATATAACGGTTAAAGAAGGAAAGATTGTTCAAGATATCAAAAAGAAGCTGGAAGTTAAGGAAGAAGAAGTTAACATGTTTCAATCAAAACATCTTGAGTCTAAAAATAACCTAAGGAATATAAATTAAATCTTCAACAAAGCCTCAAAAGTAAAAGTTAAGACATCAAATGTTGCTGATAAGTCTCAATACTAGAATCAAATGAAATCTTCACTCACCAAAATTAATGTTTCATCTAATTCTTTAAATATTTCAGGTTCCATAAAATGTGATGGGAAATCTTGGGTGGAGAAATGAAATGTATCAAATATAAAAAATTTGAAAACTCATTGTAATGAAAATATGATCTTTGTACAGTTTATGTTAGATCTGAATGAAGTTACCAACATCAAAAAAGTTTCTATAGATAATGATATATCTTGAATAGAAAATTATGATTTTATGGTTATTTCTCATGTTGTGGAATCTATAGAAACTATTTTTATAATTGTTGACACAACTTATCTCTACCCTAGAATAAGGTTTTGTAAAAGTGAAAGTCATAGTGAAGGTAGAATGAGTAAGTTTCCTAACATAAAAAAAGTTAAAAAAGGGAATTCTCAAGATGTTAAAAACATTCTAAAAAACAATTTGAATATTTGGAAAAAAAATTGTGCCATATATTATCAGGCTAGTAATCATGCTGAAAAAAGTATGAAACTCCTTCCAGAGCAATTTTCTCATAATAGAATAGAAAAAAAGAAGAAATGAAGAAATTTTAGGAAAGAGAATTTTTTGTTGAGATAGATTTGAAAGCAAGTAAAAGGAAAAACCCATGGATACATTATTTTGGTTGTTCTTCGCATATTATAAGTGATATAAAAATCTTGAAACATGCTTAAATTCATGTTTGAGGAGCAGTTACCTTTGGTAATGATAGTTCTTTAAAAATCAAAGGAATCAGAATGGCTAAGATTGAGGTAGAAAAGCTAAAATATAAGGAACGTTTATTTGTTAATGGGATAAAACATAACTTACATAGTGTAAGTCAACTATGTGATGATATAAAATTATTTTTTTTATAAAATATTTTTGCATCATCAATAGTATGAAATATGGAAAAGTTTTTACAAAAGGATAAAGAACCAGTAGGAATCTCTTCAAAATAGAAGAATTGAACAACTCCTATTACCTGAGTGTTGGAGGTGAAAACAAATTGTGGAATAGAAGACTTGGGCCCCATTGAAATAAACTTATAAACTAACTTTCTCAAGTTGATGTCATTTAAAACATTCCATAATAAATGATAATAGAAGAATATGTTTGTGTAACTTGTCAAAAAGGGAAGATGACTAAAAAAAGTCAAAAAAAATAAGAGAGATTAAATCGACCAGACCACTTGAGCTTATTCATTATAATTTATGTGGGATAAGGAGACATCAATCAAAAAAGGATATTATTATGTTATCACTTTTATTGATGATTCCAGTTGTCTAACAAACATCATATTTATGAATCACAACACAGAGTCTATTAAAATGTTAGAATTCTTGAGAAAATATTTGGAGAATGAAATGCATGTTTTTATAAAATTATTAAGAATATATAATTGTAAAAATTCACTATTAATACTTTTGAAGAATATCTGAGAAAGCATGGTATCAAACATAAGCATAGTGATCCCTATACTCCATAAAAAAAATAGAGTTGTACAAAGAAAGAATAGAAGATTTGTGGAAAAGGGAAGAAGTATGTTAGGAAAATACAAACTTTTAAAATTATATTGTATATTTGTTCTTAGTACTACTGTACATATTCAAAATATATTCTTGTTGAGAGTAGAAACCAATAGGACTTCTTATGAAATGTGGCATAACAAAAACCTTCTTGAAACACCTTTTTTTGGAATTCCTTGTTTTCTCAAAATCAAAAATCTAGATCAGGGAATGTTTTATAAACTCGATGAGGAAGGAACTTTTATGGGTTATTCAACAAATGGAAGAAGTTAAAAATGTTTGAACTAGTGTTTATAAATGTCGGTGGACTAATATGATGTAAAAGTTATTGAAAATCAAAATTCATTAACAAACGTTGTTGAGAATGATGAGGTCGATAAAATAGATATTTCCCAAAATATTGAAAGTAAGTAAAAACATCCTTATAAATATTAAAAAAAATCATGTGATGAGGAAAGTTTATTTGGGAAATAAACTCTGAAATTTCATACTTTAAAAAAATTGAATCAGAAAACATTATTGGAAATCAGAAGGCTCCAGTTTAGACAAAAAGAAAGTTGATATTAGAAAATAAAACTTCACTTATCTAAAAATTTGAACCAATATTTGGTTTAGATGATATTGAATACAAATAATTGGTGGATTCTATGAATGAGGTGTTGGATCAGATTGAGAAGAATGAAACATGAGAACTTGTTTCACAACAATCAACTATAAAATTAATCTAAACCAATAAGGTCATTAAAAACAAGTTAAATGAACATGGATAAGTTTCAATAAACATAGCCATACTTATCTATAAATTATATGCATGGTTGGAAGGTGTGGATTTTGAAGAAACATTTCCCTATTTTCAATATTAGAAACTATTATAATGTATCTTTCAGTGGCCTCACATCGAAATTACAATGTTTATCAGGTGGATCTAAAGTAATGTTTATTAAAAAGTGAGATTGAGGAATAAGTTTACATTGAATAACCTTTTAGGTTTCTACTTGATGAGGATGAAAAAAAATTTGTAAACTAAAGAAATATTTCTATGGGTTGAAACAAGATCCATGTGGTCGGTATTCAAAACTTGACAATTGTTTAAGAATGTTAAATTTTTCAGAAGGAAAAGTTGATAAAAACTTATATGTGAAGGATATTGACTCTTTATGTCAAATTTTAATTGTTTATGTGGATGAAATAATTATTTCTAGAGATATAGAATACATTTTAAAAACACTTACTGAAGAAATGTAGAAGAATTTTGATATCTCAATGTTGGGATAATTATCTTTCTTCCAAGTCTTACAAGTTCAAAAAGAATTAAAATACATTTTCTTATCTCAAGAAAATTATATCAATAAATTTTTAAATAATTTTGGCATGGTAGAACTTGAAGAAGTTTCTAGTCCTAATTTAGTGAGAATAAAGCTAAGTAAAGATTAATCTAAAAAATGTGTGAATCAGAAAGGTTTTAAGAAGCTCATAAGATGTAAAATTTATCTTATAGCCTCAATCCCTTATATTTTTTATGCTATTAAGTATCAATGTAATCCAAAATAATAACATATGTTGGAAATAAAAATAATTATGAGATATGTCAATGGAATAATTCACATGGGTTGTTATAAAAAATAAATAGTGTGAAAATGTTTCATGGTTATACTGATGTAGATTGTTCTAGAGATTGTAATGATTGAAAATCAACATTAGGAGAAACATTTTTCCTTAGTAAATGTTTTGTGAGTTTGAATATTATGAAAAAAGGTTCAATAATATTAAGCACAACTAAATCATAATATGTTATAGATACTAGGGTTTTTACTCAAATGTTATGGATGAAAGTTCTGGAACAATATTTGAAAGTAAAATTTCTAAACCACAGAATATACTTTGTGATAATTAGAGTGAAATTGAACTTTATAAAAATATTTCCCAACAATAAAGATCAAAATATATTAATATAAAGTTTCAATTTATGTAAGGAAAAGTTTTTTTATAGATGTTCTGTCGGAATACATTTCAGAAAAGTATCATATTACTAATATCATTAAAAAATCAATGCCTAAATAAAGGATTATTGAATTGAGGATGTAAATTCATGTTCATTATACTACCATGTCTTTTTAAACCTTATAATAAAGGACCCCCACCATGTATTCGATTATGTTAAAAATGGGGTAGATAAAGTAATAACTTTTTACTTTGTAAGAATTTTTCACTTATCATTCTGTTATAAATCTAATGCATGGTTATTATAAAATGGAAGATTAAAAAATAAAAGTTATGGAAAAATAAAAGTGATAGAAAAATAAAAGTGATGGAGATTTTATATTTACATAGGCTCCAAATTTTCTTACCACCAATGGATGGAATTCCTTAAAAACATTACTTTATCCAGTAGTGTTGTGTTAGGAAACTCTCTTTTGATAAAGGCTATGTTTTGATAAATGTAAAAAAAACATGAGTTGTTTACAAAAGTGGAGTTGTACAAAAAAAATTAGAGTTGAAAAGGTTGTTGAAAATGGTTTTCAAAAAACACAAATAAAGATATTAAAGAAAATTTGTGATAAATTTTTGTATCAAAGATTTTTTATTTGTTGATAACTAACCTTTTTGTATAAGAATATTTTTTTTATTCGGGAATCAAACCCATTACATCATAATAATTTTTTTACAAAAGTTGAAATTTGATAAAAGTATGAACCCAAAGAAAAAGGGGGGAAAATGTTTTTTTAAAGAAATTTGTTTTCCCATACTCATAGAATCAGAATTAGGCCCATTTTCATGACGTTGAAGATCATTGGATCCAAAATAATTAGAGGAATAAATTCTTGTTTTTTGGAACTTTGTATTTTTTGTAATCTTAGAAATAAAGAAGTTGCTAAGTTAGAAAAATAGAAGTTTCTAAATGGATAATTCATATTTTTCTAAAGTTTTCTAAAAGAATATAGTGGAGTCATGGGTTAGAAAATTTTAATACTTTACAAATTGAATCATATGATGCTTTGATGATCATGGTGTTATCAAAAATCATGAAAACTATCATGATTAAATTTTTTGAAGAAATGGATGAATCATAATGCTTGTATCTGTTATAGAAAACAAAAAAAGGTTGACAATGAGTAATAATAGAGTATTTTGAAGTGTGTTAACAATACTGGGTGGAGTTATCATGAAAAACACTTAATCATAGTGAGAAATCCATCATAATGGGGATCAATCATTATGAAATATCAATTAGAGGAATAATATTTAAGAAAGAAAAAGAAGAGTGATGTTTGGATATTTTCATTATTGTTGAGTGGAGAATTATATCCTTGTGGGGAAATCATCATAATAGTATTTTCCACCATAATGAGAACATCTATCATAAGAAGATGAGAAAGAAATAGAAATTGTAATGATATAAGAAAGAATCAAAAATTGTAATGAGATGAGAAAAAAATATAAATTGTAAGAAGTTGAGAAAGAAATAGAAATCATATAAATCTCATAAATAAATAGAATGTATAATGAGCTGATAAGGAAACATATTTGTAATGAGATGAGATGGAAACATATTCTTAAAGAGATAAGAAGGAAATATATTTTTAATAATATGATTATGAAGAAAACTCAAATATAATATTCTAAAAGTTTTATGAGGAGTTGAAGAGGTCAAACCTTATATTCATTTTAGTATAAATCTATGGTAAATATAAACAGGATTGAAAAAGTCAATTTTCAAGTTTAAATATGAGATATTTTTGGTGTTTTCAAAATATGAGGAAGTTGGGAAATTTTTCAAGTTTCCCACTTTTTTAAAGTCTCCTATAAATACTTTCTCAGATCATTTGTTCATTGGTAATATTTACACAACCAGAATAAGTGGAGCACTGAAAAAATTAAGTGAAAATCATTTTTGGCTAGAGATATCATGGTGGGGATCAGACAAATAAAAGTTTGTATACCATATTGAGAAAGATAATATTGAGAAGATCATATTGAGAAGATCATATTGAGTCGATCAGACTAAATAAGCTAATATTGAAAATTTGAGAAGAGATTGAGTAATGTAGATTGAGAATGAATTCACTAGAATGAGTTCATCAAATCTAGAATCATGGTATTTTTAACATCTCGGATCCAGGTGCCACTCAATGGGTTCCCCAAACCCAGTTGGTCACATGACCTTAAGAGAATTTCCAAAAACGCCAGAGGCTTCCGACTAGCTTCTAGGGCCCAGCTTTGATAGTGGGGAAATTATGCCCTCATTTGTTAAAGTGTAGCACAGCGGGATAAAATATACAACATACACCAACAGTGGAAGCAATAAACCATTAATATTTAAAATGAACAACTGCTGTAAAATATAACCAATAGTTATATAGATAATGGTTCAACATGCCTCTAGTTCTAAGAAAATAGCCAGAACATGTTACACAACAGTGCAGTACAATACAATACATCTCAAGTACAGTTACAGCAGAACAAAATAGAATAGCCAGTATCATCACGAGGCTAAGCCCGGTCTCATGCTCCCCTACTCCTCATCAACAATCATTTACCTGTATAGGTACCTTTCCCTTATCCTTACTTGCAGAAATGTAATCTATTTGGGTCTTAATACATGACCCCAAATAGGGTGTGAGAAATAAATCCCAGTAGGCACCCACAAAAGGCATGTGTCCAACTGTGTGAAAATATGCAAGAGTGTGCAATAGTAAAATGAAATAAACTACAAAGTACACAGAAGTAACTAACTTTACCAGTTATATTTCCATTTTATTTTTCATTTAATTGTTCAATTTAGTAACATTCTGTGCTCAACAGAACCAATCCCTCGGGCCAATCAGAATCTCGCCCTAAGGCTAATACAGTAAAATCATGCCCTCAGGCTTTCCCTCGTGTTATTGAATATTTCCCTTAGGCCATTTATAACCTTGCCCTCAAGTATTGCCCTTAGGAAAAATAGAATCTTTCCCTCATGCAAAATTAAAATGAAACCCTTAGGTAATCAGAATATTTCCCTCAGGATGAACAAACGACGCCCTCAGGCTAAAAATAACACTACCCTCAGGCACAAGTAACCGGGCTAATCCCAAAGCATAAATATACAATTTATATACAATTCCTCTCAAGGAAAAAGTAGTGCACAATATAAACATGGCATACCCTCGGGTATCCTGGCCAAATGGATAAACAGAGGAATGCACCCCCGGGGTGGTCCTGGATCCAAGCAGCGATCCCAAACAATAGTTTATTATCACATTTAATTACCTATACAATTCTAGGTATTTAAAACAACCAAGGTCTCAGCCACACGACACCCCCAATGTGGGTTCGTAGCAAAATGGTACACACAAACACACAACAGTTGGAATTTAAACACCAAACCACCTACCTCAAACGCCCCTGAACGGTATACGTGAACGACGATCCTAGAATCGTCTAAGAATGACGAAGATATGAGGTGAAATAAAACCTCTTTCAAATGTAAATAAATTTCCCTCAGGAAATAATTGGTAAGCATGGCTTAAGGAGAAGGAGAGGCTTACCTGTACGGTTCCAACAGGATCGATGGAGGCGGAAACAGATTCTAGGCATGCGATCTGGAGCTCCTCGAAGGTTCGACCCTCTCTCCCTACTCCTCCCACAGTTATAAGCCTTCCCTATGGATAAGGGAGGCTACTTCCCATTTTAAAAGAAAAAAACAAACTACACAGCATGTACTATTGAGTACATGGCATGTACTTTTCATTTTTCTTAACTCCTCCTTCGGCTGCTTCTTTCCATCGCGGCACTGTTCATCAGTCGACATGAGTACACGGCATGTAATCCATGAATACATGGCGTGTACTGATACTCTGCTGGCGGATGCCTTCACTGCTTTACTATTTTCCTACCGACTGACTACAAGGCGTGTAAATACAAACTTCACAATGTGTAGTCGGTTTTTACAGCCTTCATCACTAGCATGGCTACACACCCTGTGTACTCATCCCACACGGCCAAAGTACACAGTTTGTGAAAAATTACATAGCATGTACCCACAAAAAGGTGATTTTTCCCCATTTTCCTTATCTTCTCAAAAACACTTAAGGAAAAGAGAAAGGAAGAAACTAGTACATCAAAAATAAGAACAGGGTTCTTAAAAACTTCCCCCCTTAAAGAAATTCATCCCCGAATTTCCCTTCCAAGGGTGGTGAAGATAAATCTCAGAACAACTCTGGTCACTGAGCACGTACGTCAGTCTCCCACTCCCAAGTTTTGTCCTATACTCGGCCATGTTTCCATAACACCCTTATGAGAGGAACTGACCGGCCTCGGAGAACCTTCGTGCTCCTATCAACGATACAAATAGAATGCTCCTCAAGGGACGCATCGATCTGAAGCTCAACCTCTTTAGACAGAAATATGTGAGACGGGTCTGAATGATAGTGGCGCAATAGAGATACCTGGAAGACGTTGTGCATGGCTTGGTACCTCTGTGGTAACTGCAACCGATAGGCAGCCAACCCGACTCTCCCCATAATCTCAAATGGCCCCACATACCTCGGTGAAATTTTACCATGTCTCCTGATCCGTCTATGCCCAACCTCGGTGAAACACGTAAGAAAACTTGGTCCCTGACCACGAACTCCAAGGGTTGTATGCGGCGATCAGCATAAGATTTCTAACGAGACTATTCGTTAGCCATCCGCTTCTAAATTAACCAGATATGCTCTGAAGTCTCCTGCACAAGACATGGTCCTAGTAAAGCTGCATCATCTGCCTCTACCCAGCACAAGGGTGATCGACATGGCCTACCATATAAAGCCTCGTAAATTTATATCTCAATAGTTTCCTGAAAACTGATATTATAGGAAAACTCGACTAGGGGTATGTGCTTCTTCCAAGGGCCCCCAAAGTCTAGGACGCATGCATGCAACATGTTCTCTAGCACCAGTAATGTACGCTCTGACTGGCCATCAGTCTATATGTGGTAAGTTGTTCTCAGAAGCACCTGTGTACCCAGTGCCCTCTGAAAACTCTACTAGAAATGAGACATTAAATGGGCATCCCTATCTGAAACGATAGAAAGAGGGACCCTAGGAAGAAGTATGATCTCTCGGATATACAACTTCCAGAGATCGTCAACTCCGAAGGTCTCCTTGATCGGCAAAAAGTGATCTAAATTTGTGAGTCTGTCCACAACGACCCACACATCATCATTTCATCAAGGTGACCTCGGAAACCCAGTCATGAAGTCCATTGCAACATCGTCTCATTTCCACTTTAGAATTGGTTACTGTTGTAACAGTCCAGCTAGTCTCTAATGCTTCGCCTTCACCTGATGACAGGTGGAACATGTCGTAACAATACCAGTTATCTTCCGCTTCATACCCGACCACCAGTACTGAGGTCTAAAGTCATGGTACATCTTGGTAACTCTGTGATGAGCTGCCCAGGATGAAGCATGAAACTCCCGCATCCTCTCCTCGCGTATATCCCATGGAACCCACACTCACCCATGGAAATGCAGTACCTCATCATCTCCTATCTTCCATCCAGGAGGAGGGTCCTCACACTTGCCTCTGACTCCCATAGAACTAGGCCTTCCGAATCAGATAGTTGTCTCATCCTCACTCTATCCAGGATGGTAGAAGTCACAGCTAAAGATGAAAGATAGGTTTTCCCCGGAATGTGATGCACCTCCAAATGCATCTTAGAGAACAAATCCATAAGCTTATATTCACCAATGGCCTCATGAACTGCATGTATCTGAGTATTTCTGCTCAGTGCATCAGCAACTGCATTATCCATACCAGTTGTATTGGAAAGCTCAAAATTGAAGGACCGAAGGTATTCGACCCATCTTTTCTGCCCTATATTCAAGTCACGCTGAGTAAAGATATACTTGAAACTTTTTTGATTGGTCAAAACCAAAAAAATTCTCTCACAAGAGATAATGTCTCCAACAGTACAACACATGAACAACTGTAGCTGTAACAACCCGAGAATTTATGAAAAATATTCTTTTTAATTTTATTAATGTCTTGTGTTGTACGCTACACCAAAAGAAGCTTGCACAACACACCTTCTTGATTTTCCTTGCATTACACGCAATCACGACCTTCCTCGATAGCGTGTGTAATACGCAATACCGAGTTTCACTAAACAACGATATGCTATTAAAATAATATTAAAACTAGCCGTTATGAATAGTAATAACAACTTTTTGAAATTATGTAAATCTTATTTTTCAAAGTGAACTTCATTTTTGGATTCGGAGTATCGAATTTAGCCTAAGGTGAAATTTTGGTACATTTCGGATAACTTTCATATTCTGATGAATAGTGAAAATTACTAAATTTTAGTTAAAAACAAATTTTTCAATCGAAATAATTAATAGTGATAAATTATTAATTTGAGTGGTTTTAAAGTATATTTAGAATATATTTTTACAATTTAATACAATGTTGGTCATTGAATGTAATTTCACATTTAAACTAGACATAAACAAGTGTCAATCTTTTGATAGATATTGTTTCTTAAAAAACACGCTATTTGTTTTAACAGCGGGATTTAATTATAAAATTAATTAATGCAACTTTTATGTTATGAATTTGGTAAAATAGACTTCATTTTTGAATTCGGAATATGAAATATAGCTTGGGATGAAATTTTGACATTGTTCTGAAAAACATCAATTTTTGATGAATAGTGAAACTACTAAGTGGTAGGTTAAAAACTGAATTTTGCATAAAACATAATTTTACCGCTTCTGTGAATGGAATTTCGAAAATCCGAAAGACACGGTTAATATCAAGGACTAAAATGTGGTTTAATGAGATGAAAATAATTTTTTGGTGAATAGTAACTATTTACCTTTTTTACCGTGGTTAATAGTAAATAGGGTAACTAAGGGTAAATATGATATTAATATTACCCTAACACATGTCTTAATTCTATTGGACAAGTGTAATTCGACCAAAAACAAACTTAGGAATAAAATATGACCATTTAGGCCCACTTGGGTTAGATTAGGACATTTATTATTAATTTATTTAAAGAAGGGTTAAAAGAGTTAAAATCAAAGTTTATTTACTAAAACATTTTTAATATGGGGTTATACATAAGATAAATTCGATTGTAAATATTCATTAGAAAGCTAAAAAGATTTCCTACATGATGTTATTTTATTTGTAATTTTTAGACATCAAATAAGTTACATTATTTATGACACAAAGATGATGCAGTAATTATCTTGTTAACGAAATATTGACATAATTGATGTTATAAACACCAAAATAAATGTAATTTGAGACTTTTTATGAATTCCACTAATTTTCTAGGTTACTATGATATATTATTGTTGATTTAATCAACTTGGTTCGAACATATAATTCTGTTATGACTTTCACAAAAATCATATATCAAATAGTGTCAAAATTGACACAAAATAGTTTTTAAATAAAATATTATATTATTAATTTATATTTTATTCCTAAAAATATAAGGTTCGGCCAAATGACTTAGATAAGGATATATGTATTAATAATATACAATTTGGGGTTCGTTTGGCATGTTATAGTAAGTGTATTAACCATATAGTGAAAGAAAACAAAAAGACACGGTAAAAGTTAAATTATTTAACTTAGAGTTAAATCTAATTGATAAGGTTAAAATAATACCCTAAACTTGTCTAAATCCTATTGGTTGATAGGAGTTCGACCCATACCCACTTTAGCTTTGAAATAAGACCCTTTGGAACCATTATAAACCGATTTTGACTTTAATATAAAATAATATTTTGAGATATTCCTAAGGTGCCCCTCTCCTCCCCTATAAAAGGACACCTCCTCCCCCTCCTCCTCACACCAATTTGAGCACTCAAGCTCGGCCAACCCCTGACAAAATCTCTTCTCCACTTCCCTAGCAACATCCTAGAGGTTCTGGTCTTCCTCAAAGACCAATTTTAGTGCCCTAAGAGGAGGTCTCAAAGAGGCACTTCAAAGAAGAGGTAATTACCGTTACCAATTCTTTCATCTTTATTTCTTCTTCCACTTCTTCTTCTTAGGTTGTTTCATTATGAAGTAATAACATCAGTATCACTCATATACTGATATGTTATTATAAGTATTAAACAACCCTATTTCACCATCTATCCATCCTACGGAAAAAGAAATCACCGCGCGTGCGTACGTACGGAATACCGTCTCCACGCCGTGGTGTAATCTATTTTCCACCACCACCTTACATGGATGGGTATAATGGTGTAAAGAATAACTATACATAGTTATTACAACATCATATTGATTCTGATATATTGTATAATTCACTCCAATTCAATTCAATACTTATAGAAATGATATCATCGCTCGTGCGTACGTACGGACTACCGTCTCCACGACGCGATGAGATTCATTCTCCATATTAACCATTTAAGAATGATTATAAAGTATATATAAGAAATAATAATGAAATATATGACATTATAAAGCTACTGGATTTATGTATATATATACATATGTATGTCATCTACTTACTTCCATTTCAAGACAATAAGGAAAGGAAAACAACGTTCATGCGTACGTACGGACTACCGTCTCTATGAACGGTGTTTTTCATTTTATTTATCTACCTATTATATATATATATATACTGAATATATATGATATATAAATCATATTTTATATTCTGGAAGTAAGTAAATCATGATATAAGTAATAATGATGTCAAGAACAACAAGTCAAAACACCTACGATAAATGAAATGATTTTACCCAAAACGCTTCTTTAACATGGAATTTACAAAAGAACGGGTAATATAATGTCATAAGTGAACCATATATGATATCATAACAATGAATATGATTCTGTAATAAGTCAATGACATTATTTAAATCATTATACAGGAGGTTCGGACACATACGAAGCAAATCGGACCTAAGGTAAGGGAAATATCACAATCTCATTTTTATCCGAGATTGTTTATACTTTGGCATTTACTGGGGTGTATTTTATCATCCACATCCATGTTTCCTCAATATTTAATGTTATTTACAACAACCTACAATTGTTTAAATCCAATTTTACCCTTCGGGGAGTTTTTAGTAAAAGATATGAAAGGAATCTTTTGTCGTTTTTCGTACGAGGTACTTTTTGACTTTACCGACAAAAGTACGAAGAATGTTTTTTAAACTTAAACGGCACGAACGGATTTTTACGGTTTTATAAAGCCTTATTTTCATGAAGATTCCTACAAAAGATTTCATGACTATTTTTAATAAAATCTCTTTCTTTTAAAATTTCATGATGTTTTGTGAAAAGAAATTGATTTTGAAGAAGAAAGGATATTTTCCTCAAGAATTCATTTCAAGTGTTTTATCAAAATTATTTTCCATCTAAGATAATAAAGGGTTCTGTTTCTATCCATATTTTTACATTGATTTGACTATGTTGTGATGGAATTATGTTTATGAATTCCTTTATCTTATATGAATGGTTTTATGATGTCATGTTGTTTAAGAATCCCATTTTTTTTATTACATGGGTTATGAAATGATGTATGATTTATGATTTTGTGGCACACATAAGAATGGTATCATTATGAGATGGGTGGGACCTATATCTCCCTCCAATGCATTGGGTAAAGATTTTATATCTCATGAGATAGACATGGCTGGAATGGTAGGTTATACCGGTTCAGTGAAACAGGACTGAAACGAGGATTACTCGATTCAGAAAGGGACTTTGTCCACTAAGATAGTCTTGGCAATGAGTCTTGACTAACAAGAAATGATTCTCTATGATTATGTGTGTATGCCACAATGATTAATGTTTTAAGTTATGATTTCATTTCACTACTATGATTTATCCCATGTTATGAAATTATGCTCTCTTTTGCAGGTTAAGATTTCCAAAAAAATGTTATGTTCTTATGAAAATTATGTGATTGATATTTCTTTTGTTTACCCTTACTGAGCATTTGAGCTCACCCTTTTATGTTTTCTTTTCCCCAGATATAAAGAAAGGTTTTAGGTAAAAAAAAGGAAGATCTTTATGGGATATGTTGAAGATTTTTCCCCACGATTAGAAGATTTTATTCCGAGTTTCCAAAGACACTAAACTATTACGATCCTTGTGTGTGTGTTTTTGTTATGTACTAAGTATTCCGCAAAAGTAATGTAAAGTCTATGTACGTCAGGCTTCGGGTCTCTACAGTTGGTATCAGAGGAAAGGTTTAGTCAACCTTTGGAAACTAGGATGCGAAAACGTTAGTGAGATCCCTAGAGATATTTCTAAGGTATGTCTAGGGATGCCCCTAAGGATAAGTATACGTATAGGATATAGTTCTAGAACTATGGTAACGATATTAGATTAAACCAAAGATGATAGATATTTAAGTTACTCCCCCTTTATTACGATTTTTGCATCTAACACTATTCTGTTTTGGTTTTAGAAAATGGCTGGAAACAAGATGATTCACAATAATGGAGGATATGATGGACAATGGAATGATATTCTTCATGAGAAACCAAATGAAATGGGATTTGGATGTCCAAACATCATTATTATGCCAAATCAGCAATCTCACAATATGATCAATAAAGTAAAATTTGGTATGTTTCCTGACTCGACTAATAAGAGAAAGATGGAGTTCCATGATGATCATAGAGGAAAGAAAGTTCAATTTCCCCTATGTAAATCATGTGGGAAGAGGCATCAAGGAGAATGTTTCAAGGGAACTGGAAGATGCTTTGGGTGTGGAAACGAAGGACACAAAGCAAGTAAGTGCAAAGGAAAAGGGTCGGTTAACACCATGGATGAGGATAATGGTATTGCTACGACATCAAAAATGGTTAAGTGTTTTAAATGTGGAATGTATGGGCATTATGCAAACAAATGCCCTAAGGGAAAGACTCATGAAGAGAATCAGTATGGTCATATGGGTAGTATTTATGTGGATGATGATGAAGAGACTACAAATGATATGTGAGATGAAAGAATTTTTGAAGCTCGGTCAATGGTTTGAGAATGTAGTGGAATGATTACATGTTTATCATGTGTAATTTTGGAATAAAGAGACATCTATGGATTGTTACACTGTTGTCTTTACTTGTGTTTTGAAAGTTTATGATTAATGTTACTAGTATCCATGAAAGGTTATTCATATATTTTTGGAATGTAGATGATATGCGCATAATGAAGGGATAAGGAGAAAATTAAATGTTTGATAGTATTCATGAGCTCATGATTGATATAAGGACTAAGTGATATCATGGTTTGAGTATAAATAATTTTGAGGATTTTGGTATGTGGAAAGTGTTAACTTTTAACTGCACTCATGTTTTCACTAAGGTATTCAAGAGAATACATGATTAAGGACTTTGAATGTTTGGAATGTGACCAACAAGACATATCTTATGATATGTGGGGATCAACGACAGTATTAAATCTCTGGTAATCGATGTCACTATATTATGAGAGTGGACTGCAGTATTATGTATAAGCCTAAAGATTAGACTGGATTATGTTGGACATAAGTTAGTATTGTTTAAGGATATAAGATTTTCGATATTATTGATGGGATGTTATAGTAACGTAGTTTTAGAAAAAGGGACAACCTGCAGGACGGGCGACAGCCCATCGCTTCGGACAAGGCTGTAGGAATCGAACCCACAACCGAAGTGCGACTGGCCTTTATCGCCTACCACTAGCCTACAGGAAGTCCCTGTTTAGTAGAAACTAGTTTTATTATATTAAGCAGTATGATATATGAAGTATAAGTCCATATGTGATTAATCTCACTATAGATCGACTTATGTATATAATTTTGCTAACCTTTTGTTTGAAACAGATAGAATGACCCGTCATTCTATCATAGGATCTGCTAACACTTCATGAATAACAAATTCAACTTCATTTATTTAAGAGATGAAGTGGAAATTGTTAAAGGCACGAACAACAGTGAGATTGTACCAAAATAAAGTAAGTATTTATTCTAATTCAAATTCTTTAACTTTAGGGAAATGATCTTGAAAACCAAAAATGTTGTCCTAGTTCTCTTATACCTGATGAATCAGATGGTACCTTATATCATCACAAATCTATGGATTTGTGATTACTGGCTTTTCCATAGCCATGTTCTCTACCACTCTCCATCAGAACATGATGGTTAGATTTCTCTTCCATATCCATATTTTCACCTATGTGGAAACCCAGTGATTAGTTTATTTGGGTAATCGTTACATTTCATACTTTAGTTTTTAAAGCCAAGTTTTGGTATTCCTTTTTACGATGTGGGTTTCTATTAAAGAAACTTTCGAATAGTAAACCATTTATAATCCCGACGAATTTCGAGGGCGAAATTCATTTTAAGGGGGGTAGAATGTAACAACCCGAGAATTTATGAAAAATATTCTTTTTAATTTTATTAATGTCTTGTGTTGTACGCTACACCAAAAGAAGCTTGCACAACACACCTTCTTGATTTTCCTTGCATTACACGCAATCACGACCTTCCTCGATAGCGTGTGTAATACGCAATACCGAGTTTCACTAAACAACGATATGCTATTAAAATAATATTAAAACTAGCCGTTATGAATAGTAATAACAACTTTTTGAAATTATGTAAATCTTATTTTTCAAAGTGAACTTCATTTTTGGATTCGGAGTATCGAATTTAGCCTAAGGTGAAATTTTGGTACATTTCGGATAACTTTCATATTCTGATGAATAGTGAAAATTACTAAATTTTAGTTAAAAACAACTTTTTCAATCGAAATAATTAATAGTGATAAATTATTAATTTGAGTGGTTTTAAAGTATATTTAGAATATATTTTTACAATTTAATACAATGTTGGTCATTGAATGTAATTTCACATTTAAACTAGACATAAACAAGTGTCAATCTTTTGATAGATATTGTTTCTTAAAAAACACGCTATTTGTTTTAACAGCGGGATTTAATTATAAAATTAATTAATGCAACTTTTATGTTATGAATTTGGTAAAATAGACTTCATTTTTGAATTCGGAATATGAAATATAGCTTGGGATGAAATTTTGACATTGTTCTGAAAAACATCAATTTTTGATGAATAGTGAAACTACTAAGTGGTAGGTTAAAAACTGAATTTTGCATAAAACATAATTTTACCGCTTCTGTGAATGGAATTTCGAAAATCCGAAAGACACGGTTAATATCAAGGACTAAAATGTGGTTTAATGAGATGAAAATAATTTTTTGGTGAATAGTAACTTTTTACCTTTTTTACCGTGGTTAATAGTAAATAGGGTAACTAAGGGTAAATATGATATTAATATTACCCTAACACATGTCCTAATTCTATTGGACAAGTGTAATTCGACCAAAAACAAACTTAGGAATAAAATATGACCATTTAGGCCCACTTGGGTTAGATTAGGACATTTATTATTAATTTATTTAAAGAAGGGTTAAAAGAGTTAAAATCAAAGTTTATTTACTACAACATTTTTAATATGGGGTTATACATAAGATAAATTCGATTTTAAATATTCATTAGAAAGCTAAAAAGATTTCCTACATGATGTTATTTTATTTGTAATTTTTAGACATCAAATAAGTTACATTATTTATGACACAAAGATGATGCAGTAATTATCTTGTTAACGAAGTATTGACATAATTGACGTTATAAACACAAAAATAAATGTAATTTGAGACTTTTTATGAATTCCACTAATTTTCTAGGTTACTATGATATATTAGTGTTGATTTAATCAACTTGGTTCGAACATATAATTCTGTTATGACTTTCACAAAAATCATATATCAAATAGTGTCAAAATTGACACAAAATAGTTTTTAAATAAAATATTATATTATTAATTGATATTTTATTCCTAAAAATATAAGGTTCGGCCAAATGACTTAGATAAGGATATATGTATTAATAATATACAATTTGGGGTTCTTTTGGCATGTTATAGTAAGTGTATTAACCATATAGTGAAAGAAAACAAAAAGACACGGTAAAAGTTAAATTATTTAACTTAGAGTTAAATCTAATTGATAAGGTTAAAATAATACCCTAAACTTGTCTAAATCCTATTGGTTGATAGGAGTTCGACCCATCCCCACTTTAGCTTCGAAATAAGACCCTTTGGAACCATTATAAACCGATTTTGACTTTAATATAAAATAATATTTTGAGATATTCCTAAGGTGCCCCTCTCCTCCCCTATAAAAGGACACCTCCTCCCCCTCCTCCTCACACCAATTTGAGCACTCAAGCTCGGCCAACCCCTGACAAAATCTCTTCTCCACTTCCCTAGCAACATCCTAGAGGTTCTTGTCTTCCTCAAAGACCAATTTTAGTGCCCTAAGAGTAGGTCTCAAAGAGGCACTTCAAAGAAGAGGTAATTACCGTTACCAATTCTTTCATCTTTATTTCTTCTTCCACTTCTTCTTCTTAGGTTGTTTCATTATGAAGTAATAACATCAGTATCAATCATATACTGATATGTTATTATAAGTATGAAACAACCCTATTTCACCATCTATCCATCCTACGGAAAAAGAAATCACCGCGCGTGCGTACGTACGGAATACCGTCTCCACGCCGTGGTGTAATCTATTTTCCACCACCACCTTACATGGATGGGTATAATGGTGTAAAGAATAACTATACATAGTTATTACAACATCATATTGATTCTGATATATTGTATAATTCACTCCAATTCAATTCAATACTTATAGAAATGATATCATCGCTCGTGCGTACGTACGGACTACCGTCTCCACGACGCGATGAGATTCATTCTCCATATTAACCATTTAAGAATGATTATAAAGTATATATAAGAAATAATAATGAAATATATGACATTATAAAGCTACTGGATTTATGTATATATATACATATGTATGTCATCTACTTACTTCCATTTCAAGACAATAAGGAAAGGAAAACAACGTTCATGCGTACGTACGGACTACCGTCTCCATGAACGGTGTTTTTCATTTTATTTATCTACCTATTATATATATATATATACTGAATATATATGATATATAAATCATATTTTATATTCTGGAAGTAAGTAAATCCTGATATAAGTAATAATGATGTCAATAACAACAAGTCAAAACACCTACGATAAATGAAATGATTTTACCCAAAACGCTTCTTTAACATGGAATTTACAAAAGAACGGGTAATATAATGTCATAAGTGAACCATATATGATATCATAACAATGAATATGATTCTGTAATAAGTCAATGACATTATTTAAATCATTATACAGGAGGTTCGGACACATACGAAGCAAATCGGACCTAAGGTAAGAGAAATATCACAATCTCATTTTTATCCGAGATTGTTTATACTTTGGCATTTACTGGGGTGTATTTTATCATCCACATCCATGTTTCCTCAATATTTAATGTTATTTACAACAACCTAAAATTGTTTAAATCCAATTTTACCCTTCGGGGAGTTTTTAGTAAAAGATATGAAAGGAATCTTTTGTCGTTTTTCGTACGAGGTACTTTTTGACTTTTCCGACAAAAGTACGAAGAATGTTTTTTAAACTTAAACGGCACGAACGGATTTTTACGGTTTTATAAAGCCTTATTTTCATGAAGCTTCCTACAAAAGATTTCATGACTATTTTTAATAAAATCTCTTTCTTTTAAAATTTCATGATGTTTTGTGAAAAGAAATTGATTTTGAAGAAGAAAGGATATTTTCCTCAGGAATTCATTTCAAGTGTTTTATCAAAATTATTTTCCATCTAAGATAATAAAGGGTTCTGTTTCTATCCATATTTTTACATTGATTTGACTATGTTGTGATGGAATTATGTTTATGAATTCCTTTATCTTATATGAATGGTTTTATGATGTCATGTTGTTTAAGAATCCCATTTTTTTTATTACATGGGTTATGAAATGATGTATGATTTATGATTTTGTGGCACACATAAGAATGGTATCATTATGAGATGGGTGGGACCTATATCTCCCTCCAATGCATTGGGTAAAGATTTTATATCTCATGAGATAGACATGGCTGGAATGGTAGGTTATACCGGTTCAGTGAAACAGGACTGAAACGAGGATTACTCGATTCAGAAAGGGACTTTGTCCACTAAGATAGTCTTGGCAATGAGTCTTGACTAACAAGAAATGATTCTCTATGATTATGTGTGTATGCCACAATGAGTAATGTTTTAAGTTATGATTTCATTTCACTACTATGATTTATCCCATGTTATGAAATTATGCTCTCTTTTGCAGGTTAAGATTTCCAAAAAAATGTTATGTTCTTATGAAAATTATGTGATTGATATTTCTTTTGTTTACCCTTACTGAGCATTTGAGCTCACCCTTTTATGTTTTCTTTTCCCCAGATATAAAGAAAGGTTTTAGGTAAAAAAAAAAGGAAGATCTTTATGGGATATTTTGAAGATTTTTCCCCACGATTAGAAGATTTTATTCCGAGTTTCCAAAGACACTAAACTATTACGATCCTTGTGTGTGTGTTTTTGTTATGTACTAAGTATTCCGCAAAAGTAATGTAAAGTCTATGTACGTCAGGCTTCGGGTCTCTACAGTAGCCAACTCGATATCATGTGTCAGGTAATTCCTCTCATGTGGCCTCAACTGTCGAGACCCGTACGCAACTACTCGATCTCCCTGCATCAACACATCTCCCAGCCCAATACCTGATGCATCATAGTAAACTGTATAGCTCTTTCCCTGCTCTGGAAGTATTAGGATTGGTGTTTATGTCAACCTTCCCATCATCTCTTGAATGTATATCCCAGAAGATTTTATCCAAACAAACTTCACACCCTTCTTAGTCAAACCTGTCAATGGCGCTGCTAAGCAAGAGAATTCCTGTATAAAATTCTTGTAGTAACCATCCAGCCCCAAGAAACATTGTATCTCAAACACGTTTTTAGGCTGATCCCAGGAAACTATTGTTCTCACCTTCTCTAGGTCTACTGTATTCCTACCTTTGAGATGATATGACCTAGGAAGTGTATCTGGTCCATCGAAAAGTGGCACTTTGAGAGCTTATCATATAGTCGATACTCTCTCAGTGTACTCAAAATGGTCTCAAGATGGGTGGCATGGTCGTGTCGAGTGTGAGATTACACCAAGATATCATCCATGAATACTACCACAAAAGAATACAGATATGGATGGAACACTCGATTCAACAGAGCCATGAAAACTGCTGGCATGTTCGTGAGTCCAAACGGAAAAACCAAGTACTTGTATAGACCATATCTGCTCTTAAAGGCTATAAGTGGTTTTTCTGATGGTCTCACGCGCAACTAATGATATCCTGATCTCAAGTCAATATTCGATAACACTTGTGCTCCATGAAGTTGATCAAAAATATCATCAATCCTTAGCAAGGGATATTGTTTCTTGACCGTCAACTGGTTCAGCTTCCGATAATCCACACAGAGTCTGAGGGTACCGTCTGCCTTCTTAGTAAACTGGACAGGCGAACACCAAGGAGAAGTATTGGTTCGGATAAAACCCTTAGACTGTAACTCCTCTAACTACCTCTTGAGCTCCTGAAACTCCGGTGTAGCCATCCTATAAGGAGGGATGGACACCGACGCTGCTCCTGGCACTAGCTCAATAGATAAATCCACCTCACGCTCTGGAGGTAGACCTAAAAAGTTGTCTGGGAAGACATCCCTAAAATGATCAACCACTAGAGGGAAATCCTTCTGACAAGTTCCTTGGTCATCCATATATAAACTCACAATATGGGCTGTCACACCACCTCGCCAACGATGCTCTGGTCTAGCTCGACTCGCTTGAACATCGCATTCACCATTGTATAGAAATTATCTGCCCTCTGGTGATGTGAAACTCACCCTGCGGCGATATCAATCCACAAAGGCTCGAAAGGGAACCAACTAGTCCATCCCAAGAATGACATCATGGCTCATCATCTCTAAGACATAGAGGTTCCAAAGAAAGTAACATCCACCAACCTCTATGGGGAAGTTCTTGCACTGACGCACACCAGTCGTTCTAGTTCCCAACGGAGTGTCTGGCGTCATAACAACAGAAGAAGAGGAAACACAGAGCCCAAGGCTCTCCACAAGAGGCACAGATACAAATCTATGTGCAGCAACCGTATCAAAAATTACTGAGGATAATATAGAAGCTACTAAGATAGTACCTCTAACAGTAGAAGTTATGGAATCCTGCTCATGTTGGGTATGTTGCACTACATATGTCTTCCTAGTGCCGCGACCATACAACACAGCCTGGATACCATGAGATGTCCCACCGTGCTGCCTCTGAGATCCTGGTGTCTGGCTACCACATCCACAACCACCATCTCTGCCTGCACGCCCTGACGTATTCAAGTTTCCCGACTGGAATGAATCTACTGGTCCTGCTCCCGCTTGTGGAGTCTGCACAGAACCCCTCTCACTAGCCACTGGTAGAAACGCCCTGCAAAATCACTATATATGTCCCATCTTGTCACAAGCGCATCACTCTACTAGGTCACGTGGACACTGCGGTCTCTTGTTCCCCTCTTTACCACATTGGTAGCACCTGACCGGGCCACCTGAAGTAATCACCTGGCTAGCAATACCACCGTGAGAGAAATCCATCTATCTCTTCCTTTTCTCGACATAAATAGTTCCAGAAACAGGTGTCGAACTGCCCTGGCATGCACCAATAGCTTCCCAAAGGTTCTTTTCTATAATCATCTTTGGTTCATGATAGCATGCACTGTAGGCAACCTAAAAACATTCACCAAAGCTTGGATGTCATATCAAAGACCATCTTCAAATAATCTTCCACTCAACGTCTCATAACCCACTATAATTGGTTCAAAACACTGATGCTCGGTGAAACGAGCAGAGTAATCCATCACCGACATAGTGCCATGCTACAGGTTCATTAACTCTCGAGATCTATCTACCCTCAGCATCTATGATAAGAATAAGTCATAGGAGGCTATCTGAAAATCTTCCCATGCCATTTATTTGTGATGTTCTGACTAAGTGGTAACATCCCACCACCTCTTGGTGGAATCACGCAGCATATACATTGCGAGCTTTACCCTCCTCCCTAGAGGAGTCTCAAATGCTCGAAAATAGTCTTCATAGACCCCATCCATGACTCTGCAGCATGTGGTCTTCCATCCTCTTAAAACGTAGGAGGATGCTGCTACTGGAAGATACGAGTCAGATCTTCCATAGATGTGGCAGTCGGAAGTGCTCCATGAAAGTTTTGCGTGAACCGCATAAAGCCTTCACGGAACTGCGTCATCGCACTTATGTTTGGTATAACGGCTGGTGCCACATCTGGCTCTACTAGAGGATCCACTGGTAACCCATGGCCCACCATCTCTAGAGTATAATCGTTGCCGCTCTCCTGGCGAACAACACATGGTCATCTCGGAGGCATGACTCTACAAGGTCAAATGCAAACCTTAGATCCAGATTATCAAAGATTGTAATGAAGGGACCAAAAAGGGAACAGGAGGAAGAAGCCATTTCAAGATTTCTAAAACAGGACTACATGGCGTGTATAATGACTACACGGCGTGTACCTGACTTTTCTTCCCCTACCTGTGTCCTTCTATAGGGCTAAGCCACACGACTCCCATTGAACAAGACTACATGGCATGTATGTCATCTATACAGCGTGTATGGCTTAAATTCTAACTTCCAGTGTCGTTCGTGACGCGGCCGACTACTCGGATAAGACTACGTGGCGTGTGACACCCACACACGGCATGTACACCACCCTGTTTCCCTGGTCACACGGCTAAGTCCACACAATTTCCCACTGGCAACGACTACACGGTGTGTCCCTCAAGCTCACGGCATGTTCAACATCGACCCATGTTTGTTATCTACACGACCGAGTCCCCAGGTCAGACTACACGGCGTGTTCCACAGTGGACACGGCGTGTATGTCTGTTGGTCTCCTCCATCCGTGTTGTTAGTTACACGGGATGACTCTAGGTCAACAATAAACGGCGTGTACATACGGTACACAATGTGTTTTCCCCACGCATTTCCCTTCCCCGTGTCCCCACCCACACGGTCCTTGACATGGTAAGCGTCTACACGGAATGTACTAAGGGTACATGGTGTGTACTCAAAAAGTTTTCTTTTTTCCTCCAGAATAGAAGAACACATGGCGTGTGTCCGAGGAACTACACGGTGTGTATCCTGGGTTTTCCAGATAGTAAGCTTCTTAAACTACTCCGGAACCAAGAAAATACCGAAAAACAACACCTACGTTCCAAATTCCGACCCGTGAGGGCCCATACTCCCTGGGAATTAATGTTTGGAATCTTATATGTGTTATAACAAGATAAATAGTCAATTATCCACTAAATTCTGGTCATTGAGGGCCTATACTCCCCAAAAACCAAAGTTTGGAATCCATTCTATCAAAAACACACACGAAAATACCCTATCACATAGAAGGTATTTATCAAAGAAACTATCATAATAGCATTCCTTTCTAGCACAACAACAAGAAATTTCTAAATTGTCCACATGGCATGGAACTATGCATGGAATGTGATTCCAAGCATGTGCCTAAATGATGCATGAGATGGCATACCCTCATCTCATCAGCTAGCAACTAAATAGAACCCATGGATAAAATATAAATGGCACAATCACAAGTGCATCACCCAATGGTGAAAATCAAATTAACTGTAAAATTTTCAAAATCAGAAGAATTGAAAAAATATTAGGTAGACTAGATTTTCCCTGTAGACGGATTAACTACTCCCGGGAACAGCTTATTACCAACTACTGTTTTCATCATATCCCTAACTAAGGCTCCAAATAGTAAGTCAAAGAATACAACCCCTTTGATACCACTTTGTAATGTCCCGGATCTGGGTTCCACTCAACGGGTGCCCCGAACCCGGTTGGTCACATGACCTCAAGCGCATTTCCACAAACGCCAGAGGCTACCGACTAGTAGCAAGGGCCCAGGTCTGATAGTGGGGAAATTGTGCCCTCATTTATCAAAGTGTAGCGTAGCGGAATAAAATATACATCATACAACAATAGTGAAAGAAATAAACCATGCACATTTAAAATGAACAACTGCAGTAAAAGATAACCAATAGTTATATAGATAATGGTGAAACATGCCTCTAGTTCTATGAAAACAGCCAGAACATGTTACACAGCAATACAGTACAATTCAATATAGCTCAAGTATAGGTACAACAGAACAAAATAGAACAGCTAGTAGCATCACAAGCCTAAGCCCGGTCCAATGCACCCCTACTCCTCAAAAACAATCATGTAACTGTGTAGGAACCATTTCCATTATCCGTACCTGCAGAAATGTAATCTGTTTGGGGTCGAAGACATGACCCCCAATAGGGTGTGAGAAATATATCCCAGTAGGCACCCACCAAAGGCCCATGTCCAACTGTGTGAGAATATGCAACAACAGTGTGCGGTAGTAAAATTAAATAAACTAAGCATTACTCAAAAGTAACTAACTTTACCAATTATATTCCAATTTTATTTTTCATTTAACCATTCAATTTAGTAACATTCTATGCTCAATATAACCAAGCCCTCATGCCAATCAGAATCATGCCCTCAGGCTAATACAGTAAAACTGAACCCTCATGCTTGCCCTCAGGCTATCAAATATTGCCCTCAGGCCATTTAGAACCTTTCCCTTAGGAATTTCCCTCAGTAGAAATAGAATCTTTCCCTCAGGCCAAACTGAAATGGAACCCTCATGTAATCAGAATCTTACCCTCAGGCTGAACAAACAACGCCCTCAGGCTAAAAAGAACACTACCCTCAGGAACAATTAATCGGGCCAATCCCAAAGCATAAACAGTCAATTTATATGCAATTCCTCTCAAGGAAAAAGTAATGCATAATATAAACATGGCATACCCTTGGGTATCCTGGCCAAAAAGCTAAACAGAGGAACACACCCCCGGGGTGGTCCTGGATCCAAGAAGTGATCCCAAACAACAGTTTATTATCAAATTTAATTACATATACAATTCTAGGTATTTAAAACAGCCAAGGCCTCATCCACACGACACCTCAATGTGGGTTTGTAGAAAAATGGTACACACAAACACACAACAGTTGGAATTTAAACACCAAGCCACCTAGCTCAAACACCCCTGAGCGGTATACGCGAATGACAATCCTTGAATCATCCAAGAACGACATAGATCTGAGGTGAATGAAAAAAAAATTCAAACATAAATAACTTTCCCACATGAAATAATTGGTAAGAACAGCTTAAGGAGAATGATAGGCTTACCCGTTTGGTTCCAACAAGATCAACGGAGGCGGAAATGGACTCCCGGCGTGCGATCTGGAGCTCCTCGAAGGTTTGTCCCTCTCTCATGACTTCCCTGGTTCTAATCCTTCCCTGTGAATAGGGGAGGCTACTACCCATTTTAAGAGAAAAAAACAAACTACAAGGTCTGTACTATTGAATAAACGGTGTATATATTTTATTTTTTTAACTGCTCCTTCGGCAGATTCTTTCCACCGCGGCATTGTCCATCAGTTGACATGAGTACATGGCGTATAATAAATGAATACACGGCATGTACTGATGCTCAGCTGGCGGCTGCCTTCACCACCTTACTGTTTTCCTGTCGACTGACTACACGGCGTGTAAATACAAACTACGCGGCATGTAGTCAGTTTTTACACTCTTCATTGCTAGCATGGATACACACCCTATGTACTAATCCCACAAGTCCAAAGTACACAGCGTGTGTAAAATTACATGGCATGTACCCACAAAAAAGGTTAGTTTTCCCCATTTTCCTTATCTTCTCAAAAAAACATAAGGAAATATGAAATGAATAAATTTGTATCTCAAAAACAAGAATCAGGTTCTTACAGTATTGAGTGATTTGTATCCAGAATAATTAGATTGAGAAAATCTAATCCATCCAAATTAGACTGAGGATTCATACAGAGAAATTGTGGAGTAGCTTAAGAAAAGTCCTTATTCTTGTATTTGGCTCAATTATTTTATGAAAAAATATTGTAAACTGATGGGAGTTTGTATAATATTTCCTATCAAGAGATAGAAGGTGTATAATGGGAGTTAGCACAATTTTTATTCAATTCTTGATAATATTGTACTTCTATAGAACCATGGGAGTGGCTATGGAAAGTATATTGCTTCAAACAATAACCCCAAACTTTGTAAATCTTGTGTACTTTACCTTCTTTTCTAAATTTGCATGCTTGAGTTTTTAAAAAATATGATAAGTAAATAAATCCTAATAGGTTATAGAGGTAAATTTTCTAAATGTTTTGAAAAACATAAAAAGTGAAAAACTAATTCAACCCCCCCCCCTCCAATTGTTATTCAATCATTTGAAATTTAACATTATAATTATCTCCCTTTTATTTTCATTTGAGGATTTTTATACACTTTAAGTTACAAAAGGAACTAATTCTTCTCTATGGGTGGGGATCGTTCACCTGGTGTGAGGTAGATTACCTTACACTATATTTTGTGTTTAATTTAGTGATTTTAAATGAATTTTTCACTAGTCTTATAGTTTATTTATTTTTTAAAGTTATGTGATATGAAAAATTTCTTTTAATTTTGTAGAATGTTTTTTCATGAAATTTTAAGTGATTTAAATACATTTTAAAAATTAATTAATGAATAATGTATATAATATTATATACATCATGATGGTTTAATAAATATAATAAAAATAATAATTTATGAAATTTATGTAATCATTAATAGTGGAACTAATGATGTGAGTGTGTGGAATGAAAATTATATTTAATATTAAATTGATGTATTATAGTGTTGTTCACTTCCATATAAATTCATTTCACGAGTGAATGAATTTTCATTATTTTTTTAGTTTAATTTATTATTGTTATGAGCATTTTTTTTGGTTAATAGATATAATAAGGGTATTCAAATGTGAAAATACATCTGTAAAGGGTTTAAACACACCTAATGAGTTAAAAGTGTCAACTATGTGTTTTTCTATTTTTTTTATAAAATTTTCAATATGTAGAGTGATGGTTTTTTATTGTGAATTAAATTTTCAAATAAGTTAGTGGCATATAAAGTGTAAATGATTACTTAAAATGATTTTAATGATAATTGGTATAATGTATATTTAAATAGGTATTATATATGATTCTTTCTCTTTGTAAATAGAGTTTTAAAGTATAAAAATGTGTTTGTAATTAAAGGTTAGTGTATGGATTTTTATTAGTTAAATATTTTATTCATGTTGGATAACTAGGTACTCAATTTATTCGATTTTTTTTAAAAAAAAATAATGTTATGTTTGGGATGTCTTATCCAAACTGTATGTGGTTGGTCACTTACCTGGAGCCTTAGGTTAACCAATGACATCATATATTTATATGAGATCCATGTGTTTGGTAGGGACTTATATTAGGTTTGGAAATTAATGTGATTCATTGTATTTAGAATAAAATAAATATAATCTATGAGTTATTCTATTTTGTTCGAAGTTTGATACCAGAGGGCATATCACCATTAGCCAAAGTAGGCGTGAGACCATTTTGGTGACATGGTTCTCATCAAATAATTTACAAGTATACTAAAAATTATATTGTTAAATCATTAAAAAGATTTATACTTCTTATATTAAATCATTTTAAACTCCATGGGGTTCTTGGGGTTATATTAATGGGTTTTAAATGGATGTATAACATATAAACATAGTAGAAAACACTAAAAACATGATTATACCTAATATATACTTAAATATTTAGAATAATTATAAATAAATAACAAAGGTGGATTACCTTACATAGGTAAATCCAACCTATAAAATCGTGTACAAGAATTTTATCAAGATCATTAAAAAATAGCTAAAACACTCCTTCCTTTATTGATATCCAAGGATTGTATATATATCTCTTGATACTCAAGAATAATCTCTCTCCTTACCAATGGTCTACTAAAACCTTGTTCAAAGGTAGGAGGAAAATGAGAGCGAGATGTGATCTTAGTTTTAAGGAGTTTTAATAAGAGTCTATACTTATTAGAATCAAACACATTTTATAATGATTTACTAGTTTATATGACCATCATGGATTGTTTTTATTTTTACTGAATTATAGAATTTTTAGGAGAGGATGGAGATTTGTGACTCGAACGAAAATATACATTTTATGGAAATTCAACCTAAAACCTTTAATCTTTTATTCCTCCTCTAATAATTGTTATGGTAAAATCGACTTCAGTATTATGATAGATTCAAGAGATGACTAGACAAGTATCATGTAAAGGGGTTTCTTATATAGAGGTCTTGATAAAATACATTACATAAGGGTAATATTCAAGTCAACTATCACATTAATCACACATCACAAGATCTGAAGATGTTAGTATCAAAATATATGTTAATGAAGGGGTCTTTAAGAGAATTTGGACCACTATAATTTTTCACTCATAAATAAGATTATCCTTTCTAAAGGGGATAAATACCCAAAATTAGGGAATTTTAAATTCAAATTAATCTATATTTAGGGCTTTGATGGAAAGAATATCATTTATTTTGGAAGGGTATATTTACATTTTATATTCCAATAATAGTTTCAAAAATCCCCAACTTGTAATTCCATTTTATACAATCTTAATCTAGGAATGTTTATAATCATTGAATGGGAAATTAGCTTCAATCATCATCACTAAATTAAAATAAACTCTTATATGTTGGTGTTGTTTAATGGGATTAATTGGGTGTTTTTGAAACCTCAAATATTGATGGACATTGCATCTAATATTGGATTTCCACTCAATCTTGATAAAAATACAATTAAGGTTAAACTAGGGTATTATGTACATGTATTGGTATATGTGGATCTTATAAAACCTCTACTAGATATAATTTCACTTATTTCAAATGGATAAAAAATATATTTTGAGTTTGAATATGAATTCATAACTAACTTATATGATATTTACAAGATTGCGGGATATGTCAAATCCAATTTCATGTAGGTTCAAATGATTTTGAATAAAAATATTGGAATCTCCAAAGAAAAAAATGAGACGGGTGAAGAAGTATGTTGATAAAGGGAAACCTCTCAAGCCTCTAAGAAATTATTTGAATTTCCAATAATAATTCTTTGAGTAATAATTCTTAGAATAAGAATTCATAGAATAATAATACAATAATGGGGACGTCATCATTATTATTTCCTCTCACAAAGTGAAGGCGGTAATTGGAAAGAATGTGGACCCTTTATCTAGAGATTAGGGCTAGTATAAGAACAAGTCATGTGCAGGTGGATCCAACTCAATAATCCCACCTATGAATGTATAGAGTTCACAAATTAAACCATCTATAGATGATGTTAACCTCCTTGTAGGGGTATAAATCTATAATTAGAAATGAGTGGACTAAACTGTTGGAGGAGGATCTAGATACCTCAATTCATAAGGACTCAACTCTTACAAAGTTTCTAAATTCCACTAAGGGGAATGGACCTCTTAATCTAGAGGAATCTCTAGAAAAAGTGACTAGAAAGGGGAGGAGTTGGAGGCATTCACCTCATTAGCATTGGAAGCCTCCGAGGAAAACTTTCAGGATGAATTTGAAAAGGATACTACAAAATTTGGCGGTCAGGAGGCCAGTAAGAAATTTGTGATTGCAATGATAGAGGTATCCCCCTATAATAGGAAAAATGGTTAATAGAATACCCATTCATAATCAAGGGAGGACCCCTCTAATAAGAAATGTTCAAAAGTGATGCCACCAATAGTAGTGAACATATAAATGATCAAATTGGATATTGGATTCAAAGGGGAATTTTCATAAGGGGTCTCCAAGGAGGTTCCCACTCCCACATTAGATCCATTTTCCTTAGAATATAAATTATTTATGAATATTTTATCAAAATGATTATCTAATACAATTAATTCATCCTTGGGTTCTAGGAAATAAAAAATGAAACATGGTATGAAATGAATATCCAATATTTTAATTATCAAGGATTGGAAAATATTTCAATATATAACACTATTAGAAAATTTATTCTAAAAAATCACCACATAATAATCAGTATTTTGGATCCCATAACTCATATGATCTCCTTTAATGGTATTAACTTCAACTATATGGGTTATATTAATGTTCGTATTAAGGAATATTAAACATCATTGGAAACCCAATAGGTTCTAGTCTCTAATAAATCCAAAAGTTGTAAAAAAATTATATAAGTTGGATAATTATTACCACAGTGATTTTTTTGAAAGGTCACACTTTGTTTTTCTCCTATATTTATGATTTATCAAATAATCAAGGGAGAAATAGCCTTTTTCAAGAAATTGAGAATCTTGAGTAGCTTATCCAAGGGCCATGGGTTCTCACTAGTTATTTCAACATGTTTCTGGGGTCTCATGAAACAAGAGGATAACCTTACCTTATTATTTCCAATAGATAATTTAAGTAATATATTGATCATAAAAACCTGGTATAAGATACCCTTCATGTAGATAGATTCACCTATTATAGGAAATCAATGAATCATATTTTGGATAGCAAGTCAGATCAAAACATTGTAAGTATTAGTGTGTCAGACTAGTGGGAGGATGTTCAATTCAGAACTCTTATTAAAAAAACCTTGATCATCACCCGATACTAAAACCATTATTACCAAAAAGTAAAGAGGCCATTTTACTTTTATATTCAATAATTCTTAGATTATGAATCTAGAAAATTTTTAAATTCTAAAAAGGTTCTAGGATAATACAGAATGCACTGATAATCTTTTTCATATATTCTTAAACTAAAATAACTTAAGTACATAATTAATTCCTAGTGTAAGGAGGTTTTCACTTCCATGTATGGAGATATTGTGACCTAGGAAGATGAGATAGATAATCTTAAAAATGGATATGATGAGAATTTTGACATGTATCACCTTAACATAGAGGTAGACATTTCTTTAATGTTGAATAAAAAAGACACACTAAGGAAGGAAAACTTAAATAAATTTTTAAAAATAAAATGCCTTGGAGAAGGTTATATGAACACTAATTTTTTCAATAATATTTAGAAGGTTATATTAACCATGAACCCCATTAATTACATGAATAATTGGAGTGATATTATCACCAAGAATATGTAAATTAGGGAGAACATAGTGCAATATTATAAAGATATCATTAATAGTGTTCCTCGTACTAATCTCAACGATTTTAGGAACATCATTACTAGGGTTATTAACCCCCCCCCCCCCAAATTTTTTGATTCTCATAGGATTATAGATCTGGTAGAATCCAAGGGTGTCCATTTTTCACTCAACAAATGGACTGCTCCTAATTCAGATGGTTACACGAACCTCTTTTTTTAAGAGTACTAGTAATTATCAAGGATTTTCTTATGAAGATTATTAATTTTTTTAGTTGATGGGTAATGGACAAAAAACCAAGTCACTATATTATATATAAATTAAAACCTACAAAATTTGAAAGGTGAAGAATTTTTTACAATCATTTTGGTAAAGATGGGTGAGATCTGCAGAAATATTCTCCTTGTACGTACTATTTTTGTTAACACTCTAATTGGTAAGACTATTGACCACCTTATTCGACTATCTATAGATGTGTGTGATAATATGATTGAGAATTGGTAGTTATTGTAGAAAGATTATCCATTTAGAAATGAGGGTCCATGCCAGGTGAAATGTTCCATGCCTAAGAGCCTCAACGATGGTAGTTGAATAACATTGCATCCAACCATTGTTCCATCCTTTTTCCTTGTCAAATCAGTTGTATTAATTATGTTTTACATCTCTCCTTCAAGGGAGAAGGAATTACCACATGAACCATAGCATCATCCAAGAATGTCCTTATTCTGATTTCTACATATTATTCCATAGCAAGTAGGCCATGGGTTTACTTTTGTAGCATTATCCCTATTAATTTTTATCTAGCCATTAATTGGTTGTTTCTAGAATATTTCCAATAAACCTCTCATCGGGCTGTATCTTCCTTTGATCCCAATTTGTCTCAGGATAAAAAAATCATTGACTGAATTTTGGCAAGTCCCTATTTTCATGACTCTAGCGTCTTTGATCAAAGTGTGGGTCTTTATTTGAGTTGAATAAAAATTAAAGGTATTACTCTTGTGCTTACTTTAATTTATTTCATACCAAATAATATGAATTAGTTCCTACAAAGCAGCGATGAAGAGCTGCTGAATTTGGGGAGAGGAATCTATAGTAGTGCATCTTTGAAGCTGTAATATGATAGAGTCCAAACCAATCCATATGAGATCAAAAATGTAAAAAATGTATTTCCATAAAGCTGAAGCAGTAGCACAGGATAAAAACAGGTAATCAGTATCTTCTCTGTGTTGGTTAGATTTGAAATATTTAGAAAAAAGTTTTATACCAAACATCTGAATATTGCAATCTGTGGGAATCCTATTGTGAGCAATTATCCAAACTAGGGTGAGTTGGGAGTGTCTAATACAGTTTTTGTTGAAATTATTTAACCAGGAAGAATTATTATTATTTTTAGTGACATTATGACTATTGTAATTTTTAAAGGATACCACACCATTATGATCTAGTTAGAAAACTACAAAATCATCAATGTTAACAAAGGTGTAGTTGTTTCTAATAAAAGATATTTCATCTGGTAGATCCAAATAATGAGAGTTTAAATAATAATTAATGGAGATGTGATAAATTCTCGAAATATTAATGGGTTCTATCATTTTATTGAGATGTATTCTATTCCAGTTATCTAACTAAAAGAGAAGAAAAAAAATTCTTATTGACTATCCATTAAAAGCTAGACAATATTTTTGAAAAACAATGTTTGATGGAAGGCCATATGGATGAGTCCATATATGTGGGCTTGCCTTTCCTAAGGTTATTATAAAATCTACCATGAAGGAACTCATAAATCTAGGAGTTTTTTCACAATATTCAAGGTATTTTTATATTGGATGGATTCGTTAAAATGATTTAGGTTCTTAATACCAAGCCCCCTATTATCAATGGGAGTGAAACTTCTTTTATAGGGAATAGTGACAAGTTTTATGTTAAGAGATCTTCCTCTCCAAAAAAATTATTCTTCTATTGATATTTTTATGTAAATCGGTTGTCCATTTGTACACCATCATATATTATACCATTTTAGAAACAATCGTGTGTTTCAAAAGACTAATCTAACCTACCATCGATAGAGTTTTTCCTTTCCAGGAGGATAGTAGGTGATCTAATTAGAGATTCTTAGAAAGAAAGTGTTTTTAGGATATCCCTTTAATATGGGTACCACAAGATAGGTAAAAATGAATAATACTTCTTTTATACCCGGTTCATTTATCAAATCAGTTTTTCTGGTGGCTGGAAAACATTTACTAAAGAATATGGAAGATCCAATTTATGGATTGACCAGAGACATCCTCGTAGTATGAGAGGACATCCTTGAGATTTTTAATATTTTTCTTATGTCCTTGAAGGAATAAAATTATTTCTTCATCATATAAATGATGAGAGAGAACATTTAGATCTCTATAGGAAAATTGTGCTTTATTGTACCCTAAATAATCGAATCAATGATGAGTCTGTTGAGGTAGTCTTCAACAAAAACAAAAAGTATGGAAGATATGGGTCACCTTTTCTAATAGATTGGAAGTAATTTTATACATATTGTTAATAAGGTAAATCTTCCTAAAAATATGTATTTCCAAATAATTCACCATATAAGGAATGAGGAAAAGAAAATGAGCATTAATACCATAAGGGAATAATACATTAGTGAAAAAGTATCTTACTAGGTGACAAACATTATTGAAAACAATGTCCCAATGATGTTGGAAAAAGCATTATGGAAGTCATTTGGGTCATGGGAACTATCAAGCTTTAAACTAGAAACCATATCTTTTATTTCATGGTCAATTGGAATACAATTCAAGAGGTCATTATCATTATCCCCCACTAGGAGGGGAATGATGTCAGGATTGATATCCTTATCTTGAGTAGGACCATTAAAAATGATACTAAATTAGGTAGTGACATGATTGAATAAAGTATCTTCATTTTCAATGAAATTGTCCCCACATTCAAGTTTAGCAAGCGGTCTACTAGCCTTTTTATCCCTTTATATAGCACTAAATAATTTAGTGTTTTTTTCACTATATTTAGGCCAGTTAATTTTAAGAGTTTGTTTACTGAGATTTTATTTCAAGGAAAGAACATTGTTAAGTTTATTTATTATCTCTATTTGTTAAGTTGGATCCATAGTAAAATCATTATGGGTTAGATCAGATGAAATTGTATTAATTTCATATTCTAGGGAGTTAATTTCATTATCATTTTTTTGGACTTTGTCTTTGCACCAGGCCTTTAATTTTTGATTAAGGAGTTTCAGATTCATAATGAAATAAAAGGCATCATTTGATTTAATTGAATTCCATGTATCTTTGACAATTTTATTACATTATAGCAGAGTGTTCTAGGAATTATTAAACCTAAATGAAAGAATGGGATTATTATCTCTAGGTTTGAGGCTCCCCAAAATTGGATGATATTCATAATTTAGATTAGGCAAAGTAATACTAGATATGGTATTCGATTTATCAAGAGCCTGTAAATTTATAAAGGCTCTATCCATATTACTTCTTAATACTCTATTATGGTGTTTTCTATACCAAGTGTATTTTTCACTAACAAGACTAATCTCTACTAGGTTGTTAACATCAATGAAAATCTTAAACTCCTTAGTGGAGATATTTAAATGTAAGTGTCTAATCTTTTCAATTGGTCCAAGAATAGCATTAAAGTCCCCAAGAATGACCCAAGGAGCTTGAATGGTGTTGTTAAGGGAGGATATATTGTGCCAAAGAGTTATTATATACTAATATCTATTTCATTCATACACAAAATTACAAAAGAAGGTGTCATAATGTAGTTTTAATTCAAATGTCATTGATTGACAATCTGTATTATAAATATGTGCATTACTTATAAAGATAAGACAAAACACCCATAAGGAATCACAATTTCTATTATTAGAAAACTATATTTGTCCAAAATATTAAAACTATAAGAAAAGGTGATTTTAGGCTTTGATATATCAAATAGAATAGGTTTATTCATAAATAAAAATTTTTGTAAATTTGCAATGGTTTTAGGGTTGGAAATACCCTAAAAATTCTAGTATAAAATATTCATTTACACTTACGCCTGGGGATGGGCCCTTTATTTGTTTTACCTTCAAAGTTATTTACCCATTTATATTTTCTCAATTTCTTTATAGAATAATTGTTTGGAATTGCAATATTTTTCCAAGAATTTCATAGAAGAGTTAGGAGTGATGTTATTATTATTCATAGTAATTAAGACCTCTTCTAGATGAACTTTCTTCCTTTCATCATTGTTCTTTAACTCTATCTGCCCTTTTTCACAAGCATTGGAGTTGTGGATTGGAGTGACCATCCCAATTATATGCAGGGGTTCTTATGCATGTCCATATAATTTCCTTCAATAAGCTGTACTGGTTTGTTGTCTCTCCTAGAAGCCTACAGACTCTATGCAGCAATAGATGGAACTGGCTTGTGAGTAGGGTTGCATAGCTCCTATTCTTCAGTGTTAATTGCATCTCCCAACCCTATTGTGCAGTGAGATGCTCGTCTTTATATAATTACTTCCCTAATAACCTATGCATTAATCTCTTCGAGTTTGTATAATTTGGAGTCCTGGGTGTTATCAACAGAATGATCAGCTATCATCACATTATTTCATTAGAAAATTAGTTCCCTAAAAATAGACAGTTTAGTGGACTGAGCATTATCAGAGAAAGATTTCAGTGGTTTAAGTGTTTTTGAGATTTCGGAATCAGTAGATAAACCATTCATCTTAGGATCAGGTGCCCTATCCTCCAAAGGGTGAGTATTGTTTTCAGCAAGCCTATGTAAATTTTGAGCTACATCTATTTTCACATCTGTGCATTACCTGGAATTTAGTTCCAGCCCAGTGTTATGAGTTTGTATAACATAGTTGATAGTGTCTAGAACCATAGATTCTATTTATTTGAAAATAATATTTTCTTCCTTCTCATGTTTCTCCAAATCAACCATATCTTCACATGACTATTTGGGAGGGGATTTTGAGGTCGATGTTCCATCACCCTTCATAATTTATTTCTCTTTTTTCTTCATATGTAGCTAAGCCTATTCTAGGTCAGTCCTATAGTATTTCTTGTTCCTCATGACTTTAGTCCAATACTTCTTATTAGTGGGGTTTTATTGCTTTTTTATCACTCGACGGTTGATAATAGTATGACTAGAGATTTCTCAATAATCACAAAAGGGGGACTATATTCATTTTTAATCCTAACATCAGTCCAATATTCCATCGCATTGAATGCAATGACATGAGGTAGTTTTGACTCATAGTTAAATTCCAATATAACACATGCATATTTCCCAAATTCTCCATTCAGTGTTCTCTAATCAATCTTTAAGGGGTATCCTATGCAAGAGGTGAGGTCATTTAAAATTTTGGGGTGCCAAAATTACCATCTTAGTCTATGTAATTGAACCCATATCTAATCCATAGAGTTCCTATGATTAAAAGGGCTCAAATAATAATCCCAAGTGGAAAATCAAAGGACACCTGGTGGAAGATGTATATTTCCATGTTTCTATACTCAATCTAATTCTTCTTGGGAGTGTAGTACAATATGAAAATATTCTCTCTCGAGTGGAACTGACTTCCAATTGGTTGATCCCAAGTAATGGCCAATATTAAGTTTTATCTCATTAGCTGACCATATATTTTCACCTTGAAGGGAAGAAATATGAACGATAACAGAAAACATACAAATTTTTTCCCTCTATTGTAGTATAGTTGGAATGGAATTCATATAAAGGGAATTAAATCTCAATTTTTTGTTTTTTTAAAGTTACATGTTTCTGACTCACTCATGTATTTTAGGATGGTTGCTTTAGATAACTATATTTATAAGATTTTCATTATGATCTTGGGCATCAAGCGCTCTATCATCACCAAAAAGGTGTTCTCCTGCAATCAGTATAATTTTTATTAAGAAAGAAGGATACAAGACAACCTCATTGCTACCTCTAAGTGAATTAACTTGATAACGATTCCTATTTAAAATGGAATCATTACTCTGAATTTTTATGTTAGGAAGAAATTTGACACTATAAATTGTATTTTATGGTTGAATTCCTTTATAAATTAGGTTTCGGTAATTTTTTCAATGATGTGATTCCCTTAATTTTCAAATTTGTTAGTATTTCTACTCTATTTAATGGAACTCTCGAAGGATAATTCTTCTATACTAATATAATTAGATAGGGTAATACTTTATTTTCCACTCTATTTAAAATTTATAAATATTATTTAGGAAGATTAGTTTCTAAAATGGTTGAAAATGGAACTCTCAATCCCATTCAATATGGTAGGGGTAATGGATCCTTCAAAATTATTTTATATTGATGAAATGATTCTATTTCAATAGGGGGTTTGAATAATATTAAATTTATAAAGGATGTAGTTGATCAAAATGGGTTTGTTTTCAATTAGAAAATAAGCTGGAATAAGTCCCAAATATTTTTCAGGAAAAATTTAGACAATCTTAGGAGAAATAAGTTTGAATATTGAGAAGGGAACTTTGTCCTTCATCAATAGAGGAATACCCTGATCCAAGTAAATTCCTACTACAACTCACTTTAGGTATATTTCTACCATAATTAAATAATGATTAAGCTCTTATAAAGATAAATATATCTCACTTTCTAGAAGGATCTCACTTATAAAATGAATTGTTATTACTAATATTTTGTACTCCTTAGTGGCTCAAAAATTTCCTAGTTTTTCATAATAGGAATTCATTAATTTTTTAAGAACATTATATGGATTATAAATATTTTTTGAAGGAAAAAAGTGATGGTCAACAAGAATAAATGTTATAGATCTTTGAAGGATAGAGTCTTGGGCATTAAAAACCCTTCCCTTTTCATAAAATAATTTATATAGGATTATAATGGAACCAATGTCATGGGGAAAGGAAAAAAATAAAATTTATTTTCCAAGTGTATAACATTAGATGACCAGTGTTATCTCACTTAATAAGCATTATCTATTTTTCACCCACATAATCTATTTCATCCAACTAATTATTTTTGATTTTTTTATTTATTCTATGAAAATAATATAATTTAAGAGGATAATTGAAATGATAAAAATTAAATTAACAGTCACTGAAAAAAATTGATTAGAGAAGAAATAATATACCCTTTATGGTTTGGATTTTGGGTAATATAACTCTCTTTATTGGTGTGTAAATTTAGATTGATAGTTTAATCATTAGATCACACTTTTAAATTACAAATATTTTATTTAGTTATGTGAAATCTTAAATGAATTTATCAATATTAAGTATACATCATCATGTAATCAAGGGTGATAGCACACCATAATCAAAATTTTGAAACCTTCCAGGACCCATCTCCATCATATGTCATTTCATCCACTAAATTTCTCAACTTCATCACATGAAGATATTTTGTTTAGTTGAATAGAGGAAAAGTATTTAAAAAAATAATACAAATGAATCTGAGTTTAGTGTCATAGTGGAAAATCTCCACACCCGTGAACTTCACTCTTACTTGATAAAAACAAAATAAAATGTTATAATTTACATTCAGAATGAATGGAAACACAACTTACCTCTCTCGGGCTAAGCCTCAAGTTAACTGGTCATTTTTTAGGGAAAAAGATCATGGTGGATATGAGAGAAAGAATAGAAGAACAAAATATGAAAATAAAAGAAAAAAATGAAAAAATAGATATATATATATATATATATATATATAATTAAATAAAATTTGAGAAATATATATAATATATAAAGATAATGTTAAAATATGAGAAAAATAAGAAAAAAATAAAAATAAAACGAAGAATATGAAGAATAGAAGATTATGAAGATGGGTGGTGTAACATAATTGAATTAAAAGGCATAAATTAATTGATTATAAAAGAAAACAAAATTAAAATTACATTTATAATAAAATTAAAATAAAATAAAACAAAGAATAAAATAGAAAAACATAGACTATGCTAAAATGAGGCCCCTTCTCTATGGTCTGTGGACACCTTTCTCCCGGTAGTGGTTTCCTCTTTTTATAAACCGAGGGAGAGGCCTTAGTATTCTTGAGGATATCCACAAATAAGGTTTTGAGATCTTTTTCATCATTTAAATATATCGGTATGAAAATCATGGTTTTGATTCTCTAAAAATCAGGGGAATTCATGATCAGTAGCGTAGACTAGGCCGTTGAGAGATCTCCTTCAGCAGGCATGGAAAATGGGGGATTTGCAACATGGAAACAACAAGGAATTAGGTGTTTGTCATCTCCTTCATACATGTGGTGGTGAGAATTAATGCTCTAATCTTTCTCAACCCCTCTAGCCTTCATAGTGGCTGGAGGGACCTCAAAAAATGCTACATAGGGGTCGTCTGAGGGTGCAGACGCGATCTATGGTAGAATGGAGCTTTGGCATGGGGAAGTGGATATTCATACTGAGCTTAATTGTTGTGAAAATGGATTTACTCAGTGTACTACAGTGGTTGGTTGGTGACTTCGAGTGTTAGAGAGTGGCAAAGAGCAATGGGGAACTCTTCCTGAGGGAGATGTGCAGGCAAGTAAAGTAGGGCAGTAGCATCTAAATAAATATGAATAGAAACCCATGAACACTTTTTCATATATCAAGTCAGACGAATGGGGGTGTTTTAAGTTATAATCCAAAGTGAAAAACCACTATACAAAAGCTTCCATCTATGGAGATGGGCTCCCAAAAAACACAACACACATGAATCTATGGGCTACACCACACAAATCCCAAGAAGTGTTTCAGGACCCCTATATTTACCTATGTTCTTGACTCCCCATAGAACACCACAAGGGTTGGATTCCCATGTGCCCCACCGCAGCTTGAGTTGTCCTTCCCACAAGGTACCATAGTCAGTTGGACCTGTGAATGTATAGTTATGTGACTTCTTCCTTGTCTAGTTGGGGGCTAGACAACCTACTTATATTTTTTATACCTGAAGAAAATTGATGACAATTAGAAAATATATGAAGAAAATCATTCTTAAATAAAGTTAATAAAAAATAATTCAATTAAATACCAAAACATTTAAAACTTCACTTTTCATTCCATTTCAATTAGTTTCAAATCCTTAAATATAAATTACAACTTTTGAATAAAATATCTATTTACAAGGGAATTATCATTGAAAAAAATTTAAAAATCATTGAAAATTGATTAAAAATATGAATGGAATTTTTGTGTTTCAAATACCCCCACACATTAGTCATGATTATCCTCATGTACAAAAAGTAAACAAGGGATTTATAGGGAACCAATGTTACCAATATTTAAATATAAAAGTAATTAAATAAACCAATTATCAATGTTAAATTGAATTTTCAAAATTTCCATAAAATATAAATTTAATATCTCAATTTTCAATGAAACAATCAACTCAATTATTTTACTTTACCCCTTTTGAAAATGATATAACTTTTTTCATCATTCATTCAAGTCCCTAAATTAATTGCTATTAAACAGGACAAATCAAGATCTACCTCACTTGAATATTATCTGCAATAAATCCTGATAAAATTAAAGTACAATTATACTCATATAATGAGAACATGATCCATATACATTGGTTTGTAAAGAAACGAATTTCTTCACATTTTAATGACAAAAGGAACATACAATAATGAGGGTTTTTTTATCAAGGTTCAAATTTCCTTGAGGCTTAAGGGTGGTAGGGATTGATGTTTTAAAAATTAAGGATCAATGGGTTGGTTTCTCTATTAAAAAATTATGTATTATATCAGATGTAAATTTGTCCTAACAATATGTCCTTTAAAAATAAACTCCCACTTTCCCAAAACTCAAAGTAAAGATCATGATCAAAATGAATCGTAATGAATAATTTGTGATCCTTTATGAATTTTTCACTAAATTTATAAAATTTTTCTTTTTCAAAGAAATTTTTCATTTTATTTTTATTTTTCAAAAGTTATGCTTAGAATAAACCTCGCATTCATCACCTAACCACATATAATAAAATTCATCTGTCCATTAGTGGTGATTTTTAATTCATCTATGTCTCAACCAATTTGTTTTCATTTTTTGTCTATTTTTTATATTTTATCATTTTTATATTCAAGAGGGGAAAATAAAGATTAAAATAAATATAAAAATTCATCAATCCCCCTATTTAGCACCCCATACGCCTCTTCCTTATAATTTATATCATCCCATTTTCCATGACTTTCTCAAACCCTGCACTTAAACTTTAAAAAATCAGGCAAATACTAAGATGGGGTAATAATGGATAAAAATGAGTTTAAACATGACTCATTCCTAATAAGGTCATTCATGGTTTCTATGGTTAAACAAAGAATGATGTAAATGTTTTATTTAAGGATAAGGGATTTTAAATAGGTGCCTCAATCATTTTAAATGTGTTTTTTTATATTCATAACATTAAACGGTTCAAATGAAAGTTAAGGTTGGTGATATGTCCCAAGATCAATCAAGAACTATTCTCAAGAATAAAATAGGAATTAATCCATCTAAAAATTATATTGAGAATATAAATATGATTTTGGACAATCAATCAAGATATGACTGACAATAAAAAAATAATTTACATGAATTTATGAAATTCAATGTTTGAAAAATGATAGGGAAATTTTTTTAGCAGGAATCAACTAATTCCCTCCAATCATGAATCCTAATTTTCATATCCATGTTTTACATTAATCATCTAATTATCCATTTAACTCATTCAATGTTATTAACATTTAAATCAAAAACATGTAATCTTATGATTCATATAAAACACAAGTCTCCTAGATGATTCAATTAAAGAATAAATTCAGGTATGGGCATGCAATTTTAATTTTAAAGCTCAAATCATGTTTTTGTAAAAAAAATAGAGAGTTTAAAAGAAAAAAATTAAAAGTTTACTCCCTTTCCCTTGAATCTTAGTCCTTTTTCTTTCACTGTTTGGGGCTACCTTGTGCCATAATAAACCTACAAAATATAATTACTCAATTAATAACATGCATCTTGTCATTTAAGTTAAAATATTATAAGAGGGAGTGGGATTCATGCTGTAATAATCCAGAAAATAGAATTCAAAGTCCCAGAAATAATGTAAAGGTATAAGTCTTGGTATAATCCACCAAGTGGGACCTAAATTTTTACATCCTTTATAGGGTAGTACAAGTTTTTATCCAATGTCTAATAGTTAATAGAACATCTCAGACATGAAACACCACATGTGACTTTTCCCATCTTTCACTTTTTCCTCCATGGTAGTGTGGAATATTCCACAGATAGATTACACCAAATACATTCCCATAATTATCAATTATAACTTCCAGGGTGGGCTTGGTATGAAGTAGGAATTATCTTTTTCTTAGTTTGATACTAGGGTAACCTCATACATATTTTCTAGTTCTAACTCAACATGGGATACAGAAATTGTTATTTCAAATGTAGGGATACAATATATTTTTAATTTGGTATAATTTAAACATTAGTAATGTAAATAATAATCCCCCCATTTAGTGTGAGTATATTATATCCTCATTTCGTCATACTTAAGTACTTGTACTTCCGCATGGTCTTCCTCAAATGTATGTTCATCAAAATTAGAGAGTTTCATGTGTTTCTCAATAGATGCATGTGTTGTTTCTATATCTTACTCTATGGTAAATAAATGATATTATAAATCTAAAAATTCAATTTAGTAAGAATTAAAACTCAAATAATACTGAATAAAATAAAATGATGTAGATCTTGAGATAAGATCAACACCCAAAATTGGTTCAACTTTAATCTATCCTTCAGAAGTGAGTTCCACATGGATTTGGATGGTGGAAAGTGGAGGTAGGTAGTTATTATCCTTCATATTTTATTCAAATTCCACCACATTGGTGGTTCCTTTTTCTTCCATGGATATTAATAGGTAATCAAGTCCTTATTATTAAATTGTTTTAGATGGGAAGATCTCATTTCATTTCATCTTCTTCCTAGTTTCTCCAAAATTGTTCTGAATCTTTTCCCATGTTCCTATTGTCATGTGAGTCTTCATATTAACTCTTTATATTTTCATAGTACTCCTCAATTTGATCTTTGATATGGTTGTAATGATTTTGTTCCTCAACCTCTTAAATGTATTTAGTAAAATATAGCAACTACAATGCATTTCTTCCTCGCCCTTCGGTCATTGAAAATTATCCTTGACTTGATTGAGAATGATCACTAGATCTAGAAGTGATATAAACATGTCATTCCAATTAAATATATGTGGATAGATCAATTAGTTCATTAAGACTTCTATGTAAGATCTCTTATACATCATTTTGAAACAATTATTCTTGCACTTGAGAGTGTCTATTACATGTATTGAAAAATGGTCATTTGAAATCATCATGGGAAAACACATTTATGTTTTTTTAAGAAATTAAAACTATATGCTATATAAAAATAGAAAAATTAATAAAACAAATGATTGGATCCATAAAACTGTGTCATTTTTCATGGAATTCTTGTCCTAGGGCGTAGAAAACTTCATAGTGCAACACAGTGGATAACCAAAGTAATCTCACATTATATTCTATCTCACTTGTTCACTCACTTAATATAGTTCACCTAATATGCTTCTTTTTGTTAGTTTCTTATTAATCTTCAAAAAATGTAATTTTAAGAAGATAATTGAAATGGTGAAAAGATTCTAATGTGAATTGAAAATTTTTGAGTATAGTAGAAAGAACATTGTCTTTGAGGTTTTATTTTTGGGGTTCCAACACTCTTCTTATTGGTGTTTAAATTTATTTTGATTTTATAATCATGATATGTTACTTTTAAAATACTAATATTTTATTTATTAGTGTGAAACCTTGAATTCCTTTAGTAATCTTCATTTTAACTCCCCATGTAATCAAGTTTGATAGAACACCTATATAGAGAGTGTGACACCTTCTAGGATCCAAATCCATCATATATTGTTTCATATAGTAAATGGCTCAGCGTAATCACATTAATACCTTAAGTTTAGTGGAATGGATGTAAAATATTTTAAAAAAATAGAACTGATTTTTAGTTTACTGTCATAGTGGACAATCACAACAATTGTGGAAATCACTCTTGATCACCGAAAACTTAATAAAACAGTATAATTTACATAAGTAATAAATAGAAACACCAATTACCTCCCCCAATTCAAGCCTCAAGTTAGACCCTCATTTATTAGGTAAATATGTCACAGTGGATAGAAGAGAAAGAAAATAAGAAGAAAAGAGGAGAAAAAAATTAAAATAATAAGATAAAAAGAGGGAGATAATGAAATAGAATAATAAAACAAAACAATATATATATAATATATATAATATATAAATTTAATGTTAAAAGAAGATGAGAAGAAGAAATACAAATAAAAATAAGAAGATTAAGAATAGAAGAAGAAGAAGAAGATTTTTGGTGGAGCAAAATTGAATAAAAATTCATGAATTTATTTTTTTATATAGGAAAAATAAATTAAAATTACGTTTAAAATAAAACAAAACTAAAATTAAAAGAAATAAAATAAAATAAAGAAGAAACTTTAGTAGCATGACTTCAGTCAGAATGGGGACCCTCCTACAGTCTATACAGACTCATTTCTCTTAGTAGTGGTTGCTTCCTTTAATATACATAGGGAGAGGTCTCAATATTATTTAAGATCTCCATCAATATACATTCGAGATCAGGTCTTTATTTAAATATGAAGATACGAAAATATTTGTTTTGATTCCTCAAAAATAATGGGATATACCAAGATATAGAGAGAACCAATACTTGTAGGGATCTCCTTTAACATGTATAGTGCATGTGGGTTTTCCATCATGGCAATAGTGAGGAATTATGTGTGTGGCTCCTTCTTCAATCATGTGGTGGTAAGAAATGGTGGTTGAATATTTTATAACCCCTCCATCCTTCATAGTGGCTAGAGGGAGCTTGAAAAAAGCCTCATTGGGGTTATCTGAGAGTGAAGAGGTGATCCATTCAGAAATGGAGCTTCGGAGGTGGAAGTAGAGCTTGGGAATGATCTTTGGTAGTGATAAAATAGAGGACATCAACACGGTTTAGTGGTCGTCTGGTGACATCAAGTGGTATAGAGCGGTGGAGGGAGATGGAGGAGTCTATCTGAGTGAGCAGTGAATGAGAAAGAAGCAGGATGGTGGAGTTTAAGTAAAAATGAATATAAAAGTATGAAAACTATATCCCACATTGAATCAAAATAATAGGGGCATGCTAGATTATAAGCTAGAGTGTAGAAGCCCCATCCAAAATCTACTACTGTGATGATGGGACCCCGAAATACATTGGACACACAAATCCATGTGTCATACCACTTATAGCCCACATTGGCCTTATGGATCCCTATGCCTCCCTGTAGGCTTAAATTTTCATGGTCCACGGCACGAGCATTATTCCCTTGGCCCCTACTGCAACTCGAGCCAGAATTCCCACTAGGAATAATGGTCGGTCATCCATATGAAGGGATAGCTATGTGACTTGGTCATTGGATGGTTGGGGGCAGGCAATCCTATTTATATTATTTTGTACCTAAAGAAAAATGATTTCACATAGATAATATTTGGAAAATAAATCCTTCTTAAATAAAGTTATCAATAGAAATTCTCAATTAAATTCTATAACATTTAAAACTCTTATTTTTATTCCATTTAAATTGGTTTCAACTACTTAAATAAAAATTCCCACATTCGAATAAAACATTACATTACATAGAAATTATCATTAAAAAACATTTTAAAATCATTGAAAATTGATTTAAAATATTCATGGAATTTTTTTTGTATGATTGTCACTGAAAAATCAAATTATAATCATTTTATAAATCATATATTTTTTAAGAATATAGAATCTAGAAGGATGCACTAAATTATCTCCTACAAATATACTTATATAAAAAGTTCCTACTTACCTATGATATAAAATAATAGATGGTTGATCTCCCTCAATTATAAACAAAAATTATAGAAGCATAGAAAGCTGGGAACTCCCTTGATTGAAGGATTTCATGCGAAGATTTTGGATCCAGTGGTGAGTATCATAGATTAAATTTGATCCTTAATTGATTATTTACCAGATCCTCTAAGGGATATTATTTATTCTTATCCTTTCATTCTTAATAAGGATAGATTTATTTAAAATCAATGAGGTATTGAAACCTCTCGTGTAAGTAATATTATTATTTTGGCATTTATAGACCTATAAATATTGATTCTAAGTTTAATTAGTTCTAAAATAAGTATTTTCATCCTTCCCAATATACTCTCATCTAGTGGTAGGCTTATAATAGACTCCCTATGGATAAATTTCTTATGAGCATGGGTCTAATTATCTGCACTATGTGCAGCACATGTTGAGTTGGGAATGACTCTACGGAACATGTTATTCATTCAATTTCATTCGATTAAAACTTGTGGGAATATTATTTCAAACTACATTGAAGTGGGGCCTTTAAAAGAAGTTGATTTCATCCCTCTCATTGATAGATATAGAATATAGTAAGGCTCATACCAGTTAAAGAAAAAAATTTGTACTATTATTTATAAAACCTTCAATAATATATAGTGTAATAGGAATATTAGTGGCCATGAGAACCATTCCATTAACCTAAACATGGTGGTGAGGAACATATTATCTACTATAAAGGAGGAATCCAACAATAATATTTTCTTATATGGGGACTCTATAACATATTGACACTAACTTTTAGGTAATTTTGTTCATTTTCTATCCTATTTTGTTTGGGTTTTTGACTTCTAGGTTTTAATGATTAAAATATCATGTTTTCAATAACATTGATTTATTTCATGATTTCCTATAAGAAAACTATTTTCTAAGAACCGGTGACAAATTTGGCTATGTATGAGATTCTGTTGACTCTGACACCTTTTTCCATGACACACCATTGGCATAAAATTCTCTAAGTCTGAGATACCTCCAGATATCACACCATTATATTGTCATACCACTGTACTGTAGATTTGGAAACTTATGAGACACCATTGGTCGACACACCTCCTAAATGACAGAACGTAAGAACACTAATGATGAAAAGTATGAGATACTGCAATATGGGGCACTATTAAAGTCACACCATTAGTATTATACAAGTATATAATACACCATCAGACCATAGACACCACTACTACCACCATTTAAAATTATCAAAGTCTATGATGTGGTTACTATCATACCGCCAGATAAACATACCATCAAGTGAGACACTACCATAGCTTAACATTGATAGTTCCAAAGACTTAGTCACTATTTATATTAATTTAATAATTTTCGAATTACAATAATCTAAGGGTTATATTCACCAAATTTAATTCCATTTACTATTTTAATGATTGTATCTTTAATGTTCGACAGAAATCCTATCAGAACGTGTAGTAAGAGGAAGCATTTAATTCATATATTCCTTCTGCTGCTAATAAAAGTGAGGCACACTCCCTCATGAAACAAACCCACATATTCATATAGGAAAAAATGTGATGAAAATATAGAAAATCATTGTGTATAGATATAGTTCTATATTCACTAAATATTTGTTAGCTAAATAGCTAGATTTAACTGAAAACATGAAGATCTCATCAGCTTTGAACACTCGACAGAGGAAGCCTAAGAATCATCACATCCACTACTTTCCTCTAGTCAGAAAAACAAGAGCTGTAACACTCTATTTTTTCTAAAGATTTAAAAAGAACCTGACTCAAGTTTCATTGCTAATTCTAATCAAGAGTCACAAGCTGCATTGAAATAGACCAAACACTTTTAAACTCTACACGCATATATTTCTTGATTTTGTTATGTTTTGTTACATTTCGAGTAGTTTTTATTCTTACTATGCTTTATCGCATGCACACTATTTCCTGAACTAAACTGGAAGATACTCAATATCTTCTTAGAAACTTTTCTAATTTGTTTCTCCCATGAATAAGAGTGGTAGATGTTAATGTGTGACCATTTACTATTTTACTCTCTTTCATTACAATGGAAGAAGTCATTTGTGACCTAGAAATTTGTAAACTATAGTATAAATGTGATCTAGGTTATTGATAATCTAGTTTATTAAATTGCTTGGTTAAGGGTGATCACTAAGTGTAGAGTACTAAGTCTTGACTTGAGGCTGAACCTCTTGTATTAAATATTTTTGTTGTGTGTTTTAATTTTGTTTTACATTATTTATGATTTAAAACTTAAAACTGTTTTAAATATTAAAAAATTAATATTATGACAGTTTATCTTGATTCATGTTTTTATAGTATTTTGATGATGTAAATTGATTTTAAAATATTTAATAATACTATATATATTATTCATCCAATAATTAAGAAATATTTTCAGAAATATTTAGAATGATTAAAATATATATCAGAAAACTTATTTTGATAAAATTTCTCATATATAAACAATTGGTGGATTTAAAAATAATCCATTTTTAATATAAATTTTTAGGTACTAAATTCACCCCCCCCCCCCTCTTGAGAAACTCACTCCAACCATAATTTTGTATCATAGGAGTCTTTATTTCATTGCTGAAAATGTTTTCTATTTTTTTAACTGTGATTTTAGTTGTACTTTTTAGATCTTAAATTTATATTAGTTCAAGATTTAGTTTTTTCATATGGATAATCATAAAAAAGGTTATTCTACTAAATGGTCTCCTTTATTCAGTGGAAGAAATTCTTCCCAATGTAAAATAAAGATGAAAATTCTCATAGAGAGTCTATGTTTTGAAATTTGGTCTACTATAGAAGGTGAATTTGTAATAAATGATACTTATAAAATAACTTGGGATGATGCAAAAAAAATAGTATATAATAGTAATTTTAAAGCTATGAATTCTCTATATTGTGCTCCTAATGATGAAGAGTTTAATAGCATTTCTACTTGTAAATCCACTTTTGAAATTTGGTACACTTTTTCTATTTCCCATGAGGGAACTTTAAATGTTGAAGAAATAAGTATTAATACCTATAATATAAAATATAGAAATTTTAAAATGAAACTTGATGAGACCATATCTGATATGTACCTTGGGTTTAATGATATTGTCAATACCATGATCTCATTGTGAAAGCATGTATTTGACAAGGACTAAATAATGAGATTTCTTAGATGTATACCTAAAAGATGGAGAGTCACATCAGTGTAAATCATAGAATCCTATGATATCAGTAAATTACCATTCAAAGAGTTGATAGGTAAAATTATTTGCTATAAAGATGAGTTGAAGGTAAAAAGTAAAAAATATGAGGATTCTAAGAGGAATTCAATAGATTTCAATACTACTACGCCTAGATAATAAAAGGAAAAAAGAATAATAAAGGGTAAAAGTTTTAGATTCGAGTGATAGTGAATCTGATTCTAGTAGTGATGAGAAAATGGATCATGTATCCAGAAGGATTAATAAGTTCTATAGGATGAAAAACCAAATAAACTATCTATAAAGGAGAATATGTAAACATAAGAAATTATAATAAGAAGGATGATTATCCAAATGAATATGTTTTCTATGAATACATAATAAATTATCCATAAAATCTGACTATCCTAAGCTGAAATAAAAAAAATATGAAGAAAATGACAGAATATACAAGAAGACCATGAAATCCACCTGGAGTGCATCTGAAGATAGCTCTAGTGACTCAAACTCTTCACATGAAAATAAAACAGACATAGAAATCATGTGCTTCATGACTAAAGTCGGTGAGTTATTGGGCTTACTATTATTTCTAGTGTTTTTCCGGTGCATGGGATTGATAATTCTGAAAATGAAAATTACAATGATAATATGTCAAGTGAAGAATTGTTTGAATACATCAACATGCTAGAGGATACCTTTAATGAAATAAAGGATAAGTATTAATTTCTTAAAAGGCAGCATGCTCTAACTATAAATGTAAAATTTGAGATGTCTGTGAAAAACGATAAAAATATTCAACTACTCAAGGAAAATTATGAACATAAACTTTCAAATGACAAATTGAGGAAATACATTAAAATTTTAAAAATTCTAGAGACACAATCACACAAATTTTGGGTAAACAAGTTTTTCCAAAAATATGTTACTAGGATAGGATATGAACTTGTATAGAGGAGGATAACTTATAATAATTTTGTTCTTAAATCCAGAACTGTAATCTCTACTACTAAACATTTCTCAAAAGGACCCAATAAAGTTTTTGTTTCTAAAAGTTGAAATATATTTATAGGAAACCCCTAATAAAAATTTGGATTCCCACATCCTTTATCACTAACTTTTCTGGAACCAAACAGATATGGGTGGAAAATAATTTCTTTTTTAAAAAATGTTTTGTAGGAAAAATTCTTGAAGAACTTCAACAGAGTTCTGGGGTACATAAAAAGTGGTTGTTAAAGAAATATGACAGAATATTAATTGTAATTAAGGATCCTTATAAAGGTTGATGGTGGCCATGTCATATTTGGTGACAATGAAAAATTAAAAATCATCTGTCTAGGTCAGATTGGTAACAATAAATTAGTTTGATTTCTAAATTTTTATATATTTGTGGTTTAAAATAAAATCTTCTTAGCATTTATAAGTTGTGTGATGATGGTTTTTATGTTAATCTTGAGAATTATTCTTGTAATCTTTTTTATTATAAAAATGATTTAATTTTTACTGATTTGAGAAATGAATGTTTTTATGTGGTAGATTTAAATTATTTAGTTTCTCTATATATTTCATGCCGAAGTGCCTTTCATAAAGAATCTTGGTTGTGACATAGGAGACTAAGAAATTTTAACATTCACTAACTTAGGAATTGAAATAGAAATGTTTTAGTTATGGATTTACCTAAACTTGATTTCCCAACTGATAAATTATATATCCCCTTTCAAAAAGGGAAACTATATAAAGTTTCTTTTAAAATAAATATAGAATTTTTAAATTCTCAACCTCACGATTTGGTTCACATGGATTTTTTTAGACCTTCTAGAGTTTCAATTCCTAATTGGAAGCACTATGTTTATGTTCTAGTAGATGACTATTCTGGATATACATGGGAATATTTTCTATCTCATAAAACTGAATCCTACTCTTGCATTACTAAGTATTCCAAATATGTAGAAAATATTAGGGGCCTTGGGATTAAAACCCTAAGGAGTGATCATGGTTATGAGTTTGATAATCAATATCTTGATTCATTTTCCCACATAATGGCTACACTAATAACTTATCTTTTACTAGGACACCCCATCACAACGGATTTATTGAAAGAAGAAATCAAACCTTTTAAGATATAGCCTAGAACATGTAAAATGAGTATGACCTACCAATATATTTTTTGACAGAAGCTATAAATACATCTTATAATATTATCAATAGAGTATTAATTAAACCTATCCAAAAAAATACCCCTTATCATTTTTTGAATAAAAATAAAACAAAGGATAATTACTTGAGATTTTTTGTTTCAAAAGTCTTTATTCTTAACACTAAGGATAATTTTGGCAAATTTTCTTCCAAAAGTGATGACAGAATTTTTCATGGTTATTAAATTTCATGAAAATCCTATATAGTTTTCAATAAGAATTCATAAACTATGGAAGAATATGTTCATGTATAATTTTATGAAACTAACCCACATGAGCCTAAGACATCCTTATAAAATCTTGAGGATGATTTATCATCCCTAAACATGAATTCCAAAACTTTAGATTTTACTATAAAATAAGCTGAAAAATAATCCATTTTGGATGAATTCCCTGAACTTCCTGAACATGAACTATAAAATCAAGAAGTGATTAGTCCCTCTTTATCTAGAGATTTTAGAACAAAATTGTATCATAATTTAGATATTATTATTGGTAATATAAATAGAGGAACTAAAAGTAATGATTCGGTAAGAAAATAGGTTGAACATCAAACTTTATTGTCTCATCTTGAACCTAAGATCATCAATGAAGATATTAATGATAAATTATAGGTAATAAAAATGAAATTAAGATTAAATTAGTTTTAAAGGAACAAATTTTGGGAACTTGTAGATAGAATAAAGGAATCCTTGACTATTGGAACTAAATTGTTCCATAGGAATAAAGTTGATGAGTCAGGAAATATAGTTAGAAATAAGGCTAGACTTGTTGCCCAAGGTTATAGTAATAAAGAAGTTATTGACTATGAGGAAACCTTTTCACGTATTACCAGACTTGAATCAATAAGAATCCTACTTGCTTATGCAGCTCATCTGAATTTCAACCTTTATCAAATGGATGTTAAAAGTGTATTATTAAATGGTTTTATAATTGACTATGTTTTGTGGAACAACCCCTTAGTTTTCAAAATCCCTACTTTCTAAATCAAGTTTTTAAATTAATTATAGCTTTATATGGTTTAAAACAAGATCTTAGAGCTTGGGATGATAGGCTAAGTAATTTTCTGATTTCAAATTATTTTTAAAAGGAATAGTTGATCCTTCCCTTTTTACAAAACAAATTCCAAAATATTTATTAGAATTAAAAATTTATATTGATGATATTATTTTTGGATCTTCAAAAAATTATCTTCTTATTGATTTCTCTAAAATGATGAAAAATGAATTTCAAATGAGTTTAATGGGTGAAGTTAAATTATTTCTTGGATTTTAGATATTTCAAAACAAAGAAGGAATTATTTTGAATCAGATTAAATATAAAAAAATTTAAAACTTTAAAATTTTAATAGCACTAAAAGTATTGATACACTAATTAGTACCACCAGAAAATTGGATCTTGATGAAGCTAGGAAACCAGTTGATCAAACTATTTATAAAGGTATGATTGGAAGTATTCTATATTTAAATTCTATTTGACCTGATATTATATTTATTGTATATATGTGTGCTCATTTTATAACAAACCCAAAAGATTCGCAACTGGTTGTAGTCAATATAATTTCCAAATACCTCAAATATACTAACAATTTAGGATTGTTTTACCCAAAAGGACCAAAATTTCATTTAGTAAGTTATTTTGATGCTACTTTTTGTGGCTGCATGTTAGATAGAAAAATCTCCACAGGAACATGTCACCCTTTAGTAAAGTCTCAAGTTTTATGATATAGTAAAAAAGAAAAATTTGGTTGCAATTTATACTACTGAAGCTGAATACATATCTTCATGTAGCTATTGTGAACAAATTTTGTGGATGAAAAAAACTTTACTACACTATGGATATCAATTTTAACATGTCACTATAAAAGGTGAAAATACAAGTATAATAAACATTTATAAGAATAATTTTTATCATTACTGTATAAAAAACATTGATATAATACATCACTTTTTGAGAGATCATTTCCAAAAGGGATATATTGCTCTTGAATTTATTGACACAGAACCTCATTTAGCTAATATTTTTACCAAGCCTTTGAATTATGAGAGAATTAATTATATCAAACATTAATTAGGAATGATAAATTTAGGTTAATTTTGATTTCATACCATTTTAGTGACATGTATTTGGTTTTCTATACTGTTGGTTTTGATATTTTTGGTTTTTCATACTATTGGTTATGTCATACTATTGGTTTGGTCATACAGTTGGATATCTCATAACATTGGGTTTGTCAAACTATTGGCTATGTCATACCATTTTCAATTTCACACCATTGGATATGTCATAATATTGGATATTTCATACCATTGGTTATGTCATACCATTGAGTTTTTATTCCATTGATTCTATGTCTTTGTAAAAAAATTGTTACCTATTATTTCAAACAACCAATTAATTTCTCAATTTCTTCTATTTAATAAAACCTTATGCATATTTTCTCTCAATTTTGATTTCGATTTAAATTATAATTTAGATTTTAGAATACCTAATATCTCAAATTATATTAAATTAACACAATTTATACTCCCAAACATACCTTGATCCCTACGTGATACTCATGTATCACTCTATCTCTGTCCTAGTGTAACCCTTTCATCTCTCGTTGTTCAATCCTTCTCCTTACCCTCATCATGCTTTCCAATATGATCTAAATGCAAAGAATGAATCATGATTTTGACCTTTCTCCTTCAAATTATAAATCTTCTATGAATCCAAATAAATATTCGAGTGCACCTGCTGAAGTTTTCTTACTTAATCTGGAGCTTTTAAACCAAGTTGTTATAGCAGAAAATTAAGTAAATATGAAGTGGATATTATAGAGTAAGTCTATGGTACTTAAGGTTATCCAACCCCAAGGATGATTAGAGTTGTTTTCATCTAATAAGATCCCTTTCTACCTAAATCTAGTATATGAGTTTTATCAAAACATATATTTTTCATTTAATAAAGATGGTGAATATTGAAATAAAAGACATGTCAAAGGACATGTGTTTGGTTTTTCTTCAGGAAAATGGGATAAGTTGTTAAATGTACCTCATGATGGATTATTTGAGGACTACCAAGTAATAATTCTAGAAGCTAGTGATATGCCCATTTATGATAATGCCCTTGTTTCCATAATAGGAGATGGATCAACAAGGAGGCATGTTTCCACAGAGTTGGATGGAGAATATAGTTTTATGTTTAAGTTATTACAACATATGATATGTCTATAAAAAGGAGATTTTCTAATCATATGGTATAAAGACCTTTATCTCCTATTTCTTATCATGGAAGGTCACTAGATTAATCTCTATAGATATATACTTGTACATATGTGTGAGATGATCACTTCATCCTCTATATCAAATTCATTGATCTACCTAAATATGATTTCTTCCATGTTAGATTCCAAAGGCCTAGTTTGTAATGATTAATAGTTTTTGATTACCTTTGGTGGATTCTACATAACGAGATCCATGTGTTCATGAATTAAGATAAGTTGGAACTCATGGAAGAAACAATGTGTTGGTGATAGTGAGAAGTTGTGTGCTCAGTATAATATGGTAGATCATCCAACCAAACCTATGGGTAAATTTGATCAAGGCTTGGAGCCTAATAAAGTTATGGAATACTCAGATAATGAAAAATATGTTGTTGAATAAGTTTAAAAGGAAAAAAATTTTAAGGTAGATCGTGACCTAGACCTTTCTCCAAAAAACCCCTCTTGTTACCGATGTAGATCTCAGTCCACCAAGGAGATTTCCAAAAAGAGATAATTTGGTTAAGAGTGATGAATAAGAGACCGGGGTCTCTATAGAAGATCAATAAAAAAAAGTTAAAAATATACTAAAGGTGTTCATGATGATTATGAGGAAGAATAAAATAAAGAATAAGGTAATGATGGAAGTGATAGAAGTGATTCTGAACTAGATGATAATAGTGACCGAATCAAAAATAAGGGGGTTAAAATGACATTGAATCTTAAGGATGCATTTTTTGTGGGGGGAATTCCCCATTAGTGGATATTTTTCATGAATCTCTAGTCATTGATGATATTGAGTCTAATTTATTTGATACACGTTAATATGTTTTAGATTCTGCTATGGCTAAAAAGATGAGAGTTATAGTTATTGTGTAGCAGCATGATACTGAGAAATACAAGAAAGATCTTATTGAGTAAGAATATGGAAATTAATATTTACCTATTCCAAATATTCATAATTCTCTTGTGGATGAAGATTTTGAAGGTTATTTCACTTCTATTTATTTATATAATGATGTTGAGATGCAAGATACACCAATTGTTGGTACATAGTTTGAATCTAAGCCCACTAGTGTTGAACACACAATGGTTATTCAATGTTTATAAGGTTAGATTAATTTTGACATTTCAGTTGTCTCTTCTAGTGTGTCACCTCCTTCCATAGTATATTCTTTATAAAATTGGGTGTACCCAATGGAAAATATGTGGGGGAAGTTATCTAATTATATAATAATCTCTCCAAAGAGTGGTAAACCTGAAGTTAGTGTTGAAGGTGATCCTAAGGGATCCTTGATAAACAATGTTGATCTTAAATTTCTACTTAAAAATTTCAGTTTTGTGATACCTCATATACCTAAACTTACTTTAGCTCCTCCATTTGTCCCAATAGATGTAGTCACTCAGTATGAATTGAATGTTTTTTGTAAAAAGATGATGACTGATTTTCAAAAGTGTGGGAGGAATCAATCCCCTCTTTATAAAAATATCAGTGAAAAATAATCAAGGTACATACTTGAGTTGGTCTCAAGTATTTGGTGGAAGAAATGAAATGTGCGTTTAAATATTGTTTGGATAGTATCCTTAAAATTCTTGAGGATACTTCTTCAAATACTTCTATTGTTATTGCACCTCCTCCTCCAGTGCTTTATGTTTATCATCTGAGATCGTTTGTCAGAGATGATCTTATAGATACATCTGCTATGCTTTAGGTAGTGTCAAAAATCCACCCCAAAGAAACCCTAAACAGAATTTATTATAACTCTGAACATGATATAAAGATGGTTTATAGATATTCCAAATATATGAATGACGATAGAGAGACTATAACCAAGTACATCACGTTTTATCTCTCTTGTATCTATACCGAACATACTCTGAATACCCTTTTTAAATTCATGGATGAAAATTTAATAATTCATTCTATGACTCAATCATTAAAAGAGAATGGTAGACAACTCAAGGACATGACACTAGTCATGAACCATTTCATAGAAGAGAAGTCTGATTTCTTTAGTTAAATTCAAAGGGGTTGGCAAATTATCATGGATTTCATCAATCTCACGAATTCATTTATTCATACTCAAGGTCAAGAAATGGTTTCTCAATCATCCATTCTGATTAATCCTAAATTATTATTCATACCAAGAGTTACCAGTTTTTCTCTTGTACCTCTACCATTTAGTTTTCAACCTTTTCCTTTGCATCTTATGTAAGTTGTGCACTAGCTCATTCTAGTTGTTGTTTTGAATGACGGTCCCCTTCTAGCTCTCATTATTCATTTTTCTGGTGCCCCCACTACACTTCCTCAGGTCGATCATGCCTCCTCAGATAAGGATCACGAAAAATCTAAGTCTAAAGGAAAAGAACTGATGTATCCCTCTACTGAACCTTAACCTCTGTGTTTTTTTGGATCTGAATGTATTCCCTTTGATGGGATATATACTATAATAAAATTTTCCTCCTAATTTTGGATGTTTTTCATATATATTAATCTATTTATTCTTCCTGCCTTAAATGATATTATTTATCTTTTTGATAATCTAAAACAGGGGAGAATTCTTATTCCATACATGATTTTTTGGAGAATTTTTATAGCATATGTGTTTCTGAGAATTTTTATGGCATTCATAAAATTGTGTTTTTAAGAATTTTGTGGAATTATGTTTATTGATTTTCTAAATTTATTATTTTTTATACTATCAATTTTAAATATTTAAATCATATACATATGTTCTTACTATTGAAACATACTATTTTCCTTAAACTATATACACATAATGTGAATGATAAGACTTGATTTATTATTGGATCTTACCTTGGATGTCATTTTTAAACTTTTCAAATATCTTTGATGACCTGTTTTTACATTTATAATTTCATTTTGATGCCATGATTTCTGATCATAAAAAAGTGGGTGATTTTTGGCCTTTTAGTTTTAATGATCTTAAATTTTTGTTTATAATAATACTGATACATTTCATGTTTTCATTAAAGAAATATTTATTATAAGAATAGGTGATAAATTTTTCTATATATGAGACACTGTTGATTCAAACACTTTTTTCCATGCCACACTATTAACATAAAATTATATAAGTCTGAGATATAGCTGGATATCACATGATAAGATTGTCATATTATTGGAATGATGAATTAACAAATTATGAGACACTATTAGTCAGCACACTGCCAGGATGACACACTACCAAAACGCTAATGTGGATAAGTATGAGATACTTCCAGATGAGGCACCATAAAAGTCACAATATCAATATCATACTATTAGATCATACACCATTAGTTTCATACTGACAGAAACATATCATTAGTATAACCAAAATAACATACTACCAGAATAACATACCTCTAGAACAACATGCCCCTAGAGCAACATACCATCATGTGAGTCACCGATAGAGCCTTACTCTACTATATCCTAACTCGTAGTCAATATATCAATTACTTTACTTATTTTTGAATTACATTAATCTAAAAACTATATTCATTGATTTTAATACCATTTATTATTTTAAGGATTGTATCTTAAATTTTCAGTAGAAAACCTATCAGAATTTATAGTATGAGGAAGAGGCTGATTCAGATGTTCCTGGAACTTCTGATAAAATTAAAGCACAATCCCTCGTGAAACATGCACATAGATTCATATAGAGAACAATGTGCTGAACATATAGTTAAATTTTGTGGATAGAAAGAGATTTCAATTCACAAAATATCTGAGAGCTAAAGAGATGAACCATATTGAAAACATGAAGAGATCACCTATTGTGGACACTTGACGGAGGAATCCTAAGCATAATCACATCATGTTCTTTCCTCCATTCAGAAAAAAAAAGTGTTGTGATACTCTGTTTTCCATAAATATTTTGAAATAGCCCAAATCCAGATTCACTTTGGATTCAACTCAAGAGTCGCATGCTATATTGCAACAGACCGAGCAGTTCTAAACTCTACACTCCAGGATTTCTCAATTCAATTTAGTTTTATTACATTTTGAGAAGTGTGTGTGATTAATTTTCATTACCACTTCCATAAGGTTTCCTACCATAAACTAGAGGATACTTGATATCTTTTTAAACACTTTTCTTATTTTTTTTATCCCTAGGATAAGATTGGTAGAGGTCTCTTTGTGGCTTATTTCTTTTTTACTCCCACGTATAACTGTGGAAGAGGTCATGTGTAACCTAGGTAGTTGTATACTATTGTATGAACCCGATCCATGTTTGAGATCATCTAGTTTATTTTATATAAATTTCTTGGTGGTGAGTGATCACCAAGTGGAGAGAAATAAGTCTCGACATGAGACTGAACCTCTAGTATTAAATCTTTCCACTATCAGTTTTAGTTTTATTTTACATATTTCTGATTTAAAACTTAAAAAAAAATTAACTATAAAAAAATGCATATTTTATTGTTTATATTATTTCGTGTTCATCCAGTATTTTGATCAAGTAAATTGATTTCAAATGATTTAATAATACAAAATATGTAATTCATACAATAACGAATCAATCATTCAATAATTTTTTAGAAATATTAACATATATATCATGATACTTATTTTGATATAATTTGTCATATTTAAACATTTAGAAGATTTCAAAAAAATAAATTTTTAACATAAATTTTTATTGGGAACTCAATTCGCACCACCCCCCCCCCCCCTCGTTGTGATACTCACTCTGACTAACATGGGTCACATATCTTATTTTTTGTGGATTTTGTAAATTTTTAGATGTTTTTAGACCTTTTAATAGTTGGAACATGGTTAGATAAATATTTTTGGGTCTTCCCAAGAAATGTTTTCTTTGTGTTTGAGTTCCTAAGTAAGGTGAAAAGTTAATAAAAAATGTGTTCAACCCCACAAAACTAAAAAACTTGGGATAGTGGGGTTATTCATGTTCACTTCAAGGTTTTTAAAACCATATGGCCAAACCATTAAACTATTCAAGTAACCTATAAGGGGGTGTACTATTGGTGCAAAGTATTCTAAACCATACATTAAAACCATAATATTTGAAATAATTACTCTATTTTCTTGAATTTAAGATTTGTTGCATACCTAAATGGCCACATTATACTCATGTTGAAAAAGGTTATTGACCAGGGTAACTCCTCCGGGATATTTTGTAGATTCACTACCTTCAAATGAATTTATTTAGTGGACATGTAATTATGGGATCTAGATTTTCAATGTTATTATCTTGTTTCTCATTTTCCTTCAGGGATTATCTATATCTAGCCTTATTTACTTGATTTAAACCATTGATTGGAGTTTTTTATTATATATTTACAGTTTTTGTATTGATCTAATTAGGTTTCTAATAGATCTATTTTGGATTTTATATTAATTGTATAGATCTTTGTTAGTTATTGTGAATTAATTTGGAAATTTTTAAAGTATTCTTTTTCTCTATCTATCTTATTATTCTGTAGTTAATTAATTGGAAATTATTATTCTAGAATTTTTTTTCTAGGATCCTCACTTAATCAGTCTATCCATTGAATCTCCATTATTGGATCCCTTATTGGGTGCTGATGATATTTTGAATGAAGGTAGGTGGTTTCATAAGGACATTCCTATATTTTGAAATAATTTTTTCTTGTTAAATTGGAAATAGATTCATAATTTATGTCTAAATATTGATATTATTCTTTTGATAAATTCTTTTGAAATGGGATGGTGTGTGTGATGAAATCCCTTTGATATTGGATTTTAAAATATAGGTTTGTTTTTTGAAAAATATTTGGGAATGAAATGAATTGATTTGAAAGGAAAAAAATGTTTTATGATTTGAAATGAAATGAGTTGATTTTAAAGTCCTTATTTTTTACTAAACCCATTTTATATTGGTTTTTTATTTGAATATTTTGAAAAATAAACTAGTGGTTTTTTGAAATTATTGTTTCAAATTATTTAATATTGATTTAAATGAATGATATCCCTAAGTAAGACTGATTTCATAAAAGAACATGGGAGCCTGGGTAGTAAGGTGAGAGAAAAATATGCTAAGCATTTATTATCTCTACATAAAAATGGATTGATGATGAAAATTATAAGTAAACTGTCTTGAGGTAAGGGGGTTATTCTTTTTTATTCCCTCGTATTCCCCTAAGTCTTGGGATCTAGGGAGTGTTTTCACACCTAGAGCAGTACTTCCTAGAGATGTGTGAGAATACTTATATTAATCTAACCTTGGGTCTCTTAACTATGGTGCTTTAATTTTAATTTGTTTTATATGTAAAAGTTGATTGAAATTCTAATTCATTCCTATTTTGATAGAAATGATTATTCATTATTTTTTCCACAATGATATTTATATATTATTATTTTGAAGTAAAAAAACTTGTATACCTATTTTTATTATCCATTGAATTTTTCTTGAAATCCTCATATGATATAAACTGTAAAATGTTTAGCATACCATTTTCTATATAAAATTAATCATATTTGGTTTTTTTAATACGGATTGATTAGGGAATATTTTATGATATACTACTAGACTTTATTACTCACACCCTACCTTTTCCTTGAAAACTTTATTGAATTTATTAATCCAAGTATATAGAAAGGAAAGTCACTACTTGGTGTGTGTGGCCTTGAGAGTTAGAAGTGACTAGTGGAGCAGTTCATCCACTTTTTACATAGATATCTTGTGATTTTGTCTTTGATGGTAGATTTTATGACATTGGTTGATTCACTATTTTTTGGGATTGTATCCATCTACTTGTGGCACTTATCTCTTCAGTAGTGAATATCATACAAACTATTTTTTTTGATTTATTTCCAATTATTTCTCTTGATGAGTTATTTTTCTGGAAAATTTATTCCCTTTTGTTTTTCATGAATCATGGGTGCTATTCACTAGCCTGTGGTAATTGGTAATTCTCTTTTTCATAGGTCATAAATGAATTAGATACAATTTAGTTTGTTTATCAATGTTGGTTTATGGGAAATTGGTATCAAAGAGAGGTTGTGTCCTTTCTTGATGTTGATAAAAATTTTGGTGTGTTTTTGTAAATAGGATAGAGGATTATAATGACATTAGTGGTATATTTTGAGTGAGTTTCTAGATAGATATCATCATAATGATCCTTAATTTACCATGGGATGTGGGGAAAATGTTTCTTGAAGGATGTTTTTTATCTAATTCTATACGTTTTACAAATATTTGATATGAAATTTTTTGTTTCCCAACTAAATTATCATTGATAGATTTGATGAACTCAGGTATCTTGATTACCATTTTTCTTATTACTTGTTGATTTTTTTTATTAACATTACCCTAAGAATAACTTTTTTATTGACCTCATGATGTAGATACTGAAAAAACAAAGTAAGATAACCCTCTAGTTGATTAGAACCTTGTAGAGGTTATTTTTTTATGGTCCACGGTCTGGCCCAGGTAGATGTGCCTTATCCAATTCAGGATATAGAGGTTGTACCATGGGGGATGATATCATAGATCATGACTAGGAGTCTCTATGGAATCCCACCTTTTTATAACATAACTTTTCATTACATTTTACAAAACTGAGGATCTTTAAGGTTTAGTTTCTTGGAAACTAGGAACTTAAAACATGAAAACATAAAACATTCCTCTTAAACACTTGAAAGGATTCTCCTTATGTTCATCCTAGGTTCATTACTGTATCTCATAACCTGGGGACATACATAAAAATAAAGGGTGAGCAGAAGGCCCAATAAGGGAAACAAGGGGAAACATTTAACATGTCAACTTGAGATACATCAATAAAGTCATGATAAATAGATTTAAGGAATGAGAAAGAGATAATGAGTCATATCATAATGGAAAGAACATGATTCATAACTTTAATATGTGTATAAAATTTTTAACTTGGACAATCATGAACATATCACCAAGGTCCATCCCCAAGGTGTCATTTTAATTTACCAAGGTTATTCCCCAAGGTATCGTTAAAATTTTAATCTCTAGTGGTTACATCATTACCCAATGAATTGGAGAGATATTAGGGAGAACCCTTAATTTGTCTTTATTGTCATGTGATCCACATATATCATCATCCAATATTTCATAAATAACCCATATATCATAAAATAAATGGGTTTCATTTCATAATCATAACATTTTAAAAACTGCTTTTAAGACATGATATTTATGTCACTTTAAACCCACGGAAAAAGGAAAGAAGGTCTCATGTATGTAAATCCCAGAATTTGAAAAAGAACATATTGATATATATGTGAATAACCATTTAGAAGAAATATATTTGATTATTCACTTAATAAAATAAAATAATTTGAGAAAAAGAGAGAGACATTTTGAGACGAAAATTCTGCAACATAACAGCTACGTTATAGGATTTTAGAAAACATTGAAAAGAAAGGGGACATGGGTATCTAACTCATAAATGATCTATAACACAGTAGAGGGATATAATATAATGAATATAAGAACATGTTAATGAAATTGGAAATACATATCATATTAAATGAAAAACATGGAAGGAAAACAAAATTAAGATTTCTCATATGAAAATTCGGCAGCCTAACGGCGTCACTTAAAACCTCAAAAAAAGAATTGAAGAGATCAAATAGGGTCTCTCATCATATGAACATAAAATATCAATATGATAGATATAGAGATAATACCCCAACATAATAAAAAGGAACTTTAAATACTTGACATCAAAGTAAAACATTGAATAATGAGAAGAGTGAAAGAATCCCTTAAAAATTCAGCAGCCTAACGACGCCACATAAACATTCATAAGATTAAATGATGAGAGAAATAGGGGGTATCTTATCATATGAAACTGAAGAGGACAGTAGGATTAATATAAAATAACACCCCTGAAATAAGAAAATTGGGCTTAAAAGAAATGACATAAACGAGAGTACTTGTAAAGAAAGAGAGAGGTAGGATCCCTTACCTTAAAACGTAACTCTTAAAACTCAACGGATGGGACCGTTAGGGATTGAGGGAACCTTGGGAGGAACCCTTGGGAGGACTCCATGGGAGGTAAGGAGACCAGAACTTCATTGAGGATTATTTTAGAGTAGAAAGGATGAGATAATGGCTTGGTATTTATAGAGAAAGTGAGGGGACAAGGCATAAATGGCCAAGAGACACCTCATTGGTGGTATTGGAAAAACCATGGGCTTTTCCATGGTATTGGCCACTTGGGACACCTCATACCTTATCTTACTATTCATAGGTCGACCATATTGATTACATACTTAATACATCATTTAATGATGTCATTAAACACCCGTAACTTAAAAACTGTATTTTCACTATTCACCAAAAATTCAACTTTCTCCGAAAAATCCCAAAATTTCACCCTAACAAAATATCAATGCTCTGATTTCAAATATGAACTCCATTTTATAAAAAAAATCAAAATATTTTTAATTTAATTTATAATTAAAAAACACTATTCACCCAAAATTCATTTTTTTCAGAAAAATCCCCAAAATTTACCTTAACATAATTTCGATGCTATAAATTCAAAAATAAACTCCATTTTATAAAAATAATTTTCTAAATATTTTTAATTTAATTTTTAATTAAAAATACTATTCAACCAAAAAAACTAATACCTGACTAATAATTAATGAAACTGTTATTTACATATTTTATTGAATCACACTACTTAATCAAGGTGCCTAGATTATATTAATATTTTATTTAAGTGAGATTACTAATCCATTTGGTCACATTACTAATCCTAAGCGTAAAATCACTATTCATAATTTATTATTCATCAAAAATTAAGTTGATCTTATTAGACTCTAATTTATTTATTGAACACATTTGCAGAAGACCATTTTTTTAAAATCATTACACATCATTAATTATTTAAGGTTTACATAAATATTTTAAAATATCCTTTTTTTCAAAATTCATCAATAAAATAAATCCTATATTCATTCGAACATTTGAAAACTCACAAACATCACCATAAGAAGAAAATACAATTTTATTTATCTCAAATTATTACACAAAGTAGTTACGGTCTCCTTACATAGCCCCTTATAACCCCAGTATAGGACCTAAGTGTAAGGTGTGCTAAGGTGAGAGAATCTGAGGGCGGCTCGGCCCACATCGCACGAGTAGTAATTTCTATCAGTTTGAACTTCTCACAAAGGTGATTCCATTCTAGCTTTACACGATGAAGTTCGGCTTGGGTTTTGTCCAGAGTAATGCTCAGTGGTGCTACCTTTTTCCCAAGTTCTGTTATATGGTCTTCAATCGGCCCGAGACTACTGGGTGAGGCCATCAAATATTCTTTCTATATTAATTAACCAAGATCACTTGTATTTAGATATAATAATCACAACATTTAGTTTCCAAAGGACATACTATCTAACGGTCATATAATTGTCAAAACCCAATAGTCTCATTTTAATTATACTCATTTTATTAAATGAAAATGTTTGGTTGAGTATGAAATAAAATAACACAAAATATTTAGGAAACAAGATTTTTTTCAAAATTTCGTGTCGTTACAATCATCCCCCCTTAAGAAATTGCATCCTCAGAATTTTTAAAATTGGGCTTGGAAATTTCATTGAAAGTACCATATTGGAAAAAGAGTCAGTAACACTATTACTTTAAAAGAAAGAAAAGAAAGTACAAAGGTCACCTGAGTTAACCCATACTAGGATTCCATGTAGGAAAACATGGATATGGAGGAGAAAACAAAGGGTCAAGTTCTGAGGGAGAGTGATAGAAAACATGATTAGGAGAAAGGTAACAATAAGAAAACCACAAACTTATGATGTGTGTGAATGGTCTTTGATTACCCATTAGGAAACTTAAACCAACAACATTTTTTTTATGTTCCTTTTAATAATTTTGAGGAATTAATTTACTACATAGAATAAGAACACAAGGAAATATACTTACCTTCAAGTAGTGTTTCATCCTTTAATATGTTTCTACCAAAACTAATATTTTCTCCAAATGATGAGCATTCATGAACACTTGGTCTCATCAAAAGAAAAAGAATCATCTTCTAGAGAATCACATAATCCACAAAATATTAATTATCTATATCTTCTATCTTTAACATTATCCCAAAAACAGAAAGGGTGAGATAAAACAACTCTTCAAAAATAAAGAACCCCATAGGATGGGAAACTACTTTTAATCTTTAAAATTCCACGGTACTACCCAAAGTTTATAATAGACCATTCCATAAATAATTGTCCTTAAAATTCCTCAAAATAAACAAAACTAATATTGAATCCCAAATATAAGAAGGATTTGATAATGTAGTCTTCCAAGATAAACTTTATATTTCATCTCCAAACAACATCAACCACTCTTAACATCTTATAATAAAAGTAACTAACCTAAACATATTTTCCCCAAGATAGGTTAATAATTTCCATAAGTAACCTAAATTACTATAAGTTCACCTTAAATTCGTTGATTCTTCAAAATATAAGTCAACCTTTATTCCTCAAAAAAAACTATAGTAATATATTTACCTCAATCATATAGGGTTACCAAAATAGTGAACGTCTCCCAAAAATAATAATCATCTTTTAATCCCCTAATCAAATTTATCAGATAAACATCCTTGAGACTCCTTCTTCTTCTTCCTTGATGAATTTGGGCATTAAACTAGGTAAAAATTATTAATTGTGCTTTTTGATAGTTGGTTTGGCATAAGCACAATATGTTAAACTTGATCTCTCTTCATCTATGTCATATTAATAGTGAAATAGTCACATTTCCTATCACATTGGTTGTTGGGACATGTTCTTCCATTTCCCACCATTAACTAAGAAAATAAATTATAATTAAGGGCTTAAATACATAGCCAATAATCATGAAAAGGAAACTTTAAGCAGAGAAGGATAAACTTGTAGAAGAAAATTATATCCTAACTTGTGATCCCTTAGGTTTTAATCTAGGTTATCCATGATCATATATTCTTATGTTAATATTTATTTTATTTTATCTTTGTTCCTTTAAAAATGGTTCATACTAAGCTTATGAGTTTACCAAAGCATATCCCCTGGGAGTGTCGTAACCAAGAGTGCAGCAAGGCCCGTTGTCATGTACCAGTTCCTGTTCAAGTCTAGTTCAAAGCAGTGTTTTCAGGTTTTACCCCTATGTGCACCTATTCCAGATCCACCTCTACTTGCTTGTATCCAGACAGGTATGTATTTTCTTGATAAACCACTTACTCAATACTCACAAAAATATAATGAAGATTTCCTATATTTAAAATTTTCTATAGGATTTTTCCTCAAGTTTTCATATCCTAATTTCCACAAATAACTAAACCATAATCTGATACCAACTATGTAATCCTACCTTTTTATAACATAACTTTTCATTACATTTTACAAAACCGAGGTTCTTTAAGGTTTAGTGTCTTGGAAACCAGGAACTTAAAACATGAAAACATAAAACATTCATCTTAAACACTTGAAAGGATTATTTTTATGTTCATCCTAGGTTCATTATTTCATCTCATAACCTCGGGACATACATCAAAAGAAAGGGTGAGCATAAGGCCTAGTAAGGGAAACAAGGGGAAACATTTAACATGTGACCTTGAGATACATCAATAAAGTCATGATAAATAGATTTAATGAATGAGAAAGAGATCATGAGGCATATAATAATGGAAAGAACATGATTCATAACATTAATATGTGTCTACAACATTTAACTTAGACAATCATGAACATATCACCAAGGTCCATCCCCAAGGTGTCATTTGAAATTACCAAGGTTATTCCCCAAGGTATTGTTAAATGTGTAATCTCTAGTGGTTACATCATTACCCAATGCATTGGAGCGCTATCAGGGAGAACCAATAATTTTTCATTATTATAATGTGATACACATATATCATCATCAAATATTTCATAAATAACCCATATATCATAAAAGAAATGGGTTTAATTTCATAATCATAACATTTTAAAAACTGCTTTTAAGACATGATCTTTATGTCACTTCAAACCCACAGAAAAAGGAAAGCGGGTATCATGTATGTAAATCTCAGAATTTAAAATAGAAAATCTTGATATATATTTTAATACCCCTATATAAGAAATATCTTTGAGTATTCACTTAATAAAATAAAATAATTTGAGAAAAAGAGAGACATTTTGAGACGAAAATTCTGCAGCATAACGGCTATCTTACAGGGTTTTAGAAAACATTGAAAATAAAGGGGACATGGGTCTCCCACTCATAAATGATCCATAAAACAGTATAGGGATATAATATAATGAATATAAGAACATGGTAATGAAATATGAAATACATACCATATGAAATGAAAAACAAGGAAGGAAGACAAAAAAAAAGATTTCTCTTATGAACATTCGGCAGCCTAACGGCGTCACTTAAAACCTCAAAAAAAGAATTGACAAGATCAAATAGGATCTCTCATAATATGAACATAAAATATCAGTATGATATATATAGATATAATACCCCAACATAATAAAAAATAACTTGAAAGACTTGACATGAAAGTAGAATATTGAAAAATGAGAAGGGTTAAAAAATCCCTTAAAAATTCGGCAGCGTAACGGCGCCACTTAAACATTCATAAGATGAAATGATGAGAGAAATATGGGGTCTCTAATCATATGAAAATTAAAATGACAGTAGGTTGAATATAAAAGAACATCCGTGACATGAGAACATGGGGCTTAAAATAAATGACATTAATGAGAGTACTTGAAAAGTAAGAGAGAGGTAGGATCCCTTATCTAAAAACGTAACTCTTAAAACTCAAAGGTTGGGACCTTGAGGGATTGGGGGCACCTTGGGAGGACTCCTTTGGAGGTAAGGAGACCAGAACTTTGTTGAGGATGATTTTGGAGTTGAAAGGATGATAGAATGGCTTGGTATTTATAGGGAAAGCGAGGGGACAAGGCATTAATGGCCAAGGGACACCTCATTGGTGGTATTGGAAAAACCATGGGCTTGCCTATGGTATTTTCCCATGGTATTGGCCACTTGGGACACTTCATACCTTTTCTTACTATTCATAAGTCGACCATATTTATTACATACTTAATACATCATTAAATGATGTCATTAAACACCCATAACTTAAAAACTGTATTTTAACTTTTCACCGAAAATTCAACTTTCTCAGAAAAATCACAAAATTTCACCTTAACCAAATATCAATGCTTTGATTTAAAAAATGAACATCAATTTATAAAAATAATTTTCTAAATATTTTGAATTTAATTTTTAATTAAAAAAATACTATTCACCAAAAATTCATTTTTTTCAGAAAAATCCCCAAAAATTACCTTAACATAATATCGATGCTATGAATTCAAAAATAAACTCCTTTTTATAAAAAAAATTATAAATATTTTTTATTTAATTTTTAATTAAAAAACACTACTCACCCGAAAAAACTAATACTTGACTAGTAATTAATGAAACTGTTATTTACCTATATTATTGAATCACACTACTTCATCAAGGTTCCTAGATTATATTAATACATTCTTTAAGTGAGATTACTAATCCATTTGGTCACATTACTTATCCTAAGCGTAAAATCACTATTCATAATTTACTATTCATCAGAAATTATGTTGATCTTATTAGACTCTAAATTTCTTACTAAACACATTGGCAGAAGACCATTTTTGGAAAATCATTACACATAATTAATTATTTAAGGTTTATATAAATATTTTAAAATATCCTTTTTTCTAAATTCATCAACAAAATACATCCTATATTCATTCGAACATTTAAAAACTCACAAAATTTTCCATAAGAAGAAAACTAAATTTTATTTATCTCAAAGGATTACAAAAAGTAGTTATGGTATCCTTACATAGCCCTTTATAACCCCAGCATAGGACCTAATTGTAAGGTGTACTAAGGTGAGAGAATCTGAGGACGGCTCGGCCAACATCGCCCGAGTAGTAATTTCTATAAATTTTAACTTCTCGCAAAGGAGATTCCATTCTAGCTCCACACGATGAGGTTCGGCTTGGGTTTGGTCTAGAGAAAAGCCTAGTGGTGCTACCACTTTCCCAAGTTCTTTTAGATGGGATTCAATCGGCCCAAGAATACTGGGTGAGGCCATCAAATATTCTTCCTATTTTAATTAACCAAGATCACTTGTATTTGGAGATAATAATTGAAACATTTAGTTTCCAAAGGTCATACTGACTAACGGTTATATAATTGTCAAAATCCAACGGTCTCTTTTTAATTATAATCATTTAATTAAATGAAAAATTGTTGTTGAGTGTGAAATAAAATAACACACAAATTTTAGGAAACAATATTTTTTTCAAAATTTCGGGTCATTACAGTCTCTCTTCAAAAATTTATGATCCTTCCCTATTACCAATGACCCTCCTGCGGCATAAGATAATTTAAAATATATTTAAAAACTCATTGATTTTTTGTAGACACCAAATTCTGTTAAGGTGAAATGTGTTATATTTAAACTTAAAGGTCCTAGTAGATGGTGGTGGGATTTTATAGTTTAGTTGGTGGAAAATGTGGTCTTGGTGGAAATATCTCATGGATATTTTATATAGTAATTATATCTATAATAAATGATGTTTTCTAAGTTAATGGATTCTCTTACCGTTCAAAAATGTGATCATACAATGATTCAATGTGCCAATCATTTTTTGAGTTAATTTAATTATTACCTAAGGTGGTATTGAATGAGAAGCTTAAAGATCATATGTTTTATATGGTTACTCAAGTATATATCATATCTTAAGTTTTCTTGTGGAATATCACCATATATAGTTTTGTTCTAAATTCAAATTTGATGGTGGAAATTGACTAGGATTGTATGTTAGGGTTGATAGGAGTTCCTCCTACTCCCAGTGGTATCTTGAATGGTCCCTTTAAAGGTAAGAGGAAGTAAGATGAGTCCCATGGTGGAATTTATAGTGGTGTGTCTTTATGGAATACTTCTTAAAAATATTCTACAGTGTTTATTAAAGGACCACTAACTTTTATATAGTGTGGAAAAATTAGGCACTCAAATCGATCTTTCACAGAGGAACCAAATATCTATAACACTTGTGGATAATAAAGTAACTAGTAGATATTTTTCCTGGTTTCTACCACTCTATATAGTGTCATGGGATCGACAGTGATAGGAGGATCTATAGAAAAATCATATATTTTAAGAACAAATGGGTTCTAAATATTAGCATTAGGGATAAAGTGCCTTCAAATAGTGGATGAGTCTCCTGGGGAAATAGATATGGGTCCAATGATAGTGAGAGTTGACATTACCATGATTTATCTTTAGTGACTACATTATTTGATATATGTTCCACTCAATCCATTATATCTACCCATGCTATTGTAATTTTTAATCTTCTTATGGATCTCATGACTTATGTGATGGAGATTACTACACCTCTCAGGATGAAGATAGTGTTAGCTCTCTCATTCCCTTATAATACATTATTTATTTATAAATTAAGATTGACTGGAATTTTTTGGGTATGGATATGAAACTGATAAATTTTATTCTAAATATGGATAGTTTTATTACTCATAATAAACATATTAACTGTTATCTTTGGTGTGCCTCCATTTATTCCCTAGATGGGGAGTGTTGTGTTTTTTAGGGATAATGGGATGTAAGGTTGATTCAAGGTGGACCAAGTATTTAATATTTGGGTAGGATTATATCTATGTTTTCTTTTAAATTGTATAAATATTGTTCTTGTAGTGATCTTCCTCTATTGGTGGGTGAGGTTCCATATGTTTTACATCTGAATTTTCTAGTTTTCTATCGATGAGAAAGGAAGAGTTTTCTATAGACTTGTCAATAGGTGTCCAGATTATTTCTTTTCCCTCTAAACTAATGGAACAAGCTATAATAAAAGATTTATAGTCTCATTTGGATGAATTGTTGTCTGAAATCTTTATTTGAACCAGTGTTTCACCTTGGGACATGTTGGTTCTTTTTTAAAAGAAATAAAATGTAACGCTTTTCCTTTTGGTCAATACTAAAAGAGAAATTGCATTACAACCAAGAACAAGTATCCACTACCCTGCATTGAAAATTCTCTTGAGTAGTTGAAATGGGTAAAGTGGTTCTCAAAGATAGATCATCACTCTGTTTAAAACCCTCTTATGATCAAGGAGTCGGATATCCATAATACCACTTTTATAAGTATTTATGTACATTATGATCCCCTCTTTATACCTCTAGGTTTGACCAATTCTCCAATTGTGTTCATGGAATTGATGAACGGGATTTTCCATTAGTACCTTGACTCTTTTATTATAGTATTTATAGACAACATATTGCTTTATGCTAAAACAGAGGTGGATTGTGTGTACCATTTAAAATTAGTTGTGGAAATCTTTAGAAATCATTGAATTTATCACAAGCTTTCGAAATGAAATTTTTGTATTTAGGAGGTAACTTTCTTAGGGAATGTGGTTTCTAAATAAGTCATTTTAGTTGATCATGAGAAGGTGAATAATATTATGAAATGGTGTAAAATATTGAATATATCAAAATGGTTATCCAATAAAAACAAATTAATAAAGAGTTATTAGGCATTATGTATTATTTATATAATGGGGAGACCATTCGTGAATGGTATCTATATTTTGAGGGGGGTCATTTTCTTTACGAATTGGTATGTTGTCCTATTACCCATGATAAAGGTTGTTATAGGAGATTTTTATCATTCCCAATAGGTAGTACACCTTAGAAAAATTAATATGTTTTATTATATGAGGAATCATTTCTAGTGGATAGTTATTAAACTAAACCTTGTTGATTTTGTTTCTCAGTGTTATACTTCTAATCAGATTAAGGATGAGCATCAGTATCCCTATGTTTTCTTTAACCACTCACTCTACTAACTTATAAGTGTGATGATATATCAAGGGAATTTATAGTTGGTTTTCCATGTAAAATTTGGGTAAAGAATGTGATTTGGGAATTTATTAACTGATTGACCAATACATATCACTTTATTACCATCCATGATATGACCAAAGTTTATGATTAAGGAAATATGTGTGTGTAGAAGAATAATATATTGCATGAAGTTTCTTCAACCACAGTTTCTGATAAGTATCACCATTTCACTAATTTCTTTTGTAGAGGCCTATAGGAGTTAATATGATCCTAGTTAAATTTTATCATGGAGTTCCATCCTTAGATATATTGTCATATGGAATGTGTCATGCAGATTATAGAGGACATGATTTATGCTTGTGTCCTTGACTTTGTAGGATCTTGGAATTTCCACTTTGGATTGCATGAGTTTTCATAAAATAATAGATAAAATTCATTTATTAATAGTGAAAAATTTGAGGCCTTTTGTGCAAATCTATGTAAATATATTCCTTGTTTGTTAGCTATTTTTGAAGCTTCCCTTTTGCTACGTAGTTTTGTCTAAGCTAAAAAAAACAAAGATTCATTTTATTCATTTTATTCATTTTATTCATCATATAATAGTAACTGTGCAAAGATGGTATAAGTCTTATATTAATAACCATCAATGTCATTTTTAGTTCTCAATAAGTGAATAAGTTTCTTTATATTCCTACCTTTTTTGGTTCCTCTAAATCTTTAAAGATAGTGAAAGTATGAACCTAGATACATGGGACCATTTCATGATGATGAGTGGAATGTTAAGGTATCATACCCTTTGTCCATACCACCATATATGAAACTAATCCATAACATGATACACATATCATATCTCAAAAAGTATATTTAATACGTGTATCATTTCTTCAGTTGAGAGGACCATGATTTGGAACCAGATATGATTTTAACTAAGTAGTCGGTTTGGATGATCGACACTCAGATAATGTTTATTTTTTAAAATTCCATACCCTTGGTTTGGGTAATATGGAAATATGGTTTTGATTCTCATGAAACATGAGATCATGATGGATTCATGAGAAAATAATAGCCACATAATTTTTTTATGGATTCATCTTGATAGGATTTCTGAGGGTATAAGCATTTTATGATGAAGATAATTATAACATAATGAAACTAGAATTTAGGTACTTAGGTTCCTTTGTTTTTTTTGATATTTTTTTGTTTCATATATTGAGTTGTTTTAAGTGAATTTTGGAAACAATTAGAGGTTTATAGACTTTTGAATAGTTTAAAAAAATTGTAAGGGAAAACTGTGTGGGTCTCCCCAAAAAACATATACCTTGTGCTAGAGTTTTAGAGGAGGGTGCATAGTTGGAAAGGTGTTTAGTTAAAACCATATTTACAACCCCTCAAAGACATGTGTATTGAGATTATGGGGTTATACATAGTTGTAATGTGTCTTTTTAAACTATGTTTCCAAACTATATAAGTCTTTCAATAACTAAATGGGGGCACATGGTTGGCACATAGTTTTCCAATCTGTGTCACCAAATCCTTCGATGGTAAATAGTTATTAAAATCTTATCTTTTAAGTGAGGATATATTCTAAAATTGCCTCACTGTTCTCACATTTCAATATTATCCTGACCAAATACACTCTTATTCAATATTTTGGGTATTTCTTACCTCTCGGTGATTGTTTCCAACTGATATTTGATCTTTAGATCTAGTTTTTCTAAGGCATGATATCATTTCTCATCATACTTCATTGATCTTATATATATACCATTATTTCCCTGATTATAACCATAGATCAAGGATATTTATTCTAAACATATGGCTCTTGTATTAATATAATTGGGTTTATTACATAACTATCATAGTTTTGGGACTTTTGGTCTGAATTTAAATTAATTTTTTTAAATTCTTTGGAAAATGATGAGGTATATATTTTATATATCTATCTCTATCTATCATTATTCTATGAATGATGTATTTGATATTGTTATTTGAGAATTTTTCTTCTAATATTCTTTATTTATCTTTCTATTTATCGACTTTTCATTGGTGTATCCCTTTTTGGATCTTAATAAGATTGTGAATTGAGGTCGGTAGATTCGTAAGTCAAATCCTATCTTTTGGAATAGTTTTTTCTTGGTTATTTTAAATTGGATTTTTAATTGATGTCCAAAGAATTATAAGAGTCTTTTTATAATTTATTTTGATATGGAATGGAATGTGTGATAAAATCTCTTTGTCAATGGATTTTAAAATAAAGTTTTGATTTCTAAAAAATATCTTATAATTAAATGAATTGATTTGAACGGCATAGAATGTTTTATGATTTTAAATGAAATTATTTGATTTGAAGGGAATGAGTCTTCTATGAAAACCATTTAATGTTGGTTTTTGAAATGATATAACATTTTTATAAACTTGAATTTGTGGTATTTAAAAAAAAGATTAAAAATGATTTTAGATTGATTGAAATGAATGATAACCCCAAGTATGATTGATTCCCTTAAAGAACATGGGAGTCTAGGTAGTAATGTGGTAATAACACACTCTAAGAATGTATTTACTCTATATGAAAATAGATTAATGATGAAAATGTAATCTAAACTATCTTGAATAATTGGATTTTTTATTTAGGATTCTCTCATATTCTTCCTAGACTTCTGATCTAGGGAGTGTGTGCACACTTGGAGTTATAATTTATAGAGATGTATGAGAATCCAAATACTAAACTAGAATTGGGTCTCTAAACAATGTGTATTTGATTTTAATTGATTATAAAATTAATAATTGATGAAAATTTTAATTCATGCATGTTTTTATGGAAATAAATATCCATGCCTATTTTTAAAATAATCTTATATCTTCTTATATTGAAAGAAATTCAATTTTTTACATATTTCATTTTATCCATTGAAATTATTTTGAAATCCCAATTTGATATGAATTGTGAAATAATTTTCATGCCATGTTGTATTTAAAATTGATCATATTTAGTTTACTGGATATGGATTGACTATGGAATACTTTCTGAGATTCTACTATTCTTTATTACTCACACACTACCTTTGATTTTAGGAATGTGTAAAATTTATTATGTTGGGTCCAGTGAAAGGAATGGAACCACATAAAGGTTGTAGTTATTCTTAATATATAGTACCTTGGGAGTTTGTGGTGACCAATGGAGCATGTGATCTACTAGTTACATGGAGATATTTTGATGTTTTCTTTGTTGATTTTGATGATAAATAATATTGATGTGCTATTTTTGGTACATGTATCCATATACTTGTGGTACTTTCTCTTAAGGAGTGTTTAGACTTCCTATTGATTCTTTTCATTTATTTCTATTACTTTTTCAGGATGAATTATTTTGTTGATAAATTTTTCCCTGTTATTTATTTTATATTCAAGTTTCAGTCCCAAGATCATGGGGATCAAGAATAACCTATAATTCAAATCATTATTGATTTAGATACCATTTAGGTGGGTAATCTGGGTTAGTTCCTAACAAACTCAATAAATGAATTTTCTATTATTAAGAGAGGGATAATTTGATGAAAATATAAAAAATATCATGGTTATATCCTTGTTTCTTGGAAACATTTCATTATATTTTATATCAAGATCAAAATAGATAGAGAGTCAAATGATATCCCAATGCCTATTAGTTATGGTACAATCTTCAGGTACATGAAAGGAGGGGCACTCTCATTCTTCTCTAAATGTTTTGTAATTTATATTTCTTATGAAACTATGATGGAAATAGTGATCCTAGTGATCAATATTTTTATATATAACAACTTGTGTAAGTTTTGGACTGAGCTTGTGTAGACCATCAAGTTTAGTATTTCTTCTCCCTCTTAGTGGATCATAGTAGTTTTTTAGGGTTGTATTGAATTTTTTAGTCAATTTAACTTTTTTATCATATATATAGATATGGTAATAGAGTCTATAAAACTTCATCCATCATGGGAGTTGGGTTAGGGTTGTGACTGAAATTGGTCCATTAGAAATTCAATTGAGGACAATTTTTTAATTCTTTTTTTTATAATATTTTTTAGGACTTGGAGTTTCTCTAAACATTCGGCTAATATAAATATAAAAATATTATATGTCTAACCAATTGAAACTTTTTTTATCCTTATAAATGTATTCAACGCTTAAATAAAATTTTCTAATATTTAAACTCACTTGATTCATCCTCACTTAATGAATAAATGAATATCATAATGTTGGAGATGATTTAGGTTGATCCAAATGTGACACCACAAAATTTGATAATCCAATACGATAACCACCAAGGAATATTTAGTCACACTATGTCATGGTACACTCAAGGATTTAACATTAAATAGTATAAACCACTATGTTCTAGTGGTTCCTTTAGTACACAGATACATCAATCTCTCACTTTCACTAAAGTATCATAGACTTAGTATATATTCTTATTATGTCACATCACAGACAACTACTCATGAAACTATATCTAAAAATCCATTTGGATATTTATATATCTAATTTTTGAAGTTATATTATATATTTTCACTACATGTTACATAATATATAAAAAATTGTAAAAAATCCAACCAAAAATTATTATATATATCCATTAAAACACATTTTTAGGGAAACTCTCAATGTTTCATAAACTATATCCTCATTTTCAATTCCATAAATTGTAACCTTTTGGGCTTTTATAGTATTTAAAAAATTATGAATTCCAAAATTATTAAATTTAATACAATAGAATTTCCTAGAGAATAATCAATTATACTCCCATAACAAAGGGATCTAGCATGATACTACATCAAACAAATGTATCTCTATACCCATGTCCACTAGATACATCATATGTAAGAATAAAATTTCAAATGATCATTTTTTCTAGGAAATTGATTAATTATAAGATTTGAAATACGTCACACCCTTATAGTTAGTCAAACATTCTTGATTCTGTGTATATAAATTGACCAGTCGATTAATACATCATATATCATTTATCTTAGTGAATGAGCACATCACATACCCCTCACCCAAATAGATAATAATATCATATAGATTATCTAGGTGTGGTTTTACACTTCCTTGGTATATCTTAATCAAGATAAAATATGTCATACTCTTGATAGGATAGGATAAATCCAGTTTAGGTTGATCTCTAAATGATTACATGATCAACAACATACCCAACCACCACCTGATTATCTAATCCTCTAGGATTTCATAAGAAATGTATCAAACTATGATATTTCTCATGATAGGTATATCGCTAACCTCATATATTGGGGACTCTATATATGAATCATCCGTCATTATTTTTCAAAATATAGAGTGTATAACAATCCATGTGGTATATACTTTTTGGGTAATCTAATTCCCAAAATCTCATTTTATTCCATCTGAATATATTTCATATCTTGATACAAGAACCCTCTTGATTCCAAACATAACAATTCATCACAATCTATAATTTCATATGATGAACATTGGTTAGGTATTACTCAAAGTCATACCTGGAGAGGTAAATTATCATCCCACTTCATGAAATATATATCAAAATATATGTAGATGATGTGAAATAAAGATAAAGTGGATATTTACTTTTGAATAACATAGTATATCTTAAATTATTAAAATATCCTAATAATTCATAAAAATACCATTCATAAAAACCAATATAATATATCATATATGATATATTTATATATAAGTATTATGTTTTCTATACTATTATGGTTTTTTCAGAATCATTCCATCAATACGTAATTCTCACCACAACACTATGTGATTATCTAATAGAACATTCCCACTAAACTCTTTACTAAAAAAATTCATTGAACAAATTAAAACTTCTTAAATTCATAACATGGAGTGACAAGATGTTAATAAATTCGATTTTCAACTTATAAATTTTTAGAAGTTCATCAACATCATCATTCTAAGAACACTTCTATTAAATATTTATTTGTGATCATTTGGTTAAAAAATATAATTATTTACATTTTCTTTTTCAATAAATCCCATAAACTCTTTAGAATATAAATTAATATTTACTTTATTATGATAACTAAATGTAACCATTTACATTTTTATTCATCAATATGTGCAAAATTCTTTTAAAATATTTAGTTACATTCACTTTGTATTTTGACTAGTATACTATTTTATTTGTTAAATTTGAATTTATCAAAGTCCAAACATACTATCACATTCCTTTTAGAAAATATATTCTTTTTATAAGATCAATATAAGATATAAAAAAATTATATTTGAAAATAACACTTATTTCCTCTTCCTCAAAATATTTAAAAAATAAACCATTATATCCCTATCATATATGGTATTCAATATGTTTATATCATTTTATCAAAAAGAATATTATACTTTATTATATTTCAATATAGTGTAAGGATCCAATACCTTATATTTTAACAAATATCTAGATAAATAATTTTATCCTTCATAAAATATTTTTACTTATGCCTTATTTTCATCAATGTTATATAATCTAATAAATCATAAACCATATGTATCAAAACCATAATCTCATATTATTCCTAACAACTCTTTGTTAACAAAATATCCCCTTATCACAAAATATAAAAGAGATAATTGAACATATACTTTATTTAGGTCCATGTAAGCTTGATATATTCCATTATAGTTAAACCATGATTCAATAACCCTTTTACCTCATCCTTTAAATGAAAAACTACATCCTCTATTAAATATTTACTTTATTTTAAACTCTTTTGTGATCAAAAATTTTGTAATGTATACATTTAGGATCACAAACCATTAAAAATATTGGAATGTTTTTATAACATATATAATAAACATATATTTTACATAGAGTTTCGCGAACCCATTTAGGCATCCCAAACAATATCCAACCTATGGATACAATCTCACTCCTTATTGAATCTTTATTTAGGTTTAAATGACCTTGATTGGATTCTTTAATAAAAATTGTTAGACACAACAAATAACTTTTATTCTTCCAATTTAAAATTTTTTCCACTTGAGTTATCAATAAAAAACCAGAACCCATACATCACATGCACCATTTTATATATCCTAAACACTTTGAGAAAATGGGTTAAAATTTTCTTAAGCTCTATAAAATTATTGGAACATTTCCAACAAATAAAAAAAATCCTTAACCTGAATAAGACTTATATTAAAAACTCAGTGAATTATTTTTTTCTTCAAAACGGTATATAGATCCACTTTTTTAAAAAGCTAAATAGTTTGTTATTAGGAAAGTAGTTACTCTAACCTCTAGAATTTTTCTTACATAAGAAAGTTTCTTATTTTTCTAATCTTAGTAGTATCTTACATTAAGATTCTTCTTTTCAACAATTGATCTCAAAGTTAAGTTTGATGATGAGGATGATGTCATTTATCTAAAAAATATTTTTTTTCAATTGAGTATCAAGTTTTATGCTCATTTAGTAATAAATTTAATTAAATTTTATCCTATTAAAGTGACAGTCCCTTTTGAAATCCATCATTTTTATTAGTGGGTCAATATTTAAATTTTATTATGAGTTGCAATAGTCAGTAATGTAAATAAGTTATGATTATATCTGATATATAATAATATCAATCACATAATATCTGAATCTTGGATATTTGGGTGGAAAAATATTTTCCTATTCTATTATATAGATTATCTAAACTTAACTATCCAATATTACTAATGGTTTGAATTCCGAGCTAAGTGTCATGTATGAATGAGACAACTAATGGTTAATGTTTTTTGAGGAAATTCCCTAGAATTATATTTTATGTACTTTATGATTAAAATTATTCATGTTTTCTTAATATTAATAAATTTTATATCACATCATGATCATTATTTTGTGTTCCATTGCATGTGATAATGTCCAGAGGGTACATTTCATACTTAAAGGTCATATCATTTCCAAACTATGATTATTGATTTCAATTGATATAGAAGTATTTGTTAATATATGTTCTATGGATATATAATTTTATTTTACAGGACATAAATGATATATTCTTTCATCGGTAGGGGGCTCATAAGTCTTTTAGACTTCTTCTCATGAAATTCATTCTTATTAATCTCAAGTAAAGAAGTTATAAGAACTTAAACAATAAGTATAAAATAAAAATTTATCTATTTTATTGGATGTTATTATCTTCCAACAAGATTCATTTTCCTTAGACATTTTGACTATTATTTATACATTTCATGAGTCGCATACATTAATTTATTGATGAAAACTATGATAAAATATGATCGCGATGAGGTGGGATACACTGAGTGCATGATGATTGTTATTGTATTATTGAATAATGTGAGGAAAACTCTATATCTTATGTTATTTATCATAATTTGACATCTAAGGTAATTTTATTGGAATATAACTTCATGATTAATTCTAAGGTCATGGAGGTTTTGTCAACACATTCATTAGTGAAAATTCAAAGAAAGATACATTGACCACATAAGTTGATGATAGCAATATGCCACCTAGTTGATTTGAGATGTCAAGATAAATGGATTTTATTACACAGTGTATGTTCTCATGTGGTTAATTTCATTGTGACATTTAAATTATTTATCTTTAGGTGCCTTAGCATGTTGTTAAATGCTAACCTTGGACTTAGGTGGTTCTACCTAACACTATTAAGAAAAGGGCCTAAAGGGTTATACACTGAGTGCATTCCAAATCTCAGTCAAATTATATATGAATTTGAAATTTTGAAGAAAAAAATTCTTATAAATACATTAATAATTAATGTTTATATTGATCTCATATATCCAATCACTATTTATTTGATAGAATAAAAGTGAGTTGAATATTTAAAAAATATTTATTCACTATTTTGGGAATATAAAATTTATTTATTTACTGCTGAATAGTGTAGTGATATGTATTTATTTAAATAAATAGCCATTATCCAAGGCCTGATAAATATTGATGAGGCTTGATAAAACCATTATAATGGTCTTGTACAAAAAAAATAGATGTTATTTGAATAAATGTTAACTTATTTATTCCACAAATAATATATATTTATCCTCCAGTCTGGAACACGTAAATCAATTAATATTATTATTATTATTTAGAAATGGGGTTCTCCAAGTATTTAAAAAATAATAAGGACTTGTGTGAAATTATTATTTTCTAATTATTGCTCTATTTAAACCTTATTATGACATTATCAACCCTAATAATTGTAGTGTACAATGAAATTATAGAGAGAATTATTTTTATCCCTATAGAGATATTATCCATGAATACTCTTAGGAATATGGAGGCATCCTATTCCACTAACTTATTAGGACTAGATACATAATGAAGAGTACTTCCTCATGAAGTGATTCTTATGGTGATCATCAATGAATTATGTAAGCATCTGAATCTTCCACAAAAGTACCAATGGGTTTCTATAATGACTTTTGGAGGTTATTTTGTATCTGTAGATCACCAATATAAGGGTTATATAATTTAAACATCTTAACATAATGAAGGACAAAGAGTGATTTACTAATTCATCAATGAAGAGAAAAATTCAACACATGGTATTTATTTTTCCAAATAAATTAATTATAAATTATATGTGTTTATACTATCTTCTTGTTCCTTTTACAATATTCTATTAATATTCAACTGAATTTCTTTGGTCATAAAGTTTTTTCTTGTACATACCATAAGATTCATTGATTTGGACAAAATTTCAACTTAGATACTTTCCAATAAGCACTTACACTACACCTAGAACCTTTAAGACTATATCATAATAGGCACATAATTAATTTATATTTATTTATTAATCATTGATTGATGATATACAATTTTTGATAGTTTTTATTTTTTGATTATTCATTATTTAAATCCAAACATCAAAATCTTATCTTCCATTTCTTTTTTCTCACTCATATATCCAAAAAAGGTTGAAAATATAGGAAGAATATATTCAAACTCTATTAGGAGGTTCCAAGTGTTCAAGATAGATAACATCAGACTACGTATTGTATATTCATTGGGAACAATTCATGAAACCTTGTTCTTTGAACTAGGATGAACCCAAAGAAATTTAATTTCTCAATTAATAAGTACATTTGGTATGCATTAAATGCAAAAAGTTTGTTAACCAAGATAATATTACACATAGTTTTCCAAACTACACATCATTTAACATTCTTACACATCATGTTGTCAACATGTTTTCACGATGGAAAACATAATGTCAAAGTCATGTTTTGTATTTAGTAAATGACATGGGGACTAAAAAATCAAGAAACATCAACAGAATATGTTACATGGTGTGTATCCTAAGTACACACTAAGTAAAGCATTTTACCTCACGTGGTTAATTTTTCACAAAAAGAAAATTAATTGAATAATTAAACATAATCAACATGTTTCCATGTGTAATTTATTGATAATACATTTCATGAAATAGGATTATTTAATTAATTTATTTATTAGTTTTTAAACTACAAGCTATGTATATTCTTTATTTGTATTTTACTCTATATTCTTTAATTGCATTATATGTCACATAATTTACATGTGTCTATGTTTCATTTATTTATATTACACACATTTTAATTACATTTCATTCCATGTATTATGGATTCAATGTGAGTTCATAATACAAGAGCCATTTACTGTAGTTAAGATTGGTATATGTCATTGCCTCTAATTAGACATGTGTACTTTATTAATTTTAATTAAAATTAATTTGTTTAATATGTTTAAAATTATAGAAGGTGGATATTTCTAGGAGGATTTGGATATAATTAATTTAATTTAAATTAATTTTATAATTCTAAAATTAATTATTTTAATGCATGGCTCTTTATCTTAATTAAAGAAATAATTGGAGTGAATTACAACTGGATTACAAAAGTATATTTTTTGTATGTCTATATGTGATCATGATCTTTGGCTTGACCAATGTACATTAATGATTTCATTAATTTATTTTATTAAATTAAATAATGGAATGTTCATCCCCCCACTCTCCTTGTGTTCCTGTAATTTCATTTATGTAAACCCCTTAACCAATCATTGTGTTCCCCTCACCTACATCTGAGTAAATATTATGTAATGGATGGAGCTCCCATATGTGTAGAGGTGGTTCAGGTTTCGATATCAAGGTGAAACAAATCTACGATATCCATATGATGATATTTGGAATTTTACAGCACAAACCAAGTTATGGTTCATGTTGTTTCCCCTAGGTTCAAGGGTTAGTTTATCATCCACTAGATAAAATAACCTTTAAAAAACACATGTTCATACAAATTTTATTATTTTATTTTTTTTAAGTTTCAAGATTAATTTCTTTATATATTAATTGTCATTATCACATAAGTTAATAAATTAACAAGCATTAAATATATAATTAAAATAAATCAGACTATATAGATAATATTTCTAATACATGGTTTATCACTTAAGTAAAATACAAATAATATCAATATGGAATATGATAAGGTAAAATGGCCAATTTATATATAAATTTAAAAATCCATCAAATAAAAATATTATGTTATTATATACTTCTACTACTTAGGTGGATTTCAAATTATAGTTCAATGTGGTTGAACAACCTATCTTGGGGTTCTTTAAATTTTTAAGGAATTTCTAAACTGAGTTTTTTGTCAACCTAATCTATGTGATACTAAGGGTTGATCAGATCCATGAGACATTGTAAAACTAGTAGTCAAGTTTTGAGTAAATATAGGTCTTGGTTTTTGGGATTGGGGGTTATACTGAATGGATCATTGAGATCTAATTTAGTGAGTTTGGAATGACTTGGCTACATAAATACCTTTTAATTACTTATGAGGACCCTATTTGGGTTATGAGAAGAGTCGTATAGATCTTTTCCACTATAATATCGTACCTATGGTATATTCCAAAACTAATGGTGAGAGATGTTTTGTTTTAAAAAATAGTGGAAGAATAATAAATTAAATTTATTGTCTAATTTTTCAATCTTGATACAATACTAAAAATATATGCTTATTTAAGATAGAAATAGAAAGTAACAAGATTATAACTATATCACAACAATCTATACTATAGAATGATAACCTTATCACCAGCTCAAATTTATAGTAATAGTATAAGTTCTTTGACAATGTACTATTTCATGAATGGAAATCATACTTGTTGGAAAAATATATTCCTAAGTCACTTGCTAAAGAGGATAGTCTGTAAGAAGTATCTCTCTACCATAAACATATAGACGATTCCATATATTTTCAATATTTCATTTTATCATCCAAGTATAGTGATATCATGAAGAAACAAAAATAAATGGATGCATATATCATGATGTCACACCTTCATGATTTTTACCAATAAAATGACATATAATATAGATATGAGATCTCCAATGACCTATTCATAAGAAATATTAGAGATTTGTAATCAATTAAGCCCCATGCAATCAAAATGATTGGATATATACTGAAGTTACAAATCTTGTAATTATGATACCCAATGAATAATGAAGATATATCATATCAAAATCTCTACCTAAAGGCTTATTCAGATTCATTGTGAATTATAATAAGAGAAATTGTGAGAAAACTCTCTTATAACTCCTTACTTTAGTTATCCAAATTGATAAAAATGTGAGGCATCAAAATCTTTTTTCCGTTATAGTGAATAAATGGAATAAAAATGAAAAGTTATCTAAGAATCACCTCATGTCTAAGGTTTTTAAGATCTATCCTTCCTTGAAAATAAAGATCAAAGACATGGGAAAGAAAAAAGGGGAAATTGTTTTCCATGTGGAAAGCTAGTCCACTAGAATAAGAACTACACCCAATTAAAGAAGCAAGGGGATGATTTATGTTATTTTATTATTGAGTGAAATATTTCCATGTCTACTAATTTGGTGTTTGATATAGGTTTCAATACTCACATCTGCATTGAAATTCTAGAACCATGTAGATTCCAAAAGAGTTCTAGTGGTGAGGTAGATCATCAAGTATTAAATGGATTACGACTTGTTGATTTGGTGATAGGATAATTCCACCTTTTATTTTAAACATGGATGATATTGGTTTAAAATTATTTTTATTATATTCCAAGTGTTACCAAAAACAAAAAATCTCTATCCTATCTTGATGCTGATTTTTTATATTTAATTTTTGAAAAAATGTAGTTTATTTTATGAAGAAATATATATTTTATGGTATGGTTTATTTCAATAACAGTCTTTATGTATCAGATTACAAAAACCAAGTATTGAAACATGAAAACGAATCATGCTTGCATGAATCATATAAAACCTAGATGCAGAATCATTTACTTTTTCATATAAATTAGAATTGTTTAAAAAAACTCCATCAATAAGGTTTTTTAGATTCTTTTAAACTAAATAAATATGACAGATATCAAGTTTGTCTACCAGGAAAAATAACCAAGCCATATTTTTTTGGGAAAGTTGAAAGGTCTATAATGCTTATAGAATTGGTTTATGCTGATGTGTGTGGACCTATCTTAGTAGAATCTAGATACAGATATTCTTACTTCATTACTTTTACAGATATATAATTAGATATTTACATATATACATAATAAGAAATAAGTCTTGAACCTTTGATAGATTAAAATAATCCAAGAATGAAGTAGAGGAGTATCTTAGTAAAAATATAGATAATATTTGATCCAATTGATGTTGTGAGTATCTTAACCATAAATTCATAGAATTTCTATGGGATTGTAAGTTTTTTTTCCAACTCACACCACATATACACCATAATGTAAAAGTTTTAGTGAAAGGAGGAACTGTACCTTTCATGACATTATGATGTTGATAGTGATCATGTAGATCCTCCATTATCCTTTGGGGGATATGCATTAAAATCAAAATCACACATTATGAACCAAGTACCAGCTAAAGTGAAGAACATAATACATTATGAATTTATGTATGGAAAGAAATTTGTAGTATCATATACTTATGAATAGGGTTGAAAGGTGTCTATTATGGAAAATTATGGGAAAAAAGTAAAACCTTGGGGAAATAATTGAATATTTATGGGATATACAATGAAAACTAGAGGATATTACCTATCGTACCCCAAGAAAAATAAATTCATTATAGTAGGACAATCTATTTCTCTTGAAAGGTAGAACATATTTAAAAGCGATATTAGGATAAATATAGAATTAGAATAATTTGATTCTCAAGATACACAAGAGTTGGTGTTTGAATGCATTACATAGGTCCATGTAGAAGAGATTATTCCTAAAATATAATTTCTACATTAGAGAATAATAGAGGTTAGATAACTAGAAAGAAATCATTTTTTAGTCATGGGTGATGCTGACTCTTTATTGGTTGACAATAATGGTGTTATTTATAATAAAAAGGGGGTAGAGAGATCATAATTTGAATGATGTAAAGAAGGCATTAATTCTAATATAGATTCCAGGTATCTTAACCATGTTTGGGTCATGTTTGATCCTCTATTTGATGAAAATTCTATTTGCTGAAAATGGGAATTCATGAGAAAACTCAACATATAAGGTAAAGTGAATACCCAAAAATAATGAATTGGGGATAAATTAATTAAACAACATCATGGAATTAACAATCATTAAAACTTGTCTCTAGTATCCATGTTTAAATCTGTCAAAACTCTACATGGTATAGCATCCTTCCATGACTGTGATATTTGGAAAATGGATGTCAAAATAGCCTTTCTTAACAGGAACCTCGTAGAATATTTCTATATGACATAACTAGAAGGATTTTAGACACTAGGTATGTAACTCCCCAACCCCAGTTACACATAGTCAGAGCATTATTACATAACAGTTTCATGATCACAAGTGATCAAGTCCCGAAAGACTGATTAGTTTAGTAGCCTTAGAAGTAATAGATACATACATAAGTTTTACATTACATTATGAAATAAAAAACGACAACATTGTGTCCCCTTTTAACACACTCATATCCCTTAACCTATCTCTTCATACAAGTCGTAATATACTTATTCACATCTTGGAAAAATAAAACATAAAAAAGTGGTGATCTCAGTTTCTCTCTAAGGATAACAATATAGCGGAAAAAATAATAAATAACAATAAACATTTAATCCAATGTATAAGAATAAAACACAAGACTTTTAAAAATAAACATCAGCATAATATAGAAAAGATAAATCAAATAATTCAATTCACTTATTCACTAGGATATTCTACAAGATGAATAATCACAGGTAATATCAATAGATAATCTCTTAATAATGGAATGCATAATGTCAGACATCATAACCACATAGTCAAGACCTAATTCCAAGACTACAAATAAAAAAAATTCAAGGCCTTATGCCAAGACACTAGTTTATCTAATGATAAATACTGATGCATCAAGGGGTTATAGTGGTCCCCTCCCATCGCTTACTACATCAAATGCATTCCACATATAAAAAGGGTGAAACATAACATAAACATTCGTATTAAACTAGTATATGAAATTTTAATACTTTAACCATAAACCGTTAATGACATAAAAATTGAAAATCCATAGTAAAACATATCATAAAACTATCAATAATATATGTAATATTGTATCATAATAATTCAACTTCAATTAAATATAAAATCCAATAATAGATATTGACATAAATTAAATCAAACCAAAAATTATTTGAGAGAAATATCTATTTCTACATTGAAAACATTTAAAAGTCACATAATTAAAAAAGAAAACATTTATTTTTAAAATATTCTTATAATATTGTAAGGGAATATTTGAAGGTGTTATATAGGTAGAAAATAGCCGCAGCCTCTGTATAAGTTTAGAAAAACATTCTTTCTTTAATTTTTTGAAATTGTCATAAAGTACCTTGTTTGGAAAATGAAAGAAAGATTACTTTCAAAACATTTTATAAAAATTCAAAAAAGGAATAAAGTACTTTAACACGTAGTCTAAAAAATAGAAAACAAATTTTGAAATACATTTTTGAGAAACATAGAAGTGAAAGATAAATAATTCTTAGTAGATACTTATGTATAAACAACTTCGGATAATAAAGAGATTGTAAAATGAACCCCTACTTTGTAATTTTCCTAATTCAAAGGTATATTAACCTCATATATAATGGTTAAATAATTGTTATTAAATTATACAAGATCCACATAAATAAATATGATATCATATATGATATCATATATGATCCTCTAATATTGCTCTGTTAACAATATTTCAGTAGTATCATTATTTTGGGTGTTAACTGGTTCATTTTCCATTATATGATTTTTTACGTAAGTCATGTTTTTTATTTATAGGATTTATTTTATTCATATTCAGAATGATATTAGGTTCTTAAATATTATTTCTTTATCATCAAATTAAAATTATTTTAAATGGTTACGAAGGGGAATGAAATCTCATCGCATCGTAGAAACGGTAATCCGTATGTACGCACAAGAAAAAATATCATTACATTGATGGTGACATCATATGTAATTGGATGGTATATTATATATACAGAATCATTAAAATGTTATATTTATTATTTACATCAATTATACTCGTTATTATACCAATCAAAATAATTAAGTGTTGAATAACAAACTACACCACGACGGGGAGACGGTAAGTCAAACATACGCACCTATGGTGACTTTGTCATTCATAGGATGGATAGAATAATGAATATAGTTGTACCATATTTCTAAAAACATATCAGTATATATAAGCTGATGTAGTTATTATTTTATTATGGAAACAACAAACAAATACAAAGTGAAAGAAAAAAATAACAATGAAAGAGGTGATAAAATAATTACCTCTTCTTTGGGTTCTTCCTTTATATTTGAATCAAAAGGGCTACTTAGGTTGGATTTATGATAAAATTAAGGCCTCTAGGATGAATTAAGGGTAGTAATTAAGATATTTGGTTAGAGGTTTCCTGATCCAAAATGCTTTGGATGTGGTAATTTAAGAGAAGGGGAAGTACCCTTTTATAAGAGATGTGAGGGGTACTTTAGGAAAGAATGAAATATTAATTTATTATAAAATAATTTTATGTTTATAATATCTAAAAATGGATTTATTTCGAGGATAAGGTGGTTATGGGTATAAATACTCTCAACCAATAGGTTTTAGACAAGTTTAGGTCACCATATTAACCTTATAATTTAGATCTAACTTTAGTTAAATAGTTTAACTTTTACCATGTCTTCCTGTATTTTTATATTACATGGTTAATATAGTTACTATAAAATTACAATCAAACCTCAAATGGTTTATTCATTACATATCTAGCATTATATAATTACTTTTTTATAAATCTTAAATTTTTATGAATATTATATCATTTAATAAAATAGTATGTTTTTTAAAAACTCATTTATGTTAATTTTGACACTATTTAGTTTTTTTTGTGAAATTCATTAAAACGTGATTACTTCGAAAAAAATACATTTAATCAATCCAAACATGTCATATTCACCTAGAAAATTCGTGGATGGCATCAAAAGTTTCAATTTACATTAATTTCAATATTTATAACATCAATTGTTTTAATATTTCATTAATATGGTAATTACTGCATCATCATTGTGTGATAAATAAATTTAGTTATTTAATGTCTAAAATTTATAAATAAAATACCATGATGTAGGAAATATTTTTATCTTTTTAATGAATATTTATAGTAAAATTTATCTTATGAATAACTCTATATTAAAAATGGTTTTGTTAATAAAATTTAAATTTAAGACTCGTAACACTTGTTTAAATAAAATACGATAAATTTTCTTATCTAATCCAAGTGAATAAAAAAGGATCATATTTTTTTCTAAGGTTTATTTTGGGATAAATACACTTATCCCATAGAATTAGGACATGTGTTGGGGTAATTATAATATTATCTATGCATTTAATTACCCTATTTACATTTAATCGTGGTAAATAAAATTCAAAAGTAACTATTCACCAAACATTATTTTGATCATATTGAAGCAAATTTTAATTACTGATGACAACCGTGTCTATCGAATTTTTTAAATTCAATTCACAGAAGTGGTAAAATTAAATTTTATGCGAATTTTCCAATATCCCTAGAAGGTGGGTAAAAGACGTTAAAAAGTTCAATAAAATTTTATATATTTAACCTTGTTATAAAATGAATCTAATGAATTAAATTGGATCAATATAGGTATTATATATCTATTTTGACTTTAAAATAAATTAAAATTTAAAAATAATTATTTAAATAAGAAGTCGGTTTTAAATAATAATGAAGTGGTTTCTCTATTCATCAAAAATTAAATGTTTTTAGAAAAATACCAAAGATTCACCCTAAGCTAATATTGATATTCTGAATCAAAATATGAATTAAAATTAGAAAAAAAAAATTATAAAATTTCAAAAGGTGGGTATTACTATTCATAACTACTTTTTAAATGGCTAGTTTGATTGGTTGTGGTGTGCTAGAACTCGGGGTTGCATATAATGCAAGCTATTATATTAATCAAAGATAAGTGTATAGTGGAATATTGGGGGTTACATTATTCCCCCCTTATAATAATTTTTCCCTCAAAATTTCTAGAATATTACTATGTAAAATGATTTGGGTGGTTCTTCTTTATAATTTCTTCAGGTTCCCAAGTTCCCTCTTCCATTTTATGGTTTCTCCAAAAGACCTTTACTAGATGAGTCATCCAGTTTCTCGAAACTTCTTCTTGGGTATCAAGAATCCTAATAGGCTCTTTACAATAAGAAATATTGGGCTCCAATTCTATTTCTTCATAGGTGAGTACATGTGTTGGGTCAAGCCTGTCTTTTCTCAATAGTGATATGTGAAACACATCATAAACTTTGGAGAGACTTTGCGATATTTCCAAACGATAAGATACAAATCCAATTCATTCTAGAATTTCGAAAGGTTTGATGTACCTAGGACTTAATTTACCCTTCTTACTGAATCGTATAACACCCTTCCACGGAGTTACCTTCAAGAACAAATGATCACCTACTTGAAATTAAAACTCATTCCCTCGGTTATTAGCATAGTTATTTTGCCTACTTTGTGATGCTTTGATATGGGTTTGGATAATCTTCACCTTTTTTATTGTTTCCTCACCATGTTTTGGGTCAACAAGTTTTCTTTCACCAACATCATCCCAACAAGTTGGTTTGCAACATCTCCTTCCATATAACTCTTTATATAGTTCCATATAAATACCTGAATGGAAGTTATTGTTGTATAAAAATTATACCATAGGTAAATAATGATCCCACATACCATGAGAGTCAAGTGATCATGATCTCAACATCTCTTACGAGGTTTGAATAGTCCATTCAGATTTTCCATCAGTTTGAGGGTGGAAGACAGTTCTCAAACGAAGTTCAGTATCAAGGGATTTCTGAAGAGTTTTCCAGAATCTTGATGTAAAATAGGGATCGCTGTTAGAAACAGTCGATAGGGATAAAACATGAAGTCTTACAAATTCATTAATATATAGACTTCCTAAATTTTCAAGTGGAAAATCTTCTCTTATATCAATAAAATGTAATGAAATGGTAAGATAATCAACAATAACCCATATTGCATTATTCATTCTACGAGCCTTTGGAAGCCCCATGAAAAAGATCATCATAATACCCTCCCATTTCCACTCAGGTATTGGAAGAGGTTTCATGACACCTCTTGGATTTTGTCTTTCAGCTTTAACCTATTGAAAAACCATACATCTTGATACATAATCAGAAATATCCCTATTTATGTTGTCCCACCAAAAATGTTCATTTAAATATCTGTACATCTTAGTCCTACTAGGGTTTATAGAGAAATTGGATCTATGATCATCATCTAAAAATCCCTTTTTAGATCAGGTATATCAGGAACACAAACCCTCTTATCAAATTTCAAAATTTTATCTTCACATATGAAGTCAACCAATATCCCATTATTAATAGATTTAAATTTTTTTTTAAACTCCTCCTCATCAGTCTGAGAACTTTTTATCCATTATAGTAAAGATGGTTGGGAAACCATTTCAAAAATTATTGATGTTTCAACTTCCGTCATTATTTCCATATCCATATTTACTAGATTTGTGAACATAGGATCCCTTTCATCTCTCATCTTGTTCATAACTTCGTGATCCTTTCACCTCAAAGCATCTACCGCCTTATTTTCCTTCCCTGGGTGGTAGTGTATTATGCAATTGTAATCCTTGAGTAGTTCAATTCATTGCATTTGCCTCATGTTGAGTTATTTCTGTGATAAAATATACTTCAAAATAATATGATCAGTATATATCTAATATTTTTTACTATAGAAGTGTCTCTATATCCTTAGATAAAAGATTACAGCTGTAATCTCAAGATCATGAGTAGGATAGATTTTTTCGTGAATTTTTAGTTCTCGTGATACATAGACAATAACTCTATCATTCCACATAAGGACAAAACCAAGTCCTTTCTTTAAAGCATCACTATAAATAACAAACCCATCATTCCTCGATGGTAAATTCAATATTGGATCATTGAATAATCTTCTCTTCAAATCTTTAAAACATTCTTCACACTATTTTGTCCAAAAAAATTTAACATCTTTACGTGTGATCTTTGTTAATGGGTTATCCAATCAGGAAATATTATGGACGAAACGCCGATAGTAACCTATTAAACCAATAAAACTGTGTACCTTAGTTATACTCTTTGGTGCTGGCCATTCTTGGATTTCCCCTGTCTCTACAGGATCAATAGTGATTCCATCCTTAGAGACAATGTGTCCTAGAAAAGAAATCCCCTGAATCTAGAATTCACATTTTCTAAACTTCCCATATAATTCATTTCTTTTTAGAGTTTTTATAATAGTCCGCAAGTGATTTTCATGATCCTTACAGATTTTGGAGTATACCAAGATTTCATCAATAAATATAATTAAAAATTAATCAGGATATTCCTTGAAAACTCTATTAATTAGATCTATGAAAACATAGGGTGAATTAGTCATTCTAAAAGGAATTATTTTAAACTCATAATACCCATACCTAGTTCGAAATACAGTCTTTGGAATATCTTCCCTTTTCACTAACAACAGATGATATCCAAATCAAAGGTTAATCTTTCAAAAATATTGATCTCCATGAAGTTGATTGAATAAATCATCAATGCAAGGTAGGGGATACTTTTTCATTATTTTTATAGCATTGATCTCCTTGTAGTCAATACACAACCGCGTAGATCCATCTTTCTTCTTAACAAATTGAACAAGGTATCCCCATAGAGAAACACTAGGAAAATAAAACAATTATTTCTCAATTCCTCTAGTAGTTTCGTTAGTTCCAAGAATTCCATAGTGTCCATTCTATAAGGGGTATTTAATATGGGCCTTGAACTAAGAATTAATTCAATAGAAAACTAGATTTCTCATTCTGGAGGATGTCCAGGTAAATCCTTTGGAAACACATCAACATATTTTTGAACAATATGTACATCCTCTATTTGAAAATTCCATTCATCACCCATAGTTATTTCACTCCCTTCATCCCCAATAATTCAATTTAGTAGAGATAATGGGGTGGATCTAGATGAGAATCAGATGGTTATGGTTCTTCTCTAAAGATAAGGTATTCCTTATCAACATCAAAAAATTGTAACTACCTTCTTATTACAATAAATTTTTGCATAATGGTCAGAAATCCAATACATACCAAGGATTATATCAAATTCAATCATGGGTATGACAATAAGATCATCAAGTAAAGAACGTTTATATGCCATAATGGTAATTTATGGAAAAAACATTGTTTTTATGATACTTCCCTTAGGCTTTTTGACTAACAACTCCCTTAATAAGTCAAATTGGAAATATCCAATTTTCTTGGAAAACTGGGATGATATGAAAGAATGTGATGATCCAGAATCAAATAAATCATTGTCTAATTTTGAGGAAACCATTAAAGTACCTTCCACCACATCATTTGGAACATTAACCACAAACTTTGTGATCACATAATCTTAGCCTTTCTCCATTGGCCTTTTCTGAGGTAACTATTCTTCACGGTTAGGACATTCATTTTCATAATGCCACATTTCTTTACAATTGTTTAATTGAAAATCGACAGCCACTTTTTTCCCCTTGTAATCATGAGCATGGTGTCCTTTTTCACTACACTTGTAACAGACTCCCATTACCTTAAGGAAAGTATCGAAGTGTTTCTTCCTATATTTACAATTTGATAAAATTAAACTTTTCCATTCTTCCCCTTATTTCCTTTTCCAGAGTGTTCAGCAGATCTCTTATTCTCTTTCTTTTCATTAAAATCATAAGACCTATAAAATTCCTTTTCCTTCTTGGTAGCACACGAGACTATATTTTTTATGATGAGAAGTTTTGTGAGACCAATTCTCAATAGATAAATGGTTTTAACCCATCAAAGAATCGGTCAATCTTACTTCTTGGGTTACATATATAATTTTAAGCATTATTTACTAATCTTTTAAAGTTCACCTCATAATTTGCGACATTCTCATAATCGTTTTTTCCTCATACTCAGAAAAATCCATATTAGCTCGATGTTCATGAGGAAAGTATTTTTAAAAGAAAATATCCTTTAAATCCCTCCATTCCATATTTGATACTTCTTTATCCTCCTTTGTGTTTTGAATTAATGACCACCATCGATCTGCTTCTCCAGATAGGTCATAAACTACCATGACAACTTTTTCCTTTTCGCTACTTCCCAAAGTTTGAAATATTTTTCTCTAAGGAAATTATTCATTTCTCAGATACAAATGGATTTGTGTTCCCATTGAATTTTGGTGGTTGTTTCCTCATGAAGTAGTCTAACATTGACCTTCTGTGTTGTGGATATGGGTTCACCATATGGGTGAGGTTATTATTCATAACCTGAGTGAGTTGTATCGGTATGGCTATAAGATTTTCAGAACCAATTGCATCACCAGCTCCACTATAATTATATTTAATAGGACGGAAATCCCTACATGGATTACATGAATTTATACAGTTTTCATTCCTTCCACTAGGTTCTATTTCTAAGTAATGGCATACACTATAATAGTTTATGAATCACAATGTATAATTCCAAACTTGTAAAATACTTAACATAAATTGAACAGTTTTTGCATATAATCCATAATCATAAAAAAAATAATTGGGTAAGTATTTACTCATAAATCATTCATAATGGTTTGTAAAGAAAATGTGAATTATCCTAAGCATATCCCCCAGGAGTGTCAAAATAGGTTCACATAAAGGCCCATTGTCATGTACCAGGATACTCAGGGTCAAGCCCAAAACTCCTTATTAGAGTTTTCATTCCTAGTTACATCAGTCTCAGAACCACGTCCACTTCTAGTTTCCATATAGGGATGTATTTCGTGGAAAACCCACATAATATCTACATTACCAAAAAAATGGATGTTCTTCTGTACTAATCCTCAATGTTTATCTTAGGGTAATGTTCTATGATTAGAGTTTTTCTAAATCTAGTTTCAAAGGATTGTACTAAACTTCCTCTCATACCAATTGTAATTCCCCAGCCCTAGTTACCCAGAGTTGGTGCATTATTACATAAAATTAGTATTATCACAAGAGATCATGTCCTAAAATACTAATTAGTTTAGTATCCTTTGAAGTACTAGATATATATATATATATGTTTTACATTACATTATGAAATAAAAAACAACATTGTGTCCCTTTTGAACACACTCATATTCCTTAGCCTATCCCTGCATGTGAGTCATAATATACTTCTTCACATCCTAGAAAAATAAAACATAACAAAGGGGTGATCTTAGATACTCTATAAGGATAACAATATAGCGAAAACTATCATAAATAATTATAAACAATTAATCTAATGTATAACACTAAAACATAGGAATTTTAAACATAAATTTCAGCATAATATGAAAAATAAAAATCAAATAATACCATTTACATATACACATGGATGTTATCCAAGATGAATAATCACATGTAATATCAATATCTAATCTCATAATGATGGAATGTATAATTTCGGACATCAAAACCACATAGTCAAGGCCTCGTGCCAAGACTAAAAATAAATTTTTTTTCAAGGCCTTGTGACAAGACACTAGTTTGTCTCATTCGACCTAGAGATACATCTAGGGGATACTGTTGGCCCTGCCCGTTACTTACTATATCTAATGCATTCATCATCTGAAAAGGGTGAAACATAACATAAACATTCATAATAGACTAGCATACAAAATTTTAATACTTTAACCATAAACCATGAATGACATAAAAATAGAACATCCACAGTCAAACATATCATAAAACTATCAATAAAAAATGGAATATTGTATCAGAATAATTCAGCTTCAATTAAACATAAAATCCAATAATATACATTGAAATATATGAAATTAATCCAAAAACTATTTTAGAGAAATATCTCTTTCTACTTTGAAATCATTTAAATGTAACATAATTTTAAAAGAAAACATTTATTTGAAATGATTATTATATCTGGTCAGGTAATCTTCAAAGTTGTTATAATGGTAGAAAATATCCACACCCACCATATAAGTTAAATAAAACATTCTTTCCTTAATTTTTCCAAAAGGTCATAAAGTAAATTGTTTGGAAAATGATGAAAAGATTCCTTTCAAAAAAATTATAAAAAGTAAAAAAATGTACAAATGACTTTAACCCATATTCTAAGAAATAAAAAAAAATTGAAATACATTTGTAAGAAACATAGATGTGGATGATAAAGAATTCCCAGTATATACTTACGTATAAACAACCTCAGAAAATAAATAAATTGTAAACTTATCCCTTGTCTTGTTCTTTTCCTTGGTAGAGGTTACGTTAACCTCATGTATAATGGATAAATCATTTTATTAAATTATAAAATATCCACAAACATAAATATGATATCATATATGATCCCCTAATATTTCTTTGTTAATAATATTTCAGTAGTATCATTATTTTGGGTGTTAACTAATTCATTTTTCTTTATATGTTTTGTTACGTAATTCATGTTAGATTTTGATAGGATTTATTTTATTCATATCCATAATGATATTAAGTTATTAAGCATTATTTTTTATCATCAAATGAAAATTATTCTAGGATGGAAATGATGGGGAATGAAATGTTATCGCATTGTGTAGATGGTAATTCGTACATACGCACGAGCGAAAATATCATTATATTGATTGTGAATTGTATGTAATTGGATGGTATAATATATATACATAATAATTAACATGTTATATTTATTATTTAAATCAATTATAATCATTATTATACCCATCCATATAATGAAGTGTTGAATAAGAAACTACCCCACGGCGTGGAGACAATAAGTCGTACGTACACACGTATGGTGACTTTGTCATTCATAGGATGGATATAATAATGAATATGGTTGTACCATAATTATAATAACAGATAAGTATGTATAAGGGACTAGATTTATTATTTTATTATAGAAATAATGAATAAAGATAAAGTAGAAGAATAAAAGAACTTTGAAGGAGGTGATAAAATAATTACCTCTTCTCCAGGTGCTTCCTTTTGATTTGAATCAAAAGGGATCCTTCAGTTGGATTTATGTTCAAATTAAGGCCTCTGGGATAAATTGAGGGTATTTGAGAGGATATTAGGGAATTTTTTGAGACAAAAGGATCTGAAGGTGTGAATTTAAGAGAAGGAGAGGTACCCTATTATAAGAGAGGTGAGGGGCACTTTAGGAAAAGCTTGAAATATTAATTTATTATAAATTAATTTTCCATTTATAATAGCTAAAAATGAATTTATTTCGTGTATAAGGTGGGTATGGTTCTAAATACTCTCAACCAATAGGTTTTAGACAAGTTTAGGTCACCATATTGAATTTATCGTTTAGATCTAACTCTTGGTTAAATAGTTTAACTTTTAGCACGTCTTCATGTATTATTATATTACATGGTTAATATTGTTACTATAAAATTACAAGAGAACCTCAAGTGGTTTATTAAAGAAATATATAACATTATTTATGTCCTTTATCCGAATATTATATTTTTAGGAATATTATATTATTTAATAAATTAATATTTTTTTAAAAAAATTCATTTATGTCAATTTTGACACTATTTAGTATCTGGTTTTTTTGAAAGCCATAAAAACTATATTACTTCTAAAAAACATTTAATCAACCCTAAAATTTCATATTCACCTATAAATTTTGTTTATGGCATCAAAAGTTTCAATTTACATATATTTTAATATTTATAACATCAATTATTTTAATCATTCATTAATTAGGTAATTATTGCATCATTATTGTGTCATAAATAAATTTTATTATTTAATTTCTAAAAATTATAAATATAATACCCTGATGTAGGAAATATTTTTATCTTTATAATGAAAATTTATAGTCAAATATACCTAATGTAAAACTCTATATTAAAAATGGTTTATTTAATAAAATTTGAATTTAACACTTCTAACACTTCTTTAAATAAAATATAATAAATATCCAAATCTAATACAATTTTATAAAAAAGGATCATATGTTTTTCCTAAGGTTTCTTTTTTTCTAAATACACATATCCAATATAATTAGGACATGCATTGGGGTAATTATAATATTATTTTTACCTTTAATTACCCTATTTACTTTTAACTATGGTAAATAAAATTCAAATGTATTATTCACCAAAAATTATTTTCATCCTATTGAACGACATTTTACAAAATGATGACAATCGTGTCTGTCATATTTTTTAAGTTCAATTTATAGAAGCGGTAAAATTACATTTTATGCAAATTTGCAAATCTGCTTAAAAGGTGGGTAAAAGACGTTAAAAAGTACAATAAAATTTTATATATCTAATATTATTATAAAACGAATATAATGAATGAAATTGTATTAATATAAGTATTATGTATCTATTTTGAATTTAAAATAAATTTAAATTTAAAAAAATTCTTTAAATAAAAAGTCAGTTTTAAATAATAACGTAGGGTTTTTCACTATTCATCAAAAATTGTAAGTCTTCAGAAAAATACAAAAAATTAAAAAAATAATAATTTTGATATTTAAAATACAAAAATGAAGTTCAATTTGAAAAATAAAATTTATAAAATTTTAAAAAGTGGGTATTACTATTCATAAATGCTTTTTAAATGGCCAGTTTGATTGGTCGTGGTGTTCTAGAACTCCGTGTTGCGTACAACACAAGCTATTGTATTATTAAAAGATAAGCATACCGTGGAATCTTGAGGAGTTTCAAGGTAATTAAAATAAGGTATAAACTTTGAATAAATTCATTTATATATTTAATGAATCATCTATTACATGGAATATTCAGTTTGATGAATCAATAAATGAATTTTGTTTCATAAATAATCAACATGATACATTTGTTTACAAGTAGTTTATTGAGAGGGTAGTCATATATCAAGGAGTATATTTTGATGAAATAATACATATTAGAAATTAAAAATAGTCTTATAGTAAGATAATAACAAGTTAAAATGGGATTCTCTGTGAATTACTTCGTTGAATCGGTCTATATTATCATGATCATGATTATAAATGATAAATCCAAGAGGTTTCATAGAATAAATCATGGTGATTACATTGAACAGATACTAAAGAGATTCAAGATAGAAAAAACCAATTTAGGATTGGTTCCAGTATCTAATGATATATATCTCTCTATGATAATGTATTCTAATACATAATAGGGGATAGAGGATTTTTAGTTAATAGAATTGTGATTTCTAAATGGTCAAGTGGGGTTAATTAACCATTTATAAAGACTATAATTATTCTATCTGAGTTAATTATTAATGTAGTTTAAAAAATAATGGTTTAAGTAACTTTTATAGTAGTTAGGATCAAAGGGATCATACATCTACTCTTCACTTCTCTCAAACATAGAGATAAATGACCCCCATGAACTATGGAATCTATAAATTTTAACGTGGAGTTATAACCCTTAAAATAAATTTTTCGCACCTAGAGTTACAACCCAATTACACTACCTTTTTTCCACCTATTTGAAAAATCCAAAATCCTCTCATCTTTTTCAACCATGAGGTGAAACCCAAGAATAAATTTCAAAGGGGACTCACAACCAACTCAAACCTAAATTTTAATGGGAACCCCAACCCAATACTAAAGAATATGGACTATAATAAGAAGAAGTATAATCGCATGAATTAGAACAAACAATAATGTTCTAAATATTGAGGTAGTAAGGATCACTTTAGTAGTAAATATGTTCCCCTATGTATTATAAAAAAATTATCATACTAGAAAATATTTAACATTATAAAATAACATTGTTGAGATTTACAATTTTTGTATCCTTTATAGTAATATTCACATTGGTCAAATCAAAATCTATTTATAAAGTTTTTCTTCCTGAAAAAAAGGTTGAAAATTTGAAAGTTGCATGCATAATAATTCTATTTTTTTCAATACCTATATAGTTTAACTCTTATATATTTATATGAATGATTTTTATATCACAAAATAGTTGATCAATACAACTCATTAAAATAGTTAATACAATATAAAATATACCCTAAAAAATAAATTTAATAGTACTTGGAATACTACCAAAAATAATGTGAGGCTAACTCTTTGTACTCAACAGAATTATAAATTAAAAACTAACATTTTTCAAACACATGGTGTGAATGTTTAGACCACATGATAATCAATGAAATAATTCTAAAATACTTTCAAATTAATCTTTCATAATCAAAATAATTAATATATAATTATGGAAAAAATAAATCAAGATCAAATTGTATAACAAACATGTAGTAAATCGAAATTTTAAAGAATGAATAAAATAGATCATATTTTTCAGTTCCTTATAAACATGTAAAATATATATATAACATTTAATTATTCTCACCACATAAGTGAATTTACTGATGTATTAAGTATTTATGTAAGAGAAAATAATCCACCTAACTAAATTTATCTACATAACATATTTCACATATCCAAAAATAATTTATGTATCAAAATTTCATATATGATAATTTCGTTTTAAATATTTTAAATATATTATATATTTTGAGGAAAAATAACTATTCTATATTTTTTGTAACCTTAAGAAACATAGTAATATTTTCAATGAAGTTAGAAATTGTAATTATTCTATTTAAGATGAAATAATTAAATCACTAGTCTTTATAAATTTCTCATATTAGAGGTTATAAAAAATAAAGTTTTTTAATTATTAAAACCAAAAATTAGATCATGGATCCACCCAAAAATCTATCCCTATTTCATAATTAAAAAAACAAATCTCCTGATTTCCAGAAAATCATTGCAATTTTTAAATTATAAAAAAGACTAATTGATCCCCCCCTATACTGAAAGAAAAATAGTAATAAAATCCCCCATGAATTTTTTAATCAATATTGGCCAGGAATTTAATTTTTCTAATTTTATGAAAAAAAATAGATTTAATAACTTTTCTTATTTTATTTTAGCTTCTCTTTCTTAAAAATATTTTCAATTCAAAAAAAGAATGTGTGTAATTTTAAAAAAATACAAATTAAGAAAATATTTAAAAATACTTCTTAAAATTAATTTTAAATCTAATAAAAATTTTAAAAAATAAGTATTCATAATAAAGGATCCACTGTAAATGTTGAAATATTAGAACAGTGAGGAAAGTTTTATAGAAATTATCAATTTTATAGCTAAAAAAAATTACTTAATTTAATAAATTTGAAAATTTGAGCTTCATGAACTTATTCAAACTACCCAAAAATATATTCTATAAAGTTAGAGCTCCATCTTATCAATTTAAAATTTTTTATCAAACTTAGATAAGACTAAATAATTAAGAAAAATATCAATGAACTTATTTTGAGTAGAAAAAAAATCAACATGAATATTTCTCTTTATAACATGATCTATAATAAAATGATATCTGTTATCAATATTCTTTCTTAGAGATTGATGATAATGAGTTTCAAATATTAAAATATAATAGGTATTATCATAATAAATAGGTATCCTTTAAAACTTAAATCCAAAAATCTGAAAGATTCCATTTAATCCATAATGATTATAAGAGACAAGATGAATCGGCTATATATTTACTTTTCATAGTAAAAAAAGAAATATAATTTTATTTATTTATGAGAAACTAAACATTTTATAATAAAACTCCACATACCAGATGTTTTTTTTATTTCTATATTTCATCCATTGAAATAAAAAATACAATATTCAAAAAAATATAAAGAAATTTTTATAAGGTAAAATAAAAAATGATTTAATATTCCTTTAACATATCTAATAATCTTCTTAAATTCCATTAAATTAATTTCATTAGGATCACTCTAAAATATAGAGAAAAAATAAAACTAAAAACATTAAATCAATACTTCAAGTATTTAGATATAATTTTTACCAATCACACCTCCCTAAGATTTAATATCAACAAATTTTTCAAGTTTATCTAAATTTAATTTTTAACTAGCATGCATTGGGGTATTCAAAATTTTATGTGAATCTAAAAAAATCCTTTAACCAAATATTTAGCACAAATTTATTTATTAAGAAATATTCCATCATTTCTTTGAAAAAATTGAAGACCAAAAAATATTTTAACTCTCCTATCATACTCATATCAAAGTCAGAATTCATCAATCCTAAAAATTAATTACAAATATTTTCCCAATAATATTTGAATATAATATCATAAAAAATGATTTCTATAATCAAAATATCATTATAATTATTCTTAATTAAAATTATAGGACAAACCTCTCCTTTTTCAAAAGAAATTTCAAAATAAAGCTTTATAACTCTCATAAAAAGGTCGTGGAGCTTTTTTTAAAACTTATAAATCCTTACATAATTTTAAAACATGGTCATTATACTTTTCATTCTCAAATATAGGGGTTTTCTATCATGTACTTATTTAGAAATTATCCATTTATAAAATATATTTTGACACCCATTTGAAAAAAATTAAAACCATGAAAATCATTATAAGATAACAGTATTTTAATTTCTTCTAAGCTAAAAATAGATAGAAAATATTATTCAACATCAATTCCTTATTATTGAGAATATCCTTGAGAAACAAATATAGATTTATTTTTAACAATACTTATAGAATCATTAAACATTTTTATAAATAAACATTTGTTTACAATTACATGATAATTATTAGGTGAAATAACAAAGTCCACAAATTAGTTCAGGTAAACTAATTTAGCTCATTTTCATAGAAAATATCCAATCTGAATGATTTAAAGATTCTTTAACATCCTTTGGAATGACATTTGAAATAAAAGAATGAAAATAAAAAATATTACAAGCATATTTCCTTATTTATACATTTGATTCAACATATTCAATTACCATATCAAAATGAGGATCTCTAGGAGTATTCAAAGATCATTCTTCAAATTATGAATGGTTTCACTCCCCTCAACATGTGCATATTTATCTTGTTATTTTTCATCATAAAAATAAAAATTTCAAAATTCATTCTAATTTTGATCTAAATTATATTCCATTTACTCAATTATTTTTCATCAATCTGAACATGAATTTATTCTTTAACAACCATATGGATTTTATTACAAACTCTATAATATTTAATGTTATTTTAATATCATAAGAGAATGACATAATTTTTTCTGAATTTTTTAGTACCAAATTAATGCTCAAAAGGGGGGGTTAATTGAGCTTCCATTATAAAAAAACCAGTTAGATAAAAATTTTAAACCCCTCTAATAAAAACTTAGCTCATTTCTTATATATAGTAAATATATATAATTTAGTACTTTGAATTAATTTTTCAAGGAAACAATCCAAACCTAGTTTAAAAAAATAAATTAGTTTAAATTTTGAAACAATCATTCTCATAACGAATATAGTGTATATTTATATTATATATAAATGAAAATTGTTGCATTATATCTTGCATTTAGAGTTTTAAAAACAATTACTTAAAATCTAGAGGTTTTGGAGTATATTTAAAAATAAGTAGAGAAAATGAAATTTAAAATTGACTGTATAATTAATTGAGAGGATAGATAAATTATGGATCTTATTCCTCTATATTTTATAGTAATCCACTTCCAAGGACCTTTATTAAAACCTAATAAACATTCTACAACATAATTCTGTTTTAAAAAATAATAATTTCACACAAGGAATTCAAGGTTATACCTATCCTCCTCTAAAGTTATACATGTGATAATAGAGTAAAATAAAAAATTAATTTGTATTAGATAACTCTTATTTATAATATAATATAAATTCTATGTAAATGTTTTGAAAAATCAAATATAACTCAATTAAAAAGGAAACAGAGTGACTGAACAGTTTTTTGTGTAGCATAATGTAACTCAACATTTTATCGACTTTGTTTGATTAGAAAGGTTCCCTTACATGAATTATTTCAAAATAAACTTTGAAGAAAGACTTGTAGACAACTTATACTTTTTCTTGGTTTTTAAAATTTTACCCAGAAATAGAGGATCACTGTATAGAAAAATAAAATCTTGTGATTATAGAAGCACTCTATCAATGAACAAGTGAGGCTTCATCTTATTTATTGAGAGAAAATATATAACTAACTATCGATTAATAATTATAAAGAAATAATGATATTTATTTTGGGGTCTCAAACTCCTCAACTTTTCTGAAATTCATTAAATATCCTAAAATATAGTCATTATATTATTTTACTAAATTTTATTTTTGAATTTGACACGATTTATATAACCTCTAAAAAGTAATTTAAACAAAGTAACATGATACTTGTGGATAATCTCTTGCTATTCATGTGATCAATTTCCTAGCATACAGTCCATCTAACTCATGTTTGATTAGAACGTGTGGTCAATCGAATTTTTTTAGCAGTTAAATAACACTTTAATGTGTTTTCAATTGAATTTATTATTAAGGTAGATTTACCACTTAGTAAAATCTTGAGACTTGAATATTTGATAGAATTTCATCATAAAATTGGTGAATTTATCATGTGGTTGCTTGATTTCTTATGTGTAGTAGCCCCAAAACTTCTAAGTTCTAGTAATTTCTTCAAGTTCTATTGTTAGTGGCATGGTATCTTAGGATCAATGTGAGGCCATATAACAATAATGTGTAATGTCCTGACACTTACATAAATTCATCTAAAAGTTTCTTATACTATCTTGTGGTCAATCATTTATAGTATCTTTCTCTGATATGTTCAATCCAATTTCTATTATGGTTGTTCTGATAATTAGTAAAGTTTCATCATTCTTCCACATTTAGTTCATTTTTCATACAGTTGATCATCCATAGTATCTTTCTCTGATATTTCTAATCTAATTTTCCTTGTGGTTGTTATAATACTTAATAAAGTTTCATATTTATGACACATTTGATTAATTTTACATATAGTCTGTCAATTAGTACATGTGGTCAATTTACTAAACTTATGGTTCATGATCATACGATGTGCAGTCTCTTCCATACTTAGAAAATATTAGCATTATTTATAGAAGAAAACTTTTCTATTATAAAACACATAATTCTTTAGAACTTGATAAACATAATTTGGGATCATTAAAATAAGTAATTTTTTGGAAAAATCTAATGATCTCCCCATTTTTAATGATCATAAATCATGGAAGAATAAACGTTGAAATATAAAAACACTTAGAGTTATTTAAAAATTAAACCCATTAAATTAAAATGAATTATATACTACATCCTATGTTCATGCCCTATTTTGGTATTTTTAATAGGTAATTAGGGTAAGAAATAATCGAGGTAAGAACAAAAATAATTAAGATAAGAACAATATGATTCATTTAAAATAATTTCAATAAAAAAATATATGTTCCCTATCAGTTTTTCTAATTAGAATCTGAAATATAATCTCTAAATATTATAGGATCAACATGTTGTTTGTCTTTGGTTTGAGAGGGTAAATATATAGGATTTAGATAAAATGATTAGGGTATAGGAATGATAACTCTTTTATAAATTGGCCTAAAATATTAATCCACCTAAACTAGAGTAAATCCAAAAGAAGGAAAAAATAGAAGAAGTGGCAGGCTGTAGTGGTAGTAATTGGTTATATTAAAGGTATATTCAATTATTAAAGTGAAACAATGGTAGTGTGGTCACTATAGAAATAAGTATCTATAATCTATGTGAATTCCTTTAGGGATAAATATCCTTGTTCCATAATTTGGAAAAAAAATAATTCTCTTTTATAAATATTTCCAAAATATAAAATAACATTTTTAACTTATCCACCTAATATTTAAAAGTATATGTAAATGAAAAAATTAGGAGCTCATTGGCTAGGAATCTAAAAATATTCTTCAAGTTAGTTTTAGTGAAGATTCTGGTCAAATAATAATTAATGGATCTCTTAATAATATATTTTTATTTTACATATTTTTTGGTATGTGATCTTATTAACTCAAGGTTATTATCTACATGGGTTTGAAACACCCAAAGGAACATCTCTCTAGTGTTTGAAAACCCATCGGAAAACAATTTTATTTTTTCTTATATAATCTTCCTTAACAAAGTATTTTAAACAACAGTATGATTTGTTGTAATCGGAGGAAGTAAACTAGAAGATGAATCTTATATAATTGTATTCTAGTATATTTGATTAAACTTACCCATCATTCCCCTTAAATAAACCTTTAAATCACCCATAGGACTTATTAAACTATTAATGCATTGATTCAAATGGTCAATCTTCAAAAATAACTAAGGTTGAATATGAGAAACAATAAGAGAAAGAATTATGGATATTTATACTTCTCCATCAGGATTATCCATATCTCACAATATCAAAAAAATCCCTTAACATGGTCAATAGACTATCCTTCAAATCAATTAAATCTTCTTTAGTAAAAAAGAATGAATTATAATTAGGATTATATGAAGTTTCTATTTTGGTAAATGAAGTTTTTTTAGACACTTCTTTAAACGGTGGTTTTATATCTCTATAAGGAAATCCCCAACCAATTTCTTTAAATTATTTTGTATCAAGTTCTATTTTCCTTTGAACAACCTTAGACTCATTGATTTTAATCAATTAAATCTCACCGAGTTCAATTCATTCTTTCACTCTATTTGAATCATCTTCAATTGATTTATTTTGAGGAGTGGGACAATAGATATTATCCAAAAAAATGCATGAAGGGTTAGATTGGTCTCCCCATTAGGAAAATAACTAGGATAAATAGAGTTAATTATTTATTAAATTTCAACCTAAGAAATAATATATCCCTCAATATCTTTACACAAAAATGAGAATGAAGTTCCACCATGTTTATGTGGAATACCCCCCATCATGGTCATCACTATAATATGAAAACTATTTATCCACATATAGATATTATCCTACCTTATTGTGCCTCAGTGTACTCCCAATGTCTAGACTCATATCAAATAAATCTTTCCCAAGCACAAAAACTATATCAAAGGATGTAAAAAATATATTTTTCATCTTCTTCATCATCAAATTATTGACCATCAAGTGTCATAGACCCATGATTATCAATATATAGTTAAGATATAGTTGGGGTTAAATCCTCATAATCTCTCCTAACTTTATCATCCAAAACCATTATTTCTTCTTCTTATTTAAAAACCACATCATTTTCATTTTCTTTATAATTTTATTCCACTATTTCATTAGGTTCCAAACCAAATTCTCTTTTATCCATTTTTCTCATTGGATAATTTAATGGATTAAATTTGTCTTATATTTCATCATCATATACAACCCTTACTATTCTCTATATATTCCAATTTATCCTCATTATTTTCAAAAATACTCTAATTTATAAAAATACCACTGAAAGCTATAGAATTTTACAACCCCTAAGGAACAATTATCTTGAAATATAATAAGGTTGGGGTAAACATATTATATAGAACTGGATTAAGCTAAGAGGTGGTTTACATAGTTCTTAAAAATGTCTCATAAAAACCTAAACAAATTGATTTGTACTCACTATCAAGATAACATCAACTTTCCCAAGGAAAAGTTATTATTGGATGAATTTTAACATTAATATGCACTCAAAATCAAGATATATAATTATTGGACTTCTAGGATTTAGATGTCTATTTAGATTCTCAAGAATTATTATAATTTCAAAATGATTATGGTTGATTAGATAATAGACCATGTAGTCCTCAAAATAACCTTTATAAATTATTTTCATGAATTTTTACCCCAGTTTAGATGATAAGAATAACCTTTCACCATTTATAGTGATCCTTTGAAATTATTTATTTTAAGAAACTTCAAGTTACTTATTCTCATATACTATTTTAATAACCTCATATAAAAGGGTTTGGTTATTCTTACTAAACCATGTATCCCAACATAAATATTGTACAACCTTATAGACTAGTGACTTGTTAGACTTTATCCATTAAACATCCACTTCTTTCTCAAGGAAAACCAAATGAATTGATATATGAGGCTTGAGAGGTTCTACAGATGCACTATAAATAGATTTTCATTTCATTAAGGTATGTGATGCTTCATGAAATGAGATCGTAAAAGGACACTTCATCCTATACATATTCCACTAAAATTTAAATTTACAGAGGCTATGGTTTGTTTGAATAATGAATATTAAGTATATTGGATTCAAAATCAATCAATTTTAGGGTTTTTATTGATAGTGTGTCACTAATTCAAATTCATATTTAGGGTTATTTAAAATCGTTTAGAGATTTAAAAAGTAACATTTGGGAAGTATAAAAAATATAAAATAAAACTAAAAATATATATGGTAGTTTGACTAACTCTGAGCCATGTGATGGCTTGAGGAAGAATAATAGCATGACCTACCACATTAATAAAGGTAGAATTTTAAAAATATATTTCTAAATAAATTTGACTTTCTTTGGTATATTGACCTACTATAAGTTTAAATTCTCACTATATTGAAATATTAACTCAACCAACTCTACAAATTGCTTTTCACAACAAATCAATCCTTATGGTAGCTCTTAGTATTATGGTCACATGTGATCTTAAAAACTCAAAATCTACAAGATTCATCTTAAAGTTGATAAAACTAAAAAATAAAAAGATGTATCATGTAACAAACATAATTAATTAAATTTTAGAGATTAAAACAGCATAGTTTCAAAACATTAAATAAAAATAGAATATAAAATATAATTAAAACAGAAAATTACTAAGAGTAATAAATAATTCCAAATTATGATATGATATAATTCATTCTCCATATATTCAAAATATTTTTAAAAATAAAAGTGAGTCGTTGTTTGGTGATAATGAATTCAAGAGTAATATCCCTTATTTGATAATGATCTCTCAAAAATTGATGTCTTATATCAACGTTCTTAGTCCTAGTATGAGATACATAATTATTTGAAAATTTTATAAAACATTTATTGTCAAAATTTATAGGTACATATTAAAATTGATAACCATAGTCTAGTAAGGTTTGTTTCATCCATAAAATTTTTCCCTAGAAAATTTCTTCCTCAATATACTCAGATTATGCGGTGTATAATGTAACATGATTTTTCTTTTTACTCCACCAGGAAAGTAGAGTTTCCTGAAAAGTGAGATATACTATAGATTATTTTATATAAGTTACAAATACAAAAGTATACATCATAATAACTAACAAATCAAAATGTGTGTCATGCTCTGGGATGGTTCAGGGACCCCGTTGGGAGACGAGCGTAACTAATATGCACGTTTTTCGCATGGTGTGTTAGTCGAGTGGTACCTACTAGCTACACCCCTTAATCATTGTGGTAATAGGCATAGGATCGAGCTCCTACAAACTTGTATAATATGAGTACTGTGAAAAGTAAAATTCAAAGCCATTTCCAATCTTAGGAACATGTGGTGTGCTCTGGGATTGGTCGGGGCCCCCTGCTTGGAGTCTTTTGTAACCCATACACATGTTTGTAGCTGGAGTTTAGATTAGTGGTAAGAACCCTGTAATACTACATTAGGGATGGGGGTAAAAACCCATTGTAAGGAGGTACTTTGTAGTACTATAGCAACACTATAGCGTAACTATAGTAGTGGTGGATCTACAGAAACATAGACCTTGTAGTAGTGGTGAGCACTATAGTAGGAACTAGATCGGTGGAAGTACTATAGAAGGAGCTATAGTAGCCTAGGTACTTTATCATTACTATTCACTAGTGAGCCATTACACCAAAAATATTGTATTTTAAGGAAATTTAATGGGATTTAATACTCACTAGGACTACAAGACTTTTAACTATACCCCCAAAAAAGAGGACCTTTGTTTCAATTGAAAAGAGTCTTCAGCCTCAACTTTATAGAAAATTCATTTTACTATATTTCAATGAGACTTTTTTGGTTTACATAAAAACATGAACAAATTCACACGCTAAACATAATATCAATTAAACAAGAATTTAAGTATAGTAATTTCTCATTCATACCTTTATAAACAGTTTGAACAACTACTTTCCTAGTTTCATCTAAATCTAGTTTATAGATTGAACTCACTATAGTATTAGTTCCATTAGTGTTATCTATCCCAAAACATTGTGAAATATATTTTTCTATATTATTTGATTTAAAATAATCCTATATCTTTTTTAAAATTTTTAAATCCAATAAATAATTTTAACTCACCCATTAAACTCATATAAAATTAATTTTTCATTAGTTTTGAAAATTAAATACACAATGATTTTTTGGATGAACCAAAAATAATATCATCAATATAAATTTTTACAACTGAAAAATTCATTGAAATTAATCTTATAATTAGGTTAGGATCAACTCTAGGGTCCTATTTTAAACTATAAGGTTCATTTGAAAGTTTAAAAACATGATTTGGTAAGTGAGGGTTTGAAAATCTATGATTTTGTTCAAAAAAATAACCTCAATAATATAAAAATTTAATAATGAACTCTTGACATCAATTTGATATTGTTTGATATTAAGATGTATTTTATAAGCTTGAATTATTCTAATGGATTCAACTATAGATACTTGAAAAATGTTAGATTCATAATCTATACCTTACTCATGACTATAACCTTGTGTAAAAAATCAAGCCTTTCTTCAGACTATTATGCTACATTCGTTATCCTTGGTTCTATATAACCATTTAGAGCTAATAGTCTTGTGATCATTAGGTCTTTCAACTACTTCTAAAACTTTATTTCTTTCAATATGGTTCAAATATTATTATATCGATATCACCAATTGTTCATCATTAATTGATTCATTGATTTTATTAGGTTTAAGATATCATAAGAAATCTTGATTTTCAACCTAGTTTCTAACATAGTTTTGGGTTTGAGTTCCTTTATCAAGATCTCCTATAATAGTATACAAGGGATGTTTTTTAGGGTCTTAACAGTCCTAGGAATTGTAGTGGTTTGTTTATCAAATTATTCTTCAAGGTCGGGTTGATAAAGATGACCTATGATAGCTGATTTTTTAGGAAAATCAGCAATATTGTTAGGTTTTTTAGAGGTATTACAAATATTCTATGTTTTCATATCTTCCTCAATGTTTTCTATAGTAATTTTGGGTCCACATAGATATGTCTCATAAAATTTTATTTTTATTAGTTCTTCCACAACATTAAATTTTTTTTATAAATACTCTAAACACTTTACTAGTGGTTGAATAACCTAATAAAATGCCATCATAACTTATTGCTGAAAATTTTTCCAAATTCTATTTGGTATTTAGAAGAATGTATTTACATATAATGAATATAAATTAATTAAATTTCAATTTTCTTATATTCCATAAATCACAAGTATCCTTCTTCAAGATAGGTATCATCATAACTTTATTAATTACATAGAAATTTTCATTCATAGTTTCATCCTGAAATAGATAGATAAGACGTATTCATTAAGAATATTTTAGGAAATTGCAGGGAAAGTTTGGTTTCTCCTTTAAAAGTCCCAATTTTTTAGGTATTCAAGATGAAATGAATTTTTCAATATAGATCTATTGTTAACATAAATTTTTAAACTAACAATTCTTAAATTATTGTCCATGATCAATTCCCATGATTTTTATGCTAATCCCAGTAAGGTTTTCAAAAGACATTATATATTTCTCCAAATAAGATGGAGCTTAAATTTTGTTATCTAGGAAAAATAGCCATGTGTATCTTGGATAATAATAAATAATCACATAAGCATAATTCTTTCCACCTATACTATAAAATCTAAAATATCTAAACATGTAGTGCCTTGACCCGATTAGCCACTCAAATAGTGCTTTCATGAATAATCTCACTGGCCTTAGGCATGCCCCCAGTACACTAAAGTCTTCTGAATAGTATTGTGGGTGAAATGGAGTGATAGTGGGGAGATTATACCCTCTATTTATGATACAATAATGATCTAATAGATATATAAGTGGAATAAAAAGACCAACAGACTCAAAACCAGTAAACCACCCATGGAAGAAGAATAATCAATATCACACAATAATAGAAACATAATCAAAAAAACAAGAGGAAATAAATAAAAAATTTAACATACCATTTGTAGAAAATAAATGGAGAATGCATAAAATACATGACATATTGTACAATAAATAGAAAGGGGTCACCAATGGATGACTGCATTATATACATATACAATTATGCTGAAATAGAATGGAATGCTAAAAAGGTAAACTCCAACTGAGGAAAGAACAAAGGGTCCTTTTCCTTCCATCCATTCCACCTCAATAACTAGGATTGTGCTTTAGAACCAGAAACCCTTACCTAAACTCAAAAGCATAAAGTCTACACATGTCTCGAAGGGCCTTTGTAGGGGTGTGAGATTGAGTCTCAGTAGGGGACCTCCCATGGGTTCATACCTTACATTTTTGACTTGTAAAGTGTATAGTAAAAAAATAAATAATCGGGTTCATGCATTGGATATTCAAAAAATTTCTTGGTGCTCAACATCCACCTATAAGTTATCACCTACTTCAGCCATTATTAGAATAACTAAGTAAGAGAGGATACCTAGCTCATAGATCAAGTCATCCACTTATATAGAAATTTCTAGGTGAACCCTCAGGTTCCGCCTCTAAATCATTCAATTGGAACCATGTGCCTCCTTCCTTCCTCGGGTCCATGCAAAGTCACCAATGTCCCAAAGGCACACCCAATCAATATAACTCTGGTCCCTCAAACACCTACTTTAAAGTATTCATCCTCTTGAAGCCCGAAGTCTAGAGGCATCGTGATATCTCTCCTCAAGTAAAAATATCATTGGTTCAAAAAAATGTATCGAGTAACAGTGATGTACATCATTAAAAATATTATTGGCCCATCAGGCTCAAACACAGTGAGCCTCATCCCCCAACTGATAGTCTTAACGTTGTTATCTAATGGATCCTCACCATCCCTCGAAATTTATATGGAAATCACCCCATCCATTTACCAAACCCAAAACTATCAGGGGCCTTTACCCACATGAGTGGTCAAAACCACCTAATCAATGATTCGACCTATTAACAAATGACTCTAAGTAGTAATTTGGCTAACATGGGTGAGTAACATCGCCAATTTAGAACCTAATCCACAAAAATCCCCACACCCATGACCCTATGACTACATCAATCAAGTCTAATTTCCATTCCATCCCATATCACACTAGACTCACTTGTAACCTTAAAACCTAGCCACCTAATCCAAGGACCATGTCACCCAACCTGTGATTATCATAACTCATAGATCTTGGGCCTTGCCTAACCTGACGATCACATCATCTCATCTCATTGGGTCATCACCACCTCTATCCTCAGGCCTTTCACATAACAATTTCATCACAAATATTCATATATATATATATCATTATTCAATTTAAAACAAACAAAAAACATAATAAAAAAAATTCAATATAATAAAAAGGACAAACCTAAGCCTAATTCCCCAAGGTCCAACCCTCTTGCACGGCTCTAACCATTTATAGTATATTTCAAGCATGCCTGTTGGAATCCCAAAAGGTTAAATTCAATAAATTAAAAGAAACCATTTATTTATAAGGGTCTATCTTGGTCAAATTTATCTTTCTCTAAAATAAAAACCCCCCAAACACCTATGAAATCACAGATAAAAGTAAGAACCACTTTCTTTATATATGTATATGTAGTAACATCCAATCTTGGACTCTAACTCTAACTGATTTGGAAGAAATCAACATTTCTGATGAATGCCCTGAAAACAAGGAAAAACAACTCACATGGATTAAACAGTTCGTGTGGTGAGAGAAAATGAAAATATAATCTAGATTGTGGAGAGCCATAGTGAGAAGGATCCAACACCGAAAACATCTTGATGAACAGAGGTCATATTAAGGAAATGGTTTGATCCCCAAAGAATGATGATATTTCCTCCTTGTTGTGAACAACCCATGGAGGAGAAAAGAGGAGAAATTTTGGTTTATAGAAGTGGGTTAAAAAGGTAGATTCACCTATTTAATGATCCCCAAGGTTAGTTCGAAAATTTTTTGGAATCATGTGGAAACTTTGTGACTCCTGCTAATTAGGATCCAAGACCTACATGGTTATTCTACATAGATAGTCCTAATTGTGTGAAAATTGTGTGTGCTACAGTGTGAGGTTACTACCCAGATGGAAATAATCATGCATCTTGAGTATGGTTTTTCAAACCATGCACAAATCATGTGGAATCCCTGTATAAAAACTATATAGGTTCATTCTAGGACATGTACCCCCATCACACATAGTTTCCCCAAATCAAGCCTAGTAAAATGGGGTTTCACGGTTTTCACTAAGATTCGGAACTATTAGATCTAATCATGTGCCCCAACCTGTGCTTCTCCAGAACTAGGACTTCTGGCCTTTAATGTACCTAAAACCCTTCTAAACTTTTATGTATTTTTCTAAACCTCTAAATCCATCTAAAACCATGGTATTGTATTTAAGGAGAACATTGATTTTATAATCAATGGTCAAAAAATAAATTGGCAACCCAACAAACTCCAAAAAATATAAATGGGTGAGGATTTAGACCCACTCCAAATACCCAGGATGCTATAATCTCCCGACATTTACATTTATTTCCCCATTGATATAAAACAAAAATCAAAGATGGTACCAAACATACCCATCTTATTAAAATTATCTAGTACTACCCCAATATTAAGGGCACAGGTCAACTATATCAATTGGGATCCCCATCATAAGAGTGACCTACCACGGTCGCATCATGACCCAAAGATCAAACAAATTGATGGTCCCTTTACCATACCAAGACTCAAATATCTGGTCATGATGCATCATCACTCCTGCACCTCATCAGGTGCTCCCATGTCATACCTAATACCCATTAGAATTTTTCACTAAATCAGTGTTAGCCTCATGTCCATGTAACACATGGCACCGAAAAGGTCCCATATCACAATGGATGCTAAAAATTCATAGTACCTCACAACTCTTTCAAGTCCCACATCAAATAGATTCCCAGATTCCAATGCACCTCATGTAAACTAAATCTCCTTGATACCTCTATGAAAATGAACCTTATTCATCATGCATCCAAGGATGCTCACATATAAGTCATGGTTCCATACACCTCATATATATATATATATAATGAATCTAAAATGATAAAAACATACTAACCAACATCTAGTTAGTTCATACATATAACCCATGCATCTCATGAACTGAAAATGAAAATTCATTAAATGGGCATTCCAAAATAAAATAGAATGGAACCTAGGTCATGCCCAAGGTGTACCTCAAACCATCATTGGCTCACCAACTTACTCTGAACCTAGTAGTTCCATAGCATGAACCTAGCCTAAAGCCCGAAAACCTGAAGAATGGCCCCCCTTCAATGTTTCATCATCCATCGGTCATTGAATCCACTGCTGGGTCCCTCTATCTTTATCACGACCTCTAGGTGTAGCTGAAACGTTTCCACCATAACTTGGTACCGCTCCTGGTCTGATCTCAAAACATTGAGTCTTCCATGGTTCCTAATTTTTCTCTATCCAAGAATGATTCCTACAGAAGCTCTTGAGATTCCCAACCTTCCCACATTCCCAAAATTTATTTGGAGGTTTTACGTACTGAGGATAGACATGTCTTGGATACCCACAGTGGAATAATATTGTCAACGATCCAATCTAAGGTGTTATACTCAAGTATTTGTCTTTTCTGTATTATTGTAACTCATCGAGGACCCTCTTCCAACCATATGAAGTGTCTCCATAAAAATCACCAGTCAACACTAGGTTGGAGTAAGACCAATCAATAAAATTTACCACAGTTATGAGTTCCTAGTTTACCACCTTTGAGAATGAGTCCAACCTAAATATGTTCACCTACACCCAAATGGAATGTCCAAAACCATCCTCAAAATGACTGACCCACAAAGTTTCATTACTCACCATGTCAGGTTAAAGTGAGAAAATTTGGTGAAGTTCACTGCATAGTCCATGATGGACATGTCACCCTATTGAAGGCTCAAGAACTTCTAAACGCTTTATTCCCTTAGCATCTTAGAGAATAAGTGATTGAAGAACCTAGCCACAAAGTCCTTCTAGGCCAGTCCCTTATGTATGTCTTCCTGAAATTACAAATACCACAAGCACTTCTCTATTCCTTTGAGTATGTACAGAGACATATTCACCCTCCTCCCTTAAAGAATCTCTAGCTACTCAAAAATCTTCTAAATCGATTTGATCCAGTTATTAGCCTCCTATGGCCCACCCTCACCCCAAAAAAGTGGCAGGTGAAAAGACTGAAACTCTCGATTCAGGTAATACATCAAAGGATATTCTACTTGAGCTCCCCTTTCAATACCCTAGATCACATGTACCATACTCGCTCTGAGTTTCGATTCAATCCATATCTTAAAATCTACGAAATCAACTGGTTGCCTTACCTACACTGGAATATGAGCCTAAACCTGTACCAATAGATCATGCTCTACCTGAACCTCCTGGTTATCAACATATGTGTTTCCATGAGATGCACCATAACCTTCCACTTGACACTCCATAGGATGTTTCTGGGTGAAAACCCACTGAATACTATTACATTGTCAGATAAACCATATAACATATATATATATATATCACAGATAGAGAAACCAGTAACAGTAAGTGTCAACTCACTACCCCTACTCCCTTCCATCACAACCATGCCACATGGAATCCTAGATTCAGGGCCACATTAAGATCCCATAATAGATCAAGGTATCTTGTATTCTTTAGGCCACACCCATCCTGATGAGCCACATTGCATCAAACCAACGACCGCGTCACCAAACCTGGTGATCATCATCACCCCATTCCATTGTGCATACCTTATCCTATAAGATCTAGGCCCTTATATATATCCCATGGAATATAACATTTCACAATGAATTTCATATCATTGGCAGATGCATATATAAAATCAAACATCTTAAGTTCCTAAAAAAGAATAATCATTCATTACAAGCATAACAAACACCCCTTGTTATACCAAGATAAGGACCCCATATCTCATTCCTATCATAACAAGCCAAATTTCTCATAGAATAATATATAAAAATTTACATTCCAAGTAACCAAATCGAAGTATAAATCATAACAGTTATAAAATGAGAAAAAATAACAGTAATTCCCACCCCTAGAAACTTCATCCCACCCCTATACCTGAGGATACAGAAACCCAAACACAAGATATAAAGCTATTTATGAGAACATTCTAATATCTAGTCTACCATAACCCAAATAGTAATCCAATAAATAGGTAAACCAAACTCCATTGATACCATTTGTAGCACCCCGGCCTGATTATCCACTTGAATAGTGCTTTTAGGTCGAGTGACACTCTCCTAAGGCATGCATCTCCATACGCTAAAGGTAGATTACTAACAGTAAGGGTGAAAGGAGGTGAAATTGGGGGGACTATACCCTTTGTAAATGATATAATAATTTTCTAGTTGATAAAGTAGTGGAATAAGAATACCAACAGACTCAAAACCAGTAACCAACCCTTGGTAGAAGCACAATCAATATCATAAAATAGTGGAAGCATGATCAATAAAAATAAGTAGAAATAAATAAACAATTATACATAATATTTTTATAAACTAAATGGTGCATACATACAATACATATCATATAGTATAATAAATAGAAGGAAGGTAACCATGGTTGGACACAGTATATAGATATACTGGCATGTTGAGACATAAAGGAATGCTAAAGAGGTAAACTCCAATTGTTGTAGGAACCAAGGGTCCCTTTCCTTCAATCCATTGCAACTCGACCACCAAGATCCATATCTATAGCATGAACCCTAATCTAAATGCAAAATCATAAATTCTACATGCATCATGAAGGTCCCGTGTAGGGTGTAAGAACAAGTCTCAGTAGTGTACCACCCATGGGTTCATACCATTCATTTATGGATAATAAATTATATAATAAAAATAAATAAAAACGTTAGTGAATGACTTTAATAATCACATGCTTTCCTGGTGCTCAAAATCCACCAGGAATTTATCACCTACTTCAGTCATCACAATAACAGCTGAGGAGGAGAGGATCCTTAGATCATAACTCAAGGAATCCCCTATATAGAATTTTCTAGGTGGTACCTTAGGTTTACCCTCTAAATGAGTCACTTTGAACTTTGTTCCACTCAATACCTTGTGTTTATGCCAAGTCACCTACATCCTAAAGGCATTACCAATCAATACAACTCTGGTCCCTCAAACCCCTTCTCAAAGGCAACTGTCGGCTCAAAGCCTGACGTATGGAGGCACAACGGTTTGTTTCCTCAATTAATAACTATCATCAGCTCAAAGAATAATATATTGAAGAACGATGATGTCCATACTCCAAACTATTCCTACCCCAATGGCCTCAAACATGGAGAACCTTGGCCCACAATCTACAGTCTCAACATTGTCATCTGATGGCTTCCAATTTTCCTTATGGCTTTCTATAGAAGTAACCCCCATCTATTTACCTAAGATGAAACTACAAAGGGCCTCTAGCCATATTATTTCTCAAAACCACCTCATCACTAACTTGATATATGTGAACATGACTCCAAATGGTGCTTTGGCCAATATAGGTGATCAAAATTTCCAATTTAGAACCAAATCCACACTAATCCCAGCACCTCATTCCCTTGGAACCATGTCTCTCAAGTCTTATGGACATGCCATCCCATATCAAATGAGCTTCGGTCATAACCTAAAATCTTAGCTGCATCATCCAATGATTGGTTTTCTAAACCTGTGATTGTCATCACTAATAGTACCTGGGCCTTGCCCAACCTAGAGATCACATTGTCTCATCTCAGGTGGTCATCACCACCTCTATCCTAATGCCTTTATCATTACAATTTCATCCTAAAAATCATATATATATATATATATCACAATTCAAATTTAACTAAATAATTAAATTTAAAAAATTAACCCAATTTAATAAAACAATTCAATTTAATAAGGTCACTCCTCGGCCTAACTACCCCAAGGTGCGAGCCTCTCGCACAGCTCAACCCATTTATATTCTTGTGAAATAATTACTATTGGAAACACAAAAGGTTAAATTTGAAATATTAAAATTAACCATTAATTCATAGGGGTCTCTCTCAGTCAACTAGACATCACACTAAAAGTTGTGCCCCCTAAACATTCATGAAAACAAAAATAAAAGTATGCACCACCTGCCTTGTAGTCATAGTCATAGGCACATTTGATATTAGCCTCTAACTCAAACTGATTGAGAAGAAATTGTTTTTTTTTATGAATGAATTGAAAATCATGAAAACCCACTCTCATGGATTTATAAGTCTGTGAGGTTAGAGAAAAGGAAAATAGATGCTAGAGACAGGATAACCTTACTGAGATGGATCCAATGCTACAAACAGCTTAAATAATGGAGATCAGATGAAGTAGGGAGTCAATACCTAGTAGAGGAGTATTAGGTGAGTTCCTTCATGATATGAATGACCTGTGTAGGAGAAAAGAGGAGAAATTTAGTTTTATAGTTGGTTAAAAGGTAAATTCACCTCTTCAATGATTCACACAGTTAGCTCACATGGATTTCCAAACGATGATGCAATCTTGGAGCTCCTACTACTTATGAGACAAGCCCCGCATGATTAGTCATAACCATGAAAAAATTGTGCATTCTACACTATGAGTTTATTGCCCAAATAGAACTAAATGTGTGGATTAAGTACGATTTTCTAAATCGTGCACAAAATATATAGATTTTCTCTACAAAAAATATAGAGGTTCATGTATGACCATGCACCGCCCTCACTTCTTGTTTCCCCAAACCACTCTCAGGGTATAAAGGGGATCCACAATTTTCACAAAAAGGACACATGGTTAGATCTAACTATGCTCCCAAACCTAAAATTCTCCATAATTGGGCCTTCGGGCCTCTAACACACCCAAAACCCTTCTGAACCCCCATTGATTTTTCTAAACCTCTAAAACCGTCTAAAATAATAATGTGGCTTGAATTATAACATTGAATTAATATTATATGATCAAAAATGAAATTTGATTACCCACTAGACTCCAAAAATTCAAAACTAGTGAGGATTTAGACCCTCTCTAAATACCCAGGATGTTTCAAAATAAATCCATGTAAACAAATTTTAGTGGATGATATAAAAACACCTCTTTCATTATTTTGAAATAAATTTTGTGTTAATTTTTCTTGTGATAGGGGTTTACAATTTTTATTTTATAAATTCCTATTTGGGTTGATCCTCGACTAAACCATTCTTATCTTTATTTCTAAGTGAGTGTGCAATACATTGTCCTAGTCACTTAAACCCCAACCAAGATTCTCTATAAAAGGCACAAAAGAAAGAAAAATTTTCAATAAATAAATAATATAAATGAATTGTATACACATTATCATTTATTAAGGTAGTAAACACTAATTCATGCTTGGAATGAAAAAAATTTGAAATTATTGTTTTCAAACATAACATTATAACTATCATCATCCAATTGAGATATACTAAAAAAGTTATATTTTAAACCATTAAAAAATAAAACATCTAAAATTAAAATGGTCTCAATGATTCCAATTTTTACAAGACCAATGATTTTTCCTTTTTCATTAGAATTAAAAGTTAAATATACTCCATCTACTTTCACTAGATTCTTGAAACTTTAGTAGACTCCAGTTAGATTCCAAGAATATCCACTGTCCAAATACCATATCTTTTACTAAAACGCTTCAAGAACTTTACCTATACATAATAAATCAAGATATAATTTTGGTACCCAAGATTTATTCAGCTCAAAAATGTTATCAATTAAATATTTAAGAATATGATAACACCCTGAGATTTTATGATATATTTCTCTTCAAAAAAATTCAATTTCTTCAATAGCTTGTGATACACTCAAACCTAAGTAAAAATTAACAATAATAAACTATATTGTTATAAGATAGATTTAAAGTCGATGATATGAATATGAATAACCTAATTTTGAAAAAAAATATGTATAAATTTATCAGTTAAAAAAGTATATAAATAAATATGTACTCAAATTTCACTAAAGTCATTATATGCCCCAAAAATAAATTTTTCCTCTGAAATTATTTTTAATTCATTTTCTAAGAAAATAATATAATTAATTTCTATTAATTTTATAAATTTTACCAGATAAAATTAAATTCATTTTAGAAATTATCATGTCAAAATTATCTTAGATTTAATTTTTAATAATTTTATGAAAATATTTACTTTTTTTGAATAATGAAAAATATGGATTTTAATTGAAAAATGTATTATGATTTCAAGAATTTAAAATGTTTTATTTTGTTTTAAAATGGTTTAAAATGTAAAATTAGTTCATTTATATTATAAAAATTATGATTAATTTAATTGGAATTTATTTTATGTGGATTTTGGAATAAAAACTTTTTATACTTAAGAAAACATTTTTTATAGATAATTGTGTTTCATCACATTTTGTGGGTTAGATTTAAAAGTATTTTCTCCAAATTTTAGAGATTTAATTTGATAAAATGGATTCCATATTATGAATCATAATTTAAAAAAATTAATAAGGACACTTTCATTTTTTTCATAATTAATAGTAAAAAATAGTAAAAAAATTCATCATTGTTTAGGTTAAAACGGGTTTACTAGTGGGTTAAACCTATAAATAAGGGAATTTTTTCCATCTAAACTTGCTTAAATACTATTATATGAACATATTTATATATCATACTATACCACATTATAATATCCATCTAGTTTGAATCATTTTTCTTGATTATTCCATTGTTATATTTCAATCGTTTAAGAAATTCCAAATGTGCCATCTCCCCCACTTATAAAAGAAAACCTATCATTTGTCTCCTTTAGAGCACTTTGAGCCATATAAATTGAAAAAACCTACAAAATTATAATCTAAACCTCACTATCCATAAATTATAGGTTATTTTCTTATTAAAATACCATTCCAAGTATAATGACCTAAACATAAACATTATATAATCATGAGTAGTAATTCAAGAATTCATTCACTTACATTTGAGTATATTTTTAGGTTTGGAGTTTTAGAGAATTATTTCATAACTAATACATAAAAAAACCACGTAGTACGAAGTGTACACTTTCAATTAGAATCTATTTCCCCCAATGTATAAAACATTTAAAAAAACATGATTTATATTCATAGAAACACTTCACTACATTAAAATTGAATTAATCCTTTACCATGCCCATCCTTAAATCATATAAAAAATTGAAAACATGGTAGGAGCATAACAATCTCATTAAGGTGCAAAAAAAGAATAAAATTTTTAGTCCAGTAAAAACATGAAAACCCATTTTTCGAAAACATAAAATTTTACCCATAAAGGGAAATATAATTCCTTTAAAAAGATCATTTATTTAACCTTTTGAAAAGAAATTATTTCCATAAAACTCATTATCATGCATAGAAAATTCATGTAGGTTCCTTGGGACATCATCTCATAGAAACCTTATAGACCCCATACAAATTGGAATAACCATACCAAAAACTTCCAATATAATTATCAAGAAAACATAATCAATACCCAATGCATTTGAGCACTGTTAGGTTTAACCCATCATATAAGATATAACGGGATCACCTAGTGTTATCTGGGTGCACCCATTATATATATTGTCCAAGAACCACAACTTGAATAAAACATTTTTTCATTTAAAAAACACTTTTAATATCTTATGAAAATCAATTTCTTCATCTAAAATCTTAAAGGTTGTACATATTTTTATTATTTTTGATAATCCCCTTTTTAATGGTTTAGTAGGAACCTTACATGGCTTGTAGGCCCTAGATCTATATATGGCCTCAAAATGAGCCTTGAATGCCCCAAAGAAAAGACACCACAAGAGAAGACCCATCCAGCATATATATTATTATAAAACTCCCAAGATTTAAAAGGATACATAGTAATCACTACCCCATGAAAGGATACATAGTTCCTAATCCTGATAGCAGATTTCATACCCTCTCAGTCGTCCCAAATAATAGTGACAGTGGATGAAAAAATCATTGTCGTCATTCCTTTTAAAACATGTAAAAATATTCCTTTTGAAAAAAATTAAAATAATGTAAAAGAGATATGAAATTTACCTAATAAATATTTTATGTCCATATAAAAATTTAAAAAAATAATTTGAAAATCTTGACATAGAATTGAAAGGGATTTTTAATAAAAAGAGTAAAATATGATTTATTTAGAATAGAATTACCTTATCACTTCAGAAATATATAAATCATAATCCCCAAGAATGAATAACATTAAAAAACATTAAATAAAAATAAAATAGATAAATTTAGAATGTAACAGGTCAATGAGTTTTTATATACACCTTATTAGAGAATAAATGTTCATAACATCAAGATATGCCTCAACAAAAGGTAATTGAGACGAAGAACCTTACCTTGTGTTTGACTTATTCTATCTTTCTTTATATTCCTAAATAATAAAATTTTGTTAATTATTTAATTTCTTTAGAACCATTATCTTGTTTATTACTACATTTATTTTACTAATTAATATGTTATATACAATTACTTAATAAATTAAGTTCAAGTTATATTTTTTGACCAAATTGGCTAATATGAAAAAAAAATTGATTTGGAAGGTCCACTATGGTCAAATAAGTCTTTATTCAAACACATTATGAATAAGAATCATCAAATAATTATTATATTTATACATCAATTATTCTTTTAAAACAAATCAAGAAATATGGTTATGAAAAATGAATTAACGTTGTGATCATGGAGATGGTATGTCATACGTACCATTAGTAACGTTTCAATTTTTTAATGACCATTATAGATATAAGGTAAGTAATATTTATCTTTAAAAATGATAATTATATCATAAATACCATATTTTTTAATTAAATATACTTATATATATCATTATGCTTATGTGGTGATGAAAAAAAGAATCAAATCGCTTTGAGGAGCTTGTAGTCCACCCATCCACGAACAACGTTCTCATTTTTTCCAGTTAGTAGATAGGTAAAAATAAAATGATATTTTATATTCAAATAATGATAAATATGTCATTAATTTAACACCCCAAGCTTCCATGGTAAGTTTCCCTTTGAATAATACAATATCTTGTGTTGTACGCAACTTCGAGTTCAAACATACCACAACCAATCAAACTAGCCGTTATGAATATTAATACCCAATTTCTAAAATTTTATAAATTTTATTTTTTAATATTTACTTTATTTTTTTATTTGGAATATCAAAATTATCTTAGGGTGAATTTTGGTATTTTTCTAAAAACTTTCAATTTTTGATGAATAGTGAAAAACATTGCGTTATTGTTTAAAACTGGATTTTTATTTAAATAATTTGTTATTTTATTTTGATTTATTTTACGTCAAAATAGATACATAATTCCTATATATGTTCAACTTAATTCATTTTTGTCATTTTATAATAAGTTTAGATATATAAAAGTTTATCGAACTTTTTACCGTCTTTTACCCACCTCCTAGGAGCATTTGAAAATTTGGGTAAAACTTAATTTTACCACTTTTTTTCATTTAATTACAAAACTTCGAGAGACATGGTTGATATCAGTATGTAAAATTTGGTTCAATAAGATGAAAATAATTTTTAGTGTATAGTAACTTTTAACTTTTATTTACCATGGTTAAAATTAAATTGGGTAATTACAGGTAAAAATGATATTATTATTTCCTTAAATCATGTCCTAATTCAATAGGATAAGTATAATTCGATCAAAAACAACCTAAAGGATAAAATATTATCCTCTTTGGTCCAATTAGATTAGATTAGAACATTTATTATTATTTTATTTAAAGAAGAGTTAAAAGAGTTAAATTCAAAGTTTAATAACTAAACCTTTTTTAATATAAGGTTATCGATAATATAAAATCGAAAATAATATTTATTAGAAAGATAGAAAGATTTCCTAAATTATGATATTTTATTTATAATTTTTAGACATTAAATAATTTAAGATATTTATGAGAAAATGATGATGTAGTAATTAACTTATTAATGAAAGATTAAAATAATTGATATTATAAATATCCAAATAAAAGTAATTTGAGACTTTTGATGAATTAGACTAATTTTCTAGGTTAATATGACAAGTTGGGGTTGATTAAATAATTTTTATTCAAAGTAATCTTGCTGTTATGATTTTCAAAAAAAACAAACACTAAATAGTGTCAAAATTGACATAATTGAGTTTTTAAAACAAATAATATGTTATTAATTGATATAATATTCCAAAAATTATAAGGATTAGGCCAAATACTTAGATAAGGTTATATATATTAATAATTAACCACTTGGGGTTCTCTTGTCTTGTTATAGTAATTTTATTAACCATATAATATAAAAATACAAAGAGACATGGTAAATGTCAAACTATTTAACAAATAGTTAAATCTAAAAGATAAGGTTAATATGGTGAACTAAACATGTCTAAAACCTCTTGGTTGAGATTTTTTTGACCCATACCCACATTATCCTATAAATAAATAATTTTTTATCCATTAGAAACCGAAAATAAATTTATTATAAAATATTATTTCAAGATTTTCCTTAAGTGACCCTTACCTCTCTTATAAAACGTAACTTCCCTTCTCTTAATTGCACACCTACAAAGCCATTTGGCTACACAAAACCTGATAATATATCCTCCCAAATTTCCTACCTTCATCCTAGAGGCCTTTCTTTGGTTAGAAAGCCAATTTAAAGATACCTTTTGATCAAATAAAAAGGAAGAATCCAAAGAAGAGGTAAATATTTCATCACCTCTTTCAACTTCTATTTTTCTTCCAATTCATCATTTTTTGTTGTTTCCATTCTAAAATAATAAATATGGTATCTTCTATAGACTGTTATGTTATTATAAAAATGGTACAACAATATTCAATATTATATCCATCATATGAATGAAAAAGTCATCATTTGTGCGTGCGTACGGCTTACAGTCTCCACGTCGTGGTGTAGTTTCTTATTCAAACACTTCTTTATTTGGATGGGTATAATAATGAGTATAACTGATGTAAATAATAAATATAACATGTTAACTATTGTTTATATATGATATACCATCCAATTACATATTATTTCACCAACAATATAATGATATTCTCACTCGTGCGTATGTACGGATTACCGTCTCTAAAAATGTGATGAGACTCATTCCCCATCGTAATCATTCAAGAATAATTTTCATTTTATGATTAAAAATAATTTTTATGTATATAATATCATTCTGTATATGAATTAAATACATCCTATCCCTAACAAACTTGTCTTACATAACCAATCATATAAAGCAAAACGAATCAGTTAACACCCAAAATGATGATACTATTGAAATATTATTGACAAAACAATACTAGAGGATCATATATGATATCATATTTATGTATATAGTTCTTGTATAATTTAATAACAATATTTTAACTGTTACAAAGGAGGATAACATTCCATCGACTAAAGAAAATTACAAGGTGAGGTTTAATTTCAGAATCTCTTTATTATTCGAGGTAGTTTTTACGTAAGTATATAATGGGACATATTTGTTATCCATGTCCATGTTTCATAAAATACTTTCCAAAGGGACTCTTTTTAAGGGACTCTTTTACTAAAACATCATTTTAAATGATTTAAAGATTTATTCTTCTAAACCATTCTCATCAATGTCCTTGTTTTTTAAAATGGTTTTAAGGATTTATTTATATGGACATTAATGTTTTAAAATGTTAATTCCTTTCAAAAGTTTCAATGTGGTATGGGACATATTTATTCAAAACTATCTTTTAAATGACTAATTTTATTAATTTTTTGACATTTAAATTATTTCAGGAAAAAGGGATATTTCTCTCAAATATTTTTACGGAACAAATTTCAACTATTTCAACATCCTTTATGATATTTTATTATTGACTGAGGTTAATTTATTATGATCCAAATATTCCCTATTGTATTGAAGGTTTTGTGATATTTATTACTGTGGATGTGTTATTCATGGTTTATGGATAAAGTATTGACATTTTGTATGCTATTTTTAATACGAATATTTATGTTATGTTTAAACCTTTTCATATAAGGAATGCATTAGACTTAGTAAGTGACAGGTGGAGCCTGCTATATCTCCTCGATGCATCAGTAAGTCTCATGGGGAAAACTAGTGTCTTATAACATGGCCTTGACAAAATATTATTTGAAGTCTTGGAACAAGGCCTTGACTATGTGGTTATGAAGTCTTTTATTATGTAATATATCATTATGAAATTGGATATTGATATTGCACGTGATTATTTGACTAGTAGAATATCCATGTGAATAAGTAAATGGAATTAATTGAATTATATTTACCATATTATACTAAAGTTTAAGTTTAAAGGGATTTTGTTTTAGTCTTATACATTTCCTTAAATGTCTATGCTTATTTATGAAAGTTTCTACTATATTGTTATCCTTACTGAGCATCTGAGCTGACCCCTTTCTATGTTTTATTTTTCTCAAGATGTGAAGAAGTATATTATTACTGACCTATAGGGATAGTACAAGTGATATGAATGTGGTTAATGGAGACAAGGTTGATGTTGTTTTTTTTTTATAATGTAATGTAAAACTTATGAATGTATCTAGTACTTCCAAGACTACTAAACTGATTGGTCTTTCGGGATTTTATACCTTGTGATCATGCCAATGTTATGTAATAATGCACTGACTCTGGGTAACTGGGGTTGGGGTGTTACAGTTGTCATCAGAGAAATTTTAGTACAAACCTTGGAAGAAATATTTAGAAAAACGCTGATTAGTGAACATTATCTGTAAGATATACTTTTAGGATTAGTATAGAAGAGCTTCCTAGAATTTTGGAACTTTAGGGATTTAGTGAGTTTTTCAAACAGTACATCTATGTCTGTATAAGAGTAGGTATAGGTGGCTCTGGTATAGATATACCTAGGGGTAAAACCTGAAACCACTGCTTTGAGCTAGACTCAAATGGGAACTAGTGCATGATAATGGGCCTTGCTGCACTCTTGGTTTCAACACTTCTATGAGATATGCTTAGGATAATTCTCATTTTCTTTACAAACCATTAGTAAGGATTATTGAGAATTTACCTCCTCAAAGAAATTTTTTTTATGATTATGGGTTATATCTATAAAAGGCTCAATTTATTGTAATGTTTTTACAAGTTTGAAATTATGTATTGTGGTTTATAACCTAATATAGTCTATTCCATTTTTAGAAATGGAGCCTAGTTGAAGGAATGGAAAATGTATCAATGCATGTAATCCATGTAGATATTGACCTCCTGATAAAGATAATTATAGTGGATCTAGTGAAGCAATTGGTGCTTGTCAGCTTCTCACCATACTGGGACAACTCACTCAGGTTATGAATAATAACCTTACCCGTATGGAGCACACTGATCCACAACACGGAGAATAAATGTTCGGACTCCTTATGTGTAAACAACCACCAACATTCATTGGGACTAAAAATCCATTTGTATCTGAGAAATGGATATGTTCCTTAGAGAAAATAGTTCATGCTTTGGGGAGTAGCGAAAGGGAAAAAATTCATGGCAGTTTCTCACCTAACGGGAGATGCGGATCAATGGCGGTCATTAATCCAAAAGAAAAAGGAAGATGAATAAGTATCAAACATGGAATGGAGGGATTTTAAAGATATTTTCATAGAAAAATACTTTAGTTATGACCATTGAGTGGATATGGATAGGCCGTTTTTACATCACGATTCTGGAAATGTCTTCAGAAGGCCCTGGATACTGAACTTCATTTGAGCACTGCCTACCACCCTCAAACCAATGGACAATTTTAAAGGATTATTAAAGCCATAGAAGACATGTTGAGATCATACTCACTTGTCTTTAATGTTATGTGGGATCAATATTTACCTCTGGTAGAATTTTCCTATAGCAATAGCTTCCATTCAAGTATTTAGATGGAACCCTATGAAGCATTGTATGGAAAAAGATGACGCACACCAACATGTTGGGATAATGCAGTAATTACCTTATAAATGAAAGATTAAAATAATTGATATTATAAATATCAAAATAAATGTAATTTGAGACTTTTGATGAATTAGACTAATTTTCTAGGTTTATATGACAAGTTGGGGTTGATTAAATAATTTTTATTCAAATTAATCATGCTGTTATGATTTTCACAAAAACCAAATACTAAATAGTGTCAAAATTGACATAATTGAGTTTTTAAATCAAATAATATGTTATTAATTGATATAATATTCCAAAAATTCTAAGGTTTAGCCCAAGGACTTAAATAAGGTTATATATATTAATAATGAACCACTTGGGGTTATCTTGTCTTGTTATAGTAATTTTATTAACCATATAATATAAAAATACAAAGAGACATGGTAAATGTCAAACTATTTAAAAAATAGTTAAATCTAAAAGATAAGGTTAATAAGGCGAACTAAACATGTCTAAAACCTCTCGGTTGAGATTTTTTTGACCCATACCCACAGTATCCTATAAATAAATAATTTTTTATCCATTATAAACCAAAAAAGAATTATTATAAAATATTATTTCATGATTTTCCTAAAGTGACCCTTACCTATCTTATAAAAGGAAACTTCCCTTCTCTTAATTGCACACCTCCAAATCCATTTGGCTACGCAAAACCTGATAATATATCCTCCCAAATTTTCTACCTTCATCCTAGAGGCCTTCCTTTGGTTATAAAGCCAATTTAAAGATACCTTTTGATCAAATCAAAAGGAAGAACCCACAGAAGAGGTAAATATATCATCACCTCCTTCAAGTTCTATTTTTCTTCCAATTACTCATTCTTTGTTGTTTCCATTCTAAAATAATAAATCTGGTATCTTCTATATAATTTTATGTTATTATAAAAATGGTACAACAATATTCAATATTATATCCATCATATGAATGATAAAGTCATCATATGTGCGTATGTACGTCTTACAGCCTCCACGTCATGGTGTAGTTTCTTATTCAAACACTTATTTATTTAGATGGGTATAATAATGAGTATAACTGATGTAAATAAAAAATGTAACATTTTAACTATTTGTTATATATGATATACCATCCAATTACAAATGATTTCACCAACAATATAATGATATTGTCGATCGTGCGTATGTACGGATTACCATCTCTACGAATGTGATGAGACTCATTCCCCATCATAATCATTCAAGAATAATTCTCATTTTATGATTAAAAAAATTATCTATATAATATCATTTTGTATATGAATCAAATACATCTTATCCATAACAAACTTGTCTTACATAACCAATCATATAAAGAAAAATGAATCAGTTAACACCCAAACTGATGATACTACTGAAATATTATTAACAAAACAATACTAGAGGATAATATATGATATCATATTTATGTATATATTTCTTGTATAATTTAATAACAATGTTTTAACTGTTACAAAGGAGTATAACATTCCAACCACTAAAGAAAATTACAAGGTGAGGTTTAATTTCAGAATCTCTTTATTATTAGAGGTAGTTTTTACGTAAGTATCTAATGGGACATATTTGTTATCCATGTCCATGTTTCATAAAATACTTTTCAAAGGGACTCTTTTTAAGGGATACTTTTAATAAAACATCATTTTAAATGTTTTAAAGATTTATTCTTCTAAACCATTCTCGTTAATGTCCTTGTTTTTTAAAATGGTTTTAAGGATTTATTTATATGGAAATTAATGTTTTAAAATGTTAATTCCTTTCAAAAGTTTCAAAGTGGTATGGGACACATTTATTCAAAACTATATTTTAAATGACTTCTTTTATAAATTTTTTGACTTTTAAATTATTTCAGGAAAAAAGGATATTTCTCTCAAATATTTTTACTGAACATTTTTCATCTATGTCAATATCCTTTATGAGATTTTATTCTTGATCGAGGTTAATTTATTATGATAAAAATCTTCCCTATTGTATTGAAGGTTTGTGATATGTATTATTTTGGATGTGTTATTCTTGGTTTATGGATAAAGTATTGACATTTTGTATGCTAGTTTTAATACGAATGTTTATGTTATGTTTAAACCTTTTCATATGAGGAATGTATTGGACTTAGTAAGTGATGGGTGGAGCCCGCTATAGCTCCTCGATGCATCAGTAAGTCTCATGAGGCAAAAGAGTGTCTTATAACAAGTCCTTGACAAAATATTATTTGTATTCTTGGAACAAGGCCTTGACTATGTGGTTATGAATTCTTTCATTATGCATTCTATCATTATGAAATTGGATATTGATATTGCATGTGTTTATTTGACTAGTAGAATATTCATGTGAATAAGTAAATGGAATTATTTGAATTATATTTATCATATTATACTGAAGTTTAAGTTTAAAAGGATTTTGTTTTAGTCTTATACATTTCCTTAAATGTTTATGCTTATTTATGAAAGTTTCTACTATACTGTTATCCTTACTGAGCATCTGAGCTCACCCCTTTCTATGTTTTATTTTTCTCAAGATGAGAAGAAGTATATTATTACTGACCTACAGGGATATTACAAGTGATATGAATGTGGTCAATCGAGACAATGTTGATTTTTTTTTTCTTTTTATAATGTAATGTAAAACTTATGAATGTATCTAGTACTTCCAAGGCTACTAAACTGATCGGTCTTTCGGGATTTGATCCCTTGTGATCATGCCAATGTTATGTAATAATGCACTGACTCTGGGTAACTGGGGTCGGGGCGTTATAGTTGTTATCATAGAAATTTTAGTACAAACCTTGGAATAAATATTTAGAATAATGCTGATTAGTTAACATTACCCTAAGATAGACTTTGAAGATTTGTATAGAAGAACTTCCTAGAATTTTGGTACTTTAGGGATTTAGTGAGTTTTTCAAGCAATACATATCTGTCTGGATAAGAGTAGGTATAGGTGGCTCTGGTATAGATATTCCTAGGGGTAAAACCCGAAACCACTCCTTTGAGCTAGACTCGAATGGGAACTGGTGCATGATAACGGGCCTTGCTGCACTATAGGTTACAGCACTTCTATGAGATATGCTTAGGATAATTCTCATTTTCTTTACAAACCATTAGGAAGGATTTTTGAGTATTTACCTCCTCAAAGAAATTTTTTTTATGATTATGGATTATATCCTTAAAAGGCTCAATTTATGGTAAGGGTTTTGCATGTTTGAAATTATGTATTGCGCTTTATAAACTAATCTAGTCTATTCCATTTTTTAGAAATGGTGCCTAGTTGAAGGAATGGAAAATGTATCAACGCATGTAATCCATGTAGATATTGACCTCCGGATCAAGATAATTATAGTGGAGCTGGTGAAGCAATTGGTGCTTGTCAGCTTATCACCATATTGGGACAACTCACTCAGGTTATGAATAATAACTTTACCCGTATGGAGCACTTTGATCCACAAAGCGAAGAATCAATGTTAGGACTACTTATGAGTAAACAACCACCAACATTAAATTGGACTAAAAATACATTTGTATCTGAGAAATGGATAAGTTCCTTAGAGAAAATAGTTCATGCTTTGGGGAGTAGCGAAATGGAAAAAAATTCATGGCAGTTTATCACCTAACAGGAGATGCGGATCAATGGTGGTCATTAATCCAAAAGACAAAGAAAGATGAATAATTATAAAACATGTAATGGAGGGAGTTTAAAGATATTTTAATAGAAAAATACGTTTTTTGTGACCATTGATTGGATATGGAAAGGCCGTTTTTGAGTCTGAGACAAAAAAAAAGGATGAAAATGTCATAAAATATGAGGCTAACTTTACAACATTAGCAAGGCATGTTGAAGATTATATACATAACCCAAGGGATAATATTGATCGATTCTTTGATGGTTTAAAACCATTTCTCCGGTGAGCATTAGTCTCACAATCCTTCTTATCATACGAAGATATTGACTAATGTGCTATCAATAGAGAAAAATAATTATCTAATTCTTATGAATTTAAAGAAAAGAAGGAGAAGAAGAGATCTGTTGAACACTCTAGAAATGGAAATAAGGGGAAGAAGGGAAAAGTTGAATATCCATCATGTGGTAAATGTAGAAAGAAACACCCCAGTTTTTGCCTGAAGGGAATGGGAATATGTTACATGTGTGGTGAAAAAGGCCACTAAGCTCGTGATTTCAAGGGGAAGAAACAGGCTGTCAATGTTGAATGTTACAATTGTTGAGAAAAGGGGCATTATGAAAATTAATGTCCTAAAAGCCAAAGGAACTTACCTTATAAAAGTACAAGGGAGAAATTCCAAGCTTCTGTGATCACTACTGCTAAGGTTGAAGCTCCAAAAGACATGGTGTTAGGTAATTTAATGGTTTCCTCAAGTTTACCCAATGCTTTATTTGATTTTGGATCACTGCATTGTTTCATATATTCCCAGTTTTCTAAGAAAATTAGATATTTTCAATTTGAATTAACAAGGAAGTTGTCAGTCAAAACACCTAAGGGAAGTATCATCGCAATAATTTTTTCTGAATCAGTTCCCATTAGGGCATATAAATGTTCTTTATCTGCTGATCTCATCATCAAATCCATGATTTAATTTGATATTATCCTCTTAATGCATTGGATTTCGGACTATGATGTGAAACTTTATTATAAGAAGAAGAATTTTACAATTTTCGATGATGATAAGGAGTACCTTATATTTAGAGCAGAAATGTCACGACCTGAGTCTTCTCTAGATCTACCCCTATAACTTTACTAAATTCAATTATTAGGGAGGAAGATAATGAAATAACTATGGGTGAGGAAAGGAATTTTAAAATAGAGTACGTGCCTATTTTCACCAATATGTTGATGTGTTTATAGAGGATTTACCTGGACATCCTCCAAAATGAGAAATTGAGTTTTCCATTGATTTAATTCCTGGTTCAATACCCATATCGAAGTCCCCTTATAGAATTTCCATTGTAGAATTAGTGGAACAAAAGAAACACCTATAATAATTGAGTAAAAAGGGAATTATTATCCCTAGTGTTTCTCCATGGGGATCCCGTATCCTTTTTGTTAAAAAGAAAGACAGATCTATGAGGTTGTGCATTGACTACAGGGAGATAAATGCTATAAAAAATAATAATAAGTATCCACTACCTCTCATTGATGAATTATTCGATCAACTTCTTGGAGCCCAATATTTTTCAAAGATTAACCTACGATCTGGATATCATCATTTTTGTGTGAAGAAAGAAGACATTCCAAAAATTGTATTTCAAAATAGGCACGGGCATTAAGATTTTAGAGTAATGCCTTTTGTCTTGACTAATACAACCTTTATTTTCATGGATCTAATGAATAGATTTTGCAAGGAATATCTTGATGACTTTGTATTTGTATTTATTGATGATATTTTGGTATACTTAAAAATATATGAAGATCATTAAAATGACTTGTACATTATCCTAAGGACTCTTAGAAGAAATGAATTATATGGGAAATTTAACAAGTGTGAATTCTGGCTTCAGGAGATTTCTTTTCTTGGCCATATTGTCTCTAATAATGGAATCTCTATTAATCCTTAAAAGACCAATGCAATACAAGAATGGCCATCACTGGCGAGTATAACTGAGGTACACAATTTTATTGGTTTAGCAGGTTATTATCGGCATTTTGCCCAGAATTTTTCCTGGTTAGATAACCCATTAACCAAGATCACTCATAAAGAGGTTAAATTTTTTTTGGAAAAAAGAGTGTGAAGAATGTTTTGAAGAACTGAAGAGAAGATTAATCAATGATCTTATCTTGACTCAACCATTAAGGAACGATGGGTTTGTTATTTGTAGTTATGCTTCAAAGAAAGGACTTGGTTGTGTCCTTATGCAGAATGATAGAGTTATTGACTATGCATCGTGACAGCAAAAAATTCATGCACAAAACTATGATACTCATGATCTTGAGTTAGCGGCTATAGTCTTTTCTCTGAAAATAGGGAGACACTATCTCTATGGTGAAAATACTGATATTTTTACTGATCACAAGAGTTTGAAGTATATTTTCTCATAGAAAGAACTCAACATGAGGAAAATATGATGGCTTGAACTACTCAAGGATTATTATTGCACTATACACTACCACTTGGGGAAGGAAAATAAGGTGTCAGATGCTTTGAGCGAAAAGGATCATGGAGTTGTGAAGAAGATGAGAGTTTAAAGGGATCCTATTTTCATGGATCTAGTAAATATGGATATGGGAATAACCATGGAAGATGAAAAATCAATACTTTTCCAAATGGTTTCCAAACCATCTTTACTAGAAAGGATAAGGAGTTCTCAAACTGATGATGAGAAGTTTCAAAATAAGATTAAAGTTTGGAATAATGGGAGATTGAGTGACTTCATATATGAAGATGGAATTTTAAAATTTGGTAAGAGTTTTGGTTCCTAACATACCGGATCTAAAAAGGGAATTGTTTGATGATGCTCATACCTTCAATTTATCTATACACCCTGGGAGCACCAAGATGTATAGATATTTTAAGGAACATTTTTGGTGGGATAACATGATGAGGGAGATTGCTGATTTTGTGTCCAGATGTATGGTTTGTGAAAAAAGTGAAAGATGGAAAGAAATAGCCTAGAGAATTAATGAAACCTCTTCTCATACCTGAATGGAAATGGAATAATATTACGATGGATTTTGTCATGGGGCTACCAAAGACTCCTAGAAGGAATGATTTAATATGGGTCATTATTGATTATCTTACCAAGTCAGCACATTTTCTTTCTATAAGAAAATATTTACCACTTGTACGTATGGAAAGCCTATATATTAATGATGTTGTAAGACTTCATGGAGTTCCCCTATCGATTGTTTCTGATTGTGATCCCTATTTTACATCACAATTCTGGAAATGTCTTCAGAAGGCCCTGGATACTGAACTTCATTTGAGCACTACCTACCACCCTCAAACCGATGGACAATTATAAAGGACTATTCAAACCATAGAAGACATGTTGAGATCATACTCACTTGTCTTTAAAGTTATGTGGGGTCAATATTTACCTCTGGTAGAATTTTCCTATAACAATAGCTACCATTCAAGTATTTAGATGGAACCATATGAAGCATTATATGGAAAAAGATGTCGCACACCAACTTGTTGGGATGATGTGGTAATTACCTTATTAATGAAAGATTAAAATAATAGATATTATAAATATCCAAATAAATGTAATTTGAGACTTTTGATGAATTAGACTAATTTTCTAGGTTTATATGACAAGTTGGGGTTGATTAAATAATTTTTATTCAAATTAATCATGTTGTTATGATTTTCACAAAAACCAAATACTAAATAGTGTCAAAATTGATATAATTGAGTATTTAAAACAAATAATATGTTATTAATTGATATAATATTCCAAATATTCTATGGTTTAGCCCAAGGACTTAGATAAGATTATATATATTAATAATGAACCACTTGGGGTTCTCTTTTCTTGTTATAGTAATTTTATTAACCATATAATATAAAAATACAAAGAGACATGGTAAATGTCAAACTATTTAACAAATAGTTAAATCTAAAAGATAAGGTTAATATGGTGAACTAAAAATGTCTAAAACCTCTCGGTTGAGATGTCTCTGACACATACCCACATTATCCTACAAATAAATAATTTTTTATCCATTAGAAACCGAAAATAATTTTATTATAAAATATTATTTCAAGATTTTTTTAAAGTGACCCTTACCTCTATTATAAAAGGTAACTTCCCTTATCTTAATTCCACACCTCCAAAGCCATTTGGATACACAAAACGTGATAATATATCCTCCCAAATTTCCTACCTTCATCCTATAGGCCTTCCTTTGGTTAGAAAGCCAATTTAAGGATACCTTTTGATCAAATCAAAAGGAAGAACCCAAAGAAGAGGTAAATATATCATCACCTCTTTCAATTTCTATTTTTCTTCCAATTACTCATTATTTTTCATTTCCATTCTAAGATAATAAATCCGGTATCTTCTATATACTATTATGTTATTATAAAAATGGTACAACAATATTCAATATTCTATCCATCATATGAATGACAAAGTCATCATCTGTGCGTGCGTACGGCTTACAGTCTCCACGTCGTGGTGTAGTTTCTTATTCAAACACTTTTTATTTGGATGGGTATAATAATGAGTATAACTGATGTAAATAATAAATATAACATTTTAACTATTTTTTATATATGATATACCATCCAATTACATATGATTTCACCAACAATATAATGATATTGCCGGTCGTGAGTATGTACGGATTACCGTCTCTACGAATGTGATGAGACTCATTCCCCATCCTAATCATTCATGAATAATTCTCATTTTATGATTAAAAATAATTTTTATGTATATAATATCATTTTGTATATGAATCAAATAAATCCTATCCATAACAAACATGGCTTACATAACCAATCATATAAAGGAAAATGAATCAGTTAACACCCAAACTGATGATACTACTATAATATTATTAACAAAACAATACTCGAGGATCATATATGATATCATATTTATTTATATAGTTCTTGTATAATTTAATAACAATGTTTTAACTGTTACAAAGGAGGCTAACATTCCATCGACTAAATAAAATTACAAGGTGAGGTTTAATTTTAGAATCTCTTTATTATTCGAGGTAGATTTTACGTAAGTATCTAATAGGACATATTTGTTATCCGTGTCCATGTTTCATAAAATACTTTTCAAAGGGACTCTGTTTAAGGGACTCTTTTACTAAAAAATCATTTTAAATTTTTTAAAGATTTATTCTTCGAAACCATTCTCATTAATGTCCTTGTTTTTTAAAATGGTTTTAATGATTTATTTGTATGGACATTAATGTTTTAAAATGTTAATTCCTTTCAAAAGTTTCAAAGTGCTATAGGACACATTTATTCAAAACTATATTTTAAATGACTTCTTTTATAAATTTTTTGACTTTTAAATTATTTCAGGAAAAAGGGATATTTCTCTCAAATATTTTTACTGAACATTTTTTATCTATGTCAACATCCTTTATGAGATTTTATTCTTGATCGAGGTTAATTTATTATGATACAAATATTACCTATTGTATTGAAGGTTTGTGATATGTATTATTTTGGATGTGTTATTCTTGTTTTATGGATAAAGTATTGACATTTTGTATGCTAGTTTTAATATGAATGTTTATGTTATGTTTAAACCTTTTCATATGAGGAATGAATTGGACTTAGTAAGTTACGGGTGGAGGCTTCTATAACTCCTTGATGCATCAGTAAGTCTCATGAGGCAAACTAGTGTCTTATAAAAAGGCCTTGACAAAATATTATTTGTATTCTTGGAACTAGGCCTTGACTATGTGGTTACTAAGTCTTGCATTATGCATTCTATTATTATGAAATTGGATATTGATATTGAATGTGATTATTTGACTAGTAGAATATCCATGTGAATAAGTAAATAGAATTATTTGAATTATATTTATCATATTATACTAATTTTAAGTTTAAAAGGATTTTGTTTTAGTCTTATACATTGCCTTAAATGTTTATGCTTATTTATGAAAGTTTCTACTATATTGTTATCCTTACTGAGCATCTGAGCTCACCCCTTTCTATGTTTTATTTTTCTCAAGATGAGAAGAAGTATATTATTACTGACCTACAGGGATAGTATAAGTGATATGAATGTGGTCAATGGAGAAAATGTTGATTTTGTTTTTCTTTTTATAATGTAATGTAAAACTTATGAATGTATCTAGTACTTCCAAGGCTACTAAACTGGTCGGTCTTTTGGGATTTGATCCCTTGTGATCATGTCAATGTTATGTAATAATGAACTGACTCTGGGTAACTTGGGTCAGGGCGTTACAGTTGTTATCATAGAATGTTTAGTACAAACCTTGGAAGAAATATTTAGAAAAATGCTGATTAGTGAACATTACCCTAAGATAGACTTTGAGGATTTGTATAGAAGAACTTCCTAGAATTTTGGTACTTTAGGGATTTAGTGAGTTTTTCAAGCAATACATCTCTGTCTGGATAAGAGTGGGTATAGGTGGCTCCGGTATAGATATACCTAGGGGTAAAACCTGAAACCACTGCTTGGAGCTAGACTCAAATGGGAACTGGTGCATGATAACGGTCCTTGCTGCACTCTTGGTTATAACACTTCTATGAGATTTTATTAGGATAATTCTCATTTTATTTACAAACCATTAGGAAGGATTTTTGAGTATTTACCTCCTCAAAGAAATTTTTTTTATGATTGTGGATTATATCCATAAAAGGATCAATTTATGGTAAGGGTTTTTCAAGTTTGAAATTATGTATTGCGCTTTATAAACTAATCTAGTCTATTACATTTTTTAGAAATAGCACCTAGTTAAAGGAATGGAAAATGTATCAACGCATGTAATCCATGTATATATTGAGCTCCGGATCAAGATAATTATAGTAGAGCTGGTGAAGAAATTGGTGCTTGTTAGTTTATCACCACACTGGGAAAACTCACTCAGGTTGTGAATAATAACATTACCCGTATGGAGCACTTTTATCCACAATGCGGAGAATCAATGTTAGGACTCCTTATGAGTAAACAACCACCAACATTCAATGGGACTAAAAATCCATTTGTATCTGAGAAATGGATAATTTCCTTAGACAAAATAGTTCATGCTTTGGGGAGTAGAGAAAGGGAAAAAAATTCATGGTGGTTTATCACCTAATGGGAGATGTGGATCAATGGTGGTCATTAATCCAAAAGAAAAAGGAAGATGAATAAGTATCAAACATAGAATGGAGGGAGTTTAAAGATATTTTCATAGAAAGATACTTTCGTCGGGACTATTGAGTGGATATAGAAAGACCGTTTTTGAGTCTGAGACAAAAGGAGGATGAAAATGTCGCAAAATATGAGGCTAACTTTACAAGTTTATCAAGGCATGTTTCAGATTATATACATAACCCAAGGGATAATATTGATCGATTCTTTGATAGTTTAAAACCATTTCTCCGGTGAGCATTATTCTCACAATCCTTCTTATCATACGAATATATTGTCTCATGTACTATCAATACAGAAAAATAATTATTTAATTCTTATGACTTTAAAGAAAATCAGGAGAAGAAGATATCTGTTGAACACTCTGGAAATGGAAATAAGGGGAAGAAGGGAAAATTTGAATACCCATCATGTGGTAAATATGGAAAGAAACACCCCAGTACTTTCCTGAAGGGAATGGGAGTATGTTACATGTGTGGTGAAAAAGGCCACCAAGCTCGTGATTGCAAGGGGAAGAAACAGGCTATCAATGTTGAATGTTACAATTGTAGAGAAAAGGGGCATTATGAAAATGAATGTCCTAAAATCCAAGGGAACTAACCTTAGAAAAGTACAAGGGAGAAAGTCCATGCTTCTGTGATCACTACTGCTAAGGTTGAAGCTCCGAAATACGTGGTGTCAGTGAATTTAATGGTTTCCTTAAGTTTACCCAATGCTTTATTTGATTTTGGATCAGTGCATTGTTTCATATCTTCCTAGATTTCTAAGAAAATTAGATATTTTCAATTTAAATTAACAAGGAAGTTGTCAGTAAAAACACCTAATGGAAGTATCATCGTAATAATTTTTTCCGGATCAGTTCCCAATAGGGCATATAAATGTTCTTTATCTGCTGATCTCATCATCAAACCCATGATTGAAATTGATATAATCCTCTTAATGCATTGGATCTCAGACTATGATGTGAAAATTTATTGTAAGAAGAAGAAGTCTACAATTTTCAATGATGATAAGGAGTACCTTATCTTTAGAGCAGAAATGTCACCACCTGAGTCTTCTCTAGATCTACCCCTATAAATCTACTAAATTCAATTATTAGAGAGGAAGATATTGAAATATATATGGGTGGGGAAAGGAATGTTAAAATAGATTACCTTCCTATTTTCACCAATATGTTGATGTGTTTATAGAGGATTTACCTGTACATCCTCCAAAATGAGAAATTGAGTTTTCCATTGATTTAATTTCTGGTTCAAGACCCATATCGAAGACCCCTTATAGAATTTCCAATGTAGAATTAGTGGAACAAAAGAAAAAACTAGAGTAATTGAGTAATAAGGGAATTATTATCCCTAGTGTTTCTCCATGGGGATCCCCTATCCTTTTTGTTAAAAAGAAAGACGGATCTATGAGGTTCTGCATTGACTACAGGGAGATAAATGCTATAACAATAAAGAATAAGTATCCCCTACCTCTCATTGATGATTTATTCGATCAACTTCATGGAGCCCAATATTTTTCAAAGATTAACCTACGATCTGGATATCATCATTTTTTTGTGAAGAAGGAAGACATTCCAAAAATTGCATTTCAAACTAGGTACGGGCATTAAGAGTTTAGAGTAATGTCCTTTGGATTGACTAATACACCCTCTATCTTCATGGATCTAATGAATAGATTTTTCAAGGAATATCTTCATGACTTTGTATTGGTATTTATTGATGATATTTTGGTATAAATAAAAATCTTTGAAGATCATTAAAATCAATTTTACATTATCCTAATGACTCTTAGAAGAAATGAATTATATGGGCAATTTAGCAAGTGTGAATTCTGGATTTAGGAGATTTATTTTCTTTGCCATATTGTCTCTAAGAATGGAATCTATATTAATCCTTCAAAGACCAAGGCAATTCAAGAATGGACATCACTGATGAATATAACTAAGGTACACAGTTTTATTAGTTTAGCAGGTTATTATCGGCATTTTTTCCAGAATTTTTCCTGATTAGATAACCCATTAACCAAGCTCACTCGTAAAGAGGTTAAATTTTTTTGGAAAAAAGAGTGTGAAGAATGTTTTGAAGAACTGAAGAGAAGATTAATCAATGATCTTATCTTGACTAAACCACTAGGGAACGATGGGTTTGTTATTTGTAGTTATGCTTCAAATAAAGGACTTCGTTGTGTCCTTATGCAGAATGATAGAGTTATTTACTATGCATCGTGACAACTAAAAATTCATGAAAAAAACTATCATACTCATGATCTTCAGTTAGAAGCTATAGTCTTTTCTCTGAAAATAGGGAGACACTATCTCTATGGTGAAAATTCTGAGATTTATACTGATCACATGAGTTTGAAGTATATTTTATCATAGATAGAACTCAACATGAGGCAAATACGATGGCTTGAACTACTCAAGGATTATGATTGCACTATACACGACCCCTTGGAGAAGGAAAATAAGGTGGCAGATGCTTTGAGCAGAAAGGATCACGGAGTTGTGAAGAAGATGAGAGTTGAAAGGGATCCTATTTTCATGGATCTAGTAAATATAGATATGGGAATAACCATAGAAGATGAAAAATAAATACTTTTTCTAATGGTTTCCAAACCATCTTTACTAGAAAGAATAAGGAGTTCTCAAACTGATGATGAGATGTTTCAAAATAAGATTAAAGTTTGGAATTATGGGAGATTGAGTGACTTCATATATGAAGATGGAATTTTAAAATTTGGTAAGAGTTTGGGTTCCTAACATACCTGATCTAAAAATGGAATTGTTGGATGATGCTCATACCTTCAATTTATCTATAAACCCTGGGAGGACCAAGATGTATAGATATTTTAAGGAACATTTTTTTGGGATAACATGAAGAGGGAGATTGTTGATTTTGTGTCCATATGTATGGTTTGTCAATAAGTGAAAGATGGAAGGAAATAGCCTGGAGAATTCATGCAACCTCTTCCCATACCTGAATGGAAATGGGATAATATTACGATGGATTTTGTCATCGGGCTACCAAAGACTCCTAGAAGGAATGATGTAATATGGGTCATTGTTGATCATCTTACCAAGTCACCACATTTTCTTTATATAAGAAAATATTTACCACTTGAACGTATGGAAAGACTATATATTAATGATGTTATAAGACTTCATGGAGTTCCCCTATCAATTGTTTCTGATTGTGATCCCTATTTTACATCACGATTCTGGAAAAGTCTTCAGAAGGCCCTGGATACTAAACTTTATTTGAGCACTGTATACCACCCTCAAACTGATGGAAAATTATAAAGGACTATTCAAACCATAGAAGACATGTTGAGATCATACTCACTTGTCTTTAAAGTTATTTGGGATCAATATTTACCTCTGGTAGAATTTTCCTATAACAATAGCTTCCATTCAAGTATTTAGATGGCACCATATGAAGCGTTATATGGAAAAAGATGTCGCACACCACCTTTTTGGGATGATGTTGGTGAAATAAAACTCGTAGGCCTAGAACTTCTTGAGGAAACAATGGAAAAGGTGAATATTATCAAAACCCACATCAAAGCAGCCCAAAGCAGGAAAAAGAGTTATGCCGATAACTGAAGGAAGGATTTGTAATTTCAAGTAGGAGACCATGTTTTCATGATGGTATCTAAATGGAAGGGTGTTATACATTTCTATAAGAAGGGTAAATTTAGTCCTAGGTACATCGGACCATTGGAAATTCTAGAACGAATTGGAGTTGTAGCTTATCGTTTGACAATGCCTCCAAGTCTCTCCAAAGTTCATGATGTGTTCCACATATCACTGTTGAGAAAATACATGCCTGACCCAACGCATGTACTCACCTATGAGGAAATTTAACTAAAACCAGACCTGTCTTATTATGAATAGCCTCTCAAAATTCTTGATACTAGAGAACAAGTGCTGAAAACTGGACAACTCCTCTGGTAAAAGTTCTATGGAGAAACCATAAGATGGAAGAAGCAACATAGGAACCCAAGGAACTTGTGATGAAGAACCACCCGAATCATTTTATGAAATAATATTCTATAAATTTTGAGGATGATATTATTTTAAATAGGTGAATATGTAACACCCCAAGCTTCCATGGTACATTTCCCTTTGAATAATACAATAGCTTGTGTTATACGCAACTTTGAGTTCAAACACACCACAATCAATCAAACTAGCCATTATGAATATTAATACCCACTTTTTTAAATTTTATAAATTTTATTTTTCAAAATGGACTTCATTTTTGGATTCGGAATATCAAAATTATCTTAGGGTGAAGTTTTTGTATTTTTATGAAAACATTCAATTTTTGATGAATACTGAAAAACACTACGTTATTGTTTAAAACTGACTTTTTATTTAAATAATTAGTGATTTTATTTTAATCTATTTTAGGTCAAAATAGATACATAATACATATATATTTTCAACTTAATTCATTGGAGTCATTTTATAATAATTTTAGATATATAAAATTTTATCAAACTTTTTACCGTCTTTTACATACCTCCTATGAGCATTTGCAAATTTGCATAAAACTTAATTTTACCACTTATGTGAATTGAATATAAAAAATCTGAGAGACACAGTTGATATCAAAAATTAAAATTTGGTTCAATAATATTAAAATAATTTTTGTTGAATAGTAACTTTTAACTTTTATTTACTACGATTAAAAGTAAATATGGTAATTAAAGGTAAAAATGATATTATTATTATTACCCTAACACAAGTCCTAATTCTATTGGATAAGTATGATTCTACCAAAAACAACCTTAGGAATAAACCATGATTCTCTTTGGTACACTTGGATTAGATTAGGACATTTATTATTATTTTATTTAAAGAAGAGTTAAAAGAGTTAAAATCAATGTTTAATAACTAAACCATTTTTAATATAAATTTATACATAAGATAAATTCAACTATAAATATTCATTAGAAAGATAAAATTATTTCCTACATAATGGTATTTTATTTATAATTTTTAGACATTATATAATTTAATTTATTTATGACACAATGATGATGCAGTAATTACCTTATTAATAAAAGATTAAAATAATTGATATTATAAATATCTAAATAAATGTAATTTGATACTTTTGATGAATTAAATAAATTTTATAGGTTAATATTACATGTTATGGTTGATTAAAAAAATTATGTAATCATACTATTTTTATTTCCACAAAAAATAAATACTAAATAGTGCCAGAATTGACATAATTGAGTTTTTAAAATAAATACTATATTATTAATTAATATAATATTCTTAAAAATCTAAGGTTAGTCCAAAGGACTTAGATAAGGTTATATAAATTAATAATGAACCATTTGGGGTTTTCTTGTCTTGTTATACTATGTTAAATAAACATATAATATAAAAATACAAAGAGACATGGTAAATGTTAAGCTATTTAACTAATAGTTAAATCTAGAAAATAAGGTTAATATGGTGACCTAAACCTGTATAAAACCAATTGGTTGATAGGTTTTAGACCCATAAACACCTTAACCTCTAAATAAATCAATTAGGATCATTTAAAAACCAAAAATTATTTTATTATAAAATATTATTTCAATTTTTTCCTAAAGTGACCCTCACCTCTCTTATAAAAGGGAACTTCCCCTTCTCTTAATTTCACACCTCCAAAGCCATTTTTCTCGGCCCAAACCTGACCACATATCCTCCCAAATTTCCTCCCTTCATCCTATAGTCCTTACTTTTGTCAGAAAGCCAATCTATGGATCCCTTTTGATCAAATCAAAAGGAAGAACATGGAGAAGAGGAAAATATTTCATCACCTCTTTCAAGTTCTTTTCTTCTTCCACTTCCTCTTTTTATGTTGTTTACATTCTAAAATAATAAATCCAGTATATTCTATATACTCTGATGTTATTATAAAAAAGGTACAACCATATTCATTATTCTATCCATCATATGAATGAAAAAAGTCACCACACGTGCGTATGTACGGCTTACCATCTCCACTTTGTGGTGTAGTTTGTTATTCAAACACTTCATTATATGGATGTGTTAATAATGAGTATAACTAATGTAAATAATAAATATAACGTGTTAATGATTCTGTATATATGATATACCATCCAATTACATACGATTTGACCATCAATATAATGATATTATTTCATGTGCGTACGTACGGATTACAGTCTCCACAAACGGGTTGAGATTCATTCACCATCGTAATCATTCTAGAAAAATTTTCATTTTATGATTAAAGATAATTTTTATGAACAAAATATTATTCAATATATGAACTAAATACATCCAATCCATAAACAACATGGCTTACATAGCCAATAATATAAAGGAAAATGAATTAGTTAACAACCAAAATGATGATAATACTGAAATATTATTAACAAAGAAATATTAGAGGATCATATATGATATCATATTTTTTTATATTTTTCTTTTATAATTTAATAAAAATGTTTTAACTGTTATACAAGAGGTTAAAATACCATCAACTAAGGAAAAGTACAAGGTTAGCATTAATTTCACAATCTCTTTATTATCCGAGGTTGTTTTTACGTAAGTATCTACTGGGACATATTTTTTATCCATGTCCACGTTTCATAAAAGACTTTTAAAAGGTATTAATTTTAAGGGACTCTTTTAATAAAACATTATTTTAAATGTTTTAAGGATTTATTCTTCTAAACCTTTCTCATTAATTTCCATGTTTTTTAAAATGGGTTTAAGGATTTATTTATATGGACTTTAATGTTTTAAAATGTTAATTCCTTTCAAAAGTTTCAAAATGGCCTGGGACACATTTATTCAAAACTATCTTTTAAGTGAATTACTTTATAAATTATGTGACTTTTAAATGATTTCATGAAAAAAGTAATATTTCTCTCAAATATTTTTACTGATCATTTTCAACTATGTTGACATCTATTACGGAATATTATTCTTGATCGAGGTTAATTTATTATGATACAAATCTTCCATATTGTATTGAAGGTTTTGTGATATGTTTGATTGTGGATGTGTTATTCATGGTTTATGGATAAATTATTAACATTTCATACCCTAGTTTTAATATGAATTTTATGTTATGTTTAAACCTTTTCATATGAGAAATTAATTAGGCTTAGTAAGTGACGGGTATAGCCCTCTATAGCTCATCTACGCATCGGTATGTCTCATAAGACAAACTAGTGTCTTGGCACAATGATTTGGCAAAATATTATTTTTAGTCTTGGATCAAGGCCTTGACTATGTGGTTATGATGTCTGTAATTATTCATTCCATCATTATGAAATTGGATATTTATATTACATGTGATTATTCAACTAGTAGAATATCCATGTGAATAATTAAATGGAATTATTTGATTTATCTTTGCATATTATACTAAATTTTAATTTTAAAATGATTTTGTTTTAGTCTTATACATTTACTTAAATGGTTATTCTTATTTATGAAAGTTTCCACTATATTTTTATCCTTACTGAGCCTTTGAGATCACCCTTTTCTATGTTTTATTTTTCCCATGATGCAAACAAGTATATTATAACTGAACTAAAGGGATAGTCTAAGGGATATTAATGTGGTAAATGGTGACAATGTTAGTGTTTTTTGTCATTTTATAATGAAATGTAAAACTTATGAATGTATCAAGTACTTACAAGGCTACTAAACTGATTGGTCTTTTGGGATTTGATCCCTTGTGATCATGCCAATGTTATGTAACAATGCACCGACTCTGGTTAACTGGGGTCGGGGTATTACAATTAATATTATAATTAAGTCATTTATATCACATATATACATTAGTTTTACCCTTTGTACCTTCCATGTAACGTGTTAGTGAAAAAAAATCACATCGCTTCACGACATGATAGTATGTCCTACACATGAGAAACGTTATCATGTCACTTAAGAAATGGAAATTCAAAAAGTGTATAAATGATATAATAACTCAAGATATATAATTATGTTATAAATATCGTATATAAAATTTATATCAATAATCATACCCAACCATGAGAGGTTGTAATAAAAAAATTATTGACATCATTTCATGAAGAGGTAGTCTTTTGTACACATGAATGATGATTTCATAACCCACTTCATAGAAGTGTGTGTGGTTTTAGGTAATACCATTAAAATCAAATCAAATCATTATATGGAATATAATGATATTATTATATCATCATGGTATAATAATAATTTAATGGGGTGGATAAAGAAATAAAACATAAATGCATGTTGATAAAGATTACCTCTTCTTCGAGCATCTCCTTTTGGTTTGATCCAAACTACATCATTGGTTATGTTTATGCCCAAAGTAAGGCTTCTATAATGAGAGTAATGAATTTTATAAGTGACTTGGGTAGGCCTTTTGGAACCAATTTTCTTCTAAGGTGCTAAGAGAGGGGGATAGGGGTGGCCTTTTATAAGTGAGGTGGGTGGCCCACTTATAATGTTTTGAAAGAGTGGATTCCACACTTGTTTTTGTCATGTCAGCAGAATCCAATAATGTTCCATTATAACTAATATAAGTTATAGTATCCCAATTAAACCATATAATGGATTTTGGAAAAGTTTTTATTTTTTTTTATACCCTATATTTTAACTATAACCACTAAGTAAAGTTTTTTTACCCCAATCAGTGTAATTAATTTTCATTTTTTTCATTAATCACTTTATTAAAAAATTAAGTTAACCTTTTAATACATTTTAAATAATTATGATTAAGAATATTGATTCCATTTTTTCAAATTCAATTAAAAAATTCGAAAATTTTAATATAATATTAATCCTGTAAAAGTGTTGAGACAGTAGGTTTTTAAAAATAGTGTTTCATTAGAAAAAGATGATTATATATTAATTATATGAATAATAAAAATCATTATATGAAAACAAATTAATATTTAAGGATATATAATATATAAATTTAATTTAAAACAATACCTATTAGGGATTATTTTAATTAATTTAAAAGGATATATATTTTTCATTTTAAAATAGTTTTTGGAAAAACCCGTTTTTAATCACAAAAACAAAATTATATTAAAAAATGAAATAAAATTGATTCAAAAGTAACTAATTAGATTAAATATAAATAAATAATACTTATGTTAATTTTAATCATATTCAAAATAAATTAGGACTCTAAAATAACTTAATTTATTAAAAATAGGTGACTTTTTATGAAAAAAATCATTTCCACTATTTACTAAAAAATCAATATTTTCTGAAAATTCCAAAAATTTCACCCAAACTAAATTTTTATATGTTTATTTCAAAAATTATATTCATTTTATAAAATTACAATTATAAAATTTCGAAATTTATCTTTTAAATAAAAAAATTATAAAATGTTTAATTAAAACAATTTTTTTGAATAAAAATTACTTCGTATTTTTATAACTAATATAATTATCTAATTCATATTAACAAATATGAAAATGATTTATTACATCATTAAATGGGATTTTGAATTCTTCCCACCTTTTATAAATTGGTTCCACAAAATTTTATTCACTTTTTAATGAAGTGGGAATACCTTTCCCTCATAGCATTTTCATATTATCATGTTGCCTCTTAAACCGTATAGTATTTCCATAAAACCATAACCTAGTGAATAACCATAATTTTCAACACTTTATCTCCATGGTGAAGATCCTAAACTAGTTTTTCCTTATAGGAAATACTCTTTTCCAACTTAACTACTTTGGGGAATAAAACATGAGATAAATATGGCATATATTTCCATAAAAATGAAACATGAAATACATTGTGTATATGAGATAAACTATGAGGTATTGACACTTGGTTTGAAACTAATCCAAAATTCTCTATGATTTCATATGGTTATATTAACCATGGACTCATCCTACCATTCATACCAAAATTTATTACACTTTTCTATGGAGAAACTTTGAGAAAGACATGACCACCTACCTTGAAAGAAATATCTTTCCTTCGGTTATCCACATAACATTTTTTCCTACTCTAAGATACCCTCACGTGTCACTAAATCAACTAAACTTTATCTATTATCTCCTCTACCAACTATCTTCCCATCAACTTCCTTTCTCCTGCATCATGCAGAAATGTTGTCTCTGGAACCACTTTCCATATAATACCTCAAATAGTGCCATCTGTGTACTAAAATAAAAACTATTATTATAAGAAAACTCAGATAAATAAATATATCTATCCTAACTTCCATAGTAATCCATTGAGAAAGAATAAATAATATCTTCCAAGGTATGAATTTTTCACTCAGACTGTCCATCGTATTGAGGATGAAAATTTGTACTAAAATTTAATTTAGCACACAATAACTTCTGAAGTCTTTTCTAAAAATTAGAAGTGAACTTGAGATCAAGTTTTAATAAAATGGATTGGGTCACACCATGTTACCTAACTCTCTCATTTATATATAGTCTACAATAATGATCTAAGTAAATATTTTCAAGAGTGGGAAGTAAATGAGAATATTTAGTTAATCGATCAATAATAACCCAAATCACATTATTACCTTGAGAAGTATTTTGAAATCCTACCATGAAATATATTGATATATCTTCTCATTTATAGTCTATCACTATAAAAGGTTGAAGCATCCCCTTCATCAATTGTCATTCTTCTTTAACCAACTAATAATTCAAACACTTCTTGGTAAATTCGACAATATATATTTTCATTCCATCCCACGAGTAATACTTTCAGAGGTATCTATAAATATTGGTGATGCCCTAATGAATAGAAAATAGGGAAATATTTGCTTCAGTCAACAAATATTTCATTAACTAGGTATCACAGGGCACATATAATCTTTTCCCAAATCATAAAACATGTTCTTCATCAGTATTAAAATCAAGAAACTTTCCCTTCTTATCATATTATACCTTTTCCTAAAAATATTGATCCTACTTCTAAGAATAATTAATTATTTTAGGAAAATTTTGCTGCACTAAAACCTAAAAAAACAGAGGATGTACCTGATTCTATAACTACTATGAAAATATTCATCAAATCATTAAACATAGGGTCTCATTAAAAATGTAACATGGTTAATGTAGAAATAATTTTTTGACTCAAAGCATCGATCACTTTGTTTTCTTTTCCAGGATGGTAATGAATCATGCAATCATAATCCTTGTTTAGTTTTAGTCATATTCTTTGTCTCATTTTCATTCTTTCAGAATGAATATATACTTCGAAACATTTTGATCAGTATATATTTCACCCATTAATCCATAAAAATGATGCCTCAAATTTTTTAAAGAAAAAACTACAGTAGTAAATTCCAATATTTTATAGGGTAGCTTAACTTATAATGTTTCAACTAATGTGAAGCATAAGAAATTACCTGATAATTCTAAATTAGGGAACCACCAATTACATTCAATGAATCATCATTATAGATAATGAGTTCCCCATTTTATGGAAGGAATATCCAAAATTGGATTATTAAACAATATTCTTTTTAGTTCCTCAAAACAATCCATACATTATTTTTTCTAGAAGAACATAACTCATTTCTAAGTTAACTTATCAGCAGCTAGGAAAACAAGAAATTTTTTTAACAAACCATAGGTTGTAACCTGCTAATACAAGAAAACTACAAATTTATGTGATATTTTTGGGTTATGTAAATTCTTCAAAAGCTAGTGTTTTACCAAGGACTAAAGTTACTCCATTTTTATTATTTCTAAAAAAACAATAATATTTATTTTCATTTCATATAATGAAAAAGGGAACAAGATTAGGGGTATATAATAGTGAAAACCAATAGCATAACCCATAATAATGTCCATACAACCAATATGTAGAGATCCAAATCTATAAACAAATATTTCACTCACCCATAGAACAAACCATTGAATCCAATTAGTACATCACTTGATTCCCCTTTTCCAGGTATATAGTAGGTTGGTATGATCTTTGATGAAATCTTTACACCAATAGATATGGAAAAATATAAACCAAGGGATAGTTATCTGGTCTTGGATTGAGTTGAAGATAACCAATGAGTCTGTTTCAATCAACTCCAAATCAATGTTCTTCTCACTACAAAATTTCAGCACACTAATCATTGCACAATCCTACACTATAATAGATTATCCCTATCCTTGAGAGTCGCTAAATTCAAAGATAATAGATCCTTAAGGTTCACAGACAATACCACCATCATGCATAATATTAGAGTTAAAGGAACCATTCCTAGTGAGCTTAAATTCAGATAAGATGGGATCCCAACATACCCAGTGACCTTTTAGAGACATTCTCATTAGGTTTCCTCAAATACTTCCCATGTTTTATATCTTTAACACTATACTAGAGAGTTTGTACCTAAATCAATTCCCAAGATAGCTTATCTTGGAGACTATGTATCATCTCAAAAACATCCTTTAGGTTGATTCTACCTTAACCCTCACACTTTCCCAGTATCACCCATGAGTCCCAATGACACCTCCCATTGTAATAGGCATCCCAAATGTGTGAAACCATGAGATTCTCAATATCCATGATGACTGATTTGGGAAACTTGAAAACCAAGATTACATGCATTTGAATAGATGAGAGAATTTTGTTGAAAAAATTAATCCTACCACCAAACGATAGAAATAAATTCTTCCAATTATTAATTTTTATTACACTCTTTTAAACTAAACCATCAAAAAATGGATATGGATCCACCATGGGGAGATGTGGGATCCCAAATACTTCATTGGAAAGCCTCTCCTATTTTAACCTAGAGACCCTTTAGTCACCTTAGTGTGCCTTTACGAGTAATGATTTGGGACATACACACTACTTTTATCGCAATTAAAACTATTTCCATTCCATTTACAATACTCCATCCTAACATTGTTGAAGCCACAGAGAGACCTCCTACTACTATTGAGAAATAAAAACATATCATCAGTGAATAAGATATTTTAGACTCCATTGAAACCCCCCATGCACCTATAAGGAAGGATTTATTATTTTTTAAGAGAATGAATAAGGTACATATTGAAGGAATCATCTACCTAGATAAACATGCCGGGATAAATACGGTCCCCTTACCTCATACCCATAAATAATTTTAGGAAGATGAACTTCCTATCCATAAAAGAGATCAAAATCTAGGTGTAACTGTAGAATATAAAAAAAGATCAGTCACCCAATCCAAGAACCCCATATATCCCATCACCCTAATAATAAAATTCCATTATAGCCTATCATAGGCTTTGTTCATATCGAACTTGATGAAAATATTCAACCTTGTATCCTTCGTGTTGATATCATCAATGATTTCATGTGCAATGCCAATATCACCCAGTATTTTCTGCCCCTTGATGAAACCATGTTGTTCCCTTGAGACCCAACACAATAAAAAGGCATCCAATGTTCCATTTAGGATACTTTCCAACACTTTGTAAGGGAATTTACATATATTGATAGGTCTGAATTGGCCTAGTGAGGTTGGGTCCTTCACATTTTGGATAATAATGAGGGTGGTAGAACTAGCCACCCAAGGGAGCATTCCACCATTGAAGAAGTCTTGGATTGACTCCATTGGCTACTTCTTGACCATATCCCAAGAAGTGATATAAAATAAACTCAAGAATCCATATTATAAGGGGCCACCATTAGTATTGAGGGATTCAAAATCCTCCCAAATTTACTTTTCCTATGTAGTGTCTCTAAGAAAAGAGATATTTTGGTTGGTAACAACATGAGTAATAGCATTAAGGATTGATTTATTATCAATCGAGTATCTACTCTTCAAATCATGGTTACCTTCCACAAGAAAATATTTATAGAAATCCACAGCCATACCTCCCACAACCATTTAATCGTTGGTATATTAGCCATCTTCAACATGAATATTAGGTCTGACAGTGCATACCTTTTCTTTGATAAAAACATGAAAATATTTCATATTTTGGTCACCTTTCTTGATCCATGTTTCACTAGATATATAATGATCATCCCTCTATTTTTCTATTAGAAACACCGCCATTTGGATTTTTGGTGAAATAATAGTTTGAAAATGTAATCTTCCCATACTAACACAAGATGAGCCACATGATGTTCAATGTTTGACTTTATAGAATCCATCCCAGGTCAATCAAAAGGCTTATTGGTATTCCAGGAAAGTAGGATTCACTTTGAGTGCCTAATATTTTTATGAAAATAAATCCATGGAACCCCATGAATGGGTTTTTTCTATGATGATTGATGGTACCCTGACCTCAGGTCAACCATTAAAAAATATTGATCTCATAGGAATTTATCAAACAAATCAAACATATAAGGATAAGGATGCATGTCTTTAGTATTTATGTTATTCAAAGCACCATAGTCATTGAAAATAATCATTAAACCATCTTTTTTTAAAAAAAACAAAACAGGAGAACCCCATAGTGAAGTGATAGGTTGGATGAAACCTTTATCTAATAACTCTGATAATTTATCTTTCAATTATAAAAGTTACACTGAATCTATTTGTTATGGGTTCTATAAATAGGATTAGAATCAGGTACTATGTCAATAATAAACTCAACCTCTAGATTAAGAATAAAACCTATAAAATCTTCCATAAAAACATCCATGTATTCATTTACTATTGGAAAATCACTAATTTGAATAGTTTATTTATTTTAAACATTATGATCTAGGTATATTTCACTTCCACCTATAATCAATCTCTCAGATTCTTGGTAAGTTATCCAAGGCAGGAAATCATTAAACACAAATTTCTTATCAATGAAATCTATTATATCATGATAAACTAAGATCTAATCCATACCAAAAATGATATCAAACTATATTATGTCTAGTTAAATAAGTTTTTTAGGAAAAACCACCCCATTGTTAAAAATAGAAAGATTTTTATAAATCTAGGATCCTTTCATACATCTACCTAGAGCTTTCACCAAATGTTATATCTTATATTCATTAGGTGATATCCCCAATTTATTTGAAAATTTCTCTAAAATGAAAGATTGAAAAGATCGATTGTCACACTGGGTATTGGAATAATTTGAATACATAAGTAACATTCCAGTCACCACTTCATTTGATGGACCAACGTCAACTATAGTAATAAAATATGACTTTGCTACACCTTTCTATTTATGGTCAAGAATATTTCCATCCTGTGCAACTAACTTCATACACACATTTTTATAATTAAACAACTCATTGCAACTAAAATATCTTACCAGTGGATGGATATAAATTACCCCATTCTTTTATTCCTTAAAATTATTTTCCTTCCATTTTCATGCCATGTGGAAAAACTTTCCACATTAGTAACACTTTTAGGACTTAATAAGACATTCTCTAGGTCATTTTTAACACACATTCCAAAAGACAAGAACATTATTTTCTTACATATATATTTCTTTTTTGTATGTTTCCACATAACCTACCATTATAAATGCTTATTAATATTATCATCACTAGTAACATAAGAGTCAAAAAACTCTAGTGTAACCTTCTCAGCACCATGAACAACTTTCTCATAGCTTTTAAGTTATCCTATAGCCAAATATCTTCATAGAATTGGTTTCAATCCTGAGTAAAACCTATTAATTTTTATATAAGTGTACAAAATTAAATATAGAACATACCTAGACAATCTTATGAAGTTTTCTTTATATGTAGCTACAAAATATTTATTGTTTTTCCTTAGTACTAGGAAATTTTTTCATCTAGAGTCAAACAAAATTTGAGAAATATTTCTCAAGGAAGTGATCCTTAAGTGTTTCTCATTACATAGAATCAATATCATATTTCTATATGGTATTATTAAAAAAATACTACCATCAATCAGCTTCACCTTCAAAAGGATAAATGTAAATAGTTACCTTTTAACTTTCGGGGCATCCCATGACAACAAGTATCTCCTCTAGAAATTTTATCCATCCTTCAGCTACCATAAGGTCAGATGATCTACCAAATGGGGGGGATGTTGCCTCATGAAATGATACAATATATATATATATATATATATATATTACTTTAAGGTAGATTGGGTTCCTCTCTTCCATGGACATCACCACCATTTACAGCCTATGTCAACTAATCCATCATTGTAAAAAAATGCTTTGCTGCAATTCAAACCATCTTGGGATATATATTTGGAAGGATATTCTCCTCGTGTTACCTTCCCAGTGTAGGTTCCCTATTTACTCTATGGAGTACCATTTTCAATAGACATATTTTAGATGATGTAACATGGAAATATTAAAATTATATATAATTTTAACTTCACAATGAGTTAAAATCATTCAATGTAAAATTATTAACATTATCCAAACCTATAAATTTATCTATACATCTCCTTTGATACCAAATATAAAAACCTAGACTTAAAAATTATATAATATTTATTTTAAATCCAATAATTATTTCTCATACATTTTAGGATATTTTAAGGTTTGGAGTTTTTGGGAATTAAGTTAGGACTCATACATAACAAAACCACATAGTACAAAGTGGATACTTCCAATTACCATCCATTTTTTCACCATATAAAAATTAAAAAAAAAACATTATTTTTTTTCATGGGAACTTTTCACGAATTTCAACTTGAATTTTTCATTTCCCTTACCCATCCTCAAATCCTATGAAAACATTTTAAAACATGGTATGACCATAAAAATTTCATTAAGAGATATAAAGAGAATAAAAATGTTAGTTCGGTGAAAAACATGAAAACCCATGAAAAATATATTATTAAACATATTACACTTTAACCATAAGTGGAAATATCATTCTTTTAAAAAGATTAATTATTTTAAATTTTTAAAACAAATTATTTCCATGATAAATCATTAGAAAACATAGAAAAGTCATGTGGGTACCTTGGGACATCATCTCAACTAACCCTTATCAAACCCTTACAAAAACATTAAAAATTGAAATAACTATATATAAAACATTCAAAATAATTATCCATAGAACATAATAATTTCCCAATTTATTGGAGAAAAATCTAGATGTGCCCATCGTATAATCTATAATGGGACCACCCAATTCCAACGGGGCACACCGATTGTATGTAATTTCTAAGGACCAAAAAATAACTAAAACATTTCATTATTTGAAAAATTCTTGTAAACTCATATGAAAATTAATTTCATATATCAAAATACCATTTTATTTTATAAAAAACTCAATAAAAAAATACCCAAAAAGTTAAAATATTTTTTTAATTCTAGAAGACATGTAATCTTTCAAAGGACACTAGAAATGAAATAACAGTCACAGAGGCAAGAAAATTCATTATTGTCATTCCATTTAAAAAATATAAAAAGATTAATTTTTAAAAAATATGAAATAAAATAAAATAGAAATAAAATAAACTTTATAAATATTTTATATCTATAAAAAACTTTTAAAAAGTAATTTTCAAATATGGACATGGAAGAGAAATTGATTTTGAATGAAAAAATTAAAAGATTATTTATTTAATAGAAAAGACCCTTATCAATTTGGAAATATTTAAAACCCAATACACATGAAATAATGACATTAAAAAAAATACCATGATAATAGATAATTTCATGATGTAACAAGTCAATGGGGGTGTATATACACCTTATAAAATAATAAATGTGAATACAATTAAGATATTCTTCAATGAAAGAAATTTGAGATGAAGTTCCTTACCTTGTATCTGGCTTGTCACATGGGTCTTTATATTATTTAATAAAAAACTTATGTTAATTATTTACTTTCTAGATAACCTTATTCATTTTTATTATTAATTTAATTTTACTTATTAACAAGTTATATATAATTACTTAATTATTTAAGTTTAGTTCGGATGTTTTGGTCATATTTGGATTATGTGTCAAAAAATGGATTTAGTATGATGATTATGGTCAAAGAGTTAATTATTTAAACATATATATTATAATAATTATAACATAATTATCATATTTATAAATAAATTGTACTTTTAAAATCAATCATAATAATTTTTATGAAAAATTAACTAACATTATGATAATAGGGATGTTAGTCATACGTACGATGAGCAACATTTCCATTTGTTAATAACCACTATAGAAAGAAGTTAAATAGTATTTTATCCATAAATAATTATAATTATATAAAAAATATTATATTATTTAATTATATATACTTATATATATATCATTCTTGGGATATTATAAAGAAAAAATGTATCACATCCTGTTGAGGATGTGGTAGTCCACATATCCATGAACAACATTATCATTTTTTTCTAATGAGTGAAAAGGTAAAAAGAAAATTATATATCATATTCAAATAATGAAAAATATTTTACTAATATAATAATTATTTCATTTATATCACATATATTCATTATAATTTCCCTTATTTCCTTCCATGTTATACGTTAGTGAAAACGAATCACATCTCTTCGAGAGGCGGTAGTCTGTCGTACACAAGAGTGATATTATCATATCCTTTATTGAATAGAATATAAAAATGATATATATAATATAATAAATAAAAAGGTATAATTATGTTATAAATATCATATATAAAATTCATATTCTTCATTATACCCAACTTTGAGAGGTGGTAATGGAAAAATAAATGATATATTTTCATGAGGCGGTAGTCTGTTATACACACGAATGTTGATTTCATAACCAATTTGATGGAATTGTGTGTGATTTTATATCAAAAAATTATGATAAAAATAATGAATTTTATGTAATATATCTTTGTTATTATATCATCATGGTATAATAATAATTTAATGGGGTGGACTAAGAAATAAAACAAAAGCGCTTGTTGATAAACATTAACTCTTCTTGAGGTATCTCATTTTGGTTTGGACCAAATGTATTCCTTGGTTGGATTTATTCCAAAATTAATGCGTCTATTATGAGAGGATAGAAGTTTATAAGTGAATTTTTTAGTTATTTTATGAACCATTTGGTTTTTAATGTCTTAAGAGAGGGGGAGAGTGGGTAGCCTTTTATAAGTGAGGTGAGTGGCACACTTGTAATTTTTTGAAAGAATGAATTCCACCCACATTTTTTCATGTCATGAGGATATAATAATGGTTAATTATAGATAATAGAATTTAGTATGTCTAAATTTTTCCATAAAATGAGTTTTGGAAAAGTTTGGTGCCATTTTTACACATTATATTCTTTGTTTAACTACTAAGTAAACTTTTTTTTACCAAAATCACTATAATTAATATTAATTTTTTTCACTAATCACTTTGGTAAAAAACTAATTTGAAGTTATTATAAATTATAAATTATCAAAATTACAAATATGGTCTCCATTTTTTTTAAAATTAAATTCACATAAGTGAAAAAATAATAATCTAATATTAATCCCACAGATGCGGCAAGACAATTGGTTTTTAAGAAGTGTATTTATTTAAAACAAATTGATTCTATATTAACTCTAAAAAATAATAATCATTGTAGGAAAAAATATTTAATTATATATAGTATAAATTTTCATTTAAAACATTTCCCATTAGGCATTATTTTAATTAATTTAAAAGGAGAAACATATTGCATTTTAAAAAAGTTTTTAAAAAACCAATTTGTAAACCCAAAAACAAACTTATACTAAAATCCAATTTAAATTTGATTAAAAAGAAATTAATTTGATTAAATATAACTAAATAATATTTCAGATCCTTTTAATCATGTTAAAAACATATTATCACTCTAACATAACTTAACTTATTAAAAAGAAATGACTTTTTATGAAAATAATCATTTTTCACTATTCACTGAAAATCAATGTTTTTCAAAAAATCCTGAAATTTTACCCAAATTAAATATTGATATTTATATTTCCAAAATGATATTAATTTTATCAAATTTAATTGTTATAATTTATAAATTAATCTTTTAAATAAAACTTTAAAAATTGTTTAATTAAAATAATTTTCTTTTTCATTAAAATTTATTTAATCTTTTTTAAAATAATAAAACTTTATAATTCAAATTAAAAAATATGAAAACGATTTATTCAATTATTACCTCATTTTTTACTCCAAGATTCCATAATAAGGTATCTAAAGGAGCCTAACCGAATGAGAGGCAACCATCCTACCCGACCTCTTTCAAATTATTTCTTTTAAACCTCCTCTAAATCTATGGTATTCATCAAAAAATAATAACTTAAATATACTCAATATAATGAAATTTTATTATTATTATTAATGAACCTCTAATATCCACCCACTATTCCATAAAATGGGATGTGAAACTATGCCTCGTGAATACCTGTGAATTGTCGCCTCAACATAGTGATACAATTCATTTTCCATCGTCATTTTTTATTAATAGTTATTATATTGTGTCTAATGTTTAAATATTATATTTATATCATACTTATTATTCTAGAATTATAAAATCATATCTAATTTATTACCTTATAATTTGTTTTTATATAATAATGTCACTTGTGTGTGAGTGTGGAAAACCACCTCCACAAAGTGACGTGATCTATTTTTCATTTCCACTTTAATTGGATGGTAATAAGGATAGATTTCATGACTATATATATATATATATTATTTATTATTTAATTATGTTTATATATTTATAAAATAATATATATGTTTCTTTACTTTTCTTAATTAGAGAATGAAAACAACATTCATGTGTATGTACCGCCTACCACCTCCATGAACGACGTAAATAATTTTTTATATATACCATTTATGGATGATTATAAATATGTATATAATTAATATATATTATATTTATATAATGAGTAGAATTATGGATATAATTTAACCATGATCAGAAGAAAAGGACTAAAACTTTGAAACCAAAACTTACATGAAAATAAATGTAGTTATCACCCGAAACCGAGCTTCTAATAAAGAATTATTAATAACCGAGTGATAAAATATTATAAATAACATTTGGTATGATATATATAAATATGATTTTTTAACATATGTATTCTAAATCTATATTTATTATATATTATATTTTAATGCATATAAATAAATATAATACTTGACGTAAGGAATTTATATTTCAATCTCATTTTAATCAGTATTGTTTATACTAGAATTTAAATTAAAAATTTAAATGATATTTATCTGGTAAACCACATTAATATATTTATTCATGTAATTCTCAATTAATAGTACCATTTACCTCTCTTTGGTTCTCACTATTATCATGAAATGTGTTTTAAGAAAAACATATTTTATTTCTTCTTTGGTTGGGAATATTTTTCTCCCATGTTTATGTTTTCTTTAAAATGTTTTAAATAATTTTTTTAATATTTTCCTATGATTTTTTAAAGTTAATTATTACCAACGTTAGTGTAACGTCTTGGTTCTAGAATCCTTTTAGAGGCTCCCCATACCCGGTTGGTCACATGGCCTCAAGCACACTTCCCCGAACGCCAGAGACTGCTAACTAGTATCGAGGGCCTTGGGAGTGATATTGGGGAAACTATGCCCTCCTTGGAAGAGTACACAGCCAAAGTAAACAACACACAATAGCAGAAGTAGTAAATATTCAACAGCAGTAAACATCGAAAGACTGATAAAGAAACAACTGGAGCATAAATATATATAAATGATGCATGATACATATATTTCTAGGAAATCATCCAAAGAAGTCACAATGTTGAATACAATACTAAACCAAAGTACAAAAGGAAAATAGATGAGCAACTCCTCAGCATCGCAAACCTCGTCTTGGTCTCATTCTCTCCAGCTCCAATGCAATCAAGTACCTGAAGTTGAAGGTTGTTTTCCCTTTTCTATACCTACGACAATATAATCTATTCGGGCCCAAAAGCATGGTCCAAATAGGGTGTGAGACTAAATCCCTATAGGAATTCACCTAAAGATCTATGTCTAATACTCAGTGAGTATATGGCAGGTAAAAGTACAGAAAGCAGTAAACAAGGAATCACTAAGAAATAAATAATCTATAGTTCAAGCATTCAAAACACCACACAACATGCAATAGAAAAACAGATAACACAACAGGTCACCCTCTGGGAAGTACCCACATCATATCCCCTCTGGTTCTACCTATCAAGTATAAGAAACCCTCTATGAATCACACACAGTCTCACCTCTTTGGTTCAGATAAAGTATATACTCTCTAAGGAAGCACTCATCGTCAATTCCCCCAATAGTCTCGTATCGTACTAAAGGCACTCTTGGGAAGCACTCAACGTCGATTACCCATGTGGCCCATGTCGAGGAACTGCAGAGACTCTGGGGAAGCACTCAACGTCAATTCCTCATGTGGTCTTGCATCGTAATTATAAAGACACTCTGGAAAATCCCTCAACGTCAATTCTCCATATGGTCTATACACCAGGTTCTCACAACCTTATGTAAGTCAAGAAAGCATAGCATTGTGTAACGGACAAAGTAAACCTCAAGAACTACTTGGCTAGCATTCTATAGCATAAGATCATGTCAGAAAAATAGTCACTCTATCCTACAATACTAGGAATGGAAAAAGAAACAGGAGCCAAACAGGAAAACTAGACCCAAAGGTCAAAAACAGGAAAAACATGCTTGGGAAATACTTCTAAATCATAGCTAATTACCCAATTCACAAACAATATTCTCTAATCAGGCATACAAGCAAAGAATTCAAACAACAGGGGAAAAATAGTAAACATGCAATACCCCGTTCAAGGGTATTGGTGGAATTTGAACATAATATTCAAAGCCTTTCTACATAAAGGCATAAACCACCTACCTCGGGGTTAGGAGATCAATATACTTGAACCTCAAAGCTTGAATCTCCTTAGAACGTCATAGATCTACAAAAATGAATAAAATGTTCAACCCACGATAACTTGGAAAAGAAAAGGAATTGGAAAATGATGCTCTTGAAGAAGGAAGAGCTTACCTCTGCGATTCAAATGCAATCGATGGTGGTCAATTCAGAGAACGGATGCGCGATTGGGGGCTCAGGGAAGTCTCGGCTCTGTACGGGTGGTCTGGGACGTTTCGACCGAAGAAGAAGGCACCCTTGTCCATTAGATGCGACCCCGGTCCATTTAATAAAAAAAAATACACGGAATTTAATTTTGAAGTACATGTCGTGTACTTTCCCTTTCCATACTCTGCTTTAGGCAGCCTCCACGTCACCCCACACGACCGTGTGTGTGTCCATGACACGACCAGCACACGTCTTCCTGCAGCAATGAAGTACATGGCGTGTACTCATAAAGTACATGACATGTACTTCAAAAATTTCCAGCAAATCTTCTTTTCTCGAAAACTACAGAAAAGGGAAAACATACCTGAAAAGAAGATCCGGGTTCTTACAAACTTCCTCCCTTAAATAAATTCGTCCCCGAATTTCCCTAGCGCGGCGTAGAAGAAGAACCCCCAAACAACTCCAGCCACTACGATTGTACATCGGCCTCCCTCTCCCAGGTCTCATCCTGTACTCACCTGTGCTACCATAGCACCCATACCAGAGGAAGAGACCGGCCATGGAGAACCTTCATACCGTGATCAAAAATCTGGATAGGATGTTCCTTGAAAGATGCATCCACCTCCAACTCAACTTCCTCGAGTTGTAAAGCATGAGATGGGTTTGAAAAGAAACGTTGGAGCTGAGAAACGTGGAAGACATATAGCATAGCCCAGTACCTCTAAGGTAATTGTAACCGATAGGCAACCGTCCCACCCCTCTCCAACACCTAAAACAGTCTGACATACCTCGGTGAAAGCTTACCTTGTATCCTAATCCTCTTGTGTCCCAACCTCAGTGTGACACGTAGAAAAACCTGATCCCCTACCTCGAACTCTAGAGGTCATCTCAACTGATCAGCATAAGACTTATGAAGAGACTGTGCAGTATCCATCCTCTTCCAAATAAACTCTATCAGCTCTGTGGTCTTCGGAACAAGATGAGGTCCCATCAAAGATTCCTCTCCTGCCTCCAGCCAACATAAAGGTGATCAATATAGCTTACCATACAAAACCTCATAAGGTTCCATGTGAATAGTCACTTGAAAACTATTACTATTGGCAAACTCCACAAGAGGTATAAGATTCTCCCAAGATCCTCTAAAATCCAGAATGCATGCTTGGATCATATCCTCTAGTACATGAATCATACACTCAGACTCACCATCTGTCTAGGGATGGTAAGTTTTACTCAAAAGTGCATGTGTTCCCAAAGCCTTCAAAATCCCCTACCAGACCCGAGAAGTAAAACGGGCATCCCTGTCTGAAACAATGGAGTGTGGAACTCCTTGAAAATGTACAATCTTTTGGATTTACAATTGTCCCAGCTCATCAGCACTAAAGGTATCCTTGATCGTCAAGAAGTGTGTAACCTTCGTGAGTCTTTCAATGACAACAAAAACTGTGTCATTCCCTTGAGGTGAACTCAGTAAACCAGTCACGAAGTCCATCGTGACATCATTCCACTTCCACTCCAGAATGGGTAACTACTGTAAAATCCATGCTGGTCATTGATGCTCTTCCTTCACCTGATGACAAGTGGAACACCTCATGATGAAACCAGCAACATCTCTCTTCATACCTAGCCACCAATACTGATGGTGTAGATCATGATACATCTTGGTGATTCTAGGATGAAATTTCCAAATTGAGGAATTAAAGTCTCACATCAGCTCCTTGCGTATATCTGTTGGCACCCATACGCATCCCGGGAATCATAGTATCTCATCCACACCTATGGTCCACCCAGGAATAGGGTCCTCTCCTGACACACTCTCCCTTATGACTAGGACTTAAAAATCTAATAGCTACCTCAATCGTAACCAATCAAGAAGTGTAGAGGTAACTACTGCAGAAGAAATAATGGTCTTCCCTTGTCTATCATGCACCTCCAAATGCATCTCAGGGAACATAGACATAAGCTTCCACTCACTACTGGCCGCCTGAACTTCCGATATCTGAGTCCTCCTACCCAGTGCATCGGCCACTGCGTTGTCTTTCCCCGGCGTGTAGGAAAGCTTAATGTCAAAAGACTGAAGGTACTCAACCCACCTACGCTATCTCAAATTCATATCATGCTGAGTGAAGATGTAATTGAGACTCTTGTGGTCAGTGAAAACAAAAAAGTGCTCTCCTAGAAGATAATGTCTCCAGCAGCGTAGCGCATGAACAACAGCTACCAACTCGAGATCGTGCGTCGTGTAATTCCTCTCATGTGGCCTCAACTATCGAGACCCATATGCTACAACTCCATCTCCCTACATAAGCACAGCTCCCAACCTGATACCTAATGTGTTGCTGTAAATGGTATAGCTCTTGCCCGGCTCTAGAAAGACTAGTATCAGTGCTGAATTCAACCTCCCTTTCAGCTCCTGAAAGGCTAACTCACAAGAATATGACCATAAGAACTCCACACCCTTCTTGGTCAGAACTTTCATTGGTGTTTCTAAGCGTGAAAGGTCGTGTATGAAATGTATATAGTTTCCATCCATCCCTAGAAAACTCTACACCTCAAAGAAGTTCTTCGGCTGCTCCTAGGAAACTACTACTCTCAATTTCTCTAGGTTTAATGACACTCCTGTCTCTGAGATAACATGACCCAGGAAGTGAATTTTATCCATCCAAAAGTGGAATTTTGAGATTTTATCATATAACTGATGCTCCCTCAGTGTACTCAAAATGATATCAAGATGGTTAGCATGGTTGTGTTGAGTGTGAGAGTACACCAAGATATTATCCACAAAAACAACCATGAAGGAATCCAAGTATGGATGGAACACTCGGTTCATCAATTCCATGAAAACATCAGGCGCGTTCATGAGACTGAACGGCATAACCATATACTCATATAGACCATACCTACTCCAGAAGGCAGTGATAGTTAGATCAGATGGTCTAACGTGCAACTGATGGTAATCAGACCTCAAGTCAATCTTCGAGAACACCCAAGCTCCTTAGAGATGATCCAAGAGATCATCAATCCTCATCAAGAGATACTAATTCTTGACCGTCAACTGGTTCAACTTCTGATAGTCCACACAAAGCCTAAGGGTACCATCTGCTTTCTTCACAAACAAGATAGGAGAACCCCAGGGAGAAGTACTGGGTTGGATGAAACCCTCTTGCTGTAACTCCTCCAACTGCTTCATGATCTCCTGCAACTCAAGAGTAGCCATCTATAAGGAGGAATGGACACCGGTCCCGATCCTAGCACAAACTCAATCGAGAATTCCACCTCAAACCTTGGAGGAAAACCAGAAAAGACCTCTGGAAAGACATCTCTAAAACGATCTACCACTGGCGGATAAATACTAGCAATTTGGGCTGTAACGGCTCCCAACCCATGATGCTCTGGACCTCCTCTGGTCTCCTGGACATCCCACTCTCCCTTATGAAGAAAAGATCCACCCTCTGGTGATATGAAACTCACCCTGCGGCAATAATAGTAGAAGACTGCCTGGATGGAAACTAGCCAGTCCATTCCGAGAATGATATCATATCTTTTCATCTCTAGAACATAAAGATCATAAAGGAAGTGACACACACAAACCTCAAGAGGGCACTCCTTGAACTGATGTACACCAGATGTTCTTTTCCCCAACAGAGTGTCTCGTGTCAAAACATAGGCAGAAGAAATGATATATAGCCCAAGTCTCTCTACAACAGTGACAGATATAAAGTTATGAATATAACCAGTATCGAAAAGAGATGAAGATAAAACTGAGGCAACTAGTATCATACCTAGAACTGTAGAGGGGCTGGGATCCTACTCCAGATGGGTCTACTCCACTGTAAAATTCTATCCAGCTTCGCAGCCCTGTGACCCTGCCTGACTACTCTGAGCTGGTCCACCTTGCTATCACTGGTGTCCTGGTCACTGACCACCATGGCCACAACCTCTACCTTGGCCTGAACAGCCAGAAGAACTCCAATTCCCAGATTGGTGAGAAACTGGTGGAGCTTCTCCTATACGAGGAGTCATAGATGAACCCCTGTCACCAGCTACTGGTGAAAAGATCTGACAAAAACGCTTAAGGCATCCCAACTTGCTGCAATATCAAAACTCCATTAGGTCTCTCTAGCCATGTGGCCTCGTATGCATGCTTCTCTCGCACTGGTAGCACACCACCTGGCTACCAGAAGAGGCATCCCGCCTACTCAGATCTCCCCGTGTAGTCTCCCTATGACACTTCCGGCTATCAGCTAGCGGAGCACTAACTCTGGATGTCGTGCCACCCTAGCTCACAATCCCAGATTCCCTCATATTTTGCTCCGTTATCAGTGTCTGGTTGACGATGAAAGTGATGGAATTCAACCTCAAGATATTCACCTGTGATTGGATTTCCTGTCTGAGGCCATCCTCGAACATTCCAAGAATAATCCATCTTCTCCCAGGAAGGGTATGAAACTCTGAAGCTTGGTGAAATGATAGGAATACTCTATAACTGATAGGGTACCCTACTCCAGGCTCATAAATTTCTGTGCTCGGTTGGCCCTCAGGGTATCCGGATAGAAGTAGTCATAGAAGATGTGCTGGAACTCCTCCCAAGTCATAACCTGCTGATGACCCACCTGTGAGATCACATCCCACCATCTCCTTGAATAATCTCGTAGCATATAGGTAGCTAGCTTGACTCTCCTTTTTGAAGGTATCTCCAGATGCTCAAAGATCTTCAGAATGGATTTGAGAAATGAATCTGTAGCCTGAGGTACTCTTTCCCATGAGAAAGTGGGAGGATGTTGTTGCTAGAAGACCCACGCCAAATCAGCCATTTGAAGGGAAGGAGGCAGCGCTCCCTGAAAAGTCTGCATCATTCTCATAAAGCCTTCCCTGAATTGTGCATCAGCACCGGTAATAGGTATAACTGTTGGTGCCAAGACTGGAACAACTGGAGGATCTGCAGGTGGTCCCTGATCAGCCATGTTTGGTGTCTGATCACCTCCTGGCAACTGGCGTACAATTGGAGGACGTCTCGGTGGCATGACTCTGCAAGGTCAAGTGCACACCTTAGATCAGAATTATCAAGGATATAAAACAAGGAGTGTAAGAATAGAACAAGAGGAATAAAACATTCAAGTTTTACAAAAAATGACTACACGGAATGTACACTACCTACACGACATGTTCCATGAATTCATTCACATGGGCATGTACCTTTTCTTAAACTGGTCGTGTAACACCCCAAACCCATGGAGTTTTCTCAAAACACACGGTGTGTAATTGAATCCTCTTCCCCTTCCTAGGTCCTTCTACACGGTTAAGACAAACGGCTCTCCTAAGACAAGACTACATGACATGTTCAAGGTAGACACAGCATGTACTGTACAAGTTTCACCTGGCCTGTGTTGTCAGTGACACAATCAGATTCACAGCTCAAACTACATTGTGTGTTCCTGAAAGACATGGCATGTACATGAAAGGATAACACCGACCCGTGTTGTTTGTGACACGGTCGGGTACCTGGTTCAGACTACACGGCATGTTCAAGGGGGACACGAAGTGTATAAGAAGATACTCCACCAACCCATGTTGTTAGCTACACGGTCAGGTTCCTGGGATTATACTACACGGCGTGTTCAAGGTGGACACGACGTGTTTCCACTAGACTTTTCTCATACTGTGTCTCTTCCCACACAGCCTATGACATGGTCGGAGACTACACAGCGTGTACATAAAGTACATGGCATGTACTTAAGAAAAAAAATTTCTTCCCGAACAGAAGAACACATGGCGTGTACTTAACATTACACGGTGTCTATTCTATGTTATTCCAGACAGTAAGCCTCAGAAACTACTCCAGAACCCAGAAAACATTGAAACCAGCACTGAAAGTTCCAAATTCTGATTTGTGAGGGCCCATACTCCCCACGAATCAAAGTTTGGAATCTCAAAAAAGTTTTAAACAAGGTAAACAATTCAATGATCCACCAAATTCTAGTCCATGAGGGCCCATAAAACCTCAAGAACCAAAGTTTGGTGTTCATTAAAACAAAACCATAAACAACCAAAGATCTAACAAGAAGCAGATATTTTTATCAAGGAATCTATCACAACAGCATGAAAATTATACACAAAATCTATCACAACAACATGAAATTGCTAATACACCCTAGATGGCCTAGCAAGAATGCATGAAATGTGATTTCTAGAAAGTGTATATATGATGCATGATATGGAATACCCTCATCTTATTGGGTTGAGATTAAAATAGAACCTCAATAACATCAATGGTAATCGCACAAAATATGTGAATCACCCAACGGTGAAAATCAAATCAACCATAAAATTGAAATACCCAAAAAATTGCAATAACGAGGTAGGTTGGATTTTCCCATAAATGGGTTAGATAATCCCGAGCACAGCTTATTAAAAAGTACCTATTCCATCATATCCTTGGATATAGGCTCCAAACAGTAAGTCAAGAGAAAATAACATGCCCTCTAATACCACTTTTTAGCGTCCCAATTCTGAAATCAAACCAGAGGCGCCCCGTACCCGGTTGGTCACATGGCCTCAAGTGCATTTCCCCGAACACCAGAGGCTGCCGACTAGTAGCGAGGACCTTGGGTGTGATAGTAGGGAAACTATTCCCTTATTGGAAGAGTACACAGCAGAAGTAAACAACACAAAATAGTGAAATCAGTAAATATACAACAGCAGTAAACAACGGAAGACTGATAAAGAAACAACTGGAGCATAAATATATATAAATGATGCATGATATATATATGTCTATAAAAGTAGCCAAACAAGTCATAATGCCGAATACAGTACTAAACTAAAGTAAAAAAGGAAAACTAATGATAACCTCCCCAACATCTCAAGCCTCGGCTTGGTCCAATGCTCTCCAACTCCAATGCAATCAAGTACCTGAAGTCGAAGGGAACTTTCCCTTGTCTATACCTGCAGCAATATAATCTGTTTGGGCCCAAAAGCATGGCCTAAACAGGGTGTCAGACTAAATCATAATAGGAAACCACCCAAATATCTATGCCTAATAGTCAGTGAGTATACGGCATGTAAAAGTACAGAAATCAGTAAAAAAGGAATCACTATGCAGTAAACAATCCACAGTTCCATCATTCAAAACACCACACAGCATGCAATAAAAAAATAGATAACACAACAGGTAATCCTCTAGGAAGTACCCACAGCCTATCCCCTCTAGTTCTACCTATCTATTATAAGCAACCCTCTGGGCAGCACACACAGTCTAACCCCTCTGGTTCATCTAAAGTATAGACTCCTTGAGGAAGCAATCACTGTCAATTCCCCCTATAGTCTCATATCGTACTAAAGGTGCTCTGGGGGAGAAATCAACGCCAATTCCCCATGTGGCCCATGTCGAGGAACTACAGACACTCTGGGGAAGAAATCAACATCAATTCCCCATGTGGTCTCACACCGTAATCATAAAGACACTTTGGAGAATCCCTCAACGTCAATTCTCCCTATAGTCTATATATCAGGTTCTCAATACCCTGTGTAAGTAAAGCAAGCATAGAATCGCATAAGGGCCAAAGTAAACCTCAGGAACTACTTAGATAGCATTCTAGAGCATAATATCATGTTAGAACAAAAGTCACTCCATCCTACAATAATATTCATCGAAAAGGAAACAGCAGCCAAATAGGAAAACTAGACCCAAAGGTCAAAAGCAGGAAAAACACGCCTGGGAAATACATCCAAAGCATAGATAATTGCCTTATTCACAAACAATAACCTCAACTCAGGCATACAAGCAAAGCAAGCAAACAATAGGGGAAAAATAGTAAACACACATACCCCGTTCAAGGGTATTGGTGGAATTTGCACATAATACTCAAAGACTTTATACACAAAGGTAAAACCACCTACCTCGGGGTTAGGAGATCAATATACATGAACCTCTAAGCTTAAATATCCTTAGAACATTGTAGATCTATGAAAACGCATAAAACAGTCAACCCACGATAACTTGGAAAGGAGGAGGAATTGGAAAACAATGATCTAGAAGAAGGAAGAGCTTAACGCTGTGATTCCAACTCAATCAACGCTGGTCAACTCGGACAACGGATGCACGATCGGGGGATTAGGGGAATCTCGGTGTCGTACTAGTACTCCAGGACTTTTCGGACTAAGAAGAACTCACCATTGTCCATTAGACGTGACCCCAGTCCATTTAATGAAAAAAAAAGAAAATACAAGGTGTGTAATTTTAAAGTACACGGCGTGTACTTTCCCTTTTTGTACTCCACTTTAGTCAGCCTCCACGTCACCCCACACGACCGTGTGTATACATGACACGGCCACCATACGACCTCCTACGGCAACAAAGTACACAGCGTGTACTCATAAAGTACATTACGTGTACTTCAAAAATTTCTAGAAATTCCTCTTTTATCAAAAACTCTAAAAAAGTTAAAACATACTTGAAAAGAAAATCTGGGTTCTTACAGTTAGAATTTTTATAAAAATATTTCAAAGGAATCTTCTTGTTGTTTTTAGAACATGATATTTTTTTACTTTTTACTAAAAATGTGAAATTTAATTTTGTTAAAAGATTATTTTGAACTGAATTTCATATCATCATGACCACTATATGATTTGATGATTCCTTTTAAATGTTTCATGATTATTTTCAAAGAAAATTTTTCATTTAATATATTATAAGTACTTTTATTTTAAATCGTTATTTCTGAATGAAATGGTATTTTCCTCAAGCAATATAAAAGCTATCTTTTAAATAAATTTTTTATCTATGATAACATCCATTAATTTTAATTATAATTTACTAGGGATGTAATCCAATGATACCATCTTTATTCATTCTATGGGTGTTCTATTATTATGCTTATTATATTCTTATGAAACTCATATATTTTCCATGGGTTATGCAATGATGATATGATGAATTTTTTATGATATTTTGTAATTTATATGAATAGATTATGATTATATAGTGTTTGGGTCCATTATATTCTGCTAATTCATTGGGTAAAGTGATGTTAATATCTCGTGAGATGATTATGGTACATGTGGACATGATTTTTAATATCATTGTTCACATATTGATGCATGAGTATGATTGTTTCTAGCTACACTCATAAAAATATGTGAAAACAAGATTTTGACTAGCATTGTTCACATTTTGATGTGTGAGTTTGATAGATTTATAGCTATACTTATAAGATTATGTGTGTACATGATTGTTCTTATCCATGTTCAAAGGATTAATATTTCTTATGATTATGATTCCACATGCCTATATTATGATTCTTGAATATTGATTATAGTTTTGACACCCTTATTGATTTTTCCTCCAGATAAGAATTTATTTTTGAGATTAAGATCTTGGATTTTATGGGTATGAATATTTTAAATTTATAAGATGAAATTGAATATTTTATCATAAACTTATAATAATATTGTGATATAATGATTAGTATCTCTCATGTTTACCCTTACAGGTCATCTGAGATCTCCCAATCTTATGTTTTCCTTCCCCGTGTTTTGATAGAAGTTACTAAGTGTGATGAGTATATAAGGGTACCCTATTTATAGAAATTTTTTTAAGATAATGAATATTATACTTAAAGAATATTTTTATGTATCTAGTCCCTAAATAAACTAAACCTTTAGGGTTATTAGGAATGAATTATTGTGAAATGTATTGAATATTTATCTAAAAAACTGCAATATTTATGATTGTGGTGCCTAAGTCATTTTGATTGGTATTAAAATAGGGTTTAGTTAATATTTGGAAATTAAGTTTAGAAAACTTTAGTGAAAACTTTACGGATAAGTCTAAGTATAATATAAAATCTTGAAGATTTGGTAAATTAAATTTAATGTGGTTTTCAAAGAAAATACAACCCTTTTTTAATATTGAAAATTGGATACGGCTGTAGAATAGATACATCTAAGGGTAACAACTTTGAAGGGGGTGTATTGGGTATTAACTAAACCATCACTCAGGCCAGATGATTGGGCTTAAGAGTTTAGATATGGATAGACACTCTCATGGGATATTCTTAGGATAATTTACATTCTCTTTATGAACTATTGAAAAGTATTTGAATAGATGATGACCATGGATGACATAGGTTAAACTTAAGTTGTCACAGGGTGATGATAAGGTTCCCTAATTTAAGAGGCCATAGGAGAATATTTTTATGAATATATGATTTTTCACTCTAATTATAGTAGATTTATTCTTACTCTATGTTTTTGGTTTTAGTCAATGGAAATAACCATAAGGAATAGTGGGAATAATTAATGTGAAATAAAATCTAATGACTATACTCAAGAGAAAAAAAATGAATTGGGAGTTGGGATAAAATATCTTGTGACTACTCTCACACAACTCTATCATGATATAAATGGTAATTAAAATCATTATGAGCATTTTGATACACTAAGGGATCAACATTCCATTGAGTATTTTATATAACAACATCCACCCTCCATCCATGGGTCTTTTGATCAACTGGTTTTTGTGAAATGGATCAATACACTGGAAAATATATTTTTCATTATTCATCTCTTAAACCATGAGAAAATATTCTTAGTATTTTATAACTTGGAAGGTGAATTTTCTCAATAGTGGACTCTTATCAAAAATATGAGGAAAGAAAAAGAAATAAACTCCATAGAATGGAAAAATCTTAAGAGTTTATTTATTAATAAATACTTTCCTCAAACTCTTTATACTAAGATTTAAAGTCATTTTTTAGAGATTAAATGTAATTATGATGAATCTATCAGTACCTATGAAGTTTCATTACAATGATTTCAAGGTATGATTATGGATTTTTTATCGAACGTTCAAGAAAAATTGATCGATTCTTTAGTGGGATGAAACCAATTATTCAAAAGGTACTATCCATAAGATAATTTAGTAATTATAAATAAATCATTCAATGTTCTCAAAATGTATAGAGAGTGGAAACTCCAATTATTCTTCTAGTTTTAGTGATAACGAGATAAAAAATAGATCTTTATAGAAACATGAATTTTAAATCTCAAGGAGGAACCAACCACCTATATTCCAAAAATATTGGGGAAATAATTTAAAAAATCAATAAAAGGAACTGGGAAATACTTAAATTATGGAAAGGATGTATATCAAGCCTTTTATTTTCGATGAGGGATTAAAAGTTTAAAAAATGCAACACAGTATAAATAATAGTCAACAAATTATGTTTAATGCTTTAAATGTAGGTATATTGGGCGTTATGAAAATCAATTCCTTAATCCTAGAGATAATGAGGATGCTAGCCCTCAAAAATTCTCTAAGAAAAAGGGTAGATAAAATAAATTTACCACCAAAATTGATATGTGTCAGTAGAATGATATGGTGAAAGGTACACTTGCAATCCACTCCGAAACTAAAAATTTTATTTAATTCTATAATTAATAACTATTTTATATCTGAATTATTTTCTAAGTTTATTATGTCACCACCGCAATGATTAAATTTTGATTTAGTAGTAAAAACTCTTAGTGAAAAAATAGTCGCATCTCAAGTCTATCAATACTATGAGATATAATTTTACATAAATTTGTTTCCTACAAATCTTGTGATTCTCCCTCTAGTTGAATTTGATATGTTTTTAGGCATGGATTATCTCTCTATATTGAGATCAAATGACAATTGGTAAGGAATTTGATGTTTTATATTCTATGTTGTCCAATGATTTCCTATCATTGTGAATATGAACATGAACTTCTAATGGAAGTTACTTCCATTATATGGGTATTATTTCCTATTATTACGAGATATGTGTCTAAAATGGTTGGGGAGAAAGTCAATATCAAATATATAATTATTGTTATGTAATTTATTGAGGTATTTATAACATAATTTCTTAGTATTCCTTAAAATCATGAAATTGAATTTTCAACAGAACTAATACATGGGGATACACCTATTTAAAATCCTCTATATAGAATGGGTTCAATTGAGTTGTAAGAATTAAATAATAAAATCCAATTGAATATAGATATGTAATTCATTCAACCTAGTATTTAAACATAAGGTGTTCCTATTTTTTTAATAATAATGATAGGTCAATGCATCTTTGTATTGATTATCAGGAACACAACAAGACCACTATCAAGAACAAGTATCTTATACCATATATTTATGATTTGTTTGATGAAATATGTAGAGTTCAACACTTTTCCAATATTGATATTCGATCTTGATTTCTTGAATTGAGGGTCAAAAAGTATGATATATCCAATATATCCTTTCATAAGTGATATAGGAATTTTGAATTTATAGTAATTACATTTATACTTACCAATAATACTATTGTCTTTATGGATTTAATAGAGACTTTATAGATTACCATTATCAGTTCACGGTAGTCTTTATATATTCTATTTTTATATATTAAAAATGAAAGTAAGATAATGAATAATATTTAAGTATTATGTTGAAGACCCTAAGGAATTATAATATATTTAAAAAATTTACCAAGTGTGAATTTTGGATATATAAAGTCTCATTTTTGGGATATATAACATAAAGTTAGGGTGTATCAGAAGATCCTTTAAAGATATAAATTATTTACCAATGGACCAGACTAACCAAGTAATAGAGATCCATTGTTCTCTTGGGTTAATTAGATATTATCGATCATTTATAATGTATTTTTCTTGGCTATCTAATATAATAACCAAGTTAACTCTAAAGGGTGCTAGGTTTCCTTAGACAGATGAATGTGAGGAAAATTTCAAAGAATTAAAAAAAGGTTGGTCAGTATACATATACTTAAATTACCCTAGAGTAGAGAAGGGTCTATAATATATAATGAACTATTAAATAATGGACTGGGATGCATACTCATACAGAATTATATGGTGACATCTTATACCTCACTCTAATTAAAAATTCATGTGAAAAATTATCTGAATAATGATATGGAGTTGGAAATAGAAATTTTTTCACTAAAAATATGGAGGCATTATTTTTATGGTGAATGGTGTGATATATATACTAGTTATAAAATATAGAAGTAAATATTCATGAAGAAATAGTGAAATATATACCAGAAATGACAGTTGGAGTTAATAAAAAATAATTATAGCTTAATAAATTACCCCACAATAAAGGTGAACAAGGTGGATGATGATCTAGGTTACAAATACCATGCTAGTTTGTCTCTGATGAAAAATAAAATATATATCCATTTTTTATACATTTTTAAAATATAGATCCTGAAATCATGACGAATGGGGATATATCATACCTTTCTCAGATAAATTTTTAACCGTAAATTCATGTAAAGATTAAATAGGTGAATATAAAGACCCGATCTGGGTGTCACTAAATTACTACCTCGGGTCGGTGCACCATATAACCTTTGGCATGCCTCCCAGTACACCATAAGTTGTTGACTAGTAGTGAGGGTCTAATGAGGTATGTGGGGAGATTATACCCACTTTACCAAAGTAATAAAACAATGAGAAATAAAAAAATAATAACTAAAAATGATGATCAACAATTATGCATCATATAATAAACTCAAAAAAATAGGTAAATTTCCAAAACCATACAAATAAACAAGCCATGCCATAATAGTTTCAGGTTCCAAAAAAAGGACACTAAAGAAAATCCCAAAAACAGGTCCCAATATTATATCTAGTTCCCTCATCCAAGATCCATATCATACCCAAAATCAACAATATATCATAGGACCTATTCCCTTATCCTAACCTGAAATCTTGAAATTTTCTCAGGTACCAATGGCGGACTGAGCAGGGTGTGAGTACAATTTAGTAGGTCACCACTAACAGTGTATACAATAATATATAATTTAATGACAATAATAGTGTATACAGATGTAAAATTAAATAATGAACAAGGAAACAAAAGTAAACTAGTTTCATAATTAACCATTCAACAATTAGCCATATATCTCCCTTACTTTTATCATGGCATCCACGCTCACCAAACTTGTTTCATCCATGAAAAAAAGTTTATTCCATTAATATAAATTATTTTACATTTATCTTTAATAAAAAAGGGGGATTAGTAACTCATTTAAAATTCATATATCAAGGTACACCAATTTGTTACTCATGAAACATAAATATTCTTTAGTTCCATGATTTCCATGTTGGTACCCTATCCAAGCATAAGGAAATCCATGTACGTCATATTAAGTATAGGATTTTTAATGTCATTTCTAGCCATCTTAAATCAAATATATGGAATTCCATGTCCAAAAATAAGTACCCATGGGTGGGATCCATCGTTTCCCTCATCTCTAACCATTTCATTAATTCATATTTTACAAGGTCAAACACACTAGGCATATTCAACACATTATAAAAACGAGGTTGAACCTCCTTCATTCCACCATCATCCCCATGGATCATTTCTTTAGTTACATTTAACTCAACTCCATAACTATCCCATTTTATGATTTATCTATAAACACAACCATTGAACATACTTTAAACCAGTTTTATAACAAGTACATGCGTCCTTTTTACCATTTATCACTTTTCTCCTTAGTTTTCTGACATTTCATTTATCATTAAAGATAATAAAAATAATCCATTATTACAATTTAAGATGATAAACACAATTACAATTGGATTAATCTCATGAACCCTTTAATTTATCATTTAATAACTTAATTCCTATTTCTAATGGAGTGGAACACCCCATGGGAGTTCATAGGGCCAGTCTAATATCCTAAATGGATCCAACACATCATTTAAATAGAACAATTATAATTTCATACCAAGGAATCAATTGTGAATCATAAAAAAGAAAATTAAAACCACAAACACATGAATAAACATCAAGACTATGGGATATAACTTTTAGATCGCCTATATAAAGTTCTTATACAACCTCTCACCTAAAGACACCTCATGATTCAAACTCAAACAAACCTGAATTCTCAATCAAATAATCTTATAGAAAATATAGGTTTATGGATTTATAATAATAGAAAACATCCAACCAAGTTTCTTACATAAAATAGAATAAATTGGAGTGGAAGACACACTTGGATATTTGATTTGAAACCAATGTATCTTCAAACATCCAAGGATCGAAGGATAATTACCCTTGGTGAGCTTAGGAGATCTTGGTTTGTAACATGTGATGTTATAGGAGGAAAATGGGGGAAATTTGGGTAAGAATCCTTAAATTTTGAGGGGTAAAATTGTTAAATCCACCAATTTTAATGACATGCATTGTTTTTACACACAATTGGCGAAACCATACACCAACTATCAGTCCTCCTCTATCCAATGAGATCCATGAGTCAAACATATTTCTAGTAAGCCTGTAGGGTTTTGAAAGACAGACGGAGGTCATGTGTTGGGATCTATCTAAAGCTACATGGTTTCTAGACTCCCCCTTTCATGGGTTTTAAACTATGAATTATCCCCCCATATGTCGCATGGTTAAGGTGAATGGTAGTACTGACCCTGAGGTAATCATGCACCACGCACAGTATGGCCAATTTTTCCCATTTTCATTTCATAGACTCCCAAAACACTATTGAGTCCCCTCATAATCTTGGGAATAATTTCATTAACCATTTTGAAGGGATTTAACTCAAAATGGAAACAAGAACATACTTCCTTGAAATGTTGGGATATTACTACATCCCCACCTTATAATATCTCATCCTCGAGCTACTCTCTCAATAATTCCTAAGCATACAAGGTTAAAAAAAATTCACTAGACTTATATATCTACTTCTATCTCCTATATTTCCTCCAAAATTTTACGATGACGCCATAGAACTTTGACCAATGGCACAGACTTACCCTGCAATATTTCTCACTCAGATCCACAACATGAACTGAATGTTTCTAAAAGGACGCATCAACCTAAATCTCAAAATCATCAACATAAATCACATTAGAAAATCAAGTGTGATACTGATATGGATTTAAGTCATGAAAAAAATCATGTATATCACTACATTTTGGTGGAAGATACAATCAGTAAACTACTGATCTGATCCTCTTTGCAATCTCCAATGGTCCCACATACCAAGGTGCCAACTTTACCAATGTTTGAATCAGATTATGAACAAAAATCGGTGACACTCGAAGGAACACATGATCGCCCATTTTAAACTAAATAAATTGAAAAAATTGATCAATATATGAATTTTTTATACTCTATTTCATATTAATATTCTTTTTCATCAACTGAAACTGCTCTGATGTCTCCTACATGAGACTCGGCCCCAAAAATTTTGATTCTCCTACTTCTATTCAAAATAATTGAGATCTACATGGCCTACCATAGAGGGCCTCATATGGTTCCACCTGAATAGTATCCTAGTAACAATTTTTATAGGCTAACTCAACTAGCACTAAGTGTCTCTCCCATGTCCCACTAAAATCAAGGATACATGCCCTTAGTATTTTATCTAGAACCTGAATAGTACATTCTAATTTTCCATCCTTTTGCAATTAAAAATCCATAATTAAAATATTTAAAGAACCAATAGACTTATACTAACCTTTCTAAAAGCATGAAGAAAAATTTTCATCTTGATATGAAACTATAGTCCATGGTACCAATTCTAAACATACTATCTCTCAAACATACATGAATCATAACTTGTTGATGCTAAAAGTCTCCCAAGTCATCAATAAATGTGATACCTTAGTCAAATGATCGATAATCACCCAAATCATGTCATTCTTACAAGTATTCCTTGGAATACATACCATAAAATCCGTGGTAACATCTTCCTACTTCCATTATATAATGGGAAATTACTGTAAAAGTTCAGAAGTTCATTGATGTAACCCACACCTATTGACAGGTGTAAAATCATGTTATAAAATATTCAATCACCTTTTTCATTTCTATATACTAATACTATCTAAAAATATCGTGGTACATTTTGGTCAAACTAACATGCACCTCCCACTTCTAGGAATGAAACTCATGCATCAGCTACTCCTGTATACAAGTAGTCACAACAACATGGCCACAAACATGAATAATATCATCCTCGTAAGTAATCCAATTAAAAGGTGGATCCCCACCTTTAAAATTTTCTCTCAAATACAAAAAAATATGAAACCCCATATTTCCTTCTTCTTAACATGGTTTAGAAGAGATGGATTAACATAAAAGTGCATGAATTTCATCTACTCAAGCTCCTCATAAACACCTATATGCATTTCACTGAACAATTCCATCATCTTTCAAACAAAACTAGACTCCTGAACTACCTGAGTCTATGTGTTTTGACTCAATACATCTACAACACTATTTTCTTTATCTAGTGTATAAGATATCTCAAAGTCAAAATAATTCATATACTCAATCCATATTCACTATTGGATATTTAAATCACTCTAGGAAAATATATATTTAAGAACTTTTAATCAGTATAAAAGATAAACTTCTCACCAAGAAGATGGTGTTGCCAACATTTCAATACATAAACCACTACATCCAACTCAAGATCATGTGTAGTATATTTTTGTTCATGTGACCTCAATTACCATAATATGTTCTCCATGATTTGATCTCCCTAAATAAATAATTCCATAAGGTCAATCCTTCATGCACCCTAAAACAAAGTACACTTTTCACCAGACTCAAGTAAGATTAATATCAGTGCAATGGTCAAATGTGTCTTCAAATCCTATAATATCTTCACACATGCCTCAAACTACTCAAAATTAACACCCTTCTTAGTTTGTCCCAAAATTGGTGCTGAAAAGTTATAAAATTCAATGATGAACATTATATAGTAACCAACTAAACCCAAAAATATTCAGATATTCAAAACATTATTGGGATTCTCCCAAGATAAAATTGCATGAAACCTTTTTGGGTACACTGAATCTACATCCTAAAAGATGATGTGCCCCAAGAAATTTACCTTGTTAATCCAAAAATGACACTCTGATATTCAACCATGTAACTGATTCTCTATCGGTGTACTCAAGATTATATCAATATGTGTGGAATGATCGTCATGAGTATTGGATTACACCATGATTTCATCAAAAAAACCACTAAAAATTAATCCAAATACAAGTAGAATATCTTATTTATCAAATAAATAAACACATCTAGTGTATTCATCATCTCGGATAGAATTACAACGAACTCATATGATCCATACCTTCTTTTGAAAGCGGTTTTCCGTATGTTAAAATCTTCCACCCTCAACTAATGATACCCTGATCTTAAATCAATATTAGATAACACACAAGACACTATTATCTGATTAAAAAGATCATCAATACATGGGAGTGGGTATCAGTTCTTAATTGTTATCATGTTTAATTTCTGGTAATCTACTCACAGAAGAAACATTCTATTGGCCTTCTTATAAAATAATATTGGTGATCTGTAAGGTGATATTCTATTATGGATAATACTTTTATTATATAACTCATACAAATGAGTCTCAATCTCTAGAGGCTCTACTAGTACCATTCTATATGGTGGAAGAGAAACTAGATCAACTCTAAGAATTTGTTCAATCATTAACTCAACCTCTCTCTCAGGTGGAAACCCAGAAAAGCCCTCAAGAAACACATCCTGAAATGGATCCACAACTGGATGGGAGACATAATTCTTCACTCCCTCATCATCCAATATGAGACTCAATGATTGAGCTATGATCTCACACAGTCATGGAATAATCATCCCTACATTTCCCCTAGATATCCCATTCTCCATAGAAAATATAGGTGTTACCCTTAGGAGATGTGAAGGACACTCTCATATAGAAACAATCAATGTGATATTGATACAATACCAACCATTCCATTCCCAATATCAGGTCAAGAACTATTATCTCAATAATTTACAAATCCCAAAGGGAATTTCACTCACCAACCTTGAGGAGAAAACCCTTATAAAGACATATGTCTTCTAATCACAACCACAATGGTGTGTTGATCGACAAGATTCCTTGCATGGACTCTACCATAAAACTAAAACTATTTAAAAACTAATAAGACATAAAGGAATGATAGGCCCATGTATCAATTAAATCACTAGCATGCATGTAATCGACAAGAATTGTACCTCATATAATTGATTGTCCAACCTCACCACCACTGGGTTCTAACTAAACTGCATGCAACTAACATGTCCCTTTACCCTAACCTCCTATCTAGATACCATGTGTTTCACTATTATACTGATATGGTATCTTCTATTCTAGAATACCACATCTTATACCCTAATAGGTATATCCAGTAGAACACTAACTTCCAAATTGATAAAGGGTGGAAGATCCCCAACCAGAGATCTATATCAATGTAGGTCCTCCATCACTGTCTTTCTATTAAGGTTTAGTGAAGAACCTAAGTTAATGTCCTATCCTAACACAATCTTGGAACTCTAGTATTTTTTAAATTAACTCACCTCTCATGTGACAATGCTTTACACACTAATAAAAAATCTCTTGACCACTTCCCTAAGTGGTCAATCCTCTCTCTGGACTCTCTTCCCACCACCACCTTAGAAAAAGCTCTCATAAAGTTGCTTTTTACCATTTATAGATATACCACCAGATTTCCTAAAAAACCCATCTTTTCTATAACTATAATCCTCCTTCAAGTTAATCTCATAAATGGGATCCTGATTCACCACTTCAACAAACATTTTCAAAAATAAAATATTTACTTAGGGCATGATCTCATATCTAATCCCATATTGAAAATGTTTTGTTCTATCTACCTCATCCCCTACCAGAGCTAGAACAAATAAATACAATTTGGAGATGTGCTCAGTATAATACATGATTGACATACTCCCTTGGTTCAACCATATAAACTCTGCAGCCCTCTATTTCCCTGGTTTTTTAGGGTAAACATTCCCCAAGAACTTCTCCTAGACATTCTTCCATGTTATACTCTCTAACTGTTCATCCTCATCCTGAATATCCCACCAAGACTTTTTTGGTTCATGAACCATTTAAGTTTTCAACTTTAGCCTCTTCTAAAGAGGAGTCTCCATGTGATATAGGATCATCTTTATTGACTCGATCTATAACTCAGTTACCACAGGTCGACCCACCCTAACAAAAGTTGAAGGATGTTGCAGCTAAAATTATCTAGTTAGGGAAAACATACTTAGAGATTCCTTATTAAGGTATCTCTCTATAAAAAATATAAAATGATCAAATTTATCATGAAATTTCTCTTCCACCTTATCCCTTGGAACCAATAAGGTATTTTTTTTCTACTACTAGAGGTTAATTGTTAGTGATTTCCTATTGTCACCCAAAAAGTAAACATATTCATGGTGGCATCTCTCTATAATAATAAACGTACGTCTAAAAATTCATAACATAAAATTTCTATAGTTTACACTAAATAGGGAACAATTCTATCCATAAAAAATCCACTCCATATACACTATATAAATTGATATAATCACATATTTGTCACAAAACTCAATAATCCATTTCATGGGCCATGGATCACAAAGGGAAAACCAAAATTAAATAATCACAAGACCTTCATTAGACACCATTTAAACCATTTCACTTTCAAAAAACATAAATATTTCTCATTTATGCATCATTTTAACCATTTCAATTTATCACTTTTCAAATTAAATAATTATTGGCTTCCTTATTAGGAAATATTATCATAAAACCGTATGAAACCCATAAAAGTGTATTAATTTCCCATAATCATCCATAACTTTCTTTTTTATGAGTTCATAATATAATGCATGCCATATAAAAAATTGAGTACCTAAAATGATGCAAGTATATACAATACTTGTGATATGTTATTCCATGAATAAAACCTTAGAAAACAAAAACACCACACAACAAGTGTATCATCCAAGGTGAAATATCATACAACTGAAACAAGAAAACATCAAGAACAATAATCCCACCTTGGGAAATTGGGTTTTAAACTGTACATAGGTTAGATAATCCCGTGAATGAGGTCCTTTACATGTCCTGATACATCCTAGACTACCATATATATTTCCCAAATAGTAAACCAATAGAAAATAAAAACTATAATACCACTTTTTAATTTCCCAACCAGTGTGACACTAAACTAGTGCCCTAATCCAGTGAACCACTTGACCTCAGGCACACCACCCCATACACCAAAGGTTGTTGACTAGTAGTAAGGTTCTAATGAGGTACATGGGGAGGCTATTTCCTCCTTACCAGAGTAATATAGTAGTGGAAAATACAAATAATAAGAAAATCATAATGATCAATAACCATGAATCATATAATCAATTCCCTCAAATGGGTAAATTCCCATGACAATACAAACAAACATGCCATGTCATAGTAGTGTCAGGGGAAAAAACTTATACATTAAATAAAATTCCCAAAATGGGTCCTAATTTCATATCCAATTCCATCATCAATGCTTCATCAAGTATCCTAAATCAACCATCTTTCATAAGAATTTTCCCTTATCCTGACCTATAACTATGAAATATTTTTGGGTACCAATGGCTCCACATGAAGGGTGTGAGTACAAATAAGTAGGCCACCACCAATGGTTTTTACAATAATATACAGTCTAATAATAATAACTATAAATGTAGAGCTACTAGTAAATAATGAACATGGTATAAAATGTAAACTAGTTTTATAATTAAAAAATCATCAATTAACCATATATCCTCCATAGTTTTATCATGAAATCCAAGCTCACTAAATATTATTCATCCATTCTAAAAATTTATGCCAATAATATAAAGAATTTTTTATTTCTCTTTAACAATCAGGGTATTTATTTACTCATTTAAAATTTCTATATTGTGGACCACCAATTCATTACTCATAATACATAAATAGGCTTTAGTGCCTACATTTCCATGTCGGTACTCTATCTAAGCATAAGAAACACCATTTCCATCATATCAATTATCAGATATTGAACAAAACATCTAGCCATCCTATATCAAGGATAAGTAATACCATGTCAAAAAATTCATACCCATGGGATGGATCCATCATGTTACTCATATCTAAAAATTTCATCAATTCACATTCCACAAGGCCCCACACATTTATAATTTTCAACATATTATAATATCAAGGGTTTATCTCATTCATTCAACCATTATCCCCATGGACCATCACTTTCATTACATTTAACTCAGTTACATAACTTTACCATCTTACTATTTATCTATAACCACAACTATTGAACATACTTTATATCCATTTTATAATATAGACATTCCCACTTTTTACCATTTATCACTTTTCCCCTTAGTTTTCCAACAACACATTTTACTTTACACAATATTCCAAGAAACCCTTTATTACAAGTTGACATGATAAAAAAATTATGATTGGTTTAACCTCATAAACCCTTTAATTCATCATTCAACTACACAATTCTCATTTCCAAGGGAGTGGAACACCCCATGGGTGTCCATAGGCCTGATCTAAAATCCCTAACATATTCAATGGGGTTATTTAGGAGTCCAACACATAATTTAAACATCCAATTTATCATTTACTACCAAGGAAAAGGATTTATAGCAAAAATTCACAAAATCACATACACAAACACTTGAATAAATATAAACATTATGTGATATAACTTATAGAACACCATCATCAAGTTCATAGACAACCACTCACTTAAACACAACATATGATTCAAAATAAAAAAATTCTCAATTCCCAATCTAAGAATATTCTATAAAACAAGTTTTTAGGGATTAAAAATTAAATAAAACATCCCACTATTTTTTCCTCTATAAAATAGAATAAATTAGAGTGGTAGACATACCCAGAGCTTTAATTCATAACCAATGATGCATAGTAACCAAAGATCAAAGGATAATCACCCTTGGGAATCTTGGGAGATCTTGGTTCATAACCCTTGATAATAGAGGATTAAATGGGAGGAAAATTTGGAAATAATCCATAAATAACAAGGGGTAGATGGTAAATTCACCAACTTTTAATGAGACAAATGGTTTGATGTAAGGTTGGCCAAATCTTTCACAAACCGTACGTCCTCCTCTATCTAATGAGAGGAATAGGTCACATAGTTTTCTAAGGATCACACATAGTTTGAAAAATTGAACAGAGGACATGCATTTGGATTTGTACAAGGACACACTATTTATAGGATCCCCCTTACATAATTTGTCAACAATGCACCATCCTCATACGGGCTGCATGGTTAAGGCATACAGTTAGTACTAACCATGTTCTCATCATGTTCACTATATAGTATGCCCACTGTCCCCCCATTTTCATGTTTTGAACTCCCCAAACACCCCTGATTCCACTCATACTCCCAAAAGGCATCTAATTATACATTAAAATTGAGTTAACTCAAAATTTAAAACTAAAAATTACATCATTTAAAGGTAGTTACTTTACAGAGCAAAAGGGGGATGTAAATTTGTAAAATAATGTGATAAATTTTCCTGATTTCAACAATTATTGTGATTGAATGATAAGGTTAGAGTATAGGGTATTTCTCCCTTAAATATCATATCTAAAGAAATATATATTAGTTGAATATCATTATTCATCAATATCTATTTATTATGTAAGTACAAATATGTATAGATACATGAAAGCATATTTATGGTGGGACAACATAAAATGGGATATTTTAGAGTATATATCTTGATTCTTGGTATGTCATCAAGTTAAGGCTGAGAGATATAAATCTAAGGGTATGTTATAACCATTACCCATACTAGAATAAAAATGGGAAAATATTACCATGTATTTCATTGTAGGACTACATAAAACATCTAAAGGGAACAATGTTATTTGGGTTATAGTCAATAGCCTTATAAATTCATCACATTTAATTATAATAAGAGAATATATATATATATATATCATGATAAGAATTGTGGTATATAAATTAAGTAATTTGTAAGGTTTCATGGAGTGTAACATTCTATTGTATCTGGTTGGGATCTAAGGTTTTCCTCAAAGATTTGCAGAAGTCATTAGTGGGATATAGATATAGAGTTGAGTTTTAGCACTACTTATCATCATTGAAAATATGTTCCGACTTAAGGAACATTTAAAACCCTAGAGGATACATTTTGATATTTTTCTATGTATTTCAAATGGGTTGGGGATCAACAACTTCCTCTAGTATAATTTTCTTATAATAATAGCTTTCACTCGAGTATTCAAATGGATCTTATGAATCCCTCTATAGGAAGAAGTATAGAATTACAACATGCTATGATAAAGTTTGAGAAAGAAAGATATTGGGACTTCATAAAGTTAAGTAAATGGAATAAAATGTTATATCCATTCAGTATCACATCAATACAACTTAGAGTTTATAGAAAATTTATATTGAAAATCATCAGAAAAAACTATAATTTGAAGTTCATGAGAAGTTATTCCTATTAATTTATTGATGGAATAAGGTTATGATATTCATAAATAAGGGAACTCTGATATCAATGTATATTTTCCTCTTTTATATTCTTTAATCATTAGGGATGGTATCTTATGTCTTCACACTTCCACTGAACTTCTCTCAAGTACATGATTTGTTCCATGTATCTCTCTTGACAAAGTATATACTTGATCATTCACATGTACATAACTCATAGGTTGTACTGCTGGATAATTATCTTTCCTATGAATAAAAACTAGTATAAATCTTATGTAATAGATAAAAAATTATATGGAATAATACTTCCCACCTAGTTAACGTTATTTGTAAGAATCAAAAATTTAAAGAAGCTACATAAGATCCTGAGGGTGTGATGAAATATATATATATATATATCCTTATTTTTTTCCTTAGGGATATATAATTTCTATGGTGAAATTAATTTTCAGTAGGATAGAATATAATACCCAAATATTTTATGATATATTTCTCTTAAAATAAATTTAATTTCTTTAATAGCATACGATACACACAAACACAAATCTAAATGAACCATAATATAGTATAACATCATAACATTCTCATTAATTGGTGATATGAATTCGAATAACCACATTTTGAAAATATAAGAATATTTTTTAAAAATAGAGAAAATATATTGATGAATAATTAATCAATTTTTAGTAATGTCGTTATATGCTTCAAAAAGACATGTTTCCTCAAAAATTATTTTTTTGCATTTTTTGAAAAATTAACATAATACATTTTTTTCACTTTTAGAAAAATTATCTAAAAAAATAACTTCACTTTTTAAATCAATATTTCAAAATTATCTTATATTGAATTTTGATAATATTCTAATAAATTTTATTTTTCAATGAATAGATAAAATAATAATTTTTATTGAAAACTGTCATTTCGTTTCAAGTATTTAGAAAGTTATATTATTTTAAAAAAACATTAAAAGTAATATTAGTTCATTTATATTATAAATAATCCAATTAAATTCATAATAATTAATTTAATGTGTATTTTACAATAAAACTTTTTATACTTTTCAAAAAAAAATTCTAGAAATTCATTTTTCATCATGTTTTATGGTTTTTTTTAAAGTAATTTCTATAACTTATATATATTTAATTTTATAAATTAATTACATATTTAGAATAATAATTTTAAAATTTTTTAATGATTCCAATTTCATTTTTTATTATGAATAGTAAAAAGTGAAAAATTATCATCATGATTAAGGTTAAAATGGGTTTATAGGGCGTCAAACCAAGATAAAAGGGTAATATTTTCAATTAAACATACATAAAATCTATTTTATGGCCATATTTCAACATAATAATATCTAAAATTTCAGTCTCTATCCATTTGGAACCATTTTTCTTGAGTATTAAATTATTACATTTTAATCTTTTATGAAATTCCAAATGTGTCCTCTCCCCCGCTTAAAAAATACACCCTTCCTTTCTCTTATTTACACCAATTTTATCCATATAGATTGACCCACACCTACCCAATTATCTTCTAAACTTATATATCCATGAATTATATTTTTTTCTTCTTGAAATAAAATTCCAAGGGTGCTTAAGAAGGTATCTAAAGGAGGCCAATTAGAGAAGTTTTAATCATCCTACCTGACCTATTTCAAATTATTTATTCTTCAAACTGATATAAATATATGGTATTCATTGTAAAATAATTTAATATTCATAAATATTATTAAATTTTATTATGATTATAGAACCATAATTATCCACCCGTTATTCCATCAAATAGGATGTGAAATTATCACTTGTGCGTATGTGTGGACTATCGCCTCCGCGTAGTGATACAATTCATTTTTCATCGCTATCTTTCATGAATGGTTATTATGATTGTTTTAATATTTATATATAATATTTATGACATAATTATTCTTATGGAGATATAATATCATATCTACCTTTTTACCTTCTAATCCTTTGTAAAATGATAATTTCCATCCTGTATTTGTGTGGACTACCATCTCCACAAATTGATGTAATTTATTTTTCAATACTTATTTAATTAGATAGTAATAATTATGGATTTAATTTTTATATGTATATATATATAATTTATGATATGATTATAGTTATTTAACTATAAAATAATATTTATCTTTTTTTCCTTCTTTTCGTTAGAAAATTAAAACAATGTTCATGTGTTCATACGGCCTATCGTTTCCATGAATGATGTAAATCATTTTCTTATCTCTACCTTTTATAGATAATTATAAATATGTATATATGGAAAACATATGATATTTATATCATTAATAACATTATTTATATTATTGAATAATGATCAAACTATAAGTATAGGAACTACCAAACCAAAACATTGATGAAAAATGAAGTTGTTATCACTCTGAATAGTGATTTTAATAAATAATTGTTAATATATTGGTGATAATATGTTATAAGTAAACCATATATTGTTTTATATATATGAATATTATTCTGTAATATATTTATAATAAATATATATTTATTATATATGTAATTTTAATGCATTTGAAGAAAGACGATACTTGGGGTAATGGATCTATGTTTCAATCACATTTTAATTGATATTTTTTATTCTTGAATTTTCATTAAAGAAATTAAATGATAATTATTTGATAAAATTGACTAATTATTCTTATCCTATATTTATTCATGTAATTTTCAAGTAATGGTTTCATTTCCTTTCTTTGGTACTTAAAATTATCCGGAAATTTTTTTTAGAAAAACATACATTACAACCTCTTTCGCCAGGCATCTTTTTATTCCATGTCCATGTTATCTTTAAAAATATTTCAAGAGTTTTTTTAATATTATCCTATGAAATTTTTAAAATTCATTTTTTCTCATGAATTAATTTAAATATAAAATTCAAAATTATATTTTCAACATTTTACAGACAATGTATTTTTGACTTTACTGAAAATTTGAAAGAAACATTTATTTTAATGATTATGGAATAAAAGGAATTTTATTATGTCATAATTGCTACATTATTTGAATATTATTTTATAATTTAACTTGATTATTTTAAATTAAAATGTTTTCCTTAACATATTTTAAATATTTTTATTTTAAGTAAGTCATTTAAAATAGAAGGGTATTTTCCGAAAGAAATATTCGAGTGATGTTTTAAAAAAGTTTGACTACAATAACATCGCATGATGTTAATTATAAATTATTGGGGATATGATCCACTGATACCATCCTCATTATTTCTCCAGAAGTTTTATTATTCTAATGAAGATATTTTTATGATACTTTTTAATTTTCCATGGGTTATGCTAGGATGATATGATGAATGCTTTATGATCTTGTTGAATTTATATGAATCGATTATGATTATGTGACAGTTGGGTTCTTTATAGACCTCCAATGAATTAGGTAAATTGAAATTTATATCTCATTAGATGATAATGATAGATTTGGACAAGATTTCAAATATTTTTTTTCACATATTGATGTATGATTGGGATTTATTCAATCTATTCTCATTAGAATATGCATAGACATGATTGCGAATAACGTTTTTCATATTTTGATGCACAGTTTGATATCTTAATATCTATACTCACTATATAATGCAAGTACATGATTTAGTTTAACTATGTTCATAAGATTATTATTTCTTATAATTATGGTTCCGCATGCCTATGTTATTATTCTTTAATGATGATTACTAATTTGTCACCCATATTAATTATGCCTCTAGATGTGAATTGATATTAGATCTTATGATATTATATTTTCAAGTTATTAATATTTTATTCTTATAACATGCACTTGGATAATTTATCATACCCTTATGATCATCTTAATTAATAATAATTAATATCTCTCATTTTTACCTTTACTAGTCATTTGATATCACCATTTATTATTTTTTTCTACCACAAGTTTTTATGTAAGTTTATAAGTTTGATGGGTCTAGAATGATTCCTTATATAAATAAATTTGTTTGATATGATGAAGATTGAACTTAAATTATATTTTTATGTATCTAGTCTCCAAATACACTAACACTTTATAGTCCTCAAGCATGTATTATTATGAAATTTATTGAACATTCAGCTAAAAAGATATAATATTTATGTATGTTATGAATGGATTATTTTAAATCCACATCTATTTTCCATTATTTTTAACTATATAATTATCATATTTTGATAAAAATGTTTTCTTTGGTCCAAACACCTAAGAATTATTTCCACAACTAGAAGTTATTTTATCATTATATAATAAATTCATATTTTTAGAATATGGAACCAAAAAATTCATGTGCATATTCCTTTCTTTCCATAATTATAAATTATACTAGTGTTTAGTCTCGGTAGGTTTTAACTTCTGAGTATCATATTCCAGGAATTAGTTCCTTTGGTAAATTGTTCTAGATCCTTCTTAATTTATTCATTGGAAAAATTCAACTGATTATTATTATTTATTAGGTAGTAATTATTCCCTTTTTCAATTGTAAGATTTATTTTATCATTATTAGATAAATTATGAACCATTTTTATATTCCTATATTTATCAATATTCTCATTCATAATGTCTTCCTATATAGATCATTATTCAAATATTTTTTCCTTATTCATTCTATATTCTTTTAAAATATCATCACTAAAAAAAGTAGAATTAATAGTGTAATTATACACCTCGGGTGTAGTGTCCATATATCATAGGTTTTCCTTTTTATGTTCAATCTCTCTGCTAGAGTCAGAATCACTAATTATTTTATTTAAAGAACATGAGGTTTCTTTTATTTAATTATTTGGTTTCTTTTCTCTTTCATCATACTTATTTTTATATTTTATCTAATGACAATAATTCATGATATATCCTTTCCTTTTAAATTCATAACATGTAATTTCACCAGTCAATTCATCTATTTTTTCAATATTTCATCCAATTTTCCCTTCTATTATAGTTTCCTTTCAAATTTTAATTTCTAAAAAACTTCACATTTTAATATATTTTTTTTAATCTCTAAGATAGATGATCCATTTCATCATTATTTTTAGATTTATATTCATTTCCACTTGAATCAACTTTGATCACCTATTAATATTTTGATTCTAATATATTATATGGTGTGTTATATTCTTGAGTTCAACATCTTTATTAAAAATATTATATTCATATTTATACATCATCGACATACAAATTAGTTACTTGAATTTTATCTTTCTAATTACATAGGATTCTCTAATTACAATAATAGTACTTCTCCATCTATCAGTTAAACATCTCAATAATCTTAGAAGTTCCTTCTTGTCATCCATTGGTTGAAAAATAGAATCCATAGAATTAAAAATCTCTTTGAATCTATAATACATTTTAGAAATTGATTTATCAAGTTTCATATTAATAAGTCATACTTCATAGTATATATATTTAATTTTATTTCCTTAACATAAGATCTTCATTAATGAGAAAAATTTGTGGTATCCCAAATTTTATAAGTAGTAGCATAAGAAGATATTTTATTAAATTAATATTCCTATAGGATAAAAAATAATGCATTCACAATTATATAATTACAATCATAAGTATCTTCAGTTGGATTATCCATGTATTTTTTTGTAGATTTGGTTTTTTAATATTTATCATTAATTGTTCTTTATACATTAAATCTCATGATTTCTAAATAGATTTTCATTTTAATTTTCAATTGGTCATGGTATATTCTATCAATAAATATTTTTCAATTGGTAGAATAACCCTTAGTTTTATCATACATAATAAAAGTGAAAATAAATATATATTTTTCACAAGATGTCATCAAGGTTGATGGAAAATAGAAAAACATAGAGAAATACACTCTCTGATACCAAAAGTTTGTCGTAGAAAAATTCTCAAGAGTGGGTGAATTGAGCTTCCAATATAAAAACTTTAATTAAAAAAATAAAAACCCATCAACTAAAAACACATTCTTGTTCGAAAATTTAGTAAATATATATATGATTCTTTACTTTGAAAAAGTTTCTCAGAAGCATAATCAAAACCTAGTTAAAACAATTTAAATTAATTTAACTTTTGAAACAACCTTACTTATTCCAAATGTGGTATATCTGTATATATATATATATATATTACTTATAAATTTAAGCTATCGGAGTACATCTTTCATTCATAGTTTTAAAAACAATAATTGAAAATCAATAGGTTTTTGAGTAAATTTAAAAACAAGCAATGAAAAAAAATTAAAACACGTGATGGAATTGATCGAGAATTAAACTCTAATATATAGCTTAGTCCCCTCAAAATTATAGTAATCCAATTATAAACTCATTTATTAAAACCTAATAAATAATATATAAAATTTTTCAGGTTTTAAAAAAATAACCACAAACAAGGTAGTCTAGAATATACCAATCCTCATCCACATCTATAAATGGGATAATAGAGAAAAATAAATAAAGGAAATATTATTAGAGTAATATTATTTATATTGTTGGAGAAGTGTTAAGTAAATGTATAAAAAATCAAGAATAAATAAATGATAAAAATAAAAGGGGATAAAGAAAAGTTTTATAAGAATCTTGATGTATTTCAATCTATAATCAGGTTCAATTTAATGAAAAGGTTCTTTTCCTTGAATTATAATCAAATAATATTTAAAGAAAGAGTTGTATAAAATTTATCATTTTTCTTATTTTATATAATTTCTCTCAAAAAAGATAATTTTAGTAAAAAATGAAATCTTCATATCACAAAAACACTATCTCCATACACAAGTGAGGATTACTCTTAATTATAGATACCAAAATCATATAAAATCTATTCATAGAGAAAAAGAAGGGTTCCATGAAACAAAGAGGATAAAGAGATATGGTGGAAAAAGTAATGGATAATGAGGGCATCCCCCCTTAAGAAATAAATACCTTTTGGGGGAAATGATCCAATGCTGGAAAAAAATAACCACACCATAATGAGTTATATTAGATGGAATAGTATCTAGATAGTCATAATATTTATTCCCCACCCTCCACATATGTAGGATATCAACTTATCTTGGAATGAGCTCTTAGTATCCATGAATGAGGTAGATTATCAACCTTGGTGACGTTCTATAATTGCGAAGATCCATATAGATCGTATTTGAGTCAGTTTAGACCACTATAAGAGCTAAGATTCTCTGTTTACAAAGGCAAAAAACCATATACAATGAAAGAAATTATGTCTTTAAGTAACCACTGGAACCAAAGGATTCCATGAATGTAAGTATGGAAGATCCTTTAGGGTCTCGTACAAGATCTCAACCCTACATAATGCCCATAATAAAGGATGCATCAATGTTAAGTTTGATCCCAACACTGTGAGGAGGCAATGGACCCAGTGTCCATGGCATATATTCAGAATCAAGGATTGAGGGTCAAGACTAAGATTTAGTGATCTAATATATAGAGTATCCTCCCAGTTTTTAGTTTGGTGTATCAGGTCCACAATGATGTTTCTGGTCCTGAAGATGATACTAAAAAAGTGGTTATCACTTCGTATTGAACTTTGTTTAGAGCTTTCCAAAAATGAAAGCATCTGGTAACAAAAATGGTAGTTTTTTATTTCCTTCCAATACCACAGTCCTTAATATCTTGGAACCATAGGGAAAAGATCAAAGAGGTGGTGAGATTCAAAGAGTAACTTCCAGTAAACCTACCAAAGTAAATGGATAGTGAACACACCCAATATCCGTTGTAAAATAGATACTTTGAGGTTTATTCCTAATGTATCTTGTAAAAATAACACTTATAGAAAATATTGATACTTATGCACCATATGTTTTCATCAGTGGGTAATGTGTGATTTTTGGTCCTCCAAAGAAGAAAATTTTGCTTGAAAAAATATCTTTTCACCAATGGATCTCCCCCCATTCATTAATATTTTTAGTTTCCATCATCATCCTTCTAAAATATTTAGCATAGAATCTCTAAGAAGTTAATCATGTAAAAACACATGAGTCATGTTTGTTAATCAAAACAATAATGTCTAAGACCTTTTGTTGTTTTTCATTCAGGATATCATGGATGAATTGAGGTTACATGCATGCCTATTTGAATGAGATGTGCAGTGTAGGAAATATTGGGAAGCTCAGAACCATACCAAACCAATTTCAAGACCAAAATATAATATCTTCATGACCAATAATCCATTGAGAGCAGTGTTGGAGATATGCAAGGTGTGGTTGGATAGCGCGCCACATAGATGATATTTTCCCTTTAATTATTGAGACATCGTTCTCATACATTCTCATAATAAATTTACCCTAAATATTTTTCCCCTAAATCACCTCCTATTCTAACCTTGCGAGCAAGATCCTCATAACACTAGTAACACATCTAACATTAATGCCTTCTTCCCTAATAGGTATATCTGACTTATACTAAGATTCCTAATGATGTTTACCTTCATAATGTTCATACATATGTAATAAATTCATAATTTTTCAATACATTTGATGAATCCCTTAGGTAAATTAATGGTTGAAAGGTCATGTAGGGGAATGGATGATAGGACACAATTAATCAAGGAAACTCTTCCTCCAAAAAAAATTAACCAATTATTCTAGTCCAAGATACCCCTAGATACTTTACTAAAAAAATTAAAAGTGTTGTATATTTGTTTGAGTATTTTATTGGATTTTATTTTTAAATTCAACATGGTTGATCTAACCACTAAAAGTCACTTAGAAACTTTCAACTGATATATATGCTTTATGTAAAGATCTTTATTTTTATAGTTTCCTGGAATATCATCGATCTAAAACACAATTGATTAGAATGTTTGGTCACTTAAATTTATTAGTGTGGAAGATTGAATGCTTATATTTATTTAGTCTATAATGGTGGGTTGAATTTCTTAATATGGTTGGTTAATTATTATTGAAGTAATTTTATTTCCAATGTGTGGTTACTCCAACACGTACATGTTCAACCAACTACATAATGGTCAATCATCTATTGCATGGTATCTTGGGTTCAACATGTATTCAATTGATTATAAATTGTGTTTTCTTGAAACTTACACAAATTAGTTTCGTGGTTTTTGAGTTTCCATGCATTGATCATCCATGATCACATACTCTTATATGATTGATCCACTTAACACTAAGGAAATTTTATTATTTCTATCATGGTTGCATAATTTATTATGTAGTTGATAAATAAATTCATTAATTCACTTTACATAACTTGTGATCAATGGACATGAAATGTTTGGTTACTTCCATACTAAGAAAATTTTCACATTTCTTACAAAAAAATAGTTTAATATCCTAAAACACATAACTCACTAGACACATTACAAACATAATTTGGGATCATTAAAATAAATTATTCTTTTACAAAGAAAATAGAATAAATAATATCTACAACATCCTTTGTATTTATGATAAATACTTTAAAACCAATGATTCTAAAATATCTAATATTAGGTTTCATTTCCTTCTAAAATTTATATAGAGATCTCTTTAATAGGGATATAAGAAGAAATCTATTAGAAACATGAAAATATGTATTTATATCTTCTTCCCATAAATATTTAGTAATATTGAAATCAATTAACATAACCTAACTCATTTCTTGAATTGTTTTATTTATCCTTTCATAATTACCTTTTTTGTGGAGATCTAGTAGCATAAACATTATAAAATAGCCAATATATGACCAAACTATATAAATACCATATTCAATACTTCACCACCACAATCACTTATAATTTATTTCAGTAAGTTCTATTTTGTATTTTGAACTAATTTATAATAAGTAACAAACTTTGATAAAGTTTCATATTTAATTTCAAGAAAATAAACCGATTTATATCTACTAAAGTATTCACAAATGATAAAAAATGTATTTTTTCCACATAATTAGTAGGTGTTGTAGGACCAAAGGTATGTAAATGAATGAGACCAATAGGCCTTATATTTTTAACCTCTTTAACAATTTTAAAATTGATTTCATGTTATTTACCATTCGAACAAGATTCACAAATGAAGGTGTTTTCCAAATTAAACTTAGGTATGTTCAGAACTAAATGTTTCTTAGATAGTTTTTTTAACAACCTAAAATTGATATGACATAATCTTCTATGCTATAAAATGTTATTATATTGTAAAAAATTTAAACATTTAATATTTTGATGAATTAATTCATAATAATTAAAAGTACAAATGTTTTCTTTTCTGATTGAAGAAAACAAGGAAGATTTTTCCTTAAAAATAATACACTTATAATTTTTAAGTTTAAAATGTATTCCATTATCACATAATTGTTAAATATTTATCAAATTATGTTTTAACCCTTTAACATAAATCACTTTACAAATAATAATAAAATTTTAAATTCCTTCGCCACCAAAACCTTTTATCGTTCCTTCATAATTATCACCAAAGGTAACATTACCTCCATCAAAATTATTGAACGGTATAAAAATTGAACCCTCCATAGTCATGTGTCTTGAAAATCCACTAACCATGTTCCAATTTTATTTATTAAACTTCTTAGACACAATTCCTAAAAAAAACATATCTAAGAACATTTTGGTACCCATGAAAATAAGGGTTTAATGGGAATAATATATGAGTTTTTGGGAACCCAAAATAATTCTAAACTCTTATTTATAAGTAATATTGAAGATAAATATTTTAAAATAAAATATTATTTATGTATATTATATTGGGTAAATCTCAAGTAACACTGATTTTCATAACGGCATTTCATTTTATGTTTAAAATAAGTAACAGTTAATGTAATATCGTTTGAACTCTTAATAAATAAATTTATATATATCTTTGGAAAAATATTACTATATACAATACCATTTACATCATTTTCCATTTTGTTTAAACTCAAAATTTTATCATTTATTTATTTATCTTGGATAAAAGTGGATATATTTGATTTCAAATTTCCAATTTATGATTTAATCCTTTCATTCTCATCAAGAAAAATATTAAAATTTATTTCTTTAGTCTCATTCTACTTTAACATTAAATAAAATTTTCAATTTCATCATTTCATATTTTAATTCATTATGATTAGAATTTAAATCATCTTGTGCATATCACAAATCAAAGTTAGGTTTAAAAACAGTTTCATTACTATAATCTAAATAGGTTTTATGAAGATATTCATTTTTAGTAATAAATTCCTTATATTTTCTTTTAATAACTTTGTATAAAAAAATAACCTTTTAAATTTTTTTGATTAAATCGTTTATTTTCCATAAGAATTTCTTCAATTATAGGATTATAATTGGATTTATAACAATAATTATAATTATATTTACTTACCTATGAATCTATAAGACAAATATTTTCTAATTCCTTTCAAGAACTAGATTCAATACTTGAATCAAAATCTATGGTATAACTATATCATCCTACCATAGATTTATTCTCTTTTTTGGATTTTTTCTACTTTTTTATTCATTACTTAACCTTTGAAAATAAGGTTTTATTTTCCCCTTTTTCATACATTCATAAAAAATAACTTATTCATAATCAATATTACCATTCCTATTTTCCTTGTAAACAACTCTTGGGTAATCCTCTTAAGATCTTCTTGAATATCCTTTCTTCTTTTTATATCCTCCCTTATCCTCATGACTGGATTTATTCCTATCACTACTTTGTAATTAATAATCCTAAGAGTAGGAAGAATTTTTTTTCCTAAAAGCAGTTCCTTTATTCTTTGTATTTTCTTCTCCAGTAATATTTTTCAATACCAATTCATATAGAAATAAGGAACCAATAATATCATAGTGTTTATATTCATTGAAATTCATAATTTTATGAATAACTACCTTTTTAGTATTCCACTTCTTAGGTAGTTCTTTAAGTACTCTTTCAACAATAATTGAATTGTTTAATTTTTCTTGAAATTAACTCATACAATTTAGAATTATAGTAATTCTAAAAAACTTTTGATTTAAAATTACATATTCACCCAATTTTAATTCTTCATACTCATCCCTTAAAATTATAAACTAAGTTAATATAAGATTTTCAAATCCAATATGTTTAATTTCTAGAATTTTCCAAATATCATGCATATTTTTTCATATGAATATATGAAAATAAAAATTTCTATTGATATCATAATATAATATATTACTCACCTTGTAATTCAACAAATATTTTTTCACATCATTTCCTACTAAAGTTTTAGGATAAAACTCAGGTAGTTATTATAGTTTTACCACAATACTCCAACAATAAATGATGGGATATCTTAGGAAGGAATACATTTGAGATTATCAATATTCATAGTTAGTTCTATAAAAATGATGATGTCTTTGAGGAATCTATCACTCATTTAAGATTCTTCCTTTTATCTCAAATAGATATTTTCCCCTTGATGGTTATTAAAGGAATTTTTTAACAAAGATAAATGTAAAAATACAAGTTCTTGGGGTCAAGATATGATAATAATTTTTATTTCCAAAATTTGAGATATCCAAATGGTCAATAGGGGTGGTTTGACCATTATAAAAATTCTAATGATTATATAATAGTTAATTGTTAATTCAGTGGAAATAAATAATTGCAAAATGAATTTCTATCTATGTTTTAAACAACGTGATCTTACATATACTCTTTACTTATCTCTAATAGAATAAGAAATTATACACACTAACTATGGATTCAATAAATTTTGATGGGGAGTCACAACCCTTCAAATTAATTTTGCATATCTGGATTCACGGGCTAATTACACTTCCTTTTTCCTATGTAGAGGCATAACCCAAACTACTCATATATTTCTATAAGGAGGAACAACATGAATTGTCCTATATTTTCTACCTGGAGTTAAAACATAAACATTCATTCCTTCTGTAAGTGTAGGAATACCAATATTGACTTTTAAAGGGTAATCACAACCCACTCAAGCATTGATTTTCATGGGATTCAAAACTTGAAACTAAATTACACTAACTATAATAATAATAAGTAACACTAAAAAAACAATATAAATGATGAAGTTATAAATATATAGGTAAAAATTTTCACTTCTTTAGTAAATGTGTTCCATAATGAAGTCTAATAAAATGATTGTACCAGCAATGATTTTACACTATAAAATAACATTGTGGTGCTTCACATTTTCTGTATCCTCAATAATAATCTTAATGTGGGACCTATCAAACTCTATTTATAGGGTTTTTATTAATTAAAAATAGCTAAAAATTTTGAAATTCACATTTGTATTTGTTTTAGTTTTTCATGTCCCATATTTTCTCACACTTCTATATGCATAGTAATAATTCCAATATCTCAAATAATTGTTAAAAAACTCATTCAAAAATTATTACAGTAGTTAATGTTCTATAAAAATCAATCTAATAGTCCTTTTAACACTCAAAAAAAACATGTGATACTAACACATCATATCCAACAGTATTTTAAATTCAAAACATGTTTTTTCCAAGACACAACATGAATATTTAAACCATGGTATAATCAATTAAATCTATCTAAAATGATTCCAAATTAATATTCATGTACTAAAAATAATTAAAATATAATTATGGAAAAATTAAATCAATAGAAACAAGTGTAACAACTATAAATTAAATCAAAATGTCAAAGAATGGGTAAGAAATTGATATTCATTAGTTTCATGTGAGAATACAATATATATACATATATATATTATGTAAAAAATTGCCACAATATAATATAATTTATATACATAGGTGGTTTTCACATAATCCAGAATAATCCATGTACCCTAACTTATCTACATAATATATTTCATATATCCATAAATAATTCAAGTAGTTAAATTTCACATATGTGAATTTCACTTTACAAATTTTAAATTGATTATAGTTTTTCATCATAAATAACTATTCAAGATGTATTGTAACCTTATTAAATAACAAGACTTTAAAATAATATAGATAATATTTTTCAATACAATGAGAAAGTATAATTATACAATTTTGGATGAAATAATTAAAACACCAGCCTTTATAAATTACTCATATTAGATGGAATAAAAAAATAATGTTTTGTAATTTTCAAAAACATAAAGTTTGTGAAGAATACACTTAAAAAGGATGGGTAGGATACCATATAAATATATGCTAAGATTGATCATGTATTCCATGTTATGTACCAATCTTGATATTTCCTATTCCTTGAGCATAGTAAGTACATATCAAGTTGATCTAAGAGAACATAATTGACCTACTATTAAGGATATCCTTAAGTATCTAAGGCATACGAATGATATGTTCATAGTATATAGAGGAGATAATAAATTACTCATCTGAAGATATAGTGATACCAATTTTCAAATAAATCAAAATGATCTGAAGTAATGGTTGGGATATGTATTCAGTCTCAATGGAGGAGCTGTAAATAAGAACAGTTCAATGTTGATAGTTATCACAGATTCTCCAGCATAGTATAAGTATACAGAAGCTTATGATGAAACCAAGGAATTTTTATGGATTCATTAATTTTTCCAATATCTTGATGTTATACCTATAAATAAATACCCTATCAAATTATATTGTGATAATACTAAAGTGGTGGTTATTATAAATGAGTTATGGTCACACCAACGAATAAAGCATATACTCTGTAAGTATTGCATCTTGGTGAATTTTTCTAATATGGGTGATGTCATGATGAGAAGATTTTCCAAAGGGGACAACATGGTGGTACCATTGACTAAATCCTAATCTCATCATAAGAATGAATATATTTTGATAGAAAGTAAACTAAAAGTTATTAGCAGTTGGCTCAAGTTCAAGTGGGAGTCTATTGGAGTTTCTGCCCTAGAACCAGCTTTTATATAATTTTTTATTACTATTATTAATGATTATTTAATATTAATACTGTTTTTATCAAATCATGATAATTATTCATTGTAAAATTGTATGTTTTAATATCCTAAGGGTATTTACTAAACTGAAAGCTCGTAGAAATTTCTTATTATGATGATGATCTTGAAGTGATACGATAGTATTCTTAAATATATATTTTAGGGTTGGTTGATATCATTTGATGGGACATAAATTATACAGGCTATCAAGGGTATGGGGTCATAAGGCATTGAGACTTCTTCTTAATAAGTTCATCTGTAGTATCAAGTAAGGAAATTTTGAGAACATAGCCAACTAGTAGGAAATCCACATTTATTTGTGCCATTTTATGTTCCTATAAAAAATGTTTTTAAGGGTCCTTATACTTTAAGATTATTATTAATGAATCTCATGAGTTGGTTACTTTTATTTATTAACAACAACTTTGACGGATTATGCTCATAGTATGGTAGAATATATTGGGTATATTATGAGTTATATTGTATTAATAAATAATATTTGAAATTATTTATCCTTTTTTCTTTAACATAACTTGATATCACTGGAACTTTTATGGGAATGTAACTTCTTGGTTAATTCCATTGACATGGTAGTTTTTTTGAAATATTCAGTTTTGGTAATTCAAAGAAAGTGATAATGAGAAAATAGGTTAATGACACTAGCATGAAACCTGTTTGATTATAGATATCAATATAAAAATATCATATTAAATAGTGTACATTCATAAGTGGTTAATTTCATTGCGACATTTAACTTATTTCTATATGGGTTCCTTTGGGTGTTACTATATTCTAACCTTAATCTTTTTAACCTATTTTTAATTCTATATGAAATTGACATGTGGAATGAATATTATTCTTATGTGTGGTTCAATAATTATTTATGTTTTGATTGATCACAGATATTCTGACACTAATGATTCAAGAGAATAAATGTGAGTTGAATATTTAATTAATATTCATTCAAAATTTTAGGGAATATAAAATTTATTTATTTATCAGTGAATAATGTATTGATATTTATTTAATTAAATAAATAGGCATTATTCAATAACCAACAAATATAGAGTATTATTAATGGACTGAGTTTATTTTTCAAGTGAGAAATGAAATATTAAATATTATTTAAATAAATAATAATTTATTTATTCAATAAATAGTATTATTTTATACATTATTCTAGCGAATGTCGAGTATATATTAATAATATTATTATTATTATTTATATATCGAGTTCACTAGGGATTAATAAAATAATATGGTCTCATGTGTAATTATTATTTTCTAACCCTAACTCTATTTAATACTATTTATAATATTCTTAACCCTAAATTTCATTGTGAAAAATGAAATTTGTAATTTCATAGGTTTTAGGGGGCATTATTATTATTATTATTAATTATTTTGATAATCCTAAAGATCGATTTTCAATTTTTCAAAAGGATTTAGACAAGACTATACGATGTTCCCTATAAGATATGAACAAAAATAAATTCACTTTATTCATTCATTTGTGGGACATTGGACCAAATTCATGTAAAACTAAGTACTATACCCCATATATTATTACTCACCATTGATGAAGTACATCCATTAAAATAGAAAGAAATATGTGACAATAGAAAAAAAAGATTAAAATATTCACAACTAGAAAATCTTCTCAATCATATTCAAAATTAAGGATCACCAATAGCCAAACAAAACCTAGAATGAGGAAGAGATCCAAGAAACTATAAATTAGTATTCAAAATGTAAAATAAGAACTCTTTTATGTGAAGTAAGTGCAGAATGAAAAAAATGATTTAGTAATTCTACAAAGAGAAATGAAATATGGGCGTTATACACATGCTCATTGCAATTATGGTAGTTACAAAAATAGTCATTGAAATTATGATCTTTCGTAATATATTTTATTGTTATACTGAAGTTGGGTATTGTTAAGTGGTAAATTTAAAATAATATAACTCACAATGAAACAAAATATGATATTAATATATTAGATATTTATTTATTTATTTATTTATTTATTTAAACATTAAGTATAAATATTATTATTAAAATAAGTTATATGGTATATATATAATTTAAATAAATAGTTCAATATCAAAAGAGTAGTAAAAATTAAATTTTAGAGTATAAATAATTTATTAATTGTATTTTTTGAAGGGTATTTTGTATAAAAGTAAATTTTGTTTTCAAAAAACTTTTTATTAATTATTGATTATTTTTTCCTAATAAACAAAATTAAAACCTTTAAATATTATTATATATTAAATAATATATTAACATTTTGTAAATTATAAATTGATAAGAAATAATATTAAGAATGCATGATGTTTTAAAAATTCCATTTTCTGATAAAAGTAGTTTTATTTATAATTTTTTTATATTTAAAAGAAAAATATATAAATTTTAGATTTTGAATTCTATAAAATAAAAATAATTTTTTAATTCATTATATAAACATTATAAAATTATGAATTGTTAATATTTTTCTGAAATAATTGATTTTTAGGAGAGTAGTAAAAATATTGATTTTACTAAAAACTATCACTTTTATAATACATGAATGAATTAAAAGATTAATAAACCCTTTTTATATAAAAAATAAAATTTAGAAAATTAATATAAATCATTTAAAAAATACTATCTTGAATTTATAAAACATATGTTTGACAATTTTTGAACTCAATTAATCTTTCACACTAAAAACAGTTTTTACTTGTTTATAAAAAAATAAGAGTTTCACTTTTATAAATTAAATATAAAAAAATGTATTTCCTATTTGATTTCAAGATTTTAGAATTAGATAACAAGTTCAATTTATAGTTTACTGATATTGATAATATTAATAAGATTTGTGTTTATTACAATGATAATTATAAAATAATTGTTTTAAAGAATTTTTTTATTAATATTATGAAATTTTTTATTTAATCAACAAAATTCATATGATGTAAATACTACTCTAATATTATTATTAAACCTATTTATAAATATATTTACACTCATTCAATTGGTAAACAATGATAAATAAGATTAAATAACAGGTAATTGTTGGAAGTCATTTTTTTTATAAAAACGATTTTTGTAAACATTGTATATTTTAATTAAATATTTTATTTTATCATATTTTGATATAGAATTAGATTAAATGGAGATTAAATTTATTTCCTAAACATAAATGTTTTGTAATATTGGTTACCTTATTTTTTTACAGAAATTATAAATCACTTATTTAAAAACTAGTTACCATGGTAAAAAAGTCATGAATGTAAAAATATAAAAAACCTATAGTAAAAAACTTGAAACCTGTTTCAAACATGTGTTTAAAGTGTATTCAGATGTTACATTTTTCACTTATAAAAGGGGAACACTTCCACCCCTATATGGTTACATTTACCTTTATAATTTACATAGAAATTGAGACCAAAATACCTATAATTTAATTCTATTTCTCTTCCTTAAACCTCTATTATCCATAATTTCTCTTACAGCCTTCACTTATAATGAAATATCTAAGATAAGATTGAGTCTCCAACATAAGTATTACATTATTCATAAATTTTTATCCTTAATAATTATCTTAAAAATATCTTATCTTTATAAAATATAATTAAATAATTTTAATTAATATAATTTCATGTTATTATAGTTATGTAATAAACATTTTTTATTCCCCTATTTCTGCTAATAAAAATAAAAGTGTCGTTAGAATGTTGCACGGACTATCGCCTCCACAAAGAAATGTCTTCCATTTTTCATCACAATATTTAATGGTTGATCAAAAGGATATAATGGATGAAACAATATGACACATATAATATAACTATTATTCTGAAATTTTAAATTGTCATACACTTTATTACCCTCTATTTCATTGAGAAATGGAAACATTAATCATGCGTACGTCCAAACTATCACCTCCACATGAAATGAGTTTCATTTTTCATCACAACCCATCTTTTTTAGATTTAAAAAATATTTAATATATATATATTATTTACATAACATTATTAATATTATGGATATTATAAAACAATTTTACAATGATTTCTACCATGATCAACATACATATAGAGTTACAGAAAGATCGACTGAATATCCTCAAGTAACTGATATTGAAAATAAAAATATATAATTAGAAAATAGAATATAATAATAAATAGTATATATTAAATTAAATAAACAAGAATCATGTTACTAATATAGTTTCCAATAAAATTAATTTAGGATATCAGGCGCATGAGAAACATTAATCAGAAACAAGGTGAGAGTTTTCAACTTAATTTCTATTTTTTGAGAATTTTTTAAAATAATTAACTAATATCATATTTATATGGTATATATAATTACCAATAATTAATTTTATAATACTTCATGATTTAATTTTTGGAACATATATAACCATTTTTTTTAAGCTTCTAGTGACCTTTTAATGAAAAACATTAAATTCATATGGGTTCCATCTCAATCACCCTTCATTGAGGCATGATTTGATATTATGCACTAATATTAATTTGTATAGTATATATAATACACCCATGAGGGTATTTTATAACTCAATATTATTTTTTATTTATAATGTCTCTAATTGAGTTTTATTTTCATTTCATATGGTTTACCCTTTTTCTTTTTTATGATATCAATTTGATTAAAATCTTATTTACTAGTGAGTTCTAGTAATTTTTGAAAATTCAACTATATTAAGAATAATTATCATCCATTTAAATGATAGTTTCCACACCTTGTCTATAAGATCACTTCCTGTCAATGCTCTCCATTTTAATTAGAAACCTAATTAAGTGTTATCTCGCGTGAATTTAATATATACCTTATCCTCATTTCAAAAGAAAGTTTTATTATTTTTTATGATTTATGATTTATGTTTTTCCATAAAGGTGTTTTAAAACATATTAAGGAATCTTCCATACCTCTTTCATGACTTTTAAGTTACAATTTATTTTTATTTTTCTCCCTTTGACGCAATATACTTATTTTTTACCTATTTTATTTTTTTATATATGTCCCTTACATATATAACTAGTTAAATATACCTTTAATTTTTTGGTTTATAAATATTTTTAGTTCCTTACAAAATTCCCACTTTTAATTAAATCGGGTTTAAGGGAACTTTTATGTTTTTTTATCATGTTGATATTCACCCCCATAAAATGATTTTAAAACATGAATAGATTATAAAAAACACTTATGTAAAACTATTTTTCCTCAATTATTGTTTCATATAAAATAATAAGTTATTTCTTTATTTAAAAATATCCCCTACTTATTTCATAAAGCATCACCCAAGTGATTTGTTTTTATTCTTTCCTCTCCTAAATCCTTCTCATTAATTTTCTACATTTGATCTCCATGTTAATGACTTATATCCCTTTTTCCATTATGAAAGTTCAAATGATTTATTTCAATCTTCTATTGTGAATCTATGTGTTTTAGCCTATGGTTATGCTTTAAATAAAAGTTGTGAAACATGTTTCCTTCTCATGGGTTTGATCATGCTTGGGATTTGTGTGTGATTTATTTTCCCTACATGGAAAACAAATTATTGATTTTCATTTTTGTGATGGGTCGGCCCAAAAATATATTTCCCTACAATTCATTAAGTAAAAATTTATATCTCATTAGTTATTATGTAAGGGATTAGGAAGTGAGCCTAATCCACCAAGGGACTTATTTCACTTTATAGTGATGGTCTTGGGAGTAACCCTTGTCTTTTGTTTAGGATATCATGTTTAATATTTTTTCGATATGTTTATTATTATATGATATTATGGTATCATTTATTTATGACATGTTTCTGTTCTTATAGTGATCATCTTTATGATATCATGTTATGACTTTTGAATCTCATGTTATACTTTGTTTCCATGTTTACTCCTTTACTAGTCTTTCTAGATTACCCTATACCTTTTGAATTTTCCTTAGGATATCCTATATAGTTTAAAAGATCTATCAATTATATGAATTCTAAGTATAGTTTTAAGTAAATATGATGTTTTAATGTTTAAGTTGATGTGTTTTTATTTATAATATTCCAAAGACACTAAACCTATATATCACTATCATGTATTATTCAAAAATTACATTAAGAATTTTTAAATAAAGTATATTTAAAGAATGGCTTTTTATAGTTGGTATTATAACAAGTCCTAGTAATTTTTTGATATTATGATGTCATAATGACAGTAAAAACCTTGTGGATAAGTATACGGTGTTATACTAAGAATGGGACAAAATCTTAATATTTTGGTAAATTAGAGCTTAATTGATTTTCCAAGAAATACATACATGTGTGGATACTGTCAAGTGGATGCGATTATGATACATATTCACTTAGGGGTAATCACACTAGAAAAGGTTAGTTAAACATTGACTCAATCATAACTCTAATAAACAATGAGTGTTTATAATAAAACAAACCTGGTTAGACACTCTCAAGGGATATACTTTGGTTTATCATTGACTCTTTAAGAAATACTATGAAGGATTTATTTTCTGATTACCTTCATGTTATAGTTTGTGAAGAATAAGATAACCCATTTTAAATTAACCTATGATTAACCAAGATTGATATAGGTTGAACTAAATAAATTATGGGATAACATTATGATGAAAAGGGGTAAGGGGTTTTAATATTGAATCCATTTTATGTTATTGATTATGATAATACTTCTATGATGTTAAATGTTTGTCAATAATTGTGGTTTTAGTGATGTGAGGAACTAGAGGGAATGAAGTTATCCTTGGGTGTGAGGTACAATGTAAATATTACCTTAAGGATTAACCCATTAAAATGGGAGACGGACTAATAAATCTGGTGATTATTCCCAACCAACTATCAAAAAACATTATTAAAAATTTAACCATAGTTGAAAACCTGAGTGCACTAAATAAGAAAAGCATTGAGTCTCGTGAAAATTTTGTCAATGAAGATGAAGTAGGAAAGAAGACTCAATTTAATTTATATCAAAATGTGAGAATAAGAACCAAGGAAATTGTGTCAAGGGGAGAATACAGTGATTTACTTGTGGAAGAAGGGTTATAGATCATCAAACAATTATAGTAATATGGATAGTTTTGGTAGCATTATGGGAGTAGAAAGAAAACATCCAAAAGTACACTAACAGCCTAATTCCTAAAGTGTGGAAACATTAGGCATTATTTGAGACAATTATTTAATATAAAGGAAAGAAAGGATTATTTGCATCAATAACTTCCAATTACAAGGTAACAAGATAAATCCTATACAATAGAAACAGTGAAAGTGAGTTACAAAGATGATATGGATTAAGGAACAGTGATCATCCTCTCAAGAACTGTGAGTATCATATTTCTATCTTGTTCAAATCACTCCTTTATACGTAGAATATTTAATAATAACATAAAATTTTTAACTAGATGTCTAGGAGTTAAATTATTAATAAAAACTTATAATTTAATGGTTATTACATCTCAAGTGTAAGTTTATGGGAAATTTTCTTATAAAAAACTCATTATCCTTGATAAATTTAATGTAATTTTGGAAATGTATTGATAATATCCACTTAGATAAAGAAATTATTTGTAATAAAGATATCCCATTTTATATAAAACTATGATAGTATATGAAAGAATGATTATGTACACCCTTTATAATAAAACTTAATAATGTGATTCGTAATACCAAATAATGATACACTCTTGGCTCAAATGGTTGGAGAAAACTCAATATTAGGGATAATATTATTATAAGGAAAATGATATGTCTCCTAAGTTTGTAAGGTTGATATCACTCTAGAAATTAAATATCAAGTAACATTATAGATACCCTTATATAGATTCATTAGTATGTGATAATTTAAATTTCAAGGACCCAATTTATTTAAGGGCGATGTAACACACCAGGTTTTAGGAGTCAGTATTATTATTATTATTATTATTATTATTAATTGGGTCTATAATTTTAAATAATTTTTCTCTACTCTTTAAAAATGATTGAAACATGATTAGAAAATTTTACCTATAAGATATACACAAAACTAAATACACTCTATTCATTAAAAAGTGGTACATTACAAAAAATTCATGTAAAACTAAGTGTTGCACACCATGGAATATTACTCAGCATAGATGAAATACATCCATTGAAATAGAAAAAAATAAAAGGGGAAAATAGATAAAATTTAATAAAATCTTCATTATTAGGAAATATCTGGGACCATCTTCAACCTTGAGGGTCAAAAATATCCTAACAAAGCCTATAATGAGGAATAGAACCATGAAAGGAGAATGCATTATGATAAATATAAGATAATACTTGTGTCATGTGAAGTGAGAGTGTAATGAATGAATGATTTAGTAAGTTTATATATAGGAATGAAATTTTTTCATTGTAAATATGGTCATTACAAATATGTTCATTGTAATTATGTTCGTTGGTCATATATCCTAGGGGTAAATGGAGGTTAAATATTGTTAAGTGATAAATTTAAAATAATATAGCACACAATGAAATAAAAATATTATATTAAAATATTATATATATATATATATATATACACATACACATATTACATATAAATATCTTCATTATTATTAAAATGTGATATAAAATTCAAATAAACATTTCAATATTGAAGAATTAAGAAAAAGTAAATTGTAGAATATAAATAATTAATTAATGGTATTCTTTAAAGCGTATTTAGTGTAAAAGTAATATTTATGTTCAAAGAACTATTTTATTAAGTATTGTATATTTTCATCTGACAAACTAAATTGGAACATTAAAATATTATTATATATTAAATAATAAATTGGCATCAACTAAACTAGAAATCGATATGAAATAATATTAATAAAACATAATTTTTAAAAAATGTAATTTTCTAATAAAATCAGTTTTATTTATAAATTATTTTTTATATTTCAAATCTAAATTTTATAATTTTATAATTTTCATTTTTGTAAAATAAAATTAATTTTTTTAATTCTTCATATAAATATTTTTTTAATATGAATTTTTGATATTTTTATGAAATAATCGATTTTTAGGTGAATTATAAAAATATCAATTTAACTAAAAACTATCACTTTTATAATAAAATAATGACTAAAATTTTTAAGAAACCCTTTTAATATAAAAAATATTTATTTAATAAGTAATATAAATAATTTATAAAAATAACTTGTTGAATTTATAAAACATATGTTTAACATTTTTGAAACCCAAGTAATACTTCAAACAAAAAATCATTTTTAGGCACTTGTAATACAAATTTGATTTTATCAATTTTAGAAATTAAATATAAAAAATTATATTTCTTATTTGAGTCACACATGACATTATTTGATAAAATTTTCAATTACATGTTTAATAATAAGGAGAATATTAGTAACATTAGTGTTAATTACCATGATAATTGTAATACTATTTTTTTAATTGTTTTATTAATATCAGGTAATTTTTTATTTATTTTACACAATTAATATAATATTAATTATTAATATAATATTATTTTTAAACCAATATATAACTATATTAACACACATTCAATTATAAATCGATACTAAATGTGATTATAGATCACGTAATAGTTATAATCCATTTTTCTAGAAAAACTATTTTTTATATTATATATTTTAATTTTAAAGTTTATTTAATAATATTTATAAATTGAATTTTAATAAATGGAGGATAAATATATGTTCAAAAAATAAAAATTTGGTAATATGGGTTGCCATATTTTTTAAAATAAAATATAAATTACTCAGTTAAAAACTAGCTACCAAGGTAAAAATTCATAATATAAAAATGTAAAAACCTATAATAAAAGACTTTAAACATGATTAAAAAATTTGTGGAAATAATTTTTTAAGATTTATCAATCTAATATCATCCCATACTCTTTTATTACAAATTTCTGATCCATTGACCATGTAATATTGTAGTGATATCGTAGGAGGGTGAAGGGTAATTCAAAATTGTCATTTTCTTCACTTATAAAAGGGGATCACTTCCACCTCTCCATGGTCAAAAATTCAAATAGAATATCCTTATAACCTTTGATAAAAAGGATTTAATGGATGAATAAATAATATATATATATATATATATATAAAATATGAATCTAAAATTTCAAATTATCATAAACTTTAATTTATTCTCTTTTGTTAAGAAATTGAGACACTAATTCTGTGTGCACGTGAACTATTACCTCCATGAGAAATGAGTTTCATTTTTCATCACCACTCATAATGTTTGGATTTAAAAATATAATTAATATAGAAAAAATATTTCAATAACACTATTAATATTTTGGATATTATGAAACTATTTTACATTGCATTCTATTATGGTCAATAGTCATAAGCTGTTATAGAAAAATTGACCAAATAACCTCAACTAACCGATATAAGATAGAAAATTATATAATGATTAAATAGAATATGATACTAAATTGTCAATATAAAATAAAATAAATAAAAATAAGGTTCCTAATAACATATATAATAAACTTAATTTTATTGTTCAGGATATTATACGCATGCATATAATTAATGTGGAACATGAATTTTTCAGTATCAATTTATCTTCATTGATTCATGTTTTAAAATTATGAACCAATTTATTTTTTATATGAAGTATATACTACCCAATAATTTATATTGTAATATTACATGATTTAATTTGGGATTTTTATAGAACTATATGATTTTTGAGATTCCAAAAACCTTTGAATCCAAATTTATAAAGTTGTAAGGGTTCTATCTCAATCACCCTTCATTAAGGAATTATATCATATTATGAAAAAATATATATATTAATGGTGTATTTAATTCACCCATGACTTATAATATCATAAATTCTTATTTAACTTAGAAACATAACTTCCATTCATGATCTTCTTTTTTGTTAGATATGATTGATGTAAACCCTAAAATATAATCATATTTATAACATAATCTGATTTCTTGAGTTATAATATTTATCCTTGAGTTTTTATTTCATTTTATATGGTATACCCTATTTATATTTTTTTATATAACTTTGATTCATGTTTTATTTACTAGTGAGTTCAAATACTTTTTGAAAATTCAAACACATTAAGAATAATTCCCATCTATTTGAACAATGGTTTACCCACCTTGTCCATAATTTCAATTCCCACCAATGTTATCCTTTTTAATTAGCAACATGATTATTTTTTATAACATGTGAAATTAATATTTACTATATATAGTCTTCAAAATAAATTAATATTTTTATTTTTATGATGTGTTATTTTTAACAAAGGTGTTTTAAAGCACAGTAAGGGATATTTTGTTCCTCCTTCATGATTTTTTTATTACAAGTTCGCTTTATTTATCTATATTTTATGAAATATTATTATCATATACCTTTTATATTTTTGTATATATGTACCATATATATATATACCTAGTTAAATATCCCTTTCATTTTTGTGGTTATAAATTTGTTTAGTTCCCTTTAAAATTTTTAATTTTAAGTAAACACTGTTTAAGGGAACTTTCAAATTTCTTGTCTCACATCTAGAATCTTACCCATAAAATATTTTTAATACATTAATATATTATAAAAACACTCATTATTATATGTATAACCCTCTTGCTTAAATTCTGTTTTTATATAAAATATTAAGGACTTTTCTTATTCAAAAAAAATCCTTTACTTATTTCAAAAATCACATCCCTAATGATTCATTTTTTATTCTATCTTCACCTATATACTTCTCATCAATTTTATACATACGATCTCCATGTTTAAGACCAATGTACCTTTTTCAATTATGAATGTTCAAATGATTTATTTCCTTCTTCTCTTTGGAATCCTTAGGATTTATCCTTCAATTATGCCATGAATCTGAATTATGAAACTCACATCCTCATCAAGGGTTTGATCATGCTTATGAATTATTTATGCTTTCTTTTACATATGTGAAATAGATATGAATGATTTTGATTTATGTTATGGGTGGGATCAAAATTATATATCCCTCCATATAATTGGGTAAATCTTTATATCTCATGATATTTTATATAAGGTATTAGGGTGTGGTCTAATCCATTATGGGAATTTTTCCACTTTATTATGATGGTCTTTGGAGTAACCCTTAACTTATATTTATGATATCATGTTTTATGTTGTTACCATAATTTTATGATTCCATTATTTTTGGATAAAATTTCCTTATTCCATGTTTCTACACTTATGATCAGCCTCTTTATAATATCATGTTATGACTTTTTACTCTCATGTTATACATTATTTCTGTGTTTACTCCCTTAATGTGATTTTTAGCTCAACATTTTTTCCAATAATTTACCTAGGATATCCTATGATGTTTTATAAGATACATGAATATTAGTATCATTATGTGAAGTTTTAAATAAACATGATGTTTCTATATTAAATATGGTGTATTTTAATGTCTAATCTTCCAAAGACACTAAACCACTAGATCCTTGGAATTTATTGTTGTAAAAGTATGTAAATAATCAAGAATCAAAGTATGTTTAATACTTGGTTCACTATAAAATTTTAGATATAATTATCTCAATCCCTGATAATCATTTCTCTTAGAAATATCTCACAAATTGAGACTAATCATTTTCCACCATCCTCTCATGATTAGAGATATCAAGAATAATCCTTTCACCCAAATAGATTCTTATAATGATCATAAATTAATGAAACAAGTGCTAGAATATTTCATTCTAGTACCCAGGGAAATCTATTGTGACATTCGGAGGTTAACGGTGCATATGTGGATCACCACTAGAGGGATTATACACTTGAATCCTATAATCACAATAATGGAATGATAAGAAGTGGTATGTTTATTTATCAAAAAAAGAAATAAATTCAACCATGGGTTTTTCATTATTTTAATTTAATTAATTATAAATTATATGTGATGATAATTTCCCTTTGGTTCTGGCATAATAATTGATTAATCTTTGACTTTAGTCTATTGGTTGTGATGTTCTTCATCATGTACATCTCAAAAGAAATTCTTATGAAATAAAATTAGTTGGATATAGCGTATATGCACTTTTGTTTCACCCAAAACCTTCAAGGGTTTTCTCATTATTTTCTTTCCTTACATAATAAAGTATAGGGGAACCCATATTTGGAATAGAGTGCCTTATTGAAAGATTTATACTTTAAAAACTATGACTTTGTAATGAATCTAACACTTACTATTTTTAATCTTATTTAATATCACTATATTATCTCATGTTATTATCTTAATACGTATGTATGCTTCTATTGATTGAGTTTAGAATATCACTCCTTACACTGAAATAAGATGTTCAAACCATATTGACATGTAAATCTTTACACAACTCATGGCTTTTTTTACTAACCAAAATTGAAATACAACCATATTTATGCATATCCAAATGCATCCAATGTATAAGGTACATGAAACCATTTCATAGAAAGGTTTAAAATCAAATAAAAAAATAAACCCCATAAGAGTGATCTTAGAGTGACAAATATCCAACCCTCACTTTTCTATAAATAGAATATACCTCTAGGAAAGTGAAAATCTAACCCAAAGTCCCTCAACAATCATATTTTTTGTATTTATAAAATAAGGATTAGATTTTGAGGGCTAATTGGAAACTGAAGGATTTTTTAAAGGCCTAACCCAAAAGGTATTTTTTGTATTATCCGTCCCTCATATCCCTTTAAAAAATATCTAATAACATCAAATGATATCCCCAAGATCTAGGAAAACCAAAAACAAACCACATCCAATACAAGTGGTTCAAACTATTAGGCAATGATGTAGAGATCAAGACCTATTAGGATGAAAAAACTTGAGCCTTGTGCACCTCGAGATGATATGACACGCTAAACAAGGAAAACTACTAAACACCAAGTCCACCACATGCCAATGATACTGATGTTTTCTCAACATCTCCACTGATACCCACTGAATGTCGAATGAACCACCACTACTAAAGCTTCTAGAACCACTATACCACTAGAAAAACTGTAAAAATATGAATCCATTATAGATAAAAGTATAATCACAACAAGGATCCAGCACCAGAACCTAAATACCTATCCCTAAGGATAATTTACTCAAGATATATTTCAATTCCATCATAATTCTAACACTAAATATTTATAAATAATAATTAAACTTTAAATTCAATCTCATAACCCAGTATAAGAAAAATTTAAGTTTATAAAAAAGATAAAACCTTTATCATACCTAGCATGTAACTCCTTAAATTAATGTATGATAACATAAAAGATATTTAACATGTTAAACTAAATCATACATCACAATTCAAAAGATAACACTTTATATATATGAAAAAAGGAAGGAATAAATACATAAATAAATTATTAATATATTTAAACATGTTATAAAATAGTTAGCTAAATCACATTCAAAATATAAAGTGTAAGAATCATTCTAAAAGAAACACTTAACATGACCTCAATCATCCAATAGAGTAGGTCTTTTCAAATAAGGGTGCCCTTGGGTTATCATATATAACTCAAAAAAAAGTAATGAGGAGACCCAAACTATTATGTGTCTCATTCTTGGTGTATTATTTAGGTTACACTTATATAGGAAAACCTAATCATTAAGATACTAGAGGGATTAAGTTGTTATAATCATTTGATAGATTGGAAAAAAAATTAGTACCCAACTATCAAAGAGAAAAATATGATATAATTGATGTTATTTTCCACCAGATATAGTTGTGGATTATTTACACAGTTAACTAGTGTATATCATGATGAAATATTGACCATGCCTCACTAATGGATCTAATGTATTTCAAAAGGGTTCATCATTTTATTGGAATCAAATTTAATAAAATCCCTTATTAAATAAATGTTAAACATGAAATTCATCTGATAAAATATTATGTATCATCGTCATCAAATATAACTATGAGATCAATATTTTAGGAGGTGAATCTTAATTTAAGAAAATCCTAATAATATTAAATTAAGAAAAGTTATTACATAATAAAACTTAAATCCTTCCTTAAGTAACTAAATATTGAAGTAATCCAAAAAGTGGATCTAGATTATTATGTAAAGAATAGAATAATTCACTAATGGTTTCCTATAATGAATACTTCAGTAAAGTAATTCATTATGTTGTCACTTTTTAGAAATTTTATAGCAATGTGATTTAGTTTAAGAAAATCCTTCCATATTTTCTATCAATGCTCAAAATATTTTTTCCACTGGAACTATGTCCTGGTATATTGACATCAAAAACTAAAGTTATATTTTTCCAAAGGATAATGTCATGATATTGAATCCTCAAGTAAAGAAATTATAATTTAGTCTTTTTAAATGTCATGGCCCTGAGAAAACTTTCTTTTCTAGTTTTCTTTAACTATTCAAAATTCAAATCACACATTGATAGATTTACTTTGATACCATTGAAGGGTTTTAGAGGGATTATTAACATGTAAATACAGTGTAGGAATAGTCCAAAACCTAATTAAATATAATATCTATATATATGTTTGGAATTAATAATAATGAATAATAATAACAATATACCTTTCTCTAGTCGATTCGGCTTGTCGAATCCTTTCCCAAGTGTATCGTTAAGATAACTAAGAAGTAGCTGAAGGAATACTTCCTCTAGAAGTTTCCATGGATCATATGAATCTATAGATTCATAGGAATAATATCCCTACTTACCAATGGTATTATATAATATTTTTCAAAGATAAAAAAGAAATGAGTTAAATATGTGATCTATATTTTGAAAAGTTTTAATAATAATCTCAACTCAATATAATCAAACACATTTTATGGGGATCAAACTACTTTATATGGGATTAAAGGGACTCCAAAATTTCATCCAATATAAATATTAAAGTTTCATAAAAAATTTATATATTTTATCCCAATGAAAAAATTTAGTTTCATCCTCATAAAATTTTCTACCACTTAAATAATTTTTTCTAGCATTCAAACCCCTCAAATTCATCATCACATGATGAATAACGAAATATGATGTTTCTTGGAGATGATTAGGATTTATTAAAATATGACACATAAAAATTTGATAATAATATATAATAACCATTTTGAAATTATTTCTCAAGATATTTCATGGGGAACTTAAGGATAGAACATGATGTTGTCTAAACCATCACGCCATAGTGGTTCCTTTAGTGAAAAAAACCATCATATAGTGGAATATACTGAGGGTATATTCTCACTCTTTGTATGTACACACCTTGAGTGTGTAATGATTATATGAATAATGGTGTGTTTATGGGAAATATTCCATGTTATTTGGGAGATAATTTCAAGATATATCTTAGAGTTATTTTTACATCCATTTGTAGTCATGTGGAGGGGTTTTCAACACTTTTCTTTATTTATTTATTTATTTCAAGATGTATCATTCATGTATTAGTTCTTGAGTCTTACTTGAAAGTATTATTTGAATATATGGCTCATATGGGAATGTGTGGGATAATGTTTTGGATTAAATGAGAATGTTATTTATGGTTTCCACTACTTATTAATATTAGAATGTTTATTTTGGTATTATGATATAAAGAACCATTATATGGTAAATATCTCCCCACATAAAATCCTTAGATATAACATTATAACTTACCCTCAGGCATGATCCCTTTTCAATATCTTTTTTTTCATATTTATCATATTTTGAAACATGTTTGGTGGTTTGAGAATCAGGTATTGGGTGTTTGGGGGAGGGGGAAACCAAAATGGGGTAAATGGTGGTTACCTAAGGCCACCAGCACGTCGGTGGGATCTACTGACCCACTAGTGGAATCCTGGAATATTTTAGTTCCCACAATAACTTCACCAACTAGACATTGGGTCTTCTAAATGTATAGGCCCATTTCTTAGCACCACTAGCTAGACGGTGGCCTTTGGATAGACTAAATTGAAAAGGGGGATATTAGTCTTTTATACACCCAAAAACACCTTTTTAAAAACACTAATTTCCTCCTTTTACCATGATTCACTTTTTAAAAATACAAGGTCTCTATAGGGTGGCTTCGATTGTCTCCATCAGCGTTGTGAGGCATGTTGATCTCTAGTTGATTAGTTATTCCCACTTTTCTAAGTTTGATTAAATCCTTCTTGTTTCCTCTATTTATCATAAATTAGTAGTGATTCTAGGATATGTTCTTAGAACATATTAATCATGATGTGATCCCTCTTCACACATTAAAAATTAATTGTGCGTTAGTCTCCTAGAGGCCATATCTCTTGTTGATTGTGGTGAGGCGCGTGGGACCTTTGACGTATGTATTGATATATCTTCTCTACTGAACACATGCTTATAGAAAATAGATTATAAGATATAGGAATTTATTTTTATGGATTACAAATAAATTTATCTAGTTTTACCTTTCCTTATGGTGTGTGGATCTAATTATGGTTGGCCTGTGACCCAAGTATGACATAGGCGGTTCTATCTCTAACCTATGTTCGATGAATTATAAATGATCTTTATTTTATAAATGAATTTCTAGGTGATAATTGTTGTAAACCATGATTTTATTAATATTAATACATAAATGGGTTTTTGATAAAATATGGTTTCTCCCTTATTTTGGTAAAAGGAAGAGGTTTTATAGCATTATGAAATAGTTTGGGAAATTGGTTTTCAAACCAATATTTTGGAAAAAAAGGGTTGTTTGGAAATTTTTTGTGAAATTATATAAGATATTTTGAAATGATTTGAAATATGTATCACATAGGATCATTGGGTGCCTAGTAGAGGGATTAGTATTGGGTTTTTCCTTTATTTACTTAGGGGGTTCACCCATGGGGTGTTCCACCATTCCCTGGGACATGTTTCCAAAGGACTTGATCATCTAACATCATAGGGTGGTGTTCCTTTGTTTCTTATGGCTTGTGTCCTATGGAATTGTTTAGTTTACTAAGTATAGATTTGTTATTGAGGTATGAGAAATATAGCAAGCCCATACCTATGTTATGTTGGAGAGACCTCCATTATGCTTTTTCATTCCATTGTTTTGGCTTTCATATGATATATTATACGTGTTTTGATAAATGTATAATGGTTTATTTAAAATGTTCTCAGAGAATTTATTATCTAGATTTTGAGTAAGAACTATAAAAAGAGGAATTATTTTACCATTTTATTGATATAAATGTTAAAATAGTTTCATTATTCCATGTTTTTCTTACATTGATCATATTTGGATTATTTGACAGAGGATTTTTTTGGAACACCTAGGCAGAATCCTACTAATCTTATTTATCTCATACCCTACATACTCCCTCAAGGGTGTGTAGACCTTTTTTTCTTCTAAATTAATGGTCAAGGTTCCACTGTGTGGCAGTGAGGTTTGTGTTAGATGTGAAAGGATAACTGGTGGTGAGATAGTGGAATGTTTTTCATGTATCCCATGGAGTAGTTATTGTTATTTTATGATTATATTTTCAGTTTGTTTTTGGACATGTGACTTGGTTTTGAATTGAAACCTTGGTTGTATCACAACCTTTGTTGTTCTTTTTTTAATATTGTGCACTTATATTTACTAAACAAAATAGTGACACCAAATGTTTATGGGTAAAAGGATATAGTGGGTGAATCATGATTGAAATGTTATTAATTAATAAGTCAAGAAATGAAGAATAAAGATGCGTCTATTTTCTTCTTATGTAGAAATAATGGTCACTGAAAAAAAAATCCATAAATTTAAGAAAAAAACGGTTTCATCCACTTTAGGTATATTCATAAAGTTTCTATTCACCACATGTGTATTTAATATAATATTCTTACAACATACTTGTATTTAAATATAAAAAATAATAAATAATTGAAATTTTATAGAGTGGACTCAAAAGTAGATGTGAAACGGATATTCATATGGAATCCAAGGGGATATCACTACTTCATATTTACAAAATGGATTGATTCAAGTTCATAATAATTTCTACTAAAACATTTATTATTGAAAGGTATATTCTATGAAAAAAACACATACACTAATGATCATGACTAAAATCCTTATGAATTTTACTTTTCAAAGCATATTTATATGGTCATAATATTAGTTTATTGATATTCAATGCCACATATTTTGGATAAATACTTAAGGAAGGCGCTTGTATGACATGACCAAAAGGATAACCTGTGGTATATGTCTACAAAGCATAACTAAAAATAGTCTGTGACATTAATAAACTCAAATGAGATATGTTAATTACATAAATTCATTTATGAATAAATCATGCATAGTGATCATTGAATATGTTTAAAAAAATTAATGAGTGACATGTTTCTCTAACTGGTTATTCGGATCACTATACGTTTTCAAGATAAGTATAATGATTACATATGGAAAAGAATTTTTCTATTCTACTAGTTCTTTAAGACCAAGGAATGAGATTTATCCAAGTATGAATTAAAGTAGAAACTATTTTATGGGGAATAAGATCCAAAAAATAGATACATGGGTTTTCTAAATCTATTCATAGTACATATATTAATAATGTATTGAAAAATAAAAATCCAAACAATTAAAGATCAGATTTTTTTCATGCAATATTTCCAGTATAACGTGAATGGTAATAGTAATAGATTATTGATATTAAAATAATTTTATAAGATTAAATGATGGAATTTATCTCATATTACATGATATGTGCTAACGTTTGATATTACTAATGCATAATAGGTGAATATCAAATAGATCTAATATAACTACATTAACTAGCAGTTGGCACATGAGCCTTAGCCCTATTGGCAAGGTCTCTGATGGTGCATCCAAGCAACTAGGGATCAAATCCAGGCGGAGGTAGAATTTCTGGTACTGTAGCAATACTGTAGCAGTACTGTGGCAGGTATTGTAGCAGGGACTGTAGTAGTACTGTAGCGGGAACTGTAGAAGTACTGTAGTGGAACTGTATCAGTACTGTAGCGGGCACTGTTTGGCACCATAGCAGCTGGAGATATGCCCCCGTTTGGGCCTTTGGGCATCAGATTTGGTCCCCGAGTCCTTCATTGGCCTTTGGGCACCCAGGCCTTTGGGTCAGTTGGGCCTTCGGGCTATCCTAATGGCCTTCGGGCCACCTGCAGATACAAATCAGACCAAACTACAAGGAACAAGCTCTACAAGGAGGATGAGCAAAGGAGATTTCACCACAGTAGAAGCTAAACGGATTGCAAGAATGAGAGGGTATGGCACCTGCCATCGGGACAATCCCGTGCATGCACAGGAATGCCTAGCCAAACAGCCATGCGGAGGTGAAGAGATGATTTCAAGATAAAAGATGCTGGGGAGGAGCAGTTCCAAGTTGTTTGTCTGGGTTGCATGTAATTTTTGTGCCTATGGGCAATGGTTCCTCTGTGGCCTACGGGCATGTAATCTTTCACCTACGGTCATTGTAGGGCTCTACCTCATCCCTTGAAAGGTGGATTATCAAAAATCAATAAAAAATGAAGGCCTTCGGGCCATTGGAGGAAAACTAGTAGTTAGAACTATCTGATTGTATGTTGAAATGTATAATTGGATGAGTTCCTATTGTTTGGAGAGGTGGTAATAATAGTGATCAAGGGAATTGAACACTTATCTTTACTTAGTTTAATTTAATCTTTTTTCATAGAAAATGCTAAGGTAATATACAATAAAAACTTATTATATATAGTGATTTTCATATCTAAAATATCTGAGTATGTTGTGGCTTCTGATGCATCTTAAGGATCAGTTTAGAAAAGTTTGGTTCTAATTTTGGGATAGATAAAAAAAATATTTTTTCCATTATTATTATAATATATGATTATGGAATTAGTCAGGATTCCAGGTATTAGACTTGGGAATAAAAGTTTTATGCTCGGTTATATCAATAATTGATTGATTTTTTCAAGGTTGTAATGTTGCAGTAACTAGATTCACCACATAGTCATGTTACTTTAATAATCCTAGTCATAGAAACATGGTAAGACCAATGGTTATATCCATACTCAATAGAATCTTTTTTAAAATATGATATCTAAGAAGTCATTAGTAGTTGTCTCTATTTCAAGTTGGAGTCTATTAGAGTTGGTTCCTTAAAAAACTAATTTGTAAATTAGATTATATGTATATTCAAATAAGTGAATATTAATTTAAATACTTCAAAACATATTTAATTTTCTTCTACATAACATTAATGTGATAATTTATTATAATATCTATAATATAAGAAAGTTTATAGTGGTTCTCTTCGATGATAAAAACCTCAAAATTCTATGATAATATTCTTAATCCTATTTCTATAGTCAGATAACATTCTATGATTGGGAACATAGTATGTTGATTTTATAGTTTGAGTGCTCAAAAGTTCATGAGAATTCATCTCATGAATTTTTCACTAGGCAATATTCAAGATGAAAGATTATGAAAATATTCCCAATAATAGAAATTCCACATGTTTATATGTCATAAAATATTCATATTTATGAGTGTTTGTAATGGTTATTGGTCTTTAAGATTATTATTAATCAATTCCATCACCCGCACACTTAGATTTAATGAGAAAAACTATGAATCCACATGTTCACGATTAGAATGGTATGTGGGTGTGGCATTATTGACATGTCATTAATTAATAATTTGAGGAAGGATTTGTCCCTTCCATCTTTATAGATACTGATATCTCATTTGTTTGATTGAAATGGAACCATCCATTAAATTCTTTGTTTGTGGAGTAATGATGAGTTTATTCGAGATATTCAAAGAATGAAGTATCAAGAATATAGGTTGATGAAATAAGTCTAAAACCTTCTCGATAAGATATTATGATAAAAAGAATTATATTACATAGAGAACATGCATGTGTGCTTGTCAATGATGTGACATTAATTTTATAATGTTAGGTGCCTTGGCCCATTGCAAGATATTAATCATGGAATTTAGGCAAGCTAGCCTAATTACAAAGAAAAAAATCTTAAAGGGTGTCACACTAAGTGTTTCTATTGATCTCAATCAAATTCTATTTGAATTTTTTTATTGGATTAAATATTATTCTCAAGACAAATGAGTGATTTTATTCTGGATTTATCGATTGAAAGTATTTATTATCAAAGAAACAAATAATTATTTATTTATTTATTTATTAATAATTTATTTAATTATGTTAATATTTAATAAATAATTATTTACATGACTATGAATAAGATATTTATTTTATTTATTAGATATTTAATAAATATTTATTCACCATCTTGTGAATAAAATATTTATTTTATGAATAAATATTTAATTAAATATTTATTAGGGTATTCGATAAATTTAGAAGAGGATGAGGGGACCAATATTGTGTTTAGTGATAAATATTAATTTAAAAACTTATAAAATAATATTTATCATTGCACTAGTTTATGCACACTATAAAAATAATATTATTATTATTATTACGTGGTATGGGTTCATATGAGGTTTAATATATTATTTAAGATCCATTGTAAAATTAAATAATATTTTAACCCTATCCTTATCTATATAAGGAAAAGATTATGCATACTGAATATTGGTTGATCGTGATAGATCAATATTGAGAATCATTGTGTACAAATAAATCTAGAACCCTCTCTCAAGACTAAGAAACACTCTAGAGATTCTCTTCCCTCCTCTAACCTCTCCAAATATGACTGTGACTACAATTATTCAAGACTAATGGAATTTTTGCAAAGATCAAAATGAATAGTATAAGATGATCAATCCACCACACTAGCACCCAGTAATCCATCAATGTTGTTCATAAATCAAAGGATTGTGTGTGGATCAGCACTAGAGGGATTTTACACTTAGATAATATAACCACAATGATAGTAATCTAAAAAGGGTTTCAAATGATAATTAACATCATCAAAGAAAGATCCCAAAACTAAGTTATTCTTTCTTCTAATTTATTTAAATTAATTATTTTTTGTTAAGAAAATATCTCATCTTGAATCTAGTGAACTTCATTGTTAATTTTATTTGGAAAATTTTCATTTATCATTATGTTCATGTCTTTTACAATAGGTGAATGATTCATTGAATCCTACATTTTTTGATTTGCGATCAACCCTGATAAGCTCTTATATTCTGCCCAAAACCATTAAGTGGTATCAAAGGGGTCATGTTTCAATTTATAATTATTTATTTTTTTTATTGATCAGTTATACGCAATTGTGGTTAGTTTTTCACTTCTAATTTATTTTTTCTCTAATCAAAATATTAATTAATATGATTTCAACATATTAATTTTCTATTTTATAGTTTCATATTTCTTTAATGATCTCATGATTGAGATGAATAATGATTATATATTCCATTGGGAAGTGAAAAATATTCTAGTCGATATATTGGATTACAAGGCGTGTAATCAGAGTGCATGTTCTGTACCCAAGTTCACTAAGACTAAACATGTCATGGTATACATGACGAGCTGAGAAATTATGAAACACAATGCATTTATTGTACACCACATGCTAATCGGAAAACCAAACACATAGTTTTTTGGACTACATGATGTGTATCGGGAAAATATATCGTGTAGTCTAAATTATTTAGAGATAAAATTTACACTGATGATGTGGTAAAATACACAGTCTATATCATGTGATACATAAATACTAGAACATTAATGAAACACACAGCATGTATCTAGTGTGCACATTTTGGAATCATACCCAAGTCTGAAGAACATTTAGAGTCAATCGGTGGGTTAGAGGGACACATAGAAAATGGGCCACTTGGCATGTATCTGGTATACACATTAAGCGTCACATTAATTACCTCTTCCAAATAACATGTTGAGTCAATCAATGTGTTATGGAAACACATAGAAATTGGAAAACACATTGTGTAGCTTGTTAGCACACACTGTGTAATTCAACCAATATATATGCCAAAGCCCTAGGAATTTATCCTGGATACACGTCATGTGAGGAACATAGTGTGTAGCTCATTATTACATGTTGTGTAGTCTCCTAATAAATAATTAAATTAAATTAAATTAAAAATTATTAATTCTAATATTAAAAACCTAATTACACTATTAGGTCCAGATGTCTTGACTATGTAATAAAGGTTTAAGGAATTAATAAATGATCTATTAATTTATTATAATTATCTATAATTATTTTCCATGACATTTACTTTCTATGAATTTATTTATGATGGGTATCTCCAAGATATTTCATATTTACACTAAGATAAAGGGAATTAATTGATTAATTAATTTATTAATTAAATCAATACAAGCATGCTTATCATAAAAATAATTAATGAATTGAAGTGAACGATAGCTAGTGTACTTTTGAGTTTTCATTTCATTTTTATAACTTATTATGAGATTTGACTAAACTTATGGATGTGTTGGTTTTATATAATTTATTTTTATTACATGGATTTGCAATTATTTATTATTAAATTAAATATTATGGTTTATGTGTCATCCTTACCTATTTTATTATGTAAGACCTATGTGAATAATGTTTTTTATGTAACTCCCCTTAACCAATCATTTGGTTTCCCTAACCGACATGTGAGTTATAAAAAATATTCGATAAATGAAGTATCTTAAGGTGCTTGGAAGTGGTTCAAGGTGGAACTAAGATGAAACTAACCTAGGCGATCCATAGGTGGACATGTGGAAAGTTGCAACTCATTCTAAGACCAGAAAAAGGATTTTTACCCTAGGTTTATAGTTTGATTAACTATTTACTCAATAAATTAAACATTATATAAGCTCGTGATAATTCCATTTATTTATTTATTTTATTTCCTTCATATGCATTATTTATTTTGTTAATGTAACACCACGATCACCTGAATTAATGGACTAATATGATAAGATGGAATTAAAATAAATGAATTACATATAAATATTTAATAAGTAACATGTTTAATCCCTGAATTAAAATCCACATTATATTAATAATACATTTAAATGATAAAAAAATTAAAAAAAATACACATAATAAATAAAATACCTCAACTTAATATTAATTCAGACTAATCCTTCCATTACATGATTAGTAATGAAAATCTTAGAACTAAGTGTTTTAACAACCCTATTTGGGACACTTACTTTTATTATGGGGTTCTTATAAAATTGTTGGCTTTAGTTGACCAATTTATATCAAGAGAAGTATCCCTCACTAGACTTTACATAACTTAGAGGAAAGTGTTAAAGAAATCCAAGTTAGGAATTATAGATTTAGGAGTCTACTCAATAGATCAGGGAGCTACAAGCATGTGGTTGTAAAAGACCATCCAACCTGAATACCATCAATTAATTGACTGATCTGTCACTTGGTTTATGATAAGGGGAATATATATCCTTTCTACTATAATTTCAAAGAAACAATGCATTCTAAGTCTAATGGTGAGGGTTATTGAGACTTGATTAAATAGTGGGATACATAATAAAATTAAAATTATTATATATCACATAATTTGTAATCATGTAGAATACTAATCATATATTTTAATTATTATAAAAAATTGAAAAAAATAATGAAAACACTATGATTATTCTTTAACTTAGGGTATGTCCTTATCAATAAAAAATTCCAAATATGGTATAATTTTTTATCTGATGCATTATTATCAAAAAAATGTATTATTTATTAGAAGCCCCTATTCCTATTATACCACCCCAGTATGTGAGAAAAGTTGAAATGGATTCCTACTATCGATATGTAGAGGATTCTCCTAGTATCCATAGTATTAAATTATCAACTATGCTTAGATAGTTAATGATACAATATAAGGACAAGAATGTTAACACCATAATATATCATCTTATTTTTCTTTAGAAAGAGACGGAAAGAATTGAAATAAATATGATTTTCAATGCACTATATCAATATAAATTGGAAAAGGGGAATCTAGATACTAATTAGGGTTTTAAAATTTTGAGGAAATTTGATTGGTTAGAGATATTGGGATTCCACTTGGATAATAAATTATCCATTAATCATATATTATTATCCTTCCCACCGTGGTTATCCTTACTCATGCAATTCAAAGTGAATGAAATAGATAAGTTGCTCGAGAATCTTTTGACCATACTTCACCAAGTGTATAAGGATTGGTTGAAACTTGTTTCTCAAACCCTTATGGTGAAAAGTTTGAAAGAAAAAATAGAATATCCCAGGGATAATATAAATCCCAAAGATTCTTTATAATTCCATTCAAATAAGTAAAGGATTTAGAGTCAGAAAAATGGACATGAGGTTATTTTATTATTATATGCACAAAATATACATTAAAAAAATAAATTTCAATTAATTGAAGAATAAAACAGTTACATCAACTTCAAGTATATTTATTAAGTTTATATTCACCACTTGTGTATTAAATACAATATACTTACAATGTACATGTATTTAAATAAAGGAAATGGAAGAATATTAATGTTATAGAGTGAACTCAAAAGGAGTTGAGAAAGGTAGATTCCTATGTCATCCATGGGGAGCTCACCACTTCTAATTTCCAAAATGGATTGATTCAAATTTTCAATAATTATTACTAATACATTTATCTCAGTGTCTATATAGACACAATGATACATTATTTCAAATTTAGAACAAATATTTCTATGGCAATTCAATACTAAACTAATGGTTCAGTAACTCTTGAATCATCAATACCAAATGTAATGGATGATGAATATAAAATATAAGAATATTAATTGATTTCTAAAATATAATTCTTTGTCAACTAAAATTGATAAGAGTTGAATTTTTAATACTCATAAATGGGTTTTAGTCTTAATTGAGAAAAGATAATTGATAAACAAACAAACTAATTATAATGTTTTAGATAAGTAAACCTTTATAAATAAATATAAACCACAAATATTTTAATAGTTAGTTAAATTCATCCACATGAACAATTATAAAGATAAAGGTAACTCCATTTACTTCATGAGATTATTTTAATAAATTTTATAAATGCAAAGTGAATAAAATGAGTTCACTTGTTAATGATTCAAGAATCATTGAGTTGATTTGTTAGAGAACATCTTATCTACGTATGTATTGATCATAAAAGTGTATTAAAGGTATTTATAAACTAACATTTCCTTATATGAAATAATATAATGACTATAGTAAAATGAATATCAATGATGAGTCCTATAAATATTGTAAATATTCTATCATTTTTTCCAAGACATGATTTTCAAATAGAAGTTTTAAAACTAACCATATTCCAAGTATATTTTGTAATGGATATCATATCAATTAAAATATGATAAGAAATTGTTATGGAACTACCACAAGTGTTTGTTGAAAACTATTTGTTAAAATATGTCTTTTTCTATAAACAAACATCAAAAACAAATTTTCATATGAGTTAATGATCCTATAGTCACTAAGGATATTAACATCTAGTCAAGATAATATGTAAAGACCCATAAAATACAAGGGAAATTTTTTCTTCATTTTCTTTGGGATTTTACAAGAATGCAGTTTCTGATGGCGCCTGATTCCGAGGCCCGGTGTGCCCGGAATCAATTTCTGAAGTTTAGCTCGGGTACGTTCAGTGAACGAATGTGCGGGTTTTTCTATCTTTTGAACCGGTACTCAGAATTGAAATCCGAGGGTGCCGATTGAATCGCAGCACCGATGTTTTCTTAATAAGACCCCTTTTAGGAGTTGCGTTTTCTCGGGATGGGTTGATTTTTTAAAGTGAGGGATAATAATATAATTGTTTTACAATTATATTTTCCTTTTCTTGTTAAGTGGATTAAGTGTTGTGTCACAACACTTTTCCTCTCTCTTGCAGTTATAACCTATGTAAGGGAGTTAGGGGTAGGACCCACTTGTTGATAACTACCTTTGAGAGGATTAAGGTGGGGTGGGTCCCACACGATCCCCACTATTTCTTTTCTTCTTAAGTAACGCGCCCACACCCCATACTAAACGAAGTCAACTCTTGCGTTTAAACTTTTTAATAAATGCCTCTATTAATTGGGCGGGTTTAAACCCCTCAATTAATTGATCGTTTCTTTTATTTTTGAATTTCAAGCGTTGGTTTGTGTGTAAATAAAATAAGACACCACTTTTTTTATTTAGTTGGTCTGGTTGTGTTGAGAGGATTTTGGGAGAAAGGCTAAGGGGCTTGAAGTTCTTCTTCTTCAATGAAGAACGCGAAGAACGCCGACCTCCGACGAAGGTCAACAAGAACGCCGAATCCACGGAGATAAACTATGTGACACCATATACCGCGACACCAACGTCGTTCCTTACGTGACGCTTTCTTCCGCAACGATCCTTCTCTTCTGTGACGGTCCTCTTCTTCCGTGACGGTTAATTCCGCGACGAACTCTCGTTCGACGACAACGCTTGAGGTAGGGAATTAATTTTAGAATGATTTTATTCCCTCGTTTCGTTCATTCTAAGGAAAAAAAAGAACACGGATCAAATTATTATCTAGTTGATCTGTGAATGTTTTCCTTGCGGGTTGGGACTAAATTGTTGCGGGAAGTGGTATGGGTTTATTGCTTCTTGTTCGTGAAACATCCTTTGTCGTTCCTCGTCTTTCCTTTTTTTTTGGGCCTCTTGTCGTCAACTTAACGGGAGGAGGTCGGACCGCGCGAACATGGCCGACACTCCCCCCCCCCCATTTTGTGGTGTTGTTGTGGTTCGGAAGAAGGCTGCACGGTGCGACGACACCGCGCGGGAACCTGGAGGGATGCGGCAAGGTTGTGCGGCGTCGTCGCGCCACACCGTTGAGTCCGAACGAAAGTGTGGTGGTAGTAATGGCCGCGAAGGCGAACCTAAGACTCCGATGTTTGTTTGTTTGACTTGCGGATCGACGGGCATTGACGGAACGGGCCTCAGAGACGATTTGTTGATTCCGCAGTGAAGAACGGGACCCGGGATGAGCTTCGGTGTAGACGGAATTGAAAACGGACCACCGGAGCAACTCTGGTGGCCCGCGGACACCACCGGCGGCGTGGGTCGCTGGCACGGCGGCGACGGCGGTCGGAGGCGGCAGCGCCCCGGCGCGCCGCCTGGAGAAACTACCGCGGCGGCGAGCGTGTGGATCCCGCAGTCGCGCGGGATCCAGGGGGACGCGGCGCGCGCCGCATCCGCGGAGCGCCAGCTCGCTGGCCGACCCAGCGAGCCACCTGGCCGAGCCGAGCTGGCTTGGGCAGACTAGGCCGGTCCACGCCCAGTTGGGCCGGACCGCGCCCAGCCGGGCCGGACCCGGACCTGGGTCGGGTCGGTCCGGGCCCAGACCCCCCGTTTCGGTCCTCTTTTGGTCTTTCGCCCATATCTTGAGCTACGGACCTCTGATCGATGAACCGTTAGCGGCGATAAGACCCTTGGATCGAGATGGTCGTTTCGATATATCACACTCAAGGTTTAGGAGTACTTTGGGTTCGCCTGGGTTGGTTTGCACATGAAACCAACCGGGCCCTCGGAGCAGAAACGCTTATATCTTGAGCTCCGGACGTCCGATTGACATGTCGTCGACTTGGTTGGATTCATCTTGAGGAGACGGAACTTTTGGAATACTTCGCCCGAGGTTTGGATGCTGTTGGAGTTTGGCCGAGTTGGATTGTACCCGAAATCCAACCGGGCCCCTAGAACGGAAAAGCTGATATCTTTCAGACCGGACGTCCGTTTGATGAACCGTCAGCGGCGTTGGTGATCACATTGAAAAATGGACCCTATGAGTATACCCTATGTGAGTTCGGGATACAGTTGAGATACGGTTGGGTTGGTTCGCACACGAAACCAATCGGGCCCCTGAGACGAAAAGGCTAATAACTCACAGACCGGGTGTCCGATTGACGCGCCATCTGTTGTGTTAAGACCCCTATGACGAGGCGGTCCTTTGAGATACTTCTTCGTGGGACTTTGTGATACTTGGATTATCGAAAAGTATCTCGTGGAGCGGACCCTCCCGGAGACGAGCATGCGGAGTACGGAGACCGTGTAGCCGGCTGAGACCTGACGACTGCTTGACCGATCGACTCGGTGTGTTTCGGATAGCCCATTGGGGAGTTCTTGGTTGTAGCGGTAGACCCATGGCGGAGGAGCACTTGGTTGTAGCGGAAGACCCGTGGTCCTCAAGAGAAGGAGTACCTCTGGAGGCTATGAGGGGGAGTGCTTGGTTGTAGCGAAAGACCCATGGTGGGAAGCGCTTAGTTGTAGAAGAAGGCCCACAGTACTCGACAGGACGAGTACCTCAGCAGTCCTAGGTTAGTGAGCAGTACCTCGGAGTCGTGACAGGAACACTGTACACTCCAGAGACGGGGCTCTTCAGTAGTTACGGTTTCGATAATGAAAATCTTGGTTTGAGCTGAGTCTATGACCTTTGTGTTACCTCTTGATTGAGATGGGTCACTAGATAACCTAGGTATATGTATGGGCGTATAACTGGGTAGTGGTTATCCGTTGATTTCATAAACTTTGTGTTTCCTCATGATTGAGATGGGTTACTTGATAACTTAGTTATATGTATGGGCATGTACCTAAGTAGAGGTTATATATTGAGATCTTCTTTGTGGTTATCCTTGTTGGTTTTAGTGAGACCTTGAGGGTCTCGGGGTCCCTACTGAGTATCGTATACTCACCCCTACATGGGCTATGCCCGCACCTCATTGTGTTGGTTGTAGACGACGGGCATCGCTGACAGAGGCCTAGTGTTCGAGGACGGGATGGTACCCGGAGGTGGACCACACAACGATTCAACATCCGGAGTTGGTCTTCACGGCGAGACGAGACTCAGAGGAGGTTGACGAGCGAGAGCGTTGTGGAGGCTATCTGTACCTACCCTTCAGGTAGGATCCGTGGTGGATGATCCAGGAGCTGCGCTATCTATACCTACCCTTCAGGTAGGATCTGTGGTGGATGATCCAGGAGCTACATTATCTGTACCTACCATTCAGGTAGGATCCGAGGAGGACGACCCGGGAGCTTCTTCCTTTCTTCCAGCTGTTTGTATTTTTATGTTGTACTTTCGTTCAGTTGTAGCTGTACTTTTAGTTGGGTTTGTATTCTGACCCATTTATTTTCAGCACTTTATTTTGTACTTAGTGTTTTACTTCCGCGTGTACTCTATGGTGTTTTGTTTACTTTTATAAAGGCATTGCCTTCCCAGTTATCGGTATTTTCTCCTTTAGTGCTAGTCGCCAGCCCCTGTCCTATGGAAGGCGGGCTTGGGGTAGTCACGGCACGGGCCCTGAGGACGGGTCGTGACAAATTGGTTTCAGAGGAGTTCGTTTCTACCACAGAACTTATAACTCTGATATTTTATTTCTGTGAAGCGACGGTGTTAAGAGTACCCAGTATGGTTTTCAGTTTAGGGAGTCCAGTGTTGGTGCGGGCGGACGACATATCCATACACCAGGACCTTGACAACTGATTTCTGACTTTTTGAACGAAAACATTGATTGCGTGTGTGTTTCCAGAAGTTTTTAAAAGTCAGCTCAAACTAGGTCAACTCACCAAGTATAATCGTTTGACCGTGTCACATTGTTTCTTTCAGGATTCCTTTTCACAGAATACCAGCTAGAGCCCAGAGGGATGTGCGTACTGACAGCTTTCCGAGCGATGAGGCTTCGGTACAGGGCCCTCTTGCAGTTGAGGCACCAGCAGAGGCACCATCGGTACTACCATACGTTGGTCCACTGATGCCACCAGCCCCAGCAGTAGGTGATGCATGCCACTTGAGCGCGCAGCACGAGTTCCAGTGCCAGAGGCCACCCAGGTTCTGGGGAGAGACGGACCCACAAGCGGCTGAGGATTGGCTGGAGGCTATGGTGAGAGTCTTCAGGCTAGTGGGGGCGCTATCAGACTTCATGGTGATCTTTGCTTCCAGCCTTCTTCAGGCAGTAGCAGGTAGGTGGTGGATCCCCTTGTTCCAGTTTTACGACGGGATGACATTCACATGGGAAGACTTCGAGACCTTCTTCAGTGTGGAGTTTGTTCCAGTAGCTCTACACCCCGAGCATGTACAGGAGCTGCTGCCTTTGCCACAGGATTTTCGATCAGTATTCGAGTCATCTGTGGGCAGTAGACAGATGATGCAGAGGTCCAAGAGAACCAGAGCCAGTCGTACGAGGACCAGGAAGTGTTATGAATGCGGCAAGAAGTGTCAATTGGCACGTGACTGTCTGACCCCCCGCACAGTCAATCTGCAGGCTTTGGAGGAGCCGCCGAGGCAGAAGCAGCGGTGGGTGCTTGATCAGCAGCCGAGCAGTGGACAAGGCAGTAGAGCTCCAGGAGCAGGTGGACAGGAGAAGACCTAGTGGATACGTCCCTTGTACTTCTATTCCCATATTTCTGTTGTATTTGTGTCTTTGTACTATGAGTTATAGTAATAAAAGACACTTATCTTTGTGATGTTTTCTTTCCTGTACTTTTGTTTGGTTGATACTGAGAGGTCTCGGTTAAAACTGTTTACTTGACCCTCACTTTCGAGATTTCTACTGGAGGAGACCCAGTGACCTCACACTGATGCCGACAGCATGACTCGACCCTTGGAGGTGAGAGTGACAGTTGGATCTCTTGGTAGTTACGTTGAGGCCTTACGATGTCATCCATGGAATGAATGCATCATTCATGTCAGGATTTACTGTATTAGGCAATGGGCGTGGTTCATCTGGGGGATGAGACGGAGTTTCTCTTTTCCGCAAGGGAGAAATATTAGCAGCTCTTTCAGATCGTAGGTAAAGAAGCTACAGATCATCCAGGAGTGGATGAAGACTGCACAGTGCAGTAAGAAACAGGAAACCAGTGCCAGTCTTAGATATTTGAGTGTGTTAAATGTTTCAAGAAGAGGAAGATTTAAGGAGACATGAGTCTGCGAAGCAGCAGGCGTGGAGGCATATCTAGGAGAGCAGCATGAGGTGGTGTACATTTTAACATGCTACAACCACCCACCTTAGTTGTCCCCGCCAGGCTCAGGGAGCTTTAGGGAGGAGGAAGAGTGCGGCTGCATGCGGTCAAGGAGTGTGACCCAATGGCTCTAAAAATTATTCAAGGGACAATCTGTATCCACTACTAGCTGCCGTAGTAACAGACGTCGATATGAATCATTCCTTCCTTTCACAAATCTTATCCCAGACCTAGAGTTTCTGGTAAGCTGTAGACTTGACCATCACGTCTGGAGATACCTTGGGAGAAGACTCGATAATAACACGTACGCCGAAGGTGTGGTCAGACCCTCGAGCCGAGAGTTTCAGTTGGAATCTCTTGGTGGCAGTGTCGATGTCTTACAACGTTGGTTTGAGTATGGACTAGGCAATCACAGTTCATACACAGATTGACGGTATTAGGCAAAAAGGTTGTGGTTTAACTACGACGTCGGGTTGGGTTTTCCTTGGTTGGCGAAAAGGAAACCCCAGGAAGCACAGGATAAACTCATGCGCAGGAGGGTGTGACCGATCACTCTTGAGCCGGTCAACCTTACCCTCATGGCAGCAGTCATTTGAGTTTCAGTTCTAACAGGAATTGGAGACCTCTAGAGTTCGAGGATGACGATCACGTCCTTATACGGATCTCACCTCGACGAGGTTTACGGAGATGTGGCCGAGGCGACAAGTTATCTGCAAGGTTCAACGGACCTTTCTAGGTCCTCAGCAGGGTAGGCGAGGTGGTTTACCACTTGACCCATCCACCTCAGTTCCACCAGGTGCATGACAACTTCCATGTATCTCACCTGAGGATATACGAGCACGACCCTTCGCATATCATCGACCATGAGGAGTTGGACGTTGGCAATGAGGTGACTTTTGTGGAGGTTCCAGTGGGGATCGAGGATCTATAGTAGTGGATCCTATGTGGACGGTCGATTCCTCGGGTGCACTTTCACTGGCAGTACGAGAACCTCCAGGTGATCACATGAGAGCAAGAGGCTCAAATGCATGCTCAGTACCGCTTTTGTATCCCTAGTTTGTGTTAATTCTTTACGAGGACGTAAAGCCCTGAGATGGGAGTAATGTAAAGACCCGTAAAATTCAAGGAAAATTGTTTCTTAAATTTTCTTTGGGATTTTACAAGAACGCAGTTTCTGACGGCGACTGATTCTGAGGCCTGGTGTGCCCGGAATCAATTTCTGAAGTTTAGCTCGGGTACGTTCAGTGAACGAATGAGCGGGTTTTTCTATCTTTTGAACTGGTACTCTAAATTGAAATCCGAGGGAACCGATGGAATCGCAACGCTGGGGTTTTCTTAAGAAGACCCCTTTAAGGAGTTGCGTTTTCTCGGGATGGGTTGTTTTTTTTAAGTGAGGGATAAAAATATAATTGTTTTACAATTATATTTTCCTTTTCTTGTTAAGTGGATTAAGTGTTGTGTCACAACACTTTTCCTCTCTCTTGTGGTTATAACATATGTAATGGAGTTATGGGTGTAACCCACTTGTTGATAACTACCTTTGAGAGGATTAAGGTGGGGTGGGGACCACACGAGCCCCACCGTTTTTTTTCTTATTAAGTAATGCACCCGCACCCCCCTACTAAACGAAGTCAAATCTTGTGTTTAAACTTTTTAATAAATGCCTCTATTAATTGGGAGGTTTTAAACCCCTTAATTAATTGATCGTTTCTTTTCTTTTTGAATTTTAAGCATTGGTGTGTTTGTAAATAAAATAAGACACCACTTTTTTTATTTAGTTGGTCTGGTTGCGTTGAGAGGATTTTGGGAGAATGGCTAAGGGGCTTGAAGTTCTTCTTCTTCGACAAAGAACGCGAAGAACGCAAAGAACGCAGACCTCCGACGAAGGTCGATAAGAACGCCAAATCCTCGGAGATCGACTAAGCGACGCCATATACCACGATGCCAACGACGTTCCTTCTGTGACACTTTCTTCCGCGATGATCCTTCTCTTTCGTGACGATCCTCTTCCTCTGCGACGGTTAATTTTGCGACGAACTCTCGTTCGATGACAACGCTTGAGGTAGGGAATTAATTTGAGAATGATTTTATTCCCTCGTTTCGTTAATTCTAAGGAAAACAAAGAACACGGATCAACTTATTATCTAGTTGATCCGCGAATTTTTTCCTTGTGAGTTGGGACTAAATTGTTGTGGGAAGTGGTAGGGGTTTATTGCTTCTTGTTCGTGAAACATTCTTTGTCGTTCCTCGTCTTTTCTTTTCTTTTGTGCCGCTTGTTGTCAACTTAACGGGAGGAGGTCGGACTGCACGAACATGGCCGACCCTCCTCCCCCTTTGTTGTTGTGTTGTTGCGGTTTGGAAGATGGCGGCACGGTGCGACGGCACCGCACAGGAACCTGGAGGGATGCGGTAAGGATGCGTGGCGCCATCGCGCCACGCCGTTGAGGCCGAACGAAAGTGTGGTGGTAGTCGGGGCCGCGAAGGCGAACCGAAGACTCTGCAGTTTGTTCTTTTGACGTGCGGATCGACGGCCATTGACGGAATGGGCCTCGGAGACAATTTTTGGATTCTGCAGTAAAGAACGGGACTCGGGATGAGATTCGGCGCAGATGGAATTTAAAACGATCCATCGGAGCAACTCCAGTGGCCCGCAGACACCACCGGCGGCGCGGGTCGTCGGCGCAGCGGCGCCAGCGGCCGGAGGCTGTGGCGCCCCGGCGTGCCACCTGGAGAAAACACCGCAGATGAAGCCGTGGCGGCGACCGTGTGTATCTCGTGGCAGCACGGGATCCAGGGGGACGCGGGAGGCGCCGCGTCCGCGGAGCGCCAGCTCGCTGGCCGAGCCAGCGAGCCACCCAGCCGAGTCAGGCCTGCTTGGGCGGACCGGGCCAGGCCATGCCCAGTCGGACTGGGCCGGGCCACGCCCGTTCAGGCCGGGCCATGCCCCACCGGGCCGGGCCGCGCCCTGCCGGGTCGGTCCGTGCCCAGACCCCCCGTTTTCGGTCCTCTTTCGGTCTTTCACCCATATCTTGTGCTGCGGACCTCCGATCAACGAACCGTCAGTGGCGGTGTGACCCTTGGATTGAGACGGTCGTTTAGGTATATCACACTCAAGGTTTCGGATTACTTTGGATTCGGCCGGGTTGGTTCGTACACGAAACCAACCGGGCCCTCGGAGCGGCAACGCTTATATCTTGAGCTTCGGACGTCCGATTGACGTGTCGTCGACTTGGTTGGATTCCTCTTGAGGAGACAGAACTTTTGGAATACTTTTCCCGGGTTTTGGATGCAGTTGGAGTTTGGCTGAGTTGGATTGTACCCGAAATCCAACTGGGCCCCTGGAACGGAAAAGCTAATATCTTTCAGACCGGACGTCCATTTGACAAACCGTCAGCGGCGTTCGTGATCACATTGACAAACGGTCCCTATGAGTATAGACTATGTGAGTTCAGGATACAGTTGAGATACGGCCGGGTTGGTTTTCACACAAAACTAATCGGGCCCCTGGGACGAAAAGGATAATAACTCACAGACAGGGCGTCCGATTGACGCGTCTTCTGTTGTGTTGAGACCCCTATGACGAGGCGGTCCTTTGAGATACTTATTCTTGGTAATTTGTGATACTTGGAGTATCGACCAGTAGCTCATGGAGAGGACCCTCCTGGAGACGAGCGTGCGGAGTACGGAGACCGTGTAGTCGACTGAGACCTGACGACTGCTTGACTGATCGACTCGGTGTGTTTCGGATAGCCCAGTGGGGAGCGCTTGGTTATAGCGGCAGACCCACGGCGGAGGATCACTTGGTTGTAGTGGCAGACCCGCGGTACTCAATAGAAGGAGTACCTCTGGAGGCTATGAGGGGGAGTGCTTGGTTGTAGTAGCAGACCCATGGTGGGAAGCGCTTGGTTGTAGCAGCAGGCCCACAGTACTCGACAGTAGGAGTACCTCAGTAGTCCTAGGTTAGTGAGCAGTACCTCGGAGTCATGACAGGACCATTGTACACTCCAGAGACGGGGCTCTTTAGCAGTTACAGTTTCGATAATGAAAATTCTGGTTTGAGCTGAGTGTAAGACCTTTGTGTTACCTCTTGATTGAGATGGGTCACTAGATAACCTAGGTATATGTATGGGCGTATACCTAGGTAGTGGTCATCCGTTGATTTTATAAACTTTGTGTTTCCTCATGATTGAGATGTGTTACTTGATAACTTAGGTATATGTATGGGAATGTACCTAAGTATAGGTTATCTGTTGAGGTCTTCTTTGTGGTTATCCTTGTTGGTTTTAGTGAGACCTTGAGGGTATCGGGGTCCCTACTGAGTATTGTATACTCACCCCTGCACGGGTTATGCCCGCACCTCGTTGTGTTGGTTGTAGACGACGGGCATCGCTGACAGAGGCCGAGTGTTCGAGGACTGGATGGTACCCGGAGGTGGACCACACGACGAGTCAGTATCCGGAGGTGGACTTCAGGGTGAGACGACACTCAGAGGAGGTTGACGGGTGAGAGCGTTGTGGAGGCCATCTGTACCTACCCTTCAGGTGGGATATGTGGTGGACGATCCAAAAGCCGCGCTATCTATACCTACCCTTCAGGTAGGATCTGTGGTGGACGATCCAGGAGATGCGCTATCTGTACCTACCCTTCAGGTAGGATCTGAGGAGGACGACCCGGGAGCTTCTTCCTTTCTTCCAGCTGTTTGTCTTTTTCTGTTGTACTTTCGTTTAGTTGTAGCTGTACTTTCAGTTGGGTTTGTATTCTGGCCCATTTACTTTTCAGCACTTTATTTTGTACTTAGTGTTTTACTTCCGCGTGTACTCTGTGGTGTTTTGTTTAATTTATAAAGGCAATGCCTTCCCAGTTATCGGGATTTTCTCCTTTGGTGCTAGTCACCAGCCCCTGGCCTATGGAAGGCGGGCTTGGGGTAGTCACGGAATGGGCCCTGAGGACGGGTCGTGACATAATCTATATTTACATAAAGTAAGACTGTTTATTTAAAGATATTTGGAGTGAACTTAACATCGATGGGTTAAGGATCTGGATTTATGTGGGTTGGAATATGAATTTTTTGACTCCACTAAGCTTAGTGGGTGGAGTAGTTCTAAAGACACATAATGCGTAGGAATTTATAACCAAAGAGGTAGTTTATGTTCACCATGGTGGGTGATAAATATATTATTCTTTTAGAATAAATATTACAATAAAGAATAAGTAGGTGAAAATATGTTAAGGGTTACAGATTTGAATAAACTCATGTAATGAACTCTATGTATCAAGATTCGGGGACTCCATATTTTGAATGTTTCTATGACATGATATTGTTGGTGATTTTTCAAATGAAACTTAATATGGATGGTATAAGATAGTACCAATAAAGCGATATTGATTATTGAAAGGCCTAGTTTATGAAAAAATCCATGCACAAATAATTATAAATAAAATACTTTTAAATGTCAAATAATACATCTATGATCATCATATTAGGCTATTGATAGTCAAGGCCACCTAATTTAGAAGAATCCTTACATAAATTATGTATACAACATGAACAAAAGGAGACCCTATGGTATATGTCTACATTGAATAACTAAAAAGGTCTCATGACATCAATAAATTCTAATGAGATATGAATATTAAAACATTACTTTATGAATAAATCATGCATAGTAGTCATAGAATATTTGTTTTAAAATGAATGGGTGGCATGTGTCTCAATTGGTTAGTGAGAGCCCTATAAGTTTTCAAGATAAATATTTTGAAAAAAATAGAAAACAAAATTTGTGACTTACCAATTAGTTAAGAATAAGGAATGAAATTTCTCCATGTATGAATTAAAGTATCCACTGTGTTCTAGGGAAGAAGATATTCAAAATAGATCCTTGGGTTTTCTAAATCTATTCATAGTACATATATTAACAATGTATTAAAAAATAAAAGTTTAAAAAATTCAAGACAAGATTTTTGTTGTTATATAATTGTTCCAATAGAACATGCATGGACATAAGAAGATATTTTTGAGATTAAAATAATTTCACAAGATTAAATGCTTGTAATTTATCTCATATTTCATGATATGTACGGGCATTTGATATGGATGGTGAATAATAGATGAATATCAAATATATATAACATAACTATATAAAATTGAATTTAGAACTATCAGATAGTACCTAGAAATGTAGAAATAGATTAGTTCTTATTTTCTGGATATATGGTAATACTATTGATTAGGGGAATTAAACACTTGTCTTCACTTAGTTCAATTTGATCTAAATCATATAAAATGTTAAGGTAACATGAAAAAAAACTTATTACAACCAATAGTTGTCATATATATTGTAGATACCCAAATCTTGACATACATGGACATTACATTACTTTTTTGGAATACTTAATACATAACAAAAACAGACACCCAAGGACCGTAATAGTTTAGTTTCTTTGAAAACTCAAAACATAATCTTCTAATCATGGTGAAAGATCTTCAAAATCTCCCATAAAGGTATTCCCATTTTGTTTTCTTACCTAAAACCTTTATTTATATCCTGGGAAAAAGAAAACATATAAAGGGTGAGCTCAAATTCTCAGTAAGGGTAAGCATAGAGAAAATAAAACAAACCATATATATTTGAACTTAAAAAAGATGAACATAAAGTTTAAACATCAAAATCTTGAGTTGTGAAATAAATCTTGGCAGTATGTAAGGAATAGATCATAAAGGAACATCAATCATGATAAAATAGCATGGGAATAAAACATGTAATTGTGTAAAACCATTAAGTAGATGATATTATTTCCATAGTAGCCAAGGCATTGCTGCCAGGACCATCATAGCGGACGAAGTCCATTACTGAACCGGGTTTACTTGTCGTTCTAGCCCTGTATTACTGAACTGGATTCACTTTCCGTTCCATCCATGTTTATCTCATGAAATATAAATATTTACCCAATGCATTGGAGGGAGATATAGGTCCCACCCATCTCATAATGAAATCATTCTTACGTGTGCAACAAAATAAACACAAATCATTCATCATACCCCAAAGAATAAAATGGGTTTTCATAAACATCATCCCATCATAACATAATCCATATAAAAAAAATGGATATCATTTCATCATAAGAAAAATAAAACCATGTAAATAATAGAGACATTATACTTGAAACATAATCATAATAAATAATGTCATCTTAGATGGGAAATAGTTTTGATAAAACACATGAAATTAATTCAAGAGGAAAATATTCTTTCTTTTTCAAAATCATTTTCTTTTCTCAAAATGTCATGTGATTTTAAAAGAAAAGGATTTTGTTGAAAATAATCATGAAATCACATAGAGGAATCTTCATTAAAATAATTCTTTTTGAAACCGTAAAAATCCATTCATGTTGTGTAAGTTAAAAAAACATTCTCCTCATACTTTTTCCGGAAAAGTCAAAAAGTGTCTCGTATGGTAAACAAAAGAAAGAGTCCTTCCATAACTTGTGGTAAAAGTAAAAAAAGGTAAAAATGACTTTAAACATACACGAAATAATAGTAAAAATTTTATGAAAACATTTTGAGAAAACATAGACATGGATGATAAACATAACCCCAGTAAAATAGTTAGGAATAAACAATCCTGGATAAGAACGATAATGGAATAATTATCTCTTACCTTAGGTCCAATTTCTTCCATACGTGCCCGAAACTTCTATATAGTGGGTTTAAACATATTATTAATAATAACTTTTATGATATCATATATGATTCACTTATGACTTTTTATTACCCTTTCTTTTCTCAATTCCATGTTAAAACAACTTTTTCGGTAAAATCTTTTCATTTATTGTACGTGTTTGGATTTGTTGTTCTTAATATTATTACTTATATCCTGATTTAATTAATTCAATAATTTAAAACATGATTTATATATAATATATATTCACCATATAAATATATATATGATAGATTGATAAATGGAATGAAATACACCGTTCATGGAGACGGTAGGTTGTACGTACGCATGAACGTTGTTTTCATTTCCTTATTGAATTGAATTGAATTAATAAAATGAAATATATATATATATATATATCCAGTAGAATTATTATGTCATATATTTCATGATTATTTATTATATATATACTTTATAATAATTCTTGAATGGTTAACATAGAGAATGAATCTCATCGCGTCGTAGAGATGGTAATCCGTACGTAAGCACGAGCGATGATATCATTTCCATAATTATTTAATGGTATTGGAGTGGATTATGTAGTATCTCATAATTATTATCATTTTATAATAATCATATATAGTTATTATTTTCACCATTATACCCATCCAATTAAGGTGGTGGTGGAAAAACATATTACACCACGGTGTGGAAATGGTAAGCTATGCGTACGCACGCATGGTGATTTTGTTTTTGGTAGGATGGATAGAAGGTGAAATAGGGTTATTTAATATTTATATTAAAATATCTGTATATGAGTGATACTGATGTTATTACATTATTATGAAACAACAAAATAAAAGGAAGTAGAAGACTAAATGAATTTGAAAGAATCGGTAAAGGATATTCCCTTTTCTTCAATGCGCCTCTTCTAAACCTCCTCTTAGGGAACTAAAGTTGGTCTTTGAAGAAGACTGATACCTCTAGTATGTTTCGGGGAAGTGAATAAGAGTTATTTAAAGGTTTTGGCCATGCTTGAAGGCACAAAATGTTGTGAAGAGGAGAGGGAGGAGGTGCCCTTTTATAAGAGAGGAGAGGGGCACTTTTGGAAACATCTAAAATATTAATTTATAATAAACTAAAACCCCACCTAAAAACCTCTAAAATGACAAAAATTCGCAGATGATATGATATAGGGTTGTAATCTCATCAGCCAATAAAATTTAGACATGTTGGGAATTTATTTTAAACTTTATAAACTTGATTTATCCTTATTTAATTTACATAATTTTATTTGTGGTAATAATATTCTAAATTTTAAATTATTATAAATAATTACTTATTTGTTGTGAATTTTCCATATTTGGATACTTTATGACATTTTTGACCATATAAATTTCAATTTTTAATTTTTAAATAATTTTGTGATTTATAAACAATTTAATAATATGTTACTTTTATAAAATAACAATAGTGACAATTTTGTCACTATTCATTTATTTGAATTTAAATAAAATCCACAAAGAAAATATATTCAAACCAAAATATTTAAAATATTCATAAAATATCATATTTTTCTATAAAATTCTTGGAGCACATTAAATATTTCATATAATATTTATTTTAATATTTGTAAAACCATTTATTTGGTATTTCAATCAATAAAATAATTTATACATCACTATTGTGTCATCATTATGGATAATTATTTAATCCCTAAAAATTATAATTAATTCAAATCCTGAAGATAATTTTATTATATTTCTTTAGACTATTTATTTTTGAACTTTTATGAACATTATCACTAAATTAAAATTATTGCACTTATAAGATATAAGAGAGTGACATGTTGTCACTTTATTTAGTTTTAATAATAATTACATCATTTTTTGTGTAAAAAGTCCATGAAATGAATTTATTATTACCCTTAGGTGATATGGGTAGACTTTTATTCATCCAATAGAATTTTGGTATGGGCTAGGGTAATTTTATATATTATTTTTACCCTTAATTGCCTGATTTACATTTAACTGTGGTAAATAAAATTTATTGTAGTTACTATTCAGAATGCCTAAAAAATAAAAGTATCCAATTAACATAATTTGGATCTACTGATTCCAAATATATAATCCATTTTTACAAATTCAAAACATATAAGATTCAAAAATTATTTTAAAATTAATCTCGTTGTCGAAAAAACGGGTCTTTTTTTAAAACATTGCAAAAGATTGAAATGATTTTACCTATGAATTCAATGTAAAATAAATGATAAATAAATACATTATATTTAATGGTAAAAATATATTCTATTTATACATTAAAACCATTCAATATTATAATTTAACCATATAAATTATCTTGATGAAAAAAGTTGTTTTTAAATAAAATTTTGCGTATTTTTACTATTCATCAAAATATGAAAGTTAACAGAAAAATATAAAAAAACTATACCAAGTAAATTTTTATATCCTTATTGCAATTAATGAGATTATTTTGTCTAATTGAACTTATAAACATGACAAAAACTATATTTAAATCCGGTGCACCATCAAAAGGTGGGAAAACAGCATTCTTTGAAAAATATGTATTTTACCAGAAAAAAATATTTTATTCTCATACCATGTTCTAGAAATTAATTAAGATGAATTATAATGTTATAAAATTCAAAATTTGGTTAATACTATTCATAACGGCTAGTTCATAATAACAATATATCGTTGTTTAGCGAAACTTCATATTGCATACAACTCACACTATTGAGAAATTTCTCTCTTACGTGTAATGAAAGCCAGGTCAGGGTTGCGTGTAGTGAAAGATTCCTTTGATGTTGTGTATAACATAATAAAAACATATTTCATTTATACATTTATCAAAATCTATACTCGGTGTTGTGTAAAATGAATTTTATTTGAAGAAACATGAAATTGTGTGCAACACAAGCCAAGAATAGTGTTGTGTATACAAAAAGATAATATGGTATTGCATATAGAGAAAGATAATCTTTGTGAATCATACAAAACAAGAAATCAAAGAAATTAAAAATATTATTTCTCATAAAATCTTGGGTTCTAACATTCTACCCACCTTAAAATGAATTTTTCCCTCGATATTCATTAGGGTTATAAATAGTTTACTACTTGAAAATTTCTTTAACAGAAACCCACATCGTAAAAAGGAATACTAAAACTTAATTTTAAAAAACTAAATTATGAAATGTAACGGTTACCCAAATTAAGTCATCACTGAGTTTCCAAATAGAATAACATAGGTTAAAATATGGATATGGAAGAGAAATCTAACCATCAAGTTCTGATAAAGAGTGGTAGAGAACATGGCTTTGAAAAAGACAACAATCACAAAGCCATAAATTTTTTATGATCAAAGGTACCATCTGATTCATCGAATATGATGGTACTAGGACAATGTTTTTGGTTTTCAAGATCATTTCCCTAAAGTTTAAAAATTGTAATTAGAAGAAATACTTACTCAATTTTTGTACAATCTCAATGTTAGTCATTCCTTGAACAATTTCCACTTCACATCTTAAAGAAATGAAGTAGAATTTTTCATTCTTGAAGTGTTAGTTGTTCATGTGATAGAATGTTGGGTCATTCCATCTGTCTCAAACAAATGGTAAGAAAAAGTTATCAAATATACATAAGTCCATATATGGTGATATTAATTGTATATGGTTCCAAAATTGGACTTATACTTCATCTATCATACCACTTAATAAAATAAAACTAATTTCTACTAACCATGGACTTCTTGTAGGCTAGTGGTAGGTGATAAAGGCTTGTCGCACTTCAGTTGTGGGTTTGATTCCCACAGACTTGTCTGACGTGACGGGGTTTCGCCCATCCTATGGGTTGTCCTTTTTCTAAAACTATACTATTATAACATTTCATAATATCAAGAAGTTCTAGCCTTAAATAATACTATCTGATGTCTAACTTAATCCATTACAATCTTTAGGCTTATCCAAAATACTTTTGTCCAATATCATAGTATAAATAAAAAGATTACTGTAGTGGTCATATACAAAGCATGTGATTACCATTATTTATCCCCCATATATCATAAGATATATCTTGTTGGTCACATTCCAAACATGTGAATACCTTAATCATGTATTCTCTTGAAACATGAATTACCATAGAACCTTAGTGAAAACACAAATGATGTCAAAAGTTAACTCTTTTTACATACCAAAATCCCAAAAATTCTATATACTAAAATCAGAATATCACTTTGTGCTTGTACAATTCATGAGATCATTAATACTATCAAACATCTCACTATCTCCTTATCCATTCATTATGTGCATATCATCTAATTTCGAAAAATATCTGAAGAACCTTTCATGGTTACCAGTACAATTCAACATATACTTTCAAATAATTTAGGAAAAACAATAGTGTAACAATCCTTAGATGTTTATTTATTCTATAGTACCATTAAATTACCTACACAACATAACTCTTGATAAACATACCATAATTACACTACCTTCTTAAACCACTGACCGAGCTTCATCATGTTACTCCTCAACACTTCTTTCTTCTCATATATCATTTTTAGTATCTTCATCACCATCAACATAAATACTACTCATACAACCATGCTGATTCTCTTCATGAGATTTTCATTTAGGGAATTGTTTTTCACAATACCCATACATTACACATTTAAAACACCTAACTGTTTTTGATGTCTTAGCAATACCATTATCCTTGTCCATGGTGTTAACTAAACCTTTTCCTTTTCAGTTACTGGTTGTGTGTCCTTCTTTTCCACACCCAAAGCATCTTCCAGTTCCTTTGAAACATTTTCCCTGATGCTCTTACCACATGGTTTACATGATGGAAATTGAAATTTCTTTCCTCTATTATCATCATGAAACTCCATCTTTCTATTAGTATTTGAGTCAGGAAACTTACCAAAGTTGAGATTATTGATCATATTATGAGATTGCTGATTAGGCATAATAATGATGTTTGGACTTCCAAATCTTGTTTCATCTGGTTTCTCATGAAGAATATCATTCCATTTTCCATCATATCCTCCATTATTGTGAATATTCCTATTTCCAACCATTTTCTAAAACCCAAAAAGAATAGTGTGATTGGAAAAAATCATGCTAGGAAAACAACATAATAAAGGGGGAGTTCCTTCAATATCTAACATCTTAGGTTTAATTATAATATATTAACTGTAATTATAGGACTATAACCTATACTTATACTTAACCTTAGAGACATACCTAGACATACAATAGAAATATCTCTAGAGATATCACTAAAGTTTTCACATCCTAGTTTCCAAAGGTTAACTAAAAATTTCCTCTGATACCAACTGCAGATTCCCAAAGCATGATATACATGAACATTAAATTAATTTTGCGAAATACTTAATAAATAACAAAAATAGACACCCAAGGACCGTAATAGTTTAGTGTCTTTGGAAACTCGGAACATAATCTTTTAATCATGGTGAAAGATCTTCAACATCTCCCATAAAGATGTTACCCTTTTGTTTTCTTACCTAAAACCATTATTTATATCCTAGGGAAAAGAAAACATATAAATGGTGATATCAAATTCTCAGTAAGGGTAAGAATGGAGAAAATAAAACAAACCATATACATTTGTACTTAAAAAACATGAACATAAAGTTTAAATATTAAAATCTTGAGTTCTGAAATAAATCTTGGCAGTACGTAAGGCATAGATCATAAAAGAACATCAATCATGATAAAATAGCATGGTAGTAAAACATGTAATTGTGTAAATCCATTAATCACATGATATTATTTCCAAAGTAGCCAATACATTGCTTCCAAGACCATCATAGTGGATGAATTTCATTACTGAACCGGGTTTACTTGTCGTTCCAACCCTGTATTACTGAACTGGATTCACATTCCATTCCAGCGATGTTTATCTCATGAGATATAAATATTTACCCAATTCATTATAGGGAGATATATTTCCCACCCATCTCATAATTAAATCATTCTTACGTGTACCAAAAAATAAATATAAATCATTCATCATAACCCAAAGAATAAAATGGGTTTTCATAAACATCATCCCATCAGAACATAATCCATATAAAATAAATGGATATCAATTCATCATAAGAAAAATCAAACCATGTAAATCATAGAGACATTACACTTGAAACATAATCATACTAAATAATTTCATCTTATATGGGAAATAGTTTTGATAAAACACTTGAAATTAATTCTAGAGGAAAATATCCTTTCTTCTTCAAAATCATTTTCTTTTCTCAAAATGATGCGTGATTTTAAAATAAAATGATTTTTTTGAAAATAATCATGAAATCATGTAGAGTTAGATTAATGAAAATAAGGTGTTATGAAACCATAAAAATTCATTCATGCTGTGTAATTTAAAAAACATTCTCCTCGTACTTTTTCCGGAAAAGTCAAAAAGTACCTCATATGGTAAACAAAAGAAAGATTTCTTCCATACCTTGTGGTAAAAGATAAAAAAATTAAAAATGAATTTAAACATACATGGAAGAATATTAAACATTTTATGAAAACATTTTGAGAAAACATGGACATGGATGATAAACATAACCCCAGTAAATACTTAGGAATAAACAATCCTGAATATGAACAAGATTAGAATAATTATCCCTTACCTTTGGTCCAATTTCTTCCATACGTATCTGAAAATTATGTACAGTGGGTTTAAACAAATTATTAACTTATAACATATCCATAATAATTTTTATAATATCATATATAATTCACTTATTACTTTATATTACCTGTTCTTTTGTCAATTCCATGTTAAACCAGCGTTTTGGGTAAAATCGTTTCATTTATCGTACGTGTTTGGACTTGTTGTTCTTGATATTATAACTTATATACTAATTTACTTAATTATAGAATGTAAAACATAATTTTTATATAATATATATTCATCATATAAATATATATGATATATCGATAAATGGAATGAAATACACCGTTCATGGAGACGGTAGGCCATACGTACGCATGAACGCTGTTTTTGTTTCCATATTGAATTGAATAGAATTAAGTAAATGATATATATATATATATATATATATATATATATATATCCAGTATCATTATTATGTCATAAATTTAATGATTATTTACTATATATATAATTTATAATCATCCTATTTTCGAAAAAAAAAGGTCTTTGTTTAAAACATTGCAAAAGATTGAAATGATTTTACCTATGAATTCAATGTAAAATTAATGATAATGAAATACATTATATTAAATGGTAAAAATATATTCTATTTATACATTAAAACCATTCAATATTATAATTTAACCATATAAATTATCTTGATGAAAAAAATTGTTTTTAAATAAAATTAAGAGTATTTTTACTATTCATCAAAATATGAAAGTTAACAGAAAAATATAAAAAAATTATCTGAAGTAAATTTCTATATACTTACTGGAATGAATAATATTATTCTTTATAATTGAACTTATAAACGTGTCAAAACTATATTTAATGTGGGTGCGCAATCAAAAGTCAGCAAAACATCATTTTTTGAAAAATACGTATTTTACCCGAAACTTTTATTTTGTTCTCATACCATGTTCTACAAAATTATTAAGATGAATTATAATGTTATAAAATTCAAAATGTTGTTAATACTATTCATAGAAGCTAGTTCATAAGAACAATATATCGTTGTTTAGTGAAACTCGGTATTTCGTATAACACACGCTATTGAGGAAGGACGCTCTTGCGTGTAATGCAAGCCAAGTCAAGGTTGAAAGTATTGAAAGATTCCTTTTTTGTTGCATATAACATAATAAAAACATAGTTCATTTATACATTGATCAAAATCTATACTTGATTTTGTGTAAAATGAATTTTATTTGAAAAAACATGAAATTGTGTGCAACACAAGCTAAGAATAGTGTTGCGTATACTAAAATCTACTATGGTGTTGCATATAGTGCAAATTAATCTTAGTGAAACATACAACACAAGACATCAAACAAATTAAAAAGAATATTTCTTATAAAATCTCGGGGTGTTACATACATAATATTCAAGTATGTTGTGGCTCATAATGAAACTTAAGGAGAAGTTTTGAAACATCATGTTTTAATTTTGGGTTATACCAAAAGATTGATTTTTATCATTATTGTGATAATATCTAAATATATACTTAGTCTAGATATCAGGATTAGGATATGGTAACAAGAGTTGGATTCTCAATTATATCACTACTTGAGGGATTTTCTAAAGGTGGTAATATTGAAGTAAGAAGATTTACTACATAGTCATGTGGCTTTACCAACCCTAATCATGGAAATGTGGTAAGACCAGTAGTAATATCAATACTTAGAATAATCATGTTTACCTTATGAGAACAAACTAGTCATTATCAATTGGATTTAGTAAAAGTGGGATACTTTTGGAGTTAGTTCCCTATAACCAACTAATTTATACTTTAGATTACATTTATATTCGGAGTTTTGAATATTAATTTAAATAACTTCTGACATATCAATTTTTATTATGTATATAATTAAAATGATAATGTCATACAATATATGTAGAATTGAAAAGGTCATAATAGTTCCCCACTATGATTAGATCCTTAAAAGGACATGAAGATATTCTTAAACCTAGTTCTATGGTCAGATAGCATTCTATGATGGGGAATATAGTATGTTCACTATCAGGTGTGATTACTCATAAGCAGATGACACTTAATCTCAGGAAGTTTACACATGTTAGTCTCCAATATGGGATATTATGAGAACATTTCCACTAATAGGAGTTTTGTATGTTTATATGTTATCATATATTCCTGTCTGTGAGTATGTGAAATGGTCCTTAGACAGTAATATTATTATTAATTAATATCATGTCTCGTGCACTTAGATTTGTAGACCAAAACTATGATTTCATATGTTGGTTGGGGGTAGGGTATGTTGGGTGTGTCATGATTAAAATTTTATCAATTCTTAATTCAATGAAGGATTTACCCCTTGAATCATTATGTAAGTTGATATGCAAACCCTTTGATTGAAATGGAACTGTCGCATTAAATTCTATGACCATGGTATAATAGAAATTTTTGTTCATATATTCAAATAAATCTATATCAAGAATATAGGTTAATAGCGTGAGTATGGAACCTTCTTGTTGAGATATTATGAAAAAAGAATTATATTACACAGTGAGCACTTATATATAGTTGTCGACATTATGACATTAACTTAATCCTATTGGGTTCCTTGAGACATTACTATATATTAATCATGGGAACTAAGAAGTACATACTAATTTCAATGAGAAAGAATCCTACAGGGTCATATAGTTAGTGTTTCAATTGATTTCAATTAAATTATATTTTTATTTATTATTATTATTATATATTATTCTCAAGAATGAAGAATAATTTTATTCAAGATTTATCTATTACAAATATTTATTCACCAAGTAAAAAATAATTATTCATTTTTTAATTAATACATTATTTAATTTGGGGAATATTTAATAAATATTTATTCTCTATGTGGTGAATAAAATATTTATTATATGGATAAATATTTAATTAAATATTTATTCAGGTATTTGGTTAATGTCGATGAGGACGAGTGGACAAAAATTGTGTCTAGTGATAAATATTAATATTTATTGTGGTAGAATAATATTTATTGGTGTGATAGTTTGTACACACCAAAAAAATAATATTTTTATTATTACTAAATGGTTTATGGTTAGATGAGGTTTAATACACTATTTAAGGGTTATTGTGTAATTAAATAATATTTTAACCATGGTCGTATCTTTATAAATATATGATTATGTCTATTTTGTAAAGGCTAATCAAGATAGATCAAGATTTAGAATTGGTGTTCACAATGAATCATGTATCTCTCTCTCAAGACTGAATAATTCTCTAAAGATTCTCTCCCCTCTGCCTATCAAGAATTAGAGTGCAAGGAAAATTCTTCAATCCTGAAAGAATTTTTTTTATCAATCTAAACAGGCACTGAAAGATGATCGATCTATCACACTAATACTTGACAATCCATTATCATTGTTTGGATATCAAAGGAGCACATGTGGATCACTGTTAGAGGTATTATACACTTAGATCCTATAATTGCAATGATGGTAAATCAAAAAGGGTTTTAGAAAATCAAAAAATTCGTCAAAGAAATATCCCAAGACTGAGGTATTATTTATTTTCATCTATTTAAATAAATTATAAATTTAATTTCAAAAGATCTCCACTTGGTTTTGGTGTATTTCATTATCAATATTCATTGAAAAAAAATCATTTTTCATGACATTCATGTGTTTTACAATATGTGAATGATCCATAAAATCTGATATGTTTTTGAGTCAGGATCAGTCCCGATAAGTGCTTCTACTATGTCCAGAACCATAATATAGAATATTTCATTTCTGTTTTTCTTTATCTATATATATTTCATGTATCTTTTTTTAGGTTGGAAAATATTCCCCTTTTTCATTATTGGATTACCCAATGATTTTATTCATCCTATTCAGATTGGGAATTCCTTTTGGGTATTTTCGGGGTCTGGTTCGGAGCCTAGTTGGGTAGGTTGCACAAGATGGGTCATGAAAATTTGTTATCAAAGGGTGATTGTGCTCAGTCTTGGAAATTAGGTATATAAGAGATAGAATTATCAAGACTTAATGGGTATTTTTTGAGTGAGTTCCTAGCTATCTCTCGACACAAAAAACCATAAGTCACTATGGGATGTTGGGTTGTGTGTTTCATGTTTTGGGTTTTGATCTAAATCATAGTTTTTACTTATGTTATTTTGTGTTTAAACTGAGATTGTTTCATTATATAATCATTTTATTCAATTTTTGGAATGTATAGTAATGTCTCTAATATGTCGTCTAAGGATTAATTAGGATGGTTCAGCTGGGAATTACCCTTAGGTGAATCCTCTTCTAGATCAAATCATTTATAGTCTATCATATGAGAAGTTCATGATAAGGACTGTAATTTACCACCTATTTATAACCTAGATAGAGAGGTGAAACCAAGATATGTTGGTAAAAATGATCATTCATAACATTTCATATTCCATAAGAACCCATATTTTAACATTACTAATGAACCTCAAGAGGTGAAGGGGTGGATAAATAAAATTGATTAAGTCTTTGAATTCCTAGAGGTGCTTCAGTCTATAAAGGTGAATTCCATAACTTTTAATCTTTAGGGTCCTAACAATAGGTGGTGAGACTCAATGGTTTAGGTAAACATGTATGTGGTATTAGAGTTTAAATAATTAAAGACCATTTTCTTTCATTGGTTCTTCCTAGGACCCTTCATAATGGAGAAGTCTGTGGAGTTCCTCTTTTTTCAGTAGGGAGAGAATTTAGTGATAGATTTCCATAATCATTTTTCTGGTTTGGTTCATTTTTATCCTAAGGTGGTGATTAATAATAATATTAAGGCTTATAAATTCCAACAAGGCTTGCGACATGACATATAATCAAAGGTATGTATACTCAGTCTCACCAAAAATACTAAAGTGGTCAAAAGGGATATGATGGAAGAGATTGATATAGAAATAATCACAGGTTTGTGTTGATCATCCCTTCAACCTAGTGGAAATTATAGTGGAATACATGGTAAGAAGATGAAGATCCATTATTATCTAAAGGTTGTTGGAGTTATCTCTCAGTAATGGAATTTTTCTAATTTATCATTAGTGGAGATAAGTGCACCCTTGACTTGCTACTAGTGTGGAAAGGTATAGCACACTCGGAAAATATTCCCCACACCTTTGAAGTACGTAAATTCATTTGATCACTAAGTTAATCTTTATATATTCTTACAAGACCTATCTAAACCTAATTATGGTTAATAATCATCATCTCCAAAGAGATTTTCAGCATAATCAAAAGCATCAAAGTTAATATGGCTCCAGCCACATGAATCTTAAGTGAAGTAGTTTTACATAGTATATTAGTCTCTGAAAAAAGTTTATGTGGATTTATCTATAGTAGAAGGTGTCATTTTTGTTATATAATCTATATAAATTTCTTTTCTTCAAACTATTTCCTCACACTCTTTTACATTTTTATACTTTTTGGATGTGTTGAAACATCCAATGGAGTTTATGTAATAATTTATAGAGCTGGTGTCACCTCTTAAAAAGAGGAAATAGTATGTGTTCCATTATCCTTCATTTTCTCTTTTTATATCCAATTTTGAGTTATTTTGAGACTTTTTGGTTATTTAAATGTATATGTTTTACATTATCATGGAGTTAAATTAACTAGTTTCTCACAACCCAAGATTGATTATTATCAGTGGTGTGTTTTTTTCTCTTTAAATAATGATACCTCTTGGGTGTTTCTAGGAGAGTGATATTAGAGGTCCAATCCAGAAGGTCCTTCCTTACCAAATATCAATAGTCTATTTTATACTATTTTGATTGAGATTAATGATTTTTCCTCTTATTTTGATCTTCCCTAAGTTTTTTGGGATTTTCCTGATGTTTTCTTACAAGACTTCTTCAGTATTACTCTAGAATTGGAGATGTAGTTTTCTATTGATCTTGTTCCTGGTATGTAGCCAATTTTTATACCGTATTATCAGATGTAACCTACTAATTTGAATGAAATCATTATCTAATTGGATAACCTGTTAGAGAATGTAATTTTTCACCCTTGTGTTTCATCATGGTAAGACCTAATGTTCTTTGCCAAGAATGTTGATGGTAATATTCATCTTTTTATAGACTATCAGATCCTGAACTAGGAAAAAGTTAAATATAAGTTTCTTTTCACCTGTGTGAATGAAATTCTTGATAAATTAAAGGGGGGAAAGTATTTTTCAAAAAATGAGTTAGAATCAGCTCAGAGTTAAGGAATCAAATATCTTGAAGACTGCTTTCAGGGGTATTTTTAGCCACTATAAATATATCCTTATTCCATTTGGATTAACTAACACTCTTGTAGTGTTTATGGATTTTAAAAACTATATATTCCAATAGTATATTGATACCTTTTTTTGGTATTCATGGATGATATCCTAGTCTATTAAAGAGCTGAGAAAGAGTATGAGTACCATATGAATATGTTTTTTGGAATCTTGAGGAGTCATCACCTGTATGTTAAGATATAAAAATGAAATTATTGTATCCAAGAGGTGAAGTTATTTGAGAATTTGGATGCATAACATGGTCTCCCAATTATTATTGAGGAGGAGAAGGTTGTATTTTCATGGAAAAAATAGAATAATGTATTTAAGATATAAATATTTCTAGGGTTAGTTGGATATTATCAAGGGTTTCTAAACTATTTCTCAAATATGGAATCATCATTGACTTCCCTTGAAAAGAAAGTGGTGAAATTCTCTTAGGATGATAAGTTTCAGGATTTTTGAAGAGTTTAAATGACATCTGACTTCAGCCTCAACTATGATCTATTCATAACCTCATAAGGTTTACATGGTATATTGTGATTTTTATGGTTCTGGTTTGGGATTTATACTTATAAAGGATGATCATGTGGTGGCATATGGTTCTAATCAACTTTAACTGCATGATAAGAATTTTCATACTCATCACTTAGATCTCTTCATTGTTATGAATGATTAAAATTATTGGAGACACTAAATTTTTAGGGAGAGGTTTACTATTTATTTTGATCATAATATCATGATTTATATCTTCTCTTAGAAGGACTTGAACCTCAGGTAGAGGCGATGGGTGGAGTACCTCTAGACATTTGATTTTGTCATCAACTAAACACCATGGGAAGGGGAATGTTGTTAATAATGATCTCAATAGTAAATTGTCATCTTATACTACATTAGAAGAGAAATAGGAGTAGAACCTTTAGTGATTTTCACTCAGTTTCATAAAGATTCATAGGATAATGATTCAGGCATGATTTTGACAAGTGTTTAGTTGTCATTATATTTCATTGATTCTATTTTATTGGATTAGTGATATAGTGATAATTTTATAGGAATAAAGGAATCTTTATATGGTGCAGAGACTATTCATGTTTAGTAACTTCCCTCTAATAGAATTCAGTGCTTAAGGGATTGGTTCTTCATCCCATTTTCTATCAAAAATTCAATGATAGATGATTATCATAGCTCTTCATGGTCAATTAATCTTGGCACTATAAAGATTTATTATTATATGAGATATAATTTTTGGTGTCTAGGTATAAAGCATGAAAGTTTCAATTATGTTTCCCACTATTACATTTTCTAGTAGATTAATTAATAGAGACTAAATCCTTCTTGAAATCTCTATCTTCTTTGGGTTCCAATATGGAAATGGGGCGGCGTGACCATGGATTTCATTTTTAGATTTCCATATACACCCTAGGCAAAGAATTATAACTAGTTAGTGAATAAATGGTTGAAAAAAATTTCTCATTTCATTCTAATTAAGGACAACACCATGGTTAAAGATCTTGGTAATATGTATGTGCAAGAAATTGTGAGGTTTCATGGGATTCCCTCTACTATTATCTCTGATAGAAATCCCATATTTACTTTAAAATTTTAGAGAAGTCCCCAAGAGGTTTTGGGGACTCTGGCCATATTGAGTGCATTATAAAATCAATAAATAGATAGTCAAATAGAGAATGTTATTCATATCCTAAGTATATTCCCCATGAATGTGTCTTTGATTTCAATAGATCTCGGGATAGTTATTTTGGAGTGGTTGAGTTTGCATATAATAAAAGTTACTATTAATCAATCAAAATGGATCAAGTTTCTAGTGTAGGTCACATCTATGTTGTCCAAAGGTGGGTGAGGAATCTCTAATGGGACTTATTATCATTTAGGAGTCTTTGGTAAGCATTTAGGATATATATAGATACTAGATTAAAACTTAGAGTTGGAAAAAATCTTATGTGGATTGTTGAAATTTTTCTTTAGAGTTCTCTATTGGTGGCTAGGTATTCTTGAATTTTTTTCCTTGGTTAGGTCACCATCATCTTAGGAAACTTGGGAAGTTGGCTCCAAGATATGTTAAACCATTTTAGATCACTAAGAAGATTGTATAGTTTTCTTATCAATTGAAATATTTTTCTCAATTGATAGGTATTTATGATTTTTTTGTATATATCAACTCAAAAATTCCATCCTGATCCATACCATGTTATAAATTGTGATAAATTTAATTTGGATCCATATTTATAATATAGGTAATAATTTTTGGTGATCATTGACTCTTGGATGAATATTCTCTATGGGGATTCTATTCCATTGGAAAAATGGTTGTGGAGACATGGATCATATTCTCACAAGACTTGTGATTGTGAATCATTGGTGAGGGAGTAGTGGAATCACATTTTACGAGATCATCCTTATTCCATGTAAATTTACATGGATATAAAGTCCCACGTTGGGGATAATTGCAACATCCTTCATTACCCATAGGTATAATCCCATTAGAATAACATTTTCTCTTTATTTGTAGTGTCTTGAAACATTTTCTAGGGTATGAGAATCAGTAATTTGGTTTTCAAATGAGGAAGATCACAAATCGGGATAAATAGTGGCATCTTGGTATATTTTAGTTCCTACAGGAAGTCTACTAGCCAACTAGTGGGACTTCCAATGGTACAAGCTCATTTCCAAGCACTACCGGCTAGCTGGTGGTAGCTACTGGGTAACTGATGGCCACAGGATATTTCAAATTAAAAAAGTTAATATTATTCTTTTATTCCCCTAAAACCCTTGTTTAATATTTATAATAACCCCCATCAAACCTAATTCACCAGGTATGAATCCAGAGACTCTATATGGTTGGTTTTAGATCTCTCTATCATCATTATGAGGCATGTTTATCTCTAATTAATCAATTGTTCCCTATTTTGTAAGTTTTATTTAATCCCTCTTATTTCCTCTATTTCTCTTATAATTTTTTTTTGGATCTAGGCTGCATTATTATCATTTATTGATCATTATATGGTATCTCTCAACCCTTTATACATTTTTTGTGTGTTTTCCCCCAGAGGCTGGATCCCTTGTTTATTATGGTGCGAAAGATGTAACCTTTAAGGTATGTGTTAATATATCTTCTCTTCCAACATAATTCTTTTGAAAAATAGATTATAAGATGTGGGAATAAATTATTTGGGCCTCCTATCAATCGCATTAGTGTTCCATTTCCTTCTAGTATGTGGATCTCGTTGTAGTTAGTGTGAGACCCAAGTGTGAGGTAGGTGGTTTTGTATCTAGCTTATGTTTGATAAACCAAAAATTATCTTGGTTTTATAAATAGTCTTATAAATGGTTTTATAAATGATAATTGGAAAGATACTTTATTTTATTAATATGTGTGTGTAAATGGTATTTTAATAAAAGATGGTTTCCCCTTATTTTAGAAAAAAGAATAGTTTTAAAATAATTGTGAAATGGTTTGCAAAATTGGTTTTCACATAATTATTTTAAATGAAAAATAGGTTTTTGGGAAAGAAATTGAAATTTGATAATGCCTTTTGAAATGATTTGATTTATGCAACACATGGGTGCTTTTGGTGCCTAGGTTGGGGTTTAGTATCAGGCCTTATACTTATTTCTATAAGGGGTTAAATCTTGGGGGGTTTCTCTATTCCCTAGGACATTTTTGTTAGGGACTTGATCATATAAAATCATTAGAGGTTTTATCCTTATTCGTGTTCCTTTATTTCCTAATCCCTCTTTCCTAAGGACTTGTGTAGTGTACTAAGACTTGATTTGTAATTGAGGTATGAGAAACCTATCTGACCCGAACCTATGTTATCATAGGGGTGATCTCCATTATGATTTCGATTTTCATTGTTTTTGATTTGATATTATACATGATACATGGTTTTATATTGGTAAAATGGTTTAATTTAAATGTTCTTTGAAACTTTAGTATCTGGATTTGGAGTAAGAACTGTGAAAAGAGGAATTTTTTTACCATTATTTTGATATAAATTTGAAAATGGATTTATCATTTTATGTTTTTATTATATTTGGTATGTTTAGATTATTTAATAAGGAATTTTTATGGAACATATAGGTGGTATCCTACTGGTCCTATTTTCATCACACCATGCACACTCCCTGGGGGTGTGTAGACCTTGTTTTTTAATCTATAGGAAAGGGAAAGGCACCATAGTGAGGTGGTGAGGTTTATGTCAGCATGGAATTGGTATATGATGGTAAGGTAGTGGGATATTTCCAATGTATTTCCTGGAGTATCTATTGATAGTTTGGGTTGGCATTTTTTTTTAGACATGTACCTTGATTTTGTCTTGCTACCTTGGTTATATACCTACCGTTGTTTTCCTTTTTTTACTATCATATATTTCTTTCTTGGTTATCTTTATTTATATATATGTCATGTATCATGTGTTTGGGTTATGAATACCATTATTTATGGTCATTATTGGATGTCGGGGGGCTCATTGATATCCATGGGAATTGTTAATTCACTTCAACTCTTTTTGTGGTCAAGTTTAGAGCCTTGTTTTGTGGTTTTTTTCGATCAGGTCATGACATTAGACCCTCAGCACTAGTCACTAGCCTCTAGTAACTAAGGAGAACACTTAAGAATATGTGAAATTTCACCTCATAGGAATGATTATTTTAAGGAAATAAATTAGACTCTAGGTTCAAGCCAACATCCCTTCTTCATTAGATTCATATTATCTTGGGATATTATCATAATAAGATTGTTTACATCCTATCTATTCATAGAAATCTTTCTCTCTTTCCTTCAATAGTAACATTCCTTTACAAAATGCCTTGGTTTTCCACAATCAAAGAACTCTCTTTTATTCTTGTAAGGATTTTCATTCTTCTATAATTATTGAATTTTATTCTTAATATGAAAGAAAGATTTTTGTTGTGTCTTTTCTTAATGATATTCACCTTGTAATCAAACTCTGAAGTCATTCCCATATCTCTCAACATGGATTATTCTTTGATAAAGAGAATCTTTTGAAATTTCACTAAAGAAACATCCTCACTTTTTTTAATTAGTGATTTAATAAATTATTTATATATAAGTGGAAACTAAGAACTAGTTTCACCCACTTGGATAGTCTATGGTTTTTAGTTTGAAAGTAAATAATCTTTCTTTTGATGAATTGGAGCTCATGAATTAACTATAATACTGAATTATTATCAAACAACTTGTAATTTAGATACTTTTAAATGATATATTTTTTTTATTTCCTCCTTAAGTTTTTAATTCAATTTGAGTGTGTTCCATATCTATTGAGTGGACTTAATTTGGTGAAAGTAGACATAAATAATATTTGATAAAGTGTTAAGGATATAATCTCAACACACATTCTCAAAATCTCTATTATTTTATTCATTGAATGAATCTGTTTGACATATGTTACCTCAGCCAGGGTTCCATCAGGATTTATAGTGGGATATTTAGTTATCACTAAAAGATTCGACTCCAGAATAGAGAAAATATTTATAAATATTAGTAAAAACTTCATTTTCTATTTTCAATGGGAGAAAACGTTTTCAAAAACTAGTCAAGTTTGACCATTTACATATTTATCACCTTAAGGAACTCATAATATATATTTTATATTCTTCCTTAGATGAAACTCTTTTGATTGTTGAGAATATTGAGGAAAATGATTGAAAATTGAAGATATGAGAAAGCTTTGATGTGTGACAAGGGTTAAATCTCCAAAAGGGTTTGATCCACCCCACTCATTTGAGCATGTTTCTCAATATAAGTATTCCTCAAAGATTTGTAGGGAATAAAGAGAACCAATATATGTTGTGGGTCCCTCATGTAAGACTAATATATTTTTTATTTAATGAATAAAAATTTATAACACATATGACATAGGAACTTGTTTTTTGATTTTTTATTATTTTTATAAATTTATTTAAAAAATATATTTAAAATTTTCTTCTATATTTATTTTTTTAAAACTTGAGAAATTTTCTATATTTTAAAATATAATTATTATATATTTATAATATTCTTAATTATTTTTAAAACATAGAACTTTTTGGGTGGATATATTTTATGTTTAATTATTATTTGAAAATATTCTATAGTTTAACCCTATTTTTTAGTAAAACCTTAAATATTCCATTCATTAATCCAATACGTATTTTATATGCTTTAAATGAATGTAATTTATTTTTTACACCATTTTTAATTAAATATAATGCACACAACATACATTCTATTATATTAGTTTTTTAACTTAGAAAATATGTTTTGTGCGTTTAGATATAAATTTTTTGCCCTTGATTTTTTTTAACTGAGGACATATGTGAGGTCAATTTATTTATTAATTTATTTTTTTAATTTTTATTTTAAATATTTTAAAAAAATGAATAATTTTTTTAATCTAAAATACATGTTATGTTTTTGAAGTACATATTATTGAGTTTTTAATACATTTTTTTCATATTCAAACCGTAACACATTTGTTTTTATAGTTTTATTTTATCATTTCTGAATAATTTTGATTTTATGATTTTTTTATTTAAAAATTTTTTAAATAATTATTTTTTAACACCTAACATATTCTTTATGTTTTAAATATTAATTTTTAGTTTTTCAAAAAAAATTATTTTTTTCAAAATACATAAAAATGTTATGAAGAATTTTTAAATTGTTTTACAGCACTAAATATATGTTGCATAATTTTTTATATTTCATTAAATTATATATTAGTTTTAAATTTTTTATTATTTTTTATGTCTTTAAATATTTATTTTTCTAACACATACACTTATTTTATGTTTTAAATAACAATTTTTATGTTTTTTTTAAATAATTGTTCTTAAAAAATATATGTTATATTTGTTTTTTTAATAATTTTGAGGTCAGGTTTTGTTTTTGATAAAATGTTTAAATATTTATTTTTATTAATAAAAATACATGTTATTATTAAATTTTGATACTTTTTTATTATTTTTTAATTAAAAAACATATATCATGTATTTTTTTATTATTCTTTTTCATAAATTTCTCTTTATATATGTTTTTTAAAACTATACTCACTTTAAATTGAATTTTTTATATACATAATGTTTAAAAAAAATATTTAGTTTTATTTTTATTACATTTAATTTATTATTTTAATGACAAAATTTATTATTTTAAAACATAAAAACTTAAAAGTGTTCTGAAATATTTCGTATGGATGTTATAATTATAGAAACTCTCAATTCCCAACAAGCCTTATCATATGACTAACTCTCCATGTGTCAATAATTATTTTCCCACCATTTGATTAAATATAGATAATTTTGATTGATTTACACCATTGACGACATTATACTTGTAGCCTCTATATATGTGAATAATATAATGAAAGGATGAATTTTAGAACTATATACTTTGTCTCTACATTTTTCTATCTCTTTTACAATAGCATGTTTTTTTCATAATCATATGAATATTCAACACAAATTTCATAAATTATGTTCTTTTCCAATGATCGATCAAAATATTTTAGTTTCTAAATTATTTAGGGTTTTAATTGAAATTTAATCCATTTCAAAAGACGTTATTTGTATGATTGTATTCACTTCTTTACACATCATGACGCCACTTCTGCCATCACAAAAAATGACATAAGATGCTTTTTTCATGAAAAGTTGAGTATTATTTTATATATAATATTATCCCACCCTCTTGTTAACTTTGAAAAAATATAATAATTATTTTCTTGATCTTTTTTTGTGAGAAAAATAATTAGCTCCTAAAGAGCAGTTTTGAGTCATGATTATCAAATTTAAATCCATTCTTTGAAGTGAATGTGATTATCTATTATTAAAATTATATTAATAGTTGATTTGGTAGTTTTTGAGACAAACAATATTCATAAAACTAAAGGATTAATTGATTACCCTAGAATTAGTTGAGTGATGAACACCATGTACCTACCATAAAACAAGTTGATGCTCTCTGATCAGTGATGAACATCGTATACCTATCATATATCAAGCTGATTTTCACTAATCAGGGCATGAACTGGGATGGTGGTATAATAATATTTTACATCACTTATTTCATTGTGCAATATGAAGGTTTTAAACTTGATTATAATGTATAAATATTCATGATAAAGATATTTTTTTAATAAATAGAGTACTGATGTATTTATTTTCTCTTTATTATATTTCTTATAAAATAGTTTATAGAAATTAAGTATTCATGAAGAAAAAAATACATTTATTGATATATATCCCCCATAGTGTATGAAAATATTGAATTAAACAATAATGTTATTGTATTAAATACTTAATAAAACCTGATCAGTTTTATTTTGTTCCCTGAAGTGAATTTGGATGTTTACCAAAACAATTCTATTTCATTTCTTGAAGTGAATTCAAATACACATTATTTTATTTTAAATCAATTTCGAGGTGAATATGATATTTTTAAAATTATCATTGTACTTTATTTGTTTATAAAAATTAATAATAATACAACCACCATAAGTTTTTTTATGATAATAAATATTTACAAAGGACAATGAATTTTAATTACGATTATAAAAGAGTGAATCCTAAAATTATTAAATTAAAATAATTTCCTCGGACATTATAATTTAAGAATATTTTTATTTGTCAATTATTCACCCTACAGCAGTATTATCAAGGGGGAAATTTATTACATAACTTGTTCTTACGGATTATAAATACCATCTCATGTAAATTATTTTACTTTATCACCAAAAGTGTTTGTTATTATTCTTATATTTTATAAAATAGATGGTTGAAATACATGGTTTTTATAATCCGGTACATTTTATTAAAATAATTTTACCACTATAAGTAGTTAAACAGTGGTTATTATGATAAATAAAATTAGAAATTTTATAATTATTGATAAATAATGAATTATAATTCCCAAATCATTATATCAAATTAATGAATTTATTCCATGATTTGAATGTAATTTTAATTAATTTTTTTAATTAATTTAAGAGAATGAAATTATTCATGAAAAAAATTATATAATTTATGTTACTCAAATTTTTATCAGGAATATTTATAAAAATATAAAATTTTATCAAATTATTTCTACTTAATTTACTTAAGTGAATGTTATTTTGAAAATTATTCTATGGATTATAAAATATGACCATAATGTGGTGTGTGTTTTTAATCCAAAGAATTCTTCTACACTATTTTTTATAAATACATTCATCAACCTTAAATAACTTGGGGGATAAACTACCATGTAGATATATTTTAAAGTCTTTGGAATATAAATTCCAAAATATAAAAAAAATCTTCTAGATGATGATATAAACATTTTATGACTATATTATGAATTTATTCATTAATTTATGATCAACCACACGTAGTTTAGACTATATTTAATATATATGAGTATTTCAATATTTCATCATATGACATGAATGTGTTAAATATGCACAATGGAAATGTCATAAAGATCTTATGTATGTCGATCATGAATAAATAGTTTTATAAGTTTTAAGTTAATTAAATTATTCAAAAGAACTTATATGTATAAAAACTCTTATAGAGTTATTATATTCTCACGTAAGTAAATTCTTCGATAGTAAAAATTAATATAAGATACTAAAATAGATAATGAATTATTACCAGGTGGTAAAAAGTTAATAATTAATGAATTTATATATATATATATATATATATTATGAGACATAATAAAAATCAATTATATTATTATAAATTAATATCATATAAAGACACAGGATAAACATGGTGTCAAATATCTCTATATATAATAAGAATTCATTGTAGAAAATAAATGATTTTAAAGAATTTTTCATGTATAATTGAATAAATTATGGTAAACTATAAGTTAACTGATTCTTAAAGATTAAATACATGAAATTATAATTTAATTTATGAAGGATTAATAACAATTAAATTTTATAAACAATTATGCATGATCATCAACTTATTGATAAAATAACAGACATCTATCAGGGGTTGAATAATGAATTTATTTAATGGATATATTTCCAATAAAATATCAGAGAAATAATCATTTTCATTAGATTATTATAAATATACATAATATAATTATAACACCTTAATATTTTATATGTATTTCCATATAAATTAACTTATGGTATTCAATAGCTTCCTTTAAATTCAACTCTGAGTGTAAATGAAACCATGGTAAAATATACCTTTATAATATAGTCATTAGATCAATGGGTATAAATAGGATTAACCACATTATTAAATATATATATAAATTCTTTCTAAAATTCAAATTTATCTATTAATTCCTAAGAAATAATCATAAAATTTTTAATAAAATCATTTCATTATTAAAACACCAATGTTTTTGTAGAAATGTATTTTTAAGGTGTTATAAGTTTTTATATGAATAAATATATTTATCACTATTATAAATTTATTTTAATGAAATTTGTTATTAATTTATGAATAATAATTCATAAATTAGGTATATAAGGGTATGAATTAAGATAAAATCTTTTATAGGTAAAAAATAATTATTTTTTATAAAACTTTATTTATGTGTGCAATATATATTTATCATAATTGAATAAATATATGATTATTTATTAATATTTTTAATGATAATTTTAGATTATATATTAAATAAAATATTCCAATAATCAATTCATAGTTTCTACTTAGAAATTGATAAAATTAAATTCAGTTTTATGCTTAAATGTTCATTTTTATAAAAGTAGGTTTTCATTGGATTTTGCATGGTTATTTTAAAATTTATTTTTTCCAATTATATAAATTGAATTTGATAAAATATATTCAATATTTTTAATCATAATTGAAAATATTAGTTATTATTCCACTTTCTTTTTTGTTGTGATGAATAGTTAAAATAATAAAAAAATTAACACGGTTAAGGTCAAAACGGGTTTATCGAAGGTTAAACTAAGTGATTAGGGTAATAATTCCATATAAACTTGTCTAATTCTTATTGTTTCAATAAATATTTACCATATATATTTTACCTTATCATCCTTGTACATTGTTTTCCAATTTCACCAAAAAATGACTTCATATTATTTAAATATTTTAAGTAATTCCATGTGTGTCATGTCCCTCACTTATAAAAGGGAACATTCTCTCCTCCCTTATTAACAAATTTTGATCCATGTAATTTATCAAATACCTACCCAAAAACCTTCCAATATTGAGTTACTTATTCCTAGATCCCATTTTATTCTCCTATAATCGGTTTTTTAAGGCTTAAGGTATAGTACAAAGGTGGTCACGCAAAAAAAGGTATATATAGTAACCAATATCTGTCAATTTTATTACCACATTTTCCTGATCTAAATATATTGTTTCCATCCTAAAATAATGGATAAAATGCCATTAATTTATTCAGATATTATTATGTATACATTACAACCATTTTTTTCTTTCATTCCATCAAATAGGAAATGAAAGTATCACTTGTGCATAAATTTGGACTACCACCTCCACATAGCGATATGATTAATTTTCCATAACCACCTCAAATTGATAGATATAATGAGTAATTTAATAAAAATATCTATTATTTATGATATAATTAGTCTTCTTTGGTTATAAAATGTTATTTAACTATATTTCCTTCTTTTCATTAGAAAATGGAAATCGTGGCTATGTGTACGTACGGACTACCGTCTCCATGAATGGTGTAATTCATTTTTTACTCTCTAAATTTGGTGGTTAGTTGAATATATATATATATATAATGAATATAAATTAAAATTATATCTTAAATAACATTACTCGTTTGATAGAACCATGATCAATATTCAAGGACCAAAATAGCTTAATTGAAGCATACGAAAAAAAACTAAGAAATTATCACCCATAATAGTGATTTTAATAAAGAATTGTTAATGAATGGGTGATAAAATTTCACAAGTAAAAAATGTATGGAATTAAAATTATGAATATGTTTTTTATATATAATTATAATAAATTTAAATATATTATAAAATAGGTTAGAGTGATTATTAAGAAATATTAACTTAAGGTAAGGGTTTTATGTTACAATCTCACTTTTTAACAAGATTATTTATGAATCATTTTTATGATGATGAAATTATTTTATAAATATCTCAAAAATATTATGAATTTTATTTAAATTTTGTTATTTCTATATATTTTAATTTTATTTTAATTTTTCTCTCTCCAAGTACTAAAAATTATGAAAGAATGTTTTAAAAAAACTAAATTCAATTCTCTCTTCGGTCTAGAATGTTTTCTTCCATGTATATATTTTCTTTAAAATAATTTCAAGAATTTTTTTATGATTCTAAATTGATTTATTAAAGTCATTTTTACCCACGTTTTACCTTCTATAAAAAAATTAAAAGTAATTTTATTTTTCTTTTTCAAAAGAGAATCTTTTAACTTTTTACCGAAAGTGTGAAAGGAATCTTTTGGTTTTAACATATACCATAAGAATGAATTTTACTACCATTATTACCACATGGTGATTGGAAGATTCTCTTATAATTTTACATGGTTATTTTCAAAGAAAATTTTTCTTTAATATTTTTTTTGAAAATTTTATATTTTTGGTAAGTGATTTTAAAATGAAAAGGTTATTTTCTTCAAGAAATATTAAAGTGACCTTTTAAATGAATTTTTTATCTATGATAACATCTTTTGATGTTAATTATTATTAACTGGGAATATTATAATATTATATATTACTTATTCTTTCATTTATGGTTTATAATTTTGATGATAAAATATTGATGAAACATATTTTCTTTTCCACGGGTTAAGCTAGGATGAAATGATAAATGTTATCATGATCTTATGATATAAATAAGAACGGATTATGATTATATAACATGTTTTTCCATTATATTCATCCAATTAATTAGGTAAATATTAATATTTGATGATCTCAAAGGGTACATGAGAGGTTATCCAAGGCCTAGAAAGTGTATATGAGGGGTTATCCCAAGCCCAAAGCAGGTACATAAGTGGTTAGCCCAAGACTAACATGCGATGAATGTCTTGGAGGGTAGAATTGACATAATATTTCTATGATTATGATTAATTATCATTTTATACCACTATTTTATGATATGATATTATTTCAATGTTATTCTTCCATGGATTATGTTCTTTGATTCCTTTATGATTAATGTCTTATGAACTACCAAGATTTATTCCATAACTTATAATTATGATCTAAGAATTATTGGGTAAGATTTTAAAATTTTAATCTCATGTTCGCATACCCATATTCTCATATTATACTAAAAAATTATTATTGATTGATATATCCCTTATTTACCATTATTAAGAAACTTAGCTCACCCTTTATTATGTTACCCTTTCCCTAAGATATAAATAAAGGTTTTAAGTATGATATATCTAATAAGGGTTCTATTTGTGAAAAACTTTGTGGGATATTATATAGATATTTTATTTACTAGTTTTTTATGTATCCAAGTTTCTAAAGTCACTAAACAATTTTGGTTCTGGCTTGGATCATAATTATATACAATGAATATTCATCTAATTTGATGTAACATTTTTATATGTAATGTTTGGGTCACCTCAGTTGGTATATGAGTGAGGTTTGGTTATTTTTGGAAACTAAAATTAGAAAACTTTATTCATAACCCTTAGGATAAGCCTAATTATAGTAGAACATTATAAGTTATGTTAAAAAAAGAAGTGTGGTTTTCCTATAAAATACATTCATGTCTGGATACTAAAAATTTGATGTAGTTATAGCCGTGATTCATCTAGGGGTAATGACTATAAAATGGATGTATTGGGTATTATCTCAATAATAATTATTTCCTGATGAGTGGGCCTAAGACTTCACACCTTCCTAGACACTCCTAGGGGATATGATTGGGATAATTAAAATTTTCATTACGAACCATTATGAAGGATCTGAGTAGGTGATGACCATAGATGGCCTAGTTTAAACCTAAGGTTTCATATATTTAAAATAATGTTCCGTGATTTAGATATCCTATAAAATTTTTTATAATAATATGCTTTCTCACAATTATTTTTGTTACTAAAAATATGTTTTTTGTTATATTTAATGGTTAAAACCAAAAATAATTGTGTTAAAACAAAAAGTGTTATACAATGAAATGATTTTCCTCCTAAGAAACTGAATGTTATTGGAGATGGAATGAAAATTGTTTTTTTATGATTATTCAACTTTCCCAATCCATGAATCATACTGTGCTTCCAAACAATAAAGGAGGGGAAAATATTTTATTGAGTCCTTCATGAGGAAACTTACAACTTCTTTTAGTGGGTACATTGATCCCATAATTTATAATCAATGGATTGGTACCACATAAAAGGTATTTGTTGTTCTATATTTCTTAGAGCATGAAAAAATAGTTTTGGTTGTTTTTCATTGGTAAGGAGAAGAAGATAAATGGTGGACTCTTTTCAAGAACACAATGAAAAATGAATAAATTGACTCTATAGAGTGGGAATAGTTTAGAAGTTTATTTCTTGAAAGGTTCTTTCCTTATATTTTTCATATGAAAATAGTGAAGGAATTCCTTGATCTAGAGAATAATGAAGATGAATCTATTAGTACCCATGAGGTGAATTTTACAATACTTGTGAGTTGTGATACTAGTAATATTATCCAACTTGAATGTAAGATTGATCGATTATTTTTAGTCTTAAACCCAAGTTTATAAAGGGTGTTATCCATATGTGACTTATATAGTTGTGAATAAATCATTTTATATGCTCTCAAGGTAAAAATTGGGATCTAAGTCACCCATCAATCTCATGGTTTTTATAATATGAAAAATATGGTATTTTTAGTAAATTCTAATAATAAAAAATATAGAGGGAAGAAGATGAGTCTTCCTTTATGCCATAAGTGTTGAAAGAAACATGGTTAAAATATTTTTAATGGTAATAGTGAATGATTTAAGTGTAGTAAGGAAGGTCTTTAGGAAATATAATTTTGAATTGATGGGAAGAAGTTTTATAATGATGTGAATGGAGAGAAATATCAACAGAATCCACCACCTACACTCCATTGTTTCAAGTATAAGGATTATGGGAATTATACAATCCATTGCTTGAATATAAGGTTTAATGACAATGATAAATTTCAAAAACCTCTTAATCCCATATAAAAAGGTAAATCTCAGGAAATTATTATTGGAAATGTGGTTTATGAGAATAAAGTATTGAAAGGTTTACTTATTATCAACTATAAAACTGCTAACGTAGTATTTGATTCTGGATCTACCCATTCTGTTATACCTGAATAATTTATTAATGGTATCACATTACCACCTCAATAATTTTATATTTAATTATCATTGAAAAATCATAATATTATGATGATCACATCTCAAGTATATGATTCTTATCAAATTGAAGTTTCGGGTAGGTGCTTCCTAAAAATCGCATTAATCTCCCTATAGTTGAATCTGATGTTATTTTTGGAATGTATCTCCATTCTTTATATTGATCCCATATCAATTTTTGAGGAAGGGAAGTCACATTTGATATTCTGGACAAACCTATGATTTTTTATGAGTGTGAGGATAAATATGAACTTCCAATGGAAATAACATCCAATATATGGGTCTTGATTTCTATTCAAATGGGTATTTATTTTAGATGGTTAGTTAGAAACTCAATATTGAATATATAAATATTGTATGGGATGTAGTTGATATATTTATGGAAGATTTAACTAGTCTTATGTTGAATCAAGATGTTTATTTTTAAATATAACTCATACATTGTGCTACTACTATTTCAAAGACTCCGTATAGAATGACCTCGACTGAGTTTCAGGAATTAGAGAAGAAACTCTAGGATAATATTAATAAGTGATTCATTTAGACAAGTTCATCACCATGGGGAACACTTGTTCTTTTTTTAAGAAGAAATATGGATCAATGCGACTCTATATTGATTATCAAGAACTTAACAGGATCACAATCAAGAATATGTATCATCCACCCATATTGATGATATTTTCGATCAATTATTAAGAGCCCTATATTTTTACAAGATTGATCTTTGATATGGATATTATCAATTTATGGTTAAAAGTGAATACATACCCAAATAAATAATATATACAAGGTATGGACACTATGAATTTATAGTTAGGACATTTGGTCTTACCAATGCCCCCATTATCTTAATGTATTTAATGGATGAATTATTTAGAGATTACCTTGATCAATTTTATTTATTCTTGATAAATGATATTTTTTTAATATTCTAAGAGAAAGTAAGAGCATGAACATCACTTAAGGATTTTACCTAAGACACTAAGGGAGGATAATATGTACACAAAATTTACAAATTGTTAATTTTAGCTAAAAACTGTTTCATTTTTGGGTCATATAATATCAAGTGAGGGTATATCGGTGGATTAATCAATTATTGAAGTTATTAAACATTATCCCATACCAACCATTGTCAATGGGATTTATAGTTTTATTATATTGGTTTCATATTATCAATTATTTTTAAATAATTTTCATGAATATATAATTATCTCACCAAGATAACTCAAAATGGAGTCAAGTTCCATTAGATTGAGGAATGTGAAAAAACATTCATGGAACTAAAGAGAAGGTTGGTCGGTGAAGCTATTCTCACATTACCCTATATTGTATTAGGGTTTTTTATTTACAAATATGCATCAGATAAGGGGATGGGATGTTTTCTTATACAAAATTATATAGTGATAGGTTATGCCACGCATCAATTAATGGTTCATGATAATAATTACCCTTCCCATGACCTAAAGTTAGAAGAAGTAATATTTTAATTAAAGATACAGAGGCATTATCTTTATGGGGAAAGGTGTGACATATATATACTAATCATAAAATTTTAAATTAATTATTCACCCAAAAGGATTGTAAGAATATCATAGATCACCATTCTATATTCATCCTAGTAGTACAAAGATGTATAGGGATCTGAAAGGGAATTTCTAATGGGATAATATGAAGAGAGACATTATAGATTACGTATATCGATGCTTGGTTTGTCATCAAGTTAATGTTGATAGACATAAGTTTAAGGGGGTGTAACAATTATTACCCATACCATTATGGAAATGGTAAAACATCACCATTGATTTCAACATCATACTCTCCAAATCATTTAAAAGTTATAATGTTTTTGGGTTGTAGTCAACCACCTTACAACCAAATGGCCTGAAGGACTTCTTTTTTTATTGATTTTTGATAACCCCCCTTTTAAGGTATGAGGGAGAACTCTTAAAAGGCTCGTAGTCTTAGATATTACATGACCACTAGGCCTTAGGAAATTATATAGACAACACTTGGAACTCCTCCTCCCATCTTCTTCATCGTGATATCATCTCTCCACATTTTCATGGTTGTTCATATAGGCTTCCCATTCAAGCATAAGTGGGTCCCAATGGAAATTCCATACCCTGTCTTTCTAAAAAATCTTATTAGCTTCTGCTCTGTTGAATGTGTCTGCTCTGATCCTCATCTAGAGTTTACTCCTTTTATATTCTGTCTAATCATTAAGCACCATTTCAGGTGGCCCTAAGGCATCGAGGTGGCCCAAAATCCTTACTCGCCTGAAGGTCTTGGGTGGCCCGAAGGCCTTAAAGGACCTGAGGCCCAAACTGGTCACCCGAAAGCCCAAACAGATGAATAGTTTTGGCTACTATAGTATCGAACAGTGTCTGTGATAGAGATTTCTACAGTACTACTACAATACCCTATAAATATGTCTCCCCACGGCATTGAACTCGGGTCTCTTGGATGCCCTTGTTGAGTCCTCACCAACTGGGTTGAGGCTCTTGTGTGTCAACCACCCTACAAAGTCATCACATTTCATTACTATTAGATAATATTTATCTCTTGATCATCTTTCTAGGATATACATTATATAAGTGGTAAAGTTTCATGGGATACTATATCCTACTATATCTAATCAAGATTCAAGACATAACTTAAAGTTTTGGAGAATTATTCAACAATCTATAGATACAGAGTTGTGTTCTAATATTTTATATCATCCATAGAAAAATGGTCAGTCTAAAAGAACCATTAAAACCTTGGAGGATATATTAATATCTTTTTCTCTATATTTCAAAGTAGGTTGGGTTTAATGCCTAAAAATTTTCAATTTCTCTTATAATAATAGTTTTCACTCAAGCATTCAGATGTATCCTTATAAATATCTCTGTGGAAAGAAGTGAGAAACACTAATGTAATGGGATGAATTTAGAGAAATAAATATTTTAGTACTTGAGTTATCTGAGTAAATGGTAGATAAATTAAGAGTCATTTAACAACAAACTAAGGCAGCCTAGAATTTATAGAAGAGTTATCCTAACAATTATCGAAGAGATTTGGAATTAAATATTTGTGAGAAGGTATTCTTGTGAATTTCTCAAAGGAAGAAGGTTATGAAATTTAAGAATAAGGTAAATTTGTGCCCTATATATATCAGACCTTTTAATATTCTCTATTGGGTCAAGATGGTTGATTATCTCTTGGTACATCCACCAAACCTCTCTTAGGTTCATAATGTGTTCCATGTGTTTCTTTTAAGTAAGTACATACATGATCTTTTATATGTACTAGAATTAGAGGTTATACCACTAGATCATGAACTTTACTATAAATAAAAATATATATATATCTTGGATCATAGATATCTATTGATATAGAATAAGAATTATCACATGGTTAAAGTTCTGTGATGGAATCATAAATTGGAAGAAGCTACTGGGGAACCTGAAGATGTGATGAAGTGGAATATCCTCATTTATCTGTATCATAGTGATGGAATTTTGAGGATTAAATTCATTTTAAGGGAGAAAAAATATAACACCATAAGATTTTATATTCATTTCCTTTTAAATTAACTTGATTCATTCAATAGCTTTCTTTACACACAACCTTGAATCTAAATGAACCTATAATAAAATATACCTTTATAATAGAATCGTTGGATTGGTGGGTATGAATAAGATTAAACACATTATGAAATATGTATAGAATTTTTTTATAAATTAAAATGTATTTATTATTTCAAAATAAATAATCATTAAATCATTAAAAAATCATTTTATGATTAAAAGACCTATTTTTTTGAATAAATGTATTTTTCCAGGTTTTGTGAATTTTATATAGAAAAATATATTGATAACTATTAAAAATTTATTTCAATTAAATATACTAGTATTTTATGAATAATAATTCACTAATTAGTTATATAAATCTTATGAATGAAGATAAAATCATTAAAGGTACAAAAAATTATTTTTCTTAAAACTATTTTTATGTGCGTAGTGTATTTTTATAATAATAAATTAAATAAATCATTATTAAATAATAGTTTTAATGAAATTTATAGATTATATATTCAATAAAATATTTTAATATTCATTTCATTATTTTTATTATGCGTGGACTAAAAGTAAATTCAATTTTATACCAAAAAATAATTTTCCGAAAACTTGGTTTTCATTAAATTTTGCACGCTTATTTTAAAATTATTTTTTTAAAATTATATAAATTGAATTTGGTAAAATGGATTCAAAATTTGGAATAAAAATATCCAAATTTAGTGATGATTTCACTTCCATTTTATTCATAATGAATAGTAAAAATAGTAAAAAATTGTTACCGTGATTAAAGTTATAACAAGTTTATTGGAGTTTAAACTAAGGTAAAAGGGTAAGAATTACACATTAACATGTATAATACTTATTGGATGAAAATATATAGTCCATATATTATTTTACCTTTAAATAATTTTTCATTTTTCACTTTCAAAAGAAAATGACATTATATTATTTAAATCATTTAATTAATTCTATTTGTGTTCTCACCCTTACTTATAAAAGGGAACCTAGAATAACCTCAAACCCACACTCCCAGTTCCGATGAAAAAAAATCATATTTATATTTTTTTTCTTTGATTATAATAAATGTGACCCAATTTCAATCATCTAAAACTTATAATATCAAAAGGAAATATTGGATCACTTACATACAATTGACCTTTTAGGTTTAGAGTTTTAGAGAATTAATAAAAACTCTTACATAACAACTTGGATACATAAACAAATTTTTCATAAAATAAAAATCATATCCCATAAATTTGTTGACAACATGAAATCATATTTGGCATAACATACTTAAATCCATTCTTTACAATATGGGGAAATGTAAAACATAAGAAGGGTGAGCTCAAATGCTCAGTTAGGGTTGTATACAATGAAATTTATCATAGAATGAATAAGGAATGAGTTTTATGTAAAGTTAAATAAATAAAAACACATTTTATTTAATTAATAACTTAATTATGAAAAATAATATGGTAGGAATAAATGGTGATCAAATAATGACCTATGAATAATCATATGAGATTGAAACTTATCCATGGATATCATATCTATTCAAATAATCACATAGATATCAATAAATGGTTTCATAATTATGGAATGCATAATTCTAGACATAATAAACTTACTATTTAGGACTCGTTCAAAAACATCTTAAAAATGTTTTCAAGGCCTCATGACAAGATAGTTTAAACTATGGGTAAGTAAACACCAAAAACCCATTTAATAAGTTTTTCCAACTTGTTTTCATCACAAGACCAACTGATACATTGAGAAGCTATGTATTTCTAGGCCCCAACCATTTTTTACTAAGTCCAATTCATTCATAATATGAATAAAAAAATAAAAATTAATCTAAAATAATTAATAAATAGCAACTATATGTATTTGAATAACTAGTATATGAAATGTTAATACTTTCCTGAGTCAAACTGATCATAAACCATATAGAGAAAAATTAAGGATGATATAATTACAAAATATCACCATTATAGAATAAGTAAAACAAATTTTTTTATGAATAGAGATACCATAAAAATATCATTAAAAACATTCTTGAGGAAAATTAACTTTACACTTTGAAAATCACTTTTAAAAACTAAACCATTCCAAAATTTTAGGCGAAAAAATTATTTTAAAATAACCATGGAAAATTTTTAAGAACGCTTAAAATAAATAAGTGATCATAATGGTGGGAAATTTTTTTCATGCCATAATTGTTAAAAAAATATTCTCTCCATACCTTCAGTAAAAGTAACATGTTTAGAAAATGAAAAGAAGATTTTTTTAAAACTATTTTTTTAAAACCTCAAACATTGTAAAAATGAATTTAAAAAATAATTTAACAATTTTTAAAAACATTCATGAAAACATTTTAGAAAACATGGATATTTAGGAAAAAGGTTTCCTAACTAAAAGAGGATAAATAAGGTTAACATTTCTTAAAATCATTTTCTGAATCAATTTTGAGTACCAAATAGAGAAAAATTGTACTTAGACATAAAAATTATAGAAATATACATATGAGAATAAAAAATAAATGGTTTTATAAAATAAATATCATATAATTTCCTCAAATTTAATTCAATAATAATCAATCACAATTAAAATGGTATTGAATCATAAATCCCTTACCACTTTGGTAACTTTTGAATTTTAAGACCCATGAACAACTAAATTTAAATAAAACTTAAAATATCATTAAAATAAGAAGGTTAATTATATAACATTTAAAATGGGAATTATATACATCTCATGAAATAATATAGGTTCATAACATAAACGTATTTCTAAAAGAAATAAAATTTGATGCAAATAACCCTTACAAAGATCATATCATTGAGTTGAGAATTAATCAATGGAGAGATTGTGTGTAATAAATGTAAATACAAAAAAAAAGTGCAAATAAATTATAAATAAAAATACATTTCACACATAATATTGGAATAATATAATAAATTAATCAGTGATATAACCCAAAAAAAAGAAGATTGAGTTGAGAAACCCTTACTTTTTCCTTTGTGTCGTCTCCCTTTGATTGATCTTAAGGCCTTTGTGGGGGAGTTTTATGACCACTACAGTGGTTGGGGATATGTGAATTAATGCTTAGGGGTGTATTTGGATATTTTTTTAGATAAAAACTGAATTTTAGTTGTGTGAAAAAAATGTAAGATAGTTTATTTTTATAGGTAAAAATCAATGGCATTTTCCAAATTTTTCAATATTTAAGGGTCATAAAGGTAATTATAAAAATGAAAAGTGGCACCCCTAAGAAATAAAAATGATATTATGAAAATTTTCATGTCTAGATGAGTCATGATATAATTATTATAAATTTATAAAAATTTAAAAAATAAACATTAAATACTATTTGAGGTCTTTTTCATCACTTTTCAAAATACTTCACTTTAAAAACCTCTTGAACACTACCAATTTCGAATATAATCTTAGATATCATCACTTATATATACTAAAAATTAATAAAATTAATGGTATAACAAAAATAGTCCAAATATTATCAATTTTAATATTTTAAAATTATTTATTCAAATATTTTACTATTTCCATATACACAGCGTCATCATGACATAAGTGTTTTGCTATTATAAATATTTTTTATCATTTATATTCATTCATAAATAATATATATTATCAATAATATGAAGAAAATGTATTTAGTATGTTATTTTAAATTTTGACACCTTATGCAAGCATTGCACAAGAATTTTGATAATATACATGTTATATAAATCCAAATTTATAAAATACCAATCAAAATCATCATTTATACATATTATTGACTAAAAAAATCATTTAAAGACTTTTTACTACTCAATTATTATCATTAGGGAACCAAATTTGACATTTCTAGTGGTGCGCAAGCACAACATTGACACTAAAAATGATTTTCATATTTATCATCAAATAAATTATAATTTATATTTTTTAAATTATTTTTTTATGATATTTTTATTATATTATCATACATGATTCATTACATATGTTTCATAAATTTATATATCATATTTATGTAAAGATAATATCTTAAAATATATTGTATCTCAAAAAACTGTATTTTTACACTATTCACCAAAATTTAACTTTAAACACTTCAATAAAATAATGGAATTAAAATATAAATTTTTAAAAAATTAAATAACTTCAATTTATATCCATATAAATCATTAAATACTCAAATTTATCTAAAAACATATCAAATGTAATACTTTTAATTACTTTTATTTTTTTAATGGTTTTACAAGTGTTACCTCAATGATGTGTAAGCATTCTTGGTAATTCAATCATTTATAAAAATTAAAAATAAATTACTCTCATAAATATAATATTTTAATAATAAATTTAACTATTTTCTATCATTTATAAATAATTTTAATCCATTTGATAATATATTAAATATTATTACAACAAAGAGAGTGACATTTTGTTTTTATGGTTTACTTAAATAGTATTTATATCATTATCAAAGAAAAATAGAATCAAGTTACAATATTTTTAAGACTTATATGATTATGGATGAATTATTCCCATCCAATAGTATTAGATAAAGATTTTGGGCTAATAATAAATGAGGCTTCGGCCCGAAACTTTAAAAAAAATATTTATATAATTAAATATTAATTATTTTAATTTGAAATCAAATTCAAATCATAATGGGATTTTTTTAATGAAAATAAATTATGCTTTTACAAAATTTATATTTTTCACTATTCAATGAAAAATCAATCTTTTTAGAAAAATACCAAAACTTCACCCTATGATAATTTTGATGTGTTTATTTCAAAAATAATTTACTTTTTATTAAATAAAATTTCTAAATTTATAGAAATTACTTATATTATACATGCATAAAAAACAATAAAAATCATTTTTTAAGAAAACCTGTTTTGGAAGCATAAAATGACTACTGAAAATTGATCACGTGTCTATAATAATTAATCAATACATTAGGATTATATAAAAACATTAAACCTATTTTTAATAATTTTTCTATTAATATTCATATGTGTCATTTTAACGTCTAGGTTATAATACTCATATTTGAATAATATATTTCATAGTTTATTTAAGCTCGGTGTTACGTGTTGTATACGCTATTGAACAAAGGGTTCTTTTTTAAAATATCTGGTTGTTACATAGCCTCCTATATTTACTTCTTAATGAATTTTTATACTATTATATCATCAAATACCTATGAAAAAAACTTCTTATATTCCTTCCCTTCATCTTAAAGCATTTGGTCTTCTCAAAAGACTAATCTTTCATGGCTTAAAGAGTAACCCAAAGAAGGTATCTTAAAAAAGAGTAAAAAATATTATCTGAGCTCTTTACATTTTATTTCTTATTATAATTCCTCTAAATATTTTTTATATATCATAACATAATGGATCTAGTTTCTTCAATATACTAAGATGTTATTATAATTATGGTAAAACCATTTTCCACTTCATTTCCATCAAATGGGAAATGAAAGTATCACTTGTGTGTACTTTTAGACTATCACCTCCACATAGTGACATAATTCATTTTCTATAACCACCTAAAATTAAGTTATTTGATAAATATATATGATATTTATGAAATAATTATGATTCTATATTAATAAAATATTATTTATCCATCTTTTTTTAATTATAAAATGGAAATAGTGTTTATGTGTATGTATGGACTAACATCTTGAGGAATGGTGTAATTAATTTTTGTATCTCTACCTTTTGTGCATAATTAAAAATATGTATTTAATGAATATATATGATATTTATATAATGATTAAAAATATAGTGTTTATGGAACCATGATCAAGTTTCAAGGACCATAACAGATGAATCGGAGCGTATGTAAAAAACAAAACTATTATCACTCGGAATAGTGATTTTAATAAAAAAATTAATGAACTTGTGATAATATCTTATAATTAAACTATTTATGATATTATTAGTTTGAATAATTATATTTTATATTATTATAATAAATTTCAATTTATTATGCAGGTGGTTAGAGTGTTTATAAAGTAATTCAAACTTGAGGTAAGGGTTTTATATTACAATCTCGCTTTTTTGGGGGGTTGTTTAGCCTTAAATTTTCGCAATAATGAAATTATATGATATATATCTAAAAATATTATTTATTTTATTCTTATTTTTTTATTTCATGAAATTTCAATTTTTCATTTATTTTGTCTCTCTTTAAGTACTAAAAATTCCGAAATAATTTTATTAAGGAAAATCGACTTTATTTCTCTCTTCAGACATGAATATTTTCTTCCATGTCCATATTTAATTTGAAATTTCTTAAATAATGTTTTTAATATTATCCCATTATTTAATAAATTAATTTTTACCCATTTTTTACTTTCTACAAAAAAAATAAAATTAATCTTCTTATTATTTTTTGAACACAGTACTTTTGACTTTATACCAAAGGTGCGAAAGGAATATTAGTTTTAACATATATAGCATGAATGGATTTTTTCCACCATCATGGACACTTGTTGAATTGAAGATTACCTTACAGATTTCCATTTTTATTTTAAAATTAAAAAAATACTTAATATTTTGGAAATATTTATATTTTAAATAATTAGTTTCAAAATAAAAAGGTTGTTTTCCTCAATACATATTCCAATGATATTTTAAAGGAATTTTTCATCTATGATATAATCATTTGATGTTAATTGTGCTTTAATAAGGTTATGATCCTATGATACCATATATATTCTTTATCTAGATGGTTTGTGATTATAATGATGAAATATTGATGAAATTATTTTTCTTTTCCACAGGTTAATCTATGATGAAATGATAAATGTTTTTATGATCTTGTGGTATACATATGGATAGAGTATGATTATGTAATGGGTGGGTACCTTATATCCCTCTAATTAATTAGGTAAATATTAATTTTAGATGATCTAAAAGGGTACATGGGAGATCATCCTAATCCCAAAGTAGGTACAAGGGTTGTTATCCTAGGCCTAACATTTGATGATTTCTTTGGTGGGTATCATTGACATAAGATTTCTATGATTATGATTATGACACACTTTATGCCACTCCTTTTATGTCATGATATTATACCAATGGTATTCTCTCATGGATCATATTATTTTATTCTTTTATGATTCATTTCTTATAAACTTCCAAGATTTATTCCATGAGTCATGATTATGATCAATGAATTTATGGGTATGATTTTCAAATATTAATCTCGTATTCTTATATCCTTATGATCATGTATGAAAAAAATGATTATTGATTAATATCTAACTTATTTACTATAAGATTATAATTTTTCATTAAGTTATGAGTCCTTTTTTCATTCTAAACCTCATGTGTTATATAAAAGTAAGTTCTTAAATGGGTTATGGAGGACTCAGGAGAATTTGAGATCATTCGTTCCTAGTTTGGGGCATGATGTTATAGTTTTTTGAAATATGGGGGTGATGAACTATTTGTTAAACCATGAAACAGAGTCTACATGGTAATGAAAAACATATAATAAATTACATAGCCATCACAAATAGTTTTTGTATGGTTTTTCTAACCCTACACATAAATTGTGTGTGGTGTAGGTTCTTGTTAAGTGGTCATCGCACAGTTGGTTTATAGTTTTTCCAACTATATGGTCACACTTTTTGGACCCTTTAAAAATATGGAAATTAATTTTTCCCTGCTATGACTTTAACTCTTTCTCCTCCCTTTCTCTTTCTCATTCTCACAGAATCTCATTAGAAGATCTTCCATTTTCCTCTACATGGTTTATATATATATAATTTATCTAGACTCTGATTTGACCTCCATTCATTAAATTGGATCCACCTCAGTATGTCTAAAACTCTTATTTCTTCTTTACTCAATTTTATTTTCCATCTTCGGTGTTATCTTAAAGTGACTTAATATATCCTATTTTTAGGGAATTTTTCTAGTTTTCCATTTATTCTCATTCAAGCCCAAATATGATATCAATACTAGATGAGGAGTTTACTACTAGGATATGGTGGGTGTTCTGTTATTTTTCCCTAAATTTCATGGTGTTTATAATTTTTTTCCATTATGTGGCATGCCAGAATTTTTGTGCTTCACCCCTAAAATGTGTAACTCATTTATTTAATTTCCTATATCATGACCTAGGCCCTTAATTAGACCCAATGATATTTTTGTAGGTTTAATAACTCACCACGAACCACCCCTTAGGGTGGTTTAGATTAAATCTTAATTCCTACCGTTATGGCCTTATCAACCACTTATTGTTTTTTTCTAAAACACCCATTAGGTGTGTTTGTCTTGGTTATTGTAAATTGAATAGCCATAATGAGTTAACTAAAATGATGAATTTAATTTTTTTTATGGAAAGGATACTTCCCTTTTAGCTCTTAATCACTTAGAAATGAAATCACCCTAATAGGATAAATTAAATTGATAATGGAATGGTTATATCACATGTCCCATTGGTCAATTATTAATTTATTCCTGACTATTTTTATAGACCTTAATGATACCGTTAAATAAATGGCATACCTTGAGTAATATTGGGATTCCCAACCTGGAATTCCTTGAGTGAACTTGAAGGATTCCACCATATTCATTAATCTGAGTTCCAAGTGGTACACTAGCCTTGTACTCAATCAATGTCTCGAATTGTGAATGCCTTGGATTGAAACCGACAATTCACCAAGTTTATTATAGAAATTATAATGACTTTGATTATATATTTGGATTTATATTGATACCATCAGACCGAGACCACCTTGTATTATCTCCATGGGCTCCAATAAAGTATATAATTATGTTAACTTAGACATTTTCCATGGAATTGATGCAGAAACCTTGCCCATGGGCCTTGGTTACTTGACATACTGATAAATATATGTTCATAAATATCTGAAGTGAACTAAAGTTGGTAGTTTTTACCTATTTTTAATCCATTATATAGCTTTATCTTACATATATATTGTACAGTTTTACTACTTGTATTATTATACTAGATTGTATTAAACTCATGATTTATTGTTTTTCCTCATTCATGTATATACTACACACTGATACAGATTATATTTATAAAATGGATTTTTATTAGTCACTATTAGTGTATGCCTAGTGAGTTTTACTCACACCCTATCCGATCCGTCATTTGGTTCCCAAGAGGATTACATGGATATTGGTATGGAAAAAAGAAAATAACCTAGTTATAGACACTTTACTTTCTTTTAGTATTTGATATTGGGAAAAGATGATTAAGCCAGTGCTCAGGATTCCTTGGAGATAGATTTTTGGGTCTTTTTGGTTTCCATTTGTATGTGTTGTAATTTATTGTATGTATATCTATTTATATTACTATATCATCTCATGATATCATCATATATATATGATATTATTTCATTTTATATCTATTTAATATTATTTGGATGGTTTACCTTTTGATTCTTTATTATTTACTTTTGTTGCCTTTTTATTATCATTATGATGTGCTATGATAAGTAGGGTATATTATCCCCACTATGCCACCATAGTCCCTTAATACTATTCAATAGACTCTAGAAAACAAGGGTACATTCTTGAGTTCATATGGAAAACTGGGTTTGGTTACTTATGAGTGAACCGGGTCTAGGATGTCACAAAGTGCTATTAGAGGGTTTCTTTTCTCTTATCTTACTATTTGGGACTGATATACAGGAGACTAGGATGTGTCGAAGGTTGTAAATAAGTCATTTATGGAAGTAACTAACCCATTTTTAGAAGAAAATTCAAGTTACTTGGGATGGTACTTTTTATTCTGTATGTTTTAGGCTACAGTTTCACTACTTTCACTATTAGGTGATGTACCTGGCTTGTTATGTTTTTTGTGATTACTAATTTGTACACTTGGTCTATAATGGAAATGGATCATTACCTCATGTATCACTATAGTCATATAGGCTTGTATATGTCATTTATATTCCATTTCATGAATATTACATTTCTTGATTATATATTTATTATCACACTTTTATTTATTGTTATACCTTTAATTTTCTAACATTTCTTACAAGAAAATGAGAAAAATAATTTTTTTTAAAGTGTCTATATCAACCTAAATGATTTTTTTCCACATATATTAATGGTGGCACCTTAACTAACCAATTATGACATATTTATTTCATGTGAATTTAGTTACATGGGATGAAACTTTAGTTGGTTGTGATTAAATGGATGTCAATTGTAATTAATAAAGTTTGTTTCTCTATAAGTTGGGAATTGTGATCCATACAATCAATCCATCATATACAGACTTGTTACATCCTAAGAATATATATAAAGGATAGTTTCAGTTACATTGAATACTAATTATAACTTATAAAGATTATAACTTTAAAATTTGGTATTATAAATACATATAAATGAACCATTATATATCTCAACTTACTAAAATTTTAATTTTTAAAGGAAATAGTTGTCGTTAAATGGGGATTCCAATTATAATTTAAAGAGTTTTTTCCTCTATAACTTGAAATTGAAACCCTATATAACTGAACCTTATGATTGAAAACTAGAATCTTACCTTATAACTTGGACTAAGAATTGGTTATTTGGCTAACGTATCTCTGATATTCAGGTAATATAACTATTATTGTTTCCTATCAGTAATCCTTTATGCCTTGAATATATTTTGAGGTGTGTTCTTGGAATTATAAAGATATGCCTCTATGATTTCCTTGGGTCGACCTCCCAGAAGGTGGAGGATACCATGCTCCCAAGGTAGTGGCACTTTACCCACATATAATTTCACCTACATCACCTCACATAGTAAGACCTATTATACCAAGTCTGGTCACTAATACTAAGTTCAAAGAAAGTTTTTTATGATTGTGGAAGTCTATGGATGGGGTTTCGTGACTGGCACTGAATATTTCATAATTGATAAGGGAGTTCCAATAGAAACTCCCACCTACTTTTTCATGGGAAGCCAATCCCCAAGATGTTAAATATTTATTAGAGGCTATACTCTCGATCTTTGAGCATCATGATATTCCTCTGTAAATGTAGGTGAATATCACAACTTATATTCTTTGGGGGTCTACCAAGTGATGGTGGGATGTTCTCAAATAGGCATATCTGCATCGGATTATGGTCTGGAGGGATTTCTAGACTGGTTTCTAGGAATATTTTTTTCTAGAGACCTTGAGGTATAATCAATTTAGGGAATTAATGCATCTGGGCTAGGGTTTTATGTCCATTATTGATTACTCTACACATTTCATAGATCTTCGGTTCTTTATACCCACCCTTTTTTGTGTTGATTTATCCAGGTAAAGACATTTCAAGTATGGTATTAGGTATACCATTCGATCTCAGGTGGACATATAATGATTGACTATTCTCTCTAAAATAGTGAACTAGACCATTATCTTTGAGCATAATATGAGGGGAGATAAAGTTATAGGAAATGGTGGTTTAGATTTTAGGTCAGGTAATACATCATCTAGTGGTAGGAAGAGTCGATTTGAGTTATCTCATGATAGAATTGGTAGTCATATTATATGCACTGGTAGTTATATAGCATGCCATTAGTGTGAAAGGCAAGGTCACTCAAATCATCAGTGTGATAGAGACCCAATAGAGTGTTTTGTCTATGGTATAATAGACCATATCCAGAGATTATAGAGGAATCTTATACTGGTTCTCAATGGAATAGGACCTTCACTAACTCTAAATTCTAGAGTGGTATCAGTTTCTTAGTGTGAGGTAGGAAGCTGGATCATCGCCATCCGATTAGGACAAGGTAGCGATCAAGGTTGAGGAGTTATAATCTTCATGTGCAGTGCCGATAAAGTGGACCTACTTAGAGTGGTTAGGTTGTGAATTGGGGTTGTGGATCAGGCCAATTATATAGAGTGAAGCCTGCACCTAAGGAATATAGTGTCAAACCATCTACAGTACATGGTATGATCTTAGAAGTCTCAACTTTAGTAACTATATTATTTGATAACAGCACTTCAAACTCATTTATATTTGTGACTTTTATGAAGTGTTGGTATCAAGAATGATTATTTTTGTGGGGTAATTTCCCAAGATACTCTGTTGAGAGTACGACCATAAAATATTCCCTGGTGCAAGGAGTGATCCCTCATGATCGAAAATTACCATTTATTACGGAACATTTTCATCCTTGAGATGATAGGTTTTGATGTAATTCTCAGAATTCACTGGTTAGTTCCTTGTAGATCCCTTATTGATTTTTATAATTGAAAGGTTTCCTTATTATCATCTAAGGATGTTAGTTATGTTTATAAATTAAAATGGGTTGTCCATGCAAGAAGAGTTATACCTATGCATCAAGGGCTAGGTGGAGTGTTAGCCATATTTTCAGTATATTTCTTGATGGTTGAGGAATACTACATGATATTTTTCCTCTAGTGGTGGACCAATTCATATATTTATTTCCTGATGACTTTTATGGGTTACCTCATAAGAGAGGGGAGCAGTTCCCAATTGATCTTATTCCAATGGAAGAACAAGTATCTATTTCCCCATACAAGATGTCTCCTACCAAGAATCAGGAACTCAAGAGGCAATTGGATAACCTGGAGGCCAAAGGGTTTATATGACCCAATACTTATTCTTAGTGTTTGACTATGCTTTTATCCAATAAGGTAGATAGAACATTAAGTCTATGTATAAATTATCGGAGGTTGAATCTACTTACCATTAATAATTAGTACCTACTTCCTCATTAAGATGATCTCTTCGACTAGCTCTAAGGAGAGAGTGTCTACTAAAAGATTTAATTGAGATCAGGATACCATCAGGTATGATTTAGACCCTCATATATACCATGTATAGCATTCCAAAGTTTTTGTGGCTTATATGAGTATCTGATTATGTTGTTCGGTCTGAAAAGTGTACCAATTATTTTTATGGATTTAATGAATTGGGTTCTCCACCTATATATAGATTATTTTTTGGTTTTTTTATGGATTATATATTATTGTTCTCTTAAACTTGAAATTATCATGATAAACACCTTGAAATTGTATTGATTGCATTAAAAGAGCACCAACTATATGTTATTCTCACTAAATTCCACTTTTGAATTCACAAATTTCACTTATTATGTCATGTTATATCAGAATCAGGGGTATCTATGAATCTAGAGAATCCAACAGCTATAATTTCCTAAGAGTATCCCAAAAATATTTTTGAAATATGGAGTTTCTTAGGGATAGTTGATTACTATCAGTGTTTTATTCATAACTTCTCACTCCTTGTAGCACCACTTAAAGGATTAACCAAGAAAGGTGAAAAATTTTAAATGGTATGAATCTTATGATAAATCTTTTCAAGAGTTGAAAATAATTTCAACCTCAGTACTGATCCTAATTTATTCTGAGATACGCATAGGATAAATATTTTTATTTGATGTATCATGTATTAGGTTGGGAACTTTTTCAATTCAAGGGGAATGATTAATGGTTTAAGGGCTCATCATTTGAGGTCGCATGAGCATAATTACTCAACACGTGATCTTGATTTAGAGTTTATTTCTCATTATTTATGTTACTGGAGACATTATTTTTAATAGGAATGATTCTTGGTTTACATAGAACATAAAATCCTCTAATAATATTCACTCAGTGAAACTTGAACCTTCTATAGTGAACATGGTTCAAAAACATATTGTCCTTCGTCTTTGATCTTTATTATATTCCAATAAATGGAAATATAGTTGATAATGTTATGAGCTAAAATATTCATACAGAATATGTTCAAGAATATATTATTTAATGGAAGTTGATAGATCATATTTTTGAAATTCATCTATAAGTTCAAGAATATCATTATAAGGCTCTCTAAGATTTAGGAATGGCCTCATCACTTTTGGATCAAGTGAAGATGAGGAAACTTTCAAATTTCAAGGTCTTAGTCCTGAGGGAAGGTTTTTCAAGTAAGGACCCAATGCCTAGTTATATTGTCAGTAAGGATGACATACTATATATCAATGGGTGTTTCTTGGTACCTATAAACATGTGAGGGGAGTTTATGTGAGAATATCATGCTATCAATTGGGATGTACATCCCAGAATCACAAATATATACCGTGAATTACACCTCCAGTATTGGTGGCCTGAGATGAAAATTAGATCATGGGATTTTTTACTTGATCTTCCACTTATCATCAAGTTAAGGTAGAACACCTATGGCCTATTGGTCATTTACATCCATTTCCCATCTCTTATTAGAAATGAGATGACGTCACTATGGATTTCATGATGGGTTCACCAAGATCACCTTAGGGCAATGGTGTCATATGGGTGATTGTGGATAGGATGAAAATGGTCACTCATTTCTTGCCTATTCGAGAGACCTTATCAGTGGATTAACTTGGTGGAATATATGTTTTAGAGGTTATATACCTTCATGGGGTTCCATATACCATCATATTAGATATATATTCTCAATTAACTTATCACTTCTAACAAGAGTTGAAGAATTCTTTGGGTTTATAGCTAATTATAAGTACTATATACCACCCTCAGACTATTGGTCAGTCCAAGAATACAATATAAGTATTAGAGAAGATGCTTCAATCATGTTTCATTGATTTTAGAGTCTCTTGGGAAAAGCACTTGTCTCAAATGATTTTTCTTATAACAATATTTTCTAAGTGAAAATTCATATGGATCCTTATGAGGTGTTATATAGAAGGCCTTTTCATTCACCCCTATACTAGTTTGAGGTATGATAGGTAGTGTTATTAGGACCTCATCTCATTCAAGAGACATCAGACCAAGTATATCTAATCAAAAAAAAATGGATGCATCTTAGTCTAGGAATAAATTTAATACCGATCATCTTCACTGACCTATAGAGTTTTAGGTGTGAGATTGATTCTTCTTACATGTTTTACCTAGGTTGGGTCATTGAACTATTCTGAGTGAAGGGAATTTGGTGCCCAGATTTGTTGGGACTTTCAAAATTTTAGTGAGAGTCGGATCGGTAGCCTATTAAATATATATTACTTAGAGGTACCAGATCATGCATGAAATATTATATACTTCTTATCTTAGACATTATTATTCTGAACCATCTCATTCATTTGATCTAATTGAAGTTGAGTTAGAGTTTGATTCCACTTTTTAGGAGTATCCAATTTGTATTGTTGACCATAGCATGAAGACTCTCTTAGGCATGAAAGTTCATCTAGTATAGGTTCTATGGTAGTATGACCAAGTATAGGATGAGTCCTGGGAATGAGATTTTGATATACATGTTCAGTAGATGCAGTCATTCTTGGATGAAAATAAAAAACATTCATAATGGAAACAAAAAAGGCAAGTTGTTTTAAAGAGGTGAGATTGTAATACCCCAGTTTTTCATTGAGTCATTGATCCATTTGTTTTTTATAATAAAACTCTTTTTTATCTAAATGGAAGTTATTAAAGGGGGTATTTAGATCTTGGGAGAATTTTTTCTTGGTTTGGGCCCAAATTTCTATTTTTTGAAAATTTAGGAGGATGCACACAGTTATCGCGTGGTTAGCACTAACCATGAACCTCAAACGTGAATCCATATAAGGGAGTTGCATAGTTTTTTAAATCATGAAATATATTTTTCACAGCTATGTAAAACCTATAATAAATTATAGAGGAATCATGTATATATTGTGCTCTATTTATCTAAATATGAACCTAAACCATGCAAGGTGTAGGTTTTGGGGTAGTTTCAATCACACAATTGGAACATGGTTTGTCCAACCTTGTGTCCAAACCATGTTCCCATTTAAAAATATAGAAATTAATTTTTTCCCTCCAAGACTTTAACCATTTATCCTCTCATTCTTATCCTTATTCACAAAGCATCTCATTGGGAGATATCCCCTTTCCCTCTTCAATTTTCTAATATATATCATTCATCCTAACATTGATTAGATCGTCATTTGTCATGTTGGATTCACCTTGTTAAGTCTAACACTACTCTTACTTATTTTCTCAATTTTATTCTCCATCATCAGTGTTATCTCTATTTGACCTAATATGACGTATTTTTAGGCTGTTTTTCTAGTTTTTTGTTTTCTCTCATTCCAACATAGATCTAAGGCCTATATTAGATGAGTAGTGTTATCTATTAATTTTCCCTAAAATTCAGGGTGTTTATAATTTGTATCTATGGTGGTGCACGCTATACTTTCCATGAATTACCTCTAAAATGTGTAAACCATTTATTTAAATTACTAAATCATGACCTAGAACCATCATTGGACCCATTGAGGTTGTTGGAGTTTGAATACCTCAACATGAACCACCCCTTAGTGTGGGTTCAGTTAAATGCTAATTCCTAACATTCTTGCATTTTCAACCACTTATTTCTTATATCCAAAACACCCCTCGGGTGTGTTTATCTTGACCCTTATAAAGTTAATGGACCTAATGAATTAACAAAAATGATTAATAGAATTGTTTTATAAAAATTATACTTCCCTTGGCCCTCTTTATCTATTATAAATTAAATGAACCAAATGGGATGAATTAATTTTATAATGGCATGGTAACATCACATGTCCCGTTGATCATTTATTACTTTATGCTTCACTATTATTATGGACCTTGATGATACCATTAAAGTAATTTCATTCCATGAGTAAGACTATGATTCCTAACCTATAATGCCTTGAGTTAACTCAAAATATTCCACACAATTCATTGATTCAATTGTGAAGTGATACACTATCCTTAGAATCAGTCAATGTCTCATCTTTTTTAATACCTTATCTTGACACTAATGATTCACTTACTTTATTCTAAAAATAGGAATTCCTTTTATTATCTCCAATGATTTTTATTGATTTTCTCAAACCCAGAACAACTTGGATTATCTATTTGGGATCCAATAAAGTCTATACCGAGGTTACCCTAGATATGATCATTGGGCTCAATGAGGATGCCTTGGCCATGATCCTTAGTTTCCTGGCCTATAGATAGGTCTATGTTTAGAAATATCTAGTTTGATTTGATTCTTGTGGTTTTTACCTGGTTCATTTTCATTATAGAGTTTTACCTTGTACTTGTATTGTACATTGTTATTACTTATATTCTTAGATTGTATTGTAGTAAACTCCCACTTTACAGTTTTTCCTCATTCTTGTATATACTAGACACTACTATAGCTTGTATTCAAATATATAATTTGTATTAGACACCATTGGTGGTAGCCTACTGAGTTTTACTCACGCCTTATCCAGGTCTCCATTTAGTACATTGGTAGATTACATAGATGTCGATAAGGATAAATGGAAGTTCCCAGTTATGGATGCCTAATTTTCTATTAGGATGGGATTTTGGGAGAAAATGATTGAGCCGGTTCTTGAGATGCTTTGGAGAAAGATTTTTTGGTCTTTTTGGTTTCCTTTTGTATTTGTTACACTATATTTTATGCCTACTACCATTTTAAGCTATTTATATTCCTGTATAAACTCATGAGATCATCATATGTAAATGATATTATTTAATTTTATACCTGTTTATTATTATTTGGTTGGTTTACCTTCTTATTACTTGTTATTTACTTTTTTTATTATTATTTTCATTTTGTTTCACTCTGATAAGGAGGGTATATTTTCCCCACCATACCACTATAGACCCTAAATACTATTCAAAAGCCTCTGGTAATTGAGGAGGCATACTTGAGGCCATGTATCAAACTGGTTTCATTTACTTATGAGTGAACCAGGTCTGGAATATCACATTTACCCTTACTAAGCATATGAGATCACACTTTATTATATTTTATTTTCCCCAAGAAATAAAGAAAGGTTTTAAGTATGATATATCTAAGAAGGGTTCTAGTTGTGAATAACTTCATGGAAGATGGTATAGAAATTTTATGTACCAGGTGTTTATGTATCTAAGTTTCCAAATACATTAAACCTTTATGGTACTAGAAAGGATCAAAATGATATGTAATGAATATTCATCAAATAAGATGTAATATTTATATATGTAATGTTTAATTTATGTTAATAATAATTTAGCATGTGTTATCGATTATTAAGGTACCTTTTATTAATTTAAATTATTTATATCATTTGAAGCTATTTCGTAAATGAATTTCCTATATATTTCTGAAGTACTAATTATAGTGTATATATAGTCACACCTACCTAAAATATGATCCATTTGAATATTATATGAAAGATTCATCTATTAGATGGTCACATGTGTTATTAGTTGTTGGTGAGTATACATCGTATGTAATGAATATTTATTAAAATAAATATTTAGCATCGTATACTATATATAAAATGGTCAAGCATAACTATTAACAAGATTATCACAACACTTATATGAATGTAAAGTGTTAAAAATAAATAGTCTGATTATACACACCAGAAGTATGGTTAAATTGATTGTATTTAATCATTTTTTATAATTAGTGTAAATAAATAAATACATATTCCTTTGAAGATGAAAATGGACATATCAATAAAAAATATATTTTTAGATATTTCCCCTAAAGTGACAATGGTTCCAAATAAATTATGAGATCTCATTAAATGTTATTGATGGTATATTTGAATCTTTGAATTCTTTCAAAAACTCATCAATGATAATTAATTTTTAATTATTTTTATGTCAAAATAATTGGATAAAATAATTATTGGTGAAATTTATTATATGTTCAACTTATAGAGTTTTGCATTGATTATCCAAACTACAAAAAACTATTGAATACTAGTGGTTTTATTGTAAGAAATATGATTCCTTCCAAATTTGGGTATTTATATATATTTAAATCATGTCCAACTAATGTTTTCATTATTTATATATATGATGACATAGATTACAACATCCATGAACAAATAAAGGGTTCAAAATGCCTATTTCATATTCAATATTTTTAAAGTTTTACCCAACTTGATAGATTTATGTATGGAGTGAACTAAATTAGTTATATATAACATATCCATATTAAGATATATCTGTATAATGATAAATATATAGTTGAACATATCATCACATGATTTGTATAAATTGGTGATTTTTTATCCATATGTTCTAGATTTTATCAAAACTCTGTAAGAGTTTACAAAATCATTAGAATTATTGATGATAAAATTATAAGTAGTATCCTTGTATTTATATTATCCAAAAGATGAAATCAGGAATTTTGGAATGATTTTACATATTCATGAAAAACCCCTTAATAATTAAATCTCTTACATCCAAGAAGTGTTATATTTCATACATGAGGGGATAATAGAGAACTTATTTATCCCTAAAGGATTAAATATAAATTAATATTTTGTTTATCTCTGAAGGATATATCTATAAATATGCATGTGTACCTTGAAAACAATATAAGGTCTTATTATAATAAATTTGATGAAAACTAAAGTTATTTTAACTCTTTTATACTTAAAGGATATACATTATTATTATTTAAATATTCAAAATTGAATTTTTTTGGTTATGAATTGATAGATTTCCTCATGGATGTAAAACGTGGAATTTTTTTTCTTCAATGAAATCTAGTTTTCCTTCTTATCATCCTTGTTTTTTGGTTGAACCATGTTTGGGTAAAGTTTTCTGGTACTTTAAAGGCTTCTGGAAGATTCAATGTGAATTTGGTAAGCTTTATGGGTAAAATATGTGACACCAAGTCATATTATAAGTGGTTGTATCATAAGGAAATTTTGGTGTTGAGGCCACACCATAGAGGAAGGAGCTACGCTATAAAGGTACAGGTTGATGGGTTTTCATCATTGCCTCAATCATGGTGATTTCATCTGAGAGGGTTGAACTATAGTATCTCAGACCACGCTACCGAGCCTATTTCCACATCAATTACAAATGGTTGGTTCAGTGCTCAGTATTTAGAAGTTAAATCCTTGAAGGCGATGTTATGAATTGAATTTTGGAAATGAGTTTTGGAATTAAATTGCCACCTTTTTTCAGAATTGAACAGGGAATTCAAGAGTCCTTTAGTGGGGATTTTCCACATAGTTTGAGACCTCCAAATTCTCTGATCTCCATCTTCACATTTCCTAGTTCAAAAAAATAAAATGGCTATAGAGAAAGCTCTATGTCATATTCCTCACCCTACACCATATAATTTTGAGTTTTGTTATAGTTCTATGTTGTAATTCTCACCCTATGTTTTAGTAGTTCAAGCTTCAGTATTGTTCCACACTATAGTCTTCCACCTTGAACTACATAGGTCGTTTTCTGGTTCTATCCATGTCAGATCTATTCTTCCTACACCATGGTGGTATCTTCTAGTTCAACATTTCACTATAATGCTCTCCCTTTCATCGTGGTGTTGTTTTCCGATGCACCTATACTCCATGGTGGTCTCTTCTAGTTGAACATTGCACCATATTTCTCTCCCCTACATTGTGGAGTTCTCTTCCATTACTCCCTTTCATGTTAGTGGTCTATCCTTCATCATGGTGTTTTTTATAGTGTACCTCCATGTAAAATCACCTTGATTGTGCAATGGAGCCTTCTAAATTTCTAGAGCCTTATTCTTTTTTGGTTTTTCTAGTGATCAACCCAAGGTAAGAATTGGTTCCACCCTTTGGTTTGGATTTCCACTTTGGGATCTCACTTATTTTTATAAATGTTTTCCATATTTACATTTCCTCATGTCCCTCTAGTTGTTTATTTGTTATGTTATTTACTATTATTTGTTTCATGATATGATACTAAGGGTATAGTCTCCCCACCGACTGACTTAGACCATCACAACTAGTCGGTAGCCTCTTGCGTATGGGGATGAATTCTTGAGATCATATGTCCTTCTGGCCCAGACCTAGTGTTTTAGGTTAGGTTATTAAAAAATGGTATCGATAGACTAGGAATCGCTAACTTTTCTCTTCTATTTTACTCTATTTAGGACAAGGTGAAAATGAGATAAGATGATTGGGACTCTAGTGAGGTAACTATGACAGTGCATGGACATCATTATATAGTGGACCTTCGATTTTTCATAATGTTGGTGAAATTATGTTTTGAAGTTACCATTGATTAAAATAACCTTGAGTGTTACATATTATATTTATATGTGATTTATTAGATTTTAGGTGCATTAATGCATCATGAATAGTTGAGTAGGTTCACATGCCATATATATATAACTATTATTATGCTATATTGTACTTATTTAATTAAATTCCTTGATTATGCTATCTATTTGGGATATTTTCTCTAGTTGTGTGATATATATCTATCTTCATTAATTTTTTTAACTGAGCAAGTTTTTTATTAGTATATATATGGTTATTATGACTAACGTGTTGGTAAGGAGACCAAGGTTAGTGCATGGAGGGGATACCTTGGGTTATGGGTAAATTCTTAGGAGAGCCTTATTTAATCCCTTATACTATTTAGGATCAGTTTATATTCTTAATATTCCTTCTATTGTAGAATATTGTTCCTCATAGAAATTTTGTGGGACCACTAGCTATGTAGGATACTCCAAAGCATGTTGCCACACCATCCCAGTGGTAGAGGTAGTAGGTCCTATCTAGCTTCCATCGAGATCCATGGTTAATTATACCAAGGATTATCACTTTAGAATACTCCATCATTTCAAGGCACTCATGGACTATGGGGTGATGGGGACTGGGTGGATATTATCAAGGGTATCTTCAACCTTATAGAGACACTGACCAACAGGAAGGAGAAGCTACTTGTGTTCATGCTACAAAGACTTTCCAAACATTGGTAGGGAGTCATGGTATAGGCTAGGCAGTATGAGGTCCTCACCTGGGAGGCTTTCAAGGACCTATTCTTTGGATATTTCTTTCCCAACACATTTAATATCAATCAATCACAAGAGTTCATGTAGTTGCAGCAGATCTCCATGATAGTATCTTCCTACTTTGCCAGTTTCATGGAGCTAATCTAGTTTTTTATGCTTCTAGATAGTAATGAGGATAAGAAATAAAGGAAGTTTGAGATTATACTTTGACCTGACATTAGAAAATAGGTTCGAATCTTTGACCTATATTCATAACCAAAGGTATGGTGGAAGGCCCTAACTATTGAGAAGATCGTGGAGGAGGTTCAGGTAGTTGACCTTCACCTACCCTTTCCTGCTTAGTTGGGTGGACCTCCCACCACTACCATGAGTAACTATTCCAATGGTAGGAAGAGGAAGACTATAGATGATTGAAATAGAAATATTATTCAAGTAGATCAAAGTTTAGATTCTATAGCCCCTTCTGAAGGTGTCCTGTAGTGTTTTAACTGTGGAAATTTTGGACACAACAGAAGGGTTTTCACATTACCCCTTACCCAATGAAAGAAATGTGGAAAGAGGGTACTTTTATAATAGTATTTATCCAGGGCTTCGAGGTTTAATTGCGATGGAGTTAGGGGATAGGTGGAATCTTAAACACATGGATCCATTCAAGATTCTTAGAAGCAGACTCATACTAGTCATGTACTTTAGATATAGGGTCACGGAGCGGAGTTAAGCCACATGAATGTTGTGGACTAGACTCTAATGGATGGTGGAGAGGGGTTCTCTACTATTCAAGTTATGATCTGGATTATATATACTTTATCTAATACCTTATTCAATACTAGTGCTTCATATTCCATCATTTATGCACAAGTAGTTATTTTAATTGACTTATGAGTCAAGTTATCCTATGATTTATTCTACCTTGATACACCTTTGGTCATGAAATTGTACAACCTCAAATGATTCCCAGAGTGTCCTATAGTCCTTTTTTTCTATGGAAATATTTTAGAATTCATGATTTTGAATATGAAAACCTTCAACATAATTATTGGCATGGATTGGTTGACCAGTTTTTTAGCACACATTGATTGTTATCAGTGACATGTGTTGTTCACTAAACTAAAGGGAGAGAAGTTTATGATGATTGGAGAGTGGTAACTTAGAGAAGGTAGAGCGGGAACAGACCTGATTTAGTATGGGATGATCACCGTGTGGATTTTGGGCTTATCTTACTCATTAGTATTAGTGACATCCCCCTTATATTTCACTCCAATCATATATCTTTATCAAGATATATTTCCAAATGACTTTAGAAGACTTCCTACTAATAAAGGAGTTAACTTTGAGACTGATCGTGTTTTGTTTATGAAACCCATTCCAATACCCCCATATCATATGGAAACATATGATCTAAAGGAGATCAATTTTTATCTTGAGGACTTAGATAAAAAGTTATTTATTAGACCAAGTACTTCACCATGGGGTGCACCTATGTTGTTTACCAAGAAGGTGGATAGTAGTATTTGACTCTATGTTGATTACCAAAAGTTAAACCAAGTGATAGGGAAGAACCAATATCCATTTACTATGATCCATTATCATTTATATTAGTTATGGGGAGGCCAGTGGTTCTATGTGATTGATATTCAATCTGGCTATCACCAGCTATGAGTTAGAGAGAAGGAAATTTTGAAGATTTCATTTCAGAGAAAGTGTAGGTTTTATGAGTACTTAGTGATGTTGTATGGGATAAAAAACCCATATTTAGTGTTAATGGCTCTCATTAACAAGATCTTCCACCCATGTCTATAATTTTTCATCATAGTGAATATCGATGACATCCTAATCCACTCATTAACACTAGAGCAGCAAGCAAGACACCTTGTTATAGTCTAGAGTATATTTCGATGACATTATATTTATACTCAGCTATCAAAGTGTGACTTCTAGATAAGTGAGGTAATATTATTAGGGAAGATGGTTTTCGAGACAAGTATATCCATTATCTTAGAGAAAGTGGAGGTGGTAATGTCCTGGACACATTCCCAAGGTGTGTTTGATATCAAAAACATTCTGGGTTTAGAAGAATATTATCAATGGTTTATATAGGACTTATCTCAATTATCAGTACCCATGAATTCACTAAAAATAAGGAAATTTTACCCTCACTAAAAGGTTCTAAAATATCTGACCCTTTACCGAATATGGTGAAAGTTTGAGTGGTTAGACTACGGAGAAGAGTAATTCCTTGAACTAAAGATAAGATTGATGATAACTCCATTACTGTTACTATTTGATCTTGGTGTTGGATATGAAATATATAATGATGCATCAGGTGTTGTTATAGGAGTGGTGTTGATGAATAGAGAGAAGGTAGAATACTATGGGCTTCTTCATCTATAACCCCATGATAAGGACTACCCTAATCATGATTCAGCTCTATAATTCATGTTCTATGACCTAAAGTACTAGAGACACTATTTATTCATTAATAGATTTATCTTATAAACAAATCATAAAATCCTTCATTATATCTTCACACAAAGAGACCCGAACCTAATGAAAAGGAATTAGGTTGAGTATCTATATAAATTTTTCTTCAATATTACTTACACATCAGAGAAAGGTAACATCATTTTATATTTTATTATCCATAAAATGCAGGCATAGAAGTAACATGGTGAGAGTTCTTTATAGGAATAGTGATACTTGATGAGCTTCTTGGTTGATTGGAGGATTCATGATTTTTAGGATCGAAGACCCATAACTTTATATCCTTTAGTGATAATTTCCTCACTTATGAATAGAGTGAATATTGGTTAGGATCCACAACTAGAGTGTGTTGTGATATAGGAATAGATGGTTGGTGGTGACCTGATACCCAGATGGTCAATGGATGTTGATGATTTAATCTTTGTACATGGGAGAGTTATTATCCCTGCATCCATCATAGAGAAGATTATGATAGATTACCATACCTCTAGATAGGTACTACATCCTTATGTGATAAATATGTACCTAGAATTCAGGTCAAACTTTTGGTATATAGGGATGAAGAGAAACATCACATGGTTTTTATCATGATGCCCTGTCTACTAGAGGTTGAAGGCCGACCACTAAATTCTTGGTGGTTTAGTCTAGACACTTCCCATACACATGTGGAAGTGGGAATATGTCATGACCTAACCCACTGGGGCCTATCTGGACTGTGTTAAGCTAGATGTGACCAGCCCAAGCCTACGTCCAATAGGATAGGGGCTATAGAAAAGCATCGAGAAGGCATAAATAAAATGTGAGGACTTATCCTAAGTACCTGTATATATGAACAAACTATATTCATGTGAAATTTTGGACTAATAAAACAAAATAATATAACATCTAGAGTAAAACCATGCATTCAATAAACTCAAGGGAATACATTAGAGTATGATAATATAAATCAAAAGTGTTAAAAGGGGAAAAATACATACCAAACCAAAAATTTGGTCCCAACCTGAAAAAAACTGGGAAAAAAGGGAAGCTGAAGAAATCCCATCTCATGATCTTCAAATATGTACACTAAACATAGCCAATTCACCAAAGTATCACTATGCTACACCAATGACACATCCCACCAGTCTTTTATCTATATAAAACATGACGCATAAGGGTGAATCCCATGCAAGGGTTAGTATATAAATAATGCAAAAACTAAAAAGGAAGAAATATAAAGATACTACATAATTAAAATCAACCCAAATAAAGAGGGAAATAAAACTCAACATATATGTTCATAAATAAACCCATACAAGAGAGAAAGGGGATCTCTATCTCCACAACCCAACTAAAGAAGAAAAGTCTACCTATTTCTCTAAAGGTTGTCATATCGCGTGTCTTTACAAGGAAGTAATGTAGAGTACATGAACATCACCACTGTGATCCATAGCAAAGGTCGCACAATATCCATTATAGTATATGTTCCATAGTTCAATAGGGGGTTCCACTCAATGAATAGATGACTCATGCCCTGGTGCAACAAGGGGGTTTCAATCGGTAGATAATGGATACCCACCCTAGTGCATCAGGGGGTTAACTCAGTAGATAGAGGACATGTTCCCTTGTGAATTATGGGGTACCACTCATTAGATAGAGGGATCATGCCCTAGTGTGTCAGGGGGTTGCCACTTAGTAGATAGAGGAAATTTTCCCTAGTGTGTCAGGGGGTTCCACTCAATAGGTATAGGACCCATACCCTAGTGTGTCAGAGGGGAACCACTTGGTAGATAGAATAATATAAGGGACATGTGCCCTAGTATGATATGGGGTTTCCAAACTAGTTTTATCTCTGTTGATCTCACTCGATCACCACTATCATTCAAGCACCACCTGAAAAAGCGTTATGCTCACAACACATCATGCAGTATATCAAAATTCACTAAAAAGGAAACCATAAAGTTCTATATATAAAACTACTTAGGATAGGATACTCACAGTCCAAAATTCAAGCCCTAAAGAAGGATAAACATACTGTGGAATTTTCTAGGATAAGTTCATGGCTTATATGGGGGTCACACTGTAACACCCCAAACTTCCACGGTACGTTTCCCTTCGAATAATCGATAGCGTGTGTTGTACGCAACCTCGAGTTCTAACACACACCACAACTAATTAAACTAGCCGTTGTGAATATTAATACCTACTTTTTGAAATCATATATATTTTATATTTCAAAATGGACTTCATTTTTAGATTCGGAATATCGAAATTATCCTAGGGTGAAATTTTGGTACTTTTCGGATAACTTTTATATTTTGATGAATAGTGAAAATTACTAAATTTTAATTAAAAACAACTTTTTTAATCAAAATAATTAATATTGATAAATTATTAATTTGAGTGTTTTTAAAGTATATTTAGAATATATTTTTACCATTTAATTTAATTTTTGTCATTGGACATAATTTTACAATTAAACCGAACATAAACAAGTGTCAATCTTTTGATAGTTATTACCTCTTAAAAACACGCTTTTTGTTTTGACAGCGGGAATTAATTTTAAATTAATTTCTGCCACTTCTGTGTTTTGAATTTAGGAAAATGGATTCCATATTTGGAATCAGGATGTTCAAATTGTGTAAATAGGTAACTTTTATTTTTAGACATTTTGAATAGTTACTGTGGTAAATATTTTATTTACCATGGTTAAAGGCTAAATCCGGAAAATAAGGGTTAAAAAATAATATTATAATAATAAAAAATTACCCTAAAACGTGTCCTAACCTTATTGTTGGACACATACCCGACCATGGGCATCCTTGGGTCAATTTGGGGACCCCTTGGAGCCACTTGTATGTGGTAGGGACACATTATATTAATAAAGTTAAAATAAAAATAAAAATGGCATAAGCTTACATCTTTTAGAAGAACAATTTTTACATAGGGTTATACATGTTGGATTTTCGATTATAAATATTAATTAGAAATCTAAAAAGATTTTCTACATGATGATATTTTATTTATAATTTTTATACATCAAATAAGTTAAATTATTAATGACACAATAATGATGCAATGTTTACCTCATTAATAAATCATTGAAATAAATAATATTATAATGATTAAAATATTATCTAAAACCTGTCCAATTCTTATTGGTTGATGTTATTTAGAATATGAGTCATCTTATCTTCGACCTCAATGATTTTTGGACCATTATAAACCGAATATAATTATATTATAAAGTAATACTTTCACTCTTTCCTAAAGAGCCCCTCCTCTCCCTTATAAAAGGAGACCACTTCTTCTCATTCCTCACACCTCTCAAGCCACTTGGCTCGTCCAAAATCTTCCCAACTAAGCTCCCCACATCCCTATCCTCCTCCTTGAAGCTTCCCCTTAGGCAGAAAGCATTTCAACAAGTCCTTTGGTTCCAACCAAAGTGAGTTACCTAAATTAAAGGTAACGATTTCTCTTAAATTATTTTCATTTATTTTTCTTCTTCAACCCCCAAACTCTTTTTATTTCATTTCTTTTGTAACAACACCAGTATCCTCAATATACTAGGATGTTGTTATAAGAAGGATTAAAACTACACATACACACAACTCCATCTAATGGATGATGAACATAATGTTTCTGTGGATGGCAAACTAACGCCTCACGAAACGATGATTGTTCAAATACATCTTACCGCCTCTCATGGTGGCCATTATGATGGAACTGTAATTAAATATGATATTAATGATATATATTTTATATATAAGCTTATGTAATTCCATTTTATTTCATACCATTATTCGTTTCATGTTGTATATACATACGATAATTTCATTTGAGGAAGTGCGGACTACCGCCCCCTTAAAATGATATGACTCGTTCATACCACACATGGAACGTATAAAGGATGGTGTTAATGAACTTAAGTAACATATATAAAATATTATATTATACTGGAATAGTAATATACCTATGTATCATTTGGATTCGATTCTTTTAAAATAAAAATTAAATGGAAGTAGCGTTCGTGCGTACGTACGGACTACCGTCTCCACGAACGCGATGAGATTCATTCTCCATCGTATACATTCAAGTATAATTATCATTTAATGATTTAAAAATGATGTTTAAGGACTTGATATCATTCTGGATATGAATAAGATACAACAAACATGACTTATGTAACAAAACATATAAAGAAAATGAGTAAGTTAACACCCGAAACGGCGATAATACTAAGATATTATTATCAAATCAATAGTAAAAGATCATATATGATATCATATTAATGTATATGATTCTTGTATAATTTAGTAACAATTATTTCACTATTATACAGGAGTTTAACCTACCCCAACCAAGGAAAAGTACAAGGTAAGGGTTATTTCACAATCTCTTCATTATCCGAGGTTGTATTATACGTAATAATCTACTGGGACCTCTTTATCATCCACATCCATGTTTCTTCGAAATGTATTTCAAAAAAATTTTACTATTTACAAGAATATGGTTTAAAGTCATTTATACCCTTGTTTGACTTTTTATAAGAGGTTTATAAAGGAATCTTTCCATCGTTTTCAAAACAAGGTCCTTTTTAACCTTTTCGACAGAATTGAGGTAAGAATGTTTTTTTTTAACTTATACGGCGGGTGTGGTTATTTTCCGCCGTTATAAAATCGTCGAAGCTTTCCATACAAGATTATAAGAATATTTTCAAAGAAAATGTTTTATTTTATATGGATCTTAAATGATTTCAAAATAAAAGGAGATACTTCTTTAAAAAGAATTTTGATTTCATCTATGTCAACATCCTTTGATGGATTTTAAGATTATTTGAAGTTGATTTATTATGATACAAAACTTCTATATTGTATTGAAGGTTTTGTGATATGTTTGACTGTGGATGTGCTATTTTTATACCATTCATAGTTTATGGTGAAATTATTGACATTTCGTATGCTAGTTTTAATACGAATGTTTATGTTATGTTTAAACCTTTTCATATGGGAATGCATTGGACTTAATAAGTGACGGGTGGAGCCCGTTATAGCTCCTCGATGCATCGGTAGGTCTCATGAGACAAACTAGTGTCTTGGCACAAGGCCTTGATAAAATATTATTTGTAGTCTTGGCACGAGGCCTTGACTATGTGGTTATGATAGTCTGGCATTATGCATTCCAACATTATGAAAGTGGTTATTGATTTTTGCATGTGATTATTCGATTAGTAGAATATTCATGTGAATAAGTAAATGGCATTATTTCATTTTACTTTTTCCATACCATGTTGAAGTTAAAGTTTAAAAGGCTTTTGTTTTAGTAATGCATTGCCTTAAATGTTTATTCTTATTTATCAAAGTTTCCGCTATATTGTTATCCTTACTGGGCATTTGAGCTCACCCCTTTTCTATGTTTTATTTTTCCCAGGATGTGAAGAAGTAAGTTATGAATGACCTGCAGGGATTTTATGAGGGGTTAATAGTGTGGATTGTGGAAACATTATGTTGTTGTATTAGTTTTTCATTTTATGATGTAATGTAAAACTTATGAATATATCTAGTGTTTCCAAGGCTACTAAACCAATCGGTCTTTCGAGATTTGATCTTTCTTGTGATCATGCCAATGTTATGAAGTAATGCACCGACTCTGGGTAGATGGGGTCGGGGCGTTACACACACGGCATGTGACCTCACCTTATCACCTGGGAATTTTCTCTCTAGGACATGACTTGAGAATCAATTTCATACTACATGGTGTGTACAGGTGGTAAACAGCATGTCTTGGCCACTTGATCCCTTTCCATTCCCTTTTATCCCATGCTCATGTACATCAACTCATGATTATTTACATGGATATATCTAGGTATCATGTCCATGTACGAGTATTGGGTTGTGGTTATTTACTCCTAGTCGTTCCTGTGTTCCTGGTCTTGTATATGCATGTGTACTCCTGAAGTACACACCAAGCCTCTAACATAGGTTCACACAGTGTGTAGGGTATATAGATTATGTGTGATATTTTTCTCAACCTGAAACCCTAGAAGTTGCATCCAGGGGATTTCATGGTGTGTGTTCTTCCAAACTACACAATGTGTAGTCGGGTGTTTCATAGGCAGTAAAGACTATTCTTTACATGGTTTCCTGATCCTCCACCTCTACAAATAATCATGCTATTTGAACACCCAAAACAACATCAGTCATTGATTCTTGGCCTTCAGTAGATGAAAATATGAATTTGATTTCTCACGTGGGAGTCTGACACATGTCTATCTCCATTCAGGGTTTAGAACCTTAATCCATCACTGATAGATCTCAATCCCATCACAATCCATTCCTATAACACCAATCCTTTCATTATTCACACAAACACCTTAAATCCAATGGTTTGATCATGATAAAACCCTCCCTAGAAAAGTAAAACCACAACCCTATGGGACAATAGTGAAGAACGTAATGAATAATGGGGGGAAACACATGAAAAACTTTTATGTGCATTGTTATCCAATAAAATCCCAGCCAATTATCCTAAAGTGTGGTATCAAAGATTATATCATAGTATATAAAATATAAATTTATTTCAAAAAATCAATTTCTCCATATGGGATCATGTCAAGGGTTTGTAATCATGGATCAATAAAATCATATATAAAAATCCATGATCATCAATCAAAATATGTTGGAAACCACAAATAATGATTCTTACCTTGATTTAGGATCAATTGTTGGTGAAGAGAGTTTTCTCCAGTGATGAATAAAACCCACTATATTTGCAACCTTCCTCTCAATTCACCTTGATCCGGTCATTGATGTTCTCTGATCTTGATCTACCAATGAATAATTCTTCTTAAAGTTCTAAAGGATTTAATAACAACTAAGAAAGGGGGGTTGAATCAGTTTTTCACTTTTTATAAGTTTCAAAACTTTTGTAAACTTAACACCTTCAACCTATTAAGATTTATTTTCTTATCAACTATTAGTAAATACTCATGCATGAATGAATATTAAAGTAGGTAAAAAAACATGATATTTACAAGGTTCATCCTAAATGTGAGAACCTACATCCTTACCATAACCACTCTTGTGGGTCTATAGAAATACACTATTATTAAGAAGTGAATAAAACTTGTGAAAAAATTTATTAGAAACCTTCCATATCCCAATAGGAATAATTATACTGACTCCCATCAGTTTATAATTTTTTATGATAAAAAATTGAGATAAATAAAAGAATAAAAAATTTGTTGAAACTGCTCCACAATTTCTTAGTCTGAATCCTCAGTCTGATTTGGCTGGATCTGATTTTTTAATCCGATGATTCTGGATCTAATTCTCTCAATACAATATGTCTGGATCTAATTCTCTCAATACAATCTATCTGGATCTTATTATCTCAATACAATGAGTCTGGATCTAATTCACTCAATACGATGATTCTGAATATGATTCTATCAATACGATGAGTCTGAATACGATTATCTCAATACGATGGACTCAATACAATGAACTCATTCTCAATCTTCAAAACTCAAACTCTAATCAAATACTTAATGTGATGTACCTCAATTTTATTGAATAAATATGATCTTATCAAAATGATGTTTCTTAATCTAGAAAACAATTATTTAACTGGCTGATCCTCTTTGTGAGATCTATGGCCATAAATGACTCTCAATTCATTTCTTCAGTGCTTCACCTTTTCCACTTGCATGAAAGTTACTAAGTTAATGAATTATCTGAGCAAGTATTTATATGAAACTCGAAAAACTAAAAGTTATAATTTGAAAACATTCACCACTTCCCCAAATTTCAAAAAATCTGAGAATCTATCTCATTAAAAACTTTAACTTTGACTTATTCAAACCTCCTTAGATTTCTCCAAGATTAATGAAAAATTGAATTTCAAATTTCACCTCCTCATTTCTTCATAAAAATTCTAGAATTTTATTTTTTTGAGTCTTCTTCGTAATTATCTTATTATGAATCTATTTCCTTCAGAGAATTAGTCTGATTTCTATTTCCTTCTCAAAGTCAGTATGATTTATGTTTCCTTCTCAGAGTCGGTCTGATTTCAATTTCCTTCTCATTGAATACAAATTCTATATTCTTCTCAATGAATCTGAATTCTGTATTCATTGAATCTGAATTCTATATCCTTTTTAATGAATTCAAATTCTGTATTCTGTGAATTTGAATTCTTTTCCTTTCTAATGAATCTGATTTCTATATTTAGTGAATTCAAATTGTGTAACCTTATCAATGAATCTGAATTTTGTATTCAATGAATCTGATTTCTATATTCTTTTCAGTGAATCTGAATTCTGTATTTAGTGAATCTGGATTCTATATCCTTTTTAGGGAATCTGAATTGTGTATTCAGTGAATATTAATTTTGTATCCTTTATAGTGAATCTAAGTTTTGTATCCTTCTCATCTCATTATGATTGAACTATCATTATAATGGAATTTCCATAGTGCAATATTGAAAATCTTCAAACCTCTCCACCATGTATTCAAAATCTTTTATCATCAAATTTTTCATGATTTGTGAGAACTTTGTGATCATCAAATCATCTTATGAATTAGTTTATAAAGTGTGAAAACTTTCTAACTCCTAACTTCGTAATCTTATTTCAAAAATCTTCAGCAAAAAAATTAATTCTTCACTTAGTAACTTTTTTCTTTCTAACTTAGAAACTTTTTTCTTTCTCAGATTATGTAAAAGGAAAACTTTCAGCAAACAAAAATTTCTACCTTTGATTATTTTGAATCTGATGAGTTGAATATGATTTAGATAGACCTGATCCCTTGAAAACAAAAACATTATTAATCAAAAAGGTTAGTTATAGACAAATAAAAAAACATTTTTTAAAACAATTTATCACAACAGTTCTTCAATCTCCCCCTTTGGATTTATTTACAACCCTTTTTAACAACTTTTAATACTCTCATAATTTTTACACAACTCAAATTTTGTAAACAACTCAAGTTTTTTAACTTTTATTAAAACATATCCTTTCTCAAAAGAGTGTTCCTTAAAACTACTCTATTGGATAAAGTAATTTTTTTGAAGGAATTACATCCCTTGGTTACCATAAATTTTTTTGGCCATGTAAATTCAAAATCCCCCTCTCTTTTATCTTTTCTTATCTCATTTTTATTTTTCTCTCACTTTTCTTTTCCTATGACTATTCTTTTTCTATCACTTTTATTTTTCTCTCACTTTTATTTTTCTCCCCCTTTTCTTTTTCTATCACTTTTCTTTTTCTCTCACTTTTATTTTTTTCTCCCTCATTCTGTGATAACCATAGCTTCAGATTCATGAAGGACAGATAAGTAAAAACTTTTTACAAAGTAAAAAATTTATTACTTTATCTCTCCCTTTTCCAACATAATCCAAAGCACAATGGGGGTTGTTCCTTTTGAGGTTTAGAAAGAAATGGGAGGAGGATAAACTTGAAGTTACAGCCTCAATTCCATAGACCTTTATTTTGAAATTTCTTCTGTAAAGATATCATCAATCTGATACTTTATTAAAATGTATTCTAGCAGAACATCTCTAATAGAAACATTCTATTTTATAAAGTAAAATATTTATATCAATGTAATTTAATCTTGAATGTTTGATAGGATTCTTAGAAAGATCAATAACACTCTGATTTTCAAAAAGTATCTTAAATGGTTTAGAAACTTTTACTTTAAAATATTTCATCTAAAATTTTATCCACAACATTTGAGTACAAGCTTGAGTAGCTACAACATATTCAGATTCAGCTATGCTCAAAGTTACTGAACTTTTTTTCTTAATATTCTAACTCACACAACATTATCCCAAGAAAAATGTTCCTCATGAGGTTGATTTTCTATCATTACAATATCCTTCCCAATCAGCATTAGTATAACCATGAAACTTCATCTCATTATTTCTTTTATATAATAACCCATGTGAAGATGTTCATTTCACACATCTCAGAATCCTATTTGCTTCCAAAAAATGTAATTATTTCGGATTACATTGATACCTAGCACATAAATTCACAGCATAAAAAATATCAATCCTTAAGGCTATAAATTAAAGAAGACTTCCTATCGTCTTCTAAAAGTCTTTTTGACTCACACTTATTCTAGATTCATCTTTACTCAACTTTTTGCTCACTGAAATAGTAGTTGAATCTTCTTTGGATTCTACCATCCCAAACTTCTTTAAAAATATCTTGGCATACTTTTCTTCAGATAATAAAATTTATTTTTCCTTTTTTTGAACTTATAATCCAAGGAAGAAAGTTAATTATCCTAAAATAGATATTTCAAAATTATTATTTATTTCCTCGGAGAATATTTTACAAACATCTTCTCTATCCCCACAAAAAAATTATATCATCCACATAAACAATTAAAATTAAAAATCCATAATCAACATATTTCACATAAAAGTTTCTATCAACTTTTTATTTACAAAATATCAACATTCTCAAAAAAAATCAATCTTAGAATACCTTGAACATGGAGTTTTTTATCTATTCAAGGATTTTTTCAATTTAAAACCTTTTTTTTCATCCTCATAAAGTTAAAATATATAAGGATATTCAATGTAAAATTAATCCTCAATCTCAATATTTAAGAAATATTACTTTATATCCATCTGATAAACTTTGTAATGATGATGTGCAGCCACTGAAAGAAACATTATAATAGTTTCTAATCTTTCAATTTAGGAAAATGTTTCTTCAAAATTCATAACTTCCACCTGGGTATGGCCTTTAAAAACAAGTCTAACTTTGTTTCATGAAAATTCTCTATGTTCATTTAACTTGTTTCTATAAACCCACTGGGTTCTAATAACATTTTTATCTACTAGACATGAAACAAGTTCCCATGTTTCATTCCTCTCAATATAATCCAACTCTTCATTCATAGCATCCACCCATTCTTTGGGTTGAATAGAATCTGAAACTAGTTCTGGTTCAACTTTTGAGATAAGTAGAGTCTAATTATCTAATCTCAACATTATTCTTGTATGAACTGAAGCCTTCTGATCCCCAATAATTTTTTTAGATTCAAAATTTTTTAAGGTTGGAAATTTCAAATTTTCCTTCCCATCTGAAATTTTCTCATCACATGATTCTTCCGAATCTTGATAAGGATGTTTTAAAATACTTTCACTATTGTTTGAAATCTCTAGTTTATACTCCTCATAATTCTCAATAAATTTTGATAAGTAACTTTAATTTTAAATTACTTTCACATTATATGAGTCCACCAACTTTTTCAATTGTTCTTTCCAACATTTTTAACTTCTTCCATTTGGTGAATAACCCATAAATGTTCCATCCTCATCTTTCTCATCAAACATTCTCAAATTTGGATTTTTGATTTTGAGAAAACATGGAATTCCAAAATCTATTAATTATTTAAATAAAGATTTTTTGTTATACCACTTTTCATAAGGATTTATGTTGGTTTTCAGTCTTAACAAGCATATATTTTGAACATGTACAGCAGTACTAATAGCTTCCCTCTAATAAACTTTTTTAATGTTTGTATTATACAAATATAATTATTCCCATTTCCATAAAACTTATATTCTTTATTTTTGCTACTAAATTTTGTTGTGGAGTATAGGGAGCACTATACTTATTTTTGATACCATGATTTCTCAGATAAGTTTCAAAAGTATTATTTTGGAATTTGGTACCATAATTTTTCCCAACTTCTTTATGAAAACTCTCATTTCTTTCGCAACATCTTTTCTAAAGAATGTAAACATTTCAATAGCCTCTGACTTGTGCTTCATAGACATAATGTTTTTCATCCAATTTAAATCATTAATAAATGTGATAAATTAAAAATATCTTTTTGTTGATTTATGTCTCATCGTCCCACATAGATTGAAATGAATAAGCTCAAGTGGTTTGGTAGATTGAATCCTAATTCTCTTATGACTTTTGTTAGTCATATTTCCTTTCCGGAAAGTAATAGAAACATCTTCATCTCTTCTTTTCAATTCTAGAAAATTTTGAATAACATCAACATTAGAAATTTTATTCATTTTTTTCTTCCCAAGGTGGCCAAGTATTCAGTGCCACAATTTTTTCATCTTTAGAACTAAAGTAACAGGAGTTATTGAATTGTCCTATTTAAAATAGATTCCCACTGGTTCTTTATCCTTTTGTAATAACTTTTCAATATTTCTAAATTTTGATAATAAAAAAATATTTTCTAAAAACAACTTACTTTTCATCATCATAAATTTGACTTACACTAACTAAGATATGTTTTATCCTATCAGAAAATAAAACTTCCTTAGGTTTTAAATTTTCAACTTCAATCTCATCCATTCTGATTCCTATCATTTTTAAGGAAATATCATTACCAAAGGTAACTGATCCTCCATAATGACTTTAAACATGTTTTAATATTTTTATATCACCTATCATATTTGAAGAAAACCACTGTTAAGTATCCACAGTTTGTTTCTTTTACTTGCTTTCAAATCTATCTCAACAAAAAAAAGTTATTTCCTCAACTTTCTTCTGTTAATATTTCTTTTCTTTTATCTAATAAAAAACTTTTTATGGAAGGAGTGTCATGTATCTTTCTTCATGATGATCATCCTCATCACATATTCCACAAACTACTTCCAAACATTCAAATTGATTTTTTTTTGGAAAGTTTCTAACATCTTGAGAATTATATTTTTTAACTTTTTGTAAGCTAGGAAAGTTACTCATTCTACTTCCACTATTTCTTCCACTTTTCTCAAATATTCTTCCAGGTAGAGGTAAGTTGTGACAAAAATTATATGCCCTATGACCATAGATTACACAACACCAAAAATATCCATAAAATCTTGGTTTTATATTTAAGAAAGGTCTTTCTTTGTAGAAACCCTGTTGAGGTTGATAACTTCTTTAAGCTCTAACATACTCAAGACATGGACTGTATTTTCTTTTGATTGATTTTTCTACTTTTGTATATTTGATAGGTTTACCAAATCCTTTCTCCACCCAATATTTAACAATAATTTTTCTAGAACCTAAAATGTTAAAAGAATCAGATGAAATTTTACTTTTTGTAAGAGAAGATTTCACCTGATTATCTTATTGAGCCTTCTCATAAACTTTAGAAGTCTCGGCTTTTACTTACGAATCTTTATTGAAGTTTTCATTCAACTTAATCAAGGTTATTTAGGACTCAATAAGTTTTTATTGAAACTTTTTAACCTATTCTTCCTTAGCTTCCATATTTTTACTAAGATCTTCAATCATCTTTCCCTATTCAGTAATTCTAAGTTTGTAACTTAAAATATCTTAAATGTATTCATCCTCCAACTTGATGAAATATTTTCTTCTATCAATAACGTCTTTATAGTATTTCTTCACTACTCTAATTTCTTTCTAGAGAGTTTTTTTTTTCTCAATAAATGCAGCAAGTTTTTTTTAGCTAATACCCTCCATAATATTCTTCACCATCATCTTCACTCTATGAGGAATATTTTGTTTTCCTAACTTTTACAATGAAGGTTCTAAATTTTTTTTAACTTTCATCATTTTAAGAATTGTTGTCACTTGAGTCTGATTCAAATTTCTTACTCAGCATACTTATTTTGTTTCTAGTAAACTTTTTCTTGTATCTGTTGGAAGACTTTTTTTCTTTATCATTTTTATTCAACTTTTTCTATTGATGTTTTTCATTGGAATCATATCGATATTATCCAACTTTCTTATTGGGTAAATTTATAGTAAATTGTTTGATTCCACCACACTCAAAACATTTGAGAGGAAGTTCATATCCATATATTCCTCTTCCTATGAAATAGTTCTTGGATATAAGAGACATGATATTCTCATTTAACTCATCATCCTCATTACCTTCGGAGCCACAAGGACCAATATCTTCAACATCTTGTATTTTCATCTTTCTCATTACTTCAAAAGTCATTTCATCTTTAATATTATTTTTAAACATTGGATCTTTCATCATTTCATAAGAAATAATTAATTTATGAAATTCATTAAGAGATTAATCATCTTTTTCCTCTAAAGAATAAATTTTAGAATCAAACCTATCTGGAAAGTTTCTCATAAGTTTCTTCACAATTTTAGAATCTTCCAAGAAAACTCTGAATCATATGATGTTGCAAACAATTTCATTTACTCTAGATAAGTATTCATCAATCATTTCTTTATCTATCATTATGATTTCTTCATAATTGCTATGCTAGATTTGTATCTTTTCTTCCTTAACTTTTGAATTCCCTTCAAAAACACTTTCCAGCTTGTCCGACATATTTTTTGAGGTTTTGAGACCCATCACCTTCTGATAAAAATCCTATGATGAGGACATGAGAATATAATTTCTATAATTACCATAAACTTATATATCTCTCTTACTAATAAAGTTCATTGTGGAATCATTCTTAATAGGTGGAAACAGAATAGTAGAAGCATTGAAAAATTCTAGGACAATAGATAGGAGATAAAGAATAATCCTATTTTTTCATCCATAATAATTCTTCCCATCAAACATGGGAATTACTCTACTGTTGAAAAAATTGATGTTATCCATGATAAGGATTCAATAAGAGAACTTTCCTCCAAATTCATATTTTTTTCATTTTCTGAATAAACCACTTTTTGGGTTAGTGGGAACCTCACAACCACAACTTGTATACAACAGATCCAACCCAATATTAAAAACCACCATAAAAAGCAGGAAAATACCTAATTCAAAAACAAATAGATTCAAACCAAATAAAATTCAAAAGCCCTCTCTATAATATTCAAAATTCAAATTTGAATTGAAAATCCGAACCAAACACCACCTGGGGAATCACGTAACCTGCCAATGATGCACCACACGACACTACCATCCTATCACTCACGTCCATCCCGTCACCGTCGAAGTCCATAGTCACCACCATAACCAAACAAAAAGAAATTCTAGACCAGCGTAACATCGGCGGGGAACCACTAGAAACCATCATCAAAGTCTCAGTTCACCATATCGTCAAAAAAAACACACAGAGAACCAAAATACCCCACACTAGAGAACTGAACCACCAAAAACCTCAGGCCGTGAGTTCTAAGCCACGAGCCGCCACTGTCAGAAATGTCGATTCCATCGACCATTTCACAGACATATTCCTTCAAACATCATCACATCTTCGTCTTAAGCATGCCAGTGGCCGTAAACAACCACACCAGCATTCGGAACAAGACTCCATCGAAGGGGGGGTTGAATCAGTTGATCACTTTTTATATGTTTCAAAACTTTTAGATACTTAACAGCTTCAACCTGTTAAGATTTATTTCCTTATCAAATTTTATTAAATACCCATGCATACAATAATAGTAAATAAAGTAAAGAAAATAAGATTTATAAGGTTCGACCTTAGTGTGAGAACCTGCATCCTTACCATAGACACTCTCGTGGGTCTAGGGAAATCTACTATTATGAATAAGAGAATGCATCTTGTGCCAACTCCCATTAGACACATTCTATATCCCAATATGAATGATTATTATGAATATTATTAGTTTACAATGTTTTATAATAAAAAAATTGATCCAAATAAAAGAATAAATACTTTTTTAAAATTACTCCCCAATTTATCAGTCTGAATCCTCAGCCTGATTTGGCATGATCTAATTGTCTCAATATGATGATTCTAGATCTGATTATCTCAATACAATATATCTAGATTTGATTCTCTAAAGGCAGTGAGTTTGGATTTGATTCTCTCAATATGATGAGTATGAATCTGATTCTATCAATACGATGAGTCTGAATCTGATTATATCAATACGATGGACTCAATACAATGAACTCATTCTCAATATTAAAAAATTAAATTGTGCCCAAATACTCAATATGAAGTACCTCTGTCCAATTAACTCAGTCTGATTTATTGAATACTATAATCTCAATATGATGTTGCTAAATCTGATAAAAAACATTCAACTATCAGATTATCATTATGAGATCACCAGTCGGTAATGACTCTCACTTGATTTCTTTAGTGCTCTACCTTTTCCTCTTGCATGAAAGTTAGTAAATTAATGAATGATCTCAACAAGTATTTATAGGTGACTTGAAAACCAAAAGTGGGAAACTTGAAAACATACACGCTTCCTCAAGTTTCAAAAACTCCTAAAATTTATCTCATTAAAAACTTCAACTTTGATTTATTCAAACCTCCTTAGATTTCTTCGATATTTATGAAAAATTGAATTTCAAGTTTGACATCACCAACTCTTCATAAAACTTTTGGAATTTTCTTTTTGATTTTTATTCATAAACATCTTTTTATGAATATGTTTCCTTCTTAGTGTCAGTATAATTTCTATTTCCTTCTCAAATTCAGTCTGATTTCTATTTCCTTCATAGATTCAATATGATTTCTTTTTCCTTATCAATGAATATGAATTTTGTATCCTTATCATTGAATCTAAATTCTTTATTCAATGAATCATAATTCTATATCTTTTTCACTAAATTCAAATTATATATTCTATGAATCTGAATTATATTTTTTTCTAGTGAATCCTATTTCTATATTTAGTGAATCTGAATTATGTATCCTTTTTAGTGTATCTGAATTATGTATTCATTAAATCCTATTTCTATATCCTTTTTAGTGAATCTGAATTCTATTTTTAGTGAATCTAAATTTTGTATCCATTTTAGTGAATCTGAATTATGTATTCATTGAATCCAAATTTTGTATCCTTTTAAATGAATTATAATTCTATATCCTTATCAACTCATTATGATTTAATTATTAGTATGATGGAATTCCTATTACGATGGAATTTTCATACTGCAACACTAAAGATCTTCAAACCTCTCCACCATTTCTTCAAAATCTTTTATCATGAACGTTTTCATGATTTGGGAGAACTTTGTGATCAAAAAATCATCTTCTGACTTAGTTTAGAAAGTATGAAAACTTTCCAACTCCTCACTTAATAACCTTATTTCAAAATTCTTCAGCAATAAAACGAATTATTCACTCATTAAATTTTTTCTTTCTAACTCAGCAACTTATTTCTTTATCAGATTATGACAAAGGAAAACCTTCAGAAAAAACTATTTCTCCATCTGATTAATTTAAATCTGATGAACTGAATATGATGTAGATGGACCCAATTTTTGGAAAACAAAAACATTCTTAAACAAAAAGGTTATATTTCAAAAAATATAAAAAACTTTTTTTAAAACAATTTATTACAATGGTTCTTCACCCCTCCTCTCAAATCCTCTCAAGGTTATTTGGATTACCTTAAAAAAAGATCAAAATGATGTATTTATAGAGGAAGGTTTGGCTAGGTCATTTAATTAAAACAAATAAAATAAATTGTTTACTTTATTAAACATACCCACTAATGGTCACCTTCCACAGAACATATGACACCAGCCAACCCTAGGTCGTTCCTAGAGTAAAGACCGCATTCTAGATTCCACTATGGTCTCAGATATTTCATCTGAGGTCTCAATTAATGGAAAACCCCATTTATCACAAGATGATGTGCGTAGGTCCATTAAAATATATTAATATTTTTAATATATTAATTTTGGGGTCGTAAGACACCCAAACATAGTGTCGACTCTGATCATGAATCCTGATATATTTTAAGAAATATTCAAAGGACTAAATCCACAAAACTAGAGTCGTTACATTCTCCTATCCTTCAAGGAATTTTTCCCTGAAAAATAAAATCTAAATAAAAATTTGGAGGTACGGAGTCAATATCTGACTCTCATGATCCCAGGATCTCCCTTTCATGCTCTTGTACTCCAAAATCACCCAAACCCAAGGAATGGTTAGTTTATGTGGGATCATATCTGGTTGATCCTTGATCACTATCGAGTACTCTGAGTAGGTGGTTCAATCCTCGTTGTCAAGATCTCCCCATTCAGTCACATGCATAGGTTCCTGCACGTATCTTCTCATATGTGATACATGGAAGACGTCATGAAATCAGTCTAACTATAAGTGTAAGGATAAGTAGTAAGAAACCTTGCCAACCCTCTATAGGATTATGAATGACCTAATGAACGTTAGGGAAAACATTCTTCCTCATCCAAATCTCTATAATCCTCAATGGGGGGAAACTCTTAATAAAACATGGTCTCCCTACTCAAACTCCAAAGGCCTATAATATCGATCTACAAAAGTTTTTTTTACTATGGGTTGTCCCATTATGCTTTCAGATCACTTGAACCTTCTTCATCATTTCCTGCACCATATTTGGCTCCACTAGAGATGTCTCACTGACCTTAATCCAGCATAAGGGTGACCTTCAGGGTATCCTATATAGGTAATCAAAAAGTTTCATGTCGATACTATAGTGATAGTATATATTATAAGAAAAATATACCAATGGAAATTGATCCTCCCAATTCCAGCTAATGTCTAACATGTAGTCTCTCAACATATCCTCTATCACTTGGATAGTCTTCTCAGTCTACCTATCTATCTAGGGGTGAAATGATGTACTCATCCTCAATTAGGTCCTAAAGGATTCCTTAAATCCTATCCACAACTATAAATTGAACCAAGAATCATGGTTATAGATAATCATTGATGGTTCCCCATGAATCTGGACAATCTTCCGCACATACCACTACCCATGTTTGGCAAAAATCCCTCAAAGTAATATTGTAGCATTTTTGGATTGATTATGTTTGTTGAAAAAGTGGGTTTATATGGTAATTTTTCAAGTTCCAGAGATATTTTTTACAATATATGTTGACAAAGAACCATAAAAATGAATGAATGATCTGGAGGTGATACAAAAAGAACGTATACATGGTGGCATTGTTTTCTAGTGTTTTCCAAAATTTTGGGTCTAAAATTAGAGAATGGATAAAAATGTTTTTAAAAAAATGTATTTGAACGCAAGTGTCAAGGAGGATTGGAAAGTTGAGTTCTAGTCATGTTTCAAGATCTTAACAACAAAATATGGAAAAGGAAGTAAGGTCCTACAAGTTATGGAGATGCATGAAAGGTGAGGTTGTGTGAATGTGAGAGTTGCGCGCTTAGGGGAGAAGTTGTGTGCCTTGCACATAAGGTCTCTAAAATGCCTATAATATAGTGGTACCCTCTAATTTAAGGTGAATCTCAACACTTAGATAAAATTTTATATTTGGTCATGAAAGTGGTGGGTTCATGCGAGTAGAGAGTAACACGGAAGTTGTGCGCTAGAAGGGATTTGCGTTCTAATAGTGACTTGGGCGTAAAAAGGGTATGTCGCACAAGTATTGAGTAGTGTTACAATTAGTTTTCTGTGACAAAGGTGATGCTTTAATTCCATTCATTAATGTTTTTTCCAAGTCACCCTATGGTTGCATGAAAGTTGGAAGTTGCCCAATATATTTTTGGTAAAGCGGTATTCATCAGGGGATGAAAGTGGAACTTCTAAGAGAGTATTTATCTATGGATGAGGATGTGGTATTCATAAAAATTAAGAGACCTAAAATTCCATAAACTATGTGTAGATCCCTTCTAAGAGTAGTGAGTTAATGAAGAGAAAGAAAATGATCTTTTCCACCGGTAGTGAGCCAGAGAAAGTGACATAGGTAGTGACCATTGAGAACGTAGTGAGAAGAACCTAAATCTTGTAAAGGTAGTTATCCTAGGCATAGAAGTGATCCAGCCTGAACATTATAAACAGTAGTGTTCTTTTAGTGTACTTGTATCATTGGCACATTGTTGTTGTATGCTCCTTGTATGTAGCCCAGTGAGGGTGAACCAAGTAAAATCATTGTGTCTCGTGCATGATTTAATTTCTGTTCATATTATGTTGTGGTAGAAAGAGAGAAGTGTGTTTTGTTTAACAATGAAACAAGATAAAAATGGGTAGCAGTTTTAATTTTCCATACCTTGATTCACCCCCCCCCCCCTCAGGGTATTCAACCAAGTGGACCTAATAGCCCTAAACTCTCAACCAATCTCTGATCCCTAGTAGAAAGTAATTATGACATCTTAGTAAGTTATAAAACAATCACCCAGATAGAATCATGGCCTCCCATTATCCACAGAATCTCCATCACAAATTCTATGGATATTTCATCTTATTTCCACTTTAGGATCTCAAGAGGCTATGTTAAACCTACTAGAACCTGGTGATTAACCTTCATCTGCTAACATGTGATACATAGAGAGACAAACTTGGAGAAACTCCACCTTATTCCATCCCACAAAAATGGTTACTGAAGTTCTTTGTACATATTCACCACATTAGGATGTACATCTGAGGGGGAAATGTGAAACTCTCTTATCACATCCTCACACAACATGACCAGAACCATTATCTATCCCTATAAAAAGATATCATTCTCTACTCCTTAATAAAATACATCTAATGCTTCTTATGATGAAATATATTAGTGTAGAAACTCATTGTCAGTGTCTCCCAACTGAGCCTATCTAACACACAAAACAATCATAGGATTCACCACCGTTGATTGAAGAAAAACTACACTCCTCTCTTCTACTAGGGTTAGCTATAAAGAATCAAACTCCTAAAATGTCTCCTCCACCAAGTGAGAATAATACTTACTACTAGGTAAATTTTCCACCTTGTTTCCCTTCCCAAGATTATAAAATATCTCTAATCCATAGTCTTATATGAACTCTAACCAACACCTCTATCTCAGGTCCAGATATCACTGAGAAAAGATGTATTCAAGGCTTTGGTGGTCTGAGTATACAACAAATCACTCGCCCAAAAGATAGTACATCCACATCTTTATAGCTAAGACTACCACTTCCAACTCCAGATCATGATTATCATAGTTTTTCTAATGGTTTCTCAACTGCCTCGACCCATATACATTCATTTCCTACCTCTACATCAATGTGAAATCGACCCTACATCCATAGGTATATCAAAACATTATGTACTCCACACCCTCCTCCAGTAGTATCAATACTAAATCAGTAGACTACCTCGGCCTTATATCATAAATTTATCTCTAACAATACTCATTCTAGTTAAATGGCTACCCTTTCCACATTATAGTGGTCAAAGGAGCTTCAATCCTTGAGAGGTCTTCCAAAAACCTCTTGTAGTACCCCACCAAGGTAGGAAAACTTTTCACCTCTGATATACTCTCAGGTGGATCCCAAAAAATTACTACATAAATATTCTCCAGGACTAAAGATAAACCATGATCAAAGATTAAATTCCTTATAAAGTGAACCTTGTGTATTCAAAACTGGCACTTTGAGAGCTTACCATAAATCAGGTTCTCCCAGAGTAAGTCTAGGACCATCCTCAAGTGATTTTCATGCTCCTCCTCTGATGCGAAGTAAATGAATATGTCATAAATAAAGACAACCAAAAATCAGTCCAAGTATGGTTGAAATATCTTGTTTATAAGATCCATAACCACCATGGGGGGATTTTTCATACCAAAAGACATCACTGAGAAATCATATTTTTCGTAGCAACATCGAAATGTTTTCATCATAGAATCATCCTCGTGAACCCCCAAATGGTGGTAGTTGGAACTAAGATAAATCTTCAAGAACCAAATCATGCCTCTTAACAAGTTGAAGATGTTTTCAATCCTCATAAAGGGGTACTTTTTCTTTATCATTTACCTCTTTAAAAATGATAATAAATAAAAAAACATCAAGCACTCATTCACCTTTTTCACGAACAAAACTGAAACTGCCCAGGTGGAAATACTAGGTCTGATAAAACCCTTATCTTAAAAGTTCTATAAATACAACCTCATCTCCCGAAGTTAGGTAGGTGTCATCTAATATGTTGTATAAGATATCAGTGTGGTCTTGGGGTGAAAGTTGATGTATAAGTCCATATCTTGCCTCGAAGGTAGTCTCATAACATCTTTAGGGAAGACATCCATGTAGTCCTCCACTTCCAAAGGAATACATATTCTTAAATATCCCATTATAATAAGTTATATGCACGTCAAAAGATGCTATGTGGGTTTTAGCTTCCATATCATAAGACCCACTTGATCATCCATGATATATCTATCCCCCATAAAGGAGAATCTCATACCATCTACCCAAAAGAATAAAACTCATTTGTGATGAAATTTAATCTAAACCTGAACCGTGGACAACCATTCCATAGTTAAGATTAAATTGTAATGTTTTATTGTGATGATCAAGAAAAACCACAAGAAACTCCCTCCACCAAGCGCCATCTTATACTGCTAGCAGATATGTGATATCAAAGAATCACACTTGGTCAGAACCTCTAGAAAAATATGCTAGTATAAGGTCTTAATGGGGATCTATAACTCTCTCATAAGGGATAAGGGGGTAAATTAATGAAATGAACTTGTGTCTACAAGTACTAGTGAAAGAGTATAAAATACATAGATCTTACCTTGAGTCATCTCATGAGATACCTGGTCATTACCCTCCATATCATGCATCTACCTATAGCCTCAAATGGCTTCTCTCTAAGCCTATTATGGTCCTCCTAGAGGTGGTGGTGGAAGCATCTTGTAGTGTCTCCATCCACCATGAGATCCTCCATTTGGAGATCCACCTGCTCCTCTACCAGAACATCCCCTTGGCGGTCATTCTATCCATGATTGGAAGATCCCTAATCACGGTGTTACCTCTTCTTTGGTAGTCCATATACTACCTATCTACCCTCCTCATTGTTTCGGGTTGTAAAATCATATTCATTGTGATCTTGTTCATCACAATCATATAACCACCCATATCCTAGCTTTCTAGAGTGTAACACTCTAAAATGATTAAGGGTTAAATTTCTAAATGATATGACTCATGTCAATAAGGTGAACCTTTCATTTTGAGACTCTAACTAATTATAAATCCATAGTTAAGCATTCTTGTCCTGGAGTAGTGATCTGGATGGGTGAACTTTTGGGAAGTTTCAATGGGTGTGTGTGAGTGATAAAAAAGAACATTAGAAAGAACATGTCTTGGTATGTGGAGAAAATAATTAGTCTGATGACCCATTTGGCACATGGGTGAGACCCAAGGAGGGGACCACATATCTGGGGGAAACGGGTGGTGCCTGGAGGGCTAGAACTCGATTACCATGTTAAGGTGAGGTGTATATGGTGTCAGTGGGGCCCAGTTGTTACTTTAGTATCAGAGGACGAACCCATCCTTAAGTGTGATGGGACTACCTAGGTTGATATGTAGGGTCCATGATGAGGATGTTGTTATCTAAATGGGGGTGAATGTAACACCATATATTGATAAAGGGTAAAATTTATAAATGATATAACTCATGTAAAAAAGGTTCACCTTTCTTTTTAGGAGCCTACCAGATTTGAACTCCACGGTTAATCATGCTTGGTCTGAAGTAGTCATCGGTATGGGTGACCTTCTGGAAACTTTCTTAGGGTGTGTTTGAGTGATGAAAAGAACATTATAAATAACATGTGTTGGACTATGGATATATTCATTAGTTTTATAACCCTTTTGGGAACACGGGTGGGACCTAGAGAGGGTACCACATCCCTGGGGGCCACTGGTGGTACCTAGCAGGCCAGAACCCAGTGACCATGTTATGGTGGGGTGCTTATACTGTTAGTGGGGCCTAGATGAGTCTTAAGGTTAACTACTTATGGAATAGATTAAGGATATTATATATTAGGATTAAAGTATGATTTATCATATTGGGAAACTTGTTCTAACCATTTGGGTTTTTGTAAACATTTAAAAGCTGAATGAATGACTTGTTGATCTTATGATTCATAAAAGTGATTCTAGCATAAAAATTTGTCTTGAATATCCATCTCTGAATTTAAGAAATTAAGTTGAGATAGATCAAAACACAACCAAAGGATTATATTATTACATGTAAAGGAATCATGTAAGTTTATTTTCTCAAGTTCTTAAACCAACCAATCTAGAAAAAAGGACTTTAGAACATAAATGTTATCTGTTTACTTTAATTTATGAGAAATAAATAGTATTTTAACTGATCACAAATTTATGGTATTGTGAGGGTTAAATTTATAATGAACATGTTCTACATCACTCTCCATCAGAACATAATAGTTATATTTCTTTTACATACCTGTGTTTTAACTTCCCAATAATGTTCTCTTATAGGGAAAACTAGTTTTTTGGTGACCATCACATTGTCCTCTACCTCCATTTAAGAGGAAGTTTTATTAATCCAATAAATGAAGTTTTCTTCCCACAATGAAGTTTTCTAGTATTATTATTTTATTCTTGAAGTGAAATTTAAAAATTGCGAGTACAAAATTTATTAAATGGGGAGAGAATGTAACGACCCAAAATTTTACCAATAGAATTCCCCATATTATAATTATGTTATATACTATAAGTCACATAAAATCACCTAGATAACACAATAAAAACTTTATAAATGAATAATTAATAAAATAATATGTATTTCAAGAAATTAATTAACTTATACCAATGGAATGGTAACTTGACTGTTGGAATAGTAATATAGCCATTAGGAATAGTAATCTGGAAAATAGAATTGTAATATCATATATTAAAGTGTAAATAAAATTTGGGTATCTTATAAATGAAAATATGATATTTTTATATCTTGGTATAAGTAAATAAATGTTTTAAAAATGATATATTAAGTGTAGGTATTTGTGTAAATAGTAAATATTTTGTAATGTCCCAGTTCTGGAAGTTTTCCAGTGGTGCCTCGTACCCGGTTGGTCACATGGACTCAAGAACATTTCCTAGAATGTCAAAGGATGCTGACTAGCAGTGAGGGCGTCGGGTGTGATAGTGGGGAAAATATTTCCTCACTGGAAGAGTAACATAGTGGAAGTAAACAGATAACAATAGCGGAAGCAGTAATAATACCATACAACCGTAAACATCGGAAGACTAGAAGTAATAACAACTGGAGCACATATATAAAATAATGCAAGATACATATGTCTTGGAAAGTAACCAAACAAATCACAATTATGAAATATAGTACTAAACCAAAGTACAAAATAATATCAAGTAAATAGCTACACAACATCGCAATCCTCAACTTGTTTCAATGTTCTCCAGATCCAAAGTAGTCAAGTACCTGAAGTAGAAGGGCGCTTGCCCTTATCTATACCTAAAGCAATATAATCTCTTTGAGCCCAAAATCATGACCCAAATAGGGTGTGATACTAATCTCAGTAGGAAACCACCCAAAGATCTGTGCCTATAAGTCAGTGAATATATATGGCAGGAAATAAGCAAAAAGTAGCAGTAAACAAGGAAGTACTCAGCATCAAACAATCCTACAGTTCAATTGAATTAAATTCCATATATCAAGTAAGAAGATAATCACAAACAGGTAACCCTTTGGTAATTACTCACAACCTGACCCCTCTCGTTCAACCAAACAAACACAATCAACCCTCTAGGAAGTACTCACAATCTAACCCCTCCGGTTCATCTTTAGCAAAGACACTCTGAGGAAGCACTCGCCATCAATTCCCCATGTGGTCTCATATAGGTTATTAATAGGCACTCTGAGGAAGCACTCAATGTACAATTCCCCATGTAGCCCATATAGAGTAACTATAGACACTCTGAGGGAGAACTTATATCCATCCCCCCTATGGTCTCACAACGTAAAAGTAAATAAACACTCTAGAGAAGCCCTCAACTTCAATTATCCCCATGGTCTACTACACCAGGTTCACATAGCCCTGTGTAAGTTAATCATGCACACACAATACATGTCATCCAAAGTAAACCTTAAGAACTACTTGGATAAATAGTCTACAACATATCATAGCATGTCGGATAACAATCACTCCATCCTAACAATACTAGGCATGGAAAACAAAGAATCCTAACAGGAAAGCTAGACCAAACGGTCAAAACAAGAAAACATGGGAAAAACATCCATAGCATGGAAAGATTAAACCTATTCACAAAAAATTAACCTCTATCCAATCAAACAAGGCATAGCAGGAAAATAATCGGTCTAAACCCAAAAACATGCAATACCCCGAACGAGGGTATTGGGAACTTTTGCACATATAACTCAAAGACTAGCTATGGAAAGTCACAAACCACCTACCTTTGTGTCCTTAGATCGATATATGTGAACCTCAGGCCTTGAATTTCCCTAGAACGTCGTAGATCTACAAAAACACTAAAAACATTCAACCAATTATAACTCTTGAGAGAGGAGAAATCAAGATATGAAGTCTTATAAGAAGGAAAAACTCATTGATGTGATTCCAACACAACTGATGGAAGTTGATTTGGAGAAAGGACGGTGAGTCAGGGGATCAGAGAATATCTGCAATCGTATGGACACTCCTGGATGAGACGAACGAAGAAGAAGTGAGTTTTGTCTATTAGACACGACCCTGGTCCATTTAATGAAATAAAAAGAAAGTACATGGAATTTTCTTTAAAATTAAATGGCATGTACTTTCCTTTTCTGGCCTCCGCTTTAGGCAGTCTCTAGGTCACCACACACGGTCATGTACTCGAACACTACTCGGCCAGTACATGGTCACCTGAGGAAACCAAGTACACGGCGTGTGCTTAAAGTACACGGCATGTACTTTTGAAATTTCTAGAAACTCCTATTTTTCTAAAAAACAACCAGAAAGAAAGATTCATACCTAAAAATAAGATCTGGGTTCTTACAAACATTCCCCTTTAAAGAAATTTGTCCACGAATTTCCCTAGCAAGGCAGCGTAGAAGAAGAATCCTTGAAAAGCTCCGGCCACTGCGATCATACATTGGACTCTCTCTCTCTCATGTCTCATCTTGTACTCACCTATGCTTCCATAGAACTTGTACCAGAGGAACAGACAAGCCATGAAAAACCTTCACACTTCGATCAATAATCTGGATAGGATGCTCCTCAAATGAGTCATCCACCTCAAGCTCAACCTCCTCGGGTTGGAAAACATGAGATGGGTCTGAGAAGTAACGTCGATGCTGATAAATGTGGAAGACATCATGCACATCCTGGTACCTCTGAGGTAACTGCAGCTGATAGGAAACCGGCCCAACCCTTCCCAAAACCTGAAACGGATAGACATATCTTGACAAAATCTTGCCATGTCTCCTAATACTACTATTTACCATCCTCTGTGTGACACGTAGAAAAACCGGATCTCCGACCTCAAACTCCAGAGGTCATCTCCGTTGATCAGCATAAGACTTCTTCCATGACTATGTAGTATTCATCCTCTTCTAAATCAACTCTATGTGTTTTGTGGTCTCCTAGACAAGATGAGGTCCCGACATAGCTGTATCTCCTGCCTCTAGCCAGTATAAATGTGATCATCATGGACTACTGTACAAATCCTCATAAGGTGCCATCTGAATAGTTTCTTGAAAACTATTATTGTAGGAAAACTCCACAAAAGGTATGTGTTTCTCCCAGGAACCTCCAAAGTCTAGGATGTATGCTTGAAGCATGTCCTCAAGCACTTGAATTTTATGCTCAGACTGGACATCTATCTAGGGGTGGTAAGTTGTACTCAGAAGTACATGTGTACCCAAATCCCTCTGAAGTCCTTTACAGACCCAAGAAGTAAAACAAACATCCTTATCTGAAACAATGGAGTGTGGAACTCAATGTAAACGTACAATCTCTCAGATGTACAACCTTCCCATCTCATCAACACTAAAGTTCTTATTGATTGGTAAGAACTGAGAAACCATCATGAGTCTATCAATGACAACCCATACTACATCATTTCTGTGAGGTGACCTCGGAAAACCTGTCACGAAGTCCATCGTGACATCATTCCACTTCCACTTGGGAATGGTTAACTGCTACAAAAGCCCTTCTAGTAATTGATGCTATGCCTTCACCTACTGACAGGTGGAACACCACATGACAAAACCAGAAACATCTCTCTTCATACCAGGCCACCAATACTGACGATGCAGATCTCAATACATCTTGGTGACACTAGGATGAACTGACCAAACTAAGGAATTAAAGTCCTGCATCATCTCCTCGCATTTTTCTGATGGTACCCACACGCGCCCAAGAAAATGTAAGAACTAATCCTCACCTACTATCCATCTAGGAATAGGTTCCTCTACTAACACACTCTCCTGTAGGACTAGGCCTTCAGAAACTGATAGCTTCCTTATTCACACTCAATCAAGGAGAGTAGAGGTAATGGCTCCAAAAGATAGAAATGTCTGCCCCTGTCTGTCGTGTACCTCCAAATGTATCTCAGAGAATAGAGACATAATATAACACTCACTATTGGCCTCCTAAACTGCTTGTATCTAAGTCCTCCTTCTCAGTGCATCATCCACAGCGTTACCTTTCCTAGGCGTATAGGCAAGATCAAATTCAAAGGATTGAAAGTACTCATCCCACCTTCGTTGTCTCAAATTCAGGTCACGCTGAGTGAAGATATACTTGAGACTTTTGTGGTCAGTGAAAACCACAAAATGATCTCCCAAAATATAATTTCTCTAACAGCATAAATAATGAACAACAACAGCCAACTCGAGATCATGCATCGAGTAGTTCCTCTCATGTGGCCTCAACTGACGAGACCCGAACGCAATGACTCATTCCCCCTATATAAGCACAGCTCCCAGCCTGATACCTGATGCATCACAGTACACTGTATAGCTCTTTCATGGCTTTGGAAATACTAGTATCAGTTCTAAAGTCAACCTCCACTTACACTCCTGAAAGGCAGACTCACAAGAATCTGACCACACGTACTTCGCACCCTTCTTAGTCAGACCCATCAGTGGTGCTACTAAGCACAAAAAGTATTGTATGTAATGTTTGTAGTATCCATCCAGCCCTAGAAAACTCTTCACCTCAAAGACATTCTTTGTATTCTCCCAGGAAACTACTTCTCTCACTTTCACTGGGTCTACTGATACTCCTGCCTTTAAGATAACATGACCCAAGAAGTGGATTTGGTCCATCCAAAAGTGGCATTTTGAGAGCTTAGAATATAACTGATGCTCTCTCAATGTACTCAAAATTATCTCAAGATGGGTGGCATGGTCGTGTCACATGTGAGAGTACACCAAGATATCATCCAAAAAGACTACCACCAAGTAATCCAAGTACGGATGGAACACTCGGTTCATTAGTTCCATGAAAATTGTAGGAGCTTTCGTGAGACCAAATGGCATAACCACATACTCGTATAGACCATACCTTCTATGAAAGGCTATAAGAGGTATATCAGATGGTATAAGGAACAACTGATGGTATTCGGACCTCAAGTCAATCTTTGAGAGCACCTGAGCTCCTTGAAGCTGATCAAAGAGATCATCAATCCTCGGAAAGGGATATTGGTTCTTGACCATCAACTGGTTCAAATTCTGATAATACACACAAAGTCTGAGGGTATCGTCCGCCTTCTTTGCAAATAGAATAGGAAAACCCCAAGGATAATTACTGGTTCAAATGAAACCCTTTTCTTGCAACTCTTCCAACTGCTTCTTGAGCTCTTGTAACTCAGGTGTAGCCATCCTATAAGGAGGAATGGACACTGGTGCCTCTCCTAGCACAAGATCAATAGAAAATTTCACCTCTCTCTCTTGAGGAAAACCTGAAGAGTCCTCTAAAAAGATTTCCCTAAAACAATCCACCAATAGAGGAAAGTCTTTCTGTGAAGTCCCCTGGTCATCCAGATATAGACTAGCAATTTGGGATATAACTCCTCCCAACCCATGATGCACGGGTCCTGCTCTTCTTTCCTGGATATCCCATTCACCCTAATGAAGAAACGATCTACCCTCTGGTGATTTGAAACTCACCCTACAGTGATATCAGTCGACAACAGCCTGGAAGGGAACTAACCAGTCCATTCTGAGAATGAAATCATAGCCCATCATCTCCAATATATAGAGGTCCCAAAAAATTGGCACACACCAACCTCAAGAGGGAAATCCTTGTACTGATGTACACTAGTCATTATAGTCCCCAACGGAGTGTCTAGCATCAAGATATCAGCAGAAGAAAAGATATAGATCCTAAGTATCTTCACAAAAACAACATACATAAAGCTATAGGAATACCCTGAATCGAAAAGAGCATAATCTAAAACTGAGGCAACTAGAATCGTACCTCAAATTATAGAGGGTCAGGTATCCTGTTCCTACTGGGTCTTCTCCACTATAGAAGTCTGACCTATACCGTGGCCCTATGACCTAGACTAACCACCCTGAGCTGATCCACCCTATTGTCGCTGAAAGCCTGGAGACTGGCTACCATATCCATGACCTCCAACTCATCCTGAATGGCTGGAAGAACTACATTTCCCTGACTGATGAGAAACTGGTGGTGCTTCTCCTAAACGTGGAGTCATAAAAGAACCCTTTTCACCAACTACCCGTGAGAAAAACCAACATAACTACTGAAGATACCCCATCTTGCCACAATATTGGCACTCCACCGAGTCTCTCGGAAAATGTGGCCCCATATTCCCACTCTTCCTACATTGGTAGCACACCACCTGGCCACCAAAAGATGTCTCTCACCTCCTCAGATCTCCACACATGGACTCCCTATGGTTCTTCCTGTTGTTAGTAGGATGGATACCAACTCCGGATGTCGAGACGCCCTAGATCACAACTCCAAATTCCCTCAGGTTGTTTTCCATGATTAGCGCCTGGTTGACTATAGAAGTGATGAAATTCAACCTGAAGATGTTCACCTGAGATCACATGTTGTGCCTAAGACCATCCTCGAATATCCTTTCCAGGAATAACTCATCTCCTCCTGGGATGGGTGTGAATCACTGCAGCTCTGTGAATCAAGAAGAATACTCCATAACAAAAATAGTACCCTGCTCCAGAATCATGAACTCTTGGGCTCGATCAACCCTCAAAGTATCGGGATAGAATTATTCCTAGAATTTACGCTGGAAATCATCCCAGTCCATAACCTACTGGATTCCCGCCTGTGAGATCACATCCCACGATATCTTGGCATAGTCCCAAATCATATTAGTAGAGAGTTTCACCCTCCTCTTTGGAGGTGTATCCAGATGCTCGAAGATAGAAATCATCACTTCTAGCCATGACTCAGCAGCCTGATGTCCTCCTTCCCCTGTGAAAGTGGAAGGATGTTGCTACTAGAAAACCTATGTCAACTCTTCCATATAAGGGGCAGGATGCGATACTCCTCATAAGGTTTTCATACACCTTATAAATCCCTCTCGGAACTGTGTATCAGCACCTGTTTCCGAAATGATGGTTGGTGCTAAGACTGGCACAACTAGAGGATCTTCTGGTAGTCCCTGATCAGCCTTGTTCAGTGCCTGATCACTGCCCTACAACTGGCAGACAACCAGAGGACATCTCGATGGTATGACTCTACATGGTCAAGCACATACCTTAGATCAAGATTAACAAGGACTAAAACTTAGAAGTGTAAGAAGGGAACAAGATAAATAAAGAATTCAAGTTTTTCAAAACATGGATACACGGCGTATATAATGACTACACGGCGTGTTCCCTTAAGCCTTCACATGGGCATGTACTTCTGCCATAACTGGTCATGTAACACCCCATACACATGGTGTGTTGTCCTAACACACGGTGTGTACATGAATCCTCTTCCCCTACCTGAGTTCTTCTACACGGCTAAGCCACACGGTTCTCCTAGAATAGGACTACATGGCGTGTTAATTCCACACACAGCATGTACGAGACGAACTTCACCGACCCGTATTATTAGTCACACGGTCGGTTACACGGCTCACTCTACATGGCGTGTTCTAGATGGACACTTCGTGTACTGCTTAGGTTTCAACTACCCATGTTGTTAGTCACACGGGTGGACACATAGCTGAAAATACACGGCGTGTTTATGCCAGACATGGCATGTACTATAAGGATTCCACTATCCCATGTTTTTTTACATGGCTAGATTCACGGGATACACTACACGGTGTGTTCAATCTTCACACAATGTGTATAACCTAAGTTTTGTTAATCTGTGTCGTTACTCGCATGGGTGTACACACGGTCTACACAACGCGTCATGAAAAAACGGTACACGACGTGTTCCCCCAAAGATTTACCAACCTTCTGTCTCTACCCACAAAGTCGGTGACATGGTTAGAGACTACAAAGAATTTACATACAGTACACAGTGTGTAATTAAGAAAAACAGTTACTTCCCAAACAGAAGGACACATGGCGTGTATTCATCAATACATGTCGTGTATTATGTGTTTCTTTAGACAGTAATCCTCAAAAACAACTCTGGAACCTATAAAAAAACTGAAAAAAACATTAAAGTTCCAAATTCTGATCCGTGAGGGCCCATACTCCCCGCGAATCAAAGCTTGGCATATTATACATGTTATATATAAGAAAAACAAGGAAATGATCCACCAAATTCTGATCCATGAGGGCCCATAACACCTCAAGAACCTAGGTTTGGTTTTCATTCAAAAAATCCTTACACAATTCAATACCCTATCAAAAGGTAGGTGTTCTATCAAGTCATCTATCACAACAGCATACATATCTAACATAGCCTCTATCACAACAACATGAAATCACTAATGTACCCTAAATGGCATGGAAAGAATGCATGACATGTGATCTCTAGCAAGTGCATATATGATGCATGAGATGGAATACCCTCATCTCATTGGGTTTCAACAGAAATAGAACCTCAATAATATCAACAATAACTGCACAAAACATGTGAATCACCCAATGGTGAAATCGAATAAATAGTAAAATTGCAAAACCAGAAAAAATTTCAATAACGAGGTAAATTGGATTTTCCCTATACACGAGTTAGCTACTCTCAGGAACAACTTATTACCAAGTACCTATTTCCATCCTATCCCTGCTTATAGGCTCCAAACAGTAAGTCAAGAAGAAAAGAATCCCTCTGATACCACTCTGTAATGTCCTGGTTCTGGAAGCCACCCAGAGGTGCCTCGTACCCGGTTGGTCACATGGCCTCAAGAACATTTCCCCAAATGCCAGAGGCTGCGAACTAGTAGTGAGGGTCTTAGGTGTGATAGTGGGGAAACTATTTCCTCATTGGAAGAGTAACATAGTTGAAGTAAATAGATAACAATTTTGGAATCAGTAATAATACCACACAACAGTAAATAGTGGAAGACTAGAAGTAATAACAACTGGAGCACATATATAAAATGATGCATGATACATATGTCTAGGAAATCATACAAACGCGTCACAATGCTGAAATATAGTACTAAACCAAAGTACAAAAGAAAAGTAAGTAAAAATCTCCACAGCATCGCAAGCCTCATCTTGGTCCCATGCTCTCTAATTCCAAAGCAGTCAAGTACCTGAAGTAGAAGGACACTTTCCCTTATCTATACATGCAGCAATATAATATGTTTGTCCCCAAAAGCATGAACCAAACTGGGTGTGAGACTAATCCGAGTAGGCAACCACCAAAATATTTTTGCCTAATAATTAGTGAATATATATGGAAGGCAATAAGAAAAAAGAAGTGGTAAACAAGGATGTACTCGTTAGCAAACAATCCTACAGTTCAATTGCATTCAATTCCATATATCAAGTAAGTAGATAATCACAAATAGATAACCCTCTGGGAATTACTCACAACCTAACCCCTCTGGTTCACCCAAACAAACACAAGCAACCCTCGGGGAAGTACACACAGTCTAACCCCTCGGGTTCAGCTTTAGCAAAGACACTCGGAGGAAGAGATCACCGTCAATTCCCCATGTGGTCACATATCAGTAAATAATAAGAACTCTGAGGGAGCACTAAACATCCAATTACCCCGGTGGCCCATATCGAGGAACTAAAAACACTCTGATGGAGGACTTATGTCTATCCCCTCTATGGTCTCGCAACTTAAAAGTAAACACACTCTGGAGAAGCCCTAAACGTCAATTCTCTCTATGGTCTACTACACTAGGTTCCCACAGCCCTATCTAAGTCAATCGTTCAAACACGATACATGGAAGCCAAATTAAACCTTAAGAACATCTTGGCTAAACAATATACAACATATCATAGCATGTCAGATAATAATCACTCCATCCTAACAATACTAGGCATGGAAAACAAAGCAGTCTAACAAGCAATCTAGAAAAAATGGTCAAAATAAGAAAACATGGGAAAAACATCCATATCATGGAAAGATTAACCTTATTCACAAAACAATTAACCTCTATCCAATTAAAAAATTCATAGTAGGTAAATAATAGGGCTAAAACCATAAACACACAATACCCTGAACAAGGGTATTGGGCACTTTTACACATATAACTCAAAGACTAGCTACATAAAGTCACAAACCACCTACCTCTGTGTTGTGAGATCGATATACATGAACCCTAGGCCTTGAATCTCCCAAGAACACTGTATATCTACAAAAACCCTAAAAACAATCAACCGAGGATAATTCATGATAGAAGAGAAATCAGGAGATGAAGTTCTAGAAGAAGGAAGAAATCACCAATGTGATTCCAACGCAATTGACGGCAGTCGATTTGGAGAACGGAAAGTGATTCGGGGACTCAAATAAGATCAGCAATCATACGGACACTCCTGGATGAGACAGATGAAGAAGAATTGAGTTCTATCCATCAGACGTGACCCTGGTCCATTTAATTAAATAAAAAGAAAGTACACAATATATTCTTTAAAAGTACACAGTGTGTACTTTCCTTTTCCGGCATCTGCTTTAGGCAGTCTCCAGGTCACCACAAACGGCCATGTACTTGGCCGCTACCTGGCTAATACACGGTCACCTGCAGAAACCAAGTACATGGCGTGTACTTAAAGTACATGGTGTGTACTCTTGAAATTTTCAAAAACTCCTCTTTTTCTCTAAAATAACCAAAAACCAAGATTCATACCTGAAAAGAAGATCTGGGTTCTTACATATTTATTTACAATTTTATAATTAATATAATGTTTTAAAAGAAAATTTCATTTCACAAAATAGAATCATAAATTAATATTTTTTTGTCTTATGATTATAATATAATTTTATGGGACCTTAATTAATTTTCCAAAGTGTTATAAAATCAGTTATAATTTAAAAATATGTATTTTTTGAATAAATGATGATTTTAATTAAAAATTAAATTTATCATATTTAGAAAATTATTTTCATAAAATGGAGTATATTTTTGAATTATAAAATTCTAAAAATTGTTCGGGTGATTTTTTGGGTTTTTTCTAAAATAGTTGAATTTTTGGTGAATAGGGAAATACAGTAATTTATAGTATTTAACATTATATGTAAATAAAAGAATTATTGAGTCATGAATGATGTAGGTGTGATTTAATAACTCATTAATTCGAACTAACATGATATATTTATTGAATTTAGTCACAATAATCAATACTATTGATAGTCTTGATCCAAAATAATAAAATAATGATAAAATAATCAAAAAAACACCCCTCTACTACACTATAAATACCACCCCTTCTCATCACAACATCTAAAACTTGTAGTTTGATAAAATTATTCCCAATTCCTCTAAAAAACCTATTTACCACGTTTTTTTCTTGTTGATCTCACCAAAAGACCATTTCTAAGTCCCTTAAGGATGCTCTCAAGGAGACAACACTCAATAGGTAAAACCTTCCCTCTCTCTCTTTCAATTTATTTTATTTTCTTATTATCTCCATACTTCCTCCATAAAAACATGAATGATAACTCAATTATTTATATATACTATAATTTTATTTTTATTTAATGTAATATCCAACATCAAACCCCTTCTCCAATCCCTTTTATTCTAAAAATGAAAACATCATCTGTGATGTGTCGATTTACCATCATTGTGGACGATGTGATTTCATTTTCCAATACCACCTTCAAGGCTAGTAATAAAACCATTAACATGGTAAAATTAGATTTTATTATACATATTATAAGTTATATAATGTTTTGTTTCCAGTATATAAACATGATAGTAAATAAAATTATATAAGTTCGTGATGGTTGTAAAAACCGCCGAAATAAATTAAATCATTTTCATTAACATTTTATATAATGAATTATTATCATACAATATAACCAAATGATATATAAGATCATTTAAAATTATATAATTTAATTAATAACATATAATTTAAATTATGTATTATTATTCCCATTTTACATTATCTTTCTTACATGTATACAAGTGAACCAATCATGAAACCAAGGAAAAGAACACCCTCGAATGAAAAAATTGAATCTTATAACTCAAAAAAAGGCCATAAATGAACATAATAAAATAAAAATAAATAAAATACATGTTGAAGAGGTTTTTAATTAAATTATTAATGAATCTAATTTTATCATCGAGGATATTAATTGAAATTTCAAACCACTTTCAGACATAAGGTATGGGTTTTCTCATCTCACTTTTATTTTTGTGAGATATGTATTATTAACCACTATTTCTTGTATGTGGTGTATGTATAATATAATTTGATTTATCATATAATTAGTCTATTTATATTTATTTTATTCAATTTTTAATTTGATGATCATTAATTTTATGGTTCATACAGTTCAACTGTTTTCAAAGTGGTAAGAGATTCTCCCCATACCTTCATTATTTCTTCAAGTTACGCTTTCTCTCTCTTTACCTCGATGTAATTATTAATTATTTTTATTTACACCTCCTAAGTTATTTTTTTACATTCCAAACATATGTACCTATCTCAATCATTCTTTATTTTATGGGGTAATTCATGTTTTATATGGTTCTCTTTTCAATTCCTCCTGATAAGCAACCCCGATTAAAGGGAACTTCCCAATTTTTTACCCATTTTCAAGTACACTAAATAATATATTTTAAACCACCAATATTTTTATAAACTGACTCTTTTTATCATGAAAAACTATCTTAGTTAATTTCTTATTTTATACATATAATTATTCCTTTTTCTTCTTTAAATAATCCTTTATATTTTCCCTTAAACCACACTAAAGTGGATCAATTATATAGTTTTATACAAACTATTTTTACATATTTTCACTTTAGTTGGACATAAATTATCATAATATATGAATATTTATACTTATGAATTTCCATTTATTATTTAAATCCATTATTTCATGGACACTATTATGATACGCCAGTTTGTTAAGCCTTATGGCATGATTATGATACCCATTTCTTTTTATGGGTAACACTTATGTTAATTTCTTATTATTAATTGAGGTTGATTTATTATAATACCATTTAACATATTTTATTGAATTTTTTATGATAATTTTTACTAATTATATACTATCTTGATACCATTCACTATATTCCTCCGGATAGTTTAGGATTATGTTTACTGATTGGGGACATTATTTATATTTTATATGCTAGTTTCCACATGAATGTATATGTTTATTATGTTCCAAACCTTTAATATGATTAATCAATTGGACTTAGTAAGTTTTTGTAGGGGGTGTATATATCCCCTAGATGCATCGGTAGGTTTCATGAGACAAACTAGATCAATTTTTGGTTGAGGACTTACCAACATAGACTTCTTGTTTGAGGCCTTGATAGTATGTTTATGATGTCCCACATTTTTCATTTCTCATTATGTGATTATTTATTGATAATCCGTTTGATTATTTGACTAGTATAATATCCATGGTTAAGTATATTTCTCATGTGATTATTTATGTGTCATTATTTAATCATATTGTATTCCTTCTATATTATTATCAAGATTATGTTTTAATAAAATTTGTTTTTAGTTAGTTACCTTACCTTATTGTTTATGTTTATTTATGATAGCTTCTGCTATATTTATTTCCCTTACTGAGAATCTAAGATCATCCCTTTCTTATATTTTATTTTTCCCCATGATTCTATTATGTATATTATGATTTATGTATAGGGATAATCTAAAAGAATAAGGATGTTTCCAAATGAGTTTCTATATTGAATTTCATTTCAAGTTGTAATGTAAAAATTATGTTTGTATTTGGTTTTCCAAAGAAAAAAACTATATATTCCTTAGGGATATTAATTCTTTATTTATTATTCTAATTTAATAAATTAAGTCACATAAGAAATTAAAATAATGGTTACCCATGGAAAGAAATGGGTATCATAATCTTGTCATAAGGCATAAAAAATCGGTGTATCATAACAGTTTCCATGAAATAATGGATTTAAATCTTACATGGACATTCATACAAGAAAAATAGGCCTATATCATGATAATTTATGTCCAACATATGTGAAAACAATTAAAATTAGTGTTTTAGAAACATTAGAAATAAGACACTTCAATGTGGTTTAGGGGAAAATATTAAAGAGTCTTTAAAGAAAAAAAATAAATAATAGTTTACATAAAAATAGAAATAAACTAAGATAGTTTTTTATGATAAAAATAGTGATTTTATAAAAATATTGGTTTCTAAAAATATATTATGGGTTGTACTTGAAAATTGGTAAGAAATTGTTAATTTCCCTTTAATCAGGCTTGCTTTTCTGGAGGAGATGAAAAAAGGAACCTTATTAAACATGTATTTCCCCATCAAAGAAAGAATAATTAAGCTAGGTATAAAATTTTTGAATATAAAAATATAAATTATGAGGATTACTTAAGAATAATTAAGTATTACATTGGGGTAAATAGAGAGAAATTGTAACCCGAAGGAAAAATGGAGGTTCAGGGAGAATCTCTTACCACTTAGAAAATAGTCAAACCGTAAGCCGGATAAGATTAATGATCATAAAATGAAACATTGAATACCATGAATCTAAATATATTCATGATATGATACATCAAACATCATTATAAATACACCACACACAATAAATAGTGTTGAATAAGACATATCTCACTAAAATAAAAGTGAGATGAGAAAACCCTTACCTTATTTTTAAAAGTGTTCTTCACTTGCACTTAATATACTAGAAAGTGAAATTGGATTCATTTTTAATTTAATTAATAACTTATTAGACATTTATTTTATTTATTATAATTTTATTAAGTTCATTTATGGCCTTTTTTATGAGTTATAATATTCAATTTCATCGTTCAGGAGTGTTTTTTTCCTTGGTTTTCGTGATTGGTTCACATGTATGCATGTATTAAAGATCATGTAAAATGGGAATAGTTATAAAGAATTGAAATTATATGTTATTAATGATATTAAATAAGATTAAATGTTATTTTTTATCATTTTTTTAGATAAAATGTTATCCATAACCGTTTAGATAATTTTGGCGTTTTTTTATCATCATGTGCTCGTTTTGTTTTATTAATTAATATTATCTATATATGACAGTTCTAAAACACTAAAAAAGTTATAATACACTTATTATAATCTATTTTAACCATAAATATTGTTTTATGAATAGAATTTAATGGGTTATCATAAAATGAAAAATCACCATCCAGGAAGGTGGTGAATCGACACCTCAAGGATGATGTTTTCATTTTTAGAAAAAAAAAGGGGAAGAGAAGAGAATTGATGGTGGATATACCATTAACATAATAAAATTAAATTATATATATTATATTGTATTAATCATGTTACTTTTGATTTGGTAGGTGTTTGAAGGATAATAAAATAAAAGTAAATGAAAGAGAGACATGGAAGGTTTTAGCTCTTGAGTGTTGTCTCCTTGAGAACCTCCTTAAAAGGACTTTGAAATAGAATTTTGGTGAGACCAGAAAGACCAAAACATGGGAAATGTGTTTTTTAGAGGAATTGGGAATAATATTAGCAATATAAAAGGTTTATAAGTTTTGGGGAGAAGGGGTGGTGAAGGGTGGTATTTATAGTGGAGGAGAGGGGTGATTTTTGATTATTTTATTCATTTGTTTATTATTTTGGATCAAGACTTTAAATATTATTGATTATTTTGAATAAATATAGTAAATATATAATTTTTTTTAGAACCCATGGTTTCTTACCTCATTCACACATCATTCATGACAAAATAATTCATTCATTTACTTATAATGTAAAATACCGTAAATTACTGTATTTCACTTTTCATCAAAAATTCAACTATTTTAGAAAAATCCAAAAAATTAACCCAAAACATTTTATGATGTTTAGATTTAAAAAATTAACTCCATTTTTTTATAATAAGTTTCTAATTATGATAAATTTAATTTTAAATTAAATCATCATTTATTCAAAAAAAATACTGATTTTAATATTATAACTGATTTTATGACACTTTGAAAAATTAATTAAGGTCGTATAAAATTATATTATAATCATAATAATACAAAACATTAATTTATGAATCTATTTTATGAAAATAAATTTGTATTTAAAATCCTTAAATTAATTATAAAATTGTAAATAAGCATTTACTCTTTACAAAAATATTGATACTTAATTTATCATTTTTAAAACATTTATTCACTTATTTTATTATAGAAATATATCATATTTTCATTTATAACATAACTAAATTTTATTTATACATTAATAGGTGAGTTTATTATTCTAATGGTTAGATTACTATTCCTAACGGTCACATTACGATTCATCAAAAAATGAAATTTATCAAAAAAATACCAAAAAATTAACCAAAGTATATTTTGATATTATGATTTCAAAAATGAAAGTCAGTTTGTCAAATAAAATTTATAATACTGATAGAATTTAGTATTAAAATAGGTGCTCCATCAAAATTGGCAAAATTTCCTTTTAGAAAAATATAGCTTTTATACTTAAAATTGGATTTATTCTTATCATAAGATAATCAAAATTATTGGATGAATTTAAAAACATTTTATTGAATATATAACATATAAATTTCATAATGTGGTCAATACTATTCATTCCTACCGATTTAACGACTAGATTATAACAATAATAATATTTCATTGTTCATTTTAGTAGAGATTTTTGTGCAACATAATACATCAATGATATTGAATTTAAGAAGATAAATACCATAAAATATTGGGGTATTACATTATCCCCTCCTTCAATAAATTAAATCCTCACAATTTTAAAATTTAACTTTGATAATCAAATTTTGATACTAGAAAATTACATTATGGGAAATCCACATCATAAATTGGGTTGATAAAACTTCTTCCTAAATGGAGGGAGAGGAAAATATGATGGTCACCACAAAACTAGGTATACATATAGGATAACATTACTGGGAAGTGACAACATGGGTATGCTAAAAAATATAACTATCATGCTCTGATAGAGAGTGAAAGGGAACGTGGTTATTAGAAAGGTAACCATTACAAAACCATAAATTTTTTATCAGTTAAAAGACTGTTTATTTCTCATAAAGAAAATTAAATGGATAAAATTTTTATTATAAAATCCTTTTTTCTAGAGTTGAGGGTTTCTTTTAAAATCCAGAGAAGAACTTGAGAAAATAAGCTTACCTGATTTGTTTCCATGTCATAACATCATCCTTTGGTTTTCCTTTGATCTATATATAATTTATTTCCTAAATATAGAGACGGATATTCAAGACAATTTTTTCTTCCTCAAGAACTTTTATTAATCATAAGATCCACAATTCATTCCTTCATCCTTTAAATATTTACTGAAACCAAAATGGTTAGAATAGGTTATCCAATATGATAAATCATACTTTAATCTTAATCAATAATATCCTTAATCCAATCTATAAGTAGTTAAACTTATGAATTATCCAAAATATATCCATCCAAAATAAAATACTATAATATTTACCTAAATAATTTATCTCTTATTGTCACATAACAAATGTATGAATACCTTGATCACATTTAAGCCTTAATGAAAACATCCACACTTCCAAAAATAAAATCTTCGGTTGTCAAATATATTCCTTAAATCCAAACATCTAATAATTATAGTATAACATAAACCATAAAATCACTAACCACATTCATGGTCACCAATACTATCCCATAATCATCTATTTATTATTATCTCAACATTAATTACATATTTAGGTTTATCTTTCCCAAGTCATGTGTTTTTAGGAAGATTGACTTTCAATTGAATCACTTCTCTTGATTACTAGTGTTATTAATCACATGATTCTAATTCCTTAAAGAAAAAGTATTGTGGTACAATCCTTATATATCTAATTATTCTTTTAACTATAATAACATAACATAATTATTGAATCCAAAAACACAAATGCATTAATTATTCCACTTCAATTGTCGTAATAGCATAAGCTTGGCCTTGATCCCTTTTATTCTTCTAAGCTACATTATCTTGATTCTTGGGATATTTATTTGTGTATTACCCCATATCCTTACAATTGAAGCATTGTTCATAGGTAGCTTCTTTCCTTACCTTGCAATCATGATCATGTTGGCCTTTATCTCCACATTTTTATCAAACTCTCATTCCCTTGAAGCATGTATGGAGGTGTTTCCTTATACAGTTATCACATTTATAAAAATCCTTCTTTATTTTCTTCTCCTTATCCATTTTTTATCTTCTATCCACTTATTCTCTTTTTTAAATTCAGAACCAAAAGAATTGGAGAATTGTTTCTCCATCTTGATAGAACAAGATATTATATCCTCTTATGATAAGAATGTTTGGGAGACTATTTACCTTTTAAGGATTGGTTTAAAACCATAAAATAAATGGTCAATATTTCTCTTTGGATTTCATATATAGCTTGGGTTATGCCTTTCTAATCTTGTAATGTTGGATTCATATATAGAAATATTTTCATCCTCTTTATGTCTCAAACTTAGGAATTTTCTCTTTATATCTACTTATTGGTCTCTAGAAAAATATTTATCTGATAAAAATTTCTTAAAATCCTTCTATTCATTTTTTAAAATTTCCTCTTCCTCCTTAGTGTTTTGAATCAATGACCACCATTAATCTGCATCACCATAAAGATGATAAACTACCATGACAACCTTCTCCCTGTCATTACTTCCCAAAGCAATAAATATCTTCTCTAGGTAACTTATCCATTTCTCATCTACAAATGGGTTTTAAGTCCCATTGAATACTGGTGTTTGTTGTTGCATGAAGTGGTCTAAAATTTTTACACCATTTTGTGTATCAGGATTCTCTATATGGGTAAGGTTATTTCTGATAACCTGATTTAATTATCCCAATATAGTTATAATTTTTTCAGCTCTAGCTGCAGCTCCAATTCTGACATCATTATCTTTCATTGGAGAGAAATCCCTATATGAAATATGTGTGTTGATATAGATTCCATTCCATCCACTAGGTTCCATTTATAAATAATTTAATACACTAAATTAGATCATAACATTATGAAACATAATTTATAATCTAAAACTATTAAAACACATAATGTAAATTGAAAATTTAGGTATAACTAATCTATAAATCATAATCTTGGTTACTTTGGGAATATTACCAAAGTTATTTATAAGGTTATATTTCCCTAATATGTGTTTTTTTAATCTAGTTTTTAAACTTTCTACTAAACTTCATCTTATACCAACTATAAAGACCCTAGCCCCAGTACCCTAGAGTCAGTGTCTTACTTTATTACAATGGCATAATAAACAAGGAATTCATATCCTAAAGGACCAAATAGTTCAGTATATTTATAAATCCATATACAAACATAATTTTTACATTATAACATTAAATGAAATAAAGAATCGAAACTTCACTGAAAACATCCATATTATTCTATATTATACCTATATGCCAATCATAATATACATCTTGGCATCTTGGGGAAAAACAAAACATTATAAAGGGGTGATCTCAGATGCTCAATAAGGGTAATAAATACAATAGAAGCTATCATAAATAAACATAAACAATAAGGAAAGGTTAATAACTAAAAACACATTTCATTAAAACATAATCTTGAACACAATATGGTAGGAATAAAATTTGATTAAATAACAACATATAAATAATCACATGATAAAGATATTTAACCATGGATATTGTACTAGTTGAATAATCACATGGATTATCAATAAATAATCTCATAATTAAGGAATAAATAATGTGGGACATCATAAACATACCATCAAGTTCCAAGACACCATACATAATCGGGTAATACATTTTCCAATACCCAAACTAGTTTGTCTCGTGAGACCTACTGATAAATCTAGGGCCCCAACCTACACTTACTAATATTAAGGGGTGAAAAATAATCAACATATAAATTCATATTTAAAATATCATATGAAATGAAAATAATTTCCCCAATCAGTAAATATAATCCTAAACTATCCAGAGTAATATGATGAATGGTATCAAAATATTACATCCATGGTCAAACTGATCCTAAACAATTCAATAAAATATGGTATATTGAATCATAAGAGATAAACCTAAATTAAGAATAATATTCAATAGATGGTTTTTAAATAGATTAAAATACTCTAATAAAATCATTGATAAATCCTTGAGAGAAATACCCTTTTTTACTTGGTAAAGAAGATTTATTTTTGAAAATCATTTGTATTTTTCATAAAATCATATTGTAAAAATTAATATCCTAGAAATGAGAAGTTAAGGATAGTGAAATTATATTTTATGAATATTATAAGAATATTCACACTAAAATTTGTCATAGATAGTGAAAATATGTAAAAAAGAGTGTTTAAGAAACTTTAGAAATGAGCCACTTTAGAGAGGTTTAAGGGAAAATATAAGAGTCATTAAAGACGACAAAGGCATATTTGTTTTCATAAAACTAGAAATGAAAAAAAATAGTTTTTCATGATAAAAATAGTAATTTTAAAGAAATATTTTTCACTTAAAATATATAATGGAGTGTACTTAAAAATGGGTATGAAATTGGGAAGTTCCATTTAAACGGGCTTGCTTATCAGGAGGAGTTGAAAAAGAAACCATATAAAACATGTATTTACCCATAAAATAAAGAAGAATTGATCTTCATACATATATTTGTAACATACACACTAAATTTAGGAAAAGTAAATAATAATAATTAATAATTACATTGGGGTAAATAGAGAGAAATCATAACCCGAAAGAAAATATGGAGGTTCGAGGAGAATCTCTTACTATATGTATGAAAGTGTTCTGTACTTAAACATAGTGTCATGGATGATTAAATTAGATTCATTAATAATTTTATTAATAACCTCTTAAACACTTATTTGATTTATTATAATTTTATTAACTGAATTTATGGCCTTTTGATGAGTTATAAGATTCAATTTTTTTTTGTTTATAAGTGTTGATTTCATTGGTTTTCATGATTGGTTCACTTTTATACAGGTATGAAAGATCATATAAAATGGGAATAGTTATCTAGAATTGAAATTATATGTTATTAATGAACTTACAGAAGATTAAATGTTCTTATATATCATTTCTTTTTCATATATGAGGATTATTCATTAGATAAAATGTCAATAATAACTGTTTAGATTATTTTTCTCTTTTTCGATCATTATGCACTAGTTTTATTTTATTAATTAATATTATTTTTATATACTTATTCAAGAACACTAAATAAGTTGAAATATAAATTTTAAAATATTTTTAACCATTATAATTGTTTTATTACCATCCTTGAAGGAATTATTAGAAAACAAGAATCATCATCGATAAAGGTGGTTAATTGACACCTCATAGATGATGTTTTCATTTTTAGAACAAAAGGGGAATATTAGAGAATTGATGGTGGATGTACCATTAACATAATAAAATTCTAGTATATATATCATACTCTAGTTATAATATTACTTTGGGTAGTGGAGTTTAGGGAAGGATAATAAAATAAAAGAAATTTAAAGAGAGATAGGGAAGGTTTTACCTCTTAAGTGTCGTCTCCTTGAGAACCTCCTTAAGGGACTTGGAAATAGTCTATTGGTGAGACCAGAAAGACCAGAACGTGAGAAAGAGGTTTGGGGGAGGAATTGGAAATAATATTTTCAATATCCAAGTCTTATAAGGTTTTAGGAGAAGGTGTAACACCCCGACCCTAGTAACCTAGATTCGGTGCATTATTTCATAACATTGGCATGATCACAAGGAAATCATGTCTTGAAAGACCGATCAGTTTAATATTATTGGAAATAAGATTCATACATGAGTTTAACATTACAACTTGAAAAGAAATACAACACTAATTTATTCCATTAGAAACATCAAATCCTCCTAGATTATTCCTGCAAGTCACTCATAACTATCTTCTTCATATCCTGGGAAAATGAAATATAAGAAAGGGTTGAGCTCAAATGCTCTGTAAGGGCAAGAAATAGAGTAGAAGATAAAATAAATATTAAGCATGGTGAATAATTGAAAACACATGCCTTTACCAATAATAAACATGAACACTTTTATGGTAGGAATATGAGCTGAGTAAATAATGCCATAATAAAACATAAGCATAGGTATTATAGTAGTCGAATAACCACATGAACCATCAATATTATTTTTATAATGAGGGAATGTATAATGCCGAACATTCTGAAACATTTTTTCAAGGCCTCAGCCAAGAAATCTAAAATTTATTAAGTCCTTGTACAAAACCATATATCAAATTTGGAAAGGCCTCGGCCAATTTCATGTATAGCTGTCTCATGAGACCTACTGTTGCATCTAGGAGATATAGCAGGCTCCACCCGTCACTTACAAAGTATAATGTATTCCCCATATGAAAAGGTTGAAATATAACAAAAACATTCGTATTAAAACTAGCATATGAAAGGTAAATACTTTAACCATAAATAATGAATGGTATAAAAATAACACATCCACAGTCAAACATATCACAAAACCTTCAATACAATATGTAAGATTTGTATCATAATTAATTGACTTCAAACAAGTATAAAATCCATCAAAGGATGTTGACATAGATGAAATCAAAACTATTTGAGAGAAATAACTCTTTCTTTTTTTGAAATCATTTAAATTCACATAAATATAAAAGAAAAAATTTATATTAAGGGAATCTTTGAAGATGTTATAATGGCAGAGAATAACCGCAACCGCTGTATAAGTTAAAAAACATTCTTACCGTAATTTTGTCAAAAAGGTCGTAAAGTACGTTTTTTGGAAAACGACTGAAAGATTAATTTCAAAACATATAAGATCAAATAAGGGTATAAATGACTTTAACACATTTTTTATTAAATAGTAAAAAAAATTTGAAATACATTTTTAAGAAACATGGATGTGGATGATAAAGAGGTCCCAGTGGATACTTACGTAAAAACAACCTCGGATAATAAAGAGAATTTAGAATTAACCCTTACCTTGTAATTTTCCTTGTTCGAGGGTAGGTTAACCTCCTGTATAATGGTGAAATAATTTTTATTAAATTATTCAATAACTATATACATTAATATGATATCATATATGATCTTCTAATATTTCCTTGTTAATAATATTTTAGTATTATCATCATTTCGGGTGTTAACTGATTTGTTTTCCTTTATATGATTTGTTATATAAGTAATGTTTGTTATAGATATAATGTATCTTATTCATATTCAGAATTATATTAAGTCTCTAAACATTATTGTTAATCGTCAAATGAAAATTATTCTTGAATGGATACGATGGGGAATGAATCTCACCGTGTTCATGGAGACGGTAATCTGTACATATGCACGATCGACAATTTCATTATTTTGATATTAAAATAATATATAATTGGATGGTATATCATATATATAGAATCATTATCATGTTATATTTATTATTTACATCAATTATACATCATTATTATACTCATACAAATAATAATGTATTGAATAACAACTACACCACGACGTGGAGACGGTAAGTCGTACGTACGCACGTATGGTGACATGTCATTCAAAGTATGGATAGAATAATGAATATGGTTGTACCATATTTATAATAACATCACAGTATATAGAAGATACTGGAGTTGTTATTTTTGAATGCAAACAACAAAGCAATAGGAAGTGGAAGAAGAAATGAACTTGAAAGAGGTGATGAAATATTTACCTCTTCTTCAGATTCTTCCTTTTTATTTGGTCAAAAGGGCTCCTTAGGATGGCTATATTATCAAACTAAGACCTATAGGATGAATGGAATACATTTTATTGTATATTTGGGCAGGTTTTAGCCAGGAAAAAAGGCTTTGAAGTTGTGAATTAGAGAAAAGGGGTAGTGCCCTTTTATAAGAGGGGTGAGGGGCACCTTAGGAAACGATTGAAATATTTTTTTATAATAAAATAATTTTAGGTTTCTAATGGATCAAAAATGAATTATTTAAATTATAAGGTGGTTATGGGTCTAAAAACACTAAACCAATAGTTTTTAGATAGGTTTGAGTCACTATATTAACCTTATCTTTTAGATTTAACTCTTAGTTAAATAGTTTGACATTTACCATGTCTCTTTGTATTTTTATATTATATGGTTAATAAACATACTATATACTTCCACAAGAACTCAAAGTGGTTCATTAATGATGAAACTATCATTATATAAGTCTTTTTTCCGAACCTTAGATTTTTAGGATTATTATATCAACTAATAATATTGTATTTGTTTTAAAAACTCATTTTTGTCAATTTTGACATTATTTAATAATTGATTTTTTTTAAAGTCCTAAAAACTTTATTACTTAGAAATAAATAAATTTAATAAACCCTAACATGTCATATTCACCTATAAAATTTATTGATGGAATAAAAATTTTCAATTTATATTTATTTTAGTATTTATAATATCATTTATTTGATTGATTCATTAATAAGGAAAATATTGCATCATCATTGTGTCATAAATAAATTTAATTATTCAATGTCTAAATAATATAAATAAAATAAAATTATGTAGGAAATATTTTTATTTTTCTAATGAATATTTATAGTTGAAGATATAACATATATAACTCTATGTAAAAATTGTTTTACTAAAAGATATATGCTTATGTCATTTTTGTATTTACTTTAACTTAATTAATATAAAGTGTCATTATCACTAACAAGTGGCTCCATGGGGTCCCCAAATCGACCCAAGGATTCCCATGGTCGGAACTGTATCATCTAATAGGGTTAGTACACGTGTTAGGGTAATTTAATATTATTATAATATTATTTTTTTACCCTTATTCACCGGATTTATCCTTTAACCATGGTAAATAAAATATTTACCGAAGTAATTTTCAAAATGTCTAAAAATAAAAGTTACCTATTTACACAATTTGGACCTCCTTATTCTAAATATGGAATTCATTTTTCTAAATTCAAAACACTAAACTCACAGAAATTAATTTAAAATTAATTTCTGTTGTCAAAACAAAAAGTGTATTTTTAAGAAATAATAATTATCAAAAGATTGACACTTGATTATGTCCAGTTTAAATGTGAAATTACGTTCAATGACCAACATTGAATTAAATGGTAAAAATATAATCTAATTATACTTAAAACCCACTCAATAGTATAATTTGGGACTATAAATTATTTTCATTAAAAAATTGGTTTTTAATTAAAATTTAGTATTTTTCACTATTCATCAAAAACTGAATGTTTTTAGAAAAATACCAAATATTTACCCTAAGATAATTTTGATATTCCAAACCCAAAAATGAAGTCCATTTTGAATGATAAAATTTCAAAAAGTGGGTATTACTATTCATAACAGCTAGTTTGATTGGTCGCGATGTGTTAGAATCTGAAAGTTGCGTACAACGCAAGATACTGCATTATTCAAAGGGAAACGTGCCGCGGAAGATTGGGGTGTTACATTCTACACTCCTTAAAATAATTTCATCCTCAAAATTTCTAAAATATTAATATAGAAAAATATTTGGGTGGTTCTTCATCATAAGTTCATCAGGTTCCCACGTTGTCTCTTCCATTTTATGGTTTCTCCATAGAACTTTTACCAGACAAGTCGTACAGTTTCTCAACACTTATTATCTTGTATCAAGAATCTTGATAGGATATTTGCAATAAGACAGATCGGGTTCCAGTTCTAATTCCTCATAGGTGAGTACATGCGTTGGTTCAGACATGTATTTTCTCAACAGTGATATGTGGAAAACATCATGAACTTTGGAGAGACTTGGAGGCATTGCCAAATAGTAAGCTACAGCCCCAATTCATTCTAGAATTTCTAAAGGTCCAATGTACCTAGTACTCAATTGACCCTTCTTACCAAACCTTATAATTCCCTTCCATGGAGATACCTTCAAGAAAACATGATCTCCTACTTGAAATTCCAAATCCTTCCTTTGGTTATCAGCATAGCTCTTCTACCTAATTTGAGCTGTTTTCATGTCAGTTTGGATTACCTTCACATTTTCCATCATTTCCTCAACAAGTTATGGGCCTATGAGTTTTCTTTCACCAGCATCATCCCAATAAATTGGTGTACGACATCTCTTTCCATATAACTCTTCATATGGTGCCATCTGAATACTTGAATGGAAGCTATTGTTATAAGAAAATTCTACTAGAGGTAAATATTGTTCCCACATACCTTGAAAGTCAAGTGAGCAAGATCTCAACATGTCTTCTAAGGTTTGAATAGTCCATTCTGATTGTCCATCAATTTGAGGGTAGTAGGCAGTGCTCAAAAGAAGTTCAGTATCCAGGGATTTCAGAAGAATTTTCCAGAATCTTGATGTAAAACGTGGATCACGATTAGAAACAATTAATAGGGGTACTCCATGAATTCTTACAACTTCTTTAATATACAGTCTTTCTAAATTTTCAAGTGTTAAATCTTATCTTATAGAAAGAAAATATGTTGACTTGGTAAGACAATCAATAATGACCCATATTGTATCATTCCTTCTAATAATTTGATCAATCTTCCATCATTCACAGATTTAATCTTCTTTTGAAATTCCTCATCATCATCCTAAGAACTTTTTATCCATTCTAGTAAAGATGGTTTAGAAACCATTTGAAAAATCATTGATGTTTCACCTTCCATGGTTATTCCCGTATCCATCTTTACTAGATCCATGAAAATAGGATCCCTTTCAACTCTCATCTTTTTCAAAACTTCATGATCCTTTTTGATCATAGAATCTACCACCTTATTTGCCTTCCTCAGGTGGTAGTGTATTGTGAAATCATAATCCTTCAGTATTTCAAGCCATATCATTTGCCTCATGTTGAGTTCCTTCTGAGAGAAAATATACTTCATACTCTTTTTATCAGTATAAATATCACATTTTTTCACTATAGAGATAGTGTCTCCAATTCTTCAAAGAAAAGATTATAGCTTCTAACTCAAGATCATGAGTAGGATAGTTTTGCTCATGAATTTTCAGCTATCGTGATGCATAGGAAATAACTCTATCATTCTGTATAAGGACACAACCAAGTCCTTTCTTTGAGGCATCACTATAAATAACAAACCCATCATTCCCTAATGGTAGATTCAAGATAGGAGCATTGAATAATATTCTCTTCAGTTCTTTGAAACATTCTTCACACACTTTTGTCCATACAATTTTAACCCCTTTACATGTGAGATTCATTAATGGGTTAGCTAATCTGGAAAAATTATGGATGAAACATCAATAATAACCTGCTAAACCAATAAAACTGTGTACCTTAGTTATACTTGTTGATGCTGTCCATTCTTGGAATGCCTTTGTCATAGAAGGTTCAATAGAGATTCCATCCTTAGAGACAATATGGCCAAGAAAAGAAATATTCTGAAGCCAAAATTCAAACTTGCTAAACTTCTTGTATAATTCATTTCCTCTAAGGGTTTTCAGAATGGTGCGCAAGTTATTTTCATGATCTTCATAGCTTTTGGAGTATACCAGGAAATCGTCAATAAATACTACTAAAAAATCATCAAGATATTCCTTGAAAAATCTGTTCATTAGATCCATGAAAACAGAGGGTCCATTATTCAACCCAAAAGGCATTACTGTAAACTCGTAATGCTCGTACCTGGTTCGAAATGCTATTTTCGGAATTTCTTCCTTATTCACATACAACTGATGATATACAGATCTAAGGTCAATCTTTGAAAAATATTGAGCTCCATGAAGTTGGTCGAATAAATCATCAATGCGAGGTAGGGGATACTTGTTCTTTATTGTTATATAATTTATCTCCCTATAGTCAATACACAACCTCATAGATCCATATTTCTTCTTAACAAAAAGAACAGGGGCTCCCCATGTAGAAACACTAGGGAGAATAAATCCCTTATTACTCAATTCATCTATTTTTTTCTTTAGTTCCACTAATTCCACAGTGGCCATTTTATTAGGGGTCTTTGATATGGGCCTTAAACCTGAAATTACATCAATGGAAAAATCAATTTCTCATTCTGGAGGATGTCTAGGTAAATCTTCTGGAAACACATCAACATATTCTTTCACAATAAGTACATTCTCTATTTGAACATTATTTTCCTCACCCATAGTTATTTCATTCTCTTCATCCCCAATAATTGAATTTAGTTGAGCTGCTGGGGGTGGATCTAGATAAAAATTCGGTGGTGAAGATTCTACTCTAAAGATAAGGTGTTCTTTATCATCACCATCAAAAAAATAGTAACCTCCTTCTTCTTACAATAAGTTTTTTAATCATGGTCTGAAATCCAATCCATACCGAGGATTATAAAAAATTCAATCATGGTTATGACGATGATATCAGAAGATAAAGAACATTTATATACCCTAATGGGGACTGATTCACAAAACTTTGTTGCAATGATACTTACCTTAGGAGTTTTGACTGACAACTCCCTTATTAAATCAAATTGGATATATCAAATTTTCTTAGAAAACTGGGAAGATATGAAATAAATCGATTATCCAGAATCAAATAAAGCATTTTCTAAACTTGAGGAAACCATTAAATTACCTACCACCACATCTTTTGGGGCTTCAACCTCAGCAGTAGTGATCGCATAAGCTTGGCCTTGATACCTTGGCATTTTCTGAGGTAAATTTCCCTAACGCTTAGTAAATTCATTTGCATAATGTCCCATCTCCCTGTAAGTGCAGTATTGAACATCGGTAGTATCTTTATTTCCCTTAAAATCACCCACAAGATGGCCTTTCTGTCCACATTTGTAGCATACTCTTTTTCCTTTTAGACAGACACTAGGGTACTTCCCTCTGCAATTATCACATGGTGGAAATTCAATTCTTCCCTTCTTCCCTGTTTCCTTATTTCATTTCCCAGAGTGTTCAGCAGATCTCTTCTTCTCTTTCTTTTCTTTAAAGTCATAAGACTTAGAGAATTCATTTTCTGTCTTGATAGCACCCAAGACAATATCTTCGTATGATGAGAAATATTGTGATACTAATACTCGATGGAGAAATGGTTTTAACCCATAAAATAAATGGGCAATCTTACTTCTTGGGTTACGTATATAATCTGTAGCATGCCTCTCTAACCTTGTAAAGTTAGCTTCATACTTTGCGACATTAACATCCTCCTTTTTCCTCACACTCAGAAATTGTCTTTCCATATCTGCTCGATGGTCATGAGGAAAGTATTTTTCTAATAAAATTTATTTAAACTCCCTCCATTACATATTTGATACTTCATCATATTTCTTTGTTTTTTGAATCATTGACCACCTTTGATCAGCATCTCCAGTGAGGCGGTAAACTTCCATAACAACTTTTTCCCTTTCACTACTTCCCAAGGTATGGAATATTTTCTCTAAGGAATTTATCCATTGATCAGCTACTAATGGATTTCTACCCCCATTGAATTTCGGTGGTTGTTGCCTCATGAAACGGTCTAACATTGATCATACGCATTGTGGATTAGGGTGCTCCATGTGGGTAAGGTTATTATTCATAACCTGTGTGAGTTGTCCCAGTATGGTGATAAGCTGATCAGCACCAGTTGTATCACCAGCTCTACTATAATTATCTTGAGCCGAAGGGAAATCCTTACATGGAGTGCGTGAATTGATACGGTTTACATTCCTTCAACTAGGCGCCAATTCTAAACAATGGAATACACTAGATTAGTTTATGAATCACAATATATAAATCCAAACTTGTAAACACTTAACATAAATTGAACAGTTTATGGATATAATCCATAATCATAAAAATGTTTTCTTTGGGGAAGTATGTACTCATAAACCCTTCAAAATGGTTTGTAAAGAAAATGATAATTATCCTAAGCATATCCCCTAGGAGTGTTATAACTAAGAGTGCAGCAAGGCCCGTTATCGTGCACCAGTTCCCGTTAGAGTCTAGCTCAAAGCGGTGTTTTTGGGTTTTACCCCTTAGTACATCTGTTCCAGAGCTGCCTCTACCTGCTCGTATCCAAAAAGGGATGTATTGCTTGGAAAACTTAAAAAATCTCTACAATACCAAAATTCTAGGAAGTTCTTCTATACTAATTCTCAAAGTATCTCTTAGGATAATGTGCTCTAATCAGAGTTTATCTAAATCTAGTTTCCAAGGTTTGTACTAAACTTCCTCTGATGCCAACTATAATGCCCTAAACCTAGTAACCGAGAGTCAATGCCTTATTACATAACATTAGCATGATCATAAGTAAATCATTTCCTGAAAGACCGATCAGTTTAGTATTATTGGAAACAACATTCATACATGAGTTCAAGTTTACAACTTGAAAAGAAATACAACACTAATTTATTCCATTAGAAACATCCAAGCCTCCTAGATTATGCCTTCATTTCACTCATAACTAACTTCTTCATATCCTTGGAAAATGAAACATAAGAAAGGGGTGAGCTCAAACGCTTAGTAAGGGTAAACAATACAGTGGAAGATAACATAAATATTAAGCATGGTGAACAATTGAAAACACATGCCTTTACCAATAATAAACATGAACACTTTTATGGTAGAAATATGAGCTGAGTAAATAATGCCATAATAAAACATAATCATGGGTATTCAACTAGTCAAATGACCACATGAACCATCAATATTATTTTCATAATGATGGAATGTATAATGTTGGACATTCTAAAACATTTTGTCTAGGCCTCGGCCAAGACGTCTAAAAATGATTAAGGCATCAGCCAAAACCATATATCAAATTGGGAAAGTCCTTGGCCAATTCCACGTCTAGTTGTCTCATGAGAACTACGGATGCATCAAGGAGCTATAGCAGGCTCCACCCGTCACTTACTAAGTCCAATATATTCCTCATATGAAAAGGTTGAAATATAACATAAACATTCGTATTAAAACAAGCATACGAAATGTCAATACTTTAACCATAAACCATGAATGGTGTAAAAATAACACATCCACAGTCAAACATATTGTAAAACCTTCAATACAATATAGAATATTTGTATCATAATGAATCGACTTCAAAAAAGTATAAAATCCATCAAAGGATGTTGATATAGAAGAAATAAAAACTATTTTGGGAGAAATATCTCTTTATTTTTTTGAAATCATTTAAAGTTACATAATTATAAAAGAAAACATTTGTTTTGAAAATATTCTTATAATCTTGTAAGGGAATCTTTGACGATGTTATAAGAGCAGAGAATAACTGCACCCACTGTATAAGTTAAAAAAACATTCTTACCTTAATTTTGTCATTATCATAACATTATATTTTTATTCTAATAGGGAAGGGTACAAAGGACACAGTCAGAAAAAGAGAGGCCTAGGGGGTCTAAAGTAGTGGAGACCTAAGGAATCCCCTCGAATTAGATTCACCCCCTCAGGTTTGAAACTAGAGATAGATTGAAGGAAGGTGACATTGAAGCCTTGGATGGCCAAAGATGCAAATAATCTACTACCTTGTTCCCCTCCCTCCAAGTGTGGGACATACAGACATTGTTGTTGATGAGGGATCTGCACTTCCTGATCGTGTAGGAGATCTCCCACGGAGTGGAGACTATACCATGAATGGAGTCATATACGATCTTGGAGTCCGTTTCAATGTAGGATAATCCAATCTTCCTCTACTTGCATATATTAAGACCTGTGAGGACTGCCTTGGCCTCTGTTTTCATGGAATTTACTTGGCCATAGTGATCCATGAAAGCAAGGATAACACTACCTCGGGAATCGCAGACCACCCCTCCCCCTTGCATCTCCCCTACACTGCAAGAACTGTCTGTATTGAGTTTTAAGACATTATTCGGAGGATTCAATCTCACCCACTGTCCTTTCCTGGTTGTGTGTTGGGCCGTAGGGGGACTAATTTAAAGCATCCTTAGGGAGGGAGCATCCTTCTAGGTGCTAGTAAGGTTAGCCAAGTCAATCATAAGATATCTTGCACGTACAGCAATGGACCTCCATGTTTGAGATGATCCCTCATAGTGTGCCCGGTTGCGAGCATACCACAGGCACCAGCATCCCGCGTTGAAGATGATGGAGCGAGCCACCCTTTTTTGTCCCTTATCCGTTGTTCCCTGGAACCAACGATGCAGGAATGTGCCATCCTGAGGATCCTGAGATAAAGCAGCAATGAATCCACCAAATTACTTCTACACAGTCGGAGCCCACTCGTCCTCAAAGAAGATGTGGGTGATGCTCTCTTCCTTCTTATTCTTACAGCATTGGTAGCACGAGGCCAGAGGAATACCCAGTTTTGTGATGTTTTCATCCGTGGGAAGTGCTTTTTTCCTTAGTCTCCAGCTTATAAAGCTATATTTTGTAGGAATATTACTGCTCCAAAATATCTCATTCCATGTATCCTGATGGTATTGATGAGTGGATATCCTATGGAAGTCCCTTGTCATGAAGTTCCTTGAGGTAGATGGTGTGAAGACACATTTTTCTGGCTCATCGTTCAAGGAGATTAACTCATAAGTACCAATCTGATCCCCATTCAACACAGCTTTGATGAACTGCTGGTACTGGCTTGCCTCCCTGAAGGAGATGTCAGGGGTCGGACACCCTGGGAAACCGAGCTCAGCCCCTGCCCAATTGCAATGCCAAAAACTGATGTTACCCTCTCCAAAAACCCATCGGGAGTGCATCCTGAGGCTCAGAATGAGAGGGCATATCCTGGCCCAAAGAGTAGATCCTTGAGTGCCCCCCAGATCTGCATTTCCACTGGCTGGCTGGGACATAACCTTCCCCCATAGCGTGGATTCTTCAATGAATTCCCACGCGATTTTAGCATGCATGTCATGGATCGTATCGTTAAAGATTCTCACATTGATTCATCCCTCGAATATGGGTATGGCCATCTTGTCCCAGGATATCCAATGCCTTTTGCCTTCAGATAGATCATCCCAAATAAAGCTGGTCAGGACCTTGTCAATGGCATTGATGACTCCCTTCGGCACAGAGGATGAGGCCAGTGCATGCACAGGGATGGCGGAAAAGACATTGTTCACCAGAGCTATCCAGACCTCGAAGGAGAGGAAATGATTATTTTAGTTAAATACACGGCTCGTAATCCTGTTCACAATGTAATCAAAGTCACGAATTCTTACCCTTCTTGAAGATAATGGGGTGCCAAGATACTCCCTCAGGAAAGAGCCACGCTGCATGTCAAGCCTGCTGCACAGGTAGGAGGCCCTTCGGGAAGAACATTTATTATATATATAAAGTTTCTTTTTGATTTATTGATAATCTGGCCGCTCCAGTGAAAATACTCCTCTAGAATCTTGTTAAGACTGTGTACCGATTGTTTTCTAGCATTAGAGAATATTATCGTATCATCTGCAAACATCAAGTGGGATATGGAGTGGTGGTTCAAATTTCTATGGAAAGGGAGTATATCCCCACTGAATATGGATTTATTAATGATCCAACTAAGGTAGTCCTACATGAGGATGAAAATACTTTCAAAGAGGGGGTCTCCTTGCCATAGACCGTGCATTTTCTTGAAGAAACCATAAGTTCTACCCATGAAATAAATCGCCATCCATGAGGAACTGAAGCATCTGAAGAGAAGATCGACAGCCTAGGAGGAGAATCCCATTCTCGCGAGCACTCTATTGATAAAGCCCCACTCAATCCTATCGTTAGCCTTACTCATGTCCAACTTGACAGCCATGTTGGAACCATGAGTTTTCAAGTTGATATCTCTCATCATTTCCTATGACAAGGCAATGGCACCTTGGATAGATCGACCCCTCACAAAGCCATGTTGTTCTAGCGAAATCCAATGAGGGAGGTACTTGGATAGCCTCAAATTGATGGTGCAGGCCAGAATGTTGTATGGAAAATTGCACATGCTCACTGGCCTATAGTCAAGAAGGGAGGAGGGGTCCTTGATCTTCAGGATAAGAACCAGAGTTGTAGCACTAGCCACCCTCGGAAGAGTTCCCTCGCGAAAGAAGTTCTGAACTGCATCCACAATGTCCCTTTTAGCCATATCCCATGATCCTCTATAAAACGAGCCTAGAAAGCTGTCAGGCCCCGGTGCGCTTTCATGTCTGAGGTGCATAATCGTCTCTTTAATTTTCTTCTCATCTGTCACAGCTTCTAATGAGTCGTTATCCTGTGTGGAAACAAAGTGAGGGATTATGTCCCAGAGGCTAGCACTACCACCCTGGTAACTATTCAGCATCCTCCCATTCGGGCCTGCTAGGAGATCCTTGAAGATTGTGTGTGACATGGCCCCTAAAACCTCCATGTCGTCGGTATAGGACCCATTCTCTAGTAAGATATTTGGCTTAGTAATTCACCTTTTCTCCCTGATGCATACATGGAAATATTCAAAATTCTTATCCCCCTCTCGGAGCTATTTTATTCTTGAGTTTTTCCAAGCCTTTCTTTCCTCCAGGAGGATCATCTCTGTGAGGCTTTTCTTTTCCGCTGCCAAAGTTGCAGAGGTCGCCTCATTCCAGCTACCCTCCAAGCTGACTTCATGTCGGTCGATATCCTGTTTGAGATCCTTCATATTTTGATCCGCAGGGGAAAGATTCTGAACCCACGCCTGCATTCTAAGCTTGAGCTTCTTCAGCTTGTTATGAATCGCCACCCATGAGTGGCCTTGGGTTGGACCTCCCCATGACTCGGTCACCATTTTATGATAACTGAAAATGCGAGTCCAGTGATCCAAGAACCTGAACCTGCTATTGGAGTCCTGCCTGGAAGACATAGAAACTAAAAAAGGAGTGTGGTAAGATACTCCGCGCACAAGATGACTGACCGTGGCATTGGGAAAACTAGTGATGGCATTCAAGTTTTCCAGACAGCGGTCAAGCCTGCTCCAGCACCGCTTGTTCCCCTTTTGATTGTTACACTAGGTGTAGCAGTCAACATAATACCCCATGTTCACTAGGCCATTATCCCCCATAAACTGGGCAAAATCCATACTTCCTTTCCAAGGGAAATCACCACTGCCCTTCTTTTCAACCGGTTCCATGATTGTGTTGAAATCTCCACCAATTATCCAAGGGAGATCCCCTAGGTAGAAAGCACTAAGGTCATTCCATAGGGACTCCCACCTTTGCAAATCACAACTACCATACACAAAGGACACTAAGAATTGGTTAGTACCGTGGCTAACCTTCACTGTTATGAATTGGTCACCCGCCTGCACCAGGTCCACCACTATCTTATTTTTTCCAGAATATCCAGATGTGCCGGTTCGTAGGATCTGCATGCATGGATGCATGCATCTTGACTTTCTGAGTGAACTCCTTAAGTTTAGAAGGGTTTTTCTTGTGTTCTAGGATGGCCACTAATTGTACCTTTTCTTCTTAGTATCTGAAGCAATGTAATCAGTTTTGACTCGCACCCCAAGTCCACGAGCATTCAATATGATCAAAGGAATCATTGGGCAGGGCATGTCCCGGCTTTGGCCCCAGGCACTATGGTCCCTATCGGGTGGGAGAAGGAGAACTCCTTGATCTTACTCTGCTTGTGGCTTGAACACAACCTCGTGCACACCCCCGAGGACATTGGGGAGGGGGATGGATAAGGGTGGGTCCTGCTATAGGGGAGATTTCAAGCCTTCCCTATCACAGAGCTTGGAGGAGACTGAAACAGAGATGTTTGAAACCGAGGGGAGGGAGGGCCGAGGTCCCCCTCCAGAGCATGCTCTCTATCTTCAAGGGTTTGAACCGAGTTCAGAACAGGTAGGGAACATACCACTTGGCCACCCATCCTCAAGGACTCTCCCCCTGCATCACTCATAATGAGCGCTGACTCCAGAGGGGATAGACCTGGAGACACAAGGGTACTGGCAGGAATACTCATAAGGAACTCCAGCATAAATCCCTCTGAAAGCATCTGGGAAGGACTAAGGAAACATTCTGCGAGTCCGAGCACTAGGGGGGAGGAATCCCGAGGGATTAAAGGGACAAGAGCCAAGCTAGAGGAGACCGCACTAACTGGAGAAGAGGTAGGGGCTCACCGGAAGGGCGTAGGACCGAGGGAGACCATCCCAGTGGACCCAGAGGCACCGCTTGTACATCATAGGAGGTCCTAGCCGAGGACGCCGCTGGCACAGGACCCTTATCCTAAACGCCCCTAGCCTCTTGGCACCGAGAATCTGGAAGTTGTTTCCTGTACACTTGGGGGGAGTGGCCTTGGAGGAGACAGTGAGGGCAGAATGTGGGGAAGACTAGAAAGATGACCTCCTGGATCCACTCCACCCCATCCTACACCTTCAAGAGGAGCTTGTCCAGGACCAGGAGGGATAGATCCAGTTCCACACACACCCTATCCACAGAAACTTCCTTGCAACATCGGGTGCGGTCATCCGCCCAGAGAAAACCTCCAAGAGAATAACCAATGGCTTTGAGAAGACCACCATTCTGAAAGGGGAATGGGAGGCTAGGAAGACAGACCCAAATAGCAGCAATGGGACTTTACCTCCCCTTATGGACCTCCATCGACCACTGGGTCATATTGAAGTGCCAGCAGCCCAAGATCCAGGGAGCTTTGCACCACGCCTGTACAAAATCTGATTCCGAAGACAGCACTAGACAAAATGAGTTCCGATGAACCGTAGAAACGTGAACCGAGGCCTACATCCCCCAATAATACACAAAATCATTTTAATATGGGGAGAGGAGGCTTCCCTGATCCAAACCTCACGAAAAGGGTACACTTCAAGCAGGCAGCAGCGTCTGCAAAGGCCTCAGCAGGGACCTCCAGCGACAAGACAGAACCCTCCCGAGACACCCGTGGAACAACTGACCGCACATCTGGGAATCAGGACTTATGATAGCCTCTTGAAGAGGAGCACAGTGCCTCTTTGAAGGAAGCGGGAGGCCAAGGCCATGGTGGGGTCCGATAGGTGCCTGAGGAAGGGAGGGGCAAGCCACCGAGGAAACAGGGACGAGATCGAGGGTCGGCAGAGAAGGAGGCGGCACCGGGGAACCAGCACTAGGAGGCCTAACAGTCAGTACAATTTGAAAAACTCCAGGCATGTGAATTGCGTTCTTTTGCTGGGCGGACATGTTTCTATTCCCCATTACCTTAATTTTGTCAAAAAGGTTGTAAAGTACCTTTTTTGAAAATGACTGAAAGATTAATTTCAAAACATATAAGTTCAAATAAGGGTATAAATGACTTTAACTCATTGTCTAGTAAATAGTAAAAAAAATTTGAAATACATTTTTAAGAAACATGGATGTGGATGATAAAGAGGTCCCAGTAGATACTTACATAAAAACAACCTCGGATAATAAAGAGATTATAGAATTAACCCTTACCTTGTACTTTTCCTTGGTCGAGGGTATGTTAACCTCCTGTATAATGGTGAAATAATTGTTATTAAATTATTCAAGAACTATATACATTAATATGATATTATATATTATCTTCTAATAATGCTTTGTTAATAATATTTTAGTATTATTGTCATTTCGGGTGTTAACTGGTTTGTTTTCTTTTATAGGCTTTGTTACGTCAGTAATGTTTGTTATGTATAGGATGTATCTTATTCATATTCAAAATTATATTAAGTCATTAAAAATTATTTTTAATCATAAAATGAAAATTAGTCTTGAATGGATACGATGGGGAATGAATCTCATCATGTTCGTGGAGACGGTAATCTTTACGTACGCACGAGCGACAATTTCATTATTTTGATATTAAAATAATATATAATTGGATGGTATATCATATATACAGAATCATTATCATGTTATATTTATTATTTACATCAATTATACATCATTATTATACCCATCCAAATAATAATGTATTGAATAACAATAACACCACGACATGGAGACGGTTTGTCGTACCTACGCACGTATAGTGACATGTCATTCAAAGGATGGGTAGAATAATGAATATGGTTGTACCATACTTATAATAACATCATATTATATGGAACATACTAGAGTTATTATTTTAGAATGTAAACAAAAAATAAATATTAAGTGGAAGAATAAAGGAACTTGAAAGAGGTGATGAAATATTTACCTCTTCTTCGGATTCTTCCTTTTGATTTGGTTAAAAGGGATCCTTAGGTTGGCTTTATCATCAAACTAAGGCCTCTAGGAAGAATTTAGGACATTTTATAGGATATTTGGGTAGGGTTTGGCCGAGTCAAATGTATTTTAAGGTGTGAATTAGAGAGAAGGGGTAGTTCTCTTTTATAAGAGGGGTGAGGAGCACCATAGGAAAAGATTGAAATATTATTTTATAATAAAATAATTTTCGGTTTCTAATGGATCAAAAATAAATTATCTAAAGGATATGGTGGGTATGGGTCTAAAACCACTCAACCAATGTGTTTGAGACAGGTTTGGATCACTATATTGACCTTATCTTTTAGATTTAACTCTTAGTTAAATAGTTTGACATTTACCATGTCTGTTTGTATTTTTATATTATATGGTTAATAAACTTACTATATACTTCCAATAGAACTCAAAGTGGTTCATTAATGATGAAATTATAATTATATAAGTCTTTTGGTAGAACCTTAGATTTTTAGGATTGTTATATCAACCAATAATATTTTATTTGTTTTCAAAACTCATTTATGTAAATTTTGACATTATTTAATAATTGATTTTTGTTAAAGTAATAAAAACTTTATTACTTAAAAATAAATACATTTAATAAACCCTAACATGTCATAGTCACCTATAAAAATTTTTTATGGCATCAAAACTTTTAAATTATATTTATTTTAGTATTTATAATATCATTTATTTGATTGTTTCATTAATAAGGAAAATATTTCATCATCATTGATTCATAAATAAATTTAATTATTAAATGTATAAAAATTATAAATAAAATACCATTATGTAGGAAATATTTTTATATTTCTAATGAATATTTATAGTCGAAGATATAACATATATAACCCTATGTAAAAAAAATTACTAAAAGATATATTCTTATGTCAATTTTGTATTTACTTTAACTTAATTAATATAAAGTGTCATTATCACTTACAAGTGGCTCCATGGGGTCCCAAAATCGACCCAAGTATTCCCATGGTCGGACATGTATCATAAAATATGGTTAGGACACGTGTTAGGGTAATTTAATATTATTATAATATTATTTTTTTACCCTTATTTACTGGATTTACCATTTAACCATGGTAAATAAAATATTTACTGAAGTAATTATTCAAAATGTCTAAAAATAAAAGTTACCTATTAAAAAAATTGGACCTCCTAAATCTAAATATGGAATCCATTTTTCTAAATTCCAAACATAGAAGTGGCAGAAATTAATTTAAAATTAATTCCCATTGTCAAAACAAAAGGCTTGTTTTTAAGAAATAATAACTATCAAAAGATTGACACTTGCTTATGTTCAGTTTAAATGTGAAATTACATCCAATGATCAAAATTGAATTAAATGGTAAAAATATAATCTTAGTATACTTAAAACCCACCCAATAGTAAAATTTAGCACTATAAATTATTTTGATTAAAAAAGTTGTTTTTAATTAAAATTTAGTATTTTTCACTATTCATCAAAAACTGAATGTTTTTAGAAAAATACAAAAAATTCACCCTAAGCTAATTTCAATATTATGAAACCAAAAATGAGGTCCATTTTGAAATATAAAATTGATAAAATTTAAAAAAGTGGGTGTTACTATTCATAACGGTTGGTTTGATTGGTCGCAATGTGTTTGAATCTCAAAGTTGCATACAACGCAAGCTATTACATTATTCAAAGGGAAACGTACCACGGAAGCTTGGGGTGTTACAGAAGGGGAGTTGAGGGGTGGTATTTATAGAGGAAGAGAGGGGTATTTTTTATTATTTTATTCATTAGTTTATTATTTTGGATCAAGACTATCAATAGTATTGATTTTTGTGAATAAATAAACTAGAAAATGTGAGCTTTAACTAATGAGTTCTTAACTCATCCCTACATCATACATGAATCAATAATTCATTTATTTACTTGTAATGTTAAATATCATAAATTACCATATTTCACTATTCACCAAAAATTCAACTATTTTTTAAAAAATCCTAAAAAAATAAAACTAACCATTTTTTGATGTGTATAATTCAAAAATTGACTCCATTTTTATGAAAATAATTTTCAAAATATGATAAATTTAATTTTTAATTAAAATCATCATTTATTCAAAAAATACCAATTTAAATTTATAACTAATTTTATGAAACTTTGAAAGATTAATTAATGTCTCATAAAATTATCTTATAATCATAATACAAAATGAATATTAATTTATGAATCTATTTTTTGAAATTAAATTTTATTTTAAAACATTATATTAACTATAAAATTGTAAATAAACATTTACGCTTTACAAAAATACCAACACTTTATTTATCATTTTTAAAACATTTATTTACTTATACCAATATATAAATATATCATATTTTCATTTATAAGATACCCAAATTTTATTTACACTTTTATAGATTAGGTTATTATTATATTGGTTGGATTACTATTCCTAATGTTCGTATTACTACTCCAAAAGTCAAGTTACTATTTTATCAGTATAGTTTCCTTAGTTTTTAAAAATACCTACTATTTCATTCATTATTCATTTATAAAGTTTGTATTGTGTTCTGTATGTGATTTTATGTGATTTATACTATATAACATCATTATAATAAGGGAAATTCCATTGATAAAATTTTGGGTCGTTACATTCCTCCCTCCATCAATAAATTTCATCCTCGCAATTTTGAAATTTCACTTTGAGAATAAAATATTGATTCTTGAAAACTCCATTATGGGAAACCCACATCATAAATTGGGTTAATAAAACTTCCTTTTAAATGTAGGGATAGTACAATGTGATGGTCACCCCAAAATTCGGTTTCCCTATAAGAGAGCATTAGTGGGATGTCAAAACATGGGTATGGAAAAGAAATCTAACTATAAAGTTATGATGGGGAGTGATATATAACATGGTCATTAGAAAGTTAACCATCAAAAAATCATAAATTAGTGATCGGTTAAAATACTATTTATTTCTCAAAAAGAAAAGTAAATGGATTACATTTTTGTTCTAAAATCTTTTTTATTAGAGTTGAGGGTTTCTTTTACTATATAGAGAATCACTTGAGAAAATAAACATATCTAATTCCTTTCTATTTCATAATATCATCCTTTGGTTCTGATTTTATCTATCTCCACTTAATTTCTTAAATTTGGAGATGAATATTCAAGAAATAAAAATTTTGTGAAGAACTTTTATAAATCATAAAATCCACAAGTCATTCCTTCAGCCTTTAAATGTTTTCTCAAACCAAAATACTTATCACAGGTTTTCCAATATGATAAATTATACTTTAAGATTAATCAATAAAATCCTTAATCCATTCCATAGGTAATTAACCTTAAGAATCATCCAAAATATGTATGTCCAAAATCAAATACTATAATATTTCCCCAAATAATGTATCTCTTATTATCAAATACCAAATATATGAATACTTTGATCACATGTAAACATTAATAAAAACATGAATTCTTTCGAAAATAAAATCTAACGTTGTCGAATATATTACATAAATCCAAACATCTAATAATTCTAATATAACATAAACCATCATATCACTAACCACCTTCATGGTCAGCAATACTATCCCATAAAAATCTATCCATTATTAACTCAATATCAAACACATGTTTAGGGTTATCTTTCCCAAGTCATGTGTTTTCAAGAAGATTAACCTACAAAAAACCACTTATCTTTATTACTGGTGTTATTCATCACATGATTCCAATTCCTTAAATAAGAAGTATTTTAGTAAAATCTCTATATATATCCTGATTATTATAACTACAATAATATAACATAATTCTTTAATTCAAAAAAAATGCATTAATTATTCCACTTTGACTGTAGTAACAACATAAGCTTGGCCATGATCCCTTTTCTTCTTTTGAGTTATATTACCATGATACTTGGGATATGTATTTGTGTATTTCCTAATCTCATTACAATTAAATAATGGGTAATAGTTATCTTCTTACCTTCCCTTTAAATAATGATCCTAAAGGCCTTTCTCTCCACATTTTTATAAAACTCTCATTTCCTTTAAGTATGTACCAAGGTGTTTCTTTACACAATTATCACATGTGTAAAAATCCTTCTTTATTTTCTTCTCCTTATCCATTTTTTTATCTTAATTCCTCTTGTTCTCTTGTTTACCTTCAGAACCATAAGACTTGGATAATTATTTCTCTATCTTGATAGCATAATATATTATATCCTCATATGATGTAAATGTTTTTGAGACTATTTCCCTTCATATAATTGGCTTAATACCATCAAAGAAATGGTCAATATTACTCCTTGTATTATGTATGTAGTATGTATTCTACCTTGATAACCCTGTAAAGTTGGATTCATACTTAGAAAAATTTTCATCCTCTTTCTATCTTAGAATCAATAATTTTCTCTCCATATCTTCTCATTGTTATCTATAAAAATATTTCTCCAAGAAAAGTTCCTTATAATCCTTACATTCTGTGTTTTTAATTTTCTATTAATCCTTAGTGTCTTGAATCAATAACCACCATTGATTTGTTTTACTAAAGAGATGATAAAATTCCATGATAACCTTCTCCCTTTCATTACTTCCCAAAGTAATTAATATCTTCTCTATGGAACTTATTCATTACTCAGCTACAAATGGGTTTATAGTCCCATTTAATAATGGAGGTTATTGTCTCCTAAAGCGGTCTAATATTATTACACCATGTGGTAGATAAATATTCTTTATATTGGTAAGGTTTTTTCTCATAACCTGAGTCAATTTTCCCAATATAGTTGTAATTGTTTCATCTCTAGCTAAATATCTATCTCTAGCATGATTAGCTTCTATGGGAGGGAAATCTCTACATGGAATATGTGTGTTGATACGATTTATATTCCTTCTACTTGATTATATTTATAAATAATGGAATACATTGGATTAGATTATAACATTATGAAACATAATGTATAATCTAAAAATAGTAAAACAATTGATGTAAACTAAAAAATTATTTATAAATAATATCTAAATCATAAGTTTGGTTACTTTGGGAATATTCACAAAGTTATTTATAGGGTTATAGTTTCATAATCTATGTTTTCCTAATCTAGTTTCCAATGTTTCTACTAAACGTTCTCTGATACCAACTATAAAGACCCTGGTCCCAATAGCCTAGAGTTGGTACCATACTTTATTACATTGGCATAATAAATAAGGAAGTCACATCCCAAAGTACTGAATAGTTTAGTATCTTTGGAAAACCAGATATAAAAATAATTTTTACATTACAAAATGAAATAAAATTCAACATTGAAACTCCTTTGGAAACATCCCTATTCTTTTATATTATCCTTGAATGTTAATCATAATATATATCTTAGAATCCAGGGGAAAAACAAAACATAAGCAAAGGGTGAGCTTGGATTCTTAGTAAGGGTAAGTAAAACAGTGGAAGATGTCATAAATAAACATAAACAATAAGGAAATGTGAATAACTAAAAACACATTCCATTAAAATATAGTCTTGAGTATAATATGGAATTAATAAAATCTAATTAAATAGCTCTATATAAATAATCACATGAGAAAGATATTTATGGATATTCTACTAGTTGAATAATCACATGGATTATGAATAACAAATATCATAATCCAGGAATGAATAATAAGGGATATAATAAACATATCATCAAGGATTCATCCAAGACACCATATACAATTAGGTAATACATTTTCCAATACCCAAACTAGTTTGTCTTATGAGACCTACCGATGCATCGAGGGACTATAGTGGGTCCTACATGACACTTTCTAAGTCCAGTGAATTCCTCTTAAAAGGGGTGAAACATAATCAATATATACATTCATATTGAAACTAGAATAGAAAATGTAAATAATTTCCCTAATCAATAAACATAATCTTAAACTATCCAAAGTAATATGATGAATGGTATCAAAATAGCACATCCACATTCAAACTGATCATAAACAATTCAATAAAATATGGAAGATTTTATCATAAGATATCAACCTAAATTAATCATAAGATTCAATATAGGTTGTTTAAATAGATGAAAATAATATAATATTATAATTTATAAATCCTTGATAGTAATACCCTTATTTACTTTGGAAAGAAGAGTTCTTGCGGAAAATCATTTATATTTGTCATAAAATCAGATTGTAAACATGTATATCCCAGAAAAGAAAAGGGAAGAATAATGAAATTATATTTTTTGGAATATTAAAATAATATTCACACTAAAATTTGGCATAGATAGTGAATATATGTAAAAAGAATATATAAGAAACATTAGAAATGAGCCACTTCAATGTGGTTTAAGGGATAATATTAGAGTCACTAAAGAAAAAAAGGAATAATTCTTTACATAAAACCATAAATTAACTAAAATAGTTTTCCATGATAAAAAAATTGATTTTAGAAAAATATTTTTTGATTAAAATATATTATAGAGTGTACTTGAAAATGGGTAACAAATTGAGAAGTTTCCTTTAATTGGGATTTCTTATCAGGAGGAATTGAAAAAGGAACCTTATAAAAAATTTATTTCCCCATCAAAGAAATAAGAATTTAGATTGGCATATATCTTTGTAACATACACACATAATGTAGGAGAATTAAATATGGATAAGTAATAATTACATTGGGGTAAAGGTGGAGAAAGTGTAACCTGAAGGAAAAATGGAGGTTCGAGGAGAATCCCTTACCTTATGTCTTTCGTACTCGTAGTTAATGTCCTGGATGATGAAATTAGATTTATTAATAATTTAATTCATAAACTCTTAAAAATTTATTTGAATTATTATAATTTTATTAAGTTCATTTATGGTCTTTTTTATGAGTTATAAGATTCAATTTTTTCATTCGGGAGTGTTCGTTTCCTTAGTTATCATGATTGGTTCACTTGTATACATGTATGAAAGATAATGTAAAATGGTAATAGTTATCTAGAATTTAAATTATATTTTATTAATGAAATTAAATAATATTAAATGGTCTTATATATACTTTTTTTTAGATATGAGGATGATTCATTTGATAAAACGTTAATGATAACCATTTAGTTTATTTTGGCATTTTTTCGATCATTACGCACCAGTTTTGTTTTAGTAATTAATATTATAATTATATGCTAGTTAAAAAACACTAAATAAGTTTTAATGTACATTTTATAATCTTTTTTAACCATTATAATGGTTTTATGAACAGCCTTGAAAGAAGTATTAGAAAATAAAATATCATCATCCGCGAAGGTGGTGAATCGATACCTCGCAGACGGTGTTATCATTTTTAGAACAAAAGGGGAAGATAATAGAATTGATGGTGGATATACCATTAACATAATAACATTCCAATATATATATTATACTATATTAGTCATGTTAATTTGGAAAAGGTAGGTGAGGTAAGTATAACAAAAGAAAAAAATCTAAACAGAGAGAGGGATGGTATTACCTCTTGAGTGTTGTCTCCTTGAGAACCTCCTTAAGGGACTTGGAAATTGTGTTTTGGTGAGACCACCAAGACCAGAATTTGGAGAATATTTTTGGGAGAGTAATTAGTCATAAAATTATAAATATACAAGGCTTATATTGTGTGAGTATAATGGGTGGTGAGGGTTGGTATTTATAGTAGGGGAGAGCGGTGTTTTTTTATTATTTTATTCATTAATTTATTATTTTGTCTCAAGACTATCAATAGTATTGATTCTTGTTAATAAATACAGTAAATATAGAATTTTATTTTGAACTAATGAGTTATTAACTCATCCAAACATCATCCATGACTCAATAATTCATTTATTTACTTATAATGTTAAATATTGTAAATTACCTCGTTTCACCATTCACCAAAAAAATCAACTATTATAGAAAAATGAAAAAAAATTACCCTAATAATTTTTTGAGATATAGAACTCAAAAATGGACTCCATTTTATGAAAATAATTTTCTAAATATGATAAATTTAATTTTTAAATAAAATCATCATTTATTTAAAAAATACCAATTTTAAAATTATAACTAATTTTATAACACTTTGAAAAAGTAATGACGTTATCATAAAATTATCTTATAATCATAAGAAAACAAAATATTAATTTATGAATCTATTTTTTGAAATTAAATTTTCTTTTAAAACATTATATTAATTGTAAAATTATAAATAAACATTAATGCTTTATAAAAATACCAATAATTAATTTATCATTTTTTAAAAATTTATTTACATATATAAAGATATAAATATATCATATTTTCATTTATAATATACCCAAATTTTATTTACAGTTTCATAGATGAGTTTACTATTCTATTGGCTGGATTATTATTCCTAATGGTCATATTACTATTCAAATGGTCAATTTTCTTTTCCATTGATATAGATTCCTTAATTCATAAAAATACCTTTTATTTCATTAATTCTTCATTTATAAAGTTTGTGTTATTTTCTATATGTGATTTTTTGTGATTATTACTATATTACATTATTGTAAGAAGTGAAATTCCAATGATAAAATTTTAGGTCATTAAATGGAGACTCTACATGAACCATGCGCCATAGATCCATGTGCTAGAGTCCTTCCATGTGTTGGTCTCCTTCATCAAGGACTTGAAAACTAACGCCTGCTAGCAGTTGCAGAAGAATTAGCCCCATGATTTCCACCACTGGATCCATCTACTCAGTGTCCCTCTTTTAGGAATATCTCTATAACAAGATCTTCCTCCATCACTCCTACATATGTGGGAATATATAGGGAGACTACACTAGCATGGATTTCTCTATAGATTCCCTGATCAAACATTCATGCCCAAGAAAAATCATCTCACACCATGTCAAGGGAGTAGTGTGTGAGGTTAATGAACCTCATGGAATAATCAGTAATCATAATATCACCATATTGTAGCTCTAACAGATCCTTAATCCATAGAAAGTGTAGACATGAAGGGTAATAATCATTATAAAATAGTTGCTAGAAGTATGATTATGTGATCATTGTCACATCATGAGTTTGCTTCATCAGACTCCACCAACTCTATGCTGCTCTATGGAAAATATTGGTTTCCAGTGCAACCATATGATTGCTTAGGGTCCGAACAATTTTGAAGACTCAGATCACCAACTTAATCTAGTCCTCTGCTGCTTGGGGATCTGGCTCACCATGAAACCCCAGTGGTCTCTGATGCTAGAACTTGCATAACATTCCAATCCTACATGCATCATCAGTATTTCATTTTGATATGATATTCTACTCGATAGTTGGGGGAACTGATCCATGACTGCCTGGTGGAAACACCTCATGAGATTACTATGGAACTAGGGCCTCATCACTCATTGGATCATCATCACAATCCTGTATCGGTAACCTGTATGGCTACATTTGTGGAGTTATCCTGAAGCTGATCAAGACTTACCATATTTGGATGAGCATATATATACGGGGAGCTAACTCAAGAAGAACAGTCAAATGACTCAACCATACATGATACGTGTACCAAAGTTCCCTGCAACTAATGTCTTAGTATGTGAGGTAAAAAATCAAGTAATCAAAGTCTTGATGTATAGATACATCGACTTCCACACCCACACTGGGTTCCCTATCCTAAAATCCACACTAAAGACACTTCGACATTATTTCCCTGAGTTCTCAATCAATCATAACCATGGGTCTGTCTCTACACCATCCTGAGGAAGAACACACCTATAAGACCACTCTGTCAAAACCTGACCCATTGTGACCACCGAGATTGTGGAAAGTCAGGAGTGACCATGCTAATCCCACCAAAAATATTCTAAGGTATAGTGAAAAGAACTGAGAAAGAATAAATGATATGGGATGCCTTATCCTAAGTACCTTTATACATGCACAAAACCATCTTAATGTGAAAGTGTAGAGGAATATAATAAAAGACTATAACATCTAGAGTATAACCATGCATTCAATGAACTATAGGAAATACAATAGAGTGAGAAAATATAAATCCAAAGCGTAAAAAGGGAAAAAATACATGCCCAACCAAAAATGTGGTCCCAACCTAACAACAAATAGATAAAAAAGGGAAGATGAAGAGAGATTGACTCCTGACCTCTAAGTCTGACCCATTTAAAGTGTACAATGCACCCAAGTATCACTATGATCCGCCAATTTCATCATAGATCATCCTTTCATCTTCATAAGACATGAAATGTGTGGGATAATCCCATACAGGGGTGAGTATATACATAATTAGTAGTACATCCTACAAACCAAAAATGGAGTAATAGAAAGATATAACCGAAGTTAGCTCAACCCAATGAAAGTGGGAAATGAAACCCAACATATATTCTCATAAAAAACCTAGAAGAGATAGAAAGGGGATTTATATCTCTAAATCTCAACCAAGGATGTTGAGTCTACCTTTAGCTACAAAGGTCCATATAAGATTCCCATCATCTCACATGTCCAGATAAGAAAGTTGTGTGGAGGAATTGCACCTAACCACTGCACTCTAGAGCCTGAGGGGGAACAATCTATATTAGAGGAATTTATCCTTATTTTGATAGAGGGTTCCACTCGATGAATAGATTCTTGACTTTATGAGATAGGGGTTCTAGTAAGTGGATAAAGGACTCATGACCTAGTGTGTTAGGGGGGTACCACTCAGTAGATAGAGTAATTGTGCCCTAGTTTGTTAGGGGGTGTCACTCGGTAGATACATAACTCATGACCTAGTGCATCAAAGGGGTACTACTCAATATATAGAGGACCCACACCCTAGTGTGTCAGAGGGGTTCCACTCAGTAGATAGAGGACTCACAACCTAGTGTGTCAGGGGGGGTGCCACTTAGTGGATAGAGGACCCATGCCATATTTCATTAGGGGGATACCACTAAGTAGATACAGGAATATGTGGAACCTATTCCCTAGTGTAGTATGGGGTTTCCAACCTCACCAGTATCTAATGATATCGCCCAATAACTACTATTGATCAACCACCACTCGAAGAAACATCACACTTGTAACACCTCACTTCATATATTGAAAGCCATTGTAAAGGATACCATCGAGTTATACCTAAAAACCACTCAGGATAGGATACCCGCATGAAAAAATATGATTCCTGAAGAAGGATATAAATAAGGTTGAATTTTTTGGGAGAAGTACACAGCGTGTATGGGGTTTTCACATAGCCTATGACCTCACCTCACCACCTAGGTATGTTCTCCCTAGGACACATCTTAAGTATCCATGTCATGATAAATGTCATGTATAGGTAGTAAAAAGTGTGTCTTGGACACTAGAGCCCTACCTATTCCCTTCCGGCCTGTGCCCATGTATGTTGGATCATTCCCATGTGCATAGTTGTGTGTGGGTGTCCTAGACAAGTTCGAGTACTGGATCACGCTCATTAACTCCTAACTTCTCCCATGTGTCTAGTTGTTTCCATTCCCATTTTTTTCTAGAGTACACTTCTAACCACTAGGACAAGGTTACACAGCGTGTAGGGTCTATACACGGCATGTGTCCTTCCAGACTACATGTTGTGTATTCGGGTTTTTTACAAGAATTAAAGCCTATTATTCATGTGGTTTTCTAATATCCCACCTCTATAAAAATTCATTCCATTTTATCATGTGAAACATCTCCTACCACTGATTCCTGACCTCTATTTCCCAAAAATAGTAATATGATTACCCATGTGGGATTCTGTCGAGAATTCGTCGCAATTCAGGGTTCTGAAACCCGAATCCATTACCCAAAAATCACAATCCCATAAAAATACATCCCAATGTCACAAATACTTTTATCATTCACACAAATACCTTGAATCATGGGGTTCAATCATGCTCAAACCCACCACGAAAAATTCAAACCACAATCCCATGGGCCAACAATGAAGAACACAATGAATAATTGGGGAAAATCACATGAATAAAGGCTATGAGATTCATTTTCTGATTAAATACTGACCAATGATCCTAAATTGTGATATCAAGGGTGATTTCATGGAATAAAAATTTAAATTTTATTTAAAAAATTAAATTTTATCAAGATGGGATCATGTAAAGGGAGTGTAAGCACAGATCAATAAAAGCATATACACAAATCGATGCTCATTAATAAAAATAGAGAGTTAACCACAAATAATGAGTCTTGCCTCAATTTAGGATTGATATTTGGTGAAGATAAAATTCTCTAGTAATAAATAATACCTTCTTCATTTGTTGGCTTCCTCTCAATTCACCTTGATCTAATCATTATTGTTCTCTGATCCTGATCCACTAACAAAAAATGCTTATCCTACTATCAAACCCTCCTAGGTTTATACATCTAACCCTAGAGAAACATCACGAAGATGTACTTATAAAGGAAGGATAGGTTATTTTATTTAATTAAAATAAAATATTTATTTTCTTAAACATACCCACCAATGGTCACCTCCCATGGAATGCTCAATGCCGACAAACTTTATTTCACGTCTGGGGTAAATATCACATTTTGAATTCAACCATGGTCTCAGATTTCCCATCTAAGTTCTATATCAATAGGAATTATGATTTATCAAATTTTGATGCATGATTGTGCATTAAAATATATTAATATTATTAATATATTAATTTTGGAGTCCTGATGCACCCAAACACAGCATCGACTCCGACAATAATTTAATAGATATATAAATAAATATTCAAATAAATAAATCCATAGAATTAAATTAATTATAGAGGATTTCATGATGGTATTTTTTATGTGGTTTTCTAGGACCCTAAGGAGTTATTAAATCGTCTAGGAGATTTTTAATTAGTTGATGAAAGTTTCCCACTTTTTACCGATCCAAGAGATGCACTCAGTGGAGCTGGGAAAGCTCTATATCTGTGAGATTATATGCTTACATGGAGTTACCTTGAGTATATTTTTAGACATAGATGCATGTTTTATGTCATATTTTCTATAGGGATTATAGAAGTCCTTAAGGACTCATCTGAAATTGAGCACAGTGTACCATCCCTAGACCAATGGGCAGTCTGAGCAGATGATACACGTGTTAGAAGATATGATCTCATATTGTATTATATACTTCAGTGGAGCATGGTATGATCATACATCCTTGTTTAAGTTCACATTAAATAATAGTTACTAGTATTAAATTCATATGGAACCTTATCAGGCTCTATATAGGAGTTCCTGTCGTTCACCACTTTGTTGGCTTGAGGCGGGTGAGGTAGAAGTTATGGGGCCCAGTTTAGTTTAAGAGACCTCTGAGAGAGTGAATCTGATTCATAAGAGTTTTATCACTACTTATAAAAGGAATAGATCATATTCCAATAGAATTAGTAGACCCTTTGATCCCATTTTGGAAAATTAGTATAAGGACCCATGTTTTTCTGGACTGGAATTTTGAGCAGAAATTTGAAGTTTTTCTATTAGATACTTATAAGGGGTAAAATGGTATTCTAACCTAGAATATGTGTGTGGATAATTTTTTTTACCACTCTGTTGGTCCTGGAATATGGTTTTTACTCTAGGACAGGTATTTTTGTGGAATTATGAGCTGTTTGAATTTTAGTGGAATAATTAATATTTAATATTTAATTAAATAAATATTAATTTATTTGCATAGGTTCCTTCAGCCATATCTTTTGAATATAGTGTTAGATTAAAATATAGTCTCTACTATTGAGTTTGTAATGATTATTTTTTCCTAGGTGAAGCATAAACTCATGTTGGGCACTAGGGCCAGGCCAGGCCCATTTTTATTTTATTTTTCTTCTTTTCTTTTATCTTTTATTTTCTTGTCCTTCCCTTTTTCTTATCAAATACACCCACCTATGGTACTCCTATGTCATGTGATTTATATACATAAAAGGATAGGGAGAGAAATAAAGATAGGGGAATAGAGGTACCTCCATGGAGCTCAGGATGAGTCAGATCGTTGTGTGGTGGTCATGGAGTGTGGAAACGGGTGAAGCTTCAGCAGATTCTACCCAAAGGTAGTCCATTTTTAGGTTTTGCCATTAATTACCATATATTTACAATTTTTTGTTTTAAACCCCTATTATAACTTCTTAGGACCCCTTTAGTGTTGATTTGTTGATTTTTGTTTGGGGGGTCAGTCAATTAGAGGGGTTTTCAGTTCAAGAATCCCATTAACATGGAATGTAGCTTCAAGAACACACATTGTGTGTTCTTCATGTTCATGGAAGATTATCTTTTGGAAAAAAACACTATTTATGGGGTATAAGTTCCATGTCCTGGTACTCAGTTGTGTATCTGAGTACCCGGCCAAACATCCTCTGGTGGGACTTATGGTCATGTGTACATGGCCAGACCTCATGTGGGTTGCATTCCATATAAAGGTACAAAACCAGGATAAGTACATGGCCTGCCCATTTTTGGTACATGGTTAGGTACCCCATATAGGTTAAATGTTGTGTACATGATTAACACATCGTATACTTGGTATTTTACACACCGATTTTGGTTGTAGTACATGACCAAGTAGAGCGTTGGGAGAGCACACCATATATGAGGTATACATGTCATGTATTTCCCCTTGCTATCCTTTTGATTTTTTTCATATCTTTATGACCATGAGTTGAAATTGGACACACAAATGGCCCATTTTGACTATATTTCCACATATATTGCAATAGTGAAAATCTTGAGGTGATTTGAGGAATCCTAGGTTTCATTTTAGGATTTTTACCAAACAGATAGGTTCTTCCTCCAGTAATAGAATCTAGTTGTCTCCTGAGAGTGAGACCTTGATTTAAAATGGTCCATAATCCATCTCTCATAACTAATTATTATTTAGGTTTTCCCTTGAGGATTTATCCCTTGTAATATATTCCCTTCTATCATATGAGGTTGTGAGATTAGTTGTTCCTAAAGATCCCCTATAGGATTCCTATACTTATGTTTCGACCTAAAGGATCCCTTATATGATGCCTCTATATTCTCACTACTATAGAGGGTACCATATAGGACTCCTTTTCCTATTTATTTTCTAAGTATCCCATGTAAGATACCTCTATTCAGTTACTGTTAGATTATCCCATGTGGGATTCGTCCTTTTACCTACATAGATGAGGATCCCATGTAGGATGCTTTCACTTATGATCTGAACTGAATAACTCCATGTAGGATTCACCCACTCACCCTTTTCTTATAAGGATACCAAGAAGGATTTCCTTTCCTTTATTTCCCTCAAGGATCCCAAGTAAGATGACTCTCTTGAGGAATGTCTTGGGGACCTAGTGGGTTCCCCCATGTTTGACCTACCCTGAGCTAGTGTTTTGGGTATGGGTAGAGATGGTAGCAGGTGTCACCTTAGATCCCATACTAAATTTGGTATCCCAATGGGTTTTATCAGTGATGTTGGGTTTAGTCATTTTTTCATCCGCACTCTTTTTTAATACTTTCTTATGGTTATTTATAATGCGGTTATGTTTTCTAGAGGTTCTTCCAAGATTTAGTCTGATGGTCCTGACGTGATGTGACTCTTGACAAGGATGCCCATATGTACAACTTGGAATCCATTCAATAATCCTTGATGACATTTTATATGAAATTACGGTATGACACTAATGACCTATTAGGATTCCTTGGACATTTATAATCCTTGGATATTATGACCTATTAGGATTCCATGGACATTTATACTTATTGGATCTGATGACCTATTAGGATGCCTTGGATATTTATACTCCATAGATCTGATGACCTATTATTATACCCTATACATTTTTACTCCTTATATCTAATGACTTATTATAATACCTTGGATGTTTCTACACTTGGATATAGTTTACTAGGTTTACTCAGCATACTAGAATTTCTTGGACATTTTTACTCCCCGGATCTAGTTTAATGAGAACCTTGGGATTCCTTGGATATTTCTACTCATTGGAACCAGTTTATTTAACTCGTTAGGATTCCCTGTACATTTCTACTCCTTTGATCATGTTTACTTTATTTACTTATCTTATTTGGATGCCTTGTACATTTCTACTCCTTGGATCATCACCATATTGGTCTGATTCTTGATACATCTGGTATAGGATATAGTTGGTTCACTGTCATCTTTAAAAAAAATCCCATTAGTATATAGAATCATTTATTATAGTGATTATAGGTGATTATGGGTGAATTTAGGGTTAGGATATGTATCCCTATATGGTGATGTATCTTACAGAGATACATTTCTAGTGATGGCCAAATTAGGAATTGTTGATTGGGATTATGGACCCAAAGATTAACTAAAAGATACACGGCTTGAGTGGTATGACATCCAGCTCAATTCCCTTTTTATAGGATGTCCAATTAATCATATCATGGGTCCAAATATCTACTTTGTATTGATTCATTTATGGTTTTTTTCATTGATTATATAATTATGTATATGATTTTATATGTATATATATATATATCCATGAATACACATACTCATTTAAGATGGTTCTTTTCTAGCCGATAGGGGTTACAGATCGAAGAATCGGTTGTGGACTCATTTATGTTATTTATATATTTTTCTTTTATCATTTCATTTGTGTCTTGGATAGGATGACCATATTTCATGAGCATGAACTTATGATAATAGATTTATACGATTTTCATTGGGGTGGCCTACTGAGATTATTTAACACCCCTATATGTGCACCTTAGTGTGCATGCAGACCTTGTGTCTTCTTTTAAGGTTGAGCATAAATTGCATAATGGATAGGGTTGAGGCTCAATGTTGTAAGGTTGAGAAAAGATACTCATGTGGATTTCCTTGATCGAACTGAAGTAGTTCAACAGTGTCTGAATACTGGGTATGTGGTATAGATCAGAGTTATTAGTAGAGATTTGTAATTTTATTTTAGTTTCTTTTATATACTCCTTCATGTATGGTAGGCCTAGAGGGTGGCTAGTGTTTTATGTATGACATGGTTGTTCAGGATTTTATAGAATTTTATTTATTATTAAATAATTTTTTATTTCAGTTTATTTACTACTTAAACACTCTGTTTATTACTTATTAGATGGTATCTAGTTATTTTCATTGTTTTTTATATTGATATGATGGCATAGTCTCGCCATGGACACACACTAGGCCCTCATTTTTAGTCATCATCCTATAGCATATGGAGATATGTGCTTGAGGCCCTGTGTAAATCCATCTTGGAGAACCATTCTATTGGAATCTGGGTCGGGATGTTACAAAGTGGTATCAGATCTATTTTTTTCCTATTATATTACTATTTTGGGTATGGTAGATAGGATTATTATAAATGTGTCAAAACCTATGATGGATATCGGATTGGTGTGATGAGAACACTTTTTTCAGTTGGAAGTCCTTATTTCTAGGGATATGAGATTATTGTTCTAATCTAGGTTGTTAAAGTTGTATATGATTTCCACTTTGAGTAACATACATGTTGTGTGGATGTTAGGATTTATTATGGATTTCTGGCTCTTTTCCCATTGGAAAGAGGTCGGTTATTGATTTTTTAATATCAGTGAACAAAGGAAAAAAAGGAAACCCATGCATCATATTTGGCATGTAGGATTCACATGTTATAGGTCTTCTAGTGTGTGATTTTACTGACAATATATTTCAATTTTTTAAGGTTTCAAAAAAACCTAAATGGTGTTTTCATGTATATATTTTTGGTGGAATTCAACTCAATTGAGTCGATTTGTATATGTATTTCCTTCTAATGGAAGGTTTTGTGGATCTATATTTAGATTTTTGATGGTGAATCTGATGACTCATTCATCATGCACGGGAGGTTTAGTGACCCTAGTAGGTCAATAGGACATATTATGCCTAAATCTTGGACCCCTGATAAGGTATTGTTTCTCAAGTATGGTTATTTAAAGTTTCAGTAACAAACTATACAATTTATTCCTACATATATTGGATTGACATTCTACTTAACTGGCCTTTATTTATGGTTATATCATTAGATCACTAAGTAAAATTTCAATAGGTACCATTCCATTTCTAGTGAACTGTACCTCAAGGGGGTATTACTATATGCGGGTTCCCGATGATTGTCAGTTCAGTGTCTCTTCTGTGTTGATATCATGACCTCTAAAGAGAAGTTCCTTTTAAGGATTCTTGGTGAGTGGTTTGATCTTTTTGGATAGTTGGTTAGACCTTGTGACCCAGTTGTGATACTTGATCGGTAGGGCTAGGTGAGAGACCCTGAGGCCCTTAGTTTCAACTCGGAACCTGGTAGGTTGATATTCGTTTTTTCCAAGGTAAACTTGCATGAGAGGTTGTCTTAGGTTTATGAATGCCTTTTTAGGTAGTGATCTTGGTTATACATTCATTTTGAGATTTATACAAGGTAGTATCTTGAGTTTTTAAGTATAGGCACGGTGATGTATTTTGTTTCTGAGAAAGAAATTGAAGTTCTTGTTTTTCATGACTAGATTTAGTAAGCCAGAATGTTCAAGTTCATAGCCCTGTTGACATGTGTTTTTGTTGTTGATAATGTAGTCATGTCATGGGTAAATACTTATGACTAGAAAAATTTCGGGTGATGGGCAGTCATGGAATAAATCATGGCATGAGTGTGGTGGCTCATTTTGAAGAGGATCTCTAAGGGAGATTTCGGATTAATAAGACTTGCATACTGTGTAGCACTGTCAATTTAGCCTTGTAACGTATGACCCGTGAGAGTGATATTCAAGTGATAAAGGTATATTTTGATTATGTGTGGTGTCGTTTAAATCTTAAATCGTTGATTGGCCATGTGCGATATGAGGACCAATGTTTTTAAGACTTTTTGTGGGCATGTTTTCACAGGATTTGTGATGAAATGGAATATCCCTCTATGGTAGAGGATGCCTCAAGGGTAAATCAAGCATCATAAGGCATTTGGCCCATGTTTTCACTTGGACACGCATTTTCAGGAGATGTGGTTTTATGGGCTGGTTAAAGGAATGTATAGCCTATTTTGATATGAGAGTGTCTTAGGAGAGATGTGCATTCCTTTTATATAATATTTGTGTAATAATAGTTAGAGACAATAAAGATCTATCTTGATATCAACCTGTGTATGCTGAGAAAGTGTTGGCTCTACGTCAGGGTTCTTTCCTTTTTAAATATCTTTCCTAGAATGATGAAAGAACCTATTGGGGTTGTGCTCGAGGAGTGGTATAAGGTAATCCATATGGTGGGGAGTGCACCATTTGTCGTTTGGGGGTGGTGACCATCATTTTCAGTTGAAATTCAATGTTTATCATCAGTTTTTGGTCTTAATGTTGTTTATGAGATAACGATAAGGGTATTACTATAGTAGGGAGTTTCAAATTGGTCACAATTTAAATGTATTCCTTGATGAAAGAGTTGTGACCGTTATAATATTAGTCATTAGATATTCAAGATAGAATGGTTATGCAGATTCTCAAGTTGAAACCATGGCTAGATTTGACTACCAAGGCTTCTCAAGGATGAGAAGGTTTATGGTGGGGAGATTGTAAGGACCTTTATTTTTTCAGACTATAATTTTGAGTAAAAATTTGAATTTTTTCTATTAGCTGATTATAATGGGTAAAATGTTCCTTTTCCCAAGTAGATTAGCTTATATAATTTTTATGACCACTCTTTTAGTCCTGGAATAGGGTTTTTACCCAAGGATATGAGTTTTGGTGGAATTATGAGTCATTTAAATTTTAACAGAATAATTAATATTTTTTATTTTTTATTAAATATTAATTTATTTGTGCAGGTTCGTTCAACCATATCTTTTTATTGCAGAATTGTATTGAGATTTTTATCCTTCATTGAGTCCATAATGAGGATTTTGGCCTAAGAGGGGCATAAAATCATATTGGATGTTGGGGCTAGGTCGGGCTACACCCCTTTTTCCTTTTCATTTCTTTTTCTTATTTTCTTTTCTTTTTTATTTTCTTCTCATTCCCTTGGATAGATAACCTTCGTATGGGAACATGGCAGTGTGAGTACATAGAAAACTCCCATGTGGGTTTCTTTTCATGCAAAGGTACATGGCCAAGCTAAATACATGGCCAGGCCATGTGAGGTACATAGGAAAGTACCCGATGTAGGGTAAATGCCATGTGTATGATCAACACGCCAATTAATTAGGATTTTACATGCCAAGTATGGCTAGAGGTCACACCCAGGTGGAGTGTTGGCAGAACAAGTTGTGTATTGGGTATACATGTCGTGTACTTCCACTTTCTACCCTTTTGAGGGTTTTTCATATCTTTACACCCATGAGTCATAATTGGACACACAAGTAGTCTATTTTGATTATATTTACATATATATTGTAATGGAGAAACCCTTGTTGTGATTTGATGACTCCTAAGTGATGTTTTGGAATTTTTACCAAATCAAGAGGTTCTTCCTCCTATAATTGAATCCAATTGTCTCATAAGAGTGAGACCTTGATCTAATATGGTCCATGATCCATCGTTCATAACCAATTCATATATATGTTTTCCCATAAATTAGTTTCCCTTGTGAGATATACCCTTATAGCACATGAGTTCATGATATTAGTTATTCCTGAGGATCCCTTGCAGGATGCCTCGGCTTACGTTTTGACCTAGAGGATCCCTTGTAGGATGCCTATATCTTCTCAATGTTATCAAGGATCCCATGTAGGATGCCTTTTACTATGTATTATCCCAGGATCTCATATAAGATTCCTCTGTTTAGTTACCCTTAGAGGATACCAAATGGGATTTATCCTTTTACCTTCATAGTTTAAGATCTCATGTAGGATGATTCTTCTTATGATCCGGCCTGTAGGATTCCCCAACTCACTCTTTTCTTTTGAGGATCCCAAGAGGAATGCCCTTGCCTATATTTCCCTCAAGGGTATTGAGTAGGTTTCCTATCTTGAGGTATGATCTTAGGGACCCAGTGGGTACCCCCATGTTTGATTAACCTTGAGCTAGTGTTTTGGGTTTGGGTAGATATGGTAGTAGGTGTCACCTTAGAACTCCTACCAAACATGGTATCTCAATGGTCTATAACAGTGATAGAGGGTTTAGGAATTCATCCACCCTCACTCTTTTGTTTATACTTTCAGGTGGTTATTGATGATGTAGTTATGTTTTCTAGAGGTACTTCTTAGCTTTAGGCTGATGGGCCTAATATGATGCGATTCTTGACAAGAATGCCCAGAGGTACTACTTGGGATCTGGCCACTGATCCTGGATGATGTTTTATATGAAATCACGGTATGTAACTGATAACATATTAGGATCCCTTGAAAACTTCTACTCCTTGAATCATATTACCTATGAGGATTCCTTTGAAATTTCTACTCCTTGTATATGATGAACTATTAGGATTCCTTATACATTTCTACTCCTTATATCTGATGACCTTATACATTCCTACTCCTTGGATCTGACAAACCACTAGGATGACTTAAAAATTTCTACACCTTGGATCTGGTTTACTTGGTTTACTCAGCATACTAAGATTCCTCAAGAATTTCTACTCATTAGATCCAGTTTACTGAGCACCCGAGATTCCTTGTACATTTCTACTCCTTGGATCCAGTTTATTTAACTCGTTAGGATGCCTTGGACATTTATACTCCTTGGATCCTATTTACTTAATTTAATTAGATTATTTGGATTCCCTATACATTTCTAATCCTTGGATCCTGTCCATTTTGTTATGATACTTGATACATCCGGCATAGGCTATAGTTGATGCACTATCATCTTTATAGGATTTTCCATTGATATATGATATCCTTTATTATAGTTATTGGAGGTGAGTACAAGTGCACCCAGGGTTCGCACATGTATCCCCTTATGGTGATGCATCTTGGTCAAAGAAATTTTTGGAGCTGGATGAATTAGGTATTATCGATTGGGATTATGGACCTAGATACTAACTAAAATATACATAACTTGAGAAATATGACATCTAGCTCTATTTCCATTTTACAAGATGTCCAGTTGATCAGATAATGGGTCCAAAGATCTTCTATGTATTGATTCATTTATGCGTTTATACAATTTTTATCTAAGTATGTATATGGGAATATGAATATATTTATTTATTTATTTATTTATTTATTTATTTATGGTGATATATATATATATATATATTCATGCATACACATACTCATATAATATGGTGATTGTCCAAAAGATTGGGTTCATGGGCCCAATAATTAGTTGTGGATTTGTTTCTGTTATTTATATTTATTGTTTTTATCATTTTAGTTATTTATTTTCTAGGATGATAATATTTCATGAGAATACACTTATGATAGAATATTTATAGGTTCATTGTTGGGGTGTCCTATTGAGATTATTTTTCACCCCTATAGGTGCACCTCGGTGTGTGTGCGGACCTATATCTTTTTTTTAGGTTGAGATTAGATTGCATGATGGGTAGGGTCGAGGAACATTGTTATATGATGGATGAAGCTACTTGTGTGGATTTCTCTGATCAGACTATAGTAGTTCGATAGTGTCTGGATATTGGGTATATTGTTTGGATGGAAGTTAATAGCAAAGCACTGTACTTTTATTTTAGTTTCTTTAATTTATTTCTGCATATATGATTGTCCTAGAGGGTGACTAGTATTGTATGTATGACATGACTCCTTAGGATTTTAAATCATTTCATTTATTATTACAGTATTCTCTATTTCATTTTATTTACTACTTCTACACTATGTTTATTATTGCTTGGTTGATATCTAGTTATTTTTATTATTGTTTACTCTGATATGAGATAATAGTCTCTCAAAAGACACACCTTAGGCCCTCATTTCTATTTGGAATCATCTATAATATGGAGAAGTGCTCTTGTGACCTCGTTGAAAACTATATCATAGTGTTGTTTTAGTGGAATATGGGTAGGGATGTTACAATCAGGTTTTCTTAAGAGTGACTCCTCAGTTGGGAAACCAACATATGAGGAATAAATACAATCTAATACCATGTTTTGTTGGACCCTTTTATACTAAAAAACATGTGGGGATAGTGGCATACCATCTATACCTTCCTCTATTTTACTGATGTATGTACAATGTGTTTCATGTGTCACAATTTTGGAGGTATATAGCGAATCGTGCACATGTCATCGACTGCAGGTATGTTGAGTTAGTGCATGATCCATCTTATAAGGAGTGTCCAGTGTGGACTATAGACCATAGTGAGAAATTCCTTTTAGGAAAGTGGGTAGCACTCATCTGGATTCAGTGGATGCATGAGTCTAATGTTCGAGCTCAGTGGTCTGAGTTGTTCGAATAGAAAATCTAAAGATGCTTCTTGGAGGGGGAGAATTGTAAAAATTTGAATTTTTTTAATGGAAGACCTTTTTCCTTATTCTATTCATTTTTTTAGAATGAACCATGTTTAGGTAAATGATCATGGTCCTTGAGAGGCTTTTGTAAGATTAAACGCGAGTTTGGTAACCTTTATGGCTAAAAGAGGTGAAACCACACCATAGTGGAAGTGGTTTCATTGTAATCCAGTTGTGGTGTTGAGGCCACACCACAGAGTAAGGATCTACATCGTAGAGGTATGGGTTGATGATTTTTCATTATAACCTTAGTCATGGTGATTCTAGCTGACAGGGTTGTATTGTGGTATCTCAGACCATTCCATGGATCCAGTTTTTTCTTAAGTTACAAATAGTTATTCCAATGATCAGTCTTTAGGGGTTAAAGCCTTGAATGGTATATTAAAAATTGAATTTTGGAAATGTGTTTTGGAATTGAATTGTTGGATGAATTTTATAATTTACAAGGTAATTCAATATGCCTTTAATGATATTTTTCTACATGAATTGATCCATCCAAATTCTTTAATCTCCATATTTAAATCACTTGGTTTCAAAGATTTGAAAATCTATAGAGGAAACTCCATGACGTAGTCCTCACCTTACGTCATAGTGGTTCGAGTTCCACTATAGTTCTATATCACAGTTCTCTCCCTACGCCATAGTGATTTTAGATTCAGTACAATTCCATGATGTAGTATTCTATATTTCACCACAAAGGCTGTTTTTTGTTGTTGTCCACATCATATTTGTTCTTCCTATGAAATAGTGGTCTCTTCTAGTTTAACACTTCGTTATAATGCTCTTCACTGCATCTTGGTGTTCTCTTATGGTTCACCTCTACACCAAGGTGGACTCTCCCAATTCAACATTTCATCGTAGTGCTCTCCCCTACAACACAGTATTCTCTTACAGTTCACCTTTTCACCATGGTGGTCCATCCTTTATTGTGGTGTTTTTTTCGAATGCACCTCCAAACCGCAGTACCTTTTTTGCACCGTGGAGCCTCCCATATTTCTAGATCTTTATTCCTTTTTGGTTTTTCCAGAGATTGACCCCATGTAAGAATTGGTTATACCCTTTGTTTGTTTCTCTTTACCTTGCTATAGAACCCTTATAATATTAGTTTTTAATTGATTATAGGAGTCCCTAGTGGGTGATCTTTCTCTAGTTGGTATATGGATCTGTTTCAGGTGACAACATCATCAACATACTTTGGTGTTGAAGTTGATAACCATGATGTAGGAAGTTCCATAAATTCCTGGGCTCTTTTTTCCCATATTAGCATGTTATAATTTATATATTGGAATAGATTATGACCATTCTTTATTGTGATCGTATGTGGTTGTGTGTGTAGCCTGTGATCCGATCGAGATATTTTATTCCATGAGAGATACTTGAGTAGCTTGTTTCTATGTTTAGTGATGATTACAAGATGTTTTGTGTTTATAATTTATAATCAAATTGATATTATTTTCATGTATTATCTACCTTGTATATATGTTACCTTTCTTTGGAGGTATCATTCTGGGTTATTGGAATAAGTGAACCATTATGAAATTTTTATCCCTTAGAGGGGGAGTGTTCTTGACTTGTGATACTTGCAATGTGGGACCTAACCACAAGGTAGAGCTACAAGGATTCCATGGGGACCATGTTGTGGATTCACTTGAGGTCACATAATATATATCAAGTACTATGTACCTGAGGTCACCTAGTGATTATTGAGTAAATTTTTTACTCAAGACTAGAAGAATTCAGGTAGCATGGCATACTTGATATTTAGAGGAATCCAGGTATCATGTATGCACAATGCCATGAGGATGGCAAGCTATTGGGTTACTAGCCTCATGGTCGTTCGATTATTTTTTACATCTCTATTATACTTCCATCATTGAGCCTAAGTAGGTATGGTTGGGGGGTTTTGGTGGCTTGGTTAGTGCATAACCTTAACATTTTTGGATTATATATTGTAATTATTGTTTACACATTGATTATATCCCAATAATATGTTTGTTACACTTGATCACACATGGTTAAGGATGAATTGGTGGTGTCCTACTGAGTCTTATACTCACATAATACTCGGGAATTTTGGTGCGCTAATAGATTTCATGTCTAGAGACCTGGTGAATGGAAAGGACTCTATGGTGAATGGATGATAAGTGAAGTGTGGATATTCTAGTATACCGGGATGGACTCCATAGGACCCACTATAATTTATTTATTTATTTAACTATATAAACCGGTTTGGAATTCCACTTTGGGAACCTACTTATTTATATAACATGTATGTCATCTTTAAATTTCTACATGTTACTATGATTATTTTTTTACTATATTATTTACTATTATTTGTGTCATGAAATGATACTGAGAGTATAATCTTCCTAATGATGGACTTGGACCCTCACTACTAGTCGGCGGCCTCTTGCGTACGAGGAGGCGCACATGACATCATGTAACCTTCCGACTCTGACTCAGTGTTTCGAGTCAGGATTTTACAATAGACATACTATAATTTAATGAATTAAATGAAGTAGTGATGGTCATTATAAGAGATATATTCAATTGTTTTGTTATTTTTCACTTAATCAGATTTTTACCTTGTGTTTTCTTGATAAGGTTTCTACAAATGTAACATTATTTGGACTAATGTCATTATACTCTTTTTCACTAGTTAAGGGTTTTCCCCTAAATATATTTTCCATGATGATATTTTTAATGAAAAAATAATACATCAAAAAATATCTCCAATAAAGTGTTATAAACTATTATGGATTTTTATAATTAATGGAAATTGTTAGGGTTTACCATGATTTATAATTTTTAATGAGACCATTCATTATTACCTATGGTCTTCCTCATATGTCTTGAAGACATAATTATATAATAATATTAATTGATATCCATAAAAATAATTTAATTATCTAATCAAGATGATTTTTGAATGATATACTTTTTCCCTTTATTAGGTTTTTTCCATTGGGTTTTCATGATCAGGTTTTTAATTAGGCATGTTAATTATTTCATGAAATTCAATTTTTTTAATTCATTTGTTTTTCGACATGGACTTTTTAAGTTAATTATAAAATAATATTTCATGAAATTATAACATCTAAGGGGTTGTTATTATAATATCCCTATCTTTTCTAAAGATGTATCAAGCTCATTTATAGATGCACTTTTTTCTTATGTTGAGTACTTTTCATTTGGGTTTTACCTTAGGGTGTGTTTGGGTAAAAAATTGAGAAAAATGGAAGAAAGAGGATATTTCATAGTTGGTACACAGTTTTTCATAACCGTGTGCCCTGTCCCAACAAACCATACAACCCTGGATAGAGAGGTTTTTCATGAATTCCACATTGTTTTTCAAACTGTGCCCCATTTAGGATAAACAGTGCACCCCCCACCCCCCTGATGAGGCACATGGTTAAGGTGCATGGTTAGAAAAAACCATCCTCCCTAAGCATAAAACCATATTTATAGGATTTTAATCCCCCAAAAATTAGTTTTAAAATTTATTGATCCTGCATTTTAACCCCTACTTAGCCACAAATCGACCCCTGATGCATTTTCATGATATTGAATCCTCCCAAACAAATTCCAAGCTATTTTGACCCCCGTTATTCATGATATGAAGCCTAAATTTAAGATATGCACCCCTACCAGTAAGAGGATCACATCCCATGTGGTTTCTCTTCCTTTTCTAATTCTTCTTCCATCTGTTGAAGGATTTTTCTTCCATGTTTTGGTTGGATATAGATCTAGGATTTTAGACCTAGATCTATGATTGTGTAATCTTGATTGATCGATCTTGTTTAGGGTTTAAGATCTAAATTTCATTCTATATCATTTCTCTTCTCAAATTGGAGATTTCTATGGTGAGACTTATTCATCAATATTGAGGTAGGTGGTTTATTATTCAAATACCATAGTCATGATTTCTATTATGTGTATGTAATTGTATAATTTTTTTGGGGGTTTTAGAAATTGGGTTTCCAAATTTAATTAATTAATTTGGTAAAATAATTTATTAATTGATTATGAATCAGGAATAATTAATTATTGAATTAATTATCTGAATATTGGAATTATGGGATTTGGGGAATAATTAATTGGCATAATTAATTTTTGAATTAATTATTAATATGTTTGGATTGGAAAATTGATTTGATTAAATAATTTTTGTATTAATTAATGGGTTATTTAGATTATTGAAAAAGTTGATTAATTGTTGAATTAATTAATGAGAACTATTGTGATTATGAAATTGATTAAGATGGATTAATTAATTGTTGAATTAATTAATAAATGTTTTGAATAATAATTTTAATATAATACTAATTTTTATTAATCTTGAATAATGTGATATATGTAATATATGTTCTTGAGTGAGAAATGAGGTGTGGGACACGGAATAATGATCCAAATACCCATAGGGGTGATAGACATGGAATTCTAGACCCAAATAAATGCATGTGAATATTTTTATGGGAAAAGGACTGATTCTACAAATACTTATGGGGTGTGGGACATGGAATAATGCTATAAATACCCATGGGGTACTAGACATGGCATTCTACACCCATGATACTGGAATTGGACTATAGTTCCAAGTAGTCATGTTGTGAATTGAAATGAATGGATAATGAAATACCATTGTATTATAATTAATTGTGAATTAAATATGTGATTTTTTTTAAAATTTTTCAGAGGTCGAAGCAGTATTGTGGTTCGGGTGTCCTCAGGAACCCGATGGTTTATGCGGATTAATAAATGATAATTGAATAAATGTAAACTATTTTCTTTTTTTCTTTTATTTATTCTTTATACAACAGTAAACCCTATTATTGACTAGATATTGTTTTAGAAACCGTTAGTGGTGACCTAATGAGTTAAAATCACACCCTACTTGGGATGCCTAATTAGTAACCGAATAGACTTCATGTTTATAGGGCGGGGTAAGGTAAAATGACTTGTGTTAGATGGCTGAATTGAGATAGAGCATGGATGGGGGAACCAGATGTGGTTTGAGACCCACATGGGAGTTTTAGTGCCTTTACTTTGGGGTTTTCAATTTGGTACTTGGTACATACTTTATCATGGAATATCTACTATTCAGTTTTGATATTGTATTTCTAGGTTTGGTCATTTTGTGAAACTGGTATTGTTTAGGTTATGTGATGTCATTTGTTTATTATTTTTTATTTATTTTCTGCTAGTGAATTACTCTGATAAATAGGGTATCATCCCCCCATGAATGATATTACACCCTCACTTATTTTTTACAGACTTTAGCGTATGAGGAGGCATTTTGATGTCATGTGACTAATAGGCATGATGCATCGGTGTGTGGAACCGGAGTCGAGATGTTACAAAGTGGTATCAGAGCCCGGTTTTCTTTTCCTTTTTCTTGCTTTTTAGGAAAGGTAGATAGGATACTATGAAGAGTAAATCCTTGGTTATGAGCTTGTATATGGTAGTAGTTAACCCATGTATAGTGGAAACCCAAGTATCTAGGTTTGTATTGTTATTATTGTTGTTTTTTGTTATAGTTGAATATTATTTCACCCTGGGTGACACACTTATTTTGTGATGTGATAGTTGTGTTTATATTTTCTAAGATTTGACTCATGGCCTAGTATGGAATGAGAGTTGATTTACATGAATCATTCTAGGAACTCATGATTTATTGTGACACGCATCATTTTAGGAATGCATAGGAAAATGGTTTTTTCGTAAGTTGTTGAACTTGAACTATTTTTCCTTTCTTGTGAAATTAAAATGAAAATGTGACTAATATAAAATTGATATTTTTGAAATGATTCAAGATAATAATAAATGGGTTTCTAATTAGAAACTTGAAAATGAAAATGATTTTACCCTTTATTAACTATAACCTAGATGTAGGATGGTTAAGGATTGTGATAGTGCCTCAGTTTTTACCGTGTGGTGGGAAAGGGGGAATGAATTGTTATAGCTTATTGTGAAAACCCTCTTGTGAAAAGTGTTAAAGTTTTTTTATATTTCCTAATATGTGTGTTTGGATTTATAAAGATATTTCTCCATGATGATGATTTTTGATAGGCAAATCGGAGGTTGTGGCTAGAGATGATCCACTGGTAGTGGAACCTGAGGCACCTATAGTGATGGGTGAGGAAGCAGGATAGTAGTTCCATGAGAACTTTGATCACTTTATACAGTTCATGGAAAGATACCTAGGGAGGGTTGTGAAAATCATGTATTATCTAATGAGGTAGTTTCATTTAAATCACCCTCCAATATTTACTAGAGATGGTGGACCCAAAAAAGTATATTTCTGGATTGAGTCTATCCAGATGATACTTGACTATTTGGAGACTCCTGTTGAGAAGAGAGTCAAATTGGATGTATATATGTTACATGGTCAAGATAAGTGATAGTGGGACATATAGACTCAATATGGATAGCTGGAAACTATGGAGTTGAAGGAATTTTATGATAAGTTCTTGGATCACTTTTATCCAGAGATTCTAAGGTAGGAGAGAGAAGTTAAGTTCATTAGATTGACTCATGGGAATATGTTTGTGATGGAATATGATAGATTCTTTATTGATTTGTAGTGATTTGTTCTATTATTGGTAGGAGATGAGTCCATTATGACAAAGAGGTTTCTAGATGGACTTAAATGTGAAATTAAGTCCCAGGTGAATATCTTTGAGCTGAAGTTCTTGGATGTGGTGAATCGGGCTCTCATATCTAAGTGGAACCTAGAGGAGGATTCCAATGGAGGATAGGTGGTGCTGGATGGATGGTTAGAAGGTACAACTTACAAGAGAAGGAATCTTCACTATGAGAATCTCATTTAGGCTAGTGGGAAGCAGATTGTCCAGACAGAAGGGTCAGTTATGTAGGATCTTACCTGAGTGATTTTCCACCAATGTGGAAGGTGGGGCCATTATCATATCCATTATACCCAACCATTAATAGAGTTCCTATATTTGCACAATATGGGACATCTACAGAGGTTCTACAAGAACCCACAATACACAGGTAGTGATGGGGGATCTAGATAGAACTAGAGTGTGGTAAGGGGATCTTTTACACTATATCAATCACGAAGTTGGAGTTCTACTGGTTGTGGCGGTAGAGGTAGTGTACAAGGTACTTCTAGGAATGATCACCCATATCGGTATATTGGTGAATCTTAGGGAGATCATACTGCATCATAGGGAAGAGGGGCAAGATAGTTTTATTCCATTCATCCTATACTTAAGGAGATCGAGGCTGGACCATCGACAGTGAGAGGTACTATTCTTATAGATTATACATTATCTAGTTCCTTATTTTATATCATTGACTCTCATTCCTTTATTTATGAAAAACTTGTGAATGGTTTGAGCCTTCCGGTGGATTTCATGAGTGGGATTTTGATGATAGATACATTGTTGGGAGTGCGGTCGAGAGAAATTTTCTTGTGCAAGGAGTGGTCTCTTGAGGTTGGAGAGTATAATTTTCTATGGGATCTTTATATTCTTTACATGTCAGGTTATGACCTAGTTTTGGGTATGGACTGGTTGGTAACATACCAAGACCACATTGATTGTTACCATAGAAGAGTAACCTTTATATCTCCTAAGGGTGAAAATTATGTTCATTATTGAGAGTGGGATATCAAGACGGGTTGTGCAGGGCTAATTCACTAGCAATTGGGGGAGCTTACCTCCTAGTTTTCTAGTTTGTTACTAGATGATCGAGGAGTGAAGAACGATGTTTTTACACCTGTAGTGGATATTTTTCAAAATGTATTTCTTCAATACTTCTAAGGGATTCCACCTAAGGGAGACATGGAGCTTACAATTGATCTCATTCTAGGGGCTGACCAAGTTTTAGTTCCACCATACATAATGGAACTGAAATAACTTCAAAATCTCAATAATCGGTTGGAGGAGTCGTTGGATAAAGGGTTTATCCATCCGAGTACGTCACCTTGGGTTTCTCCAGTGTTGTTTGAAAAGATGGATGATAGGAGCTTAGTATTGGGTGTCGATTACCAAAAGTTGAACCAAATGACGGTAAATAATCAGTATCCTCCTCCATGTATCGATGATCTATTTAACCAACTGAGAGGAACTTGTGTATTTTGAAGATAGACTTGAGATCGGGGTATCATCAGCTGAGAGTTCAACCTTCTGATATATTAAAGACTACTTTCAGAAGAAATTATATCCTATATGATTTCATTTTAATGTTGTTTGGATTGATGAATTCACCAATAATGTTTATTTCCTTAATGAATATAATATTCCATCCTTACCTGGATCAATTTGTGGTAGTGTTTGTGGATAACATATTTTTTTTCTCCAAGACTTATGAAAATCATTCCCAATATCTTGATATCGTCCTAAGTACACTAAGAGAGCATCATATATATACCAAGCTATTGAAGTGTCAGTTTTGGATTGATTAGGTACACTTTTAAGTCACATTATCTCAGAGGAATGTGTGTCAATGGACCTAGAGAAGGTTCTGGTAGTTGTACCTTAAAAGAAACCCAATAATTTTTTTGATATTCATAGATTTCTAGGGTTAACTAGATATTATTATAAATTCATCTTGGTATTTTCCTAATTGTAATCACCACTTTCGGTCTTAACAAAGAAGGGGATAAAGTTTGAATGGTTGTAAGTATGTGAGAATTCCTTCCAAGAACTGAAGAAGTGATTGATATCAGCACCAATCTTGATCCTACCTAATACCGTGGGATTGGACTTATAATAGTTTTGATGCAGGTAGATCGAGTTGTGGTGTATGGGTCTCGAAATTTAAGGACACGTGAGGAGAACTGCCCTAAACATGACCTCCAGTTGGATATAGTGGTTTATTATTTAAAGTGTTGGTGGAATTATTTTTTGGGTGAATTTTTTTGTGTATATAGATCACAAGATCTTAAAGTATATCTTTTCGCAACAATATTTAAATATTTGGTAGCGAAGGTGGGTTGAGTATATGTAGTCATTTTATTTTGAGCTAGAATATATAGTCAGGAAATAAAATTGTGTTGTTGATGCCTTAATTAGAAAAAATCAGACTCAAGATATTCATGAAACTAGTGTTAAGTGGAAGATGATGGATTTGTTGGCTGAGATGCATGTGGTGGTTCCAGAGATTCAAAAGCAGATGAATCTCATATCAGTTACAGTGGAGTATACACTTTTGAGATAGATCAAAGATAGAAAATATGAGGATATTTAATTTTTTACATTTGGGAAATCCTTTAAGGTGGGGAGACACCTTCTGATTGAAGCATATATGAGGATGAGATCATCTATGTCAGGAATCAGGTTTTGTGCCTACGACCATGCAGGGGGAGCTGATGCATGAATTTCATGCCTCAAAGTGGGTGGTGCATCTAGTTGTGAACAAAATTTACCATTAAATATGACAAAAATTTTGGTGGTCGGGCATAAAAAAGGAGATAGCAGGGTTTGTGACACGATACTACACCCGTCAGCAGGAGAAGGCTAAGCATCAATGACCTAGAGGTTTACTAAAGTCATTTCCCATTCCAGAATGGAATTGGGATGACATGACTATATAATTTTTAGTGGGTCTCCCTAAGATTTCATGTAAGAATGACTCTATTTGGGTTATTATGGATGGTTTTACAAAGGTATCACATTTCTTGCCTATATAGGAGACTTTTTCAATGGAACAACTGGGACACTTGTATGTTTGAGATTAGTTTATCAGTACGGGGTGCCACAGACTATTATTTCAGAATATGACTCACATTTTACTTTATGCTTCTAGCAGAGCTTATAGAAGATGCTCGGTACATAGGTTTTTTTGAGTATGGAATTCCACCCACAAACAGATGGGCAGTCAAAACGTACTATTCAGGTGCTTCATGATATGTTGCAAGCATATGTTCTTGACTTTGGTGAGTCATGGGAGAAGCGCCTATATTTATTGGAGTTCACCTATAACAATAGTTATTAGGCTACGATTCATATGGAACCATTTGATTCTATTTATGGTAGGCTATACAGATCACCTCAATGCTGGATGGAGGTAGGTTAGTCAGGACTATTCAGACTGAGTCTCATGTAGGAGACATCGGAGCAGGTTTAGTTGATTCGGAAGCATATCATTATGGCTCAGAGAAGATAGAAGTGGTATATTGATAGATAAAGAAAACCCCTATAGTTTACAAAGGTTGATTATGTATTCATTTGGGTGTCACCTAGATTGGGTCACCATAGGATACAAAGGTAGTTCAAGTTGGAACCTAGGTTCATTGGACCGTTTGAGGGTGTGGAGAGAATTGGGTCAGTGGCATACCAATTGGATCTTCCATATAGATATAGTGTTATGCATGATGTTTTTCATGTGCCACAACTATGGAGGTATCACTCTGACCCTAATCATGTGATCGATGTGGATGATTTTGAGCTTGATACTAATGTGTCCTTTGAGGAGCATCCAATATGTGTGTTGGATCACAGTAAGAAAGTGTTGTAGGGAAAAACCATGCTAGTATTTCATGTATTTTGGAAACATGGTTGTGTTTAAGAGGAAACTTGGGAGAGGGAAAGGGATATTTTGGATTAGTGTCCTGATATTTTTTACTCAAAATATTAGAGATTCTTGGGAGTACAGCTCAAGGACAAGCTGTTATAATGTGGGGAGATTGTAAGATCTTAATATTTTTTAGAGATGTATCAAGATAATTTATAGGTACTATTTTACATTTTTTTGAGTAATTTTTATTTGGGTTTCAACTTGGGGTATGTTTGGGTGAAAAATTTAGAAAAATTAAAGAAAGAGGGCAGTGCACAGATGGCGCATGGTTTTCCCTAATCGTGCGCCCTGGCCCAGCAAACCGTGAAACCCTAGACAGAGAGGTTTTTCATAGCTAACACATAGTTTTTCAAATTTTGTGCCATGTTATGAGAAACTGTGACCCCCCCCCCCCCCATGAGGCACACATTTAGTGGAAACCATGCTCCCTGATCAATAAACTTTGCATACAAGATTTTAATCCCCCAAATATTATTTATAAATTTTCCTGAGCCCCTATTTTAACTGATATTCAGCCTTAACTTGAAATATGATGCCTTTTCATGATTTTGGATCCTCCTAGATAGATTATAATCCATTATAACCACCATTATTCTCAATCTAAATTATATATTGAATATTTTCACCCCTCCTGGTAAGAGGATCTCATCTCATATGTTTTCGTTTCTCTTTCTCATTCTTCTTCCATCCGTTGAAGTATTATTAATCCATATTTTGGTTGGATCTAAATATAGGATTTTAGATCTAGATATGGGATTTTGGAATCTTGATTGATAAATCTTTATTTAGGGTTTATGATCCAGATCTTTTTCTACATCATTGTTATGCTCAAATTGGAAATTTCCATTAGCAAGCATTCATCGTCAATCTTGAGGTAAGTGGTCTATTATTCAAATCTCATAGCCATGATTTCCATTACATGTATGTAATTGTAGAATTTATAATGTTTTTTATCAATTGGGTTTAAAAATTTAATTAATTAATTTTTTAAATTAATTAATTAAGGGATTGTGAATCGTGAATAATTAATTGTTGAATTAATTATCGGAATATTGGAATTGTGGGATTTAGGGAATAATTGATTGGAATAATTAATTTTTGAATTAATTATTGAGATATTGAGATTGTGAAATTTATTTTTTTAATTAATTTTTGAATTTATTAATGGGTTGTTGAGATTATTGAATGAATTAATTAATTGTTGAATTAATTAATGAGAACTATTATAATTATGAAATTGATTGAGATGGATTAGTTAATTATTGAATTTATTAATAAATTTTTTGAATGAGAATTGTGATAGAATATTAATGTTGATTAATCTTTAATAATGTGATATGTGTAATATATGCGCTTGATTGATAAATGGGGTATAGGACACAGACAGATGCTCCAAATACCCATGGGGGTGATAGACATGGAATTCTAGACCCAAATTCATGCATGTGAATATTTGTATAGTATAGGGATTGATGCTATAAATATCCATGGGGTGTGGGACACTGACTGACACTCTAAATACCCATGAGGTGCTAGACATGACTTTTTACACCCATGATATTGGCATTGGGATATGATTCTAAGTGGTCATGTTGTGAATTTAAATAAATGGATAATGAAATCCCATTGCATTATAATGAATTGTGGATTAAATATGTGATTTAGTTCAAACTTCACCATGAGATGAAGTAGGTATTTTGGTTTGGGTGTCCTTAAGAACCCAGTGGTTTATGCGGATTAAAAAATGAAAATTGAATAAATGTAAACTCTTTACTTTATTACTTTTATTTATTATTTATACAATTGTATACACTATTATTGACTGTATATTGTTTTAGACACTTGGTGGTGGCCTACTGAGTTGTACTCCCACCCTACTCAGGTTGTCTAATTGGAACCCGAATAGACTTCATGTTTGTAGGATAGGATAAGGGTAAAGGCCCTGTGTTGGATGGATGAATTGGGATGGAGCATGGATGAGGGAATCAGACGTGGTTCAGGACCCACTTGGGAGTTTTTAGTGTCTTCACTTTGGGGTTTTCATTTTGGAACTTGACATGTACTTTAGCATGGAATATATACTGTTCAGTTTTTATATTTTATTTCCAGTTTCAGTCATTTTGTGATATTGGTACTTTTCTGGTTGTGTGATATCATTTGGTTATTATAGCTTATTTATTTTCTGTTGGTGAATTTTTAACAACCTAAAAATTTTATCAATTGAAATTCCCTTTTTAGAATTATTTCATGCAGTATAAATCACATTAAATTACATAAATAACACAATATAAACATTATAAATGAATAATTAATGAAATAAGAAATATTTATAGAAGTTAAGAAACCTATACCGATGAAATAGTAACTTGACCTTTGGAATAGTAATGCCACCCTTATGAATAGTAAACCAGAAAATGGAATATTAACATCACCTAAGAAAGTAAAAATAAAATTCAACCACCTTATAAATTGTAATATGATATAATTATATCACATTATAAGTAAATAAATGTTTTAGAAATTATTAATTAAGTGCTTATATTTTTATAAAACATAAGTCACTACTACAAAACCCATGTTTAATAGCACTGGTATTTATTAGCGCTAACAAAAGCGTTGATAAATGGGATCTTTATCATCGCTAAAAAATGCACTGATAAATTTAACCTTTTATCAGTGCTTTTTTAGCGCTCATAAATGGAACCTTTATCCACGCTTTATTTTTAGCGCTGATAAAAGGTATCCTTTATCAGCATTTTTTTAGCGTTGATAAAGTTCTAAATAAATAAAATGATATGATTAAATAAATTAAAAATAAAAAAATATTTTATTAAAACAATATTACAAATTTTATTAATTAAAAAATTATTGATAAAAATGAATAAATTGATTATACATTATTAAATATTAAAAAAATTATTAATTATATAATTATGATAATTAAGGTTATTAAATTTTATATATTAAATATATAGATATATATTAATGTATATAAATATGATTTATGTAATACAAAATATTTATGCTCTTTACATTAGATATTCAATAATAATGTTAAAAAAATATTTGTAAAAAAATATTTATAAATAAATATATTTATAAATGTACATTTACTATATTTATATAGTTATATATTTATAATTATAAATAAATAAATATGTTTTTAAAGTATTTATATAATTATAAATAATTAATTATATATATTTAAATAATTATTAAATTTATAATAAATTTACTTAAATAATGAATATATTTACTATATTTATATTTATATTTATTTATTAAATATATATATATATATGTATGTATAATTATATAAATATATATAATGATATAAATATTTTTTTTTAAAAAATCTATAATTATACATAAATAGTTATAAAATTATAATAAATATAATTAAAAAGGAATATATTTACTATATTTATATTTATATATATTTATTAAGTATATATAAATATTTAAAATTTTATATTTATGATTCTAATTATAAATCCTTTATCAGCGCTTAATTAATAAGCGCTGATAAAAGCATCTTTATCAGTTCTTTTTTCATGCTGATAAAGACAGGCCTTTATGAGTACTAAAAAAATGCAAATAAAAGTGTCCCAATTTATTTAAAAAACTCTAACCATTTATGAACCTATTGCAATATTTTAATCTTTCCATAGAAGCAACCCACTTTCGGTGCTCCTCCTCGGTGAATCAAAACTTGAATCACACCACTTGACTACCTCCAGTTAGTCAAATATTTTGTCTGACATCCGGTGTTTGATTAAAGTTAGGGTTTCTAAAAAGGGTCTTGGATTTTATTCAACCTAGAGAGGTAGGCCTTACGATTTTCTTTGTGTATTTTTTTTATTTTTGATTTCTTCTTTGACAATGTCATTATTTCTGGTCTGGTGATTGTATACTATTTTGATTTTAGATTATGAAGAGAACGATTTGTTTATGATTCATTGTTTGATTTGATACCAATGTATTGACCCTATCGATATATAGAGTTATTGGTTATATCTAACATTGAACCTTGTATTTATTATTTTTTTTATAGCTACGTTTTATATGTTCTTACTAAATAATTTTTTCATATATGTATATAAATGTGTAGAAATTTTCATGTATATTCTTGTTTATTAACTACTGATTTGAGGCCCATTGGTGGTTCCCTAATGATTATATATATGTTGACACCTTTCATGGACACCTCAGGGGACATGCAGCTTCAGATGCTATTTTCCAAGAACTAAGTTAGTGGATTGATGTATGTTCCTCTATTGGTTATATGTATCATAGGATCTAGTTCCTCTTAGAATTCACTATGGTCCTTAGTTTTATTATAGAGTAGGTTCAAAGGGGCCATCCCTAATTAATAACATGAGGTTTTATCGCATCAAGACTTCACTTTTTGAATCATTATGGCGCATTTAGTTCACTTTATGTTTGAATATCAGGTTTTTATCTATTTGATATTTTTTATAGACTATAATTGAATTTTTATACATGACATGTATGTGTGTGTGTATATCTATTGCTTCATTTATTTCCATAGTTGTTTGTCTAATAGGTATTCCTATATCGATTAATTATTATTTTGGGTATGCATGCCCATTAACCCCAAGGGCCATGCTAGAATTTTGTTTAACCTCTAATACTAATTGTTTCTATTTGGTGGGGGCACCTCCCATTTATGGTTTTTTACACTCAAAGTTTAAACCATACTTTAGTGAATTTGAGGTGTGTTAAAGGTCATAGGATGATTTGACCTGGTTTTTCTTGGGTAATTCAGAATAGGTTCATTACATTATCCATATTTCTGTTTACACCTATAGAGTTTAGTGATAATATCATTTATTATCTACCTTTATCTCCCTCACATTATCATATTCTTTGAGATGATTCAAACTAGTGTATCCATATATGTCCTAATCATGTACTCTCATATTAGAGACATAACTAATAACATGATTCATTATAAATATTATGCATCCCATATGTTCCTTCTATAGGAATCCTTCTTACCCTCACTCTCCCTGCGTGGTTGATAATTAGGTATAAGGGATTCTAAAAAAATTAACTTCTATTCTTGGTATAATATAATGTGTTAGTGTTTGTATTTATTCTAGAAGTTTTCACTAGATATGATATTCTCTTTATCCTATTTATATCATAAGGAAAGTGATGTAGTCAAGTAACTTTCCATTACTTACAAAAATAAAATAATATTTATTACATTTTAATGATTAGTGATTATGATGTTATTAATTATTATATTATATCTCCCATTATTTTTTCAAATCCCAAAAACCCTTATTGTTGTATTTGGAATATCTAGGGACTCATATATTCTATTATAAATGATCCATATCTCCCTTCATCAAAGTATTAATCCCCTTGAACCAAGATTTATTCCTTTCTTTCCAAATTCACAAAAATTCTACAAAAAAATATTGATAGTTATCTCCCTTTTATCATTAGTGTTATTCATCGATCCATGAAACCACAGATCTAGTTGATTGAATGAGGTTTTTTTATTCTTGTCTATTATATTTTAGTTTCTTATTACTCCTTAATTGAATATATTATATTTTCATTTGTTTAGGGGATTTAAGAAAAATTTTATGAGGAGTAATTCTTTTCTTAAATTCAATTACCCATTTTCTTCAACATACTGAAATTCTTTGAAATAATCAAATGATGAGTTTCCCTTATTACAATTGTCTATCACTTTCACTTTTGATAATTAATATATTATGTGTATTTATTTATATATTGTATAAAATTAAACATTTATGAACCTAATAGGATGGATATGAACTGAAAATGGATGCACGCTAATCATTTTACAAATGAATATGGATATGGAGTTAAAAATTTCATCAAGTTTTCAAGAGAGAATGCAGATAACCCTTCTCAAATCCTCTATCTGTGTTTACATTGTTGTTATTTAAGAAAAATTAGTTTGGAAGCGTTGTAAAAACATTTAATTTGTCCTGGAATAGATCAAAACTATAAATTTTAGACTAAACATGGGGAAAACTGAATGTGTTTATTGATTGGGATGATACTATGGTTTATGAATCATTTGATATGAATACCTTTGTAAAAGATGATAGAGATCGCATGAAAGAAATGATAATTCTAATTAAATATGGCCTTTGTGATTTTCCAAAGTTGTTTGAGGAGTTAAATAGATATTCCAAGAAACTATTGTATACCATTTGTACTAAATACACAACATTTTCAGCTGTATTGAAGTTATATAATTTGAAATCTGGTAGCGGATGGAGTGACACCATCTTTACAGAACTACTTGGTCTTCTGAAAGATATGTTACTAAAAGAAAATAAACTACCATACCAAACATATGATGCTAAACTAATGTTATGTTCAATGGGAATGATCTCTAAAAAAATATATTCCTTTCTAAATGATTGCATAGTGTTTCAAAAGGACCATAAATCACTCATAAAATTCCCTAAGTGTGGCACAGATTGATACAATAAAAATCAATCAAGTCCTTAAAAATATGTATGGTACTTTCCTATAATTCAATGGTATAGAAGACTATATGGTTTTCAAGAAACCATGAGAAAATTAATATGGCATGCATATACAAGAATTAAATATGGGAACCTATGTCACCCAGTAGATTCTCCTCAGTGGAAGAAAATTGATAAAAAGTTTTCTAAATTTTGAGATGACTTGATAAACTTTTCTCTTGCGATGTTTAAATGTGGAATAGATCCTTTTGTGGTATAGAGTAGTACTCACAGTACATGGCCCTTCATGTTGGTATATTATAGCTTTCCTCCATGGTTATGCATAAAGAACAAATACATTATGTTGTCTCTTCTTATTTCTGGACCAAAGAAACCCAGTAATGATATTGATATAAATTTGGTTCCATTGATCAAAGATCTAAAATTGATGTGGGATACAGGTGTTATAATTTATGATGCTCATAGAAGTGAATAATTCACATTGAGGTCCATGTTGTATATAATGATAAATGACTTCCCCGCTTATAAGAATTTATCAAGATATAGACTTAAAGGAATTTGTGGGTGTCCCATTTGTGAAAAACCCACATACTCAGTTCGATTGAAACATTCCTCTAAGATTGTAAGGCATCGGAAATTTTTACCTTGAAAAATTAAATACAAATCCTTGATGATAGTATTCAATGGTAATATCAAACAGGGTACAACACCATCTCCAATAATGGGTGATCAACTATACAAAAAAGTAAAAAATATTGACACTATTTTCGGTAATCCATTTTTGAAAAACCTCACAAAATCATGTTGGAAGAAGAGATCAATTTTCTTTGAATTTCCATGTTAAAATTGTTTGCATGTCGTACATTTTCTTGATTTCATGCATGTAGAAAAAAATGTATTTGATGGTGCTATTGGAAGTTCACTAAATGTTCTTGGAAAAATGAAATATGGCATCAAGGCTAGGTTGGACTTTATTAAAATGGGGATAAGGGAAGAGTTGGCACCGGTGAAGGGTAAAAGGTGTAATTTTCTTCCTCCATCATCTTACACTCTATCCAGATAGGAAAAATTAAAATTTTACCTTTCCCTTACTAGTGTAAAAGTTCCACAGGGGTATTCCTAAAATATAAAGAATGTCATGTCAATGACTAATTTGAGTTACAAGGACTAAAATCACATGACTATCTTGTTTTGATTCAAAATTTCATGTTTATTTCTTTCCATTGCATTCTGCCTCAAAATTTATGACATACATTAACCATATTATTCTTCTTTTTCAAATGAATATAAAGTAAATTTATATACATAGAAAAATTTCCCATCATGAATAAAGAGATTGTATTTATATTATGTGAATTAGAGATGTTCTTCCTGAAGGACCCCGGGACACCCTGATAGGGGAGGGTGAATCAGGGTGACAACTTTTTCTTTTAATGTGATGGATCTTGTTCCCACATTGGTAGGAACTTATTGAACATGTATGATGAATATGATCAGAAATCAAGCATTCACATGCACAGAGAAGACACAACACTTTTTACTTGGTTCACCACAAAGGGCTACGTCCAAGGAGCATACGCCGACAAGTTGTCGGTCGTACCAAATTCCACTAATATTCATTAGTTTTGGATTAAAAAGGTTTGGGCACAGTCACTTTGTCCCAGGCTCACTACTTTTACAAAGGTTCAGGGATAGCTCACTGCTTCCCTCAGGTCACTCCCGTTGACTCCCCCTGGCTCACTGCCCTTGGTAGAGTCATACTCAGTTTATAGACGTGAAGGTCTCTTCATCATTGCATAATAATGCATCCTCTGTTGTATATAGATTCTCTGTTGAAGTCCAAATCTCACCATAAGACGAATCTCACTTTGCGCTGAGGGTACCGGGTGATCTTCCAGCTTCCGTGCAGCTTCAAAAGGATAGATGTACTTTAACAACCCTAGCGCGCTACTCTAATCCTGGTGCACAAGTTTCAATCCCTGCACGCAAGTCACTTGCGCGGTACAAATTCGGCACGCAAGTGACACCAAACCACTTGCGTGAAACTGCATCCTTCAACACCAAACTTGCGTGACACTGCACCTCCAACTCCTCAACTGCCTTGATCGCGCAACCAACTACCGGCGCGCAGCCTCTACTTGCGCAACCCAATAACCACTTGAGCGACTCAACCACTTGCATGAAGAGAGCTCAAAAAATCTCTAAGTCTTGAACCTGGTTGCAAATGAGGAGGGTTGGTCCTCTATTTATAGGAAAACTGGACCCCCTGCGCGGTGGCGCGCAAGCCTTCCCTCAGCGCGCCGGTTCTGGCGTGCAGCTCATCCTCCCTAGCCTCTGTCACGCTACTCACTTGTGTGACCACACTAATACTTGCATGACCTTCTTTCCTTTTCCATATTTTAAAGTTATGATCTTGAAAAAAAAATAGATGCGCAAGTTTCCAATCCTCATAGGCATCAGCGTGCAAGTCTCTTCACGGTGCGCAGGTCACTTGCGTGACCAGCCCAAAACTTGCGCGGCCCTTATCCCTTTTCCATTTTCCCATGTTCTAATCTTGAAAAACACATGGCACGCAAGTTTCCTATACATCAAGTAAACGGCGCGCAAGTCTCTTTTCCAAAAACACTTTACTCCATTTGTCGATTTTCAGACCCAAAAATTTGGCAAACACTAGGAAACGGCGCCACCTTCAATACTGTTGTTTTCTTAAACTGTATGATCTCTTTGCTGGTATACATTCTGAACTTCCACTGAGGATTGACAAAAAACACAAATCATACTCCAAATCATGCATAGAAGACCATGGTTCCAACAATCTCCCCCTTTGGGTTTGTTGGAAATCAGAAAATAAATTCAATAGATCTCCATCCATGTGCAAACCAAAAACGCAAGAATCAACTCAGCCAACACTCTAATTCTACGTGAGAAATGCTCAGTGTAGAAAACAAGAGAGGAAGCTTGAATTTGGTTCCAGTGTTTTGGAATTCTCAATGATGCCCAAGAATCATTACATGATTGATGAATTCCTTCTTATCCTTCTCATCCTATCAGTGACACTGAATTCGCATTGTGTAACAGGAGCATTACATGCCTGAACATTCCTGAATTTATTCCTTTCTCCCCCATTGACAATAAACCCAAAGCTTGGTAATTTGTTCATTGCTCATCTCAAACCATACTCCCCCTGGATAGTATCTCCCCCACAAACCTGCATCACATCCATAAACAGATAAAGATAGTTATCATAATCGGGGAGAGGGGTATTACGTAACCTCCTTATGCACTGGGAGGTGGCTGAACACCGAGGTTCAACCGATGCTTCTCAAACACAATCGCTGATAGTGGCTTGGTCAGGATATCATCCACTTGCTCATCAGTTCCCACATGATCCATTCTAATCACCCCTTTTTCAACTTTTTCTTTGATAATGTGATACCTGATTTCAATATGTTTCGTACGGGAATGCTGAACAGGATTCTTCGTAAGATCAATTGCACTCTTGTTATCATAATAAATCACCATTGGTTGATTTACCTCATCACCAATATCCATTAATTGTTGCTTCATCCATAGCAGTTGAGTGCATGCCTTTGTGGCAGAGATATACTCAGATTCAGCAGTACTAAGAGAAGTACTTTCTTGTTTCTTGCTCATCCAGCCAACACATTTCTGCCCAATATAGAAGGATCCACCACTAGTGGACTTTCTGTCTACTACATCACCAGCCCAGTCAGCATCAGAAAACGTTGATAATTCACTATCCCTACCAGCATCAAAAAATAACCCGAAGTTATGTGTACCTTGAATATACCTCATGATTCTTTTTACTGCTGCTATATGTTCCTCCTTTGGATTACTCTGAAAGCGGGCCGCAAGGCATGTGGAAAAGAAAATATCTGGTCGTGTCACTATCAGGTACAGTAGGATCCCAATGATCCTCCTGTATATGGTGGGATCAACAGAGGCCCCATCCTCATACTTTCCAAGTTTAGTTCCAACTGCAATCGGAGTTGACATTGGTTTGGAGTCTTTCATATTAAACTTCTTCAGCAGCTCTCTTGCATACTTTTCTGGATAAAAGAAAGTGTATTCCTTATTTTTAATCACCTGAATCCCTAAGAAATATGTGATCTCCCCAATCATAGACATTTCAAATTCTGATTTCATGTGGTTGGCAAATTCATCCACTGATTTCTGCCTGCTGCCACCAAATATGATATCGTCAACGTAGACTAGAACCATGAATTGATCTTTTGGAGAATTCTTCACAAAGAGATTGTGATATACTCCTCCCCTTTTGAATTCCATCTTCTTGAGATATGAATCCAGCCGCGAGTACCACGCCCGCGGTGCCTGCTTCAAACCATATAGATCTTTCTTCAGTTTTCAGACCTTTGTTTCATCAGTACCTAAAACAAAGCCCACTGGATGTTCAATGTAGACTTATTCTTCGAGTACACCATTCAAGAATGTTGTCTTGACATCCATTTGATGTAATTTATATCCTATTTGGAGTTCCATGGAAAGGAAAATCCTGATTGAATCCAGTCTAGCCACTAGAGCAAAGGTTTCTTCAACATCATTGCCTTCAATCTGGGAGTATCCTTTACATACCAGTCGTGCCTTGTTTCTGATGACACTTCCATGCTCATCAAACTTATTTTTGAAGATCCATTTGGTACCAATCACATTGTGACCTTAGGGTCTCTGGACAAGATCCCATGTCTAATTCTTGTCAATTTGAACTAATTCATCATTCATGGATTTCGACCAAGATTCATCATTTGTAACTTCTTAGAATGAGGATGGCTCTACAATTGATAGAAATGAAGATTGCGTGTTATTCCTCATCCTTCTTGTTTGAGTGGGTGCACTCTTGTCCCCAATTATGTTGGATGGATCAATCTCAGCTCTTCGATTTATCCTCTAAGGTTCAGTTGCATTCTATTTAACCACAGTTTCTTCTTCAGATTCTTCTTCTGAGTTAACATCATGATGTGACTGCTGATTGTTTTGTACAACTTCCTCTATTTCTGTATTTGTATTTTCTTCACATTCACTTTCTTCTTGACTTTCTATCACATCAGTATATGACGTCCTTGAAGCATTTTTGGTTTTCTCTTCAATTATATTAACATCACTGCTTTCCACAATCCTTCCTAAATGCTTGTTGAAACATTTGTAGGATTTTCTGTTCATTGAGTAACCGAGGAAAATTCCTTCATCTGTATTGTCTCCATACTTCTCTTGATTTCCTTCTTTGTTCCTGATGAAGCATTTACTTCCAAATACATGAAATTATTTTAAATAGGGCTTCCGTCCATGCCACAATTCATATGGTGTCTTAGTCTCACCCATATAAAGTCCAGTTCAATTCTGAATATACACTGCAGCTTGAACAGCCTCTTTCCAGTAATGTCATGGAATATGACTCTCAATCAGCATTGTTCGTGCCATGTTGTTCACCTGTCGATTCCTACATTCAACAACTCCATTTTGTTGTGGAGTTCTCACAGAATCTACCTCATGTTGTATCCCATGCTTCTCCAGATAAGTTTTAAATTCAATGGATGTGTATTCTCCTCCATTGTCAGATTGCAACACTTTGATTTTTCGTCCAGTATCATTCCCGGTGATTCACCGATATGTTTTCATGCAGTCAAGGACTTGTCGTTTCTTTTGGATGAACATCACACATTCCATTCTACTGTAATCATCTATAAAAAGAAAAAAGTACCTTTCTCCATGAGTTCCGGCAACATTTATCGGCCCACATACATCTGTATGAATCAGATCAAGAAGGTGAGATGCCCTTTTCTTTTTTGGCCGATATGAACTACAGACCAGCTTCCCACAAATGCAAGAATCACAAGATTTTTCACGCTCATGATTTAGGTTGGAAATATCCATGACAATTCTCAATTTTGATATTTTCTCCATGTCTTGTTGATTGATGTTTCCCAGTCTCCGATGCCATAAATTGTTTTCTTCTTCAACAGTCATGTAACAAACATTTTCTTCACTATCAACCTAATACAAGTTTCCTTCTGTTCTTCATCCCTTCATAAGTGAATTTCCTATCTTGATAGCGCAACCTTTCTGATTAAAATTAACTATAAGTCCCGAGTCACAGAGTTGACTCACTCTGAGGATATTATGACGTAGGCCATCTACATAAAGGACTTTAGTCTTCTTTAGTTTTCCATTAGCTAATTCGGTGCTTCCACTCCCTTTTATTTTCAGAGCTCCATCATTACCAAATCGTATTGTACCATAAACCTTCCTTTTGATATCCATTAGTAGGCTGACATTACCTGTCATGTGAGATGAAAAACCGCTATCCAGAATCCAGGTACTGTTGTTCTTTGTAGCTTTGAGGGCCACCTCTTCAAGGTTGGATTTCTCAATCTTCTTCCTTTCCTTCCATGAGACATTGGATTGAGTATATAGTACTAATGTCCTTTTAATTATCTCTTCTTCATACCCAAGTTCTTCATAGTTGAAATCTTCTTTGAGAGGATAAAAACTATTTGAAAGAGAAACATTGTCTTGCTGATGAGACTTGACTTGTCTTGAACTACGGTATGAGGTGTCCATGTCCCTTCTCTGTCTGCAATTAGCATCCTTATGACCAAAGTTAGAACAAAGATAACAATATCCATAGAAATTGTTTCTTCTATAAGAATTAGGATATGAATCTGTTCTACTTTGTTGAACTTATATATCTTCTCCATTCAGATAGCTTCTTGCCTCTTCGCAATAAGACATGGTGTGGCTCAGATAGCCACAGAATTGACACTTCATGAGAGGAAATGTCTTCTCACTTGAATTTCTCCTCATACCTTCTTCCTTGGGAGAATAGTGATATTTTCTGTCATTTCTGAATGTTTGAGGATAATTTTCAGTTCTCTTTTTAGTTTGGATTGAGGGTTCCTTTTTCAGCACTTTAGGCAACGTTTCAACATGTTCAACTTTCATATTATCTTTATTTTGGATCTTTTCACTTCCAGCAGTTGATGTCTCAGATTCACAGCCAAGTCCACTCTTTCCCATGATAGCAGGTCTTTGGTCACTCAAGATTTTTCCAACCTCATATGAACCACACTTGGATCTTGCTAGTAATTCTGAATCTTAGAATCTTCTAAACTGTATTTTCTTCCTCGATTATTTTGGAATTTATTTAGTCTTAAGTTTACTCCTTAGAGTAACAACTTCCTCCTCAAGACCCTCAGCAGTTTTGGATTTTTCATCAAGTCTGGAGGTGAGGTCATTAATGACCTTTGCCTTCTCTTCAATTCTCAACTTCAGATCCACTACATCATCATTGCTTTCAATTATTTTAGACTGTACCTTCACAAATTCTTCCAGTCATTCAATTTCAGCTTCAAGTTGATCAACGTATTCAGTTGATTCTTCTACAATTGATTTCTACTTATTGCAACTCTTACATTTAATCTTAAGCTTACTAACCGCATCCTTAAGTTTCATCTCGGGATCTACACAAGTTCTCAGTTTTTTTTATCCACCAGTATCTTCTGACTTTTCAACAGTGGCCATCATGGAATCATGGTTCCCAGTTTTGTATTCTGGTTCTTCTTCATCACAGAATTCATTATCATCTTCTTCCTCTTCACAAACAAAACTCTTCCTTTGCATTTTCTTTCCAGATTTGAAGTCTCATTTTTTGAAGAACCTTCTATGAGGCTTCTCGAAGATTTCATCTTCACTATCTTCATCATTGATCTTTCTTAAGCACTTAGAGGCAATGTGCCCAACTTTTCCACAATGAAAACATGCGAGAGGTAACTTCCCTTTGAATTTCCATTTTCCCTTCTAGAACTTCTTTTCAATGAGAGAAATAATTTCTTTTTCTTCATCATATTCACCGCTACTATATTTTTAAGATTTTAAGTTTATCCATGGCCTTTAATTCCATTTCCTTTCTCACACGAGTCGTAGCATCTTCTGGTTTGACTCTCATTTCATATGCTACCAAGATGCTCAATGGGTCATCCAGAGAAAGTTTGGAAAGATCCCTTTCCTCAAGGGCTGATACCTTTGCATTGTACAGATGTGGAAGTCTTCTTAAAGTTTTATTTACAATATCAATGTCTTTGATTTCTTCGCCTAGACCCCGAATTTCTCCAACCACTTCAGTAATTTGATTGAATAATGAGTCTGCATTCTCTTCTAGATACATCTTCAGATCATCAAACCAATTGTGCAGCACTTATAGTTTTTCCTCCTTCACTTTGCTATCTCCTTCGTAAATATTCTCGAGTTTGTCCCACATGTATTTTGCTGAGGTGCAATTCATCACCTTTAGGTTGATCTGATCAGAAAGGGCTGTAGTGAGTGCATTTTGTACTTTAGCATCTGCATCAAGAATTTTCCTGTCTGTTTCAGTCATAGCCAGGACTGTTGGATCAGTGACTTGTATTCCTTGGACAGTAGAAAAGAGAACTTACATTCCAAGAGATCTTAGATGAGATCTCATTCTGTTCTTCCAGATCTGGAAATTACTTTCATCAAAGTGTGGGACTCCCCTGACGTTGACTGCATTCTCCATGACGATAAAGGACAGATTCAACACCAGCAACCTCCCTCTTATACCACTTGAAGGACCCCGGGACACCCTGAGAGGGGAGGGGTGAATCAGGGTGACAAATTTTTCTTTTAATGTGATGGATCTTATTCCCACATTGGTAGGAACGTATTGAACCTGTATGATGAATATGATCAGAAATCAAGCATTCACATGCACAGAGAAGACACAACACTTTTTACTTGGTTCACCACTAAGGGCTATGTCCAAGGAGCATATACCGACAAGTTTTCGGTCATACCAAATTCCACTAATCTTCACTAGTTGTGGATTATAAAGGTTCGGGAATAGTCACTCTGTCCCAGGCTCACTGCCTTTACAAAGGTTCAGGGATAGCTCACTGCTTCCCTCGGGTCACTCCCGTGGACTCCCCCTGGCTCACTGCCCTTGGTGGAGTCACACTCAGTTTATAGACGTGAAGGTCTAGTCATCATTTCATAATAATGAATCCTCTATTATATGTCGATTCTCTGTTGAAGTCCAAATCTCACCAGAAGACGAATCTCACTTTGCGTTGAGGGTACCGGGCGATCTTCCAGCTTTCGTGCAGCTTCAAAAGGACAGATGTACTTTAACAACCCTGGCGCGCTACTCCAATATCGGCGCGCAATTTTCAATCTCGGCGTGCAAGTCACTTGCGCGGTACAAATTCGGTGCGCAGGTGACACCAAACCACTTGCGTGAAACTACCTCCTTCAACACCAAACTTGCGCGACGTTGCGCCTTTAACTCCCCAACTGCCTTGATCGCGCAGCCAACTACCGGCACGTAGCCTCTACTTGCACAACCCAACAACCACTTGCGCGACTCAACCACTTGTGCGATGAGGGCTTGAAAAATATCTATGTCTTGAACTTGGTTGCAAATGAGGAGGGGTGGTCCTCTATTTATAGGCAAACTGGACCCCCTGCGCGGTGGCGCACAAGTCTTCCCTCGGCGCGCAGGTTCCGGCACGCAGCTCATCCTCCCTAGCCTCTGTCGCGTTACTCACTTGCGAGACCACACTAATACTTGCAATACCTTCTTTTCTTTGCCATATTTTGAAGTTATGATCTTAAAAAACAATTGGCGCGCAAGTTTCCAATCCTCCTAGGCATCAGCGCGCAAGTCTCTTCACAGCGCACAGGTCACTTGCGTGACCAGCCCAAAACTTGTGCGGCCCTTATCCCTTTGCCATTTTCCCATGTTCTGATCTTGAAAAACATATGGTGTGCAAGTTTCCTCTCCATCAAGTACACGAATAGAAAGTATCTTTGCCAAAAACACTTTTCTCCATTTGTTGATTTTCAGGCCCAAAAATTTGGCAAACACTGGGAAACGGCGCCACCTTCAATACTATTGTCTGCTTGAACTATATGATCTCTTTGTTGGTACACATTCTGAACTTCCACTAAGGATTGACAACAAACACAAATCATACTCCAAATCATGCATAGAATACCATGGTTCCAACACTTCCCACCATCATTATTTGATATAATGGTCCACATTATGGTTCACTTGGTCAAAGAGGATCAACTATATGGTCCTATCCATTATAGATGGATGTACCCCATTGAAAAATATATGAATATTTTGAAAGAGTATGTCAAGAATTAAAGTCTACTAGAAGGTTTTATTGCGAAATTATATATTTTTGAAGAAGCTATTGAATTCTATACCGATTACCTATCAGATGTTGAAAGCATCAGTATCCAAAAGTATCATCAAATTCCTTATGGGAAAAGGGATTTCTAGAAGATATGTTGTTATAATTACCTTGATAAAGAAGGAGCAATAACATATTTACATATTACATAATAGTGAATATGTTGATCCATATATTGAAACCCACTGAGAAATTCTTAGAGATTTAAATCCATCAAGGGATGAAGTATGGATATCAAATACACATAATCAATAGTTTATAGAAGGTTCTAGAGATCAAATGTATAAGTATTTATCTGAAAATCCAAATTCAATTGTCAAATGAATTCAATGGCTAGATAGAGGACTAAATGAAAATGCTATATATTACAATATTTTTGTAATAAATGGTTATAAATTATATACAAAAGAACATGATGAGTTCAGTATGATGCAAAACAGTGGTGTTACACTTGTGGCTAAAGCAATGCACATATCTGGTTCTAAGGATAGAAATCCAATTTATGAAAATATGTCATATTTTGGCATTATTGAACAGATATACAAGTTGTATTATATAACATTTCCAGTGTCAATTTACCATTTCAAATGGTTTGACAATATCAACAGAGTGAAAGTTTATAAAATGGGATTTTTAAAGGTGAATTTCACTATGAAAGGGGAAAAATATGAGTCATTCATAATGGAATCACAAGCAGTGCAAGTATTTTAAATATCTGATCCAAAAAATAATAATTGGACCATTTTCTTGATGAAAACTACAAAAAAATATTGAGTCAAATGAAAATTCAATTGAGGATGGACCTTTCATTTGGACATCACAATCAGTTCATGACAGCCCCAATGAAGACATTGTATTATACATTAAATAAGACCAAAAAGATGGGATTTGGATTCTTGATAGAGTAACCAAATCCTTGAAACCTTTAAAAAATAAATAGGGTTCAATGAGGAGGTAAAAGTGTTTTTTAATATATTATGTTTTCCTCATAATATTACATGTTATCTATCACATTAAAATAATATAAATTAAATGTTTGACTACTCATGCAGACAATGTCTTTTAAAAATGATGATATTACCAATCCATTGGAATACCAAACTATAATGAAGGAAACCCTTTGGAAAGATGTAAAAGTAATGTTACAATATACTTTCTCTATTTTACCAAAAAAAAAATATAATAGATCATTGATTTAATTTTTATTATTCCTTGCATATTTTATTTATTTTAGAATATTTTTGTCCATGTGTCATGAATTTGCATGAAGATAAACAATGGTGTCTCTAATTAATCACAGAGGTAATCTTGATGTTTGCACAGTAAAATCATTGTCCATAGAATTAATGTATTATTTCATATTTATGTTTAATTTATTTATTTTTAGTATTACTCACATAATAATTGTTTTCTTATATAGGTGGATTATTTTGTTTGAGTTGGGGTGCTCTATCCATCTTTCATGTCTTTCTTCACCAAAACTTTCATAGACTTCTTCTCCCTCAAAACATTTTCACCCCTCCTATGGTTCATTTATCACTTTCTTTCAAGTTACCTCCACTAACTTTGCAGAAAGAGAAATGACACTATCATTGCTCAATTATAGAGGTAATCTTGATGTTTTCATAGTAAAATCATTCTCCATAGAATTAATCTATTGTTACATATTTATGTTTAATTTATTTCATTTTAGTATTACTCATAGTAAAATCATTCTCCATTTGTTGATTTTTAGGCCCAAAAATTTGGCAAACACTGGGAAACGGCGCCACCTTCAATACTATTGTCTTCTTGAACTATATGTTCTCTTTGCTGGTACACATTCTGAACTTCCACTGAGGATTGACAACAAACACAAATCATACTCCAAATCATGCATATAATACCATGGTTCTGACACTTCCCACCATCATTATTTGATATAATGGTCCACATGATGGTTCACTTGGTCAAAGAGGATCAACTATATGGTCCTATCCATTATAGATGGATGTACCCCATTGAAAAATATATGAATATTTTGAAAGTGTATGTCAAGAATCAAAGTCGACTAGAAGTTTATATTGCAAAATGATATATTTTCGAAGAATCTATTGAATTCTATACCGATTACCTATCAGATGTTGAAAGCATCAGTATCCCAAAGTATCATCAAATTCCTTATAAGGAAAGGTATTTCTAGAAGATATGTTGTTATAATTACCTTGATAGAGAAGGAGCAATCACATATTTACATATTACATAATAGTGAATATATTGATCCATATATTGAAACCCACTGAGAAATTCTTAAAGATTTGAATCCATCAAGGGATGAAGTATGGATATCAAATACACATAATCAATAGTTTATAGAAGGTTCTAGAGATCAAATGTATAAGTATTTATCTAAAAATCCAAATTCAATTGTCAAATGACTTCAATGGCTAGATAGATGACTAAATGAAAATGCTATATCTTACACTGGTTTTGTAATCTATGGTTATAAATTATATACAAAAGAACATGAGGATTTCAGTATGATGCAAAACAGTGGTGTTACACTTGTGGCTAAAGCAATGCACATATCTAGTTATAAGGATAGAAATCCAATTTATGAAAATATGTCATATTTTGGCATTATCAAACAGATATACAAGTTGGATTATATAACATTTCCAGTGTCAATTTACCATTTCAAATGGTTTGAAAATATCAACAGAGTGAAAGTTGATAAAATGGGATTTGTAAAGGTGAATTTCACTATGAAAGGGGAAAAATATGAGTCATTCATAATGGAATCACAAGCAGTGCAAGTATTTTAAATATCTGATCCAAAAAATAATAATTGGACCATTTTCTTGATGAAAACTACAAAAAATATTGAGTCAAATGAAAATTCAATCAAGGATGGACCTTTCATTAGGACATCACAATCAGTTCATGACAGCCCCAATGAAGAAATTGTATTATACATTAAATAGGACCAAAAATATGGGATTTGGATTCTCGATAGAGTAACCAAATCCTTGAAAACTTTAAAAAAATAAATAGGGTTCAATGAGAATTTAAAAGTGTTTTTTAATATATTATGTTTTCCTCATAATATTATATGTTATCTATCACATTAACATAATATAAATTAAATGTTTGACTACTCATGCAGACAATGTCTTTTACAAATGATGATATTACCAATCCCTTGGAATAACAAACTATAATGAAGGAAACCCTATGGAAAGATGTAAAAGTAATGTTACAATATACTTTCTCTATTTTACCAAAAAGAATTATAATAGATCATTGATTTAATTTTTATTATTCCTAGCAGAGTTCATTTATTTTAGAATATTTTTGTCCATGTGTCATGAATTTTCATGAAGATAAACAATGGTGTCTCTAATTAATCACAGAGTTAATCTTGATATTTGCACAGTAAAATCATTGTCCATAGAATTAATGTATTATTTCATATTTATGTTTTATTTATTTATTTTTAGTGTTACTCACATAATAATTGTTTTCTTATATAGGTGGATTATTTTGTTTGAGTTGGGGTGCTCTGTCCATCTTTCATGTCTTTCTTCACCAAAACTTTCATAGACTTCTTCTCCCTCAAAACATTTTCACCCCTCCTATGGTGAATTTATCACTTTCTTTCAAGTTGCCTCCACTAACTTTGCAGAAAGAGAAATGACACTATCATTGATCAATTATAGAGGTAATCTTGATGTTTTCATAGTAAAATCATTCTCCATAGAATTAATCTATTGTTACATATTTATGTTTAATTTATTTCATTTTAGTATTACTCATATAATAATTGTTTTCTTACATAGGTGGATTCTTTTGTTCTAGTTTGGGTGTCTTGTCCATATTTCATTCCTTTCTACACCAAAACTTCCATATACTTCTTCTCCCTTAAAAACTTTTCACGCCTATAGTGCTTCATTTATCACTTTATTTCAAGTTACATCCATTTCCTTTGCAGAAAGATCAATGATGCTTCCCTTTCTGAATTACAGAGGTAATATTGATGTTTTCATAGTAAAATCATTGTCCATAGAATTAATGTGTTGTTTCATATTTATGTTTAATTTATTTATTTTTAGTATTACTCACATAATAATTTTTTCTTATACAGGTGGATTATTTTGTTTTAGTTGGGGCTCTCTATCCATATTTCATTCCTTTCTGCACCAAAAATTCTATAAACTTATTCTACCTGAAAACCTTTCACCCCTGTAGTTTTTAAATTTATCACTTTCCTTCAAATTCCATTCACTGCTCAATCACATATGTAATCTTGATATTTTCACAATAAAATCATTTTCCATATAATTAATTTATTATTTCATATTAATGTTTAGATTTTTTTCTTTTTAGTATTACTCATAATAATTGTTTTCTTATACAGGTGGATTTGTTTTTGAGTTGATGTGCTTTGTTTGATATTACTCATGAGGTCTTTGGTAGTTCTACAAAGAAAGTTAATGGAAATCATGGTAACATTGATAGTTAGTATTTTTTTGAGACTTTGGGACATGTAGGAATCATCCACACCTCAATCTAACACACGATGGGACCGATATGACTTCAAGTAATTCTTTCTATTTAAAATTGACATTAATTTTAGTAAAAAAGAAAAATGGCATACTCAAAACCAAGATAAAATATTTATATTGTTTAGATACTTTAAGACAATGATCCATAAGTTATTTTTGACATGTAAGAATTAGCCTCACCTCAATCGGATACACGATGTTCCCAATATGATTCAATGTGTTCGTTATCAGTTTAAAATTGACATTTTACTTTAAAAAGTGTCACTCACTGAAAATTGATCAAACACACACATATTTTTTTGATAATTTTGGGTATCAATTCATAAAACATTTCTGATGTGTAGGAATTGATCTCACATAGAATGGATACATGATGTGATTCATATGAGCCAAAGTGCATATTTCAAGTTAAAAATAACATTTTACAAAAAAAGAAAGGTGACATACTCAAAAACAAAACACATTTATATTGTTTTTATAATATAGTAAAATAATCCATAATTCATTTGGGATGTGTAGGAATCAGTCACACCTCAATCAAACATACAGTGGGACCGGTATGACTCTAAGTGCATATTTTATTTAAAATTGTCGTCAATTTTAGTAAAATGGAAAACTATCCTACTCAAAACCAATTAAACACATTCATATTTTTTTAATAATTTATAAAAATTATTCATAATTCATTTGTGATGTGTAGGAATCAGTCGAACCACAATCTGATACACGATGTTCCCTGTATGACTCAAAGTGTCCATTATCAGTTTAAAATCAACATGTTAGTTCAAAAAGTGTCACTCATTGAAAACCAATCAAACGTGCTCATATTTTCTTGATAATTTAGTAAAATGATTCATAAGTAATTTTTAATGTGTAGTAATCTATTTCATTTCAAGATGATACATGATGTGATCAAAATGAGTCAAAAGTGCATGTTTCTAGTTTAAAATGAAATTTTAGTAAAAAAGACAACTAACATACTCAAAACTGAGAAAATGCTTTCAGATTATTTTTATACATTAGAAAAATGATCTACAGGTCATTTGAGATGTGTTGTAATTAGTAATACCTCAATCTGAGGCACGATGTGACAGGTATGACTCTAAGTGTGTCTTTTTATTTAAAATTGACATCAATTTTAGTAAAATTAAAAATTTATGTTAATTTATTTATTTATATTATTAATAACATAATAATTTTTTTCATATATAGGTGATTTTTTTTTGCTCGAGCAGGGGTGGTTTGTTTGGAAATTGCATGATTCGGGTCAGGATTAATATATCAAGGAACATTGATGCTTTTGAATGTATGTAATAATTTGTATTTATGTAATTGTATAAAGAAATGTTTGAAATGTCTATAATATAGTGTTTTTTATTGTGTTTTTGTTGTAAATTTCATTTTATTTAAATCCTTTTTTGGTACATATTTATATTGATAACTAGTGTGTTTCTGGTGTTATGGTGTGTTGTTACAACATATTATAGTGGTGTTGTAGTGTTCTATTACAACACACTACAGTATGGACCTTTATCAGCATTTTTATAAGTGTGTATAAAGGTCTGCATTATCATTTATTTTATAACCATTGATAAAAGACTCTTTATCATTGCTTTTATAAGTGTTGATAAATGTTACCTTTAGTGATGATAAATTAAAGCGCTCATAAATGGTTTCATTATTAGCGCTTTTAAAAGCAGTGATAGAGGTCTCATTTATCAGTACTTTTTAGCACTGATAAAAGACCCCTTTATTAGTTATTTTTTAGCACTAATAAAATATCAGTTCTTTTAACCTCGCTCATGTATTCAGTGCTTTGATAGCGCTGATAAAGGTCATTTCTAGTTCTATTAAAGGCCATTTTTGTAGTAGCGAGTATTTATTTTCAATTTTATAATTAATATAATGTTTTAAAAGAAAATTTATTTCCATAAAATTTACTCATAATTTGATATTTTGTTATCTTATTATTATAAGATAATTTTAAGAGACCTTAATTAATTTTTCAAAGTGTTACAAAATCAGTTATAATTTTAAAACTGGTATTTTCCAGGTAAATAATGATTTTAATTAAAAATTAAATTTCTCATATTTATAAAATTATATTCATAAAATGGAGTTTATTTTTTTATTCTAAACATTAAAAAATGGTTAGGGTTATTTTTTGGTATTTTTCTAAAAAACTGGAATGTTTTGGGAATAGAAAAATACGGTAATTTATGGCATTAGCTAAATACTTGATTTATTGAGTCATAAATGATGTATGGATGATTTAATCCCAAAATATAGAACCATCCTTCAATATTTAAATAATTTTTATGATAATTCTTAAACTATTCATAATCTTGAGGAAAAATAATAAACTAATGAGTAAAATAATGAGAAAACACCCCTCTCCTCCACTATAAATACCACCTCTCATCACCTCTTCTCCTCACACGTCTCAAGCTTGGAAACTTGTCCAAATTCTACTAAAATATCTTCCCAAACCTCTCCCACACTTCCAGGATATCTTGGTCACATCAAAATGCCAAAACCATTTCCCTAAGGAGGCTCTCATAGAGGAGAAAATCAAGAGGTAAATTCCTCTTTCCTTCTCTTTTATTTTCTTTTCAAGTTCCATATTTTTTTATTCTCTCCTCACTTAACTTCATAAAAATGTCGTGATAACTAAATTACCTTAAATATACTAGAATTTTATTATGTTAATTTAATAATCCATTTTCAATTCTTTCTCCTCTCCTTTTTTTCAAAAAAAATGAAAATATTGTCTGTGATGTGTTAATTTATCACATTTAAGGATGATGGGTTTTAAATTTATATTACCCTCTTCAAGGCTGGTCATGAAACCATTTTTATATTTGAAAAAAATTATAATATATTTATTATATATTATTTAATGTTCTTTAACCATTATATATACATGATATTAAATTATAGAACCAAACTAGTTCATTATGATCGAAAACCTGCTAAAATTAATCTAAACGATTATCATTAACATGTTATATAATGATTCATACTCATATCTATAAATATATATATATATAAGAAAAATTAAACTTTTTTATGTTTATTAATAACATTTAATTTTAATTTTTTTGAATTATACCCATTCTACATGAACTTCCACACTCATATACAAGTGAACTGATCATGAAAACCACGAAAACAAACACTCTCAAATGATGAAATTAAACTCTATAACTAAAAAAACCCATAAATGATATTAATAAAACTATAATTAATCAAATTCATGTATAAAAGGTTATGTATTTTTAAATTAATGAAGTTAATTTTATTATCTAGTACATTAAGATCAAGTGCAGAACACTTTCGAACATAAGGTAGGGGATCCTTTCTGAACCTATATTTTTCCTTTGGTTTACTTTTTATCTCTCTTTACCCCCAATGTAATTACTCTTTCAATTTATGTAATTATTATAAATTTTTTTATGCTCCAAACTCTTGTATCCATGTCATTTCATCCTTCTTTTATGACGAACTACATGTTTTAAAAAGGTCTCCTTAATTTTTTCCGATAAACAAGCCCAATGAAAGGTAACTTCTCAATTTCTCACCCATTTTCAAGTGAACTCAATAATCTATTTTAATCCATCATTATTTTTATAAAATAACTCATTTTATCATGAAAAAATATCTTAGTTCACTTCTGGTTTTATACAAATAATTATTCCTTTTCCATTTTAAATGATATTGAAAGTTTTTCGTTGAATCGTACTAAAATGTTTTATTTCTAAAGTTTACTAAAGACTCTTTTTACATGTTTTCACTTCAGTTTGGCATAACTTATCATTATCTATGACTATATTCCCTTATCAATGTCCATGTATGATTTAAATCTATTCTTTCATGGACACCATTATGATATTCCCTTTTGATATACCTTTTGACGTGATTATAATACCAAATTCTTTCCATAGGTAACCCTTATGTTTATGTTTGATTTCTTCTATATGATTCTTTATATGGAAAACATATTCATGAAAATGTTTTGATTTGTTCACTCAAATATCACTCCAATTCATTTGATAATATTTAGTCTCATGATACGTCATGTGCAACATTCTTAGTGGTTAGCCTTGACTCGTGCTCCATGTACAACGGTCTTGGTGGTCAGCCTTGACTCATGCCCCTCCATGTGTATGAGCCTTGAATCATGATAAAGTCATGTTTTATGTTTCTTCCATATTACTATAATTCCATTATTATACGATCCCATGTTCTATGTGTTATGATTCCATATTTTTAATCACATTACTTTTCTTTTTATATCATTATGTTATGCCTTTTAACCCATGTTCTAAGATTTATTTTAATGTTTATTTCCTTAATGGAATTTTTAGATCATACCTTTCTTCATTTATTCCCACAAGTTATCCTATATAGATATAAGTTATCAAATTAATTTATAATCTCTTTATTAATATTAAATAAAATATGTTTTTATTTTGGAATCATGATGTTTAATTATGTACCTAATGTCCAAGACACAATAATTTATGATCCTTGGATAATAATTTGATGTTTAATTATGATTAAAATCATGTAATGATATGTGTAAAAGTATACAATCACTATAGTTGGTATCATAGAAAGGTTTATTTGTTTTTTGATATTAAGACTAGGGAACTTTAGTAAGAACCCTAGGGATAAGACTAAGTATAATAAAACATCATTAAATTTTGGTTAGTATAGAGTAAGTGTTTTATCAAGAAAAAACATCCATGTATAGACACTAAAAGTGGACATGGTTCTAGAATAGATGTACCTAGGAGTAACAACTCTTACAATGTGTTCTAGGCCTGACTTGGGGTAACCTGGTACATGATAATGGGTCTTACTATGCACCTGGTTTGACACCCCCAGGGGATATGCTTTGGTAAATTAATAATCTCATTACAAACCATTGTTAAGGGAAAAAATTCCTATAATAATATACATTAGGAAATAGATCATGGATAAACTAAATTGAAACCTAGGGAATCACAAGTTAGGATACACTTTTCATTTACAAATTTATCCTTCTATGTTCAATGTTTTCTTTTTATAGTCTTATTAGCTAAGTAATCAAGCCCCCTAATTACACTTTATTTTTATTAGATAATGGAGGGAAATATAAGAACACGTGGAAAAGATCAATGTTATTAGAAATATGATGATTTCTCTAATTATGTTCCAAATATGATGGTAATGGGTGCTCAAAAATTCATGACAGTACTTGATCAACTAGATCAAGTTATGAATAATAACTTGAATCATGTGGAATTATCTCCTTCTCCTAAGAAAGAGTAAGTTGTTATTGAATCCTTCATATGTCAAAGGCCTCTGATGTTTATTGGATCTTCCGATCCCATACTCATAGAACAATTGATTAACTCTATTTAAAAGATATCATATGTCCTCTAGTGCTCAAATGAAGAGAAAGTTGTACTGGCGGTCTATCACTTTGATGAGGAAGAAGATCAGTGGTGGAAACTGATCAAGAACACAAAGTAAAATGATGAAATTTATTCCATGGATTGGGAGGAATTCAAGAAAATGTTTTTCAATAAATATTTTCCCCAAACTCTCTGTCTCAAAATAGAATGGGAGTTCCTCAGACTAAAGTAGAGTGAAGACGAGTCTATCTAGGCATATGAATAAAAGTTCACAAGGCTTATATGATATGCCTATAGCTTTTTCATAAACATTGAAAGCAAGGTGCATCACTTCTTTAGCAGATTAAAGTTGAGTCTATGAAAATAATTGGAAATTCAAGACTTTGACAGCAATGAAGAGATTTTTCATTATGCCCTCAAGGTTGAAATGGAGATCGTAGAATCTTAGTGGTCTCATAGTCTTGGTGAAAAAAGGTGGAAAATGGATTTTAATATGGGTGGATCAAAAGATAGATGTCATGATGGAAAGAAGACCTAGCATCTCAAGTATAAAAATTTTGGGAATAAGCATCCTCATAACTATCTAAAGGGAACCATGAAATGCTTCAAATGTGGAAGAATTGGGCATCTGGATAATAACTACTGAAGGGATATGAATAATCCCACTAATGTGGAAGAATAAGGTAAGGTTCAAATCAACACTCATCCTGTAGTGCAGTGTTACATCTATAAGGAACATGGTAATTATATAATCCATTTCCCTAATCCAAGGTTTTTTGGAGGAAATCAATAATAAAACCCTCCAAGGTAGTAAGTAAGGGCATCTGCTTTCACTACTGTTGTGTTGAAACTCAATAATGATGTGGTGATAGGTACACTGGTTATTCATTCAAGAATAGAAAACATTCTATTTGATTTCGGTTCTACACATTATTTCTTATCTTTTAATTTTAGTAGAACTATTCAAACACCACCTCAAAATATGGAGGATGGGTTATCTATGAGAATAGAAAATGGGAAAATTAATGCATTAAAAGTATATAAATCCTCACCGATTAATTTTTATGGACTGAACCTCCCATAAAATCTTGTCTTACTTCCCTTGGTGGATTTTGATGCTATTTGGGGCTTGGATTTGCTATCTTTATACAAATACAACATTGATTGTTATGAAAATAAGATCACTCTTCACATCCCAAAGCATCCTCCAATTCTATAAAAGTGTAATAAGGAGTATGAATCTCCTTTAGAATCATTGTTTCAAGTGTGGATATTGTTGTATTATGAGAAATAATACCTAGCTCAAATGATCGAGACAAAGCATAGAATAATGCTCAAAGACATGCCCATTATGAGGGACTACATTGATGTGTTCCTAGAAGAGTTTCCTGGTCTTTCTCCTAATCGAGAGTTTGATTTCTCAATTGAAATTATTCTTGGATCTTTTCTTATATCAAATATACCTTATAGAATAGCCATTGTTGAGCTGTAAGAACTAAACAAGTAGTTACAGGAGAATATGGATAAGGGTTCTATATGCCAGAGTGTTTCACCGTGGGGTGCACCAATCCTATTAATCTAGAAGAAGGATGGATCAATGTTCCTTTGCATCAATTATCATGAGCTCAATAAAATCACGGTAAATAACAAGTATCTACTTCCAAAAATAGATGACTTATTTGATCATCTATGTGGGGCCAGATATTTCTCTAAGGTGGACCTTCAGTCAGTACATCACCAATTAAAGGTGAGGAAGTAAGATATTCCCAAGAGTTCCTTTAGAATAAGGTATGGACACTATGAGTTCATAGTGATTCCCTTCAGACTCACTAATGATGTAGAAATTTTCATGTACTTAATTAATAGAGTATTTAGATATTATCTTAACCAATTTATGGTGGTCTTTATTGATGGTATTCTTATATACTCTAAGAATAAGGAGGAACATAAGGATCATTTGAATACTATGTTGAAGACTTTTCAAAGGTAGAAAATTTATGCAAAGTATAGAAAATGTGAGTTTTGGATGGAGGAATTATCATTCTTGGGGTACATTATCACCATAAAAGGGATATTTTTTGCCCTTATAAGACAAATTCAATCAAAGAGTGGCCTAGTCTAACATCTGTAATAGAGATTTGTAGTTTCCTAGGTCTATATGGGTATTACTGGTGATTTTTGAATAACTTCTGATGATTTTTTAACCCACTAACCAATCTTAATTTGAAGGGATTGAAGTTTTTTTGGACCAGTGAATGTGAATAATTCATTAAGGTATTTAAGAAGAGGCTTACCACTACACCAGTTCTCACACTACCAACAAGTGTGGAAATCTTTTTGGTGTACAGTGATGCTTCAAAGAAGGGATTAGGATGTGTGCTAAAGAAAAATAATAAAGTGATAGCCTATACATCAAGGCCATTAAATATTCATGATAAAAACTATCCCACACATTATCTGGAGTTGGTAGATATGATCTTTACATTGAAAATATGGCAGAGTTATCTCTATGGAGAGAAGTGTGAGATATAGACTAATCATAAGAGACTCAAATATATACTCACATGGAAGGATCTTAATATGCACTAATGAAGATGGTTAGAGATCATCAGTGATTATGAATGATCAATCCAATACCATCCTAGTAAATAAAATAAGTTGTCATATGCACTAAGTATAAAGGATCCTTTGTCTTTATCAATGATGAGATTTGAGAAGAATCTAATCTTATTAGATTTTAAAAGGATAGACATGGGAATAATTAAGGAAGAAACATCATCAATCCTTTATTAAATGATTTATCAACTATACATTATGAAGAAAATAAAGTATTATCAAAGGACTGATATAGTAATTCAGAAAATGGTATAATATATTATAAATAGGAAATCTTATGAGTTCAATATCGATGAGGATAGAGTCGTAAGATTTGGGTCACGATTATGTGTACCATCAAATCCAAATAAAAAGAAGGAACTTCTAAATGATGTACATAGATCAACCTTCTCTATTAACCTAGGGAGTATCTAGATATCTAATAGAACAATTGATAGGATAATATGAATAATGAGATCATTTGATATACATCAAGGTTCCCGGTATGTCAGCAAGTGAATGTTGGAAGAAAAAAGTATAATGGGATGATAAAACTACTACCCATAACAACATGGAAGGGGGAGAACACTACCATGGACTTTTTCACTAGACTTCCAAAGACATCTAGATGAAACAATGCTATATGGGTTGTTGTGGATCATCTTACAAAGACAGATCACTTTATCACAATTTGAGAGGACTAATCACTGGATAAAATTGAATGGATATACATCAGAGAAGTGGTAAGGCTTCATGGAGAATCACTATCAATTATATCTAATTGTGATTAGATATTCACCTCCAAATTCAAGAAAAGTATCCAACATTATTTGAACACTGAGTGGAACTTCAGTGCAGCCTATCATCCCCAAATTGATGACCAATCTAAGTAGACTATTTAGACACTGGAAGACATGTTGAGAGAATGTTCTATAGACTTCAAGGGAGGATGGGACCAATATATTTATTTTGTCAATTTCTACTACAATAATAGTTTTTAATAAAGTATCTAAATGGATCCATATGAATCCTTTTATTGAAAAATATGTAGAACACTGGCATGCTGGGATGATTTCGGTGAATATAAACTGCTAGGACCTAAAATGGTCGTAGAAATGGTAGAGAAGGTGAAAATAATTCACCAGAACATTAAGGTAGCCCAAATTCAAAAAAAATTATGTAGACAATTGTCAATGAGTCCTTAAGTTTAAGGTTGGAAACATGGTATTCCTCTTCATATCTCTATGGAATAGGATCGTGAGATTTGGGAAGAAAGGAAAGTTATGTTTCATGTTCATTGGCCTCTTCCAGATTCTTGATCGTGTTTTAGTCATGTAATATCGACTATAACTTCTACCTACCATGTATCAAGTACATGATGTATCCCATGTATCCCTATTGAGGAAGTACAGACCTAATCCTTCACATTTACTGAATTCAAAGGTGGTACAGTTGGAAAATTATCTCTCATACGAGGAGCAACTAGTGAATACCTTGGATCGTGGAAAAAAATTATACACAAAAATACTACCCACCTAGTCAAAGTACTTTGGTGGAACCATAAGTACAAAGAGGCAACATGGGAACCTAAGGAAGCAATGAAGGAGAAGTACCCACACATAATTTTAACTTATAATGTAAAATGAAATTTCTAGGGTGGAATTTCATAAGGGGGAAGAGTGTAACGACCCAAAAATTTTATCAATAGAAATACCCTTCTTATAATTATTTCATATACTATAAAACACATTAAATCACATAAATAAAATAATATAAAAATTATAAATGAATAATGAATTAAATAATAATTATTTCTAGAAGTTAAGGAACCTATACCAATAAAATAGTAACTTGACCTTTGGAATAGTAATATGACCCTTATGAATAGTAAACCAGATAATGGAATGGTAACCTAAACTATTAAAGTATAAATAAAGTTAAATAATATTATAAATGGTAATATTATATAATTATATCATAGTATAAGTAAATAAATGTTTTAGAAATTATTAATTAAGTGTTAATATGTTTATAAAACATAAGTATTTATTTTCAATTTTATAATTAATATAATGTTTTAAAAGAAAATTTATTTCCATAAAATTTACTCATAAATTAATATTTTTTTATCTTATGATTATAATATAATTTTATGAGACCTTAAATAATTTTTCAAAGTGTTACAAAATCAGTTATAATTTTAAAATTGGTATTTTCCAAGTAAATGATGATTTTAATTGAAAATTAAATTTATCATATTTAGAAAATTATTTTCATAAAATGAAGTTAATTTTTTAATTATATATTTTGAAAAATGATAAGGGTGAATTTTTGGTATTTTACTGAAAAACTTGAATTTTTTGTGAATAGTAAAATACGGTAATTAATGGTATAAGCTAAATACTTGATTTTTTGAGTCATAGATGATGTATGGCTGATATAAGAACAAAATCTTGAATTATCCTTAATTATTTAAAAAAAATATGATAATTATAAAACTATTTATAGTCTTGATTAAAAATAATAAACTAATGAGAAAAATAATGAGAAAACACCCCTCTCCTCCACTACAAATACCACCCCTCGCTGCCTCTTCTCCTCACACCTCTCAAGATTTTATCCTTGCCCAAATTCTACTCAAATATCTTCCAAAACCTCTCCCCCACATCCAAGAGCCCTTGGTCTCATCAAAAGACCAAAACCTTTTCCCTAAGGAGGCTCACAAGGAGGAGAAATTCAAGAGGTAAATTCCTCTTTCCATATCTTTTATTTTCTTTTCAAGTTCTTTATTTTCTTATTCTATCCTCACATACCCTCATCCAAATTAAATGATAACTCCATTAACATAAATATACTATAATTTTATTATGTTTATTTAATAATCCATCATCAATTATTTATCTTCTCCTTTTTCTCAAAAAAATAAAAACATCGTCCGTAATGTGTTAATTTACCACATTCAAGGACGACGAGTTTTCAGTTTCTATTACCATCTTAAAGGCTGGTCATGAAACCATTTTTATGGATGAACCAGATTATAATATATGTATTATATATTCTATAATGTTCTATAACCATTATATATACATGATATTAAATAATAGAACATAACTAGTTTGTTGTGATCAAAAAACTGCTAAAATTAATCTAAATTATTATCATTAACATGTTATCTAATGATTCATCCTCATATATGGAAAAAATATATAATAAAAATTAAAATTATGTATTTTAATTAATAAAATATAATTTCAATTCTTGAGTATTATACCCATTCTACATGAACTTCCATACTCATATACAAGAAAACTGATCATGTAAACCAAGAAAATGAACACTCCTGAATGATGAAATTAAACTCTATAACCGATCGAAAAACCCATAAATGATCTTAATAAAAATATAATGAATAAAATTAATGTATTAAATTTTCTTTATTTTTAAATTAATGAATTTAGTTTGATTATCTAGGATATGAAGATTAAGTATAGAACACTTTCAGACATAAGGTTAGGGATCCTTTCTGAACCTCTAATTTTCCTTCAAGTTACTCTTTCTCTCTATTTACCCCAATGTAATTCCTATTTATATTTATATACTTCTTATAAATTTTGTTTATATATTCCCAACTCTTTTATCCATTCCATATCATCCTTATTTTATGGGAAAATATATAGCGGCCCTAGCCTTTTACATATAACATTACATGATTTTAAGCATAATTACACATTAGAGTATAAGCCAAGGATTGTAAATTCTAGTGTCTTGGAAGACTAGGTACATAATAAAACACTATAAATACAACTTTTTATTTAAAATCTATAATTATATCCTATCTTCAAATTTTCTCACACATCTACATAGGATAACCTAGGGATAACATGAACAAGGGGATGAGTTAAAAGCCTGGTAAGGGAATAACTATAAGAACAAAGCATTAGCACATGGGATATAAGGAATGACATGATGATATAAAAAAATCATGTAACAAATGGAATCATAAAATATAAACATTGGATTATATAAACATGGAATCATATTAATGTGGTAGAAACATAAAACATTAATTTAGTGCAAGTCAAGGCTAACCGCAAAGACTTTTTCCCATAGTAACACAATCCAAGTCTAATCTATAAGACCATTGCAAATAGTAGCACAAGCCAAGGCTAACCGTCAATACTGTCGCAAATAATGTCTCATGAGACTCAACTTTACCCAATGCATTGAAGTGCTATCTGGACGCACCCATATTAACTATCCATGAATATTTTTTCCACATAATGAATCATACATAATCAATCATATATAAACATAAGGGAAACCCTTGAAAATGATTGGGTACCATAATCATGACATAAAGCATAAAAAATGGGAGTATCATAAAAGTATCTATGAAATAAAGGAACTAAAATAAACATGTACATCCAAAAGTAAAATTAGGCATGTATCATGGGAATTTATTTCAAGTATAATTGATAACATTTAAGAAGTATTTAAGAAATTTTAGCGTTAAAACATTTTTGAGAGGTTTAAGTAAAATACTATAAAGCCTTCAAAATAGAAAAGGGAACAATACTTTATAAAAAACAGAAGTGAACCCAGAAGGTATTAATAATAATAAGGACTTATTTTATAGATAAAATGGTGTCTTAAAACATAATATATAGTTAACTTGAAATCGAGTAATAATTCGGGAATTTCCCTAAAAACGGGTTTGCTTATCAGGAAATATTGAGGAGGGAATCACTTAAAAACATGTATATCCCAAAAAGATAATGATGGAAGGGTATTGATAAATTAATTTTTTACATGTAAATATTATTTATAATATGCACATAAATAGATAATATAAATTCATTTTGGTAGAAAGAAAGATAAGGCAACTTGAAGGAATAAAGAAGATTCGGGCAGAATTCCTTACAGATTATCAGCATGGTATTGGGTGTACTTAAGAGGGATTAATTAGAGATAAAAGAGTTTATAATAACATATAAATAATTATATAAGTATGTGGGAGTTGATAAATCATACCCCATCATTAGGTATTACACATAAAATGGCATATCATAGAGGAAATTCTTGAATAAAAGTGAAATGGAGAGGATCCCTTACCTTAAGTTCGAAGGTGTTCTTCCCTTGATATTAATAACCTGAATAAAAAATAGTTTTATTAATTAATAATTAAGTAACATATTTTATATTTAATTTATTTATTATAACCTTTTTAATTTTATTCAATTCCTTTTTGATTGGTTATAAGGTTCAATTTCATTGTTCGGGTCTGTTTGTTTCATTGGTTTTAATGATCGGTTTACTTATATTCATATTCGGACACATGTATGATATGAGTTGTGGTCCAAAATTGGAGTTATAATTTATTATTTAACATAAATAAGTTTAAATTGTTTTAAATTTTATTTGGTTACTTATAGTAAAGATTAATCATTATGTAAAACTTTAGTGATAACCTTTTGGGTTAATTGGTGGTTTTTGACCACAATGAACACGTTTTGTTTTCTAAATCAATACCATGTGTAAAAAAATATTACATAATAACACATGATATAAAATAGATATTTAATATTCTGGTTCAACCATAAAAATGGTTTCATGAACAGAAAAAAATATGGTAATAGAAATTTATAAACTATCGTCCTTGAATGTGATAAATTAACACATCTTGGATGGTGCTTCCGTTTCTTTCGTATAAAAGAATGGGAAAGGAGAGATGATGATAAACTATACCATTATCATAATATCATTCCAGTACATGTATTTTACTGGATTTATCATACCATTTTGGTGAAGGGAGGTGAGGAAAGAAAAATAAAAGAAAAGAACTTGAAAGAAAATGAAAGAAAAGAAAAGAGGAGTTTACCTCTTGATTTAATCTCCATTGAAAGGCTCTTAAGGGGAGAGGATTTGGTCTTTTGAGGAGACCAAAGGATTACAGACTTGGGGGAGGATATTGGGGAGATATTTGGTCAGAATTTAAGTAATTTACAAGGCTTGATAGAAGTGAAGAGAAGAGTTAAGGAGGGTCGTATTTATTGTGAAGAAGAGAAGGGTTTTCATAATCTTTAATTCCTTAGTTTAATATTTTCCCTCAAGACTAGAAATAGTGATGATTACATGACCCAAAATAGTAAATATTGAATATTAGTTTGAGATAATGGCCTTAAATCATCCACAAATCATCTGATGATATCATAATTCATGTATTTAGCATTTATCGTAAATTATTGTATTTTACTATTCACCAAAAATTCAAGTATTTTAGAAAAATACCAAAAATTTACACTAACCATTTTTCAACGTGTAGAATATAAAAATGTACTCCATTTTTAAAAAATGATTTTATAAATATTATTAATTTAATTTTTAATTAAAATCACAGTTTACTTGAAAAAACAACAATTTTAAAACATTTATTTTCTTGTTCCCAAATATTGGTATATCATACTTACACTTGAATCTTATTTATATACTATCATAGGTATGGTTACTATTAATTAGGTTATGTTACTATTCATAAGGGTAAAATTACTATTCATAATGTTATTTAACTATTCCCCAAAAATTAAGTTGGTCATATTGGACTCCAAATAACTTACTGATCATAACCATGTATGTCAGATTTTTGAAATTCAAATCACCGAAGTAACAAACTTATGTTTAAAAGTCACATAGTACTTATTAGTTCATTGTGTTGTGATTTCATGTGATTATATGACATAGTTATAAAAAGTAAATTTCCATTCAAAACTTTGGGTCGTTACAAAATACATGTTTTAAAAAAGGTTCCCTTCTCAATTTTAACCGATAAGCAAGCCTAGTGAAATGGAACTTCTCAATTTCTTACCCATTTTCAAGTTCACTACATAATATATTTTAAGGAAAAATTATTTTTTTTAAATCACTCATTTTATCATGAAAAACTTTCTTAGTTCAATTTTTTTTTATACAAACAATTATGCCTTTTCTATTTTAAATAATCTTGAAATTTTTTCCTTAAACAATACTGAAATGTTTTATTTCTGAAGTTTCTTAAACACTTTTTTTATATTTTTTCACTTTAGTTTGACATCACTTATCATTATTTATGCCTATATTCCCTTATTAATGTCCATTTATGATTTAAATCCATCTTTTCATGGACACCACTATGATATTCCCTTTTGATGTGCATTTTGACATGATTATGCTACCCAATTATTTCCATGGGTAACCCTTATGTTTATGTTTGATTACTTATGTATAATTGTTTATATGGAAAACATATTCATGAACATGTTATGATGGGTTCACCTAAATAAATATCCAATGCATTGAGTAATGTTTAGTATCATGAGACGTCATGTGCAACGGTCTTGGTGGTTAACCTTGACTAGTGATCCTCCATGTGCAATGAGCCTTTACTCATGCTAAAGTCATGTTTTACATTGCTTCCACATTACTATGATTCCATGATTATATGATCCCATGTCCTATATTTTATAATTCCATATGATTAATCATGTTTCATTCCTTTTTATATCATTATGTTGTGCCTTCTAACCCTTGTGCTAAGCTTTATTTTAAATTTTGTTTCCTTATTGGGCTTTTTAGATCATCCCTTTGTTCATGTATTCCCCCAAGTTATCCTATGAATATATAAGGGATAAATGGAAGTTAGGTTCTCTTTATGAAGATTAAATAAAAGATTTTTTTATTTTGGAATCATGATGTTTAATTATGCACATAATCTCTAAGACACTAGACTTTACGATCCTTGGCTTTTGATTTGATGTTTAATTATGATTAAAATAATGTAATGATATGTATAAAAGGATAGGGTCTCTATATAATTACTCTGCTAAAGAGGTTATAGTATCCCTATGATTGATATTAGATCCTCACTACTAGTACACATCCTCTGGAATACGAGGAGGCAGGCTTGAGGTCATGTGACCGACTGGCTCAGGGCACTGGTGTGTGGCACCCAGGTCGGGATGTTCCAGTTATGAAAAATTTAATATGGATGTTATAATTATAAAAACTCACCATTACTAACAAGTCATATCATATTCCAAACTCTGGTTTCACACTGTTGGACTAAATATAGAGAATTAGTATTGATATAAACCATTAATGGCATTTTACTTGTAGCCTATATATATGTGAATAATATAGTGAAAGGGGGGATTTTGATCACATATACTTTGTATCTACTTTTTTATATCACTTTTACATTATCATGTTCATTCTTTATCTCTATACGAATATTTGAGGTAAATTTTTTCAACAACATGTTTTTCCCAAAATTGATCAAACATTTCCAATTTTGAAATTCTTCACAATTTCAATTGGCGGTTAATCCATTTCATAACATAAATAAACCTAACCTAAAATCATTTTAGGATATAAACATACTTTTCATTTATATATATATATATATTAACATTTTTATTAAATTATTTTAAAATTAATTACAATTTTTTTGTTTTTTTCAAAAAGTATTTTCTAAAAATAGGGTCGGACCATAGACGAGCCTCACATCGAGGCAAGAAAATGCCCCCCACCCCCTCTAACCCAAAACTTTCACTGTTTATCCTCTCGTGGACTCTCTTGGTGGCCTCACTGAATATACTTCTCCTAGGGATCTCATGATCTCCTCTGGTCTTATCGGATGCCCTGCAGTCCTGATACAACCATACCTGCTCGACCCCTATGCATGTTTCCCTATCCTCTCCTCTCCCTACCCTTCTCCCCACCTGTCTCCCTTAATTCACTGAATCCTGACCAGGAGCAGTGATCTTTCTTATTGTCGGTGTCCCACATGTGTCTGGACTTGCCCCTGCTTCTAGTAACGGACAACCCCCCTCACCTCCCTTTCTACCAGCTTGCGGCCTAAGTGAAACTATGGGGTTTTTTTATAATTATTTCATCATTATTTTTTTTATTAATTGTTTTTTTTAATTTCCAGGAGTTGTTTGAATGAATTGTGGATTCACTGATTTCCTATCTTTATCAATTTCATTTTTTATGTCTCAATTTCAATTTGATATTTTTTTTCCATGGGTAATTAGAGTTTTTTATGATCAATTTTTAATTATCATTTTTATTTTTTATTTATATTAATTATTTTTTTTGATTTTCAAAAATTATTTCAATTGAAAATTTACCATTTTCTTTCCTGTGTAAATTTCAATTTGGCTATTTCAATTGCAATTTGTGTTTTGTATCTAGGTAATTAGTGGTTTTCTATAATCATTTTTAATTATCATTTTTTTACTAATTGTTTTGTTTAATTTTTAAAAAACATCTCAATTGTGGATTTTTCGGTATCTTTCCCGTCTCTAATGTAATTTTTCCATCTCAATTGAAATTTATGATTTTTCCATAGGTAATTAATGTTTTTTTATAATAATTTTTAAATTATCATTTTTATTTTATTCATTTTTATTAATTGTTTTGTTTAATTTTCATAAATTATATAGAATTATGGATTAATATTTGTCTTTACCATCTCATTTTTAATCTATGATTTTTCGATTATTGATTAGTTTCGCATTTATATTTCATTTATTTTATTATTAATTAATTTTAAGATCATAATAGTTAATTGTTTTATCAGTTTTATGAATAATCATTTTTGATTTATACGATATTTTATCTTCCTAATCATCCATAAAAATTTCATATTATGTCAAATAGTTCTATAAATATGTATTAAAAATATATTAGATTATATAAATCTAAAAGTATTTTTTTTGGAAATGAAAATGCAAATAATATACTTTTAAAATAAAAGAAAACTAAAGTGAGTTTGTTTTTAGAGAATATTTTTCTCTTTTACTTTTTTAAGACATGTTAGAAATTATGTTTGTTTATATTTTTCATTACATTTTAATAGAAAAAAAAATCAAACCAAGAATCATTTTTCAAAGTCAACCCGGACTTTACAATTTAGAGCTTTATTGTTAAATTTTTTACTTTTAAATAATCACATTTAAAAAAATTCATAGAGTTGATAAAAATTTGAGTTTATATTTTTCTAATTTTAGTTTTAAAATGTATTAATTGATTTATATTTTTTGTTTTTATTTATTAAATAAATATTCACAAAAATTTTTGAATATTAAATAAAAAATCAATTAGTTGGAATATATGATTTTATTTTTGAAAGATGACTATTTACTTTAAATTTTTTATATCACCGAATGAATTATAATTATTTGAATTATAATTTATAACTTGTAGCTAATATAATTAAAAGAATTAAGGTGGAAGATTTGTTTTTCTTGGATTCATAATGGATAAAACATGAAATGTAAACATAAATGTGTCAAAAAAATAATTCTTGATGTAAATCCTAGAGAATTTTACACTACATATGGATTTTATAGCTCTAATATTGCTATATGTGAAATGGAAAAATCAAACGTGAAATCCAGAAATTTTTTTCATATGTGAAAAATATTTATACATTGTTTATAGGTTCACTGCATCGATAGGGTGTTTTAAGGACTTATGTGAAGGGTTTTCACCAAAACCATTATAAATAACTCATTGGGAAAGTCACATAGAGAGTATTAGATCTATAAGAAGGCAAACACCTTAGCTAAGAAATTCATTGGTTAAAATTTCGAATCTTTCAAAACATGATAGAGTTGTGATGTTGGATACATAAGGATTATGTTCTAATGCATTAGAGAATTTCAGAGTCATCATTAGATTATTAATTTGGTATAAAATTTTAGATGAATTTAATCATATAAATAAATTACCTCAAAGGGAAGAGATGGATATCGAGGATGCAATTACAGAAATAAAAGAGTTAATTGTGTTCTTTAAAGAACTTTTAACAGAACGATTTCAAGGTTTAATGAATTATGCAAAAGAAATTTCCCTCAAATTTGGTATAGATCCGATATTTGAAGGAAAAAATATTTTTTTGTAGAAAGAAACAATTTTATGAGGATTTGGAAGATGATTCTATTAGAAATTTTTCTATAGAGGAAAAAATTAGAACAAATTATTTCCTTCAAATTATTGATCAAGCTCTTATGTCATTGAGGGAACATTTTATGAAATTTTAACACTTTGATGATATAAAACCCCAAAATTTTTCGGTATTTTTTTTATTAAATAAATAAAATTTCTTCAATATCTTACATTGAATGCAACATCGAGTTTAAAAGAACCACAATATACTGTTAAATATTATTATTTTAACACGACTGTTATAAACAAGCTGTTAAATTAGAGGTAATGAATAGTATTGACCTCATTATTAAATTAATATATTATATATTAAATTAAATGTTTTTACATTCATCCAATATATTTTAAATACATAAGATAAGAACAAATCTAATTTTACGCATAAAAAGCTATATTTTTCTAAATGCAGTTTTTGCGCCTTTTAACAGCGCACTTATTTTAAATATAAATTTTGATAATTTTATAAATTATATTTTATAAAATAAAATTTATTTTTAAAATATTAATTTCAAAATTATCTTTGGGTGAATTTTTTATATTTTTCAAAAAATATTTATTTTCCAATGAATAGTGAAAAATACATATTTTTATGAAATTGTCAATTACATTATATTAAATCCTCTTTATGATTTGAATTTGACATCAATTAAACATAAAAAATATTTACTTATTAATAATATAATAAATTTTATTTTAATTATACTTGTATATTATTTTGGTATAAGAACATTTTTGGGCTTAAAAATACATTTTTCAATAAAACTGTTTTTCATTGCGTTTTCTGAGATTAATTTTAAATTAATTTATGAAACTTATAAGTTTTAAATATTTAAAAATTTATTATATATTTATATTCATAAGGTAAAAATTTATTAAATAGGACTATTTTAATTTTGATCAATATGAATAGTAACCTTGGTAATTTTTGTTACCACAATAAATGGGAAATTGGGTAATTTAGGGTAAAAATGATATGATAAGTATTATAAAATTATCCTAAAACTTCCCAAAATATTATTAGATAATTTATATTTTACCCTTAACACCTAAAGTTTGATTTTAAGTTATTTAATGGACACTTTTCAATAAAAATTACATTTCTATTATTTAAATTAAAGAAAATCAGAAAATGTCACTTTCTTTGTATTAAACCTCTCTTATATGTAAACATGGGTAAAAAGGTAGTTTATGAATGAAAATAAGTATCAATTTTGAAATTAATAAATTATTTTAATAATAAAATTTTATTTATTATTTTTGGGAACCATTTGGTTGAGGTTATGATATTTATAATATTTTATTTAAATAAAAGATAAAGATGTCATGTTCATATTTTAATAATTTTATTGTTTTTAATATGGTGTTATTCAGAATATATCTTCAACTATAGATATTATTTTTAAATATAAAATATTTACCTACATCGTGGTATTTTTTTAAATTTTTAGTGAATAAATAATTACCTTAAATAATTATAAAGCGATGATGCAATAATTATTTTATTAATGAAAAAATCACATAAATGATATTATAAATATTAAAATAAATATAATTTGAATTAATTAGGGTTATCCATGAATTTTTTGGATGATTATTACATATTAGGGGTGTATTAAATATTTTGGTTGAAGTTATCTTGTTGTCTTGTTTTTTTTAAATTCAATGTAATGAATAGTGTCATAATTCATACTAATGATATTTTATCGAAATAACATTTTATTAAATTATTTAAAATTCATAAAAAAATATTTAAAAATATAATTTGATTATTTTTTGGTCAAAAATTGCATACATTATTCATTTATGGTCCAATTTACATTCTATAAGTAAAAATCACCACCTTTTAAAATTAAATAAATTATTACCATAATTAAAATTAAAATAAGTTAACTAAGGTCAATCAAAATGGTAAGGTTCAAAATAATACTAAAACATTTATAAATGTTATTTTTTATGATATTAAAACCTTAACTTATATAATCTTCAAATCCATTATCATTTTGTCCTATTTTTATAGAAAATGAATTTATTATAATTTAATATTTTTAGGATTTTCATGAGTTCCCCACACCTTAATTATAAAAGAAAAATCTTTCCTTCACCTCATTTAATCACCTTGAGCCTTATATATTGACCTTACTCTACCAAATTATCTTCTCAGATTCCTTATAAAAATTCTAGAGATCATCAACTTCCAAAAATACCAACCCTATTGTTCTTGAAAAAGATATCTAAAGGACGTCCACCTAAGAAGAGGTAATCGTCTTTACCGACTCTTTCAAGTTTATTTCTTATTCTAATTCATCTTATTTTGTAGTTTCCATAATAAAGTAATAACTCTAGTATCATATATATTCTAATATGTTATTATGATTATGGTACAACCATATTATATCTTTTATTAAGGAAACGAAAGCACTGTGCGTGCGTACGTACAGCTTACTGTCTCCATGTCATGGTGTAATTTGTTTTTCATCACCACTTTAATTGGATGGGTATAATGATGGAAATAATGGGTATATATTATAATTATTAAAATATATTTATTCTGTAAAAATTAATATACAATCCACTTCTTTACCCTTTCACCATTAAGAAAATGATATCATCACTTGTGCATACATACAGAGTACCGTCTCCACGACGTGATGAAATTCATTTTTTATATTCACCATTAAAGAATGATTATATATATATAATGAATAAATATGATATTTATGAACTTAATATCATTCTCTAGATTACAGAATTTTGTCTTGTACATGAGAATCAAGACTTACACGACAAAATATGCACTGTAAAATTGAGCAGTTAACACCCAAAACAAGGGTAATGATGAAATATTATTAAAAAGTGGGTGATAAGATGATATAAGAGAATAATATATGATATCATAAATATAAATATGGTTCTATTAAAAATTAATAACATTCTATAAATCATTATACAATATTTTAAATCATGTTCAACTATAGGGAAGTATATGGTAAGGACTTCGTCTCAATTTTCACTTCATTAAGACTTACTTGGTATTATGCACCTAATAATTTTTATGTGGTGTATATACTACCCCTTTGAGATCATTTTTAATTTGAAATTATATGTATAGTAAATATATATATCATGGATATGATTATTTCCTAAACCATATACCATTTTTACATATGGTTTTTACTTTGAATGTTATTTGATTAACTGAGGAAATATTGATAAATTTGTATCCTCTACTCAATACAGATATTTTTATCAGGCATATTTTTCATGAATTAAATATATGTATAAATAATTCTTTAGACTTGTAGTGAAGGGTGGGTCCTGGTATTATATAGCCCCTTGGTGCATCGATAGGTCTCATGAGACAAAACATTTTTCCAAATTATACAGGTTTATATCAGTAGTTTTAAACCACCTTATAAAAGGTTTTAACAGTAGTGGTATTATCTTCCAGATACATGAATTCTGATAATTAATCATTTCCCTCATTTAGTATTCAGTTATTTTATCCATTATATTTTCACTATGAAAAAATCTATGGATGCATATTCATTCTCAGATTATTGATTAAATGGCATGTGTTTTCAGTTATTTACATTACCATATTGATTATACAAAATTAAATATATTTCAATTATTATCGATTAATTTTTTCACTATATGAAACATTTACTAATAATTTGAGCTCACCCTTTTATTTATTTTCCTTCTTCAGGTTATGAAGATGAAATCTTTGAATAAGTTTGAAGGAAATTGTTTATTTTTCTTTGTTATATTCAACGTTTAATTACTAAGGTAATAGGGGAACCATGTATGTTTCTAGTTCTCCAGGACTACTAAAATAATCGATCCTTAGTGATGTGATCTCTTGTATCTGTTACATTGTAATAAAATAACCACCAACTATGGTCTACTAGGGTGAGGGTTATTACAATTGGTATCAGAGAAGTTTTAATATAATCCCTAGGAACTATATGTTAAATAAACATAGCTAACATGATAATCATAATAATTCCTTACAGTGAAATTTTTGGCTCAATACTCATGTTGATTATGAGCTAAATCAGTGTGTTCTATTGTTTAGTGATGGCACCTAATATAATTAAGGGAATCAATACCTGCATACAATATAGGGATTTCCCCACTGAGCAAGCCAACACAGTTGGTGTTAGAGTTGAGTAGATCATGACCGTATTAGGATAGTCTACTAGGTGATGATGAATGTCCTCACTCTAATGGAGAAAAATTATTCTCTATGACATGATACAACTATGTTGGATCATTTCATGCAGTAGAAGACCCTATATTTTAATGGGAATACTAATCCATTGGTAGTTGAGCAATAGATAAAGTCCCTTGAAAATATATTTCTAGTGTTGGGATGTGATGAAAGGGAAAAGGTAGTGCTGGAGGTATATTTCCTCAAGGGAGATGTTGATAAATAGTGGTCATTGATCTAGAATACTAAGGAGAAAGATGAAATAGAATACATAGAATGGATAATTTTTAAAGAAACGTTCTTTGTGAAATATTTCCCTTGTGAGCAATGAACTGAAATGAAGATAAAAATCTTTAACTTAAATAAAAAAGGAAGAAGAGATTGTTGCAGAGTATGAGGCTACCTTCACAAGAATATCCATGTATTCTACATATTACAAATTTTATTTGTAAAAAATATTGATTATTTCATTGAAGAACTTAATATAAGTCTTTGAAGGAAACTGTCTTCCCAAACATTTTCATCATATGATTAAATAGAATTATGTTCCATCAGAATGGAGGAGGAATTTTCTAGATCCTATATGTTCAATGGAAATAAATAGAAGAATATGTCTTCTAATAACCATTAAAATGGTAAAGCATAAAATAAGAAGAGGGTAAAAATCAATTACCATTATGTGAAAATTGTGGAAAGAATCATCTTGGGAAATTCTTAAAAGGCATGAGATTTTCTTATAAGTGTGGAGAAAATTTTCATTGATCTAATGAATACGAGGGGAAGAAACAAATCAATGATGTTCAATGATTCAATTGTAAAGAAATGGGAAATTATTCAAATAAATTTCACAACCATCAAGGGAATATACCACTAAAGAGGCCAAGGGGAGATATCCAAGATTATGTGATGACCACACATAAAGTAAAAGTATCCAATGATGTGGTGGTAGGTACATTAATCCTATATTAAAATTTATCCAATTCTTTATTTGATTTTGGATCATCACAATATTTTATATCTACCCAGTTTTCCAAGAAAATTTGACATTTATATTTTTATTTAATAAGGGAGTTATTAGTAAAAACTCCTAAGGGAAGTCTCATTGTAATAAAAATGTGTCGAGAAATCCTCATTATGACACATAAACGTGATTTATTTTCTAACCTTATCATCATACTTATGGTTTAATTTGATATAATAGTTGGTATGGACTAGATTTCAAATTATGATGTGAAGATTTATTACAAGAAGAATGAAATTACATTTTTTGAGGAAGATATAGAATTATTTATCTTTATAGCAGAAACTTCATCATCAGAATCTTATCTAGATCCACCCTCAGTAGCTCTACTAAAAGAAATTCTTAGAGAGGAAGATAAAACAACATCTAAAGATGAATAAGTTAATCTTAAAATTTAGTAAGTACCTATTGTATAGGAATACATTGATGTATTTTGTGAGGAATTACCTACACACCCCCAAAGCATGAAGTTGGGTTTATAATTGATTTAATCCCTAATGAAAAAATCAATATCAAATAATCCTTACAGAATAGCCACTATGTAATTAGTGGAGCTAAATAAAAAACTAGAGGATTTGATAAGAGATTTATTCACCCTAGTATTTCTTCATGGGGATCCTCTCTTCTCTTTGTTAAGAAGAAAGATGAATCCATGAGGCTCTACATTGATTACAAATAAATCAATGTTATTACAATAATGAACAAGTATCATCTGCCTCGTATTGATGATTTATTTGATCAAATTCATGGATCTAAATATTTTTCAAAGATTGTCCTTCATTATAGATATTATCAATTGTGAGTAAATAATGAATACATTCCAAAGATATATTTTTGGATGAGGTATAGACATTATGAGTTTATAGTAATGCTATTTGGATTGACTAATGAACCCTCCATTTTTATGGATCTAATGAACAAAGTATTCAATAAATATCTTGATGATATTTTTTTGGTATTCATTGATGATATTATAGTGCATTCTAAAATCAATGAAGACCATGATAATCACTTGTGGGTCATTCTTGAGACTCTTAGAAGGAAAGGGTTATATAGTAAATTTAGAAAGTGTGAATTATAGCTTTAGGAAATTTCTTTTCTTGTCCATATTGTCTCTAATGATGGAATATCAGTTGACCCTATAAAGACAAAGACAATCCAATAATGGAATATACCAACAAACCTAACCAAGGTACCTAGTTTCATTGGTTTACTAGGTTACTATCATCATTTCATTCAGAACTTTTTCCTGATTATAAAACCTGTTAACCAAGATCACATGTAAAGGGGTTAAGTTTTTATGGAAAAAATAATGTGAAAAATGTTTTAAATAATTAAAGAGAAGATTAGTGAATGTTATTATTTTGAATATATCAGCATGAAATGATGGGTTTGTGATATACAGTTATATATCAAAGAAAATACTAGGTTGTGTCCTTATAAAATTTGATAAAATTATTGCATATGAATCAAGATAGTTTAAGATTCATGAACAAAATAATTCAACTCATGATCTTGAGTTAGTAGCAGTAATCTTTGCTCTAAAGATATGGAGACACTGTCTCTATGGTGAAATATGTGAGATATATATGAATAACAAGATTTTTAAATATATCTTTACATATAAAGAACTCAACATGAGACAAATATAATGGATCGAGTTACCCAAAGATTATGATTTCTCAATACACTACCACTCGGGAAAACCAAATAAGGCAGCATATGCATTAACCAGTAAAGCTCATGGACTTCTAACCCAAATGAGGATTGAGAGAGATCCTATGTTCATGGATTTAATAAATATGGATATGGAAATTATTAAGGAAGGGAATACACTACACCTTTTTCAAATCCTTGTGAAACTATATTTATTAGAAAAGATAAAAATTTCTCAATCTAATGATAAGGATTTTCATAATAAAATTAAAGTTGTGAATGATGGAAATTGGAATGATTCATTTGTGAAGATGGTTCTTTGAAATTTGGAAATAGGTTATGTGCTTCATAAATACCTGATATAAAAAGGGAACTATTGTATGATGCTCATAGATAAAATTTCTCTATACACCCTGGTAATACTAAGATGTGTAGAAATATGAAAGAACATTTTTTGTGGGATAATATGAAGTGAAAAATTGATGACTATGTATCAGGATTATAGGTTTTTCAATAATAAAAGGCTGAGAGACAGCATCCTATAGGAGTCATGAAACCTCTACCTATTCCTATGTGGATGTGGGATGAAATTATTATGGACTTCATCACTGGATTACCAAAGACCCCCATAAATAATTATATGATATGGGTTTTTGTTAATTGCCTTACCAAATCGGCACATTTTATTACTATAAGAGAATATTTATATCTTGATAACCTATAAAGACTCTATATTAATTAATTTTTAATACTTCATGGTACACCTCTATTGATTGTGTCTGGTCAAGATCCCCATTTTACATCAAAATTTTAGAAGAGTCTTCAGAAGGCTCTAGATAATGAGCTTCATTTGAGCACCACCTACCATCCTCAAGATGATGAAAAAACTTAAAAGTACTATTCAAACATTGTAAGACATGTTACGATCATTCTCACTTGACTTTCAAGGTGTGTGGGATTAGTATTTACCTTTGGTAGATTTTTCCTATAATAACAGTTTCCATTAAAGTATTCAAATGGAATTGTATGAAGCATTATACGAAAAGAGATTTCATACTCCAACTTGTTGGGATGAATTTGTTGAAAGGAAACTTATAGGCCCATAACATATTTAAGAGACAACGACAAAGCTATAAAGACTATTTAAGCTCATATTAAAACATATCAAAGTAGGAAAAATAGTTACATTGACAACATGATAAAGGATTTGGAATTTCAAGTGGGAGATCAATTATTTTTGAAAGTATCTCCATGGAAGGGTGTTATAATGACCCAGACTTGACATACATGGATATTAAATCATTTTTTCAGGACATTTCATACATTACACAAACACATTCCCAAAGATCATATTAGTTTAGTGTCTTTGGAAACTTGGAATGCATACTTCTAATCAGGTGAAATGTCTTCAATGTTTCCCACAAAGATCTTACCCTTTAGTACCCCTACCTAAAACCTTTCTTTATAACCTAGGGAAGAGAAAACATAAGAAAATAGTGATCTCATATATTCAGTAACGGTAAACAAAAGAGATATGAATCATAACATAAACATAATGGTATAAGAATATGAACTTAACATTTGAAAATTATACCCTACATATCAAAGATCGTAATCTTGAGTCATGGAATAAATCATATAAATTAATAAGGAATGAATCATAAAATAAAAAATTTGTCATAAAATATGGAATTGTGGAAAGCACATAAACATATAAAATCATTTCCATATTAGTCAAGGCTCATTTACAATACCATCATAGTGGAAAAAGTCATTTACTAAACTGAGTTCACTCCCCATTCCATCCACGTATTACTGAAATAAGATTACTCCCATTCCAGACCTATATTACTGAACTAAGATTACTCCCATTCCAATCTTGTATTACTGGACCAATTTTACTCTTGTTCCAGTCCTGTCTATCTCATGAGATATAAATATTTACCCAATGAATTGGAGGGAGATATAATTATTTCCCATCACATAATGAAAACCATACATATGTGTGCCACAAGAACATAAATCATTCACCTTATCAGAATCTATGAAATAAAATGGGTTTCATAAATATAATTCAATCATAATAAAACCCATGGAAAAGAAATGAGTTTCAAAAATATAATTCTATCATAAATATAAACCACTAAAGAAAATAAGAATGGTATCACTAGATCATATCCCCAGTAAAAGATAAGTGACATCAAATAATGTTGTCTTAGATGGAAAATTATTTTGAAATATCTCTTTAAAATAATATATTAGGTGATTTGGGGTACAATTACATTTAAACACACACACACCATACACACACAACCCTGAAAGCTAGGTCATATCCCCCCCAAGGGATATACCACCCATCCAGCTACTTTATAACATTATATATTTATGGAATGAAGTCCTAGTGGGTATGAATCCCATTACATGGCCCATAGGCCTAACATTGGATGGCCCAAAGGCCCTTCTTGCATCATGCTTGTGTCACCACCTGCATGTATAGTAAAAAGTAAAAAATGGGAAAAATGGTTTTAAACATACATTGAATAATATTAAAAACATTTTTTAAAACATTTTTAGAAAACATGTACATGGAAGGTAAATATTTTCTAATGGGTACTTAAAACAAAACAATCTCAAATATTGATGATATTGTGAAATAAATACTCATCACTTTATAATCAGTAGAATCATATGCCCCATGAAATAAAAAACAATATATGGATATGAAAATACCATAATATTCTAGATATGACTCATAAAAGATATTCATGAGTATTATATACAGCACTTAGAATAAACAAGTAGTGTATAAGGCATGTGTCCCATAGAAATGAAAGTGAGGCATAAATCCCTTACTACTTAAGTAACTTTAGAATTGTGAACCCCATGAAAGAATAAAATAAATTAAATATTTTAATATCATTAAATAAATTAAATTAATGATATAACATGTCATGGTTCAGTATATACACCAAACAAAAGAGGCCAGTGATGAATATGGCATGTATCTCACAGAAATAAAAAGTGAGATGAAATTCCATTACCTTATATCTTTACTCTCATCGTACTCATGAAAACCTCCTATATAATAAATATAATTTTATTATAAATCTATTACAGAACCATATTCATATATATAATTCTATATATGTCTTACTTATGACTTTTTATCAGCCTCTTATTAACAATTCCAAGTTTAAGTTATGTTTCAGGTAATAATCGTTTTGTTTATCGTGCATGTTTTGACTTGTTATTATTAATCCTCATAATTATATCTTGATTTCATTATATACATAATGATAACCATGATAAAAATATAATATATATTCATTATATATATATATTTATGGTTATCTATAAAATATAGAAATAGAAAATGAAATACATCGTTCATGGAGACGGTTTGTCGTATGTATACATGAACACCGATTTCATTTTATTATCATATTAAAATAAATAAAATTATATGATATATTATAATTATATAATCATTTTTATTTTATATATATTTTATATATTCATAAAATTAATCCTTATTACCATCCATGTTAAATATATATGAAAAATTAATTGCATTGTATCATGGAGATGGTAAGCCATACGTACGCACGAGCAATGTTATCATTTCCAAAAAGAATAGATGGTAAAAAGGTAGATATGATATTATAATTAAATAAGTATAATTATGGAATAAATATAATATATAAACATTAAACCCATCATAATTCCCACTTATAAAATATGGTTATGGAAGATGAATTGTATCGCTAAGTGGAGACGGTAAGTCGTACATATGCATGAGTGATACATTCACTTCTTGTTCGATGGGAAAGGGGATGTATAATGGTGTATTCATAATAATAATAAAATTTTAGAATATTTAGGATGATGAAGATATCATTTCATGATATATATATATATCATATATTTATATGAGTTACAGAAGAGTAGAAAAAAGAGATTGATCAGTTAGAGCGATTACCTCTTCTTTGAAACAGATCTTCTGGATCTCCTCTAAAGGACTCTAAAGTTGGTCCTTTGGGAATAACAACACCACTAGAATTTGTATAGGTAAGTTTAGAAGATAATTTTGTAGATTTTGGTTAATATAGTAGACTCAAATTGAAGTGAATAAGTGATTGAGGAGGTTCCCTTTTATAATTGAGGTGAGGGGCACTTTTGGAATTTCAAAAAATATTAATTTATAATAAAATCAATCTCAATACAAAAACCTTAAAAATTCCATATATTTGAATATAATATTATATAATATTTTAATTTCATTAACTAATTTATTTTAGAAAAATTTTGGTGTTATTTTAATCCTTATCATTTTGAGTAACCCTTAATTAACCTATTTAAATTTTAACTATTCTAACAAAGTTTTTACTGTTTATAGAATGTAATTTTTACATATAAAGTGTAAATAGGAAAATAAATTATCAATTTATGATATTTTAGACCATATCTCATCCCCTTTCCCTTATTTAATATTTTTATGATTTTTTAAATAATTTAAAAAAATATTACTTTTATAAAATATCATTAGTGTCAATTTTGACACTATTCATTATTTGTCTTTTGAAAAATATCATAACAACATGATATCTTCTAAAAAACTATATTAAAATTTTCCAAACATTTCAAAGTCATCCATAAAATTCATTTATGACATTAATTATATCAAATTATATTTTTTTAATATTTTTAATATCATTTATTTATTATTTCCATTAATTAAACGATTATTGCATCATCATTGTATAAGCCTTTAAGGTAATTATTTATTTCATAAAAATTAAAAAAATACCATGATAAATAAAAACATTTTATCTTTCAAATGACTATTTATAGTTGAAATTATTTTCTGAATAACCCTATATTAAAAATGATATAGTTATTGAAAATATGAGTATAATATCTTTAACTTTTCTTTAAATAAAATATAATAAATTTATTAATCTCAGTAATGTGGCTTAAAAAGGTTATCATTTCATATCAATTATGTTTTTGGTCTAAAACCACTTATCCAATGAAATTAGGACAAGTGTTAAGGTAATTTTCTATTATTTATAATATTATTTTTCACCCTTAATTACCCAATTTACATTTCATTGTGTTAATAAAAAAAATTACTAAATTTATTTTTTATAATTCCCAAAAATAAAAGAAACCAATTTATATAATTTTGACCCACTAATTTTAGATATTGAATCCATTTTTCAAAATTCAAAACATAGAAGTTGTAGTGATTAATTTAAAATTAATCTCATTAATGAGGTGAGAAAATGGGTTATTAAAGTTAAAACATGCAAAAGATTAAAAAAATTTATATCTAAATTCAATGTAAAATTAATTTCAGTGATATATATTAGATTAAATAATAAAAACTTGATTTAATTATAATTTAAAATCAATTCAAAACATAATTTAACTATATTATTAAGTTATTAGAAAAATTAGTTTTAATTAGTATTTTTATATTATTCATCAAAACATAAAACTTCTAAGAAAAATACCAAAAGTTCACCCAAATTAAATTTTTATATCCCACTTTCAAATAAGAAGTTTATTTTTAAAAATATAATATATAAAACTATCAAAAATTGGGTTTAAAATAGGTTTTCCATTAAATGGCGATAAAATTACCCTTTTGAAAAATATAGGTTTTTATGCATAAGATTAGGTTGGTTATTATATTATTCCTATAAGATAAACTGGATGAATATCAAAAATATTTCATTAAATATTTAAAATATATATTTCATTAATATCATTCACTATTTGTAATTAATTTAATTTATTAAGACAAAATAACTTTGGGAAAATAAAAATAAAACTATTTCCTTTATAATCAATGGGTATATATTTTCATTTCTAATTAATTGTTAAATAATGATTTCATATTATAAACCTTATATTTTCATGATTTAGTAAATAACTATTCATAATTGCTAATTTAATGGCTAGTTTATATCTTATTATATTAAATAATAATATTTGAATAATATACTATTATTTAGTAAAACTCGGTATTGTGTGCAATACAAACTATGAAAAGGACTCAGTGTTGTGTAACACAATCCAAGAATAGTATTTTGTATACCGAAATCTAATCTAAGTATTCTGTGTAGTGAAATATCAACTTGGTATTGCATATAATTCAAGCCAAACATAGTGTTTTTCATATAAGAAAAACTATATTTCGTTTTGTCTGAATTGAAAAATATCAAAAATATTAAATTAAATCAAAAAAATATTGGGGTGTTACATTCTACCCCCTTAAAATGAATTTTTTCCTCAAAATTAATCTGTTTTATCAAAGGTTTAATATTTGAAAGTTCCTTTCATAGAAACCCACATCGTAAAAATGAATTCTAAAACTTCTTTTTAAAAAGGAAAAGATATAAAATGACACCCAAAGTAAATAATAACAAGGTTTTTATGTTGTATAACATAGTTAGAGATTGGGGCATGGAGTAAAATCATAAATGATTATAGAGATTGAAAAAATCACTTATCACAAGAAGTGGGTGATCTAGAGAAAGTTAACAATCACAAAACTGTAAACTAAAAAAGACTGAAAGAGATCATTTATATCATCAATAATGATGATAATAGGAAAAAAAATTATTTCAAGATCATTTTCCTAAAGTTGAAGAATTTTTACAAGGTGATATACTTACTTTATTTTAGTACATCATCACCCTTTGTAGTGCCTTGATCAATTTCCACTTTATCTCTTATTCCAAGAAATGAAGGTAAATTTTTCATTCCTGAAGTATTAGAAGATCATGAGATTTATAAATAGAATGATAGGTTATTACATCAATCTTTTTCACAATAAAAAGGTTAGCATAAGTTATCAAATATTCATAAATCTACCTATACTAAGATAATACTTTAATCTTACAAACTTTATCTGATGTTTAACTTAAACTTTCCATAAATGGATAATCCTAAAATCCTTTCAAAAGATGAAAATACAAAACTTTAAAAATAATTTCACTAAATAAGATTAACATTTATCTCCCATATATCATAAGGTAGATTTTGGCTATCACTTTCCAATCATGTGAATACATTCTTTATGTATTGTCTTGAAATGTGGTAATAACCTGAATTACCATAAATCCTTATTAAAACATGGATTTTCCTTATTATAAATTTTATTGGATATATTACTTAAGTCCAAAAAGTTGTAAACTTCATCAATGATAGCATAAACCACTTTTCAAAAAATCCTTAATCAGTTACAAGGAAATTAGTATCATCCAATTTAGCTATTCATATACAACATATCTTTATCAAAATATCATTATCTCAACAACATGGACATATTAAGGTTTATCCTTCCCTTAATCATGTGCTTTCCAAAAATATCACCTTATTGCCTCAATCACTTTTCATGGTTACTAGTACAATTCAGCATATGATCTTAAATCCTTATGTAAAAACCATAATGTACCAATACATAGATGTTTCATTATTACATAATACCATAAAATTACTTCTACAACATTATTCTTGAATTCCATTACATAAATACTCAATCATTTCACAACTTCGTTTTCATACTCCACATCACCAATAGTGATCTCATGATATTTCCATTTTTCTTTAGCCTTAAGTGGTTACTGACATCAATCATCATCTTTAGACCTTGGATTTGGGCATTATTTAGTATAATTACCATTTTCATTGCATCTGATACACTAACTTGTAGAAGGTGCATTCTTTGGAGATTTCTTTTTGTTCTCATTACTTCAGTATTAAAATTCCTGATGACCTTCATTATCATGATTAAAAAATTTATTAGTCCCCTTAAGATAATTTATTCCATGTTTCCTTCCACACTTTGAGCATAAATTTGATCCAATATTCTTCTCTCCATAGTTTTTAGATTTTCCTTTGAAGTATATCCTTATTTTCTTATCATAATCCTGAGATAGATGGAAAAATTCAATCTCCCTTTTTTTAAGAAGAATATGGGGAATTTAATTGCTAAAAAATAATTCCTTGAACACTTCCCAATCCATGGAGACAATTTTATCTTGTTGCCTCATATTTCCACCACTAATTCACTTCACCTTCCAAGTGATAAGTACCCAACTTAACTTTTTTCTTATTCTGAACAATGGAGAATGGAAAATATCTTTTCAAAGTTACATATCCATTTATTAGCAACTATTAAGTCATTAATTACACTAAAATAAGGTGTATATTTCCTTAATAAGGAAATAAGAAAACATCGTTCCCTCATGTAGTTATTTGGAAGCCTAACAGGATTTATGGCTTGATAAGGTTGTGTGGTCATAGAAACAAGATTTTTCATTCCAGATCCCATAACATTCAGCTGCTCAAGAGTAAAATTATTGCATTTTCCATCATATTCAGAATTAACATTGTTCCTTTGGGTTCCAACCATTTAATAATACCAAAAATCATAGCGTAAGCAACACTTATCATAGCGAAAAACCATATAATCATGGAAAATCACTTATAGGATTTATAAATTATGACACATTACTATAACACATTAGGATTATCCTTAGATACATCCCTATAAATATCCTTAGAAATATACTTAGGGATCTCACTAAGATTTTCTCATCCTAGTTTCCAAAGGTTGACTAAACCTTTGCTCTGATACCAACTATAATGACCCAGGATTGACGTGTATTGATATTACAACAATTTTTTAGAACATTTTATACATTACACAAACAAATTCTTAAAGACTATATTAGTTTATTTCCTTTTTGAACTTGGAATAAAAACTTTAATCTAGAGAAATGTCATCAATCTCTCCCACAAAGATCTTCCCATTTAGTACCCCTACCTAAAACCTTTCTTTATAATCGGTGGAAGAGAAAATATAAGAAAAGGGTGATATCATATGCTCATTAAGGGTAAAAAAGGAGATATGAATCATAACATAAACATAAGGGTATGATGATATGAACTTAACATTTTAAAATTATACTTTTCATATCAAAGATCATAATCTTGAGTCATAGAATAAATCATAGAAATTCATAAGACATAAATCATAAAAGAAAAACATTGGCATAAAACATGGAATTGTGGAAAACATATAAGAATAGAAAATCATTTCAATATTAGTCAAGGATCATTTCCATGACTATCATAGTAGATGAATTACTTTACTGAACTGAGTTCACTCCTCATTCTAGCCATGTATTACTGAACCAATATTAATCCCATTCTAGTTTCTAAACCAAGATTACTCTAATTCCAGTCTTTTATATCTCATGATAAATAAATCTTTACCCAATGAATTGTAGATAGATATAGGTCCCACTCATCACATAATGAAAACCATAAATATGTTTAACACAATAACATAAATCATTCATCATATCATAACCCATAAAAAATGGGTTTCATAAACACCATTCAATAATAAAAAACCCATGGAAAAGAAATGGGTTTCACAAATATAATTCCATCTTAAACATAAACAATTAATATAAAAAATAAGAATGGTACCATTTTATAATATCCCTATTATAAGATAAGTAACATCAAATAAATTTTTCTTAAATGGAAAATTATTTTGAAAGATCACTTGAAAATAATTCTTGATGAAAATATCCTTTCTACTTTGAAATCATTTATTTTCTTAAAATGTCATGAAGTTTTAAAATAAAAAATATTATTTGAAAATAACCTTATAAGATTGTAATGGAATCCTCCAATAATTAAGGATTCATGATGGCAGAAAATTCCATTCATTCTGTGTAAGTCAAAAAAAACATTCCTTTTGTACTTTTGTAGGAAAAGTCATAAAGTACCTCATTTGGAAAATAACAAAAATATTCCTTTAAAATCGTGTATTAAAAATTAAAAAATGGGTAAAATGGATTTAAACTTCCCTATAATAAGTATACAAACATTTTTGAAAATATTTTTAGAAATCATGGACATTGAAGATAAATATTCCCCAACAGAGACTTAAACGAAACAATCCCAAATATTAATGAAATTGTGAAATAAATACTCATCACTTTATAATTAGTAGAATCGTATGTAACATGAAAGAAATAAAATTATATGGATATTAAAATACCATAATATTGTAAATAATACTCATAAAATACATTAATGGGTAGTGTGTACACCACATAGAAGAAACAAGTAGTGTATAAGGCATGTGTCCCACGGAAATGAAAGTGAGATATAAATCCCTTACTTGAGTAACTTTAGAATCATCAAACCTATGAAATAATAACATAAATTAAATAATTTAATATTATTAAATAAAGTATATTAATGATATAAAATTTTATAGGTTAGTATATACACCACACAAAATAAGCGAGTGGTGAATATGGCATGAATCTCACTGAAATAAAAAGTGAGATAAAATTCCCTTACCTTATATCTTGACTCTCATCGTACTCATGAAAACCTCCTATATAATAAATATAAATTAATTATAAATATATTATAGAACCATATTCATATATATAATACCATATATGACTTACTTATGACTCTTTATTACCCTTTTATTAACAATTCCAAGTTTAAGTTATGTTTCGGGTAATAACTACTTTTTTTCGTACATGTTTTGACTTTTTATTCTTGGTCCTCATACTTAGATCATGATTTCATTATCTTAATAATGATAACCATGATAAAAATATCATATATGTTAATTATATATTTATTTATGGTTATCTACAAGAGATAGAAATAGAAAATTAAATGTACCATTCATAGAGACGGTAAGTCGTATGTACGCAAGAATGCTACTTTCATTTTCTTTTCATATTAAAATAAAAAAATTATATGATATATTATAATTCCAAAATAATTTTTTATGTTATATATATTATATATATTCATAAAATTCATCCTTATTACCATACATGTGAAGTATAGATGAAAAATGAATCACATCGCATCATGGAGATGGTAATCCATATATATACACGAGCGACATTATCATTTCCCAAAAGATTAGATGGTAAAAAGGTAGATATGATATTATCATTACATAAGTATATTTATGTCATAAATATCATATAAACATTAAACCCAACATAATTCTCACTCATAAAATATGGTCATGGAAAATTAATTGTATCGTTACGTGGAGACAGTAAGTCATACGTACGCACGAGCGATACATTCACTTCTTGTTCGATAGAAAAAGGGTTGTATAATGGTGTGTTCATAATCATAATAACATTTAATAATATTCAGGATTATTAATTTATTATTTCATGATATATATAATATATTTTTAGTATGTATAAAATATTATAAAAAGAGAGTGATCGGTTAGAGCGATTACCTCTTCTTCAAAACATATTTTTTAGATCTCCTCTAAAGGACTCTAGAGTTGGTCCTTTGGGAAGACCATCACCTCTAGAATGTGGATAGGGAAGTGGAGAAGAAAATTTAAAATATTTTTTTTGATCTAGGAAACTCAAATTGAAGTGAAGAAATGAGGTAGAAAGTGCCCATTTATAATTGAAGTGAGGGGCACTTTTGGAATTTCCAAAAATATTAATTTATAATAAAATAAATATTAATCCAAAAACCTCAAAAATTACATATATTAGAAACTAATATGAGATAATATTATAATCTCATCAACTAAGAGATTTTATACAAGTTTTGGTATTATTTTAATCCTTATCATTTTGAGTAACCCTTAATTAACCAATTTTAATTTTAACTATGCTAACAAAGTTTTTAAAATTAAGAGAATGTAATGTTTAAATATAATATGTAAATTGAAAAATAAATGTTCAATTTAAGATTTTTTAGACCACATATAATCCCCTTATCCTTATTTAATATTTTTATGATTTTTAAATAATTTAATAAAATATTACTTTAATAAAATATCATTAATATCAATTTTGGCACTATTCATTATTTTTCTTTAAAAATGTCATAACAACATGATATATTCAAAAAAACTATATTAAATCATAAATAATATGTAAAATTAATCCAAAAAATTCATGTATGGCATTAATTATATCAAATTATATTTATTTTAATATTTTTTAGATCATTTATTTGGTATTTACATTAATTAAATGATTATTGCATCATCATTGTATAAGCCTTTGAGGTATATATTTATTTTCTAAAAGTTAAAAATAAATTACCATGATTAATAAAAACATTTTAGATTTCAAATGAATATTTATAGTTGAATTTATTTTCTGTATAACCCTATATTAAAAATTATATAGTTATTGAAAATATGAGTATGACATCTTTAACTTTTCTTTAAATAAAATATAGTAAATGTATTACTTTCATTCAAGTGGATTAAAAAGATTAAAATTTCTTCCTGATGATTATTTTGGTTGAAACCCACTTATCCAGTGAAATTAGGACAAGTGTTAGGGTAGTTTTCTATTATTTATGATATTATTTTTTACCCTTAATTACCTGATTTACCTTTTACTGTGTTAATAAAAAAATTCTAAAGTTACAATTAATTTTGTCCAAAAATAAAATAAACATATTTATATAATTTAGACCCACTAATTCTAAATATGGAATTAATTTTTCAAAATTAAAAACATATAGGTTTCAATAATTAATTTAAAATTAATCCCATTGATGGGGTGAGAAAACAGGTTATTAAAGTTAAAACATGCAAAAAAAAATTAAAATGTTTTTATATCTAAATTCAATGTAAAATTAATACCAATGACCTATATTATATTAAATGGTAAAAATATTATCTAATTATACTTTAAAATCAATTCAAAACATAATTTATCTATATAAATAAGTTAAAAGAAAAAGCAGTCTTGAATTAAAATTCAGTATTTTTTTACTATTCAACAAAACAATAAACTTCTCAAAAAAATACCAAAAGTTCACCCAAAGTAAATTTTTATATCCCTATTTTAAATAAGAAGTTTATTTCATCAAATAAAATATATAAAAGTGTCAAAAAATGGATTTAAAATGGGTTCTCCATTAAAAGGCGATAAAATTACCCTTTTGAAAAATATAGGTTTTATGCATAAGATTGGGATGGTTCTTATCTTATGCCTAGAGGATCTATTGGGTGAATATAAAAAATATTTTATTTAATATGTAACATATATATTTCATTAATATCATTAACTAATTTTAATTAATTTAATTTATTAAGATAAAATGACTTTGGGAAAATAAAAATAAAATAATTTTCTTTATAATCAATTGTTATATATTTTAATTTCTAATTAATTAGTAACCAATGATTTCATATTATAAACATTATATTTTAATAGTTTATTTAATAATTATTCATAAATTCTAATTTAACAGCTAGGTTATATCTTATTATATTAAATAATAATATTTTAATATTATACTATTGTTTGGTAAAATTTGGCATTTCATTTAATACAAGCTATCGAAAGGACTCAGTGTTTTGTAACAAAAACCAAGAATAGTGTTGCGTATACCACAAGTTAATCTAAGTGTTGTGTGTAGTGCAATATTAATGTGGTTTTATGTATAACACAATCCAAACATAGTGTTTTTCATATAAGAAAAGTTATATTCAGTATTGTATGAAATGAAAAATATCTAAGAAATTAAATTAACTCAAAAAAAATCACAAAATATAAGAGTGTTATAGGTGTCATAAGATTTGGTAGGAAAGGGGAATATATCCCTAGGTATATTATACCATTTTAAAATCTAGAAATAATTGGCATTGTAGCTTACTGGTTAGCAATGCCACCAAGTCTCTCCCATGTTCATGATGTGTTCCACATATCTATGTTAATGTAGTATATGCTAAACCCAACGTATGTACTCACCTATGAATAAATAGAACTTAGAATTGATATATATTACCATGAAATTAATATCGTGTCACAACCCCCTCCATCCAAAGATGCCCCTCCGGAGCTGGAAATGAATGAAGAGAGATAATGACCCTTGAGTCCCGCCTCCAGTAGGCCTCGGGGTGAAGACCAGCACCGAATATTATGAAATGGGAGGCATTACCCTTTTATAAGAAAACAATATTGGGAGATAATATGGTCCATCTCAAACAACTCCAAGAAGTATATAAAATAAAAACCAAAATCCATCCTGCATGCATGTTTTAAAGTAAAACTGCTACAAATACAATGAAAAGATCCAAAGTAAATATCAAAAGAACAAAGCTAAGTAGTGACTTGATGGTTGTCCCCAAGTCTGAGATATTAATTCCTAGAATGGTCCACGTAGTCCTCCTAGAAAGATAAAATCAGTTTTATAACATAGGGTGAGCATATGAGTATACTTAGTAGGAAACCCCAAGTCTCTCATGCACAACTGGAGATGCATACTAATGCCCCTGTGAGAAAACAATAGAAACCAACAGCACCTAACAAGGTATAGTAGCCACCCCAAACTCACTGAAGGCACACTCACCAAATAACGCAAGTCAAGTAAAGTAATATATAGAACATCAAAGATAGGGTACCCCACACCACTTTCCCACTGATTAGTCGCTCTAAACCCCTAACAGAAAACATCCTAATTCTCCCACCTCTTCTGAAAGTACCCTGTCACAACCCGCCCGCACACACCTAGTCCTCACAGCTAGTCTTGCAACCTGAGAAAATGAAGCTCATCACATCCTTCCCGCACACACTCGGGCCTCACAACCACATCTCGCCCGTAGACACCTTGGCCACATACCATGTCACATCCCGAAAGAACCTGGGAAAGCACAAAACATTTCATCCCAAAGACACCTGGGAAAACACAACTCGCACGCACGCACTTGGTCCTCACAAACCACTACCTTCTTGAAGAATCTTGGGCTATCACCACCTGGAATAGGGAGTGGGGAAGAGTGTGTGGTCAACCATCCATCCTCCCACTAATATGTTTGGGAAATACACCCTCCCCCATAATAATGGGGGTGTTTAGAACATAGTGCTCAACTAGGGTGGGGTTCATATAGAAAACATAAGGAAAATAAAGGTATGTATATATAGTATCAAACACTCAAGCCCAACCTATGGGTACTCAATCAAACTATCAACCACCCTTTGATACTTCCAACTCTGATGTTACCTCTAAATTAATTTATTAACACCAAAAATAGTCACTTCAGAAGTTGATAAATGAAATTCATTCACAACAATCCCCAACTGAAACAAACCACCAGCCATCTCATTTAATCAATTATCATTCTTTATTAAGGAAACCATTTTTTCATTCCATCCCTAATCAAGAAACTACCAACCACAGCACACAACAAGCCACATAGCATAAACCATGCAGAGGAAAAAGAACCACAGTAAAGCAACCCACTTCATATCTACACTTTGTTCAACACCCATACCAACCACTACTATCATCATTCTTCAAATTAATTCCACTTTGTCCTTCCTCTCAACAAGAAAATCCCCAACTTACTATCAAACCCCGCAACACACTCCATAACAACCAACCTGATATCCCTATTGTATAACAACACCACACCCATCACACCTAGTAACATAAAAATATCATAACCCAAACCTATAGCCCCACTGCTCAAACACTACACATCCATTCCACAATCAAAAAATCTCTCAATCTGAGATACCATTTCACCACCCATATCACCCCAGCAACAATTGTGCTCTCAACCCTATCACCACACAACCACACAAGGAAAAATAAAGAACAAAGACACACACATCATACAACCACACCAATAAAGCAAGGTGTATTCACATTTAGCAAACAATCATTATTTAATTCCACTTTGATAATTCAGGGTTTATCACAGAGAAACTTTGATCCTAAGGAATCCATTTATTTAACCGAATAAATGTGGTTAACCAATTTTATATTCATACGGTTGTTTACATAGGATCAAAAATAAACATCTACAAGCCATCACAGGTGCACAAATAAAGACCACCAACAGCCATGATTTTCCATAGGCATATAGCCTATACAGATCATAATATCAGTAACCAATAAAACATAAGCATGCATCACTTTTCCCCAACACGTGTTAATTTGTTTAAATTTGATTCAATTATCTTTATTAAATTTGGATTTAACTACCTTTACATGGGAAACATTCGTACACACACCCTGCATGATAGACAAATTAAAAGAGATGAAGGGATCCCTACCTGAAAGAATGCATGATCGGCAACTCCTCCTAGTGCCAAAATAGGGGGTGCGCAAGCAGCGGGAGGAACCTCCAAGAAGACATGATCCAAGGGTGCAACACATATGCACGACTACTCGGGGAAGAAAGTTTCTCGGATGCTCAGTATCAAGACTAAATAGAAAATTCACAAGGGATAAAGGATCTCAACTTTAGAAATTCTAGATCCTATATCAACTGAGGAATAGTTTTAAAAGGTCATTAAAGTCAGATCATGATCAAGACCATGCATTTTGACTAACTTAAATCCTCTAAAGTATTAATAAATTTAAGATATATTTTAAATCCTTTGAAATGGATTCAAAAACACTTAAATATGGTTTTAAATTCCTTTTATGTCAAATAAAATGTTAAAGGAAAAATGCTAAAAAAACTGGAAATTTTGGAAAATTGTCAAAATGAATCACCATTGGGTGAGTCACCGATGTGAGTCACCAATGGCTGAGTCACCGACATGACTCACCGATGCCAATCACTGAAACCACATTCTGAATCACCTACCAATGTCACCTATTGACGCTACCTACTGATGCCACCTACCTATGGATGACTCACTATCGTGAACTACCGTTAGCGAGTCACTGTTTCGAGTCACCGACACGACTTACCGATGCCACTCACCAATGGAAAAATTGGATTTTGACAAAGTAATGGACCAGGGAGGTCCATGACATTACATCAGATACCTCTCAAACTATTCTTGCCCTTGAGAATTCAAAACCAACCCAGAAGAAAGATGGGTTCAAACAACCACCCCGTGAGATACCTCTCAAGGTTCCTACTATGCTTAAAACACCACTAATGACTAATCACACCAAAGTTAAATGATAAACCACCCTATATTGTTTGAAATCTGGAGTGAAACCTCAACATCCAAGAACACCTCCTTTGACATCTGCCAACCCAACCAACCAAAAGACAAACCACACAAGTACAACAACCACACTGTCCTAAACACACGAATCAGGAAATCCCCCCATCCATTTCAAGATACTATCTGCTCTGGGAGGCAGTGACTCACTCGCACAGGTTTAATTACATATCAATTAATGTGTATCAATTAAGAATCAGGTCCTCCCTTTTCCATATGTCAGGACTTTATCACACATCACGGAACAAGAAAACAGCTCATCTCATAATAAACAAGGTTTAAGAATTACATTACAAAGGGAAAAAAAGGAAAAATTCAGAAAAACTTTGGGTAATTGGCATGAATCTGTGTCTCCCTTTTCCAATTACTCTCCTCCAAACCACCATGCCTCTAAAACACATGAACCAAGGGAATGGTTTGTCCATGCATCACCTTCTTCTGATGACTCTAGATCTCTATTTCCCACTCCACAAATGTCGCTTCATCTTCAACATCCAACTCTCCCCATTCAATGACATGAGATTCATCGTGAATATGCCGATGAAGTTGAGAGACATGAAATATTTCATGGATCCTATAAAAATTAAGTGGAAATTATAATAGGTATGCCACCTCGCCAACTCATCCTAACGCCTCAAAGGTTCCAAAGAACCTCGGAGAAAACTTTCTCCCCCTGCCAAAAATCCACTGTCCAAATTGAGGGGAAACCTTTAAGAAAATGTGGTCCCAAACCTCAAACTCCAAGGTCCTCCTCCTTTGATTAGCATAAAACTTTTTTTGGTCCTATGCTACATTCATTCTTTCATGAACAAGCTACACCTTCTTGGTCATACTCTGCACCACGTCCGGACCAAGAACAGTTGTCTCCCCAACTTCTTTCTAGAACAAGGTTTAATGACATGGTCTTCCATACAAATCTTCAAACAAAGCCATGTCAATGGAATAGTAATAACCATTGTTGTAAGAAAAATCTACCAAGGGTAAGTGTCACACCCAATATCCGCAAAAGTCCAAGACGCACACCCGCAGCATGTCCTCCAATATTTGGATGGTCATCTCTATCTTTCCATCCATATGAGGGTGGAAAGTAGTGATGAGTCATAACTTAGTTCTAAAATCATACTGCAATCCCCGCCAGACTTGTGAGGTAAACCGTGTGTCCTGGTCTAAGATGATGGATCTCAAAACTCCATATAACCTCACCACCTCATCGACGTACCTCTTGGATAAAGCATCTATTGCGCCTGACTCCTTAATCACTAAGAAGTGAGCCAATTTCATCATTTGATTCACCACTACCCAGATTTCATTGAATCCCCCCTAAGACCTAGGTAACCCTATGATAAAATCCATCGATATGTCATCCCACTTCCACTCGGGGACATCTAGGGGCTGCAACAAACAAATGGGAACATGATGCTCAGCCTTCACCTGCTATCACACTAAGCATTTTTCCACAAACTCTGCCACTACCCGCTTCATTATGAGACCCAAAAACTATATTATCAAGACACGGTAAATCTTGGAAACTCCTTGGTTTACCACTAAAGGTGACCTGCGAAACTCACAGAGAAATCCCTCACATATTTCCACTAGAACAAAAATCTTCCCATGAAACAATATCTAATTCCAACCATCCCTTCAGAGCATCACCATGATCAGTGCAATCACGCATCACCTCTACATCCAAGTCTCCCCACAGAGACTCCTCCACCAATTTTAATAGAGAATACTACAGCATCATCTGAAACAAGCAGCTACTACCGCAATTTATTCATGTATCTAAGTGAAAGGATACCAACTCCTCCATCACTTTCAAAGCATCCTCAGACTCCCAAACAACCTTCTTTTATGACTTCATGCTCAAAACATCATCCAAAACATTCCCCTTATCTAAGGTGTAAGAGATATCAAAATCCTAATTTTGAAGAAACTCCATCCACCTCCATTGTCGTAAGTTCATATCTCACTAAAAAAATATATACCTCAATCTCTTATGATCCGTAAAGACCACAAAGTTATCTCTAATGAGGTAATACTTCCAAAAATTCATCGCAAACACAACCACTATTAGTTCCAGATCATGGGTATCATAGTTACGTTCGTGAGGATGTAACTTCCTAGACCCATAAGAGATCACTCCCCATTGTTACATCAGAACACATCCCAAACCCAAACATTAATAATCACAAAACACCTCAAACATAACCCCTTCCTTTGGAAACTGCAGCATTAGAGCACTAACCAACTTCCCTTTAAGGTAAATTAATGTTTTCTAACAATGCCCACTCCACACAAAGGCATGGTCTTTCTTGGTCAAGTATGTCAATAGAGCTACCACTTAAGAGAAATCGGGTATGAATCTAAGGTAATAGCTAGCCAGATCGAGAAAAATATGAACCTATACAACATTCTTGGGTGTTTACCAAGAAAAAACTATCTCATCCTTCAACGGGTCCACTGCTATACCCTTCTAAGACACCACATGTCTGAGGAAGGGTACCTATCTTGTCCAAAACTTACACTTGGAAAAATTCTCATAGAGTTAGTGGCGTTGAAGAACCTTTAATATAGTCCTAAGATGCTTGGTATGCTCCTCATCTAACTTTGAGTAGATCAGGATTTCATCGATGAATATGAAGATGAATCAGTCTAGGAACTCGTGGAAAATAGAGTTCATGATCCCCATGAACACGGTTGGTGCATTTATAACACTGAATGGAATAACCACGAACTCGAAGTTCCTATACCTGCACCTGAAAATAGTCTTTAGGATATCACCTTTATTAACCCTCATCTGGTGATACCCAGACCATACATAGATCTTAGAGAACCAACTTTCTCCCCTTAGCTGGTCAAAAAAGATCATCTATCCTCGGGAGAGGGTGACATTTCTTAACTATTACCTGATTCAACCTCTGGTAGTTTATGCAAAACCTTATACCACTATCCACCTTTTTTGAAAACAAGACCGGAGCACCCCACGGTGACACAATGGGATGGATAAATCCCTTATTCATTATATCATCTATCTGAATCCTCAACTCCTGCAACTCTAAAGGTGTCATCCGATAAAGAGCCATCAAAATCGGAGAATCACCAGGCTGCAAGTCTATCCTAAACTCAACATCACGTTAAGGGGGTAGATTTGAAACCTCCATGGGAAAGAAATCCAAGAACTCCCCAACAACATTAGTAACCTCCTCTATATCAGCATCCATTGATTCCACTGATAGCTCGGGCAAAAAAGAAATAAGGGGCCCCATACACTAACTGCCCATTTGAAAACTCTACTCTCTAATGAAATCCACACACTGTCCATTCACATATAAAAAAACGACTCCCCTATGTAATCAGATGATAATATCATGCACATAGTACAAAAAGTTGATTTCAAGGATGATATTGTAAGGTTGCATCTGTAAGAGGAAAAGACCCCCACAGGAATGATGTTACCCCGTCATATGACCTCCAATTGGAATACTAAAAACTAGGGGAAAGGGAATTCTCTCTACATATAGTCCTAGAGAATGGGAAAGATAGAGTTTAATAAAGGATTGTGAATATCTTGAATCAAATAAAGTGAAAGAAATTGTACTGAACAAACTAATCGTACCTCGAATGATCTCTGGCCATACTAGGACTGCTACCTCTGTGGTGTGAAACTGATCATGCCCAGCTCCTCTTCCCCTCTTCTAATGACTGCCTCCTTGACCAAACCTATTCCGAGTTCCCTAAGGAACACCTTGAGGTTGGAATATACCTACTCCATCTCCCCTTGGTGGAGTGTGAGGTTGTTGTCCCTTCTATTGGAACTACCCTACCAACAACTACTACTGAGGCGAGCACTGGACCTGCCCAAATCCACCATATTGAGCTCAAAAATCCACTGGGAACTAACTCTGAATATTCCCATAGACTCCATAGATAAAACACACCAACCCCAAGCCCACAAGATAGGAACAATAACCATAAGGTTGAAAGGAAAATTGTTGAGGCTGCCTCCCCACGGTCGGAACCTCGAAGGCCCAGGCACCTAAGAGCTGCTACTAATAACATTTACCTTCAAAGAACTAGGATGACTCCTATATCATAGTATACCTCCTCATCAGTGCATCCTCTCAACTACTTCCACCTTCTTTTGGACCTCCAAGTATGTTGGCAAGGTAAAGGGGGTAACCGCATACTAGAGAGAAAGACGAAGTGCCTCCTCTAGACATCTCGCACGAAACTCCTCATTCAAAAAGTGATCTAGAGAAAAATGAAGGAGATCCTTGAATTTGATCCCTAGCTCCCATACCGACATAATCCACTATTAGAGGGAGAGTAACTCCTACCTCTTCTCAACCTTCATGGTCGAATAAAGGAATTCTTCTCAAAAATCCTTCTCAAAATCGACACATAGAATGTCAACCTCCTTCCTCTCTCCCAGGTAAAGCATCCACCACTAACACACATCTCCCCACATCTAGATCACCGCTAAGGGAACCTAGTACTCTATTAAATCCTAGATCAAGTTGAAGTTGATCACAAGATCCTCGAGCCAACTCTCTATCTCTATGTCTAAAACGTTCCCCTTGTACATCCCTGGAGTCTATCGATGGAGAGCACATAACGTTTTCTAAAACTATTCATCCTCCTCCATTGGTTCAATCTTACATCAATAAATTGGGTCAGCCTGCTGAGCCTCCACTGCCTATACTACACGCGGACGATGACCGAGCGTCATAGCTTAAAGGTAAACAAGGAATTCCTAAGCCTGAGTAGTATGAAAATTTATTTAAGATTCATTTCAACTCATTATTTATTTAAATTCCCCAGAACACCCAATTCAAACAAGAACAAAAGTCATTATGATGCATGTACCTTTCCTAGGGTCTCTACCCTAAAAATGGTGTAGCCTCACTTGGTCATTCGGTATACTCAAATTCCTTATGTCAGATCATGGGGGGGCCCTAAAATCCCATGTCCTATCAGGTCTTCCCTAGCCTATGTCACATACCAAGGTCACCTAGCACTGTTTCTCTAACAACCCATGAAATATTCACTGTGCTTAACTCCAAAATCCATCCTCTCTCTCAACCATCACCTTTAATACCATTCTATCATGACCCCCTCCCTCCAAAGATTCCCCTCTTGGGTGGAAATGAAGAAAGAGAGATAATGACCGATGAGTCCCACCTCCAGTAGGTCTGGGGATGGTGACCAGTACCAAGGGTATAGAATCTCATGAAATGGGAGGATTAACCTTTTTATAAGAAAACAAGATCAAGAGATAAGATGGTCCATGTCAAACAACTCCAACCACTATATAAAAGAAAAACCAAAATTCATCCCATGTGAATGTTTTAAAGTAAAACTACTAAAAATATAATGAAAATATCCAAATTAAATACCAAAAGAACAAAGATAAGTAGTGACATGATCTTTGTCCCCAAGTCCGAGCTAGTAATTCCCATCACATCCCATGTAGTCCTCTTAAAAACCTGAAATTGGTTTTATAACATAGGGTGAGAATACGAGTATACTCAGTAGGAAAACCCAAGTCTCTCTTGTACAAGTGGATAAGAATACTAATTCCCCTATGATAAAAAAGTAGAAATCAACAGCACCTAACAAGGTATACTAGCCACCCCAACCTCACCAAAGGCATGCTCACCAAATAACACAAGTCAAGTAAAGTAATATAGATCACATCAATGATAGGGTAACCCCACACCACTTTCCCACTGATTTTATACTCTCACACCTTAATGAAAAATGTTTTGGCACTCCCACCTCTTCCAAAAGTACCATGTCACAACCCACCTACACACACCTAGGCCTCACAGATAGTCCTGCAACCTAGGAAAACGAAGCTCATCACGTCCCGCCCAGCATACACCTGGGGTGGGGGGGATATCCAGGGGGTACGGGGTGTCCACGGGGTTGGGGGCTATCCAGGGGGGGGTACGGGATTCCATGGGGGTGGGGATTTCCAGGGGGTATGGGGTGTCCAGGAGTGGGTGTTGTCCAGGGAGGGTGGGTGGGCTGTCCAAGGGGGTGGGACTGTCCAGGGGGTGGGGGCTGCCTAGCAGGGATGGGGGTGTCTAGGGGGGTGGGGTTTCCAAAGAAGGTGGGGGTTGTCCAAGGGGATGGGGTTTTCCTTGGGGGTGGCAGGGTGTTCCGGGGGGGTGGGGTGTCTAGGGGGTGGGGGTTTTCCAAGGGGTGGGGGTGTCCACCCCCAAACTAAGGCCATAGAATCCAATATATATCCAATTATTGCATGATTTCAAGCCTATTATAGATGAATGAGAAGACTGTTGGTGTAAACCATGAATATCATACATATAAATCACAACACACCCAATTGTAAACACACCCCAAAATATCATACGTGGATCGGATTTTATGAGCCAAGTTTTGATGGGTCACTACTCATGGGAGTATAAGCCTTGTTATATCATTAGGTGATATGTATTTTTACGAATGTTAAATTTTTATGAGATCAATATGGATAGTGGATAAGAACCTGAGTGAGATTTCTTTGCAGAGATCACTTCTTCTTGGAAGGGTAAGAGTGAGTGTTGATATGGAACTTCAAGAAAATTCTTAACATGTGAAAGCAGCTATACATTGGTTATATGTGATTCCTATTTTTTTGTAGAGTATCGGAGTGGACAACCCACCCCTTCCCTGGACAGCCCACACCCCCCCCTGGTAGCCCCCTACCCCACCTACACCCCCCCCCCACCCGGATAGCCCCCCCCACCCCACCTGGAACCCCCCCCCCACCACCACCACCACCACACCTGGACAGCCCACCCCCCTCCTCCCTGGACAACCCACACCCCCTCCCCCACCTGGACATCCCACCCCCACCCCCCTTGGACAGCCCACCCCCCCTTAAAATCCCACACCCACCTCCCCCACCCTAGATATCCCACCCACCACCACCCCTACACAGCCCACCCCCCTCCCTGGATAGCCCACACACCCCCTAATGCCCCCCTACCCCCCCCCCCTACATCCCCCCTGGACAGCCCACCCCCACCACCCCCCACCCCCCACTTAGACAGACCACACCACCCCCCCCCCACTGGATAGCCCCACCCCCACCCTCCACCTAGACAGACCACCCACCCCCCTACTTGGACAGCCATACCCCCCTCCCCCACCTGGATAGCCCACCCACCCACCCACCCCCCAAATAGCCCACCCCCTCCCTGGACAGCCCACACCCCCTCCCCTACAGCCCCCCCTGGACACCCCCCCCCCCACCTGGATAGCCCCCACCCCCCCACATGGATAGCCCACCCCCCCCCCCTCCCTGGACACCCCACACTCCCCCCCCCCACCTAGAAAGTCCACCCCCACCCTCACCCCACCCCTCCTGGATAGCCCACCCCCCATGGACAACCCACACCCCCCTCTCCCACCTAGATAGCCCACCCCCACCCCCTGGACCAGTCCACCCCCTCCCCCCAGGACAGCCCACACCCCCCTCCCCCACCTGGACACCCCACCCTGACCCCCCTGGACAGCCCACACCCCTCCTTGGGCAGCCCACACCCCCTCCCCCACACTCTTGTAGCCCCCCACCCCCCCCTGCAGCCCCCCTACCCCCTGGAAAACCCCCCACACCTAGACATCCCCCCTACCCCTCCTATAGCCCCCCTTAGGGTAATTTTATTTAAAATCATTTTATTCATTAAGAAAGGAAACCCATCATACATTATCCATTTCATTCCAAACAACCCATTCAATTATCAAAACATGAAAAATTCAATTTATCAAAACATGAAAAATTCAATTTATCAAAACATGACAAATTCAATTTATCAAAACATGAGAAATTCAATTTATAAGGATCTATGGGTCACTTAGGAAATTTATTGGGGAATGGGTAAATCATCTACATTGTTAATTCCAATTTAAAAATTGGGTCAAGCACTTAGGAGGTGCGTGGTGTCTAGGAGGTGTGGTGGTGTCCAAGGGGTTGTCTAAGGGGGTGGGGTGTCTAGGGGGGTGGGGGTGGTGGGGGTGGGAGCTGTCCATGGGGGTGGGGGTGGGGGGGTGGGGGGCTGTCCAATGGGGGGTGTTCAGGGGGTGTCAAGGGGGGGTTGTCCCGGGGGTGGGAGGTGTCCAAGGGGTGGGGGTGTTTAGGGATGGCAATACCCATATAATACCCTAAAAATTACCTATACCCAATCCAACCAACATCACAATTCCAATCCATTATCCAACCAACATTAAATTCATCCTCAATATCAATACCATTTCCATTATTCCTTGAACAAAAACTATAAATACAAAATCCAAATCCAATTTTCAACTAAACTAAAGTCCATAAAAACTACCATATCACCCCACTAAACAACCCCTTTACCATGTTTGAAGTATAGAACAAAAACAAAAAACAAATCAAAGGGTTTGGCATGCCACAGACCACAGAAACTCTAATTTATCCCAAATCAAAACAAAAAAAATAGAGGGAGAACATTAAAACTAAGGCAACACTTACTAATTTGAAGTGTAGAAATAAAAAATTGATTTATTTAAGATAGATATATGGCTGGAAAGAGTTTTACAGCCGAAAAACCTTTAGGAGGAGCTTTGGATTAGGGTCTACAATCGGGCGGAGTGGGAGTTGGGCTATTGTGTATTTGGGGGAAAACATTCCCAATGGTTTATAAAAACTATTGTGAAATCATTTCTTTACCAACAGTTTATTAAAATTGTTGGTATATCTTAAAGGAACTAAAGATTTCCCAATGATTTTTTCAAACTATTGGGAAATCTTAACTATATTAACACATTTCCAACGGTTTGAAAAAACTGTTGGAAAATGTTGAATTTTTTTACAGTATACCAACGGTTTGAAGAAACCATTGGTATATATCCGTTGGGAAAAACCTCCATCTCCATTAGTGTGTTTTTTCTTTTTCATATATGGATCTAGGTCAATATCCTCATCAGGTTCTCATAGAAGATGTTCAGTAGGTCGCACCATCATATCGTTACATAGTAGAGGTTGACAATAACGAAACTTAGAGGAGGACACTCCGAGAGTTTCAGTGCCAAATTTTGTAGAGGTATAAGGTAACTATTTCAAATGCAGTCACAGAAGACTGGTTATTGGCTTTGACAATGCTGAATATAGAAGTGAGTCAGTGGTGGTTCTTATTCTTTAGAGATTGTGATGAGTCAACAATCTCATGGGATGAATTCTGAGACTAGTTCAGAGCCGAGTTTCTTTCTTCGACCATGAAGGCAGCTAGTCACCAAGAGTTGATTACCCTTAGATAGGGGAGCTCCATTATACAAGAGTTTGGAATCTATTTCATGAACCTTCTGCAATATGATTCGGACCTATTTCTAGATGAGGAGGATAGGGCGAGGCATTTCGAGGAATCTTTACGTCCAGAGATTCAGCATCAAGTCACCCTGTTTATGTTGAAGACATATCTCAAGGTCCTGGAAATAACAGAGGTCATCGAGAGGATATTAGACATAACCAGATCATCATGAGAGGGGAGTCATCAGGATTCCTCATGAAGCAGAGTTGTGCTATGGGTTCCTGATTTGTAGGGCAGAAGAGCTTTTGGTCAGAAAATGGGTAGGCCCTAGCCCTCATCATATCATTTCTATGGGGGGTAGAGATTCTCATGCTTATGCCAAGGGATCAGATGAAAGTTTTTCTTATAGAGGTCGAGGTCATCAGTGGTGAGAGTTCCCGACCTTTCTAAACAGTCAGCGTGCACTAGATATTCCGCTCCAGGTTCCTCCACTAAGGCAGTTCCAGTCGAGATAGCAACAGTAGGTTTCTATAGTTTAGGATCAGTAGAGAGAAGATGGGGTAGGTAGAGGATAGCCCTAGGATTCTCCCCATCCTCATAAATCATATCACAACCATGGGGGTGGTCGTTAGCAGGATTATAGAGGTTGTGGAGTAGGTCATGGTCAGCTTTATGCTTTATCATTGCTAGCACCAGGCAAGCCAAACATCGTTCGAGGTACCCTTTGCTTGTTTTATACTTAGGTGCATGCTTTGTTTGATCCAAGAGTGATTCACTCCTTCATATCACCTATCCTTTTACATGCTTTGAGACTTGAGGTAGAGAGACTTCCAGTGCCCTTGGCATTGATTATGCCAATTAGAGGTCGAGCTGACTTGTTTGAAGTATGTAGATACTGTGAGATAGTATTGGGGCAACACCACTATTTGGGAGATTTCCTATGTTTAGGGATACAACCATATGATTTCATCCTCAGCATGGATCAGTTATATTTGTTGCAATATATTGTATATTTCTTCAGGAGTCAGTTTGTGTTCTTCGATGCTGATGGAGAGCTGATAGTGTTTGTCGGCGAGAGAGGCCCTCAGATGGGTTAGAGGCATGTTCCTTCCTTATCATCCTTGATGGATGAGCTGATGCTAAGTTCATTGGAGTTTTAGTAGTTGTCATTTCCCAGGTTCATATAAGAGTACCCTAATACCTTTCCAAAAGAGGTTATAGTGTTACCCCCTCGATGGGAGATCAAGTTCAGGATCGAGCTACAGCCAGTAATGTCTCATGTATCAATGTCTCCATATAGGATGGAACCTTATGAGCTATGAGAGTTGCATATATAGCTCTATGTTCTATTGCGGTGTGGTTTTGTTCGGACGAGTTTGTCTCCATGGGATGCACTAGTTTTTTTATAAAGAAGGATAACAACAGTTTTTAGTTGTGTATCGATTTTTGTTGTTGAACCAAGTGAAAGTGAAGAACCACTATCCTCTTCTATGGATTTATGATTAATTCGATCAACTGAAGGGTGCAGGTTGGTTCTCAAAGATCGATTTACTGTCAGGATATCATCATATGTGTGTAAAGGATGAGGATATTCTGAAGACTGCAATATGTTGTCGTCATGGTCATTATGAGTTCGTTGTGATGTCGTTCGGTGTGACGAATGCTCTAGATATGTTTATGGGGTTAATGAACACTATTTTCTGTGAGTTCCTGGATAATTTCATGGTGATTTTCATTGATTAAATTCTTGTGTACTTCGCATCCGAGGAGGATCATGCAGGGCATCTGTGTTCTATTTTGGGAGTTCTCCACCATGAGAAGTTGTTTGGGAAGTTTTTGAAGTGCGAGTTTTGGGATAAAGAAGTTCATTTCTTGGGGCATGTTTTATCCCATTAGGGAGTAGATGTGGATCCATCGAAGATAAAAGCAGTTGTTCCTTGGGAATCCCCCAAGAAAGTGGCAGAGGTGTGAAGTTTCCTTGGTCTTGTATGCTATTATAAGATATTCGTAGCTAATTTCTCTCAAGTTTCAAATCATCTGAAAGTGTTGACTAGAAAGGATAAGGCGTTCTTATGGACTGATAAGTGTCAGGTAGCTTTTGAATATCTGAAGGAGAAGTTTTTCAATGCTCCGATTCAATGTCTTCCAGTAGAAGGAGTTCAGTTTGAGGTTTTATGTGATGCTTCATGTCTGGGGTTGGGTTATGTTCTAATGTTGTAGAGATCAGTCATTTCTTATGGGACTTGGCAGTTATGTACCCATGAGAATAACTATGACACCCACAATCTTTATTTGGAAAAAATTGGTGTTTTCCCTGAAGTTTTGAAGACATAACCTAATTAGTGAGCGCTTTGTGGTCTTCACCGATCATAAAATCTTGAGGTATGTTTTCTCCCAGTGTGAATTGAACATGCGCTAGCATCAGTGGATGAAGTTATTATAGGATTACAAATTTGATATTTCATATACAACTAGTAAGGAAAATTTTTTGGTCGATGCGTTGAGGTAGAAGTCGCGCAGTGATGCAGTGTGGGAATCAGGTTATTCATAGAGAGTGATGGAAGAACTTTCAGCATTTCACCTATATATGGGAGAAGTTGGGGGTAGAGGTTGTCTTTTTCAGATGATGGTGCATTCATCTCTAGTGTGGTAGGTGGAGGAATCCCGGTTGGGGGTGGAGGTTTGGAGAGACCAAGATGTTTGTGGTGAGGCCCCTGATGGTTGGTTTGAGGATGAACAACACTGGGTGTTGTTTCATGGAAGGATTTTCATTCCTTTGACAGTATATGATATGGTTCTCAGAGAGTTCCATAGTTCACCCTTAGCGGTACATCCTGGTGTAACGAAGATGTACTAAGCTTGAGAGGTCAGTTTTGGTGTCCTGGGTTGAAGCATGCAGTTGCGGAGTTTGTGTCTCAATGTTTGGTCTGTCAGAAGTTAAAGGTCGAACACCGTGTTCCTGTTGGTTTTCTCCATTCGTTAGATGTTCCCTAGTGGAAGTGGGAAGAAATATCGATGGACTTTTTTACCTATTTTCCTCGAGATTAGGGAGGCTATGACGTTGTATGGGTGGTAGTGGATCGTTTGAAAAAATCATCCCACTTTATAGTGATCAAGGAGTCGAGCTCAGTAGATTTTTTGTTAAGGTAGTATCTGGAGGAGGTGATGAGACTCCACAGAGTCCTGAGGATGATCATTTCTGATTGAGATACTCATTTTACCTCTAGGGTGTGGAGAGGTTTCTATCGTTCGTTTGGTTCCCAGCTATGTCTTAGAACTTTTTTTTATCTGGAGACAGACGTTCAGACAGAGCAGACCATATAGACTCTTGAAGACATTTTGCGCTCTTGTGTCCTAGATTTTGGAAGTTCGTGGATGAGGCACCTTCCCATGGTAGAGTTTTCTTACAATAATAGTTTTCACTCCACCATTGGCATGGCATTGTTTGAAGCATTATATGGTCGACATTTCCATTCTCTGTTGTGTTGTACGGGGGTCATAGAATTAGCAATTCTTGGGCTGGAACTGGTACAGAATACGACATAGATGGTTCAGGTGATTTGTGATAGGATGAAGGCAGTGCAGGATCACCATAAATCCTATGTCGATCATAGGAGGAGACCTCTGTAGTTTGGCGTTGGGGATCATGTGTTTCTTAAGGTGACTCCTCATCGAGTGCAGTGAAGGTTTGGTCATAGGAGTAATCTTTATCCCCATTTTTTTTGCCTTTTGAGGTGTTAGATCGTGTTGAATTTGTGACGTATCAGGTATCACTTACCCCACAGATGATCCTAATACACAACGTTTTCACATGTTGTAGTTTCATCGTTATCTTCATTATTATTCTCAGATCATCAATTAGGGCGAGATCGATGTTGATGATGATGTGACCTTTAAGGAGTAGCATGTAGAGATCCAGGACTACTGGGAGAAGGTGTTATGTGGGTGTTTTATCCCCTTGGTTCATGTCTTGTGGTGGCATAGTGGCATGGAGGAGAGTACCTAGGAATTTGAGTCATAGATATATGCTCAGTACCCTGAGTTGTTTAATTTTTATCTATTCTCTTGTAACATTGTTCATTTGATGATTGTATACCCTTTATGTTTATGAGATGTCCTTCCCTTGTTTCTTGTTGTGTTTTTCTCTCTTTTTAGGGGTATCCCTCTGGGGAGAGTGTTTAGAAGATCGTTGTGGTTGTTTCGTGGTTTTTCACTTATTCCTCTACTGAGGTGGTGAGCTCCTGTGGTGGAAAAAGATTTGAGAGGTATCTTGTGGGGTGGTTGTTCGGATGACCCCTTTCTGTTTCCTCTCTGAGTTAGTTTTAGATTCTCGAGGATGAGAATTTTTTGATATGTATATGATGTAAGGGCTTGGATTCATGTGGATCGACCCTTTGCATGTTTTGAAGATCAAAGTGCTCAGAGGAGGCTCAAAAGAAGTTCGGATAATTTTGGTTAAGTAAAAGCTAGAAAGGGGGGATTACACATCATATAATTGTATTACATGGTGTGAAATCCTATTTCATGGATTGTCTTGGAAAGATTCACGATGTGAAGACTTTTATACAGCGTGAAAGAGGTATTCACAGCATGAAATACTTTGGGGTCTGAAAAATAAAATAAAGTGATGAGGCGATTTGTTTTTTAGCAAAACCCGAAACCTGAGGGATACATGGCATAAAAGGGGCTTTCACACTGTGTAATACCCCAACACAGTATGTTTTAAGTGTTTTCCAACTGCTTAGTTTTTGTCAAAACCTATAGATGCAGTGGCTCTCCCTCAACCCAGGAGACCCGACGACCCTCTCTTCAGTGTTTTGGGGATTCCTTCATCAAGGAACGACCCCTAGCTCCCTCTTTCGGTCCGTAGTGATCCATATTCTATATAAGGTATGATCTACCTCAGTTCTTTTGGTTTCTTCAATCTGTTTCCTCCTATTTCTATTTTCCATTTGGTGGTTCATGATCTCTATATTTCTAACAGAGTTTTCTTGGTAGTTGGTTGGTATGGTTGTGTCGCAGCATCCTTGGGTGGATGCAGTTGTTGCGGGAGAGGTGATCGTGATCCATTGCATTGATCCATTCTCATGAAAATAATGCCAATGACCTTTTGAGGTAGGGTATTCGTGGCTTCTCTTTTTATTTATGTGCAATCGTAGAGATGACATGGTTTAGCCCTTGGATCGTAATGGAATTGACCTAATTAAATACTTAAACCAGATTAAATAATTGATATTGATCGCATAGCTATGTTGTTGCTTTATACTGTTATAACGGTTTACCCTCTTGATTTTATAGATAGTGTGATATATATTATTTTCTTGATTTATCATATTGTTCTTAATGGAAATTAGTAAAGAATATAAAGCCATAATTAATTGATAATTAATTGGCTAATTAGTTAAAGAGGCATGTTTAATAAATCCGATTGTTGTTATAATTTGATGTTAATAAAATTGATGTAGATATGTATGTTTAATTGAATTGGTTAATGAACATGAAGCATGTTTATTCTTGTTGATAAAGTAATTAAAGGCATGTTAAATTAATTGGTTAATTAATTTGTGATAACTTGTTGTTTAGGTTGCTCGTAGTTGGAACCTATGAATAATTAATCGGTTAATTCAATATGGAATAAGAACCACTACAAGAAAACTATCATTTAGCGGCAGTTTTTTCACGGCGGTTTTAAAAACCGCCGCTAAACGCGTTTCGGGCCGCCGTTTCGCGATGGTTTTTAAACCGCCGCGAAATGCCATAATTTTTTTTTATTTTATTTTTTTAATTTTTTTCGAGGATTAGCGGCGGTTTTTTAAAAAACCGCTGCGAAATAGTGGCGGTTTCGGTAAAACCGCCGCGAAATGAAAGGAAAAAATAAAAAAATACGAGAAACCCCAAAATCACTAAAACGACCATAACTTTTGATCCGGGCGTCCGTTGGAGCACCACAACCAGTAAAATAGAAGATCATGAAGAGATCTAGAGGCACATATAATCAAAACCATGAGACGG